>OU342860.1:5000000-10000000 GCA_910591665.1 Ectemnius continuus | reverse complement strand
CAGTCGATAAACCAGGCAAATCTAATACCAGTGTTTCCAGTTAATGATTATAATGAATTGAAGGATAAATGAAGTCTATAAGAATGCAGTGCAAATGTCATAGTATTCATTAAAATGTAGGTATTTCATTAATATTGATATTTCCACGGGAATTACTAACAACCCTTACGAGCAGAAAACTCAACATCAAGGACAAAGTTTCCATCTCGTTAAAAGGCTAATTAAAAGCAACAAACGTCTCTTTTTTATTAAAACCTGAGCTCCCTTTAGAATATATACGAATCAACACACGTACGTTTAATTGAATAGAATGACACAACAATTATTCGTAATATATTGGAGCTCCAAATCAAACTGAAACATCCCCTAACACGGAGGCGACACTGTCGAAAGCTAGCGGTTTTCCTTGGCACTGTGCTAACAGTTGATAAGTAGTTCGACCTCGAGGTTCGCATGGAGTTTCCCTTCACAGATTAGCATGGTGCGAGATCAATAAGCCGAAAGGGTTTCGTCACGGGACAAAATTCAGAGGGTCAAACGCTCGGCAGAAGAGAGTTTCGTGCGTGTGGTGGCTGCCGTCTCGATCGCTGGTGTTCGGATCGAGTAGTGCTTGGTGCGCGTCGTGTGTTTCGTAGGTAGGCTGAATCAGCGTGTGGCAGGATGAGGAGGGCGAGTGCGTCGACGTGAAGGAAAAGCATCTCATCCTGGATCGTGTCGGGCGACACAACAAATGACCGTGGACTCGAGTCGTCGTCGTCGTCGCACGTTGCCGTGGTCGCGCTGCGAAATGTCAGACGCCTGAACAGTCAGCGGCAGCGGACCTTTAACCCTCCTCTCGAGCAGACCACGATCGGTCTGCCTGCGCTCGGCCAACAAGCAGCACCAGCAAACCAGAGAGAGAGTCCACGCGTACGCGCTACTTCTGACACACGGAACTGCGCCTCGTGTTGCTTGCCCCGCTAGACATGTCAGCTCAGTGAATTTCCCCAGCCGGAGCCAGTGTGTGCGTGCGTGTCTCGTCAATTGAGATAACCTCGTGCGATCGTCGTCGCAGTCGAGTCGAGCGGAGTTTCGGCCGGGAAGAGCCTATACCACAAGAGTATATTCGAGAGCAAGCCTCCCAAGATGAGCTCCGTTTGGAAACGCTTGCAGCGTGTGAACAAGCGGGCTGCCAAGTTCCAGTTCACCGTCTCCTATCACGAAGTCACCCTCGAGACCACCACGAAATGGTAAGAGCCTGCCGTCCACGATTCCCAAGCCCTTCCTTCCTTTCGCTTTTACTGCTGGCTCGGTTTACGGCGCAGTCGATGCCTCTGACGTTTGACAGCTCCGACAGGGTATTATGTGGTCCGCTATTTTTGTGAATACGTCACGAGACGGCGATGTGAGAGGCGCACTCCTCCGTAGCTCGTGTTGTCTTGAAGGATTTTCGCCTGTTATGCAGCCGAGCGAGGTGAAATGTCTGACACACCTCCACGGAATTTCTAATGCTTATGGATTTAGTCGATCTCCCTCGAACACTAAGTCTCTCTATTTAATCCCAATTGGATTAACCCGTTCGTGATTCCTGATATAACGTTTAGCGCAGGATTATTCGGCATTAAAGGTGAACGATCGCCTTGGGTTTATTGATAGGCGCGAACTGATAGTCGTCTCGGCAAGCGATAGCCGTCGGACCAACGGGAAAAATACAAGCGGAGTATGCATTATGCTGTTACGTCAAGTTGATGTCGAAAAAATGATACAATATAGTCTAGTTGCAAGTCACCAGACGCTTGCACATTCGAAGTTCATTCTACTACGATTTCGAAGACTGACAATGTAAAGAATGATGTCAGACTCAGAGTAGTTCCATGACTAGTCGCTTTATTTTCATCAATTCACAGTGGCGTCTTTCGATGCTAACGAATAGATAACTTAAACTTAATTAAATGGAGTAAACGGGTTTTCCCTCCAAACATGTTTAAGATAAAAGTCCTTCGGTTGCAAATCGTTCATTGATAATGTTTTATCAGTCGGGGAATACAAAGCGACATAATAAACTGCTTTTCTATGAATGTTATGACTCAATCATTATGATGCTCGTAGTGTGGATATAGGGAAAGATGGAGGAAACTATACTACGATAGAGAAAATACCGTTTCTTTGCTATCGAGCCTCCAGCCGCTGAGTAAGCAAACTTCCTGTGGTTCGATAAACTGATAATTCTTGGCGCGAACGCAAACTCCAGCGCTTTCCAGCCCGATATAAAAAAGTTTCTGTCGATACGGAATTCTTTGCCGAGCCAGAAGTAAAGGGCAATGTGTACCTTTCGAAGAAATTCGATCATCGAGCGAAAGAATATTATTCGCTGCATATTAAACGCTCGTGCCCTGCCTGTTTCTATTTCGAAGTTCGCTGTTTTGTAATCCGTCACGTGCCACGCTAAACGCGAAGGCTTCCCGCGAATTGCACTGTTCATTGTTTTCTTCTGGCCGCCCAAGATTTTTCTTGTAATAATGAACCAGTGTTGAACTTTGCCTCAAGTATTACTAACCCGATCGAACTACAAGATTCCTTTCGTGGAAAACTTCTGCAATATTGCAAAGCGTTCCGATCGTAAAAGCAATTGCTGTTCGATTTATAATAAAGTTTCTCAGAAGCAGATGTTTGTGTGATGTTGTACACAAAACGAGAAATGCTAACTTTATTTCCCTGCACTTTACACGAATCGAAATACAACAGATTCATGGAAATGGAACGTCAATGCATATATACATGTAATGTAGTTTCGAGTACTCCGCCTTGTATGAAAATCTTATCAAAGGACGGAAGCGCATGCTAGAACTTCGCAAAAGTAGATTTCAGTATACGGCAGTCTATTTCATATCTCGAAATTTGTTCAGATGGAAACTAGAAAGAAAAAATCTTTGAATTCTTTAAAATTATTGCAAGATATAAAGCTCAGAGTCTGCGAATCTTAAGAAAAGTTATAGATATCTCAAGGTACAAGATCATTCGCAAAGATACACAGAGCACGAGTTGCTACCACATTAATTAACCCCGCGAAGCTCTTGAGAGATGAGGTTTCCTACTGCCAGTTTTCCACAAACGTCTCTCAGGCTGGCAATTACACTAAAAGCGTCTATTGCACATCGCGTAGGAAACCAAACAAATTGAGTGTTGTATGGACGAGACGTAGCAGAAGAGTGAGCACCGATCCACTCGATTGGGAGCCGAATTTAGGTGATCCCCTTAAAGGAGTAATCAGCTGGCCAGTCCCCGACAACCACACAGTCTCTGTAACACTGTTCAAGGATCCAAGGACACACGAGCTCGAGGACAAAGATTGGACCTTTGTGATCGAAGATGTAAGGAAAGAAGTGGCAAAGGGTTCAGAATATTGCATCATTCACTCTGGCCAAGCGAATTAATACCCACCATTGAAACAGGTCTCGCAAACGGGTAAAAGGAGGCACGTAGCCGCTGCGAACATAAACATGAAGAAATACGCCAGCCTGGAATCTAGTCAGCAGCAACTTAAATTAGACTTGAAGCCCACATCGAAGAAAATTGTTAGCGCCTCGTTAGAATGCACTTTGTCCTGCGTGTTCCTGCGGGAAGGCAAAGCCACGTGAGTCTCAACACTCGTCGAATATGTTCCATCTCGATTTTGTTAGAATTACACATCGAATTCTACGTGACGCTTCCAATATCCAGGGACGAAGACATGCAGAGTATGGCCAGCTTGATGTCAGTCAATAATAATAGCGACATAGCACCGTTAGATGATTTTGATAACGAAGATATACCTGAGGACGTCGAGGAGGTGTCTGTCAAGAATCTCGATGAGATCCTTGATATATCCGCTCAGCTTGACTTAATGACCAGTAGCCTAACGGAAAGCGAATTACTTAGTACTCCAATGAGCGGTAAAACGAAATACAGTTCAGATAGTTGTTATTCCTTTTTAGTTCAAAGCACATATAATAATTGGAATCTGTTTGATCGGGAACAGTGGCAAGTTTATCCAAAGACGACGCGACTCCCGTTAACGATAGCGACCACTTTATACGGGACATTAGTTTCACAGGAATCGGGGACGCCCTGAAGGAAAAGTCACTACTAAAGGATGCTATAGCGGCAGAAAATGAGTACGTCTCGTTCGCAAGTAGGTCAGAAAGTAACGCATGTAGACAGGCGTCAGCATCAATGTCTTTTGCAGTAAGAATATCGAGCACAGCACGCTGAGATTACCTCTGCAACCGTTGGACTTCAAAAAGAACGACATGAACATACCTAGATTAAAGGAGATCACGCCCGGCCAAGATCTCCTCGAGTGGTGTAAGGAAGTGACGAGAGATTATCCTGGTGTCAAAGTCACAAATCTGACAACCTCTTGGAGGAACGGCATGGCGTTCTGCGCGATCATCCATCACTTTAGACCCGACCTCATGTATGTAAATCTAATCCAGTTATGTCTCTACAGTTTCCAATAATTACAGCTCGACGTATCGCTTCAATATATATCCAACGGTATACTGGGAGAGTTTACTGATAGTATATTTCATCGATTTGTGCAATGTTCCTTTGAAGTGATACCGATATATTGATAACCTTGGCGTTATGCCAAGCGTCCTCTTCGTGTTCCATTAATAAACATCTGGCGAAAAAGCGCGCATTGTTCGCTTCCCGTGGCTTGTTAGGTGTCTCGAGCGTTTTACAGCATATGCTTCATGAATGCTTTGTGCGTTTTTCAGAGACATAGATTCCTTGTTGCCCCATGATGTAAAGGGCAATTGTAAACGAGCTTTCGACGCAGGTGAGGTGCTCGGTATACCTAGGGTGATAGAGCCCGCTGATATGGATATATTAACGGTACCTGATAAACTAGCTGTGATGACGTATTTGTATCAGTTGAGAGCACATTTCACCGGTCATGAATTAGAGGTACTGATTGACGTTAACAATCTTTTATTACCCGTGTTCAATCTCATGCTTGTTATATCGAATTTTTGCCGTTATTATTAGAGAAATAGATTGCTCCTTGGCTTATGAAAAAGTTGTTTCATGCCGTAGGTTCGCCAGATAGGTAAAACTACTGATGAATCTTCCTACATGATTGGTAGATTCAATACAGACAATAACACGGACGTAAGCGTACAATTATTTGGGCAAGAAATCATTAATTTGCGCAAGAAGGAACAAATCGAAAAGAACAATAAGTGCGATAGCAATAGACGGTGTGTACATCGAACATTGAGTATTCGTGCGCGAAAAACTGAAACATGGAGGAGTAAACGTTGGATTTCTTTGTAGATCAAATCCATTCGATAACAAAAAAGAAGACATTAATATCGAATCGCTAAAGAATAAACTGCACTTAAGTCTGAATACAGAAAATCAAGAGAACGATCTGTGTAATAAGGATAAGTCGCCATCCAGCGTTAAGGAAGTCAAAGATATCATATTAGCCAGTTCGAAAAGTATTCTGGGCAAAGTACTGTCGCCGACGAAAGAGAAATACACATCCAGAGAAAAGGTATGTATGCCTGTATATGTCTTGATAAAAATGTGAATGAGTATTTAATGAATTGTGATATTTAATTGGTATCCCATTCATAAGCCCATCCATTGTTCCATACAAATTGTACGGCATTGTTACTGATATCGAGTATCGACATAACTTTACCAGAGCAAGTCTCCGCCAAGAGTGCCACCGTCAGCACAACAGCGACCTATGTTAATGACACGCCGGCAATTAACGGATCCCTTCGGATCCGACGACGAAGAAGAGAACATTCAGATAGTCGATGATAAATGGTCCCAATCGATCTCAGTTAGCAAATCGCAAACGCCTGTTCGGGAAGTCAGTATTTCCGAGAGTTATCGGATTAACGCTTTTTGAATATTGTGTTTTGCATTCTTTTTCGTTAAATCACAATTGAGTTCGTAGTGTGTTGACGCATCCTATTCCTATTCCAAAGAAAACTCGATTAAGCGCTTCTTTCCAAGGCGTGTACTGTACATCCGCATTCCCCGAGTAAAGTTGCATGCACGTAGGCATGTTCATATTCTCCCATTAATGAAGCTGTTGCACGATTAGCATTGACTCCGTTTAACCCTCGCAATAAGAATCTATTGATTGCAAGCTCTACTATCTCCTACTTCTTTTCTCGTATTACTGACGGTAGATTTTATCAGATTAACTACAATAGGTTTTAGTAAAGGAATCCTTTTATAGGACTCGATAAACTCTACTGACAGAGGAAGTCGAGGTAGTTCTGAATGCCCGGGCGCGTCACCGCCGCACGGGGAACAACGTTCGCAACATGTAATTAGTCCAAACTTGTTCGTTAATACCTGGTGATAAACGAGAGCTTTTGTGAATGATTTACTATTCTCTTTGTTTGCATTAGCCGTTAGTCAGTCGACATGACGAATTGAGAGAGCGCGCCAGGCAACTTTTAGAGCAGGCCAGGAATCAAGGAAAGCCAGCTGGCTTTGTTTCGGTTGCGGCTAGTCCTATCGAGGTTTTGTTCATTTTTTACTCCTACTTTTGTTCAAATATCCTTCCACCAGATATCGCTGGTTATCACTAGCCTTTTTTGCATGCAAGTCAATGTTAGATGAATCTGCTTTTCGCAAAGATTTCTCCCAAAAAAAACTCATTTTTGACACTTGACAGACACAGAATGACGATGAAAGGCAACAGCAGCTACGGGAAAGAGCAAGGAGGCTGATTGCCGAAGTGAAAATGGGTGTGAACGTGACTAACAATCAATTGATCGATGATAATAACAGCGACAGGCGATCAATAGATGATCAGAATAATAGTCCTAGGCGGAGTATTACTCCGTCCACACCTGGTGACAGACTAAGTACAAAAGTAAGATGATTACTTTGCTTTTAACGAACAAAAACGCGTCTATATTTAAGAGATTACTAATTATTACAAAATGTGCTGTTTCAGTCTGAGTATAATGGAAATATAGTTGGAAATACGAGTGTCCTAGATGGCGACAAAAAAACTGGATCACCCTTATACTCCTTTTCGAAGATCATAGAAAGAATTTCCCCTGAAAAAACTAGTCCAGACCGAACTTATACTCTTAGAGGGGTACGTAGTATTTTTCATTATGGATGTTCCATGAAAGGGATGCGTTTTTTACAAACTTTCTTGACTTTAGTTGGGTAAAGATATGACCTCTTACATACAAAATGAGTTGGAAGCCCTTGAAAGGGAGCAGAGTCAAATAGATATTCAAGCTGGCAAGCTTGAAAAGCAACTCAGGGCTGCTATGGAGAGCGACAATGAGGACGAAACAGAAAGACTGATGTCTTTGTGGTTCACACTCGTAAATAAGAAGAATGCGCTACTAAGAAGACAAATGCAATTAAATATTCTGTAAGTTTTGCACTGTTATAGTTATTATAGTGATGGCATAGCGACTCTATAATGCACTTAATTCTTACAGAGAAAAGGAAGACGATTTAGAACGTCGTTTCGAACTATTAAATCAAGAACTAAGAAGTATCCTAGAAGTGGAAGATTGGCGGAAGACGTCGGAGCAGAAAATGCGGGAGAACTTGCTTTTGGAGGAACTAGTTTCAATTGTGAATAAAAGGGATGAATTAGTGCATCACCTCGATACACAAGAGCGAGCGTAAATACTTTTGTTCTCATTTTTCTCCCGAATTCATTACATTATGTGGTATCTTATCGAACTATTATTTATTACAGGATCGAAGATGATGATGAAATAGAACGGGACTTATCAAGGGCAGGGCTTGCTCAGCGGAATAAAAATTGTGTTGTGCAATGAAAATTTTAATTCCAGTTAAGTCATAAACACAGCGAATTTAAGGTGAGTATTGCAGTCAGTCATCTCTAATTTTGGTATCTGCGTTGATTGATTTTTAACTGCTGCTATAAACACTGCAATTCGCGAATATCTAAATGTTATCAAAGTTTGATGCAAGGACAAAATTTATCTTTATAAGGAACCGTATCTATTTTCTTTTCAATACAAAATTGAATCATCAATAGAATACTCCCAATTTATCATTTAGTAAATATTGTAGTAATACCCTGTATATCAATACTTGAAACAACAGTCTTTAAGGTAAATTTATAAAAAGTTCGTGACCTTTGTTTAGTTAGTAATAACATTTACAGGCGTGGCCCATCCCCGTGAAGTTGCCAAAGAAAGCAAAGAAACTATCCTCAATCGACGTCCCCGAGATTTCATTGTCCGCAATACAATCAGTTTCAGAAACACATTTTTTTATAACGGGTAACACGGTGTACAAATATACGAACGACGTTCCATATTTACAACACTAATTTATATCACCATTCGTAGCATAATAACACTCGTAGTTACAACTTGGGGTCTCAAGTGAAACGGTATTTTTTAACCGTATTGTAATTCCCAAAGGAAATCAATTATGTGAACTGAGTGATTTGTAAAAGTTCTTCTCATAATCAGTGAATTTGCAAAACGAATTATCCGGGATCTGTTGAGAAAGGGCCTGCAATAGTGCGCAGCGCCTGATACAAAATAAACCTTGTCACATAGAAATGTAAAAGCTTAAGCAACAGTATGGGAATCTCTCAAACGAAGAACAAAACTTTTATGGAGAATTATATCGTGTAAATAAAGCCTACACCGACTAGAATGTTGAAATCAAGTTAAGCACACGATTGAATGAGAATACAAAAACCAGAAAGAATAAAGACAAACATTAAACATTTTTTTGTAACTCATCAAGGTACATGCATCGAGATATTTAGCCGAATAATTTGTGCGATTTTAGCAAGAAGTGCATGATCTTAGCACTCTTCAGCAAAAACTCACTGAAACTCACTTTTACCTGTGCCATAACGATGTATCTCTACCGTGTGTACACGTTTTTTGTACGAAAGTTATTGCGCGTCCCGAACCTTCCTCTCTTGTGCAATCTATTCGCTATGTTATCGTTGATTTAATGTAAATGCGTTTTTGGTAGGTGCGGTGAACCGTAATGTAGTACTGTAATGATTATTTATTATACTGACCGGATACTGATTTTTAGCCCGCTATTTTTTTTTATATAGGTAACCACGTACGTAATATTTCTTCGTTCAATATTACTAGATTCTTCAATTATCGTTCAGTTAGGGAAAATATGTATGTTAGGCCTAACAAGTTTTCCCCTGATTTTTAGTTGCGGTAATTATTAGATCTGGCGGATCTAGATTGCCGATTATAATTTTATGTAGTAACAGACGTTACGTGAAAGAAAGTCGCGAAACTGACAGACTTAACGCAGTGTTAGAAAACAGTACGAGATATTTTTTTATTACAATTGCGGAATATAGTAATTGCTATTACTTAGAGAAAGAGAGAGAGAAAGAGAGAAGAATGGGGTTGTATGTAAGTACACGTTTGTCCTTGTATAATCTCTCAAATGTAGATCAATTTTAAAAGACACATGCGAGATAATACGTTGCACGTTTTCTAACACTGCACGCCTGGATGCCGACCAGGCGGAGGAGGAGGAAGGAAAGTGAGGTAGAAGAAGGAGAGTGGTCAAGAAAAACGAGTGTATCGCTGGATGAAACGATAATTGCACAACATAGTATGAGCTCGTCTATTATAGTGTAAAGCAATATTATTTTTTTAATACGCTCGAAACACTCCGTTAACGAAGCTAGATCGACGAGATTCTGTTTAACTGATTCTTGGGAGAGCGTTTACGAAGCGTAGTACAGGAAGAACTCGGTCGTTATCCTTCGGCAGACAAGTACATGTCTAGGCAGGAAGTGATCTAGTAAAAGACCCAAGAGACAGGTATTCGCAAGCGACTGCTATATCATTATCGTTAGTTCAAATACGCGTGTATCGTGCACTTTGCCTTCGAGTGCTGCTGTATGTATAGTATGTAAAGTGATCTCTCTCGCGCTCCGCGTTTTTAGTTTAATCGAACCAATTACTGCTGGGTTTCACTTCTTACTTCGAGTTTTTTCTAATTCCGTGTAGACGGCGACTTAATATCTCAGTGCTCTCAACATGTTTTATACCTGTACCAGCGCTCTCAGAATAATGGCACCAAACAAAATTCCAAGTCAAAAACTAATAACAATAGCCATAAGTTTCTAGAAGTTTAAGTTTTAGAATCTATGACCAATCCCCTCACTGAAATACTCATAGTAATACTGGAATTCAAATCTACGGGACTCTGACGTTATTCTGGGATGCTCTCTAGACTAAAGTAATAATAGCTAGAAATTCAGCTGCATCAGATGATTAGGAACGCAGAACGCAGTTCGGATAAAATATATTAATACTAACATGGAGACTAGATGGAGTTACAGTGTTCAACTTGCGAGATTTTAACTGGACATTTTAACGAAGCAGTAAACTATAATCATTTGCGAGAGCCCGAGACTTGTCTTTCTACAGGAACGTAGCGACGCGAACAACGTCGACTGTAAATATTTAGGTTCAATTTTTAGCCACGAATTCTTCGGTATTCCAATTACATGCTGTATACCGGAGACTATATTGCGAATTTATCATACAATAGTTCCGAGTATTGTTTCATTTCAATACGTAATTAATTGCCTTTCACCATCGTTCTAGGTTTTAAATGAGTACGTGTATGTATAACTGATGAATATGACCTGACGAATGGATTCGCTCGTTACTCGATAGCTCAGCAATAATTTATTATTCTAGTGCCTGTGAACATTCATATCCGTGTCTGAGAAGACCAAACTATAATCCTATCGCGAGTCACGTGTATAAGAATGATTATGGCAGATGTCTCATAATAATCTTTACTACAAAGTCAGGAAAACAGCTTGTAGCTGTGTCTTTGACGGTATCATTTAATACGTACAAAATAATCGACGGCATTCAATAATTGATTATATCATAGTCGATAACAATGCTAGGCAATTGAAGAATTGACATTGAACAATAATAGTTCGATGTAGTTGACGTTCCTAACAGCGACGCGAAACACAGCCCAAGTATTAATGAAATGCGTTCGAGGATTATTCTGAGACATCCCTTCACATACCGTGCAGGAAGATAACTTTAATTTATTTGATTGTATACTGTTATAAATGTTACTACGGTGGTAATTATGAAAGTATCAATAACTCTCTTGCCAATGCTATAGTCTTGTGCAGAAAGGACGTGTGTTTTTCGTTTTGCTATTACGCGATGTTAATTGTGAGTTACTTCGCGTGAAGGAAAGTGAAACGCGCAGAGAACGAATCACGCAGTATTCATTGATAAACGAAGACAAATAAAGCACTGCAGGAAACTACTGATAGACTTTTTATATCTTACCATTACCTTTGCGTCCTTTCATCCCTTTTTAATTTACGTATAATATATCATCCACGTACGATCGTAGCATATGCTCACGTTACTATATAATGTGTTTATTTATCGTTATTTACAATGATAACTATATATACAACTTATGACTGTTGTCTAAGTTATTTGGTTTCAGTATTGAAAAATTGAACACATTAGTTAGTGTATTATTTGGAGAAACCTACGGTTAAGGTTCCTCACTGGAAATTCATACTTTTGATTCGACCCTGTAAATCTATCCTGTAAACAGCTCTAAAGTTATTCTGGAAACAACTTTCGATCCTGACGAAAGCCTTTGATAGTAAAAATGAGTTTTGTGCAAATACACGAAATGACAAATTAAAACACGGAACGAAAAGTCTGTATAGCAAATTGAGTAGTACATATTTAATATTTATATCGATATGGAACTGAAAATTCAACCATCTTTTGTAAGTAAAAATCCTTTGGTACGTGCTTTCCCTGGACTGATTTAAGCCAAAAAAGTTTAACTACGTACTTACTACTTTAAAATACGTACACACATCAGATTTCAACAACTCAACTATACAACAAAGAAACGTCATCTATCGCAATTAATAAATTATCGCCATATGTATAGCGCTTTGGAAATATACACTTAAATAAGATTCCCTAAGGAGTACGAGGAACACGAGTGCAATCCTGGCGGGAGGTAAAAACATTTGTAGAAAAGTAATCGAACGCTACTCACTCTTATAACGCACCCATTAAATATTTGGCCTATACTTATAACGAAACTTTAAACTTTCTCGACATAGTTAGAAGGAAAAAGACCCGTTCTTCCTTTCAGCCTTCCATGCCACCACCCTCCCTCATCTGTAAAAATATTCAAATATGATTTAACGAAGAAAGTAAATGTATACGAGCTTTTTAATTCAAACAGAGGGTTCTTCAAAGCAAACCACTTGGTTAGTTAAGAACCACACACAAAGTAAGTTTTGAATCCTAGTCAACAGTACTCAAGCAATTTTTACTCGACTGCTGCACGGCCACCGCGAATCGGATGGTAACAAAATAGAAAAATTCACAAAGACGTATTATTTAAAATAATATATGCTGTGCTTGAATGACCGCAATCTCGAGGGTTCATGAATAATGGATTTATAAGAGAACAAAGTTTTAAATAAAAGACTCACGTTCTTTGAGAACCTCAATGATATCTCCCTCGGTAAGTGCAAGTTCATCGAGATCTTGAGGACTGTAGTCGTAGAGGGCTTTCACTTTAGGTAGACTCGGCAGCACTGGTTTTTGTGGCGGAGCACGTGGTGCCACTTCCTTTTTTCTGCCTTCGCCGAACTGACTAGACTGGGTACCTTGGCTTGTTTGGGTCTCCCGATTACCGACCTTCCCACCCGCGTGTCTCTGACTCAAATGGTTGTTGCTGGAAATTGATGGAAGCCTAAAACCTATCGGCACATTCGCGTCCTGTGGTGGTGGAGGTTCCGTTGGTGGTGGTGGAAACCTGAGCATTCCTATTTACAGAGCACCCGTTTTAAATTCCGATGTCATCCACTTTTTTATTCAATTGCCAATAATTAAATAGTGTCATGTTTTATTCAGAACTTCTGATTTCGTATTAATTTGTAATTGACGTATCATTAGTAGCAATTTTAAAGTCTCACCGCGTGGTGTCCCCTTAGGATTCGACAGCATACCCATTATGGGTATGCCATTACCATTTGCCGTCTTCGACTGCTTATTCAGGGTGCCCCTCTTCTCTTGCGTCTGATTATTCTGTACATTTTGCTTATTGTTCGACCAATTAGCAACACCGTTTGATGCATTCGTAATTTCTTGGTTTTTCTGTAACCTGGTTGCTGCGATGGGAAATGGTGGCCTCGCAGGTGAACTAACATGGTTCAGAGGTCTCTGAGCGTTTACTATACGTGATAATGCCTCATTATTTTCAGTATTATTAATTGGACGACATGGCCCATTTACTCTGGCCTGGGCTGTCTGTACTGGTCTAACTGGCATCGAATTTGCATAGATTTCAGAGCCTGGTGAGTACGGTCGCGAAGGGTTGGGTTCTGAAAATATATCTCTGTACTTTTAAGAATGCATTCCGGTATTGATAATAGTGATTTTGATAATCGTTATTACAATATCCTTTGTGTAAATGTATGAGAAATAATAAAAATCAGAAGAATCTTGTGCCTTACTTGTGGTGCTCGGTAATCCAGGGCCAATGAAAATATTTAATGTTTTTCCACTAGGTTTTAAGATCTCCATGTCTCCATAATCGATTTGTGTGAATTTCACTTCTCTTGTACCTCCGCCTCCCCAACCCTCCTTTTTCACTTTGAACTCCAAGCTGCACATATATTCAAATCACTTACAATTAGTACCGGTATTTCAAAAAATTAATTTATTGCTGTTAACAAGCCGAGAGCAGTGAAAACGTCTTACCTATTATTAAAACGAATATTTAAAATATGACCAGTTTCCTCGATGCATTTCTTACTTAAAACTGATAGAAATTCAGTTTTGAAAATTGATTCTATCAAGGTGGCGTAGTCTTCCTTCGTGTGAATGATGATAAAATCATCCTGAAATACAACGACAACGTTAGAAAGTCTGCTTGGTATTAGCATGTCTGCGAGTGGTAAAAGTGTTTGCTTACTTGTAGCGTACTTAACGACACATGACTAATTTGATGAAACGGAAGCTTTCTTTTAATAACTTCCACCGTTTTCCCTTTTTCCGGTCCCTTCTTTATTTGCTCGCGTCCGATTAAGTACACGCATTTACTGGTTACGATCAAGTCCCTCCTGCTCATCTGTGATTATTAAATTTCCTTTTACTTACTGTCCATGTATTACAATAAGGTTTAATTGTAAAATACTAAACTTCATGGCAATATTAAATATTAAATATTATAATATACTGACTTTGAATCTTCTGTCGTATTTCTTCACTACTTCGGCGAAGAATACCTTCTCTCTTCTTCCAATTAAACTGGTTGTTTGCGGCCTGCCGTCCAGTCCTATGTAGTCACCAACAAAGTTTCTATTAAGACTTGCACGCCTGCGTTCCTTTCTTCCGAAAAGGAGATTCGCAGCTTCTTGTTTATGCTGGTCTTGCGTTTTGCGGGCAAAGTATTTCTTAAATGCCTTCTGTATGACACGCGCATACACATTGTATTTGCGATCTCGAGCTTCCTCTAACATAAAAAGCTGCCGAATTTTTGATAATATTAATCATCGTATTGGAAAACAATTGATACTATCTCATAAATTACTTTCCACAAATTTAATCGGCTTTTAGTATTAGAATATTTTTTAACTCACGCTTTCTGGCGCTTTTATGAAGAGCTTCGACTTCCCAAGCTGATACTGCGATCGATCAATGTGAACGCTTTTCAATATAAGTTCCACGCCCTGTTTTTCATCGCCGCGCCATTGGGGCCAAGTTTCCTTCGTAAGTATCGCGTATCTGTGCAGAAACTTTGAGAATGGTCTTCTGTAGGCAAAGCCTGCTCGTCTCACTCTGATGTTCTCCTTGAGGCCGAGATATTCCACCTGCAGAACACATTATCTTCGTTCGAAACCAATTTCAGCATTACCAATTTATGTTCAATAAAATTTCTTTTTATTCTTATACTATTAGTATTTTAATGAAGCCTTCGCAATTTGTTAAGTTTGAAATTAGTACCTGATGCCTGACTCGCACTGTATCCCAGTCTCTCGGCTTCTTCGTCTCATTTGGTTTGATGCATCGGATGTAATGCGGTGTACATTTCATTAGCTGGCCAACTAAGCGGCTCGCTTGACTGCGAATTTTACTGCCGGCAGTGGTGGGTCTCGATTTCAAAGTCTTCGTTTTGTAGGCTTGCTGCTCTTGCGGATAAAGAGCACGAACTAAAGGGCTGCGGCATAATACCAGTTCTATGTTTTTCTCCTTTTACTGACAAGAGTTAGACATGATGGGAATGAGTGAACGATCGCCGAGTACTTTGACTTACTTTGTGCTTGTCTGCATGAGTTCTATCAAGTCGAGAAATAGAACATCACGGTTTTTGTCGCAGAACCCGTCGACCGAATAGGAAACCGTGCCGGCATAATGAAGGATTGAGAAGCCTTCGACATTGTTTTGGAAGTGTGCATGCTTATGTGCTGCAGTGGTGAGTTTCTGAAATGAAAAGTTTTATTGGAAACCTTTTGAAAATCAGAGACTTTGCTTTCTCCACTTCGTAATCAGAGTATATGTAACAAATACTAGTATAGTAACTAGTATGAAATAATTACTAATATATAAATTAAGATAATTAACAATGCATTCTTCGGCTGCTTATTGCATTTCGTATTCTTGACTTGTCAAACACTATTTGACTTTAATGACCCGCAAAGCGAGTTCATATCATATTCTTCAATATTCTATTGTCCGATAAGGATGTTTTAAGTGTGTGCAAATATTTCACCCCTCGAAAGTTCGAAATCATGTGTACCTTTTGCAAATCAGCATCCGCACCTGTACTGCCACTGTGAAGAGTAGCGCAAACATCGTCGAGCACCAGGAAAAGACCCGGTGGTCGTTTTCCCTCGAGCAGTTCAACCACGATGGCATTGTTAAAGTACTCAATGGCTGTCCACTGAATATTTTCCGCCACATATTCTTCCTGAAACAGACAATATCACATCTTCCGTTTATTTAAATTAATATAAATAATCGCTCAAGGAAGTACTGTAAAGATTATCCGGTTACTATCTCTTAATTTCTTTTAATCTTCTCTGCATTGATGAATGTCTGCTTTGTAGTTTTACACAACACGCATAATTGCACGTCTAACAAAATGATAATTATAAATCTGAGACAGCTTTAAAAAATGGACATTGCAAACATGCAGTGAATATAGTATAACAAAAATACTACAAAAGCAAACAATCAGTTGTTACTATAATATTAACTTAAAAATGAATGTTTAAAATCAAGAGTACTTCATTGCAATATAAAGTAAATATTAATAGTAAATAATCCGTACACATATAGAAGTGTGACGATAACACAGTTACATAGCGCAGTGTCATTCTGCAAGTTAAGACTTCCAGTCATTAGCAAGATAAGGCTATTATTTTCCAGGATATCGATATCAAAGGCGGCGGAGGCAAATCAGCATCGCGGGTGAGTAAGGAGGGCGCAATCTATCGTGAAAAAGGAGTCGTTAGCCGAGGGCACAGGCCACGACGAGAGAAAAAAAAAAGAGAAGAACCGTGCCACTTCTGTCGTCGTCGGTTCGTCGACGCGCTCGCAACTAGAGCGCGCAAAAAAGCCCGCGACCCACTCGAAATTGGTCGCCGACCATTCGGAGCGGAACCGCATCTCTTCTATCGATGTGGATCGTGGGATACGTCCGCGCCTAGAAATGTCTCGACCCCTCTGACAATGTGCTCGACACTGCCTGAATCATTGTCAATCGTATACCGAAAACTTTCTAATGCCAGCCTCCCGGAAACATGCTAACTTAGGACATGTACTGTCAATACTGCTAGTACTAACAACAAGTGAGAATTCGATTATAAGCATTTGTAAACTTTGGCAATACTGGAAAAGGTTTGGTCGTCAAAATATCACATTTTTTGATGCTCTAAACTATCTTCTGTACTCTCAAAGTTTACGCAAGGTTTATAACCGAGCATTCAATTAATAATAGCAGGACTGGCAGTACATATTTAAACACAATCTTATTTGCGTATTTCTACGAAGGTGATTCATCTGTTAAAAGTTAGTGGAAAACCATATTAATTATGCATCGTATTTCGGGGAACTTTGATTCAATGTGAGAGGATGATTACTTCAAAAATAAATGAATATTACTAATATAAACGATTTAAGTTTCCATTAGATTTTGGAATTATTTCAATTTTGCAGTCATTGCAATTACTAGTTTAATGGTACAGTATAATCTATGAATTATAAACAGTGCAAACATTGAAATCTTACGAAAAATATGTATTAATATGACGTAATCGGTATGCAAATTTCTATGGTGGTTTACAAAGGATAGAATGTGTAACGGAGGAAGTATTAGCTCGAGCGACGAACCCTTAATGAAGGCTTCATTTCAACTAACCGTAAACTGGGCTAACTAATAAGTCTTCCGCGAATTGACAATAGTCGCCCGGATCACAATGCAAGGAATGCGTGGAGGATGCAAACTCGTCTTTTTGTCCAATGGTCTACTCCCATTGTATATCGAGCAGTCTTTGCAGTCTACTTCATTCCCATCACCGACGAGTTTCCCATCTTTGTCCGGCTATCCTTCGGATTTATTGCTTCCGCGAATCGAGATCCATCGTCGACACTCGATTCTCGGATCTAGTTATCTCTATGAAGCCAGAATGAATATTCCGAGACAGTGTTTCTTAAGCTACTTGTAATAAACAGTTGTTTTCTTTTGTTTTTCTTTCAATTCTAGCAGGACAATCTTTACGTGTTACTTTTTATTTAAATTGGCCGAGTCATTTCCGGAATAATGAACTTCGAAATTGGCACTTTTAATTAATGTTTATATTAATGATTTAGCGCTTTAACTTGTCTTTAAAATCCTATAAAAAACACTCGTGATTTATCAATATTCTACGAACGCGTACAAATTTTTGTTGAATTTTTCACCGCCTCGTTTTTACGTAATACAGTTAATAATATTCAAATTTCTGAGAAATTAAATGGGCTCATTGACTATCCAAGCTGAGTGACGTTACCGCTATTGCCTTCAAGTACGTGTGTATGGCTCTAGAATATATTAATATATGCAAGCTTGTATGTGTTACACGCATTATACAAAGCGAAGTTAATAGTTTCTTTGGCTGGCGTTTCACTTTTGGTTGGTTTTACAGCTTACAACTTCCTCAAAGACTCATTTTGTCCTACGTTCGAGTTGTGCGCCACGATCATTGAAATAGAAAGTGATTTGAGATGTCGTCTTATTACACCTTTCTCTCACGTCCTTGCTACGTGTAAATCCGTGTGCGGGCGCGATCGTAGTGTGATACATGCTCACTTGCCACGTAATTATACACCTTTTCCACCATAACGCTTACGCAAGTCTTGTGCTTGCGATACACTAATTTTCCGGCCTGTCCATCGCCGCCTGCGAGCGGCGCGGCGTCCTTTCGCAAGTGGAAACTCTTCTCGGGAAAACTGTCTAATTATGAGAACAACGGAGCAGACTCTTGCTATATGCGAAATGTCAGCGATTGCGTATGTACGTTCGTCTGAATGCTTGCTGAAACAACAATTCGTTCGTAATCGAGAGCAATCGCAAATAGAAACTCCTTCTGGGAACGCTTCTGTCGAAATTTCGTCCCATTTTCATTTACTTGATCAATGATACACACTTTGCACGTGATTTCTATTGTTCTCGCTTCAATGAACTAATGGGAAAACCACTTGCGAAAAGAACGTACAGGAACCAAGTGGATTTTCCATTCTTCCGCACATTATTTCTTATTCAAATAAAGCTGGTTGCGTTATTATTTTAGTATTCTGTAAGGATCATTCTTTCATACCCAAATGAATTATTAATGCCAAATACAAAAGAATAGAAAGAACCGCAATAATTAAATTCCATCTTAAAGGAATTTTACCCATTGTTGACCTTAAAACTCTACTACAAAAATGCCCGTATAAGAACCGTACGAAATTCCAGAGAACAATTAAAATATTCTCATCTCGGCGAAAGGCGAGAAATTTCAACACTCTACGAGACACTTGGTTGGTTGCTTTCCTGGCATCTCTCGCGTAAAAAGAAAACACGGCTTGTTGTGCGTAAACTAATTAGATCAGTGGAGGTAAAGCGGCATGGGAAGCCGCGGAGCATTGTTGCGGCATGCCATATACTCCGAGATAAAGAATGCAGATAAGACGCGGAGATAAGTGTGTATTCTGGGTTAACTGTGGTGAAAACGCCCGGACATTTCTCCTTAACCCCTTGCTGCACTCTTTGTCGTCGGATTTCGACGTGAAACCCGCTCTTCTAGTAATCCGCTGGCCCACATTCGTGCGCCAAAAACTACTTCCAACTTCGGTCCAGTTTCTTCCCGATGGATTTGGAATAACGAATTCCAGATGCAATTTAGCTCGACGAAGCTTGATTGAAACTCAAGCTAAATTAAATAAAAACTTCGAACTTTAAAATGTCTCAGTGTTTACGTGACTAGAATGCTATATATTTTAAATAAGACTATAAACAATTAGACCTTTTGTCTTCGAAGAATTATGAATGTATTTACAAAGGTTGAATTTTAATCTGCCTTTTAATAAATGGCTATCTTTTCTCCTGACTTTTTATACGCTAGTAATATCAATTATTATAAAATGCAATAATATTAACTAATACACGAAAGTTTAATACCCAGAAGATCTTATCGATCAAAGTTCTTTATCTGTAAGCATTACTATTGTCTTCAATGAAACGCTAATTGGGAGTTACAAATAATAGGCAACAATGTAGTGTAGATTTAATGCTGACAGCACAGATGGTAACTTATTAGCAGTAAATCTAGTAAAGAACACACTTTTACCTATAAGCCATTGTCTAAGTCGCGAGGTGCTCCTTAACGGTAGAAAGACATTACCGAACTAAATTGTAGGTCTCAATCACTTGCACAATGAGCAGACCAACTCTAGGATCGCCGGTGCACAATTAAAGTAATTAAGGCCATGCTGCTTCGTGGTATTAAGTTCGCGAAATGCATCATCATTAATTAGTAACCACGTTAGAACACCGAAAACTTCAACACAATGGAGACGCTAGAATTCTGTGCAAGCATTTCTTAGGGCGCATCATTAAAATGCTTAATTAAGATTAGCAAGTACTTTCTCAAAATATTCATAGTATTGAAATTTCTATTTGCGACTAATTAAAGTATTGGAACTGCAATACAAGTAGTTCTGTAATGAAGGACGTGCAAGTTACGTTGAATAAAATATATTGACTTTGCTGAGTTGTGAGTTTTTAATTAACTATTAGTATTCTAATTGAGTATTTCGGATGATTCACGCTAGGTGATTATTCCTTTTGCGAGGAGATAATGAATCGAGAAACGAAAAGAGTCACGAATGAATGGTGCATTGAGGGAAATCTCAAAATCGGATACGCAAGCAAGGCGGCCCCGATCTCCTTTACAGTTAACTCTACGACTGTTGACCCTTGTTAGCAATCTTAATAGTGTAAGCGAAGTAGCTTTTGTGGACAGTGGCTGGTAATTACGCGCTTCCATAATTACCAAATGCATGCGACTCGAGAGAAGGACTACTTTAAATTGGAGTACACACTTTCGACCCAACTGGTGCGAGCTGCTACTGTTCTCGCCACTATTCTCAGTTGACAAAGGATCGTACTTAGGAAGTCTACTTTCGACAGTAACGAAATAACAAGCGTCCTCTCAGCCAAGCATTAAATTGCCTTAATTATCATGTCCCTCGAAACATAATAATCCACGCAAATTCAAAGCAGAACTAGAAAGTTTTGCATTGGCTTTCTTCGTGTAATATTACCTTCTGATAACAACGAACGACATACTTTTAAGATATCAATTTCATGCCACTTCCTTTATATTAATTTTCTTGTCAACTCCAGTTGGAAGTTTTTTCTACTTTAATACGCGCTGTGTCTGTCTCTATGTATGTGTTATCTATTCAAATGTATAATACAGCAGGTGACGAACAGAAAGGATACTTGTCACTGGGAGAAAAATCTATCAACTTCTTGCGGATTACAGTGATTAGGTGAAACGAGCTGGCAAATGTTCCACTTATCAACACACCACGCGAAGGAAACGGCATGGCAAGAAAATCTCGAAAGATTATGAAATCGCCGGATGATATTAAAGCGGACGATGATTAGAAAGCACCAGCGCCCCATGATTTTTCTTGCCGGGCGATTGCAATGTAGGTGTACTTTCTGTCACTTCCGCAGGAAACGCCCATGCCGAAGACCTCGAAGAAATCAGTACGCTCCTAGTTGCTCGATGACTAACAAAGAGTACTTTTTCGTTTTTCTTACTTGCATTGTACTTCCGCTTTCTTTCCGATGTTACATGCGCACTGCGCTCATTTCTCCTAAGCTTCACTTCCTAACGAATTAAATCGCATTACGCGCAAAGAACGATCGAAACTCGGAAGCTATTATGAATAATAAAGTCGAACATTTGCTAAATGAAAATCATCACTACACTTTCGACGTGATGTAACGCTGCCATTTGTCCTGAATGCATGATTGCGTAGTTATAGCGCAATTACACAGCTCTTGGAATTCGTTATAGCGAATGATGACTTAGTCAGCGCCGAATTTATTCTATTTAACAAAGCAAGCGCTCAAAGAGACTTTTTATTAAAACTCGAAAAACTGAATGTATAGATTCGAGTATAAAAACATTTTAATGATTCTTAAATGGTCTGAAAAAAACATTATTTGCTTGAATGTAATACTTTAACGTGTAGTTGAAAAAATAAGCATGAATCATGAATCGAATATTTAACTATTAACATCTACAAACGTAATAGAAAAGAATTTTCAAGTCCCCCTTTCGCGTAAACAATATCAAAGTGCGAACAATATAAGCGTTATTTACGGACTACGCGTGGAATAAATAAACGACGCGAGGCATCTGTGATATTAAGGAAGCATTTGTCCAAACAAATAAACGATGCATTAACAGCGCTCGCTCCACGCAATAATTCAATTCGACACCAATTCGTACCACTGTTTCCCACCGATAGATGCAACGCAAACAATTCATCAGACTGAAATATTATCGCTCTGAAAATCTCTCTAAAAATAGAAGCAGATAATGCAAGCAATAAGCAACGAAGACTTTCTCCACAAACTAGTGCACCATGTCGAAGTATCTTTTTAAGTACGTGACTTCATTGCGCACACGTGTCGAAGCGAGCACATTATGTGCTGGCACGTGCGATAGCATAATGCCACACTGTCGTAAGTCAAAAATATGTCTGCCGGGGCGTCGGCGACGTCGGCGTCCGAGCGTAAAAGTAAAGATCGAGCGCGCGGCAGGTGTTCCCGGAATGAAAGGATGACCGAGGCTGAATCCCTAATGAATCGCGTTAACCCATTTCCCCGGCTTTTGAATGGCAGGATTTCCTGCGACAGCTTGCGCTCCGTCCTCGTCGCGGGGAAATAAAACAGGGCTGTGCCCGCCCGCCGACGACGACGCCTCTCAATGCCAAGTCATTCATCTTCCTTCGCTCCTCGTCCTCGACGGACAGAGCTGCTCGAAATCATACAATGCTAGCCATATGACAGTAATCATTTTTTTACCGACTTCTCTATCGTAGAAATGTTCTCTATTTTCCAATATAATGGAGGCACAATTATTATAAATATATTGAAGGTAATAAACATAATGAATATGCAAAAAAATGTGCTGAAATTTCGCGCAGCCTTGTGGTTGCAATAAGCGATTGCAATTACTTTTATATTTATAATTGTAATAATAATATAACCATACTAAATGCTTATATTATGGAAGTTGGTACCAAAAATGATCAGGCTAAACTTCGTCTGTCCAATTCGAAAGTATTTGAGCGGAGAGTGAAAGGGAAATGGTTCCATTTGTAAAAATAACGTGAAAGACAGAGTAGAAATAAAACTAACTTATAAAAGCAGGTGTGACAAATCATGAGCTTAATTGAATTTCCCTACTAAAATATTGGTTTTACTGTAATTTGAAAAAGCCTCAAAATTCTGTGTCAGTCCTCACATGCTCCCTTTTTAACCGCCCATCAAATGACACCACCAACTTCCTTAATATACATATATAATAATATTAAAGAAGAAAAGAAATATTTTCTGTCAAATGCCTAGTATTTTATGTTTCCAGTTCCCTTAATATTCCTCTAGCACAACAATGCCGAGCTGAGAAGTATGAAACGTGGTGATAGCTCGATGACTTCACAGGGAATTAAGTGCAATTATAGACTGGCCAATCTGAGAAGGACACGGCTATTCATAACTTTGTCTTGGCGCGTCATAACTTTCAGACAATATCCTGCGAGGTACGTGCTAGTTTTTAGATTATAAAATTCGTGTGGTTTAAAGGCGCAATTGGAAGTGCGGTGTTGCCTTGAACTTCTTGCATAGCATAACGAGTTTCCTGTATGAAATAATTGGGTGGTGTTGTGCAATGTTGAAGTAAATCATGCGCGCAAATGAAGAACGAGAGATGCTATTTGGATAATAACGTAGATAATCGTTAACTTAATTTAAAGGTGAATTAAAACCCTGACTTTGTACTCTAAACTATATTATCCTAATAAAATATTTGAATTATTTTTCTATGGTAGAAAATCGTAGAAATATAGAATAACCCTCAACTTAATTCGAAGATAGATTGAAACCCTGACTTTGTGTTCAGATCACGTTATATTAACGAAAAATATGTGGATTACTTTTCTATGACAATAATAGAATTAATCATTCAAATCTTAGTAATTTAAAGCAAATGCACCAACCCAAACCGGTATGTTTATAGGCACACTTATTCTGAAACCAGTTCAATTAAAGAGCACTTTGAAAGCTGTATTTCTATTTTGCCCCTAGATAGAATTTCAACTAGCTTTTATCTCCACTCTAGAAAGTGATATTTCATTCCCTTAATCGCACCGATGCTTAATTAAGATTAATTTCCGGTCGACTCCACATTTTTCAATCGGTGCACAGGAAGGAAGTAACTATGAAGCCCGAACACTTTTTCCTCGGTCTACGGTCTAATTGGACCGAGCGTCTTGTCACGCGTACCTACTTTCACAGGCCGTCACAAAAAAACTCTCCGATTCTTCTCTACCAAAGTAATGGGTGTCCAAGAGAGCACAGTGAATTCTCTTTGTAGGCGGATGTTGCGCAATTACACAAAGCGCCAAAAAAGCTTCCTACAAGAGCCAGTATTCCATTTGCCAAAGTACTCTCCGCCAATGAAGAACAACATAACGAAAACAACGAAATAACATTCAAGAGAAAGCAACTCGGATTCACTTAAAACTAAGAGCAATTCCGGAAGAGGGCAGAATCGCAAAAAGAAACAAAGTGCTTCCCGAGGAAATTCAAACGATCGAGCTCTTTGATTGCAAAGCCAGTCAATTTCTAAAACCCCCAATTATCTGCCATCTTATCGGCGAGTCGACGAAGAGGCAGAGAGTCTAATGATCGTGCGGAGGATGATCGAACTAGAGCGGGGCTAATCAAAGGAAACCCATTCACCGAAATGCGATCCGGCATCGCAAGGAGGGCTCGGGCTCGCGCTCGCGCTCGCTCGGTTTACCCTAGTTTTCTGCGGTGGTTGCGCGTGCCTATAAAGACGACGCAGGAGTAGGAAGACGAAGCGGCGCGGCGCGGCGCGAAAGAGGGACACGAGTCACTCAACGGAGAGTAAAATAAGTAGACAAGAGGACCTAGGCGAGTGGTATCGGCGAGTGGGACAAGTGGAGGGACAGGAGTGACAGGACAGGAGTTGAGTCGAGTTGAGGGAAAGAAGGCCGGGAAGCGAGGAGCGTGCGGCAAAGGTGGAACACGCGGCCGGCGGAGGACGTGAGAGTGAGGGCAAAGGAAGGAAGGCTTCGGCTGCGAGGAGAGCGAGAGAGGACGGCCGCGCCGCGCCGGCACGTTTCACTTAGCTATTTCATTACCTTCACTCGATCCTCGGGCCCCAGTGCAAACAGAGCCGGCCCGCGATCGCGATCGCCCGGATCGAGCAGACGCCCGTCGATATATATACATCGTACCAGCACACACACACACGCCGGAGAAACTCCGAGAACGAGCTACGCCCGAAAGCAACAAGTGCCGCGCAATTCCAAGTACCAGTTGGAGAACGCGTGTGTCCCTTCGGGCAAAAGTGTCCGGAGAGTGCGCTATCAATCTCCGACAAGTTGGCACAGCCTAATGAAGAACTAGCCGCTCTTCCAAGCCGATTGCCAACTGGATAGAGAGCACTCGATCGGAGAGCCCGGGAAAATCGTGCGCCCGCTCTGAAGATCGATCGACCGCCCGCCGCCCGAGGAGACGTGAACCAGTTGTCGAGGCGACCGCAGCAGACGCCCGCAACCACCTGAGAGCCAGCGGTCAGAGATACACGCGGAATAGAGGCGATCCGGGAGGATCGTGTTTACATTGGCCTATTTCCAAACCGCCTGCCTCGGTATGTTCGCATAATCTATCATCATTTATCTATAATACAGGCATACGTATCACTGTTATAAAGTTCCAGCAGATTACGAAGTTTTCTATTAAATTGTAAGTAATGAAGTAATTAAAATTTGGGATAAAAGTTTGGAATGTATTAGGAGACGGTATAATTGTAGTTTATATTTAAAAATGTGGTTTCATTAGTTGGTTAATGATTTATCTGGTTCATTATTATTGTACTAAATGGCCGCTCTAAAACCACTCCCAATTACGCAATAATAGATACCCGTTAAAAAGAAAACAGCACGTTCTACATCATTGACTTTTAGCTTCGATCGGAGAGGAACGAGTTTTGTTAAACCAGATTTCTACCGGCACGTGCTCCTGATTAACCGGTCGAGCGGTAAAGAGAGCGACAGTGCTATCCGATATGACATGCCTCGCGAAAACTGTCAAAAATGGTAATTTGTCTTCTTCGAAATACGCACGATGTATTTTTCTGCGTAAATCTCAAAGCCATTTTACTAACAACTGACTGAACCGCTTGCGTTTCATTTACATTCCACTTTTCTAATACCAAAACAGAAAGAGTAACAAATCATAGAATGTATAATAAAATCAAATCATGTTCGTAGAAATAAAGAAAAAGTAATTCAAGTTTATCGGTACTCGTCTGAGGTGCTATTGATTTGTTGGCTCTCGATAAACATGGCTAATTGTAAGTATTTGTTATTGCTTGGACAAGTGTGCATACGATCGCGTCTGCGAGAGTGGTATCTCTGGGATTCTTGTAAACCGAAGACTTGCAATTAAGATATTTGAGTTAAAGTATTTTCCTGTGCTCATTTGCCAGCGTCTTGTAAACGAATTTGTACATACAGAGATAGCAAATATACTCATACAATATTGGCTAACAAATCTGTTTTATCTTTACAATCGTTTTGCCCGATTTCCCAAAGGAAAGAGTAAAAGATCTTAACGCACCAGCAATGTTACATTGTAAGAGAGTGGAACACGGCGCAGGAAGCCGATTGCCACATTTTGAAATTGTCAGACCTATTTTTAAAGTTCCTTCGCTATTGTGTGGAGATTTTGCGCTGACATTGAAATGCAACCAGATGACACAATATCCGCAAATATTTGCCGAATTCACCTTTTGCTTCTCGAAAGGAGACTACTTCATCGAACCTTGGCTGCTGAGAATTTAAATACTTTTAAACACTTGATACACCAAAAGAGTATCGAAGATTCTTTAGAAATTCAGATCGAATGTATTAGAAAATATTGATTACGAAAGTTCGTTGTTACCAAACGATTTCTTTGCTATTTGTTCGTGCCAATTAAATGTCTCGCGCCAATTGTAAAACTCTAGTGCAAATTCTGACCCGAATACGTGTATCGAGTCCAGAGAATAACAGTAAAGGAGTGCAAGGATCATGCCTGAAAAAGCATGTCGAATCTATAAATAACACTTTAGACCTTCCATTAATTTTGGCTTTCTTTTTATGGTACCAGCACTGACCAATTAGTTCGACCTTCCAGTACAATTCTTCTCTGGTCTATAATTGCTTCTTAATTAATACACAACGCGATCTAATGGGCATCTATCTGGCAAAAATGCTCCGCGAGAATATCTTAAAAGAGCCATTGTTCATATCAAAAAGGCTAAAAAAGATGAAAGAAACAAAAGAATTGTCCAAGAGACATAAAAAGCGAGGAATTTCACTCATTCTATAAACTACACTCCAAACTTGTTTAAAATTGTAGATTTTAATATAAAACTTTGTTTTAAACAGTAATTTGTTAAAGCACAGCATGACAAACAGAAATCATAGGATATATTAAAATATTCTCTATTTCTTTATATGTAATAAAAAGGATTTAGCTACTTAAAAGAAATTTGATTCGGCGGTGCTCTGATTCTGATATCGCAAGACCAGCAAAGGTTGTTAACTGAATCACCCATGCTTCCGGTAACATGGCATGAAACAACATTGTTATGCTTTCAAAAGTAGAAAGCCTCAAATTGCCTCATATTTATATGTACACTTCAATCACGAGCGATGCGTCGAGTATCCCAAACTAGCGAGCGCATCTTCGTCACGTCCTGGTAAGCCTGCTTTCGTTGCGTTCCTTACTATTCGAATTAAATATCTACGCGGTTACTTTCAATGCTAGGATTTGCGTATGTATGGGTAAACATGAGGAAATATACATGCTTTTGCTTTTGAAAAAAATCCCACCACTTCGAGTTAACGTAGCGTGTCCTTTCGTTTCTCGACTTGCGTATAAGGCGCGGAATCAATAGAAACTGGAATTCTATTTCGCAGCCACTAAATTTCTGTACCATTTTCCTATATTAGCATTCCCATGCTTGGAAACAGTCACGAATGAATTTTATTGAGGCTATCATTATTGTAATGCTAGCGAATATCTAAGTTCGATCTCTCCAAATCATAACTTATGCTATTATAATAAATTCTGTTATAGAAAGGTGTAAGTACTTCTACTATGGTTATTTCTAAATACTGGAACACTCGAAAATTCAAAAATCCCAAAGAGAGAGAATTCCTTGAATTCGTAATGACCCAACGCGATCTAGTTTTCGTATATGATGCAATATATCATAGTAATAATTTCGCCTTGCAAGTAATCTTTGCCTGACACCAGAGAATTCTTTTCAAACACATATTCAACCAAGTGTCAAAATGAAATGAATGGCAGAAAATGAATGGCAGTGGGAAAAGCAGGAAATCAATTAGCGAAAGTACATCAGGGCGCCGAAGCATATCAGGAATCATTGGTGGTGGCGGTCGGGCGGGCAAAAATTGGTAAGAGCGACTTCATTTCAGCTGGCAGGAAAGCTATCAGGCTGTCGAGTCCATTCTCGTCGAGAGACACACATACACGAACTTACAATCCATCGGGCGGTATTACATAAACGGGCCACGTAAACGCAAGAACGTAAGTAATATTCGTGTCACAACCTGCTTAGCGTCGCTCATTTCACTTCGGATATGAAACTGGTTTACATGCAATTCCCGTTCTCTCATCCAGCGCCGCGCATATCCTAAATGTCAGTCTCGTTTCTCAGTAGTCCTTGTTCCTTTGTTCGAACTGTTTCTTTTAGAAATACATATGTCTTCGAAATTTTTCCGTATGTTGGTATAGTATTACTGACTCGAGCATTGAAATATACGTCTGTTCCAAATTTTATCCGTGTTAGTACAATATTACTAATTCGAGCATTGAAATATACGTCTCTTCAAAATTTTATCCATGTGTTAGTATAATATTACTGACTCATGCATTGAAATATACGTGTCTTCAAAATTGTATCCATGTACTGGTAAAATATTACAGACTTGAGCATTGAAATAAGTAACAAAACGTGTTGCACGCTGAATCACAAGATTTAATGAAACCTTGACAACGCGACGTTTTAACAAAGAAAATACTCGAATGATAAATTAAAGGAAATGCCAGAAATATCAGGCTAATAAAAACGCAGTAGCATAAAATCTACAATGTATGAAATTGGCTGTTATATAACAAGCTAATATTTCTATAGCCGAAATGAATGAAACAGCATTACATCGAGTAATGATAGTCCGTAAAAAATCTGATATCTGCTGAGTAAAAACATGTTACGAAAAAAGTTATCTACGTCTGTGAATGAACCGCTATTTGCATCGTCATTTTGGGCAATTAGTGATCGATTCTTTAGTTCGATCATGATAGTCAAAAAATAGTACGTTCTCAATCAATCCTTATGGAAATGTTCCAGCTATCAACTGTCTGGATCTAAAATATACAACACTCAAAAATAAAAACACACCTGCTTTCATTATACCAACACAGAACGGTGACACATCGGCGAAACAAGTTTGTTTCATTATAGTTCTGTGAATTTTATTAAATACGAGAACTATCGCGGCGAGCACTCGATTTCCGTAAAAGTAAGATGAAACCATGCGGGGAGGCTGAAAAAGGTATCAGATTGGTGGATCGGATTAAGCGGCACGAGTGCTCCGGGGGCAGTGGGAGTTTGCAAGCAGCAACTTTTCCCGCAATTACCGCGGGATTTTTGCAGGCGAGCGGCGGCGTCGGCGGCCACATAGAGCACATAGAGAACCTGTACGCGAAACCCCGTGGCGCACCTTTCTGCTTTGCTCTGTGCATGTGCACTGGTGCACTCGCAAACTCAACGATTCGCCGGCGATAACACGCCCTCGCGAGCACCGCACACACGCTTTCACATCCTCGAAATATTTATGAAGCGCATAAATATCTCGCCGCATCGTTGCTTCCGACGCTCGAGCTGCTGCACTTCCAAAGCGAGCCATTAAGCTTTCCAACTGGAACACCAACCCCCCCCCCCCCATGCGCACGCCGCCTCTCTATAAATTTTCCTTCAACTTTTCTTTCATTTTCGAAGCCGATTCATGGGATGCCTGCTTTTGAAATGAGTGCACGCTGCATATTCAAAGGGACAATGCCTGAATTATAATTAATCGTGCTTTTGCGTGGTTAATAATTCTTGTAATTTGACAGCGACTACCGTGAAACTTAGCATAATTTTAGCAATTTAACAAATTATTCAAATGCAAATCGGTTGGGCTTTTACATCTGTGCAGATTGCACATTGAAAGGAACAATGGCTGAATTATAATTAATCGTCAGTGCTTTTGCGTGTTTAATAAATCTCGTAATTTGACAGCGACGACCGTGAAACTTAGTATAATTTTAGTAATTTAACAAAGTATTCGACTGTAAAAGAGTCGAGATTTAACAACTCAGACCTTCATCCGTTGAAGTTCGTTTCTACAATGTCGAATCCGTAATTAATAGCACTGAAAAAAAACTCCGACTGTTAATTCTCACGGCTCTAGTAGCAACAATATCAGAATGCTTGTTGAGTTTATAGTAGTCCTTGCGAGCGTGGACGCGGCTTTCCAGTCAGCGTTAATGGAACAGCGTGGGAAAAGAAAACTCGCGACGGTAAAATGGCACTGATGCAAGGCAAATGCCAGAGTGAAACAAGGCAAAACAAAACCAGGCGCTACTACGGCACAATTGTCCCGGTTTTGTAAAAATCTACCTTCGATTCTTTTCCCATGCACGTGGAAATCAATAAAAATAAATCGCGCAAAAAAGCTCTCCATTTGCAAAGACTTAAATTACAATTGCGAGGAAAAAAACTATTGGCTGCATAATTTCCCTCATAATTGCAGGTATAATTAACGCCGGCTTGGCGTTCTAGTGTTGTAGTTACAAAGTAGAGGAAAATCTCTTTTTATTACGAAACCGAGAACAAAAACTAGTATGTGGGTTGCTTGGCTACGCGAAGCAAGACGAATGGCGTGGCGCTGCGGTTTGATAGTAAAATTTTAAGCTACATCTCCGCCAAGTACTTTCTTCTGGCCTGCGGTTAACTCCACTTACGATGATTACCCTTTAAACTTTAAACCAACAGACTTCATTTGATTCGCGCCAAATTAATAATCGTGCGCAAAGTAATCTTTCTATAGAAACTATTCGATTTAGTACTCTAAATTATTAGGGAGTACTATTTCAAATTTATACAATTAAAATTCGAATCATTAAATATCCAGGATTTAAACACCAATAATTGAAGCATTAACTATTGAAATAGTGGAAGTTGTATTCGCACCATTTGAATCGCGATCATTAGAACTCTAATGACTTCCATTCCAAGCTTCGCAGTACTCTGAAACGATGGAAACTTTCACGATATCAATACTTCTGAATGAGAAAGAGCGATCCTTCTCGAATCGTGTTTGCGGATTCTTTGTCTATAAAATCTCTTATAAAATCTCGTAGTAGACCTGCTATTCCGGTTGCGCCAGCTTGGAGAACCTGTCGGCGTAAGTCTTTCTGGCTGGGCGTCGCGCCCGATAAAAGTCTCTGCGCTTTGCCATATGCACCGGCGGCGCGGCGCGGCGCGGCGCGGCGCGTCAGAAATGCAGTCACTCTGATTCTCCGACAGGATCGAATGCCTGCTGAATTAAAGGAGGCTTCCACGTGCCCAATTACCACGTGCACAATGGGGAGAACGAAGAGAAAGCGAGTGCGCTTCGCAGGGAGAGGGTATGTTTTGATTGGACGCTCGCGTCAGGTGGGACGTGTTAATGAACTCGCGATCCTATCTGACAATACCGTACAGTCAAGGTACCTGCGTCAAATGGTAATTATTCCACAATTTGCATACTCAAAAGCTGCGGGCGCCATTGTCCGCAGTTGACACTCGAAAGCCACTTTATTCCACTTATCAAACACCCCTTTGCTGATATATGATTCATTAAATTTCACTGACATTCGAAAGGAAAGCTGGTTCACGATATTGATTTGTTAGTAATTATTGACGGCGGTTTTACGTATAATTTAATGGTGGTTTCGTGGGATTTAGTGGTACGAATCCAAAGATGTACAACGATTTATGACACTTTGACTATACCCTTTTATATATCGTTGTATGATTATCAACAGCGATTAATTACTCCTGGAATTAATCGCTCGTCGATCATGACATATGCAGTGAAGCGACAAACTTCAAACAGCGCTGTGTTATTGTCACAGATCGTGGCGATTATCAGGTGACAAAGCAATTACTCTATTCCGCACTAAATAAACGTACAAACAATTCCAGAAGTAGCACAATCGTTTCATAATTGTCGCGCTTAGAAACGATTGTGTATTAATAGCAAACTATCGCAATGAAAGATTGAAAGCACGTATCTTTGGGAGCACGCAAAGAAAATGTAACGCTTTGATTAAACAAATGCAGGATTAATTACTAACATTAAAGAATACAAGATTTACAAAAAGCAATGGAGAAAAACTTAACCACTGCTCAAAGCCGTTTATTTCTGTGGTCGAAAGAGAAGTTGTCTTTCAATCACGAAGTAAATGATCGGTGCCAAAGTCATGTACAATTAGCGGGGTGCAAGAAGAGGGTCGTGAGAAGAAGTTTGAATTCCGGTATCCGGATAATAAAGGAAGCAGAGTAGCTCGGCGACCGCTTGATTTCCATTAGCAGGCGACCGCAGGAAGGCAGCGTCGCCGTCGAATTCTCAACTTTCACGGAAATCGTGCGTCCCTCGACGAGATTGGAGAAATGCATTAGAGGCGCAGGATAATAACGAAAGGACATCTGCGGACGCCTCTTCTTTGTTCCTGCGCGGAGTTCGAGAAAGTGAATTTAAAGCCGAGAAAATTGGGCCTCGCCCCCTTTCGCGCCGCTTGCGTAACTACCACTTCCTCACTTCCATGTATCGCGACGTTGCCCCGGGCGATATACGGCGACCTTTCCGTTAATGACTCCCCATTAATCTTGTATCGGCTCGGGCCATATTGCAACTAGCTACAGGCCAACCCGACATGAATGTGAGATCATTTCTCTGTTCTATATCGCGGCGATCGTTGCTCTGTTTTCGAATGTCGAGTTTATTTGCGAGGATACACCGCGCTTATCCGGAATAAAATCGAGGTAGAGTCAGATTTATTGTTGAATTTTACGTACTCTGTGATGCTACACAAAAACGTGAAGTTACAAACATTTATGTGGATCTGACCGTACAAATTGAAGTTTGCATTTCTCGCGAATGTAATTACTAGCTTTCAAAAGTATTTTAAAAGGAAAATGGTCTTGAAATTCTATACTTTTACATTACATTGTTTCATTTCCATTAAAATAATGACTGTCCTTTTGCTGCACAGGCATTCAAGAAAAAATGCACAATTGATTCATAAAATGGCGCGATATAGTAAATACAGACTAATGGAATGTTGGAATAAGGCACTTTTCATAGGATTGCTTCATATTTGTAGATGACTGAATCGTAATTGACTTCTCCAATTGGAAGCGTATAAGTTTGCGTGACAGAGCCGAATTAAGCGCGCAAAGCACATCGAAGCAGGAATAATAAGGAATGATTTGTTTTGCGGTGATTACGTTATTATGCACGTGCACCTTGAAGATAATCACAAATGATCAATCCCAGTTTTCAATAGAGAAGTATTATCATTCTCTAGGATGATGGGGTCCACCAGCAATTATTTGCAGATTTGACATGACTCGCGAAATCCCTCCTAATGATAAGTGCTCCCGCTAATGGCACGTAAAAGATTAACTAGGAATCCAACTCGATTTTATCACACCAAATGTTATCACGATCTTTATTCAGACTTATTATTCAAGCCGAATGGAAAGAATGTTAATTACTATCACGATCAAATTTGTAAGTTTGATCGCGAATAATATTCAAACTATAAAGAACGAAAAGCCAACAAATATAAAAGAAAATCATTAAATCAAGACTCGAATAGAATGTGTTATTTATTGACTTGACAGTTCCTCGATGCTTTTGCGGTACACTTACGACAATTCTGACTTCATTATCACTTCAACTTATCTAATGATATATCCTTTTTAATCCTCGTGAAAAACTAGTCTGTATTATATAGAATTGTCTCCAAAGTTCCTCGATACCTTTACGGTATACTTACGACAATTCTGACTTCATTACCATTTCAACTTATCTAATGATATATCCTTTTTAATGCTCATGAAAAACTAGTCTGTATTATATAGAATTGTCACAGGAGTTCCTCGATACATTTGCGGTATACTTACGAGAATTCTGACTTGATTATCATTCGAAATTACATAATGTTATATCCTTTTGCTGACATGCCAACTGCACGGGGCGTTGCCGAGGGATTGTTAACTTGTCCGGGATAGGTAACGGAGTGGAGGAATCTAAGGAATCTACGATTACGTGCGAGCTCGCTCGATTATGTAAGAAGGAGTTCACGTAGTCCTTTAAGGGCGGTGTTAGAGCTAGTGGAGTCGGCGGTGGCGGGTCGAGGGAGCACGTGGGTTTCCGTTCACCCGGCTCGACGCGGCTAGTGAGTCAGACTACGTTCACCGGGGCAACGAATGCACTTGCACTTTTTAAGAGAACCTGTTTGCGAACCTGTGAGCGAACCACACCCACCACCGTCTACACGCTGCTCTCTTCCAGCCGGGCAGCACAGCTCTCCCGGGAAAGGGAGCTGCTTTCCGTTACTTCGGAACAAGCGCGAGAGCGAGAAAGAGAAGGAGAAGGAGAGGCGGAGAGGCTGTAAAACGCGATTATCGGGATCTCGGCTCGCGGAAAAAGCCTGCCGCACGATCATGGGAATTACAGTTAACCGGGGAGATCGCTCGCTCGCTCGCTCGCTCGCCCAGGAATTTCGTGAAACCAGTACCCGCCAACGACAACTACTACTATTTACAGTAACTATTCACTGTTACCGCGAATTAGCTGGATTCTTCGAATTACATTTTCCTTTTATATTTCTTCCGCCGAACAAAACGAAACGCGTAAAAGGAGCCACCGAGCTTCCAGTGCGAGAAAGAAATGTGCGCGAAGAATTGCAGGAAATTTTAGTCGAAACCAGGAACTATAAAAACCTGAAGGAGTTTTCGCTTAAAAGTGAAAATGTCTACAACGATATCTGGTTAATTACATCACACTAGTTGCTACTTGATGTTAATTATAATTGCACGGTGGATGGCAAGGAAACGATTAAATATTCTCGTTTATTTGTACTGATACACATCGGAGATTTTTGCTTTTCCTACTTCTTTCTCGTAAGAATGTTGGATAATGACACTAGGAAGTTCTGGCAGGAAGCAAGTATCAAGCCGATGGAACAAAGTATTTCCGTCGTCCCTATTAAGCTCGCCAGAGTTTATAGAAGAGATGCCAGGAAATTAATACCCGGCCGACTGTTCGCTCCAATAATCCCGATTATTTCATTACGCGCTCTATCCTGTTAATTGCCACGTTCAGTGCACCAACCAGCCGAACACGTGCAGAGTGTAGGAAAGCCGTCATCGCACACGTACATACACGCGTCTCTTACATAAGTAAAACAAGAGAAATTGTATCATTTCGTTTTTTCGTGCTGACCTGGGCGACGGGCGAAACTTTCACTGGGGTTTATTGTCGGCCGTTCATTAAACGGGCCTATTTCGCGCGAGAGCTTCGTTTTACAACTTTTTGGGGAAAGTTTTCATCGCGCTAAATGACTTTGCGCTTCTTTTGTTCGAGCGAGGAAAGCTAAAGGTTTTAAATTCTTCGAGATAGCAGCACACTTCTGATTTAAGATCTACTGAAACGTATTATTCGTGAGGTAAGAGTGTTATAAGTTCTCGTTCGAAATGTTAGCGCCATACATTTTATATGAACACCATAACCCGATGGAATAATATGTATCCATAAACTTGCATCACTCACTCGTTTTAAGTAATGCAATTTAAAATACAGTGATTTAATTTTATTGAATCTCATACGCGTTATGTACAAAACAGCATTCTCATAATTCTTTGTCAATGTTTAAAAAATCACAGATAATCATTTGTATCGATCACGATATCCATAATTGATTATCCAAATAGTCATTCAAATTCAAAATCTGTTAATTACGCCAGAAAAACCCATCCAAAAATCTATTAATTTACTTGAACGTGATGCTACCGGATACGATTTTCCCCAGATCGAAACAAATAAAGCCATAGAGTGCTAGACGCGTTTACTTTTCAGCGCTGTGAACTAGGAATTTAAAAGTGAAAGATAGTTTTTCGACAACAATCACACACAGTTTGGGCTTCACCGAATAACAATGCAATAGATTACTATGTAGGAGGAAGGATGGAAAAAGTGACAAGCCTGTCGGCAATAAGAAAGTTCCTATCGCAATCCTCCGTTCCAATGAATATGCAATCTCGTTTTTCCCTGGCTGGAAATCCGCAGTCTGCGACGTCAGGAACGTGCAAGTACAAAATGAATGAGGCTGGAGAGTCGCTTTTGTCACGCACTAAATCGTTCGAACTCAAAAGGGCACTCTATTCGTGTCAGATATCTGCCGCGGCGCAAAGTCGATCCACTATACGTGTCATTCTCGCATAAGTGATCCGATATTAGCATAAGCTCTCATTGAAATTGAAACTGGAGCACAATCTCACTCTGATTTGTCCGAATTCTTTCGCTATTACGGCAACGCGAGAGAAACCTTGATACAAATATTTCATTTCTCATTACGTTCATCAAGGAAAACAGTACTATGTTGGGGGACAACACGACATTCAGTTTTATTGCTACTAATATGTAATCTGCCGTAATAATCAGGATGACTGTTATATGAATTAACGAACTCCCCGGGGTAAGAGGACACTCGTAAATGTATGTTAATGAGCGTCGCGGGAACACTCCATTTATAATGCATCAAATTAATTTCCTTCTCTCTCAGCTTGTTAGCTCGAAAATATGGTAAATTTGGAAACTTCAGTTGAAACTACCAGGAAAGTTGAACGCTGAATTGAAAGCGCGATTATCATGTAAGCGACCGAAAGTGTTCGAAAAACTACTGCAGTGCATAAATTATGAATTATGTTTTACAGGAATAAGAATATTTATTATATGTATTAATTGTTCTCGTTATTCTAGTGTTCCAGGAAACACTCACGATGAGTTATCCAGTGGCAATTCTATTAGGAGTGATACATTTATCCTTGTCGGCGATGGTTTTACCGAGGCCACCTTCCTCACCGAACCATATTCGTCAAGATCACGAGATCCTAGATCGCAAGTTTTTTGAGGGGAAATCCTTGCAGAGTCTCTTCCAAAGTGCAAGTGTCGAACGACCGGAGACCGACGACTACAGGTATATTAAAATAGCAAAAACTTTAAAAATAAAAATAAAACCGATTGAAAAGAATGTTAAAAGAACGCGTAACTATTTAATCGTTCAATTATTGCCACGGATCTTCCAATGTAAATGAATTTGAAACATTGAAAGGAGATATCTGAGTATCGTTTGAAATCTGTCGAGTTTGTAGGCGAGTTTAGACTCGGCAACAAGCGGCCAAATTGCGACAGAACTTTCGCTGCTTATTTAGAAAGCTGTGGCAAGCTCATCGCATTCTAACGAGTTGGATGACACAATGGGAAAGGAAAGCACGACTCCTTTTCCATTTCTCTTGCAAAAAATACTCTGAATACCCTACTTTCTTAGTGTACAGGGTGATTCACTTGCCTTTGAATCAGAACTCTCCTAGCCCTTATTTTTTTTGGTGGACTTCCCGACCTTCCCCGGGGCTGAAACTTGGTGGGAAGTCTCCCCTTGCATCAAGGAAGAAGTGATATAAATTTCAAAGCCCTAGCTCAAAGTTTAGGTTTTCACCTATTTTCGACCCTCGGAAATGGTCAATTTTTTCAAGTTTCCCAAAATCGGCCGAACCCGGGATATTTTGATTGTTTTCGTGTCAGGGTGGATAGAGAACAAAGAATCCGTGAAAAAAAGTCCGGATTTGCAACGAGAACGGGTCGAAAAACCGTCCAGAAAAGTCCATTTTTGCTCATTTTTTACGGTTTTTATTTTTTTTGGTGGACTTCCCGACCTTTCCCGGGGCTGAAATTTGGCGGGTAATGTTTTTTTACATCGAGGAAGATGCCATAAAAATTCCAGGGCCCTAGCTCAACATTTTTTTTTCGGCAAATTTTTCTCTAGGGGTACCCCTTCAGATTTTTTCACGATTTTTCGAAGGTCCCCGAACTCGGGCTTTTTCTTCAGGAATCGATTGTTTATGAATGAAAACGGATAGAAAACAAGAAATCCGTCGAAAAAAGTCCGGATTTCTATCGAAAACACTAAAAAAACTGCCTTTAAAGTTCGATTTTTTCGGCATTTTCGCTGGTTTTTCCCATATTTTTTGGACTTCCCGACATTTTCCGGGGCTGAAATTTGGTGGGGAGTCTCCCCTTGCATCAAGGAAGATGTGATATAAATTTCAGAGCCCCAGCTCAAAATGTTGTTTTCCCCATATTTTTGGCCATCGAAAATATCTAATTTTTGGTGGTGATTCAAAGGCAAGTGACTCACCCTGTTCGTTATACTCGTCATTAATATTTACTTTCGTGCGTAAACCTTTGCGATCTATTACTTCCAACAGACACTTGTGTTATTGAAGTTACTAGAATTAATAAATGATATTGCATTATTATTATTCAACTCTTTTGAGAAACCAAGTTCTTCTCGAGCAAGATTCATATCGTAGCGAGTGTGTTAAACGCTTTAGACTTCTCAGAGGGATTCTGTTGGCGAGTCGTGCCTCTGAATGACTGAAGAACGTGCCGCACGCTATATCTATACAATCGGATGCATTGTGCAGATTCACCTGGTTTTTGCGCAGGTGCACACTACACTGCACTAGTCACGATCGAAATTGTAACTTCTATCCCGCGTGTTACGTCGCGCTTTCTTAACAGTCTCCACGCCGCTTCTTAATCACCGTGCGCAATCTAGCCGCGTTTCGCAAAACGAGTTTAATCACTTGCATACTGCATTCATAATTAAGCAGGTAATAACTCTCATCGCTGCTATTTCTTAATATCATCTCACTCACTGTCCATCGCCGCCTTTAAAATGCTTAAGAGAGTTAGTACCTTCCTTTTTATGAATTCAGCTTGAATGTAATAACCCTCCAGTTAGCTCAGTTTAATCGTATTCAGTTTTGAACTGAATAACGAAGGTCAAACAGAATATTTCTAGAGTTTGAATATTAAATAAAATTATTGAATAGAATAATTCAAATGCGATCGCAATGTGTTATATTGAACGAAATTATTTCAGGTTTTGGGAAATCGAAGTACAGAGACCTGACGAAGTGGAAACGAGTAATTTCCAGACTCTAGTGCACGCGATCCTGAAACAACCGGACAACGAAAGTTATCCGAATCCAGAAGTAGTGCCAAACTCGGTGCTGGGCGTTAGAAACGTTGGCCTATCACCAAATTTACGGACGAACGTCTACAGTGAGGACAAACACATCCTGCTTCACCCGTCCAAGCTACAAAGTCTCGACGAGAAACTGTACTATCTGAAGAACGGTCGTCCGAAAGTATACGTGAACGTTCGTGGCAACAGTGGCTCGTTCTTGAAGAACTCAAATTCCAAGACCACCTCTGGCGAGAGCTTGGGTTTCCTGCGCGTCACCCAGCCCTTCCAAAGGCAGACTGACTGGAAGACACAGCAGCGGCACAAAAAGATAAAAATTCCGAAGAAATACAATCGCCTGGCGGAGACGATCGAGGCTGATCGTGAGAAAGAGTTGCTGCTGAAGAGTGAGCTGAACAAAGCCGACGACCAACAAGCGTCGGTCTTCAGTATTATGGAGGACTACGCGACCACCGAAAGTTCTATGGTGACATCGAGCGAACTACCGAAACAAATACCTGCCCCACCCTCCAGGCTACCTGCTCGGCCTTTGTTAACACAAACGACGCCGGTACAAAGGTACCCTTTAAGGAGGACTGACGTATTGCCGAGTTACGGTTATCTCGAAGACTGAGGAGCCACCCGCGTATCCTTTGACCTCTTTTGTCTTTACCTGTGGAATATGCGGCGCCTTGGGCTAGAAATGTAGGAAGAAAGCTATTAAGTCGTCTCGTAAATTCGAACGGTGTATTTACGTGAAATCGCTGCGAGGACTTGTGGGACCACTAATGCTAGAAAAAAGGGTCGGTTTCCTTCGGGAAATAATACAGTTACCAATGCCCGATTGCTATGCCGGCATGGAGAGGGCTAAGTTCGCAGATTGACCAAAGCCGCTGCAGCCGCAAAAATGTCGATATACTGCCAATAAATTATTCTTAAAATTTATCGTATTAAAATGTATTTTACGGCAGAATGGTGAATTATGAATCGCGCCACTATGCGATTTCTTAAATTATTGAAATTTTTTTTATTTAACGTATGGGAGAAGAAACGAGAGATGTTTGAGCTCTGAATAAGAAACTAGCTGTGATTGTGCGACAAATACAACGAAATACCGCTGAAAAATTAACGAAATGAGTTTGCTAATAATTAGATTTAAGCTAACTTTAAGTAAGGTTAAATATACTGTATTATAGTAAATAGACGCGCAAATTATTTATAAAAAATAATATATTTACCTGTAATCAGTAGTAATATAATAATGTAAGAATAAATAAGAATTGACAAGAGCGAACCTGCAATTTTCTTAGGCTCTCACCGAGCTGCTGTATGATAAATATTGTCTTTATTAGAATTCTTACCTGTTCTGCTTTCAAAGTAAGCTCTATGAAGATCTGCTGCAACTTCTCATTCACGAAATTGATGCAGAACTGCTCGAAGCCGTTCTTCTCGAAGATCTCAAAGCCGTAAATGTCTAGAATACCAATCTCCAGGCCGTCAGCATTTGTCTCCATTGCAGAATTCACTCTCTAAAACGAGTACAAAATACGCAAAAAATATTATCTCTTTCTGTTTCCCATGATAATCTGAAAAACATATTGCCTTCCTGACGTTGTAAAGTATTATCTATTATCTATTCATACGACTGGTAAATTATTCTCAGGTAATACTAACTTTGACTAAGTAGTTGAAGAGCCGATCGTAGATATCTTTAGCCAGAGCGTCTCTGGTATAAAGAGCTTGCTCCACATTTAAAGTCACATCAACGCTTTCCGATTGACTTCCCCACTTCGATTCAAATTCCCTCGATGTGAATTTATGTGACAACTGCTCCGCAGAGATTTCCAGTAGATATGCTGGAAACTCCAAGACTGAAACACACAGGAGTCAGAGTAAAGGTTATTCAGACAATATACGTAAATTTGAATTCTGAATTCTGTATTGATAATTAATTAACTAGCTTAAAGTTTTCGCATTATTTCGATCTTTTAAAGATACGTTCTACTGCTCAGCGATGTCCGAGGTATTAGTAACTACGTAATTGTTCCGTCAATCATTCTTTCCAACTCCTAACTGCGTAATGATATATCTACAATCTTCAGAATAGTCTGACTCATACGGGATAATTGGGCAGCAGCGTGCATCTTCGCCGCCACTTACACTGCTTATCTGTCACTCGTGAGTAATTTCCGTTTTCGACGAACTGCACGTTCCCGATGTGGAGGACACCGGCTACCAGCCGCAGGATATCTGTCACCTCAGAGTCCTTGATGCCCATTACGTTTAACGCTGAAAAATAATCGTATCAGTCTATGAAATTGGGGAATGAAGCTTTGTACATACAATTGTCATGCACAACTACCATTTCTAATTTATAAGTAACATATTAGAAATAAATTACCTTTGAGAGTTTCTTGAAAGTCCCTCGCGTCATTCGTGCCTTCTACCCTGTGATTGCCGCCGTAACTGAGGTACCGATAGTAATCGAGATCAGTCAATCCAAATTCATCTGGAAATCAGTCGTTTATTATATTATAACAGCACCTTAAATCAAATATATATTGTATGCGTTGATTCATTGATGATTGTTTAAGTTTCAAGTGAATGAATTTCGATCGAATTGGAGATGAAATTGAATTAAGGTCCATTGAACGAAGTCTATCGAATTGAATAAATGTCTGTGAAATTCGCTTAACATTGAAAGCAATTCAATGATCTCCAATTGTTATCATCCGCTTGCGGTCAATGGGAGGATTCATTAGTAATCTAGTTACGGTCAATTGAATTGTTTATGCTTCCGAAATAAAGCTGATAAATTAGTAGTACTAGCAGGCAATAACTGCATCCATTAGTCAGGGTACTCTCATCTATCTAACTCGATCAGTATCATTGGCCTGTACTCGGCGAGATAAGGAAACGAGCAATGCTCAGCTTACTCTTCATCTGCTGATCGGCCCCGGTTGCCAACTGGTAAAATATATGAAAATTCCTCTCGCCAGGATTGTGGCAGGTCACTCTGGATTTCTCGAGCAGGAAGTTTGATATCTTGCCGCCACTTGGCTGTCCTCCAGCGCCGAACTGCATCTCCACGTATTTACCCTGTAAATCCAGCCATTGTTCATACACCATTGCTAAGATTGCAGGCGTATCTTGCAAAATATTGATTAGGCAAACAAGATTGAAACAAATAAACCATTCGATTCAATGTTACAGACAAAACAGAGAAGATTAAAAGTTCCATCAATGAATTGCGAGAAGTACTTGAAGTATTTCATTCACTGATACATACGAATCGGCTGCTGTTATTATTTCGGACAGTCTTCGCATTGCCAAACGCTTCCAAAAGTGGATTGGATTCGAGGATAACATCCTTCACCCGTTGGACTCTGTCACCCCCGCCACTCACCCTCGCAATATACGACATTATGTACTTGGCAGCGACAGTCTTTCCTGCTCCGGATTCTCCACTAATTATGCAAAATAATTGCCAGCGCAATTAGTGTCAAAGCGACGAATAAATTGGTAGTACGTATTTGGATATCAGTAGTTCGTGTGTACTACCTAATGATCACACACTGGCTCTCGCTGTCGATCAACATGTTTCTGTACATCTCGTCTGCCAGTCCATAAATGTGGGGTGGGTTCTCGTACGGTGCCTGAAATGCCGTATTGATTTTCGTGTAACAAACCCTATCATTTTATTTGAAAATCCAACTTGCAATTCTCTTTGCAAATCCTCTTACCGCTGCTTGATATATTTCGACTTCTTTCTCCCCGAAATATGGCATCTGCTTGAAAGGGTTGATCGATACAAGCACAGGACCAATGCATGTCTAAGTTCTCTTAAGGAAATATATAACGCGCCATTCAAGAATAGAGTTTAATGTATTTTAAACAATTAAAAAACAATACATAGTATTTTACTAGTAGAATAAAATGAATGTTCAATAGTATTATTATATTTATGATATTCTAGAGCTATAAAAACCTTGAGAAAAAATATGCATTAAAGGTTTGAAACTTTAGAAAGGCATGAGTTAGCCGTGAATTTGAAAAAGAGCGTAGAAAAGACTTCGTTCCTAGTGGTGAATCGATCGGAAGTCGTAAGGGCTTTACGGAATTCCTTCTGGTAAATCAGGTTACGGCCGGCAAATCGAGCCTAGTCTATCGTGCAATACCCTGGACTCCCGCGGGCAAACCAGGAAACCTGCTAAAGCATATAGTGTCTGCTACAGTAGTCGCGAAGAAGTTGATGCCCTTTACAAATTAATGCCTCAGACCCTAGCGCTTATAAAAGTATGCTTCGTGGAAGACGTAATACTTCTTCATTACATGAAGCCATCAAACTACTTCTTGTGGGCAGGGAATTCTTCGGAAGAGATCAATAGCGATTCGGGCACGCGAGTAATGTGAATGATACTTTATCGGGAGATAGAAGATTCCTGGTGATAATTATGCTAATCAGCAATTCGATAAACAAGCTAATTCTAGGAAAATTTAAATGTATATATAAATAATGACTAATTTTTGATCTGGAAAACTGATCATTAAATGGATCAATCTGACTTTCAGGGATTAATATTGTTCGAAGGATACGAATATGTAATCATCCATGTATCGCTTCTTGAGATTTTCGATGATGGCCTCCTCGTTGATCTTTGGCAGGAGGACCATGTCATCGACGCCTGAGACTCTGACATTCTGACTCTGCCAATGGTATACCTAGAACAGCACCAATAGCATCAGCGTCATTAGCAACGAAATTGCTCTCTATCCATTAATAATTCATTATTCATTAATACGTAATCGCAATGGATTCTCTGTAATAGACTAATCGTCATAAACAGATAATCACACTCCAATGAATATTCAAGGAACACCTTCGCAAGTCATAGTTGCAAAAATACTATCAATAATCATACCACCAAACGATTAATTTAATCTACTTTAACATTGTTCATCTTTCCTCACTTATTAATGTCAATAATATTACAATATACAATAAGACGCGAAAGCCAATTGTATAATTTGCAATTAGCAAGTATTCCGAATGGAGTGTTTAATGAAAACTCAATAATCCAATAAAGGAGAACTAGTTCACGAAAAGTCGGGGAGGCCGACTGACTGTGAAATTCTGCGGAATGTGGGACTCGAAGAGACTCGTACAAGTGGTCTCAAGATGTAATACCAATAACAATAAAGAGGAGAAAAGTGGTGCATGCAAATCCCATTAGAATTTCTGGGCCGCTGGTTCGAAATGCGTGGTTATTCGCCTGGAGATTTCGCGGGCTAGCTGGCTGGCTGGTTCATTGATCGTCGCGCGGCCGAAGCATTACGATGCTAATGCCGACACCACAGGTTGTCATTGAACAAGCGCTATTGACTTCATGCTGGATAAGACGGACCAGCAGCAAAATTGCTAGTAAGGCCTCGTGATTCAATACGGCTTACTACTTATTTAGGTAAGTGGCACGTGCGATAAAATCAACGAAAAACTTTAAACCAATAGAAACGCAACAAGCGCTTGTCTCCTACACGCGGACACTCCCACAGAAACTATAATTAATAATATAAAAATAATAAGAAATATTAATACTTCTAAATCGTGGAAATGTTTATTACATAAAATGAAATTTAACACTGAGTAAGCGTACGATTAGAAGTGATTAGTGTGTCGTATAAAGTTCAAGGTTTTTCCTTGAAGTGTTAAACTTCGGAAACTTCTATTTGAGACGAAGGTACAAATTATTAATTTACCACTTCAATTTAAAGACGGCAGTGAGTGTTCATTGTAAGAGCCTCATTATTCTATTAATGTTGAAATCAAGCTAAATTTAATGCACCCGCTAGATGAAGAAACGCGAGCCAATTCGACAATGAGAGTAGTAGAAGCAGCCGGTCTTCACGGCATTGAGAAACGAGAGGAAATCAAGAATCAAGGATGTCGCGGCGTCGTGCAGTGTGTATAAAGTGAGTCATGTGGCCCAGAGATACTCCTCGGAGCACGCCATATAAGACACGTATGTCTCTTTCGGAGCTACACGAAACCTTTAGCAATGAGATTAATAGAAAGTCTGGCAAAAGAAGCCGCCTACTTTCTTTCAAACTACTTTGAAACCCAGAAAATTCGGTCACTGCACATACAATTCAAAACTATTGTATTTCTACTTGTAGTAATATGAAAATCTCAAGATCAAATAAATACATTTGACCGCAAGGCGTTTAAAAGTTGAGACATTTTTCGTTTCTAACTCTAAAAGCGCATTTGGCGCTCTAAATATTCATTAGGATTGCATTTATCATAGTTAAAATCTTGTAAGATGAAGTTAACGTTCTTCTTTACATTTCGCCCTAGTGAAAGGGTTAATTCGAATTCCCAATATTTCCGGACAATCTTTATTACAATCGAAAAATTTGTCAGGGCATCGTTTTAATTATTTGACGAGTGCCAAGCACGGAAAAGATAATAACACTGACGAAGAAAGTCTCGATTAACGAATAGGGCAAGATTGCGTAAATCCGAAGGAGCTGGTGGAGGAGTCGGCCGATTGGTAAGCAGGGACAATGAATGACAAGAGGAAACCTCGAGGAGATCTCGTCTTTGGTCTCGCTGCCATAAAGGAGTGATTTCACGGCTTCCGGCTAACAATAAGAGCAATGGAACTGTCTGCTCGTTGAGCGGAGTTCCGGCGGCGAAGCGAGCGCGCAGCGGCTCGCCTCACACGGCTGAGATTTCGAGTGCGGCGAGCAGAGCGCGGACTCCGTCAAAGGGCTCCTTTGCTTTCAAGGGAATTCGAATGAATCCTGCCATGCGAGCCGCTGGTACATCGAATTTACAGTTTGCAGGAATAAATTAACTGCTTTACCATGAAGTCCAACAAGCCCGCGGCACTTCCTATCACTAATTCCATTTCCGCCAGACAAAGCCATCGCCCTTAGGAATTTCGGCCTGCCAGACATTCAGGCTAGACGCTCGACATTACTAATTAGAAGCTCTAGCTTATTTCTCACATTACACGGAAGTATGTAATTTATTTGCCACGTGTATATTGTGTCCCAGAATTTTCTCCCGGAACTGGAACAATGCGTGCAAATATTATGCTGCCGTTTATAAGAGAGAACGCGGAAACTAGTACGAACGTACTGAAAAATATTACGAAGTATTGGTTTGAATTATTTACATGGAATTCGCGTCAGTTATTTCACAAGGCATTGTTTCTTTAATGAAAAAGAATGTCAAATAATTGACAAGAAATTCATCGCATGAGTCTGTTATTGTAACTGGATGTATCATATTTTGCAAATGCTGCAGTCGTCTAGAATATTATGCAAGGAGGCCATTGTACTTTCCATGATTGCAATTGCTCTTATGTGGAGCGGGATGTATGTGCTAAGATGAATGAACGTAGGACGTTCTTTGATGGTATCTGTTTAATTGGGACGTGCTCGAGTAATTTCCACTGGAGTAGCATACAAGAACTCGATCCAATTAATATACTGCACGCTATATTCTCTTCCCAGCCTTCTATCATATTGCAAGAATAAAATATAGCAAAACTTCCCAGACTAATCCTGTTGAAAAGCGTATTTAAATTTCAACAAGCGAGAAACCAATGTGCCATTTTACGAAAATGCCTAAATGAGCGTTTATACGATTGTTTTTGTCCCAGAATGCAAGGTCGCCTCGCAGTTTGTAATTGTGGAAAGTATTGTGAAATATGGTACAATGCTGAGGGAGAATCCGTGTTGGATTTTCCTTTCACAGGAGCAACTGCACAGGAAAACAATGCGAGAAAGGCTAAGAGCAGTTGCGACAAGAGTCGCTGAGACAATGAGGATGGGAGAACGAATTGACCCTGTTCCATACGAGGTGATATTATCCTTCCCAACGATTAGCGGGCCTGCAACCATGAATAGTCATGTACAAGGACGCGACATTCCTCCTTCTACGCTCTGCATGTAAACAACTGTTAACAATGATAATGACTTTGCACTACATACACGTGGAGTGACGCTAGTTTCTTTCTATCGATCATTGAATCGTAAATGAAATTTTAACGAAACCCTAAAATTCCCGGTTTTATTATTAATGAATGTATTGTACTTGAATTAAGTATCGTTGGAGCATTGATAATCCACATGATTTGTAATAATAACATAATTAATATTTCAGTAATATTCTCCTCGAATTTGGAAGAATGCTTCCAGCTCCATTTATTATACTTTCTGTACACGATTCTATCTTCTTTCTCTCGAACATTGAATCGTAAATTAAATTTTAACGAAACCCTAAAATTCCCGGCTTTATTATTAATGAACGTATTGTAGTTTGATTAAATATCGTTGGAGCATTGATAATCCAAATGATTTGTAATAATAGCGCAATTGCTATTTCAGTAATATTCTATTCGAATTTGCAATAATGCCTTCAGCTCCATTTACTTTCTGTACACGATTCCTATTCATATACATATGCGAATTTAGTATTCACGTGGTTGTCCGGAATTGTCTTTTCCTGCCAACACGAAAAGCAGCACTTGTGTAGTAAAAACTGCACTTGTGAAACTCGAATTGACTGGTTCACTAGCCCGCTAGAATTCGACTTTGAAACTGAGTGTGTGGTTGGAATAAAAATTGAAATGATGTTTACAAGCTATTTTGCAAGACTAGTCAGCGTGAGAAGTAGTTGAATAGGTGTGGGACGGCCGAGAGAACTAGTTCAACGAACCTGTTACCGCAGGCTTACGAGTGAAACGTGACTCAGCGAGCAAAAACGGTAATGTACACGCCTGTTTTGTAAATTTATATGGAAAGCACGCGCAGCCATCATCGATTGGCTTGGGAGCTTCGATGTATCCGACGTACATGTGCATTTTGCACCTGTATGAAAGATCCTCAACCTGCACGATTTCTCACACGCCTTTTGGAAATTCATGGCATGCCAGGAAGCGAAAGTAAGACTGGTAAATTTCGAAATCATGCCAAATTGTTGACAATTTGGAAATACTAGAACAGCTGCAAATAGTTGATAAGTAAACATTAAAGTCCTAAAGTATAAAATTTTTAATAGCTTGTGCTACTTTCATAATAATAATTTAACCAATAATCACTGATTAATTCCGCAATTAATAAGAAATGGAAAACTATGAGTTGCAGTCGCTGGAGGATTAATTTATGGAAAGGGGTATTCAGGTAACGCGGTCGTAGCTATTGCAAAAAGTTATTGAAGACCAGTCTGCTCATTATAATATTAAAAACTTTAATGAAGGTGAAAGATTGCTCGTGTTACTTGCGAGGCGAGTATGAAACGCGTGATCATCCGCACTCAGAGGGAAAAAATGAGGATACAGTTAAGTGGAAGGATGAAATTCTATGTATTCACGGCACGAATACGATAGCACCGAAGCGTCCCCGATGAATCGATCGACCATGAAATAGTTTCGAGCAATGCATGACTACATACATTTCCTCTTTTTATTGACATTGCAACTACTTAACTTTCAAAACGGATCCTATTGCGAAAGTATCGACGATTGACATTTTTTTACATAATTACAGCGAATCTTAGAAACAGCTTAGATGTCCTGGAAGATTTAAAATGTTTTAGATTATACGAACTTATTAAATCATACGAAGAAAAATCACAGCCAACAAATGCTTGACAGTCATAATGGTAGAGTTGAGACCAGATTGTGACTAATAAGAGTCGAAAGAGAGAAAATGGAATTAATGGAGGTGAGTCAGTTGCAGCCTGCAGCTGAAACGAAATCGCTCGCTGTATGGCACAGCGCACAACAACGAGTACGAAAGGAGACACAACAAGAAAAAAATCTAGCACGTGCCTTTATGGTTTCATTATAACCCACGTACCAAGCAGGATATTCAGTTTTATGAGAAATAAAGACACAATTCTAAAGGTGGAAATTAAGAAATATCCTTAAACTTAACTCTTGAGTATAAAACAATTCTCTAATAAAATATCGTTGGGTTTAACTTTAGACAACAGCGCACAACAAGAAAGAAATATACGAGGCAGGATATTAATTTTTGTAAGAAATAAAGACAGAATTCTAAAAAAGAGAATTAATAAATATCCTTAAACTTAACTGTTGAATATGAAATAGTTCTCTAATAATAAAATATCGTAAGATTCAAGTTTAGATAACAGCTATTCTAGAGCACGAAGTTACCGGGTTTCTTGAAGAATTTCTTTCTCAAGAACACGGGTTGAAATAAAGATGACCAAGTGCATAATCAAATTGACACAGATCGAGCAGTCATAACCGAGTGTTACAGTTTATGTAAGAGCGGCGAGGATTTCCGAAAGAGATTGAAATGAGGCGTCAATGAAAGGCAAGGTGTAGATAGACATTTCCTTTCACTGACTAAATCCGCAGTCATTCAATGAGTCACGAGCCAATTCCCATCCCAGTTGACGTAAAGTCTAGTAGTATGCCGCAAACCGAGCGGCGGCGATCCACGGCTGGCGGCTACATGTGCTCAGGGATTTGCCAACGCTGGGAATTTGAAGACCACATGTTTCCGCAATGCGACAGACACTCATGTAACCAGACATTGTCATTCCATTCATACTGGTCATATTGAAACGTCAATATACCTTCCTCCCTCACCCATAACCTTCCATCCCTCAATGTCAAACATGAGAGGATTTTCGTTAGAATTCTATCTCGCACATCTGCACGTTATACATATCATATTCCATTTCACGAAATATTATAGTCTCCCTTTTAAATTAATAGAAGATGAAACACGTGTTAACTCTGAAATTTTAAATTATAACACGTGTATAATGGAAGTTTGGGAAATTAAGTGATTAAAATCTAATACAGTGATGGCGAATTTTGTTATTCGTCGTTCGCAAATCGTACAATATTATGAACGGATATTTTCGCGAGTATCGACGCGCTTGATTCGGGATGTACAACGAGTTTAATCGCCATATAATAGGAAACTTAATCTTATCGATGCTCGGGGTTTTATCTTATCCGGGATACAAGGGGAATTATAGGCGCGAGCCAGCCAATTCCCAAAGTGTCTTTCGGAGTCCAGTAGCATCGGCGTATATTTATGTGAAAAAGTCGACCCCGCTCCCGATCCCGTAGGAATGAGGTCGATATTTTGGGTTTGGTTCGTTAACTTCGCATTAGCTCGACTGGAGTTTAATGCCCCGATTATCCGGCCCTTCCCTCCTCCCTCATCCGATTAGAGCGTGCCACTTTAGACCGACTATTAGCAGTTCAACCCCTTGCCGCCTACTATTATTGTACAATAAACTGATATCGCAGGCCGTTGTCAACATTCTTTCACATAAAAATAAAACTTTGCACCCGCTAGATCAATTGGGTCGAGCAGTCTATAATTACTTGGCGAGTGAGTGTCCCTTGTGTTTCCATGCCGGTAGAAATAATAGCTGTTGTAATAAAGCAGACAATCTATTTCGCGAAATCGATTCGACCTAATTGGCTTTCTAATTGAAATTTGACAGGGACAACATCCAATCTACCAGAATCAGGTTCTAGTTCAAACTCGTTGAAATCGTTTCGGTGCTTTAATCGAAATACGGACAAATTCTATTAATGAAATTGAATGTAACATTTAAACGGACAAAGGATTTTCGTAGATTCGTTTCACGAGTAACGTAAACATAATTATTCCTACACCCGAATGTGCAAAATTCCTGTGTGACGCAATATTCATCAATTTATGAATTATAACAATCCCAGAAATATGTAACGCTAGTAAAGAGAAATCCATAATTCTATGTGAACTCTCTGGAAAGAATTGAATGACAGCTTTATTTGGCAATAACTACATTGTCCTGAAGCAGACGACAAGGGGCAGCCTCTGTTCGCGATATTTATTGGTACTTTGTGCCAGAACTATTGTCTGCCAAATGCGCTGGATGTGCCCAGAAGCAATTCAGATATCAACTCGAGCGAAACACAAACTGTGTCAGATTTCCACCGCACGCTGCATAGAACTAGTTTGATTAGCAATCACTTTAGGCAAGAATTACGAGCGCGGAAATCCGATATATCGAATTATTAATCGCTGTGCTTCAGAGTGATTCGATGACGCTGTCGCGCGTCAGCGGAAAACAAGGCGTGATTTCCACGATGTGTCAGACTTCTCGCAACAAAGGCTTCTCGCTGCCGATTCCGAACACTCTGTAGACTTTCTTGCGTTCCGCTTGAGACTGCCGTGTACACGCAAACTTTACTGCTTTTTCATTGCTCCGCGACTGTTGACATGACAGACATTCGCCGGGTAAATGATTGTAACGGTTCCACGGACTCTTAGCATCTTCTATGGTTTTTGCTTGAATTTTCTTTACTTTTCACTAATAAATAACTGCTCTTTCTCACTTCCGGATCACATGGAAGTTGTCACTTAATGAAAATTGTATGAAATGTTTAAAATAGTCTCACGCCAACTCTAACTAACAATGATAATTGTGTGATAAGCTGATTAACCTGTGCTAGTAGCGCAAGTTGATTAAATCCCATTGATAAGATCAAAGGTGTAATCAACTAATGCATAGATTATGTTTTCAGTATGGCAAATGCATGCGAAACGTCAAAAACATTTGCTCGTATTTTTATAGACAAATCTTTGAAAGATCAACAACGATATACACGTGTATATGAGGCAAGATTAGTATTATCAGTAAAACAATACGTTCATCCGCATCTTTCGCGGCAGCAACAGACCATGCTGCTGAAAGATCGCTTCAAAATAACCTTAAATCTTCCAGCAAGCGAAGACGCAACACTGACAATCAGTCTCCTTTCAAACCACAATCCTGTGTAATTACAGCGAGTGCTATCTTTATTGCCAGGAGTAGTTAGAATCTTCCTCGAGAGACAACTACGACTTCCCTCCAAACTATCACAGTCTTTCTTCTCGCGGTAAAAGAGTGAAGAGCGCCCACTCGGACAAGCGACACACAACAAACACGGGGCTCACCTCGATCGGCCGCCGCTTTCCAAACTGTTTTCTCGCTCGAGTAATTGCCGCGATATGCAAATCCACCTGTCCACTTACCATGGTCGGCGAGCGGTGGAAACTGGCACGCGTAATCCTCAGATCGGGAGAGTGAAATCCCAGGTGCGATTAAACGCCGGCGACATTCACCGAGTCGGCGGCGGAATAGCAGCACAGCAGAAGCAGAAGCAGCAGCAGCAGCAGCAGGAGAGCGTTCGCTCAAAATCGCATGGTGCTGCGCCGCGTGTCAACGCACTCGCGCGCACCTATTCAGACTGGCGCTCACTCGAGAGAGCGCTAGACACGCTCGCAACCCAATGACAACGAGAGACGAAAGAGGGGAGAAAACTGTGTGTGTGTGTCGGGAGTGCGAGTGAGAAGGGAATACCAAGCGCCAAGTGGATTCTCCTCGCCGTGGTCAGCCGCGCACTGAATGCCTCACTCGGAATGACGCGCCGCGCCGTGCCGCGCCGCCGGCTCTCTCACGCACACTCCCCACCGTCCAATCTTCTCTGTGTTGGACTCGCCGCCGCCGCTCTATACCTCTCTGCCCAGCAGCCACCTTTCTATGGTTTTGGAGCACGCTTATCGGCATTTTTTCCAACTTTTCACTGGCCCATTCACTCGAGAACTACCTTAGAGAAACGTCCTTCATACTGCTCTAATTATTTCCGACTTTTATAGAGAATGTAGATGGAGGCCGCCTACATTTTTCTCGGCATTTCGACAATCCTGTCCCAGATGCAGATTTATAATTGCTAGTGCCTGAAGAACTATTCGGGACATCTAATTGTAAACCTGAAGTGAATTGTATGTTAAATAATATTCAAGAACTACCTTGGTGAAACGCCTTTCGTGGCTGCTCTAATTATTTCCCAGTTTTATGCAGATGGAGCGAGATTTTTCTAGGAAGAAGCATCAAAACCTGATGCAAATGGCATAATAATTAAAGAACGTTAATTCCATGCCGTGCGGAGAACTCTGAAAATAGAGTGCTCGATAATACATTAATTAGCGTATAACGTTACATTTTTTATCTTGGCAGAAATAAATGAATTTCCATTAAGGGGGAATCTAAAATCCCTCGTTTTAATGGAATTGGTTATTCCAGCGTGAAAGGACACTAGATCCTTTTTTTGGTGGGTATAATTTGATACACAGCACCTGGCGAATACGCCACAACATCACAGATGCGCAGTTCTCTCAATTTACACAGCATAATCACTTTTTCCCAGCGAATTCATAACAAAATTAAACGGAACTCATGAATTTCTAGCACATCACTGCATTTGTACACGAAATAAGGAAAAGTTTCCAAGCAAATAAACCATAAAACTTGGTAATGATCTTGTGGCCTTGATATTGCCGTGCCCTTCCCAAATCTCAGTGGTTCAGTGTGTCCAAGGTGAACTAATATCGCCGACTGACGTATCCTTAATCAGTGTCGGTTCCGAATCAAGTCTACACCCATATAGCCGATAGATAAAGGCGGCATCCGTCGCTTTAAATTAACCCGGGTGAATCACACAAGTAGTGTTATTACTTAGCATTATCTTCCAGGCCGATTAGATTGGCCACGTTGCTATTGACACATTTTCCGCAAGTGTTTGCTGTTACTCACTTCGATGTGTTCCTTATTTCCTTGCAGACGCAGGCATCGATGCATATGTGCACGGGAGCACAAGTTCGCATACCTCGTCGGTGCGTATTGACATTGGTATGACAGCTCAGAAGTCAGTGATGGAGGCGCAGCAATCATGGAGAAATCAGCAATCATTCGTTCGATCGAACATGATTTTGCATGGATTTCGTCGAATAAAGTGAGGCAGGTGCTTATATGAAACTCCTTTATTTCATATAAAGAGAAATTCGTTCCGTATAAATTTGTTCTTTACGTGGATCGCGACTTTGGTATTTTAACATATAATGGTAACGTGAAAGGGAGGCTGGTATACCAACAAGGAGAAATAGTTTTGTTATTTAATAGTCACGTACTTCCGGGTCTGCTCTTGGTTCTGCTCTTCTTATTCCCTTGGTTTCTGCTCTTGGAGACTTGCTCGTTTCGAATCTCGCGGAGAGGGGCAAACTCAGAGTCGTTTTACAATCATAAATTGTACAACTGGTGCTGAACAGAACTTCAAATGTTAGTCGTACATACATAAATCGTTAATGTAAAACTAGAACGAGATATTCCATCACAGACTTGATCGGAATTTCCGCCTGTACTTAATACAGAAATACGTACTTCTCTCGCGAATAAATAACTGTCATTACAGCCTGCATTGTATGATTTATTTCTACACAAAATAAGTAACTAATGTTGGCAAGAAAATCAAGATATCGAGGAAAGTATCAGTGTAACAAGACAAGTCTACCTCGACACTCGGTTACTATCGAAACTAGTCTAACTATTCTGCAAAATAACAGTAACAAATCTATCAATAATTCTCAGTATATTAATTCAACAATTCTTGCATAGCAGAGTGTCGAAGTACACTTGTCATTCTGTGGAAAGGAACGCGTTGAACGGGATCGATTAGTTATTTAACACTTTGCCAGCCGAGTAAATCAATGAAATCTACCTCTTAGAAATGCCTGTCCTAATGTTTAATCAACGACGAATGATTTATAAAAGCCTGAATACTATATTCGTAGAAATGAAGCGAGCTTTCAATCTGGAACGCCCGAAGCAAGCTTCTACATTGATATTCAAGTCTCGCGGAGTGAGGAATTTATCATTAGCGTTCGTTTCCCGTAGGAACTTCGGTCGGCAAAGTGTTAAGGGATTCGCGGGACCTGAGAACATGCTATCTTTGCAATAGCGGCCAAGAAAGTACGAGGGAAAGAGGGAATTTGATCTCTTCGTTCCAAGAGAACGATAACAGGCAGCGTATATTCTTAATAACGATCGAGCGGGGCGTGTTACGAGTCCGTCATTGTCATCGAGGCATAGTGAGAAGGGTAGTCTACGATCGCGTGAGTTATAAAGCAGGACTGCGGTTCCTCTGTCGTGTGTGATTGCGTCGAGCACGAGATCCTAGCAATAAAAGTGAGTCTTCTTCCTCGCAAAGCTTACTACAAATGGTCCGACTGCTTCCGACCATCGAAAATTCCGTATGATTTAATGCCCGCTAGTTTTCACTTTGATTTTACAAATTATTCTATGCTTTTTCTCTAGTCTCTTTTCTCTAAGTAAGAAACGATGCAATAATAGAAAACAGGTTTAGAATTCAATGTTTGGAAAAAATCCTTTGGGATGTGAGTGCAGAGTTTGACAATAAAACGAAAGAAATTATTATATGGCTTGGTTTTATAGAGTGAAGGATTTTGATAGGTCGGAACCATCCGTGCCGTATATTTGAGGCTACACGATGAAATCGCCGAGCTAGATCGGTGCGTCGATGTGATTAGTAGTCCTATGGTACATGATTGTCACAAATAAGTTTACGTAGCATCCGTGAAAGTACTCAGTGAACCGGTGTGTTTGGGTGACTGGGCTTACGAATACCGAAGGTCCTTTTAATAAAATGCTTTTCTCACGGGCTCACAAAAAACGTACCACGTTCCAACTGGTGAAAACGTGTGTGAGTGAATTCTGGGTGTGCATACTAACGTATGCCATAAAGGGTTAAGCTTAGGACGTCGCTCTAAAGAGTATTTAACCGCTTATGGCTATGAAACTAGATCGTAACTCTCAGCCAAGCGAACTAGCACATCTGCTCCCTTGAAATTCACTGCCGCACCGACTTAAGACTCCTTCTAATCGACAATACACTATTCCCAGGAAACCAAGCACTAGATTCAAAGGTCTTCCAAATTAAGCCATGTTTCACTTTGGAATTTCAACGGAGGTTTCTGCATTAATACTTATTTCAAAGCGGCGAATGTAACAGCTCGCTTGGCAGAGTGGTGAGGGAAATTCGCGTTACACATTTCGTCGGTGGAAAATCGGTGTGAAATTGCAAAAGTCGGACGTAAATGATTGCAAGAAAGGAAAGGTTTGTGGTTTCAGTTTTGCCCTTAGCCCGTACTGGCGAAAGCTTTCATATACATTTCGTCGAAAGTTGAGAACAGAGAGTGGCTGAATATACACGCAAGATTTCGGCTATGTATGCGGTGATGCGCGATAGTTTTGCTGCAGAATGCCGGCCAGTTTTTGTCCGCAATTGTTCGCGCCGCACAATGGAAACGTTTTCAAGTTTTCTGGTGGAAAAGTGTCGCTTTTAGTGCGATTCCTCCCGTCCTCGGTTTCATTCTCTCCAATGCGCGCGCTGGAATACTTTTCTGACACATCGAGAATATTAGGGCGTAGATTCATCTTATTTTCTTGATCTATCTGATTGTGAGATAAAACCTAATGTTTTGATTAATAAAGTGAAAACTATATCAGATGTCCTATATTATAATTGCAGTACGCAATGCGTGAGACTTTTTAACTATTAATTGGCTATTAATTCAAAGTGGTTTCCCACAGTTTGGTCTTTAATAAGATTTGTTCAAATCATTTTCTAGTATTTGCGTTACTTATTAATTACTTCAAAATATGGTACAACTCTAATGCAAGTGTGAAATATTTAGGAAAGCTCTATTCAAACTATAATGTAATTCTGATTTATTAATATCCTCGACGCGTCAGCTTTAAGACTCCCAAACGGATGCATCCTTCTCTTTACATGATAGAATGATTGTGTCGCACTTGGCCTTTCATTCCAAGTTCCTTCTTCGAATGATCACGAGACGCCCTTTGGATTACATCTAGAGTTATATTATATTGCAATTGACATTCGTTTATTTATACAGTTCGAGCGATTACTTAAGTAATTCGAGAATAACAATCTCCCAGCTCCCAATAACGCTTTTAAACTTTGTTCCGTCACTCGGCTTGAAACGACTTGGATCGTGCTTGACACGCTTCGTTTCGATATATCATTTCTTTATCTAGTATTCGCACTTGAACAAGATCGTTTGTGCCACTGTACACAGCAGACCTTTAAAGGGAACGCAAACGTATTGACAGACCGACGCGAAATGCATCGTGCAATCTGCGATTATCTGTTTGGAAATTTTTCTCTTCGTAGAAGTTTTGCGAAACATCGATATCCTTCCGTTTTATGCTGTTGGCAGTAGTTTCGCATTCGAAGCGGTGCTATCGCGCTGAGCGATAACAAATTACAACATTTAACATTTGCATGCGATGTAATCTTACAGAGTCGACGCGTAGCTGCCTGCACATGGTATTTATGGCGTGGAATTTCCTGTCGGAACAATAAGTGAAAGTTATTCTATGATGATGCCTAATTAGGAATTGTTCCTGCTTCATTCCAGAATGTTTGATACATCAATCCGATGTAATTAACAGCGTCATAGTTTGATGACAACGTAAGTTCCAATTAAATTTCATCGAAAATGGCATAGTAAATTTAAAGGGATGTGTACGTGGATGTTGTAGTTGGAATTGTTACTATTGTAGTGTTTTTGGAATCTCACAGAAATTCTGTAAATCCCTTTTCAAATACGATATTCAGAACATTATAAGAATAGAAATGAGACACATATCCATCTGGATCTTTCGCAGCAAAGTCAGTCGCATAAGTTTACTTAACACACGTTTACGATTATCTTGCTCCAAATATGAAACGCTTAGAGCGATCATTGGATGAATTCAATGACACCCACAAGACAAGACTGCTAAGAATTATCGATACATACCGGTTTCACTTGGAAACTCATTGTTCCCATATGCAAATCCTTCATACGTAACACAGATATCTCACCAGAAATGAAACAAAGCTAACAAACAATAAGAATTCGTACCTACACGTACATGGAATCTAATAAGAATAAATGAATGACTTATTGTTACCAACTAAAAAGGAGATCACTGAACAGAAGCCAGAAAGATTCTAATAAAACTACCGGATTTACAAGACATGGAATGGAAAGTTTTATTTTCGTCGTTTTACAAAACTCGCCGAATTTCGGAACTTAGGTATCTGTATAATGTAACAATATAAACGAGCCGAGGTCAGCCCTGAACACTGCTACGACATACCTTGATACCAAGAGGGCAAAGCAAACGATTGCTATTGCACGATAAACAATATAGCAAGATATGTAATGAAGAATAAGGAATGAAATCTTCCTTAATCGTTGTCTCACCGCTCTACAAACAATCAGTTCGAATGGCCTCATCCGTGGAAACGTTTCTGCCTTACACTTAAGAATCATATCTCCAATTAATCTTTGTTTCCCCTTGGCAAAACTCTCCTCTTGGGCGCTAAATACAATTTTTCACAACCGATAACGAACACGCAGCTAAAGCACCTCACACCGATACGTCGAAATTCATTTCTTAAATCAGTAGCACAACATCAAGAGCATCCCTTTCGGATCTCCAAACTCGCCCTCCAAGACCCGTAAACTGAGAGTATCTCGTGACACATTCAAAATAAAGCTTCACCACTCAAAACCATACGAACCAAGGCTATTATGTACAAGTAATGATTATAAAACTAAACGAAGTGAAAGAGAAATGGCGAAGAAAAAAGGGAGAGAATAAAGGGCCTCGCCCGTCAATGCTAAATGTTTATTAAACTCAACAAATGCTGTCAATAAAATAATAAGAACAATAAGTGAGTTCTCGCCGATGCCCAACATCACAACAATTGATGTGCGCGCGAGCATTATGAGTGTGTGGCTGTGTGTATCTGTGTGGCTGTGTGTAATGATTTTCATACAATTTCTCGAAATGTACAATCTCACCGCAAAATGTACAACTTGGCCTGTGTCCCAGTCACCGGTTAGTCGAGCGTCTATGTATAGGTCGAATAAAAAGTCCCATCGAATGTTCCGTGTGCCGAGTGTATCGTACAAACAAGTCCCTCGGAAAACGGGCCATGCTCCGCACGGCTCACCGTGGCAATATTCTTAACGAGATTCGCTAATTACGAGGGGGCTACGGGGCACATGGTCTGCGGGAAAATATCAGTGGCTAATTAAAAATTACGAAATCGGGCAAGTGAAGACGAGCGGTGTAAGTACACGCCGATTGCCAAACCAACCCGCGGCAAGTTCCAGCTTTACAACGGAGCATCCTCATCCAGTGTCATCAGGGAAAATCGATCCCATTTCTCGCGAGGCACCTAACGCCAGTCTGTGAGAACAGACTGACATTAAGTGCGGAATAACAACAGCTTGAAGGTCCGTCTACAGACGTCCGTGACGTACCAGTAGTGACCTGACGCGGTACCCATTCAGTGTTTCAGTATACTCCAATGATTCGTGGTTGCTGATTCTCTCAATTGCGCTATCTCTGTTTCTTTCGCGAAGACTGAAGCACTAATTCTGTACACTGAGACGATATAGTACTAATACGTCACTGATATGTTCGACTAGCCCCTCAATGTTTCCCCCACTCTTCCCCTATTATATGTACACAATATAGACTTCTGTATATTCTCTATACAGGTTCCTATTGCTCTCGGCTTCCGGTCGCCCGGAATCACCGGGTATTTCATCCTATACGTTACATCCCCGCGCGCACCGAGTTCGCCAGTGGAACCTAGGCGCGATAAGAATTAGCTAATAGACTCATAAATATCGACTAAATCAGCGAGATTCTAATTCACGTACGACGATAAATAAGAACGATGCGCCGCTATTCGCATCGCGCGCGCGCGCGCGCCCCGCCCCGCCCCGTCCGCCCAACCAAACAACTCGTAATGCCTAGTTAATTAGACGTTTAAGCTCCAAGCCTATCGACAAACAGAAACACTTAGTCCACTAGGAAAAGCGCTCGACCTCGAAGGCTCGAGAGTGCTATCACATTTAAACATAATAAGAGAGCATAGTTTCTCACTGAACAATTGATACTTATCAATTGGCTATGTCTGATTGACCGAAACCTCTGTTCCACCTATAACATTAATGCGAATTACCTACAATTTCGGCATTAGAAACAGTTTCGGGTGATTGTCGCCGGACTCTTCGATCTCTGTTTCGATGTGAGAATAATGACGCGTATCTCAAAGTAAAATGAATTCATGACACTCGGATAATATGCACATTAGCAAGTAATCCTCCGAGAGTGCCTTCAGAGCTAGTATTGAAAACTCAATATAGGTCAAAAGAAACGTGCTCGAAACAGATCAATGAAATACTAGGCATTAACGCAGGCGAGTGATTGAATTTCCATCAAAGCACTGGCACGCTAAAACTCCCGATTCTTCGAGCAACGCGTCGAGTCAATGCCGACCGAGAAAACCTGTGCACTTGTACAAGGCGTGGATAAATAACGAATAAACATACAACACTTTGCAGAAACTTCCTTTAACGTATCCGACAGATACTCCTCCGATTGATAGACTATCCACAATAATGTACGATGCGCTAGTGATTCGTCGTATCCGCGATGTACGGAATTGCCGGCAAAAACTCCTGCCGCGAAATGGGCAAGCTATTTAACTCATTAAATACTTAACAGTATTTAACAGATTTCATTCTCGTAGAATAGGCGTCAATGGATTCATCCCAACGAGCCCAAGTCGAAACTATCAAACGCACCTCACAGCAGAGATCAACGGACGCCGGCTCATGGCTAGCAAGAGGCCACCATGAATTCTGATTGCGATTTTCTTTGTGTCTCAATGATTATGCCTTCTTTACATCGAGGTTGTATTCTCCAAGCAGAGACATTCTGAAAGGAACAGCCTGTCGGGCCCGATCGGACAGGCAGTCGTCGGTACAAGGTACAACGTAGTGGGATGGTGCAAGGGGTAAAAGGGATCTGTTCCGGTGTCGATGCAATGGAGGATTCAATTGCAGAGATAATCGAGAGAAGGAACAAAAGGGTGTAGGGAAAGGTGCATGGCGAAATAGAGAGCGCGAGTCTTCTTGACTTGGCACTGAAGGGAGAGAGAGAGAGCTACTTGGCGACGAAGGACGACCTCAGCCCGGTGATCGCCGGGTCGCATCAGAATAGGCCGAGCTTGGTCCTGAGGAACTCCTTGATCGGGACGTAGTACTGGTTCCTTAAAGCCACCATTTCAGGCGTCTTGCGCAGGCTGTTGAAGAGGGTGGTGTCCGTCTCGAACACCAGCACGATCACAATGAAGAGGACGACGATCGTCAGCATGAACGCCGGTATGAAGAGCCTGATAATGCGCACGCTCTTCTGCCTGAACTTGCCATCGAAGCGTCGGCTGGTATGCTGCGCTTGGGGATGACGGTGATGGTGATGGGAGTGCTGCTGCTGCAAACAGAGCTTTGAGTTCTGAAGCTTTTGCATCTTGGGCACTGGCGTCACTGAGCGACTGTGCGGCTTCCCGGGCACGTCCAGCAACTGGCTCTCCGAGGAGGAGTGGTCGAACGAATCCCTGAAATAGTAGTCGTTCGCCTCGTCCTCGTGCTGCCCTACTGCAACACAAATCACCAGGCTTTCGATGATGCTCCAATTCCTGCCAATCCTTCTTGGCAGGGCAACGAAGACAGCTAATATAGACAGTCGAAAGAAATCCCCTCCTTTCCATTGAAGTCAATCAGTGCGCAAAGCTGCGTGTAAACCCGCGGCAAAACAATCAGCTAAAGCTTGTAATGAGAGAACGGCGAGAACATCGTCCCCTCATCACTAGGTTCTAACTGTGGCCAACTTCCACCGCACTTTCGTCCTCGATCCATATCAAACTCTACACATGCAATTTGTCCGATACAGGTCACTGCCATCGTCCAACTAGTAACTCTATAACTATGTATATATATATATATATCAGACACAATAAATGGTCTCATGCTGTCCGCGCCCTTATACAGAGCGCAGCATCTAACTCTCCAACAATACAAACAATACAGAACCCAAAACAATACAGAAACATTAAATACCGAACGAAATTGTCACACCCACGGTCTTATATACACAGGAACACGCGTATATATAAATATATATCAATATAATCTATACTTGGAGATGCAGAACGATCAGGAAGCAATTCTACACGAAGAATGCGAGACGTAAGAAGAGAAAGAGATGAAAGAACTGAGCTAGAGAGACGATTATCAGAGAGCCATTAAAGGAATGACTCGTCGGATAGTGGGAACCGAATTTACCTGTCCTGTCCTGAGGTTTCAGGCCATTTTTCACGCCGGTGGTTTGAGCTTTCGCAGGCGGCACGTATCCATTGATGCTGTTCTTCAGGGTGTCGATGAGGAGGTTCTCATTGGAAGTGCGTGCGAGCCAGCTTACCTGCTCGTTGGACTTGCGTGGGATAGCCTTACCAGTGGCAGGGTCATAGGAGGGTCCATCCACCACCGTGGTAATTAGAGTGCCCGAATCACTCGGCAGTACAAAGGTACCATTCGCGATCTCCTTGCTCGCGTAAGACGAAGAAGACATAGGCGACCTCGATGATTTGATTATCAATGCGGTAGATCGCACGATGTTCGGACTCTTGCCCAAGGCGTTCATCCGCTGCCTGACCACATTGTCAATGTCGCGTCGGCCCGCTAACTCCTTCGAGTCTATCACTATTTTCTGACTGTACAACGGTCGCGGCCGGTTCGGCGTGCTCTTGGGGAATTTCAGTTTTACTTTCGCACGGTTTGTGGTGGTGGTGTTGGAGGTAGTAGTGGTGGTGGTGGTGGTAGTAGTAGAAGTAGTAGTAGTGGTGGTGGTGGTGTTGTGGGTGGCACTCGCATGCGAATCTTTTTCGTCTACAGCTAAAAGGAACAGAAAGAAAAGGAACGAACAAATCAACATCTAAGAAGCCAAAGAAGCGGCACGGTCTCCTATTGCGCGCGCGCGCGCGAACGCTTAGTCTTTCGCCTATTTATTAGAAATACATTTGTAATTGATCTAGTTGAGTTACCGATGTGGCTCTTTCAGGTCGAAAACTTTCTCTTCAAAATTCGTTCAGTGAATGTACGATTCTTTTACTGATTTATTCTCTAATAAATACTGCACTCTTTAGAGCTTGTGTTACATAAATGATTTGAAAAGGTTGAATGTTTCTTTTGCTTTCGAGATGGATAGCCACATGGTCGCGCACCGACGTCTTTGGCCTTTTTATTTACATCGCTACTATATCAGCAGCCAAAGAAGCCAAATGTCGCTCCGACCGACATTTGAATGCGAATTCGTTTTATCCAAAAAGTCAATGAAAGGGTAGACACAGTACGCTTTCATTGTATCGAGAGCTTTTTAGTTCATTCACCGACTCATGCTTGCTCTGGTTGGTTGAATTTATTGCTATCTCGACCAGCAGTTTCGTACTGGAAAGACGCGGCGTGTGCTCATACCAATAACGAGGAATCAGACATCGTAGGGGACAAATCTCTCCATGCAATTACATTATAAACTGTTAATTATCCACCGGATTACCAGTCCGCTTTAATTGCATCGCCGGTGGCAATCGGGTACGTGCGAGCGACCCTTTGGAAAGAGACTTTACAATAAACATCCAACTGTCCTGGACACGGCAATCCGATGGTTGAAAATGTCAAAGGAGTGCAAAACTATCTCTCAGCGAAAATGGACTCAGTCAGTTCATTTCGTAGCTCGTCAACTTGATAAAGATCGTAATGACTCGTACGTGTGTAGAAAGTACATCTCGTCGTCTCGCACGGCTGTCCATTCTATTGCAAGTACCAAACAATCTTTGAGCGATCCGCAATCGCTTTGAAACTAGTTTTTGGCCAAATTGCGTTGAAATGGAACTCCTTTGAATGCCCATTCGTTGAAGCTTCCAAGGCTTAATAATTCGACGGAGTTCCGCCAGTTACACTGTGTCCCGTGAAACGGGCTTTCCAATTACAAACTCTATTAGTAACTTTGGGATGGGAAAGCGACGCTACTGATAGAAATCACTCCCAGCGGCGACTGAAAAAGGTAGCAGCAAACAAAACGAAAGCGACAATCCTTTGCAGCGATGCCAATGTGTCGTAAGCAAGGAAGGCATTCTCCCTCGGTGTGATTCTACCAAGGCGGCGGCGGCGGCGGCGACGCACGCACGTACGCACACACTGCTTCCAAAGCCGAGGCGCTTTCAGAAAGCAGTAGGAATGCTTGATGCACATATTGATCGAGCCAATAGTCAATTACTCGAACCGTGCGCAACACGACAAAACGCACAAGGTAGCCAGCAACAGCGTAATTCAACAAGTCCCTGGATGGGTGTTTGAGTAGAGAGAGAGAGAGAGCGAAAAAGAGCGAGAAAGAGTAGAGAAAAGTGTGGAGGAAAAGAGAGAGAGAGAGAGTTGCGAAAAGGAGTTTGGAGGATGCTGCAAGGGAATACTGACCATTATTTCTCCTAGCGTAAATCTCTTGGTCCTCGGAAACTGTTTCGAGAAGTGGCAAGGTATTGTCCGGGCAGTAAGGCGAACTGAACGGCAGGCCCGCACCACCCTCCGACATCCCCGTACCCTCCAGCCCGGCGCTGTGACAGCTTCGCGGTAAACTGGAGTATCCTGGAATCAAACACATCTCCTAATTACACCCTCTCGAGAGAGTAATGCGACGCTCCGCGCCAATAGATACCACTCTATCAGGAAATGGTTACACTACATTCCGAGCTCTACTTCCTTGTTAGCATAAACCGTCTGCTAATGCGGCGTGTCTGAATAATAAATGGAAGCCTTGATGTTCTCGCGACAAACTTTGCAGGAAAATAGATGCAGTTTAATCGGAAGAGAATTGTAAATGGGGGTTGTCAATTCGATTAATTGAAATCAATATTGATATGACATGGTATTCGGATGATTAATAAATTGAATGGAATCAGAGATTATAAATCTACTTGGAGAAGAAGATTGCCGAGGGAAAAATGACAAGGCGGATTATTCTGCGGGTGGCTATTACTTGGATGGTATCGGAAAGTGGAGGAGAACTTACGTATCTCAACAAGATCTTGGCTGGGGGTACTCGGCGTGGCAGGCACACTGCTCGCCTTTCTCCTAAGACACGTTGTTTGGCATCCTTCCGCCTGCTGATCCTCTTTACGTAATGGACCCGACTGCTCGAGGACTTCCCTTTCCGTTCGGCCGGTATATTTGAACTTTGTGCCCCAGGAAAAGATGGAGCCCCCACTCACCACAGGCGCGTCCGACGCTCTCGGCAAACTGAAATCCGTCCCATAATTTTCCATTTGTTTTATCCGCCGATCGTTTTTACCTTATTACCGATGCACAATTACAATCAGTTATTAGCGCCTGTTTTATAGACATTTCCATATTCAATGCGATAATTATCGTTTCAGTATTTGCCTTATAATACCCCACGCCAGTGGATTTCGTCCAGCCAGTCATTAATTAACAAATTCAAGCCAACCGAATTCCAGCCGCGGAATCGCACCATCGTTATAGGATACTTTCATCGGCGAACAACGATATTAACTTGTATCAAATGTTATTTTCATTCCGGCGGCTTATACTTGATTGAATAATTAAATAAATGAAGCATTGCTATTCGATTTGCTAATGTTGCTCCCTCGTGTTATGTGTCGATTTATCATGAATGAATAATCACTATTTGCTAATTAATAATCATTATAGTTCTGTTTGGACGCTCAACACCGAACCATTTGTCTGAATCAACAAGTTCTCCAACATTCACAGTAATACCGGTAATGCGCTTTGCTATAAAAGGGGCTGAATTTAACTTTTTCGTAATTAAGACGAATGCTGGACAAAAGCCAAAGTGGGAGTGATGGCGCTCGTTTATTAAACCCGACTGATGGACGACTAATCCGTACAATTTCGAAACTGGTATAAATGACCCTGCAAGCTTGCTCCTATCTATAAGCATCGAGCACTCGCTTTCTCAATATAGTATAATAGTTCATAATTAGAAGACACATTCCACTTTTCATCTAAACACTTCTTAATACTTCGCCAACCAAATGACTAGATCTACCAGTTCTAAGCTTTTTCGTGCGCTAATCAAATAACGTGTCTAATCCATCTCGAATAATTTGTACAACGTTCAAAATACTACAGGGGTTTAACGAGATTAAAAGTACAATAAATAATTGCTAATAAACAGTTAAAGGTCTGTACATTAAGGTATAATCAACATTGAGTAGTTTAGTGATGGTTTCAAAGAGTGGATCTACTCGATTGGCAAAGTATTCGCTAATAATCACAAGAGAACTCTAATTATTCACTGAGTAAGAATAGTTGAAATCGTGAGTTGGAGGTACGAGACTAATCGCGAGACTACCACCGACGCATCTCAGCTCTGAAAGCGCGCTGAAAGCTCGTGTCTGGCTTACTCACGTGAAGAACAGCATCTGCTCCATGGCGCATCTCCACACATGCCGGCAGTTCGAGCCCGTGGGACACTTAAAGCCAACGGTGTGCTTTTTCTGCAAAATTCCCGGTAAAAGCGTCCACTACAGTCTGTCTAAACTAGATGTACCTTTGCTTAATTCTTTACGGCTACGGTCGATTAAAGTAAGAACGCTATCTAAGTCGACTATATCGCTTAATTAAGACGTCCAGAGATTGCGTGACATCGTTTGAGTCGAGAAAGTGTCGGTCCAGCAAGCGAACAACACCAACTGGTACTTTTTCGAAATGTCCGAACACGTGTCAGTGACGTGTAATATAATAAACTAAATTAGACACGAAACGAATGTTATATCTCTCGAACGACAGTATATTCTGCGACACATGGTCGCGAGATAAAGTATAATAGGAATTTCTCATCACCAAGCATCTTCCAGAAGAAAGTACCGCGAGCGAGTCGACGGAAAAGAACAAGAAAAGGCTTTTCATGCTTTTCGCCGCGCTTCTCAGCGATATGAGAAATACGATCTGAAAATAAGTCGAGTGAACCGCCTGTATTCTCTCTATTGTAGCGCGTTGGCATATTGTAACCGCGTATTGTAATAGAATGGCACTTCGTATTAAGAAATTGAAGAGAACACAACACTCTCCAGCAGTGTTTCAGACTCGCTAAGGCGAAATCAATAAACGCGCGCGCGCCAAAAAAAACCGGCGACGCTCGGTAGTGCGATAAATTTTAACGAACACTGTTCTGCGAGCGCGCCACGCGGGCGCAACAATAAAACCAGCAATTTGTCCGGATTAATTGTAGTATCATAATCTGACGTTTCAATTGCGCGGCGCCATGCGTCAGCGATTTTTTCGTTAAGCCGTACCTTTTCGCCCGAAATGGACAAATGAGCGTGAAAAATTGTTCCGCGCGTGGCCGTTAATGCTGGCGAATTCCGGCGCGACGAAACGCGTTTTTCCGGCGTTTTCTGACATTTCATAAAAAGGGTAGAGCGAACACAATGCTCCCCTGCTAATGCTAACCATCCTCGCTTATCGATCACACACATATCGTCATTGTAACCCACACTCGTATTCTCTCGTTTATGACTCCAGTTATAAGTCATCCCCCTTTTTAATCCAATGACAATGATACTCTGCCGAAAAAAACTCTGAATTTATTTGCGAGAACTGTCAGTTTGTGATCTTTAAATAATCGGATTATCATTGCTACAAGAATCTAGATTTAAAACAAATTCGGAATTCATATTTTCTGTCGAATTTTCTTTAATAAAAAGCATACAAAGTAACAAACTATAGCACTGACAATTTCACATTGCTTGAGAATTCTTAAATCAGTGTCAAACCACAGATAAAGCTTTGGGAAAACTGAAGAACCAGCTTTTACACTAACACGATAAGTATCACTGTTCATTGGAGGGAAATTCCTTGAACTGTCGTTCTGGCAATGTCACTAAAATGGATCATCATCATTTCACGTGTCAGGCAATGACGACATGCGCGCGTACTAACTACATCATCAATTGCGAGGCGGACGATTGCGCGCGGCGAGAGGGTGTGCCGCGCGGGCTGGAGAGGATTACCGATTTCGCGGACTTGGAAGCAGACCGTCGCTTCATCGGAATCTCTTCTGGGTACAAGAGCACTAATTGCAGCTTCTAATCAGTCTGACAGCAGTACTAGCGATCGATACTCTCGCCTAGAATCTCTGGCCGCGGTAGAAAAGAATGGGGCACGGCGACGGTAGACGTCGAAACACACACGTATCACACTAAAGAGCTATGAGAGAGTCAAACAAAGAAAGAGAAAGAAAGGAAGAAAGGAAGAGAGAAAGAGAGAGAGAGAAGGCGGTAGTAGACCACCAGTTTCGTGCAACTGCTACAGAACGACTCACCTTTGTCCTCACGTCCTGGATAGGTCCGTGTCGGCAGCGGCGGCGGCAGCGGAAAATAATGGGATTACTCAACTCGTAACAATATCGAGCGCGGTGGTCATATGTACAGGCCGAAAGGGTGCCCCCCACGTAACTCGAGCTGACGAGCAGCTTTAAGCCGACTATTACAATTAACGCTATGTTAGACATCTCTCGCCACATTACCGCAACCTCCAATTATAATGTGGATGAGTTTATTAAGCTAGAACGAGACGAGTCTCGCAATGTTCCAAGTTCCTTTCATTTGCGAGAGATTGATTTACTCGACTAAGCTGCTCGTACAAACTATTTGCATTACTGTTGCAGGATTGTTGAAATCTCGCAGTCAATTTTTATTGGCAGTTTCGGTGAACATCTGTGGAAACTACAGTTTCAGGTATTCCGTACAATTGGCATTCATGAAATTTGACTCACTAATGCCTTGATATTCGTTACCGTGAAGCACCCCTGTATTAATCAGATGAACGACCAGCTACATACTCGTATGTGAGCGGCACGTGCATTTAAAAGTACAGCCCAACTAATTGATCCAGTGAAAATCGTGTAACGCCCGATTCGTTAAAACCCTTTGATCGATACTGATTTAGCTCGGCTGGTATTAAACGCGATTTTGCAGAGTGCCGAAGCCCTGCGGCGTTATTAAAATAATTCATAAATTCGTGGTTTTTATTAATGCGTGGAAATTTTCGAAATATCCAAAAGCACACGAGACGCTAAGAGCTTCTAAATAAGAGATTCGCGTGATCATATTACTCGTACACATTAAATAAACACCTGTGACTTCATTTACGAATGACCGTAGGTGCATTTGCGTAATTAATAAAGTTCACCTGCACAGCCGCCGGTCATAGTACGCGGCAGTCATTTTTGCCGAAACTTGTACCTTTCATGCTCGATAAAGCAGTGTTCAAGCGCCGTTAAATATGCGCCCCTAATCGAATGACTAGACGCATTACAATTGCCTTACTGGTTTCGGGGAAAGGAGTAATCTTATTTCGGAGCGATGGCGGTTCCACTATTGGATTAAGTTTTATCGAGAAACCTTCCAGCGAGCTTAAGGCATCCTCTGTATACTGTTGCATTGTTCTCTTGCTTTTAAAAGATATACGAGCATAACTCTCATGACTTCTTATCATAACTTTACATTATACTCTTCCGGCGTTCCCTGCTATATCTTGTAGCTGCCGTAAACTTCTTGCAAGTTCTCCGCATCGAAAATTTACTATGTACTTCGTACACTGTTCGCCATTTTGTAATTTCCAAATAATAGCAGTCTAATAATGGCACTAATGCCACCAAAATTTCAGCGAAGCTAATTTCAAACACTCGTTCCAATTTAATAGTTAATATTTCCAGTACTCGCATTAGATTACATCGTTTATCAGGAAAGCAACGTATTACAACACGAATGTAATGAATAATAAACAAAGCCGAACCAAATTCAATGTACAGCTTGTCGTACGCGTTGATAAATAATATTCTATTTGATCAAGAATGAGAGGATTACCAGCAGCACAGCATGCAGTGAAAATTAATAATCAGCTATTAATTATTCGTGTTAATTAATGCTCCTCGTTACGGAAGATAACCAAATATCCATTGGCTGGAGTTTCTAACGCAACTCAAATATTTCAAACCGTATACTAATACATTAAAAAAATAGATATGAAATAATAGTAAAATCACTGATGAATCTTTCGCAATCGCTTTATATTGTGCAAGAATGTGTACTCTTGACCGTAAGAAGAATGCGTGATCCTATCAGTATAGCCATGATCCGAAAGCATTGAGTTCTTCGGGGTCAAGGTGGCATCGATCGTGGCCATTGAGCTCTTCGAAATACATACTGAAGACAACCGCGCGCGTGCCGTAATGAATAGTATCAGGGCAGTAATTCATCCATAATTGCATTTCACATCGCCGCTTCATTCACGAAGCCCAACACTTGCAACTTGCCGTTGAAATTTTATCGGCCGAGTATCGCAGCCGATTATGCAACTCGCATAATATCGCATGCGAGAGTATCACGTAATGAGACACTTCAAACTAGAGCGGCTCTGTAATATATATCGGAGGCTGGACTCACCTCGCTTATCGTCAAGTGGACGATGAACATCTTGCCCTCGTAGTTGATCTTCTGCACCTCCGGCCACCGGAAGTGGTGGGTTTTCCGCCAGCCCTGAAACGTCAGGATGCCGCAGTGATTGATGCCGAGGTAGAGCTGTGTACCCTTGTGGTCCTGCCAACAGAACGAATGCCTTCGTCAAGATAAACTGCGAATGATTCAGTTGGAAATATTCGCGCACTAGAAATATATACTGACACTTAAAACTTGATATTTCTCGGCTTCTGCTGTATTCAAGGCAAGTCTCATTACTCAACTCTTTCAATCCGCCGGCGAGTTTTTCAATTCCCAGGAATTATCTTTCAGCCGGGAATTCTCAACCCCTTTCAGCTATTCAATATTCACGTATATATGCTCGACACAAATATGCGTTCGGATCGAGTTTTTTCAATGGCTAAATTCCATTTGGTGTATGCCGGGATTGAAATATTTGAATAGCAAATACCATTGACGAGGTAGCAGTGTGTATTAAAAAATTCTCAAGTGAAAATCACGCGGAAAGAATGGGCTTCGAAAGCGTATTAAAACTTCATCGATCTACTTTGTCTTTATGCGCAATGAAAGAACAGTTTTCTTCAGTATTGGAGAACAAATTCCCAACTACTTAAGGATTCTTTACTGCGACACAATATTTTTCAAATTAGGTGAACGCGAGAGAATGGAATGAAAGGGAAAGTCTGAAGGGACGGTATAAAGAGTAGAAGGAAATCTAGTTTTAGTGAAGTTCCATTATGTCAACTAGGAGTTTAAGAAAGCCAAAATCAAATCCTACCTTCACGGGGTGTGGATCCACAGCGTATGTATCGAGTTTCGAAGCTAACCTAAGGAAGTGTGTTTCCGCCTCTTCGGGCGTGAACCCTTTGAGCTGCGTCTGGTGCAGCTCCATCGCCTTCTCTTCGATGGTCTTCGTTTGTTTTAGGAGCAATTTGTGCTCCGATATATAGTTCCCTTCGTGGATCTTGGGGTCATAATCTCCTAGTTCTCCTGTAAGCGTGAAATTACACCCCTTAATATTCGCGAACATCCCTCAACTCAATTACTGCACAAACGAACTTCTCAGTTCGCCCCTGCAAATTACTGTATTTTGATAGTAATTTCCCTTCAAATAGAAACTCTCTGCTCACAGACCGGTTGAACAAGTATTTTCTTTGTATATTATTACGAGATTTTTTTCACATGATTTAGTGATTGGCAATTTCCAAAGGTTTAAAAGAAACTCGACAAATAAGGAGTCCAAAGCACAAAAGGGCAGAAGTATTCACGTATAATGCTTTGAGGAGCAAACTGGATCGGACTCGGATTTAGAGACTATTATGTACAGTATGGTCAAACGATTCAATCCACTTTTTCAATGTAACCAAAGCAGAAGAGTGGGCAGCATCGTTTGTACTTTTTCCCGATGCTTGGGGAATTGTATGAAGGAAACGAAGTAAAGGCGGATTACGATTCACTTACTTTGAACGATACAGGCTGCCAGCAGCGCTGCTTCTCCCGGACTACAATAGAGGCGCGCATGAAGAAGGTCCCTTTTGAGTTGCTGGTAAACATGGTTCTTGGTCACTTCCTCCTTCAGCCGCAGAGGATCCGGCGGATAGAACTTTACACGAAAACTAAACAGAATCGGGTCCATGTCTGGAACACAGTCACCGTGAGAGGAGGGGTACGCATTTTGAACTTCCAATTTCTATCCGGATATGCTTTAATGAGGTATATCAACAGATTCTTGTACATGGATGTATTTATGATAAGATCGATTGCTCTTTGAAAGGCTCTAGCTTTTGCAAAACAGTGCCACAAGTAAGTACAGCAATGCCGAGGCACCGATTCGTAAATGCTTCATACCAACCTTTAATTTGTTTAATTGCTGTCTTCCCTAGGTCCAGCCAGTGCTGAAACAAACCGAAACATAACGTTTAACGACCAACACAAACCGAGTTTCATTCCTATTGCTGAATATTCTGCAAGGGTCAATAGTTCATAGGAGAGAAATTGGAAGCAGGCATTCTTGTTAATTATGCAATTTGCTAATAGAATGTCAACGGTAGAATGGAACGCGTATTATATGATGCATTTAATTACATTATATCCATTATGCACCAGTGCTGGTGACTTTATAATAAATTAACTCGTGTGTGTGTGTGTCAGCTCCGAAATATGCATATATGCATTCCCATAGGCAAGCGGCGGCTCTCGTCGTTCCGTTCTATTCCAATTAATTTTACTTCCCATTAATTTAAAGAGATCATTATCCGAGCTAATGCACATCGTAAAAGAATGTTCGTGCCACTAAAACTTACCCTTTGCCTACAATGGTCCACGTACCGAAGCCCAAAGTAGTCAGTCTCCATGATGTCGAGCTGTTTGCATACATATTCGAGAATGTATCGACCCTTGTCTTGAGGCTGGAACAAAGTTACAGAACAAATTATGCTTAACTGCCCCAATTTAACAGGCAATGACTCTCGCTTAATCGCTTTAGTTCAGCAAAGAAGATAATAATCGAGTGACAAAGTTCCAGTAACAAATAAACGCATTTGATAAGAATAAAGTTACGTTGTAATTAACGTAGCATTAAAAGTTGAATAGCTATAGTTTGAGGGGAAAATTGAACGCGAATACAACCTTCTGATTACTCTCGAACGAGTATTAATAAAGACTAAGTTCAATCGCGAATGAATAGTAAATTAACAAAGTGATTGAGATAGCGATAAACAAAACTGTATAACAAATTCAATTATGAAATATCTGTGAGTACTACAATTTCCAAGAGAAGATACCGAAATAGAAAATGAAAAATCGTAGACTATATTCAAAGAATGCATCCCTCGAGGATGTTCTTAAGAGTGTTGAGCATGGTGGAGGTAACAAACAGCGGTGAAGGCAGCGTACAAATTTCAGCGAGGTCGGGAAAATGACCAGGTTTTTCCAAGAGCGGATCAGACGGGAAACCCTCCGGTAGGTAGCAAGCTACCTGGCGGACAAAGGGACTCGGAGGGTCCGCGTAACAATGATTATTGCTTCCGGGTGACGATGCAGCTGCAAGCCAGATGATATTAATCGCCTGGCTTAGGCTACACGGTAATGGTTTTATTACCTTCGAGAAATGCAGGTACACAATACTAGTGGAAGTATGAAGTTAACGATGGTTGCTAGTCGTAATTGAAATGATGGGAATTTACGTTCGCAGTATCCTAAAATCAGGTAGGGTTTTAATCCTGTGGAATAATATAGTTGAAACCGTATAATCGGAATCCTTGGAAATAATAATACGAAGCTGGAAGATTGGAGAGTGTAAAGTCTAAACAATTATGTACGAATTTGTTAGATATAAAGAGACTTATGTTTATGCATGTAGAAATGTATAATTAAGGAGTTTAGGTGGCAGAAAACATTCAATAATAGGATTATAGGTTTTAATACATAAAATTATTTATTCTGGTATTCTTTTATGATAAAATAAATTCGGTCTTTATTTCCGTAGGTTCTAAGGATTTCTTACATATGTAGTTACTTACGCCTATCAGTAATAATACTATTTACATGTATTATCTTCAATAAAATCATATGACTTAGCTCTTACAAGAATGGATAAGAAACTAACAATAATGAAGAAATAGTGAACAGCCGTAGAGAAAGTTTTGTTGAAGTGATTTACGTCTATTATAAATTCAAAGTCTATGTAACGCGACGCCGCGGCGAAATGGAAATGAAGTAAACTTTGAATTCAAAGATAAAGTAGGCGAATGAATCTTAAGTTTTGCGATTCGTCTTAGAATTTAATCAGATATCCGGAAGTAGGGAAGTTGTGGTGGACGAGAGAGTGGCCATGCTCAGATTACTGCAGTTTTGCATCTCCGCTTCAAAGAGAATATTGTTGATGCGATGCATGACGAATAATCGGAGTTTTTCATCGAGCTTCCGGAGCTTTGTCGCGAGAAGCTCGCCGAAGACAGCGTACTCGTCTTTTTCCACGCTACTTTTCAGGAGCTTGTAAGCTTCTTCTAGTTTCGAGTCTTCCTCGGAGTGCCTTTTTCTCTTGAGTTTCTGTTGCGGCGCTGGTAAACAAGCTTCGCTCGTCTCGCAGTTATTCTGTGTGTCTGTTCCAGCCGACTCCTCTTCCTTATTTTCCAAGGATGATGCGGCCAAATCTTCATCCCAATCCTCATCCTCGCTGGACTCACTTTCTTTCTGGATTTTCGGAAACTGTACAAACATTGCGATCGAATAAGAAAATTAAAGCCTTCCCAGCAAAGACTAACATGAAAGAACGAACGGAACAAAAGTAGGGGAAAAGCATGTTTCACTGGCGTTTGAGAGGAATTTTTTGAAGGGAGAAACACTCTTGCGTGATATTAAAATTCATGCGGTGCCCGTCGAGAGCACCTTTGCATAAAAAATTTGAAACACCGCGCGGATATTAGAGCGGGCGAAATGGAACATGTAAATCAGTCGCGGGAAAAGAGTGTACGTTTCCCATTATGACAATTCTCGCGCTTTACTTTGGCTCTACAGCGATGGCTCTCGGCCAGAGCCCTCGATTTGTGCGAATATTATGTAGAAGACATTCCCTTGGATTAAGATAACACAGGGTTAAACGACGGCGTTCAAACTCCAAAGATATCCTTATTGAAATGCATTTTCACTCCATGAAAAGACTTTATTTCTGACTAGCGTGTAATTATTAAATTGCGCAATCACTCAAACTTGTGTTGCACATAAAGCTGCTCTCTTTGACATAACAAAATTAAAATAGCACGTATGAATATAGCTGTTTTCCATATTTAAATATCTTTCTTTAAACGGATGACATTTGCATGCCTGTTTCCTTAAGGTTTTCCATTGCAATTTGCGAGAAGACTGACAAAGCAATTGTAAAATGGAAAACCGAGTGGAAGCCGTACAAGCAGCAGCATTCTTCGCTGCCAGAGGAGAATACTTGGGAGGCGCAGCTAATTTAATGGTGAATCAGAGCAAATGTGCTTGCTGGTGCAGAAAGGCAGACGCAGCCCGAGGAAATTACTTTCGAAGGAAAACGAACCTTTATTAAAATAGACAGGCAAGAACAAGAAAAACTGGACTTACGCTTGTTGTGTTTAACGTAACTCGTGGCTTTTTCTTGTGGAGGAGGAAGCTGAAAGCCTTGTACCCGAACCAGTTCCTAGATTCGTCCCGGGCTACAAAGACGAAAACGAAAGAATTCTCATCATCTCTCGTGCAACTCGGCAAAGGCTGCGCGTATGCACCGCCATTCGAATTCACGTAGGAGCTACTTGTTGAATATCCTGCACGCGACACTTTCTGTGTATGTCTGCTGACAATTTTATTAACCTTGCAATTCCAAAGCGAACTGAACCGACATAACAAATATCCAGCACGCGATAATAAACTCTGTTACATCAGTTGAATGTGCAGAAATCCCAATTCAGTCAACTGAAGTTTAAAACACATTTCTCTCGCGAATCTACAAATGAAATGAAAAACAAACAACAACAGGAACAATGACCCACGTTTTCCCATTTCCCTGGAGCGTCTGGTCTTCATTTTCTCCCGTCGAAAGGAGGCCAAGAGCGAGGTCATCTTGCTCTTGATTACATTAACATCACACTGTAGATTGGCGGCGATCTCGTTCCACGCGTCGTTCTTCTTGCTCTTGTTGTAGTAGTCGGCGTGCTCGGGGTTCCAGAGCATGCCGCTCTGCTTGTACATCTCGATCAGCTCGAAGCATCGCTCCCGATCGAAGTCAATCGGACTCCTCGACATCATCGAAGCAATGGCCGGGAGGACAGGAGGTACGCGCGCACGGTGCTCGCTCCGACTGCTCGTCACTGCTCGCGCACGCCACAGCCCACAGTAAAAGAGACCTTCTCGTCCGCTTGCGATCGATGCTGAATGCGCAGAACTCCACACTGTTCTGCTCCCGCACACACAGAGACACGAACAGCGAGCAGTCAGGCAACTCGAACCTCACAACGGCGAACACTCGCGAACGCTTCCGAGTATCCCTTTTCGTGAGTGTCCCCCTTCGCTCCGAGCTCCCAACCAACCTGACTGAACCGTGCTCTGCTCGGCTCGGCAGAGGGCAGAGCCGAGCAGCCGAACGCCAGCCTCGAGCGCTCGCGAGCACATTGCAATCTCACCCGACCAATTTACTTTTCTCTTCAAATCACAACTTTCATGTTTTCATTTCATTTCCTCTTTTGATACATATACTTTAAATATCACGTTTGCCTTTCTCAGGCTCGTTGATGGTTGTAGTAAATATGGAAAGTATTAATTATATTTGGCTGGTTACTTTTAGAAAGAATGGATTTAACATTAGAACTACCGGGATTTTCTTATGCCCATGAAAATAGGTATAAACCAGTCATTTTGAGTGGTTTTGGTAGTTCTAGTGTTCGAGTTGTTGAAAATAATTTTCTACGTAGTGTTCTCATGAAGTCTATCGAGACTCGTCGATATTAATCGGAAAGTTATCTTTAAGTAGTAGAAACAATCTGTAATCTGCTAGCGGATATGTTCAGCTGTTTGTGAAATCTGGACAAACATAGGAGCTTGACAATTAAACTTTGATGGTGAAAAACGAATTTAATAGAGTTATTGAAATACACTGTCGCAACTCAAAAACGTGTGCGTTATCAAATTACAACAGATTATGGGTTCAGTTTGTCCTATGCAATTCCTAAAAGTTATAATTCCTCTGCTATTAGCATGAAAATGTAAAATTTTCTTTGTGTAATTTTCAATGTAATCACGTATCGAAATATAATACATAATAAATATTTATCAGACATTCAACACTCCACTTTAAGTAACCACAGACTCTTTTCTTCGACACGAACACACGGAGCGAGCAGCCAAAGACGCGCAAACTCTGCCGGTGAATCTTCCTCGGCCGTTAAGATTAGGATGCGACGTTTCGGGGCATTTAAGGTTCTGGGAAAACAGTGTGTTAAGGGGAAACTTTGAAAGCGGCCAGTATGTTTTACAGACGCAGTTGTAGAAAGAGAGGAAGGAAATGATAGAGGGAGAGTTGCGAGTGGAAGGAAAGTTTTAGGCAAACTAGCATGTTCTTCTTGCCAAGTTGACTGGGCAAGCTGTACTGAAAAGAAAACGAGACGGGATATCGGTTTCGTTCTGGTTTAATAGGAGGAGGGGCTTCGGTGGGAGAGGAATCTTTTTGAAAATCGTTCGGAGCGGCGGCTACACCGAGCGAAAAACCGTTCCGGAACACTTGGCCCGCTCGAGTTCGTAAGTCCTAAGTAGAGAGGGCACTTGAGCTCCTCTCGTATTACAGGGCTCGGTCACGCTTTGCTGCCAGGACCTGAGAATTTCCCTTTATGGTAGGCCGAACACCCACAAATACTGAGGGACCTTTCACGGAGCGAGTTGATTCCAGGCATTTCCAACGACCGCTTTACCTCCCTAACAGACTTGACGCCTTCATATCGACGTACGTCCAAAACTACCGCATCTAACTCACTCCAAACAATCCAATGCATTTGCTTCGCTGTTCTGTCACTCAAACGTGCAAGTTGGTCAGAGTTCAATTAATGTTCAGTCATTTAATAGCTTGTAAATGTTAAACATTCAGAATATTCAGATTGGATTGGAACGAAGTTCATGCGCATGCAGGCAGTGTTGTTCCCGCAATTTCGCGTTCCGAGTGTTTACCAATTATAAATGAAAATTAAAATCTGATTCCATGCTGTTTCGCTAAATAAAAAGCTTCGAGAAATCCTCCATCGGAAATCCACTACGTGTACCAATACCAGGTTAATTAGAATCCGCACTCCGAACGCGCGGAAACTTTTTTCCCCGCCAACAAAGAAACCATTTGGAGCGATTCTCCAATTCAAAAGAGGTAGAATTACGTTCCATGTACTAACAATTCAAACTGCGAGTGCATTTCCAAATAGAAAAGCAAGGTAATAATATACCGAGCGCTCGAGTCTCATTTTTCGCCCGGGAACTGAAGCAACACTTTTATCAGAAATTCTATACATGAGAATTGAGGATTAGACCTGAATGTTCAAGTAGCGGTATTTTGCGGTATTGCGGCGACATGTCGATATTTCCTGGGTGACGCATCGCCACGTCGGGAAAAACAGGCTACGATACAATTGGACGGAATTGGGAGTAACAGGAGAGTTTTGGCATTCGCTCAAATCAAATGCGCACGATTTGCAGCTACACGTGTAATACAACGCTGTCACGGTCTCTGATTCGCGCGGGCGAATTGGAGTCGCCGCCGCCGCCACCGCCACCGCCACCGCCGGCGGCCGCCTCGTGTGTGTACACACTGTACACGGCCGATAGCAGTGTACACTTGGTTAAGCTCATTGTTGCAGCAAAAGTGTATACACCCTTTCAGCCGACTCCCCTCTTTCGCCAGCCAAGCCTCTATTAACCCCGCAATGCAATCACTCGTGAATTTTTCGTACGCGCTGCAAGCCTGGCAGACCAGCACCTTATAAGCATTTAACACTGTCGCTCACAAAGCTATGTGTACTCGCAGAATTGTACATTTCTGTTATAAAACTGACGGAAGGGAAAAAATCCTCAATGAAAGAATACAAAGGGGAAATTCAAGCATTTCATTTGTGAATTTTCGCTAAGTATTCCTTTGCAATTCTTGACAGTTTCAAGTACGAATGAAAAGAATTCCTGAAGAATTAGATTGAAATCGTTAGGGAGTAATTTCGTCTGATTAAAAATGTAATTGGCTTTGTTGTAGAACAACGCCTGCCATGTTAGGCTCCCGGAGCTTAACTGGTACTTCCACTCTGTCTATTTTGACCACGTTTCTACCTGTTTGTACCCTCGCGTGCAATGGGCAAACCCTTAAGAAAAATTTGCCAAAAAACAAGTTTTGAGCTAGGGCCCTGGAATTTCACTTCCTTGACGCAAGAGCACATTCTCCACCAAATTTCAGCCCGTGAAATACATGGGAAGTATAAAAAATATGGGAAAAATCGTGAAAATGAGATGAAATTCATTATTCAGGAAGGATTTTTTGGTATTTTCGATACAAATCCGGCCTTTTTTTCATAGATTTTTCGTTTACTATCCGCTCTGATATACAAACAATCGATTCATGAAGAAGAAACCCAGGTTCGGAGACCTTTGAAAAATTGGCTATTTTCGATGGCCAAAAATACGGGGAAAAAAAAATTTTGAGCTGGGGCTCTGAAATTTATATCCCATCTTCCTTGATGCAAGGGGAGACTCGCCACCAAATTTCAGCCCCGGAAAATGTCGGGAAGTCCAAAAAATATGGAAAAAACCAGCGGAAATTCCGAAAAAATCGAACTTTAAAGGCAGTTTTTTTAGTGTTTTCGATAGAAATCCGGACCTTTTTCAACGGATTTCTTATTTTCTATCCGTTTTCATTCATAAACAATCGATTCCTGAAGAAAAATCCCGAGTTCGGGGAACTTCGAAAAATCGTGAAAAAATCTGAAGGGGTACCCCTAGAGAAAAATTTGCCGAAAAAAAAATGTTGAGCTAGAGCCCTGGAATTTTTATGGTATCTTCCTCGATGTAAAAAAACATTACCCACCAAATTTCAGCCCCGGGAAAGGTCGGGAAGTCGACCAAAAAAAATAAAAACCGTCAAAAACGAGCAAAAATGGGCTTTTCTGGACGGTTTTTCGACCCGTTTTCGTTGCAAATCCGGACTTTTTTTCACGGATTCTTTGTTCTCTATTGACCCTGTTACGAAAACAATCAAAATATCCCGGGTTCGGCCGACTTTGAGAAACTTGAAAAAATTGACCATTTTCGACGGTCGAAAATAGGTGAAAACCTAAACTTTGAGCTAGGGTTGTGGAATTTTTATGGTATCTTCCTTGATGCAAAAAAACATTACCCACTCAATTTCAATCCCGGGGAAGGTCGGGAAGTCCGCTAAAAAAAATAAAAATCCTTCAAAATGAGCAAAAATTGAAAGTAAAATATTGGCGCGCTGTATTGGTAGCCAGCTAGAGTAGGGCAGAGAGGGGTAAGAAGGCTACCAAGTAAGAACATAGTCAAGGTAGTCAGTAGCCCTCAATTGCCCAGGCAGGGCACCGAGTAGTGTAAACGGAAAGAAGCGCGTGAGGGGCCCCTTATTTGGCTGGCACTGTTGTAGAACTATGCCGGTCCCGTAAAGAATTTCGACTGAAAGGTTCTTTAATGCATAACTTTTAGCTGCTTTAAAGAAGGGGCGGAACGTGGTGGACAATAAATTATATGCCAAGGAAGAAACGGGTGCGCAAAAGTACCACTTTCAAAACTGGAATTTCCTGGAGCGAATCTGGCGATCCATCATCTTTCGAGGGGGTGGGGGGCTGAGGAACAATGAAGTCACAGCTCAAACGAACATATTTCAGGCAGGCGGGGAACGGGCACAATGCAAGATGCGAACGGCGGCGCTGCCACCAAATTGGTTCAAACTGGCACGTGCCCAAGGATAAATAGACGCTGGAAACTCCTCCCTGTAGGTAGAGCTCTCACTCCAGCCCCACTCACGCAATTACTCTTTCGCAATTTGCTCTTTCCAATTCATCACTTTATGCATTCACGCCTCGTTATACCGCAAAATAAGAGAATGTCTTGAAGGGAATTACGCTAACGATGAGTTTTCCAAGCGGCGCGCCCTTTCGGCTTTGGAATCCTCGACGCAACAAGAAGCAAAAAGGTTTTCGGGTCACGGCCAGAAAATCTAGTGTGTGGTTATATCGACATATGAAAACTGACTGAGGAGCTTAATCAATTGGAAATCAAGGCTTCGATGCCCAAAGGATATTAATCAAATTCAGTGTAGTTTGAGCTTTAAGGTACTGAAACGCTTTAACGCAAGGTCAAACAGCTTTAATTATAAACTACACTTGAGATTGTTAATTTAATTGTCCTCGGGTTCAAAGGACTGTGTACAAACATTAAAACGTTACGTCCCTCAAATAATTGCGCCCTTAAAAATGCCAGCGGGAACACTGTTGCACAGAGTGCATCCTGTGTACTCCTCGTTTTTGTCAAAGTCGAGTGGAGACCCTTTTGTACGGGACAAAGGGAAACTGTTCCTTTAGGATTCAAATAATATTTTACAACAGAACTTTGAGAGCAAAAATGAATCTGTTTACCCCACATAGTGATGCTACGAAAGTGCTTTGCTAATTTTTGTAAAAATCATACATTTTTTCATTCGCGGGCCACAAAGAGCCTTGCGAAAATACATGCATTTTAATTCAACATTTCAGCCCATTCCTCCAGAAAGATGAGTTAGCAACAACAATAATTGCGAGAAGAAATCAAGTTCTAAAACGAATCAGAGTTAAGGTTCTTCTTTACGATGCAAGTAAAAATTCTTATAGCAATACACTCATATCCTGTATTTGTTATAAAAATGCATACAACTTTAACTCTGCTCGCGCACTGTAGAAAAACCTCTTTATAGGATTCAACTCGATCTTCATTTACACTCAATATTCTGAAATCGAACAGCTGCAACATCTCACTCGATTCATCGAGAAAGATATGTTGCCAATAAATCAGAGAGAAAATACGTATTCGCTATTAAAGAGGAGAGGAGCAATTGTCTCACGGGGACACGCATGCCGAGAGTGAGTGTTGGTAGGAATAATAAAAGTTGATTTGTTGGCGGGTGATGCGTCAGAATCGCGCATTAAAGCTGCGAGGGCGGCCGCATTGTCTGCCAGTTGGTAACTCATGCCAGATCGGTTAAGGAAGGAGGTGCGCGTAAAATGCAAGTGTCGGCCAGTTGCCCAGTGACCCTGCACTTGCCGGCATACTGCCCACTTGCAATATCGCCCTCTAAGAACTAGGCTACGCCACATCGATTGATTCCAATCCCTGTGAAACCCGCTTCATAAGACGAGTGCTTGCAACTGCTGCTTTCCACGCAATAATGTGTAAAGGCTAAAATAAAAAAAGGAAATGTAAAGTTGTAAATATGTAAATAAGCGGAGATTGTAAGACTTAGATTTAAGTTGCCTATGTGAATGGAACAAATCTCGTGAATATGCCTGGAAGAAAGTCAGTCCTGATCTTTAATGAGGACCTTAAATAAAGAACTAACTAACTAACTGTTTTCCACCATTCGTGCTATGATTCCTATATTTTGCCAACTCGCTTTACCACAGCTTAATTGAGTCCAGCCTGCCTACCCAGTTTCTAATCACCGACTAACTGTGGTTGATTTTAATTGCTACTACTATTGCTCCTGTTTACCGCGCACCCTTTGTCCCGAGGATACCCTTGCGCCAATTATTCGCTCCGGCCACTGAAAACGGATTCCTAATTAGAAGGAAGACGTCTCGCCACTCCTTCGCTGGGAAATTAATCGCCGGAACACATGTAACTTGTGTGAAACATGTGATACGTTGAAGATCATCGTAATGCGATTTTCGTGGTGAAAAGTCATTTTGATTCTATCGAACTCCAAATGCAGAAAGCTTTGGCAAAACCGTTCAATATTTGCACAGTGGTTTCAATATTTATATCGAGCTGCAACGCATTTCAATATTGACGTGCAAAATTGAAGTTTACACTAATTGTAGGACACGCGAGTTCGGTGAACGTCACTGTTTTGGAGATTTTGCGAGCGCGGGTAAAAGGATTGGAATCAGTTTCAGCGGCTGACAGAAGTAATTAAGACTGAGTAGATATATGCGCGATATCATGTGTTCTGAACACACGATAGGTCTATTAATTACCCACTGTTTTGCAGGAGCTCATAAAAACAGGCTCACTCAACCCGTATTTACCGGGAGAACACTGTCTATACGATGTTTGCTGCTTCATGTTTGCATAAGTGTTGTCAGTGGCGAAAAAACGAAGCCTTTAATTAAATACTATAGAAGATACGACGCAATGCTCTAAGTTTTGTTATTAATTATTTATACATTATTCCCAGTGATTTTTTAATTCTATAGAATTGTATTAATTCGAATTATTAAACAGGAATTCGAAGTCTTATAAAGAACTAATATGCATTAATTATAAAATAAGGTATTTGAAAATTAAACTTAGTGTATAATTCCTTCGCAATTCAATACTACAATAAATAGTTTATGTAGTTATATTGCTTTCTGAACAAAGTATATTCGCGTAGAGTAAAGCAACAAATGACATCTTCCTGTATGCAGAGGCAAAGAAATACGACAGCATGGCTCTACTATAACCTTGGCACAGTCGGTAGACTGAAACTATCAAAACTGTGTTTTCTTGTGGGAAATGGAACATTGTTTCGATCGGATCAACAGTTCTGTGGCACAAGTTCGTCCGGAGCGATAGGAATGGCTGGTGTAATAATACATTAGAAGTACATAGACGTGCGAGCGCGGCTGAAACCTAGACCTGCAAAACTTACTTATTTCCAAGAGGTCAATATCGGAGAGGCTATAAAGGCATCGATATCATAAATGCTAGCTTGCTGACCCCGCTCCATCTGATAATGCCCACTCACTCGGATCTAAGAAGTGCTAGAACTCCGCCGCGCCAACTGCAACAACCACCGGCGCGTTTCTCATGCTGATCTTGGATCTCTAATTGCTGGTCTTTCCACTCTTGCGAGGAATATAACATTACTATGTCAGTGTGCCTTGAAATTATGCCTTATATGCCGTCATCCTTGTATTCGTTAATCTTGTACTCTGATATTCTCGTATTAACAGTCGCCGAGGAAATTGCGCACCTCGTGCGGTTACACACCCTCGAAGGTAAGATGAAGAATTGGAATAATTTAATTAGCCCGCGGCTTTGTCGTTTTAATATAAGTTCGAGGAGTTTTAAAAGTCTTCTCTCTGGAGAAGTCCAACAAGAAACCAAACGCGTGTACCTCGCAATCAGAGTAACTCGCGCTTCGCGAATAATACGGCCGAGCATGAAACGAAGAAGTATAAAAAGCTGTCCCTCTGGTATTGTTTATCCGCGGATTTTTCGCGTTGCCTTGATAAATATGAAATTAGAAGATGCCTGGTACTAAATTACCACTGCTTCTTTCACGATATCAACTTAATTATGCCGACTGATAGAAATGGAAGAACTTAACTTTGATTTCAATCGGCTTTGAAATGGTTTACCGTAGAATGTTGAATTACCTGTGAAATGCATTTGGAAAGTCTACTTGTCACTAAGTGAGTGTAAGAGAGGTGCAAACGAGACGGAAGTAGAACTGGCTAGTTAAGAAGATCAGAGCGGAAGTCTGAAACCGGATCCAGCCATTGGCGGTGGACGAAACGGGGTTGAGCAGCTTTCCTGCACTCGTCTCTCTGGCGGGCGGGTTGGTGTGTACGTGTATGTGCATGTGCTTCTAGAGTTGTTTCTCTCGCCTAGACGGAGTGCCGGCATCCGTTGCCGCAGAAGGTTAATTAATTCGCCGGACTATTTTCCATCGTGAGTCTCAACCGCTCGGCTCGACTCGACTCGACGCTCGGCGTCCGGCCCGCCTCCCCCGCAAACCGCTCGCTCACTCGCTCGCCCTTTCTGCTAAAGGGTCACTTCGCTATCAGTTCAAGTGCACTCTCCTGCGAATACCTCCCCTGCCTCCTTTAACCAATACAGCTCTATCAGCCAATCCCAAATTCACCAACTTTTCCGCTCAACCCTTCGAGCGCCGATCCGCTCGATCACTGGATATCCGAAAAAGCCAACTATCGCGTTAAATGTACTCTCCAACTCCGAACTACTTCATAAAGAGTAATTTGCAGAGTGGCCGCGAGCGCCCGCTTTCCCTTAAAAACATAGTTGCGGAAAAGTTGCCGTGAAAGATAGTAGCGGCCTTCCATCGTTCTCGCATTATATTTATGAACCACTCGTTAGGCTAACACGTGCACTTCACTTAAGGGTGGTTGAGATAGTTGTATTTTCGAGATTCGCATATCTCGGATTAAAATTTTCAGCAACTTCTACGTCTTCAGTAAATATGTAAATCGTATTTGTTTACTTTTATAGTTTTGGAGACAATTTTTATCGCTCAAAAGATTTCAAAGACAATTCTTTTTCATACTTTTTAGGGTGAGATTCGCATTGCAAATATATAATTATATTAAATACGATACTAATAAATAGCTTGGGGCGAACTTTGTAATATTACCGTGAATATTTAATGGATACATGAACAAGCAGTCATGTTGCTGTATCATGAAAATCAGATTAAACACTCGAGCGTGTCACTTGTGGTACATAAAGTTTGTTCCACAAGCTTCAGCCAATATTGCCTTCGTGGTGTTTCAAGGAGGAGGGAAGCCTGCATGATCTCGGTGCAGCATTAAATAAACACATCGGAGATTGATGGAGTTTCGTCGCTGGGCCCCCTTTTCCGCTCCCCTGCATGCTGATTCGGCAGCTGGTGATTTCGCCCTTCCCCGCCCCCTTTACACGCAGAAGCTTCTCATTAGCGCTCTCCTAGCATCGATTTCCTCGTGCAGAGAGCGCGAGAGAGTCCACCAGAGAGAAAAGCTTCAACGCACTTAACGAACATGTCGAGTATAACGCGTGCAAACGGAAATTTGAATAGTCTTTTTCTGACAAGCAGAAGTTAGAATGTTGCGGATATGCGGGCGAATATCGCAGTGGCTTTTGAGAAATGATTGATGGTTGGACGAACGATTCGAGGAATCGTCGGTGAAGGATTGTCTAATACCAATTTCATGGTATTATGTCTATCAAGGCAAAATTGGAGGATTGTTTTGAATATGCGTTGTTAGGTATTCAAGCTTGCCCGAAGCATTTGTGGAGATGACAGGCTCTGAGTGCATCTCATCATGCACGCAGCGTGCAAAAGACAGTCAGTGGAATGCCATTACTGGCAAAGTAGGGAATCAAGCTATGCCCGATATAAATAACACCAGGAAAATTATATACCGCATCGTGAATTGATGAGGTATTTGTTAAAGCTATCGCGTGCCTCGCTGTATTCATTGAAACCTGGCTTTTTCGCAACAACCACTAGCATGGTTTGTCCAACTCAAGTTGGTTTTATCATTGGACAATGTCGATTCTCAATGTATCGATCGAGTACATTGCGTCGATAAAAGATAGATTAAAGGAGAGTTGGTTTTTCGGGGCAAGGAGTCCTAACGACGCCAGTTTGATGCTGAAAGTGGACTGCACCTGAGCTAAATTATTCATCAAATCGATTAAATAACGTCCTCCGGCTTCGATTGATCGATATTCCGGCCGGTACTCCTGCGAGGCTCCTTTGGCGGAGACGCGTTCGTTTCGACGTCGGGAAAGTGGAATAATATTTGCCTGTCGAATGAAACAAACGGCTCGACGAAATTCACTTTTGTGCTCAGTTACTCCCTGATACGCTTCCACCCCGGAACGTTCCGACCGCCGCGCTTCCTGTTCAACGCAAATCCTATAAAAAATTCGACAAGTTTGTTGACGCTGCTACGCTCGCTTTCCAGTTCCGCGGGAATGGTGAAACTTTTAATGCACTCCACACGATTGTTAATGGAATCAAACGCAGCGGTGACCAATGAAATTTTTATCCTTCGCTGAAATGTTCGAGCGTGTTTAAGTAAAATTCTAATTAAAACTAAAAAGATGACATATTTCATATACATTCTCATTTCACCTCATTCTGCTAGCCAATTAATTGTTTGCAACAAATTAAAAACTGTTTCATTCCTTTATTCTGTATTGGCATAATATAGCTTTTGGTTCTGATAGAAGTATTATTTATTTAAATAAAAGACCAATATATTTGAATAAGAACATTTCTGTAACTGGGTCCATGCGATTCCTGAGAAAGGAAAAATATTTGTAGAGATTGCTGATAAAAGCACGAAGTTTAAAGTACGAATCGATATCAATGCTCTCAGGCATATGCTCGTCTATCTAATTGAGTGGTCCAATATTTCCCAAGGCGCGATATTGGAAAACGACAACCGATATCGGCAAAGAACTTACTTTGCAATTCTTACGATAATTAAATTGCCCACTTCACCGCGAATGGAGTTTAATTGCAATTTTCCGATCACTTCCGATCAGTCAGTGTAAACTTAAGAATGGGGAAAATACGACAAGATGAGCAAATTACGTAAAACATTCACATTAAACACGAATACTTATACTTTCCTTTTACTATACTTTTCCAAAGAAAAAATGCACTAATGTTTGCCAGCTCTAATGGCAAAAGAATTAGGCGAAAGAATTATTCCAAAAAATAGAAAACAAACCTGATTTATTGAAGAGGCATCGAACTCCCTGTTCTCCTACGAAACAAGCTCATCTCTAACTAATGCTTTCTCGAAGTGTTCCCATTTCTCACAGGCTCTAAGTGTTTTTCTTCCGTGAACATTAGGCATTGATGTTACTTTTTTTCCCCTGGCTTTTTTTCAAGGCACACAGAGAGACGAGTGGTGGAAAAAAGCGGGGCGCGCAAGTCGAAGCTATAAGTTTTCTATCAAGGGGTTCGTCAACTAGATGGAAGGCCAATTGAGTTAACGTGACCCACATTTCCGCATTTTCTCGTGTCAATAAGTGAAGCGACTGCGCGGACTTTTCGCCGGAAGTTATGGCTTCTGCCAACCGACAGGAATTTCTCAGGACGCCGATCAGCCATCGGGAATGCGTCGCTTCTCCACCTATTTCCCTCGTGGAAATCACTTTTCCCGCCCTCCCACTTTGCCGCACTAAATTATTTCGGCGGTGAATTTTATCGCTCGGAATTGCCGGTTCCCCGCCGCCGCCGCCGTTAATATTTCAATGATATACTGCTCGTTCCAGCTCGACATGCAACAGTATCTACGTACATGTCGGAGAGACTTGCGGTATTCTGTTGCTCTGCTCTTCAAATAGTATCGCAAGCTACCTGCTTCGAATGCAAAGTATACTGCAATTCTCCACTACTATTCTATTATTATTTCTTATCTACTCTTATTTATGGCACCTATTTCCCTGCTTCTTCTTAGACCGTGACGCTAATGATTCTTTACGTTCTTTTAGAATACCGTCTACAAATAATAGAATGTATTTGTACTTTATAATCCGAGACGCATTGTATGTTCTGCATTTATTGTAATTCTAGCTTTTAATTAATGAGAGTTAACCTTCGCAGATTTCTTTCGCGAACTTAGAATAAGCTTGCAGTAGATTGTACTGTATCTTTTGTGCAAACTTTTTGAATTAGCTATCTAAAGAATGAAAAGGCTAGCTATCCTGTCTCATATGTACAGCACTGCAAGAGAATTCGTTTGGGGAAACATCCAAGTTCTTTTTCCTGGGATCACGAAAATAGCTCGGCTACAATATAGGCCGGCGGACTAGAGCAGTCGCACTAGGAGCGGAAGTCTCCCTCTTTACGATTTTACGACTTTGTCGGAATTTTTCATCCAACGGTGCGCGCGTGACCCTCGCGAAAGTCCAGTCACGAATATCGGCTGACATATTCAGTGCAGCATCACTCGGCCGGCCAGCTTCAGTGAATAAAGTAACGATATCATTAAAATGTCTGTCAATACAAGCAGATGCAAGGAACTGAATACACATTGTTATCAGTTCGTCATTGACTACGAGACAGAAATGAAATAAGATATAAGTACGTCCACGACTTCCTCCGTTCTCATAGACTATGTCCGTAATATTTTTTCTTGTAGCTTACTCTATCATTGTTACCACCTTTATACACTGACATTGTTATATATTTTATTGTTTATTCTTAGTCTATAATTACAAATATAACTCGATATCAAGACTGATTGATCCTTTACTGGATCCATGGCTTTAACAAAATAAAAAAAAATTAAAATTAAATAAGAGAGAATGCTCGTTGATAGCACTTTCATTAGTGCAAACGATTTTCCTTAAATCCTTGGTAGAATCGTTGCTGTCACGTGGAGGACGAGTCATTAGAAATCCGGTGACCCGCTTCCAATTAGATCCGAGTCAAACAGATCGCAGTATTTGCACCATGCGAGAAAGCCGTTGGAGGAAGGTTCGATTGATCGATATGCATGTACCGCTAATGTGGAGATACACTCCTTACTTCCCGTTTGAGCTTTTGAGGCATTGTGAGTCGACATGTAGAGCGGCCGAGATATTGATCGGGCCAAGGGCCAGTGAATGAAAGCATTATGCTGAGTCATGAATAGAAGAGACTTCTGCATATTTGTTAGGAGCAGCAACCACCCGATGGACGAAGTTCGCGTCGTTGACCCTATTACTCTACAAGACCGAAATATTAAGCCTTTCATCACGAGATCCCTAATGACGTATTCAGCCCGCAAATGAACCGGGACATCAATTTCCCTTCGACCCCGCCATCCCCCCTCCCCTTCCCCTACTTGAGTTTCATTGCAAGTTCATACGTTCTATTATGAGAACTATGCCTCTGCCAGCCCGCTGAATTGTTCATTGTCGTTCATCTGCTAGTCGGATATTGTGCGATAATTCAATGTGCCGTGATAGAATAAATGCTGGAGACTAAGGTTTCCGGTTAGTTCCGTCTATTTGGCCTTCCGTACGATTGCTTCCGCCGAGAATGCGTGTTTTAGACAGTGCCAAGCTGAATTAGAGTTTGAAATTCATTTTAGTTCATTGCTACGCTTTGAAGCTTTGAGTTCTTAGAATTATTTCTATTCGATTATACTGTAATTATACTGAAATTAGAATTGGAAGATAAAGCGTGAGAGCTTTTATAGCAATCGAATGCATTCGTGATAGTCGGTCATTTAGTTTAATGACAAATGGTACCAATGTTTCATTTAGAAGAGAGATTTTCCTTAATCATTTCAAAATTCTGATCGCGTCGTACCAAAGCAATTTCAACTCGAATCGGTTTTTCGCTCGGCTGTTCCCATTCGGTAATTAATTCATTTTCTACGTGTTTGAAATAATTCGAGATTCTAAGTAAGAAAATAGAAAGTACGAAGTAAGACAACAGAGGATTAGTGGATGCATTTTTGCATGCGCACGGAATAGCGAAGGAGGAACTAGAAGAGACGCTTGGAAAAAGTTGGCGCCACATTGAGTCGCATAGTGGTCTGTTATAGCCTAGTTCTGCGGCAGCCGGAAATCAGGGAAAGTGGTACTTTAGTCCCCTTCACGAATTCCACTGGCCAATTACCGATAATCGCATCAATTATCTCGCACCTGCAGCCGCGCGCGTCAGGATGTGTGTGTAGCAGGCGTTCCTACGGAAAGCAGATGGTTATTAGGGCAAATACACCGAATAGAATTAGCAGACCGCAAGTGCGCCAGTAAAGTGAAGCTGTCCAACGCAATAGCCCTGGCTACGACATTCCAGAAGCCCTCGGCCGCCCTCCAAATGAGAAAATGATATTTGAAATTTCACTGAATTAGATCAGAACCTTCCTCATAACCGTGGAACTCATTTGGTAGCTTAATGCGAAATAGGAATTACGGGAAGAGAATGAAAAATTTAATAGAAACGACCAGTGCAACATTTATTCACACTCTAATAAAGAACCGAGCACAAAATGCAAACATCATAAAGTAGTCGATCATTTATTATCAAACATTCGCTGCGAGCGTTACGATTGCATGTTAAATTCTCATTTCCATCCAATTTTTACTCTCGAGCTTTTTACTTTTAAGCCCCGCATCAGCTTTTTAAGCCGATTTCCGGCTCAGTAAATGAAGAAACTAGTATTATTAATATAACTTTACAAATTCCAGCGAAACTTTTTCAAAATTGTATTGTTTGTGTTAAACGAACTGTACTTTGACGCGAAAGATGGATGCAATTAAAAATGCAGAAGAGTAATACGACCTTGGGTCTACAATGGAGTAAAGTTACGCGCGCTGTCTCAACTTTTACGCCCACGTCAGTTCTACGGGAAATCAACAAAACTAATTAATTCAAACAGAGCGGCGGCGCGTAGAAGTTTTTCTTTAGCGCTCGAGTAATATAAACCAGGTAGCTTGGTAACCTTGGGGAATTCAGTGACATCGATAAGCGGAGGGGAAGGCAGGCATTCCATTATGCAGGGAGCGGGAAAAAGTTCCTTGAGAACTGTGGCCAAGTTTGTATAGGCTGGGGTTAAAATTTCAAAGCTGAGAGCTACGACTCGCTGCCTAAAGCTAGCGGGGACGCACGAAGGACAATGGGCTTGGCGAGGCATTGGTGTTCTTCCTATCCGAAAATAGATTCCTGTAATCATGTAAAAGTGGCATCGACCACCTACGCGTATGAACGGTGAATAAAAAAGTATCGCACGACTAGTATTTTTGCGATAAATAAACTTAAGAAAGAAGACTTTATTCGTCGAGAAAATGTATTTCTTTTTATAGAGAAGAGTTTACTTGTTCAAGAAATTTTACACTAAAAATACTGAATCTGCGAATACCTTTTTATACACTGTGACTTGTGCGCGTGTGTGTCTATTCGTCGAATGGAACACAGTTGATTTTTAGTTAACAAGTGCTAACTGTCCGCTCAAAATTGGACTCGCGCATAATTCAACTTCCAACCTAGCGAAACTAAAAGTGGCGGCAGAACGAAAATGGAATTTTAGATTGGCATGCATTCACCGAGCAGCCAGCTTGTGCACTTATTGCGCTACAATAACTTGACTTTCCTGGGGAAAAAGTTCGGAAATGTTCATTTCCAATGTGCTGGTGAAATATGAAGCTTATGTGAAAGTTGTGTCAGCGTTATTTGGAGCACGGTAATACTGTCACATGCAGTAATTGAAACGCGTTTCTAATCCAACATGGAAACAAAGTTGGTGGCGCCAGTTATTAATATTAATGGAAGCAAGTGCGAAGCTGTCCACTCCCGCCGAATGTAAATCTAGCGGTACATTTATAATAATATTTGAGAGGCAATGGTTTCCAAATACTTTGGGGAATATTGCTCGAGCTTTCTACGAATAATCAGAGAAATAAAGCTGAAGCATTGCATAATTATACGGACAACGCGTCACTTCGCACGGAATGGAACTTATCAAGCATACATAATACATACATGGCAGCGTACCATGAGAGCCGCCTTTATCATCGCGGCCGATTTAGCGTGCATTTTTCATAGCGCTCGTCGGCATTATCGCCGGCGATTGCAGCATTTTTATGCGATAATCGTAGGCTCGAGCATGCCGCTCGTTACCCCTTCATTCATGAATTCCTGCCTCCTATTTCCTGCAATTTGCCAGCTTCCTTTAACAGCTACGCATCCAATAAACAGTTATATTCGCTGGTCGACGAAAATAAACAGAAAGTGATGAGAATTTTGTTATTTTAATACATCGCCGCAGCACGGCGAGAATGTTTGAACTGGCCAACAAGAATCCTCGCGAACTCAATCAACAAAATAAAACCGAGAACCAATCTCATCCCTCGAACTTCATATAAAATCAAAGTAAATACTATTCTTAAATTAGATTGAATTAAACGACAGCAAACAGAAACATCGCTATCGAAACAATAAACAGAGTCGAATTGAATTCAAATTTAAATGGGGAACGCGATTCGAAGTATCCCGCGAAATCGAAACAAAACAGATTAGTACTTTGCCGAATTTCGCATTAACGAGTCCCCCTGATAATGGAGCAGATCTCCGGGGTACTGTTTCCCCCGGTAAACTTCGGTATTGACTTATCCCCCCACTCGAAGAGCTTCGAAATCGTGAAGCGTCCACACAAGGACAAAAAGGTTTGCCGGAATAAAAGGAGTGTCCTTCGGCATGTAGGATAGAGCGCGAAACTAACAGGATTCTAGCATATCGGAAGCTAGCGAGGAATACTTCCGTCGAATGACGTGTATTCTCGGTGGTCGGGAGTTTCAGGATGGAGAATTACTGGCAGGCGGCGCGGCGGCGAAAGGTCGAAGTTTGAAGTTTAACTGGAGGGTGGCGAGGGTGGAGCCCAGTCCATTCGAATCGAACGGCCAGCAGCAGCAGAGAGAGAGACGCATCCACCTATAGATACATGCACACATATTTGGCGCTCGGCCAGTGACTTCACCCAAGCGAACCTTTCGTTTCCACGAGCGTGAGATTGAAATGCGAATTGCTCCATCGGCGGTGCATCCCTCTCGCACTGCCTCTCCCTCGCTGGAGTTGCTCACGCAACATTTACAAGTCGATTAGAAGTGCATCATCGCGCGCCTAATGAACGGACGCAAAACCTTCGGTACGCTTCCGCCAACTTCCACTCGGCTTGGGATTCTCGACGAGAACGGACCGCGGCAGACAATTAAAAGCAGCCTATCAATGTCGCTCTTTGTAGAGGGAAATGGGCGTAAACCGATCGACGCACTGCCGTTACAATGCTCGAGTGTTAAGAATGCCTCAACATCGAGTGCTCCATTTATTACTAAAAACTCCGCTTGGTATTATTGGAATAACTCTAGATAGAGAAAAAAAGGCATTGTAACCGCAACGGCTTTGCGTTGGATGGAATCGGATTTTCAGTAAATAATAACACTGACATTGTATATTGCTTACGGGGATTTATAGTCTGACACTGGAATTGAAACAGATATTCAAATTGAAGACGCGACGGTCGACATTTGCAAGTTTCCAACATTAACCGTACACGTGGCCCTTCCCAGCCATTAACGTTCCTTTGACTGTTACATAATTCGGTGAATTTCGACCCAATTACACGGCACGTTACCGCATTACATTACAATCCCGAATCACTGTCTGCTGTTCCTTTAGCAAATTCGAAAACTAATACTGTCAATTCTCATACGATCTCCCAAGTAACGAAGTTTCGACGCTCGCAAACTAATTACTTTATTACCGTACGTCTCGACATTGTAAAGTATGAGCAAGCACACATTAATTACACACGACCAACTATAAATCAGAGTGTGCGCGTGTTACCTTCTACGAGTATGTGTGCGGATATTATGCTTGTGATGAAGCGAGGCCTGAAGGAACACATGTGCGGCGTAAGTGCGGCGGAAAAATATTTCGGAGCACGAAGCCAATGCAAATAGGGAGAGAAAGATGGGTGGAAGGTAAGGGCGAGAGAAAGCGCGCGAGAGAAAGAAGGAGAGGGCGAGTTTAGGGGTGCGGAGGCGAACGTAAGGGAGAAAAGAAGGAAAAAAAACCCGCGAGCAGGTTGTTGGGCGATCTATATTTCAGCGTGCGGCGATATTCTCCACCTTCCTCGAGCACGTACTCTTAGCGGGCGCGCGCGCGCGCTTCTAGGCGCACGTGTTTCCGAGCGTGTCACGCTGAAAGTGGCCGCCGCATGCTACCCGACACTATGTTCCTAATGTTATAATTACCGGCGCAGCAACGGAAAATTGCCATTTCCCCGCAGCCACCGCAGCTTTACTTTCGTCGTCCCATTTATTTATTGGCCTTCCTAATAATTAACTGATAGCGACGGGTGAGAATTTTTTAATACGCCACCGTAATTCGCGCTGAATATATAATGGAGAGTGTTTCTTTTTTTATGGAGCGGCTGGAATTTTTCAATGGGAAATGTTTCTAATGATACGTACGTAGGTCGCGTGGGAAATTCCGCGCTGTTCTTGAAATATTCACTGGTAATTTAACGACGGCCTGATAAAGAGTTGGCCTGCATAGATTCAGTGATAAAAAAAAACCGCGGTAATACGGCTGTTTTGATGAACACGAAAGTTAGCAGAGACTTTTTTCAACGCGCGATTTCAAGCTGCAAAATCAAAGCCGTGCCATTGTGTAGGTTTGTAAAAATGTGTCGTGTTAAATAGTTTATCACATGGCAGAGCGTATCAGGAGAGTTTTCATGCGCGTCGTATCGAAACCTGATAATAAAGGCATCTTCGAATGACTATGGAAATATTTAATTGATACGTCAGCTTGGAAGTGTTTTTACTGCACACTTCGCTGCATAAACAACATTAATAAATTACGATGTAGATAAAGCGTATACTTCGATGAGAGACAACGAATTACGAAAGTGGGTGGCCAGAGATTTTCGTGGGTGGTATAATTGCGGGATATCGCATGAAAAGGAACTAATAAACTAAACCTGTGCATCCAAATTTCAGTTCTCATCTTTCATTCCGCGCTGGTATTTTCAACCCTTCGTGCATGCGCCAATGTACGCCTTTATATTCGCGAGGCGCCCCATTGTGCGAGCGCCGCCACCCTTCTTCACCAGCCACGAGCAAAAGAGAGAGAGGGAGGGAGAGAGAAAGAGGATTCTGGGTGCACGTATACATAGACATACACGCTGGACCACTGACCTTATTTCTCGAATTATGTACGCGGGCCGCAGCGGCGCCCAATTGCTAATTTTTAGGCGGCAGCAACCGCAAACCAAACCACTGGCTTTATATTCGTTAAAACGGTGCGGATCAATAAATCGAGCGCGTGCACAATGCATATTAAAACTATATTCGAGTGGCCGCAATTAATTACACGCAATCTTTCCAAATCACTTGACACGTAAATGTCAAGCGCAAGACGCGACCGCTGCTGCATTCTACGCACGAGCTTCCTACGAGTTCCAGGAATTCCCACCAATTTCTTGACAATTCCAGCATCACTCGGCGTACGAGTAGTCTCGAGACTCAATTTACCACGTACATACATACTTCCTACAGCCAGTGCATGCGAGTGCCTTTGAAAATATCTTTCATTCGAAAACTGGGTGACAAGGTTTTCAAATTTTCTCAGGGAAGAGCTGTTTCGGCTTGCTGCTGTTTTTTTCTCTCGCAAACTTTGATGGAGCTTGAAAGTGTCGAAAGGGATGTTCACGGTTTATTGATAGAAATTGGATGATAATATCTGCATTGTGTGGGTCTATTCTCGTTTAATATAGCATATGACGAATCCTTCATTATCCAGAGATCAGTCATTCGCTAATGGATTGCTGGGTACGTGGATCCTGGAGAGATTGATTCCGTGTCGATAGACTATTAACACACGAGCTCTGATTGGTGAGGTGGAACTGCAGGTTTCGCAGTGGATTAACGATTGGATCGAGGCGGGGGCAGGCAATAAGCACGACCCTGTTAATTAATAAAATTGCAAAAAGAGCTCGCGAGCGAAGCCTGGGAACGAAACTGCTGAATCTAGGCGCGGGTTATATGTATGTATGGTGAATGGAGAAGGAAATAAACCTGATATTTCACTAACTTATTAAAACCTACGCGTAAGCAAGTCCGAAAATAAAATACAACAGGTTTAATGTGAGAGGTCACCATTAAGGGTAAACGATTATGGATTCAGTGCCAATCAAAAGATTCTATAAATCTTAAGTCAGATTTGATTTCCATAAATAGAAACAGCCGGAAGGAACGAATGACGAAATATAGTCATTGTAACAGACGTAATATTTTCCGTGGAAGTCTCCCAGTCGTCGCACGAGGAAATAAAGTAATATTAAACGTTCGTAAGAATTTCATTAGTCTCATGCTTATTAGGTTACGATATAAGAAGTAAAAGGATTTGCCGAGAGAGTACAAAGCGATTATTGCGACGCAATATGCTCTTGTATAGGTACGAATGAGATTGCGAGCAACATTTTCCGAGCGCTCAATTTACCGAGGGGAGAAACAGAGGCAAAATGTCTTGACGAAGAGAAGGCCTTCGGGGATAAGGCACTCTCGGAAACTGGAACGCCAGTTTTATGCGCCTGGTTTTAATCTGCGTCGAGAACGGCACGCTTCCAATATCAATAATTAATATCAATTTGTCGATTCACTCGTCTCTAGAGAGCCAGTGTTGTCGAGGAGCTTCAGATATTAAATAATAATTCCTTCGTTTTACTTGGAATGCTACCGCTTTGCCAATGAACTTTACTCATTTAATACCATTTGTAATAACAACTGGGAACTTTGTAAAGAATTAATCGAAACCGTAAACGAGCAACAAATTAATCTGTGTTAAAGAGTTACGAGTTAACGAAGAAATATTACAAGTTTAGGAATTACACTCAACTAAACGTCGGTTAATGTTAATACATAAACTGGTAAAAGGTGTGAAATTTGTCAAACTTGACGTGTAGTTTTAGAGAAGGGAATTTTCTATCGGATTCTTTAGAGCACATGCATAATGGATGTATCGAAGAATATCCTACTGTATTATGCATTTGGTCATGCAGAACACAACAGTTTCAAAAAGTCCTCGAAGCGAGCACTTGCACTATACTTGACTCTTGATTTTTTGACACACTTCTGTTAGTCCATACGCCTAGTAGAACGCGCGTTCAACTTTAAACCATGAAAAATCGTGTGTTCTGTGTATGACCAGTCTGAAAAATGGAGATTAATGTCCCCTGCCAGTGTCCAGCGAACGCTATACATCAATTTCATTAAAATCGCTGACATGACCCGCAAAACATGATCGATTTCGGCTGAAATGACCCATTTACTAATAGAAGACCTTCCTGTCATTACCACCGAATCACCAATGTAGCGACAGCCAGGTTTAATTTATTCAATAATTCACTCTAATTTAATCTAATCCCTAATCCAATTGTAGCAATGTTTATTTGCTATAATTCAATTCGCTATATTTATAAATCTACTAGTACAATGTAAAATACTCGTGGAGTGTTTCTTCTTTAAAGCTGTTAACCTGTCGGATAAAATTACAGGCTAAAGCTCTTTCTTTCTTTTTGCTGTTACTCTTCTCTTTTTCGAGGATCACTTCTCTGATTTGCCTGCTTTGCTTCGACTCTAAATGAAATAGTGCGTTTCCCGTAAAGTAAAAATACAGCTTTTCCAGCACAAATTACCGGCTTCCACTTAGAAATACACAAAGCATGACCCGAAGAATTTATAAATAACGTTCGCACGCAAATAGACTTTGAGGGGACAAGGGTGTACATATGTGAGATAATATGGCAGTAGACGTAGATTATGCATGCATACAGATACATACTTTCCAAGAGTTCCTTGTCCCAAATTCTACGGGGCATGACAGAGATATGTTGCATCATTCTAAACCGCATTCACTCCTAAGCGGAGGCAGTCGAGGCGCTTTAAATCTTTGCACTTTATTCTAACCGAGTAAATTACTCCCAAATGCTTTATACTACGATTAACAACGCGTCCGCCGCTGCGAACTCCGTAACAATCGCATTTATTAAAAGCGACGCAAATATAGGTACATTTCAAACTTGGCGAGCGCACTGGGAGCGATAAAGTAATCCAAGAAGCTATTAAAACTTTTAACAGTGTTTTAACGCAAAACAGAATGCTACGTGGAATCAGCTGGCCGAACGCTCTTCTTTCTCGGCGGCGCGGCGGCGGCAGCGGTGGCTAAACCGACATGGGAAAGATTTTGCGAGCGTATGAATATTTCGAATCGGGCGTTGCGGGCGTGCATGTGCAGGCCGACGCGCAAAGCTCTAAACTAGCACATTAGCGAAACAAGAGAAGCACTTGGAAAGTTGTTACGAGCCTCTAGTTATTCTGTTCTTTAGTATAAACGAAAAGTAAGAAGCATGTTAAGTATGTCACCAGGAGTAAGTAGAGTGCGATCGATTTCACGAAACTAACGCCGTCTGCTCTAAGTGCACGTGGTGTGCTCTCTGCGTGGGTGACGAAGCGTTTGCGTTAGTTCCGTGACTTAGATCCGCGCGCGCGTTCGCTCGCACGTACCAGATACCAGCGAGTTGTTCATACTCGCCTATGGTGGCACATACACTCATCCTGCTAAGTGCGCCAGAGACACACACATGTGTGCGAATGCCGCCCTTTTCCCTGGGAAGCAGTACACTTTCTTCGATCAGCCTGTTGTTGACTAGTTCTCTAGTCTCATCGGCTCCCCCAGCTCTACTAGTCTTAACATTACATAACTCAATTGGAGCCGAGTGTGAGAGAGAGAGGGGGCCGAGTCGACATTCGGAGAAATTATATTTACTGGTGATACATCTTCCCCCGACAGCGAGATTGCTTCCTAGTCAACCGAACAGCCTGATATCTAATAAGGTCCTGAGCCAGATAGCTAATCCCTGCCACGAATACCACAAACATTCGCGGCTCCAGAAATAACAAATATCGTATCAATAAATCAATTTGACTCGCACAATGAAACGTGCAAACGCACGCTTAATGACGCCATCTAATGAAATTGAAGTAATTATAGCAGAGGAAAGATTGCTTGTGATAATGAAGCTTGAAACTCAGTGTCGAGAATTGTCCAGTCAAAGAGTAATCAGCGAGAGGCGAAGAGCATTAAGGAAACACAGAACAATCAGCTGAGTAAGCATTAAAAATTGCTGTGACAGAAGGATTACGTCAATTACACATAGAGAATAATCCGAATGTGTCCTCGATTCGTTGTGTCTCTGACGCTTCTTTCTGCCGAAACAGTTACGTTTACCGTACACCCACGTTTCCATATATTAAGAGATGCTGCGTCACCGCGGACAAAAGAGATCGGATGCCTTTTATCAGGCGTTTATAACGGAGGGAAACCCAATTACTGGCTATATCGGCTGGCTAAGGGAGCTCCTATCCCCCCGAGGGAAACGGGCTAACGATAATCCGACAAGTCCATGCCGGCAGGAGGAGGAACACGGTCGCCGCGTTTTTGACAGGTCGTGCAGCTCGTTTTCTGGCATCGATCCGTCCGGCGATTCCGTTCGAGCGAGCCCAGTGTGTATGTACGTAGGTACGTGCACACTCGAGGAACGTCCAATAAGCATGGTGTGCTCCAAAGGGGTGACAAACGCACTTGAGAGTTGTCTGCTAACCTACTTTTGCGTGGGGAGTCGCGAGCGATTTGCCAGTGCTCACGCACTCTTTCATTCTTTGCCCTATGACTTCTCGCACTCGAAATGTCACTAAGAGATCTACTCCGTGCAGCGAAATCCTCCTAAAGATCAAGAATATCCAAAACTGACCAATTAACAGACACAGTGAAAAGGACGTGGAGAGGAGAGTTGGGAATCTTGACACGTAACTAGGTTAGCAGACGACACTCGGCACTTGTCAAATCTCCGGCGAAGACAGTTCGTGTGTATTGCCAGAGAGAGGAGCGTCGGGGAGGAAAAAGAGAGGAGGATAGAAAGATGCCACGAGATCGAATGCGCTGGCGGCTAGTTAAGTAATAGTGGCTCAGTGGAGTCAGCGAGTCCAGCTGAATCGAGTGAGGCAAAAGGCCAAGGGAATCGCGTGTATCGAGCGCAGGAGAGGGCTTTGCGCCTCCTGATAATATCAGCGGAGAAGAGCGCCGAGAGCAAGATGCTGCTGGCGGCTGCCTCTTGTGAGAGTAGATAGCTATAGGACGCGCTGGCAAAGGTATAAGCTTGTGTTGCGCTCACCTGGAAGTCGCAGTGGATGATCTCGGCGTCGTTCAACAGTCGAATAGTGGCGCGGTGCACCACGGTAACGTCACTCTTGCTGCCGAACTTCAACATTTCTGCACTCAAATCGCCAGCAGTATTAACCGCCCGGCCCTCATCGTCCTTCGTCCCACAGCACCACACACTGCCCGCTTACTAGTCGCGCGACCGGCGTCCTCGGCGTCGTCGTCGTCGTCGCCGTCGTCGTCGTGTCGTCCTCTTGTCCTCTTGCGCTCAGACTTTTCGGCACTCGCTCCTATCCTCGCTGTTATACTCGCGCCCTTTTCCAACTCCCGGCGTTTTACGCTCGCACTTGCCCTCTCTCTCTTGTCCTCGGTATCGCTGCTCGCTCCGTCCCGTGTTCTGGTCGTGCGTCGCGCGCCAGAGAGACTTCGGCTCTTGACACACGCAGGGCACAGTAGCAGCGCACACTATGCCTCCAGCACGACACGGCACACCGAGAGCCGATGCATCACCGTGGCGGAATACTGAGCTCTCTCCCTCTCACTCTGCTCTCAGTCCTCTCTGCCTGTCAACCGGCCCCATCTACTGGAGCATCGCACCACCGTTGCCACACGACTCCAACGAGCAGGGTTGCCAGTCTTGCAAACTCTCAATGGGAACAGAACACCCTCTGCTCACTCATTGGCCAGGTCGGCGTGTTCCTCGTGCGCCAGCTCGTCAGCGGGAAATTCGAAGAATTTGAATGATTTGAATTCTTTGGCTTCTTCATAAAGGTGGACAATTCTTAATACGGTAGGTTCAGGAAGTTGGTTGGGGCTGAATGAGACTATTGCATAGTAGCGTTTTCATGTTGATATTTTACATTTTATAAGAAATTTAATCGTAACTCTTCTGTTAGAGGAAAGTGGTACTTTTATACGCGGCTGTTAGTCGAGTTGGCTTAATTTATTGGCTTAGTGGGAAAGATGCTCATCGCTCCTGTAGATGCGCTTAGTTTCGATTCTTAATCATTGGAAGTTCTTATGTATCTATTGCGAGATCGATTTAAGCGCGTTTGTTTATCCGTTAGACGCCGATGCCGAACAATCGTTCTGCATTAGGGACGTGGAATAAACGACGCAATTGTTCATATCAGTTGTTCGAACCAACATCGAAGGATCAGGATGCACCGAATTGGGTCTATTGTTGTTTCTGAGTCTGTATTTTTTCACGAGTGCCATCACTTCCATGCGAAAGTCGATCTTGTCATCCTCTGAGATGCTTTTTACAGACGAAAGGATTGATTGAAAGAAAGCCTCGTCCTCGTCTATGCTCGGCGCTTTCATTTCCCTGTCACATTCGATTTTCACTAGTCCTGGTGTTCCGGGATTGTCATCCAGGTCGGGACGCAAATCATAGCGACAGCTACGCTTGCGCGCAACAAGCGTCCTGTCGTCGGTGCTGGTGTAGTTCCTAATTACTTTGGGTGAGTCTGTCATCGACACGTCATGCTTCACTACTTTGTACAGAAACTGCAGCCGATTGTGGTACACGTAGGGCTTCTTTTGCTCGCCGTTTTTCATTCGCAGTGATCGCACGAAGGCGTCGCGAATATTGTTCCACTTTGTAATTAGACATTCACCTGGGACAAAAAAGAGCGTGATAAATTTCTAAAAGAAAATGGTACTGCACCATAGTGTTTATAAAGAAATATATACTGATCGTAATTTTGTGGAGCGGCATTAATCCGTTGCGTACCTATTTCTTTTTGTTGCATCGGTTCCAATTGATCGAAATCGGGCTGAAAGAAAGTACAGATCTCCCTCCAAGCCATTTGTTTCAACGATTTATCCTTATACATATCGACCGTTCTGTCCCATAGGCAGGGTCTGGTCTCGATCAGTTCGATCAGACTCAGAACATCGTATTGTAGGGTATCCATTCTAACGATCGTGTAAAAGATGCTTGTTCATAGGCAAAACTTTCCATAAGTCGGGTCAGGTAACTGGTTCTGATTAATGACGTAAATAACAGAGAATGAGGTGGTACGAACTAACGAACTGCCGACGTACGGCATATCGATTTGAAGGATGTAATCGTTACCTCTTTGTAAATCGATACTTGTTCTTTAGTTTTTCCTATACTTCATTAAGTACTCCTCCATATAAAATAATACTATACTTTGATAGAAATACAAAGACACTCGTAAAGCTGCACATTTAAGTACCTGGCTCATTTGAAAGGTACTCAATTAAATACTTTAAACATTGCCAAACTTGTGGCGTAAAAAATATTTCTCATCGATATATTATTGAAAACAGTCATAGAACTTGAAGAATTCAACCAGCCAGAACACTATATGCTCAATGTGTTCTGAGATTCAAACAGTTGTACGATCCGACACACAAAATGTCGGAGCTCGCAGTCCGACGCCTCTGTCGGATCGGTTCACTCGTAAACAATCAACCATAACACATCTCCCGCTTCCACAGTCGCCCGATTCCGACATCCGGGTATTATCGGTGCACGCGGAAAATGCTTAAACGCGAAAGCGGTACCGATGATACGTTAAACTCGCTTTCCATTTGCGCCTTTTGTGTAACGACAGGTACTCCATATCGTTTGTACGGCCCATAACCTGAAATGCTATCGGAACTGGTGAAAGTCCTCGTATTCCCTAGCGCACTCTATTTCAGGTAGCACCAGCTCGTTATTTCCCGCTGTTGGTAATAGAACAATGAAACATAACATCGGCTAGCTTCAGAGGATTGCCGATTGCCGAACATTTTCAATATTACCACACTAATAGCTAGTTGTCCAATCATGTACTTTTTGAAACCTTGAAGGCACTTTAGAACCGATTGAAATCACTATAACTCTGCATGCAGATATTACAACTGAACCATATTACGACTAGGTAAACAATTCTTACAATATACGTCTGTAGGTATCTTTACGAAGGAATTACAAGACTTACCCAAACCGGAAACCGCCATAAAATGAAGGGAACAAGGACAAGATGGCGCGGCAGGAATAGTCCCAAAGCAGGAAAGGGACGGTGGTGCAGGCGGCATGGTGGGGAGTACGTCGGGGCATTGAACAAAGGTTGAGCGAAGCTGGTGGCTAGCCGGCGGCGCATTCACGCTTCAAACATGGCAGCGGCTACCAGCGTTGTCGTGCTCGACAGGGGCAACAATACCACCTGCACGATCAATCTACACGGTGTGTGTGCGCGCGTGCAAGCCCGCCGGCTAATCGACGACACGGCCAGACCTGCGAGCTGCCCGCCAAAAGCGAACACAACCTCTCCAACCCTTGCCTGCCGAGGAGAGGGAAGCGCGTGTGACATTGCCGCCAGCCTGTGAGAAAGTCACTAAGAGAGCCGAACCGACCGGGAGAAAGCAAGAATTCTAATCACTAATACGCAGGACGTGCGCTCTTTATCCCGCAAGGCTATATTCCACATCATCGAGACTAGCCGTTTTTGCGGCGGATGAAAAAACGTGAATGAGAGAGTCGGAGCCGCGGGAGGGGAGCGCAGGATCCAGAGCGAGAAAGTGCGAGAGAGAAAGAGAGAGCGGGTGATTGCCGCGATGGAAAGAGAGGAAAAGAGGTGTGCTAGTCTCCTCTACTGACAGAACGGCGCGGCGGCAAGGATTGAAAGAATCGTGTGTTATTTGCCGGTGACAAGGTGCTGCTCACAGGTCTGGCTCTCGTCATATTCTCTAACGAAAAGCAACTCTGCCGGCCAGCGAGAACTGTGTGTGCGCGTCTAACCAAGCCGAGGTTCCCCTTGATCATCCCAGACACTTTTATCTCTCGGAGTCACGGTTTCGCCGAGCCTATCACGTGCGTCCCGTCAGATCTCGCAATGACTAGACCTCGCATCGCGACCCCAAGTGCCATTATTCCTCGAGATTTTTTGCCCTACGCGTCTTTCCTCGAGCTTCTCGGCAGCCCGTGGTTTAACTTAACTCGGCTACTTAGAATCGAGGGATATAATCTAGCCACTGGCGATCTTACTACGCCTTGACTCTCCTTCGCCACGTGCTTCTGCATTTTAATTGGTAAAATTCATCGATAATTGTTGGTTTTAATTGCGAGATACATTATAGAAATAGAGTTTCGTTTAATGTTGAAGCGTAGGACAGTAGTTGGTCGAAGGAGAGTCGAATGCATTAACGATCGTGATCAATTGCGCACGCGTTCAAGAAAGAAGAGCGTCGATGTAAGTTTCTCATCGAAGCATTTTCCATGTTCTAGGAGCGACCGTGGTGTCCTGGCGTGTGAACAATCAGGAGCAGCTGTTCGTTAGGTGAGTCTGCGACATCGATTTCACTCATTTTCCTTTCTGTATTATCGCTCCGCTCTTTGCGGATTAAATTGCGCGCAATGCTGAATTAATCTGGTATGCTTATAAGTATTCATGAGTCGCGCGAGCTGAAAGCGCGGTTCATGCATTTTTGAATACCAGCAGGGAGTAGCACTCTCGAAGGCTTGCGTATCGATTGTCACCGGGAACACTTTAAAATCATTTCGCGCCGACTATGCAAAGGGGATTAATACCGAATACATTGAATTAAACGGCAAATTTTGAGTACAATTATTATCCGATGCTCTATTGACGAGGTTAATGAAATAATAAAAGATTATTAGCTTCGAATTATTAATAGCCGTGTATTTGGAGTTTCAATAATTCCGTGGATATTGAGAGAGAGAATAAATTCTATTGGAAATATGCCTTTAATCTGCCGTGATGTGATACCCTCTCTGTAAATACTGGCTTTGGTATCCCGGCGAACGGAAGCTTCGGAAATTATTGCAATGCGCTTTTACTGGACGTTAGTCATTATTCATGCTTTCGAACAATTTCGCGTGTAATTACTGCGTCGGGAAATGGAACTGTTACGCTGGTACTGTAATGGAAAACTCTCTTTCATAATGCCACAGTGGTACGGCGATCCATTTAAAGTTAATACGTCTGTTGTACTCGGAGCTTAGTCCAATGATAATTAATTAGCCTTCTCGGTGGCAAAAACACATAGTGAATAAAAGCGAAAATACTATTATTGTCCTCATCATTTAATATCAATTTTGTAGTGCAAGCATATTTGGCACACAATTATCAGTATTTATAATTTTTGCTTAGAACTTGTTCCTGCGGTTGAAGCTTTCATTTCGGAATCTTCAAGTTAATACATTATTTTGAAATGTCCATATTTGTACATTGCAGTGTTATTTATTAAGGATAACCACCGATATTTGATTATATCGTTGTTAGAAATAATTTTAAACATGCGGCATCCTTGCAAAAAAGTCACACAAGTCGACATTTCTTTCAGTTCACATTAGTTAACAAAATACTTTTCTCGCAACATGCAACTCCTGTCCGATCCCCAATTAATCTACTTTTATGACTGTTTTAAATAATTAATATTACCTTACAATAGTGTTTCTTTTCTCTGGAAGAATTCCACCCTTTTTTCTTTACTTTTAACTTCTTTTTCGCAGGGATGCAATATGATAAGGTGCTGCATAAGTCTGCGTTTGACTTTGCATAAGTTTGAAAATTGATTTCATGCGAGAGGCACTGAAGAATATCTCAGTGATAGGTTTTTCTGAGATAATGATCTATATTCTCGTCTATAAGAGTTCGGATCTGTTGGCGCGACCTTCTCTCGCCGAAGCACGTCTACCAATGGAGTCATAAGTCTCGGATTGTCTACTCGAGAGTTTGCCGGAGGTCGCGAGACCACAATTTCGCATTTTCGTTTTTTCCCCCGGCGTTGTTCTTGTCCAACATCTCGCTGCACAGATCTTCCGTGACAACAATGTCACGCTTGAGGACACACGTGAGTGCGAATACCTTTCGGGCGAAAGACACACCGTACAGAGGAAAAAGAGAAACGTGGAATTCGTTGCGATCGTTTTAACGCGACGTCGATGGAAAAAAGGCAGGATAAATCGGCGAGAACGTGCAATCACAGTGGCCGGTGAGCACCGCACCCAGTGCGAGCACTAATTAACCGTGAATTTCGCTGCTGATGTTAACTCTCGCACTGCTAATCCCTCGGACAGCCAACAATCACTTGTTATCAGCTTATATCTCGCCAGTCTGAAACTCTCTGTCGACGAATTCAGCTACCGTTCGAGAATTTATTACGCATAAATCTGTCGCGCTTTTTTAGAATGAAAGGAATTCGTTTGTCCGCATTACATAAATCTAGTTAAAGTCCAATCCATAGAATTTCTCATTTCTCGAATGTCACAAGCATTCTTTCGCCGAACCAACATTCAATCGACAGGTAAATCCCATCAATTAAATTATCCATCGGCGAGAAAGTAATCATTCTCTACAAACCCTCCGAATAATTAGGCATTCCCTATAATCAGAGATTGCAAGATCAGCAGAACTCATTAGTATCGGAAAGCTATGAGTGCCGATAGCTGTATCGCTATCATAAATCTGTAAGCGAGGTAATCCAATGATAGAGCGGCTGGACGCGGGAGCGTCGAGTTAACGTCGCTATAACGATCCCTTAATGGCGAAGTCATTGTCGGCGCGGCCAGTAATTGTAGGCAGGATGCTTGGAGCTCGGGCGATTTTTCTCTCGCGTTCTGATACGCGCCCGCGATGATCGAAGGGCGAAAGAGAGGAGGTACGAGACGAGCGAGATGAGAGGATGACTGAGCGAGAGCGAGCAAGAGAGAGAAGGAGAGAGACGGAGAGATGCGAGAGCATGCACACCTGCCGAGAAAAGAAGTGCGTAAAACCGCGCGGTGTGCCCGTGACGATCGCTTTAAAAGCGGCGGTCTCCGCCAGGCCGAGCAGACGATGAAAAAACTGACGGAGCGAAGGAAGGCAAGGGCGCTCTGGACCAGTACATACCTTATACACTGGCTCCTCTCGGGGTTCAGGGCCCCTTCGCCAGTTGCCAGTCATCGGTCCTTCCGAGCTCTAAAGGCGCTGTCAAGACCACCTGTCTCCCCTTCGCCTTCCTTCCTGCCAACGCCGCTCATTTTCTCGAAAACCATCCTGGCGCGTCCCACAATCGAAATGTGCTCCGAGAAAATACACCCTTCCTTCTCTCTCTCTCTCTCTGTTCCATCACCCTCCCGTGCCCCCCTCGAGTCAGCCACCCAGCATGACAAATACGCCCGGGATGATTACCCGGCCACTTAAAAGGATTTCCGAGACTTCTCACACTCTCCATTCTTTCAAGGCGCATTCCGCATCGCGTTTTCATTGGATTGGTATTCGAGTTTTTCGGTGCCAATCGGTGACCCTTGAATTAGGTGCGTTATGGGCTTTTGATGACAATGTATTGGTGTAAAGAATGGTGTATTTAATGCAGTAACTTTTGAAAAATGATGCAAGACATTTTGTCTAGGAAGTTTTGGTTTGTCTAGGAAGAGAGAACTGTGAGAGTCCATTAGTGCTTGCATTTTCACTACATTTCAAGAGATTGTACAAGGAACTGAGCTGATTTTGAATTATACGAGGGCAATGTTCACGTTTTCCGCGACTTAATGTCGTTCGGAGGAGGCGCGCGGAGATTATGATAAACTCCATAATTTCGAGACATTAAATCCGGCGTTTAGGAATACGACGTCTATGATTTAGCGCGCGTGTTTTAGAGCGAGTTCGCGAGGAAGCTGTTCCCCCAGCAAACACGCTCGTAATTTACTCCAATTTCCCTGGAAACGGCTATAAAAGTTATGTCGGAATGTCCGGCGATACGGATCTTGGCGTGATGCGCCGCGCCGCCGGCAAGCAGACTACTGTGTGCTCTTTACGTCGGAACGCTTCTCCCCTCTTGAAATCGGCAACGTAATGTTTCTTTGATGACCCGACCGAGCGTGTATCCACTTCGATTTCGATTTTGATCTTGCACTTTCCTCCGCGCTCCCGATTTCCAAGTGCTCTTATACCTCTTCGCCAACTGATCCAGTTTATTAGCGGATTTTATTACTCGAGAATTACTGCCGATTAAGTGTCCGGTCAAGAATTTAATTATTCCACGCTGGAGAGAATGAATTCTTTACTCGTTTTGTACACTGCGTCTGATCTGACATCCCAGTTACAAATGATCTGTCTATGCCTTTGTTAATCCTTTAAAATGACTTCTAGTTATAACCCAGGCATAATTCTACCCGCAATTATAAGTTTCAGTTAATACAAATTAAAATACATCAGCCACTGAATGATGAACCAATTACACTTCGATAATTACAATTGTACTTTGATAATAATGTCGCAAAATCACACTGGAATTATTTCTCCGTCCACGTTAAAGCGTTATTAAAAATGTGTCATATTTCTGTCAACAACAAAGCCAGTAAACGTGTGCTTGTCACACAGCAGGAAATTCCACCGGCATCTCATTAATCCGTCGCATAATGCAGCCAACAAATCGCACGTTCAATCAGGTTTCATAGGAATCGCAAATGCGATGGCATCAAATATCTGACGCGCTAGAAACTAGCCTGGAATAAATTCAAACAACCAAAGCGAAAAAGGGGGAGGCGAATGGGAAGGCAAGGCGGCTGCTGCTGGGGATAAAGTAACATTCCGTGAAATAAATGCCATTGTATATTCGAACGGTGGGAAATAAATGTTAGTCTGCCGAACGTATGTGAGAAGAACACAAGCTCGGATGCGGTGTGTGTGTCTGTGTGTAAAGGCTGACACTGGCGGTGCCAGTGTGCCTTCGTGGCCTGAATTTTGACGACTGGTCACATGCCAGGGGCACACGTGAAACACAAGCAGATGTGTCTGCGCTTCTTTCGAGACGAGCTGACCGCCGACCGTCGCTCCCGCCAGCCTCTCCTTCGCCTCCGACATCTGTGCACAAGGATTCCGAAAGCGGAAGCTAAATAAGCCTACACGAGATACATGTGACCTCTGCTTCCATCCAGAGGACGCCAAACGAGACCTTCACAGAAGTAGAAATATTAGTCTTGATTTTACTTCATCTCTGTGGGACGATTGAGATTCAATTGGCCCTGGAATTCGTCCAAGATGTCAATCAATGCACTGGATTTAAAATTGTTCTGATTTCTTTTTGCGTTAGAATGGAACTGAATTTTATAATTTATAGAATTTAATAGTATAATTGTCAGAGAATTACTTGAGTAACAAAGAAAATATTTGTCCAATTTCCAGCGACTTTAAGTTATCGAGTATGTTGAAGGTTCTTTTGTTCCTTCAGTAGTTTATGTTTAATCTTTTTAATTGGTGCGTAAAACCCATAATAAATAACGTGTTAAAAACGGGACTTAATAAAAGATTGAATTCGGCCAGGGACTTTGGGAACACCCTGTAGATATCAGGCTATTAGTCCATCATACGAACCCTACCATACAGGCTATTAGTAATATCAGATTCGAGCCTCCATTAGCTTCACACCCGATACGAAAAATCGCGCGCGATATATCAAGCCAGGATGCTTCAATTGGTGCAGAGTGTTTCGGGATCGCGTTCACACGCTTTGCCGCGCGGAGGAAAGCCGAGGCTCGAACGAGCGCAATAAAGTAATCTATCGGATTATGGAGAGTCCCGAAGTGTTTTCGTGCGAGGAGCCGCGCGGCGCGGCGCGTCTCGAGAAAGAGGGCAGATCGAAAGTGGAAGCTGTTGAGTAAAAAGGAAAGGACCGTTTGACGGATCTCTCAGCCTCCTCGTCTCCGCATAGGGGAGCGATTTCCTCTCGATTCCACCGTGCCGAACCCTTTAAAAACTTCGAATCAATTATCCGCACGTATAAAGTTGAAACCGGCCGGATTTTCATTGCGCCGCACCGTTCACGCTCCAACCACTCGATGAATCCTCCCCGCAACTTCCGACATACGCGTGAAATGTAACTTTTGGAATTCTTGTTGGAACGTTATAAATGAGTGAAGAATCGTTCGATTCCCATCTATATTTCGAAGTGATCCTTATGAAGTGTGGAGAATGATAGAAATGGAAAAAGAATGAAAAAATAAAAGTGTACTTCATATTTGCTATTACCAATTACCAGGAACGAATTGCCAGTTACAAATTTATAACATCACGTACAATTTATTTACTATTTAATTACCCGCACACTAACAGAATATTGAAGTTTTTATAGAAATATTATCGCTCAATACATTAACAAATACTATATAATACTATTGGAAAGCATTTAAGAACACTGGGAGATCAAGAGCGATCTAAACTAAGAAGAGGATTAAATCCGAAGCAAACACTCCATTTAAAAATGCTGATGACTCACTCCTTAATTTGATCTTAATGTGCAGAGATAGGATAGGAAAGCGATAGAAACGTTCACGTTCGATAGATTCCCAGCGTAGTGTACGGTAACTGCGGAACGGATGCTGGAACGTTAAGCGTATTACGTGGCATGCAACCCTTTCGGTTGGTGGTGCTAGGTTGAGAGGAGAGGAGAGGAGAGGAGAGTAATAGGGTGGGAGCTAACTGTTCCTCGGCGGCGAAGGGAGCAGAGCCGAGGAGAGCGAGAGACATAGATGGATAGTTAGGAGGAAGGAGCGAAAGGGGTGCGGGTATACAAATGCACGATTCATCTTGAGCGAAGGTTGGCCTGGGGAAACAATGATTAAGGATCCCTCGTCTATCCTCGGCTACGCCTCAGGATAGCTCGCATTCACCCGTTGCTCCCTCAATCTGAGTGGTCCCTTCCAGCCTATAGGTGACACTGCTCTCTATTTGCCCTAGCAAATAGAGCAGCCAATCACGTGTTCCTCGGATAGCTGCGATAGTTGTCACTAGTTTCTTTGGATAATCCACTCTGATAAGAAAGCTAACTCTCGAGAGTTTCTAAGTGTGAAATTTCGAGAAAAACTTTCAACGATTATATTTATCTTCCACTTATCGCCAACACTTATATACGTAAACTATAAATGTTTGTCCAAGTACGCTCTAGAAAGAAACTATCAACGCAAATATGCGCTAATGACGTGTTTTCTATTAATAAAACATGCATTTACTGTTGTCCGCGAATTCATATACGTTTTATATGGCAAAGTCGAGATTTGCATGCGTAGATTTAATGAGAGGCCGGTGGAGATTGATATTTGTTGAAGGATGAGCAGTCTGCTGATAATTATACGTATATGGGTTCTTGCACACCTATATACCAGGAGGCAGAGAGAAGTTTTTGCGGCGAGGCGTAAGAGAGTTTGAGAAAGAAGAAGGGGCGAAAGACAGAGTCCCAGGCACTTGGCGGGAGCAGTGAAGCACGGCGAGAGGACAATAGAGGGTGGTCGTAGAAAATGGCGAGAAAGGTAGTGGGTGGGTGTGTGCGGAGGAGGAAAGAGAGAGGACTAATGACGCCGCTGTGCCAGCCGTCGTTTCGGCTTTTTGCCAGTCGAACCGTTGGATTTGCACGGGAAATACAACGAAACGAAAGACGAAGCCGAGCGTTAATAACACCCTGCTGCCTGGCTACTGACAGCACGCGTGTGCGAGCGAGCGAGCGAGCGGGTGCGCGCGTGTGTGTTTCGTTGCATCTTGTTAGTCGCTGCCAGGGCAAGAAGTCAATTAGACGCGACAAACATTTGTCGCTTGTAAATGACCCATTCTGCTGATGTCAAAGCGCTAATTACTCCGCGGACCTCCCGTGGGATACGTGTGGAATGGCGCTCGAATCCTGCAACTCGAGAGGGTTGTTATTTCACGCGCCCGCCTCCCTGCATAACTTTTGTTATTTACCCCTCGCGAAAGTTTCCAGTGCATTATGAACTACCGTTTCCCCAATTAAACGAAACTCCGAGAGTGCCAACTATGTTGGCACCCTCTGTGTACACTGAAAGACCTGTTATTCGAAGCTTTATATACAAAATATCATTTAAGTTGTGCCTATTTCAATAATCATGCTCGATATTGCTCAATAAGAGTAACAATATCGCGCAATTACTTGTCCGAATAATTACAAAAATATAATAGTTTTTAAATCTATTGTCGCAGTAAAAAGAATTTTAAAGAACAAATATACAGAACCTAACATTAAAAACGAAGTTAAAAATTTGAATCAGTTTATTTAAACTTAAGAAATAACTTCATGTATAATCCCAGAGGATCATTTCTCGAAATAATCCCCATAGGATTTCAAATAAACGACAGTACTAGCTTCATTTTTCGTATATCACGTAGAAACTAATTGCGCACGGTTGGTCCGATGAGAAAGGCGAGTACCGAGCGGTGTCTAAAGGTGAGGAGAGATTAAGACAGGGTCGAAACAACATTGCGAATCGAGAGACGGGAGTGCGAGGCTCTTGAACCGTCGGTCCTCTTGGCGATGGTGGTTGGCGTTCTCGGGCGAGTGCTCGGCACAGAGGTAAAATAATGCCGCGCGCGCCCGCTGCCTTCGGAGAGCAGAATCCAGTTGAATGGGAATGTTGTAGAATGCCGGCAAAAACCACAGCCACTGGGATCATTAGTCTACAGCCGAGCCTATAATCCATCCCGGCCTTATACCGGGTGGAAAGAAACGAGAGCACGCCAGATCCTCCTCCTGATTGCTTGCTGTTGACCTTTTCGTTCAACGTATCAACGTTGCAAACTCTCTCGGTTCCGTTCACATCTCTTTTGTTGGACGTCATTGCGAAGAGTTTATTACATAGTAGCAATCTGCAACTTATCTTGTGCGCTTGCCACCTTGGTAATTAAGCCGTACGTTTTTCTTGATATTCAATCAGAGTTGAGAGCGAGCATTCCAATTCAGTCAGTGCGAATTTGGTTTATTTTCCATTCGGGAGAGTACACGAGAATCTGCTGACGATTAAATTATGGTTGAAGTATTTGAAACGTTGTTGAAAGCTTTTATTAAATGTGATCGACGTGGGTCCAGTAATTGATTGCTAATCAAGTACTGCAGCTCAAAATGAAACTGTTTGCAAATCAACGTAATAGGAAATAAATTGAAACGTTCAAAGCTGGTTCCAAGAGTTTCCATTAAGCAAATTCATATTGATTTCGTTAGTAATAATAAATGAAAACATCTCAGCGCACAACCAAGTATAGAATACTGTATTTTATACTGTCAGCAATTAAACAGGAACCATCCAGTAACTAATTTACACAAAATTGGGAATATTGCTACATGGAATCATAAATTACGGAGACGAAAGAGCGCTCTGATTTGAGCGGCGGTGAGTTCGTGCTGATGAGGATTAATGAATTGTCATTTAGTAAAGTTCAAGTATCCGGTCGGCGGCGGCGCGGTCTGACAAGATTTGAAATCCTCGCGGACATACAGCAGACCGCATCACTGCCAAAGAATTCGCTCGCTCGCAGCCCACTCGCGCACCGCGCCACTTATACCGAATCGCACTTCCCAGTGAGTTATGCTCTCTGTGCAGTGCAAAGTACCGCCAAATCAGCTTGTTACCGCGACCCCGGTAATAATTGTACTGTGCGCCGAGCGCCAGCCCAAATCTACTTTTCTGGAACCTAGCTTTTATAGCACCGAAATCACCCCTGGTTCTAATTTCTAATTAGTACTTTCTTTTATTTATCATTCAGATCGAAATGTACCATTCATGTTTGAGCTCGTTTAAACTCTTTAATTTGGACTGTGTTCGGATATGTACTGTCAGTGCTGTAATTATTAATTGAATGCTCGGTTATAAACCTTGCGTAAATTTTGAGAGTACTGAAAGTGGTTTAGAACATCGAAAATTTGATATTTTGACGACTAAACCTTTTCCAGTAGTGTTAAGTTTATACAAGGCTTATAATCGAGTTTTATAAATTAGTGTATGTGCGATAACGTTTTGATAGAAGTTGTGAGTATCAATTCCAATAGGATTTACACCACCGCAGTATTAAAATTATTGATACAGAACTGAATAATTTCAAGTATCATATCGTCAGTTATTTAACACAATGTTTTATTTAACGCGAATGTGGAACGGGACAAATCTTACTGAAGATGCTCTGGTCAAGTACCTGTTGTAAGAAAAGGGCACGGAATTACTATCCGGTTTTGCAAGGGAAGCTCCGCAATCGAAATTTTTACGCCACCCTGCTTTTACCGCCGCCTTTAGTTCTTGCGCGGCCGAAGAAGACGCAATTTAAAATTCCCGCGGGTGTTTTAACATTCAAGAGGGGGCAGGTTTCGATTGAACGAAAGAAGATGAAGGGTCTCGTGAATCAAAGTTCTTGCGCATCGGTCAACTACGTTGATTGAGTTTCCCTTTGGACAACGAGGCACCGTTCCATCTTTATCTTCTCCCAATTAGAGGAGCCGAGTACATTTACACGAAGCAGAGTTCATCTCGATTTTACAGATTTCAAAAAACCTAGTTCCACGAAGCACGCGAGACTTCCCACCGGAACATTTAACCCTCTACAATGTTAGAACAAGGGATGCTTTTTAGTAGGCGTTTGCTCGCGGTTGGTTCAACCCCATTTCATATGTGCTCTCGAGAGAGCTCTTCGGCACAGACGGATACTTGAAGAATACAGACAATATCTCGCCACAAGTAGCACTAGTAACACTAGACGTTTGCTCCTCAAACATCTTAATTTTCCAAACTCGGCCGCCCTCCATAATTGTAACATTCGCGAGCGAGATGCTGCCGATTGGAGGATGAGTCACTCGCAGCGAAACTGGTTTCGTATCTCGGCTACCAAGCGCTATGGTGTCACGAGGATGTTTAACATGGTCTTATTAAGTGCGGGTATTAATCAAGCCTTAAGTGGGTGTCGTGTTCTGATTTTCAGGAACGACATATTTCACCGACATATCTCACGTTTATGGCATAAGGAGAATTGTCTCCGAGCATTCTCTCTCTGACTACATTTGGTATTCACAGACTCAACGACATGTACGAACGCAATGTTTGGACTTAAAAGAAATTAGGCATTTTAATTAGTTAATAGTCCAACGCTCCAAATAAGGAATGCCTATTTATGTACGCATTTCGTATAAACTCTTTATTGCTGTCTCTTCACCAAAAGTAATCTTCTTTACTTTCACAATTCGCATATTTCCAACATCTTACTTACGAAAGTATATTTATCACTGACAGCTTTAATAAAACAGCTTTAATAAAACAGCTTTCATATAAATGGAACATATAATCGTCGAGAAACTTTAGGGATCATTTACGAAAATATCTCTTCTTTGACGACGCTGACGATTAAGGGTAGCTGTTAATGCGAATCCAACTCTTAACCAGACGATGTATCCAGTCACCTCGAAGCAGCTTGGCGGTGGTGGCGATGGTGGTGGTAGGTCGGTGGGTGTCACACGTCGCCGGATTTATGGTCACGGCGACGTCGCAGAATTACGACGGGGTAATAGCATTTTTTGCCAGGCATATTCTCGTTTATCAGGGGCTGTTAGGCGAGCGGGTGGTGTGCTTTCTCACTTGGTGGTAGTCGCGAGCGCTGGCAGAAGTTGAAGGCAGGTTCGCTGGGCTGGGAAACCTGGTGTAGTTTAGGTGTACAGGAGCTAGCTGTGGCTTCTAGGAGCGGGAAGAAGAGAGGGATGACTCGCAGGGAAGCGGGAGGATAATGAGGGAGAGGAGGTGGAGGAGGAGGAGAGCAAAGAAGAAGGGGCAAGGGAGGAGGCGGAATGCGCTACAAGGCTGACGGTAGGAAACGCGTCCTAGCTAGTATAAATAGGTTTGCTTCTTGCTGGCCTTAGTTAAACAAAGTTCTAGCGAGAGAGCGAACCCTCGGATGGCTGTTCGGCAAACTGGAGAACGGAATGAGAGGGTGCCAACCCTGCAGCCTCGCCTCGCGCGCTCGCTCCGCCCGTCAGCCTGCTGCTGCCGCTGCTGCTGCACCTTCTGTGCTCGCGTCCTCTCTCCTGCCGCTCTGCCGTTTCTCCTCGAAGCCGGGAAACGCAAAAACCGAGCGGCTTCGACTGCGCTTCGGGCTAGTTCACCGTCTAACGGGTGTCCTTACTACCCCTGCTTCTACCCTCTTAGCATCCCATTCCCTCCTATAATTCTTCCTTTGAGTAACACTCCAGCTAGGATTCTTGACACAGGCTTTGTTTGCCACTGATTTGCAATGCATGCTTTTAATGCTTGTTGGCACGGTTTAAATTCAACTGGGAACTTTGCAGTGGTTGACCTCTGCCAACGGAAGACCAGCGGCTTCGTTAAACTTTAGTTTAGTCGGACTACCTTGACTAATGACCGAAGTAAATATTACGAATTAATTGCAATTGGATGGGCGTATTACTTATTTTGATGGTTATGTGATCTCGTGTAAACTGGCTCTCGTTGCTTCTTTTCTTATTGTAGATATTCTTGTTAAGTAATTAGTACGAGAAAAAGACGAGATGGGAGGTAGAATATCATAATTTATGGTGTATTCTCATTAACACTCGGCGTTGATATTATATTTACATTTCTTTCGATGTTTGCGTGGTTACGTTTTAATGAGGCAATTACAGAGCTTCGTTACGCTCGAAAATCGATCGGCTTTACAAAAACTGGTAGCTCGGGGATGAACATTTTTCGAAGGGCAGCCATTATAAACTTTGTTCTCGATCGTCCTTCCTGCTCTGCCGGCGGAAAACGCAAAAAGCATCGGCTCCAGCGGAGCCTGAAGAAAGTGACTTCGTGTTCGTACTCTCACGCATTCCTCTGAAACTTCGGTACACCGACGGATCTTGTTATACGGGGTGGCTCGTGAATTACAACTGTCAAAATCCGGCAGGATTTCAAATATGTTCCTGCACTGAGAAAAAAAGCCCTGCAAAAATCCTTGAATCAATTTACGATGTTGTTCGCCTGTTTTATTTAGTTCTGTCGGAATGATGCTTTATTATTTATCCGTCGATCGTCCGGCAAATGACGGTGCTTTGCGTAATGCGAGCTCTAATTTGGCAGAGTGCGCTCTTCGCATATCAATCAGGCGCAAATTTATGGCCTCCGGTGGTCCGGCGCGTGAAAAAATCAGTTTTCTTCGGGCGGCCATGTCGCAGCCTGCCAATTAGAGTTAGCGCATTCCCCTGCGCACACGAGCATACGTGTTACTACTTGTTATCGGAGCACCTGCTTCTTGTAGGAAATGCGCTCTATCATTAGGCATCGACAACGTCTTATTGCTGTCGCGCAATTATGTATATGCATTCGCCTGGTCTCAATTCTGCGAACTTTAATTCAAAGTAGTCACGGCGAAGAGTCAAATAACCTTGCTGGGTAATTCAACATACTATTACATGTTAATAGAGTGGCTTCTACTAATAATAGAATCGCATAAATATTTATTCTGTTCTAAACACTAAGCCTTATTTATTTAATTAATGCTTTGAAGAATAATTGATTAAATAAATGCTTGAATTTTGTAAGAGTTAAATTCTATTATTATTTAGAGATGAAGATTTCAAAGGAATTAATAGATAATTTAATATTGAGTGAATATCTGTTTTTTTCACTGTATTATAATAATATGAGAATGAAATTGAAGATGGCAGCAGGTTCGGCATAGTGATAGCCGATTGATACGAAAGAAAATTCATGACGTCTTCGGGAGTCGCCGTTACGCAATGTCGTTTTGGGAATCAGCGCTATTCTTTCGGCTGATTAGCCCGCTCGCCTTTACCTTCTCGGCTCGATTAACGGTCTACGTCAATCAGGCTACGCTCCCAAGGCTTTCGCTCACTTCGCTCGTTTATTTTCATTCAGTGAAATATGCCACTCTCGTTAAGAGCCCCGCCGAGAACTGTTTACCGTGTGAATTGCATAATTCGCGCTAGCAGCACGCGATAGAGTTACAATCAGAACGGTCGAGCATGAATCCACCTGAAGTAGATTCTTCTCACAATGCCGAGGCTAGTTAAGAGACTCCTCCTTTCTTTCGAAGTGAGGAGCCAGCTTAATTAGCTCGTTCAGATGTGTTTCTGCTCGACAAGAAACGGGCGTGAGCAATGTCGGAATTATGAAATGCCGATCAAGTACTTTAGTTTCAGTGGAGAAGTTCGAGACGTCGATTTTTTCTCCCAAGAATAGCAGTTCTAATATTTGCCATTGCTACTCATCCTGCAGAAAAGTAATTTGCATTGCGTCGGACAATATTGATATAATAGAGCTTTCCTAGAAACTATTTCCTAATTAAAAAAAGTGCTTTGCACTTGTAGGATTAATTAAAACGAACTGATCCTGATTTTCGTTTACACTGCTGGTAGAAATTAAAGTTGTATATGGATTTCGAGGAACAATATTTGGATTAGAATTAAATACAAGAGAGGGTTAATGAAAGGAAGGGTGTACTACTGTGCGAATAGTTAAAGATAATGAGGAATCTGGTTTAATCCAAGTTCAATTGCTCCAGGGCGAACAAGTTGGGGGGTCAAAGCAGTTTTATCGTGCTCTTCTAGATGACCTAACGACTGATTGAATTTTTCTATGACTACGACACGCGATATTCTTTTGAAATAACAAGAGAATTCATTCTACTTGGCATAGAAATGCGACATGACCGGAAATCGCAGTCTGCCCAGCTCTCGAAATCAATATTCAATTATCGAAGTTACAGAATACTCCTATATTAAATCGAATTAAAAACTTTGGAGTACTATTACATCAAACTATGGAGTTTAATAACAGGCACCAATTCATAAATGAATTTTCAATGTAGTGAATAAAACAGGCCGATTGAATTCCTTTCTGTTTTATCAATTATTCAACAAGGAATTTCTAAGCCAATCATTGATTAATCTTCGTCGAAAATTAACGAGATTACTAAGCCACTTTTTCGACATTCATTCCAAATTACAAGCATAACGGTTAAAATAAATCATTTGCATTCTCCATCATCTCTCATAAGACACTTTCAATTTCTCATCCAACCCACAGTTTACTAATTAGTGACAACAAGATACTTAGTGATTTCTCGACTTATACTTAACGACGCTCGAATGTAGCAAGATACAGAGGAGAGAAGACAAATGGCATAGACCTGACAATGCGTATAAGTCAGTGAACAGCTTCTACAGACTGACAATAAGTTGCCTAGTAGCTGGCGGAGTGCTGCGAGTACGTTCGATCATAAGACTCCCTCGGTTTAGTCGAGCAGAGAATATTCTGCAGAAACGGGCGTAACCGCATTGGGAATTGGGTGCCGCTCACCCGCAGCAGCCGCACAGTAGTAGCAGCCGAGGAGAGCAGACGAGCCGAGCAGAGCAGAGCAGAGCGGAGCAGCAACGGGGGGCTGGCTACCAGCAGCAGTAGTAGCAGCAGGAGCGGCAGCAGCAGCAGCAGCAGCTAGAAACGACGAAGAGGCGAGGTTGGAAACTGTGATGCCCGCAAAAAGCACGGCAGACAGCGGCGATCGTTTTTGCTTGGCGTCAGCCGCGTTCCTACCGCTGCGCGTCGTACTTCGTGGTGGTACATCGCTCCATTCCGCCTCCCTCTTCTCCTCCCTCTCGCTCTCTCGCTCTCGTCCTCTCTTCGTTTCTAACCTTCTCCGCCAGTATCTCCTCTCTCCGCTCTCTCATCCAGTGGTCCACCCTCTCCGCACTCTAGCAGAATACCCGCTCGCCCCGTCTTTCTCACTCTTATTCCCCGCACTCTCCTCCACTCGCTCACTCACGCACTCACTCACTCACTCTCGTCGCCTTTCTCTCGGTATATATGTATGTCTGTCTCTCGGTGGATCCTCGGCCACGGTCACCCTCTCGTTCGCCCTTTATCTTAAAGCGTCTCTCGCCCGCTACCGTGAGACTCTTCTTGCTACGCTCCGGGCGGCCTCCTCTTTCCCTCTTTCTCGCCCTCCCCGCCGATCATCTTCCCCTCCGCCGCGTCATTCTCCAATCTTCCGCAACGCGTTTCTAGCCGCTGCGATATCGCGCAAACGGATGGGATTAGCTTCGCCTTCCTCCCTGGTTTACGCACCCACCCACCAACTACGGGAAATAGATTATGTTCCGTTCCTCTCGCTGCTGGTCCAGCAACCGCCGCGGGAGATCGACTCGTGTACAAAGTGTTTGGGACTACCAATGAGATTCGGCCGACCCCCATCCTTTCATGCATTTGTGTGGCCGGACTCGAAAGGGTTTGTTTTGGAGGACGTGTATACTTGAGTTCACTTGGGAGATGCATCGGTTCTAGTTTGTGGTACACAGCATGTGGATGCTACAGTTTATGTACGGGATCGGCCAGATTTATCAAAGTTTGAATATGAAATGTTCTGCTTGGCTGCTGAATATATTTCATGGATGCATAAGTGCAAAGAGTATATTACATGGAAATGGGGAGGATACAGGGTTTAATACTGAAATAGTAAAAGTTACATTGAAATTTTCGACACAGATTTCTCGGAATCTCTGGTAGTTTCGTAACGAATATAAAATGTAGTTTAGCTACCGAATATATTTCGAGGATGCGTAAATGCAATAGCATATCAGTTGGAAATAATGCAGACCTACAGCTTAATACTGAAATAGTAAAAGTTACATTGGAATTTTGTCACGCAGGCAGATTGGAGGCACAGATTTTTCGGAATTTCTAGTAGTTTCGTAACAAATGTAAAATATTAACTTTGCTACCGAATATATTTTGAGGATGCACAAAGTGCAATAGTATACTAGTTGGAAATAATGCTTAATACTAAAATAATAAAAGTTACAGTGGAATTTTATCGATCAGGTAAATCGGGGACCCAGATTTTTCGGGATTTTTGGTAGTTCGGTAACGAAGAAGTTCAGTGCTCGCCAGATTAGCATCGTATATTTGGGAAGTGTCCCCGGCGCGGTGAGATTTTGTCATTAACGCGATTATCGACCGCCGCCGGCCATGCCGGATGGAAGGGTTATCCGGAGACTGGAGACGTACAGCAATATTACTCGGTCAGTCCGAAAGCTCGCAAACAGTAGTCGTGCATTGGGTCATTCTTTCAAACTTTCCCAAGCAAGAAATAGCAAATATACTAAAAGAAATTAATAAGTTACTTGATGCGGGTATATCGGACTTGTAAAACTGATGTAAACGTGATAAAACCAAAGGGGTGGAAAAAGATATGCCATCAAACTTTTATTAAATAAGGCTATCAAAGCCTTGCTTTTCAATCTGTATTTCTCATAAAGATTATACGGATTTATTATAAAAATGAAACCATTTGAATATTAACCCTTTTACAAGCAATGCTTAAATCCATAAACAATTTTCTCAATTGTGTTGCAATGAACGTAAAGCATATATAACGTGTTATAAATTTATTTTGAGGTAGAAAATACTTTTCGCAAATGTTACGAACAACGATATATCATCGCTCGGCCCTAAAAGGGTTAAATAAGAATGTAGTGAATTAATTTGGATCAAAGATTCTTCAAAACTTATTATTGTATTCAATTCGAATAATATAAAACTTGCTGTAATTAAAAGTCCCTGCTCTGTGCTTCACACGATTTTATACGTCCAAACAACGTAGCACAGCCGAGGGTTTCTTGTTTAAAACCTTTTGCATTGAGAATCGTACTACAAGAGGCTGCGAGGATAACCGTAAGGTGTTAAGGGGAACGACCGCTTCCCATGCAATTTCAATGCCGTTGATATCAAGATCGCGGTGAAGGATGTGCGATCGCCGATTGGGACGGGGTGTATAGGGTGATTCACTTTCCCTTGAATAGTCACGCAAACGCTGCTGCATATAGAATAATTATAAAATACAAAATAACTACAAACTTTAATCATTGAACAAATATTTTGCAAACACAGAATATTATATTACATGAGAATGTATAAAATATAAGATAGTACAATAAAATTGAAGATCGCCGATTGGGACGGGATGTACAGGGTGATTCACTTTCGGTTGAATAGTCAGGCAAACAGTGCTGCATATAAAATAATTATAAAATACAAAATAACTACAAACGTTAACGATTCTAGAAATATTTCTTTCTAATATAAATATAAGATAGTAGAATAAAATGTAAGATCGCCGATTGAAAGGCAAACGCATCACCCTGTACAGCGGCGGAGAGCGTTGGTCTTTGCCGGGCGGGCGAGCGGGGAGCGAGAGAAAGAGAGATTTGAGCGTGGCGGGGACCTTGGGCACACGCGGACGTATCCTCTTTCTTAAGGACATCTCCGGGGCCCTTGACAGCCTTGACTAATGGTCGTCCTGGCTGCATCCGCCCTCGGACTTTATACTTCTCTTGACGGGAAAGGCGGGTGGCGGTGAACGCGCGCGCGCAACCCGAGCGAGCCACGGCGCTCCAGCTTGGTCCTCCTGGTTCTCTCTCGAGCGAGAGACTATGGGAGGTCGAGCGCTCCGCAAGAGGGAGGAACTTGAGACCACGGCTGTTCGGGAAAAAGCGCGAAAATGAATAAATGAGCCGGGAGAGAAATGTGAGAGAGCAGATACGCTCCGAAGGCAGAAGGACATGTTGGAGGGAAAAGCTTCGCTGCTCCACGAATTTACAGAGATATCCCTGGGACATTCTGTGTCTCTGAGATTTATTGGACGTGTAATATCTGATATTGTTGTTTTGTTACGTTTTATCGCGTTGGCCGTAGCGAGCTTTTTTTCAATGGAATTCATCTAGAAGGTTTCACCCCTTGCAGCTTTTGCTCAAAGATGAAGTAATTACATTATGAAGATTATAAAGATGGAAGATGTGATTTTACGTATATGTCTGGCAATACTAATAAATTATTCTACGGTAGAAATAAATCCGAGAATAATCAAATACGACGCAACAAAAAATGTCGTCCCTTAAATCATTGGTGCATGATTACCTTTTTCTTTTATTATGCTACGAACTTTTCCAGATTTCGACATACTCCTGGCAAATGCCCAAGAGGGAATCTCTTAAGAACCGCCCAATTTTGTCATAGAATATTTATTCGCTTGAGTCTATGCCAGTCAACTGTCTGCGAAGCCAACTCACCGTATATAACCGCATTATACTATTTTGTTCGCGGCGCTTTAAACACCTCGATGCGAGGAAGGCTTTAATTTTCTTAACTTTCCATTTGCCCGGCAGTCTACTCTCGTGCTTTACTTTTAGCTGCAAATTAATAGTGCGGAGCGTGGGTGGCTAGAGGCGTCCGTTTACCCAGTAATTGAAGATAATTAAACAAACACGAAATAAATGCAAGGTCGTGCGGTGGTGGTGCTTGTTTACAGAGGCTGGCAGTAATTATTTCGGTAAACGGCGCCATGTCCGCATGGCCGAGAGTTCAAGAGTTGCCCGAGCGAGCGAGAGAGAAAGAGAGAGTGAACGATGGAGAAGAGACGATTCATTTTTAACAGCTGCAATTAACATCGCCGCTGAATTCGTCTTCCACGCACCCGCGCCCACCCTCTTTCGCTTTCATCTCGTCGGTCAAACATCCGCGCCGGTTAACGACGTTTGTTCCCATTCAGGCTGCCCTTTTTTCCACCACCCATTATACCTAACGAGTGTGTTACCGTTTGCGGTGTAATTAGAAATACGAGGAGCATACTTGCCATACTTTTCGATGGTTCCTTTCCCGTTCAACTTGTGTGCTCGCGTCCTGCAAAGTTTCCGAACGTGAATTTCATCAAGAATCGTTACAATGTGCTTTAGTTACCAATGCAATATTAAAGTGAGCATTTTTTATACGTAATTTTTCATGTCGCACGTCTCGTTTTTAATTGCAGTCTTTGTTAGTGTATTTTTAATAAGTTCTCGTATTAGAAAAGCCACATATTTCATAGACTGTAAGTTCACTGGTCTATAAATAATGGCTGTCGATGCATCTGTCTGCGAGCTTGCAATGACAGTGCATTAACAATATTTCCAATATCGTGAGATTATTATAGACAGCTATAATGAAAAGTCGCAGAAATGACAGCTTTGGGAAATTTATAGTTTGATGAAATGGGGAGTGCTTAGGCTTAGCGATACATTTCTCAATCGTCCTGAAATTTGATAGAAGGTCCCTTTTTGTTGGCTGGTATGGTCGACGAGTGTGTAAGTATAAGCGATAAATCTTCATTGGTCCTCTTTTTTTCGCCACTCGCTACATTCCTTCCTGTAGTGGGTACATACGCGCGCGCGCGCGCGCCCGACAGTTTTATCGGTTTTCTTGGTCAATTTACGAGGAACGATTGGGATACCGATCGCCAGTGTACAAATCGCAACGCGAGCGCGATCTTTCGAAAGTTGCGCTTCGGTTTTGCACGATTCCTGAAAGTTCTGACTGTTTAAAAATTATTACAAGCACACAATCTAAACAAGGTGACAAATATTGCAACTATTGTAAGTAAATATAAGATAATAATACAATATTTTGAATTGCAGTAATGTGTGTTGAATAGTTTGAAAGCATTGTAATATAAAATGAATTCAGTACTAATTCGTCTGTGAAATTTATATTACATTAAGCTACATTAAAATTATTTAAGAATAGCTTTCTTGCGCCGCAGGCGAACAAAAGGGCAGCACTGCAAATGAACAGTACAAAGAGGGATAGGAAACTAAAGTTCAGACAATTTCCTCGTACTCGACATAGTCGTCACTCGCTTTTTAACGGGACAAACCGATCTTTTCTGTTCCAGTAAGCAGGCCGTATTCGACGGAAAGAAGGCCATTAGAGGGGGCATACCATTTGTCTTCCGTAAGTATAAAAGACGGAATGAGTTAGTTGGTGGTCGCGTACAATAGCCGGCCGCGAAACCGAGGAAGAAAAACAAAAGGGAATATCGGTGGCCGAGCGCGGTAAACGCGAAACAATAAATCCTTTCTTGCCAGAGAACTATTTTATTCAAAGGACAATGGAATTAGTACATTTTTTCCCCCTTCAAATCTTGCCTGATGAGAATTGCGTGAATGCAGTCGCACTTTTTGCAAGTACAATTTCGGTCGAATAACAAGTCGGCGACGGATGCTAGTATCTCTTGATAATCCGCTTTGCCTTGCGCGCAATGAAAATTCCCGATGATGGAAAAAAAGGCGGGCGATTGCCTTGCATGAGATAGCAACAGCGCACAAAAAAGCTTTACACGTTACAGATACTTGGATGAGTATTCTCTTTGATATATAAAGTCCTTTCATAGATGAAACACGGACTTCAACCCAATAATTTATTCAGTCCCACGGTTATTATAATTATCAACCCCGTCACTTTTAATTTTGTAATCCACGTCATATATTCTCATTGCGTTCGAGATTCTGTAGTCCTTCGAGATAGCCATATACTTTCAGATCAGTGTATTTCCAAGGATACGGGAGCGTTAATTTCCCTGTTTTAGCACAATTTGGAGCATGGACATTCGGGCCGCCCCATGGATTCGCGCGAATCATCCGATGGAATGTGGAGAAATCACCGGAACGATTGCCGAGCGGCGACGTCGAGGCGATCTTCTCAATAATGGACAGCGAATTCACGAGATCGATGTGGAACTACCCCTTCAGGTTAACGTACAGGCTAATCCTGCGGGAGAAGGAGCTACACTTCAACATAGGCGTCTACAATCCCAGCAAGGACCACACCTTTAGCTTTAATCTGCTGTTGCACACCTATTTCAAGGTACCCGATGTCAGGAGATGCCAGATCACTGGCCTTCACGGATGTACATTCATCGACAAGGTATGCCTGAGTATAAGAAAGCTTTTGCAAAAACCGGCCACGTCAGTATGAGATTTCGAACGTTTTATCTTTCGTTCTAAATCGTTCAATCTGAAACACTCGATTGTCCATGGTTGTGCTGCAATAATACACCTTTCGCCCTGACAGTGCAGAATCGTACTTCTCATGTCGGACAATCGAACGCTCGCTGGAAGTTATATTTAATTTTAATGTCAAGTCATAAATATGGTCAGTAAATGAAGTGGATTACGAATGTTTCATGACCTGGCGCCGACAGACAAGGGACAACCAAATCTTCCAAGAAGGCCGAGACGTCGTCACAGTGTGCGAATGGACCGATAGGATCTACCAGAACACGCAGCCTGAGCACATCATCACGAATGTTGTTTCCGGGAGAAAGATGCGCGTGCAGAAGTACAACTTCCCGGACACAGTGGTGTGGAACCCTTGGCAAGAGAAGGCGCGTGACATACCCGACTTTGGCGATGACGAGTTCCCCAACATGATATGCGTTGAAAGCGGTCACGTCAGTAGCCCTGTCATACTGCTGCCTGGAACTGCTTTTGAGGCCAGTCAGATTCTCCAGGTGAGTCCCTCTACACCACAATTACTGTGTAACAATCATTCCTTTGTCTTTGAATACACTCGCGTATTATTAAAATTAAAAGTTAATGCAGAGACTCGGTATAGTCTCGCGCCAGAGAATAATTATCCTGAAACATAAGAGTTTCCGATCGACATGAAACTGTCATCTTGATTATAATTATTCAGTAGAGTACGGCGAATAGTAATGACTCAAAGATTCTCTATAAACCCAATGCAACAGTAATTCAGTAAATGTCAGAAGAGCATTTGCCTGAAGCGAAGCATCAAGTTAGAGGCTTCGCATTTTGGAAACCAAAGTCTTTCCTGTGCTAGTAAATTATGTGTGAAAGCGGATATACCCGGAAATGTTCTCGTCGTTTAGCGGGTGAAGAGCAAAGAGATCGCATTTAAAGGACGCCTTTCCCTTTGACCAAAGGGTTGACGTCCACGCAATTGGCCGTGCGGATTAATCGAGCATGCACGGTTTCGGCTTCGCCCGTTCGGATCATACGAGAGTATTCGCTGAAGTCCACCTCGTTGGCTAATCCTAGATGCCTAATTAACTCGTCTAGGGCAAAGGATACCTCTTCGTTTATGATTCACACGTCTATGAAATTGTAAAGCTAGTCCTGTGGGGCACACTGTACACTTATCAGCTCATAGTTCTTCGCGACACCTATAATTACTTATGCATTAATCGCTCGATTTGCATGGACACGAGCGGGGAAATAGTGTAATATTTCCAGTAATTACTGTTCCGTATGTTAATGATTCAGGAAGGGGTAATCACAGTCCTAGAATAAATATTCTTTACGTCTCTCTGAGAATCTTATAACTCATTCAATGTCAAATAATTACGACTATTTAACATTTAAATGATTGTAAATCTGCCTAACATGATAACACTCATTTCCGATTAGGGAAGAAATTCAGAACTTGAACAATGAATGGTGTGAAAAAGATCTAATGAGCGTATGCTTTATTGGACAGCAGTGTGATGTGAGATTAAAATAGCAGCGCGTATAGATGACTAGAGGCACTTGGTTGGAATACCCAGCGGTAGTGATTGGTAAATTATCAGGGCATCCGTGAAATGATTCTATTGATCGAATAGCGTGGTGATTCGCGCCTTGAAGGGCTCCGCTCTCTGCGTGGAGCGAGCTGCTTTGCCATCCTCACAGAGAGAGAGAGAGTCTGTTCACCGTTTTAACGCTCGTTTGCAGCGAAGTTGCGAAAACATGAATATCCCACTCGCTTAATGGAAGTCGCCGGAAAATGCGAACGAGCCTGTTAACAGACATATTCGCATATTGGATCAATAACCCTTCGCAAAAACTTGCTTATGAAAATTATGGATTTTCCTCTCATCCCAGCTCGAGTAATTACGCCACTACTTTTTACCAAAGCAAATTCTGCGTTTAATGTATACTGCGTTCGTAGGAAATATTAAAAAATGTATATTATATATTTTAAATATGTCCCGATCAAACCGTATACAATATTTCACTGCTAATTTGTCATATTACAGTCTGATTGTCAGAGCGTGTTTACCGTGGAAAATCCCCCCGAGGGATTACACTTTTTATTTCCTTCTCATGCTGTTTTACACCGGAGGCAGATTTATTGCCGTAATTTAATTAATATGCTAGCCTCGGGAGCCGCGCAATGGGCTTGGCTCATTCTGTATTTAATTAATGCTCTCACCAATATTTGGTACTTCCATTAGCTCTTAGTGAATTATTCAAAATATTAAGTAGTATTATTTCTGTTCTCTGTCCGTTCTCGAGATCGAATTATGGAAAGTAATCTTGATAATTCTATAACTTGACATAATTCTCAAAGTAATAGAGTACCTTTGAAGTATACTGATAAAGCTTAGAATATTACGTATCATGACATTTACATGTGAAGTGCGCAATTCCAGATAGATTCATCATTCACTGTTATGTTCCTGAGCTCTTTATGTAATTGAGTTCTCGCATTTAGTGCCAGAGCATTATTCTATATTTAGCTTATGATGTATGTTCCATAGTTGCTTTGACTAGAATGACTGGCTGTTTCCTTTAAAGTTAATCCTGTGCTCATACTTCAAGCCAATAACTCACTCTTGCATTCATTGTGTAACATGCATATGTCGTGTTAGTATAAATAACCCACCTGTCCTAACTTCTGTTTTAGCTGGTACAGCTACAGATTAATACAAAATTTGAGTTTGAACTTTGGTGCAGGGAGAGTTGGTGCAAAGTTTTTACTAAGAGAATTATATCCGTTGTGTTGTTGCAGGTGATGTGAGTAGAGGGTGGACCAAGTTCACACATTGTGGCCGGTGGTAGCAATAATCCGCTGCTGCCGGTCTCCCCGGCATCGAACAGTGTCTGGTCACCTGGTACCGGATGGCTTTACATGCCGCCACCCCCGCCCCCACCGCCACCGCCGCCGCCGCCTCCACCTCCTCTTTCCACGACGCATCCGACGCATCTTCATTCACACTGCATCGCGCAAACCTGCACAATCTGCTCTTTAAACATCTAGGCTCCTACGAGAAGTTTGAAAAGTCGACGCTCGGAGTTCCAGCCACCCAGCCAGTGAGATACTTTGTGTTTTGTTTATGGTACTGTCTTGGTTTTACTTGTTGGAATTAGATCAAGAAGGCGGGGACCGTTAGGTGGAGAAAAACCATCTCTTATTCTTCAGTTTACACATATTCGACACGAAAAATATACAAGGAGCAATGAATTAAATTAAGCACGCAAATTTAACGTTCGATCGAGGTTGAATACGGTTTCTGGTTCTAAGATGGAAAGCTTTCAAGGCTAGTACTAATTCATTCAAAGCAATCCACTTTGATGGCCGTATCTTAGTAAAAGTGAACGGATAGAAAATGGAGGAATTAGTTTAGGGAATATTCCAAAAACAGCTGCTTGGTGCAGTAAAATTTGCTGCAGCGTAGGGTGACACTATTACAGTGCTCTGGCCATTTTAATGCATTTTTTAGGGCGATCCATAGCACAATAAAATCGTACAAACAATATTTACGAATCGAATAACGTTAAATAGAGTGATAAAACCTTTCCATTACAATTGAAGTGAGTTCTGGTCAGTTGTGAACAGTACAGAGGTGATGCCGATTGTATGTCCCCACGACCCACTCTTCCCGCAGCCTATTATTAAAGTACCATTAGCGGATGAGGAAAGTTTCCACCGGCAGTGATGATCAAAAATGGGAAAGGTATTGATGATAGGTTTCTACCCCGTAATTACTAAGAAAACTCGAATCTTTTTCCGACTCGATAAAATGACAGAGTGCATCCTTTAAGTGTCTAAAGTTTATTTACATCTGATTATCACTGGTTGTAGTATCCGGTTGTAAAATCTAATGTTTCCTTAGATTTCCGTCCGTTCACGCACCCTCGCTGCTGATTACATAGCTATAGATTTTCAACAATATAGCAAATATTAGTTGTCCCATCGGATGAGAGTCAATATTGTTCGCCGAAATAATTTTATAATGATTCAGTGAAGTTTTCATACTGATTTTCACGAGAAAAGTTATTCAACCGGTTCGTTGTTTCCTATCAAAATTTGCAGTGTATTAATTCTAGATGATTTGCAATTAAACCGGTGATTATAGTTCAATTAAAAACTAATTTGCAATACATATATGTATAGCGTTAGTGTATATCTTGTTGTTTAACTGTTCGATTTTCTTACAGAAATCGATTTAAGCGTTATGAATGATACCGAATAAGACAAACACATTTAAACAAAATCTTATAGAATCAGTCGCATTTGTAAGTCTATGAAACTTTGATATCCGTAGAATGGCAATATCCTATCTACTTCTGCAAAATGGTCGATTAGCGGACTATATAACGTACGAATTGCAAAGCTCTGTTTCCATTTGTAAGAGTCAATCCATCAGTGAACAATGCAGATATGGTGCTAATACTACAAGTATACCGTCGTAACTAATAAGTAGCAAAGAATAGGTAAGTGTGAGATCGACTCTGCTCATCACTGTGCTACACATTCCCGTGCAAGGCAACATGAATTTTAACGAGAAAGCTGATTTTCCTGTTGAGAATGTTTTGAATCGCGCGTGTCCTTTATCTTCCTTCGTCGTTGAGAACTAACACGTGCCACGGATAAGGATACATCATCGAATTAGATATAAGCAAGATATTTATACCGCAAATACTGTTTATGATAATACTATCAGCTGAAGGTCGATTCCATATGCGTAAAGAAAAGAATCTTTGTAAAGATATTATCACGTCGATGTTATATTTACTAATTATCCCTATAGCCATAATTCAGGGGTTTTACTCTTCTCTGCCGCCCAGTCTTTAATATTTCGATCATTGTTAAGGATAGTGAATGGAAGAGTTTGTCGATTATTCAGTGCAGAATGCAAAGAAAGGATGCTTCAATTAAAACAACTTCAACATCAAGATAAAGACTCATTCATATTTGTATGAATTTCCGCTTTCCAAAGATCTTTCTTCAGAAAACTAAAGGTAGTCCACCCATTATTACTTCTGCCCATACATGCACGGAATAGTCGAACAAACGTCATCATACAATTATAGCGTCCGAATCTTTAGCAAAGTAATTGAACTTCGAAGAGGGCATGGCTGACAACTGCACAATACATACCGTGACTGAAATGCATCGATGCATAATGCAAATCTTTTCTATCTTTTGTATACGAGACTCTACAGAATGTACAATGGTTCACGGGTTGTTGCTCGTCTTTCTTTGTCTATTTCTACTATAAGGAAGCGACTTGTTTGGTGCTCAATTAGGAGTATGTATTCACTCGAAGACAGATTTAAGTCTGAACGTTACAAATCCTACTGTATACCGAGTAGCAAGATGGAATGATCTGTAGAATGTAGGATGACCAATAGTTGCAATAATTATGAAGGTGTTTTGCTCTTCATTGAATTGTGTAAAAGACGAGATTCTTCTATTGAAATTTACGCTTAGTCGCAATGAATACAGCAGTATACGATATTGGAATTTGCCAGATGTGTATTAGAGTACGTTAAGATATTTTCAACAATCAAAAGGATAAAATGTTTCTCGATTGTTTCAGGAATTTGATTTTTTTTATAGGATTCTTTTCTTCCTGGTAGGAGCAGATTTAATGGTTTATGTTTGTGCGATCAATTGATAGCTAATGAAATTTTATTCTGGCCACTCATTGTGATTAATGAGATTTCACGTTGCAGCTTCGCAAATATCTTCATTTAGCTGCTTGAAATTTTTAGTCTGTGCAGGATGCACAGTACATCCATTGTTCTAGATCGTTCTTTCCTTAGAACGTTCCTATATTCATTGTTACGTTTCATTCGTTGTAAGCGATCCTCCCGATTCTCCAGGAAATATAAAACTTGAGAGATATGCTGATTACATATACTTTTACTACATTGGGATGTGAACTGTACCACTCTAAAAGTAATAATCTTATCTGAGGCGTACAAACATTACATCGGCACGATGTAATTGAGCAAAAGGCAAACCTGGTGGAAGAATTCAGTCACTCGGATCATTAGTGTATCATCAATTGTAGATATACATATTATTACGTGCAAGTGTTACTGATACGGATGTAACAGGTGCATGGATCCTTGGATATAAACAAGTGATTCAAAATGGATGCGACTGCGACAAACGTAAGAAGAGTACGTGACCAGAAACATTCCACAGTACAGTAATGTTCGCCGTAACTTTAAGATCAGGAGCATTTTACGTAGACACTTCTCCATAACATTCCTCGTGCAGGCCATAAAGTAACTACTTCTGAAAGTCGGGAGCTGCGCACAAGTACATACTTAAGGAAAACGAAGGAAGACAAATGCTCAATGTAAGACGCTCCCGTTGCGTTATACTAAATAGTCCACACATTCACGAGAGCAATGTAGCGTACGACACTTTCTCGTTACGCCGTGATGCCGCCTGTCGAATACTTCATTAGTTAAGGTACAATCTTTAAAGGAAGGTACATTCGATTTCGAGCTAGTTAGGTATTCCAAGGAGAGATGTTGTTTTTAATCACGAAGAGACTACTTCATAAGGGTTTTCGGTCTTTAGAGGCTAGACAATATATTCGTCGTACAATGTAGTGGTTTCCTTTCCCATGATTAGCGATTAGAATTTTGGTCTTCCACGGCAATAATGTTTTTACCGTTTCGACACTCGCGTATACATATAATACGTGCGCACACGTGCAAACGCAAACTCAATTTTATCGACTAAATGTTAATATTCCGTATATTTGTAAATGAGTGCGACATTTTCGAATTGTGACTAAGCAGCATGTTAAAAGAAATGTACTCTTTTTGGGAAAGTGCAATAAAATATGGGAAATAAATTGGCGTGTACGACCTCTCGTGTTATACTTGTAGGTATTTATTATACACTGTACATCGTCAAATCGTGTAAATCGATTACAAGGCAAGTACGACTACTTCGCTCTCATATTCTAACTGTATGGAAGGAACGAGAAGGATAGTCTATGTCGTAGGATTATTATTAAAATCGAACAATTTATTACAAGCCAAACGGAACGAGAAAAGTACATACCGTCCTTAAATATTCATCGTTAAGTCCACTTACGCGTCATCTTAAATAGTTAACTCAAGCATTGAATTTACAAATTCAAATATTAGTACTAGAAATACACCGCAATTACGAATTAATCTTCTTACAATCTAAATACGACCAGTCAAATGCGCGTTTGACCATTTAAGGTATAGGTAACGACAGTTTTCTTTTTCTTTACACATTGACTATTGCTGCGTGTCTGCTTACTTCTTTAATATCTTAATCAGCAACATGTAAATAACAGTGATTGTTGTGGCTAAGTCCAGTAATGATCAACCGTACTGTTGTATACAACCTGGAGCGACTCGTTCTCTCACTTCGTCTCTCTTTAACATTACAAACATAGCATGAACTCTGGTTGCACTCACATTCAAGCATAGCTTTGGTGCTTTAAGATGGGGTGTTTTGAGTGCATTGTTTTTTCGAGGAGTGTTTGAGGTTGTGCTGAACTTCAACTGATTTTTCCCACACTCCCAATGAGCAAGTTAGCTCACACCTTGCTTCACCTTGTCCTCCGGGCCCTGCTTCTTCTGTTGCTTTTCCCTCATTCTTTCAGCATCACTGAAACATTAAAGAGAAACCATGTCTGAACTGTATCTTTTATAGTATTGTGAATACTCTTACAAATTTCAATTAATTTACACTAAACCATTTATTTTAACAGTGCTTACCGAGCCTTGCGTTTTTCTAGAGAGAGACCTTTGTTGCTATCCTGTTCGCCTGCCGCTTTCTTAGCGGCTTTCTTTAGGTTCTTGGCTCGAGCTAATTCCCGTTGATTTCCGCCTGTAAATTGCATTACGAAATGTATTATACAAACATTTGTATAGACCGTAATTCATGAACACACAGTAGCAAATAATCTTATCAAACGTTTAAATGAGCAAAAAGACAACGTAAATAATGGTATCCCCGACAGTTTCTTGTTATGATTTCAATTCAAATTGTTCAATTAGATTAGGATAGCTTGTCGGGGCGCACGTCGATATAAAAATATAATCGCGGATAAATTGCTAATATATACAAAAAATGGGTCGAGAAGGACACAGGTAATACAGTGAATAATTATGACGTAAAAATGAAAGTTGGCGATGGTGTCACGTTGAACTTTACAGCAAATTACAAAATCTCTGCAATAGGAAAAGCATTTCAGGACAGTCGAAAGTTTTGTTGTAATATGAAAAACTAATTCATTCATTTATGACAGACAAGCTCTGTTCTCCAAGTAAGCAATAAGACTTCAACAATTCATTATATAATTTAAATATAGCAACCGCCTACCCTTATCAACATTCTCACATACCATAAAAGAGCCTATTACCACTGTATACACATTAGAATATAATCAATACGGAGGAAGAATATGAAAATAAGTGGTTGATCCTCGCACAGATACACGTGTCGTTCAAATAGCATGAAATCTAGGCATGATTCGGTGTAGTACCTTCGGCTCACCAGGCGTGCGCCGAAAAATCATCGGCGCACGAGTGCAGTGCCATTTTGAGAATTTTCTAGAATTGCCACTCTTCGTGCGGGCGAAGTACCGCTCTCCAGTAGGTTTTTACTTCGAATCAACATTCTATTCAGAAAGCAGCGATAAACAGAGCTAACACGAGTTCATCGGGATGAAAAAAAAACCCACACTCAAAGCCGAGTATGTATCTCAGGTTGGAGTGCCGGAGATAATGCGATCGTTTCTCTCGCAGCACTGCGCGGGCGATTGATTTTTTCAAGGCACAAAGCATGGCTAGTCGACTCCGATCTGCGTAGTATTTGGCGGGTAAAACACTTCGGTGTTGGCAGGCGAAGGGTTAGAAAAGGGAAATCATCGTGACCCTATTTGATGCGGTGAGAAACGGCACCACGACGACATGAGAGCTGGCTCTCCGCGCGATTTCTGCTAGATGGTATTCATGCCAGTGAGCGGCGACTCCGGCGCCCAGAGACTTACGGGTCATGTTTTTCCTTCCTTTCAGTTCTTGATCTCCGACAAGCAAGTATGGGAAAGTTTGGGGCCCTCGAGTGCCGCGAAGTAGCACCACCTCACCGAGTCGTACACGTATACGCCACGAGAGCTCTCCTCCGACACTGATTCCTAAACCAAAATAAATGTCTGTGCGTCGACGGTTGTGCGACTATTCCTTCGCCATCTAGCAATCGTTACCAGTCATTTAAGACTTTCCGACAGTTGGACATTTCTCATAGGAGAACCCAATATCGTTCATGATCGAAACCTTCTTGCAACCGAGCTTTCAATTCCAATAACTAATCTACTATCAATGGGGAATGATTTTAGAACAGATTTTATTAATATCTTTAATAATAGAAATAAAGGTGCCACCTTTTCAAAGTGTCAGTTGCTCCATCTAGAGAGTGAAGCAAAGAGTCGTATTCCTTCCATTACCGCTTGGTAGAGCTACTGACACCTTTTAGAAACTACAGGTAATAGCTGCTACTATTTTTATTATTTATAACAAATTCGCCAGAATAATTTCTCCTTGCTACATTCTCCATATATCTATCTTGCTGATACAAAATATTAAATCTACCGGTAGCAAAACTCGTAATATTGGAACATTTACTAGGTAGCATGCATTTACAGCTAACCGTTTTGGGGTCAGGTCGTACACCAATCTTGAAGGGACATTATTTATTAACATTAAAGCACCATAAACAAGTCTACAGAAATTCGCAATTGTAAGAATTACAGTAGAAAACATACAAAAACTTAGAAATATACCGGCAAGCAAAGTAATATTAATGAGCCACAGGTGGAGAGGGTAAAAGAAGATGAAGTGCGCAGGAGCAGATTGATGGTGGCGCGCTACCATAGTAGTTCGTATCTGGCTGCCGGTACCAAGCGTGTGCGTTGTCTTCTCAGTGTGCTTTCTTATCTCTCCGGTTTCGACAGTTTCTTTGTTTGCCGCGCCGGTTTTCCTCGAAGTGCTGCGTACCCAGTATACTTTTGCCGGTTTTGTGTAGTACCGTTCAGTTGTCGTGAAGCATCCAAAGAGTTTCGGTGTAATTAACAAGCGTGCTTGCGATGACCGCTTGGCAATTCGAAACGACAATGGCGCGCGTCCGACAATTAGCTAACCAAGTCGATCCAGTGACGTCTTAGTAATTTGTGGTGACCGTTGCTTTGGCGGGATGGACGGAATTGAAGGAAGATTTTCTTATTGTGCCTTCGTCACTTGGTTCTCGGTCAACGAGTCTTCTTGATGTGCTTGTTGGTGAGTGGAATTTCGGAATGTTCGTTTCGTTCGATTGAGATATTCTCTGAATGCCGAATGCGTGTTACGAAAAATATTCTGTGGTCATTGCGTGTAATTCTGCGAGGAATCTTTGTTAGATTCATTTTTGATAATTTCGCGAGTCGTTCAAACTAATATGTTAGCTTATGCTCGACATTGACAATGAATCTGAAAGTATACGAACGTTTCTACTCCTTGTACCACGTTGGCATTTAGTCCTTTGCGCTATTATCATTGTCTCTTTATTTTCCTCCTTTCTTGAACTCATTCTGCTTTGTTGTGTTTTCTTTCAGCTATCTGCATTTGTATGCGGAACCGTGACTTGAGTCAATGATCCCTAGATAAACAATTTTCGGGCTGAAAGAAATTAATGGGTTCTTAGAGTTTCGATGGTTCAAGTATAAAACCACGTCGCAAATATTCGAGTCAGTGTTTTTGCACGAAGGATGAAATGATCAAACTGATCTGGAGAATGATTTGACGGATGTCGAGTATTATGAGATTAAAATTAAGGAAGGAAATGCAATAAGCAATCGAAATTTGAAAAGTTGGTGAGTTGTTTGCCACTTATTATTTATCTTTCTTTTGTGCAATTAAGCGAGTATGCTACATGTATTATGTTTACCATTTGAAAAGAAATAACATTTTATAGCCGTGCGAAAATTTCGCATGATATAATAGACTGTTATACTTACAATTTGCTTATCGCGGTGTCCGTTTTCACGGTCCAGCGAGTGGCGATGGGTTTGCTTTGTTCTGTATCAGATTCGATATTGAATTTACTTTTAAAGTATGCAATCATTTGATATCGCTTTACTTCTCGGATTTGCGATACAAATAAGGACTTTAAGAGAACTGAGTGATCAACGTTCACATGCGTTATCTAACATGCAAACTTATTTTAATTTGCTTTTTCCTTTGCTGCAGTCGTAACATTTTTCTGTCTCTGTAGTACTATACATATATTGAATGAAAAACATAATTGGTTTGCATTGAACTTTAACTCACGAAAATATATTGAGTGTATAGATTCATATTTCATTAGTAAAATTTGCCAAGATTTTGAATGGCAGTCAAGTTTTCTGCCTCATTTTACATCTTGAGTTAATAGCTTGTTACAGTAAATGTTCATTTACGGTTTCTTGACACAGCAAAGTTTATTTGTTTATATTCTCTGTTTTTAAAAGAGAGGGGAAAGATAGTTGAGGTAGGACAGAGATGAAATGAGACGTGGTATTATTAAGTATAGGTACTCTTTATTTTCGAATTGTACAATAACGCGCATCTTTAGTTCACTTATGCGACGAGTGTACCTCGGCCTCCCAGAGATTCCCTGAAAGGCGGCTGCGCGGTACACCAGATATCGTAAACCTCTATTATATAATAATAATGGCAATAATAAAAATAATCTTAATCAAGGGACAATAATGGGGATGGGAGGGACAATAATAATACTAATGCAATCGCAATGATCTCTCCTTACATTAGAATAAATACATCACATTTAAAGACAAGCAGACCCAGCCCTCGTCACCGCAGCCCTAGGCCTTTCTTGTGTTTTTTCGATCGCATCATTCTTCTAATTTACACACTTTTTCGCCATCTGGTCTACCTCACACAGACCTCGTCCTCGCCCCCTATTATACATAGCGTAGTTTTTCTGCATATAAACTATGGAAACAGATTAAATGTCCTGCCGTGCTACAAGTAGGCGCGCGCACCCCGACAGCAGCAATCTCAATATCTGTTCGTAACTTCGCATAGAGAATTCTCTGAATTTGTAGCTCTAACGACATAGCAGTGTACGTTTCTACCACGGACTGTTTGTCCGTGTTCCCTGACAGAATTAAAGTGCAAGTCTCGCGTTATTGTTGGGATTGATCGGAACGCATTCGATGAGTTATCGGTTAATGGTGTACCTTTCGATAATAGAGGGGTGGATATAGATTTGGTGGACACTATTGCGTCGGTAAATAGGATAAAGTACAGTTCAGTTTGCGATCGTTGGATGGTAGTCGATCATTTTGATATTTAATTCTATTCCTCGTATGCAGAAAGTGGCAAAAGACTTGCCATCAGCTATATTGGGCCTTAATTTTGGCTTCTCTGATATCTGTTTAGTGAAGCCTGCATTTGAGTCTCTCGTGAATAAGTTCTTTCTTTGCACTGACAAGGAAACAAATATGTTCATAATTATATCTCTGTAGAATTACGTTGAGTACCTGGCATTAACTCAATGTGAGCCTCTATCCTAGTGTTATTTTTATATTAACAAATAAGATGGTGGTTTCCCAAAGAGGTCGGTAAAGTGATCGGGTACTATGCACTATCGAATGGTCCAAAACTATTACCAGTTCTTTACCCTATTACTATTATATAACAGCGATGAGTTTAAAGGAATCATCTAGCGATCGTGTTCAACACTTCACTCTTGCAATTTTCCTTAATTTTACTTGGAACCCGCGCAGCAAATTCGCTGCCTCTAGACATAGACTTTCAATGGACGCATACACACACATACTTATTAACAAGTTTGGACACAGCTTTCAAGGGTGAGGGTTTAAGCTGAGTGCGTGTTCGCGGTAACGCGCATTACGAGTAGAAGGTATCAGCCGGCTAGTGGTTCATGATATTAACAAGCAATCGTTCGCGCGAAACGTCATCATACTTTTTTTGATAGGCATTATAGTATCATTAAAGGCAAGCGTGATATATTGGATTGAGTTGGTGAATTCTCGGTCACTTGCGTGCAACCATGAACAATTCAACAAGTAGCTTGCAGAGATAACAGGACAGTATCGTAACTATCATTTATAGATCTAGTACAAAGTTCGTTTATATCTCTAGTCATTTTCGCTTATAATTCTGTGTCCCTTTATTTTTAATGCCGTACATTTTGCACAGCTTTTAGAGAACTTCGTAAACACTACAGCCCGTTGGCTCGCTTTAAGGTCCATATATATACATATATATGTATGTAAGCTCTATCGATTGCAATGAGGTCTTTCTTAATTTTTGAGGTACAGCGAGAGCATCGATCTGCGATCTTCTTTTCATCGATCATTATTGCGGTTTTACTTCAGCTAAACAAGTATTGAAATACTATTTTCCCTTATGAGACATAGTTCTTGTTCACTTTTTCAACTTCAGGACTAATAACTTCATAGCTGTTATAAATCATAATTAGTAGAATAGCCAATTCAGGATCACGCGTTCCAATTTTCAGGCAATGCATAGTAATAAAGCAAATAATAATCATAGATATGTAGGCAACCCGTAAGAATTTCTTTTGGATCGACCGAACTACGTTTCGGTAAGACGCGACGTTCTCAGAATTTCGTCTGGAGGGCGGCGTTCTAAGAAATTCGTCTGGCCGAGGACGTTCCGAGAAGGGGGAGATTGCCGTCCGTACGTACCCCATTGGCTCCCTTGTTACATGGCAGCAAGCCGATCTCCGGCAGTTCACTTGTGACCGGCGAAGAATAAAGTCAGAGTAATCAACGACTTTTACATTACGTTTTCTTCCTTTTCAAACTCCACGCTCCTCACAAATTAGGGTAACAACTCAGTTGTTTTTGCAATTTCATATTCGACTTTCCTAAGAATATTTGTTTAGCTGAAGCTCAGTAGTGAATGATCGAATGATCGAGCAGTAATGCTCTCCGTAGGTGCTGGGCACTTATCGCGTTTAGAAATCGGAGAAATGCATTTGCAGTCTTAGGCAGGCAAAGGAAGCTCTACCGGTAGGTTGTATTCTACACAGCCAATCAGCTAATCGAAGCTAATAGATTCTCGGTGCTTAACATCGTATTAACTATAACATCGGATAGCAGTTGGACAGGCACACAGTTTCATTCGCAGCTGGAAAAGATAGTTCCACTGTTAGTCGGTCGTGCGTCGCTTACAGTTAGTAGGAACTAATATGCATAATTGTTCAACTTCGAAGTAACAAGTAACCGTGTAACAATGTCGAAAGAAATAACGCTAATAGGCGGCCGGCTTCTTTCGATACTTCTACTCGTAACGCGTACTACAATTTAATGATAGAAGATAGAATCGCACGTGTATGCGGAGATTGTAACAGAATAGCAAGTTTCAGGGATTCTTGACTGAATGGAAATAAGTCATCCAAATGACTATCGCTAATGGAGACGCTGATAGGCTTCTTTTTTCTCACTATAGAATTTTTGATATTATATATACATGAGTGGCAATCTAGGAGATTTTGCTATGAAATCAAGGGGAGCGATAAAGATGGCTCTTTCAAGGATAGAATTCCATGCGAATAGAGCAACATTTTCCTCAGCATCAATCTGACTAATTCTAGTAAAGTTATACTGACGATTTCTTGTCCGATTTCTGGCAAAACGTAACTTTCTGTGATTAGCATCGTGTTATTTAAATCAATCAACTGCGAGAGTATGTCAAAATTAATACGGCTCGTTTGTAAAACGTAAATTCGTTCTTACTACAAATGAAAAAGGCAAATATGTATGATACTTTTCTCCGTGTGTTTTCTTGTGTGAAAGAAGAGCAGTAGAAATGAAATTGAAAAAGACTAGAGGGACAAATACGTGCGTTATACCGATGAGAATATTGTGAGGGGTAGAACGCAAGATGAATTTGCATCTCCGTTCCCAAAAATACCTTTGCTCGCGTTTCTCAAGCAGTGCAGCGCTCCCTCTTCGGAGAGTACTCGCCCAATTTTTCCATCCATGTAACACTTGATAGTAACATTTAATTCGAGTCAACAACCCCTGCACCACCGCCTCCACACTTTCAGCAGACTTTTAGCATACGCAAGCTCCTCTGACGTTGAGGGAGATGCCGCGCAAAAATACGTGTACGTATCTCGATGCTCTAAGTACACAAGCGTCGTTTCTCGAAGACTGTACATTGAAAATCAATTCTCGATATGGACACGCGATTACTACGAGCAGACACGCACCAAGGATTTCCATGATGATTGATTATTCAGTCGATTCGCGCGACACGCACATTTACCTGGTTCCGCCGAGTAATGGCGATTGATTGGAATCGGCTGAAATATCGATCAATGAAAGTCCCTGACACATGACTAATTACTTAATTTGAATCGTATCCCTCATTCATCTCGCCTTGGAAATAGACAATATATCTTATCTCATATATCTCGCTCTCGCTCTCGCAGCAGTCATCTAGAAACAATCTCGTCGTCATAAAATTATAAACTTCCAAAATGTGCTATACAAATGTGTATACCATATACGTGTATGTATATAGATATATACTATATTGTTTCATGTATATATATATACTTGTCACGTGTATCTCTCTGTCGTTCTTTCATCTGTATGTATAATATTATATATGTAATATACGTGTATGTATATTTGATTAATATGTACAAACGCATCGCTCGAATTCATTATGGATAAGTTCTATTGCTGCGATGAAGCTACGGCTTAATGTATAATTAGTGTGCATATCTGCGCGGGTCTACTGTGTTCCCACTGAGCGCAAATGATTCCGATCTTTCATCGAACTTCGATGTCGAGCTGTCTGCTGTAGCCATTGCTGACGAGGCCAGAGAATAGTTTCAAAATTGTGGAGCACTCGGCTTCGTCAATTCTGGCTGCAATAGGCTGACGTTTGCGGAAGTTCTAAGTCGCGTTAAATATTATGATATTTAGTCGAACATTTTCTTGAGAGAGATAAATGTTCGATCAATGACAGAGTATTATTCTACACTTTCGAGTTTTAATTGTTGAGGTGTGAATGTTTGCTGGTAAGTGTTTTTGCGAGAACAACGGGAATTTCTTGTTTTGGATCGCTGCAAAGTATAGTATAGAAGGAATTATTTTTGAGTAATGATTCTAAAATTAATAGGCGCGGTAATAAAATTCATTTTCAGTTGATTAAATAATTATTAACAGGTTTCTAGATGCGCGGAGAGTGAGTTATTGTAGTACGAGATGGAAAGTCAAGATTTCAGCTGCACCGTTTTGCGTAAAGAATTCTTTTTGCTCAGAATCATTTGCGCCAGTGTACACGGCCCACCCATCGCGCGTTTTTCAAGCATTCCGAAATGTGCACCTTTCTTGCATAAAGTCCACACTCGTCCCCCCCTTTTTCCCAGTTAATAGACTACCGAAGTATGTAACCTCATGCAATTTATTACATATTTGCGGAATAAAAATAACGCGTGGTCTCGTTTTGTACTTTTAATACGTGGTAGACAATAGAAACATTGGTGTTTCGTTCGAAAGCATGACCGCGGCTTATTGTCCAAACGCTTACCAGTTTGCATGTGTGTTGGGCAAGTGATTGGACAAAGCTCCGTGGCGCTTTCGTATTATTAGAATTGGAGACGTGAATCGCGAAAGAATCGGCCTCTTTTCGCTCCTCATAAGTATACAAGAATTCAAATCATCTACACTTTCATTCAATTTTAAATGAAACAAACGTAATCCACTTCCGCAGATTCGTACGTGAAAAAATGAATGTTTTACGCATTGACGTTACAACAAAACATTGTAATTTCGTATATAAAACCTCCAACGAAAGCGACAACTCAAATCGTATATATCAAGTTTTAATTCGAAAAAGGGTAGAATTCGACAGGAAAAAGAAGCCTCGTGCAGAAACCAGTAAAGTTTCCATCCGTTTAGAAATCGAGGCAGAATTATCGATGAACCGGGAGCGACAAGAGTGCGATTCTCCCTCGCGTTACCAATGACGAACCTTTAGGCAACGCGGCGGCACTTCAGGAGCGGGTGTTGAAGCGACCGCGCGCGCAAGGAAACTCGATTGATCGTGTTTCGCGTGAGAATCGCATGCACACGCAGAGCGGCTCCGAATTCGCCCGCGAATACGATGTGTACCTGACACACGTACACACACGCACGCACGCACGCACATGCACACGCACACGCATTCTGATCGAGGAGAAGGTAGTAGTAGGAATTATACTAGAAGTCTGTGCATACATTAGGCGCTAGTTTTGTCGAGAGATGCGAGAAGTGTTACACTTTCCCCTTCCGGGCCGAGTTTCTCCGCCGCGCCGCGTGCTACATCTGCCGGCACAGTATGTACATGATAGTGCACGTGGTGGGGGAAGCCTTCTCCCGCTTTCTCCTTCCTCTCACTTGATGATTCGGCTTGCAGGTTCTAGAGTCGAAAGGGCCTCCCTTCAACACGCTTTTCCGGCGTTTCGCTCTCCCCGCTTAACGGTGACCGGTCGCGCACCGCTCCGCACTGATTTTCCGGCTAGCGCGCTTCTTTTTCAATCGAGCTAGCTTTTCCACCGTACTACAACGTGAGTGCACCGTGAGGATCTAGTTTCTTGCTGGATAGTTTTCAATTTTTGAGTGTGTTTGTACTGATAGAGTGCATCGGTGTGTGTGAAAATTGGAATTCGTTATAATTAAATTGCGGATGTTTTTGGGAGTAAAGAGTATTTGTTTTCTTCATGATATGCAATATTTATGAGTGAAAACAAATGCCTGCATAAACCTCCGCAGTATATTCATAACTTAGCGTCTTTTCACCCATTCTGATGCATTGATTTCCAATAGAAACTGTATGGTAATTATGTGGTGCGTGTGACTCAATACTTTCAACAGATCAGAACATTTGTAACACTCAATGATTTGCCATACGAGCCTTATCATTTTTGTTCATTCTTTTAATTTATGATCATGCTAATTTCTGGCACGCCCTGATTTGAATAGTGTGCTTGTTGAAAAAAAAGTTGCGAGGATTCAAATCCTGGCGTACCAGAAATGGTAGTCTTGACCTTTTGCATTGAAAGGGTAATTTACCTTGGTTGGCGTGGCGCTTTCCTGCTGTCGAGTCCCTTTCGAGCATGTTTCCCGCTTTCCTTGCCCGTGTCGCGCAATAATCGCTAGGGATGCGAGCCACCACCATTGCTCACGTGGTCTCCACGACTTCTCGAATCCATCACATCTGATCTGTCGTCCATACTTCGGCTAAAATCAGAAAAACCGGATACCCTATTATTTTAATATCAGAAATGCATTCTGTAACTTCATTGAATTCGAATACTTTGTGAGTGGGATTTAAAAAATAGTAAATTTAGTTCAAAGGGAATATTAGCATTGCATTAATCATATCATTTTCGGTACAATATTTTCATATTTCAATGCTTTCTTTTCCCAGAATGTTAAAATTAATAGATGCAACACTAAGAGAATTTGGACTTCGTTAATCATATGATTCTAGCTAAATATTTTCGTATTTATATCCAGTTTTTGTAAATTTGAAAATCCAGTAGTAGTTTGATATTGCGGTGCTTACTCTCTGCGCATGTTGTAGTGCGTGTTTCGCGAATCATCGGTTTCCTCGGAGAAAGCACGTCCGACAGTCGTGCGCTCGCCGCTAAAGCCGGATGGCTTCGATCTCGGCGCAGCATCCGGCTGACTTGCATCCGATCGTTTGCTCTTCTCGGCGCCGGCTTCGCTGTTAGTCGCTCCCTCGCACTCCTCGATCGGCAGGCACGTTTCTACCATTGCTTCGAGACATTTAACAAAGAGTTCGGCACTTTCGGCGGTACAGTTGGACTGAAAAATACGGGAGATGCAATACATTAAATTTAGAATTTCGTAATTTGGCATTGGAAAGATTATTATACTAAACTACATGACAATCAAACTAGTTTTCTGTTTGTCGTTCGGATAGACCAGCGCCTGCCAAGTTAGGTTCCCGGAGCTTAACTGGCACCCCCACTCTGTCAATTTTGAGCTAGGGCTCTGAAATTTATATCACTGCTTCCTTGACGCAAGGGCATATTCTCCACCAAATTTCAGCCCATGAAATACACGGGAAGTGTAAAAAATATGGGAAAACCGTGCAAATTAGATGAAATTCATTATTCAGGAACGATTTTTTGGTATTTTCGATACAAATCCGGCCTTTTTTTCATGGATTCTTCGTTTACTATCCGCTCTGATACACAAGCAATCGATTCATGAAGAAAAAACCCGAGTTCGGGGACCTTTGAAAAATTGGATATTTTCGATGACCAAAAATATGGGGAAAAAAAAATTTTGAGTTCTGGCTCTGAAATTTATATCACATCTTCCTTGATACAAGGGGAGACTCTCCACCAAATTTCAACCCCGAGAAATGTCGGGAAGTCCAAAAAATAGGGGAAAAACCAGCGAAAATTCCGAAAAAATCGAACTTTAAAGGCAGTTTTTTTAGTGTTTTCGATAGAAATCCGGACTTTCTTCGACGGATTTCTTGTTTTCTATCCGTTTTCATTCATAAACAATCGATTCCTGAAGAAAAAACCCGATTTCGGGGAGCTTCGAAAAATCGTGAAAAAATCTGAAGGGGTACCCCTAGAGAAAAATTTGCCGAAAAAAAAATGTTGAGCTAGAGCCCTGGAATTTTTATGGTATCTTCCTCGATGTAAAAAAACATTACCCACCAAATTTCAGCCCCGGGAAAGGTCGGGAAGTCGACCAAAAAAAATAAAAACCGTCAAAAATGAGCAAAAATGGGCTTTTCTGGACGGTTTTTCGACCCGTTTTCGTTGCAAATCCGGACTTTTTTTCATGGAATCTTTGTTCTCTATCCACCCTGATACGAAAACAATCAAAATATCCCGGGTTCGGCCGATTTTGAGAAACTTGAAAAAATTGACCATTTTCGAGGGTCGAAAATAGGTGAAAACCTAAACTTTGAGCTAGGGCTCTGGAATTTTTATTGTATCTTCCTTGATGCAAGAAAACATTACCCACCAAATTTCAATCCCAGGGAAGGTCGGGAAGTCCACGAAAAAAAAATAAAAACCTGGTCTGCAGGCAGCGTGACTCGGCCAACCCAAGTGGGTATCGGTCACAGCCAGTCAAGGGTGAAAGATGCTTCACGCTTGAATAGACAAAGGATGTGGAACAACTCTAATTCGTTTTTCACTTAATGATTCTTCGAACAAAAGGTCATAGAAGCAGACAATTGCAAATAGTCTGAGTGCAGTCAAATATATGACCCGAATCTTTGGACAATTTAGCATTATATTTCGTTGAAAATGGATAGTTACGTTTGTGTACGGGCCAGCGAATCTCCAAAGGCCGCCAAATCCGCAGCTCTGCAGGTAATGCAGCTGCTGCTGGCTGGTGTCTTCGCAGGCTATCATATTCTGTATGATTGCTTGTACTGAACTTAATATAGCTTGGTCGTGACAGGAAGACAGAACGCTATTAATCTTCGCATCTAAGAGATTGTGTCTGGAAAAGAAAATAGAACATTTTCTTTGAGTATTTATTCGGATTATTAAACGATAAATGTAGATTGTTTGATTAGAATTATACTTACATTACCGGGAATACCCTCGGAAACACTACCGACGCTTCTGCAAGGTATTCGTATAAGATTCGCGTCTCGCTTTCGTCGGTCGAGTACTTTACTAGGGTGGCCAAGACAGTGAGAACCAAAGTCTGTGTAGAGAAGTCCGTGAGGACCTCTGGATCGAGCAACACATTGTTCTCGTTGCTCACACTAACTCTGGCGCTTCGATTCTGTATTTGAAACACATTCATATGTTAATGTAATCAGCTGATTCATTTTCTTTGCCTAGTAGTAATTTCTCTGAACCTCCAATTGATATATTTTTGTCATTTTTTGATTATGCGGTTATTAAAGCAAGAATATCAAAGTAAAACGCGTTTTAGTTTAGAATATGATTTAATTTAGACATTTTGTTCACTTTGGGAAACTTGATATCTCATTTAATGTTTTCTAGCAGATGCTAATAATCGTATTACGCGATTTCTTAGTTACTGGATTGCTACTCATTAACATCATACGATCACATAGTTCCGGAAACATTATTTCACAGTATTAGTTTCATAATTCTGTCGTATTTCTGGTAAAACACTCACCTTTGGTTCTCCTTCTTCGGCCTGTTTGGCCTCCTTCGCGGTCGGCACGGAGAAGGATCGCTGCGTTTTAAATAAAATCCGGCCAGTCTTGTTAGTCAAGTCGAAAGAGCGTGCGGGCGCATTGATTGCGAATCGATACGATTCGATTGATGGATCGTGGCGAGCGAGTAAAGGTGGGAAGAGTAGAGTTGCGTAGAACGATTTGTGCGTGATCCGAGCAGCAGATAGGCAGGCGGGGCAGGCACAGGCATTGCACATTCACCGAAAGAGAGAGAGCAAAAGGAAAAGAGACATTGGGGAAAAGAAGACAGTATTATACACCTCGTCAGTACAATAATCACAACTTAACATTAACTTAATTCGATTATTTGATTACTAGATTGTTGCAAATAATACTGCATCAAACATGTGATTAATTTAATAGTTTCTCTAGTGCTTCATACTTATTAGGTAATTTGCAATCACTAAAAAGTAGAATCAAATTATTATCCCATCATCAATGGAAGAAAGATTACATAGCAGTGGAAAGTTTGCATATCAAGTAGTAGGTTAGTTCGAAAGAGAAGGGAGAAATCTAATTTGCAGAAGAGGGATTCAAGAGCATTCATGAAGAAGATCGTCAAATAGACGAAAGTGTGAAATATCATTAACAGAGTTTCAAGCATATACTGTGAGATAGTACTCGTTAAAATACCATTAATCCAACATGTGGTGCGGTTAGGCGAGAAGTAATATCATTCTTAGATTCTTAACTTTCTTACTTCAAATAGACGCATGCAGAACTAGATTCTATGAAGAATTCTCGTACCATATATTTGTTTGAAAGATTTTTTTACAGTGGTACAAGTGAAAGGGACTTTAAATTCGGTGTGGGAATATCAAATTTCAAACACCTTCAAATTGCTAATATCTTGTTGAAGTTTTTCTTGATTAAATTTCGATAATATTAATTTGTCAAACGTACCTGATGCGCAGAATATTGTTTCTGTTGCCGCGCTTGCGTTAGGGCAGACTGATCGAGTAGGTCCCATGACTTTTGTCGACGATTAGTAGGATTACTTGTGCTGATAGACGTTTCCTGAGTGAATACAGCGCATTGTTATAATCGAATATTTGTTGGATGAAGTCTTCTTACGTTTATCTCAAGTGTCTCGAACGATGACACTTCACTTTCCAAGTGGATTTTCAAATGAGAGGATTCCAAAAATGATAGAGTTCAATTCGTGCATTACTTACTGCATTATGCTGGACCAAGGAGTCGAGGATATCATTACAATTCGGCTCCACGTGGTTATTTTTACCGAGCGAATGCCGAATGTGACATCTGCTTCGCACCTCCTCCGATACCGAAACCAAAGCTAGAATAATAATTTCATAGAGAACAGTTTCTTTTGGCAAAATATATGTTTTAAGTTCTTTTAAAACTAAAGGTAGAATTATAATTTTGTGGGAGTCAGTTTCTTTTAACAAAATACGTGTTTTCGGTTGTTTTAAAACCAAAGGTAGAATTATAATTTCGTAGAAGTCAGTTTCTTTTGACAAAATACGTGTTTTAGATTCTTTCATAGATTGTACGCTTACCGGCTAAATAGGCCACACTTTCTGGCGTCACTTCGAACTTATCCCTCCTATAAGGTTTGGCTACGATCGCAAGAAGCATCGTAAGAACTCTCGCTGTTCTCGTAGCCGTGGTCGGTGTGGGATGCCTGTAACCCTTTAGAAGGTGGCCAACGAGTGCAAAGTGGAAATTCGACTTAAAAGATAGTCCCACCGCGTGGTCCAGCTGTTTAAAGTGCCATTCTAATGGCTCTCGTGTGGCCATCATTACCCTTTCCAAAGTCTACAGAAAGTGATTGAAAACATTTGGCATTAGTGTATCTGTACGATCAAGATACAACGATTTAAATCATTTGTATACCTTATCGTCGAAGGTTCCTTGAGAATCTAGCGTGTGTAAATTCTGTTCGAGAAGTGCAAGACCTGAGGCATACAATGACGCTTCATCCAATTGGAGCACAGACGTTGCAACCCAGAATAGATATCGATGTATTGGAGATTCCTTTAACAATGAATCAGAATTTTAGATTATCGCGAAAAAACGCGATCTGATACTCCGTTAATTAAATTTGTATTTTCTATGTTTATATTCGAAAGAGAAGTTAGATATTGATTCTAACAATGATTCGTCTATTCTAAAGTATTAATTTTCATTCGATGCGCCTGTAAATTACTATTAATCATTGAAACTAATAATTACCGGTCTGAGAAGTGGTTGCAACCGGGTCAAGCACATAACGATCGCCTCGAGCAAGACCATATCATTGAAGTTCTCGAGGGCTTTGACCAATATCCTGAGCAATTGCTTCATGTCCTGATCCGTGATGCTCTTACTGATACAACCGAAGACAATGAGAGCTCGGGGCTGGAGAGCTGGATTGAAACAGAAGGCGAAACTCTTCGCTAATGAGATCCAGGTTTTGAGCCAGTCGCACTTGGGGATATCTCGCATGCACGCCTCCATTATCTCGAGAAGCGCGTCGGTGATGACTTCGAGGCTCGTTAACGACAGTCTCTCACGGTCGTGCGAGCTGGAAACGCTCCTCTCGTTGCTGAACCATTTTTCACTAGAGTGCTGGTAGTTCGATCTGAATGCCGTGCCAGCGGCAGACTTGACCTTACTGATACCGAAGAGCAAGTAAAACTTCGGCAGAGAGAATTCGTCGAGGCTCATACGCAGGATGCGATAAGTGTCCTCGGAAAAGGACGGCGAGCTGCAGGTGCACAGGGAATGAATACTGTTGATGACTAGGCCGTGAGTGGATGCTCGCATGCTCAGACTCCCGCAACACACCAGAAACGTGACAGTATGGAAGAGATAAGGCAGGTGTTTCCCGACGTCCAAACAATTGTTGAAGGATAACATCAGCAGATATCTGGCCAAGATCGCGATGTCATTCCACATCATGTGTTGCTCGAGCAGAGGAGTAGGCGACGTGCAAGTTTTATTCACCACACGACAAAGTCTCCCGATGACTTTCTTCGCGACCAGTTGAACGTTACCGGAAGCAAGAGCCACCGCTGTGTCAGCCATGATTTCGACCATAGGCGAACCCAGTCCATATTGAACGCTACGCTGAATAAAGTTATCGAGGACAATGTCTATGAGGTCAGGCAGTCTACCAATGGTGCTCCAGATCTTCGCCTGAATACTCGGATACATCTGCTCCTCCTCGATCGTCAGGATTATCAGCTTCTGAAGGATCTGTGTGACCTGCTTCTGCCGCTTACCGCCCTCGTCATTCGGCTTATAGAAGCGCACGAGATTGTTCAACCAGGGAGTCATGTACTCCAGGCACAAGTGTTTCAACTCTATGTTTGATACTCTGAAGCCCTGTATGCACTCCTCGAGGAATTCGAGTGTTAAGTGAGGATCGTTCGCCGCTAAAGTTTCGCTTAGATGCTTGATGAAGATTGTGTTATTCGATGGTATACAGAGGCCCGAAGTTTCCAGCAATTGGCCCTCGATTTTCAGGTCGAAAGTCGCCGTTAGCGCGCACAACTGATTATACGCGGCTGTTCGGAGATTCGGATCGGAACTACCTAAGTTCAACAACGCCATGTTCAACAAAGTGCCTGGCACGTCCTTAGGCCTAATCTTCGGATGAACCGACATAGATTCGGACTGCGATAAGTTCCAGCGATGTCGTATGTGAATGATCGCCTGGACGATACTGTCGCAGTCATTGTGGATGAAAGTAAGGGCGCCCGCCTCAGCGATCGTCACTGTGAATTGATTGTCATCCGCCAGGCAAACTTCCTGGATCTCGGACGCGTAATAAACGTCATTGAGGAGCATCGAGTGTGATAAGACTTTGCACTTCTCCGCTGAAGTGATTTGTATCGCTGCTGGGCCGACCTTTACCGAGACTTTTGTGTCTTTGTGCGACAGTTTTAAGGCATTCGTGAAAACTTTTAAGTCCTCGTCGAGCGAGAGGGTGGCGCCCGGTAATTTCTGCTGGTCGACGTCGATCACGTCGTTTAATCTTGCGGGGCTGTCGATAAAAACCAGCTTTCTGTTTCCCTTCAAAGGAGCCAGGATCGTCTCGTGGTACTTCGTGTACTCGCGCACCCAGCTGTTGCAGTTGTAAATGTAGGCAGCGTGGATGTTCTCGTAGGCAACTTCCGGTAGCACGTAAAACCACTTCTTCAAGATTTCCGCTTTAAACCGATTGGCGGAGCACGTGTGCGTAAAGTCGACCACCAGTTCGAAGGGCGAGTGGCAAAACGGTTTTAGAGTGAGGATCACGTGTAATATTAACAGATCGCCGTTCGCATCATCGATTCTGGAAAAAAAAGTTCACTTTAAAATAATTGATATTACTAATGCAAAAGATATTTCGGGGCAATGGCATTAGTTAGCAGGGTATAATAAATACAATTCTATTAAATCTTTTAGTATTCTTCCGGATTATTTCATCAATTTACTATTCAAAGATAGAATCAAATTTTTGGGAAGAATCGCATTTTCTATACTCTGTGTCATTTATTAGGAATTTGCATAGATTGTAAAATAATAGGAACGTACTTGTTTCGCCTGGCGATATAGTAAAAGACGGGATATCCCTGCTTGCTTGTTCCCGCTTGATAGAATATGTTGGAGTTCTTGATCATCTTGAATTCTTCCTTCTCGTGTACATTGTGCTTTACCATGATCTCTTCGAACTGGGTCGACAACATATCGATGCTTGACCATCTGGCGTAAGACGACGAGAAGAGTGAGCTATTGAGATAATTAAGGTATATGGTGAAATTTTTTCTATCCAATTGACAGACTTATTTTTTGGTTGTTGTTGGTTGTTGTTGGCTGTACTTAACGACAAAATTCACAATAATAGCTCGACATTGTTCTTCGATCGATACAATAGAAAAACATCCATTTAAATACCGGAGAGTGGTCGCAAAAAATCTTGGATCGTCTATTCAAATAGAATGCAATTGAAAATAAGTATTTCTTTACAAACATATTAAACTTCTCAAAACAGTTAACAAAAAGACAAATACATCGAAAGCTCTTTATCGCGCGAAATGTTGTAGCTTCTGAGAGGTTTTCAAAAGTGTTGTCTTAAAAAAAAGAGTGGTTTGGCAATGTTGCGAGGGAATGATGGTATATCTCTATCACTACGGTAGATTGTCTAAGGAAGCTGAGTATACAGAGATGAGATCAGTAGAGATGCGTATACTCACTGTGAGTCCACGGGTTTGTGCTCCGGCGGTCCTAGGTAAGCCAATAAAGTGGCCATTTTATCGAACGGTCTCCTCCCGACTGCTTTGTGGTCCCGACTACTACTTAAATAATCGCCAATCTTCTCCTGATGATTCCACAAGAGTCTGTGAAGTGTCAGCACGTTCGCATCTGACACGAAAGACATCGGGTGAGTCGCTTGATCGACTGTCTCGCAATCGGATGCGATCTGGATGAAGAATCGACGGCCTGCTTCGAAGTGCGAGCGCAGAAAATCATTGAACGGCAGCATGTGCTGCTCTTTGCTAAATTCTACATGATTCGCAATGTTCTGGAGGATCTTCGACATGAGCATTAAGCCTCGCTTGACGTGCGGCGGCACTGGCTTGTGCACGATGCCCATTTCTTGTGGTGACACAATCACCGGATTGATGAATCGCAAGAATATCACTGTTCCCACCGCGCCAATGTTGTTCTGGGGACTCTGGGGAAATCGTTTACTCAGAACTTGGTAGAGACAGTGGCACATCGAACGCAGTTGCGGGGGAAACCTGAAATCCAACAGTTTATTTCAATTTGTTTTGATAGATTATTATATTTGAATATTTTTTTTATCGCTCGGCTATCACGTACACAGGAAATAGGTTTCATATAAATTGAGAGATTCTTTTTTCACTACTCAACACAATCAATCTAATATTATTTTGCATTTTATACTATTTAATTTTGTAGTTTTTTAGTTGAAACGCGTTTGGCTTTTATTTGATTTATACCTGTCGATCGACGAAATAATAGCATCGAACATTTTCTGCGTGAGTGCAATTAAGTTGCGCCCATTCTGTTCTATGTCTTCGTTAACATCAATTCTAGCACTGTCCACTTCGAAGCTGGTCGTTGTGTCGTCGAGCAAAGGCCTGATGAGTGGTTCCAGGAGATTTTGCAAATAACTAGCTCCGTAGATTTTGAAACAGAACGCCATGATCTTACTGCCAAGGCTGTTCCCACGAAACAAAGTCTGCATACAGTCCGACACTTCCACTTCCCGATAAAACATGTTCCAAAGTAAAGGCGATAATAAATGTTTTGCATCGAACAATGTCACAAAGACGCGAGCCAGTTCGTCCATTTGATTAGTCGTCACAACATTCGCCAATGCCATTGCAATCGGCAGTTCACCCTTGTCACTGATCATTGTCACTAGTTGCACCAATTGCTCGAATCTGTCAGCTAAGACCGTCTCCGCCAGAGTGTCGAATTCCGTTCCCTGTTGGAGGATCTTCGCAAGGACCTCCATGAATGCAGCGCGCCTTTGCAAGTCCGGATTGTAGCCCAGACCTGTTAACAATGAAGTTATTGAATTAAAATAATAATCGTGTACAATTAGGAGAAGTGTCCAAGTGCGAACGATATGATAGTATACCCTCTAAATAGGAGAGTTCATACTTTGTCAAGCTTTGATAGAGAAATATGAAATTTTGCATTTATTATTGCAAAATCGTTGTGACCCATATTTACTTTACCACCCATAATTTTATGAATAGCTTTGAAGCATCAATTGGAATAATTTTGACTAAGAGAAAGAGTCTTTTAATATTAATTTCTAACTTTCTTCCCATTCAATAATTTCTACATCGAGATTATCTTGTTATATTTAGTGTTATAATATTGTGGAAAATGATAATTTGTCTCCCACCTATAGAATGCATCAAACCGCTGTCGATATTCGCGCTGAGAAGATTGCTCATCGCCTGAATAGTAGCGTTTCGTAAAGTCGAAAGCTTGCTGCTGGTCAAACGGGGTTGCTGCGTGACCACGTCCTTTATTTTCGCCGCAGCGACGTTACAGTCATTCAGCAGATTCATAAAAAGAGTGAAGTACTTCAAGAACAATTGAGATTTCGCTTCCATCAAATCGCCACGGTCAGATTCCTCGGGTTGCAGTGGTAAACCTCGCAGTAAAGCACCCACAGCCTCCATACAAGCTTGGTCCAGATCCCTAAAAAGATAACACTTTCACTGGAACTCTTCCTAATCATTACACACTCAATTAAAAAATTCAACAGTTTAATATCTGCTTAACCCCTTGACATACAAAGACGAATTGGGGTCGTCATTTATTTCATTTGCCACTCTAGACTTTGACGAGTCCATCTCGTTAACTCAGCTTATATACAATTATTCAGTTAATCCAAATTAAATATTATTTTTCGGTCGCATCAAATTCCGTTTTATTTTAATCTCAAGGGGTTAATGTATTAATATTATACTCCAAATCAAAAACTAGATTAGAATATTTCCGATTTTCTAATACACATAACGTGTCTCTTGCAAGCTAATTATTTTCATACGAATCGTCTGAATTATTTACCGTGTATAAATGATTTTATCCTCCTCGCATGGTGGGACGGTCTGATGCTTGGCGCCCATCACCCAATCGGTCAGGTACTCGACAAGTTTGTTTCGAAACTTCATTTCTTGGCGAAAAGCGAGGTCGTCGCGCCTCTTCATCATCGCCTCGACTAGCTGGCACAGTTTCGTCTTAATGTGCGTGGAATGTACATTTATATCGAGGTGCCTAACATATCGCACGATAGCGAGCATCATCCCTTCTATGCTAGTCATTCCAAGGTACTCCGAGGGTTGATCCGTCTTCGAATCGAGGACATTCTTCATAATGAAAATGGTGTGCTCGATAAATTGAGTGTTGGCGTCGGTGACGTTCACTTGGCCTTGTTGATCGAAGAACTTTTCCACCACACTTTTGATCTGATCGAACAGAATCGGATACAAAGCGGGACTCATTTCGTGGCCGACCAGTTCTTTCACGTGCGTTTGGATCTGCGTGCCGAAAGTCACGTTATTGCAAATGAGCAATCGCAGTAGATTCAGGACGAACTGTGTGATGACGCAGTACTGCGAGTCCTGGCTTGAGTTGCTCAGGCAGGAACCGGAATCCTGCAACTTCCCCGAACCTTTCTTCGACTCTTGGTTTGGCATCGAACCGAGGAAATGTCGATTCGATGGACACCTTCGCAGGCAAACACCACCAAGCGCGCAAAGAAAGCCCGTCATGTTCGCCCACTCATTGATTTGCTCTTCGAGCTCGTGCTCCGAGTTTTGGTGCGACGCTCTTCGTTTCCCTGTGCTCCGATGAAACGATTCCACTTGGCTGTCGTCCGTTTTGGTCTTACGATAATTCGACAGCTGCCTCGAGGCCACTTCCCAGTTCCGGAACGTCTCCTCCCAAGCCTGGATTCATGAGAAATTGTTATTAGAGATTTGTACTTGAATAACATTTATGTTCGTCATTTTAAAAAACAGTTATTGGTTAAAAATAAGTAGTACGTACGGGCTGCACACCGTTCACGCAATGTTCTATCTTCCTTAGTAAGGCCATGATACGCTTTTGCAAAGCAGCTCGTCCTGAAAAACGAGTGGTCCGTTTCTTCGATAAATCTTTACATTCGTGTCCTGTTCCTACTCCCGGATTTATTAGACAAGCAATGAGTATGATACGCTGGTACTCGAGAAGCGCAAAGTTCGCGCAGCGGAGTTCCATTTGCCACAAGAAACTAGACGAGCAAAGCTTTGAGAACTGTGAGGAAAATACTCTTCCACGAATCTCCATTTAAATATACGAAATTCTATTTATTCTCCTTAGTATAAAGTTGTGAGTGGGAATTCATTCGAGGTAAATGGGACTCCCTTCTAATTCTAAAGTAATCAAAGGTCTTGTCTACTCACCCTGATTGCAAATCCTACTTTCCCCGCCGGCTGTTTACGGTAACAAGGGTCTTTAATACTCTACTGCGGCCGAATAAGAATTATACGTATATTAAAATACAAGGTGAATTCAAAGATTCGTCGGGGGAATTTTTGAATCCAGGCGAAGGTGAAATCCCTGCGCTTCATGCAATTCTCGTAGGTGTACCTTAACGCTAGGTGTCGAGAGTTGGAGTTGGATTAGATCGTGCTTTTAATCGGTGGGAAGCTTACCAGTGATGAGGACAGTGGAGGCTTGAGCCAACTCGACGTACAAATGGTAGTTCGGAAGTAGGCATGTCACCGCCACTTCGTCGCTACCACAGCGGATTTCGGCTTCCTCGCATAGCAATGCGAAACACGACATCGATACCAGCACGGCCTCGATGTTTATGCTCCATAGATACATGAATAGTACAACCTGGAAATCATTTCTCCCATATAATCTGCCGCGTTAAATAATTCAATCTCCCGTGTAAACTAATAATTTAGCTTAGCGGGGCATGAAACGCATTTACGATTACGCATTATCGGAATTGAATCAGCGACCGGTAATTGCATTTGTTATAGCAGAGAAAATAGAGTTTCGCTCGCAGCTTAGCCTATATTGCATACGCTTTAGATTGATTAAGTTTAATAAATATTTCCTTTTGTAATTATTACCACAGAAAGAGTCAACTGAAAGACGTTTGAAATACGCAGAGTTATAACAACCTTCTATCAACTTTCAAGTACCTCGAGTTTAATATGCGCTTGCTTGCAGATAGTAATCTGACTGCCGACATTGGCGTAATCCTTGTTCTGCGCTAGAAAGGCATTCCTACAGATGAGAATCTCGCGAAGCCACTTGAGTATGCAGGTATAGTTGACGATTTGATGCGGTATGAGTTTCTCCGAGATGGAGAAAAGAACTTGCGAGCTGACGTCCCAGAAAGTATTCATAGGCGCTTCCGGGTTCCACGCCTTAATTTTGTCGGGATGGTGCAGGACGAGGAGGGCCTCCATCGCTTCCTGCGCGATGTCAGGCATCGTCGGTTGATGCACCAGCGAGACTAGGCCATTAATAAGCTCTAACGTTGAACTCTGGATCTCGTGGCCCGCTTTACCTTGACTCTGCACAAGTATTATGACGTCAGAACTTGGCTCCTATTACGGGGAATTATCTGTGTGGGACTTACGTTTAACAGTAACATCGGGTCGGCGTGAATTAGCCGGACCATCCACAGTAATAAGTTTCGGTAACTCGACACCTCCTCGCCCCGGTCCCTGTACTTGTTCTGCTCTTTACCCTTGAGCGTTAAACTCTGAATCATGCGCAGCGGCGTGTGTGATATGCAGCTCTGTGTGACTTTGTTCAGCGTGTCAGTGAACATGTTCCTTAGCTCGGCGCTACGCGAGTACAGCAGATCTATCTGAGGCCACCATGGCAATCTCGGTTGAGTGACGATTCTGAAATGTCCATTCTAATGAATAATGATCTCTTTTTGATACAGCAATTACAGTTTCAAGCGTTCCATCGAGTCTCCACGAGATCCTCGTTAATATCAATTACAAGGCATGCACTTTCCTAGGGTTCTTTAACAAGTATGGACGATCGGATGTTTTGAAACTGGATAGACTTTCATTCGATCCGGTTTCAGGAGGGAAAGTATCTCATCGGCTTACTTGTATAGTGAGCTGACCAAGACGACCTGGTAGGTCGAGGGGAAGTTTAAGTTTAAGCAGACTTTAAGTACTTCGTTGTTGTGCGGCTTGATGCGGAAGCAGCTGACGAAACAGTCTATCATTAGGTCGATGTCCTGGGCGACGTAGTTCTGGCCGCGCGAGAACACCTTGCACGGATTGAAGAGCAACGCCATTAGATCGTTCATGATGTGCTGGACCAGCGTGAAAATGACGTTGCTCGAGTCCGAATTGCTAATGTAGGTCGAGGCCTTGCACAGCTTTATGCAGGTGACTGCCGCTGCCTCGGCCAATTGCCTGCTCGAACTTCCGTGCATTCCCAGGCATCTCTTCACGCTGTCGAGGAACTGCTTCTTCTTGGAGTGGCGGGGCGAGCAAGGCGCTCCCGAATCCGTGCTGACGATTTCTTCCAAAACCTTCGGCGAGAGAATCAGCAGCATGATTTGCAGCGGCCACACCGCCGCTGCTCGGCCCTTCTTGTTATCGGCAAACGTGTCCAGCACGTCGAACAACTCCTCGCACACTTTCCCAAGGTCCTCGTTAGGCCTTTTCTGGAGCTCGGCGAACTCGTGCGGATACGTGTCCATCCAGTTCCAAATGGCTTTCTCCAGCGAGTTCATAAGGACGACGTGCGCCGATTTTTTCAGTAGACGAAACTTTTGAATTGTTTCTGAACAGCCAATTGTAGACAATTTTAGTACGCTGGTTGAAAAAGAAGTCACAAGTATTCGTACATGACTTTTTTTGAGTTTTTATATTTCGTAGAGGTTTTTGCTTGTGCTTATTTGTTTAATAATGATTTAAAGCATTTCGAGGTTTATTACGAATGGTAGTGTGATGATTTTTGCATTCTGTTATTATTCAGTTAAACATAAATTGTGTGGAATTATATTACTTTGAAGAGTGCGAATCCTGGTAAAGAAAGTATTGGGCTAGTACGAATACTTGTGAGACTCTTTATGCATATTGGCAGCAGCTCACCATTTAAAAGCCTGGTTAGCCTATGAACATCCACATTGATATGCTGAATCAATTCGATGTCACTGTAGTCCGGATTCTCGTCGCCGCAATTCGATAGCTCCTGAAGTCGCGCCGATATCCTATTAAAGACAGCGTTGAAAAAGTTTAAGCTCAAGGCGAAGAGCACTTTGCTCGCGAGGTTCTTCAGATGGGCATTTTGCGGACAGTCGTTCGGAATATCTGTAATTGAAAATTACATACAACTTTCTCTCCTTATTTATAAGAACCGCCACATATTGTGCTAATAAACTACCATTTTTATTACTTAGATCAATTATTAATTAAATAACAGTCTTCTACTTGACAACTGGTTTAGTTCACAGTTTCACTCGATCGATTGATTGTCGGGTTTACAATCATTCGATATTTCAATTCTAACAATGGTTAGCTCGAGTTGCTCGTGAGATTTGAATCCAGCAAATAGTTTCGGAGATTGCTATCTGAGTAGAGTATGATAAAATGGCAGAAAGTAAAGGAGCTTGATTAATAATAATTACAATACCTATCACAACATTTCAACACTAACTGTTTACTACAGTTTGTATTACATTTTTGGACTCTGGAAAAAACTTTCTGCAAATCACTTCTAATATTTAATGACTTGAACTGTTTGAAACGAAGTTTATTACAATATGCGGCGGTTTTGCTCTGGAATTTGCTTATTCCTTACCAATAAATTGGCATATCTCTCTTAAAAGTAGCTTAACGTTCATAGTTTCGTCGTATTTCGTCGTATCCTTGGGCTGATTAGCCAGGCACCTTTCGAGGGTGTCGAGCACGATGATGATCGACTCGTAACGGTGTCGATCCTGATCGGTACTGTGAAAGATACGCTGGCCCCCGGCGCACGGTACCATCTCGTTCACTCGCTGCAGGATCTTTGTGAGGCCGGATATCACGAGGGAGAAGCGATACCGAGAGATTTGGATGAGGCATGTCTTGTTTCTCTCCTCGTTCACGCGAGAATGGGTCGTTTGGGGTCCAGAACGACACGGCAACTGCATGGAAATTAGTCGTTCCAACCATAAACTATTTACTGAATACACTAAATCTTCTTTTAAATGAGAAATGTTTAATAGAAAATTATTGAGTGTATGTGGAACCATCCTTCCGGTTAGAAGATAGCAATTAAATATCCACAGCTGCCGTAAAAAGTATTTATTTGATGGAGATGTATGTTAAAAGAAATAGCAACATAATAGAATCGTAATAATAATGCAAAGATAGGCACAAGGATAATGTGAGACGAGCGATGTTTGCTGTGTTAATGGAATAATGACTGGTAATTTAATGTAATAACCGGTCGGTGTTGGTAAGCAGAGTTTGTTAGAGGCTTTCCTGGGAAGTGGTGGCTTAGGGAATTGGGGCAGTAGGTTGGTGCATTTAAGGGGTCGTTTGTTTTAATAAAACACTGCATCTGAATACTGTAGTCGCGCATTTCTCGCGGCGAAAGCTGTCGCTTTACGTGCCGGGAATTCTATGAGAGCGGTGCAGCTGCTGCAAACCGATAATGGAACGGCAAAATAAAATAAATAACAGAGACTGACGTATTCCGAATTGCTGGTAGCAGCTACTGCCAGGCATAGCACTTAAAAAATTCTGCGAACGAAAGGAAAGTATATGAAGCTCTGCGAAATTCTGATAGAAATTCTCCTGGTAAATATAATTGCAACAGTTTACTATTACGATAACTCTACACGACAAAGTCTAGTTTAATCCCTTTAATTATCAAGTTAATTCAAAATAAGTGATGAAATATAATTCAATTTTTGCCCTTCTATTTCCTTTAATTACTTCGCGGATTTATTATTTTTCGCATGAAAAATTTGCGTCAACAGAAATTACTGTATTATCATCAAGGATTTCAGCGTTTGTCACTAGATTTCTCTATCGAACTTCTATATTTCTAGCTGCAAGGCCAGCAGAAAGCACGAACGCGAGAGGGAGAGCGAGAGAAAGAGAGAATAGGCGACAGAAACGCAATCTACGAGAGACTCGTGAAGGAAATAAGATTTCTTTCGCTAGGAGGGACACAAAGGCTGAAAATGAGTGCGTGTTTCCAGCATGCATCGTGCTGATTCGACATAGAATCCGCACGATCGGGCCGTGCCAGGGTCGAGCGCGCCAACAATCATTACAAATGAAGGTATTCCTCCTTATTTAAAGGTCAAATTCCCGCAGCCCCCGGTGCCACATACGTCTCCCACATTGGCCGACGCCGCCGCCGCCGCCGACGCCTCCGCCGCCGCGAACTACATACACACGTGCACACATGCACAGACGTACACACAGAGATCGGGAGCCGGCGTTCATTGAATTTACGCGTGTGTGTTTGTATCGGGCCGATCGAAGATGCTCGTTTCCTCGCGTCGTCCTCATGCCACACACAAACACACACACATATATATACTGTGTGTGCGTGCGTGCGCGCTCGATCGGCCGTAATCATTCGCCACGCAGGGCAAAAGCTCTCGTTTTCCTGCTCCTCCCGTTTTCGGGCTTCCTCCCATTTCCCGATGGAATCGTCCGCGCGCGCTCACCCGACGCGCACCGCGCTCGCATGGATTTTTCGGCAAGCGGTGCGTATGCAATTTTCATTCATGCATCCGAGAGACGGCGAGGGCGACGTCGCGCGGCTAAGGATAAGTTTCGGGGAAGGGATGACACTCTCTATAGGGTGTCACAATCCTACACGCAGCCCTTGAGTAATCCAGTACTTGCTTATCTTTGAATCAATGTTTCTACGATTTTGAGAAGGACCAATGATTAATCAAGACAGAATTTTGAGAATTATTAATCAACGACTATACTTTGATCATTTTACACGAGTGTATTTAACAAATCTGGAATTTTATTCATTTAGAGTTCTTCATCGACTTTACTTCTTTTCTTCAATTCGTAAGGAAAACCAAAGTCGATCGTCGACTTTTACTACAACCAATAGCATCGATAGCAATGTATAATAGTAATCGGAAAGAGGGTAACGTGGATCTTAGAAGGTCCAATATCCTTCTAGCTCCTTTCCGATTTTCACGTGGGTGACAGGTGCGCCGGAGTTTCGGGACACCTTGTAGACACCTTGACTGAATAGCTGTCAGAGTGAAGAGAAAAGGGAGAAGGGGCGAAGGTCAAAGGAGGGCGGGGGTGGAGCGGCGGCGGCGGCGTCGGCGGCGGGGATGGAGCGAGGGGGGTTGCAGAGGAGTAGCAGGAGGAAGAGGGGGTTGGGTGGGTGGGGGGTGCCGCAAGAAAGCATCTTCCCATGAATGAACGAATCAACGAGCGAACGAACGGCGGATCATTCGCGGGATGGTAGAACGCCAACATCGAAACTCGCCAATGTCGACTGAAATGAAAGCCTCGGTGATCACCTCGCTCCAGTTGAAGCAGAATTCCGTTCACCGACTGAAACGCGCGCGCGCGAGAGCCACGCTCGAATAGGGAATTTCCCGGTAATTGGTCGAGTGGAAATTGGACGGGAGTGAAATTTAAAAGGATCGCTGAAATGCCAGTGGTAAGAATCACGTGGGAGGAAGGCTCGCCGCGCGGAGAGAAGATTCAGTATTAGAGTGGCGAGGAGATAAGATAGCTCCATCGCCGGAACCGCGTGCACGCTCGGTGCCGATGGTGGGGGGAGGATCGGTGGGAAATTAAAGAGGAGGAGAGGCGGGTTTGAACCCGGCGAGCGCGGAGCGCGCGCGAGGCCCATCAAAGGCTTGATCTAATAAATCGTGGCTGTGTGTTGGATCGATCCTCATCGGAGACACGGAGGAGGATGAGGAGGAGAAGGAGGAGGAGGATCGAGTCGCTCGGTTGGCCGCCGATATTCTCGAGTGACACGTACAGGACTCGTCGAGTAACCGGAGAGGCGAGTTGGATCGACGAGGGTAAAGGAGACTTATAAGGCGGAGGAGTGCCTGGCGAGATGGAGGGCCCGCCGGCTTGTATTGGAGCTAGCGTTTCCTCGGGCTAGTCGATACTCGCTCGAGGGTGGCACGCAGGAAAAGAGTAGCGTGACACTCTCTGCTGCTGCTGCTCTGCCCGCTCGCCCGCCCGCCCGCCCGTGTCGAATTCGTCGGCTCTCCGGCTCGGCCGCCAGCGAACCACCGGCGACAGCTACTAGCCACGCCGGATGCACTGTGTACGAAAAAGCGATGGACACACTAGTGTCTGTATGTAGTAGTTGCATAGAGTACATTGAAAGGCCGAGAAGATAGCCACGGAGAAGCTGAACGGAGCGTGGCAGCCGAAGGAGAGAGCGAGTGAACCAAGAGGGAAGAAAGAGCGTAGATGCAGAGATAGAAGGCGAGGACAGAGGAGGAAGGAAGGAAGGAAGGAGTACTAGAGGAGTATGAATAAGGAAGGAAGGAAGGAAGGAAGAGGAGAGGCAGCAGGCGGCTGCGGCGGCGGCGACGGTAGGCAAGCAAGCATAGAAAGAGCCAAGCAGAAGGCGGCTGACCGAAGATGAGAGAGAGTGTAGGAGAGCGGACGTGCTCTCGGCTGTTGGGTCGGCCATCGCCGGACACGATACCTGCTCCTCGAAGCGCGCGATCAGCGAGTTCGCCCATTCTCCCGGCTTTTGCGTGCCCATCGCCCTCCAGGGTTCAGTGACGAGCCGTCATCACTTTGGACGATTCAGCGGTGCAGCGCGGCTCCTCGACATCGGGACGTCCTCGCCATTTGCTAGCTGTGCGGCCGACTGAGCGGTCTCGAGCAGTGCCGAATCGACCGGGACACCACGGGACACCAGGGAGCCGAACTCGGTGCCAGAGAGCGGAGTCGGCCAGAGTCGGCCAGAGTAGAGCAGAGCACGCTCGGCCACTGCGAAACCAGACCGCTCGCTCGCTTGCTCGCTCTCCTCCTCGCTCTTTTCCTCCTCGTAACGCAGCACGCACGCACGCACGCACACACAACTCTCTCTCTTTCTCTCGCTCTTTCCCTCTTTCCCTCTTTCTTGATGCGGCTGCGGCTGCGGCTGCTGCTGCTGCTGCTGCTGCTGCTGTTCGCTCTCTCGCAGCTTTCGCTCTCCTGTGCAGTACAGGAGGGGCGCGAACCGAGCCCTCTCTGCCCGGAGGAGTCACTGGCGTTCGAGAGGAGTCAGAGGGCAGCGGGGCTTGGGCCATGGAGAGCGGATATACTCTCCTCCGCTCCTCCTCGAGCAACCTCGGCAAGCATACGAAACCGGCCGACCGATATGCCGCCGCCAACCCACCAATCCTGGAGACCGGCTTAGGGGTGTAGAGCTCGTCCCCTTCACCCTGTGGATATTTACCCTGGAACCTCTTTTTCTCCCCGGGAAAAATTATCCTTTTCCAATATATTGATTCTTTCAGTTTCCTTGTATTACAAGTCGGATTTGCAATGGGATTTTTAGTATAAGGAAATGTGGGATTTAGTGTGCTTTCGTGGAAAGAGTAGTTCGATGTTTAAATTCTTTGCGGGTAATAAGGCTTATCGGTTCGTCGTATGTGATTGCTGACTGAAACGGAAACTCCACCTGTGTGGGTTGTCCTATCGATTATCACATAATATGATTCGCCGAAGTAATTACCGTAACCGGTCCGATTACTTCGGATTGGTTGTTAGCGAGTATTACTCTTCTTGTATCTGAGAATTCTCGGTAAGAATTATATTTTACCGACAGTTGGACTCTTAAATCATTGTTAATCTTTGATAGAACACAAGATTAATATACAGCGATGCTTGATTTTGCATCCATTAATCCAACGAGGTTGAGAATCAATCGCGACGAGTCCAGTGTTAACCTTGAAATCTAAGTCGCCGGTGGAGATATCAATGGTGGGTGGCTGGCACGTAAAGGGGTGCAGTTGGCCGAGTTCCCTGGAGGAAGGAGCATCTTGTTGATACGATCCTGACTGGCTCGGGAGTCATGCGTGCTCACCCCCGTGACGAAGGGTAGGGGCAACTGTGTCATTCATAACTGTGCAGAGCCACCCTTCTCGCTGGCACAATTGGCCGTACGAAAATTCGATCGAGTTATTGCCATTGTAACAGGTTAGAGCTGTGAGCCCGTTCGTTCAACGGGCGGTGCACAGCCGTGACATTAACGCGACGACATTTGATCGACCCTCTATGACTCCACACATGAATGGCTGCCGTTTCGTTGAAGCCTTTTTCTATCTCTGCGAGAGACCCTCCCAGCATTCTACCGCTTCTCATTCTAACCGGATCCTTCGCCTCTTTAATACTGACTTTCTTTTTAAGAAAGCCCTTTTCTTTTCACCCCTTTTTACCATAATATTTGAATACTTATCGTTTCATTAGCAAGTTGAAATTATTTAATTTCAGCAATGTTGAGTGTAGAAAGAATTTTGATCAATTGATTGCTTAAATCACTCTTTTGTTGTTATTCGTTCATATTTAAGTAGTGATCGTAATTAAGCATACCTTTGGACCTTCTTCAGAATTTTATTAACACTTTATAGTTTATACATTGAACAAGAGTATATTTCCAATACATTTTAGATTTTACTAGTAAATATGTATACAGATCTAGTGTTAATTCGTGGAAATCTAGACATAGGATAAAACACTCTTTTCCTTATGCCAAGCGGTATCCTGAAAAGAATTACACTAATTGTACGTGGATAATCGTGTACTATACATATTTTCCAAAGATCTAAATGTCAGAATAAGTTTTGGACCTTGGCAGAAAGTTATATTTCAATTAGAGTGTTGGATTTGCAGTTGACATTGAGAAATTTCAATTGGCGTATACCGGTGAATCAGTCTTATGAAATATGAGATCTTTGGATCGCGGTAAAGATACTCGAGTTACTTTCGTTCGCGTCGCATAGCATTCCTATTGCACCTAGATTATATTGCACTTTTCAACTATGTGATTTATTCATACGTAGCCTCGTATTCGTTTAGGAGTTTTTGTCAATCTTGCGATAAGACATACATCGTTTTTATATTTAATTAGCGTGGAACCTTTGCCAGCGTAATTCGATCTTGCTAAGTAATTGGGTCAATAACGCGACATTGATACACTTCGCCTGGATAAATAAGATGACAAGAAGTTACTCCTTTGAATTATTGATCATTCGTAATTCGAGGTGTTACCTACGAGTTCCATTACCATCCACCTTAAAATCAATTGTTCCCTTGTCGAAGTCGATGTTACCATTGGTTGGATATACCGCAACTCGTCGGATGATAGAGAAAGTTTAAGATACAATAAATAAACTTGAACTAATTCAGAAATCAAATTTCAGACAGCGAAGGTTCCACTTCAGTATATTTCTATGCAGACTTAAAATACCATAAGTGGGATATAATATTACTAAAATCGCTTCTACAGTTCGGCATACAAATTGCAGATAAACGATACACGAGTTTATTTTCATTCGAAGGTTAAAACTATCGTGCATAATAATACATCGTGGTAGGCGGATCTGTTAATTCTTAAGACAATAAAATAGAAACAGCGAGGGGTTTTCAATTCCTATAATTCCACGCTAACAAGACATTAAGAATTGCTTTCGCATATGGCCATTCTTGCACGTAAACTAGATCACCCCAGCATCACGTCGAGCCAGTTCATTCCTTTTCAATCCTAAAAGTACAATTAAAAGACTAGATCTACGAATTTGCCTCATCTCATTATTCCAAACGTAACACAAAGCACCGACTTTCTATGTATACATTTATCACCAAAGGACCGCGTATATTCTGCGATTAACAGAAATTCGAACGCAATCCATTTTAGTTATAATACTTAGAGTCGCTCTTTTCGGTGGACGTCCGTTTTTTATTATCGGATAAACGCACGCATATGTCTAAGTACTTCAATTAATCATATAACGCAGAGTTTATCCATTAAAACTACCTTAAACTATAAAATTGATTAAGAACATTGAAGGAAGAAGGTTGCATCGACGTTTCCAATTCTCTATAAAATATTTCTTGACTAATTTCATATTCAGGCTTTCCAAATTTGTCCTTATAACGCCGCAAACGTTCAAGTCCGCGGTATAACTTTTGGCAAGAGCAAGTATAGTTAAGAGCACACGCAATGAAGAAATAGCTTAAAATACCTTAATACTTAATAGACTTCGTTTAAAGGACTTGGTTAAGTCAAGGTGCCTTACTGCCTTCATTTAGGTAACTCTTCAACTAGCTGTTTTTTTTCTAGGTAACTCTTAATTGTGCTATTCTTTATCCTATTGATCTTACAACGAAAAACGTTTCTCGGGTGTCGATTGGTTTTTCTGGGCGAGTTCCTCTTCGAGGGTGGATATTACTGCATTGAGGATATCTATGTCTCGCTTTCTATGCTTCTCTGCGCAGTGAAAACTCTTTGGATCGAGGTCCGAGACACCAATATCGCAGTAGAAGTATTGCTCCTCGCTGGTTTTAATGATGTTCTCATGTGGTAGCGTTGATGCGGCCTCCCTGCAATAATAAAGGGGACAGATCAGTTCCATTCCTCTAACGATATTGATTCTGTGGTTGATTCTGTGGCTTTGATTCGTCATTCATAACACTCGTACGATTCTTGATACCATTCCTCGTTGGATTTACTCCGATAAACATTCAAGCAATGCTTGTATTCTTTTTTACTAATTACATAAGTAAGTTACACAACGATAAATATATTAACGGCTGTAAATATTGAAAGTTCGTATTAGATACTTAATCTTTTGGTGTTTGTAGATTTAAATTGCAATGAAAATTCTAGCTTTTGTAGAAGTTATCACTCACTCATTGACTTCATTGAAAGCCATCAGAATCGAGCAGTCCCTCGCGGTGGAAAAGAGTAAATAATTTTGGAGGGCGATTATATCTTCTCTGCTAATTGTGTCTCTCTCCTCTTCACTGCAGTTGGTACCGTTTTCGTTCAGAATAATCCCAGAGTAGTACGAGTTCACTTCGTATTTGTCCACATAACTCGAGTCAGACAACGATTTGGATATTAATTGTGTACTGTTCATACGTTCTTCATTCGCGGACCACATGGAATCTGCGATAGAGTATCCGTTTCCTTTGCATTTCCCTTCGAATCTCAATCGCTTTGACATAGAATTACTCCTTATTGATAATCGCTGACTCAGTTTCGTGATTTCGGTATTTTCCGATAGGATATTCTGTAAAACAGTGACATTTGTGAAAAAGCTGTCGCAATTAATTATTATTTGCACATATGTTTATGTTTTCCATCGCTTTTCATTATTTGTCGTCGAATTTAAAGTTTACAAATATAGAATCATAATCGTAAATCATTTGGAATGTTGAATATGCTGTGACAATTTCCATGATGTTATTTGTATTTTACGAATATCATTGTCAGATTGCACTCTTTTTATCGTGATACTTATAACTATTACTTATGGATAGTCAAAGATTAGTACAATTCCATCGGTAACCTTAATTAATTATGTTTCTTACCGCTTTATTGTTCACTTGACAATCGAGAGGGTTTATCAGATTGGCGTATACGAGCTCGTCGCTCAAGACAGACGCATATTTCCGATAGACGCTGTAAATGTAGTCGGTACTGACGTAAGGCAATCGCTGCATAAGTAATATCCGTGCCAGCACCGAGTCCTTTGGCAGACTGTCACCAGGATCCATTTTGCATTCCTAGAGATCGGAGGCTACATTTTAATCCTTAATTTCGAGCGGTCCAATGAACAGAGAAATAGTAGGAAGTATGTATTACATACCTCTCCAGCGAAGTAAAGGATCTTCCTCGCTCTGGCGACGAGCTCCGAAAAATGGCAAACCCTCTGCGCCGATTCCTCTTGAGCGAGCACGAGAAACTTGTGCGAGGAAGTCGAGTTGAGCTCCTCTCGGGCGAACGAGCCAAGTAGGGCGGCGCGAATTAATTCGCAAAATCTGTCGACGCGATCCTCCTTAGTGGAAATGGAGCAATTCCGAAACCAATCGAGAAGCACGCGCTCGAGATCCTTCGCTGATGATTCCTGCTCGTAGACCACCGCGCCGTCCTTGAAAATCTTTAAGTTGTTCTGCGGCGAACTTAGAAGGCCTTTTATGGCTGACTTCATCCGCTCCGCTTCGCCGGAGAAGAGATCGAATGGACAGTAAGTACTTCGTGCGACGATTGCTCCTTTCCTCATCTGGAAAACATTTCGAAATCTCATTTTAGATTCATCATATATCCTAAAAATCCTTTCTCATGCGGAACGTATATTTCTCATATTAACAAAACCTATCGATTAATTATTATTCACACAGACACCGACTTTAACTATTACAATAAAAACTCATTTATATTCCAAGAGAGTTTAATTAGTCTCGCAATTTTGCAGACACCTGCCGGATGTCATTTGGCGTTTTACGTGTCTGAATTTGGGGAGGGCTGTCTTTGGATAATCCTGTAATATCAGCCGGCGAATTCGATGTCAGAGAAATACGAACCTTGTAATACTGATGGAGGCAGTAAGGACATTTCTGGAACCTGTGTTCTCCCTTGGCTAAGTGGCCCTGCTTCGGCTTGATCTCCACGCAGAATGTCGACTTGTTGCGAAGCAGGTCCGGCTCGAGTTTCGCTCGCAGAAACGTGTAATCCGGCAGCCTAGTGGCATAGACCTCTCTGATCTCTTTCTGCTGACGCTTATCTGGACCGGGAGAGAGAAACGGGAACATGAGCGAAATCTCGTAGACATGCTAAGATTCAATGTTGGCTCTATCTGGCAAAGAAGTCATACGGGATAGACAAGCTGTCATCTGGTAACTTTGAGAGCCTTTCCCCCATTAGCTGTCTTAATTCCTTCCGCCAGTACTCGTAACCTGATATTAATTACTCGGAGATAAAAGTAGAAATGTCTACTTAATAGGAATCCTCGGATTACTACTTTAAGAGTCGTTTTTTTTTATTGCTGTCAGCGCTTGAACCATTCCAGTATCTTAATTATACATGTCTCGTCAGATTTCATTTGAAATAACTTGGGAAAAGATTTGAAATGCAACAGTTATTGTGAGAGGGCGTCAGTTTATTTGAAATGTAGAGGTTTTTCAATTATATTTGGCACAGTCTTTGTACTCTTCGGTGAAGCGGAATATTCCTGTCCTTCGTATATATTTTGAATGTCTCTCCTTCTAAAGTCTTTCAATTATACAAGCAGCGGCGGGCAAGCCAGTCTCTCGGTAGTCGCGAATTCTCTGTTTGCACATTCCTGGCACATACACATTTGAAAACAAGCTCCCCGTGCAGTCTGCGGGTTGCAAAAATACTGTGCGGCCAGTCGCGCGACATGCTTTCCGAAAATAGACGAGCGAAGGATTTCTCTGGACAAGGCTGCGCGAATGACCAGTTTAATCCTTGCGTTACCAAGTGGCAAATCAGCATGAACTTCAAAAGCCTGTTAATGAGCAACGCGACACAAGAACTCAGCGTCGATCTCTCATTTCCGCAAAGTTGCCGTCGAAGAAATCGAGAATGGCTCGAACGAAAAGTGTCTCATGCAAGAAACCAAAGAAGAAGGTTTCTCGCTCGTCAGCAGGTGGAGAAATCGCTAGTATTTCACATGAAACGATTGGATTTAAAAACAACGAGCTTGCTCTCGAAGAGTTTTGCTCTCGAAGAAGATGCCTGTCGTCCTCGTTTCGTTCCTCCTTTAGGTTTATGTGGCTCGCGCTTGTAGTAAACGCGAGTCACAAAAGAGTGTCTCGTAAATGCTTAATGTAGCATCAGGAGCGCGTGGAGGAGAGCGTTATGCCTGCAGGTGCTTAACGCAGGAAGATATAATAACAGAAGTGAGAGGAGAGAGAGAGAGAAAGAGAGAGGAAGTGAGATCCCACTGGGAAAGGACAAAATAAGGGAGAGAGCCCGAGGGGCTCCACGCAAGGATGAGCAACCGCTACGATGCTGGCAGCAGCTCGTCGTCGTCGTCGTCGCAGTGGAACATCAGGAAGAGCCGGGAAGAAGCGGCGTGTAAATAAGGAGAAAATTCAAGCGCAGAGAGAGGCTTCGGCTAGGTAGAAGGATAGCTAGAAGAAGTCAGCCAAGAGTAAGAGTGAATACACCCAGCAGGTTTTCATGGTCGGCCCAATGCACATTTCTTCTTTCTTCATCCATCCTCGCCCCTGGTGGTAGACGGCTTTCCCGCCACCTTATTGAAAAATATTCTCTCCACTACCACCTAGAAAGCCTCTCTCTAATTTATCAGGCTCTTTACATCCCAGAAATATTTTCGCAAATTGAATTGCTTCGTTGATTAATCACTCGAGATTTCGAAGAGAATATATCATAGTTTTATTAATATAAATTACACAGTATTAGTTATTACTAAATTTATAATAATAGTAGGTTACATTTGGAATGCAGGACATAAACCCATTGGGTTCGAGACACGGCGGATTATCCCTGGAAAAAAAAGGTCGACGTCCCACTGTGAATCCGAAATATCCGTTGCTTCGGGTTGGTTTCCATTGATAATGGGAGAGGTTGGAAAGGGCAGCGTCATCCAACTACGTCGATGTTCTCTTGACGGCGGTGAGTGTCCTTCTCGGGTCAATGTTGTTTTCGCTTATCCCGGCTGACAATAGTGAGAGACATCCCCACCGGGACAGTTCTTGGGTTTCCAGGCGCGCGAAAGGAGCACTCGAGAAAGCGTGGAGTGTCTGCTTGTGCGATTATTCGATCCGGCGATTGCTGATATCGCACTCGCTGAGAATAACAGGCCACCGTCGTCGTCGTCGTCGCCGTCGTCGCCGCCGCTTCCCGTCATATTTCGAGGGAGCTTGTAATAAGAGCGGACCACTCGACGCGGATGAGCCCGCGCGACAGGAAATCGATAGTCTTGTATCGTCGGTGCGCAATATCTCTCTCCTAGGCGCCAGTCATTCATACCTACCAGTTCTCGGGTTAATGTGCATGCAAGCTTGTTTTCCACGCACAGCCCAATTCCCTGCTGTCGGGATAACTTGCGGCCGACAGACTTTCTCGCATCTCACAGTCTCTCCTTACATGGGAATTATAGGAGTATGGCAGATCCTCTCCGATACGTTATTGAACACATGTATGTTATATAAATTCGTCGTTTTCTTACATTGCGTTTTAAAAGGTTAGACATTTATTTACATTATTTTCTTATTTTATTGGGGATTTTAGTTTCAAGTTTTATTACTTCTTAAATTCTTCAAGACAGTCTTATTGTCATAGTAGTCTTCTGGTATAACTGTTTTTATTTGGGTCTTTGCATTCGGTATTATAATTTTTTTTATTAATTTCTTCTTCAGTAATATTATTCTGTTTTTCTTTCGTCATTTTCTTGCATCATATTTTAAAAGATTAGAAATTTATTTACATCATTATCTTATTTTATTGGGGATTTCAGTTTCAAATTTCATTACTTTTTGAATTCTTTAAGACAGTCTTACCGTGCTAGTCTTCTGGCGTGATCGTTTTTATTTCTGCTTTTGTGTTGGGTATTACAATTTTATTTACGAATTTCATCTTCAGTAATATGATTCTGTTTTAATTTCTGTTATGATCATTCCTATTTTGAAGTACTATGTTAATGTATTCATTAACGTATTACAGACGGGTATTATTGGCAGTTGAATTGTTAACGAGCAAGCTCAGCCGGCGGAGTTAATTGAATAACACGACTAATTAATTATTTACAAAGTCACCGGGCGAATATTACGAGAGGCGAAGGTTAATCGGGAAAACATAGCCAAAAGATAACACATTGATATTGCGATTGTTGTTAGACAGAATAACGCCTGGATGTAACAATACACCAGGATAAACAGAGATGCATAAACCAGGCTGTTTAATGCAGCGTACAGCTGGCCGTCGTACTAAAAGCTCTTTATTCGGCAGAGCCACGGAAAAGTAATGCATACACGTGTGACAGCCGAGTAACCAGACACTTTTCGGTCACGAGTGCACAACAATGTCTTCTAAAAGGGCCCTACAAAAAAAGTGTAGTCTTACAGGAAGAGAAAGCCCTCCCAACCAGGGAATCTTCTACCTACACTACATCGAAACCCCCTATTAATTGAACTTCGATTACAACTAATTGACAACAGAACGACAAATCACCGACCCGAGCAATCCACCAATACAATTTCCTCAAAATTATTCAACTCTCCCACAGCAAAACCGTAAAACAAATCCCAGTAATTATCAACGCGTACAAATTCCCTGCAAACGAATATTCCGTGGATTCTGCTCGTCCAATGATTGGACGAGTTAATTAAAATTGTCCTCAAGGGTTAAAACTACGGTGACGAAGGTGAGGGAGAGACAGCGAGAGACAGAGAGGAGGGACGGATGAAAATTTCGAGCTAAGCGAATTTAGAGCGAGGCTTTCACCGAATTGACATGCAAAGTACACAGAACGGCAAATGGAGAACGAGGAGAGTAAGAGGAAGAGGTGTGTTAGGGAAACGGGCTGAGGGCGGAGAGGGAGGGGGCGAGGAGGAGTGAAGAGAGGGGGGGTGAGAGATAAACGTCGGGTGTCAGGGATGCCGTTCAAGTTCAGAGACAGTTCTTTGTTGGCGGCGATACGGGGATTCGCCTGGAAAGAGTTAATAAGCGGTTTACAAGGCGCAGTTGGTTGGCACACCGGCGCCGCCGCCGCTGCCGGAATTGCCGTGGCGGCGGAGAGCAGCGGTGCGGGCAGCAGCAGATATACCTGTGCGCAAAATTAGCATTTTCCCAGCGGCACTTGCAATCAGCCGGGCGTGGATCCTGTAATCGTGGCCCGATCGGCCAAACGCGCAGCCCCACTGAAAACAATTCGAGTGTCCACCTCTCTCCTCCTCCTCCTCCTCCCTCGGGATTGTCCGTGGGATAAGACACGGCTGTCCTGCTGCCACACACTCGCAACCAGCCTAGCGTTCACTCGCATTTCCATATTCAGAGGGGACGAACATTAGGAAGAGCTGTTGTGAATTTCTTAGTCGGACACGAGCTTTCTCTATCTCGTTTCCTGTCTATGTTCTCTCCTTCGAGCTTGGAGTCTACCGCTGTCGAAGGTCAACGATGCTTTCTTTAGTTAAGAATAGGAATTCGTTTTTGTTCTCGATCCTTGGTGATAAGAAATGCTTTCGGTAGCCTTTCTTAACGGTATAGTTCTAACGTTTATTAACGAGCCAGAGAATTAAGGAAGTAATTAGTGACGGCTGGTTGCTCGCGCATAAAAATGCAGTATTCTGAGAGATCGGGCCTGATCGCCAGTTGCGCAAGGACAGTTCAAGTTAATTATAATAATAATAGAAGTGGGGTTTTGGTGTGTCTGTGTTCTTTTGAGTGTGAAATGTGTAAGAATGATTCGAGTGATTGCTGTCATTTACATTATATTGAAAATGTTAGTTCAATATTACATCTTTTATGTTACTGTTTCTCTCGATTTTAAATCGAATTTTTGACCGCGCTATATTTTCGTAGATGAAATAATTTATTTCAATGAACATATCATAAGAAAATAATATACTACGCAATTTCTCATGCTAGCAGATAATTTTACCGGTGAAATTTAAATTCTTCTTTCAAGATAAATGCTATTTTCATTATTAGCTTGGGGTTTCGGTTGATTACGAAATTTTCGGCCGAATTTCACAAAGCGAGAATGTCGGCGCGCGAACGACACGTGTGCGCACATATTTACGAGGCACCGAGAGCGGGAAAGCGCGTGGGGTTTTTTTGTCTCGGCTGGGATTGATGGGAATAGCGGGTAGGAATCCAGGGTTAAGAAGCCGGAAGATCGATATTGTTGAGAGGCCACGTCTGCGGCCACAGCTGACAAGCTAGCGGCTCGTGTTTAGGCGCGATTTCTTCCGGCAGGATGGTCATTGAAGGCCTGCAGATGTCAGTCTCGGATTTCGTTTTCCTGTCTGCCCGCACTTCCATGAGAAAGTAACGCCGCCGCCTCCCTCCCACTTTATAATCTTCCTATTCCTTCGAACATCGGACACAAAAACCTTCCCCGTTCGATGCTACAACATTCGCAACGATTCGGATTTATCACCACTTCCTTTCCTTTCTTGGAAAGTATCATAAACTCCGCATAAAAAGAAACAATAGAGAAAGAAATTTCATTGAAGTTCACGATACGCGATTAGTCATGTAAAACATTGACTGCCATTCACCTATGTTTAAGTATCGGTAATGAGTCGAAAGTTAGTCGGCTAAACGTGAAAAATTCAACTTTCTAGATAGTTTCTCAATCGAGTCATCGGTGGGCATAGGTGATCTTGATTAGAGAATCGTTATCGATGATTGTAATAATTAACGTTCAGTATGATTGACTTGCATTTGAATTCGATTGTTAAACAGACCGAAAGTGCGGTGATTGTCCAAAAGCATAGAAAGCTGCCTCGGTAAATTCATTAAACGTTACCGAGGATTAAATTGAACTTATTCATTATAAAGCGCTTTTCATAATACCGTTTTACAAGGGGAGAAAGCTCAATATTTATTTCAACTCTCGGCACACTCAACACGAACATATCAGTTCTGCAAATACAATGGAATTCAAATGACTTTTAACACACAGTGAAAAAGCCGGCAATTTGTTTCGCAAATGCCGTGGAAGTTCCATTGTTAAAGAGAGAGAGACACTGTTTGGGCCGTCGAATTTTTCCAGTGGCAGACTTTGCCAGTTCTTCGCTCTTTCTCGACTTCTCTTTTCCCAGCGATACTAATTAGCACCGAGGCGAGCTAATGCGATTCCTTGGCGCGATAAGATTTGTTTGATAGGAATGACAGACGAGCGAGTAGAAAGCAATGCCGCCCGATATGGTAATAGAAAAAGGTGTAGTATAATGGCTGGTATAGTTATAGGAGAGTATAGGATCTTGTCGCATTAAATTATGCTACTCTCGGAGCTCGGGTCTGCATTGTCCGTGAGATGGCAACAATGTGGTGGTGCGTGATTGAAAGAAGCATTAGTCTCTCGATGCACGTTACAACAGGCCTCGCCTGACCTCGATCGAAAGATCATGAGAAAGTTGCTTCGCTGTAAAATCAGTCTCCCGCGCACTACAACACTCACCTATCTCTAGCTTAGCACGCTTTTCGAGCGTCGCTGCACTTTCCTCTCTTTCCCCATTTTCCCGTAACCTTTACGCCCTCGGTTTCAAGGATTACCGCTTCAACAAGCGGCGAATACGCTCGCTTCGTAGACTGCGCTCAAATGTTACTTGGTCTAGAGAAAATTGTCCGAGCAGCATGAATCACGTTTCCTTGAATCTACCGAGGCTATTAATAACAGTGCACGGCTATCGTGAACGACGAAGTAGTAAAGAATTAAGAAATCCAATCATTCAAGTGGATAATAGGACTGAATAATTATTCATGCTCGTTTAGAATAACTTGTCTTGATGCATGGCATGGTGAAATCAATCCTTTTTTCTTTATTAATTCGCTGTTATAAGAATAGAATTCTTCAGTTGTGTCAAGATATGTCGATAATATTGGTTTCATTAAATAGCTGCTTTTTTAGGAAGCTGTGACACTAATTTCGTACTCGTATACTGATTTATATACAACGCGTTTGACCACTCAATTAAATACTTAAATGCGTGTTCTATTTTACTCCAAGTAATCTATTTTGCGCTGGTGCTCTAGCAAGCTGGCATTACAGTTTACTTGTTGGCTTTCTTAAAACATCTTTTTTGCTTGGCTCTATTCAGCGATAATTGGATACAAGTTATTTTAAAAATCTCCAAAGCTGTCGAGATATCGCGGAGAGTTTTATTAGAAGTAAAGCCGATTAGGAGTTCATTTTCGCGCATTGGTTGAATGGCGCGAAGTGTGTTGGTAGTAGAAAAGTTTTAGTCTCCGATGGGATGATAACGCGTGTCCGGCAAAAAGCGGTTCGAACCAGCTCGGCGATGTCACAGACACTCGGTGTGTTATCGAAAAACGAAGTCAGGATAGAGAGCGAGCGAGCGAGCGAGCGGCGTGCTCATTAAGGGGAGCTTATTCGGGCTTCCTGTATAACGTGTTTTCTTCGTAACACGAGCAGTTTCCATTCTCCGCGAACGGTATCTCATATCGCTCTAATTTCTTGCCGTCCTCAGTCCAGCCCGAGTGTTTTTCACCTTCAGGCTCATGTGCCTCCCAAGTTTGCTCGTCGTCAGCAGTGCTCGCTAGCTGCGCGCCAATCGATTGCATCTCTGATTTTTTGATTAACTTTAAATATATTTTGCAAGTTGAACATTCGATTTCCCGATTAGTTTCATTTCGGATATTGTTGAGCAACCGTGGAATTAACTATAGTTTTTGTCTCTTATAATTTGACAGCGAATATTTATGGTGGTATAAATTATCTGGATCGTTGCATTTATTTGCCGAACATGCCACCGATTTGCATTAAAATCCAATATTACATGCGGGAAATTCAGAACTGGCAAGGAGAGAGCATTCCAGGGACATTTAGATAAGGGTGATAAATTCGAAAGAGTAATCAGATTTTCAGACATAAATGTTAAACGCGTTGTGATTCTAATAAATAAACTAACTCCTGAATTATTAAGTGTAACAGGGAAACCTGTGAATAGTTGTGGGGGAAACTTTCTAATAGTAAATTCTTGATAATTGTAGTGTTGGGTCAGTTTGGTTGGGTGATTCATTTACCTGGTCGGAGGGTGCGAAAAAGTTCGGTGAGCCTGGCGATGTCCTTGGTATCGCAATGCAGGATCTCCGGAACCCGCACGTAATTGCCGAAAAAGTTGGTAACCAAGCTCCTCGCGAATTCCTGTTCCCGGTGGACGCGTAGTTTGCCGCCGTCCGGTGAAACCTCTCCTGGCAACGACTTCCGGAACCGAATCACCTTACGTTCCTGGAACACCGGCTCGCCTGGTTAAAAAGCCGCAAAACTACAGAATCGTGGCTTGCATAATTACGAGGTGGACAGGATTCGGTTCCCACAATGCAGCAGCGCGGTTCATTACTGCGCGCGGCGCGTTACGGTTCCGTGGTGCTGTGCTCTAGGTGTCACATAATTCGACAGCTTCCGTCTACGTAAAAAGTATTACCAACCCGAACAACAAGCTCGCATTATCCTTGCTCGCTGATATTTCCGCGTAGAAATCTATCTTTGATAGATTCACTTATTAGCGTATAAATTAGTTTATCTCGACAATAAATCTATCTCGTGACTCGTTCTAATCAAATCTACAATTCCAACATACATTGTTTCCAAACTGTCCACTTGATAATCATGCAACTGCGACATAATTATTCCCTCTTTTCTTACATTCCTCGGAGTTCGAGTATTTTCGCTTAATCGAATTGATCGTGGTATTACTTCCAGTCAATTTGAACCATTGGAAGTTCATCGTAGCATCAGCGAGAGAGAGAGAGAGAGGAGTGGGAGGAACGTTGTCATTTGCAGTGCTATTTTCGAAGCGCGAGTGAGACATTTTCTCGGATAAAATCGGAACAGTAAGACATTGTTTTCCGAGTGCATGGCCAACGGGAAAGGTCATCGAGCAGAGCCTGACAAGTTATTGGTTCAATTAACATGGATTGCGCAGTCTGAGAGTGAGGTGATATCGGGTTATCGGGGAGGAATCAGTGCTTCTCTCGACCCGTGACCGCTGACACTCGAGCAACTATGTAGGTCGACAATGCGAAAAATTCACTGATCCGTGATAAGGTGTCTAGTGCCACCCCCTCGTTCACCTTCCCCTTTATCTCGAGTGTTGGAGAACGGCTCGCGCTGGATTAGAGAAACGATCCCAGAGCAACACACTGCGATCGATACTCGGAACCATCGATCTCTCTTGCCTTCGTGATACAGACACTTCGTGAAATGTTAATCTTTTCCTGATGCAATCCCACCGCTCCAAAATCACGTACGTACCTTCCATGTTCCAGGTTACGGAAATCCACGTGAATAGAATTTGCCATCGGATTTACTTTCGTACACCTGCCATTACATCACTCCGCCGTGAATATTTCACTGATTGGTGAGTCGATTATTCATTCATTCGAATCTTCGTTCATTCATTTTCATGGTACAATAGTTCATGCATTAGTAAAAGATTAATTATTTCCTATTAAAAATCTATCCAGTTTCAAGCGAGCTTGTTCCACTTGAATTATAATCGGGCTCCCTGTATTTCGTTCTGTCCACTTGGAGTTATATTCTATTTGCTTGCCGATGATATAGTCATTACTGTCATTATTATCGATGGAATGCAACTTGGTGCGGTCAACTAGATTACGTTATTGAGCGAGGTAGAGTTTGGAGTTAACGCGAGTTAGGTGGAGCCATGTCTCTCTCGCGGCCAAGTCCCTTCCGTTCTTGGTACGTACACGCAAAAAGGTCAGGCGAGTCGCGCGAGAACAAATAGTCCGAGTTGGCAGCAATAAATTAGTGACTGATAAGATTATTGGTACGCGGCTGAAACTAGAGCAACCGACGGAACGATAACACCTTTTGCATGCAGTGGCTCGATGCGAAAGGTAGTTGTTGTTACTGTATAATAAGAGCGAGACTATCAGGGAGCGCGAGGCACCATAGAAAAGTCGACTTTCTCGCAAAGAATGGAAAAGAAGGCGCGTTTTAATCGAGCGCTCGTCTCGCGCTATTAACCTTTCGACTGCTATCGCTCTCCTACACTTAGATACTCCACTTTTTGCCCAATAATGACTTCGCAATGACTAGTAGCTTCGCGCCGATTTTAATTCCCTTTTATAACTACTTCGAAATGCGTAGTTTCGCATTCGCACACATCCCGCGCCTGGCAGACAGCCGTTCTGCTTAATGTTACATCTATTTTCAGAGGGGGAAAAAGCGCGAAACGTGTTCCGTCCACGTGAATTTATAATAGCTCCAGAAATATAAAGCGGAACGACCGGACGGCCAGACAAGTTAATGATAATACTTTTTTTTCCTTCGTCTTCTAAAATAGAGTATATCACGCTTTCATGTAATTAGCATTGTTAGCCACCGCGCTAGTTTTCGGGAAATTGCTAGCCTGAAACTGTATAACTTGACGCGGCTCTAGTATGAATTCGTTTCCAGTTTTACTGTCCCCGTGACATTTTATAAACGTGTGTAATAATCAGGAAAGAGGGAGAACAAGCGCGTAACAAAGTTTCCGTAAGTTCAGTTCAGCGAGTAGCGCATTAAATCTATATTTAAAACTATAATTGACGGAGGAGGCGTAGACAAGTAAGAGTTGAGAAAAAAAAAGCGGTTGAAGTACAAAGATCGGGCGAAGTGGAACTTCGTGCTGGAAGTCTTGATGCCGCACGCACCCGCGCTCTTCCACCAGGCAGGTACTATCGATCATCTGCTCTCTCCCACCTAGGCTTTTTATCCCCTACCCATGTGTAATTCTTCCTACCCCGCAAGTGCGAGGGTCAATGGCCAACGGCAGTATAATATTGTCCCTCTCGCACTCCAAAGCTCTATCCGTGCTGCGTCCTTCTCCGACGGAATTCTTGTGTCGCGCATGCGGCCAAACTCTCATCTGGCGTGGACTTCGCTTCAGTCGTTTGTTGACCATCGCCAGAGTAACTCTCTCTTCCACCCATTGAGTATAATGGAAACAAGGGTGGATGCATCAGTCGCATAGTCTTTTATTTATTCGGATTTATTTAGTAATTTTAAATTGGTTTCATTTGTTCCTATTTTCTGGAATAATACAAGACAAAGTTTGCCTGTTTGTACGTTCGTGATAGATTGAGGGCTGAATTCGTTTCGTTTAGTGAAGTTTTTTCTTCTGTTCAGAAATATGAGATCAGATGTTAAAAGCGATTTTCGTATTACAAGTTATAAAACCAAATTAATAGATTTTATTTAGCACAGATGAATTAGGATTACCCTAGATTTTCGTGTCTTTATGTCGTCTAGAATTTTGGTATGTTTCTGACTTTTTTCAAAGTGCACTTTGACGTAATAAGAAAAGTAGCAGGAACTTTCTAAGTGGTTTTTAAAAATTAATTATCACGAAAATGTATGCAATCATCAGTAGGATTGTCCAATATTAGACTGTCAAGTATTAATACGTTTTTTAATCTTGGCGAGCAAATTTATTTTGGCGTGCACCTTCGACCTTTACGTAAGGGGTGGTTCTCAGGAGCATCAGTGAATTTTTCCTCTCATTTCTGGCCAAGTTTAAAATTCAATTTCTCTGAATTCGAGGCCGAGCTATCGTCAAAGTACATAGATGGCGCAACTGGTACGTCCGACGAAGGGAACTTGGCGACACGGGGGGGTTTGCGAAGGTTGAGAGAAAGAGGGGTAAAAACTAGCAAAAATAAAAGTTCCTCTGATTACTTTGATCCGAAACTTTGACCGCGCACAGAGCCGCTTAACTCCGCGTGCTCTAGGGAAAAATCACTCGCATAAATCATTCCTTTCCAGGCGTTCCATAAACGCGAATAGTTGGCCAGTTTTTGTCCCTCGAAAGCAATGATCATTCGGGATTTCGAAAATCAGGGAAAGTAGAAGCGCAAGACTGAACTTTCTACGAACTTATTCCGGCGACAAAAGTGATAGTCGCAAACGTTTCGAGCATCCGAAACGTTAGATTGGGCAGACTGGTTTTTTGCCAGGGACAATTCCCGAAATTGGTAGATAGATGGGTGAAGAAGAGGAGTGGGTGGTGCCGGAGGGACACTTGGCTCTTCGGTAATGATCCTCGTGTCCAGACGGCGAGCCATTCAGTCAGATTTCGCTGCTCAGATGCGGACTGCAATTCGTTTCGCTCGAACGGCCGTCACGCCATTGAACGTAGCAGTTACCAACGCCGGGAACAAGGTGATTCCGAGTGGCCATAAAGAACCTGCTGGCAGGGAGAACCTCCGGCAAATCGAGCACGCTCTCCTCTGCCTAGCTGTTTTCGACGACTTCACTCAGACAGTTTGGAGTTTAGTGAGAAACTCGCGCGCGTTTCCCACCCAGATTCCTGCGTTTGATTTGTGAAGACAGCTGAAGTTCAGTGTAACGGAAGCGTCCGATTTCGTGCGATCCTCTCGCCATTTCTTAAGCATCCACCAATTAAAAGTTTCCCTTTGATAGAACTATTAATTGGCCAACGTTTCTATAGCAAATATACTATTTTCCTGTGCTAAGATTGCTAGATTAATTAAATTTAATACATTATTCGTAGTAAGTAATACAGAATTAGTATAAATTTCAAGAGTTTTCACAAGTGTAGTATTTTAAATAAGCAATTTGCAAATATTTCACATGAGAATTCATTATTCCCTCCATTTATCTTACGCGATTCTTCAGTATTAGTCAGAAATTGAATAATCAGGGTTGTCTTTATGGCTGAAGCCATTACGAAGTAGACGGCTGTGTTAAAAAAGGTTGCGTTAAAAACAGTGTTTGCCTCGTGAAAGCTTTTTTTTGCGCGGACTAGGAATGAATCATGAGATCGGCAGTCAGGGGAAAGGAGCGCTCGTAAAAGACAACCAGAGGGGGAATACACGACTGGAATAATGAAATGAAGACGAAACGCCGTGAATCCAGCAGAGTACATACACACATATCCGATTCCTGTGGAGTTTAATTAATTAAAATCGATCCGATCGGTATACGGTTTACGCCCTTGTAGATGTCTGTCGTAGATTATTTTCATGTGCGAGAAAGCCCGGTCAGCTAGGGGATTAATTAAATTGAAAGTGCTGGCAACTAGTAAATAGGTCGTACTAGGCGTATGTATAAACATCACGATAAAGCTGAATCAATCTCGTTATTGCAATAACATGGAAAAATTACAGGACTCGCGGAAAAGCGTTTATTAATATTTGTTTAATATTCCAGAGAATACCGTTAGGGTTTCAGTGGGATATGTATGATGGCAACGCTTCCATATATCGTCGGTCAACAAACCGTATGGCTATTTTTATAAATCAATACTGGTTCATGCATATTGATATGTTTTCGATAGCGGGCAGACTTAAACCGCAATCGGGCATGCATTAGAACAGCCGAGGTCAATATCGTAGGGTTAGGCTGCGGATTAATCTGAATATTAAATCAAATATGTCGCTCTGCCCGGAATATTAGCATAGCGCCGGCGAGCGTTCATGAATAAAGATCGGGACGTCTCTCGGGCGCGGACTTCCTTTTTGCGATGTTCCTTCGAAAGCACCTTTTTCGGCATTCCGTCGATTCGCGTTTAACACTGAGTCCACCCCCGCATATCGGCTTAGCTGCGTCGAATCTCTTGAATATGCATTGTTCCCTCTCGACAATGCCATACCAGATGAACGCTTCCGTTCCAACGGCTCTTACTAGCTCTATTAATCGGATCATTTGACCATCCAAGCGTACTTTTTTACTTTCCCAGCCGCTCCAACTATTTTTTAGTTCATCGTTAGCATACATTTCTATTAATGCATGCCTGGCCAATGAAAAGTGGTTGCTACTCGAACGTAGACTGTTTTTTATCTGAGGCAATAAGTGGGCTGATTCTGTATGGCGATATTTCGAAATTCTATTAGACACAGTGTGTCTGTCATTTAAAAATGATATCGGTGTTACATCACGAATGTTACGTTACAATCATCCCCGTCATCCAATTAGCAGTATTACCTCGCGTAATGTCAATCTGTAAACACCTCTCTAAGGTTTGCAAGTGGATTATTCAGTATTTCGCTTCTGCAGTAAAATTTCGCGGGTTTCCAACCTTAGCGGAGTCCTAAATTTCTATCACCAAATTAGAGTCTTATTCATCATGCAACGCCAATCAGCAAACACCTGCGGAACGTTTGCAATTGGATTATACAGTATTTCGCTTGGGGCGGCAAATTTTTGGCGGTTTGCAAATTTGCAAAGTACGAAAGTTGTATGACTAAATTAGAGTCTAATTCGTCGTCGCGCGGTCCTCGAGAGATACAAAGTCGGTATGAGAGAGAGAGCGAGCGAGAGCGAGGAGAGCAACGGGATGCTGGTGGTGGGCGGTGTGGAAACGTGGCCAAGAATCGCAAGAAGTTTCGGTCTGCATTAGTCGAGGGAAGTGGTGAGAGCGCGCACGGCGCCGCGGCAGTGGTGCTGCTCTTCGAACTTCCGAGCGCGCGAGCGAGTGCTCGCCTTGGTGTAATCCGGCCTCTTCACGCTTACATGCTCGCCAAAGGGGACTCATCGCTTTCTGAATTCTGCAGCGGCGAAGTTAGTCCGCATCAGGACTATCTCTGTCGTCTCTGGAATAATAGCGCCACTGTTCCCATCTCCGTCGGACCGGCGGCCTGTCTTCTCCCGTGAACGTCGACCTCCTCCTCACCGCCCGGAGAAGCTTTTCGGCTCTTCTCATGCGCGTTCTCTCCGCCCTGTGTCGCCGACTCGCTGCGCGAATAGTTTCGGAATATTAACGCGCTGACTCACGTAACTAAATTATAATGTCGCTGTCGCTCGCTTATTCCCTCTCTCACTGTCTTCCCCTCTCTCTTTCTCAGTCCGACCGTCTCTTTTTCTGTCTCGTTTCTACGCTCTATGTCGGCTGAGGTCACTCTCGCGAGGAGGAACTACTCGATGAGTCTGAGTAAACATTCTGCCACGCGGAGATAGTGGTAGTCCTTTTGTGGGAAAGGAGATCCTTTGAAAGACTCTCGTTCCCTCATTCTTATTAGCATTTTACTCGATTGCTCTTCCAATGCCCCCTCAGTTATTCCTTGCAGTCGAAGCTATTACCAGCCGCGCTCCGTGTAATAAACCTAGTCTACGTGAGCATCAATTGCTATTTATTGAAACGTTGACTGCCAAGGTGGACAGCCTCTCCATTTCCATTCCTTTGCTGGCTTTTGGAGTATCATAATCGAGAGTACCAGACAAAGTACACTGTCGAGTACATGGACAGTCGATTGAAGCAATATTTAATTTAGTAATCAATCGAATAAATCAACGAGTTCGTAATATCTGTCGCGGTTCTTTGCACAGGCATAACTTTTTGTTTATCCATTACATGTTTCATACAATCTCGAACAATTCTGTCTGTCAGTATCGATCTAGAAAACATTCCAATCATTAACACAGTGCAAAAGGCGCGTAATTCAAAAGGATTAGCTTCATTATTCGAATAAATCAACGAGTTAATAATATCTGTCGCGATTCTTTGGACAGGCATAACATCTTGTTTATCCATTAACTTTTTTATACAATCTCTAACAATTGCATGAGTCAAAATCGATCTAGAAAGCAATCATTTACACAGTGCAAAAGGCGCGTAATTCAAAAGCGTTCGCTTCATTATTTACTAAAGCGCGGGTGCAATATTTCGTTTTAGCAAGGAGGAAATGAATTGCGAAGAGAGGAAGCGGAGCACGAAGCTTTCAGTTGCGAGAGCAATGCTTTGACAAAGTGCACGTAGACACTTATCCTTCGGCTAATCGTGCGCGAGCGAGCCACACCGGCATTCCTGCATTTATCTAGGAAACCGTACATATGCATCGCGTGTCTCTTTGGAGCTGACATGCCTGTAAGCAGCAGGTTCGATAAACTCTCACGAACACAGAGTGGCAAGGTGCAGGAGACGAAGGTCGACACTCTATTAGGATATTCCTGCCGATGACAAACACGTTCCATAAGGCATTCGACCAACCAACATTCTCATTTACGGTTACGCCGCCGATGTCGGACTTGTCGATTTCTGCGTTGACTTGAACCATGTTTAGACCGTCTGCCGTTTTATATGAATATGTTAGCGACTTCGCATTTGATTAAGGGCTCTCCCGCACACGACTAAGTATCGGTGGCAGACTATTTTGTTGATTGAAATATTTACTGTATTTTTATCAACGCGCATGAATGACTAAATGCGTAGTAAATAATCTAACGGAGAAAAACGTGTGTTGTGTATTAAAAATGTATAGTAACAAATATAAAACAAATCTTTTCAGATTTATGCCATATTTGTTCATACTTATTAATAATTTTTAAAATCGATCAGCATCGACTCAAAAATAAGAATTCTCAGTGAACAATCTAACCAACAAAAAAGTCGACCAATGAGAGTCAGTCGTGTGCGGCAGACCCAAGAATGGAAGTCGGGTCGAAATCAGGTAGTTAGAATAAAAGGTTTACGAGCCGTGGTGAAGGTGGGATATAAGGACACACGTGGTGTGCAGGCCTCAGCCATTTTGACCGGATGGTCAGCATCCGTCAATAGAATCAGGTAGTGTTCGACAAAGCGAAGGTGAGAAGGAAGGACAAAGGAAGGCTGAATTGTCGATTGTCTTGAAGTCAGGAATTCGGTGGATGTCGAGTCCAACGACGAAGTGGGGAAGACAGCTCTTTGCCTTTGGATCAGATGACTGTGAATGACAACACGCCACTCGTCATCGAGTCGCCTCGTCGTCAACAGGTTCCTTGGCAGATTTATACTCCGACTAGCAGTTTTTCTCCAAAATATTTATTTCCGTTCTGTATAATATCTGAGATATTATTTACGTACACTCGTGAAGCTCGACAAGTTTAATCGCATCGATTGGAATAAATCGCGAGTGTAATTGCGGCTTTAGATAATCACATTTAGTATTTAACGTTAATTGAGTCGAGTGCTATTGCGGATAGTTCTTTTCTTGAATCCAGGATAATGTGACGGTTAAAATATTTGGAACGAGTGTAGTTACGGCTTTGGATAATCACATTTAGCATTAGACATTAATAAATTCGAGTGTCATTGCGGTTAGTTCTTTTCTTGAATCCAGTTTAATGTGACAGTTAAAATATTTGGAACGAGTGTAGTTACGGCTTTGGATAATCACATTTAGCATCAGACATTAATAAATTCGAGTGTCATTGCGGTTAGTTCTTTTCTTGAATCCAGTTTAATGTGACAGTTAAAATATTTGGAACGAGTATAGTTGCGGCTTTAAATAATCACATTCAGTATTCAACGTTAATTGATTCGAATTTCAATGCAGTTAGTTCTTTTCTTGAATCCGGGATAATGTGACAGTTAAAATATTTAGAACGCATTGAGATTACATCATAGAATACTTGAGTACAAATAAATTCATAATCGATTGGGTATATATCTCGATAGTCCACGTGCAGCGAATGTATTATAATATTTTTCTGTGTCATGGACAGTCAGGCGTATAACAATTCGCTGCCAGTCATCTTATTGATTCATGGACACGTTGTCATTGATTTCTCGGCTGTGTAATTATTCTGGCACTCTTAGTTATTCATTCGTCGGATTTGACAAATCCATCGCTGTGTCCATTATTATAGGAAATCTTTAATCGCCCGATTTAATAGTACCATTTGCAACGGTTCATTAAAATTTTCTTAGTTTCAACGAATGTAACATAGCATTTCAATTCATAATGCCGATCCATTTGTGATATAAATTGTTGAGCGCCTGTAATTATTTTCACACTGTAGTCAATCGCCAAAATTACGATATTGTCCCCAGGATTTCGATGGAACTTTGACGAGCTTTACCTTTCTTTCTCTAGAATCACGAACTGTCACGTTTATCATTGAAAACATTGTTGCAACGTGCAAACACAGTCAGCAATGTTTTCAAATGTTCCAATTTCGCGCGGATCGATTTTTTGCGCGGCCCTGCCATGGTTTATACGGGAAAGTGGTTCCCGTGTTACATCCGCAGCGCGCGCTGTGTCCTCGGTGGCCGATCCAGCTGGGGAGTTCAATAACCCCGGCATCACCGCCGCTTGGAAACACCATACATTATCTAGTATCGCGCGTTACGCCACACGTAACAACGATTTGTTTGTTTTAACAATCGGCTCACAGTAGTTGGCCGATCCTCCGCAACTCGGGCGGGACGAAAAAATTGCTGGTCAGTTGAAAGGATAATTCACCTATAATTAGACCGCGGACGTTTGCACAAAGCAGAGGACGTTTGTATAATAATTATTGTTTCTAATACACCGTGCGTTACTTACACATGAAAATCTGAAACGTAGTCATTCGAAGTTGCAATAAATAAACGGAAATCTGTATTTGGGTAAAGGAGCGCGCTCTAGTTTTAATTCCAGGTTTTATGACATCCCTTTATTCTTTCGTAGTGCGGTCCACTTGTCTACTCATACGTCCCTTTTGTCAGCACAATTTTATGACCTACATTTTGAGAAGCGCATACCTAGAATAAAATAGTCCAAGAGATTGAGGGAACGTAGAGCCACGAATATCGAGGAACAACTGTGCCACCTTTTAACCTCTTCAAAAGCGATCATACAAATAAATGTCGTATTCTTATTCAATTACATTGTACTAATTTAAACTCAATTAGAAACTAAAGTGAGAATGGCATAAGAAAACAGAACACCGATTTCTTACGTCAATTAGAATCATTTTCAATGAAGAGTGTTTGGTCTAAAAAAAGAGTAAGTGCGGTTGGATATGTGTACTGGTCTTTTGAAGAGGTTAAATCGCTTTCTGCAGCTGTGTGGAAGTGAAGTCTCGCTTTGTCGAAGCGCCCCTTTTCTACGAAGAAAACACTGGACGTGTGGTCGAAGGAGAATGCCGGAGGGCAGCGCGCGCTATCGCTCGCCTACGTCATAAGAGGGAAATTGTAATGGGCGTAAGAGTGTCCAACACTATTGAGTCCCGGAGTGTGTGTGTTTTATGCATGCCTGGCTGACCTCCACTGCGGTTCGATGCCCGATAACTCGCACTGCCGAACGCGCAATTCTAATGAGCCTCCGACGACATACCAATTTTAAGCGTAAACGAACCCGCCGGATTTCAATTTCACTCGGCCGTCATTCGATCGCTCATCATTGAAATCCTGATGAGCGAATTCCTCTCTTTCCCGATTGCCGGAATCGGACCCGTAAATCTTTCTTTTGAAATAGAAATACGAAGAGCTCTCTTATTAAAAAGTCCACATTGCAGAGTAGTAATTTATTATTTACTAATTTGTTCGTTTAAACGGAGAAGACAGAGAATGATTTTATTAAATGAAACATACACTTGGTCTTAAAAGTTTCCAAGCAATAAGCATTGCGTTAACAACCGACGCCTTGACTTTTGCTACTCTGATTTCGCATTATTCGCATTAAATGATCTTTCCTTCAGATATTCTCGAATCCTGTTTCTCGTCGCAGGAAAAAAGCATTGGCCATTATCACATTGATAACAATCTCCCTGCAGTGCGCACAATTGCATATTATACAAGTACAAACAGTAGAACATTCATTGGTTGGAGAAAAATAAACTGTAAATAAATGTACAGGAAAGACAGTTTAAAGCGATTGATGTAAAATGAAAGTGGCAAAAATAAGGCGCCAGGTGTTAGGATCATTTAACAAGCGGCCGGAAACTTTAGCGAGCAGTTGTGTAAATAATACCCGGCAATTGGTATAATGTGAAAAGAATGCGTGGCGAGGCGAGGGGATGGGTTGCGTTGTAAGGGGAAAGCAGGCAGAGCCACCCTGGGTAAAAAGGTGTAGCGGTGGTGGCGGCGGCGGCTTAGCTCGGCAATACCAGAACGAAGGACAAATCGATTGCGCGCCTCGCGACGTGGATGACGTGGCCTCATAAAGTGCACCTGCCGCAATTATTATCAGACCCCGATGCGATCTCCCGGTGCATCACGCCACATGCATTCTATCGATCCACCTGACCAAGCGGCGACAAAAACACTTGGCTCTCGCGGCGCGGCGCGGTGGCAGACCTTTTATTTAATCAAAATGGACAGTGCGCGCTCTCGCTCCGCGAGAATTCCAGCTCGCATTGTTCGTGTGGTTCCGGGATCGAAATACAGAACACAGAAAAAAAAGCGACCAACTATTGCGTTCTCGCGCTGGCTCAGTTTTTCACAGTCGAAGCGGGACGGTTTTAGTGTGAGCGGAACTTCGCTATTCGCTCAGAGTTTCGGAACATCGTACTTTAAAGGCGCAGGTATCTAAACGCACCTTTAAAGCGGCGGCAAAAAATCGCCACCCGTAGCCAAAACATTGTACTCTGACCTACTTAAATCGTCACGAGGACCCAGCTGTTTAGGCAGCAGCAGCCCCCCTCCAGTCAAAATAGTTACTTGCAAGATTTGCTCGAATGTCAATATTCATCGGTGGATGTATTCGGAACGACAGTTCGTGTCGAGGTGTTGGTGACGGAGGAACGATCTGACAACTCGTCGATTTCATAAGAGAAAGTTCGGTGTCTTTAACTCGCGAATAAGCGACAGAGTTTTGGTGTATTCGGTGGTTTTAAAATAAGAGTGATTGTTGCAGTGTTTGTTAAATTCACTCGCGATTTGTTTTCTATTTTAATAATAACGAAGTAGAATCTCGATAGTATTCAATTTTTACTTTATCGTGTTTCACGCGTTGTATTTTTATTTCAATAATAACGAAGTAGAATCTCAATAGAATTCGATCTTTACTTTACCGCGTTTGATGTGATCTATTTTTTATTTCAATAATAACGAAGTGGAATCTCAATAGAATTCGATTTTTATTTCATCGTGTTTGATGCGAAGGAAATGGTGTTTTATCGCGAACGGTTTGGAGCATTCGAAAATAGACAGTGTCGAATACTAACTTGAGTTTGTGGCAAACGTTAGACGAAATTGATTCTTGAATAATTGTGACCGCTGGACCGTTAATCGCTAACGGTACAATCTGGTGAATTTCATTGGTAGCTAGTATGCGTCTCGACGAATGTCGTGCCGAGTGCGAGCACTCTCTCGATCGAGATTATTTTATGGCTCTGGTTATACGGCTCGTGCTCCACTTACTGTTAGATGGCGAGTTTCTCCTTGATTTAGCGTCTCGATCATTGAATTAGGACGTGGTTGTGTGTGCAGTGTATGAGCTCATAATGGAAAGGGGATAGCGCGATTCTCTTGCGTAAGTTAATTCGTCTTTAGTGCGCGACTCTAATAAAAGAGCTGTTGCAAAGTGGAAAATACGGTTCTCAAAGGAAGTGGCGTGCTTTTAAAATTATCGAGTTCTCGTGGCTAAGCTTTAGCTTGATGAGAATCTTGAAGTTTACCCCTTTTCAAATTCTCGTCGCATTGTTAAAAGTTTAATTCTTATTATAAATTCAATATCTCTGCTTTGCTAGTATTTAAAAGTACGATAACTCGACGAGAGTTTTGTTACCCCCTTTTTTCTTAAGTTTACCTTACGTTATTCTGATTTTAATCCCGTATTAAAAATTTACTCTCTCGCCGCCGCGTCCCTTTCCTTTTACATTTTATTTGGTTCGAAAGTATAATTTAAAACTTCCTTGAAATCGCGTTGCAGCTTGCTATTTGATGCTCGTAAAAAATTCTACTCGCCATTGGAATTCCCGCAACGAGGAAAACTTTTCTTCTCGCGCGATTCATCCAAGATTTGCAAAAGCAAAGACGAAGTCTGATGAAATTTCTTTTAGAGTTTCTTGCATTGTCCTTGATTAACTTTTTCCCTTACGAGCTTCTAGTTAGAATTGCAGATTTCTCGTGCGTGGCAGGCAAAAGCGTTATGGATTTAATTAGATCGGCGCTAACGTGTAAAGCAGCAACAGCAGCAGCAGCAGCAGCATTTATAGGCAGTGTCGTTATTTCGCGTACCGTTATCCGATCACCTTGTTAGGCGCAAAAATAGTTTTGTTTACGAGCGTAGCGATACGAAAGCAAAAGGTGAACAATAACAGGAAGCGGATGGTGTACCTCCACTGAATGGAGGTAACTCTTTATTACTTGGGCACCTGGATCGCGGTTACATTACGGTCGGGGTTCATGGTTTTAGTCGTCCTCGAACTCCCCTTCCTCTTGCATTAATAAGCCGCGGCTCCAAAACTACAGAATGCAATTTCAAAATACACTACTCCATTAGACAAGTTACGAATTTTCCCTAACTCTGCAAATCTAATCAAAACATCAGAACTAGGATCGTATTAATTTTCATTACAGCCATCTGCAGAGTAATCATTCGCAATAAGTTAATATAAATTACTTTAAAACAGAGTATCTCTCAGGGAATAAAATTAAAGTTTAAGTATTTTGAAATTGCAATATTAGTTCTAGTAATTATTCCTAGTAAAAGTTAGATACCCAATAAATTATCAGTAGTATGAAAGGTATCGATATCTTAAACCCTTCGTGATTATACAATATTTGAGTACAAACAAAGTCTCTAAACATGGAACTAATTAATATTCCACCGGCATAGTTGAGCGACAGTTCACTATATTTAAACAGAGAGGAAGTTCACCCGCTAAAGTATTGCGCGTGGCAATAAATTAATCAAAGTTTGACGAGACTTTGGGTTAAAGCATTTATCACCGAAGGGTTTAAAATATCTAACTGGAGGGCTTTCGGAGGCCTTTACAATGTCGAAGTAGCTAATTGGTTTAGTGAGCGGAGGGCGGTGTCTGGCAAATTTCTAACTCACTCACTCGCTAACTCACCCGAGGCAGAGCTATAACGAGATTGGCGTTTCCCTCGCCGCGGTAAACGCACTCGTCCACGGGAATGGTGGCGAAAGCCGTCGCCGTCGCCGTCGCCGTCGCCGCCGTCGCCGCCGGCTGACAATCCGTGCTGCTCGGGGCGTCATCGTCCAAGCTTCCACAGGAAGTGGTCATCGATTCCGCAGAGTGCGCCTTCGCCGTTGCCACACTTCCTTCCTCGATTCTCATCCTTCCACCGGGGTATCTGACACAGCGAACAGGCTACGGTCATTCAATTCTAATGAGCTTGGTAAATTGCTGGTATTAATAGAGCCGACACGAATGTGCGGTAAGAAAGTCCCGATGGTCTTGTGTAAATCGCTCCGTACACTGTGTTAGTATTGTCTTTGTGTCTCTGACTTGGTTACATACTTGAATACCAATTATTATTATTACTCATGGTAGAAAAGTAATCATATTCGTAGCGAAAATAATAAGTTTGGAATATCCTTTTGTAAATCGTCCTGTACAATTCATTAATACTAAACCTACCACTTACGGTGAAATTAACCACTTTTAAAGTAGAAAGTACGGACATAAAAAAATTGTCGGTAGGTTTAGTGTTAATATTCACTGTAGAAAAGTATCATAGTTATCATATTCACATAACAAGCTCGAAATATCAATCTGTAAATCGTTGCATCCAATGCATTAATACTGTGTTTGTGTCTCCCAGTTAGTTGCATACTTGAATTCCAATTATTATTATCATTCACTGTAGAAAAGTTTCATGTTAATTATATTCATAGTGGAAATAATAAGTTCGGGAAATCCATGCGTGAATCATTGTCTGCAAAGCACAACTGTCTTTGTGTCTCCGAGTTCGCTTGCATAGTTGAATTTCTATTATTGTTCTCTGTTAATTGCTCTATTCACATGTAACACTTGATCACAGTGATTATACTCGTAGTGAAAATAATAAGTAGACATACGGTTTGGCTTCTCATAGTTTTGCATGCATTAATAATTTAATTCAATAGTTTTCGTGGGATGTTTCTGTTAAAAGTTTGCCTACTTGTTATTAGTGCAGAAATCGCCGGTGTTGGTAGAATAACTTATTGTAAATTAGTTCAATCAATATTCCAATGACAATGGGGGTTAGCAGTAAATATGTTAACGGTAGTTAATCAACTGTGACGTGTTACTAATTGTGAGAAAAAGTGGAGCGCCTGCAGGCGCCGATAGCAATCAAGAGGTCAATTGTCAGAAGCAATACTGGTCCAATCGTATTGATCATTCTATGCCGTGACAGTTAAAGTATTGCGCTTGCCATTCGATTTTGTATTCTGTGTTACAGAAATGATAAAATACGTATTAATAATGGGAAGTCATTAAACAGAGGGGTTGAAACTTTCATTGTATTAATCACTCGGTCATAGAACATACAAAAAATTCTTTGCTAAACATATCCAGAAAGCATTAAGGGAATTAAAAAATACCGAGAAATATCAAAGTGTCTTTAAACAATATTTAGAATTTTCTTATTCTTTCGGTTCGCGCGCTACCTTTAACTTACCCGAGATGTGTTCAAAATTTGGGGAAAATTGACCGCATAGTTTTCAAGTAAACGCGTATACCGATTTTCGAACAAGGGTTCCGAGTGAAACGCGTTTGACGCACGAATAAGCGGAGAGTTCTCTCTCGAGCGGCGGCTTGCGACTTTCGGGCGGGTTTACTATCACCAACTTTGCAGTGCGAGACAACAGGTTTACACGGTTGCGTCATTTGGCCGAAAGGCCGTCGAGTTCACGGCTAATGAAGTTCAGTTCGCAATCCACTTAGCTTCCCACCCGTCGGCAACCGGATAGCGCTAACTTTCGCCAGCACGGAAACTGGCTTTTCCTACGAGCGGGAAAAAAAAGAGGCTGCAACAAGAGTGGACAGTGGTTTCCTGAAAATCGTCGCGAAACACTCGGGCTAATACTGGAACTACCAAAGATTAAGCTATATTTCTATTTATTTCTATTGATGAGAACAAAGTGACTTATGTTTTAAAAGAGCAAATAAGATTATTATCATAAAAGTTTCTAAGAAATTTTTGAAATAGTAATGGTATTAAGATTTACATATATTTTGTGCGAGGTCAAATTCAAGAGAAATTTTATAAACTATAGTGTTTTGAACTGAATAATAAACATAAAAATATATGGATACAAAATTTTTTCGCGCCACTTGGTAGTTCTAGTATAGTGCCAGCCAAGTGAGGGGCCTCTCACGCGCTTCTTTCGCTTTCCACTACTCGGTACCCTGCCTCGGAAATTGAGGGTGCTAATTACCCTGACTACCTGCTAGCCATCTTACCCCTCTCTGCCCCATTCTAGCTCTCTAGCAATACAGCGCGCCAATATTTTACTTCAAACATTTTTGACGGTTTTTATTTTTTTTCGTGAACTTCCCGACCTTCCCCGGCACTGACATTTGGTGGAGAATGTCCCCTTGCATCAAGGAAGAAGTGATATAAATTTCAGAGCCCTAGCTCAAAGTTTAGGTTTTCACCTATTTTCGACCCGCGGAAATGCTCAATTTTTTCAAGTTTCTCAAAATCAACCGAACCCGGGATATTTTGATTGTTTTCGTATCAGGGTGGATAGAGAACAAAGAATCCGTGAAAAAAAGTCCGGATTTGCAACGAAAACGGGTCGAAAAACCGTCCAGAAAAGTCCATTTTTGCTCATTTTTAACGGTTTTTATTTTTTTTGGTGGACTTCCCGAGATTTCCCGGGGCTGAAATTTGGTGGGTAATGTTTTTTTGCATCAAGGAAGATACCATAAAAATTCCAGAGCCCTAGCTCAACATTTTTTTTTCGGCAAATTTTTCTCTAGGGGTACCCCTTCAGATTTTTTCACGATTTTTCGAAGTTACCCGAACTCGGGTTTTTTCTTCAGGAATCGATTGTTTATGAATGAAAACGGATAGAAAACAAGAAATCCGTTGAAAAAGGTCCGGATTTCTATCGAAAACACTAAAAAAACTGCCTTTAAAGTTCGATTTTTTCGGAATTTTCGCTGGTTTTTCCCATATTTTTTGGACTTTCCGACATTTTTCGGGACTGAAATTTGGTGGGGAGTCTCCCCTTGCATCAAGGAAGGTGTGATATAAATTTCAGAGCCGCAGCTCAAAATTTTTTTTTCCCCATATTTTTGGCCATCGAAAATATCCAATTTTTCAAAGGTCCCCGAACCCGGGTTTTTTCTTCATGAATTGATTGCTTATGTATCAGAGCGGATAGTAAACGAAGAATCCATGAAAAAAAGGCCGAATTTGTATGGAAAATACCAAAAAATCGTTCCTGAATAATGAATTTCATCTAATTTTCACGGTTTTTCCCATATTTTTTATACTTCCCGTGTATTTCACGAGCTGAAATTTGGTGGGAAATGTGCCCTTGCGTCAAGAAAGAAGAGATATAAATTTCAGAGCCCTAGCTCAAAGTTTAGGTTTTCGACAAATTTTTCTTAAGGGTTTGCCCATCGCACGCGAGGGTACAAGCAGGTAGAAACGTCGTCAAAACTGACAGAGTGGGGGTGCCAGTTAAGCTCCGGGAGCCTAACTTGGCAAGCGCTGTTCTAGTATTAAGTCTACCGCACACGACACTTTGTTAGATTATTCACTGCGAATTCATTTTTATGTCAGTCTATCGTTTGGGAGATTTACGTGGGAATATTCCAAGGGAGAAAATAGTCTGGCATCGATAGTCTGTCGTGTAGCCCTTAATCTGGCGAAAAGAGTTGGAGTGACGCTGGTAGAATTTCAATGGAATATCGGCTGGAGGGAATGCAGCAGCGGTAGTTCCTCGGTACAGTAGGACCCCAGAGAAGGTTCACGTTAGGAACCCGTTTGAGGTTCAACTTTCATCCCCACCACTAATTAAGAATTCCGCCCGCAACCCTACCTGTGCTCCCTCTAAAATCCCTCCAAAATTACTTTATGACTCCATTTATGACAACCTGGTCCCATAATTCTAATCTTTTTTACATGTAATTTAAATTTGATCGTTTCATGCTTTTAATAAATAACAATTTGTTTAACGGATTGGTGATATTTTTACGAGTAAAATGATACCAAAAACGACTCAATTTGGCTAATTTCAAAGGAATAGTACCTATGTATATGTACTCTCAAATGGACACGTATCACAAAAAATGATATCACCACCACCAATCAGGAAAATTGATAATACATATGTATGTATGTAATCCTTACCAGATCGGCGGACTCTTTTATAGGTTTCTAGTCGGTCTCGAATGTTGAACCTTTCCGGAGGTCATATTGTTCTTGTATTAGGTCGAATTTGGTATCGTTGTACTCGTACAAACATCGCCAATATGTTAGACATATTATGATTAATACCAAACAAAAAATGTTAATAATAATGTTTTTCACCTAAAATGGACTTCACCTTTATGGCTTCAGGGTCATAAATGTAGTCCCGAGAAAGGCCGAATCATAAAAATCAGCCGGCGCAGGGCCATTAAGTTTGGGAAAATCGCTAATCCTTAACAGATCGGCGGACCCCGTTACAGGTTTCTAGCCGGTCCCGAATGTTAAACCTTCTCCGGGGTCCTACTGTACATGGTCTCCCGAAAACCACCAACTCCCGAACACGAAGCCGGCGATGCCGAGATAAGTAATGGAAAGTGGATTAAAGGATTCGCTTTAAAACTTCCATCGCCCGCTGATCCGCATCCGTTATCGCCGGGCTCAGCCTTAATCGCCAGGAAAACAAGTGCGAATCCATTAGCGTGAAACTTTGCACGCGCCCTCTCCTTCCGAAAATAGTCTGTCCGAGCTAGGATCTCCTGATTCCAGCCGGTTTTTCAACCCTGTTTACCCCGCTCGGTTTTCCCACTTCCGGGAGAGCAGCTTCTGTTTGCAAGGCAAAGAGCAAAACTGGCGGCGGAAGCAGCAGTTTCCCGCCGGTGTCATCGGTCATTCGAGTTAATACTTCGCCTATGGAATTGTAATGGAATTCCCGCGTGATTTAAAGCCGACGTTAAGCCGATCGCAACGGAAACACGGATTTACCATAAATTATAATGCATTGTAAAACGGAAAGTTACCAACCAATCATTCGATACTCTAATATCAAACGCGCAAAAGGAAGCAGGCTGAAACTTCCAAGAATTGCGTCACAAAAAATTGGTAACAGTTAAATTAATAGTCAAGCATGCAGCTTCTTAGTATTCATCAATCCTGTAAATTACCGGCTTAATTGCACGCGTCGATTAATGGAATTTATTCAAAGTATACGTACAAACCCGGCAGACTAGAACTATCAATTATCGCTCCACGCCTTTTTCCAATAGTTTCCGAGATTTCGAATCATGACTCATACTCTTTCCGTGCCATTGAAAGACAGGCACATCGGTTAACCAATGGGAGACTTGAACGCGTCGTTTAACAATCATTGCGAAGTAGGGGAAACTTTTAGAGCCGAACTAACGGAACACAATCGGCACAGGCAGGCAGAGGAGATTTTTCCGGCCAACAGATAACACTTTGCCGTCTCTCTTCCAATAGTAGTCGGCCGGCGGGGGGAACGTGGAGTAGGGGAAGGGGGAAAGAAGAGGGTCTCGTGAGAAAAAACATACGTCTAATTATCGATGAATGAAGACAGCTGTAAGGCAGTGGTTGTGTGTGTGCCGCTCGTGTAGGATCTTCGTGGCGCGGAATCGTGTCGGAATAAAAGCCCTCGCGATTGCTAGTACGAAGCGATTAGGCGATCGACTGGTACTGAACGTCTTTTCTCGTCGGAGACAGCAGTCTCTTCCTGAGAATCTTCGCTCGAACGAGATATAAATTGAAGCGCTGATTGCGAGAGCAACGTTCACGTACAGGCTCGCTCAAAATAAACGACGCGTCTTTCTCTCGGCACAAGCAGCAGTCCGTGAAAGGAAAAAAGAAGTGTATTTATAGCGGTCATTCTACTGCAGGGCAAATTAACTCGCGAGCCATTGATAAACCTCTCTCGATACACTTAGCATCGAAACTACTTTGCGTGCGCCGAGAATTACGCTGCTTTAATGACTTCCTGTCGGTAATATCAATTTTAGTGGTACGTCGTAAAATGGAGCATTTTAGTTTGGCGGGACGGGACGGGACGGCCGAAACTTTTCGTGCACAAAGTTCCCAGTTGACAGAGGATAAACTAGTTAAATTAGCCGTAAACATATTTGGCAACAAGAGCGATGCTCGAGCCAACGAAAAGTCTGTGTCAAGCGACAGGAAATGTGCACTGTGATTGGAGGTTTGCACGACAAAAGTTGGCGTTCCCGTTACCGGCGACCACAAGATCAACTTCGCGCCTCTCGAGCTGCAAGAGCCATGCAATTTTGCAGTACGGTAACTACGTTGTGAAAGCTCATGCGGGCTAGAAGAGTCATTTCGCAAGTGAGATAAGCCCGAAGTAGCTGTACACTGCTGGTGCGTCGGGCGAAAAAAGCGGCGGCGGCGGCGGCCTGTGTATCTCGTCGGCTGTTTGCGAGGCTCGTCGCGCCGCGCAAACATCGGCCGACCAAAAATAAAACAGGCCAGGAGAGTGTGGTTATCGCGCTTCTTGGCCGCACTTTTCGTTATAATAATCGAGGGAAAAATAGCCGGTAACTTTGCAGGCAATATCTTGTTGTTGCTAGTCTTGTCGAGTGCTGTTTTACGCGTCGTGTAATGTTCGGCAGGTTCGAGTACATTGCGATAGTTAGACTACGAAGAATACAGAAATAATTGTTCATCCAAGTATTAGTTTGACTTTGCTTTATTCGACTTCTCCTTCTCAATGGTTAATTTTGTACTGGGAAAGCATTGGCCCAAGAATCGGGAAAAGTTCACTCAATCTCGGCGAAATTAATAAAGTTATTCATTGACTCTTCACTGAGATACGCGAGGAAATTTTTCAGAGACATTATTCTCATTTATAACAGTAAAGGCACTGATTTATTCATTCTCAAGATTAAACTTTTTCTTCCGAACACACTCATGAAAAATGAAGATTTAATTTACTCGGCAAACCTTTTGAAATTCAATCTCGAAATTGCGCATTTTTACGTCGAGATAACTAACTTGTTATTACATTAACGTGATTTAAACTCCAAGTCTGACTTTCTTGGCGGCATTGCTTTGGCAATCGATGGGCCGAAAGCAGCCTCGGTGGAAAAAGGTTTTCCATCGAACTGAATGGAAGTTTCCGAGGAAGAAGGAGTCTTGATAGCATTGGACACATAATAGCCGCGCGAGAAAGAGAGACAGAGTGATTGGCGTGTTCTTATTATTGATATCGAGAAGGTGCGGCGTTATAGTCGGCCAGGTAATCCCGAAGCAAGGTCAGTTATCACATCAGTTGGCATCGTCACTCGCCGAAGCTTGGAAATGTGGAGAGCGCGCGATACATACAGATTGCAGATGCGGTGTAGTATGCTCGTAACAGTGAACACGAGATGCGTATTCACGTGAGGTGCTTCCTATTGCCGTCTCACCTCACGTGTTCCCGACAACTCGCACTGCCAATCTACCAATTGACTCCCAAATTCCCATTGTCGATTCCTTTCGCCGTAACGCCGGCGAAATGCTCGCTCGTTGCATCAGTAATCACAGACTTTCTAATAAATGCATTGCGTCCTTTAAACTTTGTGATTCGTAAATCGTTCCAAGAAAAATAATACATAACCACTCAAACGGGATGTCTGATTTAAAAACGGAAAAACAAAACGATCTTTTACTTTTTATATAGTCGCTTTTACAAATATACGTATATTTATAATTTTTAGTTTTTACATCGTAGCATACATTTGGCAAGCTATAACGTTTCAATCCGTTAATATGGAGACCCAATAAAAATTGTACACTTATTTGAAATACTACTCCATAAAAGGTGCTATTGGATAATAGGCTGCTGCGTCAGCGTAAGGGCTTGATTACAGTTAAAAGCCGGACATTTCTTACGCAACAACCCAATACCTACATTCGAGTAACAGGACTCCGGCATCGAGCAAGTTCATTAAACCGTACATATGAAGTTTCCCGGCGATAAGCGTAGTCCCACGGTGGCGTGCTCGGCTTATATCACGCGGGAGGCGCGCAATTGATATCTGGGCAGAAGCGGGCACGCGCGCGCGTGTCTCTTCCTCGCGCCGCTGATGACGATGACGCTGGTAGCGGCATAATACGCGCGCGTTAATACGTTATATCAGAGAAGGATAAGCCGTCGATACTTGGAACTCCGCGTAAGAGGAGTTCTTCCGGTCGTGAATCGCACCACATCTTCAATTAATAAGAATGGCTCTCCCAACAAGAACGCATGTTTTGATTATTTAATAAATTGTATAATTTGTTTTGAAATTGCTAATATATTTTCAAACGTATTACAGAGATTACCATTAAGTATCCATAAATTATGCAGCGTTAACATTATTCTCATATGCTTTACGGCTTCACGTTTCTTCACTTGATTTACAGAAGGTTAAGTGTGGAATTTAATATCCGATAAATGACCGCTCACAAGTCGACAGCGATTTATAAGTTCATTATGAAAAATCGAATAAAAAAACATTAGATCGCGAACCGTAATAGAATTCATTTTTGTCAAACTTGATTTACAGAGGATTGATGACAATCTGTGTAGTATATTTTCAATTAAGAATATTAGCAATTTTAGAATAAATTAGGTGATTTATTAAACAATTAAAGTTTCAATACTTGATGATGCATCCTTTAATATTCTTCGAGATAAGAAAGTCACCAATATTAGCCTGGAAGCAGTGTAATTAGGTTTACTCCATTTGAAGTGACTTTTGAGAAAATGACTCCTTTCTTGAGTCTTTCGTCCATGCCTTACACGTGAGAATGACGTGTTCACAAATGACTTTCGTCCCAGGAATGGTTTGGTGGTTATCGATAATTATGACGATTAGTAGCGCTCACATTAGTATGCCATTTACCATGTAAGGAGTGGTACGACAGACTGTTTATACAAACTAGTGTTCGCATGCTAGAGTTTTCAAAGTGCGCGAGGAAGCAAAATGTGAGTTTGCAGTACTGTTTCGTTTGTAAATGAAATTATTTCCATTGGAATTTCATATTTGACATTGCCATATTATATTACCGAATATAAACACAAATACAGAATCGTAATTTCAATGAAGTGTAGAGCACAATTGATTTATTTGTGTAACTATTTGATACTATTGAATTAGATATTTACGCATTAGAATATTGAGTGTACCTGCAATCTCACGTTTGAAAGTCCTTGTATAGTCTTTGGCACGATAGTCATTATCTCTGTGAAAATGTTGCTATTTAATATTCAATGCCCACGCAGCGTATCCATCACAGGGATACGAGTTCTTTGCATGACTGTCGGTAGTAGAATGGAAAAGAAGGAGAACGGAACATTTTATGAATTTTTCACGAGATCACTCTGCGGAGCAAGGAAACTCGGCTGCGTTCGAACGTGTATAATATTCGTGTTCGCCACCTTTTCCACGTTTCAAATAAACACGGGAAAATGTATTGATCGGAGAAAAACAGAGAAGGTCGGCGGTGATGTCGCGGCGGCGCCGCTGCCAAAAATAGTAGCCGTGGCGGACGTGGATTTTTCTGGAAACGCGCGCACGCGATATTTCACTGTGCTTACTATTCGATCTATCAGTTATTGGTTTGACGGTAACTGATAGCTCTGCGGAACGGCGCAACCTTTTTCCACTGATGACTGCCGAGTGATCCCCGGCAGACGATACTTTTGTATCGCACAACAAATACACTCCTCCGTAGAAGCTGAGCATAAGCCGATTGAGGCTCGCTGCGCAGATTGAAAGGCGCTTTCAAAGTATTACTCGGCAGTTCGAAGTTAATTGAATTTATCTTATCCCGTGAGGTAATTGTAAGTTCATTATAGTCAACCTTTTGTTCAATAGAGCTATCCTGTTACGCCCGGCCACGTAATAAAGACGCCGAGTTAAGTAACAGCTCGGCAGGAAATTTTGCGGAATAAAAGTCGAGCCGTCCTAAGAACCACTCTCCCATAGACAATATAAATAATACTGTTGAAGCCAAGTTGCACGCTGCACTACAAATGATTTACAATTATATTTCACCGTAAAAAGTAATCGTAAATCATTTATAATAATCATTAATACATCTTAATTTATCAATCATTCCAAAATACTTGCACTGATACTGACTACATGCTGGTGACTACCCTAGTAGCACAAAAATATTAGCTTAAGATTTTTTTCAAATATGGGGAAAATATTTTTTAAGCCACACTTTTTAATATGAGAAAAATATTAATTCTAAATATTGTACATATATCCAAAAAATGTATAGTGTATGTGAAAAAAATATTAATCAAATATTCGGAGAATATAAAATAGATATTTGAAAAATATACAATAGATATTTGCAAAATATGTATTTGACATTTGAATAATTTTGAAAAAATATGTATTTAATATTAAACAAATATATTTAAAAAATATGTATTTGATATTTAATCAAAAATGTTGAAATTTTTAAAAATTTGGAAACGACCGAATTTTGTTCAGTCATTATTTAAGAAGGATGAACATTAGTTATTTTTTCTTTCTCTGGTATTTTAGCAGCTACACTACACAATTGAACATTTTTTATGATGAGTCGGGATTTGAACTCGGGACATAAGATTACTGGATATTCTGCTTCCTCACTGAGCCATGCAAACCTGTTGTATGCAATTACATTATTTTTTAAGCTCATTAATACGGTTAAAATCACACGCGCGTTTATCATATTTGTTCTTATTTTATATAAAATAAGAATAAATAATGATAAACTGAAGTGTACTTCAATCATACATATACAAACACATACAACATATAGTTTATAAATAAACAACAACATTTATTGTCATAAGTATAAGTAGTGATATAGTTTTATAAGTAAATAAATAATAATTTTAAACGTTTTTGATCCTTGAAGGTGCAGTAGCTAAAAATAATGATACAACTTGTTTTATTTCGACATCAGTTATGGACGCTTGTCTTTTTCTTGCTGCCGCTGTAACATAAAAAATACAATCAGTTGGGTATTTTATATGTTTTAAAACAGAACGAAACCTGATGATTTTTTGTTGACTTACCAGTTACAGCATCAAATAATTTTAATTTTATAAAAGATAATTTGTGTTTCCTTCCTTGTCCTGAATAAAATTTCGCTGCATCATTAGTAATTAATTTATTTAATATGTTGTACAAAATTTTCTTGTTTGTGTCTCCCCCAACTAAGTACAGTAATTGCACCTGGAAGAAGGTATATGCCATTATTTGATGAAAGTTGAAAAAGAGTATTGCCCTTACTCGTAAGCATACAGTACTATATAATTTTATCTTTTTCGAGTTATATGAATACAAACCAGTAAATGAAATTTTTCAGAACTTTCTGAGATTGCAGCATCAAAATGTTCTATCTCGGCCACAGATGTTAATGGCAATTGATCTAAAAAAGATCTTTCGCCATCATGTGAGATAGTTCCACCCCCAGTACCCGCTGCTATATTATTTAATAATCGTTCCATGCATTCCAATTTGTTAAACATTTGTTTTATATCAAATTTTAATTCGGCATATTGCCGATTTAATATAGTCAGTTGTCCTTCACTTAATGTGGTGTTGTCACTCCTTAGTTCTTGATAATCATTGACTGACGTATCTGTATAATGACATAAAGTATATTATTCGTATTGTTACATTACTATTTTATTCATAATATAGTAATATGTGCTGTTATATATTTATTAATTTTCATTTTATTACTTCTATAGTAAGATTTAACGTAAGCAACATTTTTTGTTTATACTTACTTGCTGCTACAGTTTGCGGTTGCAGAATTTCGCCGCTTTCGGAATCGGAGTCTGACGACATAATCATACATCGCCTTTTTACAGTTTTACATTTTTTCGAAGACATCTTTATAAATATTATTTTCACTCCTGCACCACTAATATTTTTATGAGAAAGGGTCAACTACAGTTAAAGAAAAAAAGAAAGAAGTAATAAATTATATATGTACACCTAATAAATTAATGATTAATTAATTGCATAAATGAAGTAAATCACATGCTACAAAGTAAGAGTGACACTTATTATATACAAATGCTTTACGTGTGATTTCAGTTGGAGCATATGAAAGCGTTTCATCCGAAAAATGATCAAATTTAAAAATTCCTATTAATTGCGAATCAATAGGATATTTGTAAAAAGATTTTAATTTTGTTGATAATCTGCCAATTATTTTATTTTCTACTATATCAAAGATCTGCAGGACATAATCATTTCTTATAAAAACGAAACAGTCTCGTTGTCCATAAGCTTTTAAATTAAAATAAGGAACCCTAGTAGCACAAAAATATTAGCTTAAGATTTTTTTCAAATATGGGGAAAATATTTTTTAAGCCACACTTTTTAATATGAGAAAAATATTAATTCTAAATATTGTACATATATCCAAAAAATGTATAGTGTATGTGAAAAAAATATTAATCAAATATTCGGAGAATATAAAATAGATATTTGAAAAATATACAATAGATATTTGCAAAATATGTATTTGACATTTGAATAATTTTGAAAAAATATGTATTTAATATTAAACAAATATATTTAAAAAATATGTATTTAATATTTAATCAAAAATGTTGAAATTTTTAAAAATTTGGAAACGACCGAATTTTGTTCAGTCATTATTTAAGAAGGATGAACATTAGTTATTTTTTCTTTCTCTGGTATTTTAGCAGCTACACTACACAATTGAACATTTTTTATGATGAGTCGGGATTTGAACTCGGGACATAAGATTACTGGATATTCTGCTTCCTCACTGAGCCATGCAAACCTGTTGTATGCAATTACATTATTTTTTAAGCTCATTAATACGGTTAAAATCACACGCGCGTTTATCATATTTGTTCTTATTTTATATAAAATAAGAATAAATAATGATAAACTGAAGTGTACTTCAATCATACATATACAAACACATACAACATATAGTTTATAAATAAACAACAACATTTATTGTCATAAGTATAAGTAGTGATATAGTTTTATAAGTAAATAAATAATAATTTTAAACGTTTTTGATCCTTGAAGGTGCAGTAGCTAAAAATAATGATACAACTTGTTTTATTTCGACATCAGTTATGGACGCTTGTCTTTTTCTTGCTGCCGCTGTAACATAAAAAATACAATCAGTTGGGTATTTTATATGTTTTAAAACAGAACGAAACCTGATGATTTTTTGTTGACTTACCAGTTACAGCATCAAATAATTTTAATTTTATAAAAGATAATTTGTGTTTCCTTCCTTGTCCTGAATAAAATTTCGCTGCATCATTAGTAATTAATTTATTTAATATGTTGTACAAAATTTTCTTGTTTGTGTCTCCCCCAACTAAGTACAGTAATTGCACCTGGAAGAAGGTATATGCCATTATTTGATGAAAGTTGAAAAAGAGTATTGCCCTTACTCGTAAGCATACAGTACTATATAATTTTATCTTTTTCGAGTTATATGAATACAAACCAGTAAATGAAATTTTTCAGAACTTTCTGAGATTGCAGCATCAAAATGTTCTATCTCGGCCACAGATGTTAATGGCAATTGATCTAAAAAAGATCTTTCGCCATCATGTGAGATAGTTCCACCCCCAGTACCTGCTGCTATATTATTTAATAATCGTTCCATGCATTCCAATTTGTTAAACATTTGTTTTATATCAAATTTTAATTCGGCATATTGCCGATTTAATATAGTCAGTTGTCCTTCACTTAATGTGGTGTTGTCACTCCTTAGTTCTTGATAATCATTGACTGACGTATCTGTATAATGACATAAAGTATATTATTCGTATTGTTACATTACTATTTTATTCATAATATAGTAATATGTGCTGTTATATATTTATTAATTTTCATTTTATTACTTCTATAGTAAGATTTAACGTAAGCAACATTTTTTGTTTATACTTACTTGCTGCTACAGTTTGCGGTTGCAGAATTTCGCCGCTTTCGGAATCGGAGTCTGACGACATAATCATGCATCGCCTTTTTACAGTTTTACATTTTTTCGAAGACATCTTTATAAATATTATTTTCACTCCTGCACCACTAATATTTTTATGAGAAAGGGTCAACTACAGTTAAAGAAAAAAAGAAAGAAGTAATGAATTATATATGTACACCTAATAAATTAATGATTAATTAATTGCATAAATGAAGTAAATCACATGCTACAAAGTAAGAGTGACACTTATTATATACAAATGCTTTACGTGTGATTTCAGTTGGAGCATATGAAAGCGTTTCATCCGAAAAATGATCAAATTTAAAAATTCCTATTAATTGCGAATCAATAGGATATTTGTAAAAAGATTTTAATTTTGTTGATAATCTGCCAATTATTTTATTTTCTACTATATCAAAGATCTGCAGGACATAATCATTTCTTATAAAAACGAAACAGTCTCGTTGTCCATAAGCTTTTAAATTAAAATAAGGAAGTTGTATTCTTTTTTTATTAATATTTTCTGCTTTAATAATTATTTCTTTACTAATATTTTCCTTGACTGCAGGTGTTCCGTTTTCCGATAACCTTTTTATTATTTGTGCTAATGGTTTATTCCACCTGCGTAGCATATTTTTTAGCTTTCCTAAGTAATTTTCGAATGGGAAACAACTTAATTCTTCCAAAGAAGCTTTTAAATTTTTAACATCATCTGAAATATGTATTAAATTATGAACATTATATATACAAAATTCTCTACCATATAAAGCAGAAGATTGATGTACAAATAATGATAGCATTTCTCGAGCTTTGTTTAGCCATTCTACATTTAAATGTATTAGTTTATTGTGTAACAAAATTCTAATACCTGAATGAAATAACAAAAAATGCTCATAATAATTATTTGGAAGAATTCCTTTCAAAAGAATGGGTCCCAGATACAAAAGAAATAAACGAAACTCCGTAGCTTTATATCTACTCAATTCTGATATAGGTCGCGATTTACGATTAAATTCGTTCGGTAAACTTTTCGAAGCAAAAACCATTCTTTTCGATAATTTATTTCTCTGTCGTAATCGAAGCTCTATCTTACACCAACGATGAAGTAATTTTTTCATCACTCCTAAACAGCATAAATGCATATAATCCAGAACAAAATGTTCTATTATATTTATTTTATTTATATTTAATAAGGGTGTTCTTTCATCATTTTGATGGTGATTCATATCGCGAAAATTTTCAAAATCGAAATGCGTTCTAGCACTAGCATTATTGTTTTCGTATATGATTCGGCGGTTATAATATATACCCTGTTCTGTACATCTTTCGCAACCGTGACGACTTGTATGTCCTTTAATATTTTTTAAAAATGCTCTCGCAGGTGCATCGCAAGTGAAGCATATTACAGAAACCTCGAACTTGATATTATTATGAAATAATCCATGTTTTAAAAGATCATCCAATTCAGAAGTAAAATCATTGAAATAATCAACTAAGGAGTCTGGTTTGGCATCACCATAATAAATGGCTATCGGAAAAGGAGATACAGTATAAGTTTTTGACACTAATTTGCATAAAATCGGCCAAAACTGATTATTCGAATTTTTTGAAACTGGAATACCATCAACATTAAAAATTAAGCGAATTGTACAAGTTTCTTTAAGTTCAAGAAACAAACCTGTTTCGGCTCGTAATAATTTTAATAGATTCTCTTTTATACCAAAATATGTGAATTGAGCTATGTTTTTCTTTTTGCTTAAAACGGGTACAATATTTGATGATCGTCCAGTTTTTAATAGAGTTCGAGCATCACTTGGAATTTTATATTCTGGATAAATGTCCTTCAAACCTTTTAATAAATTACCCAATTGGGTATGATTAATATTGTTTTCTAAGGACCATAATTTTAAAAAGTCGAGCAATTTTAAATTTGCAACAGCAGTATCATCTTTGTTATTTGCAATAGCATTATTTGTTTCTGCACTATCTATTTGTTTATCTCTATTACTTTCAAAATAACATGAATGATTAATATCAAGATTAAGATCGGGAACAGGAGCAAAATTTGTTTCAGAATTAATTGGCATAATTTTTGATGCCTCAATAATTGTGTCGACACACCGATTCTGAACAGACGACGACGAAGCCATCTCTTTCTTTATAAATTTATATTTTTTATATCGCTTCTCCGACATTTTTTTGTCTATAATGTACACATTATATATGTGAGACAATATTACAGTATAAATATGATATTATTACATAAAGATATACTTACTTTTGAGTTGTCACGGCGAGAAGAGTAATTTAAATAAAATAGCACACTATAAGAACACTGTCTTCAGGAGTTCCGATATACGTCTGTTGAGATCGAGCGTTTATCCACTAATGATCGTCCTGCTCCGTTTTCGAGATACATGCATGATCTCTATAGTTACCAGGAAAACATTGATAAAATGTTTTATCAATATTTTCCCGTAACATGCTTTGATATGCCTCGTTTTTGTCTGAATATGATGCAATCTTCAGACGACACGACACTTCGATGCAACTCGCAAAACCGTATTTTCTTAATGCACAAAAGAGCAAAAATAAATTTCAAATATGAAAAAAAATATATTTCATTTCCAATATTAAATTAACATGTATTTCATATCTCAAAAAATATATTTCTTCTTAATACGGAATAAATCTTAGATTAATATTTGAAAACAAATGTTTCTTTTTGGATCTATAATAAACATTTGGAAAACATTTTTAAAAAAATATTTTTTCTAAATCCGAAACAAATATTTGATACATATTTAAATATTCAAAAAAGATTCAATGTCTTTTTAATATTAAATACATAAGTATTCAATATTTTGTGCTACTAGGGAAGTTGTATTCTTTTTTTATTAATATTTTCTGCTTTAATAATTATTTCTTTACTAATATTTTCCTTGACTGCAGGTGTTCCGTTTTCCGATAACCTTTTTATTATTTGTGCTAATGGTTTATTCCACCTGCGTAGCATATTTTTTAGCTTTCCTAAGTAATTTTCGAATGGGAAACAACTTAATTCTTCCAAAGAAGCTTTTAAATTTTTAACATCATCTGAAATATGTATTAAATTATGAACATTATATATACAAAATTCTCTACCATATAAAGCAGAAGATTGATGTACAAATAATGATAGCATTTCTCGAGCTTTGTTTAGCCATTCTACATTTAAATGTATTAGTTTATTGTGTAACAAAATTCTAATACCTGAATGAAATAACAAAAAATGCTCATAATAATTATTTGGAAGAATTCCTTTCAAAAGAATGGGTCCCAGATACAAAAGAAATAAACGAAACTCCGTAGCTTTATATCTACTCAATTCTGATATAGGTCGCGATTTACGATTAAATTCGTTCGGTAAACTTTTCGAAGCAAAAACCATTCTTTTCGATAATTTATTTCTCTGTCGTAATCGAAGCTCTATCTTACACCAACGATGAAGTAATTTTTTCATCACTCCTAAACAGCATAAATGCATATAATCCAGAACAAAATGTTCTATTATATTTATTTTATTTATATTTAATAAGGGTGTTCTTTCATCATTTTGATGGTGATTCATATCGCGAAAATTTTCAAAATCGAAATGCGTTCTAGCACTAGCATTATTGTTTTCGTATATGATTCGGCGGTTATAATATATACCCTGTTCTGTACATCTTTCGCAACCGTGACGACTTGTATGTCCTTTAATATTTTTTAAAAATGCTCTCGCAGGTGCATCGCAAGTGAAGCATATTACAGAAACCTCGAACTTGATATTATTATGAAATAATCCATGTTTTAAAAGATCATCCAATTCAGAAGTAAAATCATTGAAATAATCAACTAAGGAGTCTGGTTTGGCATCACCATAATAAATGGCTATCGGAAAAGGAGATACAGTATAAGTTTTTGACACTAATTTGCATAAAATCGGCCAAAACTGATTATTCGAATTTTTTGAAACTGGAATACCATCAACATTAAAAATTAAGCGAATTGTACAAGTTTCTTTAAGTTCAAGAAACAAACCTGTTTCGGCTCGTAATAATTTTAATAGATTCTCTTTTATACCAAAATATGTGAATTGAGCTATGTTTTTCTTTTTGCTTAAAACGGGTACAATATTTGATGATCGTCCAGTTTTTAATAGAGTTCGAGCATCACTTGGAATTTTATATTCTGGATAAATGTCCTTCAAACCTTTTAATAAATTACCCAATTGGGTATGATTAATATTGTTTTCTAAGGACCATAATTTTAAAAAGTCGAGCAATTTTAAATTTGCAACAGCAGTATCATCTTTGTTATTTGCAATAGCATTATTTGTTTCTGCACTATCTATTTGTTTATCTCTATTACTTTCAAAATAACATGAATGATTAATATCAAGATTAAGATCGGGAACAGGAGCAAAATTTGTTTCAGAATTAATTGGCATAATTTTTGATGCCTCAATAATTGTGTCGACACACCGATTCTGAACAGACGACGACGAAGCCATCTCTTTCTTTATAAATTTATATTTTTTATATCGCTTCTCCGACATTTTTTTGTCTATAAAGTACACATTATATATGTGAGACAATATTACAGTATAAATATGATATTATTACATAAAGATATACTTACTTTTGAGTTGTCACGGCGAGAAGAGTAATTTAAATAAAATAGCACACTATAAGAACACTGTCTTCAGGAGTTCCGATATACGTCTGTTGAGATCGAGCGTTTATCCACTAATGATCGTCCTGCTCCGTTTTCGAGATACATGCATGATCTCTATAGTTACCAGGAAAACATTGATAAAATGTTTTATCAATATTTTCCCGTAACATGCTTTGATATGCCTCGTTTTTGTCTGAATATGATGCAATCTTCAGACGACACGACACTTCGATGCAACTCGCAAAACCGTATTTTCTTAATGCACAAAAGAGCAAAAATAAATTTCAAATATGAAAAAAAATATATTTCATTTCCAATATTAAATTAACATGTATTTCATATCTCAAAAAATATATTTCTTCTTAATACGGAATAAATCTTAGATTAATATTTGAAAACAAATGTTTCTTTTTGGATCTATAATAAACATTTGGAAAACATTTCTAAAAAAATATTTTTTCTAAATCCGAAACAAATATTTGATACATATTTAAATATTCAAAAAAGATTCAATGTCTTTTTAATATTAAATACATAAGTATTCAATATTTTGTGCTACTAGGGTATATTCTCTTTTTCGCAGTGTTAATTGACACGTTCGCAGACGTGAATGCTATAGCATTCATTGTATATAACGATTAAAATACGATAATCTGACTACCCTCATAAACTGTGTTTAATCAAATTTCGGATACCACAACCAATTGAAAAATAACACGCCTGTCAATTTTTGCAACTGGCTGAAACTTTTACTATTCGCGAACGTGTTAATATAATTATCTCCCGTTCGTAGGAGTTTGTTGGAGCGGGGTGGATTTTTGGTAATTAGTAAACATTCATTAAGAGAGGAGCGGCGTAGACTCGTCTTGGGGTGAATGGCTCTCAGCCGGTCTAGGTCTAATTGCTCGGAGTGCGCCATTCCTCATCAGTCCATTGGCGCGTGTCTATAGACACGCCTGTAACAGGACGTGTCGCCGGGCGCGCGCGCACACACACACACGCCCAATGAACGAATGAGCGATGGCGCAGCTGTATGCGGATGCGAAAATACTTAGGCTTGCAGTAAGAGAGGAGCTTGCACACAAACACATACAAACACACAGGCTAGCGCGCTTCTGCCCGGCGACGTTGCCACAAGCAAAGCGCGCGGCGCCTTATCCATTTTCGCGCAAGGTTAATGACCGCCACTCTCGCTTACGAAACGTGTGTCGTGCGCGCGTGCATTCGAGGAAGCTGCATCGCGCCCACACGTAACCCTGTCGAGTCGTGTCTATGTGCCGGCGGTGCACACACTCGCCGCGCCGACAGCGTGCATAAGCGTGCGCGCGCGCTAGCCATAAAGCAGCTCGAGATAATACGCGCGTCTATCTAAACGGCGCTTGCAATTAGCGCGCTGCGACGAGCGATTAGAATTTACGGCCTGAATTGTGGAATTAGTCGCTGATAAGGCGTAGGCACTTGCCGCCCAACATCCACTAGACTAAATCGCCTTTTCTCACACCGTGTGCCGCGGAGCTCCTCTCTTAGCTATAAATGGAGCGTCGATGCGTGTTTGCGTATGTAGGAACGTTAATTGTAAGTGAGACGCTGCATCGACTCTTGCTCGGAAGGAAGTGTCGTATTATCTGTGGAGGGAGAAGAGTTCGCGTATTTGCAATTAGTTTTCTTACATTTCTGTAAATAACTCAGTAGTAGTGCGTCCTATGGGAAAGTCTGTTCTTATATTATTTGTTCGGTAGAGTCTGTTCTTGAATTGAAGAGCAGAGCGAAGATCCTCGGTTCAATAATAAGAGAGATATTTCATAGAATATCGATTAGTTCCCAACTAAAGTCAATTTCTTGCTTTGGCGCGGCACAGCATCCCTTAGGATTCGAATATTAATTGGTGGGAAGGCTCAAATCGAAACTAGGAGTTTTGGCTTGGATATCACGTAGAATACATGGAGTTCGGTCCATGCATCTCTGATTTACAGAAGAGTGAAGCAAAAAAGTGGGTGGACGGAAAAACACATCCTTTGATTCATCGATAATAGCTCGAATATTACTGATTTCTTCTGATCGGGAGTAGTGCAAAATCCAAGCCAAGACTCTTGCGAAGATAATGAGTCCTCATTTGATTCAAGACAATCATTAGTTATAAAAAATCGGGCGATGAAAAAGTTGAGTGTTTCTTGAAAGCAATCGACTTGTATGCGAGCTTTTTATTATACTTAACACTAGACTTACAAGGTGCGCCACGTTGACGCATTTCGAATTTCATGAGGAAAATGACAGAAACCGTTTACATTTTTCTCCTACAATATTCATTTTTTTGTCAAAACACCTGATAGGAGAGACGCGACAGGACTGTATCTGTTTTACATACTTTAAATCGTGAACCACTGATGGAGAAGTGGCATTCATTTTCTATTTATCAGTTTTGTATTCAAATTAATAGTGCATAATTATGTTGTTTTTTAAAGAGTTTGTATGGTTTTGTTCGCACATCGAATAGTCGCGTATCCGTACAGATAGTTATAAAAGCTAGCGTTAAATATACATGTAATGACAATTAATGTATTCCCTTTGTAATCATGCCTATCGCACTTTACATTTCCAGAAAGTTGTGTGTACTTGTGGAACGAGACACCCAGTAGGTGGAGAGCCGCTGGCAGACAGCATAGATGGGAGAGCGTACAAGTACGAGCCCGCATCGGAACTTCCTAATCGCGGTGCACTTTTCCGAGTACGGCCATAGAGCGTCAGGAACGGAACGTATCGTGATTGCGCGCGTACCATGTATCGCCGCTTATGTACTTGCATAATTGGAAACGCTGCATTTAGCATGAGAGACCGCAGTAACGAGAGAGCAGCAGCGCGATTGCGTTTCGCTAAAAGCGCGCGCGCGCAGTCTGTTTTCCTCCTCTGCTCTCTTTAGAGAAAAACGCGCCCGACGTTTCCGGGAACCGTTGCATAAATGCACCGCGCGAATTTGCGCCTGTAAATAAGGATATGTTGCGTATAAAAAGTCGCGCGCGGTCTCTTTTTTTATTTGCATTGCTTTATGAAGGTCTTGGAAATACGGAGTCGTATTAGTAATGTAGCGGGTATCTTTGGATTTATTAATTATTTCACGGAATTTGTGCTGTTTAACGTTACTGGTAGAAAATGGTTTATCGCGCGAGTCTTCAGAAAGCGCGCGAAATAATTGGCTGTTTATTGGTGCTTGGTGAAATTCTGTCTTATTCGGGACGCCAATTCTCCGTGGCAGTTGCCAATTTCCAACGGGCACTTGAAATCGTTTGACTGGCGTGTATAAGCGATTCTGCTGAACGAAGCACGTACTCAAGGGAGAAACGCTCCCACTCAGTTGCACAGAGAAAGGCGGCGAATGCGAGAGCACCAACTATCAAGTAGCCACGCTGCGAAATTGGTATCCAAAAAGTGTTACAAGTCTCTAGCAACGTCGCATTGAATGACAGACAATTAGAGTGTTAATTTATTTATGTTTTATTTGAAGAATTAAATTTCAACGGTGTTGTAAATAGAAAAATAGACTTCTGGCAAAAACGTCGTGATATAACTTTGAATAGCTGCCATTTCGTAACACAATATGATATTCAAAATCGGGTACAATAAACACTAGAGGATTTCATTAGCTTTCAAACGAGATATCATTTTTGAAAGTTCGTTAAGCCATTTGAGCTACACATTGAATACCGCAAAATGATTGTTTCTATAATCTGGCCTCAAAAAATCACAGATATCTCGTTTATTTACTACAATTTTCGAGTCAGAATTTACAATAACATAGCAGTTGAATATACCTTCCCACAGAAAAAGCCTTTGTTCGGATATCGCACGTGGTTGAAGGGGAAAAAAATCCCAAGTTTTCCTTTGTTTCAACGGTTCTGACGGGGAGTAGGTGACCCCTAATAATTTACGAGCGTGGAAGGGCAACGTGCCTGCTACTAATTACTGTTTACGCACTAAGACCTTGCCCACCTTCCCCTCCCCGAAACCTGTATTGGCCAATACCTAACATGACCGGGGAATTTCCTATATTATCTTTGCCGAGTCCGCAGTTGCCAGTCGGAATTCCAGTGTTTATTCACTCGGCCAGGAGACCAGACGCGTTCCTCAAAATTGAGGTTCCTCCCTATTGGTTAAAACAAAGAATAAAATACTTTGAGCCGTCGAGGTTCGTCGGGGTGGGTCAGCAGTATTATCCTTTGTCAAGCTCGTAAAATATCGTCTTTCCGGCTAGGATTTTCCCGACACTCGTGGCGTTGTGAGTGTGAAGGGGCAATCAATAGGCGAAGGTAGCTGGAGCACTTTTGGTGGCAGAGGCGCCAGGTGCAGAGTGAGCACGTATTTCGCGCGAAACAGTATCATTAAAAAGTCGACGCTCGCCTCGTCGTTACGTCAGAGTCTCGGGCGAAAGGAAGTGCAGCGGTTCGGGCTTAAAGTCAAGGGGTGGCGAAAACAACGAGCGAGCACAGGAGTATCCACTTGGCTGCACCATCCATGGCTATCACCTCTTCCTCTTCGATTCATCCCCTTCCACACAACCCCTCGCGCCACACCACACGCCACTTTACTTACAATTAGTTCTCTCTGGCGCGCACACGTCGAACTTGCACGATTTTACACTTGGAACAAGATCCAAGTGTCGCTTAACTCGTATTTCATTTCCACTGTCATCGCGCGCTACAGCTGCTGCTGCTTCCCTCCGACATTTATTCTCTTTGAATTATTCGACTGGGAACTTTAGCAAGTTTATAAAGTCTTTTTGTACGTGGTACTTGCACTATGTAATACTTGACGTAAGAGTCTATTGTCGCCTAACTCGTGCTTCGTGTCCACTGTCGTTGTAGCACAGTTGTTTCGTTCGGACATTTATTGTGTTTGAATTATTCGATGGAGAAGAACTTTGAGTTTGTAAAGTCTTTATCAGTCGAACGTCAAGTGGCATTCGTGAGCTTGCGATGCTTGGATTGTTAGTTTGTTCTACTTTTGTGAAAGTTAGTGTGTTAAATTTGTTGGAAATATAAATTTAGAAGCGAGCTGATAGTTAATACAGAATTAGTTTCGATAAATACAGTTTGAGGAAATTGCAGGGTAGTTAAAATGTAATATTTTAATTGTTATAACAATATTAGTTAGGGTTTGTTAGGCATTTGTAGTGATTCGTGTTCATCTCGGTTCATACATAGTCGGCTTTAGCACTTCTACGCTAAATAAGGAAAGGTCTTCAACAAGAGCAGAGTGGCGCAGTGGAAGCGTGCTGGGCCCATAACCCAGAGGTCCGTGGATCGAAACCACGCTCTGCTAAGTGATTTCTTTTTGCTTTTTTCCTTCGAAATAGAACACGGACAAATAACCATATCGTTTCACCAACAATTTAGGTAAACAATTTACTTTTAGTTTCTAATATTCCATTATTTTTCCTTGAAGTATCTATTCGTGCATCAGTAAACGATGACTCGTTATCTCTCGAAAGCAAACAAGTCCTGTAGCTATTCCGTAATAGTAGATTAAATGTATCAATTACTTTAGACTTCGTCATCATCCAGCCTTATATAATGAATCTTCGCAAAGCAAGAGTGATGATTGAGACGTAAGCATATTAGAAAAGTGGCGTCAACTGTGTTGTGCTTGATCGGTCGTTATCAGTGAAAGTAGCCACTTAAAAGTCTCGAAAACCACAAGGCAAACTATTTCCGGCCGATAAAGTATTAATGCTTCCTGCAATTCGAATCCAGTCGCATTTACTCTGCGTTATTGCACTTGCCTCGGGTCCTTTGCTCTCCCCAGCGATTTTTTCATTAGTACTTCCTTTTCCCAACCCAGCTCTAACAATGCCCTCTCCCTCTCCATCTCGTGCCATCTCTTTCCCTCTCTTTCTCTCGTGTGGCCCTTTCTTTCGCCAGTGAGTGGGCGGCGAGCATTTTGCATGCATGGAAGAAATCAAGCCCGCTGCGAGCGTAGATTTTTCAGGGGCTTCCGCCTTCTCCCATCGCTCTCTCGGCGCTGCTTTGTGCGTTGGTGGGAAAACACTGGTGCTGGAAGAGAGGAGGGCGGAGGGTGAAGCACGGGGAAAAAGAGTGTGTGGGTGGGTGGATGGTGGTATACATTCTCTTGGTATATCCAAAGCTTTTCAAGCAGCCCCGGGCCGACTTTCCCTCGGCGGAAACTGTTTTCCCGAACTTCTCCATTTGTATCCGGCACGCTTACTTCGAATGCACCCTGGCAAGTTCGCCTTGGTCGTCGCCTCGCGTCTCGTCTCGCCTCGTCTCTCGGCGAGAATTCTTACGCCGGCTACTACTCTAAAGATCTGTTTACACGGCGCGGCCGCGTCCACTCGAACGACCAAATTTTCACCGCCCACGGCCAGTTCCTAGCGCCCTCGGAACATTAGGAGTTGTTGCTCGCACTCATCTCCCGCCAGAAGGAAAACAATCCGTATAGTAGTCGGTGTTTGTACGCGATCTTAGAGCCGAGCGTTTTCCGAGCGGAAATTCAGTGTTGGGTGATCGTGTTTAAGGTTTTGGTATCGTAAAGATTACTTGTGGCACCTTTGCAGTTTCGATAATAGAAAAACAAATAATTTTCGGGAAATTTCAAGAAGATAGTAAACAATGCTATCCTAAGAAAATTTGCCACTGTTGTTATTTGAACTTTGTAAAGTGTTCATGATTTTGTAGTCTGTTATTTGCCACATACCTTAAAAGTGATTATTTCTATAATCACGAGTTGCCTTAAAGAAACAGTTCTGGCGCGACAGAACAGTTTGTGTGAAATTAAACACATGCACAGTGGATAAAAAAGTATTCGCACACAGACCTTTTCTTGGAGTTAATTTTAGTTAATTTTAGTAGAAGAACGTGTCTTTTTTAAGAGAAAACAAATTTTCATAGAGAGAAAAATTCTTGCTCTAAGAGAAACTAAATATTCTCAAAGCAGAATGTTCTTTACTTTTGCGAAAATGTACTTCATAAAGCTGGGTCTTGCAAACACAACTTTTATCCACTGCAACTTTGAAAATATTTAGAATTTCGCAATATTCTTTTAATGGAACATTTTCAAAAGTGTCTAAAACTGCAAAGGTGTCTTAATTCGAGTATGAAAATCGATATCGTAGATTTGATAATTTATTAGCAGTTTAAAATTAGGACAGCCTGTCACTGATTTACCTGTGAAACCTGTCTCCATTTGCATTTGCCGAGTCAGAGGCAGAGCCTCCCCTCCCGAATACCCTCTAACACATTCAGTCCTGACACTTTGACCTGAGCAGACGTGTCTCCTGTCGCTCCAAATTATGTCTCATTTTCTAGTTTGCCAAATAGTCGTCCTTACACAATGCGAGAGACTATCGCACACAACTCCTCTGAATAGCTTTCGCCTTGTTGGACTAAAATTAAAGTTGGACCATTAAAATTCGTCAAAACTACTGGCAGATGGCAACTTAAGGTCGCAGCTGCTTTTTCCGCAACAGTAGTTGGAGAGGGGTGGGGAGGGCGAGCGAAAACTCGTGGAAAATGTACAATCGATTTTGCGGTGAATAAAATAGCCTTAGAGCGGAATCGACATTCTCGACGTAAACATTGGTCGGTTGAGTGATCGGTGATTGAAGGCGTAATTAAAGGAACAATGCTGGAAACGCATTGCGATTAACGGGCCAATGGAATTCAGGAGCGATCGATTGAGCAAAGCTGGGAGAGCGAGGGGTTGAGAGGGGTGGTGGTGGTTGGGCAGCAGCTCGTTATGTTGCTTGGCTCGAGCGTTACATAATTTATCTTTTTCGACAATCTTTCTCGATTACAGCGCAGCCTGTGGCTACCCCTGCTTCTCCTCCTCTCTCGACGACTTCGGCTTGAAGTTGTGACGCAACGCGCCGAATTATTCTCGCTTACGCAACCAACTGTCCTTCTCGCTCGCCGTCAGCCGGCGCGGCGCGGCGCGGCGGTCCGCCTTCCTTCGCTCGACAACCGGGTCCTTTATCATTCGTTTTATTTCGCCTCGCATTACCAACCAGCACTCTAGCATTCGGTAACGTTCAAGACGGCGGCGACGGCGGTGGCGGCGGCGGCGACGCGAGCAGGTGTCGACTTTCCACGGCATTATTATACTAACAGCTGTTTCTCAGCGATGTATACCACCCTGCCGGCAGATATGTAAATCCTCTTTTATCTCGCCAGGATATCAAACTCCAGAAATACGAAAGATCGTATAAAGAACAAAGCAACTAAGAATTAAACTTGACCGACAATTGTTTTAGTCTGAGCATTTAGAATTCGTGGGATCCTTTTGATAGTAGTTGTGAAAACTTAGTCCTGGTGATCATCTGAACTTAATATGTTCTTCCAAACATTTATTTTCGTGGCAGTAAGATATTTAGTTGGCAATCGGGTGATCACTGTCCACCAAAGGTTCAGAGTTTCATCATAAAAATTCTCGAAACTTCCTTTCTATCTCAGTGACCGTCTAAACTCAATACGTATACTTTCAAAAAAACTTCATCTGAATGGGATGAATCATTCCAATGAATTTGCATATCCGTATATCCGCAGTAAGTCGAATAATTTACAAAAACTGTCGGCAGTACCAGAAATCAAAGGATAAGATTTCCATCATATTAATTCTCCAAACTTCCTCTTTGCCTTAATGCCGTACCAAACTCAGCATACTTTGAAAAAAGCTTCATCCGGCTAGTATAAGCGATTCCAATAAATGCTCGCATCACAACTTGAGCATGTTCGTAAAACATTGAGTGGGCAGTCGAGTGAGGTAGGAAACTGTCGGCAGTACTAGAAATCAAAGGGGTTGGGGTGCGCTAATGCCGCGCAGCATCCATCATCCCCGGAGGCTGGAAGAGCTGTGTCGGAGGCTGGAATCGAAGGGCGGGCGCGCGAGGGGGTTGCAGGCAGGCTGGCTGGCTCTGGGATGCAAAGTTTGCGCAAACATCGGTGCCGCGGACTCGACTATCTAGACGAGTGCTAACGAGGGGGATCAAAGGTCGCAGAGGAAGTTGCCGAGTGCGCGGAGTAGTCGGCCGCCGCCGCCGCCGGTGGCAGCGACACACACTGTGTGTGACTCACCCCTTCGGCCTAGCAGCAGGAGCAGCAGCAGCAGCAGCAGCACCAGCAGCCGGCTGGCTGGCTGGCCGGGCCAGACACGCCGAGTCGAGCCGAGTTGCGGAGCGAGAGAGGCTGCTGCAGGCTGCTCTGCTGCACAGTACAGTGCAGCAGCAGCAGCAGCAGCAGCAGTAGCAGTCGGCGAGAGGGCCGATCGGAGTAATGAGAGGAGCACACCGGAGGAAAAGGAACAGAGTGGAAAGAGGAGGCGGAGGAGAGAGGAGTAGCGAGGAGTGGCGGACGCGAGAGGAAGCAAGAGGCAGAAGGCGAGAGAGCGAGAGGAAGCAGGAGGCAAAAGGCAGATAGGCAGAAGCGGGAGGGCGAAGGCCAGACGAAGAGAAGAAACGAGATGATGGACCACGCCGGCGACGCCAGTGTTCGAGGGATGCGAGCGATTGTAGCAATGAGCGTCTCTCTGCTCTCTCGCTCGCTCTCTCTCTCTCTCTGTGCTCCTGCAGCCGGGCGACGACGAGCGCACTAAGCGAAATCGCGACTCTCTCATCAATTGCCGGCCAAGAGATAGGGTTTCCCTTTCCGCTTATTCTCCTCGTCCTCTCCACTCCCGGCGATTGATGGAAAAAGTTTCTCCGGATCATTAGCGAGAGCCGCCGCCGCCGCCGCGCTACTGTAACTGCCGTAAGAATTCTCCGCTACCGAGTGGACGTCCGCTGAAGGAAATATGTATAGCGAGGCCTCTCCTGCCATGGGAAAGGATTCATCTCCGAGGGGGATTACTTTAGAAATTAGATTTTATTACGCTGGAAATGTATGGGGAAAGCACCGATCTGTTGCTTTTAAGGCAGCGCTTCTTTTTTCTTCTTATTAATGAATGGAGATTCATGCTGTGGAGAACTCGTGTGGTTTTTAGTAATTTAGTAATTGGACTCCGCGTTACACTTGAGAGTCCATTCGTTGCGAGAACTGCGCTCCCGGTGCATTGAAATCATTTCTATTGATTGCATTTCTCGTTCCTTTTGACGGGGAGGAAATTTTGTTAGAGTTGTAAGTGTGCATTAGAAGACGAGAGAAAGAATTGCGTCCTGAGAAACTAAACTGGATCCGAGTGAGAGGAATGTCGAAAAGGGAAGCATAGGGCTGCGGGTAGCGCGTTTCAGTTTTGTGCACACTATTAACAAAGGGTCTATCGCAGGAAAATGTTCTATTATCCGCAGCTGCCACAAGGGTGCATATGAAATATGCAGTCCTAGCTGGCTTCCCCAGCAAGGACGGTCCAGGCGGAACACGCTGTGCTCCAGGGGAGACGAAGGGATCTCCCGAAAAATCAATGACCAGCCCTTTAACTCGCCCCACTCCCGCATTTCGTGACTCTACGCAATGACTGTGCGACGTCCTTTCCAATCATTCGCCGCCACCATTCACTCGAATTCAACAGTTTACGCGAGAGACATTATTTTATAAATTTTATAGAATATTTTATCTACGCCGCTAAAACTTCAGAGAGCTTCATAGTCAATTATTACTCGGTGCAACAATTTCCCAGGACGAATGAATATGTGCGACGTCCTTTCCAATCATTCGCCGCCACCATTCACTCGAATTCAACAGTTTACGCGAGAGACATTATTTTATAAATTTTATATAATATTTTACCTATGCCAGTAAGACTTGACAGAGCTCCATGGTCAATTATTACTGGGTGCAACAATTTCCCGGGACAAATGAATAAGCGTGACGCCGAACAGCCGGCAACTCGACACGCTGTTAGCTAAAGGATTTATCGCGGCGGCGTTGAAATGTGAGGCGCGATGTCGAAAAAGATAGCGTGCCGCGATAACAATACGCTGGAATATCGAGAAAAAGAAAGGGGAGGTAAGGCAAGGCAAGGCAAGGCAAGCTGTAGGAGTGGCCGTCATGCCGGCAGAGTCGAAGTCATTCGGGCAAGGAAGAGAACGACGCTACTCTGCAATCTTTCGCCGTCAAGTGCACAGGATAAAGAAGCGATAATGAAAGGCCGGTGGGTGGCGGGAAGTGGGAGGCTGGTGTATTCGAAAGCAAGAAAGAAAGGGCCGAGGAGAAGCCGAAGAAACCGGTGGAGAATAGTCTCTCGCATTGCTTGCACGGAGACAAATGGCCGACGCTTTTTTCGCTAACTTCGCCAAGAAGCGAAGCGAGCCAGGCTCGCGCAAGAGAATCAAGCAGATGATTTCAGAAAGCAAAATCTTAGGACAATGACAAATGGTGGGGAAAGTCGCGCGACATCGTAAAAGACTAGAATGCAAGTAGACGAACAGCATAGCAACACATCCGCTCGAAACGTATAATAGCATAGACGAAACTGGTTGGGAGTGATTAGTCTTCTTTGAGTAATCCGAAGGAGGACTAATGGCCAACGCGTTCTGATAAAGCCCGGGAAGAGGAAATTGCGAAAACCTTCGACCGGTTCTCCCAACTTTCAAATGTTCGAAGTAGCAGAGTCACTCACTTATCCTTTCATCATTCGGTGCTTTGAAATCATCGAGTATACTTGCTTTATTGTTATCGGAACATGTGTCGATTGCCACGCACATATTAGCATACGAGTTCATATACATTTCACACGCATATATTTCCAAAGTTCTCTGACGCTTTCTCATATTCCCACTGCTGCTTTCGCTTAGTCTTTAGAAATATTAGCTTGGTCAGAAAATGCGTACGGTTTTTGCTGATGAGAGTTGCGTTCGGGCGAAACAGCAGCACGAACTTTAGAGTAGCCAACATGTGAAGGGGTACGCTTCGACAAAAACTGGTCGGTATGATTAAAATACGTTAGGACATTGGGCTGGTCGCGATAAATTACTCGTCTGATGTAATCGTTATTGCTTGATGACTAGTCAGTGAATTGAAAAATCCTCCCGTAACTTTTCCACTTTACTTTGTATCTCTTCCCATTGGCACGTGTTGAGACACCATTAGTAGATTCTCGTGCTAGCTTTACAAGTATGAGATGCTTTTCCAAGCGAAATGAAAGTATTTTGTTAGAAACGGATGATATATATAAAGAGGCAGAATAGGTATTGTTACACTGTGACTAATCAAAAAAGGGGTAAAAAAGAACTATTACGTTTTAGTTCAATATTACTGATCTTAGTGCTCGTAAAATGTTGAAAAAAATCAGAGATCCTTCTGTTAATAAGATAGATGACATATAATTCTTTTAAATTTTTACATTCAAAGCTCAAGCTTCTGATAATATTAAAAAAACGTTCACATACTGGGATGGGAGATATAGAGCAAAAACGAGATTTTCTAGAGTTTTTCATTTTTCACGGCTAGGATTTTGGATTTAAAAATCTGACAAAATTCCATAGCATGCGCCTCGCCAAAATACGCGTCTCCAATTTTTTCCAAAATCGTACATATACTGGGATGGGAGATATAGAGCAAAAACGAGATTTTCTAGAGTTTTTCATTTTTCACGACTAGGATTTTGGATTTAAAAATCTGACAAAATTCCATAGCATGCGCCTCGCCAAAATACGCGTCTCCAATTTTTTCCAAAATCGTACATATACTGGGATGGGAGATATAGAGCAAAAATGATATTTTTTAGAGTTTTTCATTTTTCACGGCTAGGGCTTTGGATTTAAAAATCTGATAAAATTCCATAGCATGCCTCTCGCCAAAATACGCGTCCCCAATTTTTTCCAAAATCGTACATATACTGGGATGGGAGATATAGAGCAAAAATGATATTTTTTAGAGTTTTTCATTTTTCACGGCTAGGGCTTTGGATTTAAAAATCTGATAAAATTCCATAGCATGCCTCTCGCCAAAATACGCGTCCCTAATTTTTTCCAAAATCATACATATACTGGGATGGGAGATATAGAGCAAAAATGATATTTTTTAGAGTTTTTCATTTTTCACGACTAGGATTTTGGATTTAAAAATTTGATAAAATTCTATAGCATGCGCCTTGTCAAAATACGAATCCCTGATTTTTTTCCAAATTTTGCTTAGGCAGGAATAGGAGATATCATGGAAATACGCATTTGTACCACTTTTACCCCCTGTTTCAGTGAAAATCTACAATACCTTCTTTCATTTTATGCATTCCGGTTATGATTTAAGATCTGTCGACTTTATTTGAATACCTCCTCACATATTCTATGTTCCTGTTACAAAGTTGGAAATTTTTCAGAAATTTTTAGACCAAAATTGAGATTTTGTAACAGGAACATAGAATGAATGAGGAGGTATTTTCTGGCTGTGACGTCACGCGAATTCTTGGAATTTCAGTGACGTCACAGGTCCCGAATACCTCCTTGCACATTCTATGTTCCTGTTACAAAGTTAGAAATTTTTCCGAAATATTTCGACCAAAATTGAGATTTTGTAACAGGAACATAGAATGTGCGAGGAGGTATTTTCTGGCTGTGACGTCACGCGAATTCCTGGAATTTCAGTGACGTCACAGGTCCCGAATACCTCCTCGCACATTCTATGTTCCTGTTACAAAGTTGGAAATTTTTCCGAAATATTTCGACCAAAATTGAGATTTTGTAATAGGAACATAGAATGTGCGAGGAGGTATTTTCTGGCTGTGACGTCACGCGAATTCCTGGAATTTCAGTGACGTCACAGGTCCCGAATACCTCCTCGCACATTCTATGTTCCTGTTACAAAGTTAGAAATTTTTTCGGAATTTTTCGACTAAAATTGAGATTTTGTAACAGGAACATAGAATGTGCGAGGAGGTATTTTCTGGCTGTGACGTCACGCGAATTCCTGGAATTTCAGTGACGTCACAGGTCCCGAATACCTCCTCGCACATTCTATGTTCCTGTTACAAAGTTAAAAATTTTTTCGGAATTTTTCGACTAAAATTGAGATTTTGTAACAGGAACATAGAATGTGCGAGGAGGTATTCGGGGCCTGTGACGTCATGCGAATTCCTGGAATTTCAGTGACGTCACAGTCAAGGAATACCTCCTCAGACATTCTATGTTCCTGTTACAAAGTTGGAAATTTTTCCGAAATATTTCGACCAAAATTGAGATTTTGTAATAGGAACATAGAATGTGCGAGGAGGTATTTTCTGGCTGTGACGTCACGCGAATTCCTGGAATTTCAGTGACGTCACAGGTCCCGAATACCTCCTCGCACATTCTATGTTCCTGTTACAAAGTTAGAAATTTTTTCGGAATTTTTCGACTAAAATTGAGATTTTGTAACAGGAACATAGAATGTGCGAGGAGGTATTCGGGACCTGTGACGTTACTGAAATTCCAGGAATTCGCGTGACGTCACAGTCAAGGAATACCTCCTCGCACATTCTATGTTCCTGTTACAAAGTTAGAAATTTTTCAGAAATTTTTCGACCAAAATTGAGATTTTGTAACAGGAACATAGAATATGCGAGGAGGTATTCCTTGACTGTGACGTCACGCGAATTCCTGGAATTTCAGTGACGTCACGCGAATTCCTGGAATTTCAGTGACGTCACGCGAATTCCTGGAATTTCAGTGACGTCACGAATTTCAAAAAATTCTGAGATTTGGAACTTGGCAAATTTTCGACTGATTTCTTGATGTCTTAATAGGAATACATGACATATGAGGAGGTATCTTTGGACTCCAACATCACAGAAATTCTTGAAATTTTTCCAAACTTAACTTAAAAAGATTGTAAGGGTTTGGAAAAGAAGAACTCATTTTTAAAGTACAGGCACAAGTTTATTTGCTTTGGTTTAAACATAGCTGCTATTACATATTATTACATATTACTACACATTATAATTATCATTGATCTATAATACCAATATGGCGTTGGAATTGGAGACTCCAGGAGGCTGCTCTGATGTAAGATGTTCCCGGTGCAGCTAATGGGATGATATCTTGCAGACTTTCAGTCAGAGTTCCGCACCTATGACAAATTATCATTTAACAATAGCATAACTTAACTGACACACTTGAACTCATGCCAACTAGATTCCTATGATATTATTTGGATTGTGCAAGAAGTTGGTGCATTTTTACCTCAAGGCAACTGTCAGCGAACTTGGTTACTAGTACCAACGAGCAGCAACAAAGACAAACTATTTACCGGAACTTAGTTCGCACTCGCGTATGTAGGTCCGCGCTGTCAGAGCTCCGCGAGTGAACTGATATACGAAGAGCGACACGCTTCGTTATTATACTCCGAATTCCCCCGCTTCGTGAATTGACACCTATTTTCCTCGAGTGGAAGACTACTTTAAACCTGACTGCTGCACGAAAGGTGCCGAACGTGGCTTATCATATACGAATATTGCGAGCTATCTGCGCGCCGCCCAAGGGCTTTCTTGCTAGCGAAACAACCCTTCTCTCAGAATAGGAAACGAAAACTAACTGCTGTTTATGTAATACACTAGAAATCAAACTAGGCAAAAGCCGTGTTTTATCGCGTGAGTTAAAGTATTTTCCAGACGCTCTAAAGTTAAATCTAGACGATTGAAAATATTGACCAAGGGCTTTCTTGCTAGCGAAACAACCCTTCTCTCAGAATAGGAAACGAAAACTAATTGCTGTTTATGTAATACACTAGAAATCAAACTAGGCAAAACCCGTGTTTTATCGCATGAGTTAAAGTATTTTCCAGACGCTCTAAATTTAAATCTAGACGATTGAAAATATCGATCACTGCTTGTAATGTATTAAGAACGTGACATGCAAACATATGCTTTTCTGACGTACCAGATGTGGATGTTGACTGTGAACCTCTCGAAGAATGAAACAGTTATGAGCAAAGTGACACGATTCGCGAATACTACTTTGGTAGAAAGGAACTCGATTGTCAAGAAAGTCTTTTTAATAAACAGTTATCCATCTATTTCCGTCACATCACAAGCGTATAAAGATCTTTCTGCAGACTATAAATTGAAATTTAAACAATCGAAACTATTGATCACCGCATATAATGTGTTAACACCGTGAGATGCAATCGAATATCTATCTGACGTACAATACGAACACGGTGACAGCGAACCTCTCAAAGGATGACACACTAACAAGCAAAAAGAAACACGACGAGCTAGTAGTGCGAACAGAAACAAGACTTGCGAATACTTGTCTCATAGAAGAGAACCCTATTGTCAAAATCATGTTTTCAAACTCCCATCTACTGGCGTCACGTGACAGCCACACAAAGATCTTCCTACAAACTCTCTAAATTGAAATGTAAACGATCGAAACTATTGACCACCGCATATAATATATTAACACGACATCCAATCGAATATCTGACGTACATGTACTTATTGACAGCAAACCTCTCCCAAAGAATAAACCAGTAATTAAAAAAAGAATCACAATAGGCTAGTAATACGATGAGAAACAAGACTTACGAATGCTTGTTTGATAGACGAGAGAAGACGATAAAGAGTGATTTTCAATAAACAGACCTCGATCTCTGGCGCGAGGTCAGCGAGTAAAGGTCGGCGTTGTTGGTAGGGAGATTTAAAGGTAAGATATGTATACAAGGAAGGAAGGAGGGAGGGAAGGAAGGGGGTTCGAGAGGCGATTGGTCCAAGTGTGTACGAGCCCTTAAGCATAGGGCAGAGGAAAAGGGGGGCAGTAACCGAGGAGGCCAAGCAACGTCAGGGAGCCAGGGCAACAACCGAGTCTGACCTCCACGACCAAGCATCGCCTGGTTCCCCGGCAGTGCTGCGCGCCTCTCTTTCTCTCCCTCTCCCTCTCCCTCTCTCCTCCACAGCGTCACTCACGTTGCAAGCTCCCTCTACGGAGACGGGACTCCCTTTTGCGCTCTCCCGTTTCTCTCCCCGGTACAATAATTCGCTGCCGTCATTTCGCATGGCAAAGACAGAACGAGAGTGCGAGAGAGGAGAGAGACTCGTTCGACGTTTGCTCTGGCTCTCGCTCGACCGTCCGTCCGTCGGTCCGCTTGGCTTCAGGTTTCGCTAGCGAGTGCCGTCCCCATTTGTCCCAGATCCTCGTGTCCCGGACCGAGAAACCTTAAGAGCGCTCGAGCGGGTTGTTGAACCGACCTCCCGCCCGCAACCCCTATTATCCGCTCCTTACCGCCGAGTTTCAACCCCCGCCCGCCCTCTTTCTTCCCACCGCAGTTGGCTCAAGCAAAGGGATGCCCCTGCTGGAAAAAATCCCATTTCGGCCGAACCCTGTCATACACGCCCCCGAACGCGCTCGCGCGCGTCCCACTAACCGCTTCCGACTTCCTCTCCGTGTGTGGATATTTCTTTTTCCTCACTATTGGAAACTTGTTCGAAGAGGATGCGATACTTTTTTCGAAGCGAAAAGGGTAAAAAGAGGATCCGCGAGAGGAGTGATGGACGCACCGAGGGAATATGCTGGAGCAGAGATGTAGGATATAGAACCTGTCGCGGATATTCTGCGATCCAAGCGCTATGAATCTAGCCGATAAGCTCGGACTAGAAAATTAACTGAAACGTTAGGAAGCACGGTGCCTCGAAGAGATTCGGAGTCGTTATTAGTTTAGTCGTTTGACATAAGTGGATGAAAGGCTGACAGGATTATTACATACTAACTAAGTAGTAAACGTAAGTGTACGACTGGATGACTAGACGTAACTAAGCTATCGTTAAAGACGAGCGAGATAGGTAACGTGCTACTTGAGCAACACTGTGATATTCCCCCCCGAAGGTGGTGGTAGAACAGGTTGCAACATAACGGAGACGCTGATGAACCGGGTTGCAATTGTTGGGCTTCTTCTCTGCGCCGTCTATGCAGAGAGATAGACGCGTTTTAAAATGGAAAGGTGAGCGGCGCGCGTGCAACACACTCAAACTGGTTGGTCTTCAACTTGAGGACTCGTATTTCACGGGAAAAATCGGATACTGCTTTTCCTACTCGAGACTGGTTCGGCCTACTCTAATCCCAGTGATATGATACTACTTGGCCTCGTATTTCCCTCCTCCCGGCGAAATATTAATTCGCACATTTGTATGGCCGATTACTAATTGGCACCGATATCACCTGTGGCCGCGACTGAAAGGGGTTAATTAGAGAGCCCCGGTGGCTCGCCCGTGCACCCGCGCCCGCCTAATTGCAATCAGCCCGAGAGAGAGAGAGACCCACCAAGCAAATTAAGATTGTCGATGCGATACTCGATGACTTTCTTTCAGCAGCTTTCCAAATCCTACTGGAAATCTATACGTCACGCGCTTCTATTTTCAATAAACTGCAACTGTTGCAAAGACTCGCAAAATACAAATCTCGAATGAATGTAATCTCGACTTCTCTCCCTCGACATTCACGAGCTTTCGCACTCTACTATGTATTATTTAAATCCAATAAGAAAACCTTCTGGTGGAAACGCGCGCGAAAAGAAGTCATATTCGACCTTACGGAGATGTAAGTACTTTGAGTTGAAAATTGTCGTGCTTTTCAATATTTCAAGAGAACGATTTGAAAGTTCCAATTCAAGCTTCTCAATAGGAACGAGTGAACGGCTGGCTCGCGCCTTGATAAAATCTCGCAGTGAGTTACTTTCGGGTCGGTCGAATCGGTTCCGGCAATGGAAATTTTACCTGACTTGTTAATGAGAGGAAATGCGGATCAGCTGCATTTAGATAAATTCTTATCGGAAGTGTTTCACTTTGATATGTCGCAGCATGCGCTTCAGCATCCCTAAAGATACACGGTGACCGCGGCGAAGTCCGAAAGATATCGGATAGGAAGCATGCGCGCCATCATTTCCGCTAATCGCTCGTCGATATCATCGACGCTTTAATCGAACTCCTTCGATCTCGCCACACACTTCGCTTACTTAGCACTCTCTTTCTCTTCCTCCTAACCGGTAAGAATTTAGCGCATTGAACATTCAATCGCTCCTGACCGAATTATTACGCTGCCACGGCAAATGAATCTATTTCTGACTGATGATTTCAATTTCAAATCTGATAATGGAATCTCAATTGTTAATGCGAGGTTAATATTGTTTTTCAGGTGAAGGAGCCAATGATAAGAGAACCTAATACTGCGACGTTGAAACGGATCTGCGAATACAGCAATCGAAACTCGATTATTAAAGTAATCACTGAATTAGATTATAATTAAGAAACAAATTCTGTATGCGAAAGTTATATGTACTTTATAGAATATTATAGAAGTAAACTGTGAACTTTGTCTTCTCCATGTAATTGATAAATAATACCATGAATCATGAGACACTAATTGTATTAGACTTCAATTCTATGTACATGGAAATTGATTCGCTATGTAAATATTCAATAAAATAACTGTGACAATTTTACTACCGCATCATAGAGTTTTTTCATCCTAGCATTCCTATCAGTTGAAAATAAAGTCAATGAAACCAGACGATAAAACCCACTAGACTTTACTCGATATCTGTGCGCCCGAGGACACTGAAAGCTGCGGTTTTAATCACCCGAGATATTTAACCAGTTCCTAAGCCACGCTGAGGTCTCTTCTTGTTGTCACGCGTTGACTCGTCCGACCACACTGACTTTTTGCCCGAGTTTTTAACCGCCTGGCGCACACCACGCTTGCACGCATGTGTCGCGCTCTTCTTGTCCGAAAGCTTTTTTTCCCTCGAAAACTATCCAACGATTTCGTGACGGCGAAGAACTTCTGAACGAATCCGGTTTTCCTCGAAAAGTTACGATATTGTTGACTGCGCCTAATAAAGAAACCGCTTCTATTTCCTATCAATTAAATAAATCACGGTGCCAGTTGATTGCTGCGGACTAGATTCTAATGCAATTGTAACTCGACAAGCCGAGCAAACTATCGAATTTCCACGGTATCACGCTAACGCACGTTAATTGCGTGCACGCACACAGGACGACGCGTTTGGGTTATCGACTCTCTAAGCCTCTACGCCGGAGCAATATCAATCATCTCTGCTTTAATTGCCATTTTAGCAATTACTGTCACTCCATCGCACCGTGAGCGACCTATCACCACCAGCGGCTTTATGAGATTCGCACGTCTTGCCGGCTGCTAAATTAAGTAAAGTAATGCAGGAAGCCTCGCCTTGATTCGATAACGATAGCATTAAATCCCCGACGAATGCAATCCTCTTATTTCAATGATCGAAAGAAAGAAATTAGCAAAAGAATCGACTCGAAGTTCTACTCGCGCCAAGGACACATGTTTGCAATACGTTGTGTTCACTAAACTTTACAACGCTTTTTCGAAAAGTATTCCCTAATCGGCACTGCACGCTCGCGACTGCTACACTTTTCACGCCGCTCCACGAAAGCACGCAAATACGAGCGCGTTTAATCTCCAAAGACAAACACGGCGACACTCTTATTTTACCGGCAGGCTTGTTTTACATTCTTCGTTGTTTTGCACACGCTGACGCAGGGCGCATTAGCGCGTTTTTATTGGACTGGATTATCGGCGTGGAATAGGAGTGCACCCGCGCGATTGCAGTCTCCGCTATGCAGATTTTCTTACTCGGAAATCATTGGAGTTACGTCAGGCGACTGCGCCGACAATCTATGCAATCTGTGGCCGTACAATGCTTTTTCTCGAGGTCCAACTATTACGGTCTTTGCGTACTCCGCTTTTACAATGACTAATTCCACCAATAAATTATTGTACAACTCTTCGCACTTAATTGATAACTTAATACTTTGTACTACGCTACTGAATTCGTCGATGGAATATTTCGAAAGTCCGCGCTATACGAGATTGACAGATTGACGGGAGTTCGTGAGTTCAATAATTCCTATATGTCAGAAATATTCGAGTTCAGCGAGAGAAAGTAGTTGGAGCGATCCCTACGACAGTTCTAGAGCAAGTGACGTGCTGTTGCTTGCAGTGGCCTTTCCGGAAGGCGAGCAGCCTGCCATCCCCACTTCCAGCTAAAATCCAATCCAAAAGGACGAGGAATTCTAGTTTGAAATAATGCCATGTTAGACGGGTGCTTTCATGCCGAAAGGTCTATCAAAAAATGACCTGACTCTATTGACGGCTGGCGACCACCTGGGCGGAAAGGTTGCCATCTGGTACTCGCGTGTCCGCCTAATGCTTTCGCGCATCGCTGCTCCCAATCGTAAATCCATTGTTATACCGAGTTACCTGATTCCTGCCCAAACAAGTTCTCACAAAAGGCATTGCCTCTACCTTCGAATCAATAACCGACAATACCTAGTATTATTATACAGTAACGGTAACTAAGTTCATTGAAATCTTTCTAGAAATATAAATATTATTTACCGCTGAATTTGATAACTGCGCGCTTCAAGAATCGATTTCAACTTCGATATTGATTTGTTTAGGAGGCTATCTCATTTTAGATAATTGATAAATATAATACGTTATCTTATATTACGAATTCTTATCAAATCAGAATAATAACGATTCTAAAAAGGAACCACAATATATCGTTAACTAAGGTCAAAACCTCGAAGTCCACTATGCCGTGTTCGCCCGACGAAGTCAAGAGGAAGACTGGCTCGAGTGATTATTCAATATTAAAGTCGTAAGGTGAATAAGAGTTCGGAGAAGAGTGCAATGCGTACGTGTCTGTCTACGTACTTACCCGTCGGCTGAGCGATAACCTTATCCGTCTGTTTTCGATAGCGTGCAACCGCCAACGTCCAACAAACTTTAAACACGAAGCGTAGTGTCGAGATTATCAAAAATTAAACAACGTGGAGGAGGAATCGGGCCTCTGCGCGTATCGCATCTACACTTTACTGATTGCGAAGGGGGTGGTCGATGACTGTGATGGATGATACACAGAGATGATACGATGAGGGGAAAAAGAAGAGAGAGGGGCTGCGGAGAGAGCGTGATGGTAGTGGTGGTGGTGGTGGCAGCAGAATGTCGCAAGTGAGACAAGTAAAAACGCAGCGGCATTTTGTATTCATGAAATTTTTTCATAAGCACGAGGCCTTTTGTTTTTATTATCTCTGTACAAAAACAGTCGAAAAAATTATAGATTTCTTTTGATAAAGATTTAATTTTTTCGAGCTCACGGCATATGTACAAGCGGAGAAAAATGATAGACATCGTAAACCTATAAACTAAATATAATTATACATTGATATAATAGATATAATAATAATTATAATCCATAATAATTAATAGTAAACCTACGAGTCTACAGATTCGAGAGTGTATTGTGTCGGCTCCTCGTGTTTTTTTTTTCTTAATAACGGGGTATGTTCGTCAAACTGATGTGTTCCGTGTGTATCATCATATGGTATACCATGTGTCTCTCTGTGTAAGTGTTTATCTGTTCGTGTCATTTGTCCTGCGTGTACATGTGTGTTGTGTATGTGAGTGTTTCTTGGTGCCTCTCTCTCTCTCTGACTATGTGTTATCATGTAGATCCCGCAATCGTTTACTGAAGATCCATGGGATTCGAAATTCTCATTTATACAGAATTCTCGCCGAATAATTTCGTAGCGTTCGTGCTCGCAACGATCTCACGTCTCGTGTACCGAATAACTCTGTATGTGTCTTGTGTGTTTGCATCTGTCACATGATGTGTCTTGTGTGTGTGTGTGTGTTTGTGTCTTGTCGTGTATAGTTCTATGTGGGTGTATGGGTTTGCTTGTGCACTGGCCAACAGGGCCGCCGAATTCGGATCTCGATGACCTTGGGTCGGTGTCTTTTTTTTCTCTAACTCGGTCTCATTATCGCTTACGTCTCTCGTACTCTCGCTCGCTCGCTCGCTCTCTCTCTCTCTCTTTCGCTCACTCGTTCTCGCTCTCGCTCTCCTAAACTTGACTTGGGCGTACTAAAAATTACTATGAGTTTTTCTTCATCGCTAATCAGTACAGTAATTCGTCATCACAATTATATTTACCACGATAGGACCCGCGGTCCATTTCACCCGAGTTGAGCACCCCTGTCGGGCCTCACGCTCTCTTACTGCTCCACTAAACCCTTGCGCTCTTTCTCTCGCTCTATCTCGCTCTCGCTTGCTACATTTCCCCCAGTTTCTCTCACCCTCGCGTTAGATTCTCTCTTTCTCCCCTAGTCCCTCCCTCTCCACTCTCCTCAAAACACACACCGGTTTCCTCCCCTTGCATCCCTCGCCACGCACACACACCGCTTCTCTCTCTCACTCTCTCTCTCTCGCAGAAACACGCGCGCGCGTACTCTCCTTCCTGGTGTTCCAACGCAACAAAAGAAGTCCAAAGGAAAGAAAGACATACGCAGCAGAGATCAGTGACGGTGGCGCGGGGATCATCGCGCCGGATGACCCTCGCGCGCTCCTCCTTCCCGAGTGTATCATCTCTCGTCAGCCTCTCCGGCGCCGCAGCACACACACACCGCTAACTTCGATCTCCACTCGCCGCTAATTTCCCGCGGAGAAAGCGAGACTAAAAGCTGAAAACGTTTGCGCACCGTGATAATAGAGAGAGAGATCCGATCAGAATTGATCCTCTCCCATCGAGGAGGAGAGGATCGCGTGCCAACAACTTCTTCTTCTATGTTCCTCGCTCGCGGCGGCGCGCCCTGCCGCTGGCGCGGCGACAGTGGGAGCGCGCGCGCGTATTCGCGAGCGAGTATACTACGAAAAAACAATGAGAACTGCCAGCAGTATGTACATTTAATACGCGTTGGCACTTCGTTTCCAGCTTTCCTCCCTTTCTCCGCGCGCTCTCGCACACATCCACACGCATACATAACATACATACATACATACGCATGCCGCTCAATCACGCAGAGTCACTTGATCACCAAAAAAGTACAGCGAGCGATTTCTCGCTCTCCTTCCCTTCCGCCTCACCCTCTCCCTCTCTCGCTCTCTCTCACAATCTCTCACCCCAACTTTCTCTTGACCCTCGCACGCGCCTCTCTCTCTCTCTCTCACTCTCTCTCTCGCTCGCTCGCTCTCACGAATTCTCTCGCAGTTCGAATCTTGCATCTTTTTTTTCATCGTTTATATTCATTGATTTTGTCTCGTTTTATTTAAAAAAATACTGAATTAACCAAGCTAAAATCACAGACTTGCTGGTGCCTTATCCCCAGCGGGTTTGTACAAATTCTTCCTGAAGGACTCTATGTATAGTTTACAAGATGTGTATATATATAAGTATGTATATATAATATATGCGTATATATATGTATATATAGTAATTACAATTCATTCGTGAAATAATGGTTGCACACTCTCCTCTTCCTGTCTGCCTCTCTCACTCTACCATTCTCTCACTGTCTCTCTCTCTCTCTCACCCTCTTTCACTCCTTCTGCCTCTCTTCTCTCACTATCATTCACACGCACACACTTGAAAGTTTCTCTCTCTCTCGGTACGCGCGCTGTTTGTTTTTCTCTTCTCGTGTGATTTACTTCACTCATGTGTTCGTGCATGAGATATCAGTGGGCGTGTGTGTATGTGTGTATGTGCTAGGAGTATATCTGCGTGTGTGTTTGTAGGTGGGTAAGTGTCCCTATGAACTGGATGCGAGTATGCAAAGTGTGCCCGAAGGAAATACGGATGCGGCCCATTTTCTATCGTTAGTTGCATTCGCGTCGGATGGCTCGAAATGAAAGCAAAAGGAACATCGGTAGCTATCGTAAGCCGTAAATTGTGTATGAGGACTATGTAACGCCTAGCGCGAGGACATCGTCGCCGTTTTCTCGTCGTCCTTTCCTCTCTGAGCGTGAAAAAAGCCGTCACGTTTTTCTCGGCGCATGCATGCATGACCAATCAACGGTGATGTCATTTCATCTTTAGCGCAAACTGCACGGTCTTTATGGTGTCCGGAATTTCGAGTTTTCACGCGGCTCGCAGAATTTGGTATTGAACATTCGCTTTCCTATCTCTCTCTGTCTCTGTCTCTGTCTCTGTCCCTCTGGCCAGTCCTGTTCTCCGGTGGCTACGGTGGCAGCGGTGTTTAGCAATTTTAATCGAATTACGACATACACGGCTACTGCTCGGTACACAGTGTGTATATAGTTGCTGGGCAAGCAGACGGTGTGGGTAGAGTGGTAAATGGCTCGGCGCGACGGAACAACACGCCACGTATACGAGAGAGGAGCACCGGCGGCGGCACACGGCGGGGCACACGGCACGGGATTCGAAAGCGCGCTCCTTTCAATTGCAAATCAATCGCGGCTGGCCTCCCTGGCTTCGTCGCTCCGAGGAGCGCGAGCCGAAGCCAGCGGGCAAAGGAAAAAACGAAGAAGAGAAACGAGCAGGTACAGTGAACGTAATGGATTGGATGCTGCAAAAATGAACGTCGAGATCGGGACCAACGCGAACCTCCTCCTCCTCTCTTTCGCGCTGTTACTGTTTCTCTCTCGTACCAACGAGAACAGACGTTCGCGCCTCAACCAATATATTCTTTACTGTGTATCGAACTAATAGATCTCATGATAGCGCGAGATGAAATACGCGTCGAATCAACCCTCCCCCGTGTCTTTCTTTCCACGCGTCATCGGCAGTTCGTTCAAAATTGCTAGCCTCACGCTCTCGAGTCCTCGTGTCACTCTGTTTGTTGCGTGATAGAAATATATTTTTACATATATAGTTTTACATATCGGTAGAATAGGAGATACCGGTAGAATCGGGCACGAGTGTACGCGCCATCCGAAGGAGCGCGTGCACTCGTGCTGCTCTCTCTAATTAGGTCGTTACACACAGAGATTACTTATATTGTCTCTCTATCCTTAATATAATCACAGACACGGTTTCTATAATTGCTACATACAGAGCCTTCTTACTCAACGCCGAACGCGACAAGTTTCACCATTCCTTCCCTCTTTTCATGCTCCTCTCTCTCTCTCTCTCTCTTTCTCTCGCACACAGTCGCGCGCACAGGCGTACATGCTCGCTCAGCCGACTTCCCATTTTCTCTCACAGACGAACGAATTCTCTCCCACCTCGCTCGCTCGCTCTCTCTCTCTTTCTCTCTCATGCACATTCTCGCGCGATTGGCCCACCACTCCGATCGAAACTGACGCGCTCCTGATTGATTGGCGAATTTATCGTGGCCTGTTTTGCGATCGAAAAGAAGACACGCGATTTCATTCTCCAGACGAGGAAAATGGAAATGCGTGAAAATTGAAAAGACTTACCGATGATAATGTCTTGTTGGCGATACGGAGCAGTACAACCTCCCCTTCAATGTTCTCTCTCTCACTCTCTCGCTCTCTCGCTCTAGCTCTCGTGAATGTACACGGCTGAATGATCCCACTGAAATCGTGCGACGTACCCAACACACTGAAGAGAAGACACAGCGGTACGATATTGTACACCTCTACATATACATATACACGCGCTCATGTACCTAGGTAAATTGTATGTATGTTTCTTGAAAGCCACTGCGAGTTCACAACGCCTGATATCTTTGCGGATTTGAATTGTGTATCTGGCCAACGCTCGACACGCTAAAGCCACCGTCGCACTCAACGAGAACTGGTTAACATACTTTCAACTTTAGCGGAGCGGGTTAGCAATCGCGGCGAAAAGAATATCTGGTACAACTATTTGAGTATTTCGCGGAAATCTGTCACTTCCAAGAGAACGATTAAATTTCCCTGTCACGTTAAGAATTTTCTGGAAGAAAAAGGAATGTCTGTTACCTTCGATCTTACTTATGAGAATGAGAGATGTACGAAAGTTCACGGCCAGCCAGCCAGCGAACTTCGACATCGCTTCAAGTTCGCCTAGCAACTGATAACCCACTTTCAAGTTTTCCTTCGAGCAGCTAGCGTCGAGTGCGCGCGGCGGCGAGCTTAACGCGCGAGTGGCATGCAACTAGCAGAAGTACACGGGATGCATACTCCTGAACGAGAAAAGAAAGATATCTCGAGCCGTTCTGTTGGACTGCAATTATTGTCAGAGTGCAACAATCACGACGAATGTTAGCGGCAGTCCCGCGACGAACAGCACTTTCGCTCGATTCACGTAACCTCTACTACACACACATATGTTCTCGCGCGACGCGAGCCTCTGCTCTCGTTCTCTCATTCTCGCAATCAATAAAGAGACCCGAAACACCAGAAAAGACAAGCTTACGGGATACGACGACACACGTACAAAAAGGGGTAGCGCCCTCAAGCCGCGAAACGAACGAAAAAAAAAAGGAAATCACAGTTATTGAATAATTCATTTCTCCTGGAAATCACCACTCACGCGTCCGCATTCGTTCATCTCTCTTGCGCGCGCTCACCTCTTTCTCAGGACACAATCACCAATCTATGTATACATATCACACGCAACAAGCACTCACCCAGGGCACAGGCGTCCTCCTCCTCCTCCTCCTCTCCTCCTCATCACCTCCTCCGTTCGCTCTGTCACTCGTTCGCACTCGCTTTCACTCTGCCTCTCGCAATAAAGGATAATATACAATTCCGACGGTATATACGCGCAAGCTCCTGCTGCTCTTTGGCCGCTTACGCGTATATACGGTCACAGCTACATACATAATGCCTACATATAGGTATGTACATATAAACTCGCGCGCTTTTTGCTTTTTGTCTCAAAGGTTTTGTACGTATGTGAGAGTGTATGACGTGTGGCTTTCTTTCCTGCATGCAATTGTGTGTTCAACGACGCCGACCGTGTAACCGGGGGAGAATAAATGCTGGAACAGGCGACGGCCAATGAACAACCATGACCAATGACGTTCTCCGGCAAGAACGATGACCGATACACGCTTTCACACCACCAAGCCTGACCAACAATGATCGGAGCGCGACCGATGCTATAAATTCGTCGCGCCTTGGCTAAGCGTGTGTATGTCACCGTTCAATGCTTCTGCCTAGTCTCTGATGATGTTACCGAGATGCGCTGCCTTTTGCTGTTCTATAGAGATTCTGCGGTGGTGCTGATTTCCTCTGAAGCCGATAATTACTGCTGCTGTGTGTCCGTCTGTGTGTGTGGCTCGGTGGTACGTTGCATTGACAGTGCGAGGTTCGAGGGGGAAAGGTACTTGACGACCAACGATAGATTGAAATGACCATTATACGAATGATGAGAGAGAATTGCAACGGTCGCTCGTCCGTCCTTCGCTCGGAAGTTTGTTCGCTTCCCGCTTACTTGCTCCTTTCTACTCTTTTACCCCAATGCTGTTGTTCTTCGGTGGCACTCGATCTTCCCTCCAATTCTGCTTCCTGCCATCCTTCGCGCGCGCTCCATTTCCGGCGTTGTCGTCGTGTCTGGAGGGAGGGCGTACCAAGAGCATCGGTAGTGTACGAGAAAATCCAGACTGTAATTCGATCAGGCTAGTACACAAGAGACATCGTGGAAGAAAGATTTGCGACGGTAAAAACACATCTGTTCGATTCGCCTTCGGGGGAGACGGTGAAGGCCTCCCTTCCTCGGTGTTTCTTCTCTCGCGAGGGTTATAGAGAAGAGGATTTTGTTTCAGACTGGTTCGTTGTTCCTCTCTCTCGCGTGAATTCCTGCGGCGTGGCCAAAGATACGCGCGGGAGGAGAGGCTGAGATCAATTTGTCGGGCCAAGGGCCCGTCCGATATTTCTCCTGCGTTTCGACATCTTCTTTCTCCGCTTCGCTTCTCTCCTTTTCGTCGCGCGCCGCACACAACTTCCCCGGTTCTGCCGAGAACGATCTTGCTGGCTCCAAAATGTTGAAGAGGGTCGTGGCTCCATCCACGCGAAGGGAACCCATGAAGAGTTTGGTCAGGCGACCGAACGACGCTTTCTCTCCCGAGCGAACCTGTATTCTTGTGTCACAAGGGAGTCGAAGCGTCGCTCTCTCTCTCTCTCCGAATTGCAAAGTCCTCTTTCGCGTGCGCTTCGACTAGAGTCGCTGCTCGCCGTCGGCTGGCGTGGAGTGTGAGAGAAAGACTTTGGGGGGAAACTCCGACGGCGTAGACATGGACGAAATTTATCTTCTCTTCTCTTTTTCATCACGTCGCTCGCACGTATCTCGGGACCTGCCAAAATAGCTCTGCTTTCCATAATCGCTCCATTTTTCATTTGTACGTTCGACGCTGGCTCTAGTCGAGCGTGAGATCGAGCGGGCTAGGCCGATGACGCTGGCACTTTGGACCCTCTCGCTTCTTCTGACTGCTGGACGAAAAGATGCAGGTGTGTGTGGGCTCTGTGTGTGCAGGTGGTGGTGGTGGCGGCTCAGGAAGCGAAGCCGAGAAGTATCGTGCGCGCGGTTTCTTCTTCTCCTAGGTGGCGCGGATGGGGGAGAGTTGCGGGGTACGAGGAGAAAGATCAGGCGGCCAAGGGGGCGCGATCACATATCACGAAAGAAACGCACATGCTTGGATCAGTCCGAGAGCGTGTGGTGCATGATGTCCGGTGTAAACGAGGCGAGACGTTACGGCCGTCGTCGTCGTCGTATTCGTCGTCGCATCGCCGGCGGACCTACGTTGTTGACGAGATGGAGCACTTCAACTGGAAACGAACGCAGCGATCTGCTCGCTGAATTGCGTGTGTTCCAGCAGGAGCGAGTCCTTGCAGCTCTCGAATTGTTGTTGCTGCTGCTGTACCGCCTGCTGGTGATGATGCCCGTGGTGCTGATGGTGATGCGGATGATGATGCTGGTGGTGATGCGCGTGATGATGGTGATGATGATGATGCTCTTCGGGATCGGGCTCGGTGCGTTCGTACAAAACGCAGATCGAACCGTTCTCTCCGATCCTGTAGGAGACCTCTGCCGGGTCGATCCACATGGTTAGCTCGCTTGGGAAGAGACTGTGCAGGACCGTCGGCAAGAGGCCGACGTTCGCGCCCGCCTGAGCGATCACGGGATCCATCTTGCCGTTAATACGAATGCAACGGTAACCGGAGCCGCGATTCGGACGATCCGGGAACCAGTGATCCCTATAACGGTGGCGGAGCACCTCCGTCAGCGATGACTTGAACATCTCGAGTTGCCGCTCCGATAGCTGACCCGTCTGCAGGCGCAGTAAATGCACCAGAAAGTCCGCTGCCGACACAATTTCCAGTCTCATGGCTACGACTCGTGACCCAGGGCGGACCAACCAACGCTCTACGACAAACTGCCCACCACGCTGTTACTGCTGCTGCTACTGCTGCTCCGCTTTCTCCACCTTCGCGTCACCGTACTTGCTGCTCCGATGATCACTTTGCTGCTGCTGCTGCTGCCCGCTTCCAAATCTTCCGTCTGTTGCGAATCCAGCTCAACAAATCGAGCGGCTGAATGTCGAATGGTTGCTCGGCTTGCTTTGTAGCTCGAATAGAGAGCAAGTGGCACGCCGTCGATTCTCGGACGCGCGATGCTAGCCTCTCCACAAAATGGCGTCGCCGCCAACGTTGAAGCGTAACACTTGGTACCTTCTGGTCTTCGACGCTCCAGCGCGACACTGAACCGCCTTGGCGTCCTCAACTGCTTCCTCCAGTGGAAACCGAGCCCACTCGATCTCCGCTAGCAGCAGGTAGTCCGAAATTGCAATGATTTTCGGCTCGAGCCGCACGCGTTCCCGATAGGTTTTCCAACGGCGACCGGTTCTCGCGTGCTTATGCTTGTTCGAGCACGCACGCCTCGCGAGTTGACTCGTTTCTCCACTAGCAGGCTGGACGCTTCCCGAAAGACAGGCTGCTTCGTATTCTCGTTCTGCTAACGAGAATCGACGAGGATCGGAAAGCCGTTGATACAATTGCTTCCGGTGCTGAACCACTCGCTCTCACGCTTTCCTTCTCTCAAAAGACTTCGCGCTCCAATGCCACTCTCTAAAACCCGCTCGTTTTCGTACACCCCCGCCGTTTAATCAACGCGAACAACTACTACTTTCTCGCGACGCTCAAACCCGACGCACACTCTCTCTCTCTCTCTTCCTCTCTTTCTATCTATCTATCTCTCGCTCGCTCGCTCGCTCGCTCTCCAGCTCTCTTCTCTCCGTACTCGCGGACAACCGCACCCACCGACTAGCAACGACTTTCTAATGGCAGCGCTTGTGGCCGCGGACGAAGTAGCCTCGTCTCTTTGTTCCCTCGGCCCCAAGTGGGGGCAGCATCTATCAGCTGATTGGCCAGCTGCTAGCCCCTCTCCGTCCGCCGTCACGTGACCGTAATCTGCGCGATCTGATGTGCGCGAGCGGGCGCAGCTGCGTCCCGAATACGGATCGCCCGTGTTCTCGCCGACGGTTCTCAACCGGTTCTTTTTTTCAGGCTGCCTCTCCCCCTGAGACGACTGGCAGGCAGTAGCAGGAACGCGCCTATGCTGCTGACTCCGCTTCCTCTGCCCACTGACCCAAACGCTTCTTTGAAATCGAGCCGACACTCCTAGGATTACGTGCTCGAGGAGAGGAGAGGAGAGCCTGCCTACGGTACGGCTTTTCCCAACTCGATGTTTTCCAGCGTCGCAATTAATCCCCGAAAGCCAGAGTTCTTCGCACTTTGATCCCGAGAACGCGCAGCTGATAAAAGGGAGTGTGACGAGACGTTGACCGAGGAGAATGCTGTCTCTCGAGGTGGTTGGCGAGATTGAAGGAAATGAAATAAACTGTTATCGTATCTCGAGGAACCAGTCGTCGTGTCGTTGCGGCACCACTGGAGCCTCTTCCTTCTTTTTTTCTCGACCGCCACGGCCGAGCAAGAAGAAGGGGCTGCTGCTGTGCTGAGAGATTGGCTGCGTAAGCACCTCCGAGCGGAGCAGAGCGGAGCGGAGAGAGAGATGAAACGTGCGTGCGTGCGTGCGTGCGTGCAAGAACGGTCGAGAGTGTTCGCGAACGTAAACACCGGCTGGCGTTGTTCCCCTAATCGTGACAAATACGACTTCCGTGGCGATTTCGCATCTTCTATTAGATCGACTGATGTCCCCGGCGATAAAGAGAGCTGCCTCGTAACGCTTTCAAGCTATGTCGATAGCTGCCTATTCGATGTACTCAGTAGCGTCCGCTTGGCTGACTAACACCTTTGAGAACACGCTTCTGAGTCAGATGGCAGTTTTAAAATTTCCCGACGTTTCCACTCGACACTCAGGCCACTTTTGTCCAAATACGTATTGGAATGAAGAACTTCTCTACTCCGAAACGTGAAACTCGACTCCCTGGCAACTGCCCTGCGTAAAATGACGACTTTACTTTAAATAAGATTTTTCTTTTAACAATCTTGTTATTATTCGTTCGTTAATACGTCTAAATTATAATATAAAGTCGACCGTGTTTGTTGATTGGATCAGTTTTATACAAAAGTAGATGAACAAAGATAAAGCAGGTCTTCTTTAAATTCATTGAATAGAGCATCACATTTCTCGGCTGAGAATAGGGTGCCTGCCCGAAGCTATTCAATCATTATCAATATAGCCCAAAGGATTTTCGTGCTCGGCAGCGTTGAAGTGCGTAAATTACATCATTCATCAAAATGGGCGTTATCAGGCGATAGAGCATTTTATCGGCTGACTTGCCAACTGATTGTATTCCGGGGCGCTCGATATCGACTAATGAGCGTGGTGGCCAAGCCAAGAAAAAGGGAATTCAATTCATATAACCGAATTACTAAATTGCAGACGACCCCGCAAATATACATTTCCATTTGTCACGGATTAATATGCGAACGTAACTATTAATAACAAGTCCTAGTAATTTCCTCGGCTACTTATTAATTTTCACGGATAACCTGTCGGGCAGAGCAACAAGAAAGCCAAGGAAGACTACAATTCATTCAGAAGGCTGGCTCTGACAGAAGTATTTCAAAGACAAGCAAATACAGTTAAAACTAGTGGAAACTCTGGAATTAGCATAAAAGCCGACAGGCCGGATTGGTATCTCCGATTCGGATTCCCGGCGAAGAATATTCTTGGATGGAGAGTATCCGGCGCGCGGCAGCAGCCTGCGGGAGAGCAGACGGGAAATAGCGTGGTGCTCTTTTCCTAATGCAATGTGGATGGATTCTGCTTGGGCAGCAGAAGCAGCAGAAGCAGCAGAAGCAGCAGAAGCAGCACCTTGCTCTTCCTCTCTGGCCGTTGCTTCTAGAGAATGCGATTAGATTTCCGCGACGGAGCACGAAGCGTGAAGAGGCGTCGGTAGTACTGGTCGTATCGCAGCGAGCGAGTGAGCGAGCGGCGGCGCCGTTTTACCGGTCCGATATTTCCGAGGAGGCAGAGTATTCGGCCGATAGGTTCTGGGCGCACGCGTCTCTGCGAGCAAGCGAGTGAACCAACGGTGGAAAAAAAGCCCACCCAATAAAGGCAACAATTGGACAATGAGGTTCTGTAACTAGTCGGAGCCGCTCTCCAGGTCAAAGCACTGCTCTTCCGCGTGCGGACCTCGCTCACGCAAAGGCACAATGGGTTTTACGGTCACTTCGACCGTTTACGCCAACACCTACCAATCCCAGTGAACCCTCTCTTATCCTCTCTCTTCTTCTCCTCTTTCTCTCTTTCTCTCTCGGATACCTTTACGGATAATCATCGAGTTTCCCTTCCGCGATCCTCATGCCACTCGAATATACCAGCGCCTTTCAAGTGTGACCCGAGGCCTTCCGGGCTTCAATGCATCGCAAGACCGGCTGCGTTTCCGTGCAATTCGCATCTCGGAAATGCCTCATCCGCTCCCCGCCGCTCCGAGTTTCGGGGATCCCACGAATAATGATTCCAAGTAGGGATTTCTGCCTTAATTAGCGCTGGCTCGGTGCATGCTAGACTTAGGATTTACGTTCAACTAGTCTCTCCGTAGGCGCGGAGATGGAGCTTTGCTACGAAATTACGTGGATGCTTGAACGGATTAACCCTCCTTCAAGAAATTCAGGCTGTTCGGCATGTAATGCGATTATAGGAGCGCGTCATAATTAGGAAAGGTATTTTCTAGACTTCATTGTTCATTCATTATACACGTCGAGTGTTGATCATGACCGTAATTGAGAGAGGCGAAATATTCCCGTTGGCTCGTTACTCTCATGAATATCATCAGATTTATCAATACCATGTGCGATTTCCTAATCCTATTCACACTGGCATTCGATTTATTTCCGACGATCCATTCAACACGGAACACTTGGCTCGCTAAACGGTCAAGGTTGCTATTAGAAAAATCGCGAGAGGTCAACGACACTATCCATCTAGCAAACCGGTCAGTTCCGCAATGAATTCAGCGATACTCACGAAAACATATGCGACCACCTAAAGCAAACAACTCCAAAAATGTCCAACGAAGCTTGTACCAATTAAAAACCCAAGGCACAAGCAATATTCCATCATGTACAATGTACAGAGTGTTTCACTCGGCTTTCAATCATCATCCACTCTTTCTATCGCACGAATATCCATATTATATAACATCCATCGTAAAATATAATACAAAATCCATGAAACGCAGGAGAGATTAATAATTATTCTCCATACAAGAGTGGCGATTGAAAGGGGGATGAATCAAGTTGCGCATCGCGGATAGATGAAAGGTGGCTTATCCATCAAACATACCTGGTTAAGGGCAGCGGATGTTTCTCCATGATGCATGAATGAGCGCCAGTGAAGCCGAGAGGTTTGGCCGCACGTCGCCAGGCAGAAGCGTGGCGAGCGAGGCGAGGCGAGGCGAAGCGAGGCAACACAAAGGAGAGAGAACCGAAGCCGAAAGCTGGCAGGGTGGTAGCCAAGGGTGGGAGAGAGCGGCGGCAGGCAGTATCGAGGAGGCGCAGCCAGAAAACTAATGCCGGCTGCTGCTGCTAGCTTGGCGACGAGAAAGTGCGTGTGGATTATAAAATGTGTCCACGTGACGAGTCAGGCCCGCGTGTGCTTTCGATTCAGTACTCGAGTGCGAGAGAATGGGACGGAGAGAGAGAGAGAGAAAGAGAGAAAGAAAAAGGGAGAGAGGAATAAAGAGAGCGATGGCAGGGGTGAAAGAAAGGGGAGGAGAGGAGAGACAGCACACTACTATGTGTATTCCCCGAGGGCGATTTCGGGAATAGTGGGCCTCTCCCCTTTATTAGAGGGAAAAAGTCCGGCGAGGGACCCCCGCTTCTTTTGTTATGCCCGCTCAACCCTTTCGAGCGTACTCGCCCTTTCAGGAAGCCCATTCATATTCGCAGCCCCGGCTAAGAGAGTCCAGGTAGAAATTAGAGGCAAAGTCCGCCTGTGTGTGTCGCGCTCGACCGTGACGATTTACCGCTCGCAATCCGCCTTGGCGATACTTTATTTCCGGGAATCCTGCATTCCCTCATCTCTCGATGGACGTGCGGATTCTTGGATTATTTGGTAAATGAAACGCTTGGAGCGATGCTGAATCCTGATTATTTGCATCCTTGGATATTTCTTTGCGTCAATATTTCTCCATTGGTACAACAATGATTGGAGTAGTACGCGCGATGCACGCCTCTTCTCTGACTCATCGGCTTATGGCTCTTTCTCTCTTGTATTTGTCGCGTCTCCCGGCGACAGATTAACTTGATACTGCTGGTGCACCAACCACTCTTCCCTTCACAGATGCAACACGCTTGTCTCTCGATGCGAGATAGCCGGGATTATAATCTTCTGCGGCGTGTTCCTTTTCAGTTGCTTCGCATTCGCTCGCTCTCTCTCTCTCTCTCTCTCCTTTTCTTTGGACGTTGTTGTGTCTCGCGGCTCGATGGATTATCATCACCGCGTACAGGATTACAGAGTGCATCGATCGTTGTTTCATAGCAGTGACGAGTACGCGGTACTCTGCTCCTTTCTGGACTTTCGTAAACAGACGAGGAGATCGATGCCAGTTGTTTTATCGTACATAGACAATATTTGTTTGACATTCAACTCTATCGCTCGCCGTGTGGATTTTTAAGCTTCCTTCTTAATATGCAAATGTCATGATCGCCCGCCTTTCCACATATTGTTTGCGGCGCGCAATTGTACTCGTTTTATCGATGTTACAATACACCAGGTGTTCGAGAAATAGCGACACTTCTCAGATCTTATTCCTCAAGAAGTACTGAATTCTGAATGAGAGAGTACTAGTATTTCAGATGTCAAGGAGTGAATGCGTGTTCGGAGAGACGATTCCTAGAGACAACTATTGCAGGTATCACTTGGCCTAAGGTCGGTGCACTCTCACTATCATCCCCGGGGAAATGATTTTTATCACTGCCGAGGAGGCAGCGAGCACTCACGTTCTGTCTTGTGAGTACAATCGGCACTGAGTGCTCCCGGTGTCCCTCGCTTCGTTTCGCCAACAAGTGCTGCTCGAACAAGGTGCAATATTGTGTAACACAAGTACATACGTACATAGGTGGACGTACGTGATAAACGTGTGGCTGGCAGTGCGGCACAGTCTGCTGGATTCGAGGCTGATATCTGGACGCAAGAGGCTCGCGGCGCGCCGCGTCAGTGCTCTCTTGCTGGCTTTGCCGCGAAACTTCTCTTTCTCCCTCGCAGCCTTCGCCGCCGCCGTTGCCGTCGTCGTCTCATTCGCAATTAACGTTCATTAGAGCGCGCGCACGGCAGCACTGCCGAGACACGCCGGCTAACGATTCGCCCGGTAAACCGAAGCCGTGCAAACGTTTCGAGCCGTCTACTTGTCGCCGACTGCTGGACTCTCCGCTGCTGCCTTTTCCTTCGCTTGTCTTCAGCACTCGCCCGCTTACCTTTATACCCACTAACGTGCAAGCTAACACACTCCGCACGATCCTAACTTTATTTGGTATCGAACACATTGCTAAATCAACACTGTCTCTTTAACGGCTCCTTGGAAAATCCTCGCATCTCTATTCCAGTCCTACTAATTCCAGTATTTTCCCTTTCGAGTAATGATCCATTAAAGTCAACATAGATGTTTTCGACTTTTCCCACTTATTTTTCACGGACTATCGTTTTGTTAATATTAGAACGCGCCATATGTTTGCGTTTCTTTTTTCCTCGACTTTATCGTTGAGTCCACTGATCCTCGTATCAGCGGCACTCCTCTCTGAGATACTCGACCGAAATTCTAATCCCCGATAAGAAAGCTGGCCATCGTGCACACAAGGATGCTGTTCTAGCGAATCCTATCACGGTCGATGCGATTTTAAAAACGGAAGGGGTGCAGTAGAATCGAGCTCTTTTCCGATAAAAAGACGCATATAAAAATGCTACTTTTACTCTCAGCGATTATCATTGGCAAACAAGACAATACATTTTATCATATTTACATGTTTATTATCTCCATCAGCATCGACGGAATGAGTGCAATTCCCATAGAAAAGAGCTCGTTTCGATCGTAATCTCCGGTGAAAAAGTGGGGGAGGAAAAAGGAAGAATTAGTGGCATGCTTCTACTATTGAGCGAAACGGGCAGTGAATCTCGTATGTCTGGCGGTCGGCCATTATGCAGAAATGAGGCTCGGCGTGAGTGGAGCTGGGAATAATTGGGTCCAGGTAGATCTCGGACTATCGGCTTACCCGGGATCAGCATTTCGAGGGAGAGGGAGAAGAGACAGAGGCGCTTGTGCCGTGCATAATACTCCTGGCGAAACAGGTATTACTTTCCCATGCTGCTGGCGAGATAAATAGGCGCATTAGGATTAGATATCGTGTTCAAACAGCGGCGAGAAAGATGCCGCATCAAAGGACATGCCAGGAGTGTACCCCCAGCATCCACGTGATCTCCGTCCATGTGGAAAGCAGTCCACTCTCGTCATCGCTCTGACCATTTTGCGTGAATCATCGATCCATCCAGTGATAGAGTTACACGTCGACGGTTATACTCATTTACAGAGAGATCGCAAAGATGACTAACTAGACTCATTTCCACTACGCTTTCCAATTCTCTATACTTGCTATAATGTTGGAGCCAAATTCATTGTAGTGCTTGTAAAGAATTTATATAACGCACTCGTGGAGAATGAAAGAATCGGGCGAATCAGTACAAGTACAGAGATATTTGGAAGTTGTAGACTGTTGTTACTTTGACGGTCAACGTAAGAGTGTCTAAAATAAAATTTAAGCAAGGCCCACTATGAATTTTTCTATTCTAAGTATTTGGGTCTCTACCTGAAAGGGTCAGGTACGCAGGGCAACTGCTGAGTTGACCGTATTATATTTATCATCTATTTCGATTTCCATAACACACTTCAGGAATAATTTCGTTAATATTAATTCGTTTTGGAAATGCAATCCGTTAAATTTGAATACTCTCAATTCAGGAAATTATATATTGCGAGACACAAATATTGGAGAGCGGAGTTATTAATACGAGTAATCCTAGATGCCCCAAAAGTTCAGCTTTCGACACTGCTTGTAACGCTTATGCCGTTAAAGCTGCAATAACAAGAAGCCTGTCATTGTAAATCGGCGAAGCTAAAATACCCTCGATTGTATTCCACCACGCTCTGGTTATGTATTTAACACTGTTCGATCAATGAAACGGTGAATTTGGAAAACGAATATCAAAGCCGGGGAATATTAACATATTTGCTGACCGGTCACGAATTATTTCGTGTTGTTATGAAGAAATTTAATAAAACTTCCGGTCAACAGTGTGTTAAATAACGCTTATTACTCCAAAACAGATTGACTTTCTTCCCACGCATATTTCAACCGCTCTAGCTTTATGTAAGATTGACTCGCCGCCATTTGGACGAGTGTAAATCTATTTATGACACATGAAAGTCGACCAATGAATGCGTCCATTCACCTAATAAACCTTGCTACCACTGTTATCAGAACGAACAGGTTTAGCTGGATCGAAACGCAATTTAATTCTCGGTTTCAATCGAAAGTGATAAAAGTCGCCGCGTTAAACCCGAAAATGACGAAAGAGCGACACGCCAAATAGCAGAGGGCGAGAGAAATACACGGTTTTGTACGGGAAATAATCGCAGGCTGATAATGCGTCTGATATTAGAACGTTCACGGCACTAAAAGTCCAACGCGAACGCGCGCGCGAGCATTGCCAGGCAAGCGTGAAACTGGCCGTTTCAATATTCATCGGGGTATTTAGCCGCTCCTCAAATAATTAAATAGAGACAAAGGACTCCGCCGCTAATAGAGTATGCATTAAACGCATTCACTATTCAGATATTTCACCGAGCAGTTTCCAATTTCTTCCGCGCGCCCGCTCCGAAATTCCGCTGTGTACAGCGTGAAAGTTCGACAGAATTGCCAAGTACATACCCGCCTAATGCTGCAGTTAACCAAGTAAACTAAGACAAAGCTGGAAGATTAAAGGAAAAGCTCACATCCAAAGAAGCTCCTTAGTTGTTAATAATACTGTATTAGTATTATAACTAAAATTGACAAAGTTGATTTTTCGTAGACTACAGATATTCCTAAATTACTCTAACCTTATCTAACACGAAAACGATAAATGTTAGATAATAAATATTTGCAATACAATAAAAGTAATGAATTATAATCAATTATGACGTTATATTGATACACTGTACACCTAACGTTATATGGATGGACAATTTTTATATGCCGATCGACACATTGCGTCCGCTGAATGTCCGATTGGAGCGCTGAAATTTGGCGGAATTTTCCGGTTGGCCGTCGGCCCACTCGATGCAGCAACGAAATTAAATAATAACAATCGGGAGCAGTGATGCGCGCTTAATGGGAATTCCATAATGGAAATCGAGAGAAGTGCTCCAATTGATACATATGGAATGCGTATCAAGCGGCGATCATTGCTGCGCGCTTTACACGAGCAACTCACATCGACCGCGCGTCCTTCTAAAACCTATGTCCAATCCGAATCGCCGTCGGCTCGCGTTATTATTAACTGTTGGCATTACTGCTAATTAATATTTGTCAAAGAGACTGCGATGCCTGCCACGCATGACACAACAAAGATTTTGCTCATTAATGAGGCAGGCTTTAATTACGTGGCCGAGGATCGGTCGCCGCCGCCTCTATCGTTGCACTCCAGAGGACCACCGCTTCCTGTTGACATCGTCCCCCTTCGGATATCAGAGACTGAATATTCCTACCATTTAATAACCGACTTTCCATTAAAATCCTCGCGGAAAAAGTCCGAAAGTATCTATTCTCGATATACTGAAAATTGAATTCACCGTACTTGAATACTAGTCGCTTAGATAGAAAGAATTCTGCAAATTGGAAAGCGGGCGAAATAGCACCGATGCAAATAGATCGAAAATGGAAACCTATGTGAGATTCATCGCATCACGAATTAACGTTCCGTCGAAGTGATGTGATTTACTGTTCACACTTTTGGCGGATAGTCGAGTCATGTACAGGGTGATGCAAAAACAAGAGTCGACTATGTCATCTGTCACTGAAAGCTGTACTTGAAGGGAATTCTTTTTGTTAATTAATTCAATAGCAAAGTAATTTGTCTGTTCTGTCGATTAAGTTCAGTACAAAAGTATGAATGCATTGTGTAATAAAGAATGTCATCGTTTCCGATCTATTCGCATCATCCTGTACGTGGCGGGAAGCTGTTTTTCGCACTCGGCAGCAACGGCAATGCGTGTCAAACGTTGACGTGTTTATTGGAGAAGTTGGAGCACAGTGGCAGTCGCCTATGACAGTAATTATTGCTCGGGACAAAACGCGCTCTGCCGAGGTGAACGGCCTCCAACCAATAAGGTGTTGCAACTTGAATCGATCACACGGTCTTTAACCCTTCCCACCGCCCATCGATATAATCTCCGGCGTTAATCTTGCGCGGCCGTTCCTTAATCAGTGTCCGTTCTCGCGTCGACGCCCTCCCCTTTTACTTTGAATTAATAAACGCGCCTTTTATCTTCGATTTAGCAGAATACCAGCTGCCCGGCCTTTCCTTTCCTTTCTCTGCTATTTCAATATTTTTCCAATATAGCAACTTTCAATAACTCGATGGTTTTTCGATAAAAAAAAAGTATGAATAGATAATCTTTCCAATGTGCACTGCTTCCGTTTCATGTGTGCTCTATGGATTTCCCGAAATTTATGGATCCTATTTCCATGAACGCGATATGTCTGTCATTATCGATCATTTTGAAACCCAATTTTTTATTTTAATCTATCAGCGATTTTTAGTATTAGAAATATTTCAGTAATACGGATTTACCGGACATTTATCATCAATGCTTTTAATACTTGTCGCTAAATTGTATCCGTCAGATTTCCCGAGCGGTGTACGAGTTCAAATGCCCGCATTAAATTCCGAAAAGAAACTTCAAATTACTATTCGAAATGAATATCGATATTCCAGAGAAAGTTGGCGGATAGTTAATAGTTTTCCTGGTCCCGAGTAGCAGGTATTACACAAATCGTCCAATAATTTCACTAATTTCCTGACATTCCCTTGGATTAAGCACTCCAACATTATACAATCTATATGTATATTTCTGACAGCGTGCACCACATTATTATGCTAACTTCAAAAGGCCGCAATCAACTGCAATTCAGAGCGACAATTGCCACAATGAAGTGTGTTCTCATAGGAAGGAATTCGCAGGCGAATTGAATTGCCAGCCAATGAAAGGGGGGAATCGACTTTTTCCATTTTTGGCCTAATTAGCCGGGGCATAGCGAGGAAAAGTATTCATCAGAGAAAAAGGGAGGAGAAAAACTCTCAAGTAAACTGCACGACAGGAAATTGAGTTTAGAAAAAACTCCTTGTTCCTAGCGGTGAAACGCGCACGCACGCACGCACACATACACACACGCAATCGAAGTTTCCTAGTTCTTTAACCGAGAGAAAAGTAGCAGAAGGACTTGTTCATGCAAGTTCTGCAATTTTCCACTCGGCGTATCTTTTTCCACGGACTCCGTAATAGTCATAACTACCTGCCACGCGGAGAGGAGAAGAGAGAGCGACGCGAGATGTAACACACGCACATACACACACACACACGCGAGAGAGAGTCGTACACGAACACACGCACATACATACGAGGAGACGATGCTTAGCTTTCCGAAATAAACAAGCCGTATAACGAGTTTGGTCGTCAGCTCTCTGTGTTGCGGACCTCCTCCTCGCTGAGCACGAATTGGGTTGCAAATTTCTGCGGGCTCCACTGCTTCTCTTCGACGATCATCACTTTGAACGCGCCACGAAGGCACTGAAACTCTTCTCCGCTGCTTCCACTCGCTCGCTTTAAGGTTCCAAACGAAGACCTTTCGACCACGTGTCCCGAAATGTCTACCCGTTTTTTTTGTTTGCAATGTCTGTCAGACCAGAAACAAAGCCGACCCGCTTTTTACGAGCGTGCCATTCCCAGTGGGTGAAATCCCTACGTCGAATAACCGCTCGATGCCAGAAACCGTCAGTGATTTTTACGATTAATGAAATTCCACGGTCATTCAGGCCTGCGCACACAAGTTGAACCCTTAATAAAAGAATACGAGGCTTTAAACAAATTCGAAACAACGGAAACGTTTATCGCGCGGTTAAATTACTCCGTTATCCAAATATCCGCATTACAGGATTGAAACGGCGAATATAAAAAGCGATCGCGATGAAAACTTCAACGAGAGCAAACATTTCAAGCGATGCCCATTGAAATTCAAATACGAATTCTCGCCGCGCCATGCTACATTTCCAATTTCAATTATTCCATTATCTAACCGTTCAAGCGTGCATTCCGCGCGTCATCTTGGCTATTTGTTTTTGGATCGCAAGTCGAATCGAATGGGCCGCCGTCGCCGTCGCCGGGGCTGTTGGGTCGGCCGCGAGTCTCTTGTCAAACTGGAGCGAGCATAATTGTGTCAGGGCGGAGAGCGCGGCGCAGAGCAGCATCCACCGAGGCATAAATCTTTCGGTCACGTAATACCGGGGGTGTCCACGCTACTGATAGTCGGAGCGGCGAAAGCACTCGCTCGCCTAGACACATACACAGAGGCGGGGGCGGCGGTGCTTGCGGCCGATTGTTTAAACTGGAAATATCTTCCGGGCCGGAATTCCGCATATCTGGTCGTCGCGAAGGTATGAAAGCCGTGAGAGAGAAGATAGAAGAGCGAGAGAGAAAGAACGAGAGAGAGAGAGGGCTGATTTGCCCAGCGTCTCACTATGTGGAGCATTTCATTCGTAATTCCGGCAGTTCGCCGTTGCCAAGTTGGCAACTGGCAGCGAGAGTAAAAGAGAGAGTGAGTGAGAGATGGAACGAGAGCGAGCAAGAGAGCGAGAGAGAGAGATGGAGAGAAGGGGAGAGAGAACGAATACAGTGGGCGCGCGATCGATAAACTCTCGGATTATTCTGGCTGGCTTCGTTCCCCGGCTGCTGCTGCTGCTGCTATGCTGCTGCTGCTGCTGCTGCTATGCTGCACGAGGAGAAGCCGCCGAGCGGAGGGCGAGCGAGCGAGCGACTCCAGTGAATTTCGAATAAGGGTGAGCGCGTGCGGTAAACCCTCGGCGCGCGAGCGAGCACGCGCGCGCGCCACTATGTCTACTCGCATTAAGGGAGCGACTTTAAAAATCTTGTACTAATTGAGCCGAGCGAGTAACACCGACTTGAGAATGCGAGATTTTTGCGTTCTTTCCCTGCTGTTGCTTGGGATCTTCGACTTTAAATAGAATTGTAATTCTAGTTAGAAGTAGTTCGATATTTTAAAAGTTTGTACTTGAATTCCCTTCGGCGTGTTATGATACTTTCTGTTGTATCTCAAATTTATTTTAGGTTCGATGAATTAAAAAGGGGGATTTATTGATTATATTTATTATTGAGTATTGAATATTATTGATAGCAAGGGATTTCAGAGTGAAGGATGTTTTATATTATAAGTGAGCTTGTGGAGATATTTTTTCCGAGTATTGAGGAAAGTTTGTTTATGAAGAAGAGCTTATGAATAGTTTCCCTGAATGGCAGACGACTTTCAACAGGTATCCTGTTCCTCTTAGGTAAAAGCATAAGGTCCAAGCTGGCATGAGGAGTTTCCTTATTGCTTGTAAGAAAATGAAAGGACCCCACGTGGGAAGGAAACGAGTCCTAGCACCTGCTCCTTCTATGACCATGCCTGACCAATTGTTTGGAAACACCCTCATTATCCTAAGCGTCCCTCTCAACTCTCCCCCATAAAAGCGTTAGTAAGTGGACCGATAATAAACCATTTCCTGCTTTCTCAACCGTTTTATTGATACATACCAGTACAAAGTAGACGCCCGACTATCGATACCACACTTTTTTACGACTGACACACCAAAAATATGTCCTGTTTTTAAAACTGATGATTATAAAAGAATAAAGATTTCGGAATTATAGAATTAATTAATTCACCGACGATACTCTGTGAATGGCGCATGACCTGGGCAGCTAATGCGACTTTAAATAAATGCAAATCAAGAGAAAAGAAATTCACCGACGATTCCCACTTTCTTACCAGGTAGTTAAATCCCTGCACACGTGCAAAAGACAATTGTGTACAGATGAAGTAACTACTTACCGAATACGCGAACTCTTCCACGGATCTTGAGTGCGAGCAACTCGATTCCGGCGGATTCCCGAAGACCCACCACACTGAAACGAGAAAGGAAATGATATGATTCGACGCGACTACCAGAAATCCTCTAAGTGTAGTAATAAACAAATTCAAATCTCTGTCGTTTAAATTAAACTGTTAAGTCAAAACTTTAAATATTTGCAAATAATGTAAATGGAAGATTCATCCCTCGGAAATTATTATTCTTCCTTATGACAAAACAAATTGTTCTACCACAGGAATAAAAGAAAGCTTGCGAAATATCTGTGTATTAGACTACAAACTAACCAATCTCGAAAGAGAATTTCAACAATTCCATTTAACAACACTTGGCATAACGCGGACAATGGTAACGAAAAAAAGCAGCTAGCAGCGTCAATTTCCACGGGCGATTGCGACTGAAAGATGAGCTGCAAGGCCTCAATCGAGGAAGATAACATCGGAAGCTTTGTCAACATCGATAGGGAACAAGAGAAAGGTCCAAAGTTTCGCGCGGCCGAATTGCCTGGCTGGGAGTAACGAGAACGCAGGTAGAGATTGATCAAAAGGGAGGGACGAGGCAACAATGGGGCAAAAATGGAGGAGAGAGAGAGGAGAGTTGCAGGGCCCGGCGGCGGCGGCGGCAGCGCGCACACCATAATAGAAAAGAGTTGGAGAGGTCATAAAGGAAGGTACGCAGCATGGGTTCCAGCTGCAACATCTGGCCGCGCAATAATAAAAGCATTCATGCTCGAAAAGTGTTAATGTCCGGGCGGCCAGCACCACCGATTCCGATTCCCGCGAGGATGCAATCAGCCACTTTCGTTTGGCACACATCTGCAATTTTGATTCCGTTACGCAAGTACGCCGCGTAGGCCCAGACGCGCGCACCACGCTTTATTGGATTTCGAGAGATCGAGTCTAGTTGGAAATTTCGGATTTGCTAACTCACGAATTCTCCTTGATAGCATCTACTTCGAAATGCATGAGCCGCCCAGCCGCCCAGCCGCCCTCCTGCTTAATCTTTAAACAACACCGGAGATTCAAGTAAATATGTTACTCACGATTTGCTTCCACCGAATCTCTAATAAAGTTGATCTCGGAATCGAATTTTATTGGCATACACAACACGCTTCTTTTGCCAAGTCACTTCATTAACTGTTCTCCTAGTCGAATGAATTATTAGGCTCGCGAAGCTACTTCGTTTAATGGCGAAACACGTGTATTTGCGAGCCTCTGTCGCAATGATATTAATCAAACTAAACGTAGGACGATTAATTACGACCAGCCAATTACTGTAAAAGACTACGATGTTTAATACTAATGGGAATCATTATATGCATTTTGAATCCGACTGTGAATCAATAATACAATCACATATTACCAAATTTCTGCACAATTACATCTGCGATTACACGAGAGAGACTGCAACCTTCCAAAAACTAAAACTCCTCGGAATGCAGCCACCATTCTACACCAACAATTACGTACAATATTGCAAAGAGAATTTCTCTACGTGCTCTCGTTAACTTGTGAATGAAATCACTAATGAAAGTCGATGAGGAAGCGGAGGGCAAAATCATCGGGTTGGGAGGAAAATTGCGTGGTGTAACAAGAAGTGGAAGGAAAGGCGGCTCTCGAGGAATAAATCGTACGTGTGCGGTTGGAATAACGGATCGCGCAAAGAGCAATGTCAACAGCCTGTTCCCGTGGACGCGAGAGTGTACGACGAACTGAAACGAATTTGTTGACTCAATAACATCACGTACGAGGCAGAGAGAGGCTCCGTTATAGGCGGCCGAGGAGCGACTATCGCGTCCCGTCCCGTCCCTCGTTTTTCTCCGCGAGAAAGCATGGAAATTTTCCGAGATGTATATCACTGCATGGAGAAGTGCATGCTGGCCTCTGAATGGCCGAGAGAGACTAGGCTAAACTGGCGAGGGCTTTCGCAATCGGCGTTTACGAGTACTCGTTTCGCTCGCTGAGATACACACCTCTGTCGAATCGACCACTTCCGTTTCCTCGATTTCGTTCGCCGAGCCCAGCTAGACGTGAATGCATTGCAGCACACCACCACCGTTCCTAGCAGTTCCTTCGTGCCACAACTTCCGCTCTACATTAGCCGCTTGTGTTATTGGGGAAGTGCACGGGACATCGAGAGCCCGTTTCAGAGTGCACGGCAATCCTGCTACACACACGCTTCACCCTCCCTAAAGTATACCACTACTCTAAACGCTCGAAATCGAGAGCATAGGGCATCATGCTTTTGCGAGCAACTGTAAAGTATGTTGATATGTTCCCTAGACTTTTACAGCTCTTTTATGGAAAGCAATTTCATTGAAATAACAGTTGAACAATAAACCAATGAAAATATCGACAATTCTGGCATTGTTATAATTTCTTTTCTAAGTTCCAAGTCATTCTGGACAGTTAATTAAGTGAATAACTAGCTCCGCAATATTTTTGCTGATTGATTCATTAGTTCGTTCGATTGGAGTATCGCCCTTCTGATGATTCCTACACGAAAGCGCCGAGTGTATCTTATGTATTACAATTTTGCGATAAAACTGACAAGGGAAAAACCTGGCCAACATTTTAAGATTTCATTTGCTCGAAACGTTTAAGGAAAACCTGTTCTTCCTGAAGCAGGATGCGAGGCCGGACGCGGGGACGTGTCCTGTTTTTAAGTGGCAGCACACTTATTCGATGCGAAGTAAGTCTACAAAAAGGTAACATATCCTTTTAGAATCCGAGTGAGGACATGATGTTAAAGATACAGCTACCTACGTAGTCTAACTTAACGAAGGAAATTTCTTGTTCTCAGTTTCCAATCATCATCGAATTAGTAATACAACTATTGAACAGCGACTGATAATGTAAGCAAAAGAAACCCGAGAAAAACGTATCTCGTTCCAGAATAAGCGCAGTCATTACAACTGAACCTTGTCGCAAGGAAATATGTTATCTTCCAGCATTAGCTGAAGTCACATACAGTATGTTAAAAAAGTACCTGCACTCCAGTCTTTTTGGGAAAGATTTCTACAAAGAAAACTTTTCTCTCTAAAGACAAATACATTTCCTCGAACAAGAAAGTACGGTTCTTACGAAAACTACATTTCTTCAGAGGAAACAGTTTTCTTTTTCAAGAAAATTTATTCTACAAATACTGCATGGTGCCAGTATTTTTTTTACCCACTCTGTATGTGCTCTTAAACATGCAGGACCAAGAAAACTACATAGTCTCGAAAAGAGTTCACGAGCGGCTATTTCAGACTGAAAGATAACCGAAGAATAATGCTCTTTAATATCAACGGTACGAGTACTCTTATTTTACGATCTGTATCGCGTTTTCGGCGGCGAGTGCGTGACGCGAACAAGTTTCGAAATTTCGACTGTTATCGCGCGCGCGCGCGCGCACACACCGAGCCTTGTAAACGCGTTACTCGCGTGACGGCAATCGTTCTCGTGGAAATACGGAAACTCCCTGAAAACCGCGGCTATACTTGGATCCGCAGCCGCCGGACGCTTAATCGATTTCGGTGAATAACCGGCGCACTGCTACTTTTAAACGCATCGAACTGTTGAGTAACACGAACAACACCAAATATATATATTCGCGCAGCATAGCTTCCCATTGCTAGTTCTCTCAAAACGTCCAAACGTATCGGTAGTGGTTAATGGGCTCGCTCATTAGCGCAGAAGTCATGCAGAAATTGAATAGATTACCAGGCATTCTACATCCACCATCTCTCGACAATATTACGCTATTGCATAATCCTACTAATTCTGGCAATGTCATCATCGAACTTCAAAAGGCATGCTAAAAACTATGATAAAAGTAAACGCCAGCCTGAAACACAGACACGTCACGCTGATAAATATGCATTGCATATAAAACAAACACAGAGCTTTATCCGAAACTTTGGAGCGGAGCATAGATGAATGCGAATAAGATAACTTTTTCATGCATTGCCAAACTATTTTCCCATCAAATTCTAAAGCTTCCCTGACGTAATATATCTTGTGGAATCTTTCAGCACTCCTCGGCATTCTGCTCTTATACGAATACTAAAGACGAACTTGCCACCAAACGACTGTGCGCGTTCGCCTAGTGTAATCTCGAAAGAGTTTCCGAGCCTGGAACTATACAGAATGCAATGGGTGCTGAGCTTTTACGAGGCGATCGCCGTTATGCCTGGCGACGGACTAAAGACACCAACACGGATCGTCGCCGGGTAGCTCGATTTTCCTCCATTTCCCATTGTAGCCTCGCTCGGAAGGCTTTTCTGCTTGGCTGATATAATAAAAGGGCCGCGTGCGTTCGCACCTAGGTCCGAGCTTTTCCCTAAACCCAGCGGCTTGGCTTGGCTTGGCCTGGCCTGGTGTGGCTTTTCCCCCTTTCGTCCGCCAGCCAACCCTCGCCAGGACCTTTTCTCAATCCAGCGTGTCGCCGGAGGAAACGATGTCTCGTAATAAAGTTTTACGTGCTTCCTTCCAATTTATGTGTTTTCTTACCGCTCACTTAATTGGGCGAATCGCGCGACGGCTTCCACGCCGCGCCGAACGCGCTCCTTTTTGGCCGGCGTCCTTTTAATTGGAACGAATGTCGGGGGAAAAGGCCGCGCGAGAAAGTATTCGATTTATCGCGAGTGCCGCGCGTCCAGATGAGATTCCTGCGCTCTGCGACTCGCCTCTGCCGCGAGAGCATGCAAATCGTTTAGTATAATTTATTGATCTAACCTTATTAACGCAAACTATTCATATTCATCGGGCCGCGCGAATAACCAGTCGCATTACCGCGAAATGTTAACTGCAGCGAGTCTAGAATTGTGTTACACGCATTACAATTGTATCATTTAATTACGTTTTCATCAAATATCCTTGTGAATGCCGAGTACGAATGCAAATGTAAAAGTGCTCCCGCATTAATTCACTCTTCAAAATTGTTAGAACATTATTCCTTTATCGAAGCAGGTGTGTTTATTACTTGGAAACTACAGATTCTACAGCCCTTTGTATTCAGCCGTGTAATTTATACCTGTTTCCCGCTTTATGACCGGACTTTCGTTTCGGTAACGTTAATTCTGCCCGCCCTCTCTCCCTCTCCCTCTCTCTGTCGGTAGAGATTGCACCCCCATTTGTACGCGGTATTTCGAAATCAAAGGGAAAAATGAGCGTGGTATGTTCAGAATGAAATGAACCTGGACGGAAAGGACTCTAATGAAAACCCGGGGCGGGAATGCGCGGTGAAAAATCGAGCGCATACCGAGCGATTCGCCGGGAATTCGAAACTGAACTTGATGCCTGCCTGGTCCGACAGGATATCGCACATTCAAATTACGAGCGCGGGGGAAAGGGAGGGGGAGGGGCGAGGACAAAATTTGAGGAAGGGGAGGAAAGCAAGCGAGGAATTACCCGGGCGCCTGATGCCGCCACCAACCCTGGAAGCTTCCCTAAAATCAATAGCACTCTCTCTCTCCCTCTCTCCCTCTCTCTTTCACCCTCCAACCCTCCAACCCTCTCGCTCGCTCCCACCCTTGCTCTGTTTCCGTAGAGTTCCCCTCGGCGTACTTGCACCTCCCGCGAATTGAAAATGAGTTATGCATGCTGCTGTACATGCCCAATGGCAAACATCCCTTAACATTGCTCGACTTGCTAAATTAACTTGCCCTGCCCAGGTCGCGATAGCTTTGACATTGACATTTGACATTGAAAAGACGCTGCGTGATGGAGTATGATAGCAATATAGCAAATGCCGCAAATAAAAATCGCATGTCATTTTGCAAATGAAGAACGAGGCCGAGGTGAAATTGTAGGGGTAACCTTTGGCTTGTGGAACAGTCGATCGATTTATTCAAATTTATTTGTAAACTTTAATAAATTGAAACTGTGAAGAACGTTTTTAATAACACGTTGATGAAGAAAACCTTTGTATTTATTATGATCGAAATATTATATGATATTTGGTATTTGAGAATTAATCTCTAAGCCTCTGAACTTTCCAAGGAAACGTATGCAAGATACAGGAACGCGATTTCAAATGATAAGAATCGATTTTAAAGTAGAACATTTCCCAAACGCGCCGAAGCAATCAATGATTAAAAAGAGGCGAGGGATGAACATCTAATAATAATCTCGGCGGATCTCCATTTCGCAGAAACCTGTGGTTTGGTCTACAGCAACGAAGCAGTCTGGTGTGCGCAGACGAAGCCTGGCCGATGGCAACCAGCCTTCGGGAATACATATTTGATGTGAATTTCATAAGCTCGATTCCCCTGACGTTCGTGGAGTGGGGGGCGAGAATGACGGAATAACTCGATACAAAATTGATGACAGCTAATGGTACTGGGCACTTATAAGATTGGGCAGTACTAAACTTTGCATAAGCCGTAACCATAGAAAGACGAAAGCTCAGAGAGGAATTCATCGAGTGCCCGGATTCTATTATAATTTACACCATAACTCGCAAAACTATTTCAAGCGAGAAATTGTTAACAAACTAATTCGACTACTGCAATTACAGTATGAAGTATATTATCAATTGCTATCACATTAATATATATTCTATTATAATAATACAACAATAAAACACTTTACCAACTTGCAAGCAAAAGAACATTCGCATTCTACCAATAATTCCGAAAATTAAAAAACAACTGCACAGAGAACCAGAAAAATAAATGAATCTAATCAATTCCAACCCCATCGCAAGTTCTACCGTTCATCAAATCGTGCCTCAATAAAAGATTCAGCAGGAGGATCGATTAGAGCGAGCGAACCCAACCCTCGAAGGCTCACGAGGGCGGGAAATAATCATGTCGCGCAGACAAAAATCCAGAGACGAGTGCGCAAAGCCTGATTACAATCTGGAGGACGAAAACCAGACAAAACGAATACTCGGCGGTGGCGGATTAGAAATTTCGTGGCGGGGGTGGAGTGAGAAGGGTGAGAAGGCAGTCAGGCAGGCAAGGTAAGGCGTCGATCGCACGTACGTGTGCGCGAGAGGATGGTAGGGCGTGAAAGAGAGAAGAAGGGTGCAAGTGCGAGGAGGAAGCAGAGGGTGTGTTCTCTTTCAAGAGGGGTAGACGCTGGCGTGAAAGAAGCCGCTGATCAAGAGGGTTAAATAAGGAAGAGGAGGGAAGCGCGTGAACTCTCGTCCGCCGACTGAGAACGCACTCTTCTTGCACAGTGTCGACGAGCGTGCGTGTGCGGCGACGGCGTGTACATGCACATGCAGAAGCGTGCAGCAGCACTCGGCGGCCAGGCTTCCTTTGCGAGGTGAGTTTGGCAGAGACAAGCATTTCGCAGGCGGAGTTCGCAGACGGGCTCCACTCGTGGCGAGGAGAAGCTCTCTTTAGCCAGGAGGGCAGTTTTCTAGTCTGCGAAAGAGACCTGCAGCACACACCAGACTCGAGCACTCCTTCTTCTTCTTTTTTCTTCACGTAGCCTGCTGCTGCTGCTGCTGCCTCCTACTACGCTTCGCTCTCCTCGTCCTCCTCCTCCTCCTCCTCCTCCTCCTCCTCGTCGTCGCGTCTGCCCTACCTGCCGAGACTTCGTTTATATTGCGCGCTTCTCGAAAAGTGATAAAAATGCGAGGGCAAATGTTAAAAAGCTAACGCAACGCGACGTTAATTCGCCTCGCGGAGAGGAATTGCGCACCTGTTTGCAGACAAACATTGCTCCACGTGAAGCTTCTCTCATTCGTTTGGTTTAGAGAGGCGCATTTGCTAATTATAGGATAGAGGATTTCATTTATTAAAATGACAGTCGTTCGTGAGTCAGTGGATGCCAGTAAGGAAGCCGACTGCTGGCTAAACGACGAATCTACTTGAATGTAATGAAAATGGAATAAAAGGGAGAAAGGTCCGTTTCCTCGAGAATGCGAAATCTTTCCCCTTTCTAGGGGCTCTGCCAAGTATCTATTTACGTTTCGTGGAAGGCCAGCCGCCTCGCTAGGCAAGATACTTTGGGAAAGTCCGAGCCAGGATGACCAAAGAGTAGAGTTTGGAGGAAAGGCTGGGGGCAGAGAAGAGAGAGAAAGAGAGAGAGAGCCCAGTCGAAATAGACTGGCGGTGCAGCGAGCATACTCTCGCCGAGTGCAGTAGTAGTAGTAGTAGTTTGAGTTTCTTGGTGGTATCCAAGGGAGAGCGACTCTAAACTAAACTGGAGCTGCAGCCGAGGAGAGCCGCGCGCTCAGAGAGACTCAAGATCGACAAGCACGAAGGAGAAGAAGTCGGGGATCAGGATCTCCCGTGAACCGGTCACTCGCTCGAATCCGGCGAGAGGCAGACTCCGCTCTTAAATAGCTCCGCCGGAGCTGAGAAGGATCGCCTTTGTACCTTTGTAATGCCAGAACACTAGCTATCCTTAAACTACCCGCTAGTTTTTCTCCCACGACACAGTGGCGCTCAACCGCAATCGCAATGACTCGCCCAACTTTCCCAAATTGCTATTATCCTCGAAACTGCTACTGGTATCTTTGCTCGCAAGACATTTATTCGCGAAAATTGCAACCGCTAACATTGCAGGATAAGAAACGCCAGGAATTTACAGTGATTTACAGTAATGCAATGCAATGTGTGGAAATGTTTCCAACAGCCAAGTTACTATTTGTAGTACTTCTTATCGAAAAATCGTAATTACCTAATCGTTCACTGTCACAATTTAATTCCGAATAGAACAATAAGAACATACTACAGTAAAACAATATGTAACAAAACTTCGTTGATTCTAAAATTCTACAAAAATAAAAGAAATAGAACAGTCGAGTTTGCTAGTCGAACGAAGACAGATGCCTCGAAAAATCTGTGTTTAATGATCTCAGAGATAATGGCTGGTTGCCGGAAAGTCCGGATTTTACGAGTGCCATGGCAGGTATAATGGAGCGTCGAGTTAGGCGAGAGGAAGAGGCGCGAAACTACGGCGATTTACTAACATCAGGGCCATCTAACTGTTTTGTAGAAGCATCCTACTTTTCTTTCAACGGCAGATCGAGAGGTGCTCAACTTGAATTGCAGATCGCGCGACTTAAATACATGCCGGAGAGCATTCGAGAGCGCTGTCTATTCAAGCTCGCTCGAATCTCTCGGAGAAGCGTTTGCTAATCTATTCAGCCTATTGCAAATCCAGTGAACTTCGAGCACTCGGGCACACACCACTTGGAATAATGAGAATAGAAGGCATCTTTTCTATCTTTAAACTCTGCCCTCTCTTTTGCACCAACAATTCGCTGATTCACTCCCACTATTTTCATTAAACGATGTATGAAATATTATTTCTATAAACCAGCGATTAATAAAATTTGAATTACTCTTTACTGAGCGACAATATTTTCAATTCGACCCCTGAATATTTATTATTAGAAATGACTTTTGGAAAGGACGCAGAGAGATCGAGTGAACCGATCGAGTTATAGAACGGTGAGTAAGTGAAAAATACAACACAAGTCATTGACGTCGGTGAGACACGTCGGAATGATTTCGAGTGTCTGCGTAAGGAAGGCATAACAGAAGATGAAAAATAAAGGAGTACTATTACTGGAAAGATGATCGGATAGAGGTATATGGAGATGGAGAGGGGCGGTGGTGGAGTCCGCTGGGAAGTCAGAGGGCAAAGAGCGAGTGGCCGAGAGAAAACAAGATCTCCCGATCTCCGAACCGGTCGCTTGTCCGCTCGAAAATGGGTCCCCCGTGCACGAGAGACCGTATGATCGAACAAGCCCAGCATCAGGGCCGGTTAACTGTTCGCTCCAAACTCCCTCCACGCCGAGTGGAAACTCCTCGCTCGTTCCACTTTTTTTTCCTTGCCTCGCTCTCCGAGTGCGCGAGCGCCTCCTCTTTCTCGCTCCCAAAACTACACGTCTGTCTCTCTCTCTCTCTCTTTCTCTCTGTCTGCTGCCTGGCCGCGTCTAGGTGAACCAGCTTTTACGAGGAGACAGCCGTGGAATCGCGAGTGTGTTATTCATCGTCTATGACCGCGCGCATATTTATATAAAAACATATTTTTATTACACCGCCGGTGATACGGACAGACTGGCACGCATCAGCTTTTCCCCGGAATACAGATGCGCCCGTCGCGTCGCTGGGGACTTTGGTTTATGTCGGCGTTATTCGGGAAACTTTTTAATTAGGGAGCGGGGCTCGCTCCGACGCGACGCTGCTGCTCCTCTGGCGTGCTTGTTGTTCTGTTGGCGAATTTTGCCCCCGCGCCATACGAATTCCTGAATAAATGGCTGAAGGACACGCCTAGGGACTTATTATGAAACTCACGATCGAATGAACTCATCGTCGAAAAGAGGCTTGAAAATTTCAGAATAGGAAGCTAAGTTTTTTTTTATTTTAGCAAAGAAATCGCCAAGGTATTCTTGGAGACTTGTAAAATTTAAATTGCGTTAATTGTAAGCTAGAAGAAGCTATAAAACGCGGATCCATTTCACACTGAATACTCAGGCATTACGTGAGCACAGAGTTTCGAAGTTTTGCAAGGCAGATTGATGCTTATTCCGTGCAAGTTCGAGCGACGAGCACACGTAACATTTTACGTGAAAGAACAATAAGTGTTATGTTGCCGGAGTTCCCCGGTTACTTTCGCATATTTGTCAAAGGGTTTGCGAAATTAATGAAACCCGCCTCATTGTTTAATAATCTCCGTTTCCGAATACAGCTTTCGCGTGTCCCCCCGCGCGCACCCTCTGTGTTTCCGTCCGCTTGTGAAATTCGATATTTTTCGAGATGACTACTTCATACCTCCGCTGCACGCTGGCATCAACAAATCGACGCATTTCCCGCCTTCAATGGTACTACATATATTCGGTTAATATTTGCGCCGGATAAATCCAGACGAAGTTACGGCGAATAAAAAAAAAGCGCGCGAGAGAGAGTGAGAGAGAGAGAGAGAGAGAGAGAGAGAGTTCACGCCAATATTTATTGCAGGAAACCCGGATGTGCGAGTGCTTTTTAGCCGATATAAAGCCAAGCATGGCTTTTCCCAGGCCACTCTAGACTATATATTGGTTGTACGATACACACAGTGTTTGCACTCGCATGCAACCAAACACATTTGCCAGCGGCGGGTTCAGAAAACCTATCTAACTAAGATCGCTCGGAACTTCATGGCAGCAATAATGCCAGACGGATTTATACTGCGCGCGTAACCCATGCAAACGCGTTCCCACGTTTCGCCGGCAACCTTTTCTTCATCGCTCGGCTCTCCCGCGCGCAGCTCGGCGGAGGAGGCGCGCGGAGAGCGGCCGAGTGGATTTTCTGTCGTTGCAGAAATTACTTCTGTCATCAGAGTGAAGTTAATTCGTTCTCTCGTGTACAGTTACACACACGGTTACACGCTGCCGGTCGCGGCGCGGCCGGTCCTCTTGCGTAACGGCAATTTGTCCTGGTCTCTGTGCGAGAGGCGAGCGGCGCGCACTGAATCCGGCGACACTTTTTCCCTTTTTTGCGAAAACTGAAAAATCACCTCGACCCTCTCTCTTCTCCTGCCTGCCTGCCTGCCTGCCTTCCTCCTCCCGTCTGCTCGGCCAAGCGCGCCCGGAATAAAGGCGGTCTTGCATCGTTAGTCGAAGCCACTCGTGAAACGAGGTTGTAAAATAAGTAATAACAAAGGCAGTATATCAACGACCTCGCTGTAAAAAGCAAGAAAGCCTCCAACGCAAACAGAGCAAACTTGCCCCCCTCCCGAAGAATATGGCAGATTCTAGTAACGTTACCAGCCTGATATTCAGCTCGCGCGACTAATATTTCAAAGTAGAGGTGAATCATTGCGCGACTACGTTCCTGATAAATCGTCCGGGTTAATTGAAAATTATTTCAATGTGGGAAGCAAGCAACGCCGACTAGAAACTTGACTGTGACGCGTAACCCAACTGTAATGCAACGCTACGCGTTTGTAATTTATTCACGTTCATGGAGTAATATATAAATGAATCGCGACAGCAAGAATAACTGTGTATGTAAATGAAATAAATGCTTTAAAGGTGAAAACTTTACTTTCAGTCGCAATTTATCGAAACGCGTGTTCGTTGAATGAGAGTGGCACTAATGGGGGAGGAGGGCACTTTTTCGAGTTGCATAAGAGGGACAAAGTTACTCAATCTCAATTTAATCAATTTCTCGGTTTGCACTCGGTGCGCGCTTTCATTCATGTTTATGTCGCGTCACTCCCTAATTGATAATTGTATCTTTGAGACATACTCTTAATTCGTTTTATCAAAGGCGTCGAGTGCGAGTGCCATTATCATTACTTGTTCATTGTCGGTGAGTTAGAAGGTCTGTGTCTGCTGGCGCTGCTGCTTTCCACACGAATTATTGCGGTACTACTAACGTACACCAAAGCGGAGGAGGTGGATCGTTCTAAGTCTGACCTAGAATTCATCTCGTTTGACGGAGAACCGCTCGAGGAACTATCCGCGGGCACCGTTTCCATGTCAACCCAACACACGCCAGAATCACGTTCCACCCGACAAACACCGACACACACACACACTCGCTTCTATACCCATTGGAAAATGCATTCTCGCCGCGTGGAGCATTCGGATGGCCGACGCGTAAATTACAATGTATGTAATGCAAACTAGAAATCGTGTAAATCTTATTCGCCCCATATTTATGCACCCGGCGCGCGCGATGCTAATGGCGTCGGCGGCAAGAGCGAGTTAATTCGAATTTTCAGCCGGTAATTTACATCTACCGATGAATATATACCTCCTCCTCCTTCCACTGCACTCCGGAGCGGCTTTCTTCCTCGCGGCAATCTTTTTTTTTCGACAGCAATTAACGGAGGCAAATAATTGCTTTGATATAGAGCGCGGGCGCGCACGCGCGCGAGGTCGGTCGGCCTCCTTCCGCGGGAGTTTCCGTAATTCACCGGTGAAGAACGAATGCCGATTGAATGCGATAATTCTTCTAATTTACTGCATATTGAATGGAGCGAGAACGAGTGTTACAGTAGCGCACGCCTTCCTACTTTTCTCCAAGCTGTTTTATTCCAGCGGAGAACGATTGGAAGCAAAATTGCAAATAGTTACGTTCTACTTAATTAGAAAAAGAGCCGACTGCCTTCGACTAATCTATGCCGTTATTACTGCAACTGTAGCAGGCACCTACGTTTTGCTAGCTATTAACATAATAGGTGAAACCCGTAAAAATGATAATAGGTGAAACGCGAATTACACTTGGCAAGAGAGAAGTACAGACTAAAACCCGAGACTCTCCATTGAATGCGTGGCTCGGCAAAATCGGTGCTGTGTACTTTCGGAGAGTACTAATTAACGTTAACATCGTCCTTCGAGTTCGCTGTTAATGTCATTCCAATGGCCGCGCGATAAGGTTTGTCGAGCTAACCGAAACTAAAAGGATGCACAAGCATTCAATAAAATGCTCGAGGTGGAGCAAAAATTAATCTCTTTAAAACGTCGGAATGACAGTAATGGAAGACGGTCACCGCTAACTATGAGATACACAGCGACATTACGAGGCGAAAAATCAGCGTTTGCTTGTCAGAGATTCTGTCGAAGCGAGTCCAATTAAGTGCGCGTATACGTCGACGCTTGGCGAGCAAGAGTTTTCCTCGAAGACGAAGAGGAGCAGCCAAGCAGCAGCCGAGCAAGAAGTGATCGCACGAGACGACGACGCTTCGAGGGTCCAGCGAGGACAGGAACCCGTTATCGGGATGGATAACGGCGGCCGTAAGCTCTCAAGACAACCGGCCGTTTATTAAAGTGTCATAATGGAGATATAACTCGCTGTAACGAGCCTCCACACAACCACAACCGTTCGCTTCTTGCACTAGGAAATCGGCTTTGCATTGATGCGCGCCGAGAGAGAACTTTTGTTCCACGTATTCGAGGTATTCCAAGAGCAAAGAGATATCCGGCCACCATGGGAATCGACCTGAAAGCGAGTATTAACCCTTTGCTCGCGTCGAGCGCTCGCTTGATTGGCTCTCACGTGCAGTAAACTTTAGTTGGATCGACTGAGAACCGAGGCATCAATGAGCTACTTAGCCTACACTAAATTGCAATGGTAAACAATTGAATTACTCTCTTTAATTCGAGATTACAGTTCCCTTCTATCTACCAATCTATCTGCCTAGCGCAAATAGACAGGTTAGTATAGTAATTGAGGCGCGTAACTACTGGAAAGATCAATTCCTAAGCAACTTTAAACCGCGTGTAAATGATCGCGAAAGAGAAATCATTAAAGCGCAAAGAGTTAATACTAGCAATGGCAAGTGCTCTTTAAGGAAATTTTACTGAATGCTCGATAGTAATATTCAACGATGTATGAAACGCCAAGTACTACATAATGTATTACAATATCGTGCTTTAAAAAATCAATGAGAACTTATGTTGGAGCACGTAGGCGGTGTACAATAGTGAAGCAAAGAGAGTCAATGGCTCGTGAAAAGGGCGCTCGTCACTTTTATGATTAACGAGAACTAAAGCTAGTAAACCGAGAGGGAGAGAGAGAGAGAGAGAGAGAGAGAGAGAGATCGCGTACGATGTAATAATCGAAGGCAACGAGGTATCGATAGCAAGTGCAATCAATCGCGGCTTCGCTCCGAACTTTCGTCGATTCGATGGTGCGCGGCGCGGTGGTGGGATCGGGGCTAGATTGACTGGAACAAGCTGTCGCCCGCAGCAATCAATTTTTATTATTAATAATTCCGAGCATTCGCACCCCACGTGAGCCCGTGACCTATTACGAACCCTTCCCGGTGCGCTCGCTCGCTCGCTCATTTGCGTCACGTGGCTATTTTGCGCGACCTACGTATCATCGCGGCAAAATCAATGGCGAGCAGTCCGGTTTATTTTCGAGCGCGACGCCGACGCCACCGGCGACGTCGTCGCCGTCTCCGCGGGAAAGAGAACACGTTCGAACCGGCGAGGAGCGCGGCAAAGTCACATCTTCTGCCTTCGATTCATTCCCCTCCGCCGAGAGTCGAGCAAACAACTGTTGCTGATTCCTCGTCGATACACGCTATCTTTAACTCTTGAGACGTCGGCAAACAGAGGTTAACATTAATAGAAAGCCTGATCGATGTTTCGAGGAGCCTCCAATGACCCTTCGCCAATTTCCTCTCGTTCCTTTTTTCATCCGGAAGTATTGCTCGTGTCGAAGCTTAATCATCCGAGTCTCCATTGGATGCCTTTTTATTAGAGTTTATTATATACCAGAGGAATTTAATGCGCCTGCTGTTACTAATAGCTGAATTATGATAGTATCAAAGCTTGCGTGGAAACTGAAAATAGCTGCTAATTGCTACGATAAAGTTATTGAACCCTCTGGCGCGAAGGAAATCTCGCGAGTGTTATTTTCAGTCTGCTGGAGGCGAAATAAGATATGCGCCATTTCGAAAAGAGTACGTTTTGATGTCGAGAATGTCCAATAAATTTGCTAATTTACACCTCGCAACATTGTGGAAAGGATTCTCAGCTTCAAAAGGGATATTTTTATTAATAACAAAATTATGGAAATTCATAAACTACAACGGCATGAATAGAGAGTTATGTTGAAAAAAAACTACTAATTGCAGTGAACTATTTTCCTCGGTCTATTAAGATTTAACTTTTCCACGCTGGTTGGCGTTGAAAAAAAATCCAGCCTTTCATAATAAAAAGTAACGTTTGCTTGAAATTATATCAGCGAGTTAAAGCACAAAATGGAAATCACGGGCGAATTTACTTCTCCTAGCGTATTACGCGCAAAATTAAATCCGCCGCATAGAAGAAACTGCTTTCACGCGAGAGCTTTTAATACCCATTAAGCTTATCCGCCTCGATCTCGGGAAAAATAGCAGCGCACACTGATAACACCGCGCGCGCACACTAACCTCCGACTACATTCCTTGAGATCGCGCGTATTTGCGTAACCTCGTTTCCACAAGTCAACAGATTCCTCGCGCAACTTCCATTTGCGAATCGAACTATCGTCTCCTCCCATTCCCACTCTCCTACACACAGACAGCTGGAAGATTTCGAGCAGCAAAGAGTACCGCTGCCACGATTAATCGTCGCCGCGACATATGTTCACACTAATTATCAATTTTAATGCAACCTACACACAGCCACTTGCAATCGAGAATTACGTAACCCAGCGATAACATCAACGCGAGTAAATATAAACGTAAATATTTTGTACGTAATGTTCATGAAAGTCGTATATTTCTGTATTCCCAATTGCGCGTAATGCAATAAATTTACTCGTACATTTTTATGCCCACTGATTATAAGCCCGAGGAGCAATGTATTTATTACAAATACCGCGTAAATCTCGAAGAACTAATCTTTGTTTATTAGTCTGTCAAATATTTTCCGTTGCCGTGCAAAGAACTTTAGTATTTATTTATCTTATCTGCCTTTATCGGGTTGATTAAAAAATTCGTACGGCTTCACTTAGACGCGACCACAGTCAAAAACTTTCGTGAACTTTCGAACAAACTTATGAATTTGCAAAGAAATATTACTGACAGTTATTTGATAGATTGACAAACAAAAATAATAGGTGAAAGTTGGAGGGAAGAGCAATGATCTGTCTACTGATTTTCCATAAAGATTTACCGACTAAGTGAATAGATCAAACCATTCGAATGACAGTTTGTTAGGATACGAAAGACATAAAGAAGCAGTGTCCACTATAAGCTAAGTTTTATAGCTAAGTTTTCGTCTCAGTTTCTCGAATCACCTCCTGTTTAACACGTTGACTACCACGCTAGTGATGACTGACCAACTCAGCCACTCATTTATTCCTTTTCCAAAAGTCTGAATATCACAATCACTATAAAATTAGAGAGGACAAACAATTTTTGAATACTCAAGAAAAAAATCGAACTATTCGTTAATTAAGTGACCCCTAAAACAAAGGCGTTATAATGGGAAAGTATTTTTAAGACGGAAACAATAAAATGCTGAAAGCAGTCAACGTGTTAAAGAGAAGTAAAATAGAAGCGTGGAAGAATATTCGCGGGATTTATCGACTGGTCCTTCTGCAAGTGACAGGAAAACGGGAGGAGCAGCTGGAGCTCCTTGATAAAGCGTGTGTCCGCTGTCTTTAAAAGCTCTGGTCAATATTGACCCTTTTAGAGGAGCTCGCGCGTCTCTCCAGTGATTCCGGAGGCCGCGCGCGCTCTAAGAAGGCTAACAATAACAAGAAGCTACGTCTCTCAGTGGTCGAAGGACAGACGGCGATGCTCGGCCCTGAACGGGCCTTCCTCGAACTCCAATCGAGAGAAATGGGAGGCCATGGCATGTGTGTAGGGCTCCCTTCTAACTGCCTTTCGCAACTCCTATTTATGCATGCCGAGAATTCTCCCATGGCGAAGCTAATTTTACCGGGCGTTATATAAACACGCCAACGTTATTAATCCGCCAGGTATTTCGGAGCAGAAAGCTCGCTCGCTCTCTCTCTCTCTCTTTCCCTCAAGACAACGTGCGAGGCTACTGCTGCTGCCTTTCGAATTCCAGATGACACAGTCAATGTAACCGCGGCGGCGCTCACGGATTTTCATCTCTATTTCTGTCCCGCCGTGAAAAGCCCCTTGGCTAAAAAAGCGTTTACGCGCCGCGATACGTGCAGCGGCGATTTTCTTGGCGACACGGAAAACACACACTGCCCAGAATAAGTTTGAAAGTAGCGTAATTTACGCGATGTTTTTTGCCAGCCCGCGAAAAGAATTTTGGCCCGTTTCTTGGAAGAGCCGCTTCTTCGAGAGATTCGTGGGAGAGCGCGCGATTTCGTCAGAGAGCAGAGATAATAATGCGGTATACATGTTTATACGCGGCGCGAACTCGCCAGATGTTATACGCGATTCTGCACTTCAAAGATAAAATGTTATTTGGCCGAGAAATCAGCGGGAAAGTCGTAAAAATATTTCGGGCAAACACGAACCGACACTTATTAAACTTTTACTAAATACTAACTTCGTATTGAGCAAGACGCGCGTGTGCTACGTGTAAAGCGCGATGTGTCTACAGTTTACGTAAGGCGGCGGCATGTAAAACTTCGAAGCCGGTTACGAGGCGGCACGAAAACGAGAAACACGAAACTTAGAAAGCCAAGGGTATCCTCCTCCTCTCGCGCTCAGACATCTTCGCGTATCGTCGAAAAGTGTTAGTCAACTTCTCATCCATATTTTGACACATTGATATCCGTTGTGTGCCAGTGCTCACGTAAACCGGCTGCTCTTAGCTTTGGCGCAACAATCGCCACGATTCGAGAGAGAAACGTGCCTATCGTCCGGAGATGCGAGAGAGCTGGACCACGTTATATCTCTTGAAATTCGGGCTGCGTGATCAAGCGCACGGAATACGAAGGTTGTTGCCGCGGGCGCCGTTTGCCACTCTTCTCCAACACAATCTCACAACTGTCACGCATAAAGCACAGACACAGACACACACACACAGTTAAAGTTACACTGGCGACTGCACCAACAATTGCCGCGGTCCGACTGATACTGATTGCAAGGACTCGACCCTTCGACACCTTTCCCTGTTATTTACCTGCAATCCCCACCACCGCCTCCTTTAGACATATTTATGTTTGCCGTACAAGCGCAGGTAGACTAAGCCCGATGAATTCTCGGAAATACTATTTCGGCCACCGCAATAAGGAAACGATCATTTCGATCGGCGTGGAAAAGTGCCAAGTCTCGTGAAAGAATAATAAGTACTTTGAATTCTCGTCATCTGGGACGAATTATCAATGAGGGGACGCTTGAGAGGAGTTTCGAAATGAATTAGCAATGCGAGAGCCTGTGATTTTTGGATCGAACTGTTTCGAATTTCTCGTCTGACCCATTTGGCAATCGGAATGCTAAGTCGCAGATAATTCTGATAGGATAATTAGTGGATTATAAACTATTCTTTGAGAAATTTGTATAATATATACTGCAGTATGGTGAGATTGGTATTGGGAATGTACGATATGCAGATTAGATTGCGTCAAAGGATATTGAAACAAGGTTGAACAGCCCTGCAAAGCAATACCCCAGGGAAATACGAGGTGTCCTTTCTTTCCCCTCTTTATTCTCCCAAGAATCGTACTTCCGATTTTACACGCTGCATGTGTATACGTATGCGTTTCCATGGAAAGAGAAATTGGAAGTACAGGCCAAAGGAATACCAAACGCGTCCGCCGCAAATTGAAATAAACCACCAAACTCTCAAAGCGAGAGCTTCCGCTTTTTCCAACCAAATTTTGATTCCTCTAACTAAAGGCGCAGGTATTCCTCCCGCGAATCCACTGAGAATATTGATTGCTTCTACTGCATTATACATATTATCAGTGATTCAACTCACCACCGGGACAAATTGTCGAGCATAATCGAGTGGTTCGGTCCAAAGGATTCCTGAAATCAAATCAATGATCCTTATTAAAACAAATTTGGCAAATTAACAGAGCGCCGAATATTCATCCTTCTTTGAATCACATCACGAAATAATTCCTTTCGCACGAGAAACAAAATTCACGTACTAATTACTTCCCGCTCAGTATCATGCGTTTTACCAAACACTTCAGGACATTTCAATGAAATACGTTAGGGGAAATATTGGAGGGGCGGAGTTCCAATCGAGATTGGTTGGATGCCGAAATCAAATGACGAAGCTTATCGTAGAAATTCCAGGTTTAATAAGCTCGCTGGAGTCGGCTCTCCTCTGAAAGTACGTGGCTGCGTCAAAGAGTAGATCAAAGGACGTCAATGGAACGTGTAGGGGGGTTGTAAATAAAGGGAGTGGGGGGAGCACAGATGGGGGTACAGGGTGTGCCGGGCTTCTAATATCGGCGGAGCATGCATTTAGCGCTAAAAATAAACGCGCTATCTTTGATATCGCGATATTAATATTCGACAAAGGAGGCGCATACCACACACACGGCCGGTGTATTGATAAATTCTCGTGTGCCATCGCGTTTTGGCCGCGCAATCTCGTTTTTAAGCATGCGCTAAAGACAGCTTTTTAATAGCCATGAATAAAAGCACGCGGAATAAAGGTTGGTAATTAACAGGTCGTGTAGTCTGCGTTGTAACTCTTAATCGACAGTAAAAGCGGAATTTGTATCATTAAAAACTGTCTGTATTTGCTTAAGATACGAAGCTAAATCACAAATTTAATAATTCTGCGATCCGCCTGGCTTTAATATCGTATTTAAAAATGAGTCCCTTTTATTAATGATTAAAATCCGGCTTCTGTGCACTGTGCCGTTTTCCACGAATTCACTGACTGATTTTTAAATAATTCGGAAAGAAAGGCAGTAAAAAGATATCGAGTGCTGTTTTACGAGAGGTCAAAAACGATAAACTAAGCTTTTGCTTTTAGTGCATCCTAGAGAGTGTAAATCTTCGTACGTCATTAATTTAAACGAGGGATTTTTGGCATGTACCGTTGGCACGTGTGCGTACTCGCGGGAGTGACTCGATCAAATGAAAGACACCTGCCGACTGGGAGTTCGTGCAAAGACCTCGATTATTTCAGTTGCCAATTCGCTGACCGTTTTACTACCTTGCGTCAGCGGAGAAGGTAACTTTGAAGTTCAAAGTAAGGTGTTTCTTTTTTATTTAAACTTAAAATTGACAAGTGGGATGATCTCGAACTATTCCTTCATCGACATCCCTCTTCGCGAGGATGCTGCAGCCACCATTCCCATTGGCAATGTGTTAATGCAGAGGCCGCCACTGTGGCGGAGTGCATAATGCGACGGGAGAAATCTCCCGGCGAAGAAATAAACAGTGCGGAATCTTAAGGCACGCGGGCAGAATGCCAAAGTTGCCCGCGGCAACAGGTACTCCATGTTCGACTTAATTCATTCCCTCGCTCTTGACGGAGTGTTTTAAATATAGTCTCGTCATCGGCAAAATTGGAACATCCTCGGCATCCGAATTCCCTGGGAGAGCGGGCACTCTCTCTTCTTCAATGACGTCTTTCTCCGCGGCCGAGTGCCTCCAAAACACGATCAGTAAACAAATAAAGATGGCGAGAGTGGCCGCGAGAGCGAAGGGGAAAGGAAGAGCCGCGCGCGCGCGCGAGGGCCAATCTCTGCCCCCCCCATCAATTATTCATTGACGAGTGTGAGAATTTTGCATAGGAAACACTCCTATACTAGTAATCTACTTAGCCCCAATGTAAGAGTTTTAATCCGGGATTAACAATGTACGACGCATTTAATTCTGTATTTAAATTACTTCTTCATTTCATATGTTAATCAAGAGGATCTCCATACGATTCTACTCTCGAGTCTGTAACGAAAAATTAACCACGCTTAGAAAACATTAAAAAGCAGCTAATTAGCTTCCTTTCTAAAAAGCAGGCACAATCAAAATGAATTCATTACTAACTTCAAATCTAGTTTTATGCTACATTGAACATATAGGACATACTCCATCAATCCATCACTATCGTAGAAAATAACTTGTCTTAATTAACACTGATTACTCCGACAGTGGGATAATATCAATTTGCCAAAGGACCGGCGTTCTCCAATTCCCGAGGAAAGCATGAACTTTTCGATGAATGAATAAAGGCGTGGCCGGGGTGGTCTTGAATCAGCGATAATAAAAGGCGGCGTGTTACGTGAATGGGCCGGGCGAGAAGCGGGAGATTATCGGGAGCATGCTATCGCGAGGGGCATTAAAAAGGAATCGACGAATGATCGGAATCAATGAGGGATCGACGCCTTTTGCGCAGCAGTTCGTCCGAGCAAACAAGCCGAGCCGAGGAAATTGGCGCCAGATATGGCGAGCGAGAGCACGTGGTGCACCGGACTCGCCGAAGGACACCGGCTATTCAGATTTCCCACTGCCCCATGAAATTCGTCTACTTATCTCCTACAGCCTGATGCAGATGCATGCAGGTCAAGAATGTCGCCGACTGCCTTGTAATATATCGTCGATACATTCTTGACCTACAATTGCTGCTCAAAAGTTTCCGGCCATTGTAACCGCCAAGATAACAACTGTCCACGTTACTATCGTTGCTCTGATTTTCGAGTAACTCTTCCCAAACGATCTTTCAGTTTGAAATACTTTTTTCTACAGCGATTTCTCGTCAAAGTAAAGTATATTTCTTTTTCAAAGACATTAGATAATAATCGTTTTATAATATGTGTAATTAAATAGTGTAAAATTACAAGTCGAACATTCATCAATGAAGGGAAGATGAAATGATAACTGTACAGGAAAAGAAAGTACAAAGAAATGAATGGAATCGTTGACAAGGGAAATTGGAATTTACATTCCGTCGAAATTGAGTGATATACGAATTATTAAGATAGAGGATTACGTAAAGCGTGGCGATTTCAATGCAATGCTCCGCCCCGATCGTTTAAGAGTGTCACGTGGGTGTACTTCTCGCGTGCGGTTATCGGTGCACCTTTTCATAACCGGTCTATCCTTTGCAACAATGGCTCGTAATCTTGCGGAAGATTACGCTGGCGATGGTGATAAATCACGGGGAGACAGTTGTAAGTATATGTCTTAAGTATGTATGTGTATACATGTGTGAAGGAATACACGAGACGAATACCGCTGGATAATAGGTGCGTCCACTTGCGGAAGATACCACGCTCGAAATAGATGGATTTATTGCACTCGAGATTATTTTTCGACAGCTCGTTTGATCGAAATGTTGATTCTCCAAACGTGGCACATCTCCCAAGAATCTAACACGTATTATTGCTGATAATCAACTGAAAACCAGCGAATTTATACTTTGGAATATTTTTCGACAACTCGTTCGATCGAAATGTTGATTCTCGAAACATATATCTCCCAAGAATCTAACACGTATTATTGCTGATAATGAACTGAAAACCAGAATGAATTGGAAACCAAAGAGTGTATTCTTTAAAATATTTTTCAAGATAACTCTTTTCTACTGAGACAAGTTTGTACAGGTTGCACTTCGCTAGGGTTGACTCTACTGTCTTTATAAAGTGGAGTCCGGTAACTTACGAGTTAGTCAAAGTTCGCTAGTCAAAGAGTAGAAGCAACCTACTTTAATACAAAGCGAATACTAAGATAATAATACAAGCAAGGAATTGATGGAAAGTAAACCGAGGCTGGAAGTAAATTAATGCAATCTATATGATAAAATTATGCGTCCACCTTGGTTATTAATTTTCAAATTTGCAAAAAGTGATGGTTGGCATTTTGTCGTCGGTCAAATTCAAATTTAATGAGACGGATTAAACTAACGATAGGCGAAATGATAATAATACAAACTAACACATGATAGAACGGAGGAAATACATCACCGACGAGTGACTGGTAAAATATTCTAATATATGTTCCAGAGGAGTAATTACTGCAGAATCGCCACCTCGGCGAGAAGGAACCCTAATGGAAAAAGAATGTCGACGAACTCTCGCCGGTACTTTTCCGCGACAGCAGGTGGAAATTGTAACGAGAGCGATGAAAAGCGGACGTGCCTCTTTGGACACGATGGCAACTGTTCGGAGTCACTCATATGACTACTTTAGTCAGAAACGTCCTCGGCGCACTTGTCGTACTTGGCTTCATGCATTTTAACGAACATTTTGAAATGGTAATGGCCGCTCGTCCGATCGCTCGATACACACTAGCACGCAAGAGAGAGAGAGGGAGAGAGAGAAACAAGACTAAGAAGAAGCAATCGATTCTCAGTGTATAATTTCGCGCGCAGTCTCACATGTACTGCCACATGTTTCCATTGCGAGAGACATGTCTAGCGAATGGGAAAAACCGAACGTCCTCTAAATCTAATCAACTTATGACTACTTTTGCAAGTCACCTTCTTTGTTTTCTTTGATTGCTTCTATTTTTAGTATTAACGCCTTCTAGTTAATTCGAAAGGTGCCCAGTGGTTTTTGAATGAATGAAGCGGTGGTCTTTTAGGCGACACAACAGCTAAAATTAATAGCTTAATAAACTGACGTAATATACAAAACCTTGTATCATTTATTCTGAAAGTCTTAATATTCAACGGGGAGATTTTAAATATCCCCAATTATAAATGGTGTACCAATAAAAAATAATAAAAGCATATATTCTTAGGAGAATTACATTTGAAACTATTCAATTAATATCCTTGTACACTTATCCTTAACTTCTAAGAACCCCATTCTATATTACTCACGAATATCTCTCATTGAGCAAGATCGAGTTCATCAATTGTGCAATACTATTCAAGATGCTGCGAATAATATCTGGCAAGGCGGCGGCCGCGTTCCCAAAAGCGAAGTTCAAGTGGATCGACGTAAGTACATCCATACACGAAGTACGTGGCGCAGCAGGAGCAGCAGCAGGCCGGTGTACTTAAAAGTCCAAGTGGCGCTTTCGCCTTTTTTTTCGGCCCAAAGGTTCCGGCCAGTTTTATGCGCCGTGCTTGCCGGTGTCTGTTTACTTCGCTTCTGAAGAAACGGGCCGACTGAGAGGAAGCCTGCTTGCCACTGATATATCCTGTATAAATGAGCACGTGTGTGCGAACGCGCGGGCGCGCGTGTATGTGTGCAGCTGGCGGATGCGTTTCGGGAAAGGCGGCGTTGGTGGGTGCAACGGCGTGTTGCACCCGAGAGACGAAGCGAAGAATACGAGGCAGCACTTCAGTTAATTTTAGCGGAAAACTTAAGTGGGCTGCGCCGCTCTTCCTCGCATTGCAGAAACGGCAACTGGGTTACAAAGGCGGGGCGCGGCGCAGAGACCTTACTGATTCTCGGCTGAAAAATGCCTGTTCACTCTGAACATCCAAACAGCACCGAAATCAAATAAATACAGAGAAATACTGCCGGCGCAACTAGCACGAAATATTGAATTCTGCAATACGCATTAAATGTCAACGCTTGTTTATTTGCCCGATGTTCAAAGAATTCATTATTAAGGGAGGCGATTGATTGTAAATAATACGCGGATATGAATTTGCCGGCTTCCTGTTTTTCGCGAAATTTTCCTCCAAATGACCCGAATGGCAAGTGGAACGGCACAATAGAGGAGTATTGTTTGCGCCTGATCCGTCGGCTAATTCGACAGAAATCATTTGACATTTCCAATAATTAATATAACGCTTTTTAAGCGCCGTAATAAAGATGCATTGTTATTATGGAACGGGAAAAGCACGGCGACGTCCATTTGATGGAAAACAGAACGCGGCCGAAGCGCACGGCCGGCCGATTCTCAATTGACTTTATGGCTTTATACGCTCGTGCTGGATTCGGTGTTTGTTTCGACGACGGAAATCAACGATCGATTGATCGGCCGGCGGCGGCGGTGGCGGCGGCGGCGCGCGCGCTGGTGCAATCAAGTCGGCTGAGAGATGCATCGACGCCGGCGGTCTGTATACACCCGCCCGGTATAAATAGTTGGCCCAGATATCGAATAGGTTTATTGTCGGATTAACGATTTTGTCGGTCGATCGCGCGCCTTTCTTTCTGCCCCGGTTTCCAAGCCCATCCACTTTCGAGAGGAGAATGCCGCCACGCAACGCACCCCCGTCGTATTTCAACCTCTCCATCACCTACGAATTCGGCATCGATCTTCAGCTACGTTTTTCCTGCCAGCCCTAGTTTTCCCGACCTACCCTTCTCCCATCGATTACAATCGTCAATGGACCTTTTCCGAGGAATATCTCATTTCATTAGTTCGACCCTTCAATCCCACGCGTTATTGTTCCACCGAGTGCTTTGTTCTCTGAAAGTAAGCTTATCCACTGCGAGTTCTTCATGTTTCCCGGGCAATAGAATACCGGTTAAATTTTGGAAGCCAACGTGGGATGAAATATTTATTGTCTGATACGAAAGAATATGCATTCATGTTAATTTATAGTACACTAATCTATTACCAATTACTATAAAGATCAATTGCTATATAAATCTAAAGAATCTGCAAATTAATCAATCAGATATAACTCCCGAGTGTCAAACATGCAAATTAAATACTAATTACTTTCGGATTTCGTTTATCGGGATAATAAAGCGTACGAAGGCGTGTGTGGGAATATGAATGCTTCTAATAACGGCAATTAGTGTCAATTAATTTTCAGTGAGCATTCGGGAAACGTCGAAGTGGCAGGAATGCATGGCTCGACATATCAAGTTCTCTAATCGAATGTTACACACGATATGAACTGGCGGCTCGAATGGCGGCGATTATAGAATAGCCTATCGACAGGGATTCGCTGATAGTGGGTTTCGGGCTCTATCGGTTCGTTATGGCGAGGCGCGTTTAACGGACAATAGTTAATTAGCGGCGCACCTTCGCCGCGTGTATATATCGTTCTTCATTATGTCCCGGGCTGACCCGAATTGCGCGCGAAATGATTAATAGGCCACCGCTGTCATTAATCACGACAATCATCGTTAATCAAATGAAGCCGAAATACCCGCGCGGACATCGAGTCACGCACTCGGTGCATGCTGCAACACTTCCTGGATGCTGCGCCACGCGAATTCATCGCGATAGACGCAATATTAATACGATCTGTTCCCTTTAATGCCGCCCATTTTTCATCCCAACTACTTCTATTTCATCCGCGAATAACTCAAACGCTCCGCTGAAAAGTAGACTGTACAGAAACCAAGTTTTTCAAGGACCTTTCATCGGTTCGTTCAAATACTCCATCAAAGTCGAAATCAAAGTTTTCTACACTGAAGGGATGAAATTCCTTTTTCCATTGTTCTGAATTTACGGTACTTGATATTTATATTCTCCAAAGTTACTAAAAACCTTGCTCTATATCGAATATATTTAAACGAATCATGAACAGGAACTAATTAAAGTCTATGCCCATTACTGCCAGAGAAAAATAATTATTCTAATTAAACTAGATTCTACAGTTAAACATCAACCCTACACAAATTGCTACCTCGTGCTATTTAATTAATGCCACATATTCCATATCTGACAGCAAGTTGCAGTTCCTCAAAATACACAAGACCTGTTATGGACCTTTTTTTTAATTGATACTCCGGCGAGAATACCTCTAGCATGTCCTATTAAGAACGAGTCTTATTATGTGCGCGGAATAACTGAAGCTGGAGTCCTCTTGGACGGCAATCCAAGGTGCAACTAGGAGCGAGAAGTACGTATGTATGTAGGCGAGAGGCCAAGAGAGCTCATTGGCGTCTGCGACGTCTAAGAAATAAGAAGGGAGGGCGGCGCGGTGCGCACGCTACGATAGGCCGCAAGTAGATCTTGTCTGTGACGGTCGGCCGATATATATATTCTTTCCACGGCCATTATTTCGACGGACTGCCGGTAATTAATGTAGAATGCACCGGGCGTTCGGCACCGTTACTTTATTTTAATTGTCTCCGGTGCTCTCTGGCTCTGGGACTGCTCCGCTCTCGGCTTCTCCGCGCAGTTTAATGCCGCGGCGACGACGACGACGACGACGACGACGATGGTGGCGGCGGCGCCGCGGCGGTTAGCGTAAGTAGAACGAAAGGCTTTTCCACAAAGAGACGAGGACGACGCGTTTGCCCGTGGCGTATCTAATTAGCGCTCGGCTCCATTTTTACGCGGATTATGCGCTATCTCGGCCTCACTCTTTTTCTCTTTCTCGCCTCCTTTTTTATGCCCCCTCTCCTCTGCCATTCGCCGCGCCACCTCTCTCTCGCTCTCTCTCGCTCTCTGCCCCCTTTTTATTCCGGGAAACTTCTGTTAATCATTTGGGTCGCGCGACACACCGAGATAGCTGGCCGGCTCATTAAAACTTTCGTTGTCACTCCATCGGAAGAAACAGAGCCGAGTACCATTCGTCTCCTTCCTTTGTCGTGGAATGCCTTTCAGGATGAATCAGGATTCCTCCCATCTTCTCCACTCCCTTTCTTTAAGTGGACACGACGTCATCCGCTGGACGAATACTTGATTCTTCTTATTGTACTTGCAGTGTGTATGTAGAAAAGATACTTCTCTTCAAAGAGTAATAGCTTTTCGAGCGACTTTCTACTGCTGCTCGAAGAAATACTGATACGGAATTTGCATTGGAAGTAATCGCATTTCAAAATGATGCCAGGGAATACCGGGAGATTTCGAAAGATATCTTTTGAAAGTTGGAGTAACGAAGTTAATGTTAAATGTTAAAGGGAAATTGACAAAGTTGCCCGGGGGCGAGCTCTTGGACAGGAAGAAAGTTATAAATGAACTTTCGCGACAAAGCAATTTATTCGAGTCTTAAGATATCTGAGAGAGTTTGCTCCCCGTGAAAAACTAAGTTGCCTGGTGTCATAACAGACGGAACTTACAACTGCGTAACGAAAGCTCCCCCGCATCATTGTAATTGTAAGATGGAAAGGAATCGTGGCCGGAAGAAGTGAGACTTTATGGCGCCGGAGACTTGATAAACAGGATGTGTACTACTTAAATCATAAGGAATGATTATGAATCGTGAGGGAGGAGGAGAGACGTTAATGTTTCCGCCAGCTCATCTGTCACGCTGGCTTCCTTCTCAAAAAGAAATTAAAAGAGAACCTTACACTGTAAGTACAACTTATCGACGCTCTCCTAGCGCGGAAGAGCCAAAGGGATCGGCCCCATAAAACTTTATGTGCCGTGAAAAACTGCGCAGATAGATATAACTACTTCAGAATGATATGCGTGCTGCGTAGATCCACTGATTATGCGTTGATTAAAAGATTTCTGCGTCTCGAATGGAAAGGAAGTGTGTAGCCTTGGTCTACAGACACTCTCGTTCTCGCTTATCAAATCGCAAGTGATAACTATCGCAAACTTTAATTCTCCAATTAAGGAAACTATTGCTTTCGAATTAAATAGACATTCTCCTGATACGAGTAGGAAGCTCTATCTAATATGAGCACAATAGATAACAAAAATTCCTACAATTAAACTAGAAATTAGTTAGACGGATGGAAAAGTACAAGAGCGAAATATTCAGTTTCTGCAATTACACAAAATTAAATATTTCTCTCTGGACAATTTCTGTTTGAAAAAATCCCGTGTCCAACTGGAAGTGAAGTAGTTTAAAAAATTTGAAAGCGCAAACTGGGACGGCTGTAGCGAATAATTGGTTACAACACACAGGGCAGCTTTTGTAATGTCCACTTTGATCGTTTGACGTAGTTTCAACTTTTAACCTCGCAATTTTCTCTGTGACAGACAAGCAGTCGCGCATTGCACTGATGTAGGAATGGATAACAATTGGCGGACCAACTGGGGAATATTAAGAAGGAGAGTCCGGGCAATGTTGCTCTTTCTCATCTAACAATTCTTAGCACGTCTGTCACCTCATTCTGCAAAGGTCAAACCAGTCGAACCTCTAAAACCCTGTTATCGCCTTCTACGAACCGTAGGCGTGCTCGGGATTAAATGAAACTCTACTTTCCCAGCAGCCTCCCAATCTTTCCATACAATTGACTACTCGACAATACACGCTCGATTTGTATTCCAATTACTCTTTACAATACCTGCCAATAAATCAATCGATCGTGCCAATGAATGTTCAATCTATTGAATATAACAATTCAACAAACTATTGAACAATTGATCTTAAATGCTAAATGTCAAATTCCCTAACAAGTCTATATTACATTATACGAGAGGTTTAACCATCTGCACTTCCAACTACTTACTAGAAAAGTAGAACACAAAAATAACAATTAAAAAATCACTACCAAATAATACGAGATCAAAGTTTTTACCGAAGACTGACTGACAATTCGAAGAAAGCGGAAAGGAAAGGCGAGTGCCGAGCCAAGTGCGACATCCAAAACGATCTCTAATGAAATCTGCTTTCATCTGCGCAACTGTAACGATCGGAGCGTCCAATGTAGCGAGCGGCAGCAGTTCTACACAGGCCAGTCTAATTAAAATGGAGCAAATCTCAATAACGAGCGGCAGCGGTGGCGACCGCCGGAAACGGAGAAATTCACATCCGGCGCTCTCGACATCATGATCGAAATCGTCGTTGGGATTCGCGCGGCGATCTGGCGAAGAGGCGAAGCGGCCAAGCCGGGCAGAGAAGCGAGAGAGAAAGGGAGAAAGAGAGATATTGAGAGAGGGAGGAGAATAGCTGAGGGGTGAAGGAAGAGGGTTGACAGGAAGAAGAGCAAGGACCTGCTGGGGGCGAGGGGAAGCGTGACGGCGGGGAAGGTGGATAGAAAAATATCAATTTCCCGGCTGGTGTCGCCGGTTTCTCGGAACGTTTGCATTTCCAATTTCCTGGCCCCGCTTGAGGACGCGTGCGCACCCCAAGCCGAGTTAGCACACTCGATGCGCATACCTACAACCTACCAACCAAGCGTTTCCACCTGGCAAACGAGATTCTGTGACCCATGGACGACTCGGCGGCGGCGGCGGCGGCGGCAACGGCGGCGCAAGCCTCATCTGCATTTGAATCCTTAGCACATCTCCTCTGATCGCAATCTCACTCCTCCACTTGCCGCTTTACACCCGGCTGACATCAGTAAGTAGGCGAGTAGTCATTTTCGAGCATTTCGTATCCCGTTGCTTTTGCCCACAAGCGAAATCAGCCTGGCTCCGCTGCTGAGACTAATTGGAGTTCACCGGGGGCAGCGACTTTCTTTGGGAATTCGGCTCGCGGAGAATCGTAGACGTTCATTATCGCGCGCGGAATATTTCACAGGCTTTAATGCTGTCTCGAGGATAAGATTTCGAATTTATTGGATATGGCGAGTGTACGATATTGTAAAAAGAGAAGAATGACGGGGAAGAAAAATCGTAAGGATGAGATATAACTTCCTAGTCCGCGGCAGGAAACTGCTACTTTGTGTGCTTCCTTGGTGCGCGAAGTTACCACTATGCAAAGTACTGGGCGAATTTCTAGTCTTCGTTCTGCTAACATAAAACACAAGCGGGCAACAGCATCCGAAGTTTCTCAAAGTTATCTATCTGTGTGATCATCGCAACTGGTCAGGAAACCTGAGTCCGCCAATCCCCGGAACACACGCTATTCTCAGTCGGCGGTCGAAAGGAGGAAAGTTAAGGGAAGTCAAACGGTGGACGCGTGCAGCAGCAGGCCAACGTAAAATAAGGCTGTCTCCTGCGATTTGCATGATCTTATTGTGAGAAGGCAGAAAGCGAAGAATGGAAGTGGTAGGCGCGGCGAGTGTGCAGGGCCGGGCCGGGACGAGCGGAAAGAGTGAGATTTAAATTTCTGAATTTTCTTGCGGCGATCGAATCGGCTTTCTGCGGCTGGCGGCGTACGTGTGTCCGGCGCTGACCACTGCTCACTTTTCTAGTCCCTTCTACTTTATCCATATATGCATCGAATACGCACGCTATTCATTTATGCACTCTCCTGCAGCTCCTGCGACGCCACCGCCGCCGCCGCCGCCGCCACCGTTGCTCCTGACATTCACTCGAAACGAAAACAGGTCTCTATGCAAGTTCACGATTGACACTTGTTGCGTTCGTCGTTTTGTAGAAAGTCCTCGCTTCGCGTCGCGCTCGCTGCCACTGAATCAGATTTTACGGGAGTCCATCCGGTTCGCGTGAGTCAAACATTTATCAAACTTATGCGGCAAATACGTTATTGTGACTGGGATTCAGGAAATCCAGTTCTCCGCGCGCCGCGATTTTTTCACTCCTCCTGTCTCTCGTTTACAAACTGGAGCAAGCACTCTTTCACTCTTTTATTACGCTCGACAATCGTAATTCGATCTGCGAGTGCCTTCGACTTTCGAAAAAAGTCTCACGGCAAATGTTCAACTGGAGTTTACTTTCAAGTACCGTATAATATTCAGAAAATCTTCCAACTGTTTTACTTCGAGTAACTAAAGACTATGATAATTGCTAAAAGCAATGATTACTTTTTAAACTATAATTGTACGACTCTCGTATTGCGATGCCGTGCTATAAGAAACCGTAAGAAAAAGTCGCACAATAATTAACGACTCGAATCTCGGACTCCAATTCATCGTCAACATTTAAATATCAAGCTGCCATAATAATGCTTTGGCAGAGCGCTATGGAAGGCCATAAGAAACGAAAAGTTGAGACTCGGTAATTGAAATTCAAGTGGCTCGAGAAAGGCGAATGGGAAGCCAAGGAAAGGCCGACTTGAGAAGTCTCGGAGGAGAGGCAGCAGAGCAGGAGGCCGGTGGGGTTGGTTGCTCTCTCTCGGTCCACAGCGAATGCTACTAATCAAAAGCAATCAGCGGGCTTCAAGCTCTCGTCTTTCCGGGAATCTCAATACGACCGGCGCGGCACGGCGGTGCTCGCACAGGCCGCTATAACCAGAACAATAGAACGCCCGAGAGAGCCGGTTTCTTAATGCGCAGCCACCTTATTACATACTACGTGGGATCCAATTCAAAACCGCAGAGAGTAACAATCCAGCGCGCGCGTCGTTGCTCGACTGGGAGAAGACGCTTAGCAAGAAAGATAGGAAGAGAAAGCGAGATAAGGAGAGCAAGAGAAAGAGAGGTCGAACAAAGGGATCGTAAAGGCCAGCGGAGTGGCAGGCGATCCGGCAACAGTGGAAACCTTTTTCGAAGGGGACTCCTCTCTGGCACAGGATGCTGGTAGAACGTGGTCGAGGATCGGCCTGGCCGAGGGCCCGAGGATCCCTCCACCCCCAAAAAACATCTGTCAAGGGACAAACCTGCATAAACGCACGTCCCAGCAGCCAGCACAGCTACTGCCAGCGCTCGCTCTCCTCTTTCTTCGGAAGCAACGGGCGTGCACCACGAAAAATCTCTCTCTGCCACCAACACCGCCGCCGCGCCGCGCGGCGGGACAACGCCGGAAAGGAGGAGCCGCACAAGCTACGAAACCCGCAGAAAATGAAGCCACCGGATAAGTGTGGCCGTTCTTCAAAAATGAGACGCTATAGGCAGCAGCCCGCTCTCCTATTATGTCGACTGCAAGCGCGTAAGGATTGGGTTTCCGTGCATAGTTGCAGTCCGCCAACTTGTTCGTCTCGTACTTGCTACGTGTTAGACTCGGTTCTTCACAGTTTCTAGAGATCATAAATCACTAAGCATTGATCGTAAATATGTGCCTCGTGATTGGTTTGTATTGAAAGTGATATTGATAGCTGAATGCCCACTTTCTTTGTCTGAAGTTATTATTAATGTATTAAAAGTAACTATAATTATTATCTTAATGATAATGCAAAGCCTGGCATTCTGCAAACGTTGGATTTGTTGTAGATTTAAAAGAAATAAATGATAGTTGCTAGATATTATTCAGTTAGGGAAGTTGGAACAGTAAACTACATGACACACATTTAAGACCAAGCATAAACAAGGGCAGAGAATACTTGAGAGAAATCTATTTCAGATATATTTCCACTCGACAATCGGTATTGATTATCTGTAATTCAAAAGATGATGTTGTATTCCGAAGAAAGGTAGTTTCTCTATTCCGAGAGGAAGAAACAAGCAGGTTTGAAGAATTCTAGTGTGTCAGTAGGCGTCGTCGGTGAATGAAGCCGTAGAATGCCGACAGGAAGTAGAACTTAGTGCATTTGGATTTAGGTCTGTAGGAAAGTTTGTAAGTGGGAGCAGTGCGTGGGTTCCGATGTTAAAAGGGCAGTGGCAGCTGCACTGGCAGATTGGTGCACCGGCGACGAAGTAAGGAGCAGAGTGCAACCTTACAATGAGGAATCCTTCAAAGGATGCCCCGTGGAAGGTTCTGCCCTTCAAGGACAAGCACTGGCCTGCCTGCCACGGGAAGACACCTTTCTCGAGAGACTACCTGCTAAAGAGGTTTCTGGGCTGCCTAGCTGTACCTTTCGACTAAACACAACCTTCACTTGACCGGAACACCATTTTTACTGCGAATGAATCATGCTAAACTACTCTACGCCTTCTCTCTCTCGAGAGAGAGAGAATAAACATCCACCCACTCCAAATGTAACCGAGCAGATCGTTGTGAGAACTGTTACATTACAAAAACCTGTGGTTTTCTGTTAAACTCAAATAATACTAATGAAATTATGCTAGACTCCAAAATATATATTTCTATAATACAAATCGTAAACTACGGTAAGTTTAATCCGTATAACTCTAGTCATGTAAGCCACGTGTAAAAATACGACTATAAATAAAAAAACGAACTATTGCATTACAAAAACCTGCGATTTCCCGTTAAACACAAATACTACCAATGAAATTATGCTAGCTTCGAAAATATATATTTCTATAATACAAATCGTAAACTACGGTAAGTTTAATTCGTATAACTCTAGTCACGTAAACCACGTGTAAAAACACGAGTATAAAATTAAAAAAAAGTACTGAAAAACATGAGGATTCGTCAGAGTACGCAAGAACTATAAACTCCGGTCGAAAGTCGAGAAATGCAATAGCATGAGCGAATCTTGTTCCCAAAGCGTCAGAATGAATCGGCAAGTGGAGAAGAAGGCCAGACGAGGCCAAGCGGCGACTGTTTGGAGAGCGCAGCCAGCAGCAGCGCTCGCGGTGCGACGACTCGGCGGCGGCGTACGAAAATCGTAAAATGGCTCGGAGGCTGGCAGAGATATCGCGCGAAAGCGTCTCGCCACATTGGCCAGTAAAATCCGTCACGGCAGGAAGCTGCGCCTAACTTTTCGATTGGGTTTCACGTGGGTCAGGAGCGTGGGTAGTGGTCGTCGGGGGGCACGTGTATATACATACATACACGTGTGTGCACGTAGTGTACGCTGCCGGCGAGGAACTGGAGCGAGCTCCCACCTCCGCATTTCTACTTTCACCCTGAAGCGGGGCCCCGTATGCCGATGCCGATCTCCCTCGCCGCGCCGTCCCACCACCACCACTTACCACCATTAAGTATCGCGCACACGTTGTAACTTCGCCGTTTTATTGAATCCGATTAAATCTCTACGCGTGACCAGCATGTCACGGCCGATCTTCCTCGAAATATAAAGCATCGCAAAGAGCGCGTTGCTCAACGCGCCACCCGAAATTTCTTCCCTCCCCGATACACTCACACACTCTCCTAACATTAATTACCCATGCCCCGGAGAGCGCCCGCCTCATCCACGCAACACCACTCCGCCGCATTTCCAATTGAATTCCTCCGATTTACTGTTATTGCAATTTCGCCCTGTCATTGTTGTAAATCTCCCAAGCAAGCTAGGATTTACCGCGCTTTCCACTTTCAGGTGCAACGCAAACCGAGCGCACGTATCCGCGCGCACAACTTATGGCCGCTCGTATGCAAATTCGTGATTATAGCTCTTTACGGATGGTTAAAGTTCGCGGGGAATTTCAGGATTTAATGCCACAACAAAGGCTGAATGAAAACAGTACTATTATCGTATTATCAAAAAATTGTAAGGTGCTCCTACGGTTGGGGCGATAATAAAAAGTAGGGTAGTAAATTCTAGGGTGAAATATATTGCATTAGGAAATGAAGAATTAGGTAACGTAGGGTACAAGTAGCCCTAATGGTTTCCCCGATATTCCCCAGGACAGGCGTGCATGCAGGCAGGCAGGCTAACACATTCCCACACATACAGGAAAGGATAAAGAACATCTGGCTGAAGCTGAGAGCGTAGGTGGCCCTTGTTGACGCTTGGACAGCCTGGCAACGTTATTTATCGTCAGTAATCAGTTTGGTAATAGGGAAGAGGAGTATGAGAGACGAGCGTGTACTGTAACGGATAGGTCGGCTCTCTCGAGTGGCAGATGCGGGACGGATACCGGTGAACGGATGGCCCCGAGGATCACGATAGCACTCTGCCACGATTCTACAGAACTGGACCAACAGACTTTCCTCCGGCAGAAACACAAAGAGCAACCAGATATTCTACCGAGACGCCGAGTCATCCGCGCCTTATTTCCTAAGAGGAAATGCTCCAGCAGATGATGCTAGAATTGATTCTAATCCATCCGGACTCAACTCAGCCAACTTGACAGAGTCATCCTCTTAGTTTGCTATTGGAAAATCGCTGTGTCCTTGTCGTCCATGTTATTTTTATTCCGATTTATGCCAACAACTAAGTCTCGACAATACTGATCGTGAGGTAATTCGTGTCTGTGGTTTCTAAGTTGTGATGCATTTGCAATTTATATTTCTCTCGCCCGTGCTAGTCGTCGGCGGCGGCTAATATTAGAGTTGCAAATGCGCACGCGTAACGGAATAAGTAATAAGAAATGAAATCTGACATTATATTACAGAGGCTTTTGATTAGTCGTCGTACAACTTGTTTTATCGGCGAGTCGAAAACAATAACAGCGAGATATTTCTGTTGCTTTGAATTCGATGACGTGGGAGTATTCTTTATCGTAATAATTGGAACTCATTATAATATAAGGAGCGTGACAATGGCATTGGAACATGACAATGAAATATCTCTCTGCAATTGGCATTGATCTTCGAAAATAATAAAGTTTACGTGACAAAGCCTGCCGAAAAAAGTATTGCCCTGCCGTAACCGTTGGAGCGTAGCGGCGCGTGTTGCGAAATTGAAAGAGAGTCACTAGAATTTCCCCCCTCAGCAAAATTCGATCCTTATAGCAGCCGCCTTTATCTTGCATCTTTATTGCATTCAAAGCGAGCTGTCTCTATAGTAACCCCGTGGGTGCTCTCGCACTCCTTAATCTGGTGCCTTTGTACTCTGATTTCGAATAAAGGTTGTTAGGCTTGTTTCGTTGGAGAGGCACTATCGCGCTACCGCTGCAAACCTACCAGTAAAAACTCTACTGCCATTATGGAAAAAAGTGGGAGCTGATGTATATTATTATTCCTACGTCTCGGAACGAAGCACTTGAATTAGATTAAAGAATGCAATGTACTTGCGAGTAATTCTAGCTCCCTGCAATTTGTAAGTCGATTCTATTTTCCTTTTATACTGTTAGTAATAATTGAATTGTATAAAAATACAGAAATTGCCAAGTTGAGTTCTTACAATTTAGAAGACAGCTACAAACTCATTATAATACAACAATACTCCGTGCAATGCTGAGGGAACGAATGGTATCATTTCTGGCTGGAATATTCTCGGTTGCAAATCATTGTATGTTTATGCCATAAGCATAATATTGTTGACTGTTTACGCCATTTAGCTGTGCATCATAATTACGGAGGAATGTCAGCTGAGCGTAAACTCATGAATATTCGCAGCAACAAACTTTCTAAAAGCACGGAATGCCAATTGCCTGGGGATTTTAAGGAATTCGCAGGGAGTGTAAAAAAATTCTAACAATTCGAATTCGATTGGGGCAAATAAATGTTCGACAGCTAAAAATCCCGGAAGATCCGAGGCTAGAAAAACTACTGTTATCCTCTCGGCGAGCATAGTAACTGAGAGTCGCTGGGTAATCCGAGTGAATTTATGCGGAATATTAAAGCGTGCGTCACGAAACTCGGTTGGCTCTCCTCGTCATTATTTGTCGCTTTAAAGCAATGAAGCCTGCGCCTCTCTCGCCTCTCTCAAGGCGAGCAGCACAACAAGCAGCGTCGGCCGTTTCGCAATCGCCGAGTGAAAACCTCGATTAAAGAGCGTCCGCCACATGAGAGAGCTTTCGAAATTTCTACCTTAATTCCCTTTTTATGCCGGCGACCAGACAGGACGCGCGCCCGCTCGCCCGCTCGCTCGCACACTTCATTCTACATTTATGTTATCAAGGAGACTCCGAAAGAGACTTGTACGATCCCGCTGTTAACGGCCACGTGTACCACGACTCTCCCGACTGCATACTTTCCCGATTATTTATGAGAAGACTCCCCCATAAAATTAATCAGCCTCTCCTCATCCTCGCCCGTCCAACGCGCCTACAAACGGAATTTAATATGCTCTTCTCCACATTGTACCAGCATATACGCGTCCTACCTCGAAACGGAATGGATTTAACTTCGGAGATAAGATATCAATTATTAATCGAATGCAATACCAAGGGTATATGGCACTGCTGGTTCGTATTGAACTCAAGATACGCTAACGATCGTTTTGCCAGTTTTGTGAAACCGAGATATCGATATATTCGATAAGTCCTCACTAAAGACTGTATGTATTGTCAGTAATTTCTGCAAGACGTCAGTTGAAAGTTCTGAACTATCTTATCGTTCTCGTTGGACGAAAAATTTCAAGAACAATAAACGCAGTACCGCACTGACTATGTATAATCCCTTATCTTCCGGTTGGTATCAATTTTCGAAGTAAGAAAGTATTATGTTTATACTACTCGCTGTCGGGGAAATTCACATATCGCAACTGCGAGAGGAAGTGACGCAAGTGGAAGGCAGGAAATCGTTTAGAGAGAAAGAAATAAAATGGCATTTTTAGTTCAGCAAAATAATACCGCTCGAGCTATAAATCGCGTCACTTTTCCGACTAAAGGATGATTTATTCAGCACGTAATCCGCACGTAAGACGAAACTTTTCAAATTTTCGCTTGTGTCACATTTCTGGCGTTGCGATATAAGAAACTGCTCGCTTCCACCAGTTTTCCACGTGCGAGAAAACTAACCTGTTGCCGAATATCGGAGGGTGAGCGTAATGAAAAACTTTTCCGCCGGGAACCTTGAGGAGGAAAAAGCGGTCCACGTGGCAGCGTGTGGTTTTTTCTTGGTAGGCGAATCGCGTGTCTGCCCTTCTCGGTTTGCTTGCCCTTAAGGTTGCCGCCCACGCCCGGGCGCGCACGTGGCACCATTAAATCATGCAGATTATTCGGCAGCCAGGTAGACTGGAGATAACAGGACCGAAAAGACGAAGGCGGAATGAAATCGGCTCGCAAGGAAATTGTAATACATATACAAGGTGGTTCACTTGCTTTTGAATTGTCACTGCCAACAATTCAATACTTTATTAATTATAAATCATCCAAGAATTCTAATTATTCGCGAATATGTTTCGACTTTTCTTTGTATGTTGTACAATGTCTGAACTAATATTGGATTGAAGTATGTATATAATAAATGTACATGTATGTGAAATCAAAGACACGTGAATCACCTTGTAGAAGCGTGGCAGGCAAGCAGAGAGAGGCTCTGCCGTGTACTTGGGTTGGCAGTAACAAAAGGCGGAAGCCACCGTGGCTCATGATTAGGGCCTTCGTTTAAGGACACTGGCATTTCTAATCGCTCCATTCAGCCTGGCTGACATTAGAATGCTTTGCTACCGTATTCCTGGACGACCGACTTGTTGAATACGAAACGGCGCAGTGTTCCTTCTCAAACAAGCCTCGTGTACCATGTCGAATACAGTTAATCGTTGAACAAACTATAATTTATGCACACATCGCGGAGCCTCGCGCAGCAATCAGTTACAATGGAAAACAAGCAACTTCCAATTAATTCCAACTACGAGAACTCGTGTGTGTAGAAAATCTTTACGCGTACCCGGAATTCTTCGACTGTAAATTGAACTTTTGCAATTACAAACTGAGTAAATTCAATATTTGATATGTAAATTTCGCGATTGGAAGATCAGTCAAATTTTGCGTTATATTTATTGCCAAGCGTGTACATTGGATTGCGTTTGAAGCTCGAAATGCATTACTGCTACTGTGTTAAGCAAGTTTACACTGCCACAGTTCAGATGGAACTGAAAGCCGATACGGAAACTTTCGAAACGAGATAAATAGGCCGAACCCTACGTCACAAAAAGAAACTCACAGAGACGAGCCGAGCAAAAAGTACCTTCTGAAAATTAGTACTAGAAATTATAGACCTTCTTTAATAGCTACCGAATCACTAAAACTGCTTCTAAAAACTGTTAAACGATCACTACAAAAATTAAAAACTTATGTTAAAGAGAGAAAGGCAAAAATAAATGACAAAGTTAAATCAAACAAATAAACCTAGTACAATTTTTAACTGGGACTTTGTAGGACAGTGCCAGCCAAGTACAGCGCGCCAATATTTTAGTTTCAAGTTCAAACATTACGGTTGACGGTTTTTATTTTTTTTCGTGGACTTCCCGACCTTCCCCGGGATTGAAATTTGGTGGGTAATGTTTTCTTGCATCAAGGAAGAAGTGATATAAATTTCAGAGCCCTAGCTCAAAGTTTAGGTTTTCACCTATTTTCGACCCTCGAAAATGCTCAATTTTTTCAAGTTTCTCAAAATCGGCCGAACCCGGGATATTTTGATTGTTTTCGTATCAGGGTGGATAGAGAACAAAGAATCCGTGGAAAAAAGTCCGGATTTGCAACGAGAACTGGTCGAAAAACCGTCCAGAAAAGCCCATTTTTGCTCATTTTTAACGGTTTTTATTTTTTTTGGTGGACTTGCCGACCTTTCCCGGGGCTGAAATTTGGCGAGTAATGTTTTTTTGCATCAAGGAAGATACCATAAAAATTCCAGAACTCTAGCTCAAAATTTTTTTTTCGGCAAATTTTTCTTAAGGGATACCCCTGCAGATTTTTTCACGATTTTTCGAAGGTCCCCGAACTCGGGTTTTTTCTTCAGGAATCGATTGTTTATGAATGAAAACGGATAGAAAACAAGAAATCCGTCGAAAAAAGTCCGGATTTCTATCGCAAACACTAAAAAAACTGCCTTTAAAGTTCGATTTTTTTGGAATTTTCGCTGGTTTTTCCCATATTTTTTTAACTTCCCGACATTTTCCGGAGCTGAAATTTGGCGGGCAGTCTCCCCTTGCATCAAGGAAGGTGTGATATAAATTTCAGAGCCCCAGCTCAAAATTTTTTTTTCCCCACATTTTTGGCCATCGAAAATATCAAATTTTTCAAAGGTCCCCGAACCCGGGTTTTTTCTTCATGAATCGATTGTTTGTTTATCAGAGCGGATAGTAAACGAAGAATCCATGAAAAAAAGGCCGGATTTGTATCGAAAATACCAAAAAATCGTTCCTGAATAATGAATTTCATCTAATTTTCACGGTTTTTCCCATATTTTTTCTACTTCCCGTGTATTTCACGGGCTGAAATTTGGTGGAGAACAAACAGGTAGAAACGTCGTCAAAATTGACAGAGTGGGGCTGCCAGTTAAGCTCCGGGAGCCTAACTTGGCAGGCGCTGTTGTAGGAAGAACCAAAAATAATACACTAAATAATTACCAACTAAAAATTTCAGGAGACGCTCATCAAATCATATTAAATAACTAAAACTGAAATGAACGAAAACCTAATCAGACTATAACGAACAGGCTGCAAGGACGAGCAGGCAAAGCTACCGTTCGTCCAGATCAGCAATCTGGAGCGCAAGCGGCCATATCTTGATCATGAATGTTTCATCAAAGAGCCCAATGTATCCCAGCGAAACTGCCCCCACGAAATAAGCCACGCACACTCAACCCGCGGCAAAGAGTACTATTTTCGACACGTGTATGTACGAGTGTGAGTGTGGAGCATGTGTGTGTGTGTTAGAGAGGGGAGAAATGAATTCTCGAAGGGACGCCGCCATGGAACACGAGAGCTCTCACCAGTTTGATGGCCGCTCCCGAAGGTCTGCCGGCAACAAGATAATTCGAATAAAACGCGATTATCCTGGCACTGAACGCGCCCCCCCGCCGCCGCCCCACCCCTAACGTCGGCAAGCTTCGCTTCACAATGTATTTCCTGATATTGTTGCCATTGTTCACGATTCGCTCTCCCCCGGGGGTGACCGCGTCGCCCTCTCTCACTGATACGTTACGATCTGACTCGCGCTGCCATCATAACCCACGATTAATCTCGTAACGGAATAATCATTTCAAGAAAAAGCGCGCGTCCAATTTTTTTAATTCGATATTCGAGAATGAAATCAATGGCGGTCTTCGAAATTTTGAATACGAATCCCATTCATTTGCGGATGTTAATCAAGTGCCATTACGGATGGGAATGTATTAATACCGCTGGCGTTATTATTCTTTTGCCTCCGAAAAGGGGGTAAGTGAGAATGAAGCTATCGGAAAGTTATTAATGGTGGTAAATGATCGAGTAGGTCGAAAATCCGGCGAGAATTTCGGTGCAAGTAATATTAAATCATACGCGCCACCGCGAACGACCGATTGGATTACTGTCAAGTGGAATTAATGCAAATTTGCAAAATTGAAAAGCGAATCGCTCGGAGCCGATGCCTCGGCGCGAGAACGCCGAATTAAACGGAATGAGTCTGACGCGGCGCGCACCAAGGTTTTGGGTCACACTAATCGTATAAGTATTTCACGATTCACTAGTGGAACTTTGTCTTCTCACTGCACTCTTGAGACTAATTCGAAAATGGTAATAATAGCGGAGACATGCCGCGCTGCAAGTGGAAGGGGCCCAAGCTCACAAATACCCGTGAACTTTTATTACCTGCGAATGACCCTCGCTTGATTTACGAGCTAAGTTTAACGCTCGGCCACCGAGCTTGTTCATTCTTCAATGAAACACCGAACTGCAATAGACACGATTCGCAATATTCGCATAATCATCCTATAATTCGCTTTTCGCAGATATAAAAATAGGATCGTAAAGCGTATTAACACATTACTCGATTTTATCGTCAATCTAATATACAATCTTCTTTAAACGGACAAATTTAACAGTTAATAAGCTACGATTCTAAAAACAGCACGACTTTAAACAGGATATTGAAAGGGATCGAATGAAAGTATGAAGAGTAGTACAATTTTATCCATGACGTAAAGTGCTAACTTTCTTGAAAATCGTGCGTTCCATAATGCTGGCTTGCCGAGGACTCTGTATATCGATTGGCTGTTATACAAGCTGCGTGCGCGTACACACGCAATTCCCCATCATCAGGGTGCTCTTCCCCATCAGCCTCCGGCTGATGTTTAGGGAGATTCGATCCCCGTCCTACCTAAATGACCAGATTTCCCACCCTCCTCCCTTCCCTTCCCCTACGGCACCGCCACCCTCCTTCACTTCACTTCACCCCTATTGCTGTCTCACGCATCACTTGCCATTTTTCGGCTTCGCGATAGCACGTCCCCCCGCCCGCCGCTCTCTCCAAGGGAAACGTCTGCCACGAAATCGAATTAATATCGGCTCATTTCGCAGGAAATCGATCGCGAATATTCTCTCGACATCTTGTGTTTCAGATTTCGCCTCTATCGCGCGCTTCTCGCAGGCTTATTGCTGATTGCGTTAAAGTGAACACGTCGTTTGGATTGTGCTTTGCAAGTGGAAGTTGTAAAAAAGTGGAATAATTCAGGAGAGGAAATAAAAATAAGAGAAGGAATATTTTTGATTATAAGTATGAAGTGATTAGTGGCGTTTGTGGTGTATTTTTCGGTGGAAGTTCAAGTATGGGATATAAAGTAATAATTGGACAAAGAGGGGTTACTATTCGGAGCATTTGCATCTCATGCATCGGCGATGATTTTCCAAGTCTATTCTGGTTTCAACGCCACCGATTCTCGAAGCTGGGAGAGCTCGCGCGATACATATCTTCCGAGTGAAGTGGATGCAAGTGCGGGAGCTTGCGAGCACAAAGGACGAGGCCTGTCTTCTGTATTTCATGAACCCGACAGAATCGCCGGCGCGGCGTCCATAGGTTTCTCTTTTCAGCTGGCGCATGCATGTTTATTAAAACTCTCGAAAGACTCGGCTGAAAGTCAAAGGGTGTATTGCAACATTCCACCGTCTCTGTTGTTGGCAATTTATTTATCCACTGCTTCTTTTATCAGTTATCGAGTATTTATAGATTTATACCTCGATCTTTGTGTATCGGTACGCGCCTAAAGTTCAATTTTATTCCACTGTTTTTTCTCTAATTTAACGGTCCCTCCTCAAAGTTAATCTATATTGTACTGCGATTATCGTGCGAGTGAAACAACAATTGCGTCAAGCAATGCTTGCCGGTAAATAGCTCTATAAAACTTGCAAACGAGCTAAACTGCATTAAATTTTAATATTTTTTCCCTCATTGCCGACTAGTTTTTCATTCAGTTAAGCGAGATATTCAAATAAGGGAATCGATTCCATAATGAGACTTTTAACCTTGTCGAATTGTTTACCATGAATGGATGCATTGGCAATGATCAATTCATTGAAAACAGGAGAGGGCATTGCCGTTGGACCTTGGTGGCTCCTTTATTTTTCTCTCTTTGTAATAAGGAAGTCCAGTCGAGGTGGAACTATTCAAAAATTTCCATAGCCACTCTCAGAATTCGCTATCGGCGATGTAACGGCGCGGCGCGGCGCGGCGGCGGCGCCGGCAGAGTGGTTCGGGAAGGTGCTTAACATGTAAATATTCGATTGTACATATAGCGAGGAGGAAAGATAGGTCGGACTGGAAGGAGGAGGAGGAGAGGGTAGGTAAGGGGTGGTCGGTGAATTCGTGCGCGGTGCGGTGGATAGATAGGGGCAGGGATTTATTGATGAATTAAGGCGCGTGGGAAGGATGCTGCTGCTGCTGCTGCTGCTGCTGACGTAAGGACATGGCGTGGGTGTAAAATTTCCATGAGCCCCGCATTGAGCGCGCCGCTCCCCGGGGCTTTTCCCAACTTAGCTCTCCGCACCAAAGCTATACCTTTGCGCGCGCCGACCTCCTGTTCCTCCTTGCTTTTCCAACGGACGCGCTCCCCGGAAAGTCTCTGCCTCATTCTCGTGAAAATAAAGCATCCATCCCCTCGATAAGCTTTCCGATATTCGAGGATAATTATCGACTGGTACGACCAACCAGCGCTCGCCTCCTGAACATGACGTTGAAAAGTACTGCGAAATAAACTCGCGCGAAATTAGAGTGACGGTACAAAGCGAACGAGTGGTGCATTCGGGAATTAATCGACGGGAGATTTTGCACTCGATTAATCATGAAATATTTCCATTCCATACGAAATCACTGGCTGTGAATTAAGTCGCCGGTTATTGCGTACCTCCATTTATTGCCGAATTCTGTGACATTCGTTTATACCGATCGAATGCGAGAGTTAATAAAAAGAACTCGGAGAATCGCGAGAGGTTAAAACGGACGATAAGATATTTTATAGTCTTCCGAGACTTTCTCAATTTCCGCACTTTCAACCAGGAACGATGTCGAGTCTAACCATCAATATTTAAGAATTTTTTTTTTTCGCCAGAAATATTCGAGCGCATTACACTGGACCGCGATAACACATTGAGGCCACGTGGTCATGACGGCCGGGAAGACGAAAAAAATATTGACAGAATCGTCGTTATACTTAAATGCCGTTTGTTATCAGTGCGCGACTTGGTGTACGGTGACGTCTGATCGCGAGATATTTAGACAGCTGTTTTGCCGGAAGACCGGCGTGATGCAACCTTTGTCCAAAACGTCCGAACACAAATCTACGTATCTCGACTCTATCGTAGTTAGTCCACAAAAAGTGTGGCAATGATAAAAACAGGGGGGTTTCCCTTTGGGACGGTGAAAGGCGAAGCAAAGCGAGTCAAAAATCGATTTCATAATGACACGGTGCGAATTTCCGCGCACATTAAGTCGCCGGGTGAAAGGTGGGAGGTAGGAAAAAAGGAGTGGAGATATGTATGGCATATATCAGTAAGTACGGGGCTGGCAGGCAGGGCTCGCCTTTTAGCGGCTAGCAGCTGCCAAGGGCCAGATGTTGCTCGTTAATGGACTGTGCCGGCCCCCCGAAATGGCACCGGCCACCAGCCACCATCTCCTCCTCGGCTAAAAGTCTCCCGCGTTCATCGAATAAAAAGCCCGCGGAATTTCGCCGGAAATAAAGGAATAAAATGATTCTACCCTCCTATCCTCACCGGGATCCAATGAATCTCGAATCCCCCTGCTATGATCGTGCCTTCTCTCTCTCTCTCTTTCTCTTTCTCTTTCTTTCTCTCCAGCAAGAGAAATTTATGTTACTGCGCACCCGAATTGCCAACTGCCACTTTCGTAATCTTAATTACAACGAAACAAATGAACCGGTGACCTTAAAAGAGCGCGCTCCGTCAAGCTAAAGTACAATTTTTCTGTGAAAGTTCACCGCGCAGAATCTCTCTGTATCTCTCTCGTATCTGAGATCTCTCATTCCTCTCTTTTCCATTGTACGAGTAATAATAATTTCGCAATATTGACGCACATTTCGCGAGCAGCAGTATGAAAATTAATTACGCGGCAGTAACGTTATACATTAGAGTTCGCATTGTAGTTGCGCAACAGGAGTGTAAACACGTGTATTCATTAAAATTAGCTTGCTATTTAAGGGAAATGGCGGCCCCGCTGCTCGCCGAGTTAAATAGCAGACCGCTGCGCCGCCGCCGTCGCTTGGCAGAATATTATTACAGGAGAGCGAATGCAAGGAATGAATTTTACGTATTCATCAAGTGGTTGAGCATATCCTGCCAAGATTACCGGGCGGAAACATGTCTCTTTCTCTCGGCAGTGGTACAATACGTAAGGCGACGTCGTGTTCCACTTGCCTCCACGCGGTATTTTTACTTTTCCTGTTGCGGCCTGCTAATGCCTGTGTGTATGGACTCGACCCTCCAGGGATGGCCACTTGTTTTCTTTTCTTATTACCTTCCTCTCCTTTCTCTCCTCCCCTTGCCGCCACGACGCACCGCCACCGACAACCTCAACCACGGCCCGCAGACTCTTTGTCGTCCCTCCGGAAGGAAGGGCTATCACGGCCAGTCTACCGATTGACTGGGCTCGCTCTATTGATTTATCTTTTATGGAAAAATGAAGATATCGCCCGACAAGCTTGCCGATACACCGAGATACCGCCTCGAGTTCTCGGCAAACACAAAAGATACTCCACACACCGGCGTCCTGTTACTACGGATTAATCCTAAGTCCTATTTCCCGCTGGGTAAACGCATTCTCGATGCTAGAGTAGAATTCTTTATGGAGCGTGAAATCCTTGGATGGATTGCTGAAAACAATAAGCTATAAGTGATGACGATAGAGTATCATATCATCGCAACCTTTTCCTCGAATCTGATTAAACTTACATCGATTGTATTCCTCATTTGCTACTACCATTGATTAACTGCGCTATATAAATTGACTTGTAACATTCATCACTACAGTTTAAAATTCTTTCCTTCTGAAATACGTTCCAACATAAAACCCGCACCACGTAATTCACTGGCATTTCAGAGCACAATTTCTGGAAACCCTAAAATATGTTCGATTCCAAACTAGCGGCCAGTGAATTTCTCACAAAGTGTAATGAAGGTAGCCGCGCGCCACTGTTAGAAAAGAGTGAAAGAGTGGGACTATTTTTCACGCGAGTTTCTTTCGGAGTGCGCCGTTGAAAAAGGGGGAAATTCGGCTGGTAATTAATATCCGCGTACTTTCATTGGTCCGGAGAGTTGGCGAGGGGCGCAGGGGTTGCCCCTGGCAAATTACAGAGGCAGGAGCGAAGGGTATATCGCGAAGCCTCGGCAAGGAGGACCCGTTTTCGTTCTTCCCCCTTTCGCAACAATAATTCCACGCTTCCCGGGCGGCGGCTGCCACTGTATTATTACACTTTCCCCGATCGCAAAGAGCGCCGTACACGCTGGCAAACAAACAAACTGTAATTAGACATTAAAGGGAGATCGTGACTCGGCGGCGGCGGCGGCAGCGGCGACGGTAGAAAGTGCCCCGCCGCCGACACTCGAGCGGCCTCTCGTCCTATCTATATACGTATGTAGATGTGTGGATTGTATGTATATATGCGTAAGCGACTTTTCCATGGCGTGGCCTCACGTATTTTTAGCTCTCTCGATCCGAGAACAAGGAGCGGGAGTGACTCGCTGGGAGTATCCGTGCCCTTTGAAGCAAGTGTGCACGAGAACATTTGACGTACACCTTCCTCTCTCGCCGCTCTCTCTCCACCCTTTTATCTATCATCCTCTCTAGTGGATGTGTTTCATTTAGCAGATAAATGGACCTCGTCCGACCAGCTCTTCACCGATTCCTCTTTCAAAGATCTGTTAGCACGCGGTGCTCCGAAATACTCGATGATACATACATCCCAGAGACAATATTTGATTTCCCCTCACTGATTACTCATTAGTTCGTCATTCGCCATATCGAGAATCGAAACACACTAAATATACACTATACGATAAGGCTGATCAAATATGCGATAGTATTGGCATTAGAACGTAATATTCATAATTAGTGTTACCATGATAAACAGTAGTGCTAAACAAATGGAAATAAATTAGTTGTTAAATTTTACTCTTATTGTACTTATTATGATCGGCTTTTGTGCCGATCAATTGCAGAGCACTCGCAATTATTGGACTTATGGGAACGACCTTTGAATGCAAATTTATCTCCGGCAACAATGTCGCGGAAAGGCATTATATTTCCAAGGAAATGATATCGAACGAGCGAAATACAGTAAAGAGAGCTCGGAGAGAAAGTGAGCTCCCGCGAAGGTCGTCTTCCCTATTTATCCAGTATGGGATGGCTTTCGGGAATGGAATCGTGTGTAAGAAGGGATGACGGCAATAGGGAACAACAAAGCGGGAGTGCTGGGACAGCTGGCCGGCCGTAACCCCCATGAGGACGGATAAGCTTCGCCGAGACGAAGGCAGCCAGAAACAGCGAACCAGCACATATGACGCACACATGAGTTCTAAAGCCTCGACCAAAAAATACTATCAATTTCCCCGCTTATAACCTTCGCCGTTCTATACCATGGCAAACAAAGCTCGATAATATAATTTAAAAATAAGACGCGACTGTATCCTGAAAATGACAGTTTCCGCAGTGCATGTTATGTCTTATTCGATTCGAGTACTTCCGGACGTGTAAATAAGTATCTTGAATTAAGAATTGCACCTTAAAGGAGTTTCGTCAGAGATATCTTCTATAATTAATATCTATCTAGCAGTCTTCTATCTATAATTAGTATCAGAACCCACAATCAATTGTTCCCGGATGTTTGTCTAAGTACATAGTATAGCTGGTATTGATCTATTATAGATTGTAGTACGAAGAAGCGAAATCGAGAGGAGAAAATATCGCTGCCATTGGAGGATTTATTGGCAGTCGAAAACATGGTTAGAATTGAGCGGCGGCGTATTGTTCGGCGCAGCTAGACCGAGAGAATTTCAGTAGAAAGTAAATAGGCGTTTAGAAAGTGACGCGGCCCGCTCTCTGCGGTGTCTCAGCAGGTTCGCCTAAATGGGCCGAGTCATTCGCAATTTGTAGGAATTAACGAGCGACGTACGTCGCCTCGATGACAGGGGAAAAGCTAGCTAGCTAGCTGGCTGCTCCGAGGAGAGCATTTCAGGCTGAGTTCGCGTAGAATTCAGCTGAAGTTGCCTGTCGGCGGAAAGAGGTCAGAAATTCTACTTTATATTAAACTAGCAGCTCGCTGACTGCCAGGCTATAATTCAAGGCGAGTGCGGGCCCAGCCGACTTACTTACATTTGCTTTTAGAAGAGTTCGCAACTTCACTCGCTCAAACAGTTATTCGCCGCCCGTCTTTGGAAGAGAACTTTCCGAAAATTCGCCGAGTTACTCGCGCGAAAGAGAAATAAACGGCAGAGTTACTGACGCGACAAATATAGGAATCGTCTGGCATTCGGGAATTTGTGCGCTGATGCAACTCTCTGTTTCTGTAAACGCTTTTCCCGGCCGCAAAGAAATATCTCGATATTGTATGTATATCTGTATTTGGATTGTATTATCGTGGCTGCAGCCTCTCCGGATTCCTTTTATCTCGCCGCAAACGCGCGCTGCGTCAGTAGGTACAAATTCGAAAAATACCACGTCAACCTGACTGCGCGCACGTACGATCTGTGCTTCAGCTTCTTTTTTATCGCGCCCCAGCTAATTTCAACGAATGAGTCACGTGCGGCCGCCGCCGCCGTTCGTAGATAACGTGGCTCATCTTTATAATGGCAATGCTACTTGATAATTTTATTCGTGCAGACTTTATCCGCTGTTTCAAGAGCCACTTCTTTGTCATATAACGTTCTATTCTCTGATGAGTAGAGTGTACTTATGAGAAAAGGGTGCTTCGGTATCGACATGTAGTTTTAAGACGCATGCCTATATAAAAACATTCGGTGTCTCATCGTCTTAATGCCTTGAAAGAGTGTCTCATTAAAACCACAAGAACTAAGAGTCATTCCGAATTTTATTATAAAAGAGAAGTTAATTAAATGCTCGTTATTTTCGGAGGTAGCATATTACGATGTACTTTATTACCCACTGAATAGGAAGCATAGTCAGCATTTTTTCTGGATAATTACAGGTATTCTTTGCAAGAATTCTACTTTTCCGAATTAATTAACGAGCCACAAATGGAAATGGTGAATTATTGACAATACGAGGCTGCAGTCGCAATAAGGAAAATAGTCTTGTGTAAGGCGTTGCCTGATAAATAATATGTAATTTCAAAAGTCTTTGTATTACGAAATCTCTTGACGCCACTTCTCGAGAAACGTTGCTTACAAATTCATTTCCTATCTTTCCGATGCTGCTCCCTTCGTAAACAGCGCAGACATGGCGGTACCGAAGGCGCGCACACGGATACGTGTTAAAAGTAACGAAGAGATCTCTTAACATATCTGCCGCATTCCACTCGAATTGCGCAGTAGAGGAAATGATCGCGCGGGAGCAAGTATGCGCCTCGCTCGAAACTCGAAACCTTCGAGCACCACCAACACACAGACCGACGCTGCATTCTTATCAAGAATAACTTAGTCTGCCGTAAATTCATTCGCGCACTGAAATAACAGGTTGCAACGCGCCACGTGCCGCTATTCTGGCATTGTAGCCGCTCTGTACTCTTCGCAATACGCAGAATCCCTCGATAATCGGATTCAACGCTGACCGACAGCATGCGGCGCGACAGTAATTGGCACGTGGACCAGTGGATGCTGCGTGCGTAATGTAACATCGTGTATCAGAATTTCGACCGACACCCACTCATTTCTGCCCGGTAAACATCAATAAGGAAACGCGCAGCCTTCAATCTTTGATTGCACTACAATGATCATTAAATTATATGTCACAGGAACTCTAAGTATCTACCATCACAGTAATAATGACTCAATCATTACGAAAAGCAATCTACAATTGAAAATTCAATGGAATTCATATCAATCGCACATATTTCTTCTACTATATTTTTCAAATTACTTCATTCAATAATATTTTCTTCACGATATTAATTCTAAAACAAGCTGAAAATTACGGCCGCGAACAAAAACGCTCCTTAAATCTAGCGGAGTCTGCCTGGTAACTGAACCCTATAATTTCCCGTCAGAATCACAGGGTTAGCAGGGTCTCTCTTGCTCGCTCCGAAATGCTCAAAGCTCTCTCAGGGCAAGAGTGGCCGGTGCGAGAATGGCGCCACGGCGCGGCGCGGCGCGGCGCGAACCGTCGCTTTATTTTTTCCGAATGCGAGAAAAACAGTGTGAGTGTGGAAGGGGAGGAAAGAACGAGGCCAACGGAGGCAGGATGCGGCCGCGGCTCTCTGGCAGAATGAGGCCAGCAAGCCGCGAGGTCGAAGAAACTTCTTTTATCGCCCTTCCTTTGAAAATAGTACGCCCGCTTTCCTCCTCCCGCGCCGTTATACCCCTATCCTACTACTTTGTGCATGCACTCTCAACCTTCTGCGAACTGAGCCTTCTTCTCCGCTCAGATCTTCCTCTTCGTCGCTCACATTCTGTCGCTCTCTCTCTCTCGCACGCCCGTCCTTATTTTTAGAGCACGCCTTTCGTCTTTAACGCGTGGGACACGCGTGTAACACGACAAAGATATTGCTGCGGCCCGACGCCACGCGTAGTTATCGCCGAGAGACGCAAGTGGGAAATTAAAGGGTGAACTTTAACCCCTGCCATCGCACGCTCCTCGGAGAAACGGGCTTTGTTCTCGTCGACGATGAGATCCAGTCGTCTATGTTGCTTGTTGTCGAAGATTGCGCTCACCACTGACGCTTTGTGCGTCGATAGGATAAGGATGAATTTTAATGCGGCTAATTGATGTTTGCCTGGTAATTTTTTCTTTATCGCTAATCGAGAATCCAATGAGATTTTGCTGATTATGAACTTTAGACGTGTTTCAGAGACTTGGAGGCTTAGGAGTCTCTTCTAAGTCCTGTTTGCTTGGTATTAAAGCGCTAATCCCCTGAATCTTAATAACAAACAAGTTTGCCGAAAGCGAGTGATCGTATGCAAACTTTACCAAGTAATAACTAGGCTTTCCAGAGTTATGAAAGTAAAGGTCGATCTCTGATATAACAGTAGTAATACATAAACATCTGTTATACTACTAATTAATAAAAATGAACACAAATAAAGATAGTTTAAAAACAGCCATACAAAGTATCACTAAAAAGTACTTCAGTATAAATAATAAAATTCGAGCGGACTTTGAGATCAATTTGATTCTTTGCAGAGTTGACAAGGAACATCTAATTAGATTAGAAGGACGCATATACCAAACAAGAAGACCACTCGCCAGAACACTAGAAAGAGTGTGTTACAGGACGCGTGAGCCGATGGTGGGTGGAGCTTTGCAAATTTTTGTTTGATCCCCAATGCCATGCATAAAGTAGCCGGTGTTAGAGTCTTTGAGGATCTATTACCATACGTGCTCGCCAGCACGTACACGTTCTCCGCACTCTTGCATGCTCTCTTTCGTTCCTCCTCTGACCATTCTTTCGACGCTAGGGGGCAAAAAATTGGCGCTGGTTAGCCGGCGATAGGAGCTCGCGTACGTCCACCGCTTCAAAAGTTCACTTTGAACCGCTTACACGCCGGGGACACCTTGATTAATCGATCAGCGTTCTGTGTTCCGGGCCGAAAAGCCTCCAGCAGCGTCCACGTGTGGATAAGATATCAGATCATCGCCGGCATATATCAAGCCGTGCCACCGAGCGACGTAATTTCGGCGAAAGTGCAATTTATCATCGGGAAAATTGGCAGCCATTTAATGCCATAGTCCGCGAACGTCCGCTCGTCCGCCCTCCCCAAGAACCCCACCGCGCGGATAAATATTTCAGTCCGAATATTCGTTAAAGCACTCGAAGAATTCCCGTCTAATACGAAGCTGAGTTATGAGAGTTAGCTGATATTCCCCGCGAAGAATAATTCAGGCTTGATCGTTCAATACCTGTCATTCTTCGATCGGAAAAGTTGTTTAAGCCAATACAGCAATACTTATTTCTGTGGTGGCTTGCATCGCATTTTTCGGGAAATTAAATGACGTTGAATCTGATGAGAGAGTCTGCCGAATTCTATTAATAATACTAGGATCAATTGAAACACATTTCGTGTTACGATTGTTAACTCTGGCGTGATCGATGATACTCCAAGTAATTTGACTGATTTCTCGTTTTTAATACGAAAGCATATTGTTTGTGAGAAATGGCACTGCGGAGAAGATAGGAGGAAGCGTAAACTGTCATTCTTCATATGTATATTAAAATGGATAAAGCTTGTCATCGACACGACCCCTGACGGTACATTTATATATGTTGGCTGTGAGAGAGGAGTGTGGAGGGTTGAGTTATCGCTCTTATTTTATAAATTATTGGCGGATGAATAACGATTAACCCCAGTTGCAATAATGACCGGGTGGCAGGAGGAGGTTCGTTAGGGCAGAAGCACCTCTTCTATCTCGTCATCCCGTCGCCAGACACAATGATGTGGAAGCGGGGAGCAGCCGCGCTGCCAGGCCGCCACCGCGCCGGGAATCAATACGGAAACGGCAGACACGCGCGCCATAAAGATAACGCGTGCACTCCGCCGGCGTAAACAACAAATACAGTGCGACTTTCGAGGATCGGGTTTCTTCACCCCTCGCGCGCGCGCGCTCGCGAGGCCAAAACTGGTCATGCAAATCTCACGCTTGACCACTGAATCATTCCGCCTTATTTGACGAGCCTCCTACTGCTAGAATACTTGCCACTCAGAATATATCTCTTGTCCTAGTATTCCTCGTACGCCTATTGTTCTTTCTAGTCCTGCGACTCTACTGCGGAAGTTCATGCAAAGCAGCAACAACTCTCCTCTCAAAAGCGAATGAAAAGAATAATGGCGCCGCAGACTTTTTTACGTTTAGTGTGTGTGTGCGAAATGTCGAATGTCCTTGCTTGAAACTTCATTGCTTGAATGCGGAAGTCCCTCTAAAGTGAAGTATACTGGTGGCCTTAATGCTAGATATGTCGAATAGACATAGCAACAACTGTACATGGTTTCCATGTATCTCTTACGTATTGTAAACTAAGTACATTCCTGAGAATTATAATATACAAAATTGTAATAGTTGTGTGATAATCTATATTTATGTAACTATTAGTTGAACGGATGGAAATTTGAAGTTTCCATAATTCTAGATTAATTAATAATAATTCTGCGGCAGTAGCCAATCTAAATTCATTCGGAAGAATTCATGAGCTAATTCAATATAATACAAAAAGCTCTTTACAATAATGCAATGTCGTTCGCAGAGAAGTCAGATTGAAATCAACAATCTGCAAAAGATTGCCTGTCCAAAGAAATACGATTTGATTATTTGACTCGAGCTGAAGAATCGTCGACTCCCGAACGAATCTCCGAGACAATTTCATCGCGAACACAAGACGACATTCCTCAAAGCTTTCGCGACACTTCTCTCGTCTAACAAGCACCTTCAACAATACTTCCGATTACCAGCGGCGTTATTGTACACTAACGAGAACTAACCAAAAGGATATTCCGTAGAGAGAGAGAGAGGATAGTCGGGAATTGTTGAACTGTTCAAAGGCCACTGAAGCCCGCTTCTTCAATTCGTCTCCGCTCGCTTCCTCCTGGCAATCGCGCGCACGCGTTCAAGCCGAGCGGTAATGCGAGTACAAACAGCGCGCTTTCGAGCGGCGCGCCAGATAAATACGGCTTCCTTTGAAGTAATTGCGAAAATAGCGGGTGAGAAGAGGTTGGAGGAGGAGAGGACGGAAGGGGCGACAGTGCCACGGCAAGGTCGAAAGGTTAAAGCTAGGGAAGAAGCATAGTTTCGCGCGGGTGTCGGTGCCTCCTTTCGTCAGCTCGTCGATACGCCTAAGAGCCAAGCCCGTTCTAGAGGGGCGAAGGCTTCTCCTTCGAAAAACACCAGCTATTCTCCACACCCAATCCAATAAAACACTCCTCACCATTTGTTACTGCCTGTTATTTCTGTTGTTCTTCGCGTGAACTGCCAGATAATCATTGGTGCTAGGCGTTTCATGTTCATAAAATGTTTAATGTATCGTGGCGTGAGCGAGAGCCTCGGAAATATCGACGTAGGTCGCTCCAAAGCAAACGGCAATCACACTGTACACATGGCAGAGACTGTGTGTTCTCTGACCGAGCGCGCGGCGCGGCGCGACAGCGATACCAGACGCTTGTGTGCGAGTATGCACGCACGTATTTACGTAGACGGCCGGCTGTTCCTCTCCCGGAGGCCTCCAAGGTTTTTACCAGGCACGCAACGCTCTCACGGAAGATAACGAAACTACGCGCCACTTTCGGAGCGCGGCTTGCCAGAACAATGCGCTTGGAAACCGCTGGATGAACCGAACCCACCACCAGGAGAGACGACCGCTTCTTCCACGTGTGTTCTATGCTCGGCGCCTTGTTATGCTTTGGCACACCTGGTTTAGATCGACTTGAGATTTGGAGTTAAGCCCCATTCACAGCATAGAATCGCTTGTGCTACTTTCACGATTATTTTTCTTCTCTATCTTAATTTCTTAATTAACGTTGCTTATTGAGTGTGCGCCAGATGGATTTTAGTGTTAGATGTTACGTTTAAATTGGGACGATTGATTTGTTAACTGAAAGGGTACGAGGAATATAAATCAGAGTTTAGTTGCTCACTGCAAAAATGGGCCAATGGATTTTCTATCTGACTCACAGGGTGCATACATAATGTGGCAGGCTGGATTACATTATACTTTTATCATTTCACGGTGGACTTGGAAACGAAATATTTGCATTGTTGAATAAAAGAAATCCTGGACTCTAAGGCCACTGTCATAGAGTCTCATTTCACGTGCTTGTGACATCAAACATTGTGAGAGACGACGACTCTCAATAAGTCTCCCATTAAAATTCCCGCGCCAAAACACAAGACACCACTACCACACTTTTGTAATTAGAGCTAACTAATTGATTAGAACGTGAGAGTTTTATCAATTCTAAACAAACATTAAATCTACACTAATTTGTACTGAACCAGTTAGTATTGAATGCGAATTCGGTGGAAAAAGTCGATTAGCGATAGCGTGAATTCAGAGTAAGAACATTAGCGAGGAAAGAAGCCTTCCGAAAGAGGAGAGATAACAAAGTAGCTGTGATTAATAAACAGCAGGGGATAATTACGAGAGTCGAATGGCTGATAGGACGAAACGTGCCAGATTTACCATTTAACTTAAGTAGAGGAGGCTTGCAACATCGAGCGGCGCGCGTGGACGATAGCGTGGCTGTGGTTCCAGGCTCCGGCACGATTAAGTAGAAAGCTCGTCCCGATAGATTTCAATGGCATTGTACGCGATAAATTACTGGCGGGCCTCTGCGACAATAAATAATCCGATCTCGCATTGCGCAGACACGCTCCGGCGATTCGCGCCTTGCAAATGTAACGTAATCAGGCTCGCATGGTATAACGTTGCCCGGCATGCATGCACCGGCGGCGGCGGCGGCGGCGGCAGCGGCCCCAGCTCTATCCCAAGGTATATCGGCGATCTACGCTTTCGGATCAGCTTGTTTCCGAGCACCGGCGAATCCGATTTCCATTTTAGAACAACCTCGCCACCCGATAATACTTCCCTATGTAATTTCATGTATTTACACACTGCCGACACGGCCTCATACCAATTTCAGTGCTCTCGCTGTGTTGGCTGCCAATTTTTAAAGGGGACATGCCCGCTAGATTGGGATCAACGTTAATTTTAACACATTGTTCACTGCCCGTGATTCTATCGTGCGCTTTGCGCCTGCATCGATTTATACAATTATTGAACTACCAATTTGTAGAAAGTCTGACCGTGCTTGGGTTTACTTTGGTTAGGTCGCGATGAATTCTGAGTGGGTAAAGTTATTGAGATTTATTGGGCTTTCGGGACTCCTTTATGCAATCTTCGAAATAATCAGTGACACGCAGTAGCCTTAACATATCGTTGACTGGCATCAAATAGTCAGTCAACAATATGCTAACTAAGAGATGAATGGGAGAAAAACGATTCAAGGTGAAATTCGGAGTGCCAGACTAACAATAGCAACTAAAAAGAGTGCCAGTCATTAATTTCTTTCGTACGAAGTCTCATTGTATAAGGTATTACGAAAGGCAGGATAACTCGTATTCTGAATATAAATCAGACATCAACTCGAAGAAATCGAAATGTACCTTTTCCAAATATCCATAATACTCTCTCAGCCCAATTAAACTACGTCCTGTTTGCTATCCAATTAGTAAAGCATCAGGAAGCCCGTTTAATAAAATGTGGCAGCTATCTCTCCAAGGCGACCCATTCAATAATTCCAACCTTTCATGCAATGGCACGTGTGCAAACTCAATGTTAATCCGGAAGATCATCGAAAGAGCAATATTATCGATAGCTGGGCGATGCATGGTTTCATGAGTTTGGCGCGTGTATACGGCAGAGAACAAAGTGTAGTGTTAAACTGACGTGCAATCGGAGTACATTACGACTTCCGCTGAGAGGAATGAGGTATTCTCCCGGTTGGCGTGAGGTGCGGCATTCTTTCGCGTTTATTGTCTCAACTCGTCTCCCACTGAGTCCCGCAGGATCGAAGGAGGCCCGGCGTGTGGCGGCAGGTGGCCTATTATTAGAAGCGCGCGTATTATTTCGAGCACGGTCACTGGAAATAGGTGAGTACCCGCAGAGTTTTATTTTCGATGCGCCGGCGAGATAGGCCGCAACGCCGAGCGACGTCGACGCCGCGCCGCGCCGCAACGCCGGCGAGAGAGCCTTGTAAACACAGAGGAGGCAAGCAGGCAGGCAGGCAGGCAGCAGATCGGACGACGGCGACGCACGTTACTCGCTCTCTCGAAGGCCATGTTGTAAATAATAAAGCGATGATAAGGAGGCAACGTACCCGCGCCAACCAACAGCGCACGCATGTTTTTCCCCGGGTTCAATTGACCGCCTGTTTCCCCAGCGATATCATTTCCGTATCGCAAGCGTTCTCCACTCTTTTCTCTGACCGCCTGTCTTTTTCCTTCCCACCCCATCGATCGGGAATATCGTCCGACTTCTGCTTCGGGTTATTGAAAAAGTTATGATAGGACAAAGGAAAATATGGAATTTCGCAATGGCTCCGGGCTCTGTTAAGCAAATGAGACAGTGTTTGATAACAGGATCATACTGGAAGCTTCCTTCGCAAGGTAGAAAAGAGTCCATCTCGATTGATTCGTCTGTCGTAGAGATATTGTTGGAAAAATATTAAAACTAAATATTCCCGACCAATTGAGAAGCTTCTTCTTTTGGAAGTCGGTTAAAAATATAGGAAAGTGGGTGAATGTCGGGCGCGGGGCTATCATAAAGAACGGCGGGAGAAGCGATGAAATAGATAATGTCGTAGACAACTCTCGACCCAGATGTTTCTCGCGCTGTTTATCACCTTTTGATCGCAATTCATGTCAGTCGCAAGTGCCCACTTCCTTATGAAAATGACATACAGCCTGATGTGGATACGTAAGAGTATGCTATGTCGATATTATCCTCCGCAAATAGTAACAAATCAATTAAGAAAAGATATGAAACACATATCTGCATCAACCTGCACGCATACGTACATAATTGTCTTCTGAAAAATATTTTGAAATAAAGGAATTCAATTGTGGGAACGATGCATACGCAATTGTGGATCATCACGTGTGTGATAATTAATCCCCGTGCACTCATTTATGGACCAACTCTCTTCTGAATCCAGGAAAGGCTTTAAGCCCACGAACTGAAGCAACTTCAGTCGAAAGAACAATTAGGATCTCATAAAACCGCGCAAAACAAGTGGAAATTACGAGGAAGCTTACAAAGAAATTACGACACGCAAAGCCGGACTAATAAAGCAGAATAAAATGTAACAAACCAGTTTCCCACATTTTCCTTGGGACAGAGAAGCATTCTCAAAGTATTGCAAAAGAAATGACGCTAAAATGAGACGAAATGAAAAATACAGGTGGCTCGAGTCTGGCAAACGGTAGGTAAGCGCGTCTGCCGGTTTCTTCGAGCAAGGAGTGCTATGAATTATAGGTGTAGTTGGGAGGCCGATAAAAAGGAGGAAAAGCAGGACACGTGTGAAGGGTTGGTGGACGTGTGTAACACATGTGGAGCGACGCTCGCACGCCCACACCGTCGAGCCAGCGAGCGAACCGGTTTTCTTCCTCTATGCGCGGTGAACTTCCTAGCCGCTCGTTAGCGTTAGCTCACCTCGATCGGATCGACCGCGAAAGCCGGGCCGCGCTGTCTCTACCGCCTAGTTAAGCGGCATCATCGCCGCCAACCTATGAAACAACCACTCCATCCTGATGAAGAGTGATAGTTAGCCGCGATAATGCCGGATGATGCCTGTTGTGGGAACGCACGATAATTCAGCAAGCCGCTTGCTGCCTCTCTGGCACTTGCTTTCGGCCCTCAAGATTTATCGTGTCATCCCACCTTCGTTCTGCCGGGGCAAATCGAAAGATTCCCAATGTCAGACTTTTATTCGACGTAGAATGGACTGATCCTCTAATAAGGACTGACTGCTGATAACTCTAAATATACCCCCTTTAAAGCAAGCAGATATATCATTGCTCTTCGAGAGAAGAACTTATCGGGAAAGTACAGATAATACAGGAAATAAAAAGCAGGAGAGTAATAAAGTTGAGAATTAGCAGGAATCGTATGCTCTTGCGTTGGGATTGAATTTTTTCAGAATGTTAATCAGACCGTTTCTATCAAATTTCAGGATTTTAATTACTGTGCCTATTTAATATCTCCGCCCTCGTATAAAGAGAACTACGTTAGACCTTTGACTTCCGCGGAAAATATCTATTAAATGAAGTTTACCCTCTGAAAAACTCCATTTGATCACAAATATGTGCCTGCTTTAAGAGCAGCCGTCATTCTACGTAAAAAGGATTTGCTAAAAAGAGGCAGAATGAAAGAGGCTCGGAAAAAGAGTGCTACGTCTGTTCTGCCTGCTCGTTAAAGGGCGTTTTTGTAGAATAAAATAGTAACCGGAACTGCAAGGGTTAAAGCAGTTATCTAGTCGCTTTTGCAAACATAGATCCTCTTAGGGTGAAAGTTGGCAAAGTCGTTATTACAGAAGCATGCCCTTCATATTTAACACGGCTGCCGCTAAAATGTGAAAGGTCGTCCAAGAGGGAGCAAACTTTCCTAATAATCGTGAACTCCTATCAGAATTGTTCCATACACGCTAAAACACGTGGTCCTTCGGGAGGAGTAAAGATTAGCGGATGCGCGCATCACGTATCCCGCGACGAATTCGACTTCACGAAACTCGGCAGGAATTAGCAAAGCGGCGGGGGCAGATGTGCAACGCGAGGCAGAAACCAATGAATAATTCAGAGAAAGAAACGGTGGCCGCAGAGAATTACACTCGTACTTTAAAATCCGCTGAAAGAAATTACAGAGCTCCTTTTGTTTAACGGCTACATTAATCCTTAGCGCGCGCGCGCGCGCTCACTGACGCTCGTAATTAAAGTAACGTCGTCCACGGGTTACGATCGAGCGATATCATTCCGACCGAGCTACCCTCTCCGTAATTCAGGCGAACAATTATCGTTCGCGGTGTGGAATGAAAGGGAGGTAAGGAGCGTGCTTCCTCGAAAGGGCCTTCGAGGATAGGGGAAAACGCCTCGAGTTTCTTGCCTCGCGATCTCCCAGCCACCGAATACACGTATGAAGATCACTATCTCAACACGGTACCGAGACTTTATTTTCTTGCAACTGGTAGATACACCGATTAAGATAAATCATAAACACAACAGTCTTAAGAACTCGGGAATTTCAACAATAATTCTGTGCGAGTATAAATATTCAGTAGAATCGTACTTAAAGTAGAAACTACTTTATTGTTGAACATGCAGTGCAGCAGGAAACTACAGTAACACAAATGCATTTCATAGCTAAGTGGAGAATGAGAATTTGAATGTTAACAGAGACTTGAAACTGAAGATAAATATTTAGAAATTTGTAGAAATTTGTATGGAGAAAATTGTAGTTGGCAGTGCTCGATAAGTCGACAGAATTGCAAGTACTAGAAGTGCCATCGACGAACATCCCCCTAAACGAAAGACCCCTCAAAGATAGCGCTCCAATTACAGGCCGCCGGTAAAAATCGCGCAATTATATAAAAAAACATGCTCTCAAATTACGCGATGCTTAAATTAGTTGGAGAGGCTAACGGCTCGAAAAGGAGAGCACAAAGGGGCATTAAATGACAAAGCCGAGTGTGTCGCAGAGCCGTTCCTCCCCCGTGCCGAGGGGATTTCCAGCCAAACTACCCTAATCTGCGCAAACAGAAAGTAACTGGGACGATCAATGCGCTCTCGGTGCATCGGCTGCAACGATGATACTTCACACGCTGCCAATAAAACGAAAAAGAAGATTTAAACTCTAATAAATAAATAAAAAACAAGCACTTGATAAAGAAAGTAATATTAATTCTCCAAGCTTTCAACACTCCGACTAATGTACTATCATTTATTTCGAAAGACCACTGAATCTCTAATAACACTCAAGCAATTAATATCGCAAAATGAACTCTGCGCCAAGCATTGGAAAGTGTTGCTGAATATTTACCGGTTGTTGAATAATTAGCATCCAATCGTAAAGTGCGCATAATGTTTCATTGCGCCATTAGCGTTTCTGTAAAGTTTCTTGCTAGTGCTCGGTGCGCGTTTCATTCTCCCTGGACAGTTGGGCGCCTCTAGCCAGGCCATAATGCCCGGAGGAAAGTCTCCAGCGAGAGCAGCGCTCCTCATTAAAAAGTGTAAAATGATATGAAAAGATCCATTTACAGGCGGCGCGGCGGTGGTAGATGTAGGATCCTATCGTTAATTCGTGCATCGTATAGCAGCATTAAAGCGATGGACTATCGGCAATTAAGGAGGTGCGGAGTGGTTAACACTTGGATTCAATTTCGCCGAGTGAGAGGATGCCGTGCAACCCGGAGGCAGAGAGCAGGCCGTGTACGCTCACACGCCCTTAATTATTCGGGCTGAAACAGTTTTCAGCGAGAAATTTGTGGGAAAGTCCATGGATTTTTCCTACCGCCGACGCCGCCGACGCCGCTGCTGGCCGCGTGCACGACGTATATGTATTGCAGGCACGTTTCGTATGCCGAGTGTGCTGCCCGCATGCATGGCACCGGGACAACCGAGCGCAGACAGCCAACCACAGCCAACACCGAAAACTACAGGCCCACGCAAATCTAACGTACCCGATCAATCTGTTTATGTACACTTTATACTTCAATGGATGAGCAATCTTGTAGAAGATATTCGCAATCAAATGTTCACATAGTCATACAAATATAAAAAAAATGGAATGAATTTCCTTCTATAGAAAAATGTCTCAAATAAGCGAATGATATTATAAATACAAAATACAGAAAACTATTATCACCCAATGATTCTGATCTCATTTGAGTTACGAACTTCAATTACGTGTACACAACTAATCACAAATGTATTTAGTTTAAGTCATTAATACTGCTGAATACTTTCCCGCGCCTTAACTGTAAGCGAACTAAACAAGGTTCTACAATCAAAGAGAAATTGTGCAAGCAGACGATATATCGATCGGAGAAACCCGGATTTCTCTTAATTGAGATACTGGTGAAGTATAGGATGTAAGGATTCAAAGACCAGCAGATCTACGAGAGCCTGTAGTCTGGTGGTAAGCATCAGGTTGGCCGGGCTGGCTAGCAGGCAGGCAGAGCCGGGCATGCAGGCGTGGGAAGGCATGGGAAAATAGTGCGCACAAGCAAGCAGGCAGGCAGGCACTGGGCAGGCAGGCAAGCAAGCAGGGAGGCAGGCAAGCCAGCCAGAACACAAAACAGGGGCCCGGCTCACACAGCTGGAGGGGAAACTAGAGACTGAAGGGAGCTCTCTCGCTGGACGCTCCGGTGAAGCGCGGAGAGGTAACACAACAGAGAGACAGAGTCGAGTCGAGTCGAGAATCGGAGGGTCTTTCACCAAGTACACCATGAGAGAGAGAAAGAGAGAAGGAAAGAGGTAAAGAGGGGGAAGGCAGCAGATCTAGCGATGCCTCGAGCACTCGAGAGGCGTTCGGGAGGGATTGCGCAACCCCATCGCTCCCGCCAGCATTTTGCCAGCTTGGGACTTTTTGCCGCTAGCTTTTCGAAAAACGCGCACTACTGCCAAATGGAATAGAACGAGAAACCGGTTAGAAAACTCGTAGGTGGCAATGCCTCTTTCTTAATGGCGTCGAGCGCCGCCGCCGCCGCCGCCGCCGCTGCCCAACGTTCACTGCCAAGTGAGAGGGTGAACATTAGTTTTATAACGCCTGGCTTTTTCACGCTGAATAAAGAAACCGGTTCGACCTTTATGAAGAGAGATAACACAACTCGAATGATTGCTCGACCGGTTGCCACCTCGAAACTTCAAGCTCTACCGTGGAAGAGCTAACTTTGCGCTGCATTGTGTAAATAAAGATGCTCGTGTCGAACAAGTTCGGACGGAAGTTTTGAAAAAAAAGCCACCGAGGAATTGGAGGGAAAACAAAGACCCTACGATGGATGAATATTCACCAGCGGCGCGGCGGCGGCCCTATGAGCTCGGGGCCGTGGGGTCGCTACTCCCCAATGGCTGCACGCGCCAGCCACCCCTGCGGCCAATATCCCACCAGCCCCAGCAACATTTCCCATGTAAATCCCCCTGCCTTTGATACTTCAACATTGCCGATTTTATAAAACCAACAATAAATTATCAGAATTTGTATAGAGTGATGCGATAAAAATAATGTTAAAGGTTATAACGTATGTAATGAAGTTAAAATCATTGACTTTTGATATTGAATTGAATGTTGTTACTGTGAGTTGCGTTAAGATTCATCGAATGTTGGAATAACAGACGATTTTCTAAGATTTCTTTTTTACCGGATGTTTTGGGAACCCGAGTGACTATCCAAATCTAAGATTTCCAAATCCAGCCGTGATTTAAATAATAGAAAATACGACCTCCGAAGATTCTTACACATACGGAAGTAATACTAGCCAGGAACATTACCGTGATGAATTGCCTCTGCCATTTCACATTCATGATGGGACGTCCGGCTTATTGCTCCAATCTTTCCTTGAATTTAAATCGCAAATTCACGTGACGCGTTCCTCTGAAAACCCTTTTTGACTAATGCTTGGAACGAAGAAATCAGCTTTATTCATTCTCTTTTTCTATATCAAATTTCCACCTGCAAACGTAAAGTGTAATTAATACGAACTTTCAATGATAAACGTCTACCGTGGATTTAACCACACGTTTTCCAATTAAGAGTTCAATAACCTTCTACTGTAATATATCCCGCAGTAGTTTCGATATGAAGTCGAGAATGAAGTGAAGTATAGGACGTGGTAAATGCAAAGGACTCGCTAAACTTGCTCTGCGTAGCGCGGGTATTAATCACTCTGACGCAATAGCAGTGCAAGATAAATCTGAAGTAACCCATAACTTCTAACTTCAATACGTCCAATGAAACGCGATCGCGTTACTTTGCTAATTAACCTATTGACATCCATCAACTTCCCACCACCACGTATTACCACAAAAACCTTGTAACACATACGGGTGTAATAAATATGTTGAAAGGTGTTACAAATAAATATTGCCGAGAAAATAAAGTCGAATGCAATCAGCATAAAGAGGAGTATAATGGAAGCGTCGATTTGGAGAGACTCTTCCCAAACTCATTTGGGGCGAGCACGGCGCGGTGCGGCGTGGCGTCGCTCCGTGTCACTTAATGATAAGTCGTCACGAGAAACTTGACACACTTTAAGCGTGCCCGCGACCGAATCGTGAAGCGGAAGCCCGACGAAGCAATTACCGGCGATGACAACGTGAAATTACAATCCGCCGGCACAATTCTCCGCGCGGCGCTGTTTGTGTTTAACTAGCATTAATCCGACGGGAAAACATCGCGTTAAACCGCCACTGGTGTCGGCCTGTTTGCCCACACGCCGCGCTGGTACACACATGGCCGGACGCGCGCGCTCCTAAAGTATGATGATGTCCTCTTCTCTCGAGAGACAACCTGACAAAGAGGCCGCAAGGAAGAGAGTGGTTCAGTTGTACCTTCATGGTGACACCTTATCACAAGAACGTTGTAATAGTCGCCGCGGCACAAAGGAAACAACCGCGAATAGATAGGAGTCCGCGCTCTCTATCTATGAATTGCAAACACTATGCTTAACCCTCCGCGTTCAAGAGTGCCCGACTCACTGCCGCTTATGCCGCACCAACGTTCAACACTGTTTTCTTCTGTAAATGTTTCGTTACACCGATCTTGGCATACTACCGTATTTACCTTAGAATGACATTGAAGCAGAGGTTTGCTCTCTTGAGAAGTACAGTCGCTAATGGAGAATCGGAACTTTGCTAATTATAAAATAAGATGTGGCAATCATCAATTAAATAGAGTATTATGGAGTGAATAATTGAATTTAAATGAAATTCATATGAAAGTCCTTGCAATGAATGGATCTAAAATGGAAATCACGGAAACAGGAATGAATAAGGGGAGAGTTTTGATTTTCAATCCGAGACAATCGAGGATTCTTGGAGAGTTGTACTAAAAGGAGAAGATAGCTACGTTTCTACTGCCATAATCACGCAGCTTAATATTTGTCTGGTGTCTCGTTGAAGTTCGGGCCATAGTTTCGTTCCATTGCGAAGCACGAATAGTTCGCTGATTGTGAGATCAGAATAGCAAGTCGGAGAGAAGGCTGCGGTTTCCTCAGCACGACAATTCTCTGAACTTGCACGATTTGCCGAAACAACAGTGCGACAATTGTGCGGCGTTTAACTCGCTAACGTTTTAATCAGCATGCGGGAGTAGAGATAATCTGCTGAATTGTTACTGCCTGCCCTAACAACGTTACTGCTATAAATTTAATTCCGTTTTCTACTGGAATGCAAATCGACTTCAATCTCTTGAAATTCCTATTTGCATACTAATCACAGGCGAGAATTTAGAAAATGAGAAACTAACTTTATAAATGGACAGGTGCAGTGTTTAATTTCGGTGCCTTTTCAGTCGATTCCAATCTACTTTCATATACACTCTCTAGATTTTCAGAATTATCTTCCATACTCATCCATTAATGCGTCTGGCAATTCAACCATAAATAACGCGAACTCTCGAATTCTCCAACTATCAAACGACTTGCTGGATATCGTTCGATGGTTCACAGCGCTGGAAAAATACGAAGCACGAAAACAGGTGACCCTAAAAAAGACTGGAGAGGAAAATCGACGGACTCTACTTTCAAACAAAGTTCAAGTGACACTTTTCAAGCGGGTGGGGGAGGGGAACGGTTTGGATGAAGCGAAGTATCAAACAGCTCGAAAGCAACGTGAAAGAAAAGGCCAGAACGGAGTCAGTCACGATCATCAATAATTCATCCGGAGGAATGGCCGATCGCTAGAGGTACGGCTACGTCGATCATCGGATATAGGAGCGTCGAGTGGAGTCGCGTCGCGTCGCGTCAGGAATCAACCTAATAACGTGAATCACGACTAGAGCCTCGAGGCAGGAGCGAGCGATTTGAATACGCAGAGAGGAAGGATGATGAGGATCGGACGATCACGGCTTTTACCGAGGGCTCTCTTACACGATCGCGCTCTAGCCGCTCCATAAAGCAGAGAAATCCTAGGAGGCGCTCGCTGACCAACTTTCGTCGATAGCACACTGCCTCGCTAAGTTACACACCCATTCGGGCCACGGTGTCCGTATGGCGTGTGAATAACGAGCCGTAAAAGCCGCCGCTAAAACGCGGAATCGATGGGAATCGCTCGATGGGAAAGCAGGGTTTCTCAACGGAAAAGCCCGCCGAGAATTTTAAACGACTCTTCTTCTTGTCTCGCATTTAATTGCAACATCATTCTACAATATTTTTTCTGAATCTCGTAGTTAGTGCGTTGGTATCTGTCGAGAATAAAAAATGCGAGCCCTACGTTTCAATTTGTATTACTAAAACGATGTAACTCAATCATTAGTGTGTACACTGTGTTAGGAGAGTGATGGCGTCCATCTGAAAGCTCATGACTCACTGATTACAGCTAGATTCCCTACTTTGTCACCGAAAAAGAAACAGATGAGACCCTCTTTGTCCCTCGGGAAACTTGAGAGTGCTTCGAGAAGAATATGGAATGAGACAAATTAGAAATCCGACACAGCGTGTAACTCCATCCAAGTTTAATTAACGTTCTACAATTTGAAGTAGAATTTTGCCGGGATAACATTACACGGAGTGATTCGAGTGCCAGTTCGAACACGGCAGTATCGACGTGAGACACTGGCAGTGATATCGAGTGCATTACCATATCCCAGCTGCATTGGGTGCTGGGAGCGAGGAGAAATTCGAAGGCGTCGTGCGCAGTTTCGTGACTCTCGAGGAACGAATCGAGGCCCACGAGCTAAGCCATTCCCGGGCACGTCGGGGACGACGACGTTGCCGAATTTCTCTCTCGCTCCGGGCCAGAAAAGAAAAACGATCTCCGCCGCTCGGTGGCGTAAGGGACAGGCGGTAAAGAGTGGCTGCTCTCCACGCAGAACAAGGCTACGCGAAGCGTAGGAGAGAGAAGGAGGAAGGGTGTTTACGTGAGGCCCCAAGGAGAGAAGGACGGAGGGGGGGGGGGGGTGCGGGGCTGCGGGGAAGAGGGAGGAGGGAGGAGGAGGAGAGCTGGAAGGAAGAAGGAGCAAGAGAAAAAGGTCAAGCGAAGTCGAGGAGGGCGAGATGGCATCAGCTGTGAAAGATAGCGACTCCTCCGAGTCGAGGAGAGAAGGAACACTTGATCCAGTAGCGTAAGCACCATGAAAACTCTCAATGCCCCTGGGACTAACGGGCCCCGATTATTCCATGACAGACTCCAATTAAATTACCAACTATCATCGAATGATTAACATGCTAAAGCTAAAGTGAAGATAGGAGAGAGGTGGGAGGATTCTTAGAGCTGTGCGAGTCGCTTGGCAGAAGCAGCAGCGCAGAGCACGCAGCTGGATGGCAATGAAGCCATGAAATCCACATATCAAGCTTTCTAGATAAGCCTCGCCCAACTCTCCTCCGGCCTCACCCAGCTAAATCGGCTCGCTTCTAATCCCGTTCCTGCGAGAGAGGAGCTTAGAGCTGCCGAGCCTTTCTTTGCCTCGGCGCCCGTTAAACTTTCACGTGCCGATTACTCCGCGATTATGCTTAAATATCGATCCCCCGATAGCTCGTGATAGTTACAAATGGGCCTTTCCAGAACGATCTTAGATAGACGCTATTGTTTACTGCCGCGGAGCCTCCGCCGAGGAACGAAGCCCCCTTATCGCAATTGCTCGACGCTCGTTTTAGAAAAACTTTAATGGCTTGTTGGGAAAGGAACTGACTTCCTGGTGGCGTAGTTGTGTCGTTCGAGAGACGAAACAAGATAGCCGCTTGTTAAAAGATGTCTCTTTTTTCGGCGAGACTGATGTCACGCATATTTCGTGACAAGTATGTACTTACATTTGCGCTGACGAACTCTTTAAGACCGCGAATGTAGCTGTAATAAATCTATACTTGTAGTACTAATTCCTACTTTTAAAAATTGACGACGCTTTTCATTCGGGGAAGTGCTCACACATTTAGAGGCACAACTACAAGAGAGCGAACTAACTATTATCAACAAGGAATTTCCCAAGTGGTTGGAGAGAAGAACAAGCGTTACTTTGATAGGAGATTCCCTGGTATACATAGTGCGATTGGACTTGGAACTCGAGTGGAGGAGGAGGAGAAGGTAGAGCGCTCGTTTGCAGCCGGAGGAGTTTGCGGGAGTGCGCGCTCCTAAAACAGATGACAATTCGTCAAGCTAAAAAGAGAGGCCGGCGGGCTCTCTGCGGCCTCAAGCGGTTTTTTGTAAAGTCGGCTGAGAAGGGAAGCGAGCTGGATCCCCTCCCATGATTACGCCACTGGCTCGACCCAGCAAAGCAAGCACAGCACCGCCAGCAGCACCAGCAGCAGAGGCAGAGGCAGAGGCAGCGGCAATGGACAGAGTCGAGCGGAGCGTGCGCTGTTGCCAAGCGGAAACCGCAGACTCGCCGTATTTTCTTCTTCCACGAAGACACGAGCAACGTCCCGTTCGCCTACCCGTGTTGCCTCCTGCGTCAGAGAATGCCAAGAGACTCACGGGGCCGACATATACGACGCAAACGACTCTTATTCGGTAATATTATCTCTCGGGCGAGCGCTCCCGCGTACAGCCGGGCCTGCCTGCCTGCCTGCCTGCCTGCCTGCCCGCCCGACACTCTAACATCATCGCCATCATCCTCCGCACACCATCGACTCCTCTCCCTTGCCTCGCCTCGCCTCGCCGACACCTCCTCCATCTTTTTCTCCGCCGATATATTCCAGCCACCACTTTTATGACGATATATTTTAAGCGGCCCTCAGCCCAGTCAGACTTGACGGCACATGAAACCCGAGACAGACTCTCTTCAAGAAGTCCAGTGAAATTGGGAGGAAAACCTTGGACGGCCCCTGATCCCGACATATACGCGCCCCGTCTAATCTTCCCTAATTGTATTAGGTTTTGTAACAAGCAGACACTGCCCGATCGATTAATCCAACGCAAGGAATATACTGGAAGTATGTTTTGCCAGGAGTAATATTGACAGAGCTGACTCTTGCGCCCGCATCACTCTCTACAATTGGGTTGTTACGAAACGCGTTGATTAGGTTTCGGTGAAGAGACGTGGTTCTGAGAGATTTAAAACAATGTGTATGGAGGTGCAAGGGATGTGTATTTGTTCTCGCGAGTTTATAGAATATCTGTTGTGCTGAAGTAGCTCGATCGGGTGAGCTTTTGATCCGCTTCTAGAGGGATCTCCGAAGAAGCTTATCTACTTTCGAGTCATCGACCTCGGACAGCAACCCTTTGATTACCTCCTTAACCCTTTTGATCTCAAGAAACCTTAAAACACAGGCCTGCTCCAGTTTTCATCTTGCTACAGTGGCCAGAGCCGGTCTACTTTCTAGTAGACAATTTAACAAATTTAATCTCTAGTTAACAAGTGGCCGGCGAGCGTTCAAAGAGGCGCAGCGGCTAAGCAGCTAAATTAGATGTATTAAGGGAAGATGTGTTCGTAGAAGTAGCGTTTGGAGGTGAGCTAACACCGGAAGAATAACAGTTCGTGGTGTGTAGTTAGAAATTTCGAGTGTCACACTCCCATGGCCTGTCAATACGAAATGCAAAGAGGCGTGCAGGCACGCCTTTATTAGTCACATAATGAAGCCTCTTCGGAATTCCGTGCTGTGCCGCGCGCCGCGCCGCCAACACGTATTCGTCAACGGACAACGCACCGCATGCGGAACAAATAGAATTTCATAGGAAATGATTAGAATTTTAGCGGCGTAACCCTATCGGGCCCGGACTTCCTTATCCAATACATAATGACACGCGACGACTCCGCCGAGGTCTTACAACTGTCCGCGCTCCACGTTACATTGCTACGAGACTGTAGGAATGATGTTTATGCAAGTAATGCATACTCCATACATGTTAAACAGATTTAATCATTTCCGCCGATTCTCACCGCGCTCGTATGATGCACCAAGGAGAAACTTTCTAAAGTCTATCTTTAATTTGATGAATCAAAGCTTTTCCTGCTGGGATGATAGCATATCAAATGAAGTAAATCAATGAGAAGAAATACAAAATTTTCTTTGATATTGTGAATGAAATGATTTCTCCCAATGCGAGAACCTGTTTCCCATGTCATTCGATGTTCATTTCAATTCGCAAGCTGTTTTAGTCCTTTTCGTCGTCGTTATTACATTATCCCGATTAGTAGATCGTGCACTTCCGCCACTCACGGGCTTTAATGAAAGAAAGCCGAATGGAACTGGTCGGAAGTAATCGGCGGCCAATTAATCCCCGGTTTCTACAAATACAATTATCCGGGCGCTACGTAACACCGCCGGAACATAATGCCGCGCGTTAAACGATTAGAAAGCACATTGTCGGCTGACGCGCTCACGCGCACGCACACACACTCTCGCAACCGGCTGACTCTCTGGGCTAATCATTTCCTGGTACGCTTCTGCACGCTTCTCGACACGCGTGTACGCTCGGAACTTTAGGCGCTCGCGTCGTCCTTAACCGGTCAGCCATAAGCTTTCAGGTTCTCGTGGTACTTCCGAATAAGGATATTCCGCATCGCTGATTACGTTTCACGAAGCCCACCCGGCCAAACTCTCCTCCTCGTCAATTCCCCGGCCAGTTTAAAAGCCCTTCCTTCTCATTTTCGTTCATTGATCGCGAGATTGTTCCGTGCACGCGTTTCAACTGCGCTTGATACCACGCCAGCCGGCGCACCTGCCGGAAAGGGAAAACTCTCCCCATTGTCCCGCAGCCGTTTCATTTTTGCGAAACTTCCTGGACATTGTCCGAGAGGGAGCGAGAGAAAGACCGAGGAGAGAAAGAGGGGAGTATGATTGGCGCAGCCGAAAATGTACACTGCTGAAGAATGTAAATGTAGTAGATGAGTTGGAGAGCGAGCTCGTTACGATTGAAACGATTTTTTATTGTAACAAGCCTGAATGTACTCGAGTGGTCCAATACTTTGTTATTATTAAAACGCGCGCGTTAAAAGCACCACTGAAAATTACGTGATAAATAAGAATTTTTATGAAACATTGCTGCATTCATTTGAGTTATGAATGTTAGTTAATTTAATGGAAATGATTTTTATAACAGTCGTGAATGCTCGTGTTTTTGCATCGGGTTTGCGAATGCCTGACAAGTAATTTCGCAGGAATTTCGCTTATTTATGTATTCTTCTGCAATTACATTAGAGAAGAGTATCCGTTTGGCGATGTGAAGAGCACATGCCTCTTTGATGTACCACTCCAAGTCGTTCCTTACTGTTGACGCTGGCGCCTGAAACGCTCCACGGATTTTAGCTTTTCTCCCTTGAATTTTCATTTCAGTGGAGCGTGTACCGCGGAGCTCGCTGCCTCCCAGAGATAGAGTGAGATTCAGGCCCGCATATTTTTATCGGATTCATCTTGTGCCATTGCACCTCTTATGTAGAGTCGCGGAGGGCTCTTTTATGGAGTGCTCTCTCGCGCTCTCCACTTGAAACACGAAAAATATGTACAATACTATGTACTAGAGAAAATGAATCTGTCGCAGCTCCCGGAGCGATCTCGCGGACCATCTAAAATGTGACACTTGCCGGAAAAAGCAAGGAAGCGCCGAAAATAAGTAATTCCACTTGGTGAGAGAAAAAATGGCACGAGGTTTCGCACAAATATTTGCACGCCTTTTCCTGTAGCCATCGAATTACGGCAATAGAGTGGAAAGACGGAAAATAAAAGCTGACTCAATCCGTTTGCCACTGGCTCCATTTACCAAAAAAGCTTAGCTAAAAAACAGCGTTACGATTTATTCCCCGAAAGCTCGACCTGGCCAGCAGCGGCCGCACGAAACCTTTCGTTCTCCGCTTGTTTATTTGAAATTCGAGATACACACACACACAGAGGCGAGCGCGCGCGCGTGCGAATATATATCGGCGCAGCGATATTTCAGCGAGTAACTGTACGCAAGCCAAAAAGTGCAGGCAGTAACGACCCCTCGAGCGGCCACGTAACTCGGATTCCGCAATACGTCCTCGCGGCGCGCGCGTTAGCATTCAAAGAAAAGCACGCCGAGATATCCGGAGCCGCAGCGCGGCGATTTGCCCGGCATGAAGAAATGAGAAAAACAATTTGTCATTACAAGCGGTATTAATCAGCGCGCGTTCGTCCGAGCAGCGGCGCGCGGCGTCGTCGCTCGCCGTTGCAAGGATACCAGCAGCACGCCGCCGATGGAGCAATGCCACCAGAAGGAGGCAGCAGGTTTCGACAAATCCGCGCGCAGCCAGCAGGGAAAAAGCTGACGCGAAATGGAGGTCGATACCGCGATGACCTCGAAGCCAATCGGCAATTTTACAATGCCGTGGCCTCTCGCCACGAAACACGAACGCGCCCGCCGCGCTCTGTAGCCAGGCGGAGAGAGAGAGCCCTGTTGCCACGTCTCCTGGTTCAATGGAACACCGCCCGCGAATCCACCGTCGATATACCTTTCGCCTTTCCTTCTCTTTCCGTCCCAGTGCCGCTCCTCGCTCCCTCCTCCTTCGCCGAGTCTCTTAAAGCAGACCGAGCGATACTGGCATATCGCTTTAAAGAGCTCCGACTGCGTACTACGCGCTACCATCGATCGTTTAACACTCTATTCCTAACGCGGACGCTCTACCCAAACATTTCCTCGTTCGGCCTGCCTGGCATTGCGAAATCTTTTCCCGTATTTGCAATCCTACAGCCAGCCAGTTTCAATTGAGAATGCTGTCCTCTAAACAGTCGTTCAGTCCTCGAAATATTAATCCCTTCCACTTGGAAGGCGCCATCCAAATGATTCGGATGGTAGGGGCAAAAGGCGCTTATCAGAAGGCCACTCCACAAAATTGCGCAACACGCGTTATTTAATTCGATAATCAATAGCAGATGAAAATCAATAATTCCTCCCATGCCACGGTTCAATCTTCCGAAGGCAAATAATTAATGCTTTTGATGCTTGCTTTCGATAAATAATTATTCCCCTTGTGAATGCATCGTATTTGTTTACTATAGTAATTTCGTATCATTAAATAATTCATTGATTTCTTATCAATTTGTGCTTGAATAACTCCTATGTAGATTTATCTCCATTTTACCGCGATTGCGATGCGTGCAGTATGCAGCGGATTAAACATTATATTCATTTTAAATATACCTCTCGGATAATTAAGAATAATAAGGGAGGTTTAATGGCGTGGCTAGTTCTTGTAATGCTCGCGTGGTTCGAACAACGAGTCAGATGCAAATACGATCCCGATGAAAATCGGCTTGCGCAAGCTTAAAAGCCTGAAGCATATTACTCGGTCAGCCATTCAAAGCGCATGCAATTGCAAAAGATATCGTAATGGACGCCCACGTGAGTCGAATGACCCTTGTGGGCGATGCGTTCCTCCAGTATTTGATACTTCGATTGGGAAAGAATATTGGAAATCAGTACTAAAGACACTAAGATGTAGTTACAAGTCCGACTGACGATAAAATTCGGGGAGTTCATTGACCGTAACTATTTGATAGATTAACACTAGCACATCAACTATTTAACTATCCAATATCGAGTGGTTCGGTACTTCCTTGGTACTAAAGCGTCTTCATCAATCGTTTGAACATCTATAATTCAATGCTGCGAATATTGTAGAAAGTTACTTGACAGCAGCTAATTTTAAACTCATATTCTTACACTCTGAAAGGAGAGCGATCCCAACCTGTTCAATATTACATCACGTCTACATTATCCGATATTATTGGAGAGCGTATACATTTCAATGAGGAGCTTCCAGACTTCTAATAATTAATCACTAGCCTGCGTGCAATATTAATAATCGTCTGAAGACTCAATCCAATTTCGTTCGACATACTGAGGAGCTCTGTGTATTCTAGCCGAGAGACATTCGGATCAAGTCATCAGGGAGTCTCGAAGAGGAATGATTTACAAATGCGAGTGGAGCTGGGCCCATAAAGCGGCTGGCAAGCGGCTCTGCGCCATATAAAGGTTTGCCCGGCGAAAATCTTGGAGGGAATGCCAGCGAGAAAAGGCAGGAGAGGAAAATGTTCTTGCAAGGTTCCTCGGAGCGGAGGCGAGCGAGCGCGCCAGGCCAGGTATAGATATTGGTGAGGCGGCCGGCTGGTGCAGGCGGCTCGCTGTGCCAGGTAAAACCTGTCTGCTTGGTTTCCTCCTTCCCTTTGTGAGAAGGACAGGTGGTCTCGCAGGAGCCGGCAACTTTCGGATCAAAAAAGTGTACGTGAGGCTACTCAAAGGAAAACTCTCGGACTGCTGCTGGCCGCCCGGCTATATCGTTCCTCCGATCTTCGCTCTTCGGATTTTCCTCTTTCCCGCTCCCCTTTCCGCCCCCGCGCCGCCACCATAACACTCGTAAATCCAACCACGCCTATTACTCCAGTCTCGAAGGGCCGGCGCGCTGCGCCGCCGCTGCCTTCGCAGCAAAAGAGCAAACAGAGATCTCGAGCGCGTCGAAACGCGTTTCGTTCTGAGAGCCGAGCCCCAACAGCATTTACGAAACGCGGAATGGCTGGGGCCTCATAATTGCGATGCGCACGGCTGACTCATAATTTCGTGACTAAGAGCGAGCCCCGTTTTCGGAAGGCGAGAGCTGCTCAAGCTGAAATTCTACTCGGCAGGTATAGTGCACAATAAATGGCATAAATGGCACTCCCTAATAGCAGATTTCACATTTTTAGGCGCGTCCGTTTGCCTTAATTGTAGTAGCTTTCCCTGATTTAATGATGAGTCATTACTCCCGGGACTCCCAAATGTTGAAATGCTAGACTCGATCGGATGCCTTCTTCGTTTCACGTATTATCAATTCTAATGCCATGTTATTCGTACTCTTCCAACGGGAGATCGTTCGCTAATGTAGGACACCCATGGAGCCAAACTCGAGGTTTCAATCTGTAATCACCAGAATCGAGACACTAATGAAACTCCAGCACTATGCCACTAAGTTCGACTTTCTACTGCGATTCGAACCAAGGAATTTCCCTCGACCGAGGATTATTTATATCTCGACAGTCTCCACTTTTTTTTCTCCTTTCAGTATCGAGCGTCGCGATTATACGGAGCGCGAGAGTATGAAGCAAGGTATGCTGCGTGTCTCCCGATGGTATCAGAAATGTATCGAAAACCACTTTAGGGATATCAGATAAACATGCGAAAAATTGTGCGGTGGACGTTAGATCGACGCCTCGCGCTGCTCGTTTTAGCCTGTACCTTGTAACTCTACATCTGTGGGCGGAAAGAAATTGATCGCAATCTTGATATTGTCTCGTTTCTCGATCACGACCGAGTCACTCTTGAGCGGCGGCAGCGGCAACGGCAGCGCGGTGAGATCGGCTTACAGGGCTTTGCGTTGAGAAATGCGCAAAGCTCTCGGTTTGTGTCCGCGTTATTTCTATATTTGGACTGTACTTGATAGTGAAACTCGACGCCGGGCAAGCATGAGAATCCTTCTCTTTTCTTGCACTTCACTCCTGCGGCAGCAAGTCGAAAGCAAGTCTCTCTAGGACATCCCGTGCCTGTACTTCAAACTTTACGATATGAAAGTATTCCAAGTTAAATCTAATCGTGATTTTATGACGATGCTTTCATACTCCGATCGCTTAGTCAAACGGGTTTCTAAAAGCATTTGTTTTCCTATTTGTTGATAGATTAGATCTTTGCAAGTTAACTACTTGGAACCTGTTTAATCTTGTTAATGTTATTTATAGGCGTAGAAACTGTTACGCGTGAACTGATGCGTACGATGCACTTGTACTACTAAATTTCTATTAGGTATCTTAAAGTTACGTTTCTTCGGATATAAAGCTGTGCTATCGCAATTACGAGCGCACTGATAAATTTGACATTTATAACATCAAAAAGTTAGAAAAACAGAGTGAACCTCTTGCAGAGACATTGTTTTAATTTCACGCGCATATTAATTATAATTTCGCTTTGCAATAATATTAAATTCCTCAAAAAATAGCATTTCAAATGCATGAAAAAAATAGCTCTAGCAAACTAATGCAAAAGTCGATGAATCAAAGTAAAAATATCCAAGTATTTGTTAACATTACTGATTAGCCTAGTTGGTATATTTCAGCTGGCTTCTTTTTCGAGCCCGAATCCAAGAATCAATATTTTCAACCTCGATTTGTTTGCAGTAACAAGTAACAACTCGTACGAGCTGAGTGTGTTTGCCGTCGAATTAGAAATTCCACGCCGATACGCGGCAGAGTAAGCGAGAGAGCGATCTCGCACTTTCAAAAGCCTGACGCAATTTGGCAGGACAAGCAAAACGACGCCGACTACGACAGAGGCAGCGGCGACGCCAGGAACTTTTTTCCTCGATGGTCTCGACAGGGTTTCACAGTCGAGTCAGAAAAATATTGCGCCAGGTGCCAGGCACATATGCACAGTGGCTCGCGAAAGTACTGGAAAGCTTGTGGCTACCAATGAACCAAGTATTAAATGCACCGTCTCACCGCGCTCTCGGAAGTCCCGTTGAAGTTACAATGAGTCATGCACCCTCAAATTATATCGGCGAACGTACTTAGATGTAAAATTGCGTGCAGGTGTTACAACATATTGTAGAGCGCGAAAGCTGTTTCGTGATAGCAGAAGCCTTTAACTGTAACTTTAAGTCGTTATGTTATCGAATTGAACTGTTTGTCAAGTGCATTCGACGACACTTTGTATGTTTAATATTGTTTCTAGACTATCACTTCTTATGCTGTCTTAGGTCAGTTTTGATAAAACCCTCTCTCTATCTATGCGTTTAGTTTCTAACTTCAGGACCTTGCAGATAAAACTTTGTGAAACGCACTTCTCCGTTTTATGCGGTTCTATCTATTCTTAAATTTAAATAATTTACTGGCAGTCTCTACTGACTGCCCCGCACAAACAACACTATACCATAATAGAAAAACTATATGGAACTATAAACTAGAATAACAATAAAGACTTAATATAGGAGCGCAAAGGTTAATATCCTAATGCCCTCATGAACTCCACAATTAACGGGAAATATATGTATGATAAGACGTGTTTAAATTTGCAGAACTAACGTCAGATCATAATTATTCCAGCATTAATAATCGTAGCTAGCTGTGATTGAAAGAATCCTCTCGGGACAACGAGCCAACTTGCATAACTCGCCCATTGATATTTCCGATCGCAAGTGCTTGACTGGTTTCGTGAGGGCAGCGTGTGTATACACGACACGTATCTCTCTATATATATGCAGAGTGTCTCGTGCATGGCGCAAGATCCCAAGTGCACTGAACTCTGGCCGCGTCCGCCATCTAAAAGGCAAGAGAACGACTGCGCTTGCTGGAAAGTGATAGTTAATACCCTCGCGTATTCAACAATGAGACGAGCATGGCTTTGCCCTACTGTTTTCAGTATTCATTTCAGATAACCCTTTCATCCTTGGTGTTCTACTGTAACCCCCCTCATATAAATATTCTATCAATTGATGTTCTACTAATCAATCATATCGACCGGATATGCATTGCGTGTCACTGGATAGTGAGACTCGACTGCAAATGCTAATCTTTCGAAACTCTTTCTTCAGCCGCAATCTTCTTCAATGGTAAAGCGAAGAGTTTGCTTGTAAAGTTTAGTATTGACTTTTTAATCCTTTCAATGCTATAAATACCGACGTGTGTATATATGCAGAGTAAATATATTTAACGTTGAAAGGGTAAAGTGTAACTTCAACGTATATGTAAAGATATGATGTAATAAAGTTTGCCAATATTCCCAAATCTATGGGAATATCACAGGTGTACCATAAATGTACCAGCATCTCCCATAGTTCTTTACCATGCAATCCATATATATCAAAGATTAAATATCGTCAATCATGACTAGGAAATCGCAGTGTAACACTTAAAAGCCAACAATAGGCAAGATATCAGAAGGAAATAATTCTGTAATGATAAATAATATTAGAATATCATCTGCAAATGTTGGATACCCAACTGACAGAAGGAAGGAAGTAGTACAACAGTGAGCCGTGAGGGGACGATAGCGTCCAACAGGTTGCAAGGCGACGAAATGATGGGAAAAGGCGCTGCTAGCAGAACCGGCCGACGTGTTCGAGGAACACGCGACTTTTCAGCATAACAAGGGATTGCCTGCTTTTAGGTTAGAACCAGGCTGAAATGGCCGGCAACGAGGAGTTGGCGCAACGTCAAAGTGCGTCGCAGACTCACCCGGTGATACGGTTTGCCGAGGTGCTTTGTCAGATTCAAACTGCAACCGCCAGGCTCCAAGCTCGCGATGGATGGGGCGCGGGATCGGGAGGGACACACTGGCTCTTCCCGCGGGCACAACGCACTCGTTCGCACAGAGGAATCATGCACACACCAAACCAGCACAATCACCACGCGTTCCTGACGGCTGAGCAACACGGCGACACTTTGTCCGGCACTTTTTCACGATGAAAATCGGCGAACTACGCTGCCGAGATCAGCAGGGAAACGGCCGCATGGTATGGCGACCGCCGCCGCAACTCGCCGAGCGGCGCTTTAAACGGCACGTCAGAATCTCTCAGAGGACTCCTCATTGGTCCATTCCCTTGGGATTGGCGAACTTACCAAGGATGTGTCAAAGCGGGCGGGAAAATAAAGCGCGAATTCCTATAACCCAATCTTTGTAGGAACAGGAACTTTTACCTTTCCAGTGGGAATAAGGAAGCATTCGGCTTGCCGGCGAATGAAATAAAATTTGGCTGTATTAATTTTGTATTCTTCTTACCTGGATAGTAAGAATTGGTCGGAATGAGGGGTGGATAGAATTCTGGCGGTTTCTTGTGTCCGCCATGATAGTATTCAACTGGTTTGAAAAGAATCCCAAGCCACACAAGCTCGATTATTAATTTTAGACTTAATGTATAGACAAGCTTGACTAATAATAATGATCTGTGGAGAATCTAATGCAAGGCTACAATACTGTATGTCGATGAGATTGTTTGTCGTAGAAGCTGAGTACATCGTACTTGCAAAATTCAACCAAATCCGTCTATTCATTTGCCTCCACAATGTTGAATGTAATTTGCAACGGTTTGCTTATTAAAGTTTAATAATACTATTTCATGATTTTATGCTCCTACCAAAATCCTCCAAACTATCCTCGTACTTTATTTCTAATAAGGACATTTATCCTACAATGGCAATACCTTCTTGCTGGAGAAAAGTAGAGCTTATCATAATCCAAGTCTTAACTCTGTTTGGGGTTAAGAGGGCGTACAAAGAAAATATCGAACATTGCTAATTACCTTGTTCAGCATTTCACTTGCAAACTCATATTACGCTAATTTGATGCTGGAAATACGAACACAATACTGTCTGATAATCTTGAGCGTAACGTAAGAAGGAGCGCGTTGCCAACCGACTACTGATGAAGAAGGACGCCGAATGACTACGATGCTACAGAGATGCACGCCAGCGCGCTGAAATGCACCGAAATGTCAACCGGTCCAGTGCTTCTTCCATCATTCTGATACTTTCCACGCACTCGTTCTTAGTTAACGAGTGTTAAATACACGCACATTAAGCAAACAGTGTCAGCATGGATCCGGAGCAGATAGCTAAATTCGTGGAGGTGACGGGTACGTAAAACACTCGCAACTATTAATCGTCGAGCAGGTTAATTATGAGGAGTTTACATTTTGCATTTGGTACATCCGCCTCGAGCGACTCTATGGACTTTAGATCGTTTATCAGACAACAACAAGTATCACGCAATTACCCAGTCGAAATTATTAAAAAATACATTGGAGAAATTGCGTTGCTACTCGCTTGCAAATGACATGCTTAGAAATCGAGTTTTATGCAGGGGGAAGCTTGTATAATTATAGGCTTTTGAAAGAAGGAAATGAATATTATAATTATTGTTGCATTCTAGGTGAAAGCGAAACAGTGGCCCAACAATATTTGTCTTTGGCCGATGGCAATGTGGAGATGGCAATAAGCTTGATGTTCGAAGGTGGCAGGCCACCAGAGCCACCAGAGCCTGTTGAAGAAGAAGTGAGACCACCTATTCTGCCTACCCAGGAAATATTAGTACCATCAGAACCAGTCTATTCCTTTCCAAGATTATCTAATAATGTCTTCGATAGGTTTAGGGATTTTGCTGTGGAGGCACGTAAGTATCTTCAAACCTATCACTATGATTCTTAGCATACTCTTAAACAGGTCACACAATGAGGGAACTTGCATGTTTTAATAGAATTGCAAGAGGAAGAGATGACAAGAAAAAGTACAGGAGTGAAGCATTTATCTCAAAGGAAGTCAAAGAGATTGGAGGACTTGTTTAGACCACCGTGCAACATACTGTTTCTTGGCTCCTTCATAGAAGCAAGGGAGCATGCGAAGGGTCTCAACCGATGGTTGCTTGTGAATGTTCAGAATCCACAGGAATTTGCTTGCCAAGTACTCAACAGAGATGTTTGGCCCAATCAACAGATCCAGGAGATTGTGAAAGACCATTTTGTCCTGTGGCAAGTAAGTAGTGCAAGAAGTATATTGAGTATGCCTGGAGGGATTTCGTTTGAAACGCGCGATCTTTGCGAAGGTTTTATCGAATACATCGGACGGCAAGCGGTATATAGACTTCTATAATGTGGTCGAGTATCCTTATTTGGCAATAATCGATCCGAGAACCGGCGAGTGTATGCGAACATATACTCACATCACCGTAGATATTTTAATATCGGCGTTAAACGACATGCTCAGTGCACACGCTTCGCCGGAAAGTGCTCCACACGATACAAGCAATACTAAGGAATGGTCGGAACCTGCCCCTGCAAAGCACAGTTCTGCCTCTGAGAGTAGAATTAATGTAAGATATTTTAAATGAATCTTAACGCATCGTAAATTTGAACTTCGTCATAGTCAATCGTTGTACGGTTTTGTAGGATTGCAGTAGCAGTAGCAAAGCATCTAAATATCTAGCAAATAGTCGAAGCGATATACGTAAGTATTATAATATTTAAGGTCTTGTATTCATTTTTCCAATTTTACATGTACTGTTTTCCTAACAGCCAGCACGAAAACAACGTCGGATGCTTGTGCAACGAGCTCCGCTGTTGGAACAAGTAGTTTCAAAATAATGAATAAGAGGCAAAAAATGGAAGAACCCGAGCTATTCGACGAGCCCCAGCAAATGACTTCAAAGGTAAACCGTGATGAGAATTGTGCGTGAAGAATCTACTGTAGTTTATATTCACAATTAAATTATTATGTTGGTTTTTAGTGCACTCCAGCAGAAAGTACAAAGACGTCTGTTAGCGAGGATAGAACTGGTAAACTATTCGTCCTTTGTGACTCCGAAACCTTATGTACGTTTCATGACTTATTATTGAAAAGAACTTTTGATTCCAGGTGGGGCAACTATAAGGCTTTGCCTGCGTCTACCAAGTGGTAAAAAGGAAACGATATCGATGTTTGCTAATGATACTATAATTGTGAGTAACTTGAATTACGAAGTTATTTGTCAATTAAAAGGCCATGATCAACAATCTTTTCTCTTAGGACTTTTTAAGCAAAATGGAAGACATGGGTTACCCGTCTTCAGGCCACACGTTTTTAGTGCCGTATCCGAGAACAAACATCGGCGAGCTCCCGTCGAATACGCATTTATCGGACACCATCCTGTCACCCGCAAACACAGTATTCATCACGAAAATATAGTAATATATTCCACGGGACTCTTGTTTCTTTCGAATCTCGAAATTCTCGAATCGCGGTAGTTAAATTATACGCATATGCAGAAGGCGTTAAATTGGAACCAAACTCGTTCATAAGCTTCTCGAATTTACTCTTGCGATGACAAACACTGCCATTTGGACTAGATTGTTGTATTTCCTTAATTTACTTTTACTAGTTGTTTTCCCACACATGTGATTGTAACATCCTTTGGATGAAACCACGAATACTCCGATTCAAAGACAAGAGTGAGAAAGTAAAGTACTTATGCGGATAGACTTACAAACTAAGAAATGATTCTCATATTTTCAAGGTAGACACACTTCCATTCGTGCTTCCAGTAATCTTGCCGATGAATAAATTATAAGTTTCTTTAACTGGAGTTCTTCCCTTAAATTTTGAAATGGAAGTATCTTACTGCTTACGCCCGTTATTGTCAAACAATTGTTGTATATGAATTGAAGTATGTGTACATTAAATGAATTTCCAGAAATTCGTCTACCCTTCCTTAGTATTATCATCTTGTTTTTAATCGTATTACTTTGCTTGGTTTTTTTTTACATTTTTTACAATGAATATCTGCGATACTAGATGTAACAGAGCAATTGGATTGTGCAGCCAGCCCAGGGGTAAGCCAAGCAGCTAGGCTCCAAACTGCCTGCAAAAACTCTGATCAACAATAGTACATTTTGAAGATAGTGCGATAGGAGTCATACTCACACTTTCAGTGCTGGTAGTACTGTGTCTCGGCTTATACAAAGTCATCCTTGTGGATTGCAGAAGTTACGCATAAAATCGCTAAAGCTGCAGCTTCAACTGTTCTATGTTTCTTTAACATTTATCTTTGACTATTCACTCTACGTGAAAGAGCTGTGTTCTATGTAAAGTGCTCCATTTTTACACTTAACTTATCCCTATCTACCAATATTTCAAATGCAGAGTACAAGGAACAAAACGTGGTTCTTTTACCGAATTAATTTAGTGCGGCACAAATTGTTGGACACTTAGGCAAAGATGAGTCGAAAAAGTGGAGAAAAATCTATCTGTCCTCACACGATTTGTGCTGAACGGTGAAAAAAATTTGCGTGTTGAAAATTTATGCGTGAAGTGATTCATTCATCCGCACACGATCTGTACAATTCAGCGTATTATGCAATCGTGACATTTGAGTAAGTGCGGTTTCACCGCGGAATGAATGGTTCGTTTCTCGATGGCGTCATTGAGACCGTCGCCAATGACGCCGACGAGAAATCTGTATCTACCACTCTTGGTGAATGATGGAAATGTAAAAGTTCGTAGCTATACAAGCTCAATATACGTGTGACCGCCCACACAGGCATAGCTAATTGCAAATGGGGACTCATGTTTTTGCAAAAGCTTTAATTTGAATTCTACGCTACTTTTGGAGAAATCGATATTCATTTGACTATTCCTGAACAACTAAAAAAGAGGCGTTTAATTTTTGCACGCTCGGACGAGCTTCTTTTTCAGCATTTTTCCTTTTTTTAACTAGCATTTACATATTATTATTTACCCTTAAGTAATTAGCACCAGCAAACTGGACTGTCAATCGACAGGAAAATATAGAAGTAGTATGCACATGGTCCCTAAGACGAGCGATTGACGAATGTCGGTAGCGTCAGCAGCAGCACCTAATTTCGAAGGCGGAAAGGCGGACGAGGGGATGATGGCGGGGAATCAGTGCGAGTACTTGATGAGCAAACAATCGACCACTATACGACACACTCAGAATTCGAGACATAAATCCTGCTGGCCTCCTTCTCCCTCTCACTCTTGTCCTCCTGGTTGTTCCTCGGCTTTTTGCTTTTATTTACTGATTACGGTCAACAGCGAAACCATTCTTTAATCTGTATAATATATTTATACTTAATAGTTATCCTTATCGATCAATTTACAATCAGTGTTTAATTTGATTAATCAAAGAGTTCAATTAATTAGTGGTAGCAATGGCTGATTTTCCGTTCGCACGGCAAGAGTTCTCTTTCTTTTCCTTTCATCCACGCAAAGAACACACACGCGCACACAAAGACACACACACGCATACGTAACATTCCTTCGCACTCGCTCCTTCTTCTCTGTCTCGCTTCGTACGCCCGTGACTTGTTTTCCCTTATTTCCTTATCGATGAACGATTAACACCGACGACACTTATACTCTTACAGCTCCATCGTGAAATCGGAATGGATCGACTGAAAAACATCTACTAGTGTAGTAATTGGTTGATCATCGCGGCGCACACACTTTCGTAGTCTCGGTTAGCTTGTCGTGCACCTTGAGGCCGATAAAACGAAAGAAACATCCATATTATAGACATCATGTTATTATATCAACGATTTCTCAATCTTCATCTATACCCTGTGCATCATCTTAAATGTTTCTCGACACATTCTATGTGGAATTACGCGAGATAAATGTGTTGTTGTTGCCTGTCCTCCTTCCTGCTCGAGTCGCAGCTGCCTCGCTTAATCGTAGATAGTCAATATAATATTTATACTTTTATGTATAATATCTATATATATATATTTATATATTTATATATATATATCTATATATATCATCATCGTCATGCCAGATGCATCATTTTACAGCGCGTCGATTTTTAGCGGCGAAAGGGGAGGCGGCTCTCGCCGATTTGCTGCCGTGGGTGGCCTAGTGGGTTTATATTTGCGCTTCGCGTGTCACATCGCTCCGCTTTCAGGCTGTCTCTCGGTTTACACGCGAGAGAAGAGTATAACGCGCGCGCGCCTGCATACGCGTGCAGCAGCAGCAGCTTCCTTCAATTCGCTTTCTCGAGTGAGTTGTTGACTGGTTTTGCTTTCGATGATGGAGGAGCGAGAGGCGAGCGCGCGGCGTCCACCGCTCCTGCCATAGTACTTAAACGCGCCCGCCTGCGAAAATCTGACGGCGGCAATGCGGATACATACATGGTACACACTCGGTATTACAACGGGCATTGACAACGTAACGCGCGTCTCTAGAAACCACAGTTAAGAGAGGAATACGGTAATAATAACGTGTGTATCGTTCCACGGCGATGATAAAGCTCCAACGGTGAAATTGAGAAACAAACGGCAACGGGAAACGGCGAATAGTTTACGGCTAAGGATAAGTGGCGGTGGTGGCTTTTTTTTTTTTGTCGGGGGTGGAGGATGTGCGAATCGGCGCGTATGTACGACGGTGCCCGCTCGGCGGGGCGACACAGCAGCAACACACATACTTACGCGCAAGAAGATTTTCGTAGTCGCTCGACAGCTCGACTGGGGTTGTATGTACAACACGCGCGGCTCGACGCCTCCTCCGCTAGTTCCGGGGGGGTGCGCCGCAAAGTCTAAGCGGCCAGAGGATTTACACAGTGAAATTCGGATTTCGGATCTTAGGACTAGGTAAAAATTCGGATTCGATCGACGCGTCGGCCCCTGCCACCGGCGCCTACGCTTGTATTCCTTATTATCTAGAGCCCGTGCGCGTAAGCGCGCACCGTCGTACTGATGCCGTCCCTTTAATGATTTCGCAGGTGCAACGGCCCTTAACGATACAATGGCGATAGAGTAACACGGCTAATAGTTGCGCTTCAAAGAATGATCAAGGATCTCCTGCGGGCGTCGAGTTACACGGCGCGTGGCTCAGTTCCTGTCCATACAAGTTTGTACGTAGAGGTGAGTATGCTTGGACTTGTGCTCGCTACAGGATCGCTTGGTTAAGTACGAAAGTCCCCTCTTCCGCAAGTTCCTATCTAGTCTCAGTCGGCACGTCGGCTTTCCTTGAGCTCGCATCACTATCCTGCAATGGGATTGCTTGATCCAACAAGCCGGCAAGCAAGTCAGTGCTCCGGTCAATTCGATGTTGCCGAATCGATGATTTATTCCATCCTGTTCGCTTGTGTTCGCCTCTGACATTAAGCTGCAGCTCTCAAGATTAATCGAGATGCACGAAAGTATTTCCCATATAAGTTTCAGAAGATTTTGTGTTCGTGCGTCTAGTTTGATCTTCAGATCTTTACGAAACTCGGATGCGAGAGAACTCCGCTAGAGAGTGTATTAGAACGACACCCCTTGACACTTTGCCGAACGAGCGAGTATGTCTAACAGTTTGAAACTCCGCCCTGTATCAACTAAAGAAGGTGTTTACTCGACAATGATTAGTTTCGGGATAACCGAGCATCAAGTTTAAAGCTGTTCGCCGCTAACTAAGTTCCAACTCAGCCGGCGAGGATCAAGATTCTAGGGGCACACTTAATAAACATTAACAATCATTCCCAACTATCACACGTACCACCCTTTCGATCGGCAAAGTCTCACTACTGTTTTTTCTGCACATGCATATCGCATCCACTGTTCACTCATTTCCGATCACATTTTCCTAACGCACCTGTACAATACAAACTCTCAACAACGATTGCAATCAGCACTGTGCAAGAAGAAGTCGGTAAAAGCTATTTGCGAGCGCACTGAAGGACAATTGAACATTACTCCAGTAACAACAACCCAATCCAACAAAAATTCGTAACAAAAAGGATCTCTCTCCAGTGAAAAAACAAGTGCGACGAGCGGCGCGCCGCGCGAAAATTTATTCGCCAACAAATTACCGGCGCAATTCGATGGATACTTTTACTGGGTGGCCTCTCTCCCAATCCAACTCATCCCCCGCCGACTCTCTCTCTCTCTCCTTCTCTCTCTTTCTCTCATCAGCGGCTGCATCCCGGGGACTTTATTCGCATGTAAAATTACTCTCGCGTGTTCACGGGCTGAGCGATCCAACGAATCGAGTTGACTAGATTCGCATTACCCGTTGTGCGAGACGTGCACATGCCGGGCTAAAGTGCGTACGAGCAAGCGAGAGGCTTGACGAGCGATCGGCGAAATTAATCAATCATGCGCGATGTACGCGAGCGGCGTGATTGATTTGACGTAATGTGCAGCATCCGCTCGCGCGCGCGCACCGCGTATTATGAATGGATCGCGCGCCCAAATGCACCCGAAAAACCGGGCCCTTCTGTGTTCGTTACTTTGTGCATCTCTGCAAATTGGTTTTCGGGATACAGTACAGCTCGGCAGCGCGCGCGCGCGCGAGCGAGCGCCGCGGACCTAGTATTTGGCATGCGCTTAATTCTTTTTGGAATGTTTCCAAATTTACCGTTTCCCCCGGGCTTTTTCACTGCACGAGAGAGTGAGAGAGGCTGATAGAGAGTAGAAGGGCAGCCAACGAGGCTGTATAATAACGTTCGCCGGGATCGGGATGATGAGCGGACGTAGTTTACCGATTTTATACAGTTCGCGCGCCCCGTGTTCCTTTTATCGCGCGCGGCGCTCGCAATCCTCACACGTGTATAATACAGACCTATTCACATAATGAACGAATATCACTTCCCTGCGGCATGGCTTTGTCTGCGTGTGTGTGTATGTGTGTGTTTGTGTGAGCGTGCGTGTATGCCAGTAGAGCGCCATTACAATTGGACTAGGGGCATAGATACTTTCTGTCGATCGATAGCTCGGCTGCAAACACTCGTTCCCGCTCGACTGTATGGAGAAATACAGCCGTATGTCCTCTCAACGCTCATCGCACGACAAGTTAATCATCGGTCAATACAACTTTGCGCGTGAAATGTCGCCGTTTAGACGGTCGATCGACAAAAAATGGACAGTCCGCGCCTAGATTCACTTATACCGCCGTCGCTGTCTTATGTAATAGTAATCTCACTTGTGATGTACCGGTGTGCACTTAATAAACGCGCGCGTCTACGACGCACTTCGCGTACGAAACCTAACGAAACAACCTCTTCAGCAAATAACAAAGAATAACAATGGCACGGAGGCATTGCGCACGGCGCCCCTTGGGTTTCGACGAATCAGTATGTACTGGCCAGGCCGAGAAATGACAAGCTCACCTGGCCAGCACTGATTACATTAAAACTCGGCCGGACTTTGTGCTGATCGAGATTAAACTCATCGGTCGCCCCTGCTGGCCATAGGAAACTGAATGACGGCGAATTCTGGGATTGGCCATTCTCGGGAGCGCCCGGCACCGAGCACCTTCTCTAGATCCACGAAACTTGTCAGCGTGTGTCAATTAAATCGACCTAATAACTCTCAACAATAACAGAATAATAATAACAATAATATTGCGGCGCAATGCAATTGCGAACAAATAATGTGATACCGCGGCTCAGCGAGCATACACCGTGTTCCCCCGGCGTAAACCTACTCAGCGGCGAGGCTTGCCTTTCGAGTCAAGTATGCCTCGCTCAATGGAACTTGTACAAAAATCTGTCTTGGTACTAGTACCAATAGGTAAAGTCTATCGCTTCCGTGTTCTGCTATTCAGACAACAAGTGGGTGGTGGCTTTAATGTGATCATTGCCAGAATCCACGTCCATGTCCCAAGGATCAGTCGCATATGCTTCAGTAGAGAAGTGCAGTAAGTGTGTGAACGTGCTCTGTCCACGTTATCTCGCTCGTTCAATTGGCGATGTTAAGTTCCCGCCTAGCCCGGAAAGTTCTTCGTCACCATCACGGCCGTTAGTGTCATTAGAGTGGTGTGCAAGTCGATCGTGGAGTTTGGACAAAGTATTTGCACTAGTCTTCGTTACGCGCGATTCTTCCTATCTGTGCTGCAGTTGCCTCTCTCAGAAATCTGTATTTTCCATGTGCCGAGCCGCGCGCCAAGAATTACTTGCGGCACAAGACTGCGTATGGCCTGGGTTTCGCGTAGCGCATATGGCGCGGGGGGGGGGGGGGGGGGGGGGGGAGGAATACGTAACTCTCCGTCGAGCGAGAGGCTCGGGATGGCCAACCGAAAGATGAGAATCACAGCTACTTGAGACTATTACGTCTAGGTAGAATAGAGGATCCCAAAAACAATAAAGGGAGAAAGCGATGTCTCTGGGTTATAGGTTACGAGAGAACGATAGAAGAGATTGATAGAATGCATGGCGACTGAGAAAGCACGCGCAAATCGCGCCAGAAAGAGTTGTCCGAGACGGTTGGCTCCGTGGTACATCCTCGACGACGAATTTACCTTTTTCTTCCGGCGGATCGTTGAGACGTGTAAAAATACGTAGAAAAGATAAACGCAGCGCGCTTGAATCGCGTGTATTGTGAAAAGAGTAAGTGAGGGTCGAGGGGGAGGGGGGCTTAAGCTTTACACCAATTATCATACACCGTCATAAGCGAGGTCGACCGGCGGCCTGTGATGCGATGGGAGGTAAGACGGCGGTGTCGAAGTACCTGGCGCCGGGGTCGTCGAGCCAGCATAGCCGGGATAATTTGCACTGGGTGCGTGGATACTCGCCGGCGGTGCCGGATAGGCATCGAAGGAACTCGAGTACGAACCATTGTAGGGATAAGGATTAGCCATGTGGCCAAGTGATGGATGCATCCCGCCCATCCCACTCATCCCACCCATCCCGTAAGTACGTTGCATCAAGCTGGATTCCAGGCCGCCGAAAAGATAGCCGTTCGTTGAGCCCATCGGTACCGGGTAATGCGGCCCCGGTATTATGTTCGGATACGAATTCCCTGGATGAGTGTGACTCATGCTCGGCGTGTAATTGCTTGACGCTAAATTCTCCACAGTGTAGGACTTGCTGTGTTGCTGTTGTTGCGAGGACTGTTGTTGGGCCTGCTGTTGCTGAGCGTGTTGCTGCTGCTGCGACTGCTGCTGTTGCTGCTGGGACTCTTGGTGACGACCGTTCATGGCGTAGAGGGAGCCGTAACCATCGCTGGGCGAATGGTGCAGAGAATTGGGGTAGATGGGGCCACCGGGTGGTAAAGGTGGGCTATAGTTGGACATGCCAGAATTAGGCATGCCGTTGAAGCCGGAGATGTAAGACTGGTGATGAGCGTCCATCTTTTCCGCCAGGGACTCATCGGTCATGCCGGGATGAGCGTGTTGCAATCGTTGGCTTCCGCCGTCCGCTATACTGGGTATCTGGTCGACTAGAGATTCCAAGTCGCTGAGACTCTTCGATGCTACATCCTGGCCCGAGTTCCTCTTCATGCCGTACTGCTCGTGGGGATGGTGAGGGGACATGGAGGAGTGGGTCGGCGTGTGCGGATGCGTGTGCGGAGGTGTTTGGTGCGAGTGATGGGAATGCTCGTCCGTGGCCTGGCTCAAGGGTGTTGGGGTGGTTTGATGAGGGTGCTGATTGTGCGCCTCGGAGGTTTGATCGTGGTAGCCCATATAGCCGGTGTAACTAGTGTGCGATGGGGTACCCGGACTGCCGTGGTGCCCTCCACCGTCAGTGCTCCCAGCAGGATTATACTGACGATGATCGTTACTTAAGTTCTGTTGCGAAATACTGGTGGGAGGCTCGAAATCCGGATGCTCGATGCTAGGTGACGTAAGCGGCGACGGTTCCAGATTGTTCTCTGACGAAATCGCGGTATTGATCTCGGATGAGAGATCCGAATGGGTGAACGACAAAGACATTGACTTAGGGCTTTGGCTATAATGCTGCAGATGAACTGGGCTCTGCTTTGCGTTCATATTGTATGGACTGTCGTTCATGCTCTGGCCATAGTATCCGGAATCATTCATCGGCTGTGGGTACGGCGCCATGTGTGCGAAGGTCTTGGGCGGTGACATCATCGGTGGCGAGAAGCAGTTTGGTACTGGGTTCCCGTAGGCATCTAGGTGACCCATTGAATGCTGCTGTTGTTGCTGCTGTTGCTGCTCGCGTTCCCTGTTCTCCCTTTCTTGCTGTTTTTGCTGCTGATGGATCTTCTTCGGACGTCCTCGACGCTTCTTTATAACCTCACCATTCGCATCTAATTTTTCTGGATCTGGCGGTGGTTGGTCTTCCGGATTCTTGATCTTCTTGGGTCGACCCCTCTTCTTTTTGCCGGGTATTTGGGCACCCGGCTCTGGTTTCACCACCGCACCGTTCACGTCTGTCATCCTGCTCTCACCGTCGCCTGCCAGATCGTCGCAGAACGATGGCTTCTTGTCCTCGATCGCTTCATGATCCTTCTTCTTGAGCTTCGAGTCGGCGAACACGATGTCGGACTCATCGAGGTGAGAGATGGTGCCGTTCAGATAGTCCCGAAACTTTTTCAGGGCTGCATAGTATGGCACTTTGTCGGCGGCGCGTGGTAGCTGGGCGCACCTGGCACTACTCGATGGCATAACCCACATGTGCTGCAACAGACACGTTTATATCGGATTATTACATAGTGTTACTTGCGTATATTCTTTACATTTTGATGCTAGTATCACTTACAGTGTTTGTACCCTCTACGAGGTTCGGCTGTCTTCCAAATCCAAATTCCTTCTTCCCCGAGAACACTTCGTATATGAGCTTGCCGTTGAACACGGCGATTTTTGGCTTGAACTTTCGTAACTTCTCTAACAGGATGTGGCTACCTGTAAAGTGCATGCGTAAAACTACGTTATTATAAGTTCTGAAAGCAGTGGTATTACAATTTTGACTGGGTGTCACATTAAATAATAGTAACTATCATTTCATTTGCGTAGACAATACAATAGAACTTTCCATTGCATCGAATATTTTTCTTAAATTCATTCAAACATTAGATTTAGCTCGTAAATGAGTGATTCGTTATTCGTACTTGCGCGGGCATTTTTGGAAAAACAAGTGCAATGCAAATCTAGCAGTTGGCAGTACTGGCAGAGCGCGCAATATGTTTAACTAAAACCCACATCTATTTAGTAGATCACTATTTTTAAGTTATTTAACCCAACTTAAGAATCTGTTATTCCGTTCCTATTTCTTAAGGTATAACAAACTCGATTCTTCTTTCATTGAAAGAAATTTAGGGTCAATTGAACTCTCATGCGATTTATCGTTCGAATTAAGAGACACTTATCATTCATACTTGCGCGGGCATTCTCAGGGACGCGGAGCCCGAAATTTGCATGGGGTCCAACATGGAGGACGCGAGCAGTTGGCAGTACTGACGGCGCGCGCCTCCACCTCCATTCCTTTTCTAAACGTTGATCGCCAAGTGGACGGTCGATTAAGCGGTTAAGATCAAGCTGCCGAAGCCGGTTACACGCTCGCGCGCGCGTTGACGGGCCGACTTTCCGAGTTTCACGGGATCCCACAAAAACTACCTTTCGACTATCAATGCCACCGAGAAGCAACTCCGCCGGCAGTGTATTCAAGTAAACAGCAACTCGTGCTGCTTCATTGTGCCCGGCCGATTATCGCCACTGCTTGCCGGTGAGTTGATTGTTCGATAAACTTTATTGCCAATTCCTTTGTTTGACCGAGCGATTCGGCCAGCTCTACCGACGAAACTAACAATGCACGCGCACAGCCAGTGCATTCTTTATTCTCGGCATGCGAATTCAGATAGAAACTTGCGCAAACAACAAAGTATCCTGCTACGAACACGCAGCTAGCGTGTAAATTGTAGTCATTTGTCGTGGCGTCTTGAGTGACCGGTGTTGAGTGTTGAGTAGCATCGCCGACCAAGTCAATTACTGTGGCAGTGTTACGAGTGTCGTATGCATTGTTCGTGTTCTTTGAATGTTCATTGGACGGTTGACTCGACTGGCATTGTACAGAAAGTTATGTCGTGTGCGTTGTCGTCTCGAGACGCGATCGGGTTAACCTATGTGTTCGGACGAGTGCGACGAATTTGTGCGGGAAGCGTTTGTGTATATGATATCACATCCCAAAAACGACAGAGCGCGTGGCCAGCCTAATAGGACGAGTCCATTGTCTACTGCAATATCATGTGCCTCTATGACAGTGAAAACCCGCCATTTTCTATGCTTATTGTCTGAGTTTTCAACACAACTATTAACTCGAATTCGGTGTCCTTACTGAAACGAAATTATTCCACATTTTTCGAATACAATGCCGTCACATGTGAATTTGTTGGTTATCAACACTTGTGTGATTTGTTTGGTAAGACGAAACCATTTCTCATTGTTGGAACGCAATAGCGTCATATGAGAATTTGTTGTTTCTCATTGGTATTTTCTCCAACTGTTACGATATCAATATATTTTCTTCCGAGGTAAATTTAGCCGTGTGTGGGTGTCTTTATCTGCGGATGCGTGTACGGACAGTGAATTGGCGACACAATCGCCTCTTTATCCTAAAATTCCCGTGAATTCCTGCAGAATGTCGAGCAGAAAGCGTTGGCTCGACCAGATTGCCTCTTACTCCTGGTATGATGCTTCTTTTGGCCAGCAAGTGGTTTCGTCTTAAAAAATCTTCCGTCGGCAGCCGAGTGTCTCGTTTTTGCTCGCCACGTGTGTCCGCGATGTTCGTGTTGCTCTATCTACATAAATCCTTCGATTTGCCAAGCGGGGAACGCGTCTCTCAGTTAACGACGAATATTTTTAAATTGTTTCCATTCGAAAGCCAAATTTCTCTCACGAAATACTATGACTTCAGTTCACATTACCGACTGGCATTCATAATTATAGCAATTTACTTCATTTTCCAACGGTACCGAATACCTCTCGAACAATTACATTAATACGCAATCATTTTGCGAACAATAGAGGTTGTTGGCTGAAATGTAGCCAATTGATTATCGGGTTTTCGAACATGCGTTTCACAATCCACTTATTAATTTATTATTAATTAAGCGATATGCTCGTCGAAGTTCTAAAGTACCAGGATACTACCACCAGCCCGAGATAATTAAGATCGTCAATTCATTTCGGCTCATTTCATTCTATTTGATTTGTTCCTCTCGAAAACACCCGTCCTAATGATTCGCTTACACTCGCTTTAGCGTTTACGGACGGTAAACCTTGGTGAAAATCGAAACCACACGTAGAATCGACGAGGCACATGCAAAGCCAGCGAGCATCAGGTATCGCTCGTTATCAGTGACTGGGCATTTCCATAGCGCATAGATTATAGGTGGGCCGTTGCTCGAATAAGAAGGCAAAGGCTGGTGGGCATAACGATAGGGAGAGAATGAGAGGGCCAATGGGGAATGGGTCGAGGCGAGCGAAAGAGGCAGACAGGCAGGCAGGCAGGCAGGCAGGCAGGATGCCTCGGTGGCAGGGATCGTTTTCAAGGGATCGGGTTAAGGCGCCTTCTAAAATTACGCCACACTCGCTGCTGTCTTCTGTATCGGCGCTGTACACTGACCTTCTTTTATTTCCTTCCGTGTGAGATCGGCGCTGCCCTTTGTGGCCCGTGCCACCATATTCGTGAAACCGATACCGAAGCGCAAGAGCTTGTAGTCGTCATCGGCGGTCAGTGGTTCGGGCGTCAGCCCGCTCAGATGTAAACACTTCCCTGAAAGTAGAAAGAAGAGAAAAAGCGTTAGAGATCACGCGTGTGTCTGCCCTGTGTTTGTGCGACCATTAGCCGCGTCCGAGCGCGCGAAGCGCTGGGGAAGCTGCGAAACTTTTAATCGCAAACCGCAGGCGTAGGTGTGTCGTCGTGGTGGTGAAGAGAGGAGCGTACACGTGTGGAGTGAATCGAAAACTCGGCTGTCTCTCTAGCCGCGGGGAGTTTACTTTCTCATTTCGCTCGACATCTGGCAGCGAGCTCGAGCGCAGAAGAGATGGTGGAACGGGAAGGGGCGGCGGCGGCGGCCGCGGCGGCAGGCAGGCAGGCAGGCAGGCAGGCATTTGAATGGTCTGGGTCAAGTGTTGCCGACAAACTGTCTGGAAGTTCTTCTTCGTTGCGTAAACCCCGACTGGAGCGATAAATCGCTGGCGTCATCAGCGAAATAAAATGGAAAATGCATTCACGAGGATCTGCCCCGCAGCGCTCGCCACCTGCTGCATCCGCTCGTTCGATTTACACGCTGCTAATGGATAGATTTCTCTCCGCCTAAGTTCGCGCAGATGTATCGGCGCGTGTTTAATTAATATTAAATATTGAACCAGTTCTACATAGCTCTACGCATATGCTAAAGGCCCCCGTAAAAATCCTATACCATTCCCTTATATGTACAATTAATTAACTTCAAATGTTATTTGATATTTGATCGCTCTCCTCGGCATTGACGGGCTTCACTTTTTCCAATAGCAGTTTCAATTCGAGCGGCCAATAACGTCATATTAATTTCAATTAAATTTCGGTATTTTATTCTCAATCACGATGATATAAAGTATCGATCGGAATAGTAATCACGTTTACTCAAATGAAACTGATTTAACCGAGGCTCTGCTAAAGCACTTTTTAACTAGCGGCCAATGTTGCTTCGGTAGATCGTGCTCAAAGTTTTAAAAAGCGTTACTATTTCGGGCCGAATTGCTTTTCCCGGCAAAAGGAGAAGCGAGCCTCGATCTCGACAGGTATAGGAATGTTAAAGCAGATAATTGTTGGCCGCTGCTTGCGAGAGAACGATGGAAAAAGTGGCGGAAAAAGCATGTGTAGCGGAATGTTACATCAAATAACATTCGTATAAAAATGTTTGGCTATACGACTGATAATACTATCGGGCTTGCGTATACAGCTATTTCCAGGGGCAACAAGAGCAAGGAATCACACTCGGGCACTCGAACTTTTTTCCCCTTTGTTAATTGGCCGGCTGGTATAACGCAACGAGCGAATTTTTTCCTCGCCCCCGCCAACGCCCGCCTCCGCACCGCCGCCCCGCCGCTGTTTTTCTCTCTTCGCGTTGTTCCTCCCGCTTTGTTCTCCCTCGTGTAACGCGCGCACGCTGGTCTTTATGCTTTATGACGTGCCACTAATTTAGGGAAATCCTCGTCAGAAGCGCGGAACCCGGCTGCAGCAGGTGTTACGGGGCGCCGCAGTTTAACGGATTAAAGCGGGTCTGGGTCAAGCACACGGGATGTCTGCTTTTATTTTGCTCTATAAAGTTGAGTCATAAATCGCTTTCCTACGCCCCCGGGAAATTATTGTCCGCCTGGGAATCTCTCGACACGTGCTACCCTTTTCTTTCCTCCTTTCTTTCCTCTTCCTCCCTCCCTCTCTCATTCTGCTTCGCCATCTAATACGAGATGACTGAATTATACATATTTACTGTTATATAAGTAATTGTCGGATGTTTTTGTTACCAGCGAATTAAGCCGTATTTGAAGGCGCAAAACTAAGTTTTGCAAGAAATATAAACGAGCGCTATTTTTATCCTCTTCCTTCGGTTATTAACTAATGGATTCGGAGGGTCGAGTTCTTTCTGAAAATAGAACCTTCATCAACTCTTGGTGCGCAAAGTAGTTCGAATTCGGGGCTCATATTTCCGTGCTCGAGAATAGACTTTGGTAATAGGACCCACTTTATTCTCAAGATATTCACCGGCAGAGTCTTGGTGCGCGTATGAAGACTGCTTAGAACTTTAAGATCGAAGATAAATGGGTTTATTATACATGTACATGCGGGGAGAAAATAGTTTATGATATGTTTTATATTGATTTAATGAATTTACAGCCTATTATTTATCTTATCTTCAGAATATCTGTGTGTAATTAACTAAATGTTTTTCTTCAGCTCTGTCATAAGTTTCTGTACTTATTTTTTCATCGATCTTGTTGTGAAGTGTGATGCGCGATATCATTTGCGATCGCACCATCACTCGTGTCGAGACTAGGCCGCCTTTGCCAGCTCAACTGGGACAAGCAAATCGTGGTACTCGTGTAATTATTTAGTTTGCCCTGCACGGACGCGCGAATTAATGAGTAACTATTTGCCGGTCAATACACTCATTATTCTCGCGCCCGCGTTAATGCCCCTCTAATGCGTTATTCGCGAAGCCACCGTGACCAGCATTACATGCAGAATATACACGCATACACAGCCAAGAACCGCGCATATTCGTAGATACTGCTGATGATGAATGATTCCAACCGACAAAAAGTATGAGCGACAGAGTGGATTTTAATTCTGTTTGGTTCAAAGAGAATTTTTTCTTTCAATTGGTTGGAATTTTTGAAAATATTGCGATATTTTCTGACTTCTCATTTTTCCTATCGAACTGTCACGTATGTGCCCTTTTTTTGTAAGACTATTATTGTATTTATTGACCACTAGTGTTATTTTTTAAACAATTTCAATGATATCCAAGCGTCTAGAATTCTTAACCGAATATATAAAACTGTTATGATTGCCAAAAAGAGTTTTTAAAACATAAATATACGTTCCGTGTAAACACTGTACGTAAAGTTGGATGCGTTTCATAGTTATCAGAGTCTAGCTAGAGATTCATAGTTAATGTGAATTGCGGCCGGAACTAACGCATAGCCAAAGCTTCGTGGCAGATTCGCACGTACATTTTTCGGCTTTTCAATTTTAAATGGTACAAATATGAGGCGCGCGAAATAAAAGCGCGGTGAAAAATGCGATGTTGCTTCAAATTAAGCAGATGCGTCCGGTAATATGTCATTCTTGCGAACATAAAGTAGAGTGCTGGTGTGAATAACGTTTTAGTATCGCTCAACCATCAGTCGCAGCACAAATATGACAATTATTAATAAAATGAACAATCAAGAGCGGATAACAGTGACGGTGATAAAAGGTACATATTACTACAAAGCTAATAAAAAGTTCATGAAACTCCGGGAAAGTCGATAAGATAAAAATAAATCTATCGTTTTTAATTTTATATCAGTGATAGCACAGACAGTGCGTGGAGTCTGCTTTTGAAATAAACCGATACAATGATGTGCAAAGCAAACGATTGCTGCCACTTCATGCTTTTATTGACTTAGTTTTCCAATTCACTTTCGCATTCCACTTTCGATTTTTTTTTGCTCCACCAATTGTGCATTATACTATACGATTTCGTACACTACAAAATATCGAATTACCCCAAAATTATATCAATAATAGTTCGACTGTTTAAATTTTCCAATCCTTATACAATCGATCCCTTCCACCTTCGATGGAATACGCATTTCCATTTACAATTCTCAAACATCAAATGATTTATTACGCGTTGTTATACCAATGCCGATAACTTCCCAAGCGTGCGCGGAAGCATTTCGCTCTCGAAAAAGTTGGTAGAATCTGCGCGAGCGACAGTGAAATAAACCGCTCGACTACCCTTAGCATTGGAGTCATGAGGACAACAAATCGCACGTGGTTGCCCGGCCGCGATCCATATATCCGCGTATGTATGTCGCGGGGGATGAGCGCCGGTGAATTGGTCGCGAAAGAAAGAGAGAAGGCGAAAGGAGGAGGAGGCGGGGGTGGGTGGATTGCTTGCGGGTTTGCGGGACCACGAGGGGTGAACACAGAGAGAATGTGTATGAGGGAGAAAGAGGGGGTGTAAGTCTGGCGGGCGCGGAATTACAGTCGTTGCCGAAGTATAAACCGGCGCGGCGCGGCGCGGCGGCAAGAGAGACAGTGGCCGAGAGACAGTGGCCGAGGGGTGGAAAGAGAGAAGGTGAGACAGGGAGCGTTTACCCACAGCGGCAGTAGATAGAGATTTATTACGCGGCCTCGGAAATTCTCTCCTTCCCTTTCTATCCGAGCCTTGCCACTTCTCTCTCCCTCTCTCTCTCGCTCTGTCTCTCCCGGGCGAGAGCCACCCTCTTCCTCTGCACCACCGACCTAGAGCCCCGGCGGCACACGACCTTGGAGAACTTCCGAACAAAGTTAAACGCTCGTCTGTGGCCGCCACCACCACCTTCCTCTCTCGCCGTTTCTCTCCCTTGCTCGCTTCTACTCTCCGTTTCCGTCGGCTCCTCGCACTTCCACCCCCAACCAACCAACCCCTGCCCCGCTCTGCTTCCTCGCTCGTTCTCGCTCGCCTGCGGCAGCAGCAGCGGCAGCGGCGTGCAGCGGCGGCTCACTTCGCTTTTAAAGTCCGCGAAAAAAGGAAACCACCAGGGGCGGTGAACGCCAACCGCCACCACCGCCTCCCTCAGCCCCCGGCCGGCGCCGGAAGGTCGATGCGCCCGGGAAACTCTTTGAGCGTGACACGCTCCCACACGTGACACACACACACAGACACAGACTTTGGGGGGTGGCGGTGCGCTCTCACCACGAATTCGGGGATACGTGCGCTTTGACGAGATGCGCGCCACTTTAGGCTCAAGTTTGCAATGCAAAAAGTGCGGCGGCCGCCGCCGCCGCCGCCGCTCTCGCTAATGACCTAGTAGTTGATGCGAAAATAAAATAAAGACTTGCCCCGGCAAGATGGAAAGCAGCTGCGGGGTGTGCAGCGCGCGCGACGCGCCGCGGCGCGCGATGCCGCCCCGTTCTTTGCATTGGGTTACACATTCCGCTTTGTGGAAAGCTCGTGGCACTTTTCGGCGAAGTTCGCTATGTCGAGTGTGTGTGTGTCTGCCGTAATCGCTAATGAGCTAGTGGTTAATGCCAGCGAAAATAAAATAATAATAAACTTTCGAGTGAAGATAAAAAGCGAATTCATTGCCGCCCGCGCCCACCCCTTTGCATTGAGGTTCGCTTTGTGGGAATGCCTGCCATCTTTTTGGCGAGGTTTGCAATGTAAAATATGCAATGTAACGTGGACGCTAATGATGGGCCAGTTGGGGTGGCAGGTGCGATAAAATAAAAAGCAGAGTGTAAAAGTAGAGTTCGTCGTCACCCTAAAATTCGAACATGCGCATCCAAGTCCCCAATGTTTTGAACGTTCGCCGTGAAAGGAAGAGAGGAAATTCCTTTAACGCGTTGCCAATTAATCGTATTAGTACCGCCGCGTCACCACTGCAATCGTAATTGAGTTACACTCATTAGAGTTTCTGAAAGGAGGCTGTCAAAGTTGTTATTGCAAAAGAGCCTCTCAATCGTAGCAATTAGTTGAGCACTAATTTAAGACGGCACGATATTTCATTAGGTCAATCTACCTAGTATCAATTACTAATATTCAGGACGTGTAAACGTACCGTATTTATCACAAACCGTAGGTAATCCTGTTTGTATCGCGCTCTTATTGCTCGTCAAGATTTCCAATGTATTTAACCACACGTCAGATTGGTAAGCAAGTAACGTTATTAATTTGCAAAGTTACGGCTTAGTGGATAGGACGAGGCCGGTGATGGGGGGTGCGTGCGCCGGATGTAAAAGGGCATGGCCCATTCGAGGAAGACTAACGGCCGATCGAACAAACTTTATCGAAGCGAAATCCGACCCTTACCCCGTCATTCACGTCGCTAACCTAACTCAACTTGACTTTCCTCGACCTTTCCACCACCGGCATCGGCTACCCATCGCGCGTTCGCCTCCCATCGCTCCATGGACTTTCTTTACCCATAAATGTCTGTTACGCTAATTATCCGAGACCTGTCCTAATGTAATTCATTGTAGTTCATTGAATAACTGTTACTACAAGAGTGCCTCTCGCAACCCCTTTTTAATTGCGAAACCCTCTCAGCTCACTAAACAGATTATTACAAATAGTATACACTTTCGTGCAAACGTATCTTTCTACTTCTATTTGTAACACAAGAAATATGAAAGAAACATTTAACCGCAGAGCGTCTACTACTCTGCTTCTCAATCATTTCTCTCTCTGACATAATTAAATCTTTCATCATTTGAAATATTGGAGAAGGGAAAGGTAGAAATGTAACTTCCCGCCGATTTGCAGGTGCGCAAGGGGAATGTTTGATTTGTGAAGACTTTAAAGTAAAGGCAAAGAAAGTGCGAGGAGGCGAACGAAAGAAAAGGCAACTAAAGCACGGCTTCTCTTTGCGATGCGGAGATTCGAGACTTAAAAGACGTACATACTGGGAAAACTAGAAGTAGATGCAATTTGTACTGCAATCGAAGTGCGTTTGCAGGTTTTCAGACGTCTGCTGCGAGTATATCGTGCTCTGGCATAGAAATGGGTCAATCGGGAGAACATGTCTGCTATAAAGAGCCCCTGTAATATTTTATACCTAAAAAGCGGAAAACCCTTTGTCAAAGTATTTGCAATCCCGAGTAGATCCAAGTATTTGTACATTACATTTAATGAAAATAGCATGGAAGATGAAATAGGGGAAAGTAGAATCTAAGTGCACACTATATCAAAATGGTACTGCATTTTTCTTAATGCCAGACGTAAAAATCGTCGGACGAATTATTCTCCCATTTCTATTATTAACAATACTAGATCTCAACGTTACGCGACCCTAAAAGCAAACAATTCACACGAAAGTTCTTCGGTATTATTTTGAAAAAGTTTCGAGAAAACTAGCTCAAAACAAAGGTGCATTGCACGAGGGAGGGATTCAGATGGTGAAGAACAGAGATCTTGACGTGTGTTGAGCTGTCGATGGAAAGTTTGGTACACTTGTCACAGAAAGGAATGAAGATTAAGGTGCTTCGACCTTCGTCGGCTTCGAAACTTTCAAACTCGAGCGATGCTAGGTTTCGAGTTTCCAGTGTCCGGCTAAGTGAACTCACTTTATGGAGTCCCAGATAGTCGAGAGCGCAACAGGATCTTCCGTATTGCATTTTTCTTGGTGCGCCTGGCTCGACGCGCGCGCGCGCGTACTCGCTCGCTCGCTCGCCTGTCCTTCTTCGGTCGGCGCTCGAGGAGAGCCAAACGGGACAGGGGTTGAAAAGAAATATCGCCGGCAATATGTCCCAGCCGTGCCATAACACACTTTCGCTTCTAACTCGCTTTTCTTGCGAGGCCCGTGCGCGCTCGCTCGCTCACTGGCTGCTGTTCCATTCAACAGTTCGCCAAACTATTCGAGCGGCGCAACTGCTCTCTCCTGGAATCCCAAGTTCACTGGGAGCAGCCCGCTTCGAGATTACAATTGTTTCGAAATTTCTTGACGCGCCCCGCCACGCCGCCTCGAGCACACTCCGAGCTGTTTTTGCCGGCGGAATTATCGAGAGTTACTACCAACCCTTCCTAATACCACAGTTTAATATTGCGCGATCTAATATCACAAGACTTCGCGACTCTACTAATATCACAGGAAACTCTGCTTCGTTTTTGCCCTCCTACTCTAAGACTTTCCAAATGACTTTGAACGCAGAAACACTTGGCTACGGTTTTATGGTAGAGAAAACTGTCGCTGAACGAAGTTTCCAAAGAATTCGCGTAGTTCTGGTAAAGCCGTAAAAAGTTGTCACTCTGGCGGATTGCAATCCTTCATTTGCAAGTACGAGTTTAGGATAAAATCAATCAAGATAGTGGTAGCTGGATAGAGAAGAACGGCGTGGCAGGGAATTTCGAGAGGATGTCCGAAATTTCGTTTGACCCAGATCGAGGGTTTTTTTCCTTGGGATTCTGAATGAACGAGCGAGCGGTCTGAGTTGGCTGTGGTGAAGGGTGCGAGGAGTGCCAGGTGAAAATCGATGCAACCGAGAGAGACCTGTGCGTGGGTACCGCGGGAGACCGCGCCTGGAAAATCAATTTTCAGGGTTTTCCAGAACGAAGACCCGTTCGTTCGTTCGTTCGTTCGCTCGGCGACCTAGGAAACAGTCGGCTAGAGAGGGCAAGAGCGTCCTTCCCACTTTCATCTTTTCTTCTCTCCCTCACTTCTACACCGGCCTTTTCTCAAGATTCTCCCTTAGTGGCACAATTTGCGCGCGAGCACGTATTAACTTTAGCTCGCTGTTTAATGATATACTCGGCGGAATTCTAAACAGCGACATTTTTCATTACCGGCGCTCGCTCGCTCGCTCGCGCGCGCGCGCGCGGATTTTCTCTACGACCTAAATGCGAAACCACCCTTTCTTCCCGTATGTCAGTGCTCGACTCAGGAAAGCCTAGTTTTCTAAGATTTCGTTGAATTCTTTACTAGAGGAGAATATAATGCTTGCTCCATTACAACCATTTTAAAAACCTCCCCATTTGCATAGATAAAATCTTATTCCATAATAAACGAAGCCCGACGTATCCCGTTCGATAAGATCGTACCAGCAGCGGCAGGGACAAGATGCAAAAAGGACGATTTTCCCGGGGGTAGAAACGCTAGCTTTTTCCTCTCGGAAAAACCGGATCTTTTTCTAGGGAATCTCGCAAGCTCGAAAAGATGGGGCACGAAATTCTAGGGGGCAGTGAACGTGCACGGACTGTAAGCTGCTATCGAGCGGATAGGCGTGCGACAACCCCTTCCCGTCACTCCCGTACCCCGCGGCCAACCCCTAGTTCCCTTTTTCCTCCCTCTCCTGCTTGCCAGCAGAGCTCCCCTTTGCCTTTCGAGCGAGCGGAGCGGAGCAGAGCGGAGCAGAGCAGAGTAGAGCAGAGCAGAGCAGCAGCGGAGGGTGGTGGTTCGAAAAGGGAGGAGAAAGAGAGAGAGAGAGAGATCGAGACAGAGTGAGGTCGAAGCTACACGCTTTCCCACACTCACACGCAAGCAAGCTCGCTCACTCAACCCAACCAACCCTCCGCTTCGTCCTCCGCACCACCTGTACCCTTCGCCCATTTCACCCCTTTTCCACCCGGCAGCCCCCTGCGGAACTACTACCTGCCTGCCTGCCTGCCTGCCTGCCTGCCAGCCTGCCTGCCTCCCCTTTTCTTTCTCACTTTCCCGCACGCCCTCGGCAAAATATTCCCTCTTTCTCTCCACCGTCCGCCCGCTCGCTCGCTCGCTCTCCCTCCTCCTCTCTTTCTCTTTTCGTCCTCGTACTCTGTGTACGCGCGTCCGCCCTGTACATGCACGCCTCTTTCTGTGTATGTGGACGATGCTTCATCCCACCCTTCGCCGACCCTCTCGCCCTATCTCCCTCCGGGTTATCGCGCTGCTGCGCTTCCCTCTCGCTCGTCGAGCGAATCAACGAGCGAGCGAGCGAGCGAGTGTGCTCGTTCTCTGCGGCGAACGCTCTTTTTCCCTGACTAGCTGGCTCTCGCTGGCTGTCGAGCGTTCCCTCGTTCCTCGTCCTAGCTCGTCTCGCGCCCTCACCTACTCGCCCAATCCCCCCCTCGTTCCCTTTGCCTGACAGGGCCGCCACTCATTATAGTTACCACCACTACATACCATCCACCCATCCACCCCCTCATCCACACCATCCCCATAGCCTCAACTCAACCCGAGCAAGCAACCCTCCCGCACCCCTCAACCGACCAACCTTGGGCCAAGCAGCAGCCCATACTACCGCCGGGCATCGACGACCTCAGGGCTTTCGTCCCTTGCCTGGCTTCACCAATCTTTCCGCGGGTCACCTGCACCCTATAAACCTCCTGCCGATCGAGACTATCGCGCTCGACACCCCCCCGCCACAATGATGATGAATACGCCGATACCGCGATTTAACTTCGCCCAGGTTCCCCTGCATCGGATGTGTCTGTCTGTGTATGTGTGTGTACGGGGGGGCTTTTTTTCATTGGAGGGAAATAGGGAGGAGGAGCAGGAGGAAGAGAAGATGCGAATGATGCTCGTTTGAGAGATGGGGGTGCGGAATGCTGGTTGGATATCGCTGGATATCCTGCCCCACATGCACAACCGGCTGATGCGATATCTCCCCTCCGATTAGATTCGGTTGACACACTTCTCCTCGCATGTATCTGGTTCAGTGTGATGGAGATGTTCGGTGGGCCACGACAATTTCGCGGTGACGCTCGACTTCGGACGAGGAGGGAGAGAACGACTCTTGTTGTACCCGCCGAGCAAGAAGTACCGTGCGATTTCATTTCATTCGCTTTTATAAGGTTGCCATTAATTTCGAGCGCTCTACTGTGAATTCAAGGCGAGACAATTTAATGGGAATTATTTATTGGCGAGATGATGTATTATTCCTGAAGTATTTGGTAGTTTTTAAAGTATTGGGGACTTTTTTCTGGGGTGGAAGTTTAGGTTAATGAGAAGTAGGGAGATTTGGTCTCATTGAATCTGGGTGGGAAGTGTTAGCTTCCCAACAACGTGGGAATATGTCGCGAATCCCTAATTGCGCTTCCATCGAAGGCTAAACCAGTGGACACCTGTTCCTGTAGCCGGCGCATTCATACACCCACGCGGCACACACGAATATCATTAATAGCTGGCATTATTCGCATAGTGGAGATGAAGTATGTCATTAGAGCAGGCAGACCGCCCGCCGACAAACGGTGAATCAAGACTCGCCCAATACCTCGAGTATCGTCGGCGATAATTATTGTTGCCTCTCTGATGGAACTTCAATCCGTCCGTCCACTGTTCTTTACAAAGGGCAAATATTTTTTGAAGTTATAAGTCCACTTTTTCTTATTTCGAGATATCTCATCTTCTTAGAGTGCCATTTAGAAGGGATTCCATTATGGAAATTAGTTCTAATTTAATTCCTTATTAAATTGAACTTACATCACTTTGAAAAATGACTGCTCCTGCCTTTTTTAAAGTAAAGTTCTCGGGATACCACAAGTCCGAACTTTGACGTTTGCTTAAACTCCTTCATAATTCCTATAGCGCCTTACAATTGGAGAGCAGAAAAGTGCAAGTTCCAATGCTCTCCAACTGCGAATTCAACGTTGGAATGAATATTTCTAAAAAGGAGAGCAGTTCGACGTTCCGCATTTTCATTAAAACTTTCCTCCCCTTTTTATCAGCCAATCGATCTATAATATCAATGTGGGTTTGGAAATTGATTCTATTTGGACAATGATTGCCGTTAAGGCAAACAATCAGAGGAAATTTGATTATCATTTTCCGTCTTTGAATCGTGTGTCATTATCGCTAAGGCTAAGGCGTTGGGCGGTCGCTTGAACTTTCGGCTTCAAAGTGCCGCGATCGATGGATAATCTCGATTTCAAGTTGTCGAGCCGCACCTGACCTCTCCGCAACACACTTTCTCGAAGAGTCCTTTCGCGGCGGAGAAAAAGTTTCTGCGACGAAAAGTTCCCGGCGGTCCTTCAACAGGCGGCCAGACGATCGGCCTGTAAAGTTCATGACAGAAGATCCCTATGAAAAGCCCGAAGCTCGAAGTTAATGAGCCGCGCGAAAGTTGGCACCCACTTTTAACTCGGCCGAACCTCCGAGACTTTCCGCAATAAAGGAAATACTAATCCTTCCATTCCACCAAATCCTACTCTCCGCCTTTCTTGATAAGCAAATATTTGCATTCCCACGCGTCTTTCAATTCTTTATGTTTTCATTAGGAAAGCCATTCAAGAATATTAGAACAGTTTAACCTCTACAAGACAGAAATATCCCTTCGGTTACTTTGAACTCTGTGGCATTCCGATATCACACCTCTAATTTATTGTATTTTAATTTATTCTTAAAGTTTCAAGTGTACCGTCTCCAAACTTTACGGGGCTAGAACCTTTTTGAAAGAGTAGTGTTAAGTTGCTCGGCGTCCCGTACTTCTAAAGTAAATTGTTTTATATTACTTTTTTCCCTCCCAAGTTCTCTCGCTGGATTGTAGATTTGAGATGGTTGCAATGCCAGTTTTCTATTTGCTAGGGTCCAACAAAATAATTTCTCGCAATATTACAGGACAGAGTGGATACGCGGAGTAGCACGGCATTCTTGGTATTCCAAAAATTTGGCGAGCGATCGATGCGCACAAGCGGCGGCAGGCATTTTCATCTGAGATTAGAGGACAGGCCACGATTAGATGGAGCTAATTATTCTCCGGATATGTAGGAATGTCCGATATTATCTTACATTGGCTGGCAAGTGTACCATCTGGGAGTTTGCGCGAGCCACCGCTAATGTCGGCCAGCTGTTCTCTGCCACGGATTGTCATCCGGCGGATATTTAGCCGGCAACAATTACTTGTTTTAACGTATAACCAATCGGTTGTGCACATATTTTCCCCGACAATTCCTTCATTCCCGTATCTATATTCAATAGGGGGGAAAAAACGCCGGGAATAACGTGTGCGTTGTTCGTTTGGCAAAATGAATTTTCATTCGGCTATTCGATCCCCGCAAAATACCTGCGCGTTCTGTACATATTTGTCGAAGTAAATACAGTTTCAAGGCTAAAATTATTTGCGCAACACTACTATTACGACAATGGAGACAGCATTCCCAAAGCAGATGATCAATCTGAATTTAATGGGAATTTGCGAATTCCCGATATGCCAAAACATCCATCTTTCAAATGAGCACAAACCTGTTTTGCACGAATTATCTTACACAAGAGTGACTCTTTACCTCGCATAACTTAGACAATCATTGTGGCAACAAACCGTTGGTTCTATGACCGCACTGTTTATACGAATCAATGCTGTTTCGACCAACACATTTAGACTAATTGCGAATCGAGACTATCCCTTCGATATATCCATAACACGGCATGTATCAGGACAGGGAAAACGTGTCGCGTACGTACCGAAGTGTCCGAAGTTCGTGTCGGCGTGAGGAGGAGGAGGACTGTGCCGACTGGCTCTCTCGGTGTGCCTGGCGTGCGGCAAACTCCGACGGGCTCTCCCTTACAACAAGTTGTGGACCACGGGGTCGCTCGGGATCACAGAGGGTTGTGGAGGGTGGCACTGGCAGGCAAGCAGGCTGGTTGAAGCGCGATTGTGTGCCGCGCGTTTGTGTACATCGGCTGAGCCGAGTCGACTGGCAAGCGAGAGAGAGAGCGAGTGGAGGGTTGTGTCGGTTGGTAGAAGATGAAGGAAGCGTAGGAGGAGGATGGTAGGAATCGGGCGAGGGAGGAAAGAGCGGGGCGGGGCGGGGCGGCTTGGCAGCGACGACGGCCACGAAAAGTTTCGCCCCGGTCACGTTCAACTTTCGCGCCCGTTCAAAAAAGCCCGGAGAGAGCCCGCTATGCCCGTCGAATTGGGTCACCGACCGAGGCAAGCGTACTACCTGTTTCCTTCCTTGAGACTCTCTCCGTCTCGCCAACCCCTGCTCTGCCAGCCCACGGCCAACTGGCAACCTCCCTCGCAGCCCCGACCAAACTTCTTCCCACTCCGGACACCCCAACCCGCCCCCCCACCGCATATAATGCGCCTCCTTGGATACCCCTCGGCTTCTTCTCTTGCGACCTACGATCACCCGGATTGAGTTTAAGGTCGTTCCTTCGCCTTAGCCTGCCGCCTGCCTGCCTGCCTGCCAGCCAGCCAGCCAGCCAGTTCTCCGCTTCAGCTGGGGATAAGCTATGACCGATTCATTCTTCTTTTCAGCCTCCCTCCCTCGCACCAGACGAATTGGAGCCGAGAAGAATTGGGTCTCTTACTTTCTGCTGACTTTCGTCCACTGGATATCTAATTGCCTTGATGTGAGTGCTATTAGTAATTTTCAAGTCTTATAATGTTAATGCTAGTTTTAATCCTACTAGGTCCTATCGATTTCTGTGGATCGCCTGCGAATTTATTCGGGCGGTAGTTTTAATATTTTGATCATGGAAATGTTCGTATTAATAGTAATTACTGTTTAATTAGCAGTCATATAAGCCTCCAACTTGTACGGGGAGGATGAAATAAATATCGAAATTTAGAAAATGAAGTTTTATAAACGGCAGAATGGAAGCTGACGGGATAAAGAGATAATTTTTACATGACGATATTTTAACCTGGCGATAAATCCGACTGGTTATCGCGTTTCAGGATATTTTTACTGAAAGCGGAGTATAAAAATCAAAGACTTGCAATGTTGTAAGAGTTAAAAGTATTCCCCCCGGCGAAATTGCGGCCTGTCAATCGGTGTAATTCGTTTTCACTGGCCTTTCATACAGTTATTGTGGTCGGACAGTTTTAGGATGCCCAACTGCCTACGGAAACATAGTAATCCATACACAATTTGGGGCCAAGCTCATTAACTAGATTTACGCATACATAATGCGCCAGCGAACTACTGTCCCCCGCTAATGACGATGCGCCTACATATGCCTGTACAGGCATCAACCGCAAAACCGTACAGGCTCATTGACGAAAGTTGTCAAACGAAACTATATTGTTTATGGGGGGACAAAAAAAGGCATTGCTATTTCGAAATCTAGCGGAGTAATTTATGCGCTCTTCGCAGACCAATTTTTGTGGGAGAATTTTTCTTCACTTATCGAGAAACTTTTCTGAACCTAATAGAATATGAACGCACACTTTTCGTCCTGTCCAATCAGACTATGAAACGCGATGCTGCAAAAATACTCTTATTGCGAGAACGATTAGCGATAGCGCCAGCCACGATTAGATATTCCGAACATTCTCCACATTTTCGAATCAATCTCCGAATAGCCAAAATAACGTCCTCTACGGGAGAAATTAGGCGAGCAGATATGCGTTCTACTACGAAAAATCAATACTATATCATCACGAAAGTCCCTTGCGCGACACTGGTGATGGATTAACAAAGTTTTTGAACTTTCGTCCAGTCAAAATGGTCGGAAGGCTTCGGGCGAGTCGAAATCCCCATGCTCATTTGCAATTAACCTCGCTCGAAAATCGAATTGCCGAGTTGAAACACGTCATAGATTAGGTGGTGCTTTAAAATACCGAGGAACTTATGCGATGCCAGGACTTCGGCGAGAGAGAGAGAGCGAGAGAGTGGTTAACTTCCGGCGGGACATTCGGCCTCGCGAAGTCGGTGATTCATTTCTCGGAGGTTTCTGAATGGCGCGTGTTAAAGATCGAAAGGGTGGCAGAGATCAGTGGGCTGTCGGCCTTGAGGGAGGGAGAGTTAGTCCCTTGGCAATTCGAGGGAGACTAAAGGCGACGCGTAGGTGGTTGTAGATGGAAGAAGGCGGCCGGCAGCAAGCAGGCCTGCTTTCTCTGTCTCTCACCTGACTTGGAAGGAGGTCCGTGAAGCGAGAGACAGCTCACGAGGCGGCCTCTTCAGGGATCGATCGGCGTCGACTCAAGTCTCCGAAGCACGATGCGGTGATCCTGGACGATACGTTCGATCGCTGCCTACCTACTCCCGGCTCCTTCGATCCCACGCTTGCCACACAGAGAGAGAGCGAGGGAGAGAGAGAGGGCGAGAGTTCTGTCTCTCACGCACCCCGCAAAACTTATCCGTTCGTGCACGGACACTCCTCTACTTTGCCGTGTCTTGGGTGCCGTCCTCCTCCTCGGCGAGCGGCGAGCGGCGAGGCTCTAGCGGCGGGGTAACGTTGTCGTCGCCGATGTTGACGATTCGAATTGCGAGTAACCCGAGAGCACACACCGGCGGCCTGCTGCTGGACCGACGACCGGCTGACTCTCCAGTTTAAGCAGCACTGACGCGCGCCCGTCCGCGCGGCTTTGCATCGAGCGGCTCGAACCTCGGCAAAATTTTCGGACTTCCCTGGCGCGGTGCTGCAGCAGCTGCCGAGTGGGCAGAAGCGGAGCGGAGCGGAGCAGAGCAGATTTTTCGGGGTAGTGCGCGCTCGGCGATCTTCGGCGCACTAAAACGCGACCAGAGAGAGAGAAAGAGAGAGTGAGCGTGAGCGTGAGCGGCGGTGTCCGGGGCTGGAGAGAGAGAGGGGCTCCCCGCGGTGTGTTGATCGCTGCTGGGACTCACCTTCTGCCGATCGAACCGGCCGAACCGAGCTGAATTTTTCGGCGTTTACTGCCTTTAGGCCTGCTCTGCTCTGCTCTGCTCTGCTTTACCCCGCCCCTTCTCTCAAATGTTCCCTGCCTCTCATTCTCGCTCCCTTTCCCCGTTTCTCCGGCTCTTTCTCTGTCTCTCTTTGCCGCACGAGCACAAATTGACCCGTCGTTCTCGATCTACCTCACCCTCCCGCTCTCTCCAGCCCTCCCACCCACCCGCCTCTCGCGCTCTCTCTCACCCGCCCGCACACTCTCTCTCTCTCTCTCTCTCTCTCCGCAGCTAGCAACCACCCTCCTCACTATCGCGCGCCACTTGCCACAGCTTCCAACCTTTTTACCCCGTTCTACCCTGCTTCCGCCTCCACCACCTCCTTCTCCTCCACCTCCACCACCCCTCGCGCGGCCTGTCGACCACCCGCCGAGCCACCCCCCCGATCCTCCTCCTCCTCCACCTCGTATTCCTCCTCATCCTCTTCCTCCCCATAAGCCACCCGACCGCCCTCCGCGCCATCCGCCGCCCGGCACCATCCAGCTTCACCACCATCCACCCTGCCAGCTTTCTCTCACCCCCTTTTTATCCCGCTCTCCCTTGCCCGCGCACACACCACTCATTATGGTAGCCTCCCTCCCTACAAGAGTGCCCGTCGCGCGCGTGCGAGAGCGAGCCGGCTTTCCCTTTCCCTCTCTTTCCAATCTCCACCCACCCCCACACCACACCACACCACCCTCCTCTCTCGTTTCCTCGTTCTCTTCTTTCCGTGTAGCGCGATATCCCTTTCCAACCCCCACCTACTCTCTTTCTCTCTCTCGCGCGCGCTGCTCCGCCGGAGAGCAAGCACCCACCCCCGCGCGCGTGAGCGAGCGAGCGAGCGGAGAGCGAGCGAGCTGTGCGCTGTGTGCTTGTCCTCCTCTGCGCTTCGCGTCCTCCTGGCCTCTCCTACATCGGCTGGCAGTCCGACCGCCTCAACCCGCTTCCCAAGCCCCTACCACCTTCTCTCCACCCTCGCACAACCGCCCGCACCACCACCGCACGCCACCCTACCAGCCCCCGCTCTCTCTCCCATCCACTGCCTCTACCGCAACCCCGGGAAAACCCTGGAAAATCCAGCAGCGTACACCTAACTTCACCCTCTATGTATTACCCTATGTACGCGCGCGCACATGTACTCACCCCACCGCCCGACCAACCCCCTGTCCACCGCCGCCGCCGCCGCCGCCGCCGCCACCCTCCACGCTCTCGTCGGGCGACGTGTACATTGGCTCTCTCTCTGCATGAGTATATGTCCTAGCGAAGCCGCGTGTGTGTGTGGGTGTGGGTGCGCGCACTGTCGGTGTATCTATGTATGGACGACTATATGCATATATATATGTATGTGTATATATATATATGTGCCTGGGATATAACATATAGCCGGTGCGGCCGCGTACGTGGCCGTACGTGAGCGCAGAGAACGCTCTGTGTGGCCACACCGGCGCGTCCAGAGAGCCGAGGAGCGAAAGAGAGAGAGAGAGGAAGAGAGAGGATTAGAGATATATAACGTATATGTATATGGATGTATGTATAAGCGCCACATGCGTGACACGAGCCTTGCCCGCCCGGCCTACCAACCTCTTCCAGCACGCATGTCGAGAGAGAGAATCGTGCGAGAAATGCACGCACGCACGCACGCACGCACGCACGCATGCATGCTCAACTAGGATAGGTGTGCGAGTCTCGTGTACGTAATAGGCAGCGGCCAGCTCGCCGTCTGACAAATTGTTTATTTAAAGGATCCGCGCGAGTACGAGGTTTCCCACTGTCTCACGAAGAAAGACAGCTGATGGCGAAGATACTTCGCGATTGGTCGGTGAGAATTAGTTGGGTTTGATCGCTCTCGGTCGGAGCGAATGAATAATTGCTCGATGTTTTTGGGGAGTCATTAGCCGGCAGAGCTTTCAGGATTTTCATCGAGCAGATTTTCCACGGCGACCTTAATTCTTCGTATTCGGAAGCAAGTAGAATTCGTGATCAATAAGGGTTTTAGTGCGTTTTTGGGGTGGCTGCTAAAAATGATATTGATTTCGGGGTAATGCTGGATTTCGCGTGCGCAAGACCTCGGGAGAATGAATATTGTTCGGGTTATTAAGATAATATAAAAAGCATGCTAGTCACAGTAGCAACTCCTGTTCTTTTTTTCTATCGATTTACTAGACAGTTTCATTCAAAATTTATAATACAGAAGATCAATCACCACTGTAATTACAAAGTCGTTGGTCATAAACTATTAAATGTTCCTCCACTTTCCGAGAACTATGTCGAATTTCTGTGAAGACGCGCGCGGCGACACAGTGCCGCCCAATTTCCCGAGCGTTAATTCACCGTGGAGGGAAGCCGCGGGCCGTTATGACGCACGAGAAGTTCCAAAGAGAGCAAAGTCGACGGAGACTTAAAGAGATTTTGGAAAAAGCAAATGTTAATGAAGGTGTAATGGGCGAGGAAAGGGTCTCCGCTCCGGGAAAAAGTATGAACACCGCTTGATGAGGGCATAGCAGCAAGCTGGCGCGCGCTGGTGCCCGCATCCCCCTGCGGTGCGTGGTGCACGGGCACACACCACATCGCTCGCAAATCCGTACACTCTAATTGGCCAAATTTACTAGCTCAGCGGGCAACGGGCGGAGGAGGGCAAGAGGACATGGAAGAGGGAGAAGGAGGAGGCAGGAGGCAGGAGGCAGGAAGGGGGGAGGTGGTGGACCGAGGGTGGCAGATTTTTACTCCTGTTGATTGGAAAAATGTGGCCCGCGGTATGCCTGACCAATTTCCCGGGGAAAAAGTGGCCTCATATGGACCGCCTATGGACCAGTTTTCGCGTGAATTTTTGCGCTTGCCGATATCTCGCGTACGTGCGGCCACCAAGTACACATACCGCCGGATAAAACAGGATAATCTAGATACACGCAGAGCAGCAGCCGGCTGCTGGTGTGTGACGCTCGGAAAAAAGGCCGGCGAGAGCCCGGCGCGATATAACCACTTAATGCGCACTGGGCATTAATGTGTCGAAGTGTTTCGCGATATTCGCATATTAGCTACTTTCGCATTGTCCCGCTGACAACCGGCTTTCCGCCTGCTTTCACCAATTTGCCCAAGAATTACTATTATTTCCCAATTCTTTCAATGCAAAGTTTTATAATGAATTTCAGGTTGCTTTTATCCCGCGCCGATGTGTGTTATTGAAGTTTTTCAACGTTTGATTAAAATTTTGATTTGTGTGTGAGGATTGTTCTGTTATAATACGAAAGTACGGCATGTTATTCCTCCTGTGAATACGGAAACTGGGAAATGTTCAACAGTTTGATGAGAGTCAAATTTCGAATCAACTGCTTAAACTGTAAATCAAGTAAAAGTCTCGCTGAAGATGATTACCCTTTCATTTCGAATTCAAGTCTCATTCTCGAAAGAGTAGGAGAGAGAAAGAAAATCTTTTCAAAACTTACGAGCCTCGCCTCGAAAAAAAAAAACAGAATTCTGTTGCCGTATTACAAGCCTCTCAGAACAGCGGAGCAACCCTTCACTCGAACTGTCGTTGAAACGGAAACGCTTAAAAGATATCGAAAGGAAATCAGAACTTCTCGGAGTTCCTACTCCCCCTTTCCCTATCTCCGCTCTCTCAAGTACAGTTACACGTTTCACATACTTGCCAACAACTCCCTCGAACCTCGCACGCGTCTTTTCCACACCACACACACACACGCGAGCACATCCCACCCACGCCGTACATCCACAGAGCGAGAAAGATACGCGAGCGTTCGCGCGCGCGCGCGCGCACGTTAAAAATAGCCGCTAATCATCCCTCGGTCGATCAGCTCGAGCGAGGGTGAGGAAGCAACGCGGCGGGGAAACGACCGAGTTTTTCGATGGGCTCTCTCGCAGCCCCACCGACAATTCATACTCTCTCTCATCCCTGCCCGCGCGCGAGCGCGCACCACTTAACCCTCACGATTTTCGATGCAAGACGACTTCCTCTCGGCGCGCACTTCGACGCGCTCGTGTGCGTCACGAAAAGCAGAGCAGCACTCGAATTACCGTGGCGGCCTGGCGGCGGCTGCTGGGGTGCAAGGCCTCCAAGAAAAAGGACAATTGTCCCGCACTCGAACTCGAGTGCCACGCGCGCCACCACCACCAACATCACCATCACTACCATCACCGTTACCAATCGGTGTGCTCTCTTTCGACGCATGTAATTGCTGGCAAACATGGCTTCGACAGCAGCAGCCGGCAGGTGCAATCGGCGCAATCAGGCATTAGAAAAAGCTGGTACGAAAAAGCGCGGAGGAATATTTTCCGGAGAATGGCCGCCCTAAATTAGCGCGGCGACGACACGCGTAAAAACCGGCATAGAAAAAATCCCCGACACCCAGTCTACTCGGCAACCACCGCCACTAACCCCCTCCCTCTAGTTTCCCTCTTCCTCTCCTTTACCACCCTCTGCCAGCAACGCGTGTCCCGTAATCGATGTTTTACGGGGCGTCGCGGCCTTTTTCGCGGTTTCCTCGCTATTCCCCTGTTTATTAGGAGTCCGTTATCCGTGCTCGTATCGGCGACGCCCGATTTTCACCCGCAAAAAGCAACCGCTCACCCACCCTTTCCCCCCCATCGACAATTACACTTTTCCGAAGAGCAAGCAGAGTACACAGCGCAGGTTTAATATCCGCAGAGAGAGCGCAGCTACCACACGTTGACATGTTATAGGAATATTGAGATTGATGGGTCGATTTGGTGCGGGAAAGAATAATTAATAGTGAAAGCGTCACTCACAAAAGTGGTTGCCTGGTCCAGCGTAGTGGTGGCCCTTGTACGCAGCGAAGAGTCCCGGGTTGATACCGATCTGCAACAAAACTCGTTCGTCTCAGTTCGAGGCTCGAGAAACTTTCTCGATTGTGTATCATATACCTGGGAATGTAATTGGTACGCTTTAATAGAGCTGCGATCGCTTCGCTTGCTCCATGCGATGATGCAATGACGAACATGCGAGAAACAAATTACGTAGATAATATTACTGTACAGCATCCGACAAAACAGTTGTCACAATCTACAACACGCTCGTCGGACGGAAAGTGAAATTTGTTAGCACGTACTTATACCCAGTGAGCATGATTTTTTAAAAACCTCCTTTTGAGGGAGCTAAAAAAAGTCTTGCATATTGGCTGTACGTGCTAGCAAACTTCATTTTCTGGCAGCTATGTTGCAGATTGCGACAATTATTTTGTCAGATGTCAGCAAGACAGTTCTGGGATAAATGGTGTGCTGTTCGTCACGAATTTTTTTTACCGAAAGACAACGTTGCCTTTGCCACTTTATCGCCAGATCTGACTGGCACACAATTTCTAAGTCGAAGACAATAGACAGTGCAGTAAGGGCCTGTTTATCGTCTTTCGCTCCTTCGGCCTGTCAAACATTAGCTGACCCTATTGACGGCTGCCGACCGTCGGGTCAAAATGGCTGACACCTGGACACCACGTGTGCGCTCGGATCCGACGCGCATCGTTGCTCCTAACCATAAATCTATTCTGCCGAACTACCTGACTCGGACTCAGCTCGAATCTTAGTCAAATAGTACGTCGCAGCTAACAAACCCTTGATAATCGTATCTCAGTGAGAGCAAGTTTAAACGAGATAATAATGGAAATAGACACCCATATGGTTCGAAATAGTTTACGAGAAAAGAAACTAACTTTAAAAGGAACTTATAATGAAATCGAAAGTAGATTGTACAGGGTGAATCACTTGCCTTTAAATCACCATCAAAAATTGGATATTTTCAATGGCCAAAAATATGGGGAAAAAAAAATTTTGAGCTGGGGCTCTGAAATTTATATTACATCTTTCTTGATGCAAGGGAAGACTCCCCACCAAATGTCAGCCCCGGAAAATGTCGGGAAGTCCAAAAAATATGGGAAAAACCAGCGAAAATTCCGAAAAAATCGAACTTTAAAGGCAGTTTTTTTAGTGTTTGCGATAGAAATCCGGACTTTTTTCGACGGATTTCTTGTTTTCTATCCGTTTTCATTCATAAACAATCGATTCCTGAAGAAAAAACCCGAGTTCGGGGACCTTCGAAAAATCGTGAAGAAATCTGAAGGGGTACCCCTAGAGAAAAATTTGCCGAAAAAAAAATTTTGAGCTAGGGCCCTGGAATTTTTATGGTATCTTCCTTGGTGCAAAAAAACATTACCCACCAAATTTCAGCCCCGGGAAAGGTCGGGAAGTCCACCAAAAAAAATAAAAACCGTTAAAAATGAGCAAAAATTGACTTTTCTGGACGGTTTTTCGACCCGTTCTCGTTGCAAATCCGGACTTTTTTTCACGGATTCTTTGTTCTCTATCCACCCTGATACGAAAACAATCAAAATATCTCGGGTTCGGCCGATTTTGAAAAACTTGAAAAAATTGAGCATTTTCGAGGGTCGAAAACAGGTGAAAACCTAAACTTTGAGCTAAGGCTCTGAAATTTATATCACTTCTTCCTTGACGCACAGAAACATTACCCACCAAATTTCAGTCCCGGGGAAGGTCGGGAAGTCCGCCAAAAAAATAAGGGCTAGGAGAGTTCTGATTCAAAGGCAAGTGAATCACCCTGTACAGAATTAGTTTATCAATGTTTTCAAAAAGCCGCGTAATAATTTGACATTGTTGAAACAATTCACCGCGAAATTCATAATCAAAAACTAGTGATTGATGAATTTTAAATCACTGAACTAGGATTAGTGGTGTAATGAAGAGGTTGAATGCTTTCTCTGTATAGGAAGGAAATCCGGAGATTTCCATTGTTTACAGTCGGTCGTCAGTGTAACGAGTGATTTCCCGGGATAATAGCTGCGGCAGCGATACAGAAATAATGATCATGTCCTTAATCTGGGCTTTCATCGACGACGGCGCTCTCCTTTATTCCCACTTGAAATACTTTGAGCGATTTCAATCTTCTAGAAATTATTACGCGGCCAGCCAGTCAGCCAGCCAGCGAGCCAGCCAACGAGGCTTATTTCCAACCAGTTTCCGTGCCCGACGATAGGATTATTGTCTCTGCAGCTTTGTTCGCTCCAGAGTCATTTACGTCCTTCGAGAAAAATAGTCCTCTCGGAAATTCCGACTGCGCACCGTCTCTCCTTATAGGACTCCTCCTTCCAACACTTCCTGTTCCTCCATTCGGCTGAGCTTCCGCTCATCGCCTCTTAGTTAGTTACGATCACTCGACTTCAACCCCTTCCCAATTGATCTCCGCGGCTACCATCTTTCGATCGCAATTAACGACTTACCAGATACTTTTCTTAAAGAGTCTTATCAATGTATGATTTATCGCTCGTTCGGCTCGTAGAATTTATTGAAACAGTATTATATTGTAAGTTTTAAATTTTCAGTAACTACGAATTGATATCTACGTGATATTCACCGGTTTCAAAAAGCTATTACAAAATCATATTCCCGATCAATGGCACTTTGAACTTGTTTTTTTTATGAAACGTGCTGTTGCCGGAATGTTTTGTGAAGATTACAATAAACTATAATTAAAAATGTAGGTTTTAGTGAATATTGAAAGCTTTCAACCATCAGCGCGATCGTTGCTAGGTATTTTCTATCGAATTAATACATTGAACACTATGGAATTATTAATAAACAGGCCAGATTTAATTCACCGACTCACTTGGGAATGAAAAATGGCAAAAGCGGGGCATTTTCAAGGATTATCTGCGAAACCAGTAAGATTTAGCGAGAGTGCGGAGTTCACGGGCAGGGGAGGAGTGAGGGCTTTGCTTGTAAACCGGGCGACGGGGCATAAATGTTTTTTTAACGGAGAGCCTCGGCGACTGAAATTTTCATCGCGCGAACGCTTCGATCCGCGTGAACTTTCGCGAAGCTGGCTGGCATTTTTTACTTCGAAACTCGGAAAAGAGGAGTAGGATGACTGGAACAAAGAATCACGGAAAGAAGCGATTGTCCACAACGAATCTTTTGTCACTAGTACCTGAAGCGTCGAGCATTACTTCTAGAATGAATTCCTCTTGTTTCGCGGAGTAAAAAAATGCCGGCGGACGCGCGCGCGCGCGCGCTCTCTGCTGCTGCTTCGTATTTCCCAGACATCGGAGAACACAATGAATTTCTACGCATTTTCCACGGACTTCATTTGGCTAAGTATCAAATTTAAAATTTCGAAAACAAAATTTACCTACCCACTCTCTCTTTGTTTGAATATATCGGAACTTTTACTTTGAGTCCTGCGGGTATTCTGGAAAACACACGGCCAGCCCCCGGAATAAAATAAACCAATCGCGGTGAAACGAATCACTGATTTAATTACACAGTAATTACACGAATTCCTCTGAATTTCATTAAATCAAATACGAAATTTATACCGTAATTTATTTCCCTATATGCTTTGCCTCCTCGGCTTTTATATTCTCGGCAAATTAACGTATTTTTTCCGACTAAACTCGCGAGCGGCATAGTGTTAAGAATAATTTCGCGAGACAACCTATCTGGAATTGGAAACTCGGGAGAATTGAAAACGCAATCACCCTCGCGCTACGATTCTTTTGTACATAAAGCGAGTGAGAGATAGAGACGGAAAGAGAGTATCCTCTCGCGACGGATTCGTGCATACAGTTCTTAGTCGCGATTATGCAATGCGGCCTGTCACAGATGTGGTGGTACCTGTTGCGCAACCACATTATCTTCGCTCTTCACTCAGGAGGCTGGGTAATTAATAACGACAAAGTCCAAGGATAACCAACAGAGATGCCATTAGTCGCGTGCATATATCTTCTTGTCCTCTTCTTGCTCTCGGCGTACTCGCGCGTATCGCTGTCTGTTTCGCCCTTTCGCCAATATACTCACTGCCCTACACGCTTCAACTAGCGACGCTCCGCTTTATTGCCGATGAGCTTGGAATACATTCTCCACGTTCCTCGAATATTTTCAGCTAATGAGAGAATAGTCTTCTCTATGCGATTGCTGCCCGCTTCTTCATCACTTAGCTGCTGACGAGAAATTCCTTGAGAGATGCTCGAGTAAATTTGTCGAATGATTTCTATTTTATTCGGAAATAAATTCGATGGAAAATGAAGGATCCTTCAAACGAGTTGGAAATCATACGAGCAAAAGTCAAATAAATGTATGACTGGCGCGTGAGAAATATTCACGTATTTTGTCAACGGCAAGGCCAAGCAATCACGAGAGCGTACTCAAGGTGTTTAAAAGACTCGATTCGCAAAAAATTACCTGCGCTCGAGAAAAAAAGTCCGATATAAAAACTGCAGTATTAAGCAAGGTAAACACGGATTAATAAGAATGGGAGGAAGCGAGCGTTATCGTATTGAAAATTGAGGTGTCAGATATCCTTTTATCGTACATTTCAGGTGAGAGGGAAATCCTTTGACTCTCGGTTTATGGGTGCAACTGAATACCGAGACAGGGTATTTCTATAGGGGACGGGCTGCAATAACAGTTATGCGTGGGTCAAAAAGCCCTTGAAAATACGAAACCAAACCAAGCCCGAATTGATTGAGCTTCGCCGGTGGTTCAACGTGACACTTGCCTCCACCTCCTCCACCTCCGGCTCGCTTGCCTTTTAGCAGGGGAACTCGGCGTAACAGATTTTATTTTTGACTGATATTTGTAAACATAGCTCGCCGGCAATCCTGTTTGGGGAGGCTGCCACGGGGCACCGTGGATTTTTGGTCAATGGCTCTCGCTCCCCCGCACCCATCAATCCTCCCTGCTGTTTTCGTATTTTTGGCTTCACCGCGGTATGACGGGCAAAAAATCTCCAAGCTAGCCGCTTTTTAATTCCTACTGATTTTTTTGTTGCCCCTCCTGCCTCCTCCCCCTTCGAAAGCATGCTATCGAAAGCTTTTGCAAAGCTCAACTGAAACTTGTCTATAGCACAATAATTTACTGCATCCCTCGGGGAATGTTTAAACTCCTGTATTTTTACTCTACTTCTCATTACAAGTACAATTTATCTTTAGTTTCATTAATCACAATGCAAATTCGACGACAACCCCTAAAAATCATTATCCATTCTTTAGGACAATTACATTCAAATTTACCGGACACAAATATTATTTCAACACTTCGATACCGGACAAATTGGCGAGGAAAAGTATCTTTAAAATGGTATAAAGTGGTGGGTGGCAGCGCGGCGCATAAGTATCGAGGATCTAGACAAAGCCGGCGCGGCGGGCAAAAGAGCGAGCGAGAGAGGCGGATGCGGTCGTCACGGTGGTCTCGTGGAAATCGCGTTATATCGTTAGTCGCGTATGGCCGCGCGCGCGCGCGCGCCCGCGTTTCTCCCTCCGCATAAAGTACGTATCGCATTAGCGCGTTAACGCCAATGCGTTAGCCGCTCGGCCGGCGCCGAATGGCGCTTCGCCCAGGATAAACGAGGATAAAATAACGGCTCGCGCGCGCGCGCGTACATTCGCTCGCTCGCTCGCTCGTGGCCGCCCGTTTGGCCGAGCGAGCTTGCGGCTGGCCAGCCTAGCAGCTCGACAGAGAGAGAGAGAGAGAATAAGAGAGAGAATGAGAGAGGGCAGAGGGAAGCTTGGGTGTGGAATTGTCGCCGATTGAAAACAACGCGCGTCGGTCAGAGCGTGGAGCGTCGGGGATGGGGCCGAGGATGATGAGAGAGGGTGCGAGTCCGGGAGACTCTCTCTCTATGTGTCCCTGCCAACCTGCTCTCCTGCTGGCTCGAGAGAACCTCCGAAAAGAGGGGACGCACCCACACAACAACCGAAACTATATATGGTTGACCAAAAGTCTGCCGAATCGCTCGGCTGTCTCCCAGGGATGCGAATATAGGATCTTTTGACAGACTGTTGATCGCAATCGTCTCTATTTGTACTCGCACGCGTCCAAACTCCTCTAGTTATTAAAATATAAAACTGTACAAGTTTCGTATTGTTTCTTCGTGCGAGTACTGAATTTAAACAAGTTCTTTGCTAATGAATGCTAGTGCTATTTATGTCGTTGTGATTTGTATTATTGTTTCGGAAAACAGAAGCATTCGATGGGACGTGAACTTTTGAATGGCGATTCATTCGACATACAGTGGGACCAAGTTTCTCCCAGTAATCCTAAACAGATTCAGTTTTAACTCCAATGAATACTTGGAGAATAAAACAGATTCTCTTACTGAATTCTGTTTATTATTATTGGGGGAAAAGTGGTACTGTTAATTAGAAAAAGATGCTTTGTCGTGTATTTCCTGGAAGAAATGGAGTGTCGTCGGCGGTACTTTTTGGCTCACCGTGTAGAGGGGGTGGCGATGTTCCGGCTCTTCTCATCCGGACTCTCTCCCTCTCTTTCACGGGGTGTCCCGTTGCGTTCGATTACAACGTCGCCCGTAATAACCGAATTGCCCACGGCCCGTTAAAGCGTTTACACCGCTTGACGGATGATCGACCACGGTGACTACACGTTCTGAGCGGCCGTAATATATGAATATGAACCAACCGCTAACAGACTCCCGCTCGCTTTCCTCCCAGAATTGTAATCCGCCTCGCTCTGCCTTGACTTCTCTCGCCGTCATCATTTCCCCGCGTCATTCGTTCCCGACCGGTGAATGCAGAAAATGACATTTTATGAACGAAAGTACTCAGCCCGATAAATGAACCGCGAAACTGCCTCGGCAAAATGACAAGCTAACTAAGCAGTTAACCGAAAAGTACCGAAAGTTTTCGGAAGATTAAATCTTGTTTTATTACAACAATGAATTATTTAATTAAAAGTATTAGGACTAGTTTTTCTAACTTTGAAAATCCAGAAATATTACGGGCTTCAAAGAACCACGTGTATTATATAATATCATAATAAAAAAGGACGAATTAAGTGTCTCATCTCTAATTACTTATTCCTACAAGATTAAAGCGACGTATCTAACATTCGCAGATATATCTCATCGGAAGTCCGCCGTGGACCGTTACACTAAGTGCTTGGACGGTGAGTCCCGATTGGCATTTATTGTCGCGGGCACGGGGATTTCGTACAAACGGGCAAGTAACACGTACGATTCGATTGGAGAGGCAGCGGCCGTGTTAAGCGAATTATCATTCACGGCCCGATAAAGCCTTTACGTCGTAAACGAGGTCCGAATGCGCGGCCGCGTTGGAGCGAGAGCACCGCTCGAAAAGAGGGAGAGAGAGAGCGAGCGAGCGAGCGAGCGATATCGGTGGCGAGCGAACGAGAGGTGAGCTCGAAGAGAGAACGAGCTAACCAGTGGTCTGCCGCATCCGCAAATTCCCGGAGAAAAATCGCCCGGGTCGCGCCAACTATCTCTAGCCCGTAAAAAATTCCTAAAACCCGGCCAGGGTGCGAGAGCGCGCTGAAGAGAGGAGGCGGCGCGGGTGGCGCGGGCGGAAGTGCGGGCAGGCGGGAGGGCAGGGTAGGGTAGGCAGAGAGGAGAGGGGTAGTTTGGGGGGGACGGCGGCGGGAAGTAATAATGATTTCGAGCCACAGTTTGGCAAGGTGGCCGCACACACGCGAGAGCTCTGCCGGCTCACGTGTGCATTCGTTCGTTCGTTCGTCCGTTGGTTCGTTCGTTCGTTCGTTCGTTTCCCGGCATCAGGCGTGATAACCGAATTGGGTATGGGCCATTAAAGCGATTACGACACCTGACGAACGCGCTACAAACGGCCATTTGTCGTCGTTACGATCATCCCCGGACTTCGTCGCATCGCCTCCTCCTCCTCCTCCTCCTCCGCCTCCTCCCTTCCTCGCTCGAACACCTCTCTTCCCAATCCCTTCCGCCACCCACCCGTCTACGAACACCCACCCACCCATCCTCTCCACGGCTTTCTACTGCTTCTGCCGCCTTCGCGATGGATTTCCCTGCTAACTAGACGTCCGTTATGCCGGAGACTAATCGGGTTAATCGGCCTACACCTTCGGCGACGCCTTCGATGAGAGAGCGCAGCACCCTGCCACACGAAAATATGTAGAAAGCCACATACAGAGGAATCGATAGAACTGTCATTCGCCAGTCTCGCCCCCATCGCCGCCCGCCCCCCTTGATGGGCACCCCCTCTCGTGTCGAGCTGTCCCTCTAATCGACTCGCTGGCAATTAATGCCGCCCTAATGGTTACACGTGATTTGTCACTCGTACTGTCATGTTCCCGTGATTCTACCGATCGTCAATCGAGTTAATATCAACGGCTTTGAATTCAGCCTGTTTGGTTTGATGATTTAAGAAAGCGTGGATTGCAAGCTTGTGATCGATAAGTGTAGGAAGATAGCTGTGTGGATTGGATCAAGGTGTTGAGAAAGTTTGTAATTTAGTATGGAATAACGCTTGGCAATTTCTCTTTGCTCGAGTTCTTCGTAAAGTTGAAGGGAAGAGTTTTAGAGCGTAAAACTTGCACTTTGCAATGGTACAGGGGGAATTCGTAACTCGTTAGAAGCGTCGTCGAATTTCGTTTGTGCGAACGATAGAAAAATCGCCGGGTTGTTCCGGTGTGCATAAAATGTAGTATAATATCAGTATTAATTCAGGAACTCACTATTATGATGTCGAGGTTGTTGGTGAGATGATCCGGAAGGACGCGCTTGCTCACTTCCTCCTCCGGCATGCCGTCAAACCTGTCGTGCTTCTTCCTCTCTTTGTACGTTTTCGCTCGTTTCTTTGCCTCAGCCAGCTCCGCTCTGCGCAACGGAATAACCAGGTTTCTCTTAGAGAATGAATTTTCAATTATTTGCTGCGTTAATGAGGATCTGGCGCAGCCGAGTAGAAGGCAGTATAAGTCAGGTTGAAAATAGTTTAATGCTATAATAGTCTTTATTTTGAGGGGAGGAAAAATGATAAAGTTAGTACGAGCCTTTTATTCTTTGGAAACTTTTTTATCCACTGTCATAAATCGCACGTACACCTTGTTGGTGGTTTTATACGATTATCGTGTGCATGCGAGAGTGAGAGAGAGAAAGGGAGAGGGAAAAGAGTCTCTCTGGCACTTGTGAATGGAAAAATGCTCCTTTCACAACTGTTCCGCAAAAATTGAGTATCATTGAGATTTGGCCGGCACTGTGCGTTTTACAAGAGCGAGCGTGATGAAAGGACTCCATTGAATGCAACAAATATTTCAAATGATTTCACTTTTATTACTCGCCGCTTTTTAACCAATATCTCTTCTCTCGCACGCATTCCGGGGACAGGAGAGCGCGCGCGGCCCGGTCAAACAATGTTGTTTGAATGGACACAGATTGTTTTTTCAGTCGATTTCCGCCTATATTTTGTTGGTTATCCCAAACATTTTCTTCCGTTTAAATGCCAATCAGACCGGCGATGCTGTGAATCAACTAGTCGCGTGATTAATCGGCTTGCGACCATTTTTTCTCGAATTGCCAACAGTATTTACAGAATAACGAGCGCGGGAATGAGTTAATGCTTGTCGTCTAACTTTTCGATTTTCTCCACTGGTTTATGATCTATTAGTCGCCATTTATAAAACTCAAAAAGCTACAGTAAGTCTCTCATTTCTAATCTGCTCTTTAAATAAATGGAAATATATCAACACCACGAATTGTACGGCGTTCGTTCGACTATAATTTTTACCGACTAAGATTTCGTACGGTGCGACTGAAAGTGAGTTTGTTCTTGTGGAAAAGGGGGGGAGAGCAAAGTTCACGATGTAGTAGAGAGCGTGACATCGATAATGTTGTTACTCTGACTTCTCGGGCATTGATTACAGCGGCCAGCCCATTAATTAGGAATCGCATTTCTGCGAATGGTAGTGTAAGTGTCAACCAATATTAATGAGCACGTTCGATTACGTGGTTTCGATGAAGCGGCGCGGAATATCCCCCTCTGTGGTAATTCGGCCAAAGTCGGGTGTAAATATGTAACTGGATCCGTTTACAACCTAACTGGATTATTGATTCTAGCCGGTGGCGGCGCAAACAGCTTTGACCTTCGCCGTTTAAGGACCTTAAGGTCCTCTTAATAACACTCCTTCTCTTCCACTTGGAATCCCTCGGGCCCGCCGCCGGTTTCACTGGGCTTTTAATCTCCCTTTAAACGTAAAGTTTACTCCACTGCATAGTTTGCATAATTCCGGCGATACCTTGCCGTCCGCTCGTTACGATTAAAGGCAGTTTAAAAGTTACAGGAGGAAACCGCGCCTGCTAAAGCAGCCTCTTCCCGTGTGCTAAGTGTTCAAACACGACAGATCCGTGACAGATTCTTACATTACGGAGGAACTTTCCCTCGCGCTCCTTTATTATGGGATAACATCATTACAGCGGTCCTCGAAGAACTCATTCCACCGTCAAGCCAATTATAGTTCGAGTAACTACATTCTATTTAATTCAGTTTCAACATGTGCAAAGTAACTAGCAGAATTTCTTTAATCGCTGGCCTTTGGTATTGAACTCAATTAAGACGGTAATCGCTAAATTGAGCAAAGCCGACTCCCTTTAATTTATATTATCTCGAATTTGTTTGCTTTTATAATGTTCATTATTTGAAACTTTTTCCCAATCAGCGCATCGCTGACTTATTCGTAATTAATTAGTCGCGCGAACAACAACGATTAGCTCTCATCGAAAACGGCCTTATTTGAAAACAAGTGTAGCAGCGCGGGCCTTTGCACCACTGACCAAGTGAATATTTAAAGGAGGGGGGGGGGGGGGTTGTAATTCCAAGGAGATAAAAAGGCAGCTCATTAATAATGCAAAACTCACTCCTCCGGCGTGAGAATCATCTCGGATTTTCTCTTGCGGCCCCTCTTCTTCGGCTGATGGGCGGCCATTTGCGGGTTGACGCTATTGCAATTGCCGTTCATCACGAGATTCATCTGAAGATGTTGCGGCCCGGACAGCGGCCCGGGCGGCGTGGCCGTCGGTGTATTCAGGCCGGGTTGGGCGCCGCCCGGACACGTCATGTTCTCTGGATTGCCACCAGGACTACTCGCTGTCCTCATGCCTCCCATTGACATCTCCTCGTCCACGAATGAGTATGGGTCCACTGGTGTCTCGCATTTGATCGCGACCTGCAAAACAACGGGATTCCACTCCCCGTTAGCTTCCAACCCCATTCACACATAATATCAACTTTAGACAGCCTTCCCTGACATTCAACTAGTTTTTAATATTTCATTGTCACGTGCCAGTTCTTTAATAACATCTCGCGAGTAATATTCTCGCTTGTGGTTCTACTGTAATGATATTCTGATGTGTAGGTCATGGCGAGATAAGAATTAATTATCTAGTAACTCTTTATATCGTCTCGCGACTTATTCTTGAAAGTTACGTACTCATATTTCATTTTTACTTAACAATATTCTGCTGTTTTACCGTTCTTCTACCCAGAAATTTTGTTATACTTAGAATAATAATTAGTTTTCTTTGTTCCTGACAATCCTTGGATCTTCGAATAACATTGACTTTCCGACCATCCAGGAATATTGCGATTGATTCTTGGCAGGACGAGAATGGCATCGCCGTGACAATCAGGCAGCATTACATGTCAGGCAGCATTACAGTTCCATTTATCGCGAGTAGAGCTGGGCAACTCGGTATTTACCGGTGTTTATCGTTACACTTATTTACCAGCGGCAAATAAGAACCGGCTGATTGAATATCGATGGTATCTCGAGGGGCCGCCGGGGGCCGAGAGAGCCGACCTGCACAAAGCCCGTCGCTTCTCTCTCCCTCTCTCTCTCTCTTTCCCTCTGTGTGCGAGAATGTCGGCCTCTCTCTCTCTGTGTAGGTGAGAGAGAGAGAGAGAGAGAGAGTCTCCTTATCGCTAAAACACCGTTCGCGACCTTCGGGCAAATGCGCGCGCGCACGCATACTCTGGAAAAGAATAAAAGGGGTTGGAACGCCGCCGCAGCTTATCGGTACAACTCTCGCGGCGGCGGCGGCGGCGGCGACGGCAGCGGCACCGACCCTTATCTTGCGCTCCGTTTCAACCTCAATCGCGAGGTTATCGCGAGGTCAAGAGCGCCTACGTATAAGACACAGTGCGCGTATATTTCAGGCCGAAAAATACTAACTCCGAGATGTTTACTTCCCGATGCGAACCACCGCCACCTCCCAGCTCTACCCCGTCAACTTCCGGGCATCACCGAGACGTGACATTGCAAAGTTTTATATTGTTCTTTGTCAAGGATTACTGAGATTATTAACCCTGCTAATTGATAACATTTCTTGGTGTCGTTTGTATTATTGATTATTGCGAAGATTTGTATTTTTACAAAGGAGAAGTAAGAAATGATAGTGTAATTAGAATGCTATTGTGGCTGAAATTGGTGAAATGATGAATTGTTTTTATTCTAAATTCAATCGACCGACATGCGAAATTATTTCTCAGCGATTGGTAATTAGTAGATGAAATTTGCCTTGTTTACTTTGCATTGGAGTTCGGTTTATTTGTCTAGCGGTATAGAGCTGTTGATTTGCGTGGGCAACATTTATCACACCTGACGTACACGATGAATATCATTCAGTAGAGGAGAGAGCAAACTCATCGGGCGAAGCAAGCCCTCAGCGATGAACTTGTTCTCTGCGGCTTTCAGGAACTGGAGTGTTAACGAAAATGAGGTGTATCGCCGCTACCAAGGCGAATTCGATCTCGGCGAGGAACCAATAAATCCGGGACGTGTTCCAGCCTGACAATTCGATCAGGCGAATTTCCCGTCCAACTCAATTGCGAGTGAGAGCGGACTTCTGTTCTCCTCGAAAAGCAGCCAACGCGCGCTCGCGTCCAGCCAGCACTTTTTATTGTAATTATTCTGAGCAAAGTGTAACTAGATTTCTTGTCGCAATTTGACTGGCGAGAATCCGTGGAATTTCGCGCGCTTACTAACGCCACGCTTTTCTCCCAAGAGCAGAGATCGAAAAACCACCCCAGAAATGCTTCTACTCATTCATACAATAAACCCCAATGTTAATCAGCCTGTTAACAGTGTAAGACTAATTAATTCATCGTGCAAGATACATTGCCGTGAAGCAGGAAATCCGCTGGGAATATTCGTAGTCAATTATTTTTCATTACGTGACTCTCTACCACCGTCGAAATCATCTCCTGTACTGCAATTGCATCCTTTTGAGATTACATCAGTTATTTACCAGAGTTACTTGCATTTCCCTGCTATTTACTCTAATTTACTGGTAGACGTGTTTCCGTTGCATGACTCGACCGGTTAACAGGTTAAAGTACAATGATTGCATCACCTAATTACTTCTCCGCGGCTAATTGTTGCATTCGCCTTCCTTTTGTTCGACTGACCCGCTCACGAAGGGAGCCTCGTTACTACTGCTCCACTCTACTCGGCGAAAGAATGAAATGCCGACTTGTATTTGCTGCCACTCTCCATCCTCTTCCCCGTACACTCCACCCCCCCAATTCCCCACCCCCTCTATCTTACAAGAGGCGCATTACGCCGACGTTGTTTCCGCGAGGGCACAAATATTCTCGGCACAGATAGCGTCTTTTCCTCTAACAACCCCCTTAACGTTGTCATTGTGTACGCGACTCCGTATAGGGAATAAGCATTCCTCCCTCGTAAGGGTTGTTGCTACGCTTTCCATAGTTGCATCAATCTTTATCCCCCGTCGCTCAACTATGCTTGCATTTTTCAATCGTCAGTACATTAAAAAAATGTAATATAAATTTAAAATAACTCAGGGATAATTTTGGACTCAAAATTAGATTTTGTTACTTTAAAATTGATCAGATCGATGTAAAGAGAATGTAATAGTAGAAGTGAACTGTCGCTGGAAATTCGGTGGAAGTCTTAATGAAAGAGCGACTATTTGAAGGGGTGCAATAAATCTTTATGTCTCAAGCTTTGAAACTCTTGGGGTGAAAGAGGTTTAAGAATACAAAGAGTGGAGGTCGCCGCGAGTACAGTTCAAGCCTACTATGACAATCGAGGAAGGGCTTTTCCGGGGAAAAAGAAAGGAAAGGGGCAAAGGGAAGAAAGGCCGGATTCCCATGCTCATCGAAGAGCGATGACTGCGGTGATTCATGCTTGTACGACTCGAAATAATGCCGAACAGGATTGGAGCGATATCCATTGAGTACTCTGTCGAAGCCAGTGGGAATTCGTTGCGCTTGGGCGGTGCGCGCACAATGGCTGTGTGCGGAAAATGGAGAAAAGGCTCACCTGTCCGAGGGCGGAAGCGGTCGCGCCAGGTTGCTGGGGTTGATGCGCTGTCGCTGAGATGGGCGTGAGGGGTGTATGGGGTGTATGGGGCGTGTGTGGCGTGTGCGGTGTCAGCGGCGTGTGGTACTGCTGACTGCTGTCACCACCGGTGCTCCTCATCTCGAGGTCCGGGCTCGTCTCGTAGCCGTCGTCCCTCGCCTCCTGCTTCACCATGATCCCTGCGAGAGCCCCGCCGAGAACAGAAAAAAGGACAGTGCGCCCTTTCAATCTCCACTGCGAGCGCCACCTTCTATTGCCTACTACCACCCGTACATTCGCGCCTCCCTCCCTCTCTCCCTCCTCCTCTCGGCCTCCTCTATTATCCATTTGGCCTGGCTGGCGTGGGCACACGCGCCCACTTGTCAACCACTTAAGGACCCTCGCGACCTTATTAATTCCTTCGTCGCTCGCCCATTCCTTTATACACAACACTCTCACTCGCCCCGCCAACCGTCGCACGCTCCGATTTTATTGCGAATTTAGTCCAATCTCGAGGGCCAACTATTGCTAGTTTATCCTCGATTGTAATTAATAGACAAAATCGAAATGAGGAAATCTTTGATAATGAACTGAGAGTTTACTTAGACAGTGAAATAGGTTGGATTGAAGGAGGATTTATTTTCAATCGGTAACACGATTGCGATATTTTATCAACGAATAAATAAGACGTAGGAAAATGTGTTAGGAAATGCCATTGGCGATAACCTTTTGCATTGTCATTGGGAGCACGAACTTTTTAATTCCACTCTGCTAATTATTTGCTGTTTCCCATTTCCGATGGTGCAATTTGAATAAAATTGGAGGAAGAGGAGGTGCGTGAGCGTTCGTCCAAGGGGGAGGTGGGTTAGTTCAGCGTTCGAAGTACCCATCAGGTTGGTTGGGAAGAAGGGGATGGGCGGCAGTAATAATTCCGGCTTTTAATACAAATTCCCCTCGATACTTCTGACCGATCTTTTTCCCGACAAATATCATCGACACAGACACACACAGACACACGCATACGCATGTATATGCATAGCGAAGCTCGACGAATCGACGGCGGACTGCAATTGAAAATGAACGGCGGTGGCCGCGCTGCACAAACGCCGGAAATTTTTGCGCAAATGACAAATGCATAAGTCGTGAACCACATTGGTCTGGCGAGTGGGAGGGTGGGCGGCGGCGGCGGCGGCGGCGGGTGTGTAGCGCGCATATGGGCTCGGCATGGTACAATATATAAAATTAAAATGATATTTGATTCGCCGGTGAGACCTTTGTCCGCGAAATAATCGGCCAATATTGAATTATCATGAGGCTACGGCGATATTCATTTTTTCCCTCCCCCTCCTCCCGGTTATTATACGCCTACGTGTATGTGCGCCGTGAAAGCTCGGCGAAAAATGTTTGTCGAAACTTCGACGAGTGACGGACTTTCTAATGTCGATTTATTTTCGACGTTCAATACGCCCAGTGAAATCGGCTGTCGCTTTGAACGAGCGTCTGGTGAACTTGTATGGAAAAAATATTCCGCCCGTTGAAAGTAAATGTCGTATAGTAAAATAGTATTTTAGCAATACTGCTATTAATGACAAGTATCCAAACTATTCATTTTCAAATATGTCTTGTCACTCACATAAAAAGAATTCCATTTAGCTCATATCCCGGAAGAATAAATTTCTTCAATAGTTCATACTTAACAGAACGACAAAGCCTCTGAAAAGATTTCTGGGTCATCCAGTAATTGCGGTATACACACAAGCGCGTAAATATCATTGCGACGAGAGTATGACGCAGCATCCGAAAATCCTTTCAAACGAATGACGACCAACAAAAAGTACGCGTAGACTCTCACGAAATTACGCAAAAGGTCCGCCGAATGATTTTCGTAAGAGGGGAACATCTGCGATAATGAATTAATAGCGAGCGCCAATTTGATTGGGTAAAAAATCACCGCCACTCGTCTCTCGGGCGCACTTCTTCGCCCGCTAATTAATAAGCGCGCGGGCGCGCGCGCATTCGAAGCCTGGTGAGTGGCAAATTTCTATTTTATTCGTCAGGTACGCGCGATTCATCTCTCACATATTTATAGGGAAAGCGCGCGCGCGCGCGCGTATGAACGCGTACGCGTGTACACGTGCATTATATTCCATTGTATTTTAACGTGATTATTCGCGATCGGCGCTGCTCGGCAGCCGCTTCACGCCGAGTGTTAAATGCATTGTTTTTCGCCCTGTATTTGTTAAGGGGCGAAAAATCGGCAGGGAAAAGCATTTCGCGCCAGTGTGCGTGTATATACCTTGTGTACTCCCGCAGCCCATCGTCGTACCATTGGGTCCGCCATTCTGCACCGGGGAGGGATACGACCTGCAAATTAACGAGAAACAGACATTAATTATTTACTCGATAATATATATCTTAATGTGATTGATCCAATCAGATATACACATGTATGCAATTGTATAATATAACGGCTGAGTGAGTAATCATTGGATTTAACTTTTTGCAGAGATGAAGGCGCCGGCAGCCTCGGAATGCGGCGGAGATCTGCTTCAACCAGTGAGTTTCTGAGTCTTTGAACGATGTTTAAAAAATCATCCATTTTCAAGGCATTGAATGACTTTTAATACGATTGCTCAGTCATGAATAACCATGCCAGTAATCGAAATTCACTCGCGCTCTGACGCACCGAGTAGGATGTGCGCGGAATCTGCAATATGCGATGCAAAAGGAGTAATTTTTCCCAATTATTTCCAATAGCTGTGCAGAGAAAATACGAGTGGATATATGTATTTCGAAAAAAGTTCCTCCTCGCCCAGTCACCCTCTAAATTAGCGAGCCGCCAACAGATAGCGGAAGCGACGTAACTTTGCGCGATTATGAGGGGAATCATCCTCGATTTCCGATGCCGAGGCGTGTTATAAAAACAAGAGGGATTCCCGCGAGCAGTGTGTGTATTAATAGGATCGAGCACCGAAGTAGCTTGCATGGTATTAATAAATTAAATGCCAGGCGTATCCATCAATGAGAGAGGCGAGAGGAACGTACCCGGAGTATCCAGTCGATTCATTCTTATCAAAGTTTGCAATGTTCGCTCTAACAAAACTGAAGGTTAATATCCTTCGGCGATCCGCCGATAACAGTATCTGTTAAAGTATCTTCCGATTCTCTCTGCAAATATTGCTACCATAAAATGTATAAAAGGATCTTTAAACTTGTACAACATCGCCGATGCCGCGCGTATATTTGTATTAATTACTTGGATGACAGTAGAATCTCGTTAATTCATTTATTCTTTTAACAAATATTGAATCCATCCCACCACCGACAGTCAATAGTCACATTTCCGTCAATAAACAAACAGCGGGCAAATAATAAATACCGCCGGCCAGGTAGCCGACAGGTATAATCTAATATGTTTTAACAAACTCCAAATATTGCGAAGTAGATTAAAAGCAGTAATTTCGTGGCTGGGAATGTTTTAAGGATAGGGAGATCAATGAGATTGGGAATCGATTGGAATCCGGCAGCCCATTGACCTAATGTCCCGATAACGAGACATTAGTCGATCGCCGCGGTAATGTAGCGCGAGCCTGCTTCATTACTCATCCTCAAAGGATTGAAGGGCAGGAAAAAAGGCTGAAAAGAACATCTGGAGAACGTAATGAGTGTGAGCGGTATATATCGATGGAGCGCGCGCGCAAGCCCACTCGATGCGCGTCATTTAATTGATTGTGCACGCGATGAACACGCGTCAATTATGATTGTTCCGACTCGAAGCGATGTGCGCGGATTCAGGTTCTCTCTCTCTATCTCTCGCTCTCTCTGTGTCTCTGTCTCTACATGTAATTCCGGCTGGTTGCTCCGCGTCCAGGTAAACTTCTCTGTGCCTCGCTCTGCCAGCCCTTCTGGCGCACTTCGATCCTTCAGCTAATTACGAGAACCGATGAGCTTTGCGGCGCACCGCATTCGGCCAGAGTGTGCAATCCCGGAAGCGTTTCACGCGAATTATGAGAGGGCCGATATCGGCCGCCTTGAAAAAAGCTCGATTTAGCGCAAACTAGCGGGGGAAACTTCGATTCCCACTCGAACCCTCAGCCGAGAACTCCGAAAGCTTCGGGCTAAACCCACTGAATTCTCCATTCCATCCTCCCTGTTTGTCTATTCGACTGGCAAACGTCGTTTTTTCTCTCTCTCTCTCTCTCTCTGTGGTTTTTTATTATTAGCCAGATACCGGGAGTTGGATTTCGAGAAATGAACTGTTGGACCATTAATCTTTGGCTAGCGATAGTTGCGCGCTGATTGAAGACGCATTTGCTGGTTTCACGCGTTGGCATAACTTATTAGGTAATTATGAAAAGAGTACGTCATTCCAATGCAGTATCTCAAGGCGGATGCGACCAACATTCACTAATTGACGGCGGAATATTCATTTGCGAGAAACCTGTTTGTGCTGGCCTTTTATGCTTGAGGCTCAGTGGATACCTGTGGTCATTAAGGAAACGTGTAAACGATTATGAGACTACATAGCCCTCTTGTAGGAAGTGTTTGGACGTTGCCCGATCAATGTACTCTTAGACACTTGGTATACAATTTAGGCTGTGTTCGGATATGCACCGCCACTACCGCTATTATTAATTCAATGCTCGGTTATAAACCTTCCAGAAACTTCGAGAGTACTGAAAGTGGCTTAGAGCATTAAAAAATTTGGTATTTTGACGATTAAACCTTTTACAGTAGTGTCAAAGTTTATATAAAGCTTATAATCGAGTCCACAATTAGTTCTACCAGTATTGACAGAACATATCTGAACGCAACCTTAGTAAGAAAGTATTCGCTAACTTATTCCTATGCTTTGTGAAACAAGGCACTCACAACACACCGGAGAACTGTCTTAGAATTATAGCAACGTACCAGTAAATATAAAGTTTTAGTGCTAATTAATGCTAACATGATACGAATATATTCGCGAAGCCGAAGAGCATTACTTGCCCAGTAAATGAGAAAGTTTTATTCATAAACTGGAAGCGTAAGTCCCAACAACTAACAAGTCAGACAAAACCGTAACAAGTGAACTGTCTTGCGTTGCGCTCGCCTAGAGTTTCATTGGGGTTCAGATATCGTTACAGCCAGTTATATCTTTCGAGACTACAATAGTAACTCCCTTAGCACTCGCGGAGGACGAGGTTCCGATAATCTTTGTCAAAGTATGCTTTAATTACTGGTGGCGCAAAAGCAGGGCACAAAGTGGCGCGTGGCGCAATTCCATAAATCGAAAATCTTCAGTAAGAGAACGGAAGCCGAAGTTCGACCAACTAACACAGAGTGGAGAAGCGTCCTAGGAGCGAACTGTTTCGTCGTCGCTTGCAATTTCAATGAGATTAAGGGCGCTTTGCAGGGAGAGTTGTCTCTCCTTCGAGATCGGCAATGATAAGTCCCTTGGGATTCAGCGATTCCGATCATCTTTGACGGGGCGTGCTTTAATTATTGCTCCCTGGAAGGAGAGGCAAAGTGGCCGCCAGTGGATGCGAGGGCAGCGCGGCGCAATTCCGAAGCGCTCACGGCGGCGGCGACGGCGGCGGCGGGGTAGAGACCCGACTTCATTCGCGTGCGAAATCGGCGCCGGGAGAGCCGGCCGGCAGCAAGAAAAGTGTTGCGTGAAATTGTTAATTACGCTCCCCGAAGCATACCGCCGCCTCTTAACGCGTGTATATCCCATTCATTCTTCCCTCTCTCCCTCTCGCTCGCTCGGCCGCTTTCTCTGCCGGCTCAGTCCTCTCCGCCTCTCTCTCTCTTTCCCTCTAGTATGCGTGTGAGTGTGTGTGTGTGCTGCCACGGCGCACCAACCTTTCATCCCCCTCGAGTCTTTCGACGAGTCGGCTGCGCGGAAAAGCAGCGAAAAGGGACGCTTTATTGGAAATTCATTAGGGATATCTTGCACCGCCCGGGACAGCCACCGCGCGCGGAAATCAGCTTGGATTTTCAACAGCGAGCCGTCGCCACCGCCACCGTCGACCGCTCGCTACTCCTCCAATTTTCAAAACAACCCTTCCGAGCAAGAGGCGACCACCCTGACACGCTTCTCCGATTTAATTACAAGTTGTAAGCTTGGGAGATCCAACGCGACGATTTTCCATCCTCACAATGGATTCTAGCGCTATTGAGGGCCATTGGCATTTTTCGAGTTCGAGATTTCTAATTGAGACAGTTTAATTGAGTTAGAAGATTAGTTGGCACTTTCTGTGTTGAGGAGGGTTAGTAGGGATTAGTGTATTGCGTTGCCGATCGCCAATTGTTTCCTGTTAATTGACATGCGGTAATAATGGGGAATACCGCATTACTTATGGGGCGAGCCAATACGCGTGATAGGAGCATAATAGATAATAGATAATAGAACAGTGGAATAGGCTTGCGTTGATCATTGAAATGGGGAGAATGGGATTGGGATCAGGTGGGAATTAGCGAGTGGTAGCAGCAGCGTCAGGGATCGGATATCCAACTTCTCACGCACGCTTCCAAGAATGCAGAATCAGTAGGATTGGTCACGGCCCCGACCAATTAAGGAGATCTTCACGCTTGCGGAATCGTGTGTTGGCACGTCGTCGCAATAATCCGACGCAGCAGGAATCTCTCCTAATTGGCGCGCTCACTCTTTTCCCGCTTTCACCGTTCCCCGTAAAAAGAGCTAAGATTTTCGTCGCTCGCCAGCCTCTCCTCTCCCACATATCAATCCATTCGGCCGGCACCACTTCATTATGAGAGCTAGACTTTACACGGCTGCAGCGCGCCCCGTCCCTGATCTTTCCTGACTAAAGGTACCCGTGGGAGCTAGCAATTTAGTCAGGCGTTTCATGATTTACGGCTTTCCATAGCAAGGAAACTGAATCGAAAAATGCTGAGAACGAAGACGCCTGATAAATCAATCCTTATTTCAAAGATATAGTAAAGTAGTAGTCGAATTTTCTCAAAGCTATGCTACATCTAAATTCACCACTAAAACCCTAATGGACGATATTACCTACAATCCGTTCTATTAATTATTGATCCACCTTACACCCAAGATCCTTTATAACACCCACTATAATCCATTATCTTCATTACTTCTTGCACAACTAATACCGTTACAAAACCGACCACCAAAAGTAATCCCCAGTACTTCCCACTCCCTCCTTTTTACTTCCGATCCCGTCGTCGATGCCCTACGGGCTGACGGTGCCGGAAGCGAGCTCCGCGCGAATATTACAAAACGTTTAACCAGAAGCAATCATGCTAAATGAAAAATCGGATGGGCCGAGCGCGTCACAGGCATCACCGGATGCGCATTCATTTCATTATCCATTTTTACGTGAAGCGATCTCACGGGATTGCCGCTCCTCATTAGGGAGCGCAGCCGATCGCACCCGACGGACAAACCGCGTGTCACTCCGATTTCCATCGAATCCGACCCCGCGCAAATTGAACGAACCGGGTGGCTGATGGAGTGAGGGGGCGAGTGATGCTGGTGGAGCCATCGATGTACATGGTGTACGAGAGTGTATTACAATGCTCGAGTTAGGTTCGAGGGGCAGATAGTTCGGTTCGAGGTTTGCCAAGAGAGCCGTAGATTTCGAATTGGAGAGAGATTCTCTCTCTCTCCCTCTCCGCCAGCATATAACGCGAGAGAGTATGTGCGACGTAAATAGGAGTACGTCAGTGGGCGCAGTGGATATAACAGTAATTGCATTTACAGTCATCAAATCGGTGGAAAGTCATTCGGTGAGGGATGGAGAGCGTCGGTTCTAACCGGGCTGTCGGCGAAGCCAACGCTGTTCTGATATACGGAAATGTACGGATCATCCAGCATCCAAGCTCTCCATGGATGCGCTTGCTGCTTGCTGCAAGGTGGGTTAGGTAGCGCGCGCGAGAGGCGCATCCAGTGCTCCCGGAGCGTTCGCGGGATACACAACGTGCGTGTAATAGTCCGGTGCGTCCGCCGTTGGCACAAATATTCTCCGGCACCGAGACTAAATACAAACAATGCAGTTTGCACAAAGCGAGAGGTACACGGCAACCCCTGCCTGCCTGCCTGCCTGCCTGCCTGGCATCCCTTGGCTCGGCCAGCGTAGCCCTGCAGCGGGGCCAGCGCAGCCCAGCTTCCTAGCTCCTCTCTTCCTCCTCTCTCTCTTCTCCCACTTTTCCGAAACGCGCCCGCCCCCGCCGTCGGCCTCGCTTCCGCTCGCCCGTCCGCCCTCTATTATACCCGGTGAAAAATCAAAATTACACCGCCGCAATATGTTTGCCCGAGCAGCCTAGCCCGCAAAGAGAGAGGAAAATATGAAATCAATATTTGCCTTCCCGCCAATGCCACCCTCGCGGCTTCCTCTTGCTTACCTGACGCTTGAATGGCTTGCTTACTGTCTTGCCCGACGACTAAATTGTTAGTTTGGACGCGATAAACCGTGTTTCATATGTATATAGAACTTTCCAGATACAGTTTGCTTTGCAAGTTTCTGTAATAGAGCTTTTTAGACACTTCGCGCGTTCGGAAGTGTTGGGTATAATTATTGCGGATTTGAGAAGTGTTTGTTGAATGATAAACTAGTATTATTAGTTGTTATGTGTAGTGAAACCTCGACGGGATTGCGGGAGTAAATTATATGTCAATTATTGGGGAAAGAATGAGAGATATCAAGATGTTACCATTGCAGTATTATTAATAGTAAACAATATGTGTACATTCTATCAGTCAACAAACAGTGTATTCCAGTACATGCTCCCAGTGGCCAACTGGAAGTACTAGTGCAAACAATTAAGCCACTGTCTTCGATCTCCTCACCGCGATAATATATTGTTATTGCAATTAGTGGTACTAATGGCCGAATTATTGCACGGTGTCGGTTTGAGGGATTTGTGGAAACGATTCTCGCGCCTTTGACTCGTGGAAAGAGGAAAGTTCCGATTGCCATTCGTTAGAGCTGTGCCGGCTGAAATCGACAGGCTGGAGAAAGAGTAGTATCGACAGGAATAATGACGCGACAAATTGGAATATTCTAATTGTTATAATCGGTGAAACGGAGTGGAAAGAGCCGACTCATTCAGCCGGTATCGGCTCTCCTCTCTCGCAAATATCAACTTATGTGGCATGCTTTAAAAGTACTTTCTTGCAAAATTACAGAGTAACCACGCGTTCTCTCCATTATGTACGGACGCGTCCATCAATATTGTATGACGTGCCATGGAAAAAGAGTTTCTTTCCGAACTTGCCGCTTATCGATGTATTCGACGGAGTTTCCGAGACACTTTCTAAACTATAGGCTTCGCCACAACGGAACGTCCCGGGGTTATTTTCGAGAGTCATTTTCAGAAGCGCTATTCCAATGGCTGAATTGAAATACATGTAAGTTCCGAGGAGAGTGCCAGCTAAATATAATGTACAAGTGCTTCGATAGTTCGCCGGTGTCATCAAGAGATCCACTAGTACTTTGCTAAGCTCTATTTGCAGTCCGGATATTGCGGCTCAACGAAATTTGTCAGATTGAAGGCAGATCGAGGGATTTGTTATTCCACATTGACACATTCTGTCAACTGACGCATTACTAAAGTCATCGGGAGTGCTGCTGATTTTCGATAGTTAATGGAAGTTACCTTATCCACCGGAAACGAGGGATGCTAAATAAATCCCTATGAATTATGAATGTAGAAATCAGCATGCCGCTCAGGCTACAATAATAGCCGAGCGGTTTTCACAAATAGGAGCGTGGTGGGTGAGTCGAGCCCTTTACAAATAGTTTCGATGTCGAGCAAGCGGGATTTTTTGTTTCTCTCATTCGGCAGCTGTCACTCGGCGATTTCTCTGATAATTGAAGTAGTTACTCGCTATTATTGTTCCAAGTGCTTCGCCCTCATAATACCGGCGGCATTTCAGAAGCGTTACGTCACTCGGCGAGCGGCGCATTTTTCTCCGCCTGCCAGCGGAACCGTGAAAGATCCCTCGGTGCTGCGAAAGACAGACTGCTGCGATGTGCAGCGGGAGAAAAACGAGCGAAAGAGTTGCGTAAATATCGGGTCTTACGGGCTTGCTCGTTCGATCGGAGGGAAACAACAGTTGCGCGAGAACGGGAGAAGTAAGCCTGAATTTATCCATCATCGAGAGAGAGAGACACCGGAATCGTTGCATGATAAGTGCTTATTTAAGCGGGAGAACGTGCTGCCCGCTTCCCCGTAAAACACAGACTTATGCTATTACGGTGCACTCGTCAGGTGCTCGATGGTTATTGATGGAAATCTCTGAATCGCATCGCAGAGAGGAAACATCATCTCCCCTTGGATGATTTAAATACGGTGGGCAGCAACGCATTTCCATGCTAGTAAATTAAAACCCGTTCCCCGCCGCTGAATTACCATTCATAGTAAATGGACTAATATTAGAGCTCCTCTTTATTGCATCGGGAAGAAAATGAAAGAACAAGATGGTAATAGGAGGAGGCCGATGGGAACTTCTAAGATAACTTCAATTTTACACGTTAGTACTTGATATGACGATACTTCACTAAGTTATAATGAAAAAACTTAGATTGCCCTTCTTGCTGTTTTGTATTCGGAATTCGATGACTGACTTTCTCATTGCCCCCCGAGATTTTCGAAGCCTTAGAATTACAGAAGCTGAAATAGCGCTATTTTTCGATTCCATTAGATCATTACTCTCGGTCTTAACGCAATTTCGTGCTTCTTCGTTGCCGATGTTTTTCTCTGTCGTAGAAATCCCTGTGAATATCCGGGCGCAGTGCAGGGAAATGTCGGTGGATGGATGACTGTGTGTGTGTGCTGGTTGGTGGGCTGTTGACGAGTGGTGGCGCTTAGATGGGATAGGGAGTGCGTGCTTCTTGGGAAATAAGGGAGCAGCGAGCCGAGATTTTCTTGGCTGCTTGAAAAATCGAATTTCTCCTGGAAGCTCGTCGAGTGTCTCGACAGTCGGCAGCGCGCGCGTTGCGGCCTCCAAGCAGAGGAGACGTAGTGAGTAGTGAGTAAGGAAGGCTCTGTCGAGTTCAGGCTGCGACAACTAGTGCGAGCCGATGAGAAAAAGCGCCGCTGACGACGTCGACGACGACGACGACGACTCTCAGACGCGCTAACGCAACGTTGCTCTGCCATCGTTGTCCTACAAGATCACACCTATGCCGCCCTAGTTTCCTTACAAAAATATACACACCAACACAGAGGCAGGCCACATGGCTCTCGATTGATACATCCTCTCCACTTCAGCAGAAATTTCTGCTCGAAATATTCCACCCAGTAATGGATGGAACTTTAATCCTGAGATTGATTCACGCCTCTGTTAACACCGCTCTCTCGTATCTTACATTCCACACCCCCCCAGTTTTTTCGTTTCATTATAGCGAATTTTGAATGGTGTCGCGTCGGAGATTGTAGCCGGGTCATTTGGAGCCTCGATAGGACAATATCGTCCGCGGAGACTCGCTCTCGACGATCCTAGGAAGCGGTACATTAGTGCGCCTCGATAAACTAATAAAACTATCCGCGGGTCTCGAAGAATCCAGTTTCCCAGTCAATGCAATTTTCCTGGCAAACTCGATAAAAGGCGAGCTCTGCCTTTCCGGAAATAACCGAACCGGGCAACGGTTTCTCTGGCGCGCGCGATGCTGTGCTGTGCGGTGCGGTGTGCGGCCCGAGTCAAATTTGACTCGGTTTTAATATAATCTCGAGGGCGTTCACGCGTCGTTGCGCTCGCGCTGACGGGAGCACGCAACATTTTTACATATATAGCGCGGCAAGGAGAGAAAAAACGAGGAGAGAAATGACGGAGAAATGGCTTCGCGGAGAGCGAATGAGAGCGAACGACAGAGAGAGAGAGAACGCGCGCGCGCGCGCGCGCGTGCGAGCTGCACCAGCAGCCTGGGAAGACCGTGGGGTGCACTGCACTGCACTGGCTGTTCGTAACACTATCAACGTGTCGAGCGTTCACGGTGCAACGCGCCGCAGAAAACAGTCGTTCCGATGCATTTAAGGGGCTAGGCTGGGAAGATACATAGGTGCACCGCCGCCAGGGCTCGCCAACCGACTATATTTCGCGACAAAATTTCTCCCCGGCCACCACCACCCCTTTCTTCCTCTCTTCTCTTCTTTATCTTTTTTTTCGCCTAACCCGAATGAGAGAGGGAAAGAGAGAGAAAGGGAGAGAACGTGCGCGCGTAGGTACCTACGTACACACGCTCGTTGCAGCGCGCTAATATGGAAAAGTCGAAAAAAATTCCCTGCTTCCAGAGTGCTCGCTCTACCACTCCCGCTGCTCTCTCGCTCTCTTTCGCGTTCTCTCCATCTCGCTCTCCTACTCTCCCGTAGGGCCGTGTTCATTCCGGCAGACTCAACGCTGGATTTCTAGTGGCACTGGCGCACCGTTACCGTCATACGTAGTCGTCGTTATCCTACAAATATCCTAGCACACACACACATACAGACACACATACACAGCTAGAGCTAGACTGAGAGAGAGAGAGAGAGAGAGAGAGAGAGAGCGGGAGTGAGAGAGGGAGACACGCAGAACTGGAGTTCTACATCTCTAGCCCTCGACGAATCGCTCATGCGATCCTTGCCATTTTCGCGCTCTCGTCAGGCATCCCTTCCATGAAAACTACCCCCTGCCAATGCCTGCGACAGCCTGGAAAGACGCGCCTGTAATTTCTACGACTTTGTGTATGGGAAAGAGGACACCCTCTGAAAAGATATGTTCGAGGAATGAGTGACCGGGTACTAAGGCTGCACAGTATTTTATTTTGCTTTTTTGTTAGACGTGTATTTGTATTTTTATTCTGTTTTTATAAAATGTATACTGCTTTGGGTGTGTGCAGAGAGTTTTTGGATTATTGTACATGAGTGTACAATTTATATGCTGCAGTACAAAGTTTCATGTCGTGTTCGGTATTGGCGATGCAATTAGTAAGGATAAGAGCGCGTGCGCAAAAAGCGCAGAAATTAAGGTTGGGAAAGGATCTTGAAATAGGTAGATTTTTTGAAGGAGAGTTGATAGCCAAGCCTGACTCTGCAAGTTCCACGCTAGCGCCGCGTGTCCTTCGAGCTTTCTCCGCTTGAACAAGGGATTGGTGAAAAAGCCGCATGGGGCTGGCTATCGACGCGATGTACAGCCACCGACAACACTCTCCTGGATTCTCGGTTGCTGAGAAAGCAGCTGCATAAGTTCCGCCGGCAGATATAACATATTCCGAAGCCTGAGCCACTAAAACAAGCGACTAATCAATTATTCAAATTTTAGCTCGGCCGATATTCGATGAAAAATACGAAATTAACTTTGCATAGATTTACGCCAGAGATAATACGCGTTTTTTGCAAATATGAAATGCATAGTGCATGCAAGATTTATACATAAATTTACTTTTTAAACATACCTAATTTACACGAGGCTCATTAGAATTAAATCACTAAATAATGAAGGTTGATAAGAGCGAGAAAGACTCGTGGAGCAACGCCTTAAAAAAGCGGATGAAACTATGTTTTCGTTTAGCAGGTATTTCTCACTCAAGGAAACTTGATTTTTCTGGCAAAGGCCTGCTGTCTCAACTTGTTCGCCTTATCCTCCGCGCGGTCTCTCGCTTTGTCAACTGAGCGAGCTCGGAAGTCCGACTAAGACATATTCAGCAAGTGACCGGGATTTCGCGATCGCTGATCAAAGATCGTTGGAGGTAGAGTAGCGGCGCGCCGGAGAAAGGATAGTTGCCCAAACGACATTTATCTCTCGCAGTGGATCTTGGTGGTTGGTGGTCGGGCGCGCGACACAACAATAGCTCGTCCGATCAGCAGACACTTGAGCTATTTCAAGCACACTTCCCCTCCCCTCAGATTTTGGGGGGGAATCGTCAGTACAGTCGAGCATCGTGTCGCCAAGGTGCGCTCGCTTATGTATAGCATGGACGATGCAAGAGCTTTGTCGAAATGCTAATGACTTTGACAATAAGTAGTCCTTTTATTATTTTAATAATGAATTCCATTGTCTCTAAGAATATAATATCCAATTCGTAGTAAAATATATATATTTTATGTATAATTTATAGAGTAGCATTACTTTGAAAGTTGCTACTAGTGGAGAAGTATTTTATCAATTATCATAGGCTGTGATTTTTTAATGACGAGAGGACAAGAAAAATGTGTGAGGAGAAATCAATTTCTCTGATAGAATACAAAGGCCCGGTGACTTATAACCGGTGTACTCGATCGCGATGCAAATACGAATCAAGCCGCAGAATCCTAGCGGGATTATCGGCGGTAAACCGAGCGGATTTCAATCCAAACTCTGTCTATTCTACCACGATTACATTAGACTAGCCGAGGACCTAGGTTCTATCCTATCAAAGTACTAGGCCCTACAATAAATGATCCAGAAAATCCTTTTATTCCTCCGTTTCCCTATTATTACTCTCATACACACAACCTTCTTCACTCAATCCTCTTCCATCGAAACTTCGTACGCACAAAACCCAACATTTTCACTCTTCACCCTCTCAAAAAAATTGCAATTAATTACAAATTGCATTCTCCCCAACAAACCCAAGTAATTCGCTATAAAACCTCCTAATAAAAGACTCTCCAACTCATTTATTCTAGAACCTCTGCGCTATCACCTTCGAAAAAAGACTTCCACGCGCACAAACACAGACATATTACAGTCATGCAAAAACCTCGAGTCTCCCTTACACCCGACAACACCTTGCACCACTCTCAACCCACTAGCCAAAGAGGATCCCTTCCAATTCGTCTCCCAATCGTCGGACCAAGACCTATCCGGGGCACATCAAGCGTCAAGTGAAAACAGGCGCTCGCAGTCAGCCATGTTCCAAGCACTCGCGGAGAGCAGCCAGCCAGAAGAGCGTTGCTCGTTTCTGCGCGTTAATTCGAAAATACTCGGAATAATTTTCAGGCTGAGCTATACCTAGACCGTAGCTACATGCACTACCGTGGCCCCCATGTACTTTTTACGTGGCGTTCGGACCTAACCCAGCACATAGAAGAACCCTGTCATGTACGACGTACATACGTGTGTCTGTGTATGCGGCTGTGCGGGGCTGTGCGGCGCGCCTGTAAGTCTATGTGCGCGGGCCCCGATGCCACATAGGCGAGAGGCGCCTATGTACCGCCAAGGTAAATACACAAGGTATATAAGGGTAGCGTGTAGGAGATGGTTGGTACATAGAAGTACTTGCTGGAAACGACCTACGGCCGCCCGCGGGGGTGAGGCGGGCAGAGGGGGAGGAGGAGAGCGAGCGGGCGAGTGGCGGCGGACGGAGGGACGCTCGGGGCGCGGAGAGGCGCAGGAGCTGTACACGGGAATGGTGATTCCCTCTCTCACTCACTCTCTCGCTCTCGCTCTCTTTCTCGCTCTCCCTGTACACCCTCGACACGTCTCTCTCGCTCTCGCTCGAGCTTTTGCTCTCTCCGTCTTTCTCGCGCGCCCACTCCCTCTCGCTCCCACTCTTTATCTCCTCTCCTCGCTCTCGCAGCGAAAGATTCGAGCCACGCACTGGCAGCGCCGATTTTTTTGTCCAACTCTTACATGGAAAACGGAGAAACGCGTAACTCCGTTAACGCGCCCACGGAAACGCTCTCGCCAGTCGATCGCCGATGAGCGATTGGACTCGGGATGAAGTTGTCGCCGGTTAAGACATAATAGAGTTTTGTCTCCGACTGGGATTGGAATGCCTCGCCGACACACGCGTTTGATTCAGTCGAGTGATAATGATCGGGAATAATGAGGCGAAGGTGCGGCAGAGTAATTGATAGAGGGAAATCATAATGAATGAGTGGTGGGATTGAAAGATTCTATTATTCCGGGCTTGTAAGAGAGTTGACAGTGATGTGAGAGATGCTGGAGTTGACGCAAGTGAACGCTGGACTGTGCCTGGTCATTATAATGTAGTGGAAAGAGCCTGGCGCCTCGAAGTTCAAGACTCCGAGTAGTTGTTTACCTGGCCTCGTCGCGCATTTATCTATCGCGACAATAGGCGTCGCTATCTGTCCGTGAGAAGTAAGGGATATATAATAGGACGAATAGAAAGAGATATCTTTTGATCCTGTATTTTTCGTACTTGGCCCTCTTGTAGACGGAACGATCTAGTACACCAATTTCGGAGTAATACAGTTTTCTTTCCCAATTTCTGAACGAAGAATTCCAATTCTGCCCACCTAATTTCTTACGAGAGTGTCGCGATAGTTTATTTCTTCATTCATTCATTTAGTTTTACTTATCGCAAATGCGCCTAAGCGTCCATTTAATTCTTACTAATGGGAGACTCCAGCGGCAGGTGGTAAAATCTAATGGAAGCATCGAATTCAGTCGGCCCAATATTAGACCGCCCTGTGTATCGTGATTGGACTTTACGATTTCGCGAGGATTTACCGATGACTTTTAATGCACCATGCGAATCCGATCCCGGACAACGAATTGGCCCGACCAATTATATCGCGGTCCAGAAAAACAGGGGAAAAACGGAGATGAGCCTGTATTTCTCGGTCATAAAGCGAGAGCAAGGTGGTGGTGGAACGCTGCTGCGCGTATCAATTAGACTAAAATGATCAGCGCATAAAGCGGCCGGAAAATCTGCGGACTGGCCGCGCTCTGATGACGGACGGGAATTTATGTTCGCAGATAATAACAAAGGTAAAATAACGCTTTCCTTCGAGATTTCGGATTGAATTACCGGGCGGTGCGGTGCGCGGCCGGCCGGCCGGCCCTCTCCCTCAGTCTGCGTGTATAGGTGTGCTTGTTCTCGCATACCACCCAATTCTCGCTGTAGCTTCGTGAAATTGGAGCCCCGAGCTTTTTATCCCGCTCGGCAGGAATATGTTTGAAAACAAAGTCCCCTTACTTTCGGTGGAGCTCCGTTTACCCGCCCGCTACGTGATCGCAACCACATAAGTCTCGCTCTTCCCTTCGCCCTTAATGAACACATGATAGGGCCAAGGAGAACGGCCAGTTTTGAGATGGTTGTTTAGTAGATTTCTTACTAATGTTAGATTAGGAAACGTTGTTTTTACATTTTTTCTACCAACAGTTCTATCAATGTTTCTTTTGTAGGCTTTAAGAAAATGCAAGATGTCTGATTTGCTTATAATATTTTTGTCCCATTCATTATGATTATTTATATTGATAAGTAGCGACAAAGAGCATCCATAATTTATAACATTGAACGCTGCTACAGTTATACTAATATCTCAGTCTTCGATAGTTTCGATCCAAGTCCCCAAATAATCCTTTCATTCCATCCAAGGATCATTCATAATCAAAGCACAAATCCTCTATACTTTATTCCGCCTCAGCCAGCAACAATCCATACCATCCAAATGGAAAGTAGATCCTGCCTCAACAAGACAGTTCCACCGCAGCATTGACTCCCTATCACGTGAAAGCTCCAAGCCGAAGTCTACGAAGTAAAAGGGCAAAGTCCCGCCAAGTATTCCCGCAGTCTCTAACTCCAATCGGCGAGCGAACAACGCAGACTGGCGCAAGGATCGGCTGTAATAGCCCGGTAAAAGTTACAGGAAACGATCTATCGATCGCCGGTAGGAGAAAATGAAATTACAGCGAGCCGGAATTGGGCAATCGGGGTTAGCTTGCTGCCGTTTCGAAAGGTGTCTCTCTTTCTCCGCGTGTGTCGAAGGATTGTTCTCTCGGAAGAGAGAAGGAAGGAGGGAGGGATGAGTGAGGGGGTGGTTGTACATGCGGCAGATCGGTGCGCTCGCGAGAGCATTGGGTGCACTCAATTTTTCCGAGGGATTCCAGAAGATCGCCCGAGACAAAAGGGGTGGGCTGCGGGTGGTGGGAGAAGGGGAGAGCGGCCAAAACTCGGTGAAAACGCATAATACACGCGCGCGTCCTCCAGGCAGAGCAGAGCCCAGGCAGGCATCAAGCAGAGAGAGCAGCAGTCGGTGGCAGGCGTTTCGCGTGGGGTTCGTAGCTACCCCTAAGCCGGGCTGTGGCTGCTGCTGCTGCTGCTGCTGCTACTGCTACTACTGCTGCTGCTACTGCTGCTGGTGCTGGTGCTGGTGCTGCTGGTGCTGCTGCTCGTTGCTAGGGGAAACCTCCAGAAAACTCTACACGCATACACGCGTGCATCCCGGCACACGTATACGCGGAGAGCGAGGGCCACCTACAGAGCTACACCCACACTCCTAGGCTCAAGCCATCCCAACACGTAGACACACACACGTTCGCACGGCTCAGCTCCGTGTGGAGACGAATGTTCGCGCGCACACTCTCTCGAGCGCCTACCCAGGTACACACCGACACACCGATATATGCGAGTCGGTGCACCGTGCGATTGAGAGAGAGAGAAGGAGAAATTTTTGCGCACACGAGCCCTTGGACAGGTACAGGAAGAGCGCGCGCGCGCGCGCGCACAGGAAACACCTACACTAGCGCGCAGTGTACACACGCTTGGCTCTCTCGCTCTCTCTTTCTCTCGCGCAGTGATACAAACACAGACGTGCTTTCCAGTAGAAGAGCGCGCGCGTGCGAGAGAGAGAGAGAGAGAGAGAGAAGCCGGGGGTGGAAGGAAGGAAGGGAGGAAGGGAGGATAAGGGGGCAAGCAACGAGAGAAGCTCACGCACGTATTCCCACGCACACCCTGACGACTCGTGGAAAATGTCGATAACGAAAAACCACTGCTAGCTCTCTTGCTCTTTCTCTGTATCACGCTCTCTCCCTCTCTCGCATCGTCTTTCTTGCTTTTCCCGTGCACCCTCTTTGTCTTTTGTACCCCCGGACTCTTCTTCTAGCCCGGAATTTTCCTCTCTTCGGTACCCTCTCCTCTCTTCTCTCTCGGTTCCCTCTCCGTCTCTCTCTCTTTCTGTGCGTGCACTCTCTCCGTCCTCGTCGGCCTCTCTCGGCTTGCCCTGGACTTCCACCTCTCGCGCTCCATCCGGCTCTCCTGTGTTTCCCTCTCTCGCTCTCTCCCGCATTGTTCCTTGCTACGGCTCGCGCTGGTATTGTTGCCGATGATGGCAGCTTCTCCGCTGCCTGCGAGAGTATTTCATTGTTCGCGAGAAAGTCAGCGTTTCCTTCCTTCCATCGTCGTTCGCTGCTCCCTCTTCCTGGGCTGTGCAGCGGTGGTGGTGCTGCTGCTGGCCGGCGCGCTACTCGCCAAGGAAAAAATGGATGGCGCGATAGATGGAAGAAAAGGGAAGAGAAGAGAAGAAGAAGAGAGCGAGGGTGTCGAAGCATTAGGTTAGGTCAGGCAGTACACTGAGACAGGGCACATGTATATCCGGTTGGTCCAGGTCTCCCACAGGCTCTCCTACACTGCGCACGTTTCCTGGATTATCGAAAATCCTTGGCGAGAAGGAAGAGAGAGAGAGAGAGAGAGCGGCGGGGGTGGCGGCCCGTTCGCTCCATCGCGAGAAGACTCGTTTCACGGGCGATTTCGCTCCTTCGTTCATTCCCTCGCTCGACGACGACGACGTTGCTCCGCGTCGTCGTCGTCGTTCTCCTCCTACTCCTTGATGAGAGACTATGCGAGCAGTCGCCGAAGAGAAAAGAAGAGGGCGAGCGGGAAACCGCAGGAGGCGAAGGCGAAGGAGAGCCGCCGGGGCGAATAGGGGTGGCGGACGGGCGGGCGAGCGAGCGAGGGTGTAGATTGTACATAGACAGATAGAAAGGAGAAGGAGGCGAGCGGTTTTCCCGGCGGACCACGCCGAGGAAGCGACGAAGCGCAGGGCTAAAAAGGAGAAGAGCGTCGGTGAAGCGAGCACACTCGGTTGCTGCTGCTGCTGCTGCTCCTTCGGGGACGATCTCTTTGGTAGAACGCCAACGGGGAGAAGAAGACCGAGAGAAAGGGGGAGTGGAACGCGTGGTGTGGCACACTAGGACGACAGGACGATGAGGGCAGAGGAGATTTTGGGCTCGGGTTCGTCCTGAGACAGAGGCTCTGCCAGCCGTTAATGGGTAAAAGTGCGTGGGCGTTGTGGTTTGCTCAGGGAGACGAAGCATGACAATGCCAGGGAAAGAGAGAGAGAGAGCGAGAGAGAGTGCGAGCAGGAGCCACGTAACCGTCTGCTAATAAAAGGGAGCCGCCATCCAACGTCCAACTACGAGGAGCAGCTAGCAGCAGCAACGAGACCAAATCGATCCACCGGCAATTTCCTCCGCCATTGTTCAACCCTACGCCAAGATACCGATGCTTTTGGATAGTCAGTTCTGTTACAACGATTGCTCCGCTTTCGCAGAAGCAGATCTCTCGATCCTCCTCGCGAGACTGAGATAATCCTGTGGGGAAGTAGCGGCGGCGACGGCGACGGCGGCACTCTCCGCTCGCACCGTGCGCTGCCTGCCTGGCTGCCTTTCGTGGCAAGGACCTAATGGCCCTCGTAAAAAAGGAGTCCTGCGTGCGCAATAAAAATTTACGAGCCAAATAATAAGCCAGCAGGGTCTCTGCGCGCACCGCAACCTCGCCGATTTCGCTCGGAGAGCGCGCAGCGACGAGGAAACTCCGCCGCTCGTCGTCGTCGCCCCATTGCAACTTTCTCCTCCTCGACGATAGAGGATGACGCGTCTCCTCTCGCGAGAGGAGTGCCCCGCCGCCGGCTGTATTAACATGCACCACGCTGCATGAGAAAAAAGTGTTGCAGTGCTTCGTGGAAGAGTCTGCGCCGGGCGGCGGCTACCTTCGTAAAGTAGGTTTCCAAGTCCTCCGCGCCCAGTCCGGACTATCGGGAGGAGGACACTGCTGCTGCGTGTCCCCGATGTTGGGAGAAACGGTGCGCACGTGCGCGCTTCGATGCCGCGGACGAAATGATTTTGACAATCATCCTTGTACTACACATTCCTGCCGGCTTATTTACATTGAATGCACGTGTACTCTTTCAGCCGCGTGCGAAACACTTTTCAAGAGTTCATTGTGCGAGAGAACCGCGAGGAGAATATAAGTGACTGACACCAGACACCATTACTGATGGAAGAAAGTGTAGGACGGAAATACAAGCACTCGGAGGAGGAAAAAAAGATTGATAGCATTAATGAAAAACCAATTGTTCTCTGCATACTAAATGATCCCTCGCAGTTTCGTAGACAGAATTCTGTTTCTGGGCAGTGTACTCTGTTTATTATTTTATTACTCCCTTCATTATTAGCGGCGCGCGGTGTATTCATGTATTCATGTATTCAACGACACGTTCCGTGTCATATTGCTCTTATAATGGTTGCGGTATTCAAAATTTTGTACAAGGAATGAGTTCGCTGTCAGTCAACGTTTAAAACCGGGCTAATTACAAACCCATTTAAAGCTCTCTTCGGGGAGCATTCAGACTCTTACAAATGTTCCATAACGATTAAATCCAGCTTTTACAGCGTCTGCTTAATTAACTTCGAGACAGCTGAAATCACTCGGTGAGTTGGTAATGGATTAAAGTCGAGCAATAAGTAGCAAACATTTCTGCCAAAACTTCAGCGCCAGCATAACAACAAGAACGAGGAGAGAGAGAGGAGAGAGGAGAGACGCGCTCGCAAACGGTGGTGGTGGTGGTGGCGGCGCAGAGAGCCGGCATTCCTCACGCAGTGAGGCGAAAGAGCCGCGGGAGAGCGGCACCGATAAAATAGAAAAAAACGAGGAGCAAAGTGAGCAGCGATTCCGGTCGAAGGTCGTTCGACCTTCGGAGAAACGATAGAGGAGCGAGAGAGAATGAGAGTGAGTGAGCGCGAGGGAGTTGAGCGCGCGCGGGGATTTCCTCGGGTCGAATCGACGTATCGCCTTAGGTCGCGTCGTAGTTCCGAGTTTCCAGTTATAAATTACCGGGTAGACGACCGAGTTCCACCGTTCCTTCTCTCGGAGGCGGCATGCCTCATTGGCCCCGGTGTTCGCTCTTTCCTACCGTTTTCTACTCCTTTTTCTCCTTCCTCCCGCCTTCCTCCCCGCGCACCTTTATCACAGCGATCCTCTCCACCCCCCGCGCGCCCCCCCTTTTTTCTTTTCTTTATTCGCTAAACTGGCTCGCTCTCGAGTGGTATACCGCGCATCGGCCGGCGTTCGAACCCAGGTGTGCCTCCCATTCATAAAATCGTCCGCCCGGAGCACGTGCATCGAAATCTCCTCCTCTCCCACCTCTTTAAAGGACGCACCAGACTCTCGCATCCCCCCTCGGATGATACACACTCGCCAGAGAGCCATCCTTTTATTTCTCACCCACTAATAAGCACAGCTGCCAATTCAAGTCTTTTTCTCGCGGCGAACTTTAGATTTTCGATGATTGATGGCAAGTTGTTTCGTTTTTGTGTAATGTGGGATTGTTGGTCTTTAGAGAATGTCCAATAAGGGAACGCAGTAGTGTCGGAAGTCGCGTATGAAAGAACGTCTATGTGACTTTTAAAGAGTGTTTCAGAAGGGGAGGAGACAGTCGGGGGAAATGTTATCGGCTAAAGTTTCTTGCTTGAACGCGCTCTCGATTTTCTTACTCCGTAGCTCACCTCGGGTTATAATACGCCGTGAACTTTGACCTTGAATTATTCTTGGAGTGGAGAGGCCGAGCGATTAAAAGGTGGGTGTGTTCGAAAGGTAAAAGCTCTTTCTGCGCATATAAATAAAGCATTTGACCGGGGCAACTAACAATAGACTGTCATAGACTGGAATGTCTGCAAGTCTAAACTGTTGAGCGAACTCGTTTTCAGAGTAACAGAAGATCGCTTTATCGGAGCGAGACTCTATTAATAATCAATGGAGGGAATCCTTAATCGCGTGAAACGGATCCGTAACTAGGAAGAAATGATTGTCAGACACTTTAAGTAATGCGTCTCGATGAGAGCGTCATCCAACTCGATTTTGAGCGTCGTCCTCGTTAAGGCTGAACGTTCGCGCCACTGGCTAATCCATTGGTATCACGATTGTCGTCAAGCTGTGAGAATAATCTGTCGTCGTTTGGCTCTTGAGGTTGTTCTCCGCCTTGGGAGGCGGCGCGGCGCGGCGCGGCTCGTCGGCGGCCGCACTCTCGTTGCTCTCCCAGGCCTCTCGAGGCCTCCTCTACCCGCGAATCAGTCGTGCTCTACTCTCCTGTTTCCTGCTCTCGCTCTTCCCTCTCATCCCACTTTCCACTCTCCTTTCTTCCATTCTTCGCGCCGGAGACAAAGACGTCTAGTCGCGAGGAGAGACGAGGACGTCAACAACGAATCCGAGAGAGAGGAAGAGAGAGGACGAAGGAGAGGAGAGTACAGTGAAATATCGAACGTCTTCGACCACTATTTGGTGTCTGGTCTGAGCAGACTGCGTCTCCAGGTTCGATCTTCCTCGAGAAGCAACAACTCCGGGGGTCGAGCCGCGATTATCTCACCTCGGATCTGTACCAGCAGCGCGATCGATCGATCGATCAACCGAAGGAATACTCTCTCCGTTTGCCCTCCTCCTCCTCTTTCTCTCTCTCGCATACCCGCCGCCTTGAGAAGCGCACTCGATTTTCATGTAATTCAAATGAAGCGTGCGCATGCCTCCGATAGCCCGGCCGCCAGACTGAGAGCATGCTCCTCCGATACTCCAGCATCGCTCTCCTGATGGCCAGACGGAGCGAGAGAGAGAAAGAGAGAGAGGTGGTTGAAGTTGCTGAGACATCAAAGCTGAAACTGAATCCCGGGAAACGAGAAGGACCGCCAGGATCGTGGCTCTACTTTATTCAAGGTCTCCCGGCCGAACTACTGCCGGCGGATATGTCCCGCGCGAACCCTTACAGCCGGAACTGCTGCCGCCAACAGTTTGACACGATTGCTGAAGTCCCCTTTTCTCAGCTGGTCCTCTCTTCTCCCTTAACTCTTTGTCTCCGACTCGCTTTTCCACCACCCGACCACCTACGAACACGGATGTTCCACAGACACAACACAGGATTATATAGATTTTCGCCGGAGACACTTTAATTGGCAATTGGCTGTTTTCGAAAGGTTCCCACTCGAACTCTCCTTCCACTCGACAGAGTTATCACCGAGATGAATTCCGTCCTGTGTTAATATCGCTAAGCCATAGATACGGATGTTATATAACTCAGTATGATTATACAGCTTTCTGCGCGGTGGTTAAATTGTGATTAGCTTCTGAAAGATCTCCTGTTGAATTTGAGCGTCTGACCAGTGACCGACCGAAACTACTTACTCGTATTACCTTCTACTAATGGAGCGGCAACAAAGCTGATACAGAAACACGCGCGGCACTCTTTGGTAGGAGTATTATATTAGGATTGGATAATAGTTGGAGAGCATATTGGACTACTACCGGTTTTACCTGGTGGTATGAGAATTAAGTGCGTAATCGCCCTGGTAATATGCACCGCTAAATAATGAACCGGTTTAACGTGCGATACGGAGATCTTAATCATGCCTGATGACAGCTTAACAGCCACCACTGCCTCACGTATGTATTTTAATACTGATCAAGGACGCTCTTAATGAGTTTGCCGCTGCCAAGTTAGTACCGGGAGAAACGTGCGAGAACAAACAGTTGATTAAATTGGGAATTAGATCAGGCATTGTAGTAATTATTCCAGTGTATTATCTCATCCGTATGGGGTGGGCCTTTGAAGGAATCCCACGAAATTCGAGAGATTGTCTTAGAATTGGACTGTTAATTAAACCTTCGGACATAAATGCTGCCCTTTGAAAATCGTAGATAATAGAATAATAATTAACTCTTGCAAAGGATTACAAATTAATCCCAAATAATACTACTAACAATACAGTATTATTATTACAAGAAAAAGGAGTTGAATGTTGTTTACGGTTGGTATCGGCTGAGAAATCCGGAAAGGGGCCGAGGCGATAGGGTTAACGAGTAGGTAGCGGTTGGCAAAGTAGCCAACGAAATCCACTCAAGCATTCCTTCTACGCGCGGCGACGGGCGGCTCGACGGCAAAGAAACAAGTGTCTGAAACGAGCACCTCTCTTGGCTCGGGGCACGATTTCGCAACAGGCTGACAAAGCCCTTACCGGGCTCGCACACACTGAAACTAAGTAAGTCAGTAGAAGCCAAGTGGGAGCGCTTGCACGGCTGCCACATTCTACCTCTCTTTCTCTTGCTTTCCCTCTCTGGGATGCGCGCCTCGTGCGCATTTATCACCGAGTAATTGCACGTAACGCCGAAAAAATGTTCGCGGCCCTCGAGTGTCGGCGTCGGAGGCGGCGGCAGCGGCGGCGGTGGTGGTGGCAGTGGCGGTCGGGGTAGTGTAATCTCTGCGGAAGCCCGTTAAAAGAAGCGTAGGAACGGAATGAATGAATCGAAACGTGTTGCGCGCTGCTGTTCCCTCTGTATTTTCCTGCTCCCTGAATTCTCGCGCGCTTTCACCCCCCGCGAACCAGAGCTCTTCCTCTCTCTCTCCCTCTCTCCATTTCGCGTGCTGGCAAAGTTCTCTCTTTCGCTCTCCTCTGTGTTTGCCGCGGTGTTCCTCGGTCAGCCGGAAATGCGCGGTGGAGAATATGCGACGGCGGTGGCAGCGGCGGCGGCAGCGGCGGCGGTGGCGGCGGCCCAGTTGGAGTCGATATATCGGATACTGAAGCGATATTCCCCCAGCCTAGGTCGGTCCAATCAAATTTTATGATTTGTATCCATCTCCCTCGACTTCCTCTCGCTCTCCCTCTTGTCTCGCGATCCTGACCTACCTTCGGTCCTTCCCCGCACGATAGTAATCCGCCTGTGCCGCCGCCGCCGCCGCCGCACACCACCCCCCGTTTTTTTTTGCCATCCTCTCCACCCCCGGACGAGCAGTCAGCCAGCCGCGCAACTTCTCTTTCTCCATACTTTCCCGTCGCTTTCCGGTCTAGAACGGCCGCCAGCTCGAAAAAAGGGAGAGTGACTTCGAAAGTCAATAAATCGAATTTCTACCGCTAGACCGACCTCCTTCTCCTCGCCCTAGTAACTATTCTCCGCGATGCTTCCCACTTTTTCAGAGCTACTCCTCGCCTTGTTTCACACTCATCACTTCTGTGATCGCCGTTCGGCTATAAAAAGCATGCTTCTAATATATTTGTCGTATGTAACTCATTGATATATGAAATTGATATATGAATAATAAAATTCATTATTCAGGAACGATTTTTTGGTGTTTTCGATACAAATCCGGCCTTTTTTTCATGGATTCTTCGTTTACTATCCGCTCTGATACACAAACAATCGATTCACGAAGAAAAAACCCGGGTTCGGGGACCTTTGAAAAATTGGATATTTTCGATGGCCAAAAATGTGGGGAAAAAAAAATTTTGAGCTGGGGCTCTGAAATTTATATCACATCTTCCTTGATACAAGGGGAGACTCCCCACCAAATTTCAGCCCCGAAAAATGTCGGGAAGTCCAAAAAATATAGGAAAAACCAGCGAAAATTCCGAAAAAATCGAACTTTAAAGGCAGTTTTTTTAGTGTTTTCGATAGAAATCCGGACTTTTTTCGACGGATTTCTTGTTTTCTACTCGTTTTCATGCATAAACAATCGATTCCTGAAGAAAAAACCCGAGTTCGGGGACCTTCGAAAAATCGTGAAAAAATCTGAAGGGGTACCCCTAGAGAAAAATTTGCCGAAAAAAAAATTTTGAGCTAGGGCCCTAGAATTTTTATGGTATCTTCCTCGGTGCAAAAAAACATTACCCACCAATTTTCAGCCCCGGGAAAGGTCGGGAAGTCCACCAAAAAAAATAAAAACCGTTAAAAATGAGCAAAAATTGACTTTTCTGGACGGTTTTTCGACCGGTTCTCGTTACAAATCCGGACTTTTTTTCACGGATTCTTTGTTCTCTATCCACCCTGATACGAAAACAATCAAAATATCCCGGGTTCGTCCGATTTTGAGAAACTTGAAAAAATTTACCATTTTCGAGGGTCGAAAATAGGTGAAAACCTAAACTTTGAGCTAGGGCTCTGAAATTTATATCACTTCTTCCTTGATGCAAGGGCACATTCTCCACCAAATTTCAGTCCCGGGGAATGTCGGAAAGTCGACCAAAAAAAATAAAAACCGTCAAAAATGTTTGAACTTGAAGGTAAAATATTGGCGCGCTGTATTGCTAGAGAGCTAGAGTGGGACAGAGAAGGTTAAGATGGCTAGCAGGTAGTGAGGGTAGTGAGTAGCCCTCAATTGCCCAGGCAGGGTACCGAGTAGTGGAAAGGGAAAGAATCGCATGGGGGGCCCCTCGCTTGGCTGGCACTGCTGTAAGGACAACTAACACAGTTTGTTGACTAATTCCAGAAATTGAAGCATATGCAAACACGGCTGTACTAGTCATCAGCCAACAATGTGTTAATATTGACAACAGCCAATGGTTATGTTTACCATATAAATCATTGTTAACTCGGTAAATTCATAATCATCCTTAGACGCATCCGGAATGCGTTCGCTGTTGCAATTCGTGGAATACATTGGAATAGAATGAGATTATAAGTGGCATAAAAATAGAAATCGATGGGCTTTCAATCACTGTAAAAAGCAAGGAGAAATTAAAAGGGGAAACATTGAAAGGCGATTGTCAATATTTCACATGGTTGTCTCTTTGTTGATCCTTCATTTCGTTCGCTCGCACAGAGGTCTGCCCGACGATTTCATTGACCTGGACAATGTAGTCGCACGTATTTTAAATCATATTCCCGACACGATTCGGAAAGCATTTCATCATTCTTGCAAAACAGATCGCGTGCCCATTGGGTTATAGTGCCGGCGACGAAGGTCTTTCCGGCCCTCTTTCATCCCCCTGACAGAACGATGTCACGTGCGATAAGGCGCGCAGATATCGCGCCGAAGTAACAGAAATCCCCCGGTTTGACCCAAAAAGCACCTGGCCAAAATTGGAAGGGGGATCCTTATCCGAATACGAAGATGTGAATCACTAGACGGCTCGACAGGAAGAAGTAATTATCCCCATTATCGCGAAGATTAGCATAAACCTTCGTCAATTAGCCGGCGAGTCTAATAACAGTAAGCAAGTCTCGCCACACTTGCTCATGAATTAATATGAATGCAATTATTATACCGCGGAAGTTTATTCAAAATGAGGCATACCTGTTTTCCATTGATCGCTTATATGCAATACATAGTGTTTCTCGTATGTCAGCTGTCAGAGAAAAATTAAAGACATTCGCTCGAACTTTTATACCTGTATTTGTAACAGACGTATGCAAATGCATATTCGCATAAACAATTATCGTCCAGTGATTACTTATCGGGCGTCCGATCTAAGCAACATCGGGGAATTGAATCATTATGTATATTCTTTCAAATGGCAAGCGATTTCAATAAATCCCTCGGCGTAATTGCGCAACCCACAAATAAAGCACAATATTATACGAAAAGGCATTGCAAACATACGCTCGCGCATATAAACTGGGTGGAAAGGTAGAAAATAAGCAATAGTGAGTCAGCCAATATCAAGCTCGCGCAAGATCAAGAATCAAGCGGGGAAGACTGGTTCGAGGAAAATCAGTCATTTATGTTTGAGACGCAGTGGAATTCTTAATTTCATTATCGGAAAATGTAAAAGTGGCCGTCGATGAACGGTGGGGAGCAAGTGACTTTGCCCTATTTGTCGGCGGCCAGCCGCTGCTACAATCGACACGAAAGGACACAGTGAGAGAGTTGGAGAGAGGAAGAAGGAGGAGGAAATAGGGGTAGGTGGGAGGGAGAGGAACGAGCGGTACTTCGAAATCCCCAAAGTGAGACGCCACGGCGACGAGACTTTGACCGAGTTTTCAGACGACTCCTATAACACCACGCAGAGAAGCAGTGGAACCGGCAGCCTTCCTCCTACGGGGGAAGAGTTCACGTGGGAGGGTGGTCGACGACTTGCGCCCGGAAGCGCGAGCTTCCAGGATAAGGGTGCGTTCCCACTGCTCTACCCTCCCTCCATTATACTCCTCTAACAACTCGCATTATCAAAGATCGTAAAAACAAACTCTTTTCAATGATTCTCTCAAATAGTTTTGGATTAATTATTCGCAAGTTTCAAGCGACTTATAAAAGTTACGAGTTTCGAAGATCAATTGCATTGCATACTTCAACTTTCTTCGAACCAACTAGTATTTATGAATAAATACTTTTCAATATCGTAAATCTACTTTTTGGAACTTTACGTTTGTTTTGATATAACTATCGAAGTCTGATTGAATTATTTTTACACTCGACAATTATACTTACTCGTCAAGTTTTCCTGGTAGTTTCGAGATTAGTTGGGAAATTGAAGGACAGAGTGACGCAAGGATAAAGTAGCATAGGAATGTTTGCAGTGAAGTTGTCGCAAAAATAAGGCGTAAAGGAGAGAAAGAAGGAGGGCGACCTCCCGTTGCCTTGCGCATCGGTTTGTACTATCTACGGAGCGTGTTCCTGCTCTCTCGCGTTGTCGGCAGTAAACCACTTACGGCATCCTGTGCCAAAAGTTCGCCAGTCACGCTCAACGAATCGCGATTCACGCTTCGAGTCGCATAACTTAGTGAGCCCTCGGCGCTCGCAGCGGGTTACCAGCGCGAGAAAAAAAAAGGCGGAAGCGGCTCGAAGAGGAGAGTTGTACGATATGCGCGCGCGCGCGCGTTCGTCGCGAAACCTTCTCTCTAAATAGTTTCCTCGATTTTTCCCCTAGGCTTTCGGAGCATCTAAATCTGCCCTGGAAGTGGCTATCGCCCTCTTTCTTTAACTTCTCCTCGCTGCTTTAAGGGAGCAGCAACGTAAAGGGACTTACGAGTTTAAGGATTTACTATGAAAATTGGAACTCTGACCTGTTTTCCACTACGAGTGTGTTTACGGCGAATATAAATTGGAATTCAAAAAGGAAGTGATATTGCTATCCTCCCATCCACTGCGAGTACTGCAGAGCATACAAATACGTAATTATTATAAAATTCGGCAGTGCTTCGTGTTTGCTAAGTGATATCGAAAATGCATAATACTACGCGATGCAAATGTGTAAATAGTTAAAATACCAGTAATATCCCAATTCGAGCGTAAAATCCAATATGTACTGGCACTGAAAAACAGATAAAACAAGTTCCTTCGAAATCACGATGACACGAAACGAGAGAGTGGCATGCGTGAACCTTTTAGTCCGCATTGAAAAAGGTTCGCGAGGCACTGCGCGGGAATTTAGCGAATCACAGATTCGGGTACCATTAAGATTAATTAATAGCTGATGTACTAATGCACCGTTGACGATTGCAATTTCGGTGCTCGAAGAAGGTGGTGGACGCCGATGTGGTCGTTTCGGCCTATATATTTCAGCCGCGAACGACCGATATTTCTCCGATTTTATAGCGCATAATAACTTAAACCGAACGTGCTACGGCGAGCTCTAAATCACCGGGTTGGCGGCAAGTGCGAGTTCCCGCAAAAATCCCCGCTAAATATAACAGGCCGACTCTCCGAATCCCGGCGACACGTGGAACAATGTGATGCATCGGCGGACTAATTGTCTCCGCCATCAACAAAAAATAGTTCTCCCCGAGAGTCTTTGCGAGGGACAATCGCGCCACGATAAAAGATGGCTCCTACCAACGATCCCGCTCTTCCACCTGACATTTATCGCTCCTCTGAGAAAATGCACTCGACCTACAAGACCGCGCATCATTAGATTCCGCGATAGCCATTAAATCAGTAGAATTACACAGGTAGATCATTAACAACGACCGCAGAAATACATCTAAATCAGACGACAAGAAAAAGTTCTATTACTTATTACCTTTGACGACAAATTGACGTTATAATTAATCCTGTCATCGAATTGCGGCACTCCCCAAAGCTCACTGATATTCACCAAGCGCATTTAGCACGGAAAACAGTTAAATCTCACTTCAATCAAGAATCATTACGAAAGAGTCTAAATTAGAGTTCAAAAATCTGATACCTGACAATTAAAAACTCGATAATAATGACGCCGCCCTTCGATACACGATCGCCTCTTGCTTCAAATGGCAACAATTGGAATGGATTATTTTCCCTGCACTCGGAAACTAATTGTGCGTATAGAGCGAGTAGGATTTTTCCAGGCTCTCTCGCTTGACACAGCAGCTACGCGGCATACTCGACACCGAATACTCCGCATAGACATAGTGTCATTGTCGAGGCGAGTATGCTGCACACGTGGGCGCAATATACGTCGGTGCCTCCTGTAAATCAAGGCGGAACTATCCCGCGAGTGCGCGAAGGAACGCCGGGCGCATTGTGATCGCGCTCGGAGCAACGGCGAGCGGCGAGCGGCAGATACACTTTTCCAGTCAAAGTCAGACGACGGGGTATCCTTCAGAGACGGTCAATGGAAAGCCCGTAACGCTTGTAAACAAGAGGGGCTAGCGCGCGCCCGTGTACCAATGGACATGCACACTCGATATGCCGATAGGAAGAGCGGGCCGAGAGTGGGAGAGAGCATAGCTAAAATACCAGCCGAGCATCCTCTCCTATCAAAGTTTGCCTCTAGCAGCGGAGCAGCGAAGCTTCCTCGCACTCGAAGGCCGCTCACGCGTTCGCGAACCGTCGCGTCGCTACGCTCCAACACAGACACACATGTCCAAGAGACGACGACATGGACGCACGCGATCCTGCAGAATGACTTTTGCCAACTTGTCTTGGACGAGGACGAGCGGATACCCTTTCGAAGCCGAAAATTCTTCGGCTATAAGATAGTGTATGTACTCTGGTTAGTGGTGGGAGGGAAACAGAGAGAGAGGAAGAGGAAGAGAGAGAGTTCTCATAGTCTCCGTCCACGTGGTCCAAAACTTTCCGACTCCCCCGGCACACCCCAGCCCGCCCCCCCCCCTGTCCCAACGCATTCCCGAAAGTTTTGCCTGTTGTTACTTAGACACACCGCAGTGAACTCGAGTAAATCCTTGTTTAGAGTTCACCATCGCTCGTCGCCCGATTAGATGCATTTGCCGGCTGCACTCGCATTCCAGTTAACCGAGAACTTTACTCTTTAACGTGACATTCGTCAGGGATCGGACGAACGCTCAGGAATGAGTATGAATAATTCGGAATTTTGCGGTATGTTTGCTTCCGTTTCTTGCCGAATTTATCTCCTTGTTATTCAATTAACATAATTTTAATATCTTTACATACTGTTGTTTTGAATCGTTCCTATCGAATATCGATTGGCAGCTGGGAGCTCGAAGTGTGGAAATAATCGGGCCGCTTCATTTACGTGATGAGTATAATTTGATCAATACTGTTTCATTTGATTTCACATCCTGACTTGATTCAGAGGGAAAACTTTACCCTCCAAAGGTAGCGGAGAGAGAGATGCCGAGCGCAGAGAGGTAAATGCTGAGAATAGAATCGCTCGAACGGCAAATAAATCTTAAACCACCTGTGATAAATTTCACTCGAGTTAAACAATAAAATATCGCACCCCAATATCATTGAAGTATCTACTTTTAGACTCTTTACCCCGAGCTTAAGGAGAGATACGTTTCCACTTCACTGACGGTAATAATGAAAAGCCGCCGTTGGCCAATAGGTTTTCATCAGACCCAATTTCATACCAAGCTTCTCTATTAGTTTAATTGCATAATTAGCAAGCATAATTCCGTCAATAAACCAGTCATAATTTAAATACTACTCTACAAATACAGTTGTAATGCTTGCAAATTATCCAAACTGGTTCTTTTCACATTCCATTCGAGTTCTCGACTAGTTTTTATAAGAAACTTAAAGTCCGATGAAAAATTCGCGAAAGTGCGATAGATGGAAAGTCGGCGATTTTGTATTATCATCGGTACACAGGCTAACCATCAGCAACCAAGATCTACGTATCGCTGGCAGGCAGGAAAGAAGCCGATCGAGGGATAAGCTGGTTCGATAGCAGAAGCGATGTCTGCGTAGGCACCGCCTTCTGCCGTATCTCCTGCTCTCACGAAACTCTACACCCGCGCCACGCTTCGCCGGTTAATTGAATCTACCGCGTAAAGGCTGGCGCTCAGGAAATCTAATCGCTCTCGCCCACAGAGCGCCAGGGCTGAGGGTTCGACCAAAAAATTGCTCATTAAGTGTATCGAGTTCCAAAGAGCTTTTTCGCTAGTCCTTTTCTACCGCTGCCTTTCGTGTATTTTGCTACAAGACGCACTAAGTGTGTTTAGACATTTTTCCACCCATCATACCACTTTTCTTCTGCGTCTAATAATAATTGGCAAGATATACTGCTATACTTTTTGCACAGCCAGTAGATTTTTTGATATAATAAAGCACTATCTACTGAATTCTAATATATCATTCGAAATAGAAATGAGATTGTTCTTATCATGTTTCTATCTTCGTACTCAAGTTTTTGTTTAAGTTAATATCTGTGACATTTTTGTCCACAAGTCGTAGTTCACTTAAAACTGCATCCCCACATTACAGCAGTTTTTTTTCTAGGTTAATAATAATTATGAAGAAATATTAATCTAGTTTCTCCTCTGTCAGTAGATTTTTCGATATAAAAGACCATAATCTACTGAATTCTAATATATCAGGAATAAGACTGTTCTCATCATGTTTCTATCTTCGAACTGAAACTTTTCTTTAACTTAATATCCATAAAATTTTATCGGCAACTGCTCCACAACTGAAATGAAAGTACAAGTCGCATGGATTTCGACGAGTCTTACTAAAAATCTGGCAAGAATCGGGATTCCCAGCAAACTTCCAATGAATTGGAATTGCTGGATGTGGCAGGGGTGGGGTGGGGTGTGGAAAGGGTGGAAGGGAGTAGGGATAGATGTTGCAGGGACATTTCTGTGACTAGAATTTCAAGAGCAAGTCAGAAGAGGCAGTACAGTGAGAAAGTACGGTACGCTCTGGTGAAGTATCGGTGAGCGCCGATAGGCAGCAGGTACAAAAATGCAGTAGGTGACTCATTCGTTCCCTGAGCCGCCTCTCCGGCGAGTTCTGACCTTCGGCCTGACGTGCCACACACAGCACATAGGATGTGTTTGCAGAAGGCATTTAAAAGTGAAATGCAAAGTTCGCTATTCTTGAAAACCGCGCAAGACGTTCTGCCATTCTCCTGCCATATTATCTGTGCGAATTTCCTAACTTTCAAATTAATTTCTGTTCTCTATAAACTATCATCAATTCCGCAGTGTTAAGCTTTGTTATCACTGTCAGAATTTTCTTCTCGCCTCTCAACCGTCAAACTGTTTGTATTACATTGATTTGTTCGGATCTTCGTGGTGTAACTTGTATATTACAACTTAGTTTGTATTCTTCAGAACAAATTCCAGCTGGAACGCATTGCTCCGTTGAGCTAAACTATTCCGGACAAGGCATATTCCCAAGTTTCTGAATGTCAAATCGAGATCTCGCTTGGGACGGAGGAATCGCGCTATCGGCGGACGCTTTTGCGCACAAACGCGCGCGTGTGTCCCCCATCGTTTTCTCACCTTTTTCTCAATGTCGACGTCGATGCTTGCGACAGGTTCCGCCTGTTGATCACACGTCGCAGCTTCTCCCGGAATCGTTAGAAGGTTAGACAGACAGACAGACAGGCGACGCCCGTGATTTTCGCGTGCTCAATTTTTCCATAAAATTAAACGACCTGGCTTGCCGGCTGACGCTGCTGCTGCTGCTGTTGCTGGCGTCGCCGTCGCCTTGGAGTCGCAAACTTGCGCAAACCGTGGCCTGACCTGCTCTCTCGGCACACATGTATTTGCCTCGTGCTCGTACGTGTGTACATACTGCAACATCGAGTACGTACCAGTGCGCGCTTATGTACAAATGTAGCACGCACCACACACACACGGCGAGCGCGCACCATATTTTTCGAGTGCTCATCGATTCCCCGATACTCCACTAACATCTTCTCCCGGAAACTGTAATCCTCCCCTCCTCCTCCTCCTCCTCTTCCTCTTCCGTCCTCTCGCATTTCCTCTAAACGCGGACGTACCAACCTAACAAGAACGACCCACTCTCTCTTCACCACCGGCATTATCAAAATACACGATAATATTCTTTCAAACAAGACAACTGACGGGTAAACGTTAATTAAGCCGCGACACAACCAGCAAATTAGTTACCACCAACATATTTCAATTTCCCTAATTACGACACAGTTGGAATTCACGAGAAAACCGTACGCGAGGATTGTCCTATTATATTTTCCGTCAGTCGGTGGAAGGAAACAAGAGTAACTTTAACTGGTACGAACATTAAGCCACCGGTGCCGCGGAGTGCCAAGCAGCAACAATTAATTATCGAGGTGGAGGGTGGGGGGGAAGGAGGGATGGGCAGAGGGTTGTTGTCTAGCTCGATCCGAGTAATTCTTGAAGGAAAATCGATCAAAGACGGTCTCGAGGAGCGGCAAACCGGGCAAAACTAATGCCTCCACGCAACGTATTTATTTCCGCGCGTTCGATGCACATTTCCTCCGATGTGTGCGGGGTGTTTCTCGGAGAGCGTATGTGCGCGAGCGCGTGCTGGGGTGTGTCGGTGTGTTGGTGGCTGTAGAGTATGTAGACGGCTGTATAGCCCGGCTGTATATCTGCCTGGCTGACTGCCTGCCTGTTCTCCGGCTGCATGTGCGTCGATTGCATCTGACGCGCCATTATACGATAACCTCCAAGTGTCTGTCTCTCGGCAAGAAGTTACCGTGGATGTTGGCGAGGATGTCTCGCTCGCTCACTCGCTCGCTTCTCTCCTAGAGAGAGCACGCTCCTTTCCTCCTCCTCCTCCACCTTCGCCTTCTTTCCTCCTCCTCCTCCTCCTCCTCATCTCTTCCTCCGGCTCGGCCTTTTTTTATTTCCTACCGGTGGACCTCCTTCCTACCCGCACTCTTCCGTAACCGCCACCTCCCACCCCCTCGTTTCCTTTCCGTGATCGCCCGTTGCGAAAGACAGTCTTCTCTGCCACCAGTGAAAATTTCATAATCCACGTTTCTTTCTACCCAACGCTACTCTCGCGCACCAGTCCAGAGAGGAACCTCGATAGATTTCTGAAACGAATCTTTCCTGGAATCGAAAGATCTTCGAGCTTCTTTCGACGTTCCTCTGCTGCTCAGTTAAAATGCAGATTTGTTTAGATGGGAGGAAACATGTATAACAATGGATTTGCAATATGCGCGCTCGCTTGTTTGCGCTGCGGAGGTTAAAGTTTGAGGATAATGCGAGTTTTGTTGTATAAACTATCACGGGCCGGCGAAAGGTCGCGCTTGATTAGGAATCTATTAAGGAAAAGTGTTCGGTACTATTTCTGTAAGTGAGTAGTAATGATGATAGTCAAGCTCGCCTGTGATCTACATACATAAGAACGGATGGTCTTGTAGTCGCGGAAATGAATTGAAGAAACTTGCTTATATTATGACTGCTGACTGATGCGTAATCATAAGGAATTAGTCAGAGTTATAGATATGTAGCTAGAAATTGCGCGGTTAGAATCTCTTCTAGTCTAATTGGTAATTTCTTCTTCTTTGGTGCATATGCTCCTTTTAATCTCGAGAATCCTTCCTGCTAATGAATCGCATATGCTGCCTTATTTCTTACGAGTGACAAACATCCTTTTATCACCGCCTGCTGTTATTTCCCTTTGCTTATTTCCAATTTCATTCCCACTTTCATTCCTCCCATACTTTTCTCCCGATCGTAATCTCGATTAAAACTATTCCCATCTCGTAATTCAATGTGTTCCCGTTACTCCCTGATTTCGCATTCATTTCATTATGTGTCGGAGGAATTTTTCCCATCAACGTGTCGCGCGAGCGCTCGCATAGGTATCGGCCGGCGATTAGCGCGCTTTCAATAAAATATTATTTCTTCATCACGGCGAAATACTCGTACGCTCGTAATCACCTCGGCTGCGAGCAGGACAATCGCGCAGCAAAAACTCTTTAGGGTACAATAAAACGCACAGCCGCCAGAGAGAGAGAGAGAGACAGAGAGAACAGAACAATCAATGGAAAATACGTTGGACGGCAAAACAGATTTTCGACAGCGCTAAACTGAAATCTTTTCCTAATGGCTTAATTGCAAATATTCACTGCGTCACGAATTCTCGGCGAATCTCGCCGGAGATTGGTGTATTAAAAATCCCCAAGTGACCCATTCCTTTTTCTCTCCTCGTTCCGTGCGTTATGAGAATCGGCGAGTTTCGCAAAAGATCATTAAAAAGGTAGAAGGTTACCTAGGATTTCTTGATAATTAAATCGCCAACTGACAACTGACTTCCAGCGGCCAGTATGAAACCTAATATTAATTCGTTAAAAATGCGTTTCATTATTCGGACCATTATGGCAGTGCGCGTCTAAGAGTGGGTTGAACCTGCTGCTTCCAAAAAGACGGGGCGAGGGCAGCGTGAGAGAGAGAGGAGAGAGAGAGGAAAGGTGGTTGGTGGAGGGTTGGCTAGGGTGGAGGCAGAGAGAGCAATGCAATTAAAGTCGAATGTAAACTGATAGGGATGCTGGCCGCGCCGCCGCCGCCGCCGCCGCCGCCGCTGCTATACGAAACTCCCGGGTAATGATTACATGGAGGCCGTTGTAATTTATTACTGCGTGCGCTCGTTACTCCCAATTGTAATGTAATTCGGTGATAGGTGCAGTCTAATTGCGGCCTTAATAAGACCGCTGTTAATAAAGCCACTCTCTCTCTCTCTCTCTCTGACACTCGCGCTCTAGCGCGCGATCGTTTGTTTTTGACCGCAGATCATTCTTTCCCTTGAACCGACTGCGTGCCCATTGATATTCCTCTCGGGAAAGACACAAGTTCTCACCGTCTTTTTCAAACTACTTGCCCTCTCGTGTCATGTGCTTCGGTGCTAGTTTGTTTTTCTTCTTTGATATCGAACAAAGGATTAACGGTCGTTAAGTGCTTGGAATTAATCTCTCTTTGGACTTCCTTTTGCCTCGATAACTGGTGCAACTCTCTCGAAATCATCGAGCTATCGCGATTCCTCGACACGCAATAGCCCCTGGGTGCGTGCGTGTCACGAAGGAAACTTTTGCGCAAGTCAGCCTCGGAAGGGTGTCTGTGTGTGTATGTTTGTGTGTGTGTGTTTTTCATGATGCAGAACATCTTGCCCGCTATCGGCGAATTGTTTTCATGCACTCTCTCGCTGCTGATCTCACGAGCTCTTGTTGCACTCCTCTGATTGGCTCGCTCTCGCTTTATTCCGCGAGTGACACAAGTGACAAGCCCGAAATACCTTTGTCGGTAAGCTGTCCTTCTATATTCGCTCGCCGTAATTTCTCGTCTCGGATCATCCCCGTTGAAGAGAGCCACAAAAGGGGCGCACTTTCGGGCTTTCTGGCAGTAATTCATTCCTGTCATTTTTCATTGCCGATAGACTCTTTTTCTCCCAGCTACTACTTGATAGAGCGAATAGACACGCGAAACGTCATCGGTTCGACGATGATTCGCCAGTGTAACTAACGCGCAATCAGAGCCGCCCGGTCTCTGTCTATGTATACGTGGAAAAGCAATATGAGAGGAAGGCGTCGCACGCGCGGCCAATTAGGACAGGGAGTTTGCGTTCCCGAGGAAATTGCCGTACTCCTCTCTCGACGGTTACGCCCAAGGTTTCCGTTCACTCTCTCTCTGGCACAGGCACCGCTTACTTGCGAAATCGTTACCCAGCGCTATCGTAAGAATCCATGCAGTATCTGCTCGCCGCTCTGCTAGCGCTATGCTAATCCGCTCCTTAATAAGGAAATTCAAGTCAGCTTTTAACACCTCCTGTCCGCTGGGGAAATACGTATTTATAAAGCGATGATAGACAGCCGAGATTCATTCGATGATCCGCTGGCAGAAAGGACATAGGCGGCTATCTTTCCACTATTCTTAGCAGTTGACTGCAAGTATTGTTCTTGACGAAAAGAAGGAAAGTTGCCACAATTCCCGGAGGAGCAGGCCGATTTCCCGCAAGGCAAGAGTGCCGAGTTGCCGAGCACCCTGGGGACATTGACATGCGCGAGACGAAAAAGGAAAAAGTATGGGGGGCACGATCGATCCTATTCCTGCATGCATCTATGTGTATGTACGTGGCTCTCTATGTGCGTGTGATACGCGTGTCTCTACGGGAAAGACAAATTTCGGGAAAAGCTGGACCGGAGCGGAGAGGTGTAGATTCCCTCGTCTCCAATTACTAGCTCGGAGTTATCGCGGGGTGTGCGTTTCTAGGAAGGTTTTCCTGGCGCGCGTTGTAACTGCAACGAGAGAATGGTAGTTGGAGCGAGCGATAGTTTCTCGAAGCGAGGGAATTCTTTGCTCTCGCAGTCGAACACTTCGGGAACGGTGAGCTCAGTGTTTACGCTCGCAGGCGTTCTCGCAGACGCTGCCACCACCGCCGTCGCCGCCGCCGCCGCGCGCGCGGTATACGCGCGTTGCTTACATCGGTGCGCCGCGCTCCGCGTCTGCCGGGACGAAAAGGTCGAAAGAGCGAAATCCGCCGGGCGTCGGAGCAGCCCGAAAGCCGCCGAACAAGCGAGCGGATAAGCGAGTGAACAAGCGAGCGAAACGAGCGAGAGCGAACGAACCTGCGCTACGAGCAGGGAAGAGCTCTCGCATGTGTAAGCGCGCGCACGCCGCGCACTCCTGCTGGCCTCGTGCTTCTGCCGAGCGGGCGAGCGAGCGAGCGAGCGGACCGGGAAGAGAGTAAGAAAGAGAGAGCCAGCCGAACCAGTACATACTTGCTTTAGCGAAAAAAATCGCCTCGCTCCAAGTTACGGGGGCCCAGCGAGAAGAAAAGCGTGGGTAATCGTGCGAGTAGAAATGCTGACGCAGATAAGAGCAGCCCTTACGAGCTGGTCCAACGAAGACGGCTATTTATGAGCGGCGCTATCTAGTCCGATGCGAGAACCACCGAATCCTAGCAAAGGATTCCAACCGACCAGTGTCGAATCCACACCCTTCTACTCGAAGATCCGGCAATATCTTGAATGAAACTTCTCAATTCTGTTTAGTAGTCCTATTTCGCTGGGGCTGCCAGCTCCAGAGAATTAAGCTTTCTACAAATATTCTGGAAGCCATTAAAGTCTCGAATGGCACGGCCCAGGCAAGCAAGCGCGCGCGCGCGCGGCTACATTAGTTGGAGAGGAGGTGCGTTCTCTCCTTACTCCAGTTACTCGCTAACAATGAGTACGTCCTTAGCTCTCCGCGCTCCTCTTTGTCAGGCTAAGTCCCTGGGAACACGTGACTCCACGTAATTCCGATTGTTATTCGCGGGCGCAGCGTGATTCTTTGAATGCCTCATTAATTGGGAGCGTTAATAAAGTGAAGTAGTCAGTCGCGTCAGTGCCGCGTTGCATAATGTAACTGGTGGAAGAAGAAGAAGAAGGGAAAAAAAAGAGAAGGAGAACTTTGTTACTCCGCGTGTTCCTCCGCCGCCGCGCCGTGGCAAGTCAGCGTGACTGGTCGGAAAGTTAGAAATCGAGAGGAACTGATTTCTTGCGATACATTTTATGAGATGCATATTATCATTCATGTATTATCACGGAAATGATACATTCCCGACAATGTGCGGACATTGTTAGATTCAGTTAGAGGCGAGAGCGTATTGTAGGCGCGCACAATGCCAGCTAGGAATTTTAATCGTAACAAGAAGCATTGCGCCGATTTACTGGGGCAAGAAAATCTGGCTGCCAAAGAGCTTTCATACTTCCCAGATAATAAGGAAGAGTAAATTCCGTGGGAGGTAATCGGGAAGACAAGCATATCGCAGGCGCACACAGAGAGAGAGAGTTTCTATCTGGCACGGTCAAAACTTTCCGTTACATTCGTCGGCAACCTGTTCCCGTCGCCGAGTACGTCGGAGTACGTCGATCCGCGCTGGAAGCTCGACGAGTGCTCGAAAAATGTTCGCCGACATTTTCGAGAAATGGTGAGAGCCCTGGAGGACACGTGACGCCATTACCAGTGCGTCCTGTATCCGACATTCCCTGCGATTTTCCTGATCACCCTCGACGCGCAGCAACAGCAGCAGCTTCACCGATTCACGCCGCCGCCGCCGCCGCCCGGTGTATTTATCCGCGCGACGACGGGTGCGAGCCTGCGAAATGATGTTGCAATGTTGGAATTGCTTTTCTCCGCGCTCGAAAAGCGTGTTTCGCTAGATTGTTCGGGCGAAACTGCACACCGGTTAGTTTTGCACTCCGCAATTCTGCGGCGGGTGCGCTCGAGAGAGACAGAGAGAAGAGAGGAGTCGTGTCTCTCTCTCGTTGGCGATGCTTGGAACAAGGCGGAAACCAATAGGTGCCAACGGAGAGCGGCGAGCATCTCTTGGAGAAGGACGTGTGTCCGAGTTGCGTGCGTATGTGTGTTTGTTACGCGGGTACAAGCCGATGAGAAAAACTTTGAATCCGGCAACGCTGGCGCTTCTTCTTCTCTCAGGCAGCGTCGCCACCGCCGCCGCCACCGCCGCCGCCGCCGCGGAGAGTGAGAGAGCAGCAGCCGGTGGAGCTTGATAAAAATAAATTTGCGCCCGGAATAATCACGGAGCTCTCTCCCTAGAGATCCGTATGGGCGGTCTAGGTGCTCCTCTCCTCGCTACAGAGAGGCGGTGGGGCCAAACACCGAGAGCAGCCAGCCAGCGGCTTTCCTCCGAGCTCCGAGCCATCTTCAAAAATACAATTTAATCCCTGCACAATAAGCCCTCTGCTTGAATATCGATAAGACTCTCTCGCTCGCCAGACACACACGAGCGTCTTTATCTCCTACCTACGTCTCAGAGACGAGCGCTTGAGAACGCGCGAGCGCTCTTCTCCGCCCGCGTGCTCCTCTCGAAATCATCATAGGCCGCGGAACAGAACGTGCGCGCGGAACAAGACGATTGCGATAACAGTCAGCGGCTCGCTGGAACTGGATCGCCGGCTGATTCGTTGATACATCGATCGATTGAATTCAATCACGCGGCCACCGCCGCAAAAGGACATTTATTCCCAGCCTATCAATTATTCCTTTCCGCTGAATGAAGGACGCTCTCATAGGCGGCACGTCGCCTACCGCCTACCGCCGCCGCCTTTATTGGATCCAATCTGTCAATGAATTAACGGCTCTCTAAGCGACGATAAAGCAGCGCCGGGACTTTTCGTGAGCGCCTCAGCCCTCTAATCGCATAACACGCTAAGAGGGATTACAAGTCATAATTTCCGCTATATTTCCCCGGCGCAACGGCGAAAAGCTCGCCGGCCCCTCGAGTTCTGAAAGGACGTATAACGTGCGCGCGTAGAGGTGACTGCGCGGAGAAAGAGAGGCACGAGGTGTATGTACAAAGAGAGAGGGAGGACGCGAGAGAGAGAGAGAGAGAGAGAGAGAGAGAGAGAGAGAGAGAGAGAGAGAGAGAGAGAACCCAGATGGAAAAAGAGAAGGAGAGAGAGAACTAGCACGGCGAAGGAAGGATGGAAGCATGTTACGAAACCATAGCTTGCGAGAGTCTACGGGAGGAGAGGAGAGGAGGAGAGGAGCGGAGAGAGAGAGAGAGCAGAGCTCGTTCGACGGGCTCTCTTCGCGCGGCCGTTTGTACTCTCTTCTCCTCCTCATCCTCCGCTACGAGCCTCCTCCTCCTCCATCTCCTCTTCCACTCTTCCTCTTCCTCTCTGCCTCCACCTCCGCAGTTCTCCTTGATCCTCTCTTCGTGCATTGCCGCCGCCACCGCCGCCGCCGCCGCGGCCCCTCCGCCTCACCTCGCCGCCTCGCGGTTCGCTCTCTTGCCAGCGCAACGGCGCTCTCCTCGTCTTTCTTATTCACCTTGGTGCTCGCCTCTTCCGAGTCGGACTCTTGCACACGTTTATCCCAGCCAGCAGCCAGCCTCTTCCACCTTCCACACACCACTCTCTTCTCTTCTCTTCACCCCCGTTTGCTCTGTCTTTCTCTCTCGTTTTCTGTTAGTGCTCGGCGTGTCTCGCTCGCTCTCCTCCCGCAATTCTCGCTCTTTCTCGAGCGTGTACACCACGCTCGCCCGTCCGCCACCGCCACCGCTCCGCTCCTCTCCTTCGGCCGGTCGTCGTGGTCTTCGTGCTCCATCCCGACGTTTGCTTCGGGCTAAAATAAAAACAGGAGGGAGATAACCGCGCGGGGGGCGCGCGCGGCTTCCTCCGGCTGGTGCGCGAAGGTGGATGAGGCGGAGGAGGAAGAGGAGGCGGTGGCGGCGGCGGCAGCGACGGCGGAGCGGGCCGACGAGGACGAGGATGAGGTGGGCGTGTTACACGGAGCAAGAGCCGAAGCAAGAGAAGTAAAGAGAAGCGGAGAGAAAGAGAGAGCGAGAGAGAGCGAGTAAGAGAGTGGACGGAGGTGAAGGAAAAAGTGAAGAGGGCAGAAAAAAGGGAGGAAAAGGAGCGCGAGAAAGGGTGCTGTGCTCTCTCGGGCGCGCGCACTGCCCTCCGGAAGAGGGCGACGCAGGAGGATGGAAAAAGGTAACTCGGGCGAGAGCTGCCCTCTCGGCCGCTCCGAAGAACAGAGGAAAGAAGTGCTGCTGCGCAAGATAGCACACGTGAGCGCAACACGAAAAAAGGAGCAAGTGACGAAGAGCGGGGGCGAGAGAGAGAAAGAGAGAGAAAAAGCGATGGACCAAGGGAGGAGGAGGAGGAGGAGGAGGAGGAAGGGGGTATGGTGTGCGAGGGCACCGGCTCAAGTGGAATACCAGAGATTCGAGCATGACTCGACCGAGCGAACTCGCGCGTGTTCTCGAAGCATGCACACGCGCCCGTAATATTTTCGTGCAGCCTGCCAAGCAGCCAGCCAGAGCGAACTTACCGCTCTGGCCAGCCACGCTGATTTTCTTCGATCGCTCGCTATTTTGTAATTCGATTTTGTCCTTCCATCGCGCGCCACCCATCAAAGCTCTCGCTCGCCACCCCTTCGACAATGAGGGAGGAAGGCTTGCGCGTACACCCTAAACTGCGCGTCCCCATAAAACACAGCGAGCGATCACGCCAGCACTTATACACCCAGCCGGATCCTCCGCTCCTCTCGAATTCCTCGTTGCGCCGTACATTTGTTCCCCTGCCTGGCTGCCTGGCTGCCTGCTTTCGAGCCAAGTGTTTTCGATTCTGAACGTTCCACCCTCCGGCTTTCTACGCTTTCGAGGGCGTACACAGTGTGAATCTTTGTGTCCCGTCAATTTGGATAGGTGGTCGGGGAAAATATGGGTATCGATGGAGCCCTGCAATATCGGGGGATGATTGTTAATTACAGAAAGTTAAAAGGTTGGGCAAGTATGAAAGGGGATGCTGCAGTATGTGTGAGAGTCGATTGATTCCCTTCGATTAAGCATAAGTTAACAGTATCTGCTTTTATAGATGCAGAACATTTTATATCTCTTGTGGATACAGCAATTGAAAGATGAATTTCATCTTGATTTTTCCTGATTGCCAACACATGCGTCAGATTACTCGCTTTTTCCTTTGATAAAGTCTTGTGTTATTTTAGAGAAATTACTGTTTTATATTAATGATCCCTTCGATGTTTTACACGGCGAGAAATTCAGTTAGGACTTATGTAAAAATTGTAGAGATAGTGATCGTGTTCGGGGCGAAGTAATTGTCGGCAGTGGAAACGAAGTGGCGGCATGCGGCCGCGAGGACAATTAAAATCATCGTCCGGTCGAGGAACAATTGCCGTGATTTCCGTGGCCTTACTGCCAGCGGCGCGGCGCGGCGCGGCGCGGCTTAATGCATCCGCGATATCGTAATATGTTTCCTGGCCAAGCTAACAACACGCCCGCCACCAAATTAACCGGATTATTACAACCGGATCATTATGGCTAATGACGCAAGGCCGTCCAACTTGTCGGGCCGCCCCCGGAGCGTGTACCCTTCGAATGTCAGTCTCCAGTCACTGGGAGAGACTGAACCGCCGCCGCTGCCGCCGACCGCTCCAGCAATTACGCGTTCTCTCTCCAAAGCAAGCGAACACACGCACCCACCCACCCATAGTGAAATTCACTTTCATCTTGAAGCGTGTCACAAGTCAAAGTGCGGTTCAGCACTGGCATGCTCGCCGATTCCTGCTTACAAGGAACTTTCACGAGCGAAAAAAGGCGAACGCCAAGGCAAAGAAATGGTGTGTGAGAAGCGTGTGCTCTCCTGTTGGCCGAAGCCAAGCGGAGAGACAAAGTGCTCGAGCCGGAAGGTAGAAGAAGAGTGGAAGAAGTTCGCCGGCAGTCTTTCAACTGAGAGAAGCGTAAACGCTCTTCAATTCTTACGGCATAGATTACAGCTTTATCGGACGACGATTCGAGGATACCTGCTCCTTCGTCTTGCCCCTCCTCTTATACCGGGGTATTCATGTAACCCAGAAGTTTGGAATACATGAATAAGTTGATGCCGCGTGGACCGAGAGTGGAGCGCGAGCGGTGGTAGTCCTCGATGGAGAGCGGCGCGGCGGCGGCGCGCTGCCTCCGCTCGCATGCTCGTGTTCACTCGCTCGCTCGCTCTCATGAAAGAGAGCAAAAGTCTGGTGGAAGCTGCGGAGAGAGGCGGCCGCCGGCAGTGCAGCTAGAGGGAGAGGGACTAGCTGGAAAAAGGAGGAGGCAGAGAAAACAGGAGGAAGGCTCGATCTTATTGATATGGTCGATTTATCGGCATAGCACGATTTATCCGCGACACGTGGCCGCCTTTTACCTCCTCTTCTTCTCCGTTCAGGGCTCGCACGAGCGCGGCATCGTTTACTACTTGCGCTGCTCTTGATCTTTCCGTCTCTATCTCTCGCTCTCCTCCTCGGCAGCCTCCGTCTCCCTCTCTGAGCGGCCCTCCGCTTCGCGCTCGTGCCGTGACATTATCCGCGCCAAAACAGATCCTGCCACGCGCGCCACGTGCCTTCGTTTACGTTTCTTACATTGGCCATCCTTCCCTCCTCTTCTCCCTCCCTTCACGCTCTACACACCTATCCATATTTGCTTTTTTGCACGGCCGAGCGTTGCTTTTTTCCACTCTTATTACATCGAGCAGGCGTCTCGAGCTGATCAGTATTAAGAGAGCTAATTTATTCTCCGGGAAAAGGACATTAAGGCTTGTTCACAGGTGGAGAGCAGGTCCTGGCTGCTCGAGTGGCCTGTAAGAGTAAGGGGAGTAGGTTCGAGTGGGCCAGACTCGGCGGGCGCCCGCGCCCGCGCGCGCTCACTCCACTCGCTTTGAAATGAGCCCGGAGCGTGCTGGCAAGAGTTATCGTATCGAGATGAATAAATGAATAAAGATGCCCGCCGGCTGAACGCCGCCGCGGCTGCCGCCGCTGCTGCGTAAAGTCGCGTGCATTTTCCTGTTGATTCGTATTCGATACGAAACTCGGACTATTTTCGACTGCTTGGTAATGAATCCGCTTATTTGAAAACAGGTAGGCGAGACTATGGATATTCGATAAAGCACACCACGCTAGCCTTGACCTATTGGCGCCTCGGCGTCAACTTCAAACTTCTCGCGGTTTAGTTTCCGCCTTGTAGTAACACTGTGCGCGCGCGCGCGCTCGCCCGCGCTCGCCTCATTGTGTCAAATGCGGTTATCGTCTTGCTCGATTGTCGAGAAAATCGCTAGGTACGTTCACCTTTCCTGCGCCGTGTTCTTATAAATGTTCTATAATTATTTTTGCTCTGTGTAAAGCAGTTCGAATGCAGTTTTTCGAAGGGTAAATTTGATTGAGTATGATATACGAAAATTTAATGCGATCCAAGATCAGTGGAATTTTTTGAAAGAATTCCTGATCAATTCGAGGTTTTGTATTCATTGTAAATTTCTCCAGCATTTGCATTGTATTAGAGTTGGCTATGTTTTTCAAATTGTCGAGCTCATTATACTATCTTTTAATATATACAATTCTTCGGAATACTGTTATTACCAATGACCTCCGACAAATGACATATTTGAAGGAATACTCGTTTCATATGGTGATACGGTCTTAACTAATCGCTCTATGACAATCCATTAATGTAAATTCGACGTTTTATCATCTGAACTGGCGATATACTGTTTCCAGTAAACGTAATATCCACAACGGAACACTATCGTCCGGACTAAACTCTATCGAGCGTTGTTCTTCCAAGTTGGAAAGTTGGAGCCTTCCTGATCCCACGGAGAAGTTCATCGACCTTGGCACTTTCGCAATGAGCCTTCCTTCCAAAAATACGAGGAACCCGTCGAGATTTCCTGCGCAACGCCAACATCCGTTCTCGATAGCCAATACTTTCTTATATACAATCCAACAATAATAATAATCGTGAATAGGATATTATAAGATTTTCAAGTTAGAGTACTTTTTCCGCGGTGTATAAACACGTAGCTTTACACGCTCATCTGGCGGGGAGTGGAGGTTGCATGCGAGGAGAACGTCGCGCTCGGCTGTGGGAGTGCGCGTGGAGGAGAGGAGTCGCGAGCCATTTCCTACAAATTATGCCGTTTAAGAAAGGAGGACGCGGACGAGCGGTGTGCGCCGAATACAGATGCGACGACGACACCGCCGCGACGCCCTTCCCTCCGGGACACGTGACGAAATTCGCGAAAAGCTCCCTGCCGAGGGTTGAGTGCCGACCCAGCGCCGCGCGCGCTCCTCTCCACCGACGCCCAGCCCGGCAAAAACACTCCTGACGACTTGATAATATTTTTGAACTTGATCGGCCCCTTCAATCCAGATTTTCAGGGTAACTTACACCTCCTCTTTTATGCACTTTTATTCAGTTCGATACAAGTTTCGCGATGCAAGTCTGTTTTGCCTTTCATCGATAGTTTTCGCTCTGCCTTTGCATGCGTTGCATATGCAAGGAGAGATTTTCATTGTTTTATTGCAATTTATTGTATTTGATTTATGCGCCTGGCATGTACGACTGTTAAGCTACACATGTAAGGTTTCGTAGCGTACTAGAGAGGAATGTGTGTCGTCTTTTTCGTCCTCGCTCGGACGTCCAACGCATTCGAAGGGCTCGTATTCTCTCGCTTCTATTTCCAGCCTGTGGCTAAATAAAAGTTTCGGAAAACACGACTGCCGCGGCCTTTTCCAATGGCGCAAGTATTACAAACTTTAGTATCGTCGGTATAAGAGTGCCTCTCTCTCTCGCGGTCGGTATTTTTGTAAGAAACTGCCGTAGCGAAACTAGCAGAGCCAATGAACTAATTCTAAAAACTAGCGTAAACCAGTCGGCCTGCTCCATTCACGAAACACAAGGGAATAAAAAAGGCAGAGGTTTCGAGAGGCGATCGCTCTATTTGACGCGATCACAATTAAATGAGGAGGAAAAAAAAGAGGCGCTGTGAACCAATCGAATGTTCCATTGACTAAACACGAGTGACTAAGAAAGGCGAGGTTTTCAGAGGAGAGGAGTTACTTAGCGAGATAAAATCCACGCGTATTATCAGAATGTCAGATAAGAGCGTGAGAAGTGACAGGGCGCATCAGTTCGCATCCGACGGCGGCGTGCTCGCCCGATGCCAAAAGGCGGCGGCGCAGAGCGTGCGTAATTTTCCTCGGGATTCACGAAACCTTTAGTCACACGCTTGTTTTTGCCAGCCAGGTAATTGTACTGCGGCCTTGAGCGAGAGAGAGACGCGGGGCACTTAATGCTCGTTTTTGTATGTGCACCGCACCCATCTCTGTTTTTACGCGAGAGACACGCGCTCACTTTTTGCCGGAAGTGCAGGCTCAATCTTTCAAGTCTGTTCCGCTTATTTCGATAGTCCCCTGTTAGCTCTCCCGCCGCCGCCGCCGCCGCTCCACGCACTGCATTACCAGCAGTTTATCGTCACTATGAATAATTTCAATTCGTTATTTTCTGCGACGTCGTAGTAACGCGATTTTAGATATACTGTTTTGTGGTACTCCTCATCAGCAATATACTCATCGTCAGTATCATTGCTCCGTTTATTCCGATGCTCTGGCATCGCAGTATTTGACAATACTTTTTTGTGTTAGTGTAGCGTCTGCGAAACGCAGCGAAATTCGGTATTAGGTCTGTCAGAGCGAGAGAGAGAGAGCCGCAAGCTCTCTCTTTGGTAATTGGAAATGTTGTATCGTTAGTCTCTTCATCCACGATTTTCGGCCATTTTTTGCCGAAACAATTAGCTTCTATTCAGCTACATTTTATTCATTTTATATCCACAATGGGATAGCTAAATGGAGCGGAAAAATAGTATACCCATTGTCCATCATATTTGAAATGACTTCCAATTTCCGCATTTAATATCAAAAGAGGGAGAGAGAAAAAGACAGCATGCGAGAGAAAGAGGGTTGTGCCGATGATAAAATTCATAATTTTATACGATAGCATCCTAAGACAAAGGACTCTTCGGCTTTTACTTTATCATGTCAAGGATATCCGGACAGCGGAATTTCTCGAGTTTGATGGACACGCAGTGATCCCGTTCAAAGGCTTCAAAGCAATAAAGCTAGCTTCCCTGATAGACAAGGGAGGAAGTACCAAGTGATTGGACTTACATTTTATAATGATGCTGCATGTGATGGGCTAGATGCATGTCGTTGGCATGTTGCTGCATCTGATGCTGTTGTTGCTGATGCTGTTGCTGTTGGTGGTGCATAGCTTGGTGATGGTGAGTTTGCGGGGGATCGAGGCTCGAAGCACCCAGCAGGGTGGCGCTCTCCCTAAATAGCGTTGCTACCTGCATCCTGGCTCGTTAGATTCCCGCGGTTTGCAACCAGTAGTTTCTCCTCGCTCTTCTCTCCAGTTGGCTGTCAATGCAACCGACTACCTTGCTCGTCCCTGCTCTCTCTCTCCTCCCTCTTCTCTTTCTCTCTCCCTCTCTCCCTCTCTCTCTCTCACCCGTTCCCTCCTCCCTTGGCGAACCTCACTTCACGATCACCCTCGAGCTACGGCTGCGAGCACTGCAACCGGCAGGATATATCTGCCGGGAGGGCGAAAGCGCCCTTCCTCTGGGCGACAGCAGTTCTAATTACAGTAATAGTTCCAAGTATCGCAATTAAATGACGAGGATTCCGCCTGGCCGCTAGAACAATGTTCCTCGGGGGGAGAAGAAGCAGCGGCGGCGGCGGCGGCGACGGCAGGAGGAATCGGAGCGTGGCGAGCCTCGAGATATTCTTCTCCGGATGAAAGTCGGAGGCGGCGAAAAGCTCGAGGTGGTGTTGGAGGAAGGCCGCTCTCACCGACGGCTCCGGCAGCCGGGAAAGGATGAGCCGTCGGCAAGTGACTGGGGGCGGGCGGGCGCACTACACTCCTGCCTCCCACAGCTGATTCCTTACTTGGAGCCGGTGCGGATGATAGCAGGGGGGCCGAAGGGTGTAAGCACCCTGGCGGCACTGGGCCCGCGGCCAACAGTTCGAATGGCGGCGACGGGACCGACAGTACAGAATGTGTACTGTCGTTCGCCCGTCGACGGGCCGGCTGGTTCTCGAGCGCGGCCGCTCTATACGATCGAGTCTCTTCAATCTAGTCCCCTGGAGCTGGACAGCCTCGTTCTACACGTTACGAGGATCGTTGGATTCGTCATCGTGTCGTTCTCCGCGGCCCGAGCGCCCACGGTCACGTTCGCCACGCGAAACGGCTGCTGCGAAAGTAACTGGTCCAGAAAGAGCGCGCGCCCTCCCCTTGGATACGCTCTGCTCTGCTCTGCTCCGCTCTGCTCTGTGCCGCACGGAGCGGGCAACAACGGAACTCGTACTTTCGGAATGCCTGAGTCTCTCTCCTCTCTGTGCCTCGAGTCGAGTTGTTCCCTCTCACCGCTCGTTCGTGTACAGCAGCCTCTGCTCGCTCTCCTCGTGCACGTGACCACCGTGATGTACCACTGGCCGGGCGCAAACACGCGGCGGCGGCGGCGGCGACGACGATTCCACGCTCGCTCTAGCAACTTTCTTTTCGCTGCTCGATTCACCCGGAGCGCCGCTTAGCCTTCCTATTCATACGTCTTTTGAGCGTCCTGGAACGGCGCAGAGGCAGAGTTCCTCTGCCAGGCAGCGGGAAAGTGAAGGTGATTGAGAGTGCAAGGTTGAGGGTGATGATTGCAGGAGGCCCGCTTCTCTAACGAGCACGCTCCCTTGGCGGCGGCTCTGCTGCTGGTGCCTTCGCTCTCTTTATTTATATCACGCGCCGTGCCGGTAACACCTACGCGCCCGATAGAAGGCCGGTGCCTTATCAGTCCGTCTGCACGCCGGGACAATGGAACACGACAGTACACCGGGCGTTCTTCGCTCTCCTTCTGTTTCCAATGCTTTCAGCCAGTCTCCCTCGAAGCTCGCCCTTTACTTCCTCGGCTTGCGAGAGCGCGCGTCTTCCCGCCGATCAAGCACCCGGGCAACCGCCTTCCACCGATCCTCGCCCACTACTACCTCTCTCTCTCTCTCACTCTCGCTCTCGCGCTCTCTTTCGCCCTCTCTCGCGCTCTCTTTCTCTCTTTCTCTCCTTCCCAACCTTTCAGTCCCTCTCTGTACTTCCTCTTATCGAAACGATCAGCTCTGCCTTCGCGTTGGAACACTTGCTCGACTGTTTCGGCGTCCTGTAAACACCCGGTGTTCACGCACACCGCAAAACTACGAACCGCGGCAGCAAGAGTCGGCACCGCACTGCTTGACCGTGTCGTTTGCTCGGTTGCTCGAACCCTGAGCTTCGTGCGTTTTCGAGCTGCCTCGGACACCCTCGGTACCTCTCGGCCTCCGAGCTTCACCGCCGCCGCCGCCACCGCCACCGCCGCTGTCTACGAGGACGACGGCGACGGCGGCGACGGCGGCGGCGGCGGCGGTGGCAGCAGCGGCGGTGGCGTCGGCGGCTGAAGCTGTGGTCGCCCCGACAGTTTTCCTTCTTCTCTCTTTCTGCCAGAGATTCGCTTCTCCATCTTTAGCACTCGCTTTCCCTATCTTTATGTTTCGCCCTTCTAGTCTCCCATGCACGCGCCACCCAGTTTTCATATCTACCCTCCGCCCTTCGCCACCCCCTCCCCGCCAGCCCTTATCACTCCTTATCTTAATTCCGCATCTTGTACATCCGGATACTTCACCTACTCTGCCCGCTTGTTGTGCATACACTTTCGACGCTCGTACGATTGCCGGTTCGCTCGAAATCATTGCCTTCGGCCTGTTCTCCTCTCTCGCACGCTACTTTCTCTCCGGTTTTCATCTGCCGCTATATGCCCTTTCCACTGTCCCCGTTTCTCGGGGCGACTACCTTCCACGAATCATCGGCGAATTTCTGGTAATGAACTCTGGCTGCGAAGGATCGTTAATAGGATGTCGGGTGTTGGAAGGAGCGATTGATACAAATCGATCCCCGGTGGTTCGATCCTTTTTCGCCCGTGGATGGGGCAGAGCCTGCGCCGATAAGGCCGCGTAGCTTTGCCGGCTGCCGGCGAGGGCGCTCAAATTTACAGCGCTCCCAACACTGGTCATACATCCTTTCCACGTACGGGCCCAAGGCATTATGCAAATGATCCTGCGAGATCGTGTTTGCGAGGATGTCGCAACGAAATTCTTACAGCTGCGAAAAGGGATTTCGTCTTAATGCATATCCCCCACCTGCCGGCTGATTTCTGCCCCTTCCCTAACAGATCGATTATCAAGAGAATGAAATTGTTATACTATTTCTCTCCTTTGCGATTGATACTAGTCGAAAACAAATCTGGCCATGCAGCATTGGCGTCCGCTGGACCGGCGGCTACTTTCGAATACGCTAATCGGCCAGTACCAGCGGCGGCACCAGCGAGCACAAAGGTCAGGGGCGCGCAACTCCTCGAACTTCGAAACTGATACAGCACGATACTCTCTCTCTCGGCGAGTTTCTCTCTCCGACACTGACTCTCTCAAGTACGCCGAAAGAGGGTATCGTCTTTAACGTGAGTTCTAGCCGGCTGAATTGGCAAGCGAGTGTTGTGTCGCCAGGGCTGTGCGAGCGGCTCCGACGAAGTCCGAGAAAGCCGGCGGCGGCGGCGGCGACGGCTGCGGCTGCGGCGGCAGATACGGATTTGCTTATTAATCGATTAGCGCGAATTTGCCGAGTAATCGATTAACGTTATCGATCGGCCTAACCGGTGGACTGTTTGCTCGCTCGGTTGGCTGATTTGCTGCCAGCCAACCTGCCTCGCTAGCTCGATGCATGGCAGCCATAGTGCGCGGTTCGCGCGCGCGCTCGCCCGCGCTCGCTCGCTCGCTCGCTCGCCTTTAACCGTGTCTCTATGTGGAGAGAACGAGCTTGGAGATGTGCGTGGGTGAGGCGAGAGACTGTGTCGGTGTAATGTGTACAATCCATTCGACCGAGGCCTGCGAGGGTGTACGCCGGAGTAGGAGTGCAAGCATAAGGCCGGCCGTAGATGAGTGCGCGCGCACGTTCAGCCACCGACCAGTTCTCTCCTCCCGTGTGTACACACCGGCCTCTCCCTGTGTCGGTGTGTGCGGTGAACCTGCCACTATGTAGGTGGATGGAGCGCCCAGGGCCGTACCGAGGATGGTTCTCCTACTCGACTCCTCCGCGAGGATCATCCACTGATCCTCGCTCCCAATGCCGCTCCAACCCTCTCCGCCACCCTAAAATCACTCACCCCTCCACCCTTTATTTCTTCCGCCAAATTCCTCTCACCTAACAAAGCTCCCATTCTCCCTAGAAATTCTCGTCGACTTTAGACTTTTTTCTTCGAACGACACGCGAGACTTTTCCCTTCCGCCAAACTCCGCGATAGATCCTCCTTCCGATCGAAATCATTCACAATCCTCCAAGAACAAAATTGAAATTTGAATTACACCAAACCCAACAATTTATACCGTCAAGTTTTCTCAAATACGAAATCCAACATTTGAGAGAAAACGAGCGGCTCCGCTTGCCGCAGGGCGAATCGGTGGACGGGAAGGTCTGCCGGGGCGTTCATCGGTTCATCGGGAGCGGAGACTTAGTCCGTGGCAGCGGCGTAGCATCGTGGTCGTTAACCTTTTTCGCCGGTTATCGCAATAAACAATGTCAAAGGCAAACCCCTTAACACGTCCCTGTTTTGAATAAAGCTCGCTGGCGAATGTGTGTGTGTGTGTGTGTGCGTGCCTAGCTAGCACTGTGCGCGCTCGCTCCTCTCTCTCTCTCTCTCTCTCTCTCTCGCGCGTATTGCACATGTACGTGTACCTCAGCGGTACGTGCACGAAACGCCAGGTTGGCTCGGAAGATAGAGCGAGCGAGCGGCTTGCGGAGGCGAGTTTCGCTGGTGGGCGCGAGCGAGACGGTGCGACGGACGCTAGGTTGACAGGAACAAAGAGGGCGGGAAAGAGAGAGGGAGCGAGAGTGTGAGAGACGGCTGGAGGTTCGTAGGAGCGGGTGGTAGTAGTGAGAGCTAGGAGAGGAAGAGCGAGCGGCGGCGCGCGCGTTGCTCGTAGAAACGCGGGCCCCGGGTGAGTGTGGTTCTCGGGACTAGGCGGACATAGTCGGCGCCGAGCGAGCGAGCGAGAGAGAGAAAGCTAGCATGAGAGAGCGAGAGAAAATGAAAGAGAGAGAGAGCTGGTAGGAGTTGGGGGTGTGCGCGAGAGCGAGAGGGAGATGCCATCTGGAGGTTGCTCCGGGGCGGAAGAAAAGGGGCGAAAGAGGGTGGAAAACGTAGGATGCGTTGATGCTCGCAAGACAGAGCGAGATGTGCCGATATAGTCTAGGCTCGCGCATGCACGCGCTCTCGCAAACACACCCGCATACACACACCCCCTCACTCTCTCCCTCTCTCTCTCCCCTGGTTCTCGCACTCACCCTCTCATACAGGCATACATACACACACTCGCACGCGTACACATACACACACTCACGTACATACACAGAGTGAGAGGGCTCGGCTCTCGCGCACTACTCTCACTGTCAGACTCCCACCACGCGAACTTTCGGAAAAATCAATAGAATACAAGAAAAGCCCATGCTGCGCTGGGCGAGTGGAGCCCTCTCTTCCTCCTTTCCTCCTCGGCCTCGCTCTCTCCGTTACTTCCATAGCTTCCACCGCCGACAGAGCCCCTCCCGCCTCCCGCCGCCACCCTCGCCACCTCCTGCAACCCACCACCACCCGCAAGCGCCCTCCGTCCGCCCGCGACCGCCCGCTCGCCTCCATCCAGCACCACCACCCTTTTTTCGCTGCCACCCTTCGTGCGCGCCCGCGTTCACCTGTACCTCTCCACCGCACAGCTGGGATAGAAGAGCAACCCCCGACGAGGGCGGAAAGAACGAGAGCAATGGACTCGCACACACTACTCTCCGCTCTCTCGCCGCGCTCCTCTCCGCGCTCCGCTCCTCGCCCAGTGTGCGAGTTCACCCAGTGGAAAACTCTGCTCTCGGCTAGCTCGAAGAGCAGGAGGAGGAGGAGGTGGTGGAGGTGGAGATGGAGGAGGACGAGTGCGAGGAATGCACGGTGCGTCAGTTTCCCTCGAAAGGCCTAGATCCAGAGCGGAATTGCTGGCAGGGACGAATGGGGAGCGGCGGCGGCAGTGGCGGCGGTGGCGGCGTGCAGAGAGGAGAGCACACCATCGTATCCTGCATCACGCGAGGAGAGAGTTCGAGGAGGCAAGAGTGTCCTCGGAGAGAACCACTGCGAGCGTCCCCCCTCTGAAGATTAGGGAAAGGGTACATAGGAAGGGAAGTGCGAACTTAGGAAGAGAGAGAGAGAGGGAGAAGATACGACTAGATGCTCGTAGGTGAGAGGAGAGAGAGAGAGAGCGGGCAAGAAATGTAGCATACACGTGCGCGTGAATGTGGAGCGCACCTCTTTGCACGAGCGTCGCCCACGCCACCCACACACGCCATCCCTCTGCGCCGCCTTCGACCGTTCCTCTCCCTGTCGGTTTCACGTGCTCCCTTCCCTTCCCTTCCCTTCACCCTCGCCGCCTACCTTGCCTCCTTTGGATTCGCGAGAGAGAGAGAAAGAGTGCGAGGGCATTCCCCAAATTCACGCTGCGTTATCATTAGCCTGCTCTCGTTACCGCTGTTCCACTGCCGCTTCTTAAATCGGCCCCACTTCCGAGAGAAACGCATCTGCGTGTCATACGCTTCTTTTGGCTCTCGCGAGATTTTCAGCTGTTGTTGCGTAACTTTTGAATATCGAGATGTTTGCTAATGTTTATTGAACATTGGATGTGATAGGTAGAGATTGGCTAAAAGCGTTGGTTCGTAGGGAAAATTCTAGATATTGAAGCCTGTGATCACAGATTTTGATAAAGTTTCTCCTTTTCTAGACTTAATTATTACTGGATTTAATCTACGTAATTTTACGAAGTTTAAATCATCTGTAAGAGATAGTTAATATCGTTTTGGGGTATGTTCAAGCGCAGAGATTCCGGAAGTTGCCGAATCATGAGTGCCTACAGCAACCTAATAAAAATATTCGAACTACAGTAAACTAATTTCTACATAAATCATTCGGTGCACAGTAGAACATTAAAATTCTAAGCAAGTTGGATTAGCTGTTGTTCTAATCAACGGCTAAACAGCGATGTCTTTGAAAATTATCGATCGAAGGGTGCATCGCGAGGTGGCGAGAAGCTTCGAGAAGACGCGCACACGGGGTGTGTGTGTGGAGGAGAGGCGTGCGAGTGAAAGTTCAAAAGCTCTATCGCGCTCATTAAAATTTCGCTAGAACATAGAGGCCCTTTGGGCGATCGTGGAGTAAAAGCAGCCGCGTCGGCGGCACTTCCAAACGGAATCGCTGCCTGCCTGCTACTAAACGGAACTGACCCAGCTTCACGGCTTTGTACGCTTCTCTCAACCCTTCCCTCTCGCTCGCTCGCTCTCTCGCTCTCTCGCGGTGGTCCGTCTTTCTCCCTTTCTCTGCGTCCTGCCTCTCCTTTTCTTCTCACCCGTTTGTTCCTTCTCTCTTTCGCCGGAGCTTTCTGCTCGCTGGCCTCGCGCTCAGAGAGTTCAGCGATACTCGGATTTCCCTCTCTCTTTATCCGCTTCCTCCTCCTCCTCTGCCTCTCCCCTTGACATTCTCTCTGTCTCCAGGGCGCGAGAGGTGCGAGATGCAAGGCAGCAGCCACCCTCTCGAGAAGTTTCAATTTATACGGAAAGTCGTCATGACCGAATGCACGAATACCTGCGGAACACGCACGCACACATGCGCGCCTCCACGAGAGAGCGAGAGAGGGCGAGCGAGAGAGGGTTCTCTTCTCCTCTTCGGTATCTCGCTCAGTCTCTCGCACGGCCGCGTTACTAGTTCATTCATATCAGCTGAGCCGATGTAAACACGAGCGTATCGCCGGCGCACACACCCTCTGCACGGCCGACTGTTTTCTCGACTTTACGATCGCCCCGCGCACAAATGCTCCTCCCGGCGGCGCGCCCGCCCGCCGCCTTCTTTCTATTCAGCATCCGACATCCGCACGGGACGCACCAACTTTAAAAAGCATCCGTCCGGACGCATCTCCTGTCCCTTCTCCTCCTCCTCCTCTTCGCTCCTCGCCACTTGCCATTTTCAGTGTCCAACGTATCTCGAAATCTCGGCGCGCGACTCTTTGTTGCTAGCCCAGCTAGCCTGATCTATTCTTCCCTGCGCGAGGATTGATTAGGCGAATGCCTGGTTTTCGACTGATAAGAGTGGCGAACAATCGATTCGGCTCCGGATCGAGCTCGATGAATAGCAAGGATACCAAAAAAGAAACGCCAATTCGGCCTATTGAAAAACACATCGGAAAACCTTGAAATATTGCTATTCGAATTTCAGCCCTTCCCTGAAATCCCTGGAATCTCCAACGTGACATTCGCGGGGAAATTAATATTGTATATCTTCGAGCGTGGCATTGATTACAATTAATCAGTAATCAGAACTGTAACAGCAAGGCTTGAGTTGAGTCGGTGGTAAAAGAATTCTATAAGAAGCGGCAATTTCAGTGGAGGAAAGTGTTAAAGTGCATCTGGAGGCTGCTTCTTCCCCTGGGGGCGGCGAGAAGAAGTCTCTAATGGCCGCTATAAGGATTGCTTGATCAGGGTATTGAGGGATGCAGGAAAAAGAAAAGGTCTTGGAAGGCGGCGAAAGAGGATGAGGGGGGTGGGGGGCGGTTGGTAAAGTCCCGCGGCCATTAGGATTAAAGACCTTGAAAGGCATGTAACGAAAAAGAGCATTCCTTTAGGTAGAATGGCAGTTAGGAGGGCAGGCGTTGCGGTTGACGCCCTTTCTCAGTGTCGGCGTGCAACAGAGGAGGACAACCTGCCGTTATAAATTACCGTGGCGTGTTACGTGTAACGCTGGGGGTGTCACAGCCACCTTGCTCCACGCGAGAATTTCCCTCATCCCTCTGCTGGAGGCCGCGCCGCGCCGCGCGTCGCCGCCGCCCTCACCCCCGCCAGACGGGACTTTAACCCGCTTTCCCATCCTTTTACTCTCACTCTCTCTTCCCCCCTGTTTCGCCACTTCTGTCTTCGTGCCTAGCCTCATATCCCTCTTTCTCGCCCTCCGCCGCCACTCCTCTCCCTCTCGCCGGCCGCCCGCCTTCCTTGTTTTCAACCCTCTTGCTTGGGCCGCGCGCGCGCACGTGCATTTGGATCCGCTGGCCAATATGTATATGACACTTGTGTCTAAAATACAAGCCCCTGCAACTCGTCTTTCTTTTAACACTTAACCTTCCGAGCCTCCTCTTCCCTGTCCTCTCCCCTTCCAACTCACATATTGTTCGCGTGTTTAATGTTTCAATGCTTTTTGTCCTGCCAGCCGCCGCTCTCCGATGGGAGTTGCCCGCTGCCAGACAATGTGTCGGCCAAGTGTTACTCGGCAACAATATGCTGGACGAAGGGTGCGACACTGCCGACGCGAGAACGGCAATAAATGAATTTACGGATAATAATTCCAGGGATAATTAGGGTCAGAGGGTTGGCGAGCGTGGAAAGTTGCCGATGCACTTCCTGTTTATTGAAAACAGACGTAAAACCGGCACCGTAAAATGTTTACGTTACAATGTGACTTCGGATATTCCACCGGTCAGTCTGCTGGCGAAACTACCCTTCGTTACTGTTATAATCTCTCCTTGAAGCATATGTTTTTACGAGGGTGCTCGCAAAAAGTGAAGTCCACGTTAGAGTGTCGCCGGGAATATGTTAGTGAACGAAGAGTCCAAAATGCGCCAGGCGATAAGTAGGCGGCGCAAGTGGAGAGGAGGTCGGACGGGTCGGAGAGCTCACTCGAACTAATTTTCAGTGATTAGACCCTGTGGACGGTGCACTAGACACGCCTGAATAGAGAGGCGATCCCTCGAGATTGTCCGATCCGGGCGAGAGCATGAGGAGCGTCAAGGAGGGTTGAAGGGAAGTGTGGATGGGGCGAGCGTGAGACAGAGGGAGCGAGAGAAGAAAGGGTAGTAGTGTGGGGTGGCGAGAGGAACGCGCGGAACGCTTTATGAATGAATGTTTCCACGCCAAGTGTGGCGAGAGCAGCCGAGAGAGAGAGCGAGAGAGAGAGGGCGAGGGCGAGAGAGGGCGTGCGAGGGAGAAAGGGCGAGAGCGAGAGGCACCCGTATGTCCCGCGCGTAAACACGATAATACCGACGTTTCCATTCATCAGGTCGACCCCGGCAAAAGCGCGCCGCGACCTCGAGAAATGCCTTTAGAGGCGCCACGTGGCCTTCGCACCCCAACCTGCCTTCACCTTTTTACCCCCTTTTTTTTAAAGCACCGCAGCCACTATTTAGAGGAACGAACTCCAATCTCTCGCTCCCTTTGCTCGCGCGACAACTCGCCCTTCTCCCACAGATCTCGCCGCTCCCCCTTGCTCTCCCTTTTAGTCATTCCCTACTCTCAGACCTCGCGGCATCACATTGTTGAGGGTTACCCTCAAGTGGATCTTGCATCGGTCCTTGCACATGGGAATGTGTCAAATATTCCAAAAATGCATGGAGTTGACTTAAATTTCTCGTTAATAATGTGTTAACATCTTTAAGCTTCTTTTTACTATCGTTTAAAAAATTATGAATTGTGGGTTACTATTTGTATGTTAGCGGTAATGGATTTTATTAGAATTTTTAATGAAAACCAAGTCTCATAGCTTGATAGGATAATAAATTTATGAGGTAATATTTAACAGACTGAAAGTGCGAAAGACGATAACTTGAACTAACAAATTTAGTATCTGTCGCATCTGGTCGTAAAGGGAGGAAAGTAGAGTTTGCAGTCTGTTAATAGAACTCTAAGAAACTGCACATCAGTTACCCCCAAACTATCTTTCTGGCAACACAGATTTCTTGACAGACTTGTACTCTGCCTTTTTCTGATATGTAACTGCGTGTTGCAATGAAATTTAACCCTTTGCGGACAAATATCGGCAAACAGCCGCCCAAGTAAATGGCAAAGTAGTCGCAAAGGGTTAAACGTGCGATTTTCTTCGTTATGTGCAGTCAGCCCCGAGAAGAAGTCAGCGTCGCAAGGACCCGTTGAAAGCATGGACTCAGGGCAGTATCTGGTCGATCGTCTGTGCAATGGACTTAGGGTTGCTAACAGAAAGTTCCCTCAAGAATATCACTCTTAATGTTGCTCCAATTAAGAATCCACCAGTCAAGAAAATAAGGAGAGCAAGCGAGCAGAGTGATTCCACTAACAATGAGTGTCGCTCCAACATTGCACAGGGATCGAAACGAGTAAGCAAGATAAGAATAAAGTAGAGCACGTTGCTATTAAAATCATAGTGAAAATCGACGATTAATAATTATTTGAAATAATAACTTTATCTTCTACTGTTATTACAATTATCATAAAGAGAAATTACTTGATATACGTTAGATATTTTTTCTGTCTAGAAGCAACATAAAGTTCGGGGAGGAAATCGGAATAGAAAAACTACCGTCGCGCATCCAAAAATTACGAACAAACCAGTGAAAAATTCGATATCGTTGCCTAATGCTCAAAATTTGCAAACGTCAAAAAGATACTTGTACGGCAATGAGTCGTCAGCGAAATCAATGGGGTCCAACACAATAAATTCTGCAATTATGAAGAATGATGAATCGCTGGCGATTCCTGGACCTTCCTGGTATTATCCGCCTTACCCGCCGCTAAAATCAGAGCGACTTGCGAGTGAAACTTGCAATAGACAATCAAGTTGTATGTTCACTGCCGAAAGAGTGAAACGCGATGAAAAGATAGACAGTAGTACAACCACAGCAGACGAAGGCTCTGACGAAGAGAACGTTGCACCAAGTTCTTTCACTTTCTACCCTCCTCGCGAAATATATCCTCTTAAACAAGCAAGTAAGCTTCCACGCGGAAGTTCATGGTACGAAGACACAAAACAAACAGCAAGAAATATTAACGAAGACAAAGATGTTATATCTACAAATTTGAGCGACATTTTGCATGAAAGTTCGGATGAAGATCACAGAGATTCTATGCCTTCTTCTGGCTACGCTTCGCAGGAACTGATGCAGTCCTTGCAAGAAAATTCGTGTAATTCCTTTGAAGTATCAGCAAGAAATGATTTTAGTAGCATGGTTGATGCACCCGCCAGAATTTGTGGGAGAAGCAAACGCTCTGCGACAAAATCGACAAGATTTTGTTCTACTTTTGCGAAAAGTGCGAAAAGTGCGAAGAGTACGAAGAGCATTCGTCAATCTACCGGTAGATTTGCGCAGAATAAAGAGAATAGAAGGAGGGCAAGTGAAAGCCTCGATAAACGTGTAACTATGGCGAAATATGATTGTTACACTCGACAATACTCCGACTCCTCCTCAAGATCGAAGTGCGAAGATTCGTCGTCGCAAGCCTCTATTAGCTCTTACAGACAATCGACGAGCCAAGATTCCTACAGATTTGAAACACCAAAGAGGCTTACTGATTCCTCAAAGATCGAAGAGAGCGATGATGGTTACGTAACGCCAGAATCATCAAGTTTGAGCTCGTCCTACGATGTGCTGAATCCAATGCATAAATCCTTCCGCGTATCTTTAGACACAAACCTGGAAGACGAGAAAGAGAAAATCATGAGAAAGAAACACCTTAGAGAGAATATTTATAAAGATGGACATGATGTTCAAGAGGAAGGACAAATCGCTGTCAACAATCATAAAATAGAAGATGTGAATGAAGAATCAATCGAACTTGACAATCCCTTTAAATGCGACGTATCAAAGAGCTTTACAAATAGAGACGAAGTCGCATCATCCAATTCATCGCAGGATAATAGCAGCCTGTCGATAGAATGTAATGGTCTTCCAAGTCCCATAATAGGAAATCCTGAAACAAATCAGCAACAGTGGAAGGGTGGATTATTCCAAGATCTGCTGAACAACGGCGATTGTAATTTTAATTGGAGAAATTCCCTGAAGAACGATGGAACCTCGTGGTTTGGCAATTCCGTATTCGGCTACAGAGAACGTCCTCAGGAGCACAGCGATGATGATGAGGAGGAGAACAAGAAATCCGACACTGGACCAGAAGAATACGCGAACTTACGACATCCCTTTGTCGATGATTCCGCGTGGTATCGAATGGCGACGTCCACACCTGTTGGAAGTAGTCCTTGGGACAGAAGTTTAAAATCACCGTTGACCTTTGCTTCGTCATCAGTCCTTCCGGAATGCAATGGAAGAAATAGTAACGAAGATCAACAGCTGACGTTTAACTTCATGTCAATGAAACGCGAACTTGAGAAGACGATCGAAGGGCAGGTGGACTACGATAAAGCTGCAATGTTGAAGAGAGCCTCGTCGATCTATTGGCGCAATCGGCGCGCGGACTTCGAGGAGATGCACAGGCTGCCGCTCGCCTGGAGAATTCCTAACAAGGACGAGCACTCCTGCGACAATAAAGAGAATCACTTTCGCAAAACAAACGACGGGAACGAGTGTAAGCGCCTTACAAGATCGAACGTCGTTGTCTTATCGGAGAGAAATTCTCCGGTTGCTGCTCTGCGCACTCCTAGGACCTCTGGGACTTCGGAGGACCGCGACGCCAGTAACGTCGATCAAGCAAAGTCCGATGACAGCGAGAAAGCCGACCGCGAACGGCGACGAGAAGTGATTTTGCTCAATAAATTAATTGCCGCGCGAAATCGAGCTTTCCTCGGGCGGCGCGTGTCTAGAAATGGAAAGCAGGGACGGAAGTTGGAGCAAGTGATGAGGAAAAAGCAGATTGAAGCTACGTCAGAGACTAGCCGGTCGTCCAGCAATAGCAGGAAATCTGACGAGAGCCAATCTTGGGGAAGAAGGAAGCGGCGGAGGGTGTGCGGCAGCGGCATGAGTGGTGACGAATGCGTGTCGAAGAGGGAACCAGGATTGGACGGGAACGGCGGCATGAATATTCCGCGGGAATCGCAGGATTGCCCGGATGTGCGAAGAATAACGCGCGGCCTGACCAAAACTAATAAAGAGAATTTCATTGGCAAGCTCGTGTGGGGCTCCTGCTCCGGCTGGTGGCCAGGCAAGAAATTTAGCAAAAATACTAGCTTCCACATATATGTATATGTATATCTATATGTATCCTATATCGAATTTGTTGCATGGCCAGTGCAGAAAAGCGTGATGTATTTGCCGGGAAAATGTTTGCATGTTCTGTGTTGTGTTACAGCGCTGATCGTCGATGCCGACCACGTAGGGATGCTGTCGGAACCCGGCAAGTTATGGGTTTACTGGATAGGAGAGGCTCGCATATCACTCGTGAATACAAACTTCTAATTATATTTTACGCGCTGCAGCGAACTTCAACCGAAGAAACTCGCCGATTAAGACGTTATTAATGTGATTTCAGCTTAATGAAAGGACTCAGATAGAGCCGTTCCTCCAGAATATAGAAGTCCGGTTAAGGATTAGCACGAATCAAGCTCGAATTCGTGCCATCGATGCGACCATGCAGGTTTTTTTTCATTTCCTCTATTTGTTTCTGTTGTTTTGCGGGTTTCTCGTATAAACAAACGCTGGTTTTCGCCGGCGCGCATTTTCATGAACGATTGATTTGGCACAGTTGCTTCGTCCTCTATTCGGTTGCAATCTGACGAAGCCTTATCATAGCTGGATCAAGAATAACATTGCAAAATTACACCAATGTAAGTATCAAAGTAACGGATTTAGGTTTTATAGGAGTTCCAATAAGTTTTACACAGTTTTCAATTGAGATGGCCAATATTTTTTTGTAGCTCTTGACGATATAAAGTTCTATCCGTATCCATCCAGTATCGGACGAGTCCTTCAGAACTTAAAAGTAAAGAACGCAAAAGCTACAGAAAAATATCTGAAGGATATGGAGAATGAGAAAGAGAAGGAAAAGAGTAGTACGTATTTCTGAGTTTCGTCATTTAACTAATATTATCCACATGCAATACATTTCGTGAGTATAGAATATATATTTTTGAATGTTGCTAGAACCGAATGATGCGAGAAAGACTAATGACAGGTCTAAAGATCCAATGTATCAAACCAACCCGGACGAGGCTCAATTACCGCTGAAGCAACAAAAACCTGGCGCTATAGCATGGGCAAAAATTGCCGGACACTTCTGGTGGCCAGGTACATTATTTAGCGATTAAAGTTGCATACATTAGTGTAGCGCATGTTGACGCATTGGCAATTATCCGACATATTAATTTTCCATACCTTCGCGATCAGTATTCCCGTGCTCGATAATTAAATGTAAATAGCCTGTTCTGCATTTTACAGCGATGATTATCGACTATCGTGACTGTTTCATGCGCGAGCCGAGCATTGGCTCCCAGTGGATCATGTGGTATGGCGATCATCAACTTTCGCAGGTGCAAATGATGTCTTTCGAAAATGATCAGTTAATTGTTGTTGCTTTCGACTGTATCGAATTAAATTGAAGAACTTTTCACGCATTCCCTCTTAGATCCATCATCGGTCGTTCCTAGAGTTTGGAAAGGGCTTTCATAAAATGATCCCTTACATACAGAAGACGAAAAATAGTGATTATCTGAGTGGCGTTCTTCAGGCGGCAAAGGTAAGCACGAAAGACAAGGCTACATAATAAGAAAATCTGATTTTCTTTGATTATTTAACATTGACTGTATTTGAAGTGATATGACATCAGCTTTTGCATTGATTAAACTTATCACAATCAGATAATAAGTATTAATTGTAAATTCATATACGTAGGACTATTGCTCTCGCCAGAATTGCTCCACGGATGATTGGACTTTATCGAATGTAATAGAATACTTCGAAAAGAATCCATTCACAGACATAGAAATCAAAGTAGAAGTAAAAGAGCCTGCCAAAGTTAATGATGTCTATACACCACATATTATCAAGAAATTAAACGACCTAAAAAATAACTTGAACTTAGATGACGATCGTCAAGATGATATAGACAATAGCGGTAAGCCAGTAAAGTTAAAAGTAATAAGAAAATTCCATGATCTTATAATATGCTTACTGTATATTTAATATAGACGACCTGCGGGCGGTAATAAATGGCGAGGATTCCCTAGAAAAATTATGTTTGAAATGCCTGAAAATGTTCGACGACGAAATGGACGAGCATCCGTTTTTCCAAGCATCCCTGTGCAAGGAATGCTCGGTATGCCGCTACAATTTTTTCCTCCTTCTCTATATTGGCAAATTATATTACATTACTTGGCGCTGCGATTACGTTAGAGGAACCTATTTCATGAATTTCTTTCAGGCGCAATTTAAACCATGCATGTTCTTGTATGGAACCGACGGAAAGTGTGTAAGTGCACCGACTTAATTTTACTTAATAACGCCACAAGAAACGCGTTGGTGGATCGATAACTTTAACATAGATGCTGTGATATGAGTTTATTACCAAATAGATAGTTTTTTTTTCCTCTTGCATGCATCATTATAATCACACATGAAAGAGATTTAATTTTAACGTATATATATTATGATCTTACTCGTTCGCAATATGTGCTTGACTTTGCACACAGCCTGTTTGTAGAGTGTAATAGTTTATACGTATTTTTTATAATGAATTGTTAATGAAGCTTCATTGGTGCATCTAGTTTCATTGTGTAATCTGTGGCGGTTCGGGGACAGTTATTGTCTGCGGTAAAGAGGATTGCCCCAGGTAACTTTGTCAATTGCAATTTTGACTCTAGGCCGAAAGAACGCGTTGGTCATTCATGCAAACATTAATCACTGCTTTCAGAGTTTATTGCAGAGCTTGCATGAAACATTTATTCTGCCCGAACACGTATGAGGATGTCATGGAGACTGACCCTTGGGAATGCTTTCTTTGTAAGCCGGATTCCCCAGCGTTCGCGAATTTTATGGTAAAACCACGATCGAATTGGAAGGACATGCTAATTGACATGTTCCGCACGCGATCCAATACGAATGACGAAGCGATCGAAAACTTCGAGAATCAAAGGAAACTGCGAGTACTCTCACTCTTCGATGGTTTAAGCACGGGTAACACATCGAAGACTTTTGAGCAATCAAAAATATTTCGGCTGATCACTTAATTTTATAGGACTGCTGGTACTTTTGAAATTGGGCTTTGAGATAGAGGTTTACTATGCGAGTGAAATCGATAAGGACGCACTGATGGTCAGTAACACACATTTTGGGGATAGAATCATACACTTAGGTGACGTCAGAGGAATCACCAAAGAAAAGATCAATGAGATCGCGCCGATAGATCTATTGATCGGTGGATCACCATGCAATGATTTGAGTTTAGCAAATCCAGCGCGACGGGGTTTGCATGGTATATGGACTGATGATTGCCTGGGCAACTTGCTTTTTTTTCTTTTATTGCGTTGCTTATATGTGGAAAATGTAAAAACTAGATCCCGAGGGCTCCGGAATACTATTCTTCGACTACTGCCGGATCAAGAAGTTGCTGAAGAAAGCTAATAAAGGACGTCACCTATTCTGGCTCTTCGAGAATGTCGCCTCCATGCCGACTGAATACAGATTGGAGATGAACAAGTAAATTGCATTACTCTTGACGAGTTATTCGATCCACTTAATTTTAAGTCCGGGTAAAGGAAGCGTTTCCAATATTGCAGGCATCTGGGACAGGAACCGGATGTGATCGACTCTGCGGACTTCTCTCCGCAGCACAGACTAAGGCTCTATTGGCACAACCTGCCACTGAAAACTCGATCTTTGTCTACTTACGGTGAGCAAGATGTCCAAGATATTCTTACTCCGAATTGCCAACGTTACGCTTTGGTAAAGAAAATCAGAACTGTCACTACCAAAGTAAATTCGCTCAAGCAAGGTATTGTGCATTGTTGGAAACCTCCTATTATTAAATAAATGATATTTTGCACAATAATTACCAATCTTTAAATAGGTAAGTTTGCTTTGATGCCGATCTTGATGGAAGACGAATGCGATTCCCTGTGGATAACTGAACTTGAAGAAATATTTGGATTCCCACGTCATTACACTGACGTGAAGAATTTGTGTGCGACAAGAAGGCAAAAATTGATAGGGAGATCATGGAGTGTCCAGACCTTAATGGCTATTTTTCGATCTCTTTGTCCATATTTCATGTGCAATACTAAGCCAACTATATAAATCGTCAAGGGTTTACCTACAAGTGTATCGAGCCCAGGAATCAGGAGATTGTTGATTGTTTTTTAGATGCTATATATGAACGTTAAAATATTGTGAAAAAATTTTTATTCAACTTTTACAGCATGTAAAATCAAGCTTCCAGAGTTGCGATTTATTTTACTCCATCGACTGTTTTTTTCAAATGGCATTGTGATATCAAGAAAAGAAAGCAGAAAAGTTATTCCTTTGTATAATGGTGTGTGCTGCAAATCACAGCGCCGACTTATATTTTTGTCATAAGATCAACAAACAAAACTGAAATACAACCAATGAATGGCATACTGAAAGAAAATGCATAGCATTTCCATAGGTATGTACACTTTTGTTAAGTTCTACAACCAACTTATGTCAATTCTTAATACACTGTGTCATTAACCCACTACCATTACGACGTATTCCGTGTATTTTGATATCTCATTCGGAAATATCCCCTGCGCGGTTCACGACTGGTCGGAAGAACATCATTTCCTCCAGTGTACGGGATATTTTTGAAACAATTCAGTTGCAGTAACGTCACAGGTACTGGAATACATCCCACTAAACAGTTCACGTGTTGCATAATGGATTTATGTAGTGGAGTATTTATAAATACTTCTCTTGACTCCATATCAACTCCTCTTACAATACCTGTAGATAATATTTTATTTAATGGTTGCTCAATTCTGTTTCAAAGAAAGGGAAACATTATCGTAAATCACTTTAATATTTACCGAAACCGTAACAGGCACATAACGGTGATCTCGTTAATAGTCTTGGACTAGAAGTAGTTGATTCAGTTTCTTCAGCTTGAACGTCAGTGTCATCAGTCTGAATATCAATACCACATAAGGCTACTATATTTCCATTTACGACAGTCAAAGCATGTGACGGTGGCACACAAGCATCCGGGATTGAAATACTCAAGGCAGAGAACGGTGTTCTATAGATTAAATGAAAGAGTAAGTTAGGTTTAGCAAATATAGGGATAAAATATGAAGGCAAAATTCGAAAAACTAACGCATATGGTACCACTTGGTTGATACTTGTCGATGACTCGCTGTAACTTGACCTAAAGAAGAAGCCTCAATTTAAATATCTATTAAACTTATTTTTCATGCATCAAAGTATCACAAACATACATAGGTTCGTCGATAGAGTCAAGAATTTGACTGAGATAAGAGACCATAACAAGTTCTCGTTGTTGGTATGGTTCCATGTTCCAACTTTCAGTTCCAGGTACATTTTTCCGTTCTGCTTGAGAGTATATAACATGCAACTCATGTGTACATGGCTTCTTCCAATCTACCACATTCGAACACCAAGTCGCCCATTGGAATTCCTGATTTTAAATACGATTTAATTCTGATTCGTATGACACTTTATTTCGAGAAGTCTGTATGTACCTGTTCATTCGCGACTTTACTGCTCAGAAAGTCAGGATAATTATTTCTCGATCGTTCAGACATGATCTGTACGACCAACGATGGCCGTATAAGTTTAAGTGTAAAAATTATTATATCCCAGCCTAAACCCTGAGTGAAACCCATTGTATTTACGATTATAGGCAATCGAGACAAAACTGGACAACTGGTCAGTTTGTCGACTAGCATTTTCATTCCTTCGATATACCGCGAAACACATCGTGAAACATTTACATCACCGAGGTATAATTGAAAGACAGGCGTTTTCAAATGCGTGAAGTTTGGCCCCAGCAGTGGTTCCTCTATTACACTGTAAGATATACAGGCCGGAGGTGTGCATTCCGCTTGACCAGGATCCAAATCCAGGAGAATAACTTTCCCAGAAGTTTGCAACACAGTGTTGATCAAATAGCGCGCAGTCGTAGACTTGCCAACACCTTTGCCACCGGCTATGACGGCACACGAGCACTCATTCGCACGCCACCGATTTAATATATTCTGAGAGACTTCCTCCACGAGACTCGAATCAAATATTAAGTCTTTACAACTGAAATCGCCGAAATAAAGATTCGACTGTAATATTGCTTCTGTACGCCTTGGATCGGTCCAAGATGAATATTGCATGTTTTTTATTTTAGGGAATAGTCTAATTGGATAGAACAATTTTAGAAACTTTGTCAGCTTGTTTTCGAGATTCGACAATAGAATAACCGCCGTTCCTGGTTCTAACCGAGTGATATCATCGATCAGTCTATTTTTAATATTATTGTGTATACCTTCTGCAAGTAGGCTTGATAAAATATTCACATTATTTTGGTCGGGTGATGGTGGGTAAGTTTGAATTGCAACACTACTATATCCTCTTGGGGAATAAATTTCTTTGGCACCGCATTTTCGAGTTATTATGCATCCATATACTTGTACGGAGCCATGAATAACTTTTAACGTTAATTTTCCAGTGAAACAGAATCGGCAGTTTTCTTTCATAATAGCAACAACTTTATTACGAATGCAGTAAAACCGCGGTGAATTTTCATCTTGAATTAATTCGTATGAATTCTTTCTATGTTCAATTGCAACTTCATACTCCTTGTCTAATATACCCTCATTAGCATTCTCACTATTGTTATTTGTACTCTCGTTGAGGTCACTGAGTGTATTATTGTTAGTACTATCTTCAGCTTCTCTGATGGTGCACTGTCTATTGCCGGTCGATTCACGCGGCGTCGACTGACGCTTTGCATGGGGTTTCTTTGGTAATGAAACATTACTAGTTTTGTTTCTTCTTTTATCCTTCTGAGGAATATATGGACTCGCTTTTGCGACGAGAATGCATGGATTTTCATCTTGTGATACTTCCTTGTATGCATGAGGAACAATGTCATCTACCTTCTTCTTGGAAATTAACTTCGGTTGGCTTTGCAGAGATTCTGGTATACTTAAAGAAGTTAAACTCGTGGACAGGGCCTCAACAACCACTGGTGTGCCTAAGTTTCTTTGTTCTGAGTTGCTTTCATATTTACAATATGATTTTACTTCCACGGATTCTGCATTGGAATCCAATGACATACCCGCAGAATCTGAAATATAATTAATTTGCTCTTTGAAGCTCTGAACAATATTTGTTTTATTACTCCTCAGAGCAGTAACCACTGCATAATTTGGGCTTCTTACATTTAATAATTATATCAGTTTCCTCTGTCTCATGTTGCAATTTCAATGACTTTTTTTTCACTTTTGGAGTGAATGGTGATTGGACTTTCTGGTCACATTTCAATTTTATTATTGTGGGCGACGACATGCCCGGGCTGTTATCACTGTCTGACTCTTTACACTCGAGATTTCCTTTTTTCTGTTCATTTTGGCGCTTCAGAGGTGATGGTCGAGTGTAAAGGGCAACTTCATTTTTGTGCCTTGGTGATTTCATTTTCAGACATTTGAGAAAGGAGCCTTGTTTCTTTCTGATTACTTTCTTTTTCGCTTTATACTGTGGCAATTTCCTAAATCATTATTTCATTACATGAGGAACAGCGTGCCATCCGCTTAACTCCGATCTTTATATTTTAGTAATAATGACTAATATTATCGTGAAAAAAGTAACAACACTACTCACGCCCGTGTATCCTTTATGCCAATTTCCGACCGTTTCGCTTTTAATGTTTTTGATGCCTTCGTTTTCATTTATGCGCCAGATTTTGATCGTGGGGGTTAATTTTCGACACCTGTGCTACTCAATGTTGTTCTCCGATCGCCGAAAAAAACATAGACGTACTTATAGATGAATTCTTCATCAAAAATGTATTCCTCACTGCTCAATCTATCGAGCGCACATCAGCGCCAACAAGCCATTCAATTCACGATGAAAAATCCAATCAAATGGAATTGTAAATCATACTTTGATATGTTGTGGATCGTTCAATGAAATTCTATTGCTAATTGTTTGACTAAATACACGTACTATTTGTTTTATAATTCCGATGACTCTCACATTAGCTTTGGAATTTGACCACCGCGCAACAACATACTTCCTATCCTAACATTTACCGATTGAGCATTAATGATTTCATTAGCAACGACAGACTTCCCAGTCTAGTGTCTGCGTAGTACGCGGAGGTACACGGTTCAGTGGATGCTTGTGGATCAGTGGCGTTTAACATTAATAACCACGAAAAATGGAAATACCAGTTACATATTGTTTATGCGGCCGCTCGTACGACGCCGAGCAATTTATGATACAGTGTGACGTCTGCAAGGAATGGTACCACGGAGGGTGAGCATCCTGAGCCCTGGAACTCGAATAAGCACACCGCGTCTCGTCAAAGCAAATCCCTCACAAGCCAACCACTATCCTTTCCCATGCCGTTTCTACATTACAACTGCACATTATTTTATATTAGCAGCCGACGATCAAGTCTCCAAGCCGGGACGTCCAAGTCCCACTGCTCTATCGCAGAAACTCTGCTAAAGTTACCAAGAAAACTAGTGTTGTTGATATCGGGTTAACCTGCGAGCGTTCATGCTACTTTGTATTTAGTCACTTGAAACATTTCGTAGAGTGGTGTTCAGAAGCTAAGCAGTAATGGTTCGGGTTTATAGAGCTTAAGGAAATGTATAGGATCGGTTTTTAAATACTCTATATTTGTATTCTTGCTTTTGGAGTACACTGTAACATCATCTTGTTTTTCCTGAAGATGCGTGGGTGTGAAAGAGTATACAGCAATAGATCTTGATAAATACCACTGTCCACGGTGTGAAGCTATGTATGGGCCCTCAGTCAGTGAGTAATTATAAGTTAGCAATCCGTAAATATAGGTTTCGTATAGTAAAGATGGATGAGCTTAAAATGTTTGTACGTATCATAGTGAAAGTGAGAATGAACTGGCATAGACACGATTATACGGAACAAGATGCAGATGGAAAGTCAGTGCAAACCGGTACACCAGTGTTTGTCAGAGAATTGAAATCCAGACATTTTCCCAAAGCAGATGATATTGTTAAACATGTTAGGGGGCAACAGCTGACTTTACAATACATGCAAACCAATGGTTTTGAGGCACCAGTGGTAATTGATGGGCGGGACGGTTTGGACATGATTGTTCCACCTCAAACCTTTAGTGTTTATGATGTTGAAAGTTACATAGGTAAGTCACCCTTTTTATATACAGTATGCTTCTCCATATGCTATTTTATATGCTGGAAGTTATTTTTTAATAATCGATTTCTTGCAAGTCTAGTTACTTGATCTGTGATTGAAAGACAGGTCTTAACTTATTTATGTAGATCGCTACTTATTCACACTTTTTATTTAACGAATAAAGCATCGTTGTATAAGATTTTTCGTCTATTCTTCAATCCCCCACTTTCGTAAGCGTGGCGTATTTCATTGTCGAATCTGTGCTTCAAGTTCTTCAAATTTTCATTTAGGTGGAGATAGGGAAATGGACGTGATCGATGTTACGCGGCAAAGTAACATACGCATGAAACTAAGAGACTTTGTCGAATACTACAATTCCCCTTGCAGGACAAGGGTTCTAAATGTCATTAGTCTTGAATTTTCGAACACTGGGTATATGAATATTCATTGCCTCGCCATATGTTGGCTCGTAAGTGTTTTGTAGATAATACGTATATGTACACTGACGTATAAACGTTGCAGTCTCTCACCGTTGGTCGAAGCACCATACATCGCGCGCAAACTTGACTGGGCTAATTCAGTTTGGCCGCGAGACTGGCCCGTGGATAGTGACATAAAACGACCAGAAGTACAAAAATACTGTTTAATGGGCGTCAAAGACAGTTTCACAGATTTCCATATTGATTTTGGCGGCACGTCCGTTTGGTATCACGTGTTGCGCGGCGAAAAAGTCTTTTATCTGATCAAGCCGACGGCGGCAAATTTGCAATTGTACCAGCACTGGATGTGCAGTTCCACCCAAAGTGAAACTTTCTTTGGAGACCAAGCCGACATGTGCTATAAATGCGTCCTCAAGCAGGGTCAGACCATGATGATTCCAACTGGTTGGATTCACGCTGTTCTAACGCCAATCGATTCACTTGTGTTTGGTGGCAATTTTGTACATAGTCTTAACATTCCCATGCAAATACAGTAAGCATCCCAACTCTTCTCGAGTCGGTTTCCCAATGGATCATGTGATTTAATTCCGATACTTTGTAGAATTTACGAGTTAGAGAAAAAAATGAAGACCCCAGCGAAGTTTCAATATCCTGGTTTTGAGACAATCAATTGGTTTGCAGCAAAAAAATTGCTTAAGGAACTGAAAGAATTAAATAACGAGGGAAAGAAATGCCCATCATATTTTTTACAGGGCATCAAAGCACTTCTCACCATTTTGAAACAATGGAATACAGACAAAGATGTAAGGGCACAGGACAACAACCGAGTTTTAACAACAATACTGATAATTATTTAATGGATATGTTATTATTCTGTTATAGTATAACATGGCCAGTAGGGGCCAGATACCGGAAACTGTACATAGTCAGAAATTGTTGAAAGACTTGAGTAAAGAGATCCGGCATGCCGAGAGGTATTTAATACAGTTGAACCCACCAAAACCCGAGCGTGAAAGTAAGCGGAAGAAAAAAAAGCCGCTGAACAAAGATTTTGTTGATTTCGATGTTGCTGATAGAATGCCTCATAATCCGTTTAAAGCAACTTTGAAAGATACGATCAAAGTGGAACCAGCAATTGACGAGACGTTATCTGGAAGGCCACCTCTTAAATTAACATTGCCAAAACCCGTCGTTTATCCATATATAAAGAGTCCCTTAGCAGAGGAGAAACCTACCGTCGGCAATAAACGATCGGCAAAAGCTGGGAAAAAGAGTCCCACTGTGATCAGATTTAAACTTGGAAATAACGAAGTAGTTAGAAGCACCCATGACAATATAAATGTGTACAATAACTTGCCTGCGAATCATAATCTTGAAGCACCACCCAAAGAACTTTGGAAACAAACCTCTGTGTACGACTTTCACGATGGTAGTAATGAAAGTGATTATGATCGCTTTACGATAGATGAATCACCGAAGCGGAAGAAAGCACCGCGATCAAATGCTCAGAAACGTGTAAAACGAGAATTGGATGGTGATGTTGATGTGTTGAGTGATACTCCGAAAAATGGTATAGAGGAACTTTTGAAAGCTTCAGTGTATACGTTAGGAAGTACTCCTCAAAAGATAGATCTTGCGTAAGTTCGATCAAAACCAAGGCACAGCATTTTCTTAATTATTTCTTAAAGTTAGATGTGTATTTTTTCCCCTCGTAGGACACCAAGTATTCCGCAATATAGTCAGCCGATGCCGCCGCCGCCACCGACTGGGTATGTGGAAACGATAAAGTAAACGATCTATTAGATGTAATGCAGCATTTAAATATGTTGTTATTTGTATACATGTTACATTTGCATTAAGTGTGTTTATAACATTAATCCTTCATTTAGTGATTTTAAAAAAGCTTTTAAGGTGTTTCGATAACGAAGCTTTGTTGCGTTTTGTTGTTTGGTGTCTTAGTATTTATAAATTGAAAACGGTCAGTTCTGGCAGGGCATCACCATCGACACGGGAAGCGATTGCTGGGATGCTGTCGTTTAGTGAGCAATGCTATTCGACTACGTCAAATAGTCCCACAAAGACCACAGACGGTGTTAAGGCAAAACCTCACCCTGAGGACGAGGAGGATGATGATCAGTCGATAGAAAATATTGATAAAGTTCATCAAGACGACGATTTCAGTACGTACATATGTATTCGAAATAATGCCAGCAATTTTAAAAATTAATATACCTGTGTATTTAATTTCAATTCTTGCATTTCTATATACAGTTTATCCAGCATTGGACGCATCAGACGATGAAGATTACATTTTTAAGCCTAAAGCGAAGAGTCAAATAGACGAAGCTTGGAATCCAAAAGCCAGAGTGGGGCCGCTTTTGCCAAAAACTAATCGGCCTGCGCGGGAGGGTGTGAAAAAAACATCCGTTGAGAAAGGATTGGAGGCTGCAGCTGCGAAACGAGCGAAACAACCGGTAATACAGCGTTGCTTTCTTAGATCTTTAAATCTGAATTGTTATATTAACAGATACAGTAACATATACATGTAATCATACTGATTGTACCATTGAATCACACCCGACTTACGAGTATTACCTGTTACTGCCAATTTGATTAATAACTAAATCAACAATTTATATTACGCATCACCTTAATCGTCACAATTCTTATTTTCTTGCATACTCATTGCATAGGATGAGTATCTGGATAACGACGACGATAAAGGACCGAAGAAGAAAGTGGTAGGCACTTTTCGGCTCTACGCTTCATCTTACTATGTGTGCTTCATATTTCTCATAGCTAATTATCGTAAATCTGCATTATTCGCCGTATATTGATACATATCAAATGCGATAATAGAATTCTCAATCTTGTAGCTCGACTATAGAAATCCCTCTATTTTCTTAGTTACTATCTACTATAATCAAACTTCTAGAAAACTCTATTCAGTAGACTTTGTCCGCATATATCAGTGCTTCGTTCTGATTGTTCTGACACCTGTGTAACAGAATGCTGCCAAGAAGACGAATAACAAAAAGAAACCGAAAGACTTAATAACATCTCCTGGAGCCACATCGACTACATCTTTAGAGCACACGGCGAAAACAGCAGTCGGGTTCAGCTCGATATTGACCAGTCCGAACCGATTGAAGGACGTGAAGGCGAAACTTGCGGCACCAGTTCCTGTTGGTAATGCATCATTTTTTAATATTTCCACATGCGAACTATATTGTGCTGTATATTCCAGTTAAAGTCAAATATTTCGTAAGAACTATTATTAAACCAGATGTGCTATTGATATTTCAGAGCGAAAGCCAAAGAAAGGTATGAAAACGGCAAAGCAACGTTTGGGTAAAATTCTAAAACTTCATAAGATGATGCATTAGGTAAAGTAGTATCATTTCGCGGCACAGAACATCACATCATTTCTCCATTTGTGTATAAAGGAACATGTAATAGGTGTACATTGCTACTGTAAATATATCGAATTGGTCACTAAGGTACTATAATTACCTTAAAGACAGACTTTATCAGGCCGTCTACAATCTTTTATTTATGTCTAGCATGGTAAACTCTTATGTTAATATTTAATAGCTTCATTTAGATAACTATTTGGGCGGGATACTTTCTAAGTTTAGATACTTAACCGTCATTTTCTCGAATGCCAGATTCTGTATAGACGACGGTGTAACACTGCAACGGATGTGTCGGCTTACTTACAAATTGTTGCTTACATTGTAATATATCAATCTCATTAGAGTTTACTGAACATAGACGTCGAATAATAGTTTAATTGCGGTAATAGTAATACTTTATTATTTTTATACTGTAAGCGCTTTCTAGGTTTTTTGTAATACAAATCGGTTTTGCCCCTTTCTCCGATGCTTTATGAATGAGAGGCTATTTATTAATGCGTTTGATGTACACATCGTATATCTGTATTGGATGATCAAATCACTTTTCACTGCTTCATAGGCCGAGGTATTTGGAGTTTATGTATTTGTTTTGTGCGTGAGACATTTTTTCATTCATACTTGGACGAAATTGTGATTTGTAATAGTATTACTACATTAATCCTTTATACAAGTAAGATTCGATAAGCCGAACAAATCAACACGCAAATCATATTCATCTCTTCTTGGTTCTGTTCATTATCATTAACATTCATTTGACGCGCTTGCAAAGTACAACGAACAAACTAGCCAACAATAAGGTATTTAAGAAACCAACTCTGCAGCGTTGTATCGGCCAGACATTCACTTCTAATTCGAACTGTGTACTGTTACTCCTACTAGGAAGAACATTTATACAATTGTTCCTTATAATTCACAGTCTATCCATGCGTTTCTAGCCCATTATTTTTGTTAGCATTTTTTGCTGAATTACAACCAACTGTTGTTAGTTGAAAGATAAGCGGTTGCTTTTTGAACTGTGTCTGAATGATATTTGTATGACTGTATGTGTGGATTGTGTAATAATGACGGAAAGGTTCACTTGGAATTCGGTGAGCAATTCTATGGTTAGTGACAAAGCCAACTGTAATTTTCCCTTTCTAGTAGTTCTCCTGCCTTGTGAGTATGGCATAAGTTACCGCATCTTCTCTTGAAACGTAAGGGTACAAATCTAAGGTTCGAGAAACGATTTTCACTAAGCATAGTTTGTACATTCAATTTCCACGATGATATTGTCGTCCTCGAGATGTTATTATACCTGGACTGCAATCGCAATGCGCTTCTCGATTATTGACGTTAGTGTAATACTGTACGATACCGTGCTATTGACGAATCTCTATTGACAATGTCGTTACATGCAATGTGTTCATTATACTGTAAATTGTAATGCGAAAATCTTGATATCCGACTCGAAAATTTACTACTGACCGTGACACACACAATTGTATATTAATGCCTAGGGTCTAAGTAAATGTAACTTATTTTTATTACGAATTTTCTCTATCATTCACATACCGCTATAGATTTCACTGTGAGTATTGAACCGTTCATTTTCCCATCTATGAATTATTGCGAATACCACCGCCAACAGACTGTCCCTAGACGTTCGGTAACACACAGTACTTGGCTGATGAAAGCAACGAATCCTATGCATTGCCGAGTAAGTTATTTTACTGCACAATTCGAGTTGCATTATATACACGGAGTCCAGCATTTAATAAAGTCGATTATAAAGTTCGAACTGTTCCCATTTTATCATTTTGATACTATTAAACTACCCCCAGATTATATTCTATTATTCAGGAGCACGTGGAAGAAGTTTAAACTCGCCAGACATTCAAGTTCAACGACCTCACTCCTTCCAAGATCCATCTGGTGCTTTAAAAGTCGCGCTTTAAGTACGACTGAGGATGCGCAAGCGCACCATCGGCCAGCTGGCGAAATTGATGCGATCCTCCATATTGGTTATAGACACCACTCCGAGTTTAACCGATCGGAAGCGAACAGTACCGAGAGTGCCAGGATTCCTACCGCTTTGTCAAAATTGCCGTTGTGTGCCGTGCTTTCGGGAAATCGTGACGGGTCAATTCGAATTCTCGACTTGCCTTATCGCCCGCTCGCCGGCCGCTCCAGAGGCTCGCACCGCACAAGCCACTCGCTTCTCTTGGTACGTATCGAAGCTAGTGTCATTCTCGCCGCGTGTGTCATTCTGTCGAAAAAGCTTTTGTCACCACGCTCTCCTCTCGCATTCATTGTCCGCCTGGCGTGTCGAACGGTCGAGAGCAGTTATCCCCGTTTATCATAGACGAAACGTGCTCGGCTGGCATGCACACGCGTGAATAAATCCGAGTGTATACGGGAGTGCAGTGAATGCTTCGGTAAGTGAGACGTGAGTCGACGCTGGTGTAATTCGCAATAAGCGTCATAAGCCGAACGCCGGGAAACCAGACAATTCTAGAGTACTCGCGGCGATAGTAATCGCTAACCAGCAATCTGGAATATTGAAGCAGCCATCGCCTGTACTTGATGTTTGCAAGGTAAGCCAACTGTTAGTGCAGCTAAAGTCCTTCTAACTTCCTTCTCTCTCGTACAGTTTCTTTTGGCCTCCTCGCTTTGTCCCGCCTCGACACGTGCAATAAATGCCTCGATCGATTTCTTTTTTATCAACCCTGCGTAAGTCATCCACACATCTCTTTTGAAATTCAGATTCGCAACGTGGATACGCGTGTTCGGTGCATATTTAAATCGATTGAAAACTCTTTTGATTTTAGTTTCCGAATGCCTGCTGCTTGTTTCGTTGAATCACACGTTGAGTATATACGATACAGAGTTCATACGTGTGTGTATGTAGTACGTTTCCCCTGCAGTAATACTTATATGTCATACAAGACTTAAAATAGGACAAAGCTACGGCTCCGCACGCGCTTGAAATTGAATCTCTAAACGGTCGTGGGCGAACGATACATTACGCGAACTGATTTGACCGCTACTTGCCAAGAGAAATGATCAATTCATACATTTCTATGTCTCACAGAGGTTCGAGTCATTTATACGTCGGAAATACGAAGAGTTAAGTGTAAAATTGTAAAGTATGAGACAGCGAAATATTATTCCTCCTGTAATATTACATGCACGAACATGAATAGAATTACACGCTCCATTATATGACTGAGAAGTTATATTGTATAAGCGCATTCAGTCGATTCACTTGCAACTTTTGCCTACTTGGCTGTTATTCCAATGTCCACAGTACAACGTAAGAAGTGAGAATTAAACCGTCCAAACAAGGTTTCATCATACGTTTGAAATTACATGCTTCATCATAGTTAAACACAAGTGTTTTCCAAAAGAAAGTAAAGTGTCGAGGGCGGTAAATTAAAATTGTAATTAAGACGTTCATGACTTTATCCTATCATACATGAGCATTGACTGTAATAGGCACACAAACAATCGCGCTGATAAAACAACGCAGCATATTTTCCCCAGTAGCTGGGAAAGTCCGATAAAAGTAATAGATTCTTTGTGAAAATACACCGGCAAGTTGCATGAAAATTTGAACGTAAAGTAAACAGTGTTATCAAGTTTTTGGTTCGATATTTCGGCGTGCAGTAGCTGCTTTTGCAAATTTACGTGATAGCGACGAGGGCTGACAGCCCGGAAGGACAAGACCCGATTCTGTAATCGTGATTGGACGTACGCAGTCTGCCTGTTACATCATAATATTTCTAATCAACAAAGTTCATTAAAGCAATCGTCATACAAGTCCGACTATTATGCAAGACGAACGAATGCTCGAGATAAGACTGTTTTGTAGTGATACGACTGATTCATTCTCGGTGATGGATCGTTGCTTGACGCGTTTGTCTGCCGCAATTATGCGCTTCTAAAAATTCCAATTATAGTACATTATTTGCAATCACGTCGTGTCTCTAGAATTCCATTCAAGTAAGAAAGATAAAAGGCAGGAAAATATTTCTTTAATAGAATAAAAGAACAAAGAGAATTAATCTGGTCAGTCGCTTATCAGAATTAATACAGATTGGTACAATTCATTGACCTAGACTTTTTGATATTTGCTCGACAAAGTCACGGCGCGGCAACTCTAATAAGATGTAATTACGACTTTTACTCCGCACTTCCAAGAAAGGATCATTGCGGAGAATTATCAAAGGCGTTCGCGTAATTCCGAGCATGCTCGAAACTTCTCGGAAGCCGCAACTAATTGTCAGCAGTTAATTTAGGATTTCCTGCGGGTGTAATTTTGCAGTCACCTTGGACTAGTAGACATATGAAAATGTATTCTTTCCAGTGAAACAAACTTGAATTTCTATCGATTCGTAAAACATCAGATTCGGTAAAATATACCGAAATTCATTAACGTAAAAATTATTCTTCGTTATCTTTCCGTTAAAGCCAATGCGTCTCATTAAAATTCATAGCTGAGCCAAAGACAGGTAGTTCGGGAGGATCATAAATTTATGTTAATGAGCTGCGTTCCGCGAAGGGTCCCACTGCACACTTGGTGCTTAAAATATCAGGTATTTTGACCGGATGGAAAACAGCTGTGAATAGCTCGGTAATTTTTGGTAGACGTAAAGTACAAAAGATGAGTAGGCAAACGATGCACTGTGCATTATCTAGATGTTGGAAATTTCATACCTGCCGGATCAGGTAACCGAGTGGGGAAAGCAATGTTACTTTCTCGTAGGATAATGGGAGACAACACGCCACTTGTTGAGTCACAGTGACAACTTTCCTTCATACTTTTCTTTATACGTTTTACAAATTGAATTATAAACAATATTAAGAAAGCAGTTGAAGCAAACATCTTCATCACACGTCTAAATCACTCTGTAAATTATTGAGATACAATAGAAAAAATATTCTCCCTTTTTAGAATCCCTTGCTTACTAAGAATCAATTTCCCATTTTTGATTGAGCCAAAGTATAAAAGAATTCAATGGATTCCTGTTGCTTGATTGGTGGCGAATGTCCCCAAGTAGTTTCTCGTAGGTTTAGTGGGCCAGGTTGTGAAATGAAATCTCAAGGTCTTTGTGTTTGACTGTTTAGTGATGCTGGTTGTTTGGCAAGGAGCTCGCCGTTGCCTAAGTTGCAGCGGGCAGCGCACCAATCAGCGATACCAAGTGCGTCGTCATCGTGGCTCAATCGCCGATAAACTTGATCGATATCAACTCCTCGGCATCCGGTAAGTCTTGAAGTTGATATCACTATAATATAGACGCATATCACTCTCTGCTTTGGAGAAAACTCCATTGATTTCAGCGAATTGATATGACACGTGATGCTCAGCAATTAAATGGTTCACAATTACCTAATACTGTTTTATACGAAATAAATTCCCGACCTTTTTCCAATGTAAATTGATTGTAGAAGAACTATCAAATTGATTTTTGAGTCTCGTGAATGAACCGCTAAATGCTTCTTGGCCCAGTATGGTATCATTAGTATGATTAATTGACCAGCTGTTGCATAACGCGCAATTGAACTCGCCAACTCAATACAGACAAATCGTGGGAACATTCTTTAGTCGAATTTATATGACGTCCAGTCGTTTATCAGTCGTTGCTCTTTATAGGCGTACTAAGACCTTTTGCCATGCGTACTTAACACTAATTATACAAGACTTATTAATACTACTTCAGTTCAATAATGATTCCACGATATTTGTGAGCATTGTATTTAATATTGTACTTATTATTAACATCAGCAGTTAATTTAATTTCCAGATCAAAGAAATCCTGCAATTTGACTTGAAGTTTCAAAAGTAACAATATCCTGCAGTTCTATATTATTAAGTTACAACTTGAATGAAAATATATACAGTAGAAAAGTTGAAAACCACTGTCATATCAGTTATCTCGAAGCAGCCTGGGGTTCGTGAGCTTCTTGTTCTTTGTGGTGCAAGCAATTTGTTACAATTGTACAATCTCCACTAGAGTTATTTTTAAATTCAATTATTTCCATTACCAACGACAGTTTCATCATCCATCCGACGTATTGTCTATTATTAATAATACACAGCCAATATTTTACTGGCAGTGGAATCGCATTGTAGTACGTCTTTAACCCTTTGAAAGCGAAATGTAAGAGAGAACGCTAATTTTTTAGCTGTAATAAATGCAATCTTAATGAATTTTTAGAGCGCAGGGCTAATTTTTATTGATGGGGGATATTAATTTCTATCAAAGGTAGCCCAGGAGTTCAATATAAAAAACGTTCCATCAATATTTAATAATATTCGAACAATATATGATCAATGTAGTTTAATAGGGCTTGTAATCACAAAGGGCTAAAAGGAAAAATCGCTACGTTCCTGGGAGTGTATAAATTACGAATGGCTAATGAGCGGTCGCAAAAGTGAAGCGCGCGACGGTCGTCGGAGCTTATCACTCGGCTCCGGTTCACCGCATGTAATTGCTTATTGCGCTCTTTCGATTCAATCGGACGCCGGCGCTTGCAAACGACACATTTGCTCGGCACACAGACACTCGGCTCGACGATTGGACGACGAGGCTGTGCTGCTGGTGCTGGTGCTCGAGCAAGTGCGTCTGCTAAGAGCCGTGTGGCTCGTGTCAATGTACTTGCGCCGAGTCGAGTAATCCTCCGCTCTCTCGTTGACCGGGTCAATTGATCGAATCGTTTAATCGTGGAAAAATTTTACAGCAGCCTTTGCCTAGGGGCTGCTCTCTGCCCCCTCGCTCTTTCTTCCACTCCCCCTCTCTCCATGCGTCGCAGAAATGAATCTCCGACGACGAATTATCGCCCTCCCGGCCACCATCTATCGCACCTATCGCTTCCAGCTGGCTTTCTAAGAATAAATCGTAAACTTTTTTCGCTCACATGCTTCGAAAGCATTGAGAGGCCTCTCAAGAGATTTCCTGCCGCTTCTGGTATGCGCTTGTGTTTGTGGACGTGGAAGTTTTCCGTTTTGAGTGCGCGCTGCTAACTCGTAATTATTGTCAACGTGTAATATAATGTGCAGTTTATATTGTTGTAAGTTGTTATTATGCATGCTGTTAAATTATCATTTGTAAAATTAGAATTATCGAGTGAAAGTGAATCTGTGGGTTTTTTTATTAGCATTTGGAATGATCAGTTTATTAGATAAATAATTATAAGACGCGTATTTGTAATATGCAATGAACTTTAGTCTTCCGCGTTGTTCAATAACAAACAATCAGGAATCAGTACATCACTTCTTCTCATATCATGATATCTGCCAAAAACTCAGACCAGTCTGCTGTTTGGATTCTTTACAAGAAAATATGATTCACAGAAAATTAATTGCGTTTATTTCACTTAAGTATTACATCAGCCGACAAGTAATTAATCGACTATAAAATCTCGGTAACAATGCGTCTCTGTTGACTTCACTTTGAGGAATTACAGCTGAACCGATATTCGAGGAGCAATGAGAAAAAATACGCATCAGCTTCTGCCAGTGGAATAGTTTCTCGAGTAATACGTTCAGTCACGGTGATAATCGCGCCGTCAATTATTAAGCGTGTCTCACTAATAATAGCGCAGCATCATCCATTATTGAATGTAGCAAAGGCGCGCAACGTATTTTCATATCCATCGGAGCTTATCGTAGCGAGAGTCGTCGTGCAACAGTGTCCACACCACTGGAGTGCAAGGTCGTTTCAGTGACACGGACATTGACCCCCGTTCCTCTTCAACAAGTACATTCAGTGGATCCTTTTGGAAATAGACTCCCATCTATTGCCATTAAAGAGGAAGTATAGTTATGAACGTCAGTTGTAAATTGTTGCGACCATTACTCGGCAGAATTGGCGCTCTTTCATGCAACTTTAAAACTCGTATAATTTCATTTACTTCCCCTTTGAAAAAGTAATACAATTTTACAATTGACACGATAGTTGCAATTATACGTCAAATTAGAAGGCAACGAAATTTGCTGAATGTATTGTAGAATAATTGTATTATTTAGAAACTTAGCTCTTTCAGAGTAATACAGATTGTTACGCAATAAGAAAAGGGAGATGAGCAATGCGAGAAAATATAGAGCAACTGATGAAATTCACTTTGTATCTGCTCGGTGACGCATTCTTTCGTCCTTTATCTTACCTTCGCCGTATCTCCTCGGTTTCGCCAAGCGGTGCTCGCATGTGTCATGTTTCCTTGTTATACTACCGACTATTATTATTCGCACAGCTTACAACACGCTAGATTCGAAGTAGAGTGCATAAGGAAATATAGTACAACAATCTAATCTGACCTCCAATCGGTCGAATCCGGCTACATTCGATTTATCAATAATGAAAGGCCAGTTAAAAATCAGAGAAGTCCTCTGGGAAATTGGACCGCGCCAATTGCGACTAAAGAGTGGAGAATCGTAGCTACGAAAATCACTTGCAAATGGTCGGTGACGCACTTGTCATCGTAGCTTTAATTCATCGAGTAGTGTTCGCTGTCGGGGCGGGCGGCTATCATTGATTCGTTTTGATTGACCGCCGCGTCTACGCCATAATTACCCCAATAAATGTCCGCGTGGCCAGCATAAACCCGGCTTCGATTGATGCCAGTGCGTCAGTGAGTTGTCGGGCGCCGGAGCGTTCGTACCTTGGAGCAGACAGAGCAGCAGCAGCAGCAGCAGCAGGCTCTTTTTCCGTCGTGGCTCGAATCATTGCACGCTCTCTTCGCACCTTATCAGTGCCGAAGCACGCTCCGTCTCCGCGGCGATCGGCGCGCACGCCACGCGCTTCGCCGCCTTCTATTGGCAAATTGGGAGAGGAGAGCTCGCGGCCGGCCGATAGTTGTGCGGAAATTTACCGAAATGTGTGAAGGAGCTCTCGCCGACACCTAACCTACAACGACAGGGCGAGCGTGTGTCGCTGCCGACACGCACCGGATACTCGACACTGTCCGCTCAGCAGGAGAAATCACGTGCAAAGCAGACACTACTGGCATCGAGCAGCTCCCCAGTGTCGCCGTGTAGTGCACCGACTGACCACTGCCGCCTTTCCTCCTCGAAAGCGAGTTTCTGCCGTGTAACCACAAGCCGGCCCGCTAATTGTTCGGTATTTCGACTGACGAGCGATCCACGCTCCCTCCATAGTGATCTTTATTATATTTTGGCTCGTGCTTCCTTCCGCGAAATAGTGTCGAGGTTAAGGATACTCCGAAAACGGGCCGAAGGCCTTTCGAACGGTATGTACTTGACTGCTCGCTACACAATCTTGTATCCGCTTTTCACTCCAATTTTGGTGAAACATTATACTCCTGTGCTTACTGAAGGTTTTTAAATTTTTTAGTTGAAATTGTAGAGATATTTATTAGAGAGGAGTAAAATATTCTTTGTTTCAACATTGAAATACATCAATCATAGTTGAAAGGTGCAAACTTACTCCTTGTGACGCAACGTACTTCCGATACCTGGTATTTGAAAAACCGTGTGAGTAATTCTTAGAACAGGAGAGATAAGTTTAGGTGATAGATTCAGTGTGTATTAAGTGATAGAGTGAGTTTTTCGTGCACTATCGATGACAAAGAAGAGCTGACGTTCAAAAGCGCGCTATAGCGATCCATTAACTTGCACGTGTAGTGCTCGCCGTGACTCGCACGAGCTCGGTAATATTAGTCTATTCAAATCTTTAGCAATGAAACCTGTGAACTTAATTTCCGAATCCTATTACTGGCATTTCTTAAATTGACATGTTGGCTCAACAATACCCAGCAATTCAACAAACCAGCGACTGAAATATTGATATGATCGAGCACGCTTTATTCTGTCACTACAAAGAGTTCTTTATCAATGAATATCGATGCCTTTGTGGTTGTTTGAACAATTGACAGAATCGATATTCGCCGCAGAATAATACATCTCGAAGGAATGCATCAGAGGTCTCGGTGACTCAGCTTAGGAGCGACAGATTTAATTGATCGGTTTCACGCAACCAGAGATGCATGCACGCTGCTCTCGAAAATATTGAACGGACCTTGAACCCGGTATTCTTCTTATCGCGCACCGCTCATTAATCACGCATGACCGAAATTTCTGTCGGTATTCTCGAGATAATGGACGCGAGATAAATACATTTCATAGACGAGCGAGCGAGCGTCAGAACAAACCCGTGCCAGCCCCGACAGACAATTAATTGAACTCTCGGCATGGAAAGAAACTACATACATTTTTCTGCGAGTTTTATGCAGGAGAGCGTCGCGCCGCTGACGTCTTCGCGCGTATATGCCGCGGCTCTTGAATGATTGCTGCTTTAGGCACGTGGTGGTCGCCTCGACCAATTTCGCCGACGTTCGTTCGGTATCGGTGGTTGGCCGTCAGCGATCCGTACCTATACACCTTGGCGTAAACCAGTTCATAGGAGGTCGTCAGTGAGCGCCGAGCGTAGATCGTTGACAGGCTGGCAGAAACCAGAAAAGCCAGTCGCAAAATCTAGACCTTTCGTTCGCCGGCGAAATTCATCCTTGCTTTTTCGACTCCAGCCCGCCTGTGTTTTCGAAACTCGTATCTATAAGTGTCTGATTCATTGAAATGATAGACGCAATAAACCTTTTCGCTCGCTGCGAGCGGAGTATTCGTGGAGGAGAAAGACGGAGAGAGAGAGAAGAGTGCGTTCGCCAATGTCGAGCGAGTGCAAAGGCCTCCGCTCTTTTTCGTAGCGTCGTCGCCTGGGAGTGTCTGGCTTCGATAAAGAGACGAATCATTTCGTCGGCTTTCCTCTCATGACTTCTCTTTCTCTTTCCTTAGCAGTCGGTGTAGGAAGGGTGTATGCACTCGCCGAGCAAGGTTGTTTGCTCGACGGTGGAGCCTTTGAGATGTTTGTTCTCTCGAATTCGTTCTTCTCTCGGTTGTTGGAGCATGCTCGGACCGCACCGGTGTGTATATTAGTATAGAGCCGAAGGTATGTACATGCAGGCTGCTGGTTGGTGGTGTGGTGGTTCGATCAACAGGAAAGAGACGAGACGCTGAGAGAGAGTGAGGGATTTGGCAGAGTGTGCGTGCCTCCTCGTGCGTGTGAGCGCGAGAGAGACGAAAGATCGGCCGGCGTGTAGCGGAGGCTCCCTGGGATACTCTCGGGCAGTCACGGACGTAACACGGCACCGCAGTCACGTTTTCGTTTCCCTGCAACGGGCCGATTAATTTCGTCATCGAGCTTGACATATAGTTCGCTCGCTATTAGTTCTTTTCGCGCTTCTTACGCGCTTGGTGATCTTTCTTCTAGTTTGCAGTTGTAACGCGAATTTGACATTTGTTTCAAAGCGTTTGCTGTTAGTGGACAAATCTTTTGTGCTGATGAGTCTTCCTTTACTTCGAGCCGTTTGCTTTACTCGAGCTTGAGGAAAGAGGTATGTCTGAGTGGAACGTTGCTACCTTTCCTGGTTTAATGATTGTTCGAGCGCTGAATCTCGCAACCACGTGCACCGTGCAGATTAGCGCGCTCCCCTTTGCCGCAGGAATGTTCTTCTCGTCTGGCCTACTTTATCCTGGCTGGGTGAGAAGGTGATTTGGGATGCAATCGTGGACGATGATATATGATATATAGACAGTGCCAATTCAGTTTCTTTCGCTTCATTCTTCTGTTACAAATTAAAAAGTAAAACTTGTTTTTTTTTATATTAGTCAGTCATTTATAGTAGCTGCTCCTTCGAAGTTCGTCCAATTATTAGTGAGGCGGGAAAGGGTGCAATTTTTTTCTCTAGCCTTTGTTCAGAGTTCCGAGAACCGATTAGCATAATTATTGAGTTAATTGCACTCTTTATGTAAGCGCGGCGCATTTTAGCCTTTCAATTATGGAAGATTCTATTTAGTACGTGATCTTTTCCCAAGAAATCCAAATCGGACACGTGCATTGAAAATGGTCCGATGATCGATCGACATTCTTGAAAGAGCTTCGACGCTCGACGTCGGCCGCGCCAAAGGCAGAAAGGTCCTAGAAGGTCAGAACTAATAAGAGTGAGTCCAGCGAAAACCTTCGGTTTATAATTAACGTCGCACCCATCGCAAGCGTGCGTCCCGATGTGAATGGGATTTCACGAGGTGTCTTAAGTAACGTGCATTTGGTGTGGCAATGTCACAATTGAGAGCTTGCCAGGATTGATCTCGCAAAGTAAGCTACAGGGCCACGCGCCCGATATTATTAGATTCAGTCAGCGCTGCGACAAACACGTTTTCCCACAAAGATCGGTAACGAGCGATTCTTCTCAGAATCTCACCCATTATAATTACAGGCTACTTGATTAAAAGGCGCTCTTAATATGTTAATTAATCGGGAATTTCAATAGAATGCTACTCACGGGAAACTGAGAATTTCCCGATGCTCGCCGGGCGTCATTGATTTCGATTTGTGCCGCCGCGCTGAAAAGCGACCGACCGGGTAGAATCCGAGAAAGATTCCTGGATGCTGCGTAAGCGGCGAGCGTGACTCGAGGAATCATATGTTTACGATACCGTTCCACGGAGAAAGCCGATCTGTCTGACGCGCCTTCGAGCAAGTAAACGCGCCATTGGTGGAATTTGGAGGCGTTGGTCACGAACCGCTGCACCATTGGTGCAACCGGTCTTGGACCACGGGGCTCGATCCACAGTGGTTCCCAACACACAGCGTCGTCTTTAGTTGACGCAATGCGACGCCAGGCTTCGACATATCTTTCTCTAACCTTTGAAGGAAATCTCAGAGTTTCATTTCCTCATTTAAAGCATTTCATTACGGAAAGGTCCGTTCGAAGGATGGTTGAATTATTTATTGTAACCCAAAGATTATTTTTTTATATTACGATCCTTTTGATTGTTTAAAATTGTCATTTTTTTAGACTGCAGGACTACTTATTTTAATGTTTCTTAGAAAGAATTTATTATCAATAAATATCTGCAACATAAGAAGGCTCTTAATTCGTCGCATATATTTTCTTTTATTCTCGATAATTTAACACAGAGTTTAACGCTTTCTTATTTCGAGATAATTAAAAATCCTACCAAAATTCCATTTGCTGACGTTTGAGAAAAATAAGTATTTTTTTCTACTTCGAAATACGAAAAATGCGACTGAAAGCTAGTACAATTTTGGCAACCTTTCCTGTTTTATGTGCACGAAATTTGCAGTGTTATAAAAAATTACTGTCTTGGCATAAAATGAGTGGTCCTCGCAAAAATTGTGGGGAAACAGTGTGGCAATACTGATCCGAAGCTCTTTTTCACGCGTCATTAATGGGTCGAAACTGCGTCAACCGCGTACCCCTGCCTTTATCACGGATATTCAATTATGTTGCACCATCATTCACTTGGCTTTTTCGAGTCGTATGATTTCCCTTCAGTCCCCTATGTTTTTACCTCGTCAGCCTGTTACACATGACGTCCGAAACCATCAACGATGACGATGTTCGCTGATCGTGACTTCTTATCGTATCGCAAATGCAACCCAAGCACCGAAGAGATTATTTTCGAAGCGATGGCGTAAGAAAGGCGTGTGCGGGACTTTGTACTCTTTTCGGCAAGACGGAGTTTAGATATTGGAAGTTTAAGGTCCTCGCCCCACTCCGTCAAATCTTGCGTGTGTGTCTGCCGTGTGCATGTGTTTGCGAGGTTTTACGCAGCCGAGAGATTTTGCACTGACGCGCACCTACTCATTCTTATCGTTCTATGAATTTCGACCGATTTCTGCCGACTTTTTAAGAAGTTCTTCCAACGAATTCTTGTTGATTTAAGCGGAGCTACGTGGAAATGCCTAGGAAATTCGAAGTTGCTTATGCAATACTTTGGTAATTTGTATTAGTAACAATTATATTGTATTCGAAACAGTAAGTTCAAAAGCACCCACTTAGCTTATTATTTAAAATAGTACACCAAAGTTGTACTTCAATTTTCTGCAACAGTCTTTTTCCATTATTTGTAATTCTTGCTGGAAAAATTGCATGAGCTCCATTAATCTTGCGGTTTCTTTCCGATCGAACGGAATTTCTCTCGGTGATCTTCTCGTATTCAGATCTACGAATCGCAAGTGGAACTTTTCGAGCTCGAAACAAAGGCTGTTCTATGACGGGCGAAGTGTCAATGCAGCATTATTTCGCAAGTTGAACACTCATCTCTGTGATTCGAGCGGTTACGATTTTCAGTCTTATAACTCAATTCTCATTAATTAGAGCTCCCTGCTGGTCTCAGTGACTTTTTGTGCAAATTGTCGCGAAAACTAATCTAGTGCTGGCGATCATGGGAAGAACAAGAAAGATGTCTGTCAATTAGTGGTACAGGTGACTCGATTGTCACTTCGGATTCTGGGGGAATTCAAACTTTCCGTGTCCATCTTAGCCCAAAGATTCCACACTTCCAATGACAGGATTTGTAACAAGTGAGACAAGTGATACAGAAGCATATTAATTGAATTATTATAAAGCAAAATTGAAAAAACTATTTTATTTGAAGCAAAATAATTGATAGATATGAGAAATCACCAAAGCGGTAATAAAATATAGTAGAAATTAATGCGCGTTTTGTTTTTCAAGTAATACTATCTTGAAAAACACTACCGCATAATAATTCGTTTAACGTAAATTAATAACGCGAATACGTCAATGCATGACGCGATGGAAAGAAGGGTCGCGAATAATAAGGAGTCATTAAAATGGCATTAATTCGATTGAGAAGTCGAGCGTGGTTGATTTGCCGATTTTGGCGGGGGGCTCGCCAATCGGCGGGCACCGCATTGGCCCGTTGCTAAGCTTGACGTCAGACTGCCAATGGAATAATTGGGGGCTTACGCAATTGCGCTTTATTATTTTGTTCCTCCCCTGCGAAGCAAGCGGCCTATCTGAATCATTACGATTAAACCTCATCGCGGACTAAATGGTCCCAATCGTCGACAAAATTCCCGTCAGCTGCGCTCCGATCTGGAATCTGATTGATCGCGTGTTCGCTCCTATTTTCCATTGCTGTGGGCGTCTTATCTTTCTTATCTTAGTACGAAGATCATAATGATGTGAGAACGCAGTTATGAAGAATTTCTGCTGATGTGGTGTAGATTCGAATTCCGGAATTCGACCGATGATTTAGCACTAATATTTGTAGACTACTTATGAATATTCGTAAACAGGATTTATTATTATTAGATCGGACTCAATGGCTGATGTCCAATTTCCGAGTAGATCACATGAAAGATTTTTCTTATGAAGCTAACTTTAGCTTTTAATACATCACAGTATTGATTCAGCTGTTGAATTAATTGTTTACTATTTTCCCTTACACTATCAGCTGATACTTATACGTCTGTGGTTAAAGTGAAAAAGCAGTATTATATTATTACTTTCACCTTAATTGTTTTTAATTTTGAACTAATGCAACTTCATTCCTAATGCAGCATTCAATCTCCAACCAAATCTCACATGTTAAATTGTTCAAGTTCCCTTTAAAACATAGCAAAAATACTCGTAAAATTGAAACGCTCAGATTTTCAACTGCTCCTAAGATTGAATTCTGCTGGTGCAATCTGCGTCCAGCTTGCGCGCAGACATCCTGATTCGTATTTACAGGCGCGCACCGGCGCCGGAGAACTAAAATTTCGGTTCAGCACATGCACACACATAGAACGTTAGCCTAAAAATACATGAGCTCATCGTCTCTCGGAAGGTGGTGGTACACGTACGGGATGATGGGAAACCTTGAGTCATCGTGCGGTTACAATGTTTGCGTGCGCGCCGGCATACGAGGAGGAGTACACGTGATGCCGCACGTACGCTCGCAGAGCGGCACCGGTGCTTCGGCCAGAAGCACCGGTGGGATACGTGACGTTTCACGCGTGGACTCCTAACTTCGCGATCATTATCCAGGACGATCCGGTTGAGTCAGACCCTAACTTTCACTCGTTCACCATCGCTATTCTGTTGGGGACGGTCAATGATTTTTCGTTGTTATTTCAAACTCTTTCATTGATTAATCAGTATTCGCGAATGAAGGATTTAATCTTCATACAAGAATATGAAATACGTTGTTAATAACTAGTTGAAAATTTATAAAAATAAGGGTGAAAGTAAAGGTTTCTTTATGCATGATTTTGCTTTACAGACAGGCATTTGCTATACTAATTGTACATACTAATAGTAATTCATAGTTAATGCGTCAGTTCGTAAAGTAAATGTCTAGTGTAATGGTGTTTCATTTAATTCATTCACATTGAATCGATTTTATAATGGGAAATGATGATGAGGGATTAGTTTACAGTGTTTGAATATTGTATTACATTTTTACTGAGTTTCCAATCAGTATATTTCGTTAATTTGTGAAAGAATTATTAATAACGCGACCGCATTACTGTGATAGTATTAATTTGAGAGCGAAGATGAACGTCACAGAGAGCAAGAAAGTTGCAAAGATATAGTTTTAATAGTTCTAAACATAGAATCATTTATTTGGATCATCGAAGCCCACTCATAGTTTATAACTACTCCGTTCATTTCGGAAAGCTTCCATTGACTTTGATGCCTTTGCAAATAGTCATTCGCAATGAGTTGAATGCATTACCAACGGTAGTCCAACTGCTACGTTATCGACGACAATCAAGTTAGCAAGGCACTTTGTTACTAACCGTAAGTTAGTAACAGCACTTTATGCCGCTCTGTAATGTCGCAAGATGGCAGCACAGTTAATTGCATCAGTGGTATAAAAAGTACGGCGCGAAAGATAGTTTTTCCAATTACTTTTAGTTTAATTTTCGTTTGGGGAAATATTCGCTAGTTTCGAGAAAAGAGGGGTTTAATTCTGACTTTCAAGTACTACTACTTACTTACTTTCAACAAGTACTACTTTTTTATATTTGCATAAATATCGGTAGAATAATAATAGTGTTAATTAAGAAAATATCGATTAATTCCCAATCGTGATCAGTTAACTTTTCGCTTTCGCGCTGCACAGCATCCCTCAGGATTGGAGTTTAAATTTACGAGGATTTCAAATCTAAGCTAAGGATTCTGACTTGGATTTCCCGTAAGATAATATCATCTTCCGTGCATCCCCGATGGGAAATCGGCAATTCCCCGATAAAGTATATTTTAAATTGAGAAAATTCCTCATGCGAGTCACGATTGCCAATCACTCGTCGTGGAATCATTCGTGTTAACGCATCGATGTCGATTCCTGTTTCCATGGATGCGACTGGTTAGATAAGAGGTGGTTCCTCGTACAAGGACAATTATCGTGGAATCATGGAAACACAATTATTCAACCGAATCTCGACGCTGTAAAAGATATAAGAAGTAACATGTTTCGAAAAACAGACTTCGTCAAACAATGACAAAATTCGTATTCGTAATACGTCGATTTCAATTAGCAAATTTTATCCAGTGCTCTTTGTTCGGGTAAATAATTCTCATAATTGTATGATATTACGTAACAGTCTTTATTTTGGCGTGTCCCTTGTTAGTACGCGAATCTCGGACATTTCTTGTAGCTTTCTTTATGCCTGTCATCGCAGTGATGAACGTAACACACCACCTTTAACAAAATTCCTATCTAATAATAACGATTGGAGTCTATTAATTCTCCAAAGAGCAAAGTCACATTTTAATTATTGCAATGTATTGTCTATTTTTTGTCTTCGAAGTTACTGATAATCACCACCAAAACAATTCATTGCCCATTTTGCTCCAATGCAATGTTCCCGAAGCAACGAGTTTTCCAAAGTCATGCAATATTTCTAATGTACAACGTGTGCAGTGTTGTAAATTAGTCAGGCCTTTAATCAATTGCTAAAAACCCGTTCGCCACTGGGGAATTAGAGAGGAACAAGCGGCGGTGTGCCATTAGCTGATTGCATAAGTCTACACTGTACATCGATATGTATGAGCGATGCGTTTCGATCGATCGCACCGAGAGATTCCTTCGAATCTGAGATGACGTGACGAGCCATTGACAGAACCCTGATTCATTGGTTTCCGGTTTTACCTGTGCTCCGAGAAAACCCATGGGATCGTATCGATAACGAAAATCGAGGGATCGCATCCGTCAAGTGCGTCCCCGCCGCACTCCGACAAGTTAATTGTCTTACAAGTCGCATAGCAATGTTCTTCTAAGCGCACATAACAGGTGTGCAGCTGGTGGATGACTCCCTTTTAAATTGTGCCTCTCTGAATTACCTAACGGCGCACTCATTATGCAATAATTAATTCAGCAACCAGCGACGCTTTCAATATAACGCAGCCGGTGCACGCGGTTAATTGTCGGACTAAATTTATTCCTCGCCGGTTCTTGTGCAGCCTTCTTTTCATCAAAGCATTTCTACTCAGCTCGAAATTGGCCCTTTCAAGCTTGATATTTTTTAAAAAGGAACAGATTTATGTTAATTTAAAAGAGCGATTTTTTAGAGTCATATAAATTTGACACACAGACAAATCAAATTAGATGATGTTCCTCACTGAAACTACTTTGATGTATGCTTTCTTTAATTGCGCATCTTACGCGATTCAAAGATTTGATTTCGATTAGAGATTAATAAGATTCTATGTTGGATCGTTTAGTTCGTTCATTAATAATTTATATTGGCACTACGTAAGATTTGCTTTACTAACTCCCCTAAAGAAAAAGTTCGTTTATAAAAACCTCGTCTTATTGAACGATTGTCGTGTTTAGTGCTTGGTCCATTTCCTTTTCCCGTTACTCTAATTAACCGAAGCCTTGACTTACATTCACACACGGCAATGACAATGCCACTAAGAATTTTCGAGTCTAACGCAATCGGGCGACTGACTTTCACACGTAATCGGCCGACATTTCGAACGTCGAGATTCCAAGAGAAGGGAAGCGAAGGACAGCAAGAGATTCTCTTGGCGTATAGCGTGCTCATCTCGTTTCGGTCTCTGAGCTATTAAGAGTTTATCGACAAAGACAGGTTTCGCGATAGCTGAACTTTGGACGGTCGACGGCTGCGTTTCTCTTCGATCGCACGAAAAGATTCGGAGAAGCCATGACGCATCGCGATTTCCAGCGAATCTCGAGTTACGGAACTTTTTGCGGAGGACGTGGTAGTTCATCAAACCTGACCCGATTAGCCTCGCCTGACCATGAACCTGGTACTTCAGGTTATATGTAAATTTGCCTGTCTGATTGCCTCTTCAAGGACTAATAATATTAATATAGATTTTCATTTATCTATTGACATATTCGATATTAAATAAATACTAACTGATGTTCTCTCCTAATTGCGTTGTCATAACTCTAATCGATATAATAAATTAATTAATTGGCAAATACAAATTTTGATTTATTTGTCACAAGTTTATTAAATCAGACTATTAAGGAACGGAATTCGATTGTACAAATCAGAGCAGTTGGAAGTTAGTTACTGGAAACGACTGGGGTGACTAGTTTCAGCGCGTTGCCATGGTTACCAATTATTCACTTGTATAGTCTCAAAATAGTCAATGGAATGATTGTGGATGATTGTAACGTCCTGGGTGACTGTCCTTAGTGGATTATCATCATTGCTAACTATTCAGTATAGTCTACTAACTATTCACCATACCTATATTCGGTATAGTGTCATAGTAGCCAATAGAATGATTGTGGATGATTGTGACATTCTAGGACTGTCGAGGTTTATTCACACATGTTCGATGATTTTAATAAAATTCGATTTAAATGTAACTAAAAAAAAATAATAATCGAGCAACTGGTTTTTGCATTCGAATTGGGTCTTTGCGAACTACAGATACAGAAAATTTCATCAAAATCATCGAACACGTGTGGATAAACCTTGACAGTTGACGCGGATTGACCCATATAAGTGATTGCCCTTAGCGCGTTGTAGTTGTTACAAACGAATCAGTACAATCTTCAACACCATGACTTTCCTGCAGCGACCTATTTCCAAGGGAAAATAGCCAATAGAATGATTGTGGCCTATAATCATCTCAACTATATCGCTGCTAAAGCCGAAGCTACTTTTGCACCGCTCCCCTCACTTTCGGTTTCAAGTTCGAATGCAAATGATTCGCAGTAGATTCGCCCTTCGACTCGGCCGATCGGAATATTCCAAGCAAGAGCGGAACTTTTGCAAACTGCCTGCATTGTCGCTTGTACTCGGAAAGAGTCACGTATATTAAAGACGTACGTTTGTCCGCCGCGGCGATACGCCAAGTTTGTGCGTGAGAGTATGACACGCGCGATTGTCACCGATCAATTGTACAAGTTATCGTTGTTTATTGACGTTGGCACTCAATCAAACGCATTGCTTTTGACGCTCGTTTGCCTTTTATCGTGAAAGCTCTCTGCGCATCTTTTTAGAGATTTCTGTGCAACCAGAAATTGTATTTAAATATTAAACACCACGTTGACACAGTTTTACAGAGCATGGGTTACTTGTGCACTATGACTTGTATTATAATAATACAATGTCCACTTATTTCAGTCAATCTTACTAAAACTGAACTACAACGAAGAAAACCATATTTCTCTTTTTAGAAAAACAATGTGGAGATAAGTAATTGATTCACATTGAATATGAAATTAATTTCGAACATATCAATACGATATTATTTGACATTATGTATTTAAGCATAATTCAATGACAAATATAATGTTTGAATTCAAGTTTGAACAAAATTGAAAAATCAGGGAATATGGAAAGTTGCAATTATGGGACACGTACTACTTGCGTATCGCATCGCACGACGACGGTGGCTCGCGGCAACAAACGCACGTATGATAGCTCGTAGCGTGCACAAGCACGTGAGTAGACAAGAGCACGCATGAATTTCTTCCTCGGCAGTTGAATGACGCAATCGGGTCTACAATTTCCATCGCGCCCTGAACACACACACACGGATACCTGGTTGGCCGCGTCTACCTCGGATACACGAGACGTGGAGAAACCATTATACGTATGCGCGCCGGTGCCACTGGCGTCGGGAATCGTTAGATGCTCAGCGCGCTAATTTACGTAATTACAACTTAGTGGGTTGCCTAATAACTTTGATAAATTACGCGGCGAGGATCTGATAAAATAAAGCTCGCATCGGCGGAATTCCGAAGTTCGCGCCGGCAGAATTCATTGCAAAGCCAAATGATGTTGGCTTACGCAATCGTTGGGAGCAGGCGTCACTGCAATATCGATACTATTCGCTAGTACTTTCCGCTAGTGATTCTCGATTATTGCTAGTCACAGTGGTATTCTGTGTGCGGTGTGCCTTTTGTTCATTGATACAGTTGATTAAGTAACCCGCATTACCGCTCGCGGTCCTTTCCCCCTCCTCCTCATCCACCTCGGCCTCTCCTCCGCTCCCATCAGCTCCGAGAGAGTCCTTGGGGCCGATATTTTTTCGCTCACTTTCGACAGAGCGTGGCGCGCGCCCTACTTTTCACTAGGCGAAAATCACTCTGATAAAGCCGGCGGCGCTTTGAAATTTTTGGTCGGAAATAATGTTGCTTGACATTGGAATTTAATACCTTTCCGGTCTTTTAACGAGACAGCCTTGACGTCGCCCGTTGTTTCTGTATTTAATATTTCAAGATTTCTTATGTAATAATACCTTTTGGAAGGCGGACTTTGTCCTCGAAGAGAATTGATCAAGTATTTTTCGACACACGATGTGTCAGATAGATTAAAAGCTATTGTTCGAAATAATTGAAAGGAATCGGATTCGGATATCGTAAGAAATAGTTTGGATCTCAGTGGGATAAAGTTAGTAAAAGGAAGAATCTTGAGAATAAGTGGATCAAGTACCAAGAGAGTGAGACAGTTGGTGTCACGTAATACTAGTTTTTGCTTCCCAATTCCTTTTTTCGTCGATTGGCCTCTCTTACGGAATAAGCATCAAAAGGCGCCACGGCGGCTGTAATCTTTCTCCGGAGTACTTTCACTGCTCTCGCACCCAATCGTTGACGTCACTAATTACAGAGGGCGAGAATGAAAGGAGAAGCCAGCGTAGTTCCGTTTGGTGTTCGCGCTGCCGGGGAATCCCGAAAGCTAGTTTTACTATTACTTGTAGTACAGAAAACGAGAGAAAGGGTGTACTTTCCGATGACGCAGGCACTTGTTGTCGCCCACATCGAGTACACGTATTATGAAAGTGCGAACTGCTGTGCCAATAGTTTTAGATAGTTGAAACTAATGCTGCCATAATTTATTTCTCTCATATTATTAACGGTAATACACTGTCACGCACATTATGTATATGACAACTGCGTGACATTTAACGTGCAGCTAAGATAAAACTGAACGAACGCCAAGTAAAATTCACACTCTATGATTAACTGAATGTGCCAAAAAGATAGAAATATATTTGCAACACAACAATAGAAAATTAGAGACATTGTGCGGATGCTCTGACCGAAATGAGTGCCAAATCAATATTATATGCTACTACGAAATTATTGCTTTATAAGATGTGTATACCTTACACAATTATTATTGATTTACTCGTTGAAAACCGGTCGAAAATGAGAGGGAAGAGATAATAGTCATCTCGATTCATTTGCAAGTATTATTCTTCAACAACTCCATTACTACATTTGTTCATTATATTTATGTAATCGCTGTACGAATTTATTTCTAATAGGAAAATGTATATATTTTCCAAGCTTAGAACGTTTTCCCCAACTGTCGGCTTAAAGAGGGACAAAAGAGGGCTATTAAATTTGAAAAGGGTCGGGCGAAGGTGTCGATTATCCGTCGAAGCGGTGCACTTTGGAGGCACACGTGTCGCATAGTCGAAAGCGTTTTTTCTTACCTGTTGGGGAAGCGATAAAATGCATATGTATTGGTCATTTGCAAGTATTACGGACATATCTACGGATAGACATTTTCAACATAGTCCTTCTTTATGCATTCAGTATTTTGTTTTACATTTTCATAATATTCATTGTCCGATGATTATTCGTTCTGCTAAAAGTATAACCGAAAATATAAAATTGTCCAAACTCAGAACGATTTCCCTAAAACGTCAATTTTAAGAAAGGTAGAAAAGGCTATTAAATTTGAAGAGAATGGTTCCGAGGCGTCGGTCATTGCCGCAGCGGCGCACTTCGCAAGGAACGCACACGTGTTTCATGCTCGAGAGCGTTTTTACCTGAGTTCTGCTCTATCCGTGCACGGACCATTTCACCCGGATCAGCCGTATCGCGGTTCCGTCAAGTTTTCGAAGTTGCCCGCGGGTGTGTGTCATCCGGCAGCCAATGGGCGTGCAACGGTAATCTTGTTTGGCCAATGATAGCAGGTATACGCGGAGGCTCGCCACTCGGCTCGATGACGTAGTCTACTTTATAAATGAGCCGCGTGGTACGCGCTCGAGTCAGTCGCACGCCGAACGGCGAGGTGTGAAAGTATCCGCTCAACATCAGGCAACCAATCTCTTCGACGCAGACTCAATTCGGCCAACTCAATTCTCTCCTTGTCTTCCCTCTTTTTCACCCTTTGTCCTCCCCGTTTCACTCCTTTTTTTGCCTTGTTCTCAACTCTTTAGTTCTTCCTGTCTCTGATTTATCTCCTCTCCTACCTGTCAGATTTCTTTTCTCCTACCATAAGAATCCTGTCTGACTTGGCTGGAGGGAGCACCTGGAAGGCACAAGTTGCCGCACTCTCAAGGAGAACTGTGCTCTGAACGCGCACTGCAAAGCAACTCCTTTTCCAGTTACTCTGTGACTTAGAACGTGCATGTTACTGATTTGCCAAGTGTGTTAGGACTTAAAGAGTTTGTAAGTAGATCTGTTGCATCTTATTGATACGCGTCTTCGATTGTACCGGTGTGCTTTTTTTTAAAATACTTTCTATTGAGTATTTTATTTTCGATACAAACGTGTTTATACGTTAGTTTCCATTTACTCGTCTATTATTTTATTTTATTCGGGAAAGATATTAGTTTAACCGGGCATGTTTTATATAATCTTTGATGGATATATTTTTTTTAAAAGAGATGTGCCAATACTGATTCACGCGCGTGGAGTGATTTCATTATAATTAACGATGTGTTTCTATGAGAGGTTGTTCATTAATATTGCTAGTCGAAAGCTAGAAGTTTGTGGCAACGGAGGCGTCACTCCGTTAACGTTACAAGTGCAACGTATTGAATGACGACCTGTTCGCGCTAAAAAGCCTTGCGGTTCCGTGCGTCTCTTAAAATAATTGCGATCGCGACGTTTCTTGACGCGTAAATATTGCAAAGAATTATTAGTGGCGTGATGTTATTTTTTTCTAATCGAGCCTTTTAACGAGAGATCGGTAATGCCTGGTGTTTCAAATACCCGCGGAGATAATTCGAGTTATCCAAGCCGCGCATTAGCAAGTCAAATTGGACCGCTCCATTTCCTACTTTACGTTTAATCACGACCGCCTCGGCTACTTGACCTTCTTTCTTGCGCCGCATTATTAATAACCTTATTGAGCCACGAGAACAAGTAACCGTGCTTGCGTGCATTGCCGCCACTTTTCGTGTATTAGCACGTGATCCGGGAATTTTCGAATTTCACGATTCTTGTACGTTTCAAAGCATCCTTTAACATTTTACTCGGACTTATTCGATTGTAATGAAATTCAGAGTTTGAATTCAATGAGATTTACTCAAAGAGTGTTCTTACATTTAAGGATTTTGGTCTCTGATGATAGTTTTAGTGTCCGCCTAACGCATCATTGCTTAGTAACGCTTACATATATTTCGTCATTTTCGATGAGCGCATATAATGCGTGACGCCGATGCTGACAGAGGACAGCAAAGGGTTAAACTCATGTGCGTGTCATCGGTGAAATAGTGATGATACTCTGAATTGATGTTACATACTTTCGATATTAGAGATCGCGCGAATATCTGTTTATGAGTCAAAACATGGTAAATTTAGCTTTCAGTTATCAGATAACATTTTTTCATATTCGTTTAATTTCAATTCTTGGTAAATTCAAACAATTTTAACGATCTATTGTGCATTTGATTTTTACAGTGAAAACACTGCAAATTTAGCTTTCATTTATCAGATAACATTTTTTAAATATTCGTTTAATTTCAATACTTGGTGAGTTCAGATAATTCTAACGGTCTATTGTGCATTTCATTCTCAGTGCTCGAAGCGGGTAAAGTCAGCTTTCCTTTAGCAGATAGCGTTTCCTAATATCTCGATTGCCATTCTATTTCTGCCTGTTTCACTTGTTAAATATCTTTTCAGCGGCGGCGCGCGAGAGCGAGCCCACTAACACAAAGGCATATTTCGAAACAAGCCACGTGTAAGTGTAATCCACCAGCACAAACGAATCGTTCAATGCCTTCGCTCTCGTGAGCGGCGTCTATTTTCGTCGCCGCAAGCGTAAGAGAGAATCAGGTTGCTATTCGAGGCGCAGAGAGTTAATTCTTCTATTCGGCGCGGCCAATTGGATTGTCGTCTCGGCGGATTTTGACGCGCGTTGACGCCGACACCAGCAAGAAAAGAGAGAGCGATTGATGGTGTGAATTGTGACGTGCGTGATGCTCTCCCATCTTCAAAGATTGAAGAAGACACGCCGAGAAACGCATACATGCACCGCGAATGAAACGGTATCGCTTAGCGGCGGAAATAGGTGTTCCGCCTGGCTACAATTTCGTGTTCGTTCTTGATAACTAAAATGAGTGACGTCAAACCTCGTATCACTTGACATTTTTGCGATAGTATTTGCGTCGATGCATGTATGATTTTTCGGCGAGAAAGTACGTGTGTTGTTGATCTTGTTAACCCTTTGCGCTCTAATTTGATATTTCTAAATTCAATTATCTTAATTTTAGAATCTCCAGTTTAAAAAGTATTTGACTCTTTGGATTTCTTTTAAAGCAACAAGTGTATTTTAATTGTACAAATATATTACTGCAATAATTAAACAGCGAACAGGTTATGATAAACTTAAACTTGGAGCGCAAAGCGTTAACGATGTGACGAAGTACTTTACTCTTGGCAACACTTTCTACCCTCTCATTAAAGATTTAAAGCTCTCGATATAAGGGAAACCAGGATTCTCCTTAAAAAGGAAGAGATTTATTTATATATAGGGAAGTTTATAATCAGTTCTTGCAAGAATTCTAGCGTGGAAAGTTAATTCTCTAAAGTGGAAGTGTGTCGGCAGTTAGCGTTGCTTCTGTAGAGAGAACCTGTATATCGTCGGCTTGGCTAGACACGCAACAGGTGGATCGATCGTCTGTACCTTGAACTTCACTGGCTGGTGCGCGCAAATACAGCCACCTCCGGTGGAAACATTGTTGCTGCCCTTAGCATTGCATTAGACTTTCTAATTAGATTGCATTGCCTTACACTTTCGCAACATCGAATCACTCGCATTTTCCTGTCAGTATCGATCACACACGCTATTAATTAAATCCCTCGGTGACAGGGCTAGTTTAAATCTCGTGTCACTCACTGTCATATAGACTTTAATTAACTTAAGTTTCTGTCGAATAGAAATTGCATCGGGTAAAACATGATTTGCTGTTTCGGGGATTTTGTATTTCAATCGCGATTTTTATTAGATTCATAGATGTTTGAGTCAATTTACATTCAATGTACTTTTTATTCATTGTTACCGATCTGTAATTGTAGTAATTGCATTCGAATGATTTCCCATGCGGCTTAATATATCAGTGAGCATCGATAAATCAAAGGATGTAAATTCAATGATTACGACAGCGGCAGACAGATGATGCACGAAATTGCCGATCGGAATTTCCTTATTCACTCGGCGGATAGTTAATTTCACGATTGACGGATGCCTACCGGCCTAGCTGAGTTGTAATGCATTTCTCATAACGAATTGCCGTATTGTCGATCGCATTAACGAGATTACTCCGCCTGTTTTTCCCAGACCTTGGACCCTTGATTTATTCGCACGATGCGGGATACCACATTGCCTCTTTCCGCAGCCAATCCATTTCTGAATGGTCAGCTCGGCTATAATTCTTCTCTCTTGAACAGTCGTTGAAAACCTTTTGATATTCCTACGCACTATCGAAACACTGCACGACAAAATATTAATTAGTATTATAATAATTCAGTTTCAGCAGAAACTGTATTAAATAATATTAATTAATAGAAGTTATTTTACAAGATATTCTGGGAAAAAGAAATAGTAAAACTGTAGGAAAGTATTGTGTTCTATCGTTTATTGCTATCTTTCTTGATAAAGTGCTTTAGGAATCAATTTTTAATTCGAATTCCCGTTACAATTGGGTGCAAGACGTCTCATGACACTTCGGACTTTGGGCCACACGTGAATTGGAATGAGTGTCATTGGATTCGCTGCCAAGTCAAATAGTGTTCTCCCCGGCGGAAAAGTACGCGAGGAATTTCGAGATGATGCAGCAAGAAGTTCGCATAGTTGTTGAGAATTCAGATATCTTTGATAGAATAATTGACAGAAAATTGGATGAGATTTGTGTGTGAAGTTTTGCGTGGGTGTGTTGTTGGGTTCTTTACCTGTTATTGTAGTTGTGCTGAAATAGCGCGACTATTTTTGACCGGTCAAAATACAGTCGTCCATTGATAGCTGTAAATAGAAGATGCCTCGCTCGACCCATTTTGTCTGGTGCGATTTGTCACGACGCCTTTATTCCTCGTGGCAATTTTTTCTTTGACACGTGTACAGTTGACTCGACCCTCGTTTCTCTTTCCTTTCATTCTATCAATCTATCACGACACATGTGTCAAGTCTTTCTGCTATTTCCGTTGGCAATAGCAGTGCAAACATTACTGTCGCGACACGTTTTCACCACCTGTTTCATTGGTTTTCCTTATTGAAAGTTTTCTTATTATTTCATTGTTAATTCTCCTCTTATTCTTCCTGTAGAAAATCAATCTGCATTCTATTATTGTGAAAGTAATTGTACTTGTTTTTGATGAATTTAAACAAAATTAGCTGAAGTGTCTTCGTAACACGTGTTGCAGCAGAAATTAAAATGTAGAGAATTTATTATTCTTGGCATTACAAATAATTTTAGTTTCTCTCAGGCTTGTAGTAGCTTTAATTGATTGCTGCAACACAAAGTTGATGAATATCGCAATACATTACATCCAAACTCTGAATTATACATGACCGTCTTTTCCCACTTCCTTCGTCATTTCATTTCACTCTTTTCGTCAATTAACGCGAAGACGAGTGCTTACGTAAACAAGCCATGTTCCGGCATCCAAAAATACGCAATCATGCATACATCAGTTTACGTTTTGCGCCTGCTGCATTTGCGCGCGAGTTTTACACGCACAAATCACAAGGCATCAATGAGAATTCGCAAGTACAGGGTGAGTCACTTGCCTTTGAATCGCCACCAAAAATGCAATATTTTAGATGGCCAAAAATATGGGGAAAAAAAATTTTGAGCTGGGGCTCTGAAATTTATATCACACCTTCCTTGATGCAAGGGGAGACTCCTCACCAAATTTCAGCCCCGGAAAATGTCGGGAAGTCCAAAAAATATGGGGAAAACCAGCGAAAATTCCGAAAAAATCGAACTTTAAAGGCAGTTTTTTTAGTGTTTTCGATAGAAATCCAGACTTTTTTCAACAGATTTCTTGTTTTATATCCGTTTTCATTCATAAACAATCGATTCCTGAAGAAAAAACCCGAGTTCGGGGACCTTCGAAAAATCGTGAAAAAATCTGAAGGGGTACCCCTAGAGAAAAATTTGCCGAAAAAAAAATTTTAAGCTAGGGCCCTGGAATTTTTATGGCATCTTCCTTGACGCAAAAAAACATTACCCACCAAATTTCAGCCCCGGGAAAGGTCGAGAAGTCCACCAAAAAAAATAAAAACCGTCAAAAATGAGCAAAAATGGACTTTTCTGGACGGTTTTTCGACCCGTTTTCGTTGCAAATCCGGACTTTTTTTCACGGATTCTTTGTTCTCTATCCACCCTCATACGAAAACAATCAAAATATCCCGGGTTCGGCCGATTTTGAGAAACTTGAAAAAATTTACCATTTCCGAGGGTCGAAAATAGGTGAGAACCTAAACTTTGAGCTAGGGCTCTGGAATTTTTATGGTATCTTCCTTGATGCAAAAAAACATAACCCACCAAATTTCACTCCCGGAGAAGGTCGGGAAGTCTACCAAAAAAAATAAGGGCTAGGAGAATTCTGATTCGAAGGCAAGTGAATCACCCTGTACAAGTATACGCGGATTGCAACTGTCTAACAAAGGTGACAATACAAGTGCAATTCGGGTGGTCATTGTTAGCTGTTGATGACAACAACAAATGCCTGGGTGAATGAGTCGAATTTCCGGTTACGCAATCGCGCGGTTAAACAGTGGGAATTTATAGGTGCACGTTTGACCGATGCGAGCAAGAGTCACGCGACGATCTTTCTCGGTTCGACTGAATTATACTTTGCACACGAGCGGCACGCCGTTAGTCAGCGGATGACACAACTCATTGGATTAAGCATTATGCCACGATTGTCAGACAGCAGCCGAATCCACTTGGTCCAGATTAACGTCCACGAGAATAAGAGTGTATTTTTAGAAGGGGGGCTGACTGCTTGCAATGCTCGCAATTAGTTGGGCATTGCCAGTCTCAGACTGATAGTCTGCGTCTAGTTTTAGTCGGATATTTCGACTCTTCGGTGCATCATTGCCAAACGCTCTGCCATTCCTATTAAATGATATTATCATTCTGATTTCGGTAGTCTCATAAATCTGTTTCTTTTTAATTTTTAACTCGAGTTATGCATTCATACATTCGGTTGTTTCTTCATTAATGCAAATGAGGATTCAAAAGTGAATAATATAGTCAATTGGCAAGGTGTTAAAAATCAGAAATAAATTATATTATCGGTTTTTGATAATAATAATTCATTTCTTTCATTCTTTCCTGCTTTTCTTGATAGCAGCACTTTATAAATGTCATTATCATTACTGTTACAGGGAAGATGCGGCCCTGCTGCTGGAGCTGAAACCGCCACGCAGGTACCGAACGACGGAAGGTCCGCATCCGCGGCCAATCACCAAAAAGTAAGGCTATCTCGAGCTCACCACATCACGCCATCATTTCCACCCCGCTAAAAGCGTACAAGCCGGATCGAGGCGAGAAAGCAAAATCAATCGAGAGAGAGCTTTATCGGACATCTCCGAAAGGAGAGAGCGAGTGGAAAATCCCGAGGGAGAAAGATCGACCGGAAACAGATTTTATTAGATCCCCAATCTCCTAGATCCAGAAGGGAAGAGGTGGAGGAAAGAAGGAAGGACTGTGCCGAGAGCGAGAGAGATAGCTTACCGAAAGAAAAAAGAACAAACGAATCAGTCACTGAGTCCGAAGTGAAAAGAATCTGTCATCAAACGACAGAAGCACCGAAACATCCCTGCACATTACATTCACCTTAATTTCTCATACGATAATCATTCGATCGTCGCGATTTGAACGTGTTGATTCAAAGAGGAGTGTAGTAGTCGCGTTTTGAAGAGCGAAAAGTATATCGGGAGGGAAAAAAGAAAGAAAGCGAAAGAAAGTTAGAAAAAGAGAGATGGCCCTGAGCTGCTGCTTGTCGATGAATGGCCTGGTGAACACAGTACTCCTGACGCTGCTGGTCGGCCTGCAGAATTGTGCTGGTGGAGAGAGGGCGATCGACATCGCGAAGCCGCCTCCTTGTGAGAGGTAAGTACCCGCAACAAAAGCCCACCATAAAGTCAGACAACAAGCGAACAACATGTGTACCACGAAACTCGAAAGCCCAAGCTCTTCACCGATTATAACTCGAGCGATAGTTGCTGCCAGTGCTGCTGCTGCCTAGTCTGCCTGGCCCTCTGACAAGCAATGCCAAGATTTCGGAAGAATCATCTCGTGCGAGACGACGACCACCTTCTTTCCTCCTCTTTCTACACCACTGCCTGTTTTTTTTTCCTCTTCCTTCGCCATTCTTTCCTCTTCGATCTGATAGAATGCTCGATCTTGAATCGCCCCCCGATTGCCCGCTTTGCGTCTGTCTGCTTTCACGCGCGCTCCTATTGACGCGATCTTTCTGTCGACACTCTTGAGATAAGATGATTTGATGATGTTTCGTCTGCTGGAGATACCGCTTGCTCGAGAGAGCCGCCTCCTTGCTCGAGCAACGAGGACCATTTTAGGCATCTTTCGTCATTGATAGACAATGCTTCATTGAAAATGGGAGCACTGACTATCATTGGTGAAGAGAGGTCTTTGCCGGAATATATTTATAGCTCGTCGAGAATGCTAAAGTGTGATTCATATTGTGAGTACGCCCACGTCATGCTCACGTGAAAGAGAATATGAGAGTGTTTTGATTTGAATGGGAGCATTCACACTGGCGGTGACGTTTAGATCGCGCTTGATTTCGAGGGTAAAGTCGTTGCTGAAAGACTGAACAGTGTGTGTGTGTATAATATGAATCGTTTTCGTGTGTAAGGAGATTTTCGGGTGAGTCTTATTTATTTCTGTTTTTAGTAAGCTTGTACTTCGACCGGAAAATATATTTTTTGATTAGATCCGTAAAGATTGCAGAATCGCTTAAATTATCGTCTGTCATTTTGTCGCGTCTGTAATTATCGGACAGTGATAACGCGTGCTTTAGATTTAATTTGCGAGATTTGTAATTGCACATTGCTTTAGCCAAATGAAGCAACGTTGCTTTTATTGAACGGATTTTCCTTTACGCGCACTAGGATTTGTTGAAAAACTTGATCGCTATGCTCGATTTCCATCAGTCGATTATTCTCGGTAACCGTGAACGTACCGAAACAATTATCATCTCGCTGACATTATTCGTGAGCAGACAGGCCGAACGAGACAATTTCGTCGGCGCGTAATCGCCTGGAACACGGTAACCCGAGCAATGAACAATTTCGAGTTCCTTGGCGGATGTTCAATTATTTCGTGAGAGGAAGAAGGGCACTGGCGACAGTGGAACTTGACACAGCTTGCAATCGGTTTTCACGTGGAATCTGTAAAATTAAGACGTCGGTCAATTTATTATTACAAGTTCAAATTATTACAAAGAATTTCATAGCTTTCATAAAAGTATGGAGTTAATTCCTTAAGGGTTATATTAAAGCTAGTACCCAATTAAAAATAGATTCCTTTATAGTTCAAAAAATAAATGTCAAGTGTTCTCAACCGAACTCTATATGTAATCCTTTAAACTTTAAACTTATTAAGCAACCTAAATTTATATTTATAGTATATTCACTGACTTCCTCGCGATTTCAAGTTTTCACGTTCAAAGCACACATAATCTGCCATTTCCTGCTGACTATAACGCCTGTCAAATGTTTACAACTTAGTACAAACATTTTGATAAATGCTGGCTTTGGGTCGTTGAAGGCTCGTTGCACTCGACACCGCAGATTTCGACAGACTCGCACACTTGCTCGCCAGCTGTTGGAAAAGCTCGACTAATAATTTGAAGAGATTGGCGGATCGGACAGTGCGCGCAGAGTACATTGAGTCGTTGGCGACATGGGTGCAAAATCTTCGGAAGCTTTTCCGCCAGGAATAGAACACTAATATGGCAGTAGTTGCGCGCGCGCGCGTTCCTCCTGCAGCTGGTAACTCGCACGCGGCTCGCCAAGCGAAATAGTTCACGGGTCGAAATAGATCGTCCATTGAAAGAGTCCGCCTGGCAGAAACTCTGCATGCACGTAGCTTTTTTCGGGAGCACGCGCTCTCCTCCGCGTCGTCAGCTGAGTCATCACGCGACAGTCCGCGATAAATTCTCGTGATGACGGTTCGCGGATGCTTATCGTGTTTTCCGGACACGCTGAAATAAACTCTCTTTGGTGCATCCGACTACCAACGACGCGACGAGTCAAGTCTCCCGGTGATTAATACGGATCTTACGTCGGACGATTGTATTAGTGCAAATTTTTCTCTCCGTGAATCCCATTAAGCAATTAGGTCGGACCGTGGGAATCCTGAGCTCTCTCATAGTGCCTGAAATTTCTAATTCAGACGTTTTGAAATGCTAATGCTAAATTGAGGTGGTAATGGATTGAAGTAATATTCAAAACTATTTTGTTGAGAATAGAGTTATTAATGATCGATTTATTAGTCGTGTTCAAGCAGCTATCAGTATTAATCGAGTGATAGTACAACGTTGACTGTTTTATACTGCTAATTTGTATATTAATTCAAGCGGGTACTAAATTAAATTACTCAAGACTTATTTATTCTACCACAGTACATACAATGTAATACTTAGAACATAATCAAATCATCGTCTATTTTTAAAAAATCGACCAATAGAATATAAAAAACACATGTCAAATGATTCTAGAAAAGGCAGAGGGAAGGAATGATAATAGCGGAGTGTGTTAGACCGGTTTACCTTATCATTTTGCATTAGATAGCACATAGAAATAGGAGTGCCTAAGTGTTTGCGTTATCGTTGATAGAGCGAAGCGGGACTTGCATTACATTGGGATAATCGCGTCCCACGATGACTTGGAGTGGCGGCCTTAGCAATGAACTTCGTACCGAAACACGAGGTGCATGCCTACAATAGCCGAGTAGCGTTGGCTTTAAATTAACTTGTTCCGCAAGTACAATGAACGTGACCTTAACGCCCAGGCGCGTGTATCCACGCACATGGACGCGGACGTATACATACATTCTCGCAGTGTATTCTAGCCAATGCGATCGCGTTTCGCAGAATGTCGTAACTCAATGTATCATTTTTTTACTCGCGATTTCACTGATTCTCCTTTGCCACGGATTAAATGTTTAGGATTCGTAACGCGAGCGGAACTTGTATTAATTAGTCGAAGCAGAAACTGATTTAAATTTGAATCGTGTCATTTAAGAGTGTCAGGGATTTTATTTTATTAGACGCGTACTTTAAATTAATTTTACAAGACATATTTTGAATTAAAGCAGTTCTACTGCTTTCGATAGAACCTATTTTTCGTTGTGTAGAAATCAATGTTAATTGGTTATGATTTATGAATCATAAATTTTAAGATATCGAAATTTATAGTGACACTTTGGTGCTTAGTCTGTCGTTTGCCGCGTTGAAAGTTCGATATATCTTTGATGTACCATTCCAAACGTTATTTCCAGTGCCTAACGAAGTCTTATCTGAAACGAGAAAAACTCGCGTCACTTATGTTAACAGATTTCCATGCACCTTGCTAGGACAGTGACGCGCTAATTGCTGTAATAAAACGGATATCGTGGCAATATGAACCTGTACAGTCATACCGAGTCGTCATTCTAATCACAGTTTGCTGATTCCAGCTTTAGTTTTGTGGCTTCAAGGAAACAATGTTCAGCCGTTGAAGTAAAGTCAAACTAAAAAGTACTTTAAAGATATCTGCGTTAAGTCGAACGAATTATTATAGTACAATTTAAAAACGGGCTGCAGTAAAGAATATTGTTATTTCTTTCAAGTTTTAAAGTCTCTCAACATTCAGTGCTTTCACATTTTAATATTCCAAGCGTTGTAAACGGGGAACGCGAGCAAATGCAACAGGTTGCAGACTTTACATGCACTTGGAGGATACACGCTATACTTTCCGGACTGTGAGCGATTCGTTGATAAGTGCCGTCTCATAAAGCGGATGCTTCGACAAGGAAAAAACTCGAAACGAGCAAAGTCGTAACACGGGCGACCAGCGCGTTGCGCGAGTATCTGGATTTCGCTGTCTGCAAATATTGACTCGGTTACGAGCATTTCGCCTCGATAACGCACCTCTTCTCCGCGAACTTTACAACTTGACCTAAAATTTCGTGCAATAAGCGAGCGCTATTGCCTCATTGCGCGAAAGCGAAAGCGTCGCGACGGCCTGTCGATTTAATTCAACGCCAGCTTTAAATCGTATTGTCTTGAACGCGAGGCAACTTTTGTTTGACGAGCGTGCAAACATATTTGTCAGGTGTAGTGCGACACTGTCTTTCGCAAAATACATTCGGCCTGCTCGCTTTATTGACAATCACTCGAGACTGCTCCGCGAATGTCGCTCGAGATCAGTATTTTCTCATCCGCATCATTTTCATTTCCATATTTTTTCCAGCGCGCATGTGTCATTCGCTGTCAGTCATTTTTTACCCTCGAGTCGATGCCAGCGATAGAATAGAAACACATGGAAGTTCCATGTTAAATTACGGGTTCTTCTTACATTTGCCGAGCTGTTTGATTTTCTGGAGTAGAATTCTATTGATTAAAAAATCTGGAATTCGTTTGTAATTTATATACGAAAGAATTTATGCCTTTTCTAACGAAGTACAGTTGATAAAGCTGGCAGAATCACGATCATCCACAGCAATATCTACGTAACGATGTTCTGTTTAATTTCACATCGAGCCACGCGATTTCCACGAGCCACTGATTCTCGATTCGCCAGGATATACTAGCTCGGACTGGCGTTCTGCACGTGCACGCAAATGCACTTGCGCAAATTCGTAATGGCGTGCACGTGCCTGCGGCGAATTATGCGTCCCCGCAGGCTATTACCGATGATCGGAGGATCGCTTCGATGACGTCTAACGGAACACGAGACAAAAACACTTGGCCGCTCTGACTCGACGGTAGAATGTACTGTATTTACCAAGGGTGCGCAAACACAACGTGTGGTTTTTGCTATTGGTATTGTAAGTTCGCTCGAAACGAAAGCGCGTACTCTTCCAATCGAATAAACAGGAATTCCGTGGGTGGCGTGGGCGAGTTTTCGTATCAGTAATCGGCAAATCGGCTTATTTAAATAGTTACACAACACCTGTTCAAGTAACGCCTCTTTAAGAAGGTCTTTGGCATCGGCCGTGAAAGAAAGCCTCCAAGTTGACGACTATTAAATACTCGCGATCGAACTTTTGTTAATCGATGACACAGTTTTGTACGTCGAAATTAAAATATGTATGATAGAACACAGGACAATTTTTCAAAAACTAAAGGCCGAGTTTTTAATATACTTTACCTTATTAATTCACTAACGAACTGTCCATAAAGTTCATTCAGTGGAATACAAAATATAACATAATTCTTGGGAACCATTATCAGATGTTTCTTATAGGGTTCAATTTGTATAATTAAAAATATGTTTGTAATACAATTTTGAAGTATGCCGTTTGCGTAATCAAAGGTTCTACTTCACCGTACGTTGACGCATAGCAATTGTGAGAAACAATGAGCACAGGCATTAGTTCACGCTGATGTTTTTCCGCGGTTTGCGAGTAGGTTTCTAGACGATCCCCACATTAAGTCATTTTCGTGTGCGTTCGCTCGTCACAAATGTCCCACGTTGTTTGCCATTCGAAACTCTTCACTAAGGAAGTCAGTGTCCTACGCGAAAGACACGCTTTTCTTTATTACTGAAATAGTTTCATCAATAAACCTTTATTACATTTTTTATTATATTATAATACATGAGGAAGTAATTTGCTATTGGTAGAATAACAAAATACTCAATTACAAATCATAGCAAAATGAAAGTTGCTTCGAGTTCTAAAAAAATGATTCAAGATCGAGCATTTGAAACTGCGGGCAAATCATATTTCCTGCAGTGCGATGAGAAACTTGAGCAGGCCAAGTTTCTATCTCTATTCCAACAAACCGAAACCATTGCTTTAATGGGCAGCCGCACCCAGCATAATTCATACCTTCTAACTTACGTAATAATAGTTAGGAACTGTCAGGAATAAACATCCTGCTATTATACATATTACTCCGAAGCATGTTCTACATCCTCTAGGAATTAACATTGTTTCGACTATACTTTCCCGGGCATGGTGTGCTTCAGTACAACAGCACACTGCAATTTCCCACGACATGCTTTTAATAAGCAGAATTATAACTGCTTAAGTGATTTTTAATTAAAAAAAGATTTCAGAAAAGCTAGTTTAAAGTATATAGCGTTCGAAAGTAATTCTTCTAGCGTGAATTTGGGGAAAATCAGTCTACGATTAGAAAAGTTGGTTTAATTTGAATAGAAGACTTAAAGAGTGTAGGGTTTGGGTAGAGTCGGTCTAATTTTCGTGAGTTCTCGCTTGCAAGCTTTCCTGTGGCGAGGGCTGGTGCGAAAAGAGTTCGCAGTCGTCGGCCTGGAAGGAAAGAGAGACATAGTAGAGATTCTATGGCTTTGCAGCGATGTGTACTGTCACGGCGATCTGCTGCACACCGTACAGATGGCATCAATCTACAAGGACTCGAAGACGTTCGTTGACATGAAGATGAAGCACCCACCGAACGTGACGCTGGCATTATTCCGCCAGTTCATGGCACGAACGGATGAGCAACCGACGCGTCATCAGATCGAGCAATTCGTCAATGACACCTTCGACCCTGAGGGCTCCGAATTCGAGGATTGGGATCCCGCAGACTGGACTTCCAATCCCAAGTTCCTCAAGAAGATCCTCGACGACGATCTCAAGAAGTTCGGCTCGGATCTCAACCATATTTGGAAGATGCTGGGTCGCAAGATGAAGGACGACGTGAGGAAGAACGAGGAACTCTACTCGATCATCTATGTGCCCAATCCAGTCATTGTACCTGGCGGGCGCTTCCGTGAATTCTATTACTGGGACTCTTACTGGATCATCAAGGGCCTTTTACTCTCCGAGATGTACACCACTGTTCGAGGGATGCTGTCGAACTTCGTCTCGATTGTCGACAAGATCGGTTTCATTCCTAATGGTGGCCGAATCTACTACACGATGAGGTCCCAGCCACCCATGTTGATCCCAATGGTCGAGGAGTACTTGAAAACCACCAAAGACTACAAGTGGCTCGAGGATAATCTACATCTGCTCGAGAAGGAGTTCGACTTCTGGATGACCAACCGCACCGTTGAAGTCGAACTGGATGGTGTTAAATATACCTTGGCTAGATATTTCGAGGAGTCCGCTGGACCACGACCCGAATCTTACAAGTAAGAATCGAGAGAATCTCTGCTTCTTTGCGCTCCGATAAAACGGGAGCGGCGGCGCCTCCCACGTTAGTTAGTTGACAAGTTCTAACGTAGTGATTTTCGCATTAGAGAGGACTACATGACCAGCGACAGCTTTCGTACCGCCGAGGAGAAGGACAATTATTATGCTGAGTTGAAGACCGCCGCTGAATCCGGCTGGGACTTTTCCAGCAGGTGGTTCATTCTCGATGGTACCAATAAAGGTAACGCTTGCAGTGCTCGGAACATTAACACCTAGGCAAAAGCACATGCACCTGTTTTGGATAGCTGAAATTCCAGCAATAGATTTTTCAAAATGTTCGAATTAACAACTGCGAGAACGAATCGAATAGAGTAGAACTTCGAGTAATTGTTGTACGATAATCAAAAGAACTTTGTGCCGTCAGTACTATTTTTATGAGCACACGGACATTTTGCGAATTATGCACTGGCGCGCAAAACCGAGGATAGGTGTAATTAACGATCGTTAATTAATCATCGCGAAGTTCATACTGCGGGGAATATGCCTCTCGTTTTTATGAACAAAGAATCGCTGCGGGAACACCGGCAGTATTTCACACGCATTCTGTATTCCATGTTATCTCCGAAGAGATCTAGCTGTTCTTCAAGGTTTCTGGGCCCTGGACCTCGCCGGTGAAAGCGTTACTTTTGCGTTTTAAGGCACAATGCGTGTAAGGGCATTGGACACGCTTTTCTTTGCTTTTTTGTCAGCTGTAATTAACGCACCGTAAATAACAGGCTCATAACGGTGCTCACCTAATCTATCTTAGCTTTCATCTGGATAACTGTACGAGAAACAATAGAGACACTATCGAATCTTAGTTGAATTCTTCACTCCAATTCTAAACTTCGAATCAATTTTGAATTGTAATAATTTAGTATTACGTAGTTATATTCGATTCGTTCGTTATCGTAATTCCAATCGAGAGCTACGCAGGTGCATCAGACTTTTGTTTAGTCAGAACTACTAACCACTAGAAACTCGGCCTGCAATTGTACTGAGCTGTTCTTCAGGTAATTTGTCGAACTTGAAGACTCGATACATTGTCCCCGTCGATCTGAACTCGATCATATACCGAAACGCCATACTGCTGTCGCAGTACAATCGCAGATTGGGCAACGAGAGCAAGGCGATGCACTATCAGAAGCGAGCGGATGAGTGGATGAAAGCTGTGACAGCCGTTTTATGGCACGAGGAAGTCGGCGCTTGGTTGGACTATGACATTATGAATGACATTAAAAGAGACTACTTTTATCCTACGAACATTTTACCGCTCTGGACGGATTGCTATGATATTGGAAAAAGGGAGGAGTATGTCTCGAAGGTGCTCAAATATCTCGAGAAGAGTCAGATCATGATAAACCTTGGTGGTATACCAACGACTTTGGAGCACTCTGGAGAGCAATGGGACTATCCCAACGCGTGGCCACCACTTCAGTATTTTGTCATAATGTCCTTAAATAAGACGGAAGACCCCTGGGCACAAAGGCTGGCCTATGAAATTAGCCAAAGATGGGTTCGTAGTAACTTCAAGGCGTTTAACGAGACGCACAGTATGTATGAGAAGGTAAATGATTTCCCCTTGATCATACAATACTTTCAATCAGTAATACGGGAGAAGCAAACCACTGGGAAGTTTTAGAAGACTAATAGAATTCAGCATTTTGTGATGCAAGCAGTTCTTCCAGTGGTTTGCGTTCAAACGTGAATTACACAAGAAAAGGGCAGTTTCTACGAGCAGGTGGGAATGGTTTCAATTTTTCTAGTACGACGCCACAGTTTCGGGTGGCCATGGTGGAGGTGGTGAATACGAAGTGCAGTTGGGTTTCGGCTGGAGCAATGGACTCGTCATGGACTTGCTGGACAAGTATGGTGACAGATTGACCGCCGAAGACCGCTTCGTAGATCGTCACGAGAACGCGGAGAACACTGCACCACAACCGGTTGTAGTTTCGACGGCTGGTCAAGTGATGACCGGCATTCTCGCCCTTATCATATCGGCAGCAGCAGGATTTATAGGGTGAGGTGAGTGTCGCCCAATCACAGTAAAACCTTTAAATAGAAGATTGCAGCAATTATGTCGTTCCTTTCTTTCGACTGCGATTCGAGGCACGCAATCTATGCTCTACAATGTCTGCAATGGGGACCTTGATTACAGTCGAAGGATCGGAACTTCTCGGAAGGCCACGTCACGCAATCGTAATAACATATGCTCTTGTATTTGCTTTCTGTTTCAGATATCCTCCTGGTGTAAGATAGCTAGCAGAATATTTGCAGGATCGTATTATCGTAGGCATATATGATAAGAGTCTCAATTGGAGTATAGATGTTTTCTCGTTGAACAGCAAAAGAACTTCGTAGAGACCAGCGTTGCGTTGAGTAGTTTCCCACACGCTTGCCAATCCAAGACAAGAAACGTGATCGCACAGTAGTGGTTTTCGTTAATTTATCTTAGCTTGATTGGTTGCTAGTAGAGACAAGGGGAATGTCAGGCCAGAGCGAATGCATATAAGTATGGGAACTGGCTGTGTGAAAGAGCTATCTTTGAATGAGTGATGAAGAGAGTAATTGTGACACTTGCCGCGCATGTATCCAAAGAGTATTAGGACATTGCAAATAGCTTAGCCGTTCTTTCGATGAACTAGAGACACGCTTGATTGCGTACCAGATAACAGCAATCCGAGGAGCAACCGTCTCCACGACGACTTCTATGCCTATGATTAGCCTTGTTTGTACCGAGCTCGAAAGAATCACAGGCGATACCTTTCCATGCTTTGACACAAATCCCAAACGAATTCGCGAGGAATGCCTACTCTCGCACAAATAACCGATCAACATTGATGAAATAATGCGTGACTTACGAGGAACACGTATCCATACATACACAGATTCTGTCGAAACGGCATGGCAGTTGTCGAAATATATTTTATCAGTATACGTGGGGGATCGTGAAGCAACCTTCTGATCTCTTAATTCAACTGCGATACCACCTGCATGTCAAACCTCGTAGTGCCTGACCCATGTGCCTTTTAACGAATTTCGTTATCGTGTCTCTCTTTGTTATATACATTTTACGCGTAATATTCATCGTTGTTAGAGATTTAAGTGATTATTTAATCATTCCACTGTCACGGAAGACAGTCTGTGATTCCCGGGAAGTGTTTTCGCTGGCCGAGAACGTGCTTGCCCGAAAGACTAATCTCTTAGATCCGTTGGATATTCCTTCCTTCCACATTCCACACTTTATTACTCGTAGACGCTGTAACTATGATATATTGCAGGTTTTAGTATTACTAGAGAATAGTGCGTCTTATGCACACGCAGGAAGAAACGCGAGCTTTCCGCACAGGGCCAGAAGCGTGCAGAAGAAGACATGAGCGAAGAGTAAGATTATCTAGTCAGGTGGACTTACCCGAGTCTCATTTATGTTTCAAGGAACCGCATTAAAAGACAAGCACATCGCGCTACTTACTCTTCGATCACCTTATGTACGCTCACCTGGAGGAACGCAAGGTTCGAGTTAATGCGCGGGTTCGCAAAAAAGCTTCGACACTAGCAGATCAAACTTTATCACATAATAAAAAGGAGCCTACTTTTTTGCAGCAGGCTTTGATGTGAGACAATTCGAGATTACACGCGCAAGCGTCTAAGTATCGAAATTAGTATATCACTTATTGGATTGTCATCTGTCGTTAAACAATGCGGTGATTGATTTTTAAAGGTAACGCAAGGCGGTGATTGAAAGCGTCGAGTAATGCTTATAGAGTCGATTGAAGATCGACCTGTTGCTCGCGCAACGTGTAACGCGCCCTCAGGCAAAGTATTATTGTTTTATTTCTCGAGGATCTACACGATCTGTACTATTATTTTAGGTTGGTAATCAATAAGATTTTCCTCGGTATTTATTGACAGGAGAATAAGTTCGTCTAAGGTAAAATAAAGATGATCATCGTACACATTTAGAACAAGGGAGCTGTTAATTTATTATTTTATTTACACTAGAGTAACCGTTGATTCATTTAACACCAGGTATTAAACATCGACTACTCATTTAAGAGTGTCTTGCCTATGGTCGTACGTAAGACTCCAATTCCGCCCAGCATGCTTGTCTATACCTCCGTAGGATTCTTGTGTGTTGACGTTCAATAAAATAAATAAATCAGAAAACAGACACCTGATTCCAAGAACGGAGTACTCCCTGCATGATGTTTAACAAGATCCTTTTTTTAGAGCCCTTTCCCTACTATGTTTTGTCAGAATAAATCCTAATATAAATTCCCTCTCAAATAAATTGTGTTTTCAATGTTATTCGAACGAATGCTATCCAGTTTGATTATCCTAATTTTGCTCACTTCCCATTTGAAATTTAATGTACGTTCCTTTTATCAACAATCTTCTACTGTTATGCAAATTAACAGTGGACTAGCATGCCGAAAAGAATTATTACAATTTAATTTCACATTCGCTTTACCTTTTTACCGTACGAAGACGTTGACGCAATTCATTATTTTATCAGTATCAACGCAGATTGATTGCACCGCAATGTTGTTTGTTTGATCGGTCCATTATTTAGTTTATGTTTAGCACGTGAAAATAAATAGTACGCAAATTCACGATAGAATAGAGAAGACGTGTATATTTTTCGTTCTTCACAGTAAACTACAATTAGATATTTTTACAACACATTATAAGCACTGAGAACGTAGCATGGCGCACGACATACTGATAACGCCTTGCAAATTCAGCAGTGCATACATCTCGTTATCAGATTTGCAAGAATTCGAATAAACGCCATCTATCCAATGAGATAAAGATTTTTTTTCAATTCATAATAAAGTTTCCGTTAAAGATATAATGAAAAGCGTGGGAGATACTATATGTTGTAAAACACCAAGTTCATTTTCCTTATTCGAAGCAGTGATATCTCACGCGTTGTTGTCACTAAATGTAGCAGATGAATAGAAACAACAAGCTGCAGTCGCTGCTGCCAGTATCACTTCCGCCTTTTTTGGTGCGCAATTTCCCAAGTAACGATCGTGCTATCTGGAATGTCGACGCTATACTGCACTTATTATTGTTACGCGACGGTATTTTAAACGGTATGAAGTAAGTCTTCAAGGATTGCAGATCTGCGAGAGCCTGCAGTGTATGCATCATGTTGCAACATGGTGATGTTCAGTTTTACAACATCGTGTTCTCGAAGCTTATAATTAAGTGTAATAATACTTAGTTCTGCAAAAGACTTTTATAGCCGGAATCGCTCAGTGACTTACTTTAACAGCTGCATCTATTTAAAAAAACATTAATGTAACACTAAAATAACAAAATAGAAACTCCCTATTCGATCATTTCTATGTGTACTATTACGGATATAAATGGAAAGGACAATCAGACATAGAAGTCATTAAAAATAAAATTGCTGTTATCTAGGAACGTAGGAGGCCTTAAATTTAGGCCTTTAAGTTTAGTATCAGATGGTAGAGAGTTAATATAAATCTAATGCTAGGACTGGATAGGAGAATTAGGCCTCTTCACATGAAAACAATCATGTTTTACTGACCTACTAACGCTGTTACAGGATGGTGGTATACAAGAGGCGTCATTATTACGTCCCTGGGCCATCGACAATGCCAAATAAGAGGAAAGTAATTCCACCCGGAAGCAACCTTTACCGGAAGAGGATTGCCTACACCGAGCTCAAGGACATGAACAACGATTGACGATCGCTCGTCATTTAGAGGACCGATTTCTTAAACGACTATGTAAATGATAAATGAACGAGATCGAGAGTGAGCTCGTACAACGGCAAAAAACTATTGGATCCTGTGGAGTGTAATCAAGATACCATACCAGAATCCTTTGGTACGAACGCACGCATAGTTCAGGATATTGCGCAAGTATTTATTAAAACGGACGATAGAGCGCCCTGAGTAGTCTAAACCATGATGCCCTGAATGACAGTGAGCGATTTCTATGAAGAATACGTGAACGAAGAATAGGACACATTCGAGTCAAGAATAGCCAAAGTATGTGATCCTTAGCGTGCATCCTGTTGTCAAGTTTGCCTGTCTTCTCACGAGACTTACTTCCCTTGCTTCTAGCGAAATTCATGCTGCAAGAGTTTTGAAGTTTGTGACGCAATCGGAAGTTAAGATGCGGCCTAAAAATGATAGATAGGGAATATAGATGTGGGAGAGGTAGAAGGCAATGTAAAAGACAGCCAAATCTGACGATGTGAATGACTAGTACAAGAATGCATAGGGATTAATGACGATAAATGTGAAATGAAGACGATGGAAGGATAAGACGGCATTGAAACGCCGGAAAATGTGAAAAGAAAAGAAAGTGCTACAGTGATGAGAGACGAGGATTGCGCGCGTGCGTATCTAAAACAGGATATTATAAAGCAGGATAACGTGAATATTCTATTGTACGTACATCGTTTAGGTGAGTTTAGGTAGTTGATAAATAACTGATGATACTATAGATAAATTATTAATGAGAATGTTGTATTTTTGCTGATATTTTTATAAGGGAGACCGTTTAGTCAGCATCCAGGTGGCTCGAATCCGCCGTCTTGGATGCAGGCTAATCCCTTTCTCCCGTGAGCGTGTCCACGCATTTAAATGCGATTTCATCGAGTGAAATGATCATAAATACTGCGAGACGTTCATCTTCTTACGCATGATTAAACCAAGAACTCGAAACTCGTCCTTTAGTATCGGACGGGCATCGAGACTTCACGCACCACTTTCGGTTCCAGCGCAAAGTTCAAGTTCCTGTCGCTTTTTTGTAACGATCCGCATGATCTCGCGCCTTCGATCACTTTCAATTCCACGTTCTCACAAACTCTTCGTCTCTCTATAGTTTGTAATTTAAGCTTTACACTTGACGCCCGCTTGGAAATATCTCCCTTCTCCTTTTCCTCCCTTTCATCGACTCTGAGATCGTGGGTGACATACTTAAGCAGTTTCGGATGACTGTGCGATGTGTAAAGCTCTTTGTTGTCTTCTGTTTCATATCGATTATTAAAGTAACCAATCGGGAATGACGAAAGATTTTGGTCGGCGTTTGCGAGCATGTGGATGCGATTTCTTTAGTTGATGCGCGAGTGCATAAATGGACGCGTTGATTGCAATGGTGTTATGCGGTATATCTCAGGTTTCGACAAGTGTATAGCACATCGCATCGAATATCGATGTCGAAGGTAAACCATTGCGATCGAAGATGTACTGGAGGTGTGCACAAGTACACGTGGAATCCATTCGATGTCTTGCGCGTATCGATTCTATACAGTCAAACATATTCGATTGTCCGCATTGCTAGAGGATTGACGATACGAAAGTTTGCATGACCTATCCTTTTATATGCTGACGAGTGTTGAATCACTTGTTAATGCGATTTACTATACAATAATAGCAATGCTTATGTTCGAATACTTGCATTAGATTCAATATGTTATCTCCAGTATGCTCTTTTTTAACTGACTTCGAAAAGTGTATGATACTTTCGAATCTGGCATCAATAAGAGTTTCCCTGCAAAATCATTATGGATATATCTTCGAATGTGGAACGATTAATTGTTAGTCATACATAAGTAGATAAGAATTGGAGATGTTCATCGCGTATATACGCATTCTGCAAAACCGTCAGTAATATTATCCCCTGTACATAGATCTATCCTCACATTATATTTTATGATCCTCATCGACTGACCACTGTCAATACTGCAGAGTTTAAAACGTATTTTGCTGTACTCAGTTATTATCATTGCTACATCATTTTTCCAAATAATTTAATTACATGTAGTAATTACTATTATTTTAACCCAAATCTAATCTATTGAATACTTCAATTTTTAGAACTCAAGCTTGGTTTGAGATTCTCGAGTAAACATTCAGTAGTTCAAAACAAAATTATTCTAACAAGTAAGTTGAGTACAGAAATATGAAGCTCCCAAACTGCAGGATCAACGATTCAGTGGTCAATCCAAATTCGTGCGAACGTTTCTTGAGCCGCAGCCTTACTTTAAGTTATGAGACCGCATTCGTTGCTGTTGCTGGAACTGTTCTAATTAATGCAGTGTACGTGATAGGATAATTTGGGCAAAGAATGCCTCGAGAAATGTAGAGGGACGATAGATGGCAAAGGAAGGATGGTTGAAAGGATTAAGCCCGAGACTCTGTTTATACTCGCTTTAGCCTTAGAAGTATGAAACTATGTTTTTCTTTTTGAAGTAACTGTTTTAGTACGAAAAAAATTCGAAGCATCTGCGCTTGAACATGCTATTGAAAAAAGTTATTGCACACAATATAAAGACACACGAAGAGAGATGGACGGGGTGAGACGACAGTCAGAGAATCTATTTATATGTATCTATAGGCGTGTATATATTTTTACAATTTTCTAGCTATTCGCGGAATATGATGGGAGCAACATTACTCCAAAAACCATGCTTCCGATGATATTCCGCAGCGGTTAAAAGCGGGATCAGTAGGCTCAAAGTTTCGTTCGCAATGCATACTCTTTCGTACGTGCACGCAGAACAGTTCTCTCCGTACGGCAAAATTCAGAACCGAGAAAAAGGGAGAAAGTGAAGAAGCACAATTAGCTGACATGAAGAGTTCGATCGGCAGTAAGTCTGTTAGTGGAACAGGTTGAATATAAGCATTAACACTCAACCAGTATCCATCGAAACGATCGAACCGATAGAAATACCTATGTATTAAGTATGCTTAAATGGTGCCCATGAATCTCAGTCGTAACTGATGATGTTTTCGAAGCGTGGCGAAAGCGATAGAACTATATTCTATGTATATCGGGCAGTCGGACAAGCATCATGTATTCATGAAATACGAATGATTAATTAAAGGAAAAAAAACTCGCGGTGTGCCTTTATTCGACTGGGTGCCGTTCCAAGGCCGTGTAGCTAATTCTCGTGCAATGATTCCATTCGGCAACGATATCAGGATTGAGAAGGTCCATCTTTCGACTGCAACGTACAGTACTTTTAAAATGTGTAATGCAGCACTCGGAAGTTAGTAAAGAAACGAATATGTCCTTCCCTTTTAGACAATTATGAAATTTAACATACGCCACGTGGAACTACGTACATCGCGAATGGTTCCAGTTAGACTGAGTGCGTACGTTGTATTATATTTTAATAACCGAATAGCGAGGGAGGAGATGGTTTATAGGCGAGAATGCGAAAGCACGCGATCGACTTGTACGTTCAATCGTCAGAGCGCAGAAGCTTGCTGTTTGACGACGACAAATAAGCCCAGGCACTCACATGTCTAAGAGTATGCGCGGTACAATCGAATTGCTGATTCTTGTTAGATGATTGCATGAATGTCGAGCATTGTCACGTTGTCGGTTTGCGTAGCTGATCCACAGAGAATGAGATGAGCACCAGTCGTAGATGACACGAACATACACACACATTGTAAATGCATACTTTGATTATTGTGATATTTGGAAATAAGTAGATATGTCTGTGACATTATACATTAATATGTATGTCTCTTTATTTCCAACGTTCTCCTGCAACTTTGTTCCTGAATATAATCAATTCAAGAAAAGCCGCTGTCAAAATATGTCCAGTACAGAACTTGAAAAGGAATAGTGGATTGAATTGTTTTGAAAAACTATATTTGACTTTTATAAACACTTCTGGAATACTGTTCGATGTATTAATGACTTGATCAGGCAGTAACTTGTAGAATTAGTGATGCTGTTACTGGAATATTTTGGGTAGATTTCTATTCTCTTTACTTCCCTGTCTTCACCTGTGTATTTGAATATTTCAACATAATATTTCCACCAACTCGACCATATGAATCTTGGTAATTTGAAAGGCTTCCATGTAATAGCTTCGGTGGTGGGTATCCATATACTGAAAAATTATATTAATGGCACATAATCATAATTCGAATCGTTCAAATATTTGTTTAACAAGGAATTGATAGGTAGACTTACTCCTTTTCGTTGTCGGTGGCGGTGCTAATACCTTTTCCTCGTGCGGGTTGAAGTATAGTTTTTTTATATAAGACAGTAACGCACTTTCAAAATCCTCAGTTTGCGTATCACCCTCGGTCCTGGTGACGGTTTTCCCTTTAGAAGAATACTTTGAATGGCAACGTTTCTAGCAAATTGCATTGGAATGCTAAAATCACTTACATGGGTGTCTGTAATGCACTTGGTAAATTGTTCGTTGAATGTCCTGAATCCGTCTCTGCACAAGCTTTTCCGCAGCTTCGTCAAGTTTTCGAGGGATCGAGGCAGTACGAGGATCGAGCTGGCCTTCTTCTATGCGCTCGGAAAAGTAATCTCTTTGCTGAATTCTAACATTCCAGTAATTATTTAGTTATTAATGGTATTATTAAACTTAAGCGTTATACAATGATATAGTTTCACTCGTAATACATCAAACCTTTACTTTTCAACTGGTTCGAGCTTCTTCTGGGTATATTGCAAACGATATTCTGTAGTAACGAGTTCACACCGTTCGTCCATAACGAATTTGTTGGCACACAGAATTTAATTATTTATTGAGCAATTTTTTTACCCCGATGTCATTAAATTCTATGCTAAATCATTCTTAAAGCAAGTTTCAATAAACTAAATAGTAGATCTGAAGTTTGTCTATAGCCAATGTAAAAGTACTATATTCATTATCAATCGATTTGAATTGGAATTATTTTATAAAATTGCGCGACATTGAAACACTGCTATCTGTATTGTTTCAAGGCATTAACGTATATCTTTTCGCATATGCAATATAATTTCTGCATATTTTCAATTTGGAGCTTCATTCTGGCTCGTAAATTAAAGGCAAAAAAGGTTTTACGACTCGAGGAAGTTGAGCAGGTATAATGGGAAAGGTGAGGGTACGCTGGCATTGCAGGGGTTCCAGGAATTTACCCCATGTGTGCTGGTTGGGACCGGGATCAGCTGGGGCGGTGGTTGCCCGGCAAGGTCATTGACCGCAGGGGTGCACCCATACCGAACATTCGTCATTTCACTCGCTGAGCTCGACCTGTGAGGGTCTGTGTAGACGTCATTCGCTCACTCTGAATTCTTTTCGGCAGTTCACTCTCTCCACGATTATTAGTACTACGCGTTTGTAATTGAACAATTATTTACATTATTCGATTCGCGACATCATTATCTTAGAGGCAGTGTTATTTTTGAATGCCAAGTGTTGTGAAGTGTAGGCGGCGCCACTGTATAAATATAACATCCATCGAATATTCATGGCAACGTAGAAGAGAAACTTATCATCATGTTTCGACTCATTTCCTGTAAATTTCGGAATTCTGCAATTTTACCTTGAGTGTTATTATGATTTACGGGATTTTATAGAGTGCGTGGAAAGTTTGTGAATGTTAGTGATTCAGTTATTTAAAGTTCGTGTCGCATAGAATAGTTTGAATCAAAATTTGCACGGAAATTGACTGCCGCGCCATGACGGCCTACTGATCGTAATTGGATTTCATGATCGTTTTCCATTCGACGTATGCCTACTTTGTGCCTCATGTTCAGTGCGCAATACAGTGCAAAAGTGTCGGTTCATCGTGTATTGGACAGTGCTTGTAATTACAATTATTATTCACGATGCCGCTAGAAAATTTGGAAGAGGAGGGTTTGGAAAAGAATCCCAATCTGGAATTGGCACAGACAAAGTTCTTACTGAGTCTGCCAGAACACAGGGATGATCCGTTTCTGAAAAATAAGTTATTGGATGCCATCAAAGCTGAGAGTAAGGTTTCTTTCTTATAACACAAAGTATTGAGATTTTTATTTGCGCGTCAGTATAACAAACATTGGGGATTATTTTCAATGTTCTTGATATTTGAGCATACAAAAATAGTCTGTAACAGCTCGTCTTTCTTCAGTGATAGCTTCTAACCCTTCTTCAATAACGTCAAACCTTTCGGCTTATCTACGATTTTTACTTTCGAGATTTGCATTCCGATAATTTAACTATTATAGCAGTTCGATCTATGATTTATTCTGCTCTTTCAAGTTCAATAATAGTATATGGAATCTTTTATAGAAAAAGAATGTTTTTGTGTTAGATATGGCTCCATTTTATGAGGAAGTCTGTAGAGACTTAGACTGGCCAGTGGATGAGGCACTCCTCGCCACAATGAAAGCACGAAATATGGAGCAATTGAAACAGTTGGATGATGCTATTGAGGATGCAGATAAGAACCTTGGTGAAATGGAGGTTCGTGAAGCCAACCTAAAAAAGTCTGAGCACCTGTGCCGAATAGGTGACAAAGAAGGTGCCATCTCAGCCTTCAAGAAAACTTATGATAAAACTGTATCCCTAGGTCATAGATTAGATATTGTGTTCCATAATATTAGGATTGGTCTCTTTTATTTAGACCATGACCATATCACTAAGAATATAGAAAAGGCAAAGAGGTATGCTTAGATTGCAACATAGTTAGAGTTTATTATGAGTTTGTTTATTGAATTCAATATTTCCTTACAGTTTAATAGAAGAGGGTGGTGATTGGGATAGAAGGAACCGTTTGAAAGTCTATCAAGGCACCTACTGCATAGCAGTTCGTGACTTCAAAGAAGCAGCAACTTTCTTTTTGGATACTATCAGTACGTTCACTAGCTATGAACTGATGGATTACAACACATTTGTCAGATACACTGTGTATTTGAGTATGATAAGTCTACCCAGGAATGAGTTACGCGATAAAATAATCAAAGGATCAGAAATTCTTGAAGTTCTGCACAGTAATCCTGATGTTAAAGATTATTTGTTCTCATTGTATAATTGTCACTATGCAGACTTCTTTAAGAATCTTGGTGAGTTTTGGATACTTGTGGCTAGTGTTTGATAGTAGGTAGCTTTGTATTTTACAAGAATCATTTGTTCTTTAGCACACGTTGAAGGACTGCTGCGCAGAGATTACTTAGTACATCCCCACTATCGGTATTATGTTAGAGAAATGCGTATCCTCGCTTACACGCAGCTTTTGGAATCGTATCGTTCATTGACGCTTCAGTACATGGCAGAAGCATTTGGAGTTACCGAGGATTACATTGATCAGTATGTCGTTCTATTTCTCTCAGATCTAGCAACATTAGGAAGGATTACACCTGAAGGAGAAGGATGATAATAATTCGGAACATCTTTTTTTAGGGAACTCTCGCGCTTTATTGCAGCTGGTAGATTGCATTGTAAGGTTGATCGTGTGGGCGGAATTGTCGAGACAAACAGGCCAGACAGCAAGAATTGGCAATACCAGGCAATGGTGAAGCAAGGTGATCTCTTGCTGAACAGAGTGCAGAAATTGTCACGAGTTATCAATATTTAATTTCGCCGTGCACTGAGTGACTGCATTTCACTCTTTCCACATACGGAACTGAATCTGTTATGCGACAATTTCTGCCCTCCACTCGAGCGAGCCTGTATTCTGCCGCAATTTTGTAACAAAGTCAGCAGTGTGATTGAATTATTTTATAAGAAAAAAACAAAATACATTGATATTGTCTCCCTTCCTGCCTTTATATTCTTTCTATATAGCGATGAATTTTAGTGTGCCCTAATTGGTCACACATCGCGAACAAAGAGAACAAGGATAAATAAGCATTCTTGAGCAACTACGCATATAAAAATAAATAGTAGTAAAAATAAAGTAACGCGTGGTGTGGAATTTGGCAAGGCTATCGTGCCTCGAAGTGCAGGGACGCTCTTTTCAAATATAACGGTATTACCCCCATCTTGCGCGATAGTCAAAACAACCCCACATTTTCGAGCATCGCCTACTACCGTCAATACATTTTCCCTAAGAGCGGAAAGGAAGGTGCAGGCATTTTTAAATAACCAAGCAGTGAGTGTTCTCAAAGTATCAGATTAGATAATTGTCAACTGTCTAGTCGAATTGTCGTTTCATCGACCACGGTGATCGATTCCTCAGAAAGGCAAAGGTGCACAAAGGTAAAGCTGAAGTCGTTTGCGTTGCGACGCACAGTATATTAGGAGGTGTCAGTGCAGAATGGGACGGAGAAAGAGCAAGCGACAGGCTCCGCAACGTAAAAAGGCGATCGAACCGTTGGACGTACAATTCACGTGTCCCTTTTGTAATCACGAAAGATCTTGCGAAGTTAAAATGTAAGTTTTTGGTGGGAATGTCACAGGCAACGATGCTCACAACACCAAGTGCTTATTAACCGAGATTATACACGACAGGGATAAACCTCGAAAAACAGCGAGAATCTCCTGCAGAGTTTGTCTGGAGGATTATCAAACTACGATCAATATTTTGACCGACCCGGTTGACGTGTATAACGATTGGATAGATGCCTGTGATGCCGCTAATTGAATTATGCAGTGACACAACTGGGAAGGTTCACTGGCGTTGACGGGGAATACTCCATTTTATTCTCAGGACAAGTGTCCTGTGGGGGGCACGTACAAAAGTTTTCTGTATTTTGATCGAAGATTTGTTAGCGAAAGCTAATAAAAACTTAAACTATTTTTCTCTACATGCTATGCCAATATTTCCCTGTGAACATTTTCTACCTATCGTTCAATTAGGAGTACTATTATTACAACTGCGTACTTATATTGCGCATTTAGCTTCGTAATTTTAGAGTAACAATAATTGTGAGAAAATAGATAGACAGACGCAGTTTTACTTTCTAGTCTGGTGGGAATATTATTTCAATGGGATGCCTATTGTAATTAATTTGCTATTTACAATTGCCGAGCGTGTGTAACGATGTGTTAAATTTCGCGCAGTTTTATCATTACGTAGTAGGACGATGCGAAATACTGTGATGCGAATCTTTGTGCACACATTCGATGGCCGCCACCTAACGGGGAATAATCGATGGATCTAGAAAATTTAGGAAATAATCGGCACGGACCGCCGTATATTTAAAATTCGTATGCCGAAATCTCTTGTTTGCCGAAAGCATTCATCGCGATAATCCGTCGTTGCTTGATAACGTCTGAGTCATTCAGTGAACGGTACGCTGGCTGCTGCCAACCAAACAGTAGTTTGTAACACTTTGTAGATTGCTTATCTATCTCTAAGGGTTTTCTACATTTTGTCAACCTTGCATGACATTTGCCTCGAAGCCGTCATCGTCCAAAAATACCGGATACCGTGTCAGAAGGTTGTAATAGTTGCGTTAAGTCTACCAGATTGAGAGTTAAAGTTGAGTTCGTGGTGACGATTGCTGAGCAATAATCGAGCGATGGAGAAGGCAGATATTTTGAATAGCAAAACGAAGCTTCCACCCCTTCGGAGTCTCGACGAATTTCTCCTGGGGTCAGCTAACTTTCAGATTCCGAATATAAAGGACCTGGAGAAATGGGGCAATCGAATGGTCCAGAATCTATTGTATTATCAGACGAATTATTTCTTCATGTCGGTCATCATTTTCCTCGTGGTTGGGTGAGTCTTTTCCTTACAAGGATCTGATACATATAACTTGAAAAATTGGAAGAAGGTACTTCATATGTTTGAATTTGCCATGGGAAGAATTAGTTCTCAAAGTCATTGACTTCTCTACTTTATTTAGTTATTTCATCCATTTCTTTGATGCTAGCAAGTGGATAATGTACAGATATGTAAAGAGTGTAGCAAAGTACTATCCAGTATTGTTACCTTACAGATTAATACATCCAATGAGAATGCTAGTCGGTATGCTAGCAATGGCAATGATTCTGGGTGTCTTTGCATATGTCTCTACTGAAGGAAGAGCAGTACATCATTTTAAGAGACAGTATCCTGCTGCGGGAATATTGTTCATCATTCTTGCTGGGTGTTTTGTAACATACACCCTGGGATCTCTACTTGTATTCATGCTGGGAATCCTACTTCCATTTTGCGGTATATTTTATCTAACTAGTGAAAGTGTGCAAGCTTTAATAGTATAAATTAATAATGTTTCATTAAACATTTTAGTGACATTTGTGCATTCATCACTGAGGCTGAGGAGCATAAAGAGCAAGATTGTTAACAAGCTTGATTGCATGGGAATAAAAAGGTCACCCATGGGTATCCTTCTAGGATATCTCGGTATGGAACAAGAGCTCTTTATATAAATCTATTGTTAATACCGCATTTCCTTCATAAAGGCGGAACACATAGCTCTCCGTCAAACAAGCAAGTCCTGTTGAAAATACTGTAGAATGTTTTGGATAGATTTTCATACTTACCTATGTGTATATGTATACACATATATATTTTTGAAACCTAACTGTTCTCTTGAAGCATATTTTGACTGTAAATCAGCAAGTCAAAATGTAAACTGTCTGCTATACTGACTATTATTTTAGCAAATTTCGTTGATATACAAAGAGAGAGAGAGAGAGTAAAACAGTAGAACATGATAAATGCTAGGGCTTTCTCACTACTACTTGTGTGATATAATGCTATTAATTAATATGCAGCATGTGGAAAATGATGGCAATTTTGCATTTTTATTTCTTAAATGATAATATTTAATTTGGAGTTTGATTAGGAGGCAGACAATTAGTATTAATCTCATTTTTTGTCAGTAATGTCAATGAATTTGGTTCTTCTAGTCAAAGCGCCACATAATATATATACTGTTCTTTTGAATAATTTTTTTACACTGTTTTAGACATGCTGCACTCATATCTTTATTAATATACATATATAACATTTAAGTTAACAGTAATAGGCTGCCTATTAACTGGTATATTTGCATTGAAAGTAATAAGCTGGAATTCAGTAACAATATTTTAATATTTAAGGGCATCACTGTTGCCATAATTCAAGATTGTTGAAGTTTCCATTGGTCTTTGTCTTAAACAACAAACAATACCTATTAAAGTTTGACAATGAAGTTTGCCTTGAATATATTCAGAAACTCGTATGCTTGTTTTACATAAGGAATTGCATGAACCATCCAAATTAAACTATTCTATTTTTGTGAGAACAGATAAGAATTAGGTGACTCTTAGCTTTCCATATGGTGATTCCCTTAACATATATTCGATAGCTTACAATGTCATATACTAACAGTATATGAACTTATAAATGCAGACTAAAGTATGACAATTATTAGTCAAAAAGTAGTGACATTAAAATTGATAGAGATGGCTGTCAATTCTTCTAAGAATCTCATGGTGCCGTTGTCCACAAACATCTATGATGTACCCTTGCGAGTATAAAATAAAAAGTTATAAATTGATGCTTATGACTTGAAAAGAAAATGTTCCATTGTAGTTTCCAAAGTTGATGTTTCTTTCTTAATTCTCTATTACGAGATTTCTAGCATGTATGCATCATAATTTCTGTTAAGTGTTTATAATATTAAATATTCTTCTATCATATGTAAATGTGTGTAATGTGGCAACGTAGGTTCACGTATTTTTTTGCTAGATTTTTTGTACCAATAATCTAAGACTAAATCAGTCGTTTTTGTTTTTCTTTATTGCCATCGTAATTCTTTAATGACTCTCATTATTTTTAATTTTTGTTGTACTACATATACGTGCACTCCCTCATCATCGACACTAATTTTCTGTTATTCTGTTTTATTTCATTACGCAGAAGATGTGACTGGCATGGCCTTGTGTTCACAGACATCTTTTATCCGAACGGCTCACAACTAATCAATCCGCTTCGCACATCCAATTGCACACATGAAATTCGGTAGATTGTTTGGTGTCAGCGACTGATAGCATCGATTGCCTCATTCCATTGGCGAACGAATGTTTTCTGTGCAAATGGAATGGTGGCAGCAATAATTGTATTAGCTGCTTTTTGTACTAGAGTTACCGAGAATTAGCATCGAAGTTAATCAGGAATTGTTCGTAGAGCTTTAACAACTCGCTAGTGCTTGTAACTCAATCATCCAATCTCATGATCAGAAGTAGTGCTGGCACCGGAAATGTATGCGGGATTGAAATCAGCGTGCGTTTATATCCACTGGATTTTTTTACCCAATTTGTAAATATACAGATATCTATTTATTGAATTTAATATCTATCGTTGGAACCTGTACGTTTACTTGTCGCTTTTGCGTTCGAATACATAAACTTATGTACTTATACGTGATATATATATATGTAATAACAATTCTTATCATATTTTCCAACTATGTTTATACAAATGTATTTATGTAAGTACAGATATAATATATTTTCATCCCGCAATTAGACTGAAATTGAAATTTAGCCATCTCAATACAAATATACTTTATGAAAATACTGCGTCGTTTTACTGGTATCTTTTTACTTTTGCATTGCTTTTTTTTAACATATATGTTACACATAATCAATAATACCAGATTGTGTGTTTAGATACATTAATTTTACGTTTAGATGTATTTCTCGAAATAAAATTCTCACAACGTAAAAGACAATTTTTCACAAGGTTCGTCTTTATTGTAATGCGATGTATTGTTAAGTATTACATTTTTAATTATGATATTATACGATACAGTGAAATTGGGCCATCGGCAATAAGCAAGTTTATTGATATGATACGTTTAATGAATGAGTAAAATATTTATCGTGTGCCTCGATTGAATTGTGCAAAGAATTCATGACTGGCTTGGTTCTTGTATACCACATGGTTCAAGTATTGTTGACGAGACTTCTGCTGCTGGGCCAACTGTAAATTTTCTTCGGCAAGCTTCTTCTTAGCTTCCCTAGTGAAACCCATTGTAATTCATTAGGTGGCAAGTTGGGTTTTTCTAGGAAATCCATTCAAAAGCACTTACGCTCTTTTGCGATCCATTTCGAGTTGATATTCTTGGGCTGCCCGAGCGTGATCCTTCATTAAACGGTCCCACTCTTCATTCATCCTCTTTTCCTCCAATTTCATTTTCTGGAAGGGTGAAACTATTTAAGTACCACTCATACCTCCCAGTTGGTTTCCAACTCTCTTAGAGGAAGGAACGTGGTGAACATTGGAATAGTTTCAGTGAGCTTGTGTGTCAGTTCATATAGTCTCAGTACGTTTGTGACGCAAATTCAGTTTTGAATTATCATTGTCATTGTTAGGAGTTAGACAAGTCATCGTACGATTATTAATATTTCAAAGTTACGGTGGTCAGTGCAGAGTTCGTACATTGTATCACGCAAGTTCATTTTTGCGAGGGAAACCGTCCTTGAGTACGCGCAATAACCTGCTTTTATGTCTGGCAGTGTCGGTTGCATTTTAACTATCTTAGAGGAAGCATTAGGTTGGACATTACAATATCGTCGGTGAGCTCGTTTCCAGGTGCATACAGTTTTGATGCGTTAGTGTCATAGAAAGTCAGTTTCGAATTATCTTTCCCAGCGTGGGAAGTTATTCAAATATTCATACGATTCTTACTACTAGCTTTACATAATGCGTCATTTTGAGACATTTCAGATGCAAAATTCAATATTTGAAAACTGTAGTGGTCGATGCAAAAGAATGCGAATGTTGCATTACGGAATTTCATTTTTGGGAAGGAGTTACTTGACCCTTAGTTTATGGTTAGTTGGGGAACGGTGCGCCATAGCAGGTAGATGGGTCACTTTGACCCGCCATAAAAATTCCTTATTCGCACGCATTTCAAAATCTGTTTGACATAATTTATGGTTATTTCTTTGTTAGCGTGGGACCAGATGGATGAGAATCGTCCGGCTTCCGTAAGCCGAGGGTTAAGTACGGGCGAGCTTTTTATACCTGCCAGTTGTTGCCTTTTAATTTCGAGGCAGGATCATTTTGGACGTTACAATATTCTCGGTGAGCTGATTTTCATATTTCGAATTTTATTTTGACACGTTCGTTGCAACCGGTTGAGTACGAGCAACCTTTTCTATCTGTCAGTTGCCCTTTAACTTTCATAGAGGAAGCATCAGTGAACTTATTTCGAAATGCATAGTTTTGGTGGCCGTTACAATTTATTTAAAATCGCAGTGTTTAGTGTAAAGGAATGTAGATTCTTCCAATTTGATTTTCGGGAAGGGAGCAGTTTTCAAATACGAGCAACCTTTTCTACCTATCAGTTGCCCTTTGACTTTCATAGAGGAAGCATCAGTGAGCTTATTTCGAAATACACAGTTTTGGTGTACTCGTGACTTAAACTCGATTTCAAATTATTTTACCTGTCGTTAAAAGTTATTAAAAATCGTAGTGGTCAGTGCAAAGGAATGTACAGATTCTATTATTTAATTTCATTTTTCGGAAGAGAGTAGCTTTCAAGTACGAGCAACTTTTTGCACGTGTCAACTGCCTTTTAATTCTCTCAGAGGAAACATTAGTGAACTTATTTGTGAATACTTTGCTCTAGTGTACTCGTGACTTGAACTCGATTTCGAATTACTTTAGTGGCCGTTAAAATTGATTAAAAATCGCAGTGTTCAGTGCAAAGGAATGTAGAGATTCTATTACACAATTTCGGGAAAAGAATAGTTTTCAAATACGAGCAATCTTTTATATCTGTCAGTTGCCCTTTAACTTTCTTAGAGGAAGCATCAGTTAGCTTATTTCCAAATACATAGTTTTGTTGTAATTGTGACTCACTCACTTTCTTTGAAATGTCACTTGATTTTGAATTATTTTAGCCACCGTTAAAATTGATTAAAAATTAGTTTTCACTGCAAAGAAATGTAAAGATTCTATTGTCCAATTTCATTTTCGAGAAGGGGGCAGCTTTCAAATACGAGCAACCTTTTGTACATGTCAGTTGTCTTCCACTCTCTTAGAGGAAACATCAGTGAGCTTATTTGTGAATACATACTTTGTTTTAGTGTACTCGTGACTCAAACTTCATTTCGAATTATTTTAGCTGCCGTTAAATTTATTTAAAATCGCAGTATTCAGTAACACAGTGGAATGTAGAATTTGATATTTAATAGTAACGTAATGTAATATTCACAAGTGTCAAGTGAAAGTGTCAAGTGATGTTTCAAAGAAAGTGACAGATCTTTGAGTAATAGAATGAGAGGAGTAGAATAGAATAGAGTAAAAGCAAAAGTGTTACTTGTATTTCTTCCATCTGGTGCATTTGTTCGGTTCTAAACGCCTTGAGTTGTTCTGCATTCATTCCTTTATATCGAGAGGCCAATGGTTTGCCAGGACCATGAATACTCTCGGCTTGCTCCTTGGCTTCCGTGAGGAAGTCGCCGGTCACGTGATTGTAAATTTCCGCCTTCTTGTCCTCCTCGTCTTGCACGGCTTCGCATCGCCGGCGATGTTCCTGTTCTTCGGCCTGTAGAATGTCGTCATCAGATTGAAATTACCAGCTAAAAAGTCAGGGCTAGCTGTACTTCGTCAATTATAATCTCTATCTTGATTTAAACGGAATTGCATTCAAGCATAGTTCTTTTTAAACTAAGAAACATTCGTTTAAATATCAAACAAGCCTCAGCTAAATTCCAGTATGTGTAATACATTTTTAGCCAATCTACTTTTGATTCAGGAAATTCTTTCCACGTTTTTCTCAAAGATAACATTATTACGTGCAAGTCACAATTTAATTTCAAACTTGACACGGGCCAATCATGAATATATTTAATTCAAGATAGAGATTATAGTGACATTTAAGTTAGGATTCATTTAAAGAGGACTATGGGCTCCAATCTTATTGTCCACGCTCTCCGATGATCTCATCGAATTTGCTCACTGGCCGCATAGTCCTTCGTGACGACGAGGATGCAACGTTGCTTGCCTTCATAAAGAAACGATCAATTCTCTCCGAGAGAAACCATCGCAGTTCCAACAATTCTCTAAAAGAGTCATCTTTAATTCCCGCTTACTGTCAATCGACTTTTTCTCTCATTCCCCCGCAACTTTATATCGCTATTTACTTATTAATCGACAATACATTTCTGCACTGACTTTCCCAAATGACTGTCCATTGTTTCATCAGTTATCAGACTTCCCACGACTTCTCCCAATTGCAATTGTCGAGTCACAAGGACAGAATTCGGTAGTAAATTCCACCCACGAGTAAGTTTTCCCTGAACCCTGACATTATCCGGCTGGTGGCTGATAACTGCCAGCTGCTCGGCCGACTTGCAATCAATTACTAGGACGGATGATTGTCAGGGGAAGGGAGGGAGGGATGGATGGAAGGGAGTAGGATAGAACTGGGTTTAAACAAAAAGCAGAGTGAAGGGGTACACACTCGAGAGCGTCGTTAGCTGCGCTTGACGAGGCGAAAACGCGGTAATTAAAAAGTCGAGATATCGAGCGCGCTTAATTAGCAAATGCATTGAGTACGGTGGAGGGAGAGGGAGAGGGGGAGAGTCAGGCATAAGGTTGTGCGAAATCGAAGTGTGTTTGCATTGATGTCCTCCTCCCCTGAGTGAGGCCGACGGCGCGGAAACGCGCGGGGAGGACGACGGAACCTTACCAAGGCCAGATTGAATCTTGCCGTGGCCTCGGTCAACCTTCGCCGGCATTCCCGTTCCATTTGATCTAACGCCGCGGCACGCTTGTCCCGAGAGATGTTCGCTTCCTGGAATGCTTTCTCAGCATCCTGATGTTCCTTGTCCCGGTGCAGACGCTCATCCTTTTGCTTTTCGATCCAGTATCTTGTCTGTGCCTTCTGCACCTTACTCCTCGCCTTCGCATTGTCATCTTCACCCTCGAACCTGCACAGTCATTCAGTTTGTCATGATCTTGCGTTTAGTGATCAGTCGAGTACAGTGGACTTTTATGTAATGCGATGTTCGTAGTTTAATAATTTCTTGTAGTGTAATTTAATCGGATTATAATGTGCAATTGAATATGTGAGACGCGTTGACTTCAATTTTTTTTAATAGTTTCGAGTATTGTTTGTGAAAATTAGTGACAGATTTCCAGTAATGAAACTAAAGTACAGTGAACTTTTATGTAATGATGTTCGTAGTTTAATAATTTCTTGTAGTGTTATTTAATCGGATTGTAGTGTACGATTCAATATGTGAGACGTGTCAACTTCCATTATGTTACATTAATTTTTTTGTAATAGCTTCGAGTATTGTTTGTGAAAATTAGTGATAGATTTCTGGCAATGAAACTAAGGTTTTATATAAAATAGATTAGATTCGGTTTTCGATATCCTAAGCTAGAATTCAGTGTACATATGTGACAGTAGAAATATCGAATGTACTTTTGAGCAGCAGCTAAACTTAGGTGAGAGTCATCATCGCCGGCACGCGGCGGGATTGATTTCTTCAAGGCGTCCGGGTCGGATAGATCGAACTCGCGTCGATCCTCGCGTTTTTGATAGACATGGCGAAACGCCTCGATCTCCTGATTGATTTTGCGTCTCTCCTATAATAGAATGGAACAGTAGCTCGGTGTCGATGAAGGACAATAGGTGCAGTGTCATGAAAAATAATATCCTTGCGTAATAGAGCAACCCGTGGCGAGAAATGACGCTCGGTCCAGCAAGTTGGGAGGGGGCGGAGCAATCCGCTGTATTTACAGGTTTTCCCCGGGACAATTATTCTTAGAAGATTACCTCTTGCTGCTGTTTTTCTAGCAGCATCGCGAACTTGCTGCTGCGAATCAAATCTTCGTCCAGCTGGCATTCCTTCGCTTGCTCCTCATCTTGAAGCTGTTTCTTCTCTTTAACCTGCTTGTCCAGGAATGCCTTATCTATCTGCAAACGGCGAGGAAGTCGAGCGCGTGAGAGAGAGACGTTTTAATCATTCTCATTACGAAGCACGATATGAAGTTTATAAACGTAGAATCCTGAAGGCGAGAATTTTCTCTTTTTCTTAATAGATTTCAACTTTTATTTGCAATTCTTTTCTGTCTTTTTAAATTGATAGTGTTTCGGTATATTCGAAGAATTTTAAGTTGACGTAAATTGATAATATATTTTGCTTGATAATTTGATCGGAAATTAATTTTGAAAAGTGAAAGATTCCATTTTTTGCAAGTGTTTTTCAATAGACACGCAGTGTATCGTGAACGTTGATGTTGAATAAACGTTTCTAGTTTTCGTTTAATTTCATAGAATCTATTTTAATTATATCACTGGTCGTCTGGTTCATTTCTCCAATCATCGGCAAGTGAAACACGAGTGAATGCTACCAACCCCAATCTTCCTGACGCGCGCATTAAAAATACGTGGCCTTCTTTCCTCCTCGATTTGCTTCCTTCTCTCGATAGCAGCGGCGAGCTTGCGATCTTCCGCGGTGGCCACTTGAAACTTTAACATCTCGCTGGATTTCCTGAGCGAAGTCAAGCGCGTCGAGATTGCAGATGGAGGAGGTTACCGGGTGCTGTCGGCTCATTTCTATTGACAGCGGGCCTTCAAACAAGTCGTAGTGGTACCAGAGTTAAATAGGAATTCGTTACCATGGAGTGTTTGGTTGGCAAACAGAGTTCACTCGGCGATGATCGGGCGAGAGCGAAACTTTTACTTGACGCGCGTCAGTTGAGAACTCATTCTCGAGTCGACAGTGTCTCTATTGACTTTAACCGCGGACCTTTAATCTCTTTCTAGTATTCTTTCTAATCAGACTCGTGTTCCGATTGGAAACGCCGCCGGCCGGCTCTCCTAGCAATCGACTCGACTCTTTAACGTAATAAAATCATCAGTGCTCGTGCGGCGCACTTTAGTTCCTGTCGCTCCATTAGGGTGTTTGCTCCATCTGTTTTCGCGCCCGGTTACGTCACACCTCTAATTCGACGCCCATAAATTTCGGGGGCACGCGTGTCTGCATGTGTATACGCACACATGCACACGGAGTCGCTCGTGCGCAATTATTCAGCTGGCTAAGGGTATCATTCGCAGCAACGTAGCCACGTGAAGAGCAGCTGCGCGCTCTCTTCCTCCCGGAGAAGTAAACACGCGATGCACTAATTATCGATTCGACGTTGAAAGTTATTAAATTTAGCTTTATGCCGGCGGTGAAAGTATTATCGCGTCGAGAAGCGTCTTTTTATTATGTTGGCTATCTTGGTGTTCGTGTTGAAGAACAGGATGCTGGGAATGCGACGTAATAACTAGTGTAGGGTGATTTAAATGCACGTGGAGCAGTAAAAGATTAGTTTTTACAGTTTTATTAGAGATGTTTTACTTCTTTTTTCATTTGTATGTTTGAGTTTTATTGGTTTTGAAGTTCTCATAGTTCGCATTTTAGAAAGCAAGTAAATTGACATGTATAATTAGATAAATATTCAGTGAAAATCGTAGATAACGTTCAATAATATACGAATTTATTTTCTTACAAATTTAATAATCATTGCTCAATGCCATACCCTTTCATTTGTGTAGCAGATTTAGATTAAGTAATTATATAATAGGAAATACTAAATCCTGTCAATATTATGCACGGCTTTCAGCGGCCTCTAGTTTTTGAATAATGGCGATTAGATATCAGCAATCTTTATCGGAGCGAAACGCTTTGTACTTCGAGACTTTAAACTTCACTAGCTCTTCATTAATTCGTAATTCTTAGTTATCAGTCTGTCGGGGTAAGAATAAAAATGAGACTTGAGCTCGCTTATAAGTGCGACGCACTAGATAGCTCAGACAGCGTAGTTTACGACTTATGAAAATGATGTGTTCAATATGGATTAGGCGAGAGGCATTCAATTGTATTCTCGCGGGGAAACAATGCTGCTGGTATTTGTGTTGTGGCGAAGCTTTTTCCTAGCATTATCGGTGGGATTGCCTCTCGTGTCATTGTGCTGGAGCCGCAGCTTTTGCGGAGTGTCGTCGTGTCTTAAGAAGCTTGAGTAAAGCGTCGACAGGGAAAGCGGCGAGTAAAGCCATTTTGCGGCTTTCAGCAAACACTCTGCCTAGAATATTACGCGGTATTAAAGCGCATACATAACTCTGGGACGCTTGCATTATGAACCAGCTAATTGCTGCCTAATCCCGGACGTTTCTCCGCTCTCCGAGAAAATACGAGACGCTCCGGATGCTTTGCAAAGTGCATGCAGTAGTCAACAGGTCGATTAATAAGTGAACTTTTAGTAGCTTCCTTTAAAGAGATAAATGAGAAATCTTGCTTTTTCTCAATATCTCCGGTCATGGTACATATAAAATTTTGGAAGAAATTACAGATACTTCACTTCATAAAAGACATATTCTAGAATTTTTTCAGATTTTTAATTTGAAAATCCAAGGTGCAAAAATTCAAAAACATGATTTCTGTTCATTTTTAATTTTTCATAACTACGGCATTCGATTTAGAAATCGGAAAAAATTCTAGAATATTTATCTCATCGAGAAAGCTTTGCACGTCTTTATTCCTTGCATTACTTTCTAACTTCATCGTTTCTTTTACACTGTTAATCTCTTGAACGCATTAATTTAAAAGCGGTAGTACAATTACTTGTATCATACATTTATTATCCAAGCGGTACCAAAAGAGCTATCACTTAGCTGTCAATTAAAATGTGAAACAGTGTTTTCAGTGCGAAACCACTGGTTCTCGAGGGGTTAATAATGTAAACGGCATGTCGCAGGCATTACATAAATTATGTAATTCGGAATTGACCCTCAGCGGGGCTTGTTGTCACCTTCGTGTGGAGCGCGTTTAATTTATAGCCAAGTGTGATAACAAGTCGAGAGGTTTTTGCGCGTGTGCGCCGAGTGAGAGCGATGAGAAAAAGGCGTGTGTGCGTATATATGTATGTGACAGAGAGAGAGAGCGAGAGAGCGACAGTGGATTTGGCGAATGACAGCCAGCTATCTCGCCCGATTGGCAGACGTATGTTAATATCGACAATACACTTAATAATCGATGTCATTGTTTTTCTCGCCGGCGGTGAAGCACGTGCGGGAGCACTTCGTGACCCATATACTTATATCTGACGTATCGTGCCATATGGTAGCGCGCGTGTTATAACGCTAGAGTTGTATTCCTCTGTATGCTCGGCAAAAAAGAATCATTAGCTGACATCGTGCGCGAATACCGTTCCTATCATTTGAAGGACGACTTAGCTTTCCTTACACACGCAAATTGAACTTTATCAGTTCGAGAAATTCATTTCACCCGCAGACAATTGTAAGAAACTTTACGGACTTTCTAGCCTTCGCCATAATTAGGTAATGTAGCAATGGCATGAAATCTGAATTGTTAATTTGCTGCAATGAGTGTAGAACTGGTGGAAAGTTCGTAGAGTGTTCTCTTCTCTGCTGGAACTCGATAGTCCGACATCCCTGCAGCTCTCCAGAGGCTTGAGCACCAGCAAATTATATATGTATGTACGAATAATAATGTACAATAACAATGTAGAACACCAACCATTTTAGAAGAATAAAGGAATAAACTAAATGAAATAAACTGTCTTTATTATTTAGAAATAGACTCTCCATAGCTCCGCCCTTCCATAACTCCGAAATTATTCCCTCTTCAGAAAAATTCGAACATTACCCTTGAGTAATATGCCGAAAATTTTCTAAGTCCAAATTCTCGGAAATTCGTGACGTCACGTGAATTCCTAGAAATTTGTGACGTCACACGAATTCCTAGAAATTTATGACGTCACGCGAATTCCTGGAATTTCAGTGACGTCACAGGACCCGAATACCTCCTCACACATTCTATGTTCCTGTTACAAAGTTGGAAATTTTTCCGGAATTTTTCGATCAAAATTGAAGTTTTGTAACAGGAACATAGAATGTGCGAGGAGGTATTCTTTGCCTGTGACGTCACGCGAATTCCTGGAATTTCAGTGACGTCACAGGTCCCGAATACCTCCTCGCACATTCTATGTTCCTGTTACAAAGTTGGAAATTTTTCCGGAATTTTTCGACCAAAATTGAAGTTTTGTAACAGGAACATAGAATGTGCGAGGAGGTATTCTTTGCCTGTGACGTCACGCGAATTCCTGGAATTTCAGTGACGTCACAGGTCCCGAATACCTCCTCGCACATTCTATGTTCCTGTTACAAAGTTGGAAATTTTTCCGGAATTTTTCGACCAAAATTGAAGTTTTGTAACAGGAACATAGAATGTGCGAGGAGGTATTCTTTGCCTGTGACGTCACGCGAATTCCTGGAATTTCAGTGACGTCACAGGTCCCGAATACCTCCTCGCACATTCTATGTTCCTGTTACAAAGTTGGAAATTTTTCCGGAATTTTTCGACCAAAATTGAAGTTTTGTAACAGGAACATAGAATGTGCGAGGAGGTATTCTTTGTCTGTGACGTCACGCGAATTCCTGGAATTTCAGTGACGTCACAGGTCCCGAATACCTCCTCGCACATTCTATGTTCCTATTACAAAGTTGGAAATTTTTCCGGAATTTTTCGACCAAAATTGAAGTTTTGTAACAGGAACATAGAATGTGCGAGGAGGTATTCTTTGCCTGTGACGTCACGCGAATTCCTGGAATTTCAGTGACGTCACAGGTCCCGAATACCTCCTCGCACATTCTATGTTCCTATTACAAAGTTGGAAATTTTTCCGGAATTTTTCGACCAAAATTGAAGTTTTGTAACAGGAACATAGAATATGCGAGGAGGTATTCGGGGCCTATGACGTCACGCGAATTCCTGGAATTTCAGTGACGTCACAGGCAAAGAATACCTCCTCACACATTCTATGTTCCTGTTACAAAGTTAGAAATTTTTCCGGAAATTTTCGACGAAAATTGAAATTTTGTAACAGGAACATAGAATGTGCAAGGAGGTATTCGGGACCTGTGACGTCACGCGAATTCATGGAATTTTTGTGACGTCACGTGAATTCCTGGAATTTTTGTGACGTCACGTGAATTCCTGGAATTTTTGTGACGTCACGATTCCAGAAATATTTGAAAATTTGGACTTAGAAAAATTTGCACTCGATTCTTATTGGAAGGGACTTGTCTCAATAAACAATACATATTTGCCAGCCCATATTATTTTTATTAAATATGAATGCACTTACAGACTGAACATAGTAATGCAAGTCAAGTTGCGGTTTTTACAATATTATTATAAATAATAGTATTACATTTGAGAGTTCTGTCATTGCAGCCAAAGTTGTGGCCTGGTGTCGGCATGCTGTTGCTTGAAGAGTCCTGGAGAACCGATGTCCTGTTGAGAATTCCTGACAGGATGAGGTAAGCCCTAAAAGTACGTATATATTCATTATCTAAATGGAAAGGTTTACGCAATTGGCCATAAATACGTCCTGCATTTGCCGTGTTGCAATTTACCTAATATCGAATTACAAAAGTTGCGAGAATGTAAAGGATCTATCTATGTGTTCGTAGAGTGAAATTATCGAATATTAAATAGCCGACCTAGATCGTAGAGTGATTCCGTGCAATTAGGCAACAACGCGGTACTCGCTTCCCTCTAAATTGCTATCCTTCCGCGAGCGTCACTCCTGTATAATTTCGCTGGCACACATGCTAATTAGCAGTCACGAGACCAGGGAACGCTCGCACCTACTCGTCGCGCATAACTAGATAGCTACACTTAGCAACATAAGAATCACGTGTCCTATTGTGTCCTGGCGTGTTCGCAAAGGGGCGCGCAGCGGAAATTCGGCGACTACAATCTGTTCGCGATGAGTAACGCGCTCGGCTCAGAGGTCAACGCGGCTGCAGCCAAAAGTACTTCATCATTATTTTTAGAGCGTCTTCCGATCCGAGTCTTTGCACGATTTATCGACAGCCATTGCAGGCCTCACTGCGAAAGCGATGCCGCTGAACAAATACTCGTGGCATCGCGCGCACCTACTCGCAATGCCAGGAAGACTATAAGTCTCCGTCCGCTTAAATTTGCAGCATTTGCATAATGCAAAGTTTCAGCCCCTGCATCGACTGCGGGAATCTACACTGCCCGGAAACCGGTGACAGAAGAAGACTTCTAAACTCGTCGAGATCGATTTCTATTATAAGAGATGATGGCATTTACTCTGTTTCTCAGGTTGTTACTGGATACTCAAATAGTTTGTAAGTTATCGGTAGATGAAAAAAGTGAACCGAATCGTACTACTATTTCCCATTTTTCTAATATAATGATGGGCACTGCACCACTTAATTCGTGCTTTCTACGCGTTTCATTGCTCAAGCGAACAATCTGTGAACGGTTCAAGAAAATACGAAAAATGCGAAAGAATCGACAAAATAGGAAGCATTTCTTTGCATACTTATGAATTTTAGCCCACATGCAAGGAGTTATCGCAGGTTTTTACTGTGAGTGGGGCTAGAAATGGAAAACGAAGTTTTTGCTCTATATCTCCTATCTCTGTATATGTACGGGTTTAGAAAAAATCCTATGCATGTCTCCTAATGAGACGCGTGTTCCCGAATTTTTTCAAATTTTTGAATCCAAAATTCTAGCCGTGAAAAATCGAAAACTTCAAAAAATCTAGTTTTTGCTCTATATCTCCTATCTCTGTATATGTACGGGTTTAGAAAAAATCATATGCATGTCTCCTAATGAGCCGCGTGTTCCCGAATTTTTTCAGATTTTTGAAACCGAAATTATAGCCACGAAAAATCAAAAACTTCAAAAAATCTAGTTTTTGCTCTACATCTCCTGTCTCTATATATGTACGAGTTTCAAAAAAATCATATACACGTCGGCTGATGAGGCGCATGTTTTCGAATTTTTTCGGATTTTTGAAACCGAAATTATAGCCACGAAAAATCGAAAACTTCAAAAAATCTAGTTTTTGCTCCATATTTCCTATCTCTGTATATGTACAAGTTTAGAAAAAATCATATGTATGTCGGCCGATGAGGTGCATGTTCCCGAATTTTTTCAGATTTTTGAAACCGAAATTATAACCACGAAAAATCAAAAACTTCAAAAAATGTAATTTTTGCTCTATATCTCCTTTCTCAGTATATGTACGGGTTTAGAAAAAATCATATGTATGTCGGCCGATGAGGCACATGTTCTCGAATTTTTTCAGATTTTTGAAACCGAAATTATAGCCACGAAAAATCAAAAACTTCAAAAAATCTAGTTTTTGCTCTATATCTCCTATCTCTGTATATGTACGAGTTTCAAAAAAATCATATGCATGTCTTCTGATGAGACGCATGTTCCCGAATTTTTTCAAATTTTTTAATCCAAAATTCCAGCTGTGAAAAATCAAAAACTTAAAGAAATTCAATTTTTGCTTTATATATTCTAACTTGGTGCATGTACGATTTTGAAAAAAATCGGGGCCATGTTTACTGATAAGGCGCACGTCGTGACTTTTTTCAGATTTTTAAAATTCAAAATCGAAGCGAAAATAAATCAAGAACGGTTTTTTTTTCATTTTCAGTTTCTACAGCTAAGACTTTCGATTGAAAAATCCGAGAAACATTTAGACTATGTATCTTATCAACCAAACTATCGCGAATTTGTTTCAAAATTTTCAGGCACTAAGATCAGATATATTAAATTAACACGTAATATTTCGTCTTTGCCGCGTACTTTGACCAGTCACTTGACGCCTTCTTACATCTCTTCTATTATTATTACCAAAATAATTGCATTGCGATGGAAAGAATCGAGTAAATCAAAAGGGGCAAAATAATCAGAAGTGACAAACTATAAGCAGTTTAGAAAAATATCAGAAACGATAAAAAATCGAAAAAATAGTAAGGGGTTTACGGGAATCTACACTGTCCGGAAACGTGTGATAGAAGACGACTTCTAAACTCGTCGAGATCGATTTCTATTATGAGAACTGACATTTATCCTGTTTCTCGAGTTGTCACTCGATACTCAAATAGCTTGTAAGTTATCAGTGGCTATACAATACTATGGACTATGGGAGACAGTCCTCTGATTTTCTACTTCCTTGGAACAACACTTTACACATGAAACGCAAACAAGCTACAAGTTCTAAACTAATATTGGCAACTAAATCAATTTCTATTCTAAACTTAGTAAACATTTTTCCCAAACTGTCTTTAACTCCATTGACTTTCCCTCCAATTGACAAAGTATTCTCAATTATAATTTACAAGCTACTTAATAGTATCGAGCCATGAAATAAGAGTGCGAAATTAGTTCAGTCGGTTATCAACGATTTCCAGCACGAGTAATTGCTCATCCGGCCTAGTTATGAGTTCATCCCTAATGAATCATATTAGGCAGATAATCCGAGAGTGCGGATACGATGGCATTAACATTCGATCGTCACGGCTGCGGCTTGGCATGATCCAAGAGTCACTCATGTGCCCGCATACACAGACAAAAACACGCGCGAGCACATACACATACAGACACACACTGACTGAGCGATAGAGAGAGCGAGATAGAGAGTCATAGTGCGAGAGAGAGGGAGAGCGCGAGCGCTCGGCAGCAGAGTTACAAAGCGTCATAATTCATCCAAGGTTGCACGTGAGATACGATTGCGGCGGGCGATAGTGGGAAAAAAAGGCAGGCCGCCGAGGTAAAAGTGTTGAACTCGAAGTTTCCGCGATAGCGCTCTGCCACCGCCGCCTCCACCGCCGCCGCCTCCACCGCTCTCTTCTCTGTGGCGCGAGAGCCAAGTCACCGAAGATGCCCTGTAGAGGAGTGCTGCGAGACTCGAAGGCGCCTGCGTCGCCGGGTGACGTCATTGGTGAACCGGGGAGCTCGTCGCACAGTAGACACTCAGTCTCGCCTCAGCACTCAACGAGGTTCCGTGCGGTCCGTGCGCTCCGAGAGCAGCTATTAGGCTCTCTCTCTCTTTCTCACCACACACACACATACTCAGAGAGAACCATTCACACGGAAGTGAAGTTTCCCAGTCGGGGAAGAGTCGACCACCGCCGCCGCCGCCGCGTTCACGCCGCTTCGCCAGCCACGCACGAACTGAGTCCTGCGGGAGAGCGCGTCCCGCTGTACTTGAGACACACAACTGGCCAGCAGCAGAGCACACAGCCTGGGACCTTGAACCCTCCTGTGCTCTCGGTGCAGTAGAGGGTCTGCACTACGTTTCGGGATCGTCCAGCGATCGATCGAAGGTCGCGCGCGCCAACGGGAGAGGACGAGAGGACCGGAAGAGAGGACAGAGCGCGCGGTAACATAGTACACGCCAGTGGAAGAAGTCAGCCTCGGTCAGACCGGGCTGCTGCTCCTCCGTGTACGCGCCGCCGCCGCCACCGCCACCCCCCGGAGCACCTTTTCCGCGTAGCCGGAAGCACTCTCGCTTTCAGTATTAATACGAGCAAGTGTACGCGCACACACGGGCTATTTCTCGTTAATAGCCGACAGTGAGGAATATCGTTTATAATCAATCATCGCCAAAAGGCAGAAAGAGGCGTTCGCGTAGCCTGGCGTTTCCAAACGTTCCATTGTATATCGTGGATGCCTTTGCCATTGGCCAAGTGGCGGCAGTAGAATCGGCCACACTTGGGAGACAAAGCTACTCCTACAGGATATTCTCGTGGGAAATATCGTCGTCATCGTCGGGACGAGCGAGCTCTCTCGACGTTCCCTTCCTTGCTAGTGAGATTCGCCAGCGCCTCGTACTTCAGTCTCCCCTTACTATGCCCGCTGCGGGCATCCTTACTATGAGAGGATGAGCTTCACGATCGAGATCTCGTGCGGCAAGAGTTGGAGCGGATCGCAGCGGAGGATCAATTCCCTCGCGGAGGAGACGAGCTGCCCTGCGACCGGAAGTGTGGGCTGCGCCGTCGGCCTGCAGACAAGCCTGCCAGCGACGACAGGCGTCGTACCGTCGACCTCCTCTTCCACTTCGACGACCGCGACAACCTCGAGCGCTACTACTTGCACTACCATCACCACCACCAACAGCCAGAGGATCGTTCCACCACGCCCTGTCAAGTCGATCGCCGTTAAGAAGGGAGAGGATACCACAAAGCTGTTGAAATATATCGATGACAATATCATAGGGAAGAACGGCACCTTCTTCGGACCGTTCGGACGCAGGAAAGGTCAGTGATCAATATGCTCTTTAGTCAGACGTACACTTCCGTTTCCTGATAATATCTTAAGACAATCATACCAACATCCAAGCGATTCTTAAAGACTCTGTTAAAATTCTAATCTACATCTCTAATATTTCTTAGCATTTCAAATGAATTATGCGCAAGTAGTATGAGTCCGACGTGGTCAGTCTCACGTATACCCGAGGTGGAATAAATCGAAGCTGATCTAGAAGTAAAACGATCCCGATAATTGGCATGGTATCGATGCTAGTTTAATACCATGGAGCTTTCGTACTTCGAGAAGCATCGTACGCTTAACGATGCAATTAGGAGTACGGCTGGCTCTATCAATCCTTCTGGCTGGTCGATTCGTTGGATGTCATAGTGCGCGAGTCCTATAGGCGAGGTCATCGACGTCATTAGAATTGAGAAACAGGGAGCGAATTCTGTCAATATAATCGAATACAGTCGGAGAGAGCTTTGAGTTCGATAACTCGTAGATATGTTGATCGAAGGCTATGGTTGGAAGAAAGAGCGAGAGAAAGAGAGAGAGACAAGTAGATAGAGTGGAGTTGTCGAGGAAGGAGCGGCTCTCCTTCAGGGAGAGCTTACTTTCCAGCTGGTTTCCTGCGGGCTGTGGCCTCTCCGCTCCTCAAGGGATGCCCTGCAAGTGCACCTGGCATGTACTACCTTTCGTAACTCGATATTCCGGCCGCGTTACACGGAAACCCCCGCGGGCTCGCTGCGCCAACCAACTCCAATTAGGAGTGCCAGCCACGCGGCTCCCTTGCCAATCGATATTAGAAGCGCTTCCATCCGAGCTTCCATCTCGGACAGCCATCTCCAACGAGAGAGTGGTGCGTGTGCCACCGTTGCCGCCGCTCACTCATTGACTCCGAATCACGCATCGCCGGCGTGTGTGCATTCTTCGGGATCAACTCTGCCCTCGATTAAACTCGAGCGCCGCCGCCGCTTATTAGCTATCTGCCAAGCTGCCAACCAATCGAATCTACACGCTTCGAGCCACCTACAGAAATGCTTACTAGGCTTCCAACTCATTCTCCGGAATACACAACTCCTCGTTCCGATTCGACTCGGGCTACAAACTCTAACAAGATAGAGCGCGTTATTCGGCTTGTGATACTTAATGACTCATTTGTATATCAGGAAGCTCAATTAGGCCGAGGTGATAAGAGAGCAACTGCTAAATATTAACACTGTACACGAATTATTTTTTCCCCTTAGACTTCATTCGGATTTCTGTGGGAACGAGATTTTATAATAGTTGGAATAAAAAGATGCAAATTATATGCAATTTTTGAAAGATTGTAATCAAGTAAAGTCAAAAAATAAATGTTGTAATGCAGTTACTGGGAAAGGAATGCAAAAGAACGAACCAACGAAGTTGGTACTTGAAATGCAAAAAGGGTTAAGTGCATCCAGTTTGTCTGGTTAATTGGAAATGCAAGCGAGGATGATACGCGATGATTTTTACAGTTTCCAAAGAGGGAATCGATGGAGGTGAGCCTGTTTCAGCATAATGTTCGAGATCGCGAACTCTTTGTCCCGATGAAAGAGCAAACATCTCTCGAACCGGTCGGACACGCGTGTACATCACATCGTTAAATATTCAGGAGCTGCTCTCTCTCTCTCTTTTTCTCTTTGGCTCTCTTTATCTTTTCCCTACATTAGAGGCCGTCAACGGCGGCACAGTCTGTTTGCACGTCGTATTACTCACGTGTGTCATTGTCCCCGAGAATCATCGGCAAGGACACCCATTTTTCTCTCCGTCCCGTCCCACCCCTCATCTTCGGAGAGCAATACCCATCTCACTCTTTCTTTCTTTCTTTGGCTTGATTGAAGGCGCGCGCGCGCGTACCGCGTCCGAAAAACATTCGATCCGAAACCTTTTTCGTGGAGGAACCCCGCCGCTCTTGAATTACGAGACAGCCATCCCCGCCGCCGCACCTCCTCTCTCACGAATAAGCAAATACACGTGCGGGTGGTGGTGGTGGTGGTGGTGGTGTTGTTTGTGGGAAAGCAGGTCACGCGAGCGAGCATTGTTGTAAACAGCGCAGGGGCACGCCTTTAATTTTTCGACTCGAATCTAAATTATTAGCGCGTCAAAAAATGTTTGCCCCATCGCTCGGACGCAATACGCCCGTGAAAAACATTTTGACTGTAACTGGCAATAACCAGTGAGAGCAGAGTGCTGATATTCTTCCACTTTATTTGCGAGGAAATTAACACGCCGATATGATTGCCAACTTCGTCGAGCGGTCTTTCGTGACTCTAATGCGGAGCTGCGAGAGTGAAGGTTTTCTAAAGGCCTTTCTTTATGTCGCGCGATTGATAGTAAAATTTCGTCGAGCGCCGTTCATATTTCCGAGCTAGTCATTGATTTCGTAATCGCGCCGTGTATGACGAGCCCCTGTAATAATTGGCTACATTCAAGCGGGCCACTACATCCACTTTCACCGCTGGATGTAATTATTGGCATTCGGAATATGCAGGTTGAAAATTAATCGAGAGTTCTGCCGGTGAATAACAGTATTTATAGCTCGGCGCGCGTAATATATTACCCCAAATTATTTACTCCGTTTACGAAATGTTAAACGAACGCGATACTAAATTCTGGGTAATTACAAAAATGTTATTAACGCGAGTGGAAATTAATAAAAATGGACTGTAAATTATTCGGACTTTAACAGACATTGTAATCTCATTTCGGAGGATAAATGTTTCCCGTCACTTTAGTACGTAATTGAGAAAAACGATATCCGAATATTTGACTGGTCGAGCATTGCAATCCTCGTTCAATACCGACTGATGCCTTCCTTTATTTTCGAGCCCCTATCCCAATCCGTTCGCTGCTCTTCTAGAACCCTCGAGAGCGCTGCTCCAGATCGCACAATCAGGCCTGTCGCCACGTGCACCAAGTGTAGAATAGGAGAACAGACAGATTGTAAAGGCTGGCGGGTTCCTAATTGAATCTCGCCGGAGAGAAAGAGAGAAAGAGACGCTTCTCTCGAATATCAAATACTAAAAGGCTGACGGCGTGGGGAGACGGCATTTCCCCGGCGTCTAATAGCTAATAGCAACTTCCCGTCGGCCGGCCGGATATAGGATAATTGAATTCTCAGCGCACGGAAACGCCGGTGTAAATAACGTATCCTTATCATCGAGCGTGCCGATCGCCTTTCTCGCGTGATTGTTTTTTCCCTGCTCGACGATTGATACGCCTCTTTCCTCTCTGTGTATGTTTCTCGCCTATTCAGCGCACCTTTATTTTCCCTCGACTTTCCGGCAACGATAAGCCAATACTACCGCGCGCGCTGCTGCATACTCGGCACTTCTGCACACAGCATACAGCTTTATTTCCTCGCGCCAAGCTGAATCAGACACCTTCCTTCGATAGCTAATCGACAGCTCGTCTGGTGAGCCGAGAAATACGAGTCTGCACTAGTGGAACAAGTTTTTCGACGTCGACTTGACTGATGAACCGAGCGCGTCCACCCCACCCCAATACAACCATGCTCGTTTCGTCAGCTTGCCACCACAGCTCCATTACGCTCCGCTCTGAAAAAGAAACGTCCAATAAGAACACTGCATCAGACTGCTCTACTTTTTCTGCTCGACAATTTACGGGGGATTTTATCAATCACACGCTCGTTGCACCTCGTTTCTAACTGTTTCACTAGTGGAATTTCTTCGCCGAGTGGAATAGGTAGCCGCGTGGTCAGACGGAGTCGAGATTGGACCTTTCGAACGATTTGATAATTACTGTCCGGACGCGTTTAATTTCTGAGAATGCAATCGCGATGATACGAGCACTAGTATCTCTTTCATGCTAATCAAACGAGCGCTCGTCCAGTCATTAGCATATTTAATAACAGGAATTACGCGCGGTGAGTTTAATGTAAGTGTTTCTTCGACTAAAGATTCTTCAAGTTTTTGCTTCGTGCAAGGCTCCGGCACGCCCGTGAGCTTCATTATAACACATGGATTTGCACACACGTGACCGTCATTACATTGAAGTTCTTTGTCTGCGTGGCGGTGTGATGCGACGAGAAACATTGTATTGAACATTGAAAAGCTCACGGTTCGCGAAGTGAGTCACTTTACAGTGTTTTCCGCGAGCGCAAGGGTATACTACGCGAGCGATAGCGAAAAACGCACGAACTTGTTGATAACGCAAAGGAGTGGAGCGCTCGTTGCACTGTGCCCGAGAGACTCTGTCGACGGCGATGTCGTCATTAGTCGATTATAAGCATATGCGAATGCCTTCACTGTCAAGTGCAAGGTCAAGCCAACAGCTCGAATTTCCGAACGCATCGTGTGTTCGCACGCACACCGCGTGCGCCGCCGCCTTCGTGCGGTCACTCTTATATTTGGGAATAACAGCTGGTCGGGCGCGCACCAGCACCGCTCCTCGCCGAAACCCGCCGAGGAAACCGTACTCGCTAAATCTGGCCGGGGAAAAAGTCGACCGGTCCGAATCAAGTCGAAATTTCAAACGAGTTTTGCACCTCGCATGACTTGACGGACAGCCGGACAATACTCCATCGTTCGGCTGCCAGACAAGAAACACTTGAGCCAACTCACAGCCAAGACACCCATACGAATGTAATACTGCCAAATTTCATGCCATCTTTTTTTTCTCAAAGCCCTCAAGCGATTTTAATGAAATCTTGATTGAATGCTCTATTGTTAATACTGAATAAATTACACGCCTTTTATGTAAGACTCTTCTAAACAAACACTTCATATTTTGTAAGATCTTCGAAAAGTGATTACTAATTCTTTTTTGAATGTGGTCGATATTTTTCTAATTCTGCCTTTCAAGATGTTTAATGACTTATAATTCACTTCGATAAGTTTCATCAAAATCGCTTTGGTTTGAGAGAAAATCTTGATATTCGGCAATTTTCCATATGGATAGAGCACGGTTGTGAATTTTTTAATAACGTATGAACCTTCATCTGTCACTTAATCGAGCACTATCACACAACACTTACTAATAAACACTCGCGCACTTGTAACACATTCACTGACGTTTTCTCTGAACACTGCACTCAATTTCCCACTTTCGATTTTTCCTCCAAGGACTCCGAAACAAATTTAAAATGTATTAGAATGAAATTAAATTCACTCGTTTGATTATATGCGAACTAACAAGTAGTTACGTTTAAATTTATGCACATAGTTTGTATGCGTCTGCACGTCTAAGAAGCACTCTAACTGTATTGTGTGTCTTGGCGAGCAACTGTGACAGTGACTGTTGAAGTTCTATTTGCAACTGGCGACCGTGATTTTTCCTTGGGGAGACCTTTCGTCCTCTGCTTTGCAATCAACCCCCTCTTCGGTCGATTTTTACAGGAATGCTTGCCCCTCATTGGAGGAGAAAGTGCTAAAATTATGAGCGATGATTGGTGAAAGAATTTTCCTCGAGTTTAACGATTTCATTGTCTAAGTAAACAAAAGGAGAAGTGGTTCAGGAAAGAAAGGTTTTTACCTAAGCACGCGGTGACCGTAAAAAGGTTATGGGTCTAACGGTTCACCCTGTTTACCCTTCCGAGTTTTATTGCTTCCCTTATCAGCAGGTAATAATTCGAAGCAACTGGCAAATAATCCCGCTATTGTCTATTCAGAATGTTTAATACTACTAGTTGAAAATCCATGAAAAATAATTCCTGAATTCGTCATTCTAATTGATAAATAAACGAAGATATTTTCGAGACACTATTATGGGAAAGTTTTTAGAATAATTCAGAATAGAAGGAAAATTACAGTGAAGTCCGGAAAGCTTTATCTCTCCTGCAAGTACGTGGTATACAAACAATTAATATAAAATTAAAGTCAAACGTAAGCAGAGATTTCTAGTTTTTTATCTCGCAAGTTGATTCGACCTCTTATCGTCGTTTCAACTCTGACCTTGTAATTGATTATAAATGCACTGTACACATTTCGTAGCGTTCAACAGGCTCTTTTTTCTCTGCGTCATTAGTTTCCCCAGCGATATACGCTCATGAATTCTTGCAAATAGTGGCGTGACGCGCAATCAGTGGGATTTGTGAGTGAGCTAGCGGATCTTCCCGGAGAAATAATACGAGAGAATGGAATTTTTCACCGTTCGCAATTAAAGGCCGTGAATGCTCGACGTGTTACTTAATCGGTGATTGGCAGGAAGAAGTGGCTGTCGTAATCGGAACGTCTCGTTGCCGATAACGGAATCGCACATCAATGCAAAAAGGTGTAAGTGCGCGTGTCGATTCTCTGTTTACGTTTCCGTGGGTTCAAACTTCGGTAATTGCGTCGATAACACGCGCACGCTTTTTAGTTTCTCTCGGGCGAAGTCCGATCTTTTTTAATTGAGTCATTCGGGGTGTCGATCGTTTCACGGCTCCAGGAATTAGAATGAGGGCATCTCAATGTTTTCTCAAACTGGCCGCACTCACACCTTTTCCCGGTTTGTCGTCGGAACAGGTTTTCGTGGTTGCTTCATTCAATCTCTCGATACCGAATACTCGAACGGTCATTTATCTTGTTGCAACGTGGATCTCATTAAGACGGGCGAATCGAACCAGATTATTTTGACGATTAAATGTAGAAACTATTAAAATGTTTGATATGAATTATGAATATACAAGAAAATCATTTTTATACGTTTCTTAGTAATATGGAAAGATGAAATTCCAGAGCGATGAGTACATTAATTAAACTCCTTGAAAGGATATGAAAGACAATGGAATTTCCTAGGAATTGATATTAATCATAACTGAAGACGAACGATGAAAATGTCTTCGGGGGAATTGCGGGCGTTCCAGTTTCCCAATACTAGGAAACAAGTAGAAGCCGGGAAATAACGAGAAAGAACGGGAAGGAAAGATTACAGGGAGATTTGTTTGTGTTTCGCTTGCCAGATTCGCTTTCTTCTGTGAAATCGAGAATCCGCATCTATCAAAGAGTAAAGCGTGGAACAACAGACGCTCCCGATTCGGTTGAACGGTCATAGAAACTCGAGGCACTTGCTTTCGAATTGATCTCGGCTAGCACATCGCAGATCCTTTGCTTGCCACTGTAAAAGGGTCAAAGCACGTGACCCTGTTTGTTCTACTGGCACCTCCGTGACCCAATTTCATTGCGCTCGACATAATATTAGAACGTCGCCGTCGCCACTCTTGTCTGCATTGCAAATAGTTCTCCCCGCAACTGGTTACTGAAGCAGTCGGGTGGAATAGTTTCTCTCGGGGCAGAGGTGAAACTGGTGCAAACTGGAATATCGCATTCCATACATCGCCCCTCTCACGTACATTTCACAAAAGATAAGAATGCATGCAAAAAGTCAGCTCCTTTAATGTTTAAAACTCATGATTCTAATTTCCTTCACAGATAGTCGTTCAGTCACAATGCGATTGTTTCTAGGAAGTCAGGAATAAAAATATTTCAATTAATCGCATATACTTTTTATTACGCACTGAGTATTTATTATGAATCTACAGCTGATGTAATTCATCCTCTGCTTTTCCACGGTTGAATTATGATTCGGCAATATTAACCCTTGGAACGTTAATAATTGCAAGTCTGCAATTGAGATAGGCAGAAAATAAATGACCATCAGTATTGACCATTGGGAAGTCAATCGATGGTTGCAATTTGAAATGATTTGCAATGATAGACTCGATTTCCTTAAGGGGTAATGCCACTTTAGCGATCAAGAAAATATATAAACTTTGACAATTTTTTGTGTTAACACAATAAACGAAATATAAAATCTGATTGAAGGCTTTTATTGCTTCAAAGAATATTTAGAATTTCTTTATTTAATTATTTTCGACAAAATAGTGAAGCTAGCTCGTTAAATGAAATAGTATAATATTCTGCAGATTATTATATTCACTGCGTTATTATAAAAGCTGATCAAAATGAATATATTTTCTTGGTTTGTACAGTGGCATTATACTTTAATAACTGCCATCCTCTTCTAAAAGCAAATCCAACTTGTACGTTATCAAAGAAAACGATTTCGTTTCCCAATGATGATTGCCAGTGTAATAACGACACTTCCCTGAAAACTGTGTCGTTCCCGTCGTGGTGCAACGTGACACCCTTGCAGAACGGTCGAGCTCCACTGCTCCATAGTCGAAGCATTGTGCGCGCGGAAACAACGAACTGCATTCACTACTACTGGTGAATGTAGGTGAATCCCGTCAGAGTGTGTGTGTGTGTGTGTGTTTCACGGAGGCGGTGAGCGCGCGAATTCATTGGTGTCCGGCTTCCGTTCATTCATCGACTCTCGCAGATTCCACGTGCGAGAACTGCCCGTGCAATTCCACTTGCACTCCCCATGGAATACCAATTTCACGCTGAACTATTTATGAGACTATAGCACATGTTCCATTTCGTATGATATGTGACAGTAGTTTCGAAAAGCTCTTACACGAGACGGAGACCTTGGAATTGGAAGTTCGCAATGATAATTAGCACTTTTAATAAGAAAACTAGCCTTGGACTCAACACAGTTGTTGAAACATAAAGAGATAGAGAAAGGGAATGCCGAGATAAGGATGAGAAAAACAGGGCAATCTTCACTAATTAAATGAAGTCATCGAGATTCATATCGAAATTAGACTACCGATATCTTGAAAACAGTGCGGGCTTCGACGAAAGTCTGCGAGGTCACGCGCGTAACTCTCTAAGTATATATTTCGAGTGTCGAAAAACATGGTGATTAGGTAGTCGCTTGATTGGCCAGAGTGTGCTCTATTTACTAACAGACTCTGATCAGATAAAGTGGGCGTTGACAGCAGTGCTTTTTAAGAGGATGAAGAATTCTTTGACTCTCGAAACGAGTCCTAAATCAAACGAGATCGTAGATGCGCTCGCGTGATGATTGCTGACCCGCGCGCTCCGATGATTGCCAGTCACGGAGCTTGGAGATTGGTGCAGGATTCTGCAGCATTGAGCATCTAATACCACCGGTGTGTGTCAACTCGGCCGCGTTTGCGATCATTCCCTCGTCACGTGTTAAGTATAGAATTACCGGCGTGTGTGTGTGTGCACTTTACTCTCACGTAGTGTCAGTTTGTCGATGCCAGACGCCCCGTAGCAGTTGGAGTAAAATCCGAGAAAATCCCGCGCCAATTAAGTCGCGCGTATAAAGGAGCACCTGGCGCACTCTTTATTTACTCGAGCTTTGCAAAGGTTGAACGAAAGCCTATCAAGACTGTTGGCCGTCGACGGGAAAGAAACGCTGGCCGAGCACATTTCGAAAAAGAAACGACGGAGTTGAAAAGGATACTTCTCCGGTGTCGTAGCTCGATAAACATGCCGATCTGTTTAAGAAGTGGCGCTTTCCATTTCACGAGCAGCGAAGACGCGTCGAAAGTTTTCCTGTCGAAAGTCAAAGCCTGTATTTACGGTCTTTAATGAGATTAAATGATTGCGCTTAGTCTTTAGCGAGACAGTTTTGCTCGAGTGATTTGTGTACCTCAATTTCTAGATATAGAATTTACAAATTATCATTCTCAAGATCGTAGCGATTTTAATTTTTAATGATTGGTGTGCGTTCGTGTTATCTTCAATCCTCGATTATTATTAGCTCTCGATTCTATTTTCGTTTACAATTTTTCACATGTATATTACGATCTTATTTCCGTTGATTATTATTCCAATTTCAATTAGATTGATTTATAGCTTATGTAGTTAATCAGAATAACTTCGAGCTCTTCGTTTCGATTTCACTTTCGATGCCGATGGTCGATTGCAACTCAATCTACTTAAAATTGCGCCTCGCAGGACCTTGAATTTCTGGCAGTATCAGCAGAATAGCTTATGCGCTTCACCAGGAATTCGAGTAGCCCAGTGGAAATAGGAAGCCCTCTTACGCCTTTTATTTCTCCGACGTTACACTGTTATTGAGGCAGAGCGAGAGGCGGTGTCATGTAAATGCATTAGCACAGCAGAGAGAGAATCTGCCGCGCCGAGGAATGCTAGATTAAAGCAACGCGGCTATCATTATTCATACATTCTACGCACGCAGACGCACATCGAGTCTCTCACGGGCACAAATCTCTCATCTCGCAACCTCGAAACACTCACACACACACACACGCCTCACATACATGCAGATAGCAACTACTCTTTCGTGTTCTCGCAATGTCAGTTTAACTCAACGCGCGAGAGCTTTTCTCCTGCGCCGCAGCCCGTAAACTACTAATGATCGCTTGATTAGCAGAGATTCGACATTGATTCTTATCACGCCAACATATCAATAGGAGATAACATTACCCTCGTCAAAGTATTCCCAACGTGTACTGCGTGTAGAATAAAATTGCTCGCAATAATGGGAGCCTGAGAACTTTCCGATTTTTATCGTAAGACTTGGTAATACGAACGTTAAGTTTAACGAAGCGTTGGATGAAAGTGAGATGCTATGCATTGAGAGATTGTAGATCTAATATTTTCAATGCTTATAATCTCCTTTTTTCGATTTACTGTCTTTTATACCGCTTTCGTTATTTATCTATTGATTTATTATTGGCAGTTATTCCTCGTTATTGTCACGTGTTTTGATCGACCGCTCCGTTCATTAACCGCTACCGTAAATTGCCGTTATTACCGAAATCTGATAAGCAAAGCACTCAAACACAAGTTGTACCGTAGCACCTTTATCACCGAAACAGGTGTATCGCGATCAATTAACACACACGGGGGCAATAAAAACCAACAAAATAGTTTAATTACTCTCAATCTTATCCGATCACGCATCTGTTTATCTCGCTTTACGAAAGTGCTTTCATATTTTCATTTTCTTACTTCAGCTTTCGCAGAAAAACGAGTTTATTGCAAGTTATGAATAAATAGCAGCGCGAACGTCCGACACTGCATGTTTACATCGGATTGATACGCTTTGAGAATTCCGCGTGTACACATGGAATGGCCGATAGCGGGATTATCGTCATTCCTCTGAAAATACAGATGATGTCATTACGATGTGACCGGCCGCCACCGTGGGAAAGATACGTGTACAAGGAGAACGCAGTTGCGAGAGCCTCAAATTTCGATAGGCATTTTCGTTTATCGTTCCAACCAGTTACTCCAATTGCTCGGCATCGAATTATTTCGACATCGGGACCTCTGAATTCGATCACTTGCAAAGTGAACCGCGATCATTGGTAATCATATTCCGAAGGTAAATGCGTTGGTGCGCGCATTTATTGAAATCGGCGTCTCTCGAGCATTGAAATTCTGAGCTCGCTATTATATTATCTGGAGGAGAACTTTCCCGAGCACTTCACCACACCCATTTCCTAGTTCTTGGCTTTCCCTCTTCGCGCCGCCGCCCTCCCCCGATTCCTTTTATCTTTCTCAGGCGAGATAATTCGTGGCAGCGGAAAAGTAATATTCGCACGGCCGGAACACTGTCTCCTTGGATTTTGATGCGCCTTCCTGTCTCGTCTCTTTCTTTTACATCCACTATTCATCCCTCCTTCCTCATCTCTCTCTCTTTCTGGCTTGCGATCGCTGTGTGCGCCGCGAGAGCAAGAATGCGCGCTCTCGTTAGCCTGGCAGCAACGTAATCCTGCTGCTGCATAAGGAGGGAATTGTAGTTTGCGGCTGGTGCAGCAGCAGCAGCAGTGAGTCCGCAGCACACCGCTCGGGATCGACTTTCACAAAAAGCAAACGGCGAGCTGCATTACTCCCTTGAATTTACAGCGGATCTAGCTTCTCTGCCCGCGCCTAGTTTCACCGGCCGTGGCATTAACGATATTTCTGTCCACCCGTGCTCTTCCTGGCACATTTGCTCTTTTCACTGGCGACTAGCGCCGACAACCTAGAGCGAGACAATTTTCTTCTCGCCCGCTGCTGCTGCTGCTGCTTGCGAGATTCGTCGCGATCGTTACGCTTGCCAGCTGGGCGACACACACACACACTCTCTCTCGCACGCCTCCCTCAAATTGACCGTGAAATCTGAAATGTCATGGAGGAGTCCCGAAATGTCCCGAATCGTGATGCGGCATAACTTTTAATAGGATTTGCAACCGGTCATGCAAGCTTTTCTATTATGGATCTGGTACTGCTGCATTTTCATGCGTCGTTCAACGTCGCACTGCTAAGCTTGAATTTATTACGAAATCTTGAAAAAGTAGAGATTAGCGCGAGTGATATATGAAACTTTGAGTACGCTTGAATTGAACGTCGAAATTTGCAAATTAATTATAAAATTTCAAACTTTAAAAGCAATTGGTTGAGTATATTTAAACTGAAGACTTAATAAATGCATTATAACTATAAAACTTTTAAGCACTGGTGTTAAGTTCCTCAATTAATTATAAAAGTTTGTACTAAGAAATCTAATAAATACACCAATTAAACTGCTCTATCATAATAGCGTAGGATCCAGCAGGATAATGATGCAGCAATACCATAAACCAAGTTAATCAAGAGTATCTCAATTTCCCGATGAATAAGAGAAAAAGCAAGGAAGGCGATACCAATTATACGTCTCGCGTGGGATCAAAAGCAATCCAAGATATCACGTTTATTTTAAGCTGGGGTTTCTCCTTGAGAGAGGCGGTACACAGACAATACCAATGAGGATTAAAAGTACGTTTCCTGCTCGAGTGAGAGAGCGAGCGCATTCCACGAGTTCGCCGGCGGCTAACACCATTCCTGCCATTTTTCGCCTGGTTTGCAACGGCGGTATTAGGTTGCGCTCATAACTTATGCAGTTCGCATGGCAGCGGGCAGGTGACAGGCAGCAAATGGTTGGAGGCTCAACTCTCCGGTGATATGGAAAAGGAGGTCAAGCCCGAGGGATTTTTGCGCGACGCTTTTGCCCCGAGGGTTGTTATGTCTTTCTGTGAAGCAAGCGGGCGATCGCGCGGGCGCGCATCAGGCTTCGAGCGAGAAGCGGAAAGCGATGGCGATCTATTCGCGTAAGTAGGTGATGGATGCGGTGTATCGGGAGAGCTGTGAGAGCACGACGACGTGCCAGCTAACGGGATACCCGGGACAAAATCCACGAGGACGACGAACGGAGCCCGCGTCGTCTCCTCTCCCGACGACGACGACGACGACGCTCCAATTTCCTCATAAGGATATTCGACTCCGACGTCTCTTGCCCGAGCGAGCCTGACACGCGCCGGCCTCTCTTGACCTCTACTTACTTCCAGTGTCTTACGAGCCAGGATTCGAAGGATGCCAGTGGCTACACACGCCTACGTACTACAGGCGCGCTCAAGAATCCGGTATTCTCACGATTGGTGCACATAGAAATATGTTTATGGATGCAGACAGAAATTTTCATTTATATTTGAAAGGACGGTGTTAAGCGAGAGCATGATTTTAATCCGAGCATTGAAATTTTCATTGAATTTCGGTCGGTGATTCTTTGACCTATGTTAATAAAGCGAGTGCAGTTGTGCACTGTTTGAAATCACTGGTTAAATTTCCCGTCGGATTTGTGTATGATACTATCACAAAGAGGAAGCGCAGCTCAGTGGATATAAAACACAAAAGATACAACGGCATCCAATATTTCATTATCCGCGCAAGCTTCACCTTTGATATTCTGGTTATTTTCCGTACAAATGTTTGCATTTTCCAAGCAATTATTTCAACGAGAGCACACAATTCTGGATTTATCGCAGTTTAATTTGATAGGCGGTAATAATTCAATTTTACATTCGCGCTCGCACGATTTTATCAAGGAAAGAGGAAAAGGCAGATGTCGGCGATGAGAAATGTTCAAAAAAGGCGAAGTTTGGGAAACACTGCCGCTCGCGAACTTCAGAAACACCGAGGTATGCAGCCGGCCACTGTTTATTCACGGACGTGACTCAGAATCGCTAGTGACAAATCGCGAAACGGTACGCGTGTGAGCGCTCGCGCGCGCACGCTCCTTTCTGCCTTTGCTACGTTCGCGAAAACGTACCCCCGGTGGCACGATAATAGTGACCTCGACTCACTTACCTCATGCATACATACAGAGATCCTCTACCGGCGCGGCGACGCCGAGCGTCGCCTTCCCGCCGTCGAGGCGCGCTGACCGACTTTTAAATACCACACGCGTGAAATGTCTACACGCTGGGAATTCATGGACCAGCGCAGCAGCTTGTCGCGCGCTCTTTTTATTCAACAAGAGAGAGAAAGAGAGAAAGGATGATGATTTAGCAGGGGAAATTCGCGAGCAAAAATCCGAAAGCGATTTCGCGCGATGTTTGTGACTTTTTGAGTATTTTCGGACGGCCAACTAGTCATTTTTGCCTTGTTGCTCGCGGTGGTTAAGTAGTCGCTCGAATTGGGACACGGCAGGCGCTGATGCACTGTTTACGATGGACGCCGCCGCCGGTTTTGTTAGACGTCGGTGTGCGTCATTTCACAGCGGCCCGTTAAATACGCTGGTAAGCACGTCGTCGAGTGCCGCGAGAGAGCTGACGTACGATCCCCAGCGAAATAAGCACTTTTCGGGGAGAGCTGTGTTACGTAGCATTCCGGGCTCGACCATGAATGAAACCGCTCCCGGCTGTGGCTTCCTCCGACTGTTTTTCTTTCCCTTTTTGCTAACACACGCGGAAGTAAAGCCGCCTTCTTATTAGTCAAGTCACTCGAATCCAAGCCGCTTCAACTTAAGTAATTGAATTTTCGCTTCCCCTTATATTCCCACAACCACAAATCCATCGACACTAAGTGGGAATCATACATATGTCATCGCATATACTTCGCCAGCATTCGGCTCTCTTTGCAAGTACGACAGTTAAATTTTTCTAATTATCATATTGTTAAATTTATCTTCAAAGAAATAAAGAAAAACCTTCAATACTCGACTAACATACAATCATCGCAAATGTTTTCCTTTCGACAAATATGAGAAGAGATTTCTTAGCAAACGCGATCTCTCAAGTTTACTGAAAAGCTAGCTCGTTAGCATTGAATAACTGATTCGAGAGCACTGCGAGATTGATGACTGAGGCGTAGAGCTCTCGGCAATAAAAGCGCGCGTGCTATCTGACTGCAGCAGGGATAACTGGAGGAAGAGAGACAAAACGAGAGAGAGGAAGAGAGAGGCGGTGAGAGAGAAACAGTGAGGGAGAGAGAGACGGCGAGTGGCAGCACATTGCGAGCAGTGTGTATTCACGTGAGCAGCTGGTTACACAATCGCCGCGAGATAATTATGCCGCAGCGGCGAACTGTAATTGCTGCCGCCGCCGCCGCCGCCGCCGCCGAGCCGTGTAAGCTAAATAATTCCAAGGTGGTGCGCGGCCTCCGCCGCACGCCGCCTTTGAAAAAGACCTGTCCGCGCGCACCGCCACTGACCACCAAGCACAGCTTTTATCGAGTGAACGCGTGCTCGGCAAAGCGGGGAAAAAAAGGGACAAGAATTTAATGGCTATTGCGGCAACAACCTTTCCTATGACGAATACGAAATCTCGACTTTCTCATGGTCACCCAGTGAATAGTGGATAGGTCGTGGCGAACGCCATGCGCCTCCATTAAATTTTAATATGAGTCGCTTAATAGCCCAAGTAGATCAGCGTAGAATCGTGTCTGGAAAGATAAAGTTATATTAGAGTGGACAAAATTATTATGCGGTCTAGAGAATCTACTGTTAATTCTTCATGCATTTCCATTAAATTCTAATATAAGTTTTTTAGTAGTTAAAATGGAAATCGTGTCTACAGTGTTATATTAATGAAGTTAGTGTAACTTCATCTTTCGAGATCTTTCCAGACCTTTCCAGATGACGTTAATTAGAATGGAAAAAGTTATGATGTAGCCCAGAGAATCTACTGCTAATTCGTCATGCACTTCCATTAAATTCTAATATAAGTCTTTTGGTAGTCAAAATGGAAATCGTGTCTACAGTGTTATATTAATGAAGTTAGTGTCACTTCATCTTTCCAGATTTTTCTAGACCTTTCCAAATCACGTTCTATTAGAATGGATAAAATTATCATGCAGTCTAAAGAATCTACTATTAATTTGCCATACGACTCCATTAAACTCTAATGTAAGTCGATTAGTAGTCGAAATGGATCAATGTAGAATCGTGTCTGGAAAGATAAAGTTATATTAGAATGGGAAAAATTACCATGCAGTCTAAAGAATCTACTTTTAATTCGACATGCGACTTCATTAAACTCTAATGTAAGTCTTTTAGTAGTCAAAATGCATCAGTGGGGAATCGTATCTACACTGTTATATCAATGAAGTTAGTATAACTTCGTCTTTCCAGATCTTTCCAGATGAAGTTTTATTAGAATGGAAAAAGTTATCATGCAGTCTGAAGAATCTACTATTAATTCGCCATGCACCTCTGTCAAACTCTAATGTAAGTTTCTTCATAGTCGAATTGCCCTCAGCGCAGAGTCGTATCTGGAAAGATAAAGTTATATTAGAATGGAAAAAGTTATCGCGCAGTCTAGAAAATTTACTATTAATATGATGGATGTGGAATCTACACTTCCGGGAAAGTCTGATCGAATTTTGGAATCAGAATGCATCAGTATACAAGTACGATTGGGAAGATAAAGTTATATTAGAATGAAAAAAGTGATAATGCAGTCTGGAGAATTTTAACACGAAATGTCCAATCGGATATGAATAAAAATTTCTATGAAAATTGTAGAGATTTATAGACTGCGAATATTTATGAAAATCTCGATTTTTGTTAATCTATTACAGATTGTTCTGGCGTGAACGAACATGCATAATTTTCGCGCGCGTTACTAATATATGTCCGCGTTAAATATATTATGCAACTATGCTTTAAATTTCCCGAAATTCTACTGTCCAGTTATAAACGAATAATTTATATCTGCATATATGAGGAATTTTCAGGAATGCGCGCGTTCTACTAAAATGCGAATAATTCAAGCTGTGAAAATCGCGTATTCCGTGCGCCAACAGCTAATTGTCTCATTTGACTAATTATCCTTACTTTTTCAAGCAGTTCTACGTTTCAAAAGCTTTTCATTTGAAAATGGGAGCGCCTCAGTTAGTGCTCTTAAAAACTTTACCGTAGATTTTGCGCGTAGTTGCGCCGTAAAATTCCAACTGGCGGAGACAGCCAGTGTGTGTGTTCGCACGGTTATCGCAGTTGAACTTTTTAGTTTCTTTCCTGGCTGTGTTAGACGCGCTCTCCTCGTATCTCGCGATATCTCTCGCCATATCGCGCTGGCGAGATATACTTGCCGCTCGTGATATTTTAGAATCTGCTCGGCCACGAATAACAACAAACAACACACGCGAAGAAAGAGATCTCTGTTTTTGCTGTCAGTGGAAAGCAGTGAAGGTAGACAGGAGAATCTTTTCTTGTCACGAATTTCATGTTCCAACAGCGGAAAACTCGAACGGAAAAATGAAAAATCTAAGCTTTCGCAGTTAACTTTCGTGTGCGGTTTCTGACGTTGAAGCAAACACGCGAAATTCAAGTTCTTATACGAATTTAAACCAAAAATAACATTCTTTAACTAGAAAATATCCGGTTCACTCTAAACATCAAAACTAAAGGAATTTTTTTGATATTCAACGAAATATTTGTGTGCAAATTGCTTGAGAAACTAGTACTTGGAATTGAAGCTTTATCGAAACTGACTTATGCAAATCGTACTTAATTCAGCAATCGCGAGTCTCAAGGAAACAGAATTTTATCCGTTTCAATTGAAAATAATTGAGAAAAGAAAGCGTCTACATATCAGCAAGCATAAATCAGAAAAGACTAGACTGACTGCATAAACAGGTGTCATTGGGTCAAACGCGTAAAGTCCTGTTTCTGCACTGTCGGCAAACTTTGATAATCATACATTTAAATCTCTAAATGAAGTCATTATTCAACCATATAATGAATACAACACCGTTTAACTGATACACCATAAAACTATCTACTAGTTCCTTTGCTAATTGCACTCAATGATTAAGGAAGTACATTCTAAAGGTGGGAAAGTAGTTGCAAATGAATGTGTATGATGCGTGTTTGTATGATGCAAGTTATCCGGTTGGCACGCGTTACATAATGACCGAGAGAGGCTTTACGCGGTACGTGAGCGCGAGGAGTTCTCCACTGCAAACGGAAACGTAATGCAGTAGAGCTTGAATTCAACGAGCATCCAGAGGAAGTGGTGTGCACCGTTCATGTCACGATCCTTGATATCTGCAGCACGGCAGAGCCTGTTTCTAGGAACACTAGCGTGCAATTGCGCCGAGATAATAGCTTGATATTACCTCTTATTGACGAGCGATGAAACAAGTATGCAATCAGCGTACGGGGTAGCTGCTTCCCACACTCAATTTTCCAGGGATCCTCTTCTCATTTTCAATGATAGTTCACTGATAACTAATGACCTTCATCGCTGCGCGACAACTGTCAAAACATAGATTTAGTAACGCAATTGTACTTTACGGAATTATTAAGTTTGTATTTATGTACTTGATTTATTTATCTGTCTTGCTGGGAGTATTTTAAAAGTATCTTTCTATAATAGCACAGTGAAAACCGGTGATCACCAAAACTACGAAGTAAAAGTTTAAATTTGCAGCAATACGTTAAACTATTAATTGTATAATTGTATAAATGATTCACTTATCACTCTTGCAGAGATTATTTTAAAAGAAATTCTGTATGTTAAACTACACTTATTTTCTTCACTTGTCACGACTTGCACTTACACTGACTTTTGCCAAAATGGTTCGACATTTAAGGAAACTTCCCTTATATAGGAACCAACCCTTAAATACCCCCTCTCTCACTCATTCTATCTGTCTTCGTAACCGTCAGGCAGCCGTAAGCATTCTAACAATAAGTTTCACTGGGTCATGCATACCTGTGACCATTCAGTCGACGCGGTCATTCAGTCCGATCCGCTCTGTCTCAACCGACCTTCTTTCGCGGCTCATTCTCACCGTCTGCCAAACAACCCTCACTCACTCATTGATTATTACCACCTGTTCAAATTCTCACAGATCATTCGCACCCTTGAAAGATTTTACACTCTTCATTCGATATAATAGACAAGCTCTGACATTCAATTTGGACAATTTTTAAGCAAGACAATCTTTATCTACGCTTATACGATAACGCAACACTTAATTACTGTTGACGATAGTCGAGGAGATATTCAGAAGTTCCTTCGATCGTTCATCCGAAGTTTTCCTAAGTGGAAATTTTTCTCTCCCATTTCGTCACTTAATTAGATAGTAAGAGGCCATTATCGTAGACTTAGAGGCGCGGTTATGCTTCCAAGAAGTTAGCTAGCTAGCTCGCCGCTCGTTCGGAAGATGAAGTTTCACGGTTGCTCGCTGCAGTTGGTTGACTATGAAGAGTCAATAGCGTGCACTTTGGTAACTGGTAGCAGTGCGCAGCGGGGGTTTATAGTCGCTGGCAAGAAACACATTACGCTTCGCTGGTTGAATCTGGTTATTATGACAAGATAATCTTAAGAAAGTCATGCTAGAACGCCGCGGCCTGTTTCCCCCGGCCAGCAGCAGTGCGCGCTCTTAACTATGCATTCTACTCAGCGGAGCAGTTAAGCCTTAAAGAGTGTTTCTCGGGCAAGGTGAAGAACGCGTTAGATTCTCGTTACTAGTTGCAGCCACTTATGCAAGCACACATACAAGCAAACGGTGTGGGAGGCCGAGGGTACGTCATAAGCCCATTAGTAATCGAAGGAGGAAGTTAGCAGGCGATTACACGTGTCGCTGTCGAGGAGCTCTTCGTACTCGTCACTCTTCGTATTACTTATTTGGACTAATTAAATCGTACTGTTTGTCAGTCGCGAGTCAATGTATTCTTAGAACACGAAATTAAATTCTAACTTCATATAAACAAATAAACATGAACAACTATTTCGTAAATTCAAATATTGCAAACAGAGAGCACTCATGTTTAAAATCGAAAGGAAATCCAATAACGAAAACTCGTACTTTTATTGGAAAACAGTGCCTCTGCCACCACAAAAAAGGGTTCGCGCCGTTTGAAATAAACGGACAGGCGGTTTTTTCAAAGCACGGTCAATCGGCGCCGGACAGAAATACAAATGGCTGGATAGGCGCCGAGCGGGCGAGAGCGTGGCCGTGAGAGCGAGAGAGAACGAGAAGGAGGGAGAGGCGTAATATTGTGCGAATAAATAGGAGCATGCAACTGTGGGGTGTTCGGCCGCAGAAATACGGAAACACTTGCTCGGCCATTCGGATCCGCTGATAGATGGGCTCGTCTTCAGCTCTTATTTCCCGAATTCTCCCTATTGACGTCACGCGAAAATGGCCGGGCTCCAGGGCGCGCTCGAGCTAACAATGGATCAGGCTTGACACACATATTCACCAATCTGACGCACGCTTTTCAACGCGGAAGGGAGTCTATCGGTGTGCTCGCGTCAGGCAATACTTGCCCTATTGAAATTGCTACTTCATTTGCCCCCACATCGCACATCGGCGCTCGCCGCCGCCCCCGCAATCCAGCCGATATTAAAATCTCGATAGAACTCGTCCCACGCCAGTTGTCGAGGCCTGTACACTACCGTTTCCCAGAACACCCCTTTTATTAGGATCCTCCATTGTCAGGCTAGCCCGGATTTTTTTCGACACTGTGCAATGCGCTTCTGCCTTTAATGAATAGACTCCCGATAATGGACGCGAACACTGTTGGGTGACGCATTCAAAGATTGGAATTCTAAGATATTGTAAAATCGTTCTGAATGTCGTTATACTTTGGTTTGAATTAATACAGAAATATTTTCTATTATTAATATACTTTCTTTGGATATATTAAATATTTTAGAATAGAATTATTCTAGGAACTTTAAATATATTGTGCAATTACTTAACATATCATTCATACGAATAATATATATTTATACAAAGAAAAGTATTTCACATATGAGCAGCAGCGTATTTGTTTGAGATTCGTAGTTAAGTCAAGTCCGATAACGGGGAACAATGATAGATTTATGAGAGGGTGCGGTGGTGCGTGAAGGGCTCGGGCGCACACGCGGTGCACAGATGTTAGTCATTTTTATGGGATGGCGGGCGTCAATAGGGTCAGGTAGTGTTTGACAGAGTGAAGGTGCGAAGGACGATAAGCAGGCCCTTACTGCATTGTCTATTGTCTTCCACTCAGGTATTTGGGTGCTGTTGAAGGGGGGATGAAGTGGGGAAAGAAGGGCTACCTTCTGGTAAGAGTGAGGGAGAGCAAGCCACTTCCTCTCGAACCGTCGTCGTGATAACAGTTAAATTCGTAGTACACTTGAGCTCTGACTAGGCTTCTTCTCGTTTTCCTATTTGTATTGGGTAACATCGAATTTTAAACAAATATCCTGCGAGTCCTACGAATAGTATTGAGATTTGTTTATTCTTGAGTTATTTCTGCGTATTTCCATAATAGATATAATACTAGAAGTATTCTTTCTCGCTAGAATGCTTGAATTTATTAATATTTTGATTCTCGTATTTTAATAATCGAATAAATATGAAAGTTTGAATTGTGACCCGTTTCGAATAAAAGGCGTAGATTCTTTAGAGTTATTTTTTGATTTGTTTGCTTCCGCGATAACTTGTTTGAGTTTTCCTTTATTTGCCGGCCTTGATTTCAGAATGAATGCGAATTTATGCGAGTTTGCTTCTTGTGTTACGTATAAATAGAAGAAACCCGCGATTCCAAAAGCACAGAAATCCGCGTGACGGCGACGAGAAAAATGGTCCGAAATAAAACCGAGTGTCCATGACATCGGTTCAGATCTCGCTCCCACATTCGTACTACTCTTGGCACGTCCTTCTTCCGCCTTTTCCGCTCTTCTTGTTATTTGTCTGCTCGCGTAGCTCTTCCAAGTGATTTCTGAATGACGCGAAGATCTCTGAAGTCCAACTGAACTTGCTCGCCATTCCGATAAATTGTTCTCCGCGTCCCGACAAGTAGACAGTGAAGATTTGTTGGATACACATGTGTAGCATTCACGGAAATTGTAAATGTAGTTTGTTTTCTCCCGCTTGATTTCACTACGCGATACGCGTTTCTCTTCTTCATTCCTTACCGAGCAAGTTCCGCGAAAGAAATGTAAAATATCGCACCGCGGTAAAAATATATTTCAAAATTTCTACAGAATCCGAATCTCTAACTGTAAACACGGAAATGGCAGAATTTACAACAAAGATCAGGATGTTTGTTAAGTTCGCTAAGAAGAGCGTTGTTTTCAAATCGAATCTGTGTTTGAAGAGCTCGCCGAAATTAGGTGCTACCGTCATAATTAATGTATGTTCCAAGTCGGCAATGCACATAGCTGTGATAAGATAAACCTTATTACGTGTGTCGCATAAGAATTCATTCGAAAAGCACGAGCGACTTGCAAGCCAGGTATTTCTACGAAGAAACTCCTGGAAACTCATGAATTACGTAGCGCTAGTCTGTTCTTAAGTGCACTATCTTCTGCTCAAGTCTTAAGAGACACTCTATTCTTGTTACAGCTTCCGTGCTGCTGAACGCAATACTATTCTGCGACAGTCGTGCAATTGCATTCAGCAATACCTGCTTGTATCTCATTATTAAAGTTGCAACGTCGCGTCGCTTGAAACACTGTCGCCGAGCTATCACGCGTTTGTTACAGAAATCGATTGCTCGCGTGTACAACAAACGGAGTGTCGCGAAGTTAATTAGTTCATTTTCCAAAGTAACTGTTGGGAATACGCATAAGCATACAAAGGGATTCACTTTGCCAGGAGTATCAACACAAAACAAACATTTCACTCAGCTTTAAATTCTATCAAATTATACATATATTACTTTCTACTTTTCTCTTTTACTTTCAATTCAAGTATAACAAACATATTAAAATCTCGAGAGTGTTTGATTTATAAATGCTTGACTTAGAGATCGAAATTCCGTGCCAAACAAAGCATACTACTATTACCAATGTTGAGGGTGAGTCACTTGCCTTTGAACCACAAAATTGGATATTTTCGATGGCCAAAAATATGGGGAAAAAAAATTTTGAGCTGGGGCTCTGAAATTTATATCACATCTTCCTTGATGCAAGGGGAGACTCCCCACCAAATTTCAGCCCCGGAAAATGTCGGGAAGTCCAAAAAATATGGGAAAAACCAGCGAAAATTCCGAAAAAATCGAACTTTAAAGGCAGTTTTTTTAGTGTTTTCGATAGAAATCCGGACTTTTTTCGACGGCTTTCTTGTTTTCTATCCGTTTTCATGCATAAACAATCGATTCCTGAAGAAAAAACCCGAGTTCGGGGACCTTCGAAAAATCGTGAAAAAATCTGAAGGGGTACCCCTAGAGAAAAATTTGCCGAAAAAAAAATTTTGAGCTAGGGCCCTGGTATTTTTACGGTATCTTCCTTGATGCAAAAAAACATTACCCACCAAGTTTCAGCCCCGGGAGAGGTCGGGAAGTCCACAAAAAAAAATAAAAACCGTCAAAAATGAGCAAAAATGGACTTTTCTGGACAGTTTTTCGACCAGTTCTCGTTGCAAATCCGGACTTTTTTTCACGGATTCTTTGTTCTCTATCCACCCTGATACGAAAACAATCAAAATATCCCGGGTTCGGCCGATTTTGAGAAACTTGAAAAAATTGAGCATTTTCGAGGGTCGAAAATAGGTGAAAACCTAAACTTTGAGCTAGGGCTCTGAAATTTATATCACTTCTTCCTTGACGCAAGGGCACATTCTCCACCAAATTTCAGTCACGGGGAAGGTCGGGAAGTCCACCAAAAAAAATAAGGGCTAGGAGAGTTCTGATTCAAAGGCAAGTGAATCACCCTGTTCACATCCTGTGTATATGAAGACCTTTGTATAAACATCGAATATCGACTTACGATCATCCGTAACGAAACCTCCAATAACAAAGTCTATCCAATGAGCAATTATTCACATGGTGTACTTTGGATGGAGAGCGGCGTCCACTTCTCTATTTGGCTTGTAGCTATCGAGTTTTGTTTGCACTCTTTATCAGGAAGCAGGCTGATCTTTATTGCCGGGAATCATTTATGACCGCTCATCGTAAAGGGTGCGAGAAACAGTTAGGTATCGATTCGAGCAGTGTGTCAATACTTCGGTAGAAGGCTGTAATTCTGTTTTACGAGAGAGAAAGAGAGAGAGGGAGAGAGAGGGAGAGAGCGAGGGAAGGCTTGCTCGCGTCGCTTCGGGGTGTAGCGAAGCGAGGAGCAAGGTCGTGATATCATCGATCCGGACACCCCTTCAACGCCGGACAGCATGCTTTCTGCTTTTCGCATTTCCGCCCCCTTCCCTCCACCAACCCGCAACGCTACATCCTCATCCTCCGCTTCTCTGTTGGTCCATGCTTGTTCAAACGATCGCAACAGCCACGCTGCAGCCCTTCGGTCGCGCCGTTACTGCTTGACGTCACCGACGATGAGTCGCTGACAGTGCCATAGAAACTGGTTCCGGAGACAATCCCCGCTGATTTAGGCTCGCCGCACAACGAATCCTTGCCTGACGCACTCTTCCTCTGATAGCACGAAATCCGGAAATTAATTCGAGCCACCGAAATAGAGTTTCTGTTTACCGGTGCTTTCGTATTGATCGAGGCAGTTTTAGACTTCTTGCTCGAGTCTGTATTAATTAATTAGAACGTTTTCGAGTACACAGAGTAAAATTCGAAGTATTAATTACGGTGCATCAAATGTAGACAGTTTCTAGATTATTATACGCGATCTTAGATTCACGTGCTAAAAATTCTAACAGAGGTAAAAAGATATTTAAAATATCCTTTAGATTAGAAGAATTATTGATATTCAACGAGTCTCTTCTAGCGAGTAGAAAATTGTCACAACTATCAAAAGCAGAAGAAATGCAGCCACACGTTAGTAAATACTTGAAAATCAGTGTTGGCAAGCGCATAGTTGGATGTTAAAGCCTGGAAAGGCTTTCGAGGGTGCTTTGTTCCTGTGAGAAGAGGTCTTGGTTTCGAGTATTTCTGTCGGTTCATTGTGCGGTCTGCCTAAGAGAGCAGGATGGTCCATTAGCCAGACTCATGGTTGCGTTGGAGTCCTGGCCGGATGAAGGTCAATGAGAACGGGATTATAGGCGTCTCTGAGAAAGAAGGTCAAGCCAGGCGAATCCCTTCCCGAAAAAAAAGCAGGAATCCCCTCCCCTCGTCGATCCTCTTTCACGAATAGCACGTGTAAACGGTAGTGACGTAACACGCACACGATGCGTGTACGCTGTCGTTGCCAGAGGTTCGTGAATGCATAATTCGACGTTGATAAATTGCATGAGCACGCTTACCAGCGGTTAGCTTTATGCATGCTCTCGCACATCGTTCCGTTCCGCCATTGATTCCCCGCTTCGACATTACGTTATACTGCATGCAGTCCTTTTTTGTTTATGATATTACGTCGCCATACTGTTCTGCCTTCCGGTAAAACCATGGAAGCCTGCTGAAGTTTATTTTTAACACACTGATTTCTGATAGGTGGTTTCGTCTGTTTAAAATAGTTTAGATTCAAAGATTTTAGATATAATACTGCAAAAATTACTGCATCATAGTTTCAGTCAGTGTTTCATACTTTATCTTTCTGTAGATTCGTATAAATACAAATATATTTGCAGTATATTCTTTACTAAAAATTTACTAAATTGACAAAGGTCAGCTCACTTTAGTACTTCCTCGTGTTGGAACACGAAAAACTTCCAGTCGCTCAGTGGGATGCACTTGGTTGAAAGACGAACTGATCGAAATAGTCGAGAAGCAGGAAGACTCGGAGATCCCATAAACCACGAGCAAAAGATTTCCCTCGGGTTCATGGCGGGTGGTTGGAGGGGAGGGAGATTTACCGTATCGGGTTGTGTATCTGGAGCCAAGTTATTGTAATAAATATAGGATACGGACTACTCGATCAATCGTCCTTACCTCGAGCTTAGGTGAAAGCGTTCGGTGCTCCGATCAGCAGGCTGAAATCACGAGAGTGATCGCGCTCGTGCTCCTTCTCTCCTTCAGCTTGGATTCGTGGACTCGCTCGCGCTAGATCGATAGATCGATTTCCCTCTTTTTCTCCGGCGAACATTAAATGCAACGACCGCGAGCGAGATACCAGCAACGAGATATACTCTCCGCCATGGCTGAGCTCGATTAGCGAGGCCGCAATGCGCGCGTATGCGGGGAAATTGCGATAATTGCGGGTGGAAAGCGAATCAGCAGCGGCGCGCGCGCGAGCGATTCACTGTCGTTCTTCACTCGCGTTATCAATGAAATCGAGCACGTTCCTTCACCCAGCCGTGACTCCGCCCAGGACGAATGACCGAGTGATAACTGGAATCTGGGTTACGATGGGAATTTGTCCGCGAAAGCCGCTCGAGTACGAAAGCGTGGAGAAGTAATCTTGAAAACGGTATATCTTAAATTCGAAATACAGTCGAAATAATTTATGGAGAACTCGATCATGTAGGCATTGAGAGATTGGTTAGTAAATTACAGTTTCTAATCAAAGAGCAATAGAAATTAATAGAATGCGGATTTTTATGTAAATATAAAACCTAGTTGTGTATTAAAAATTAGTATGCAGAAGTTCGAACAAATACGTTTAATTTTTAAAATTAGAAACCGTGAATATAATCTATTATTATTCATGCCAAATATCGAATATAATTCAATGTTCATTATTATCAAATATAAAATAAATACAAGCAGGAATTGCGTTTGTAGTTTTAGCTCACAGCAAATGAATTAGCTATCAATTCCGTGTGTTAGTTGGCATTAGCGATCCGCCTCTCATCAGGATTCGAGTCGCTTGCGACACAATCAATGCCATCCTTATTCTCGGAGCGAAACGGCCGATTCGATCCGCTCGGAGTTCCTCCTGTTTACTTACTTTCCCTTCGCTTCACGGATATTACGAAAGCCTAATCGCCGCCGAACTGTAATGCATGCACGGAACATGTACACGTGACCAACAAGAACCGTTCGCGGAATCCTTTCAGCCGATTGAAACGTAGCTCGACATCGTGTTTTAAGCGTAGCTGCATATTACTCAGGAATGCATATGGAAACTCTTGGAAATGACTTGTTACTAATCCAAGCATTATCGAAAGTCCTGCTAAACGCGTGGATGACCTACAAGCATTGCTTTACGCTTTCTGTATTTGAAATGTTAGCTTCCTCTTTGATTATACAACATATTGTTTGCGCGAGCTTAATTAACCTTTCTCTTGAATTACGTTGTATCGATTACTTATTAATCCTGCGTCCTTTAGTTCGCGTCAATAAGCTAATTTGCTCTCACTTCACTTCATTGATGTCCTTCAACTTTCAATGAGTATGTCCTTCGACGCAGTCGGCATCCATCCATGGTTAATGACAGGAAGCAATTAGAAAAGTCCATGGAAACGATAATGTAGTAGAAATCGCGGCCAATCGCTTGAGAGAGAAGACTGGGAATGCTTGGTAGATCCACATACTTGAGTTTCTTGCTCGGGACACTTGCAATTAAATGGCCCGAGGCATTCGATTCAGCCTAGTTTCCATATCAATGTGGAACGAGTGAAATGCGAGACTTCGTGAAGTTCGTGAAGTCGGAAAGCGAGGGCGGGCAGAAAACATGATAGACGACGGACGAACTGGAGGAGGATGCGGGAAAGCGTGTTGTCGATGGTTGTCGCGAGTGATCTTTATGGGAAAAGAGGGACAAAACGAGGAGAGGCAGGCTCGCGCGGTCGTGTTCGATGGTTAGAAAATTAGAAAGTATCACACTCGCAGCAACGCTTACTGCTAGATTCGCCAATCGGACCACTGCGACAAACTCACACGGCCGTGTTCCGGCGGCGCTTTGCTCCTTTTTCCTGAAATTGCACTGTCGCCAGTTGCCGCTCGGAAATGGCCATGCAGAAACGGATAGATGAAGTTGCTGGCTCTGTTAGCAGTTTTTCTGACGGCTTCTCTCCCTCACTTTCTCTGGATTCAGCTGTGTGCTATCGTGAAATTTCGACGCTTCCAATCGGTTCGCCGCTGAGAGGAGTGGACAACGCTCGGACCTCATCGAAAGTCCACTCGTGCTGCCCTTTTTTTCCCCCTCGTCGAGCGAGCAGTGATCTGCGCGAGGGGAATTCAGTGCGAGGATCTGGAGCAGTCGGCTGAAAATCTATCGACTTTTCACAGCCCGGCACCGATTACGCTTTCTATTTTCGAAGCTTTCGCGCCGCGCGGCCTCCCGGACGCGTCGCCGAAGTCGAAGCGGCCGGCAAAGTCCAGCTGCCTGACCCACGTCATTCTGTAAATATCATCCGCCAGCCGGCGACTGTTTACACTACACGCACGCACATGCAAGCCGAACGCGAGGAGAATGTGTGGCCAGCAAATTTGAGACCACCTTGCTCGAACTCCTTTACGAGAAAACGTCTTTCGTCTACCTGAATGCGACTCGCAATTTTTTTTTGGCCTTTGATAGTCAGGATTATTTACTTCATTATTAGTCAGTGAGTCAATTAGCTGATAGTCAGGATGATTTAATTAATCGGGATATTCGTAGTAATCACTTGGACGGGCACAACATCGAAAAGTTGTTGGCTAATTATTTAAATAGAGGATACAAATCATCGAACGGTTGGTGAACGGGAGATTGGCCAGCGTAGTGTCAGCGTGGCTGTGGGCGTAAGTAGTAGCGGGCGATCGCAGTCAGCCGAAAATATTTGCGCGCGTCGTCGATGTCCCTGACCCAAAAGTGTCTGTCTCCGTCAAGAGATCCCCGCGCGCAGAGCACACTCCCGGCGACACTTGGGACTCCGATTGGACTGCTGATATTCAAACAGCTAATTACGAGCGCGTGCCAACAGTTTCATTCATCGGTGTGCTATCCTGCTAATGAAGAAGGCGAAAGAACGGTGCTAATTCTGCCAAGCAGATTTCTTCCGACTTAAAATCAATAGTTGAGTAATTGTTATAAGTGGCGAGTGCTTCATTTCAATTGCAAAGAGGAACGCACACTTTTGTTGTGTCATAGTGAGGATTGCGCTATTATTATGCAGAGTAAATTAGAAATGAATATTTATTCTTGCGATATGACGAACGGCACACCTTGCTGGCTGAAGATAACATTCTTGAGAGTCAGCCTGACAAATGTTTCTCTTTATTACAGTAACGTCTTTCGGAATATGAAAAGAAAGCTTAAGACGAGTGTAGTTAAAGTTTCTGTCGAATTTAGAGTTTTATGATCACAAGTATTTTTTGTCTTGATAGCGGAAGAAAGAGAATTATAATTTGCGTGGGATAATAGCAGTTTTTGAAATTTGGAGAGAGAGAAAGTCAAGGACCAGTATGATGGAATTACGAAGTCTCCTTGATACGGAATGCCAGGACCTCGAAGTTAACGGTTTCCCGGAAACATAAAGGAATTCTCCTTGCGAGAACTTTTGCCGGTGCGCACGCGATCTCACAATTACTAGAACTTATGGAACTGAGAAGTTGAGTTTGAGTTATTACGGCGCGTTCTCCGGGTTCACTGACATTCTGCAGGCGATTAAATTGTTATTACCTACGAATAAACTCGAAGATCTCCTTCTGCCTTTCCGCGCGGACGCTCGAGACGATTCTCAGCTGGTTTAATTACACGCCAACTGTATGCATTAGGAAGAGAGGAAGTAGTTTCGTATTTGTTCCTCGACTTGCCATCCGATTAAAATTCCAGCGTCTCGTTAGCAAGAGCAGCGAGCCAATCGAAAGTGTCGTCGGCACGTATCCGAGAAACGAAAGGCTCCTTTGGCTCCTGTGTATCGAGTTTTATGTAACATGTAACGTGCAAAGACTTTGCTCCTCCTCGGCTCGGCTGTTGTGTGTGTTTCCCAGCGAGATGAAGAAACAAATAACGGGGCGGGCGTGTACGGCTTCGTTCTATTAAATTTATTCGGCTGAGTCCACTTACCGGCGGTGCAACAACATCTTAAAATATTACAAAACAAGAGGACTCGGCCAGCGGAGGATGACTGCGAATTAATGTAATTAGTGGCATGTAAACTGACTGGCTGCGTCGACGGAGGCGGCCGCAAGTGCTCGCGAACAAAAAGGAACGGTGTAATAGCGCTACGAAAGAAACGTATAAATACTGGCCGCAGTCTTGCCGAGTCTATTATTACTGCGCGTCCCTTCCTCCATGGCAATTGGCGCTTATTAAGGCGATCAATCGTCACAGCATGAAACACGCCGCGTTACGTTTCCTTCGGTAGCTGACGTCACTCTTCGAGATACGTATACAATCATTTGGGAAAAAACACGATGCCTCTAATACCGTTCGAGGAAACGCTCGAATCGTTCTATCACCGAGCAGTCCTCCTATTCGTCTAATTAGAAGAAACTCGGGGAAGTAATTCGAGAGTTTGATTGGTCCAACGAGTGCGTCTTCCAGGCTGCGTGATCAGTTCCTTTCAGCCGACTGACTTCATCAGATCGGTTTCTCTCGCATTTTAGCTTCTTCCTGGTCGGGCGTCAGCAAATTATAGGGACACGCACTGATTTCTCATCTGCTTCCTGCATCACATCCACTTTTCTAATATATTTATTGACAAAAGCGAACAAGTCTCTAGTAAAAACGTCACCTTGTAGTTTCATTCCATTAACAGCAAACTGCAATAACTTGCAATATGAATTAACCAGAAAAAACACTCGTATTTCTTCTCCATAATATGCCGCAGTGGTATAAAGAATTCTATAGGATTCAAGCACGTCTTCAAGCTTCTTTCTATTTCTTGAGTGGATATAAGAAAGGAGCGTTCAGGGCGGGTAAAAGCAATGAAGTGGGATGACAAGAGAGCGAGAGAGGAATTGAATGAGAAGAAAATCTTTCATTTCACAGTGCTCGCTTAACAAGAAAGGCTGAGCTTTTATCGGGCAGGAAAACTCGGCCCATTATCCGTCGCGATGCCCAGTAGTGGCAAGAAGGATTGCGTACTAGCTAAGCACACTTGGAAGCACCCCCCGCAGGGGATAGTGTACTAGAATCTTCTCGAATGTACCGGTGCTCGCATTATACTATACAGCCTGCCAGAAATAGCGTTGCGTCGGTGTGTGTAGTGGAATAAGCCGACGCCGTCGTCGCCGTCGCCGTCGACTCTGCTGAGTGTTACACGCCGGGCAGCAGCAGCAGCGCGTCGCCCCTTCGGAACGTGCACTTTTACGATCCCGCTGGCACATCGCATGTACGACATAAATATTCGCACACCGCTCCTCCTCTGCTATTACCATGTAGCACTGCAACTATTTCATTTGATGGGGATTAGTTAGTAGAGCTACAGGCCACACTAAATCTCCCCGATTTATTGCTACTAAAGCGTTTAAAATATATTGTGCAAGCACTGCTGGAAAATAATTGAAGGAACGATGGTATTTCGAATCTAGTAAATGATTTAGTAAATTTGAGTTATTTAGCTTTGGGTTGAATTCATTTATTTCGTAAAGTCTTTGGATTCAGAGTATCTTGGATGTAGAGTTAGAGCAATATCTTATCTTCTATTATAATTACGTAATGACGTCTGTAATCCAAGAGAATGAAGCAAGATTACGTCAGGAACATACGTATATTTAGTATTTTGTACTTATTACTGTGTATAATTGCTGTAGCAATTATCTGCCCGCGTATAAATTGACCCAGGATTACGTACGGCAATATTTGCTTCTTAACAATTCCTGTATAAATCAAACAACTCCTTTCGCCGTCATTTTTCCTCGGGTATTCAACCAGTGCGTTTCCAATTGGCTTGGTATCAGTTGTATGTTACGTTGCATATTTCAGTTGGCTCGGTTGAAAAGGAAAGAACCGGCATTTCTCCTCACTAATAAGCAGTAAAGGTGCGCGGAGAATAATTCGAGTCATGCATATATTACTCGGGGATAGTTTTTCTTTCGTTGGCTGGCAATACAGACGACGCACATGACTCAGTGCAAGATTATGCGAGTGTGTGTCTGTCTGTCTGTCTGTGTATCTCTATGCACTTCTCGGACACTCGAGCATTGGAGCTGGCTTGGCGCATTCCTGGCCAAGTGCCTGGCAAAAGGTGCGAATACTCGGTGTATTGTCGATGTGGCGCGGCTGAATCAAAGGCTTCCGCACGAGCGAGCGAGCGAGCGAGCGAGCGACGTAACCACCGTTTGGACCGATTGCGACACCACGACACACATACAAATGCAACCCGGATGATTCCGCTACACCCTCGCGCTGTAATTCTCTCGCAGCTCGCATCCCCTTCCGCTCTCTACTCTCCCACCGACCCTCTCCCACCCTCCCTTTTGGCAGGGATCCGCCAACATCGTAGGAATACGACGCCTTGGAAATTGCCGCGTTGCAACGCCCGTCTGTTTCCCGGTTAATGACTGTTGCCCAAGAGAACTCGCCGAGTTATTACTTTGATGCTAGCCATCGCCGGTCTTAACATCAAAACACGTTTTCCTAACAAATTTCTAGTGGTAGTAAACAGTGGTAGTTTGATCGATTTCGAAAGCGTCCGGTTGCGAGTGGTTGTAGTTAAAACTAGAGTGACTTGTCATTTCTATTGTGATTAGAGAATTTGGAATATTTTTATTGCTCTTTCCATTTAATAACATGAAATTAGAACGTACGAATAATAATACTGATAGTTTCGATCTTTTCTCTCGTCAAAAATTTACACGTTCGATGCAAGAACTGTCAAGAATTCCTTTTCAAGTAGGATAACAAACTACACAAAAATCTCTGCTATTATCCCAAAGGAGAGCAGCTCTATGATAAAAAAAAACAGGTTTCCTCGCGCGTACATGAGATTAGCCAACGGGCAGATAAGCGTTGGTGAGATTTGCTGGCTCGCCAGTGGTTTCTTGTTGCTGGCCGATGCTAGTTTACGATTGCTGGGGTTGTCGGAGGTCGTGAAAGCGGTAGACGCTCGTGATTACGTAAATCGTATTACGTTATTGAAATTAAGAATCATTGGTGCACCGTTTACTTCCACCGGCTTCAATCTCCCCATTGGCGTATATGCCTGGAAATATGTATGCGTGTCATACGCGTGTGTATAAGTCAATCCTGTGTATTGCAATTGGAGAAGGTCTGCGACGAGCGCAAACAAGTGCGATCGTCAGGCATTATCGTTGCACCGTCAATTTCTATAGCTCTGTATTTCCCGCTTGTTTTCCTCGATGATTTATCGATAATGGAGAAGGCCTGTTGTCACAGTACTCACCGGCTGGTACACACGTACCACCGGGCCGTGCACCACTGGCTGATTCCACTTGACGAGTCGGCTGAATAACAATCTCGTGTTACATAATTAATCCGGCAACTCGAGAAATGGGTCGGGAGAATGTTCGCGAGGACGTCGAGCGTCATTGTTTCGCGAAGGGAAAATGGGTTTGCTGGAGAGGATAATTAGACCTCGGTAATGAACCCTTTGCCTGCCGTGCAGTTTAGAATGTAGGACTCACTGTCAGTTGGAGTCGTAACTGTTAGACAGTACTTGGGCGATAAATATGCAATATTCATGTCGAATATAATAGAGTCAAATCGAAGTCCATACGAAATGATTCTATCGGTTGCTCTTAGAGGGGAAAGTATGCTAGAGCACGTATTGGAGCGCCTAGCAATCAAAAGGCTTGAGAGGGAATTCGAAAAGCTGAGAAGCGAGCATGCCATCTTGTTGGAGGCTCGAGAGACTCTCGATCGAAATGAAAAGAAGGTGCCAGTGGCATTGAGAGGTGGGGGAGTTTAGCGGTGAGGTGAGCTGTTGCTGCCATTAAATCTGCCAGTCGGAGAGGAGTATATGGAGCTTCTCGAAATACACATGACGCGCCTCTATCTCTCGAGCACTTGGTGTCTATGTACCTCTGGCTCGGTCGTTGACCCGAGAAGGAGGTTCTCTAGGGGTAGATAGAGGAGAATTCCAGGTCAGGTCGTGTTCATAGGAGAGTTGCCTCGGTGCGGAGCGTCGAATCGGGCTGCGCACTTTTCCGCCACCTTTTTCCGGCTCTCGCAGGCCTACGCCGACGTCTCTGACGTGGCTCTCTGCTTTCACGTACATACGACAGCCCGTGGGAGCAGCGCGTGTCATCGCGAATAGACAATGGCCTGGAAGTCAGCCAAGAGAGCTGAACCCATAAGTCTCTCATCGTCGAAGAAGAACTTATCGACAGCATCCTCCCTTGCTGCTCTCTCATCTCGAGCCACCGGCTCCTCTTCGCCAGCTTTTTTTAAGCCGGCCGTTTCGAGCTCGCTACGATTACACTTGGCACATCGCTCTCGCTATGGGATCAAGTTCAATTTATCCCCGAGAGTCCCGCTCGATCGTTAAAGCTACGTTTTATTGGCCCGGGGAAGCGCGCCTGCTCGCACCAACCACTCTGTTCTATTTTGCGACGCGTTTCGTGCACTCGGATTGTTATGAGTTATACAAAGGACCGGGAATAGAGACGTATTTCCCTGGGATAACTGGGTTAAAGATGAAATGTGAACCTCTGGGTTCTGCTATATCCATCGAAAACCGTGCGTATCACTTTCATAATCCTCCTATTGCGATTATACAAACGATCTTCGGTCTATTTTAGTTTTTATCTACATATATAATTCGAAATCTACCAATTTATAATTACATTTCGATAGGAGAATTCCCACGCGCAGTGAGTGATTTTTAAATATAGAAAGCTAATTAAAGGTATGGAATTCAGATGACGAATCGGCGTATGACTCTAGTGCGCTCTCGTGATGCCTGTTTACAAAGACACAAAGATTTCGAGATCGGCTTTCTTCCAAATCCACTTACTGTCATATGCAGTGACAGTGCTCGTTGATCCTCGGTCTCGAGAAGCTCGTGCCAATTCGAGCGTATCACTGCATTCCCAGAGAGACAGCGCTATGACTTTCCCTCCGACGTCTTCGGATCGTCACTTCACTTCCTCGGCATGTCTCACGACTCCATTCGAGGAGCAACGTGCCGCCGCTGTCCATCTGTCTATTTGCCTTTCTCTGGCGATCGGGAGCACCGACAGTCCCGCTTCCGACTTCCCTTTCGTTAGGCCGCGAGAACCGGAAACGTGCATGCATCTACACTGTGATGGACTTGCCTTTGTATCAGCACTATTCAATCTCACTTTTCATACGACTTGTGTGTACTCTGTTATTTCCATCGTGGATGTAATATGATATTGCAATATTATGTATGACGTACAGGATCTAGAAAAAGCAACGTATCATTATTGTTGAAGGTTTGATTCCTTGTCCGCCTATAAATTAGTGGAAAGTTTTAAGAAACTTTAGTGATGCGCTTTAGTCTTTGAGTCTGTCTTATATTTGGGTATTTTTCTAGATTAAATAATTGTCGAAAAATTAGTACAATTAAGGGTATAATATCTTTTGTGTATAAAGCAGTAAATGCTTTGGAGCTTACGCTTTGAAGAATCGTGGATTTATTTTAAAATCAGTAAAGTTCATATTGCAGAGTATGTGACTGAATAATTTTATATGTTAAGCATATAACATATGTGAAACATAATATTGAAATATATGAAATATAATATGACAAAACTATTTAATTTCGTAAAATTAAATGAAACTACTTGATGATTCCAAAGCGCATCAGCCTGTAGCACACGTGCTCACATGCAGCACGTACACACGTGCTCATACATGGTACGTGGACACGTCGTTCACTCATGAAACACTTTCTACGAGAAGCGCATTCTTCTGGATTGCGGCTGGGGTCGATCGCGGCCGCTAGAAATTGGCACGGGCGAGCATGTATGTCGATCGTCATGCAAGATACTCGCACGATCATTGCCCGATGCCAGATGCTCGGATGCCCTGTCATCGCGGAGGAGGATGCGGGCGAAAGCGCGCCGACATTAAGAAAAAAGACACCGATCCGATCTTTCCGCTTTATCTCGCCGCCTTCATCGATCCGAAGTGGCGCGAAAGCTTTTTCCTCGCATGCTACTGCACAGCCGCCGCGCCGCGCCGACTACACACTCGGTGTTCACTCCGATTAATCCCAGGTGGAATTCAGATTATCAAATGACAGTAAATGACAGTGAATGACTCTATTTTATAGTATTTTTTAAAAGGAAGCTTCGAAACTGTTTCTGTCATTAAGTCATTAATAGAAAAATTGGGAAATTCGAAGAAATTCATCTATTTTACACATAAGTTAATCACAGAAAATGTAAACTCTAAGAGAATTAATTGGTATGGTAAATCTTTGAGACATTTCAGAAGTAAATTCAAAGACAATTTTTAGAAGGGGGTGAATCGTTTTAGTTCGTTATAATAGAGTTCACTTAAAATGTTTCCAATATAATTCTATGAAGGGTTGGTCTTTGACCTGTAAATATCTTACTTACAAAAGGAAACAACCCCAAGGGAATATAAAAAAAATTGTGCGTCAGTTTTCTAGGCTAAGCTAATACAATCGCAGGTTTATTTGAAATTTAAATAAAGGTCAAGACAACATTTACGTTATTTCCAAAGTAATTCAATAAAAGGTTTGTCTTTGACCCTTAAATATCTCATTTACAAAGAAAACAACCCTAAGGGGGTATCAAAAACTTATTTGCTTCATTTTCCCCGGAAAGATCGATCCTGAGTGGTGGCAGGTATCCCTAGGGGCACCTTGTATACCCGGCAATTCGTAGCCGCTGGTTCACTTTCATCAGTTTTATCCTGATCCCCGTTGGGACAGCGTAGTCCGCTCGCTTTCTAGCGTCAATAATGTGTCTATTATCAGTGGGATCGAGCGGCTCGTTTCGCCGAGTCACAGTGATCCGAAAAAGGACGACAGTGAAATCTACATCCTTGAAGTGCTTCTTGACGCGAGCAAAGTGCTTGCGGCGTGTAGAATCGTAGTTGTATGCGCGCATTTCCACACCAATTACACGGTGTACGCTGGCATTTGTACAAGTAACAGGCTGCAAAAGCTCTTTCACTTGAGGAGAAAGAGAGCTTTGCAGTGTGGATGGCCGGCTTGCATTGCGAGCGGAAATCGAGTGAGAGTTTGCGTTCGGGTAATCCGTGATCAATTATAGCGATATATTGCTTCAACCGACATTAATGGGAGTCGTGAAATATAATAGGGATTGCATAAGCTGTGGCGCGGCGGCGGCAACGACAGCGGCCTTTAATTGAAAGTTACGAGTGCGAACTAGAAGCGGGCGGATTACGAGGATTCTGTTGTGCAGAGAGTTGGAATTGGGTGCAACGGCTCTCTGTGTGTTGCGAGAGCGAGACTATTCTCATTTTGCGCGTGAAAGTCGATTGCGTGTGGGAAGAGGGCCGAGAGTTGATCGGAACGCGGTGTTATTGGGTTAATGTAGCGAAGCTTACAGCGATAAAACTCGGCCAAGGATAATGTTATTAGATTTTACGGGACGTTGCGGATAGCACTCGCTTATCGGGCGCCTCCGGCTCAAGAAGTGCACTGCGGCGAACTAAATAGAGTTTTCCCACAACCACTTCGTCGATCCGATCGATCTAATCATGCCTAGTAATTAACCTCAGCGTCGCTACTAACCGCCTCGGTTAAAATAAGTTTAACGCTGGCGGTTTGAAAATAATTGCAAACAGTTTAGGCGAAAAGTCATTCGGTGTAATCGAAATAATGATTTCTAAATAATCATGAATATTTATTCGCTATAATCGTACTTGTTTGGCACATGCAAATGTGGTCAATGATCTCACAAGGAAGTACTTGAAACGTCCTGTTCAAAAAACGTGCTTGCTTCTATGACTCGTAGCGAGGTGTATAATTAATGTCGACATAGTTTTTCACACGCCACTCGAAGTTGTTTAACGTCAGAGATACTTATGTAATAGGCTTTGCACATGTAAGAGGACGTAAGAGAAAACCTCGTAAATAAGTGGAGTTGGAATCTGTTTTGCATTAATATCAATATTCCATTATTCCTCGGTGATGGAGCGGACTAATATTAGATTGAATATTAATAAAAGTGTCCCTTGTTTCTAGTAGGAACGATCAATTAAGTTGTCGGGCACTCGGTGTAGATGCGTCAGTGTAGTGTGCGTCCGGGAGCAATTAGCTGCGGGTTAATTGGAACTTCAGAAGCTCCGCGCTCGTTGCGGCCGAACCTTTCCTTACTTGGTGAAATTTTAGCTCGGCCGCCACGAACCGCGCAATGCCTACTAGCTGAGAAGTAGGCCACTGACTAATTTGCAGGACCGTGTGTTTTTTTTTCCCCTCCAAGAAGCTTGATGCCCACCCGCTGCTCCATTTTCGGTTCTAGCAGTCTCCTCGCCTACGCTGAAAGAAGTCGCGCAGAAAAGAAGTGGGTTTCCGTGTAATGTCCCGAAAGTTACATCATCGCAGTGCACTTGGGTTGACTGTATTCTTAGAATGAGAGCTCTTCCATTGTACATTTGAATGCGGACGTACCTTCTCCTGGCAGTTCCTTCTTGGATTGCTTCATAATGCAACCCTCGGAAATGCATTTTGACGAAATTGCGAGATTCAGTAGTCATCTATTTCGGGATTTCTCGTGACTAGTTTATTGTACTTTTGATATGTACATAGTTGATTGAGTTGGAGAACTGTGGGTTTGAAAAATTCATGAAAATTCTACCTCAAAATTGCCTTACTTCGGAGTTGCTAAATTGTCTTAATTTAGAACTCTGAAATCTGACAATCGTGTTCTCTTTAAATTTTCATATAAAATTACAGATATGAAGGTACATTTACAAGAATTCGTATATAGAAGATATTTGTGCTGTTAGAAGATTTTGGTAGAAGTGTCGTTTACACACACTTACAGTCTTCGTAGCATTAATGGAACAACCGTATTGATTGGAGACTTAGCGTGATAATGGGTAGCAGAGTAGGTTGAATTCACTCGTGAAATCGATGTGTCGGAATCGCGCGAACATGGCAGGATGAAGCAGGAAAATGACAGGCGGTTCGCTTAAATTCCACGGCAGCCTTATCGAATTGCGCTGACAGGCAAGGAATCGCCGCGGTATACCGTTTCCAATAATCGGCTGCGATTGATTTCACCTTTCGATTGCTTCAACGCGCTCTTTATATTTCCGTCAATTTTCTTCGACATTTCCGAACACACTATCGTGCATGCAACGTTTCATTATTCGCACGCAAGTATTTCGCAGTAAAAGATAGCTGGGTGTGACCCTTCTTTTAACACCTCTCAAGAATTCATATTAAGATTCAATAAAGCAAAATAATAACTCGAATATTTTCTTAAAATTAAGTTGTTCAGGAACTAGTTAATTAATTAAACTCATCGACTTAGCTTCCCTTTATTATGAATAATACTAAATCAGTCTTTATCCCAGTGATTTCTTTCAATGCCGGTAGAAGTTTGAAAAAAGAAATGCATTTTCGTGATAAATATAGTGTCGCAATCGAATTCGATGCCCATTCCTTTGAGCGGACAGTGGAATTTCAAAGTTTCAAGTATGCGTGTGAGTTTCGCGTCGATGGAATTCCTCGGGCAGTGTCGGTAGGCAGTCGGTCTTTAAAGTTTCCCAATCGGCAGTACTATGGACTTTGCCGTTCACAAGTAACAGGTAAATTGCTAATAACCGCTTGGACAAGTACAAGGTAAAATTCCTGCTGGGAGACCAGTATTGCCTTTCGACGCTCGAAACTAGCAGAACGAGTGTCGGGTCGAAAATCGATCTTGGCTTGTATTTTCAAGCGGCAGCGGCCTACGCGAAGTTAGTGGACTTGAAAGAGTGGCGTTGAAAACTTTATTTGCCATTCTATGCAGTGCGTAGCATGTATAATTTCTTTGTGCAGATTGACGAGCGTAGGGGAAACAGTAGAGCGAGTTCTGCTGCCCCTCCTCGCCAAGTTTGCGCCCCGTTTGCATGGAGAAGGATCTCCGGCGTGCTTGTGCACTCGGAGTATCTCGGGTGTACTTAACTAAGCCGGGCAGTGTGCACACGTTTCGCTGGCTGCGAGGGCGCAAAACACCAGATAAACACAGGTTGCCCACATCTATTCTGACACTGAGTTACAGGACTTCAAAGTCCCGCAGGCTTTCGCTACATCGTAGCGCAACTTCGTCTTCCATCGAAGACGAGGGTAACCGGTTCCTCCAACAGAATCCACTAGAAAACCAGACTCGTGGACTCTAAATTGCTATCGGCCCCTCACCGATAAGTACTAAAGCACAGACCGGATTTTAGCCAACGTTGATCTAACAAGATCCAATGATCTTTGCGGAGAGTTTAATCCTGCTAAACCGAACGTCGAACCACTTCGATTCTACTTGACAAATACTATTTCGTTCATCCCAAAGTTCTACTAGATTAAATACAAGACATAACATCTTGCAACTAGAAAAAGATCATAAAACAAGAATTAGAATAAACCCTGTCTGTTCTTGTGTCTAGTTTTTCGTAGCTGTTCAAAGGAAGAATTTAAACTTCGACTTAACCAGGATCGCAATAAAATCTGCATAATGGGACGCGAAATCCGAATCAATTGGTTTACAGATAATTTCGAAGTTTTCCTCTCTCTTTTGAAACGAGAGTTGTATGCGACAGGAAAAGGGGGTTCGAGTGGCGCGTGCGTGTTCCATTGCATTCGGAATTGATCCCGGGGGGTGTGTGTGTGGAGTGGGGTAATTCTTGGTGCTCGGCGAGTATCCTTGATCCTGGCGCCGAAGGAACGAGGCCAGCGAAAGGAAGGAGCTTCCAGCCAGGAGGAAAAGCAGGCCGGGCGAGCGTAAGACGACGTATCGTGAAACGTATAGGTGCATGCATACATGTTCCGTAGGTACTATTGGTCGACGGGCATCGGCCGACTCGGCAGACACGGCGACGCCCTCGATTTACGCTTTGCTGTTACATCACAAACGCGCTGGCGTGTGCGCGCGCGCGCCTCTCCCTGATAACCGTTTGCGCGGCGCACGTGTTTCCAAGCTTTTGCCAGTCGCCTTTGCACCTTCGCTTCTTCCTCTTCGCACTGTCATTACCGCACTCTCCGCGCCGCAAGTCGTACTTAAGCGCGCGCGCGCGGAGAATATCGCTCGCAATGCCGGTGACGAACTCGCCCCGAGGCAGATTCTGCCGGAACAAGGTCGGCCAGAGGACGCTGCGATTGACTGACGAGTTTCGGAGAGCTTTTTTAGCGGCACCAATTCAGAGTTCCTCGAGCTCGTAATTGACAAGTTGCGTCGAGTCACTTTGCAAATGAGCTGTTGAAACGGAGAGCTTTTTTTTTTAAGGCAGTACTTGGTAGGAAAAGTAATTAGGTGGAGTATTTATTGATGGAGTTTGTTGGTGCACACGGTTTTTTAGAGGGGTTGTTATGTTATCTTTAATCAGGCGATAAATAGTAAATCAGTGTGGGTGATTCTCTGCGGAAGGTAAATAGGAAATGTTTGTGTGGAGCTTTCTGCGGGAAGTTGTCCCATTGTCGTAATGGACTGTCGTGGAAAGAAAGCAGACCTCCACCGGCTGCAATTTCAAATTTAAATGAGAACCGAGACAGCGAACTGTTGGTGGCCTCATTGTTTCGCCGTTGCTCCGTAATGACTTTCAAAATCGCATTAACCAGATCAGAGTTTAACGGTATCCCGCGCGTCGTGATTATCCGCCGGACGGAATATAGATCTGCTGATTAATACCAAGCGATTAAATATATAAACGCGACACGAGCTCTGTCAATTTCACTCGACGACGCGCTCCCAATCAATGCAATCCGCTAATAACTGCACGTGTGAAAGAAAATTCAATTTGTGGCAGAATTCAATCAGTTTTTAATCAAATTCAATCAAGGACTGTCATACTTTCATTTTATTTACATATCTTCCTCAAAAAGATATTTATACATTTTTCTAACAAGAAATTTTATCTTAAAAGAACATTTTATTTCTACTTTCGCGATTTTCCAAATTCTAAAAAGTATATAATACAAACTAGTGACAGTATTTCTCGGAATAAAAACTATACAAATTCATGGCCGCATGGTATAAATAAACTATCATTGAAATAATACGCAAGCAGTGATATTGTGCTTTATATATTCCTTTGTTCTTCACATTCAGAGTAGCTTGAGCGTGGCAGCGGCCAATAAGACGTAATGTACGAAATTGAGATCCGAAGGAGATGCCCAACAGATTGTTTCGAAATCTCCAAAAGTACTTAGGATTAAGCCTTGGTGGGAGCGTTGAAAATGGGTCAAGCTCTCTTCTCTCGCGTTCGAGGCATCCGTGCCAGGCGGGGACGGTATTATTTTCGTGTGTCGATACTCGTTTAACTTCTCGAATCGCAGCCGCTTCTTCCTCTTCTTCTCGAGCAGCTCTGCTAGTAAGCGAACGTGCGTGCGGACCGACCGCCCGAACGAGAACAACAATTTTAGATTCAGCGCTACTTTTCGTAAGCGCTTATCTCGTTGCACAATGCGCTTGCATCATCGGCCCGGTGTCACTCGGCTGTCCTCTAGCTGACCTTGCTCTCTCACGCACGCTGACCTTACATCAGCCTAGGATGCTTAATAGAAAGGATCGATCTCGCGGCTTTAACACTCGCTTGATTCCTCGTGCAATGACATAAGATCGTATTTTATCATCGTTTATTGAGCTCCATTGAATTTAAAAACGATAGCAGTAGTTATGGACTAGTGAAAGACTAGATTTAAATAGATACAAATATCCTGACATCTCTAAAAGTAAATTAAAAATCATTGTATAACTCGAAACACTGTGTTTGCAGCCTTTCATCCGAAAGAAGCTTCAAGATGATTCTATGATCTATTATATCAATCTTTCAAATACGTAGACTTATTAGAAACGTAAATTAGTATTTGATACCAACGAAGTCATAAAGACATAACTGTCTCTTCGATTAAGTGTTAAAATGAACGTTGTTCTTTGCCAGTCGCGAAGCCTCGGAACGAAGCAGATCTTTCTCCTTTTATGGTTATTAATAAATCAATGTAACTTTCGCTGCATTGAGTACTTAGAAAAGGCCGCATCTGCGTTCCGAGAAAGGAAAGGGTTAAACCAGCAGATGCAACGCGCGACACAAAGACCTTTCAGAAAGTGGCGAGCTGCTGTGCAATGCCATACTTCTGCCGGCCAATGAGCGGCAAGGTCGCACGCTTGATCTTTCTACCTTCAATGACTCTGCGTTAGCTTTACGGAAGATAATTGCCAGCACAGATGCGTGCGTACGTCAGATTGCCGGAATCCCAGGTCACTCGAAACGATCCTTTATCGACGAGATCAAAGAGATGCTTTATTTCGAATTGGTCATTGTTACGCGAATCATTTCTAGCCGGATGTTCAATGATATCGAGCCAAATCGAATTATTCGATTAATCCTCTTTCGCTATTGAAGTTGATTCAAAAGTATTGTTTCTATTCTAGTCGATTAATGACTCGCTCGTGTAAGTCGAGTTACATGAATTCGAGCGCAGCTCGAAACCTCTTCAGGGAAGCTCGCAGTATCCCCACGAGCTTCATTCAAGCTTCCAGTGAAGTAGTGTTCTCTTGACTTGAAGAGAACTCCAACAATGTGAACCAGTATAGTTTTCAAACAAACGTTTCCTAATATTTTAAAGAACATAATTAATAATCACCTAGTATCTAGTAAACAAATTTAGATAGAAATATAAAAACAAATTACCTACAATTAATACTGTTCGGAATTAAGCACTTCGACCAATATCAACTCCTACTAACATATAGGAAATTTCTTTATCGTATTTACTACGCTTCACATCAAATCTAGATAATCGCAAATGCTCATTCCACTGACTCATTCTACTGAAGAGTCTACCCACTTGAGAAATGTCACGGACGTTGCATAGAAGTTATACAAAGTTTCTAAAAACACTAGTGCTATCTTCGGACAGGCGCATCGCAGCATTGTGCGTTCTATCGGTCGCACGCAGCTTCTCATTGGGGCGAAGTAATCCACAAATAGCGAGAGTGCTTGCAGCGGGGAGAGCGGAAAGTTTTCAGAGAGGCACGAACGTCGCAGGTAGCTGCTTTAGCCGAGTAATTGGATATCCGCTTGTTGCCGGGAGTTCGTGATTTCGAGTTGCTTTCACGCACGGCGTGTTTACACGCGGCGAACGCGGTGGTTAACCGTGCGTTGCACGCGCGCGATTTATGATTCCCGATCGGCCTTGCGCCAAGTCGCAAGCGGCGCACTCCCGAGATTATCGGACCTGCCCGAAAAGCCGAACGCGGAGATTGGAATATTTCCACTATCGCTCGAGCTCTCCGATTGTCATTGGCATCGTCGCTCTAAGCACGCCTGTCACGTGGCAGTCAATGATTTTCGAGTGTGCACTGGCAATTTAGAGCTTTACTGCATCGGGAATCGAATGAAACTGATCCGCAGTAGAATTCCTCTTTAGAAATAATAATCTTTGAGTGGCTGAAACGAATAGACTCCATGAATTAAACCATCCTTTACATAAGCACGAATCGACTATAACAACTCAAATGCGAATCATTTGTTTGTTGGAAAATTCTTGACGCAGTAATTTATTATTTTGTCAGTAAACGCTCGTATTTTCCTTCGCAGTGTATTTATGGAGGAATTTCGAAATGCTTTAGATATCGGAGCGTCCAGCATAATTACCAGGAGGCGCACCTCCCAGTTTTATCGAAGACTCTTTTGTAAGAGTACTTGTTTGCAATGCCGGTATTGATTTCCGTGTTCCTAAAAAAGCATTGCAGGCAAATGTGTCGAATGAGAGGTAAGCCGCAGGCTCGGCCGGTTATCGCGTTACGAGAAAGAGATAAAGCGATACCGGTGTTATCCGACTGATTTTTCCCCGGGCGATCTTCCTTCCATCACATGCGAGTACCTCAACTGCACCTCCACTGCAATTAAACATAGTTTCTCCATCCGGTGCAGTCGTGTTGTTTTACTTTAACGACCGGTTGCACAACACATGGTCGTCGATATGAACAACAATAGTAGAAACTCTGGATTGCATAAAATTTGGATGAATTTAAAAAGCTATTATTTATATCACTAAAATCTTATAAGGGGATTTTATTTCAATCGTACTGCTAATGCTTGATCCTTCGTATTATCAGTATCATTGATAATGAACTGTTTGTCGATTTGCAAGATGAATTACAAGAGGCGTCTCGCGTTAAGCAAAGTTCGAATAAACAAGCAAGATTAACAGTGTATTACTAAGACTAACATAACAACTTTTAATAGCAAAGCCCTGAGAGTATATTGGACGAGACAGTAACGTATGTAGCGATCGAAAAACCGTAGTGGGAGCATTAAGTCTTATCAGCTGGTATTTGACAGCTGTCGCTCGAGTAGAATAAAGCCGCCGCAGTCAGACAGCCGAGCTCAGATTATACAAGCAAATTCCTGCTCGCCTCGCTCGCCTATCGCTCCGATTTATCATTGTATCGGCGGGAATCAACGCGGGGAATCAGCGCGCTTATGGAAAAGTCGGCTGGGATTCGATGATAATGATTGGCTCGATGATTTCGCCAGGTGTAACACCGGATTCGGAGACGTCTGACTTTCTCCGCTGCGATCTAATCGAATTATTAGAGCGCGATAGGTTTGACGGGACGAAAATATTCATTGGCGATGACGATTGGAGGAGGAAGGCGTGATTGATCGTTGGCAATCCGTCATCGTAAGTTATCGGGCTTTTGCCGAGCGTCGAGGGTCCGTTTGTTTGTCAGACAGACTGGCAGCGCCGGTGGACTCTCATCGACGCGCATTCTCGCGAGAGGAGATTCGCCTTACGTAACAGGCAGTCATGCAGCCAGCATGCGAGACGGAGCATGCTCCTATGTGTCTGGTACATGTGGCAGCATCCCGCTGCTGCATCTCGGCCGCGCGCGATCCTTTATCGTCTCGTGTACTGCGGCCTTTTTTTTTCGCCGCCGACCCCGCCAGCCTTGCCAGCTGTTCACGTGGGCGAATCATATCGAGAGAAATGCAAATCTGCATTTATTCTTGAAATATCGGTCGAATCTGAATACCGCGTTAACTGCATAATACGTAGCAAAGAATGCGATATACTCTGAACTACATTGGGCATTACAATCATCATCAAATGTGATGAAGTACTGTAGAGTTAGTCATTGAAACGTCATTGTGGTCGATAAACCGCAACTCAGACATTATGACTTGGCATATTGCGTTAACAGGAAAAGTTCAATGTTAAAGAAACTGAATGGATAATAGACACTCTGTTATAATTAAATCGTAGTATTTATGATATAAGATTAATTAAATTCACTTTAGTCATTTGTTTCAATAATAACCCTCTGCCGCTTCTTTTCTGTTTATCTTTCAGCTCTCTTGAAATTGAATGTTTTGCTGTGGCGTGGAATTCGTAGGCGGTTTACGTATTTTAGGGGTTCCACTTATTTCTGTAAGTGGATCACGCAGGACCCGAAAGCTCCTAGCTTGGGATGACCGTATAAATTGTCGATAAAGCCCAGTTATTGTTTTCGGAATTGGTGGCGGAGTAAGCGGAAATCGCGGGATCAGCGATTTTATCTGCGCGCATAAAAGTCCGAGTAACCGGGCAGCGAAAGATTTATGCATATTCTGATAATAAACGGAATACTACCGACGCCAGCGCGTCATATGCGCCATTTAAACAGGACGCTGCTAGTTTGCATCGTCTCGTAAGTTTTACAGCTGTCGTTGTGAACTTGTACAATATTGTTGTTCGAAACTACAAAAACTTGACATAGCAGAGTCAGTTAATAGTTGTCGAACCAGTGAAAGAGACGGACAAACTAGGTGTCGAAAAGATTTACTTCGAAAGTTGTTCATAACTTATACTATTTATATTCTTTCCACTAAACTTGGAATCATCGAACGATTTTCAATTAAAGTTCTTACTATTGAGATTTTTAGATTTGCAAACTAACCAATGGAAGTTAATACTATTCATGGATTAAGTTCCTCAAAGTTCCTCTTTAGATAGTCAGAACGTTGGAGATCATAATTTAATAATGTAAAGTCACTGATTATAATTAAGAATGAAGTGTTGACGCAACGCCGAGTATAACTGGGTTGCATGAAAAATGAAAGTACAAGATTCTAGTCGCGTTTCGTTATCGCCAGTTTCGCTAGCACGAAGTTGAGCTTCATTGATACAAAAGGTTAATAAATCATGCGAGGGGGTTAAATTATTTTAAGAAGCATTCCTGAACGATATTTTATGTCTCGGAAGTGATATTCCGTGCGGAGTGCTGTGCAATACGCTCTACTTAATGAATTAAACGAGGCTTCCGAGTCTAAGTCCCAAGTCATCACTGAAAAGCGTCACTAATGCCCCGCAGCCGCGTGCCGCGACATGCAACGTTAATTGGAGCTCAGCCCATTCATCACGGAACTCGGGAATTGCCGTTTATATTGTTACGCGTGTTCGCCAATTTAAGCGAGCATCATGCAGCAGCATCTCCGACAATGCAGCTTCGGTATCTCTTTCTCAAGCGACCCGTAAACGCAAGCTACGGGTCGAACCAACAGACACAACTGCCTCCTCGAGCGAAAACAGTTTTCCTTCCAAACAAAATGTTTTCACACCAAACACTCCGACTTCATCTTACACCGAAGCATTTTCTTCTGCAATTTTTCTCCCGATTGCTTTAATTTGTTTTCGAGAAACGTATATAGAAATGCTGGGCAGTGGAAATTTTCACTGGGAATTCGAAAGCTCTCTTTCGGCCAAGGACTTGAAACACTATAAGTCACGCACTTCCTCGATAGATTGATTACGCGAATGGCAGAGCTGGCAGTATATCTTCTGACCAGAATAGTTTTAGTTAAATGTACCACCAGCGTGGAAATAACCCAGCACGAAAATAGTTTGCTTGTCGAAAAGCTTCGATCGTTATTTATGTAATTGCTAGCTGAACTTTTCCACATAGCTCTTTGTCACTCATTAACGCGATAGTTTTCGAGAGAATCATATATTACAGGATGTAATTAGTTGGCATCAAATGGTTTCCATCAAAGCAATTGCAAAGAAAGCTAACTCTATTGAATTCCCCGAATTTCAAAGTCAAGGGGATTAAAGATTGTAATGAGCCGAAGCGTATGCTAATGGGAATAGTTTGGGCTTTGGCGCGGTCAGTGCATCAAGCGGATAACGGGGCATGCAGCCGGAATAACACTTTGATCCGCATTCATTAATCAGATGCCTGCGGAAACTCTCTCCTGCTGGAGGAAGCTGCAATTGATCAGGCTGTTCAATTAGCTGTATTGGAATTGCAGGAGCGTGCTAAATTTGCGCCCCAGACTAGATTGGAATCAAGTGCGCATTTAGTGGTTTCCAATTTCAATGGTATTCGGTGTGTGGATTCTTAATGAGTTGAGGCGCTCCTCATAAATAAGAGTGAAATCATGCTGGCCGGCCTCAATGAATCTTTCATGAGATTGACTCCTCGAGACTATCTCGATATATGCCTTTCGGTTTTTAATTCAGCTAGTGCCAGTGTATTACTGCGCATTTTACAATCATTTCTTTCCCTCTTCCTAGTTTTCGAATTCAATTGTCATTCACGTTCGATGGAGACACGTCTGGAGTTGCACAAAGTTCGTGTGTAGATGCTTAAAAATGAATTTGAAATCGTACGATGCAAATTTTCCACTCTTAGTTCACCGACTGTGTTTATCACTACTACAAATAATCTGCGAATTTGCTTTATCGCCCTTATCTTTACTATTTATAAATTCTATAATAATTTATCTGTATTATCAAAGAAATCTATTCTCTATTATCTATGATTTTTGTTTATTTCTTGCTGGCATCGGTTTATTTCCTTCATACGTATCGCTGCACAGGCAATAATCAAGTACAATTCCAAAGGAACAGCTCACATCTAAGCAACGAGCGACAATAATGAGGAGCGTGATTAAGCGCTCAGTCGAGGTTCATTAATCATAGCTGGAAAGTTGTCCCGCCGACATATTAACCGATTAAGTGTCCATTAGGGACTAAAGGTGCTTTGTTGGTTATCGGCTCTCTTTATTAATGACTGTGCCGCGAGCGACTCGGAACTCTAGCCTTTATCGGTGACGCGGACTACACTGCCATCCGCGAGCAATGACCTTTTTCGGTGATAACTTGTGTCGCGAGTAAACAGCGAAGATCATTTTGCTTCCTTTTCGTCTCTCCGGTTTCTATTTTTTTAGTGTCCCATAATTCAATTTAAACCTTTATAATTTAATCATGTCCTTCAAACTCTTTTAATTTTGTAATTCTTTTATTTAAAAATCTGAAATAATTTGTGAATACAGTAGTTAGTAAGTACTTTCAAGTAAATTTCCGACATTCATTGTAAAATAATTAGCTTAAGGAAAAATGAGAAAAACAGTGTTCAATTTGAACATTTACATTCAAATGCTTCTCAGTAAATCAATATACGGAAACCTTGATAAAATCTTAGAGGAGCTTTAAACTTAGCTTTCAGAATAATGAAATACGAGAGTGGATATTTTAATTGCGTGTCTCTCCTCATTCCGAGTGTATGCAAACGCTTAAATGCGGGGAGAGAGGAATGAAGCAGTGATTGTAGGAAGGAGCGACGCAATATGTAACGGCTCCGCACGGTTGCCGCACGTGAAACCAGCTGCGAATCCCGGCTGATATTACATCAACGCAAATACAATGCCGCAGATGTGTGCGCGACGCGGCGGAGAGGCTAGCACGTAGCCACCATTAATCCCGCGGATTGAATGCCGATGCGCGTGTGTGCCGCCCATCCGTTCCGGCATGGAGATGGGATCAAGCGATCCGTAGGCGAATTCGAATCAAAATGCCCCGTGCGATTCAGACGTGGCCGAGGCTCAAGAAACTTGTTTAACGAGCGGATAAGCAATTTTCAAAAGAGTTTGTTAATCCTCCCATAGAAAAAGAACTATTAAAACACTTTAAATACGTTAGTTAATTATATAATATTGCATATCATACTTGAAATGTTTCTTTCTAATTTTATAACAAAAGCAATGTTTTCTTAATTTCCCATACGCGTACTAATCATGAGGTTTAATTACTATACAAGAAACCCAGGAATTCCTGTTGGTATTTCGAGTAAGAGCATTAAGTTGGTCGCAAAGCAAATGGTTCCGAAGTGCAGGAAGTTAAGCCCACTCTGTCGGAGTATCGAGCGTCCTCGGTGGTTGCGGAAGTAGTTTACTCGCAAATTGAGGAAGATTCAGGAGGACGTAATCAAGTTTGATGGCATCGCTACTCGTTAGAGTTTGCGGCGACGGCAAAGGCATCAAGGAAGAGCGAACTCACCGCTCGACTTCCACGGCGATGCAGTTGCTTTGCGGCCTTGACATTGTGCCGAGTTACTTCACACTTTACGTAATCCTCGCTGCCAATGGACCTGCCACGTGTTAATGCGGCACACACGCCTAATGCTCGACAGTGCTGGATCGCCTGGACACACAACCGGACACTTGTTTTCAAGCGGCTCGTGCCCGCCGCGCCGCCACTCCTACATCCGCGCGCATCGTCTTACAGGAAAGATATATGCCGCTTGTCCTACCCTGGCGAGTTCCTGTATGACAAATCGTTCCGCACTCGCAACCCACTGTCGTTTCAATTGTCTGTTGCATGATGATAAAGGGAAACCGACGCGCTTGACAGCTTGTCTTCTGTTGAATATTTTGTCGTGCTCGATGTTTGTATTATTTGGACGTGACAACAGAATTGCTTGAGCAAGCATTGGTCGATCATAGGTTTGGTTTTGTATAAATAGAGAAAGTTTTGGAAATTAATTTAAATTATGGTAAAGAATTATGTTTAGGTGTCAGCCGTTTTGACCTGACGCAATATTAAAGTCAGTAAAGATAAATAGTTCGAAGTTGCATTATTAATTCTGTATACACCAGGAATTATTTGATTATCGGATTTGAACATAGAGTTCAGAAGGTAGAGTTTTGTTTTCTGATAAGAAGACTGAGAAAAAGCACAGGATTTATCCCACAACCGTCTTAGTGACAACAGTTAAATTGTTTCACGACAACTCAGACGACTTTCTCCCTCGTTGATTCTAACAAATCGGAATTCTTAAGAAAAGCTTTAATAAGCTTTCGTACTAGAAACAACAAATGGTATTTATCTAAAACTTTATCGCAATTTTGATGGAATCCAGAGACTAAGTTTCGTCAAAGGCAAAGTTTCATGGCCCTGCTCTTTGAAGCTGCGAACTGATCGATGATTCCAATCAGGTGGATCGGAATGCGCGGTCTATTTTGAGAGAATTCGACTGGGCAACTCTAGTAATTTGCATGCGTCTGTTAACTCTGTGTAGCAAAGCGCAATCCATTATTTGCGGCCAAGTGCGAATCGGTATCGGGTCATCCTCACTCATACGTCAGTGCTCCGGGGGTTAAATGATCCGAGGAAGTAGCACTGATTTAATCGTTCGGCTGCTTCGCTCTTTATCTCTCGCCGTATAGGCGCCTTCGTCAGTTAACAGCTATTACTGCATGCAAACTTGCATGCATATTCTCTTTCCTCTCTTCTCTCTTCGCTCACTGACTCGCTATCGATTCCAGAAACCAAAGATAATCCAAGAAATTTTTGTTTGTTATCTCAGACCTGAGAACACTTGCTCCTCAGAATTTTATCTTCTGCCAAACAGTTATTTGTTTGGAAAATATATTATTCATTCAGTGAAGCGTGATCTTATTTAATATGACAGAAAATAAGCTTGGTTTATCTTTAATATTATTTCAGTGGTAATCGATGAATATCGAATACATTATTAGTCCGGTCACTGAACTCTTTATTGTAATGACTTATTATCACATCGAATCTTAGAATACCAAAATTTCTACTCTTGTTATATTGAACGCAAGACTTCATTGTAATTCAGTAGAATCTCTTGCAAAGCTTCGGCGATAATCTGAAAGGGACAAATTTTATATACGTGTGGTCAAGTTTTACGTTGGCTTCGTGCACATAAGGAAGAGTGTCGTTTGCAGGATCAGTGAGAATGTAAGAAACTGGCCGAGTGGCGATAAGTGCGCGTACACACTTGAATGAACAAAGAAAAACTATTTTCAGCCAGTGTTTCGTGGAAGTGACCCCGCACAGCACCGAGTACAGCCGCTCCCCTTCGTATTTAGGTCGTAAGCTCTGCACGGCTCACTCACCCACTCCTCGTCGAGCTTTCTACTCGAGCGCATGTCGCTGGATATGAGCTTCGTGCCAAATTTAGTATCCACACTCGCCCCTCTCTCTCTCTCTCTCTCTCTCTCTCTCTCTCTCTCTCTCTCTCTCTCTCTCTCTCTCTCTCTCTCTCTCTCTCTCTCTCTCTCTCTCTCTCTCTCTCTCTCTCTCTCTCTTCTCGTCTGAAAGGCTTTCACGCATCCTTGCCATTGGTGCGAGGTTCGGCTTACCCCTTTTCTACCCTACCGCTAGTGTCTTCGACGTTTCTTCAGTGACTAAAGTACACAGCAGTTGTAATTGTAGAAGTCATTCAGTTTGAGATTTACTTTGATGAGATTACTTTGATGTAATATAAAATTAAAGTTTTGTTTGGATTAGTTGAATTTGTGGTATTATTTTGTTGTTGACGTGGGATAATTAATGAAGTATAAGTAAGGTTTAGTGAGTTGAGTGGTAGTGCGAATTCATTTCTAGGCCGAACAAAATTCAATATTGTTTGATTGTTCCAGTTTCGAATAAATGCAGCGGCAGAGTTTCATATTTTGTTGGGAATGAGTTTTGCGGTAGTTGGGTAGAGCGCGCGTTGGCCAAAAATTCAAATGAAGTGCGTTCGTCACTGGCGTTGGAGTCTGACCTACTTAAAAGTACATTTTTCTATTTAAAGCGAAAAAAAGGGGGCCACGTGAGTTTCGCATCTGGATTTCTCAATTTGGCCGCCGGCCAAGGAATCAGTTATCGAACGGCCAAAGCGAGGCAAACTTTTTTTTTGCCACCACCCCGCAGACGTTTGTGTCCACTCGGTTCACTTGGAAGAAAAGCTTTCACATCTTTTTTTCGCCATTCTCGCGAAAGGCGAGTCTTTGTCGGCGATCAAACACAGTCGGTGTCGCTTTGATGATAAAAGCTTCCGGTAAGAGTGTGTTTCGGTGTCCCCGATTGCACTCGCCCCGGCTAGCCAAGCTGCGTCATCCATTATTACCAAGTGCAAGTAAAGTCTAAAGCCGCGAGCCTTCAACTTCAATCGAACTAACTACGAAAGGTCGACTATTCCAAGTAATCCATCACTTTCCTCAAACTTCGAAAGCAACTTAGACGGCTATTCCAAGTAACACCAATCAGAAATTAGTCTTCTAATTCCAATAACTCGATTATCCAACAATCATGTACTACGAAGAAACATGTTAGTGGCTCGGAGGCGACGGTTGGAACGAGGTTGCGTTGATTTGCCGGGGGGTGATTTGCTTTGCGTTACCAGGACACTGTGGAACACGCATGTAACAGGCCTCTCTGAAAGCGCAAACTTACTCTCGACCTACGTCAACCTCGTCGCCAGGTTCTCGAGGTGCTCGCTCGCACGGCAACTGCTCCCCGTGGCTTGAGACACGGAGATATGTAGGTCGATTAATCCGCTGTCTCGGTGCTCGCTCGAAGGTCAGGTGCAGACGTAGCGCAGCCGGAGAACACACCGCTCTGCCTACACCCACTGGCGACCCACACTGTTTGCATAATTTCAATTGTGCCAGGCTTGCTTTGCGAACTTTGATGGACGAAGGCCGACCACTCCGCCTTATTGCTTGCAGAGAAAGCGAGCGGGCCTTCCAACTTCACTCAACTAGCTATCGATGTCCCGTTTTTCCCCCCTTTTCGATTCTAATCCATTCAAGTCACAATACCATCATCCTACCTTTTTTTATCTTGATAACAGTGCTCTGGGTATTGACTTCTTGCTTTATGAAATTGAGTTAAATTCTTGTGTACTATCATTCAATTCGATTTGCGTTCAGTCATTTCACAGGATTAAAGAAATACTTGCACGTCGTATGTTTCGTTAATCTTTTCATTTCGCAACTTTATCGATTGGATCTAATGGATTTATCGAGTACAGTATTTAAGTGCATTAAATCGGATAAGCTGACGCGTGAAAAGTCACAGGGAAGAGTTAATACAAGTATGTTAAAAGTTTCAATTATAGTTGCTGAGTTCATTCAGGTTTAAATTGAATTCAAGTATAGTTTGTAGAGTCGATATTGGGTTTTCATCAGCAGTAACAATCAGAAAATGTTCCTTGGCACATTCCTCGTCAGTTTTAATTAACTCTTACATAATCATTCATGAGTAATCTAAAGTATATAATACTGAAACTCGCAGAGTTCTTTTACTATCGAAATCAGCAATCACTGTGCGGGCAAAGTGGTAACTCAGTCCGGGGAGATATATGGGAGGAGGCATTGGGCTACATGGAATTTATCGGCACCTGCATCGCAATGGGAAGGAAACTTACGACTTGATTGGATCGTATATTCCACGATTAAGCCTAATCTAAATTGCCTATCTTTCGATTAGGCTGAGAAAGCTTGCTCCACTGCTGAAACAATCCTTCTTACTCGCGAAGGTAAACGGCATCGTTATTCGACTTCCTCAATCCAGACTTTTTCTAGTCTAATTCCAAATTCCTACGTGCAAGAAAGACTTGAATTTCCTTGGCACTTAATTGCCGCACGGTGGGAATGTTATGTGGAATTGGCGAGGTAGGTGTCTAGGCGGGGACCAGTTTCCAAGGCTCGAGGTTGAAGAAGAGGGGAGGGAAGTCCAAAGAACAGCGGGTCAGCTAGATCCCAATAAGCACAATAGGTCGTCGGGCGAGAGTTGGGTCTGAAAACTGGGTCGTGTTCGCTCGATTAGCCTCGACCGACCATCTAACATCATCCACCACCGAGCCAGCGGACTATGGACTTGTCTTGATTCTCTTTTCTTTTATACATTCCCACTTCAGGCATTCGCCTCCCTTCGCTTATCGGCTTTCAATCGCAACGAGTTTCGCGCCTATAAAGAAGTGAAATAACCAGCCACGTAAGAATTATAAATACTGCCGATGCCAACCGGAGAAAAAAGACGAATGGCCGCACATGTTATTCGCTTGGAAGATCGCTCTGCGCTCGGTTTGGCGAAAAAAGCTGAAGTCCTTATATACTCGGTTTGCAGCGGGTAAAAATAAGCCAAGCTGCGGACTTTTTCTTCCTGGCTTGCTGCACGCAGTGGTAGCCTGAATTCGAGGAATACTGCGGATTCGCACGGAATTGCAGCTGGAATTCTATTGCGAATTTGTGGGATCGCTTGCTTCGGCACGTGGGAGTCTCGATATGAGGGAATCGGTGATGAGCAGCATACTATCGTGTTTCCTATCCAACGTGTATGCTCTTGCTTCCAATAAAGTTGATTTAAACACTTGTCATACGACTGTCGTATTTAGATTGAGTTAAAGACAAATCGTTGTCTTGGAATAGAGCCATCTCCGAGAGTAGGACACTGCTCGGCGGTGTGTCTTCGTGTGCTCTTAAATCCTTGCTTGTGTCTGATGAAAGCTTGCACCAGTGAAATTGTACAACAAAGACTCGAATGATAGATTATCCTAATTATTACTGCAAATTCTCCAATCGTAAACGTTGGTCTTGTCCAATAATCTCCTATAGGATCATTAATTAAATTCTTTAGATGTTCAATATCAATAGAACACTTCGGTGCAGGCTTTCATAATTCCACTTATTTAACTGAATGCACACATCCAACAGAATTAATCATCCTTTTGAGCCGCCTGGTAATCTCGTCGGTACTTAATAATTACCGCAGTTTAAATCCACTATTTTCCCAGAGCGAGAAGATGAAAGCTCGCGGAAAGCTTGAAAAGGCGCGTGGTACATTGGAAAGTGAACATCGCGTTGAATATAATTTCCACGAAAGTGGTTGGATTTCTTCCTCATTCCTCTCTTTGCTGGGAATCACTCCAGCGTATGATTGTCCGAAGCAAAGGAGCTGTTTGAAGCTGAGCGCACTGTTTTCACGGTTTTCCTGCTGTTTTCGCGGGTTTCATGCTCGCTGACTTTTTCTGAGAAGAATGCCTTATTATATTTAGAAGAGCGGCGGCCTCTCCCGCACGTGGAAGTATCAGTCAGTGCGCTATGCTACTTAAGCGGCGAAAAGCTTATTTCTGGCTCGGCAGAAAAAAGACGGCCGGCTATTGTATTCGCGGGTACTTGACAGCGAAACTTTATCACGGACTTTATTTCCCCACGGTGTTTTGGCGCTGCTTGGAGATTTAGGAAACGCGGAGCACAGCGAACACGTTGTAACATCAATATTTTTCACGAGTTTCCAGGCGCCACCGTCGGGAAAAATAACCCCACGTGATTTAGATCGCGCTCGATCTGCCACTCCGATCGCAGTACACAGTCAGAAGTACCAGGAGCAAAGTGCTCCCGAAGTCCTCCTGGTTGGGTCATTGTTCTTAAAAATATTCTGCAATTAAAGAATATTAGAGACTTACTAAAATCTACTAAAAATTGTTAGGCTAAAACTTAAGGGGAGTTTTATTTAATTCCAAGTAAAACAAAATTATTTAACCTGTAGTTATATTCGCTAATTATATGTATAATAATTGAAATCAAAAAGTATTATTAATAATTACTATTTTTTATGAACAACGCCTGATCATTCAAGATAAAGTAAAAAAGCAAAAGTTGCAGTGCAGTTCATAAGACTGTACTGCAACTGTAGCAAACTAACTCGAGCTTATGAGACAAGCATTAGATGAAATCAATTGTGACGCACGATATTACAGGGGAATATTGTCTCTCGGTGCAACTGGGTGAAAATCGAGGCTGGCAGTACATGTCCCTTGCTACAGGGAGTCCCGTAACTTCTTCGAATTACTGCGGCCTGCATAATCCCATTACGGGGCATCCAATTGTCTTATTGGATCAATGCCGAGGTATCGACTCAAGAGAGCGTAAACGTAAAACCAATTAGCGTTGGGCTTTTGCACCGTGGCTACTTTTACGATCAAGATAAGTCGGAAGTTCAAGTCGCATCATAAACTTAACATCTGCGCTCGGTGCTTTGGCTTCCTGATTAATTCTATCACCCTTAATTCGCCGGTATAACAAAAAAGATTACAGTCACTTTACGCAATGCGAAGTTAAAACCAGCCTTTTATTTATTATTTATTATTTAAATACGTAACAATGAATCGAAATCTATAATAAAATGTTATATAGTTCTGCTTTCACTACGAAATTTCCAACAAAACTGTTATTTAACAGAACATTGTATAATATGACATGCGGTTTTGTCAGTCAAGAAACATTTTAACCAGAGAAGCTGGAGTTGGGGGGTGTCAAAGTTGGGAATTCCGCACGACAGTAGCAAAAGCCGTGGCACGGTGATGCTCGAACAGTTAGAGCCGGTCGGCGTGGCCGCGTGCGCACAATTAAAGCCTAATTGGAAAGCGGCATGCCAGTAATTTACCGTTTATCGCGGGGGCACTCGGCAGATGCGTCGGCCATCCGTTTCTTCAGCTGTGTTTCCTGGAGGCGGATACCGGTCTTCTGCACTCCGCTAATAGAGAACCTGGCGTTGTCATCCGCCGGCCGGTGTCAGTAGTAGTAGAGCAATCGGCGTGAATAGCTGCCGTTGGGGTCAGACGGTCGTTCGGCCAGCAGTCCTTACGTATTTAGGTCGGACTACGCACGGGGACATACTACTGCAGCAGTCCTACGCGCGCGCTGGCATCCACCGCGCGCGCGTCGTTGCTAAAGCTCTTCGCTCTACTTTGCTCTCTTGCTCAATAAGAAATGCTTCCATTCTTTATTATCGAAGCGCAGCTGCTTCGAATATTAAATAATCTAATAACAGTCTATATTACATTTCTACTGCATATAAATATTCTCATGGAAATTTATTCATGAGGTCTTCTCGTATTCTGTACGGGATATTTTAATTAGTAATTATCGAATTGCGGCTTTGAATAATGATATTAACATTTCTTCTCCGCCTTCAACGTGAAATATATCCCGATGACAATCCATTTCACACTCCGGCTAGCGTGGACAAATGATTTCCAAACAGGGTTGACAGATTGCAAAAGCACTCGTGGACAATCGGAGATGCATGCGTGTTTTGACAGATGTATTTGCACTGGGAGGAGGAGACGCGCGACACCCGGTTTGCATATGACATAACGGGCCAGCCTGCTCCGAGAATCTCGGGTTTTAGTCGCGCGGACTCGAGAGGGAAATCTCTTGCATCAGAGAGCTCCTATTAATCAAGGGTAATAACAAGAGCGGCAGGTTTTTTGTCGGCCCACTTAATTTAATCCAGCCTTTCGAATCGATAGATTGTTACATATGATTTTTCGAGTCTTGTACTCGCCCGAGTGGCACGTGAGTATCGCGCGCGCGCGCGCCGCACAAAAAACTCCAAGGCTCTCCTTTGCGAGCGCGACTCTGTTTGCCTGGCTGCTATATGCGTGGAGAGCTGGGCTACCAAAGAGCTCTTAAACATATTTGGCACTCCTTTCAATGGCCATTTCTTCGCTCGAGCACGAAACTGGCAAAAAGACCTCTAGAAAAACAGCCGGCTTGGGAGCGCATAGCGGTGACGGGCGCGCGCGCTCCTTGTCCCGCCTACCACCACTCACTCCTGATCGTACGTGACACAATTATTCGAGATTTTTGAATAAGTGCAAAGCCAACGTTAATAATGCCTGCGGGCTAGAGAAAGTGACGGTCGACGCCGGATAATATACTGGGTGACTCAACTACGCGTTATCTTGGAGATCTTACCGGATATGTAAAACCGACAGTACATAACAAGTCCCTCATTAAATTTTAATATAAAATTTAAGACAGCTTTGTATCTATTTTTTAATACATAAAAGTCACTGTTGTTTATAGAAATGGTAGCATCAGATGCATTTATTTAAATAGCTTTGTAAGCTCTATAAATACTGAAACTAAATTTATCCAATCGTACAGTGATCTTAATTTAAGTCTTTAAAGTATTCATACAAAGTGAAAGCACGGTTGCGGCTGTTTTACATAATAAAGCGAGATTTCTTTTAGATAGTGCGTAGGAACTCTAGTATTCCATTTTCAGGTCACCCTGTACATACAAACACGTATGCAAACCTACGCGGCTCGTTGTAATGAGGTTACACACAGCGGTACGTTGTATGTCTTTCGATTTAGCCCGAAGCTAAACTACGTAGCTACGTGTACCTGCTCGCACCGACAATCATCATCCGCGAAAAAGGATCGCAATTCTCTCCGTGGCGGGAAAATGTCGGCGTGCCACGAGCGCGAAGACACCTGATATTTTATAACGCGCACAGGCCGCATTATATCTCGGATTACTTGAGTTACGAAACATTGTTGTATCACTGGCGAAAATAAAGTTTCACCGCCGCCGCCGCTGGCAGTTGTCGTATTTTCAGTAATAAAGCTCCCACTAGGCGCTAGTAAACACTTTAATGTTCTCCAGAATACATATAACATTCCTTAATACCCGTTTTCGATATTCAGCGTGTCTCTAGAAACGTGTGAAGTATATTAAATTATGTATCAAGTTTTTCTATCCATACTAAACCACTTTAAGTCGAGCATATCACTTTTTCAGTGACAACTCAATCTTATTCATTATGTATAATCAGTCAAGTAATACATTTTTAATTATTTCTTTTTAAACACCTGCTTGTATGAATCAATTTACATCGTTGATTCAATCTATATTTTATCCGTTTTTATTTTGACTGGAAGGATCAGTTTTGGAGAACATTCCTTTTTCTCTGTTGAAGAGAGCTCATAGCTGTTGCTTATAGTTATGTCAGATGGTCTGCAACGTGAATCGTGAGAGATTAGAGAATGGTTGTACCTTTGCTCTTAGTTGCCGGGTGGCGGGCGTACTTGACATTAAGATTGGCATGCAGCAACTATAATCCATCGGAATCACTCGGAGGGAGTTCGTAATAGTGGAGAAACCCTAGGGATACCTGTCGCATCGACGAGCGTTCACGCTATCGTGACTGGCCTGCTCACGGATAGATTTACTACTTCGGTGAAGTGCTCGGATATAAATTACCCAATATCTCCGAGAGCCAGAGTTGTAATGTCTGCTCGGCGTATTCTCCTGATTGTCGGAGTGTTCCATGTTCCAAGTGGCATAGGCCGCTCACCGCGTGATACACTCGATTGTGTAACGCAGCCACTGCCAGTGCTCGGCCTTTTCGCTTCCTTTTCTGGATGAGTTAAACGCAATATTCTTCCTCCCAGGCAGAAATATAAAATTGACATTTTTAGACGATCCTGTATTTTATTACAGTAAAGCATTGTAAATTAACTTTTGGCTTCGTTGTATCAGTTTCTTTGGGTGTAATGTGTGTTCGAAGGAATAGAGATTTTAGAAATTGGAGTTTTCGATTGCAGAACTGATTGATTCGAGGGTGACGTCATTTACGATAGATAGATTGTTATCGAAGCCCTTAAGAGGAGACGTTAATGATATCTGGAGATAGTAATGCAGCTGTTATCGTTGAGATCACTGCCAGGATTAAATGGAGTTTACCCGGCTCTCGGATGATTTTAACAACACTCGACCACTTTACTTACACGTGATTTCAGACATTTATATCGGATACACATTTATTTTTCTTCTTACTAGTCTTTACCCCGATTTATATCTCTATTCAATCATCACCACACAGTTTCATTGAGTCTGTGGATGCTCTTGCATATTCTGTTGCCTCAAAGCAAACAAACATTCCCCTTTTCTAAGCCCTCGCTGTGGAAAGGAATTCATAAGCAGTTCTAAGCATACGTTGAAACACGATTCCCCTAAATCTTCTGGAAGTTTTGAGGAGCCGTAAAAATACCAGACATAGACTTTGAGATTGAGTCCAATAGCCTCGAGTTAGTAAGTCGTATTTTTATGATACATTAACTTGGTCCGAATGAACTGGACTCGCATGAAAATATCACTTGTGTCTCTCTCTGCTCGCGGCAGAGAAAGAGAGAAGGGAAACGCGGTGATCTGTAGGAAGAGGCGCGCCCTGAATAAACATTTTCCACTTTCCGGTAAACGTTTTGCAGACGGCCTGGAAATAGCAGCGGAAACTGCTCGAGGCTCACTTTATGCCGGATACATACTTGGTCGCCTCGACACACTCGCCGCGATATAGTATGTATGTACATCTCCGAATAGATCCGCACACTTCGCAGAATTCCGTCTGTCTCTGCAGTTTCCCCTTCTTCCGCCTGCTCGGCTTCTTCTTTATGAAGCGCAGCCACTCCGTTCCTCCTCCTCAATGAACTTTCCGCATCGACTTTACGTCTGACCTTCAGATCTTCACGTGCTCGCGATAAGTAATCCTGTTAGATGGTGAGAGGATATTTGGCTTACAGGTGTATAAATATAGGCTGATGAGGATTTAAGCTAATGACTGGCTAGCAGATTGAGACTTCATTCATGAACGCTCTTAATATATTGACAGTCGGATTGAATAACTGTAGTAGAAATTTAATTATAAATAAAAGTTGAACAATATAACAGTACCGAATATAAGAATAGTTTTAATGTATACGGGCTGTCAAAGTTCCTCTGAAACTCAGATCCTTGACCTCAATTTTTTATTGACTCTCTAAAGTAGGAATTGCTCCAGTTTAATATTACTGTCAACTGAGCTGTGTCACCGAAGTATAAAACGATTGTATTCCAAAATATTTTCTAACGTTATTGTTACTAAATTCAATGTACATTTCATAATGAATTTTCTAGTAAACATAGATTCACCAACTCATTAATTTTCCTCGGGAAAATTACATTCGTTTATCAAGTCGACAAAAAATCCGTATTATCCACTGCGTTCTTTCTTCCCTTTCTATAATTGAGCGCAAGGCATTAAGCAAGCCTGGCTTTAAAAGGACACTGGCAGCCAGGTTTTCGAGGCCTGCCGGCACTCGACATTGATTTTCCCCGAGTGCGAAGTAAAACGCATTTCGCCCTTGCCTCTGTGGCTGCGCCTGCTTATACCCTTGTTGCTTTCTGTTTCAGTGGTGTACTGCGACTATACCGCTTCCGGAAGGTCGCTGCAATTTCTCGAGGAGTATATCGCGAAAGAGGTACTTCCATGTTTGGGCGACACTCGGGCGTCCACGTCTATTTGTAGCCTGCAGTCTTCTCTCTTCAGGTGAGTCTTGGTGGGGGAAAAAAAAATGCTCTTTCTCTCTGTTCTTCCTCTTGGGGGGGTTCACTTTTTCCTTCGCTCGCTTTCTCGCCTTGCCACTTGAGCGCAAAGTGCAGGGACGACCGCCGGAGCTTCTTCATCCTCGCTCGCTTGATTTAAGGCAGCGCGCCGCCGGAGTCATTAAAAGCTGCGGAACAAGTAGCGCGCACTCTTTGACGAAGGTTCTCGGCGCCCGAGAGAAGGAGAGAGAGCAGGAAGGACGCTTTTATAATATGATATATGCGAACACGTAAGAGGAGAAAGGCCGCGTGCCTGAGTGGTGTTGGCTGTGTGTAGGTTCGTGACGCGCTTCACATTGAGATGGACCATCGAATGATCGCGATAACGATCGAGGTCGCCAACACACGCGCATTTCTCTCGACGCGAAAGCCCTCCTGCATAGTTATCGAGCGCTAACGACATGTATATCAGCACTAGCTCCTTCCTGGAACGCGCTGACGTCCAAGGATCGCTTAAATGTCCGGTGCAATTGGACTAGCTATACGCGAACGATTCTAGATATTGCTACTCCTTCGCTCCGAAAGCCTCCCCGGAGACTTGGCCTGCTCCAATTTGCATAATTGTATGTCTAGCACGAATGCGGCTCTCGCGGCCTATCAAGCTCGATGCTTGAATTATCAGTTCTTCTTTTTAATCCTGCGCCTCTTAACAACGCTCCACATATCGCGGTAATTATTGCTCGGAGATAAGCTGCACTTTTATTGCACTCTGGCTAGGTCAGCATTGATATATCGTTCTCCTATTGCTCGGTGTGCATCCAGTACACTTGATGAGGCGAGATAGGTGGAATTAATGTGGCAGTTTCCTGGATGAAAAATCCGAGGAAATTTCTGTCAATACTGTTATCTGTGTTTACGATACACTGGACTTAGCATATGCCGCATTTTATTGTAACTGGAATCAAGCGATTTATAGTCTGCAATCTTTGTTGATGATTTGTCGAAAGAGTTTACCTTCGATGATGCAGTCTTTCTCGCGAACGGGATTGCCTGCCGATCGTAAATCTCAAGCGAGTCTCGAGCGCAGGGGTGGTTCCGGTGGTCGTCCCGCTTTCTGGCGCTGATGTCCCAAATCAATATCAACCCTAGAGCCCCCGAGTGTGGTACTTATTCGTTGCACGACCAGCCAACAAAGACAAAAGCATTGGCGTACCAGACGACATCACGCGACTTTTAAAACGTCCATGTTTTACGTTAGCAAACACCTGCAGTATCGCAATATTACCTTGTTTCCTGTTTAATGTCAGCCGATTCCAGCTCGAAACTAGATAATCATTTCGTGCCCTACATAGCGCTTTAAACATTTCCCTGTGGCGACTCTCAGTATTTTTTCAGCTCATTTATAACAGTATTATCTGTACACGTACATATTTAGTCATCAAGGAAATTCGTGGCTAATAGATTTGTCCATAACTGGTAATTTTAGAATACAATATGCTCCATTTTACTGATTACTGCACTCATTATTTGAGATTACGATAAACTACTCTTTCCTATATAAAATTCGAATAAAAGACACGGGATCTGTTTACCCTCGAAAGAAAAGTTATTCCATCGCTACGCAGTTGGTATTTGTATATTCGGCCCGAGGGGATTTTCGTTTCAAAAGCTTTTTGCCTCAAAGCAAATGCGGGAGTTCATGTCATTGGGACTGACAAGTTAATTGACGACAGGCTCCACCTGTTACACATCGAGTAAATAGACGGCCAGTTCGATCGGGCTCCCGTTACATTAGGTAATTAATGAAGGGTGGCGAGGGTGAGATCGATACAAGGGGTGGAATGTTGCAGGCATGAAGCCAGAGACATTGTCAGGCACGCAGTTGGAGCTGGAGAGCAGGATGCGGTCTTGTTCACGGGTCAAGGCACGGCCGGTGCCCTTCGCACACTTTTGCGACATCTCGATCTCTCCAAGTCGACGGTCGTCTTCGTCGGCCCGTTCGAGCACCACGCCAACCTGCGGCCTTGGCGCGAATACGGCGTCAGGGTAAGGAATTCGAGAGTATAAATTATACGGAAGTATTTTCGGTGCGACGCTTCGCCTCTCCTTGGAGACGCTCTCCTCTCACCGGGAATAGCTTGCCAATCTTAATTTAGGGAGGAAGCACTGAATCCGCTTGACGTCTTCACTCAAGATGAATTATCCTAGACTTAACTTCCTGCTGACCGACCAGCAACCCCGACACTCCTTTTATTATTTCTTCCCCTGTTAGATTCTCTCGATAAATGTTACCTGTCCAAATGGCTATTTTCAACTTGGCTATTCTCTCATTAAGTTTAGTCACATCAGTTTTGTTAGTTTGTACTATCTGCCATCGGTTGCCAATACAATGTTTCAAGAAAAATGTCTTCTGTCATTGGTATTTATGTGGAAATAATTGGTTTTTGTCAGAGTCAAATGAAGAAGTGCTTTCTAGAATGTATCGTTTAGGAAACGTCCTATAAAGTCTGTCTTTATTCATGTAAGATTTTGGTTTACAGATAGTACGAGTATCCGAAACCCGCGAGGGTTTCCTCGATCTGAATGATCTCGAAAGGGGTCTGATAAAGATGCGAGGGGAGGGTGTCGCACAAATGATCGGATGTTTCAGTGCCGCCAGTTGTATAACGGGTGTTTTGGCAGATGACGTCGCGACAACCCTGCTCTTGCACCAATACGGTGCACTGAGCTTCTGGGATTACACGACGACAGGTAAGAATCCTTTCGATGATTCTTGGAACACGATAGGTGTTCGGACAATATACAATATCTATCAGATTCACGCAATGCTTGTGCCCCTTTAGTACGAAAGTATACGTATCGAGTGATTCCCGAAGGTAACCCGAGTAGACGCGCTACAATTCGACCTGCGTCTTCATGTAGTCGCGAATAATTCGATTTCCCATTAATATTCGTAACATCCTTAGAATTAATTGTATTCTCCTTCAGCGCCGTACACGCAAGTCGACATGAATCCACATCTGCCTGGCGTTGGAGAAACAGCGGTACACAAGGACGCAATTATATTTGCTGGGCACAAATTCATCGGTGGAGTGCAATCACCCGGAGTTCTCGTGACCAAGCGATCCCTCCTTAAGGATAAAATAGGCACCGAGGACATGAGGGACTCGCATCGTTATCACAGAGACCCCGAACTTTGCGAAGAGAGCGGCACAGCCGGTGTCGTCGAAAGCATCCGATGCGGCCTCGCTGTTCAACTGAAAGAAAACGTGACGCCTAGAGCAATCGTCACGCGCCAGGATAAGATTTCAAGGTGAGCAGTTACGATCTTTCCTTCGGCATAACTTCCTGGTAATACATGGTGTACGAAATTGTAACACTTCGTATGCCGTCCCTCGATTCTTATTGGAATACAGTCTCAAGGATTGAAGGAAGTGGGTATAAAAAAAAGCGGAGTTGTAACAGAATTGAATATCGATTTTAATAGGAGTGTTGTTTGTTTCGATGGACTGGACTTTCGGTAACATACTCATTCCTTTTACAGACAAGTGTTGGCTCACGTGCGCACGATTCCGGAACTAATCCTACTTGGCAGTGCCTCGCAGAATGTTAAGAGGCTTCCCATCTTTTCCTTCATGGTGCGTCATCCCCGCGGCACGTTTCTCCACCACAACTTCGTGTGCGCCGTCTTGAACGACGTCTTCGGCATACAAGCACGCGGTGGGTGTGCGTGTGCTGGCCGCTATGCCCACGATTTGATGGGGATCGATCAGGAACTTGCCAAAGAGTATCAAAACGTTCTCGTTGAAGGGTAAGAAGTTCTTCTACGATCAACTTTCTCCCGGTGACCTACTCTCCGAACTTGTCCTATTTCCGCCCTGTTTACCTCATACTTTTATCATAAGCCGAGTTAAACGAGACTTTTCCTCTCTGTTGTAGGGAACGAAATTCTGAGAATGAAGAGACAAACGCAGAAGGCCTCAGACCAGGATTCGCTAAACTGTCCTTCCCATACTTCATGTCGGACGCGGAAGTAGCATTTGTCCTTGAAGCTTTGAAAATGGTAGCCACTGAGGGCTGGAAATTACTGCCACAATACGTCCTAAACCCTGACACCGGCGAATGGCGTCACCACACGAATAGTGTGTTCAAAGAGCGTAAATGGTTGGGTTCGATCAGATACACTGATGGCAAAATGATCTCCTCTGAAAGGAGGGTCTCCGGTTCAGGGACCTTCCCACAGAATTACGGCGACTGCCTTCATACAGCTAGGAATATTTTCAATCGGGCTCGAAAGATGGCTCAGCGATATCCTTTGAAGATTGATCGTAGCTTCAACTTCGTATCGGAGCGAATGGAAGCGCTTCGATGGTTCATGTTGCCCAGCGAGGCGCAGGATCTTCTCCTAGGCAATTCTCAGAATGTCAAACAAGAAGTACCCTTTAATCCACTGCTCGCTTGGAACAGATTCGGCCATCACACGCCCACGACAACCCATGACAGCTTGGTGAACTCGATGGTCCTTGCGAATAGCATTCGACGACTGAACAGCGACATTCCACGAACAGGGAACGTCCCGATATCTCCGAACTCACCGCGTCATCGTAGTCTTCCTGTCTTAAGCACCGCGCGAAAGATCTTGCTAAGCACAGTGGAATCACGAATGTCCAGTCCGAATATGATGAATTGCATGGAAGAGAGCGAGCAGAAGATGGGAATGGATCAAAGAGATTGCTCAGCAGGTTATAGGTCTCCAGCTACGTGTCCAAGTTCGCCGATGCCGGTGAGGTTCGCTGTAGGGGAGGCGGTCACCCCTTCGGCTCTCGGCACGATATCTCAGGTTGGCAGTCGACTAGTTAAAGAGCAAAGAAATCTCGTGGATGCTGCTAACTCCGGACGAGTCAGGTGCAATTCTCTCGGCAGTACCACCGCTGGCGGTAATGCTACGGGGAATCGCACCGTGGCCTCTTCCTCTTCGTCGCCTGTGCCACCGCTTCCGCTTAGTCCTCAGACTCTCACGAGTTTGGGATTGAGTGGAACGAACGGCACATCCACCAGACCCAGGCGACTCCATTGTAGTTGCAGTAGTCAGACCGAGCTGAATTCACTTGAATTGGAAACAGCTAGTCCTAATCATTCGATCCTCTCATTAAACTGTCATCATCCAACCTCCCCACCGTCCTCATTCTCATCCATTGGCGACTGCAACGAGAGGTTCGCCGCCGGACGATCCTCACCGGTATCTGCGAATCCTGGACACAGATCGGAGGATAACCTGAGCGCTTATGTGAAGGAAGTCACCAAGGAACTCGCGACAGAGATCAAATCCGAGATACGTGAAGTCATCTCGAAAGTGGATGACGCGCTGTCGGAGACTAACACCTCGGAGAACACTCCGCAGCATCACTCTCGAGTCTACAGTGCCATTAGTCAACTACCTATCGAGGATAAACAGACGAGACACGATTCCTTTACGGCGAGTGACATCGCAGAGTACTTGATGGAGTTCTCGAAGGAAATGGCCAGCGAAGTTAAGTCGGAAATCAGGTGTATGGTTAATGCTGTCGACGGCCTCCACAGACACTCGCCGGATGCTTCGGCGTCGGATGTTTCCTCCAATGGATGTGGATCGCCCGATAGAGGGAGAGTTCTTCAATCATCATCATCGCCAAGGTTCTCCAGCACCAGACGAAGTGGTCCCATCGAGATCGCCGCGAAAGCTGGCGAGTTATCTCAGCAGGAAAGCAAGATGTCCAGCGAGTGCTCCTCCGATGAGACAGTAATCTACGTGGTGAAGCCTTGCGAGAATGGACAAATAGTTCCTGATCAGTCAAAGACCGAGGACGAGGAAGTCGTGAATGATTTGGATGACTTGGACGAAGATACTCATGAACGAGGGGGTCTCGAAATCGGCGATGCGAGAAAGATTCTTCCTAAAATCTATTCCGCTGTAAACTCAGTCAGTTCTCAAGACAGCGGCATTAATTTATCCTTCCATGAAAGTGATAAATCATTGGATTCGGTTGACTTAAAACGCAGCAGTAGTGCAGAGTCCAATTCGGCTAATTCTTTCGGGCGGAAAGCTCGTGCTTCTTCAATGAGCGCTTTGACAACCAAGTCGAACTGTAAGCAACAAGTACGTCAAAGGAATGATCTCTCTGAAGACGAGGAGTGCTCGAGCGATTTGAAAGAGGAAGAAGACGGCGATCAAGAAGGCACGTTCGACAGCAAGGACGGAAAGACTGAATTCCCACGAATCCAGTGGCACTGCCCGCCTAAGACCATTTGGAAGCCAACGGTGGAAGCCATGCAAGAATTCGACATGATTCGGGACAACGACAGAGTGTTAGTGTGCCTGTCAGGGAGCGGTAAGGATTCGGTCTCCCTCTTACACGCGCTGCATCAGTACAAATTTTACGCGAGGTCAAAGGGTATCGATTTCGAGATTGCCGCAGCGACGATCGACGTTACCGGCCAAGATCCGATCGATGTGATGAGCTATTTGAAAGCCCTGGACGTTCCTTACTTCTACGAAGAGCAGGTCACCGACTCGAGCAGTGCGAGCGCCGACAATCAGCCGGAAGAAGTGTCGGCCAGCAGCAGCTGCAGCTTTTGTAACCGCAATGTCCGAGCACAATTATACTCGATCGCCAAGCGAGAGGGTTATAACGTGCTGGCTTTAGGCCAACACTTGGACGATCTCACCGAGGCTTTCCTCGACTCAGTTTTCCACGGCGGCAGGCTGCGCACCATGAAAGCCCACTACTATATCCGACGACAGGATCTCAGGGTCATCAGACCGTTCGTCTACGTTCGAGAGAAGGCGCTCAAGCATTTTGCCGAAAGTAAAAAGATTCTGGCTGCTCGAGAAAGGAGGTCGAACGATGCACCCAAGGTAAAGTCCACACTTTACAATACTTCAACTCGACCCATTTCCCCATTGCCCTTCTTCTCCGCGAGGCTAATTCTGTACATTACTTTGTGAACACGCGTGCACACCCGTCTCATAAGAATAACATTTTGCAGAAGGAGAAGCAGAACAGAGGATTGATGCTGCAGGGAGAGCGTTCCTACCCGAGATTATACTGGTCGGTGCGCACAGCACTCTGGCCGCTGATAAATGCCCACGGCCAACTTTCGGACTATGATTTATCCTGCAGCAGCAGCAGTAACAACATCGGCAGCAGTCCAAGCAGCAGCACCAGCAGCAACATAAGCACCAGCAGTGGGAACTCGTCGGGCGCCAGCGGGACTAGCAGCAGCCAGCAGAAGAGACATCGCCGACCAAAAGCGAATTCATTCTCATCCGCAGCTGCGATCCATTGTGGATCACAAGAACTCGAAGCTAACGAAGAGACCGATGAAGAACCGGTCCTCTGAGAAGGAGCCGTCGCGAGATGGGAACTCAGGCGCCCTTTACTCTCATACTCGCACTTACGCCGGAAACCTACTCCCTTGGCGTACTCCGTTCTAAGGCGAAGGCGACATCTCGTCACTCCTGTCGCCGATATCGGCAGCGTCGCCCACTCCTTGAAGCGTTAGAAACAAGAAATCTGTTATTAAACCGGCGGTTCTTCAAAGAGTGGAGGACGCTCGCTTGGAAACGGAAAGCAGTCTTCGTCGACGGTCGAATGGACTAGTATAGTTTGGGTTCGACGACTGCTTTGACTTTGGCTCCGTTTAATTTTGTAGACTGTGGCAATGACAGAACTTGTCAGTTGCAAGGAAACAGGAGCAGCTTCCTTTCGGAAGCCAGTACAAACCAATTGGTTAGCGCCGGGAGAAAATAAGAGGAGGCTACGTCGAATTGACAGTGGTCTTGTTCGGAGGTTTTAGCTTTTGACTACTTAAAGGAGAATGTACGCGGTGAAATGTTACTTACTCAAAGGCACTCGATTCTTTCGACAGTGAGATGACAAACGCTCGAGTAGAATTTCTCGTGTTTGGAGTATACGAGTCCTGTTTAAGAATGCGAGTGTCTTTGGAGTTACAGGGGATCCTCGGACAGTGGGGTTCCTTGAACGATAATTATTATTGTGCGTCGTTTGATCCGGTTTCCAAGACGTACGAGGACTTTAGACACTGACAATTGTCACTTGGAACAGTCATACGCGTTCTCGATAAGGGCCAGGCAGCTGCTTCTTGCAGTCCACTTAGTTCAAGTGCATGAAATTGCGTAAGACCGAGTACACAGCTCACACGAAACACTAATCGAATGTATGCGTCTAGACAAATATAGGCTATGGATCGCAAAGGAGTGAACGGAAGATGAGAAATGAAAACAAACCGCAGCTCGAAGGACTCGGCGCGAAGGACTTCCTTTTTTACGTGACGGTGATTTGATAAATTATTTCGCTATGCGACTTCGGTATAATTAAAGTTAGGTATATAAGGGACGAAATTTTCTATTCGCAAGTCGCAGTCCTGCGAGCTCTGCTTCGTGGCGGAATCATTGGTAATCGAAGCTATCCACCAGACTGTATCGAGCAAGATAAGACAAGCACACAATAGGACAACACCTTTTCCATCGGAATCCACTAGGACGTTCATTTCTACGCGGTCAGAAACGTCGTCCTTGATGATTCACCCAAAGGTCCACGAATCCCGGATAAAGGATATCGTGAGAAATATCTGAAGGAAGAAATTATTAGGACTGGAAATGGAAATCTACTAGAACGGTCCACGCGAACACTTTGCATTCGCTTAAAGGAAATTCGGAAGGACCCTCGAAGGATAGATCGACAAAACGGTAGAGGATAAGCTTTGGAAGATTCACGATCCTATGTACTTCAATCTGACACACGCACGCACACACACACACTCTCTCTTTCTCGTAAATATGTATATATGCTTTCGATAAGTAAGCAGAAGAAGCATGATACATAACTAAACGAAAGCTCTCTACTATTAGCTGAGACTGCCCCGACCGATAAACATTCAAAATCGACTTTAATCAAGTCAAAAAATCATCAAGCACCTCGCAAAGGGCATACCGGCATCTTTACGAAATCCCCGAGTAATCTTTAAGACGAATGAAACCAGTGGCGAATGTGATAAACGTGTAATTCGAGTGCATTCTTTAGTAGTATATTCTCAGTGTTAGAGTCGCCACCGGTTTCCCTAGGTGTACGCGAAATTCTCAAGAGTCTGTTTATTTTTAAAATCTAGTAAGGGGGAACTCGTAAAGAGCAGTCGGTACGAGCCATTGTAAAAGGCTTGACAAATCTCGAGATCCGTCATGAAATGCATGAGGAACGATTGGAGGAGATCCTTGGTATAATTGGCAGTGAGAAATCAGATTGCTGAGTTAGTGGAAGGTGGGGCAGGGCAGTTAAAAGTTGGGTGCTGGATGGCATAGTGACCCTTATAAGCCGTAAGCCAAGTGGGTATTCAGAGACACTAAGAGTCGCTGTAAGAGAGTCCGATAGTCAGAAGATACTTGAAGTTGACTCGCCAATACTTAAACGCAAGGAGAATCGCTGTCTTACGTTTGGTCTTTTTTATGTTCGGCAATTGTGTACGCTCGCTACTACCCTAGGATAATTAAGGAAACTCGTACCTACTCTAGGTCGCATGTAAAACATACATACAGAGACACTGACACGCCGGCATACATACACACTTACACGTATTACACAAGGACATACACACACACACACATACGTGTAGATTCCCTCTCCCCGTGCGCCCCCCTCCAAGCCCACCCTTTGTGTCGTACTCATTTTTGTAAAGTGAAGAGAGACTCGTCTGTCAAGTGTGAAGCAAGTGTTGACAGCATGTGATGGGTGAAGAGCAGCGTGCGTCGGTGGTGGCAGGGAGATCTTGATCTATACGAACTTTCGCGAATAGATATTGCCATATTTTCCGAGAGTTACAAGAGGACGTTGTTACTGTAAAGATATGTAAGTTTATTTATCGCTAATAAAACCGAACGTTTACGAAAGCCGCCGATTTTGAAATGAACTGGGAGACCCCTTGAAGGATAAATCATTTTACTTGTGCATTCGCTTCTTTATTAGTGAAGGGAGAATAAAATGAAGACTGACGGAAGATGAAGAGATATTCTGATAGTGGAGATTGTAAGATAGTAAGTGGAAGCCTTGAAGATCTTACCGTATGACAATTAAATCAAACGAAGTTATTTTCACTTATAAACTGCAAACTTTGCAGTTTATTATTTATTTTAATTATATCTATAATCGGAGCTTGGGTTGTAGAGACAATAGTGGGAGGATTTGTGAAGGGTTGAAGGAATAATATAAACTTGAGCTTTTCCATTGATTTATTAGATCATTTGAAATATTTGAAATAGCGTGCAGCTTTTGTTATTGGCGTAACAGTGAGATATCGTTTAAGGTACACAGTATGAGGCTCGAAGAGAGCAAAAGCGACCAAGATCAATGTTTAAAATTCACTTGAAATCCTTGTTCGAAAGCCCGGACTCTCGCTTCTGAGGCGCTCGCAGGCAAAAGGTATCGCTTTTGAATTGAACGCTATTATCAGCGACGAGCCCTTATCTCTCGAAATCAGTAGAGGCCAGCAGTGGCCGAACTTTCGCCCTTTATTTCGAGGTACATTTACAACCGGCTTTCTCCCTCTCCTTCCGTTCCTCCTACTTCCTTCACTCTCAGCCGGTCAATTGTGAAGTCGTTAATAATAGAATCCGCCGAACTTTCAGTGCTTGTCCCCTTAAAGTTACTTGACAGTGCTGGTCGAAAGGATGGTCGCAACACGGCAATCTATTGGATGACATTTTCTCATTCTCACTTTGACCCTTTAATACTCGACACATAGTTTAGAATATTGCCTGGATTCTGATTAAAGCCACGATAATTATCCTAATATATTCCCAGGAGCGTGGTTTCGTTCAACGAAACTCGTTAGAGATACAGCCGTTCCGGGATTGTAAAACTCGGCAATTAATCAATTAATCAATTGAGAAGTTAAAGAACTCTCCGCTTACCCAATAAAATAACAAGGGTTCGGCCGCTCCAATGTTTCACTAACTATTTACGAGTTCTCGCTAGTTTCCTCGAGGAATTTGGATTCCCGGCACCATCCTCTCGACCATCGAGTGCGCGCGCGTGTAATACAGTGATCTAGTAAACGAGGAGAATAAAAGTGAGAAAGTACTCACGACACGAAGTCCGACGGCGATCGGATTGCCTTTACATCGAAAGTCTCGCGCGCAGTACACCATTGAAGGGATCCGATGCGCAAGGAAGAGCAATGGAACCAACGATCTCGAATAGCACGTGCGTGAATTCGAACTATCTTCTTCGATCTCGTATCCGATGAAACTTTATTAAGTGATCGAGTTACAGATTCGGTTTTGCCAGAGATCAAGCGGAAAGTAGATCGGTTTACGTGTAAAAGAATCACGCTCACTAACACTGACTTCCCTCTTTTCACCTCTGAACACCGTCACTATTTCCTTCGTCGCCCTACCATGGTGTACAGCGCAAACCGTCAGAGAGAATGATTTAAGAAAGGTAATTATCTTTTATCCATAGAGAAAGTGTAGCACAATTAGTGAGAAAATTAGACGTCTAGCTTGTCGAGTTTTGTGTATACAGTTAGTTCGAAGAAATCTCTTGGGATGAATATCAGTACTTTCTGTCTTCGTGTGTTTGTGTGTATGCATGTGTGTGTGTGTGCGTCTCAGAGACGAAGTCGAATATATTTTTCTCTCCCAAGATCATCGCTGCTGACTGCTTGGCGCGCTTCCTCGGAGCTGCAGCCAGCACGCGTTGGTGAAAAACGTGAGCGAATAGAGTTAGTAATCACCGGCCGGCAATGCTACGCATCGGAGCGAATGTCCCCCTTTTCTCGGGTAATCCTCTTCAGTGATAATGTCGCTGGAATATATTTATTGCAGCGTCTCCGTGGCGAATTGCTTTTCAACCCGCTTTACTAAACGTAGGAATGCCCCTGACATTTACAGCCCTGATTCTCGTGTTCTTTTGAGGCTCCCGTAAATTACAGGAAACAGATGTTCGAAACGGATTGATTCGGTCGATTATCTTAGGGCCGATTAGTGAAAAGTATGACAGATGAAGATTAAAGAATGGTAAAACCTGAAAGAGCGCCTTCTAAAAAATCGCGAACCATATTTTTATCTATCACAATTAGAACTTACCAATTTTTAAATTGACGTGATAGACTTTCGTATTAATCAGTGAATCGTCTGGAGAAAATAGAATTTCACGCTAATTTTGGTGTGTTTGATTGAAAAGCCTAGTTCGGTAGCCAGCGGTTCGAGTGTCTAATTGAATATCTCAAAAGAAGGGTGACATGAACGCGACCGTGCATTGCCGACGACACATTGTTAATTCGTTCTATCTACGAAAGAATGAGAATAGGTAAAATCCTAGTAGCCCGGAGATTGCACGTCATCTTCCTCGTCCTCTTCATCGTCGTCGATACCTGGCTCGCCGAGAGCGTGAACAAATTCTGAAACAGAATATTTCATTTTCACTATACAATCTGTGGTTAATTAACTGTCACAGTATTTTCAAAGCAAGTCCCTTTACCTTGTCGAACGATTGATTACTACTTGTAAAGAAAAGGCAAAAGAGCATTCACCTTGTCGAACCAATCATTAAATATATTAGAATGTTAGACACACTCCAATCTTTCTTTACACATGGAGTGGAATTACAATAAGTTTCCAATTCTTCGCCTTTGTATTAGTTTACGAGGCACAAGTATAAACCTAGTGCATCAGACTCGCTTTTACTCTTCAGCCTTTTCTCTCCTAACGAAGCGAGCGCGTGAATGCGACAATACAAGAAAAGGTAAGCGAAGCTTTTCCTCGCAAAAGCCGGTTTTAAGGCGAGAGAAGGGAAAGTGATGGAGAAAGAGGCCGAGGAAGCCGAGGGACGGGTGAACAAGTGTTGAGGTTTATCGCTCTTTTATCAAAGCTGTACATCCTCGAGAGCGAGGGAAAATGGAACTCGGGGCGAGAAAAAGGAGCCGGTATTCGGTGGCAGAGAATGCGAAGGCTTTTTTGTCGTGCACTCCCTCCTTTTCAGGGTGCGTCTTGCACGATGTAGCTTGGTAGTAGTCATAGCTCGTCCCGTGGAACAAGTGGTTCACCTCTTTTCGGCTCTCCATCAAGAAATTCACCCTTCGACCGGACGAGCCCTGAATCGCTTTCGCATTCTCCGTCCGAGTTACATCGTCTCTTCTTTTCCAATTTCGCTGAACCCCTGCGTTTCGCCTGACACGCAGCAAAGGATACAAAAGTGAGACTGGAACGGAAGATCGACGGACGTTCAACCCTTACTCGGCTAACGGCTTGGCTCTTTTTCGCAGAAACTTTTTCACTCCTAGTTCTCTGGCTATTGACCATAGCTAAAAGCCTCTGGGTAACTAGAGAAGCCAAAGTGCCAGTAGTACAGAACGTTGCTACGAGCGTTGAATTGTTTCTGTCTTACCGTAGAAATCGATTCGTCCGTCTCCGTCAACATCGACTTCCTTAATCATGTCCTCGACTGAAACAAAACAGGAAATTCTGTCAGAATCTCGTGGAATCTTCGATTGCGGAACACACAAATCTGACGTTCGAGAGACGATATCGCAGAAACGAAATTTCATAACGGCTGAAGACTTTTTTATCTCTGTCAATATACCAGAAGTCGAGTGAAGTTCAGAGCGCAATCGAGCACAAAAATCCTATCACGCAGTGAGACTGTACTTTTTCAGCGTTGCGTATGAGTTTATTGAGTACAAGGGGAAACAGGAAATTGCATTCCAGAGTTAACAGCATCTATTGGTCTTGAAATGACCAGTGAGATATTTCACTGTTGGGATTGACAAACAATAGTGAAGTTTACTGGCTGGGCAGAAGAAATGAAATTCTAATTTGCATAGGGCGCATTTTCTATTATAATTTCATTGGCGCATTTCCAGTTTTATGGTGGGAATTTGCAGATTTGATTGCGCACTTGTCCGAGAGATTGGCAGAGGATGAAAATTAATATGGCCTTTATCATATCACTTTCCTCCCGCGGTGACGGAACGGCTGGGAGGAAGGGAAACAGATAGACCGGGCAGCATGACGAGCATCGTATTTCGACTAATTAAAATCACCCATGAACGATCCTCCGGTAATTGACGTGACGGACGCGGCGATTTCATTTTTAATCGCGCACAACAGGCCACTGCGAATCCGACGTTGACTTCCTGTAATTCGTTCAGCGTGATTATTCGCCCGAGCCGCACCGGCCCAGAGTTCGATATTAATTTTCTGTATTATTGAAACTTCGTCACCGCCGCTAATTACAATCATCCGCCGGCTTTTCGCCCCCACCTCTTAATTTCGTTAACTCCAAGCCAATCAGATCAATTACCTTCTTTCGCATGGTTTTCATAATTATCGATTGTTACTGAAGACTGTCTACTGAGTATAACGAGCTGTTACAGATATAAGCGCTTCCTAAATAATTCATCGCGATTTGTGGATGACCGCTTTCCACTTCGGTGGCTAATTAATTGGACAAACGTGTAAACTGACCGACGCTGTAATTGCCAGGCATTATAATGACAATTCGAAAAGTAGTGACACGTATAAACAAGGTTCTGTATAATCGAACAGGTTTCCGAGGCCTGTTCTACTGGTTAATGCCGCCAGCCAGAAAAGCACCGTCGATGTCGTGTCCTGAGCAAATTGATTCCAGTTAATTAGCACGAGTGACGCTACCGTCGATGCTGAGCTCTACTACATTCGCTATCATAAATATCCAATGCGGCAAACGACATAATCATGCGAACAAGCCATTTCCGATCGCCATATCTTAATTGACCTGTCACTGCGGAACTCGATTCGATTTGTGTCGACATATCGATTGGCAATGCGACGGAAAAATAGGTTGGTGCCTTTTCGTTTAGAATTTATTCTAATTTATTTCAAGATCTCACTGTTAAACATCAGAACATCCTTTCTATGTTAAACAGAAAGTAATAAATTAATGATTTTCATTTCAGTAGTAATACACAGATGGTGTAAAATGGATATGATTATGTGTCATGAAATTAGTAATATCGTTTCGCAATTTTCGCCTAAATATTATAAGAGACAAGTCGATGCCGTTTGAAAGCTAATTAATTAAAATGAATATCAAGTTTGTCAGCTGCAGTTGCTCTTCGTTTACATTCGCCCGTTTAAACAAACTGCCAATATATGCAAACCGGCCATCTAAATTAGTCGCTCATTATCACAAAATGGTAAATTAACAAATATGCATAACAAAGTCTCTATAATGAAGTAATGGGTGTTTCCATTTATCCTAAATGAATATCAATATTTGCGTACATTTCATAATAAAACGACGTGGGTAATTGTTATTTCAACAGCCAGTTTCTGACGCAATGACACAATCACGTATTGCAATTTCAAACAGTATCAATCTTGAAAAACTCTGCCTATTGGTAACACATGACTTGATAAATCTCTCGCAATAACGTCAGCGTCTTAACACCAAGTGCAATCGATGTGTACGTTCGCGAGATTTCAAGAGCGATTATCAGGAAAACGAACTCGATAATGGCAGATCAAACAGACATCAAGCAGCCCTTAATTCCCTGCAACAACAAAGTAGCGGACAATTGTCGGCGGAAAAATATTATCGCCAGCCACTGGTTGCGTTATGAGTAATAACAATGACCATCGCGTTCCCTCATCAAAACATTTCGCGGAGCATTCTGCCCGCTGTGATTTCGCTCTCCAGCCGCACACATACATGCACACACGTGCACACATGCACTCATCGATTTCTTGTACCGCTTGGCATAATATTTTTCGGAAAGTTCTCGCGAAGGAGATCCGATCACTCGGCGAATAGTCTGCGGGGACGAATTCTCGGGAAGAATTCTGCGGAGGAGAGGAGTCGAGAGCAAGCGAGGAAGCCGACCGCCACGTGGCGGTCTGTGTGTTCCATGTAAATGAAGTTCCAGCCAAGTTTACGCGGCTTTTGCACATAAATATGCGGAATGCCCGGGAGCAAAGAGCAACGCGGCTATGGGAAGGAGTACGGCCCGAGGGATGCTGCGTCCTGAACCACTGGTACGAGGACATGCCACCCTGCTTACGTTACGTAAATCTCGTGGCTTTCTTAGCCCCCCTAACTTCCTCTGCCCCGAATTCCTCGAAAGCTTTTGGATACAGTCTACAGATACCTGGCCAACCAACATGCCTCAGCCAATTATAGCCATAATATAATTAGGGTATTTTTTGAAATACATATACATTGAAATAAAAAGCCCACCTTTGTTACAATGTATTAAAAAGATTGAACCATGGTGTTTCTTATATTACAGTTTTTCGAGAGTAATCATTTATTATCCAATGATGGTATTATGACATTCAAATAGAAAGAATCAGTTAAATTATTTTTACTAGAGAAAACGTTCTTTGTCGATTTTTAATTATTGGACCAAGAATCATGTGTAGTTACTAACGTATTTTGTAAAAGATTGCTAGAAATGAATTGCGGAGAAGTGTTTGATTCGTTTTACACTAAAGAAACGCCGACGTTGCATGGCTTTTCCTATTACATTATCTGCGATTGCTAATGCAGCAATCGCAGATAGCAGTTTCGATTTAAACTGCGCACAGGAGTATTCGTATCGTGACAAGCACGACAATGTGCTCCCAGAGAAAAGTTCTCTCTAAAGTTTCTCCCGCCAGGCCACTCATTTCTCTTTCCAATCGCACCTACATCGTTCACTGTTATCTCAGAGGTTTGCAGTACGATTTTACGAAGGATAAATCAACTTTACGGCGTGTTACACTGCGACGCAAACGCTCAATGAACCATTAACTATTATTTTACGTGATAAGATGTAATTGAATTTCGGGAAGAATCCTATCAATAAAATCAGGAGTCAAATCAATATTCCCTTCGCGAAATTAATAGAAAACTAGAACAGCTTCGTTATTCAGAAGTTTATTTAGAACTATACAGATTTAACTTTATTAAATAAGTTCAACATAGTTAAAAGCAAGGGTTTTTAACCAGCCATTCTTCAACTGCAATTTTAAAACATATATTTCCTAATTTCACATTCAAAAGCCAGAAAGTCTTCACCCCCTCTCATCTAAATAAAATAATGCTCTGAATATGCTACTATCTAAAAGCAGGAATGCAATATCCCAGCCAAAGGAAATTGGAAGGAATCCTAATACTTACTCTCTTCTTCCGACAGGTCTTCCCCGAGACATTGGAGCACGGCTCTGAGGTCCGAGGCGGTGATATAGCCGCGATTGTGCTTATCAAATACCTGCAATTAGAAAGGCGGCAAATTAGTACCGCCACATCAAGCAAGAATCCGTGTCACAGCATAGTTTTTGCATAATTTCCCTCAGCTAAAGTCGAAGGAGGAAATTAAAGGGAAGAATTCAAGATAATCGAGTTCAAAGCGACAAGAACTCTGAAATTGGAGAAAAGTTGTGGAGAGGGGAGACAAAGCATTCCTGTGGTTATATGAAGTTATGAGGTACGACCTTAAATCGAGCAGTCAGTGTGAAAACAGAAGTGGTTCGGTAAAGACCTGACATTCATCGCGTAGACTCAATCACTGAACACGTGTTTACGTTTCCGCTTTCGATTTTATTTATTTTAACAGTTTTGATAGTTCACTTCTATCCCTTAGAAGTTATTAGACGTTAATCAATAATAAATTATTAGACCTTATAAGACGTGAGCCGTCTTAGTTTAATCGCTTCTAAATCAGCTTTCCTCTAAATTTATATCTAGCTTATAAACTAATCTCTTATTGACCTGGCGCAGTAAATCGATTTTGACTTTAGTTTAACTTTGTGCATAATATCGTGTGCAGTTTTCCACAACAACCCAAAACATGCTTATCACTTGGACAATGAGCAGGTATAATCCCGACGGTTTATTACCTGGCCGCAGTAAGGTTTACGTTCATATAAAAACACATGGTGGGGTTAATGACCTGACAGCTGGCGCATAGGCTCGACCGTTCAACACGTGTTCACAATTATGCTTTCGACTTTAGTTTTACCTTGCGCGTAGCATTGTGTGCAGTATTCCATAAGAACTCGAAACGTGCGGGTCATTCAGTGATTGTGGTGCTGGTAATGCGTTGCTTGGTATCATCAAGATTTGTGTCAGTGTGAAATTAGAAGTGATTCGGTAATAATCATTGTCGCGTCGTGTTTACAGCTGCACTTTCGAATTTAGTATAACTTTTCGTGTAATATTGTTTAGTGTTTTACAATTTTTTGAAGTTTAAGAACACAGTGTTTCTACGCGCTGGTTCATAAGACTGAAGTAGAATGAAGTACGATGCAGTAACGTCAACTTATCTTCGTACTGCATCCTACTTCAGTTCCATAAATCTGATTTGCGAGAACGCCACGTGAAATCCTCAGTTAAAGTGTGCTCGGATAAAATAAGGATAATTCGAATAGTAACGCATGCCAGTAATATGTTCGTTAGTATGAAAAGAGAAGTGGTCCAGTAATGATCTCTAACGCGTATTTTCGACGGTCGAACACGAGTTTACGATGACGTTCCGGAGTTTAGTTTAACCTTGCGCGTGGTTTCGTGTGCAGTGCTCCATGGCTTCCCTAAGTGTGCGGATATTCAGTGATTAACGAAGGATGAATTACCGATGATGTATCGCATGGTATCAGTAAGATTTTTATTAATATAATAAAAGAAGACGCGATAATAATCTCCGAATACGTAGGCTCAATCAATGGGAACATATTTACTATTGCTATTCAGAGTTTAGTTTAACCTTGCAGTGTTTCATATTCTTTACGTTGTGCAATTACTTTCTTTAATTATTCCTAAGCAATATCTACTTTAGAGACGAAATTATAAAGTTTAACTTCTTATGGAGAAAGCGTAAAGTTTGAAAAAAGGAAAAAGTTGTCGCCTCATGTCAGTAAGATTTTTAAGAATACTAACCAACTATTTATTTTGTTGCAGATGGTCAGTGGATTGAGGACATTTTTTCTATTCTATTGGAGAAGTTTTGTTGCAGAATTTTCATCGAAAATTATTGTGGATGATTGAATTTGTGGTGAGTGGTTCGAATGAATGAGATACTCTGTGAGAAAGTGCTTCACTTTCTTTCCAGATTGTGTGAAATTTAGTACGCAAGTAACTGCTTCGTGTCGAACATTATTTACTTTCATTTCATTCAGAAATTCAGCACAGAAATATCGACGATTTTTTAAACTCTTAGATTCTAAAACTTTCATCCTTTTTCTGAAATCTTTTATTAAATTTTATTCTATTCGTAGCTTTAGTTGCAAATAGACAACGCCATTTAGATGTCAATTTTAGAATCCAGATACTCGTTTAAAAATATCATTCTGAGTTCGACATGGAAACAGTCGGAGTGACGTGACAGTCGTTGAGTAAATCGACAGTTTGATTTTGAGGAGAATGGGTGGAGAATTTAGTGCTCTTCGATCAGAACGATCTGCGTTCCATTCAATTTGCTTAGTCCGTCACTATTGCTATTGCAGACGATGTTACCTCCTTGCAATGCCTCTCTGACTGCTGTACGAATTAATGACCGTGGTTTCGGGCTAAGAGGAATTGCCAAATAGACGTCAATCTATCTCGCGCATATCAGTTTCTAATCACGCGCAAATCCCTCCGGGAATTTACTCAATTTCTTGAAATCTTCTTCAGAATTTCAGTCTGGCCGGCTGGACAAATCTGTAATTTACGATCTTGGATTATTCGTACCGTTCTCCAATTCGGTAAATGATAGTCGTATTTTTGACCCGCGTGTCAATATTGACCCTCGTAAACACGGATTCAATAATGATTCCTTCAGAGATACAAATTGTAAATTTTTCGGGATATGTACGAATTTTAAGAAAGCAATCTGTGCCTGTCAAAATTTTCTGTAAATTACTATTTTTATATTCTTTTATCAGAAACGGGTAGCTTTTCAATTCTTAATATTTTCTTTTAGACGTAACGAACATTTTATTGTGCCAACAAATAATTAGATTGTCGTTTATACTTATTTCGGGTTAGATAATAATTATTAGGGATTAAATTATTGAGTCCTATGAGAGAAAGTGGATAGGAATATTTAATATACCAATCTAGCTATCACACTTATTAGCTCTATGCACATAGTACGTTCTTTCCAATTTCCAATAAGCTCATTCTTCCCGAATTTTATGTTTCCGATAATATATCCGCGAAAACACAATCCCTCTCGGCTCTCAATAAACTTTCAGGTCACTCCAAATGAGAATAGCTATAAACGATCCCATGTGGCTCATGTGTTCGAGTCGAAACGTTCCATTAAACGCGAGGCTAAAAGTGATTCGAATCAGCGAATGGCAAATCGATCATCCCGTTTCTCCAAGGTTCGAGCTCGAGATCCATCAGTACCAACACGGGTTTAGTGGCACATATTTTTGTCCCTCTTCATCGCAGACTAGCAATCGTTAACCCCTGATAAGTTGCATTAAAGAGAAGCTATTGAATTGATAGTGAAAAGGAGACGTGCGAAACTGTGCGAAACTGTGCGAAACACCGTCGTCTGCGAAGTTACACTGGCAGAGATTCTCGTAGCGATTCATTTGCGATCTGATGACAGTATTGTTCGACGCATGGGGAATCGTAATCGAGCACTCGTGGAAGTAATCGCGCGATAATCTAGCCCGCTAACTATTGCATTGTCTTAATGGAGCCGGTCCTTGTAACCATCCGTCTTTGTCGGCTTGACGTCGAGCGTAGTAATTGCCGGCATTGTCGCTCGCATAATTGATAGGAGAGGTGCATCGCGTACTTGCAAGTTGATTGTAGCTAACTAAACGATCGCCCTATTCTGTTTTCCTTCGCTTTCCCTTCCAGATGCAACTATCCGGGATTAGCTAATGTCATTTCTGTTTGCTAGTTAAATCGTAGCTTCGAGTTTACGCGAAGTTCTCAGTATAAACTCAGATTGTTTTCCAATGTATAGTTAAAAGAAATTCTAACGAAATTCGAATTTAATTCCCGTATCTTTGAATTCGATAAAATGAATAATTATCGTGAAAGAAATCAAACGCGAAAATTCCATTTAGCTTTGCATTATTATATTTCGTTGTATAACAGGTTTTTCATGATTACATTTTTCCAAGAAAAAGACATTTGAGTATTAGAGACGCGAGTCAGTAACCAAAAATACCTGTGGCGTGGGCCATTAAACTTTCCTTTTCCACAAGACGGGTTGGTGGCGTCGAAGGGTACATTAAGATCTCTCTCAATTTGGCAAGGGTTTCACTTACGTTTTACGTTCCATCGAATCTGAGTGAGCTCTCACTCTCTCTTTCTCGATCCCTTTCTCGGGTTATGCACGAATAAATCACCACCTCTTAGCTTGCCATCGGTTTTTTTTTCTCTCGGGAGTATCGTGATGGGTACTACACTCGCCGGCGAGTAAAGGTTTCTCAAGCTTTGCCCTCCCGCTTTATCGGTTCTACGTGAATTCTCGGCAAATCACCGAAAGTTCCTGGGAACAGCTCTGCCTGTTAGACCTCTGCTACTCAGTACGACGTGGTTTCTCCCCGAAAGCGCTAAACCATAAGTAGATCTCTTATCGAAAGTAGCACTGCTTCCATATCACAGTGCTGAGCCTAATTCCAAGAATGATTTTATTGATATTTAGTTAGTTAAATTTAAAAATAATTTCGTGAAGTTACATTACAAGCTTTTGTTTATTTTAATAGATTGTTGTTTGTATTTTTATGTTCAAGCATAAACGATTTTAATTAACCCCTTGGCATACAATAACGAGTTGGGGTTACAGCGCGCTCATATTTTAGTTTCAAGTTCAAACATTTTTGACGGGTTTTTTTTTGTGGACTTCCCAACCTTCCCCGGGACTAAAATTTGGTGGAGAATGTGCCCTTGCATCAAGGAAGAAGTGATATAAATTTCAGAGCCCTATCTCAAAGTTTAGGTTTTCACCTATTTTCGACCCTCGAAAATGGTCAATTTTTTCAAGTTTCTCAAAATCGGCCAAACCCGGGATATTTTGATTGTTTTCGTATCAGGGTGGGTAGAGAACAAGGAATCCGTGAAAAAAAGTCCGGATTTACAACGAGAACGGGTCGAAAAACCGTCCAGAAAAGTCTATTTTTGCTCATTTTTAACGGTTTTTATTTTTTTTGGTAGACTTCCCGACCTTTCCCGGGGCTGAAATTTGGTGGGTAATGTTTTTTTACATCGAGGAAGATGCCATAAAAATTACAGGGCCCTAGCTCAAAATTTTTTTTTCGGCAAATTTTTATCTAGGGGTACCCCTTCAGATTTTTTCATGATTTTTCGAAGTTCCCCGAACTCGGGTTTTTTCTTCAGGAATCGATTGTTTATGAATGAAAACGGATAGAAAACAAGAAATCCGTTGAAGAAAGTCCGGATTTCTATCGAAAACACTAAAAAAACTGCCTTTAAAGTTCGATTTTTTCGAAGTTTTCGCTGGTTTTTCCCATATTTTTTCGGCTTCCCGACATTCTGCGGGGCTGAAAATTGGTGGGGAGTCTCCCCTTGCATCAAGGAAGATGTGATATAAATTTCAGAGCCCCAGCTCAAAATTTTGTTTTCCCCATATTTTTGGCCATCGAAAATATCCAATTTTTTAAAGCTCCCCGAACCCGGGTTTTTTGTTCATGAATCGATTGTTTGTGTATCAGAGCGGATAGGAAACGAAGAATCCATGAAAAAAAGGCCGGATTTGTATCGAAAATACCAAAAAATCGTCCCGAATAATCAATTTCATCTAATTTTCACGGTTTTTCCAATTTTTCTTAAGGGTTTGCCCATCGCACGCGAAGGTACAAACAGGTAAAAACGTCGTCAAAATTGACAGAGTGGGGGTGCCTGTTAAGCTTCGGGAGGCTAACTTGGCAGACGCTGGTTTAGAATCTAAAGCTTTGAGAGTGGCATATTTGGAACGTGTGCCCTTTTCAAGAAAGGCAGCGGTGTCCTTCCTTAAACCCAGAAAGTAATTATCCTAGATATCACGTGACATTTAAAGGCAGGTACACGGAACCCTTCGTGAGAGAAGTGGCCCGTTACGAAAGTCAAGCTTCTTAACTGTTAACCCCATCTGTGGGAACTGCTTTAGTCATCAAGAAAAGCCGCGGGGCGATTTCGATTGTTGATCGACGCCCTAAGTACGTGTTCGCCCGCAGGACAAACGTAGCGCACGTTTCACCCCCCTGAACTTGTTTTCGTTTACACTTCTTCCTCTGCCTGATTTCACGTGCTCAGCTCTATGTGTCTTTCTTATACGTGTACATTGTTTGCGCTTTCCTACCCTTGGGACACTTGTTCGTCTGGCTTTTCAGAGTTCGCGCCACCCACTCTTTACTTATACCTGCCATCCCTCACCATTCCTTGTATTTGCCATCTCACCTTTGCTCGTCACTGTCATTCGTGCTTAAACCTCCGAGTAAATAGCAACGGCTTGTGGACTGTGAGTTGTGCAGTGAAACATTAGTATCTTGGTCGAAACTTTGCTTCGTTATTCAAATCATTATAGTTATTTATTCAGTTAGAATTATTTCGTTTTATTATTTCTGATATTTTATTCAGTGAATTAATTCAGTTATTCAGTTCTTTTAATTTAATCGAACCCGTATATAATTATATAAATTCGTTTTTAGTGTTTGAATTCTGCTTCGGTAAAACTAAACTCATCGGGAATTAATAATTTAAATATAGCAAATGCTCGGTTGCAAAGAATACTTCAATTAATTTCGCATTCTTGTGCCTCGCGTAATACAAGACTTTTTAGTTTTTCAAAATCGTTTATTTCGTTGTTTAGTTGCATTATCTATCGCGGCGGTAGCGCACGGTCGCCTCGCGTTACTCTGACAGGAGAACTAGATAAAGGAAGAATCGGGTTGGCGAGCGATTTTTCGCCATCCATTTAGAGGGAATTCCGCACTTAAAGACTTTAGCCGGCGCCGGCATTGGGGTCAGAGGGGACGCATTACAGTTACCAAGTCGATATTTTAATCTCCGCGACCTGGCCAGCAGCACCCGGCAGATTGCACTCGGATTCGAACGAGCGGGCGAACGAACGAACGAACGAACGAACGAACGGATGGTAAAAAAAAGTGGCGCGGAAAACGCGGAAAAAAGGCGGAAAACAAACGAGCGACCTGCCGAGAGAGAGAGAAAGAGAGAGAGGAAAGGGGTGAACCCTGTGAGAGCACAAGTAGCAGGGAGGAAAATAGGGAGAGGGTGAGTGGGCGCCCGAGCAAGAGAGAGAGTGAGAGAGATGGCAAAGAAAGGCTAGGAAAGTGTGGCTTTGGGAGGGCGGAACACATACCGCGAAAGAGATAACAGATGTTAGTGAAGAATATTTATCGCTCGAGGCAAGTAAATGGGCAAACGAACGGATGGAAGAGTACTAGAAATACGCTCCAAAAACTACATGCATTCTTTTAGGAAAGCCAATGCGATTTAAAGGCGCAATTCCACTCAAGTGAAACATAATAATTTCTTGGTAAATTCAACAGTATCTCCAACATTTCCATAAACTAACTAGTTAAAGAACCTTCAACCCTTTCTAATTTACAAACACCTCTTTTTTCAAGTATAATCCAAATATGGAGAATGTAACTTCCTTAGTAATTCGACTCTCAAACACCACATTCAAACTAAAAGGTAGACTTCTCTTTAATTCCGCTTTCCTTTACCAAGATCGCACGTACCCTGCATGGGAATTACAAAGTAATCTTCAATTCGTTCAGAGAGCCTCGCAGCTTGATATTTACATTCCTAAAGCCACACACACACACACATACACACAGTTGGCGCTTAAAGTGAATATTCAAGGAATGAACGTTTGAATTAATTTGAATTAAACACAGCTTTAATTGTCGCGAGCGAAACAATTAGAATGGAAAAAATGCGGTGGTACAGTATGGTAATTCGCAATACAGAAATCGTATGGCTCGAATGAGGAAGGGTTGGGAGGGGTGGTTGGGTGGTGTAAGAGCAACGTACTAGAGTTGGCACGGGAGGTGGTGCTTGGCAATGGTAATGGGAAAAATAAGAGAGCCGAGAGCGGCAGAAAGTTGATGATGGCAAAGAGAACGAGTGGTACCAGGAGGGTAAGGAACTCAACTCACTTGCTCCTCGAGCTCTTTCGATTGAATTGGTCTCCGACGAACGATGAAGGCGATATGCCGACGGCGATGACGACGATCGTCTCCTCGTTGAATAATAATTTATATAAATATTCACGTACTCTCGATTTAGTCGTGCGAAAAATTGAGTCTCGCCAACCGCCCGCCGGAAATTGTAATGCGATTCCTGCTAAAGAACGCTGAGATATCTGCCTGGGCCGTCGAGCAGAAAATTCTACACTGACGCAGTCGGCTTTATTGCCGACGCACACTATTTTGAGTACATTTAATATCCGATCGTATCGCCAAGCGATATTGTTGCTTGTATGGTTTTTATTGCCAGAGTAATTCAGCTAGAAAAGCTGTATGAATGTCGGGACAAATCATTCACCACTAAAACTCGAGATAACGCTTATTGGTATTTGGTACTTTACACGCTCGCCGAATCATCGAGATAATTGTGTTGGATGTTACCACGCAATATGCATCGAGCTTTCGCGGTTTAATCGTTTGCATTAATTAAACGCCTTGCGAGGATAATAGTCGTTGCGTGGTAGAAGCAAACTCTGTAATCAATTTCAATAGCAGATTCATTTTCCATCCTTTAATTGTGCTAATTTACCACTCCCAAAAGGTTGGCAGATTATCTCTGAAATATCGAATTCTATCGGCGAGTTAGCATTTTGAAACGCGAGAAATGTCAAGGAGAACCAATGAAACTCGTGGAGACCGAGGAGTAACAAGAGTCTAGAGTTGCGTGGGCTGAGAAAAAAAAGGAGAGCGTAATAATTGAGAGCACAGGGCTAAGATTTAAACGTAAAAGGATTTATGATTAAAAGAAAGTGAGTTGAGTCGCTTTTCCGAAGATCGGAGGAGATAGTTGTGTAAGAAGAATGATGCGCGTGAAGCATCCGGGGATAGTAGAAACCGTTCTCACGGAGGCCGGCGCAGTCATTAGTATGTATTGTCATCCGACGGTTTTGACATGCTTCCTTTGCGGCACCATTACATCGTTCCCCGAGAATTCTCCTCGCTGTTCTCAGCACTGCTTTGCTTTTTAAACGACCGCGCACATTGCGAACCAATATCGAAACGTTACGTTACAATTGACAATTCAATAACGAAAGACATCAAAATAGAATACCGGTAAACGTACTGCCATTTATATAATTTAATCAGTTTTGTACGTGGAACAAACTTGAGATAACTTCTGAATTTTGTATTCTAATTATTTACATATCGCCGACGTTCTTAACTTTTACGTTTTACCTTTATTTATTATACCTTTTTCACCATTACAATATAAAAGCTATCCAATTAATGATCAATCCACGTTTGCAATACAAACGCGAACGCAGCTCTTGGTTCTTTTTCAATACAGTTTTTTGCAAAATATTCTCGACTCACTGGAAACAATCGCTGTGCAAACCATGTCAATGAAAACCCTTATAATTGAACACTTTGCTGCAAAGGTAATTGGTTAGCATTGGAGCGAAGAATTAGACTCTGCTCGGAGATGGAATGTAACGATAAATCCAGACACAGCGCGTTATATTGAAATACAAAAGAACTAGAAGAACAAATAGAATGAGTTTATATGCATACGAACAATATTGATTGAGAGATGGCTTTTGCGACGTTCTATATTGACCAAAGTTCCCTTGGTATGCCTTAGGGCATGTAAGCTCGTTCAAACGGACTAACTAATACATATGGCAGCTGTAGAACTAGCGCGATGGTATCGTTTCGAGAATGAGGACAAATAGGCACGATCGCCTGTCGAAAACACATATCGACTTGGAGAACTAGCCTCCTCCGGATAACACTAGACAAGGGGCTAAAGATAGTTAGTTGTAGCTTCTCGTGCTGTTGGTCTCCTTTAGTCAACTGTATTCTCAGTGGATGCAGACCTAATTAACTGCCTCCTTGGGGTAATAAATATATATTTCTCGCGAAGCATTTCTAGTCTCACGCAACTTTCAGTCCATAGCAGAAACATACATTCTTCTAATTAAAATTTAATATACAAGGTTGCGTCTAATTTAGTCTATTATAATATTTCTTAAATTGTAGCGTACGGAATTTTTACTGTGCAATAATGAAAGAGTTGTAGTTGAATTTGTACGAACTCGTGTAAATAATTTGCAGAATATTTAGATATTATTATTTCATTTAATATTTAACTTAGAACAAAATTCTTATTTTTGGAATTAGATTAATAACCAAGAATGCAATATCTGAGCACTGAGAGGAATCACACTGATTTAAAAGACAGAGAGTCGAAAAAGAAACGGAACAGATGTTAGGTTTCTCGGTAGATGTCCGTCGGGTTATGCAGCAAGTAGAATAAGACGCGACGCGCGCTAGAAGTCAGACCGCTTACTCAGAAGGCGTTTTTCTATTCGGTAGCAATTCCAGCTCTGTTGAGCTTTAAACGAATTCCCGCGCGGTCCGAAGTCACCGGAAATTGGTGTTCCGAATCTGTCGCGAGAAGTTGCCAGCTCGCAGTGAGAAAAAGTTGGCGGAGAAAGATAGCGGCTTTGAGAAAGTCAAAACGATACCCTGACATAAAGGCGTGCTTGGAATATTTATTCGAACGCTACTCTAAAGCTTTCTTCTTGGCCGCTCGTACTAATGGAGCTACACTTATATGTGATACTTGTATCGCCGTGGCTTAAAAGGTTACATTTTAACGGACTTGAAACAGGAAACACCCCTGCAACTCTGCTTTTCGAGAGGAAGCTCGACTTGCAGTGTTTCACTCTTGCCGAAAAAGAATTTAATGTAATCCACAGTTAATTGAAACGTTAGGATATTTCGATTTCGAAATTCTTCCATTAGTATTCCTAAATTTTCAGTACCCTTTTCTAAATAAAATATCGCTCGAATTTCATACGCGATGAGGATAATAAGTTTGCCAACTTTGTTGTTCAGTTTCTCCTGACATTGGAAATCCGCTTTACTTAATTGTAAACTCTCACGCGCAAGCATAATGTGTAGCGTAGGGATTAGTAGTATAATTAATTCATTCTTAATTGGAGACCAGCATAAGCGCAGCTGCGCGCAGTAAATAATTAAAAGAGCTGTCTTTACTTATAGGGTGTTTCCAGTTGGAGGCAAGTATGTTTGCCTCCGACTGATTAAAAGCAGGGTGATCACGATGAATCGTTCTACATTTAGCTGAGAAAGTAACTACAGTGTTTGCTCGTCAGCCTTATCAATTTCCTCGCGCAGTAAATGAGGTCCCATAGGATTCTGCCATCAGCGAAAAACTTTCATTGAATTCTTAGCGTGAACTTTCCGCCGGGGCTACTTGCACAGATCACTCGCCAAAGATCTTTCTTCACTCTAATAGCGTGCAATTATCCGGGGAATCCGGAACTTTAAAGCTCCCACGCTTACACACCCCTGTTTTTCTTTGGAGCCCAGGTTGTTTTTCACGATAAAGTTCCCATTGGCTAGAAATCCGTCAGGTCAAAGCACCCAGTTTCACTCACGATTTATTAATAGGAAAAAGCATATTCGCTGCTATAAAATTATTAAAGAATCACAAAGGAACTGCGCTATTTGGCTGTGTATAAATTTTTCTCCTACTGCGTTTTTGATTATTCACGTGTTAAAATTTTAAGATTACTTTCCATCGAGTTTTATTTGGAATTTATAAGCTCTTTGGATTAAAGTATTCGGCGTTAAACTATAAAGCATTTTATTAGCGGCTTCGAAAAGGAGGTATTCCATTCGATGGCTATATTTTCTGTATCTCTGACTTTTTTAAAAGCATCTGGCGCGAATTTAATAAAGCTTTAATAACAAAGCCATTTTTATAAGAACGTGTTAATAGAAGATACTCGGCAACCCAATAGAAAGGCACAACTCCGAAAGCACTCTAGGAATCTAGAAACTCGATCTCAAGCGACTTCTGACTAGCTCGCAGTGCTGGTCCCATAAGAGAGATTTCAACATCGTTGAAGTAAAAGGTACGGGATTCCCAAGTGCCCGAACTCCACCGAGCATATCTCATTTGGCGAAAGATCGCGGCAGTCAGAACATTTCCGTATGATAGTCGTGGAATTCTAGTGGACTCGGACGAAGGAATTTAAAAAGGTGAACGCCCATTCGAGGGAGCTGTGAAGATCCCTGATTAAGATAGACTTCCCTTCCTGACAACGTCTGCGCGTTACATTTTCATTAAGAGAAATCCAACTGGCACTTATAGCTGCACTTCAAAAACACCTTGATTTAATTTTCAAAAAGGATTATCACCTTTTCAGAATGAATGAACAATTCTTAATATTTATCCTCGTAAAACTAGGCGATTTATTTTATGACAGCTGTCATTGAAAGAGTGTTGAAGTGTTGGTGCAGTAAGACGAATCTATAAAGCGCGCGTTGCAATCTCGAGTTCGGTCCACGATCACAGGCTAATCGAGATAAAGCTAGCGGGGAGAGCGGAAGAATGGCATTAAACGAGAGGAGGTCTCGCAGAAAACTAGCGTAATCCCATTGGTTTGATCTGGCTTTGATTGCGTCACGCGCGGAACAACGCCAAACTTTTCCCACTCCGGTCACCCCCTTTTTCTTCGCACCCCCCTTTGCCACCTCGCTCGACAAATACGTGGGAAATTTGCTCCGTCCGTGTGGGTGACAAGAGATGAAGAGAGAGGAGATAACTACTGGAAGGATCTGGAGTAAATCCCGCATCAGCATCATCCATTCCAACGCTTCTAGTCCCGAAAAGACGAATTGACTGCGAAGAACGCTGTCTTCAATCATGCGTTAGTAGTTTTCGGGAAATGCAGCCTTCCTTCGGCTGACAATTTAATCTACTTGGGTTTTGTTGCACTGGGAAATCTGTACCGTGTTTAGAAATGAGATGTTCTTTATATTCTTCATTGCACTTTATATTCTTCGCAAGTGCACAGAGCAACACTTGCATTAATTCGTTTAGATCTCAAATTTGTCTTTGCTAAAGTTGTCTAAGCGTTGTTCAATCAATAATAGAATTATCTCGAGAAATAAAAACCTCGAGTTAAATATAAGTTCGTGTATTATTCATTAAAGATCGAAATTTAATGCGGTATGAAAATGCATGAAGGTTACAGGTCATCCTAATATGCTAATCCATTCTCGTCCATTTGAATTTTAACAAAGTACGAGAGCTTTTATAGAAAAATCTTTCACTTTCGTTACTTGGAAGTTAAGGGACTGATCTCGGGCGCCCTTCCTTTCGAACTTTAAAAAGTTGGGGGACTCCTGAGAGCTGCTCCCATCCTTTCTACTGTTGATCTTGAATTTTAATACCCGCGGAGAATCGGCAGGCCTAATTATTTTAATCCCGGAAGAGTGGCGTCAAGTTGGAGGATAATCCTATTATATCATATCGCTTAAGTCGTTGGTCGTAAGTTTTGTTAACGACAGAGGAAGTGTGATTAGAAAGTTGCGAAAGCCTTAAGACGGCGAAAGGGCCGCGTGAAAGCAGCAACCTTTTTGCTCGCCTCGGGAAAACTTAAGTTTTGTAATCACACAGTTGTGCAGCTCGCAATCCAGATTAATCGTAATGGATTAAGTGGAGAGTTAGCCGAAGATCAAATGGAATTTTTCCGATGATGAATTGAGTAGAGGATTCATCTTGCTCTTAAAGGGCAGAAAGATAATTGCTATGGTTGAAGATCCTCAACTTTCTGATTAGATCCCGCGCATATTTTACTTGCGAACTTTTGGCTTCATACATTTTCCTTCGTCGTTGAGAACAAATAGTAGGAGGATTGAAAATGCGAGGTTCACGAAGCAGAAGTCCCAAACGGAATTCGAAATCAGCTCGATTCGCTCCGCGAAGTGCTAGCACGAAGTCACATTATTATTAAATTTGCCTTCATCAATCAGGTGGTTCGACGCGGGAATACTTAGTATGTTCTTCTTAGGTCACGTATGACCTGCAATTTATATTTTGGTATTTCGTGATTCTGTCGTGACTGTGTCATGACTGCGAATTTGAGTTTGAATATTAATGGTAACACAAAATAATTTATTTTCTTAACCATTTAGAAAGAATTTGTAATCAGCAGCATTAAAATTATCAGCTAAAAGATTTTTAGTTTCATGCAGGACACATTCAAAAAAATTAACATTTGCTTCCTCCAAATTTCGTATAACTTTCAGATTCCATTATTGGTACAACCCATTTAATTTACCCAACAGTGTTAATTTACCAAAGCAGCAACTACATTAGTCTGCTAGAAAAAAGGCAGTCTCATTAGGAGCAATTGGCAAAACGCCTGGCAATAGAGGAGCAATTAGCGATATAACAAACTGAGATTCAGTTGAAGCAGTGAAGTGTAAACTATTCGTATGCGCTGGCAAAATAGCCGAGTATCCGGTTTACAGGATTAAAATTGATTCGGGCGCTCGTCGAACGCTCGGCGAGCTGGAAAGCCGGGGGCAGCAATCGCGGGAATACCTTGTTTCGAGGGATTTAGAAATTTCCTTTTTCCCGGAAGCGTTACCCGAGCTAAATTCTATCCGATCGCACGAACCAACACGCACTGAATACAGCTGGCCACACAAAATACAAGTGTATTTGATTCGAGGCGTGTAATTCGAGTGGCAACATGTTAATTGAGCCGGAAAATATAATTCCCAGCGCTCTCTCACCGCTGGCTGGCCGGCCGAATCGTGAAAAACTTTTCCAGAGGGAAAAACGCTTTTCTCCCTCGCTTAATGCCGATTGATTTCCGGCGATCGGTGTATTTAACGAAGCCGCCTTGCAATCCGGCCGATACTCGAGCGAGCGAGCGAGCGAGCGAGCGAGTGCTTTCCTGATCGAACGATAGAGCGATGGAAAAATATAAGAGGGAAATGAGGTGAAAAGTAAACGTACTCGAAACGCATCCCGTAGCTCTTGCTCCTCCTGGTCCTGGTCGTTGTGGGCTGCTTCACTCGCCCCTCCAATGTTACTCACGATCTCGACGAACTCCTCGAAGCTAACATTGCCATCCCCTGGAAAATGAATGAATTATCATCGCAAATGGAATCATTAAATGCATCCATTATATCCATCAAGAGGGGGAATAAGCAACGCGTATTTCATCGTGCGTAACAAACAGAATCAGAAATCACACAGAATAAAATCAGCAAGGCATTTGAACATTAACGTCTTGACTTCTTTTTCACTCTACTCTCAATAGTATAAAAAATGCAAAGGCTTTGAAATTAGTTTATAATCCATTAGTACTTCATACTACATTCATATCAGAGTAAAATCAATTTCATATCCGTTTCATATCCATTTCATTTAAACTCGCCGTCCATTAAATTTTGATTCACACTTTCTTAATTGGCGAGAACTATCCAGTAATCATAATTATAACGGACTAGTCGCAGTTGCGCGATAAAACGTTTGCTCGGCGAGGCGGTAAACTGGTTGAATGGGGTGGAAAGTGTCGGGGCGCGCGGGCTTGCGCTCTGTATAGGAAAGAAGAAAGGGGTGAGAAGAGCGGCAGTAAATAGAGTCAAAACAAGATTGCGCGAGGCAAATTGGATGAAAAACTCTAGCTGCCGCGGAGAGTAGAGACAGCCGCGGGCTGTTTATACTCGTGTACATTGTCATCGTAAAATCTTTCTCTCGTAAGCGGTTTTCATCCGTTTAGGTGGCCAAGCCTTTCCCTCTGACATTACACCATGAGCGGCAAGTACGTGCCAACATAAAAGCTAATGTGGGATCTCCTGCACGTACATAAACGTGTGGAGGACGTGAAAGAAAAAAGAGAAGGAAGGAAGCCGTACCTTCGAAAGATTAGCGTACTTTGTGAGTTGGCTGCTGTGCAGCTCGTAATGTTCTTAAGCGAAAGCTTCTTTCCAGTTCCTTGCGAGGAGCAACTGCCTTCACATTCTTAAGACAGACAGCCCAACGCTTTTGCTTCTCCACCGTAAAAGCTTGCCTCCCTTGACGGACGAATCTCGCATCCTCGCATTGGTTATTCATATAATTGAGACCAACTTCTTTTCGCTCGCCCTCGCATTCAATGGGGAAAGCTCCCGTTGAACTTAATGGCAAACAGAGTGACTTCAATTGAGTCTGATTTTCGGGAAATTCTTTTAGCGTCTCACTCGTTTCAAGACTGCCACTTTGAGTTTCATATTTAAGAGGGAAAAGAACATTCAAATCGTGTTAAAATTCATGCGGAAATATAAACGAACAGATAGACAGTTGAATAATTTCAGAGATATTTTATGGGACATTTGCCGTGTTCAAAGAAACCCAATTAGCTGACATTGATTAAATCATTCAATAATATCTTCGAATTAAACACATTCATTATTTAAACCGGCACGGCTGTAGCAATCAGAGATAATCCTTTGTAATCGTAAAGTCAAAAAGTGGCTCACCGGTACAGCAATGCTTACAATTTTCAGAATAATGTGGCTATTTCGAAACCGGTGCGGCTTATTACAGAAGCATTACCGGCGGGAAATGGCAAAAGCTGTGCATATTATCATTTCAATAATTAGAAGAAACCTCATTAAAGCGTGGCGCGCTAGGCAAAATAATCAGCCAGTGAGTAAATGCAACGGTCACTCTTTCGACTGGCATAAACGCGCGCGATAGCTTTTCATTCTGTAAATATTCCTCCCATTCACCTTAAACAATACGCCGCGCGACGACTCGCTTTTGTGGTGGCACACTTTTATGGCCAACTGGAGCGAGACAAACGGAAAGGGGAAAAAAGTCACGTAGACAATACTTTGGCCGTGGAAAGCTCCGATGAGAGCGGCTGCCACTTTCTATAAAGCTCGGCTTTATTGCACCGATTGAAATGTGCGCGACGGATAATCCGTCTTTGTTTATCGTCTTTGTATCCGGCACGTTCGTCTCGTAGTTACTTTGCACTTGACGAGTCTCCGTGTAAAAAGGATTATGTATTACTATTGTCGCGCAACTATGTCGTGACGAACGGCATTCAAGCATCATTTGACCAGGACCTTAAACGTCTGAATACGACATTTAATATGGCAATACTTCTTAACAAATTAGTTACTGCTAATTGCAGTGGGAAAATATTTCCTAAGAGACTCCTTGGTATAATAGTTTCAGAAACCTCTGCACTTTAATGCCACACGTGAGCCGGAATAAATTAAGCAGTAATAACTAATACGTAATTACGTCTAATAACGGAGTACGAATATCCGTACGTCTACGGGTCAATAATTCATCGAATTCATTGCAAATACCATATCATAACATAATCGTAAATGTTACCGTGCAAACATCATAACACGATGTTAACTTTACAAAGTAAACCTCGCCTTATGAAGCACGAATCAATATTTAATACAATTTCAATGCAAGCATTTAAATAGGTGTTACGATTGGATGATCCAATAGGCGAATTTGATGCTAGTAATTCTCATGGGCTGATAATTAGTTTAGTAATTGTAGGAGGCCGGCAATTCAGGCAACAGCCATCGGGTGTAATAAGCATGCACGCCTTCCAATCGATTTCCCATCGGATCAGCGCAAGTGACGGAAATCCCGAGGCTCATTTGCCTGTTGTCCCTGGCGCGGCGACAGCCAACCTTTGACAGGCATTCCCGAAAGGCCTAAACGGCTTTTATTCCGGATAAGCGCGCTGCCACTTGTAAGCCAGATTTGCCGCAATGCCACCACGAAAATCCCACGCCAACCCCTGAATTTAGAACGCTCCCGTGAAACTTACCCTCACATTCACACCGCTTCGCCTATGTTTGCATGTGGTTCGTAATATGGGCGAAATTATCGCGCGATGGTTTTGCTGTATAATGCCAGGCATTCCCTCCAGGAATGCTTCGTTAAATAATACGAACGATAATAGGCGGATTTAGAAGAGAGTTTGGGAGAATAGCTAATCAAATGAATCATCTGTTTAAAGATACAATTTCTAATATAAAAGCTTTATGTGATTTTTAATTTGACGTGGATAAAATAAAAAAGAGAAATTGCGATTTAAGAAAAATATGTTTGCTATTGTAAGTTCATGGAACTTTAATAGGACGTCTCAGATTTAGGTATCTCTGGTTCCTTGGAAAATTGAAACGCAAAAAATCTTATATCTTGCGAGCGTACACACAGGTTTAATTAATCAACGTCCGCGGATCTTTGAAGGATCCACATGTTAGAGTTCTGACATTTTTCCGGTATTTTTCCAGCCTCTGTGTACCATAGCAAACCTATGCCAAGTTCGTTAGAAAAAACTGGTTGATTAAAATGTACGTAGCGTTGCTTGAATCATACATTTAATCTGAATATCATTGCCACAGGATGGGAACATATATTCCTCTGAATTCCTCTTACCAAGACATTTTCGTGTACGCGCTTTGCCGAGCTGGTTTATTGGAATTTCGAATTCAATACGTCCTTAAACTAATATATCCAATGTTCCATTTAATGCAGTTTGACTAAATAGTTAATTATTAGCCGGGCTCTAATTACCTTGGGACAAAACGGTAGAGCAAAATAGAAACTAGGGGAGATGCTCTATCGTATTCCTAATTAACAGACGAATGTAACAGGTTGGCGAGGATCGTATTCGACGATTTACAGAGATACGTAACAACGCTAACTCTTGCTCGTGGTTTCGAAGACAGTGGCGCGTGATCGTGCTGTATTGCAGCTCCTCGTTCCCTCTGTCTCCCTTTTCCTCTCGGTTACCGACGATATCATCCCTCAGGATGCGGCTAGCTCCTTTACAAATTGGATATGTACGCGCCAAGGAATCCCCAAAGTTAGATTCACCGAACGTAACAAGACTCCAGAACCCCCTGTAACTCTGACAAACTCTCCTGCCTTGTGAATCTTAATCGGAACGTCGTCGCTGAAGTTCACTAATACTTGCAATTGATATTTACGGCCAGTCAGTCGCGTTACGAATTTCGCTTGACATGTATCAGGCAAAAGATTAATACGCTTTGGAACTAATCATGCATGTAAATCGGAATAATACACTATTTAAATCTTTGCTGTTATAAATTTTTAATTTATGGTATTCCAAGTAAAGTTATGTGTTGATTTTTGTTTGGAACGACGGTCGGAGGATGTAACGCCGAATTATTGGCCGCAGCACGCAATTACTCGAGCCTCTGAAATCCGATGAGAGTAACTCGAGTCTCACATTTTTCCCGAGTATCATCTATCATCCCCTCGATTCGAACTTCTTTATTACAAAGCCGAAGGTTCTACTTTTCGTCGAGCACGCAATCCCAGGTTACAGAGAAGCGATGCTTCACATACTTTCCAGTATTGCTCATAATCTGTTATGGCTCGAGTTACAACGGCATTCTAATCGGCGTATTATACACAATATTTCCCTGCTTGTGTGCTTGCTTTAGCGGAAGAGAGGACGAGAGAAGCGGTTTCAAGCGTTAGCCGATCACTCGGTGAGCGCGCTAAGAAAGGAGGGTTTTATTACCGGGGTGCATAAATTAAATAAATCGCAACGAGGGGGGAGGGTGCTTGGAATCTCGGAGAGTCCCTGCATCATATTACTGGACTGAGTAGCGTGTACCGGGCATCGGAAACGGCGGAAGGCGGGTGCGAGGCTAACTAAAGCCGGGAGAATTTGTCGTGGGGTAGTAGCGAGTCCGAGAGAAAAACGAGGGAAGAATGAACATAATGGGGGTCGTCCGGGCGCTACAACATCTCGTAGATTCTCAGACCCTCGTTCAATTCGCTTTAAACTAGCCTGCTGATGGCGATCGTATATCGATAACCCTCCAGCCGAAAACTCGTATTTCCAAAAGGCAACTCTCTCCGATCTGTCGGCGGGCATAATATTAGTTTCACGTGTGGAGCGGCTTGACGTATATCATTTTCTAGTTAGGACAGATATCGCGAGAGCACGGTTATACGATAGTCCTGCCACCCGGTCCAGTTTCCAATGAGGGGGTCCGTTGAAAATAGAATCTAGTCCGCTGCTATACAAGTACCGAAATTTTCAATAGGATCAAATTAAATTCATAGGGGACTCGCGGATAAATAAATAAGACTGGGACTCTATAAACTTTATTTAAATCTCTTTTAATGATAAACGATATTGTGGGAAATTTTTGTCTTAACGTTTTTAAAGGGAAAGTTACTCCAACGTGTAATAGTGGAAGGTGTTTCCGATACAGTTTTTCAATTGGCGATCGCCTGATTTTCTAAGAGGGAGAAGGGCCAGCCAATTACTACTAGAATTCCCATTGTCCACCCTATCCTGTGTCCAGAGTGACAATCTCGTTGTCGATAATGAGTCCGTGGAGCAACGCGTCCAGTTTCTTTCGGTCGGCGATCGTCCTTTGGCCTTTCGTAATTGGGCCGTTCGGCCAAATCAACGGATAATGCAATTGCGGTTTCGTCCTCGGGGTTGATATTCGAGTACAGGCGAGTGGAAGCTTGAATTACAATGCGAGGGTGCATTCGTGACCCCGTCGCGCCAATCGGGCTACGAACTACACCATGCATATCGGCTAATCATGAATTACGCCTTCTATAATATTATAAACTCGAATTTCACCCTTTAAACACAGACTAGAAACAAATTGGTTGCTCACACAAATCGATCAGGCAATTTAATATAATATTTAATTATATTTCGAGGATAAAATAGTCTGTGTTATTCCTGAAACGTAATATCAACGGAACCGGGTTAAGAACTATGCTTTCTCTTAATTACAGTTCACTTTCTTCACTAATTATGTGCTCCATTTTATGTATACCCACTTAAGGTAATAAAAGAATGTAAGAAAGATTCTCTGCTAGCTTCACATTTCTCCAGCAGTAAGGAGATTTAATTGCACCGGTTCGCCTGTGAAATGGAGAAAGCTTTATTCCAAGATTAGCACTCATTTTCTCCTCTTTGAATGTACATCTACCATCGCATTCCGTAGAATATTCACGCTAAAACTGGAAGTGGCGAAGTGGCGAGATTACAATCTTTAAGGGAGGCCATTATTATAAACATCATTTGCTCGTTAACCGTGATCACTGGCGGATCTAAATTTCAAAGGCGCCCGCCGCCGGCTGCTTATTCAAATGAAGAAGCGGGCTTTCCCTAAAAACTGGAGCACACCTGTCTTCGCTTTAAATTGTACTCCCCTGACGAGAGTCAATACCTCTTGAGAATCCGTGTTTCCGAAGAAAAACCACGAAAGTTTCAAGTTTACTCGAGCTGAGGCATGGAAGATGGTGCAAATCCAAAATTAAGTGAACCATAAAAAAGAAAGACGTGCCAGGATCTGACTTGTAGGGGAGGATCTCGCAATAGCAGGGGTGGAAGAATGCTGGCATTAACTGTGACCGATCTTCGACAGTTTAAAATCATTTCAGTCATCATTTCGTTCATTCTCAGTCTTGGTTTATGGTGCAAATTCAAAATTTAGTGTATGATAAAATGAAAAGATGTGCTAGGAACGGGTGGGATTTGTAGAGGGCAGCTTTCACCACAACAAGGGTGGGAGAATGTTGGCATTAATTGTGACCGATCTTCGAGAGTCTAAACTCATTCCAGTCGTCATTTCGTTCATGGTGCAAATCCAAAATTTATTGTACAATAAAATCAAAAGACGTGCCAGGAACGGGTGGGACTTGTAGAGGGCAGGTTTCACAACAACAAGAGTGGGAGAATGTTGGCATTAATTGTGACCGATCTTCGACAGTCTAAACTCATTTGAGTCGTCATTGCGTTGGCTCTCTGTCTGCTGGTGTGGAGCACGCGACGATCGCACACCCACGCTGGCCTCGCTCTAGCCATGAATAACGATCTCTCTGCGCCCGGTGCACTTTGGGGCGGTGAAGTTATCAGGGTCGACTGCACAAAGCCTGCGTGGCATTGGGGCTAGTCGCTTCCGCCGCTGTGTGAGTAAGTGCTTGGTTGTGTGGGCAAAGCTCCGCTGAATTGACTTGCCCTCGTGGCGATGTAAGTCTATCCGGGTGTCGTGTATAGTTAGAGGAGAGAAAGAGGACGAGTGAGAGAGCGAGAGGAGAGGAAGAGGGTGGTTGACGTGGGCGAAAGAGGACTCGGTGCACCAGGAGTTCCACCAGCTGGCGCTGCCAATTGACACCCCTCCGAATGAGAACGCCCACACGCACACCAATTCACTTGTGCACTCTCTCCTCCCCCCTCTTTTTTTTCCTTGCCTTTGCCAATTTCTTTTTTTAGACCGTCTGCCTGTAGGCGGTTATATGAATCAGCATCAATTCCCTTCTTCACTCTGAAATGAAACGCAGAGCCTCTAGCGAAACTCTATCGAAATTTATAGTGGAATATATTTGAGTTCACTGGACGTACTTCGAATTAAAAGTCAGGGTATTCATTGAATTCTCATAATTGCAATAGACACCATTCAGAGTGAATGATGAATGAGAGAAATCTCACCGTCGAGTCTCTGTGGATTTCAAAGTAGTTTCTTTTGTAAGGGAAATCTCATTTATTGTGTTTGATATTAGCGAACTTGTGCGTGGCATTGGAGAAATGAAGGATATCAAGATAATACTTGATCATATTCAAAATTAAAAGCTTCGTAGACAGTCTTTGTAGTGGTTGACAAAGAGTGAGTAGAAAATTGTAGGTTAAGCTTCTCCGGAGCATAACGTATGCTGTATAGAGCCGTTGATCACAAAGGGATAGAGTGTCCTAACTCGATAGATGCATCGGACGACCCCGGAAAGCACTTTTCCAGGCATTCGTATGCCGCTCGCGTACAACGCACACGAATGCACGTCGGTGTAATTACACGCTTACCACGTATCTCAATGCTGCGTTATCGAAATTCGAAGCAAGCTCTACTGAAAGGACGAATGCCTGCCGTAGACGAATATCCTCGACGTTATTAGCACGTGCCGCGATTGTTTATGCCCTCTGCGGATTATCAGCTTTTCGCCGCGCAGAAATATCTGAAAAGGATCCACCGATACTTTCACTGAACCAGCTGTCAATGAATATATCAAATATATTTCAAACTCGTAAACCCACCCTATAAATAAAGAATCATCCCCGAAGAATCGAAAAGGATAGTTTATAGTTATTTAGACAATTAACCCTGTTGTTTGGGGATGCCACACAGCTCGTAAACGAAGCTTGCTGGAAAACAAATGACCAGGAAACTGATAAACGAAATTTTAGTATTTTTCCGTCAGTCGTCCTTTTAAAGGCTTCGTAAAGCCATCGGGGAATTTGTCGTTTAGCTTGGGAATGTTCGATCGTAACAGTATACTTTTCAGATTGATGTTCCGAGGATTTTTAGTTTCCCTGAACCATGAACGTAAAGTAAACTTAGCGTATTTCATCCTTTGCAACTTGTTCCTTTTAGATAGAATTTATTTGGTTATCATGAATAGCAGCGTGCTATTATTCGCAATCATATGCTTGCAAGCATTAATCTGAAAGTTAAGATAGTTTGTAAATAAATTCCAGGAGAGAAAAGTGGAAGTTATTTAGGAGTCAGTCGAGGAATGATAAGGTATGAGGTATGATGGCTTGCTAGCCCGCGAACAGAATTGCAGTACGTATGCAAGTCCAATCTGAGCTGCCACAAGGGAAAAAGGACTGCAAGAGAGAGGGAGATGAATGGAGCGTCCCCGAGCAGGCGGCGATTACGCCGAGAAGCGGTGAAATAATGCTTGGCGAACCTTCTAAGAAATTGCTCGGGGGGAATAGATAATAATAAAAGAATAGTTAAGAAGGGGAAGAGCTTGTAACGGGAGTACGCGAGTCTTCGAGTCATTCATCATTCGGTGTATTCGCATTCGCACCTTTCGCCCGCATTGTACATAGTTTGCCGATTCCGAGTTCCTCCTCTCCAGCTATTCTTAGTTCGTGAGAAACAGACTTAACCGACGCTAATGAAAGCGTAACCGCACAATCGTTAAATATCCACCATTGTTTCGTCTCTCAGACCTAAACGCATGCAATGCTACAGTAAAGTCTTGAGGAATTGTTCGATGAACTGCAGTTTATGGTTTCTGAATAGTGAAATATAATTCCGTAAATGAAATGTATTTGATTTTTAGTATTTTAATTGAAGGAATTAAGTTGATCTTATTTTCGAATAATTCTAGATTAATTTAGTCTTCCTAAAACTTGGAGATAGATTAATTATTATTTAGATTATAAGAATTGAAATGCTTCACTAATGACAGCTTCAATAATTTGCAATATTATACATACATTTTAAACTAATTATTATAATTTTAATTACTCTACAGAAATGCTATAGACTCGAATCTTAGCTCCAAAAGATAGCACCAAATTCTATAATTGCGAGGATCATTCTAACTTATGTCACCGCGAATGTTAATAGTTGTGAGAACAAATCGAGTCTTCGCCTTGGCTTCACAGTGGTAAAAATAGTACAATATCGTTCGGGCGGAAATAGCGTGTGCACTCGCCTGGACAGAGTCTGCGGCTGTGGCGTTTCCTCGCAGCTCCGTGGACATTTCCGGTGTATAGAGACGGAAAATTTTACGCACTCGTAGACACGACTTGCAATTGACGACGACAGCTCGGCCGCGTGAGGAAAGGAGAGGTAACTGGCACGTCAAACAGTCGCACCCGGACTTCTGTTCTGTGCACGTAGTAAACGTGTGCGCGAACCTATTTTCGAATATGTAACAGACCACCGGAAAATGTTGGTACGCGACCGTGAACGAATCTAGTCAAATCTCAGCTCCCTTCGAGCCGAGACTCTGAAATTATTCAGTGAGAAAGGAAATGTCTTTGCTTTTTGGATAAGTAAAATAAAATCGATCCTTCCATGCGTTATTTAAAAGGTATAATCGTAAAAATAGAATTCTTTAATGATCAGAAAATATGCAAATTTCACGGAATATTAATATATAACACTATTATTATTAGTTTATTAGCTTTCTCATGTTTGGGACGCGGATATAAATTCGCAGGAACGCTTCATTTTACCTCGTTCATTACGTCAAGTTATTTATTACTTCCTCGCGTGATAAATTACGTGTTTTACTGGAAGCTTTAATCACCCAAAGAAAATTGCGATTACAAAATATCTCGTAAATAATTCAGCAGGGTTGTCTACTGAGAAAGTGTTTTGCGGCTTCATGAGCAAGTTGGTCGGAAGCCAAGCTGGAGCATCGTTTTAGGATTTCTGGTTTAAGTTTTCCACTCGGGTATCGAGATTAGTACGTGCCAAGTTCCACCAAGTAATTTCCCATATAATTTGCATATATCATCTGGTTGGATCAGCCAATATCTTATAAGGTGTCAAGCAGTTTTTAGGTCAAAGTAATAAGGAAACTCGCGGCCTCTCACAACGGGAAAAATCTCAGGTTTTCTCGTACGTAGTACAATGTAAAATATACTAAAAACGGATTAGATGCTTCTACAATAGTTTGCAATAATAATAAACACCATTGTGGTTGGCGTATTAAATTTCTGGTCCTTTTACTGGTAGCAATAGCAACAGGTAGAAAGTTTTATGGAATCCAACTAGTGGAATCCAGAGAGCCTCTCCGGTGTGCCACTCGGTATCTCCATTACAATTTCCTGAAACAATTTCCGCTCCAAGAATCGTATTAAATTATGTTTATTTCCACCACAGACTGTTTCATTAGTTTCACAAATTATAAGAGGCTTTTTTCTTACGATACTTGAATGTCGTACTAAAGAAATTATACACCTCTACATTTTGCAGCGAATAAACACTACTTTGTAAGATCTGATTTTCGTAGTTGACATTTCTGCAAATTTCTTGGAACCTCGAGAAAGGGAGCTGAAATGCGTTGAATCCCTTTCTCCATATGCATAAGTAAGACGATCTAGTTTCGACTTGAGTCAGTGGAACGCTTAGAATCCCAGCTTGCAGACTTTTCGAGGCACTCGAGAGCGAAGGAAATAGAGTGCAAAAAAACAAGCGAAAAATAGCGTAACCGTAGGGAGGAGAGTGGGAGGTAGTTTCCTAGAGCGATACAAAGTGACCCAGCCAGCAAATTCGTGTCATTCAGACTTCGAACAATGGGAAGCACTGTACGGGTGCAACAGTCTGCACGAGACTTTTCAGAAAGCCAAAAGTTCCGATTCGTGTCTCTAATCATTCAGAGCAGCTTGTTCCCAGTATCGAAAATACCTAAAAACTCTTTCTCCACCGTAATAACGATTCAAGTTAAATGAAAGTCTCGGAAAGCATATCATTCAAGAATCTATGTATAATAAGAAGGAGTCCCAGAACAGTGTAAGATTGCGGGCGACTACATTTTCTCAAGAAAATGAAACCTTGCTGGAGAAATTCATTCGTCCATTTGGGCTTTGATTTTCTCGGAGGGAGAACCCTGTCATCTTGCACTGGATCTCTTTCTCTTTCTCGCTCGGCTGTTTCAAAGCCAAATAAAAGGTCATCAATGGAAAGAGAGGGAAAGAGAAGGGTGCTCCCGCATCCTCAGCGGTACTTTGTAAAAATTAGACGCTCTAGCCTTCTCTCTCTTTCTTCTGCTTGCGCGAGGGTAGAAGGAGAAAAGGTTGAAGGGGATGGGCGCGGTGGCGAGAGTGGATCGGTCGGAGCCCCGACTTAATAAAGAGACCTGGCCCGCGAAGGACCTTCCCATTGTCAGGCGGGAGAACACTTTCGTGAAAATTACCCGCAATTAAGTCGATGCCGCCGCCGCCGCTGGCTACAGAAGGGGTGTAGAAGTTGAGCGGCCTCGGACAGATGCGCCCTGAGAAAAAGGGACGCAGGTAGGAGACGGTAAACTTCTGCTAGCAACTAATGCCACCTTCCTCGCCACCTTATTTCGTTAGGCCGCAAGCAGAACTCCCTTTCGGAATAATTACTTCCTTGGGACATTCACCCAATTACTCCAGAAATATTGCGAAAGCAGAATATTCCAGTTTAGCATTGCTGAAATTGTTGAGTCGAGCTTATTTCATTTCGCCGAGCAATACGTGGTTTCGTTAGGTGCGAGCTTGTTGATTATGTGGGAGGGCATGATTTGATTTCGTTAAACTTACCGTCGATATCGATTTCCTGCAACATCGTTCGCAATTCCTCGGCTCTTGCGAATTGTCCGAGTGAACGCATCACCCTTCCAAGTTCTTCTTTCGTGATACTTCCGTCGCCATCCTTGTCGAAGAGCCTGAACGCCTCACGGAATTCTAGAGCAATAGAAAAAATCGTGTCTTGATAATACTGTTTTAATTGAAGCTTAAAGAATTAAAATTGTTTCATGTTTCTAATGGATAATACGTTTGATTTTATTTTATTCGTGTACGTTTATAGTGAAACATAGATTAGATGTCAGTTCCTTTCTAATTCAATTTTTTTCTATTTCCTTTCCTGTGAATGAGAGAAGTTGAGGCTTTCTTTTCTAGACAAGTAAAGATTAACAGCGAGCACGCTCTTTCCGCCAGCCAGAAATTGTACGATTTTTAATTAAAACCTGTAGTTTTGAGCGCAGTTTTCTCCCCCAATGCTGGAATATCAGTTTTATTCCGCGTGAAAAATCCCCAAAATATTTGCAGACGCGTGAGAACTTTTATTCGCGTAAACTGAAATGGAACACTCACCAAAGAGGAATTATAAAAACAGGTCGAACTTTTTTCGAAGTTTGCGTGGCGTGTAATCCATGTTCTGTCTGTCAATCAAGACCACTCGCGCGTTATGCCAAGTTCTTTGGCGGTAAAACTTCATTGATTAATAATACTTTAGATTCGCATTAAAATTTTGCAAACTCAGAAAACTAATAATATTTCCTTATCGGGCAGAATATGGTTTTTATTCCATGTAAAGTTTATTTCTGTCTTTAAAAGGAGCAACACAATGGGATATCGCATTCCTTAGTGAAAGGATCTTGAATATGGGTCGTATAAGATAGAGTACAAAGCCGAATAATAAACGGGTCGTTTAAAATGCATTTTACAAGACTAGGAAATCGCGCAAACAACAAACAACTAGCAGGGTCTGATATTAATTCTGTCATAAATTATAATTTCTGCATTGTTTAACAACGTAGAAAATTGAGTGAATTATTCCCTTGCATTGCTTTAAATTCACGTATTCAGAATCGCTGAATTGCATTGGTTAAATGGTTTATTCGATAATCATCTGGTAATCTTTGGTCTCCTGAGAAAATTCGGAAGAATGAGAGGGTGGAAGAAGGAACGGGAGCTTCCTTCGGATCACCGATACCTGGCCGACCGTTTAATAGCTTCTCGTTCCACGCCTCATTGATTTTGGGGATAGCATACCTCGCAATTTCCCTCTCAGCGTGCATGTTGCACTGGCGTAACCACCTGTCAGTATGTCATCACGCGAGAAACAGCTATTTTTCAACGACGTAGAATGAAAAGAACAAAAAGCAATGTCCAATGCAGATAAAATACTGTTTAGCCACGAAAAAGTACAGATAAATAAAAGAAAACATTCATTTCCGTTTAGCGTTTATAGATTTTCAATTTGAATATTAGTCTGAATATTACTTAACAAACAAGTAATACATTGCATATTGTTTAATTATTGTAAGTCGCAATATACGTCACATACTAAATATCACCCTCGGTAATTAATGTTTCCTAATCCTCGTCAGGTTTAGTGAGAGTAAATCCTTTTGGGTTGTCGTAAACAGGAAGGTAATAAAATTTTACGAGGGACATTCGGTCAGGGTTTCGAAAACAGAAAAGGGGAAAATTAACGACGGAGTCAGGTAGAAGATAACAATTATACCTACAACTGACCCGATCTTCGAAAGCGCAGTGTCTTGTCAGTCTTCGTAGGCTAAACATCGAATATCCTTTTTGAAATTATCGTGTGCTATTCAGTGAAAAAGTGACGTGTTCGTGTCTTTCGTTCGTGACGAGAAATTCAGTGCATTACAAGTGTAAATTGGACAACTCGCTTTAAGATTCTGATATTAAAGTAATTCAAGTCACCGATTTAACTTGTCGAGTCAAACATTAATTTTGACGGTGAATACCGGTAGATTGTTGGTACAGAATATTTACATCATTTATCGCGCGAACGAAGTTAGTAAAACAGTGGGTCTTTCGAGATAACGTATAGTTCTACAATAGTCATTAACTAAACGTAATACTCGTTGCTAATGCTTTTAACGGAAACTAAAGGACACGTGCACGTACGTTGTTTGCGCTCTGTAATTTCCGTAGTACGTGTGTAATTAACGCATCGAGTTCTGAAATTTAAATGATAGCAAGAAGTAGAATTCGCAAATATCGTGTGTTTAAAGTGAACGACGAAGTTTGAGCAAACAGTGTCAGTTAAACCGTAAAGTTCTATCCTGAAAAATTTGCGACGCGTAATTAGTTTGAAACTCATTTCATCTTGGCTAATTTGCGAGTGGGCTTCTAAAAAGTAATTATAATCGAAAGTTTGCGATTCGTCGGTGATTTATTTTATTTCGTTTGGTTATAAGAATTATCGAAACTGCGACGGGGAATTTTACGACGTGTATCGAGCGGTGGAATTAAATAGTGCGTGTTGGGTTGAAATTACTCGGTGGAAATCGAGTCGCTAATGCTCGCGGAGAGTTGGCATCGAAAGCAGCCAAAGAGAACTCTTTAGATTCATCGCAAATCTGCTGGGAAAAGATGTACGACGGAGATTTCTTAGATTTAAATTCCGCTTGTCGGCAAGCGAACTGCTTACTTTGGACTAGCGACCGTATTTAAATCGCCTTCACTCGCCAGCTTAAAAACCTTCAGTACTTTAAAGTCGCGCGTTTTCTCCAAATTTTTGGCAAATCTTATAAATATTTAAAACTTCGAAAGCATACAAGAGTCTCATCGCCACACTCGAAAGGCAAACTGGAACGGGTTAGGACTCCCCTCGAAATTGATTGCATCTTTTTAACACGGTTATCGAAGTGTAATTAATTACCAAAATGTTAGTAAGATATCCAGGGCAGTATTTTTCGGATTTTCGTCCCCAAAGCAATATAAACTTCTCCTAATTTAAACTCCAAAGATACATAAAACGCACAGTACAAATATTAAACGGTAGCCGTGTAATGCTCAAAGAAATTGCAGTTTCATTTATACAATGATATTGACATAAATTCGTAAAGCCTTCTGCTTTTCATTAATGAAACAAAGTAACATATTCCATCAACTAAACATCAAATATTATCACATCAAAACCGGACTGCAACTTTTTAAATTACTAGCACCCACAAAAAATCGTTGAATAATAATACAATAAATTCAATCATGTTCTTGCACTCTTTGAGATTTCGATTGTTTATTAAAAATTTTCAAAATATTCGCATGACGTCGATAAAAATATGACTGTCGTATGTTTGGGAAATGTGGCGAGACACTCACCCTTCATCTGAGACTTGGATATAGTGGGCATTCTACTGGAGGAGACGACAGGAGCAGCTCGCTTGGGGGATGCTGGCAGAGAGAAGAGAACGTTGGTGGAGAGTCTGGCGGTTTGGGCCGACGGCGAGGGCAAGGGAGACGAAAACGAGAAGGAGGTCGACGTCGTCGGAGAAGCAGTGGCCTGTTGCTGTGCCTGTTGCCTCTGTCGGCGTCGTTTCTGTAGCTCCGCGCTCGTTGCCGATGATATCGATGCTTCCGTCTCCTTGGACGTGACTGGTAGTGGCGTCGACGTCACCGACGTGCTAGTGCCGGACGTCACTGACGCCGAGGATGTGGCTGTCATCGTCATCGTTAACGCTGCCGCGGTCAGCCCCCTTGACGGACAATCGCTCCCACCCTCTTGTTCCTCGCTCTGGCCGACTGTCCCGCTACTTTGTCGCGTCTGCAAACAAATTATTTCATTGATTATTATTGATCTTAAATTCCGTTCCGTTCCAAAATCATGTTCCGTCATTCAAAATTTGTTTGCTAATAATTTTTCTGTGTCGAATCATTCGATTTGAAATTGGCTATTTGTATTAGTAGTTGCTTGGTCTTCCAGTGTCATTCCCTTTAAAAGGAAGTGGATTACATTTCGTTGACACATAATACGATCAGAAAAGAACAGATTCTTTTGCCTTGAGATTCAGTATCGGAATTTTGTGAAATATTAACTTCGAGGTTCGCACAGGTCACTGTCAATACAATTTTGCAATTTATGTTTGATGCGTCAAAAAAGACAAATAGAATCTTGGAAGATTACGAACTACCGTCGATCAACTTCCGAAGGGAAAACTGATGGTTAGAACAATTGCAATATTCTTAAAACGTGAGCGCGATACTCGGAAAGCCAAATTGTCGATGCAAAGAAAACGGTGAGAAATAAAAGCAGGAGATATCTAGATTGCCTGGCAATAAAGAACTGAGATAGGCGATGGCCGATAGAATCGAGAGGCAAGTTTCATTTCGGAATTTCATCTACTTTTGTATTCGAACGGCATAGAATTCCAATGAACGTATCTCCAGCCGTGGAAAACACACGATCCTCGGAAAAAGCGTCGGCGATATCGAATTCAATATTTTTTTACAACCAACTTTTCTTCTAAAAGCACAAAAGTTATTGCTCTCAGGCGATTTGTATTTCGTTTGATAATGATTGCGGTCACAAAATTCCTCGGGCATTGTTGGTGAACGGCGCTCTGAATCAGGCGGAAAATCCCTAACGAGATAACGCGCGTATTTTCCGAGAAAGCCGAAGCAGAAGACGATAAACGTAGAAATTGCGAATTTTCTGTATTTCTATGTGGGGGTGGGGAGGGCAGAGAGAGAGAGAGAGAGAGCCGCGCTTAGAGATCGCAGTCCAGTTCGATTTGAAAGCCACAGGTGGCAGGATGCCCAGTAGAGAACGAACGGGAAAAACAGACGAGTCGTGGCGTGCCAAGCAAGACACAGGTAATTTAGGAGACACGGTAATTTAAAGTGGAAAACCAGCCTCCCTCGGATTTATCGTGATTTTACCGCTCTTCTCTCGCCACCGGCGATTTTTGTCCGCTGGAAACTAATTAGAGCTCGCTCGCGTGCCTTGAGTGCTTGTAATTGTTACCTCTTGCTAGTTTTTGCCACGTCTTTCTGTTAGCTGTTGTATTCCATTCCAGAATACATTGTGTTTAGCCGTCGTGTTTAGCCACTCGTTAATTTCGTATTTTTAAATGATCGATCTTTCTCTACTTATCAATTCACTGTAATCAAATTACTGTATTCAATAGCAGCGCCCTCGAACAACCAGTCCTGTTAAGAACATTGCAAGTTTTAATTATGCACTTACACACAATTAAGAGTTTTTGATCATTAAAAAGTATTCTGCTGGTTTTTAAAGGGTTCACTGGTCGTATTAAATAATAAATTACTGGTCACAATTAAAAGGTTTTTCTACTGGTTTTAATTATGTTCTTATACATAATTAAAGGCAGTAATCAACTTGTCGCAGCGAGTAAATCAGTTCATTTGGCAGCCGGACTGGTCGATGGCCAGTGTCGCGAGCGACGGGGCAAACCATGAGCAAACATTCGTCAATGCAAAAGACATCAAGCTCGCGTTTCGATTAATCAAGCCAATTAGAAAGTGCAAGATAGGTTTATTGAACGCACAGATATACGCCGGGTAGAAAGTAGATGAGAATTCCGATTGGTTGCACTCAGTTTATTCAAGAGAAGCCAACTCCGAGAACAGAGTCAGGTGCTTTCGATTAAAAGTTTATGAGAGTCAGAATAGCGCTCGATTGCGAAACTCTTTGATTATAATTATAACAGCTAACGCTTGTGCAGAGTGAATGTTCATCGTTACAAAAAGGGGCGAGGGTGAAACGAATAATGGTGAGAAGGAATTGCATGTTCAATCTGACTGCAATGTTCCTTTAAAGTTTTTGCGTGCTTTAATTGCGTACTCTTTCAATCTTGCTTGATTAAATATTTACGTAAAGAATGAAATAAATATTTCTTATCGCGTGTAATCCGAGTAGTTCCATCCGTGGTTCCATAGTTTACTTAAATTTCTGTGTTTTAATACTAAATTTATATTTTTGCAAAGTATACGCGTCTTCTCAATTCGTGATGCGAATTTCTTCGATTAAGAAGTGTTTTAAGATTCTTCCTGTTGCACATAATAAAACATAGAAAAAGCGCTCATCAGTGTTGCGAATGTTCTATGCCGAGAACGTAGAAATATAAATCAAGCAGGATTGACTGGAGCTCCTGAAACGTTTTTCTATTTGCCTGGCGCACCTGCCGGCGTGATGATTCTTCTTGGAAGTTGGCAGGTTATCAAACAGCGATTTCGTGCCCTCCTCTCGCGCAGAAAATAAGAGGAATTCCCTAAAGAGCAGAGCAGCCGCTTTAATCTCGGGTTGAAATCGGGCGCACAGATAAGGCAAATCATAAATCCGTCTGCGAGGCAGGAGACAAACGCGGCAATCGCATTATCGTACTTTCGTGCGAAACACGAGATTGGCATCAAATATTTGACTTAGTCGCGAGAACCCCATCAACGTTCAAATCTTTTCAAAGTTTAACTCAAAATTTACAAACAATTATAATTGCATTCTTAAAAGAAATTACAATACAGTTAAATTCCTAATCGCGTGAGAATCGAGCATAGTTTTTGTCGCAATTAGTTGATCACGCGTTATATCAAGCCATTAAAACCCAAGTCAGGGTAAAAGATAAAACACACATACATCTTTCTGTCCTTGTCAAGGTGTAAAGTGTGGGTTGTCTGTCATGGGGGAAACAAAAGAGAAAAATAGGGTCAGTGTAATAAAGGAACAAGGGTCATGATTAGACACAAGTACATCCGTCATTCCAGGAAAGGCTATTTAAGATCACCAACACGTTTCCAAAGAATTACTTAAAGTAATCATTGATACTGCCTGATAGTTAGGAAAGTTATAATGAATTTTTGCTTCTTCGTTACTCACTAACTGCCTACATAACACTGCATATTTCATCCCCCACATCCTACATACATTACTGGCACAAGTTCGCTCTGGTTTTACTTTGAACTACACCCGAGAGTTCTACCTAAAACTTGAGTTGCTCCTTAATGCAGAAATTGAACTCTCGATGGGCTTGCACGAATAATAGATGCGCGCGGCGAAATGATAGATACGTAGCGTGTGGCAGTATGAAAATTGTCGAATCTTCGGGGAGCTATAACGATTTCGATAAACGGTTCATTAAATTTCCAAGTTTTTTCTCGTCGCTTTAGCCAATGGCAGTGAACCTTCCGTCGGTGGGAAAGTGAGCAGTTAAAAGTGGCCGGGAGCGAAGAGGTGTTTTCTCAATAATGATTGAGTGCACGCCTCTTCTATGCATTTTAATCGGCAATGTGCTTCATGATCGATCAAAGAGAATAGTCGTTTTATCGAAGGGCATCTTCCTAGACATCCTCGCGTAATACCTCATTCGCTGCGTTTACTGATAGGAAGTTGAAGTACTTTGACTTAAGATAGTAATGCTCGGGTTGGTTAACATTCGAGAAACTTAGTAAAGAGAAGATATACAAGAAGCTTAAGCTTAATTATAACGGACTAATTAGCGATGGCCTATCTATTAAGTATCTTATCGTGTAAGTAGGTGTTTCTGTAGATATTACTTCTTGCTGGCAATGTCTATTTTAAAGCAACCTTTCGTAACGCCTTCGACGTTATGGGAGAGTTTGTTAGTTGCCACTTAGCCAATATGCATACTATACTTTTGGTGTATTATATTAGTTATTTCTCATTAATTCTTTTTAACAGTTTTGATAAGCCAACTTATCGTCGATCGCGAGTAGTTCGCTGGAAGTTCTCTGAAAGTTGTGTATAATTTTTCATAAATGTATAACTCGTAAGTTCTTCGAAGTATGAATGTTCGCAAGTCAATTTAACGGAAGTGGCAACACTTAGAATCCGCGTTCCAGTTTCTATAAATTCATTAATCGATCGATCTCAGCATTTCGGCGAAAACTTTTGCGAATCTCGGCGAAAGTAATTGAAACAAGACTTTAGAGCATTTCAATCGGTATAATCCGGGCAATATGCCTTCTGGGTAGGGAAATTTTAAGCGTGTCGCGGTTAAGCCGAGCTTAAAGCTGAAATTATGCGAGAGTCACTTGGCCGGGCGGCGAAAGTTTGGGATTTCGGGGCAAGCGAGAGAGAAAGTTGTGGGAATTCAATAATAAAGGGAGAAGAGGGGAAAAGTGAGTGTGCGAAGTGAGTTCAGTGAGGCAAAGTGCTCTTCCTTTCCAGCGTGACAGTCAAAAAGCGGCGGGCGTGCAGCGAGCGCGAAATCGAATTCTCGTTAACGCGTCATGCTTTGCCGATCGACGCTCCTACACTTTTGTCTTTCCTCGCGATCCTTTCCAATCGGCTGGCCATTTAAATTACATTTCGATCCTGCCACGCCCACTCGAACAGCTGCGTATCTACGCGAAAACCCACCCCGATTTCGATAACCGAATTGCCACTCGCTATCTCATAACATCCCTTTAACACTATCTTATCCTTTCAAACAAGCAGAACTGAATGAAATTACATGATTATAAATGTAACGCCTTTGCATCCTTTGCATTTCCTTAAGTATAAATTAGATGTTCGCATTTTTCAGAATGAGAATAATAATCCTTTGCATTTTAATTTCGTTTTCCCTGTTAAAAGTTATCAACAGTTATTGGAACTGGCGCGTTGTAGTGATTGTAGGGAAACGCTTGTATATCGGAATATCGTGTAAAGTACTTTTAAATCGATCGGCTTTCGATCGAGTTTCAATCGAGTTTCGTAGAGAAATTCGTGGCCTAAAGCCCGTTTGATGAAATGCTAGGCTGAGTTTAATAATCGAACATCAGGCTTGTACATTCCTTGCATACTTTCGGGGGCTTTCGCGAAATTCTTTAGTCTCTCGCATGTTCGTTAGGTAAGCGCGCACAAAGCCTTTTCGCGAATTCCGGCTCGATTTCGGAATATCCGAGCCGTGAAAAAGAAACTAATATCTCTGTCAGTCGTATCAAATCACAAATACACCTCTTCAAAATTCATATTTGATTATATTAATTTTAAAAAAACTACTTCATTCATTTTAAGGTTTAACTATCTTATTAACACTTTCGTTTATTTTTAATAAACACAACCCAGTTTCACAAATTCCGGTTAGATTTCAGAATATTGAAACCGTAAAAAAGGCAGATATTTCCATCAATCATATCAAATCTCAAAACACAGCTCTGCAAAAATCATATTTCACTATATTAACTTCAAGCATACTTCATTCATTTAAATGTCAAGTATCTTTTTAATACTCTCATGGATCTTTAATCCTCAACGCATTACTTTCCTCTTCTTTTCTTGCATCCTGAAATTATATCAATTTGAATGGCACAGTAAAGACTGGTGTGAAGAAGCGATATCGCTTATCGAGCTCGCTGGCAGTAATGAGTCACACTTCCTTTATACCGTGTCTAATGATCCTCATTCTGAGACCACCCCGGCTGCTCTCGGCGATGAGTGCCGGCTCGAATAAAGCACTCTCTCGGCCGTCATCGCGCTGGAATGTTTGACTGGGAAACTTTCGTGGTGCAATCGTGCGCGCCGCTACCGCCGCCGCGACGCCGGAATAGACGAGGGTGTGATATATCGGTGGTAATCCATATTTGCACGACCCCGCGCGCTTTAATTGCGAGAGTTTAATGCGAGCGAGAGATAGCGCGCAGGCAGGCAGGCCGGCCAATATTGCGGGGCGCGAGTTTCTGGTCCAGGTAACCGGGTTAGCAGGATTTTTCTCAGCCCACCAGTTATCCCTCGGGCGGCGCTTAACGAAATAAGCAATGCTGATATGCCAGTGGGCGCGTCAGCCCCGCCAGAATTACGTTATCATTGATTTTCTGAAACATTGCACGACACACTTTCCAATGAGTAGACGACCCCCGCAGCCGCGCGCGCTCAGGAATTCGATTGCCCTCGGGCCAAGTTCCTTCTCACAGAGACGCATCGCTCCATCAGACTGGCAACAGAACGAATTGAATCTCGTGATTGCACAGTCGGTCTCGGAGAAACAATCGGCAATTCCCAAATATTCCCACCTAGGCTTTTTCAATCCTCCAAGTAGTAGATTCATTTATTTCTCCAAGGCAAAGATTATGTAATATTTAGAATATTAAATGAGCGACGTTTTGATTGAATTTATTTTCAATTAGATATATTTTTGTATGTTTTGGGATGATGCGATATCATTATTCATTGGAATAGTTTATCAGCATCGCCTTGTTAAAAAGTGTTTTTCTTAACTAGATGGTAATCGGGGCCCTTTTAATTTCTTTCGGTATACACACCTTGCTACCGACGTAGGGAAAGTTCGTTAGTCGAGCAACGCCGACACTAATTGCTTCGCTTGATACTCGTTAGTCGACGGGACAGGTGGGGCCACGAGGTGGTGTTATCGAGGTACCGGGACATCAAAATCAGAGCGATTACTGTCGGGTTCAATGTCCTCTTCATGCGTTTTACTGGAAAACTCGTGACAATTTCGTGCGGAGCCAAGCTAATCGAGAATCTGATAGATTTCAATTTATTTTGGGCTGCAAGCAATAATTAATTACTAATTTACGCGAGGGTTGCAAAATCGCTGTAAATATAACAGACATTTGCTTCAAAGTCCTGTAGAATTACACACATTTCTGCCTTTTAGCAATTAAAATAATTACTCGAGACAGTAACAGAAACTATATTACATAGCTTTGCTTTGCATATTAACGAGAGATATATTCGGATTAATCATCTGATATTGTAGCATTACCAATGGTGATAATGGAACATTAAAGCATAGATGCATGCTTTGCATGTAAACGAAAGAAATTCTTTAAGAACTATAATTTAAATTTTCCTATGTTTCTATATTTTATTTATACTTTGAGAACTTTTTCTTCCGTTCTAACAGCCAAGTTATGATTATCTTCTTTACTTTTCGATTATATCTTTTCACGCCACATAAGGAAGTGAGATAAACCAATTTCGAGCGCGAAATATTTCTGAATTTCCGTATTTCACTCAGGCTTTTCCAGTCTGGCATTTACTGGCCACTCGAACGGTGCATTGAACATGCATATTTCATCGTGAGAACATTCAGCTTCCTCAACACACTCCCGCCGACAAAGACATAGCACGTCAGAGTGTGCGAAAATTACACGAGTGTCTAACTTTCTCCCAGAATCCGCTGTGTTCCGTATTTAATTATCTGATGCAACGCCATAGAAAATTAGGCAACTCGGAATAATACAGAGAAAGCTGCAGAACGCTGGTAATTAGATTTCCTTGTTAGCAAAGACATTCGCGAACGTCGAGGATAACCAAGCGAAAGGATTCTAAGTAGCGCGTGAAAATTTAGCGATGTGATTTAAAATGACTTTTTTCCTTCTTTCTTTATGAATAATAGTCGAAATAAAATATCTAAGTAACGAACTACTTTTCCAGAATATTAAGCAAAGTTTATAATCTGGGAATGAAAGAGAATACAAGAATCAATTCATTAACACATTAATTCATTATATAATACTTAAATAGCACTCATATGACTGTAATACGGAATTCGATCCGCGGGAGCTCATTAAATTTCCCCATTAACTGGGCGAAATAATTGTGACCGCGGCAGACGTCGAGCCGATACCGCAATTAATGAACACGCTTCATGTGTTGTACGATTTCGGCCGACCATGATACGTAAATTTGGCAGAGGCGGCAATCGGTGAAACGAAACACCAGCGCGCACCAGGCTTGCAAATTAAATCGATCGGGTTACAGTTCTCCACCAAGTAGCATCAAAGTAGCATTATTTCGTGGCGGTAAAATTCCGCCATATTGAAACGATAAAGTTTTAAAGAGTCCGCAATCCAATATAGTTGGGTATTGCGCTTTTCGTCGAAGGGGAAGCATTCTTCCGGAAAAGGCGCTCTAAAACTTTTCAAACGTAGATTGCCGCGTCCTAGCGGATGCAAGCGTGCGTTGAGGTGCGCACCGGGTGGACACACGCACACACTGCCAAAGAGCAAGCGAGCGTAGAGCTCAGAGGTATCGGAGAAACGGAAGAAAGCAGCCGAGAAAAAGGAGATTTACGAGCGTCAGGTAGAGGCACGATAAGGCCCGACACTCGATCACCCTGTCTCGCATTTTGATTGAATGGGAAACGAGAACTGTCGAGTTGATTCCACGCTCATGATACCTCCAATTTGGCTACGTCTCTATAAACGTATGAACATCATCATCCACGCTAATCGACCTCCAATCATCCACTTATTTCCCTCTATAAATTAACACGCATTTAAATTAATTATTCTCAATTTTAATTCCTCCTTGTTTCGAGCAAGCTTTTAATCGATAATAGGAGAGTTTTTGGAAATCCTGACGGCTGAGGAGTTGGCAAATAAAATGAGTTGGTTGGCGATCGGCAGTTTAGAAGGGGGATTTTCCCGGCTGAATTGGAGCGTGTTTGCCTTAAGCGAAAAGTGGTGGAGAGGGTGATTTATACTGGGGTTGGGCAGGCTAGAGTACGTGCAGGTTCAGCACCAGCGTGATTCGATGCGCATACACCAAACAAGCAGAACTTACGCTTTAGGTTGGCCGTCCTACCATGAGTAACCGGCAGGGAAACGTGCGCTTGGATTTACGGGCCGATAGCAGCGCATATCCGATCGAAATCTCGCAAACTTATACGACCAATGCCACGTGTTATTCCCAAGCCTTTTTCCCGATAGTCGGATAAGAGCGAGTCAGTTGTATCAGAGCGGAGAAAGCAGATGGAAAGGGTCGAGCTTGAGTAGAAAGTGCATCGGAGCGTTGCATTCGACAAGTTGGCATTATTTGGCGGCTGTTAAAGCAAGCGAAAAGGCTGACTCCGTCAAAGGAAGCGCGCATCCCCCCATTAGAATACTCACACCTAATGAACAATCGGTTAAGGACGAGCGGCTGGGATAATTGGGAATACCCGAAATTGCCAAGAATTAAGCGATTAATCAGCACGCTGACGAAAGGGAGAGCAACGGGGTTTCGGCCAGAACTCGTTAGTGCTGCGGTTAGCCGCTCGATTACGACCGATTTCACATGTGCCGCATTACCATGCCCACCAACAATTCGACCAGGAAAGCCGTCGTCGAGAAAGGAAATGGTTTCGTTGATGGCCACTCGATAGAAAATTATTACCCGCTTGGATAATCCATCACCGGCCGCCCCACGCGCGACTCCTACTACCACGCAAACTGCAGTTCATTCCCACGCAGAATATCATTCCGTTTGGTACTAAATGTTTCCTTTCGCAGAGAAGAATTCTGTGTTAATTTGAAATCGAAAGGTTTAATACGTCGATGTTTTTAATTAATATTTTCATAGTGAAGCGTAAATAATCGTCGCTCGTTTTAAATGAAACTGCTCGTATCATGTACAATATCTTGTCGGAGAATATCGGGCTTTGGGTGTATTGTAAGCGTTGTTTTATTTTGCAAGCGGATGCTACTTTGCCGGAAGAAAAAAGAGGAATGCAAATACCCGGGAAAATGGTATCGTTAAGTACATTATACGAGTTAACAAGCAGCTGAAACGAGGCCAGTCTCTGGATTTCCAGGATCAAAAAGTAGCTTGTTCGCCTCGCGATTTCACTCGTCCCGAAACAAACACGAGCATTAAGCAAGCACCAGTACATTTTTTATCCGCGCGCCCGGCAAAATAATGTTCAAATACGAATAAAAGGTTGAACGATGCGCAATCTTTTAGCATTATACTTGGTTTACATGATTCGAGTTACTTGGAATCAGACGAGATTGAAGGCGAACTCAAGCGACTTGATCTATGCAAGCGCGATTAACTTCCGCCGAAATTCACCGCGATCGTATAATCAATTCATGAATCAGGTCATTGACGGAAATAGTTTCATGAATAACATTTATCGGATTTATTATACACTTTCGTCTCTGAAATAACGACGGCCTCTGATCAATTTTCGCGTTTGTATTTGATCAATGAAGCATATCCATTAGCACTAGACTGTATGCTAATTACAAATTCACTGAAAACCACCGCAATTGTCAACAGCTGCGCGCCATTGTCATTGGCACGGTGCAGAATCAATCCGACTAATTTGATAGTTAATCATTTGCCATAATTATCCGGAAGCAGGACAATGGACTATGGAAATTTAATCATTATCTTTAACTCGCAAACTTCAATTTATTCTAACTTTTGAATATCGAAAGTTGCATTCAAGTAACATAAAATAGAAGTAAAAAGTCATCTGAATAGATTTATTCCGTAGAATATTGAGAAATATTTAAAAAGCACGTGTTAAACAATAGAAGCAGATGATTCATTCACTAGAATAGAATTGTCATCATATGGGAAGACCGTGTTTTCCGTTCGTAGGCCACTGAGATCATACAATTGCGACTTAAATAGAGACACAGGCTTACACGTCAGGTACGGCAACGTATCTCAAGTATTCAGCGACCCTTCCCAGCGAAACTTTCCTCTTTCTCCCCTGTCTGGCGTGTTCCATTTCATTTAACCGAATGGATCTCCCCTGTATGGTGGCAGCAAGTCCTCCAAACAAGAGTCAAGTTCCTCGCTGATGAAACAAAGTAAATGTAACTCGATTCCACAGCCATGCACAATTAACTCGCATTCTTTCTCTGTTATATTTCATTGCTGGAAAAAAGACTACTCTACTTAAGTCTTGCTATCTTAACTATACTTTTCAATTCTTCACTTACTATATTATTAAATATAAGTCTGTCTTAATTCAATAGAATGTTTATTGCTATCAACTATTAATTCCCACGTATTTCTAAGATTTCTTAGAAATAGAATTTCTGAATCAATTTAATTCTATTCTGGTAAAAGAATTATTCGTCTTCCAAAAGAAATATCGCATTTTCTTACTCCAATTTCGAGAATACGTCCAGAATTCGGGAATTCCTATTACTCATCGGCCTCCCTCTAACATCAGCTGTGGACGTCCGGTGGAGATAGAAAACGAGAGAGTAGAAACGAAGTGGAAATGGAGCCGGGGATGACTTGCACGCATTCGCAAGAAGCAGATGCCTAGGAATATTTGTGTCTGAGTGTGATCGATTAGTAGGGCAGCGAGTCATCGATGGCGTTCGTATTAATGGGAAGTCTCGGCTGCTAGCCACATGGTAAATATCCGGACAAAGCAACACCGCTATTTTTCATATTCATGCTGCTCGGCTGGACACGCCGGAAGATGGTGAACTCTTGTTCTCGCCCCGATTAGCATCATCGGTTATGCACTGGCTATGAAAAATTCATGGCTAACGTGCTAGAAGTAGAGTTTAACGCGCAATTCCCGCCCACTTTAAGATTCCACTCGAAATTTCCCTAGGCAATCTTTGGACTTTTTAAAATGATTTCCGAAGGATCGCAAATTTATTAGAATTACACGAGTTCTGTTGAATTTTACAATTTCTGTATTACGAAATAATGAAAGCGCGGACCTGTAATTGTTATAATAGTGATTTCCATTTTTTCAAGCCTTTGTATGACTTTATTCTTTTCTGTTCGAATCTGCTTTAAATTGGGAAGCGCGCAGGGTTTAAAAGATACGAAATAAAAAATCTATTTGAAATTAAAGAATCGTACAGAATATATAGAAGAGCAAAAGCTTATGGAAAGCACGAAAAAATGGGAGCACTGAATAATATTTCGAACGCGTCAGACATATCGATTTACACTCAAATCCGTTTATGGACAAAGAAACATGATCGTACTTAGAAGCTCTCGGATCAGTAGTAGTAGTATATCAAAAGAGTCCTACTTCACCTCTTCCAGGGTATTCAAAATTGCGAGAAATAGGTCAACCGCGCCTCTAAAGAAGTACGGCCCATCAAATACTTAAAAAGTGTGCGAGGTACCTTTGCATACACATTGGACCTTCGGGCCGAAAAATGAACGGAATAACTTTTAGCCGTCGCCGTAAAACGTTGCCAGTAATCCAGTGCGACAGCGCGATCTTACAACGGGGCGGTGGGAAATTTAGTCGGGAAATTTGTGATGTCAGCGAGCTACATTGTACTATAAATCCCAGCGAGAACTCGTTATCTCGAGCAAATTGTCCGAAAAAGTACAGAAATCCGCGACAATATGTTAGGAACGCTAAAAGGGAATTTAGACTTGGCGTACTTAGCTGTTAATTACCCTCTTCTGCCCAGCATCTCGATTATGCGAGTGCATCCCCGCCGAAATGGATTCTGGTACTTACGCCTGCGAGCTTAAACGAAAGCGGGCTTCACGATTACGGAGATATTTCGGCCCCAGGAGAGTATATAAATTACCGGGCGGCTTCTGTGGGTGCATGAAATTAGAGCAACTGCAACTTATGCATGACTTTGATTTATCTGGCCAACACCAATCTTTCGACTATCCATCGTATGTTATACATTATACGCGAAAATCCCTGATGGCAGATTTTTGTATTTATGAACTCCTCTCTGCAGCTGCGCAATAATACAATATTGAATTTACTTTATATAATAATTAAACTAGAAGTAAAACTAGTAGAAAATCGAACACTTTTTCGTCTTTACTGCCATCTGTGGCTATAAAAACAATTTTAATCAAATAAATAAAATAGATATTCCATATTTTAGTCGCAACCACTTGGAAATCGATAACTTCATTTCTTTTGTAATTTATTCTCTGCAAACACAAATATTTCATGTATAAATGACGCTTCCACTAATTTTAGATGAAGCACTTTAAAAAAAGTAACAATTACAGATACGATGGTTCTCGTGTCAAAGGGTTAAACATATCGGTCCAGTCAATCAGCCAATTCCCATGTGAGTTAACAAAAAGAAACCGGCGAGCAGGAGCAAACCAGTGAAATCGAATGGCACGCTTGTCATACACACAATGGAAGCGCTGGCCAATGTAAAAAAACAGAAAGGAAAACACTTGGTAGCGTGTGTAAAAACACGAAAGCCGCGAGGAGATATCGCGCGGCACTGATATCGATATTTGCAATCGCTCTCCACAGCTGCACTCGTTCGCATATTTTCGCGATTCCAATCAAACGATAAATGAAAAATAGTCCCTTTCCCTGTCAGGGGTGCACGCGCAACCCTAGTTACGTGAGCCACACGAAATATGCCGATTTCATTTTAATGCGCCGAACATAAGTCTGCACTCCTGGTTTTAATTAACATTTCTCTGTCTTAATAATTCTTTCATTCAAGCTAGCTAGAATTACGAATTCTAAAAGCTTTATTTCTCTATTATATTTGCATTGAAGGACAGAATAATGAAGGGTCAGTTCCAATTTAGAAAGCAGAATCGTCAATAAAAAGACATAAAAATTTGTAATGTTACACATTAGCATAGAAATTGGTATTCATCCCCGAGGAATGGAGCAGCGCAAGTGTAAACAGGGTGGAGATGTGACGCGTGCGGTCGCTCGGTGCAAGGCCAGTCTGCTTCGAGCATTCGAACAGTCAGCATCGGTTCACTTTCGTTGACATCATTCGTCATTCGCTTGTCAGGGCGTTTAATGATAGATTATTTTTAATTCGTTATATCTACTATGTGCCAGTTGATGCAACATAAGTGTATAATTTGTTTCCGGTTCATCTACATTATCGATTTTAATTTTATGACATTATAGTTAAGAAAAAGAATTCCAATTTATTTTAGTTAGTTAATTCATTTTACTTGATCATTATATTATGTTTGGCATAGCATTATGTAGGTTCTTTACACGCTCGTATTAATTCAAAAAGCTTTTGTTCTCTCAACATACGATGATGTAGCATTATTGAAAAATCGACACTAAAATATTTCGTATTAGCGCAGATTTTCAACAGAAATTTGCTGTCTGAAATACGCGTTTTAATACAGCAATAGCTATTCTCTTCCATACTAAATTTCAGTTTATCAGTACAACAAATAAGCGCGTGTACCGAGAATGCCATAGGCTCGTAAGAGAAAATGAATGTCCGCTTTCAAGTTTTAATTCTGTTTGCCTTGCATTAAAATCATCCGTGCCAAAATCGACTCAGTTAACTGGGAATTCCAAAATTCCCTTGCATCACTTTCCTCGGCTGTAATATAACATCGAAATCTACTTGGAGAACATAGCTATTATTTCATCCCTTTCAATTTCTACGTCCAATCGAATCGGGAATCTTGAAAGATAGAATCAGAAATATTTATTCATTACAACTTATCTCCAACTGAAGTAAATTTCAACTCAAGCATACACTATTTTCAAGTAGTTAGTAATAAAAGAAGCCAATATTTAATTTAATAACTCCAATTTCATTCTCAACGTGGCGTCACTATTGAATATAAGTCAAACACGAAAATATTTATCCCAAGGACGACCCCATGCTCGTAAAAATAGGTCCGGTACATTTCGGAAGTATTACATGTGCCCATAAGACCCTAATACCATGTTTACCTGAGCCGAGCTTTTTTTAAAGGGACTGTACGAGCGGCGCTATTAAATGCCCTCAATTTCTTCAGGCTCTCCAGCCCCGAGCAGCGCAAACGGGTCTGAGTGGCTTTTTTTTCTAAAATACTTCGTCGGTTGCCGAGTATTTCCGAGTCCTATTCGTCGAAGAGCAAAGGGTGGCGTGTGTAGCCGCATAGCAACGCGCTTGAAAATAGAAGCAAACACACACACAGACACACAGGTGTGCCCAGGAAGGACAGCACAAAAGTGTAAGGAAGTCGGGGATAACGAGAATAAGCCCGCACTCGTCGTGCTAAAGTTGATTTAAATGCGGGCTCGTCGAGTTAATGCGCTGTATATAATTCGTTAAGCCAGCCTGGTAAAGCGACACTGCATGGAAAGGTACATTTTCACGGATTCCCGTATGACACGCGGTGAGAGCGAGCTTTGTCGAAAGTGTTTATCGACCGCTTTACCCACAGAAGAGTCACTCGAAATTTATTGGCAGAAAAGATCATAGGAATGCAGCCGCTTTAATAAAATTGGCAAACCGCGATGTATAATGTTTACTTTGTTCTTGCAATTGGATAGGAAGCCCGCGGGCAATGCGAGATAAAGGTCGATTTAAATTCATTTCTCTTCTTTTGCTTGAATTTCTTCTACTCTGTAGGTTTTGAAGGGAATCGTTGTGGATAGAAAATTTAAACTTGACAGAGCTTTACAGAGTGTAAAATCGTTCGTGTAAGTCCTGACTTCTGGCATTTTTTCGAGAGTTTCGAGTAGTTCATAGTGAAAAGAATACCTGACACATATATCGAAAATCCTTGTCATTCAATTACAAAGGATAATCGATAACTTTCGACTAGTTAGTAGTGAAAAGAATACCTGAGACAGGTATCGAAAATATTCGTCACTCAATTACAAAGGGTAACCGTACCCATGGGAAATAATCCTTTCCAGATGGTCGAGAGCTTGGAAAACTTATTGTTGAAAAGGGTAAATCCGGGTTCGCAGGGTCTTTTGGTGAACAAATGGTGATCCAGTCAGATTTTTCATTTCCTTGAAATTTCCGATTGACTGGTACTCCCCACTCGAGCAAGCTTTATACAGCTGTTGGTTAAATGATTTAAAGTAGCATTTATATTTTAAACTCGGACGAGAAACGATCGCTTCGTCATTCGTGCCAGTGCATTCGTGCCAGTTGGTTACTCGAGCAAAAGCACATCACTAAATTTCGCTCGATTTACGAATATTAGATCGTTCTTCCAGCCGTTCAGTGAACTCATTTCCGCGCAATATCGATGCGTGTCTGTGTTTGAGTACCATGGATGCGTCAGTAATCCCATGTTTGCGATGTACGCGAATAGTAAAGTCGTGCTTTCACGTACGCGCGTGTGTGCAGACCAGATAGTCCGAATGCTTCGACGGAGGCACGCGTGACTTAGCTAAGATCGACGTGTGCCAATATACATCTTAGTCTTCAAATCCCGTGTTTATGGTGAAACAAGATCTCGTAAACAAGATCATAGAATAGTATTATTTTATCACGCTTCGAATATCCATAAATCGTGATAATTCAGTTTCATGTGAAAATCGTGCGCAGTGTTCTGTGAGTGAAAAAGTGAATCGTCGCAATTTCTATGATGTGCAATTTTTTTTAAAGTGACTGAATAATTTTATAAGTCAGCACTGCAGACTTTAATATAGATAGTTACACAATTAAATAGTTGCGTGCCAGCGCATCCTGATTGACACGCTATAATCATCAGACATATAATTATTCAATTTCAAACAAAAAAATTGCATGTCAGGAACTAATCTGTCTTTGCGCTCCAATTTTTTGTCCCTGAAGTGCCAGCTCGCATAGTGCTGGCCTCGTGCATATTTCAGGTGGAAAAAAGCTGCAGTTCGTGCGCGCCTTTACAAATCTAACATCGGGATTTTGCCGGTGCGATATCTCGATCTCGGATAGAAATGCGGATATTAATGCGATCGGAGCGATTATTATGCAGGTTAGTGCCGAAGACGCGAATATTTGCGATGAACGCGAGCGTCGGGGAGAGAAGCACGCGAAAGAATGCATTTGAAAATGACGGGGAAAAAAACGTGCGCGCCATCCTGTCGATCAAGCGTCGACGACGAGCGTCGTAATTAACGTGCCAATTAGCGTGCAGTAATTTATACGGCATCGTTCAATCTATATTGCGTTTATTCGGACAGGCAGATATCACGGCAACCTTTTGTTGCCGGCGGGCTCATTTCCGCGCGCAGTTTAGGATCGCCTTAAAAGCTGTGCACTGACAAAGCCGAGTGTACAAGGTGGCCGTAATTCTCAGTGTCAGGCGCGAAAGCGATCCGCTCCGTAGAAGACGCTCGCAAATTTATTGGCAATTGTTCGTGCTAGCGCGTTCATCGGGTGTGCACTTGGTGTTACGATGATTTTGCTATTTTAACGCTGCTCGCCGCTAGTCTGAGACGCAATGACGCATTAAGTGACGCTCGGTATTTTTCTTTGCCCCGGCTGAGTGAGATTAAGAAGCAGCATTTACGGAAGCATCCGCCGAGCAAAGAGAGCGCGCGCGTGTCGAATAACTCCGTAAAGAAGTCCGTGTCGTGTTCGTCTCAAATATTTGTACGCCACGTAGAGAAGACGTGCACGCGTCCGCCTTGCAAGACAAATGCTCGCCAAGAGTATGCATTGTTCAGCCGGCTTCTTGGGAGAGCGGACTCCAAAACTTCAGGTTAAACTTCGAGATAAAGGGAAGACGCCAAGGAGCTTCTTTCCAGGCTCTGACGTCTTCCCGGTGCTTCTTTCCAGTTGTGCTTTCCGGTGGAGGGTTCGAAGAAATCGTGGAAACTAATTAGACGCTAGCCATTAGGAAAACAAGGGAAAGGACGAAATACTTGCGATTTTTTCGTGCAATTTTTCAACGTCGCATCAAACTATTGTTTCTATTTTGGTGACTAAAAAATAACGCGACAAAAAATCGTAACTATGCGTTATTGCCTAAGTAATTGCATTGGTTTCTTGCAAAGTCGAGCGTATCAGAGAGGTGCAACGGAATCATTCTAATTGGTTGTAGGAGGCTGCGAGAAAAATGCAGAGAAACCCGCAGGAGGAGGCTCTCGTCTAGTCCTTGCGCGAAATGGGCCGCGATAATTAGATGCAGTGCTTGCTGCTCCCATTTCCTTCTAGTTGGCGAAAGGTACGTCCAGGAGAAAGCTTGTTAGAGTGCTGTAACGCGCGTAGAGTAAATGAATTGAGACGCTCGAATGATGCTTCGGCAAAAAGGTAGTAGGTTTAATTATTAATAGGATAATTCCAAGCGCGATTGCAGAATTCCATTAGAATGATAGAGTAATTTTAGGTTCGTATAAAATAACGAATGAAGTCACTAGGGATTTACACCGTGCAGAAAAATTGTTTTGACAGTTGTGTTAAAGTAACTTCAGTAGAGATTTTATATTTCGTACGCGAATTTTATTATTCTCAACTCTGACTTTATCTTTATTCGAGTACTAATTATTACAATACTTTTAGCATAGGTATTTTTCGGGAAAATAAAAATTATCGAGAATGCTTTGGGAAAAAGGAAGTAGGTTTAATTATTAGCAAGATAATTCCAAACACGATTGCAGAATTCCGTTAAAACATAGAGTAATTATTAGCTTCATATAAAATGACAAATGGAATCACTAGGGATTTACACCGTGCAGAAACATTGTTTTGACAGTTGTGTTAAAGTAACTTCAGTACAAATCCGACATTTTTTACGCGAATTTTATTATTCTCAACTCTGACTGTATCTTTATTGGAGTACTAGTATTACAATAGTTTTAGCATAGATAATTTTTGTTTTTCTAACTTTCGTAAATGAATTATCTCTTCGTTGAACCACGAAGCGATTGAAAAGTGTGTTGTACGTTCTGTGTCGATCCTGATCGTTGAAACCACTTAAGTGATTCCATGGGGAAATAAAGCTCAAAAGAACGCCGCCTCTTTGCTAATAGCCTTTATTAAAACTCTATGCTGTGGGCTGTTGGTTTTTTTCCATATTGCGTGCACACTCTGCATACATATGTCTCCACACGTTTATTTGGGGTGTATGCATGAATTTACGACATTTTCATGCATACTGATGCGAGTGATGCAGCGGCCCACGAGTTTCTTTTTCGCGCGGCGGCCGAAATTGTCGCAGGCAATACGTCCCACCGTACAATTCGATGAGTATTTCCTATGAAGTCATAGTTCTTGCAAACTAGGGCGCAATCGATATAGTACTTCGATCATTGCAACAAAATAGGGACGCGAGCATCCAGCCTTGCTAGTGATTTCAATGCATGGGAAAATACTAGCAAGAGGAAGTGAAACATTGGCTAAGAAAGGACTTTAATGATTCCTCTCATAACAAGACTTTCTGTAATCAGACTTTCCCCAAATGACACTCACTCGTAACGAAGCCATTAATAATACTAAGTAACATGATTGATTGGAACTGGATTAAACGAAAATAGAATTTAATATTTAGCAATATTAATCGACATATTTCTCACAAAAATATTAGCAAAATGTCAAAGGCTTTATTCGTTTAAAAATATGAAAGTTACATTTACAAATGTCAATGAAGAGTTTCATTTGGAGGAAGTCAGATAAACCGGAGGGGAATAATCGACTTGGAGAGAGGTGTCTCTTTGTGAGGAATTCGGCGTGTGTCAAACAAGCGGGAGACCATTAGCCATTACAGCGATATCAGTGCGGTCTGCTCACGTTCTCTTCACGGGGAAATGATGCTTGCCCTTCGCACCAAGCACTCTATCATGGTGCGATCTCGCTATTTGTCTGGCAGCATGACAGGCGGCAGGTCAGCCAGGGCATTTCCAGTTTTCGCCTGTCCATGATAAAGGCGCACACACGTTGAGAGAATGTCGAGCGAACTGCTGGGAGAGCAGCAGCCCCGTCACACTGACGACCAAGCCCGTCCACTTCTCAGAGCCCCGCGTATACCCGGAAGACAATACACACACTCGCACACCCTCGCTATTACAGATCGGACAGATCGCATTTTGCATTATTCAAGAGAATCGCCACGAATTCGATACCGAATGCCGCCAAACACTGTTTGTTTCTTTTAATCATTAATATCTCCCCTTTCTTTTGTCCCCTTGAGAGATAAAGTCTTTTGTTCTCGCTGATACACACGCGGAGAGCCGATGATAAATGATAAATCGATGACAATCTATTCAAATTAAAGAATATACCCTCAATAGAATAACGTGCAAAGCGGGGAAGAATAAATTTACACGAAGCTGTTTGCTGTGTATATTTTCCGAGGGAAAGAGTAATGTTGTACTGCGTTCGTTATGTATTTAATTATCAATTGCAATATTTGCAATAACTTCTGCGTTTCATTGTAAACTCGTATATTTACCGCGATGTTCTACCTTTTTAGAATCGATTTATACATGTATTTACATAAACTTCCGTGAATGTTTGATGGGAAAGCAGTCGGAACTCGCAAATGGGGAACAACGGTAAACAAAATTGTTGCTCGGTTTATAGCGCTGGTGGATTTGCACGTTTCTGTTGGTTACACGCGAGTCTCAAAGGGGTAGTGCGAGCGCGAGAGCGGTGATCCTTTCGAAAAGTGGACGAGTCTGGGATGCGAGCCGGCCGGAAGAGGAACGCGAAACTAGGAGTGTTATCGTGGTGAGCGTCGGAAGCGTCGTGTATTAGATCGTTTATGTGGAATGGCATTCGAAGCGGAGACGTAGGACGAGCCAATACATAGTTCTCTATTCATTCGCACGTTATGGATCATAGCTTCAGTGTAGAAGTATGCGTGGACAACAACTATGTTTCTAGAAAGAATGATAAATAAGAGATTTTCTCTCCTAGCTATTCTGTTACTTAGAAAAACTAATTGAAAATTAATCGATGGTATTTTAAAGAAGTTTCTTCGTAATTCGTAAGGTTTTATAGGTGTATTTGAATATTACACAATATAATATAATTTTAAATCGGCAGAAACATTGTTCGCGTGGAGTTAGAACTGGAATTTCCAATCGTATTCATAATATTAGTATTCATTATAACTCAAAAAGTAATTAGTCGATTCGTTTGAAATATATCCCGGTTAGAGTAGCAATGTTAAAGTTCCTTTGACATCCGTGTAAAATTTGAAACAAAAATCGGTCATATAACTTTCGAGTAATCGTACACGTTGATTTTCGAAAAACGCTACCACCGCAATTTGTAACGAGTGGCTCGAACCGCCTTGCATATCATTGGGATACGTGCCTGATGATAAAGTGGCAGCTCAAACGGGCTGCGCTGCATTTCCCTAATCGAAACTATGCAGACTGCGAAACTGTAATACAAGGTGGCTTTCCGATTGTTTCGATTATTAACCTCGATTGTTAAGTCAGCCAGCTGGGCGAGTGTGACAGAATACCAAGCTGGCCTTTGGGCAAAATGAAACATTGCTCGCTAAAGCAGCTGCTAATAAGTTGAATAGCTCTCTCTCTCTTCCTCTCTTTCTCTATCTCTCTCTCACGCGCGCCGTGCAACAAGTTAGGCAAAGCGAGCAGCAGCGCGCTCCAAATCGATGTCTCGATTTTCTGGGCACAATGAACACGGCAAATACTACTAGTTTCGTGCTTCTACGAATGACCGCTGCGAGCTTTCGTGCTGGTTTCCCTGCTGCAGGCCTATTGTACTTCTAGTTTCAATAAACAGTGGAAGAGTAGTAGCTCGAAGCAGAATAAAAAGGGGGTTGAAAGGGTTGGAGAGATATTTATGATGCGATGCGACACGTTAGTCCGTGTCATACGTGTAATTAGCTAATATAACGCAATGTGACAGAGTTTTGTAATCTGCACGTTCGTTGTTAAAGATTAAAATAATCGGACAAAGTGCAGCTATGGTCGAGTAAAAGCTATCGTACATCAGACTCGCGTGTGCTTTTTTTAAATTAATAATAAACCAAGACTGGCAGTCTGTACCCGAAAGTATGATACATGTAACAGATGGACATATGTTGGAAAGGGAATAATAAAGAAAATGTCGACTGCATATTAGACTAGAATTTATTATTCCACCAAGAGGCGCGAATTTAGTTCATCACATTTTTCCAACTTGTGAATCTTCTTAACTCTGCCCTCGAAAGCCCTTAAATTGTGCAGATTCCTCTTCGTAAAGTACCAATTCAGAGTTGCAATCTCCTCGCGACATTTTACTCTCTCCGGTATCCGTGTAACAGAAGAATGATAGCCGGATTTACTCGCAGCATACTCGACTTCCGAAAGGCGACGGGAAGCCAAGACCAATATGCAATATTTCAGCTATTACTCGAGCAATACACTTGCCGTATAACAGGTATCATCAGACTCGGAGAAATGATAGGAAACGAATGGTGGGGGGTGGCATTTTGCGAGGGTTTCCGCATACTCGTTTCTCATGCTTAGCATACGTGGTGTATGTGTGTATATGTTGGAACGTATACTTCTCGCCCGACGACGACTGGCCTACCATTGAAGGGTATCTCATTGGCGAAGGCAACGCGAGCGAGAGAGCAGCCACTCGTATTTCTCCATCAATGCATCGGCACTCGTACAGTGGCATGTTCAATTCAAGAGTGCACATTTCTGGCGTGCAGCCAAAACACACTCCGTGGCCACTCCGGAATTACTTTTCCCTCGTGAGTCCTGACGATGGTGCTCGAGTGGAGCAAAAGCAATCGCAGAGAGACAGAGAGAGAGAGAGAGAAGCCGAGAGTGAGAGTGAGGGAGGGAAAGAGAGGGAGGGAGGGTTCCGCGTGGAAATTGTGGTTCGATAGTCCTCCGGCGATACTTCCATAAACGATAGATAGCCTGGCTATATGCTATTCTCTTGCCGATATCACTGGCGGGGGTGAATATTAATGCAGCGCGCCACCCACCGCAGCTAAAGTAGCCCGCTCTCGAGATCCACTCGTGTACCACATATACTATGTATATCCCTTCGATGACTTTGGCCGAGATATCCGAGCGAGCGGAGGGTCACTCGGAATGTTTCGAAAGTAGCAAAAACTAACCCCCGGAATTGTGCATCTCCGATTGCATGCGCCGCCTCTTCTGTGTTAGAGGACTCTTGGCTCGACGCGCGCCGCTGTTAGTTGTACAATGAAGTGCGAACAAGTTTAGTAATAGTGTGTAATGGTATGTAATTAAAGACGAGGAAAGGTCGCGGATGGAAGGAACGAGGGTGAAATACGTACGTGTTGTCGCGAGTAGTCCTCGCGACACTTCCGCGCCCGGAGAATCGCTCGCACGCCGGATGCAACGCGCATAACCGTGAAGCTTTTCTGTTTTCTCGGCGGAAGAACAATGAGGAATGTAGCGTGCTGTAGGCGAGCATCAACGCGCTGTTTACAGGCTCTTCCGGCGAGTTTAGCTTCTCTCAGCAAGCCCACGTACTTGCCGGTATGTCCGAGTCTTTCCGTGCTCCTCGAGATGCATAATGGAGCTGTGAGTATGCAAATGCAGCTTTGAGAGTACGGCAAGGAATTCTTGAAACTACCACCGCGAGAGATGGCCCTGGCTTGCCGGAGAGCAGGGAAATTCGAGTATTAGATTCCCTCGAAATATGGGAGAAGCGCCGCGTCCCTTTTGTCCGGCCGGCGTCGAAAGACTTGCCTCGCTTTTCCACGGCGAATTTTCCTTAGTTGCATGGACTCTCGGCCTATTTAAACTCTGACGGACTCGCTTTAACGCACAGCTAAAGCTTGGCGTGTCGCTAATTTCGGCCAGCGATTCTTTTGGCTAAGTTAAACACTTGTAGCAAACGCTTTTGCTAGTCGTGCACTCGCTTGTTACACGGAAATTCAAGGAAAATGCAGATGTAATCGTCCAACTTGCAGTGCACATGACTAATTCTTTTCGGTTAGACGTTTCTACGGAGTTGTTATGCAAGCGCATTTTTATATTATCTGTTTCGCGTATGTACGACTTGCGGTAACATGCAGTACGAAATTTTATAATCTCGTTATTATTATTTGGTGGAATATCGAACAAATAGAAAGATGAATTCTTTTTAATTCTCCTCAATTAGTTTCTCGATCGAAATGGATTTTTCAGTAGTCTTAGCCGATCTGCAATCAGACTTTCCTTCAATTTTTATTTCTTCGCAACTCACAATTGTACCAATTCCAAGATGTTGAAATTAATGACACACGAAACTTATAGAATGAAATAGCCTTGTACTCTAAGTCGTAGAAAATTTCCTCGGCCAATCTGCCAAGCAAAGGCACATATCGTTCGCTCGCTCGAAGCGCTAACTTGGGCGCACTATCGAGTGTGGAGAACTTTTTAAGCAGCCATTTACGAGTATCATAGTTTGCTGTGGTGTGGCGTAAGCCTATAAATTAGAGGGGCAAGTTGGCACTGCGGGGGCGACACATTTGAAGAGATAAGGGAGTGAGTTAGTCAGAAGAAGAAGGGCACGGTTGCTGGACTCACCATGAGTAGTTTGACCTTGTTAACCAAAGGGGATGTGGTAAGGAACTTGTTGACGGCCGTCAATATTTTCCCTTCCAACGTGACAGCGCTTCCGGCGTCTGGTCCTTGCGAGCATCCGGGCCCGATCTCCGCTTCTTCGGCTCGGGGCAACAACCCCCGGCTGTCTCGCGGGAATTCCCTCTTCTTCAGTCTCCTCTACGCGGGACCTCGTGGCTCTCTTCTCTTCTTCCGCTCTCCGCTCTACCTCGATATCTCCACCTGTCTCTCTGTCCCTCTCTCCCCAACTCTCCAGCCGCTTCCCTTTAATTTTCTTGCCGCGAGCCTCCTCGTTTATTTCTCGATGAGGGATGCGCGTCCGGCAGGTTGCTCTCGTGCCTGCATCAGATACTCTCGGCAAACTTTCCCTTGCGAGCAGTCGAGCCTCGAATCCCGTGGGAGAAGGTTGTACGTTCCCACTGTTTTGCGGACGCCGGAAGATAAGTTGATTTTCAGATGGCAATTAAGATTGCGGCCGAAGATCCACTTTGCTTTCTCCTCGGTAGAAGTAGAGTAGACGCGGTTGTACGTGGTCAGTCGCGTAGATAAAGTTAAAGAGAAGTGGCTCGGTTGAAACGGACTAGCAATTACCGAAGTGTTTTGGTACCCCGATGATCGAGGGTGAGAATGATAAATTGACGTTGAAATCGTTTAAATTGATGTGAACGCGATGGAGCGCGGTGTGCCGATGAGATGAGAGGAAGCGCGCGACGTGAGTGGTCCAGGTGGTGGCGGGGTCCTCAGGGTCCCGGCGGTGGCGCGTTCTCGACATGAACTGAAGTCCGGAGCGGGCCGATGGATGCTGTGAGTTGCTCCAGAGGCAGAAGAACGCGCGCGCGAGAGGAACGCCGCGCGTGTGAACGAGAGAAGGAGAACGCAGGGGTGTCTGTGTGTGTGGGTGTGTGGGTTGGCCAGAAAGAGAGAGGAGAGAAAGAGAAGGCCGATAGGGGGTTTCTACGAGAGGACGGAATGTGCGGGGGTGAAAGTGGGAGGGAACGCGAGAGGGGTAGGAGGACGATGGGACAGACGGGGAGAGTAGATACGTGCTTATCCAGGGAAGAAAGATCCATCGAAGGTGGGAGTGAATGAAACGCAACGCTCTCTAGGCTTCCTCACTCTCTTCGAGAGTGCGTTTCGACGAACGCCACTAGTTGCTGTAACCCTTGCGCATTTCCATACACACCACACGTACTTACCCTCGACTTGTGCACTCCAACGCACCTCACTCGAATTCCTCTCTGATTAGGGAAATCACGGCGCGAGCCAAATAAGCCTTTGCGAAATCCACAAAACATTTCTCTCTCAGCGAGGAGTTTGAATCTTGCATTGCTAGGCTTGAAATGAGAAGTTGTACCACCTTATAAATTAGAGTACTTTAGGAGATTCACTACAGAAATATTAATCTGCATAGACATTAGTATTTTATTAGGAATGTGGTTAGACATTTGGTTAAATCACAACCTTCGTATTCAGGACTTGGAAAATATATTCTTTGTCAATTCCGATACGTTGAATTCTGTAAAACGCCCGTGAGGGGTAGTTATAATTTTTCGATGATACACAACGACATTTCAGAACTACTAATTGCATCTTTAAAAAGTTTAGTAGGCCGGAAAAACTTTGTGTTATTAGTACGGCTTGAGACTAAAATCAGTACATTCTTCCTGCTAGAATTCTTCAAAGGAGACTTCAAATAGTAACGTCGAATTCGTGGTGCAAAGGCTTCATGTTTTAACATCTTCGGCACTCTTCTAAATTGTTCATGGACCGCTCATAGATCGTTCAAGCACTGAAACCCGTAGAAAACACGAAATAAGTGGTGCAAATCCCGGGATATATCAAAAACACGCGTAAAAGTGGCATGTCTGACCACCTTCAGCATTTTCCACTTATTCCGTAGTTTCAACATTTTCCAACCTTCCTAAACGTTCCGGAGTCTGGGATTTGCATCAGAGATTGAGTATTTAGCTAGGAAAAAGTGGGATAAATTGCAGAGCCCTAGGGCAAACTTCATTTTTCCGGCAAAAAAAACAGCGAGGCTCTAACCCCTTCAGATTTTTTCGATTTTTGGTCACTTCCGGCACATTTCCCAATCCTTCACAGCTCGTCAGTTTGAGCAAGGAGACCTGTAGCAAACACAGAATAAGTGGTGTAGAGGTGATAATGCATCGTTTTTATTCTATACATATATTGCATTATATAATTATGCAAGTGTTAAATAATAATTTGTCACAGGTACGGGACTCTGGCTGAAAGTCAACGAGATATCATCACATTAGCTGGAGGAAGGACTTCTTAAACCACTGCAATCTTCTGGAGTCTACTTTCAGTGCTATATTACAATAGAACAATGATAATAATAATATATGTATAATAATAATATGTAATAACAACCATGTCCAAATCTGATGAAATAAACTATGTTTGTACTTTAAAAATGAGCTTTTCTCTTCTAAACCTCCACAATATTTTCAGCTTATGTTTTGTTTATTATATTTTATGTTTAAATTCCCGCCACCGGAAAATTCTACGATTTTTTATAACGGCAGAGTCCAAAGATACCTCCTCATATGTCATGTATCCCTGTTAAGATATCAAGAAATCGGCAGAAAAATTTCTAAGTTTATGAAATTCTTAAAATTTCTTGGAACTTGTGACGTCACGCGAATTCCTGGAATTTTAGTGACGTCACAGCCGACGAATACCTCCTCACACATTCTATGTTCCTGTTACAAAGTTAGAAATTTTTCCGGAATTTTTCGACCAAAATTGAAATTTTGTAACAGGAACATAGAATGTGCGAGGAGGTATTTTCTGGCTGTGACGTCACGCGAATTCCTGGAATTTCAGTGACGTCACAGGTCCCGAATACCTCCTCGCACATTCTATGTTCCTGTTACAAAGTTGGAAATTTTTCCGGAATTTTTCGACCAAAATTGAAGTTTTGTAACAGGAACATAGAATATGCGAGGAGGTATTTTCTGGCTGTGACGTCACGCGAATTCCTGGAATTTCAGTGACGTCACAGGTCCCGAATACCTCCTCGCATATTCTATGTTCCTGTTACAAAGTTGGACATTTTTCCGGAATTTTTCGACCAAAATTGAAGTTTTGTAACAGGAACATAGAATATGCGAGGAGGTATTTTCTGGCTGTGACGTCACGCGAATTCCTGGAATTTCAGTGACGTCACAGGTCCCGAATACCTCCTCGCATATTCTATGTTCCTGTTACAAAGTTGGAAATTTTTCCGGAATTTTTCGACCAAAATTGAAGTTTTGTAACAGGAACATAGAATATGCGAGGAGGTATTTTCTGGCTGTGACGTCACGCGAATTCCTGGAATTTCAGTGACGTCACAGGTCCCGAATACCTCCTCGCATATTCTATGTTCCTGTTACAAAGTTGGAAATTTTTCCGGAATTTTTCGACCAAAATTGAAGTTTTGTAACAGGAACATAGAATGTGCGAGGAGGTATTCGGGACCTGTGACGTCACGCGAATTCCTGGAATTTCAGTGACGTCACAGCGGGCAAATACCTCCTCGCACATTCTATGTTCCTGTTACAAAGTTAGAAATTTTTCCGAAATTTTTCGACCAAAATTGAAATTTAGTAATAGGAACATAGAATGTGTGAGGAGGTATTTTCTGGCTGTGACGTCACGCGAATTCCTGGAATTTCAGTGACGTCACAGGTCCCGAATACCTCCTCGCATATTCTATGTTCCTGTTACAAAGTTAGAAATTTTTCCGAAATTTTTCGACTAAAATTGAAATTTTGTAATAGGAACATAGAATGTGTGAAGAGGTATTCGCCTGCTGTGACGTCACAGAAATTCCTGGAATTCGCGTGATGTCATAAATTCTAGGAATTTTTGTGACGTCACAAGTTCAAGGGATTTCCGAGAATTCGGACTTAGAAATTTTCAAATTGTTACCAACACCAAGGTCAGAGATATTGAGCTATGACTACTTTGGTCAATCGCAATGCAACTATACCTTCGACACCCCCTTACATGCTGTCTGTTCCTATTATAAACCAAAATTTACAAGCCTTACCGTTTTTTGGCGAAAAAATGAAGTTGGTGCAAGGCCTCTGGATTTTTCCTACCTTTTACATCTGTCTCAATCTACACGCGAACCTGGTGCTCCAGCAGTAATAGTTTTTTGATTGCCAGTGCAGGCTCGGCGCGCTGGATCGAATTTGATTGGTACATTTAATTCAAGAAGCTTCGCCTGCATGCGATCGAAAATTGATTTAGATTTATAGCTGAGGTCAACCACGCGTATTACGTGGTCACCGGCAATCCGATTGCATTCGGAACTAAGGCCAGTGCACCCTTGCAGAAAGCCGAGTTAGCTATTTCAAGTCTTGGAGTGGACAGAACATTTCGATTCTGCGGCAACCTTGCTGTGTTGCCAATTAAACAACCTATACAATAAGTGCGCCGTAATGAGTTTTATCACTCGGGTTAACGAAGTAAGATCGTCGCGTAGTATCTAATTATTGAACGTAGCCAAAAAGTGAGAGGGAACCCAGGAATACCTCTGTCGCCAGTTATACGAGGCAGGGTGGCGAGATCAAATTTCCATGGCCAAAGCTGCAATTGCTCGTCTGCGCCGGGAAACGTATTATCCGAGATAATGCCAGCTCTGGCAATTAGAGTTGGAATGCGCACTGTATTAATAAAGGAGGAGACGTCCGCTTGGAAGCTAGCGAGCCTGACTGCTCCAAGACGCTAAGAGCCAAAAGGATACGAATGCACGAGACACGTGTAAAGATAGAAGCTGCCTTAAGCAGTTGACTCGCGTGAATGTTAGCCCGTCGTTTATAACGAGCAAAGTGAAGCAAATGTTCACTTTGACCTAATGACTATGGAAAGGGACACAAAGTGTTGGGCCGTTCATGCCTCCATCCGATGAAGTTTTATGCTACACAGCGAAGTGCCACCTTCGAGCTGTCATTACCATATGAACGCGAGAGCAGACATTCCTTCATTTACGAGGCCATTTGCCAAAAATCGTAATAGTCCCTTGCCTTTCATATCGCGACCTTTTTTCGCCAGTGCAATTATGTTGTAACTTTTTCCACCGCGGAGTTAACGCGACCTCTCATTAAAGCTTTTAGAAGTCCCACTGTAAAAGCTACGGGAACTGCAAGAGAGTATAACTTCAACGGAACGCATTTGTATGAACATGACAAAAGGCTGCAAAGTAATAATAGTAAATCTGTAATTATTTTACTCAATTGTAAGTAGAAATAGTCGTAAATTGCTGGGATGGAAAGTTGATGGAGTCTGACTCGCTCCTGGTAAAACGCAGTCGAAGCTCACTCTCGCAGTCGCTAGCTCTATGGAATTATTACTTGAAGTATAATATTGAAAATATTTCAAAATTCAAAGCGTCTTCCCAATACTTAATTTTTTATAGATATCTTTTATAAAAGATAGCATAATAAATAGCATAATCTTTTCGATTTGATTGATGTAGTAATATGCTACAGCGGCCTGCTTTATCCAGACCGAATGGATATGACAGATTCCAGAGGCAATGCTGTACCACTACTGCCATCTAACAACCTATCTTCGAGATATTACTACACATATTCCGACAAATCATAACTCACTAAAGCAGAAGGGAGTAATCGAGCGGTTTTTTGTATAAAAACAATTTTAGTGAATCACAAAAAATCTCTTATAATACATCCTTTATGACACAGATATAGTACTATCGATCTAAGTTGTATTAGGAAAATACATGTGATGTGACCTTGCATTAAAATTTAAAACGTCGCGATAGCACATAGAGATATTCTCATTCACAATAGCGTGAAATGTGTGTACTTGAAAGTTGTGTAACTATTTATTGAAATTACTTCTACGGTATCACAGATATAGGTAGTTAGAGTCATGTATCATAACGTGCCGTAACTAATCACGACAAGGAAATGCTTCATCTCATCCTACAGCCTTAAACTTTTATGCGACGGAAACAAGTAAATTCAACAATCATACGACACTTCCCCCCTTCATCTGTACAAATTTCCGTACTTCGTCACTAAGTAAAGAGTTCTGTACACGAGCGTGTAACTTTGTGCATCTATCTCTCGTGGAAACGCATTACAATTAAGCATTTCGTTGATATCGCGGTTTCCGGATAAGTACTGTACTTCTCCTATGTACATTAATCATTGAGTCATGGTTGTATGGTGTAGGAACCCTTGGTGCTGTATCAAGGCGCTTGGACTCCTCGCAAGCACACGAGTAGTTCCATAGTGCACTCTTCAATATTGCATTACTCGAGTCCCCAGTGATAGTCATTACATATTGTCCGACGATCGGATCGCTAACGCGAGAACCTGCTGTATTTGTATCCGTACATCGAGTTTCTTTTCGTCCGGCACTTGCCGGATAATCGGCAATAGTGAGAGTAAAAACATTTTGTCGTAGTCATCCTCATCGTGGGTAACAACGCGTTGGTTGCTGTGGGACGACAAGATATCGTGAATCTCATTATCGAACGACGTGAACGTTGTCTCGCAGAGCTGCTTCGGGTAACGAGGGCAGATCTTATAGGATGCGCCCGGTTGCAAGTAATCCCTGGCAGTCGCTATGGACGGAGTCGCTTGGGCCAAAGGATCATCATATTCCTCGATCACCGGATTGTCAACCTCACCCTCGCTCTCCTCGGATTTGCATTGGTTCATCGTCACCACCAAACTGCTAAAACGGCCCCTTAATAAGAGCTCAGTATCATTCTATTATCCATCTTCCCTTCTTACTTCCGGTAGAGCCCGTAGGATGTACCCACCGTTTATTCTCGACGGTCGGCATTAAGAAGAGCAATTGGTCGAAATACATGTACTTCTTCCGCTTGCGGGTCCCGGGTCCCGAGTTTTGACTCTTTTGGAGTTTTAACTCCTTGATGAAGTAATCGCGTATGTTTCTCCATTTGCCGCGCAAACTCTTTTCTGCAAATCATGCACATTCCGGTGCTTTAGTTTAAAAAAGTCCATGATATTATTCATGAGAATCGTCAACAATACCAAGGGGATACAAGCTAGAACGCGACTACAGAATGCAACAATCTCTACGGAACTTTAGTTAGATAATTTTAAAGTTTCTTGAAATTTAATCTAAGCGAGTGCAGGTTGCGCGTCCCAATAGCTTGACTGTGAATAGTGCCAGGTTCGAATAGGTGCAATTGGAGGAATCCGGATCGATTGATCGCACGGGCCTGTATACCTTCCACGTTTCTCTCCTCGTCCGTCAAGCGCACCCAATTCGGTACCATCACCTGGCAAACCTCGTCCCACGCGGTCATCTTGGCGTTACGGTCGTTGTACTCGGTACGGTTCACATCGTAAATGGCCGGCCGCTTCTCGATCTCCTGAATGAATTTCTCCGTATCGAACATCGCGAGAACACGGCTTCCGGCGTGTTTCACGGCGAGTCCTATTCTCCCGCTTTCCGCTTTTTAAAAGGAACCACGCGCCACTGTCGAGCCGCCCGAAATACACGAGGGAGAGGGAAATTCGATCGACCACTGAATGGCGACCTCTTGGAGTAAATGGGATTGAAGGGCCAAACGAAAATATTTTCGGAGTGCCGAGTCACACGTTTGAAATCGGGATTAATCTCACTGTATCAGCAGGGCAAAACTAACGAGTCGTGTGGTGTATGCAATGCGACATGCGTGAACGTCAGGTGAAAAAAAGGTAATAGGGGATCAATTATAAAATCGTAAGAGCAATCGGACGGAACGCGTCCAGCAAGCGAGACTGCATGCTACGTCGTCGGCGGCAGCTTGCGCGGCACTGCGGAGTGCTGCGGAGGAACCGTTGCACGGCCAGCTTGGTTTAGCATCATGGCGCCAGGCAGGCATGCGGTTGCGGTTGCGGAGCGGAATCCATGCCGCAGCGTTGCCAAATGTGCTCACCAGCACAGCGTTCAGAGGAGCGGCGAGCGAGAGGGGCGGGCGATGGAAAGAGCTGAAAGAGCGTCGAAACCCGCACGACCACCGCGTTTTACCGCCGTCACGCCGCCTCGTCTCCCGCTGGCCTCGCCGAGCCCATATTATACTCGGGTCCGCCGAACCGGTGCCGTCGCGTTTTCAGCACCGACGCATGCTACCCAGCGAGACGGCAACAGCCAGCAGCAGCCGTTGCCGCCGCCACCGCCACCGCCACGACGCCGTCGCCGCCGCCTTGCACCAGCCTTGTGTTAATAATCGCGGAACACCGGCGGACAGACGCGCGTGCTCGAAACCGGTTGTAGAAAAGGTCCAGATATACCCATTGCGGAGGAACTCGGCGAGCGAGGACTGCCGCAGATAAAAGCTTGTCCGATCCCAACCAATTCCACCCTCAGCATACGATTGGTCCTTGTTTATAATATAAAAAAACTTAACTTAATAGCCTAGCGAGCGGAAATCATCGACTTTTGGGGAAATGAAATCACAGCATTGGGAGGAGATAGGGAACCGCCCGTCCGCATTCCCGACTGATGTTTGGGTCTCGTTAGATTATAATCCGGAAGGCAAATACGCCTTCTGATAGCGATTAGTCACGTCAGGGTGTTGGTAATTCAAGGACTGGCGACTGGGAATGCGATGCACGCCGCTTGCGAGATAATACCGCAGCGTCGTGATTGCGGAATTCGCAACGGCTCAGCACTACCGAATGACGCGTCGGGCTACCTTTACGTAGCGTGGATGTGTGCGCTCACAGAAAATGGATCTGTATGTATAATATAGTTGTGTGCGAATGTCGGATGCGGCCGCGGCACGTCGTCGCGTTTCCACCCCTCCATTATCGACCGTCCGAGTTTGCCAAACGCAGCGAGATCAACGCCATCTGCTAGAGCAAAATAATGTCGCCAGTGATTATTCCATTTGCAAAAGCACTACTATCAGCAATCACAATACCGAAAAAATTGTCTACGTCATTTACTGAAAAAACATGTTGCGCACTCCTATGGCTCTTTATAGGAGTTCGTAATCTGCTTTGAATAGTATTTATAGAAACTACCCAAATGAATTTTACCGATGCTTTAGAGATTCACCTGAATAACTCCTAAATATTCAGTGAAGCTCACATTATGCAATGCGGTACTATCGGTTTTGTCAACTACGAAATTTTTAGCATAAAATTCACAAGACGCCTGTATTCATTATTGCGCTGAAGAACTTTGTACTGTCGCACGCATCGAAGCTGACGATAAAACCAATAAGTGACAAACCTCAAGCTCCTTATCACTTGCATTAGTACAATTGTGGAATATTTTTTATGTCATGAATTGCAGAATTTTAACTTATAGACGATGATGGAGAGCGAAAGAAATGTGTGTTAGGGACCAATGGTGTTGCGGGGAATTACGTATCGTCCAATAAGAAACGAGGATTGGTGTGGCCTGATGGATGTAGCCCGCGCATGTCAGAGCGTTCTTTTTTATCAACTTCATTCTCGAATTAACAGAAACTAACACGGGAAAAATGACGATTTAAAACGACCAATGAAAATTGTAGCAAACTAATGCTAATATCTAGTGTATCTAGTGCACAAAAAGCCAGCTGAGTCAAACCATGCAGGAACGAAATGATGCGTCCGATTGAATAACCAGAGACATGCTTTACACGAAATGACAGAGGCGTGGCGGCGAGATATCAATTTCAACTGACATCGATGACAATATAATCTGAAGGATCTCATTGATACTGATCCGGTGCACCGGAAATTCGCGCGGCAATTTGTCGCATCTCTCGCTCTTGCGGTCTGGCATTAAAGGGAGCAGAGAGTGTAATTGGGCGGTAGGTAACGAGTGTCGCGCGTAATCGAAAGGACAGTGTCATGAGAAAGGCGATCACAGCGAGAATGCGACGGAAGCGAGCGAGTAAGAGCGTAAACCTCGACAACGTATAATCAAATGAAAGAAGAGGGAATGATACAAAGTCCACGGAGACAGAAGAGAACACCGGGACGGTACTTAGCAGCTGCAAAGCCTCGAGAGGAGAGGCATGCGGTGCTCCAACACATACGAAGAAACGGCGGGTGGATGGTGGGGGATTTCCGAATAGGAGCCGAAAGCAGGAGAGAGCGAGAGCGATTGAAGCGATCGTGGTGCGCATGGAAAATCTTAGGGGAATGGCGGAGAGTAGACGAGGAAAAGAATTTCTTCGAAGCGAAGAAAAGGCACGAAGCAGAGGTAGACTAATTAAGAGTGGGGAGCTTGCAAATAGAGAATATAAAACGCAAAAGTAGAAGGGGGGACTACTCGAAAGAAGGAGGAAAGGCGAACCCTGGTTACGGTGAGGGGCGAGAGGTGGCACGCGGTACTCAGAGCGCGGGAAGAAGAGAGCCGACAGGGAGGGAAGAAGAGAGAGAGTGAGTCAGAGTTCAGCGCCGAGTGTGCAGACAGTATTGTACCTTTAACGTTCCTAGTCCTCCCGGATCCTGTTCAGTCGAAAGCCGGCAACACGACAGTGCATATCGCTTCCACGCCGCCTACCATTCACATTCTGTTCTGCCCAAGCGCATCTTCGTCTTCTCGACGTGAATCTCCTAGCCATCGTCCTTTCGGGACTCACGTGCTCAAGAGCAGACAGCATACCGATCGATCGACATGCCGGCTGAACAGTTCCTTGGCAAGAAGTACAAGCTCTCCAGTAGTGAGAACTTTGATGACTTTATGAAGGCTCTTGGTATGTAATACGGCTTTCGCGAAGTCTCGTAAACTCCTTATCTCTGCTGATTTGTTCTGCACACTTTCCAAATTCAATATATTATGCTTCGCTTTTTTCTTTCTCAAGGGCGTATCAGCGCACCTGTGGGAACAAGCGACTATTTATATAGACTGTAGACTAACACATTGATGTGATACACGAGACTCATTTCACCTACCGCCCTTTCTCTCATTTAATTAGTATTCTCATGACTGCATGACAAATGAACCGGCGTTGCTTAGTATTGAAGCTAACAACAAGAAAACATCTAAGATTTATCGTATGATAATGTGATGAATGCTCCAAGAAATATACTGGAAATGGTGCGCAATGTTTTGACCTCAATACTGTAGACAATGTTTATGCGGTAAAGCGGTTGCCAGGTAATCCATATACGATTGCGAAAGAAACATGCGGATAGATTTATCACGTAGATCTCTGATGCCGCGGATTGTTTTTACATGATGTGGGTGATGCACGTAATTATATGCTTTCATTTCGTCTGCATACGAGAGCGAACTACATAGTTACTTGACTACAATAGACTGATGCTTGTACGTTACATTGTTAAAATAAAACTTAACTTTTTGCGGTAGTTCTTTAAGTATATTTAGGAAAAAAACAAGGCCTCTATCATTGGATGAAATACGCATCAAGATTATGTCGAATTATACTTTAGCCGGATCACACGCTGGAATAAGACAAACGGTATCAATTTCGTTGGCACTTCAAATCGGGCGGATTTAATTGACGCCGGACGTTAACGGTATTACGTGTGCACTGGCGGCACACGAGGAGAGGAACATTGTAATGACGAATAAGGATAATCAATTTTAATATGTTAAAGTGTGCTCCCGTGACCGTGCAACGACCTGACCTCAAGCCTTAATTCCCGCCATGCGCCACAGACAGTCCGATTGTACTCCAATTTAGCACTTGAATTAATTTACCAACAAGATTAATAAATCGCAATTGTCCGTCGAATCGAATTAATTCTGTAGACTCGACCCGCCACTCTCCCCTCAACTATCGGGTTATCTAATGCAACGAGAATGTTCTTCGTGAATAAAAAATATTTATATCGTGACAGAATTTCAATATCGATTTATAAGCAGCCTTTATGTATAACGTGCGCGTGTGAGCACTCTACATTATTAATGTTTGCGTTAATAATAAATAAATGCGAAAGAGAGGGAGAGAATTGGATTGACGAGAGAGTAATACACGCTGGGCTCCAGCATGAGGAGACTGCGGCCAGTAATCTCGCAGGATTGTTAGCCGGAAATTAAATAATCGGACAGGTTCACTCGGACGCGCACGGGCGCATTCAATATGTATGGTGCTGAACTGTCGCCACTCATAAGCAAGAAAGCATCATACTGCTAACCCTTCGCGGAATCACGAGACAAGATAAAAATGAAATCGATAAACCGCATATGAGAGTATCGCGTGTACTGAATGCGCGGTTCAACTGCGAAACAGGTTTTGCATCTACTGCAACCAGCTCTTTATTCCCTCTGATCACCAAGCGTAATGATGAATTGCTAGTTAATCAGTTGAGATTATTGAAATGAATAAAAAAAAATAGAATAGCTGAAAGTACAGTTATAAGTTCTAGCTGATTATTACTCAAGACGGTTGTCAATCATCATTTATAAAGGAACGGAGCTTGTAACTTACGAACCTATAATTCATAGTCGTCTGATGTTGATAAACTTCAAAATATTCAATGATTATCTAAGTATTTGTATATATTAACTATCGACTGCACGAGCAGCTTACAATTTCCATCATATATTCGCGAAACAAGCAACGAAATGTGCATATTTTCAATTTCTAACTCGAAATAGGCGGAAGCGGCGAGGCCCGAGCAATAGGAAATCCAGTTACAACGCTGCGCGATGCACGTAACTTGAAACAAGAGAGTGGGATGGGTATTATTTTCCTTGTCAGCACGTCCTGTCTCCTGCTCTGGCCCGCGTATTATTTTTCCCGATGCACACTTTAGCTTATCTTTTATCACTGAAACCACAAATAATAGTTACTGTCACTAATACGACGACTTAATCACTCAAAACTGAACTGTTTTGTAAGTGAGCTACACGGCTTCTAATGGACGTAGAAGAAACTCAACCAAAAATAGCAAACTGTGTATTTCCCGTTCGAAAGCCAAGGCCGAACTGCCCGGAAAACTCTCGCTACGCCTTTTTAAATAACGAAGCGAAAAGGGACAACATTATTTTTAGGGTGTCTTCAGGTAGATGGGAAATAATCCGTTCTTTGTCAGACTAAGCATGTGGTATGAAATACTTAAGTAGACCCGCCCATACCCTTACAGTCTTATCGTTAATGCAAACAATGTTAATGTATCCCAAAATTCACAAAAACCGATAATATCATACATATTATGTGTGTCGAAGGATTTTCTCCTTTTATCGCTAATCCGTTAAATGGGTAGAACGTTTCAGCACACCTAATATAAATTTTACATACTCAAAAGAACAGGAAGCATACTTCCAATGGTGTGTAGAAAGGAAGGACGCATTATGACTAACATTGGTTCTACAAAGCCTTTCATAGCAACGGAATGGCCGGTCGGAGGCTGGCGGCTATAATATTTTAATGGGATGACAAGTTCTTAAAGGACACTTCCTCTTGTTGCAGGCGTGGGCATGGTCACGCGTAAAATGGGAGCAACCGTAAGTCCGGTGGTTGAATTAACGGAGAGCAATGGTGTGTACACGCTTAAGACTACCAGCACATTCAAGAGCTCGGAAATCAAGTTCAAGCTGGGCGAAGAATTCGACGAGGAGACACCGGATGGTAGAAACGTAAAAAGTGTCTGCACGTTTGATGGGGACAAGCTCATTCAAGTCCAGAAGGGCGAACATGAGACCACTATTGAGCGGGAATTCTCCGACACGGAAATGAAAGCCGTAAGAAGCGTTGAATTCTGCTTTTCGTACTTGTGACGCATAATCCGATCCATTGTAGTGAATGATTTGAAACAATATTATTGAATGCATTCCTGCACGTTGAGACAGAAAATTACTTGCGTGATCGGACGCTCAATTATAATCGTAGGTACTTAATAAAAAGATAAATGAGTTAAGTGGTGGTACGCGCCATGAAAATTGAATTATGCCGATTGCGTGATAATCGTGAATTAAGTTATTAAGTTCCCATATTTATCATCCAATAAGCGTAGCCACATAATTAATGGCCAACAGGGGCGAATCTTTCCCAGCGTTGCACCATATAGAAAGATCATTTATAAAATTAAAAAATTCTTTAATCAATAACTAAGGTCCTATTGTAGTACATTGACCGGTCAATCTTCTAAGTGTAACGCGAGTTGCATTAACTTGAATAGCACAGCTGGAGATAATGGAAGCATCCGACGATAATAGTAATGTCTTAGTCATCGGTCAAAGGCTTCAACAATTACTACGTCTCTGCCCCGTATAATGTAGCAGTAAAGTGGGTGCACGTATTAATAGCAATCGACCCTTTTAATTAGTAGTACTGGCAAACCACATATCTCGAATATCGCAATTAGTAATTAGATACAATTAGGCAATTACTATAACATTGAATATCTTTGTACATCTCCGGCTTTATGTTGCAGATCATGAAAGTGGGCGACATAGTGTGCACCCGAGTGTACAAACTGCAAGAATAGAAGCACCGACAGTGGGAGCATGCATGAAAAACACCTATTCTCTGATATTAATAATCTGAGTATAATTTTCGCCGATAGCCGAAGCAGAAATATTATATGCAAACACTGAAAGTGTTGAACGTCACGCACAATATGCGCATACTATCCCAATAATGACCAATTAATATACGAGTGTCATCATACACTGGAGTGATGATCTTCAGATTATCTGGAGTGCACATATGCCAATTGCATTTATGCACGTAGTGCATAGTGTTTTTGAGACTTTCAGCCGTTTATACGTATATTTCCTATTTTTTCTATACGCACGGTGCGCTCACTATTCTTCGCTATGGAGTTAATGTTTTTTTTTGTATTGAATAAAAGTTATTTAAACAAACCCAGTGCAGTTTATTTCTTTATACATAGTCTACGAGTAGGACGCATAGATTATCAATACCAAACGAGTACAAAAGTAGAACGCGTTTCTTTAACGCGAGCTTAGTCATCTGGATCTATTACAGGAGATACCTAAAATAATTAGATTTACTGAATTATGATTTTCAAGCATCGCATAAGTTCTGACAGCAAAATGCCTAACTAGATCCTTACATAATATTCGATATAACACGTGTGTCCTTCATCAGTTTTTGCCATATACTGAAAGACTAGTAGTCCGCACCTATCTGTTCTTAAGGACACTTTATTAGCATGAGACAGGGCTTTCACAGCTGGTTTGATGTGGTTCAACTTGTAACCAGTAGTTGCTGTGACTGTACAATCAAAGCTATCAATAAGTTCCCCATCATGCTGTATATCAATATGACAAATTCCAGCTAGACCTTCGGTACTGATTCTAAAGTATGGTGCAGTGGGTGACAGAACCAGCTAAAAAGTGCATTTAGATATATACATTTCTATGTTATCCTCATGCAGAATCAACATATTCTTGCACACCTGAATTATATCACTTGTTGTATCAAGATCAGTCAAGACATCCTTCAACAACTCTGTATTTAAAACTACTTTATTCACTACATTTTCTGCTTCGAGATGAAAGTCCAACAATTCTGTGGGATCCCTGTCTTTCAAGTGGCACTCGGTGATAATACCATCTTCCTCTATTAGTATAGTAACAGGACTACCCTGACTCTATTATAGAACATCAGCATTTGATTATGTTAAGCCATAAGAATATCCCTTGCATAAAAAGCTTATATTTACTTCATAAAGAAGTTGAAAGGTTGCCACATTACTCCCAGTAGTTTTACTAGTCCAAGACATAGATAAACATTCTACAAGTACTGTTAAATTTATCTTGAAGATCACATCTTCCTTTAACTTGAACTCTTCAAACACGTGAGAAGGAATATAAGTGCTGGCTTGCATACACTTCTCATCCTCCACTGTTACTTTTAACCCATTCTCAGACACGAAACATGTAGCAAACTGTATTGCAATATGATACATATAAAACTACAAGCTCTACCAAAAAGAGAATACTCTAAATTCTATATATTGTATATTGAAGTACCTCTCTAAAATTGATAGCTTTCAGTAGCTGGATAATAGTTTTAACACTCTTTAACTTAGCAACCAATTGGTAGTCCTTGGTATCACGTAGCATGGTGCTTGTCAGTAATATGATAGATTAATAGATTTTGAAAGTGTTCCTCAGCTAGATAATGATTTTGCACTTTGCTCTTATCAAGAGAAGCTAACCATGCAGCCAGTACGTGTTTACAAGTAATTCTAGATTTTTCCTCCAAAACATAAATTCTGCAAGTGTCATGTTCACATATGAGGAAATAAGAATGTGAAATCAACAGTGGATTGGAAGCAAGTCTAACCATACCTAAAGGACGCGCAAGTACAGTAATTTATATCAGGGAAAAGTATGTACAATTCGCCAGAGTGTCCTTTAATTTCTATCAAATATCGCGCAGGAGTATCTTGAGGAGGTTCTGAATTTGCAGTTGTATTTGAGGGGACAATATATGTCACGCGTTCTTGTTCAAAGAGATCTAGAGCTCTTTCGAAAATTCCTCCGAAAATGTGATAGAGTCGCATTAAACAATTATCCGAAACTATAAACACAAGATTCTATTTTAGTGTATTTTGTGCCGCTGCCATGAACAGCACGTAAAGCTGTTATACAACACCGATTGCGCGACACTGCTAACATGATTAATTACAGAATTATCAGACATTTAAATACATACATTCCTGCGTTTCTCTAAACTCGGCTTCGCATTCCTTTAGAGTTTGATCGACTACTCGCCTGTACCTCTCGTAAAACGAATCCACAGCCAGACTACTTGTTGCTGCTTGGTCGTCAGCATTCATCAGGATTCATGCGTAGCATCAATCTGTCATGCTCCCTTTCCACTCACTGGACACACACAGCTTTTTCAATCTCTCAACTTCCCTCCACACGAGAATCGAAATGAAGAAACGCAGAAAGTTTATTGGATCCGGCCAGCACAACTTAAAAGTTGCACCGGCGCAAATACGCGAACAACAAAATGATTCCCGCCACCGGTTACAACTGATGCGGTAATATCGACAACGGATAACAGTAGGAAACTACGTAATGATAATCGAAACGAGGTTCACGAAAACGCTGCCAAAGTGCGCCACTTGGAAAAGTCTAAATCAATATATTGTTGCGATGCCAAATGCAGAGAATTATAATGATACAGTTAGATGTCACACGTTAAAACGGGTGTATGCGAGAGGAAATTCGTCAGTAAGTTGCATTTACTAAATAATTCAACCAATGTCAATACAACAAAGATATACGCATGCCAGCGTTGAATGAATAAATCTGCATGGCAAGATGTTTGTCATATTAATTCTCTGTTGGTTCCACAATAGCCGAGAGCTGCATTACCGTACGCTCAGGGGTCATGCAAATAGTGTAATTTACATACACGCGATTACAATTGACCGCTTAGTCGCTATAAGTCTACTGAGAGGATGTTTATCCAGGTGCATCTGTTGTAAAGTCGAGATTGATTTCGATAGAAAAGTGTGGAGAGCTGTTAAGTCCAGTTATACGATTGTCAGTTAGAAAAGTTATTCCTGTCATGGATGACTGTTATCGGGGCTGGTTTCAAGGCGCGCGCCTGGCGGTATAATGTTATTCCCAGCGGGCAATGGATGCACGAGCAGCATATCCCTACGATTTCCTTACCGTCTCTACACTCCGGCTAGTACAAAATGGTCGACGTGCCTTGGCTGTATGATACAGATTGGTGGTACAACACTTAGTTCCCTTATGAAGGAGTCAGGCGCGAGCGAGTGCGTCTGATACCCATGGACTTGTAGGATTGATCGCAAATTGGGTGCGTATCGTCTCGAAGCAGCGACTGCTGCTCGATTACCCAAATAATCCAGTCGAACGTTCACCTGTCAATACGGCTTCCTCTAGCGAGCGAGTGTATACGTCGCCCCGATCGTCCTCTCCAACACTGTGCGCCCCAACGTTTTCTCCTTCGACGAGCTCCCAGCAAGAATCGCCTCACATTCTATTCCTTTAAATGGCAACAAGTATCTTTGCTACGCGATTCGTCTGCACTGGCCACGATTTTCCCCGATTTCCAAAGACCGCCCCAATCACCGAAGCGGTGCTCCGTTCGAGCGCAATCCTACCTGTGTGATATTTCGAAATGTTACAGCTTGCAATTTCGAAAAAGGAACGAGCACTCTCGCTCACGCCCGCCCGCAGGCAAGTGTGAACAATGGCAAAGCGGCAGGAAGTGCTAGCTCCGTTTTCTTCTGGTAAGTCGCTATCTCATTTGAGGGATATTCATAAGCTACAAGATACACCGAGCTGCTACCTACCTCTTCTCTACTATGTCAATAGAATCGAGCATTTCTCCGCGATTATCTATCATGTATCCCTGTCTGTATATATCTGTACTATCACCCTTTCTCTATAAATGAAATATATATTGATCACACTACCAATTTAACCCCATTGCCTTCCTATTGCATCTTTATCCCACACCTGCTTTCTCATATTGTGACAAGAATCTAGTCCGCCCGGCTAGTATTTTCCTGCACTGATACCTCTATTATTCCTCAGTACTAATCGCATAGAATATAATCTCTAAACTCTACTTGTTGCACATAGTGATTGGCACATACGGAAGAAAAGCTGTGTAGTATCTGGCGCACTGTAATGCTTCTGGCCGAATTAGTTGTCTTATTAAATTACTCCTACACTCCTTGTTCTATAGATGTAAAATCATTACTTTGTTATTGATTAGTCTAAAGGTATTGTGAGCAGACATGTTTTTGTATGCGTAGCAATATAATAGAATACTGTTTCCAACCGATACATATACTCGCATAGAAACTGTTATTGGTAAAGTTTATTGGCGGACTCTAGTTCATAAGATAATTGTGTCTAATATACTGTACTTCGAGTCATTTTCTATTCTGCTCGCACACCTTTATACCAATTGTATGCAAGCTACAATTGTTACTAGGATCACTAACTACTCTTCACTTCTGTCTGTAATTTGATAATAGAATAAACATTACGTCACCCACAAGTAGTTTTCTTTTCAACACACGGATGCGCATTAACATATCCCCCCGAACGTCTAACAGGATCGCGCTGTTACGCTGCCACCGGCGTAGTGCCTTCGACTTTACAGACCATTTCAGACAGCAAATCTAATTCTAATATATCCCTGGCTTTAAACACGCCACTACTTTTGTCATTATTTCAGCATGTTTCAATCAACAAAGCTCTCTCTCTCTTTGTTTCGCATTTCGAATCCCTACTTCGCAACGAAACCAAAAGCGGAAACGGGGCACACAGTTATTAAGGTGGAATAAAAACATTTTCCTGACGCAAAACTTTCCTTCCGTGCTAGTTAGTATGCATACTGCCGAATATTCTCGGATGGCTTAATTTTGAACGAAGAGACTGACGTAGAAAGAAGCAGCATTGCGGACGAGTATAAAGAACGACGAAAAATTCGACCTAAATACATATCGGCATGTTACGAGAATACGCGCAACAGATCGAGAAGAGAACTTTACGGATTACTAAGTGGCTTGATAGAATTAGTAGTGCAATGTGTGTGTTGGCTGGCAAGAAGGCGGCCTGTCGATCGCCTATTATATGTATGCCATGCCTCTGCGCGGTTGCGCGGGGAGAGGAGGGGCAGGAAGTCGACAGGTGCGGAAGTAAGGGATGAATTCGACGTTGCTGTCGATGCTTGGAGAGTCTCGAAGATCGAGGCTTAAAATACATTCCCAATACGTGCCACCAAAGGCGGCCTCACTATGGCCTGCTCTTATGCTCGGAAATTAATTAAAGCTCGAAACAGCTTGTCCCATTATACATACTCGAGAACACACCTCTTTGACGTCTAAACTGAGAAACCTAATTTCAAGCCTCCCCGCAAGGCACACATTGATCTACATGTACAAGCGCCAATTGAACTTCCGAGCTGGCAGTTACGTCAAGGTGCAAATCTCCGCTACCCAAAAGCCACACTCCCGCTCTTTCTCGAGTTGTTTTAATCTCTCGATAAGATTCTAAGCTTATCGCCGGAGAAATCCACGTACCGAGGAATCGGGCAGTTCTGTACCAACAAAACGTGAGATTAAGTGTCTAAGACAATAAAGGCAGACATCGAACCCGCGCTACGAGAATTCCATCGTTATACTTTTTCGCATTACTGGCCCGATAAATACTCATGAAACTCATTGTTTCGCCGGATGGAAACAGGTATTTTGGTTCGCGTATATCCAACTACTCTGACTTCTCCTTGCGCCAAATCATCGAGACAACAGCCACTGATTGGGACTGCGGTACGTTTGGTAACAATTACGCTCTTTAATCGAAGCACTCTGCATACGCGTTCATCAAAGTGCAAGGAAATCAAAGGACACGCGAATGACATAACAAGAGAATTAACGTGGTGAGAGAGAGAGAGAGTTAATCGGGGCTTTGAGAAAGTTTTAATCCGAATTTAATAGTAGCTGGAGGAAGCTCGATTCTATAACGTAGGCGTTTCTGCGAGGATGGCGAGGACGAGAGAAAGGCGAAAGAAACAGAGATGAATTTACCCGGTACGGGGTGGTAGGAAAGGTATCGGGTTGAAGGTTGGAGGTCGGTTAAGGATCGGGAGGGTGGAGGGTGGCGAGAGGTGACGCGCGCGGACCAGCGGATCAATTCGCGCTCGGGAGCTACAGGGAAAAGCAACAGTCTGCCTACCCCCTGCCTCCTGGAAAAGTGTTCTGCACTCTGTACAAACGCGTCTAGTTAATATTCGCACGAACATGACAATAACCATCGCGCCAAGACAACGTGTAGGTGAAAACTATCGCACGGTGGCAAGTGATCCCCTTTTTTTTTAACCGGTCGAGTATCCAGCGACGAGCAGCGCTCTGATATTCCTCTAATCTTCTCAAGACCGAGCTCGAGTGTCCTTTTCCACTGCGGGTGTGCTGCTGTGTGACAATTGGTTCGGTTGAATCTCTCGTGAATCGTGTAGGATTTCTTACGGAGAATACGAGGAATCCTTGCTCGTTGCCTGTCATTTAGTCTGATTTCGTCAAATTTCGGCTAGCTCGAAGGCTCCCGCGGAAACGACCTTGGCATATCCCTGACCGATATTAGTCGAACTGGACAGAAATACTGACGTCGAGGCGGGTCTTTTCCGAGTTTCGGCAAAAAAGAATTCATTTCGGTGTATCGATTAGAGTGTGTAGGAGTCGGTGCATACGCGGGACATACTGATACGATATGTCACGGGAGAATTTGACCTGATTTCTATTGAGTATGCCTTTATATGCTATCCATGACACGAGACCGGGAGACTGCAGCGATTGTCGGAAGTAGGTCCTATTTGTTCTCTCCTCAGTCAATAGGCGCGAGGACGTTTCAGTATCGGTTTTCTCATATCGCGATGCAGTTCCTGAAATGCAGCGTTTCACGAACCACGTACTACGTACTTGACTAAATCAAAGGATGAGAGCGTATTGGTAAAATGGTGCATTAATTATTTTGCAGACGAATGCCCAAACAGCGGCGAGGATAGCGAGGAGGATGTAATTACCGATTATCTTGGTTCGTCGCACTCTGATTGCGATCGTATGCCTATAATTAATGGGGATCTTGGCGGCCTGAGTCTACGCGGGAATATCGTCACCGAGGGCGGTTACACCAAAGACAATACCGAGAAAACGGCTATTACGATGTCTGAAGGAAGCGACGATCGGCAACAGCAGCATCCGCTGCTGACAATTGGCACTAATATCCAAACTCAGCCTAATCCTTTGGTGCCCATCATCAGCGTCACGCCCCATTCGCCCGGTCTCGCTAAGAATTATTCTGTTCTGGGTAACTTATTCTGATTGAAATTCTAATACCATTCTCATCATGGATCTGATAGTGCAGTTAACGTTAGGCAACGTCGCTCGCTTTTGTGGCTAACAATCAGTTCACCCCGTTGCAGAGGACAACTTGCAACAGCTGCATGAAATCCATGATAGCATTCAACGTATGCGAGATCAAACGCTGATCAACTGGGGATATAGTCATCGCGCGTCTCACAATGACGTACCACAAAGGCTAACTTCATCGTGTCCTTCCTTGTGTCCCTTAATCTCACTCGAAGTTGCACCACGCTCCAATAATAATGACACCGGCTCCGATCCAGACCTCCTTGCTAATTGTTCCACCAACAGTTCCCCGACGCATTTCCCCTCGGTAGGTCACCGTTCGCAGAACGCACAGGGTATCGATAGGAGACGCAGTTGGACCGATCTTGAAGATACCCGCCGTGGACGTCGCAGATATTCCGGACAGAATCACCTGCAAGCCCAAAACATGGTTAATATCATGTGATACCTTTATTATCAATCGCACTTTTCACTGTATATCGGTGGCATGGATACGATTGCTTCGTGGCTTCCCCTTTCGTTTCGCTTTGCCAAAGCTTTTACCACATCTTCCCAATTAAAATACTCAATTTGGACTCGTTACAATTTCAGCGGCAACGCAGCATTAGTTTAAGTAGCCTAGACAGCGAAATGGAACTAGAGTTAGATGGAAAATCTTGTACCGGAGCTGTAGGCGTTGGTAATCGGGCATGCCGATCGCAAGCAAGTACTCACTCTTTGAATGAAGCCGACCTCGTACAGGTAATGTAAAGGGCCCGATACTTGTTAGATCCTGACCGAATCAATCCCAATGCAATACAGAACGAATTTTACTTCAACAGAGTGAATATCAGAAGATAGTTACAAAGAGAGGTAGTCAAAGATTAGCAGAAAGTAGCGGCTTGATGAATGGGCTATCCTGCTCCCGTTTACCTCTACAGAAATCCATCTCAACGCCTTCGATTGTTACGCCCCCCGTTCATACTCATTTAGCCGAAACTGGAACCCGGGCAACACCATCGCTTACAGCGTAAGTCGATTGCTCGTACTAGACGATGCCAAGATTAAAACAGTACAAGTCTTCAACACTGTCGTCACACAATATGAAACTTTACACGCTACACGTTTTATCATTTTCTCTCGCACACTACTTGCATCAATCTAGCCTAGGGAGTTTCTTTGCTATACGATATTCATACGAATACCAAAAGAAAAAGGGTGCCGCATATGTTCTTACATGTACATACATATTCTTCATTATTTCAAATGTATACGTCAATTTTTGAGTGTGAATTTTTAATAGTTTTCGTCGAATCAATGCATGAATGAATCAGTTGTATAAAGCTTTTAAGAATTTATCTGCTTGCTTTTTTGCATTACGTAATTGCGCGTTTGGGAGCATGTTTACGCATTTATCACTTTACTTCAGTTTCTCTCAACTTCAATAACGAGTTCTCGAATCACAATTTTTTCTAAAGTCAATCTTTTCAATCAGCTATATAGTTACATATTATCAATGATCTATATTGCTAGCAACACACATATGGTACAATTCCAGTGTAGTTGTCTAATTCTTCGTAGTTTTTTTTTTCTCTAACATCAAATTCTGCGCCATTTCGTATATATCAGGGTAGTACATCTCTAATAAGAATATCTTACATAGACTATCTTTTACACAATAGTTGCATATCTTGTGTTTGTACTTGAAAATTTCCTACCACCCTGCATGGTACAGCCGACATGAAAGAAATGAGAAGTGTAGCGGAAGTGAGACTGAAACCGAAGATCTTCACACACCACACAGCCATGAGTTCCATGAGGATCGAGAAGGCACACCAAATACCCAGATATCACTTGACGAGTTATTGACTGAGTGAGTATGTCTCCTCCTCGAGTGTAATGTATAAAATCGGAAATACTGTTCACATCATACACGGAAATTCATACGGTTTGTACAGCTTGCTCTACGTAGTTGATAAGTAATATTACTGTAATTACTTTTTCAATACATGCACCACAATCTTTACACTTTATCGAAAGCTTATTAATCTATATGTTCAATTACACTATACACAAGTTCAGTCATACCTTCATCATTTAATGTGAATACGTAATTGTAATGCTTGTAGAGCTTCGCTATCAATTATTACACAAAGAACTTGGATACACAAGAGTGCTACAGTTTAACAAACTTTCTTACGTGCAAACATTCACTTTCAGTGGTGTAGTTTACGATGATCATCATTCAGAGAAAACTCGAAGAAAGCGAGGCTCGATCTTCTTTCGTAAGAAAAAGGTACTAACAACAGTAAATATACTGTGCAAAGAAATCTGAATAAACTGATTGCAATAATATATTTCTACCAGGATAAGAGTGGTAAAAAGACTAGTCAACAACAACATCTATGGGTGACAATAATGGCAGGATCTCAGGGGAGTTTAGTTTGCGATGTTTGCATGAAACAATCGTCGAATAAACCACTACTGCACTGCGAACGTAAGACATTTTAGCCCTATTAATATACATGTTGTACATAAAAGAGACTTTATCACTTTTATATATTAGAATGCGGGGCATCTGTGCATCAAAGTCAAGCATGCAAGGATCAACTAGTACTGGAGTGCATTAAATCCAAACATCACGCTGGGAAAGGCTCGACGAAATCTATCTCAAGCATGACGATGGTGGGAATCACAAGTAGCAGTAATGTGAAACGGGGATCAACAGCATCCTTGCCCCTGCCAGCCTCGTCGGGAAGTGGCAGGTAAATACAGCTTTCTGTTAGAGTGAATCATTTTCTGCATTGGATCTGCGTATCTGTGGTTCAGAGATTCGCACGCAATTGGCATGGCTAGGTCCAAGCTCGGAGTTTTTAATAAACTCCATTTACTCTGCATACCGCGTTAATCAGTAAATTAGGACATGCGTACTCATGTTTGCTGAACGAAAATTTGGACTTCTTGTACTTTTGCTTGTCACATATCTTCTGTGAAGAGAGTGTATACCTACACACCTAATCGTAATTTAATAGAGTGAACAAGCCTTGATGTAACACTCATCATTACTTTATCACGACCGATGCGGTGTAGATGTAAATGATAATGTAGCGCACAACTAACTGGGTACACAGAACAAGGAAACATATTAACTCTAGTGCATTCCTCCGAAATTCGTTATGTTTGAATCTACGCGAGGTACACAATAGCACAGACTAGATGAGGATTTTACGCCTGCTTATTACTCCGAGGCTTTGGCTGGCTCAGAAGCTTATTATTTCTGATTAATTTCGCAATTTAGCCAATAGTATGGCAAGCTTTAGCGCGTTTATCCTCGCGACTCTGACATCTTAACAAATAATACCGACTACATATTCATACCGATATCGTACAATATATCACACCCAGTCTTCTTCAAACATTCAATTACACTATTCTAACGGGAAGTAGCTCTGATCACAATTGTTACGGGAAGTGATAGCTCTTGTCAGACAAAGAAATTGGTTGAAAAATTCTACGGATGAACATTACGTTTCTAATGACGCCCGGTTACGAGCTGAAAGCCGCACAATCAACTGCGCAGTCTTTCGTGATGTGCAATGATTTGTAACTGGCAAAAAGCGTAGTAGAGTAAGGGAAATGAAGAAGGAGGGGAAAGATAAGGCAAAATGAAGTTGCCCTAATGCAGTGTGTGCTTTTTCCTTCCCCCGTGCATTCCCCCTTGTGCAACCACAACAATCCGATCGATTGTTCGACGATTAAAGGGATATTAACAGCAAGAAAACCGTGACAAGCTACAGCCCTTGGCGGCGAGTTGCTACTAAGCTCGGAGTCAAGTAAGTTCCAGATATCTGATGTGTTCTTCCTATTCTGTCGAAGCGTTCGTACGTTTCTGTTCGTGTTCTAATCCTACGTCCACAGTAGGATGGCCCGCGTCTGTCGTACCTCGATTCTTTTCTCGCACACATTGTCTAAAAGGCAATTGGATTGCTCCTTCGTGTTGTACTGGAAGAGACATCACCTTACCCTGTCTATGCTTCAGATCAGCTTGCTTCTATGATTTATGTTCATTCAATGATATCTTTTATACTAAACCTTCATTGTCGTAACTCTATCGCCAATTATAGTCTATAAGTTTACAGTTAGCCTGTAACGCAGTTTCTCTTCTTCGTTTAATATCAAGAATGAACATCTTGTCCAATATTCCCACTCTCTCAGCAAGTCGGACCTCTCTGCCGCCCTTCTTTCTATCTTATCTTCTCAGTAAAATTACCTTTTTTACAATTTCTCTCTATTTCTAAATGTGTATCAAGTTTCGCTCATACATCGTTCATCTACATGATACCCTATTCTCTCACAACATCGAGATTTTGGGCCGGGTAGAAATATTCGTTATTTCATCGACGTTACGCTAGAAACGTCCCAAGTTTGTTAGGTTTCACAATTCTCCCCTAATCTATTATGGCTGCTCAACACTGGAATGGTTGCAGAGGAATGTTAGGATGGCTTACCCGGCCCGAATTGTTAAAATTCCAACACTCTTCAATCATAGCTCTACCAATCATCATAATCTACTTTGCTGTTTATACTACAGAACTGTATATTTCATGGTATTGTTTGCGATTCTGGGCACTTTTGAACGTCATACCGAATATTTGTAAAGTAAACCCTATGATGTACAATTTTAGTAGTAACATATTGTTCTAGATTACGCATCGGCAAAGCAATGTACTAAGTAAACCATACACATGTACTGACTTATTTGTGCACACATACATACATGCACACACACACACTAAACGAGAACATACACGCAGTTTTGTTCAAGAGCAAGTGGATGTACGAGGTAATATTGTCAGTTATTGAATTGAATAGAACACAAAAAAAACACACTAAATTTCACTAATTCCTTTCAGCAGATGGTAATATTTATATACAAGAAATATTTCCTAACATTGTGATACTTATGCAGTACAAAATTTGATTTTTTCTTTCAGTCAAACAATAAACGAGGAGAAAGATGGGGATCAGCATCGTGATATATCCAGGTTGGTCTCCTACTATAAATACTCTCTTTAGAAGTTAATATCATAAGCTTTACGTGTGATTAATTCTGCCTTTGAAACTACGAACTCATTTATTCTTATTATACACCAGCGGGTGGGAAGAATTCGATTTCGGCGACGATGCTAACCAGTTTACCGTGGGAGATCTGGAGGGTCTCGACCCTGAACTCGGACTAGCCAAGGAAGAACCTGATTCCTGGAGCGCGGCTATTGGAAGAAACGTTGCACTGAAACTGGTCGATCATTGTGAGCGTGAAGTGAAAAGACAAGAGCACATTTACGAATTTGTTCTTACTGAAAAGCATCACTGTCTCGTACTTTTGGCGATGGAGAGGATCTTTGCAGAGGGATTACGTCGGCATTTCCGCTTGGGTCAACCAGACTTAGAGCGCATGTTCCCTAGACTTCGCGATCTGATTGACATCCACTTGCGGTTTTTACAGAAACTACGCAAACGTCAAAATGCGAATCCTGTAGTTCCTACAATCGCTGACATACTAATAGATCAATTCTCAAACGAGAATGCCCAACGAATGAAAAGCGCGTACGGAGAATTCTGCAGCCGACACAGGGACGCCGTTGAAGCATATAAGTATTACCTGCGTCACGATCCTAGGTTTGCACGATTCGTACGCCAATGTCAGGTAGGATTTCACGATTGAATCAATTATCTATTATAAAATCTACAGACGACTGAATTTAAATGCTTTTGGGATTACAGTTAAACCCTTTACTGAAGAAAAAGGGTATACCAGAGTGCATTCTCTTCGTAACACAGCGTTTGACTAAGTACCCATTATTGGTGGAGCCTCTGATCAAAACAGGTAGCGCGCAAGATGAAGCAGAGGAATTACGCAAAGCTTTAGTTCTTGTGAAAGAAATTTTAGCGGACGTGGATGCTTGCGTAGCCGACAAAGAAAGGGAAGACAGAAAACTCGAAATCTATAACAAGTGAGAGAATATTTACTGACTTGCACGACATTAATTCAAAACTTAAACTTGAATGTAACAATGAATGTTGTTTCATAGAATCGACGCAAAATCTTTTGCAAATTACCGTGGTGCCAAATTCAAGAAATCTGATATTATGGCATTTAATAGAATACTGAAATTCGAAGGAACAGCATACTTAATGCAAGGTCGTGGGAAAATGACTGCCATCGTAGTAGTTGTGCTATCAGACATTTTATTCTTCTTGGTCGAGCGAGATCAGAAATATGCGTTCTTTGCGCCTGACAATAAAGCTGGCATAGTATCATTACAAAAGTTGCTCGTACGTGAAAAAGCTGGACAGGAATCTAGAGGGATTTATCTAATAAGTAGTAATCCAGCCGAACCGGAAATGTTCGAGCTAAAAATTCAAAAGCCCAAAGACAAACAGTTATGGATTCAAGCAATTAGGTCAGCTGTAGAAGCTTGTCCACAAGAGGCTGATAATGAGGCTGATAATTTGACTGAGAATAGTAGCAACGAAATGAGAGACACGCGTTCTTCTTCTATATTACTCCTGTCTGTAGAAGAAAGACAGCGTATAGTCAAAGCGAAAGAAGCACATATACTTAAAATAGTCGGTATGCATCGTACGAGTATTTTATGCTATACTTCAATCTGATCGTCTGTAATTATAATACTATACTTCATGATAATTATCTCACTCCATTCTAATTAGGTGACTTGCGAAAGAAGGATGCAGAGCAAGCATTACTGCTGGAAGAAAAAATCAACTTGCAGGTGCAACTTTTACATGCAGCTAACATTTGGAATGGAACTGACAGTGACAATGAAAAGATAGAGAAGTTTGAAAAAGAACTACCAAATTACACGCGTTTGGCACAGAATGAGGGGACAGATACTACTCAACTGTGGCAGGAGGTTGCCACCATTTTACTATTCGATTTATCAGAAATACTACTATTTCAGCAGTATAATTTTATGAACATTTATGTCATACTAGGTGGTCGTAGCTGTTCAGGAAGCAACTAGACTTACAAGCTCATTATCTTTTAACGCTGGCGGTGGTACGCTTTCACGAAGTCTAAGCTCTGCTGGCGAACGGCATAGCGAAGCTTATATACCACCTGCGCTTTGCGTTCCCCGAAGAGCCGAAACCTTTGCCGGATTTGATCATAATAAAGTATGTCTTGCATATATGCCGGGGTACTTGAAAATGCCAGATGTTAAGTATTTCATTTATTTCCAGGAAAAGTATCCAATACGGGATTCCACTAATGTACACTCTGTGATTTCTTTGCCAAAAGTTGGCGATGTCACTAAAGAAAGTCCAGAAGAAAAAGATAATTCGGATCCTGAAGCGACTAAAGATCAACAATGGGCAGCTATTCGCTTGTCCCATCATGTTTATACATTATTATGTATAATAAGTAATCAGATGACGACTATCGACAGTCTTCAGGCACAATTAGTGGCATGCAAGGAAGGTAGTATGGGCAAATCTAACAGTAGGCCCAACCCGAATCGCCAGTTGGAAGAACTAAGAAATTTGCAAGATCAATTGAGCAGAGAGAAAGCTGCGTTCCGGGCTGCTTCGCAACAGGAACGAAGTCAGCTAGATGAAGAACGGGCGGAATTGGCTCGACAAAAAGAACAGTTGGCTGCAGAGCAACGAGATGTTACTCAACAGCGAGATCAATTATATCGAAGACTCGAAGCGCTAGAACGGCAAGGTGTGACTCTAGTAGCAGGCTCTACAACAACTTCGACTACTATTCATTTGAGCCATTTGTCGCAAGGATCTGACACATTACAGCAGCGAAAGCCACAGCCAGATGCAAAGCGAATACCGCTCAATTTAATCAGTGCTACTAATCAACAGAAAGTGCAAAGTAACCTTCCTGTTAAACAACAGTTGCCACTCAAACTTGCTAGTGGAAGTAATAACAATTCAAGGTAATAGTAGCATATATCAAATAGGTCTGTTCCATTTACCCTTGCTTACATTGAAACATTGTCTTTTTGGTTTGGTTACATTCATACTGTGAACAGGAGTGGAAGTACAGCAAGCAACAATAGCCCTGATCGACACTCTAGAACAGGTAGCAGTCCTGCAATTGTAACAGGCTCGGCGTTTTCTTCGCCCGAGTTAGGGAATAATCATGCCAGCTCAAGTCAAACTCACTCGTCCAATCGCTCACTTCGGATTACGCGATCACCGCCGGAACCATATACACACCAGCAACACCAACAACATCAACGCACGGAACAGCAACAACCACTAGAGGAAGAAGTCATCTTTTTCTGACGACTCTTTCGCTTCGGTCGAAAGCATTCTCGATCTTCTCGCCCCGCGACTGGCGAAGCTACTCCGACGTCAACACCAACACCAACTCGCAGTCAAACAACCAGAGACTCGCAACCGAGGAGCCGTGTAAAGTCATTTTGACTTTCAACATTTTCGTGGTAACCAAGCTGAGTTCTCTATGTAATTCTTCTGCTCTACGTTATTATCACCTTATCTTTTTTAATCTTATGAATCTGCTTCTCTCTCACTTAAGTTTCTAACATTACTCACACATCCTGTAATACTCAACACGACTGCCTCGGTTGGAATCTGGCCTGTGACTAAATTTATGGAAACCGATCGGCTCATGGCGACCCATCGGCTTGGTAATCCATAAAATGTTAGTATTTTCGACGGTAGAATGCAAACGGTCGGACAATATCCTTAATGAGTGGAAAACTCACATTGACGAAATTCAAAGGAATTAGAATTTGCGAGATACTAAAAAAGAAATGATCAGAAAGTGCTCAGATAATATGTTGACAGAGAAAAGTATTAAGGAACGGCCGGCTTAGTGAGATAAATCAGCCGATCTTGTTGACTCCATGCTCGTTATGTTATTAAGCCGACTGACAGTTTTAGAGACATGATTTTAGACGAATCTTTTAAGCAACGCTGTTGCTGTCTGTAGCAAAATGCACGGCAGAAAAGTACGTATATTATGTTTACATATACATGGATGTGTATATATACTTTTTCATAAGCATAAGTATGACGTTACGTCTACGAATGCTTGAAAGTATGCGAGAGTCTGTTTGCGCGTGTGAGTGGAAAATTGTTGAATGCACGTATACGAGTTCAACTTCCTGCTAAAAGTACGTTCGCGGATGTGTCTGCTATAGTGCATACACGAGTATGCATGGCGCGTATCCGTGGTAGCTATTCTTACACTATCAAGTATTTTAATACGTGCTAAAACGATGAGTAAGATCTATTATTAACAATAAGAAACCGCTATTACGTGTGCCAAGTCACAGATCGACGTCATTAATTTTCCGTTTTCTTTAACGAATCATTCCCTCGGAGAAAGACTAGACAGTGAATCAGACTGTTCTGCAATTCGTGAATAAGTGTGTAGCAAAACTAGTAATCTATGCATTTCAAATTTGGTATTTTACTTCGACATTCTTCACTGCCATTATTACTATTCCACGACTTTGTTTTTATATTATTCGCACTGTGTATTATTTATTGCGTTGTGTAAGATCAATGATAATTCTCATTAGACCGGGATATTTTATTTATATGATTCTTTTACCAACGACGAAAGTGAATGTTTTATGAGAAAAAGTAAAAGCCATTTCAGAGAAAGTACTTTGCAAAAGGTGATCATACTGCACGTTCGAAATATCAATCATTTGCTGGTACTGTTTGCCAGTTGTGAAAACGTAACAAGTTACCGAAATTGATACGAAAGAGCATATAGCTATCGCGCCGAGACGTACCTATTGGTACATCGATTCGTATCGTATCGTATTGGATACGTTGAAATGTGTAAGTGAATGTGTTACGAAAATTCTACAATAGAAATTCTCGTTTATATTAACGATAGCTATTTGGAGCAAATCATATTTTACGGTTCGTGTACGATTGCGCCTCGCGTTGTGCTGTAGCGTGCAATATGATCAAATAAGACAGCATCGTCGAGGCATAATCACACACGCGACTAATTAATATAAGGAAACATAAGTAATGTTAACAGCTCGTCTCAATCAATCGTGGTGACAATAGATCTTAAAACTACTTCCGTAAGATTTCAAGTGTGGAAAGGCAAACATAAATAGCATGTTCTTACAAGTCTATTACTACAACATGGAGCATTTACCAGCTCAATTGGTGTAACTGATATTGTATTAAAACTGTTAGTATCCTTTATGGATGAGTGTTCGACTTCATTTCAATGGAGCGCTCAAGGCGACTACGATCGCTCTTGTTACTATATGCTCACTCTCAGTATGTTAAAGATGGAAGCGATTGCTTGGTAATTACTAAGAGTAAAAAAAGAAGCGATTGCAGAAAAATATTTTCAAGTAGGTACTTCAACCCAGTCTAATCATATAATGCTAAAATATCATAAGATGTGTTTCCGTACAGCATCAGTAGCTACATACTGTCAATGATCGTTGTTGAATATGTTATTTGCACAATGAAGTCGCACACCATCTCCAGGGTAACGAGAAGAATCAAATCGGGTGTAACAGTTAACAAGTAGTGCGACGGCCTATGTGTGTCTGTTGGCATCCAGGCGGTTTGATGTCATCCGATGACGCAATGTTTGAGAAAGGATATATAAAGAGAAAAATTTATTAGCGACGCGGTTTTCCACGTTTTAGTGAATCTTTACGTCCCTACTGCTCATGGGAAGTATTTTTGTACGTTTACTCTGTACCTACTATTTCACTCTAAAGCTATATCTACTGTTATCATTGTGATACTCGCTACTGCGATCGTCTTTGGAAACGTTAATGTAAAATTAATAATATGTAACATGTGGCGCGCACTTGTTTTACTATGCGCTCACTTCATAAACTAGCATTAACTCTCTTAGACTTGAACAATTTTAAACTAAGAAATTATGTATTGGTTATACGCTAATATTAATTGTTATTCATTGACTTATTTGCTCGATTTCACTTCAAAGATTGCAGATTTTTTGTACCACGATGTACAAGTCTGTCTCGTAAATGCACGTCGTACATTCCTATATGTCGAATACATCAAATTAGCATGACTGGGAAGGAGAGAATATTATTTTTTGCAAGACGACCCAACGGAATCGATTAATTCGTTCGTTGTTTAGCAGGAGTGACACGGAAACGTTTGCTATAATCTTTTTCTTCTTCTTTCAATTCCAGTATACACAATGATATGTGATTTACATTCCTTAGCGTTTATACACACACGCGTGCTACATTTTTCGATTGGTATATGAATCGCCGTTAAATAATTAGCCGCATAAAGAAATAATGTCTATTTATTATAAATGTACATACAACTGTTATTGTAATAAAGATGAACGTGAAGGAAATGCATAATCTTGTTATATGGCTTTTTTTATTTCTCGTTATATTTAATTAAAAAAAGGACGTCTCACATCAACAAATGTCTATACAGCCTCGAGATTTTAGTAGGGTTTAGTTCTGTGCTGCCTGTCTCGGCCTTTACCGGTGCTTAGTTTAGCGACCAATTTGTGTTCAGCATTTTGCGAAATAGGTACCGAGTCTCCCTGCCGCCAGATATTTATAAGACCGCTTTCACCCACTGTTACCAAACAACCGCTCTGAAAACGACATCAAATCAATATTTGTTTCCGAAATAGATGAACCCCTTTGCTCACGGCTCCAACTTTTAAACTCCAGAAATACCTATTACACTCATCGAAAAATTTACCTTATCGTGCATCCAACTATCACGCACGAGCTGCTTATTTCCTACCATGTTGTAACACACATCTAATCGATCACTTTCAATGCTGAAACACCTCAAATGCTCGCTGCAAGATTGAAATATTGATTGGTTTATGACGCATAAATGCGGCAAGTTCTGTATTACAACGCAAATATCTACCCTTTAACATTAGTGGACCCTGCGAGTAGGAATGATTTGTCAAGCACCTTCGAAGTATGGAACTTAACTGTGTAACAATTATCCGGATCGTCATTCTAGAAACACCATCGAGATACTTCGATTAAGATTTTGCAAGGATGCAAAAAACCCCAAGGTCGAAAGTAGAATTACCTGTGAAACCACTAAGTTACTGCGTTCGAAATTTGCATATGGAGTTGCATCCTCACAAGCCCACAGCTGCAGTGAATGCATATATGTAGTACACCAAAGATTGTCATCCTGGAGCCAACCTATCCTGTCCTTTCATATTTAAACAGAATATTTTGTAAGCTTAATTAGCTAAACCCTATATGAAATACTATAACAGTGCATACAGCATTTGCCTTGGAATCTGCAACTATTTTCACTCACTACTTATATGATAGAGGACTTTCTATGCTTTTATATTCTAATATAGTACAGTATTCATAGTTTTATAAGTGTAATATATTATGCTATACAGCATATATTCAACCACATGTTCAGCCATATCAGCATTGCTGATTTCAAGACAATTGGAGCACCCTGTGTAAGCAAGCTTACCACTGATGATTCAGTATTTAAGGAATATGTTAATGCAGCATCCTCTGATGGCTGAACAAGGTCAAAAACATTGATCAAGCCATCAGTGCTACCAGATGCCAAAATATCTTTCTTGTTAGGATGAAATGTTAAACAAGTCACATCTTCCACATGGGATTCCCAATATCCGCCGAGGAAATTCTTTTTATCATTAGCTTTCGCATTATTATGTCTTATGTCCCAGAATAAAATAAACGTATCACCACCTATGTGTTCTGTCCCACCGGCTAACAATCTATCATCACAGCTTATGTCAAAGCTAGAAATAGGTTTTAGTTTTCCATCCTCGGTATTATCTATGAGAATGAAATAAAGGCACTATCATGAAAGGTCTGCGAATATTGTAGTGTTTTAATGCAAGAATACATTAAAACATACCTTTAAATTCAGCAACAACTTTCCCTTTTGCCCTGAGGTCACACGCTGTAATGATACCAGTACTGGTTGCCGTATAAACAATATTCTTTGAACTATGACTAAATTTAATTCCTACAATGGGTGCATGATTATGGGTCAATGATGCTGTCCTGCTTAATCTCTCGCCAACGGTATAAATAACACAGTTATGATCTGATTGAGCCGTGCCAATTCTGAAGTCTGTATCGCTACACAAAAAGTTGTGGATGAGTTACGCGTACTTGCACGTATCATAGTAACAAATTCAATCACATCAAGTCTAGCTTACACAGTGAGCTACTAAACTAATTCAAATGTTATTCATTATTCGTGTTAAGTATAAATTATTTTCTATCGATATCAACGGAGATCGATTGCGGTCACTTAGGAAAATAAACAGACAAGAAATCTTATGCATCGCTGGAGTTGACGTGAGTGTATCTACTGGAGCTTGAGATTTGCCTTTGAGTTCCACAAACAGAAAGAACGTAATGTTGGAGAGACACAGCTTCTTCTATCGATGATATTAATTCATCCTTGTGTTTTCGCGCGACATTCTCGACGCTCAGTTTCTTTAAGGATTCTGCGATCTTCGCCATGCTGCTCGATGGCGTATTTCGGAGTAGAGGCAGATATAGCACGTGATAAAGGTTAATACCGCGCACGGAACCCAACTAATCGGCTTCTAATGGACAAATGCGTCGCCAGCACCAGCTGGCATCGAGTCACAATACCGGCTCTTATAGCCCGAGAACCAAGTAAACACTATGATTTAACTCTTTCAGCAGATATTACAAACAAGGTATTGGAGTTTCGCGGTACTCGTAACTATAATGCGCAAGGTAGCATGTTTCCACTGTGCATGCCGTTGTGTATTGGCGTGTAGTCGAATATGGTCACAAACGTGCACTGATATAAGAATTGGCCTAATTTACTGATAACCAGAATATGAAAGTGTTTACTCTTGCAACTTAAGTGCCACAGTATTATTGATAGCTATATTACTGTGCTAAGAACTATAATCGAATAGAATACTACATTATCGATGTGGGTAAGAGTTCAATTTATATAGTGGCGCACTCATTTCGTATAGTAAGCTTCTAAGAATAAAGATAGGGGACTGTTACGATACTTCAATATCTAATATAGATAATATTTAAGCAAGACGAATTCAAATTATTCATGATTTTCTTGGGATACAAGATAATCGTGAACGATTTAGTGCGCAGCCATTCGCCCGGCAATACTTAATGTCATCAATACACCAGCCACCGATATTGAAATAATAATCGAATAATATTAAAAATAAATCTACTGAATTACCGAAAAACATTTAGTGTATTAATCATTAAGAATTGCCGACCCAGGTCTCACCACTTTTGGAGGTTGCTGCGCTTGGAGACCCACCACCACCAAAATTAGCAAATAAAAATTGCAACATTTAAAGCAGACAAGACAAATAAAGAAATAATAACCCAGGCATTCAAACGGAGTGGAGATTTAAACAAAACAATCTACTGGGCGCCCAACATAAACATAAACTAATCTTGGTCCAGCTTGTAGAGTGAGTGTCCCACGATGATGATGTGCGCATAAACCTACTTACAGTTAAATTATAAGTAAATTCTTAAAGCTAAATTATTATTCGCAATTAAATCTATCGCAGTTTTACAATATTCTTATGCTAAACGCAGACTTAAAACTAGAACTGGAACAACCTGCTCATTTTGCTCGTCTCCCGGGCTCTCATAATTTTTATCGGAAATTAAATCAATTAGCAAGAAAACAAGTGAACACTAAACATAGTTAATATTGTTTAGAATATCTCCGCTAATATGCTAATGATAAAAAATGTTAATGAAACGACAAATAACCGCGGGCAATCACGAGCAAAGCCTGTGCACTCGTTTAAAGCTCTACGCCACAACTCTAAAGTTCACCGGCTGGTGCAACTCTATATGTAAAAACTCTAAGATAAAGTCGCAACACTACTTGAAATTGAAATATATAAAAGAGAATAATTTAAAATAATGACATCTTATTCGAGGAAATTCGTCGGGAGGTCCACCCGTGGCTAAACACGACCGAAGTCAAGAAGCACTAATGCGGACATGGACCATCCACAACAGAATCCCTCGCGCGAAACAAAATCTGATGACAAGTTTGATTCAGGACAGTTGGATAGCAAGAAATCTACTTGGCAATTAAGCCTTGAGGAAAAATCGCGACGAGCAAAGGGTGGATATTCGCGTTTACCTCGCTGCCGATAATATTCGGCTGACGCAACACTAAAAACTTGACAGAGACATCCAAAATGGAAAATCTCTCTCAAAGCTCAACGGATCAAAAACTCTACTTAATATACAAGAAAAGGGATGTCAATTGAGCAGCCCACCTGTGGCTAAACATGGCTGTCAAGCCAAGAAGCACTAATGCAGACATGGGCCAACCACAACAGAGTCCCCATAGAAAGAAATTAATCTTCTAAAGCAATATGCAAATAATTCCCGAGGATTACTTCGGGAATACGAGATATGCTACAGTGATCTCTTGCTGGCGAGATCACATCCCCACAAGTAAGCTAATAAAAACGAGCTTTCGCGTGAGCAAAACCCTGTCCTGGATGTAAAATCCCAATGACTCGCCTTTATCCAACGAACTGCAAAGGGAAAAGGGTGTTGGTGGCCGCGGGGGTTGCCCCTTGCGAAATTATGAATGTAAGTTAAGCTGGTAATGCAATTACCATTTTAACTGTAAGCAGTTCCTGATTGCTCCAACTCTATTATTCTAATTGATATAGAATATTCTGCAAAATTCTACAACGTGACTCGAAGGAGAAGTTACCATTGTCCTTGATAAGTAACATAGGCACTTATCGAGGTCCCTAAGTACCAAGAGAGTCATGCAATCATTGCAGTAATCTCTGGCACAGTGACTCTATATCGATATTGAACTGTGATAGTTCAATATAAAAACAATGAACCAAATCCTGAAAAGGAAGTGGTTCGTAGACTTTGACGTACGTCATATACATTCTTCGATGAATGAGCAATAAAAAAAATATACAAAAATATGATTGACTCGACTGATGAGGTGAGAGACTTTAATTGATTATTCGGCACGGTGATTGACTCTACTCTACTTTTGACAAAGGCACGGACACTAACTTTAGATGATTTGGTATATAACATACATAATAGCAAATCGCGGTGCCCTCAGTCAGTACTGGTTTAGCTAAACTGCAGCAAGCCCTAATAAATACCGCGGACAAAAGGCCTAACAAGTTTCGCGCACACGCGTCGGGGTTGCGCCGGTTGCGCCTATCCTTCCCGGGTAGCACTGACTGAGGCCACGTAGAATCTACTTTGTGCAAGAATCAATTCCCGATGCGGATTCACGTGATTCTAACCGAGTAGTGTTTTACTCAGAGGCGCTATCTAATATGCAGCACAGAAGCGGCATAGAGAGGCTCACCAAAACCAAGTCGGGATTATCCTTACTCTGATGAAGAATATCAGAACCAGATAATCCCAAGAAGAAGAAGAAAGTAGAAGAGTAAACGAGAGGTGAGCGAAGTCAAAGACCCCTACCGAGAGCATCCTCTGAGCCCACTTTTACTTTATCGTTTCATTGGCAAATTTGCAAAAATGAGATGAGGGGGAACGGTAGGAATGTTTGCACGCACTTGCCGTAACGTGTCTCACGTTGGCGAGCCGCAGACTTATTTCAATGACTCGACTTGTCTGCCAAGGTATATCTAATTAGCAAACATTCAATGACTCGACTTCTATTGGCAGACTCCATCATTCAAAAGCAAACTCTACTTCAATTGGCAATGATTCTACTTTCGCAAGACTTGATTGGAAATGCAAAAACTCTACTGACTCGAATATGCAATATAAAAATGAATTTAGGTCTTGCGATCATGCAAACCTAGAGGGTCCTAGGATAAAAGCAGCAAAATTTACTTGAGAATTGAAAGAGCAAAATTGAACTTTAATATTGGATCTTTATATCAATATAATACAAATTAATGTATTATTCTGGTATAAATAATCTTAGCAAGGAAAAATGACTCTACTTTATATCTTTGAAATGTAAACACTCTACAAACTTACAAATTGTATTAGCATACTATAATTGATAAGGACTGAGAAAGTGCTGGCACTACCAATGAACTGCAATTCGAAATCAAATGTTACAGCTCATCGTCTGTAATTCAACCATTCGAGATACATCGAATCCCGTCAAGCTTTCTTACACTCCTTTAAGTATTACTTTAGATTCACATAACAAATCTGCAGCAATCCTTTAGGACTCTCTCCCGCCAATCGACTATGCAATAATACCAAAATAGATTATTAATCACAAATGGATTAATAACATATATTCAGTAAAATTACATGGCCGGCAGCAGGTGTATCTGCATACCTATTTCGGAAGGCCAATCTGATGATAAACCTTCCAAGATTGAATAATAAAGTCGATTTTTTGCAATGTAATAAGTGAGCTGGGTGACAAATTATCCCATCAAATAATAAGCAATAGAAAACAGTAAGAAGGATGGGTTAACTCGTCGACGCGAACGTGCCAGTTTTACAAGCACCACTGCATCGTAGTGCCGGTAAAGTTTCTATAATTTACTAAGACTTTATTTCATAATTTATCAACAAGCAATGGCACATTAACATTTTAGCAAGTAATCTAATAATTAGGCTCATCTGAGACCTGGCAAAAAAATCAAAAGACTAACCCAGCTAACAAATTACGACCAGCCAGTTCTGGCCTACCCATGACTGCATAATAAACTAACAATAAACTTCGTCTCCAATATCATTCGTCAACGATACTGGTGATTAAACAACACTTGTGAACTGGGGAGTTGAAGTGAATTGATTGTTCATCCTACAGAATGCTCAAACAATGCACCCCAACTATTAAACGCATAAACTTTATAGATATTATGAATGCAATAATATCTATAAACCATCTTGTACATTTTTAATATCACCGATGCAATGGTATTAAATATGCACAAGATGATTTCCCCAGTTAACAAGGATAATTAGGCCATTTTTGGCGTTGCAAAACCATGGGCTCTTGGATCTACAAGGATTATTCTCCTTAGTCGAACAATATTATCCAACTTTAGATATGCAAACACGATATTCGCATCCCTCCACGGATTTTCATTTGAACGCAATCAATCGAATAATATAATAGTTATTTGGTGGTCAAATAATAAATACATTAGTCAATCAATAGCATTCAATGAGAATCCAGAAGAAGCAAATACCAAATGCATCCGCAACATTCGAATGCAAATTATCACTGATAGTGCCAGTCGCATTTCTTAGACTATACCAATTATACGTATGACTAATATTAATTGGTTAAGTTAAACTTTCGCCCTAGGACCCTAAAGGATGCGTCTGCTGGCCCGCCGAGAACCGGACACAGGAACTCTTACGTTCGTGACACAGCCCTCTGTTCGCTTAGATACGAACTCGTGCATACAATATATTAATGAGCATAGTGACAAAAATAATGACTGTTCATCGAGGATGAACAGCCATGGTTCTTCGACCCTCTTCATAGGCCACTTCGATGTCTTCGGGAAAACCCAGCAGCAGATTGCTCGAGACATTTCCTATCACGGCCGGCAGAAATGCCACGACAGAACGCGAGAAACAGAACGCGGATCTAATTCCCAGCCCATAACTAGCGACTAGGATAATAATCACCCGGCAATGACTATCATCCAAACGCACATTTAATTTGTCTCGAGCAAGAAACCAACAACCCCCCACTCTATCCCCGAATCAAAGACTCTACAATAGCAGCTCCTATAAGTTACACAACAATCAAATAATTTTGTAACAAAGCCAAAGTTTTGTAGCAAAAAAATTGAATTGTTGCATAACTGGTGGTATTACACAACAACAAAAATTGCTACTATGATAGTGACCCTTGCGAGCCCCTATCGATAGCTTGTGCAATTAATGAAGTTGCATAATAAAATTGAAACAACCATCGTTGAGCTTCTTTCTTCTGACTCCACTCGGTGCAATGGGAGTCCTTACAAACTAATTAAATCTAAATGTTACTACTACCCCTCTGCGAATATTTGCAGTGAGGTAATAGTAACGGCCCGAGAACCTTCACTCACTATTGGGAAAGTTACTCGGACCCTACCTGCTTATTTTAGACCACACACTCAGAAGTAAGTTACCTATACCTCCCTAACAGTGTCTAATCAAAATTCTCTCACACCAGAATCGCAGACACTCAACAGGCACTCAACTTTACCTCGTGAGCTGAAATCAATTAGCAGCAGCAGCAACCATTGCGACAAAAAGCTAACCCGCATCCAAGTGTTTATGTAACACTTATATTTCGATATCAAAGGAAGCTAGAAAATTTCGTGTGCCAAAATGCACACGTGAACAGCATTTTATCAAATTAGCTGACTATGCGCCAACTATTTCAATAACTTGCCATTAGAAAAAGCTATAAATGACTCTAACGACTTACATTCCACGCAACAATATTCACTCACACATGTGGAAAGTACGTCGTGCACGATTACTGCCACTTACTAATTGCCACACATTGAAATATACCATCAGCCATGTCCTAGTCCCACACGCATGGGAATTGCACCTGGGCAATTCGAATGCGTGCGGGCATACCACAGACATGGTTAAAAAATGCCTCCAACCTTCGTCTCATTCTTCAAGTATCCTGAAAATCCTGGCTAAAAGATAAGACTCTAACGATCTTTGCAAATGATCGACTAATACAAAATATTCACATTCTGAGCGGGCTATTGACTCTACGTTAATATATATTTTAGTCAGAAGGACTGTGCTTCAATTTCAGCAGAGAGGAACTATGTATTTTCAAAAGCAAGTCTCTATTAAATAAATGCGAGAAAAGTTCCTCTTCGTATAACATCCGAGTCCTGAAAAGGACTAGACGTTATATTCTATACGCGATGCAAGTGTAAACAATATTGATTCCTCATCAGTCCTGATAAGGACTAGGATGATATCATCTACACCGACATATCTCTACATTATTATGCAAACCCTCGGATGACCCTGTTATCAAAGCTGAATATTCACGAGCAATTAAAGCGTGTACATTTCAATCAGCTTTGACTTCAGAATCAGTCCGTCGCGATGTCTTCTTGTATTTGAAACTCTACTTCTACTTAAATCCATCATGCAAGCAAACAAATCGCAACACTACAAGTATTGAAAGTTTGATGGATTTATAATAATTATGTGGTTCACGCGAAGCCGGGCTACTGCAAAACTTCAACTTATTTGGGAATTCTTATTGATCCCTTAAAATACTTTGATTGAAGCTACGTCAATCGTAATATACTTAAAAAAAGGCAAATCGCGAAATACAAGAAGACCTATCCTGGCTAAATATACACAATAAATAACAATTGCTGTCACTATGCTCATTATGCATTTTTATAAATTACAACCAGTCTTCCATGCCGGTTTGGACCATTCGTCCTGCGGCATGGTAAAAGACAGGAGGAATAATAAAGAAAATTATCTCACCGACTGCTTTTAGCAGTCTGACTTGACTTTTAGTCAGTCACCCATACTTTGATACCTAATATATCTCTGATGCTGAAGCGATGTCCGATGATCTCCTACGGGATGATACTGCTACTCAATGCCTCTTGATCTGTAAAAGAAAATAGCAACGCTATTAATTTCTTGTTCACACGTATAAAAATGGTAAATAAAATTGAGAGGAATTTAACCCTTTGCACTGCGCACTTCCCATTTTCCATTCATTTTGGTGCCTGAGAGGGGACAGCGGAGTGCAAAGAGTTAATCAAAAGAGACAGAATATTAATTAAGATACATACCCTTTGGATATACATCCATCGCAGGTTCAGGTCCTCTTCAAGTCTTCTCCTCTTCAATTCTTGTGGCACTGGCTCTAATTCTCGACAACGAAAAAACAGACTCGGCTGAGCCTTCAATCTAATTCGCGAGCGTACTTTTTTCTCGTTCAACGCAAACCACTGACTCTACGTCCGCGGACGAGCAAATACTTGATTTAATTCGCGGACGGGTTTAAGATTTCCAAATCGGCGCCTCAACACTGACTCAACCACGGGCGACGGCTCGGCCGCGCGGGGCCCACCGTCGCTAATTTCGGGCAATTGATTCTATTTCGCGGGAACGTTATGGGACTCGCACGTGCGAATCCGCCCAGGCCAATTCCGAGACGGGCCGCGGGAATTTCGCAACTCTATGCCACTCGTCGGCACAAAAAGCAAAATGCTGTAAAGAAGACAAATTAGACATAGAAATATTGGGGCTTTTTGGGTAGGTTTATGGTAGATGAAATGGATGAAGATGTGTAATGGCGTACGTCCATGTCTCTCTAATTCTATTCGCGAGCAAGAGACTCTATAATTGACAGAAGATTTAGTGATCATTGATCAAAAAATCTGAAAATAAAACAATAGTATTTCAATGGCACTTCTCCCAAAGATTATATTAAATTACTATAAACAGAAAAGTCGCGTATCAAAAGAGCAATCAATCACTGCCACACTCACAATTTTTCAAGGGTCTGACTCGACAAAAAAAAATAGTAAAAAAAGTTGCAAAATCGGTAAACTAAAGTTCATTGGATCGAGACAAATCATTGAAGTTTTAGTCCAGAACTAGACTACTGAACCGCTTTCCCACCCCCCAATACTAGACAAAAATCCCGAATTCCTTCTGCAATCCACGAGAATCAAGTGCGGGAATCTATTTCGCGAGCAAAAAACTTTGAGTAACTTGAACCGCGAAATATACGAGGTAAACATGAATAAAGTGGGGAGTTAAACATTAAACCGCACGTGTTATCAAACCGACTTAAATCGCTGCTTGTCATCAGACAGAAATTCTATGGCAAATTCGCGATGCCGGCTGAACGCAAAGTTAAACATTACTCTCGACAATAAGGTAATTGTCAGGAAAAAATTCAGTATGAAAAACAGTGGCAAGAGCAGAGCCACAAATACACAGGTGGACGTAGTAATTACTACGTCCGAGAAAAATAGGAATGTCGCGATGCAATTAAAAAGAAGTGACAAAAAACCATCTAATGCAAAAGCGTGGCTCGATGAAGAAACTCGTGTGAATCGCGAACTCTCCGAAAAGATAACCATAAAATAATTGAATAAATCTAGTAATAATAAACGTGAAAGATTTGCAATACCACGGTCAAAACTCTAAGTTCAAATCATTAAGAACAATTATTCAAAGTATTCACACGCGATATCGTAATAGAAGATACTTGAATACTACACTTGAAAGTTAAAGTAACGCGAACAATAGATGAGAGCACCGGGAAGCGACACACAACGCGGGATACGTTCAAGACAAACGATCCAAGCGAACTGAGCGGAACTCTTGCGAATTGGGTAGTGACGACTTTCTCCCCACTCTTACCCCACTCCGAATGCGCAGGCTTCGTCCTTACCCGCTCTGTCGGTTGCCGCCTACCTGCGCAGCCGAGCTAAGTCGAAGGTCGGTAATGGGTTACAGTGCCCTTTGTCCGCCGGCCGCCTTGCCGTAAGCTGGGCCAACCATTATACCCAACATCTGGTTCGCATTAAAATCGAGGAAATCTTATGAAAGAAAGGGACTCCAATGTTTATTACCTACTGTGTGTATGACTGTTAATGGAGTTTTACGCAGATGCAACGTATTTGAGTATACTTGAATGACCAGCCAACAGCCTACTTCTATTTTGGATGTATTTTAAAATAATTAAAAGAACGAAATTATTAACGAAGTGTAATTCGACTCTAGCATTTCATTTATATACTATTTAAGAAAGGCATACTACTTCATTTTAATTATAAACGGTTTCGTGATCTTGCACGTCGACTACATATCTATTTTGTATACGATCTAATCTTAAATAAATTTATGCTCATCATCGTACGCACTGAAAAATAACGGAGTGGGTATAACGAACATAACGTAACTGCGTGAAAACTGTATACAGGGACATGAGAATATATTTAATCTATTTGTCAACCTTTTATTTAGAAAAATATTAAACATATAATTTCAACACTGATCTAGGGTTGTTTTTTCATAAAAATGTGGTGCTAATTCTATTAACCATTCAGGCTTGACAACTATCAAGTCTTTCATGTAAGTCTTGTTTGTCTGCACTATTTCGCAAAACAGCACCCTGGAAGTAAATCATAATACAATTTTAATAAAAGCAACGTATTACAACTAGAATTACCCAAGTAACACAAAGCTACTTACCACTGAGGCTGCTGCAAAGTATAAAGACAACTATTTGGATGAATGTACAAATCTCGATTACCTCGTACTGTCTTATAAACTCCGCTATAATGTAAATAAGCTGCTTTCGCAAATAACCCTGCGGTTAAGCATTTCATAACTTGTTCCACGTTTCCTAAAAGTATAATTGTATTATAAAAAAAATCCAATAGTGATATTTCGCAGCTGATGCTCAAAACATTTACCTTTACACGAAACTAGGGGTATATCGAGCCTTTTCATCATGCGTGTTATTTGCATCCGAATTTCCGTAGCCCTACGAAGAGCTTTTTGATTTAGAAACTGCTTCTGACACCAGATACCTGTCTTGTTTTGTTCATAAGCAGTATAAACATTAAGGAGAGTTACAAGGTCACCCTCCTCGACCTCAAATTTTCTATGTGCCACCCTTGCCTTTAAGGAAGCCTGACCACCCGCTGGTCGAATGAGCACGTTTTGTACCTGCAGCATAGCAAGTATCGTCGCTAACTCTTCGGAACATCCCATTTCACCTACATTGAAAAAGAAAATTGCATTTTCTTGCTGTAGAAACGTGCATGGATGACTGTGAGTTTATTTACAATGGGCTATTACCGGACACTATAAGTGACTTTGCAAAAACAGGTTCCACAGGCATCTCTGCCATGGTCATTCCCAACGGTGTTGTTAATTCCCCATTACCATCAATGGCACCTAAAGCATACAATAGTTCTAGACCTGTTAGCAAATTTTTGCTGGGTGGAGCGGAGGGAAAATTAAACCTCAATACGTTGTCTATGCCCAGCGCTTTTAATTGCAAGATTGCAGGCGCCAAATCCGAACGCTGCATTTCAGGTGGTGTTGCATCAAACAATTCGCTATAAGCTTCCTCGGTGTATAATCTGCCGCAAAAATGGGAATTATGTTGCGTCACTCATTATCTTGCAGTTCTCGCAATATTTGCTTAGTTTTTTACCTATATGCTCTTCCTGTGCGTACACGCCCAGCTCTACCAGCGCGTTGGTCAGCGGAAGCTTTTGATACCGGCACGATTACAAGGTTGTTCGTTTGAGTTTCCGCCTCGAACCAAGGTATCTTCACGAAACCGCAGTCGATTACTACAAAACATAGCTTTCATGATATCCTTTGAATAAATTTAATATAAAATATATATTATCCTATACCACAAATAATGAATTTGGTCAGGTTACCGTATACAATATTTGGAATAGTAATCGATGTTTCCGCTATATTTGTCGCAATGACTACTTTTCTTGTGTCCTTGGCAGCCCTCCAAAATACCTTCAATTGTTCTGCATTAGGAAGAGAGCCGTACATCGCGAGCGGTAATAATTTTTCTAAAAGAATAAGAAGACCTTCTGTATTTTAGAAGCGAAATTTATCGCTGACTCTTCTACAGCCCACGCAGTAATCGGTAATGCACTCACGTTTGCCCTCTTTTATGAGTTTTGCGTGTTCAGTTAGAAGTGATACTACTTGATCGACTTCGTCTAGGCCAGTAAGGAATGCGAGAATATCACCGGGCTCTTCTCTCTCGTGAATTTTTAGAACTGTGTCTACCACGCTTGTAACATAATTTGCTACAGGGTCTACAAAGAAATCCTGAATAAATAGTCGATTTAAGTGCAATGAAATGTTGTTAAGCACTCTCAAGAAAACAAATATACCTTTCACATAAAATATATCCACAGGATAAAGCCTACCCTCCACAGTCATTATAGCAGCACTGTCTTTTGACGAATCCTTTGTAGTATTTGTATTAAAAAAATCTCGTAACTGTTCTGCATCAACTGTCGCCGAGGAGACAACAATCTTTAAACTTCTCCGTTTCTAGAAAACGTTTTTTATGCCTGATATTAACTATTTATCCGCTCATACAATTCGAAAAGGAGAGAGAAAGTTTAAACAATTACCCTGACTATTTTCTTTAAAAGTCCCATGATAATATCTGTAAGAAGTGTCCTTTCGTGGACTTCATCTAAGACGATAACGGAGTATCTTGTTAGAAGAGGATCACTCATTAATTCACGTAGTAGGATTCCCTCAGTCATATACTGTAAGAATAAGTGGACTTACTAAGCTGCTAATAATAACGGTTTGACGCTTCAAGTTTTTAAGCTACTGCGTCGTGGGACATTACAAGATCTCGAATTATACCTCTCTATGCACACTATATATTCATATACGATTTGGATATTACTGTAAATGCGGTTATCTGTTTATAAGAAATAGAAAGAATTCTTGTTATAATCAAAAACTGAAAATCTAATAATAGAACTTATGGCAGAATGGCAACTCTTTTAAAATGGGCTGCAAAAATGAGCGATAGTAAGCTACATAGGTACATATTTCATGTCAAAATGACGTGTGGTCAATCTTTTTTATCTTATCTCTTCCGAAATGCCACCAGCGGGCGGATAAGAGTAACGTTTGGACGTTTAGTAGGTGCTGCACACGTATGTGTCATTAGTTTGCTGCAAACTTTGGTGTTTAATATAATAGCTATGTACAGTATATTTTTTGCTACTCCGAAACTTCAACAGAATGGTGTACCTTGATCCTAGTGCTTTCGTCTGTGCAATCATCAAACCGAATGCAGTAACCGACTTCAGTGCCCAGTATGCAATTGCGTTCGTCGGCTACTCGATCAGCTAAAGAAGTAGCCGCGACTCTCCTTGGCTCTGTGACACCAATCATCTTCCCATCGCTGCACCATCCCGCTTCAAGAAGATACTGCAAGGAATATTCCAAGTCTAAAGAATTCTTGCCGCTTTTCATAAGTAGAAAATAATTTAATTATCACCAATTGAACGATTGACTGTACAAATGAAGTATTTGTTATTTGGCACTGAATAAGAGTGTAAGCTATAATTTTGCCTGTACTTAGTGCATGTTCATTTTATTAAAACCATACATCATGTGTCGCCGCTATAAAGCGGGGACTTCGGTTCGCGCAATAAATTAGGACAAGGCCAATTGAAGCAACGCAGTGTCAGGTAAGGAAAATTGTATTTCACTCAAACTTGATTAATACATTAGCTGATTCATTCATCACTTTTCAAATTCAATGCAAAGCTCTATATGCTCAAGTTCATACTGCCAGCTTTAATTTTGTCGTAGAATAATCATTCGCTGGTGGCAATTAGGCGTATTACGCCAGTAGGATTTGGTGTTATATTTATAGCGAGTAGTATCGGAAGCTCTTTACATCGCCTTACGTAACATCCTTCAAAGTCTACCATCTCGCCACGGTAAACTTAGAACTACTAGACTTTAGACAATGTGTGATCCCGCCGAAACACACAGATGACACTCGCACGAATAGGCGGGAGAGGTCATTAACTTCGGTACTGATAAGGCGTAAGGAGTTACTCAATGACCTCCATACTGGTAACAATTAGCACGTAACACGTATATTAACTCACACTGCGATATGCCGCCGCTCTTTCCATAAATAGTAGAGTATCAAAGCTCACGAAAAAATCATTGACAAAGTGACGAGTTTAAATTTAATAAATAAGGAAGCTCCTTAAGTACAAGCGGTGGCGTGCATTATTTATTAAATCCAGTGAATCTTTAAACTCTCCAAGTAGAAATAAGGAACAATAAGCCTATAACAAATGCTATAAAAATCTGTAATGTACTCAATGTGGAAGGTACAATATATAAGTCAGCATAACTATGATTCAATCAACGAAATTGGATATTGCAGGACTTGCATGGGAGACTATTAGGAAGACTGGAAAACAGTACAAAGACTCCAAGGGGTCACCAGTGTTTCCTTAGGCATCAGTCTGATACTTATGTACATGCAAAAAATACAGAATCAACATGAAGTGCTTGTAAAAAGAGAATCTTCATAGAAATAAATAACCCTGTGAATTCCAGGATAACAAAGGGTATTTGCCATATCTATGCCATGAGGTATCACCGTTGCCAAAGGAATGTACTAAAAGTGTTCTTTAGAGGACACACATATTGTCATCCCTGCTCAAAAACATCAGAGGAAGATATCTGTTCATCAATGAATGTGGGTATGCCCTGTACATAATTATAGGCCCTGAGTACGTGAAATTCAGTAGCGTAAACAAGCATCAAGATCACCACATAAAAAGCCCACCTTACTAGCCTCATATACTCTCGTACACGGTCAAAGAATATTGCCAATAACAGGTAATCCATGACCGCATGGAAATTAGCAAACTTCCAACAGAGAGCAATTATCCAAAATGATAAACTTCTGAAGATGGCAGTCTGCCTGTTATACAGGTGTTCCCTACTAATTGATGGAGCCCTATAATCAGTCTCAAGGAGATCCTGATACAAAGATATATAACGATTCCAGGACGCGCTCGTCAGGAATAAATGGACGGCTATAAGCAGCACATTGCGCAGTGCCGTACTCGAACTTTTTGAGGAAACGCTCGTCGTTTCGAGCATCGAGGAAACCGGTATTTGAGGCAGTTTGTCGTAGCCTCCTCGCCTACCTGGGCTGCGGGCAAGAAAGTGATATAAACCGATTATTAAGGCAATGCAGCCTAACGCATCGCAAATGCCATCGACCATGTAACCAGTCGAGCCGACCTCTGATCTTTCTCCCTGAATGTTCGCTCGCTTTCTGGCAACGTGCCCGTCCAGATCGTCGAGCCACGTTCTCGCTTGGAAGAGAATCACACCCAGACGCCTATGAGAGAGCGAGTCACTAGATACGCACTTTGCCGATGCAATCGCTACTAACACATGGAAGCAACTGATCATATTTGGCGTAATCCAGGTCCAGGACTTGCTGATATGCAGTAGACTGTCCATTATCGCCGCCAACGGACTCAATAAATAGTGATTCGGGTGATCGAGCATCAGTCCTTTCACTGTTACAGTACATAATGGATTGAAATCACAGGGCACTAGTGGAACGTAGCGTGTACCATTGGACACCGGGCGGACATCGTAATTTTGCAGTCTTGAATAAAGTAACAAGTCCATCCCTAGGAAATAGACGGTCATTGATATCAGGACCGTCAGGAAGGACTTGCTGATGAGTATCGTTGGGATAAACATCATGTGTGCGGATCCGTATCACAGTGGCCTTCAATGCGTTCCGCTTCAAAATTTTTATTCACATGCCGCAGTCACGTGATGCATGTACTAGCGAGGTATGAAGCTGTCTGGGTGTTTATCGTTGACGCTTTATTCAGCTGTTCCTTATTGTGTATCAATAAGGTTCTGATAAGTGTCTCCACAATTAACGCCGCCCCAAGCGTTCTTCAATTTGCTCGCCGTTCGTGCGTTCGCTGACGCCGTGCGTATCGTAAATAAGCAACGTGTGCCCGTCCAGTATGGTCATGTATACAACTCAGTCCAAAATAAGGGATGATGATATCACATATTTACGCGTGGAATGCGGCAAACTATAAATCCCAGTTGAAGTTTGGAGATTTGTATCCCCAAAAAAACGTTGGCACGGTTATTCACTGGACGGTGGGCGACCGATATTTGCCCAACGGCGCATTTATTCGTAGATCTTCAAGTTCAATGATGTTACCGTGACACTAAGCAGAATTCTCCGCAGCAAGCTGTGTTGCGACATACGGAGATGCTGTAGCTGTAGCATAAAGCACACAGACTGCTCGCATGGTTAAATACGGTCTATCCAGCTTCGTGCCAGCTTTATAGTTTCGTCGCCGAGAAACTGATGATTGCACGCACTGATATATGGTTGTTTTTCAAACACTTCAATATGCATTTGTATTTATAATGTGCAGGTCACACCATTGTCACATAATCTTTTTTGCTAGTTGCTCGATGGGAAAGTGATAGTCGAAAAAGCATCCCGGTTGGCGGCTCACTTTATGTAGGAACATTATTGCGACTCGGATTGTCAAGAACGCTATCAGGGAGATACGGTCATCGGATTTTTTTCTTACTGTGGCGGCACACTATCGTTAAACTGCTAGTGCCGGAGCGTGTTTGCTTCTAGTAAGGATAGGCGATGCGTTCGTCTTTGATTCGACTGACAAGACGAACACGCGCGTGCGCGGCGAATGCGATCAGCAGGGAGGTCCTTGTGTATATTACCATTGTAATTGCCCCTTTACTTGTATGTAATCGCATGTATTGATTATTGCGATAAATACCTATTTACACCTCCCACCCCAATGTTCGATTTAATAGTTTTACCATATATTACCCTCTACTTCTCTATTCTACTAATCAAGAAGCACAACAGAACACCACAGAAATACCACAGGTCTTAGAAACTCTATGAAAGTACTGTTTTATTTAGTGGCTGGGTTAAAGTCCAATGTGAAAAAGTCGCATATTTCTCCATATGAATATACTAGGACTTTATGGGTCAAATCAACAAAGCCACTGCTATTTTTACCCTGAGCAAAGTGGTATTATGAATTTGAGCATATAGAGTGAATATTTATATGAATGTGTAGATTTTGACACTTGCGCAAGAATGCATCTATTCCTGATGCCGTAGATTATAACAGAAGAATAAAACATTTGGCTACGATACTGCCACTTTCTTTAGTACAAACTTATACCCAATGAAACGTACCTGAGGTAGTTGTGTACTCTTTCCGCAACCAGTTTCTCCGACCAAAACTAGTGTCTGATATTTCTCCAATAAATAGATAATGTGACTCCTGGTTTTAAATATGGGTAGCCTCTGCCTTTGCATATCCAAGGCCAGAGAATGGTTTGCATTGTACACAAACTGGGTGGATGAATGTGCATCAATATCAGGCTTATCCTCTTGCCACATAGTGTCTCCTGTATATCAGAGTATTTCCTTTTAAAATACAGCGCATTCTATTTTTGCAATGATTTGTTGCTTGTGAAATAGGAATAATATATTCGCGTACTATCGCAACGTTTTCGCTACGAATAGTTCAATTAAAGCTCGGAGGTTAGTGAGTTAATGGAATATTTGCATCTCATTTCATCATGTAACTGCAATAAAATCCTAAGTCTCGGATAAAAATGCGTGGCTCGAGAAAATTACAAGCAAAATGCCTGAAACGTTTCCCGATTCTCAAAAAAATTCATTTGAAAGGGCAGTTTCCAAGTAGATGAACATACCAGGTCTGGAGAATACCGGCCTGATATCCATTTTGCTCGCGTTGTAATACGTTATAAATAAAACTGAAATGTTTATTAGTTCACTTAATCAAATACACGAAACTGACACATTTTTCTAAAATTACACGGGCAGGATACACGATAAACTAGCTGGATCGTGTAATCGTGTGTAATCTGCCATGTCAATTTTAAAATTACTGTGCTGCCGTAAGAGGGCATTTCGAATAACTTCGACTTTTGAAAGCTCTGTTCGTGTGTAAAATGTAACTGTGCAGTTGGTTATTTGTTTAAAGAAACTATAATATCAAACCAATGTAATAATTTGTGTAGTAAATAGATAAATCTATGGAAAAAGTTCTACTTCAAGATTCTAATTTAATTTCTTTGTATTGGCCCTTGGATAGATTGGACTACAAATAATGAAACAGAATTTGAGAACGACTGTTGTCTATGTGATGTATAATGACGTATTCGAATTCATTTTCCCTAAATTTAGAAAACTTTGGACACATATTTTTTAGTATTTATTGTACCACGTATACGGATCTGCGTTTACAATAAAGTTCATTCGTGATATCAACGTACTTTGTACATTAATCATTTTATTGATAACAATATTGTTTTGTAGTCACTTACAAAGTACACTGAAACCTAACATAAATACGTTAACGTTGCTTACAGAACCAAATTTATTTTTCCACTGAACACATTTCGCAATGATCTCATACATTCACAACCTTGTGGATTATTGGGCAATCGTTTCTCACGTGGTGATTCGTACATTTTATTGGCAATTGCATCTTTACTATAATACTTGGATTCGAAACATAAAAGAGTAGTACTATTTTCCTGTCGAGATTCGAATTGAATATGGGTTACGCTTATCGCTTATGCGATGAAGCTGCTACACTTCCTTAGAAGGGTCAAAGCTTATTTACATTGTACCTTGTTATGAATGTTGATTCGTTCCTCTTAATCTGTGTTGTACGAGGGCTTTAATAAATGATATGTAGCGTTTCGTTAAATTAAGACTATAAATGCAACATCTTCGTTGCTGTTAGAGCATGTTTTTAATTCGGAACATCTGTACTCACCAGCATTTCTGTACATATACACATGTGTCATGTATTGTCAAGTATCGCGTAAAGACTTTTAAAAATTGCACTCTGTGACATTTGATTAAGAAAACCATTATTGTTAGCGCGGCATTTACGTCATACTTATGCCAAGTTTATGTAGATGCACCAGTGATTTATTAAAATGTTCCTTTTCAAATTGTCAAGTATGCGGCCACTGTTATGTGTTCATACCAATGAATGCCAGTTTTGTATAGATGTAAAATAAGTTATCTAAGTTACTATACTCGTCTCAAAGGTTGAATTGTACACAAAATTTTATGTATGTCATGAAACAAGAGTGTTTAATGTCAGAATATACAAATGGCGCTCATTCGTTTTTTTTTTTATAAACTTCCTTTGTCTGGAGAATCGTCGATAGATGCTCAACTGCGTAAGCCTCGTACTATTTTAGGAATGTATTTCGATTCGCAGAAAAATAACGTTCTGTCTTCTATCTCTGATGTAAAATTTAAGGTATCTATGTAATCGCTATGCCTGTGCATCGGAGAAATGAGGACTAGTCGATGGAATTAATAATATTTCGCGCACTTTGAACTTTGTTACAGACAACCACACCATCATCCACCTTGGTGAGTCAGAAATATATTATTTCTAAGATTATTAGTGTTTCCCTTAATGTATGCATACAGTACACTAAATGAATACATAGCATGTACGTGGATGCCAGTGTGGAAACGATAAAACAGAAATAGTAGGAGTATGAGTGTTAATGCAGTAATGTATGATGAAGCTATGGATATGTGGAATATACTATTGCCAATTACTGTCGCAAGATTTCCTGCTACCAGCATATGCAACTGCTTGAACACAAAGAGTCATTGTACATAGTATGTCAGATTTGTTTGCTTCCCAATGCCTGTCCCTTTCCGATCCTGCACAGATAATCTGTTCTGTCCTGACTTCAAATTTATCTGTTAAACTCGCATCTATAGATTAGGTCTGTCAATAGTAAACACGAGAAAAATATTAGGCCGTAGCTTCTGCTTCGCCGTTACTCTCAGCTTCAGCACACTTCTCCTCGACCTTGGATTTTTTCTCAGGACTGGCACCATCAGTAGCAGGCTCTTCTGCTGCATCGCTGACAGCCGTAGATTTCCTCTTTATGCAACAGCTATCAACAGGAGCATCTGAAACATTAAATCATTGCACATGTATCTTTATTCTACATGCACAAGCTGTAGTTCACATTGCACATGGTATTGAAGCCTGCTTTTATAAAATATTGAGTCTTGTTTTTAAAAAAAACCTGCTATAATACTTTAGTTTTGGGATTTCTGTATCACCTGTGGAGTCACCATTTTCAGTAGATTCTGCCTCCTTCTCATCAGACTCCTTTTCCTCACTAGAACCATTTTCTTTGGCTTCTTTCACGTCTCCATTCTCGGATGTTTTGGAGTCCTCATCGACTTCTTGTACCACCACCTTCTTTTCCTCCTCTACAACTTTCTTCTCTGGAGTTGTAGCGACTTTGGTATCCCTACATAGAAAACGGCTTCATTTTATACACTCGATGTGATTTACATGTTCAAACCAGCTATGCGTGGCATCGAGACTCGAAAATCGACTTTTAGCAATTCAAATTTCAAAATCTACATCCGCGTACGATCTAGGAAATACATACGAAGCCTACTTTTCTTTGGGATATTTCCATTCTTCTAAGATATATCGATGAATGAAAGAGCATAATATTATTCGATAAGATGCGGGGCTGGCGAAAACTCAGTCTCAGTTTGTAGTATCTGATTTTCCCCATGCTAGCGACTTATGTATAGAGCAATTTACAGGTAGAACAGAGAGGGAAGAGAAGGGAAGAGAGAAATAGAGATAGGACGCCAACTGTGGCGGCCCCTATCGCCGTTAACGTCGTCGCTTTCCTCGTCACTCCTCACATCCTTCCTCTTTTCACACGCGCGCATACATACACACACGCGCGCACGCAACCTATCCAGAATGTTTCGGCGCGGCAAACCGCTTGGGGATGTTCGCGGACCGTAAATATATATCATTGTGCCAGATATACGTTTATTCATGAAACAGACCTATTCCAAACCTAAACAGCCGACCTTCTGGCACTTGATTAAAAATACATAAGAGAAGCTAGGCCGCGAAAGTATCGAAAGAAGCGATGAAAATATCATTTGCAGCCTTTAATCAGTAACGGACAACAGATCGATACCTTGTCCGTTCTCTTTCCGTGGCGATGCGCGCGTACAGCTTTCCGTAAACGTACGCCTCCCTCACAGCGTGCATCAAACCAATATCGTCGCATTGAAATATTTAAATAAGAACGTTATCAGCGCTATCGAGAGGCGGCTTGGATTATTTATACGGCGGCGGTAGAAACCGCCGCTTCCTTTCCTTTCACAAGGCTGCCGCCGAGAATCCCAATTACGCGAGAAGGGAAAAAACTCTAGAGACGCCAGGTATTATAAACGCGCGGGCGCTCTCGCTCGCTCGCACGCTCGCGTGGAGCGAGGAAGCGAGGAAGCGAAGGGAGAGTGGGAGGGGGAAGAGAGCATGACTTAAATAAGAGTGGAAGCAAGAATAATAACGAGGGATCGCGTAAGGCGTCCTGCTGAAACATAAAGAAGTTATGAAGAAAAGGCGCCGGTGGTTGGGGCCCCCCTCGTGTGTATGTACGTGCGAGCAACGTGCCACAACAAGTGGGAAAAAAATTTCGGCCTGGCGAAACGCGCTGCCAGAAAAGGCGGTTGTGTGCAAGTAGAGCACACTTATCTGTCGTGACGAGGAGAGGTAATCCTGAGAACGTAACGCGTCTTACGAATCAAGCTGAGAATATCGTGTAGAGAGAGGGCACATCACCCTCTCCCCTGTGCCCCCCCGTGCCCACCCTCCCTCCCGCCTTCCGTCGCCGCTGCCACGAACCGCCGCCGCCATCCCTTTCTCGTGGCTGTCCTCTTACAAAACTAACGAACGCTTGCAAAAGTGTACGGGGGACACACGGATGGAGATGAAAATAGCAATCGCGCGCGCGTCTGGACGTGTCGGCGATCGCTAGGCTTCCGATCGTAACCGATGAATGAGAAAGAATAGGTAGAAGCACGGTGTTGCGGTCGAAGCACCGGCACACCGCTCGAAAATGCGGGAGAACAGAGGCGTTCAGTGAAAAGTGGCGATTTTTCGACATTAAATCGATATGAAAATCGGTGGTACTCACTTTGTTTCTGTATCCGCCATGCTGATCGATTTAATCGAAACGCTGAGTGTAACACTTGATGTGAAAAATCACTTGGAAAAGCCTGCGTCTTCTACGCACCGGTAAGCACACGTAGAATTCTGGTAACACCACTGCCGCGTAGTCGCGTACCGACGCGCAAATGGCAGAGAGACTCGCACACTGATTCGCCCGAGACTCGAGTCCGCCGTCCCGGCCGGCAGGCCGGCGGCCTTCAAACACTTTTCTTTCCCGCTCGTTTACAGATGGCGCCCCGAAACGCTCTCGACCTGCTCTGATGTTGCAATTTCAATTTCAATATTCCACGGAAAATATACCGGATCTTGGATCCCCGATGAGGAAAAAGATATCATAAAAATCGGGGAGACTGTGCTATATTTTCCCAGGCGATACTCTTAATTCGAAAGAGGATGCGAAAGCGATTGAAAAGTCTCGATGGGTTTGTTAGAGCAGTTTGCTGCCGCCGAGTACGGCACAAATCAATTAAGATTCTCGGAGGTCTTATTTTATGACCTACAACGAGTTTTATACGAAGGATTTGGCGTTAGGGAATATATCGACGATTCTGCAAATATAATCTCATAAGCAAGCGTACGAATAAATTTAATTTAAGGAGATAAAGGGTATCAACGGTCATGCCGGTACATACATACGCGGCGGAGGTGGTAATAGTGGTGGTGGTGGTGGTGGCAGTGGTGGTGGTGGTGGCCTCGACACTACCGCCTTGTTAATGCCCCTCCAACCGACGTATTCACCAATTGGATCCAGTCTTACGAAACCCGTAAAAATACCCGCGCTTCCGGCGCTGGCAACGTATTGTTTGAAGAACATATATTTTGTTCCGCATCGGTTCCAAAGCGAGTACCTATCCAGTCTAATACACGATTTAAGATATCGCTTGCCCATCGGCGAGAATCCGTCCGCGCGGCTCTTAGTGCACGCGATCTTCAGGGAAATGGGGCTTTGGAAAGTTCTAGAAGTTTCGTGTACGGCCGTACTTCCGGTGTGTATTAAAAGGTGCGCGATGCCGTCAGGTTGGCTCGCGCACCGGACCAAGAGCAATCGAGGCAACCCGTTGTTTGTACAACGACGTTACAGGTTCCCTTTGCCGCGAAACGGTGAAATAATACTCTCCCTTTGAGTGACAGGAACCGTTTGGCGGTAACGTTACTCTGAAAAGGAGCGTCTTCTCGGCCTAGGCTTGTGTGCCTCTACGCTGGAAGCGGGGTCGATGCGATGCACTAACGTTACCTTTATAATTGGATCGTTACGCTCACTCCACTTGTCTTAGAAGCGGCCTTTTCTCACCACTTTTTATACTAAATATACGTACAGCGTACTACTTTAGACATTAAGACAACCTTAGGCTCCAACAAGTCTCGTTTATTAAAAGCTACTTCCCTATTCTAATCAAGCCCATTTTCAAGGAATGCATCCAAATATTTGTTGGCTTTCCTAAAATTATTCTGGCGTAAGTTCCTGAACATTAAACTAATACAGTAGACTGGTCATTGTCATAGCATTAAGTAGATAAAGGCTTCGTACAATGCAAAGCACTCGCAGAAATCACGCAAACGTGCTGCCTGTTGAGCTACACCGTGAATGTATTTTTCGTCTTCTGCCACGTGCCCCCAGTCCACGTAAGCACAAAGATAACACACAGTGAGCGAGGGAGAAAGAGGGGAAGAGAGAAAGAAAGAGAGAGAGCAGCTGCCATGCAGAGTGCAGGTGAAGACGTGCATGGCAGATGCTTCTTTCTGAATATCCTTTACAACGCGTGAACGACCACACGCTCGTACACCTGGCACGGCTATTTCATTGAAACTTTCCGCTGCGAAGAGCTCTATACTTACGAGTGCAGTTTCTAGAGCACTTTCGTCTATTTATGTTACGCACTGGCCGATTGAACACGTACCATTCACTTTCGGCGAATCGTTTGCAGTTCCTTCGTTTTCGGTACATAGCAGTAATGCGCATAACACGCGCACAAGCGATACGTAGTTGATGGAAGTATGCTCGCTCTCCGATATCTGTGCAGTTTCGATGCTAAATAATGAAAAGGACGTTAGGAGCGAGCGTTTCGGACGCTGGGGGAAACACAATTTCGATAAAAGCCTAGTCGAAATAATTTTCAAAGTTAGCGATATGTTGCTGTGCATGATAAAATTAAATTTCGTTTTAGTAGGTCAGTGGAAGTGTTCTGCGACCAGGCTATTTCGATGACAGTAACCTATATTTCCACTGGCTTTGCAGTGTCAAACTAAAGATAGCAGCGCGTATCTAAATTTTCATTTCGCTGGACTAAATTCCCACTTTCCTCGATGCGCTCCTACTTAATATGCTGATATCACATTTATATTTGATACGCTCGTGCACTGGACGTCGTATCCTCTGTGAAAGTTACCCGAGCTCTTCTTTGCGACTCAGCAAATAACTGTCGCATACTGGTACACTGGTTGGGGCATACGTAAATTATTCAGACTCCAGTTCAAGTTTAATCATCCCTTTATATTTATTCTTAGAAAGAAATTATATGGCTAATTATTTATTGTCTGGTGTTGTATACTGCTTGTGAGAAGCGAGAAGAATGGGCGGACTATCCGATTTTCGTGCCACAAACCGCGCGAGGGAAAGTGTGATGTAAGAAAAGAGTGGGCTTTCCTTCGACAAATTGGAACACCGTTCGCTCTCAGCTTTAGGTCATGGAATCAATAGAGAGAGCGCATGCCGCGCGCATCCCATAGGGTACGAATCGAAAAAGAAGTTTAATGCGAAAGGAAACTCTTAGCACGAAAGCCGTGATAGTACAAATGGGTTTGCCACCTCTGGCTAGAGTGCGGTATGCACTATGTATGCCAAAGCTATACACAAAAATGCTGTGTATAGTAACCGAAAGAGTTGACCTGGTCGTACCTTTTTGACTCGGTCGTAACCGGTTCGTCCCGCCCTCCATCGACTCCACCTAGCTTTCTCGACGGTATCTGCCGCTCTAAAACTGTGTCTCTGCGGCACCTATCTGCAGCTAGAAACTAATCGGCAAAGGATATCACAGGTCAGCGGGTGTTCAACCTTCCATACACCTATCACGGTTCAATACTACTAAATGGGTCGATCATTATTAATAGCGATAAAACACCGAAATGAGCCTCTATAAAATATGGCTGATTTTGTTGGCGTCCAATCCTTGAACCAGTACAACTAACTAATCTACTTTACAGTCTTGGCACTGTTTTCGATTTGCCGCAATAACGAACCGGTTTGGTTATCGTCTCGCAACCAGCGAGTTCGTAACCTCTTACTTAATTCTTACACGTTTGTGAAATTTCGTGGGGAACCGGGAAATAAGATAGCGTCTTGTCTATGCGGGAAACAATGCATGAAGTGCTTTGCCGCACTAATTATTTTCTAACATACTCACACATATGGGTTTAACAGGTCTAAATGCAGTCCGATTCATATGCCATGTGAATTGGATCACAGGGAGTATAACCGAGTACTGTGATTACTACTAATCGCCATTTCCGAATCCGGATATTGCAAGACCAACTTACCGATTAATCCGGATAAGATTTCGGTAGGTATTAACGAGATTTTCAAATATCACTCGCAGTTGAAGTTTGCGCAATAATGTTAGGGCTGCAATCTCAGTTTCATCAGACTCGTTTCCGTGAGGTTCAACCGAATTATGTAGCTAATTAGACAGCTAGGTAAGCCGGCAATAGGGTATTATTACGTGAAATTCAGAGCAGGCTAGCGCGAGCCTGGAGGTTTTGAAAGTAGAGCAGAGGAAAAGAGTAGGTAAAGGAGAAACAGGTAAGTGTGAGGTTTGGTAACGCCACCACTTGGTGGCAGCATCTGCCGATGGACTGGCTGAACTTGTTCACACTACATCTGCTGGAGACAGGTTGAAGCAGAAGCACGCTCCACGCCGCACAGTAGCTCTCTCGCTTCGTAAGGCGGCACTTCATCATTTTCGCATTCGTGCGAAATCACGAACGAACGAGCGAGTGAGCGAGCGAGCGGAGCGAGGCGCGTCGCCATCTTTAGGGACGGTACCGACTGTCTTCGCTATCGTCTCCTCGGTGTTCCAAAGGCTGATCCGGAAAGGGCAGTACGCGTAGACAACGAGGGAACACAGTGTCTATTACGTGCGGTGTCGCGTGCACAGGAAATCTCTACCGGCACTTCGATCGAGAGGCGGATTCCGACTGTGCCGGGATGTTCCTCTAGCACTGTGCACTTCTACTCGGGCGAAGAATAGTCTACGCGGCTTCGGTGGGAATAAAGCGGAGCAGACGACGTGTCTGGCACTGTTCCGTAGAGTGGAGGGTGTTGCGGCCGATCGAAATTGACGTCGGCTCTCCCCTGCAGACTCGGCGTTGGCTTTTATCGGTGAGCGAGAGCGATACCGCGTCCCCTGGGGCTGTTTCTCGTGACCGGCAGCGGTCCGCCGAGAAAGTCCGATTCATGCTATGCTCTAAGTAGCCAAGCTTTACCACGGCTACGAGGACGGCAAGTGAGAGAGGACACCGAATCGGTGCAGGAGAGGAGTAGTGTCGCGCTGAGGCCGGTAGCGGCAGCGGCGACGTCGGCGGCGGCGGCGGTGGCGGCGGCGGCGGCAGTAAAAAAGAGAGGAAGAGGAAAGTAAGGAGAGACTGAGACGGCAGTACCAGACGACGACGAGGACGGGGACGACAGCGACGGCGACGACGGGCCTTCTACAATTGACAGGAAAGATGGCGCGAGTTGCCGACGAGCATTAGTGCTGACCCATTTTTTCTGCGCGAAATCGTCAAGGCGGCTGCTGTCTTGATCGCGCGATCGGCACCGAGCGCATCGGGTTCGAAGTTCGAGGTAAGAGGTGCGAAGGAGCAGCCGGCGCGGGAGAGAAGTGATTGGTAACTAAAAAAAAGAAGAAGAAGGCCGCGCGCGATCGGTGGGAGGCCATCCGCCGTGCCCGCGGCTCGTGTATCTGTGTGGCCCAATGTGTGCGGGAGTGTGAGTGCCCTCATCCGGCACGCGTGTGTGCTCTGCTTGTAGGGCTGTCGACGACGAGAGGAGGTCCGAGTCGAAGGGCAGCTACCTCCACTGGCTGGCAGTGGAAATCGCAGAGAGCACTTACTTAGTTGCGTTGCATGGAGGAGCTGTGAAGGGAGGTCTAGTGAGTGGATTGACAGCCGGCCAGACGAGGAAGCCGACGGCAAGATCATCAGGAGGAGAGTGCGGAGAGAGTTCTCAGCGCCAAAGGGTCACGGCTAGCTAGCTGGCTGTCGGCAGAACGTAGCAAACATTTTGAAGAGAGCGGAAGTTGGCGGAGCCTTGACAGGCTCGGCGTGCGAGAACGTGATACAAAGACGGCAAAGCAGTCGTCTGGAAACTCGTGAGGTCCGTGGAGTCGTAGCTGGCTCGGCAACGAGCGGTGTTTCTAAAATGGGCAACAATGCCGCAACCGCTAACAAAAAGGACGATGCCGCTGAGAGCGTCAAGGAATATCTCGAGAAAGCGAAGAAGGACTTCGAGGAGAAGTGGAAGAAGAATGATTTGGGCAAGCCCGCGAAGCTCGAGAACTTCGAGAGAATTAGGACTCTTGGCACTGGGTCATTTGGTCGAGTTATGATAGTAAAGTATAAATTAAATGCCGAATACTATGCCATGAAGATCCTGGACAAGCAGAAAGTGGTCAAGCTCAAGCAGGTCGAGCATACTCTCAATGAAAAAAGGATATTGCAGGCAATAAACTTTCCTTTCCTGGTATCCTTGCAATTTCACTTTAAGGACAACTCTTACCTATACATGGTTCTCGAGTATGTGCCCGGTGGTGAGATGTTCAGCCACCTACGTAAGGTCGGTCGATTCTCGGAGCCGCACTCACGATTTTATGCGGCCCAGATCGTGCTGGCGTTCGAGTACTTGCATTACCTCGACCTGATCTATAGAGATCTTAAGCCGGAGAATCTCTTAATCGATGCTAAAGGGTACCTCAAAGTTACCGACTTTGGCTTCGCCAAGAAGGTGCAGGGCAGAACGTGGACCTTGTGCGGCACGCCGGAGTACCTCGCGCCCGAAATCATCCTTAGCAAGGGCTATAACAAGGCGGTCGATTGGTGGGCGCTCGGTGTACTCGTTTTTGAGATGGCTGCCGGATATCCACCCTTCTTTGCCGAACAGCCCATACAAATCTATGAAAAGATCGTCGGCGGGAAGCTGCGCTTCCCCACGCACTTTGGCTCTGACCTGAAGGATCTGCTTCGAAACCTGCTGCAGATCGACCTCACCAAGAGGTATGGCAATCTAAAAGCTGGTGTGAACGACATCAAGGGTCACAAGTGGTTCGCTAGCACCGATTGGATAGCCGTATTCCAGAAGCGAGTAGAGGCTCCCTTCATACCTAATTGCAAGGGACCCGGCGACACGAGTAATTTCGACGAGTACGAAGAGGAACTCTTCAGGATTTCGCTTACCGAGAAGTGCGCCAAGGAATTTGCTGATTTTTGAATTCGAACGTGGACTTCTCCAATTGGATTCATGTGTCGCGTACTAATGCACGCGGTGGCTCGTCGCACTTTGATCGCTTTTTCGAGCGAGGGAGGTAAATAAAATAAAAACGGATTATGGAGAGAGTGGGAGAGAGAAAACGAGAGCACGATAGAGAGAAAGAGAGAGAGAGCGAGAGAGCGTGTGTGTGTGTGACTGGCAGTAGAGTGTCGAACGAAAGGACAAGAGAGAATGCTTGCGAGCAAGAGTGAGTGGGAGTGCGATGAAAGGTGAAAAAAGCAGGATCAGAAAGAGCTGTCGGATAACAAAAACGGGGCTTAGCCCGTCCGGCTGAGCTAAGCAAGCCAAACGCGCGTAAACTGAGACACAAAGAAAGTGAAATGGAAAGAAGGCGATCTGTGGTAAAAGGATGTGAGCGCGTAAATATGTGGATGCATGCTGTTGCGAACGGGAGAGCGAGAGCGAGAAAAAGTCTTGAATGAACTCTAAGGAAAGTAAGTTGAAAAGCGAAGGGATAAGGGATAAGAGGGATGCGGGAGGGCGGGAACGAGCCAGGGAAATTGAAGGGTGTATAGCATACGGCAGATTTTGTGCTTCGTTATTTTCTGACCCAAGTCCAGAAAGGCGAGGAAATGGCGGGAGAGTATAAAGAGAATATTACGTCGCCGTCTAATATACAGAGAGACAGAGGGAAAGGTATACACACGTGTATGCATGTACACGTCATACTTCTGTGTTACATAAATGTATACAGCCATGTAGGCTCTACATATACGGGCAGCTTTCGGTTGCCCATTATGCAGACGTCACGCACACATACTCGCTTACCGCCACCACTACGACTTATACGCGGAACAGTCTACTCTTTTTTTTATTAGACAATTAACTGAATCCTTAATAGGCCAAGATTAGAATACGAATTCGAACGCGCGTAAATGCGAGCCCCTCCTTAAACAGAACTATCGGGTCAGACAGAGGAAGAGGCTCCTAGGATAATAAGTGTCATCCTGTCAATGTGTCACTGTCGTCCACAAATGTTCCCTGATTCCCAGGTAGTAGACTGTGTGCGTCTCTTTCGCAGGCTTGCCGCTCTGCGGTATTCCTACCTTGCGCACCAAACTTATTGAAAGGAGGCACACGCTCACGCGGTCAAATCGTATAATCCCTGTCGCGCATTGTTGCCTCTATTTGTTTGCTAGCATCTTCCTCATCGTCGGGAGGAATGTAGGCACGAGCATAGTCCGCGCGTTCATGCAGCTAGTCATCGCGCTATTACTCCACACGGAGTGGACTAATATTTCTCTAGAACTCGTTTTCCATCGATCGCCCGCGCCAGCTCAGGCCTCGAGAGAGGGAAAGGCAGAGAGAGAGAACGAGAGAGAGAATGAGAGTGGGAGCTGGACGGAGAGCACAACATCGGCAAAGGCCTCGTATCGGGGCGAGACTCCTCTAACTGAAAACGAAATCTCGCGGCTGCAGATGCTAGTTGTTCAATTGGCTGCTACACCTTACGTAAAGATGAAGCCGAGCGAGAAAGTAGGACAAATAGAGCCTGAAATCTAGAAAGAATGGGATTGAAAGGGGCGGTGAGCGAGAGAGAAGGAGGCAGTCGAGAGGTAGTATCGACAAACTGGAGAACACGAACTCCTTCTTTTTCGGAACACTTCCAACAGAGGACCACCAGTCTTCTGCACGAATGCGGCATAGTATTCCTACGTGCCGATTCGAATTACCTTAAACTCTCACGCGAGAACGACTGCTTTTTCTATAGATTTTACGTAGATAGGCGTTTTTAGAGCGAGACTGCAGCGCAGCGACAATCCAGAATTAGCGTGGGACTGGGCGGGGGGATTCGCGTGTTAAGCTAAATTCATCGACGGGCTCGAAACGACGGTGGAAAAATTCGCGTCGCGTGATATTAAACAACACTCTCTGGCCGGATGTCTATTTCACTGGAAAGAGCAGCCGCGCGGAAGGAGAGCAGCGCGCGGTTGGCAAAGAAATTAGAGAGGATGTTGACGGCTCTTTATCCCCGCGATGAAATCTCCACTATTTTATTACCGCTTTTCTCATGCCGCGAGATCGTCAGGATTATGGTAAACGTGGTGCACTGCTAATGAAAATTGTATGCGAGACCGAAGCCGAGCTGGGAGACCTTTTGGACACGCGCGTGATGGGATTTGTTGTCAGCATCGACAGAGACAACGATCTTTTAACACCTGGCGAGATAAGCTTATACAATCCGAAAGACCATTTCGCTTCGGAATTCAAAGTGATCTGATCTAAACTTTCCTGAATCAAGCATTCAGTCTTCTTTGCAATTCAAATCCGAATCTCATAAATACAAAGATCTCTTAACACGCGGATACTAAGGCTCATTTGCTAAGTGGAAGGACGGCAGAATTACAAAAGTTGATTCCATTCGGTGACATAGTCCGCGCGTCGGTATTACAATCACACGAGCGCAAAAGGTGACAATGTCCGTCTATATGTAAACTTGTGTGCGCAAGAGCTCTTTCGCCGAAAGTAATACGTGGGAGGTCATCGGAAGTGTTAAGCGGTCGTATCCGCCAACCGAATCCGGTCGCTTGCGGTTCAATCGGTTCACTCATACGAAAAACGACTGAAAACCTGTACGAGAAGCGGCTAGTAGAGTGATACTGAATTCCAGCGCACCGTGCCGCTTGAAACACACCGTGGTTTTCCCGTTTCTCCGTCAGTTGGCAGACAGGATACTTTGAACAGGGAAAAATAATTACGGCACAGGGAGAGCCGCTGAGAGGGAAAAGTAGCACGAGAGATGGGAATGCGGGCGTCGCACTACGTCGAGGTAGAAGAGAACTAGGTGTAAAGCCAGGCAATATCGAGAAATATAGTCGAGTGGAATTATGTCGCGTCACTTATACTCCTGCACACGCATTGAAGCAGCTTGGGGACGTTGATGCATTCGGTACGGCTGCGTACGCTCGAGAGTTATTCAGAGAGATAAATAGGTAGTGAAAGAGAGACAGACCGGGAGACTAATAGCTGGCGAGGGAAAGGGATAGAACTAGAGAAGGACAGTGCTTCTTTCTGTCAGGGCTCCAGCCGGTGCAATACATAAACCTCACACGCGTTTCTCCTCCCTGTTTCCCTTTTGGGAATCACGCTTCTCCCCTATACAGCTTCCCCTACCGAAATCAGGACATTTCTGCAAGAGTTAAAGCAAACTTTTCCCGCGTAATGGATATTCGAAGTTAGCATCTTGGAATTTATCTTGGAAACCTGTATCAAAGTTATAACTTGTGCCGTTGGACTAGATTTCGTCCGCTCCAGATCCTATGAAGGTTACATCTCGGATGGCTGGCTTTTTAACGAACTCAACCTTGCTCTGCACGGTAGTTTGAGTAAAATTGAAATCAGTGAGAGATCACAGTCAAAACAGTGATGGTTTAAATGAACGTGAGATTAATTTCTTTGAGGAATCAATTTCACATTAAGAGAACAAAAATGAAGGGAGACCGTGCCAATGAGAGCGAGTGATATAGTTAGTGGCCGATGCCAAGATCTTAGAGAAGAGTGTTACGTGCGCACCAAGTCTGACGCTCGAGAAGACACTCTTGGCACGCAGCTGTACTTTCTCTGCTGCAAGTTTTGACGTGGATTCTGGCCGCGATGGATCCGCCGACATGTACACATGTACCGTCGTCGCCTCCGAAGATGCAGAGCCATCCTAATGATGTTTTAGACCTGCTATTGTTAGTTGTCTCTCTTGGCGCCCGAGTATCATTCCGAGTTGTGTGCCCACGAGATGTGTTTGCTAACCCAATCGACGCTCCGTTCCTTGCGAAATCCCGACTCCCGGTTACCATCTCAACTAAACACCTTGCGAAGTATATTCGCTGAGGATGACTATGCTTACTGCGCACACGCAATACACAGTTATCGATAATGACGCTCAGCCTCGCAGTATCAGGCTTCTTTCCACGTGTAATGAATTTCGTTCTGTAATTCGACACTTCCAAATTAATGCGCGTGCATTCCTACTCCCGGGAAACAAGGATATTTTGTAAAGCGATACTGATGTAATCACACTGTGCTTCTAAGCGTTTCTATTCATATCAATATGCGATCGAGCCATCATTCTGTCATTAATTAGAATCTACCGGAGGCGATCTACGCGTTTACCTCGCATTACGAGCGGTTTCGTTAGCCCATGTTCGATACAGGGGAGCCAGATGGAACTCGCCCTATTTGTACATTGATTATTCTTTAGACCAGTAATTGATCGTTACACAATCGTCGAGGCACACACGCGAACCTCGCGTCAGGCACACATACACACACACACACCATATCCACTCGTCAGCCGCGTATATCTCGCTCCTCGTACACGCGCAGCTCCCGCGTATTCTCTCGTATCGAAATCATCTTCGGGCAAGTTCGCATTGTAAGTGGTAAATTGCGTCCGTTACCGGTTGCTGCCGCACATGCAACTCGATAATAACTATTCGTTCCTCTCGACCCATGTTTTGCCGTTTCCGAGTTCCTCCCATTCTGAGAACAAAACGCCACTGAGTTTCTAAAATCCGACAGATACTTCCGCTTTAGCATTTTCCTGTAGAACTGATTTAAATATCTCGCGAAGCATCAGCGTGTGTTCTATAGTAACTTCCGTATGCTTTTCCGGTAATGAGAGGAGCAGCGCCAAGTGAGCCGTCGGCGCACCAAGTATCGATAAATGAGTTCGACTCTCTCTCTTTACGCGAGCTCGGCATGCACACGGCATGCGTCCTCGGTTTCGAATAAATTATTTATTGAGCGTAGATCAAGTGCAATTCCCTCTATGGAAACACGGTCAATTGCGTTATTTTATCGCTTTGAACGCATTGTCATGTAACGACGCTTCGCCTTCGCGGCCCATTAATACTGCCAGACGAGAGCTGGAGCATGTAACCGTGCTCCCGCGCGAGTGCGCGCGCGCGCGTGTGCCCGTGGTATTGTGGGTGAGTGAGACAGAGGGAAAAAGGCGAGAAAGAGAGGCCTCTGCGTACACGATATACCTATTGTCTGAGGAACACGACGACGCACTGAATGCGAGCGTAATCTAATACGTAACCGATCGCTCCGAGCCACTGTTATATCGTGGACGCGCGGGCGCGCTCTCAGGACCGACGAAAAAACGACTACTCCAGCAGAGTACGGCGAATCTGCCGATTTCCACTTAATCCTATCACACGCACATCTGCTTCGGCCGCGCAAGCTCTGCCAAGCTCTTTCTTTCCTGTTTCGGCAAAGAGCTATGAATTCTCGAGGGCTTTAAAACCCACTCGAGCGGATCAGCGCAAACTTTCCGTCCGCGCGCAAATCCCGACCCAAATTCAACTTTCTCGCCGACGCTAATTGAAACGTCCACCGTCGGGCGTACTTGTCAATGACGATTTGCGGCCGCACTTCACTCGCCAGGGCTCGAATAACTGCCACCAATTCCACGAATTTCGGAACCGCCATTAACGAGCGAGCCGAGCCGACGAGTCTCGACCAATCCGATTGACGGGTAATAATTATCGCGTGCTCCTCGCAGTAGGTGGAGCGAGGGATCCTTGTAAAATTTCGGGAGTATCTTCATGGCGATGTGGTAATGCCGGGTGACAGTGTAAGTGCTCGGAGCAAGAGGAGCAGTGAAAGGTCGGGGCAGCCAGGAGGAAGGCGAGCGAGCAAGTGCGGCCACCCAAAATTCGAGGATAATATATGACCCACTTTGTCAAGACCTTCCCACGCCAACAGACACGCTGCGAATATGACGAGGAATATTGTTTCTACCACCTGGACCGCCTTCTGTCCAGACCCTACCCTTTCTTCCTCTCTTTCTCTTTCTCTCGCTCTTTCCCTTCCTTCGTCGACTTTACGAAACCTTTTATACCACCCATTGTACCTGCCCGTCGCCCGCTCCGCCGGCGCTCGATATCGACTGGCCGGGGCTTTCCTAGACAATATGCGCGCCAAAGGAAGGAGTGGAAAGTCAATACTGGCCCTTAATGACCTGGCTAACTCAGTGAGAACGCGTGATCAACTTCCCTTGCTATACTGATCTCATCGAGGGTTAAATCTAGCCTTGGCTCTACTGCATTCGAAACTATCTCCGATTCAACGTCCATGTGATATCCCGGCGGTTAAAAATTCAGAATGCTTTCAATCAATCTTACGACACCTCTGGCAAAGTTCGTAACTCTCGTCATTAATTAATCGAACGGAAGATAGCCCCGTGCCAGTCGCCCTTGGCCTTCCTCCGAATCAAGCCGATACTAATACATATTTAGGCAGACTTTAGCGGGTCGATGGAACTTCACTCCGGTATGATTCAAGGCGACGTGCGCAAGTTCGTTCGTCCCTTTTTGCCGCTGCTTTTACTTGGCAAAGGAAGAGGCGGCAGGCGGAGCCTCCAAAGAGAAGCTTTAAATTGCATCATAAAAACCATAAGTGCATAGGAAGCGCCTCGGCTGACGGATTCATAGGAAATTGGATAACAATGACAAAGCCTTATGCTATTACCTTGGCTATCGCAAATGCTTTGTACTTGCCACTCCGGGAAGCTCGGCTTCCCCTCGTAAAAGAAACTAATCTAGTCCTCACAGCTCTTCATCTCGCAGCCATTGCGCCAACAATTGATATAGGATAGCTGTTTAACGGCATCATCGCACCTGGAATATTCGCGAGCGCTCGCTCTCTCGCTGCCTTCCTCAGTAATGAATAGCTCAGATGCACAAGATGCCTGAGTGTGCAATTAAATTGCATCCTTTGCAATGGATCGCACGGATCGGGCCAATACTCTGGCTCCTCTGGCAGTGATGCAGTCACGCGTGCATATGCGTGCGGTTCCAAAGGATATTCAGTGGAGGAGTCGAGAGAGAGAGAGCCACGGTGAAAGGGAATATGTGTATTCTTGGACCGGCTCGACTGCCTGCATAATGTACTGTCAGGCTTTGCTCTCTCGGAAATCAATGATCGCTGCCTGCGCTTTTGCCCTGCTAAATCTCCCGGAACATTCGGCCAATATTAAGGGGAGCCGCACTGCGGTAGTCAGACCTTACGCCACTGTACATCCGAGATACTTGTGCCCAATGCTTCTGCTAGATATCACAAACATCCATGATAAAAGATCAGATACTACGCTAGGAATAAGAAATGACAAAATCCCACTTGGTGCTAGGCACTTAGAAGAAAAAAGAGAAAAAAAAAGCTTGCGCTTGAAAGACAACTTGTTTTTTTTCCGCATCATCCAATTTAGTCGTGCGTATCTCTCGTACGAGTCGAGATCGAGTGTGAAACTCATTCACATTCTTCGTATCTTTCTCATAGCTTGCTCAAGAATGAATAAACAAAGCCAAATGCAAAGTCATAGATATAATCTGTTAGTTATCATTCCCGGTGTCATTATGTAAAGAGGACAACCACCTAGGCAATTATCTCGCTTACTGCACTCTGCTACAGTTAAACTACTATCATTCTTCGCTCTAGTTCTACCTCTTTATGACCGAGAGATGATGTGCTCGAACTAGAACGCCGAATTCGTGACCCCATCCGTAATAGCTATCTCCGGACATTAAAGGATAGCCGCAATTTTCAAACCTAATCCCGTCACGTTCCATTCGGTCCCTTGGCAAGGTCGTCTTTTCCCGTACACCCACGGAACTGGCCGAAATGCAAATTTCGGGGGTGGTGGCTGGCCGAAGGATAAGAGGCGGAGCTGGACCGAGAAGGATGAGGGACGAGTAGCAAGTGTCATGCTCCACGCGGCGAGAATGATGTACGAGTGCGTATTCGAAGCGTTCAACAAATATTATGCCGAGAATGTTGGCGCCCTAAGACGCCTGGAATTCTTCCCAGCTTCTCTGTTAATTCGAACATATTTTACAACTTGTTGGAAAGGGATGATTTCTTTGGTATGAATAGATGAGAAATTGTGGAGTATTTTCTGTTGACTGTGTGCAGCACCATGTCATTGCACTAGCATGCCTCGTGTAACGTATTATTGGGTCATTTGCGATTAATTTAGCCCGAGTGAAAACAGGCGGTCTGTGAGCGAGCGGGAACGGCGGTCACTAACTAAGGTTGTTCTAAAACTCAATTGCAATCAATTACCGAACGATCGCTCGTTAGTTTCCACTGTTAAAGTAATTATCTCAGCAGCCATTAAAACCCACTAATGACGGAGAGTACCATTATGTGAGTGGCGTCTTGCGGTTACTTATGTTAAAGGGACAGAACAGAATTAATAATAGAAACTTCATCATAAATTTAATATCAACCAGGTCAAAATTAATTCAGCAGTTTAATGAGTCAGCGATGCCAACATAAATTCGGCTACTTAATAATACAGGCTAAGTAATTCCGGGGTAAATTCCCTAAGGGCGAAGCAGACGGGAAAAGTAGAATATTGCTTTAAATTCATCAGGAGAAAGAGACGAATGGCAGCTGGGAATAAAGGGAAGGAACTAAATGGAAATAAGAAAGGGAAGGAAATAGGATGGGAGAAATGAACTTGCATTAATTCAATTCAGAGTGCGCGTGAAGTGTTTGAACAAAAAAAGGTGTGAATGCTTTCGAGTTCATTCGATGCTTCCACCTGCTTCCCATTGAATCGGATTCGCCTCTTATTGTTAACCGGGGCTTATTCTCCTTTGCATATCCTCACGTGGGTAGATGCTGCTGCTGATTAGCATAGTCGATTTACACGACGCTTAATCAGCCGGCAAAACAATTAAGCGAGAAATGTTGAATCCCCGAGCGCGCGTCCATTGGAATTTGCTAATTGTAAGTCGATTTAAATCGCACGTAAATTGCAACACAATCCGCCGTAACTTTTCCTTCACCATTGAATCCCCTCTAATGCATTGCTCGCCGAGCATTGTACGCACAAACTACAAAAAACTAACTAAATTAAACTCTGCTCCGATAGCTTTATTCGTTCGTAATTTAATCAGAGACTCGTCAGTGAAAGGTTCTTCAATATGGAATGTCGCACTCTTCAACAGCAGTTATCGTTAAAAAGGCAAATATTGGACTATTATGTGTGAGCTGTGTGAAATGTTATTTTACACATGAAAACTGAATATGTGCATGCAATTAGGGAAGTTCTTGCTCGTCGAGAAAAATTAGCGTTTGTCCATGAAAACAGCAGCGTACTCGTGACCAGGCGGCGATGCGTTAACGTCATTAACATCTAGTCCGGCGAAGGTAAAGCGCTCGAATTCGAATGAAGCATCGTGCACGAAATTACTACGCGGAGGCTTCGTCACGCGCAATTACGCACGCCGTAAATCCACTGTTTTCATTAGTCACCTTATGAAACGCGTGCGCCGTGCTTTATCGGGCAGAGTTTGCACCAGTTCGTAGTTGGCCTTGTGTCTTCCCGCGCGACGGCGCTCTTAAGAGTATCACCGCCTCGAACTTCAAAGAACGGATAGACAGGCAAAGAATTTCAGGGACAACGGTGATTGATTGTGCGGTAGTTGCACTTAGAAATGTTTAACGACGCGATTGTCATCGAGGAAGAGGAAGGAAGCTGCGAGGAACTGCTGCTGGCGCTGCTGCTGCTGCTGCTGCTGCCTCCTTCGGTTTACGGTTCGACCTAAACGCCTTCCCGGATTACGTAATGCCGAGAGTGCGGCGCGGAATTACGCGCAGTAATATTGGATTCGGCGTGGAAGGATTGGCCCGCTTGCAAACAGAGTCCGCTTCCATTGCAAACAGAGTTGCTGCTCCCCTTGTCTTGGAAATTGCATCGTATTGCTTGGCCGAGAGCTTCCTCCTAATCTCTCTCTCTCGCGCTCTCTCTCTCTTGCTCTCTCCCTCCCCCCGGTTGATCAACGTGGCTCGCATCTGGCCCGATACTCTCTTGTGTATTATGCCAATTGGAGCCACTTGCTCCATCAACAAACATCAGCCACCAACTATTGCAACTGTAATTGACGGCATTGACCGTCTTCGCATAATCCGCCCTTGTGTAACCGAGAGGAGTTCGCTTACGCGCAGTTTCTTTGCACTTCAACTTGGTGTCTCATCCGCGTCTTACCTCAATTCGCTTTAAGGTCCCGGAGGAGGAAGGAAGCGCCTGCGTGCATCGTCGTGCACTTTAACTCTACAACTACAAACCTCTCTCGACGATGGGTGTAAAGTTTCGAGCGGCACTCGGCTCGGAATTTCGTGGAGGCCGCAATTTCGCAGCGAGTTCCATTGTTCGCATGAATCATGTATCAGGGAGGGGAGATTTATTCGGGCTCGAGTCACTGGGGAAAGAGAGCAGAGCTCGAGAGGGAGGGTTAAAGGTCTAACGTACGAGGCGGCACCGCCGGAACTCACACAAATCGCACAGAGACTACAAAGTAATATAAGTTTCCCGAGAAGAAATCTCGTAAAGCTAGGAAAAAAAAGAAGTAATATAAAACGTCGTACCCGAAGATCAAAGAGGAGTAGTAGTGCGAGACTGAGGGAGTTGTTACCGAGGAACTACCGCAGATTCGTCACGATGAAAGTTTTCTGTGTATACGACGACCGAGTTAGAACGAGCTGCGCTAACATAGTCAGTAATGCACTTCGATGCTTTTCCACACTGGTATTTTATATTAGTGTAGAACTTAGCACGTGCTCGCCGACCTATACACTTCGATCGACAGCCTCCGCATTATGCCTGCTAATCTGCGAATGAATTATACTCCTATCTTTCATACTCGTAACTTCTCTCCGCTCATCTTGAGAAATACGCGAACCGCAAATCGAATGTCCTGATCTTCCTACGTTCAAGCCAGCAATTGAATTATTGGTTAATTTAGGCGAAGCTAATCGAGCATTAGGATAAAGGATTTATTAACTGAATTTAAACACTGTGCGCTGGCTTTCCATATGGTTTGCCTGCTAACAGGCGCCATTCAAAGTGTACAGTTCTAGGCGAGCACTAGGGAAATGAGACTTTGACTCCTCCGACTTGTGAACTAGTTATCTAATACTATCTCGACCAATACTAAGAAAACCGTAGACAGTTCATCGAGAATCCTTGATGGATCCAGGAACGTAGGAAATCCAAATGTCGATCCAGACAATCCGAATCTCGACATAGACGAAAGTCAGTAAGACTGTGTGTCCCTTTCGTAGTGACTACTTTCGATTGTCGAATGATGAATATAGGATAATATTGGTATCCTTGTAAAATCGATAGACGATTCGCTGACCTAGTGCGAAGCGTGGAAGGGTAACGTAAAAGCGAGCTGACTCGCTCGTGGGAGAAAGAACGACCATCAGTAGTAAATTAGTCGTCGGCTCATTGGTAGCCCGACGATATATATATTCCTCATCTGTGGCTGTGCTCACGATAGTGTTTCTGCTTCTCAGATGTTATCGTCGCCATCTCGTCCTGATATGTATGTAGATAGTCTCTAACTCTCGACGCTCGTCGCCGAGAGCCTGCACACCGTGTTATCTCATGGACTCTCTGACACACATGTTTGTCCGTATCCCACCTTCCGTGTCACCGAATTAATTAAGATACATGTGCACGTACGTACCATCTTGAGACAACACTTTCCAGTTTGCACTGGAACACTGTGATCCGATTTATTAACGCAATCGTAGTTTGGCCATTTCGACCGCTGACAATCTGAAGTGATTAGAATTTTCAGTATGGAATGATCGTTAATATTATATTAATGTTGAATACTGGAATGTCATTTGTAATTATTTGATGGATATATATTTTAACGCATGGAAATCTGCCTTCTGCAGTGGAACATTGTTGAATTAAGAAAAACCATCCGTGTATTCGGAGTACTACGTGCGTGTACTCGTGTTATTCCTATATGACGAATAATTCATTATCGGAACTGGGCATTCGACGCAATTGGCAATGACGGGGCGCGAAAGTCAGAAGGGTTCGAATCAGAGATATTCCCGTCTGGCGTAATTTGATATCTCAGGAAAAATTGGGTCGCGTCCTCCCTCGCGGATTAAATATTCCGTGTTCGATTAAAGGCGAGGTTATAAATGTCGAACCTTCAATGAGATGACACGGTTCATATTTAGTACGAGTACACATACCTGCACATACACACATACACATATGGCAGCCTAGGGTTAGCCTGATTGTGCCTCTAAAGAAATATTATGTGATCTTAGGTTTTAGAGAGAAAGCAAACGAGGTTTTTCTTGCCATGCCTCGTCAATCTTCCTTTTCCAAAGAACAGATCTTTCCTTTTTCCATTTATACAATTACGAATTACCATTCGTCATTAATATTACTTTACTAGGATTCTAGGACAAACTTCCATTGATTCTCCAATAGTCAATATTGAAAGGTCTCTCTGGTTAATTTCTTCTGATGATCATCATACGTTCTCGAACTAACGAAGGAAATTTAGTCTCGGAATATAGAACTAATGAGAAAGGATTGGAATATTTCTTTCGCTCATTATGACTCCACATGTGTTCTTCTTTCTATCAATTTGACTTTGAACTCAATGCAACAATCTTCCAATTTGTAGACAAATTCACAACTCAGACTTTATCGCGCGTTTAACTAACTCGAAGCAGCGACGTGTGGGGTTCTTGCAAGCGAGCGAAATTATCTAACACTTTTTCCTCATTTGCCAATAATCTACGACATACACACGTACATACACAGGCACAATAAGTATTTAACGTTCTACTACTAGTCCGAGTGTGTGTTGAGGTAGCACTAACCGTATGACACGTGGGACCGCATGAGAGAGAATGTCTTAGAGAGTATTTCGATTAACAGGAGAATAGACTTTCATACGAAAACTGAGGAAAAAAAAAGATTTACAGTCGATTGGAAGTGAGAGATGCGAAAGAGTGGGAGAAAGGTGAAAGATCACAGGTCTGTTGATCTGCTAGTAATACTAATTTCTAGACACAACCAGCTGAGAATAACATGCTCTATCTCGTCAGGATCATCTATTCCGCATCAATGATGCGTGTTACAATACCTTCTCTAATGGTAATGGCGTGCATAATTTCTCGCTTGGTCACCCGCTCTTCAAAGGGTTAATATATCGCGTACCGTATCGTACTGGACCACTCTAGTTAGGAAGCGAAGCCTCGAATGAAACGAGCCTCCAAGACTTCGACATCATCGACCAATCTTGTCGATGCTCCAATTAATTCCAATTGGCCGCAAGGTTCTTAGTGGCTCTTCAAATGATTCACTGAACTTATAGGATCGCATGAGTGGCAATGAAAGTAGGAGTGAGCTGAAAGGTCCCCCAATGAAAATGATTCGCCGAATAACACTTCTTGACTAACTTCGTATACTACACGTTAAACAGAGCGCGGAAACTGCTGCTTCCAAAGCAATTGACTCGAACTTTTCAAGACAAGGAACACTCGCAGCTTGTATTTCGTGCGCCACTTTTCTATTGCGTATCAGCAATTTCACAACTGAACTCCTCTTGCTTTTCGATTCCTATGCTCGCTGATTCGAAGTACCGTTTTATCTGCCGCGAATGCCCGATCAGCAAGTCCGAGTCAGCAAGTTGTATGGGCGTCTCTGGAAGAGCGAGCAACTTCGATAGAATCCCACACGAAGCTCGAAAAGGACTCGAAACTGCTCGTTCGATTCATGAAACATAAAACTAAAGCTATCCGATCCTTTTGAATTCTTGTACTGCTCGCGCTCCAATGAAATCATTTTGAAATACTAATCCACTTAGAGTATTCGCGTATTTTTAAATTCCTTTCAGCCAGCATCATTTATTTATACTATCGATGGCAGTCTTCCCGACCCTCTTGCTTACAGTAATGAACCCTCTTTAGTTCTAATTCCGTTAACCGTCTTTATCGTATTTTCGTATAACTTTGTAAATTATTCTTAGCAGTACTTATTTCGGGAGGAGCAAGTGTTCAGGCTTAAGACTCTGTAAATTTTACTAAGTCCAAACTAACAACTTCCTTCGCGAACTCCTGGAGTTCTTTCGTTCTTAAATCTCTTTGGCCTTTATTTATAATCGGCTGCATTCACGACGCGCGCGCACACACACACACACTCACGCAATTCTAGACACGAAGAGTGGTCGCGCGCGCGCGCGTTGCTGGTGGTTGCGCGAGGGGTGCTTTTCACCGGCTGTTGGATGTCTCGGGTGCCCTTAAAGCTCGCATAAATAGCCGCTAAATATTTCCGTATCCAATAGCCGACGCTGCTGGAGGGAGCGATAGTGGGATCGTATGCGGGGCGAAAGGAGAGGCTTCGTTACTGATTTCAACGATAGCGGCCGATCGATAATGAACGTCAGCGGTGACGTCTTGCAAAGTCGAGGAGGAGCAGTAGCAGCAGCAGCAGCAGCAGCGTTAGCATGAATTAGCGCCGGCACTCGAAACAACAAGCCGAACGTTAAAAACAATTCGAGCTCGCCGTTTCAAGCTGGATAGAGTGGCACATACTGCGACGAAGAAATGCGACACTGCTGGCCGCAGAGGGGCGCGTGCGAGTAAGAAAGAGACAAGTTTCGTGCGCGCGTGTGTTACTTGACGCAATCGTCGTCCGCCTTAACGCGCTTGTCTTCCCCATCTGTCGAACACTCCATTGACGTGCTGGCACGCGTAATTTTAGTTTGCTGATGCAACCCAAATAACGCGCTACTAGCTCGTACACTACCACGCGACGCTAAGACGTCGTCGTCGTCGCGACGCTCCCCGCACCAGCATTCGATCAGGAGCGCGCTCGGGATTATTGGACCTCGTTTCGCTTCGTCGGATAAAAGTCTCGTGCGCAGCCTGATTCCTCGAAACGACCGGAAATTCGCGCGCGTCAGCCACAAGTTTCGGGGCTGCTGGAAGCCTGCTTCGATGTCGAATTAGAATCGTTCTCTCTATTTCTGGCTGGGCCAAACCGAATTACTTTCCCACGGATGTACGATTTTAGTGGGACGCGAATAGTTGGCGTCTCGAGCTCCAACGTCTTTGGACGTGTTCTGCTTCTCTTGATAATAAAAATAAAGGGAGATTCACTGTTTGTACTCGTCTTTAACTTTCTTTCTTTTATAGTGCGCGTTCTGATTGTTTGGAGAAACACAGTCATCTTTTTACTCGCGTTATACAACGCGACTACAGCGTTTTCAGCAATACTCTGATAGACCTGTTATAGTGTAACCTTTCAGTTCGATAATTAATCAGCTTATCTGATGGCAATTTTTCCAGCTGTTAATATCGAATGAAGGAGGCACAGGTGCATAGAGCAAAAAGTGTGCGATACACAGTTAAAAATATCGCCTTTGCATAATCCGATCCGTCAGCTTTTGTAGAAAAATTGGACTCTCGAAATCTAGTGCTATACCCGAGTACAAACGGTAATTGAAGTCGCCGGTCTCCCATGGAAAATCAGTGACAAAAAAAGTTGCAATTCAAAGGTAAAAAAAGTAGGAGGGGGTAGGGCGGGCTCTAATCCTTTAGCTTGGGCTGATTATCATTCACGAATGCCATAGGCCAAACGATCAAAGGCTTTTCAAGCTTAACGGTCATCATTGTCTGCCTTCTCTGGAAGGTAGCTGGGCAGAGCGAGAGTGAGTCAAGCTCTCGTATTTCCCAGATGATCGTGCGCTCCCTTGGATACACGCTCACTCGAAATTCATGGGTGTGTCTGATTCGATCGGTCGGCCGTGAGGAGGCGAGAGGAGGGCAAACGCACATACGTCCACACATATCGACCACCCACCGGTGTCTGCCTATCTGTCTGTCCGCCTATGTCGATGTACACGCAGACGAATGCGGTTAGCCTTGATGAAGTTCGTTGCTTCCCACCAGTCAATGCCTCGACCTCCAAAGGCTACTGAATTCATTAGGCGCCTGGAACCGTCCGATTTTTTTGCCCGCCGCCGCTTTATTGGCTTCATCGACCGCTTTTCCTCAACAGAAACCATCGGCCGAGCGATCACGCGTCATAGCATCGTTTCATTTATCGCCCGAGGCCCATTGTTTTGCGACTTTCGATCCATCGCCACCAGCCACTCGTCCAGTGGAAAAGAACTCCCAAGCAATTGCCCGGCTTAACCTGAGAAAATAATGTAAGGGATGTAATTAATACGTTGGACGCTCGTCCTATTTATCGTTGAATTCTGAAGGACAGACAGCTCGTCAGAGTGTCTTCGAATCAAGGTATAATCTTTATCTCGACTGGATGCCTCCTGCTGGAAATAGTCTTCAGTAAAGACACTCTGGGCCGAGGCAGCTTTTGTATCTTAGTGCGAAATCTTGATTGGTTCTCGTAATGGGACTCGCTTTTCCCCCGCGCAATCAGAAAGCGGGCGAAGCTGCTCCCGCGATTACGGACTCTCCGTTTATCCACTCTCCCCGGCGCTCTCTTTTCCACTTTGCTGAATTGTATTTGAATAGTGGCTATGGTCGACGGCCTTTTTCGCAGAACAGAATCGGCGACAATAAAACAGAGCACACGTGGGGCTGAGTGATTAATCTCGTGGCTCTTTGTGCGTGGTGGAGCCAGTCCTGTCGCCAAGGACACAGGTATCCTCTCCTTTTACGGCCTCACTGACTAAGCGATCGGTGCCGCCGCGGCACAATTCTCCGAAATCTGTACATCGTCTTACGAGTGGCGCATTCTCCTCCGCAATCTAGAACCGGACAATGCACCATGCAAGAGCTGCCATGTCATTTAAACGTCATTTGACGGGTCAGGGCTTGCATGCTGTTATTGGCGCTCGATACATATCGCAGGAATTATTAAGGAAACCGAGCAAAGTACGCGATTCGACCTTTCAGTATTGAGTTTTTTGCGGTTTAGCAAGGTCGTTCACTAGCGGACGCCGATGCATTCCCCTACTTGGCACACTTAGCCAGCAGAATCCTCGGCTCCTTAACAGCCAGCTAGAAACTGGCAGGAACTCCAGAAATTACAAGGGAGTTGCTTCATAATTAAATTGCTTCGCGCCAGTTTGAGTTCGGCGCCAGTTTCGTAGACTGGTTCAGGGAACACTTTTCCGCTTTTCATTGGTACAAGAAAGTCCGACATTCTGTCAGTGCACTTCCCGTTCTGTTCTCGTTAACGTTGTCACTAGCTCTGTGCTCGAGCGAAGGCACCAATTCTGACTGACGCGATTCTAAAAGAACTTGACAGTCCGGTTCGTCGGCGTTGCCTGATTAGATATGGAATACAACTCGACTGCTTCCGACACACATCGCTGTGTCCCAAAGAGTGAAGCGATTGCCGGATCAGCGCTTGACGGGTCAGACATCGTGATAATCCCCTTTCAATTGCAAATTGGGTGCTTGTAGAGTCGAAATCAGAAATTATGGCCTGCTGTTCGCTCGCTCGGACCGTCAATAGGATACGACGGGACAGTGCGCCTGAGAGAGATCGATATTCTATCAGGTACCTTCCTGTCATGTCGCACCGTTGATTGTACGTCTTGGCTCGGCTAATGGATTCCGTTAGTATCTGCTCTCTCGCTCTCTCGCGCTTACTCTCTCTCTCTCTCTATCTGCCTTTCTCCCCTAGTCTTCTTAATCCCCCGCAGTGACGTCTGGGATGCAGACAATGAGTATTGGCTGACAATTGCAATTATGAGCGGGTGGGCCGACTCGTATATACGGGCGCGCTCAAGTGTCTCCGCTAGCGTCGATCGATCTTTCCCTCCCTTCGTTTCTCGAGTACCCTCGATTACTTTGTAAATTAGTTCATCTGTTGCCGATGAGTTTCGACGTAATCTCTGTCTGAGATCTGCACCACTGTACATTACGCTTTAGTGTTCCTTCGAGCTCCTTTTGATTGCCTCCTTTGAATGATTAACTCCCCCAAGGAGTTCTCGTTTCGGCGATTATTGAGTTCGATCGGATTTAGTTTAGACGGCTTTTAATCCAAGACACTGATTTTTTCCTTTTTTTTTTTACAGTTCGAATAAGCGTACTCTGGATTATTGCTGCTGGCTGCGAACATACACGTGCATCGTTCGTCAGTTTATCGGGAGATCCGTGTCGTTGGCGTGCCAGTGATGGCAATTACAATCATGTAAAATAATGTAAATAATCGTCGTTCCTTATAACCGAACGATTCTTGTTCTGTAAACGATCTGCTTTCCCCGAATCTTTGCGCATCCTAGAAATCTCATTTCTCCTGCCTACATCCAGTTCTTTTTGTTGTACATTATTATTATAGTCCTTGTTATTAATTTTATTTTTATCCCCCCGTTAGGTGTATCTTATTTTATAAGCGGGGCCACTTTCGCAGCGGGAGTGGTCCATCCTAGATCTGACGCGAGTGTAATGTTGAGGTGTTGATAGTTTATTAATCTGTACTGCATTTCGGTACGTGTTCCTGGTGTCTGCGAAATAATGAAAACACGATGTTTATCTCGACCACTCTGCCATCCACCTCTCCGATAATAACCGACTGGAGCTTTCCTTCGTCTGTCTTAAAATTAAGGGAGGCCTTGCGCATCGCGCGATCCATCGGAATTACACTACACTTCGACTTTTCTCCCTTTCTCTCAAATTCTCCATAGAACAAGTTCGATCCAATGGCACGTAAGCTTCCACTTGTACGCTCTCGTCCTCTGCGAAGGATCAAAAAGAGAATGACTCTTATGACGCTGGTGAACCCACTGAAAGTACACCCTCCTCCTCTTCTCCCACACTTCTTTCTCTCTCCCAGGTTCCTTCTTCTCCGAAGCAGCCACGTAACACGACTTCTTCGTGGTTACTTCCCTACTGTTACGTGATAATCTCACCGTATGAATCCTCATGACGAATCTCCACAACGTGTCTCTACTACGGAAGCAACTATCTCCCACTTCCTCTCCCTTCCGCCCGTATTTCTTTTCATCAAAACCACACTCTGCCAGAGACTATAGTTAGCTAAGGTCGCGCGGTATTGTTCTGCCAAGGGTTTGGCGCAGTCCCTTTCGCCGCAATTTCTAGTCGTCGCGGGATATTAAATTGCGAAGGACGTACATACGCGAGCGCGCGCGCGCGAGTACGTGTCCTCGTGGCCTCCAAGTGAAAGGCAGAAAGGATGTTCCGGGTGCTTGTGGGAGTCAGGTGTATGCTGGTGCGCGCGTGTGTGTGTGTCTGTGTGCGGTATGCCACTACAGGGAAATCTCACTGCCGGCTCTCTCGGGGTGGACAGTAGCCGTCCAGCTCTTCCGGTCCCCTGCGAATCGAGATAGAATTCGAGTCCGGAGTCCGGGAGGCAGACAGAGACAGAAATAGAGAAGGAAAGAGTGAGAAGGTGAGAAATGCGACACCCGAGAGAGGAAGGGAGAGAGAGAGCCAGTGAGAACGAACCAGAGCAAGAGAGAGAGCGAGAGAGACAGAGTAAGAATGAGAGCGAGAGAGATAAAACGTGCGTGAGAGAGAAAGAGAGAGAGAGAGAAAGCGCGAGAAAAGCGAGATGAAAACTGGGTTCTTCGAAAGGCGAATCAATAGGGAACAAGTGTTCGCGATGAAGAATGAACTTTTCCACAGTTCTCTCAGGCGGCAAGCCACCACGGCTGGCAGGTCCAATTTTAATCTTACAATAGTTGTATGTAAAACCCGACTAAAGCTAAGTATCGACGTTGTTGTCCCGCTCGAACTCTGCATGCTCGCCGCAAACGCGCTCCTGTGGACCCTCGTTGCGCTCGATCGCCGATTTGGAGCTCTTTCCGATCGAGAAATCTGTCTACTTAATAACCGATAAGATAGACGGGCGGCGCGTCGGCAGCGGCGACGGCTGCGATTGCGGTCGGGCCACACACATCTCTCGTTCGGAGAGGTCCGAGCTCCAATGGACTTGCGAAAAATAGGGGGTGGAAAGGGGGTGAGGGCGGCGGCTCGTTTCCTCGATGTGTCGTCGGTTATATCATATATTGTTACGGTCATTGCGTATTATATCGTCTGTTAAGTTTGTATATTCTCGCTAAGTATAATTTATTCGTCGTAGCTGGTGATAACATTGATACACAGAGATACACACACACACACACACATGTGTACACACATATAGTGACACTGACACGTATTACACGCTGATGTTGCGAGGCCAACGGACGCGAGAACGCTCGATCGGGTCAGTGGGTGTCGTCCCACTGGCCGCTCGAGGGAATAACACTTCTTGTTAGTGCGAGCTAAGAGAGAAAAAGGGAGAGAGAGAGTGCGAGTGTGTGAGAGAAAGAGCGAGAGAGAGGAAGTGCGTGCAGGCAGATATGAATCACGCGATCTCGCCAAAATGGGTCGCAAACGCGCTTTAATATCCAGTATGTGTCTTTTATCGGTGTCCATGTAACACGATTGTCCGATCTATTAACATATATGTAATTGAAGTGTGCACAGGAAACCGAGGACGACGCTTTTGTGATAGCTTCCACCACGGTCCAAAAACACGTATACTACTGTTACTACTACTATTAAATATTGCTACTCAAACATTGGCACACCCGCGCATACAGAGAGAAAGAGAGAGAGAGGGAGAGAGAGAGAGACACGGACACGGAGGTACATAGAGACACAGACTACTACTATACATATTCGTTGTTTCGTTGTCACACCGGCGACGATGTGCACCGAACCGCCGATCGCGCCTCGGGTTAAATTCATCGTACGAATGCACTGACGTAACCAGAAGACAATATTACCCTTTCTCGCCTGCAGCCGATGATGCCACAGATACTCCGCTGCAGGTTGGCACACACACACACACACACACACACGCATTCACACTGTTACACGCACGGACGATCGAAGAAAAAAGAAGCAGCAACAACAACCGAATCTTATAACATATTTGCAATCAATCGAGAGCGCGAGAGGGAGAGAGAGTGCAAGCGAAACGGACGGAGATGTATAAAACCTACCTGTAATTGTATCGTCTCTGACGAGTGAACACATACAGATACACACGGACACATGTACACATAAATGGAGATATTTTTTGAGGATCGATCAATTAAGTAATCGGTGTAACTTGCGAAAGCGAAAGGATATAAAAAACGTTTAAAAGATAGGACGCGTGTGTGAGGGAGGCTTCAATCAGTCACAGGCGGACCTCTCAGCGTGTCCTGATGTATTGTACCACTATTAATAGCTAGCTTCGATCTGTCAATGAGGATACTTATTAATCAACTCTTTCCGATAAGTGTGTCTTTTACGGGGAAATCATAGTTCACAGGAAAGAGGAAAAGAAATAGGTAGAGAGAGGGAGAGAGGGAGGGATGGGGTGGATGCGCCAGCGCGTGCGAATCGCGGGCTGGCGTTCGCCACTCTATCTCTACAGAATCGCTGTATGAATGATCGTCTGGTTGCGTCCTTGTACGCATATCGAACGCCTCGGCACTCCACGCGTAGAGGCTCCTGACTAGTGTAAATGTATATGTATATAAATAAATATATATATATATATATTATTCCGTCGTCGGTGGAAATAAAAACTTGGTGTTTGGAAGGTTCAAGTTGAAAAGAGAGATAGAAAAAGGGTGAGAGAGAGGGAGAGGGAGAGAGAGGCGAGTATCCGAGCGGTCGGGCTGAGCTTTCGGGAGAAAGAGAGCGAGAAATATTATATGTGTGTGTGTGTGTGCGGTGAGAGAGGATGCGATGATAGCGCCGCGCTCGGCGAACACGTACCTTCGATTCTCGAGAGCTAAGCCGGGTTCACACTCTGTCGCTCGCAGTGCACGCCGCGTGCGTGCCAACGGCACGTGGCTATCACGCGAAATCTCCGCGTGAAAAAGCGAGCGAGTAAGCGAGCGAACGAGCGAGCGAGCCGCGCCGGCTGTGATTTTATCGATTCGCCGAGAAGGAGGCGGCGAACCAATGTGTATGTAGAGAGGGCGAGTTGGATAGGGACGGGAAGAGGAGCCGGGCTGGGTGGGTGCGCATGTTAACCGCTCCGCCTCTCGTCGGCCCAAAAACTCCAACGTCAATCCGGCCGGCGAAGGATCAGGCGATGATAGCGAGCGATAGAGCCCTTCGCCATGCTAGCATTTCCACGCCAGGTGGAAATTCCGGCGATTAGAGACACGTAACCATCGCCCCCGAATACCTGTACATAGTGTGTGTCCCCCATAGGATAAAAGGGAGACTCGAGACACGGGGAAGCAACCGAGGCTCGAGGAACGGGTCGATGCTAGTTACTTGCGAATTCCCACGGGTTCCAAAAAGAGTATATTTATTCCGACCCGTGCGGGAGTAGGTTTCCTCAAGCTGTGGCCCAGTCATTGTTCGCTTGATGTCGACTTCATGCTCTTCTCTTCCATCCTTTTCTCTACCTCTGCTCCCTTTCTCTTTGTTTCGGGGGCGATGTTCTTCCTCTCTCTCTCCGTCCGCCTACCATTTTCGCCACTGCGAGAGCTCAATCCGAATAAGAAAGGGTTTCGCTGTCTCGCAGGGCATTCGACGCGTGGCTGCCGGTGAAAATTTCGATGGGAGCGGTCAGTTTTGAAATTGGACGTGGCTGGCACTCCGCTGCGGTCTACTGTCGGGGACCATCCCGAGCGCTCGCGCGGCCGCGCGCGCCTCAGCCCGCCCGCCCGCGCCCCTTTTGGCACCGGGTATTTTGGACTTGACCATTGTAGGTCAGCTTCTAAATTCGGAGCGGCGAAGGAAGGTCGCGTCCGCACCACCGCCGAGTATATACATAGTAACTACTAACTCAGACTTCCTCTCGGGCCCGCTCTAATCACGGCGAATCTCATGTTCACTGATGTTCCGGGACTAATTAAAAGAGGCGAGACGCGCGAGCGCGGAAGGAGAGAGAGGGAAGAAGAAGAATAAGAAGGAGGAGGAGGAGGAGGAGGAATGATGAATCTTGGCGTTTTGTTGGCCGATCGCTCGGAAACGGCACATGAATGTACATAAACTAAGTAAATCCCAGGCAGATGATCGAGGAGAGAACACTATTTTCGTGAGGGACGATCGGATGTCACTCTGCCACATTACCATGGAATGTAATACTGATCGAATTCCAAGTGTACCTATTATTAAGTAGGCTCAAACGACCGGTTCGCGCGCCGTTCGGGACGCCAATTCATTTCACTGATGTGTACTAGGTAAAAAAATAAAAAATAACAAGAGCAAAGAATTAATGATATGTGTATGTACGTGTATCAGGACGATGACGATCGGGCGCGCGCACCGACTCCTCCTATGTTTCGATTCACAACGGTTGCATGAAAGATTAGCCCTGCGTATATGAACGTCAACAAAAAAAGCACGATTGTTATGTGTCAAAGTCGCAAAGCAAAGCAAAGAGGAACCACGACTATTATGAAAAACTATGATCGAGAGATAATAAATAATTGTTCGCTAAAGGAAGAAACCAACAAAAAAATACTGAAGTAAGATATAACACAAAAAACTGTTGCGCCAAAATACGTAGGAACGAAGTATTTATCTGTACGTGTATAGGGACATGATAGGTGAAAAACAAATCATTGTGACAAAAAAATCAAGTGAAAGAAGGAGAATAAATAAAGCCAATATTACCGCTATTTTGCACCGGGAGTATTGTAAAATGAGGACTTTTTTGTCTTGTGATTACTATGTTTGTAAATTGTAGCGAATTATAACTCCTGTACGAATATATGTAGACACTTTAAATCGAAACTTGTATTATTTGATCTAGTACTCGATGAGTTACGAATTTATTTAAATAAATTCTATTCTAAAGATTGTATAATTTAATGCATCTTCTGCTCTCTTTTTCTCTGCGCCCCCTTTTTTCCTACCATTAATGGACCAGGCCGCAGTGTGATCCTATCAACTGGATTTCCAGCCGTATCGGAATTCCTCGCGCCCTGTGTTTCCGGATGCTGCGTGAAATTCCAATTTCGTGCTGGCTCCATTCAGGATCGGACATTCGTCGGGCAGGCGGAAAAAGTGAAATCCCACTCGAGAAGATTTCCCGGCAACTGGGAAGCGCCGCCGCTCCCGGAATAGCGGTGCTTTTAGCGAAATTTTCCTCGCTACTCGGGAGTTTCCCGCTCGGTAATGATTCCGGGCTGGCAGGCCAAATCCATCGGCCCGAGGCACAATTTCCCCTTTCACCTCGGGGCAAACCGGTCCATGAAAGCTGCTTCTGCTACCCTGTGTTTGTCGAAGAGGTCTTGAGTGGCATTGGAAACACTTGTCAAACTAACTCTCCTCTACAAGCTAAACGCAACCTCTGCCAGAGCCGAGAGAGCATTGAGCGACTGCCAGCTGCTCGATATTTGCGTGAACGTATTTCGGACGGAATCGCGATGAGATCGGCATGCCCGCCGGGAATTTTGCAACTTTTGTATTATTATTACACGAATGCCGGCACTCGGACCGATCGAGCCACTGGTTGACGCGCACCACGCGAGAAACACGCTCTAATTATATCGGCAAAAGTTAATTATACACTCTTCCCTGTCTATTGACATCAGGCTTTCGCGTCCACTCGATAGCAGCGTGCATCGCCGTCAATTCGTCTCAATTAACTTCGTCAATTACAGTACCGCATACGTGCGCGCGCGTCAACAGGGCTCAGCATCCAACACGCAAGCCGTAGCGGAAATCGACTGGCGTCCAAGAAACGAGCGTTCGCTTTTCCGTGTCATGCTTTCTCGAGATGATTTATCTGGGAGAAGAGTCAGCCGTCGAGGGATGCATCATGGGAGGTGGGAGAAGACGTCGAAGCCGCCAGTCTCTGGGAGATTGATAAAAGTGGGTAATGCCGCATAAGCGCACGCAGAGTGTAAGTATGTCGGGCGGGGCGGGGCGGGGCGGGTTCGGCGCGGGCAGGAGTGTCGTGCTGTAAATTTCAGAAAACTCCTCGAAATAGAACGACGCCTCTTCGGAAGGAGTGGCACCGAGAGAGCCGCGTGAAAAGCCAACGCCATGCGACCTTGGCTCATCTATAGATTGTGTTGCCGCGCTGCGTCTAAATTCGTACCACTCCCTGTTGTGCACGAACAATCGCAATGTAACCAGGACGCGGCGGTGGCGGCGGCGGCCGCGGCGCCGCACTCTCACCGGCCACCAACCGCTCGACAATACACCTATCTTGAGATACCTGGTAACGAACTCTCCTCAATGAATCATTCTAGACTTCCTTGCCATTCTCTTTAAGTATGATTCTATACTTTATCCCCGCCACATCTCTCGATTTCCCTTCGGCGGCCTTGCGGTTGAACTTTCCTTAAAAACAAGCTTTCAGTTCGGTCTTAAATGTAGTCATCATTTATCAGCTGAAGTATAAAGAATAGTTCGTATTTTTATATTTTAAAATTTACTTCTAAGTTATTGTAACTGAGTTGTATGAAGTATCGTAAGTAATTTAATTTAATTTCAATGATTGGTTGTATTAATATTATTACTTTATGGTATTATTTCATTAGCAGTTCCTTTTCATAGAACCCATGCATGTTACGGCGAAGTTCGGCATACTAAGAGCTGCCAAGTTTCAAAGTGTTGCAGAGGAACTAATGCTTCTCCTAGTAAGTAATTCTAACTGTAAGTAATACGAGAAATACATTTCCAGTTTGAAACTTCGATAGTGCCGTATAAGTGGACCGAGGAAGTTGATGGAAAGGAAAGGGCGTACATGTTCCTCCAAAGATAATTTCTGTACAATTTACTTACTAATAATCAATCTTATTTTATCTCCCATATCGATCACTTGTATAAAATTAAACAAATTTGCATGAATTTCTGCAACCACTTGCAAACTCTACTTTTCAGCTTCTGTATGAAATAACATTTCAATCGAGATCAGCAGGAGATTTCCAGCGATAAATAATTCAGGTCCGTTTTCAAATGAATGATGAAAATCCAGCATAAATGCACTCCAATAATTATGCAGCAAAATTGCCTGAAGCGAGATATTTATACTTCGAAAGAAGTAGAGACACTGAGAGATGACTACTCGCTCGGACAATGGCGATCATGGTTGCTCCTAGCTGGCCGGAAGTAGTTCTCGCAGGACAAAAGCTGGAGTCATGAGAGGCACATGTCATTTGCAGCTGTTATCTGCTCGTATGTCAAACTAGAAGTTTCCTCCCACTGGCTAGTATTCTCTGCGGCACGTGCGTGCGCTTCTTTTCCTCGCGAGTGTGTGTGTGTGTGTATAATGTAGATGTGCGTGGCCAAACATATCGGTTACGATTCCTCATTATCGCCGGTTGCCGCTTTATTTAGAGCCGAGTATTTCCACGCGCTGACTCACTGCTTCTTGTTTCGCGAGGGCGGAAAAGCCACGTGGAAGTAGCCTTGTTTATGGACAAGTGTCAATGGCTCTTACGTGCAACGTCTGATCTCATTCATTGACAGATTCGTTACAATTAGATCGACCGTATATTGCGCCTTGACATTTTAATGACATTTTAATAGAAGACACGAATCAGTCGGCCAGTTGTGCAGAGTCTCTCTATTGTCACATTGGCAGTAATTCACCAACCACTTGTTATACAGTATTAATTGGCAGCTGACAGAGGAATGTACTTACATTCTTGGGTCCAATCTAGCAGGGAAGACTGATTGGAAACTATTAATGATTGGAAGCTGTTGCCAATGGATCTACCACGGTTCGCTTGCAAGCAATTGCAACTATGTTAGAATTGAAAGCATGCCTTCTAAAGTTTAATCTAGCCGAAAGATCCATCAGGCTCAATTGTTATCCTGGAGATTGTTCCGCGTATAGAATTCTAACAAATCCGCATTGCTACGCGCGGATCAATAGAAATGTTTTATTCCTCGATAACAATAAATAAATGAAACGCTTATGGCTGGGTAAATCGAAAACAATCCAAGGAACCGCAATGTGATAAATTGTACACACGAGCGAGCCGAGTACACATCTATCTAGTGTCGTAACCGTTCTCGGTACACGTACGACAGCAGATTACATAAACTACTTCACGCGCCCATTACCGTGCACTATTTTCACGCGCCGCTGCAGAGATCTGAGTGAACGTAGCCTCCGAAAGTAGTGTACGGCTTTTCCAGTAAAATATAGAACCCTACACGATTCAGAGTTAATCCAGACCAGAACACATCACTTTTGATTTGACTATCTACAATTCTACAGGTATTAATAGATCCCAGCTTGCAAGCGCCGGAGTTCTGCAAAGATTTCGAGAACTATCTTGTTGGAGTTATTGTACAACACTCCATTAATCTTCTCAGTTCCAAGAAGACAATTAAATATAATTAAATACTGTTTATCTTTATTCTTGCAAATGGAATATCGTACTTTCAATAGTATCTTTGCAGTATAGAAAGTAATAGAATAAAACGGGTTAGAGAAAAGGCGTTTGAGAACGTGAGAGGAACATTAAACAGGAAATACACTCACTCGTCCTTTTCTATGTTACACAAACTGAATATAATTTTTCAAAACTAATAAAAATACTCGGATTAAAACTGTTAAGGACATTTGCATGCAAAGTAATGGGATGGCATTAAAGAATTCTACGAAATTTCCCGGGTTTTCATAATGAAGTAGAATGGGATATTTCGGTCTGACCGTTTGGAGGCATGTATAGCTTGTCTTTCCCGTTGGGGCCCGAGTGGTTCGAGTCGCTTATTCTCAGTAGGCGTTGCACGTAAGATCGGAGGAGAAGCGGAGCAATTCGAATGCCCGCGGCGTTCTCTCCGGAGGTCAAAATGGGTGTGCGTGACCCGCCAATTGTTAACGGAGCGCGAGACGTCGCCCTCCGGCTGTTGAAGCTCGCTTTTTGTTAATAGTCCTCCCGGCGGGGCTCGCTCGTTAAGAACGACTAACGGTGTCGAGCATGGCGTCGTTAAGTGTAGACCATCCTCTCTGCTCGCTTCTCGTCGATGATACGCTTGATATCGCTTCGAAATAATTGCCCCCCCTTTCCACCCGCTCAACGTACTCCCTGTGTATCGTGTCGCCCATGACTCCCTTTTGCTTCTGCACACAGCCCTTCTTCGCCATCATCGATATTGCCATCGCAATCGATGTTTAACAGCTAACCCATTGACACGAACTCATCGCTGGATAATCCACTTGGATATTTAACGATACTGGTGTGTATTAATCTTACATTTGGTTAATCATTCCTTGGAAATTGCTCAATAAAAAAGAATAAGTAATTATTATAAGAGAGAAATAATAAGAATAGTGTTCTTATTTTTTTGTTAAGATGATATGGAAGTTAATGTTTATAACAACAATGCAAATGTAAATTTAAATATCAGATGTAAAGCAAAAAGGAGTATGTTTGATATTACAAAAAGATATTTAATGCGAGGGGAATTAAAAATCGTATCTCAAGAGTCGATCGTGTTTGACCTTACTCAATATTACAGTGTCACTAAACCAATTCGGGATTGTATTTTGAAAACAGTAGCAATGAAATTCCCGTGGCGGGAGGCAGGGGAGCGGGGTGGGATGGGGAGGGAGTAGCACGGCCAGATATTAAGGTCACTATCAGCCGTTAAATCGATGCGGCCTGCATCCCGTGCCAAGTGAGCCAGCACCGAAAGCGTAATCTCTCGACAAGGTGGCGGTGCTAACTTTAATTTGGCTCGCCAACCAGCCCACCACAAGTGAATACCTTGTTCCACCAGGAGATTCCCACCTTCCCACCGCTCTGTTTCGTGTTACCCCTTTCTTTCGGTGCAAATGAATTCCGCCTGACACTTGGAGCAAGCTTACTTAATGAGTGGGGGCGGACTAATTATATCCGACAGGCGAGCTCCTAGGCGAAATTGGAAAAGCCAGCTGAAGAGAGAAACAGAGAGAGTGAGAGAGTGAACAGTGTTTTCGGAGCGCTGTTTCAAGCGTTTCTAAAGTGTCCACTTTAACTAAATAGTACATCGTCATCGACAGCCCTCCTGACCTTCTACATTACACTCTGCGCTATTCTATTCTTTGACATTACAGAGATAATCTACCCATAAATTCCAATGACTCTAAATCATTTCATCGAGTTCATACACCTTTAGCTGTGCTTTACACGCTAGAATGGGTACAAGGTGTAGGCTGCGACCTTCACGTATCATTAATTTGAACCAGCAATTCTTGGAGCTAATTGTATTCTCAATTAAGTGATTATAGTAGCACCCTTCGATGAATTATTGTATCAATGAAAGGAGTGTGTCTGTAAATTGGATGTAAGATGAATAAAAGTCTGAAGAATTTCGCGTTTAAATGAATGATTTACTTTCAGCACAACATTCGTCTTATGTATTGTTTCTGACACTTATATGGGGGTGAGAGAATCCGCTGACAAAGATAAGTTGGCACGTGTAGTTCCAGTAAGGTTCCTAGGAAACATCGATCATCCGCAATACGGCATTTCCGCCCTCACCATTGCGGAAGAATCGTCAGGTAATTCGAAGCCGGCCGCCACACGATCCGCATCGCCTGCTCGAAACAACCGCACTTTTTCCCTCTTCTGTATATACGATCCTCTGCTTTTGAGCGAGCGAATATCCGATACGAGAGGAATCGTTTCCCAGTCATTCACAGGTGAAGGCCTGTTGATATCCACAGAAATTTCTATCTCGAATTCTCCGTCGCTCTCATCCGCGACGCGCTAACGTTAATCCCCTCATTTGCCACGAACCATTAGATTTAAATAACAAAATGAAATTCCCTCGTTGAGAAATGATAATGCCTGTCGGAAAAAATAAAAGCACGCGGATTACAATGAACAGTTTGTCGATTGCAATTTGTCACGCGTTAAGCCGGCTTTCTCGTCTACGGCAATTTAGGCTGCGCCCGCTCGCCGCTGGGTAAACAGCTTTAATGGCATGTAAACTTTACACGAAAATTGTATGCAAATATATGTAACGCCGATAAATCCACAAGGATTTCAAACATGCACCATTTATGTACACTCGATTACTTTCTATACCTGCACACTTTGACTGGGAGAACGTGATTGATCCGAGACTGTGTTTCCTGCGTTGGTAGTCGTCTTAATTAGAGCAATGAGCGATGGTAAATAAGTTAATGAAACATCCGCGAGGTGTGTTATTATTTCAAAAGCCACCCTTCAACCTCAATTCCCTCTTGCGGTCTAGTATTTTTAATTTATCGAGAGAGTTTGCAATCCGATGAAAAGTCGTAGTAATTTTATCACTCTAGCCACTCGAGAAGTTTGTGCTCGCAAAGGAGTACTTTATCGCGTTATTTCATTCCCTACAAACCAGTAATTAATTAGCTTGGCGCGCACCACCAAGCTTCAACCTGTTTGTACTGGGAAGGAATCGGTGCAAGTCTCTCTCCTACGAATTAATTAAATTTTAGATTGTTTCCGAAAGTATGATTAGCTGGCGCATAATCCGTAGATGATGGACAAGCCCAGCGTCACTGAAATCCACATTTTCAAGCGCTAACTCGGTTATAGAATTCTATCCGCTGTTGCGTCAATTTCTAGCAAGAAAATTGGATGATTCACAATTTAAGAGGAGCAAAGAAGCCGCAGTGTCGTTCCAGCGCCTCGATTTCTCTATTTGCAGCGAGTAAAGTTGGATGGGGTCACTTTCAATTACGTGAGAAATGGACGAGTTTACAAGGTAATTTAAAACCTTTTCTCGGCGATATTCAAGCTGAAATGCAATAGGGGGGGAGGGAAAAAGCTCTCGAGTCTGTGAAACTTATCAGAAAAGCGAGATTAAAAGTGCCGAGTACGAAAGCCAATAAATCATGGAAAGTAATCATTCCCAACAAAGAGCACGCCTTTTACTTTTAATGAATTTTCAGACATATTGTAAACAAGACAGCACGCATTAAATTCCGGTTATGAATCTTTACCGGATTCAATTTCTCTCCAACGGAATACGAAGAGATTCCTCGTGCCATTATAACGGAAGATTAAAACTGAACGGATATTAATCAACGTAAATCTCATAGTCTGTCAAATGAATAAATAAGACAGTTCTTTGAAGTGTTATTATTCTATGAAATTTCGAATATGCAGACACAATAGATTCATAATTGCGAGCCACAATGCTCAAGAGGTCCCAACACAGATGCGGCCTTCAGGTAAATCCAGTTTTACGACCGAACGGTCATTACCTGCCAATACGGTCAGGTCACGCTTGTCTGACCCAGTGTGCAATACATCAAAAGCAACCCGACCTTGTCCTATCCATTGTCTTTAAGTCGAGGTATTCTATTCCCATTGGATCGGGGCAGGAAGTGGGGGTGCAGGGTGTCTTTCTAGTAAGATAACTATGAGTGACAGCGCGCCACTTACTCTCGAACCGTCGCCGTGACTACACCATAGTTTCTCTCCCTTAGAAAATTCATATAGTTCTCCGCCAGTTAACTTGGACTTCTAAAATTCATACAATTTCCCACCAGTTCACTTTAGCTTCCAAAGTTTCTACAGTTTGCCTACCAAACCACTTAAATATTTAAAGTCCCTTATACCAGGGTGCGCCGGGAACTTTTGCAAATTCTACCGGAGCATGCACCGAAGAAGAAGAGGAGCATCTTGCGCGAGCCTTCTCGCCGGTAAGTAGTGCTTTAACAACAGGCTTTCGAAAAGCGATCAATTAGCCGAGTCTGGAATAAAGTGTTTCGGTCAACATCATCTCGAAAGCTTGACACATTAACACGAGGACCTCGCACACGCTGATATCCAAGTTTATTTCTAGTTGGAGCGGAGAGGACGTATCGGAGCGCAGAGAGGGAATTGACAGGGAAGCAAGTGCGAGAAGAGGAGGCGTTCATCTTGTCAATGGCCGAGAGGAGAGCAGCAAAGAGACGGGTGAGAGCGAGGTTGGATGTGGTGGAGTAGGAACTTAGTCTAATTCTTCAATTAAGCCAGTTCCTCTCCGGCGAGGCCGTTAAGACTATTAATTGTCGCATCGAAGCTATCCATCTAGTGCCGCTAGAGGCACACGCCGCGCCGCAGCCGCAGGAACTCAGCTCGCCCGCCGGCAATTAGCTTTCTCTCTCTCTCTCCCTCTCTCTCTCTCGCGCCGGAGAAAGCCTGTATCCGGCTCGCGCTTAATCACACACGGGAATCGTACGGAATGGCGGGAAATTCGATTGACAGAGACGCGGGCGAGCGCGCACGTGGGACGAGGATCTCTTTGCATGACCCATATATACTCGCCGAGAGGAAGAAGGACGCGCGAGAGGAGCGCAGCCTGCCAATTTAAGCGGGCAGAGTCGCCGTGAAATATCCTGCTCCTTTCCTTGCTTGATTTCGTTATTCTTTACTCGCTGGCCTACTTGCGCGCGCGCGCGCGGCTCCTGCAGATATCGAATCTATTCGTCCCGTTGAATATGGAGGGAAATGCTCACATTGCATCGGAAATAGCCGGCGTACACGCCTTGCTGCGAAACAATGCGAGCCTGACGAGACTGCCATAATACTGGCGAGGCCTGTTTTTATCCATTGCTTGGACGTCCGATTGCATCGCGTGTTACGTTGCCCGTTCCGTTACGATCGGGCGTGAACGTGACGTTATTTACATCGAGATATTCTCGCCCTCGCTCGCTCCTCTTAGCCTTTTGCATGAGCAGTTCGCGGTACGTAATGCGGTCAAGTGTAGAAGGGTGATGGGGATACATATGAGTCAGTTATGTCGATATTACTCTGTGAAAATTGCATACAAGTCGGCCAGCTTCTTCAGTTTTCATTAATTATTTATGGCCAGACTGAAATGGGTATGGATCGTGTATCTATAGAATGATATTTATATTACATTTATGATTGTCTTATATTAGAATTAATTATTGTTTTATTAATTGGGCTCCGCGATGGCTCCGGCCAGGTATGGTTTATTAATACATTTTGAAATATGTCTCCAGTAATGGCCAGTATTTCGATGAATATTAATCAGTAAATTCAGTGAAAGAATATACTCGGTGGCGGTAGAGAGATAATTGAATTTGTAGTTAATATTTGGGAGTATTGTTTAAGGTTCTGTATGGGTTGGCACACGGCAAGTAAAAAGCGCGGTTGAAATAATACAGTGGGGCTTGGAAATATTGAATGTTTATCGTGCGTAGTTCGATTTCCGTGGGTACACACGAAGGTGTAGTATTTGTTATAAGTACAATGCTTTCTCTGGGAAAATAACTGATAAATGAATTCCAAGTGGTTAATTGCATTAAAGTAAAAAGCGATACAAATAGCATTTCATGCGGAGGGTATAATTATGCATGCAGTGGGGTGGAAATATCGACAAAGCTGACTGGCATGTGTTCGTAGGCAAAACCTGCACAGGCCTCGTTTATGGTTTAACAAAATTTCGCCGTTACCTTCGCGCCGCTGTCTCTCGTCAATGACGCAATCTGAGTTACCTGCACGTTTCGCTGCTTGATACTGGCAAACTAATTTTGGTAGTTTGCGCTGAGAGCATGTGACGTACTGCGACACACACACTGGTTGCGCAGCGTGTCCAACCCTTTCGTAGAAACGTCATGGAATATTGAATGCACCAAGAGCGAAACATCGACGGGTTCTCTCAGTCCACGATTAAAAGCCTTTCAACAGCCCCATCGGCAATACGTAATCGCCCAATTAACGAAACTTTAGTGCGTCGAGTTTAACCGGCAAACTAACTGCTAACGGCTTCCAATCAATGTTATATTCCGGAATGGACGTTTCATTTCGACGATGACGCAGTAATATGCATACGATTTATTGGCAGTGCGGCAAAATCCGGCCTTTGGAATTAACTCTTAGAATCGCTTTTCACTCATATTGATATTGTGACAGAATTTAGAGTTTCTTTATATTTCTCTTGTCATTTATATTTATTCCTACCTGCCAATGAACCACTCTGTTATGTTTATACTAATATTTTGTTAAACCTCGTTGACATTATTCAAGTAACTTGGAAATTGCTGACTGATATAAATTATGTTCTCTAGCAATTCATTCAATATTTTCATTATTTATCTAAAATAATTGATGTAAATAATTCTTTTTGAACTTGACACCAATCCAAGCAGAGTTAATCCAAGTAACTTGAACAATATGAACGAGTCTTTTTTAAGTTACAGGGAGCAATATGAAGTGACCGCTGGCCGAGGTGACCAATACTTGAAAATAAGGGTTTCTCTAGAGTTATTCTCAGGGATGAATAGAGGCCGATCCCATTGGCGGCTCGCACCATTCCATTCAATCCGGCAGGAAGCAGCTTGAACCTATCAGGCATTAATCCAGTTTCCGTCGATCAGGGTGAATCAGTGGTGGCAGTTGTCTTCGTCCATTTCTCGCCCATTCACGCTGACGGCGGCGCTCTCTCGGCCGTGGACGCACGCGCTCCACTTGCGTAAGCGTGTAATGTTATGTCCGGCGTAATTATGTAATGATGCGATTGCATCGCAAAGCCCTCAAGTCGGATCGATGGCCATGGAGAAGCGCGGATCGCGCGGACTCCGACAGAGAGCAGCCCGTATTTCGCCGCATTCGAGCAAAACGCGCGTCGCCTCTTGAATCGATCTCCGCGCCTCTAAGGTCAGCCGAGGACGAGCTAAGGACATTGACAGCACGCGCCTGCACTTCATTGTTGCTTCCACCTCGGTAACTTCGACTTGCACGAATAGCCTTCGATACATGTAATGTTTGTCGAGTCGACAATTGAGAATTTTGCATTATCCTATTTTATCAAAATCCTGTTGCATTAAAAGCTCTTGGAAATAATTAACCACATAAAGGAAACAACATAAAGTTGGTAAAAATTGGGCCTTTAAATTAATTATTATGTTCTTCGTGATATTTTAGAAGTGTTTATTATGTTTTCTTTTAATTACTTTCGGTAATATTGATATTGTTTTACCACTTTGTCGTTTACTTAAATTCTTACTTATTCCTGTCGAGTCAAAATATAGAATCAAGTGTCAAATAAGCTGTTCGACTTTCGAAAACGTTTTAGACATCCGAAGTGAAAGCAGTCAATTCCATTTTCAACCGAGTGTGTTGCTACTATCGGAGTGTGACACTTGGCGACGAGTGGGGACAATGGAATATCAATACAATTGGAAAGTTGGACCGTCAATTATTTTAGTGGATTCCATCGAAATTCCAATTAGCCGACAGAGACAACAGATAACATAGATGAAGTGCGAGCGAGGCTAGTTAGCGAAGCGAGGTTTGTCCTCTGCTTTGATTGCAATAGCGCAAACACTGAAGTGCTGATTGGCGCACAATATTTCTATCTCTCCTTCATCTCACGCTTTGGGGGGAAAAAAAATACTGTGTAAACTGCTGTCGTGCTGACAGGAGTCATCGCCGATGAAACAAGCCTCTATCGTAGCGGGAAAGAATGAATGACACGTTTGATCGAGCTACTAGTGTCTCGTCACGCACTACGGATTACAGACACACACAGACACACGCTGGACACTAATCGAATGTCGCAACAGCTGATTGACGCTTTCAATTGATGCTAATTAAACTTTTATCAGGTGGTCAGACCTTTGGCAGGACCGAGAACTATCCGTTCTAAGTCTCGATTGTCAAGCATGTTGAAGGGTTGCATATCTTCAGGGAGATCTGTGTTCCGACTGAAAAATCGATGATGTTAATAGTCAAGGATGTACCGCAAGAAAAGTCATACCAATCGTAAGCGTAAAATCATCAAGGAACCAAAGAAAATATTGTTTAGAATGTTATGGAACGTTTTTTAAATCAATTAGCTGATACATTTTGATTTACATCACTTGTCTTGTGGCAGTGTGAAATCACGATTCCAAATCACGATCAGGTGATTCCATGATAGGTACTGCGAGTTCATCACGCCGACATTCAAGCAGTTTCGTATGACAGCTCTATGTAATTCGCCGTTGCGCAAAGACGAGCTCAAGTTTCGGGTGGATGTTGACCTTAGGAGAAACTTTTCTCGTGTTTCGTGTTGCGAAGCCGAGCGCGAGTGTGGATTCAGCGGATTCCATGGACGACGGGAACACGAGCTCGCCGAATAATTAGTAGAACGATGGCAATGAAACGATAGGACGTTCATGGCCAACTGGCTCGAGGACACAACCATTGATACATAGATAGCGTCGCATTAATATTGGAACAATAAGAGCACCGCTGCAATTGGCAAAGTATATGTCCACAGTTTTTGTAATGACAGTGCGCTCTCTCGTGGCAAGCTTATCGGAATTTCCAAAGAAGTTAAAAAAGCTGCTGCTGCTGCTGCTGCTGCTGCGCCGGCGCTCTTGCTGATATATTAATAAGTCAGTGTTCGTACATATGTGAAAGGAAGGTTTTCATGGAGGCGACACGTGTGGATACCAATCGTCAAACTGAATTAGAATGCAAAGCTTGTTCAGGGACGTCGCGGGAGCACTGACTTTTTCTCCTGCCTTCGTATTCGTACTGACCGATTGCTCGCGCGACTTAACTTTTAGCTCGCACTACTTTCACCCACAAGTTTTGGAAACATACTTCTTGCATGAGTTAACACGGGCATGATTAGCTGCTGGGTTATACTTTATTAAGTCCGCGATAAGCTATGAATTCCAGTCGCGTGCAAACTCCTGGTACGAAGCATCAATTAAATGGAATGTTTTTCTCTCTCTTGGAAAAAAAGCGTGGGAGCTCAGACTGTCATAAAATCCAAAGCGGATTACACTGACGCCTTGCCCACGGTTATAGAATTACATTTCGTTCTTTAAAAAATCTAAAGTTACACATATTAAATGCATTCTTTTCCGTTTCGTGCTTACTTGGTCGTAATCAGAATTATAGTTCGCATGATTATATGTTCTAACTGGAATATTTGCTCGTTGCTCATAAATCATTATTAATCATTTACAAAGGGCTTTCATGTTGGACGATTAAAATTGGAAATCGTTGTTTGATTTTCACTATTACGCTGCCGCTCGAGATTAAATCGCGCAATCCTTTTACCAGTCGGGGAGCTGCTATATGGGGAGTGAGAAAATGTATTTCGAATGAAATTAAGCTACGGTTACAGAAACTCGGGGCAGTGCATGAAATAACAATGGACGTTTGAAAAGTTGTGTGCCGGTTATTCCGGGCGGCGTGCTTACACGTTGCATGTATGTTAGCTGTGCGAGTGCTTTCGGTTCGTGCAAGTTTCACGCGAGCTGCAATAAAAGCGGCAAGCGTTTTCCGTGTTCTCGTTGGGCGGCCGCTTAATGCCGCGATATTGGGGGCGCGGCAACAAAGTAATGAAATTAATACGGTGAAGCTAAAGCAGCAGCAGCAGCAGCACGGCTGGCTCTCTGCTATCACCGCCAGCACCGCGTCTCATTACCAACGTTTTTCCGCTCGTCGAAATTCATTTGGCCGCGTGCATCCTGAAGGAATAATTGCGTGCTAAAGCGCGCCCCGCCCCGCGCCGCGCCGCAGTTCGTGCGCGCCGCGCGAACACATGCTTTCGGGAAAAGTGGAGCGCTAACTGAATCCACGCAGGATGGAAAGCCCGCATATAGATTTTTTTTTGGCCTCGAGAGCGCTGCCAGGATTATCAGTCTAAAAGGATTCTAAGCTCGTTAATGTATCGCTACTTTATGGAGGATGCTCGGATGCACACTGGACTTAGATGGTCATTAAAAACTCGCAAAGTGTTTTCGTGTTCATATAGTTCTTTTTTTCATTCATCGCCTTGTTAATGGGTTAGTCGACATTGTTTTTATTTCCTTCTTGAATTCGTGTAAAACCGTGTGAAATATGTAATGTTGTTTTATTGATTCCTATCGAATAATATTGGGAATGTATTTATGCAGTCAATGTAAATGTTAGGTCTATAATTTGTTTATTCATATGGCCGTTTGCCTATTGTCCGGCAGATATTCTAAACACCGCTGCAATTTTGCCTATTGCTTCCAATTTCCAACAAATATCTGCGCTCACCTGCAAATTCAAGTCGACAATTTATCAGCATAATTCACGCGTCGAGGCAAATAGCAGCACTCATATCATACGCGTCACCGGCGATCTCTAATTAAACTGGAAGCTCGGAAATTTCTGCGGAGAAAAAAACCCGATCTTCCCTCGGACGTGTGCCACACACACACACACAATCACCACGCATACGTAGAGGTGGAACATAGCAAGCGGGAGTTCTCGCCGCGAAAGTTTACTCCCGTAAGAGGGACTTTAATTATACCGGCGCGGCGAGCCGATAATGACGCTTCTTCTTCGCTGCATTCCATCCTTTTCTTTCTTTCCTCCTCATTCCTCTCGGCCGAGAAAGTTCCCAATGGGTTGGCTGTACTTTTACCCTATGATTCCTAGGGTTACATGCCCTTCCTCCGATCTAATCTACGTGTCAGGCTACCTACAGAGTGATCCCTTTGAATTAATAGTTTTTCTTACCTGCGTCCAATCTTACCAAATGAAGATTAGGCATATCGATTACTGCCTATTGGAACACTTGCGACTTTTTATTACAGAGATAAAATGAACTGCAATAGTAAAGAATCCCAATTTTTTATTGGAACTTTGTGTACTTTCATAAGAAATTAATGTTTCCATTTCTGTAATGAAAAATTTGCAAGTGCGCATGGACTTGAGTTTAATTCTGCAATAATTCTCTCATAAAATATTAAAACTGAAAGAAAAAAAAATGTAATTAACATGATAGACCAAAAAATTCTTTGCTTTTGTCGTATTATCAGTATGGATTGCTAGATAATTATTAATAGTCGATGTATCGCGTTCGAAATATTTATAATACATCATCATAACTCAATCATTTGGCAAGAGCGCCGACACCGATGATCCCAAGGCAGACGCATCACCCTGTACAAAGTAAATTCATTAAAGGAGGGCTCGGTGGGGGAAGGCAATGAACGAAACGAGCGGCGCGGCGTGTCTCGGGCTTATACTGGCCAGTCCGTATTATTGATCTGCTTTGACGTGCTCGTAGTTGCTCCTTGATTGATGAGCGCTTAGTACTCGAGTGTGCGGGAGAGAGTGAATTCGAGGCGCCATAGCACTGGGCACATTTCAATAGGCTCGCGCAGATGTCAACTGGGCTCGCCCGCCTCCGCTCCCTCTCGTCCTAATCGGATGAGAATGCCTATTTCATGTGACTCTCGCAAGCATCGCCGACCGCCGGCCGCCGTAGTTAGACTCCGACTTAACTATTGATTGAGCTATTCCCGACGCGAAAACAGCCATGAAATTGGAATCGCGCGCGCGCGCCCGCGACTCGAATAAGAAGCTTTTGTCGACTGTCGAGAACAGTTAAAGAGTACTTCCACTTACTTATTTATAGTAAGCCTTGAAACTTCGACGCGAAAGTGATTGTGATATAAAGCAGAGTTGGCTCTTGAAATCTTTATTGTATAATTGGCTAGAATAAGTTTCGCGTTCGAGTCAGTGAAGCTGTTTTATATCGGTAAATGTTTGTGGAAAGAAAATGGAATAGAGATATACATATTATAAGATGTTGCAATGATTTAGTTATAATTGCCAAATTTATACAGTGAAAGATAGCAATTCTAGGTTTTATATAAAAGAAATTAATTGATCCATTTATCAATAATGTGGAGAATCAGGCAAATTCATAAAGTACAAGAATTCCAGTGATTCTTAATACTTTATAAAAAGGTTACTGATATTCTTGACCTGTATCTTTTCACACAACCCTCCACAAGCAGGTACAGTGATACTTCACCCTTCTGTAAGGTATCAGTTACGACGTTGAACCATCAGTTACTCTTTGCCGCTTGGACCGAAAGCTTTCATTTACAATAAATCGTGATAGGTGCGATCGGCAGTGGCTATTGCGAAGTACGTAAATAGAAGACACGGCGGTGGCGGCTTTGGGACCCCATAAACGAGAGCGAAGGAAGAGCGCGAACCGGTTCACCGCGTTCATCCTTGATCCGCATCGTCAGTCTTGCGTAACGGCCAAATCCAAGCTAATCTGCAGACTCATACAGGTGTAAGAAGTCGGTAGCCAAGGTCAAACTAGGGTTTCAGAGATGCGATTTGACTTACTAGCCAGTGTTCACTTGAGTGAGGGTGTCGTCGTCGTCGCGGCGAACCCTTCTTAAGAATTACCAGCGTCCCACGAACCTTTTAACCCCTTAGACCCAAGTCATTTGCCATCCTCCTCCCTCGGACTTTTCTTTTCCAATTCAATTATTTCCTTCCCCCTGGAAATTCAAGTGCTTTTGTTAGCTTAATGAGACTTGGTTAAATACTTTCCTGCGGGTGAAATTGCATTTTGGAATGTATTAATGGGGAAGAAAGTGTTTGAGGATTAAGTATGCAAATAGCACGTGAAGTTCGGCTTGACTCGAGAGAGGACCGCAAACCGTTGATACTTGGTTAGTCTGCCGTGACGTTACCGATATATACACTTACACGGGTGACGGGTAATCGGTCATTAGCACGCTGACTGTCACGCAAACATCATCGACTTCGTCGTTCGTGTCTTAAAAATACTTTCTATCGTAATGTACAGATGTTTTGAGTAATTATCAGTTCAGTTGAGTGCTTCAGTGCTTGGTATTTTATTTTTTATATTGCTTTTATAGTTATGTGTGGTGAATCGTGTAAATTTATAAGAACATGTGCAATTGTTACACGTTTTTTCCGATTATTGTTTCACGAGTTTTCTTTCAAGTTCATTCATTTCTCTCAGTGTAAATAAGTTCAAAGTGCGTTGGAAGAGGGTGTGTCTATTTGATAAAAGCCTTATCAACGCGGCAAGTGCGGTTTATTGTTTCTACGTAGAAGGCTTCGCCATAAAATTGAGATCTCATCGGTGATATCACATCACATTTACGGAATTATTCGTATTAACTGACCCGGATTTCCGCGTAGACAATGTTATTACTTTTAAATTCACCGCGCAAATTCGCCGTAATTTCTTAATACGCATTTTCACCTGTTGTGTTACGTTTTCCTTGATATATTTTCGCTTCTCGGATTGAGATTCAGCACAGGGATTTGACCGCTTTGCATGTCGTAATTTAGTTAATGCACCGCGTCCTCTTTCCTACGCGTTTGTTTACGGCTAAGTGAATCGGGTGTGTTGAAACCCCAATTTATAAAAGGGATGCGCAACCTAATTTCAATGAACCGGATGACTCCCCGGAATCTAGCGTAAACCGAGCACACTGGCGCCGCTACTTTTCAGACATTATAAATAATCGATTAAAGCGCGCGCCAACTTTTTCTAATTTATCGGAAATTATACTCGTTTAAACTGCTTAATTAAAGGCGATTTGAGTGCATTGGTTCCTAACATTATTATTTCTAGTTTTTACAATTGAAAGATTTGAAGTCATAGTACAAAAATTCGAAGTGATAGAACGATTTAAGTAGAAACATCTCTGATCCGTCAGACGGGAATTATCTCTTTCGTAATAGGATGTTAATGAAATATTTTGGTGAAAGCAGAGCTTCTTAAACAATTGTTCCTTTCCCATCCCCCTTGGTATTCTCCTTGCCACCGTTGTCCTGTACCGGAATTAATTTCGCGATAAATATATCCGTTTTATATTTAGCCGTCGCTTTATCCCCTAACACTCGATGGAGCAGAAGAGTTATCGTAACGGTGGCGGAGAGGATTGGTGCGCGGCGGCGGTGGCGGCGGCGGCGGCGGCGTCGCTTTTGAGCGATAGCCACACATACAGGCGCGTACACGAGCACGCATATACACAGAGCCGTATAGATGGGCGGTTTATGGTTTACCCGGCAAAATTCACCTCTCAAAGGAAAATAACGCGCGCCCGCCGATGAAGCCGGCGAAAACAGCGAGCGGAGAAGGCTCGCCGCGCCGGCCAGATTCGTCACTCTATCGGAATATGGGATTTTATACAGCGCATATAGAGTGTTGGAGCCGGGATATGCTTCGGGCAATATATGGGTCACACTGCGTACTGGCCGACACCAGCAACGTAAATGCCGCAACTGACACTGTACACACGAGACTCGTCTTAAAAATAGACAGCTTCGGACGTCGCTCCTTTACGCAAGACCGATCTCCCGTTATACGATTCGGGAAATTGGCCAGTGAATGAGAAACGCTCATCTAATTGACAGGTCTGCTCTCCATTCTTTTCACGTGAGATTCAGGATGCTTACTTTGATAACATTTATCAACCTCGTGTTTTCGGTAACAGAACTAAATATTAGAGGAAAAGATATTCGTTCTATAGACTCGGCAGTATCGTTTTGAACAAGTATCATTCACCTCGCGATCTTCACATCAAATCTTTGCACACTTTTTTTACATTGTCAGTATTTCCCATTTCTGCAGGAATAATATTTTTCTCCAATCTTTGCTTTATCGTACAAACAGATGGGATGTTCCAGGCGGTGAATGTATGATATACTGGCGTCGTTGTGTATTATACGTTGCCTAACATTTTTCATAATACGTATACTGTTTGCTATTATAGTAATATCTAGTCTTGGACCAAGGGAAGTATGGTCGCCGTTCTGTTGAAGGGAGTTCTTGCAATCGAAGCTTTTCCCGTTCGACCGAGTGCGGACTTTTATTTTCGCTCACAATCGTTTACCGCTGGCGGGCATGCCGCGGCTGACTGACAGAGACAGGTAGGAAAAAGAGAAAGAGAAAAAGGGGTGCGCGATCGAGCTAGAGGCAATGAAAAAGTCCGAGAGAGAGAGAAAAATGCGGTTTTCCTGTATCAGCATTTCCCGATGGCAGGATAATTGGTTTTTACTTAATCAGGCCAGTTTGTCGAGTCGGCCGCGCGCTCTCCAGTCGTCCGACGGAGAAAGAAAGCCGGCAGCCTGGCATTTTTCGAGAGAACCATTTATGCGGCGAGTGCGCTCCAATTTGTTGCCGACTAGTTTCGAGGATTAACCGATCGGTAATTGAGTTTATTAAAGAGAATCGATTTGCCTTCGGCGCTCTCTGGGAAGTTCGTGTCGAGTTCGCGCGCAGTTTATGAAACAACAGGGCCGAGAGAGAGAGAAAGTTAGTGGATGATCGTAGCCCGATTCGTCAGTGCCGCTTTCGCATTGGTTTCGATGACTCGGAATACCGATGGTTACACGTAATGATTCGAACCAACGTACGATTCGAATGAAGCGAGTCATCTGCGCGTCTTTAAGAGCCTAGAGACCAAGTTCAACGAGATAAATGAAGGAGTGACTCGTAGAAACGAGCGGATCCACGCTCACAAGCTCGGGCCGACTCTTCCATAGTGACAGTTGTCCCTCGCGGCGAAGACGAATCTCTCATCTTAGTTTTAATGAAACGCCACTTGCCGGCTGATTGATTGTCGGAAGGCGTAAGTCTGGCATCATGGAGATTAGCTCGCCACGCCGGCCGCTCTCTCTAGATAATTTCAGCTACGCTGCACGTACTTTGATGCTAATAAGCTGTATCGGAAAGTCCGCGCGGCAAAGCCACTTTGACGGCCGCTCGACGCTCGCCCGAATTTCTCGAGTTCATTGTTCCAATAATCCAGCGAAACTCGCCGAAAAGCATTCTCTTTCGAATTAAATTATCAATTAAGCACATTAATGATAAATCTAACAGACAGTATCGAAATTACTCCGCCTTTACTGGGAATTGCATTATTCACATGGTCGATAATATGACACAAATATTGCTAAATTGCGAGGTACAAATGACGAGGTTCGCGTTTATATTTAATACATCGCGGAGAGGGAATGCGACGAGAGCGAAGGAAGGCCGGTAATTAATAAAGTCAAATAAACGGGCAGGGGCAGAGCGCAGGCATCTGATCAATGTCGAGGCTGAGCGTAATTATTTAATTCGCCACTAAACAATTAGGAGTAGGCTGGTCTGGTGGCCGCCACTAAAGCCTACAATTACTGGATCCCCAGTGGCCGGTTTTATCTAGGATCGGAGGTGGTTGGGAGATGCGTGGCACGATAGAGGAGGGATATATCCCAGTGTGCACGCCACTGGAATCAGGCGTACATTGTCTCCAGCAGGGCGGTTAGCTTGAGGTCCGAGGCGCTAACGCCAAGTTACAACCACGTCGACGTCCAATTATTTCGCCGCCGACACCGGCTGTACATAGAGGAGGCGCGTACATATGTATAAGGCAGAAGCCTCCTGGCCTCCAGGGCGGCGCGGCGCGGCGCGGCGCGGCGCGTCGGTCCACGGGCGTTTGTTTTACCACGACGAGGTGACGTTAAAGGAGAGCCAGTGACGTCACTGGACTCACTCAGCCGATGGACGAGAGGAGTCAGCGGAGCGATAAACGTATTTATTAAGTGCGCTAAGAGGGAGCCTTTGCAGCTAGCGCGCCCCGAGTCGCTCTTGCGCTCTTAACGTTTGCCTCATTATTACTCCTGATCGCCTCGCCTCCTTTTCTACCCGCCGCTGTTCCACCTAACCATCCCCCATCGCACCCCATCTGTCTCCCTGTCTCTCTGTCTGCCAGCAGACTCTCTTCCAGCAGCCTGGACCTTCCTTCCACAGTCTGCCTCCTGCAAATCGCAAATGATACCGCTACTCTCCACCAGTCTCTTTATCTTCTCCTTCTTCTTTTTCGCCTTCTTCGCCTTCTTCTTTATTGCTCGTATAAAAGTCAGCACTATATCCAATCTTTTCGTCTTCTACTAACGTTTAATTTCATCGTAACCCGCCCGATTGGTTTCCTTCGCTGTCCACGCTCGCCGGATATTGTGTGTCGTATATGTATGTATTTACGGGACTATTGTCGCTGGTGGAGTTATCGCTGGCGCGACTTTACGGGAAATCTGGCCTTCCAGCGGTTTGCCAAGTTTGTGGGCGAGTTCCCTAGCAAGAGAAGTACTTCCAGATCGATCCGATTTAAGTATGAATTATTATTAGTGGTCGGAGGATACTTGGCCGAATATAGACTTTTATTTATGTATCAGGAAATCGTGTTTGGAGTTTCGAACGGGTGTGTTGAATTTTTCAAACGGCTGAGCTACATGGGAAATAGCTGTGGGTAGATACTGTTATGTGTACTGTGTGTGTGTGTGTGTGTGTGTATATATACAGTGGCTAAGAAAATTATTGGTATATTTATTATTTTTAGAAGAAATTTTCTTAAAAAAGAAAACTGTCCCTTCTGTGCAAATTAACTTTATCTTGAGAAGGTCACTTTCTTGTTTAAGATAATCTCTTTCTATTAATATAATAATAGTTAGAGAGAAATGTTTTCTACTTTACAAATATTTTTCCAAAACACTGCTTCTGCGAATACATTTTTTGTCCGCTGTATTATATCGAGGATACGGGTGCACTTTACTCGAGAAGATAAATCTCGGAAGTCTTATAATTAAAATACTTTCGAGTCACGCAATAATTAATAAGACTTTAATGAGGGTATCTATATTTCAAGACGTGTTCCAATTTCCTCAGTGCAGGCAGTCTTTCCTCATATAAAATCAGAGATAAAGTAGGTTGTATTTCCGTCCCACCATCATCAATTCAACTTTCCCTTTGATTTTCCATATCGAGAGTATGCACTAATAACTCGCTGAAAATACTGCCATTCAATTCGATTGGCGTTCCATTAAGAAGTTGAGGAAATCTCGAAACTCGACTTGGACTCTGCCGGGCTACGAGAGCCTTCCACTAAGGGGAAGCTTAACTTTAAACTCGGTCAGTTAATCGAGCTGGCATCAGGAAGTTATGTGATTTCGTACACTCGGCACGCGCCATTACGAAATATACAAATCAGTCTTGCGCCGCAATACGAAGAGGGTCACGAGTGAAACTTATGCTCGTCCTTCCGGTCTCTATCGTGCTCGGTCGAAGGAAGGGGCGGGGAAAGGGAGAGCAGGTTATGTCGGCCTCGTAATCGTCGGGCAATCCATTTTACAGGTCGCTCTCGACAATGAGGAAAACAAACATTGCACATCTGCCGTTAGCTTCGCCTCCTCTCTAGCTTCGCCAAGAAGGAAAATAAAAGGGGCATCTCTCGCAGCCTTCGATTTTTCCACCCTGACGACCTCTTTCACACCCTTCTCCCCACCTTGCCCCTTCGCCACTAGGAACTAGGGTGAAATGTGTAGTGACCGCCACTTCAAGGATCCTTGGGAAATTTCGATACCATTTGCGGGAATTGGGCAGAATGTTTGCATTCGTGCTTGACTTGCTGTGGATTTGCAGTAATTGGAGTGCGGGATTAATATTCGCTTAAATAATACATTCATTTTGTAACGTAGTAAGGGAAATATCGTTTTGAAGTAAATATTGTATGGGTCATGTTTTTATTACTGCCTTTCCGGTTAAGGGTGCGGTCAATAAGTTTGCTCAATGTACCTTGGTGATTTACGGTTAATTGTTTGGAAGGGTCCTCTCTTCTGAAGGTGGGGTCCTTTCTTATTAATAGGAGCAAGTAGAAGTTGGACTTTAGTTTGTGTTGTGCTTTCAAGACGGCAAGGTGTGCAGTCCATAGTTCTTTGGAGTGAAGCAGTGGTCGAGTTTTCGTTTGCACGCGCGCTCATTAACGCATTTTCTGGAAGTTCTTAATTACACTTTTACGTCAGAATTCGTCTTTGTGGCTTACGCGGGCCTTAATAGAAAATATAAAGATTCATTTATACATACTTGTGATGTGTCAGTGTCTGTGATTTATCAGTGCAAATTCTAAAAATCGTTTTATTATTTGAAAGTGCGCGCATACATTACGAATATCTGTTCATTCAATTCGACACTGAAATATCACGTTGACCAGTATGCATAAATGTATTTTAAACGTTTGTGTCAGTAATTTAAACTCGAGTTTTGAAACATTCCTCGAGCCAGAAGTTCATTTATCAATCGACTTCGTAATTCAATAATTCGTGAGTCAGTTATAGCAAGATTCAAATTTACAGAACAGTGCGACGGTAATCTGAATTCGTTTAACGTGAAATTCTTCTCTTGCGGACCTTTTTTCATCCTGACTCACTAATTGAAGCGAGCGTTTTACTCGCATTCCTTTGCTAATGAATTCCGAACGTTTGTATAAGTACATTTAGTTAAGCGCGGTGTCAAGGATTGTAGGAAAAAGTGCGGAAAAGTGGTGGAGGAGTGCGCGCAGACGAAGCAGCACATCTTGGCCGACGCGGCGCGGCGCGGCGTGTGTCACAGGTGTGTGTCGTTTATAAATAACCGAGCGCTTCTTTTTTGTGGTGACACGAAAGTGAGGTAGAAGGGCGAAGAGGCGAGGCGAGGCGAGGCGAGGCGGAGCGGAGCGCGCGGTGGAGAGTGTCAGAGCGGGCAGAGCTTTTCATGTATTTTCGAGCGCGCGCCCCAGAGCGATGATCAAAGGACGCGTTTACCGTGACAGCGACGGTAATAATTCAGGAAAAATGCATACCTACGGTACGGTTAACCATGCGGCGGAAAAGGTACCCGCGTTCCAAGTAGTGTTCGGCCCAGGAATTTCCGATCGATACTTTATAATCTCGCTCTATTACCGCTTTATTTGCTCGCACGCGCCGAGCCGCGCCGCGCCGCGCCGCCGGCCCTCCTTCAATATTTAACTTCCCACGTATTAAAATATTATAGCATAACCCGCTCGGAATACCTGGCTCCGCAGAAATTCGAGTAATTCTCATAAAGTTTCGAAACGAACGCGCCGTATTACAAAGTTGAAATTTGTTTCGCGCAGATTAGTGGCGGGAACGCTCAGCAGCGCGCGCCTCCACTAAGAAATCCCAAGGAGTTTACACAAGTTTGGTTGTTACCGGTTTTGTGATAAGAGTATCGCGTTCAATTGTGTTGTGTCATACAACACTCAACTTCTCAAACCTTTCCTGTATGTTTCAGTGAAGTTGGCCGAGGATGCTGAAGTGTGCGGGCCACGAGAGGATACAGCAGGGATTTTCATAAATCTTTTAGTAGGGCAGAGCCGCACCGGCAAACGTACATGATCGAAGCTAGCAAGATTTCTCTTCTCTTTCAATGTCTCTTTTATTCGCATTTTTACGAGACTCCATACAGCTTCGTACATTCTTTATTCAGTCGGATTTAAACAAGTGTTTGTCGTTGACCTCAAATATTATTACACAATACTCTGGTTAGCAATTCGATGAAAATCAGACTAAAAATAGATCAATTCATAGACGCACGTTTTTTCAAAAGACAGTTAATACTCGACTTGTTTGATTAGACAATGGAGAATTGTAATACAGTAATAATCGAATTACACGTGCCAGGGAACGGCAATACACGCGTAACTATGAGTTGATTATCAGTCTGACTCTCTGGCGTTCGTAATCCAATGTTTGTCAGTATTGAATCGTCGCTCGTATCGCAAACTACATACATGAATAGGCATAGACCCATTTCCCCAGTTCTACCCTTTTCACATTGGAGCGTCTACGGCAGTGAAGCCCGGTGTGTTTCTATTTTTCGCGAAAAGGCGCGTGTTACGCGCGTTCGCGAAGCAGAAGCTTTCATGGCTGGCGAACGAGCGAGCGAGCGAGCGTTCTATGAATACAGCGCTCCTTTATTTATCACGACGGAGGGAAAACAAGGCGGGCGCCACTATTATTGCGCGCTGACTTAAAAAGAACACTCGGCGCCCTTAAAGGGCTTTCGCGAGGGCGAATTTAGGGCGAAGTTATAAGCTCTGGCCGGTTGTATGCGTGCGAATGGGCGCGCGAGCGCACCTTGCCGCGCTACAGCAAGTGACAATGTGGGAGAGCGCTATAAAAGCATTTAATTAACTTTGCCTTATCAAGCAGCCGTGCCGTGCACTCGATATTTCAGCTCTCTCGCAAGTAGCCTCGGAGAAAAGGCAGCTTTTTAGAGCGACGACGGTTTCATTAAGTACTTCCTGAGTCCTTTGCAAGCGCGAGGATGAAAGGAAAGTCACTTGGTTCTTCATCGACCAGCGACAAGTTCTCTCGGGAGCGGCTGCCTTGATTGAAATTCTTGTGGTGCGCAATTAATGGTGTAATGACGACTTTAAGCGCGCGCGGATTGCTTTCTTTGAAGCTCGAAATTCGCTCGGATGCGCCTCGAATTAATTTGTTAGTAATTTATTATACTCGGCAATCCGACGGAACCAATTGCAATGCAGCCGAACGGAGCCGCGTTTCTCTCTAAATACGGAAAATCCTTTAAATTCGATAAACACGCGCGTGAGAGTGTGATGCATAAATTGTTCTCGCATGTTAATTATCGCGCCACCACCGCCACGGTTAATTCCTCCCCCAAAATGACAATTCCTCTCGCCAATTGTCTGACGCGCCCATTCTTCTGGCATCGTTAGCAATCGCTAAGTAAAAACAGCAATTTATGCGGCTACACCGATAATCGTTCGTCATGCACTGATTGTCACATTATGGATATTTACGCAAACATTTACAAAAGCCTGTTTATCACACGTGGAAGAACGTTAAATTTATGATAAATATTCAAGTCAAGTTCCCATACGCGAAGCCCTGAGATATTATTTTCTAACAGTCATTCGTAATAGCTCAGTTTAATCAATTAATAATCAGTTCAATCAGTATTTCAAATACCTAGTAAAACCAGCGGGAAGAAGGAACGAGAATTAACGAAGCATTAGTTAAAAGAAATATTTGAGCTCACAAAAAAGCTGTTCACAAGAGAACTATCCAGGCAGTCTATTTCCAGATAATAATGACTGACTTTAAAATAACAGGAAACACATTGTCGAGCTCGAGAGATTTTCTAAAAAAGGAAGCAAAGTATTCTCTTTGTAATTCTCGTGCGTTCTTGCCGATATTGTGTATTCCAGAGAGGCAGAGTTAGAGTATAGTACATACGTAGATAAAGAGAATAGATTAGACATCCTAACGGATATCGATACGCTTTATCTGTACGAATAAACGGAGCCGGATGATTACCATGTTCATAACGGTAAAGGGAATCCTGGGGAAAGGTATATGTATTGGTGAATTCGACATTGACATCTGGGAGCAGGCCGAGTAGTATCTCATTGGCATTCATCAGCTTGAGAGTGCGTGACCCGGAAAAGATATTTCCCGAACCTCCCAGCGCCGCCGCCACATGATAGCGTTTACCTCTCTTACCCTGTTATACCTCGCGCTTTTTGTATCTCTAACGCTGACATTGAAAAGTCACACGAAAGCGAGAGGGTTCATGCGTGATCATCCATGATAGGTGTCTCTAAAGTCAATGTCATTGGCAAACTTTCGCTCGTCCCGTACGTGTCCTCGCAAAAACGATCCGCGTGTATCCAGAAAGGGATTCTCAACTTAGAAGTGTTTTGTCCCTTTAAGTGTGTCTTGTAATTTATGTATGATTGTTTAATGAGTTGGATCAAGGATTGTTTATTAGGAGATACGTAAATATTTCTCTTTACATTCTGTTGATGAAGCGTGCTTTATGGAATTGAAAGGCTTGCAAATCCTGTTAATCAGAAGCTTGTTCAGCTCTAATTGGGGAGAGCGTGGATCTCGTATCGTCTATATAAAGCTCGTATATTTCCAGCCAGTTTTTGTACCTTCCTATAAATAACTTCGAAACTGTTCATTCTATGGAAGAGTATATTCGCACATCCTTTGTTCGCAAAAGTCTGCACTGGAATATGAAAGTAGAGCCAGTATTCTCGGTTTAATAATAACAGAGATAATTGATAGAATATCGATTGATCGCCAATCGGAATCAGTCAGCTTTTTACTTTCGCGTAACACAGCATCGTTCACAATTGGCATTTTAATTGGAGAGGAGGCTCAAATTTAAGCTAGAAGTTTTAGTTTGAATTTCACGTAGAATACGTAGAGTTTGGTGCATACATCTCTGACCTATAAAACAGAGAAGCAAAAAGCGCGTAAAAGAAACATTTTTTTCTGTTCGATCGCTAATAATTCAATGACGATTGATTTATTCTGATCGGGACTAGTCTAGAATTAAAGCCAAAACTCTCGCGGAGAGACCGAGCCCCAATTTGCTTTGAAATAATTGTTAATCATTGAGTAATCTGACGATAACAATCAAAGTTGGCATATCCTTAAAAGACTTCAAGCATTTCTCTTAAATGTCTTTACATTATATACATTATTTCGTTTTACATCACATGGCACACCTGCGTTGTAAACAAATTTTACTGTAAATACTTTGCATTCTTTAAGAATTCGAAATAGTTTCTCATTCATTGAGAGAGAATAAAGTCCGAAGAGTTAGGAGAGCATGAAATTCGGAAGAGGAGTCACGTTCAGTAATGGAATTTGGAAGGAGGCGGCGCGCGCATGTCTACCATAAGATTAGAGAGCAAGAGCAGTCGAGGTGTCAGGGTTCGCCCTTAGGCTTGCGATTTCCCTTGGCCCGTATTTGCCTGGGATGCTGCGACCTCCTCGCACACTCTCATCGTCGTCCCCAGGTTTCCAATCAGGCGTCGGCGGGAGACTATCACGGAACTCGGAGGCATTTAGAGTCCTCCAGGCAAGTTCGTTAAAGCGGCTGGCGATGAGGGTGCGAACTCTGCCTATCTCGCGAGGCAGCTTAACAAGTCCTACCGGCGAGAATTACTAAAACTTTGGACGGAGAATGGAGGCTCTTCTTCCTCGCCGAGACTCGGCAGGAAGAAGGTTAGTAGTTGTTGCTCTGATGTGCCACTTACAGCCACACAATGCTCCATTTATCCTCGAATCTATCGTCAACTGTATTATTACTTTTTTCAACTAGTTTGAGTTACTCTCAAGTTTTGATAGCTTCGGTATTATTATTTGTAGTATTCGATTATAGCTTTAATTCCGCTTTCTGGGTATTTTATTGTGTTCTGGATAGTTTCCGCAGTTTCTCCGAGTGTCTGGAATTTTTCATAATTTAGTATTCCAGCGTCCATCAGTGGAAAAGTTCTAAAGATTATCGTGAAGAACTGAAAGATAAATCCGACGTCGAATTGCATGATTTGTAGGCTTGAAGTAGCCCGAGACTTTATTGTTAGAGAAAAGTTTATTATTAGAGGCAGCCTTGCCGCGTTGTCTCGGAGACAGAATACAGTGTTTCCACTTGACGCGAATACTGTCGCGAGTTGCTCGGAGCGTCGGCCCGCATTTTCAAGTCACGCGATCCCATAAAAAGCGGTGGGTTCATAGGCTCCCATTGCCCCTGGCTTTTTACGAGCGATTTTCTTCGGGGGTCTAACAGGGTCGGCTTGCCAATAATTTCCAGCCGGTATCCGAAACCACTAAACTGCACAAAACAAAGAAATAAAAGCCGAAAGGTATAATTATCCTTCAGCCGGAAGGATGTATTTCCAAACATTTCCATTAAACAAACATAAAGTATGAAAGAATAAAGGAAAGGCGAATTTTGGTGGGATCGGAAGCAGCTGGAAATTCGGCGAAGTAGGGTAAAAGGCGTGGGGTTGCGCATGGAAAGTAGCGAGAGGGATTGGTATCGCGAGAGTTTGTCTTTGAAAACGATCCTTATCGCCTCCTTGGCATGGCTACAGTAGCGCACGAAATCTGTCGGCGTGCGCGCGTAAGCCATGGGGATTTAGACGCTTTCTGAACTTTAGCAGCCGAGCAAGTTGCGATGGCGTTGTGTGGTTGGCCGCACGTGTTACCGCACTGTGTACACGTATGCGCTCACGAGTTTCCGCCGGTTCTTCGGTGTCTGCCTCCATCGGCCTGGCCTGCTTCTATATTTACGTGCACGCTGTCCGGCGCGGCGCTTTCGTCCGCTTGGACTGTATAAAGCGAAGCCTCGGTCAACTAGCAAACTAGGTCTCGGGTGTTAGGACTAGCCTGGCATACGTGTTTCGTCGGCTTTGTTCTAGCTCAAAGCTCACGTGTTATACTAGCACGTCGCCTGGAATTGTTGCACGAAATCTCTCCACCTGCCAGGCCATTGCGTTCCTCTTTTAAATTCGCCCTTGCTACCCGTAAAACTTCCTCGTGTCGTTAATTGACGCGCCTGCTCTGCGGAAATTTAATGTCCAAACGTTCCTGTCGGAGTGATTCATTGTTGACCGGAAGCTTAAACACAGGGAACATTGCAAACTTACTTAACATGTACGCAAAATTTTGTTAAAATCGGTGAGATAGTTTTCAAGTAATAATGAACGACGTTTTTTAAAACAGTTTCTCTTGAGAGTAATAATAAATACAGGACCTTGATATTAATAGAAATGATGCTACCGTCAATTACGTGGTATATTAGATATTCATGAGAGGAATACATTTTCTGGGATATCTTATAACTGTAGATTGGGTTTCCTATTTTGGTGGCATGGAAGTCCCTGGTGCAGAGGAAATACAATACGCTCGGGTTCAGGCGAAGGCAAAGCAACACCGACTGGTCAATTAGCATAGCTGTCGATACTCGTGTCAGCGAGACGATGCGCGTTAAGTGGCAGGATTGATTTACTGAAAATAGTTATTGATATTCGAGGAGAGTGGTTGAAACGGCGCACGGCCGCCGCGCCGCGCCGCGCCGCGCCGCTCCCTCGGACCTCTCAGTTTTCGTGGATGGCGCGCTCGCCCGAAGCGACAGTCGGCTGAAAAGCGAGTGATATTCTCGCATCCATCATTTTCCGCGATACAATTCTCTTCGGCTTGCACGAGGAATCGCTGAAGAGCTAGCATGATTTCATTAAATTCGCCGTGTATGTACGTATGCGCCCGGGGAAAACCGGGTCTCGCCCTAGTTACAACTGTGTCCTCCCTCAACCCCGACTAAGTACATTTTGAACCAACCGGGACCCGTGTGCTCGCTAATAGACTTTCCAGATACACGTACTCGCTGAATAACAGTTAGCACGTACCACCGAGACTTGCGAACAAAGTCGATACGCCTCATAATCAGATTAGTCGAGGGAACAGATTCGAAATGTAAGCGAACGTTGCTTAAAATATGGTTGGACTAAAAGGTACATTTATTAAAACGATGAAGTCAATGAAGTGGATTAATCGAATCTGGTTTAACAAAGTGTTGATAAGTTTCGAGGTTTATTAAATTTCGTTTTATCTTAATGCAATTACAATTTGTGCTGCTTTTGAAGAACTCGTAAGGAGTGTCTTGTGATTTATTCTAATTGTGAGGTAGCTTATTATTCAAAAGAGTGCTATGAATCATTCGTTTGGAAATACGATATTTCCCTCGCATTTCCCTGAAGGGGACTAACTTTAACTCTTACTCTTTCGTTCCTCTTCTCTCAGGAGTAGGATATCTGCAAAAGTTTCAGATTGAGTAGAATACAATCGATTACTGATTGTCTTACAACCTAATTACTTCGACAGAATCGTTTAAAAACATGATTCAACTGTGGGATATCATTTTCTACATACATTATTTCCTCCAATGGCAAAGCCATTCATTATTCTGGGACGTAGAGGGATTCATGGAGTTGCATCGACATGCAGTCGAAGGCGTAGTGGCATACGGTTGAAGGTAAAGCGATAACCGCGTCTGCTGGATGGACAGTAGGAAGAGGTATCGAATGTCAATTCCCCTAGACTAGACGGTTCACTCGATTAGAATACTTATCGAAAGGTAACGGTGCGGTCTGTGCGAAACACACAGGGCAGAGCGCGAGTCGCCGAGGGTTGGCGGTGAGGCGGCGGGCGGCGGGGGGGAGGGAAGCTTGTGGTTTGCCGGATATTCGTGGCTATCGATGATATCCGGCGACGTCCTTGGCCTGATAAACGGATACTCGTTTATCCGGATAACCGCCTCTGCTCTATCTCCGCACGAGGCGAAGCTCGTCGATAACTAAATAAAGGCAAGCGATCGGTTACGGCACGGAAAAGTGCTACTCCCGATGCTCCTATTTCCTTGGCGCAAAGTCTCCTCATCCTCCTGCCTGTACCACCTTTCCTCCTTTTGACCCACACCGCTCGTGGCGATCTCTAATCTCGAGATCTTCTCCCGTGAGAGAACACTGCTCTCTTGGTACAGCTCTCCTCTGCTCCTTTCTGCCCGCCCCCGCCTTCCCTCTCAACGTTCCGCAGGCCGGCGAATCACGGGATTAATCTTTCTAGCAGCCGCATAGAGCACGGACCGATCAGTTTCCCCACGTAGTTCGCTCAGGTGACACTCGCTCGCACTCCTCCTCCAAGGAAATTTTCCAATTACTCTTCGCGATAGCTTAAGAACTCCCTGTGCATATTCAGCTGGTAACTTTGGGTAATTAGTGTGGGTAATCCTTGGATCAGGATCGGTGCATTCTTCTTCGAAGAATTCTGTAACACGCGTTTCTGCAAATTAGACATCTTGGATTGCTTTCAAAATCATGCATTTCCTGGAATGGGGATATGTACAGGGTGATTGAGTTGCCTTTGAATCAGAACTCTCCTAGCCTACTTTTACTAGACATCTATTTAATTATACTATATATTCTCTGCTTAACAATAGACTGTATTAAATTATGTAGTTTCAAGTTCAAACATTTTTGACGGTTTTTATTTTTTTTGATGGACTTCCCGACCTTCCCCGGGACTGAAATTTGCTGGGTGATGTTTTCTTGCATCAAGAAAGAAGTGATATAAATTTCAGAGCCCTAGCTCAAAGTTTAGGTTTTCACCTATTTTCTACCCTCGAAAATAGTCAATTTTTTCAAGTTTCTCAAAATCGGCCGAACCCGGGATATTTTGATTGTTTTCGTATCAGGGTGGGTAGAGAACAAGGAATCCGTGAAAAAAAGTCCGGATTTGCAACGAGAACGGGTCGAAAAACCGTCCAGAAAAGTCCATTTTTGCTCATTTTTAACGGTTTTTATTTTTTTTGGTCAACTTCCCGACCTTTCCCGGGGCTGAAATTTGGTGGGTAATGTTTTTTTGCACCAAGGAAGATACCATAAAAATTCTAGACCCCTAGCTCAAAATTTTTTTTTCGGCAAATTTTTCTCTAGGGGTACCCCTTCAGATTTTTTCACGATTTTTCGAAGGTCCCCGAACTCGGGTTTTTTCTTCAGGAATCGATTGTTTATGAATGAAAACGGATAGAAAACAAGAAATCCGTCGGAAAAAGTCCGGATTTCTATCGAAAACACTAAAAAAACTGCCTTTAAAGTTCGATTTTTTCGGAATTTTCGCTAGTTTTTCCCATATTTTTTGGACTTCCCGACATTTTCCGGGGCTGAAATTTGGTGGGAAGTCTCCCCTTGCATCAAGGAAGATGTGATATAAATTTCAGAGCCCCAGCTCAAAATTTTTTTTTCCCCATATTTTTGGCCATCGAAAATATTCAATTTTTCAAAGGTCCCCGATCCCGGGTTTTTTCTCCATGAATCGATTGTTTGTATATCAGAGCAGATAGTAAACGAAGAATCCATGAAAAGAAGACCGGATTTGTATCGAAAATACCAAAAAATCGTTCCTGAATAATGAATTTCATCTCATTTTCACGATTTTTCCCATATTTTTTATACTTCCCGTATATTTCACGAGCTGAAATTTGGTGGAGAATGTGCCCTTGCGTCAAGGAAGAAATGATATAAGTTTCAGAACCCTAGCTCAAAATTTTGTTTTCGGCTAATTTTTCTTAAGGGTTTGCCCATCGCAAGCGAGGGTACAAACTAGAAATGTCGTCAAAATTGACAGAGTGCAGCTGCCAGTTAAGCTCCGGGAGTCTAACTTGGCAGGCATTATTTCTAATGATTTTCTATCGAACAATGTATGCTCGACAGTGGTAATTCAAAGGCAACTTACGCTGTACATATAGAGCAGAAAGGAGATATTTTAAAGTTTTCCGTATTTTTCACAACTACCATTTTGAATGCAATAACATGCAAACATTTCAAGACACGAGCCTCGTTAAAATACGTCTTCCTGATTTTATTTACAAGCATATATATATACGGGAATAAAACATATAAAGCGAAACCAAGATTTTTTAAAGTTTTTCTTCTTTCACGGCTAGGACTTTGGATTTAAAAATCTGATAAAATTCTAGAGTATGCGCCTCCTCAAAATACGTGTCTCTGATTTTTTCTGAAATTATACATATACGGGAATAGGAGATATAAAATAAAAACGGGATTTTCTAGAGATTTTCTTTTTTCACGGCTAGGACTTTGGATTTAAAAATCTGATAAAATTCTGTAGTATGCGCCTCCTCAAAATACGTGTCTCTGATTTTTTCCGAAATTATACATATACGGGAATAGGAGATATAAAATAAAAACAGGATTTTCTAGAGATTTTCTTTTTTCACGGCTAGGACTTTGGATTAAAAAATCTGATAAAATTCTGTAGTATGCGCCTCCTCAACATACGTGTCTCTGATTTTTTCCAAAATTGTACATACAAGGGGATAGGAGATGTAAAATAACAACGGGTTTTTCTAGAGTTTTTCTTTTTTCACGGCTAGGACTTTGGATTCAAAAATCTGATAAAATTCTATAGTATGCACCTCATCAAGATGCGTATCTCTGATTTTTTTTAAATTTTTACTTGCACAGCAATGGGAGATATTAAGCAAATACCTATTTTTGCCATTTTTACTCTCAGTCACTGTGAAATTCTACGATACTCCTTACAGGACATCGTTTCCGGTTACAATGCAAGATATTTGGTTCAGCGAATTGTATATATATATGTATATATGGATGTTAATGTAGAACAGCTATGTATAACATATAACACAAAACATTTTTGAAATAAATAAAATGCATAAAATAAACAGGCTTTATCTTTTGAAATGCTTTCCATAGTCCCTTTTCATACCTTCAAAATAGTTCCCTCTTCGACCGAAGCAGAGCATCGTCTTGGACAACATGCTGAAAATTTTCTAAGTTCGATTTCCTGGTAATTCATGACTTCATTAAAATTCTTGGATTTTTTGTGTACGTCACGCGAATTCCAGGAATTCGCATGACGTCACAGGTCCCGAATACCTCCTCGCACATTCTATGTTCCTGTTACAAAGTTGGAAATTTTTCCGGAATTTTTCGACCAAAATTGAAGTTTTCTAACAGGAACATAGAATGTGTGAGGAGGTATTTTCTGGCTGTGACGTCACGCGAATTCCTGGAATTTCAGTGACGTCACAGGTCCCGAATACCTCCTCGCATATTCTATGTTCCTGTTACAAAGTTGGAAATTTTTCCGGAATTTTTCGACCAAAATTGAAGTTTTGTAACAGGAACATAGAATGTGCGAGGAGGTATTTTCTGGCTGTGACGTCACGCGAATTCCTGGAATTTCAGTGACGTCACAGGTCCCGAATACCTCCTCGCATATTCTATGTTCCTGTTACAAAGTTGGAAATTTTTCCGGAATTTTTCGACCAAAATTGAAGTTTTGTAACAGGAACATAGAATGTGTGAGGAGGTATTTTTTGGCTGTGACGTCACGCGAATTCCTGGAATTTCAGTGACGTCACAGGTCCCGAATACCTCCTCGCATATTCTATGTTCCTGTTACAAAGTTGGAAATTTTTCCGGAATTTTTCGACCAAAATTGAAGTTTTGTAACAGGAACATAGAATGTGTGAGGAGGTATTTTTTGGCTGTGACGTCACGCGAATTCCTGGAATTTCAGTGACGTCACAGGTCCCGAATACCTCCTCGCATATTCTATGTTCCTGTTACAAAGTTGGAAATTTTTCCGGAATTTTTCGACCAAAATTGAAGTTTTGTAACAGGAACATAGAATATGCGAGGAGGTATTCGGGACCTGTGACGTCACTGAAATTCCAGGAATTCGCGTGACGTCACAGCTAGAAAATACCTCCTCGCACATTCTATGTTCCTGTTACAAAACTTCAATTTTGGTCGCAAAATTCCGAAAAAATTTCCAACTTTGTAACAGGAACATAGAATGTGTGAGGAGGTATTCGGGACCTGTGACGTCACTGAAATTCCAGGAATTCGCATGACGTCACAGCCAGAAAATACCTCCTCGCACATTCTATGTTCCTGTTACAAAACTTCAATTTTGGTCGAAAAATTTCGTGAAAATTTCCAACTTTGTAACAGGAACATAGAATGTGCGAGGAGGTATTCGGGACCTGTGACGTCACGCGAATTCCTGGAATTTCAGTGACGTCACAGCCAGAAAATACCTCCTCGCACATTCTATGTTCCTGTTACAAAACTTCAATTTTGGTCGAAAAATTTCGGGAAAATTGCTAACTTTGTAACAGGAACATAGAATGTGCGAGGAGGTATTCGGGACCTGTGACGTCATTGAAATTCCAGGAATTCGCGTGACGTCACGAGTGAATTTCCGGGAATTTGAACTTAGAAAATTATACTACGACTCTGGCAAAAGAAGGAGGAACTAACGTCTAGAATGAACACTTGTGTTTCAGTTTTTTTCCCCATTTTATTGTATTATTTATACATACTATTACATCTTAATATTACGTTAAATCTAAAATGAATTGGTTATAATAAAGGCGTATTGCTTGCGATATGTGGATCTTGAATCATTGTTGCTTGTCCTGGTTATGCCAAGCTGTCACCATGTTATTGGATGATTGCTGTAACATAAACGGAGAAAGTATTATTTCATGAAGCGGGAGACGCTCTATACTATTCTATATTATCTAATACATCGATACATGTACTTACTTAAACAATAAACTTGTTGAGTTTAGCCTAAGATATACTTATTATTAAAGACCTGACAAATTTTCTATTTAATCTAATATTTACTATATTATTTGATTCGATATCTAAAGGTTCGCGGATCAACCCTATATGTTAGCAACGAAAGGCATGTGTAAGTAAACAATTCTAATTAAATCGAGGTTTGCTAATAAACCTACTTATACAAGTATGTTGATGTACTGTGCAACTAGGACTAAACTAAACCAGCCTATTTATTTGGCCCGAATACTTCGCTTGGCGCCCTTTCGAAACTACTGAAACCCTTTTGAACGAGTCGTCCCTGAAAGCGGCGAGACGCGTCGCTTCGGAAATGTACCGAAGAACGCTCGATCGAAGGCCTATTGATTACGTACGGAAATAAAGTAAGAAGGTGGAAGGCTTCTTTATCGAATGCGACAGATATGCGCCACTTTCCATCCCGCTGCCGCCACAATAATTTCATCCCGGTGGATTAATATACTTGCTACTATAGTTCGAGCCTAGCACAAAGTCTAAAGGACCTTTGAATTCCGGTGCTCCCAATTTCGGCTGCGACTTTAATAAGTGCTGGACTTGCCTGCCAAGTTCGACGTATTGAATCGGTGCTCGTCGACAAATGCCGTAATTGGTCACTTGTTGATAATGGTATGCGCAAAGGCAGCAACCTCTTGGAAGAGGGCGTCGAAGAGAGGAAGGACGGCGCGCGGCGCGGCGGCGGCGGCTCTTTCCCGTTTGCCGGGGAGCTTACTCCGTCAAGGTCTACGGCAAACTGGAGAGAGCGGAGCGGTGTGCAACGTGTATATATACTCTAAAAGGATCGAGGAATTAATTATTGATTGCTTTGTTAGCCTCTTCTTTCGAAGCTGAACCATCCCCTCCAGCAACGTTTCCCTATTGCGAGTCAATCTAGCGGAAGTGATTAAGCCCGATCTAAACGGGATGGAGTTGCAACTGAACTGATTAATGCTCCCGAGCGAATGCATCTAGTGATTTAGCACGGTCTACGGCCTTCGGCAAATAGTAGGTGCAATGTGGATCGGGCTCTCCACCAGCCGCCGTATTTGCTTGGTGAATTATAACGATGAGAATAAAGTCGGTATGCAGCGGATGCGCCACGCAAAATGTCTATATAACTTTTGCGCGTCGTTAGCAAATGGTGGCAGCAGGCTTTGCTCGGACATTGCGCATAAATGTAGCAGGGTACACTAATATTCTGGCGTCCTTTTCGAATGCGACTTTCTGATGAATGGCACATCTAACACATAGAGAGAGAGATCCGACGAGTCTACATACAAGTAGCTTGCTTCGTCAGTGGATTTTTTTCGGGATTATTGCTGCAGGGCACGTCGCCCATCTGCCCTTTTCTATGTTCGCAAGAAATTACCCGGCCTTTCTTCACTAGCCCGAGCACACGTTTCACTATGTTTACCTATCTTCGCAGTAATTTCCACACGACCGGCTTAATCATTTCCACACGTCAACCGCGTCTAACCCGAGCCACTTTTTGCACTAATGAAACATCGCAACGACTCAATCCAATTACGCATGCCGATAACTACACATAATTCGATTCCGAAGAAACTGGCGAAAGACCAAGCGTTAAACCTAGCTTTCTTTCAAAGACGGCGTGCACGATTACTCGAAAACTATTCGGCCGATTTTTTTCAAATTTGACACACATGTTGAGTAATTGTGTAGGCTAGGCATGAATCAAGAGAATCTCGAAACTCTAAAAATTAGCATGTTTTTAGCTATTCAGATTCATAAAATTGTGTATGAACGTGCACGCTGTGAAAACCTTTCCACAAAACTGTCACTGTTCCCATAACTTTTAGATTATGTGACAGAAGACGACAGGGAAAATCACGAACATTGTTTCAAGTATGAATAACGACCATGGTAAATTTCATTCGGATATCATCATTCGTTCTTCAAAAAAAAAATCCTGATAATTACCTGTCGCTCGACTGTCTAGACCGCGACAATATCTTAATATTAAACCGTCAGCTCCACTAACAACAAATATTTATGCTCCAATTCAGACATACATCACAATGACTGAAGCTGTCTTCTCGCGTTTAACATATTAAGACCGTATATCAAGAGATACTGCGTTAGAGAACCGTTACAGGTCTGCTTGATTTATTTGCGGCGAGCTTTGCCAAGGCGAGCGAATATCTCCTTTCTTCTTGCGAGCTTAAGGGATTTCTTGTCACACCGCTCTCATATTAGCTACTGACTTTACCAGCAGTGGCGAATGCACGATAAATACTAGCTGGAAATTTCGCCGGAGACCGCGAATAAGAGGGTTAGATAAAACGAAGCGGAGGCAGTGTCAAGTATACGCGCGGTGGCTGTCGCGGGGGAGGAGGAGAGAGAGAGAGAGAGCAGAAGGGCGGAAACGGGGAATACCGTGAGAGGGAAAGGGGTGGGATTTTTGCGGGGCTGATATGGATCGTCGAGGGTGAAGAAGAGGTAAAGGTAACTCTCAGCTCGGCGGGAGAGAGCCGTTTGAGTTGCAGATGGTGCGAGGTCCCGGGCTTGAGAAATCAATACCCTCAAAAGCTTGCGTGCCTCTCTCTCTCTCGCCCTCTCTCTCCCTCTCCCTCTTTCTATCTCTGCGGGCGAGTGTATGTGTGTGTGTGTGTGTCATTCTGGTATTGCTGTATCGTCGGAGAGCGAACCTCGGTAAAGCCTGGATGCTCCGTGAACTGGTTCACGCGAATGACGATTAACCGACCCCGATATCCCAAGCAGATTTCACTTTTCAAAGCGGGCAGCGGGCATTTTCGAGATGGACCGCAGCATCCGGGGCCAGCTTTGGAAATCGATGCACGCATCCACGCACGCATCCTCGCTCGCTCGCTCGCTCGCTCGCTCGCAGCGATAATGCATTCAAATTGACGCTCGAGTGCCAATTTATCGGGCAAATGCGAGCGCGCCACTCGATGCGGAATACCGGCTGGATTTCTGGCTACGATAATTGGCTGTCACTTTCGCATGACGCTTTTACCCATCCACCCACCCACCTACCTCGCGCGCGTGCTCGCCTCCTCTGCGAGGATGCAAACCTAGCGAACGAATCCAATTGCCTTGCCTTACTAATCAGCGTCCGTAATATTGTAAACAATTAAGGGAACAAGTAGGTCGATCCACTTGCGAGGTAGTTAAAGTTACGGTGGCAAGCGCGACGAATGGTTGTACCACTCAGGGAAGAGAAAACGTTGTTAACGATATCGAATCCTATCCAATTATTGTCCCTATCAGTTTAATTAATGTCTCCGCCAGGTGTGCGCAGTGTACAATTGCCGTGGCGGACTGCTTGGCCGAGTCGGCCTCCATATTTTTGCTTTATTGATACTGACGTGTTTGTTATTTGAATGCGGGGCATTTGGTTCGCGCGAATCCGTTAAACGTCACGCTGTTAGGTCGTGACGGTAATTGTTAAATTGTCGAAATAACTGTTTATAACTGTATGAAAAAGGTGAACATACTCCGAGTGGTGTGAATGGAGAATAGAAAACTAAAAATGTATGCATGGAAATATTTAGAATTTAATATTTGCAGGGTGAAAATTATTCACGAATTAAAAGGATGCGGCGCTTTCGATACTCGGAGTGGAAATTGATATCTGTGTTATTCGTAGTTGAAGCATTGTTAACACGAATGTGTAAAGCACCTCGCGCGATTGTCGGATTGGGAATCGCATATTACGATCGCAGCGATTTTCCCCCAATTACATGGCCACTTGCCACGAGCTCTCTCCGCCGCCGCGCCGCCGCCTCGATATCGGACGAACGCGACTCAGTTGCAAGTTGGAAATGCTCGGGAGCGCTATTTTTCGCGAAGGACACACATATAACTATTCGGTCAACGAAACGTGATGCACTCTTTCCTATCGAGGGCTGCCTTGACGTCAACTACTAGCCCCTTTTGCAGGACGCGGGGAAATTGGAGAGGAGATGAAAGCGGTCTACTTTCATGGGACCTTTAAAACCTATTTGGCTAGTTCCCGAAAGGAAGCCCCTCCTTCCGTATCTGCCAGTGATAGTGCTATTACTATCGACAAGAAATTAGATAGCGCATCTACCGTGCCAGACTTTCCAACCTTTGACTAGTTTCATCTTGCTACTAAAATTTATCACTATAATATATAATACGTCTAACTAATAAGTATAATGTATCCTGTCAGATATAATATTGTTTTTCCAACTAGATTTTCTCTGTATGAACTAAATGTATATTCTTTTTAAACAATTTGTTAATAAAGCTATTTCAAAACTACTGCCCTACTCTTTTGCTATTCGTAACGATAATGTGTAATACCACAGCAATACCACGATGAGACAAACTCCCTGTAATCACTGTTCAAATTAGTGGTCGGAAATTCGAACTTATCTCAAATAGCGCTAATCTAATCCTGGAAGAGTATCGAGTTTGAAACACCACGAAACGTGTTTTGCTAAACTTTACGCTTTGACCAACTGGCTCACTTGAAATTAGTTTGCCTACACTAGAGATACTTAGTTTAAAACTATGCTTCTATACTCGAAGATGAACGAGTTCGGAACTTAATATTCTCGACGATGCTTATCGTGCTGATTCTCAAAGTCTTCTGGTTTACCTTTCACGAATTTTAGTTAATGGGTTGGGGTTGATCCCCACCCTATTCCCATGCTTCATCGTCAGCGCCGATAGGAGGATTCTAGAAGTGTCACGGTGGTAGGAAACTTCCGGTTTGCCCTAGGCTAGACTGATGAGCGAGCTGGACATCCAGGTATAAGGGATTATCCCTTGGACCTTCCTTGGAACAATTGACCAAAGCCAACTAATTTTTTTGCCCATCCATAAACTTTTATTTCTTCCAAGGATTCTTCGACTTCTAAAAACCTGAATGATGCATCCTCAAGAAAACTTTCTCCTATACAAATCTGAACTATTGACCGTCCGCAGGAATATAGTTTGACATTTCCAGATCAACTGATCTAATATTTCACGATGCTCGAATTAGTTTTACTACGCACATTAATCTACCGGCGAATATTTCCAAGATAAAACGAGCTAGCGACTGGCGCTCATCTTTCCGCACTAAAAAATGGATGTTGGGCCAAAGTGCTGTTGCATGTGAAAAATTTATCAGAATCGCGGCGCGTTCTAAAAAGTGGCGGGAAATACATATTTTCAGGCCGGCCATTCGGTATGTTCTCTCTCTCTCGGTTTGAAGCGATTATGATATCGAGTACCATTAGTATCGGAACGCGTCGTCCTCTCTCTATTTGGCCCACTTTCATGCGCCCTCGCTCGACATATCCACGCCAGAGAATATTGTTATAATGCGAGATCGGTTGTTCGTCATCGCTTTGATTGGCCCGAGCGCATTACGGTTAACGGTGCACTGCTTTTCCGCTGCTCGTTAAACATTACCGGGCATTAGTTTAATCTACATTATGACGAGCGTTTGCCCGCCATTCGCTATGGCGTTCTCGGCCAGAAGCTAACGCGGCATCTCGATTAATATGGCATGATCGAAATCGCATTAACCTAATGCAATTAGAGGGAGGCTGACGCGCTTGTTACGCTCGGAATAGTGGATCGTCGGATAACTTAACTTCGACTCGAAATAAATGTCGCTTTTCGCCCACCAGTTACGCGAAAACGACTGCCACGGAAGAGAAAAGCTTGCTTTTCACTCTGTTTACGATCCCTGCACCAACGGAGACGTGGAATGTCTTCATTTTCTACGACAGTGCAGTCTTGTTCAGTCAGCAGCGGGGTTAACCGTCCGAGTGCAATGACTTTAACCGAAGCCACCTGAGAAAAAAAGGGTTTCCTTTTCCCTGACGTTTTGCTTTGGAAAATAAGACTGGGATTCATTACTAAAGGTGCCTAAGCCGAGGTGACAGTGAAATGGGTAGTCGTTGTCAGACAGCAGTTTCTCTTTATACGGTTTTATACAGAGTTCGAAAATATTGTGTAAAATCCATGGCAATCTTGTTCAACCCACATTAAGGGCGTGTAAATAAGGACATAGAAGTCAGTGAATAATTAAAAATAGATTTGCTCGTAATTAAAAAAATTTGAAGTTATATTCTCAAGTATTACCATGGTCGATTTAGATATCGAAGTAAATATTAAACTAAATTGTTTTCTATGAAAATGGATATTAAACTACTAGGATAGATTTCAATTGAAATAAACAAACGAGATATCAATATTGATTTGACGTTCGATTTCTGAAAAACTATTTCACGGTCACCAATAAATAGATCAAACGATTTATCAAAAATTAAAATCAAAATCGGATTTGAAAGCTAGTAAAACAGTCTAGTATTTGTCGTAACCGACTTATTAAAGCGCGCGCGCTCCGCTATGTGGGGCAGGTCACGAGAGAGAGAGAGATGAATTTCCTAAGGAGATGGTTAAACGGCATTGAAGCAGTTTCCGGCTTTTTGCTAATCCCCTAATCATATGCCAGAGCAACCATTCGACTAATGGATGCGTCAGTATTTGCGGACACGCGGATGCATACGCTTAAGTAATTATCGATCTAAATTACTTGGAAACCAGTCGGCTGATCAGTGCAACGGAATTAATTTACTGTTTCTATTAATTCCCACGGTGCTCTGCCGTGCCGGGCGACCGCCTATCCTTTCAGCAACGCGGATTGCCGTAGATTCGATTGGAATTGAATTTCTGGGCTTACGGGATCGCCCTAATTGAAATGGATCTCAGCGTCCTTTGACTGGTTAAATCAAAAGATACTCTCTTTCACCCGCGCGTGCAAAATAAAACTCGATAAAAGTTACGCTACCCATCGTTTTTAGTACTTCCTTTATTTCGTTAGCGGAGCACAGTTCTATTTGGATTAGACACGACTTTTAGTCCGATTCTTGCCTTTGAAAAATACTACAAAATCTATCGGTGTCCACCAGCTCGTTATTCGAAATACAAGGATTATGAAGTTATTGTCTACAAAGACCAACGTAACATGGAGCTAGCGATGGACATTGCAACAAAGAGCAACTTTTCATTTAGATATTATAATTCCACAGCCAACTTTAAGACTACGTAACTCACGCAAAGGACTCAGTAAAGCAAATTTCAATTTCAAAGCTTTTCTAACAAGTACCAAAAGCAAATTACGTGGTTGAACAAGAAGTAAAGTACGAATTTTTGCGTTTACTCCGACAGAAAGCTGGAAAACGAAGTGCACACAGAATGTTGGCGAAATTATACGACTCGCCTAAGGAATTAACATAGCGACTACCTAGTTTGAGAATCCTTCATCTCGGATTTCAGACTTCCCTTTCAAATAGTATCTCTCTGACTGGTTGTCAGTGTTTGGGTGTACGATACAAGCCGCGAGTTGCTCCAGTTTACAGACGAGGCGAGCATTACACTACAATAAGCCGTGATACCCGGCGGCGGCAGCATCAAGCGGATCGCAAATGTTGGCAATTTTCTAGGAGGCTTCATCAGCGTTATTAAATTCGCCAATCAGCGCGGAGTGGTGCGTGAAAGCTGTTGCTCTCCGAGGAAGAAAGTCCACGCTGCTCTCTCCGTGCGTGTGTCGGCGGCTCTGACGCAATATCACTTGGGCATCAAAGGGTTAATACCAAGCCGATTACTACGTATGGATAGGCAGAAATGCGAGCGAGCGAGCGAGCCACTTGCTTTGAGGGACAGATATGCGTGTCTCAGGGAGAGTGGTAGCCTGGTGCGCGCCTGTGTTTGCCACTATCTGGCGATTCAACTAGGCCACTTAGCGTGTCCGCCAGCTTGACGGGGAGCGAAGCTTCCAGGGATTCCTGGAATTCTCCGGCTCTTTCGTGCCACTGAATCTCCAAAGCCATCCTAGCCGACTGCTACCACTTCCTTTGCGCTCCTGGGAAAGAAACGTAGCGAGTGAGACTTCCTGTCACACCAGAGACGCACTCGTAAGCGACGTCGACGTCGGCGTCGACGTCTCACGCTCTCAGGAGCAGCCCGCGACAACATCGATCCACTCGTAAAAAAGAGATAGAGATGGAGAGAGCCAAGCGAGAGAGGAGACATTTTCACCAGCGACTTCGCAATGCCATGCACATGTAATTTAAAGGACCCTGACTTCTCCTCAAAGAATCTCTCTCATCCCCTCTGTTAAATGATATGGTGAAAAAATTACCCCTCTTTTATACTCTCCATGCCCTTTTCGCGCTTCCTTTTCGTGCTTTTTTACAACCGACACCTACACATAACGTTTTTTATGGGCTGCGGCTGGACGCCGACGGGGAAAGGCCACGATGACAATAGACAGCCTTGAGCTGTGAAGTTCAATGCTTTGGTGCCGGCTGATCCTTTTAGGAAGAAAGCTAAATATACCGGCAATCTTTCCATTCATGCACTTTTACGCACTTCTCATTGAGAACAGGAAACTCGATGACATTCAAGAAAAGTATGGCTTCCTAGCGCAGAGGTATTTACGGAGGGATGCACTATTTCAGACTCTACATTAAATATTTCTCTGTTGCGACGGGAATATCGAAAAAATGTCAAAACACGCCCGGCTTTGTTTTTTTAAGTAGAATGATATTAAAAAATGTATCGTCTGTCAGAATCCAAATAAAGCAAGCATGAATGAACTGATTTGTTAATGTTTTACTACTGCGGATGCCTAATGAATCGAAATGGAAACGGATTCTCTAACACTGCTTTCTTTATTTCACGACACTAAAATTGTTTCTAACTTTCACTATCTACGGAATCACACCCAACACACAAGACACGTTTCTCTACTCGCGTGACTCTACTAACTGTATCGATTTGACGTTCAACAAAAGCCGCGCAATTACTTTACTTCCACACGAAATCCACTAGTCAAAACAAACTATCCAAATTGATTTTATCCAACTTGATCAATTCACTTATTCCCAGCAAACGTTAAAAAAGCACACGCGAGCGTTTCAAACCTTAAAAGAAAGCTAATATTTCAAGGACCACTAAAACACAAGACTGTCTCTCGCCATCAACGTCTGCGAGGAGAATAGCGTTAAACCGGCGAGAATCCAATTCGCAAATAGGGCTATCACAATTCTGCGGGCAGTTGGCCGCTCGTAAGAGAAGAAGGGGAAGTAAACGTTCCCTTTAGTATGGCTGGGTGGCGCGCGCGCGCGCGCGCTCCTAAAGGGAACCGGAGACTTATGGTGCCGTAAACGGCAAATGGATTTTGCACATGGAAGATGCAAGTTCGGTTTACTTGACCTATATGTATCGGGGGTGCGTGTATGCCTATATAAAGGTGGCATGGTGTTGTATAGATTGCGCCGGCTATTTACGTGTTACGACTAAATAAGGGAAAAGTGGAGAAAAGAGTGCGACACAGTCGGAGAGACAGAGTGAGACTGAAAGTGGCTGGGAGGGCGGACTCGGGAGACTGGGACGGCCACGTTCTAGGGCTCGCTGGGGTCGCTGGGGGAGACGAGAGCCGGGAGGGGGTAGTTAATTTACGTCAACTGCCTTTTACGTTAAAATGTAAGTCCAGGTCGCTTGGTTTATGCGCGCGCGCGCTCGCTCGCCACCTGGCGTTTATGTATTTTTATCTGACCCTGATGCGTATGCGTGTGCTTTAGATGTCACCTGCGTTTACATCCCTTTACCTAACTCACTATGCCAGTCCGACCTATTTAACCCAATTTCCTGGAGATGTATTTGAATGCCCAAAAAAGAGACTCTAAAGGCGCAGGGTGGCATCGTAAAATTTAAAAGGCCAGAGAACCTTCAAGGTGGGCTTGCCGTTTTATGTTCCACGGTTGGCATTTTGTGGTAGCAACTGCTAAACATGGGACACTTTTTCCAGACCTTCCGAAAGTTTTAAGAGAAACATACTTTGAGGATTAAATTCACGGTCACCTAAACGCGGACATTCTAAAGCCTCGTTTGAATGGCTGTAATTATGTTTCAAGTTGACCCACAATCGAGACTGACCTGGAGAGTTAAATATTGACTCTGATACATCGCATCGTCGACAATACGGATACTATGGTACACCGATTGAGCAAATAAAAGATTGGTATTTGCGATTCTTGGCACATTTCGCAGTAAGAAGCAATTTGGTATTTCTTTTCGATAATATTTGTTTTATTAAGGCGCGAAGGGAGAGAAATCGGTCAAATTTCTGGCGCGAGCGAGATTCGAAAGGAGAATAATGCATTTATAATCGAGAAATGCAAGGCAAACAGGAAATATTGAGCAATAAAGGACGGAAGAATGAAACGAGCTGGAAGCTGTGCGTTCTTCGAGATGGACCGAGTCCTTTAAATCGTCGGAATTCCTTCCAATCGTTGCGATCTAGTATCGCGAATTAACAGGTGCCACGAGCAGCTTGTTCCTCGAATGCAACTAGATTGCTCGGAAATGCCTGCTGTTCGCCAGCGAGAAATATGCTTTTGATTTCCGCTCCGGTTCTCAGGAGGCCAAACGGTGACAGGTTAATCTCGCTTTGCCGCGCTCCGCTCGTCACGGGAGAATCTGCATGGAAATGCTGCTGCAAGACATGATTGACGCAGACAGAGCTAAGCTTTCCGAGACCTATTTCTCTCTGCAGCCCGTTAGAAAAAGGAGATCACCTCCCTCCAATTCATTAGCCAAATTCTGCCTGCTTAATGATTCCGTAGCGATTTATTACTGCGATACAAATGCGTAAGTGCTTTTTATTTGGTAAGTAATAACCAATTGCGCGAGCCACCGAGCTGTATGCTGGACAAATGGCAAAAATTAGACGATCAACCTCAGTCTGTTTGCTTTCGCAAGGAAAGTATGACGCACACACTTTTTATCCCGTCGATTTTAAACTACCACTGCGATATTTCAACCGGGTCAAAACGAAAAGTATCTCGACAAATCAGTTTTCTACGGGAAATGTACACAATCGTCTCGCGCTTAATTGGGTCTGTCGTTGAATCCTCGAGAGGATACGCAAACGTTTCACCGAATTTTGTATGGATAAATATGTGAATTTTCCTCTAATTATTCCCAATATTAAAATCACTCCCGACTGGTACCGATCGCGCCCGGAAAATACGAGAATTCTTTTGGAGCGCGTAAACCTATTAAATTGTATTAATTACTATTTCCAGCTCTTTAAGCAATCCGCGGCGATTTCATCTCGCAGCAAGCGCGCGGCTGCCGCGTATGGAAAATGCAATAGCGAATTTCGTTTAATCTCGCTACTGCTGGGCGTTTCCCCCCTTCCTTTTTCAAATGTCGCCAGTTATTTGCTCGTCCACTGTGTGCGGCGGTGGCGGCATTCAGTCGGAGCAACGGAGCGGCGGGGGGGCCACTTTTTCATTTCATTTTTTTATTAAAAATCATCGGGCAAATAGTGTCGTTTTATCAGGATTTCCGGGGACATACGCACGCTGTTGTTATTCCCCACCTGCCCCTTGATGGCGCAAACATGGCTATGTGCGTCAAGCAAAAGTCATAATCGCCACTCGGAGAGTATTACGCGCATATTATATTTATGTCACACAGCGACCTTCCGCACTCACCGCTCTCTTCCACCCGTCATCCACATCCTCTTCTCTCTTCCTCCTCCTCCACTCTCTCTGTGGACGCTCGCGTTTCATTTGACGGTAAATAATTCCGGTCGCTTCGAAATTCAAAATGCAATAAACGCGTCGAGCTACTGACGTATTACGACCGAGCAGCCTTTATGGGAAGCGAAAGCTTTCGCGGAACAATCCTCCTATGGGTATTATTGTCGAAGGGAAAATAGGTTGCGCCGCTCCACGGAAATCCCCGGGAAAAGCGACCTCATTAAAAATAAGGAATATTCCCTCATTTTAACGATGAATCAGAATTAACAATGGGATCCCTCGGAAAGTAGTCGAAGGCACAGAGCTCTCGCGAAAAGCAGGCTTGCAAGCTGCAATCTATTCGATGTGTTTCCCTATGCCATTATACCCTGATTGACCCAGATGGAGCGATAGATGCTGCGCACTTGGTGCGATCTCTCCTACATCTCGAAATATACTTGTTCTCCCGGGAAGAGATTGATTTGCATTCAAATAGAGAAATGCATCAAGGTACTTGTTGAGTTTGCGAAGTGCCGCGTATAGTTATAAAGGAGAGAGGAGTACAACATCTATCTCGATTTGTGGGAGGATCGATCGGTATTACCATAATCACGTCTCATTTTCACTTTGAGGCCGCATTACCTTGACTAATTGGTCATCCCTCATCGTAGACCGTGCTCGTCGACCATGCGTTTAAATTTCCCTCACACGGCTTCTCTCTCCTATCTTCAAACTCCGCCCCCACCGCCCGTCCGCCACCCCCGCTGACCCATTACCGGGCCTGCTCTCCTCTTTTCCCGTCTCTCTAAAAACGTTCAATTTTCAGCCACGATTGACTGGCTATCGGCACCAAGAGTATCGAGACAGAAATCACAATTTCAATCCAAGCATACACCTCTCTCTAGCTCGTGCGTGATGTACACCAAGTGGCTGGCTGGCTCGACGTGTGCCACCACCACCACTACCACTTGCCAAGGGGAAATGTAACTCCTCGACAGAAACGGCATACTGAATGAATCGTCGGTAGAAATCCCGCGGGCGGATCGATCCCGCCCGTAATTGCCTTCGCTCTAATCCGAATGGATAGCCTATTGCATCTCCCTCTCGCTCGCATTCTCTCCCTCTCTCTCTTTCTCACACACACACAGTCACTCTCACTCGCTATCTCTGTGTTACATATTCGGCGACAAAGCGAGACGGCCTGCTTCTATAAATACACTTTCATTGGCGCGCGAGGATGCCAAAATACTCGCAATTATCCCGCTCTTCCTAAACCCTTAAAGGGAATGTCAATCCATCTCAAATACGTACAACCCTCGCCACGATAAAACCAAGATTATCCAGCGCCTGTCTTTACCACTATCCTCTATGCACTAACGAATTACCGCTAAGTGATTAAGCTAGCAAACTATAGTTTCCCGGAGAATCGATGGGAGTTGGTCCATGCGATTCCAGCGAAGCACCAAAGTTGTAAGCTCGCAGGATCCTCCATCAAGTTTGAATCGAATCGTGGGAGTTACGTGATCGAAACTTACTACTTCCACCCACCATAAAAGAGACTCGAGACCCAGTTAACTAAGGAAATTTCCATGCTCACCATTTCTCTTGGCAGATAAGTAAATATTAATACTTCAATTTTATACGATAACTTTCTAAGCTGTGCATAGTAATTTTGCAAGACACTCGCGATCCAACACTCACACATACGCATAGACACACACAGAGAGAGACGAGGAGAGAGTGCTAGGATCGTCTAATCCACTGAAGTGAGTCAAGGTGCACGGTATCGGGTGGCCCGTGAACTGACAGGGTGGCTTTCTCCCATTGGTACCAAGGGTGAGTCTGTGCCAGTGGGCAAAGCCGAGAGAAAGAGAGAGTGGCACCTATAAAAGTGAGGATCGCGACAAATCCACCACTAGACGAGCCACCCCTTCGATGCGCCACCCTCTCTCTCTCTCTGTTGGGCATCGAACAACCCTCCTATGCGTGTGTGTGTGTGTGTCACGGTTTGTGTATCCGCTTGTCCCCGACACCATGCCCAGCACACACCATAGACACGCGCGCGCGCCTGTACTAGCACACAAGAATGGCGCACCCTTTGTGCTAAAATTAGAAGTGACGAAGCGAATAGCCACTTGGATGGCTTCGGAGGAGAGAGAGAGAGAGATAGAGAGAGAGAGAGAGCTTTTATTCGAGCGGCAGCAACAGCAGCAACACACAGCACTGGCAGTTCGCCGGCCACAGCCGTTTAGACGCGTAACGTAACGTGTTGCGGCGGCTTTCAGCCCCCGGGATAAGAGCGGGCGAGCGCATGTTTCGATGAGGAAAGCGTGTATCGAGATAGAGGAGAGCTGATAGCGGAATAGAACGAGGCAAAGCCTTCGGGCAACCTGTATACAGGGTGTAAGCCTTCCTGTGGCATTAATTTAAACTTGCAAGCTCCGAAGGCCAGATAAATACATGCGTCAAAGGATTTAGTAATCGTTAGAACCATGTTAAAGTCCTCGCGTGTTCAATATCAAAGAAAATGCAATTATTCTTGTAAGACTTGTTATCTTGAACTGTCAAATGATTGTTATCTAGTTAGGACTTTGGAAATTCATTTAAAAAATGTATTATGATTGCTGGTATGAGTTTCAAATTTTTTACTACGCGCTTGATTAACTTGATGACGCATGAAAGCTCACACCCTGGTTTTATGTACCACGATATATGATAGAGATGTATGTAAACCTTGGCGTTCATGAACGAGGGGGTGCAAGCGCGACAGGGTCTCTCTCTCTCTCTTTCTCTCACTCTCTCTCTGGTGCGGTGCATGGAAGTAATAATAAAACCGCACTATGAACATATTTACTTTCGTCTCCCATTCACCTTTACCATCTATCTCCTCGCCGTTCACCCCCAGTTTCATTCGTAGCCTTTAACCACCTGTGAATGCACACACTAATTAATTCACTCCTCGCAGCCCACGCTGCTTTCCACGCTGCCTGCAATTAGTGATTAGTGTACCTTAACTCGATTATTCCCATCGACGACGTTGCTTTGACCCTCCGTGTGCTTAATCATCGGGCAGACGAGCGCCTAGATGTTTCGCCAGTGGACGGCCAGCCAGCGTATGAGCGTACAGTGTATTGGACAAGTGCGTGCTTCAAATTTCGAAATTCGAGGGAGAAATTGCGCCGGAGAACGGAATTGATGCATCTTTTAATTAAACGTTATGTTGAATACTTTGTGAAAGCTTTTCAAATAAAGAATTAATACGACTCGTCGAGCAATATTATTTGTCTTTGTAAGAATTATTTCCCGTTCTCTACTAATTATAAAAATAACGTATATTCTGCACGATCGCGATACCTTGAATGTTAATACTTTGCGATCGTATGTCGAGTTAAAAATACTGTAATAAATCTAGCTTGCACGGCAATGACTTAATACTATTATTATATCAAAAAGAATTAAAGCTTTTTCGGAGCTTTTACTATTTGCGAATGGTAGGTACATCTAACCCGAGGCAAAACCGATCCAAATTAGAGAAGCGTTGTCGTTGTCCGCATTGGGGAATGAACGGCGGTTTTGGCGCCAGCGAAATCGCATAATAGTTGATCGAAGTTGCCGTGCAAACTGGAGAACGCGGGCGGGCGCGCGCGCGGGCGCGTGGTCTACATTGGGCCAGGACACTTGTTTGCTCGCGTTAATTATACCCGTGCGTATACCTTCTGCGCTCGGCCGCTAATTACTAATTAACTTCGGCTACCGAGAATTTTCCCGCTGATGGAATTCCCTCTCTTTCCGCCTGACAGCACAAGTCATACGACTGCTTTTCCAATTAGAGCAGTCGTAACTGTCCGGGATATACTGTCGGAGGACAAGAGAAGGGGCCACGTCCTCGAAACTTCCCGAAGGAGATCGCGATCCTGGCAGCAACGCAACCACCTCCGCATTCTGCAATCCCTTTTAATCGCCTGGCTTCTAGGATATTTTGCCAATTTCTATCGAATTTCCCCATTAATACTGGTAGCGGTGCGCGCGCGCGCGCGCTTTGGCATCCAACGGTCCACCGCACATCGAAATGCGGATGGAAACTTGATAGATTTTCCCGAGCAAATATAAACAGCAAATATAAACGGTAGGGCCGTGGTTGGCCGCTCGATGGTTGGTTGGTTGGTATAAAAATAGGAAAAAGGAACACGCCACTATGAAGCCAGCCGGCGGCGGCGGCGGCGGTCGGCCAGCGAAATATCGATTAGACACCTTCGACAAACTGATAATGTGATTGATTTATCCGTGGCAATCGATCACTGCTGCTGCTCTCCTCATTCCTACACCGTTATACCACCAGCCCTCGGTGATGATAATAAATATTCCGCTCGCCTTTCTCGTCGTCTTTCACTGTCTATTGATAATGGACTGCCTCAGGTGAGAAACTAACCATCTCGACGCACTTTCATCCAGCAATTCGAGAAATGAAACTCCGTACAATCCTCTCCGAGCCTCACAACTCACAGGCTTCCTCTCCTCTATCCACGGCTCTTCTATTCTAATCCCGTAGAGTCAGGCTTTTGACGGATAGTTAGTTCTTCAAGTCGAGATATTCTTGTGCAACAAGTGCTTAGTCGCGCCACTTAACTCACCCACTTATGCCAAATAACGCGGTGGGACACGCGCTTCGAACTGACAAGAGCCAAACAGCTAGTAGTATAAAATTACGACTCTAATCGCGCGGTGGGTGGAAAGTGCTCGCGAAATACTCGCTTCGCGTCTCCTGACTGAAATACGATATAGTGCTTTAGTGCGCGCTTGTATTGAACGAGCCGTCTATCCGACAAGAAAAGCCGTTATACTTGAGAATTTCACTCGAAAACTCTTAAAGGATTCTCTGGCGCCTCTCTCGTAATTAAGATATTGTCTGGTTTCTCTACTTAACCGCGGGCTACTTAAGATTGTTAAAGTAATTGCGGTAATATGGTAATTATTACCATACGCGGATAGTAATCCCTTCAAGTACATCGTGCACAAACTAATACACGTAAATGGAAAATGTAATGAAACGAAATAAAACTGTAAAGAAAAAGAGGAGAAATTCAACTCTACATTTTTAACATAACAACGAGAGAGTTTCCAATAGAATAATTCGAATGAACGGAAGAGTGGAAAGTTGGCGCGATAGAAAGGGTTCGTCGGTAAACTAACACAAGTTGTACAATTATATTAAGCGTGCGCGGTGTGTGCGGCCAGACTCCAAATAAATAATTCGTTTAGTTCAAAGGACGAGGCGAGAGTAATGGATAAATTTTCTGGGTCGTCGTCCTCTCACTGCACGAACCGAAAATACGTAACTCGATTTCGCTTGCTTGAAAGTGTATTTTCCGTATTAATTGAACGAGCATCCGCAATTCATTACGCCATCAATCGCTGGCGCCTCTCGTAGCGCGGCGAGATACACAATGGCTCACGCTCGGCTGGCTCGCCGCCACTCGTTAGTATAATCAAAAAGCCTGCAGGCACTCCCGAATTACTTGCATTTCGTGCGATGATTCTCCCAGCGATATTAATATTAGCGCGCGCGCGCGCGCGCGCACGTCAATCGTACGAGCCGAGCCGCATCATTTACTGGTCGAGAGAACAAATCCATGGAATGCGAAAATCAATTGCCGGCCGGCCGGACTGCTTAATTCCAGCACCCTCGAGAGAGCTCCACAATCCGCCTCGCGGTCTCTGTCATTTCAACAACCTATTATTTCGTTATACTTTCCACGAAGCCACCAGATAATTTTACTCGCCGCAATTGGATTAACGTTCTTGCCAATTCACTCTTGTTAAGAGCACCCTTACAGTTCACCGAGTCTAACTTTCGATTCAACTATATATCTTTCTAGAGTTAACTGTTAAACACGATAAAGTATTTAAAAACGTTCATCGCGGAACACTAGCAACACTATTAGCACTACACACACATAATATCTTATTTTTAATTATTCACACATTTACGAAAAATACCATATTATTTGCAACGCGTTTCTAATACTTGAAAGTTAATTAATATCATGCAAAAATAACTTGTCCCACTTTTACAGAATTTCACTGTTGCCACTGATGTGTCAAAAGAGAACTGCTAACTGGAGTTTATCACTAACGAATCTATGTGTTGACACTACGAAAGCTCGCAAGGTAGTGACGTGCTCTTACAATCTTCTAACGGATTCTAACTAGAAACCTCCCCTGTGTCCCCCTCTTCCTGGTTGGATCCAATAACTACCGAATTCCCAACTTCAAGATAATTGACAATGCAGCGTCCGACTGCTTGTCGTCTTTCGTACTTCGGTCACGTATTGTCACTACGAAAGCTCGGAAGGAAATGCTGTGTTTCCAGGATCCTTCAAGGAAACTATTCTGTTTCCCCCTCTTCGCATTTAGAATCCGGTAACTGCTAAATTCCTAACTCAAAGACAATTGGTAATGCAACGTCAGACTTCTTATTGTCTTTCGTACTCGGGTCTGCTAAACATTACCTGACCCTATTGGAGATTGCTGGTTATCCGGGTAAAATGGCTGACACCTGGGCACCATGTGTGCGCTTGGACCCTTAGATCCCTCGAGCACCTCAGGGTTCCGGTCATAAATCATTCGTCCTATCGAGCTGCCTGACTTAAGGTCATGTAAAGGTGTAAAACATAACATGTTAATTTTAGCAGCATACAATGATATAACTTAGATAGTCGCTGATAAATGAAAAATGAAATAAGAAAATAAATGGTAGTATTGGAGGAATAATTGAAAGGGGTTTATAGTTTCGTTACGCTTCGATATTTCGTAATATTTGTTTCGAGACTTGCGATACGTAACAACGAAGTATAGCGTAATAGATTGCGCAATCGGTTCACTCGTAACGTGTTAAATAATTGTAATCTACTTTCAGTATCTTGCAAGTTGTTCGTTTTATAAGTAATTGGCACGGCAGTTGATATTTCATAAATAAATGTAAGAGGCAGAACGAACGGCCAGCGAGCGAAGTAGTCGTAGCGTTGGAGAAGCGAATAAAGTTACATCCTGAATTTATCAGGCGGCAAGCGCTAATGAGTTAATTAGCCCGCGTTCCTGCCAACCTATTAAACGTCCGGCTTCCACGTATATTTTAAGCGAGTCCTGTCAGCCCGCGAAGGATACTGAATTGGGTCGAGTTGCGTTACCCTATTTCTGGATATTACGCCTCCTTCTCTTCTAAAGTGGAAAGGATTTTTCTCTCCTCCGCTCTTTCTCTCTCTCTCTCTCTTTCACCTCTTTTCACATGGATGCAACCCGTTGAAAGAGCTCCACTATGCACGCTAATAACCCAGCCAACCATTTACTAATCGCTTATGTCCTCCGATTTACTTTACTTCCTCACTGCGACTTCCGATCCTATTTCCGGAACAGGAATCTTATCGATTTACCTCTCTCAGCTACATACTCCTTTCCTTGCTAAATCTGATGGGGTGGAAGTTCCATTGAGAATTGTATTGGAATTCTACTGAGAACCGAAGCCAAAGCACTTCGACAATCGGAAGGAACTCTGTTACTTCGAGGGTGAAATTTACAGAAATGATGAAAGATATTCGATGCCTCGGTGGTTTGCTTGTTTTCTGACGATCCGATTTAATGATAGCATCTTGGCACACGTGGACTCTTTTGTGGATGGAGATATTCCGGGTATCTAGGAAACTACAGCCTTCAAATTTAAATTACGCGAGATCTTTATCCAAATCAGATGGCGCATTCGTACAATACGATGCACGTGGACCTTGCAAGCTTTACCATGAAGGAAACCAGTGGAGGGACAAGTTGCTTGATGGTTTCTCGGGGCGTTTTGGATTTGTGGTGTCTCTGCCATCTAAATACCAAAATCATCCCTTAGGTTAGACAGTGGAATTCCTGTGAAAATATAAAAATCAAAGGCATTAGATGAAACACAAGAATAAAATTATAGAGAGAATTACAAAACTATGGAAACTATGGACAGAAGTAACTACTGATGGTATTAATAAAATATGAACGATGTTTGTTAAAGGGGTAAATAAGCTGTTGATAAAATAGAGTGCAGTAGGTACAATGATGATAAGTCACCCCTCGATTTTTATCGGGCTGTAGAAACGTATCTACTACTCCATTGTTAGTAGTTTTCTGATCTGTGGAATTAAATAATTACTAGATAAATTTACGCACAGTAGTAAACAATAAAATACGCGAAAATTGTTCAAAGTATGAATAATAAATCGTAATATTCTGATAAATCATTTCCGCGGTACATTCCAAATTCTGTGTCTCAAATTGCACGGTTTTTTAAACCATACGCTTAATTAAGTTTTAACTGCAGCATTGATCTGCACACGAATCTACGCACGGTATACGGAACGAAGATGTCAAAGCGAAATTACTACATTGCCAAACGCTGCTCATTAATTCCGCGCGATCGATTCTTCAGTATAGTCGTTCAAAGTGATTGTTCAAAGCAAGAGCACTGATATCACTACCTACGAAACAATGAATAATTCAATCATCGCAATTAAATAATGAATTAATGCTTTTGCTCCGTTGAACGGTTTACGTTTCTACCAGAACTTTCCTAAATTACAAAGACTAAAGTGACTCGAATATTCAAACAATCCATGCATTTCTATCACGATAAATTAACAACAAAAAAGATCACTCAAGAAAACTGAAATGCAACGGTATGCATGCTAGCCTACAATCAACAAACTGCCACCAGCTTCGTTTAATTCACTTTTATTAATGCCTCTGTAATCTTATACTGTAGTAAACATTGCGAAATAATTTACAGAGTTTCTCTCTCTTTCGCGCGGCGTCATTCGGAATTCGGGTATCCCCGCGCTCTCGTTTCAACATTTATCTAGAACTTACAGACTACCACCACCCCTTTCCTGACACCTCGCACTCATTGCTCCACATTATTCAAGTGTCGTGTGCGATCGAAAGTGTTTCCTCGGTCTCTCCCTCCTCGTCTCTCTTACTCTTTATTAATTATCCTATCGTATGTATAAGGATGCTTGTAAGCGCATGTACAGAGATAAAACTTTCCTCTAAGTTTTGAGCATACCGCGCGGCTTTGGGTTTCTCCTTTGGTTTCATCTCTCTCTCCCTCCAACCTCTACCACTCTCCCACTTTCTCTCTCTCTCTCTCTCTCTCGCTCTCGCTCTCGCTTACACTCTCGCACTCTCTCCCTCTCACGCTCTCCTTCTTTCTCTTCCTCCCTCTTCGATTACCACTAGATGCAATTACGCTTATACGTTTTAGTAGTCACTTAAGTAGTCGTTCGTCTGTATTAATTCGAATTTCTCAGTGAACTGTAACACTGATCTCTCGTGTCTTTGCCTGTACGCGTGTCTACGTGTATGTATGTATGTATAGGTGTGAGTATGTTGCGCTCAAGTGTGAGATGATTATTGATAGTGCACGGCTCAATTGTACGAATCAGTGAGGCGCATAGCAATCTCGACATGTACAAATTGATCCTTAAACGACCAATCGGGTGATAACGTGTCTCGGTAACGCCTCGTCGTGTTTGTCATGCTTCTGTACAATGTGTATGCTACGAGAAGAGACATTTACAGTGGTCAAAGTTGAAGGTATGAAGGACTCTCGCAAATCTGGACCAAGTCTGATCGATTGGAATCCCGTCGCGATTAATTTTGCACGCCTATTCTTTTCTTGTTCTCTCTTTCTTTTTCGAGGATTGTTCCTTGGTATATATTGTATATACTTATGTATTTTCGCCGTGATAGCGTAGAATTCGCCGGAGACTTTTTGTGTCATGTACAAGACGCGTCTGTTAGGCGCGGAGTATCGCGGACTTAGTCTACTTTTGCATTGGGCCCTTCATCAGTACGATTAATATCCTTAATCTCAATGGGTCGGTGACCCTGTGTTATTTATTTGTTGTCCCTGTGCTTCCGCCACTGTTTCCAGCGACTCTTCTACCCTCCCGTCTCTCTCTTTCTCACTCTCTCGTTTGCGCATCGCCGTGTACGGTAGGGTCCTTGCGAGGGTCCTGACACGGAGCAACATGGGTCATATAGAAATGAGTGACTAGATAGTACGCGCGCCTTTTGAAAGTCATCAATCGTCAGCGACACGACACACGCCTTTCTCGGCCATTCGTAATTCGATCCTTAGCGACGGAAACACCAATGAAACTGAGATACATCGGACTTGCAATTTCTCACCGCGTTCCTTTCGGCCTTTTCCCCACCCCCGGTTCTTCAATTCTGCACCTGCGCTTTGTAGCTGCAGCCACGGTTCTTAAATTCTACTATCGCGTAACTGTAAACTTTGTAATAATAATCAGAAAATCAACTTTTATGTTCACGTTCAATATAAAAACACGAAAAGTAGATTAAAATAGCAAAAAATCCTTAATTTTCCCATGTAATAATGAATTCCCCTTTTTATAAACTTCGACTCTCAGATTCGTAACACGCGGCTGCAGATACACAAGCCGTATGCCTCTACAACTTTCCTACGCATTATCGAAATCTAAAGTAAAGTAAAGTGTAGCATCCACGAAACCAAGTGTCGCGTGCGCGATTCAGTAGCTGAGAATAGGAACAGAGACGAATTCTGGGGACAGACTACCGGTGTTTGCCCGTGTAACCCTAATTCAATTCCTCTTGTATTTAGTTCATTAACGAATTAGTTAATATTACAATTTATTAACAGTTCATACTATCCATTAGTTTAACGTTCAACGCCAACGTAGAGCATCAGATTTCTCATCTTTATGTTACAGCATTTTCCATCATACTATTCAATATATATATATATATATGTATATATATAATATGTATATGTATATATATTTATATGTCCATATGTATAGTCATTATGTATATATGTATAATATGTATGTATAATGCACAAATCTATGCATACACTTAATATTTATATTATTTATACGGTACTCGCACCTCCTGCGTAGAGCTTTAGGTATGCGTACATGCATCTGCTCCGAGTGTATGTGTGTTACGTGTATACCGTGTTAGTGGGCGCGTCTCGATACGCGGAATGAGCTTTTACACTATACACCGAGAGCCCGCGCTCTGAACCCAGAGGGAGCCTTTTAATTCTTAAATCCTAATGAAACCGTGTATATGCACGTGTCGGTGCCAGTGTGTATGTCTGTGTGCGTGTATGTATGCCTTATGCTCGTACGAACCGCGTGATGATGCTCTCGGCCGCAAGTAGTGCCATCCCGAAACCATGAAGTTTCGGTGGCGCGTGCGACTCGCAAGTGGACACGCCGACACTCGAAGCCAAAGAAACGGAAACTTCGTGATTGCTCTGCCAGAAGCAACGTCACTTTTTAATCAGAGAGAGCTTGCGAGGCAAAGCCGTATAGATAAGTGAGGGGCAAAGCCGCGCCAAGGATCCCTGATAGGAACTTCGCAATGGAACCTTTCCTCCGCGAGCTTTCGTGACACTTCGGGCGAATGCTTTCTTGGGAGGACCAACTTATTTGCTAGCGGGTTTGGGCTGAATTAATGAACACGGGTTCGAAAGGGGGTCCAAACAGAGATTTGATCCTTTTTCTGTATTTTGAGAAATAATATTCGATTCGACGCATCAATGAACTGGACTTTATTTCTGTGGACATCGAAATACACCGATTTATTGACCATGTAATAGTTTTCCGTAAAGTTATGGAAGTTGTTCACACAAAGTCTGGAATTCCTCCAGGAAGTTTATAAGGTATTGTATCGATTCGGGTAGTACACAATGATGTTTAGTCACACAATAGCAAGTGGATTCGAAGCATTTGGCCGAAGTGTCTCGATTCAAGACTCCCTTTCCTTCCTTCCTTCCTTCCTTCTTCTTACACACGTACAGACTGGCGAGTTACTCGACTCTTCCCTTCAAACGCCTTGAAACACCGGTAAGCCTTACACGCGTGCCGAAATAATGCGACAGTGAAATCAGGTGCGCACGAATCAGTCATACAAGTCATTCTCGCCGAACGCGAAATTCGCACGTCGACTCCCTCCTCCTCCGCCTACCTCTAAACGCAAGGACGCGCGCCTTCTCGCGCGATTTGAAAAGAGACAATCCGTAAAAACGGGAAAGTATCGGCGTAGAAAAAGCGTATAAAAAATCGTCAGACCCCTCGCAGACAGCAGTGGACGAAAAAGAGAGTGCAGTGCTTTATATATATATATATCTTGGCGAGCACGCCTGTACACAAATATGTGGATACACTCGCAACGATGCAGTAGGACGATTGCGGTCAGCCGGCCAGCCGACTGGAAGCTAAACTCTCTCCTCCATGTTCCAATCGGATCGCGCGCCGCGCCGTTTATGTCTAGTCAAATGATTTCCTCGACCAACTAAACAGTCGAACTAAATTCAATCGCATTTTCCACTCTATCCCATCTCTCCCCAACTGCGTGTGTATGTATGTGTTGAATAGTATGATTGTTCACCCGAGAACCATGTCAAATTGTTGACCGATAAAAAGTTCAATGAAAGTGAACGCATCCGATAGGAATGAAAAGGTATTAATTAATGGAGAAGTGTGTTGAACATTTCTATCGATTACGCAGCAGACGAGCGTGCCACGAGCGTTTGACACGGATCTCGAACATTTCTCTCTAGCACTTCGCCTAAAGTAATGCAACCGGCAATTCGATCCACGAATTCTGTCGTCGCATCCGTATCAGTAGCGTCAACGGTAAGGATGAGTATGTGTTTTACAGCAATAAATACAGACTTATATCATACAATTCCTGATCGACATAGCGACGAGGATTAGACGGGAGGATGCTTCGAGTAATGCTAGCAGAGGATACCCTTTTCTTTATAATATAATGAAAGAGCAGTAAGTCTTATTTAGCTCTGGGCGATCTAAGAAGTAACGCTTGGCTCGATGGCACCACTTCCGGCCGAGCACTGGTTCCAGAGGGGTTTTGCAATCGGCAATGATTAGTATAACGACTCTTATCACAGAAGTTATTTACACAATGCACCCGGAATTCCGTCCGTCCGCCCATCAATTCGCCTCGAAAGCGCGACGTGGAATACGGGATTTTCTATTGGTACAAGTTCCTCTGTGTGTACGACGCCTGGCTCGTCTTCAAAGACTGTTACATTTACACGTACCTTTTAGAAAACATCTAGGATGGGATAACAAAGAAGCCCCAACTCACTGTTCCCAGTATATAAGACTTTCGCAAAGGATCCGCTCAAGTCGTTTCGTGAAATCTCTCAGTCAATTCGGCCGAATTCTCTCCTATTTCGACCTCGCCTTACTCTGACTAGTAAATTTCAAATTTCGCAATTTATCTAAACTCGAAAAAGGACTTAATTACTCCGTACGAGAAGATTCTACGGTTGGGTCCGAGTATTGTCCAAATTCTAGCTTCAGATGATTTCAGGTTTTGATTTCTGGAAGTCGAAGACGAAAAACATTGGCAATATTTATTACTGTATAAATGATTACTTTTGCAAAGGGCTTCGATTTAAGAGTTGACACTTAACGCGTTTATCTACTCGCACCAACTATTCACGGGCAAAAATTTCCAAAACAGATCGAAAGTGGAACAATACTCAAACTCAACCGGTCAACTTATTCGACCTCGACAAGTGGCAATTCAATTCCGCGATACTCGACTCTCGCCCGGCCTAATGAATACTTAAATATTTATCACGTCTGGATATGTCGTGTGTGCGCGTGTCCATGTGATAAACGAAATTCCACACGCTGCTACCGCACACTGTAGCATTGTTGGCCGACTGGAAGCGCGCACGCGAGCAAAGGGCCAAATCAGAGCTTTATTGCTAACTAACGCACCGCTCCAACAAATGCCTAACACAACCCCTTTGTTATCCCGGTCCACAGGACACGTGACATACAAATACTGTCTCTGGTAATAGGAATATTGACACGGCCAATCATAAGAGCGACATAGATAATCGCGGAGAAATCAGAGAGAACCACATTCTTAGCGACAGCGTAAAACACACACATAGATGACAGCGACTGTGTGAGACCGCGACATTATCGCCGGACGATAACAATAATAATAATAATCCTAGTAATAATCATCTCGAATAATCGTACTCGTAGTAATAGTGACCAGTAGCGACTAGCAGTAGTAGTAGTAATAATAGCTACAGCGGTAGTAGCGATAATTAGTAATATTTGTAATAGTAGTAGTACAGCAGTAGTAGCAATAGTAGGAGAGTAGTAGGAGTAGTAATTAGTTTCTTTACGGTAGTGTAGTGATACAGCTAATGACACCCATCCGCTGGAAACGACGAGATTCTTGTTTTTTTTGGTTTTCTTTACACTGAGACAAAACGTTTAGTTAACCGAACATCGATTCGCTAGATTCTTATGCCCTACACATTACACGGGCTTACGTATGTACGTACAGCGAATTCCTTTTTTTTTTATATACCACGGGTTTTCATTTTCTCAGTTTCCCCCCTCGCGTCGCCCGCGAGAGCGCAACGCACGCGGCATACGCGACTTTGGCATCGAGCGCGCTTGAGATGTACACATTTCGAAATTGAACTATGTCCTTAAATCTCGTCTATGTGAGCTTTTCGTTTTAACGGTGTACCAAGCACCCGGGCCGATCGGCTTCGTCGAAAAATTCAGTTTACTCGTCGAGAGATCAGCTATCCTAGAAATTCACGCTTGAATCCGAAGCCGAATCAGCAGGCTCGGCCTTCGACGCGCAGTCGGTCCCGATTATTGAGAGATTATTGATCTTGTCTCACTTTCCATTAACTACTGTCAAAGCTCGCTCGGCTTATTCCAAACTATACTCGATACTATTAGAGTCCTGGCGAAGCAGGACCTACTCAAAAAGGAAGTGATACCAACCCGCCTTCTTAGACTTTTCATCGATACGAAAAGTTGACTTGGGCTAAATGATTGTCAATAAGCACTTGTTATTATGGGACCCAAGGGGAAAGAATTCGTAAGACACGTTCCACGGCGTTCTCGCCGCCTCGTCGCTACAGGGAAAGCTTTGGACCGACTGCTCGCCGAAAGTGTTTTTCCTTAATATCTCTCCAAATGGTACACCTGCCTACTAATTAATACACATATTCGTGACTATGCTCGTACTATTACTTGTACGCATATTTGACTGAATGATACTTGCTCGAGTGATCCTCATCTATAGTTGGCTAGCATGTATGCATGGTAATTTGAGTCCCACCCCGAACATTTATCCTCCAGTTTATGTACATATAATTATAGTTGAGTATTTAATTCAGAACACCACGAAATTACACATTATTATGTTTTCAGCGTCGTTTAAACATTTATGTTAAGTTTTTCCCTCTTACAATTAGCCGTAAGGATTATCGCATACACTCACTCATAGATACATACTTTCGCTCACCATTCTCTCCCCCTCATTCGTTCGACCATCAGCCTGTCAGCTAATGAAAAAATAGAGCAGGTTAATAATAAGGGTAGGTTTTTTGTTTTCCTTATCGTTTTGTGCGATATGAAAGTTCCCAATGGCGATACCGTGTACCCTCTCTCTCCCTCCTTTCCTATTTCACCGGTCCCTCTCGAGTCCCTCTTTTCTCCCATACCCTTTTCCTAGTGTCGGCAAAGGTGAGATATCGAAACGGGTGCACACGTACTTAGAACTTGTCGATAGTGATTCTACACCACTTTTATGTTTCCTCGGCGCGCGCGCGCGCGTTTACGCGGCGCAATTAATTGAATTAAATTTCTATTCGTTGTCCAACACGAAATGCACGGTTTTGGAATTATGTTCCCAAGGAATTTCTATGCTTACAATGGCGCGCTCGCGCTCGCTCGGCGACCCTTTTCGCCAGAGTGGATCGCTCGAAGATCAGCGCAAACCGCATCTACTCACTACTGATGAGGAAACTTTCTATGCGAGTAATTAACAGTATCGCAAGTGGCGCTGTGGGAAAGCGACGAGACGAACTACGGTTCATTGAATTTCCTGCGGGTTTCAAGTTTCCTCGAACTCTCCTTTGCCATTGCAATTACACGCACCTACCGCAAGTCGCCCCGATAAGCTGCTGTGTGTATTTTGGTAATATGCATTAAGAAGATACCAGCTCATTCCTATGAAACACAAACTAGAAGTTAGTCGGAGTGTCAAAATTACAAAACGCGAAACAGGAGGACGGAATTTTGACCGTGTGTCACGCAAATATGTCAACAATATTCTTAAATTGTAAAAGCTGGGTTTTCTAGAGTTTACGAGATTATAAACTACATTAAAAAACACGGCGATCAAAGACTACAGACTCTAGTTCCTCGCAAAACTTTCGAAATTCACATGAAAATATTCCTCACTGTCGTTTTAAATCAGTTCTCCATTTTCTCTCGATTTAATTATGTTTCAAGTTTATAAAACACAAGTATATCGCAAGTTTCATGGCTGATGCATGACAACTGTCTATCAAATTTGAATGCGATGAAATAAAAATTGGTTTACGAAGCTGCGGCTCCGGATTAGCTCTAACTAATAGTCTGCCTATTAATCAAAGCCTATCCAATACGCGCACAGACTTGTGAAGAGATGATTCCGAGTAAATATCCAGTAGGTCATAACAAAAGCACGATATTTGTCGAGTGTCGGCTTCCTTTGATCGGTTGGTAATTAGCCATTGAGCACGCGGTTAACGCGGTCGACCGCAATGAGCTATGCTACGGGTTCGATTGTTCGATTCTGCTAGTTAGCGTGTCGATTTTCTTTGAACCCGCAACCGATCCCGATCTCTATCAGGACCGACAATCCTGTTGACTTCCGAGTCTGCTTGCTCTCCACAAACAAAACCGGTGACACGGCATCTCTACTAAACTCTCCGCCCTCATCCCTATGCTTTTCATACAACTAATCACTACACACATGCTATCTGTTCCGAAACATTGATCAGACACTACTGATTTGGCTTTCGACATGCCTAAACTTATTTTCCTATCACATCCCAGTAATCTGATTCTATTAACTTAAAAAGGAAAATTAGCTTTGATTCATTACTCCCGGAAACTGGTAACTACGAGACGAGAATTGAATAAAAAGTATAGAGTTTCGTTCTCAAAGGAAAACAGTGAAAAATTGAAATATAATCGAAGGGATCAATCGATAAAAGAATTGCTTCTAAAGAACGTTAATCATCCCTCGTAAAAATAATAAATCTTCACTACTAGCTGATGAAAAGTGAGAAAAAAAGGTAAACTGATTGCACTGCGATTTCTCCACTTTTAACGCGAGCTACGTGGTTCGTCTCGTCACTCGCAACAATCGCGAAGAAAAAGAATAGTTTCCACTCCACTTGCCACTAGGGTATTACACTTCCCGACGCGTCTAGAGATCTAAAACGGACGCTCGAGAGCTAGGGACGCGCGAACGCGATAACTCTATACGCGCACGGACGTTCTACCAGCGACTGCGACACGGCACAGTCATTGAAAACCTCCGCGTCTGGTCGGAAAAAGTAAGCCATCGAAAGAAGCAAGGGCGTGCGAGTACGGCGTCTCCGATCGATTTGCCATCGCGGCGCTCTAATTCCGCGCCGGGGTCCCTGTGTACTCGGATTCGTGAGACTGTTACGGAAGCCAGGGGTGCACCAACTTGGCAGTTTTGTCTACTATCTTCTGTTTCCGCCACACAACACCTTCGCGATTCGCCACTCAACTGACTTGAACGAGCGCCCGAACGAAACTGAACTCCCCCGCAAATCACTCATCACCCTTCCATATTATTCCGACATTTTACGACCCTTCCTGGGCCTCTGACGTCACCGTCACCCAAGCGTAAATATCCCCTCAAGCAGGTAGTTCGGAGGGTCTACCAAAACAGCTTTCGAACGGGCTCTTTAATCCGGAGCTTATTGTTAGAGTAAGCTAGGCCATTAATGAGAGAGAAAATTTCCATCCAACTTTGCCTATGTCTAAGCTCTTCCCAAATGTTTAACAAGTATTTTCTAGCCTTCCCAACATTGGAAGGCATCATCGCTAAGACGCGAGAGCGATCTACTTTATTGAAAGACACCACACCGTCGCCCGATAGACACGCACGAATGTTTCGTCGGCTCTTTCGAAACCCCGTGTTCCCCCATTATCTAACTGGAAGAAGATTGGCGGCACCCCTGACTCGTGTTTTTATTTGGCAGTTATTGTTTCGAGAATATGCTGGCTCCAGCAGAGATCCATCCGCGGCGCGATTAATAATCCTCCGATCGTAACACCGTGTCCCGCATGCACCACTGATTACTCGCAAGACTCAACTCTCGTCCCACACCCAGCTAGCCTAACTATTCTTAGAATAACCATTACCGTAATTAGTATTATCTTTAACGTCACTGAATTATTATCGTAATCGTTATGTTATCCCTCATTCCGTTTTCCCATTGGTATCATTACGATTAGTGTTGTTAGTTGTAGTTACTCTTAGTTTTCAAGTAACATTACCACTATTATTATTATTATTGTTACTATTATTGAAAGGCCGCGACAACGCTCATTCTCGCATCCTCTCGATATACCTTTCTCACCCTCGCGGATACATGCACGCAATGAATGTACAGACAACACATCTAAACGTGTATATCTCGTCGTTCGTCGACTGGGGAAGTCGAACACCACCGCGAATCATCGTCGCGACGAACATCGAGAGTGTTTGTTCCTTACACGGTAATGTACTTAGATAGAAAAAGAGTGACAGCAATACACGTACGTCGAGTTACAAGTCAATGAGACAGTCAGGAGATTTCAGTGTGAACGCACAACGAGCTGTGTATTGTCGACATTTTTCCGAGGCGGCCATTTTCATCCCGAGACCTGCGATCTCCTCCTCCTCCTCCTCCTTTTATCCTAAGTTTCTTGGCTCCCGCACCGTACTGATCCAACTCGCCTTACCCAGAGCTTTAGCTCACCTTGCCTAGACATCCCAGCCGAGCAATATGATTTTCTCTAGCCTAATCACTCAGCGAAACCCGATAGCATTGGTAGAGCGTGACGAGATTTCCACGCGATTCTTCTTGCCGGTGTCGTCGGTACGTCGGCTACAAAGCCTTCTTTGGCATCATGGTCGGACCATCTTAGGTGGATGCGTCTTGGTGACTCATGCGGCAAAGTGGATCCTGGTGGTGGTCCTGGTTCGAGCGTATCCTGGTCCTGTCATCTCTTCTTCCTCCTCTCCACGCCCGTCGTGTCCTCTTTAATGACTAACTATATAGAAGCACGTTGCGCGCCGCTAGATAGACTCACTCCTGCTGCCCCGTCTGGTATCTCTCTGGAGTCAGCGAGCTTCCTCCGCGCACCATCTCCTCCTCCTTCTCGTCGGCGTTCCCTTCTCAGAGTACACCTCAATATACTTATGTGTAGGTATAATGTCAATGCGAGAGGCGGAGAAGATGCGCCGTGGCGGCTGTGGACACGCGTGTGTACTCGGCTCGCTCGCTCGCTTGCTCGCTCGCTCGCTATTACACTGTAGAAAGACCAAGTGGGTTGGATGTGTGAGCAAGTTGGCAGAGAGGAATAGGCTAAAATAAATATGAAGCAACGAGTCCCTTTTCTCCTTGGTGGCGATGCCGAGCCGCCTTACATCCCTTGCTCTTTCGGCCTCGCGTCTCTTACTCCTTCCACGAATCCCACGCGGTGCACGCGGTCCTGAAAGCAGAGATGAATCTGTCAGTATAACAAACTAATCACATTTTCGGTACACGCGTACACCTGCCCCACTAGAACATGAGGAATCCTTGGGAAATTCGTCCCCCTCGAAGGCTTAATTGAAAGCAAACCAGTCGAAACTTAATTCTATATACTACTCTTTATTTAGTAATTTTTTATTCTGCTTCTCTGTATATTCTCTCGCGAATCGGCGAATAAGGAAATGTGATGTGGACTCAATCTGCCGCAAAAACGAATTCGCCAACTATTGCTTTTCCCTGATATTTCAATTAGCTCGGTGTACGTATGTATGTATGTGTCCCGGCAGTAATTGCAAGCATGACGCAAGAGCCGACTTAATTAGCGAGAAAAGTAACGAATGAACGCTCGGCCGGGCGATTGTTTTTCGCTTTTGCAGCGGGCATCCGCCGCTGCACGGACGCGTGAATAAAAATATCGGCTAATATGCCGGAGCATTAACTGCCGCGTATAACGACTGGCTGGCTGGCGCGCGCGCAGAATGCAAAAGCGATTCGGGAATGCGTCCATTTGCCGCTTAATATTCAGGAAAAAAGTCATGGACAGGCATCTACGCATGTATGCATGCCCGCGAAATTTCACCGGCGAGCCAACACGAACCTCGTTAGGCCGAATGAATTAACATATCCATAGTGAATTAATGCCATTTCGAGCCTCGCTCGGCGATCTGTCACATCATTTCATTGAAGCGTTCTCTACTATAACTTGCGCGGCGATCGTTAACGGACGTCCAGCAAAATCGTGCGATCGATTCTTGTAATAAAGCGGCAGGGCGAGCGGGCTCGTTTTTGCGATAAGCTTTTCCCTCCAACGTCAATTCTACCGACTATACCGTCCAAATATATATGTATATACACACTGTAAGTAGCAGAGGAGTGTAGAGTCTACATTGTAAATGAAGGAGGTTTTATTGAAAATTACAAAAACTCCAACGACTGCTATTGGACATGCCAACGGTATTGGATACGGCGCGCATCCATGCCGAATATCGTTTGGTATGCATGCGCTTTAAATTGGGATTCGAGTGGAGAGTGCTTTCTACAGTGATGTAGAAAGCATGCTTTATCTCCGGGTAATGGCAAGGAGGAAAGGCGAAATCGGTTTTACTGCTAGTAGTGGTGGGAAGCGGCGGGGTGTTGCAATTGTTCGTGTAACTTGATTTGTCCTTCAAATGGTGGAGCAAATTTGATACTTACTGATACTTAGGAGGCGCTGCTTCTAGCATTTTTGTGTTATTTTTTTGTTGTTATCGGTGGCTTGACCGGGACAGTCTATTTATTGGACGATTATGTGCGGCGCGTGGAATAATATCACCACCGTGGCCAGCACCGTGAATAACGTGAAGCAGTATAGGCAGATCCTTGAAAGCAGAGGAAAATTTCATTAGCTCCCAAACTATACTTCTAAACGACTATCCAACCAGAAGGCTTTCATAATTCAATTAAATATGAATTTTAAGATATTTTGCAAATCTGATATTACGCAATTAGAATCAATAGAGAAAGTAACGTTCGAAAAATAAAGATTCTTGAATGTTTATATATCGTAACAATAGAAAATTCGAAAACATTGAGAAAGGTTGACTTGCGCGTTTACCTGTCGATTACCATCGCGGCGAACTTCCAATCGTTAATGATCTCGTCGTTCTCGTCGGCTTTCTTCATACGATTCGTAATGAATTGCAATTCCGTCAGAATCGTATAAAGTTCGCTCTGCACTCCGTTGAGGCGCATCAGTTTCGAAGTTCCCTCGACCGTGGTCGGTGGCGTAGTGACTGGGGTGCCATTCGTCGACTTGTTAACGCACGACAAAGGTCTAATGGTATCACCCTCTCTCCTGTGGCACTCCTCGGCCTTCTTATCTTTAATGCTTGAGGGAAAGATAATAGGGCTTAGCGAAATTATCAGACCGTGAAGCAGGTATACAGGAACAAGGTAACAGCGTTTTCAGAGAAACTACTTGGTATCTACTTATTCTGAAATGTGAATTTCATTTGCATTTTATATCAAGCAGTTTTGAGACAACAGGTGCATCACTCAAGTCGCTGATGCAGATGGGATACCGAGTGTTTTATCTGAAAATGCTTCAAAGTAATACAAAGCCAGGGCGAAAATAGAGCAATTTCAGTGGAAATTATAATAATACTAGCCGATCTTTTCACATATATTATAAAAATACAGTGTCCTTTTACATCCAAAAGCTGCTGCTTTTTACAAACATAAGAATCACTCGTTCAAAGTGAATGATTGTCGAAAAAATGATTAATTCCAGTTAATTAGAACGATCCTTTTGTATGAAAAACATCTTACGTTTGGAAACCAGGATGGTTGAAATCAGGATGCAAGTCGTCAGCATCCGTGACGTTGGCTAACAGACTCCTGCTACCACCGTCCACTGGTAGCGGCTGGGTCGCTTTCCGATTGTTCTTGTCGGCTGATTTGGATTTCCACCCAAAGCACTCCACGCACTCCACGTCGAACTTCTTACCAGGACGATTCATGCGCAATAGGCAAGGCAGCCATTGCAAGAACACCTTTTTTGTCTGTGGTCAAATGCGCCAGATGTTACAACAATTATCCCGTACAACTTTGAGCGAAAACACGTATGTATCGTGTGAATAATGGACACTCTATAAAAGGAATTCTACAGAATTGATTTCTTCAATTGATTCTTCTACTGATTAGAATGAATGATTCTTCTATTGATTACTTCTACTCAATTGATCCGTCTGTTTTAGTTCTTTTTTGATAATGACACTTGCTTATTCCCCAAGAAAAATCTATTATATCTATCGGAAGTCTAATTGGTCGGGTAGTGGTTGGAGTATTTTGCAAGATCCGTTGGTTGTGAGGTCGTGGCTAGACTGTGTTCTAAGGTCGACGATGGTCCTTCAAGTGAAGAGGGTTCACCAAGTGAGAGGGTTTATGTTCTCTCGAGATAGAGAGGCGCGTAGCCAGCTTGTTATCTACGTAGCGGGATGGAAAAACAGTGCGTGGTGGATGGGTAGGTTGGCCGTAGGTTTGCCGGTTTGCTGAAGTACGTTTCTCTTCCTCGGAGGAAAGTTTGTCGTAAGCAGAGCGCGAGTATACTAAGGCCTCGAAGGCACTTTAAACTTTCAGGAACTAAAGCGCCCGGCCGTTAATGGCCATAATGGCAGCTGCCAAGGTTCTCGCGGACAAGAGACCCAAGACATTTATAAACCAAAGCAGGCCCTGCCCACTAGTTTTCCTTTTTTTTTTTGCATATCTCTGTCAAAATCCTTCGGGCTGACACCCGGCAAGCAAGCCCCTGCGACCCCTAAATCTACTCTACCCTCATTCGCCCCTCGCTCCCCCGGGGAAACTTCCAACCCGATCTCTCCCAGGAAACTCGTGCTATCGGCAGACTTCGCGAGGGAAAAGCATGGAAAAACGGGGAAGCGCACTTTATAGGTAATAGCGATAGTGCCTCGATAGCAAGAAATATGAGGCGCGCTCTTCCACAGAGGCAACTCTTTGGCCGCAGTTACTGGGGACAAGAAAACTTTGCAAGATAAATTCTTAGAGTGATGTAAATTAGTGCTCTCAAAAAGTCACATTGTATTTTTATTCCCCACTGATTTACCCGGCTTAGTAATAAATTATTCTATAATAAAAAGTGGAGTAAAAGTGGGGTTTGGTTTAGGAGAGTGTGAAAGAGTCGTTTTGGATGCTAAACCCTCCAAGTAATGGGTCCTCTGTAAATGGTGAGTGAGCCTTATCGATGAGAGAGCCTTACCCATTGTGGCATGTCGTATCTGCCAGGCGTTCTGTGATGATAATTAAGGACCATAACGGTAAGGACGACGCTGCTCGCCACCATGAACATGATGCAGTTGAAGTACGTTCCTGGATTCGGGGTGGGACCGAGAATAGCCCCGAAGAAAGAACATGAAAAGGAGGCGATTAGTCACGGTAATGGACCTGCGGTCCACCTAATTAGTCGCTATCCACGGGAATGAAAGATCTCCAGGATTCATCCGGTTGCCGGGCCAGCCATTGAACAATCGCAATTCATTTCGAGCTTTAAGCATCCGGCCCCTTTGTCCCCCGTGATTCCCGCCTTTTCCTACCATCCTTTCTCCCTTTTCATAATCTTTCATTCCCTCGCCGCCCATAGCGACCAGATGCTCAATCCCGGCCGGGCCACGAAAATCGACGAGCGATTTGACGACTGGGCCAATGCCAGTCTCAAAATCCTTTGTCTTCATTCTACCTGCCAGACGAGGGGATGAGATTATGTGTATGTACAGGCCAAGTCGATTATCCTCAGGCTCGAGTTTCGTGAAAAAGGATTAATTCGGCACTCTTGAACCGATTTTACTTCGAAATTTTCCAATAAGGAACTTGAGCTTTATGACAGTTATTACTGTTATTACAATTACTACAAAACAGAGACATTCTTGATATTGCAATATGCTTGGATAAACCAAGTCGTGGGATCGCTCATCGATTAATCGTCATTTGAACAGCACACGTTTCATAATCACTCGTCCGTCAGCAGTCACTCGTCCCAGGCTTCTCGCCATTGGCCGCGACCAGTCGGCCGCGCGACTGATCGGGTAAAAACGCCTTTCTTTCGTATGACCAAACAGAGAAAAGCAAAAGGAAAGAAGTGAGCATTGCTCCGAGAATAGCGGCGGAGCGAAATCAAAGGCGAAAGGCGGACAGTAGTAAATAGGCACGCGAGACAGTATTAGCCGGAGACGGAGAACCAAGTCAGTAACGAGAACGGAAGTCAAAGCTCGGCGAAAGCTTGTACTTACTTGCACGGCAATGCGTGTACACACGTACCAGAACAGAACGCTTCAACACTGACAGAGCAATCGCTATTAGTTCTATATTCAATTCGACATGCAGTCTAGGGGATGCCACGAAACATAGTATTAGTAGTATCAGTAGTATCAGCCGTCACTAGTCAGACACCTCGAACAACACAGACGTGCAAGACGATATCGAGAAGAAAAAGGGCGTTCACTGAACGCCTAAAACCAAGTGCCTCTTACGAACAACAGTCAACACATCATTGGACATATACTGGCTACGTTGAATAAAATCTTATTCTTATATCGATACTTGTCGTCGAACTATATGCAGTTTGTTTTGTATTATATTGTATAGTGGTTAATATTTGTACGAAATAAAAGGATTCGTGTTAGTTTGACAACGAAAGCGGTTTCAATTAATACACTATCGCCCTATACATACTTTTTCTTTCCTTATACTTGGCTGGTTTTACAATGGCTAAAAAAAGGATTCGCACGTTCAGTTGATTTGGATGAAATTTTCTTAAAGAAATTTCATTCCAGAAGAACTGTGTATGTGTGTGCCAATACTTTTTCTATCCACTGTACATGCTTACTTTATATCCTTCGATTGGTCTGGCGCCTTTGGCTAAAAGTTTAAAATTAAAGTTTATGGGAAACCGATACACTTGGCCGAGGTATCCAAGAAACCAAGGTACCAGCGAATTTAATTAAAGGGCCTCGATCAACTTCGCCGGGAAATCAGGAAGTACACCGGTAATTACGCGTGGCGGTGGAAAGCGGCGCCATTGGGATGCTGAAAGGAGCACTAGGCTTCCGGATAGGCTTGAAAGGTGTTGCGGGAAGGGAAAAAGGAAAGAGCAGACCGCGCTGCGCGCTGACTACACTCACTGCACTGCCCTTAAACAGCCGGGAGAAGCGGCTTTTAAGCTGCGAGTTATCTGCGCGTTTAAACATACAGCAGGGATCACCAACTCCACTGAAAGTGTCACCGGCCTGATTAATCACCCAGCTCCTTTATTCATCGAGATATCCTTATTAACGAGCGTTGCCTGCTTTCTCTCTAATTGTTCAAAAGTATACACTAAAATCGATTTCCCTTAAATTATCAATCTCTATTACACACTATACAGTTTTATTCTCCAAAGTCAAGAGGTATTTCATTACTCGACTTCTCTCCAAGTACCAGTTTGCCTTCGATGCTAATAATTACCAACTTCTCGGTTGTTTCCTTCGATTATAATCGATGAAACTTGTAATGGGAAATTGGTACAGCTGGCGAATCCTCGGTAGAAGTTCTACAGAGATTCGTAGCGGCAAGTGCATTAGGTGATTTGGAGGAAGTAGACCGAGAGTATGGACCGGATCATCTCATTTCCGTCAGCCATTTAATAATCCGATTTCCATGCGAATATGTGAATTGATATCCTGTTATCTGCAATATTGCAAACAAGCAGCCGCGCCGGTTGCACCGCTGTCCGAAGAGAGCGCAAAGAATATTTATCACGGCGCGCATTCAAGAGCAAGCTGTGCTCGATGGTTTACTGTGCCAACTCGAATTATCCGGGCGGCCAGAACATCGCACGAAAAACTGCTGCATAGATCCAGCTGTTCATTAATATGTGTGTGCTCCACCCAATCCCCCGGAGCTGTTTGTATTTTGCCAGTGTGGGCGAGGGAGAGAACGAGAGAGAGAGGGAGGGAGAATGTATTGCATCTCGTTCGATCGTGCCTTCCGGGAACGGTGGTACGTCATGTATGTGCCTCTTTATTGAAGTTCGAGAAATGACTCATAGTGATCCTCGTTACATTAGATTTTCTGCAGGCTCTTATTTAGTTCATTTCATTTCATTTGTTAATGATTGTTGCAATACCAGATGACAGTTCATTGCTAGACTACAAATCTTTGGACATTTAATTTTCGACACATTCCACAGTTTAATTATAATTCACTACTACAGTTCTTGTGGAAGGATTCTTGCTTTTCTCTTTCGCAGAAAACCAATGTTAAGGACGACTGAATTAGTTGGCAAAGGCAGATTAGATGTCCGAGTGTCGCGCAATCGGCGACAGCAAATAAGCTATGGAGTTAAACGCAACTAGATCAGAAGCGGAAAGGGGGCGAATTGATTACCGGGAAACAGCGTCTCATTGGAGGCGGGGCGGCGAGGAGGGTTCTATCAAAGAGAATAGTTGGCTCGACGAGAGCCTGAAAAAGAGGAGAAAGAAATTACGCGCTGCGCGCAGTTAATGGTTTTTCAGGGAAATTATCAACGCGAGCTTGCCGTGTTTGTACGTGCGTCCGTGTGAGCGACCAGTCTTTCTCTCCCTCTCTCTCTCTTTCTCTCTTTGAGGTCCCACACGTGCAGGCGATCGAGGTCGCTCGCTATTACTCCGGGATTTTTCCTTATTAGAGTTTTAATTTCTGGTGCGCGCCTTATGAGAATCATGGCCCCTTTAAAGCATTACAAGGGATATAGCGACGGGCAAGCATACAGACTCCCTCGTATTTCTCATTTGACCGTGCGCAGCGGCAGCCCTGTTGTACCAAAGCTGATGCTCCTTGGCCGTACCGCTGGAAATATTTCTTATTTCGAATCTCTTTCCACCTGATCCTTTGTTAACCGGAAACAATGCAATATAGGTAAGAAATAAAGGGAGAAGCTTGCCTTGCTCGTTTACGTCGGATTCCTCTTATTAAAGAAGATCCTGCACTGTTCGATTTATGCTCCAAGCAGACTAACCCTCCGCGACGGCTGCTCTGTCGCTCCTGACCTATATGTTTTGTGACTCTCTTCCGTCATTGTTTTTTGACAGTCTCGCGACAAGTGATAAGAGAAGGAATGTAAAGAATGCACACAATATGTTCGAATTTTCTGTGCAATCGGGTAGATAAACATGACAATTCTATTTTGAATGATACGTTAGCTATTATTATCATCTTTGAAAGAATAAAGACAGTATCTTTTACCAAAAACTAGAAATTAAATAAGTATATACAAAAGGAATCTCGCTCTGTGTGTTAGTATTAATATTAATCAAGCGCTCATTCTTGCACCTGTTTGTTTTTTCGCCCGCCTTTGAACGGTTAATTTATCGGAGATTTTTAAAAGCCGATTCAATCGAGTTTAAGTAATACTAACAAAGAAGGAATTTATTGATACCATTGCTAACTATTGCATTATAGGGGCTCGATTTCCTGTGACACCTCGGTCGTAATACGCGCACGCAGGAAATGTTCGCCATATCTGCGTGCCAGAATGAGAGCAGAATCGAATTCAACTGGAGGATGGTGCATTCTTCCGTCGATGCAAATCTTTCCCGGCGGTGAACGCGTCCTCCGTTCCTATATCACGATATCATCCTCTTTGCAAAGAAAATAGCAAGCGCCTGGTGACCTGAATTGCAGTGAGTTCGAGTGTGACGATTCCTGCGAAGCGTTTGGCGAAATGAGGAATCGCGATGCATATGCTAACAGGATTCAATCAGATTACTGCACAAGGAATGCATAGATATATACTTTCAAACTTGGAAATTATTTTAATTCCTCTTGCGCTCGAAATCCACTTCAATCGAATGCCGATGTAAAAAGTTGTTATTGGATGCTGCAAAAATCTTCACTCAAATTGATTTTCGAGCAGTCCATGGATGCCAATTGCAGAGTGATTATTCATTTCCGTTTCCCATCATCAATGCAGCGTTATACTTGTATAATTCCATAGCGCTTGCAAAGCAGTTTTCGTTTTTCTTAGTTCGAAGTATACTTCTATTCACGTATACTAGAGAATAATCATAGCTTCGTTACCAGGCCGGTAAGGGCAAGTTGGGTCCGACCTCATCCGCAGTTGAGAAAAGGCGACACGAATTTAATAGAAGAACCAACAAGAAGCAACGTACTTCTTTTCTCGTCAGTTTCACAATTCGCAGAGTGAGCGAAAGCGGGCGGATGACGTGCTTTCATAATTAAGTATCAGAAATGCACTTTTCCTCCAAGGGACAGACGAACTTCGTTAGTAACAGCTATTCCAGCGCGCCACTGTGTCTGATGGCATTTTTCTTCCACTGCTACCAACTTCTTCTTCCTTAGAAAAGGTCCTCGACTAACTACACGCAACTTCAATGTGCTTTCCTTTCGTCCAAAGCCGCTCATTTATTTCCTTCTGTGCCTTGATTACTAGTGGCGCCGAATGGACCCTTTTCGTTGCATCGCCCTGTCCAACGGCTCCGATTCTAAATCTTTCTCTCTGTTTCTCTCCCTTTCCCTTTCTCTTTGTTCCATTTGCCTTCTCCGATTTTTCCCTTAATCACTGCGCTTCTCTCTTCCACAGACCTCACAGATTTTCATTGGAGTTCGATACTCATCGCTCGCTGATTTATCCTCGCCTGATTAACATTTTATCCTTCGCACGCTCCATGGAGCTGGAACAGCTGTTTCCGATTCATTCTGCTGGATTGGTGCTTCTAATTTTCCATAGCTTCCTCTGCTCACTTGGAAGATCGCTTTCTAAAAGTTGATTGTGGCCATTGAACAGTTACCTTTGAATCCCTTCGAGGTTCTTGAGCTTGTATTGATACGAGTGTCTTAATTATTCAGGGAAACTCCTTTAAATTCTCGTTATATGTATATTTTCTTCTTTGGATATTATTTATCGGATAATATCCTTGATTCTTTTACTCTTGATTCAAAAAACAATGCAACACTGTTCGCCCAATCTTCATTCCACGAGTCTGATTCCTGATATTCATGTTCGGTATAAAATTTGTATCACGAGACAAATTTATCAAGGGACGGCAAGGGGTTAAACAGCAACTCACGCGTAAAGTTTTGTGCAGAAGTGTTCACCTGGCATGAATATGTGGCGCGCTTGTATACGCTAACTTGGGAATCCGAGGTTTGAATTTTCGAGCGTGGCGTTTACGAGAAAAAACTACCCCTTCTATCTCGCATTCTCCTCTTTTTGTTTTGTTTCCGCCCCTTTGTAGTTTGTAAGTTTCTCACGCTATATAATGCGGTCGCCGCAAGGCCAGTCGGCATAACAGGTATTTTTAAAATTGCCAGTTACTTTGGGGCGCGTAAAATGCGAACTAGCGGGATGGTAGGCGGCGAGGGTGGCGGCGGGAGCGGGCGGAGTGAAAGTGAGTGGGTGAATCGGAACTACGGAAATGAGAGAGCGTGGAAGAGACCTTTCCACGCTATTGTAGCTGTTGCAAACTGTATCCTCCTCCTCCCCCTCCACCTCTTCCCTGTTTCTCCCTCTGTATTTCTATTTGTCGCTCACTTTCAGAGACGCTACTTTGCCCGGCGCTTTCAGGTCGCTTTGAAAATATCCTCGCTTCGACAGCCTCGGCTCATTTTCCGCCCCGGACTTTTTTTCATCACCCGGCATGATCTCGGCCATGATAACAATTGTGGCGATTGTCCAAAGCGCAAAGGATTGTCCACCGGTGGTTTTCCGCGCGTTTGTTCGCTGCGGCCAGCAGCGCCATCCCTGATTGGGAGAGTTATATCGCATCGGGATACTTGAACGCTTAATGAGAGGGAGAGAGGCCGGCCAGCTTTCAGGCGGTCCACTGTGAATTATCGCAATTATCGACATGTTTGGCCAAGCATTTCTCCTGATGAAGTAATGAATAGCTAATGAGGAGCACTTCATTAACGCAACTTTATTAGCCGTAATGCGGAAAAATGGGGACAACGATAATTTATCCGGAGGATACAGTTCATCTGCAGACTGCCCATCTACAGCCGGGAATATGAGTTCAACCGTAATTAAAACGAAAATATTTGAGCGAACAAGAGACCGAATATTTCTGTAATTGGCAGAAATAATCAGCAGATGAAAATTATTAAACGCAGTCGTAGGTACCATATGTAATACAAGTATTTTAACACGTCCCCCGCGTACAGATAAAATTGACGAATACGTTTAAAGTATTTAAAGAATTTTGTCCGACAGAATGTTTGGCTCCTCACTTAAATCCTGACTAACCGCACTTGAAATGCAAGGGGTGTTTGAAAGTAGCCGAGCCTAACTCGCTCGATTAATTATACAAGAGTTTCGTTTATTGTTACAGTTGTTCATTACCCGATAAATCTACCATCCCCGACGCTGCATCTTGCTCGGCTTTCAAATTATCCGATCCTCATTCACGGACACTGATTTCTTTAACTGCATAACGCTTGCCTTACACTTGGAAAGTAATAAAATCTCTTCACGGCAGTAATATCGTCGTCCGAGTTTACAACAAGCTTTTTATTGTCTCGAGAAGCGTATAGCTGACGCTTTTGAATAAACGAACGGTGGAGATAACTCTCGTTAGCGGGGAAGAAAGAGAAAAAGGGAAAGAAGGGATGGAGAGAAAGGAAGAGAAAGAGAGGATAAAGAAATAGAGAAGTCGTTTCGACGGTGCAAGGTGTCTCTGACAGTTGCAGTCGCTTTGCATTTGATTGCCACTTTCATTCTGGCCGCTTTCTATCTCGCTTCACTCCCCATTGCCTAGCCGAAGCTCGTAACTAATATACATACTTTCTAGCGGCTGCTTCGTGCCAGCAGTCAGCGAATAGAGAGAGAGAGAGAGAGAAATCTTTCGGCTTCGTGGCTGCTGTCAGCCTCCGCAATGTGGCCAGGGGCAATCTTTTCCGCCAGTTGCAGCCGACCGAAGTCCAAAGGAAAAACTTTGGATTTGTGAAATGTATCTTACGCGAGCGTGCATCTCTTCATAGCGACGTTCATCGTGAAGTTTGGGATCATGAAAAATACATTGTCAAAGAGGGATGCCTATATTTAGACTGTTTGCATCACGAATACTCGAGTGGGCTGCTTTTCTACCCCGATGGAAATGAAATTCTATCCTGGATGCATCAGTTTCAATATACTTATTTCGCTGCTTGATCGACACGTTATTTCTGGCATGTGGTGTGCATTGATTTTCTTCCTTTTGTATTCTAGATTGACGAAAACTCTTTTTTACGTCAATGAGATTTATTCCACATTATGGAAATGAGAGCCGCAGCTTCCGGAACGAACTGTCAACGTCTTGAAAGCTTCAAAACTCAAAGAGTTCACTGGGGGTGCGTAAAATTCCCGGAGAAATATGTAATTTCCATTTGAAAACAGTCTGTCTTCCGAATGTCTGTCTGGTAAAGGGAAGAATTTTTTAAACTTCCTGAAAAGGACTTCATCTCTTTCTTAAGACCTTCCTGGCCGGGTTCTAAAGGGCTCGTAATTGAATCCTCTCATCCTTTCACCACGAGCTGCCATCCTTCTTCGTTTAATTCCCTCTTCCCTTCAGCTTCCGATTCTTCGCCAAGATGCCACTCACGTATTCCCAATTAGAGGCGAGAGCGAACTCCGGGGAACCACGTGGATGCTGGGATCAAGCGAGTTTCTAGAGGAATTTCGAATTGGACCGATGCCGATCCTGACTCCGGCTGAGGCGCCGGAAGGACGTGAGTCTAGCAGTCGAATTCCGCAAAGTAGTCCGAGTTCCGTTGCCCCTTCTGTGTTCGTCAATGTTGCATACTGCTGCAAGTCGTTTCGTGTTCCTTTGGAATACGGAAGCGAGCGACAGGCCATGGAGAAGGGGCGAACACGGCCGTTCTCCTTGGGATAGTATCTCGTGACTTCACTTCTTCGGCTTAGCTGTATCGTGCGCCTTTCCGGTTTATCTACGAGGCTGCTGCTACTCGATGGCTATCCATTTATTATGAATAAGTCAGTCCATGACTTTTCCGTCAGCCATACTTCCATCTCACGCTTTCTTATCGCGCCGACTTATTCATCCCTCTAAATTTTCCACCGGCACTGCTTCTCGATGCCTCGGGCGCTCGTTAACAAGTGTTCTTCTTATTTCCTTTAATAATGTCAGCAAGCTTGTGTTACTGGACAGGCCGGCTGGATAACAAAGCTTTGAATTTTTCAATACCACTGTCTACTTGATCAAACTGCATTCAAGATGAGACTCCCCATCGACTCCCGAGCGCAGAGACATCGCGTATATTCAGAATCCGACCGGTTGTATACACATTTTACACTTAGACGAGTTCCATTTCTGCGACTCCGTTTGGAGAGCGGAATCGAGCAAATGTTTATAAAAGTACCTCGAGATTTCTAGAGTCCGAAGTGCTTCTGCGAGGAGAGTCTCCTATGAAGCTTTAAAGAAAGCATCTGGTGCTTCTCGATATAATTATTATTCATGATGCGGTCTTACGAGTATGCTTTACCGATTTTGCATCGAATAATAATCCTTGATATATGCGGAGAGCTGCTGGTGACAGAGTGTTTGCAGGACGAAGGCGAGGACCAGAGGATAAAGGATCTCGCTGTTATTCCTGTACATATTAGCGCGCTGCTTCCCTGTCTCTCAGACCCTCCTAGATCCGTCAACAACGCCTCCAAGGAAATTCCCGTCTCGTTTCTCCCGAGGAGGCGCGGTAACAGAGCGCAGTTCATCATGGCATCGACGAGGCGGCATGGGTGGCGTAAATAAAAAATTCAGAATCACTTTAGCATTTAAATGGAGCGCGGCCTCAAGATTTATCGCGAGTGTGCGCATCGCTCGTATATTAAATTCAATTCGCCGGGCGAGCGGCCGCCGGAGACACACACCGGTAAACCCCCGTATAAAATATTAATGCGTCCTCCGTGGCTGAAATTAATTTAAGTACACAAGCCCCCAATGCCCCTCGTCCCGATCCACCCTGCTCTCTAGGCTAGTCCCTCCTCTTACTCGTAAATAAGCTGCATCTCGGTCAACACGGCCCGATTCGACTATCCCTGCACCGGATTACATTTCATGAATTATTTCCACGTTGTAATGTGGCTTTGGCCTGGTTTAGGTCCTGCTTAGTTAACGCTCGGCGAGCTCTATTCCTATTAATCTATGGTCTTCTTCTACGGGCAAAGAACCTCTAATGCGTGCAACGGTAAAGCCTGATTTGTCAGGCGGTAAGTTGGTCCATGTTGAAAGCTTTTAGTAAATAATTAACTATAGTCGTATAAAATTCGTTCTCAGGAACTGTCAATGATTCCTGATAAAAATAATTGTTTGATAGTTTGGTGGATTTTATAATATTGGGTTGATGTATTGTTTGATACTTTTGGATCGAGTGTTAAATGTTTCGTAATTTGTCGCCTCACACATTTTTGTGTTATGTAGTTATATATGAGGCACAGAGGGGCTCAGTCTTATGGTAGATTCAATTGATAGAACACTCTATGGGAGTGTATGGTGAGAGTTAATGGAATGGCAAGGCACAGGTACTAAGACTTTCATGCGGCAAGACATTGTCCAGTAATCATTACATGTTTCAGCGATCGTCTATAAGCTCACGTCTACGCACTAGTCTAAGTACACTCTAACAGTAAATACATGATATACTTCCATGGAAATAAGAAATAAATGTTTTACCCAAACCTCAGACTTTGATTAACCCTGCCCGATATCGTCCACTATTAATTGCAATTCTCAATCTCGAAACTGCTATGGACTAGAATTCTCTTATCACTGTCCAGTCTTTTCATCATTTCTATTCCCCATTTTGATGCTTTGTAATCCAGCAAGTAAATCCCGCATATTAATAATACCGAAGGTAAACAACTTAGAAAGTTGAACCGATCGTTTAATGTATAATTTGCATCCTCTCGTAAAGGTATTCAGTGGATAAAGTGTCTGACAGCTGGGCGTTCCCTGGTATTTAGCGGATTAATTGTCAAAATCAATCGGTATCAATCGGAATAATTTTCCATCGGAAGAGCGATTTCCAGTACACGTGGGTGGCGTGGCGCGGCGCGGCGAGTGTGGTCTGGGATTTTGCGTAAAAGGTGAAATATCGAGGAAACGTCTGAGCAAGCAATTAATCTGAATCGAGCTGTCGGAGGCGCTCCATCGGCTCCGGAAGTTGATGTCCGTGTAAACAAGGAACACGTCATTTGGGCCATGTTCAATGACCACACACACGCGCGTGGTTACAACACACGGATTCACCGCTTCTGCCCGAAATGCGACATTCGCCCAACGTGCCTGTAGAAATGATCAGTGAAAGGTCATGCGAGAATATATTCGTTAAATGACGCGGCGGCCCCTCGTTGCCAAATCATGCGGCGAGGGGAATCAGTCGGTGGTTTTTCGCGAACCGACTCAATTCGATTACTGTCAGTGAACTAATTCGCCAACGGGCATCCAAGTGGGTCATATACATAATACTCCGATAATTAGCCGCGTGATGAGACAGCTCTCTAATTGGCATCAAAAATGTAAAAGGTACAATCGAATCTGTACGTCGATCATCTCGACGCAATGATATATCGCACAGCATTGCGCGACTGTTGCGAAATAAATTGATTCCCAAAATCGCAAGTGACGAGCGCCTCTGACATTGTTAACACCTTTATCGAAATGGAGCGCATACGTCCTCCAAAGTTACGTTACGCACGTTATCGAGTAATCGACTTGATTCCAATAACCTCGAGTGACAGGGCCCTCGTTACCAATGTCGCATTCGTTAAGTGTCGTAATGCACTGAGAATTATCGGGATTTTCAGCAATTGGATATTTCCAGTTTAGTGCTGCTGCACATTTCGGAACTGATGCAAATCAAATAATACTAATTGCGACCTTGCACTACACTTGGACGCGACCTGAATTTCATTTCGACCGTTCAAATCGCGTTGCAGTCATCGACGCAAAAATTAGAACGAACTATTTCAATCTCCTCTCATTTCACCAATCATTTCTAAATCGAAGTTCACCATATTTTCCTACAAGTACCCTTCGCATTTCTACAAAGCACGTCGAGCTAGACATTAATTGGGGAGTCCGCTTAAATTTCTAAAACACAGAAAGAGAGAAAGAGAGAGGGTACACGCTCGCGTCCGAGGAACGCCGTGCTCGCCAGACACGTTTCAGCGTCAGCCGCTGGTATATATTCTGCTTATACTAAAATCATGAGGGTGCAAGTCCAGTGGTGCCACTCCGCGAAAGAGAAGCCGTGAGTGAAGAGTTCAGAGGGGACACAAGTAGTTACAGGAGAGTAGTAAAGCCTACGAGAGAACTGGTGAATACGCTATGACAGAGAGAGAGAAACAGACAGAGAGACAGAGAGAGAGAGAGAGAGTTCAGCGGCGGTGAACGGCGTTCGTACAGGAGAGGATTATACCAAGAAGAAGTGGAAGAACTAGAAGAAGTGGAGAGACAAGCGAGAGACGATGCAATAAGACTGTTCTCAGGAGATTAATACTTCGCCGGTATGGAACTCTAGGGAGCAACGTGTACTCAAGTAACCTGGCTCGCTTACGAGACTCATTACAGCATTACGGTGCGCGCCATGCACAAAAGGCAAGTGGGAGTTAGTGACAGACAGACAGAGAGAAAGAGAGAGAGAGAGAGAGGGTTCAGCGATAGAATCAAACAGTCTTAATTAACTACTTACGCCAGACGTAGCGAGTGAAGTGGGGGGGCATGGGGGGGGCGAGCGAGAGACAAAGAGAGAGATGGGGGGGAGGATTGCGACAATCTCAAACACGATATTGTGTGATCGGATTTCCAAATTACACACTAACTAGCTACGTGTCATATCGCTGGTTAATAACAATCCCACTAACAGAGGTGAGAGGCACCGCGTGGAACATACGAAGCCTAGGCAAAAGGGGCAGGAAGAGAAAGATAGAGTGTTCAACAGAGAGGCAGGGATAGAGTGAGGCAAAGAGAGAGAGATTTCGATTCCCTCAATCAAATCGATCGAGAAGCGTTGCGATCAAGACTCTGCCGGCGATCAAAAGGTGAGTTACAAGAAAGCACTACCATTCGCCAGAGAGGATAGTGTCAGGCGTAGAGTAGTTAGTAGGTGGGAGAGATAGTGAGAGAGTGATTACATTATCGAAGCTACTGTCATAATGCGAGATGCCCGTGACACGCAGAGAGCACAGAGAGACCATAGAAATAGAGAGACGAGCGGGAAAAAGAGAGGTTGCACGAGCAGTTTATATAAGTTCCAATCTCCTACGAGGTAAACACAAGAGAGTTGCTCGACCAGAGACTAAGACTGCTGCTGCGGCGTGATTACAGTGAGTTAGCGGCGTCAGGGATATTAGTAGTGTAAGAGAAAGAGAGAGAGAGAGTGAGAGAGAGAGAGAGGGGTGGGCTAGATTAACACGCTAGTTTCGTGGTGACGCAGCCCAAAGTGACTTAATCCTAATTGGCCTTACAAGTTACAGTTATTCAGAGGGCTGCTGCTACGTGATGGTGAGTGAGTGAAGAGTTTGCGACTGCAGAGCAACAGGACGCAGAGGCTGGTACTCTCTTCTAACTATTGAGGAAGAGTGACGCGTGGTGTTAGCGGTGGGAACACTCTGCCAAACTCAGGGCCGGCTAATGGATAATGCAGGTGTAAATGGGGCGCAGCACTCCTCTTTTCGAGTTTCGACCACCGCGCCACCGGAGAGCAGAACCATGCTACTTAATGGAATTAAACGACACACTGGACACACACGTATCTCTCTCTCGGCGCGCACTTTCGTCCCGGCGCTAATCCTTTTTGTCAACTCGGCGGCGGCGGCGGCAGCGGCGCCAACGGCAGGGGTCGAGGGGGAGGCGGTGGGGGGTGGGACACAAAAAAGGAAGTCGAAATTCGTCACTCGCGACAGAGGCCGGCTGCGCCGATTTCGATGAATTTACCGCTCGGATTTCCAACGTTTTAATAAAGATTGAAAAAAACATCCAATATATATGTATATGTGTCGAGCGCGCGCGACTATCGAATGTCGGATTTTTACTTTCCGTGAGTGACTGCTCGCCGAGTTTAAATCAAATTCTATCTATTAGAATTCTGACAGCAAATGACTCGGAGATAGAATCGGGTTCTCCTCGCCGGTGCTCGGATTGCTGTTCCCACCACTGGAGAGTCGAAGCTCAGACTGTGATGCGAGAGTAGAGAGAGAGTTTTATAGTATAGTAGAGAGTGAGAGAGAGTATGAGAGAGCTGGGGGATGCTGAGAGCGAGAGATAGAGAGAGGTCAGGCGGTCGGACGGTGCTGAAAAATGAGAAAGAAAGAGAGATAGAGAGCGAGAGATAGATAGAGAGAGAGAGAGAGAGAGGGAGGGGACCATCTCCTCGATTGACAGAGTCCTCGGTGCAGCAGCGTACGCTTTCATGTGTACAGGTGTGTATCGCTTCACACTACTACCAATGCACTAATCGAGATACGTATATATATATATATGTAGATCTAGGATGTACTCAAGTTTCTCGAAAGTTTCACTGGGATCCGCAGAAGATAGAGAAGAACAGAGGCAGAGATAGGAGAATGAGAGAGTGAGAATCTGCGGATCCCGATCGAGAGTGATAGTGTATTCAGTAGGCAGCTTTCCAGCATCACATTCATACGTCACGCACAAGCATCCCACATCTCCGCAATCCCGTTTAGTTGCTGGAAGCGAAATAAAGTAAGGTCTTGCGCGATTTCCAAACAATCCTCGAAACTGTCTGCCTGCGAATGACTGCCTTCACTGCCAGACTTGTGGCAAATGGTTCTCTGCGGTAATTATGCGCGCGGTGAAAAAAAAAGTCTTTCTACCCTTTTGTGAGAATTGCTATACGATCCATGAGGATTCGTATGATAACTACAAAGGGCTGCGAGTATAATTAGCAGGGAATGATTGAAAAGTTGGGGAGAGAGAAGAGCGTAGTTCGTTTTTCAATTTTCTTTTCATAAACAAAAAGTAATTTGCTTCTAGGGTGGGTAGAGAAAGCCCTGAAAGTTAGTTTCCCGAGTCATCATTTAATTTCAGCGGCCAGGTCAACCGGGTCCTATATCGTCCGCTCTAATTAATCTGCATGAGTATCGTATATCGTCGCGAAGCAATCAAGTGAATCCTGTTCTCTCTCCGCGGCATCCTTCACCCACTTTTCCGTCTTAAAGGAAACAAGAAGCCGGCGCCGGGCGCGCTAAGCGAGGAATACCGCTCCCCTTTCCTGGTCTTCAATCGACGTGAGTTAATTTAAAAGTACTTGGTAAGTCTTCAACCAGCCAGGGAGGACAAGAGAGAAAGTTGGGCGAAACTCGGGAAAGAAGGTCAAAAAGTGAGAACGCGCTGCTAGTTAGAAGCTCCTACACTCCGCTTTTGCCACCACTAAACGCGGATATTTCCCTAAGTCACTATGCTTTCTCTCGCATAGAGATTTAGGGAGCGGCTGCATAATACGAAACTTTTCCCCACCCAGCCGTCTCGGGAATGGCGCTTAGTCACGGATAGAGGAGAGACAATTTCCTCCGGCAGGAGGACGCGCCTAAAATCCCTTTTGTACTTTGGAAGCACGTTACCAGGTCGCCACCGCGTAAAAAGGGTTCGCCGCTCAGCTACTTAATGCCCGAGCGATTTTAATTCTTGATAAAGTGCCAAATCCGGAAAGCCCGCAAGACTACGTATTACCGCTCTGATCCTAGCTAGTGTCTCTCTCGGTAACGACAAGACTTTCCCGGCACAGAATTAGCCGTCAGAATCATTTGCGTCTAGCCAGGCAGCTCTGATCGCTCGTGAGTTCATCTCAACTCTGCGTTTAATCGAGGAAAAACTGAACGCCTCTTATGACAATGGACGACGAGAATGTAATGTGAAAAATGCACAAGTGAACAGAGTAAAGGATGAAAATGGAGTGAGCGTTTGATATGAAAAGATGTGCAGAAAATTAGGAGATTTAAGGCCAGGGTGTTCTCGAAATCCAACATCGTTCTACTCTAAGATTCTAACGTATTAACTACCTTATAAAATATTAGCTTTTAAAAGTTTATTACTGATTTTTAATCTAAATATCAGTGATTTTATCATCCACCAATAAAGTACATATCAAAGATTCATTGGTTATACTATTGGCGATCAATGGATTGATTTTCCAGTCGATGTTGGAAATTTCACTAGTCGTCCGTATTTTCCGAAAGGAACAACAGGTGTGCGGGGTGAAGGGCCAGCGATACAAGGGATGCAAATGAAATTAAGTCACGAGGCAAAAATTATGTCCGCTGTTAAACCTCGGCAACATGCGGATACGCGATGCAATATGTATAGTAAAACCAAACAATTCCATTGTGAAATTCTGCAGTATGCAGCAATGCACGCGACACGTGTTTCTTATCAGTTGAAAATTCAAATTAAAACCGTGACGTGCGTTGATTCTGACCGAAGCGCGCGAACACACACACATCCATGTAGACGGGCAAACACAGCAATAGCGCGCGAGCTGAATGTGCAAAATCGTGGAAAGCGCGATTAATTGACGTTACTGTAAATAAATTAGAGTTTAAAATCAACGAAGTGCACGCTCCGCCCTGTAAATGCAATTACCTATAATGTTCTAGTCCTAGATTTATCGAGCGGCAACAAATATAACGTGGACGAACGCGCGCGTCGTTTACATGTATCTCTGACGAAAAAACGAATAACATAAAACATTTCATTTTTGCTGCGTCCACATTTTCGAGAGTCGACTATGTCAAAAGTGAATTTCACCGGCTACAAATTACACTTTAAAACGCTATTCCTTTTGAAGTCTCGCCGCTCGAAATCCCCAACCAATAGAGATCGAAACGCGACTGAAAATAAAGTTACAATAAAGAAACAGCGCTTAAATTAATAAAGTTTTTCTATTACACGCGATTCTCCACTTTGTATTCAGTGATTCCATAAAAGCCGAAATAAATGATGCTATTACTCTGGAGAGTTGAGTGAAATCCTGACACGCAGCCATCAACGGGAGAAGTAAAGGATACGCGTAGAGGTAAAGACACGTTTTCCCCATATTCCCAGCGACTAAAGTGGCCCAAAAAATTCTTAAAACACATATACCTTGCCAAAATGGTACACGGTCTGATAGCAGCGGCTCTACGGTGAAAGAAGGAGAAAGACTGAGTGCTCGGCAAAAGCCTGTTAACAAGGATGACAGCTTGGAGCACTAGCTACGCCGGTGACTATACTCCTCAGGAATTTAACATATTTCCACCCGACGTCCTTTCCATTGGCCTCGTCTACTAACATATGCAATTACCTCGGCATGCCGTAAAAAGAAGCCTGCCACCATCCTCGTGGGCCCGAGATCTACATCAGCAGCATTTCCATTTTAAAAGCTGTCCGCGCTAAAGCACCGCCGCACTGCGCGCGTAACACGGCCCCCCCCGAATTTTCCCCGATACACTATTGACGCCATTATTGTCCACGATATTGTCCCAGCGGCGAGTAATCCTGACGGGGCGAATCTAGCAGCGCGCTTTAAACGTGGTTTCGTGAATTTTTATAGGGGCTGAACGTGTCCGAGCGTGTCCGAGCGTATCAAACTATAGTTTTGTGCGGATATCTGGCACTGGAGGCATCGATAACAGCTGGTTAAACATCACTCGTGACAAGAAATCCGAATAGCAACGCTCACGCGTTACACTGATACTGTTGCAGCAATAAAAAATCTTTTCCCCCTTGATTTTATCATTGACAACGAGTTACATTTATTCGAGTATCGCCATAGGGGCTGCTTGCTTTGACATTCCACTTTTTCGAGAGTCCGATACTCAATCTACAAACTAATCCAGCCACTGTTACCGGGTAACTATTCAAATTAAACAAAGCTGGTGACGACATACAATTTCGCTGCGAAATTCGCGGGATTTCCAGTGGAATTCGGAGTAGAATTCGAAGTAGAATTCCCAGTGGAGTAAAATATGCGTGTGTTGCTGGGCAGTGACTATTTTAATCGGAGTGAAGGAGGAGTTGAAAGCATTCTTGCCGATGCACGAATGGATGAATACATTCTCGATTGTTTGGCAATTGACTTTAATGTATGCCGCCTCCATTTCGCGCCTTTTTTCTGCCGCTTTGTGAGTGCTCGGTATGCCGACGGCCATGCGGCCGATTTATCTTGCAAGGCTCGAGCCGAGCGACGCGTCCTCAGAGGAGGGCGCGTTAATATGGATGAGATATGTAAAATCGTCCTTCATTGAACTCTCTCCGCGGTCACCGACCGCTCGGGAATCAAGTTTTAATATCCGTTTCCGACTACCAAGATCCCCGGGCCACCCGTCGGCCCATCCTCTTCAATTTCATACGTGACGCCGCGCATAAAGCAGCGCGAGCCTGCTCATGCGCTCGCATATAAGCCCCAACTAACAATGTATGACCTGTTGGTTCTCTTACTATGCGCAATTGCAATCACATCCCATCGGTCTACTTCGTGTAATCTGCTAGTATATGCGCAAGCATCATATCTATCAATATCTCCAGAGTTCTCTAGTTTCCAATGATCCCACACAATTAGCGGAAATACTACTTGATGTTATGTCAGTTCCCGTTTTGTAATTATAATAAGTATCGGAAGCAGTATTGGTATTGACAGTAAAGAAATACACATGTTCGTAAATTAAGAGCTAGTTTTAATGATAGCTTTGCTGAACGTTCAGCTCGCACATCCAACAAAATATACAACGAAAATCCGTGAAAGAGACTTTAGCTGCAGTAGATTATTCATTGGAAATTGGATACTCTTTGCGATACAGCTATAACGTGATTCGATGCGCGACCAAGTATATGTTTTTAACATATTCTATGTCGGTTTATGTAGAATCGATGTAATAAACTTAAAGCTTTTTACACGGCCGGGTTTCGATGTGCAAAATTTTGCGGAGGAAATGAAGCGAAGAGGCACATATCCTCCGAAAATGCAGGCAGTGTAAACACTCTCGATTTTTCCCACTCAATTGTGGTCGGGTTTATGTATTGTTGGGGAACGTGTCCGTCCGTGTAGGGGCAACCAGTCAAAGTATTAGTTAATCAGCCAGGCATAATTACAGTCGTGTACTCGTTAAGTGAACACGCGGTGTGTTTGATAAGCACTCTCGACGATGCGGTAATTTACGTTCAAGAGTCGGTCGGCTACCTCCGATGCGGCGGATACACGCGCTCCTCCAAACACATACTCTCACGCACCTATACTTGGAGAGAAATGCAAAGCGGATCAAATTTATATCTCTATATATATGTATCTCTCGATACGATCCGATAGCAATTACATTCGTGCGCCCAGATGGTTAATACGTTCTGCGGTATTGCCGCGCTCTCCGCTCGTAGCCCACAAAATCAGAGAGTGTTCCGCTCGCCTGGTAATATCGTGCGTTCGACAGATCGATCGACTCTCTACTGCAAAAAATACTAATAATTAGCAATAGCGTAATTGACTTCTCGGGCGGCGCCCCAATGCCTGAACCTTTAATGGGGGTCACTGCTGGAAACCCAAACTTTGCCGGCTGGTATCGGGTTCCGCGTTATTCCCAATTAAATTTCAACACGGGGATTATTAAAAGAATTTCAATGTTACCTTCCATGAGAAACTAATAATCGATAATATCGCGATTGGATTTCCGTGCGGTGCAATTGCTTACAATTTGAATGAGAGTTCGCGGCGGTGGCGGCGAGAGATGAAAACGAACATTCTCCAACTGAATTTGGCAAATCGCATGTATTTTCTCCACTGGTATTGGCTTCCGTTATAAGTTACACTCTAATGGTATCTTTATGCAAAATGAGCATTAAGCCAGTTTTTAGGAATTGCTGCCAATAAACGTGTTCGGATTTAATTTCGTATAGAAGCTACCTTTCCGCGAAGCAAATTTATTTCTCCTCCATCAGTTGGAATTGAAACGATAGTGGTTCACTCGAATCGCGAGTGCGGAAATGTACGAAAGCCGTTTTATACTCGCGGTGCGGCATGCTTAGTACGATTTAGCGCAATTCGAACGGATTACCGTGTAACAGAAATATCTCGTGGTTGAAGCTAGTATAACACATAGTGTAATCTTACTCTCGAACTACCGCTCTCGCTGATGCCGACACATTTGTATGCTGCGAAGCACCGATGGAATGTGCACGAGCTATGGCTGCTGCTTGCCACACAAATCCAGGCCCTCGCACGAGCGACCATGCAACCCAAGTAAAGCTCTGCTCAGACCTGCTTAATCCAGCCGTAATTGTTTCGCGTATTCCCATCGGCCAATTATCAGATTCCTCGTAGCTGCTACTTATTTAAGTGAAGCTGCTGCGATACGTGATTCCAACGGTTTGATTCGCGGAATTTCATTCCTGAACGTTGGAAAGAACGTCGGCCAAAGATATATTTTGAAATACATATTTTCGCTATAGTAAAAACCTGAAGATTTATATATAAACTATAAACAAGTAACTCTCCAACAACAAACCTAAAATCGACTTTTCAAATCGGTGGATGATAAATGGAAATGAATCGTAACATTCAGCAAAAGTAGATCAATGAATGACATTGTAACACATTTTCAATTACAATTGACACGGGACAATAGCACTCTGCCACTAATGAAATCCCCCCAAAGAAAGATTAAAGTAACACAAGTTTGGCAGGGTGACAAAAAGCTCAACAAAAGGCTTTTCCCTTGAAAGGTGGAGGAGAGGAAGTGGATGTGAATGTGGGCAGAATGAAAGTGTAACGAGCATTCCTTCCTCTCTTGTATCCAACGTCTGAGAAGCAGAGGAACTCACGCGACATCTCGAGGGAGAGATTACCCATTACCCCGAGCAACTTTATCATCCCCATAGCGCACAAGTCTCAGCGTGAAAAATCCGAGGAATTTCCTCGGCAAGTACGAGACGCGAGTTTGTGTCTGAACTGAGCTTATTAGCGCAATCCTTACCTTATGCAAGCACTGGTCGTACTCGAAACACATGTCACAAGCAGTAATTACATTCAGCAGACATTGCCTGTAACTCACGCACTTCCAGTCGTACTTTTAGACAGACACAGAGAGTGAAGAGTGGGAGAGAGAGAGAGAGACAGAGAGAGAGAGCGAGAGCTAGAGAGAGCTAGAGAGAGAGAGAGGCAGCGACAGATGTGAATATGTATGTACGAAGAGAAAGAGGCATAGATGCAGACTCGCGTTCCCATAGCTCAGGCACACTGTGCCATTTACTTGCCTTTCCCTCCAGTTATGTACTCGTACGAAACAAGTGTTGGGAAAATGGAGAAGGGTTCAGAGAGAGTGAGAGAGAGAGCATTGCGAGCTTTGAGCACACAACCATTCTTGAGGTCATTTTTTTTTTGGCTGTGGAATGGAAGTCGTTTCGATGTCGTTCCACCCTTCATCCCCTTGTTATTTCGCGGCTCATAGAGAAAAGACAGGAGGCATGCCAGCCTCCTTGCAAGCAGATTCGTTAACGTTTGTTGTGGGCTCGATGTTGCTTCGCATCCCAGAAAGGAGCGTTCAGGAATTTCGAGAGAACCGCGATGCTTTAGCCTTTCACGAAAATATAAAGGAGTTATAGTTTCGAAAGTATAGTTTGCCATATTAATTTATGTTCGCGTAGGAAAATATGTTTCCTTTGAGAAGCTGATATTGAATGTTTGGATATTTGGAAGATATTGAGATTTAATTCGATGGTTTTCGTGACGGGAAACGACTACCATTCCTTCATTTACAACAATGGAAGGAAAGTGAGTGGTCCTTTAATTGAGAAATCGCTGGATGCAACAATCGGGACACTGTTACCAGAAGCGATCAGCAGGAGAAACACGGATAGAGAAAGAGAGATAGAGTGAGAAAGAGCGGCGAAGGAAAGAGCGTTGTATAGGTATCACTCTAATTTAAGTTAGAGAGGTTGCGCGTCGTGGGGAGCTTTGTTATAAAAAATAACAGCACCGCGTAACAACTACGAACAACTCGTTATTAATAATTTCCAGATAAACCCTTAATCCCCGAAATCATACTCTACAAATTAAACCGACTTTATCGCGTCGCAAACTTTCGAGAAAACCGATTGAATAACCCATTATTTTTCACTTTGGGCGAAGCTTCGGCGCACAAGAAATTCACGAGCTTAATGGAATATGGGACGCGGCAAGTTGTCAGCCTCGACAGCGCCCGAGTCAAAAGAGGCTTTCAGGGAGAAGTGAGAACGAACTTGGGCAAAGTGTCGTGGCTTAATCGAAGTGTCGCGATAAAAAAAAAAACTCCCCACGAGCACGATGAGCGAGTGAGAGAGACTTTCAGTCCGCTGGGCAAGGTAGGAAAGGTGGATCGGTACCTATAAGTGGCACCGCCTCGGAGGTTCGCGTCAACACATGGGCCACCAGCAGGGAAAACACCGTCTGTGACAAGAGGATGGTAACACCTGTAACATCGTACACTCTCACACACGCGTGCCACCATAGCCACCCAGCGAAGCGTGTCGACGCGCAGACGACGTGCATTCCTTCTCCTTCGCGCTACCCGCCGATGATCGATATCCGCACACCGCACACCGCACTATGTATTCAGCCCGAAAGACTCCGCCCGAGTGAAACGCACTCTCAAAGACGAGCCGATTAAAACTACGGAACTTAGTTTCCCCCCTCCATGAAACACGATGCCACAGATGGCGGACACACGAAAGGAAGCGCAACTTGTTTATCACTGCTTTACCTGAGAAGAGGGTTCATCAGGTATACAGTTTTTGCATGGCTTTCCGCCCGCCGCCTTTTATCACCGCACTTTACGAGCAACGACTTCGTGATATACTACCGGCTCTTCGTAATGGACGAGCACCCCCTCGGAGTTTGGCAAACCAACTTCGAAAACAGTACAACGTACAGTTTGCTGTGGCAATAATTTTAAATAAATCCCGTTGGTTTTATTAAATGGTTTCACGAATGTAGCTGTTAATTTGTTACTGCGAATGGAAATTAAATCAAAAGTCGATTGAAAGTTTGCAACGAAACACTAATAAAGATGCCGATGAGAAATGATGACATCAAGTATTTCTGTTAGTAAAACAGACAGACTTTCCCATTTTTCCGAAGTCCAATTAAGGACACCGTAAATGCAATCAGAGTTTCTGATTGAAATCGGAATGCACGTCGTCCGCGCGGTCGTTGGATGAGGCCGCGTTACTGAAAAGTAATATTGAGCGATTATCCTAAACGCGACTTCAGCCGAGAGGGAAATGCGCGCGCTTTCCGTTCGACTGATATTCGCTTAATTCCAAACTGTCATTGACCGAAGGCTTAGTTGAAGCGAGTAACGCGGGCTTTGATGCGCTTTAAATTGGACAAGCCGTCGGACACACCCGTACACACATCAGCGGGCGTGCGTCTATTGTAATTCCGTTTCTTCGATTGACGACTTTGCCGGCCACACACCGACACTGCTCAAAAGGACCTCTCGGTGGTCAGTGCATCAAGCTTGGAAAGCTTATTCGCGTGCACTTGAAAGCTCACTGTCTACGAGAGAGAGAGAGATCAAGAGAGATCGAGAAGCCGAGAATGAAAGAAAGAGAGAGAGAGAACGAGGGAGAGAGAGAGAGTGGGGGAGAGAGAAAATGAGAGGACAACGAGCGCCCCGCGATTCTAGCCGACTAATCACTGTAGCTAACAATGTGTGCCCGACTTTCATGCGGTTCTCCCGGTCAAAAGGCAAAAGTGGAGCAGAATTCCTCTCTTCTCCGTCTTACACCCATTCCGGCGGCGTACTTGTGCGCGGCGACTCTGAAATCTCATGTCGTCGATTAAACGTCGTCGTTTAATAACAGTTTTTCTGCCCTCCTTGGGACTGTGCTCGCTGCTTCCCCTCTCAGCTGAGCGACGATTCCAATCAGTTCTTAATCTGGCTTTTCATCGCTCTCGTTAGCCTGACAATGCCTGCACGAGCTTTCTTCTCTCTCTCTATGTACTGGCAACCTTGCCAGACGCCACGTAATCCCCATTGTACCGTGGTAGCGTGACAATGGGCTTTGTGACATTGTTACCGATCTTCCCTCTCCCAGCCCCTCCTCCTAGACGCCGCCGAGTTTTCTTTACCTTTCTTTATTCTATATCGATCTCTAATTCCTTTTCCCGCCCTTGCCACTCCTCCCGCTCGTTACTAGTCCTATTTCCATTGCAATGCTAATTATCCATTCTCCGGATCTCCCTCTGTTCTCAGCTTCTATGATCGCGTGCTCCTCTCATGGGGTTGTTTCTCATCGATCGAGTTTTTCGCCTGACAGAATCCGCGCGTCCTATTGTCTGCTCCAGATATAAGTAATCGCGTGCGGTTCCCATCGGTTCCCATATTCCACCGCATCTGCAGAGAATGGTACATTTCACACCAGTCTTTCTTTCCGCTGCGTGTTGTATATTGGTATATAGATGCGGCTTCTTTCAGCAAAAAGGTTCTTGCGGTCCAACGGGAGGCTGGAGCCAGAGGGAAATTTATGTCTGACAGCGGACCTCGTCATTGCCAGAATTCAATTGCTCTTTCTCGTTCGCTCTCCTCTCCATCACGCTCTTTCTCGGTCTTTCTCGCTCGCTTTCTCTTTCTCTCTCGCTTACTCGACTGTTTTTGTACAATTGGCGACTCTGATATCGTTGCTTAATCGCTTCCATCTCTTTGCTGGCCTTTGTCCGGGGGCAAATGTGCTCGTTGCTCCAGGCCGGTATTTACCGGGGCGGTCCAGGCGCTCTATATTTTCGTAGGATCACGTGAAATGTTTAGAACGGCGAAACACGCGACTTCTCTCTCTCCCTCTCTTACTCTCGTAATCATGACGCTGTCTCTGCGGGCGACGTCCCGCCAGAAACGCCCTAGGGAGACTTACTAAATTAAAGAATTTCAAATGGCCGGTGCATGCCTCGCTTGGCGTTTCGTAATATGCACTTTACCGCTTCTACGTAATGGCGGTGGAAATTATTTGAGATCACCGTCGGACCACCTGCTCTATCCTTCCTCTTTCGACATAGGAACGTGGATGAGGGTTCCCTTAATTGACATGACAAAGTCGAGGTCCAACTATTCTGGTTTTAATGTTTTAATACGACAGTGAAATGACTCTAAATCGTCATAGGGATGAATCTTCAATATTATTTCGCTAGTTAAGAAGGACACGAATTGCACGAGGATATAATACGATTTTTAAACTGATTTCTACTGGCTGTGGACGCATATCTTTGTCTGATAAAAAACATCTTTCTACATATATTACTCGCACAAAGTACTCGAACCCACGAAATACTAAACATCCACCAGAAATGTCCGAGCGTACACATACCAGACTTCACAGTGACTCAAAAATGCGTTCGATATAAAACCAACTATGTTTAAATTCTCTATACGTGTACTAACTAAGAAATATCTAACAACCTAATGAACAGTACGCAACGATAGTTCGTAATATCTGAGAATCCTCACGCAATCATATGTTCGGGGCATGCAGACAATCTCGAAATATGACTGGTAAATGGAGCAAAGGGTAGCGGCGCACCGAAGGCATCCGACTAGTTTTCGTTCGAGTTGGTTTGCTGGCGTAAGCAGGTGTCAGAGGCGCGTGTTATCTTAATGCCGTGGGTGCCGGTGTCAAACGCGAGGGGGGTGGAGGGGAGTTTACGGGCGCACGCGGCAGCAGAATGGGCTGTAAATGCAGCGAGGAGAGGATTTCGCTCGGCTCGTCGTGTATACACGGAAAAATAAGGGCGAACAGACCGAGCGAAACAGATGGTGCAGTTGCATTGAGGCGAACGCGGCGCAGTAGTATAGGTCAGCCGGTGCTCAGACGCAGTGAGCGAGCAAGCGCGGCCGCCGCCGGATGGAACGAAGATGACAGGAGTAATGGAGTGTCGCCAGCTGAGAACGACTGCTAGGCTAAGGAGAAGATGCTCACCGTAGGCAGAGATGAATGGAGAGTGGGTAAAGGTAGAGGCTAAAAGCTCCGGATTGGTCCATGTTGCTTCAGGCGTATAGTTACGTTGCAAACTTCTACCTCGACTTTCGTAATTCAAACTTTGTTCCCGCGATAATTAATCATTTTGGATTATTGAAGTTTACCAAGCCAAACTTGCCAATTGAGAAGAACCGAGACTACATCCTTTTTGGAGTGACCCTGCGATTTTACAAGTTTTCATGAACAAGATAAGTTATGAGAATATGTAATCGGAAGTGAATCTTATCGTTTTCATTTGAATGTGAATTACAGCGAATGGAGTATAATCTGGGCCTGTTTATTAATACGCGTTTAACTCGGCCTCGGTTCATTTAAGGAGTTCTGTGTAGCTTTTGGAGGGACGAAGGCAATGTCGCCGGCAGAAACACTGTAGATAAATTTCCAGGGTAACTGGAGGCCTCCGATGGCTTGGGGGACTTGTGGGTGTCTGAGGCTCGGCCGCTCGAGGACCTCCGGCCAATTTCATTTACTTGCGCCACCGGTAATTCGAGGTATATGGGGGCGGGCCAAGCGGTGCCGACCGCAGGGAAACGCCGTGTGATTACCGTCTACCGCTGATAAAGCCTGAATTAATGCGCTGCTCTGAGTGCAACCCGGCCACCGTAACTATTGTCTCTGGCATTGTTATGCTGAGGAGGTGAGCCCGACACCCTTGCAAGTGGCTGAAGGTCCGTGATTCGGCAAAAAGGGACGCTCGCCCTTTAAATTCGTCGATATGAGTGTTAAAGCTTTGAAACGGGCAAGCGAAACACCCTCCTGCCGGGCTGCACGTCAATTCGTGGCCGCTCGAGTGGCTGCGCGCTTCGCTTTTTCCCTGATTCCCCGGGGAAAACCTACTTCTTCCCTCCTATCTCGCGCTCCCCTCAAAGGCATCTCGACACTTTTATTTTCGGGCCTCCCGGCTACGAGGAGGCGGCCGCCTTCACGCGAAAATCTGCCCTCGCAATTTTCAGCTTAATAAGCCTCGGGACCTCTTCTCTCCAAGTCCTCGAGGCTACTACGCTCGCCGATGAAACTATGTTTTTACTTCGAAGGAAAGAATATTGAACTCGAGGCAATATTTAATTATGCTTTTTCTTCATTCTGCAACTCTTGGTACTAATGCATCGAAATCAGCCTCAAGATTTTAATTGCAATTCTAACTAATACTTCTCAACTCTTTATTCAAATAAAACTAAAAAATCCTCTGGATTATTTCAGCTACAGTTATCTCTTTTACTATTTTCGACTTGAATATTAACTGTAATAATGACTTCCTGGTTTCCTGCACTTCCTGCACAATGAGCTAGTTAAAAGAACAATTTATACCAAGAGGAAGCGGAGCACAGAAATTCCACGAGATATTTATAGAGAACATGTGCACATGAGGTCAGTCACTGCGGTACGTCGACAATGGTATCCTGGGACAGTAATAGATGAAGATAGGGCGCTTAGAAGTGAAGCCAATTTCGGTTGCGGATTTCCTATTAAATTCGAGGGCAGATTTGACTGACGCAAGCCGCGCTCGCTTGTACATTCGCGATTCGGGCTTTCAGGCTAAACCGCATCTGGACGTTAAGCTTCTCATTATGTCATGGCCAGAGAACGATGCCAAAGGGCTGATAACACGTTGCACAGGCTGCTCTTAGCTCCTTTAAGGAGTTATTATCGTCGGACGACAAGTATCCCATTATAATACGAGCGCATCCTGCCTCGCTCTTCACACACTGCGACTTCTTTCCACCCATTTGCTCAAACCCATCTTCGCAGTGGAGAAGCCGACATAATGAGACAATTATATCGTGACACACCGATTCATACCACAACGTTCACTGCCAGCCATTCCGACTGTTCAGGGCTCGCATGAAATGCACAGACTGTACACGGCTGATGCGCTAAATGCAAAAGGAACCTCTATTGTACACGAACAATTATGAGTGAGTGTGCGAGGTGTAGACAATGCAATATAGATCGCTCGTACGAATCATACCAGTCAACACCAATCAACAGTGACATGACACGTGTGATTAATATAGATATGTAATACTGATAACGCAGTTGGTAAGCGCATATATATATATATTTATATCTATATATATAATATGGTTACGTGAACGAATAGGTGTGATAGTGAACAGTAGATATATGCGCAATAATAATACGTAGAGTTACAGGCAATGTCCGAGAAAGTGAGAGAGAGATAGAGACAGACATAATACGCAGGCAGAGACAGAGAGACAGAGAGACAGAGAGTAAAAGATAAAGAGATAGAGGTAGAAAGGTAGAATTATTAGATGGGAATTAAAACCCAATCAACGAGCCAGCAGAGCTTGCAAAGTGAAAGGAAAATATTAGGGATGGTGGTGGCGCGAGAGAAAGATACAAGTCCAAGATACGAGAGGGATGAAAGAGAGTCAGTGAAATAGAGCGACGGGCGGTGGGAGAAACGATCGTGGAAGGAAAAAGGGAAAGAAAGAAGAGGGATAAAGGTTACAGTGGGAAAGCTGGAGAGGCGCAGATAGGTAAATCTCGAGAGCGAAGATACAGGTGGAGAAGCTGGAAAGAGAGGGTACGTTTCACAGGCAAAAGATACACACGCAGACGCACGCACAGTGATTGACAGAGAAGAGTGAAATCGAGACCTCCTGTTGGCACGATAATTATGCAACATCAAGCCCAAGGGATACGAAAGAAAAGATAGGGTCAGGGAGAGAAAGAAGGGAATGTAGAGCTTAGCAAGTGGGAGCGAGACACATTTAGAAAAGTAGGCGGAGAACTTCATGTCGAACAAACAAATCGATCAAAGCAGCAGACAGTTTCCGAGGCAAGAAAAAGAAAAGTCCGAGCTTCTGGGCTCGACAATGGCCTAGCAGCGAAGGGAAACGCGACGCAAGAGGCGGATGTTCCTGTCATATCAATGATATGAACAATAATGGCTCGCACAACTATCCATACATAGTATAGTTCGAACGATGGTGTCTCGCGAATTCATGCAAATCAATGCGAAACAACTGGAATATAGTGAGTAATAAACCCCGAAGCTTTAAGCATATCACAATTGAATGATATTGACAAATGCATCGAAGATTCGAACTTAAAATTCGCACTGGCTGGACGACAATGCGTCCGGTTATCAAAAAAGAAACAAATCTCCTGTCAAATTAATATTGAAGCTAATGTTAACAGGTTGCTTGTTATCCTCCAAATAAATTCGAATAAAGACATGATATGTGAATTTGATTTTATCGATATTGACATTAATTATACTGTTAACCCCCACAGGATGTACGTGAATTTGGCAGCCTCTTGTCGTTCTCATTGTTGCAGTGACAGTGCTCAGTAATAATCTCATTATTATCTCAAAGTCACTATTATAGAACGGTCGTCGGGCGACTTTTGAAGAAAATTGAAGTATTTTCGGCAGCAAGAATGTCGGAGGAAGGAGCTTGTCAAGAATATAAGATGTCTAAGTAGGCAGACGCGAGCTGCTCCACTTACTTGTGCTTTCTGACATCGTGGAAATTCGGGCCGACAGCTTTTCGTTAATAGACAACGTAACATCGTCATTTTTCTGATTATCCGGCACCGAAAACTGGGCCAAGTGGGTTGGCGACAGTGGCATATCGCATAAAATTTAATTATTCTCTTTTTTCCCCATCGTTGGGCTGCAAAATTATCCAGCGGACCTTTATCTAATGCGCGCTTTCCCGGACTTCCGTGCGCGCGGTACTCGTCGAATTTTACTTCTTAGACTCATTAAGCTATTCTAGTTAGCGATGCGCCAACCTGGCGTCGGATGCTGTGATTAATCTCGCGTACGGTCCATCGCGCCGCTACAATTAAAACGTTGTGAAAACTAGGAGACTCTTTTGCTATACTTTGCGAAGCTCTATAAAAGACTTACGAGTATTGTCTTGTAATAATAAGTGTCTCTATTATAATAGAACACTTACCTTGGCATATCATTTCGTATTAATAAAGGCGAATATAGGTGAAATAGAAAATGGAAAGAAATATTAGTGCCATTTTGTGTAATCAACATCGAATGATTGAAAATTGCATGAAGCTGCGAACTGATTGAACTGGGAGAAATGATTGAAGTGAGAAAATGATTTTTACTTCTGCGAGTTGTTTCGAAGTTATGAAATGAAATAGCTTTCGTACTAATATGTTGACACGTTTTATCACTTAGGACTGTTAGTTCGTATTTCTATCTAAGATTTACAGCTAGAACGATAATACTAATGCCTTCCAGCAGGGTCATTCGGTATACATATGTATGCCGGTGCACGTCGCAGTTGAGGATTTATCGTTTCTGTGAAGTCCTGGCGGACATCCGGAAGCGAAGCGGGGTGAAGAGTTGACGCGGTAGGCTATATCAGTATTCTGCTGGCGCAATCTGTTGCTCTGCACTTTGATGTTCCAGATTTTTCGGAGAATAAACGGGGCCGTCACGAAATTTTCACCCCCAAGTAATTAGCACCACAACACTAGCCGTGAAAGAGTTTCCCGCGCCATATCGCCGGTAATCCTTTATCCCGGCTAGACTTCCCGCTCGAGAAATTCCCTCCGAATTTTTGACGCCCTCTCATCCATCCTCTCCTAACGCCGAATACATTCTCCCATCGCTTTTCCTATCCCACTTTTCTCCCGATTGACAGAACTTAAGATGCCTTTGTTGCGCGCGCTTTAAAATAGGCTTTTAGTGGCTTGTTGCCAGCACCATGTGCATACATAATGACTTCACGAACTTGACACTGATGTAATATCGTCGCGAGAGATGGTAATGGGAGATGGCGTCCTGTTATAAGCTACGCAAACTAAAAGGTATGTTAATTTTCATTGTATTTCACCAACACGAAATTGGGACTTCGAGACTTTATTTTAAATTCTTCAAGTTTTTGGAAGAAAAACAAGATTCTATAGAATTATCGAAATCCTGCCAGTAATAACCAAAGAATTTTAAAAATTCTGTATTGATCTACTACCAAACATTTTTCTGCATATTAAACCTTGTACCGTGGCATAGCCGTAATTAGTTTCTCCCACCGGCTATCTCGAATATTCCAAATTCATTCAACCGTTCAAACTAATTCCTCCAGTTCAATCGAATATTGAGAGATCGTAATTCGTATTATTCGAAATGAAGCTCAGTGGAATTTCGGTCAAATGAATTCGCATAAAAGGAAAGCGATATAAATAGCGGGGTAAACACGAGAACGAAGATTAATAAGCGGGAGCTGCTGAGTGACCGGGGTCAATCGGAATTCGGTTTGCAGCCGTTGCTATTTGCTGATTTCCAAAAATTCCCTGCTGTTTCTTTACCCGTTTTGCTGCTTTCGTACATCCAATTGAAATCATCCCAGTGTTATTAATTCTTGACTATTTATTGATGAATATTATCATAGCAGGAAAACTAACACTATTGCAATCTGAATATTATAATTGTAAGTATTACGATGTAAAACTTGTATGGAAAAGTATTGAACTTAATATTTTGGCAAAATATTATAATATCATAATAAGTGAGTGCATCTAATTTTGTGGATTAATTCTTCTAAGGGCATGTTAAGTTTTGTACATTCCAATCTAAAATTCGTACGAGTGTAACGCGAATCTACTGCGTGCGAAGTTACACGTGCAATGGATGAAACTTCAATGAACTTCATTTAGAATAAGCAACGAACTTCACGTAGAATTGGATTTGCGCCAAAAGCACGAATGAGGAAATTTATGCCACCTCTGTGAGAAGTGCGTGTTCAGTACTTCCGTTGCGAGTGCCTATGTTTCCCCTATTGCACTTTACAATTTGATGCAAACTAATTAACGACCTGCCACTGCCGGATATTAATTAGGGAAATTCACGGCGTCAAGACAGCGATATCCATTTCAGCCATCAATTATTTCGTGTCAGACGAGCTATTCCTCTTTGGGATTATTTCACTTTATAATTTCTTAAAGGAAATAAAGTAATTCCACATACACAAGCTGGCGCGTTTCTAAATCCGTGGCGCCCGAGTTTCATAATCAGTGACACATTCATCGCTCATGTGGAAACTTTTCGTGGCTAACGCGGCAGTCAACGTGTTAACAAGGAATGTTAGGAACTACTTTCCCGGAGACGCGACGTGTCACGGCGAACAATGGAGCTGCATTGCACCGTCAGATTTCAATAGAAAACTGCGTAGTGGCGGCGGTGGTTGCAAGAACTTCGCTGGAACTTCTATCGCACATACTTCTTCGATTTTCGACAACGGCCCGTTGTTAAGACCCGGAAAGGCGAGCGTTCTTCGTATTTCGGGTGCTTTTCGTTGCGGCTAACGAGCGAGTTGTCTATCAAGAGACTTCCGAATGCTTCTTTTTCCTACTCTCGTTTCCCTTCGTGTGCAGCGATCCTGTCTTTTACACGAACGGTTTAATCCGCCGATTTCCTAAGCGAAGTACTGCTGGAAGGAACTGTAAATAATTCGTCAATCACTCTTGCTCTTTCGAGCGCAACGAATTACCGAAATGGCTGCCAAATTCACGCTTGCCTGCATTCCTTGATTAACGGATGCACCGATTTCTAGACTAGCTACTGAAAAGTCAAGTACAAAGAATATATATTCACTACATTAGTCGTAGTACTGAAAAAATAATTGAAATTCTTATATTTAATTGCGACTTGGAAAATGTATCATTGCAGACTTCTACTTTCGTGATAGGATGTAATTTAGTAAAGAATTGAAGTCGAACAATCTACGGATCGAAAGCAAAAACGTTTTTCTTTCCATTAGCACGAACAATTAGAGCCTCTAATTACTCGTGAGTACAGCAAATGCCAACTGTGAGAAGAACACTGTGTTCACTACGTGTGATTAATCAGTGCGATACGCAAAATCTGCATTTATTACGTGTGTGTTTGTATTTGCGTGTATCTATTGTATCAGAGCAACGCTGCGAGATGATGCGCATAAATAGATAGGAACCAAGCGAGCGAACCAACGAAATATCAGCGTACGTAATTATATTGTGCAGAGAAGTATAAGTATATAGTATAGATCAGAGAGTAATTAAACCAGCAGTAGAGATAGAGAAGAATAGAGTCAGAGATAGAGAAGTACGCAATCCGGAGAGACAGAAAACAATGGACAAGCCAGCCGGAAGAAACATGTGGAAAACATGGAAGAGTAAACTGAAGACGCAGAAATAGCTCCAAGTTCGCGCACATACAAATGGTCTGGATTCGCTCTCACTTGAGTCTGGTGTACTCTTTTCTAGTACACATCGCAAAATGTAATCACACATTGGTTTACAATGAACTTGCAAATATGGAGGAAAAATTGAAAACAATGTAATAAACCTCGCGACGAAACTATTCAGTAGAATGTACTTCAGTAGAATTAGACATAATCAAAACTATTTGAGAAATAAATGGAATTCTTAAACGTAGCAGCATTGAACGACTGATTTTCGTAACTCTATGAAACTGATATATAAAATGTAGCACGTTTATTTCCAAAAGCAATCCTTTCCGTCAAAAATGTTTATCTTCAAAATGTCTGCTATTTCCTCCGGTTCCACGCACATTACTTTCTTCGTCGACCAATCTTTCACGATACTGTCAGGTGTAACGCGTATGTATAAAATGTAAATCGTATCTAAGAGTCCTCCGGAAGATCCTCAGCCTGCAGACGTCTAGGCGGCACCGGTTTATTGGAAAATCAATTGGCCGTGAATTATTCTCGACTGGAGTAGCACACGCGTGCACTACGAGCGACGATTCTCTCCACGACGACAGAGAGAAAACGAGAGATACTCGTGTCGAGCAAACAGCATCCGAGTCGTGTGATTCGTATCCGAAGGTACTTGCGAAATGGAGGCAACCTTCTCGACACGCCAGCTATCGTAAATTATGCCACCGGAACTGAAGATCCTCCTTCGCAATGGAAAAAGTATGGGAAGATGTACGCGAATGTGTTCTTAGCTCAGTCTAGTTCAACCCTTGCAAAGAATTGAGTGTAACAACCATATTCCTACGAGTTCTAGTACTTTCATATTGTAAGCTATTATTGACTTTAGTAATTTCTTGATTAACGAAAGCAGAACTTATTATTTGAAATTATAAGAAAATCCTTCGATTGGGTTGTGTAATGTACATTTGACCCAATTTATATGACTTTGATGCTTTTTCCAATGGTTTTTAGAAGAAGCGATAGAATTATTTATTAAAAGGTGAAACCCGATTTTGTGGCTTTCTTGTTAAACTATTTGCTTCTCGTTTATTAAGCGGGATTCCTATGACAGTGTATGAAAGCTGAGCGTCTGTTCTTTATACGCACTTTTTTCCAACGAGTGCACCAGAAAACGTATTGCAGTACGCGTTATAGCTAGCACTAAACAGTGACAAAAAAGAAAAGCGGAAAAAGTGCTATTTCCACTGCGGGCTTTCTAGAAACTAGAAACGGCGATCGCAAAACGTACAATTCCCCCGGCAATGCCCTCGCGTTATGAGAAATTCATGGAAAAAGAGACTCAGTGAAAGAGCCACATATTGTAGAAAAAAAGAACCGGGTGCTTTTGATATTTAGCAATTTACATGACAGATCACTCAAAGAAAAAAGGTATATTCTCAGCGCTGCGAACATTATTATTACCTATCCTTAAATTACGATTATTTGTGTTACTTTCAAATACTCTATTCCTCGTGCAAGAACATTATAAACTGACGATGTATTCTATTACGTAGAAAGTAATTACAATCGAACTTTCAATAGATACGAATCCAGGCCATTATGAAAAAGTATAAAGGAAGAAGTAACGATACATGAAAGTTGGGCTGCGAAGGTGCCCTTTTCCCCATAAAATCAAGGATCCCTCGTGCTCAGACAATTACGACTGGGGGAGAAATGTATGCTCGTTTACTTAATGAACGCGCGAATGAATTAAGAGAGGCGAAAGTTGTAGGAGAATGCGACGGATGATCTTCCCGTTTTCATAAAGCGTGCAACATAATACGTTCCCGCAAAGAATAATGATGAAATCGAGTTGGAGAATAGTCTCACGCTTGGCAATCATTCACACCACTCTCGCACAGCACTCTCTCCATTATACTGGAAGTTAAATGGGACGATTCCGTTGTTTGTGTGACTGTTTCTCTGATGGTAGAGGTGCACTCGTTGCGTTATATCCGAGTGGAGCTACGAGTTCATGAAACAACCTTCAATAGAAAAGCATCTACGAATTCTTTTTATCACGCACGAACGATGAGAGACTCAAATCCACCTGCACTCGCTAAATATTTCTACCACGTCAATTTTGCGCTAATTGCCTTAACTAGATTTTAAGATACACTGATAATCAGGTCGCTAAATCATGACTTTCAAACAGTAGTAATACTCTTTTTATTGCGAAATAATTGACATAAAAGCAGTTAATGCAAACGCAAAATCAGAATGTAAAGTTTCATATGAAAATCCTGAATTAAACGCTAACTGGGGCAGAGAAGCCAAAATGCTGCAAGTACATAGAAAAATAGTTGAGATACTTAACGAAGAATGAAGTGCTATTAGTATAATTCCTATACTTTTTTAATGGAAACTGTATGGATAGTCGTAAATAATTATTTCCAAAAAACTGAAAACTATTTCTGCGTTAATCATATCACCGTTAATGATGCCCTAATTTTAACATCGAAGCCTACTACACTCCTAACAAAATTCTATTCGGCGAATATCACTGGAACTTTTCCGTAAGAAAGTCCTTGCACGGCGCGGCTCGTTAAAATTCTATTTCCGAGATAATCAAGGCACCAGTTTTTACGGAGAAAGACTCGACTGGGGCGCCGTTCTTATTTCCCATTAACACGCTTAATTTGTGCGACACAAAGAAGCGAAGAATTCCCGTTGAAAGTGTTGGTCGCGCATTCTCCGCGGCGTGTGCCGAGCGCGCCACGCTTTTCCGCATATAATTGGACTCCTCGGGCATGCAAGCGTTTTGCCCGTTTAATACAACACCCTCCCATAACACCGCGATAATTAAGGAGCTCAGGAATTTCTTGTTTAGAAAAGAAAACCGGAGCATTCGGCGACAGAGCGAAATCCCCTTTTTATTCGTCTATGGGCTGCTTTGAAAGCTCCCAAAGAATTCGGTCGATCTTTTATTTGATAAGACACAATAACTGAATGAGTTTGCTCAAAATCCTTTTGTTAACGCGACCATGACTTGTTTCATTTTCAGAACAAAATACGTTTCTATAGATTCTCGATGGTCTGTGTCTAGTAACGAGAGTACTGGTACTTTGTATCGGTTCTGATTAGAGCAGATGGCACTCCCTAACTAAGACACTACGACAGCGGCAAGTGCTCACTAGTCCTGAATGGAGTCAACGTAATTTGAAAGGGTCGCCTTGCACTGCGTCTCCTTAGAATTTGCGTAATGCGAAAGGTGCCAACAGTTAATTAGAGGGACGCGGTATCTCGCTTTGATGCTTCTGCATTGACTTGGCTTTCAACATTCGTTTCTAGAGCGCGCTTTCCTGCATTGATTGAAGGATAACTTTTGAAAAATGCTCGCTCTACACTCTTCTTATTAATAAGTGTGGTCACTGTAGTGAAAAACTTATCTATCACAAATCTATCCATACTTCGCAAGCAGTCTAATATGACAAAATTGGAGCTTAAAATTCGCGGAGGAAAAGCCCGACGACAGGTCGATCTTCATCGCTAGAATTTCTTTCAACTGCAATCTCTTTCAAGCGTTCCCTTTCACCATTTTTAAAAGCCCGACGATACTATGCCTGCTCGTAATTATAAAGCTACCGACTTCTTCCCGATTCCTTTCTGAATTTATCGGACTTCCGCTTTGCCCGAGGAGAAGCAATTATCCAGGCAATAAAGCTCCCACCCATTTCGCGCGAGGCACACGTCGATAGGCCGAGGTCTGTCAAGAGCAGGGGCAGTTAATTAATTTCGCAAATCGTTTGCGATTACTTCCAACCTGTCGATAGTAGGTGTCGCCTTCCGACGTACATCGAGCTATCCTACCGGGACGAATGTTCCAAGTAAAAGGCGGCATCGGTATTGGCCGCGGCCCGAGTGTATCCATAATGACAGGTGATTCGATCGACATGTTTTTAATTTACTCCCCTTGATCGCGCTCTTTCCCGATAAAAGCTCCTCTCCGCGCGAAATGCATTAAAAAGAAGCCGAGTGAATCGACAGCTACTTCCAACAAGTTACTAGACAACAGACAATGGACAACTCTCTTCGGCTGCCACTTGTTTTTCGGACGTATATATTGGCAAAGTTATTCGGGGCCAATGGTCATGACGGCCGATGGCATTTAGACGGCTGCTATTGGGCAATACTGAACAGTAAGACAATTTTATATTCCAGTGAAATTGACAGTTCGATATTAAACAGTAATATAGCCTAGCACTATTCTCATCGATATTAAAGTCGAATCAATGAAAGACTTGGTACTCAATCTAAAAAGAATTTAATAAGAACGGCGTCCTATTTTGACATCTCAGTTCAAGAATGAATAAAATTACGTTCTCGCCTGACAATTAATCTACTCATCGTTCGCAATTGCTAGTGAAATCTGGATACGAGTAACGAGTGCACCTTACTCGCAAGAAGTGCGTACTTCATCGACGAGTCTCCCAATCGACGAGATCAGGAGGCTACTCGCAAAGAAACTGAGACAGCGGTAGCGAGCTCTCTCAAAGGGAGAGTAGACTGGTAGGTTTGATGGCGGCGGAGAGTTTCTCGTTTCGTAAAAGGTCAATACCTAACAGGGGTATAGCGTCGGAGACCTGGGGCAGGGTCTCGGCGACGAGGTTCAGGAACACCGTCAGCGATAACAAGATGGTCACTCCTGAAACAGTTGTTAGCCCAGCGTCCTTCTTCAATGATTCACTTTCGCACTCGCCGAGCTAGACGGCAACACGACTCTACCCTCGCCAGTTTCGAACCCCCTTTTTAGTGGCTGATCGACTCCACCATCGACTAACGCTCCTGAGCAAACTGGCGAAACGAAGGTGAACCCCTCCGGCTGAAATTGATCTCCGAAATTTCGCATCTGGCAGGAAATTGCCAAGGAAACTTTCCTCCGATTGAATCGTGATCGTCGAAACTACTTAAATGCCGCTGGAGAATACGATACTTCCTCCCGGGGAAGTTTACTACGCATTTTCAGCAATGTTATCCCCAGCGGAGTTTCAATAAAGATCGCCGAAATCGATATTAGTTCTTGCATCGAATACTTTGCCAATTATTTATTAGAATCTCGAGTGAAAGTAGCGGGAGGAATAATGAAGTTTCAAAGGTATGATCAATATCTCTCCTCAAAGGGGATTCACCTACGCCTCAAATTATATTCTTCAGAGTTTTTCTTCGTATGATGATAAATATGTTACTCCCATATCGAAATCCACGTATTTCACGCGTGATTCGTCAAAGGCCAATACGTTGTCAACGAGTTCCTTTGATTCCAGCCCGGGGATTATCAGAGCTTTCTTTCATCTTTTGAAATGAAATCTTGACAACTAATGACAGTTGTGTATAGAACAAAATAGCTTTGCTTTTGCCTGATTTTTCATTAGGTGTCTGATGATGCTTTCATTGAGGGAAATAGCGACGAAAAAGCACTGTGTGAGCAAGCATGCCTTTTCACTCCACTGTTTCCCTCTGGAATATTGATGATGCGAAAGAGAAACAAATTTATTCCATCTCTTTGCCCGGCGGCTCTATCTCCAGCTTTTTTATAATTTCATATACATATGGAAGCTACTATCGCAATGCTTGAGGCACTTCTGATTTATCAAAAACTGGAACTACAATTTAAAATGTTACAAGCATATTTTTCCGCTGTCCAACACGACAACTTTAAAAATTCTTGTTGTAAAGTCAAAATACAAGAGGACAAGTATGCCAAGAAGATCATTCGAGAAGACCAATACAAAGTCAGACTGTCACAAAATCAGAAAGCAGTTCTCACTGTCATATTGAATCTAGCGAAGCTACTCCTAGTTAAATACTCAACTGGCGAGAAGCTGCAATTTCACTCAAATGGAAAGTTTCTTGGCGATCACACGGCTCTATACTCATTCTCTATTTGACTGTCCCACTTGGTAGCAAGTTGCGGTCAAGGAAGTGCAACAGCGAATTAAACTTTGGGTGCAGCTGAACCGGGCGTTCAAATATCTGATAGCAGCGGCCTTCGAGCGGTGCGTACACAAGGATGCAACAAACGACTATGAAACAGACACCGGTGAAAATAGGTAGGTCCGGTGTGGCGTTTGAGAGTGGTATCCAGTGTACGACTCGAGTTTGCTCTTCCTTGGTATCGCGGCGTACCCTCGTGGTTTCATTTAAAACCGCCCGCACGTATTTACATTGCGCCAAGTGGTTACATCGATCGCGCTCGTGCGCACAAAACCGATGTCCGTCTATAGGTGTGTGTTTGCGTGTGATGGGAAGGACGATGTCAGTCGATCACTATGCACGAGAGCATGAAATTTCGATATATCTTTTTCCGAGCCCGAGAGGGAAGTGCAATAGCCGAAGATCGATATATCGTGGAATTAGAGGCGATAGAACCGGGATACCGCGGATCAACGTGTACAGTTGCAGGCTTCCCTTCTCCCTGTAATTAAAACTTCGCGAAGATTGAGTTTGTTGTTCCGGGCGCGTTAATCTCAACTGAGAAGAACCGGATTTAGATACGAAAATTTGCAGTTAAAGGTAATCCTGCAATCGGAAGCTGCAATCCTTCAATTTCCGGCGGTTTCTTTTAGCCTTGTGTTGGAGTATATATTTGAACTCGAACCAGTACAAGTAATAAAGATAGAGAAAGGGAAGGGAAAAACTATTGCTAACGAATTTGGGGAGGCAGCCGGTGGATGGCCTCTCGGGAAAATTGTTTCAGTGTCACCGATTCGCTAGGATCGCGGCCCTCTCGATCTATCGTTTCCCAGTTTTTCGAATGACAAGCCGCCGCGTCGGGTAACATGTTCCGACTCGCCTGCCACTGCTGGCTTTTATGGAGGGTCGATTTTACCCGTGGACACTGTACAGATCCGTCTGGATTAACTGATAGCCAGATATCGCAGCGGAATTGTTATCGACATAAACTTTCTAGTACAGCAGGAATTACGTCAGGAATCCGGAAAGCCTTTTATGCTAACCAACCTATTCGATCACTGTGTCGAAACAAAAAAACCTTGGGAAATTCATTCTTTAACCCTGCAAGCGACCCTCATTGACTTTTCAATAAGAGTAATCCATTCCCTGTAGAATCTATCAAAACTGATCAAACAAAGTAATTGTGTAACATATTAATATCATATTGAAACAAAGCTAATAGTCAGTTATCAGGAGTATTAGTGTATAATAATATTGCACCCATTATTGTCGACGCCCTCAATTAAGGTACATCATTATAAGCAATAATAGAAGTATTAAATTCGTCCGCGACTATTATGAACATCGATTGCAACTCAAATTGATGAACGTTTATTAAAGTTGCTTGAAATTTAAAATAAATGCATCTGACGCTTGCAGGGTGAAGCGAATTCCGTAGTTAAACGGTGCGACGTGTTGAGAGACTCATTATGACCGGTCGTTCCACGTTGGCCGTGCTTTTAAAAGGATAGCATTTTCTCGGACTGCGATAAGATTAATGTCACTCGACGAACTTTTAGCGAATGTGTAGAACGCTGCTTCCGTTCTGCTCTCAGTGACACCGGTGGAGTTTAACGGTCGCTCGAGCTATTACAGCATTTTCGAGGCAAACGTTTCAGAGGGTAGCAGCGAGTGCATCGAAAACGACGCGTTTTCAACCGCGTGCCTGAACTCATAAAAAAGCTCAACGCGTTACACTGAAGTTATAATCTGACCTTCGCTGTAGAGACATCTGTACTTGCACTCCAACACGAGTAATAACTCTGCATGAAACAACAGTTTCGTGAAAGATCGCTCTATAAACGAGAGACCTGACTAAAATTTAGTTTCAATCCTTTAACTACCGACTTGTTGGATGTAACTAACAGAGCACGAAATCATTTGACAATATATTTATCACAATCTCCAGCACCGTTGGTTTAAATTGATGCTACACAAAGATTAATACCTTCGAAATTTGTTCGATGTGTTCTTTCGGCCAGGAAACTTTCCATTTACGAAACCGCGCGAAAAGAAGTCGCGATTTTAGATGAATTATTCAGATTAGCAGGGGCAAAACGTATCTTGCGAGGCAGGCAAGAAAGCGGATTCGTCTTGTTTCACAATAAGTCGAGCACGAGAGGATTCCGTATCCCCTGACCCGAATAATAAACGATAATCCGTCGAGACGCGAGAGACCGAGGGAAGATTTCGGCTAGCACGTTGTGCCTTTTTGACACCGCTGCCGAATTTCTTCCTCTTTTTATTAATTCAATTAGGTTAGCCGTGCGGCTGGAAACTAGGACGAGGAAAAGAAGGATCAGCGAGGGTAATCTGCCGTTCTCGAGCAGTAGACCGAGCATTAAGGGCACACCTTTACCGGCATTCGTAAAATATCTCGGATCTACCAACTAGACTTTCCCCGGGCTGGTCGTTTCATCCCTTTTTCCTTCACCCGCACTAACTCTCGCTGCTTCACTTTTACCCACTTTACTCGCAATAGACACTTTGCGATTGGAGTAAACTGTCTCCCAAGTACCGTCGCGTGCATCTCAAAGAACGCTTTCGTCTTTAATGTCACCTTACACTTGCCAGTCACAGCGTAGGATTGTGAAAGTTGTCTGTTTAAAGTCTGGATGCATTTTTATGAAACCCGATGAGAAACGCAGTAGTAAATTGGCAGTCCGCAGATTTCCTTAACGAAAGATTTACTGTTTGTCCAATTTTCTATTGCCCTTTCCTTTATTCCAATATATCCATTCAAACTTTAAACTAATGATTAGCAAATCCAGTATTTGAGAGGTGTTTTCAATACGGCTGAGGATATAAACGGAGGATTAACAATATTTCGTAGTACGGGTGACGAAGTAAAACTAAATGTAAGCGGGAAAATGGAAACGCGTGTGTGTAAGCTGCACTTGCTGTATTATCCTTTGTAGAAAGAAGGAAGAGAGAAGAATAGAAGGCGGAAGAGTGTAGGTGGTTTTGTAATGAAAGTGAAAGTGAAGAGTAAGATTGACACCAATAATTGGTGATCGAAGACTATGGGGACTGAGGGCTCTCAGTAGGGTTGATTCATCGTCGACTTATGGGCTAAATTGAAGGAAAGAAGAATGATTGGATGGTGGATTATTAAAACATGTACAACCAAGTGCCCCGCACTCTGTAGTCGCCGAAAATGAGAGGAAGACCTCCATAATTTTGTACTATGTACCTTCTAGTACTCTTCATTGGTACATCTCTAACCTGCGTCTTGGAAAAAATACTGCAATTTTATCAAATGTATTCGAGACTTTCATTACTGAATGAAAGTCAAAACTGTATGCATTTGGGGATGAAGGGAATTAAGAGGGATTCTACTGTCAGGAAAGACTGTGCATTGAAAACCCACAAGGCCAGAAATAATCCGTCAGCTTTCACCTACTACGAACTCCAATGTAACTCCAATGATTCCCAGAGTGGACTGAGAGGTCCGTAGTGAGAGCGTTTCTTGGTGGCGCCACGTCAGACTAGATGCGACGAAATGACAGTACCGCAAAGGTCTAAACACACGACAGAGTTGAAGTTTGACTCTGTGGGGGGCTCGTTGCCAAGCATCTCCCGTGAACTTTGACTTCATGACTCGCGGGATTCAAGCCAGAACAGTATCCAACGAATTCCGTCAGCTCCTGCCAGACTTGTTGAAGCTTCCACACCCAGTTTCTTCGTGCCTCGTTCGGTTCGGTGGCGCTCTATTTATGCAGCTAAACTGTACCAACAAGTACGACCGCACGGTGCGTTGCCAACTATCCGAACAGTTTCAATCAATTAAGGGTGAGATGTATTGAAAGACGAAAATTGGAGTGGTTCCTCATAGGTGTATCGACAGCAATCAATCTGTCAACCGAAACTCCAAACTCTCTGACACATTGATTCCCAACTGCGATCAACTGAATTTACACGTTCTCCTAGGAAGACGTGTTTCTGTATCTCGGATAATTACCTAAACTCGCAAAGTCGGATTAACCGAAGTTTCGACGTGATTGGAAATCTTTGGGAGCACAACGCCAAGTGTCTCCATCAAGTCTGCTGGCTCCAAAACGATTGGAGCACTATCTCGGCAGTGAGATAGGTAGGAGACGCGCGTTTGTCGGAGTTTCGCCCGATAAGTTGGAAAGAATCGAGACGTTGATAGGGGAAAGTGGATGGCGATCATTTAGGAAAGCGATTTGCTTGGACGCAAGCGGTGCGCGGTTAGATAGGCAAGAGTCGTAGCTGTACGTTACTATGTGGACATCTATGCAAGAGGGAGCATTCCTATCGATTTGCTAGGCGTTATAGGTGGTCTGCAAATGGGCGTTATCGCCAAACCGCCGCGCCGGTGTACGGGCCGCAGAAATGCTTTCAAACTAACCGCGAGTTAGGAAGCTATTTCTTTTGACGGACGGTTTCAGTGCTAGCGGGATATTGGATGCCTTGTCTGCAACGCTAGGAATTACTGAATCAGGAGGATGTTTCGGATGCTCCGGATTTTTCCGGCGCTAGCGGGAAAACACCAATTACCGACGGTTTTTAAATAAAAAAATAATAAACAACATAACACCGCCTACAGGCAGATCCATTTATGAAAACTCGAGTTTTTCGCGCACCGTACCGATGAAGGTTTTTAATTGAATCTGTCAGCATGCTGAGCGACGTCGAGATTTTGATGCGAAAAACTTTATCTATTATCCGAGCGGTTTAACTAAGACGATTTAATCGCGTTGCGTTCGAGCTATCTCTTAAAAAGTGAAAGAGAATATCGAGTATTCAGTTTACAAGGAGCCAAGTGATCTCGAAGTGAAGTGACCATTGAGCATGTACTTACACCGCCGCGGGAATATTGATTCAACCTTCGAGATAAACGACTGGCGGCCCCTCATAAATATATACATCACGCGAAGGAGCCGATCTGCCAAGAACGCTAATATTTTTCTCAAATTTATGAGGACTTCGGTGGACCCCAAGGTCCGGGTCGACCGGAGCTCGAAGGAAAGTTGTGACGATATTGGTCTGCCAAGGAGGAAACCCTCACGCCCTTTCCGCCTCTCACTCCAACACTCGAGTGGCAAGTCAGTGTTTACAACATCGGCAAGCACGTCAAGTACGAGAAACTGGAAGAGGGAAAGAAAAAGGACAACCGCGGAGAAACAGAATAGCTGGTGGAATCGAATAAGTTCCTTGAGGATGTGTCGTTGAACGCGTTGATCCTGCGAGAAACGGGCGGCTTGCCTTCCGACGGCCACTAAAAATCGACCATTCGAAACCAGCAGCGCGTTCGAGGAGCAACCGACTTCCAACATTTTCGTCTTATTTACAATTCCGCGCACTAGCATTCTCAGCAATGAAACTAGTCAAGAAAATAGCGCACGTTGCATTGAATTCATTAATAGTATTACGATTTTTGAATTGGAAAGTACATGTCAACCGGAATGTATGACCACTCTGTAATTATGCACAGTGGCTGCAAGAATTCTACATGTCACTCTTTATAACGGTGGAGTAAGGATTTCTCATAAATCTCCCTCATAAGTGTACTTAAGTACTTTCCCACTGTCCATTTACTCTCTAAGAAGATTATCGGTACGAAATCCTTAATTTTCGATTGAACCTTTCATTCTATTCTGGGATAATTAAAAATCCCCTTTAATTACCAGTGATGGACTCGTCAGTTATCGTGAGCTCGTATCGGAGGAAAGATAATTAAAATTGAAATCGCTCTTATAGAACTTCTACTTTGTATGAAACGATAATTGTTCCAAGGTGAGAAAAGGGATACAGATTGTCTCTATTGTCTACTACGTAGCTATATGTATTTCTGCCGCATTGGGCCAATGGTCAGGCGGAGATCCTCTTTCTATCCTTCAGATCTCTTTACACTGGAGGCTGGAGGCTTTGAGCAGCTCTGGTCTCTCGGCGAAGCTTTGTCCTGATCTAAATTGCATCGAGCACAGTCGATCGCGCCCGCTGCAGCTGATCACGCGGCTGTGAATAATGGACGCTGTAACTAGGCGAAGGTCTACTTATATAAATGGCTATGTGCTAAAAGTCCGCCCTCACACTCGACGAAAGTCGAACAGCGCTCACCAAAGATTCAGCGATCACGACACTTTCCTGATATACGATTTCTTGAGCTTTCGCCACCTACGCCTCTACAATGCTCCTGTCTATCCCTATCGCGTCTTTCTCCCCTTCGACGCAAATAGAATCAACCCTAAACGAATTATTAATCCTAGAAGTAGCAAGGATCGAATTTGATATGCTTTAATGCTTGCCAAAGTGACAGCGTCAAGAAATGAGCACGACTACCTATTTATTTCCCACTTCTCCATACTTCCTAAGAAATGTATTTCATCGCGAAACTACTCCCATACGTGTTTGCGATATTTCCCATAATTTAAACAAGCTAGAATTCTTTGCTGCGAGTAATCTTGTTTAATAACTTATGCTTAAGACTCGTTAGTACGAATTAATGACACCCGATGGTTTATAGCCTGTACTATAGTGTTTATGTCTGTATTGTGTTGTACAGGCTGATGCGAATGGAAGTAATTACCCCCATTTACGATCACTAAATATCAGCAATACCTTCTGCAGTATTAACGTCGAGGGCTCATTAAAATTGTTTATCGCTCGGGGAAAGTAGTACTTGTAGGGGCGAAGGACAACGGAAGTTCTTCAACGAAGCTTGAAGCAGGGTGTTTGCAAGATATCGAAAACACGGCCGTTCATCTCGACGGGGTGACACCCCCTTCGAGCGGTATCGCGGTTTATTACGAGCGGAACATATCGCAAGGGCGAACGTTTTAGCATAAATTTGCATGCACTCGAAGCGTTGGTGTGTTTTTGAAAAAAAAGGAAAAAAAACAGGGGCGCACAATACAATGGGCATATGGCGAGTTGGTCGCTCGGCGAGAGCATTGGGCCGAGTTCTCCCATCCGCTCGGCGAACGCCCACTCGCCTATTTTCTCACTGGGCGTTTTATGCATTATTCCGTGGGCGAGTTGACGATCGCCGCACTCGAAAGAACTGGGTTATGCCGAGCCGAGCCGAGCCGCACCGCCCTGCCCTGCCCTGCCCTGCCCTGCCGCCTCGACGGATTAGCAAATGGAGCGTCCTAATAAATAAATGCAATGAACTAAATGGAACGCGCGTTATGACACGCGCTCGTCTTGTTTCACGCTTACCGAGCTGCTGGCGATCGACGCTTCTGGGGTTTTTTGTTTCTATCACTAGCATACGTCTGAACGTCAATCGTGTTACATTGTGCAAAACCGTATTGGGAATTTAAGCGGGCAGCTTTCACTCACTTGCTCCTGCGCGTCCACGAGATTTCGGAGCCATTGGCGCGGATGCTTTGCTGATGCGTTTTGTCTCGGATATGATTCGGTTGATGGCGAGAAAGTGAAGCTTTCCAGAGACTAGAATATTTCTAGTATTTTTCTGTTGAAGAAAAGCTCGCAATGTGAAATTGAATTTTCGTTTAAGAAGTACTTTCTTTCGCGATGAAAACGAGAACGTTATTCTTGTTTGTAGCAGAGTAGTTTCTGAGATAAAAACTCGTTCGTTAAGCATATTTGGTGAAGGTTGCATAATAAATTCTCGACGATAACGAACCTCTGCCTCCTACTATAATATTCGAGCTGTTGATTTCGTGCGCGTGTCTACACTCTGATTACCAAAACGAGAAAATAAAAAGAACGGCGCACAACAAGGGGTGCGCGATCAAACACGATCAGCTATTATTTATGCAGGTGCAATTACTCTCGCTCGCAATTACGTTCAATGCAATTCCGAGCTGCCAATATGTATTATTCATCAATACATGATGTGCCATCAGCACCTATCAGGAGGAACAGCGCTCCAGCGGGAAATACTCGAGTACAATACAGCTACACGTCAGCTCTTATTCGAGAGTTTTCGAGGGATATGCCAAGAAGTTCGCGCCAAGAAATGCAACATGGAAAAATCGGGAGTGACCGAGAGAAAAGTAGCGCGCGCGCGCGCGCGCGCCTGTAAAGAGTCGAATGCTCTTGGCAAGCATTTCCTCGTCCGTTTGACGATTATCGTTCCAGACGGCTTTCATTTCCTGATGCACCAACTAGACAGCACTTTTCGGCCGGCCAGATTAATGGCGTCGACAACTGACATAAAGCTGAACAACCACGGCCACGTGTGCCGTTCACCGCTTTTTCGACTTGGAAAATACCAAGTGCGTTCTCTGGCTTCCACGCTTAAGGGAGAAATGGAGCACCTGGCAAATGGAATCTTGATTTATTCCCCGCTTTCTCCTTGGAAATCCCGAAAGTGTGCACCTGCTCGGAACAATTTCACGCGGCGCGGCGCGGCGCGGCGGTACCGCTCGATGGTCGCCCGCTGGAAAATGAGCCAGCCAATTAAGTATCGATCGCTAATCGGTGACACGTGTTTGACCCGCGGTTCGAGCTCCATGATTTGCAGCTCCGAAAGATGTATTCGGTAGTTAATTATGATCGTTAGCAAGCATACTGTTTCTATGGCAAAACATGACTGAGCTTATTGGCCAGCGTTCGCTGGTGAATAGTGGCGGGCGAGAATATGATGCCTCCTATAAAGCCGACAGTGTAAAGAGATATTAAAAAAATTGATATAGTAGGGGAATTTAATCGTGAATAATTAGAGTACCGAGTATTTAATTATAGCTACTTTTAGTACTAAAGATCTCGAACGATAATTAATATAAATTTCCCTTGACTTTCAACTAGGAAATACTTATAAATTGTTACTATTGTACAGGGTGATTCACTTGCCTTTGAATCAGAACTCTCCTAGCCCTTATTTTTTTTGGTGGACTTCCCGACCTTTCCCGGGACTGAAATTTGGTGGAGAATGTGCCCTTGCGTCAAGGAAGAAGTGATATAAATTTCAGAGCCCTAGCTCAAAGTTTAGGTTTTCATCTATTTTCGACCCTCGAAAATGGTCAATTTTTTCAAGTTTCTCAAAATCGGCCGAACCCGGGATATTTTGATTGTTTTCGTATCAGGGTGGATAGAGAACAAAGAATCCGTGAAAAAAAGTCCGGATTTGCAACGAAAACGGGTCGAAAAACCGTCCAGAAAAGTCCATTTTTGCTCATTTTTAGCGGTTTTTATTTTTTTTGGAAGACTTCCCGACCTTTCCCGGGGCTGAAATTTGGTGGGTAATGTTTTTTTGCATCAAGGAAGATGTCATAAAAATTCCAGAGTCCTAGCTCAATATTTTTTTTTCGGCAAATTTTTCTCTAGGGGTACCCCTTCAGATTTTTTCACGATTTTTCGAAGGTCCCCGAACTCGGGTTTTTTCTTCAGGAATCGACTGTTTATGAATGAAAACCGATAGAAAACAAGAAATCCGTCGAAAAAGGTCCGGATTTCTATCGAAAACACTAAAAAAACTGCCTTTAAAGTTCGATTTTTTCGGAATTTTCGCTGGTTTTTCGCATATTTTTTGGACTTCCCGACATTTTCCGGGGCTGAAATTTGGAGGGGAGTCTCCCCTTGTATCAAGGAAGATGTGATATAAATTTCAGAGCCCCAGCTCAACATTTTTTTTTCCCCATATTTTTGGCCATCGAAAGTATCCAATTTTTGGTGGTGATTCAAAGGCAAGCGAGTGACTGACCCTGTACGTGCTGAGAAAACTTAATCACACGTGAGCAACATTTGAGCTATTGTCGACTAGACATCCTAATGTATAACTTGAATTCCGAGAAATTTTGCGTCCCTCGAAGAGAGGGAAACCGAAGCGTGAGAGTATATGAGCAGTGGGTTGTTTGCCGGGAATTGGAATTCGTTCTGCAACAGGATCTCGAAAACGCGAACTTTTAATGGAGTAGGTATCTAGCAGAAAATGGGGGCACGCCGGTTAACATCCCCTTCCCATTTCAGCGGTAATATCACGGATAGTTCCGGGGAATCCTGAGTTCCACCGAACTCCGGCAACTTTGGGAAAACAGCGATCTATGCGAACATGACAGATGGCTCTATGCAAAAAGTAAGACAGATAGCGCGCAAGAACAGGTCGGTATTACGAATTCAACAGATTCACCAACGTTAGCATCCGGAAAGATCGGTTTTACGCTCAAGAATCTTCAACTCGTAGAACACATTTATCGACAGCTCGAAGAGTACGACAAATCAATCTTAAAATATGACTGAAACCGAACGCGGAAACTTGTGTCGATTAGAGGCTTTGATAAAACAAATTTCCTTTAGTTTTACGTTATAAAAAGTGTATTATTTCGTACGAAGAGAAGTATAATTAGAGTTTCCATGAAGTGGAAGTAGTATTAACTGGAAACTGCTCGAAATCTTCAAGTTCGAAGTACTTTTCTCGGAACGGTTAGAAACTTCGTGAAACATTCAAAACGAGAGAGGCCTCCTGGGTGCGGAGCGGCTAGCAAAATTAATCGGGTGCAAACAGGCGAAAAATTCGAGTGCACCCGATAATCGTCCCTTAGGAAGCAATTCCGCCGGTGCTCGCAGTCGAGCCCACTAATTACTATCAGGCTGGTTGGAGAGTTATCGGTAGCCGCTTGCGAGTAATCGTCGGCTAATTTTCGTCGCTCGTGATCAAACGATCGTTAGCTGCGGTCCAACTCTGTCCCGCTGGTGTGAAAGGCCTCCTTGAAAGGCGACACGATTGCCCACTGCCATGTATTTAGTGCTCACCAAACGTAATGCCAGCTCTATCCTTTCGAAACAAAGCGAATAAACCGCAAGGATATCCGATTCAATTTATAGGCAACCTAATACAATGTGAGAACAGTGTGTGTGAAATGAGAGAAAACCGTAAAACAAAGTAACAGTTTCCCTCTGCAGAAATGAGTATGAGTAAAATACGCTTGAGTCATCGATACTAAATCTTTAGACATGGCAAACCTGTGGTACACAAAACGCCTGGAATTCATCGCACTTAGCTTCGATTTCCTGCGAAGCCATTCAATATGTGAGCTTCGAGAAATAAGGGATTTATCGAAACCAATGAAGACGAATTCTGTAGGATCCTATGAAAATGCTCTCGCAGCTCAAGAATACGTATCACAAAAGGCAGCGTCTGCGAAGTATTTCGAAGATTCGGCAGTCTTGAAAAGAACGACAGCCATCACCAATTCGACTCTCTCCTTGACTTCGCAAGAACGTCTAACAAGCGACTGCGAAACTTCTAGAAGAAGATAGCAGTCAGCGGAAAACAGTATTGCAGCGAAAGTAGGAGACACTGATGGCAAAGAAGTGAAAGGGCTATCGAGTGGAAGGTCACATGAGCGAATTAGCGTGGTAAGGACACGAATGAAACGGAGGAGGACTGCTGAAGTGCGTCGGTGGTGTTTTGCTCAGCGAGTCTCGCTGCTTAATTAAAGTTTCTTCAGCCGTGTCACGCAGGCTGGCAGGCAGAGCGAGCTACCTTTTCCCCAAAGGAGCTACTGCGATGTTCACTGTACACCACTCGGTACTTTCCGTCCCTCTCCTGTAACCAGACACCCAACTGACTTCAAAGGTCGATTAATCGATCCCATTAATAGTTCCAGTTAAGATCTCCCCTCTGCGCAGCCTCTTCACATCGCACACGAGCACCTAATTTCGTTCATTAACACTCGGAGCCCTCGCACCTAATTATGCGGCTCGCTTTTCCTAATGTGACACTAGGATCCGGCGTTTGATCAAAGTGGCACAAACTCGCTGGTAGACACGATCCAACACACACCAAGATCATCAGTATGAACAGACTATGTAACACAGCGGAAAACACTCGGATCATGCTTCTATCTGTTCTCGTCTTGGTGGACGAATAGGGGCTTGGGGGCAATCGTACCATACTATAGTAATCAGACTATCGGGGACTTTCAGGACTTCGGTTTGAATGGCAGGCATCGCGTATTTACAAGTTCCCTTTCACATGGGACGAGAGAAGCGAAGGTCGCTCCGATTCACACAGTTCTCTCCCTCTTGAAACAAACACGCTGTATATCTATACCTATATAGAGGGCTAGATATTGTGGAAGACACAAGCACCCACCAGTTTACTTTCAATGCTTTGGGGTCATGGATTTACGCGAGAGTTGACTCTGTTTTTGTCAAGTTTGACATTTCTTTCTTTCTATGGTACTAAGATTGCTACTTGACAGAGAAAAAAAAATGATAGCGTCACTGCAGTTTCTTTTAATGGAGAATCAACTGCAGAAAGTCAGAAGTCAGAATCATAAGGAATAATAATGATGCGGATGCTGCTTTTGATTATCCTAGCTTTTAATCTGATATGAATTGAAAATACCGTAATTTTATCTTATCTATTCAAGTAGGGGCACCCGAAATATTAATTCAGCAAAAGGCAAGCTGTTTTTAACGATCAACAGGAATAAATGGGAAAAGAAGGATGGATCGGACGGAAGAGATGATATTCTAGGGCACCTTTCTGCTTGCTTATGCTCTCTCATCAAACTGGATTTTCGCGTCGCAGTTCCTACGAGAACGAAAATCGCCCCGCGCTCCGGCATTAAAAACAAATTCCTTGGCGGTTGGCTTTTCTCGAATGAGATTCGCGTCGTTTTAAATTGCAAATGCATCTACAAATAGTTGCATACCGAGCGCCGCGATTTGCTTTATGATATCCATTCCGAGGATTCGAGTGTTTATCTTGAAACGAGAAAAAGGATGATATTTATAGGATGAAAATAATAAAATTGCAATCCATTGTTAATAATTCTAAACTTTTCTGTATTAAAACAATACAACCTTCTGTTTGAATCTGTCTGAACTAGAGAGAAATCCGTGGGAAAAAAAAGACATCAGTATCGACCCGGTGGATTTTCCCATTCCAGCGTAAAGCCGATCCGATGTCCCTTGTCCGAGTAGCTCTATAGATCGAGGAAAGAAAAGCTCGGAAATCCGGGACTCCTAATGAATTAGAAAGCTTCTCAGCAAACTGAGCCAGGGGATTGGAAAAACTTCTTGGCGGAGTGACTCTAGCGGGAATCTCAAGTGGTCCTCGGTGTTTCGCGTAAATAGTCGGCAAGTTTCGAGGGGCAAAAGGGCGAGAAGGAGAGTGCGATTTGCGATGACCGCGTGGCGCTCCTTAAAAGTTACACGTGCTCCCCACCAACTGTCGGTCAACTGAAATATGAGCGTCGCTAATGGCCGTTGCCGTCAGGAACTTCTTCTTCTTCTTCTTTTCCGTCCGTTTCCTTACACTTCTGCCTGCCTTCTTTTCGCCCCCCTCGCTAAAGACATTCTCTCTCGGCGAGTCTCTCGAAGGTGTCCCGTCGTCGATGGAGTGTTTCAAGAACCCGACCACTAACACCCGCCATCCCACTTCGTCCCCGACCACCCTTTTTGGAATGATTGATCGCGCTTCACTGAAGTGGAGTGAGTCGCCAATGCTTGATCGCGGGGAAATAGTTTCCCATTCACTGGAAACGTTTACGCCGCCGTCACCCAAGTAACTGCGAGCGAGCGAGCTCTCACCATTCCCTTCCCTTTTTCTATAGCCCTATTCTCACTTACAAGTCTTTTCATACCTGCCGAGGGTTAAAGCCTAAAGGGATACACGGGTTCTCTTAATTCTTGGGTATCAAGGATCTTTTATGAATTTTAAAGCTGCTAACATCCTGAAGTCATGCCTCGAGGAATTATTAATAATGAAGTCTAGAAATTCCATCGGCCGATTTGGAATCCTTCTCGGGATGTTTTTTAAAAAGAGTGGAACAACTTCCAGTGATAGACTTCGAGAGGAATGCGTTAATAATCGTGTATTATTATGATCGGTATTTTAATATCTATCTCGCATTGCACTTTGATTTTGCATTATTACTTTTTATTGCTGGAAGCCCTGGAATCGAGTATGACTGGAGGCTTGATTCTTATCGCAAGAGGCGGAACGGTATTGGTGGAGCGATAGAGATCTCTCAGGGGTTTGTGAAGCGCGAAGAAAAAGGGACTGAAAAGTCTCTTGACTTAAAAGTCAAGGAAGAGGGAGTACGATAGAACGGCGAAGGTAGAAGGCACTAGGAAGGCAGAGCTACCAGCAATATGTTTCTGCTTTTCCATCATCCTACAAGGAGAAAATTAAATTCTTCTTCCAGTTAGCTTCACGGCAAAGTTAAAAGGGATAGCGCGCCGATAAGGTATGCTTTCGCCGTCGGGGAAGTAGTTACCGAGTGAGATAAGAACATTCTCGAAGAGCGACCAAGTTTTTCTTCAGGCGATGAGCTTTCTCGAGACTCGGCATGTTTATCATCCGACAGTACTGCGGTCATAATGCACCCGACGAAATGAGCCCGCTATCCTCTTGAAATTAATTTTGCACTTGATCACCGATTCGCCGAGGCTCGCATAAATGAAGCGGCGCCGAGATGAAAAATGGAGGGAACTCGAGTGGATAAGTGATGTCACATCGAAGTTTTTCCCCTAGGAAAAATGACACAGGAGACTTTACTCTTGGAAGACCAGAGTAAAATAACACACTCAGTTCAGTACATAGTGTTTAAATGTATGTCCATCTAATTTAACACAACGTCCAAACACTTAAAATAGAACAATTAATTAACACGAATTAAAGCAGAAGTTACTCGAGCATGTAGTACAATGAACCATGCCAATATTAGCCGTGGAATAAGATGTTTTTTAAATCTGACCCCAACCAGTAAACTGGTGAATGATTCACTCTCGTTTTATGAAGCGCAAGTGGAGCTTCCAATTGCTGTCGCGCTCTCAGCAAACATTGCCGAAATAATATAATCATCAGAGCGACCTTCACGTTCATACGTGCTTCAGCACGAGTTTCCATCGGGGCGGCATTCGCCTTTCGGTGGCAAAAAAAGGGGGCGACTGCTGGTGGGTGTATGCTGGTCGCTTTTCGGACGGACGTGTTTTTAAGGTACATATTTACAGACACATAAGGCAAACAGAGCACGGGTAAACACGCTGTTTGTGAACGATGTGCGATTATTAGCATGAACGAAGAGAGAAACAGAGATACTCTAGTGACAGACAGACACAGAGAAAGTGAGATAGATTCAGGGTAATAGGTACCTATTAAAGGGACAGCGTCAGAAGTAGTCGGCATGCTTTCTGCCACTAGGTTCAGGAACACTGTCAGCGACAGTAGAATGGTCACCCCTGCATCAACAGGCCGAAAGAGAAACAAGAGATCATCAAAGCTTATCACCGAGAACTTGTTACAAGTGACTGCATTCCACCACCTAATTCTCGGCTTCATTTCAGCCTCGAATTGGAACGTGCTATCGATACTTGCTTCCTGATGATTGCGCTCCTCGATATTATTCTCCCCCGCATCCATCGATTCACCCTGGACCACCGGATCGTAATATCGCGCACGGCCTAGATTGGATTCCCGTGTAGGCGCGCGCGGTCATAGTCAACAGCTTCACCAACTTCCCGAGGGCCACGATGGGATACCGCGCCGCTCTCTCTACCAGCATCGTTCCACTGTCCCTATACCTAGTATCCTGCGGGATATTTCCAGCGGCGGAAACCGGATCGCATTCGTCGACTGTAAAGCTTGATTGAGACCCGGCCGAGCCTCGCTTTCCAAACCGTTGATTCTACAAATAGGAGGGGTGGGACCATCTCTTCAAAGAGAAGAGGGGGCGGTCGGCCGGCACTGGCTCTAATCGGGATCTTAAATTGTGGCTGCTTCCTTCCAATGTCTTTTGGAAACTTGCTACTGTCTTTAAGACGACCGGCAAATACCGGCCAATTCCGGGCAACTTTGCGAGAAACTAAAGTTCGAGGCAGGAAGCCTCGAAACGGAAGAGTAATAAATTGGGCAACAAAAAATCAACGTCGCGGAACGGCGAGGGATATTGAGAGACTTATGAGGTTCGTCATGGATTTTGATGGCTATTAAAATGGAGGCGATAAAGAGGACAGAGATGGGAGTGACTCATCCTCAATCTACATATGCATCTTCCTTGGCTACATATTCATAAGGCGATATATATTTATATTCAGTAAATTCTATAGCGCCTGTCAACTTTCCTGATTTCCATAATATCGCGCGCGCGCGCGCGCGCGAGCTGCCCCTGAAGGATGTCAGACATTTCAGAGGCGGATTAACTCACTCAATGCCCGCCGGCCGACTCAAGTTTCGAAGCAGAGAGAAAGCCGCGCTTACCCGCTCGCGCGCGCGCGGGCGCGCGCGTTCTCTCTGACTTTGCGCGCATCAGGGAAACTCGGCCATTAATAACCCCACCCGCACATTCAGCTCAAGCTAGATTACTATTCTCTGCTAGGAAGCTGCCAGCAACGACAAACATTTGCTCCCGGCAGCCTTTGCTGATTGTCAGCCGCAAATCTACTCTCGCATTATGCGATAGAAATGATGAGAATGGAGCCCTATGATATTAACGCTGCCCGCTTTCAAGAGGAGAGATACGACAAACAATTTATTTGAAGACAGTTAAAAGAAGACTCGACTTAACTTTTACAAAAAAGGCTTGAATTATCTATTAATCGTATCATAATTTTTATAGGACATTCCGTTGAAATTGGATAAACGTTTTTGTCAGGAAAACTCGAGGAATTCTGAATCCATTAATGTAATGAATCTAATAAATTTGAAGCGATGTAACTTCTTTTAAAAATAAGTCAGTAGAAAAGGGCAAAGTAGTCTGATTTATATCATGAAATGATTGATGCGAGGAACAACGTGATGACATTGTTCCGTATTCTGCAATCCGAGATTTCCACCTTGAGTGAGTACACAACAGCGTGACAATCATATCCGTACAAACTTAGGAGTAACTATCGCTTGTCTCTGCGAAACTATCCGCATTTACTCAGCAGCAACGAGGAGTACAGGGTTAACTGAACGTGCTTTGCGAACAATACTTCAAGATCCAATGGTTTAAAGAGGACTCGTTTGTTTAATAGTTGGGCGTAACACTAGGCCTGGTGGCGTGAATGCTAATAGCATTAACTTAATCCACGCTCGGGCAAATACGGTGGTTAGAATAGTGCCATTGGTGCGCGGCAAAATTACATCGCTTTGCATAATTTGCACGACTTCACTTCGCAAAAGGATTAAGGGGCTGAGGTTAAAGCGACTGCTCCTGCTTTCACGTGATATCGCTCTCAATTCATTTAATTCCTAATGACCGGACTGATTGCGATGATGTCAGTTCACTAGCATCGCCGGCAGTTAGCGGTACGTTGTCCGGTTAACTGTTGGCTCCCACACGAAGTTTTAGTCAGCCGGAGGAATCCGTCATTTTTGACAAAAAGTAATCGAAGCTTTTTTCAAGCATCATTACCCGACTTTTCCGACAATTCCCCGTTACGTTCCCCCTCTTTCTGTTCACAGTTCACTGCAAATTTCGTGCTTTCCAAAGACGAAATTAACGTGTTGATTGGCGAGCGTGCCTGTGGTGCGACTCAGCAACCGTCGAAATTGTCGGAGTAATTAATGATATTAGGGTGGCTGGTTAACGCGGGCTTGCAAAATCTCCGTGCTCGCGCGCAACTCCCACGCGATTTCAGCGACCAGTCCACGCAATTGGTGATCATTTTTACCGTAAATAATAATTACAAACAGAAACAGTGCAACCATTATTAATGCCGAAGAATTAAAAGAACTATTGGTCGCTAAAAAAATCCAATATCATCCTGGCGAAATCCCCGGCCGAAATGGGGAAATAAATCAACAAATGGGAAATAAAAGCCCCTCTGTCAAAGCGCGAGCTAGCGAAGCAAAGTAAATAGGTTGATGTTAAATTTTCAAATTGAAGCACTGGGGGGAGGGGGGGTCTACGTCGATTTTCCATTGAAAGAAATATATTTCCCGGAAATATGAACGAGATTTCGATGCATTCGTTCGGAAAATTAAACTGATATTTATTTTAGTTCAAAGAATGAAAGATGGTACTAATAATTCTGGATTCAGTGTGGGGTGCGCTTTCAGGAACTTAATCCTGCGTAACGATAATTACTATCTCTCCCCCCTAGTCTCACTTTTTCTCTGGCTAAAGTTATCAGGAAATTTTCCCTTTCCTCCAAGGGTGGCTTCATTTACGATGCTAAATTAGGTAACCAATAGCCATTGCGAATAAGAGTTAAGTGTCCTCAATTTATATTCCCGCATGAAAATATATATTTTTATAAAACAAATATCAGCCTCGGAATAAAGTGCCAACCGGAATATTGTGAAAAACGAATTTCCAGCGAAAATCGCAACAGAAAGGTGCAATGCTAAAAGAGCCGATCACACCTCTTTGATTTAAAAAGCACTGCAATCTATGCTGCGTTCAAGCGGCAAATATCAGGCCTTTCACAACAAAATTTATTTCACCCGGATTCGTTAGGCGGACACGTTTCAAATTTATCGAGAAATTTTCCTGTTTTATCAGCCGCCCCATTAACGAGTACACCAGAGTCCGCAAATCCATCTTTGTAAAAAGACGAGCACCGCGTGTGCGTACATTGTGTACATTTCCTCGAGTATTTTATTATATAAGCAATAAAAACAGAATGAAATATAAAATGACCACAAAAATTTACTTCGAATATCCGACGAAGAGACGAGTCAGTTTCATCATTTGATGCTTTAACATTTACCATTTAATTCTGACAAATTGCAGTTAGGACGACAGGAGTAGAGGACTCGCAGCGTAGAACTAGAATGAGCGAGCTTCTAAGCCAGCCTACTGCAGTAATTATATTCAATCTCAAGCTTTTCGTCTGATTAACAGCAACGCGTGCTTCTACTAACTGGCCGAGCAACCAGGTCACCAACAACTGCCGTTATTACACAACCAAGAAGTAACACAAGCGACATAATTCCCAGGCCGAAACCCCATTCGACCCAGTGCGCACCACACAGTCTTCCGGATCCTAAACACTTTCGGCGTGCAACTGCAGGGCCCCCTTGAGCGGTCGTTACCTTTCAAAGTACCGGTAAAATTCGTCGTTTGTATTAATTCCACGCGCACATTTTGGGTAATGCAGAACGGAAGGGGTAAATGGGAAGAGCGAGAGAGAGAGAGGGGGGCGAATGGTTGATGGTTCCATCCTAAATCAGGGCAGCATCCTCACTGTTACAGGGCTGCAAATTATGGCAATTCGTGTGGCGCGATGCGTGCGATACTACGGCTTGAACAATCGTCCGATTTTCCACTGGTAACGAATTTCGAATGCGAGACCGGATTATGCGAGCGTTCGCTCGGGCAGGAGCCAGTGGGAAAGAGGGACAAAGAGAGATTTCGACCGGCGACGGAGCGTAATTTCCCTCACATATTGGGCACTAGTAATTCCGCCCGGCAACTTTCGGAGCCATTAATCGCACACGGAAAATTTATGAGATGCATTTAAATTTAAATTGTACGCTAATCTTGCCGAGCCCACCCATAATGTTAATGACGGATCCACCGGATTTCAATCCAAGTCTCGCGGATGTCGAACATCTGCGAACGTCCTAGCCCTCTAATCAACTTGACTGACTGCTGCTCAACGCCATTTTGTGCACATGCACTTTAATTCCCCATAAAGTCAATGCTTCTAATAATCATGAATAATGCAGCGTAAAGGGGTAATAAAGAACGCGCATAAAAGAACAGGGATTAAATATAAATCAAACGCGATTATAAAGCTACAATGAAAGTCCTGGGGAAACGCGCGAAGAACAAAGTCTCTTACGTTCACTATTTATCATATGCAAGTTAGTACATCGTGAAATCTAATCGAATTCTGCAGTAATAATTCTCCTGGTGCAAGTTTCGGTAGAGAAAGTACATACGCGAGAATCGGGCTTGGTTTTCGCGAGATTACGCCTACCGGGCACATAATTATCATAATTGCACAAAACAATACCGATTTAATGGTCGTCTGCTCATGAGCAGGGGCTTTAATTACATCGGATATTTCCACGTGGAATAACCAGTGAAGAATGGATGATAATTAAAATTAATCTCGACCACAGCCGTACGATACAAGCCGTACAACGACCCGCGCCACGTTGATACACGAGGATATCGTAAGAGGGACTTCCATCAAATTTGTCGCCATAAATCACTCGCAATCAATCGAATACGGATAATCATTGCATTAATAAAACTCGCTGTTTGCAGGAGATTATAATTTGCCGAATGACTGAGACAATATGTTAAAACCTTGACAATGATTAAATGGTTATATCACGTTGTCCTCGTTAGTTGAAAGTTGACGACACTCCACACTCACCACACTCACTGAGAGAGCACTCGAGAACAACTGGCTAATAGTTCTCGCCGACCGCATAAATCTTCCGCTTAATCGCGCGACGTCGCCCTCGGTCTGTATACTCATTTGCGAAAAGGATTCCTTGAAAGGGGTGCGCCACTGTACCGCGGGTTGTTTCACTTGGAGGAGACCAACTCGCACACAAATTATACCATACCGCTTAATTGATTAATCACCATGACTCGTGGAACGTTTGGCCGAGCAAACGCCAATAGATGAACACGAAATTCCAAACCACTTTAATTGTAAGTCTAAGTTCGCGATTAATTAATTGGCCAAGATGCTGGTAAATAAGTAGAATGCTTATTACTGTAGCCGGATGATGAATTAACTGATGAGTAATTGGTGTTACGTAAAAGCATATATAATAAAGGGACACAGAAGCAGAAATTTATTCTTTGTACGAAGAGTTACTAGAAAGCGGAAGACTATAAATAGAAGATTTGAAAACCGAAAGCATTGAATAGGAAGAGAGAACATCAGTTCTTTAAACTACAGAATCTTTGACGCGGAGGAATATAGGTGGTAATCAGCTGAGATACGCTTGGAATCTGATGGTTCAATTCAAGCAAGGTGAACCTGAAAGGGACACCGTAAATATGGGATGTTCCCCACCCTGTGCACCCACCTTTATCATGCAAATGTCCAATCAAATAGACCCAGCAAGGATCGAAGCGTACTGCTTTCAGGCTCACTCACACCAAATTCCAGAGTTTAAAAGCACGAAGTACTAAAAAAAACTAATCCCTAACAAATCAGTGCTTTATTATCACGACAAATGAAAATTTTTTATTCTTTTAACAACGGCAACTAACCCGATTGGATTATTATCTGGATGAAAGCTGTCGAATATTTTAAGGGAGCAATACGAGAATGAAGTTTATGGGAAGTGACATTAAATGGCAGGCACTGCCATCAGGGGTTGAAGTGAACTGGACTGCCAGTAACGTTGGCTTGCCCTGACATTTCAACAAATCCAACACAATTTCTCAGGAAATTGAATTTCGTTATATGACTTTCTATAGACCGTTACTACTACGTTGCATTACTTAGGAACGTACTGAAAAAGCTGATAAAGGAAGTATGAGTTGTCCTCTTCCACCGAAACTTCCTGAACTTTAACAGTTATGGCGGAAAATATTAAACTCCAATGCTTGAACAAAATATCTGCACCGAAACTATTCTGGTTCGCTATTGCATTTGATATCGAGGATCAAGTTAACCGCTACTTCCACGACTTTTGCAAGCGCGCAACACTTAGAGTGCGATCGAATTCACAAGGTATCGGGGGTAGCAAGTAAATAGCAGCAAATAAGGAATCCTTTGAAGTGAGAAACCCTTAAAGTATAGGAAAGGTTCCTTTCCTGTGTGGCATTGCCAATAACCGGTTGTAGTCTTCAGTTCCGTGATTCTACACAGACTTGTGGGTGCTCTTGACAACCGAGTAACTTTTCCAACGATTCCAGTATTTCGAAATAAGAAGGAGAACGTCACGTAACCATTTCACGAGTCTGCGATCTAAAGCAATAGTGGAAATCTTTAAATCAGATTGCGTGTAGCGTGCCAGCCAGCTGTTAAATCTAGCATTAACATATGGATTGCGAATCAACAGCCTCGAAATTGGCGGCAAGTGCTCTCCGGGCGAGGTGGAGCGTGCGAATGGTGCCAAGGTGAAAGAGACTGCTGCTCTTGGTGAGCCAGTCAAAGCTGGACCAAGTAGAGATTCATAGCCCGATGCGTTTGAACGTGTCGGCTTGCCAACGTGTGGCTGGCCGTGCACGTTCGCCGCTTTGTCATGCTAATGCTTAATCAAATACACTTTTCGGTGCGCCGGCGGAAGACGAGCTACGCTCTCCAATGACGTAGCGCCTGCATTTCCTACGTATTTATCCTGTTAATGGAATTCCCAACCCCAAGGTCTCTGCCTTCTGCCTCTTCCCTTCTGTCTTCTCTGCGCGCCCCCTCTCTAAAAAGCACCCCTTTCGAATTTACTGTGGCATAGCATTATGGAAATTTCATTCATGGGCGTCCCAACAATAACACTATGCCACACGTACCCCGTGCTAGCCCCGCCTTGTATTTAGGCATAATTAAACCCTCCTCGCGTACTCTGCAAATTATCGCCTTAATGGAATACGCCCGAACGAAACTCATTATCGTCATCGTTTCCTTACTATAAAAGTTGGGCAGTGCACATGATTTTGTACCGCTTTTGCACTCATTTCTAATTGCATGAGTGTGTGTTTTAAAATTATTTTGACACGACCGAGGCTTCAATACGCCACAGACACGCCAAAGCCCTTTGAGAAACTGGCTACAATAGGCAAGGAACTCTTTGGCATAGCTACAACTAACTAGAATTTGTTAGAATGAAAGTGTTAGCCTACTCATTAGTACCAAAATTTCCACGCTGGTAAATTGCATTTCCATATAGGGGCTAATTAAATTCACTTCGCGCGTAGCTGCATAAATTCGCGATTTTCCGCACGTGTTGCACATTTAACAAGCGCGTATTATAACGCTCCCGCGGCGCATTTAAATTGCTTGCCACATCAAAGAATGGAGCGGTATTCTGAGAAAGCTCCGCTGCAGCACCTTCAAGCGTACACTCGAGCGACCGTAAGAAATTTCGCAATTTGTCCCGGGACAGGCAATCGATTAAGACGTATCGATCTGCGGAAGCTCGGCCGCTTCTTCCTATACTTGATTACGGAATGAGCGTAAGGTTCTCGGGAGAAAAGCTTGCCGAGGCGCGAGAAAGATTGCATAATGATTAATTGTGAAGGAGGAGCAATCGGTCAATAAGAGGAGCATGAAATGGTAAAGTATGGCACGTCTCGATAAATCTTCCTCCGGAAAGTAAAACGACAAGGGAAAAGAAGCGGGTTAAAGTCTATGCTGTTTAATCCGAGCGTATGAACGCGCGCGAGCTTTAATATTTCACTTTACAATTCAATTAAGCTCATCTAGTCGCTCGCGGCGACATTCCACTCCTAATGACTCGCTCTGTCTTAATTGCGCGACTACCCGTTTGACTCCTTTGCATAAGTGAGCTGCTGGTTACTAAGCCACACTGTCAGCATCGAGGATTCTTGAGCAAATTGGCCGGAAAATCGCCATTTTAAAGAACTGCTTGTTATATTTCAATTTTCAACTGCATGCCACTTCTGTGCAACAATCCCGGATGCAATTTTAGTTTAACGAGAACTAACTTTCACCGAGAATTACTTTTATCGAGAGTGCGAAGCCCGTATGATTTATGGGTGCTACCGCAAGGTGCGTTTTATTGGAATTCAACTCGGCCAACAGAACTGGATTACTAATTACACTGACAATTCTAATTCCAACTCTTGTTTGCAGTGCCGGCTTTCTGCGAGGTAGTGAAGCAGGAGTAACTACCGGTTAGAGGGATGTCGCTCGGCTTCAAAGGGGCACTGCAGTCGAAAGTAATGGGAATAGAATTCGACACGAGTGTCAGCGAGCCGAGGAACACCAGGAATGTAGACTTAGCTGACAAGATCAGACGAGGAATGTACATAGTCGCGAAGGGAAATGGCTTTGAGCAGGTTTTGCTCTTCCGTACGGGGGAAACTGAATTACGGATAAAAATTAATAGCTTGCTAATTGAATATCGATGGAGATATCGCTGAAAAGATCCCTCGACGAGGAAACTAAATTATTGATAAAAGTGATTAGGTAATCGAATAGAATGGACGATATCAGTGAAAATCTGTCGACTGGATGGTGGTTTTCGAGACAGCGTAAAGTTCCGGTCGATTAGCGCCCGATAATGCATCCGAACCCTTTGACACAGCTTTCCTGCAGGCACGCACACGTGCACGGACTCGTTAAAAGATTGCGATCTCGTATATTCGCCCGCAACCTTTGTCGTGAATTCGCACTGTGCTCGAGCGCGACGTGTCCTGATATATCCGATGAAAAAGCTTACAAACGGAATAGTATCAGTGGTGGAACCGTAAAACGAGCGCACACGACATTTCATCGTTGATCCACGTGTATCCGATACGCCTTTTCAATGCCCGTGTTAAAAACGCGAGTATTCACTGGAAGAACGGCACAAGCTCGTCGCCCTCTTCCTCTCCGCTGAGCGACACCGAAAAATTGATGGCAAAATCCGAGGATCGCTTCTTAATTCTTTCAAGCGGCAATAAAACCCATTAGGGGCTTTTCGAGTGCACTCGAGTGTTACTTGAATTTGTTAAACACCGCTGCCAATACACTAGAAGCGAACGGCACACTTGAAGAATAAAAGGAGGATCCAATAAAACTGCAATAAAGTGAGAGTGTTTGCAGTTTTTAACCCGGTGGCTCTGAAATTGGCAATTTCGCGAGATTGGAAAGGAGAGACGTGACTCACAGTTAAAGGATAAATCTGTAGATTTACGTCGATTCTATAACAGTAATTAAGAGCCGTTAATGCTCCCATAGAAAATTCAGAGTGGAGTTCAGCTAATTAATTCGGCTTCCAACTCATAAAACTTGTACGCGTTCTAAATCGATGCTACTCCTCCCGTTAAATATGACTTCATCCGGTAATCTTATACGAGTTTGCACTGATTCGATTGAAACTACTGAGGCGTTGGCGTGAGGCTATCGTCGAGATAACTGCAATTCGCAACGTGATTCTAATGAAAATCAGAGCTGCCTGGCTAATCGGGTTCGAACTTCTTCTTCTTCTGTTTTTCAATCGGAAGTTTTCGGCGCGGTTCATCTGTACCGGCAAGTCAAGGCGACTACGGATATACTACACTATAGTGCACTCAAGGAACGGCTGCCGAATTCTTAATGAGCCAAGCAGTTGGCACGATGCTATTTCAACACTGCAGCGCCTCCGCCCACCACTCGCTATGTCCGACTCCCTTGTTTTATCTCTAGTTAATTGTGTTGCCCGCACTTTCTCAAGTTTCTGGCACCCGTGAAAGTGCATCGGAAAACACTGCACTGCCAGAATGTTCTTGAAAGTCTCTGCCTTGAGGAACAGCACGACTATATACTGGTTTTTAAAATACGTCTTTACGAAAGAAATTCGAATTCATTACTTTGTATCGTTAATTGTAAAACGTTTGAAAAGATGTATACGCGATATTTGTAATGCATTGGAGAATTAATTACTTTAAAAAGAGCGATTTTATTCTGAAGTTAATCACGAACTTATATAACAGTGATACAAGCTCGAAATTAATATACTAGCGGCGTTTGTCCAACAATGTCCGCAGGACCGTCAGTCTTTCATTTATATAGGAGAGCATTCGGCCAGTTCGCGTGGGGAACAAGGCAACCTAGCGGAGTTTAATTGCGCTCGTAGCGTGTTTTTCTGAGCGCGAAAGTAGACAATTACCAGGATGACAGCAGGTTGCTCGACGGCTTCGAGAACGACACTGGCAAATGGATTCACAAAAATAATCAAACTGCATCTCGCGCATAGTAATGAACGTCTTCCTCCTCCACGTGCCTTTGCGCACTGCTATCCCGTTTACTCGAATTCAACGGTATAACTTAACTGTGCCGTGCAATACATTGTAAAACACAGCCGAATGACACTCGAGATAAATGGCGGGGCAGCAGACTTTCTAATATGCTCACGTGCCGATGACTGAATCTATTGAGACAGATGGAAAAAGTTTTTTTTAATAGGATTTCAGATTTTCGAAATAGAATTGGAATTCGTATTTACCGAAGAAGAAAATCCCTATTTCGTTCTATCTAGCGTGACATACGAAATGGCAGGTTCGCCGGTTAAATTTACAAGAGAGACCTTGTTAACGTTACCAATTTCTACTTTGATTAACAATCCACTGCAACTACTGCTATTCAATCAAAAAGAAAAAAAAATGCATCGCTTCACTTCCCACTAGAAATTCAATATCTCCGAGTTACACCGGCAAGGTTTCCATCTCGCGTTGATACCGAGAAGAATCGATTTCCTGTTCCATTCTATTAAGAACAAGGCAAATGCAATTGCAAAGCAAGAATAAAAGAAAACTAAAAGTGAGTCTTCATTTGCATGAGAAAACCAATTCTACGGAGTGCGGTCAACGAATGAAAATGTCAGTTCAATTAAAACTCGCCTATTGCGTAGCGCGGCGCGGCGCGAAAAGGAACGTGAGCCGATAATCACCATCGGCCGATAGAACAGTCAATTCCAAGAGAAACATATTGGAACTTATTGGAGCAGTTTGCCGGGGAGCACTGCTTGAAAAAGTATGCGAGCGAGGAGAATGCGCGGCCCCTTGTCGGGAGACACGTCGCCATGCTCGACAAAGGGAGGAACGCGATGGCACTGCAGGATGAAATTGAGCGGAAGAACGGTATTGACAAGGGCTCGGATCTCTATTAACATCCATATCCCGACGCTGTCGCTCGGGCCGAATGGAAATTAAATTTCTCCTTGGTGGACGGGCGGTCAGCCCTCTCTCCTTCACAAGAGCCAAGCGGATTCTCCTGCTCTGCTTGCGCAAGCCAACCCCCCGCAAAAGAGAATGTGAGGTGCACCCTTTAGAAAAGAGCTTTGAACCTCCGCCACTCCCTTTCCAAACCCTCCCCGCCCCCGCGCGCCCACTTCACCTACTTCATGTCGGACCCTAGCTACCTCACCTCTCTCCAATCTTTTTTTTCGGCTTTGAGAACACTCCCGAATTGCGGTCCGTATGGTAACGCGTATTCCTGCCTGTTCCAACGGCAAAGGCACCCCGGCCTCCTTGGAATGCAAACACGCTCGGAAAACTTTACTACCAAAACAAGGACGAACCCCAGGCTACGCCCTCTACTCGGCCCTCGCAAGAGTTTACCTGGTAATGTTATAAGCGTACCTTCAACCAAGTGTAATAAACGCATTACGCTACCTCGGAAATATTACCCTCGTAAGGAGTAGCCATTCTCGGAACAATTCACTGGCCAAAGTGATGTGGCGGAAAAGGTCACGCGATAATCCGATTTTCTCTATGACGTTCCTTCTCTGGAACAATGTAGTATATCTTTAATGAACCTTGGTAAACATATTGCGGATTGTTACCGGCGCAGAAATTGTTTACTGGATGTAGTCGGTTCTGAAATGTCTGACATTTCTCCTAGGATATCATCTGTATTGAATTATTCTTGCTTAATAACTTTCAATGTAATTGCGGGTACATCAAAATTTATTAACACTGTAATGAATATTCAAACCTGAAACACAGATTGATTTCGAGTAAATGTTGTTCAAATTATTTTCGCATTCTCTACCATTTTCGGATTCTATTAATATATCGTGAGACAAGCGATAGCCTAACAGAACATATAAATACCCTATATTCCTTTAAATTTTTTAATCCAGTGATATAACTTATTTATTATCTTACTTTCGAAAGAAGTAAGTGCGCCGCTGGTATTTTTCGAAGCTAGCAGATTCATAGCAGTGATAATGGAACTGTTAGCATCGACATTTGGTAGTTTATGGGGCTCGATCGTGCTCATAAAGAACCGTGTGGAAATCTCGGATACTTTTAGGAGCATTAATAAAGCCCGGTGTTTAGTCGCTCGGACAAACTGATGTTCACACAAATATGATCGATGGGAGCATCATTGGCGTGGACATCCATGTGTCCGCGGGAACCGAACAAATGAAGAAGTATCGCGATGGGCATTAAGCGTGTCCCAATAAATCCCAGGCAATTATGAGAAATCGAACGGGGATGGGATCATTTTTAGATGGGGGGATGACTTTGTTGTCGGGCGGGAGGGGGAAGGGGGTGGGGTTTTGCTAGTCGGTGAGAAAGGAGAATCGGGCCGGGCTCTTCAGCCGCTGGCGCGCGGCATTAAAGAATGATCGAGTTTGGCAACTGGGATCGGCGAATGCAATCACGTGTGACCCTTGAAATATATGGCACGAGATGAAATCTGGCCTCATATATCGGGCCGCCGCTCGTTTGGGATCGATGCCAATATTTCTATCGAAACTGCCTCCGACCCGCCCTCGCCGATAGCCTATACATTCCTTATTGCGCCGGGCTACCGTTTGATTTTTCGATTACCTCCTTCCCCGAGAATTAGAGCGCACAATTACTCGCCGATCTCCGAGGCTAATTAAACCAGTCGTCCGTCTGCCCGAGAGCGGTGCATGTGCGCCCTATCTATCATACTGTCATACGGCTATTATCTTCTAAAAGGTGCCGAACATGGTCGGACACTGTGTTTTATCGAACCTTAAGAATACCCGATACACGTGGAACTGTGGTAGAGATTAGAAAAGCAAGGTCTACGAAGAATTCCAAGAGGAATTCCTTAACTTCCCGATGGAAGACACCCTGGACAAGAAATCCGGGCTTTTCCCCTGGGCGACATGGTTAACTCCACTTATGGAGAATCCTCGAGAAGCAAGGAGTTCTTAGGAAATTTGCATTATGCAGCAGAGAGCGTGGAAGAGTCCGCACTTACATCGATATTCCATGGCGCTACTGTCACCCAGTTTCAATATTGGATAACTATGATTTCAGCATACCAATAGAAGGTCGCACTCTATTGCGCCATGCTTTATGAAAGATATATACATATATATATCTTACAGGGAATGCAGCTGCATTGAGGTAAGTAATGCGAAGTATAAACTGCAAGCAGGTGGATGCGATCTTCTCTGGAAAATCTGCATCCAGGCAAAATTGAAATCACGAAGGACTCCTAATATAGAAAAGCGTCAACGTAAATAGAGACTAGTGTAGACCGCGTCTTGCTGGAACGGTGGAAGGCGCGCTACTGCCATAGGTATAGAGATTTTACGAGGGGACGTGCCCCGCCAGTGGAACACATCCCATACAAGCTATATCGAGTGTCTCCAAAGTACGTATCACGGAATAGAGGATCGAGAGTGAGCTCTTCTCCTGAGTACCCATGGAACCAAGATCTATCGGTTCTCGTAGACAAACCTTTCGGGACGAGGAGGTACTCTTAAGAAAGTAGAATTTTCAACCTGCAGGACTTCCAAGGAAAATCCTTCTCAAAAGGATCAATGCCCTCGGACTGTCCTACGGAAAAACCAATTTAGAAAATTGCGCTTTCCTTTTAATCCACCCGTCCACTTCCTTATTCATTGTCGACTTGAAGAGCTTAGAACTAGGGTAGCATCAAAATGGGAGCATTCAGGATCAGCGGGATAAGGGGAACTCATTAGACAGCAATTCTGCCCAACTAAAAATTTCAAAAATCCCCGTGCCAAGTGGCAGTTAGATTAAATCCTGCACCCTCGAGTATATAATATACTCTCCGGTGGTATAAAGGTCGAGTTGAATCGACGGGAAATTGTTGCGGTGTGACGAGTGATCGTTCACTGGGTGCGAAGAAATGTAGGGGCGATTAAATCGCCAGTGCCAAAAGACGACACTCGGCTTGAGAGAGAGAGAGTGAGAGAGAGAGCAAGAGGGGGAGAAGCAGTAATAAGAGGTGCGGCTGGGTCGACAAGGGGAAAACGAGCTCAAAGAGATCGTCGGGGTAGAGGCAGCCGCGCCATGAGGGAGCTGCTTTCATCTGCCAGGGTTCGAGAAACCCATGTGGATAGTGGCAGAGAAAGAGAGTGAGAAAGAGAGAGAGAGAGAAAGAAACAGATGGACAGATAGATGGAAAGATAGATAGAAAGAATATGAGACAAAGGTGTGGAGAGTAAAAGAGAGGTGTACGTAGTATATATACGCAATCGAAAGAACTGAAAGGAAGGAGTAGAGAGAAAGATAGAAAGAGAGAGGTGGCTCTGGTTTAGTGGGTGATGGTGTGGTGATTGCAAGTAAGCTTGCGAGATAGATAGAGAGGGAAGCATGCTGCGCGCGAGTTACGTTACCTAGGGTGAGCTTCTCGCCGGAGTCTGGCGGCAGTGTGAAACCCAGGAGGGCCATGCTCGATATCAGGACGCACGGCACGATCAGGTTGAAGAAGTAGTAGAGAGTTCGCCGGCGTATTTTGATGGTAAAGGTCACGTCGATGTATGGCTCTGGGCAGCATTGGTAGGTTATCTTGTTCCTCTTGCCCGGCATCCCTGCAAACGAAAGTCCCACCACGTATGTATACATTCAAGTGAAGAGCTCGAGTTCCTTGCTTCGCTTCTACTCAGTCCTCGTCGCTGTTTTCGTCTCTTCCCGGCTGAGGATATCGATTCCACGCCGAATCACCGAGCCGAGAGAGAAGTCACGCTGGCACATTCGCACCCCAGCATCCTCCCTCGCAACACCGCGCTATCGTGTCATCTTTACCGTGCCTGGACTGCCAAGTTCGACTGGTAAATTGATACTGGTTTCTTTGGGAGTCTAACATGATTCTAATGTCACGTAGCTACTGAACTCCCAGAATTTTTCAGGAAAATGGGGATTAATTTTTGTTTTCATATAGATTCGTGGTTAACAAAGTTTTTAATAAACTGTTCGAGTTTTAATATCACGCGATTCTTATTTGTACACGTGTAGTAAACATTATGTCCACGAGGAAAAGAGCACATAACGTATTCGTGCTAATTTCGAGCGTAAAACTGTGTCGTCGCGTGGCAGCGAGGAACGATGCCGCACTCCGCGAAGTGAGAGCGGAATAATTTCATGTTACGAGCCCCATATGTCGCTCGGAGTTATCCGCGAGGTCTGCTATGATGGGACGACGACCATAAAAATGTGAAGAGTGTTTCTGTGCACAAATGTGGCACACGCGGTGACTTCCGCCGTCGGTTTAAGTACTTTTACGGTGAAGATTGCATTGCTAGTCGCGAGGGACGAGTTGAAAATCTCTCGAAGCTATCGTAAAGTCGACGTGCTTGGGATTCTGCCTCTCCTTGCACTTTTCAGCGACTTCCTACGATGCCGGCAGTAAGTTCGCGCCAATTAATTGCTTTTCTTTCGGGAGAGGAGAAACAAAAATCCCCATGTAACCACGCAAAAACCAGGAGTTCAAAATGTTCGACTTGCTCGAGACTAATTTGCAATTAGTGACACGACACTTTCTATCAGTTGCCGCTTAATTAGACAGTCTGAACGATCGTCATCGACCTCGAGAACTCTTTAATTGCCAGTCAAATTCCCAGTCCAGGTATAAGGATCGGTCATCTCACTTGTTGCTGGTGTAGTTCTTTACGCCGCGCTCCTCACGCTAATTTCACTAATGGCGCCACGGCCTGTGTTCCGCTCGTGAGAATTACGAAAGTACAGCGCCGGCTTCTTTAGTCCGCGAGTCGCTGCTAGCCTCTTAATTATTTCTTTGCACTGCTGCGTGGCAGGTCGACTTCTCTGCCGTGTTCTAAACGAGCGTTTCTACTTCGAGAATCAAGGCTTTGGCATCGCATTTATTCCCTATTGAAATTCACGGAGCCATCAACTCTTCAATCCTATCGTTTTAACATCCATCTAAATATCGGCGAGTACATTCTGTAAGCTCCGCGCTCGCTAAATGATGAACATCGAGCTCGACTAGAATGCAGTACGCGGCGATATCACACAATTTCCGTTGGCTTTCTCCATTATTTAGCCGTCGATATTTCGGATTCCTTACGACCACCGGAATCACCGTTCCCGTATGGCGGAGAGTCTGAAAGCTCGGCAGAGGCGCGCCGGAAGTGTAGTCGTAAACGGGCAGGTTCAATAAAAAGCCGGATTTTAGAGGGAGGTGGAGCAACACTGTATGCGCTGGGCAAGATTGTCATGGAGTCATAGGTGGTCCAAGATCAGGCAGATCGCGGAGCCTCATAAACTCTGGGATCCATTCAATCGTGTTGTATATCGAGCTACCGGAAAAGCCAGTCTCTCCTCTACGACCTAATGCACATATCCCTGCCAGCGTACCGTCGAACCTCTCTTCTTAATGCTTTCCATCAACGTGCCTTCGTCGATGGACGATCTTCCTTCACGATCATGACATGATTTTCTATACCCAAAACGACCCACAATTTCCCCTCTGCATCTTTACCTTGCTCCATCAAAGAATATCGTCTAACTAGATTTAACGTCGTCCCGGCAGAGCATTTAACTCCGTGCACTTTACCACTTTCGGTAATAACGGCTCAGGTGAAATTTCATTAATGCCGAAGCAGACTTCCACGAATTTCTTACTAAAACGACTTCGGGCAATTCTATTTAAAACTATGTCGGGCTCATCTTGAAAGGTTTACAAATAGAATAGTTAACCGTGGGATTATGACGATTATAAGTGAGGATAAGCTTTCATTTTACGGATGAATTTTTGGCAGATATTAATTGATGTCGTTCATCTTTTATTTAAGCTTGAACTCTACAATAAGAAGTTATATAATTCAAATGCACGCTTCTGAATATCCGAAGAAGAATAATTTGATTGTCGAATTTCTTATAAATATATAACTGCAAGGTTTATTAAATAACGATTTATTTCCCAATCTTCTTAAATCTGTTCCGATCAATGTGGACGAGATCTCTGCTCAGGGCATTATTAATCTTCCCATCGGGTAATGACTAATTACCATGCGAGCTGGTGTGAGCCGCGTAACCGAGGCTGCCGAGTGAAATTTCATTTTTCGCCGCCGGCTATTAATTAGTTCGAACGAGGTGGGTACGCGCGCGGCCGGCCAAGATAGCGCTTAATGAATTTTCCGTCTTTAATTCGGGCCGGTGCGGTTAACAAACGGAATGTGAGTTAGCTGGGTAACAAATGCCCCGCGCGAATATTACGTTGGCCCGAACTGCGCGGGTTGCGCACACGCGATAATTAATATTGTAGTGGACGAAATTTGTGTGGGTGTTTGAGCGTGGGTCCGCGCGGTTACGTATGTGTACGCTCGCCCGCTAGCCGCAGGGATATCAAAACAGCCGCGTGCCCCGAATTTCCCCGGCTGAATTACATGCCGAGGATATTGATGTAATCCGTCTCACATTTCCAGATTGAAATCCACGAATGCTTTCGTCAGAAGCGCATCCTTGAACGGACGCTGTTCACCATTCCATTTAATTAGCCGACACTGATAATCACTCGAAATACATGAGGCCCAATGAATTCTCCCCGACTAGTAATTCGCGAGTGGAATTCCTGGTAGCTTGTGATCAATGGAGGTGTCACTTTAAGCCTTAAGATATGAAGGATATTGGCAAATTACCGCTCGCGATCATCAACGGGGAACGCAGCTCCAATTTACTTGGGTGGAAAATTCTAATCTGTGCTATGAGATATCCCGTTCCCCGTAATTCCAGTCCTTTTCATCTCAGTTACAACATAATACCGTGGAATATGGAACAAACAGATTCGCAAATTGCCGTGGATTAGTCTGCATTACTGGAGTGCACGTGCCTCGTGGACCGAGGCTAAGTTTCGCGTCGAACTGGAATGGCACTGCACTCCATTGTCCACTATTACTGTCACTTCCATTACTTCATGAAATAAGTATCATTAATTCATTACTTAGAATGATTAAAATAAAAATCGTAAAATATAAATCGCAAGTTTGGAACGAAATATATTATTCCACTTTGGTGGAATCAGAATGATTCAGAATCTTTGTGTATTCTTTGAAAACGACTATTATACTCGACGAGATAATTGGACTCAGTTTTGACCTTTCGCGCTCGAATAAGTCAAAGTGAACTTAGCAATCTGCGTCCATTCGATACGTCGAATCAACGGATTATTGTTTGGAGACCAATAGAATGAAGCTTTCAGCTCGAAACGGAACTGACTCAAACTTCTGATCCCAAGTCCCTGGAGGTTTGTCAGCGTTTATACAGCAGGAGAACCGCTATAATGGAAGCCCCGAGATCTGTTTGTTTTAAAGTTAAAATGTTCCTATCTATTCATTACATTCATTTATACAGATCGATGTTCGCAGTTCGACGTTCTTAAACGCAATGCCAAAGCCTTTTTCTTACCAACGAAAATACGACATCACATTCCCAGTAAAAGTTTCGCTAATCATGAACATGAGAAACCAAGTAATATCCAACAAATAATTAGTTCCATCTGAAACTCAATAAATTGGATATAGAATAAAGTTTCAGCACTGAGATGAATCTCAATGAGATTGCATCTGAAAGCGCAAATTTTTACCATTAACGACTCTCTACTTTAATCGAATGAAACAGACTTTCTTGGAAAGTTGGTAGATTGCAACAGTGCAACTCAATCAGCACCGACTGCTAATAAATGCGGCGGTGGCGGCGGTGGTTCTGATACTTGCCTCGAGGAATTCGACTGTGACTACTCAGAATTGGAGGAACTATAGGATGATGTTGCGTGGGGCGGAATTGGGCCAGCGGAAACTTCTCTCTCGGTGGTCTCACATCCTGGCGCATAAGTTCACGCTCGACTAGCCAAGGATACCACTGGGTATCCTGTCGCTCGTGTAAGCTTCCTTGTGCGTTCCCGTGTCTGCGCGTCTCCGCGTAGGCGGAGATGTACGTGTCTGTTTGTGTGCTTTCCCAAGAAACTCACCAATAAGGTACCATTCGCCGTTCATGATGAAATCGGACAAGTCACCGCCCTGCTCTGAGTTGAGTACCAGGTCGACCTAACAAGGTCAAAGCTCGGTTAAGACTGGCGCGCTCCGATCATCGGAGGCATTCCCTATCTCCTAGTAAGAAGCGATGAGAACACATGCACATGCCGGGAACACCTCATGCTCTCACTAAACCTTTCGATACTATGTGCGTGTGTGTTTGTGGGTGCAGTTGCCAGCATGCGTCATTCCTAGTGCTCCTAACCTATGGGAGAAAGACTCGGATGCTCGTTGTCTATTATATGCAGCACTAGTTTCACGCCTAATATAGTACTAAATTACTCATTAGTGACTGCAAGACGCTGGGTGCACAGAAATATGGACGTTGTACTACAACTCTGCGACGAATCTTACCTTCCACTAAGAATCATAATTATAGTACTTCGTTAATTTTCAAATGGTAATCCTACAGACAACAGTCTTACGTGTAAACTGTAGTATTATTTAATTTATAACTGTTATCTGTAGAATTAGGTTTGCTATCACAGATTATAGCGACTGCTACACTGGAATGTTCTGCTTCGTGTGAATTCTGAGATTAGAATGGAAACGTTGGCGGTCTAAGATCGCCCAATTCACGAAAACAGAAACTGACTCCGAAGTGGTTGGTGGTTTCTATCGCAGGAGTGTAACTTTCTTTAGTTGATGAAAGGAGAATGGGAAGAATCTGGTGGATGGATCGAAGTGTCTGGCTGTTGGTGTCAGGTGAGAAGTGTGCTGTCGATGTGGACGAGCAACGCGCATCGGCGACTGGTCGAAAACAAATCCGTCTCGATCACCGACGGATTTCCCAGCTCGGCAATCTTCTCGTCCAATTCGTAGCCGCTCGTGCGGACCTCCTGACGTCTCAAAGATTTCTTTAGACTACTATCTTGTTAGCTCTGCTCGCCTTTCCTCTTTGTTCTAGTTTCTTCGACATATTGGACTTCTTTCTATATTCCCTCTAACCTTCCCGGTGACCGTTCTACTTCATGAATATCAGCTTCATATCGGAGGATCCAAATGTCACGCGCAGCAAAGTCAATTCATCAAAATACGAATTGCTATTAACGAATTAATTTCTCGTTTCACCGAAACTGTTAGGCAATTTTATAGGCGTTTTCATCGTTTAATATATCTTCTTTTTATCTTCCTTTCAACTCTACAGCTACTTCCGATATCTGTTGCTTCTTGACCAAGCGCCAAACGCGATTTACAAACCTAGTGCCTCGATCCTCTGCCTATCAAAGCAACCAGTTATGTTCACGATTATTTTCGATAATAAAACTTTTAGTAGGACAAATTCGCGGGAGTAAGTGTTCGAAATGATCCACGTTAAGGATGCACTTGACAGATTCACCGGCAATTCATTCGTCATTCGTGGAATTTAATATTTCCCGGAAACCGGCAAGGGGGAAGAAATCCGTGCGAGCTGGAGAAGAACTTGGGCGACGGGCCGACGAGCGAAGGAGGGGAGGTACCCGGCGCGGAACTGGTTGCACAAGTTAGAAAAACTTTTCTGTCATTGAGAGCGCGAAAGGAAAGTTTCGCGAGTGATAGATTGCGTCCTTTCGAGCAACTCATAGAGAAAGAGCGCATTCTAAAGTCGAGATTGATTGCTCCTGACTGTCAGAACGCTTCTCGAGCATTTACGATACGCAGGAATTCGGTGTGATTTCGAATTGCTCGGAGACTAGCATTGATCTTTTTACCCGTTCGACGAGAGGTGTGATAGCGATAGATCTTGGAAGAGCTGTCGATATGTATCTGTTGAGAGAAAGAAAGCTCGCAGCTCGCTGACTGGAAGAAGCGCCCGGAGAGCTTGGCTGCCGGCTGCTTACGTATTGCGCCTTCGACTTGAAGTACACGCACGGGAATGCCTAGCTGCCGGACTGTTGAATATCCCAAGCTCATAATTTATCGTGAGACACATCTATAACTCACACGTCGGCTCAATTCGAGCGTTTACTCCGCCGAGATTTGTGGTCCAGTGGCGTTCACACTGTGCAATGAGACTAATCGTCGCTATCCAATTACACGTCTCCCAATTGATATTTACCGTCCGTGATGAATTTCAGCGAGTCGGCTCGCAAATATTTAACTACCCGCCGAGAATCCCATCTGCGTAACCTAGGAAACCACTTCAACCGATCCTTTCTACTGCTCTCCGCATCATCTTCCCTGTCAATTGAGACGTCAGAAGTTCCCACGCACAGCTCTACCGCGCTGATCTCTAACACTGCGCTCCCTATCCTCAAATAATCAAGTTAACAAGGACTGTTGGTGAGTTGCGTTTGAAATTCGGCGGAACACGCGCGTGCAATAATAATTAATCTGGCATCAGCGCAGATTTGAGCATGATTTATGCCAATCAAAGTGAATTGCTGCGGCTGCTAGCTAGGATTAACCAAGTACCGGCGAATTCCGTCAATGTCCGGAGCGTCTGCCGACTGTTTCGAAAGCATTTACTCCCAGACAGACGCTTCTATCTTCCCCACGAAAGAATACTCCGCTAATTCATCAGCCTGATTTGGATTGGCGCGGCGCGATTAATCAATTAGCATCTGTCAATGGCAATGATTCTCGTGAATACACGAGTAGCCTTATGTGGCATTTATCTGGCATTTAGTCCGACATGTCTGTATGCGTGGGATAACGCAGGCTTGTATCCAAGCGTGTAATGATGTAGGTATAATTGCACTTCTCTGATCAAATACTGGGAAGTTGCACTCGCATAATCAGAACCTGTTATCAAGAACTGTTTGCGGGAATAGTTGGGGATATCTGTAATCCTCTATGCTCGTGTCCACGCACGAAATGTCATCGGACCGTAGGGTTGTATTCATACTGTTCGAACTATAAACGTCCATGTTAATTTCATTCTGTGCCCCGTAAATGTTCAGGGGTTCCTACTACTAAAGTCATTCTATTGGTTTGAAATTAAAAACTTCACTGGAAATCTATTAACGCACGAGTAGCTTCGGGTCAAACTGAACCAAATTTTCTATGTAACAATTATGAAATAATTAATATTCCAATATCTTAAGACTCAATGAATAGAAATATTTCGAAAATGGTTCACTTTAATCCTGGAGCGCTCATCAAATAATTCATAAACGGATTCAGACACTACGTAAACTCCGAGAAAGAAAGAATTCTCGACAAAAAAGAAAAGTAATTTTCAGCACGGGATGCTGGAGCTCTGTAACACGTTCTCACTGCTAGAGCAATGAAAAGTGCACGCTTTTTGTGCTAATGTCCGCTAGTGTAACGTCATACTGGACATACAACACTCGTAACAAGGGGCTGTGTAAGTGCATGCAGGGCAGGTTACACCTTCCACGGTACATTACACCGATCGATCTCGACCCACACGAATCTACGCACAACCAACATCCACAATCTGTATACACAGAGAAAGAGTAAGAGATGGAGAGGACATGCGACAGACACACGCTGTACATTGATTCTAGATTCCTTTCGGGTAAAGAAGGATTGCGAGATGTTGATTAATTCGTGAGCAGTAAGGGAGCAGTGAGAGAGAGACTTTGGACATCGTTCGATGACAGGAGAGTGGGGGGACTGACTCAAAAGAATCGTGAGTGGTGGTGAACACGACGTTAACGATATGTAAGTGTATGTGCGACTGCTCGACAAACACGACAATAGGACTCTCCCTGTACACGTCCTGTGGTTATTTCGCTTCTGGATTCGAGCCTCACATCATGGGAATGGATGTACACAGGGGCTTGATGATGTCTCGAGGAAGCGCTGTTCATGGTAATTGGCGAATATGCGATCGGACTCCGGCAAATTGATTGATATTTCCAGCCACCGAGCAAGCAGTGGCGGCTCCTCCTACTTTCACGGGAGAATCACTCGCAACTGACGAGGAAGCACACGCGTACCTCTTTACATAATAACAAGTGTCGGTGTGTGCATGTCTGCGATTGTATTTACACCCATTCGCAAAGTATGCCTGCTGTTTTTGTGAGATGAGTGAGTGTGGTTGGAGCGTGCTTGGCACGCGTGTTCTTCTCGCCAGTGATTTCTATACTGCCGCTACGTTTTTCATGTTCCATTCTATCAATAAATGTTGCCAAATAAATCCATGAATCATCCAATTCGAGGATTTCACCTGAATATGCAAAACTGTTTGCGGAATCGCACGATTCTCCCATAAACTGCTGCTCTGATCCCGTGGGAACTTTACAGCAGGAATTTTATAGTCAAGCGAGAACTAGCGCTGGTCAAAAAGGAGGGTCGCTATTTTCAGTAAGACTGACAGGGACGTGACTTCTTATTACTGCGCCACGTGTGCCGTGATGAGAAAGAAGTCCCGACACTGAATGCTGACTAGCGAACCACTGCTTTTTCTCTGTAGAACCATTTTTTGGCAGGACCTTTCGCCATACTTTTTCCGGCCACTACCGCAGCGAGTGACGCAGTGAATTTTTTTTTGTTCCATGCTAGTTCCTAACTTAAGTCCCCTTTTACGCTGGGATTCTCTACTGCAATGTACACTAAATAAAAGCATATGAAAATGTCGCTGTGAAAATTATTTAGCTTAATCTGGTCACGGTTCATTCTCTCTTTCTATGACGAGCGACGTATTTGGTACAAGCCTTTACGCCCACAAGAACATCCATTAAAATATGTCATATTATAAAGTGTATTATTTCGAATAATTTGTATAATGTCCTGACATTTTTAAAACCTATCAAATATGTTTTGCGTCACTGTACTTTCGGTCATAACCGCAAAGAGTATCATTATTTATCATTGTTATATTATAACCGAATACGAATCAAGAGTACTTCGACATTGGAATCACTTCCAAGCTCGTAATTCTGAAATTCAATACTCAATTTGCGTCTTTGGGTCCGATACGCATTTGCAGAAAGAAATCAGCCCTTCCACCAATCACGATCTTGCCGGCCGACTAGATTCGGTATTAAATCCGATTGGAGGGCAGCCTTTCAAGGCTACCTAATAATCCTCTTCATTTAGCCACGGCATCAGAGTGGACCAATAAAGTTCGATTTGCGCGACGGCGGAGCGAGAGAGAATGCCAAATTCACGCCGGCGAATCCTGGCACGTTAATTAATTCGTAAGCGGCGGATAATTGCGCGAATTATTGCGTCTCGCTGCGATGATCGATCAGGTGCCTGTCCACATGATCGTCCGAATCGGGTAGCAAGGACGCGATCATTTATTCGAATAATTTCGGTCATGCCCAAATAATCGGCATGGCAATCAACGTGACTAGTAGAGGAAGCTCGATTTCCATTGCGCAGTGGGTAGTGAGAGGTGGCGATGTATTCTTCTTGGCACGAATTACACTTAAGCTCTATGGTGAGAAGTGCTTAATGTATCATCGAGAGAGTTAGCTTCTTTGTCGCCCACAGGATACACTCCCCTCTGATACGAAATTCATTATGGATCAGTTTCTCGAACCTCACCATTTGCTTGTTACCATATTTCTGGCGATTCGAGCTTACATGCTTGCAGAGAGCAAGAGTGTATCCGTGTAGACGAGTGTATCTGCTTCGCAAGCGCAGCGAGTAGTGTTGCGAGCTTCTGGAAGCTCTTTGCCTCAATGTATACGTACGCCTTGCGCACGCTGAACCCCTCTTCGAAGCCGTTAAGTGGATCGTTAAGCTTTTTGCGGAATAAGTCGGCCAAGATACCGTTGGATATTGCGAAGTTTGCAACATGCTCTTAGCCGCTGCAAATGGGAATGCTTCTTATCGTCTGCCGAGATACTCTACCAGATTAGTATCGTGTTGCAGTTCTTGCTGGAAGTGCGAACTTCCAATTAGAGTGACATCCCTATCTTGACACGCAGTATGTTCTTGCAGTTGTAACTTTGAGAAAAAATCTTGCTCGATGCTTTGCGTTATCAAGCGTGTTAAAGTGACCTAGTTCGTTGAAGATGGTGGAAGTATGTTGACGGCTTGGATTGGAAAGCGAAACAAGGAACGTCCATTTTGCAGCCGCTTCTCTTAATAACGTTTTAACAGGGCGAAGGTTGATTTATGGTTTGCCGGTTGGTGGGAGGGTGTTGACGAGTTTAGCGAAGGAGTATATTTCCCTGTGGCCTGGCTGGTTCTCGCGGTACGAAATTGATTTGGCCTGCGGTGATTTCGGGGTCACCGTATGCTATAACACTTGGAGAGCGCGCGCGGTCGCGGAGCGTCGAGAGGAAAACGAGTGGAACGCTGGGCACAGGAGAGACAGGGGAATGGAGAGCGGGCTGTCTGCGTCATCGGGAAGTGTCTCGAGACGTCGTTGCACCGTGGGGAACTCACATGCAACAGGTGTACACGCTTGGTTATCGAGTGGCCCGCTTATTTCACGCCGGGGGAGAACCTTGCCCGAAAGAAAAACGCGACCTTCAACCAGTCCAACTCGAAATCCTCCCACGACACTTTTTTGCCCTGTTCGACCACTTTCATTCGGGAAGCTTGAAAGGGATAAATGTGGCTCGTCTCCACTCGGGTGTCCAAACGATACCGGATTCCAATAATAAGATTAGCCAGTCGATTTCAGATCTCGAAATATCCGGATATTGTAGTAAAATGCCTTACACGTTGCACAATAGTTTGCAGCTTGAATACACAATGAAATGTCTTTTTAATGAATGAAATACTCCTTGCAAATACAATGTAATTTTCCAGAACATTGTAATGCATTAGATTGCACTGAAAAGTTATTCGCTGTATGAAATTTTAACTTTTATTATTCTACAAAGCATAGCTTTACGCAGAGCCCGATGCAACAAAGTAATGAAAATTCCGTTGGATATTTTGCCCGACAAGATTCACGCCCAACATGACAACGAGTTTCTCAGGACAGTGATCACGTTTTTATAAGAAATAATGGGGAAAGCGTACGTGCTAAAATCTTCGGCGATACTGGATTAGGTGAGAGCGGAGACCAGAGAATTATTTTAAAAAGTGCCAACCATTTGTTATATTCGCGGTGTCATCGACTGGATAACCGGCGAGTGTGTCTGACAGGGCAAACGAGAATCTACGACTGCATTTGCGGCTGTCCTAGCATGCTCTAATAGCTGCTGCACAACGAGCCAACCAAACGAGGAAATATGCGTTCCATGACGTGTCCAGCGCGTCCTATACAAATCGTTTAATCACCATTCAGTCGCGTCATTCTTGTAAATTTCACATTGCCACCGTGGCACGTTGCAACATCTCCGATGCCATTATCGCCATCTTTTTTCCCCCCCTAAAAGCCGACATGTATGAACTCGGCTTCACCGAGGATGTGTGTCCGGACTTCGGTGAAGCGGTCCGTGGAGAAGTCTTTCCCACTTGCAGGGGTTGCCTCGGATTTCTTCCGAGAGATAACAAAGTTTCCAGGGAGTTTGCTGACTCAAACGGATTCACTTGAGCGGCTTTTCGAGAGAGGGTCTGCTTACTGTAATGGCTTTGATGGGCACTGTTCACCTTCTCGACTTGAAATGACAGGCGCGTGCGAAACAGACATGTACTTAGCCTAAGCTTAGCCTAGCGAGTTCTCGTTCTTTCTAGGATTTGATGTGCTCTTACGACTGGGGGAACTACGCTCTACGTAAAGTGCAAGTCGACCTCCGCTGATTTATGGCGAAACAAGATGTGTACAGAAGGCTGAAAGCCATGAATGCTGGGGAAAGAGGACTCTAGTCATTAAACATCGAACATAAACTGCTCGCATGATTCAAAGCTGCTAATAATACTTTTTAAAAGCACTTCTATACATAAGAGTGCATAATTTCTTAACAAAGAATGAAAGGAAAAATGAAACGCCAAAAAATATCGCCGGGTATCTTCGCATTAAATTTTTGGATACATAATTTTCCAAGCGGGATTCACAAAGCCACGGTGCTCGATACCGAATTAATCTTCCAAAATACAGGATTTACAGTCAGGGGACACGCCTATCTTGATCTTCGTATTATACTAGTGTGTTAGCACCTCATCGATTCCTCTTGCACATTTGGCCGGCGTAACTCAGGATTAACTGTTATGACCGGCTCATACGACAACATTACAACTGTTGTCGAGCATATTGCTAGGCCTACCCCGAAACTGTTGTCCTATTTAGCAGTGAAACAAATGCGACATTGGTAACAAGTAGCAATGACGCCAAATGTCAATAGCACCGTGAAACTACAGATTATTCCTCGAAACTGAACAGTGTGGAACAATTTGAAATGGTTTGGAAATTCTGCGTTATTTACACAGAGTAGATATACGCTGAATTTCGATTTTGGTACATAGACATCAAGTGCAGGCCGAATCATACTGATAAGAGTGACAGGCGATTGTTACTCGAATGAAGACAACGTCCGGGACGCGTAAATTCCAGAGAATGCACTTTCGCAACCACAGTCACTAGAGAATTTACGAGCTGTCTATCGGCAGTCTTGTGGCAATCGTAAACCCGTCGCGGAAATGACACTTTATCCTGTAGTAAAGACTGTGTGGTTGACTGTGATTGTCGTATACGAAGGCATAATTGGCAGACCTTGCATATTAGAATGTAAGCGGTTTATAACAGTGTCGGTATATCCAAAGCGCGGCTGAGTAATGCAAAATGGATAAGGTCGCGTGATTAAATGATTTCATTAACCTGAATTCCTGATCCAATCGCTCCCAAACTTATCAAGGTCATCACTGATTTATCAGGCGCGATCTAATCAGCAGTGTTGCGTATTGAAATAAATTTCCTTAACGAACTGCGTCAGTAAATATTTTTATAAATGTCAGAACCATGTGCAAGTATTGATTTCATTGCGTCCAGTATTGACAAACTACTCTATCCTCTTCAGCTCTTCTGCTAGTGAAGCTGAGTCCTTTTCGATGCACTTTACCAAAAATCAAGAATCAGATTGGAACTTATGAAACCCTGGCGGAACGGAATATCAAGAGTTAAAAATACAATATCTCATGATAAATTCTTGTTGCTCAGCCTGAAGTAGGCTCTCTCAAGTCAATGCGAAGATACCGGGCATACTCTCTCGGTACTCAAGCGCGCATCTTCCGATTCACTTTGTGCTTAAAGCTCGCTCCAGTGGCGATCGGAGGGAGCACGGAGTACCGGATAAAAGCACGCTGGACTCGCTGATAACATACTTTCCTCCTGCACAGGCAAACCGTGCGCGGGAGAACGAAGAAGCAAATCGATATTTGAAGAGAGTGGGAGAGCAAGGGAGAGAGGAGGATGAGGTGAAAGGTCGACTTGCTGGAAGAGGTGGACAGGTATGAAAAGAGATGAGAGAAAAAGGCATGTGACGGTGGCGGAGAATGGGGAAGAATACACAGACTCTCGGTTGAACGAGGACTCGCTCGTGGCCGGCATGGAAACGTCGCTCAGCTATCGACTCCACGACGGGAATCTTCGGGTTCCTGGCTGCTGGACAGATGGACTGCCAAGAGGAGAGTGAGCCCTCGCCACGTGCTCGATCGCTCGCCACCATTCCCACTTCCGGGTTCTCTAAGCCGGAGAAGGGAAGGAGCGAGCGTGCACGAGTCGTGCGCGGGGCTCGTCAACGAAACGCTGGTTCGTCCACACGCCAATATATAACACACACACGGAAATGTACTAGAAACGGTGAAACGGAAAAGAGGAAAAGAAGCAGGAGGGAATGCGGGTTGTTCATCTGGTCGCGCAAGGTCTTGCTCGATCGTCGCTAAAGTAAATAAGGGGAAAATTGTGTGCCCTATTTCTCGTTGACTGGATCGAGGAGTAGCGGCTCCTCTCAAGTAGCGCCCGCCACTCTCTCTCTACCGAGGAAAGTGATTCTTCGAAAGTCGCTGCCCGGATGATGATGCCGTTCTCTCATAGAATTAAGCGCCTCTTCGCCTATCAGTCCCCGAGAGACTACTAACTTCCCGACGATATACACCTATAATGCGCCATTCACCTTATTAAATCAGAATTTTCTACACTATTTCAACACTTTAGAATTACTTCACCGACTAAAGTCCCTTTCTTCGATAAATACTAGAATCAAAATGACCTTAGTAGTCAATTATTCTTGAGCCTCTGTTCCCGATTATTGCGCAGCTGACAATTGTTTATAGAATTTATTAAATACTGTTGAAGTACTAGAGCTTGTGAAATATTACTCGGGTTTGCAAAAAAGAATGACACGAATAATCTAGAGCGCTATGTAGGAGAATAAATCGCGTGTCCAGCGACTAGTAGTAGAGGCCGGCATAAGTCAGCCGGCGGAGCTGAGCTAGTGGTAGAAGGTGGGACGAGCGCGCCGGCCGCCGCGCCGCGCCGGCGGGCAGTAGTATCGGGCGAAACAAATCAGCCATCAGCGGCGCGCCGCTGGCCAGTAGTACAGCCCGAAACAAATCAGCCGCGGTACAGCTCGCTACGATTTTCCGTGCTGTCAGCTACAATAAACTTTCAAAATGAATTTACGAATACATTTTGCGTGTCTACAACCCCATCCCATACATCGTACTTCTATTGTACGCCAATGCCGAACAAATGGCCTATTCTGCAAAGATATACAAAGGTATATATGTATAGTATACTAGTAGTATACACGAAATCGACGAAACAGGAAGCATACCTTTCTCAAGTACTCTAAGTTACCTTTACTGAAAAATAGTATACTAGCGCAATCGTAGAAGTGATTGCCGAACGATATACCTTAAAGAATTCTTACTTAAAGCTGCAAGCCTACGGTAAAACTGCATAATCTCAAATAGTAGTAGGATAAAGTGAACGCGCTCTCACCAAGGCAGCGTAAGATTCACTCTCCTCGCGCCAGCCTACGATATAATATATGCTTCATGCACGCATCACTATGCAGCTCTGGCATATGCATGCACTCGACTCGTAAAATGGGAGCAATACGAAATTAGAGTAGAAAGTAACGCAGGCAGAAAAATGCGTAAAAGCAAAATGAGAGGAGAAGAGAACTGAGAGAAAGAGAGAGAGAGAGAGATAGATATTATAGTACGGTGTGCTTGCTCTCACTGGAGGTTGTTAGCGCCGAAGAGGAGGTGGAGGAGGAGAAGGAGGATTGAGGGAGACTGGGGGGATCGGAACACATGTGTGGATGACCTCGTACGGGATAAACGGTGCGGAGTCGATAGTAGAGCGTCGTGGACATGTGTTCCATGCGAATTTGTAATTCCCAGCTCAGACATAATCACGTGGTCCCTGCTTTGACTGGTCGATGTTCATGTGTGTGAGGCATGTGTATCAGTATATTCTGGGTCATTGTGTTTTCGGTCGTCCTGTACCTCCTTCTACGTCTTTACTCCTTCCATCTCCACGCGGATGGGGAGGGGGTGAGTATTATAGAGAGAAGTCTACTTCATTTGTACGATTAAAAGGGAGGGAGGGTGTCGCGCGATACCTTACTACTCTCCTAATCGCTCCCTTTCACTTGACACTACTAGTGTTTCTAGTTCTCTCCTTGTTCTCGGTTTCTCTCTGCTTTGTTACTACCAACCCACCCGGATTTCAAATCTCCCCGGCGGCGCTACGTACGGTCACGTGTGCACCGACGGGCAGGCTGGTCGTTATTTATGACTAAAGCTGGCTCAATAATTCCGCGGAGAAGCCCGTGAAAAAGCAAGAAACACCGGCTCAAGCGACATCAGCCTATCGTAGCGTCCCTTTTACTACGCAAGGGTTATCTATGTACGAGTACGTGTAGATACGCCGACGCCGGTATCTACATGATACTGTCCAACACATTTATAGCCAATCTCGGAATAAATGTTCGCGACGCCGCACTAGCGCCATTCCCTTACACACACGTTGCGCACGTCTGCCCCTTCTTCTCTATGTTTGCACGCCGCCGCCGCCGCCGCGTTATCCGAGCATTCCATCTTAGATATCATGATCCTTTGGGCAGAAATAACTCACAACTCTACAACTTGCCAAGCCATAGAGACGTAAGTTAGGTAACTAGCGTTAATTACATTTCTTGCGCACGGTATTCGTAGGAAATTTACATAACAGCGATGAACGACTGGCGTGAAACAGCGAGGTAAGGAGTGCGTGATCGAAACACGTGTGTAATTGAAGTGAGGCAGATTGAGGGCTGCCGCGATTAGAAGGAACTCGTTATTCTACCAAAGTTTTCCCGACACTTGGAATTTCTTAGTCCGGACAATAGTGAAGCCATCGAGAAGTGGGTCGCCGGCAGGAGATGAGTGTGTATGTGTGTCTGGGTATGCTTGTGAGGGTGTGTTTGCTAAAGCGAGTGTCTGCACGCGAACCCTTTACGCCCCTTTTTTCTTATCAAGGTTTAATCGCGCATTCGTTGGGTGCCTTCGTCAAACTGATATTGCAGGTAATCGGCAATTCCGATGACCGTCCTCTGTCGCAATCAGAAGGCCTCCGCTTGGACAGCGGGCCGCCTGGCCTGAATAGTCCGCCGAAGGCGGCAATCCCCACCCCACTATTTCAATGCCGGCAAAAAGAACGGAAATTAACTTCGCCGGCATGTCGACCGGCAGGATTTTTCCCCGGCTTCTCCTACCGGGGTGTACTAGACTGATCAAAGACCTTCGTGCCGAGCTTGTCTTGGATGCAGGAAAGCTCCGAAATGAACGGCAGTGTTTCACCGACACCGCCGCCGCCTCGCCATTTCCATCCTTCTCCGTCTTGTTCCTGCTCCATCTTTGTCTGGCCGGTGGTTCGCGGCCTGACACGAAATCGATAACAACGCTCGCTGATCGCTCGTTGCAATGATGCGCGCGATCGAGGAGGAAGGGAATAATTAACGCGGGAACTTGTCAGCTGGCGGCGATCCCTTTGCAAAAGGCTCCGGCTTAACGAAAGCGGAATTTGGCAGACGTTGAGGCCTCATTAGAAGCTCCTACTATTGTTAGACACAATTCCCTCTCGGTAATCCGGATATACTAACAAGTACGATGAAAGCATCTCTTACTATATCCGCGATTCCAATTCATCCTTTCCAAGATGCGTTGATCCTCGGCAGGAATGCTAGCGAATGCAATATGAATCAAATAAAACACGACGTAGCGCGTATTAACTGCAAAATTAATAAAAAGCCGATGACGAAATTTTTCTGATGCTAACAGTAAAAAGTTTGATCTGTTCTGTTAGACTAGCTAGCAATATGAAAGCTTTGCAAACGCGCTCTACACATGTAGAAGTTTCATTCTCAAATTCGTCATTCCGGTTTGTTGGTCGCTCTGCCGGCATACGCGCTTTTACGCTGGAATTTAAAAATGATCACGGCAGCTTGTGTAAGGAAAAAACACGTTGAAATGTAGTACCAGCGAGCGATTCGGATCAAAAATGGGTATTTTCCGGACGCTCACTGGTCATAGTGGATAAAAAGCGTAGCCACGGCCGCGCAATTATTTGCCAGCATCCATAATTCTTCGCTTGATTGAAACGTTCTCTGTCAAATATAATTTTATTTGCACACGTGCTTATCATCGCGTTTATCGTATTTATCAGGACAACAATGTGCGCGCGGCGCAGTACCCTGTGTTCTCGGGCATGAACGATGCAGCCGGAAACAGGAAATCGCGCGACAGATATTGCGCGAAAATAGCGAAGCTTTAATTACAAAACGCTCGAGGGCCGCATTAAATTAATAGAGAGAGATGGGGGGGAAAGGAAGGCGCGGGGGATCAAAGGAGGCCTCGTGCCAGGTAATCCCGTTGCAATATCGGCGCACCCTTTAATACGTACTTCAATAATTCCCTCCTTTACGCCTAGTATATCCGCTGATGTATTCATAGGCCGCAACTTGGCGAAAGCCATCGCAGCGCGGCGCCCCTAACTTCGTAAGCTCGAAAAGACTCGGTGCCCGTCCACCTCGGCGTCGCCCTAGTCGCCGAGAGAACTTATAGTTTGCATTAAAGCGCCGACAAATTTTCTCCGCCGCGAATGAAATATGGAAATCGTCTGATAGAATAAACGGCGACGCAGTCGATGAGTTATGACTTTTTTAACGAACGTAAGCCGCAGAGCCCAAAGTTGGAAAACAAAGTGCTTTTTTTTTGCGTGCGATAAATCGGTACCCTATTTTATGGTGTGCGAACTTTGTCAGACTGATTCGCGTAAATGGGCACAAGCGCCCTAAGCCTGACAGAGTTGAACTTATTTATTGCGCATAGAAGGTTCCGTGGTGGTTCGCCTATCGGCAAATATACAGCGGAATAATAAAGTCACCGCAATAAAAGGTAGCGTGAACGTTCGCCGGGGTTTACGAGTCACCGCCTGTTTTACGTTTCGCCCGTGCAACCTGAATTACAGCAGTGTGCATTTACAGACGCCTTTGGATTCCTGTTGTGTTGCCCTGTGATGTTCCAAGCTTACTGGACCCTCGCTTCCCGTAAACAAATCGATACTTGCACGCAGAACTCTACTTGCCAACGATTGCTCAGACTTGGAGGAACGCGAACTGCCTCTTTATTCCTCTGAGATTGTCAAGAAAGCAAAGGGGTGCTTTGGCTTGGAGATGAGAACACTGCTGTTCATTGCAGTGGTCTTAGATATCGAAGAGAAGGATAACCCAGGAGGCTTGTGAGATTAGCAAGCATGAAAAGTGATGCCAGGCAGAATTCAGTAAAGAACCGAGGTACTAACGATGTAAACTTCTCGCGGTGCCCATTACCGTCACTAATTAACGCGGGGGGATCAGCGTGTCAACGGCGCAGAGGAAGATCGACCCATTAAAGGCGATTACTGCCTCCAGGCGGAGACTCGGGAAATAATTGAATAGGACGAGTCCCAATCAAAGGATGCCTTTCTCGGCTGCGCCAGGGACGCCGGATAATTAGCAGACACTTGGGCGAAATCGCGCCATGAATTACGTCTCCCAACCACATCGAATTACCTGACCAATCAGAGACGCGACAGTCCAATGCCGGAACAATTCGCCTGCCGACGCGACATTACAATTTCTCGAAACACAATAGTTATAAACCGACCGAACTCCCAACTTTAGTCCGCATTTCCTGCCACCTTAAACTTGCCCCGAAACATAGGAATGGCAGTGCGCGGCAGGGCAACTGGGCAAACGATAGGTTGAAATTCACAGCTTCCCACAGCACAATTACTGGCGGTCCAGAAGCCAAAGTGTGTATGCGACAGAGGACAGAGTGCACGCGCCTTAATTAATAGAGGCGCGGCGGTAGCGGCAGCGGCAGTGGCGGCGGCGGCATAGCCGGGGTGTGTATGCCGACACGCGTGTGTGTTTGTGTTCCCCGTGGAATTCCATTCGGCGCCACTTCTCCAGGTTTCACGCGTGCCCGGCCCACCTTGTACTCTCGTGTGTGTTTATCGTCGTACATGTATGTATAATAATACCAGCTGTCGTATATCTCGCATATAGTATGTAGTAATAGTAATCTCTAGATTATAGTAGATAGATAAATATATAGATATCTATATATAGACAGAGTTGTATATATATAGACATGTATGTAGGTATACGTATATATCGAATATCCGAGCTGAAGCTACGAAGCGTGAGAGCGAACGGCTATCTATGGAGCGGTTGCTATTGTGTTGCACGGGGGGCTCTTGTGTCGGAGAAAGAAGCCGCGGAAAGGAGCTCATGGGTACAGGACCGAGAGGACTTTTCTTTTCGGGGGGAATGCCAGGGACTCAGGGTACTGAGAGTCTTGTGTCTTTCTCTGCTCGACTCGCCCAGTGGAACTCTACTCCCCTGTTACATGTCTCCGTCTGTCTGTCGTGTAGGTGTGGTGTATGCGCGCGCGAGAGTTCATTGCCACCGTGCGCGCGCTCGCAAAGCCCGCGCCCGAAAACCACGAGTCCTCGGGAAAGCCGCTCCAACTAGAATGAACCCAGGGAGAACGAAACCGAGAGAAAGAGAGGGGAATAGAGAAGTAGACAGAGAGAGCGAGAGAGTGTGAGAGATAGCGAGAGAGAGAGGAGTTCGCGGTACGGTATTCACGAAGTGTGACTATTGCACGCGGCTGGCGCCAGAAACAAATGGGACGGTGGCAGCCTTAGGGCTGTGTAATCCTCGACTGAGTCATATGTACCTTGCGCTCGAAGCCGCTTCGATCGCGCAGCCCTCGTTACCCGGGCTGAATGTACCCGCCCGGCTATGTCATACAACATCCAGCCGATTATCGGCATAAACAATCGAGCGCGCGTTCCTAGCCTCCCGATAGAAATTGTCATTAGGCGATTATGAAGGACGCGCGGATGAAATCCGGAATAAGTGGAGCTTCTCGGCAAAGTGGATCCTTGGGAAAGGGACGTGGCTCGCATTCTGAGCAGCGGTCATTTTTTTCGGGGGGGATATTCCAGCTGTGGAGGAACGTCTAATTGAAAAGGCCGATTCATCTAGAAGGCGGATTCCTCGAGAATAGCTATTAGAGCGTAAGATAGAGTCTAATCCTTGCGAGCAGGCAGTGAGAGGGGCTGGTGGCGATAGCGTGGTAATCGTGTTCTCGGCGGGGCTTCGGAGCGGGTTAGGAGCAGAGAGCTCACGCTCGCACCAACTCGTCTGGGCTCGTCTCGAAAGGAGAGCGAGCGCGCGGTAATAACTGTTTCGCAAGTCTCGTGGATCAATAAGAAAGTTCGGCGGTGCTCTCGGTGTAGGTATTGAGCGTGTGTACGGTGTGTAGTGGAGACAGTAGTGTACCTGGTTGCCGTGGTAGGTCCAGGATCCGAACTTCATGTCACAGTGTTGGTCGTCAAAGGGGAACCAAGTGATGTCTATCTTGCATGTGCTCTTGAAAATGCCCGGTGGGACGTACAGGCAACTGCCGTTATGCGTGACCACCACGTTTGTTTGGTAGGTTCCGTCGAAACCTTCATCCGCACTAATATGTTCACATCACATCTCCATTAATTACCCACGTCAATTCTCATCTCCGGCTTCATTCTCTATTATCTCATTCCACCTATTCCACGCGATATTTCCCGTCTACCTTTTTGGCTCGCGCTTTATTAGCTCTCTTTTTTTCCTGCATTTCTCGCGAGCCCGTTAATTTCGCCTTTCCGAGAGACGCGGCCGCCGCGATACCCGAAGCGAACCCGAGCATTGTGTTTTGGGATCCCTTGGCAAGAGCGAGCGCAAGAATGCAAGGCGCGCGATCGCGCGCGCGCGGGTACGCTTTTCCAGTTCGACACGATGTAAAGCGACGTGAAAAGGGTTTATGGTATCCCGTGGAGCAAGCGGAGGAGGGCTCGCAACCTCCGGTACGCGGCTCTCTCAATGGAACGTATAAAGACAGGCGGAGGGATCGGTTTTTGTAATCGATAACCCAGTTTTCTTGCACCGAGGCGCAAGCTGCTTCGAGCTTCCCTCCATCTCATGCCTGTCAGCAATCTATTCGCCTTGAGGTACATCTCTAAACACGCTTACCACACTCCCTTTACACCGGCGAATTTTAGTGGCTCGCTCACCGAGCGCTAGGTCCGAACTTAAGAGGACGGTCCGTGCTTCCCGCTGCTTTCGTAATTCAGCGCATCCTACGTCAGCTTTATAGGATGAGCCATCAAAGGTTTCTTTCTTATTAATTAAATCGCGAGCCAGCCTTGGACCCGCCAGCGGTTCGCCGAGGAAACTTTTGCATCACGCCGGAAATAACCAATCTGCTTCCCTCACAAAGGATTCCGAGTGATCAAACGTGTCTACCTGTTCCCGGCAGATGACAAAGATGACCCATCTGCCTGGGAAAAAGATTCAACAATGTGCCTCGGCGAAAGTTCGAGGCCTCGATAAACGTTAATTCTTTATCACTTTGTCCTACTTTCATATTATGAAGGATCTAATGGTTTCTCCTTAATAAACTAGTCCCGTCCATATTTTAACGAGCGTCCAAGAGCACGGAAACTCGCGCGTGTTGGCACGGTGGACGAAAATTCAAAGCGCTTAAACGAGGGTTGTACCACGAGTTTCGGAAAGCTTCCTCGAAGGGGAATGATGGCAAAGAAAGGAGCATCGTCTCTCCGCCTGTACTCCCGTGCTAATCCCTCAAGAATAATTTGAGGCGACCACTTAAACGGTGTTAAAGGATAAACCAGATATCCGAGCACGCCCTACCAGCGTGGAGTATTTTTATTCCCAGCATATTTATCTCGGAAAAACGTCTTACCAAGTTCCCCGTCCCTCGCTTGCTGAAAGAAAATACTCAAATCGCAATTTTTCACGCGATAATAAACTGTTTCGCATGATTTTCAATGTTTCTGAACAACCGGAGTTCTATCGATATCATCCTGTTTTTTTATTTATTATATTATCTATTATAGCTAAAATTGGTATATTATTTTCTTTCATAGAGTCTTTCTCTAAATAAAGATTGCCGAATATGGCGCATAACAATTCGGAACTGCGTACAATAAATCTTTTCGACAGTAAAATTTAAACGCCAGCTATCGAACTGGCAGAGGTAATTAGCAAAATGTACGTCCGTTAATAGTGGAATTCCTATTATTAACGAAGTGCCGCCGTGCTCGATATCGCAATAACCGTCAAAGCACCTGCGACAAATTGATTTTTAGAATCGAAATTAGAATCGTTACGGTAAATTCAAGTACTGCGAGAGCAATTATTTCCTTCGGTATTGCAAATGAACGGTGCTTCCCGGTATGCTCATGTTCTAACGGCAAATAAATGCAGGACACGAATATCAATAGCACTAGCAATCCGGCTTTGAAAGTAGATACTCATTGTAATTGCCGTCTAAATGAAGCAGTGTCATCCATAATCTCTATATAATCGAAAGCACTCGACCGTTACGAAATCGTGGCAATTGTGCGAGAGTAATAGCTATCAAAGCGTCAAATATGCTTAAAAATTTATTTCTTCTGGGAGCTTAGTTAATTTTTTAAAAAATTCATACAGAAAATCACCCGAAATATGAAGGCAATTCCTGTGATATTTTCCTACCGTGTGTTGGCGTGTTGGCGCGCGAGCTAAACTGATTGAAATGTAACAGACAAAAAGTAAAGCATGGGCTTTTACAACTAATCACTGAAAAATCGTTCCTGCAGACGTGAAACACGGCTGGGGTTCGAGTATTTTTCTTGAGGGGCGGGGACAATTAAAAGCATACTTGGCAGGCCGACGAAAGAAAGGCAGAACGATTTTTAGTCGCCTTAATACAGCGCACGTCCAGATTAAACAGTGGGGGCCATACGGGCGGGGCCACGGCGGCACCGAATTAATTAAGCAAATGTTTTATGGTCGGAATTAAGCCGAAGAAGAAGAAGAAGCTGGAGAAAGCGGATTCTCTCAAGAAGAAGGAAGAAGGGACAGAACAATTTGGCGCAAGCCGCACCGAAAAAGCGTACCACACCACTTTCCCAGGAAACAAATTGCTCGGAATTGCCAGGGAAAGCGATGGCAACACAGTCGAGCTCCGCTTCCGTTGTTCGATCTTGCCAGGTTCTTTTTTCATCGCGTCACGATTATGATTTATTAGTTCTCCTATATTTTGGCGCCGATTTATGAGCGGCTTGTTTATCGCGGGGAAATTAATAGCAAGCATGTAACGTGCGGGCGTACGCGCGCGCGTGAGTTCTCTCCGATCGATTGTATTCGACACGAAATCACGATTGGAATTACGATTGCCGGGAGCGGTGCGATTCGCACGAGTCCGATTGCCGGCGTACGTGTGTTTGGCGGAGCTCTATGTATGTAATATCCGACGCCCGTCCCGTTACCTATTGCGTGTGTGCCCGTGTTGCACATGTCACAGCGCTTTTTGCGGACAGCAGCTGCGAGAGCACTAACTGTTATTGGCTATAATAAATACCCTGATATTACGAGAGCGTTCTCCCGGCGTGCGCGCGCGTGGGCGCGAGTGTCGTCTCCGCGTGTGCGCTTTGATACCAAACATGCCCGAAGGCTCGTGTTCTCCCGCTCGTTTCCTCGCCAAACGAAATTACCACTCGATGCCTGGCCCTCTTTCCCAGAGTGGTGCGCGCACTTTTTTCGCTATTAATAATAATGACGGCGTCCACCAGTGGCGATATACCGCGGCAAATTGCTGCGCTCAAAATGCATTGGCTTAATTAATGCTACATTGGCGAGCGCGTTTATCGGCGTTGTGTATTAACGGCGCCGCTAATATTGATCGATGTTACTTACAGTCGGTGGTCGCGCGAGAAAATAATCATCATAGTGGTTCTACATTCTGCATAGTTGATGCGAGCGATTGAACGGCTCTCTTAAGACCGGCAACAACAAAGCCAGGAGTTTCAAAAACACTCCGGCAATATTGGTAAATTGTAAACTTTACTGTTTCACATTGGTCGGATGAGAGGAAACGATTGTAGCAGTGCACTATCCGAACGGTAGTGGTAAAACGATACTGAAAGAGAGGTAGAAGCAGGTGGATAGGAAGGGCGAGTATCTGAAAGCGAGAAGCGGCAGCAATCGACACCCACCACGAATCCCGGCACTTTTTCGTCGCTTATGTAAACCGGAAGCTGCGGCGACGGCGGTGACGGCGCAGCATCCTTTTGTATTTGCTTGGCACACGATGCTCGTGAATTCACGAGGGGCGCGGATCTCTCCGTGCATTTATCTCTGAGCGTTGCATTCCGAGAGAAAAGAGCCGTCGAGATTGCAACACTACTCTCTTCGCGACGATCCTCCCTTTCTCCGCGCCCAACTACTTTCTCCTCTGGCGCACCAATGGAACTCTAGCTGGCTCGCGTAATCGTCCGCAAATTTTTCCAACTTCCCACGGCAATTTATGGTGGTAGCTGGTGCGCGGCAAGCTGCTATACACGCCATATCCTATGCATTTAGCGGGACCCGTAATCCCTGCTGCAACCGCCGTTACCCGCCCCTACGGATACACGATATTCAACTTAGAGCTGCACATTTTCTGAATCGTAAATCCCACCGAGCGGAATTCCGCTGAGTATCGCGCACCTTTCCCAGCCATGACTTCCTAGTGAACGATCGAATTTCCCTATAATTTGTTGAGAGAGCTCCATGGAAATTAGTCGCGCTTTTTACGGTGGTGAGATTGTCTTGTATGCTTTGAGTATCGATTTGCCATTAAATGTATTCTTCAAATTGAATGTTTTTCATGACTAATAAACGGCCGAACTTCAGTACATCGTGTTTTTCCCGTCGATAAATAAACTATTGGCAACCACTATGAAGATCAATTCCAATGGGCGACCGAACCCGTACGCAAACAAAGCCAGCGTGAAAAGCGCCGGACCGTTTGTCATCTTCAAAAATCGAAATGGAGAAAAAAACTATTGTAAAGGCACCGGGAATATGGAGCGGGCGTGCTGAACGGAATATTAATCACACACTCTTTGAACGCACGAACATTAATAAAATCCCTGCTGGCTTTGTCACCGATATCGGTCTTCGCACTATCGCTCACTCGACTCGATGTTGACTTCGGAATTTTTAGTTGAATTTTCTAGTTGTTGGATTGCCTTGAATTACCAAGGCATGAGATCGCTGATTACGGAAACGAGAGAGGCCAAATGGCCACTTAAATTCTATTCTATGCGTTCAACGACCAACTGTGTTTTTTATTGTTTCGCGAATGATTTTTCACGTGGCCGTCATTTGCTTTCGCTGAACGCGGGCAGCAAAGTGACCCTTATGGATCATGAGAGCCGCTCTAGCCGATTGTCTCCGGGCCGTCGCACAAAGGCAATCTCTGGGCGGCGGCGATTGTCGCGCTTTTGCAGAAGTCCTGTTCTTCCAGCTTTTCGTGGACTGCGACGCGAGCTTTTCTCCGCGAGTCCCGAGCTTTCGCCGAAGCATTCGTGTCGGGTGGCTTGATTCTCTCTTTGTTCTTAGCGCTTGATGCTCTTTCGGCCAGCACGATATTCATCAGAGAGGAGAGCGGCCAACCGTGATGAGCAACAAGTCGCCCTTCGGGCTCCCTCTCCCCTTATGCCACCCTCACCCCTTTTGTCACGCAAGTAACGATCGCTCTCCTCTATATTATGCACCGCCTAACACTTCCGCCCGCCTCTAACACTTGAATAAGACGCTTAATAGCACTGCACCGTTTACTCAGATTATGCAATTACAAATATCATTTAAATGTACTTAAAAACTGTAAAAAGAAGTCGAAGCCAAATATAGAATATCAACAGATAATGTTCCTTGTGAAATATTTGATTTAAAAAGAAGCTAAACAGAAGTGTCAGTTTCCCTGGCGGGGTTAAAATACATAGAAGAGAATAGGGATAAAGAAGCGAAAGCGAGTCAGAAGTAATACGATAAAATAAGGGGAAAACGTTGAAAGGTAACGTAACACGGGGTTAAAGAGAGAGGCTTAAGGGTTCAAGAGATACTGGATATCCCCGTGGAAAGGCGACACTCTAATTTTTCCCAAGTTTAACCTTTACGTCACTTGTCCCCAATCTCCTCCATTAGGACTAGAAGGACACGGCTTTTTGCAAAATGCAAGCATTCGGTAGACAGTGATATACATCAGAGTGGTTATCCTTCACCAGGCACAACGCGATATTTGGGTCACGATTAAACTTTAAAGTTCCATTTTAACTTTGGCACTGGGTGCCCGTTCATTCTCAGCTCACACTACACAGCCACTTGAAAAGTGTCGGTGAAGTTATGTATGAGACGCGCTCGAACTCTCACCGCGGCAACAATGACAAATTCAAGGAGACAACGAGCACTCCTCGAGTGTCATCTATCATTCATGGAAGTGTTAGTCGAGGTCAGCCGGTTGCCGAATAGGAACCTCGAGTATCTTTAAAGCGCACACGGGGAGAAGTTCGCGCGAAACCGCCAAAGCTCGCGACCGCAGAGAGACAGCAGCTGCCAAATCAGATGCGGAAAGCAGCTGCTGACTGAATAAATCGAAGTGCGATTAAGTGTTTAGTTGTCCGCACCAACTGTCCGCTTAAGCGCGCCACTGAATGCTATGCTCTTTATCCTTCGGCGCACGGTGGTTTACGTCGGCGATCGGGTTTTCGGATTTAAGCGTTCGCTGCTCATTCGAATAGTTTAAACGACGCCGTTTCCCCAAGGATTAAATACCAGCACGCGCATCCTATACGGCTCCGCATCATTAGTTCGGCTCTAATAGACGTATCGGCAGCCTAAGCGCACGTGAAATTCGCGTGGAAGCCTCCTCCTTTCCAATGCGAGCGAATGCGGTTTCACCAACCATGCCGGAGCACTCGCTCCCTCCTTCCGTGCTCCTTGCTCTGTCAGGGACAACACCCGGCGAGATCCCGTCCATCGACCACCCGCCAACCGCCCATCATACTTTTCACCCACCGTCTCTTACAGATCCTCTCTAACCCTTTTTCCGAACAAAGCATAACCCCCCGCTCGCCTAACACAACTTTGCATTCGGTGAACTGTTATAGACCATTAAAGAATACGGTACCTCGAAATTATGATGTCGTTTCCCCGCCTCATAACTTTCGACTCTAAACGCAGTAAAAAAGGCTCAATGGCTGCAGCTATGCAAGTGAAATTCCGAGACTGCTTTCGAGTAGTAATTCTGGTTATGATTTCGATAGAATTAATGGAAATTCTAGGAGTGAATTTTGAATTCCAATGGCAAAGTATGCCAAGGTGTCGATACAGTTAATCGGTAAAGCACGAGGCTACTTCAAAGCGGCGTCCATCAAGCTAAAATTCTCGGTTTAAGTTTTCCAAGGCAAATTGGACCTGCGGAGTTTGTCGATTTGCTTCGAGTAGCCTACGCTTTATACTAATTACCAAAGTTCAACGTTCAACTGCGATAGGTAACTTGGACAATTATAAATTTTACGAACGGCTAAACTGTAGTTGCTTCGTATGCTGGCCTCATTATATATAGAAATCCATATCGAAGCATTGCGATACACTCGACGGCAATACAAGTAGTTTCCGTAGTAACATTCTTCGATAATCTGACGCGAGTACCCTATTAAGTTTTTACTGTTGTGTGCAATTCAGACTCGTAGCTATTTCAAAGCAAAATAACGATTAAAAGCAACGATCTTTATGACGCTTAATCTGCAGTTAAATACAGCACGGAATATGACAAGCTTGGTCCAGCTTTATGCACGATTCTTTACTTATGCAGACGGAAGTTAGCACAAACATTCATATATACGGATATACACCTCGGTACACGGTCACATGGGAGGTTAGTAGGAGCGCTCGTTATACTCCCATGAGCAAACAGCGCCGCCGTCGTCATAACGAGTCGTGGTCCGTGTCTTCGGGCCGCTTGACATAAATGTCGAGGCAAACTATCCCGAAAGTTAACGACACCAAATCACCGCGCACTGTGTGTCACTGACTACTAAACTTCCAACAGCCAGCAAACGCATTGCAAACTCCTGCACTCGAGATATACTGCTATGCATCGCGCTATTTCCGCGAGGGCCATCTACACTTCTCCAATTTGTCGAATGGACCAAATAACACTAAACACTTAGCACCTCAATTTCAAACGCATTCATTAAAAGGAGAAATGCGAATTTGTACGCTGAAATGGCCATTGCAACATGAAGTTCCGTTGACGATAAGTAGTCAAGTATGTTCGTACTAATTGGAGGAGATAACAACGCTCAGTTCTGATGGATCGTCTCTCAAGAGACGCTCGTGCTTTACCATGTATGCAGCTAGCTCATCCCGGAGCTTCTCGCTAGACATCCTTCTATATCCCTGTCATGATTAATCCCCCTAATTAACAAACAGGACACCGGAAACAAAAGTGTTGGTGGACAGGGGATCAACCACGGTGAACTCTACCTTAGCCCCTTCATTACTGCAACACTATGCCCACGCTCTATCCATACTCTAACACATATTAGAAGTACCAACCATGGAATCCTCTCCCTCGAGACCTTCCAATGCAAGAGCCTACAAAACTTGATGAAATTATTAACATGTTGGCAGTCGAAAAGGTAAAATTACCATTTAGATCAACATTCATTGATATGTATAACAAAATTCCCGAGCTATACATGATATTTTCCATAACGCAACGTTGATGATCAATGCGTTATTAGAACTTATCATTGCAATACCTGGTATGATTCTTGCAGAGGTCGAAATCATTCGAGAGTCTAATGGAAGAAATTTCGTGGTTGGTTCGTCAATATGTCACAGTATGGATTAGAAGGGTTGGTTGCGCTACCGCGCGACCGCAATCGGCATGCAAGCACGTGTTCCGAGAGTTATCTAAGCACTAGATATCAGTGATGCACGCGGGTGGGTGTTGGGTATCATGACCGGCGGCGTGGCTTTCGAGATGTCGGCATCTCGCGCTACCCAGCATTCGCCGGGTATTCGGGCGTGTCCGCAGACATTCCGCAGGATGTTCCTACGTGTTGCACGTATTTCGAGACGGCGGCTGCCGGGCCTGGTGTGCCTGCGGTGGCCCGCAGTAACGGGGTGGCCTGACGTCGCATCCCAATTAATTATTCACATAATTACAGTCACCCCTGCTCGCTGCGAGTCGCTACCTCGCACCGGACTACCTCGCCCGCACATCTCCTTCGTCAAAACTAATACAAGGATTATTGGCTCCCATTAAAACCATCTTACGCGCAGCATCCTTCATCTTCCAACTGATGATCTTGCGTAATTGATATCAAGATGATCATTGTAGTGTTGGTAGAATTTAGTTTACTTGCACCGAGAACACTCGGAGGAAAGGTGAATGCTACATTTCATCCGAAAGTTTTCGGGTTTAAGGAACACCAATTCCAATGGGACTTGGGTTTCGAGAACGATATGACGATAGACCACACTGGCGAGCGGCCAAGTAACTCTATTTTCCATAAATCTCTTGGTTTCAACAACTGGGTTCTGGGCAAAACGCTTCTAGCGAGTTCGAAACCAAAAAATCGACGAAAAATAGATAAACTTCGTTCGCGGACTTTAAATAGTGAAGGATGCTGCGAGCTGTATTATGAGTTTCGAAAAAATCGACGTGCGAGTCTCCCTGCTCGTGATTAAAGAATACTGGACTGGCATCCAGAGGACGATGCGCCACGAATCATAGTACTGACTGGCTCCTAAACCAATTAAATTGAGTGATTACTTCAAGAACAGCGTGCAACTCAATTATTAGGAATTTATGCTCATTCGTGAATAATGTGTTGAACCTGTTCTGATGGATATCAGGTGTACATGAAATTGGCAAATTTACCAACCAAAATTTGCATCCGGTAGAGATGTATCTTAATTCCATCTATAATGTCAATAAGTACAGACAGTGGATAAAATATTGTATGCTCGATCTGGCAATTGTTAATTTAGATTAATGCTCTGTTTTGTATATATTTTAAATCTGATGATTGAAACACTAGCGTGGGAACAATAATACGGATACGGCGATCGCTTGGGATTTGTGTAGCAATACAATGCGATTGACCAATTGGACAGAGTATCGGGAGAGGCTGAACAAGTGGGAATTCGATAACATAATAGGGCGTGTACTCGAGATCAGTATAATTGGGTAAACAATTTGTCGATGACAGGCTCTCGCAATGTAGTTATTTGTCGGGTGGAGACTGCGCCGCGGAATAAATGGGCGGGGCGTCGAAATGTCGCGGGAATCGAAATTTCCTTAAACAAATAGCGCCGATGAAATTCAGCCGAACAAATAGTAGCTGGCCTCGGGTACACACATGTGAACCAACACTCTCTCGGCAATAACAAGGTACTGCGCAAGTGAAAGGTAAAAGCACCTCTTGTTTGATTCGGGATGAGCTATTTTAAAACTTGCGCAAACATAATGTCCAGCACATCTGACGAGTCTGACGATTGTGTTAAGATTTCGAAAATCCATTTACACGTATATACCTTCGTCCCTCTAGCACCACCTCGTTGCACCCCCAACCAGCTGGAATTCCAGTGCAATCAGAGAAAATTGGATAGCGGGGGAACAAGCGCCCGGAAAAACGATACTTGGCGTATTTCATTTGCGTCGAAATCGTATTTTTATTGGCATGCGTTCATATTGACTGATTGTGAGTGTTGATTTTAATTATAGCTACTCTAGCCATTCTGCAGTATTTGCTTCAATTGGCGCGTTAATGATCGTTGCACATGCTGGTAAAATAAAATATCGCGAAATATAGCAGTGCTTCTTCCTCGATATTAAACAAGATTTATTCTGCACTTGATTACTTTCCAACTCTCCACCAACTTTGTGCAAATATGATGTAACCAGTTGGACTCTTGCGAAATTCAAATCCAACCCGTAATTTTCGAGAGGAATGAAATCCACTGCATGCCACAGTTTGCTAGCGAGGACCTGAGAGTCAATTTGTATTTAAATCTCCCGCAGTCCATTGATTTTCTCGGAGCGCTGTCGTCGCGAGACCGTTTCTCTCTAGTAACAGGGTTTTGCTTCTCGGGGACACGAGGAAAATATGACGCTCTGCTAACTTTGATGTCGAGAATGATATATTGATGTAATAAAAATGACAAAATCGTGTTTTACTCCCGTGAAAAAGCTTACTGAATCGCGTCGCGCATGACACATCACAGCTTTGTTAACGGAAACCTGCATCAAGCGAACTAAACGAAAGTAACATTCTCTCTTTTAAAAGCATGTGCAACTTGGAATCGTTCTTGCAAACTTCCTGATTGCTCCGTCCAAGCAATCCTTTAAGTTGGAGTTCACGCAGATGAAGGATTAAACTTTTCTGCAACTTTGCTCTCACCCTTTAAACAATCGAAAGGATTGCAAATGAAAAGTAAGCCTTGCCGAATTCTCTGAACGACTCTGCTTTCGAGCGGAGAGCAGCATTCGGGATTACGCGAAATGCAGTAAGCCATATACGCGAGTCCAGCCAATTCCCGCGTCCATCGAATGATAACTGTAGAATATATACGCTCCGGGATCAATCGCGAGTGTGTGTCAATTCAATGGAGGCGTTTGAGTCCCGAAGCTGTGAAGCAGCAGCGAATCCATCATGAATGCGGGCAGCCTTAACCAATATTTAATCGCGGTCGGGCGCACCTCGCGCGTCAGCCCATCATCACGCTCTAGTCCAATGGCCTCAGCCAGTGTTTACCTGACTTAGCCGGCTAAAGTGACCAGCTGAAGTAGCCAATGACGCATTACCTCTCGACAGATACATTGAGAATCTTTTGAACCCACTGAAAATCATCTCGCACGTTTCTATTTTCTCGAAAGTACCTCAAAAATGGTATATCATTCGCTAAGATTATATCGAGTTTCTTGCGGGAGGTATCGAAATTTTCCCAAGTATATACACTCGAAAGGTCGACACTGGACCGCTCGGGGATTTTACGAGGTGCGCTGCCGCAGCGTGCAGAGTACTAACTCGTAGGTTACGACGGCTTAAATTCGACAGGTACATCGCCTAAAGGTACACTTCCGCGGGCGGCTTGCTCGAGATTCGCTTTACGGTTCTGCGGGAAAAGGAAACACCTTTCTTCTGCTGGACCTCTCAAACCGTTCCCCCGGGCACGCTGGAACCTGCTATCCAATGGTGACATTCGCCCGTATTGTCTTGGCCCAGCTCATTTAAAAGAGAGCACAGCTTGATGTAGGTTTAAGTACGCCTTCCACTACCGGCTGGATTAAGCTCACAGCCCTTGTTAAAGCAGTCGAATTAAGCTAGCAATTAGCCCTGAGCAATATGAAGGATTGATGCTACGAATCCCCAAAGTTGAATACACCGCTGAAAGCGCATTAGAAACGTATTAAGGGAATTTGTTCGCGATTCAAAATAAACTTTGTTTTACATTTGCCCGATTCGATTGGAATGCAAAACTCTATCAATTATAATACTATCTTCCTATAATCCAGTAAACATACGCGGCGACAACTTTATACCCCAGAAGCGCGAGATCAAAGAATGCAGTAGTAGAAATTGGCTGTTATTGTGCCAAAGGTAACACAGCATCACTAGTGTCCAGTGCATTAAGAATTCCTGGTGCAAACCTTGCCGAGCACAATCGGACTGCGGGACAATACTCTATTGTAACGGCGGGTCGATGAAACAATGACTATCCATTATCGGAGTACTGCTATACCGAAGACACGACGTTTGGTCCACAGCCGAGGTCGAAAATTCCGCCACCATGCGTGCCAAACATGATTAAGTAGTTGTCGATAATTCTGTTACTACGATACCGCTACGAATCGCTTTACATGGGGTAGCATCAATCTCTCTGTGATAAGGTCCGATAAACTTGGAGGGTGAATCAATTAAGGGACTTTCGTTGTGTCCCAAACAATCCTGTCACTGAGAACTGCTCCAAGTGCAGTTTGAAGGATGCTGGAGGCAGCAGCCCACTTGGCGGTACTAAGATATGGGAACACTTTTCAGCGGGCTCCCGATATATGTGGATGCGTGAAAAGAGCGCTGGCGGGATTTCTTCCAAGAATAGCAGATATGAATCGCCAAGTCTGCGGTGGATCGGCGGCGGGCTGAAAAGTTTCGCGTGCTTCCGCGAGAACTAATGGCTTCCATTAAATCGCGGCGGGAAAGCCGGGCAGATAAGGGAGGAGCGGCGGAGTTAAAGTGGCCAGGAAAATACCGCAGCAGCAGCAGCGGCAGCAGCGCCTAGTGAGTCATTGTACTTGCTTGCCCGCGATATGTACGGAGGGCCACCGAGCAGAGTTTCCCGACGAGACTTTAATTAATTGGAACGATCCAGCGCACTTTACTGGCATAGCAGTTTCGCCGCGGAGTCCCCGCGCACTGTCCCTCTCTCGCTCGAGCTGGAGCGCGCGAGCCGCCGCCGCGCCGCCTCCCAGTCAACGGAGAGCCGTGTCTGCCCAACTGCGGACAGTTCTACTGCCGAACGAGGACTCGCCGTTTCAGGCAGCCTCCTTTTATTCCCATTGCCCGGCGACACTACCATTCACCACTCTCATTTCACCCGAGCTTTTAGTCCATATACCACCGGGTTTCTCCAAACTGCTCCCACCACCACATCTCCTTTAACCATTCTTCCACCTTCTACAAGAATCTCTATCTTATTCACCGCGTTCTAGTCAACTCTCGAAACATTGTTTTGCATTCCTCAGACTTCTCTTATTTACTTCTCTATCATACACTTTGCCAGATCGAGCATTATTCTCTTTACTCTGTTTCAATGACGATTCTAATAAAACTTGTATTTCTACTAAGTTTTTATGGGAATTGGTATTTGCTGTTCTATGATGAGATATTCAGAAGTTCGAAGATCGCGCGGCAATCTCTTCTTCGCGGTTTTATGAACAGTTGTGTAATTGGAGATTTATTAGTAGTCTTGAACAATATATTATAATTCAAGGCTAGATGAACCTGACTGAATGGGGAATTGGGAGCCAATAGTAGATGTTCTATGTATAGATCGCGTCGCATTATGTCGAACCGGATCGAACGGTCCATTATTCAACAATACGAGCAGGAAGCTTTCGCGCACACGCATGGCGGTATTCCAATCGAAAATGCGTGATAATTCAGCGGAAACGCGGCGAGGTGTTCGATCTCTGCAGCCGGTGCAAATCGATTCGCGGTCGAGCAGAACGCGAGCTGCTGCCAATTGAGCGGACCGCCGGAACAAACGGTGCCCGGCTGGACCGACGGTCCGCGCACACCATTTATCTGTATATACACTTGCAGCCTATTAATATCTAAGTCTAATTAATCTAGAGGCTGTGCGACAGAATGGCTGAAAGACAAGGGAAGTTACGGTGACGTGTTTTCCTGTACTTCCAGTTTACTTCGCACTTCCTTTAATATGAGAAACTAAGTTCACACTTTTGTCATTGAGCCAGCATAATCGTTCTCTTCGTCCGATTGCACTCGACGACCTTGCGAATCCGACAGAAGCAGAGTCGCTGAATCGAAATGGCAAGTGCGGAGAGTGAGAACGGTGAATAAGGAAGGGGGTGAATGAGTGCGATGCTCGCAATGGCAGAAAAGTGTAACTATCTCCCTTTCCATGAGTCGGCCGGGCGTGCGCGCGTTACCACATCGATTAGAGAGAACGAACGGCGAAAGTTCTCTGGCCTGCACACGCGGCACTCTGTAATATAGCTGTGGCCAGAGGAAATTGCTCGAGTATTTCGGCGCCGCCTGAGAGAGAGAGAGAAATCTGTGTCGAGTGTCTCGAGTGTCAGCTTCGCTTTTTCAACCACTTCGAAGCCTTTCACTGCGTTCTTCGCGCGCCGTCTTCCCTTTCTCCGCCTTATACGCTCCGAATTTCTCACTCGATACGAGGTTTAAACTTTGTTCCCGGTATAAAAAGACCGTGACCTACCGAGTGAATTTCGAAATTTCTCGAGTATCTCGTTTTCCATTCGGGGCAGAGCGCAGTGCCAAATGAAAGCTCCTCGTTCACCGAGGAACAGTAATTTCAAGCAGCAGAAAAGCTCTAATTCTACTACACTAAGCTAAGCGAGTATAAATGCTTTTATTTGCGAGTCAAAATCCTTGATTAATTTCCTCTGATCCACGATGTTTCTCCCTTTAAAACGTGTACGAAGATCCGCAACGCACGCATGGTCGCTCATGGGAAAATGTTGTGAAACTTGTTAAAACTTCGCTGCACAGGGGTAAACTCAACACCGTGACCTCCCTCGTACTCTTGGAAATGAAAATGACTGAACGCTAATGCAATCAATACTCTCATAATCTGCGAAGGATTATGGTTGAATGCTTGCGGGCCTCCACCTTTTCACTGGATAACAATAAAGGCGACAATCGGTACAAATACTCGCAGGAGATTCAGGAGGAAGAAGAAATGAGTGGCGTGAAAAGTTGGCTGCCACGCATTCGATCATTGTATCTACGAGAGGGGCTAAATTATGAGGTGTGTATAGTTCATATATATATAGATATATATAGGTTATATACAAATGAAAAGATGTCTACATACGTCGAACACGCATGTGAATAACAATACGTGTGTACGTTGTTTAGCTGGGATCCAAAACGCATGCATATCACGGGGATTGGTTCTTGATATGCAAGTGTGTGTGTGTGAGGAGTCTGCGTGTGCATGTTGGTGTATGCATGTATAAATAGTGTATACGGAATACTTGTCAATAAAGATGCGAAGCAACACTGGTGTCTCTGTTTAGGAAGAACGTCTTTACGTACCCTCGACACATTTAATGTCTGTGTGTTCTTACGTATCATCAACACAGAAAGGGGTGTGTGTCACGTGTGGTAAAAACGAGGAACGTAACATATAGAGAGTTAAATAGAGATAGAGAGAAAGAGAGATAAGAGGGGGTGAGGACATGTAGAGTATTATCCGTCTAAAGCGGCTGACACACACAGTTTATGTGCCTGCCTATCGGGTGCCAGTAGAGTTCTGAAACATTCTGAAAATCTTAGTTCCTTTCTTCAGCATCCATCCGCGACCCCAGCGATTTCCCTCTGTCGCGCGTACCCCATTTTCACCGACCCGCTTCGCCTCGATTTTTTTTAGTGATTTTTTAATGCCGCCGGCTTGAAGCGTACTCGATTAATTCACTGCGGGCTTAACGAACGACACCGCTAGTTGCATTCACCGTCCGAAAGCCGAATCGTGCTGCCGCAAAAAGGCTTTAAGTAGCTTAGTTAATGGCGAGCCGTAAAATGTTGATGAGCTGACTTGGCGACCGAGCGTTTTAAAGGTATGCATCCAGCTTGACTTCAAGCCAATTTCTCTCGAGGCCGATTACAAAGTTCTACGGGGTGTGTTAGGAAACAACTGGCGGACTCCGAGATATATTCTAAATGGAAATATTAATGATTAAAGTACGTATTCAGGCAACATGACTGAATAAATACCGACTAAAAATGGAATATTTCAGTGAAATCTAAGTCAACTATTAATACCATCCGAATTTCGCAAGAAAAGAAGAAGTTTTATAGAGTACTTTGTTAAAAAATCGTTTTATAGATTGGAGATTGTTTGAAATGGATTTTCAAGCATATGGGAGAAAGGTGCTAGATTGATTCATAACCTGAGAGAGTCATCTCCACGGCACACCCCGTAAAAACGAGCGATTGTTTTCGCGCGAGTTCGCACGTTGCCGGTAACTTTATGAAGCGGCTAACGACTGCAGATTTAGTGCGAGGAGAATCACGGCTCTGATGCCGCCGGTTGATATTTATTTACGATTGCGCGCGAAGAGTCAACACGGCTTACGTCGCATCATTGGCGTCGCGCCTCCGTTGATTAATAGAAGTCATAAATTATCCGAGCCGAATCTCACAGCTAATTCGATTTAATTGGCGCGCTTTTAGTCGATCATTTCCCGACGCGACGGTTTGCTCCGCGCTTGTTTCCACGTCTGTCGTTCGAACGGGCTATCGGGCGCGAAACTCGAAACTACATAGAAGTGTAACGAGGACAGATCACCTGTTATACATTAGGATGTCCGGCTTCCACAGCTTGTTCGGCGTGATTCGCAGATCCTTCACTCCTCCGTACTCCGACTGGTTCCACTGCAGATTGTAGTCCGTCCATTCCTGGAACATCAAATGTCTACTGTTAGCGAAAACGCACACACATCGCCGGGCGATTTCGTGTCACAGGCACACAGCGCGTCCGCAATTTTACGTTCCCACCCCAATTGCAACGCTGTGGCTCGCCCGTCCCCAATTTCCACGTCCAGCCAGATTTTCACTGATTCTCTATCACCAGCTGAAATACCCTCTCCCTTCTATGACAATTGCACAATAAAGCACTCGTAATTCTATGTTCTGTAATACAGTTTGAAACATGTGTTCAATAAAACAAGATATTTCTTCCACAATTGCAATCGTACGATACTGCTGTAAATAATTCGAGATATCATAGAGAAATGAAGAATTAGTGGAAGGTGTCTCTGATAGTTGTAAAGGGAGTTAAAGCTAAAGCGTCATTAGGCACGAAAACTCCCAACGCTGGAAATTCATCTTCAGCGAGCATTTATCATGACCGATAAGTCCATTTCTACGCGATACCAATTTTACAGGGGGAACGATGAATAATAAAGTCGAGTGGCTCCAGTGGAACTTCGCTCGGACATAAACTCGCCCGAATTAATTAATCCCTATCGTACTCGAGAATAATCGCTCTCTCGCTGGTTTTTGTGCTGCGAATTTAAGGATAATAGGTAATAGGAGAGTGTTCTTAATGAAGAAGAGAGACTCAATCTTCTAACGTCGGTGAAGAAATTCAGCTGCAAGTACTTATGGACTTTCATCCAGTATCCATTATGAAGCTTTCGCAAAATTACGCATTTTAAGATTTTAAATTAGTGAATACTTAATACGTATAATTAAATTACAGTAATATTAAATTATAAGACAGTATTATTAAATTTGACATTAATACAATGCAAGTGAACATCACCCTGTTTCCATTATTGTGGTTTCCAAACCCGACAACTTTAAGACATAGAAATAATTCTGCTAACTACCTTAGACACTTGCAATCTACAATTGCAGTCTCAACTCGAAACACGAATTACGGCTTTGAATCTGCGCGCACGAAATCAAGGCGGATCTCGGGAATTTTCTAATGAATTTAACATTCCTTCACCTCGGCGGCATAAATTCGAGGTTCGCGACTTGCCGGCTGATGCTCGCGTTTATGGACTGAGCCCGATGGCAGCGTGGAAGGCGCAGTGTTTCATAATGTATACTTCAATTCCCGGCCACGGACGAGGCGAGTCCCGGGCGTTTGCTCATTAGATTACGCGTCTGAATTGCACAAACGAGGAATTCCGCGAACAAGAGTGCCAGCGTTCCTCCAGGAGTGCCTGCGGAGACACGTGACTGTAACTCGCTAGTTTTTCTGCTACTTTATTTGCCCCGTTGCGCGCGCATTCCCTCAAGTTAAACCTGCTTTCCACTGAACCTATTAACGCACGGCATTGGTCACGCGAAATTAAAATAATTCAATTAAATAAATATGTTGGGGACAACGTATTCTAAAGGGTTACCACTAGAATTATTTTGGCAGAGGAACGCATGGAATTAGACGATTTAAAAATTCCATCTCGCTAGCTGGAATTCAGCTGCGTCTCTCATAAGAAAAGTGCAAAGCCGCGTTTTATCTTTCAGAGGGATAACAAATGTCTATCTCTGCGCTCCCTGCAATTCATCTCGCATCCTTGCATGGCTAAAAGAACCCCGTTAAATGGCGCGTAAATTAAAGCCGCTTACTCTTTTTGTATCGCAAGCCACGAGATAGGATGACTCGTGCATTCAGAGAGGAGCGATATATCGATTCGTTAAAGTTCTAATAATAGTGCGGGCGTATTGGGCTTCCTTTAATTAAGATCCAAATGCTATTTCATTTTAGACTTCAGACATATAATAACTAATTATATATTAAAAGATAATTTCTCGTAACTTGTAAAGATTACGCAGGTTATTCCTTCCAAGATAACGAAACCTCTTTTGTTTTAATGTGCCACTGACACCATTAAGTGCACTTTTAGGTGTGAACAAATCAAGTTGGATTCATCCCTTCAGGCTTGCGAGGTTTTCGACAAGTTTGGACAAAGTTAAAAAGTTCTATTCCCGTGCTGCCCGCACCACGAGAGGGTGTATACATATGTATGTACTTGGTTCGATGGACAAACTACTTCCGAGATAAGCCTTGGTCGCAGGTGGTCTTCTCTTCGACAAACTTGACTGGCGGGACGTTTACGCGCCGACTATTGAGACTTACTGCCACTGATTAGCCGGAGAAATATGAGCGACCGTCTCCGGACTCGCAAGCACTCCCAGCAAACTTTTATCGGCATATTACAGGAATGGTCATTAAAATGTAGACTAAGCTAACAGCCGGTTATAATGAACGGCGATGCGTAACTGCCCTGGTGATCTGTGTAATTTTTCAACCAGCGCAAACTGCTTTCCTACTCAAACCAAATATTGAAACGTTTAGAGAAAGCCCAGTGAACAAATGAGAAAGGTCCAGATGACTATTTCCTCCGAAAACAACCGATTTCAAAGTCAAACCACATTGTCAAATTGCATAATTAGACGTAGAATCTTATGTTATAAAGCAGTGGAGTGAATTAAATAACTATCAATTGCCGATTAAATTTGTATTAAATGTAATTAATACTCAAATAAACTAGCCTTTCTACCTTTATACAAATCTTTCTTAATACATCAGAGTGCAAACACAGTAGCGTCCTGCCTTTCCTCGTTATCTGTCTAATCCATCAAGGCAAAGTGTCTGACTGTCACTCAATCGAATAGTTTGGCACTAACAGCTGCCTGTATTTTGGTCAAGATTACCACATCTGTCTCCGGATGACCACAATAGTGGATACACGGGCGCATGTGTGTGTGTGTGTGTGTGTGTGTGTGCGAGCCACACCATTCTCCCCACCTTCACCTATTCGCAGCCACTCCTCTGTGATGCTTGTCTCATTCTCCCTATCAGGCCAGCGCATTAATGCAACGCGTGTTTTGGTTAAAGCCCTGCGGTACACGGCGATCTTCTGAAACCGCAACACCGCCATACCTTTACCTTGTTACGACCCCATTATCCTTGGCAATCGGTTCAAGGAGATTGCGCCGCCTTTTTGCATCGAGTCCAGGAACCATGCCCTGTTAGCGAAATTGCGCCGATAAGAGGAAGCGAGACTCGTTGTAAGTCGAAACCCTTGATCAAGGTGCTTCAATGGCCCCAAATTGATTCCCCCTCTTACCAGGAACGGCGCCATAAATACCCGGCCACTTCTGAGCTGAAGTGAATTTGGAAAATTAAAAAAATACTCCTTCATCCAATGATATAAAGATAAGTGGAAAATCCTCCTTCAGCAAGAGATAAAAACCGTCTTGGAGGTAATCCTCGGGAGGATTAAATAGAACGGGATGACTTTTAATATCTTTAGAGAAAATGAGAGAGGGAGAGACAGAGAGAGAGCTTACACGTTTCAAGAGGGAAATCGGGGTTTTCTAAATGGCTACAGAACCTATCTCTTTTCGAAAGAGTTCTCTTACACTGGCAGGAATTTATGCGAGCAATATTTCATCCCCGCGTTAAATGATTCGTGCGGATGGTGTGTGGTGCGCGGGGAGGGTGGTTGAGGTAAGCTTAGTCGAGAGCATCGTAATTTCAGGTAGCTAACGAAGCCCAAACCGATAATGAAGGCCAGTTGTAATGAAGTGTGCGCCCAGGAGTGCACTCGCCAAATGAAATATGCTTGCTAATTGAATATATGATCCCAGCCAGAATGCCGCTCGTGCACCCACCTAATCTTACTTACGCATGCTGCCAATTGAGGTCTCTCGTCTAAGGACACAGATATATATGCCTCCTTCAATATTAGTTCATGACGAATGGATGTCGTGAGAACCAAACATTATGTAACAGCCAGCTTAATCCATTCTATACACAGTTAACGATCCAGGGAAAATACAATGGGATATCGAAACCCTACAGGTTCCCATTAACCTAGATTCAGCGCAATTTTCGAGGCACGTCTCGTAAGGCTCATATTTAGAATAATGCAAATTAAATGATTTTCAAAAGAATCAAAAACCCAATTTAATTCTAACTTTATCCATCGCGTGATTATATAAGATTATCAAGAATGTAAACTATTTACAGGGAATATAGACTCTTGTCAATGGTAGTTGAAACTCCTCTTGCGATAATCATTTTCAGATATATTCTATAGAGAGTAACCAGAAGTGTCTTTACCGGGCGAACTAGTACAAGCCGCAATAGGGTATAAGCGCTGCGGAAATTCGCGATCAGGCTCAACGAAATTGAAGTGATGGACAGACTCGTGATTAAGCGGTCGAGGGAAATTATTGATCCCGTCAGGATAATTCGAATTATCGGGTTATGCGGCGAAGGAGATTAACCCGTCCGGTGGATAACTCGCGTAGCTTGGCTTAGAATACATAGATCAGCCTGGGGCTCAGGTTAGGCGCCTAGTATGTGCCGTATGTCCCGTGAATTGTTCGCTCGGCTCAGCTTGCCTCGTTCAATCTTGTATCCTACACTTTGCCACGCGTTAAACACCGCGTAGAACGGAGTGCACCACGGTATTAAATACTCGCCACTTCCAGATCCTCGACAGTTGCCCAACTATTTCAACCACTTATGCCAACCTTCGAGATAAATGAGTTATGAACTTAGCAAACCTATAAAATTAGCAGTTTCCCTGTAAAACAGAATAAAGTAGAGAAAGTACAATCGATGGAAGAACCTCTATTTCACCTTCCTTTGGTAGGGAAGTGTGTTAAAATTACTAATTAGAATATGTACATTCTTTGAGAAGAAAAATTGGAATATAATGATAGTAGATGTTGACAGAGGTCATTAAGAGAAGACTATTTTTTTAGAGGATGCATCATGTAAGGAACGAGTGAAGTAAGTAACGTCTGTACGAAGGAGAGACTCTAGGTTTAATTAAAGAAACTAAGTCAGATCCTCGTGGAAGTTGCCTCACACACTTATTAAAGCTCAGCCTGCTAGTTTCTCACGAGTAGACACATACGTAGATGCGTGTCACATATAGATGCGGGTATAAGTACACATGGCTGGGCCTCTATAAATTCGTATTACACAGTGGCGTCGCTCCGACGTGAATGCCTGCTTTAAAAGAAAGCAGAAAGCCAGCATGCAGATATGCTGCCCTAAATTGGTCTCCCAGCGGGAATTATTCATCGTCCTCTTTTTATCCAGCCGAATCCTTGGACCTACGGATGCGCAGACTAGAAACTTGTTAGCGATGCGTCTAAAATTAGCTTTAAAGCACCGACGGTTTAATCCGAGGCAATGTTGTCTTCCCGATTCCTGAATTAACTCGCGCGAAGAAAAGAAAATTGCAAAAGAGATTTACCGTCCGAATTAGAGACTTATTTTAGCGGGGGTCGGATCTCGAGCCCAAGCGTATTGTTCGGATTTCAGCGTTTCGTTAGAGAAAATCCCGGGCTCCAAACTAGCGCTATAAAGTAATTTAAGCGGCGAGTTCCTTAATGAAAGTAACGCACGGCTAGCAATGGCAAGCTCCACATCCCTTGTAACAATGCTGGCCGGCGCGCGGCGCGGCGCCGGGAAAAAGAAAGGATAACGTGTTCCCCTACTACCGTTCCTACCCCCATGGGCGCAACACCAGCATCGAGGCTGAGTAACGCGCAAAAAGGATTTCTCCCGAGTTTTTTCAAGATTGTAATGCACCCGTTTTCGTTGCACCTTTACCTTTATCCCTTTGCCCTTTTAGCCTACTAGCCAAAGCATATATGGTCGCCCGAATCATTAGAATTGAAGCTCGCACGACGATTAATAAATTCGCGGAGGAAACCTCAAATAGACTGCGCGTGCTAAATTTAACAAACCTTTCGAGCACTGTGGCAAGAAGCGAAATAGCGAATCAATTTTGGGCAATATCGATTTCCAACTGCGAACGCTCAAGCGTGCAGCACCAATACTCTGACGGCGAAGCTTTGTAGGGTCGCAGGATAATTACACGATATCCGTATCATTGCACATGCACAAGAGCCGTGCTAGGAAGCTGACTGTACTGTAAGACCGACGCGATCTCTCTTTCCCGCTCGATTTAGCATATTAGCAGGGTGCTTGCAATTGCAGTTTCGCTGTAACCCACATGGCTTCCGATTGCGACAACTATGTGACCTATATTCGAACGTTAATACCGCGATCGAGCGGAACTTGATCTCACCAACGCGTGCACGGGAGCGCAGATCCTGCCAGGAATTGTCCCACCGCAAGTCATTGACAGATAGATAACTTTCCTCTGACACTTGAACTCAAATCTTAATCACCCTTTCAATTCATATGCCTTTATCAATCAGATTTCTCAAAAATTTCTCACGTGCGCACATGTGCAGGACTTTGTTGACATCGAATTCCAAAAATACAAACAAATATTTTGTTCTAGAACATTCGTATGAACGAAATTGTAATTAATTGTACGGCAAACTCTAGTGATTTACTAAAAAAAATCATATAGCGATATGTAAATGTTGTACAGAAATATATTAAATCAGTAACGTTGAACATTAAGATATTATTTGAAAGTCTTGATTCAGGGGTGAACACGAGCAACAAAACTTAGCTCACCACTGCCAAATGCCTCGGGCGAAAGTAAGGGTGAATTTAATTGCCGTACTCGCGTGGAAAACTTTATCGGATAGGCGACGTTGGTATTAGCAGAAAGCTCGGTCGTTGAGCAAACGTTTGCCTTCCGCTTAGCTAATCGGCGCGATGATCGCTGGAAAGTTATTAGGCTCGCGTTCATGAAAATTAATAGGCGTGCATTCGAGTGGCGGGAACGTGTCACTCGGGGAAACTGCTTACTCCAACGTTTGTAAGTATACAAGGATGTAAGAGTGAGGTTGTTATTATGCAGAGCAGATTAACTAGAGCGAATAGATTGAGTACGAGTGGCGGTAATTAGTCTCCGGCACGAGCAAACACCAGCTAAGGACCTCGAAAATTCAGCCGTTAAACGCGCCGTTTCTCGGCACACTGATACTAACATTGAACGTGCTTTGCTATCTCCAGTAGAGTCAAAGTACAGGACTCACGTCCGAAAGCAATAGTCCATTCATGCGCCCCAACACCCCACTGAATAGAGAGCGAGAATCCCCGTAAAATCTAAGTAATGTCACTTTATAAGACGATAGCCTCCCACTAAACTAGTTCTCGCAAAGCGGCGGCACGCGATCTTCCTCAAGCAGAGACAATAAATTAGTCGGAAAGCGTTATAGCATCGTCGGATATTATTTGCATGATAATCGTCCGAGATATTTTCAATATGCAGTGAAAACTCGAGCAACATGTGGGCTACAGCTCAGACGGAAATACGGACATATACATTTTTCTCTCGGGTTCGCTGAATTCAGATGATTAAATCGTATATTACGCCCATTTACCTTTCGGGATTACTCTAATTTTTTATCCACTCTCACGTGGAATTCCTCTCCTCTTAATTCTTCGGTACTTTCTCATTTATTACTATTGTTACTCGTAATGCGGAATTCTGGATTTTTAGAATATTGAAAGTTATAGTGAAGAAAGGGTGAAAAATGTTGAATTTAAAAGAAAATGTAGTACAGAAATGTAGTATTGCAGAAAAAATATAGCACTGAAATTGTATGTTTGGGTAGAAAACGATGTTATTCGACTGATATCGCTCGATTAAGCATATCAGTCACAATTTAATCAAGGATTAGCAATGAACCAATATAACTCACATCATTTGGTACTAGTAATTAATGATACGATTCCCTTCGATTATATTTACCTTTACCTCTATTAAACTATTCGCGGCTTAAATAATATAATCCCTGGTAATACCAATGCTATGAACGTCCATGATTCATGCAAAATATTCGTCGATAACCGCATCTGAATGATTTATGCGAACACGGTTCACCGCTGTAGCGATGCCGTCCTTATGTATGTATACATGTTTCGAAATAATTAAACCCCTTGCATATTGCAAAAATCACAAAACGCAGAGCTTTAAGAAATGCAAAACTTGTCGTCTTTATTTAAAAACAGAGCAAAGAAATAATTGAATGAAGTATCTAATCTCAATAAATATAGCAATAACGATTAAAACCAATCCAATCCGGAAGTAAATGTCGTTTCACGATAAATTCCTCAAGAAAAATTCTTCAAGAAAACTGCATAATAAAGGAAAACGAAAAAGCACAACTTCTCGCGTTTCGTTTACCTCCGGGGGTACCAAGATAAATTCGCAATCAAAAACCGTCGGCCAGTAAACAATTAAGCGGTATAATGGTTGCTTATTATCTTGTTTGGCCACTAATTAGAGAACTTCCTTTTTCAGGAACCACTTTCGGCCTTCTTTACCCAGTTCTCGCTATTTTTATTTTTCCCTGACTTTCGCCCACTCGGCCTCACCCTCGGCCCCCTCTGCGCCCTTTCGTCGTTTCAATGGCTGTAGTGGGCGGCTGCTGCCAACGATATCCCGTTGTTTCATTTGTATTCTCGGGGCATAATGATCTCTCGTTGCGCCTCCGGAATAGTGCAGATCAAAGGGTTGCCTTGCCGCTTTGCTTTCCACTCTCGCCGCGCCCCACCCCGTCCCATTCCGTACCGTACCGTCCCGTGCCGTCCCCCTTTTCCCCCCCTGTTTGCCGAAGAGCAGGAACGTTTGAGGGCCGCAATCGTGAAGAAGCTTCGACAATCTGCCGCGAGGCTGGGAAAGCCCGAGCTGCTCTCTCGTGGCCTTTCGCCGCGAGGAAGAGATTAATTAACTTCAAAGTAGCGAACTAATTTCACTGTGCCCTGGCATCCTCGCAAAACTCGGCAAATTGCATGTAAAAAGACCTCGAGCTTTCTCCTATGAGCCGGGACAATCGTTCCTCTCATTGCAGTATCACGCAATTTGCTTTCCTTTCAACAGGGCAACCCAATTGTAGGACAGCTGAATTTATCCCGACTGGGAACCCTTGGCTAGGATCAATAATAAAGTAACCGATAAGAGACTCTTCCATCAAGCTTGTAATGAATCGAAAGTCAAAGTTAAATTTTTTAGTACCTCCAATTTCATTTAGACTTCATTAAATTGTCAAATAAATGTCCCAAATTCTCGACCTAAGAAGTTAACTTTAGAAAAATGAATTGCCAATAGCCAAATTAAGAGATACGGTACAACATTGATTAATACATGAAGAGGAGTTGGTGAATTAGTTCTAAAATACCTCGAACTAAGTGTAAGGGATATAGTTTAAATGAAAGTTCATGAGAGTAAGTTCCTCGGGAGAAGCTTTATCCGGAAGGCGAGACTATTATCCTTCCCATCTCCGATCTATCGATCAGAGACTTATGGTAATGGGCAGGGCTTTGCCATTTTCATTGGATTAATAACATCCGAGCGAGATTAATGTTTCACATGCACTCGAGATTCGCAGAGCACGGTGATAAGGTATATCCGAAAATCCTGTCGGTCTTATTGAATATCGAATCTGCGTCGGTGATCAGACTCACCGGGCTTGAGACCTAATCCCCTGCGAGCAAGAGCACTGCATACATCCAACCTTCCCCGAATGGTAAGATTTCCTATACATGGATACCCACCCACCTGCATCTAGTCTGCGGACTAATTACTACAGAGTATCTAATCCCCGCAAAGACTGCACTGTTGCTGCCTGCCAAACACCCAACCAATCCTCGACCTCACATACTTCCAAAAGTATGTCAGCTCAAACCTCCCTTGATCTTTCCTGCCTCGCACGGTATGTATTCTTGCGCCTGACACATTTCAACGATTAGCCTTTGAGGAATTAAATGCTTAGAGCATCCTTGTGACTCTGAAACAAATGGATTATTCGAAACTAATGAAATCCATTTGCTACAGCAGAATTTGTTAATATACTTTTATGATCCGACGAATGAAACATTTCGTAGAGCGGTGCCAGCCAAGTGAGGGGCCCCTCACACGCTTCTTTCCCTTTCCACTACTCGGTGGACCCTGTCTGGGCAATTGAGGGCTACTCACTACCCTGACTACCTGCTAGTCATCTTACCCCTCTCTGCCCCACTCTAGCTCTCTAGCATTACAGCGCGCCAATATTTTACTTTCAAGTTCAAACATTTTTGACGGTTTTCATTTTTTTTCGTGGACTTCCCGACCTTCCCCGGGACTGAAATTTGGGGGAGAATGTGCCTTTGCATCAAGGAAGAAGTGATATAAATTTCAGAACCCTAGCTCAAACTTTAGGTTTTCACCTATTTTCGACCCTCGAAAATGGTCAATTTTTTCAAGTTTCTCAAAATCGGCCGAACCCAGGATATTTTGATTGTTTTCGTATCAGGATAGATAGAGAACAAAGAATCCGTGAAAAAAAGTCCGGATTTGCAACGAGAATGGATCGAAAAACCGTCCAGAAAAGTCCATTTTTGCTCATTTTTGACGGTTTTTATTTTTTTTGGTAGACTTCCCGACCTTTCTCGGGGCTGAAATTTGGTGGGTAATGTTTTTTTGCATCAAGGAAGATACCATAAAAATTCCAGAGCCCTAGCTCAAAATTTTTTTTTCGGCAAATATTTCTCTAGGGGTACCCCTTCAGATTTTTTCACGATTTTTCGAAGGTCCCCGAACTCGGGTTTTTTCTTCAGGAATCGATTGTTTATGAATGAAAACGGATAGAAAACAAGAAATCCGCCGAAAAAAGTCCGGATTTCTACTGAAAACACTAAAAAAACTGGCTTTAAAGTTCGATTTTTTCGGCATTTTCGCTGTTTTTTCCCATATTTTTTGGACTTCCCGACATTTTCCGGGGCTGAAATTTGGTGGGCAGTCTCCCCTTGCATCAAGGAAGACGTGATATAAATTTCAGAGCTCCAGCTCAAAATTTTTTTTTCCCCATATTTTTGACCATCGAAAATATCCAATTCTTCAAAGGTCCCCGAACCCGGGTTTTTTCATCATGGATCGATTGTTTGTGTATCAGAGCGGATAGTGAATGAAGAATCCATGAAAAAAAGGTCGGATTTGTATCGAAAATACCAAAAAATCCTTCCTGAATAATGAATTTCATCTAACTTTCACGATTTTTCCCATATTTTGTATACTTCCCGTGTATTTCACGGGCTGAAATTTGGTGGAGAATGTGCCCCTACGTCAAGGAAGAAGTGAAATAGTAAGGGTTGGCCCATCGCACGCGAGGGTACAAACAGGTAGAAACGTTGTCAAAATTGACAGAGTGGGGGCGCCAGTTAAGCTCCGGGAGGCTAACTTGGCAGGCGCTGTCGTAGAGTAATAATACTCTTAAAAAAGTACGTAAAGCTCTGTTTTTCCCATCACATTTGACGAGCTTTCAACGAGTGAATACTAATGCAGAAATAAACTGCAATGAGGCCACATTTATGTCGCTCCATTAATAAACCAGGAAAAACAATAATTCCGCCGCGATCGAAATGCTCCACGTTATTTCTCGACGGATGAGAGTTAATTAAATGGCATCAAGGCTTGATAGTCACCGGATGATTAAGTGAAAGTTGAGTATAAAAATGAAGCGGAGGATCTGCGAGATTATATCATGCAAATTGGTCATTGGGGGAAGAGAGAGGGAGAGAGAAAGAGAGAGAGGGCTGGAAAAAAATCGTTTGAGAGCGGTTGTGTTCTATCGTATTCACTGGCTTCCAGGGAAAATGGTCGCCTCTCTTTGGCTGATTAAACGGCGTATGAATTTTTTACGTAACCAGCGGCGAGCACAGCCGCACGATCATAGATGGTGCCACACGTACACACACCTACACACCGACACAAGTGGCGCGCGAGCGTTTCCCTTCACACGTTCGCCACTGTTGTCGGCTAACCCGCAATTTATTTGACCGGATCCGCAAGCGGCTGCCGAGCCCCAGTAAATACTTGCTGTTGCCGCGGGGCCAAGTCTACCTTTGAAAGGCCTTTTAAGCAGTTCTCTCTGACAGCACGCATCACCGATAAGCTGAAACGCGACGCTTCGCCACTATTTGCACCTATCTCGACTCTCCCGACCTCCTCCCGCTTTGTCGATTACGGTCTGAGATGAATTATTCGACGCCAACCACTATTGGTTGCAATAGAAAGTTTCCCTTGCAACCAAAATTCCCTTTGCAACTTCAATCTATTACGCACCCCCAACGCATACAAATTCAGGAACTAAATCTTCGCGCGATATTAGTATAAACCTGCAATTCTTGAGGCTAAGACAAATTTATAAGATTGTTATTATAGTTGGATTAGAACCGTGGAGTCAGGATTTATATTTTAGCATGTATGTATTTTAGGTTGAAGGAGCACTCTTTTAAATTAATAATGCCTGAGGATTTACGCGCCCTGCATTGCTATATTTGCCTCTATTTATGAGGGTCGACCCCACCTTCGAAAAAAACGAATGAAAACACTCAGTCAGTAACCGGATATGAGTACGTGCGTTGAAAAATATATCAACCTCGTCTTTCTTGCGAAAGCATAAAAAGGAATGGCTTCCCAGGGATGAATGCTATGATCCAACAATACTTTGATTGCAGCATCATGATTCCCAGAGATCCTCTGGAGACCTTTGCCTGGCAGCAAACACTCATTGCCCAAGTTTTAATGAAATCGCCAATTACACGGTAATCTTGCAATAGCCTGGTAATAACTCGCTCTTCCCTTTTATGTTAAAGGCTCAGAAAGTTCGTGTAACAAGAGGTTCCACGCTTCAAGAATTACAGGCAATGTTAATGCCGCGGAACGCCCACCCGTCTAAAACGCTCTAATGAATTTCAACCCGCTGAATCCTTGGTCGCTTAAGCATTAATCCTCAAAGTATATGAAAACACAAGACTAATTAATCAGATTGTCGACTTAATAGCCACAACTATTATTAATTGAAAGAAGTCTCAGCACTGAACATTACTGCCTCGACTTGTGCACTAAATTCTTAAATTCCGCAGGAATAAAAATGTCTCTAATGCTCATGATAAGACTACAAGAGCCGAGAGTTTGCTGTTGTTTTAGCAGCCTCAATTTTCATTTGCTATGGCAGCAAAAGCATTTAAGCGAACTTACTGTTAGTGTAACGTGCTCGGCTTGACTGGCAGTCGCTCGCGAAAGCAAATAGTTGGACTGAAGGAAGTTTCCAGTATAAACTAGCGAAGTTACATTACCATTTGTATAATCGGTTAATAGTATCAGACCCCGGCACTGTACTCCTATCGCGAGATCACTCTCCGCCACGTTAATGTACCTGTCGCCGAACTGATAATGCCTCCTCTCTGTACATACTGTCATAATTGCGAATCTCAGCCCTTCCCTATCTCTCCGAACGTATAGATAATGCAGCATTACATTACCTGATGTGTACACATTTACCCGACTACGAAACCTGACTACTACACCCGACTACACGAAGAAAATATATACTGCGAGCATAGCTTCCTTTATACTGTGTATAATGAAAATGTTAACAGACCGGCATCGGATAGCTAGTGATTTCAAAGGTAAGAGACTCTAATAGAAAGCGCGCGTCCTGATTTAGTATTTTGGATATCGATTCGATTGGGAGCTTAATTTTAACGCAGAAACTAAGTAAATGAGATCGAATAAGTGTCTAAGCAAATTGGTTGCAAAGACTTAACAAATCACACGCTGCTTCCAAGTGTCGAGTGAGTCTGGGTCATTGAACAACTGCACATATTTCGGAAGAGATAATATTACTTTACTTCGCTCCACATATGCATTCATCGCTTGTTATAATAGTAAGCGCTCAATCTCTCCAGGCTCTCCGGGCGAGCTTGTTTTAATTACGTGGGAGTGCAGATTAAGAGGGCCATTAATATCTCCAGGAATGACCTACTTTAAGCATTGATACAATTTGTTCCATTATGTTCGTTATTCAGACTCGATGGATTAATCCTCTAAATATTCGTGTTGCTCGATCAATTCGGAACGTGAAAACAACTGGGGATTAAACGCTTTATCGAATATGTACATCGTGTGACACTTGACTGGAACTTGTATCATTATTGGAAAATAAAAAGGACTTCTTTAATCCGTTCGAATATAACTTTAATATCGATGATATGAAGATTGAAATGGATGTACGGTTACAGAGAGCACTTCGAAATATTTAATTTTGATCCGTTCGTGGAGAGTCAAGTGAGAGGTCTGTAAATATACATGGCCCTCGGTTTAATCTCATCAGCGTCCATTTTTACAATCTCAAAAATAAAAGATGTACCTAGTTCTTATTTAGTTACATCTTATAATTAATTGTAGGGTAAAATAAGGATTCCAAATGTGACTCTTTTGTACTCCAATGTTTTAGATTCCCCCTTCTTATTAAAAACAGAACTATTCGAATTCAAAGAAGAATGCAACGCATGTGCCAGCGTGTTTGAAATGCCTGAGAAAAGATATCCGGAGGAAAGAAATTACTGTCGGACTGTGGCCAGTGAGTTCCATAAGAAGTTTGTGGTGCGAAAAATGTGTGCTGTCGGAAACTCTTTGGAGGACGCCTTTCTCGCGCGGCGTGTAATCAGGCGTGGATTTCAACTGGACGGGGCCACCGTCGCGCCGCGCCGGCTTGCTGCAATGGCGACACGAGTACCGGAATTTGTACCGCTCAGCAACAACTTCCAGATTAAATAATTAACGAGTTAGCGCACGTCGGATACCCCGGCTTCATCAGAGGCCGTGTATCTCCGAGCCCCCCTCTCGACCCCCTCTCGACCCACGCTGTCTCGCTGGCGCTTGCTTTTTTTCTACGACTAAAAGTTTGTTTGGAGCGCGAGTGGACAGGCTTACACTCACTGCCACGAAGCTTCGCTCAAAGAGCTTTCCTGGTGGTGGCTTCAATTTTCTAGTGCCACTAGCTTGTCCACCCGCACACCACGCCACGCTAGCGACTATCTTTTCAGTCGGTTTCTAGGTAATTATAATTAAACACAGATAGTGGAATGCTCCGGTGCTCCTGACTTCATTAAAAAGTAAGCCCTATCTCGCCATCAGCATGAAAAAATAGAAAATTACTCCCATCTTTCTACAGACCCAAAGATTCGCATATCTCAAAGGGCGGTTTCTATCCAGAATTTCTCCCTGGTTTAATAAAAAGACGTTAATTTTGAAGTCAAAAGAATGAACATTATACATACAGTCACGAATTTGAATATCGTACAATTTCCATTCTTCTCTATTGTTTCATTGTCTTAGTTTTAATAGTAGTGAAATCTTAGTGAGGCCATACAGACTTTGGCTGTCAGAAAGAGATAATGGAATCCGGGAAAGTGGAGGAATGTCGGAGTGGAAATCGCACGCGTACAAGAAGAACTCGTCGGGAGTTTGCTGGGATGACAGGCGAAAAGAAATTCGAAAAAGTTTCGTCGTCTCTAAAGAGTGAATGCTGCTGCCTCTATAGCACTCTTGCAAGTGCATCCAACTTTACACAGTTGTATCGTAGTCGAGTATTATGAGCTTGGAGACGAGCGACGATGTGTCTAACTAATATAAGCGCGTCATTAAATTGCCCGGTGAAGAGCAGCTGTATTTTCCGGCCACATACTCCTCAAAGCACAAGAGGAACTTGTAAAATTCTTTTAGCGCTGCCGCTTCGCCACCAAGCGAAGTTTGGCAAGAGAGTTTGCTGCCTTTTGCGGCGAAAAGATTCATGAATACGTAAAGCGAGAGGCGAGCGTCAATGGCAATGAAAGGAAAGTTAGTCTAACAGAAATTAAGTGTGACTCGATGAAAATATTATCAATCTCCCTTTTCCGATAAATGCCAGATCATTCGGGAAAGATGTGCCTAGGTGAGATCGTCTTGAATAATTCAAGTTTTTTAAGATTCCCTCATCCCACTCTCGGCAAGTCAAAGTTTCCGAATAAACAGCTCGTCTGCGATGTAAACCTTTGAATAGTTTATGCATGCGTCCACATACCCGATTGCTATTCAATACTCCAGTTTCTCTTGGCGAGAAAGAAAACTGAAAACTCCAAGTGCACTTTCAAAGTCCGATGAAAAGTCATCCCCTGCTACTTTCCACTGGTTACGAGGATCCATGTGGCAATGATCCTTCTTATCAGCGGAAATCATTATGAATACAATAGCGCGAGCTATGGGAAGCCTTTGGTCATATTCTCTGTTGCTCGAGCACCACGAGAGACTCTCGTACCAAAGAGATGAGATGAGAGAGGAGGACTCAACGCTGACTCCGAATGCAAGTGGGCCAAGGAATATGTACGCATAAGCCCTGAACCGGAAGGAGAGCGGAAGAGCAGGAGCACAATTTCAAATCATAATAAGGATTTCCTCCGGTGAATCCGGACTTAAATTTTACCATAGGACCATGCATGTCGAGAAGTTCGAGGGGACCAGAGTCCGGGAAATGATAATGTCTATTCTCTAAAGTTCTTCAAAAGCTTTCTCCAACTATGCTATTATTTGTGATATAATAGTAAGTCAGATTTGAAATGCAACTATATGTATATATTCGATGCATAGAATAAAACAGCCTTGACTTAGAATTTCACGGAACCCCGGACCGAAAGTGGGACACGTCGGCCAATTATTATAGACGAGATGAAAGTCTATAACGCACAAGCTATGAATGATTGCTTACTTATTCGGGAGAGTGATGGAGAAACGAGTTTACCGGCGAATTTTTTACTATCCATCTTGCTCGAAGATCGACAAGAATCTAAGAGTTGCACAAAGTGCTGATATGCAAGGTAAGAATGATTGTCTTTGGTATGTAAGCTATGAACGATTGCTTACTTTCGGAAGAGTGACGATCGCTTGAGTTTAGTGGCAAAGTTTTTAGGATCGGTCTTGCTCGCCGGAGATCGATGGGAGATCTAACAATTGCACAAAGTGTCGTCAAGGAGATTAGGCGGCAAGTGGCATATTCCTAACCAGAAGCAAGCCTGGTTAATGCCAATGAGCAAATGCACTTTGCTGAGATTACATCAGCAGAAGGACGCAGCTTCCCCTGATGGCGGAGCGTACATCCACACATTTCCGTGGAACTTGTGCTCAGTCGTTTGAGCGGCTCACCGGATGTTCCCGTGAATAATGATCGCTAAGCGACCTTAATTATGGTGGACGCCAACCTGATTTTCATTACGACGCGCGACCAACGCCTCATGCGATTAGCATGATCTCGTTACTCGAGATTGAAGTTCTCGTAATAATTCAATGTTACCCGGCAATTACACATATGGAGATACATGTACCTCTGGACGAATAATATACAATATTGTGATAAGTTCATCTCGGTTGGTGAGGATGTGAAATGGGTTAGCAGTCAAAAAAAAAGAAAAAGAATTAGGTCGAGAGGGGATTAACTGGGCGAGGATTACACGTTCTGCGCAAAATCTTGCGAAGCCCTAGGGTAAAATCGAGTTTCTCGCCTCCACCGCTCTCCTTTCGTATCTTTTAACTTCCTTAAGATAACAATGTGCTCGCGAGCGGCAATGCGGTTTCGCGAATCTCGTTTCTCTTGAATCTCTTCGCGCTACATCGCCGACGAGCTTCGTCGAGTTGGCGCATCTTATTTTACGTCTCCCTCGATATAATTGTTCCTCTCTAACAACGTCGGCCAAAAGGGACGCGTTTTACATTAATATCAGTGAGTGCACACACGCGGCAGGGATTAGATCAGCACAAAGATCCGCCGGATCCTGGCAACGCTTCAAACGAGCGTGCATGCGCACCTGTGCTCAACAATGTTGCTCGTCGTCCTCTGCTCTTTTGTGCTTTGATGTTTGAAGTAGATTCCCGGAGAAAGGAATGATCGCTTTAAGGGAACGAAATACTTGCAGAGTACTCGGATGTGCATTTCGCTCTCACGAAAAAATCATCTTTCTTCAGGTTGCAACCAAAGTACTGCAAGTATAATACCGACATCCATTCTAATATTGATAATATCGAGAATTATTCTTACCAACTGTATAATAGAAAACTGAAAAACTTTATCATTACAATCTCATACAATATTCAAGGTACAAAAATGAAATCTTTAGCAGAGGCTGTGCTACCAGCACGAATAAATGAATGAACTCCATTGATACAAATTTATGGGTTCTCGATGGAAGATTGTAGCCGACTTGGCGTACGCATGAAAGAATAAAGGCTGCCGGCAAAAATATGTTTAACCAATAGCGATCTCCTCAGGATAAAGGGAAGGAAGGCCTTGCGGGTGTCGTTAAAAGCGACAAGTACTAACTGCCCCTCGATACCGGGGAATACGATTGCCCGAAATCGCCGTATGTACTCGTTCCACAGGATTCCCAAGGGATGTCCCGGCCAGAGTCCCTCTTTCCTCGCACGATTCGCTTAGGAACCCATAAATCAGGAGCCGTTGCAACTATCCCAGGCCTCGCTCGGCTATCGAAAGTCATGCATTATCGTGTACACAACGAAAGAGAGAGGGATTGAGGCGCAAGCAGAGAAAAGGAGAGAACGGAAACCCGAATTCCTTGGCGAAAGAAGATTTACAGGACGTCGCCGTTCACGAACTCCCTGTTTCAGCCGTAAGGACATTTGAAGGAAGCACCCTCGACTTCACAACTAGTCCTTCGTCACCGACTTACGTCCAATTGGAGATGGAAATAGAAGTACTTTCAAATAATACAACCGTCTGAAGGACTTTCTCGCGTTGGTAGTCGTATATTCTTATCAATCGAAATATAAAAGCTTCGTGTGACCAAAGTGGGAATTTCTGCATTGAAAATCTACTGTCTATCTATATTTAGTTATTCCATCGTTATTATACAGCAATCTTAAATTTACTAGAACGATTAGTGTTATAAGAGTAGCTTCCAAAAAATAAGAAGACTAGCTGGAAGTCGAGCGCTTAAATAAACGACTTGAAGAGCAGTTTGGGAGAATCGATTTCAAGATTGGGTATTTACGCCGCGGATGCCTATACGTTTCGAGCTGTCTGTTAACGATCGAGGACTTTGTTAGATAGCCTCGGCGGGATACCGTAATGCACGATCGGCACAGAGACATGTTTATCACTCGTTTACCAAGAGATAAAACCCTGTGCACCCACCCCTCTATTGCGATGGCTCCTACTGCTACGGGAAAGGACAGGGACAATTTATAGTTTGCCATTGAGAGAGAGATCATTGTTAGATCCTCTTTTCAATCTCAAAGATCTCATTCGTGTGGATGGCAACGCCAATATTTATTCCTCCCAAGTGCAGGTTTCCTGCTCCCCGATAGAAAACTTTGTCCGTTTCTAAGAAAAGAAATCCCCATTTAGTTTAAGCGATTATTATTGGCTGAAAAGCCAAATAAATATATCTCCAACATTTTATCAATAGTACTCTAATACTACACGTACCAAATAAAATGCATCCCATCAATAAAGTGTATAAATATTTACTCGCCCTGCGTAAACGCATATTTTATTTTCGCTGCGATGACCAAATGGCTGGACAGCAATCGGTGATGTATGTACATCTGTTGGAAAAACCAGTTATAGAGCTTTGCCATGTAATGCAGTGGGACACCGAAGTGTATTTCAACTCGATGCAATAACTGAAGATTACAAAATCGAGCTTTTCTTGCATTCGCACTCAAGGGAAGAGAGTGGGAATAGTTGCAAGACCATCGCCCATCCAGTATCATAATTTGAACTTAACATAATTATTCTGCAAGTTAAATACTCCGAATAACACCGAACACACAATGTGTCAGAAAAAACAACGGCAACAGTTATCCGAATAAGGAAAGGGAGGGCTAGGGCCAGGGGAGGAGAGGAAGTCAACAAAGGAACTAGCTTGCACATTCATCGAATAGGAAACTACAGTGAGGTTCTCCTCGAGAGAGCTCGAACGATCACAAAGAAGCAAACGAAGTGTATGCGAGCGTTTTCCAGCCTCTCCTTTTCATTGAAGTAGACTTGTGCCATAGTGAATAAAGCGGCGCGGCGCGGCGCGGCGGCAGAAGAGCGGCCGCGCAAAAGAAGCTGCTCGGCAGTGACTCTTTAAAATGAAGACTGCCACATAAACACTCGAATTATTCCGCGCCCACTGCTATCCAGCAGCCGAGATTGCGACAAACTTGTCTGAGAGTCAGCCACTTTCTCGCTCGGATGCTAGACGACATGATGATGAACGACACAAGGATAATTAGGATTTTGCAGGGATCCTCTGTGGCCGCCAGTACGGATTCGTGGCTTTCAGGAATAAGCAATCAATAGTCAATCAGTTGGACTTCCGTGCTAATCACCCAGTGAAATGAGCTTATTATCGTAGAGACCTTTCGTGCCAGGACACGCGTCCTGTCCTCGCTGCTTCCGGTCTAGCCGGACCAGACACCCTCAGACATTGTGAGGTAATTGGAACTCGTCGATCGGGAATTTACGATTGCTACGCGACAAGAATACTCGACGAACCTGTTGAATAGTTCTCTCGACAAGGCGCATCACGCTTTACGGACCAGACGACAGCCTACTTTTTAGGCGGCCGAGTGCTCCGTTCGGCTTGATATCCCAGCATTAACTGCCTTCCAAGACTTCCTTCCGGAAGAAACTACTTCTTCGAATGACAAAATCCTACTCCCAATTTACTCCCTTTTACGAAAGCACTTGTGACAGCAAATGTTCTTTCAATTATCTGAGACTTTTAATCAAAGAGATTTAAACTTGGAAAACTTAGACACAAAATGGACTGTTTCTTAAACTGAATTCAAAGTCCAACTATAAAAGTTTCTTAACAGACTTTGAAAGCGAATTGAAAGCTAATGAAATTGAAGGTGCGAATCTTAAAAGTGCCAGCAAAATCCACGTGGGATTTATAAACACTTGTGTAGCACCGCACGTGTTTCCCGGTTCACAGCTAGCTACACGGGCCGTTAATTTTCTCGCCCTTTTCTAACGAAGTATTTCACCGACATAGATTTATAGATCTGCCATACCTGTTGCGCGAAAACCGCAGCAGTAGTGGCATCGTTTTTCGATGCGTGGCTTCGCCCGGTTTGCGAAAGCCGATGGTGAGATATACCGGATATATTTAGCCAGGCAGGGCGAAGGTATAGCTGTGCCTGCGATTTGCATGGGATATTCAACAGCACGCTCCGAGACGAAGATCTCGAAGGTATGGCTTGAAGATTCAGGCAATTCCTCTTGGCCCGACAGGCAAGATTAATGCGAGCGCACCTTCGTCCGTTCATAGACGGAAGTAGAATCTTCGCCTCAAAAGGGAGCGTTCCACTCGCGCATCCTAGCCGAGCAGCCACGTGTGAATACTGCTTCAGAACGCAATGCATCTGCGGCTTCTTGGATGCAAACAAAGCGGGTATGCCTGCAACGAGCGTATCCTCCGAGGACACAGTCATTGCCGACGCAACCAAACAAAGCCGGTGCAATGAAAATAAAGAGGGAATGAAACTAGAACATGTAGAGCGCGGGCTCAAACGATTCCGTCCACTCCCCCGGCTGGCTGCCGGGGCTTTTGTACGTAAACAAACCCCCGGAGTGGACGGAATCGTTTGAGCATGCATGTGCAGGTTTGTGTTGTCGAGCATCAAGGATTCCGCCACGACTTGGGAACAGTGAATACAGTTTTCAACTCTGTACGAATGCGAGCGCTCTAATTATTACTCCATGCTAAGCTACGCCAGAACAAAAGTGTCAATAGAAATATATATTGCGGTAAATCAGAGCTTTCAAAGATGATTTATTATTTAGTAGCGGTTCAAGAATGTCACCTATTAAATCAAAAAGTGATAAGAATAGGGGAATACTAATATTTATGATAGTGAAATTTTTGTACAGGTTAACAGCACCAAGTAGTTAGCATGTCGCGATAGAATCCTTGATGCTGCAATTCCGCAAGCGAGCGAGAACAGCGGGATGCTTGATAATGCGGGCGCAGAACGATCCCGCTAACATGACATTAAAATTTATCGAGCAACCGGGCGGAAATTGGCCAAGGGAATCGTTAGAGCTGGAGATTGATGCAGTGCGTTCTGGCGAGGTCGCAATTCGCATGCGGAGATCGTCATTGCACTGTATAAATTATTGTTCAGCGAGCAATCTTGTCGGCGGGCGCAGAGTCAACAGCGCTACTAAACTATTACAATAACCGTCGTGGCGGCGATACCGCGCAACTAAAATACTGTTAATCCTCGTGAATAATTAGCACTCGTAAAACTGAATGAATTTGGTGACAGTGATGGAAGTTTCAAGAGTATAAACTTCCCACAAGCGAGGATAAACCGGCGCATGTTACTGTTGCGATAAGGATAGAATAAAGTTAATTACCAGTTAAGCATTTACGGTCGAGAGTGTTTGCGGTGATCTCTGTCACTACGCTCGTTAAATTCAATTACTCACGCTTCCGATGATAACTTCCACCATCTGTCTCCCATCCTATCTCTTACACTTATAATTAATTGCACTACATTTAAGTAAAATCCACTCAAACTTTAAATACCTTAAAACCATACGTGACACCAAGACTACCTGAATCTTGGTGCGGAAAAGATTAAAAAGCGACTCCTCAAGTTGTTGAGAGATAACGAATCGAAATATGAATGGAGCGGCATACGATGGACGGCTGAGGGAATAAGCCCATTAAGCACTCGGTAATCGCGAGGAGAATGATTGTAACAGTAAGCATCGGCGATTGTTCGGGGCATTGAAGCCGGGTGAAACTCGCGCGTACGGGATGTTATGTGGTGGAGGTTGATTAAGCCGCGCTTTCAGACGTCAAATCCAGCGAGCAAGCTGGATATCCCGTGCATCGAGTATGAGGGCCGTTCGATTGAAGCAGCCGGGGCGAACTCAGCCCCAGCGGAACACCGTTCGCCAGAGTGGAATTTCAATTTCAAAAGTGGACATCGATCCTCGCCGCCACCCCTCCTCCTCCTCCTGCTCCTGCCGGGCGTACTATGTTTTTTCACGAACCCCCGAGGATATTCTTCTCCCTCCCCGGTAACCAGTGACTCGCTATCTCAGAATGCGGGACACGCAGCCCTCGAAAAGGACCGACGAATTTCCACGTGCTGTTGTGGATGCTGCGATACAGCGGCGCGTGTGTATCGTTGGTATACGCCGGCCGGGCGAAGAAAAAGAGACGAAGTCACGGAGGTGCGGACGCTGGACAAAATGGGGCTGCGGAGGTCAAAGCGGCCGGCGGATAAAGGGCGAGATAATTATCAGCACTTTGTTACGGATCGCTTGAAGCTTCCTTTCAGTGGCCACCGAGCCATATACGGGGGATCATTTATCAAGATAAGTTCCGGCCAAGCCCGGGGATCGCGCGACATTCGACATCTACTTTCTTCTGCGCTACTTTGACCCACCCTTATCGAGACTGTCGGGCCCCGTGGCGATAATTGTTTCGTTAAGTGAGAGGAAATCTCCGCGACGTGAATAAATCGAGGTCCGCTGACCGAGACTTGGACTCTTTGAGAAAGGAACCCATTTTGACCTCTTCAAGCAGGCTGACAGATATGTGCGCGATTATCCTTCTTTTAAGGCAAGCTTTCTTCATAATAAATGGCTTCGAATATGAAGGGTCCGAATTGAAATATTGGTTTCTTCGATCAATTGTCGTTATAGAGATAAAGTGGGGCAAGATATCTGATAAAGAGATGCAATATTAGTGTCTGAGTGACGTGACCACTATACGATTGCACGATTCCTTTTCTTGAAGCTACCAATTTGTCGGTCAAGATTTAGTAACCCGCTAATTTTATGGAATATTGAATAAAGAAAGAAAAATTACATGTTTCCGTAGCAACCCTAAGAATATAATAATTTCGAACGATGTGTTAAGGGTGGATTTCGTAATAATAGTTCTGCAGTACATGCTAGTTAGTCGAAGTTAATATTCTATTACCATATAAAGTATGCGATATTAACTTGCAGCGCCCGAGAGATTTTTCGTTCTTAAAATATCAATTTAATATTCTAATGCATCGTGCAGAGACTGTGCCGAAAAGGTATTCGCTTCCGCGATGCGGTGCTCGACACGAAAAGGATTAAAGGGCTCTAACGCTTGTGAGACCTCGGGGTTTAATGTCGACGAGGCACCTTTTGAATTTCGCAAAAGCGCACATCCCCTTTATGTCAGGCTGAACTCCTGCCGCGAACGGAACAGTTCGATTGGCCGAATACTTTTTCTCCACTGTATACCGGCATATAACTGCTAAATTCGATCGATGAAACTAACTAACTAGCCGTTCATCTGGCTTAAATATAGGTTTACTTTCTCCATGTGAATAAAAACATTTTACTCTAATTGCAAGAAACGATTCTTCTATTATGTAGCGAATGAAAGACTCGCTCCTATAATGATCCCTTGATTCATTAAACCGATCCAAGGAGTGATGGTGTTATAAAAATGTCGAATTTGAAGTTTATAGAGAGAAATAACAAAGGCACTACCTAACAGGTAAAAATGCAAATCCCAGAAATGCCAAAAACTCTGATTCAGAGGGTGAGTTGGGAACAATGCGCATAGCAGATTTACTTGCTATAAAGGCCGTCGCTGGCGGACAACACGCGCGCGAGTGAGAATGGTGCGCAGCGGAGCGTGTTCGAGGCAAGGAAGACACGGAAAAAGAATGCGCGTCGGCACTCGATCGGGCGGATCGATGGTGCAGTTTCATTGTCAAACGTGAAACGCGAGGCTTCTCATGCCGGAAGCTTGCATGCAGCTTTACTAAGCTCTCGGGCTGCCGCGTTGGTACAAGCTGTCGGCGCTGGTGCGTGTAGTGTGTACAGAAAGAGGAGGGAACGAACGCGGATGGAAAGAGAACCGAGCAGCGCGAACCGGTTGATCTAAAATGCCCGGGCAAGAGCAGCACTATTCTCAAACGCTCGCACGCGGATGTTGCGACAACCCTCTCCACTCGACTCGACTCTTCGGCACGTACACACATCCAGAGAGATGCTGCCTCCTGCTAGACACACAGACCGCCACCACGCACACCAACTGAGTATATGTAGCCGTACGTGACGATGTTACGTGTACGCGTCCATCCTCCAGCTTTAACTGGAACCTGCGAGAGGAACTCGAGAGCTTTCTGTGAAGTAAGCATCCCACGTGAATCATGCTTCCAAGGAGCATATGCAATTATTCCGATATTTCGTCGACAAATCAATGCTGCCCACCACGTCCCGTTCTCCGGTAAATTCGGGCAAAACGTGCGTCTCGCGCGGCTCTCCTCGAGAATATCGAGTGACAAACTTGCACCTCTTCAAGCAAGCCCCTGACCACTCACTCCCTATTTTGGATTTGCAATAATTTCCTAAAATTATATGAATTCAACTCGAAGAGCCTGGTTTCTCTAATAACATTGTCCCCTAATTGTCTTTCGTTGCTAGGGAAGACTGCAAAAGCTGCAGCACATAAAGATTATTAATGAAAGAGGATAAAGAATTCGATATACGTAAATGCAGAAACAAATTTTCAGATAGTAACACTATATCTTGAAACTACGATTCAATCCAGGCTCTTTCGTAGTGTGAATCCAGCTGAGCCCCCCACGATTTTACTAATTAAATGGTGCACCCCGGTGGCCACCGAGAGGACAAAAGCAGGAGTTTGCAGCACTCGAGATGAATTACAAAACGTTTCAACAGGTAGCAAAGTTGTGCAACTAGTTGAGCCGAAAGATAAAAGACGGGGTTCCCGGATCGGTCTCCGGTCCACTAGAAGCCGGGGGGTTTCTCGACTGTTCCGTAAGCTGAGAGAAAGCGTGCGACTGCTTTAAATTGACTGGCCCAAGGCTGCTTCGAAATTCCATTTGCCTTAATGCATTTTCAAGTTTTGATTGACCACTTCAAAGCAGTCGCCCTGACACAAGGAATTAATGCTCCTCCACGAAACTTCGTTATTAGCCCAGATTCCCCCTCTGTTAGTTTAATACCGACTGATCTAGCGAGGACCTCGCGCGAGCTCCTGGATTCCTTGTGGTTAGCTCGGCCTGGTTACTTCCCCGGCTCGTGAATAATCATTGATCAACGCCGCAACTCTCCTAATTAGATATAGAACACCCAACTGCACTATGACATTACCGTTATCGTTACCCCATTTTTCCCCATAATTTTCGTGTGAGCTGACCCCCGTGGAACTATGTCAAACTAGCTCGAACTGAGGGACAATGTTAACTAGCACTTAGCCATTCTGCTTCTGTAATGATTCTGTCATTAGGCATTGTAATTGCTTTAAAGTACGCGGACGTTTACGTTTCGATTCTTCGTGAATCTACTCGATTCAATGGAAATGATTGCGACTTCCCCGGCGACTAATTAATTGTCATTAGTTAATTCTCAACTGGTTCGACTGCTGTGTCAAGAAGACACATAAATCTTTTCGTTCCTCCGCAGTCTTCCCAAGGTTTCCGGCTTCGCCGAGAAAGTAGGAGACAAGCGGAGAGAGAGAGAGAGGGGGGGGAAAGTAAGAGATGGAACAGTGAGACACAATCGGATTCCGGCTAAGGTCGCAGCTGGAGCTTACCCGGAAGGAAGCGGGCAAGAGGGTGCTAGCGGCCAGATAAGAAAGGATGAGACGAATTGCCAGTATATACAGTCAGGACGCAGAAGCATTTACTGCCACTGGAAATCAATTTTTCGAAGACAATAAAATCCTCGTAAAAAGGCAGAACAAGACCAGTGATTTCGACCTGACGCGATATTTGGCAAACTCACAAAGCTTAGAAGCTTTGTTGTCGAATACGCTGCAACAACAACTGATTATTCTATATTTGCAAATTGAAAAATGTTCTCCAATTATCTTCCCTCTTAGCTGTCATAAAATGCGATTGGACAGCTGTCCGATCCATTCCTTTTATATAAAAGCGATGAAAGCTTAAGAGGATCTGATAAGAGAGGCTCGGATAGTCATAAAGGACGCGGAGCGAGGTGCCAACAAACGATTGGAAATAAATGTCAGCTCCGCTAGTAAAACCGCTGCAACATTATCTTATAAGGAGCAAACTATACGCGCGCCGTGAAGCCCCGCCCTAGCGGGGCTAATGAAATCGGCGGGCAAAAATTAAAACGCTACTCTTAACGAAGCAGTTGAACCTTTTATTGCCGGCTATGGCGGTGCGCCATATAGCCGAGCCCCGGCTTCGTACTTAAAAGCCCTCAGCCCTCCTATAATGTAATGATAAATCACCGGCAACGTAATTATCTATCGGACCATTGTGCAAAGTGAAACGATGGACTATAAAAACTGTTACTACCACCTTGCAGATAAAATCTCTTGAAACGTAAAAATAAAATCCGCGGCCGAACATATTCCCAGCGAATACAAGCGGCTCCTCGCGTTAATTTGACATGACTGATCTACCGTGAATTTTATTTACAACCTGATTCTTTACTTGAAAGCAACACGCGAAATGAAAAATAAAAAAGAAGAACCAAAGATGATTGATTCTGTCGATCTAAAGTATTAAAACTCGAGTTCTGTTCAGCGCAGAAAAATGAAAAGAGTGTATCGTGGAATTCGAATGGTATCTATCGAAGTAGCTTATAAGTTACAACTTGTTCAATGGAACAAGTCGATCAATAGAACTTGTAACAAATCGTGTTTCTTTTAACCGAAACCCTTTGACCAATCAAAGCACGCGCGAGGAAAAAGTACTGCGGCCAACTGACTGGGGATAAATCTCCCTAACTTGTTCAAGCCCTCCTATGCAGAGAGGGTGTCATTGAGGCGCGCTACGTGACCAGAGCAATCCTCCCACCGCAGGGACATATCGGAAGAAGAGAACTTTCATATCTCCGTCATCCAAGCTCTGCGTAAAGCTAGGTAACCCAAACCGCATTGACCTTTGCCACCTGAAACTTCGAGCTCGTTCTCACCGCAGCTTTGTGGCAAACTCGTCCTCCCCGTGACTGCCAGGTGCTACTTTATCCGTTGGAGAAAAGAGTAACCACAACTGACGGGGGAAAAGAAAACAGACGTGTTTTCTTGTTGCCCGTTGAATTGATACGTAAGGATGCGATGAGAAGATCGTATCCTTTCGACTTTCTGTAGACTGAAACGAGAGGATCGTTAGACAGACCGGAGCTCCTTCCGCCTCTCAGCGAGCTTTACTGCAAGCTCTTTGTGTTCGCCTGTAATTTTTCAACCAGCACTCAACACCCTTCATATTACGGCCGCGTCTTCCGAAATGTGTGTATCAGTACATACACACACACTCTCTCCCTGTCTATATAGATCTGTGCAGCTTCGGAATATGTATCATATATTCCTCATTACTCTTGTAGGATTTCACATGGGTTGCTAACAAGCGCACCTGATTGTGATCTTACTCGAGAAATGCCGAAGTGGGTAATTTCGGATACTTATAACATGAAAGAAACTGTTCGTAATAAAATATATCGATGCGTATTATGGGAATAAAATACATCGGGAAACTGGATAAAATAGCAGATTTCTCCGAAAATTCGTTTGGAATTTTCACCGTAAACAGAAACTACTACTATCTGTTCTGGTATAACTGTGAAAACGGAATAAAACTGGGGTGAAATAACGCCTGAAAATCCGCGAGAGCGAGGATTCGTGCCATCGATGAAAGAAAGAAACTTTCTATAAAAGCAGGGCTTGTGTTCTTAATTTAAACAACAGCATTCTCACTGGAATTCCTTAACGCTTTGGGCTCGGTAATCCGAGTTTTCACCACCGAACTCCATAATCCCTAGCCAGGAGAAAAAGAACAGTTAGACGAGAATAAAATTCAGTCACATCTTGGTTGAATAGAGGCGCGGAGGGTGGCGCTATCAAAATGTTTTCCATTTGTGCAACACTAAACCAACGGCAGGAAGACCATTATCACGCGAGGAATTCTCTAACATGGAAGAATGCGAGCGAAATGTCGGTAGTAGTCGGGAGATGGCCGAATGCGAATGGAATAATTACATTTGCTGCTGTACCGCTTTCGTTTTTACCCTTTCGTATGGCAGGACGCTTTCATTGTTCGTCGGCGCGCTATTATTTCGAAATTTCAGCGGAAGCCCCATTCTCACGGGGACAGGACAACTCGACCCATTGACAGTCAAACCCGAGGTATTCCTTTAATTCTGCTACATCGATAGGAAATACGCGCGCACAGACATTTCTGCTTGACCTCTGAACCTTTGATAATTGAGGTATCGCCACACTCTGCTCTTACACTCTCGTTAACATCGATACTTCGAGCGCATCGCCCGGTGAAGCCAAATGGAAATTCTGAAAAAATGACGATGTGGTTGCACTGAAAGCACACGAGACTGCTTTCACAAAATGTCCAATTAGTTTTGGCAATTTCTAACTGGTCGATCGGAAACCCCGAAACTTATTGCATCCGAGAACGTACAGTGCCGTAAATATGAAATGTCAGAAGAGTCTCGAAGCCCTTTGAAATAACTGGCTGGAAATTGGAATAGAGCGCGAGAAATGCCAAAGTTCCATACAAAAAATCAGAAAAAATCTGACTACTTTGATTGGCACAGGAAAAACGTGGTGGAGAGTACGAATTCTTGCCAAGCACTTCGCTTACCAGCTTCAACCAGGCGTTTGTCGTCAATATCTGATTCTTCTCGTCCTGAAATCAGAAATAAAAGTAGCGTTAGAACACGATCATTCTCTAGTGACTTCTATAAACTAGTTGTTACATGGGTATAATACATAGAAATTGTTCTGTGCAATGTAGTATGGCAGTTATCAGTTAGCTATCTTGTTATCTTCAATAAAATACACTCGATTTTATCTGGATACTTTTTGAAAAGAAGATTCTATTGGTTACAAGTGCAACTCACAGCGACCAGCAATCAGATTTACTGTAATTGTTTGTTACAAATTTTGCTTTCTCCAATTGAATATATTTATTTTCCTGGACTCTACCTTGAATGGTTTTACGTGTGCGGCTATTAAATTCCCAGAATACTATGACAGCAATTTGAATTCTTAGTGGGTTTTATCGCGGCTGAGCGAGAATCTTTCGTAGATAGAGTGTGTGTGCAGGAGGAAGTACATATTTCGAGATGCAACATAGCTCGTCCTTCACTCCACTCTTACTCCGGCGAATTTTATTACCGCGTGAATTGCATGAATCTTACATTGCCCAATGTATATATATACGAGCTGTACGCGTTTAATGAAAAGGCAGGCCTTCATTCTTCCTTAGAGAGAAAGTGGATGTTCTCTGAATATAGACCAGTGCAGCGCGCTCAATGTATGACCAAGACTGATTCACCGAATTCTTCAGTCATGAATAACGGCAGTACGCCGAGAAGTACTTCATACTTTATGCATGTAGGTACATTCGTAAAATCTACTGCCCCGAGCATGATGTGACCCGTGCTTTCCTATACTTCATATACTTTGTTGCAAGAATCCCCTAACTACCCTTGAGTAGCGAAACAGATGGCGCCGCTGTAAAAAGAGATAAGTAAAATCGAAATTCTACCAGGAACATCTGCCATGACTGGATGGAAATTAGTAAAGCTATTACAGACTAAGCCTTCTTTTAAAACTTCCTTCACCATCATATAAATTAAGCTAAAAGACTAATAGAAAAGATCTCGAAGAATTTTAATGTTCCTTTTTAAAAATGTTCTGAGATATTTCGCTTATATATAATTGCACAGTTGGTAAAATTCGAGACAATCAGTCTATCCGTTCATTAGCGAACGGGAAAGCTGGATATTCCCTTCAAGAAATACGAGCATCCGCAGAAACGAGACAGAAAATTCAATTTCCCTTGGTTTTTTTTCGATTTATTTAACCTTCACCTACATTGGTGCGCGTGACTGGTTCTACCGGCTTTAAAGCGAGATCAAATTAAAGCTCGTTTTGCCGTCCACTTCAAACTGAAATCAAATCGATCGCAAAAACTACTAGGTCAAAATGCTTCGCTCCCTCGCCCGGGAGAAACGGGGTGCATGAATATTCTACCGGGCATTCTTGTTTCCTGCACACGACGTGCCAAACTTCTTTGCCGCCACCAAAAACTAAAGCAATTCAGTATCTATTTTTTATTTTCAACAATTTGGCTGGCAGAAAGGACGCTTTTGCAATAAGAGTACTTTTAGAATTTTCCTCGAATAGTTGGTAATTCGAACGCATGAGTTTGTATGAAATAAAAATGAATGTAGAATTTATGCGCAGTGAGTCTGGTACTTCGGTTTAATGGTAGAAAGGCAGCATTAAAGTGACCCGGATATCATGTTGAATTATAGACGGACGGGCCTATGTATAATTGACACTTCAAAATACAGCGGAATGCTATCAATCGATACTGATTCGGAATTCATCCCTTTGACGTTCCATATAAGCGCAGTGGCAGAACGCTCGCGCTGCAAAATTGCAGTGGCTGCCGTGATATTTCCGTTATAGCAAACGCCACTAAATCCGATGCAGGATTGCACTGATAGCCTGGAACTGGCCACTAATAAACCACATTATAATCCCAGCCAAATTAAATTCACAAGTACTTGCCAACCCACTGGGACTCAAACTTGCATTCCGCGGGATTATGATAACGCGTAGGAAAAGAACATAACTTTCGGTCCTGAGTCCCTGAACAGCATTCTAAAAATGTATATGCTATGCAAAATAGTTAATACTCCAAGTGCATTACACTTTATGGATGCAGAAATTAAAGCATCCAGCTATTTCGTCGACAGACATATTTTACAATCATTTGTCTCGCTACGAGAATTAAACTATCTATATGGACGTTGAGAAAAATATTTGATGTAATATTATTACATTGCAAGATTGAGCTAGAAGAGCAGTCGAGCACCAACAATCTATTATTATTACGAAAATAGATTTGCCGGTGACATAGCTGTGATTAATCGCTGTTTAATTCATTGTTTCGTAGGAGAGAAGGGATCGTTGAGTAATAGGAAATCAATATGTGTATAATCGAATTATCGAATCAATCATCGCGAATCAAACTGGACTGCAGGTGGCCCCGATGTCGAAACTCGTTATTCAAAATACCAGGTCAAATTTTCGTTGGAATGCACGGACTCCCGCGTTCCGATTATTAGCTTTACATTTTCTCCCCGAACACAGTTGTTTGATATTATATGAAAATACTAAATGCTTGAAGCGTGAAATGCCAAAGCTTCAACTACCGACGGCCAAGCTTTAAGCCCTTTTCCACTAAATCCTTCCGAGCCAATTGTACATGTGGGATTTCAAATTTTTGTTCACCATCCATTTGGCAGCCGGAGTATACGACGTCTATGCGTCTGAGTGGGTTCATGAGATCACGTGAAAGGGTAACATTTATTACCACTTTTCGACGCGAAATTGGAAGTATGCCTCGCGCGTTCCCTCGGCGACAGTGCGCGGTGTAATATTTCACTGGAGAGTTTCGAGCGCCCCGCACTTTATCATCCATTCATCACGGCGGATATTCAGATACTTATCAGAAGCAGTCGAGCGATTTTAAATTTGCCACAATTTAGTGGCTATTCGCATTTTCATTCTAGGTCACCTTCGCTGCCTGTTCTGCATTCGATAATTGATACATTTCAACAACCCTAGTAGAAATTGATTTCGGGCCCAGACCGGCCTACAAGCAGTTACGATTTTTTAGCTAAAATTTGGTGGGGTAATCCGAGCAGGGCTCGACTTGCTAACCAAGCAAAAAAAGAATTACGCACCCGCGGAAAAATATTTACGCTGCGGACGTTTTCTCATTATTTTATTATATTAATATTTTCGAGTGTTCTCGTATTTATGCATTCATAAATAAACGATAGAATTATTAAAGTACAAAACTGTATCATTTATCACAAGAGTGTTATTTACTATATTCGATAGTAAAGTTTCATTGTGTTAACTACTTTGAATTTAAGTAAAACAGCTATTGTTATGAAAGTGATCGATTGGACTCGCGCAATTGGGATAGCAGCTCGTCTGGCACTTATGATGTACATGGCCTCTAGCTGTTAGGTTTGTCTGGCAGAGTTCACCGGCTTTGTGCAGTCTAGATACCCGACAGGGATCACCCAGTCTGGTTATCCTGACTCGTTGCGACTGAGAGACCGGTTGCCCTGATCTGGCCAGATCCGGTCGTTTCCTACTGGAGCCCCACCAGTAACCAGGATTGCCCAACTCAATTCCTGCCAGAGAACTATCCCGAATTACTGCCAACACAACACATGTATGGCAAAAGAGACTCTGTTGTTATAACTTTATTAAAATAATAGTAGCAATAGTCGTCGTAATTTTTGTAATTTTTAAGTTGAGACTGTTAGAAAACACTTTGTAAATTATAAGATGTTATAAAATGATGTTAAAATGTAGCTATCATTATTTTATCTTACGTTATACATTATGGGTTTTCGAAATTCGATGGAAGTATTCGTGAAATGAATCGGGGCAGAAATTTTCAGGGCTGAAGATCGACGGGCGCGGATGTTCCTATTTGGGTGCAGCTCCCTAGCAATATCAGTCCCGAACAAACAGTGTGGCGACTGCGAGCGCGCTAATAAACTGTGCGCGCCTTTGCTCCGAAAACTTATTGAAATTGGCGGTGGCCATCGCTTTTGACGGAAAGGTCACACGCACGTAATTTGCATGGGTGTCCACTTCAAAGTGAAATCGAATCGAAGGTCAGGTCGAAATAGGTCAGAGCGGGCCTTATCGGGCCACCCTGGCACGCCGGGCTACGTAAAATGTATCCGAGCTCTTCCATGTAAATGAGACATTTCCTCCAAGATCAATATTTAATCGAGGCCGGTGGCGCCGCCGTCGCCGCTGCCACCCGCCAATAATTATTGAACGACAACACTATTTTCAGCGGAATGTGAAACCGGACGTCCATCTCGCACGGCAACGATTTCTACTAGATCTGCGGGCTAACTGACGGTGCGGAATGTTGCACAAACACGGCGAGAGCTTAACGCAAAATTCGTTCGACAAGTGCAATTGGAAATTCGTGTCGCGAGAAAAAAGGGGTAGCGGGACGCGTTAGAACGACGTGGAGTGAGAAAAAAGCCGTTGATGGAGAACGCGTGCAACATTTCGACTGGTAACAAATGGTGCTTAACCCGGAAGCACGAGCGATACACATTCTCGGGATCGCTACTGAAACTAATCACGAGAATGGCCCTTGTCCGTACGGGAGGGATGTGTGTGAAACCTGTAATTGTATCCCGGTGCGTTCAAAGGGAAGCTGAATCGAAGGTCTTCGTAAATAGGTCACTCAAACCAAGGCACACGATACACACACCAAAAATACACAGCGGCACGCGCCGCTCAGCTCTGCTCTCCACCTACCTCCTAAATGCCAAGCTGAACCATTTTCGCCAATGACCCAGTTGCCGCAGGCAGCAGCACGCAAAAAAGCCGAAAAACAATACCGTGATTTTTACCCTCGATCTAACTATTTTCTCGTCCATTTCTCCATTCGCCCCGGGCTTTCATCCTTTTGCTATGAAATACACCAAATATTATTACACGAATCATTCCCACTGAACAGGATTCCTCTTCAACATTCTCGTTGGCAGTAAATTAACATTCGCGGATAAGTGTAAGTAATTATTAGTCAGTAATTAGTTGGGTCAGTGAGTTATCGATTTTTAAAACCCACCATTCCCTTAGTCAACCCATCTCTCACCTGGCTTCAAGCACACATTATAACTTTATATGCAAATAGAATTTCTGAAAACATGAACAACTTTCTACATTATCTCCACCCTTGCTCTACTCTCTATGTATGCAATGAACAACGTGATAATCACAATAGAATTAGGAAAACTGAACTCAAACGATATAAATGTTTAATTGTCAAAATTAGTAAGGGTTGCAGGATTCACCTGCAACTTTAAATCAACACTTACGATCCAAGTATATTTGATAACATGGCCAGAGAGGAATTTACGTGCGTCGCGCATAAAGAGCTCAAAAACAATGACTGCGAGAGGGGAAAAGCGCGAGCTGCCGTGAAACCAAGGGAAAGATTGTGCAGCGACAATTGTTTCCGCATTTAGCCAGCCGCACATTTATCTGCCTTTAAAAAGGCACGGCTGCTTTTTCCCGAGGGAGAGGATTCGCACGCAGTGGGGTGTCGCGAACGGAACGGGGAGGCTCGATCTGCGTGTACGTAGGTGTTTAGGGAGCATTGAGAATTAATGACTCCTCAAGCAGACGGGAGGACGAACGGGCTGTTCCAGTGGCCGAATGGACGCGTGACTTTAAGCGATACGAAGAGGCTGAGAGGCTATACCTCGATTTATCATTGCGATTCGGGATAGGTAAGGGGACGCCATTAGTTTGCCGCATTGAGTGGCGCCAGTGATAGACCGTTTAAGCTTTTAGAACGGTTATTAGGACGTGCTACCTCACGTTCCTAATGAGAACTGTGATTATACCTTCGAAATTGCGAACGAAACTGTAACATATTTAAAAGCCAATTTCAGTAACAAATTTAAATAATTCCTGCTAATAATCTGACCTGGTCAAAGAAATGATGGACAGTCCAAAAAACGGTTGAAAAACAATAATTTAAATGTACGAAAACGATTTCCTCTTCGCGTGGGGAGGTCGTTTAAAAATGAACTTTTTGATTGAAATGCAAAAGTTGCTCGAAGGGTAATATCCTGCATTTGGAAGGAAGAGATGAATATTAAAAGCTCAAGAGTAAAACGATACCGGGGAGAGTCAGTTAGTCGTTTCGAACGATCAAGAGCGATCAAGCGACACAAAAGGAAAGTAAATTGAAACAGTACTTTCTATATCCCGATATGAAATAGTTGCACGAGGGGGGAGGGAACGGTTGTGTCAGAGAGAGAGAGAGAGGAGGAGGACTTTCCAGCAAGTCAGAGACGGGGAATCTAAAATGTTTCCACGATATTACTTCACGCTCTAAGAATTATCAAGGAGACGAGGAGAGCCGACACCGACAGCGTCCGCCGAAGCAGTCGTGAACAATGGAACTCGTTTCAAGTTCCACATCATTAAGGCCTTCATTCCGAGTTGACAGAAATTCGCTCGAGTGCAAATTATAAATAGAACGTTCCGGTTTTGTCCTTCCAGACGACGGCTCGAAAAGAAGAAGCGTTAAATAGACTGCAGTTAAGGAAAAAGCCGGCTTTATTAAAAGATGCGCGAGAGGAAAATATTATCGTAGGCAGGATTCTATTATAGTGCAATAACAGAGCAACACGACAAATGGATAAACGTGATAGAATATAAAGTGGAATGTGTCTTTTAAATTGGACGAGAAGAAGCAATCAGAAAAGTATTTCAACTTAGGTCGATTCAAATAATTTTCTAATTTCTCGATCTTGTTCAACTTTAGAGAAACTTATTTGGCATACAATTTTCACTGCTGTTCGCAACTGTACTGGAATTATCATAGTGCACTGTGCATTTCTACCTGGAATATGAGAAAGAAATACTGAATGATACTTAGCTAGAGAGTGAAATACCACGGTTGCTTAAGCTCGACACTGATAAGTCTTACTTTAAGCCCACGGGTGCACGTTTATCTGCAGCTTAAACTTCTTAAAGAGCTGATCGCTTTAGAAGAGCAGTATAAAAACGGACGGTCGCGGAAGGTGAGTTTAACGAACGGCGATGCCAAAGAAAGGAAGTCAACTTGAGTAATGGCGCGAGTTTTTATCCTGGCACGCAGGGCATCTCCCATTTTGATAACGAAAATATTTCAAAACCAGCCCTTCTAGCCACGGCATGCCAAGCGATGTTGAGGAAGAAACTCTGAAACTTGATCATGTTTTCCAATACAATAAAAATAAAAATTCGACGCTCATATTAAAGTTAAAACTGAGGGTAAAAGCCATTGCATATTCAGTGTCCAAATTGAACTAATATTGTACAAAGAAACAAAGTACAAAACTACCATTTCTACAACAAATCAACAGAATAAACAAGTATTCCCTTCATAAAAAAATTCTTAACTAAATGAAATGTCTTGTGGTATTAACCCTTGAATCTCGTCGCTCGAGTTCCAACGCAATAACCAGGGATGTGAAACAAACTTGGTAACAAATGGGAGCAGAGAAATTAAAGGCAAGCCGAAGTAAAATTCCGCTGATCATCACTGCCTCACTGCATCCTATTTCTAGCGGTATGCCGCACAGATACAACTTCCACGTGAAATGACGGAGGACGAGTAATATGATGAGCTCGCTTTACCATTTTATAATTGCGACGCTGATGAAAAAGCCCCTCGTCAGTTTTCGCGCGACAGGTGTATGTGTGAGTGAGTGCATATAACTTTGAGCAGGTGCAGAAGCCCTCTCTTAATGTCGGTGTATAGATCTTCGAGGGTGTGTATCGTGACACATACACACACTCACATTGACGAGTCTATCTGTACCGAAAGAAGAAAGGCTGCCGGTGGCCGCACGAGAGCACAAAAATCTGAAAAGACGGCTTTAATGCGGGACACGGCGCAAGAACGAGGAGAGCCCGGATATTCTCTCGACAGATACTTCTCATTATGCTAATCGAAATTCGAGCGACGTTCACGGTCGAACGACGGATGGAAAGCTCGACGCACACTCTACATGTTAAGAATGGATTCCTCTGCCAAGAAAGTCACTCCCACGAACTATCATATAGATAAAGAAGCTTTCGTCAATGACGAAATTCATGGAACAGGGAAACTTAGGTTTCCAATTTAAATAATGTCGAATAATAACTTGGCACACTCGAAATGAGTACAGCGCAATTAGAGGAACGTCAAAAGCACGAAAACACATGTCGAAATGATGTTAGAGAGTGTTTATGAAAGTTAATTAATTGGAAATTGCTTTGCCGATATAAAAATTGAAATTTCTCTCGTATTCGGCTTTATTACCAAACTGGCCGGTGTACTAACAAAATATTAATTTCCTTGAGTACCTCCTCTTTCCCGATTCTATCGAAAACGATTTCGGCTAACAGAGAGTAACATATTTATAGTACATTTCCACTACAAATTTCGGGCTAACAGCTTTCACAGTCGAAAGAGGAGAACGCAGCCATTTTCCGAAGTTCACTTCCCAAGCGATTTCTAAACCGCGGAAACGGTGCGGACCATTTACGTAGCTCGGTCCGCCAGTTAGCATGTATTCCGAAGCGCGTTACTCGGAAATTTAAGACTTCGTTTTGGAAGTTCGAACCTGCGCTTCGTAGAATACTATCCTCCAGTCACGTTTTACATGGACGAACATGAATGCCGAGTCATGCGAGAATATCATTAGATTACGGAAATATTTCGAAATTTCTCGAAGCACGATAACTCGGGCACTGATCTGCTATTTTCGTGCTCATAAAATACGTGTACTGCGGAAAGCCAACAGGTTCGATCTCTATTTTCAAACCGACTAGTTTCCTAAAACCCATTGTTCCAATTACTTGGCTAAACTTGCCGATAAAATAGATCTGATAAGTTTTAAAAGTGGTTGAGAACTTTGATGAAATACCTATCAGTTATCGCGTGTAGTAGGCGCACTCAACAGAAACATCTACAAAACAATTGGAACCATTGGGAACGTGGAACTCGGCCATGGAATGTTATCGGGGCATCGATAAATCAGGAGTGCATTATGGTATCGATGGCGGAGCCCTCAAAACAGGGTTCATCGAAATCCCATAAGAGTAAATCTCGCTCTAAACTAGACGAACTGGGGGTACGTGCCGATGATAGTAGGATAAAGAGCGGGAGTACGGAAGTTCGATGAAAATTTAATATCTCCGCCCGGCGAGTTTCGGTATGTTTAATGGAAAACGACCAGCAGAAGGCTTTTCCGGAGTAGGATTTACAGAGGTCGATACCTCTACTTACGTGTTTACGTAGTACCACACATCGAAAAAGGGATAAAGAGTTTCCCTATGAGAATAGAAAGATGATTCTCTCCGTGACCCTGTTACTTTTCATCGCCATTCGCACAACTATTGGACTCTCAGTCACTCCATATTGAATTGCAATCCACTCAGATCTCTCTGTTTACACTTTACTGAGATATACAGCAATATCATTATATTGCAGAGTGAGGGAAAACCACGCAATTCTCCCGATTTCCCATTTTCTCGAATCACTTCCAACTCGTTTCTTCAAGTTTCTTATTTAACAGTATGAATATGTTTTCATACATACCACGTCGATGATCTGCTGCAAGGTGATGCCGAACTTGACTTCAAGCGGCTCGCTCTCGTTCGCCACCGGCCTCTCAAGGCTGTTATATGTAGACAGCAACGCGTTCAATAAGCGCTTCTCATGCGCCCCGCTGAGGCTATCTGAAAGCAACAAGCAAGACCTGCACGTCAGTAGGGGTCGAATCCGACAAAGCGCGTCTTTCCCTATTGGAAAGGTGTGCGAGGAAGCGCGAACAATGTGGAGTTTGGTTATATTATCTTAGGTAGATGATCAAGTAAACAAAAGGTTTCCAAGGTACATGCACCAGAACTTAGCAAAATCATTTGATATGCTTTGTAATTTGGAAGGAAAATGTTTATGGCTACGTTAAAGAAAGTAGATGTAAATCTTTCATAGTTTTTATACTATTACATACTACGCAAATATAAGTCACTGCATTTAAAATACCCATTAGTTATTTTATGATATCTTTAAGTTATCGGAACCAGAAAGATCTGAAATGTAGAATGTCTGCATTTGAAAGTATTCCACAGAATTTATATTAAGAATTTCGCACTGGAATTCTACGTCATACAAATACATGTTAAAGCGGCAGTACCTCGAAATCTGATATAAGACTCATCATTATTCAGTACCCGCAGTTACTTCGCCACCCTCGTATTACCCCAAGTACTTCGAACTACAGAAACTGAAGTCGTCTGCTACGAAGAACAGATCTTCTACGAAAACGTAGACTGTTAAGAAGATCGCAAAGCTCGCACTCTCAATTATACCCACAAGCTTGAAGTCATTATTTCAAGCTATCATTAAAGTATTACAAAGCAAGAGTTGTTCGCAGAAGGTGGGTAACTGCACTTAGCATAGCCACAATTGTGCACGTCTTAGCACAAACGTTTCGCCTTTCAGCAAGTTTAGACGAGTGACTTGGGAATGCAGAGTTGCAGTGTGTTATTCAAAAAAGTGTCCGATACACTCGCTCGAATAATGAATATATTTGCGCTGGTGAGACTGTTCTTCTTGCTCACTATCTTACCAGAAAATTCAAAGCTTCCATGCATTCCCAATACCGCTTACTTCTCTGAACTGTCTAGCCCCCGTGTGGCAGAGCATTCCATTTCCAATCGATGCTTTGTAAGCATAAAATCGCTTGGAAGCTCACGCCAAGAAGGCGACGGCGAAGAACGCGGAGAAAGATGAGGAGCGCGAGCAGTGAATGGCTGTTTCAATGAGAACAATTTGTATTCATGAAATTAGACGATGCGCGAGAACGAGAAACGCGTTCTCTTCAGTCCACCGATTCATTCTGCTAGAAAGACAATGTCTCTTCCTTTCTCGCCCTCGCCGTTACCGAGCAGATGCCAGAAGAGCGAAGGCTAATTGATTACTCGAGTGTGGAGGTACCGAGCGACTGCTATCAAAGATTTTCTCAGTGACAGACTGCTCGACAAGTGACTCGTACCGTTAACAGTCGGTTGCACCGGTATTAGCTATCATCGCGCCGTGAAATCCTCCTTTTCAGAGCTCAAGTTTGTTCGGAAATTCCTCCTGCTCGAGCGGACCACTCTGCTAGCATTAACGCGCCCCTTCCTCTCTCTGGATTTCGATATAACACGCGATCCCAAACGAACTGCTATTGCCTCTGTCCCGGCGTAAACCGGCACTTGCTACCTTTCTACGTCCACACACCTACGGAATCTCTCGGATCATCGGCGAATGGCTATTCAAACGTTTGTAATCGGGCCGAGCTTTGCCCGAGGACCTCTTCTAATGATCCTGATTTGCCACGCGCTTATCGGCGATGGAATTATGACTACATTGCTTCCGACCAAACATCCGAACAGGATGGATCTTCCACGATGTGCGGAAGGATAAAATATGCCCTCTACTCCTCTTCCTACTAGTACGAAGGATATTCAATAAAGAAAAAATTGCATGGCTAATACAGTCTTTTTTACTTCACCCTCTTTTCGTCCTTAGTAAATCGCATAGTGGAATTTCAGGCATTTTAGATTCTTTCAGCGAAGAATGTAAAATTTAAAGCCAGACGAACTTCATATACTCCAATAATAAATGAGTTTACGTCAAAGTAGCCTAAAATAATTCTGTTTTAAACTAAGCAGCACAGAATATCATTACTACGCGGATCTTTGCCAAGGACTCACTAAATAAAACGCAAAATTAAAATCCTTCCGTATTAACAAATAATCTACGAAAATCAACAGAGGCGTAATGAAATAGTTCTGCTCTGTTTGTAAGTACTTTCATGCGCACTATCTGGCCCAGTTGAATTCTACCACAGAAGACTCCATGGCGGAGGAAATTGTGCCTTTCAAACTAACATCCGGAAGACTGGTGGAGTTTGAGGTTGGCTGGAACTCGATTACCATTTCAGTGGGATAAGAAAGGCTGGCTGAAGTGCTCGCAAAGGGCAAGGCGCTTAAACTATTGCTAATCCCTTATCGAAAGGGGCTCACGTAGTTGGTGGCCACGATCCAATCGAAACTACTATATTCGGGGCGAGCAGCACGTGCCCTTTAACCAACTTTCGCATCGAATGCGAAATGCAACAGGATCGTGTCCACGAAGACAGATAGAGCGAGAGGGAGAATAATGGGCAGCAATCGCAGCCCGAATTCGGCACACGTGCGACCATTGAAGGCAGCACCGAAATACCTGCTGGTCTACAACAAATAGGCGGCTGAACCCGTGAACCACCTCTCCTCTCCTCTCCTCTCTCTCTCTCGGCAACCAACAATCCGGCTATTCCACGACCCTACATACATGCGCACGATGATCGCTAGCCCATAAATGCTCCCAGCTAAATCTACCTCTCTGCCACTGCCAAGATATTCCCCGAATCTCGATATTTGTTGGATGTTAATCAATTGATAAACTCCTTACTTTGCAATTCTGATTCGCACGAAAAATTATCCGATTCGAAGATATCTTTAGAAGATTTTTTTAAAGTGTTAGTTTAAACTAATATACTACTATGAACGTCCACTGATCTTTAGAAACATATATGGACAATCAAAGTGAATGATTTCAATGGAATAATAATCTTCGAACATTGCGAACCATACGGAATCACGGAATTTCATCATTATGTCAACGTGATAACTTCGACAAATTGATTCGTTCGGATTCAGTAAATCCTCAATGAGTCGATAGTAAACCGATATTGGAAAGTTAAACAAATACGATGCAAATCAATGGCGACAGAGTGTCGAATACACGAGGGAAGAGAAAGGATCAAATATCTTTCGGAGCGCGATGAAACATACTGACGAGAGGGTGTTGATACAGTAGATACGAGCAGTCCTGGTCAGGCGGTATTAAGTGCCTCGATTATTATCGCATGCTGCGTGTGCCGCGGAAATTTAATAATGTCGGCCGCGAGCTATCGATTTTTGCGCGTCTGTTGTCCGAGCCTCGCCGCAAGCTGAGCCAACCGACATGGCACATATCTGCTTCGGAGATACTGGCAGATCGCAATGTGGCCGATGTGCGCGCCGATATAGTAAATACATATATTGTCCCTTCCCGATTCCCAGCTAGCCACATCGGTATTCCGGAGTCTCCGGCGCCGTGAATAGCGAGCCCCGGAATTTCGTGCAAAATTCACCAGCCAGAGCTTCCATGCTATCAAGCGTGTCGCGAATTTCTTCGTTTCAACCTCACGTACGACTCTCTCTCACTCTCACTCTCACACTCCTTCTTTCAGCCACGATCGCTGTGAAACCACCGATTGTCTTGGCATAGTGATAGAACAGCTTGATAGAACCCGCTAAATATGCTTTCTATTCTACTACCTCAAAAGCGAGATACGACTTTTATCATAATTGTGAGAAGAATTATTACGATCCTTTAATTATCGAATTAATAATTACCGACGAAGCTTGCGGAGGTTAAACATTCCTCAACGTTTTGCGGTGTCGGTCACTTTGATTACAAATTCAAATTAGCTAATTATGTAGTAATAAATGATCTGTTAGTAATTTAAACTAATGCATATTTGCTCATATATCAAGCATTACATTCCACGTACTCGGGTAGAACTAAAATAAGCCTGACCCGAATACCCATACGGGCATTGCTTTAAATTTTAAAGCACTCGCCGTTCAAAAGAAGGAATTTCCGATTAAAATGCCACCGAATCAATGGGAGAAATTGGACCCGGTCTATCGCGCTTTGGATTATTTAAATACCGTCGAGGTAGAACCAATAAAAAAATGAATGCCGACTCCATTATCGATAATAGGGAAAAAGCAGCTATTTTCCCCTAGAATTCCTAAACTAATTTCCTGCTTCCATTCACTCGCACGAGTGGGTTTGACATCAGCGGTAATATTCTCATGGGGATCAAAGATTTCCTCTGCACTAGCAATTAGCGAACAGTCTGTATGATGGGCTTACGGAATGGTAGGCCGGCGAATTATTCCGGCAATATTCAATCAAAGCTTGGGAGATAATACCTCTGCAACACGATAAATGATTAGTAATATTTTAGAGCGGCTGTTCTCGTCAGCATGTACGCCGACATATTCGAACTAGCACAGCGTGGCGAGAGAGGAAGGGAGATAGCTGGAGCTCGCTAGGGAAAGGTTGAAAGCAGAAATTGGCTTTATACGGACACATTCCCGCGCTACGGATTACTTACGCCTACTTGTCCGATCAGCCCCTCTCTCTCCCTCCAACCCGCTACATCGCTCTTTCATTTTCTATCTCTCTCCCACCTCCGCGAGCGATAATTGCGGCGAGCAGTAACCGTTAAACCAAATCAGCATCATTGGAACGAAATCAACGTCATCGTTAATCAGATTAGGTAAAGGTATTACCCTCCCCCGCCCGCTCGCCCTCCCATCCCCGCCACTTTCTCTCCCGAAAGCCTATCGATCGACACGACGGCTAAACTCTAGTTTATATACTACCGGCGTATTGCATCGACCTGATTAATCATCTTCGTAATATCAGACACCGAACACATGCCCCATTCGGATACCCATATATCTCTCCGCGTTCCACGCCGAACAATAGGAATAATGGGAAGTGATTATCGCGGTTTCATGTTCCGCTTTTATGAAAACATTCGTTCATCGGCCCCGTGCAGCTTCAAGTTCGCGAAGGGTATACTTCCCGGTGGACAGGATACTTTACACTGATATATCCCGAGCTCTGTTTTATAAATAATTAAATGAAATCCCGGGAAGTTCTTAAGAGACGGAAATAAAGAATTTATAATAATGAAGAAGTGTCAAAGAACTGGTAATCTACAAGGGTGGGACTTAACATTGATCAAAACTGACGTACCCTATCGCGCGAGCGAATATTAAATGATTGATAAATCTACGAGATTCCGCGCTTGGTAATTGTAATAAATTATTAAAGGAAAAAAGACTTGGACGTGCTTGCGAAGCTGGCAGTTGGCGAAATGAATTCGAGCGTCACTCGAAGTGGGGAGAGTCGAGGGCAGAGACTCGTGGGGAAAGCATAGCTCAGCCAGCTGGCAGTCAGCTGGCGCGAACGGCGCGGCGCGGCCGTAATTGATGAGATGTGCGTAAGACCGGGCGGAATATCGCTCGACAGGACTCTTCGGTTTTCGCGTATATATATATGTGTCACGTGACAAACGATATCGGAATTGAAAGGCTGCCTCGCCGGCTGCTGGCGAAGTGGCCGGATAATTCTGCCGCGTATAACGTAGGCAGAATATAAATGCGCCGCGCCACTGACAAAGGACCACGGAATGTCTCAAGCACCAAGATTAATGCCCCGTAAATGCTTTGAAACAAGAATTCAAGCTTAAATCAAGAGCACTGAAAAGAGCCTCTTATTTCCCATCTACAGAGCATTAATGTAATATTCTATCTTCAATATTACACTAATTGCAATCTTCTTTTACTATCAGTTTCATACTACCAGCTTTCGCCCTGAAAGACAGCAATATGCGAACGAACAATTTGTATTCTTCAGCAGTCGAATTGATTTACGAAATCAAATTAACTGGAATATTTCAGCTCGCCTGTAGTATTGATCTATCTTTGGATAGCGTTACGATGAATTTTTCTACAAGCTCGCAACAGATGGAGTTAAATGAAATTCATCTTGTGAAAAATAGATATATCGGCGCTACACTGATTCTCTCGGGTAGTAGGAGTAAAAAGAATATCGCGTTTCTGACGCAGTGATATAGTGAGGTGACTAGTGTAATGAATTTTCCTCAAGGCGTCCCTGCTAAAAAGAGAAATATTGCCTCGAGCTCGTAGATCTTCTTTATAGACAAGAGCTGCGGCGTATCTCAATCAGCAAATATCCAAGGGGCGAGTTGCTGAGTGGACGAGAAAATCCCGGCCGCCCTTTTCCCTGTGGAGTCTAATGATTCACCCAAATGGAAAGTGCTGAAATTGCTTTAATTTCTTGACGACCGCGTCGACCCTCAACTGCCAGGCCACATTTCCCATAGGTTAACGCTCCGAAATCGCGACGGCGATGATTTTTCAAATGGATTTCGGTCACCGGAGCCCACCATCGGTATTGAGGCGTCGAGTCATCATTTCAAAATTCCATAATTATTCCATAACTCGACGCTTAGCCGAATCGGTTCCGGTAAATTCTATTGTCATACCTGCACCGCCTGCTCAATGATTCTGTCACACCACGCAGTTTTAATTTGATATTTATATTATAATATAATATTCCAGCCGCACGGAATGAAATTATCCAGGGTGTTCTTCATTCCGTGTCTCCGTGCATTAATTTAATTACCGGCACCACGCGCGCAAAGCCGACAGCTGCTGTCAACAGCTTCGGCCAGCTGAATCGTCACGTACAATCGCTGACAGCACGTAATGATCGTGAATCTTGAATCTGATATTCATATCCAAATCTCATGGAATACGTGCGGCGATAATAGCAAATTAAATGTAGTGATTGTCTAATATTCACATATTTTACGGCTTTGACTAAATCTGTCTGAAGATGGACAAATAAAACAGACGCATATCATACAAAATTTAACTTTTAAATCCAAAATGTAACAATTTTACACTGCTTTTCATATAAAACAATAAAAATCCTCGACGCAAAGAGTAATTTATCTGACTTGAATTGACAGGAAACTTTCATGAAATCTAATATTATAATTCAATACGTACTAATCCGATATTTAAATTTAAAAAACATTTACTACCATTCTATTCCATCCGAATCAATTGTAGGTTAGTGCACCGTCGAGCAATCGAGAACTAAATCCTTGGGGTTAGACGAGCTAAATGAAATTTCAGCGGGTCTGACCAGTCGATCATTCGATTACGTTTGCAATTACTATAATCCGAGGAAGACCATTTCCCGTCGAGCAACAAACGCACAATACTAACGGTCAGGTTGGCGGATATTCGGTGTGCAGGGCGGCAAACCGAGCAGAAGATAAGATCGTTAATAGCCGGGCAGCACAAAGGGGAGGCGCGCGAAGTGGATCGAGATGCGCGCGGCAGGTTTCATTCACGGGAGAACGTTGTCAGCGTCGATTTAGATTAATGAGAGCGGCGCCAATGCGAAGGGATGAAAGCGGTCCGGCGGAGAAATGTCGAGGGGAGTGTCGGAGGGTGTGGAAAAGAGTAGCCTGCAGATAACACACACAGGAGAGAGTGAGAGAGAGAGTGAGAGAGAGAGAGTTACAAGTATAGAAGCGATTCGAGACAGAGACTCACTTTGCAGTGACGAACTGCTTACGGCAGGCAGCACCTGTACGCATGAAAAACCAAGCAGCCAACTTCCGCTGCCTTTTTCGCAGCCTCTCAATGTCAACATTCTCTCTCATCGCCTCGGGATACTCACTTCCAACAGCATTCACCCTTCGAGAATACGCTCGTCACGACACCTCGCTAAGTCCTTGATATCGGCAGATTTATCTCGAACAAGAAGCAACTCAGACACAATTCTCACATTGTCAACTGGAAACGGAGTCAAGGGAAGAGAACTTTATGATATGAACAGAGTAGTTGATCGCTGGCCAAATTGATGGCCGACTTGATGGTCAACTTGTTGGACTAAGCTGCTCAGTGGCTCGCTCGCATCGTAAAGGAGCATCCGAAGCACTCACATAGCCTGTTGCCGCGTCCTACTGCACTCGAGAGATAATGCACTCCGGACTGGATTACTCTTTATGAGAGAATGGGATAGGGTTTCAACGAATTACCTAACAAATAAAACCGAATGAAACTACAAAATGGTCAGAGCTTGTTAGAAGTAGAAAGCGATCAATTTGCTTTGAGGGAGATTGGCGAGAAGGAATAACTCCAAATTGAACAGTAGGCGGGAATAAAACGTTACGACAATCATGATGAAAATATGATAGAAAATAATTTCAGAGGTACAGTGGCTAATGGAGGTAACTGCAGGTAAAGTGAGTGGGATTCAAAATGAGTTTCTGTGATGCGCGCCCCACCCGCGGTGCCGTCCTATCTAAAGCCACTTCCTTAATGGTATCATTTTTATTACCGCGGATGGAAAGTCAGCGATGCAATAAAGAATTCGTCGAGGTGAGTTATCCCGGACGACGACCGGCGGGCTTTTAATGGAAGAGGAACTAGCTAGCTATGTAAGATACACTGTTTGTATTTCATTTCACGCGTTACTTGAACTTGCTGGCTTCGTAACCAGAGCTACATACCGCGGGCGATATGTCTTGTGAGATGGAAGCCGAATATCCTAGAAATGCAAAGTAAAAACCAGCAGAATTTTACAATCCCCAAGACACGGAAAAATTGTTAACGCTCGGCTTCAAACTGATCGCTATTCCCATGATGAAAATTCATTATGCCCACACAATAAATCGTTATAACCACAATGGTAATACCGACTTGTTAGCTCTCCATGTATACTGAACGTAAAATCTCGAATTCCCAGTCAACAACCCGCTATTACAATGCAGTCTCTATTGTTCCACAAATTTGCATCGGAATCAAGTTGGCGCGGCGATTAGCACTGATATTATTCGGAAATACGGTATTAATGAAACCTGGCAAGCAAACATTTCATTACAATTGTACCGTGAAACCCAGCTGCTCCGCTTGAACAGAATATAGCCAACTAAACACGTCCATAAAATATCATTCTACCAATTTTAAAAATACCGTTAATTAATTCTGCCAATTTGAAAGGAACAAAATCGAAAACATTTAATTACGGTATGGCACGCTTGTAACTGATAACCCACACAAACTGAGATACCAATAATATGAAAGCCGTTTTTCTATTCGATCACAATTTACGTGCATCGGTCACAGATAATGGGGATTGATTTTACAACCGCTTTCGTTTTGCTGCTTGCCAGAATTTCACGACTGCCTAACTTGTCCGAAATGCACGCTATAGATTCAGGAAAGTCGTAAATGTCTTTAATCCTAAGCACATGCTGGGTGCTATGTCTTTAAAAATTAAAGGCAGGATGTGCTCGCATCCACTGCACTATAAAATACTACTGGCAAACTATGCCGTTCCCTTTTCGACGTCCTCCTTCACCTTAATTTTTCATTTAAGCCTGACTTAAGGATAAGTATGAAGAATTCACAGGATAAATACATAAATCTTCTTTAAATATGTAGCTTATTATAAATGCAACATTCTTTACCGTGTTTTCACTTTTCCAAGTTGTAACGTGATCCAATGAAAAGAATGAATAAAATACCACCGGCTGGGCTGAATTATACGCGCCGAGTGAAAAGGCAGCCATTCGTGTAACCAAGTGCAGTTAAAGCGAGCGCTAGTATTTCAATAAATTAGTCAGAATTACTCCGCGAACTCGGTCGGCTCAAACCATTCCTGATCGCCGACTCGCCGCCATAGTTCAAATTTCACCTCGACAATGGAACGCCCGCACTGAAAATCATTCTATCAGAGAAACAAGCGGCCTAGTTGGCCGCGTCTGAGAACGAAAGCAATGTCGATGTCGTCGGCCAGGATTAGGACGACGAAATGCTGGGAATATTTCGGGATGTTCCCTCGAATCCCAGGAGCGGCGGGCTACAAGAAAATTCAGCGGCGAACACAGAGGGCTACGAATATTCAGCGAGATTAACGAACCTAAAGACAACCACAGAGAAGAAGAAGCGGGCAGAGTACAAAAGCGAGTGGTACAAGGGAAAAAGCTTGGGGGCCTATTGATTCGGCAAGAATACTCCACACCGGGAATCTCCCACCCTCGAGATTGACTTCTCCATATCGCGGGCATATTCGAGAAGCGGAAATACGGCGCACCGGCGAATGTCGAGCAGCTACTCCCGATGTACTTATGCACTCGAAGTATCGGGATAGTTAGTCTCGAGCACCGGACTCTCTCTGCCTCTCTCTCGCGCGCGCGCCTCTCCTTTGCCGCGCGTATACAATGGGAACGTATATCGCGGAAAATATGGCGGTGCCGCGTGAAAGCTCTGTTACGGTAATGTAAAGCAGATAGGAGAGAGAGCGAGAGTGTGCAACGCACACAGAGACTCTCCCTTACTGTCGAGTACTCCCCTTCTCTCACCCTCTCTCACCCTCTCTCTCTCTCTTTCGCTCTCTCCCTGTCAGTGGCGGGCGCGCAAGATAAGCCGGGCGTATTGTAACGCCGGCACCGCGCTCTCGGCGAGATAGAAAAATCGATGAATCACTTATCCCGGCGCGAAAAGCCTCTCGCACGCCCCATCGAGCCCCCGACACCCGCCGCCCCCGCTCTTCTATTTTTTATCTAATCCACCGTGTGCAAGTTTGATCGGCCTGCAAACACGATACGTATTCGGCCCCTTTGCATGTATGCGCCGCCGCGCCGGCTCCCTTTAAACGAAGATGAATCAGGTGTCCGGTCCAACACTCGGCCGTCTTACTCCCGACAGCCTTTACATCCTAGTCTGCCCAGAGGACAAGATATCGAGCGAGCGAGCGAAACAAGAACGAACTAAGACGCTTGTAGATTCAGGATTACAGCCTGGCCGACTTGAGCCAATAAAGCTCGAATGACATTAATAAATAGCTGGCGTCCGTGGAACTTTCGGATTGCTATGAATATTACCGCCTCCGAGAGAATTGGAGGAACAATGCGGACGAAATAAGGTCGGATGATAATTGAAGTTAGTGAATTAGAATGAACGACTTGGGAAGACGTACTCAAGGAGGAGGAGGAAGAAGAAGAAGGAAAGAGGTGCGTCGCGTTGTCGCTGAGTTGACTGCTAAGGTGCGTATAATTCGACCTCGTTCGCACGGAGGATGGTGACGGTAGTGTAAATCAATAACGCGAAGGCATCGCCAATCGGATTGCTGGTGGTGCTGGTATGCCTCTCCGCAATAATATGTATTACATATATTATATACACATACCCCCATGAAACCGCTGCTAGATCGAGCGAACGTCAATAACTAGCCGCACCTCGCTCTATCCTAGCTGAAAAACCCCGGTTGCCTAGAGTTTCGTGAAATCTCACACCCCACTCAAAATACTGCACGCTCTAGTTCGAGTTAAGCATGTCCTAAGAGTTATAAAACTAAATCTTCGTAGTTAATATTTTACTTTTTCGATTATTTTAAATTATGTTAAGCAATGACCATCTGTAAAATATTTACATGAGTAAACTCTGTGCAATGTATAATTACGAATATCTTATGTTAAGTGAAACACTTGTGTTTCTTCAATATCTGCAACATCGATACTGTAGAGTGTATCTTAGATCGCAGGGTACTACTGGCGTCCTAGAATTTGAAGTGGCAGAGGGTTAAGCATCTTGAGTCTACTAATAGCGCAATCCCCTTCACTCAGAACCACTCGGCACACGAGCCATGTAAAGTGCACTGCATTTCGCCTCGATCATTGACCCAAGTGGAATCTCGCCGAGAAGTCGCAAGACGTAAACTTGCTTGGAAACGGGCTACTGCTCGAGGGAAATGTCAGTCGGTGGGAAACGTATGGCTACTAGTCCTACCAGAGCAATGGAGACTAGTGCTAAGCAAAACTTGGCCGCCGACAAATTCGCGGAAACTAATGGTGTTACAGGTATTTCTGCGAGCCAACCAGTATACACTACGCGACCACGATACAGTAGTTGTGTGGTCACTGGACGGAGCTGCGTGCTCGCCGTCCAAGACAAGTTTTGGTTCGACTAATCAAAAGCCTTAATTGGGTTTCTACCACCGGAGATGGTGCGGGCATTCTCGACTTATTCACATGCGTCCTTCCAGCATTCCGATTCTACCCATCTCTCCGTTCTACCTGACTAAGATTTGCAATTAAATCAGATTGTTGACAGCATTTGTTCGGATCAAAAAGAATTGATCCTACCATGGATTCCAAAGAAAGCATAGCACTCGTAATTATAGAGGTACTGATCGAAAGTCTTAATTGGATGGCTTCCAATATGAGCGATAAACAGATCGTATTGAAACTGATTATATTATGCAAAAATTTGACGTTCGTCAAAATTAATTCGTCGCCCACGTGCCCTGGTTCAGTGGAAGCCTCGAATGCGAATTCAGTAAAAGTCGATGGGGTTGGAGAATACCATGGAGAATTCGTGAAAGAGTGAAGGGAAGGGCGTGCGAATTGCAAAAAATTGATCACACTTCAGAAAAGTTTAAGGGCCCCTGGGAGGCGTATAGGAGGAAACTCGAATGAATTAGTGGCCAAGCCGAGGTTCGTTTGGCGTTCATCCGAAATCGAGAGTGCCCCGGGAAATCTATACCCAGGAATCAAATTAGATTCCTGTCGAACTGACGTGAAGAAGGCAGCGTGACGAAAGTGGAAGCAGCCGGCTGACAGTGATCAATGGAGGCAGCAGCCTGAAGACAATGCGACTCTTTGCAAATGCCACAAGCGAATTGAATATTCATCGGTTGCAAAGGAGCCAAATGGAATTCGAGAGAAGCATCATACCATGCTTCTCGTTAGCTACGTGCCGCTGACGAATAGCCTAGTATGAAGATTGCGCCTTAATTATCTACGGTGGATGCGTTTCTAGTAGTGTGCTCGCATTTAGAATGCATGTTTTGGATCTTTTCTTTCTCCACTTCCACAACAACTGCACTCGCCAGTTCTCAACTACAGCATAATACCAATAGCCGACTTCTACTCAAACTAGTCCGGGATTTGTGAGAAGCTCTTGTCTCGCAGAATTGCCCATCGACAAAGTAAATGTAATCCAACGAAATACTTTGGAATTCCAATAATTCGGCTGGAATAAAAGTACTTTCAAGGTTCGGATACTCCGACAACTGTTGGTTTTTGGTGTTCAAGAAGAAGGATGATTAAACGTAAGTCAAATAGCGAGGCGAGGAGAAGGGGGAGTCGGTGGAGCTGAGGGAAGTCTGGGGTGTCCTTTAAAAAAAAAGCAGTATCATCCTCGAAGGAAGAGCCCGATCGATGGGACGGAGTCGTGGCGTTTACTCAGATGACCTTTCCCGTCTTTCGGTGGAAAAGCAAGGGAAGAGGAGCGACGTTCCCGACGAACTCTCCTTGAAAGTAATCGGCGTCTTACAGGAATGACTTTGGAGCTGGGAGCCTCCCCGTTGTCCCACAAGCTCCAACCCTTCGAAATGTATGACCCTAAAGGAAACACTTCGTGACTAACTAACCGACTTCAGCCGGCGTAAAAACGCGTCCGGGAGATTTCACGCTCGACGGCCCTTTTGGCATTATACCCACTTTATAAACCGGCAGCCGAGCGCTTCGTCCTCGGAACGCGCAGCCAGCCATGAACACGCGGCAACCGGAATAAGCGTTTCTTAACGAGCGGTCTGTGGTTGCCGCCTCCTAAATACAATCCCCTGCCGGACATTTTTGAAATTTTGCCCAGACATTTTTCTAAGATAACTCAGCGACGCGGTAATTCCCCAGGCAATTTCTGCCCTTACCAAAGGAATGTGGTTGAAAATTTCAAAGTAGTATGCCAATTTGCAGTTTTAAACTATGTTGTTTAATTATTCTATGGTGTTTGTAAGTAGTTTCTAGGGCGCGATAAATTTATGTACATTTTTACGTAAGAATAGCAGATACTCTAATTGTGAGTGAGGCTGCAGTTCTTGCGTACGGCGCGGCTGGCGCGGCGGGCTTGTACTACTGGCGCACGTCGCGCCAGAAGTCTGACTCACGCTTGACTCGTACTACTACCACATCGAGCAGCCCGAAGTGAGGACCGTTTCCTCGCGCGTAGCTTATTAAATTCCTGCAACTACGTTAAGTTCCTGCCCATAAAACTCCAGTGGAGTTTGCAACACGTAAACTGAAGCACCGATAGCTAAGAATACGAAATAACCTCGAGGAAAATAATTCATAATTAAAAGGAAAGTGGTGCTTTTTAAAGACCAAACCCTTGTTCCGCCGTTGGGAAACTTTCGCGAAACTTTTCGTCGAGTGAGAGACGAGCTATGCGTGTTTGCCGGCGTGTTATCATCTATTCTGAGATTAGTGTATCTGTGAGCAGTATAAATTCTGCGGTAAGCGTATCTGGGCATCTGCTTTAAATATGCATTTTGAAAGTCCAGTTAACTGCGATAGAAACGCCGGCTATATGTGCGACGAGGGGAGCGCGATAAAAGAGGCCTCGGTATTGCCGGGTATCCGGATCGATAGAATTAAAAGTAAGAAGGGTGCCATTACGTGGAACGAGCAGCTCTTTAAGACCGCAACCGACAACGGCAGCCACGAGCTACGGCCCTCGGCCTTTCCTCCACCCAACATCTAACAACGACGCAACATTCGTTTGTCTTAGGCACTTGCTCGAGCTAATTAATTTCGGTGGAAACAAGAGACTTCCTTGCCTCAAAGGACTCTTCTTGAAAGAGTGCTCCCCCGAGCTCTTTTCGGAGCTCGGTAAACCACCACCTTGCGACAGCCCCCCCTAAGATCGCAGCATAGCAACGAGAGGTCTCGAGCTGTTTTAAAATCTTTAGGGTAAATTATTTTCGCGAAAATGAGAGCCTGCCGTCGCCTTGCGACCGAGTTCCCATCGAAATATATATCGGAAAAAATTAAAGTGGAAGACATAACATCCTCGCTTACCGGGAGTTCTCGGGAATGAAGTGTGTACTCGCGATTCAGATACTCCAACGGACATTCGAGGCCGTAAACATATATGCTCGTGCGGGGATTTACGATGCAAGCACTGGCAGTACGCGAGAACTATTATTCTTTTTCTAACGAGCCGACGAACGGCATCGCCCTGTCAAGATAACAACCATTTTTCGGGCAAATGTTATCAGGAATTCAACGTAGCAGGCCACTCCATGTATGTCGGATTGTGGGGAATCTTGCTCTCAATCAAATTAATCCTAGTTTAAGCAGAGGGACGCGTCTCTCCCCGGCCGCGCAGGACGCTCTTCCCACTTGGCAGCCGGGATACTTCCCACGCGCTCTTTCACAGTACAAGGCACGGAGATGCAATTTTTGTCGTACTAAATATAACTCCGCGCGCTGCTGGAGAGCTACAACGCCCACACTCCGCTTATCAATAGCTGTTACAAACACGTAGAAGCGCCAAGGGGAAAAAACCCGCTCCGCTATTAACTGTAATTCCCAGGCGAATGTAATGAGATTTGATAACGTGTCGTAAGAAAATATGAGGGCGACAAATGCTGTCGTATGTTTCCCCCATAAAAACTCGACGATCTGATACGACCTTTCCTCGTTCCTTGCCCTACGAATTGACAGTAACCTTCGAAACGATTACAAGAGGACACTTCAATCTCCTCGGAGATACTTGTGTGCTAAAAATTATATACCAGATCATCTACAAATCTGGAACGCACAAGATTTCACGTGTTAGGGATCATAACAATGCATAGATCATAGGATCTGCACACAGGAAAGCTTACATCCTCATTTCGAGCACGAAGAGAGCATTATAATAAATCCGGGTGAGTGTCGGGGCGATTAAAGAGATATAGCTGAATGTGAACAAGCGAGCGGCAGAAGGAAGGACTTATAAATAGTACGACCGTGGGCACCACCGCGCCGCGCCGCGCCGCCGAGTCCTATGTGAGCGTGCCTGTATAGAGATAATTTTTTCACGAAGACTAGCTGTATACGCGAGAGAAGAAGAGGAAGAGAGGAAGAGCGCAGAGCAATGACGGCGAAACGAGAGACGAGAGGGAAATTTCTGCGATGAGTTATTACCTGAAGCGCCGCGAGAATAAAGGCACACACAGCCAGCGCACAAAGCATTCTTCTTCCGGCGCCCTCTCCTCTTTCGCTCTCTTCCTCATTTTCTTCATCTCTCTCTCTCCCTCTAGCTCTTCTTTTTTGTCTCGCTCTTCCATTTTTCTATTCGTGCCGCGCGTCCTTCCGAGGAGGTGTAGGACCTCGGCGCGGAAAGGCGGGGGAATTATTTCTCTCGGTGTGAGCGATAAACGGCTGGCGCGACGAGAATTAAAGGGTGCGCTGAATTATCCTGTCATGGAGTGCCTTCCTAGCACGCGTCCGCTTTGCCCATCGCCAGATAATCGCGCACCGCCACACCGCTTGCAACAAGTTTTACCCACCGAAAAGAATTTCGAAACACCAAAAGCGGTAGGTGAGCGCGCACACTTATCTCAGCTCCTTTTTTCATACTGCTGGAGCACGGTGAGCCGGCCGCTGGAATTAATCGCCGCGGAAATTAATGTACATTGGTTTCCAATTAGATTTTAACTTTGCGCGAGCGCAGGGATTTATGGGTCCGCGTTCGGGATTAATTTGCATTGGAATTAATGTTTGGATAGATATACTCTGGCGCGCTACAGAGGCTTGCTTGCGGATCCTATTGCAAATGGGAAAGTGATCAATTCGAGTTATATCGGATGTTTTATAAATTCTTAAATCGCACAAATGAATTTCGTTACAAATTTGGAAAGAGGACTAGCAGTATTGGACTATCCGGATGTCAAACGTTAGAAGATAGTAGAATGCTCCTGTTTGATACACCTGATAAGGTGTAGCGTTTTACCCCGACGTAGACTATCCTTACTAAAACGTTTGCTCAGTTCGTCTATTTTCCTAGGTCAGATTACAGGTGTCCGCAAACGCGTGTGCCTGCCAGAAAGACACTGGATTCACAGCACACGGCACTGTTTTCAGGGAGCTGGGGCCGATTTACTGGCAAGGTGCCAACATGCTCCAGGATCATACACCCTTGTATTCCAATCCAACCGCAGCCAAATACCGACGGATATCAATTTCGCCATTACCATCCGAATAATTCCCGAGGGACTGCTATTGCATCCACCGACCACACCCATCACGATCGCAGGTGGTCGCAATTATTTATAGGCACTTGTTAGAGAGCGGAGCGTCATTAGCTTAGCCGTCGTATTGAATTCTACATGAGATACACCGAAACCGAGAAAACTTTATTGCAAGCAACAATACGACCATATTCCGAGAGAACGCACAAAGTGTTTATGCAAAGTATATGCGAGCGTTTGTCGTGCTTTCACGAATCAAATTGATGGAATATTGGCGAGCCTCTCGGTTTTCCTTTCCACCCTCCAATTCCTATCTCCTTTCCAATTGGACTTCAAAGGCGAGCTCGGAAAGTGGTGCAGCTGCTCCAGTTATGCCTCTCGAAATGACGCTTTAAATCTACTGTGATCTCGGCGGCATTGAAACTAGAGTCGCCCCGCCGTGAAAGCTTTGAATGTTAACTCACGAATTCTTCTTCCGGAATAAGTCGCACTTAATCCCTGCTCACTCGCCATTCCCCGTTATAAAAAAAACAACTCTTTTGCGGCGAGAGAATATGACTCGCTGTGGGGAAATTCACTCGAGAGTCGTGGTCGCACGTGCGGCTCGAGGCAACAGCCAGTTGATTTCGTGGCCGACGCGCTTCAGAGAGAAATATGATTTGCTATTCAGTGAGTTCAGTGAGCACTGAGAGAGGCTAAGAAAAGAAAACAGTACGTGCCAAAGCCTCTCTAATCGACTTGCGAACAAGAGCTGGAACGAAGATACACAGGGGACCCTCGCTTTCTCCTGTCACTGTACTTTTCAACCCCGAATCCTCATAACTGATATTAAGTCAAATAAAGTAAAACAGTATAACTCAAGAAACGGTAAAGCTATATTCTTCCGATAGAAGAAATATCTGGAATAAAATATTGCATGAACGCGAGCGTACATGGTATAAACTATAAAACGTCGTGGACCAGCGGCCTTTGTAATTCGTGGACGTGATAGATGTGCCGATAAAAAAAGAGAGGAGCGGAATAAGGGTGTGCGTCAAATTTTATAGTTATTGCCTCGAAGGGATTCATCCAGTGCGATAGGGTTTCTTCATGGAAAAAGGGGGGCCGACCAGAATCGCGAGCGTCTCTATTACCCACAGCGGTGATATTAATTCCAGTATTACCGGATGAGTGCTCTTTCTTCGAACGATCACTGGAGGGTAAAGCGTTTGCATGCCAAACGCCGCTGAAATAATAAGAATCCGGAGACAGCCAGTCGCACAAGGAACCCGGAAATTGGAGAGGAAAGTTTCTATAACACATGACGAGTACCACTGTTAACGTGAATATCCCATCGCATGCATGTTAAACGATCTGACGATCCGATTGCACTCTCTTCGTTTCATGAAGTCGTGGCAACCCGTTAGACAACTATAACTCCGGTTGAAACGTCTGCATTTCCAAACGAAGTGGATGTTGTAAACAGGACTTGTTTCTGGTCAGAGAAATATGGCTGACTTATGAGATATCCACTCGGATGATACACAATATCATACAGCAGACAAAAACCAATTTGATTCATCAACGCGATTCCCCAATTTCGAGTATTAATTACATAGCCATAAAGTGTACTATTTCAGCTGAAGATGCATTCGCGTAATAAACACCCGAACCGATGTTACGAAAGTTTTGAAGTACAGTTATCGAACTCTGAATAGTGATTCGGGGGTCTGAAATTATTAAAAGCAAGGGATTGCCATCAAGGAAACTTGTCAACTAGTATTAAAAGAGGAATCCGAATGTTGTACCTGGTATTCATAATAGCGTAATATGAAAGGCTCGCCGGCTCTTAGAAAACAGGCGGTTCCACTTTATTCCGGCAGAAGAGCCGATCACTTTCTGAAAGGAACTCGATAGCCCGGCTGGCATTAGATTCACGGCCTCTCTGGATTCCAATAACGCGATGAGTGAATTTTTCAAGATACCGCCGCGAGAAACAATAGCCCCGAGCTGAATCTATAAACCACGAGGCGGTCGTTTCGGACTCTCGACGTTGGTGGTTGCTGCTCAAGCCGATAGCGTGGTGCGAGAGGAAGCGAGAATCGTCGAATTCAAATCCAGTAGGGCGAACGAAAGGGCTGCGGCAGGGGTGTCCGCGACTGCGCCGTAACTGCGAAACGGTAGACTGAAAATTTAAGGATCCTCGGTAACGAGAAACTTCGCATTCCGAAGGGTGGAGGGCTTATCGCTTGCGAGGCTCCTCTATCTAATAGGTTTTTCAGCTCGCCTTTTATGGTATCGCAAGTCAGCCACACACTATCGCCGCCCACCTAAGCCACGTTGCGTTAAATTTATTAAACGTTGATACGTGCCCGGAAAATCTCACGTTCCGGAAGATCGCGGCATCATCGTGCCAGTGCACAGCACATCTCTTTTGCGAGCACGGAATCAATTCCCTCGCGAAACGAAGTTCCGAGCACAGACATAAAACTGACATCAGTATGATAAATTGGAGCAAGGAATGAACCGCGCAATATTGGCTCAACAAATGATCCTAGAAAGTGAAATCTTTATTCCAAATCATTGGAAGCAGTTGAATCTAATAAGAGAACGAGTCACTGCTATAATTGCAAACGTTTTTAGGCATTCTGTATGAAAGTTAAGTTCGGGGAATGAAAGACATGAAATTTCGCGAGTGCACTCAGTTCGGAGGTGAGTGCGTGCATGATTCAGAGCGAAGGATGCGTAAGAGTGGAAAGTCGTGATCTTCTATCTCGCGACAGTACACAGGCACACATGTGCAAGCGGCATGAATCTCGAGTTCAGGGTAAACACTACAGGTGCAAGCTCGCCCGTCCCGAGACATAAAGCGTGCGCTCTGCCAGAAATCCGCCTACGCCAGCCTGCTTTTGACTTGGCCTCTCGCAGAAAATGAATTTACTGGCCTCCTGGCGAAATTAATTAAAGCCGACGAGCCTCGAGAGCAATTAATGATTACACATATGGCGCCTCCATGTGGGAGTGCTCCCAATTTTTTCCCCTTTGAACTGCGACACCATCCTCCAGCTTTCACGCACTAGAGTTTCACTATACATATATATATTGGCTGGGAATAAAACAAACCTGCGCGCACCGCACGCAAGGACGCTTTCGAAGAGAGAATCCAATGCTGAACAAATCAAATGAAACACTGAATGGAATTGTCTAATACTCCGCATGCAAATTTACATTCCACCGGTATGAATTTACATCGACGAAAGTAACCTCAATTTATTAACGCAAACTGTATCGCAGAGCTCCGTGGGAAAGTTTCACGGGAGGACTGAGCGAGTTTACCAAAATTAATCGTGCAAGAGTTGCATACTTCGCGCGCATCCAGTTCTCCAAGTTCACTTTGGAGATCTCTAATCTAGAAAACGGGCCGGTGAAGCAAACACCGCATCAACGGCTGCCAGCAATCGAAAGTAAATTGGATTCGAAATAGATGTATCCGGAGGGATGCGCGTATTTCTTGCAGCTAGTATTTGCCGAAAGATTCTGGGGCACACGCGTATGCAGCAGCGCGTGCATACTTACGTCAACAAAGCGCTGCAGCTGAACACACAATAAAATAGCTCCCATAATCCGCGATGGAATACTCGGCTCGGCTGTATCGCCGGAATAACAGCTGAACAGACGCTGTATGGTTAAGGATCGCAGGTGTTCCTTTTCCTCCCTTGAAATAAACATTCCGCTGGCAATTCGCTGGCCATCTCTCAAGGTCCGCCAGCAGTGGGTACACACACGTTCGCTCTCGCTGCCAGAGATGGTGTCAATATTTTGATGAATGACCTACATTTCGCCCGGATATGTTTTTAAGCGTCCGTGGAGAATCAGGTCGAGCCGACGAGTATGGCGAAAAGGTGGGCATTTCATTCGCAATTTCCGCTGACCGATATACAGGAATGCGCCTTGAACCGACTTACTGCAAATAACGATATTAATTGACTTTAGTGCTGACGTTCGCCGCCGATCAAACTCTGGATTGCCTTGCTCCAACAGCCGAAAACATCGCTAGGAAAATACCGTGGAGAAATGGATTCCAGGCGAATGTATGATTACCCAATAGCCAATTCGTGGAAGTAACCCGTAGCACCCTGGGTGCTGACTCGATTGACTCGAAATATAGATTGGTCGCTCCTTGTTAGTAGTTATGGGACAATTGAACTATATAACAATGGTTGAGATAGTTCCGGAGTTGTAGAACCAAATAGAAAAGTCACGGTGACTTCTGATAAAGTCACATTACAGTATAGAAAAGATTGTAGTCTGTTAAAAAAACGGACATGGGAACTAGTAACTGAAGACTAAACGAAATTTTAAGTAGTATTAATATTTCTAGAATGTATTACAACTGATTATCGGGAGAAAAAAGGGAGATTATCCGTAGAGAACAAATCCCTATCACATGAGCGAATAAAGTAGTCAGCAGAGGTAACGAGAAATCGACGTGGCCGTCGAGCAAGAGCGACAACGAGGAAAAGAGTTCTCGAGATCGAGCATCAGCGTGGACCCGATAATGCGAGGCACCACAGGAAAAAGCATTCTCAGCTTCCGATATCGTTTGTCACTGGCGACATTTCCAGCGATAAATCGGTCCAACGAAACCCAACGGGCGGAGCAACAGCAGCCATGCCCAGGCTACCACCACTCTGATTGAATGCGAATACGAATCCATCACTTGGAATCCGGAATTGCGCAGGCAAATAAATACGCGTAGATTGGAAATATTTGATGCAAAAATTCCTCACTGTCTTACTGCGTTTTGACACCACCGACAGTACAAGTAATAAGTCAGAACCGAACTTGTAATAAGAGATACACTTTAAAGCGCTGAAGAAGATCGCGGAAGATAAGCATTAAAGGAAAGTAATGCAAGAACAATAATGCTTTCGAATAGGCTCGAGTTCCTCCAGCGACAGAGGATGAAACGAAAGCTTCGAAGATTGTCTTGTCAGCCCATAAACGAGTTCGAGTCGGAGGTGAAACGGATCTGTCGAGAAAGTCGACGGATCCTCCGAGAATTCCGCGCAAATTCGAGCCGAGAGATTGCGGAAAACGTCCGGAAAGAAACTAGCTGAAGTTTATCCAGCTGATTTCTGACTGGAACATTCCGTCGATACACGCTCGGCAGAAATTATTTTGTTCCTTGACTCGGAAAAAGGTGTGTCATATTTTCAGTTCCGCAACTCGAAAGTAAGAAACAGCGTTTTGCCAGTCTGTGGGAAAAAAGTCCCATTGCATACTCGAAGGAAGCACAGGACAATCTAAAACTGTCTTGAAATGTTGAACGTCCGTGAAATAGTGAGTGCGAGCCGGGGGGAAAACAGTGGGCGAAAAAGCTGCACTTGCCTTCCTCGCCCGCCCTTCATCTCTCAATGGACCTCAGACTCCCGTGACAAGTCCTGAGAATCGCGTTGAACCCCTTTTCACAGAGAGTCGATCACCGTCGACCATTCTCACCATCCTCTTTCCCGGCTCTTTCTACTTCACTTTACCAAATCGTTCTCAGCACCGAGTCTTTCATTCTTTCCAGCCAGTTTTTCATTCATAAAAAAAGATGAGTCACGAAAATAGAAAGGGGAAGATTGGCGCGAATCGGAATCTCGTTAAGGGAAAAGCCCCAAGGTACACGCTCCCGAAGAGAGCGCTGCACCAGCGTTTCTATATGTAATTCCCAGGGATCAGTGTGACGGCCAATATCATCTTCGAAGTCAACTCCTGTCCTTCAACTATCTCAGACTAACTCCTGCAAAAATATTGGAAATGTTGTCAGTAGTTTCTCTCAAAGTTCTCATACATCTCGCCTCTCTCCCAATTTAGCTCATCACGATACTTCTTTAATTTCAAAGTTGCAAACACTCTAATTGAAGCTTTCAAGCAAGGACACTGTCGATAGTAAGTAACCTTGGGATCCATTATTGTTCTTCATTTACGAATCTTCCCGAATACACTTAGTAAGCTCTCACGATAAGGGGACATTGGCTAAAGCAAAATCTGTCAGGCCCGCCTCCTTCAATATTAGAACAGAGGCAGTTGCGCTTACTAGATGGAAAACTTTAAGTAGGTTCAGCATAAAGTACGACAAGGGGCGAGCACATTTTCGCGATGGAGTCCTTTCCGATTTCTCGTGCTTCAATAATTATTCCAGAAGTTGGCAGGTCCCTTCGACGGGAATTAAGGTCAACGCGGTGCACCGGGGACCAAGTGAATCAGCAGGGACATTATGAATTATAATCCTTAGTGAAAGGTGATTGAGAACGGAGTGGGCACTGTTGGCCGGAGAGTAAAGGTCTCGAATTCCAAGCGGTTTGTTTAATTCAGTTGGAGCTCTTGGAGAATTGGTCGTTTGAGTTGGATGCTAGTGGCCAGCATTTACCAGGACTTCCGAATCGAGTGGTGTAGATGTATGGTCTGCCATTATCGTAATCAATGAGGTAACGACAGCCAACTGCTTCGGATTTAATCCTTACGGGCGCAGAGGTCCTTAACTCCGCCGGTACAATTCTCCTCCCCAAACAGTTTGCGACTACTACCTTCGGAAGAGCTCCTTCATTAACCGGACCCTTCCCATAAACTCGCTCGCTCGCGCGCGCGCGCGCGCGCCATCACACATTCTCCACGGCTAAGACACTCGTAAGCCAAACATACCCGAAATGTGCTACTCCTCACTGGAATTGCACGCGTCTCGAAACGCCTGACATGTGCGCGCAGGACACGCCCGAGAATTCGTGGATGCGACGGTACGCGTTGCTCCCTCCGGATTCCTGGATGCACCGAGTGCCTCGAATGCCTACGCACGCCTTTTTCACTACTATCTGGATACCTGCTTATACCTTTATACTCCACCACAATACCCGGCTTGGATCACCGGTGATAGGATAGAAAAAAGTTCCTGCGGATGAAGCGCGCTTATCTCCTCTTAACGGAACCGGTCTTTCTGTATGATGTCGACGATGTAAATCAGGAACTTCGATCTATGTATACGAACAGGAGAATACTCTACATGTGTGTTTTATAAATTCCAACTATTTTAGAACATGTGATAGCTGGTTATTTTTTACTAATATTGAAAAGTGTATGTAGTTTTATTCAGTCTAAGTTCTACGACTGTAAGTACTGAGCTCTACTTTAGTTCAAAGTCTGGAGTCATATTAATTTATGGTAGCGGGGTTTCTATAGTGTAGAATGTCTAAGGTTAGACACTAACACAATTTTCCAGGTTACCCAAGATTGAGAACATCTGCGTCAATGTTCCAATTAGCTTCGAGAATTCGGGGCTTATCGACGTTGCGATTGCTGCTTGTTCCTAGCACTACGTGCGCAGCTCATTTCTTATCCTAAGAGGGCATTACGGGAAAAGGAAGCAACATTATTCGCAGTCGGCCTGTTTGCTTCCAGCGAAACTCGGATTAAGGGTCTGGCGTAGGTCGTCGCCCCTTGAATTTCTCAAGTTTCTCGGAGAAAGAGCCTTCCTGCTCGCTTTCCTATGTGACGGTGACATTGCGCGCACCTGAACCCCCCGATCGTTCAGAAGGAACTTTGATTAGACGGGACACCGGAGCCCGGCCAATTTGCAACACTGCTAATTCGTCCTACTCGAGCGAGCAGCATCTTGAATTTCCTCGGCCCCATTAGTCTCATTCACGGAAATTTTCTAAAGCTCTCGAACAAAGCCTATAGAAAATCCTTCCAAAGAACATGAATTTTACCAAATTACTCGAAGAATTCGACGGGATCGCTTTCGAACTCTATGGCAATGCTTTCCCAGCAAGTCGGCATGTTTTTAACGAAACACGCGCTTCATTAAAGCCAAAGTAGATCGGTAATGCGGAGGATATAGGCACATTCGAATCGATGTTCGAATTAAATTGACCATTATAATTTCCCACAGGTAATTGCAGTAACAATGGGACTTCTTAATACCGGAATTAATTATTCGAATTAATTTACAGCGCAGAGAATGATGCTTGCTTCCTTCGTTAATAAGAGGGTTTGCAAATATAATGAGTTTGCAGTTATTGTTTAAGCCCCATTATCCGTGAGTCGAACAAGCACTCTGGCGCTGCAAAAATTGCCAAATCCGGAGCAACCATCCGCGGCGGAAACAGCGGTGCCGAGAAGCATACGCACGCTGACATAATGAAAAGCTCATCCCTGGAACTGCTAACGAGTGCGGCGAACTATGTTCATTAAACTTTACGGGAAACGCCATTAGAAATTGCTAATATAACTGGGGAAAAGTATATTACGCGCGAGAAAGCCGCAACTTTTTAATTTTTAATTGATCGCTCTTGACTTACTGGACAGATGATTAACGTTTCCCGGTTTACGAAAATTGCCACGATCGACGAAACACTTTACTATTAACTTAGAAAATCACATACAAATGAAACAGTGATAAATGTTAGACAAACAAAGAAGTAATAGCTCTTACTGCTACTTTTTTTATCTACCACCATACTATTCACTACTGTTAATTGCAAACTTTAATGGCAACAAACTAAAATAATATAACAAGAATCTGAATAAACAGTACTAACGAATCATTGATAACTGAATAGATAAAGTTTGATCCTGCTGTGAAGATGAGAGCAAGAGATTAGTACACGGTGGATTCAGGTCTGCACCACTTTCCTATTCTTGAAGAGGTATAATCCTGCGGTGTAATCCCGAGTGCAAGGGAAGTGTCGCTTTTCCCGGCTGCGGGTGATACGAGCGCGAGATGAATCGAAAGATTGGCTTTATAAAGTTTCATCCGCGCGCGATACTGCCTGCACAAGCATTGTCTCAGTTACGCATTCCTCGAGCGGCGGCGCTACTATTTCTATTGCTCGGCTCGCTCGCTTGCTCGCTCCCGGCCTTGATATTGCGCCTCTCTCTACAATATGGAAGCACATTGCTACCCGGCCGCTTGTAACCGGGAAACTCATATTCAGTATACATGGGATCTGCGGCTGCTTATTGCTCCCGGTGACTTCGGCCTCGGAGATGTGCAAGTGCAACTTAAAGCATGTCGCCCACACTGTCTTTATTGCCCGAGCCAGTGCGCACCAAGATCCCAGACGTCAAAGCGACCAAATACGAATAACTGACTGTTATCTCAGGTGACATGGAACTCTCTCTCTCTCTCTCTCTCCCACTCCAGTTCCTTGAGTTCAAGCAACGGGAAATGGAAATGCACTCTGTTCCCGTGTTTTCTCTCAACTCGCTTGTCATGATAAAATACACTATGCTACTTTGAAGGAAAGATCTCGCGTCGTTACTGTAACGCGACTCTGTAACATCCGATTCCAATATCAGCATCCCCTTCCCATTCAGATTAAACTATTCATCCGGAAATGTTATCAGAATGCTTATTCACGTAAACCCTCATATCGATTTCTAAATGTTCTCCAAGAGTAAAAGGAGTTTTAGAAAATATACTTTAAATTAGTTTGGATTCTTCAAAGCCTTTTATAAAATAAGCAAAGTTCTTGCTTGTTTTAATCTAGTAAATTTTAAAAACTTACAATCAATCTTTTTATAAGACTGTGTTTCCTATTTGTTGAAGTGAGGTCCTATTACAGATCATGTTGCATTCCGAAAGTTATTTTAACTATTCTTTATTTCATTCGATATCACGGAGAGCGAATGGCAAAGATCGCCGAGTTACTATGGTGTTCCGAAGCCAAGGATTGCACCAGACAAATTACTAATTAGATTGAACCGAAGCCCCATTCGCTAAACAGTGGAAGCATTGAGGCAATCAAGTCACTGGGATGGAAAGAGATAGAATAGCAGGCAGTATTGAAACAGCGTGTTATTCCTCGGAAGATGAATTTCGCGGTGGTGAAGCTTCAAAAGCACAGAGAGGTCGCAATCGCTAACTCACTCACTGTCAACAACTCGCTACTGGCAAGCCCCTCTGCCTTAAGCTTATTAATGCTGGAAGCAAGGCAGTGCCAGTACCGCAAGCCCCATCAATCCTTGACGATACGAAATCGTTCGATGCCACTTCCCGGGATGGATTACCGCATAAAGGAGTTAGGTCCTTGTTCATACCATTAGCCGAGGACGAAGTTAGCCACGTATGCTGCGGTCGCGGCGCACTTGACGCAAAGCCTCCAGGCGGCAATGTCTATTGTTTCGGATTTAATTGACCCGACACTCCGAGCAACTAAGTCGAGGACGATAGCTGAGAGAAAGCAAAGGTACTTAATGCGATTTTCCCGACAGTGATAATCAGATTGCCAAAGTAATCCGCAAAATCGAATTCGCCGCGAGGACACGAAGTGTTCCTCGAACAAAAGCCGCGATCCATCCGCCTCGAACTTGCATTTGCCAATCCTGCTAATTCTATTCTCCGTTCGTCTAAAAACTCTTAAAATTTCGCGCCCAATTTGTGAAAGAACACCTCTGATACTCTTGGTTCACTATGCACGTACTCTTCTAGGAAATTAGATCTAACCACCTTGGATTTTCAGTAGTCTATTGTAATCTTTATTCTACTGGCGTATATATATATACATGGAAAGAGATTTTAAAAAAGAGAGGGTGTCAATACGTTTTCAATCTAGTGAAAGTTTAACTAGCCTCAAATCCCTACTAGAAAAAACTGGCATGCAGAATAGAAAGTCAATAGCGAAAAACGGTCGGGCAGATCTCAAAGAATAAGGGTGGAAAAAACCAGAATGTCCAGAAGTATCTGAATTATCGAACCAGTTCCCGATGGAATCCCATCTGATTGGATTGGTTTCGAGTAGTTTCGGGAATCCGGGACACGGAATTGGATCTGTTTTCGACTGCGACCTGTAATTACCACAAGCTATCACTTCTCCAGCTGAGTGTCCGTGTTACTATTACTGTTTCACGCATTGTTCATCGGTTTTTCGATCAAATCGTCCAGCGAAACTTTCAAATGCCGGCATGAGCACGTTTTATCTTTCACGCTTATTAGTTCAACCGAGAGCGTTTATGCGGCGCTTGTAAAAATCTGAGGAAGGTTTAAAAATAAATCTACTCTAACCAAATACAACTGTAAAGCAATTGAAATCCAATATTCCAATTGCAACAAGTAATAAGGTAGTATTATTATTCGTGCTACAATTAACGCTGCTTGGGCAAGTGAATTTGAAATTCGCAATGTAATTAGATTGTTTTGGAGGATGTGGCTTGTAGAGAGGGAGATATTGGACCGCACTAGGAAGGAATCATTATCATGAGGAGTCTCGAATGCAGCAGGCCTCGGTATTATCAGGGCGATCGGTTGCCAATGGAATTCCCTGGGAAACGGATTGGTTTGCACTGCCTCCCGGAATTTAGGACACACATGATGATACCTGCGAAATTGGCTTCTCTAGGTGACCATGACCCATAAATTCCGCGGACCGAGGGCCTATATCATTATTTCCACGGCCGAGTGCCCATCAAAATTTCAGAGCCTATCATTCAAATTGCGCTCAATGACAGCGCGTTAACTTTCATGAGGTCGAAAGCGAGGCAGTCACAGTAAATCGCCGATGTGGTGACTAATGCTCGTCAGTTAAACGCTGGCTAAAATGTGTTAACTGCCGAGTGAAATGAAGCCCTGATAACACGGTACGGCATACCACTGTACTTGATATTCAATATCTCCCCTCTTCTAATGAAACGCAAAACTTAATTATATTAATACTTCTCTCCATCGAAATGCGAAAGAACTAATTTTTAAGAAGGATGTACTCAGTATCGATTATATTAATGTTGGCCTTTCAATAGTCCTCCTACTGATTGAGAAGGACTTTAATATCATTGCGATTTATTAACTCATAAAATGCAATTATGAAGAAATTACTGAATAATGAGGAGCTGTTGAAGCCGTTTATGGATATAAGCTCGCACCGAAAATCACTTAATAATCATTGATGGAATTATGGCAGATCTGCTAATGAAAATAAGCAACAGGAAAATGGGATGCGCCGTGTGAACTGTGCTATCGGATGAAGTAGAAAACAGGGATTTCTGCCATTCAAGAGCACCGAGCGAAGCTCTGAAATATGCCATGGTATCATCGACCTCATTCCCGCCGCGAGGGAGACGCTGATTGAAAGTGCACCGCCGTCAGCTAGACATAACGAGACATCGTCACCCGAAGCGTCGCGGCGGCGGCGGCGGCGGCAGCGGCGACGCCGGCAAATCGATTCGATCGAACTCGACTCCCCAGGATTGACTCCACGTCCTTTGCAATCTACTTCGCAGCCTCTGTGTTTCATCGCCGCTCGGCACTCGTTCCCTGTCAAAACCCATTTCACAAAGGGAATGCCTAATAATCGCGCTCTTTGCTTTTGCTACAAGGTGCACTGTTCAATTATTACCCGACAACGAGCTCCTCTCAAATTGGAAAGTGTAGGAGAATTCTGATGGTATATGGTCCATCAATGTCCGTTTCGATAAAGGAATTAAAGGACGATGTTTAGAAAATTCCTTTCCAAATACTAGTAAACACACTGCTGTGGACGGTCGCAATTATTCTTTCGTTTATCTGTCATGTTTGAAAAAATATACTGGAATAAAATAGCGATTGAAGTCGCGGCGAAACAAAGGGATTGATCTCTCGTTCACTCAGTGTGAGCTTTGAACATTTTATTCGAATATATTTAATGCGAAACTCATAAAGGGCTTGCAAAGTTAAACATTCTACTGCCGACAAATGACAAGGTCGATTACCAGCGTAATCAAAGTCCATCCAAGCACTGGATTCGTTCCAAATTTTCCGGACGCGTGCCAAAAGAGATTTGGAGGAATCTCGCCTTTGGCGAATGTCAAATGGTGTTCCGAGGCACTCGGCGGCGAGTGGGAAATACTGTCGGCATCGAGAGGTCAACGGTTAGCGCGGCGGAAAACAATTACTTTCATGAAAAAATGGAGCGCGCTAGCAGGTGCCCATTACAGGAAGAGCACCGTTGGGTATAATGATGACACTGGCGGTCGAAACAATGAGTGTGTAGGGCGATAAAACAGATTGCCAAGTGACTACCTGTAGCGATGGGGGTGCTGGTGGCGCATTGACCGGCGGCCCTCCCTCTCTGTTTCTCTGCCAAGTGCCGTTGCTTTCAGAGTCAAAACGACACGTAAGAGCGGCTGAATGGGCCTCGAGAATAATCGATAGTATGTACAACAGACTGAATTCCATCCACGGCAGACTCCTCCACCGCCAAATGGACGGGCACTCAAATCCGCTTACAACAAAAGCTCCGTTGCTCCGGAATAAATTGAAGGGAAACCCGCTCTCATCCCGCCCTCTATCCCCCATCCACTTATTCCCTCCCGCTTACTCACCGATGATTCAAGAAACGTGGCATCAAATCACCTTGGCGCCCAGCCGTCATCGAGTAGTATACAACGCCGATTAAAACGCTTTCAATGCCAGATAAAAATTGGACAAAGAGCGGAAAGTAAATGAAGACAATACGAGTTCCTCTGGATAAAGGAACTTTGCCATCCCATAAAAGAGATGCTTCGCTCCGGAGAAGATTGAATGTGCATATATCTGTCAGTCTCCTTAAAGAGATTAAGTTAACTCGCTTGAAGTTGAAACTACAAAAAGAAGGCAGGCATTATTCAATGATCGACTATTATAGCTTGCCTGGAGCAATTGGACAACAGTGACACTAATCTACTGTTGTCCAATTACGTGTTGCGTCCCACGGCATTCAAGCAAGATTGCACCTGCAACCTATCTAATACGAAGGGGCAAGACGCTGAGGGAGTAGAGGTCCGCGCAATATTGCATTACAGCAATCTCTTTATGGCTTAATGGACATATGGAAATTCACGTATGAGGATCCTTGGCCCACAGCTCGTTAGTCAATGCAGCCAACGCGCGGGCAGACCGCTTGTCTGGTTTTATTGGCATTATTGGAGAAACCACGGGCAACAGCACTTCATCATCGAATTAGCGGAGAATGTAGTTACTTACGCGTTAATGTGATCTGCGCGCGACAGCCGTCTCTGACGGTAAATGGTACACGCACATGCGCGCATCCATAGCTACACAGAGGGAGAGAAAGAGAGAGAAGGGAGAGAAAGGGAGAAAGCGTGTATCCATTCGAAACGGGAGAATCGAGGCAAGGGAGATAAAAAATCAGTGAATGTCGTTATATTCTAACGCACACGCACTAGACAATCTGATTGACAGGACAACTGACCGAAGCGCTGCCCCGAAAGCTCCACTGAAGGCCGTTTTATTTCGAAGCCGATCGAAATGCGAATCCCAGCTAGCAAGCGAAAGCGCCTTTCTGAAACGCGGCCATTGCTATCGCTGCAGATCTCTGTTTGCCAAATAGCGTACTCCCACTCCTGCGAGTTTCCGCTCGAGATCAGCGAAAGCCGGTCGAAACTCGGCTGATTTTAGGCGGGTGTATTGGAAATTTCTCCTGGTGATCGTTGCTTCCGACGATTATCGTTTCCTTCTCCAATGTCGGAGAATTTATGTCATCGGGTAACTTTCAATGCCGTGCACAGTAATTCTTTCGACTCGTGAGTTATAATCTTTTCCCTAATAGAAAACTATTAAATGAAAAGCAAGGAAAGAGCTCTGCTTTCCGGGGATATTTCCTGACACCTCGTCAAACGCGATCCCCTAAAAAAATCAGCTATTAGAGATAGCGGCGCTCGCGGGTATTAATTAGCAGTGAACCAGGTTAATCCCGCATTAAGCGTGCCCGGGCAAGTAGCAGCATCCGATGCGAGCCGGACGAACTATTCACGGTGGATAATGTAAAAAGCGACAGGATCCCACCGATCCCAGTGAGTAAAGTTTATATGCGCACAAATAAGCCCGCCTAGCATAATCAATGTGGTCGACGGGGGATGAAGGCTCATTGCAATGAGCCAGAAACTACTGCGTGCGTACTAATCAGGGACGAAATGTTGATTGTGAATGCAAACCGATGCGGGATTCAAACTGATTTGCATGTGTTAGTGGTTGGCGTGTTAAAGTTTCTCTCACTTAAAAGTGGTTTGTGGATCTTCAAATAGTTTCAGTTAAAATATGTGCATAGCCTCCTTTGAGGGATTAAGGTAGGAAGGCTTTCAAAGAGACATACATCGGGCTGAATCGATCGGCTCGCTCATTCTTGACATACTCCTGTGGGGGCCCAGCTATCTCACTTGCCCGATGTCGACAGGATAGCTCAGTCTCTGAAGGGGATACCGGCTAGCTAATATTTTATTATCATCTCGTTAGCGCGCGCATCGTCGTTAGGGGGAGCAGGCTAATCTGAAATATGCACGACGGCAGGGACACAGCCCGCGGGATAACGCGCTGACAACGCTCGCTTTAAACAATTCATGTCATCTCTTGACCTCCCCCTTCTCACCACCGCCACCCAATTCCCCCTCGCCATTCTCCACATGGTGTCTGCCATTCTCTCACACATGGGACCCCATCTCCATTCCCGCTAATTACCAATTGGCTAATAATAACAAAGAGAATCGCTCATACTGAAACTCGATCAGAATGTAAAATGAATTGGGTTTGATGGCTCAAGAACTAAGCTCGAGTCTCTATGGTATGAAAGCGCCAAGTATACTTGATTAGAGGTTTTTAGGTAAAGTGGATCGTGGAAAGTTTCAACTCCTTAACAAGTAGAAAGCCAGTATCAGTTTCACAGAGTAGAGTCGTACGTGAATTATTACCGTAAACTTTATTTTCGCATTATAACTCTTTTCTAAGTGCTTTGATCGTAGAAGTCTATTAAAGTCGCTGGCGTAATTATGACTTCAGTCTTCCCTTCGTTCAAGAAGTCCGATCGTATTTGCGCCGGGCAAATAAATCGAGAGGTGAATCGGATTCCATGCTCCTTTCTCGAGAACTAAACTAATGTTACTCGCGCGGAAATCCTCGCTGCGGAACTTTCCGCTGCAACCCAGTTTTTATTCTCCTCTCTATTCTCTGCTACACTATTCTCCTCGGTTGCCCGAAAATAAAATGAAGCCGTGTACGAAGCTTGCTGTCTCGTGACTGCGCGTTTTTCGAGATCAATAATCAATTTTCGAGTTAAAGGATCCCGGGTAGTGACGTTTCATCTGTATTTGTTACGGTGCATAGGAGGAGAGTCGATTCGACGTCCACATACGTACTAACTGGTTTTTTCTGAAAGCCAAACACAAAAATGCGTCGGGATATTCCGAAAACAAACGCGAACCGTTGACTGTATCGCTTGTACTTGCACAATAGCAAAAAATAACAAACACCATAGAAGAATAAACTAGGGAGAACTATTGCAGCCACTTTCATCAAAATAACAGGTAACTGCGAATGCCGAGAGAGGATTGTAATGGCAGAAAGAAAGCTCCACTAATCTTTTTAAATTAATGAAAACTTTGAACAGCAAAATGCATGTGTTTTAAAATTAAAAGACCTCAAACAATTCTCTTGTTCATTCTAATTTTCGTGCATATTATTCGAATTCTATTACACAGTTTTAATTTAAATTCGCGCAATGCCTAAACAAGTTTACCATACCCGAGTGCTCATAAATAGAAAGCTTGTCTGATTACCGACTAACCTTATCTACTACCAATTTTCGTAGTGCGAAAATATTTGCCCGCCATTCCCTCGAGTCGTTGCTCATTGAAAGGAAAGTACTGCTAAGTTAATTGGCAAGAACGCACTCGCTCGATTGACAAGAACAAATTTCTTTCCATTCATCAGTGCGGCGTGCGGCTTTAATGAAGGTTTGCAGAGAGAAAGCGAGAAAGGTAGAGGCGGGGAGAAGGCGGCGGACGCGGTAGCGGCGTATCTGCGATGGGAAGTCAGGGATGAACCGGGACGGGCTTTAAAAAACGAGAGTTCCTCGTGCACTCGTTGCGGATCGAACTAGCTGCGGGGCAAACCCTTTCATTGGCTTTCCGCAGTGGTACAGTGACTTGTTGATACCGGAAGCCGGCGGGAGCAGGCGCAGGATCGACAGGTAGAGCGCCGGGGACCGAGGCGGCGGTGGCGGCGGCGGGGGTGGCGGCGAGGCCGGCTTTCCCCCTGACTCGAGGCCGCACTCCCGATCGGCTATCGACGTTTCCATAGATCACCTTAAGTCTACTACGGACGCGCGCCCACTGAATATTTACGACTTCTCTTATTGATAGTTTGCCCTACGCTGCTTACGCCCTCCCCATCAGCTTTTCTCTCGCCCTCCCACCAACCTCCAACCGGCAGAATTCTCGGCGAGACCGGCGTTATTTTAACTCGAATTCTCCTCTACCAGCTGGCCGTGTTACTTTTCTGAGAATCTATGTAGACCCTTTCCAAAACAAGTTCGTTACAACCAGCTACAGAGCCGTGTGGGAAAATGCATGCAGAGAGTTTGGCATTTACCTCATAGTAAGAGTACAATTTTAATTAGTAAAGTAATTAGTGTTTTGTAATAAGGAAACATATAATCCGCGAGCTAAAGAGTTAGCTTCAGAAACAATTAGGCAATGTAAACACGCAATCTGCAATTCCGATGCAGGAAGTTTATTAAATGATTCCAGAAAAATAAGGATACACGGCACCAAGGAACAATTAATCGGAGTTAAGTTGTTTGCCGGCAGACGTGAATGTAGCTGAATTAATTACGTGCGGTTCAGAGGTCCGCTTTTATTTCAGCATTATTCGACTCAGTGAGCTGGCGTCACGGTTAATTATTCCACTCCCTTTTGCCTCTGGTGAACTTCGCTCAAAACTGGCCGAATTGTCAGTCGCTAATGCAAATTCTAGAAACCGAGCGATAATTGAGTTAATCGATAACGTGCTTTAATTAAACTGTTTGATTGTACACTAATCAAACTGTTTGCTAATCGTTTGTAGGCGCCAGCTTGCTATACAAAGGGTTAGTTATTACTGTGCCTTTAGAGCGATGGAAACTGCAAAGCTGGCAATCGAGAAGCGTTTATATAGCACCGCAAGGCTGCGATGTGAAGGCTTCAAAGTCTTTCATGTCACAGTGGCAGATGGGCCGCGACTAAGATCTCGCGTGAAATTATAACCGCGGCGAGAATGACGAGCAGTATTGACTCACGTTCTAGCAGTGTCAGTTAATTGTCTTTTACGTTTAACTACTTATACACAGAACTTAAATAAAGCTTCATCGACTATTTCACTCAGAGCTTGCGAGATACGCTCTGCCAAAATTATCATACAATTCTTAAAGTTCAAATAACATTATTGTGAATCTAATACCGCCAAGATTTTATTCACAAAACAGTCTCTTCGTAGAGAAAACTTCGTCTCTACTGAATACCAAATCATCCTGGGGACTCGAAATCAAGGACTTTGTCACGACTACGTGAGAGTGGAGTTCAATGCTCCGAATAAATGAGACGCATGACGTAAAATAGATCAGTGTGAGATAAGTATTAGGGGGGAATATTTCGTTATCAATCAAAATCGGGAAACGGCAAGTCGACGGCGAAGCATACGGATTGTGAAGCATTGCTCGAGGCGAGTTCGCCTGGGAAAAATCGAAGGATAAAGGCGTCGGATAGAGTGCATAAACCTGAAAACGCTCTCAAGGCCGGGTTGCTGGCAGCTGCAATGAGACATGCCTGAATGTTCAGGGGATCTTTAAACTGAGCGATTTTATTGCACATCCTAACGGCAAACGATAACGGGCCAGTGAATCCTCAGTGTAACGGTGGAACGGACCTTCCATCGCTGAGCTGCGATAACACATTATACTGCTACTCTCGGAAGAACAAAAACCCTGTTTTTATTTTTGGAGCTCCTGAAAATTCAGCCAAAAACATTGGATCTTTTATGCTTGATGCCAGAAACAACAAACATTGCTACAAGATTGTATTGAATTAAAAACCCTGGATTTTAATATGCCATATTTGCATGGAGGCACCCACAGCCTAACTGAATCAGCAAAAATAGAATATTTAACCGACTATTGAACTCACAGCTTTGTAGTTGAACAATCAGATTTCAGGCTTCACTGACTATTGAAAGTACATGCTATCGCGAGAGATGAGAATGAAGAGAAATAAAGCAATGCATTGACGAAACGTACTCCATATCGTCAACGGACTGCAGAGCCGAATGGGGGCTAATAAAGAAAAGCAATTATCAATGGAATAATCTTCAATCGCGTTTGGTATTTAGGTCGGCCAGATGGACAACACGTTATTAATCGTCACTTAACAGGCGCGTTGGATTGATTCCGATGTAATTGCCTTCTGCCGATCGAAATTCATTTAAATTTCAAATTCGAATCGCCGCCCTTCTATAAACTCGAACGAATTAAATTCGGGTGCGTTTGAAAGACAGAAAAAGGGGGGCTCTTTTGGTGCTCCGCGCTATATTCGATTCCCGATTTCTCCTGCGTCCATTCCATCCTGCCGTGGACGCATTCTCCCTCGACAAATTGCGCCTGTTTAGTATTGTATTGCGCCAGATGTGACCACGAATTGAAATCGCGTTGGCAGCATGTTGCTTTTCGTCGTACCAACAGATGCTCTTTTTCCTTGCGAGACGGCGAAAACTTACGGCATCCTCAAGAATAATTGAACCCAAATGCAAAGAAGGCGGATCTGTATTTTACTTATAATTGTAAATTACATTTTGAGGAGCGCGCCGAAGAAGCGAATTTCCACTAATTTGCTGATTAAACAAGGGAGGAGTCTCTCTAATCACGAGCATTTCCTCTTTCCTCCTGCTCATCACTTTTCATGTTTTTAGTACCACAGGATCGCGAGCGAGATAAAACCGGATTTATCTGGAATTTTTAATGAAGCTCCACGAAGAAGCGTGTACGTCAACTTTTTCCATTACACCGCGAAGGACTGACACTCATTTTCGGGATTACGTGGTGCTCACTGAGCGCGCTCCCTTGGCTCCCTTGGGATCTTTTATGAAACGGGATATTCTATCGACGTGTGTCACATGTTCAATATCAGGCTCGCTGCCATCGCGAGATTTGCATTTACAATATCGCACGTGTCAGCCACGTTTCCGGCATTAATCGGCGCCGCTCATTTCGCATGCCGGTCCCACTTTCCTCTAACGATAGTTTTCGAATATCAAAAACTTAGAAAGTTCTTTTCGCTTGCTTCATATCCCGAGCGGCGAGTTGAAACTCATAAACCTGGCCATTGAATTATGGTAACGGACAATGGGGAACGTTTGCTCGATAAATCATTCTTGTACCAAAATTTCTCCACTACTCCTGCAAGTCTGATAAGTTTGCGCAGATAGCGTTTAACAAAGAACTATAAAAGGTTAACGCTTGATACATGAATTCGCCATTACAGGTGAGTGAAAATTCGAAAAATACCTGAGAAATAGTGGTAGGAAAAATGGGGTTGAAAGTGTGCAACGGAGGAGGATAGTGTTTTCCTGCGGCTTTGTGTCGCAGGCGATTAAAATAATGCCGGGAAGTATACACTTGTCTCGCAAGAAAGGCAGCTTATCGAGCCCAGGGTGTACATACACGTACATGTAGACACACACAGAGACACACATACACCGAGGAATGAACGAGATAGAAAGAGTGTGTGCGAGAAGGGGCGTGCTTAAACGGGTCAAGGCAGGCTAAGGAAATATTTCAGCTACTGAGAGGGTCGATAGAGCCCACGCTCCACTTCATTAATGAAAATCGATCTCTGTCCTCCAAGATGTACACTCTGCCGAGTCGTGCGGCCAAAAGAAATGGATAGCCAAGCCAGTGCGGCGGGTTGCGCCGTTAATTCCCACGAAAATCGAATTCCCCCGGAAGCTTTGCGTGCCGGTCCCGATAGCTTCCCATTTACCGTGCGAAATGACGTTTTTCCCTTAGCGAGCAACCGCCGATAATTCAGGCCGCCGGGAAATTCGTAATTTCCACATTTGAAATATGTGCTGGCAGGGGAGAATCGAGGGGGAAAGTAAGACGGTAGCTGCGCTATCTGAAAGGACGCGTGCGACGTCAGACGTACGATGGTGTCCTCGCCGAGGACACGAAATTAATAGCTCTGCCGTCGCCTTTCGTCCATTGTGCCCTCTTTATCCCAGGTACACTCCGCTCGCCCGGAACTTGATGGATTAAATTGTGCTACAAGTGTCATTGGCGACAGCGCACCATCCACGGTGTCCGCTGCTGGCTACGCTCGCTATTTGGAAGAGAGCCATGCTACCCGCCGAGGACTTACTTACTTACAACCCCAGATGAAAGCCGGGAAAACCGATCGCCCGCTACCCTTTTCAGCCAACGAGAATATAAACAAGGCTCTTCTCCTGGCTGCACGAGTATTTCTTCCGCCCATCCCAACCTTTTTACTGCGTCCCTTCTACGACGACATTAAGTAGCAACTTTGTACAAGTTCAACTAGAACATTTCGGTGGATTGAAAGAATTTATAGTGTATAAAACTATAACAGAGGGACGTTTACTACATCCTTTAAAAGAATGAATTCTTTCCATTGTCTCGTGTATCTCGGACGAGCGAGGAGTATGGGTAATAACTATTAATTTTACGAGAGCATAGACATAATCAAGATACTTAGCTCTGGATGCCAATTCTCTACTTTGCCGTACTTTTATTATGTCCCGGCATGACTCCCCTGTTGGATTAAAGCGTGCCACAAGTGCCATTGCCGACACTGTCACGTGGACTGAAAGCGAGCCACAGTTTGCGGAAACAACCCTTGCCCGAAGTGAAGACTCTACTTGAAACTAGCCCCATACCGTTCAGATAACTACAGTCGCCTTCTTTAATATGTGATTGCTCCTTGGAGCCGTGTATGTTACGACAAAACGACTTCCGCGAAAAAGATACAGTCAGTCGACTTTATCCAGAATTCTCCAGAAAATGTCACCCTTTTCAGTTACGAGTAACACAAATGTAACTGTAATTAGACATAGAAAGAGACTTCCACCATAAACTTCGCACAGAAAGTACAAAGTCATACTTCAAAACAATTACATAAATGTAGAATAATAAAAGGCTTCGCTTTTGCAAAAACAAGAAGGGAATATTGTTTGGGAGACTGTGGCACACGATATTCTTAATTAAGTACAACGCTTTCGAAAGCATGCCGGCAACTCGGTAAACAGCGAAGCGGTTAAGTATCCGCAGCAGTGACATATGTATAAAGTAACGCATGGTAAAGTCGGCCTGGCTGCCTTCCGACAACGTAAAATGGTGCTGGCTGCTGCCAGCAAACTGGCAGGCTCAGCGAGCAAGCGATGCGGCAGCAGCCTAGCCGCCAGAGAACAATTATTGCGCTTGCCAGATTGTCCTGCCGACTGCCGTGGCTGAGGGCAGTGCCACAAGTGTCATCGCTACCTGGCTGACACACAAAGCCGTGTGAATCATCAACGCCTCGCGCATAGGTAAACCCCGTCGGCTTTGTGAAAGGACGACTCCTGCGCAAAACTAATCGCCTCAGCTATCACATAACAGAGGAAACGACGTAACTAAGTAGAAAGTCCTGCGGTTACAAACGCCGGATGTTTTATAAATATGACTTTAAATCAGCATTGTCAAAGACCACTTTTTATCATGTTGATAAATTATAATTATCGTATTATAATAGCGCATTCCTCTAATTAGTAATTTAAAGACAAGCGCATCAGCCTGTACGTATTACGAATACAATTCCGACACACGTACATTTTACATTGGCCTGGAAACACCAAGATGCGTGTCGCAACTCGTGGCCCTCCGGTCGAGGGATGGCGTGAGCCGTTTAGTCCCGGATGGTCGCCATAGCAACAGGCATTCCCCAAAATATTCCTCTCCGCTCTTCCCGTGTCTCCCTTCCGCTGGAACTCTTTCGCCCTTCTACCAGCCCTTCTGATTTCCACCCTCGCAGCACACAGGCAGAGAGAATGAGCGAGAGAGAGAGAGGGATGCTATTCGCAATGTGCGCCGCGAGATCCCTGTTTCCACCCTTCGCGATCTCAGTTTCCCTCCTTCTCGCCCTTTGAGACTGCTTTATGCGCTGCTCTCTATCTTACATCGTAATGCGTTCTCGAGGCACTGGTGTCACTGTTTTCTCGCATCCCGGCCTTCTTGACTCCCTTCGTCCTCTGCTACTCTAGATTCCACCCTCTTTCTCCCTTCTACTTGTCCCCTCTTCCAAGCAGTTATATCTTTCCCTTACCCTCTCCCTCCCTCTCTCGCTCCATGTTTCCCTCTCTCTTCTCGAGTATCTCTCTGCGCGATACCTTCCTTTCCCCGGTGTTAATCTTTCTCGCTTTCGGTCTGCCGCAATTCCTACGGAGAATTTCTACGGAGCTCACTACGCTCGGCTGGCCGTCTTGCGTTGAACCGGCTACGCGTAGACGAGAACCTCCTCTACGCCTTTCCCTTGGCGCTCGTAGCCCGAGTAAATACAGAGTACATAGCGGCGCAAAGAGATGCTGGTAACGCCTGGCAATTAGAGCCCGCAGCTTCCACCCGGCTAATTAGGTGACAACACGGCAAAATATTGGCTAAACCATTCTATTTCCCAGCCGGCGGAGTAACAATAATTCCAGGGGAATTGCGATCAGCCTCGATCACACTCGTCCAGTGACGCTTCTATTTCCACCGTGGAAATTCTCGAGCGGAGCCTTCCCCCTCCCTTCCCTCCTGCGCTATACTTTCAGCCTTACTCCTTTCCAGCTTGTTACTCCTCCACAACTGCCACGATTTCCTCCGAGCCGAGTTTCCTCAACTTGCTTCACTTAGCTCGAATATCCTTTTCTCGGTTTCTCCGCCGCTCTATGCTCCGGCGGGGGGTGGATTCACTCATACGGCAGGTGGAGTTCGTTTGCCCTGAGAGAGAGAGGGAGAGAGGAAGGAACATTTGTGGCAGAGGAAGAGTGGGATTGCGAGAGGTGCCACTGAGGTGTTCGACCTCTGCTTGAACATTGCAGGGCAAAGAGCAAGAAGTAAGAGGAGGAGCAGCTGAGAGCTTCGGCTACTTTTTCCCAGCTTTCTTTCCTACCCCCCCTTCGCCTTTCTAGAGCGGTCCTTTCGCCTTCCATGACTATCTCCGGCTGCCCATCCTGTAATTTCAACCTGCCACGTCCTCCCTTGCACCTTCGTAGGCTGCCCCTTTCCAGCAGCGCGTTTCTCTCTTCGTCGGCGCGCTCAAACTCATTTAGCCCCAATCTTCTTCTTCGATCTTTAACCCCGGCTCTCGAGGCCGGCCGCCTGCTCTCGTTTTCTCGAAAGGGCGCAGGTGGAAGGTAGTTTAGAAGGCCGGTCGTCCGACGATTTCACGAACTCGTGAAAGTACTGTGAACGATAGCGCAATCAGCCGCCAAACTCTGGGACGGAACCCTTCCGTTAGTGTTATTGCCCGCTGGCATGGCCCTCGTCTACTATGACAGTCGGCTCGTCTTCAATGGTGACGCGGCATTCTTCCCTGAACGTTTCCTACCGAAGCTCCATTTTCTCAGGATTTAACTCGGCAGGAAGTGCCCAATATCACTGTACTATATGTTTTATTAAATTGAGGTCGAAACTTTGTTCTCGTTAATGCGGAAAATACGTAAGAAGGATAGAAATATTCATTGTTCTTTACAAGCGGTTATTTTCCGGGCGAATCTCTTTGCAAAAGAGCGAAATGCTCTCGCGACTGACATTACCAGCTTCGTCGCTTAAGTCAGAGGAATGGAAACGACAGAGGCGAGTGCGCCAAGATTTCTCGGCAAGGGTGGAAATTTTAATTTTAAAAGAGGAAAGAAACACCGTCCGTTCGGCTGCACAGGATTGCCCTCGCGGGAAATATATCCTAAGTAGCGAATGGCTGTACTTTAGTATTACGCGGTTCCTCGGCGGTTGTATGTATACATAAAGGCATCCGACCCTACTTGGAGCGTAATTAATTCCTAAATTATTTCAAGCTTCATAACTGCGGGGCGCGGTATTTGCATGGTATTTAAATTTCTCGGCAACTCTCGGAGAACTCTCCTGTTCTCGGCGACAGAGAACTAAAGAGCGTAGATTTTGTTTTTCGCGCGTGCGACAGTGAGCAGCGAGAGGTGGAAAAATGAATTCGAGGAAACCATGTAAACGGAGAGTGATCGGTTGGGCGGGCGTGCGAAATTCTACAAAAGTTCCGACGTGTCGAAGCCGCTCGCCGAGAATAAAGGGATTAAAAATATCACGGAAGAGGGTGAACCGGAGTAATATGTTTGCCGGCACGCCACCGAGCGGTAATCCCGCGCACGTTCCGCCGGGCGAATTAATTTTCCGGATTACTTTCAGCCTTATCTACTCCCGCTTTCCCTCTCGAGCGGCACCGAGATCCCGCCAAAGACACTTTGATATCGCTAAAACTTCCGTCGCAAGAGATACGCAGCACATCGACGAAAGCACGAGACACAAAGTACTTAAAGAGTGGAATGTCCGCTCTTGACTGGAAGTTGCGGATCCCTCGGGGGTCTGCTCAAGATAGAAAGGAGGAGGCTACAAATGTTTAGGGGGTGCGAGTAATTCGGCGGAGGAGGCTCAAGGCGCAACGACGAAAATGAAGGCGAGATAAACAAGACCTTCTACTTCTCTCACGAGATATTCTTAAGAATATCTTGGGCCGCGGCGCGCCGCGCCGCCGCCGCCGGTAGCGATAGACTCGGGGGGGTTGGTAACGCGGCTGAATACTTAGGCCTTCATCCTCCCTCGATATTGTCGCCATGGCAACAGCGAGGGACACTGGCAACTTGCTAAGAACGACGGGAGAAGAGGATAGTAGCTCGCTACGTCTATCATCCCCTACCCGATTCCGCATGGTCCTTATGCAGCCAACAGCTTGAACGTTGCATTTACAGGAATTCGATCTCCCGGATACCAGTGGGTCACCCTCTTCCCCTCGCTTCCTCTTCCACCCTACTCGCCCCATTATTCGATAACGGTAACAGCGTTATCCTGCCAGGAAACGGAGGCGCGACTTGATTGACTGTCACGTCGGGAAATTACTTATAACGTCAAGCCACCCTGTCACGATGGCTCGCCCTAACCTCTCGATATTCCACCAGCCACGGACACTTGGGCAATTCCCAGAAAATTGTAGAAACTCTAGGAAACTAAAGTAAATAGACATTCGGTCTATTTTTTGAATAGAAAAGACAAAAAGCCTGCAGGGGGTGAATAAAACTGTGTGCACGCTCTATTAAAAACGATATAATGAAAAATTCGTTGACACGAAGCTGTTATAAACGCGTTTCGACGCGAGTGCGATCATTTTTCGAGGGTACCTGCTGACGGAATCAACGAAACTCGGGGGCCGAATGACACGTCAATTAACTTGGCTGATAATCCATTCGAGTGACAGGAGGAAAACGCTTTATGGCGAAACGACCGTTTAATTTCAACGCTCGACGACCGCTGAGTGACGTTTTAATCTCTTAACCGGGAGACTTTTTTCGGGAGAGCGGAAGATAGGCAGTTTCAGCGGGAGCGAAGCTCGCAGCTTCAATTTGCTTGGCGCCGGTCCTCGAGCGTAAGCTAGAATCTTTTCACTCGTTTAAGTAAGAGGAGACTTTCAATGGGGGGGATGAAAGAGGAGGGGACACGAGAGGGAGTCTTGGTTGGCTCTCGATCGCCGGTCATTAATTATATTCCATCGGCGCGCTCTCAGCCAAGTGACAATCGACTGCAAGGAAAGTATTTGCTGGCGAGTGTCAAAGCAAGGAGCGAACAGCCCGTGGAAGAACATCGCCGCTCTGGAAAGTTCTGCGACACTAATAAGGCACTAAAAGTTCGCATTCCGGGCGAGTTTGAGAAATTGCCACGGCGACGTCCGGAGGAACGAACTCGGCCCTGGAACGCGATTACAACTGGGTTGAACACGCTTCCTGACCGGAATAATGATATCGGACGGAAGGCAGCTGCCTACTTATTCCCACAGGGCGGCGGCCGTATTGACTATGCGAAAGCACTGTGTTAACATAATGCACCGCTCTGCCAAGTAATTAAGTACTTCCAGGCAGATTTGTACACTTCAATGAAGACCTTGATGGATCCTCCACGAGTTACAGCCACCGAGAGCGTCCAGTCAGTTTTTTACACCGGACTCGAATGCATTTGCACTTGGAATTGCGTTGCCTGATGCGTTTCGTTTCCAGGGGAAGTAGAGTACGCGGGAGAAATAAATTCCCAGATAAAGTTCTCGGATGTGCAAAGCGCTCATCTGCATTTACACGCACGAAAGTTTAAATCGTTCTATCGGTCAATCAACCTTAATGTAAACGAACTCTAGTAACACAGCCTTTAAAAAGTGGGGAACATTCGTGTAATGAAACTTTATTTCCAGAGTGATGTACTTCCAGTTGGCAGAAACCCGGCCGAAAAACGTCCCTATTGAAATTAACAAACTTGTATTCACATTTCTGACCAACTGACAGATTCATTAGTCTGTTTTAAGCTATCAATTTGTTTGGTTTGAAAAATAGATTGCAATCCCCATTCGGTATACCCCTGGGCCCCGCGCAAATGGTCTTCCTCCCTATTGAACGTGGCATCCCCAGTGATAGCGGGGCAGAACATTTCCTTGCGAATTTAAGGACGCACAGAGAACATATCGGAGGGAAAAAGCTGTTTCCTCTGGGCCAACCTCTAGATGGATATCTGGAATTGTGGTTGCCGCACGTAAATCTCTCCCAGAAGCTAGCTTTTTCAGGTAGCACTTCCTCCGGCCATCGTGGGATTCGCGTTTGCTCGGGAAATGTAAACGAAAAGACTGGCACTGCGAGTAACAGCGCGCGAGCCTCGTTGAAAAAACGCCGACAGCAGTTTTTGTTACTTAACTGATTCAATAGCGCGAGCAGGAATTGGGTTACCAGGCGAGAACAAACATAGCGACAGAAAAACCGTGCATGCTTTTCGAAAAACAGCCTTCGATAATACGGAATTTGTCATGTGACGTTATTTCCCACATTTCTGCACATATTTGCAGCGCACACACCCCGCATCATTCTTCGATAATGCATACAAACACGGCGAAATTACTAGACTGCACTGCTGGAAATTCTAGAATCTTGGAGAAAGTGCGCGCTCTACCGTGCGAATCGTTTTAACAAGCGGGCACTTTCGAGCGGGGGTCATTAGCCGAATTATTAAGTAGTTTGTGCGCAAAGTGGAAGGTACCCCAGAAGTAATTAAGTAGCTAAGTACTTCTTTCCAAACTAATTAGTCGAAAGCCAGTGCATTATTGATTACATGCCCTGGATTTTATTACAAGGGAGAACTGATCTCACTGGCTAGAAATATCCTCTTTTATTGCAGAATGATCTTCGACGGTCCAGAGAAGGAAGCGGATGGACTCCGCGAAGGTAATAATGGTACACGGATGTATAACTCGATCGATCAAACACGTGGATCTGTTCTACATTCCAAGGGAAGGTTTCAAGGTACGTTTGAAGAGCTGGGGGAAAGAGTGTAGCGCGCGCACTACGAAAAAGACGCGGCGTACATCGTGGCGAAGCTCGGTCCGTATATCATGGATGCGCGATATTACTCGCTCCAGGGGATAGATAGGTTACGCCATCGTATATTCGATCCGGGCATATTTTTCGCCCGTTCCCCCGCGCGCGCGCGCGCGCCCGCTTACGAGAAGGCTGCGTAAACGACCCGAGGAATCTCTCTCCACGAGCAAACGCACACGCATACTGATCCACTATCCGATTACTATTGCCGGCAGTCCCTCTTTCTCCTCTGAGGTCTTCGCCTTTCCCTTCCGAAGGCCAAGCTACATTTCCCTGGAAAATCCATGGATGAAAGGAAATACCATTGCCCCTTTAAACCCGTCACCCTGGCAAAATATTCTCGACAATAAGCTCTTTCGGTAGGAAAAGAAGAACTACAGACGATTATCGAAATAATCAAGGCAAGATTGACAAAAAATTAATAGTTTTACTTCTATTAACTCTGCGAACAACGATTTTTTATGCAAAGTATTGTTGAGGTATAATTAGTAGTATGAAGTATGTATGGTGTAAAAAATCTTCGTGTGTAGTTAAAATATGAAATGTAGTCTTCTGTTTCAGGCTAAATTAGAGCTTACACTTATATCTCGTATACTCTATATATTTTAAAGAGGACCAAGGGATCCATAAAGTAACTTTTGCCCCAACATTGTAGTGACTTTACTTTTTCATTAGGTGTATGAGGTTCGTGAAAACGAGAGCGCGGGCGCGGAAGTTGGTTCAAAAATACTAAAACCTCGGTGCTTCTATACTTTCTCTCTTGATTATTTCCTTTGTAGCAGAAGCTGAAGCTAGCATTGTCAACGTGGAATTCCGGGGTGATGCTTTCGACTTCAAATCTTGGTTAGCATTATAGTAAAAAATCAGAAAGCGTTCAACTACTGTCACATTGGGTGTAAATTGAAACTCTGGTATTTACCGTCAAGCAACCTAATGATTGCGAAAGTTTGCTCCTAATTTCCCCGGAGTCCAGGTCGAGTCTCGTTACCGATTATTTTATCGACAAATATATATAGCGACCAATTCCCAATCGCGCCGTTCCCAAACTTCGGAGGTTCTGACAAGAATTGAATTTTACGTCGGGTGAAAATTCAGTGCTTTGTGACGTCCAACTTTCACCCATTATTCCACATAAAAACTGAATTTTACCTACAAATTCCTGCTTGAGGGAATTATAAAAGAAAAACAGTACTATAAAGGTTGAAGAATGTGTTGACTGTGTTGTCATAAAGATGAATGAAAGGAAGTATAAAACTCTATAAGACGAAACACTTAATTAGGAATAAAAAGAACGGACTGCTTCCAATATAAATGAAGATCCATTTTTCGTTGATTATCCTAATTGTGATAAAGTATACACACTTCGTACTTGATGGCGACTATCTTTTTCGCTGGGGAATGACTGAAATACACGTCTGGAAAGAGCCAACGCGAGGGCTGCGGAGCTCGAAATGCGCCTAATGATTTGGTAAATCGTCTTCACGTTTCCCCGAAACAGGAAGGCACGTAGGTAGGAGGCCTCGCGCTTCAGTTCGCATCCGCCGGCAAATATACTACTGAAATCCGTCTGTCTTATCAGGGAAATTCGTGAGAGCGAACGGTACTTCGCTCGGCAGCCCGAAATAACGAGATGCTGGCATCGCAGATGGCGTGTGAATGCAGCAGTGGCCTGAGCAGAGGTGTACGCGTATGTATCGCCGAGCAAGAAGACAGATAAAAATGTATCGGTGGGGAAGAAAAGTGGCAGGACGAAACGTCGACTGACTAAGCTGCGAGTAATTGCGTGGCAAGGTTCATCGTCCGTAGATAGCAATTATCCCGAAGGAAATAGTCCAAGAAAGGGAGTGCGCGACGAAGAGTGCAAGGGCGAGAAGTGAAGAGGAGGATGGAGATAGGGGACGCAGCTGCACTTGCAGGAGGAACGAAATTACCTCCATTGCTTTCCCGTCCCAGCCACTTATCGGCGAAATATTTTTTTCTCGACCTGCCGCCTACACTTTTACCCTGCCGTCGTCCTTCCACTTCCCTCGGCGCTGACTCCGCACTGAAGCATCCTTTACCAACTACCGTTCCCACCATCAAGCACAAGTGCCGCGGCAAATGTTGGCTTCCAAATTGATTAGGCTTAAAATTTCACAGCCAACTGCGATATTATTATTCCCCAACGGCGAATCTCCTTCATTTTGCAAATCGACCCTCTATTTTAACTTGGACACCCTCCTCCCAGAGTACAAACGGTCCTTGAAATAATATCGCAAGCGGGATAGACAATTACAGCGAGGGGGGGTGCGATACGTGAAGAGTAGCCAGCGCGAGATCATAACTACAACTCAGAGGGAATTAGGCTGTAACGATGTTCCCACCACGTAGAACCTCTTAGTTTCCATTCCCCTCTATTTACTGCGTGCGAGGGAGAAGATTGCGGCCCGCCACTCGAATGCCAGAAGTCTGACCGGGCCAGGAATCGATAATGGCATAACCCCAAGGCGGAAGTGGATGCCGGCAAGACCTTAAGACTAGCCGGCTGAATTCGAGTAGCTGCTTTTTCTGCTGCACTCCGCGGTTAACATCTCGTTGCTCTCCTTCTGCTGGCAGCCTACATCCATTCGAGAGGGCAAGTCGATCGTGGCTAAGAGATTTAGCTTGAACACCGCTCCACTTTCACGACTGGAGAGCGCATTTCTCCCATCGGTTGCCTCGCCCTCGCCCTCGCCCTCGCCCCCACTCTATCACGCCGATTCACCTGCCAAACGAATCTTTCCGTCGAGTGTTTATTTTTCACTGTGGCGTACTCTTGTTCCCATCGTTCTTTGAACTCGACCACCACCACCACCCTCATCGAACACGTTACTCACCGAAGCGTAATCTGCGGGATTCTGCTGGCAATTCATTTACCAATATGCCAATGCCCGACGCACACACATAGCCGCATAAATCCCGACAAAGGAAAACCGTTTCTCGCGGAACTCCTGAAGCTCTAATAATGAAAGGATTGTTCATCCCTCTGCGTGCTTCTACCGGCATCCCCCATCCCCTCCGCTTAATCCTCTCGAGGTACGACTGCACTCAGCGGCGTAGCAATGAAATCGCTGATAATTCCTCGACGCCACGAGAGCTTCATTATTTCGTTGAGTTTACCGTGTTTATAAAAATGGCCGCTTGAATTATTCACCCTGTATTAATACCTGATCGACTCATTTTAGTTATGCCGATCGTAGTTCGCTGCACGAGCACAGCACTCGGCTACGAATTATAAAAGGTCTAAGCCCAATCGAACGTGTTTGGGCAAAATGCGACAAAAGTAGAGGAATATAGGCGAACTACGGAGCTACGGAATCAATGGGGCGAGCAACGTTTTTGGAATCTGATTCCGGGCGAGCCAGCACAGCAAGGACGCCAACGCAACGCAACGTTCTGAATCCCGAGCACTCTCCGTTTCCGATAGTCGAGACTGATCGAAAAACTACGGATTTGCCGAACGAATTCTTCGCACAGCTGGTGCGAGCGCGCATACAAAAAGCAACCTTCATCCTCGTGTGTGCACATGAAATCGAGACAACAGTGGTTGCTCCGACGACAGAAAAAGGGGTTTTCGATTCCCGAGAAGATTTGAAAATTCGAAGATCGATCGCTCGCTCGCTCGCCTCTAATTAATGGTAGAACAGTTTCATTATTGCGCCCAGTCGCACCATAACCGATAAGTTCATCCCATTTCCGGGAAATCGAGTTTTAATTTATCGCGGCGATATCGCAGCGGCAAACTAATAAAGTATTGGCATTGGGAGCTGGAGGCCGACGAGCTTGGATAGCTAGGCGCGATCTAAATGGCGCTAATGACTGTGGCTGACTGCAAAAAAAATGGGGGGACATGCCCGAGCTACGGATTCACGACGGTCCAGGAAATTCATTAATCTGAAGCCACCTACGATAGTTGGAGTGGCTGTAATATGATAAATTAATGGCTGCTGGGTGCTCCTAATGACATTCACACTCCGCGCGTAGATGATAATATGCTCTTTAATGTGAAAGTCAAATCTTTGACATCGATTTCGGGCTTCTTGAATGCGAGGCACAATGTCAGAGAGGGTCGCAGTAAAAGAATCTTGGTGCTCAGGGTAACAATAAACAGCCGAGGGCGACGAAACCGTAAAGAGCACGGCACGTATACTTCTGCTATCGTCAAATTAATCGTCATTCGCGCGTTCAATCATCCGGGCACCCTCGTTTCTCTCTGTCGGCTCGATCACGGTTGTAAAAGCGGCCCTGTCTCCCTCTCTCCGGTCGTGCTCGATACTCCCAAGTGTTTACCCTTGGAGTACACGAGCCACAGCCTCGGCGTCCAAAAGGCGTAAAATGTACTAATACTAACCGGGGGCAAATGACGTGAAGGGAAACCCGAGAGCTTTAAGCAGGCCGTCTAAAAGTATCAGGAACAATCTGCCTCGCTCTTTCCCTTTTGCTCTATTCCTGTTTCGTTGTAGCACTAGGGATAAAGTGGAAGGAAGGAGGCCAAGCCAAACAAGCCGCTCCTGAATAAGAGCAACAGAGTATTCCAGGGAAGAAGGGTCTCGGAAAGCAAAGAAACTTCTCGCGCAGGCAAATTCGCAAAGAAGGATGCTAAAACAGTGCCAGGGAAGGCGTATCTGACTGACAGAGGTCGGCGCCAGAGCTTCGAGCCAGAAGAAGAGCGAACTCCCTGGCGAGTTCTTCGGGAAGGAGGAGGCGGAGGAAAGTCAGTGAAATAGAATGAGAGGCGAAATCTCCGGTCGGGCAGAAACGCCAAGTGAAGAAGTGGATGCTGTATCACACGGAAGCCGACATGTGGACAGGCGGGAGGACAATGAAAAAGAAGAGCTGTACAAGCGCACCGGGAGGAATTCCAACTGCCAGGAGTTGCCACGGAGAAATTTAAGGGATGGTCCGGCAACCTTAAACGAAAATAGTGCGAGACAAAGAGTAAACCGGCGCGACGCGGCGCGGCTCGGCGGCGCGGTACACATCTCGTTAGTTTGAAAGAGTGGAGAAAGCGGCGGGCGATGATACTTCTCGCCAGCGGGCGAATCCAATTTGCATTACTCATGTACGAGGGCCTGTAAACCCGAAGTCAAAGGCGATAAAGAGTATTTAAGTCTGAAAGGGAAGGAGAATGAGAGTGAGCTCGAGCATCGGCTGAGTGGAGGGCGTAGGTGTGTACGTGTTGGCTGGGTGGGTGGGTGTGCGAGGCAGGAGGGGAGAGAGGGATGCGCGATTGCCGGGTGAGTCGGCCGCCGACAAAGCAAGGGGTGGAAGGAAGCTAGCTCGAGGGTGGGCTGCCGGCTGTGTGTGGCTGCGGGACTAAGGGTAGAGGTAGTAGCGCGAGGAGGTGAGCAGCGAGTCTTTGTGAAAGGGGGTGGAAAGTGTCGAGGGCCAAGCGGCTGGCTGATGCTGGAACCGTTCCGAAGGGTGCTGCCGGTCTGACACACTGCTCCACATTCTACTGCCGCGACACCAACAAGCCTACTGCTACCCTTGTTCCTTTCACCCAACTCGAACACGACCTCGTCTTCGACCCGCTCTTCACGACGCTTCAACCAACGATCGACGCCATCGGGCTGTCATAGCACGCCGATAACATCAGTGAAGAAGATTCCCAAAAAATCATTGGTTAGAAACTTTGAGCACATAGGCATTTAGCTACCGAAGTGAGAAAGAAAATAAGAACTAAGAAGTAAATTGAGGGACTTTAATTAACAAAAGCGCTGAGTGTTCGTTAAGTTTCCGATTACATACCATCAGTGTGCGCTGGATTTCGACATCGATAAAATCGTTGATAGCTATGGCGCTTTTATGGGTAGTTGTATGACATACATTAAAAGCTCGAGAGCTTCTCCAACGTTAACTGAGGTAACGCGGACGGTGAAACTGATGAAACGTAGCTACTCATTGGCTTTGAATTACACATCGCAATATCTTCAACTTTAACGTTATAATCGAATCCAACGATCTCATATCTACCATTCTGATACTAATAGCGACAAACCCATTTAACTCGCACGTTAAGATCAAATTCAACAGTGGCAGACTTATCAAATTGCTTTAAGAGATTCGAAATTAAATCTATTTCAATGGCACTCTAACAAATGTGCTCGCAACGAAGCCAGTCAGGTTAGAAACATCGGAGGCGCTCTGGGGGATAGCCACGTCCTAATAAATCATCTTGGTATCGCAGTAAACTTCCTCCCCAAGCGAGATGCGGAAGGGAGGAAAGGAGTCGGGACACAATTGCTAAGCGTCTGGGCATATTACGCTTGGAAGAACGTGTGCCTCGGCCGTCCTGGGCCAGGCAAAATAGTTTCGGTAGCCAAGTAATTCCGGCGGCTGACGAGGATTAAGCCAGGCGTCGCTCGAATGCTTTTACGGGCGTTTGAGCCTGTTGCAGGATTGCGATCTATCTAGATGTAGAGCACCCTTGCCAGGAGAATGGCGGGCGTGGGAAGGAGCGCCAAGTGTAGGCTGGCAAGGAGGAGAGCCTCAAGGCCGGAACAACGAGTTCCAACCCTTATTGGGTCAGCCGGTATATAGAGAGCGACGTTTAAGAGGCCGTGGATACTGAAGCAGGGGCCTTGCCTACTCGAATCACAGCAGCTCACGGCTCATAGATAAACAGCTGGCCTTTCAATACCTATATGGCTGTGTGTGTCTGTGTGTATCCGATGCTATATCGCAGCCAACATCTCGCCCTCTAGTGATAAAGTCTCTGCCTGATCAGCGCCAAGCTTGGAAACCCGAGATGCTTGAGCGTTTGGCAGTCCCTCTATCCTTGAGAACTTCTCCCACTTTACTCTTTCCGCGCCCCTCGCCACCTCTCTCTTCGTGTGAACTTGATATTAAAAGTCGAGAACTATTGATTTACCCCCTTGCCCAGCTCACCGGCGGTAATTGAACTCAACCTCTAATCAGTTGCTTCTCTCTCTCTCTCGCTATGTATCCCGTGCAACCGATCGGCCAAGTGCTCCCCCTCGAGTGTCGGGCCGATCCACTTTCTCATTAACTGCCGAACACGCCCAAGTGCAATTGAATTGCTCTGGCAAAATGATCCGCGATTTTTTCGGAGCAACAAAACTTCCGCCGAAAACTACCGCCGCGTCCAAGTTTCCCAATTACTGTGCGCACCGCTAGAACTCGATCGCTCGATCGAATTCCAATCGCGCACATGAGTTTAGGTGGTTCTTGTGTACACGTGTACTGGTCTGGTAGGGATTTTTCTTGGGGAGGGGGCGGATGGGAACATGCATGTATGCGCAGCATGTACTAGGTGGATTTTAAGTGCGGATGCTGGAGTAAATTGCGGGCCAGAGGGTGGCAGGCACAGCGGATATCAGGCGGCAGATGTTGTAGCTGATATTGCTCGTCGCGAGCAAGGCATTTACCCTGCAGCCACGTTGCTCACTCGATGCCACGGTATCACGTGTGCTTTGCCCGCCGGATGATCGAAGGTCATCAGCCTCCCAAGACGGATAGCCGACTATATTTGAATATTTTATAATAAGAACAATTCCTCCGGGGCTTCTCTGAGCAATAACCGCTCGAACAAAGTTCAACAGGGGAAGCAACAAACCCCCGTAGTGAGAAAAAAGGGGAGAGGAGAAAAGGAATGCGTAATGAACAAACAATCGTCGGTTGTAAAATCTAAAATATGCTTAAACAATAGGACAGGGTTAATGAAATATTTATGGAAGCCTTGGGCGAGAGACATGGCTGGCAGTGGCTTTGCCAAGGGACAAGCTCACTTTAGGCCAATAGTCGGGCAGGCAGGACCGTGAGATTTTTTGTCAAGATTACACTAATGACGGGACAGGAACAATGCACCCTTCCTGAGCACGCCGACGGCTCTAGGTCGCAGTAGGTCACCGTAACGACCTTGGCTCTCTCGCGCTCACACTGCAAAAAGATGCAGACCCTCACCTTAGCTTCTTGTCGAGCAGGACTATGCTCCGTGCACGAGTTCCCAACACAACACTCAAGACGCACCACTTCCCCTTTGACACACGACCGCGCGACTTACTCGCCCCCTTCCACCGGGCTCCATTTTACCCCACGATGATTCGCTCCAACTAGTTCACTGCTAAATTCCAGCTTTAGCGTGACCTATCATATACTTCTCCCGAAGAGAAACTGGACAACCTGTTCTCATTGTTGTATAATACACACCCGATACGCATTTTTATGTACAGCGTGATTCACTTGCCTTTGAATCAGAACTCTCCTAGCCCTTTTTTTTTTGGTGGACTTCCCGACCTTCCCCGGGACTGAAATTTGGTGGAGAATGTGCCCTTGCGTCAAGGAAAAAGTGATATAAATTTCAGAGCCCTAACTCAAAGTTTAGGTTTTCACCTATTTTCGACTCTCGAGAATGGTCAATTTTTTCAAGTTTCTCAAAATCAGCCGAACCCGGGATATTTTGATTGTTTTCCTATCAGGATGGATAGAGAACAAAGAATCCATGAAAAAAAGTCCCGATTTGCAACGAAAACGGGTCGAAAAACCGTCGAGAAAAGTCCATTTTTGCTCATTTTTAGCGGTTTTTATTTTTTTTGGAAGACTTCCTGACCTTTCCCGGAGCTGAAATTTGGTGGGTAATGTTTTTTTGCATCGAGGAAGATACCATAAAAATTCCAGAGCCCTAGCTCAAACAAATTTTTTCGGCAAATTTTTCTCTAGGGGTACCCCTTCAGATTTTTTCACGATTTTTCGAAGGTCCCCGAACTCGGGTTTTTTCTTCAGGAATCGATTGTTTATGAATGAAAACGGATAGAAAACAAGAAATCCGTCGAAAAAAGTCCGGATTTCTATCGAAAACACTAAAAAAACTGCCTTTAAAGTTCGATTTTTTGGGAATTTTCGCTGGTTTTTCCCATATTTTTTCGACTTCCCGACATTTTCCGGGGCTGAAATTTGGTGGGGAGTTTTCCCTTGCACCAAGGAAGATGTGATATAAATTTCAGAGCCCCAGCTCAAAATTTTGTTTTCCCCATATTTTTGGCCATCGAAAATATCCAATTTTTGGTGGTGGTTCAAAGGCAAGTGACTCACCCTGTACTATTACTTACACAAACAATTTTCGACTTGAACATAGCTGTATCTGCCAAAGGATTTTAGAATTCGTTCTGTACTTTAATCATTTAAATAGCTCTAACCATTTAATTATTAACGACACATTATTTTCACCGATCAAAGTGGATAAGAAAAGTATACATATAGAAATCGAAATTATATAACTTCCTAGAGGCATTGTTAGCTTGTCCTTCTTGAATTCGAGCGGTTGCATCCAGTAGCAGAACTCAGGGCACGCTCTCGAATTCCGGCGGAGAAGTTGCATGTACACTCTAACCCAATAATTCTAGTTGGCTTGTGTTACAAGGGCGGGAATATCACGCGCCGCGATCTCATCTGAATGGTGGGCCAATGCAAACGTAATCTCGCGGCGGGATGTGCATGTACACTTAGCGAATTTAAGCTTTAGTAAACAGGTGAGGAGATCGTGCTGGTGGTAGCGTGCGCTTTTACTCCTCTCTCACTCTCTCTCTCTCTCGGTTTGCGGTCCTGGCGGTAAGCCTAAATATGAGTTTCAGCCTGTTATCTGTCCGGCGCGCTCGTTTTGGCTGGCACACTTGCTGTTACTCTCGCATGTTCTAACTGCATATTATGTGAATAACTCTGACGCTAAAAGTATGGGATATGTTATTTCTGCCTGGTTACTAAAACTATCTCGCGGAGCCTTGAACCACATTGCGAATGTTTATCGAAATTAATGTGCGCGCAATATAAATTTCCTCTTCCTCATAGGAATGCTGATAAACTCAGAATTTTAAGACTGCCAGTAAATAATATATTAATTCCATGGAGTAGGAAATAATAAAGAAGATTGCAACGCGTTGTCGATAAGATAAAATACTCAAAAGTTTAGAGATTGACTCAAGCGTATTTCTAATAATTTTCTATCCAAGCAATCCCGCATGGCAAATACAAAGTTAATAGCTGAGAACTTTAAATTGATTTTGAGTCACAGTTGCAGGCCGCCATAGTTAAATTTACACTTGAATTAAGTAAATTGGATCGGCCACTAGTTCGACCACAATAGAGTAGTCAGGCTTCTAATAAAATGATGAAACTGTCGAGAGCGGGAAACGGACTGCGTACTAATTACAAGGGTTAAAACTCCCTGGAACACAAGTATTTACATTCGACAATGGCCACAGCCACGGATGAACTTTCCTAGTTCAAAGCAAAGCTCGTTCGTTCGGTGGCTCTCTCGGTTTCCCCGGGCGCAAGTTGAATATCCCTGAGCTCTATCTGTAAGCGACGGTGCTGCTCCTCGATCGACAGCTTCTTATCAGAGCAAACACTATCCCGGATAATTCAGGGTGCGGCTAGTTATTCGTACGAGTAAACTCCTTCAATTATTTAAATACTTTCGAAACGTGCTCGGTAATAACGGAGGCGAGCGCTCCGCTAGGCGGAGGAGGTGAACTCCTAACGCCGCGTTACTCTTTGCCGCGGCTCGCATTATTTATTCGCCAAGGTACTCGCATATTAAAACCTACGAACTTTACGCTTCAACTACGAAAACGCTCGGAATGGAAAGCTTTTACCTAATATTGAGAGTTGCGCCCTTGCCGTTACAATGCGCGCACACGCGCACTCGCGCTACCTCTCGTGGTGCAGCGCACGGAAAAATCCCTCAGAGCTTGCCAGCTCCTTGTGGCAAGGAAACCGTCATCGTATCGCTCGACATCTCGCTTTTCCTTAATTAAATTACAGCGCGCACTGGAGTTACGCGCTTGGTTAATTCCGTTTTTGCAGTGGAACGCTGTAACTGAAGGGACTAATACCAAATTGCCCGTATTCTACCTTAATTCACATGCTCGTCCCCTGGTGCTCTAATTGAATCGTTGTTCCCTATTAAATAATCCATTACATGGCCCTATTTTCATTATCCTCACCATCACATCGGCCAATAAACGTAAACGCAATAATCTCTCTAAATTATTTTCACCACACTGACGACGAATTCGGTGGTTAATTTCATCTGATGCAGTCACGCACCCTGTACTTCACTTACGCAGTCATTAATACGTAAATGTAACTCTAAAACTTGTAGCGAGCAATGTGTATTAATCGTATCTCTGACCTATTTCGGTAGATTGGGAATGAACTTCGAAGTGGCGCAATAATCGACAGGGACGTTTAGTTCATCTGCCACCGAAATCGGCTGACTACAGATGGTGATCATTCCACTGGCTCGTTTGACTCGCTCCGGCGCAGCCTATCGAGCCATATTGCCCTGATTCAGAGAGACTTTCATATGCACGCCCTATTCTCCTAGCTCTAATACTCAATGTTTGTACAACGGAATTCGACTTAGTCCAGATAGAGCTTCTTTCTCAAAGGGTCAATGCAAAACGTACACGAATCAACCGAGCGACGCAGTATTACGCCAAAAGAATCTCTAAACATTTTTGGCGGAGAACAATGGGATAGTTGAAACATTATCGATCCCCAATCAGTCGTCTTCTCAAACTGAAACGAAGCAAACGGCACCGGTAATCCGGCTGCTGGGTTTTTCATAAGCGCAGTGTAGCCTGCACGAAGCTTTAGTTACACGTGACCTCTCGCAATGCTACTATGTATAGCGCCGCGTGCTTTTCAGTTTCTAGCCGGGCGCATCTCGCTGGATTGGTGTTCAATCTTAGCAGGTTCGTGTTTCATCGAACGTATTAATGCGGCATAATAGAAGTCGACGGAGAGTTACGCGCGGCGCACAATGGGGCGCGCGGGGGTGCATCCCTTTGTCCCGTTATTGGATTTCCGTGCGTGAATAGCTCTCAATGCCTTATATCGAGCAGAGAATTTTAACTTGGTGCTACAACTACTAGCGCCTTAGAGCGCCGAGTGCAACCGACTGAACTCGGCCACGTCTACCACCCACTGCGGATAATCAAAGTAAGAGAAAGAAAATTGGCTTGCCCAACTTCTATCCGCGCGCGCGCGAGCGCCGCGCCGCGCCGCGGGCAAGTAAATTTAAAGAAACGCGGAGAAGAAATTCCCGCTGACCTGAAAATGTGCGTGTTCATCGGTGGAGAAGCAACAACCGGGGAAATCAGCTCGATCGAGTGCGAACTGGCATTATGAACGAATTGAACTGGCTACGTGCACAAGTTTCCAGGAATAATAATGCTTTGGTCTGCATTTACTTTCTCTGCATCGTTTGTATTGTATATGTATACGCCAATCATGCAATAATACAAATAAAATAGTACCGATAGATGACAAAAGCATCTGAGTTTCTATAAAGAGTTTTTCAAGTATAAAAACGAACCAGCGATCAAATTCCAAAGGGCTCTCCTGATTGGAAAATGTGGCTACCCACTAGCTAGCTGTTCGTATAACTAAATAAGCTAAGTAATCACGAACGAACCGGCTAGTTTCGAGTCGGGTGCCAACTTACTCATTCAGACGGATTGTCCGACAGGTAATTAGAGAAGCAACGCGTTGCTCCTGGGCATAATTATAAAAGGCACCACCCTCTATTTCCCTCCTGTCTTTTCCGCGTCTTCCGGTTCCTCCTGATCCCTTTACTATCCCCTCATGATTCCGAGCAGCACCGCAGTCGAGAGCCACTGATTTATCTGTCGCGCATGACTAATTTTCTAGCGGAAATTAGAATTTCGAGCGTTGTCGCTCTTGTCCATCAGTAAAACGCGTAATTCCAATCGTCATAGGAATGAAACTTAAAATTTGTCGAATAATGACTTTAATCAATTTGAACATTTTGCTCCGAAGCTTCGAACATTAATGACATTTCTCAACGTTCGTGTCTAGCTGAGTAGAACGCCTCATTCTGGGAGTAAGAATAGTCGATCTGTTTATCAGTCTTAATTAATGAGAGCGCACCTACTCCTCCAATTGTCACTATCATTTTCGCGCTCATTACAACGAGGATACTCGAATGCGATACTAGCGTTCTCATTACTTCGTCAATAGTAGTATGAAAAGAGGTCGGCGAGCCAGTGCTGGTGCTCGGTGATTGATGTCACCGAGCAGCTGTGCCCTCTCCTTGGACTTAGAATTACTTTCAAGTAATTCTGTGGGAGACGCAAGGAGAACACGCCGTACATAGTACTACGGTTCCGAATAGCATTATCCTTGAAATCAGTACGGCTGCTACTATAGCATTTAGGTGAGATTGCCTGAATCTGCTTTGATCATCCACATGCCAAATGCATTCGGGCCTGAATACACGATCAAGTACTTCGCACTTAATGAGAAAGCGCTGATTAATAGCAATCCACTGACGGTCGAACAAGCTTTCCTTCTGATAAGGCTAGTTGAATGGAAACTGTTACCAGGCAAGCTGGAGATCCAGTCACCTTGTGGGAATCACACTCCAATTGCCTGCTGTGTTAATTCAACCAGAAGAGCGAGCATGCGAGTGCTCTGATCTTTACTAGTAACAGCTGAGGAGAGATAAAGCGCTCTCAACTTATAGTTTGCTCAACTATTCAAATTTGGGCCCGACCTCTTGAAATTCCACTTTTGGGATACGCACGTAATACGATACGATGTATCGTATCGAATATGAAGTATTATGTGTAAGTTAAGATTAAAAGAAACTAGTTTCTTCAAGGTTTAATTCAAACCATGTAAAATTAGTAATTTAAAATATGCTGATGTCAAATGACTTATCAGCTGGATGATTGAGGTATAATTCATCGCGAGTAGAGAACTATAGTCTATCGGGATTACAGTCAAGAAAATCAAACGAAATCGGATATTCATTGAGCACAGAGATGTTGAGAAAGTTTCACCATTAGATATCAGGATTATCGCATTTTTTAACCTCGCATTGCGCATTGCTATCCCACGCATCCCCGCAATGCAGATTGGCTTTCTCTCAAGGGTTCACATTTCGAGATGAGGCACAATGTATGCGAAGAACTCGAGTGAATTTGCCGGACATTGAGTAAAAGGAAAGGTCGTTCCCCCGAGGGTGGAAGCTCGTACGTTTGTACTCGAAAGTTCCCAGGAAAATCTCGCGCTGCCGAGAGTATTCTACCCGTTCGCCTACACATTTTAATACCGCGTAAATTATTCGCATCTTAAATTCCCCTGCTATACGAGAGAATTGTTACACTCATCGAATGACAGCTGCCATCTGCGACCCCGTGGAATTTTTCTAGCGCGCGGTACATTTAGATTTTTCCCGGGAACGCTTCACCTAGCAGGGAACTACAAGTTTTACCTCGGAAAATGTAATATTCCGAATTGTCGAAGGACGGCCACGCGCATTGCGCCACGGAGATTCTTCACACTGACAGACTATTTGCACAACCGCTCGAAAAATAGCTGCCGTTCGAGGACGTTGTCGATAAAGCCCGATTATTTTGTTGTTGCGCGCTAGCGTACCGGTACACGCGGGATTTACGAGCACTCGACACGCGGCAATGTTAGCCATGTTTTTTTTAAGATCGAAATATTGTTTCCCCGCGGTCTCACAATCCGTTCCAGTTCGTACTGGCCTGTAATCATGCATGGATTTGCTCTCTACGTCGAGTGCAACAGCAAAATCCCCGAAATCCTTTTTAATCGAACTGCCAAACAATTTTATGAGTGTTTAAATTTCATTGCTTGATTCATTACCCGCTGACAGGAGTTTCGTTCAATACGAACAGCAATTACAACGCGCCCTTCATTTCCCATGTCAGCTTGTACCACAGTTATGCGTCCGACATTCTCAAAACGGTTCACTAGGATTTGTCGGTAGTTTTACTGTCGTGCTGTAAACTGGCAAGTTTTACGCTGGTGCGAAGAGAATTTCGCGGCCCACTCGGTCTCCACTTGGTGTATTTATCGTAACGGGAGGGTCATATACCCCAGGGCGAGGTACACCATTTGACCGACCGACACGTACCATGTGGAAATAAGTCGCGCGAAACCGAGGCCTCAGCAAAACGTGTCCTTCAAATCGACCGCTCCGATCTACGAGAAATGACATGGACGAGCGAGCGACGCATGGACTTTACGACCGTATATTTCCGTCCCTTCTCCCTTCCCCCATTCAATAATAACTAGTCGTAATAAATTTCGAGGTTACAAATCTGATTGCAAAGTAATCACATAGTAAAAATAACATCATAAGGAGACTGTTAATCATTAAAGGATATTCCACCAACAATTACATAGAGTCACGACTCTAAAAGCAGACGGCGGGTCACGCGAGAAGATTTAATCCAGCCACTCATGTTTCTTAAACAAACACGATAGCCTGTGCGTGTTAGCCATCGATCGTGCTTTCCGGCCGACTAAAAGTTATGGGAGAGCTTATCGCGATGGCAAACAATCGCCGGATATCGCGCGCGCCGCTCGGAATTAGGAAAAGGGTAGTGGCCGGATTGCGCAGGGGGCATAAATCACCATTAAAAGGGCCGAAGCGAACTCCGCCGCCGCCGCCGCCGCCGCCGCCGTTATGGATGGCCGTGATTTAAATAGAACGAATCGGCGTATGCCTGAGATACGGGCTTCCTGCACAAGCGGCAACTGCTGGTGTGTACCAACGAGAGAACATGCAACCAAGAGGCTGCAAGCATCCGCTGCACTCTGCAGTGCAAAGTTCCCGGGAGAAACGGGATGACGAAGACGCAGCGCAGCGCATCCTTCTGAAACCACATGCCCCGCGGGGATCGCCGCCCGTTTTCACGACAGATTATTAATCATCTCGGAGGGATCCGGTTTGCCGTCCGCGCTGCATATGCGACCACGCAACTCTGCCCCACTGGAGCCGAAAGTTCGCCAGATGAAATTCGTGCTTGTCACCGAGAGAGAGACGGAGAGAGAGAGACGCCCACCCCGAGTGCGTTCACAAGTATATCGCGCACAACGCGTATCACATGATTTTCGACTCGGCGACGAGGAAGAACGGCAAGTTTCCGGACTCGTAACGCAACCCTCCGAGAGTTTACTGTCACCCAGTCTTGGATGTCTTCCGCATTTTACTCGGGGATTACCGGGCTCCAGTCTGGACCCTCTACGGCGGGAAATGATCGCATGAACCTGCGCAATCTTGGACTCGGGCTTTACGGTAGAGCTGTGTATTATGGTAGAACTCTACCAAGATTTCTTCACTGAGATAGATCTCAAGAGGACACGCGAATACGTGGATCTGGTGGTGCTGTTTAAGTGGAGGATCAATTAAGCTCTACTAATCAAAGGTACTTCGAATTCAATCAGTTATCTCGCATTCCGGCCTGGACGTGTGAATAGTTTGATCTGGTAGTGACAAATCTTGATTAATCAACTGAGCAATGTTGTTCATCATTTGGCGATCACACCGGAGAGCGATTTAATCAACAGCTGATGTGCCATTGGCCCGCTTGACATTCGTATAAGCGTTGGCGCAGCCATGCACGCGCCAGAATCACGCTTTCCGCCACGCGAGCGGCATCCAATGCGTATTAAACAATTCATGCCGGTCTTCTCGGGCGTCAGTACAGGATTATAAATATGTAGAACAACGAGCAGCATTTCACTTGCGCTTGAAAAATTCGGTGAGCGCATGTCGCCGTGAGCCGAGCATTTTCGCGCGGCACTCTCGCGCCTCGTGGCGGCGCGGCGCGGCGCTCCGCCAGTGCCAATTAAGCCGGTGCTTTGATTATGTGTGTGATTGCCCGGGGGGCAATCGTGCAGAATGGAGGGCGGCAAACGCCGTAAAGAGTAACAACAAAATGTAGTTTTGCGAGGCAGCGCCGGCCTGCGGCATTCTTCCTCCCAAGCATAAAACCGGCAGCGAGCTCATTCGTGCATGCATAATGGCAATCCGGTGAATTATGCAAACTAGAAATTACACTCGTCATAAAGCGGCGGGTCGATTCTAATTACGCGAGGTTCACACACGCCCGTTGGAGGTATATACGCGGTACGTGCGTGACTGTGTGCCGGCGATGTCCCCGCTCGCCCGCATACCGGCGAGCCAAATCAAATTTCATTTTAATTTGACGCGATTCGGAAATGCGGGCCGCCTCTTGACCCACATAACAGCTTGTTTTCCCCAACGGCTGCTCGACGCAGCTCCAATTCCACGCGAAATCCAACGGCGACGCCAGCGGAAACCTGCGAGCTTCGCCAGGAAATCCGAGCTCTCGTGTGGAAAATGGCGGGCTGATGGGAAAAGTAAGCTTTCCCCGGGAAAGGGAATAACAATCGAATGGGGAAGTAGGTCATTACCTACGCTTACCTACGCTACCGAAAGCTTTCGCGTTGACATCCTTTCACAAGTGTAAAAGTAGCAGGAAGACTCTGCTACAGGGCATTTTCGCTTTCACAACCTGTTCTTAACGTTGGAACGAGTGGGAGCCACAGAGAGAGAGAGAGTTCCCTTGACGAGTACACGACGGCAATATCTATTATTCGTTGGGTGGAAGCGCAACTGGCGTGTACGAAGGATGCTAATCAAAAGGAAGGAGGAGCGCGAGTGGAATCGTACGCGGGCGGTTATGGGTGCGAAGTATCGACGAGCCAGCAGCACAAAGGGAGGAGGGTTGCAACAAGCTGGGAAGCCGCATGGCAAGGAAAGATAAATGATGGGGCTAAGCTTGCCGCGCACCATCTTACCGATGCAAAATAGGAAAATATTTTCCCTCTCTCGCGCCGCGCCATGCCGGCCTCCTCTTTCCATCTACAAGCCTCTCTCGAGTGCCACTCCTTTCAGTTACTACTAGCCGTATCCACTCGTTCTCGATGCGACTCCAGGCAAGGCCTACGCGTTGCCCTCGCCTGACTCCTCATCAGTTTCTGTAAATCGATATCGCGCCGATATCAACCCTCGCTTCGACCTCTTTTCTCTCTCGAGTTCTCCCCTACCTCGATAATATGTACTACGGTAAAATCACGCACGATCGCCAGCTTGAGAATCGCTGCTCCAACTTCCGGACGAAAGCGATTACACTCACAGCTAATTTGAGAAAACGTGCTTCGTTAGAAACTCTCTTTACAAAGAAAGAACAGTGTACAATAAATCGACGTGAGTTCAATTGGAAGTTCCTCTACAATCCTTCCTGTTTTCCTCGAAATAAGCAATTGGTGGATTCCGCAAGATTTTTCATCAAGCACAGTGAGAATTTCGAGGATGGAATCATAGAATAGTGTACAATGAAATAAGAAGGCTCTGAAGAAACGTGCAGAAAGGCTGTGAAGTCGCGCTTGATGTCAACACTTTACTGTCTATTGACAGTAAACCATGTTCATTCCGTTTCAGCGAGGGACGTGACACTCGAGGGCTTGAAGAAGCGTGTGAAGGCGAGGATGATGCGCGGGGCTGACGGGCAGAAAGTCTCATTACATTGGGTGGGTGCGCGAGCAGAGAGGACAAAACGCTTTCTCGGCGGGCAGTTCACGCGCGCCATATTACAGTCCGCGCGCCATTAGAATTCCAAACACTCGCATGGCCGTTAATCTTTCGGCTATTAACGTGCACTTTAGCGTCGGCTCGCCGCGAATTTGAATTTCTAAACTGACCGGCATCGCTCGTTATCAGTGCAAACAAGCACAAGCTCCGGCTGGACGCCTCGCGCCCCCGCCGATCATGCTAATGCTCCACCGAAATTCATAAACTCCTAATGGACTGGGGCAATAATACACCCGGCAAACGATATACTTCTCCGCTTGAAACGTGCCCAGATATGCTCGGCACGAATAATGTCGAGATTACAAGACTCCGAGAGTTCGCCGAACATTCACCCCTCCCCCCAGGTGAAAGGCAGCATGCAATGTCTAAGAAGTATTTCCGACGCGATAAATAAAGCTCGAGAAAGGGCAAAGTGCACTCAGCGAAATATATGCAGGATTCACATGCGTATCAATGGCAATCAGGAGAAAAGCTCCATTGCTCAGCTCGTCCATTAGTGGGCATCGAGGGAGAGATACCTGCCGGCTGCATCCAATGACCCCGTTAAAATGTGCGACGCAGTATAATTTTCAAAAAGCCCTTCCATCGGAATATCGTAGCAGTCTCGACTACTGCACGAGTGCTTGGGCGCGTTCTGTCCACGGAGTTTGTCGAGCACGCAGTAAAAATAACGGCAGGGATGTTACAGATGATGGCACGATGCCGGTGCAATTTTGCGTATCCCAGGGAAAACAACATTTGTCTCAACCGCTATCACATTGGTGGAACGTGCGCGGGGCTTGCACAGTTTCGCTAGCTTTGCTTTTTGCAAACACCGGCCATTTGTCAGGCGCGAGCTGCGTGGAATGACTTGGAAAAGGGAAATTAGTTATTAATCAAAGGTCACTACTTATTAATCACTCTGTCGGTCAGGGCAAAGTTATTTCTAGTTAAACATAGCGTAAATCAAAATGAATTACATGGCAGAACAACAACTGGAAATACACGGAAGAACTAAATATCAATTAAGTCTAATTTGAAAAATGCTTCCCCATAAATTCGGTGGATTCTTGTCTGGTATTGAAACCCGTTTTCTTAAATCAAGCTGACTTCCGCGAGTGGTATTCGTATGTGTCCGATATCCGAATGAAATTATTGCGATCACTAGTCATCATTGAAAAGTCCATATCCGGAGGGAATTGTGTAACGCGCGCCAATCTGGATCACGTAAAAACTGTTCCTGCCGTGTGATATAATTGACAAACGGCGCACAGCCGTTGTAAAGTTTAACCGAGAAGAATACTCAGTGTCCAAGCCAGGTTTGCCAAGAGCTCTCCGCGAGCGGACTCGAAATAATTCACGATCGCCAGCAACGACCGGGGGGGTACAAACCCTTTAAAGCCGGCCCCATCGAGGGAATATATCAGCGAAGCTCCGAGAAAAATCCAATGACTTATTACCCGCCGTAATCTGCTCGGCGAATGAAGAAATGTGCGAAAGCTCAACCTTCGAAAATATAATATATCGCCGCGCTACAGAATGGACACCATTCTATTAGACCAGCTTTAGCAGACATACCTTAAGGGATATTGAATAGCCCTTTGTTAGATTTGTATTCGGCAACCAAGAATTCGTCTTGCTATCGCGACCCGGAATTTGGAGAAATTGTACGAATAAATCGAAATGAAAAGTCCGCTTTCCTTTATAGAAAGTCGAGAAAGATTAATCCCCACCAATTTTTCTCCATGAATTTGAAAGTACCAATAATTACTTATCTACACATAAGTTCCCGACAAATCTGAGCAAAGGAGAACAGCTCAGAAAGCGAAAGAGAGCTGTAAAAATTTATTCAAATAATCTACAGATTTGTATTGATTAGAAATGATATGTTATGCTTTTTCCATGTCGTGATTGAGCTGCTTTAAGTTGCAAATTCGGGGGAGGAAAAGAACAGCAAGGCGAGGGTGGTGCGCGGCCAGCTTTTTCCCGGCAGGAGCTCTCGCATTCTCATCGTATCATAAGCGACAGATGATTGATGGATGACTGAAAGGATCGGGAAATGTGGCTTGCGTACAACTTGGCAGCCCGCCACTGAAACTCCCTGATACGATATTGAATAGGTTTGCTGCTGAGTGAAATTGACAAACGAATAGACAAGTATAGGGCTGCAAAGACCCTGCATTGTTTTTAGCAAACGTTAGTGCCATTCAGTAGCAAACGAGAATTCTCTAAATCGATGTGTAATGGGAATTTAAATTTCAGGAAGTTTAGCATCCCCATTCATTCACTGTTTAATAATTAATCAAAACAATAGGAGCACTTAATTGTCTGATGAATCCTTATTATTTAATTTATATATTAATACGTCGAATTTATATTTAACACGTTCGTATTTGTAAATTATTCTGCACGTATGATATAACCGCAGCCTCCAATCCTTGTGGGATTGAATGACCTTGTTTTATTTAATATATGATATTAAAAATGGTATATTTTAAGAATTTAAAAACAATATGGATCATCTTGAAATGAGTGCAAGCACGAACACGCGTAAGCATCTAAATATGCTTCTATGTAGGAGGTCATATCAAAAGGAGCGTATATAGACCGGCATATAAACGTAGGAAGCAGCTCCTAAACCGTGTCTCAATAAACTCGGCTCGTGCAACCTCTAATTAAAGGTTCACTTTGGAGTACCACTTTAGAACTTGGTAATCAAACGAGCGAGCAATGCACGTGAGAATGAGGCGATTCAGATTTCTTCTGGCGAAACGATCCTCTACCGCTGTGATAATCAGCTTCCGATATTAACCTGATTATAAAGTAAATCTGTCCTGTATTATATGCTAGAGTTTCAACGAAGGCGGTGATTTCAATGCTCGTTTCAAAGGTTATCAGAACGTGTACTTCACGATCTTGAAGCGTTTTCATGCAAATTTTTAAGAAACACTGCCCGCCAGATATAAGCTCGTGTGAAGTAAGAGAGCTCTTCCACTTTCCAGTATACGAGATTTAAAATTTAATAAAGTTTCATGAAAGCTGCCGCCACGCCTCTGGAATTTCATCTTCAACATAGACGAGATATATAGTTAATGCTCGATCCTGACGACGCAATGTTAATCGACATGTGTTACGTGATTGTAAACTAGGTCACGCGAAATTAACTCGACCCTGGGCATCTTTTAAAACGCATTTCCCACTTACTCACAGCCAGCGCGCTCTGTGACTTGCAACAACATCTTTGAGAAAGTAGCGGTTCAGATTTAAATACCCTAATATTATGTTATAATTTCTATGCTAACCTGATTTCCTCGGACATCTAAACCAACCTCTTAAACAGGTGGTTGTCGAAATCTTTGAAGAACACATAGCCAAAAGAGTGCACTGTTTGTGCGATTGAAAAGCCGATGGTTCCCTTTAAATTCAATGGAAGCGTTTCGCGATTGAAATTAAAAGTCAAAGTCTAAAAAAATAAACCTTCCTGCAGGCTTTGAGAGGACCACTTCAAAGAGTCATGCATTACTGCCGATTACGGTATAAAGTTGCTCGGCCTTTTAAACACACCTGCACCTTTAAACTAGCTTCATTTAAGGCGCATCGGCGATCAAACGCATTAGTTTTAGAGAAACTGTGCGGTTTCTTTAAAAATATATCGCTAAAGTGGTCAGCGGGTTGAAGTGCCTCGGACGCGAAAATGTAAAACCGATTTCCCAAGAGCTGCTCGATAAACACGTGCATCATATTATTGATGAGGCTCGGAGAGCCGTGATAAAACCATACAACCTACATACACGATAAGAAAATTATAGGTTCCAGCACCATACAAGAAACGAGAGAATATAAGCCCGGTAGAGTATAAACGTCGAGTAAAACTTATCGAGGGATTAATTGACTATTCCCTTTAATACCGCGGCTAAAAAGGTGCCCCACATGCACCTACAACCATTCTTCAGCGAGGCTTACTTATTCCTCTAATAAAAGCGAGTAGCGTTAAGAATTCCAGAAAAATTCCATAAAGTTAATTAAGATTTCCATTTGCGCTTGTGCGCAAGGGCTTAAAGCGTATCTGCCAGGAGGCAGCGCGTTGCGCCAAGGTGTGTGCTACATTTCGCGGACGATGTCGTTAATCTGAGAGTGCGTAGGTGCGCGTACGGAAATACGAGAAGAGGGTAGAAAGTCGTGGGTGGGTGAGTGGCTCACCTTGGGGTAGGCTGGTGAGCAAAAGGACGACTTGTAGAGCGGAGCTACAAAGCTTCACTCGGCGAACCGGCGGCATTGCAAATCCTGTTGTGTTGCGCGTTCTTCCGTCAAATCTGGCGACGATACAAGCTCGCCGAAAGTTGGTAGGATTCGCGAGCACCTCTTCTCGAACTCGGTGGTCCTAGCGGTTGGTCGGCTCTCCGCTACTGCTGGTACACTCAACACTCCCACGATATCTCTGCACTTGAATCAGCGAGCGCCAGTTCACGATGGCACGTTGCTCGAGAATGATTTGTCGCCGGTTCGCACACTGATCATAATCATAACCCTCCAGCTGTTGCAATCTTCTCCAGCCTTCCGAGATCTTCTTAGTTCTTCGACGATCCTCTCATTAATGTACAATCTGGCTTTGCGATCATAACCAATTGTTTCTTCGGTGTCTTAAATAATTATATCTCGAGTGATCTAGCTCTCTGATTTCATTTGCTCTTGCTCTTTTAAATATACACTTGACGATGCTTCGTGTGTCCTGAAATAAATTGTTGGAGTCTGAGACGACTATCCCTGATGTCTTCTAGAGTAGAATTATAGAATTTTGCGACAAATCGTTCGATTCCATTCTTGAAATTTCTTGCATATAATATCAACTCAACCAATTCGGTTGTTATGTTGTAAAAGGAAATAGAGTTGAAGTTGATATACAGTTTATTCCTTCAGATCGCCATCTTTCCTGCTGATGTTATTTTGAACGTACTGTGATCTTGCGTAAAGAAATGTTTTCATTTAAACACTTAAAAATGTGTTCTTTCTTCCCTATACACATATGTGTGTCTGTATTCCTGAGAAGGTTTAACTGAAGAATTTAATTTATTGCTGATCCATGATGCGGCACAGAAATTCCAAGAATTTCTATACGAAAGCGTTGCGACGAATTGTATTTTGTCCTACAGCTGATCAATATTTGCGTACCTGAAATCGCTTTCAGTTCGTCCTCTTGGCCCGTGTATTATTTACGACATAGAAGTGGAGTCGTTGAAATCATTCAAGTCTCGTTTTCCCTATCCACCAAGGCGGACTGAACCACGTGAATTTTCTCAGTCGCGAATGCTATTATCGATAACTGATCTTCAGAGTTGTATCTGGTATTGCTGCCGAGTGATTCTATACGCGGTAGACTCTATCATCTTGCCACTTCTTTTAGCTGATTTTCTTTCCGCCGAGCGACAAAGAAGCAGGGAGTGCTGCTGCTTCAATAACGAATGCACCCTCTTCAATTTCACACCAGAGTTTGTTCACCCCGACGAACTTTCTTATGCGCCATCGAGGCAAATCCGCGTCGAATCTATATACGGCAACTTCTACAATTCCTTCCTGAATGCTGGCGGCACAAAGTCGCGATATCTCTTGCACGAGATCAGTTCGTCTTCGACTGATAACTCCACGAATTCTCTCCCAGCGTAGCAAAGCAGCAGCGGCAGCGGCAACAGCAGCAGCAGCTTTCAAAAGGATTCCCTGACAATCAGCAGGCAGTTGCGCTATCGCAATTCATGCGAGCGCCAAACACTGGGCATCGTGTTCTTCATTCCACTCTCTTTAACTTGGCATCCCATGCTGCCGCGCATCGGCACACGAGCTTGCAACCCGCTCCGGCAACCCACTGAAGCTTTCGCCGGGACGCAACACGCTGCTGCTGCTGACACTGTAACCAGGCAACTCGTCCGAAAACGCGGACTACCGTTTCGCCTGCTGCTGTTCTCTTTTTTCCCAATCACTTTCCGCCTGGAAAGCAACGCCTCCTCTCTCAATGCAACAGTCCTCGCTCCTTCTCAAGGAAATCCTCCAGCCGAGACTAACTAACTCTCAACGGCGAGTATCTTCAAGTAGAACTGTCGTCCAGCAGTAATCGCATCTTGACAAAGCAGTCGGGGTCAGACGGTCGATGTCGACTTCTTGCTAGCTTCTCGCTTTCTCTCTCCCTTTCTCTTCTCTTCAATATTCCTCTTGCTTGCACGGAGTAAGTAAGTAAGCCTCGCAGCTGACCCAGAGGATGGTGTGACCGCGCGCGTTCCTCAACTGCGACTGACAGCGAGAGTATCGGTGCGTTCGCCAGGACTCCGCGGACGCGACAGGACACGGCGAGTCCTCCGTGGGAGGAGTGTGCGTTGAACTGGAGGACGCCGGCAGCAGCTTCTCTCTTCTCATGTACGTGTATCTCTCGACGGGGGGAGCGATCGAGAGGGGGGGAGGAGAAGAAGAGTGAGGAGTGCGGCGAGGAGGAGGGGGGAGAGGGGGGGTCAGAGAGAACGCAAGCTCTCGTGTTAGCAAGCAGCAGCAGCAGCACCACCAGCAGCAGCAGCAGCAGCACCACCACCACCACTACCACCACCACCACACGCGCGGGGATCCCGAGGAGCGTGGTTGCTGCACGGCATGTACGAACGAACGCGGGCGACTCGCGCTGAACTGAGACGGGAGCGCGGCGCGGCCGATGGAAAGCCGGGACACGACGAGCGAGCGAGTGCGAGCGTGGCGGCAGGCGTGCGCGCGGGTGGCGCAACCAAAGGGGGACGCGATAGCTGGGCGAGAGGGACTAGTGTGACAGGGGGAGTTAGCGGGGCTGGTAAGACAGACTGAGAGAGAAAAAGAGAGAGAGCGAGAGAGAGGGTGAGATCGCAAGATCGAGTGAACAAGGGGCGCGCAAGGGTAGGGAAGGTCGCTCGGCTGGTTGGTAGAGGGCCGGCGCGCGCGAGGCAGGCAAGCTGCAAAACTGAAAACGAGGGAGAATTGTTCGGTCGGCCGGCGTGTCGGAGATGCCGGCTGACAAGAGGAGTAGAGAGAGTCTGAGAGTGTGCTGGAGAGAGCTACACAGGAAGAAGATGGAGGAGTTCTGCAATCGGGTGTCTAAACAGGACTGAGTGTAGCCTGAAATAAGAGGCGGTTCAAGTCCTAGTGGACGAGGAGAGAGAGCGAGAGAGAGAGAGAGCTGTGCGCTGCCGGTCAAGCTGCCGCGAGTCGAAGCCACGCGATATAGTCCCGCGAAAACCTCCCCGCCGCTTTCAGAGGGTACAAGCTCGCTTCCACCAGTCTTCGCGTTCTCCATCCCTCCCTGGCGTGGCAGCCCTACCGCTCGTCCCCAGTACCACCACCAGTTCGCTGGAGGCTGCGGACTGGACCACCACGCAAGCCGAGAGCTCCCCACCAGGCAGCACCGCTCGCCGTCGAGCTCTCTCCCGGTGAGATGGAGAGGGTGCTGTACGGGGAAGTGGGTGGCCGAGGGTGAAAAGCTCGAGGACACCATCCCCGAAGACCACCCCACAGATCAATATTGTGCCCACCACCGTGTACCAGAGAGAACTCTGCTCCCTCCCTCCCTTCCTCTCTGCTCCCTCCCCACACCACCGCCCCTCCATCCCGTGCTCCCTCCCTCCCACGTTCACGCGTACCCCTGCTCTTCTGTTTCCCCGTTCACGCGCTCAGCTCCGCCGCGCGTCCTCGGATTTGACCTCACCGTCGTCAGCAACCTTACGGACCCCCATAGCTCACGGCCGTTGCCGTGCGCCACCAAGCGCACTGCGCTCCCGGCCCCTGTGCTTCCATGCTTCCGCCGACGCTTCTCTCCTCGCCCCTATACAACCCCCTTATCCTACACGCGTGTCTTACCGGGCCCGCGTATGTTTACCAGCGGCGATTTGCCCCGACGCTACCCGACTGACGGCCGTGCGCTCCAACAGCCACGCGTGCAGAGATGCGAGTCAATATGATGCTCGATAGCATCCTGAGAGATTATGCTCTGCACTGGCTTGAGCCATGGTGTGCTGTTACAGGTCGGATTAGGGACAGTGGATCGGAAGAGGATCGGCACCTCAAGGGCGTTGACAACCGAAAGATAAATACCACCTACCAACCACCCTGGTAGAGGCGACGATCCGATCAATCGATTCCTCACCTCTACCTGCTAATTATTGTGCCATCGATATGATTATATGTCCGAGGCGAGGTCGCGCGCTCCGCTAATGAGGCGGCGATTAGCGAGTAATGGAGAACTTTGCATAGAACATTGAGTATGTTGCGTGGAAAATTGAATCCAGACTGAGTGTCCGATATTTTGGAGTAAAATCGTATGGTGTTTAGTTTTGCATGGAATCTTTGAACCAAGTCACCAAAAGGAGTTCGATAAAACAGTAAACCAGAGTTGGCGGGTTCTACCAATGATAAACGTAAATGATTGTTTTTACAGAATGTAAGTTTGTGGTAAGAAAGCTTTGAAGATAAGCTACTGCATCGGTAGAGCAGGGGAAAATATGTTTATCGACAGAAGAGAATCATGTCCGAGCCTTGAACTGTGCGTCGAGCACCGCATACGAACGAGAACCTTGAAGACCTGTATTGTCTTCATATGCTAGGCTTGTTATTATCCATTATACATTATACCGTATGTCAGTAAAAAACTAATGAATATCGGTTCATGTTCGATTCCAACATGCATACACACATGCATTTTAATTAACGTCATAAATCAAAGAATCCGCCTATCCTTTAACTTCTTAACGTAAGAACTTTTTGTAGTACGCTTATATTTTAAACCCATGTCAATCACGGGCAAGTATGTACCATAAGTGGTTAACCAAAATCGATTAAATGTGGACAACGTGTGATGATACCACAGCGAGCAAATTTCGCAATAGACCGGAGGGTATAGAATAGAGTGTTTTCAAGTGTTCAAATTACCTAAAATTAACTCCAGGTGATAGTCTTAGAGTCGTCTTCCTGAATGATGTATACTGAAATCTACTTGCAGTTAAAGAATTAATGGATCATCATCTACAACAGAAGAATTCGATTAATACTCCGGGCTGTCAATCAGTACCCTCAAATAGAGAGTACTGATTGTTAATTAATCTGAAAGAATTCATAAATTAGCATATACACATAATAAACTTTTGTTAAGTGTAAACTTAAAATTAAAGCTGGAACTATCTGCAACAAAAAGCAAACGATTAATATATCGGACTACCAATCAATACCCTCGCTAGGACAATACTGACTTAAGCAGTGCAGTCAAAGAAAATCCAGATACCAATTTTCAAAAAAAAAATTGGCTTATAAAATTTGACGTACGCCATAGACACGTTTTCTATTTGCATAAGTAATGCAAAACTAGAAAAAAGATATGATTGAATCGACTAATGAGATGACTTACTAATGATTTGTCTCGGACGGCTGATTCTACTTTAGTTTTTGCAAGCGACGAACATTACTATTGATGATGGGGGCAAAGATAGGAAATCGCGGTGCTCTCAGTCAGTGCTGGTATAGCTAAAGGTGCAGTAGGCCTAATAGAGGAACGCGGGACTAGATTCTAATAACGCGCACTCGCGACGGGGTTGCGCCGGTCGCGCCGAACCTACCCGGGTAGCACTGGCTGAGATCACATTAACTCTATTTTATACAGCAACAAATTGCCGATGTGGTTCGCGTGACTCTAACCGAGTGGTTACTCAGAGGCGCTATCTAATACAACACACAGGCGACATGGAGGCTCACCAAACCAGTGGAATAAACCACAGTAGAAAAAGGTACTGTGGAATATTCAGAAAACGCAGACAAAAAATGGGGTGTGGAAGAAGATGTGGGCGCAAGAAAAGAGGTGAGCGAAATCAAGGACCCCTACCGAGAGCATCCTCCGAGTCCACTTGTATCATTTTACGAGCAAATTCATAAAAAAGGGGTTCACAGGAAACAAGACAGATAAATAAATTGATTGGTGCACGCACTTGCCGTGACGTGTCTCACGTTGGCGAGCCGCAGACAATCATTTCGGTGATTTTACAACTCTTACATCTCATGACTCTATCTTTATTTTGAAAAAAATCTAATAGCTCTAAAATAAAAAAACTCAGTGATTCTACTTTAATTGATGAAGATCCTACGTTGGTAATACTTGTTAATATGTGTAAAAGGGAATTGACTTTAAATAGTAAGTGATTCTACTGATTCAAAGAGATTCATTAATTAAAATCATTAAGATTCGTGTTCAAGAAACCCAAGAGGGTTTTAGGATTAAACATTCCACTCCAGTTTGAATTTTTAAAAGCAATTAGAAGGCGAACGTTACATTGAAAAAATCTGTAATACGATTCATGTAGTTGCATAGCATTTCTCCAAATTCTCGTAGAGGTCTAATCCGAGTTATTCGACTATGTAATAATGCCAAAATCTATCATTAGTCTTAACAACAATAACTAAGCCATTTTAGGCATTGCCAAACTACAGGCTACTCTTAGTTAACCAATATAATTCGATTTCAAATAAGCCACGATGTTATTCGCGTCTTTCCACAAACTTTAATTTGAACATTACCTACTAAATATATGAAATTAAAAAATAGTAGAATGGAAGTCTCACCCTAAGACCCTAAAGGACCTACAGTCTATTAAAATCGCGTGTCTGCAAGCCCGCCGAGAACTGGACACGAACTCTTATGTTCGTATCACAGCCCTCTGTTCGCGTAATGCGAACATACATCAAAATTAATGAGCATAGTGACAATAAATATAATTATGTGACAATATATATTATTATGACTGCCCATCAACGATAAGCAGCCATGATTCTTCGCCCTTCATGGGCCACTTCGATGACTTCGGGTTAAAACCCAGCAATTAGATTGCTCGAGAACACGTCCTAACATAATCAAAGCAATGACAAGACGACAAAACGCGGGAATCGTTTGACGTGTCTAATTCCCATCCCATAACTAGCGATTAGGACAATAGCCCCCCGCAATGGCAATCATCCAAACGCACATTTAATGTGTCTCGAGCAACAACCAGCAACCCCCCATTCTATCCCCGAATCAAAATTAATTAATTTCGCAGCACCTACGACTTCTGCAACAACAAAATAGATCTGTAACAGAGCAGTTTTATTGTTGCATAATTGTATTACACAGCCACAAAAATTGCTACTATGATAGTAACCTTGAGAGCTCCTATCAATAGCTTGTGCAATATCTGCAGTTGTGTAATATAACAATTAGAACGAGCCAACGATGATCTTCTTTCTTCGGACTCCTGCTCAACGCAAGAGTCCAGTTTATAAAGTAGCATAAATAACTTAGATCCAAATATTATAAATATCGCTTCGCATTTTCGCAAATATTACGCCGACACTGCCTACTTATATTTCTAGATCACACATTCAGAAGTAAACTACCTATACCTCCCTAACATCTTCTAAAACAAAACTCTTTTATACAAGAAACCATGCATTCAAGTGTTACCTTTTTAGCTGAAATCAACTAGCAAGCAGTGGCAAACATTGCGATAAAATTCATTATGATTTGTTCAAATATTTTAGTGATATTTATTATCGTAGTACGATTATAAGCTAATAATGTCAACACAAATCTGAGTTATTATATCAAAAAAGAAAACTGTAGAATTCTAAGTTGTGAATATAAAGATAATTAATAACAATTTATCGAATTAGCTGACTATACGCCAGCTATTTCAATAACTTGCCAGTCCAAAAAAAATGTGTAGTATGCACATGAATGACTCTAGCGACGTACAGATCACGCAAAAATATACAGTCACACATGTGAAAAGTACGTCGTGCACGATATACTACCGCTTGCCAATTGCCGTACAATGAAATACACCATGAACCATGTCCTAGTCCCATACACATACGAGTTGCACCTGGGCAATTCGAATGAGTACGGGCATACCACAGACATGGCTAAATAAAATGCCTCCCACCATCATTTCACATTCTTGATGTGTGCTGAAAATCCTGGCTAAAAAATATCTTATGAGTTATTTTTAATGATCAATTGATAAAAAATATTGATATTTTTTCTAAGCGGACTATAGTGACTCTACTTTAATGGAATTTTAATATTAGTCAGAAGGACTATGCTATGCTTTCATCAGTACGACTTTAAGAGATCAACAAGACAGAACTCAATAATTCATAATTCTATATAGAGAATCAATAATATTTGAATATAAAATATTACATATATGTTCATCCACAATATCAAAATGACTCTAGTATATTTAGACAGATTTTACCTTCTTTAAGACTGACCATCTCCGGTCATTTCCCTTGTAATGATATTTTCGCGCAAAAATCTAAGTCTCTAAAATGAATGCACAAAATATCTGTTCATAATCACAGATAAAGGATTTGCTTAAGGAAGCTTGCAGACGTGGCAGAGTATATAAATATACAACTATTATATACGCAACACTACGGGAAGCAAAGGGAACTGGACTCTTGCAATTCGGCAAGCCAAGGACTAGCACCGATCGTAAAGGCTATACTGCCAAGCAGAAACCACAAGTTGCTTTGGAGACTAGCGTGAACTGAGCGCCACCACAAGCACATAGTTGCCTACACACCGTGGAACTGGACCGTAACGGTCCTGCCAACATCATATAGATATCTCTCCGAACACATCTCCCATTCGACCAACAAGCAGCCCCACCCAGCAAGACCACGAATACAAGGTAAAAGGCCTTGACCAACAGTATCACAAGTAGGGAGGGCGATTCTACTACTAAATAGCTAATTCATTATCAATCATTTATAATGAACTATATTTAAAAGAGGAAGGGTCGAATGATATATACAACGTGCGCACATGCACCGAAGCCACCAGCATTTGCGAGAAAGAACGCTCGAAACTTCTTTCGAAATTAAGTGCGAATCATTCCGCTGCCGTGGACAACAGGCAGCACCTCTCGATGCCACCGCTGTACATCATCATTATCGCGGTACGAATACACGATACAAATACTCCTACTACCTCCAGCAGTAGAGGGGCCGCGAGTATACTCTTTTTTTTCGTCTGCAAGTTTTCTTTTACAATTCAAACTACTGGCTCTAATAGTCATGTGACATCTAATAATATTACTATTGCTTTAACGTTTTGCAATTCAAATATAAATTCTTAAAAATTGTATGATGTACATGTATGAAAATACTTATAATAGAGAAATACAAAATATGCAATATCCAGTAACTCGTTCTTATATCATTACAAGGAAATAATCGTAGACAGTCTGTCTTTAAAGGAAATAATAATCTATCAGTTTAATTCAAAATCCTCGGATGAGTCCTTTATCAAAGCTGTATATCTTTAAGTTTAATTGAAACAAATATAAATTTTAAAGGAAGTATTACTTTGTCACATATTCTCGACAGCTTCGATTCCAGAATCTATCCGTCGCGAAATGTCTTCTTGCATTTATAACTCTAATTTTATTAATACCAATTCTTAAATATGAAAACAGACCGCAACACTACAAGAAATAGTACTAGAATTACGGCAATTGAAGCCAATATTAATCACTTGATTAAATCAATATGAAATTAATACAATCATCATTTCATGGAACCAAAGCGGGGGTATATTACACAAAAAGCTTGTAAAACCAGTGGCTTTTTAAGAATTTCTCAACAAGAGAGTTGAACAAAATTATTTGCAATTCACGAAATGCAAGAAAACTCTATCCTAGCTATTAAATGCACAATAAACAACAATGAAATATGTACCATTTAACAAGCATGGTGTACTCTTTCCAGCACACTATACTTGCCGTCACTATGCTCATTATACAAAGTAATAATACAACCAATCCTCTGTGTCGGTTCAGACCATTCATCCTACGACATGATAGAGGACTGGAGGAATAATAAAAGAGACTCACCAACTGCTTTTTGCTCTTTAGCTATTCTAGCAGTCGTGATACTCATGTGTATACCTCAATCTGTAACAAACAACGAACATTGTGTTAATTATCATATTATTCGCCAAATAATTGGAAATAAATACAACATAATTCAATGAATGAAAACAAAATTGATATCTTAATAAACTTACCATGGGTCCCACGATGAGGTGCCTGATGGAGTTCCCCTCCACGCTCTATACTGAGCAACTCGTGACAAATAAATGTGCATCTATGATCTGTAACAAGAAAGAAAAACAAAAGTTATATTGATTCCTGTTCTGCAATCATATATTATTTGAGAGAAATCTCCAAATGTATGTCAATAAACCTACCACTCATGGTGCGATGCTCGAGATTCTCTCTACTGCCAACAGGTCACTGACTCTAACACTCCCGTAATGAACAATTTTTTGTCAATTTTGACTTCAATTTAATTCACGACTCTACTTTTTATTTAACGCAAACCACTGATTCTACGTCCACGTGCGAGCAGATACTTTCTTTACTTCGCGGACGAGGTTTAAGTCACTCCAAATCGGCGTTTCAACACTGATTTGAACGCGGGCGACGGCCCGGCCTCGCGGGGCCCACCGTCACTTATTTCGGCAACAACACAGACGTTAATTTCGCGGGAACGTTGTGGGAACTGCACGTGCAGATCCGCCCAGGCCATCCGAGACGGGCCGCGGTATTATTCGCAACAGTAAACCGCCCGAATACGATATCAAAGATAAAACGTGGCTGTAAAAGCTGCAAATGGAGAAAAGACAGAGAAATATGGGGGTCTATGGTAGATGAAATACATGAAAACGTGTTATGGCGTACGTCTTCAACTCTACATTCAATTTCAAGAGAATTTATGATTGATAGATACTCTCAATAATCATTAATTATTGCTGAAAGAAAGAAGAGAGTGATTATAGGTTACAAGCACTGCACTCTAAAATTCTTTAGAATAATTACTGCATTCTGAAGTATACGCAGTAAACTACATAGGCGTAATAGAACACAACATGTCTATCATACATAGAAATTTACATTTAGAATGTCATCGCGTATGAAAGCAGCAATTATTTACTACCACACTCGATATTTTTCGAAAGCTTGACTCTACAAAACAAAGTTCTTAAACTGGTAAGCTAAAGTTCCTTGCATCGACATAAAATAGAGGTTCTAGTTTACGATGCTAATAACGACGCCATGACGTCCCCCTCCTATATTCTAGAACAATCCGAAGATTCTTCTACAATCTTCAAATATCAAAAGCAAGAATATATGTACAAGTCAATATAACTTTCAACGTAACAGTTTTCTACACGTGATGCAAAAATTAAAGATGAACGAAGAAGAGATTAATGGAAAGAACGTGCAGGAACATGCAATTAAATTGTCTTGAATCGTAGTTAGCAATCAACTCGCAACGCTGCGGCAAATTCGCAATGCCGGTTCAACGCAATTCAAAGATATTACAGTTGAGACTTGACAGCAAGTAAATCGCGAACCCGAAACTTCGTAATGATGAACAATGGCACGAGTAAGCACGAATACACGAGTGTGGTAGTAATGCAGTACTTACTACCTCTGTAGAATTTGACGAACGTCGAGGTAAATTGCCACGAAAGTGCATGCCGGGTCCTCTTGTCCTTTTTGGAGGAGGCGGGGAAACCTGCAAATCTTGCAAACAGTCTCCAATTAAAACAGAGCAGTTACGCAATACTACGAGGCTGAAACACTATTCTCCGATTCCCCGCACTCAACATAGAATAACTGACACTACTCAATTGTAGAAGAACACACAAAAAATGTTGATCTGACTCGCAAATATAACTCGAAGGAGAACTGGCGCGTACGGTAATGGCGGGTGGCACTTCTTTTGTCTGACACGTTCAAACTTGCTTGAGCTATGGCCGCCGTGAGCACGCCCTGGTGGTCGAGTTTCGCGTAACTTTCAGCACATTTGAATGACAGACACGTGTTTTTATTTTCCCACCCGTCAAACGTAGAATAATGGAATAGCGCGTAGGAAACGAAAAATCCGACAAAAGTTAATAATTGAAGCGTAATAGGCTGTTCCAACACACGAGCTACCCGAGACATGGAGTGAATGTATGAAAGTAATTGGTATCATTTTTGAAAGGGAATAAAGAGTTTACTCACTTCGCGATATCGTATTAAAAGGTATTCGTAGAATGATCGTGTAATTAATGAGGAATATCCGTGAAGTGATTGAAAGTACCGGGAGTATTGAGAGAATGCAACTTACCACAAGGTTAACAAAGGAATAAAGAACTAGCGCGTTAGCAAGGGCGCCACTGATCCGTTCACTTCGAATGACCCAGGGGAACTGATGTTTGGTCGGTCGGTACCAGGCGGTAGTCGGTACGGCAGTGCTACTGCGCATATGCGCGGCTCGCTTCACGCTTCCCCCACCACACGCGCCACGCATAAATGAACACGGATTAGCCCTGGGTACCTGCAGTACCGGGTTGCGATTGAAATTACAATTGAAATAAAAATGAAATTAATCTATGACACAAAAATGTTACATGTAAAACAACAATCTCCTTCGCACTGTATAACATATTTGAGTAATAATTGACATTAAGATTGCGAGCGATTGGAAATACCTTACTTGTCGACTCTATGCAAGCACGATTAATACTCATGTGGGGTGTGGGACAATCTAGGATAAAACATGTTACAAATCATATAATTTTTTAATCACTTTAATATAAAAATGTTTTAATGTAAAAGTACAAACTGAAGCTAAGATAGTCTCACCAAACTTTGAAAGCCAATCTTATATTATTTCATGACTTTTCTGTACCCGATGAATGGCATATTCATATAGTTCCTATGAAAACGTTCGGGTGCATTTAAGTTGCTAAAGATGAGTATGCAGTCCTTCCTAACAGTTGAAACAATCGGTGTTTTGTTCCGGTTATTTCCATATTTGCGTTATTAACGCATGCTTATGCCATGGAACCGTGAGAGCTTTCGCAAAAATTCGTCACATATTATAAATAAAAGGCAGTTGTTTTCTAATTTAATGAAGTAATCGTCAGTGATCCCGGTTCCATCTCCATACAGTAGCGTCATCGCAAACACATAACAAGACAGAACCATCTCTACTTAGACTGGTTTGTCGAATAGGGGCAGTACATCTCGGATGCTGGAGCGAGTAGCACCGAGCTTGGCCAGGTTCATCGACATCTAAATCCCAAACATAGGTCCTTCCCACCTGATTTCCTAGGGCAATTGTACGTTGCCAAAAATCCATGGAGAATCTAATAAACCATATATCACATTCCTTAAACTCAAAACGATGCAAAACAGTGGCACTTGTTTCCCCATTTCGTAATTGAGAATCTTCCAAACGTCCGGGCTTCCAACATACGATACAGTTCTCGCAAGATTTACTGAGAATAAAATCTCCGTACCATTTGACGCAGTCAACATAATTGCGATGAACATCCCGAGTAGTAAAATCGGGAAAATGTTGAAGTATCGAATCAAACGGTCTCCCATTACGACTAGGATTACAATAATATGACTGCTTTATTGCTTCTTGCATATCTGGTTTGTCCAATGTCCATAGCTTCAGAGCATGGTCCATTCCACAAGATATAATACGTTCACCTTTCATATCAAAATCAGCGCTCAGAACTTCATCTCTATGGCCTTCCACTCCTCCAAAGATGGCTATACAAACATCAGTTTTTATATTCCATAGTCTGAGTGCATGGTCTTTAGATGCAGACAGCAATATGTTTGGATCCTTTGGATGAATCTTCAGTTCGTTTATTGCATGACCATGCCCAATATAATGTTTAATGCAAGTCATGGTAACAGGACTAATAACTCTTATAACACCACGTGATCCTGCCACTGCTAATAGAGGCTTCCCTGAATCATCATAGGTCCAAGTGCATGTATAGAAGTTCTCTTCTGTATCAGGGTCTGCATAACATTGACGTAGTCTGATGTTACCACCTTCTGGGCACTCATAAATGCTGACTCTATTGCTTCCCACAGATGCAAATATGAGTGGTTCGCCTTCTTTCAGATGGTGATTAAATTGAACACCAAATAAAGGTTGCCCATGGTCCTCTTTGACACTACAGCAATACTTGTAAAGAGTTTTCTCTGCACAGGGTTTATATTTTGAAGTTTTACTTCTACGCCTGCCTTTTCTTCTGTAACGTGCACTACGGGTAGGTGTATCACTGCGGTGTGTACCTGCAGTTGAATTACTGCCAATACTGCATTCAGTTTCATCACTATCATTTTCACTATCCTCCTGGCTAGAAGCATATGCCTGTGATTTGTTATTTGCTTTCTTCATATTGTTCCAATGTAAACTCCTAACTCTTATATGACTTTAAAATGGGTACAGGAACTCCACTTGTTATGCCTAGAACACCTTCAGTTAGGTTCAGAATCTTACTTGCCAATTGCAAAGCGGTTTGCTTCTTCTGGAAATAATTTTAAGTCATTCCTTTACATTCCTAGTTATATTGTATACACATGTATTATAAGTTTGTAACCACAAAGGAATTAAACATGTAGATAATACACTTACCAACACATTAGATGAAAGAAATTGTATTTTATATTTATTTTGTAGTTCACTTAATTTACGAAATGTCAGTCCCATAACATTTAAAACACCAGTGCAATTAATCAGGCAGCTGGCACCACTGAGCAGGTAATATTCATCAATCAGGTTTATGTTTGTCTCAACCTTTATAATAATACAAAGTTTATTTTATTTATTTGGCATACTCTAGCTATAGTAGAAATTTGTATAATGAGTACTACCAGATCCTTACTTCTGATAAAGATTGTATTACCCTGCCATCAAATGCAAATACAATGAAATCAATTCCAAGTTCCACGTTAAATGATAGTATTTCAGCAATAGATTCACCTTGATGCACAGAGATTTTCCACCCTCTTTCCTTAGCACTGTCATGCAAGCTTGCTGAAAGCAGTTCACATAATTCTGCTGGCCCAACAATCTGTAAAAACACGGAGAATCCTTATTTATAACACTTCCCACTTCTATGAATCACTCTAAGTGTCATATGATAACCTGCAATGCTACAGTCTATTATGAATTTTCCACATAGAGCAGAACATTATCTGTAAGATTTCTATAAATTCTAGAAAATTACACTAAGTGTTTATGGGACCCGCGTTAAAAATCTTGTTTAATAAACAAAGAGACTCAAGGACAATTTCGCAAAATATAATACCCGCTTTACGTACACTCAGGAAACTGAAGACACCTTTCGAACGAGGTGTTTCTTAGAATAATAATACATAAAATAATAACAATTATTTGTCAGTTAGGTGACTGTGAAAACTATTAAGGAATAATAAAATGGAATTTTTTTATAAGAAGAAAGATTAAAAGGTAAGAAAAGTTTTAATCGCATCATCACATATCTTTCTGCAAACACTAGACGCCTTCCAAACCCGGCACGCACTTTGTAAGAATAACAAATAAATTTAGGCAAAGAAAGCATAAGATTTTGCAAACGTACCAAAAAGGAAATTCGAGAATCATTCCAACGTGAGCTGCAGCTCTTAAGTATCCCCGCCATAATTCATTTTCTCAAGAAACGTTGCGAATGAAAGGAAATTTGAACGAAACTATGTAAATCAGTCGGACGTCCAGTGAGGCCTTGCGAATTTATATATCCTTTGAGTTTCATCGAAATATGTTAGTTTGTGAACATTTATAAATAACAATGATAATATGCTGCATGTCTACATGTAGATAATTTATGCAGTTTCATCTAAACATTTAAAACCTCCAAGGCAGGACTCCAAGGGCTCCAAGGTACGGAAGCTCAAGGAAAGAGATTTTATGCCGAGTAATAGCAGATGCACGCAGTAATACCGGATTGTACCGGATTATTCAACCACCCGGTGTATTTTGACCATAGCCAAGCCGACGTTGGTGTCATCTGTCGATGATTTCATGTATGGTACATCGCCCACGCCCCTTCTGAAGGATAGCACAGTGCTCCAAGTTACTGCACCACTGCATGGCTGGCACATCAAAAGAGCCGACGTACATAGCGCCTACACTTTTAGGACTTGGGACTTAGGACTTGGGTGCGGCAATTACGCATTGATAATTCGGGTATCTTCAGGACCTACCGGCACGTTTTACACTACCCAGTCATCGTTATATTTCAAGTGAGTAATGATATATGTCTTGTATACTAATATATGTACATTAGAACACATTGTATACGACATAAACGTTCTTATAGCCAACTTTTATTGCCAATAAAATCATTCTTTGCCGATAAAGAATTCTACATTGCATATTGCTTTGTTTTATTTTACTTGGCGATGTAAAAATGATTTTTTCTAACTCATACTGCTTGTGCTATGCTCCATTGATACAGTGTCCCTGACGAAAATTATATAGAATTGCGCACTTCGGAGTAAAAACTTATGACGCCGGCCGGCCGGCTTGTGTGTACTCTAGTATAGCTCCGGCCGATCATTTTTTCTGACGAAGTCACGAAATCAATCGCAAAAAGTGCCTTAACACATCATACCACTTAGCATATTTATCTGAATGGAGAATCGCTTCGTAACTTAGTTCCTTGATGAAAAGAATATGCCTTTTCTAGCCAGTTTTCTATGGAAAACGTGATAAATCGAATATTTTAGCTACACTGATTGCAATGATGATATTCTATTTAGGTGTTGGGATACCTTCTGGCATAAAGTACTTTGTGAGAACCATTAAAAACATGGCTGCAGAGAGATTAGATTTTATCATATTCGGGGCTACAGGATTTACTGGTAAATATACAGTAAAGAATGCAGCCAAAATATGTGCTGAGAAACACTTCAAGTTTGGTGTCTCTGGGAGAAGAAAGGAAGCTTTGGAGGCAGTTGTCAAGGAATTTGCACCTGAGATTGGTATGAAATGATATTCATTTTTTGTATGCATAGGTAAGAAAGGTGATTCATAATTATAATAATGTTTCAGAAAATATTCCAATTATTATTGCTGACCTCAAAGAAGAGGATACTTTAAAGAAGATGACAGAGCAGGCAAAGGTACTTGTGAATTGTTGTGGACCATATAGATTTTATGGGGAACCGGTTGTCAAAGCCTGTATTGCAACTGGTACACACTATGTGGATGTTAGTGGCGAACCAGAGGTACTACATATTTCTGGAAACACTTCATTGAGTATTTGTTTTAATACAAAAAGATGTTTGTTAATCAAGATTAAAATTTTTTAGTTCATGGAATCAATGCAGTTAAAGTATAACAAAGCAGCACAAGAAGCTGGTGTTTATATCATAAGTGCTTGTGGATTTGATAGTATCCCTACTGATCTTGGTGTCATTTTCACCCAAGACAAATTTGAAGGAGAAATCAATTCTATTGAAACATACTTGACTTGTTCATCTAGTAGTCCTACGGAAGGTCCAGTTATACATTATGGAACATGGGAATCAATTATATATGGTTTGAAGGATGCTAAAAAACTGCGCTCACTACGTAAACAACTATACCCTGAGCCATTGCCTGAACTATGGCCTAGACTTAAGAGAAGGTTAATTATAGCAACTACCAAAAGTTTTCCATTAGTATAAACTGAATTCTTATTTGAAAAATATATTGACCCCAGGGGAGCACTGCACAAAAGTACTGTTGTGCCAGGTTGGTCAGTACCATTTCCTGGTTCTGATCGTGCTGTGGCTTATCGCACACAACGGTTCCTGTATGAGAATTTTAAACAGAGACCAGCACAAGTACAGACATACGTAACATTTAGGTGAGAACCATAATTGATTTACTTAATGTTGTACAACTCTAACATAAATTTCTTTTTTCATGTAAAGTTCGTTGTTTGCCATTTTTGAACTTGCTTTCATATCTCTGATCATTGGTATACTTTGCCGATATGAATTTGGTCGAACTCTTTTATTGAAGGTAAGTGACGATTTTTAGTAATAAGTGTTATTTTGTATTGATCGAAATGAGCGCTAAAGCGAATATAATGTGTATATTTAGTACCCGGCCTTCTTCTCGGCCGGATTTGTAAGCCATGAAGGACCATCAGAAAAGACTATGGAAAATACCAAGTTTAGTATAAAGTTTAAAGCTAATGGATGGACCGAGAAAGTGGCTGAACCAACAGACAAACACGCAAATGCACCAAATAAAGAAATGATCACGGAGGTTACAGGGACGAATCCCGGCTACGGCGCTACTTGTGTTGCTCTTTTGCTCTCTGCAACTACGATTCTAGAAGAATCGGATAAAATGCCCAATAAGTAAGCAAATATTAACATATCAAAATCGATATTGTGTCCTGGAGAAGTATTGCATGGTTTGATTTTTTACTATAGTGGAGGTGTTCTCACTCCGGGTGCGGCTTTCGGTAAAACATCAATCATCGAAGGTTTAAACAAAAATGACCTAAGATTTGAAGTCGTTTCCTCCAAGGAAAACTGAATAAAAGTCCTGATATTCCATCTAAAGTTTAAGGTGAGGAAGCTAGGATATGTATCTCATTTTTGAATGCAATCTGACCACTTGATATTGATTTTTTCTTATTTAAGAATAATAATAATACATGGTTGTAGTTCATGTAACCATAGGATTGAGTTTGATATATATTTTATGCTTCGAAGCTCGAGAAAACCATCTATAAAACATGGTGAAAGCTACTATACTATACAAACATGTTTTTAGTTTGTTTCTATTTAGTTAACTGTTTTGCAAAATTTTTGTTGGATTTACTGTTAAATTATAAATAAGAGATAAGTCCCTCTTAACATATTATATTTCTACAAACAAATTGAGAATGCACATATAAACGCTTAGTGTACCCTAATTCCACACTGCTTTGAAAAACGTTTGTTTATATCGATACTTAAAAGGGTAACAACAAGTTTGTAAGAGTTTTGTGGCGTGACAACTAATTAAGTCTTTCTTGATATGATTATAATATAAGTTGACGCTATTGCTTTAATGCTGTCGAAAATATTTACTGTAGATTGGTTCTTTGTACTATATTTTTAATAAAACTGCTTATACATGTATGATGCTGAGTGAATTATTGCTCAGAATGAGAAAGAAAGGATTTCAATGGGATTCAACAAAGCCTTGAAATTACCTATATAAAATATAAATGCGCTTCACTACACTTTTCACTTATTGTGTAATTGACAATGAGCGTATATTTTAAGTATAGAGTGGCCAGGTTTTACATTTCTTTAAACTGGAAACATTTATAAATGTTATTCTATAGTATTAGACGCTAGGAGCGGTTGAATGATCATTTAAAATGTATGAATTACTCACTGATAGTTTATAATCCTACTCTATCCTACGATATTACTATCCTATGATTAAGCACGAATAAAAACCATTGCTTCTAACAAAACCACTGTTGCGAATTGCCGTGGATAACAGCAGTTTAAAGTTTAAGAGGAATCAAGCTTGGGAGGGGATACGATCTGCCAAACATTTTACGAGACCGGTATATATACACAGGGCTTGATCAAAACCAATCGGAGTATTCGACAGTCGATTGTAGAATTCGTACCGTGCGGTCGACACTTGACCAGTTCCTTACCGATTCCGATCGAAATTTCAATCGAATTTTTATCGTGTTGCTAAAATGGATCATCGCCGCAAGACGCACATGAATGGGCATGCAGACCATCTGGAGAGTAAAAAGGAGCGCATAAAAAACGGTGGTACGTTTATGAAAAACACTTATTCGCCAAAATATTTAAGCGCAAAGCACAGCTATTCTTTGAAAGTGGGTAAAGTGAAACAAATCGATTCATGTTACGTATGGTACTAGTTGCACATTGCACCTTTGATTAAGGTCGATGTTAACTAAGCTTTTCATTATTGAGGGTGAGAACGGTCTTATGATATGATATATAATATACTACTTGGCCTCGTGTGAAGTCAGGTATGACTGGTTTAAGAACAGTTACATGAGACATATGCGCAAATGATTTCTAAGGTACAGATACAAATATCCTCTGGAATCGTGTAAATGCGAACCACACTGATTAGTACTATTTGATACAGCTGAACACATTGAATTAGTATTTACGATTTCAACTTTTAATAAATTCTGACGGATGTGCATTGCCGCTGTCTTTTTTTGTTTTAATTATCTGATACATTGACTGCCTTAATAATAAAATGCAGAAAAGTATTCACGGGGAGTATATGTTGAGCTGTTGGTTTTGCAGCGAGATGTTTTGTCGATGTTGGCATCCCGATAAAGAAGAATTTCCATGTTCCTTTTACAATCTTATATAATTATAACCATTTGTTCAATTATCCTCGTAACTAATGCCGCAATTACATGCACGGTTTAGATCACGGTGTTTTAATTGTTAATTATATAATGCTCTCCACCATTGAAACTTATTGTATTGCGTGATTCGAAGGACTTCTACTTGTCTAAACCTGTAAAAACTTGCTCGAAGTGTTACGGGGTAAATCTATTGCGAGGACTACAGCATTAATCTGTTCATGCCGTTACGTGAGAGCGATCACGAGTCCTTCATCACTGGATTCCTGATTTCTAAATTGTACACGAGTATTTTTTTTTCCTTCTTCACTTTGAAGTCGACCAATCTAGCCGTCTGTAAAGCGATCAACAGCTTTGACCGTGACGAACGAATTTCCGCGTCACTTTCCATTCTAGATCAATGACTGCTCGTTTCACGGGCATACGTATTTCGATTCACTTTCAATGAAAGTGCTTTAAGTCAGATAATGAAGGCCATGCGGCGACCCACGCGCGACTTTGTATCGATCACAAGTAGTGAAGGTCAATCGAGGCCAGGCGAGTTTCAGTAGTACGACCTCTCTATGCAGAAAGGTCGCCATCCTAACTTTGTCCACCTTTGTTTAATGGCCGATAATGGCCGATAATGACCTTGGAGCATGCACCGAGTACCATAGGTGATTGTACACAAAAGCCTTAGTGAAAAGCAGCCACGCAAAAACTGGCGAATGCGCAGCCAGCCACACGTTTTATTGAATCCTTCACTCAATGTTCGACATCTGTATCGAATTAGATCTGCCTGGATAGTTTCATATTGGAGTCACATGCCAGGGGTAGTTTAATGTTACGATATTTCGACATCGTTCCCCGTCCCATGCAGAGTCGAGAGGTAGAAACGAAACCACGCTGCAAGTACAACGTAAAAGGATAGTAGGCCTTGATGTGTTTATCGCGAGTTACACTCTGCAACGTAACATAGCGCACTTAACTGTGTCTTTCGTGTCCGTTACGGCCTAATGATCTTACTCGAATATTACGGATGCTTTGTCAACAGTGAAACTCAATTAGCCAAACGGCGAGTGGCCAGTCACTTTAATCGTTCCCAGTGCTAATTGCCAGGCATCAGGAAGCTCTATAATAGGGTGCCAATCTCATCATACTTCCAGGAACGATTAACGTCTTTCAAAAGTAATAAGCGATTACACTGCAAATTCTCTGGATGCCACCTTATCCACACTTCGATAGAGACTCGCCAAGCTCGCTTCATTTATTGGCACGATGAAATCGGCTAATTAAAGGATATTGACACCAATTACCCTTGCGATCAACATTTCAATGGGGCGGATCGATCCGCTGTGACTCGGCGGCGGCGGCGCGAGCCTTTTATCTACACTATAGTTTGCCTGGAACGAGATACCGAAAGCATGCTCAATTTTTCCATACTTCCACACACATTCATACAAGTGGATTCAGACATCGGTGTAGCAGCACGCGACGAATTGAAGACACCCTGAAAGCAGCCAAGGAAGCAAATTGCGAAACCGGTTGTCGCTCGAGGAAATCACAGTGACGCTCCAGTGATTCGAATTCTGGAAATCCAACCATACGAATTCCGTAGCGTTTCCTGATACTGACACGTAAGTGCCTCTTACCGCAGAGGTTTTTGTTCCCCCCTCGCGCGCTCAAGAATCTCTCGAGTGGTGGCAAGGGGAATCGAGCGTGATCCACTCCTTCATTCATGAGGTGGGCACACGAGGATCGGAGGGAAGAAGCAAAAAATGCTCGGAGCTCGGAAGAGACGTGCGTCACCGGCACATCCAGAGCAGGTATTCGGGAGCCGAGGAGAAACCTGGAGTTTCCCATTGAATTAGTGGAATTACGAGGGTCGTACGCGGCAAGTGCGAGTCCCCTCGTGTTAGATCGATTTCGCGGATATCCCAGCCAGGGTACTTTCCACCCGGCAAAGGCGCTACTTGTCACGTCCTGCGAAACGATCCCAGTAAAAGCCGGGTATTTCCCTCTGGGACATCGTAGCGGGAGGATCGCGTCTGGTGGGAGGTGTTACTCCCACGTCACTCTCTCACCGTGCACCTGCACTCTCTCGATATATACTTAACGAGTCGAGACGTCCTTTCGTCAGTCGCGAAAAGGCACTTTTCGGATATCAGGACATACACTCGAGAACAAGGTACGGACATCTCGGCGTTCTATTGAGAAAAGCAAACGACTAATCCTAGAGGCAAGGAAATAGAAAAGGGACTAATAGTGAGAGCGAGCGGTTGTGAGAGAAACTGGGAAGCAACGAGAAAAAGAGTGAGAAAGAAATTGGAGGAAAGAGGCACTGGGGACGTTCGCAATCGCTGCGGTTCCACTGGTTCAGTAACACTGCGTCACTCGATCGAGTGACTTCGCGCTTCTTGTTCCCTTCACAATTTCTATGCTCTTGTTTCCTTTTACTTCGCTTGTCATTATTATCGGTCAAGTATCAGCCGCACTCGGAGTTCACTCAGCCAAGCGGCCTGTCGTTCGTGGATTTGAGTTAATCAAGTTTGTCGCGTGTAACTCGAAAGACGAGTTCCTTGGCGCCGCGACCACCGGCCCCCAAAGGGTGGCTGTGACAGTAAGTTTCGTCTGCTTACGGCGCCAATACGATTCGTCGAACGGTAGGCGCACACTACACGAAACCACGTGGATCGCTTCTTCGTTGGATGCGTGCACTCGGAGATCTTTGAATTAGTACAACGCGAGTACTACGCGCGGAGAGTCAGCAGCGCGCAATGAGTCGCTCGTGATTGTTCTAACTGCACCTCAAACGAATTCGACAAATTGGCAAATGAATCGCGCAACGCGTGTAAATCTCTTTGGAGCGTCGCTAAATTGATAGGGGTAACTGTGTGGAATAGCGATTGTAAGGAAGCGGCCAGTGGAATCATTTGGAGCGCGTCCGATGTCCAGTATTTTGCAATACGGCTTTTCATTTCTCTTAAAGGAACTCGGCCTCCCAAGCACCGCCCATTGATCGCGAATCACCGGGAGAGTAAAGCACATAAACATGATGAACGGAGTGTCGAATCAATGCGCTAAAATTAAGGACCTCAAGATCTACGATGCCGAGGACGAAAACGTGGCGGTGAAGAAGCCGGCACCACTCAGGACTGTCTCTTGGAACGAGAACATCGAGGAAGGGAATTTGGATGTCCCAGGAACGCCAAGGACTCCTAGGACTTCGACCACGCCAGGTACATTTACTCGGACTGGGCCCGCATACTCTCGTAACACTGTCTAAGATAAGGAGGAACTCGGAACTCTAATTTTCAACCTCGAATCTCGACGCATTATTATTAATGGTCAGATATCCTCTTCGTACGATACTAACTTTCCACGCCCGACGAAAGGAAAAATGACCGCGATATATTATTGACATTAAAGCTGGCTGGTTCCATAGCGGCGCTATCGCTGCCTGACGAATTTAATTTCCGAGCCAATTAACGACGTTAAGTGTTTATGGCGCTTTCACGAGTGATAAATCGTGAAAAGCGAGAAGGAGCGCACAGATAATTGACTCTGTCAATTTTGTCCGATTGCCAGGCGTATTTTGGTAGCGAGAGCGTTGACAGATAAGTCAGTCGCCTACTTTGCAAGACGCACAATACTCCGAGAAAGAGGCAAACATATAATAATGATATAGCGAGAGACAATGCGATTTCAATTACACGGGACTAAATTAGTAACTCTGGTGAGTGTACGTGGAGTAGGTCACTGCAAGGAGCAAAGTGCATGCTCTCCGTTTTTCAACGGGAGAGATTTGGACGTCGAGCCGACATACTATTCCTTTCCGGGTTAATGGTGCCCGCAGATCTCAAAATGATAAAAGCCTTGGAAAGAGTCGGGGTACAGTTATGGTCATACGTAGCGCATAACTGTAACGTTACGAGTGGTGGACACATGTTGTCTCCGAAACTATCGACTTTCCGTGAGCGCACATTCCTACTCTCCAAAGAATGCATTAAAGCCACCAGAGGATTGTCGCTCGGAGCAGTGATTAATATAAGTAAATACGAGTGGCTGCACTCCTATTGCGAGAGAATGACTAAATATTTCTTCGTTTTAAGCCGAAGCTCGCGATAAGGCAGATATTATTTTAATCGAGACGGCTACACAAAGGGACCACTGCATATACACGTGTGCCCCGACTAACTTTTCGTCCAAACAATTTCGGGATTAACAGCAGAGAGAACGCAATCTCAAGCCAATTCTACAACGCGCAAACCTCGTTACTGGATCAAGTTACACGATACGGTTCATTAGCAGGAGATGGCTTAACCAAGTTTCCACAGTGAATACACCTCTCCTAGGACTAGATGCGATACTTGCGTTTCAGTGGATACCGCGCGCGAACCTTGAATCGACTCTTGCCTAATACCTTTCAGATCGATTGCATATTCATTTCAAACTTCGATACAGTGTTACGGATAATCTATATATCTCCCGGACGATCAAGTATTTGTTCGTTGGAGAAAAAAGAGACGTACGTTTTATTCCGCATTCATCAGTAGCTCGGGAGAAAACAATGTCCGCATAATCGAAGCTCGTAGAAACGGTGTGCGAGCCACCGTTCATCAATTACAATCTCGCGCGTTAATCTATGAGCGCTAATTTAGCGTGACACGCATGATTTAAAATTCATGAGCGAGTTCTTATAAGGCATCAAGAGCAGAACTGGTAGATATTGCCGCTCGCCATCATGATCCGGCGAGCGGGCACGTGCCGCCGCTTGCTATGCATTATTTTACCGCATATAGAGCGCACAGGTTTTTTCATATAATTCTCTGAGTGAGTCCAAGTTGCGAGCGAGGGAGTCGAGCGTAATCGGCCGACGGAGTTTACTCGATAATTTTATTAAGAGGGATTCGCATTACTGCTGTTATCATCGTATAATTGAAATCCAACACGGCGATAAGTCAATTGAAAGAGTTCCTGCAAGAGCCTGGGACCAATAGGATGAACGAGAAAGTAAGAGGGACGTTTCGTTGTAATGTTTACCAGGATTGCCCGACGAGAAAGCAACGAAATACACTTTACGCGTCAGAAGCGTCAGATACATACAATTTGCTACGAGCACGCGTAGACCACACGGCTGTTGTGATTCCGCGCACTGTCACCATGGGTCACAGCTAGTGATAACGGCCGATGTTTATACATCTCTTGCCCCATCGTCAATTGAAAACCCGTGGCAGGTTTCATAAGCGTCACGCCCGGCAGATATAGAATATCGCATTGATGACTCCATACTTTCAAAGGTTCGAGACGAAGAATCGAGAGCCAGCGATATCTGCTGGGAACGTAGGACGCCAGAATGCATTTACTATGACACGGATGGATGAAGATGCCGCCGATGATAAATATAATCGTTATCGCTCAAAAGGAATTTTTCGGTTACAGGTCACGAGAAATGTACGTTTCATCACGACTTAGAGCTGGACCACCGACCGCCCACGCGGGAAGCTCTTCTTCCGGAGATGTCTCGAAGCTACCGGTTGCTTCTGAGTTCTCTCGGCGAGGATCCTGACAGGCAAGGTCTCCTCAAGACACCTGAACGCGCAGCAAAGGCCATGCTGTTCTTTACCAAGGGCTACGACCAAAATATCGATGGTATGTTATGCTTTCTCACAAGAGAACGGTCATCCCGTTGATACCGTGGGGATCAACGCAACGCAAAAACGTATTACCGATTAAATGCCTGACTACCTGGCGCAGTTGAAACGCAGTTAAGACTGCAATTGAAAGGAACACGGCCTTGAAGATTTTACGAATTACGGATACGGATTAAGTAACGCGCTACTCGCAAACTACAAACGATGTCGAACAATCGTTTATTACTTATCATCCTGTCTTACGTAACAAAGCGGCAATAGTATAATAGCAATTTCATTGCTCGGTTGAGGTAGAAAATGTGTGCGCGGTATAAGAGTTAAAGTATATCTGCTTCAAGAAAGTAAGGTGCTCCTTTCCTTTAACGTAGTTGAGCGCTGACAGTAGGAAGCGGAGAGGAAAAGACTTAAGTACGACTCAGAAAAGTGAGCGTAAAGCTCTTGATATAAATGGGTCTCAGGGGCGCGCAGTAGCGGGAGAGGAATCCCCTTCACCTTCGCTTCCGTCTGTTGCGAATAAATGGTACAGACCTCGAATAATTATTCGATTATCACAATTCCACGTGAACCATCGTATTCCTTTGCAACAACTGAGAGAACATAAAAGGGACATTTCTTCGCTTACGAAATAGCTGTTAATGTATTACATTTTGTATGCATGAAACATCGATCTCCCTTTCTTCTATTCTCTGATCTATAGTAGTGTTCCATTTCGGTTGCATTTCTGAGAGGAGCACGACAATTCTACAGGTGGTGGTTGGACATTCCTGCACTTGAACTTAATTCAGTCGTGGGCACTTCTGAAGGACTATCTCGAAGATAAGCCGGGCTAACGGTAGCTTCATTCACCCCAGTGAATTCTAAATGAATCTGAGGCACTCTCTTGCGAAGCTTGACCAACCCCTTGTAACGTAGCACAGCCCTCTCAAGCCTGTATTCTCTACCGACAATTTCTCTTTGCCTCTCATTTCTCCCTGATAAGCTGGGCTGAATTCCCACTGGGAATACAGAGAGGATTGTACTCTCTCTCGATTGAACGGAATCCGGTGCTTTCGAATTTTTCTTGCATCCCTCCCTTACGCAGGAATCATAAATTCCCCCCAGTGGCCTAAAAAGCCTCCATGCCTCGAATGTGGAACATTAAGTTATTGGGTTGAGAAATCAAAGTTTAAATTGTGTGGGAGCGAGAGGAGTCAAAGCGAGTGGAAGAGAGGAAATTGCTTGGGTCGAACGTAGACTGTGCAGAAAATCACACGTTCTCGCTCTGAAAGCTCCCTTTCTGTCTGACATATACATCATGCGAAGTTCACTTCATATTCTATTTTTATTTCAAGATATCTATTAAAAAATGTCTTCGTATGTGTTCAAAATTAATCAGATTATCAACGATACGATAGCTTTAAACATATAATGTCTTCTTATTCGAAGAGATAAATTTCTTTTTCAATCACTGTCAGATATAAGATGCGGTAATAGAGAGGGAAGCTAATGATTGTAGTTGCAAAGTGTGAAAAGATGTACTTGTTTCAACGGGCGGGATTTCGTTTCGTCATTGTCGGTCATTGCGAAGGTGCTTCTTGTTAAGGTTGCCATGGAAACCGTGGAGAGCACCCTCCATTACCCTCCTACCACTGATTCATACTCACACGCCGGCACTAGTATCCGCGTGTCGTAAGTAGGTCAATATCGAGTAAATCACAGCTAGGATCGCGAGGACCTTCACCCACGCGGATGTTCTTCCGTAGAACAAGCCAAACTATTCTGTTCAGTTATTCGAAACTCGAACTTAAGACAAATTTCCTCCTTCCAAAGAGCACCGACATGTTTTTCTTTCGATTCTGATACTTTATTTTGTTGACTCTCTCACGTGAGATATTATATTACGTATCCAGATGTTCCTTATATTACTGATCACTTTATTAATCATTCGCAATTTGGTACTTACTGAATTCCATCCAATTGATCCGTCGAGCCGCACAAGTTCATTGTCGGAAAGCAGAGTAGTCGATGACATCAGTTAGATATTGTTGTTCTCCATTGTTACAGATGTGATTAATGACGCTGTATTCGATGAGGATCACGATGAGATGGTAGTGGTGAAAGACATAGAGATGTTCTCCATGTGCGAGCATCACCTTGTCCCGTTCTATGGCAAAGTCTCGATCGGCTACCTACCCTGCAAGAAAATCCTGGGTCTCAGTAAATTAGCAAGGTAAGGAAAGGCAAATAAAGAACGCGAGAGGGCTCCTGTTCTATTTGCGCAAATGAGAACTAAGTTGTCCCTACTGAAATTGGATAGCAACTAGATCCAACAACACCGTTCCGCCTTGCAGGAATCCTTAATTAAACTGTCTGAGTTGCCTTTGGCGCAAAAGCCGCATATTGTTTGAACGTATAATTAATAGGAATCCGGTTCTCTCGGTAATGCGACTGTTATTTATCTTAATCAAGTCAATTGAATAAAAGTGACTTGTTTAATGCGATTAATGCGATCCATGTATATCTGCTAATTGGAAGTTAATGCCGCGTACAGTAGTCGTATCCCGAGTTTCTCGGGATAAAGGCAAGCATATCCTCAGGCGGAGTAACACCGTCACAGATGAAATAAGCACTTTCACAGAACCGCAAAGGCTGATTAAGTAACGCTGTGCTTTAGTTACACCTGAAACATAATCCCGCATCGGTCGAGAGTAACTAGCATCGATGGAAAATAACATTTTTTTTTGCCACGATAGAAACTCAGACAGCTAGTTTTATGATACAGGAAGAAAGAAACGGTTCTGTCAGCAGGGGATTAAAAACTTCATAAATCTTTACGTGATTCTCTGTTCGCAGAATCGTAGAGATATTTAGCCGGCGTCTTCAGGTTCAAGAGCGCCTTACGAAACAGATCGCAATAGCGGTGACCAAAGCCGTGCAGCCTGCAGGAGTAGCAGTGGTTGTCGAGGGAGTGTACGTATTCTACTCTATACAGCTTTCTAATCGAAGGTGCAGGAGGAGATCGGTAGCGAAAAGATATTGAAAATATATCAGGATCAGGCGCGATTCGTATGCCGAATGGTCTCATTTGCGTGAGCGTGCCACTTGAGCAATAGTTTTCGCAAGGATTAATCACGCGTAAGAATACGACCTTGTGCTAATAAAATGCCACCGTGAACACACGGTGCATTCCCATTCTGTGTGCTGGTGGTGGAAGTGCAGGAGTTCATAATTATTTACGTAACAATCATTACTACATCTTAACAGAACTACGATATAAAACAAAATAATGGTGTCAATGGAATGTAGCGAGATGCCACGTGTTACGGACACTCATCGTTATTAACAGCTAAACATCCTTAATGAATAATTACCCCTTACGTGTCCAGCCTTCGCAGAAACATGGCCTGTTCTTGTTTATGTAATCATTGTAATCTTCCGTGTTTGTTACTCGCTTCGCTAAGTTCATGTAAAGTGATTGCAAAGCCAATTGTTGTGGACACTAAGAAGTTGAATGTCATTTAATACGATTGAGTCAATTAACTTGCTACCAAGCAGTGCTGATATTTTCACACCCTCTCCAAAGTGTTCTTGAAAGACGAACATTTATAACGAAAATAATAATTGAAACAAGTTACTGAACTAATGAAAGTAATTGCTTTGCTCCCCCGCGACCTTTTTTATCAGGGCATACGGACTTTTTAATTAAGCGTCGCAGTCCAATAAATATTTGCATGCATCACTGACCGTTGCACGTTAGATAATTCCGCCATAATTACAGCGCGATATGATAAGACAATTTCGCTACGTGCGCTGCGCGAACGCATATTCCACCGACATTACAATTACTGAATTTTATGCAACACATCGGGCGAAAGATCACTTTTCGAGACCTGCGTATTCTGCAGACAATGGCTGATTCCTGCACTCTAATCTGTATTCTCTCTATTACTGCACGCGTACTGAAAGTGACATTTTCTAAATTATCACTACATTAGTACGATTATGAGAAGCAAATGATTGACGGTATTCACAGAGACGGATGTCAATCTATCGATTTAACTAGCCATATAAATCATACTTCGTTTTTTGTCAATTCACTCGAAGCAAACTTTCGCAGTATTCATTGTATAAAAAATAGTCTCGAAAAACATATTGAATTTACATAATTCGCGTTAGCGTTATCGCACTCGCCTTCGACTCAGGCGACAAATTCCTCACTCGCCCCCCTGTCAATGCTGCTACGCCTTCGGCCCATGCAGTGATTTTACGCGTCTTGAAATTGGCCACTTTCGGCACTTGTATCACAATGTACTAATTCAGTATTAAGAAATAGGTGATTACAAAAGGGGGGAGGAACTAAAGACTTTTATGTTACAGGCATATGTGCATGGTGATGAGAGGCGTGCAGAAGATAAACAGCAAGACCGTCACGTCGACGATGCTCGGGGTGTTCCGGGACGATCCGAAGACCCGTGAGGAATTCCTTAATTTGGTTCACAACAAATAGATTCGCGTATATCTGTCTGTCCTATTTGCCCCAGAAATCTCGGTGTCATTGGCCGCGGGACCACTTATAGACAGGGACCCAATGAGAACCCTCCCCCCAAGATTTTCTTCCCTCTTACTACCCTCTTGCCAACTCCTCCAAACTGGAGCTAGCATTGACGATGGCGCTCTTCTGTATTCCCCTTGGTTTCGTAACGGAATGTTCCGATCGTTTGAAAGCTTTAAAGAGAAAGGGAAAAGCAATTCATTCTGATGACCTGTAGTCGCGCCAGTTGAAGCAATAGTCCGCTAAGACTATATACTAAAAGCAGGCGGGCATTAGTTCGGACGATGTTGTCTAAGGCGTTCGAGAACGGACGCCCTTACACTGCTGATCGAATAACATGGAGACAATACGATAGGTAGTCGCAGAGAGTTTTTACGAATTTTACGTAAAGAATATTCGCAATAAGAAGGAAAAGAAAGAGAAAGAGAAGTGGGGGTAGCGCTTTTTATCGCGCCACCCAAGGAAGATAAGCTCTCACGGATAGTTTCGTTAAAAGTGAAATGCACGCTGGCCAAGAATTCGACAAAACTCCCGATATATCGATAACATTACGCTGCTGCTGGACCAGCAATAATTGTATACTCGATCGTTGAAGCTTTATATTTTAAGCACATCTTTGTAATGTTGTTGATGTACCCAAAGAACACTCGCGGCTCACTCGAGAAAACCGCGGACGCTCACGTCGAAGCTACTGTAGCCTTAGTCGAGTGACTGCGTCAGTGATAAGTCGGAATCAGACTATTTTTCGCTGGTATTTCTCAAACAGCACATGACACAGTCTACGGTCTATGTCATCCTAAGCATTTCCAGCGACACGCCTTCAGTACCCGTGACCATAACATGTGTATTTTAAATGGCGCAATAGTGATTTCGGCCGGAGTACACTTGGCACCTGGCACCGGTGCTCGCGGGAATCATGTTCCCCCATTCAGATTTTCAAGAGGACGCTCATTGTAACTGAACAGTGGTGCTTCCAAGTTTGACTTCCTGCAGGTTGCAAAGCGTGCCAGCCATACGCTTTGCAACCGAGCGTATTCGTATTATGCGCTTGAAGTTTCAAGCTCCTCTTTTGCCCAGTCTCCCTCCCCGTTCATTTACTTCGCTAATAATTAATCCCGTTACAAGTATAGATAACCGAAATCCACTAATGCGATTAATTGTCCTTTAAGTGTAGCTACTATTATTTAAAAACTACGATAGGAAGTGATTCTCAATTGTGTTCGTAACTTTAATCTTTAAGTAACCAGAACAATCAGTGACGCGGAATGCTTCAGCCATGCATTCCGCGTTACGAACAAATAGATGCAGATGGTCGTGTGATTTTTTATAGTCTCGACTTCTACCAATACTACGCATAATTCACGAATTTCCTAAGTAACAAAAAGATGTTCATATTTATTTCGCAAATCACCTGTTATTCCCTCAGTTAGAACGGTGCATCCACGACTCACTCTAATCGCCGCTTTATATTCTGCAACGGTATTATTTCAGGCGTTAAATAATAATGCAGGCCTTACAATATTTTTCGATGCACCTGTTGAATCTTTATAGGATACCTGCGTACCTTTAATCAACGGCCAAACTGCAGACAATAATCAGCCGACCGACACATGTAATCTTTGGTGCATCCTCCGACTCTATTTTTCGAAACTCGTGAATGCGAAGAAAGATCTTAATGTTATTTATGAAAGTAAATGTTCAATATTTATAATATTTTTCTGACAATGTTATATAAAGTTATATTTATACTTTCAACTAAATGTGTTTCCCTCTTCTTTGCCGGCATGCTAGCCGGTGTCCCTCTCCACTTCTAAAGAATATGTTAAAAGATGCAAATGCAGGCGCTTTACAGAAATTCTCTAATTCCCGCCGGATATGGCGCTGATAAAGCGCATGTCGCCAAGGACATTTTACGTAAAAGAGAACGTTGCGGAGTTCATACATCTGTACTACTCCACGGAATGCCGGTCGTAATTTCAACAACACGCATACACGAACTTTCCTTCTTCCTTATAATGTACTTTCGCGGCGGATAATGACCGTGCGTCACACTTCACATTTCGATAAGATGACGTATATTCGGTAGACGTATACTTTCAACGTCATCGAATATCACTCGTCTAGTCTTATACGCATTACTAGTCGATTTAAATGACGCTCGATTCAAGAAAAGAAGTCTCATGCAATAAGTTTATTTATTATGGCGATTTCTACACTTCTTTCTCTTGCTTGACTTCAACTTAACAGTGAGAGTCTTATTGCATTAACTTGGCCCCAACCCAAATATTATTAGGCCTAGGTAATCCCTATTACCGTCTGCACTGACTACTTTTACCGCTCACTTGCCCAAGAACCTGTCGCTTTTCGACATATACGAATAGTAGACTGGTTAGTCTTGGCATTGACCGCAAACATGAAACATTGAAGCAACATTTTGTTTGCCACGTTGACTCTAGAGAAATGTCGCGAGACACGCGGTAATGAAGTACAGCCTAATATCTGGGGTACTGGGTAAATCAGAAATAGCAAAATTGACATATATGGTATGCATATTATCAGCATATTGGAAAAGACCCATTATTTCCTACAAACTGGAGCTGACATCGCGTCGCTCCTTCTTGGTCCTTGGCAGACGGATGCAGACATTCGATTCTCATGATTTTTTACGCAGGCAGTGACAGGGTCAGCTTGATGGAGAAGGAACAGTAAACTATTGGAAGTACACTTCCGACTCTTTCGAGCTGTACAGCAAGGCGTGCCACAGGGTGGTTTCCTATCACCTTCGAGTTGCTCTTCAATAGCGGATTTTTCATAATCGCCACGTTTACAAACCTTCGATTTCCTACCAGCAGAACTGGCCTTCGCGGTCTTGCACGGTACAACCGGCTCTCTATAAGTGAAATCTCGGTGACTCAGGCATCCGGCCTTGATTAAATGTCGATCATTCGAATAGATGACTTCTTTGCAGCAGTCTGAAGGACTCTTGGAGTGCGTAACATTTTTCGAATACCGTCAAATACGATCGCGAAAATATATTTACTTCGACGCGAGGTGTTATATGCAAACAGGTCTTACGTTTGATTTTCGGTGGGTGCAGTAGAAGGAGCGCAGGGTGCACAGTATATGGACGGAGCACGTAACACTTTCAGTGTTTCAACGTTTAAGCATGAAACGCCTCGTAACAGTGCTCGTTGAATTGCATTCTCGTAGTCTGACCGCTCTTTCATGATACGTTCATTTTCTTGTCGAAGCCGCAATAACTCGGCTTCAAGCTATCGATAGAATATCAAAAATGTTCCTATGTCTAGTAAAGGAACATACACTTCGACTCAAATGTGATTTTACCTCAGCTTCTTTCCTTGTCGTAATAGGAGCTCCTTCTTGCACTGAGCGGGAACCATGCTCTTCGTAATAGCCCTCCGTCGTTATGGATGGACCATGCATCTAACAAATTATATTATTCAATTTGAAAATTTGATTCCTAATATTCTGAAGGCTATCATTCATGTCTCATAAGCATTAATATAAACGACGTAACTGTTTCATCCAACTTAGTCTTGGACATCGAATGCTCGCCTTCTTCTCCACCCTCGAAGGTTTGACTGCCCGTATCATCCAATTCAGAATATCGATTGCTTCCACGACTGCGTTCTCGCAAAAGGTCTTTCAATGTAGCTATTTCTTGCTCTTTTTTCATGTTATCTTGTTCTTTAGTTAACAGTTCTGCTTGTTTGTTATTGATTTCGCAAAGCCGCGACATCAATTCTTTCCGCAATAGATCACACTCGGTTTTACATGCATCTAATTTGGATTGGGTCAATCCAGTCCATTGTTGCATTCGCCCCAGCATATCGATGAGCAGTAACTTTTATACGAGAGCAGGAAGAAAGAAAATTAGATACCGAGGATATCGTACAAATACATTATATTACAATTGATTGTTTCATATTCCTTGGGGGTAATCTTTTTTCTTTGAAAGAGTGAGAGTACATTTTAAGGGACGGTTGTATTTATTGTACCCTTGCCACGCACTCTCCCAAGTGGGCCCAATTTTATGACGATTGTACTTGCGTGCGGAGCTCAACTTTAAAATCGTGTTCAAAGTTGTCGCTTAGAGTTGCCAAAGCTTTACCCGCTTCTTGCAAGTTTTGCTGTACGTAATCGAACATTTCATCCAACTTCTTGTTCCTATACATGAAGTAAAATAACTTTCGCATCGTATATGCGAGGAAAAGAACAGACTTTTATTTTATACCCTGTTGTAGTGGGTATTTTCGATACACAGAAGCAGCATGGCCCTCCTGAGGGTGCGATAGATTCCGCTTCGGGCTTATTATTAAACACCTCTTCACCATCATCCGCATTAAGTGTTACTTGAGGAGGTGCAACAGCTACATCGGTGGCATCGGTGGTTTCAAACACTTCTTCAGTCACCGAATTATCAGCACCCCCTGCAAGACGATCTTGATTCTTTCGTCCGGGACTAATTTTTCTTGTTATAGTAACTGACGATTTTCTGTGTCTGAGTGTTTTATTTGATTGCTTGCGATAGTTTTCAATAGACCCTGAAAAGCCAATGTATTTGACTAGTCATGGTTACACCGTTAGTTAGGCAAACAGAATTTCGCTTCATTTTTACCATTATTGGTCAAGTTGAGCGATGAACGAGGCATTTTCAAATTTAACTAATTGCAAATTGTGTCGCGTCACTTAATAATTTTAGCTATGTTATTATAAAGTTAGTCTTTACATCAAACGATATATATAAAAGTGTGTACCCATGATTGTCAATTGTTCATAAATCGGAAAAGTTATTTACAGGATCACAGGTAGAACAGGAATCGTAGAAACACATATATCCTGTTCTGTGGAGAGGACAATAACAAGCTCGATCAAATTTTTCATTTTTAATTATATGAAAGTATAATCGAGATGATCAATCAGGATATTTAAAATATAAATCTTCTATTAAACAATGATACATTCATCTTCGATGTACCTGTACAGATATAATAGTGGAATTGCATATCGCGTACAAAACATTCTTGATATCTGTATGAGCTTACTACTTTACATTATATTACATACTACATGTGTCGAATCATTCTTATAAGTAATGAGGGCATTCAAAAATGGGTCTGATGTGTTCAAAGCTGCTAAGTGCATCACTATCATGGTCAGTATTAATGATTTAGATTCGGCTTAATTATTATAAAATATTTATATATATATACATTGTTTAAGCGGCCTTCTTAGCTGGTGGCCTATATAAACCAACTACGACCGCGTGGTCTCGCTCGTATGGTTCTAACGTAATCTGTTCTTGGGGTTTCAATTTATCAGCAATAAGTTTCTTCACTTCGGCGGCAAATACTGCTTCAGGTTGGGCAGTGGAATCTATACAACTTGCCTGAAATATACATTTGTGATTACTATGTGCTGAGAATCAAACATTATTTTTTTTAAATTAGAAGCTACATACTTTAATTGATATAACAAAATGACCGCCGTTCTTCAGGAAATATTGTGCATTCAAAGCTACTATCCTAGCTTGATCGGGCTGTGCTACATCAGCAAATATGGTGTCAACCATTCCAACTAACATCCTATATTTATGAGGATGCCTTGCATCTTCAATTATAGGAATAATGTTTGTTCGCTTCTTAGCAACATTTATAAGATCTCTGCCTGATCTGTGGGAGAATTCCACAGCATAAACCAACCCTTCCTGAAAATAGATCAAGCAAGTAATAGTAACAATACTTCAAGTAAGAGTATTATCAAGAAAGTATTGTACGCACGCCTTTCTAGAATAAGATCAGAGTTCCTTATTCAATTGAAAAACGAGCATGTTGCTACTGTAGCATAACTTCGACACCAAATTAGCAAGAATGAACCAACCTGGCTCTAATGTATGCACAACAAATTTTGCAAGAATATTGTAGAAACTTACTGGTCCAACAACATCTGCCACATGTGATACTGTTGTTCCCGAGGCAGCACCCAGGTACAAAACTTTGCTACCTGGTGGCATGTGAATTTGATCAACACCACCAAGAATGGCAGCTGCCAGCTTGGATCTGAATGGATTCCAAACTCTGTATTCAATCTTCTCTCCATTCTCTCCCTGTAGAAAGCAATATTAGATAAAGTCCAAATATTATGGTGAGATGTTAGAAATCAATTGAATTGCCAAACCAATCTTACTTCTACACTAATCCTCTTCTCGCCATATACTTCTGATCCAGGTACTAAATTTAATGTAACTAAGGCATCCTCTTTGCCTCTGGCAATGAAGACTCCCTCGTGACGATGAGGTTCAATTACAACAGTCTTACCACCTTTGAAACCGCCACCACCGCCTCCTCTTCCTCTTCCTCCACCGCGGCCACCACCTCCGCGGCCTCCAAACCCACCGCCTCCACGTCCACCACGTGGAGTACCGAATCCTCCTCTACCGCCGCCGCCGCCACGACCTCCGCCACGGCCACCACCTCCTCCTCGACCTCCAAAGCCTCCACCACCTCCAAAACCGCCACCACCTCCGCGGCCTCCTCCTCTACCACCCCTGAAGCCACCACCTCCGCCGCCGGGTGAAAATCCTAGGAATAACATTTTGCCGAATTAAAGAAAATGCGACCCCAGACCCGAAATAATCTTCCCATATTTCCTCCCGCACCATCAAATGCGCTTCTCAAAATATTTCTCTCCATCCTCTATAAATATATTTTCTATAGGAGTCGCATGGGCTCCAAAATAAAGGCCAAAATTCATTTGCGTACATGTGACATGCTTCCATTTCGAGGCATTCAAACTCAATATTGTTGACTGAACAAAACGGGAATTGATATAAAATTCGATTTAACACACGGAAATGCGCGTATAAATGCAGAGGAACAACAGATGCATGTTCTATTATCACAGAATCGAAGATATTTATGATTTAGGTTACGGAGTAGCATGGCTATATCGTCCAGTAATCGTACTCTAACAAAATTATGAAAAAATGTGTAGTAATATCTGTATCTAGTTCTATACCTGGTTTCCCCATCCCAAACTCTTGGCAGCGGTGTACTTATTATTAAATTTCTTGTACTTTTCACTCCCTCGAGCACACGTGCGTCACAGACGCTAAATCCTCACGGAAATCGTGGACGTTTTCAAAGTCCTCCTTCCGTTTCATGATGCGAGTGTGGGGCGTGTGGGGCATCTTCGAGATCCAACAGTTTCGATATAGCTCGACCAACTTCCGGCAACGTGGCGGATTATTTGAAAGAGAACTCAGAGCCGAACAATATCATTTTATATATACCAATTCATATTATTGTAAAATTGCACATTTTTGGTGATACACAATGTAATTGATTATAAAATATTTTAATACGCAATAGTTAGTACAATGTTGAATACTCTGTACAGTATAAAATAGAATAAAGTATCACGAATTCTACGTAAAAGATGGAGCTACTGATCTCCCAAATCTCCCAAACGTTTGTGCGTTGTATCGCAAATAATTAGGCTGGTGGGGGCCTACAAAATATATGAGATAGTATTCCGAATCATTCCGAATCAGTACGAATTACGAATGCGCGATGCGCTGAACCTCTTCACGTGATACTCCATTGACGTTGATTCACGTGTAGTTGTTTGTATGAATGATCAGCAATGTAACGATCGTAAACGATCATGAAATGAATCTGGAACGTACGCATCGTATTTGTAATATTCGTTGAACAAATGATATAACGAGTTATTAATACTATTTGTATAGGGAAAAGTAGCAAAATGAAGTAAATATCAATCTTCGAGCAGCCTACGATTTTCATACCAAAATCCAGAATAGTCTCGACAATTATTTGTTGTATTTGCAGGATCAGCGTTGATGGCTTAATTGTTTACTTCCCTTATGATTACATTTATCCAGAGCAATATGCTTATATGCTGGAGCTTAAGCGTGGCTTGGATGCCAAAGTATACTATACTCCAGAAACTACATAAACATTTAGAGAACGAAAATCTACAATTCTTTATGCTTTCTATCTATTTCTAGGGCCACTGTGTATTGGAAATGCCTTCTGGTACTGGCAAGACTATAACTTTATTGTCACTAATTGTGGCTTACATGTTGGAAAATCCATTAGATGTATCTAAACTTATATATTGCTCACGTACAGTACCAGAAATTGAGAAAGTTATTGAAGAGTTGAAAAAACTTATTGATTATTATGAAAAGGAAACAAAGAACAAGCCTAATATTGTGGGTCTAGTTCTTAGCTCCAGGAAAAACATGTGTATTCATCCAGAAGTAAGGCATACTTTATTTTTACAATAGTTGGAGAAAGATATATCTTTCATAAAAGCACCTTGGATGTTTGTATAGGTCAGCAGAGAAAGAGAGGGGAAAATTGTTGATGGAAGATGTCATTCTCTTACAGCATCTTATGTTCGTGAAAGGCATAATTATGATGAATCTACTCCAATATGCAATTTTTATGAGGGATTTGATATGGAAGGAAAGGAGCAAGTTATGCCTCCTGGCATATATTCTATTGAGGATTTAAAAGAATATGGAAGGGATCGTAATTGGTGTCCTTATTTCCTTGCAAGATTTACAGTCAGTATCATTTTCACATTTTGCTTTGAATATAGTAATACTAATAATAAACAAGTGTTTTTTCTTAGATTTTACATGCCCAAATTGTAGTATACAGCTACCATTATTTATTGGACCCCAAAATTGCAGATACTGTATCAAAGGAATTAAGTAAAAGTTCTGTGGTTGTCTTTGATGAAGCCCATAACATTGGTATACTACACATTATATCATTATGATTTAGCTAATGATACATATTTTAGTTAACTTTGAATTTTAGATAATGTATGTATTGATTCAATGAGTGTGAAGATAAACAGAAGACTTATGGAGAAAAGTTGTGCTAACATACAGTTGTTGGAAAAAACTGTAGCTGAGTATGTATATTATATTAATGCCTATTGACCATATATTGATAGCCTGTATTCAGGAATTAGTAACCAATATTTTGATTTCCAATTCAGAATGAGGGATGATGATGCTAACAAATTAAAGGAAGAGTATGAGAGATTAGTTGAAGGTTTAAAAGATGCACAACTTCAAAGAGAAACAGACATTATTTTATCTAATCCCATTTTACCAGACGAAGTTTTGGAAGGTAATTTTAAAGTCTGCATTATTTTCTTTTGATTAACAATCAGTAGTCAGTTTTGATTTTCTTACAGAGGTGGTGCCAGGAAATATTCGAAATGCTGAACATTTTGTTGGCTTTTTGAAACGATTTGTTGAATACTTAAAAACACGATTGCGTGTTCAACACGTGATACAGGAATCTCCAGCTGCATTTTTACGCGATATCCAGTCTAAAGTTTCTATAGAACGAAAACCTTTAAGATTTTGTGCTGAACGATTAGCATCTCTTCTGCGGACCATGGAAATCACAGATTTAACTGATTTCTCGCCTCTCATTTTGGTGACGCACTTGGCAACATTAGTTTCCACATACACGAAAGGATTCACAATTATAGTCGAGCCGTTTGACGACAAGACGCCTACTGTGTTAAATCCCGTTCTACATTTTAGCTGTCTGGATTCCTCAATCGCTATGAAACCTATATTTGATAGATTCCAATCAGTTGTCATAACATCAGGAACGTTATCGCCTTTGGACATGTATCCGAAAATCTTGAACTTCCATCCAGTTATAATGTCATCATTTACTATGACATTAGCAAGGCCGTGTCTTCTACCCATGGTATACTTTGCACCTATTACATGTACAAAATATTAATTATAATAATTAATTAATTAACTCTATTTTTACATGAAAGATTGTGTCAAAGGGAAATGATCAGGTGGCTATTTCCTCAAAATACGAGACAAGAGAAGATGTTGCTGTTATAAGAAATTATGGTCAATTATTAGTCGAGTTTGCAGCAACAGTGCCTGATGGTATTGTTTGCTTTTTTACTTCTTATTTGTACATGGAGTCGGTTGTTGCCGCATGGTATGTATATCATTATCCATATATATTGCCGGGTAAGAATAAACTATGTGAACATTAAATTTAGGTATGATCAAGGGATTGTAGATCAACTGCAAAGATACAAATTACTGTTCATTGAAACTCAAGACTCTGCAGAAACGAGTTTAGCTTTAATACATTACATTAAGGCCTGTGAAATTGGAAGAGGCGCTGTGTTGCTTTCTGTAGCACGGGGCAAAGTATCTGAAGGAGTCGATTTTGATCATCACCTAGGAAGGGCCGTCCTTATGTTTGGCATACCATATGTCTACACTCAATCACGAATTTTGAAAGCTCGACTTGAATACCTTAGGGATCAATTTCAGGTAAACTGAATTCAAATAGTTATATTTACAGTATAATTGTGCAGTAATATTTAAGTAACATCGACGCAAATGTATCATAGATAAGGGAAAACGATTTTCTAACTTTCGATGCGATGCGTCACGCTGCGCAATGTGTTGGTCGAGCGATTAGAGGGAAAACTGATTATGGAATAATGGTATTCGCCGACAAGGTGAAGTATACAATATAAGGTTTTTAAACATAATCGCAGATTTTCTATATTTTTGCCTTGTCATCCTTTTTAGAGATTTTCAAGAGCAGACAAACGAAGCAAGTTACCAAAGTGGATACAAGAACACCTAAGTGATAATCTTTGCAATTTATCGACAGAAGAGGCTGTACAAGTGAGATTCTTTACTTATGCTAAATTAAAACAATAGAATAATCCAAAGAATTCGACTTTAAATTATTGAATTCAATTAATTTTCAGATAAGTAAACGTTGGTTGCGACAGATGGCACAGCCATTTACACGGGAAGACCAATTAGGATTGTCATTACTGACGAGAGAACAATTAGAAAAAGAAGAAAGCAGTAAAATAGAAGAACAAGCACAACAAAATTAATGAAGGATGAACGTTATCAAGAATTATTTAACATTATATGTAAAAATATTTACAGAAGTATTTTTACTTTGGATTATATTTGTATTATTCTAGATGTAGGATGCATGAATGAATCGGCGCAACAAGTAATAAATATTTTTGAACAAAAGAAACCAATATGCTACTATTCATAGAAATCGACACTGAAAATAATTCATTATACTGGTGACAGAAGAAATCTGCACAAGCATAGGGAAAGCTGTGTCCATGCAATTAAAAAAGTTTATTAACAAAGTACGGTGGTGAAATTTTAACAATGTACAAAATACAATTATATCTATAAACAACTCATCAGATATCACCACCTGACAAGAACCTGGTCACCGTCTTGTATCGAGTAATAGCTTAGTTCCTGGAGTGGTTTATCTAAAGGAATTTCGTCTTTAGATAGCTGGAAATTACAAGCAGCGCTATTAATAAAGCATACTTTTGATATTAACAAACAAACATCTACTGTTCATTTACATTTTTTTGAATGAATGACAGCACTGGAATTTTTCCACCGGTTTTAAAAAGCCGCTGCGCGAGTCCAATAACCTTTTGGACTTCCATATCTTTTAAAAGCTTTCGTTTAATACCTCTAGGTTGCTGTGGATGATCAGGACACATGAACTCAACTGTTATCACGTTGGACACCATTTCCACTTTTGCCTTCATTGTTGGAATATCCGAAATACCATATTCTAAATGGAAAATATACCATATACATTTGTCTCAAGAAATGTAAATGTAAATGCGAGTGTATTTTACATACTTTGAACTAATAGTGGATATCGGGGGTGATCGGCGAGAAAAGCGTTCTTCTTTTCAGGATTGCTTTCACTTTCAATCCATTTCGGTAAATATATTTTTAAGTAGTCATATTCCGCCCCTCGTCTTTCATCGCTTAAAATTTCCGTCCCATTTAAAATTCGCAATTTCGCTATTCTTGCAATTACTAATTGGCGTGCCGTTTCTAAGCTTTCCTTTTTGAGAATTGGATTTTCTCTAAACTTGAAGTCCTCTAAATTAGGCAGCTTTTCCAATTCTGATACAGATCGCCACTGAAGATGTAAATAATTTCAATACTATATATGCAATAGCATGTATAAGATGACAGCAAACATGAAATCATTATTTACTACCTCTGATATGTTTGTGTCAGACATATGGATTTGTCGCAATGCAGGAAACAGTGCAGTCTTGGCCATTGGATTCTCAGATGGAAATCTTATTTTATCAATTTTATTGCAATTTAAATTAAGATATTCTAAACTATAAAATATGAGTCAATAATGTGTAATGTGTTACCTTACATGCATTGATATATTTGAATATTTAGCTCACCAAGGAAGAATACCAAGTTTTAGGATTTCATCCCAGTTTGAAATTGAGTTTCCTTCAAGCGTTAATTTAGTTATTTTCATAAAATTACTGTTAATGTCTGGCTGCTTTATATCGGAAATGAGATTAAAAGACACTGAAAGCTCTTCTAGTGATGGGAACATAGATATGCATTTCTCAACATCAGACCAAGTATAGTTCATCTTAGCCAGTGTCAAATGTCTAACTGATAAAAATGAACTACTTAAACTTTCAAGGTCTTCTCCTTCTGTTGGCAAAGGATTCTCACTGAAAGAAAAAAACTCTTGCTTACTATTCTTTAAAGATATATGATATTAGTCTGTTACTGTATTAATTATAAATTTACCTGACATTAAGGCGGTGTAGTAGAGGAAGCTGACAACATATATCTGCTACAATTTTCCACGAATTTATTAAATTTCTAGATATATCTAATTCCTCCAAGTTAGGACACAACTCTTCCAATTCTCTTGGTTGACCAACAGTACTCACATACTGTTCTCTTAGCCATACTATTTTCAACTGATCAAACCTGCTCTGCTTTCTATTCACTTTAGAAAAACCAACCACTTCCAGAAATGGAGCATTTATTTCCTTTTGAAGGCTGGTTAATGTATCCCTATCAATGCCTGCTAACTCATCATTAATGAGGCCGTATCTCATTTTAATAGCTTCCGGACAAGATCTCCCAAACCTTGCTTTACCCGGCCTTATAAATGAGCCTGATGTAGGGTGCCTATACCATATAGCAAGCATTATAATATATAGAAATGCATAAACAGTAATTAGTATGTTTTGCATGACTTACTTTGCTTGAAAATACTTTATTCCTTCATATGTACCATCATGCTTCCCCCGAGTTGGATCATCCCAATCTATGCCAAGCCATTGACCCTTTGTGTCACCAACTGGCCCAACATATTTTAATGTACCCTGATGACCGTCACATTCAACTCGGCTGCCGATTTCATATTTTCTGTCTTCTATCATACTGTGAGAAGTAAAATATGTAATGAGGTGGAAGCTACTCGCTGTTGTCTATAATACTGACTATATCAATATCGTACTCTAAAAGCCGGGTCATTTTGCAATCGCAATTTATAAAGAATTTGCTTAAAGTGACGAATAAATAAACTTTACTTCACATTGCGGTTTAAAACTTAACCTCGGGATGACTGGTGATCATTGAAATCGCGAAAGTAACAAAAGAGCAACTTCCGAGACTTCGGTATGAGGACACCCGAGAGCCTTCAGTATGCCGAACTCAATTTTACCAGCGCGAGTATTGAAAGATCTTTATATAATACGATTCCATGCAAATTAAAAGTCATATACGGCACTATGACATTTCTCTGTTTTGTGTTGCGCGGATACCTGTGATCCGAGAGCTCTGCTTTACAAGATATTCCAACGCGCGAACCGACCGAGCGGCAATTCCATTCCACTTTATCCATGTATAATGAGTTGTACCAAAATCATTGAGTAATTTGCATTAACGCATCATTTCCGTCGAAACATTTGTTAATACTTATTACACGAATCGATCAATCTACGTATATCGAAATCGTGCAAGTAAAAGCCCACGCATTTTACTGTGTTTAAGAATACCTGTGACGGCGATGGAACGATCGAACCTCATCGTTGCGAGACACGACTATAAAAGGAATGATTTGGAATAATGACAAACCAGAAGCAAAAATAAATACGTTGATTATATTAATCATGGAGTACTTTCACATCAAATAATACAGAAGCTGTACATACATTGTAATATAATAAAAATGTATATGTGCTATAAAATATAGTGTACAGAAATATCAATAAAGTTTCAGTCACTATACACACATATGTATACATATATATATATATAATTTTTGCTTCTTAAAACAAGTTGTGAGAATGGATCTAACAAAATTTTAGTTTTTGCGCTGATTAGGGATTCATTACAACATTTGCAACATTGGCTCCATTTAGGATTTCGATCCAGTAGCCATCTGGATCTTTGATAAAGGCTATTCCTTTCATCTTGCCATCATTGGGTTTTTTCACAAATTCAACATTGAACTGCTCGAATCTCTCGCAAGCCTTGTCAACATCAGGTACTGTGATGCCAATATGACCTGCATAATAAAGGTACTCTCATTAAAATTGACCTTCTATATATCAAACATAATGTGCCTTGTTAATCACATTACAAATCTTACCAAACCCTCTTGGTTCTGAATTTCCATTATGATACTTCGCATCTGGATCACTCTCCGTTCCCCAGTTACTGAAAAATTGATAGATTTATTCAGTTACAAATTTGGTAGAATACCATGGAAAGCAGCATTTGTTCTGCTTGTTTGAGAGACACATACTGTGTGAGCTCTATAGTGGCTTTTCTACTAAATGTCCATTCGATACCCTCTCTTTTATCAGTGGGTATGTCCTTTGCATTTTCATATCCCATGAAATACAAGGAGAATTTCATTTCTGGAAAGTCTAGCTTTTGGAGTAATCTCATGCCCAATACTTCTGTATAAAATGGTAATGACTTTCTAGGATCCTTGATCCTGTACATTGTTTGTTGCATAATGTACCCATTGGTACTTGAATCTGGTTCCTTGCATAATCCGCGAACTTCACTGTTAGTTAATCCGCTAGGTTCACCCATCTAGAAGATAATCATTAGTATTTTTTGCTCAATTATTGTCGCGCGGAAATCATTCCAAACGAACTTGAGCAAGTGTTTTCGGAGAAGGATTGTACACACGTGTTCGTGAGACCAGTCTACCGGCTGCGTTACCCATACCCTGTATGATTTGAATCGCTTTAAAAAATCACCGGCTGATATTTTCTATCTTAATCACCGCGAAGATACAGTATCACTGTTATTCAAGGACGATACCGCACCCGTGAATACCTTTCACGCAACGTGCGTTAAGCAATTAGAAGTAATACGATTTAACTATTGGATTCTTTATGCACATTAATAATGAAATTATTTATCCTAACAACACTTCTGTTCCGCTACAGCATCGGCTTTGTATGTAAGAAAATCGGCCAGGTTAGATAATGCACGTTCGAATTCCTTCTCAGAAAACTTGCCAACTAATTTTGCCAACAAAATCATAGTGCCAGAGCGATTGATTTTGACCAAGTCACTCGAGTGTCACGATTGATTTTAATTCTTACCTTTTTCGGGGAATATGCCGATATTAGAATAAATAGAATGAAAAGGTAGTGATTTGCTGAAGGTTTGCAAGAAACAGGATTTCTGCCAACGATCGCGATTGTCGCGATCTACTAGATAGCACTGAGATGTCTGAAAAGTGGATTATCTGCGAGGGAAACGACGCGTTGCGCTCAGTTATACCACCGCTGTCTGCTTCGTTTACCTTGGTTTCCCTTATCTGTCAAAGTAGTCTGAAGCAGTCTGAAGTGACAAGTTAACGCTCGAGTATCGGATGGTGATTAAAGGAATAGATGCTAAATAAGTCAATCAAAGCTGCAAAATGGCACACTGGTTTCATCGAAATGTATTGAAAGCGACAACAAATCAAAAGTTTGATTTAAAAGTTAGCAGTTCTAGCGAGGCTACGAGGAAACTCTGCAGGTTAGTCCAATCAAGCCCATTAAACATTTAATGAGCTTGATATCGTCACGATAAGTTGACGATACCATATTTCGGTTGCGAACAAAATTTCTACGAGACAATATTCGAAATTTCGAAAGCTGTAATACTTTCTTACATGTGCTATAATTGAAATGCAAATGTTATACTTTCACTTTCCAGTGATCTGAGGCTGTCGAGAAACCGGCTGCTCGAATTAATAAAAAATCCCAACAACACGAGCGATACTCTGGAACCCGCTTTTCATAGTTATTTGAGCTTGCTTTATGGATTCATTTGGGAAATAGAGTCGTCCACTGAGCAAAATCAACATGTTGGGCGACCCAATCCCAGTAAATTAAGGAACAGCCTTGTATTTAAATGGACTCACACTCTGCTGGGAACAAACTCTTAGTATGAAACATATCCTCATATATATTATGAAAGTTAGCCAATGCAACATTCATCCCATTTACTACCAAATATTGCCCAGTGCCTTATTATAATTGACTATACATTAACAACCAAGTACTATATGGAGATCAAATAAGGAAGTTAATCCCAACATTAATAATTTGGTATTTTGTATTTAATGTTGATATGTCCAAGTTCTTTATTATAGGACTATCAGACCATAGTTGATAAAATGTTCCTACAAATGGTAGCAATGGGAGTTATAGTGGACCATCACTATAGTCACATATTGTTGTAATAATATTCATATGAATAGATGTGATACAATATATAAACCTTAACATTTTTAGTTCCAGTGCTGATTCTGTATATGAAGCTGCTAATATGAGTGTGAACATTGGTCTTTGGTTTATGAAACATGCAGCTATGATAGCTGGCAAAGATGAGTAAGTAATAGCAACTTGAATATGAAGGCTTAATGATATTCTAGAGATATAATGTTGTTACAATTGGATTTCAGTATAACTATGAATGAAGCAAAAGATGTACACACAATGTTAAGACGGGCTGCTGGAATCTTTACCTTTGTACAAACAGAGTTCCTCCCACAATTAGCTAATCCACCTCCACTAGGCAGTGATTTAGATCCACGTGTTATTAATGCCTATATAAATCAATGTACTGCTGAGGCTCAAGAAGGTAATATTTCTTAATAAATTACTCACAATCAATACTTGATTAGATCTTCCTCATTGAAAAAAGTTATAATGGTTACTATTTTCATGGGTTTACAGTTACAGTTGCAAGAGCAATTGAGCTGAAGCACAGCCCCAGCTTGATTTCAGCATTAGCTAATGAAACAAGTAAATTATTTTTGGATGCTGCAAATACCCTTCGCCCATTTAAACCAGATGTATCAGCTCAATGGATTAAGTATCTAGAACTTAAGTCCGCTTTTTATCAATCCTATGTAACTATCAAACAATGTATATGTAATATAGTATATGTAGAGCCATAAGAACAAAGAATTATTAGAAATACATGCTAAATTTTTAGGCTTACAACTACTGTGGGGCCAACTTGTTGTCCATGGATAAATGTGGTCAGGCAATAAAGGCATTGCAAGAGAGTGAAGCATGCCTGAAGAAAGCAAAAGCTTTATGTATGGAGTATGGAAAAACCCATGGCCCTGCACCTCGCGTTAAACCCGATCAACATGCCGTGTTTCGAAGATTAGCACCTATCGTAAAACTTACTCTCGATAAATGCAACAGAGAAAATGGTTTAATGTAGGTCTATTTTTTCAAATCATGTGCTTATTTAGTATAACGCCACATATCACGCCTCGTATTTTTCCGCTTGAAGATACCACCACACCATACCAGGAGATATTCCACAACTGGACACTAAAGCAACATTTGGATTAGTCAGCCCCATTGACTTTCAAATGCCTCCACATAACTCTGCATGGACTGTGGCAAATTATAAATCATTAATGGGTGTATCACCTGCAAAACCAGAGAAGGAGCAGAATTTGCCTCCTGTTAAAGAGGATGCTATACATCAGAGTACAAAAGAACCTCGAAATGAAAGCGGATGTATGCTGCAATAACTAAATGACGTAGAATAATAATTATCGCTTTATGCTGTTGGCCTTTAGATGTTTAGGGAATTTAAATGGTCACAAGATATTCCTATCATTCTGCTACTTTAGACAGGTAGTAAATATGGTAATAGATGCAGTTTAATCTACAAATCAAAATACCCATTCAGTTTGGGTATCCTGAAAAACAGAATCCCATGCTAATCACACGACTTTACTTTGTGCAATGCTATATAACAAACACGTATTATCTAATATTTTCTTATCTTATTATCACTAAAAGTGCAAACTGTATTATTAGAAGTATACTAGCGTGATTACTAGTCAAGCTTAAAATCACACTTTATATGCATAAGCATAAAGTGTGATCGCTTTCCTATAAGCTTCAAAAAATCTATTTTGTAAAAAAAGATGTTTTATGTAAAAGAATTGTACATAAGGAGTTCTGTTAACGCTTTTAAGTTTTATATTTATTAACATTGCGCGAATAATCGTTTTAACGGTAAGCACCGAAACGTCGATGTTGCAATTGATACCACAAAGTTTTAACATTGTACCAAGCAATATACACAATTGGACAGGTGTAGCTGTGCAGGAATGTGTAAATTTATTTATTTATTACACCGAACAAGGCAGCGTGAAAGAGTAAATATTTTTCCAACTTGTACTGACCAGTGTATGTGTGAATTGTACAGCTTTTATTCATGGCTGAATTCAGTCATACATTTTTAATAAAAAGTTGTGCGTAATGATGATCTACAAATTTCTTATCTAATCTACTTTTTTCCCACTACTGTCTACTACCAATTGACTGAGAATACTGTTAGTATAAACTGGACACATTTAAAGTTGCGTGAAGTAAGATGTGGCGCTGTCCACCACTCAAGCGTAATCCCGTATAATCTATAGATCTAAAGAGTGGAGGCCAATGATACCGTTCGCTCGTGGGTTTCGCTGCGGCTCAGTCTGCGCTCGTGTGTGCAGTCCTCTCTTGGGAGCATGGCGTGCACGAAAATATAAAATATTCCATTATTTTCCCCATCGTGATATATTTCACTTTCTGCTGCAGTGTCAGTAACAGTGAAATAGTAACAAAATTATCGTCTTCACATTTGTTTGTCGTAGCTTCCGCTGAATAGTTTTTGTAATTGGACATTCACAAAAAGGTTGAATCGGGAGTGTAGTGAAAGTTACCTGCGTCTTTGACCCAATTAAGTTATTCCCTAATAGTTGAACCTGTCATGCAATTGAAACATTCCAAGGCACGGTAGCCTTGCCGTATCGTCAAACTTTGACAACAGGAAACCACCGCAATTGGCGAACGAAAGGCACAGTGGAATTTAAATTACAACTATGACGAGCACTACGGATACGCGTGACGTAATTCGTGTCGGATCGCGGAAAAGTGAGGTAAATTTGCAGACTTTCCTGAACCTTTAGCAATTTGGTTGCTAGTACTTGCGTACATTCAAATGTGATAATTCCAGGGATGCATTTTTTTTTAATGAATATCATATCAGTATGTAGCTGAACTCCAATGTCAAATGTCCAGATGTCTGGTTTGAAAATGACTTTCATAAATTATAATTTGTCAATGTTAAGGCACTTTGTTCTACTTCCGGATTGCTCTAAAAAATCGGCGTAACGCAAGAATTATGTAATAAAACGCTACTTTTTTATACCGATTGTCATGCGGCCACTCAATTACTCAGCGAATTTTCTAATCTATGTACGCCGTGCAAACGTTCGTCTGTAAAGCTGAAATTTGTGCTGAACCCAATCGTAGATTAATAGATAGAACGCTCCGATAATTACTTTTATCTTTTACCTCCTAAGAGCCTGATATGACTAATTGATTTCAGTCCACATAGCTTGTTTTAAGTTTTCCTCATACACAAGAGTTTACATTATTCCTATAATAAATACAACTTTTCGAATTTCACACCGTGCCTTCTAATTCTAGCTGGCCCTAATTCAAACAAGACATGTGATAAAGTGTTTAAAAGAGTGTCACCCAAACAGGGAATTTGAGATTGGTGAGTTTTAATAAATCATGCTATAGCAACACATTAACTCAGAAATGATTAATATAAAACATTATTATACTAATAAATATAAAGTAAATTTTTACCTGTACTTATATGTTGACTGATCAACACATTTGGTTCAAAATATAAACTATTATATAATCATCTAAATGTCAAAAACAAAGTCAGACACTTATATATAGTTGTTGATTTTTGTACTAGCATACATAATATGAAAAATTGTATACATTATATATTATAACTTATAGCAATGATAATAGTAGATATTTTTTGCAGTCACAATGAGCACAAAAGGTGATAAAATACTCGACAAATCTTTACCAAAAATTGGTGAGAAAGCCTTATTCACAGAAGAGCTTGAACTTGCATTACAAAATAGACTTGTAGATTTTGTAGTGCATTCCTTAAAAGATTTACCAACTTCACTCCCGGAGGGAATGGCTTTGGGTGCCATATTAAAGTGAGTTTCATACAGTGCACACACATATATATATATGGTATTCTTAGGTATTCTGCTGCTGTTGTTTTACAAGAAAGGTCTACACATTTGAAATTTAAATTCAGAGTCCCATTGTCATACTCATGAAATATACATTAATTCAAAACATGAAATCTTGGACGCAGATTCAAAGTACTGTGTCTGTAGGTTTCTTATTCTTAGAGTATACAAAAAAACATAGCAGCTGTTTTGCTTTCTTACAGTACATAACTTTCATAGTATATAACTCTAATCCAAAATTTTATCTTAGGAGGGAAGATCCTAGAGATGCTGTTGTTATGTCTAAGAAATACAAAGGATATACATTAGCAACATTACCTGAGGGTAGTGTCATAGGTACTAGTTCCTTAAGAAGAACTGCTCAATTAGCCAGAAATATGCCACATTTGAAAGTGGAAAATATTAGAGGTAATTTAAATACCAGACTAAAGAAATTGGATGACGAGGATGGACCATTTGCTGCAATTATTTTGGCTGCTGCTGGCTTAAAAAGAATGGGATGGGATTCTAGAATAAGCCAGGTAATATATCACAGAAAATGTGATTTCCTCTTTATATATTGCCTTTTGAAAATGTTACTTAATTATGATCTATAGATTTTAGAGCCAGAAGATGCCTTATATGCTATTGGGCAAGGGGCATTGGGAGTTGAGTGTAGAGAAGCAGATTTGAAAATACTTTCTTTGTTGGAGCCATTATATGACATAGATACAACATTAAGATGTGTTTGTGAGAGATCATTTTTGAAAACTCTTGGTGGTGGCTGTTCAGCCCCAGTGGCAGTGTGTTCTACTTTAGAAGATAAGAATCTAATCATTACTGGCGCGGTATGGTCCTTAGATGGAAAAGTAATTATTAAGGATATTTCTAAAAGTAAACTATATATACCAGATGATGATGGAGAACCACCAAAGTGAGCAAAATTAAAATACTTTTTTCATATATGATTTATTACTTGTATGCTTGACTAATTCGTTTTGTTTTAATCCAGAAAATGTCCTTATCGTGAACCACGGCTTTACTGCAGTGTTGCACCTGGAAAAGTAAGTAGTATAAGTCTACTTGGTGCTGAAGAATTGGGTAAACAACTAGCAAAAAGTCTAATAAGTAAAAATGCTCTCGATATTATGGCCGAAGCTAGAGATGAAATATTAAATTCTAAATAGTAATAGAGGTAGTAGACATTAATATGGAGATTAGTTTTTCTGGATGATGATTGAACAGTTAAGATAATAGTCTCTCATATAGAATAATATGTTTCCAAAAAATAAACAATACTTGCACAATCAGAGCAAAGGTTGGTTATATTTCAGTTTTAATATATTTATAACAAATATTTTAAATGTTGTCTCCTGTTGAGTATAATTTTATTTAAGATTTTTTATGTGTATGATTGGTGCAGGATATCGTGTTAATATGAAACACTATTTAAGTATTGTGAAATAATTGCAAGTTATAGTAATTCCAGTTCCATCGCATCAATTTTCGACAAGAACGGTAATATAGACTGCAACGAAGTAGAAATTATTCCCTTTCGTAAATGAGATGGACACTGCCATATTGCAATTCCATTGGAATTCTTACAACGTCTTTACAATTTTATATTATATACTTTGTTATTTGTGCATTGCAAAATTGCTGCTCATATCATTACTTTCTGATTATACATGCATACAATGATAACTTGAAAAGTCTTCCAGAATTGTAATATTGCGCATTAAACTTATTTTCAGCGCTCATTGTCGGAAAAACTAATTAGGTCCAAAATAGTATTGTATATTACATAGCAGAATGTATTTATGAAATTTTATACGTGATAACGATCGCGTCACATGTATAAATTGTTCATAGTGCTTATAGTAATTGGGTTACCGTTTGTACGTTAATGGATTTTGGGAAGAATGTACTTTTTGTAAAAATGAATTATGTATAAACAAAGATAAATTTATATCAAGGGGTAATTGAACCTTAATGTTGTATATAAAAAAGTATATATTAATAAAAAGAGTACCGTTGAGTCGAGCTGTTATTTCTTTGAAGGATGCATGGGTACAAACATCTTACCAAACACGTTTTTATTGATACTGTTCATTCTTTACCGGTATAGTATAGATTTCACTTTCCTTAACAGATCGAGTGTTCAGTAAATTTTTGCTTTCTCCCGATACTTCTGTATATCATTTATACCTTACTGTTAAATTTCCTTATGCACAATCTTATGACTGATTCAACACACAATGTCCTTCATTCTTTTCATATCCTTTTCGCGAAGAAATCAGCTTCTGACTATTGTCTGGAACTCGTGACATATTGATGGTTTGGGCCCTTAATAAGTTTCAAGCTGCATTAAGTTAAGGAGAAGATATTGTATATTGTCTTATTCTTTTATAGAATAATGTGAATTTACAAGAATAGAATATATTTCTTTATACAAATAATAATTGCAAAGAGTTCAATGAGATAATGACAATAGTTTCCAATAATGGTGTACTTTTATAATGAAGATGATGATGACTACTATCCTGTTTAGACATTTGTTAATTATGCGATTACTATACAATGTGTATTTAGTAGCATATTCCTGCTTCCAATCTTTTCACTACCAGTACAATGATGACACTCAATGAAAGTTCTAACAGAGGTGCGCTAATTCTTAATTTATAACGCATTAAATTATTTTATGTACCCTAACAGGTAAAATACATTGCTAATCTATAGAATAAACAAATAGTAGTCGCAAACTTCAACATTTCAAGACTATGAAGTCCATTAGTCTTAATAATCTCAAACAATAGACATATTGGATTGATTTATAAATATGTTTCCCATATTGACAAATATTTGGATATGGGAAATAGTTCTGCTGCTGTCTTGAGCAACATCAATATTAATTACTTACTTTTAACGACATTCTATGTTGTAACATGAAAGAAGTTATTCCTTCTTCAATAAAAGACTTCATATATTTATCAAGCATTTACAAATCTGTGCATTACTTCTTAATCTCAACACTTTGCAGTGTATTAAAATTGTAAGAGATCATTCAGTGCGCAGCCTATGGAGGATGATGGAAGTTTGATTGAGGTGAACAAAAGACATCGTTAATGGGTATTACAAATTCAAATCATATAAACAGCCACATTACCAAAAAAGCACATACATTCTACTAATGGTTAAATTTTATTTTTGAAATGGTTAAAGAAAACTTATATTCTTTTATTCGACTTCTTCCTCAAGCATTGCATTATTAGACATTATTTTCTGAAACAATAAATAAATTATATTGACTTTCTGATTTTTTTGAACTCTACTTTTGTTCTATATATTCATACGTACTTCACCAACAATGCATATTCTTTCGTTCAACATGCAGTATAGTTCTTTTGGCAGTGTCTTTTCAAGAATCTGTAGAAGTTGGTTGGGTTGTCCACAAACTGCTACTGCGTTTGCTAAATGATTAATTCCTTCCTCAGTCTCACCAGCTGCTAAGAGCTCCTCACCAAGTTGGACCTAATTCATAATTAATATTCGTTGACATTGAGGAATATGGATAGATAAGGAAGAATTGTAATCCTGGTTTTGGCAGGAATATAAATAAATAAATATTATGTAAATACCTCTTGAACAAAGAATCTTTGTACAACTTTATGATCTGTCAAATCTGGGAAATTTGATTTTTGAGCTCGCTTTTTAGCCATTCTACCTGTGAAGGGAAATAAATGTCATGACTTCAAATTATTCAGCTTTCTGTGGTATAGGTATTATAATGCTACTAGTAAATTATACAACATAAATTTGCAATTTATACATTGCAATCAAAGTGTATTCTGTACCGAATATTTATATGGAGGCCAACTACATATTATGCATTAAATTTATGTGCATTAGCAATTACAAAAGATTGTTAACAAAACATCAATTTGTGATAGGAAAGCTATTTGAATTTCAAAAATGATCGCAGTTAATAAATGCACATTTGAAGGCCTAAAGAAATTAATATGAAATTGTGAGAACTCTGATAAACATGTATCACATGGTCTAGTAGTGGTGAAGAAAAGTTACTCTCCACTTACGTTCACGAAGTTTCTTCTTGAAATCCGGGTCGCTACGACGTTTCTGATCGAAGTAAAAACAGTATCCAACAAATATTCCGGCTATGCCGACGGCAATTCCGACCGCAGCCTTCGAAATCATGGTCATTATAATGTCTAAACTTAAGTCTTTTAATGATGAAATTTAGAAACTCCTCATTGCAACTTCGACCATCCTAAAAGAGGCTGCGTCCGCTATCACACGACCAGAACATAGTCACAGAAACAATCTTTTCATTAATAGGACTACCACTTGTCGGTGCTATAGTTCCCATCATGGATTCCCTAGGTCCAAATCTATCATCGTCATCCCCGCAGCTTAGATTTGCTTCAATTCAGAAATTAGAATTTCAAGAATATTCGACCGCCTGATCCAACTACTTTATTAGTTCGACTAGTGTTTACGAAAATCGCTCAAAATATTTAGTACCAACTGATGCGTATCTTCGATGTAGTTCTATATTTCTTTAATTTCCATATCAGCCGGTAGGCAACCGGCATGTTCTTTAATTCCTTATACAGCTCAATTCAATCTGCACTAGATCATAATATTGCGCGCCAAAATTTGTGGATTGTGTGGATCTGGTATTGTGCTGTTGCCGTGTCGTGCATGCTGCGTGATTGCAAGAAACAAAGTGCGGCAGTCGGCACGAGACACAAAGAAAAAATAAGTTTGTCAGTACTCAAATACTTCAGGAAAGTGCCATGAAAGCTTGTTAAAATGCCGCTGATTAAAAAGCCGATGAGATATGCTCACCCGGAGGGTCATACAGATGTTTGTTATTTTACTGGAGACAAGTAAGCTAAAATAAGAACACCTTATATTTTGCGATATGATTAGTGAAAATTTCTAATCATGTACGTATCTGTAGGGGTGGACTTATTACTTGTGGATCAGATGGAGATGTTAGATCTTGGTTGAATCTGATGGATGATGATCCAGCAGCAAGTTGTATCTCTGAGCAAGCGATTTCTGTTACTTCAAAAGTAAGTCGATTTGTATACAAAGTAGTTTCGAAATATTTAACTCTTTTGGTAGTCAATTCATGTTTTTTCAGAATGGAAAAATATATGTAGGAAATGATAACAATACTGTTCAAATTCTAACTTATCCTGATTTAGAGAAGGAGGGTATTGTAACTAGATTCTCAGCACCAGTATCAGCATTAGCCACAACTAAAGAGAGCAATATTTTAGTATCAGGAGCATGGTAGAATTATATTCAGAATGTTTATTGCTTAGAAATTTGTGCTTGGAATAAGAATACTAATTGGAACATAATTTTATAGTGATATGAGAATACAAGTCACTAATATTACCACATGGGACAGTATAGAATTAGAAGGACATGAAGCTCCTATATTGGGATTATCATTAGACCCGAAAGAAGAATTTGTGGTACATTATTCAAAATGCTTAATACTACAGTTAATTATCAATATAATATAATAAACAGGGGAAAATATTTTAGGCATCATCTAGTGCTGATGGTTCAATAAAAGTATGGAGTATTGAAGGCAGAAAAGTTGTCAATTCATGGCACAATGTTGTACCAAAGTGCAATTCCTTTTTTACAGCAAAAGTTTATTGTGTTCCATCCTTCCATTGCAAGACTGGTGATTACCTTGCATATCCACACAATAAAGATGTAGTTATTGTAGAGAGATCCTCTTGGAAGGAATCATTCAAGCTGAAATGTATTAATATTAAAACTGTATGTACATATTTTACATTCATTGTAATCTTATAGGAACTATCAAGATGGCTAATATTATGTTTCTATAATAGGAAATTAGTATTTGTAAGTTTTCTGAATGTGGTACAAAGGTAGCTGCTAGCACAGTATATGGAGAAATAGTAGTGTGGGATTTTGAAACAAAAGACTTAATAGGATACATAGATCATCAACAAAATGCAAAAATTACATCATTGGTATGGAAGATAGACAAGCCAGATGAACTTGCATTCTGTGATGCTTTAGGCCAACTGGGGTGCATTGATGTAGTAAGTAAAATAATACTGATTTATGATAGCTCCATAAAAAAAGATTACAGAGTATAGTTCATTTTCATTAGATATATAGTGAAAAGTCAGTAGAAAACAATGGACCTGAACTCAGTGTTAATGGAGAAATCCAAGAAGATAATGATCTGAAAAGTGATGATGATGAGGATAATGATGATGTTATTTCACTGAATAAAATCAAAGCTTCAGTGAATCTTGAAGATGATGATAAAGATCACTCTGATACAGACACAGAGAAACCACAACATGAAACAAAGGCATATGCGCCCGAAATTAACTTGCAGCCACCTTTTCAACCTGGTTCATCACCAGCACATTTATTGTCACGGTATATGGTACGAAAATCTAACTAATTTCCATTGTATAGGTGTGAATATCTCAGAGAGATTTATTAAATAAACTCCACAGGTGTGGAATAATACTGGCATGGTAAGATGCTTTGCTTCAGAGGATGGAGAGGAGTCTAGTATTGAAGTAGAATTCCATGATGTTGCAATTCATCGAAGTATACATATCAACAATTACTTAAACCATAGAATTGCAGCATTATCTTCGCAAGCTCTTGCTTTAAATTGTCCAGCTTCAGATGATGCACCAAGTAAAATAGTTGTTGTAGTATTACAAGGTCAGTTGGTTAACTGTATGTACTGTAAACCAGAAATAATTAAATTACTAAACTAAATAAATACTAAATAATTAATTAATAGGATGGGGGTCTGGGAACAAAGAATGGAGTGCTGATCTTCCTGATGGTGAAGAAGGGCAGTGCATTGCCGCGGGTGATAATTTCGTGGCAATAGCAACTTCAACAAGGAATTTGCGAATTTTTACTGTTGGGGGCACTCAAAGGGAGATTGTAGCTTTACCTGGTCCTGTAGTAGCAATGAATGGTCTTGGAAATTGCCTTATTGTAGCTTATCATAGCGGAGTGGGTATGCAAATTTTTACTATGTAAGAAAATGTTCTTTCTGCGTCTGTTATGCAATGAAAAATTGATTATTGCTCAGGAGCTTCAGGAGATCAACAGATGATGTTACTGTGGATACAGATTCGTGGAATGCATTTACGAAATCAAACTGTGAGTTTGCCATTATCGCCATCATCGGAATTAATGTGGCTAGGCCTGACAGACAATGGTTCTCCTGCTATTATGGATGCTGCCGATGTTATCAGAATTTACAATAAAAAATTTGGATTGTGGAAAGTAGTCTCTGATTTGAATACGCAGGTAATTCAGAATAAATATTTTTCTATAGTGTAGTAAACATGGAATTAACAAATTGGCATTAGAACAAGGGTAAAGGAGATCATTACTTCATAACTGGAATAAGTGAACAACAAAGCGTAGCCCGCTGTGTTCTCTGCAAAGGGAGTTACTATCCGCCAACGACGCCCCGACCAATAGTAACGGAAGTACTCTTGACTCCCCCTCTTTGCGAACCCGGAACCGAGAAGACAGAAAAGGAAATCAAATTATGGCAACTGGGGACTAATACGACTGACGAGAACGAAGCAGTATTATCTTTAATCGCGGTACGATAATGAGCAAACTGTGGTATAAAAATCTCTATATGGAAGTAAAAACTAGTAATTACTGTTTTATATTTAGCTGGCATGTCGTAGCAATTTAGAATTTCGAGCAGTTGAACTGTGCGAACAAATTGCGTCCGAGAAAGTTATAGAATTAGCTATTAAGTATGCTCGTCGGATTAGTCGAGTCGCCTTGTCCACTAAATTGGAATCAATCGCTGACGCAAAAGACGAAGAAAGATATACTGAAGGTGAAAAAGAGTATCAGGAAGGTAGCGGTCCAAGAACTGAAAAAGAGGAGGAGCTGGACAACGATATGGAAGATGAGCCGATTTTGTCGTTGCCAGCTCCAGTAAAGCCACAACTAGAAATTAGACCTTTATCTATGAATTCGTCTTTATCGATGAAACGGTCTAATCCATTCTTGAAGAAAGGGGCATCGCCTACTACAAAAGGTAATTCTTATATTTCATATTAAGCAATAAACTATACAGGATTTTAATAAATACGTCAACAGGTTTGGCTGGTCTCGATGCCGTTCCAGAGAAACCACAAAAATTAACTTCAACTTCCTCTATTTCCTCTACATCGAAATCAAAAGAATCGAAAGATGCACCAAAGAAGCAAACATTCGTTAGCTGGTATGCGAAGAATAAGAAACGTTTTCAAGAGGAATTTCCTGATCTAAGCCCAACAGACTTGACGAAAACTGCTTTGGCAAGATATAATAAAGATATAATAGGCAGGAATTCTAATTCGACTGAAAATCAAGAAAACTTGGAGTCAAAGAAGCGAAAATTGTCAGACTCTGAAGATGAACACAGTAATCTATTTAAGCGTACGAGTAAGGGACTGAGTGCCTTCGGTTTTACAAAATAACTTATTTTATCTGTACTATACACAACGTTTTTAATAAATATACTACTTTAAATTATATACCACGTATACTTTATATAATATTCTTGCCGATTACCAAATTGAAAAATTGGACTATTATATAGCATAGTGCTTACCAGTGTTATTTTAATTTAATGTTAATGAAGATCGCAACTGCTGAGAGAAGTAATTTGAAGATATGGTCGATAAGAAGTATTGCAGCATCCCGCACGGATTTTTAGGTACTTGTCGATAAAGCAGTCGAATGACAGGGTTCGATCCGTTTTTAGTTTGCTGATACTCCTCGAACCCTACGCACACGCGTCATTGTACGCCAAGGAGGATCTGCAAGGGACCAAATAGAATTACGAAAGAAACACGGAAATATAATGAGTGACAGAACGAAGAAGGGTAAGTCAATGCAGTTGGCATCCATTCGCGCCTATTCGTGCCGGATTTTGTAACGTAACCGAGTCTAAATATACGCGGACTTAGTTCACTGTGGAATACGCGCGTTTTAAGTTGCTTAATCGCGATGCACATGCCTAGAAAGTTCAAGATTTTGCTTATTTGCGATGAGCCGTTGCTTAGTTAAAGGCGATGGATTACCAGCATTAATAAGTGGATTAAAATAGATACGGAATTGCCTTAAAAGTGCCCCACTTAGATTTTGGCTTAATATGGAGTTTGCCGCTGACCGTACTCCAGGTATTGCGGTATACACTTTCATACCGGATCCGTTAATGTTAAGAGTTCTCGGCACTTGTACGAAGCATTCCAGTGAAATCCGGGAAAGTCCCGCAAACGTCTTTTCAGTTTGCTCTAAGAATAAATATTTTGAAATCAGTGTTAGTACGAATAAATAAGAGAAATATTAAACCAATTTTTGAAAAATTTCCATACGATCTTCCCATTGTTGCGTATAATATTGAAAAAATTGTGCCAAGGTACTACGATATACTACAGTTATTAAACTACTGAATCAGCAGGCTGCAATAAGCAGTTTGCCTGTATCAGGATGTCTAAAGTATAAGTTTCCAGTTCGTGCCTTTCTTGCACAACATCACTCATGAAACTTATACCTATATTGCAATCGATATCTATAAACGCGAAAGAACCATACTTCTATTACCTGCATTCTTTAATGCTTTATTCCTATAAATAGTCTATTATATCACATGTGCAGTTTTTACTTTACGATGGAAAAATACATTCTTGTAACTCCATATTTTCATTTTCGATATGGAGAACCGTTTTTTTGCTTTTAATATCTTAATTTACTATGCACTCAGTCACTTTATCGAGCACAGTATTAAATATGGTTTCGAATGTCATATATAATTACGTCGTTTATTATTCGATCTCGGTAGCCTCATTCGTCAATTTCTTTATTGAAGCGATAACGATAAACTATAGTTGTGTATTATGCTTGCTTATTTTCGATATACACGTCAAGCTCTTCGAGAATAACATTTTCACATTAACATTCGGTGTACGTGGTCGGATTGGCAAGAGTAGCATATAAAAGTACGATGACTTCTGTTTGCCGGTTGATTAAGGCAGTTGTATAAAAAAAACAGGTTCCTATAGATTTTGTTTAAACTTTGACAGAACAATCTTTATAAGATTCTGCAATTGCAAGCCGAATTTTATTCGACTTGACCACGTTGTTTCTGAGATAATGGACCCCGAAGTGGAGACTCTTAACACGCGCGACGTAGCCAAAATCAATTAGTTGGTCGCATTAGAAATTCTAACGGCTTAACTTTTCTAAAGAATCCTATACAAAATTAACCCGTATTTCATCGATATTCTACGAACGCGTACAAATTTTTGCAGAATTTTTTACCCACTCGTTTGTGCGTAATAAAATTAACGGTTCCCCCGGCCAGCGCTTGACTTTTGGATGGTACAGTACTGATACACCTATCTTGAGCAATTGTCGGCAACGCGCATTTCATATGCCGGACATAATTACTTCTGTCAAACATAACACACTCGGCAGCGAATTATATTTACCGATCAGATTCTTATTTTTCAGAGAATACAACATGGGATGTGATACAGGGTGCCATGGGTTCTATGGGCCCATGGCACATTGTGATTGCAGTGGCATTATCCCTCGTTAAATTCCCAGTCGCTTGGCATCAACTTTCAATCGTATTTCTTGCACCCCCCACAACCTTTTCATGCATCGCTCCAATGACAACGGGCAATGAATCCCAACGATCTATGAAATGTTACGTAGACGTGGGAAATGGCACAATGGAGAAATGTACCGATTTCCGATATGATAAACGAATATTTCGCGAAAGTATTATATCACAGGTCGGTCTGCTTGATATTAGACATTAGTGGAAGTTGTATTAAGATAAAAGAACAGGTCGGACAAACACCAATGGTATCTATTTTCCAGTGGAATCTTGTTTGCGATCGTGAACAATTAGCTAACTTTGCACAGACTTGTACAATGTTTGGGGTGTTAGTAGGCAATATGGTATTCAGCATGATGGCTGATAGGTATAGTATGCTTTAATTAACGTGTAAGATAGAAAGACAATCGTTTGTAAATAAAATTTGAAATAGCTGAACTATTATTACTGTGTTCCAGAATTGGAAGGAAAAAGCCTTTGATGCTGGCAATAGCATTACAGTCCGCAACTGGCTTTATAAGCGCATTTGCGCCATGGTACGAATTCTTCTTGTTATTTAAATTCATTTCTGCCGTTGCCACAGGGGGTACAATGCTCGTCAGTTTCGTTTTACGTAAGCGTTTTAAGAATTTGCGAAATATGAATATGATTTTGCAATGTTTCCTTTCTAAAAATTATTATTTCTTATAGTTATGGAGATTGTGGGAGTCGAGTGGCGATCGACTATGTCAGTTCTCTTTCACGTACCGTTCCTACTAGGACATTTAATGAATCCATTGATATCATATTTGACGCGTACGTGGTACGGCTTTCAGATGGCTGTCTCAATTCCGTCCCTTTTCTTACTATCATATTACTGGTATGCAACTCTCGTTTAAATCCGTAAGTGTGGACTAACAAACCTTCTCTGGGTGTCTAAAATTGCGTTTAATGATGCTAGGATTATACCGGAATCACCGAGGTGGTTGCTCGCTGTTGGCAAAGTATCAAAAGCTGAGCGGATCTTGATAAAAGCTGCTAATAGAAATAAAATCCCGATAGAGAATGTTAAAGCGGCAATCAACACGTACAGTCATGGTACAACACGAAATAGGAAAAATCAGGAGAAACATAATATCACCCACTTATTCAGGACGCCGAATTTAAGACTGAAAACGATATGCATATGCGTTAACTGGTTCGTATGCGGCTGTTGCTTTTTCGGACTAGCCCAATATATGGGTCATCTTGATGGAAATATATTTATTAATATTGCTGTATCCGGTAGGGTTCAAGCTGTAATTTCTCTCGTGTAATTACTATTGGAACCCATGGATGTAATATTAAGTTATTATTTATATTTTCCAGCGGCGGTTGAATTACCAGGAACCGCGGTAGTTTTGTTCCTAATATCTCGTGTCTCGCGACTGAAGATGTTGATTGGAGGGAACATTCTGTCCGCACTGAGTTTACTTGTAATAACTGTGATATCGGATTCTGCGACTAGAGTAGCATTAGCCACCTTGGGTCTTGTGGGAATGGCAGTGAGCTTCCCGGTCGTCTATTTATATAGCAGTGAAGCTTTTCCCACTGTCATAAGAAATGTAGGTGTCGGGCTAGGGAGTGTGTGCGCAAGAGTAGGGAGTATGATAGCACCATATATCGCCACTATGGTACATACTTTAAATTAATGACTCGTTAATTTTTCACTGTTATATGATTGTAATAAACTTTAAATGTATTTTTAGGGATCCATCGCGCCTTGGCTGCCGCCAGTCTTATTTGGGGTAGGACCACTAATTGGTGCTGTACTTTGTCTTTTCCTGCCGGAAACTATGAACTGCGAACTTCCGGAGACTATTGAAGACGGTGAAGTCTTTGGGAAGTATGTAGATATATGTTTCTTAATTTACCTTATATTATACGGTCTTATAGATGTGTATATCTATCGATTAATATTCTACATTTTGCAGGAAAAAGGCTGTAGCAAGTACATCAACAGATTAATATATATTTTTATCTGTCTTCAATTGTTTCCACATTTTACAAATTCAGTGTCGTTGAGTGATCACATTTTACAACAATGACTTGCTTTCGTATCCCTATAAGATTTAAGGACGGTTTCTAGCACAACGCACTTATTCAAAAGACTGCAATCAATATCTTTTGTAAAATATACCACATATTTTTTGCAGTATGTCTTTATTGACTAAACTCTATTCCTACGTATTGAAATGATCATAGCTAACACATCCAAATGATTCTCATGAATCAGAGCATATTATCATATGGACATATGCAGCAATAACATTTGCATGTGTTATTTTATTCTCCAGATCTCTAAATGACTAAATGCTACACTCAACAGTATTGGTATGTCCATGACAGTATAGAAACTCTTACAAAGTACAACCCTAAATTTGCGCACTTATATACAAATAAATAATAATTAATCAGCCTTCTCTAAGCTTGGTGTATCTCATTTATAACAGATACAACGTATTAGTTACCTAGCTTGTTGTATGACGTATATCCAGTACTCTTTTTGGTAAAGCATTAACAACACCATTTGTTTTCTTATGTACTACATCTAAAACCTGATTGCCATACTTCACTGTATTACTTAATGAGTCCAGCCAAGAAGACACCATACTTTTGGAGGGACTTTTATCTACCGAATGTACATTTGTATCTGTAATATCAAATGTGTAATTTTTATTTGTGTGTCATAAGGAAAACTTATGACTTTGTAAGATGATACGTACTTGAGAGAAACTTGAGAATAACTTGGTTCACATCTGTTGGTTTTTCTTGGTGGGGAAAATGTTTGGCTCCACTAATCATTTTTACACTGAATTTTTCTACATATTCTGAACTTTGGGTAATACTTTCCATTGACACAGAGGTGTCTTGTGTACCTACTATAAGTAAGGTTTTTATACAGATCTGTTCGGATGACTCAGTGTTCAGCCTTATGAAAGGAAGACTCCTATAATAATTGATTGGTCCTGTCCAGTCCTCTATAGGAAATGCTATTATTAATATCATCATTCTTATTCATTTAACATTAGAGTAAAAGAAGAACTAATTCTGACCTATTCTGCTAAAAGCATACTTGTATGCTTCCACATAATTTTTTTCACTATTCATGTCATCTACCTTCAAATGTCGAAATGTGTCATTAATAACAAATAGATCTTCCCTAAGTGCATCAATTTCTGGTAGGAATGGCAATCTGCTAAAGTGCAACCACCTAAACATTCAAGGTTCTTTCTTAAAATTAACTCTAATTATACTTTACAGGTATGTACTGAGCAGTACAATACTTACTGTCCATCAAATACAGATTCCCCAGATAGTCTATTCCAATAAAAATTTGGATGTGGAGATGAAATTGCAACAAACTTATAAATCATGTCTTCGTGCATTGCGACCATGTACCAACCTAGCAGTCCACCAAGATCATGGCCAATAATACTACATGTTCTCACCCCAAAAGTTAAAATGAACTGCCTCAATTCTTCTACTAAAATTTTAATTTTATAAGAACGTTTACTAGATGGTTTGTCACTATCACCAAAGCCTTTTAAATCTATTGCCACTACCCTGGAAATGACATACCATAATATAGCATGTGAAGATTATTCTAACATTAAGAGAACTTGTACTAATTATAAGTAATAATTCTTAGTACCTATAATGTTCTGCCAGACATGGTATTTGTTCTCTCCATGATAACCAGCAGTCAGGAAATCCATGTAACAATAGTATAAGAGGTCTGTTTTTCTCTCCTGCTTCGACATAGTGAAATTTGACACCCTACAAGAAACGAGCATTTTCGTGGAAATTAAATTTGGTAGGTCAATTTTTCTCTTGCATTTCTGCCGCGCTTATGTAATGCAACCGATAATTCTTGAGATACATTTGGCACAGATCGATCATCTCGATCGATCTCGAATGTTAGTCGACGCGAAAGCTGTCAACGTGCCAATTTATCTAAGGTCACGCGTTCTCATTCGCTCGAAAGAACACATTGCAATTATCATGAGGCGTTTGTACTGGTTTGTATCACATCGTTTAAAGATTCTTGCATGGTATAAACAATCTCTGTTACAGCTGCACAATATTCACCTTGATTTTCACATAAGAATGCGTGCCAAGATTGTTGTCCACCAAGCACGGTGGTGGCTTGTCTCTCTGTTGCATGAGGAAGAACTTCTTGGGATTCCAAAGCCATTTCAGAAAACGCTTCACTATTAAATACAATCCGTAGACGAAGGAGAGGAAGTGTAGCTTGCCGATCTCCCACGTCGATATGTATACGATTCTATCTAGCGTCATAGTCGCTTACATTGAAACTAACTGTCGAGAACTACAATTTTCCCTCTGACCCTTCCAGGTATACTTCTCTGCTACGACACCCCTTGGAAAGGGATCCAGAGGAGAAGACAAGCCGCAAGAGTTCCTCCTTCTCACACAGATGTTTGATCACTCGCGTATCTCTAACTCTTGGACTCTGTTTATGCAAGCGTCCGGATAATAATGTACACTACTAGACGAAACGCGGTTATCTGATAAAGTGATATCCCTCTGTCTGGATAGGAAGTAGTTCAGGATTAAAACAGACTGCTTCTGACCGATCGAAACATGTATCACTGTCATGTGCTTTCGATTGTATGTGAGGGCATATAGGCCATCGTGAGATTTCTGAGCAAAGAGGAGGTATCTTCTTATCGGATGTCTTCCAGCCGACCAATTTCTTTGAGTTATGATTCTTTCGAGAGGCAAACGGACTTTCGAACAGAGTCATCTTACTCTATGTTATGGAATAGTGTTTTCAAGCGACGAGTCACCGGTAGAGCTAATACGAATAGAAAGGGAGAGAATGAGATCCACGTGGACTACGACCTGCGCGGCTAATCAAGTGTGACTATCTCATTTTAACAAACACGACTAGCGCAGCCTGACGTACTGCTTACTTTCGTATTTCGTGAGAAATTGTGGCGTGATTCATATCTTTTGAGAGCCATCTTACGCGACTCATTATTAGATAATCGCCAAGACGTGTCAATCTGTCGCGTTGAACTTTGATTTTCATGAGATACGTGACCCGCTTTTCAGAGCCAATGAGAATACATTTCTAATTCTGTACGCATACCAGAGATTTCCGATTATTAAATGTAATTCGTACATACTGATCTTATTTAGTCATATCGATTCGATAAACACTTTACATTTTTTGCTCATTTCATCATCCACTCAACATCCAAAATTACGTAGGCATTAGTATTATATAATTTTGTTTAAAGGAATTGAAAGCTAAGAATAGAATTTGTACAGCTTATCGACTATCTTCTTCGTATGAGTAAAAAGTGCATCAAGCAGATAGCTTGTAGTAAGGAATAACAGTAACACAGAATTGTTTTCTCAGAATCATCGGTCGAGATTCATTTTTCCAAAAGATTGGCAGCGGTGGGATTCGAACCCACGCCCCCGAAGAGACTGGTGCCTTAAACCAGCGCCTTAGACCGCTCGGCCACGCTACCAGTTGTGATCGGTAGTGGAAAGTTCGAGTTTTCTGGGCTATTCCATAGATTAGATCTAATTTTTAATTACTACTTATATATGTAGTGTGCGTAAATATGTGTTCAGACATTTCTCAGCATTGTCTGACCCTCACAACATGAATACTGGAAATACAAATTCCCAAGAAAATGGAAAGTAAGTTTTTAAGGGAATCGAAATTAAAGAAGCTGCTTGTATGCCCTGGGATAAAACTTTGAAGCCCTTTGGATAAAACTTTATATGACAATAATTATATTCGAAAGTATTGTTCAATACCATCGATTACCTAAAAGACATATGACATACATAGGAGTTCGCAAAAAATTATCAACGGAAGTTGTAATCGGCATTGATAATCTCTGCAGTAATACTGACATCAATTCAGTTGCTGATTCACAATGAATTCATGACGTAAGAATGTAGGCCACCTTAATCGGGGAAAACCATTCAAGTAAATGAAACCGGTTGTCGATTACTGGAAAAAAACTGACGAAGCCAATGAAGCATAAGAAAAAAAAGCTGTATCAAAGGTATAAATCGATTTGCTACATCGCCGTGGGATTTTTCATTGGTGGACGCGTGCAAATTTGTCTGCAGAATAAGTTTGGAACAGTAGCTTTCAGAAAGTGGGGGCGTTCGGCATGCTTTTACCGGAGGTTCCAGCTGGGAACTGGCATGTCCGTATGTAAAACAATTTACTGGCTTGTTCGTCACATGTCGTGGGCGTAGGGCTCGTCGCCGGCTTAAACAAAGGCTGCGTTTCGGGCGGGGCTTTCGATCGAGTGGGTGCGCACGCGCTTCCTGCAGAAATGGTAGCCGTCGCCGCCGAAGAAGATGCGTAAAGTCACGGGGAAACGAGAATGAGGATGAGCCAGCCGCTCGCGCTCCGAGGATCCACATGAGACTGAACTGGCTGTACCGAACGCGCGTCCATCCCCGCTTTCATTCCTTCTCGTTCCTTTCCTATACGCGCACGGCCATTTTGCATCGCTCGACTTAATATTCGCCTCTCATTTTCTCGCCCACCCTACGCGCCCGCGTCCGCGTCCGTCTTTGTAACTTTATATGCGTCCGATGAGGCTCAATTGTCCGCGCGCTGGTGGGCCCCCTTTCTTAACAACGAGAGAGTCCTCCTCGCGTGCTACGCATTCAACCTATACTATGTACTTCACGACACCCTTACATGCCTCGGCCTGCACACACTACTCCCTAATCGAGTCAGTTAACACCGAGTGATCGCCAGCTCGGAATGCTGCCGATTTCCACGCGACGGATTAGTCACCGATCGCCTCGCTTCTGTCGATCCCACTTCGCCCCACTGACAGGTGGTTACCGGAAATCGAAATTTAATCCAATCTACTCCGCATTCTATGAACGAATCGCTCCTGTTTTGACAATGAACGCGGGGCTTCGACGCTCCTAAGATAATTCCATGCCTCCTGCTCCGCCACGCACTTCATTCTCATCAAGAAAAAATTACTCCCTCTGCTAACTCCCCTATTTCTGTATATCTCTGCTGAGAAAGCTAGGCTGTTACACTGACATCTAAAATTAATCATTAACCTTTTCGATAATAGGCGCGTGTAAATATGTTCAAAAGTCGACGAACTAGAAGTATTTGACACCGAAACGATTACCACGAGTCATCAATGTACAAGCAAAGCAAACTGTAGCGCCATATCAACATTTCAACCCCCCACATTGAAATAATCATCATCCCAGTGGAGTTCTTTCGGCATAGAGAGGTCATGCAATGTAGCAACGAGCGATTGTCAGGTTTTCTCGGGACAATTGAGCTGCACTGGTGGTGCCACGCGACAAATCTAGCCCGTCGAAAACAATTAACGACACGCTACAGGCAGGGTATTTATAGCGGCGATAAGGAGAGTTGATTAATCAAGAGGCGCAGGGTGGAAAGGAGAAGGCAAAGTCGAGTGTCGCGGGAGCAGTGTGTGCAGTACCAACTGGTAGTGGGCTCTCGGTCGTGAGATGGTGGCTGAGGGAGGCGTAGGAGCATCCTCGCGGTGAATTAATCATTTCAACAGCTGCTGTCGCATTAGCCGAGAGCGGATAAGACAAATGAACGTCGTGGAGCTTGTTAAGACGTAATCCGAGCGAAAGAGGGAAGAGGGAGTCGGGAGGAGGCAAGAGGGAAGAGGGTGAGAGATGTGGTGCCTGTCTGGTCGTCGTCGCTTCCCGCTTCCATCTTCGCCCCCGTCAGATTCGCCGCTGCCACCGCCGTCACATCCGTCGCGTCTCATCCGGGATTAGACTCTCGTATACCGGGTCGCCATTTTCCACACCGATCCTTTCCTTCCCTTTGTTTATCACCAATAAGCCACAGTGTAGCCTTTCCCACCTCTCCTCTCCTTTTTCCTACCTTCAAATATCAGAAAATCGTATTGTTCCTTCGTTCCTTCTGTGTATTAGAGTTTCAAGTTCTTGAAACCCTGACGCACACGGTTCCTGGTCCAGGCAAACTGGCAACTGCCGGCAGGAAGTGGTGAGATACGATCAAGGGACTGCCGGTTGTTGTCCGACTCGAATCTCGTGAAGACTCGCGAGCCAAAGGATCCTCGATGACAGCTGATAGCGGGAATGTGGCCACCGCTGATGAGATGAATTAGAAACCATCGCCTATCCATTGTTGCACGTGAAGCCTCTATCTTATTCTGATTTTATATCTGATATATTCTTCTCTGCGTCCTTCCCAGCCAGACATTCGTTACTTTCAACCCTCTGGGAAGCATTTAAATGTTAAATTTGTCAGCTCGAGGCAGATTTAAAGAGGGTTAATAAAGGATTTGGCTCGGAACGGTAAGAATCCAATTGCGGTAAAAGCACTGGTCGATTTTATCGGTGCGGAGAAGCGAAGTTTCAGACTTTTCCAGGAGCAATCTCTAATTATTTACCGCGGAGAAGGGATTACTTAGTGGCGCGACACGCGGTACATACGCCACGACGACGAGGACTTCTACAAATATACCTGTGGTGTAGTAGAGAGCTGGGCGAAAGAGTTCTTCGATTCTACTTCGCTTTTGTCGACGCCGGTATTGCGCCTCTCCATTTTGTCATCCCCTGGGCGCGGGGTTTCAATGTTGTAACCATGGAGACGTCGCGTTTCCGCAAGGGGAACGTATAAAGGGTGCCGGGCGTACGTAGGGGCAAGTATGGTGTGGCTGCCATTGTTAAAATTCGTGGCTGCCCGGCGTGCCCAATTTGATGATAATGAAAGTGCGATACTGTCGCTCGTCTCGCTCGAGTATCTAACTTGGCAAAAATTAGAATATAACAGTCATCGTTTTGGAGATCTAAATTTCTTTGTGAAGTTCCATCAATTGCTTAAAGATCAGCAAAAAATCGACATCATTATAATTGTGTAATATCGGCAAAGCAACTAAATTGATTAGTATGGAAGAAGAAAAGGAATCGACGCGGATTAGCCAAATTCCAGGAGTAAACAATAGCGATTCCGACAGAAGGTTTGACGAGAAAATTCGCACTCGAACCCGTCAATCGAGTCGCAGTGTTTCGCGGCGCGCGTCCCCGCCGGTAAATGGCCAATGAGTTTCATAGGCGCCATTAAGGAGTCCTTGATTCGTAATGAGACACTCAAGTAGAGTCTTATGATTATCCACCATTAGGACAATAGGGAATAATAGTGAGAGGAAGTCTATCGGACGTTTCAGTTAAAGCGGTCAGGCATCTACTATCATTACATATCATTTCCAAACTAAATTCTAACACCCTCGACAATTTTATAAAATATCATTATTATAAAATAGGGTTTACAAAACTTTTTTCTTTCATTAGCCGACGGTCGAACCGCGGCATTGAGTAAATTCTCGCACGGTTTATTAGCATAACTATGAATCGGACGAACACGTTGGAGTCGAAAGGCTGAGGAGGCGAAGACGGGGAAAAAAGAAATAATCGTTACGTTGCCGCTGAAGGAACCATTTGTTAGTTCTGGGCCATGTCACGAACGCAATTAGTGAGTGATTCGTCAAGCACTGCGAAGTCCTCCACAGTAATAGCGAAGGGCCCTCCAGCGGCTCGAGTACTCTTCCGGTAGCGACTGCATTTTGATTTGTGCTTCAGTGTGCTTCCTTAAAGTGCAAGTTCGTTTTAATGCAAACTGGCGAGCACTCCCTTACCCTCTAACGGCTCTCCGCCTATTGGTTCACGTGTGCGCGGCTAACAGTCCGTGAAAAATTCTATTGTATCCGTGAAATGAAACTCTTCATAGCCGTCACGCGGAAGCACGTAATACTACTTGAGGCATACACGTTAGAAAAATTAAAGATAGAACTTAGATCAACGACAACTCTAAAAATAAATATGCCAATTAAATCGTATCAATTAATACTACATTTATAAAAAATGTCTTTACTTACTGCTAAGGAAAAAAATGATAGAGATCTTTGAATTCTCAAGTTATTCCGTCGCTTATTTCCCTCTCGAGAATTTCGATTTTATCCCGACCAACAAAGGTATTCTCGGTATACGGTTACAGTTTCAGCCCGACACTCTCACTAATCTTAAGTAGCCGATTGGAGGCCTCGAGTTTGTCGCAAGAAAACCGCCTAGACTAAAGAGCTCGAAATAGGTATATGGAGCCATCATTGCCAGCGGAGACGTATCAAGTTCTGACCTTCCGCGAAAAGATGTTACTTCCGAAATGCGAGCGGGGATCGATCGCGTCACTCTCTACGCAGGCTGTTTACACGCACTGGGAAAAGCTGGTTGGATGGCTGGAAGGTTTCTTCGTGTAACCAGACTCCTATTAAAGCAACACTCTTTGTAGGTAGAAATGGGCATTGTGGCGACAACATTGTGCCCGGCGTGTCGAGCGCATTACAATTCATTGTGCGGGAATAGTGCGAACAGCATTTCTCCGGGCACCTAGACCCCGACACCTGGTAGGTGTAACGTTGCCGCCATTTTCTATTATAAGGATAATTTGATACATATCGCGAGTGGGACCGCACAAAAGCCCCTCGAACCTGGCTACCTCTTTCTCCCTCCTTCTCCCTCCCTCTGTTCTCACCCTCTCACTCTCTCTCACTCTCTCTTTCTCGTCTCCTCTCAATCTCGTGCGCTCTTGCTCGATAAATTCGTGGCGATGTCTTTCGGGGTAGACCGCTGCTACGGGCGCAATCTCGATCGCAAGCCGGCGTTCGTGTACACGCAAAAATTATGTACACAAGAACGGCCGAGGGCGAGTACAACTACATCTGTCTATTCATATTTTTCGTGAGCCCGTGAAACCTTGCGTTCCCATGAGTACCCCGGCGAGAGAGCCTGTATCCGAGAGTTGTTAAGATAATGATGGCTCCAATTTGAAGAGGGCCCGGTGGTGGTGGTGGTGCACGGCGGCCACCACCACCAGCACCCAAGGACTCTAAGTGCATGATGGCATAAATCATCGTGGTGTGCTGGCGAGTATGGTACGGGCCGGAAATGAATAAAAGGCGCGCGTGCCGCGGAGCCGGCAGTTTTCAAGCGTTCACTGGGATTTTGGTCACGTAGAAAGCCGGTAACGAAGTTATCGGTAGTAGAAGCTCTCCTTGGTCCGGAGGTCCGGACCTCGGCGTAACGTGTCTCGATTCCAAGAGGCCTGTGTACTCGAGAGCCCATAGAACCAAACTCAATATGGCGGAGTCAATTGGGCGCCTCGTACTTTAGGGATGTTCCCACCCTCTTTCCAACACGTTGCACCCTCCAGAGCGAGCGCAACCCCCCCCTTTTCTCCCTCCGTGGCCTTCCACACCCCGCCTCACCCTGATCCCTCTCTTCCGCCCTCAAGCATCCGGCATATACCCGCTGTGTTTCCCCGCACTTTTCTACCCCTCTCGCTCTCGCCTACATAATAGAGACACAATCGACTTTGAAACACAATCGATAGTTACGGAGACCACAGCAGAGAAAGTATTGGGACGTCCGAGGGAGAGGGAATCAGACAGGCAGAGGCAGAAAAGAGAAAAAGCTCGCTGCCAGAGGCTCACCTACTCCCCGGTGGAGACTTTGAATCGCACATACGGCACGCTACCTAACACCCCGAGAGCACCGACGCTGCACCCCTCCTCCTCCAACACCTCCACCTCCTCCTAGCAGATTCGACTCCCCGAGTGCATCCGCTGTATGCGCATTAATGCCGCTGCGAAACAACATGGGACACTCGCCGTTTCATTCTCAATCAACGCCACGCTCGATGAAACAGCGGGGATTAGACGATCGCACGGATTTCACCAGTTTCTCTGACGCGCCTTTCTATCGCCTCGTTCACACGCCAGCAGGAATTTGACTTTCTCGATGTTTATGTAATTTCACTTATTTATGGCTGCACAATTATTTTTGCTAGATTGCAAACACTTGGTTTGAGGCATCGGTGGAATATTGAGGAATGTGTTATGCGTGTGGCTTCTTAAAAGTACCTCAAAAATGGTTGCTAGTCAGGTAAGAATGCATTGAATGTTATATCGAAGGAGACTAATTGTTACGATAGACTAGTTCGAGGAATAATTTAATTCGAAATGTGCCTTCACTACTTTCTATACAAAATTGTCCTTCGCTGACAAAGAATGTTGATTTTCACGGAGAAGTTGTTTTCTTCTGTTCGAAAGCAGTGATGAAGTGTTGGCCGTCGGCGGGCTGAAAGCTTCGATTCGCATCGGCACGGCGACGGATGTAGACATTATACTACATGGCGGCGCTCATTTGTTTGTCATTTCCTCGCCACGACTCGCGGAAACAAAGGGCGAAAGCACAAAGCACGAAAACAAAAAGCAATCCGACGGCGTAGCACTCGGTACACACCACTCTGCGAAGGCAGCAGCGGTGGCTTTGGGTAGGCGCGGAATCAATGGAAACGCGCAAACTTTTCCTTGGTAACGGAAACTCACATCGCTGGTAATACCACATCGCAGTACTCGCAAACAGGCAAATACTATTTTCCTAGAAAATAAATATTTCCCTTTGAAATTAAACTACAGCTTTATTTTTCAAACTTTATCGTAGAACCAACTAATCTAAAAGTGATTACAGACATTCATAAAATTCTCTCTGTTATCACAAAGATATTAATGACTCGATCAGAATAAAATTATAGCAAAGGGAGGAGGATATTTGGAGTTACTCGGGAGTTGTAACTGTCCTCGGCGCCATCACTAGATAGCAATAGGCACACTAGAAACGAGGAGGAGCGCGAAGCCGAGGAAAGCGGAGGGTGGCAATGGTAACTTGATGGGAAGAGGGTCGTTGTTGCCTGCAGAGGACAGTGGAATGGGTTGGTCGGCGATCGGTAGAGGTTCGCGGAGGGTGGCGGTGGTGGTGGCTGGTGACGGGCCTGAAATGCTGGAAATTACCTGTTCGGAAGAGAGCAGTTCGTCCTCATTTTTATTTCGTTTCCGCGAGAAAACTCGGGCGAGCGCGCCGCTCCAACACATCCACCTGCGGATCTTTGCCGCGTCCGTCCACTAATCGTCCTAACAACTCCGTTTCCCATGAATTTCGGAAAGGTTGCCGGAAAGGTATGTTTAGCTAATTACGCTAGTCATGTTAATTCAGTACTGCAATGACGGTCACGCGTATACACGTGTCGGTACATCAACTTATACAATTAGTAAAGTATAAGTTTTTTATAAGTTTAGAAAAAAATCACAAATCCTAAGTGTGAGACTTTTGTATCGCGTATTGTTTAGAAAAAGGGAGAAAAACTACTGTAGAATGGCAAATTAATTAACGGAAAGTGTGAAAGCTGGCAGGAATATACTTTGTCCAAGGCAATACTGACATAGCAGAGTCGCGCAAGCCTGCACAAATAAAGTTAACAAAATTTACTTGTATCTGGACCGTTTTTATTCAATTACGAGTCGTGCCGATGACAGGCGAGTTTTTGCATAAAATACTCGGACAACAATGTGTATTTGCTATCGAATCATGAGGAAAAATCCGAAGCGATTAATTCACACCACACACACATGGGACACGTAACGATTGGCCGCCGCCGGATGAAAGTGCCACGAGGTTTTTCATGAACGTGCCAGTAGGCAGCAACCTGGACAATACAGATCCGCGCTGAAAGTTTGAACAGCAATGATAATATCTGTCGCGAAGGACGAGCACTCCTCTCGAAAGGACGTCAGCGATGACCTCGAGTGTCCGGCGTGTGTCTCGTTAGCGACGATGACTCTTCGACTTTCTCGAGAACTTGTGCGCCCAAGGCTTAACTATGTATTTCATCCTCTGCGGTAGCCGAGTGTCGATTACACATGCCTCGGATATAAATAAACCCTACGCAGAAATTAGTCTACCGTGCATTCCACCTTTGAGAATCTGGAATTAGCTGTCAATTCCTGCCGGCTTGCTTCGAACTGACGGCTATAATTTCGAGCCACTCTTGCGCAATGATTTCCACTTTTAATTGTGCCTCTCTCATTTCGTCCAAGCAGCTTTCCACGAGTTAAGAAAGTCGAGCGACTTATCAGCGCTCGCTATTACGTGCATACGCGAGCATTACTTTTTCCATTAACAGTTAATGCTTCCTAGCAGATGTAATTTCGTCAAGGTATTGGCAAAGTGTTCCAGTGCAAATAGAGTCCCCCCTTATACCTACTAACAACGCTTTTAATCCGATAATAAATTTACAAACGCCTATGAACGATTTAGCATCTGCTACGCGAACTAGTTGTTGCTTCTTTTCCAGCATTAAGAAATGTAAATGAAACGTTAGATTGGCTTTGAGCGAGCGCACCGATCCTCTTCTTCCTATTTTATTTCCACTTTAAATTTACCTTTAAAGACTAAGTAATGGGTTTCCGGTGCACGGATTACACTGGATAAAGTGCGGAGAGCGATACCGAAAAAACTGTTGTCATAATCCGGCAGCACTCGCGGACGGTGATTGTAAGTGATTAACGAACACATTATCCTTGCCTCGTCGGATAATGGCTATAATGGTACCCGGAGTGTTACATCGATTGACGGATCCATCAACGCTGTTCACGGGCTTTTATATTCCTCCGTTCATCGCGTTAACATCCACCAGAGAGACCGGGTATTTTTGTATCCTCCCAAATGCACGACTACACACACACTCGACTTGCTTTATAACCAATCTCTCGCCTACTCTATTTTCTAACGAGCTCGCACGCTTCAAATTAAACGGCTGACATTATCATTTCGTCAAATGGCATCCATTTTCTCGGCTATCTGATGCCCGATTCGAAGTGATAAAAGTCCTGGCCGGCTGAATAGAGGTTGGCTGTAGTGGTGAAGGGCGAGACTGGTGAACATTATAAATTTGCAAGATAATCGTTGAAATTCTGCGGAGGACATAGGGGGCGGGTGGGGAAGAGGGTTGGAGGGTTGGAGGGTGAGAGAGAGAGGGGGTGAAGGGGAGGGGGTGAGGAGTGGTGTGGGGCGATAGGCGTGAGTGATTAACAGGCATATTATCCGGGGCGCGTTGGCGCAGCGCGGCACCCCTATAATGGTGGGACAGTGCTTTTTGGATAAGCGGGCGTGAGGAGAGAGACCCATTGACTTCGTACATTGATTTTCCGTCAATCTGCTGAGAGCACCCTTGTGGGGTCTCCGTGATGCGTTTACCATAAGCGATAAGGGCGGGATGAGGAGGGCGAAGGAAGGGTCCGCGCGCGACACACCCCATGAAAGGGAAATAGAATAGAAATGACCCCCCACGGGACTCGCATTAGGGACACATGGCCAGGCGACAAAGCCCCGACATTCCCTGCCAACCCTCCACGATCTTAGCCATGTATACGGTTACATAACGTTACGTGCTTGTCACCCCTCGATTCGGCATCGCGCCGATCGACGAGGGTTGGAATATACACGCGCGCACCACCCCTACGCCACCGACACGCCATTTTGTACGTGCGCTCGCCGCAATAACGATGGACGAACCATGCTTTTTTCTCCGTTGGGAATTTCGCACTATTCGCGGCTAGTTGCGTGCATCTTATCCCAGTGTAGATTGCCACTTTGATATGATTTATATTTGCATCTAATCGTTCGTGTCGCACTCGATTTTTCTACCTACTTTTTTAATCCTTTCGCGGCCTTCTGATGAGACTATCTAGTCGTTGTATATTGCAGGCTTATTGAATATTTAAATAGAGCCTGACAAGTATCGGTCAACTGAAGCTAAGCCGCGATGTGTCAGAGAGACAGTAAAACTGCCTTTGAAAATGGAAATAATTGACTTCCGAGATAATAAGCAGAGAAACCCTAGCAGCATGTCTGGAGAACAAAGAGTTACAGGATGGGACACCAGCAATATTATTAAGACTACGTGTTTGAAGTAGGATGTCACAATAGGTGGGATAGTCTTAAGACTGGAATTAGGAAAAAGGATTCTAGTTGTTTTTAAGGTGTAGTTTACGCGTAAGGGAAGATAGAGTTTGGTGAGTGCTGGTGGCTCTTCCTAACGAAAGAGGGAAGATGATCTCGCGTGCTCGGCTTTCAGGCGTGGAAGTGCTGAAACGGCAGGATTGATCGTGGCAAATGGACTCGGCGGAGCGTACCATGTAAACCGGAAGATCTGTCGATCCGTATCGGAGAGGAGAGCCTGGACACCTGTTGTCTCACCAAAGATAGTTTTAGTTTCGCGTTGATCGCGCGCCCGGCGGCTGAGTGAGTTTTCGTGTAAACTCGACATATCGGGCGAGAGAGCGCGCAGCCGGGGAGAAGTGGAGCGAGAGAGGCGAGACAAAGGTTAATTTGGTACGAGCTGTAATCCGTCTCATCCGTCGGATGGAGCTCCAGGACCCCAGGACGGATGACAGGAGCCCGGATTACTGCCTTGTTCCGTCAAGGATTATATCGAGCGCGAAAAAAGATTAATCGCCAGTTTCCACCGTGGCGAGCTGCGCCGGACACCCGCACTTTTAATGAAGTCATTGAAAATCCAGGAAAATTACACCCCTATCATGCGACCACCGACTTAAGAAGCCTCCAACCCTCCACCAACAGCCACCCACTTTAATCTCCATTTAACAGAAAATAAAGCTCGCTCATTCTCTTTCGCCTTTCGCTTGCTCTCTCTCCGTTATTAAAAAGGGTGGAATTACACTTCGGCTAGTTAAAAGAGCAAAATTGCACTTCCCACCGGTCGACGGGATGAAATTGCCAGGGCGTTTCACGGCAATCCCGAAATTCGGTAGGGCCAATTATGCGTGGCGAAGAATTGCATTTCATTTGCAATGTGTTGGCCGCTCTCGTGGCGACGCGACGCCGACCGACTGACAGACGGAGAGACGGGATACGGCGAGACGGGCGGGCAAAGTATGAAATTTGGGAAAATGGTCGCCTTCCGGCGGACTTCAATTAACGAGGAACAGGCTCAGCTCCTCGATTCGCCTGGCCATGCTCGGGAAACGTGCCCTGGATCGCGATGTTACCATTGTTCGTCATGGTAACATTACGATACGCGTGTAACCCATTGCTCGGCTGGGAGGAGGAGGAGGTGGAGGATGAGGAGGATGAGGAGGAAGAGGAGGAGGATGGCTGGGGGCTTCGGGGGGGTTGGGAAGTCAAGCCGGTGCGGCGCGGAACGGCGCGTTCGTCTCGTCGTTAATATAATGGCGAAAATGGCGAAACGGGCCGACATCACGTAGAGGTAATTCGGCACGCGTACACTCGTCTATCAAATTGATTTCCACACTCGGCGTCCTTACCAGGCACGTTTATTTCGTCACGTTTACTGGACGCCGGATAATGTAATGGTCCCGGCTAAATGACGTGCCCGATAGAAAATCCAGCGAAGAATTCTCGCCGATTCCGCGCGCGATCTGTCTCGCGCTCATTTTCGAAAAATATTTTCTCCCCTTTAGTGCCGAGAGAACTGCTGTCGGCACCGAAGATTATCTGTGGCGCGAAGCAAAATGCTTCTCGCCAGATACCACTCTCATGAGTCCGAAGGAAAGGAACTCTTGAGAGTGACTTTAGATGGGAATGCCGATTAACTGCGAATGGGTGGATGTTTACATAGATTATCTCGTCTGGACAAAGCAGCGCCTTGGCTACTAGTGATGAGAGACGGACGCTCTGTGTGTACTCTCTTTTGTTAGGCAGTCTTGACTTTTCCGAATGGTGGAAAGGAGTCAGAACCGGTAGCCGGGCGACCATTTTCGGCAGGACGTGACGAGACACTTTTGAGATGCCTGAAAAATGAAGAGCCACGAGTGTAAGCCCATAACCGTCGCACCATTTCCATCGTTCCGACTGTGTCTTCCTAATTGAGCGGCGTCAGCAGCCAATCGCCACCTAAATTATAGGTGCTGGCTAAAAAGGCGATAATCAGCTACATCAAGAGGCTATAAACAAACATACTTCAACGATGCACATGTCCTAACATACTTAGAGACTAAACTATTGAATTTCCAACATCAGAATTTTATCATAATATCAATAAACCACCCATTTTGCCGACCAATAATGTAGTTCACAATTCACAAATCTGTAAACATTTTTGTGTCAGTCGGATACAATCATTCCTTCTCCTGAAATGTTCATTCTAACTAACAAATAGTATTCATACTGTAAAATCCTTTGATATACATATATTCTCATTTGGCGGACTCATTTAAACCTCAAGTGAATCTGGTTTAAGTTGGGGATGTCCGCTCTTGATGAGTCGCTAACTTATAACGAAGCGGAAGTAATATCGAGACTAAAGGGAGAAAGGCGTGGGTGGGAAGGCGGCAAGAAGGGCTGCAGCCTAGCTGACATGATTAACCACCTGCAGCAGCGGGCGAAATGTACATGTGACGCTAATAGAAGAGGGAGAAAGGGGGGGGGGGGTTGCGAGGGAGAAAGCGGGCGGGAGAGGAACGGTGTACTCTTGGCTCGAATCGAATGAAGCGTGTGGTATATTTCAAAAGGTCTACTTAGCATTCGGTGTCACGTAGAGGCCACGGTTTAATACATCAAAAACTCGGCGGAATCCGCGCTCGCGGGCGTGCGCGCACACACACAGACACACAGAGAGAGGCACAGAGGAGACAGAAACACAGAGAGAGAGAGAGTGGCGCGCCACCCACCCTTCCTCTCTCGGCAGGCTGCTGTTACGTTCTCCTCTCGCAGCACTCGGTCTCCTCGCACACTCCGGGGGTTGCGGCACCCCCTCGGGGGCATTCATTTGTTCGGTCTTGCAACCCTCTCGAGGACGGTGCGTGCCTTTTGTTTTCGCGCGGGCACGAGTTCTGATTGGAGCGTTCGCCGTGATCCGCCGGCCATGGCAGCCTTTTCCCGTGCTAGGGTTATCGGGCCAATAGCCTCCTCGAGGGCGTTCCTGGGCGGGGATTCAAACGCGTCCTACATCTGTCGCTGCTGTTGTCATTATTATTATTATCATCGCAGCCGGCGCCGTCGCCGCCGCTGCCGACGCGCCGCGCCGCCGCCAGCGCCGTTTCGTTCGTTCGCCCGTTCCCTCACTCGCTCGCTCGCTTGCCTCGTTCGCTCGCTCGCCCGTTGGATGTGCGCCTTTACGAAGTCCCGACAGCAATGGAGCCGCAGCGATGGTAAAGCTGGCTGGCTCGGTTCCTCGAGCACGCTTCAACCACCCTTCGTCAGGTGGCACTGACTGCATCGAATCGCCACCGCTCGTCGATTACCGCCTATCCATTGCAATCGATCGAATTCAATTAAAACTTGCGTTAATCACTCGGCAGCATCGCCCTCCTATCTACTCCACGGGACTAATTGATCGCGCGTTCGGAGTTTCGAGTGGTTTTTCCAGTGGTTTACAACATACCTTGAACTTGGAATGCGCATTGCGGGAGTTGGCGCCCTTGGACTGTTGCAAAAGCAGACGCATGCGACGATGCAACTAATGAACTAACTTTTACAGATCTATTAATAGTTTGTAACTAAATTGCTTCCTTTTTCTCTGCTTACCGGACGTTGCCCCCTCACTTCACTCCATGTAAGTACACTTGCTGTTCAAAGCCGATGAGCATCGCCTGACTCACTTTTTTCTGTCGTTCAAGTCTGTATCACGTGGTAGAGAGGCGGCTGCCAAAACTCAAGTGTGTCGGTCAGCGTAGTGGACAAGCGTCGTTTCATATGGCTCTCATCCTGGCAAAGGTCAGAGGTTTTAATATCCTGTGCCGGACACCCACTTGGCAGCGATAATTCGAATTAATAAGCACAAATTGGCGGGTCGCAACCGATGTAAGTAATGTTTCGAGGATAACTTGCCTCTCGCTTGCGACAGAGACACTTCGATCATTTCACGGATCGATTCCCGGTACGCTGGCCGGAGAGGTTTCTTAATAAAGAAGGTCCGATTCCACCGAAAACAATTCATTTAATCTAAAGCAACCCTATCAAATTAATCGTATATGAATTACTCTGCTAGTGGCAAGAAATGCAAATAAGTGTTGGTCGGTAGTACATACTTTGCTTATTATTTCTCTTTGGTCTAGCTATTCTATCCGGAGGAGTACTGTCACTATGGTCGAATGCGACTGCGATAGGCAAAAAAGGTTAGGATCGTGCCGACCTACACCTCCTGTCCTATCCATGCCAGGGGCGAGCGCAAATGGCACTCATTTGTACTGATAGTGATCGTTGGTCATCTTGCAAAAAGCACGAGAGCTAACGACCGAGATGCGCCTATGCGATATCTCTCGTCACAGATCCGTCAGTGATATCGAGCGTGGCAGGACTACGGTGCAGCCAACCGAATTAAAAATGTATTAGAAGTACTGTCGGCCCTTTTTGTATTTTAATCGTGGCGAGCTTGCCCGAAATCGCACCGCTCTCATCAGCACTGTTAAACGACTCTCCGAGGAATTCCTTTTTCTATCCGGCTGAAATGACTTCACCGAACTGACAATGAATGAGATTGCCACACTGAATGTTAATTGAAAGGAGCACCGCGCCGCGAAAGCTGGTATAATGACTGTCTAACACTGATAGAGCTGGCTAGCGCTCGTCTTTGGAGTAATATCGCATTAGGTTTAAGTCATTAATCAATACGTAATTGAGAGCTGGTAATCGATCGGGCAGCTTTCCTCTAAATATCGAGGCGGCGGCGATGGTGGTTCGCTGAATTTCGAAGGATTCGCGAAGAGTAGGCGATGCGAATCAAAGACGATAATTAACAGGATAACGCGAATGACTGTGTTGAATGTAGAGCGTGTTAATTACAGGTTCGCGCGATATCGCGCGCTATGCCATACTGCGCTTAGCTGTATTATCCAATTTGTCCGCCGACGGACGTTTAGACGGATGCACATCTGTGCACTGTTGTGCATGATGCATAATGCACTCCGCGCTGTAAAGCGCGTTACCACGTTACCTGCATTTCGAGCGCCCGAGAGCGATGCACAATTCAAGACCGACCCTGTAATATCGCATGGATGACTATTATTCTATTAAACGGATGGGAATTATGAACGTATAATGTGGGTCTACTAAGCTCTCCTGCAACTGACCAACATATCTTTGAACCACCTGTGCTCCCCCAAATTATTTGCCGATTACTCTAATTGTACCATTTCCAATAGAATTCATGATACACAGTTCATACTATTACAGCATTCTCTGTAAATTGAAATTAATTAAAATTCGTTGGTATAAAAAGTGAATGATGAGCCAGTGGATAGAATCGATGTTGTATTTAATGTACGGGGTGATTCACTTGCCTTTGAATCAGAATTCTCCTATCCCTTATTTTTTTTGGTGGACTTCCCGACCTTCCCCGGCACTGAAATTTGGTGGAGAATGTGCCCTTGCGTCAAGGAAGAAGTGATATAAATTTCAGAGCCCTAGCTCAAAGTTTAGCTTTTCACCTATTTTCGACCCTCGAAAATGGTCAATTTTTTCAAGTTTCCCAAAATCGGTCGAACCCGGGATATTTTGATTGTTTTCGTATCAGGGTGGATAGAGAACAAAGAATCCGTGAATAAAAGTCCGGATTTGCAACGAGAACTGGTCGAAAAACCGTCCAGAAAAGTCCATTTTTGCTCATTTTTAGCGGTTTTTATTTTTTTTGGAAGACTTCCCGACCTTTCCCGGGGCTGAAATTTGGTGGGTAATGTTTTTTTGCATCGAGGAAGATACCATAAAAATTCCAGAGCCCTAGCTCAACAATTTTTTTTCGGCAAATTTTTCTCTAGGGGTACCCCTTCAGATTTTTTCACGATTTTTCGAAGGTCCCCGAACTCGGGTTTTTTCTTCAGGAATCGATTGTTTATGAATGAAAACGGATAGAAAACAAGAAATCCGTCGAAAAAAGTCCGGATTTCTACCGAAAACATTTAAAAAACTGCTTTTAAAGTTCGATTTTTTCGGAATTTTCGCTGGTTTTTCCCATATTTTTTAGACTTCCCGACATTTTCCGGGGCTGAAATTTGGTGGGGAGTCTCCCCTTGCATCAAGGAAGATGCGATATAAATTTCAGGGCCCCAGCTCAACATTTTTTTTTCCCCATATTTTTGGCCATCGAAAATATCCAATTTTTGGTGGTGATTCAAAGGCAAGTGACTCACCCTGTACAGCAGTCATAAAGGGGTGGTGTAATTGGATACTACACATTTTAATAAACCGAGCAATATCTCTTTGAAGTAGGAAGCGCATCAAAGATTTATTCGATTATTTCTATAACTTCATCTCTGCCAGAATGAAATGTGTTAAAGCAATGTATGAAAAAGTCATGGGTATGAAAAACGAGTGGGAAGAGCATAAGAGGCAAAACGGAAGGCCACCGTTAGAACGCCGTCGCAGCTCGGGTATTTCAAGCTTCATGCACATGTGAGCTTGGCACCGTAAGGGTGGGATGCACTCGATGCTCACACCGTCAACCTCGATTCGGCCTTGCTCTCCACAGCACCGTTACATTTTCTCATAGTCCAGCAGGATTCTGGCATAGTCCAATGCGAGAAAAGTAAGTCCGTGCTCGAGGTGTTGGCCATCTTCGTTCTCCGGTACATAGCAAGCAAGTAAGTAAGTACATAGGAGGACATAAGTTGCCAATGGCGGCAGAAGGAAGAAAGAGGATGGCAGGATGGAAAGGAGGAAGTACGGGGGGCGGCGGCAGAAGGAGCGAAGAAGTGTCAGCCGGCAAATTGGAAGGAGGTTCACCACGGCAGCCCCGCCGTCAAATAAACATGCCAGCACCGGCAATTTCGAATATTAGAAGGTCCCGCAGGATAGGCGCATCCTGCGTCAGGACGCGTGAGCTACGCTGATGACGTTCGACCGCAGGACGCGGCCAGCACCGCCGATGCAATTGCAAGTGCCGACCGCAAAGTAAATGGGCGCAACACCAACTCGCTGAGAATCAAGGATTCCACCAGTCTCTTCCACCACCAACAGCCTCACTCGATAGCTATCGGCGCAATGAGTCCAACAATCCAGCTGGGAACTGGGAAAATTATGTCGCTACCACCAACCAGCGCGCGCGTATCCATCCCGCTTGAAATAACAAGTCGGATGAATATCGAGCGGCGAACGAAAAACGAGAACGTCGGAGATAAGCCGGGGTAACTGCGCTCTCTCCTCCACCGGCGGCGCCGCCGCCGCCGCTGCCGCCGCCGCCTCTCTTTTTCCCATTTTACAATCAATGCCGTAATGCGCATTCGCTGTTGGCGCGGAGTCGGTTTTAAGCGGCGAGCCAGCGAGCTGTCGATACTTATTACAGCGGCATACATTATCCATCAGGAGCTGTACGTAGCAGGAGAGCGCGGGTGCGTGTACCCCGGTGCGGTAATCGATTGCTTCCCGAGAAAATACAGTTCGACTGAACTTTATTGTCGGGGAGCCGAGCGGATCAGCGGCGCTACCGCCCCGTCGGCCGACAACTTAATTGCCGAGCAATCGCGACGCCAAGGAGAGAGAGAGAGAGAGAGTGAGAAGAGGGTGATCGTTGGTAGTTCGATCACGTTGCTATCGAGCAAGAGAAATAAGGCAGCTGTCCTTCCTCCGAGAATATTTCTATGCCGCTATCTAGCTTTCAAGTCACATAACAACATCTTTAAATAGTTACTTCAACATTTAAAGTAGAATGGAACTCAAGTGTGAACGATTCCAACTCCCCTCGAGCTAACGAGCTAAGTCTCCCCTTTCTAGACCGAGAAACGAACCCCACTGAACTCGGGCGAAATCATACGAAAATCAATTGGGCAAATTGCTATCCATGACACCGTAAGCAAATACTGTATCACCGACAGTTAGAATCGCAGTAAGATTCAGTCAGAAATTCGCTCTAAAGAACGAAAGTTGCTACAGCATAATTGTACTATGTGATCAGTATTTGTGAGAGAATCTAATCATCGGCGAGCAAAGTGTATAGTGGAGCGCGGCGAATGAGTGGCAAGAACGAGCGTGGCAGGAGTGCGCCGATAGTATCGATAAATTCGACGAGGCAGTGCTCCGGGAGGAAGGCTCCAAGTGCCGGAGATCCATTTCGCGTTGGAGCGTCCGGCCGGCAGCGGGAGTTGGATGGTGCGGAGAGGAACGGTACCCCATCGGGTAGTGTAGCACTCGGAATCGGAAGGGTATCGGTCTGGGAGTCTGGGCAGGCAGGGAGATTGGCCGCAGTTTCGATCGAGAAACGGGAAGGCAGGGGTGCAGATAGGGGGCACGTAACGTGCCGACGACGTCCCGACGATGACTGGTGCATCCTGATCCTGGCTCGAGACGCGCGCGTGATTCTGAGAAAAGGCCAGCCAACGAGCCAGCGCGCCAACCAACCAGCCAGCCAGCCAACCAACCAGTGCCGGCTCGCTCTGCTCCGATAGAGTCATCATGTGTCGGCGCTAGGATAGTGCTTTTATTGTAGCATATCGAACGTGGATACCAGCTGGGGGCCGTGATCCCTCGGTTTGCTCTCGAGGACGAGGAGAGAGGGCTCCGTGCACGTTCTTCTTTGAGGGCAGCGGAGGCGCGCGCGCGCGCGCGGGCGCGAGCGCGAGAAAGGAGAAACGAATTGCGGGGCTAGTTGTCCTGTATCGCGACGGGCGGTCGAATGCGCCGCTGTATGATTGATCTGACGTGTACTACGGCCACGATCTGCCTTCGTCACACATCCCCCTTATAGACTCATTCTAGCCCTCGGACCTCATTTCTCACTCGCCCTCTCATCAGTCGACCCAGACTGCGACTGGAATCTCTCGGAAAGTGGCGCACACGCCCTCATTTCTCCCCGTAACTACTTTGCCCAGGTAATTATGCTTTCAGCCGGTAGGTACGATTACCTTGGCTGGAATCAGCTGATGAAAAGGCGCGAGGTGTATTAAGCCGGGGCGGCTTAATAAAGAGAAGAAATCACGAGACATAACGTGACACACGATATTACACGCGCGTGATCGCCACCGGCTAATTCCCGCCGAAGCGGATGCACACCCGTAACTACGAGATTGCGTGTTTCAATTATCCGCGGCATGAACTCTCCCAAGTACAAACATACGGGCGCACTCGGTATACCGTGTTTCGAACCTTCCAGCATCGGAGGGATCGCCTCTCGGCGCGGCGTGGACCACGAGCGAAGAACCGCTTCATCATAATCGGTCATCCAGCCTTTTTCTATGGGTCCGGACCCCCTGCCGCCTGCACGCCCGGATATCTTAGCATCGAAATGCCGCGCTGACAGGCAAAGAATTTGATATCGTGATTAGCTCGTTACGGTATTGTGCTTTAACGCGTTGCCACGGACTCCTATCTCTCGCGTACGTTGTTTCGTGGCCGATCCCCCGGTGAACAACACTATGCCTCGTCGATCGGGCATGCCGAGTAATTGATTTCGGGATCGATATGCAAATAATGATTCGCTTTTTCTCCGTTGTACTTAACGCACGCGCCTCGCTCCGATCGCTATCGTCCAGACAGGGGGAATAACGAACTCTCTGACAAGTAACAGAGATCTCGAGGAAATCTGCTAGATTTTCCCAGTCAACTTTCGAGTGCCGTCTGTGTGTGTATGAGTGCGGGGAATCCGTGAGTCGGGTGTATGCATGTTCAAACACACCTATACGCGCGTCTCGTTTGCAGGAGGTACTCTCGACATTTTCTTGGCAAGGCCATCGGGTAGATCGTTGCCGAGATTCGCGGAGAGCAGTCGATGGTGTTACGATAATTCGAACTCTCTACTCGCTACTCCTCTATTTGCACTTCGAATCCCTCTTTTCGTCCCGGGGGTGTGCAACAGCGGCCCCGTTGCTCAAGCGTGGCCTCATTACCAAAGCAAATATTTTATAGTCGACAGGCCGACTCCGTCGCCACTGCCGCCACTGCCGCCGCCGCCGCCCAACGAGTCGCAGAGTTGCGAGCCTTACCAACGAGAAGAAGTTGGAGGAACCGAGGAGAGATGCTCCCGGAATCGATGTAAAAAAAGGCGTCGAATAAAGCGCGAGTTCCTTCTTCCTATCTTCCAATCTCTGTCCCCGAGCATCACTCCCCTCGACCCTCCTCTGCCATCCCGAGGGGGGGGCCGGGAATAAAAAGAATCTCTCTTTTCACTGGCTCTCGCGATTTACCTTTCAACTCGCTTGTTTTATACCGAGGGACAAGCTCTCCCTCGTTCGCCCGAGTTCTCGATATTCCGAGGTGAGGCGATCGCCGACAGAAATTAGATAGGTCGTGGCCTCCCCTGTTCCACCACTCTTCTTTCTCTCTATCACTCACGCCTACCTCCTTCCCAGCCTCCTTTCTCTCAGTTTTATACTCTGACATAAAGATAGGACCGAGAGACTTTAAGAGAAAATGAATTCCTTCTTCCCCAGCCTATCTGCCAGTAGGAAACAATATTATCGTTAAATGTAAAACTTCGATCCGACTCTCACTCGATACGCTTTCCAATCTATAAGGTGGCCACCAAGAAAAAGAACCAATGAGATGGTACTCATTAGTTTTCTAATTAAATACCGTGGCTATCTTCGAGGTATTTGGTACAAAGGAATGGAGCGAATGTCTGCCTTGGAGGAGATTAGTCGCGATGATGATGGAGCGAGTAATACCGAATTCATGATGGAGGGTCCGAACTCTATGGAGCTCGATCTAGTTTCCTAATGCCGTTAAATTGATCCTTTGGCCAATGACGGGACCGGCGCACTGTGTATCCTTTAGGATTCGGCTGAATCGTCAATTTGTCTAGCATTATCCAGGATGTAAGGAAAGGACAGGGGCTGGAAAAGCGCAGGGGGGTGGCGGAGGAAAAGGATGCAGGGGGTGGCAAAGGCGGACCGAGCGTCTCCAAAGGATTTCGTGTATTTAGGATAACAAGCTGCTCCGCCCCCGAATTGGTATGCAGAGACCCACGAGTAACTCCTTTATATTGACATATCGTGGAACGTGATCCAAATACATGCGACATTATACCGAATTGCGAACAAAGCTGCTACTGGTGGTGGTGGCGCCTTCGGTTCTAGCGGGGGTCTTCTGAAATCGGCCGTGAATAGAAAACAAATCGTCCGTGAGGCAAATTCCTGCCTTCGAATGTGACCTATGCACTCGATCAATCGATTACTCTCGAGCCAATTTCGCAGACGTGTTCCTTCACTCGCGCTCCCCACATGCTAAATGTCCCTTCGCATTTCCAGCGAATAAGTATACATCCCCGATACACACTCTTGCCCGCCATAACTTGGCCGGCAATCGGTAATATCTATGCACTGCCAGTGCAATTCACGCGTCACTCCGAGTGCGAAGAGAACGATATCGAAGAGTTATGCGAGTCGTAAAAATGCGACTGGTAGATAGGACAGGTAGACTGCAGACTTTCCGCGATCGCGCCGCCCGAAATAAGCGAGTAACCGAAGATGGATATCCGTTTCAAATATTCACGCCCTTTTCACGCCGGCGCGTGAAATTGATGCGTTTTAGGAACCCCTTTACTGGTAGGCGGACAGTTACTGCAGCATAAATATTGCCGAGAGCCCTGCTGACCACATGGCACAGATACGGCCCTGAATAATATGAACGTGTCGGTGTACGTGGCCCCAGGGTACTTCAAGGGTCTAACACCTTCGAATTCTCTTCCTCCATGCATGTCCTTGCAATTCTTGTTAATCCATTTTCCGTCGATATTTCATTAAAGCAACATTTCATCCGCGATTGTTCTTCCGTCAGTTTACATTGCTGAATTTTGTTATTTATGTCTGACATTATAAAAAGGAGTTTCAAGGATGTTATAATTACTACTGCAATTTTCGAAGTGCCACGGCATAAATCTGTATTCTTGTCTGAGGCATTATTTGGGCGTCGAATGGATCTCGAAATGGTACTCGCCGGGGCTCGGTACTTGCCTCGACACGTTTCGATCTTGGTGTTGCGGGAAGGGTCGCGATATTTGTTCAGGCATGCCGGTTGGAAATTCTAGGCGACTAAGGGATTATTCGCGGCACCCGTTGCGTGAATATATAATAGCCGCTCGTGTTTATGTATCCAGCTATGACAGACACTTCCGTTTCCGTCGAGCGCTCTTGACTTCGTTCCGTTCCTGAGCGCGTAAATGTGTTTACACCGCGCTGTCGTCTATTATCGGTTCGCGTAACACCCGCCTGCACTGCACATCCACGCTAAATGCGCTAAAGTACCTGCTCCATGCTAAATTCCCGTAGTCTAGCACGCGCTGCCAAAATTCGAGCGTTACGCTCCGAATTTCCCCGATCGAGCGGCTGACTCGATACGCGTTCTAGAATATCGTATGCTCGGGTGTCAGATGCTGCAACATAATTAATGTCCGCGCGACCCTGCCGTTATAAATTCGAAGTTAATTCCCGCAATCGCCCTGCCGTCCCACGTTAGTTTAGAGGGCCAGCAGCCTGCATCGTTCCTTTCCAATTTTCCTCGCACGCTTCGCGGCTTCTCTTCCTTCCGCCTTTGTTCTCTTCAATTTATCAGATTCTTCGGCGCCCGCCCATTAACGTAATTAATTAGTTCTCGCCGAAGGCTCCCGTACGCTGCGCGCCAGCCCGTTTTCTGTCCCTTTCTGCTCTGGACCGTTGGACGAACGGGCTAGCACGTCCTGAAAAATGGAACGAGCACCGAACACACCGTCCGGCTGTTAATTGTTTCGTATCCTTGGTATAGGCCAACATTTTCTACGACATTAATCGCCATCTGTTCCACTACGTGACGACGCGCACTCGGTAATATTGTTAATTATTCCTACTTGGCTTCCATCAGCACGTCCCGAGGAGACTGCAAATCTCGTTGACAGTTCATACCGCTAAAACGAGCACTTATACATTCTTCGGGACATGCATACTCCATTTCGAGAGTAGGTTTACGTGCGTCATGCGATCTAACTAGTTCTTCTCGGCAGCACATTAGTACACGGCTTTCTACGGACAGTCATGCAAAGTGAAGTTCCCGTACAGCAACGGGCACCTCGACAGCTTGCCACTAAAAGTGCCTATTCCACTAGTGGCTGATTAAAATTCCAGTACGGATCTTTCGTGCATGCCTCTGCGACTGTAAGCGCAAATCATGACGTGCATGAGATTTCCATGGGCAATTTGCACCTTTTCCTGGTTGCGTTTCGAGTCGCCGAGAACTGTTCGTATGGATTTACGTGGCCTCGATATCAAAGGTATAGCCGAGGTGGTCCAGTGCGAGTAAGAGCAGGGCATGGGATAAGATTCGAGAAGAGGGAGCTGTTGCTCTCCTCGAAGGAGAGAGAAACGTGGCCCCGCTATCTCGAAGGCATATGGTATATCATTGGCCAAGGCTGGGCGGAGTGCGGCATGATGTTGGCGCCGCCAGCGATAGATACCGCTAATTATCGATCGTAAATTATATCACGGGGGCACACACGGCAGCCTGATCCTATCGGTGCTTCGGCGAGTATCAACCGGCAGTTCCACCGCCTTTCAATGATATAGGTGCCGCGTCGCCTCGAATGCCGCTCTCCTCCGACTGGCCTTCCTCTTTCTTTCGCGAACACCTCTCTCTGCACTCTTGAGAAACGAAGCCCTCGGCTTTCCCCTTTCTACCACTACGACTAAATCGGCATCGCCACTCTCACTGGCAGGGTGGCTGGGATATATTACACGCGATCATCCGCTCTTGCATATTTTAAGCTGTGCATGTGTTGCACTTAATTGCCGAGAGGAGAATTCCAGCCGCGTTATTCTCCAGTGAGCGTATCATTTGTATTCTGCCAGGAAGCGAAACCCCTGCCTACCTGGTGTTATCCCCCAAGAAGATAAGATCGAATGGAAGTGTTCCACAAGGAGTTCGGAAATGTTCTCGCCCGTCATCGGCGCTGGCCTCCTTTTCCCGGGAAATGGAGGATGTGTGCTACGTCATAGTTGATTGGGGCCTCGAGCTTTCTCCTTTTCTTCCAAAGTACAGCCGATAAAACGGAATGGCAAACGACTATTAAAGTACGTTCGGTGTGTCTGGATTTTCTTGGCTATGCTCGATGGATATAAGAACCCTTCCTTCAAATAAACCTGCTCGATTCCCTTGGTAATGGTTTCGCAGCCTGATCGAATTTCTCAGCGCCGCTGTGTTTGACACCTTCCGGGCGCGTAGACCTTTCTTTAGCTTGAGCTCGAGCGAGAACGGGAGAAGAGGAGCGCGGCGCGGCGCGACGACTCCTTCTCCTTCGGAGCGAAAGAGGCTGCCGGCATCGGGAGGGTTGCACTCAACGAGTACCTCGAGAAGGTGGGGTGGCGGGTGGCGGGAGGGGTGGGAATGGCATGGCCTATCATGCGGCGGCGATATCGCGTTACTCGACTGGCCTTTGATCTCGCGACACTTACAATTTTCTCGACTGGCGATACACCCTTATTTCGCATCGCGCCACGCGAGGTCTAATGAGAGAGTGCGCCCTCGCCATAGAGCAGTGCGACCCCGCTCGCTCACTCCTGTCCCCGTCCGTCGGGGCCACCGGTAATCACAAGGCTTGATGGCTCGTTCCTGCTGCTGTGTAACCCGCCACCCCCATCCTCGCTAGCGACCACCTCATCCCTATCCGGTTGCCTTTCGCGCGCTGTTCCTGCGATGACTGTGACGCTGACGTCTAACGCTATTATGCGCAATGCCGAGCCAACGCTGCGCGCGTCCTCTCCTCGCATTTATCACCCACCCACGCTCTCCCTTCCGCTAAATTAAAGTAACGGGAGCATCATTGCAAATAGAGAACCCGCTGTAACCCTATCTCACAGAATAATGTAAATTGTACACCTTTTATATGCAGCCTTGTAAGCTCAACTCCCTTGATGCTTCCAATTAACAACTGTCTGCCAAATGAGAGGGGAACATGTTGGACGATATTAATATTGGACACTAGCCGCTGGAATTTTTATCACGATCTACTAATACACTGGGTATTCCCTAGGAGAAGTGTTTCTCGGTGCTAAGAAGAAGCGATTGCCACCGCACACACGTGTCGGCGTAGCATCGCTCGGAGCCTCGGCGCAAATACAATAACCCTTTATTTGTTCCCCTTTCCTCGGGAGGGCTGGCCGTGATTCAACAATACTCGACGTGTAGGCGGCAAACATCGAGTTCGCCGCCGACTCGCCACGCCGCGCCGCGCCGGCTCGGGCCACTCGCCCCCGGCGATTTTCGCGAAATTCGTCGGCGAAATCCACCTACGAAAGATCCGGCGATGAAGAGGGCCTTATAGCCGATTGAGATAGGTGAGCGCGGGAGCTTCGAGGGCTGATAAGGGGAGCAAGGGTGGCGTAGTATCGGCCGAGAAAGGGAGACTGACACGCGGTGAGCTTGAGGAAAGTTTGGAAGATCAGAGAGCGAGAGAGACGCGCAAGCGAGAGTGGAATGAGAACGTGAGAGATGTTGGACACAGGGCAAACACTTGAGGAGATTGCCGTTTCTGTGTTGCAACGCCTTCTGCCTTGCCCGCGGAAATCCTTACTTTCCCAGCGGCCCCCGAAATCCCTAATCTTCCTGAAGGGCGAGGATTAATTCCCTGGACTTGTCATGTGCGCACGTGATCCACGTCGATCGGAATCAGTGCTGGCGTATACGCCCAGCAAATAGCAATGACCCGATTTCCTACCCTCCGTTTGAAAATCTGCCGGCCATAAGTAAAGGGTTCATAGAGAGCAGTACGCAAACAATGAAAAAGTTAAATGAACCTTTCGAACTGATCCATACGGCGCGAATCAGTATTCAGATCGGAGGGGAAGTCTTGACTGCAGAGTGTGCTTGAGTTCGAGTACCATAAGACTTTATTGCTGGAACTTGCCAGCAAAGCGGACTCTTGATTCATACATTTTACATGGCGTTACATAGTAGCTTCGTCACTGCAGCGTAGCCTGATTGGAGTTGACATTTTTATTACGGTGGTTCACTCAAGGCGGTATGCCGGTATGTTGGAAAAATCCGATTTGTATCCCGCTGCTCTACGTGCAAGTAGGAGCTCGCGAGCGCAGGTGGAATGTTAAGAACTCGTTTGGATATACACATACACTACATATATCCTTAGCTTGGCTGCTGATTCTGCGCTTCAGAGCCAGCCGGGGGAGGATCCTCAAGGAGCAATTAAGCTTGAAGTGTTTCCTGCAAGGTGTGACTGGTAGGAACGAGTGGTCGGGAACGAGAACGCCGGCCACCTGACACGAGAGAGGCGACTTCACCAGCGGAACGTCAAACGCTGGCAATTCGACTTTTATTCGAATAGGATGCAATATATTTGTGGAGAGTGTCTTCTCTACCAGGCAGCATGACGCTGCGCGCGCGCGCGCGAGCGCGTGCACTGTCGTAACTGTAACTTCATTGCGCCGCTGCCGGACAGCAGGAAGAAACAATAAAAAGGGGGACGAACACGCTGAGATAATTAAATGTAAAGTGCAAGGTCGCGCATTAGAGAGCGACGCGGGTTGCAAAAAACTCGGGCGCATTTTTTGTAGGGCGCCGAGAGGAAGGAAATTTGGAGCTGCTGGAAACGTGAATTGCTTTCCTGTCTCTTCTCACATATTTTACGGGAACGCGCTTCCTTCTCGCCATTGTGCGGCTCATTTTTCCTCTGCGGGGTATCCAGTAATCGTGAGAAGTTCACTGTGCTCTCGGCATTCACTCGCTGCTGACGGCTCGCTGAATTCCTTCAGGCGATGGTCACGTCGGATAATAAAGTGCAAGGGAAGAGTGGAGCCACTGGCTGCTCTCCCACTGTAGAAAAAAAGGGCTGCTGCTGCTGGTGGTGCTGGTGGTGCTGCTGCTTGACGTGGCACAGTAAGCATTTTAGTTTGCGGCCGTCGTCGCCTCTCTTGTCTCTGGCGGCGAGGTGCCTTCTTAATTGCGGGAATAATAATCGTTCGTGGAATTATAATCGCGGCTGGCTGAGGTGTCAGCCCGGCCGAGACTCTATCTACGTGCCCGGGCAAAGAAGAAGCAGAAGCCGAGTGGTAGGTGTGCATCTCTCGAGAGCAAGGGCTCGCGAGGGAACGGGAGAAAGAGCGTTCTGGCACAAAAGAGGGGAATTGAATTAAAATTTGACCCGTCATGCCTCGGATAAATCCGAATTAATTAAGCGGTTTCAGCCTAGACTTTCGAGCGGTCCTTTTCCCCGTTTTATTTTCCCTTCCTCCCTGACGAGACGAGACAGCGGGCGAGGAGAGAGCAGTCGGGCCGATTCACTTTGATACGACTTTGCAGGCATCGGTACTCCTCCTTTTTTTCCACGTCGTGCTTTCTCGGTAACTCAAATGCGGGAGCCATTCGGTAGCTGATGGGTTAATTGAGAGCCGAACTAGCTCTCAGGCACAAAAGGGCTTTCACGGGCCAACGGGAACGTGATGTCGGATAATGCTCAGGGTTACACTTTCCTCAGTTTTGTTGCCTGATGTCGAAGGAGATCCTGTTTATTAAGCGATGCTACTCTCCATCTTCCAACCCGGCAATTCCTATTTCTGCTTTTTGCTACGTGCCTCTCGATTCTAAAGTGCTTCGGCTTCCAACCCGTTCGGGCTTGCTTTCGCAGCCAGTCTGCGAAAACAATACTGGAGCGTGTCTTTTAAGATGACACAATGTCGAAAGCTGTAATAATAGCATGAATATTTCATCTCATCCTCCGGGACATTCACTGGACAGGAGCTCTCTCAAAGGGTAGAGCCTAGTTTCGACCTTTTCGGGTCATCCGGGGTCCGTTAATTGTCATCGATGGTGTCGAAATCTCGTGTCCTTGAAACTGGTTCATCCCGAAAATGTGGGTCCCAGTGTTCCTGCAGCTTGCACAGCATCCGGTAATGAGTGGCCCCTGCATCAGGTTCCTGGACCAGTCTGTCTTTTGGCCACTGTTTTCTTTCGCTCTTTTTTTCGTACCCTCTTATAGTGGACGGTGGTCAGCCCACTGGTTAAGTAACTGGTTCGTTAGAATGTTTATTTGCTTAGGGCTCTTTTGTCAAGGCGTCGACTAATGTTATGACGACCTGTTACCGTCCCTGGTGCCTCTTCGCCCAATATATACGATGAGCACTACCTTCCTCTTTCAACTGCTCTGTTATTCAGCTTCACACTCACTCATACAACCTACCCCCGAACGAGCACGCACTCGCCATTTCATTTATCTACACGATTTCCCATTATTCTCTTTCATGTTCCCGCTTATCCCCAACTTCTGTTCTTCACTATTAATTAAAGCAATTCAAAAGGCAATTATTCTGATGCAGTACACGTTGATCGTACATTGCCAGAGAAAACCAATGGTTTCTGGTGGTTTCAACTCGAAGCCAACATAATAGACGATTTGTGCGTGCTGCATTAGCTCCCCAACTCCTTTGAGAAATTCTTCCCTCTCCTTATTGTGTCATTAGCCTGAATCATGTCTAAGTCTGGTATCACACTACGACCTTGCATTAGGATTCCGGATGAAGACGTCTAGCAGCGTGGAAATTTTCCTTTCATCAATTATATGGTGGACGTGCGGGACAGTAGCCGTTCATTAAAAGCGTATATACGAGGCTGCTGGTGGTTGCACGAAGAAAAATACGCTAACGATACCGCTGGTGAACGTGTTCTGAATACTGGGGCCCGTACTCTCTTCTGTAGTCGTAATCCCCCCAGCGCCCGTTTCTTCGGCGAACCTGGCGTTAGAGAATAATGCAAAGTGTGGAGTCACTCTGCGGATGGTAGTCAGGTATCGCTTCTGCTTCTTATTTATATAAATGACCAGCGCATAACTCGCAACCACCCGACGACTAAAGCGCGCTCACTTCCCTTGAATACTACGCTCACCTCGTGTCCGTCCGATGATGATAAATTAATTGTAAGCCCGGACAAATGTTACGGTTAATTTCGAAGATTTTATTCGTTCAACCCAGCAATCTTTGCGTCTTCAGGACTGTTATAAGTCTCCTACTCTGCTTCATTGGTGACTATGCTTTTTGGCAGAGGCGATTCTTGCAAAGTTCAAGGAAGACTTCCTTGTATTTCATATTGGGAAAACTATGTGGCTGTTGCAGGAGCTGCGCGTCTCTACTGGCGGCCGGCAACTGGTCGTTCGAACGTTTAAACGACGTGGCGGATGGATCGGTTATGGTGTTCATTGTTGACTCGTCACGGCTCTCAAGGGTTGCCAGCCTCTTTGAAAGGACCACAACTTGTCACACGTCGGAGGCTCGTCGACTACCGTACTTAAATATTGGCACGTTCGATTCTGACAGTGGACTGCTCGATTGATTAGCAACCCCCCCAATTATGTAAAACGATCCGAGTTGTACGATAGCCGCTAACCTTCTGTCGTTCGATCAATCATCGAGTCATGCTTCCCATGCCGCAGAAAGCTAATTATTATTTTTAATCCAATCACAGGCGACTACTAAAACGCAATTTGACGCCACTCTCAGTCCTAAATCGCTAGATTTCCCTTTTTCCCTCGATTCATCGAAATTCTTTCTTCCCTGCGGTGGAACCCCTTGCCTGTCATCCGGGGGAGCACCGGTTGTATTCCAATATCGTGTTGCTCGAGGCCACGTACGCCTCACCTTTCTTTCCGCAGAGCTGCACGGCGGATTCGCCTCTCTTCATTGTGTGTATCCACCCCCGAAATAATAGGTCGCGTTCGGGCATCGAGCTTGGTTAACCCCATTTACTTTTCATTCAGCGAGGATCCTGTGTTCCTCTTGCCGAAAACAGGCGCGTACTCATCCTCGCAGATAAATGCAGCCTTCCTCAGGAGTAACTTCTGTTTCTCTCAGTGTCTCTCATTTTCCACGAGGATCCTACCAGTCGTGAAATCTCTCGAGCTTGAAGAAGCATCCCTCCAGGCAAGCTGCAGCCTACGACTCATGATCAAATCGATTGTAATCAGAGCCCATCGAAAATCATCCAGCAGTATCCGACTGGTATATGGTGGTAACCGATGAATATTAACCAGCAAACAGCGCTTGCCTGGCTGCCGCCGCAGCCGCAATGAAGCGGAGCCCAGGCGGCTTGGCTCGGCTCGGCTTGGTTGCTTGCTTGCTTGCTTGCCTGCGGAGAGTGGACCGCGCTCCGGAGTAGAGCGAGTGCCAGAGTAGGAGGGTACATATTCATGACGTTAACGAGCCTCCGTCGAACGTTTAATTCCGCCAACCGCCTGAGTTGGGTTAGGGTAACTCGCTCAGCAAACACGAGCCCTAACTAACCGTGCATCTCCCAGCCCTGCCTTCTCTACCTACGCTCGCCTTCCTCCTCTCTCTCCCCCTCTTTCTCTCTCTCTCGCCCTCACCCCTTTCTCTCCATACCCGCCAGCGCAAGTCTGCACCTCGTCTCAAACCCTGCCTCTCTGTTGTCTCCCCTCTCTGCCTCCTCCTGCCTATTTGTCTTTCCATGCCGCGAAAGAACAACTGGAAACCGACGAGTGGCACAAGTGGCACGCCACTGTTTACTGCCCTCATGAATGCACCTATCGCCAAACTCCCGTATACTTAATTGTCCGCAGCGCAACCTGGTGCTTTACTCTGATTGTAACCCGATTGACTCGCCACTCTTGCAAGTATATATCCACTCGTTCCTTTCTTGTGTTGCTTTGGAGTAAAATAGGTAATAGACAAGTCCTACCTTGCACCGGTAGAACTCTGCTCGCAAGATGCTCGTTCGTCATGCAGGAGATGCAACGGCAGAAAGCAGATTCTCTCCCGGCGAAAATCAAGTACTCACCCAATGGCACCAAGAGTTTCCTCAGCTCGTACCGAATGCCAATCATCCTCTCAGTCACGCACGGGAATACTTATCGCCGAATCATCGAAATATCCACGCACGGTTAGCTTTTCGATGAATTTTAAATGTTTTCCCGTAGAACTGCAAAGTTCTTGCTGGCGTCGGGACGCGGGACAATGCATGGCTGCACTCGGACGCCACCTGACATTCGTTTCTGGTATGATCACCAGCTATTGGTCGATGCAATCGATAATTAGGAATAATTGGAAATGAGCTTTCATGTGTAGAGTGCATTGGAACGTAGATTAAACACTCTAATAAGTATTCCCGGCGCATTTCTCGATAATTGGAATTATATGCATGAGCGAAAATAATGCTCCAATTAATTATTGGATTATCATGCGAACTCGCCATACGGCAACCATTCGACACTGATCGCACTAATTGGTGTGTGTTTGTACGTGTGAATTCAAGATGGCGTTCACGCGGGAATGTGCCGGTCTTGTGCGTGGTGTGCGCAATTAATTATTGCATTTATCAAGTGATAATTAAGAAGTGAATGTTTAATCATCGCGCTCGGAGCTGCCGGCTGAAGTCACGGAAGGTGTGCATGCTGCTGACAAGCGGGAGCGAAAGGAACTTATTGGTATCGGATGATTCTGATCGAGGACGAGTGACTGCGGCAACCGGTGAGTGATTGTTTATGCATCCCACTTATTGTTCCTATTCTATTAATTATTGATCTCACGCTAATCTGCACAATCGGCACGCCAGTGCAGTGCAAGATTTCATCGAGTGTTTTATACTGAAAGTTGTATTCGAGGTGCTTTTACATTGGTTATGTACGAGTGCATATGACGCTATTGAAATTGATTGCTGCGAAGTATTTCTCTGTTTTTTGTATGACTTTCTCAGTTGTTTCATCCATCAGAGAATTGCGTATGACTGATTGTCATGAGTGTACATTACTGAGTAGGACGCAATTAAGAAACATGCGTCTCGTAGCAGGCTATGTTCGTTTTCACATAGTACGTTTGCTACGATACTGTATCAGAATGCTTGTACTCAATCGGCTTGTTTTGTCTGGCATTCTGCATTTGATTTAAAACCAATACCCATTGTTGAACGAGGTAAAAGTGATGCTCAAGTGATGTGAGTCATCGTAGCCCTTCCCAATTCCAGTGTGGCAGTGTATAATTGTGAACATTTCGAGATACTAGAAGATAGGAAGGCGAGCCAAGAATACTGGAAGAGACACTAATCCAGGAACATTCCAGTGGTGGGATATCTGGAAGCCAACTTCTCTGAGAACGTCTTACTTAAAGCACTGAAGTCCGGGACGAGGCCCCTCGGGTTAACGTGTTACAGGAGTGACTTGCGACTTGGTAATTTCATCCCCGATGCGGTGTGCCTGCCTTTTCCGTCCTTTTTCATTCACGAACCACTGCCTCCATCACTGTCGTCGTCGTCGTTGCCATCATCATCATCATAATCATCATACCATTCCAACGTCGATGTCATCCCCGTCGTCATCGTCGCGTCCTCTCTGTATTTGCACCTCTCATCCCGTAGATATCAAGCGGGCGCGACACATGACGCTCCGATCTTAGCTAGTGGAAGGCGCGCACTGTCCTCTGTTTACTCGCAAACAATCCACTCGGTTGTAACCTCGGCACCTAACTCTCATATGCATTCCATGCCAGGTTTCCTCCGGCGCTGCCTCCGCCCTCCTGCCACTCAGGAGCATGCACAGCCGGATACACAGGAGTGTACAGATTTTCCCACGTCAGGAGGATTCCACCACATTGTTCTGGGAATCATCAGTCGAGCAGATTACGGCCGCCAGAATTCGGAGACTTAAGAAGACGGTTGGACCTCACCGAAGATAAGGTAGGTGCTGCTCGAAGAACCAGCCATCTATTGCTATGAGCTCTTTACGGATTATATGTGTCGCATTCTGATAAGAGTGGGCGTAGCTCGTTGGCACACACATCGTCCCTCGGAGGAGCTGTTTTAATGCGGATCAGTGTTGTAACCATGCAATGAGAGAAAGAGAGCCAGCGATATCTAGGATCCATTCTGACAGGCTGCCTTTTGTTTTACTTAGCTGGATGATGATGATGAAGACGATGATGACCGAGGAGGTTCCCCGGGTCTCAGCATCCCCCGTTAGAATATAATATGAGAAGACTACGTCCAGATCTCGTGGGCGTTTGTAGCTCGTGTTAGTGGCGCCAGAGATAATCCTTGCGATAGTTTCCCCTCTTCTTTCCCTCACGTCAATCAGGATTGGATTCGGTTTAGAGCTCTCTATGGCTGAACCCTCTGTATCAGAGGTGCTCAAATGGAATCCAATAGCCCGATCCTCGATCGTGAAAACAACCCACTCGCATTGTTTTAAAAATTCATCAAGATACACCGTAAAGCTTTGTGAACCATGTGCTTGAATCCTTGACATGTGCTGTGTTCTCGAAACATCGTGCAGTCTACTTTGAGAAGTAGTAACGAAGTGAATATAGTTCCTTCAAGGAGGAGGATATTGACTCCTGGCGCGAAGTTATTCCTTATTCGCGTTGGAAGCTTGCCTCCTGTGAGAAAGCTCGCGCATCGGAAAGCTGCCGTTCCCTCTGAGCCGCGGGGTTACTTAATGGTTATTTAATTCCTAATCCATGCGCAGTGGCGGCGGTTTGCCGTCGGCGGTACTTTCCTGGTAATCTGCACAGGCCGCTGCAGTCTTCCTGGAAAACAGAAATACGCCAAGGACGGTCTAATCCAGCACATCTGGGATTCATGAATCCCTCTCTCTGACTCCTCGCAACGCGCGTTTCGCGCCTCTCCGTTCTCGGGCAGCGGCAGCCTCTCGTTCGCCTCCTTCTCGAGCTCGGAGCTAGTCTTCTCGGGAGAAAGAGAGAAACATAAAGAGTGAGCGGCGGAGAGCAAGAGCACTCCCTACTTGGCTACTCTACCCATTCACCGCGGCGCGGTTCCCACTCTTCCACTTTGTAGAGAGCTACTTCCATATTTACATGGGAGGTAGTCGCAAAAGCGAAGTTAGCGCGGCTAAGCTGATTTAAGCATTCGTTATTATAATTCTTGGCGAAGCGGCTCGTCGGTGCTTTCCTGAGCACGGACCGCACTCAGAGCTGCCTTGGATGCTGCAGCGCCGCCGCTAAAAGGCTACCACATCCGCTCGGAGAGCTGGTCTTCGCCACCTCATCACGCCCCCGACCATTTAATTCCCTTTATGATGTATCGGGCAGAACACTTCGTTCCTTCTACGAAACTAGTTTTATATCCGCCTAGATTACGCGAATCGGTTGCAAAGGGCGCGTCGCCAACCGAGCAGCTGAGCCGTGCGTGTCACGATAATTAATGATTTCGAATCGTGCTCTAAGCTACAACGGCAAACCTATAGAACTAAGGAAGTCCCTAGTCCGTGATGATTTCTTGATGAATTTGGCCATTAGACAGTTTCGTAGTAATTAAGAGACTGGAGGGGCACAAGGTGCTTTCATTCGCCTTCCGCGCCGGTGGATCCGCATCTTGCAGGCAGCGCGATAATTAAGTTTGGTCCTCATAGCACGCGCTATCTAGCCCGAGGTATCCATATCTTGAGACAGAGGGAGGAGAGTGTCGGAGCTCGATCTCCTAACTTCAAAATCCATCGTGCGCAATTAATTTCCCCGGCATGGTCCCCTGGGCGAATTCGAGGCCGCGCGCGATCACTTGCTCCGTCCGTCCGTCCGTCCGTTGGTCCGTCCGTACTCTTAATTAATAACCGAGGCAGCTGCCCTGACGGTGACGTCATTACCAGCCTTTTTTGCCTCTCTTCCTCTTGCATCTCGTCTTTTTTTCCCCGTGCTGGCCGTTCCCGCCAGTGAGATATCGCCGATATACATCACAAACGCCACCAACAGTGTGCTACGAGACGCTTAATGAAGCCGTACACCGGCGCGCTCTCGCCATATTAAAGCTAAGCTCGCCACCACCAGTGAAACGACCTGACGAGATGATCGTCCTCGGCTGGCTCCGACGATGAGAACGAAGAGGAGTAGGAGAATGGCTCGCGCTGTGAAATTCCCTAGACAAATGTCTCCCAGTGGAAGCCCCTCGCTTGGCCACCCCCCTATCCACTGGCTTTGCCCACGCTCCCCTATACCGGGCCTTCAACAACTCATGGCGGCTCTTGCTACCTGCGTGCCAACGCGTGGCTCTCGGGATGGCCCTCGCCGACTGCTGCTCCTGCTGCTGCTCCTGCTGCTGCTGGATGCACGGTAATGGCGATAATGATGATGGTGATAGAGGCGCTTTATGGCACTTCAGAAAAACTGACGCTCGGGTGCGCGTGGAAACGCGCATGAAGTATATGGCAAGCAGCGTGCTTAGAGGAGTTAAACTACCTGTCGCCCAGCCAGCAGCCATACCTCATCGCTAAAGCTGGCTGACACCCACTTGATCGCAATGATCAACCACTCGCCTCGCTATCACTCTTCAACCAAAGCTACGTGCATGAAAGAGTCCTTACTCATACACTACTAAAGATCTTAGTTCAGCAACCACTGCCTCAAGCATTCCACTTCAAAATCAGTGGTCTCCCCTGGCAAACCCTCTTTCGTGTAATCACCGGGGCGTCCAGCGATCGCAACGATACATCGTGTAGTACTTTGTCGATAATTATCCCGAGAAGATTGTACACCTGTGAGCCACTGTAACACGCATGTAATATTTCGTTGGTTAAAAGTGCAGGGCGGACGTGTCGTTCCAAAATCGACGAAGGACGTGTATCTGAGATCTTTCGTCGATGAGAGAATGCCGTCGGTGTCGCACAAAAGTTAGACGCGCCAGCTCTCGATAAAGAATGGCTGGTCGTTACGGTAAATGTCTTACTCGGAGCTCTGGACGGCCGAAGGAGACCACTGGGATAATGATATTATTACGGGCATCTTGATTCTCCCGGGCCACACTATCATCATACGTCAAGCGTTGTGCTCGCGCGGTGAATCCACGCTGTATTAACCGGCATACATATATTTCCTACGGGCGGCGTGTCCCGCTCGGGCTTGGCCGCTTGGCTTTTTGCCGCGCGGTTACAAAGTATGATGATCCTGCGAAGACGGACCTGATGAAATCATCAGGGCGCACCTGATCGCGCGCGCCTCGGCTTAATATCGACTGCAGAAGGGCCGCCCTCTGACAGAACGAAATGTTCCGTTTCTTCCCTCGAAATGAAGCAATTTGCTCGCCCCACGTTCTGGTACTGGCCAAAGAAATGCTGGGAATTCTGCGATAGTCAATTCTTTGGGACCATGGAAATCCTTCAACTCCTGAGATATATCCCATGTATTTGAGGAAATCAATGAAATTGGAATCCTTGGAATATGGAATACACGGCGGGTTGCATGTATGTGCATTGCTCGAAGGCAACGAAGCAAGGTTCTATTAATGGTCGGCGGCCGACTGATGACTGGGTAGAGGCCGAGCAATTAATACAGCCTAAAGTGCTTGGATCTGCACTCTCGTTCACGCGAACGGGTAATTTGACTTATAAAAACGAGGAGGATGTTCTTGAAACTACACCTCTTGGCAGACTTAAGTACATGGACCGAACGGCACGTGCCCCTGAAGCGCACCTTCTTGTTTACGGACTGTGTAATTACCTGCACGGAGTGCGTTGACCAAGTACCTGCGTGTAACCTGGCACCTAACACGACTGATGGCAAATGTGGGTCGACTTGTCAATCAGCTCTTTATGTACCTTCGGCCCCCAACCGTCTCCTCATGTCCTCATAGACCTTGCCGTCTACTACATCCACTCAATGCACCTTGATTTACTAATGGACATATATCTACGTACTCCTCATATTGATCGGAGTAGCCACTCCATTTTTTGCAAACATTGTAGGCGTTTCTCGTTCTCAAGAAAGAAGCATCAAGTTGTAATTAAAGGATATGGATTCCCATCGCTTCAAGATCGATGAGAGTAATGTCTTATGCTCTTAGTCATCGAGGCCACACTTTATGGATGCATGGTGGCAGCTCCTTCGGATCGAAGATCGTCGAGAGAAGTATCTGGTCGATGGGTTTAGCGCCAGGACAAAAGCCAAAGAAGCGACAAATTAACCAGCGGAGGCTGCGGCTTGACCCCGCTGCCCATCGTGGAATCAGAATACAAGAAGGACGCGTGAAGAGTGACGGAGATGGAGCGAGAGAACGGTAGAGAGCCCTGGAGGAGAGATGAGGCGGACGTGGACCGGCAGTCCCAGCATCCTCTCTGATGAATTACTCTTCGTCGATCAGTAGTTCCCAACTACCTCATCCTTAACAACGAAAGAAACTTCTTATACAATTCAATACCAGTTCCAACCTTGGAGTGCCTGGAATTTTGAGAATCAAAAACTCTGCCTCAAGATTCAAGACCTTATTTGGAAAAGTTCTACGAAAGTTCAAAAACAGAATTCTACCTTCTAAAAAATCGCACCTTTACTGTCGATGAATTTAAACGGTAGCCAATTTAAATGCATTCCAGAGGTAATTTAATTTGAGAAGAGCGAATTCATTTATCGCAAAGACTCCTTTCGACACGCGTAAATCTCGATGCATTGAGAACCACTCGATATTGCCGATAGAAATCACTGGAGATGTCAGTTATTCGTTTCTCCTTGGATAGTGCACTTTTGCCTGGCGCTCTTTTATCACAGGTAGTGGCTAGAACCAGGCGTATAAGCGATTGCACGTCGACGCTAAAGTTGGCGTCGTCCGCGTCCTCGTCGTCCTCTGCGCTCGCCACTCGCTGGCGTACAATGAAACATGAAACTCCCGGGCTGCTCACCCCACCGGGGAGGAACTTGCCGATTAACTCATCTATCAGAGGCATTGTTGCCCTCAATGAGAGGATACCGGTCGCGTTTATTATGGGTATCGCGTTATTATACTAACCTACTCGCTTTTGTGCGGCGATATAAGTTTTCCGGTCGCCGACCCAACCACTCGGCCTCCGAACCACTGCGGATGTTGGCTCACCCGTGATTTTTCTGGGTCGCGGGAGATCCATTAGCTGTATTCGTGTTTCGCTCTGCTTTACTGAAATATCTGTTATGATTCTTGTTCAACGTACTGCAAATGATGATGATATCATTGCAATTGGAGGCTTTCAAGACCGGCTATTCATTTTACTAACACCATCAGTGTTTATTTAGAACTCTTGTTATGTGGAAAATCTTTTTCAGATGCCAAAGTCATTTCGCAATGGCTTTGCCAAGTATCCACTAACTAGTTTAATAACACGATGTACGTTAAATAATGTTTCCATAATAACTGAAGTCGTAATTAATTATTAGTCAATGATCAATCAGTAGACGTGGTTTGCTCCTGTACAGTCTGTGCGCGTCTTCGCGTAAATCTTACGAATTGATGTGACTGCCTTGTTAGGTTCTCCATCATACGCCTGTGAAATTGCACGAGTATTTCTTACTGCATGCAATTTCATTAATCCTTGAGAAGTAGCAAGCGAATCTTATTGCTCGGAGAAGATGGAAGGAGTTGCCGGCGCCGCTATACCAATTATTTAAACGGATTGCGGATGTTGCCGGCGACGCAGGGTGCCGAGGAGAAAGATCCGTGCATCTCGGGGATTAGAATTTGCAATTTGCTTGATGATCTTTTTGACCTGGAATCGAGGCTGATTCGAGGCAGCGTCGGAGGGTGGAAAGTCCTTTCTCCATCGGTGACAAGAGCAGCTGAGATACAGTATACTCCTGGCGGATAAGTATCAAGTATACAGGTCGAGCAGATATAGCCGGCTGGTATCGACCGGCTAGCCAAGTTCAACAGCCAATCCTCGGCTGCGCGTTAAAACCACGCCCTTTATTTCGCGGTTGCATTAACCGTATCTCGCCGCTTGTGTTTAAGTCAAGTCGGGATACTTAGGTTTTTTCCGTCCGGCCCCCGCGCCAGCTAAAAAAGGAGCATCGAGTGGGCTCTTATAAATCCGCGACTCACGGCCGGCGAATTAAGAAAAAAGGAAGGAAAAAAGAGGAGAAAGAGGGAAGATGAGGAAAGAGGACGAAAAGAGCGCTTTACCCGTAATCCCGTTTTTATCGCACTGAAGCTCGCAAGCTCATCACCTTTCCTTTTCGCGTCTCCTCAACGAAAAAAGCGCCTGTTTCTGAATAAACGATACGATCTCGTGAAATGGTAACCAGATCTCGATCGCCGCTCTCTTGATGAGCACTGCGGAACTCATCAGCCTCCACTCGATAACCAGAAACTCTTGGTTGGTAGCGAGAAGAATAGACCCGCAAGAACAAGGACGAGTCCGTTTTCGAGATCGATTAACTTATTTGGCCGCAAGCAGAAAGAATAATTATTGGTGACGCGCCCCTATACTAATATTACAAATCACCGAACTCACCACGAATTAGTTTTATTGCCGCGTAGTTGGCGTGGAACGGCCTTCCGAGAAAGATTCGTGTAACCGGAGTAATGAAATGATCGTCAAAGTCAAGCGGGACTAATCTTTCTATTAGGATCGATCTAAGAATAGCCTTAGATGCATTTGGACATCTAACACGCGGTCGGGAAGTGCGAAGAAGCTTCCCTTCGGAGCAGTCGAAAAAATGGATCTCACGCGCGACAATAGAGATGCAAATTCGACGCAATTCCGTGGCATTAAAACCCTCGTATTTATGTAAATAAGGAATTGGGCAGAGCTGGGGTGAATGGGAAGGGAAAGGGTGGAGAGAAGGAGCCGCAGGAGCAGCAAGGTTGCGTTAAGGATATTGGCTCGCTGGTGGTAGATGCTTCGTATATGTCGAAGTGACGGTTTGAGGCGAAGGAACAGAAAGCTCTCGTTAATGAGCTTCCTCACCCTCAAAGCTTTGAAAAGCTGGTTACACTGGTCTCAGTGGGCCTGGCCGGAGTGAGAAGGAGAAAGAGGGCTGTTCAATTCAAAGCTTCCAGGAAATTATACGTCTGTTACCCGTTCGATCGGGGCAAGCGCGCTCAAACTCGCCTTTAATAGCGGCAATAGCGTATTTTAATCTCAGCTACTGGGGAAGTGCATTTGTCATTTCGCCGTGGCCGACGCAAAAGGTTCTCGCCTTAGAGGCTGCAATTTACCAGCCGGATGATTAATTTACTTTGGTTTCACCGTGATCCGAGAATTACAATCCGTCCTACATTCCCTTTCTCCTCGAGACTCTCGGTATTGATGAGCCAGCCTTCTCAAAGTTTGCCGGGCCTGTTCGAAAAATGGGAAACTTCGCCGTGGCGTGGTAAAGTTTCGGGGAAAAGTATGTAAGAAGGCCTAAATGAGACGGGTGTGAAGGGACTTTGAAAAGTTTGGGGGTGCCTATACTTTGGCGAACTCCGTCTTTAGGAGGGCCACGTGTTATATCATGAGGTCGAGCTGTCTCAGTTTTCATGAACGGCCCCGACGGAAAAACGGGACATTAGAAGGACCATCTGGCCAGAAGGCACTTCGCCTGGCAAAGTGATTCTGGCCGGAACCGAGGAGTTTGGAGTTGGCCGCGATGCCGTCACGCCAATTTCTCTTGGGGGATGGTTACTTACAGTGTTGGCTTAAACAACATACTTAACCGGGCTACTTAGTACTCACGGGGGCGCAGACGTACCCCTTGCAATAATAACATTTCACCCCCTTTAATCCGCAGCCTGCTGTTAGTCCTCGGCTAAGTATCTGTCCTCCTCTTTCCATCCATCCGTCCATCCGCTTGCTCTCGCGTCACCGCCACCTTCTCGCTCCCTAGCTCCAAATCAAAACACGGAAAAGCCGATGCAGTTTTGCGTAATACCCTCGTCACAAAGTTTCCCTCCATGTTTTCAATCTTCCCGTTAAAAGGAGTCCGTACAGTTTCTCATTCAAACTCCTACATATATTCTATCCTTACTAATTGACTTTCCCCATACGATACCACCGTGTTTCAATCCATCTATACTGGCTTATTCCGAAGGTCTCAGTATTCGGCTAGAATTATTGCACATTCTGTAGGCTTAGAGCGATGCCATAGAAGCATATGTGTGCGGACGACTAAGATAATGTACCATGAGTGAGCGGGGCCTGAATTCCCATATAAGTTCCATGGAGAGTTAGGAGATACCCCATCGGGCACAACATAAAGCCCATAGTGCTAAGCCGCTTAGTACCTAGGAAGGGCAGTGACGCCTGACATATCCATATACCTAGCTTGAATACGTCACTATCGAGATAGACACTAACGTCTCCTTAGAAGCGTATACACACACCCCTTCAATACATACACCTTCAGTGATACACTGAGGAAAGTCTGTATAATTAGATTCCACCATCTTACCTTAATCAATCTCTCGTGCAACGAACTTGTAAGCCGAGCCAAGATAATTTCAGATTGAAAAGGATCTTAATAAAAAAAAGAAAAGGCGAGGAATACTCTTTTAAACGGATTAGCAGATTGGCATAGGACTATTTGCCGATGGTTGACACAGGCCAGCAAATATTATGATTTTCCCATGAAGTTAGAGCACCGGTCCGTGCAAGTAACTAGGGGTGACGCGTGACACACCCCCATTGAAATCCGGCGCGCGGGATATACTTAAATTAAACAGACGCTGGTGTCGCATTATCGTAGCGAATAGCAAGTTATATCTAACCTCTCATTAACCCCGTGTGAACTCGGACGCAGGAGAGGCCCCGTGAAAGCCGACACGTACCGATTTTCGAACTCGAAATTCGCAGTGGGGCCGTTTATTACGGGGTTTCCAGGGCGAGCGGGTCACGCGAGACGTACTCGCTCATGTCACCAATAGAAACATGATCGAGAGGGTCCAGGACACTAATCGTGAAAGCGCATACACACGGGCCCCCTTCCCTCTCTCTCTTTCCCTATCGCCGTCTCCTTCTCCCTTTACAGTACACGTTAATCTGAAAATAGGGCAGCGCGCACGAGAATGCGTTGGCCAGCGATGAAAATCTGATTAGTTTGTTTTCTTAGGCGGAAAGATCCTCGGGCGCGCAAGCTGACTGCCGGCAGGGAAATCGGGGCGACAGGTCTTCAGACGACGACAGATTCGTTATTCTCCGGGAGCGTGTCATGCCGTGTTTCATTCGCCAGTGCGCTCTCTCGTGTCCCCGCAATCTCTCCACGGTACAATGCCGATTTTCCACGAGCCGTTTCATGGCTTTTCCCTTTTCTCGCGCACCCTTAAGCAGCTAAGAGCCCATGATCCGGCGACGGCGGTGGTGGCGGCGGCGCGGTCGCGTCACCGATGAGGACCGGAAGAGGAGATCGAAAATATAGAACGCTCAAGAGAGCAGGGTGAGAAGCTGAGGGTCGAACGGGAGAGCGAAAGAGAGAAAGAGCGTCGCGCAAAGCCTCGAAAACTTCTTACCGCAACAATGGCGAGTAGCGATTTTAAAAAGATCCTACGAAGATTTGCCATCACTTTCACACCTCTCCATGGCACCCCAGCGCCGGCCTAAGACCTACAACAAATACCTGGTGGGCATCGTAATCTCACTAAGGCCTCCCATCGTGGGCTCCCGCCAAGCTCCCCATTATGAGTCTCGCGGCATTGTCACCGTGTCGAATCTGTCTACAAATAACCACTAGAGAAATGGTTACTCTGTCGATACTCTTCCTCTTTCTCCTTCCGTCTCTCTCGGGCCCTCCGCTACGCGTCTCGCTTCGTCCCTTGTTCGCCAACCCCTCGCTCGCCACCCTTATTCACCCTCTCTCGCTCTCCTTTCCTTGCTCGCTTTTATCCTCTCGCTCTTACACGGCCTCGCTCCGCACTGCCGCCTCTTCCATCGACACCATCTATCTCTCCCTAACATCCCTCTCGCCCGCACTCATTTCGGCTCTCCGGCATTCAGAGTGGACTACATTATTTTGTTGTAAGGCCCCGACCACACCGCATTATCCTAAACATCTAAATCCGGACAGCTGGGCCTGCCCGTCCAGGGTCTCTCAACTAGTGGCCCACTTGTAACTCTCATCCTTCCATATCGGTTTATGGTGTATCATGGCCCGAGTCACCATTTCACGCCGTGACATCGTGATTTTCCTGTCAGAGATTCTTCGGGCTTTACTAATTTACACGTTCCAGTTTATCGGGAATTAAAGATAGACTTTAAATATCGTATGGAGAACACAGAGGAAGTTTTAAACCGCAGAGTAATATTGTAGAGTTCGTTGGAATCCATTACCAATGTTTAATGGAGTGACCGACAACTTTTTGTCAGGTGCATCGCGCGTACGGTGAGGAACTGCGGCGCGCACTGGTTATCGTAATCCACTAACCAATGCGTTATTGATAACGCGCTGCGGTTCAGGAAGCTTTCCATCGCAATTTGACGTAGCAATCGGGCTCTCTCTCTCTCTGTATTAGCAGCAGCGCCGAGGTGGAATATCTCGCCGGCAGGCATTCATCGTTTCGATCCCCGTGTATGGAGACCGGCGAGGATCGTTAGAAAAATATGCGAATCTCGTTCTGCCTGTTTGGAGCGCGGTGAGAACCACTTTCTAATGAATGTGCCGGAGGTGTCGGAGCAGCAACTGTCAAAACACGACTGGCTAGGCCGTGAGCGTGGCATCGGGCTCGAGTGCAACGAAGAGAGCGAGCTCTGAGTGCAGCGAGAGCGAGAGAGGGTAGCTAGGACCAGGACAGTCCTTTTCACGCCATATTGGATGGCCGTATAGTGTCCCGAATGCGGTACACGGGCCCGATGTCTATCGATAATCGCGACAGCCATCCTTTCAGCCATCCGTACTAATTTCACCTCTCTCATCGATCTCTTTCCAATCCGTGCTTCGTGTACAAGTACATACATGTCTCTCTACGTACTGGCCTCCCCTCTCCCTCTCACCCTCTCCCTCTTTCTCTCTCTCTGCAGGCTCGTGTCATGCGGACGTGGCTCGGCATTGTTCGGGCGCGTGTTTGTTGCGTAACGGTTTCCGCACTTTCCGCTCGCCGCCGTTCTATCGATACTTATCGCCGAGGACAAAAACACCTCGCTTTTTTCAGCGTCTGCCGGCGAGGAGCCGCAAATCCGTAACTCCTAGCCACCGAAGGCTCTTGTTACCGTGGCTCGAGCGTGCGCTTTATTCCCGGCCGATTGAGTTAAAGAGAGATTCTCGTCGCTCTAGAAGAGAGACCGGACAAAGTACTGCTTATTCATTCTTCTCTTTAGTAATGGTCGAACACTCGAGCGTATTGTATGTCACTCGGGGCATTAATTCGATTTCGAGCGATAGCAGTGGGAGCAGTGGCGGTGGGCGCGCGCGCTCTCGGGAAATGTCATTATAGCGAGAGCGGCGATTAGCCTTCTCCAAGTTAGCCCTAGTGAACGCCCCGCCGCCAAGGGAGGACCAGTTTCAATTGCGCCAAGTTCATCCAAGTAACTTTACAAATCGAGCTCCGCGCCTCCTCCATGCCGGCTGGATGGCTGGCTTGCTGGCTGGCTGGCTGCATCGTCGAGAGAGAGAGGAATCCACTCAGCTGTCGAGAAGTTTCGGTGCGGATCGAGTGGCGGGCACCGAAAACCAGTAACGAGGAGAAGGAGTTGTCGGGACGAGTGGCGACAAAGGTGAAACGGAGGCAAAAAGTCGAGGCAGCAAGATGAAGGAAGACGAAGCAAGGAGGCGCGTAGCTGTGGAGTTGGGTATTGCATGTGGGAAAGGAGGAAGGTTAAGAGAGGAAGTGGTCTCGGCTGGAAGGATTGGGAGGCAGTGCGGTAGCACAGGGTGGAGTCACTCAGCCGAGTAGTGCGAGGCGTGCGCCGTGGCTATATCGGCTTTTCACGGGAGTCTTGGTCGATGGTCCCGGTGTGTTCCTGGTTAACCCGCGGGATCGGTTACAAGGCTGGAAGCAGCCAGCCGATTGGTCCATTTTGTCAGCGACACCCGCCCACGCCTGGTTATCGCGCAACTACTTCATCTTTCTCCCTGTCGAGCCGCGCACCCTCGCTCACTCGCCCTCCTGCCTTCTCCCTCTATTCCTCCCTCGGTTTTCACCCCTGTGTCGGCTCGTCCCTCTTCCTCCCTCGGCGCTCGTGTCGATAACCCTCTTTTCTTCTCCTCCCTCGCAGCACGCGCGCTCTCTTCTTGCGCCTCTCTCCCACGTCGGCCCGATCCCTCGCGTGTGCGCGCGTTTATTCGCAGCGCAAGGGGTCGCCGAGCGAGCGAGCGAGCGAGCGAGTATAGCCGGGGAGGAGGCTGCTTTGACCTTCGGCGGAAAAAAGGTGGCCGTCCTTTCGAATGCGACTTCAAGATCGTTAACAGGGAGCCGCGTGACTTTGCAAATTGCTTGGAGCGAGCAGCGCGCTCTCCCTCCCCGCGGGCGCGGCGGGGGAGAGCGCGAGAGAGGGGCAGAACATCTAACGTGGAGACGCTCGGATTGTGGGAAGCTGCGTGCTTCCCCCTCGCTGAATCGCCTCTTTCAATCGGCTCCTTCGAACTCCGATGTTGAAGGAGCACCGATGTCGCCGCCGCTGCTTTGCACACTCGAATCAGACTGGCGCCGTTGACTTACCGCCCCCTTTCATTCTCTACCCTTCCATCGAAGGGTGCTTTTCCGACGTCGAGACAGCAGACTGCCAATTAATATATTCGGGCCACCGAGCAGGCTTTTCATCAAATAGCGAGACTTACCCGATATAGTCGAATAAGTGACAATTCCAGGTGGCACTGTTAGAGGGGATTGACACTGTTAATGGCCAAGTTGGACAGGCATGATTTTCGCACTACGGCTAACAAGCATGTGCCGCCGCGCGCACCGTATGTAATTACACAGTCCTGCTAAATGACTGCGTTGGATATTACCGCATGCGCGGGAATGTCGTCTCGTCGACACACAATGTTCTCCATCGAATGGAATGAACATCGGGTACTACGTCGGACAGAGTGGCCGACCGATTGAAAGGTGGAGGAGCATAGAGGGTCACACACAAAACACACACACGGCACTTTTGTTGTAATGTCATAATAATCTGTTAATATATTTTCGCGTGGATGTATGTACAGGCGCAAATAATAATAATTAATAATATTATTAATAATATTAATAATAATGCTCCGGCTTTTTCCCTCGTTATATTTATATATGTATAGAGTTCCGTTGGTAATTAGCCTTCCTTTAGGGTAAGGTGCGCCTATGTAAACGTTGCGGAGGGAGGGAGAGAGGGGGAGGGTGGGGGAGGATTGTATTTATATATTTATACTGTAGACGGTAGTATGTTCATTATTTATAAGGGCCGAGTATACAAGAATTGTCCGCTAATGAGTCTATCTACAAAGAAAGGGAAGTGCGCGCACACAGTCGCATGGTTTCTACCGTCTCGCTTAATAAAAATCGATCGGCGCCCGTCGATGGCCACGCTCGAGACCGATGAAGCATTTACTCCCGGAGTGACGTCTCCTCCCGAGGATTCGCTCGATTAATGAAATTTACAAATTGCTAATCTCTACTTAGGCTAAAAGGAGAGAGGGAGTTGGGTTCGCCAAGTATCTTAAATTAGTTTGACCAGCGGCCTCGATCTCCCGGGCGATCCGATCTCGGCCTGGCTGCCTGCGCGTCCTACTCTCCCCATAAATGCTCTTGTGCGGTTTGGTTCTGTCGTTTTAGCCGTGCGTTCGCTTCGTTGATTTGTAACGCAGAGTAGCCCCAGCCCAATTCAATTTGGATTCAACGACCGCCGTTATTCTACGAGAACACGATTACTTGACTCCCTCCATCATCGTCGTCATCATCGTCATGCAGAGCACTCGCAAATTAATGAATGAAAGCATCGCCGCGAGATCACTGATAATCGATACGTCGCACTGGGTCTCGCCCTTTCTCCCCTCGGACTGCTACCAATCACGTTCCCGAGAAATGGAATATCCTTTAATCCCGGCGAGAATTTTCGGCGGCTTCGAACAGCCGCCCCCCCAAAGAACGTGTGGTTTTGAAAAGCATCGCTATGTACACACCGCAAACCTTCACCACACCTGCATACTGGTGCGGATCGTTTCGAATGGTTCGAGAATCGCGCGAGACTCGCAGTCGCGCGCTCCTGTGAATTGCAAGACTATTTACACACACTCCCGACGACCCGCCCCTATTTGGATCTTGAGAAATTGCACTCGTCACACTGATTCCGCGAGAACACGTGCAGCAAGCCTCCACGCAGGCGGAGGTCGCTTTTAAAAGGTTCCTTCCAGCCGCCTGAGAGAGAGAGAGACTTGCCAAGACTGGCTCGCTCCAACAGTCGTCCCCCGCCGCATTCCCCTTTCCCAAACTCGAATTTACGTCTGGCTGGCTGGCTGGCTGGCTGGCTCGGCCTCCGCGCCGGCCGGCAAATATCTCTGCAGCCTCTCCCGGCAAGCCTAATGAAATCTGTCCTTTGCCGTGAGGAAAGCCGCGCTATTCGCATCAACGCTAAATGGCTTCACAGCCTTTTCGTGCAAGTAACTGGGCGCGTTCCTAGAGCGCATCCAACCCGCTCGGGCTCTCACAAGACTTCGAAGCGTTTCTCGAAGCTGTTACGTCTGTCAGCTGAAAGGTTCTTCCAGGGCTCGAAGGGCCGAGCACTGCCGGTTCCCCTCGTTTCGATTTCCGTATTCTGCGTGGCCTTGTCGTATCACGCTGGCGAGAAAGGCCTGTGGATCTGCGGGGGTTTGGGATTGGGCGGTGGAGTCGCGACCCTGATCAAACCCTGACCTTGAGACTGACCCTGTGGAGTTTGTTGACTGGTAGGTGGACTGCCCCGCGAGGAGGGTGTGTGAGGACTCGGCACTGCCACCCTCAACGGGCCCGTCACCGACAGATTCGTCGCCATTAGTGGTGGACTGTGCGCTTCCGAGAGACTGTCCGACAGCCGTGAGATCCCGCCGTCGGACAATCGCGAGCCCTCCGATATCCTCGAGATCCCTTCCGGCAGTTGATGTTGCGGGTGCGGATGATGGAGTAGACCTTCGTGGGGATGAAGCCTTGGCGGAGGCAAGCCTAAAGGATCCGGCAATCTGTAATTCAACAAAACAATCCTGTTCAATTAACGTCTTCGCAAAGGAACAAGATTTTCAACCCCCCGTTAAAGTTGGAATGCTACGAGAAAAGATTCATCTACTAACTAGAAGATATCTACTACTTTCTGATGTGGATCAATTGAAATGAGAGTTTACCTGGATCCCAAGTCACCACGCGGTCCGACAGCTTGGAAAGGACTGGTCTCGGTGAGCCTGAAGATTCCACCACCGGCAATATTGGGATGATTGTGTTGCGGACTGTGCGGTCCAAAGCGGAAGCCAGCCGGAGGGAACTTGAAGGCCGTCGCGTGGCTGAATCGGAACTGCGATTGCGTAGGATCGAAACGGAAATTCAGCGAGGGTGGCGGCAGTGGACCAAGAGGACCCAGAGGAACTGGAGAGGGTTGGTGTGTTGGTGGCGGTGTCGAGCTCGGCGAGGGCGGTGACGTTCCTCCAAGAGAGATGTCTGAATCCTCGGAATCACTACCACCAGGTCCTGGACTGAGCGTGCGTCGTGTGCTTCCGTTTCCATTGCCCGATTGTTGTTGCATTCTGAAACAGAGAGGGATAGTTGGTCATTAGCTAAGCTCCTGGCCGTGCGTGTAATCCAGCTAATTCTAACCCATCCATCACAGTCAGAGACACCCCAAGTTTCCCGATTGCATCTAGATGTAGCAAAACGCACTCTGCCCACTGGGTTTTATACTTGTGGGACCGTTGGTGTCACTCGAGTGGCGATTCTCCGGGATCAATTACTCGCGGATGCATGATGCATATCGTGCGGGTTAACGAAGGAGGTCATTGCTTATTTGAGGCAAGTCGGTCAAGCATACATAGGACGGGCCGGCTACTGACCAGAGAGAGACGAGCAGCCGCGCAGGGAGAAAGAGCAATCGCGTAGGCGTGCATCGCGATGGGAATTCGTAATTCTTGTCTCGCTTTCCGTACTTCATAGGTGGATGAACACCGGGCGCACTGAAAACACTTTGTTTCCAGTCATCGCCGCTCGCCGCGCACGTAATTAATGAGCGAGCGGCTCATCCTTCCCAGGTTAGAGCGAAGGATTCACGGGAGAGTAACGATGATTCCTCGACGATGGCTTCGTATAAAGGAGGGATCCACCTCATTACTCGAGAGATTACCACTAGATATAGAAAGGCAGGGCACGCCAACTTCTCACGGCGAAGAGAGAAGGCCCTCCAGCCACCTGAAGGCCCGCGCACAAATGACTGATGGCCGTAATACAATTGTACGGAATGTTTCGGCTCGCCGACAGGAAAGTATTATTCAGCGTGCCACCTACGAGGAATCTGCGAATATATCGTGAAGCGAAGAAAAAGGACGCGCGCTACCGAGTATGGGGAACAGGGCTGTTCGGGGCATCTACACGAAATTCTATTACGATCCACTTTACCGTCGACTGCTAGCAATCTCGTAAATTGATCGCCGTCCACGCCGTTGAAAGCGACAAGCCGAGAGGAATAACGTAAGCGACTTTAATTCCACCGAAAGATCATTTTTCTCGAGCTCCACCGCTCCGCTTGCCATATCACGTCGCTAGGAAAATCCCTTCCTACACTTTCCTGTTTCTTTCTTCTCCTGCTAGCTGGAAATACTTGTTTCCATTGGAGAAGAGAGGGATTCGTTTGGTAGTCTCTCGAAGACAATAGGATACTGCGGCGGCCTTAAAAGCCCCTTCATTGTAGATCGATTCTATGTACCAGGCTTTCAGATCCTTCAGTATTTTCTTTGCTAATCGGCTCCTCACTTCGAATTGTTACCACGGTAACGCCTCCAAGGATTCCAAACAGACTCCGAGAAGTTGTAGCATCGCTCACCGGCAGATGTGACTTCTCAGTCATTGCAGGCTTTCTTTTCTTTTCAGCGCTAATTGCACCTATGGTTTTTACGAAGGCTTCTCTTTAACGTCCGACGTAAGACTAGTAATCTAGTTAGGGTGAGTACCAACTAGTGCGAATACCTTGGTGAATTCGGGCGTGTCCACTCTCGCCGCGCTATCAAAACGACGAGTGTGCCTTTGTGCGGTGGTTCTGAATGCGATTTATTCGATTCTAATTCCCGGCGAAGACAGGGGATCCACGAAGAAAAGGGGAGGGCACGGGGGGGAGGGGGGAAGGTGGGGTGGTCGGTAGTGGAACGTAATTCGAGGTGAACCACTCTCACGTGGACCTGTTTGAGGGACGCGTTGGACACGGTAATCGAACCCGTACCCCGTTCTCCTTTTCCTTTTCTCTTTCTCCGCTTCCCTCCGGGAGCCTCTTGTGCTTGTGCTTCTTCTTCCTCGTCCACTTCTTTTCCGTGGTGTCTCTACTTAGCGGGACGCAAGGCTCGTCGCGTTTTAATTATGCCCGGGAGACCGCCTTGCCTTTGTCTTGCTCCTTTCACGGGACACCCGCACGAGCGGGCGCACCGACTTATTATGTGCCAGCCTCCTCTCGTTTTGTTCCACTTAAAGAGGGCCTCTCTGTGTGTGTGTGTGCGTGGCCGCCGATCGGCCCCCATTCAGGGCCTTAATGCTCGGGGCATTAAAGTGCGAGCGGTCCCGAGAGCGGTGTCAATTTTTCGGCGTGAATGCGACGAGGGCCATTAATCTAATGTGATTCCTTGCGCGAACCGACGACGACTCTCTTCCTGCTTCCAGGATCCCTCCGCTAGTCTAAAATTGCTTGGCCTTGCTAAACGAGACTTTACTTTAACGGGTGATCGGACACGGGCGATGAGTGGCGAGTGGCGAGTAACGAGGTTCTCCCCGAAAACGAGACTAACGAGCGGGAACGGCGCTCACCGTGATTTTTGCCGGCGAAACCAAGTTTTTCGGCTATCGAAGTAATATATTCAGGTATGCCTTGGATTCGCGGGGCGGTCGGCGAATTCGCGTGGCGAATCGCTCCAAGCCGGGCGGAACGAGGCCCCTGCCAAAACACAGGTGACGCGGTGCTTTCGGGGCACCGCGAGGATGATTAAAAAAGAAATTCATCAGCGCGGAGGGAAAGTATCAGGTGCAGAGGCAAGAGGCCGCGCCGATGAGGATGCGCCCCGCCGTTAAGTATTTATGCCGCATGACGAGTCACTTTTGTAATCCCTCATACGCCCCGGAGAGTATTATGCACGCGGCCAACTACGGGCCCCTCAACCCGTGACGGAAGCTACTGTAATTACGCGCGAGATGGTCGTTCTCGCTTTCGGAGAGATCCCGATTGATCTCCCAACGAAAAACTACTCTCCTACCTTCCACTCCCAATTTACTGTGTAAATCGCATCGCCACTATGCAATCCCTGCCCTTCCATAAAGCGTTGTATCGCTTTCAGCGAGCAATACTTTCTAGATGCAAAAGTCGAGCCCTAATCCACCCCTTGTTTGGAGTTTCTACGAATCGAGGGGTGGATTGGGTCAGTTAACAAAAAAAGAAACGATCGATTTCAACCTGATATCAAAGGCGGATCTGACAAGGACCACTGAGAAAGAGAGAGAGAGAGAGGGGGATGGGTGGGACGGAGGGGCCGGGGAGAGTGTGACAAGGGATATATCATTTTAACAGAATCTACCCCGTGTCAGAGTAGGAAAGCTTGGATTTTGGTGCGTGGTACGCGAGCCGATCTCGCGTCTGTCTCACTCGGCGAGTGCCTGGTGCCCCTGGATATTTCGGGCAACCCCGTGCCATGCTAAATACCCGGTGCACACAATGGAGAACATATCATTCGAAAATCTGAGCCATGCCAAGGCTTCCACAAAAGGTAACTGGATACCGGTACGAGGAGGAGACGGCATGTGAACAGAGGGCCCGCGATTTCAAGCGGCCAGGACCCCCCATCTCTCTCTGTCGCTCCTCTTTCGCCCCGTTCCTTCATCCCCTAGCTCTCGTTTCACTGCTTTTTTTGGTCGCTAGCTCATTTTTAATAGCCGCTAATAGAGACGTTAAAACGATACGGGCCCTCTTGCCCGACTCGGCCCCGATGCTCAGTTCTTTCTCTGCCAACCCTCTCCACCCGGCGTCCTCGACATTTCAGGCCGGCCCTGCATTCCGCTTTGCTTCGTGCAAGGCTCTCCACCCTCAAATCGCACTTTGTAATATTGCCACGATTGAAATTAAGTATAAAAGGCCTCGCAGCCAAAAGAAATTGATTATTAACGCGGTGTTTCTTATCGGAATCGTCGCTCGGCAACGAAGACTGCCACCGGAAGCACAGAACACTGGAAACAAAGGGTTGCTTGCTACGATGTAGCGATGAAAGTGCAACGAACGGAGTTGCACCGACAGGTAGTCCATGATTTGCAACATTTTAATCCTAGCGCGGGATCTGGCAGTCTACCGCGCTCGTCCGTGGCATCGGGAGCATCCAAGGAAAAGCGCACCCAGTTTTTTGGCCGAGGCGAAACGATCTTTACCGTCCGACTGTCGCCCGTCCCGTCCCGTCGCCGAGTCCTGAGAAACTCGACAAATGTTTGTTCGCGAACAAAGAGTATCCAATGACGCGGTCGGCTCACTTGTTCCGCCGTGCACTCCTCGAATCCCGATCTGTTTGTGGAGATTTTAAAGTGCGCCCCATGCCTGCATCGGACACCGATATCCACGTGCTTCTTGCGCCAGCGTATGCGCCTCCTCTCTTTACTCTCGTCATACCCTTGGCTGCCGTTTGCCTTCATGAAATCGCAGCCAGTAATGCCCCTCGGCTGATAATTAATCGCTGGTAATTACTGACGACCAAAAAATGGCTGGCAGACAGAATGTCACTGTGACAAGATTACCTTCTCGAGGCTGTGTATACGTCTCGAAGGCTTTACGCCTGCCAGGAATTAATCTACTTATGAAATTTACACACACACACACACACACATAGAGAGAGAGACGCGCGAGTCAGGTGCCCTCGAAATGGTGGAGGGCACACAGTGGTAAAGGACATTCTTGCACAGCGTAGGAGAGCCAGTGCTCGTTTACCAGGGACGACAAACAATTTCCTACAGCAGCATAGACATTTCGAGTGTTTGCCGAGCCCCCTCGAAAGAGGCGTCTCTCTCTCCACTAGCTTGACCATTCCGTGGGAAAAATCTTTGGAAATGAAATCCTCGCCGCGCTCCTCTCCTACCCGCGCCCTACTAATCCCGTTGTTTTAGGCTGCCGGGCGAACCTAGGCCGCTTCTGCTCTTCAACGGGGACTAAATTATCCTCGGCTAGTTAGTCATCGAGCGAACGAGCAAGCCGCCAGTAAAAGAAATCCGTCCAGTGAAAATGTCCGCTCAATGGCCCGGGGAAAAATGCCATGTCGTCCGCATCCAAGCGAGATAAATGTCGGATAACTATACCGGCAGATTGTGGGTTCGCTGGTATTTGGCTTGTTAGCAATATTATCCGAGCGAGACAAGGGCTGCTTGTCTTGTTCATGCCAATTATCAATCGACAACTTAATGATCCAAGAAGTAATTAGGCAGCGGGGAAATGTTATATCGCCGTAAAAATTTGGGTGGACGAACCTTACACGTGCCCGGTATTTCCTCTCCTAATTGTGTTTGAAGGGATTTAAGGGATGAATGAATGCCGGGTTAACATGTTCGGTATTAACACGATCTCAGGCTGTAGTAGGGTACCTGCACGAAGGCCACTTCTCGAATCTCACTCCAAGTATTTGCTTGGAATCTTTAAACCGGCCGAGTTTTCAATGAGAATTCGGCGTCTCATTTAATTTAATGACCCGCGCTCTCGAGACGAGCCCCCGCTTCTGCTCGACGTACATACATCAGAAATCACTCGGTAAATAATTAATGTGTAATCAGAGCCCGTTTGTGTGCGGGAGTGAAAGGGACGAACGCTGGGCGGAGAGAACTCATGAGGTAGCAAGGGCGCCATCCAGGCAACGCGAGAACGAAGGGTGTTTGCCAGCAAACACCGTGAAGGGCCTCTTAACGTGTCCCAAACGCGTGTGTGCAGGCTCCTTTTCGCCGAAGGATCTATTGTCCAGGACGCCAGAGAACTTTTGGCGAATCTCCTTGTTTGTACGTTTTAAATGGGACACAAAAATCGAAAGATTCTCTGCCAAGGAAAATTTCGACATTGACAATACATGTCTTGAATAAAAGAATGACAATTCATTCTGCTTTAACCGCTCAATAGCAACAAAACTAACAAATATACTTCTGCATAACCTAAACTAAATTGAGCCCTGTGCTTCCACATTTAGTAGAAACGTAATTGAAAAGAGCATCTGCCCACCTTTAAGACTAGAATCGAGAACGGTGAAGCAAGTGAAGTGAGTCAGTTATATTCACGCAGATGATTGGGTGGGGAGGGCATGGAAGTTCCGCCGATTGCAGGACAATCAAAGCCTCTCAATTATCGCATGACGAGAAAGAGAGGAACCTCAATGGCATCCGATTGAGGCACGCGCCGTCGCTTAGAGGCTCTTGGAGGTTCGAGGGCCCTCGAATTGATTCGAGTCCCGTGGCACACTTCGGGGCAAATTAAGTTTCGCTTCTGAAATATGCCCCCCACCCCCGACGCCACCGCCACCGCCGCCGCCGTCGCCTCCCATCCTGATTTCTTCAGGCTCCAGCTGTCTTTACACCTTTCTTTCGGCGCCGCGAGCTTTCTTCGCTGAATCTTCACGTCCCGCCACAAATTACACGGGGGCCCCCAATTGTTTCGGAAAGGGTACTGGACAGGAGGAGAGCTGGATGAAATGGCGGTAGCAAGAACTAGTTAGATCGAAAGGGAACACTGAACCGAGCTCTCCATGGTGCGCAGTCAAGATGACAAAGACGATTCCGGCGAAACTCTTTCTAATGGCATCGAAGCCATTCACGAAGAATGAATGAAGGCGAATCTGCTTCTTGTTACGGGTTAGCCCGGGGTGAAAGAGGGGGGGGACGAAAGCGTAACATAAGGAGTTGCGAGGGCAGTACAGTGTACCGGGCTGGGCCACAGGCGAAGAGGGCACGGGAGCAAAAGGAAGAAGCAGCCCCCGGTGTAGGCTCTCGTTTGCAGCGGCGCACGCTCAATTAACCATTTTCAGGGAAAAAATTCGCCGGCCAAATTCTGCGCGACAGCCCGTGAAGTCCGCGGCTCGTGTTCACCGCGAGCCAACCGAGCTGGATGACGAGGGAGAGTAGCAGGGGCGGTAAGGGCGGCGCAGGGGGGAGGGGGAGAGAGGACACCGAGGACGAGGAGTGTATAGGTTGCGCCGATCGAGACGAGGAACCAGGCGAAAAAAGCGAAAGTAGGGGAGGACCATTGAGGTAACCCTGTATCGTTTTTCAAAGAGGCCCGTTTAGTCTTCTCTTCCTACCCTATCTTTCCTTCTCCGCCTCATCTTCGCTATCGTCCTCGACTTTTCTTCCCTCGTTCACTGAACAGAGTTAGGACTCACTCACTCACTCATTCTTTCTCTCTTCTCTCATCCTCCTCCCTCTCCCCTCGACCCTTCTCTTCCGCTGCTGCCTTTTTGTCTCCTCGCTCGCGAAGATCGTACTGCACGCTTGGGTGTAAGATTTCACGTATATACTGCGCGGGATGGATCAGATTGGCCTGGCCTTAAGCCGTCGCAAATTACCCCGTAAGCCTTTTAGTCGCCGTGTGTATTTTGCTGGCTGTGTACCCTAAACCCCCTGGTCTACCCACCTCCAGCCCTATCCTTCCTATCCCACCCTGACTCTTACCGCCGCCCCCCTGCTCGCCCCGCCACCGCCGCACTCAACCTCTTCACCGCCCTGCCTGTTATTATTTTGTTGTTCCGTAATATCCTCGAAACCCCCGTGGGGCTTTGCCAAGCCACTCTAAAGGGAATCTAACTGAGGCTCGTGGCCTGGGGTACATTACAGAAATAGTTTCGAACCGAGAGCATTATCAAGCGGCTCTGCGAACACCGAGCGGCCCCGCCGCGATATGATTACCTCTAAGAAACTTCCAAATTGAATTTTGCTGTCCCAGCCGATATCAAAGGAGCCCGGATACTCGGACATTTTCGAATCGAGCCGTCTCACGCGCGATAATGTGTCAGCGGTATTTCGAAGTTCTCTTTAGCCTTGATTCCTAGCCAAGTGAATCGTCTGCTCAAATGTAACAGCTGTTACTCCAACTTCTTTCGAACGAGATGGACGTGGTAGACGTTCTTTTTAAGCTGTCGAGCGATCGCAGCATCAAAAGACGAGGAGAAGAGAAAGAGAGAGTGGTGGCCCCGGAGGGTGTGGGCGTAAAAATTTAACGCAATTCCAAGTGATTACCGCGGCTCGCTCTGTGATACAGCCCCTTATAGATCCACCCCTTGATTGGCTTACATTGTCGATGCTTAACTGTTTCATGCACCAGTGACCGACTAGGGGGATATCATTGCGCCCGATAGGGGTAACGTTTTCATAGGCCCGAGGGCAGCCAGAGAGCGCTTCTCATTGTCAAGATTCAAATGTAAAAATCATTCGGCAGGCAGGCAGGCAGGCAGTGCCAGACGATTCGCTCGAGTAAGCCCGGCATATTACTTTCGATATCAACCATTGTATCAGAGTCCAATTTCTCAGCTTAATGCTGGGATAATACTTGCATCAGTGGATCATTCACGGGAATAATTCTGCGGGAGGAATCGAGATTGCGGGCCGAGGCATCCGTCTCTTGGTGGGGCGCGTTCGTGTGACAAAGAATTCACCGAGGTCATTTGACACCCTGCCTCCTCCGGGCATAATACGCACGCCGTAGGTGCGTGCACTGCACGGCACACACGGCACACACGGCGGAGGTTTTATGCGCGTCAAATATACGCGTCGTGTCCACCGTGTCGAAGATACCATCTCATTCAAGGATCAGGATCAGGACTGCAGTGTTGCATTACATCACCGGTTACGGTTATCCCTTAATATACCGGGTGTTCGCTTAACGAGACCACAAACGAGCGTCGCGTTACAGCCAGCAGGCTATTCCGCCTTGGCTTGACGAGTAAGAGGAGCAAAAGCTTCTCTGTCGAAATCCATTCCGCCGAGAGAATACAGTTCCTATTGCACAGTTATGCCAGATTATACTTTAATCAGAGACATTGTTGCGCTGCCGCGTTCCGCGGAATGATTGAATGATTGAAACATCCGTCCGGCGATTACGGCATCGACTGAATTACAAATCTAACAGCTAATTGATTATTACTCGATAGCCGATGGAGCATACTCCGCTAGCATGGTTAATGACTCGCCGATTCTATACTCTCTGTTAACTCTCTGGAATAATATCTCGATTATTCATTAATCTCGGCAATATAGCCGCAGTATATTTAGCCCGATCACTGACAAAAGGCAACCGGCGGCATTTGCATACTGATTGATCGAAGTACGTACACCGGGCTCGCTAGCAGCAGCTTCCTTCGTATAAGGAAGGGGAGAAGTTGAAGGGCGGAAGGAGAACGAGAGCACCGGTATCACATGGTATCGCGCGTAAATGTCGCTGTCGTAAGATTTACTACGTCTGATTAAGCAATTAAGCCGCGACAAGGCGGCTCGCGAAGTTTTTGCTGCCGTTCCCTTCCTCGTTACCGGCTGCGTGGAGCAGCACGATTCAGTGCAGCGTTCTATCAAACTCTGTCCAGTGCAGGCCGACGCCGCCGCCGACGCCGCCGGCCCGCGGGACTTGGTCTACGGTGGGTAGAGGCCGAGACCGGGAGAGTTCATTCTCCGGAGGAAGAGACGTCAGAAATCTCGTCACGCTATACCCTCGGCGCTAATTGTCGCTATAATCTACGCGGCGAGACCGAAATTCCAGGTTGTTAGAGGCTAACGATTGCTCGCTGACGAGAGGAACGACGAGGAGGAGAGGAGGAGGAGTGGGGCGCAGCTCTGCCGCGGCAGAAGGAAAGAGAAAGGGAGTGGGGGCGTTAATTACAGCGGCTAATAACGCGAAGCTGCGCGCTTACAAGTGGAGCCAAAGAGGCGCTTTTATTAATAGAGAGGAGCAGAGCTCCCTCGAAAAATGATGAAGACATCCATTTCGAGTGCCGCGCGATCCGGGCACCTTTGTTGCCGCTAATAGTCGCGACCAATGGAAGAAGCTGCCCAGTGCGCACTCTCCCCAGCTTGGAGGAGAAAAAAATCTCAATGTGAATCCGGGCTTTACGGTACTCTCGACTAATTGTTTAATCAGCGCTCGCCGTGGATTGAAAGCGGGAGACGGGAAGAAAGTAGTGGCCGGAGAAGAGTCGCGTCGGGAAAGAATCCGTTTAGCTAATTCTTGCCGGGCCAGACACGCCGCGGTGGCGAAGCCGGCGACGACGTCGACGACGGCGGCAGCGGCGGCGGCCCCCACGGCGTCGGCTGTTGATTCATTTTATTAATTTTTCTCATTCCCCGACGATAACTCGATCCGTAGCGACTCGAAGGCAGAGGCGTCCTGGGCCGACGCTGAATTAAAATCATTACCGGGAGCCATCCCCCGAAAACGTCCCCTTTCTTAGAGGGAACCTCTTCTTTTTGGCGACTCGGTGACAATAATAAGACGGTCTTTCTTTATCGCGCCTTTGGAGACGGCTCATACCCTTCTTATATCGTTTAAAGTTGCTTGCATCCTTTTTCTATAGGAAGGATCGAGTGTCATTGGCGCAGAGTGTGTTAAGGTCGACCAGTCTCGAGGGAGTAAACGTGGCCGAGCAGAAAAATTAAACGCATTCACGTGATATGTCTCTCTCTCTCTCACGAGGAGGGTGGACCGTGTAGTAGAATACGAATCAATTTCTGACGCGAGCCCGTGTCCGTGTAAACCAATTTCAGGCAATTTCGCGTCAAGAATAGCCTCTTCAACAATGAATTGACCCACGCGAGGACCTTTCCAATTTTAACCGATCTCGAGAATACTTCTTCGGGGAGAGAGTCGCCCGACCACCATCTTCCACTCGGCGTTTCTTCCTCCCCTTCGGTTAAACGATCATGGAGCTGCGCTGAATTAGATTCCCCAGAATTTCCTTGACCGAAAGCTCTCTCCTCTCTCACGGCAGGCTTTTAGAGCGTTCTTCTTATCGCGTTCAATGTAGTAACAATTTCTATTTGCATTCTGAATGCTTGCTATTATTAGCCTGTTCCGTGGTCCACGGGATTATTGTCTCGATTGTTTCCTTTGGCTGGGCGAGTGAGTGGTGCGTCTCGTGTTTCCAGGCTTTCTGAAGGAAATGGAAGCTCTTCGCTGGCGGATTCCTCCGGGAATTCTCGGAGGCTTCGTACAATTTTATCGGCGCAGTACTTTCACGCTGCTAGCTGGCTGGCTGGCTGTGCCGTGCGCTCTCTCGCGTGTCCTCGACGAGTGAAATTAGCGAATCTCTACTCCCCTGAGGCGTTGGAATATGCCTCGTCCACGGGGGTGGTTCGCCCCGCTCGATAGGGTAACGCTCGGTTTGCAGCCCCACGGCGCGCTTGATATTCCTTCCACTCCCCTTTTCAATGTTCCGATTTCTTGGAGTGTCAAATTCGATAAGGCCGCTTGCACAAATTTCCCTGCCACGACGGAGCCAGCCGACTTCAATACCCAGGCTTTCTCGTCGAGTAATCCTCCCAAAGAAAAACTCGGCTTCCTGTATATCTCGAGTTTCTCCGGCGCGCAAACGATCGAGGAAGCATGCACACGCATCATAATCCCCGTAAATTACATCTGCTTGCGACTGCCGCGACTCTTTCGTTAACAGCTAAGGCGACCGCCAGTAGAAAGTCAAAATCCCAGTCGGAGAAGCAATATCACATTTCCCATCCCACCAACCGGACAAAAGGAGTAAGGAGCGCGCGCACCGACATCTCCATAATGCATATTGCAAAGAACGAAAAGTTAGGTAGTTGGAGTGAAATTAAAGTGCAATTCCTCAAAGTGTTGCGAGCTGACAGTAATTTCCGCGATACGCGTAAGAGAATCACTGGCTAACTTCCCGGGGCGAGATAATAGCGATGAGAGAGGAAGACAGAGCGAGGAAGCAGGGAGGGAAGCGAGATAGAGAGAGTTAGCCATTTGATTGCATGATGAACGAGTTCAGCGGGGCAAAATTTGGAAATTAATCTTCTCGTGCCATCAATCTCCGGCCTTTTTCGAAAGGTGGGGCCCGCGATTACACGAAGATTTCACGAGTTACAGGATGGAGCGGTGCGGTGCGGTGCGGTGCGGCGGCGGCGGCCGGGCGTAGTCGTTACAGTTTTTGCGGAGATTACACTTTCGGTAAAGGAGTGCGCGCCAGCCGTACGAACCGCTGCTGCACTGCCACCGTCAGCTTTTTCGTCGACATGCGTTGTCCGGGCCCCCCATCTACATACACATCTACCTTTCGCCCGTGGAAGCACGTGCGAAACACGCACATATGCAGATTCTATCTTGCTGGCTGTTTACGGCGGAAAGGGCTGGCAGCCATCAAGAAAAGAGGAGCGAGCCGAAAGTCATGGGCCACTTTGTACGTCGGTAGGTAATTAGCCCGTTATCTCGACCATCCGCTCCCGATTAATTTCAGGCCTTAACGTACCGGCGATATTCTCCACGCGTGTCGCGCAAGCGTATGTAACTACAGGACGACATGACGCGGCACTAATCCAGGGACTTCCCTCGGACAATACCGGCCAGGTCGAGCCGAGCAAGAAGCAGCAGTTTCTTGAAACCTTTACCGCAACCGAGAGCGGAACTTTGACCAAGCAGCAAAATCAATACATAGCTCGCGGCAAAGTTAATTGTTGTAAGCGATACAGCCGAGTTCCCCATCCGCACACACACGCACAGTGTGTCTTTCTCCGGTCTTTAGCGGGCAGGCATCCGATTTTTTCCGGATTTTGTAATGTAGCCGGCCGTGCAACCGGTTTCTCTCGCACTTAGAAAGTCCGCCGTTTTTTTCGATAGCCGGCAACGATACTAGCGATCGATCGAGCGCGATAACTCGCCGACAGCGAGAGCACAGTTAAACCAGTCAGTGGGAGTACAAAACTCGGCGCTACTAGCTTTGGAAATTCCACTTTCAATAAAATATCGGTCGCTTCCGGAGATCGAATTGCTTTCAGCTACGAATAATGCTTTATCCATTTGGCAATCGCTGCCACTCGAAAGTGCGTTCTTCGGAGGCTCGTATTAAAGAGACTTCTTTTATACTGCAAACTTTCTGTATGAGCGAGTAGGCGATAAATCATTTCACATTAGAGCGGTAATCACCGTTATCGGATTGCCGGCTTCAGAAAAAAATAGTGCAGCCTGCATGATCGCTATTTTTTCACGCCCTCGTAATGATACGTGTCAGCCATTAGGAAAATGCCGGGCGCGCTTGTTTCGCAGGCTGCAGTAATGTCAGCAGGAAGCAGAGAGGAACGAGGAGAGATATTACGGCTTGTAGTTGTAACAGCGTCGTCGGTGTGCTCGCTGTCTGGCGCGACTCGGCCATTTCCTCGTGTATCCGCAATCAGGCGACTATTACGTAAAGCGTCGCTCAATGCGCGCCTCGATTACATTTTTTCTTCCGGCCGGCGTTTCGATATCGCCGACACATTATTGTCACCACTGCATTTCCGCAGTAATTAGGACGTTGGCCTGAGCGCAACACTGTAAAAGCATCGAGCAGCAGCACCAGCACCAACACCAGCAGCTCTACCTTGGCCGAGCTAGCACGGCCTGCTACCACTTGGTAACGTGCACGTGCGCTCCCGCTTTTGCGTAACACCCCGCAATAATTACTCTCCATCGCATTGTCCTCCTTTTACTCGTCCACCGGTTTATTAACACATCTCCTCCTATTCCTCTCCACGTGTCGTCGCTTTTGTTTTAAGCTCAGCCAGTACTTTACTCTTACTTGACCATTGGGTTACTGTGGTTCGAGCTTTTACGGATCAAGTATCGCCTGAAGGGAGAAGAGTGTGTGTGCCTTGAGGAATTTCGAGTACCGAAATTTGAAAGAATACTTTGGTACTTTGGGACTCGGTAAAGAAGGGTTCAGGTATACGGTAGTCCGGAGCGTTTATACTGTTGGGGAGTGGGTCTGTCGGGACAGCAGGGTATCGAGGATGACGTCGAAAAGGGGCATCTCTATTTAGGCGTGCGCCAGATAGCCAGGCTGCCGAAGAAAAGTCCATTCGACAAAACGATCAAACCGGTTTAGAGCGATCCCGCTGGATTAATAGAACTTTTTCTCCCGAGCGGGCAGACGGGAGAGCGGCCGCGTGAGATTTATGAGCCGCCGCTGGTCTTAAAGTCATCGCGTGTTACCAGACACCCGCCACAAACTGTCCTATCCTCCTCCACACCTTTTCTCGCTCATCCAAGATTACAATTTCTCGCGGGCCCGATAAGCATCCACGAGAACGAGACACTGCACTTTCCATTCTACAAACGCACTAGGTGTGTACGACTGATGCGCGCTGCGCGTTGGGTGCTCGTGTCGTAAGTGGTAAATGGCAGTGGCAGGACGTTATCGCGTGGACGGATCTCGAAAAGCACGCTTTTCTCCTGTAAATTAGAGGCCCGCGGCTATTTTCGATGGCGGATGTGACGCTGCAGCCTTCGGAAGTGGCCCTTTTTGTCGGAGCAGCAGCAGCAGCGGCGGCGGTGGCGGCGGCGGCAGGAGCGACGAGCGGCGGGGCTGACCGTCCGCCGGGCGCCCGGCCACTTAATAGCAGTATGCTGCCCTTTCGCTCGTTTGCGGTCGAGATGCGAGCCAACGGAGCAGAGGCCGTTGCTGCCGGCTTCGCTTTCCGGCAAAGTAAATTCTCCACTCATGGCAGTCCGCGAAACCTTTCATGCCGCTTTCCAAATGAAACTCTCGAATAAATCGTCTGGCGGACCCCCATTGCTGCCCGATCACCACCAGCCATGCCGATGATACTCTCCTTCGCTCGCACCACGCATTTTGCAACGAGATATTTAATTACAGTCCACGCGTCGATTAAAGTGATTCAGCGGACGCCTACCCCATTGAGAATCGAGTTCTCGTTCCGTAGTACGTACGACAAGTAAGTACTGCTGCCAAGGAAGAAAGAAAGAGAGGAAGCGGCGCTCGACGGCGAAAAAAAGTCTGCCGAATAATGACCTTCTCTTTGAACGATAATGATCCCTCCTGATAATTCGAAGCGCCTATAAGAAGGAGCAGCTCGCTCGAAAGGCTATAATGATCGTGTAACGAAATACGAGCATCGCCTGTCTCTCCCTCTTTCTCGTTTCCTCCTTCTGCAACCAATGTGCCAAAGCACTACTGTACGCCTCTCCGAGCCTCTCCTTCTATCATTCGGGATACACCTTGAAAGCGAACGAATGAGATGGCGATTTCTTCGCGTAGCCGCCAAGACGACTGCGGCCCGAAGAGCCGTTCACGAAAATGACGAAGTTGGCAACGCAGATTACTGCCAAGGACCTCGTTAGCCAGTCTATCTAACCAGTGGGCCGTGTCCCGACTAATTAATTGTAAAAACAGATTGAGTCGCCAGCAGCAGCCGCGTCCAGCCAATGACAGTGTGATCGAGCAAATTATACCGTTCATCGGCTTCGACATCTTAACATCACTATTCGCGCGCTCCATCTTTCTTACTGCAAATCACTGGATTCCAGTATGATCTTGCTCTGCAGGATAAATATCAGTAGTCGCACGCTAGCTTTCAACAAGCCTGTAGAAGCAGGAGGAGGAAGTGTCGAAGCGTAGGAAGCAGCTGCCGGACACGTCTGGCCAGTCACCGTCCCTTTCTACTTGGACGCCGCGTGTCATCCGCAATTTCTCGCGGCGAGAATCTTGAAATGCGGATTTCTTGCAGCTCCCAAGTTATTTCGTAGCAAAAACAGTGGATCAAGCGATGCACAGTGCTAGGACTTTAGTTCCAAGCATCTATCCGGGTGGTGTTCGGTAGAAGTAATCTTGTGCTCACAGCAGGGAGAAAGAAGGCAGGCCGTAGTACGTATCGAGGCATTGACAGTATGTGCTCGCAGGGATGATGGAGCGAGCGTCGCGTCGCGTCGCGTCGGCAAGCGGTCATGTGCCAAGCAAAATCTCAAATTGAGTCGTCGCAGTCGTTTCCGCGAGAATCTTGCTGCGACACGTTTTCTCCCAGTGAGTCGTCCGACTTCTTTGTATGACGATGACTGGGCAAACAGATGCGCTCGAGCTCTCCATCGACGGCTAACATTTCTCCTCGGCTAGTCGCGCTCGTATACTTATTGGAAGCTAGTAATGCTTCCTTCGAAAGTCGTATTTCTCTGCGATTAGTCGAGGTCGCGCTAGTAATTCAGCCTCTTACAACCAGATAGAATCGGCCGGTAAATGTAATTATATCGATTCCATGGGGCACGTGTTTAATTGTCTCTAACTAATCAGCCGGTGCGCTAAGACCTCAATCTGGTCCAGCGGGAAGCCCGAAATACAGCCACGGGCGTACGATGCGGCCAGACGATAATCGCAAATTGGATTATAATTCGCGGGAGATAAGTCACGCTCGTCACCTCGACTGCGAAATGACCGGAGAGGAGAGCGAGACGACGCATGTACGCCTCGGTTTCTTCTTCTCCCTCTCTGTCAAGAGAAGAGAGCTTCACGTGGCCTCTTTTTCCCCCCCGTCCGCCTCCTCCCTTCGCCCCTCTCCCCCTCCTCCTACTACTCCTCTCGGCGAGTCTCCTCGAGTGCCACCCTCTCCGTCAATTATTTCGTAATTGAATGCGAAGAAGCCGAGAGTCATCGTTTAAATTATCATTCCCGACAGCCCACCGGCGTACGTGCTGCTCATTGTTTATCGCCCCAGGAATGAGGAAAGGAAGAGCGGCATCCTGCCACTTTCCGATTAGCATTTTTCTCCCTTATTAAACTGGCTCCCATCTCGTACAAACCGATTGAACCCACCATGGTAAAGCTCTCTTTCTCTTTCTCTCTTTCAGGCTCCTCGCCGCTGACACCGACTATCTTCAAGGCGCGCCCTTTACAATCGATGGATAAAGGTAAGTGTCGGAGATCGAGCTAGGAGTCTCGCGTTGGAAGGTGCGAGCATGAAGAGAGCAATCTCTGAGATAACGAATCAGTGTTCCAACTGGCTCTATTGAGGATGATATCGAGTGCGAGGTCGAGCCAGGTATGCTCTCCCTCTCTCTTTCTCTCTCCTGATCGTCTCTCGACACGAGAGCGGACTGGGCGATCCATGTTGTCACGTGGGATGCCCTCGAAAGGGCAGAGAGAAGACTATTCCTAAGTCTCGCGGGCTCCTTCTCTCCCTGTTGCGCGAGAGTGAGCGGACGCGCGGGCGCGCGCTCGCGCGCGAACACCTGATCGTTATCGAGCTAATAAATAGCCCGGGAGAGTGACTACAATATTTCGTGACAAGTTAATCACGCTCGCAGCGGAGGACCAATTCCCTCGGGGGCAGCCGAGAGAGGAAGCGGCGTGCAGCGTGGGGGCGCCTTGCCCCGGCGCAATGGATGAATCCACAGAAAGTGCACATATTTATGTAAATGCGCGTGTCCGAGGCGTCCGTGGCTGGTGTGGCCTCTTTGTTTTACAAATACGCCACTTGGAGCCACGAAGACGAGAGCGGAGGCCGGTGCCCGGTGCCCGGTGGCGGCGGCGGCGGCGGCGGCCATCGCTGTGGTGTTTGATGACTCGGCACTAGTGCTCATCGCTCAGGCTCTCCTTCGGCAACTCACAGATCATCGCCGTACCGATTGGCATACGATTAACATTAATTATCCTGCCAGAGAGTGTGCATTCATCATGGGAAACAGCGGACGGGCCGGCGTATGCGGCGGCGACGCGCGCGCGTTACGTGCGACTTTACCTTGCTCACTTTACCCGCCAGCTGCACGCTGATTTCAGTCTTGTTACCAGATACGTCTTGATCGTTACTGCCTGCCGACCAACTTTGTAAATCCATTCTAATTTCCTGCTGTGCGAAACAGAGAGAGAAAGAGAGGAAGGAGGCAAATGAAATTAGTTCGTGTCGCGTACTCTCAATTCTGGAGTTTCTCTTCTGTTTTAGTGATTTGTCGTTGGAGAGAGCATGTGATTCCTGGGCTCTGACGGGGTAAAAGTCCCTATCCTCTTACCCTGAGCTCTCGCTATGGCAACTCCGCTTAGTATTTTAGGCGCTCCTGTTTGCACTCGGTGACGCCGCGCCGGTCCGCGGGAACTAGCGCGGTGGGGGATTAGTCCAAATGGTAATCCGGTAGGCAAAGCATGGCATTACATAGAGGCACACCCGCGCACCCCGGCGTCTCTATACGCTTCTGTTTTTACAACGGGGACACGTTAACGCCCTGTCACTTGTTTCGTGTTTGCTCGCTCGTTTGATCTTTAAGCACGCTTCATTTGCCGCTTATTTGCCGTGCACCGCCTGTATGCGCTTCATCTCGCGTGCCTACGTGCGCGAGAGTTGCAACATAAGGCTGAGATTTCACAGCCAGCCTCCTCCCTGTCCCGGCCGCCGCCGATGCGAGGACGCTTCGGCAAATAAGCGTCGCTCTCCCGAATGCCACCCTGCCAAAACAACCCGATACTATTGGAAACAGTGGCTCCTCTCGCTACGACTGCGTAACGCAGCCACAGCTCTGACCGACTGCCACTAGTTTATGTAATCTACTGAAACTAGCTGCTACAGACTTTGTAGGAAACACGATCGAAACGTAATCAATCTAAGTGGCCGGCTAATACTAGCGAGATTTGATCGAGCTTCGAGATAAGAATTCGACTACTCATACTCCCTTATTACCGAGAGACTTGAGGCTGCTCCGAGCAACACGTGAACTGTCATCCGACTCGCACCGAGGAAATACTAAAACAAATTCTGCTCCGCCTAGTAGATATTAGTGTGTACGCCCAGTGGAATAGGTGCTGTCGGTAGAGCTGTGAGAGTCTGACATCGATATCGCACTGGTGATCAATTTTTCTTCGAGCCGCTGCTCTCGGAGGACGTGTGGCTATGAAAAATTTCGGGCGGCCAGTAATGAGGTGGCTTCACAAAAGGACCGCTGTTCGCGTTTGGACAGCCACTGTCATATGTTCTCGGATCCACGGTCATTTGTCTGGACGAGTCGGCTCCTATCTTTTGTTACACCGTCAAAACAGCATTGTGTCGGCCTAACGACTCTCATCTCGTCCGCCACCCTCAACTCCGAACACCATCGCTTCCCAAGTCACATGTCTCCCCTCCTTTCCCTCCCTCGCCCCTCTTGAGAAAAGTCTTTCACGAGTGCGCATTATGCAATTAGTTGAATCGAATCAACTGATAAAACGAGCAAGCAGGCAAAACCTGGCGATTACAGCCACAGGGTTTTAATCGAATATCATGCTCCGGAGATCGGCATTTAGAGCTGTCGGCGATCGCAGCCACATTAATCAAAACTAGTTTCATTAGAAAATTATAATGCTGCCCGAGTACCTGCAATCCAAGTGTCGTGCCAGCCGTGCAATATCTCAGACACGTACAAATTACAGATATTATCTCGGTAATTGGAAATCCGGCAACTCTTGGATCTGATGTACTCCTGCTTTACCTTTTCTCGCTCGCAGCCTCCGGTGTATTTTCACTAAATTGACCCTTTTCTTCGGTAAATTGTTGTATTTGGGAAATCCATTGGAAGTTGCTTGATCGCGGACGATATCCCTCTCGGTATCATTGAGATGCGAACAGTAGTGCACCACCCACCGCGTTCGTTGCTCCGGGTACTATTAGCATCCCGAGACAATCGAGCGCCCGGAGCGCAGCACGACAGCACGAGAAAGCCGCTGAATTTATCGTAATTTTATGTATGGCACAATCAGCGCTCTCGGTGGCGGATAAAAAGGTGGAGGCGAACCGCATGATTTACTGCCTTTTAAGAACTCACTCGGCTCGAGCCTCGCGGAACATGTTCCGTTCCTTTGGACCACAGCGGTAGAAGTTAACGCGCGCGCCGCCGGCCAGCATCTCTCTGGCGCAACGCATTGAAAGTGATACGTCGAGGCGCATTCTTTCAGCACGCACCTCATTTATAACCGAGCGAGAGATATATAGAAAGAAGCTTTGCGCAACCGGAGAGTAGGAGCTTTCAGTCTCGAAGAGGAGATTCGTTTTTGATCGAGCGCTCCTGTCAGATTAATGAGCAGCGCTGCACTCCTTCTCGCACCGAAAGACGCTTTTTCGGGAGGCTGGCACACCTGCCGGCCTTCCTAGCCTCTCCCACTTTGATGAACTGATCCCATGAGAGTGAAACTGACTCTACGCCCATTCCCCACTTGTCCTCTCCAACATTTCCATCTTTTATTACTGAAAGATTTCGATGACGTGTATACGCCAGGCTCGATCAAATGCCACTGGAAGAGCACCGCTCGAAATTCGTTTGACTTAAGTGGCTGACTACTAATTTAGAACTGGCCAAGATAAATGGCGCTGGGATTAATCGGTTGGATCGACAGTGCGAGGTAGGAATATAGAGCTTCTAAAACTGTGTAATCGTTCCCTCCAGTGGCTAGCTAATCGTTGGTACGCGCAGCACCTATAATTTATGCGTCATGCAATCACTGCTGGGCAGAATTGAGGCACCCTCGACGCGTTAAAAAGAGAGGCGACATTAGCAAGCTAGATTTACCAGGTGTTAATAACGCGCCTAACCCTCGGGCGAGAAAATTAGATAAGCAACTCTGTTAAGAGATCATCCACGAAGACAGAAGAGATGGTTACACACCGGTGGCCATAAATTCGAAATGAAGTACCGAAAAATGTAGCGGGCGCGGGCTTGCGAGTATACCTGGGGGAGATCGGGTGTCCAGGGTTACTCGCTGGGAGTTCGAAAAATCCAGTAATCCGATTCGATTTTTATTGGGAAAATCTGGAATGGGTGTCGCGCTCGGGAGGAGCGATAGGTGGCCTGGACCATTCTCGGGACGTGGATCGGATCATCCGGTTGGCTTTGGCTAATGATCGGAAACGATCCAGCGGTGGTCGCGGCTAGTCCTCGGCTTGCTCTTCTAAGGTGCAAAGACCCGCTCTCTAAGGTACTTTGTAACCCCATACACCGTGGCTAATTGACATGCGAGGCGTGGGGTATCGCGTTGTAGCGGGCGGCGATAATCTGGGAAACAGCGACTTCGGTATTATACTTTATAATGGAGCCGGCAGTCAAGGAACAAAAAGGGGAATGAGGAATCGACGTCGACAATCAATTTTCTTACTGCTCTTACACGTCGAAGAGAGAAGGCGATACCGCGAGGAAGAGAGAAAGAGAGAGGAGAGGTAAAAGGAAGTCGTCGACCGATGGAAAAAGTCGTTCTGGTGGGTTGTACCTACACCGTGCTCCTTTATGCCACGCGAGCTATACGTCCACCACGCCTAATGAAGACGTATTATTTAATAGACCACCGTCTGCTACACCGTGATTTCGTGCAACAAGCAAGCCATTGTCGTGTCCGCGCTGTAATTGTCAAATTTGTACGAGCAATCTCAAGGGAATTACGTAACGAGAGTCTCTTGACGCACTCCTCTACCATAAGTAGCATATGATTATTATATGTGATAGCTGTCCCAATGAATTCGAACTCCGGCAACTATGTTTCTACTAGATTTATCTGGCATCCCGGCCACCCGATCCCAATCTATTTTCAAACGGTGCGCCGCGCCGCCCAAGTGGGTTCGAATTCGACGGACAATGGGCCAAGTGCTCTCGAGCGACGGGAGTATCGCGTTTGTGTTTCGCGTCGACATGAGCCTGAAACACCCCTGAAACCACACTGCTAAGAGAAAGAGAGTGAGAGCGCCGTGGAAGTTCTTGCCACGACAGAAGCTGCGGAAAGTCTGAAGGGATGCCGGGCGGGCGGGCGGGCGGCGGCGGCGGTGGCGGAGGAAAAACAAAGCGTACAAGCGGAGGACCACCGCCGCCGAATCGAGTGTCACTTGGGTCTTCGGCGTACGTACACGAAAGCGTCCCCTTGAGTTCGCGTCGAGTGGCCGCTTGAGGGGAGAGAAGCGGTCAAATCGATACAGTGTTTTGTTTTAAGTGACGTTAAAAGGGTCGGGCGAGACAAAACATCAGGGAAACATACGCGCGCGAGCACACACACAGACATATAGTCTGTCACGGTGTAGAGGAATTTCGGGATAAGTCTGTTGGTTCCTGGCGCAATTCCCACTAGTCTGCTACGTTCGCTCGGCTGTAAAGAATGTGCGTTGATTGTGCAAAAGTCGTGGCACCGCTAGCATAATTTCCATAGGTGAGAGAGAGAGAGAGAGAGGGAGAGAAAACAGCAGGTAATAGCAAGTGCATAACGAGCTTTCATTCTCGGGGCTGACAAAGTCGGCAGAGATGTCGACGAGTGAAATGAGGGGAATGTTGTTGGTTCGTTCACGGAGGCTTTTCTGATTTACCGCTGGCTGGCCGGCCAGCAGTCAGCTGCGCTCGAAGTGCACGGGACATTAAATACGAATGACTTGTCGATATTAAAATATGCGTGCGCGAATGCACGCCCGACTCTCGGCCGGCCGGCCCGCCTAGCGCAATTCCCCGGCCGCTTTTGTGCCGAGGCCGGCCACTATAATGGCATTGATAATTTTTTCAATTTGCCAAAGTTACAAAACAAACGTGTTGCCTTGGGTGCTCGCTCTCTTTTCCCTGCGAGCGGGCGCGCGCGCGCTCACGCTCGCCCTCGATCAAAGCGCCGGGGCGGCGGCATTGTGACGAGGAAACACGAATTCCTGGTCTGGAAACGAGTGTTTTAACAACTCTCTCCCTCGCGGACCCCCCGGAGCCCGGGCTCCGCTCTCAAAATCTATTTTCATCGTCGGACAGATGTAACTTCGCTCTCTCGTGGCAGCGACGCGTGCATCGATCGTCAGTTGTCTCTGTACGTCAGGGCCCTCCAACCCCGGAGACCCCCTTTGCCCTTCCCATCGCTCTCTCTCTTCAATCTGCAGTCAATTGTTTCCAGCTAAACTGTTTGCCTTTCAGTCGGCACCCTTTTGCTGCGCCTCTCTCCACTCGCACCACTCACTCACTCACTCACTCTCTCATCTCTTTCTCCTTCTCCTTCTATTTGCTCCGTTTAATGTGGCGCGAGCTTTCACAAGGCCCGCCGGAGTTTTCGGCAGGGCGAAACGCCGAACGTCGAACGTCGAGACTGCTGGTGCTGCTGCTGCTGCTGCTTCGAACCCACTAAAGAAACTTTTCGACGCCCGCCTACCGGGGGGGATGATCGAAAGGCCTCGCAAACCAATATGCCTGGCGCTACAGCTGTTTGCGTAGAGGACGAGCGCCGTGCTTTTCGAGCTCCTTGTCGGATGTAGTCGGTCTTCTTGTAGTAGCAAGGACGCGCTTACCAACCAAGACTTTCGGTTATACGTTAATCCTTTTTTCCCCCCGGCGGCCATTAATTCCCCGGCGTGTATCGGAGAGAGCGGCGCGTAATTATGACTATAAGTTCCACGTCTGGTGCTCTAGTCGGTCAGGATGAAATTAAGACGGCAGGCCGCGATAGGTTTTCAATTCGAAAACAATTAATCACTGCTGCCTCCCGCGAGTCCGCGCCTTATCCGGTAACGGCTTAATTATAAAACAATCACGCTCTCTCTACTCCGGGGTACCGGTACACGTAAAAGGCGATCGAGACGCGAACGAGCTCCTCTCTCTCCCTCTCTCTCCCGCTCTTTCTCCGTCTCGCATCCGCGCTCGCGCGCGCGCGCGCGCTCTCGGGAATATGTGCTAAATCATCTGCTGGTCGTTTGTTAGCAGGTACCGGGGCCGCCTCCTGGTGTAACTATCAGCCGCGAGCCCACGAAACGAGAGACGATGCTTTCGATACTCGCCGATATAATCCGCTCTCGTTTCCCCTCGGGTCCACCCCTCTCTCTCTCTCTACGCGCTCCCGAAATCCGAATGCACTTCCCTAACGAGGCCACCGGCTCAATCTAATCGCTCCTGGCTGGCCTTCTCCTACCAAATAAATCGTCCGTACTCTTTTTCACCCTCGTAACAACAGCCCGACAGACAGACAAGCTTGCCCGGTCCGCGCCCGGTGTAAGGTGTTTTCCACGAAGGATTCTCGTGCGTAAAGAAAGTGCGGGGAACCGATCGGTGTATCGCCGAAGGCTTCCGCTTCGGTGCACGATATTGCCGAAACCGATCTATCGTCCATCGACGTATCCGATCTCCCGGCGGTAACCGAAGTCGCCGGCCCTTTGTAGTACACACGAGCGAACCTGCGCGAGGAAGAGAACCAGGAGGAGGAGGAGAGGAGGCGGAGGAGGCTGGACAGGACTCGCACGACCGACTAGTGTTCGATAGAAACTTTGGAAGGGAAAAAAAGGCCACCGACGAGCATGGTAGTGCGGTCTTCCTAAGGTGGCCCGGTAATCAGGATGATCGATATCTCCAAGCCTCCCTCTGGCCCCCTTCTTCTCCTTCTACTCTCCTGGCCCCGTTTTGGTCCAGGTCCTCTCTTAGTTTCGGCGTACTCGCGCTCCGCCGCCCAGGCGTCCTCCCTCCCTCTCACTCCTCTCGAGTCTCCTCCCTCTGTCTCGCTCTTCATTCATGCTCGAGGAATTCCTTCTGTTTACGAGTTCCTGAAGATCGCGGGCCCCCCTGGCCGCTAAGCGTCTCGTGGTCAGATTGTCAGCCGCTTAATTAACCGTGAAACGAGCGAGGGGTAGCCGGACACCATAGACGAGACCGCACGATGGCAGGACATTCGATACACCCCCGAACTCTCTGTGTCGCTAGAGCGGGATATCCAGCTCGGGCCGAAAAAGAGGGAAGGAGAGGAGAGAGTAGCGGGAGGAGGTGCAGGTTCTTCTTTCTATACGAGGTAGTCCTTGGTGAGCGCGCTCTACGTTGGTAGAGAGTACGTAGCGCGCTCGCTCTCCGCTCTGACCAGGTAACCGGACACCCTGATCACGGACCGATGGAACTCTATATCACAGGTGGTAGTCGCTACGAAGGTCCTCCGACTGTCAGAGATGCTCTCCTTCTTCTTACTCGACGATCCCCCCTCGCTCACTCGCTCGCCCACCGATCGTTTTGTTAGATTTTATAAGAACGATGTAACTCTTCCTTGATTTTCGACCGCTGTAAGACTCTTCCCTTACTGCTCGGCTTTTAACTTTGACCCAACTTTGTTAGATCGAGATAACTCGACGTACTTCTCTCGGCTCTCTGACTCGCGCCAAGAGTGGCATTAATTGATTCGTAGCTCGATCGATTAGCGCAACTCTCCGAGTTGCACCTTTCAAGCATCGGCTTGCCGCGCACAATGTACTCCCTTATCCGATCTGCTAACTAATGGCAGCGTACAAGATCGGGTGAAAAATGAATGTAAATTCTATCGAGAGCGATGATACGAATGCAGGAAATAGAACGTATGCATTTTAAGTAGCTTGTTTTAAGACATCGGAGCTGTCAAGGCGTCGTTAATTATGTGACAAGTGGCTGCTGTTGATCGAGGTGTAATGAGCAGTGTCGGGTGATCGAAGCCTGCTTGAGCGAGTATCGGCTGGCGTTGTCAGGTCAAGCAGTACGATCTTTGCACGTCGACACCCCTTTCGAGGTTACTTAATATCACGCGTTATAATAACCACCGGATCACACTTGCAACCTGCCTGCCGGGCACCTGCTCCTGCTAGGATACTGGATTTCAAAGGAGTGCCAATGTCAGACTACAATCTGCATGCTCTCTCTATCGTAAGTCAGAGCCAGAGGACTAGATCGGGATATATCTCTTTCACGAGAGGATAAAGAGACTAGCATTTACGAGTTGGAAGTTGGAACGAAGAGAGCAAGATCGCTCTGCTCTGCTCTTTCTCTCTCTGATATAGAGAGAGGCTGTTTCGCGATGGCGTTTCATCGCTATATTTCATTGGGAGGACGGGGAACAAAGCGGCGTTGGAAGAGGGGTATCGGTTACCTCACGAGCCCTTCGCGTACAAGGGGTACTCTTTTCAACGCCTTCCAGCCTCCTTCTGTCCCTTCGGAATCGCTTTTTTCCTCCCGCTCGCCACGGCAATCCGGCAGGCTGGACGCTCTTTCTTTTCAGCTGGCATAATACGCTCCTTTAGCCCCCTAATGAGCGGCAATTACGCTGTCTCTGCGACTAACGATCACTGACGATCGATGATCTCCCTTCCACCCCTCCTCCCCAACGCGCGAGAACGTCGCTCGAGAATCTCGACCCATTTGTCCGCGCGGCCCAAGACAAAAGCGGCGGCGCGCACGCGATCTTCCCCGCTACGAATGAATCTGGAATGGAATCTCTCGCTGCGGAACGTATCTTCCCAATAAGGGCAGCGCGTCGATTGGAAGGTGCGAGAGATATGACGTCCGACTCGTCAGCCAACGAGCTTCCAACCTGAAACAATGCTCCTCGTCTATCGAGCCTTTTGTACAGATAATGATACGTTGCCACAATCAGCCGCTTCAAGGCGATCCTGTGGGCGGAAATCCTGCTTGATCGAATTGATTTGATCCACTGGACCGTTTTGATCTCTATGAGCGAGGGTACCTGATCGCGGCCAGATGAATGGGAACGGGAGGTTTCCTCGAGGGACACTCGAGAGGGGGCCCCGCCGCCGCCGCCGCCGCCGCCGAAGGTGCGAGCCTCCTCTCTGAGGAGTGATCGGTCAATGATGCGGCGAAGGTCATGCGAGTCCATTGACGAAACGTCGGTTCAAGTAGAGTTAACCTCGGTGCATAAATAACGGCGCATTCGCCTGCGTCTCTCCGCCCCTCGAGTGCATTCGCAGTTTAATATTGCTGCCACGATTGAGGCGTCACGTGCCCGAATTATTTATAACGCGCGGCCTATCTGCTCCGACAATTCGGGGCTATTTCTGTTGATTGGCGGGAATGCGAGGCGCGCGCGCGCGCGCGCATGTAGTGCCCGAGGGATGCTAATAAAATGTATCACTCGGGCCAGACATTAGTGGCAATATTATTATCCTTATCGTGCCGAGCGATCTCGACTAACAGGTACCCAAGCCGTAGAAGCAATATCGTAAACGATTTCATTTTCCCTCTTCTCTTTGGCCCTTTGACCCTCGAAACTGCGATAATGCGACTCGAGCAATAGAACTTTGTCACGGAATAGGGTGCGTCGGGATTCCAAGGGAAAGAGGAGCAAGTCTCCGGCACAAGGTTGCGCGAGAAAGGACAAAGCACTCACGTGCAATCGAAGGATACTAGTTGGAGAAAAAGGGGGCGGCGAGCATGTGCGCGGGATGAACGCGAGAGAAATTGTCGGACACAGTGTATCGCTGCTGGAGAACTTCCGTGTCCGAATCGATAGCAGTCGGACGAATTAGTAGCTTGCGGTCCAATATCTCTCGCCCCTAATATTCCGACGTGCGTGCACCCTCGATGAGAGCCGGGTGCGGAATACACGCGTTTACTATGCCCTGGCGAGGGGAACCCCTGCGGTGAGCCCGTGAAAACAGCCACCAGACATTGGCCTCCACTCGTGAAACAAAAAGCGACCGTCGCGGAAACAAGTGACAGCTGCCCCACGCACGTCAATTACCTATTTGTACTTCTCACCCACCCCCCGCCCTTACCGACAATCCCGAGATCCGTCTTGCCAGTGTATCTAATTATCTGTCAATACATTCTGCCGAGGGAAATTGGCCCCAATTTACTAGTGGTGGCCACTCGATAGCAGAGAAATTGTCCGAGTTGTTTGATATCTAGTGGCAGCTAGTATGCAGAATGCGGGAAGTGAAGGATCGATTAGTCGAAGAGTTAAGGATCTCGTGATGGCAGGAGGTGACCGTCATCCTAGTCAATTTAACTTGTCGTCGCAGGGGTGAATGGCACAACACACCTGACATTCACGCCTTCGAAATGTGCGCCGGCTCGATCAAAGGCGGATATATGGCTCAAGTAGAAATTATTGCGAATAAACGGCCTCGAGGTAGCAGGGCGCATCGCGCCAGGAAATTGGATTGTGAATGGAGCGGCATCACGGAGATCGTTGCCAAACGCGTGCCATTAGAGGGACCAGCGGTCCAGCGGCTTGAAAAGGGTCTTCGGGCGGGCGCAGCAGAGCCGAGAGCTCTCTCTCTCTCTTTTATTTGCGGTGCGGAATGCCGCGGCAATTTGGCCGCGATATTTAATTATATCTCGAAAATTTCCCGTTTTATTAATTCAGGGTTTTTCCTGCGCTCTCGTTGACCGTTGGAACAGGCTTATACCGTTTTCTGCTCGTGAGGAGGAGAACAACTTCGGCCAGCCAGCCATTCAACCGCTCCGGAACGGGCGCGAGCGCGCGCACACATACCCACCATCAATCACGTTAGCTCGTGACAAGCTTTGACAAAAAGCTGCCACGCGAATTTCGCGGCCACCCTGGAGTGCGCGCTAGAGACGCGGCGGTAATATCCGCGCACCTTTTTCATTGCCTGGCCGACTATTGCCAGGAATGTCGAAATGCGGCAATCATTAGCAACCCACCGGCAGACGGCACAACACTCGATCCGCGAGCGATTCGCCCGCTCTTTCTTCGAGAGTGCGCCCGGCCCGGTCGAGTCGAGTCGAGCCGAGCCGGGCCTCTCGCCTGTAATCTATCACGAAGGGCTCGTGCGCGAGCAGGTGTCATGGCAGCCTGCCGCTAATGATCCTGGACATCCAACGTGGAATTAATCATTGCCTTTGTCTCTCCTACTTTTTACCTAGAAGCACCACCCGCCCCGCATCCGCGAGCGATTCTCGCCTACCTTTTCGCTTTTACCACGCGAAATCTCTTTCTCGCCTCCGGTCATTATTCCCGCTAATACCTTCCATTGGTTGGCTTCTCGGCGATCCCAACGCTCTCGCCAGCTCTAAATACTTTGTAGGATCTTTCACGATCCAGCGGTGGAAAAACATCGGCCCGCCAATGGAGAACGGAGCGCCGCGAAAAAGAAGCGGCGAAAGAAGCGAATGTCGGTTTAGAGGCGAGCCGAGGCTATATGTATCTCGGTGTCCGCAGTGGAGCGGAAGCGCTGGCAAGAAAGGCGAGTGCACGTTTTTCAGGATCCAGCGCGATTATTAACGCCGGCGATTTAGTCGGACGGCGCGGCGCGGCGCGGCGCGCGTATCTGCCCTTTTTATCCTCCATGGATCTTGCGCGCTGCCGCTGTGCCTCTTGGGAAACTATTAACTGGCGAGGTGCTGCTTAAAGAGGTTCCAGCGTATCCGGCAATTTCCTCGCGTGGGTAGCTGACGCGTCGGGCGGCGAGCCGCTGGCGTTCTTTCAAAACGGGAATCTCCTGTCCGATTCGCGTCAGGCAGCTGTCCTCTGTCTACCGATGGACATTCTTCCCTCGGAGGACACACCAGACCGTCTCTCTTCTCTGGCTGTTTGCCTGCTTGCCTGCTTGCCTGCCTTTCCAATTTTTTCCCTCGGTCATGAAATTGCTCGAACATACATAGAGAGATACTCGCGATGACATCCGCCACTTCTCAATGTAGCCAGTGTATTCCTCCTTCCCGCTTGTATTTAGGGTCATCAAGATAACGGAAGAGCTGTGACACTTGACCGTGACTGAACGATGCCCGCGGTGGGCTCCGTCGGGGATTTTCTCGTAATAATCATTCGTAACGAGAGGCTCCTTTTCTCCACGCGGCCAAGAAGACGAGTCTCTTCCTATACTCGGCGAGTGTAGTCGCGCTGAATACGCTCGGTCGCACGCAGTGATAAATTCTCAAAGTGTCGTTTCGTGTCGTGGCTTTGAAATTAAATTGGACGTCCCGTACACCACTCGCTCGCTCGCTCTCTCGCCGATATAATCGCGCGTGAACCAGCTGCTACCTCTTGAGTGCACTTCGCTCTTTTATGACGAAGTAGCTACGCTCTCTCTCCCCGCCCTCCTCTCCTCCTCCTCCCAACCACCCCACGTTCTCCCCCTGCCGCGCTTGACTTGCCACTTGGGTAACGCCGGAACTAATTTTCGAAGCCACAACAAGTATGTCACTAAGCGGAGCTTGATTCTTATTTGCCGAAGAATGATGATTTGCCGAGACAATACCGCACCGCTTGATATATGTATGTATGTCCGCCTGTCACGGTGAGAGCGGAGAGGATCCGCAGCGAGAGGAGGAAAAAATTCTTATTTCGTATGTATGTCCGCGCGGCTTCATCGTTCACACGTCATGAATCATGCCGAGTCGCCGGCGGAGAACAGGCCGGAGAAGAACAGTGGAAACAGAAGGTGACGAGAGGAGAGTTTGCCAGAGAGAGCACAAAGGGAGGAAGGAACTGAACGCGGCGATTCGCAGGAGGAGCAGCAGAATGAAGGGACGAGGGTGGTGGGCGAGAGAAAGAGAAAGAGAGAGGGCGGGAGGGAGAGTAGCGCCAAGAGCCAGACGGGATCTGCTTGGAAACGCAAACAGAGAGGAGCGAGCGAGCGAGCGGCCTGGCTCCTCTAATACACCGGGGACTTTATCAAAATCTGATAACTTCAGAAGCGAAGGCAACGTCGGGAGAGGAGAGGTGAAACACGCCCGCCGTTCGCTCGAGCTAAGCCACCCCCGAAAAGCCAGCAACACCGAGGGTCGTTGAGGTGGTTATCCCTTCCCACTGCTTCTCATGTTCCTGGCGAAAGCCACGCTACTCGAGGCCGGATCTACTCGGATATACCGCAATTTCGAATTTTACCACCGGCTCCTCAGAAATCCCCCTTTCTCTCTTTAATTATTAACACGAGAAAATCGAGCGCGCCTCAACGAGACTGCCATATTCCATAAGAAGAGTGCAAACTTTCTTCAGCGATCGCTACGAAATCTCTCGCGTACAATAATCTAAGGAGACCGAATGAGAGGAGCGTCTGGCTTTTTTGCAAGGCAACGAACTTTGCTATCAACATTCTACGAGTTCTCGGGATGCAACGCCGCTTGGAGGAAACGTGACCGATTGTAGAGAGCCGAGTGAAGCGAGATAGGAGGAGGAAGAGGGCGAGTGGTGGCACAGTGCGAAACGGAACATACGTGTTTCAGGCTGGTCCCGAGTGATACATACATAGCCGTGGGGGCACATCGTAGAAAGCCGGGCGAGTTCCCGCGGCGTATATGGACCTAGGTACATCCTCGCGCGAGCGTACATACACCCGAGCCGTCCCTACATACGCCCTATACATAGAAGGCCGGCTGGTATATGCAGCTACGTGCGAGCACGGAGATTGCTCCGGGGCTTTCGGGGTTGAGCATATTGAATAACTCGCTCGCTGGACCGCGAAAATATACCGCGAGGCTGGCAGTATGCGGATCGACGTTCCTGAAAGGACCTTCCAGGATCCTCGGGGCGGGCGCAGTATCCTGTCTACGTGTCTACCTAACCCACCCCTGGAGCACGCTCACGCGGCGACTATACCAACCCTCCTCCAAAGCGAGAGAGAGAGAGAGAGAGAACGAGAGAGAGAGGGAAGGGGGTGACTCGACTCGACTCGTCCGCAGCTCCCCGGGATTACCCCTGTGTGCCAGAGTCTGAAAATGCACCTCCAGCACACACTACGAGAATTTTGTCGCGATGGCTTCGCCAGATTCCCTCTACACTAGACTCTACTCCTCCCTACCGCCCGCCCGCCCTTCCACCCTTCGCCCTTTCTGTCTCTTCGTCTCTACTTCTCGTGATTGAAAGAACACTTTTTCTTATCGATTTCAGCGACTTTTCTATTCTAGTATCCTCTGCTATGAATACTCATATGCGCTATTAGTGGTTTAGAGTATTCTAGTTTTGAGTACTGATGCTAATGAAATGCTAGAGATAGAAAATAGAGTGGTTGGGATTAAGAGAAGTCTGAGCATTGGATTTCTAAGGAGAGATTGATTTCCTGCGGACATGTGGGAGGCTCCAGGGAGAATCCTCATTCGGCTCGGTGAAGCAAGCTCTGGTTAGGGCGAGTGGGGGATCGGGCAAGAGGGGGTTCGTCCGGAATTCGCGGGATAACATGCAGGAAAACGTGGCTCCAGGCCAGATGCGGAATGTCGTTATCTTGGGTAACGATAGGCACACTGCACGCCCATTGTTGGCTAACTCGACTTGATTACACGGACTTGCTATGCTCGGCCAAAGGGAATTTACTGGTCGACCGGAAGAGCATTTTATTGTAAAAACTTTAATGCTACGATTTTCATCGCATTTACTCTCGAAGCAGAGCTATTGTTCGAATGATGTTGTCAACGAGTCCGAAAGAGTAGATGCCAGCGGACAGTGTAAGTCGGGAACGTGCAATCTTTGGTCGGAGCGCGAGCTCGTCAAGATCAATTAGAGCAGTGTACTCTTGAGCGATCGTCGACCGTTAACGATATATCAATTACAACGTGGACGTACATAACGACTATTAATGACTTCATTCAGAGCGCAATAATTGCCGGAGTCATGCGCGTATCCCCTCCGTTGAATCTGGGTCGCGACGACTTTCCAAGGAAACACAGTCCTCCAGCGAAACACATCGAACTCCATCGAGCCGAAATTAATAGCAACTAATTTTTTCTTTACAATCGAAACTCCCCGAAACTTTTAATTCCCGCACGAATAAATCCGAACGGTTAATCGTAGCTCGCGAGCAGGAAATCGGGCGCATTTCAGCGAAATCGAGTGGGCAAACTGAATTCCCATGAAAAAAAAATTGAAATATTCCGCATAAAACGACCTAACAATCGACCCTCCGTTAAAAAGCCGCTCGGTGCTCGTGCGCGCTCCCGTTAATAATTACGAACACTACCTTCCCGGAAATACTGGGGAAATGCTGAAAATGCAATCGCGCGAAAATTTCGCCCGCTACTCTTTCAGCGCGGCCGCCCTCCTCTATAATTTAAAATACTGCCCGTCGATCGTATTGATTGGCGATGCAATTCCATTTGCCTACCGTTAAGCGGGCACCTGTAAGTAAATCTGTAATTTTCCTGCACACCGAGCTGCTAACGAAATATGCCCGAGCAATTCTTTCCCCGGCAATTTTCGGAGCCTCGGCTGAGTCATATGGCAAAATCGCGTGGTTATGGGGACGAGTGAGTAGGTGCTTCTTCTCTAAGGTGTCGAGCGGTTTCAGCGAATACGAGGAGGCCGTCCGGTTTTCCCATGGGCTGTAAATCACGGAAAGTACGGTGCCGTTTTTCGAGTGGTGTGAGGGAACACCTTAATGACACCAACAGACAGGACACGACAGGCATAGGTAGGAAAGGAAGCAAGAAGCGGAGACATATATCCCGTAAGATTGAGCCATGGGGCCATGGGGAAAACCCAGGGCGAGAGTTTCCCTTTTATAGGGAAATAATGCCGGCGCTATTCGCCCGCTAGACAAATGGCCGAACAATGCAGCCACCAGGCGATACCTGCCTTGATTGAGCCGGCCGGAATCGGGACGACAGGTGGTACCATCGTCCTCCTGGAGGTACACCACGTTCTCCTTGATATATTCCATAGTGACGGCTACCTAATGACGATCACTCGTGACTAATCGAGGGTGGAACGGATTATCACTCTCTTTCTCCCTCGTCGGCCGATAGCCCAACAGAGATGATAGATGCTTCCAAGTACCTTAAAACCGGCTTGTTAAATGATCGGCACAACTACGCAAACCTCCTCTTTTTACCGGAGACCACGGTAGCATCTCTATTACTGTAAATATTGGCAGCGATCGAGAAAGGAAACGAACTTAGGCGGGGAGATCGTGAGAAAAGTCGCTGCTTCCTCTCGCACCGGAGTTCCGTCGCATTGCCGCTCGGAAAAAGTCTGTTAACGCGCTCGGATGCGAACTGTCTGAGGGAAAGGGCCGACGCCGCCGCCGCCGCCGCGAGCGAGGGGCCAATGACGTTGGATGCTGCACGGCGGATCCCATCCGGCGAAGTTGCTTTCCCTGAAAATTCCTTTCATATCCTGTTTCAATCGAGGCGGAACGGCCGGATGTAAAATTGATTCGAGAGCTATTCCGGCGCCCGATTCCTGTAGGACTTTCCTATGCAACGCGACATCGCGCGAGGCGGACAGGGCGCACAGAGGAGGATATCGGGGATGCGAGAAAGAGAGAGAACTGAGTGGAGGCATCGCCGAAATACAATTTGAAAGACGTAATTCGAAAATCGTCGTTCGCCCGTCGGCAGCGACCCTCCGTCGGACGTCAAAATGAAATTACGCGACCCTCCGCGCGCGGGGACCTTGGGGCAGACACAAAGCCTCGTTTCACGAGGACACTGCACACAACAATCTGACTAAAGGGAACCAAACCACTAATCGTTTCGCGATTAACTCCCATTAAACGCTACTTAATGAACAAAACTTTCCTATCTCTTTTTTCCGGCTGACCACAATTCCAGCGCAAAGGATGCCTTGAATTGTTTAACACGCATTTGCCTAATACTTTCTAGACATTATTAGACCTTTTCTCGATTTTAGAATCTACGGAATCTCGACTAGACTTTAAATATTTGAAGTATATACATCTTTAATAACTAAAAATACATTTGTCGCTCCAATGCAGAGTTTGTCCAAGTATTATTTAAATAGTACGAATATCTCATCGGGATATAAAAATTATCCCGAATTGTCAAAGTATCCTATGGAATGAGGATGAAAGTATGATTAAAGGCGTACCGATTTTTAGCTGCGGCAGCTCGATCTCGTTGTCTCCTGTTCTTGAACCAATTTCCCACTTGGGTCGGCGTGAGTCCCGTGGCGGCAGCGAGTTCTCTCTTCTTCCCTGGATTCGGATACGGATCTTGAAGGTACCACTCTCTCAAGAGGGACCTGGTCCTCTCCTTGAAGCAGTGAGTCTTCTGTTCACCGTCCCAAATAGTTCTTGGCAAGGGGAATTTCTTCCTCACGCGATATTTATCCACTGGACCAAGGGGTCGTCCGCGGAGTTTCTCGGCTTCCTGATAATGCGCTTCGAGCCACATAGCTTGCAATTTCCCATGGGAGTCTTTCGTGAACTTGTGCCTTTCAAGGATGGCGTAAAGTTCCCTGTAGTGTCCGGAATGAAAGGCGACGATCGCGCGCGCCCTTAACACAGCCTCGCTCTGATTCAACTCTTGGATATTAGGATGCGCTACTGGCAGGCTCCAAAGGAACCTGGCCAATCTTTCGATATCTCCGCTCTCTTCGAGAGTCTCGCAGACCGTCGCGACCTGGCTGACGGTGAAGGATAACGTCGGCAATGCAAAGACTGGTGCTGGCACGATCGGGCCAGTGTGTGTCGGTGCTGGTGCACCGGTTCCTGCTGGTGCTACCGCAGACATGTTCGCTCCCTCAATCACTTCAACACTCGAGCTCTTCACCCTTCGCCTTCTCACACGCTTCTTTCACTCTGCCTCCTCTATCTGCTAGCCCTTACAGCATTGATGTCACTCGACTCGCTCGTCTCAAACAACTCCCGACCACGATTTGTGCTTGCTCCTGCTACCTCTCATGATTTTCTCAGTCAAGGCTCGATTAATGTCCGCACGCCCGAGACGGAGATACTAGGCTCCTCACGAGCGAACTAACTCATCCACTTCACGATCGACACTACTGCCCGCTGACATCCGCTAGCGAAACTCGGACCTGAGAATCCCTAGACTGTCACTGTCGAAATGCACTCTGCCACTGTCAACGACACCCCCGAGCCTATCTCTCTCGACTGTCGAACACTTCTCTCCCTTACTACCGGATTGAAGTATGCGGCGATGCCAATCGAATCCACTCGTGCCCGAGGAGGAGTCCTTCGATGTGACTCGATCGAGGACAATCTCGTTAATGACTCCGGCTAGCGATCCGCACCAGGTGAAGTAGTAGGCGGATGATCGGTCCGGATCGCCGCTGGCCGACCAACTGAAACTCACCCCCCGACGGATGTGTCGCCGCGTCAGGTGATCTCGAGGGCAGGTAAGGGTTCGCCCGTTCGCCAGGTAGAAGATATATCCTCGGGGTCAGAGCGTCGAGCCGATCCAGCGGACGGCCGGAGCTTCCTGAGTGCGACGTGGGGATATCACGCGAGGAGGCCGCTGTTGCCTGGATCGGATCGGATAGCAAACTGGTTTCGTTTACAAGCCGGCATCTCGGCACCGGCCCTACCCAGCATGATACGTTTGTACGCGCCCGTTGCAACCGGGTAGTCCCGCCGGCTCGTTGCGAGAGGCACCACTCTACCTTCCACCTCTATCGCTCACTCCCTCTCTCCCCCCATCGAGCTCACTCGCCCCCTCTCTCTCTCGCTCTCTCCAGTTCTCGCCCACCCCACTCTCGCGTTCTCTCTTGCTCGCGCACCTTCTCACCCTCTGCCGGGGGAACCACGAGGCCGCGGAGGGGTAGACGGCGAAAGAGAGACGCCGATAGAAACCTCGGCTGCCAGCCTGCAAGCCACGCCTACCAGGTACACCGGGATTGGCCGGATCCCATCCACGTAGCCATGGTAACCTTTCTTCGTCCTTCCGTGCGGCAGTGTCGGTGGCCGCGTTTGTGTCCGTTTAATTATCCCCACCAGAGTTCTGGCCCCGCTCGCCACTCCACCTCCGAGGATCGCGTTGTATCTCCTACCACCTTGACCGCCGCGTCCCGTCCTCCTTCTCGCTCATACCCTGCACTCGCTCTCACCCCCTTTGCCACCCTGATTCCGACCACCCCCTCTTTTCCGACCCGCTCTTTCCTCACGCCCCCCCCCGCCCGACTCGCCCGACTCGCCCCGCCGACCCGCTGCCCCCGCGGCGCGCAAAGAGAGCGAGACGGAGCGAGCGCGAGCGATCCGACGACAGAAGCAGAAGCAAAGAGTGCAAGGGAGACGACTGGAGAACGATCAATGCACCCCGCGCCAGGAGGAACGGAAAACAGCGCGTCGCCCCGTTGCTTCGACGGTGGGGAAGAAGCCGTCACGACGACGACGGCTATGAGGATATGAGGAGTGAAGCATGTATGAGGAAGACCTCAACACGAACAGAAGCAGGATGGCGCGAGAGGAGGAGGAGGAGGGTTGGGGTGGGGTGGGGAGAAGGAAGGAGAAAGAGAGAAGTATCGCGAACCGCTGCCGTTCCTGCTGCCGTTGCTTCCTTCTGTTGCTCCTGCTGCCGTGATCTCGACGGCAGACAGATTCTCTCGCCCGATAGCGGGCTCAGATCCACCCTGGGCGTCTTGCTCCTGTTTGCCCTCGTCGTCCTTACTGGGAGCAGCTTTCGCGATCCGTTAGTTCGCGAATGCTGTTTCTGATAGCACGCGATTCGCCTCTCGAGTGCCTGCCTGCCGCCCGAATCTTGTTGCTCTTTGCCGCGCAGCGCGGCCAGCCACTGGCGGGGGGAATTTAAGGGGTTGAGAGAAGAGAGGGAGTATTCTCTCTCTCACTTTGGTGGCGATGCTGTATCCTGCGCAGCCGCCCTCGCCTTTTGTCTTTCGCTTTGACGGTGATATCCTTGCGGAGGAGAGTGGAGCTCGGCTTTCCCGAGATTAGAATTATGCTGCCTCCTATCCACCGCGCCCTTAACCGCCGCCGCCGCCGACGCCGCCGCCCCACACGTACTCCACTATCGGAAGAATCTATTTTATTAGAGATCTTGAGACTTGGAGTATGTATATCCGACGAGGCGGTTGACGGCTTTATTCCTCGGTGTGCTCTGGCAGTGCGACCAGAGCCCACCACCGAGACAGGTGGAGAGAGCACACGTATTGAAGATTTGAGGACGCGCGACGGCGCCGAAGGCGTCTCCGTTTTATCGAACGCACAGAGCCAACGTGCGAGCTTTGGTCTCCCGGCAAATATTCCGATTCCACAAGCTCAAACATGGCTTACTTCTTTCCACGTATACGTACGTCCCTCTTAGGCATCTAGCTCATCCGATTTCTTGTTCGCAGAAAGGCCAGCTATGGCCTGGCAACTTAATTATCTCAAACTTGCCGGCAGTGTCTGGAATGTCGAGAGCAAACTTCTCCTTCGAATCAGCTCTTTCAAATAGTTATTCGGAGCGCGGCATGATCCCGATAGAGCAGAGGGGAAATAGAAATCGGGCTGGCGATGATTTCTTCAATTGCGCTGATCTGCAATCGTCGGGTTATACCGTAGGCACGAGCGGCTGTCGAAGCGAAGAGAAGGAGAGAGAGGGAGAGAGAGAAGGAGAGTGGCCCTATTTAAATCGGATTACAGGGAAAGCGGGATTACGAGTTTTTCGAAAGACATCATCCTCCGGGAGCTCACGTTCCCGTAGCTGGACTCTGGGTTTTTCCCGGCCGGCATCCACCGATCCCGGCGTCCCGTGTCTACGTCGCTTCCATTTATGTACGCTGTACACCAGTTACTACCTGATAGCCGTGCGGCGGCGGCGGCAGCGGCGGCGGCGGCAAAAGGGGTCGAGGGTGAATCCTCGCACTCACCCACCCTTCAGCTTGCACCGCGGAATTGCCTACTGTAATCTATCGCCTCGGACAATGGAACCTGTGGCGTTAATCCTAGATAATAGCAGGACTGCATCACTAATGAATTCTCGCTATTCTTGCGTCGATACGCGTACCACGAATTCTCTAAGTATATTCCTGACTATCGGATGAGCCGATCGAGGCATGTTTAGCCAGGGTTGATCTCAAGTGCGCCTGGATACGTGCCACTACAATTAATGTCCGTTCATCGAGCGCGCAATTGATCGGTCTAATTATCCTCGACAAGGCGCGCCTCTGCAGGCTAATAGCAATTAAATGTACGCCGTAATTACAGCGATAATGTCGGCCGCTCGGCAGCCTGATATTCGTAATTACAGATTACCGCCTGATGCCATTAGAGAGCAAATTGATTTTTTCCCTCCTCGGTGCAAATAGTAGTTGTTTAATTTGTTTCGTTTACTGTAGATGTTAGTTCTAAGAGTGGGATTATACATAGTCGCCGGGGTTGAAAGTATTTGCGGATCCGTAACGGAAGATGGGCCAATCGACGGCCGGCAGTATTTTACGTACAGTGATTTATGGGGGATCTTGAGGCTGAGCGGAAAGTTCTTTAAAATCAGGTGTAACGTTTCGAGAAGGTGATTTCGCCAATCCGAAACACATGTTCGGCTGTGGACAGGCAGTTCTCGGCTCGGAGCTGCTACCCTTGGAAAGGTGGAAAGTGCGAAAGGAGCCCTGGGATTTCCCCGGGGAATTCCCAAGGATCCCCGAGTCGAGTAGGTAGGCCGCACCGAGACAATGAGGTACCAGCAGACCCCCGCCGAGGCGAGTGACCGACCACCAAAATCGAGAGGTGGTAAATACTTATAGGGTCCAATTATCCCCCAACTGGTGGCTTCATTCTCCGCGCACTGTCATGGGAACCGACACTCTCCGATTGTTTCCTCGCCTTTTATACTTTTCACGATAACACCTTCGTGCAACGCCGTTCCGCTGAAATTTTATAGCGCCTCTAGGATTACTCGACCGTGAACCGGTAAACTACTCCCGGCTGTACAAAGAAATTCGTATGCATAATTTCTATAAACGTCTGAAGCACGGGAATAATATCACCGTGATACTTTCAACCTTTTTGCACTCGGTCATTAGCATCGCTTGCTAGAGGCCAGATAATACAAAGTATGTGGATACATACACGTTATCTCTGAAATTCCCAACAATTAGCTGTCTATCATTTATATCTCTGTTAGTAATGCATTACGAGTGAAAAATTCGGTATCATGCAACTTTGATGGGAGCTGAGATAAGTCTCTATTACGGTATTGCAATCCCCCTTTCAATACAATTACTGGTGATTATGAGTGTTGGTACACGTGTGCCTTTTGTCCTGTTAAATTATTCGTGGATGACCTTAACCGACCTTCGATATTTTTCGAATCGCCAAGTCGATCTCTATCCGATACAAATGAGAACTCCAGTGATTTTATGCATCGACGCATTTAAGCACGTGTTTACCTAGATAGGAGCTGCAGACAACTACACTGCAATGCGAGGTCGGATATCTGATACGAAGGTTCTTCGGAGAGAGAGAGAGAGAAAGCGAGAGAGAGAGGAGGAGGTGGAGGCCCTCTTTCCATTACGCTGCGAGGGAACGAGCGATTTCCTGTGCGATTTGTAACGCGGCTTCTGTCGGCCAGTGTTCGTACGCAGACATCGGGGGAAATTGCTGTTCCAATAAACTTGATTAATAGTGAGAGCGCGAGCATCCGCGGCGACATTTCGGTCGCATGATTTATGGCGAACTAACGAACCCGCGTAATCGACAAATAAAGGCGAAATATGGGCGCGGAGGAGGAGTGTGTTGCGTATGCCGGGCGATTCTGTGACGAATTAGAGCGGGCCGAAATACAACAGGAAGAAAATTGGGCGCGAACTCGCTGGCAGATAAATGTCACGATAACGACAGGTAGCTCGTGCGCGCTATTACACTGTTCCATCATCCCACCCCTCGATTACTGGGAGATCGATCCATTGCCTCCACTATATCGTTTATTTGCGGTGTGTGCCGGAGAGGGGCTTCGAGCTACCCAGAGACAAATGATTCCAGGGCACGACAGCCATTTTAGGTTTCCCGTTTTCGCCTTCCTTCCTTCCTTCGGGCGCTAGCCGAGGCTTTTACGCTCCAGTTCTGCGAGGCGGCCGAGTTCAGCCGCCACGACGAAACCAGCCATGCTCCACACCCCTTTCGCGAGAGGCACCCCTTTGTTGCCGTGATTTCGCGCGCGCGCCACCGCACCCCACCCCAGTCCAAATACACTCGGCCGCTCTTCTTAGCGGTTTCCGCTGCTTTCGCACATAGGTACATACATACCTGCCTCTCTCTATACATACATACATCCACGTATGTATGAAGGAGAGCGTGCAACAAGCACGAGGCCCAGCCTGCACCGTGCCACAAAGCTCCTTTTATTGAATTCCAGCGGACCGAGCGCCGGCACCGCTATATTGCCTGCTCGGATGAGAACTGTCAGCGCGAGCCTCTCCTTTCGCTTCGACCAAGATTAATCAGAAAATAGTGCGGAGAGTTCGAAAAGACTTCATTGTTACTGTCTACCGGCTTTTGTCGAGTGATCGGATCTATTTTCCTTCGGAGTGAAGGAAAGGAGAACGAATTTATTTCTAGTAATGGATTCTCTTGTGAAATGTGTATAGCAAACGATACAACGGCGGATATTCGCTGCGAGATACACTTTTTTTCACGAGGGATTACAGGTTGTAATCGCGAGCTGCGATTCCATCGAAAGTGCGCTCGGTGAGAGCCAGGGCTTTTTCGCACATGTCAGCGAGTTACATGGGAGATATGCTGGTTATTTGTGTCAGGCTGCAATGCAAGGGGAGTAGGAGAGACGTATCGTTGTGGGATAATCCGCTCTCTGGTGGCTGTGTGGGCTGTAGGGCGCTAATATAGCAGCTTTATTATTTAACGGCCCGCTAATGGAGGAGATGCACACTGCTTGGTCCGCGCTCCATTCTCCTCAGCTCGCACGATCCATATCGAGAAGCGTTTCTTCGGTGAACGCTGCACTCCCGAAACGGAATTTCTTTTCTCCGGCTCAGTTTTAGTGGTGGCTTACTCAGCCAATCTGGCATGTATTTTGGTAGGACACGTTGGGAGCTTCCATCTTCTTGTCACAGGCTTCCTGAGAAGCTTAACTTCTGCTTATCAGCGGCGATCAGCTAACAGAAGAACCGCTATCTGCCCTCCTCTACTGGCGAGGCAAAGGCAAAGGGAAAGGGAAAGGGAGAGGGAAAAGGGAGGAGGAGGGCTAGGAAGGACAGAAAGTTGGTGGAGTCGAGAAGTCGACTTACGGGAAGCTCTCCTTGGTGCTGGAGGGTCGTCGCAAGTGGCGCCGAGACGAGGAGTCCCTCCTCGGGGTGTGTTTACAGAGGAGCTACGGAAGCCAGGGGTGAAATTCGAGGTTTGAAACGCCACCGACAACGTGGAGACCAGGATAGAGAGGAGCAGCGGGCCGGGCGAGAGTGAACGAGGAGAACGGTACGCGCGAGGAAGGGCAAAAAGGAGTAAGAGTATCTCTCCTGGACCCACTGGATGACGGGACTCATCTGCGCGATGGCGCCACGGCCATTTGTTTGTTTTACTTTTCTGGGCAGGCTGCATCTCTCCAGCGAGCTCTCTCCGGCCCTCCTCCATCGAGTCTAACCGTGGGTTAATGAGGTCGTTAACGAGGGCTCCCCGTAATTCCGCTATCTTATAGTCGAGAGAGGCTGTGCCGCGCCTTCTCTCGCCGCAGATAATATCGTTGCGGTCGGGGAACAGAGTCTGCCTCTGCCACTAAGATTCGGATGTTTCTTTGCTCTGTCTTAACCGAGCGAACTCGACGTGTCAGCGAGCCGACACTCTTACCGACACTCTTTTAACCTCTGACACTCATCGGTAATTTATTCCGCTCGTTAGCGTGCCCTTTATTCGCCAACATCCACCCCCTCGCTTCTCGCTCGCGTCCCGAGTCGCACGAAAGTTGCTGCGACGTAAGAGCGGGAGCATGAATTACAGGTTATTATTGATGAGCTGCCAATTATGTTTTATGTTGGCTGAGCGTACATGCGGTGGTAATGTGCTTTTACAGTCCGGCCTGGGCTCGTCTGAAAGCTTGATTACGGCGTTACTCGCTGAAACGCTCGTCCATCCGCATGATCCTCAGCCCGCTAAACAGCATGACGGAGAGTGTGCGTTTCGCGCAAAGCGGATTTGTTAAAAAATTGCAGCGTGCGCGTATTTTGCTCGGCTTGCCTCTTGCCTCATCGATGTTGGGCTCGCACGGGGCTTGATGGGTGCACGCGGAGGTACTTTTTGTCTTTGCAAGAAAAATCTCATCGTCCACTTTATCTCCGAAATGCGAGAGAGCCGGCTTGACAGGCTTTTTCCCTACCTCGTTTTCGAATATTCTCCTCGGGCGACGTTCGCGCACCTCGATTAAACGTCCCATGCTTTTCCTCATTGCTGCCACCCCCCCTTTTTCACCTATCAACCCTTGCTCTCTGTCAAGCTGCCTTTACCCTTCCTATCTGTGCTCTTGTATTTTTATCCAGGCCCTGCTTCATTCACTCTTTCCTCCGTTACACTCGATCCGTGATGCTTTCTCGTTTTACACGAATTTTTCAAATCTACTTCTCTCTGCCCTTTGAAAGCTAGTTTTAGTTCATTGTGCCATCTGGGATTTTGTCACACCTGTTTTTCAGCGCGTTCCAGTTTGGCCTGATATCGCGGGAATATTCTCTTTCCCTCCGGCCGATTCTATACACGGGCGCGAGCTCTTCTGTGGTGGGGCCGCCGCGCCGCCCCGGCGATTACCCTTTTTCGAGGTGTGACGGGAACTCATTATTTTTCGCACGGCTTCCTCTGCCACGCGCTCGCTCGCCTCCGCCCGCTCTGCTTGCCGTCGGCCTCGAACACGCGCCCCGGTAAATTTTGCCGCGATATTGCGTTTGGCATTATCGCAATCATGAACGCAAGTACCTGCTCGGCCAGCAGCATCGGCTCTCACTCGCAGCCTCTCACCCAACCCTCTCTGCACCTCTCTCTCTCTCTCCCTCTAGCACTTTGCCGTCTGCGTCGCACTTTGCGCGCATCGATGAGCCATCGGTGGGCGCACACGTTGCCCCGAATTTACATCGCGCTTTTAACATCGTTGTGGCGCGCGCGCCATAATTTTCGCCCACTACGCAAAGCTGTCCGAGCGGAACACGAGCTTGGCGCGCGGCTCATTACGCCCGCTTTCGCATACCCGCACCCTGAGTGTACACCAACGAGTTGACCGCCTCCCACCATCACCCTCATATCCCATCCCTTCCGCCTCATCCCCTCGCCAATTGCACTCGAAATATGCACAAAGAACGCGGCTGCATAATTCGTGGACGCGACGATTTTACACGCGCCAGCGAGAAAATCGGCTGCCCCCGACCACCGCACCGCCAGGGCCATTCCGCCGCGATGATTATCATCCCGATGGGTCAATCTCGAGCACCACATTTAAATTTTGACGCTAGCGCTCGCGCCCGCCCAGAGAAAAAGCAGCCGCCTCGTTAACGCTTCGCGTGCCGAGCATCACTTTTTGACAAGTTGGATGTACTTCGGGCGTTTTTGTCCAAAGCTTCGCCCGGCCGTGATTTCGTGCAGCGAAAGCAAAAGCAGCACGGCGCCGAGTGTATTTTCGTTCGGTTCCTTATTGTCGATTATGAGGGCTGGGGAAAAAGGGGAGGCTGGACGTTCGCGAGCAAATGCACTCGTGAGAAGGTTTATTCCTGACGCGCCGGCTCCAAGGGTGGCACTCGTCACACGTTGGCATGTCAAGTCGCCGAGACTGCAGCGGCGCCACGGCCAGCCGAGACACACGAGGATGAAGGAGAAGAGACGCAGGAAGTGGCCGGGAACTCGATATCGGGCCCGGGCAAATACGTTTTCTTGGCCTGTTTGTTATGTTACATCCTTGCCCGCAGCCCCCGAACGGGTGGCCTTTTAAAACGCCTCGTTGTCACTTTCGTAGCGAGCGACAACGTAGATGATTTGTCTCTTTCTCTTTTGGATACATGCCGCGAGACGGCTGCTTCCAACTCGCAACAAACCCTTTCCGAATTGAGAATCTTTCACGGAGAAACCCTGATGCGTTTCGTGCTACCTTTGTTTCGTTTCGCAGGCTCTTCTGGTAACTGGTAGTCGTGTAAAGCCATAATGGAATTCCTTGCCAAGAATGTTGCAGTGGGACCTTTGATCTTTCGCTTTATTTCTCCTTTGAGTACCTAGCTAATACCTTCCTCTGAACGCAAGTACTTTCATTGTGAGAAGTAAACTCGAAGTCTCATAATTAAAACCCTCGATCTACTCTAGACTTCTTTCAATCCCTATTCTGCCACGGACTAAAAGAAGTTACAAAAGATTTCCATATAAATCCGTATAATGGATGTTCAGCCCTCAAACTATGTAGGTACATTACATCGTTATTGCAATGGATTATAACGCTTATTACGAAAATTGAGAGTGGAATAGTTGTGAATCCGGATGAGCGAGGATAAGAATGGGGTGGGAGCTAATATGATAATCGAAATCTGGAATCTTAGTGGTGGGTGCTCGAGCGATCGGGAGCTCTTTGTATCCAGGGTCTTAGCCACAAAGTGGATGTGCCTTGGACGGGTTTCAAGTTTACAGCCACTAGTGACCAATAAAGTTATCGATCTGAAGTGGGTCCTGGGGAATCCCGCATAAACTGCACGCGACGATCCCCGGCGACATCGTGTTCGAGCAGGTTCTAGGAATATTGCTGCGGAGGACACCTCGACAGGTACATCAGTGCTGGTTGAGTCTCCTCCGCAGCGGAGACCTCTACTTACTTTGTCGAGGGCCTCGCGCGCCCACAAAGCCAGGCGACAATAAAGTCCAACGATCGTCGCTCTCCGTATATTATAGCCCTCTCTCCCTCTCTCCCTCTCTCGCACGCACTTTCGCTCGGCCGCCGCGCCGGCTGTATTGCTCGTAGCCTGCCACATCTGGAAGTAATTACGAAGGATCCGGTCCTTGCGCTCAGGTGCAAGATCCCTCAAGGTGCCACTCCGAAATCTAGTAGGAGGAGTGGAAGAAGGGGGCAAATGCTCGCGAGGAAAACGTGACGATGCCCCTGGAACCGGGATTAGCGCGACCGATGCTTTTCGGTGCTTTTCCTCCTGCTTACGGAACTGCCGGAGAAGTCGCGATACCATCTCTGCGCCGCTTTTCCCTGTCTACGAGCGAGAAAGAAGAGCGCTGCTTCCTCTCCTCTCTCGTCGCTGGCTCCGGAGTGCAGTTTCGTTTGTAACTGTATACACCGGCCCACAGAGAAATTGTCCTATCCTCTTCAAGAGGATATAACCGCTATTGCTCCTTGACGCGCAGACCTGTCGACACCGTCGAGTGGCAAATATTTAATTGCTACACTGTGAATATGCTCGACAGACTTCCAAATAGCCTATGCAATTCTGTGTACAATACTACAAGTGTTACTGATATGTGTGCGAATGGAAGCTAGTACGACTATGAGGACTCCAAACCCCTTTATGGTGTATCAGCCTTTACGAATCATTTTTGCAATTCGTCCGGTCAGTTCTCTTCTAAAAATACTATGAAATCCACGAATGGATCGTAAAATACTTTTACACCTGTTCTCAGCTACGAAAATCACTGGATTGAAATAACGATAGAAAAGGTTCGCACTCTCTAAATCACTCGATAAATTGGGATAAATTTATTCTAGGATCTTGTTGTTAGCGAAAAAAGCTTATAAAAGGGTAGCAAAAAAATGCGAAAGCTTATTGTGTACTAGCGATGCGAACGATAGTATAGAACGATATTATTTCGGAACGTGCCTCGGCCTGGATTGCGAGGACTTGAGAGCGGAGCTCTCTCACTTTGGCATGCCCGATGCAGAAGTACCGGGTAGGTATTTAAGAAGCATATTCCGTCCATTTGGCATTGTGCTCCATCGAATGGACACTTTGAACAGGGTGGAGAGACTAGGCGGGAGAGAGAGATCGAAGGATCAAGGCATTGATCGTAAGCGGCTTGGCCCGTGGGGACTTTACCTTTGTGCTCGCGAGCAGCTATTTGCCAAGCCCGTAAGTTCACACCTTGGCATAATCGGAGTATCCCGAAAAGCGGGACACGCTCGCCGACTATTATGCCACCGGACATTTACACACTGGAGCGGTTCCCCTGATCCCCACACTCCCGCCGAGATCTCTGCGCCCTCAGTATTGCGATCTCGCGCCCTCGTTAAAACTTTCCCCAATCTCCGCAAGATCTTTCGGTCCAGCGAAAGGAGAAAAATTCGCAATAATCACTTCGCCGAAGAACGGCAAATATATTAAACAGCAAAAGTATTTAACACCGAAGTGTCGACTGTAGGTTCCTTGGAAAGGATTAACCCCTTGCATCCTGGGCACTCTAGCACGAGTGATTGCATTGTTATTACATTCGAGGCGAGGTTGCGCCCTCGAGAGGCTCTGTTTACTTCCACTAAACTCCGGATTTCCGGGCCACGTTTACTCCCACCTGTGCAAGCGTACTTCGCCAATTCGTGCACGCAAACTCAATCAAGCAGTACTTACACGCCTGCAGATGCCAGTGTCGAGTGTGTCCGAAATCTAGCTTCTCGCCGGAGGAATTAGCATACACGTGGCTCCGGTGAAACAGGGCGGGCTCACACGGCTTTAAATCGATTTGCGCTGGAAAAATGTGACGAGAGGAATACGCATGGCTCGTAAGAACGGTGTGTCATGGGGCTTGGGGGGCAAAGGGCTGGGCCGATTTGCCGTTTAAATCCCTTCTGGCGCGCTGGCAACCCCGTGGAACGCGTGTCAGAAAAAAGTCTGTTTTCTTTGGTGTCGCAGGATGTTCGCCGTTTGCCGAATGCATAACGTGCCAGCGTGTAAGTATCTAAGCGAGAGAGGAAGAGTGGTAGGTGCGTGTATGGATGTACACTTCCATAGTGCACTCCGGTTGATTCTATGGGGCGGGAGGGGAGACACACCATAATGTAAGTTCATCGCGGGCGCGCTGATGCGTGTGTAATCCCGTGGTGCTTAACGATAGCATCGGCGGGTTTTATTTTCATTATTCATTTGTTCGCCCGTTCCCCATGGTTGGTCGGGAGGCTTACACGCGTAACCCCATGTTTCTCTGTCAGTTTAATCAGATAAAACCCGGACGGAGCGCCGAAAATCGACGCGCCCCTTTTGGCATCGTTTTTCCTGCGCCCCGGAAACCAGGAGCATTTGCGGCAACGCTACAACACATTGTTGGACTGCTCGTCGCGTTCCATTGCGGCGGCTAAGTGCGCCCGCCGAGTGGAGTGGCACGCATTTTCGAAAATAGGCGTATTGCTATGGAAATAGTTCGCCGAAATCACCCAGTGCATCTCTCTCGCATATATCTCCTGAACCGAGTATTCCGTCAGTGCCGCTGGATGGCAGAGCGCCCTCCCACCAAATCATAATACAACGACAACTGTTACAAGCATTTTCCATTCTTTCGGTAATGCCGCGCCAAATGTTTCCCTTAAATGCCCCGCGAAATATACATATATATAAAAATAGGGGAGTAAATCTATATTCTATAATGTATAATGAATTTAAATGGGCAATTATTGAACCTGTCATAAGTGCACCAAATGTACTTAAGAATGATTGGTTAAAATGAGAAAAAGCATTATTATTGCGCAAAATTTGGTGGTCGAAAAGGGAAGGAAAGATTCGTGGTTGGTGGGTTGAAGTTAGCTGGGCAAACGCGGGTGTTCCTTGCGGGCGAACTTAATACCATTAACTGGCTGTTCCCGAAATCTGGGCGACGGTAGATATTAACTATCAATTCGCAACTGGCTTCCCCAGGCGATTCTCGCTCTTCTCTTTTCGAGCACAAATACCAGCAGGGCTATCCAGGCGTCTTAAGGCAGGATCTCGTCTTTACTTGGTCGGAAACACGATATTCCCGATACATCCCCGGGGCTGCCCACGTGTTTCACGTTGACCGTTAAAATTCGCCTCCATGGACCTCGCGATATCTCGTGCTGCTGCTCCTCTTCTCTATCTCCCTCTTTCTCGCCCGGCTCTCTGGTAGGCGGTGTATTATTTTTCCGCCGGCTCGCCAAATTGGCTCGCAGAGAATCTCGAATTACGGACACTCGACACCGCGAGAGATTGGTAAAACTTTCAGCATCGACTGCCTTCCACCCCGTGGAGTCTCCTCGCTCACTCACTCCCTCTTTCTCTCTCTCTGTTATACTATAGTGAAAAAGGACTCCTTAATATTCCATTGAGCGCCGATCGCCAGGATCGAGCGGCCACTGGATCCTCTCCTCCACGAGATTCACTAGATATCTGCATTGCAGCCTGACCTTCCCTCCCTGATAGTTCGAAATATAAGATAGTATTCGCTTAATTCAATAAAAGCGCTCCGAGCCGGCTTTGATTGTGCAATCGACTCTGTCGGAATACGAAACGAGTGGAGTTCTTGCGTGGCCGATGCCCCTTCTGGAATGGCGGCCAACTGGAAAATGGAGGGGTATTGCTTTAGCATAATTTTCTCGAGGTGTCCGTGAAGAAAAAAGCCGAGCGGAGCGTTAAAATCGGCGATGGACACCTACCCGGCCAGTGGATATGCGTAGAGGAGTGTATGTTCTTCCATATGGAGGCTCTTTGGGTTGCAGCCGTAACCCAATAGGCTTCCCGTAGGAAGATCATACTTCGGCACAAAGGCTGATCGCTACATCGCACGCGATCACCAGCCACGTCACGGAAACTGACGATCTTCATAGCACCATTTGGCACCGGGCTCGCCCCCTCTAACCAACAAACACTCCGCTCCCATCTCCAATAAAGTGCATATATCTCGATTCGTTCGTTGCATGCCGCGATTCTACGGCCGATGCCCTGATACGCACTCTGTTATTATTCGATTCAGGTTCCCTACGATTTTTCCGCACCCGATTCCACCGCCTCGCTCTTCCATCAGGACCATTTGCATGAACGCGTTATCTCTTCACTGTTGATCGTTACTCCTCTGGCTTTTCATTCTATCTGCTCGACACCATTTCCGTACCTTTCGATCTTTACTTTTTCAAGGTCGATTTTCATTCAACGAACGTTTGGGACGGCCGCCACATTTGGAAAGAAAGGAGGGAAGGGTTGGTTTGATACGTTGGTTTGACTCTGATCCGACGAGCGTACTCGAGAACATCGACCTTCTTCCTCCAAAAGTTATTTAAGATCAGCGGCATTGTAATAGGTGCTCCCTGCGTGTTCCCATTGGCATTGTTTCGAAGAAAGGCAAGATAGTTGGTGCGGTAAATTGGAGTTTACGTCGTAACGAATAAGAAAATCTTTCGGGGCAAGTGAGCCATCGGGTGCTTTGTAGCTCCTTTCCTTTGTGGCTCCCGGCGGACGCACTTTATAATGAGCGCAGGCAAAGGGTTTCGAAAAACGCGGCCGATGCTTGCCGATGAGAGGATGTTTTATTCGACCACAGAGAAGCCCCTACATTGTTACACGGCGTACTTCGAATGATGCTTAGCCACTCGAAAGTGTAGTGTCTAAAGTTTCGTGTTTCTCGAGTGGCCCGGTTACAAAAGGAGAGAAAAAAACAGTAAATGCATTCCGCTCGCTGCCTTACTTCCTAATAGTCCTGGCGATACAAAACTTACAAATATATCTAATGCCTTATTGTAGAATAATATCACTAGTGGCCGCTGGATGCGTTGCGAGGAAATCGCTGGCGAAAGAATGAAAGAACGCCTGTTGATTTCCGAGAGTGCTAGAGTCGCTCACGCGAGGGAAGAAATGAGGGGGTGCACAACGAAGCATCACTTTATTCTTTCAGTCCACGCTTAAATCCTATCTTAGGGACTTAAAGGTATTCGATTAATTCGTACCAATCAATTCATTCTTCGGTTCGCTCAGTGGTCTCGCTGACTGCCAGTATTCTCACGAGATCGTTCGACGATTCGACCACATTCGTGTAAGTTACTGTGTCTCGATTCCGCCGCCTGAAATCCCAGCTGAAGGGCCTTCGGAATAGATAGAAGCCGCTGGCCACAAGGAGAATTACGAGTAACACCGCGATGCAACTCCACAAGACCGGATACAATATCGCTGAGTTGTACTCGCAATCGAGGTCGTTGTTTGGAATCTCACTCAGAAGTTTGTCATGTTGTTCCAGGGGTATATGACACCTGATGGAATTAAGAGACGAGGCAATTAAATTGAACGTTTCTGTTACCCTTTAAAACACAAAGTGGATTGTTTAGAAAAAGAATAACTGACTTATTGCTATGCTTCCTCTAAATGTTACTAATGTTAAACTGTGATTTGTAAGTATTAGTTTTTTTGTCTCTAAGTGTATGTAGAGTCATCTGAATCAAACGGGTTTAAGCAAGGGCAAGCTTGAAGCATTCGATACCAGCCGCTAGCAAGTACCTGACAGAGCTACTCACTTCATTTCCCGACTAATTGCTCGTGTCGCGTTGTGCGAACTCAACCATGCCATTTGGCAATCGCACTTCCATGGATTATTCTCGATCTTGAGAACTACTATCCTCTGTAGAATTGGTTGGAGTTCCACCCCAAGGGTTTGAAGTCCACAGTCATTTATCGACAGTCGCTCGAGTTTCGGCAGCAGTCGTTGACCAACTTCCGGTAAGAATTTCAACTCGACTAATTGTTTTGAACCAGTAACCGATAATGACTCCAAGTTAGTTGCGTTTTCGAAATCAATGAAGTGTAGTGTTTTCATAAGCGGCATATAATTTAGTTTGAGTTCTTTGAGATGGGGCGCGTAAAAATCTTGTAATCGGAAGATCCGGGTGCCCGACAGATCAAGCTCGAGAATACTCTGAGGTAATGCTGGAACCGTTGTTATCGGGTTCCAAGATAAGTCAAGACTGGCTAAATTCGTTAACGTTTTAAACAATTGGGAGGAGAAGGAGGGAGCGGAGACATTACTCAAGTCGAGATGTTTCAGAGCGGTTAAAGTCCAAAAAGCGTTCTCGTGAATACCATCACCAATAGGATTGTTTGCTAAGGAAAGGTACTCCAATACCTGAAATAAAAATATTAAAGCGTGATGAAAATTGTATGGAAACAGTGTGGATATACTTGCCTTAAAGTACTCGAGCATAGTCTCGTTGACAACAGCAAGTTTGTTCCATGATACATCCAGTATCTTGAGTTTCGGAATGCGATCATTGAATGCATTGTCGTCGATGTACTCAAGCCTATTATGACTGACATTCAACACTTGCAAATTGTACTCCTCTTTGCATAGAAAGAAAAAGCGCTGCAAGTGATTCTGCGAGAGATCGAGCGTCTCGAGCTTGCTGAGATTGGTGGAGCAGTCGAGGAAACTATTAAATGTATTGTTTCGCAGAATAAGATCCGTGACATCTGGCAGATTGCCCTTGTGTTGAAGTGTTATGAAGAAGTCCTCCTTCGTATAGCCACGATTCGACCAGTCGAGCTGTAATCGCAAGCCACTGTAGTTACACAACAACCTTCTAATGTTCTCAAACTACTGCATTTCCAATTAACGAAATCAGAAACGCGGGGGTTGAACTTGTCACGAATGGAAACTAGCACAGGGTGAAATCGACGTATCCGAAGTATAGCACGCACTGCCGATGCGTGTATAAGCAAAGTTTCGCCAAGAAAACGATTAGGTGCTGCGATAAGCGCTTGCAGGAAAATGATACCGATGTCGGGCAACTCGAAAAAAGTGTCATCGAATTTTGGCAGGCGGTAAACGACAGTTGCTGGTGATGCGTGAATGAAGAAATGTCGCAGGAGCAAAGGACCCACCGTGAGTGCGGACGTGGACGAAAGTGTGAAGACGAGCAAAAGTGCAATCGGGCCGGGCCACATTGTTCACGATGATTTTCTGTGATCACTCTCGCCAAGATCTGCTGATGCAAAGGATCCAGTTGGGATGCACTCGCGCGTCAGGACCGTCTCAAGATCGCCTAGTTTCTACTATGCTCCTCGCAAAACGATTCGGTGGAATGGCAACGAATTCATCCGCGACACTCTCTGCGAATGATTACAGTGCCGAATAAACAGAGGGGATCAGGAGGGGCTACTGCAGCATCCTTGCTTCTCTTAATTAGTTGATCCAGCTATTTTCTCCGCGCGACTTCGATGACTTCTTCCCGATGAATTGCTCTTCGCTTCTTGAACGCTGTTGGACTATTTGAATAGAGGTGTGCTGGTGTTCTGGGTAGAGGCTAGCGTCACGTGTGCTATCGCCGGGTATTGTACTTCCATTAATGGGTTTTCTTCCTCCGACTCTGATATATCGGCTATCAATGGGAGTTCACTATATTTACTTCGAAAATACTTCTTTGAAACAAAAGAACAACACTTAGAGAGAGTATAATACTGAATTAAATTTTTAATTACAATAGCCTGATTCGATTTAATAGAATTTCCACTTTATTCGATCACTTCTAGTCTCGCAGCTAATGGAACACTTTACTAACTGGCGTGCGCAATAAAATTCGTAGCAGGTTCTTTTCGGTTGGAGCTTCGCGGGGCTCTTGTCAAGTTAATCCGCTCTCAGTCGGCTGAGAATCGCGAAAGGCTAACGCACCGCTTTTAGATAATGCAGCGATTACGGGCGCGAACAGTACACGCCACTCTGGTTCATCCCGGTGTCCGTTTGTTTTTTCCCCCAGCCGATTAATCTCTCGCCTTTTTCCTCCAATTAATTTTTATTCTCGTGCCTGGTATCATTGCACTTGGGCAGACGCGCGCTTGCAAAACGACCGGCGCCTAATCAATTCTCGTGTGAAAACCGAGAGACAAAGTGGTGCTGCGTCTTTCGTCCAGGAATACGTTTTGCGCACTACGTTCATCAAGTGATCCTGCTATTGCATGTGCACTTGAAATAGTTTTCAGCAATCTGCGACAACCATATCCGGAATATGATGACTAAGTCTCCTGACACAAGGATCCGTGATAAAACTTGCCCATCTAATAGAGATATGAGCAACATCTCATTAAAACCTTCTAGTTGTGGGATGAATAACAGTATTGAACTGAATGGAACTGAAAATTGCAGACCGCTTCCAATTATATGATCACTTGTATACGTCAGCGCGCTGGCGATAAAGTATCGAAAGCTCGCGCGGTCGATGATCGGTCAGTGGCGTAATCACGCGAATAAAAAGAGCGCACCTTTATTTTTACCATATCTGCTGTATACGCTTTTGGTATCTAAGTTTAAACGGTGGGAGGAACAGAAAGGGTTCAGGCCGACCCGACGACAGGCGTAGAGGTCACGCGATGGTAAGATCCGTAAGGAGGTTTGCGATAGTTTGGTATCAGGCATGCATAGGGTGGGAAACCGTTCGTGTGAAAGCAATATAAACAGCAGTCTCATTAACGGCCAGACGTTTATTCACAGAGACGTATCTTTGTGCCGGTAATGAGTGATTGCACCCGACGTGTTCGATACATAGTAACAAATATTGTAGTATCTTCCACGCGCTCCCGATAACTCTGGCAAGATGGTCCTTCACTTTTTTGGGGTTTGTGGTGTACTGGTTGCTTTGAACACCAGCGGGTTCGAAACACGAAATATGCTCGGCAACATTGTTGCTAGAGTACCAAATACCTCCTCCGACATACCCTGGAAAAGACCAAGACGTTATTAATACTTCGCTATAACTGCTTAACTTGAAAGAACTTACTTTCGGTACAAGAAATTGGAGATTTTTTAATTCGGCACCACCCCACGATGCCATTTCAATCATGAAACCCTTTACACATTTAAATACCAATTCCGCTCGCTTCGTACACCATGCCACCGTCATATCCTGAAATTAATTTCTATATCATTAAAGAATCCTGATTCTTTGGTCACGAGAGAATGATTACCTCTGACATCTCATGAACAAGAAGTACGGGTATTGTAAGTGTTGTTACGTCGTTGCAACAGGCAGTTTTGAGTATATTACGCAGCCCTAAAATAGCTGGATGCCTCGAATTAATGTCTCCTATAACGGAAATTGAGTTTAATAATTATCGACTCAATATACGATCATCTGTTTTATGCGAAAATTAAGTTTTCCTACCCGATCTTAAGGAGTCGTTTACAACCATGTGAAAAATAACGTGCACTTGTGCTAAATTGGAATGTCTTGTTATATAAACATCGCCTGTCTGTAGGCTTTTACTCGTAGATGATTTTTTCGACTGCAAATCGCTATCTTCCTTGTGATGCGCCTGACGCCAAGCGACAGCCTCTTTCACATCTTCTCGAATTTTTTCTAACTGCTCGTCGATCGGCGGAAAATGAAATTCCGTTGTTAGTTGACAAATCGAGCACAATTCTGGAAAGTATTTCGACTAATGAAGGAAGATCCTTAACATGACACTATAAGGTGCAAAAGTAAACTCAACCTTTAGTTATTCCGGAATAACTTCCTAAATGATTGTCGCTCAGCAATACTAGTCCGCACAAATCATTAGAATATAATCCTAAAGCTGTTTGTAGTCTTTGCGGCGTAGGATCCATTCTATATCCCATGGAAAAAATGCTTTTTATTTGTATCGCTTTGAAGTTGGGAAGATGGAAAAATGTATGCCATCCTCAACCCACCCTGATTCACTTTTTTTTGTTCTACAAAAGTCTAGCACATCCCCAGTGAGAATTCGTATATTGTGCATTTGCTTCATTTGCGAGCCTAAGTGTATAGTAAAGCTCTCCTCCAAAAGCGGATAGTCTGCCGTATTTTTCTCCTCGTTATGAACAAAATTATCTAACGCGGGACGAATTGGTGGCATTGGCACCATAGGGGACCCGCTATAGTAAGAAATCGTTACGGAAAAATTAGTACTGTGCAGCGCAAATTGATAATTATCCAGACATGATTCTCTTTATTGGACTGAACGTACACGGGTGTTGGTAACATGTTAGTTTGTTGTTCTTCTAAGAGCCTCATTATCCAATTGCGATATTGCCGTCTTTGATCTAATTTTAAAGCATCTACCCTTGAACCCCAGTGGCCTTGCAATAAACTCTGTTCTTCGAAATGACGTCCAGCCATTTCGTTTATGGATCTTTCTGTGGAGCCAACTTCCAAAGATTCCACAGCAACCCGCAATTCTTCTGTCTGCCTGTAATTTGTTTTCTCGCAAATTTTCTTTCGAGTTCTTACATCTTATAACGAAAATAGGAATATGTGCGGCGAGAAAAATGGGACTGAGATGCTGGGTTATCGCCGCTTGCCATTAGACTCTCAATAGTTCTCAAGTAGCTAATATCTCCCGCGAAAGGTCAATGCAATGCATAAATTATGTCGTTTATAATGTACGGAAGATACTTTAATGTGGATCTTGACCTTTATTGATGATATCAAAGAGAAAGAGTGAAAGAAGAAAACATTTTCTTACTGACTCTCACACTCATCTGACAATGAGTAAAAAAAATGAGATTGCTATAACAAATCCTCCCCATTTCTGATACTAACTTTTGTGTGAGCTGCTCATAATCAGTATCCCTCATTTGGATGACTTCGGTGACATCTCTGCCAAATTTGTGTTCAGCTTGCAAGATAGGCTCCAAGGATGGTGAATGCACCAGTTTGTGATACGCAGCAGCAAATAATTCTTCATCTGTTGTTCCAATTGGGTCTGCATATTCAACTGTCTTCTGCTTGTATGTCTTTTCCCAATTTTTTATTAACTCTTCAATGTCTAAGTTTCCAGATTTGGCATATTCCAATGCTTTTTCTACTTTTTCATCATGATACTCCAAAGTAAGCTGTTTAATAGTACTTTCTAAGGCCTTGAGTAGGTCTGCTTCCACATAGCATGGTAATTTAAAGGCATTCATTATACGATGCAGGAGTTCTTTGATATTGCCCTTATATGGAATCTTCAATGGCACTTCCAGGACATACTCTTCGTTGGTGGTGCATGTTGGGAATTTGAATGTAAAAGTTCTTTCCACATACTCTTCCTCTGGCATATTCATCTCTTTTGCAGTAGTGTTTTCTCATTACGCTTTGGAATACTTCATGGCTTCTGCTTACACATATATGAATGATGTATTGGAATATTGTTGGGATATCAGAGATACAAGTCCAGTGATATTGAGTAAGGTCTATCGTGATACTGGTATAAATAAGCTAGGAAGCCTTGTTTCTTGCTAGTGACATTTAAGCATATTTTGGCAAGTTCATCTTTCACAACACTCGGGTCAAAGGATAAACGATAAATTACAAAAGTTTCCGTGATTGTAGCTGTTATCTGTTATTTGAATAAAAACGACATTTGTGTGTCAATTATAATTATTAATGAATTAAGATTCACTCTTGAGATAAGTCCTTTTTAATCAGTCCTGATAAATGTAACCCAAAGAATCACTTCATTAGGTTGAAAACAATTTATACCATGTACCTCATCTTATTTGTATGTTGTAAAAATGATTTATAGCCGATATAAAATAATGTAAATGTGCCGACAAAGGGTCACGCCTTCAAAACAAAAAAATACGAAATCCAAACGCCGCCTCGCGCATTATTTTTAATTATGTGCTTCCAAAATCATATTACGTCTTTTATTTTTGTTTTTGTATCTTCGTTACCGACCTACGAGGGCGCCAGTACAAAGCAAGTAGTACGTGACTAGATCAAGTATTTAATGCAAGAATACGTTGTTGTCGGCTAAAATGTTGATAGTGGATTGCGTATGAGTTATATGCTCTCGCAGATTGGCACAGTTGCTTTGAAATACACATATGTGCCCCTTCATCAGTCATGTGGAGGCTGCTATTGTGAAACTGTTACTCCTCTCAGGTTAATCCAGGCTTCATAGCCTATACTTACAGACTCTTTCACACTTTCCCAATGTACAATTATTTCTTGTCAAACGATGCACAAGCATTTAACTAATTTCCCCTTTAAACGTTTCGAGACGGACATCCTACACAAAAATCACCGTACGCACATACAAAAATCTGTACTTAGAGATGTTTGACACCCCCTCGACCACTTAATCCTCAGGGTCTGCAACTGACTACTCATCTACGACGAAACTATAAATTGTACGATATTATCAAATTGATTAATACAGTAGAGCCTTCCGAAATAGTAAGGCATATGAATTAGATAGACTTCTAGCGTTTACGCAAAACTGAGAATATGACTGTTTCATTCATGAACATAACACATGAACCGGCGCGTTTCCCAATTATATTGGCACTTCTGTATTTCGAATATTATACTTTTTGTAAGAGTTTCTGCTGTGGAAAACATTTCATATATTTATATTCCTTGTAATTGAGATGCAGCTCGTTTCTAATAAGACCTTGATAGTTAAATAATTATGATATGTACTCGAAAATTTCTTGGGGCAACCAGCAACCACGTGTTTTTGGGTCAGCCCGCCTCAGTGAAATGTATTTCTTAAAGTTAATAGAACTTGTGCAAACTTCAGGGAGTCTTGATTTGCATTCACGAAATTTAGTACGATAAGAATCCTTTGCAGCATCACAGTCAATTTCCGACAACCGTAACAGTTTACGGAACATATATACCTTCTATATACATATATAAACCACGCGGCCATATACCGGCAATAATAAGTAACCAAACACTTTGCCGCTTGAAATATTTATAACAGCAAGCCGAAATTTACACCATGGTGGAAGATAAAAATCAAATTACTGAGCTGACAGATCACGAGGCTGAGTTGTACGATAGGCAGATTCGCTTGTGGGGTTTAGAATCACAAAAACGGCAAGTATATTACTTCCCAACCTACTCATTCATGCATTTCTTAATATTCAATAACTGTCTTATGAAAACTTCTTAATTACAGCTTGCGAGCAGCAAAGGTTTTGCTAATAGGCTTGAATGGCTTTGGAGCAGAGGTAGCAAAAAATATTATTTTAGCAGGTGTTAAGTCTGTGACATTCTTGGATCACAGGAATGTCACAGAGGAAGACAGGTGTTCCCAGTTCCTTACACCACCAAGTGAAATTGGAAAAAATGTAAGTATTCCTAGAGAAGCTTAGGAAATATCATCTGTGGTACTTATGATTTATATCAACAGAGAGCCGAGGCATCTCTTCAAAGGGCACAAGATCTAAACCCAATGGTCACTGTAGAAGCAGATACTACCAATGTAGATGAATTACCAGACAAATACTTTGCCAAGTTTGATGTTGTATGTGCCAGTCAATGCACCATTACTCAAATAAAGAAAATTAATAATGTATGTAGAAAAAACAATGTTAAATTCTTTGCTGGAGATGTGTGGGGCACATGTGGCTATACATTTGCTGATCTGATTTCCCATGAATACGCAGAGTAAGTATTATACTTGTGGTACATGACTGGCATATATTTTGTTTATTACACATATATTTTTTGACAGGGATGTAGTCCAAACCAAGAAAGTGGAGCTTTCAGACAGTCCTCCACTACAAAAAGAGAAGTTTGAAAGTATTACCATAACTGAGAAACGTACAGATACATTTGTACCCTTTGAAGCCATTCTCAATATTCCAAAATCATCACTGCCCAAGGAATCAGAGATTTACTATATGCTGCTAAGTAATAATAGAAGGATTCTTTTTAATTTTTCAATATGCTTTGAACAATTCTCAAGCCCTTTTTTGTTTTTAGTTATGCTAAATTACCGAGAAAAGTATGGCAAAGACCCTCTGCCAAGTGAGAGATTCTCTCAAGACTATCAGAATGAAGCCCAAGCTGTCATTAAGAAATATGATCTTGATGGCAGTCTTGATAGTTTAATAAAGTTAGTATTACTAAATATAATTGATTGAACTTCTGTTCAAATTGTGTGTATTTAGTTTGTAAGAAGTGTTTACTTTTTTTTAGGGGAGATGTCTATGCTCAAATCAGTCCTGTTTCCGCGATCGTCGGTGGAGTGATGGGTCAAGAAATAATTAAAACTGTATCACAGAAAGGTGCACCTCATAATAATCTATTTTTATTTAACCCTGACAGTTTGTGTGGAAAGATTTTGAGACTGGGCCAATAGCAGACTGAATGATGCATCAACCAAATCACTATATTGCTTTTGTACTCTGTGATTTTCTTGTATTACTACTTTTATATCGTTCCAACTTTTTGTACAATAAATTTTAAACAATGTAATAAGGTACACGTGCGAAAGCAGCGAATAAAGGTATTTCTATAATATCTACAGTCCAATATTTGGACACTCAAATGTTTTATTTATAAAAGCGTTTGTCAACATTATGTTGGAGTAAAGTCCCCAAAAGTACAACAGTTAAAAAGTAATATGCAAAATTAATAAATATGTGTTTCCACCATGGCAATATTTACATTGACGCCAGAAACTGACAGTTAATTGCTCAATGGTATATTCATTCTATCCATTGATATATGACAAAATTGTTTAAACATACCCTGTATGTTTTATTCTATCAAATATTCTTCTATTTGTTTTGTATGCAGTATGTAAAAAAATTAAGATTCCTGCATATGCAGAGTACGCATAAATACTGTTTAACACGTATGTGTAAATCCTGTATAGTTATTCCCATTGCTTCGGTGACCTTTGTGTACCATAAGTTAACTGGCACGGAAAATTCCAGGAAATTTGCCGGGTAAGGCAAATTCCAGGAAATGAATCGGCACGCCGGCAGGCAGGCAGCAGCTGATACAATGGGCAACAAAGGTGCCTGCGCACTCAGAGAAGGGTAAGAGTGGGAGGTTCGACTACGCAGTTCACAGGAGCGCCGCACAGTTCGCTTGGAGTGTTTGACTTGAAAGGATCCACGTTGTGTTATTTCTGAGTGTTTGCAACTGTTGTTCGAGTTTAACTTGTTAATTTGGCAGTGCACTAATCAGGTATGCATATCACACATTGTTTAAACTATTTGAACAGTTACTCGGAACAATTAGAACTTGAGTGTCGTCCGTGGTATTTCAAGACAATTCCGTTCGTTCTTGTGAGCATATTCCGTTGTTTGAATATCGTTGATGACGTAAGTGGGTGGGTGGGGTGGAAAGGCGCGATTTGAAAGGTCGTGTGTTAGGATGTCAACACAGTTTCGGTTACTTGTTCAAAGAGATTTAGAGTTTCTGATTTCGTTTTGCCAAGCAATTCAGTGCTGCGATTACCACGTGTTCGAGTTTCTTCATAGAGTTGTGTATTTACATTAGAATCGTCTCTTCAAAATATGCAATTCACCAGTAGAGTCTCTCGTGTTAAGTCGAAGGTTAGCTTTCGAGAAATAGTGATTGTCCACGGTAATATTACGTGTTTGTTCTGTTCTAATGAAAGATAATTTTGCTTCTTTCAGATTTCCCCATTAAAGGCAAAAGAAAGGACAAGGAATGGAGACATACATTTTTGTAATACTTTGCCTGGATATCTGATTATGGGTTTTTGATGTAATGAGTAGTGAGTACAATATTCACCTGTGTGGCTGCTTTTGCCACTATTTCCTACTTTCAATTTATATTTATAAAGAGAAGTGCTTTGACTTGCTTTCAATTGGCATGGCGAATTTGCCATAGAATCGTGATTTAATACCATAAGCAATGATTTTTACCAATTTGGTACTAAATACGTTTAAAACGTTTTCGTCATAAATCCCAATTAGCATCGCGTTTACCCCCTGACCTATTAATACACTTAAGCAGTTTTAAACAATTTTTCACGTTTAATTTTCGCGGCACATTAAGAGAATACGAGCGAAATTACGAATGTGACAAAGACAAACGTTTTTGCACTTATAAATAAGAATTTTCTCCTCTACTTTATTCATCAGTTAATTTACTGACTGGAATACCTATTAATTATTATTATTACTGGCTACTGTCATTGAACTGTTATTGAACTGTTATAATTGATTATCCACTGTTATATTTTTAACATGCTTTCTTTTCAGTAGTGTTTTTCATTGATTCCGCATTCGAGCGGGTTAGAGTCTTGAATGGTTTAGAATTACGAATAATGCCGCGGCCCGCCTCGGAAGGCCTGGGCGGATCTGCACGTGCAGTTCCCATAACGATCCCGCGAAATTAGAGACTGTGTCTTTGCCGATACTTGCGATGGTGGGCTCCGCGTAGCCGAGCCGTCGCCCGCGTTTGAATCAGTGTTGAAACGCCGATTTGGAGTGACTTAAATCCCGTTCGCGAATTAAAGAAAGTATTTGCTCGCACGTGGACGTAGAATCAGTGGTTGAATAAGAAGTATGATCGCGAATTAAATTAAAATCAATGTCAGTAGACATTCGGTCGTTACGAGTATTAGAGACAGTGTCCTGTTGGCAGCGGAGAGGATTTCCATCAGGCACCTCACCGTTGAATCCATGGTAAGTTTATTCAGATATCAATTTTGTTTTCTATCATTGAAGTCCTTTGTATTTATTTCCAATTATGTCCTGTATAATATGATAATTAACACAATTTTCGTTGTTTGTTACAGATTGAGGTATACACATGAGTATCACGACTGCTAGAGTAGCTAAACAGCAAAAAAGCAGTTGGTGAGTCCTTTTTATTATTCCTCCAATCCTCTATCATGTCGCAGGATGAATGGTCTGAACCGACACAGAGGATTGGTTGTATTATTACTTTGTATAATGAGCATAGTGACAGCAAGCATGGTTTACTGCAGAAAGTATATTATGCTTGTTAAATGATATATATTCATTGTTGTTAATATGTATTTATTAGCTAGGATAGGGTTTTCTTGCATTTCGCGAATTGAAAATAATTATTTTAGAGGTATATATTTAGAAATTCTTAAAGAGTCAATGGTATGACCGATTTTTTGTATAACCCCGCTTTAGTTCTATGAAGGCTATTACGTTGATTACGTACTGATTTAATCAAGATCCTAAAATTAGTTTCACATGCTGTAATTATAGTTGCATTTCATGTAGTGTTACGATCTGTTTGAATGCCTAAGAATTGGTATTAATACAATTAGAGTTATAAATGCAAGAAGACATTTCGCGACGGATAGATACCGGAGTCGAAGCTGTCGAGAATATGTAAGAAAGTAATATTTCCATTAAAATTTGTATTCGTTTCAATTAGACGTGGAGATATACAGCTTTGACAAAGGAATCATTCGAGGATTTGAAATTAAATTGACGGATTATTATTTCCTTTAAAGACAGACTGCCTAAGATCTTTTCCTTGTAATGATATAAGATCGAGTCACTGGATATTGCATATTTTGTAGTTCTTTATTACAGGTATTTTCATACATTTTCATCATACACTTTTTAAGAATTTATATTTGAATAACAAAACGTTAAAGCAATAGTAATATTATTAGATGTCACATGACTATTAGAGCCAGTAGTTTAAATTGTAAAAGAAAATTTGCAGACGAAAAAAAAAGAGTACACTCGCGGCCCCTCTACTGCTGGAGGTAGTAGGAGTATTTGTATCGTGTATTCGTACCGCGATAATGATGATGTACAGCGGTGGCATCGAGAGGTGCTGCCTGTTGTCCACGGCAGCGGAATGATTCGCACTTAATTTTGAAAGAAGTTTCGAGCGTTCTTTCTCGCAAATGCTGGTGGCTTCGGTGCATGTGCGCACGTTGTATATATCATTCGACCCTTCTTCTTTTAAATATAGTTCATTATAAATGATCGATAATGAATTAGCTATTTAGTAGTAGAGTCGCCCTCCCACTTGTGATACTGTTGGTCAAGGCCTTTTACCTTGTATTCGTGGTCTTGCTGAGTGGGGCTGCTTGTTGGTCGAATGGGAGATGTGTTCTGAGAGATATCTATATGATGTTGGCAGGACCGTTACGGTCCAGTTCCACGGTGTGTAGGAAACTATGTGTTGTGGTTGCGTTCAGTTCACGCTAGTCTCCAAAGCAACTTGTGGTTTCTGCTTGGCAGTATAGCCTTTACGATCGGTGCTAGTCCTTGGCTTGCCGAATTGCAAGAGTCCAGTTCCCTTTGCTTTCCGTAGTGTTGCGTATATAATAGTTGTATATTTATATACTCTGCCATGTCTGCAAGCTTCCTTAAGCAAATCCTTTATCTGTGAATATGAACAGATATTTTGTGTATTCATTTTAGAGATTTGGATTTTGCGCGCAATATCATTACAAGGGAAATGACCGGAGATAGTCAGTCTTAAAGAGGGTAAAATCTGTCCAAATACACTAGAGTCATTTTGATATTGTGGATGACTACACGTATGCAATATTCTATATTCAAATATTATTGATTCTCTACATGCAAAAATGAATTATTGAATTCTGTCTTATTGATTTGTTAAACTCATGCTAAAGCATAGCATAGTCCTTCTGACTAATATTTAAATTCCATCAAAGTAGAGTCACTAGCCCGCTTAGAAAAATATTTACATTTCTATCCATTGATCATTCAGAATGATCAATCAACGATTTTTAGATAGGATTTTCAGCACACTTCAAGAATGAGAGAGAAGGTCGGAGGCATTTTATTTAGTCATGTCTGTGGTACGCCTGTACTCATTCGAATTTCCCAGGTGCAACTCTTATGAGTATGGGACTAGGACATGGCTCATTGTATTTTTCATTGTATAGCAATTGGCAAGCTGTAGTATATCGTGCACGACGTACTTTCCATATGTGTGAGTGTGACATTTTGTGCGTGGTCTGTACGTCGCTAGAGTTATTTGTATTACACATAAAGTACAGTTTCCAAAATCGCATGTTATTGAAATAGTTGACGTATAGCCATCTAATTCGATAAAATGCTTTTCACCGCCTTTGTCTTTTGTGCTTACAATCTTACTGCTTTCATTTTTGAGGAAACAACTCATGATCAGCCCTCAATTGGCATTAGATATTTGATATTATGACAGGATAATAAAAATTGTCCAATCACTTGTACATTTTAACGAATTGCAATAATTTTTTGTGGCGCAATGGTTGCTACTGCTTGCTAGTTGATTTCAGCCAAAAAGGTACATTGAATGTATGTTTTTGTGTGAAAGAGTCTTGTTTAGATATTGATAGGGAGGTATAGGTAGCTTACTTCTGAATGTGTGATATAGAATATAAGTAGGTAGGATTGTAGGACATTTTCGTCCTATAATGATCGAAAGACGAGACCGTTTCTCGGCTAACATCGCTTTTCGCTTTTCTGGTCGTTACTAATTATCTCACTGCGAAAGGAGCAGAGAGATAATAGTGACACTTAGATGTACGTTAGTTTGTAAGTTGAACTCCCATTGCACCGAGCGGAGTCAGAAGAAAGAAGTTCATCGTTGGTTGTTTCAGAAAATATCCAACTACAGAAACTGCACAAGCTATGATAGGGGCTGTTCAGGTTACTATCATAGTAGCAATTTTTGTCGTTGTATAATACAACAAATTATACAACAACACGATTGTTTTGTTATAAAACAATTTCGTTGTTGAATAAATTGTAGGTGCTGCAGTATCAGAGTCTTTGATTCGGGGATAGAGTGGGGGGTTGCTGGTTATTGCTCGAACATATTAAATGTGCGTTTGGATAATAGTCATTGCGGGGTGGCTATTACCCTAATCGCTAGTTTATGGGATGGGAATTAGACCCGCGTTACCTTTCTCGCATTTTTTCGTGGATTTTTGCTTTTCACGTTAGGAAGTGTTCCGAGCAATCTGCTGCTGGGTTTTCCCGAAGACATCGAAGTGGCCCACGAAGAGGGTTGAAGAATCATGGGTGTCCATTCTCGATGGACAGTTATTATTTTGTCACTATGCTCATTAATGTAAAAAAATATTTCTTATGTCTGGTTTTTGACGGATTAGCAGATATGGAACTTCTAAACTGATAGGATGAAACTTTTGCTTGACCTGTTTTCAATTTCATGTCGTCCTTTCTCAATTACTTTAATATTCATAAGTGCATTGATAAGTATCACTGGGCGAAGAGCTGTTCGTTAATTTATTCATAAGTTTTTTTGATCTCAAGAGGATCGATAATAACTTCATTTGATTCGCGTTTAATTCTATACTTTCAAGTCACAATTTAATTTATTTGACTAGCATTTATACTTTTAAAGTACTTTGATTTCTTGATTCATTATTTTTCATTGAAGCAATACGTTTAATCCTCTTTCAAATTTATTATTTAATGGTTCTACCTAGAAATCTCTCTCTCCTATAATTTAGAAGGTCCATCTGATAGTCTGTCTGATTGCATAACTGTGTAAAATTATTATTAGCCAAAATTCTAGCCGTACCATTAATTTGGAAGGGTAGCTATCCAATTCTATACACTTGTCCGGTATATTCCGTAGCACGTATGTGGGTACGCGTGTTATCGAGATATTTTCGCAGGCCGCAGCCCGACTGGAATGGGGCGGGGGTTCTCTCCACACATGAAAATATGACTCACTTTCCAGGCTTCCGGCAAAGCAATTTGAAACCCACTTCGCGGATTTTCCCGTGCTCTTTCGCGCGGAAAACACGTCGGAAATGTAGAATGGAAATTGAAAAATGGAAAGGGGAGCAAGTTAGGCCACGCCTCGTTATCCTTTATCGGTTCAGCCTTATTACGTTTCCGGCGCAATAATACCATTTTATACCATTCGTTTTTCCAGATTAACTTTCAACAATTTCCAATCCGTGCGCGTACGCGTTTTCCGCCGATAAAAATAATATTCCCTTTAGCGATTGGGGAATATCAAGTGAACGAATACAATATCGCGCGAGCGTTGTTTTCCCCGTGAATTGCAATTAAACTTGCCTGGGAAAAAACAGTTTTGCCCGCGGCATGAATCCCGAAACTAGATTGCTGACAACACGATAATTTTCGCGACGCACTTAGCATAGTGCTGGCGTCGCGATCAGATAGCTGGCTGGAATCCCATCTATCGCCGCGTAGTACAATGCAGAGTCATCGAACATCCGCACGCTATTCTATCGGGCTGCACACAATGTCATGGTATTCGCTCCCTCTAACGCAATCCAGACGCGATTCCCTCGTAAAATTACTCATGACTGTTATCCGCGGTCATCAATACCTGACACGCGCGGCCTGGCCTGGCCTAGCCTGGCCTGGCCCCGAGATCGATTGGATTTTCACCGCGCAATTATTATGTATCGTCTTTCCCCGTCGGACAGCGTGTCGCGCCGTATCAGGACAGGCCTGTCGTGCTGAGCAGTGCATATGTAAATGCGAGAGGGCTCGCTCGCTCGCGTGTTGAGCCTCTTTCATACTCCTACCTGGTACGCCGAGAGCCCTAACCATATAGCCACGTGGCTTTCACGCCTGTCGCATTATTTTACTGAACGCTTTATTTGCCGCTCCTACGAAAACCATTAGCGAACGATATCCCCGTTGCTCGTAGAGCTACCCTTGCTCTTCCTAATTCGGTATTACGCCAACGGTAAACTTTCTCCGTAATCATGCCCGGCCTGCCATCCTACGTGACTGATCTTCCGTCGCGTTCTGAAGCGAGTCCAATTTCCCTGACTGTCGATTAATAAATTTAATAGTTGTCCACTCGCCAGACCCCTCCGGATATATCGGACCGCTCGCTGGTTGCTCTGCCAGCTCGTTTCGCACTGTTATAAACGGCCCTCGTTAAGTTACATCATTCATCAGACTGATATTGCCAGTCGCGCATCCCCGTATTACAATGGAAACGTAAACCATACTCGTTAAACTCGCGTACTTGACTGCGGACAAACGGGAATCAACTATTCGCGCGATCATACGGAGTGAAAATTCATCCCAACCCCCGTTTCCAATAGTATCCATTTCAAAGAGTTTGAAAAGTCACTTTTAACACCGCAACGTTGGCTAGTTTAACCCAATAAAATAGAAATGTATCATAGTGGCGTTGCGTTTCGCTCGGGTTATGTGTTGGCGGCTCATGCTCTGAGCAGCGATAGTATCAGGCATTAAAACGAAGTGCAAGACGCGCCGGTACTTCCCGTGACTCAGGTGAGGAATTCGCCGAGACGTTGTCACGCTTTTCGCGGCTATAGCTACTAAATCAATATGACACACGTAGGGCTCCTGGAATGCCAAATGATCGCACACTGCAAAGCGGCCTGGCAGCCTCGCATTCAGAGCAAACCTTTAACCCCTCCGCCTCTTCAATATTGGCTTGAGTTGAGTGGCAGGAGCGGCGGGGGCGCGGGAGGGAAGGGGCGGGCGGGGGTGGGAGAGAGTGTAATTCAAAGTTGTTACGAGGGTGTTCCTTGGCACACGGTGGAGTTGCTGTAAAATATTTGCGGATAACTTGTCGCCCTGGAGAGCCTCGAATTCCCCCGGGCAAGTATTCGTCGTCGGCGTCGCTGCCGCCGTCGGCTGAAGGTCCTACACAGGCAGAGTACATAGGCGAAAGAAGAAATCATAAAGGGTGCGCCCTTCTTCACACGTCGCGATGCCGGCACGTGATTTACGGTGCGTCGGGAATTATTGCCGCCGTTAAAATACCTCGCGACCACATTTATTGACAGGCGCGCGCGTATGTGTAGGTCGTCGTCGGTGCCGTCCCTGCGGCCAAGGGATCCCTGCGCGACCCGGTGTGCACTCTTAAGACGACAAGACTGTACTTAAGTCCCTCTTAAATGCCGGCCGTAAAGCCCCCCGTAAGATTGGCATAAACGAATTGTAGCACGCATCGTTTTCACTGGACGGAAAGAGGGCATGTGCCGCTCGACTGAGAGATGTCGTGCAGCAACCCCTGTTGGATTATTCGGAAATTTCTGGCACTCGGCCATCGAGATCCCTCTAATTTCCTCAATGTATTCCTTGATACATCGTATCTCCTGAAAATTGATTTCAATCGCTCCTTGCCAAATGTCGGCGCACTAGGCGGACTTGTGCACAGTCTATGCAAAGAACTACCCTCTTGAATTGTGGGAAGTATCGTCTCCCCTGTGGTTTATGTTCGTCGACAAGCTTGTCGAAGTAGCTATTCCCGTGTGAGTTAGATGGCTAACTCGAAATCCCCAACGAAAGCTGGTGGGCCAGCGACTAAAATTAACCACCCCCATGGTGGTCCAATGCAACACTCGTCGCCCCGTACCAGAGAGAGAGGATGGGAAAGGGCGACGGTAGTTTGTGTTTCTTTGCGCTAAATCTTCGAGGCCGGCAATATTGGAGGAAAGTTCCGCAGTGGAAAGTGCGCGTGGCGCGGCAAAAATTGCGTACGTGAGCCAACTGCTTACTGCTTCGTTCGCGGAATGGCCACTGTCTATTTATACCGTGTAGTTGGCGAGCATGTTTTCTCCTTATCAGTGGCTTATTCTCCACGACCAAGTCCCTTTATTAACTCCTTCCTCCCGCGTTCCCTCCACCCCACGGAGAGAAAGGCGGACGCGCGCGTCGGCGAATAATGCAGAGTTTCGGTGGGGTTGGAGGTGAAATTCCGTCGGCGAGTAGAACTCGAAGGAGGACGGCATAAAAGGTTTTGATGGCCCGTTTTCTGACCAGAGGGACATCATATTTTTTCCCGGCCGGACATTCGAGAGCGGCGTCGATCACCGGTCTCGCCGAGTGCATTAACAAAATAACGTAATAAAATCTGAGTCCCACCCCGTGCCAGCGCCTTAGACTCCACTCCAACTCTTCAGCACGCTCGGACTGCCTGCTTGCCTGCCGTTGCTCTTTTTCGTTCCGTTTCTTCGGGGTTTCGTTGGCCTTCTCCCGCCGCCATCCTCTGCACACATAGGTGGACGCTCGTAAAGCCGATACATTGTGCGCGCACCACGGTATATTCGTCATGCCGGCAACTGACGACCCGGCGAAGACACGCGATCAGCCGAAGGATTGACCCCATGAAACCTTCGTGCCCGACCTCCGCCAGACGCTTATCCCGCCCGAGACGCTTCCACCTTCGCGAATCGATTCCCTCGCCATTACCAATGTTCTACGCTATCTTCTGTCATTCACCCACTGCCTTCCAGGAAGCACAGTTAAACACACCTGGAGAAGAAGCATGCATGCTTGTTTTGTGAGATCGACTCGTGGCAGTATTAGCGCGGCTTTAGCCAGCGCAGCCGCGTCGAAAGAATGTGGAAGGCTAGGTTGTTGTACAGTGATACGGATTTAGTAAGGTTAGTCCTGACTCAAGGATTACCTTTATTGTAGGATACTCAGCGATTATAGCCGGACTTTACGAGCAGTCATTGCTGCAACTCAGCCGGTTTTTAGGGTCAAGCGAATAGCTAATGCAAATACGCGCCTCCGCGGACGGTATTATTTCACCTCCTTGCTTTCGGGCTACGCCATTAGTCTCGGCTCCCTGGCGACGAAGCTCGCCTCCCTCGACCTAACACTTGCAATCCCGCACTTCGCCTCTTCATTCATCTCTCGGTCCTGCTCGCTCTCCCTCGTCTCTTGGCCTTTCCCCGAGACATTACGCGAAATCTTAATGCCCTTCGTTATCAATTAAGACACGGTCGTTGCAATTAATTCCGCGGCCGGCCTGGAAACGAGAAGCGGAAACGGCATCGTCCTCTTGCGAGGGAGAGTACGCTTTTCACCGGGAATATCCTTGCGCTATGCGTGCGAACGGATAGCGGCGGAGTCCTGACGTTCTTGAATCCTGATTGAAAGAAATTACTCCGGATTCACCTTGCTCTCGCTGGCCCGTTGATTCCGCGCGGTTCTTTTTAAGGATTCACCTGTTCCTTGATTACTTGGGAATGAGCGAAGCGCCGATATGGAATATGGCCCGGGAGTAATTTAATTGGGTGACAAGTGATGGATGAAATAGGAATCCGCAATTGCGTAATGGGATATGCAAAATAGAGAATATTAATGGGAACGCCTGAATATAAGTGGACGCTTTGGGCGTGCAGGGACAAACCAGTGGGAATTATCTGGAGAACGTGTGATCGTATCTGGAGCGCCTCGACGATAAAAAAGGAGTTGACTAGCCAGGCAAAGGGGAGGCAAACTGAAATTGAATTAATATGCACATCCGTGCGAGTCCGGTCCTCGCAACGAGCATGATGGAACGACGAAATCTATCTATCTGCGACGAGCGTGCCGGTGTGTGGCGCAATAGCCGGGGAACAAACCTGCAATTTGTCAGAGTGGCAGTCTCCAAGGCCCGGCATTATAATTTACGCCTATGCAGAGAGCAAACTAGAAGCAGCCGAAAGGAAGAGGTGGGGGGGTCAACAGCCCCGGACACTTGGCTTCTATTCGAATCGATCGAGTCTGGAATTTCAGAGACAGCGGGCGAAAGGGAGAGAGATAGAGACAGAGAGAGGGAAGAAGAGGGAGAACAGGTCGGCCGAGTATTCATGTCCGGCAACGAGTTTCGTCGAGGCGGTAACCGATGAATTCCTTATGAGGCCCATGAATTTAATGGCGAATCAATTGCGAGTTACCACAAGCGAAACGAGACGACGACGTCTTCTCGTATATTAATGCCAAGCAACGCCGATGCCGTTTCCACCAGACAGCGTACACACGATACCGTTTTGTCCCATACGTATGAGAGTTTACGGCGGCGTTATCTTTATTGAAATCACGTAAACTCTTTACTGATTCCGGCTAGGTAGATATATTTCTCCGGGAGCAAGAAGTCGATTTACCATGGCAGGCATATCCGTCGCTTTTCCGCTCGTTTTGCCGAGTTCATCCTCCCCGACAAGCTCGGGGGATGAGCGTTCGCCTTCGCCTTCTCGGCGGAGAAGCTGCTCGCCGCGCCGGCAAAAAAGTCGAGAGGTCGCCGAAAGAAAGAGGAGCCCAAGTGAAAGGCGTTCGTGAAATTACAATGGAAGCACCGCTGCAAGCATGCCCTGCCATGTTTTCTTCCACATATGTGGAGAGGAAGTGTATCATAAGTTACCGAGTGGGAGAGACTTATAGCGGCGGCCAGCTCAATATTTCATGCTTTTGTTCGATTCTGTCGGGCATTATTTTAGGTTACGTCGAGAAATGCTTTCGGAATCGCGGTTTACCGTTCCCTGCCTCCCTTTTTCTCTCTCTTCCTCCCCTCGATAACCGGAGGGAGAAATATGTAGGCTTTCCTGTCGCCCGGCCAAATTCTTATCGAACCTCTAATGCCGCTCTCTCAGCCATAAGTACAATCTCGCCGTATACCATCCTCGCACAAAGATACTTATCCCTCGCCGAAGTAAGCTCGAAATCTTCTAAACAGCCAGCATTAATATTCCTCTCGTCAGATGCGCCGATACTTAACAACAAGTCTAAGCGTAAATCACCGGAGAGCACCCTCACACTCGTGTTAGCGTGATCATAGGCGTTTAACGATGACACCTCGCAGTCATCCAAAATCGGCGAGGTGAGGGTGCGCGTCCTGCAGGATGTTCGCCCGGCTGTCGTTCTCTACTTGCCTGTTTAACAGCAGCGATAAAACATCTCTAGCCTTTCTTCCTCTCCTCTCTCTCTCTCGCTCGCTCGCTCTTTCCTCGTTCTCGTAAGAGCTAAAAGGCCATGCCACGCGTCCTGGACCACGCTGCCAGGAGTGCAGAGCGCGCGAGTGGCACTTTAAAGTATTTTTGGCAATATAAGGGCTTGACTTATGGCTCCAGCGATTCCCCCGAAAACGCGAGCGAAACGGATGGAAGTGGCGCGCGCGCGGAGATGAGGGAACAGAGAGAGAGAGAGAGAGAAGAGACATACGCGACGGCGGCGTCTCGGCCGGGACGACCGGGATATTGCATTGTGTTTTCTTTTGGGACAAATGATTTACCGCGCTTCCCCTTATATTGCCGCGAGCTACTACAACCCCGCAAAAACATGTAAGGGGTTGTGAGTGAGCAAGAGTCACCGCGCACAACTCCGATCCTGGATATGAGGGGGTGTAAAGGGGTGTAAAGGGGGGGTGGCGCGTACAGTGTGTGCTGCTGCAAGATGGGCCGAAAGGCAGAGGGAGTGACGCGGAGTAAGAGAAAGGGGGGTGGGAGGGAGAAGGTGGAGCGCAAGTCGTACGATATAGGAGGTATTACATATTTATGGGCTCCTGCTAGCGGCACGGAAGCAAATTTCAGGAAAATCTCGGTCGGAAATAACGTTAGAGCCATTGGGACGTAAGGCCGCGCCGACGTTTTCAGGCGGCGAATATCGGTGCGTTTCACTCTGAATATTGTTTCTCCCCACCTCCCCCCTGAAACCATTCGCTCCCATTTTTGGTTTACCCGGCATCCTACTTTCTTCCTGTGTTTATTGCAAATTACCTAGCAGACGGGCTTGGCATTCGCGGGCTTAAAACGATGAAAAAGTTATTTCGCAGGGGGTCTTTGAAAGAATTTCCGATAGTGTCGCGAGAGGAACGTGGTAGTATTCATGTAGGAAAGAGGGCAATTTGCGTGTAGTTAGTATGACGGTACTAAAATTCGTATTCATTCGCCGGCGACAAGCATTATCCTTGCTACGAGGGGAAGGAAAGTGCAACAATTACCGCTTCTTTGTTCCGCGGACTTGAGAATAATCGGTGGAGGCCCGGGCGCGGTTGACGGGCATTAGCGTTTATGGGGTCATTAGCGTGAGATATCGACGGGAGTCTTGGAAAAACCGGAAGAAGTTAACCTCGATTTCGGTGGCGGAGGCCGGAACGTAATGCCGGCTGGCTTCCGATTTGTTTCTGTTATATTTTATAGCGGCCCTCTGGCCAGGGGTCAGCAAACGACCCGAGGGGTGGCCGGCGTGCTCGGTGACCGGCGAATTATTGAATATTGAGCAGAGCCACTTGTTCTCGATCGCCGTCGGGGCAATGAAAAACAATGCTACCAGTCATCCTACCGCCGGGGCTATAATTCCTCGGGACAACCCTCCTCCTCGCATTGTCATCTCACAGCCATAAACAGCATTTCTCTCCATGCGAGACAAATTTCTCTCCAAGGAGAAGCGTGTTTCTTACATCGTGCCGAAAGTAATACCGGCGAAAGTAAGATCAACTCTCAGTCGAACGAGTTGCAATTACGCAAAGTACCGGGGCCCCGAACTTCCCTCAGAGAAATTCGTGGCTGAACTTGTGCCTTCTTGACTCGGTCGAACGCTTTCGGCGGCTCTCGCAAACAGCCAGCAGCAGCAGCGGTAGCCCTTTCGCATCTCAGCGAAGTCGTCGGAATTAAATTCGCGGCTTGGCGAGGGCCGCCACCATCCGGCAGCCCTTTACGATCTTGGAAGGTAACCCTCCTACTCCGGAGGATGCTCCCGTGGCATGACCGTGGACCGAGTAATTTTCGATTGGGAAGGTGAAGCGCGCCAGATGAATAAGTAAGAAGATATCGAGCCTCGAGCAGTTTGCGCCCACTTTGTAGTTGCTCCGTCTTGGTCGCTCGTGTCGATGCGTGGATGTTAGGGTGGTTTGGGGCATGTTGTACCACCGCCGTCGTCGGTGGTGGTGGCGGCGGCGGCTGCTGCTGGGATACACTGCCACGGGATTTCGCGAGCAATTACGTGATTAAGACGCCTCCAGCTACGCTTGGGGTCTACTAAGTACGTACTTAGGTCTGATCCGTTATCGTGCTAACTGGCTGGCTCTTCACCCGCTCGCCTCCTCTGTTCCTCCCTTGCGATCCACCTTTACTCTCTATTTATACCGCTGTCTCTCGCCATAGCTTTCTCGTCTACGCGTCTCCCACTTACTCCACCGACTTGTTCTTATTCCCGACTCTGGCGGAGAAAGCTCGGTAGGCCTCTATTGGGGAGGTGGCGGTGGTTGGCTGGTAGGGCTTGCTCGCAAGCTTGCAGAGTGGCTGGCTGGCAGGCTGGCAGGATCGCTCGACAGCTTTGCCGACGACGCGGGTTTCAGTTTACCGGAAATTAACTAAATAATTCAGCCGACGGCCTCTCGCCCTTCCCCCGCGTTCCCTCCGCGTCCCTCGGCATTCCTCGCGCGCACTCTCTCTCCGCCGAGGGCCAAGTGATGCAGAGAGCGTGCTCCGTGGAGATTCGCGTGGATGAAAATTAAAAAAGCTCCTGTCGAGGCTTTTATCCTCGTGCGGCTGGCAGGTCCGCGCGCCACTGTTTATGGCCTCGTGAAAGAAGCTCCCGTTGTGCGTTAGATATTCATTAGGAGAGGATGGACAAGCGTGGCCCTGTCCGCTCGAAATGGAGAACGCCCGAATAAAAAAGGACAATAATTACCCGGGCCGCCGCCAGTAACGGCGCGCTTCCTAGAAACACTTTTACGACGCTCTTAATTACGACGGAAATCGGAATGTCCATGGTACTTGTACGGGCGTATACGTCTCCTGGGTATCTCCTATGTATAGCGACATACATATGTGATACTGGACGGGAAGTTGCTAGGGCGCGAGGACGACATTGATTAAAGTAGCGGCAACTTGGTTTTCTCGGCACTCTGCCCGCCTCCTCCCGAGATCCCCTAATACGTCGATGAGTAGTCGAGGGAATGTGCACCAGGCGCAATAAGCCCCTTTTCTTCGGTGGTTCGTTTAATAAAAAGACAAGTGTAATCCCGGGCGAATTTCCCGGATGGCAGATAACTATAAAGCGCTGAGTATCAGTGGAAGAATCACTATTCCCGGGGTCCTTTGTGCGCGATTTTGACGCGTCGAACCACTCCAAGTGCCTAAGGGGTATATGACGCGTGGCATGGTGTGAACGAGGCCTCATTTGAATCCGAATGGAGACGATTTTCGCAGAAGAGCTTGTCACTGAAATGGCAGTTCGGTAGGAAGAGGCGAGCCCCCGGATAACGATAGCAGGAAGAATGACTGAGACGGAGTGCGTGGGTGTGCGTGCGTGTGCGTGTGCGTATATGCCGGGTTAGGATATGGGGCTGGGTTACGGTTCACTCCACTTTCTGGCGTAAGGGTGATGCCAGCAATATGTCACCGACAGATATTCCTACTGGTATTCCAGAGAGTGCGAACTATCGACCGGAAGCTCATGTATTTCCGTTTCTATATTGCGTTGGGCTTGCCTCGAAATTTCTTTCTTCCCTTCCTTCGCTCTTTTGCTCTCGCCCTCGTCGCGCCGCTATATCCTCGCGATCCGATTCTCCCTTTAGCCGAGGACCTTGCTCGCCTTTATGAGCCCGAGCCCGCTGGAGAGCATCCAGAGTCCATTACAGAAAAATGCAAGTGGATCCTGTAATTGTAAGAAGCGTTAGCCGCTCCCGTGAAAAGTAAGGGAGAGGTTTATGCTCTCTGAATGAACACGCGAAGCCACGCCGGCGGATTAAGGTATGGGGTTTTCTTTGCGCGAAGAAAAGCAATGGCTCGAAGGCCTCCCACCCCCTTTCTCTCACTCCCTCTCTCTCTCACTCGCCATCTTCTCGTCGTTCGCCCCGCGACTATTAGCACTCCTCCGCTTGCCTTCAGTGCTCCTCTTCATTCCCAGGATTATTATCCTGCCGATTTCATAACATCCTTCGAGCTGCGATGTTTCCTCGCAGCTCGACCCCCCAACCCCTTCAGGCCCGGCCTTACCTTAGCCGCCTGGTGTTCACGCTTACCCTCCTGGTATTCCTCCTTCCGGCAGGCAGCAGCCAGCACTCGCACTCCATTAAAGTAATGAAGACACCGAGAGGACGATTCTCTCTTAGTAGCGCGACGCTTCGGGGTCCAAAGGGTTTCCTTCCAAGGAATTTATTCCGCGTCGGGGGCTGTTAAACTCAAAACAAACCCGACCGAGAGCTACCCCTTTCTCATTTTCCGTGCCTCGTGTCTTCGCCTTATCCACAATTCTGCGTCCTTCCTTGTGCTGTTTCCCGTTGTCATTGCCTGTTGTCGTAGCTATCATCATCCTCCTTGCGCTTGTCTTCCTCCACCGCGCATCGCGCTTCTCCATCTCGTAGTCGTCGTCTTACTATCTCGTCACGGTGCGAAGAACTTTATCGTTTCGCCTGCTGCTTTGCATCTCGGGTATTAACCCGCGATGATGCCGCCTCATTATTCTTCAACTGCGACACTCGGCGCGCCCCCCCTTAATTACCGCCTAATTTGCTGTCCTCCAATAGTGCTTCTTTACCGGCGCGGAAAATATGACCTTTCTTTTCGGTAAATCCTGCCTGCTTTATAAAGCTAGTTAGGCCGTTGTAATTCGAAGCGCTTGGTGGCCGATTGATCACTTGGACGCGACCACTTCACAGAGATATTGTGAACACAACACTGCTCTCTTTAACCCTTTGCACTCCAGCCTAGTGAGTCATATAGTACACCAATGTCGCATTATCGGCGACAACGGAGCGCAAAGGGTTAATCAAGGCTAAACCACGTATTGCTGATTAGCTCTCGAGCGTTCTAGCACTGATTATACTAGTAGTAGTACTGTCCGCCGTCTCTTTGGCAGCGAGGAGTGGGTGCTCCAGCGGGGCGACTTCACCGTGAGAGCAGCGGCAACAAGCGACAGAGCGGCATGGCATGCAGAGAGAAAAAAAACGGGGGGGACGACAGTTTGGAGGACAGCGTTTACACGAGTCCCGCGGCGAAATTCGGTTTGTCGAGCGAGTCAGGATGCAGCAGGAACAGCAGCAGGAGCAGCAGCAGCCGCTCTCTCGGATCTCGAAGGATCTCGCGACTTACACCGGCCTAAGAGGAGCGTGCACACATAGGCGCGGTCGCGCGCGCGCTCGTCGTTCGCCATATGTCGCGAGGGTCGCGTGCCTTTACGAGTGGGCATTCGTGCCTCTGTAATTACGTGCTCGAGGAATAATGAACGGCTAATATTGTCGTCCTGCCGTCCTCTCCTACTTGCTCCAGTGGGTCTTTGTCGCTCCTTCACTAACACACGACTTATCGACCTTTCGTTTTGTTGCCTTTTCAGCCGTTATGCCAGCACGGCCCTTTGATTGCGAGCGCAGCGCGCCTCTCGTTTACGTCTCTTCGTTGTACATATATACACACGCGTAAGAGGCATGGATGTATGTCGGTGTACTTTTTTTTTGTTATTTCCTCTGCCCATTGTGCCGCGACAACATTTTGTCGTCGAGGCGGAACAATGATTAATTCCTCTCTTGGGCGGCTTATAGCGCACTCCTCTCCCCGTGAAGGAGAGATAAGGATCTATCGGACAGGTGAGGCGTGGGAAGCCGGCTATTGCTGTTGCCACGGTGGCTCCTGCTCCTGCTGCTGCTGCTGCTCTGGCAGTGGTAGCAACGGAGGCAGCAGCAGGAGCACGGCTGCTGGGGGTCTGCATCTCGACGTCCCTCAAACCTTCTGACAGCCTCCTACGAATAATTAAACTCTTTGTCCAAGCGAACCGTGGCGCGGGCGCGGGCGCGCTTCACCCCTTTACTGCTCGGTGCTTCACTCGCCCTTGATTCTATAAATTCTTTTGCGATGCAACAGTAAGCTGCCACGAGTGGGAGCCTGGCGGCCTCGTTAAGCGCACGCGGGATTAGCTCTGATTTCGCTCGAGTGCCGCTGACATAGGCGATAGCTTTGTGCCCCGCTTACCGCATAGAGTAATTGCAGCTTTCTCAAGATTCTTGCGATTCCCTCCCTTGCGCGACTGCACGCGTCGCCTCTTTCTCTTATTAGCTAGATATACGTTTTCCAACCCCTGCCCTGCGCTATCGATTGCGGGGACTTGAACGGGAGCCATTCAAAGTGGAGGTGATGTTTTGTTTCACGTCCGACTGTTAGAGAAATTGAATGCCGGAGAAAAGTGGTAATGAATGAGAGTAGAATGTGTGTGTGGTGGAGTGAAAAACAAGTCGAGCGTTATTCTGCGTCTGGCGAAGAGGCGCGCGGGCGCTCGCGCGACGCGCACGGCCGGCTGAGTGTCTAATGGATCGTCCCAACGTCGCCGGTGTGTCAGGCGCCATTTGAAAAGCGGCAAACGCAGGCACAATTAATTAAACGCCGCCCGGTGCCAGAGCAGCAGCCTCTCGCCGGCAAAGAAGAAACTGCTCGCCGGCTTTTGATTCGTCCCCGGGTATGGTTGCTCGCTGCCCGATAGATTTTGGCACGATACATCCAACGGCGGCGAGGGGGTTGCTTGCTCGCGGAGGGTGAGAGTGCACACACAGTGCTCCTCTTTTTCCTCTTGGTTCTTCTCTCCTCTCTGCCTCGCGCTCGCCTCGCGTTCGCCTCTCTTTCCTTATTTCCAGCGGGGAAGAGTTGGAGGATAAGAGCAGGCGAGAGAGCAGGGGAGAGCTCTAATTAATGGGCAGCACTGTGCTTGACATGTTTACTCTGGGCACAACCCCTTGTGCCTCGCTCGCTTTCTACCTCTGTCTCTCTCCCTCCATTCTTTTCGAGGCGCTCCGCGCGATACAATCCTTAACCCCATCCGCCTTGCACTTCCTTCCACCTTCTTCTTCCACCTCGGCTTTCGTCCTCCAACTTTTTACCTCGCATCGCCCGCCGCGCCGCGCCGCGCCGCGTCGCTGCGCCTTTAGTCAAAAGCGCCAGGCAAATACTCACTCGCCGGGCGAACAAGCGGCCAATTATTCTGACCGGCCGGCCGCCGAGGAACTTTAGAGTTCTGATTAAACACGACGCTCTAATGGATGGTGCCTCGAGGAGGAGCAGTGCAACACGCCATCCGGCAGGATCGATTTGCCACAATGCGCCTCGAACTAAGTAGGAAGTGTATCCGCTAAGCTGACTAGCTGTAGTATTAAAAGGATTCCCATTGACAAATAGACGCTCTTAGCAGCGCGTTTCCGCCTAGGAAAACGGCAGTCTTCTAAATTGATAGTATCGGTAAAAGCGTGTTTAACCTGTTAAGTCTGTGTATCTCTGAAGATCCGTGGTAATCGCTGCCGTATTTCTAGAACCAATTTGCAGTTCGCTTGTACTCCGCGCCGGATACTAGTAGCAGTGATAATTATCCCCGCGGAAGCGATTGAAGTCTATGCTGGAGCCTCGTTATCGGTTTGCAGTCAATACACGCACCGACCGATTGAGATACAAGTGTGCCCAGTGTGTGTGTGTCTGTCTATTTTATCACTACTCTATACTCCTAATTTCTATGGCGCGATTACGCACTGCATTTCGAATACCGAAGCTTCCTCTTAAAAGGAGCACCGATCGGCCACTCAGGAATATCCTAATCACTCTCTCGAGTTCCATTAATGCGATTCCAAATAATAGTGTTCCACACTATTAAAAGCAGCTAGTTCTCCAATACATTCGATGCAATTTCCATTGAAAGAGCATCTCGCAAAAATAATTATGTATCGGTAGAAATGAGCAGTTAAGCACCAGTGAATTTCTTCAATTCAAGCTTTAACGTTTACGCGACCGACACAGATGTTACAGCTTCTTAGCGCCATTCACGAGCATAACTAATTGTAAGTAGCGGTCGAGCGTGCAGCTAAGCAATGTTCACGAAGATGCGGCGAAGGAAAATAAACGTTAGCGAGCGTAGCAGCAGTGGGCAGCGGGCACCCGGCCCGATTTTATGTTGGCCCTGACTGATTGCGCGTGACTGATTGAAATTGTATAAGCACGCGCTCGTTATCGTAGTCGCGGTAATCCGCGTAGCTGAATCACTCGAAGCTTCGGGCCCGGCCTCTCTCAATGCTTTCCGCTCCTCTCTCACTCTCTCCGAGCTCGCGTTGAGATACGTGCCCGAACCACCGTGGCACAGGTTGGCAAACGCGCTCGCGGCATTAATATGCGCGCGAGTGCCTATCAAACTTTAATGCGAGCTATGTTTGCATAATCGCTCGCGGACCTATGCTACTCTGCGCGGCGGGCCGATGTGTACCTAATAAACGAAGAGCAGCCAGCCGCCGCGGCCGCGCTATACTGGTAATCTTTCTGTGAATGCAGTCGGTTCGCGCCGCCCGTATAATTCACGCCTCTAATCGCGGCCAGAAGTAATCATCGCGATCGCGACCCTGTTGCCTTCGTGTTGTACACGCTACAGCCGGCTTTATCGCCGCCACCCGGCGAATTTATACCGGTACTTTGGCGCAAGGGTGCATATTTCAGTGCCGACGTAATGCCGCCACTGGCTCCTCGCGTAAATCCACTCGGCTCCTTTTTCTCGCACTGCTACCCACTTGATAATCGACCCCTGAAATTCTTCGCCCTGATGGAATCATTCCTGACCACCGTAAAGATCGATCCACTCTTATCAAGAAGATTCAGTATCAGTTTACTGTTAGACTTTTTTTCTAGCGCAATGATCGTTTCGGCTAAAGAAACCATTTGAAATTAATATTCCTTCTTGAACATTGACTCTGCTATTTCGGTCAATATCTGACTGTAATGGGACTGTAACGACTTGAGCCAATTGCGGCTACTGACTGCCATCGAAGCGCTACCGTATGCCTTGCCCCGGCCCATAATTCACGTATCGCTGCGCATGATGATGATTGCTGTCCGCGGGGCGCAGTGATAGGATGAGTGTCAATACGCCGCGCTATTAGCGGGGATGGAGCGGTCATCGTCAGCTGGACCTTACCGCCACTTAAGTCTTGCCACTTAACGGGTTACATACAGCGAGCGGCTAACTAAAAATAGATTTCTTGGTAAATAAAAAGTTGTCAAGTTTTAAGAATACATCCTCAAAACTTGAAGAGGCATTCTTAAATTGGTCGCTTGTCAGAGTGGTCACCGATAACAAATAACGTAGAAGATGAATGTATCTTCTCATAGAGAGACTTTGATTTGAATATCATGTGCGGATTAAATAAAAAAGGATGTTGAATTATCCGCTTGTTTCCTTGGCCAGGCGCTGTATGTGACCCCTTAATGCCAAGCCAATCGGCAGATACACGCGTCGATGTGCATGTACACGCACGCACCGCGGCACATAGGAAGCTCGGCTTAAAAGCAAACAGCCTCGGGCGAGAGGTGGCTGTAATTGATTACCATCGCCAAGTCGTAAGGCTCGTCGCCGGGCTACTGTGCATTCTGAAGCAAACGTAAGTGCTAGCCGAGGCGCACGTAACATTCGGATATTCCTGTATCGATTGCCAACTCCTCATGCGATACTCTTCGCTGCCGCCGCGTACTGTTGATTTTCCGTTTATTGACTTTGCTCCGCGAGCCGGGATTACATTTGCGCCTGGATAGTGTTCCTCGCTCAAGTACCCACTGGTTACGCATTTCCTCTATCTTTGTCTTTACTTGTCTTCGGTGAGAATGGCTGCTTTCAATACGTGGGAATATTCATTCGGACTCTTCCTCCAGTACACCCAGCTGATGCCAGTCAGTTTATTCATTTGTTCAATTACCCGGTTCATTAGGTCAAGAATTGAAGGAAAGCCTTATGCGAACTCTCATTATAGGATTATCCCTTCTACAAACCATTCTTCTTTTGCCACATTTCCTGGGTAATTTTCATACCACCTCGTTTCCTGGGTTGTTGCCAGTGTAATTTATTTAGATTTCTATTCAGCCGCGATCGCCGTTGGTATTGGCTTTCAGTATAAACTAGTCGGTTAACACCGCGTTAATTATGCCGGTCAAATAATTCATCAGTTTCTCCACTTTTGCACTCATCCATTGATGATAGCACTGGTCGAACCTATTCCATATTTATTTCCGGACCCTCGCTGATCCCGCCAGCCGACTTGTTGGGCAATAAATAAATTTCGCTCCACGCGATAACCACAACTCTTGGAGGGCTCTTCCCACTCCGACTATTTTGCCGATCGGCACCGATCACCAGACACGTAGTCTATTTCTCCCCTTCTTTCGCCCACTTTTTCACGCGTACTCAGTATTGCTCGACAGTAAATTATTTTCGGCCATCGATGATAGTTCAATTAAATGACACACGAATACCCCCGCGAATAGTCTTCTATTTGCCATTTCGTGTTCTTCAATGCCGACACTTTTAATTTCGCAGAATAGTGCTAATTTCATTGGGAGTTTGCTCTCTACGAGCACTGTGTGCATCAGAGGTGTATACTTTAATACAGGCTGAAAAGCTTTTACTATCATTAATTTAGAGTAATGGTTTTTGATACCTAGAAAAATCTTTTCATTACTCTCATACATTTTCTCTAAACCATTATTACTAAAGAGGAAAATTTTGCCTCTGCTGTGGTTATTTAAGTACTCGAGTTATGGAAAAATAATATTAGCTCACTTCCATTATAACTTCTCACTCAAGTATAATCAAAAGAAAGTAATCAGTGCTGGTATTTATTGAAAGTTTCTTCAAGTTTGATCTCATTATAACCCATGCACGTCTATCATAGCAGTAAGAATTATTAGTCGAAATTAATGGTTCATGAAGCTTTACATTCTGTTAATGTCTGTCTCAATCGGGTCCGTTTCTTTCCCCATCGGGCTATCTTTATTTTTCTATCTCAGTTCATCCGCTCGGTCACTCGTCGTCACGTCGCTCGATTCCACTCAGCCTCCCGGTCCATTCGAGGCCGTCGTCGCTTCGGGAGCACCCTGAAGCGAGCGAGCGAGCGAGCGAGCCAGGATTCTATACGGGTCCCGGGTGTAGAATTGAATGCGACGCATTGTCCGGCGTAGCCTGACCGTACGATATTGCGGGAGGAAGAGCCGAAACGAGAGGGAAAGATAGCGCGGCGCGCGTGGGAGTCCGAGGAAGATGGGGAGCGAAGGGGGTCGAATAGGGCCAGGAGGAATAAGTGAGGAGGGTGCTGCTGGAGCTTCCGAATGAAACGAGTGGAATGAGTCGGAGTTATGTACCGTCCACCCTCGGCCAATGGGCGCGTTAAATTATGCCTTGTCTCGGCTCGGATGTTGCATCTAGACTCCAAGATACCCTCATGCTTCTCCTTTCTTTATAAAGACGTCGCCCTTCCCTCCCCGCGACCTCTTTATTGTCGACTGCTGCTCCTTATCCTCGAAATTAGCCTCCTATATCCAGCAACACTAATTACGAACCTTATAAATGCAATGCGCGTACTGCAAACTTAGATCTGCCGGGCTTTTGCCATTCTCTCGGAACGCCTTATCCCCGCACGGATTACTCGCTTCGCAAACTCCGAAAGTGCTAAGCGCGCCTGCGAGCGCCACCGAGAAATACAAGTATCACCGCTGGCTGTATAATGTAGCATGATAATGGAACAAAGAAATAAATTATCTAATGCACGTTGCAGTTCCGGCGTCGCCTCGTGCCCGTACACGCGGACAGTTTTAATTAGCGACTAAACGAACGTGGTAAAACACAGTTCACCGGCGGTCTCATTAAATTTCTGACTATGCATGACACGTGTAACGAATATTTCCGACAAAGCATTGACCTTAGAGAAAAGTGGAACTCGGGGAGTTTTGCGTATCATTTCCTTCGTAAGGAAAGAAAGAGATGGGGAATGGAAAAAGCAAGCTGGACACGATTGCCGGCGATAAGGAATCTCGAGCGTCTCGAAAACGATTGGGTTCCTTCCTTTCTCGCTGGATGCGGGCGATCCTGCGCGCCTCTTATCCTTCAGCAGTGGTGCACGCGTCCGGTAACGAGGGATCGCGCACAGGGACAGGAAGGAAGGAGACGCGTTTTATAGGCGTGCTGCTGCGTTAAAAGCGAGAGAAAGGAGCCACCTCGCCAGGATGAGACGGCGAACCGTTGCCGAGAAGGGTAGGAAGGAGAAAGATGCGAGAAATAAGGGAAGAGCGCGATTCAGGAATCACGTAATGAGACTCCCAAAATATAGCTAACGACGATTGTCGAGGGTCAGTCTTCCGTGGCTTAACTGCAACTGTCCATTTTTATTATTTTCTCTTCGAGCCAACGTCTTGGAGCCCTTCTCTGCCGTCTTTCTCTCCTTTTCCTCCTCCTCCTCCTCCTCCTCTTACTCCCCGACCACCAGCACTTCCTTTATCCCCTGGCTCGACTCTGCGCATCGCGTCGCGTCGCGTCGCGGCGTCGGAATAGCTATGCGATAAATTCTAAGGCGCTTACTGCTCTCCGATGGCTTAGCGAAATCCCTCGGCTGACTGCATCGATGAGCTTCGCCGCCCAATGAAAAACCATTTCCCCGTGAAAATAATATGAGCATCCGCTAATACGACTGATAGAAGAACGCGCGCGCGCTCGCTCGCTCTTGCGTGCCTCGGCGCGAGAGGAATATCACTTCTCATTTTTTCGGAATTTTCGCAGAACGGGAAATGCGAGTTCGCTCGATGGCAGTCGCGATGAAAGGGCGAAGGGGACAAAGTGTCAGTCCACAAAAAGCTGGGAAAGGTTTCGCGGGAACTGAGCGCCGAATAAAAGTCGCTCGATATTTCGTGGCTACGATTGATACAAAAAAAAATGCGGGGCTGTATGAATATGCCGGCTTCAATTCAACGAGAAGTTCGCTTTTTTCGACGCCCGTTCGTTATTCCCATGTCACGGGCGCACCGGCAAGGATATCGATACTGTGCGCTACCACTGTTTTTATTCAATGGAAAATGAATTGGAACTCCTCCCACACTCGGTGGCCACTGCTGTTTCTCTGTTACCGAGGAATTTCTTTACCGCAAATAATGCGCCCGTCATTCTCATATCTCTCGCTGATATAGCCGCAAGCCTGCTCCATAAGAAGTCACGCCTCTATTACTGTTATTACCAGCCCTATCGCCATGCAAACCCATGATAGGTCATCGGTCTGAATCTACTTAGTTGTACTTAATATGCCACACCTAAATGTCTACGGTCATGGCACGACGATTCTTTCTCCATCTTATTTCCCTCTGATAAGATTGTTGACGTAATGGGAAGTACTACTGAGGATGTACTGCTATAGTTAACATTATGCAGGAGAATAAGCCCATTAATTTAGTAGAGTTCCTCGGCTGTCTATACAATCTAGGATAGTGTAGGCAGACCACAGTTTGGTTTGTAAGCCTCGGCGACCGACAAGTGCTTCTAGTCCAACTTGTATGTCGGCAAACATACCCCGGTATTATCCGCTTTCCTCGCACACAATGTGTACGGATACAGTGGTGCAGCGGCGCTTGGCTCTATAGAGGCCTGGCGTCTCTCTAATTGAATTTTGGCTTTCAATCCCGCCGCGCGAATCCTCGAGCCATTGACACGAGAAACGTTTTCACTGATTCCTTCGGGCATTTACAGTCCAATGATGAGTCAACCTCGACTCTACTTATAGTCGAGTAGTATAGACTAAATAACAATGCGTCAGACAAATGGTAAAACTGGGAAAAGGATGAAAAGGGTCCTGTTCTATCGGCCCACTTGATGAACGAGCCAAGTGTCCGAGAATAAAAAGGGCCAGTTGAGCAGGCACGTTATATTCCTATGCACAGAGGTGTGTCAACCGGCACTTTTCCCAGTAGAACAAGCGAAATGGTTTTGACGTGGAGTGGCGACCACCACGAATGAGTCCGCAGAGGAGTGCGTTCTCTCTCTTGGTGGCGCAGAGGGTGCCAGGGGTTCAGAGAGCAAGCACGAGGGAAAGTCATCGATGGAAGAGTGGGCGAGGGAAAGGTAGTGGGAGCGAGAAGGAAATAGGGATGCCAGGAGGAGCAGGAGAGCGCGGCACCATTCCATAATCCATTGTGTCCAGTGCCAATTAAACGGTGCTGCCATGCGTATGGTCAGGAACTAACCGGCCGTTCTCAACACGGCCACGGATCTCCGCTCACGCACAGCCTGCCGAAGCCGCGCTCGCTTCATAAGAGAGGAGCACCAGATAGCCAGAGCAAGAGGGCGCGAGAGTGTAAGCAGAAGCGAGAGCACAGCCGAACCCAGAGGTAGACGAGGCCCACTGCTGATTGGGAAGCATCTGGACCTCTGGACGTACCGGCAATTACCGGACCCGGTTACCTATAACTGTACACCCACACTCCCATACAAGTTCGGGCCAAGCCGATCCCACTGATCCTCCGGCGAGGAGCCGCATTCTCCACAGGATGTTTCACGAAACGCTTGTCACGGGATTCAAGCAATCTGCCCGATGCACTTGGAAACTCTCTCCTTTTTCGTCGATTTTATACCTCCTTCCTTGCCAAGGACATTCGATGATGTTACAGCATCTTCTGCTGTACTGTGTTTTGGGATACAACCATTCTTTGTCAGATACTCTTATTCATTTTGTCCTAGACTGGGAGTGGATTAATTCTAGATGTGCAATCGAGATAAATGTTTATCTGAAATTACTCAAGTAATTTTCGAAAGTGGATGCTTGTTTGAACGAGCCTGTAGGCACATGTGCGTCTGCATTAAATGTGCGTGGCTGTGTGTATCATACGGTGTGTTATAATCGCGGCGGGTCGTCAGTCGTGCGCACCGAATCCGTAGAAATTCGTTGATTGGTCTCTGCCACTTGATCCAGGAGGTACGGTCTGATCAGGGCCGGGCCACTATCACTGTACTTCGGATGACTGGCCAGTCACCTTGACTACTGCGGTTTCTCTTGCCTTCGATGCCACCTGCAGCCAACGTCGGCTCCAATTGGTTATAGGAGACAGTCGGATATCCATGCGGTGAGATTTGATTGTCTCGGGTCTGCTTGACGTGTCCGGCCGAAATTCTCTTCCCCGGTAATGCTCGGTGAAGTGTCTTCATAGCTGACAAGGGTTGCGACATGAATCCACCTGTCTCCGATCGAAATTCGAGATCTATAAAAATGGGTCCCTGTTCCCTCTTCAAAGTTCTGGATATTCAAAAAGCAAGCTAACTGTTCATTTCTCGAGTTAAATATATCGTAGCATCGGTTCACGTGCTTAGTTAGTTTCTATTTCGCGCGCGCAACCATTCGACATCTACTTCGCGCGGCTCCGACTCTATCCCATTAATTTGATTCCTCGCGATGTAGCAACTCCAAGAAGCATAAGTACGATTATACTTGGACGCGGCGCGCGATAGCTGGTAAAACCGTCGGTTCAGCTCGATTAAACTGCTCCAAGTAGAAACGGACGATCGTAGTGCGGCCGTAGATATCCAGTGTTACACACGTATGCACAATGCGGCAGTGAAGCGGGCTTAATAGTAATCATGGCAATGTCAGTGGATCGGCTCTCTGCCCTGTACGAATGATTTCTTGTCGATAGTGAATCCGAGGCAAGATGCGTGCACGAGATACGCTTGGTTCAGGCTTCCTAGCAAACGGGGCCGATGTATGTGTGTGTGTACTCTTCTCCGTCGGTTCTCGTTTCCGTGCTGACACGATTACTCCATTTATCGAGGCGAACTTATTAGAGTAAGCCTCGGCGTACTTCGCATGATGTAGACGCGCTCGTGATAGCTCGCTGTGTTTGCTCATGTAAATTCGAACCGCTACCGGCAGTTGTACTGAGGATGTATGAAACTTCTGATATATCTTCCGCCCGCCCGAACACGTTATCATTCTTGGCTAACAAAATATCTTGTGCAGACTTCCTTTGCAGATACATTTAAATATCTTTTCTTAGAATTGAATATACATTTCTACATTGTCGTGCGTGATAATGTATTCGACCTTAAAGCTTTCACGGAACGTGAGAATTATTCGTTGTTTCTTTACATGCAACGCGAAGTTCGTTTCCTTTATCATGCAAGAGCACAGTTATGCCAGCTCGTATTCAGTTACTTAATACAATTACCTATCTCACGCGCCACTCGGACAGCGACTTTCCATTTAATAACTGTGCCAGCGTCAGTAAAGCATGTGTCATTAGATGATAACAAGTACCGAGGTCGTGGAATACACTGGTGGATGATACGCATGACGGCTCGCAGATATTTACGATATCCGATTACGGCAATAAGGAAGACTCCAAGTGGCGAGCATTGCTCTTGCGAATGCCGAAAGGAATAAAAAGAAAGAGAGAGAGCGCGCGTAAATTCATTTATTCCGGAGTTATCGATAGCGCGTTGATAGCAATCGAGAGATTTATAGAGGCGAGAGAGGCCTTCCCCTTTACTGTTCTCCTGATACCCACCCTCCATATCGGCGATCCCCCAATTCTCGGCTTTCTTCCCGTTTCTCGTACTCTATTATTATTTCCTATGGTCTCGGGGCGCGCCGGTATCGAGATCAGCAATAATACCGCGCTCTCACGGGGCGCGCGGGGGTGGGCTGGCGAGGAGAGAGAAAAAGAAGAAGCGATTAAAGGTTCTGAGTAATTATTTTCAAGCGTCGATCGAGAACGGAGGAACGAACGAGCGTTACTCCAGGGTCGCTTCAATTAGGATTACGCTGCCTTTTCCCGGAGGCCGGCATTAAGTACAATTTAATGAGCCTAATGGCACTTTAATCCTTCCGCGTAAGGGTGTCTTTGAAGTGCGGGCACGCCAAGGCAGCCAAGAAAACTTTAAGCCTCTCTCCGCAGCAGTATCCACGCTTCCACTCTCCTCTCCCTCCACCTTTCTTTCTCTTCCTCTCTGCTGGCCCTCCGATGGCTTGCAGAACTTTCCCTCGGAGTTTCTTGCTTTAACTAGTGGTTAACCAATCGATAGTTGGCCCCCAGGCACTAGCCGCAGTCAGTCAAACCCCGACAACTTCCCCGGAGACGACTTAAATCATTATATTGGATTACCGGCTACAAGTAATCGCTTCCGACTTTTCCGGCGTGCGCCGCGGATCTATCTGCTTTGGCGAGCAGCCCCGTCACTCGGCGCTACGCCGCCGTTTCGATTGGCCGCTTGGTAATTATCAATTAAATCCCCGAGGCCACGAGTTACCAAAGTCCCCAGAGGCTCTCTAGAGAGTTTCAATCGAGCGAGCGAGCGACGCTACGTTTGAATAGAGGACACAGACTCGTTGCATAGCACGAATACTGTATAAGCTTGTAACACCGGCTGCCTTTAAAATATACGACTCAAACCATTCCCTTCACTCTCCCGAATCGTTTGCATACAAAAGCCCTGACAGCCTGCTCGGGGTGTGGACAGCTCGTTTGAGTACGTTCATGAAAATATGCGATGCAGTATTTCACTTATCAGAGAATTAATAACTTCGACAAAAGATTGAACAGCGTACACCAAATGGAAACCCTTTGAAATTTACCCTGTTTATCGGATTGTTAACCAAAGGAAGGACGTTGCACGTGTATTAGGTCAGAATTAAAATGACAATTCCGATATACCTGCTGCACGATGACTGCAGCGAGCACTGCCAAGATGAATAAGTATGGGTTGGGTTAATCGCGCGTTCAATGGTCGATTAGCAGTGTGCAAGACCCACTTGCAGCTCGCGCCGCTTCTCGGGAGCGTGCCAACTGCTTTATAACGAGTAGCGGCAAAAAGCTAAAGATTCCAGCGGAGTATCCATTAGACGCGAATGCTTAGTACGAGATTAACGCATTACTGCTGTCAGTCTTCGGTACCAGATCCGAGCCGGAGCCACCCCTTTCCGCTAGGTTTCCTTACCCTTATTTCTCGAGCGTCGTCTCCTCGGCATCGGTGTGTCAGCAATTATTCTTCAATTAGTATTGCATAACGGTCAGTCACGGTGTACCGTTGGGCAGGAGGCGTTTCGCGGAGGTTGTTTGGTGCTCCTCGAAAGAGGTGGCTGCGAGAGAACGAGAGAAGACGGGAGAGCGAAAGCATGGAGTGGAGAGCGAGCGGGCACAAGGCGGGGTAAGGTCAGTGCCGTGAACATAATATGGTTAGTGACCGCGTGACGTCAGACTTAGAGACCACGTGATTGCGAGATGGGGCGAGAGGAGATGGAACGGGCAAAGAGAGATGCAGGAAGGCTCGAACGCCAAGAGAGAAGGGGCTTTGCCAGTGGCGAGACCGCGTAGTGAGGAAGAAAGGCGGCGGGGAGGAGTGAAGGAGTGATAGTATGGGGCGGGGAGGGTAACTGACCGATCTCCTAGGTACATAAAGGGTTGCAGGGAGAGGGGTAACTCGTAGTACTACGCCTCGTACTACACGCACGTGCGTGTGTAAGACGATAACGAGCTTGCATGCGTTGGCTGCGTGCGTTGACTGCGTGCCTGGCTGACTGCCTGGCTTGCGCGTATACGAGAGCAGAGACCCGCTCTTGATTCGCAAAGTGGAATAAGAGAAGCGACCAGGGACGCTCTCTCAGTCCTTTCATCAATATTTGAGAAATCACAAATCTTTGATAGAAACCAACACAGATCCACGGATTATACTATTCCCCATGGAATCCTCCACTGTCTTGGAAAGCAGTGTCAATAGCGTTTGGCTATGGATAGAACGTCTAGAGATGTTTCAAGTATTCATGGCAGTGGTTATGATTCAGGACTCGAACGTTGTATCCTGCAAGAATAACTTTCTTCGACAACTCTTTAAACTTTGTATTCTGAAAGAGTAGAAAGTTCAAACGATATACTCATTGGATTCCACTAGTTTTCCTAGCGTAAACTATTCCAGTTGCGAGCGAATGCATAACTCGAAGCGTAGCAGAGGAGTTTATTCGTGCTCCGTTCAAGTAATTGGTCCGAGCCTGAGAGTAATAATGGCTTATATCTGCGTAACGCATGATGCATCGTAGAAAAAGAAGGAGTACTTGAGAAGGCCTGCGGAGTGAGGGCAGAAGAGGAGCGAGGAGGAGTTGAATCGTGTGCGGAGATGATAACGAATCTGCAGGATGGGCGATATTCTGTCTATCGAGAGAGGATGCTACTCACGCATCGCTACTGAATGCATAGACAATATTTACTTCGTCCAATTATATAGTCTGCGTTTTGAATTGTCCTTCTCTGACCCTTCACGAAAATCAAAAGTTAATGTAGCATGCTTGTACTTCCTCACTTCCTCTTGCGGTTTCCTGTGCAAGCGTTGATTTTTTGATGACCGTATGCGGAGATCTTACTTAGCATACAGTGCTGGACAGTTCTCACAATCGAAATAGTTTAAAGAGAACACAGGGAATGCAGTTTTATCCTTCAGTGAAACTAAATAATGCATCACGTGCAGCAGGTTGGAGGAAATTATGGCAAGGCAAAAGAAGTATGACGAGGGAGGCTGGATGAAACAGAAGGGTGAGAGAGAGAGAGGGTGGAAGATATACCTAATGGAAACGTCAAAATGTAACGGCACTACGAGGCACGTATAAGCGGTCGGTTGTTCTGTAATAATGCCGGTATTGTTGAGCTTATCAAGCGAGGCTAATTGGACGCGAACAGCTGGGCCGGCTAGTTGCTACACTACGGCGGCCCGGATCGTCGCGCCGGCTCTACTTTACACTGATAATGTAATGGGGCCTATCTGGAACACAAAAGCCGGTAATAGATTAATGGATTTGTCTCGAATTGTCACTGAGTGTCAAAACAAACCGACGACCCGCCGACGACTCTCGGCCAATGGCTTTCTTCGCAGTTTCGCCATTCGGTTACATAAATCTAGTCCAGTGCAATCTGTAGCCAGCTCAGCTGGCTCAAGATGTACATTCTCTGCGCTCGTCAAGTTTAAACGCCAACGAGTTCTGATTCACATTTCGCAATAGGACACTTTGAGTCTTTTCACTCAGAGAACCTTTGACTTTCACACTAAACACTTAAGCGAAAGTGCATTCTGATATCACATTAAAAACCGAATTGTCTGGTTTTTAATTGCATGGTATCAACCTGAATTTCCTAACTCAGTATGTATCCTAAAGAAAATGTGTACGGGTGACAGTATTCCAATGAGAAAGAAGTAATTTGCAAGGGTGGCCCGCCATACTTTGGCCACTCGAAAATGTCCGCGGCACCGAAGGAAGAGAAAAAAGGCTCTTGAGCCATTTTGCGAGTGTCATCCGGAGTGGGAGGGGACGAGGACAATATATAAATTCAGCACACCCCCGAACTCAGGGTGAGAGCGAACATAGATTTCGAAAGCATCGACGGGGAAGGGTGCGGACGGGAGAAACGAGAGCAGTGGAATCAAATAAGGAACGAGAGTGAAATAGACTGTGCGTGTATACGTGCGTGAGTGAGAGAACGAGGGAATGGGGTGAGCAGAGAAACCCCTCTCTCATGTTGGCTGGGCCGCCGGCGTGTCAACCCCTAATTGAACGGAAGCCGGCAATAAATATTATGTTTCTTTCGTGGGGCCCGGTTTTATAATGGCGTTGTAGTCTTGGATAGCTGGCAGCGGCGCGGCGGCTCCGGAAGCGGATGTGCAATCAGTGTGACATGTGCTGGCGAGAAGGGCTGCACAAATTTATTTTCCAAATCGCCTCACCCCCGAGTGGATGATGCCGCTCTCACCTCGCCGCATCCACGACACGAGCGATTAAATCCCGATCAACTTCCTGAGGAAAGTGGCCCGGAACATCTATTTCACAATCCCAGCCGTGTCAGTGTTGTTCACACGATCGGAATTAGGCAGCTTTCAATACCGCAGTTAGCTACAAACGTTCCTAGTATGAAGTACACATAATTGTGAGTCGTGGAACGAACAATCTGTTAATATTGGAAGCATTAGTTGGGTGTGTGCGAGAAGGGCAAATTGGCCATCTAACGAGAGTGTATAAATCGATAGAACAGGTGGGCTATTGAGGACACATCATTTTGTGTCTGACACGACTGGGGCTGGGACGGTGCGATTATGGCCTTTCACCATAATAGAAACGCATACATGGAGTCTCTTGGTGGAAGCAAGACTGAGGGCCGCGCAGGCTGCGATTTCCGGTTCCTTTGCGATAATTAGAAACGGCTGCGTCTCGCTATAACAATGATGCCGCGTGCTACCACCCTGAGGGCAGTGCGCTCGACATCAAAGTAATGCTCCCCGATGCCGCGACGGGTATCGGGACATCGCTAATGAGATTCACTTTACCGTTTGCCCCTCGCACGACTGCACCTCGTCGAGCCAGCCCGCTCTCCTCCCTCTCTTTCTTTCTCTCCTCTCTCTTGCCGATTGTTTGGATCGTTTTGGCGACAGTCCGTCCACTCGCGATACTCTCCGCTGCAGTAGCAGGGCATCCCTCGTACCCCCCTTCTTCTACCTCGCCGATACCACCTCCCGCTGTAATTAAAGTCCTCTTTTTATGCCGCTAGTTCCTTTGGCGGCACACTGCTCCTACTCACTCTGTAATTGTTGCAGCGAAGCGTCGCGGTCGAAACATTCCAAATTAGCCGGCGGCCGGTATCTCGCTTTGCAGAGTAGTATCCGGGAAACTGTTTCAATAAGCGCGCCGAGTGACCCGGATTCCGAGCTCCATTCATTTGATCTCGAAGTTAATATTCTATTGTACACGGCGCCGCCGCCGCCGCCGGCGGAGGCCCACCAGAGACACACGCGCGAGCGCCCCAAATGAAAAATTCCAGTGGGCAGAATTTCTTTTTTAATTTCATATCAATTATCCTCCTCGGCCAACGCACGATATTTAATCCCAGCACTGGAAGCCGTTTATTAAAAGTGATATTCCCCGAGCGAAGGGTAAAATGCGGAAAATAGTTTGAGTGCATTGCAATTACCTTTCGCGGGTACTAGACTTTTATACGTATCCCGGTATAATCAGACTTTTCGCTTATATACCGTGTGACTAATTGGATCGATTATTTTTCCCATGCTAGCTCGGAAGTGATATGCTATGACTTCAGTCACACAGGCATTGCTACTTATTATGCTATTATACATGTGCATTCCCGCGTTCTTCGATTTATTACTTCAAGAATTTGTCTCCCGCACGCATACCAGCTTTTACCCGCTGCGAAACACAGAGTTTCCGACGACCAACCACATATTAGACCTCTAGTTTGCCATGATTAATTTTTCCAGGGCACGACTTATAAGCTCGGCATTCCGCCTTGTTGGACATCTCAAAAGCTGAATTCTCATACTTGTTTTAAAAGCGGCTGTCCTCCGCAGCTATTCTGCATCGCGCGCACGAACAGCGGAACAGCGGTAACAGGACATTTAATGAAATTCTTCCTGCATTACAGGAGAGGATAGTACATCGTGTTTCGCATTCGCGGGGAACAACGCCCCGCCCGGTTGTCCCTCGCTTCCCTCCTCCTCCTCCTCCTCTCTTTCTCGCTTCCGAGCCGTTAAGCTGAATGTTAATTCCCGTTAATGCTTCCCGTTAATTACGTATGCATCTCGAGGAACGATAGCGCGATCGCGGTGGACAGGAGGCAGGAGGAGGGAGGGCGAAAGGACGAGCACATTATGATGCACCCCTATGTCGCCACGTGACTGGGAACGTAGGTCGGCCCGGACTTTAAAACGTACGCCGAGCGGGAAAAGCGAGGCAGGGTGGCTTGCATGTACAACCTACCCTTTTCCTGCCGTGGCTTCTTCTCGCGCGTCTCTTCCTCCCCCCTTTTGTAGCCGGTGGATGACAGCCGACCTATACATATGCATACATACACACGGGACACGGGCCGACGCGAATTAACGCTGGAAAATAAAAGAGCGTGCGCGTCACGCCTGGTGGTAAAATGGCCCGTGACTAACACGCCCCGCTTTCATGCTAGCGCGCCACTCGAATCCCGACTGGTCGTTCCCTTTTAGTAAGCGAGCGAGGCGGCGAGTCTAGGAAATCATAGGCATATTGCTCGCTCGTCATAAGAGGAGGAGCGGCGAAGCGGGCGTCGATATTATTAACGGCGGTCAGGATGCCATCGAGGCTGATTTGGTTCGGTAGGGTCGATAGAATTTGTAACAGCCCCGCAGTTATCCGTGCGGAAGTAGGAAGCGGCTTTCTTTATTGGGACAGTAACGGGAAAGCGTGCTTACAAATCGTGGCCTGCCGGGGGCGATCGTCGGATTTCAATTAAGCGGACGCGATATTTTTATTCGATCGGTGGGTGGCGCTTGATTGCGTTACGGCCGCTCCGGCAGCTCCGATAATTATCGCGCAATAGCCCGGCCAGCAGCGTGAATTTTCGGTCGGCCATCGATTTTGTATTTGCCTCAATTTATTATGCGGCCCCGCTCCACCAGCGGCCGGACGGGAGGACGCGCGCGCCACCCGACGCCGCGCCGCCCGCCGATTACGTATTCATGGACGTTTTAATGAACTATCACCGCAATCATTATTCGCGGAACACTTTGCTCGGCCATCGCTCACGGATTATGCACTTCGAATTCGTGCTCTGCTCTCTCTAGTTTGAGATTCCTAGTCCGAGATTAAATGGGGATTGAGAATTGAAAGGCTCGCGAGGCTTTAGGCATTTTAAAATCCCACTCTCGACGCGCTGCCCGCAATCGCCATTCGGCCGCGCATCCATTAAAGATGGAAAATGCGAGAGGCGCGTTTAACATTTTGAAGGGCGTTCTCAGGCTTGCCTTTCACTCCCGTCTCCTCCTCACTCGCGGGAAGATCCTCGCCTCAGCGGCGGAGTGAGAGGGCCTCCTCTCCGCTGAAGCGCGCACCACCCCTTTGCCAGGCAAGCAGTCGGATTTCGAAAAGTAGGTCAATACGTTGCACAGGGGTGCGCTCGCCAAGGGCCTAAAGCTAAAGGGAATGAAGGAAGGGTAGTGTAGTGCGGACGTAGGGTAGCCGCGGCTTTCCTGCCTTCTTCGCTGCGGACTTACTCACGCACCGGTGTGTCGAGTCGAGGCCAATCCCACCCTCCACGCCTCCGAACACTCACGGTAATTTTATCGTCGAAAATCTGCGTGACCGCCGCGAAAATTGGAAGGCACACACACGCATACGTGCACGCACAGGCACGCACGCACGCACGCAGCAGATGCCATGATGCGGGTTCTATCGGGCTTGGGCATCTCTGGCGTCGCTCAGGCAATACGCCCCGCTCGCTCTCGCATCATTACTCCGCTCGTTTCGCCGGCGAGTTATCATTTCACTTTCGCCTTTCGGCGTGCGTATGCCGCGCTCTGCTGCCGGTCCTGCTAATGGAGAGCGAGTGCGCGAGGTGGATGCAGCCCTTTACGGCTCTTTACGCTGCCCCTCCGGAGTCAGAGCTCTCGCGTACACACCGTATGCAGTGCTGCCTGCCTCTACGTGCGTACACTCGCTCGACTGACTCTCCTGACCACCCGCGGCGCGATTGTGTCGGCCTTAATGGTTTTCGCTCCTACAGCGTTGCGGAGACCCGACGACTCCCGGAGAAACCGGAGGAAAAGTTCAAAGGGCACGCGCTTTTGCTTCTTCCTCGACGCCGCGCCGCCGCCGGCCGGGACCAGCCCGGTTATTAGCGTGCCTGTAAACGAATACCTTGTACCTCTTTGTCGCTTGCTGTCGCTGTTACTCGACTACAGCCCTATTATTTCCCGCCGACGAAGCCTATTTACGCATTGGACGAGCGCCGTCCTTTCCCTTTCCCTCTGACCCTTTCGGTTTCTATCTCTTTCTCTCTCTGGGCGCTATTCCCTTTGGCCGTGTGAGAATTCATTCCGTTCATCGAATTTTTTTATTACACCTGCCACCATGCGGATGAATGCGTGGCCGCCCAGCTAATCAGGAAGCACTTTAATTCGGACCGCATCAAAATGAATTAATAGTCGCAACAGTTGCACCTTGCCCGTTTGATCGGACAGTATATTACCACAAGCTCTCCCCTAACCCTCTCATACATTTATAACGTCATTTTATTTCCCCGCTCGCAGCCTCCCGCTCGTTCCAATTATGCAGAGAAGGCTTGACCAGGGTGAAAGATATCGAGGAGTTCGTGAACTGTCGATAACAATTGTCCGCGAGCTTGATTAACGAGCCGGGATGGCTGGACGGTGGATTCTTGTAATTTTAGATTACATTTGGCTGGCCGTGGGCTATGGTTAACACATGGCTGAGCGAGCCCCCTCGGCCATCACGGAGTATCTTGTCCAGAAGGGTTAGATTAGATACGTCGTTCACTTCGGGCCATATATCTGTTCGACCCCGTCTTTCCATCGGTCTGCCGGCGCGGCGTCTGTGTGCTCCCACCGATCCTGCGCTCCTCTCCGCCTCTATTGACCATGCGTGTCCACCCTTACGTCGCTTTTGTGTGTCGGTGTGTGTGTGACTCGGTGCCGGACTCGGCTCTCCATGGGTATGTGTCCACCTATCTAGGTATGGATGCGCGCTCGTGGACCGAGAGCTGCGAGGGTGTGAGTCCAGCCGTGAGTTACGGGGCTGCGGACAGAGTGATGCATTGCCGTGGAACCGAGAAGGACCAGATCCCGCGGGAATCGAACGGGAACCCTTACACCTCACACCATTACACCCCCGTGACAGGGAGCCGGTGAATTATTGGAATATCGACGCCACCGGGCATTAAATGCTTCAATTACGATTATTATCGTACTCGATCGGAATAATACCGCAACGATACTTTAAAGCTCACCCTCGATCGGTGTGTGTGAGTCTGTGGGTGTGTATGCCTTTAGCGTTCTCGCCTTTTGACGTATTGACGATCGCCGCCACCGGGGTTAGCAGACAAAAGCGGCGATTAATAATTCCATGAATAAGTGATTACAAGAGCGCGTTCCTGAAATTCGTCAGTCTACGTTCTACCGACACGTTCTGGAAACAGTTGTTTATGAGACGGGTTATCGTCATTGGCCAGTCCTTTAAGAGCGTCTATAAAGTCGGCCGCCGGCGGCGGCGGCGGCGGCTCCAGTTGCTGGCGGGTGTGCCCCGTAAAAAATACTGCTTTGCAAATGAAATAAAAAGCTGGAGGAATTATCGCGGAACGAGAGTCCATAGCGCGTTGCTGGCTCGCCGCTGCTGCTAATGCAGATAAAGTGTATGGAAATAGCGGTGGTTATGGATTCGCACTGGTTGCGTTTTGCCACAGTAAAACTGTCCGCGGTAAAATACACGGGGGACTAGTACGGAGGGTAAACGTTATTGTTGCACCATATAAATCGCCCTTGATCGCGGAGGAGTATGGATCGTATATCAAAACTACTGCCGGCGCGCTGTCGGTAATTTGTGGCCGGTAATAGAAGAGGGAAACCCCCAACGAAATTATTATCCAGAAAATACATGAATCCCGGCGCGGTGCCACCGCCGAATTGTCTGAAGGCTATACAGCGGCCACCTTTGGCAATGCCTCGCCAGCAATATACGAGCCGGCCTCCATTGCCAACACCATAATGCGATCGCCCCAAGCACCAGGAAGCACGTAACATAAAACTCGGCATTCCTGCATCCACGCTATTAGCTGTTTCTATTAGAGTTGCCTATAAGTTCGTACGCGAGGCAATTGACGTTTCCAACTCTGTGGAATTAGCTGTTTGGTAGCACTGATTCATCAACTAGACTCAATTAGAATATCATAATTGAATTCAAAGTATTTGAAAGTTGGAAGTAGCTAGAGATACGTGGCTAGTTATGTCAGTGACGCGAAAGTAGAAAGTAGTAAACGAAAGAAGAAACGTGGAGGCTAATCGCGTTGGCTTTCCAGTGAGCGGGCCGACTGGCTGGCCAGCACGCTCCTAGTCTACTTACGCTCTAATGCGCCACCCGCAAACTTTCTTCTTCAGGGGACACTCGTTGAAATTTGCAGTTTCAAAATAACCCGATCTAGCCCTGACTGGTGGTTCAAACGCGCGCTAATCCACTAGATTTCGTTGGAATGCGTAAACGAGCTTCTCGGTAGCGGAGTCGGAATCAGCGGGAATACACGAGAGGGAGAAAGGGAGGAGGGAGGAGGTAGAGCGCGGTCGGAGGGAATGGCAAGGGTAATAGAGAAGTTTCCGGGCAAGCTCGTTAAAACTAACTCGTAGCCTTTTCCCAATCGCTAATGCGTCCGGCGGTGCGCATCCACGGTACTTTATTTTTATTTAAAGTGCCCGAAAGCCCCGACCACCGCTGCCGCTGCTGTATCGACTGGCTGGCATCCCTCCGCACTCCCGATGAAGAGAACGCACTGCCGCGGCCGGCGTTCATTTCATTCGGGGCCCGAGGGCAACCGATTCGATCGATTACCGCGATTCGAATAAAATGTAAATGCGAGCACCGAGCGCGACTCATGTGTTATGCAAATTCCGCTTCTCCGGTAATCACTGAGTGGAAGCTGATGTCTTCCTCGGAGATACTAATGGCCCGGGAAAATGAAAAAACGAAGAGGGACGCAGCAGCCAAGCCTCGATATATCCCCGGAGTACAAGCAGCCAGTAGTATTAGGGTTCTCAACGATGTTCACGAGTGTGTCCGCCCCCATCCCTCTTCCAGTCGTTTCATTGCCGGCTGAAGGTGTGCGCGGTCGGTTTTGCCCCGGGGACCACTTGACTTCAATAGTTTAACGAAATTACCCAAGTCACGTGGACCCCTCTCACTCTGACTTACTTTCGTTCTGATTCCAAACACACTACGATATTTACTCTCCCGAATGAGGAATTCCCTGTTTGTTAGATGGCAAATTTATGAGCGATTCTCAAGAACATAGACACGAAATGGAGATAGAAAATTGTTGGGTGAAAGCTTCGGTGGGCTTTGGGCATGACTCTCAAATTCCCGGTACTTATCCGGTAGTAATTAGTGGCGCACGCTCATTCAAGCTTTAGCCTTTCCGTCAGGGGAAATGGGCAGAGGTAGGCCTGATGAAACCGCAGGCTGGCAGTGCTCGAGTGTCGATAGTGGGCTGTAATGGCGAGTGCCAGGCAGGCATCCTAACAAACAAAGGCGTACGGCACTGGCTAGGCCAAAGGATAGGAGAGAGGAGGGTGGGAGAATAAAGAGAGCGATAGGAGAGAGGGCGAGACGGAGAGAGGATGGATGTACACGCAATTGCGGCGGTGTGTGTCAGAGGACACACGTCCGAATGGAAAGGACGTCGGCCCATAGGAGGACGAGCTAGCGCGCCCGGCTGCATGCCGGTGCATTCATTGTTGCGGCGGCCAAGTGCAGTAACAGCCCTCGGCGAGGAGCTTCTGGCCGGAGCGCGCAGCCCACCAGTCCAGTTCCGCAGGATGATTAATTAGTTGTCGCGCGTTCCATGCCACCGTGTCACTCTTGTCACGGCTTTGTCACTTCGCTACAAATACCGTTAGACCGCCGATGCGCTCCCGTATACACTGGCTCGGCCCGATAGCAGCAGCCTGTGTGTCCAGCAGAGAACAGCTAGCAGCCTCCTCCTACCCAGAACACAGCGTAGCGCACTCCTCGCTCGCTCGCTCGCACGCTTCGGCCACACGAACTCCCGAAAATGCAAACACACTCGCACTGGGCGCACGTTTACCACGGGACAGCGCGCGGCGGCGGCGGCGGCCCGCTGCAAAGCAAATTGCATTGTAACCAGGACTGCAACAGGCGCGCCATTAATCAATGCCCGATCCACGCCAGGGACGAGCCTCCTGCCAATTTCCAAGTTGGATGCACTTCACACAAAACAGCGGATGACTATGGAAATCAATGGGTGAATGATAGTTTTGCATACACGCATAACTAGCCGCTGCGATCTCGTCTGCCTGTGTAGGATATCAAAGTATCGCGTGGACGATTTCCAAGTGGTGGGAGAAGGAAGTGTTAAATGAAAGATGCAAATGGGAGAATTTTTATCTGGACTACTGTTTGGAATCTACATTCGATTAAAAATTGTGTTGACCGTATTCGATACGAAGATTCATTGAATTCAAGAGCTTCAACAATGTTGCATGACGTCAGAATGCAGAATGCATGAACAGCGTTTATTCGCAACAATTGTCTTGCGAGGACAAGATTGGAGGTTTCATTGGGGCGTATCAGAGCATGCCGCCAATCAGGCTCGGTCTTATGACATTGCGTGAATGCGCGCTCCATTAACCGCCTAAATTATTAGCATGCATTCTCCCACACGATTGCACTAAGACGGTAATGGACGCCAAATGTTACCAGCATAATTGCACGGCCGGTACTCTAACGATTCAATATCGGCTGGCCAAGCTGTGCATCTACGCGCTGTTGAACATTTCGCACACTGAAGCACATATCGACGGGAGAAGGAGAATAATTTCCCACTGACGTATTGTGGGAAAGCAGCGGTATTCTTTCCTAATTGGAGGAAAGTCAGCGGCTTTGCGATGCACTGCTTCGTGAAGTTAGCATTTTCTTCCTCTCTTCTTTCTTCCTCGAGGGCATTCTTAATTATACTGTTGAACAAAAAGATCTCCATTCCAAAAAACATATTTCCACAAAGCTCGTTCGCATAGATACAAAAAAATATATACGCAAATTATAATAACAGTGCGGAGCAAAACTTATTTATGCGACCATCTCTATCAAATTATCTAATTCCACAAAAGAATTTAATACTACGCAAAAGATAGGTTTTCTAGTACTAGATATTCAAAAAAATAAATATACACTACTACTTGGCTCAAGACTCTACCAAGTCACGTGAAGCGAGCAACACCCCCACCTTCAAATCTGATAGCAGAGGGCATCCAGCGTCGACGTTCGGATCCTCTTTCAGAGGGAAAGCCGTAGAGGAGCAGGCGGAAGAAGCCGAATGACAGGGTAGCCTGAAATTCCGCTTGATAAATATGTAATTGCGTCGGCGGTGTGTGTGAATCAACCTGGCTAAAGGAGCAGAGCGAAGAGCGGTGGCGCAGGAGGAGGCAGGTGGATGAGCGTAGCTATCCGCTCGAACACCCACAAGAGCGACAGCGAGGCGGAAGGAACGAGAAGAGGGATGCGCACGAGAAGAGGAAGTCCTGACGAAGCACGATAAAAGGGAAGAGGGCAGAGACGAGCCAGACTTACCTGTAACTTTGACATCGCCCGCAGCCTTCCGTTTATTATTTAATCGTTCCTGGAAAATGGGGGAAATAAAGCGGGCAGAAATTAATGAAAGGGCGTCGAGAAGCTGCCGGGACCACCGACTTATTGCTCTTCCTCTCTCCCTCGTACACTTCTTCCTCCTGGGATTTGCAAGTCGACATGTGCAGCATCGCCGCGATAATTGTGTAGCGATTATTTCGAAGTGCCAACCTTTTTTCCTCACCCCCTGCCCTACTATACTTGTCACATCTCATTATCACTGATGTTCCTGCTCTCGGGCGATTAACGAATAACGAGGAATGTTATTTCGTACGAGGTGCAATCGTAATTGTGCTGGAATCGGGGGGTGGTAGCTCCGGGAAGGGAAGGATTTAATGAAGATGCGCATTTTTTCCCATCCGAGGATTATTCATTATCGGGACGTCGCGACGGGCAGCAGCACGACGTTTTTTCCCTATCTTCCGTAATCTCGGAAGGCCGTCACGCCTTGCGCAAAGGAGCGTGTCGGTTGTTTCCTTGATGATCGCGGGGTAAAGCAGCTTTTGTAAAGAAGGCCGGGGCCCCTTAGGTGTTCGGAGTCCTTCCGCATCAGGCGTTCCGCGAGAGGCGACGCGTGTATTCAGCTTAAGTCCAGCGTGACCTGGCTCAACCCTTCGATGCCATCGTCATTAAATGATCGTGCAAGGCGCAGCGAATCCTCAGCTTTAAGATCTCAAGCTGTTGCTAAGGGATTGCCGGTGTCACCATGGCAACTGGCGAGGGCCTATTGTTGCACCCTGTCGGGTGGTGGGTAGCCCACAGAGCCCATTCCCCCACATGGCATATTTATTTGCACGTAATGTAGGTGTACGCGCGTCTCGTTCGTCCGCACGCACGCATGCACGCACGCACGCAGCACACAGCACACAGCCAGCGCTCTCGAAGAGCACGTGCGTGTACGTGGATGCTTGCTCGCCTGGCTTTCGCGTGGTGTGCATGCGTGCCCCGCGTTTATGCATCTATGCCAGTGGTACCAAACCCCTTGACGCACTCTCGGGGCAACGTCCTGCCATTAAAGCCGAGGAGCCGACTCGGAAAAGTTTCGAGGAATGCCCGGGGAGAGCCAGTTTAAAGTTGGACCCTACACTCCCCGAGCTAAATCGCCCGGCGCTTCATCCCCGATGGTTTTACACCGGATTGCACCGGCCGGAACTGCCACACCACTTCCAAATACGAACAAGTCGAAGTGGGTCGAGTGTAAAAGAACGGAACCTAAGATTCTCACCCGCCGCCAACGCCGCCACCGCCGCCACCGCCATCTCATCTCTCTCCTCTCGCCCGACTTCCATTTATGCTTTGCCGAGCGTGGCGAGAATTGGCCAAATCGATGTTCTTTGGTCGCCCGGGACTGCCGGCGATTTTAAGACCCGCCATTAAGACACCCCTTTCAGAAACGATCCTGTTGTCCTCGCGACTACTTCTTCTTGCACGCTAAAAGTTCCGCTCGAGAACTGTGCGAGACGCAAGGGTAGGGGGTTAATAGGTTAATCACCCTCGGACGCAGTAAGGAAGTACCGCTTTGCCTTCCTTCGAGAGAGTGCCTCTTCTACATTACGTAGAACTTTCTTCAACCCTCCCAACTCTGCCGTTCTATTATTACGTGCGCGCGCGCGGTCTTAGCATTCCCTGCCAGCAAGTTGTCGGTCGAAAGCCACCGCGAGATATACACGACGGGGAAAGATGAACAACGCGCTCAGAGGACAGGTGGGCTTTGCCCAAGGAAGAGAGGAGAAGCGAGTGATTACAAAAGAGCATTTCGCGCTGGCGCAAATGCTCTCGGCCCGTTAATAGAGCGGGCAGATCTCTACGCATCTCTCGCGCGAGGACGCGAAGAAAAGGACACATCGTGTAAGCTCGCAAGCTGATGTGTAGGTGCGCGCGGGCGCGCTCCTCCATTTAAAGGCAAGCCGAAGAAAAGGAAGCTACGGTGGCCACGTTCCCGGTCGGCACACGCACTTTCATCCCGCGTAATTAAAACCACAGTTTCTGCAGCTTCGACCAGGCTGCTGCTGTGGATGCTGCGTGAGAGGGGCGGCGGGTGGGGAGAAAACCGAGCATAATGACAGGGCGATGCCGCGAAGACAAGAGACGACGTTTCCCAGCAGCCCTACCCCTTTTTCGTTCGCGATCGTGTAAGAGCACGTGTGTCTGCGTGCGAGCGAAAGCTTTCGTACGCTCGTCATCGTCCTCTCTGCAGCCTGCTCCAACCCCCCGCTGTAAATCTCCTCTTACGCAAGGGACAGGTGCAAATAGCACATTTTATGGAAATATTCGCTGGGGGATTTCTCCACAGAGAGACGCCGAGGGAGGGGATCCAGCAATTTCAGTAATTTCATTTCGATAATTGTTCCGTTAGGTAATCAGTCCGATCTCTTTCGTGTATACACAGTATGCTTTTCTCGGCGTAAAATTTGACTTCCATTGCAGCTTTGCTTATTGTTAGTTCAATAGGTAACCCGGCACATAAATTAATAGTGATGGAAAAATTTAATGAAGAGGCCATTGTGTGTCGGAAGTCTATTTTTCATGAGGTTCAGAGGTTAACATCGATATAGCTCATTCGTATGCTTCCGCACACGAGGAAGCTAGTCTCGCGATCGTATTGCCAGAGGACTCCTGAAACCTTAATCGGGCCGGCGCGGCGATCCAACGAACAGTGGAAAACTAATGAAGATTTCCTGCCATGGTAATTAGTACGGGCAGCTTTCACCTTGCTGAATTAATAATGTGAATAGTTAGCTAGAAGGATGAGACGATTCGAGCAGAGACAGAACGTGATAGAGAGAGAAAGAGAGAAGGCGATGAGAGGGAGTCTCTCCCTTCCCCGGGTTCGCGAGCATCTTTGTTTTCACCTCCGGCGGGCGAGGCTTTTTCCATATATTTTCCGGTGTCTCATTGTGCTGGATCCCGCGTGTACACGGCCGATACAGTGCTCTGCGGCGAGCTTGCACCTTCTTCTACGGGCGGCTCTCTGTGTTTTATATATTCCGCCGGTGCACCCCACATGCGCTCGGGCTTTCCTCGTCTCGTCAGTGTACATTGTACGCGTATTAGTGGCCGCAGGAGGAGGAGGAGGAGGAGGAAGAGGCGGAGGGACGCGCAGCGTGCGCGCTGCGTTCGATGATTACCCCGAGTTATTACCTAGATGCGCTTTTGTGCCCGCGGAGGACGCAACAACGCCGTCATTGGTTTCCTGCCGATTTATATTACCAGCGCATTGTGCATCCTCCCGAGGACGACGTGGGCCGTCGTATGGGAAGGAGCAGCGCGCTGAAGGAAGCTTCTCGAGGATCATTTCCGAACCCGCCCCGGCACAGCTCGTTCGCTTTGTCCTCGTGATTATTCGTCGCATCGGCTCGTGGAAGGAGCCCCGTCAGTTCTCTGTTGCATAATGAGAATGCACTCATTACACCGGCGGGAGTAAGAACTCGCTTTCCTACCGCTCCACCGTACTTCCCAGCACGAAAAAGTCTCTCGCTCGCATTCTGCTTCTCCTTCTCTCACTGGTCCCGCCGTTCATCTTGCTTGGAATCATTACGATCTATTTGAAAAATCGCCTTCGTAAGTGCGTTAAATTATTGGTTAGGTACTCGGACAGGTTCTTAAAGTATTGGAAACTTTATCGGAAGATTCACAAGTTCTTCCCTTTGGGAAGTAACCCTTTTTTACCTGGGTTTAATACCTGCCGTGTTGACCATTCGTGAGGAAGAAAAACAATGGGCTTGACCCTTAACAAGTTGTAGAAAGAAAGGTAGTAGGGGTGGGTTTTTCCAAGAGTGGGGTGGGATTGTACATTCTTGGGTTTCTGCATTAATGACTTCAGTTTGTAGCTGTCTATCGATGAGGTAACTTCTGTGTAAGTTTCTGTGTAAAGTGCGCGAGGAGTTTTCTTCAAAGTGTTTACTAATTTGCGAGGCAGGATCTGCCGTGAATTTTCCGCCAGGCAGTTTAACATTTGCTTAATTAATCTTTGTTGCGCGACGTAGTTGATGGAGGGCGGGCGGGCGGGCAACGGATTATTCTCGAGACAGAGGGGCCCTTTGAGACCGGAAAAAGTGGGCGCGCCGCCGCCCCAAACGTGGCTTTAGCATTCGCCTTACACGCTAACAGACGCGGCATGAAATTATAACGAGTTTTTGAATAAACAATAAAATGAAAGAACGCCTCGCAAGAATTCGCCGGGCGCGTCAGTCGGCGAGGATAAACTCAACACGGGATAAAGAGCGCCGGGTTTACGGTGGTCCCCTGGCTCCTGGAAACCATCTTCCTCGTCAAAGCGACTTTCTTAAGCGTGAAGCAAGCCCTGTTAAGGCATAATTCCGTTAAAGTTAGCAGCCGACACCTTGGCGAGAAAAGCGAGCGCTCCTTTACTTACGAATATTATACCGAAACAACCCTTCCGGGGGACGCGCAACAGAGGGCCGCGAGTGAGTGTGGAGTTGCTGAAAGCAAGGAAATTGCCTGAGACAAATGTAGATAATTTAGATTACCGACAACACCGGAGCCACTTTGCGGCCGCGAGGTTCTGCCTTTACCGACTGTCAGATCTTGCCGAGTATTATCCGAGCGCTTTAAAAACCTGGGGTTGAAAGCCAAGGATAAAGGACGCGCGAGAGAATCGGACGAGTGAACGATAAAGAGTTGGGGAATGCGGAGAAAAAGTGGGTGGGAGGAACGCGGATTGGAGGGTCATAACTTTTTCGTCGGGATTATAAAATTAACGTGAAGCGCGGGTTGGCCCCTGAGAGTCAGGCAACGCTTCGTGGCATCCCCAGGGGTTGCAATAATCGTGAACGTCAAATTTAACGTTTGCGCTCTCGTCCGATGCAATCCATTAGATATTGCTCGTAAAGAGGCTGCGTATCTCGAGCGTACATGGAGACATGTGTATACTGTCCGCGCGTGAAAGGGAAGGGTAGTTTTGGGACGGCCACTTTTGAACGAGCAATCGTGTTCTCCTAGTAAAGGCAAGGCGTCCACGTGAAAGTGTTGTCATTTTCGAGGACTATCGGACCAATTCGTACTCAAGCTCCATGGGCGAAGCACGCGGAATGTGCTGGATGCGCAAGCTTCAATTGGATATTCGGGTTACCCCGGAGCGGCCCGAGTGAAAGCGGAATTGGGGGGATGCTGGAACTTTGTTACTCGCGCTCGCTCGCTTCTATTTTACGATAGGCAGGATAAAAGCTCTGCCAGTCGTTAACGAGGCCTCCTAATGCTGATCTTTAGTAGAGTTTTATTCGTGTCGTAGGCGAGTGCAGTCGTGCACGATTCGTCATATCGGTTTATGGGAAAGTCGATATCCGAATTCCGTGGGAGCAGACTTGGTAGCGCGCGTCGACGCTGTCGACGCGAACCGCCGCCTCGCCGGGGCTCGCTTGAGATGCGCTCTGCGCTCGTTGAAACGATTCCGGGCTACGATCGTTACCAGGTATGTACGCCACGTGCGCCAGACGTATTTGATGTTGGCATCACGCTCGATATCTTAACGATACATCTACCTCGATATCGCGATATATCCGAGCAGTACCAATCCGCGGGGATGTGTATCGCGCAAACAGCCGCGGCTGCGAATCGTGGTCAAACATCGGATACGATAATACGAGCACTAAATGCCGAGCGTATCGCCGCATTATTGCTCGTACGTACACGGCCATGATCCCGTCCACTCTCCCTCTTTCACCCTCCACCTACATATGTTTGTGTACGCAGGCAAAGCTAAATAGAACTCGTGATGTGGATGCAACTGTTTCATTAATTTTCGAATATCTTGTATATAATCTTCAATTATTTTGATGCACTGGATTTTCATGGAATACAATATTGAAAATCGGTTGATAATACATGACAAAGACTAATTGACTTAAATAATGAGGTCGTGTATATTCGCAATTCATCCGATTGTGTTCTGATGGTTTATGAACTATTTTGCAATATAATGTACTGTATTGCATGTTGTTGGATAGGATTGTATACTATTGGGTTTGCCATTTGATCAACTATGCGCAAAATAGTTAAAGCGCTTTGCCATTATGGCGAACGAAGCCGCGCGAAATTATACACCGACGGAAATACACGAAATTCAGTAAATAGGCGAACTTATTTATAGCGCATTCGTGGCAAATAGACGCGTAGCAGCTACCGCTGGGAAGTATGTTAATTCCAGAAGAGGTAATATGATTTTTGTGGCCGGTATGCAGACAGTGCCGCATGAATTATGCGAATTTACTGCCATACAATTTGCCGAGCCGCCTCTCCTCGTGGAATTACGCTTAATTCGTAACAAACCTCGTAAAATGCCAGGATCTTAGCTCGCGATGCTCGCGCGAATTGCACGAATTTTCCAGACGGGAAGGCATTTCCGGCATAATTCACGCGCGCCGCTATGTACCGGCATGTGCTTAGAGCCGGGAATCACGAGACGAATCTCACGTTTCCGGCCGGGAAACTCGAGGCCGGAAAGCCATCGGTGGTTGGCCCGCCAGTTTATAGCCGGCTGCTCTCGCGTTCCCTATACGTAGAGTAGAGCAGACAGTAAGAGGGCAATACGATCCCTCTAGGTGCTAGAATATCCTATCCGGCAATATTATCAGAATTCTGTCAGCATGCAGTTTGTTTCGTTTGGTTTATTTCGCGGTAACCGATGGCCACGGAATTGGCATCAATTAAGAAATGTCAGTTTTGAGGGAAAGCGCCCCTATGAAAGGTGTACCGGACAGCCGCTCTCCCAATCAGAGTAACGAAATACGATCCGCGCGAATATAAACGTGAAAAACTGTAGGCTATTTCCCGTCAAAGCCAAATCAAATTCCCCTATTCGCCAGGGAGAGAGTAGAGGGAGGGGAGGCAGGGGCAGCGGAAGCCGTGGCAGTGGCTTATACTACAAACACTAACTCGTTACTGAAAAATCGTATCAAGGTAATCGTTCGTGTGCCGTCGCGCGCACGGTGTCCCGATAAACGTCAGGCTTTTATCACGCGTCCATCAGCCGAGTGCAATAACACCGGGAGCGCACACTCAGGTCCCCGGCATTCCCGTGGACCGTGTTCTCTTCCCCTCGTGTTTCGGGCCAACAGTTAGATGGTTAGGCGGGCGAGTTGGTCGTCGGGAAAAAGTCGAAATCCATCGGTCGGCGAGACAAAACATTGGCGGGCGCAGAGTATGCGCGCGTACATCGGGTACGCGCGACGAACCTCCACGATTTATTCGGCATCCAACGTAAACAAGCTCGTAGATCAAGCTGGGCCTCGGGAGCAAACGGTGACCGAGAAATCCGTCGATTCTCCCGCCGGATTGACACAGTGTAACGGCCGGGAGAGTCGGGCGAAATCATTTGCTATTGAAGCACTAGGTGGAAAAAGCGAGGAAAAGGCAGGCAGGCAGGCACAGGACTTTGGAACACAAGGGTTGCCGCGGGACGCGCTGGTGCGCGGCGTCGCTCGCCAGTGTTGGTACATAAGTGAATTCCGACAGGAGTGTGCAGACAAAGTGGAGTCGGCCCGAAACCACTATGGGTTTTCGGGGTGGTGTCCGAGGTGGAGCGGTTACGTGGAGCACAGCAGAGGGAAATGCGGGCTTTCGCATCGCGCGGTCTCCTGTCACTCGAAATACCGTAGGAACAGCCGTGACCGCTCCGCGTGCGCCTCGCTGGCTCCAATATAGCCGGCGACCGACACTGGATGTTATAACGCTGTTAACACCCATGATCGCTTTCAATACACGTAGTTCATCATCCCATATTGGCGCCGACACAACCGCGGCAGACAGAGTTCGCACGCGGCTGATGAGTGGCTAAGGGGTCGAAGGGGAAGGGGGGCGGCCGGTCTGTGTACGTAGAGTCGATACACGAAGATGATCCCTACGAGTGCGCCATTGACGCCGATACAATGGTATTTGTTCTCGGGCTCATTCGGTAATATGCTTGTCAGAGTCACGATTTCCCAATACATACGTACTCTTATCATATGGATCACTCGACTGTTCGTTCTCCAATGCTAAACGGGAATGTGGTTTTCAAAACTGCTCATTCCCTCTCTCTCCGCTCTCGCTCTCGCGCTGCCTTTCCTCTTTGGGACCTGATGGATTTCCAATACGGCTGTTTTCCCGGTAATGCACATGCCATTTGCGCGCCTTCCACATTAACGTTTCATTCGGGCGCGGTGACATAAATCGGACCGAAATCCGGCTAAATGAAAAATAGCGAGATAGCCCGGGCGAATTACTTTTTGACAGGGGCTCCCGTGTATCGTGTAACACTTTGGGCTGGCGCCCGCGCGCGCGTCCGCGACGAAGTTTTCATTCAGCGTTGAAATATTGAATAGCCATGACGCTCCCAATATCAGCGAGCACTTTCAATCGACGCACCGTGCGTCATTCGTTGCAGGGCTCGTGCTTGATGAGAGTCCTGCAGCGGGGAAGAGGAGCTGCGTGGCAAGGGCGGAGCGGGGCGGTCGAATCACTGCCCAAATCGAAAATCATTAGAGCTCCACAGAGACAGAGCGAGTGAGAGCGAGAGAGAGAGGGGGGAAGAGATCATCGTTCCATTCGCAGCGTTTCATTGATCGCAGCACTCCACTCACTTCGAAAAGGACGGCCAGTTCAATGGGCATTGGATAGTCATGACATTTTTTGTCATTATTTCGCCACTTGGCATCCCCATCGGGCGTTGCATCGCCCATATTGTCCGTAATATCGCGTTATTATTCCTCTAATTTGGCGAACCAGCCGCTCAATGATTCGAAGCATTGTTGGGTAACGGTGGCGCGCGAACAAATAACGTGTAATGATCAGAGCAGTTTACGCGGCCAATTTTGATCTCGCCCGGGCATGCTTCATTATCTTGTAATGAAAAGACGTGTCGGCCAAGAGGGACGTTCATGCGCGCGTGGAGAGTGGAGAGGAGAGGAGAGGAGAGAGCGAACAGGTTCGAAGCGAACGAAAGCAGGAGTCATCGATGCTTGACAACGAGAGCCTCGGCCTCCGGTCGGCATGATAATCATCATCATCGTCGGTGTCGTAATCATCATCTCTATGGACAACTACCATCCCGTCTTTCTCTCTCGCATCCATTGACGAGGGGCGACAGGGTGAAAGCCTCGTGATTGCGACTCCTCGATTTATTGAGCGCGCCCCCGATAAAATCCCCAGCTATGGTATTCGCACGCGCGTGAGTCCGCCGCCGCCGTGGTTTCCATTTATACGCCCGGCTCCTCTCTCGCACGCTCCGCCTCTCGGTGATTAAATATCGTTGGTTAAGTTTCGGAATCATATAAAATTCCGCGGCCCGTACACTATTTTATCAAGCATTAATCGTATTTCCAATATCCGGCTGGAAAAAATTTGCGCCGAACACTCGAACGCGAGTGGCTGGCAGTTCTCGATATCTGCTGAAGTAGGAAACATTCGTTGCTCGAGTAGGAAAAATCGACTGGCAACAATGAAGCTTGACAGTTGGAGCGCATCTGTTTCAGGGCGTGATTAGGTTACTCGCCGGGTGTTTCGCACATGCCGGAAGATTGGGGCCGCAGTGGCGAGAGCGAGAGAAGGATAGGGCCGGGCTGGGTTTAAGTAGATTATCGAAAGCAGGGAATTTTTTAAAAACACGAAAGAGCCTACGGTAATACGGCGTGAAAGGCCGGTAAAACGAAATGGCGTGAGCGAACGAAGCAATGCGGCTCCGGGCCGTTTGAAAGCGTCGGTTCTCTCTGGACGATGGTGCTTGCTTGCTGCTCGCCACTGCTCAGTGTACTGCGCGTATGTGTGCACGCACGCCTGTGTGTGTATGCTTGCGCTTGCCGGGAAAGCTGGGAAAAAATTCGGAGTGGAAAATCCGCTGGGTGGGCGAGCGAGCGAGCGAGCTCGAGCGGGACGTGGGAGCTCGAGCTTTCACGTGGAAGGCTACTCGCGCGGCGGTGCTCAACGCAGGCCGGTTTATGGGCATTGCGCTTTCGGCCATGGCGCAATCAAAGCGAGAATCGAATGGCGAGCCGAGTGAGCGCAATTTCACAGGGCATGAAACACTGACTTCATTATCCGGTTGTTAATCCTACTCCATGACCACCTCTCGCCCACTGCCTTCCACCCTTTACATCCCCCTCGGCTCTCTCTCTTTCCCGCGGCGCGATGAACCCCTGCCGCCTCTCTTTCGTACGCCCGAACTCGCCCGCTCGCTCGCTCGCTCACTCCGCTCCGGAGCGCAGCCGGATCGACGATGCGACGTGTTGATAAAGCCCAAGTTATGGTTGATACAGTGGAGAGGGGCGCACGTCAAATTTCGACCAATGTAGATGGAAATGTCCTCCGGATGGTGAAGGGTTTCGCGCACGAAGGGCGATGTAGCGAGTGTAATTAAGTGCAGGTTGATCAGCGAGAGGGCTTTCTTTCAACGCGCGAGGGGTTGTTCGCGCGGCCCGATAAAAGATTAACCGACCTCTCGAGCTTCCACGCGTTCGCGTTTTAGATAGGATTTTCGCTCGATTTGAAAGAGGAATGAAGCAACTTGGGAAGGGTTTGGTGAAATCCATTTGGACTAGGCAATGGCCGCTCTCTAAGCCCTCTCTCTCTCTTTCTCTCCCTCAGTCGTAGAAGAGAGAGTGCCGGTGGTAGTGGCCGGTCAAGCAGCGACGAAAGCCAACTGTGCTTTCTTATTTATTAATCAACTATCAACGTCGCGCCGACGGGCAAGTCCGAGCAGCCTCCTCAAAAATTCATTGGCCTGCCGGCCGATTACTCCCAAATTGTCGCAGGAGGAGTGGCTGGGAGCCGGCGCGGGCGGCTCGCCCTCGGCGAAACTCCCGGCTCTTCCTCTCTAGCCCGCTGCCAGCCGGGGTGACATGTCAGCTATACTCCCAGTGAAATTGCCCTCGCACGCGAGCCATCTTGCCGCTTCCTTCGAAGGGAGACACTTTACGTGAATGTAGCCGACACAGATATCCGGCCAGCCGGTCATTAATATCGAAGTATCCAGCGAAGGAATCGTCGCGCGACCAAAGAAGCCGACGCCTCGCCGAGGCCAACCACCCCCGATCAAACGTAACTAGCGCGTCCTTTATGCGAAATTACTCGAATCAGTGCCGGCGAGCCAAGTGTTTTGTCGCGGCGCAATCTCGCGTACAAATCGAGAATCAGGAGGACAAGTGCACCCCCGTAAGCGGAGCGCGCTTCAAAGGGTTGCAGTGGGTTCGCGACATAGACGTGGTGCGTCTATCGATGTCGTAGGAAGCACCTCGCTGACGAGCGGGGCGTTTTCATCTTGGTGGCTGCTGTGCGCGGTGATGCACTTGTGGCAGTGGTTGGAACGGTGGCACATAGGCCGCGCGCGATCCGTGCGGTAACCACGAAGGAGAGAACTGCCGTATAGGAAGTAATAAGCGGGCTGAATAGTGCTGTATTCATAATGTATGGTGATATCTCCTACTCCTCTTCCTCCTTCTTTCCTCGCTCGCCCTCGCACTCGTACTCTTTTCTTTCTCTTGCCACAACTCCGCTTTTCTCTCTCGCCCCCTTCAGCTACCTCCCCCTCGCTCTAGCCGCGCGCGCTTACCCCAAGCTTTCTGGCCGAGCACGGCACAGCGTACACCCTTGCCACTTTTGCATATAAGACCGCACTTAACGCATTCATTGCGTCGCCCTGCATTGACCGGATCAATGCACTCGAATGCGCCTGGCACGCAGTATCGTTGACGCGTCGCGAAATCTCAATCGCGCTGGCGATTTCAACGGCGATCGGCCTCCACTGCCGCCGTGGAATTTCCATCCCTCTTTTTGCCGCCGCCGATCGCTGCCCCCGATGATCCCTCTCCGATTGATCTTTCAATCGTCCCTGCCACTGCTAGAACGCCGTGCCGCGCCGCGCCGGGCCGCGCGTTACGCTTCCACACCAGCGAAGAGCAGTCGTACAGGAGTAAAAATAATTAGATTTCTCGGCTGGACATGCTCGATCAAGCGAGTTTTGCTCATCCTTTTTTCCTCTCGTACAATATCTATCTTCTCCCCCAGCTGTCAGAGTTAATCGATAGACCAGTTTAACTAATACATTTTTCTAACTCTTGATGGGGACGATATGATCATCGCGAAGGGTCTCGCCAGGAAAAGGTATCCCTTATTCTTGACTTTTTACCCTCTCTTTGCCATCCCAGTGTGTCCCCCCGTGGATCTTCGTCGGAAGCGGCGATGCTCTGCCTGCCTTGGCTGGAGAGCGACTTTACCGTCGTCGCCAGTGGCAGTGAACCGTGCTCACTATTGACAACACCATTACCACTGGCAATACCAGAAGCAGTGGCATAGCCGGCCTCGGTGCGCCAGAGCAGGCTCTCTCGGAGTCAGCAGGCTCGCACTACTACCACTGTCCTTCCATTTTGCCGTCGGGAACCCCACGTAAAAATCTCTCTCATTCACTCACCTCCTCCGCCTCTCCTCCCCTGTTCCTCGTTCGCTCGGTCTCTCACCCCCCCTCAGGATTACGGCGCGGCGCGTGCATTCTGCCGAGCGTGCAGCGCGTTCCGTGAAGGTTCAGAGTCCGTGTAAGGACCTCCGTATGTGTTTCACCAGGTCAGGTCAACGTCCTGTCCCTGACAGCAAAAGGGATTGAGGAGGAGAAAGAGCTGGTGGGAGGCAAAAGCCGCTCACGGCCTAAGAGAGAGAAAGAGAGAGAAGGCAGCTTGCCATGGCGGCGGTGGCGGGCAGGGGAAAGGGGAGGCGCGTAAAACATAGTATAAGACAGAGGCAAAGAGTGCAAGAGAGAGGGAGAGTGAAAGAGCACAGAGAAGCAGGCTCAATCCTCCTGATATTGCGCCCTCCTGACTGAATGCACTTCTTCATCTGCAACGCTGCGGCAAAGGGTGCACTCGTGGACTGAAGCCCCGTGTGCCGCTCTAAGGGTGCGATTGCATTTTGCGAATCCACGTGCAACATCGTAGCTCACGCACTGTATTATTCAATAGGAAATGCCGGCTTGTCCAGGGCTGTGCTCACCTCGCGTCAGAGATCTTTCCGATGTCCGTGGGGGATACGTGTCTTTCCGTTATGCTCTTTCGCTAGTATTTCCTACTGGTCAACGTAGACGTAGCATCCACTTTGGTTATTCTACTCTTAGAACTACATATCTCCGCTCCAACGTACTCGCCTTTATCGCGCATGCCTAGTTCTTACGCATCAGAGAACATTGATGGAAGGATTGGCAGCTGGTTAGAAAAGCTAGGATAATTTCAAGATGAATCGGAAGATATCGCGAGGTTACGTGATTGAATAGGGTAATAAGGGTGTGAGTTCTCACCCGTGGCTCTTTCATGGCGCCCGTTCAGCTTACTGGCAGCGGTGCATTGTGCGCGGAGGATACGATCCTGGTGCGAGCCGTTGGCGCGGAGGAAGCAACGGCCGAGGGAAATGAAAGCGAGTGCCGATCTGCGAATTGATTCGAGGAGAGATCCCCCTCAGAAAGCGGCTGCAACACCGTCAAAGAGCCTCTTGCGAGTTTTCACCTCTGATTCCGCCAGCGCGGCGATAACTTTGCATGCTCTCTCTCTCTCTCTCTCTCTCTTCTCCTCGCCAGCTCGCGCCGCTTCCGCCAGTGCCGCCCCTACGCCTCCCACGAGCAGGAACGCGCGTGTGTGCGTGCTTCCATTTATCTCGCGGCGAGGACTTCGCACGTTTGCCGGCGAGCTTTTTTTAATGATGACGAAGCCACTACTAATGGGTACTCTCTCATTCACGCATCGCGCGATGACTTTGACAAAGCACGAACCTTTCTTCTTCGTACTATTGTCAGGGAAATCCTAGAGTGTCCTTTTATTAGTGCGCGCTGCTCCTTTCCGCTGATGGCCGGAATCCTTTCCTCTGGCAGTGGCAGTTTCGGCCCGTTACATTTCAGTGAGCACGCAAAAATTGGCAAGTAAGCTCTTTCTTTCTCGCTGAACTCCTTCACGTACCTCTCCCGGGCAACCCTTCCGCAACAGGAAATCATGTTCCTGCCAATCAGTGTGATTAGTACTCGGAAACCCAATTACCCCCGGGATATTCCCAAGGGTAGAAGTACAGTTCGCAGTGAAATCCTCGTAGTTGCCTGTAACGTTGTTCATGATTTTACCATTCACCATTCGGTGAGTCATCGTGTTTTCACGATTCTATGAAAATTGTCCTTCAATCATAGTTTATCATCAAGCGGATTAATCTTTGATATTCGCGCTTGTTCGGGAGATATATTTACTGTTGGTGAGTTGAGGTTGAATTGCATCAAAATAGGGGAGGAGTGATTATCCCCGGACCGAACAATATTGCGAACATTACGATAAATTATGTACCCCACGGATTGAATGCCACTCGTGTTACAGTATTATCGTCATAATTCTTACTTTGCGGATCAGGCGTTAATGAAAATCGTGGCTCGATATTAATCCTCTAGATCATGCAAATAGCCTGAAATCGGAGCACCTGCAACAATATATCGGACGGGGGGTGAGCGCGCCGAGTGAGCGATTAGAAAAGATTTAGCGGGACATGTTGGAAGAGAGTGTTCGCCCCGGTTTCACGTTGCCGAGCGAAACCCTCGAGTACTTAGATGGGTCTCTATTCAGGGCTCACCCTCCCTCGACTTCCAGTCGGCTTTTTATTCGCTCGCTGCTTTTCACCGGGCACGGGAAAACGTCGTTATAGTACCAGAAGTTTCGCCTTCGGAAGCATTGACGTTCAGATTCAGGCGATTTGTCAGGTGAAAAGCACCTCTCTTGCGGCGAAGCTCTCAGTCGTTTCGGCGTGCGCGCGCTCTCCTTAATGACATTCTCGACCTCCAGTTGCACGAATAACTCAATCCAACAGGCCCGAATTCCTCGAGCGAAGCCAGTCGCCTGCGGTATCACGACGTCGTTTGCTCAGCAGAGCACACGCGCTTTCAAGTAGAATTGGTCCTAGCGTCTTTGCCAACTTTTATTCCTTAACTTGGCGGCTTCGTTCACTTTTGCCAGCATTATTACACAGTAATATGGAACGTCGAAACTAAGCCTCAAGCCGCCAGATTGATCCAATACCTATTATAGTTGGTACGAATTTGAGGCTAGAGGTACAAGCGTAATGATGACATCGGCGAATTTGCATGAGGAAATTGAGTAGGGTTGATTAGACCGGGGTAATGCGTCCATATGCCGCCGCCTCAACGTATTCTGATTGGCATATCCAAGACTCGTAGTATCCAGTATTACCCAGGGATACGTAATTTGAAATCTCAGATTTAAAAAGATATTCTATAGTCCGAAGGAATTAGAAACGGGTTACGTCAAGGGAAGCATTTCCCACGATGGCTGGGCAGATTTTCATAATAAACGAAATAAATGATCGCCGGCAAAAACGATCTCAGTAGGTTAATACGAGCTAGGCCGACCGGTTCTAAAGGCAGATGATGCGCGACCCCCCACGAAAGTCGTTAATGAGCCGATTTAGCTGGAGATCAGTGGACGAAAGATGCTGGGGTCGACAAAGCGCTCATAACGGCAGGAATTCGAGCGGTGAGAAAAAGTGAGAGAGATGTAGATTGGACCCCTCAAATGTCGTGAAGGCGTGATGTTGGCGCTAGCTCCATAAAAGAACGACTCACTAAATGCCGCATAAATCTTCCCTACCAGTTGTCTGGTACTTTGTTTGCTCCTCACGCTATTTCTCATCCAACAAAAGGGCCCTCCCCACTAAATAGTTAGACACGTAAGATAAAGTGCAGCCTCGTGAAATTGTCGTTCGAAAATTTGCAAGCTAGATTCCCTTCGAAAGTGATAAGCTCAAGGTAGTTTCTAGGTTGCCAACGAAAGCCAAGTTTGAATACTAGTGCGAAAATCGGCGCGACTTGCGAACGGGTAAGTTGGCTGATGGAAGGCCTCAACCGTCGGCAAAATCATATGCGGAATCCGTTCCCCATGGAAACGGGTTTCTATGGGCTCGTGCGAAATACCGGGTGTCTTGACAAGAGCAATTTATCATGCTCGATCTGTATTTGCATATGTCGTGAAAGGGCTGTGTCGTCTGTGCCGGGGACATTGCGTAGTCGAGTGCCTTTTGAAATTTGCGTGTTTGCGAATATATGCTCCACCAATAGGAGACTCTTCTGCCTCTATCGCATATATCGAGCTATCGGCCGTCGCATCTACGCTTCTATCTCTCCTCGCGCATCCCCCGGACAATTCTCTTTAGACTTTATTCGCGTCTTTTTGCATTTCATTTGCTGAACCTGCCCTCGATTATCTTCACATATTTATCCGCTCGTGAATCGAACATCGCTCATCATCCGAGGGATCTTCATTGCGGTATCTTCTCACGAAGGGGGAATTTGGACCACCCTCTCTTTTAGGGTCTGCCAAACCTCCTCTCCCAGATCCGTTTCTCCCGCTCTTTCTCTCTGTTCGGAGCAAACGATGCACGAGATATGAACTCGTTACGCGCATGCAGAGAGTTTAACTGATCGTCGGGCAGAACCTGATCTCGCAGGACGATGAGGGATCATCCACGTGAGTACCGCAGAGAGTCGAGAGATTTTTAGATCCGCAGCAGCAGCCGCCGCCGGCTAGATTTAATCCTCGAGGCGAGCGAACACCTGAGAGTGGAGACAGAGCAGAGACGGGAAGACAAAGAGAGCTCGAGCAAAAAAAAAAACTCGCTTGCAATGCAGCTTTTTTATCGGACTGGTATTTATGATTCGGAGTGCAAGTATATGAGAGATGTGGAAATGTGAGTGAGCTCGCCAATGTAGTATGCGAGAGAGTTTGATCAAATCCGGTGTTACAGTACAATAGAAATACGGGAAAAGGGTGTACATAACAGGAGCGATAAAAGGGCAGACATCGCTAACCTGGAATTTAAGATCATTAACAGTTCAGTGCAACATTGTTATTCATCTTTGAAACGTGAGTGAGATACAGATGGTTTGGATGTGATGGAAGATGCAACGTTGATCCTGCATGGGTAAACCGGTGTCCAGTTCTTTTGAATCTAAAGAATCCTAAACAAATCGGGGTGCCGGTTGTCACGCCACTCTCGGCGAGAGTGTGTCCGGCGGAATCCTTGATACAGATAAGTCATGTCCACAGCATCTTAACCCCGGCACGGGCCGACCCCTTTTCAACGGACTTCAGGTAATGCCTGGACTGCTGCCGGATGACTTTTTATGGGAGTCGTCGGTGCGCGCCAAGGCATACTTAAATGTCTTTATGCCGACCAGTTCCCCGTGGAGAGCTCGAGCAGATTGAATCTGCGCCTCGGCGTGCGGACGTACAATAGATTTCGCGGCTCCTTAAGCATCGAAGGTAGCCAAGAGCGGCGGCGGTGGCAGCAGCATCAGTACCGGGGCTCGAAACTCTCCGCGATCATTAATCATTTGGCAAGCGTATCTTTCGGTAATCCAAATGGTGTCCACTTTCGAGCGGGACCGAGAAAAAACCCACCCCGAGTGAGGTAGAAGCGCGCACTGGTCACGCCTCTTTCTCGAAAAGGAAGGTGTCCTGGCTGCCGGCCGGCCGGCCGGCGTGCGGCCTCGATACAGATAAGTCATGCCCGTCATTTTTCATCGGCTCGATGAATCCCGCTTTCAACGGACGCTCCGGAAACCAGTGAGAGGGAAGGAGAGTGTAGAGTATCGGTACGTGCATTCGGCGACGATTTCTCACCGCCGCGCCGCCGGCTCATAGCACGCACGCTCTTTCTCTCTCTCTCTCTCTGCGCATGGACACACCACACAGTCCACTTGGAGTTTTCCAGCAGCGCGAGTTTTATCTCGCACTTCCACCCTTAATTTGATTAATCGTGGAGGATCTTGACCCTCCGCTTCAGCATTAATCACCTTCCGCTCGTATGCATACATGGACGCGGTATTATAGCGGGCAGACCAGCCCACCGAATGCCATTTGTTACGGACGCTTGTTTAGAGAAGCTTTACACACTCGACTGGCCGTCTCGCTCGCTCACTGGCCGCCACGAAAATTAATGGTGGATTAATTCGGCGATCGTGTGAGGAAGGTGCCCTGTGAAAGATTTCAATGGAACCGGGCCGGATTCGGTGGCCTATTGTCGTTGGGAGGAGAGGCGCGTTTCTACCACTCCTCAAAAATCAGAATAGAGTCCTGGATATGGATAGCATTTTTATTTAGTGCCCTGTTGAGCGAGTCTATCGCTTTCACTAAAAGTATCACATCTCGAGTGAAGGCACTTCATCACATGCATGGAAATTATGACTCTTGCGAAAGACTAAAGCGATTCTTAATCAGTAAAAAGATATGTTGTACCGATTAACGAAACCTAACCTGGGATGTTGTAAGGGCTAAGGGTCCGTGCCGGGTTTCAAGTTGCCGGTAAGCGTTTTAACGGAGTGGGGTTGCAGCTCTTGATTTACTGGCTGTTTATACCCTTTTCAACCCCTAAGGCCTGCATTATAACCGTATTTATACTAATAGTCCTGCCCGAGTCTCAGCACTTTACGTTTGACCCCGGCACACCGAGGACGTCGAAGCTATTAGAGAGGTGATAAAAAATAGGTGTTACAAAGGTTACAGTGTTGGCCGTGTTTGCAGTCGAAAGGGTGACAACAAAGCGGGCCAGCTATTACCTGTCATCCCTTAAGATTATAACTTTGAAGTCAGCTGACGTCGTTGCGAGAACCCTTTGGGAAATTTGGCGGGCCTCTGTATGCGAGCAGCAGCCCCCTTTCGTAAGAGCTGGTAAATATTCAAGCTCGCTCTCAGGAAAATCCTGATGAGTTCTTTAGAAAGATCGGAACTAAAAATTCTTTAGTCGAAGATATAATGAAACTTGATCTACTGTTATTCTGCTGCTCTAACAAAAACTTGTGTGTGCCATGCGGCTAGTTACAATAGCCTGAAAACCTTGGGAACTCCACGAGCGCTATCGACTTGCGTATGTGATTAAGCGAATGAATTCTGATTGGAATGGCATTATGCAGATGGCTTGGCATCAGAATACGTAACGAAATTTCATGGGCAAAGACGAATACGAATGACACAATTGATACATCGTCTATGAAGCACAGTAGTGTCTGACCAGATAGAGTGGTTGAACGTCGGAATTTGAGCGCGTTCGAACTTTCTTCCGTTACTATTCTCCCAACGTGTTGCGTTTTTCCTTTGACAGACTAGTTTAACCAGTAAGTCTCGCGGGACTAATGTGACACAATATTTCCGGGTGGCGGCGTGAACGAAGACCGAGTTGCAGCGATTGAGCCATTGGGGTGGGAAGACTCGGTAAATCAGGAGCTCTTGCCGGCTCACGTCAGCGGGGGTGGAGGATCGGAGCGGAGCGGAGCGGGCCGAAGGGCTGCCAGGGGGTGAAAGACGAGAGGAAGGAGGTGCTGCTGGAATCTCTAGTAACAGGATGTAATTATGATCGGTGAGATACGTCACGCATAACCCTCGTATTGACGACCACAAATCACGATGCACGAGCAGGCAGCCGGTATCTCGCCAGCTCCGGCTTCGCTCCTCAAACTCTCTCGGAACATACAACGCGACACTAAATCCAAAATTATACACGCTCCCGTCGTCCTCCTCGACGCCGTAGACGCTAGTACTTATTCCTCATAAGAAATCCTCGTTATATTAGTACGCATGACTTTTAATCTCTCAATCATCATCGGATTTCCATTAAACGGATGGAGCTTGAGCACGTGTGGGAATAGGAAAGTGCGATACGAGCTTGTAAATACGGTGGTATAAAAATGAGCTATTAAATAATTTATTTTCTCTTAGGCTTCACATAAGTCTTTATATAGAAGTTAGTGAATAGGACCATGTTCAGTATAAGATCTGCTTGGATGAACAATATGAGAACCAGGCCGATGTTGCAGTAGGAGAAATATCCCTGTGCAGTGACGATGAACAGGAATACGAATTGTACCTGCGGTCAGTGCAAAAGCTGATTAGTTTAATGGAAGGCGTCTCAAAGATGAACATGGTGAGGAGCACTTACCAATTGTATGATTGTGACCATCTTTTTAAACGGCTGGATTCGCTGTCGGACGGACGGTCCGAAGGTAGATAAGTAGTAGTAGGTATACATGATAACGTGCACTGCCGAGTTGACGATCATTATAAGCAGCGTGGTCCCAACGGCGAAGTATTTCAAGCAAATCCAGCACAGCAGTACGGTGCTCACGTGATGGTAAAGATGCAAGAATGAGATTTGTTTCTGTTTTTTCCTGAGTACGAATACTACAGTTTCTACGTAGTCGGCTACTTTAAGTAGCAGGAGATAATAAATTAGTCTTAGGAACTGCAACAATTGGAAAGCATTTGGTTAATTCCGATCCACATTGTTCCCGCGACTCTGGAATTGCTTGGAGTACCTCCATCGATTGGTAATCGGTGCCGAAGCCAGTGACTTTACAGATAAAGCCATAATCTCGGAACCAGTTGGCCCGGAATGCTCCGTATATGAAGGCGGCATTCGCTACGATTTGAAAAACGTTATAGTACTTGGTGAACGCCCTCAGCTGATATGGCGGCCTTTTCTCCATAAACCTAGGGCCGCATTTCAGTACGAAGTATAAATAGGAGATGCTTATGAGTATCAGTGGCACAGGAGTGGTCACGAACATCCAGTCTTTTATTCTCGAATCTAGAAATGCGTGGAAGACACACATAAATAGGTGAACCAGCAGGCAATTCTGCGCACATCTATTATCGCATAGCACGTATCACACCAAAATTCAATTTACTAGACACTGACTTGGCAATTCAATTTGTAATTGTAGCCATGGAACTTTCACTACTCACCACCATACTCGTAGATTAATGTATTATAAATATCTAGTAAACCCATGATTATCGGTTACGGAACTACACGTCGACTTGGTGCGGGTATAACAAATGCTCGAATTTGGAAGCGTGCACTCGCCGCACGATTTACTGGTGTCCGTTCTCGCGGATAATAACATCTGCATGAGTACTGCCTGATATATATACTTGATGGAGGCATTTATTCATTATGCATTCTCATGCACATGCATCTCGATTAGTACCGATGAGAATGCCGGTTTTCCATTAGAAAACAATACGCTTACGTATTGTGACGCCTCTGGATTCCGAAAGTACGTCAGTTTTTCGTGCTGTCCCCACTCCTAGGGTCAGTCACTTAACACACGCAAAATCCATGCAGGAACTCTGGCATCTAATTTGATGACGAGCCACTTTCTTAGCGGCCAACTGGCGCGAACATCTCCCTCTCCTATCGCGTGGCTCTCCAAAGAATCGGATTAATGAACGATACAGTCCGGAAATGATAGTCCAATGAAGATTTGGAACAAAGTCATGCCATGAATATGCAAAGGAAAGGGACAAAGTCTTCTTTTTTTTGTCGACCGGCACAATCGGATAGTAATCAGATTCTTCGGGATGAAATGGCGCGAAATGAGAGAAACATGGAACAATCAGTGTTAAGAAGCAGTTAGAGTTAGTTATAAGAGGCAGATTCCGTCACCTTTGAAAGTTCTCGGCGGGAGAGGTTGCCAATGTGCGAATGCGCCGTCGATGCGACAGGGGCGAGACGGGCGGGATTAATCCGAGGCAAGAGATAATTGCATTTCGTAATATGCTGAATCGACGGAATCGTGTGTCTCCCAATAGCTGTAGGCGTCTACGGAGCAAGCAGGAAGGACTTGTCGATAGTCTGCTCTCGAGCCCCAAACGAACCCGTGGCGGCGCGGCGGCTTCCTCCTGGCGATCAAGCACAGTGGCGATCGCCGCGCTCCGTTTCCACCCCTTTCGAGGACCTCCCGATAATGCAGCGCTTCTGTATAGGGCTTCACCTATTAGCTTCGATAGAGTAGTGGCCAGGATCACGTGACGCCGTCGGGAGGGGAGGTAACATCAAAGCCAAAGGCATAGTTGCACTCTGGGGACGTACTATGACGTTACCTACCCGGTGCTCAGCTGCAGTTACCCCCAGTGCCTCAGGGCGCACGCCGACGTTCGCGACCACCGTCCTCTTGCACCAACATACCCATCTCACCACCCCCTTCCTCCACCCTGCCTCCTCCCGCTCCCTCTCTCGCCTGATCTCTCCCCTCATCTCCCACTCACCCACTTGCTTGCTCGCTCGCCCGCTCGATCTCTCCCTCCCTCTCTAAGCCTCCATATCGGTCTTAATGCGACCGGGATCGCCTTCCGGGCAATTTCGATGCATCGTTTGATGCGCCGCGGCAAGCCTCTCGATGAAAGAAAAGGACTCATCTTATGCTTGTCCTCACCCGCTCACCGATAATTATACCTTACATAAAGAGAGATCTCTTTGTACCGTTGGTACACTGGAATCAGACTTGACGAGGGGGGACAAGCAAATGGAGGCCGATGTCTAGATGTTTCCCTTTGCATCTCAATTAGCGGGGGCATGCAGATACTGGCACGAGGAGGAGAAGTGTTTTCTCTACTTCGTTAATTTGCATGTAGCCAGCGAATATTTGCGAGATATCTTACGCAAATAGAAATAGTGGATTGAAAGGGGATGAAAAACAATGGGTTGGGGTACCTGCAATTATGATCGAGAGAAAGGAGGAACACGGAAGCACTTAATAGTCCATTCTTCCTTGCTTCCCTTCCAAGTGGGTAGTTTTACGGTCTTTAAGCACAGTCGAGGATAGGTCGGCCGGCCATATGTTGGCCTCGAGTATAATGCAAAACCGCCCCGGGACAGTTAATACCCTGTCTTGACCCAATTCGTTCTAACCTAATTGTCCTGGGACCGCAGGGCTGACCTGGGCCAACCACGCATCACATTCCCTCTGTTCCTCGCTGCTCGTACTGTGGAAGAAACTTTTTGACATATTATACAACTATTACAAGTTTCGCTAGCCATTGAAATTCATATACATTTAAGTTCATTCGAATCCCGACGGTCAGGCGGACTGGGAAACGAATGTTTCTGCAAATATGGACCTTGACCAACAGGAAGTCCTGGGGTTCGGCGGTAAACAGTGATCAGAAACAGGAAGGCAAATAACACTCCGGGCAAGTATCGGTAACACAGGAAAGCAGGCAATTACTCTGGGTGGGTGCTGGGGTGCGGTCAGTGTTGGGATCGTGCACCCTCGAAAATTAAGGGAGCACGAACGGACAATCGGCTACAATTTAACAATCAGTCTAGCGGCGACCGGCGACAGAAACCCTCTGATTAGCTGACCGAGCGTGGACGAAGTCGAAACCGTGCAGCAGCGAGTGTCGTGCCTGGTGGAAATTCTCGAACCCCCTCGAACAACCGAGGACACGCGTGCCGGTTAACTCGTGGAAATCGAGGATACGCTGATTTTCGCACGGCAGTGCACACGTGCACCTATGTTTTACCGGTTGCAGCGCGGACTCGTGATACACGGGGCAGCCTGGAATTATGCACTCACGCGCTTCCGGTTGGAATAGAAGGTAGGAAGGCATCGTACAAGGGAAATAGAGAATAGCAGGGTGATTCCGGGTCGAACATGGGGTGAAGGATCGAAGTCCTGGGGACGGAGAGAAACGCAGCAATGCATTGGGAGACGATGGAGTTTGTAGGGGCGAAGAAAGGGTGCGAGGGGAAACGCGGGAGAGTGAGAGAGAGTGAGAGAGGAGCGAGCGTTTTCGCGACAATAGGCAGGATGTGCGAAGGGTTACCATTGCAAATCACAATGGTGACCGCAAAACGCGAATGACAGGTTGAATAGGCGCGGCTAGAGCAGGCCTACCTTCTCGCCAACTATTATTACCGCGATCGCCTTTTATTCCTACCATTCTTTGGGAAAACGGTCGCTTTTTTCTCTTGTACCCCCGAAGGACCAAGGAACAATGTGTCCTTACGACGCCTGGTTTTGTTTAACCCTGGGCGGAGATCTTGAGAGCACCTTGGGAAATGATGGACGAAATAGGTGCAACGTATGTATGGGGAAGGAGATTCCGAAACTTATAATAGTCCTGCTCTCGTCGTAGATTAAACTGATGGTTAAATGGAGAGTGCTTGGGTTTTCAGCGGTATGAAATAGAAATCTTTATTGCTTGCTCTTTTCTAGATTGTTCGCTTCCCTTCCAACCCATTATGGATATAAAAAGAGGACAAGGGGATACTTAAACGTGAATTCCTTGAACGTTTCAATTAAGAGTTTCGAGTCCAGTCGGAGTAATGCAAGTTCCAGTGAAGGCGAGCGTTGATTTCGAACAGAATAGCTGCTCGTATTATTCGAAGCAGTGTTTAATTAGACCGTTTCTTCTAGAGCCAGTACATCAGCTCCTTTACGCGCCATATAATATCCTCAGGCAGCGACAGTGAAATATGGCCCGTTGAGCTCAGACACTCACACGAGCCACGGTCGAGCAGTCAAGGAGAGAAAGCTCAGGCGCGGCGACGCATAATTTGAAACACTTTCAAAGGAAACTTGAAGCTGAATAGTAACGGGAGGTCAAAAGACATTTGCGAAAGATCTCTCGCTCGAAATGAGTAAACTTTGATATGTCGCTAATTGCCTAAAGATACACAAGAATGGCGCCTCGCTATTCTCACAGAATTGTCGGTGTCCTGAACGTCGCGAAATATTGGCAAGACTTTGAGGTTGCTTTCTCAGTAACATCTACTATTTATTAAGCACGAGTAAAACTCACCACTCCGATGTCCACGTAACCGGTCGATTCCGCGAACCGGAATCCCGCGTGCAAAGGTCGCCTCGAAGTAGCCAGGAAGGTGGAGCATGCCTATGGCGACAACAAGGACGAAAGCTGATAGAATAATGTCTCGCAGCACGCTATCCCGGGCGCAGCCATGCCTCGCAAGAAAAATAGTAAAATCTGACCGCATACTACTTTCCCCGTACTGGCAGGTACCTACTCCACCTGATTATCTTACATCCATTTGTCAGGTAGGCGCGATATGGTGTCGCTAAATCGCTCCGTCGTTAATTCGCTGTCCGCCACTATGATAATCCAGTACTCGCATTATGTCCTGGAGCCGCGACTAGTATTGCAGCTTGAAGTTTCATTTGGCTTAAGTGCAGCCTCGGGACTTGCAGTCGTGTGTGCTCATACTTATTCCAAGCATATTCATTTATTGAATTGTAAAAAGTTGACTGGTAGAAAGTCTCTCGACCGCTCTGACGTCAAGCGATTTCGATGGAAATGTTTCTCGATTGGTTTCTTCATATCGGCGCGGCGGCGGCGGCGGCGGCGGCGGTACGAAACTAATGGAAAGAGCAATTATAACTCGGGGAGTATATGGTGCAGTGGATCGGTCCACCGCAAGACTTGGAGGATGATCTATCTTGAGACGGGTGAGAGAGCAGCGCATCCGTTTAATTAATTGCCGAACGGCGAGGCTCGCGTGGTTGGCGGGGGCGCACAATTCGCCGGATTCTCATCGGCGGGATGATTTTTACGAGGACAATACTTGGTGGCCGCGTCTCCTCTCGGAGGGCGGAAATTCCTTTCTGCGGGCCAAGTGGACTAGACGCCTCCACGAGTCAGGAAGATTTATCTGGAGTCTGCGGGCGCGCAGCGAGGGTGAGTCCCGAGTCCCGTTCGTGCTGCGAACAATAATATCCGCCGGCTCAATAGAGCCCGTCGCGCCGCACCGTGCCGCCTTTCGCCCAATTTCTTTTTACGGACAACGGAAAATATTTCCAACCGAGCTCTCTCTCCCCCGCCCACCTATCCAGGTTACATAGACCGCCGCAATATTTACTCCGAAAACACTGGCTGAAATCGGGAGCGCATAAGTGGTCATGCTGCGATCATGCGTACAATGTCAAGCATGATTGCGAAAAGCAAACTCCTTCGCCCAGAAGAATATGACTCGGCGCGTAGTTTGTAGGAGTACTGAACAGCAAATCAAAAGCTTCCTAAAATCGATACCTGTAATATCCACTTTCTCATCATAAATCATAGAGATATATCGCTGTAAATACGAGTAACTTGCAAGCTCGAACTTTCCCTTCCCTTCAAGCTTACAACGCCACCTTTACGACCGACTGCCTATGGATTAGCGAAGGGAGAAAAGTGCGGTGGAGTGGGATCGGATATAGCGCGAGTGGCGAGGATGAATGCGGCATTGGCTGAGAGCAGGTACTATTGGAGTAAGGTGAATAATCGCCGCGCTCAGCACTAGCTCGTCGTCGTTGGGACAATATCGGTCGTGAACTCGTTCAATATCGGCATTAATCGTAAACTCAGAGCGGCTGTTATCCAAGTAGCCGGACAGTCATAGTGTGTGAAATGAATGTTAGCAGTCCAAGCGACGGAGAGAGGCGCACCGACAATGTCGATGGTTTTAACAAGTGGAACAGTACGAACATTGGTCCGATTGGGGACGCAGTTTCACCGCTTGCCGTATATAGAAATGAGAGGGATAAAGAGTTGATTGAACAGCTAGCTAAAACCTGTGGAATTCGATGGTCCATGTGTCGAAGAATGGTTGGCAGTAAGTTAGCCCGAAGTCTGTTGGGGAGAGGCGCCTCGTAAAAAGGTGCTCCTTGCTGAACTCGAGGTTACGAGTGCTCGAGGCAGCACTTAGACATGAAGCATTATAGTCTCGACTACAATTCCGCGGCAAATAGCAGACGGGACGGAGACATGTCCGCACTGATAACACTGATTTCATTAGCGCAAATGAACTCGCATTGCGCCACTCGGCCGCTCGTTCGTCTGATTAAAAGTCGTAAAAGTTTTCGGGAGCCGGAAACGGCAGTGAGGGCTGACTGGCCGCTGCTTTCTCGAGGAATACGCGAGAAGCAGCAAATGATCGTGGCTGTTTCGCGGAATCGTTAAAGTGCACTTCCTTCCTTGGGGAAATTAAATTGATATATCTGCCCGGCCGGCAGACGGGAAATTCACGCGGCGGGAGAGCCGCCGGAATTCCCTAACATAATCAGACGCGACCGGAGAAAATAAGATCGGCAACGAAAATCGTCGATACGTCGACGAGACACAGAATATACATACGCGTCCTCTTGCCGACAAGAAAATACCTTTTTCCCGTATATTTTTTCCACCCCAGTCACCACTATGAATATTAAGGACTGCTATAGCTCGCTTCCATCCCGCAGGATTTCCTGACCCGGTCGCAACCAATCCAATCTGTTCATGGGCGAAATAATATAGCTTCGCGAGAGAGAGCACTAACAAAATACTTTTGTTTGATACAGTTAATTTGTGGTTATATAGAAAATTCCATGAACAGCCAAGGTTTAGAAGACTGAAGAGGTATTCGGTCGTGCAAGGCTCTGTCTTTCATGTCTTCCATGTGCTATAAAAAGTGTCTGGCTGAAGTATGACGAGTCAAGAGGTAGCGTGCTAGCCCGAAGGAGTACGCGGCGTCGTCCTTTATCCCGTTCGCGTGATAAAATTTTATGGAAAGTTCATTTGCAAATGGCTTGAAACAGGAACTGCCCCCTTCTGATGGCGAAACGAGAGAGAGAGAGGGAGAGGGAGAGAGAGAGAGAGGGAAGGTGGTGGAAGCATCAGGAACGAGAAACTCCGGGCGCAGCGCGATGGAGGAAAGCGGATTGCCGGCCGAAACCGCGTGAAACAGTTTGAATAATTCGGCGATTCAAAGTCCTCGCGGGGAAGGATTTTATATTTCTCGCGGTTGCTGCACTGAAACTGCATCTACGGTGCCAGCCAGACCGTCTGAGTTTTTCCCGTTCCGAGATGCGGCCATTCCGCCGGAAAATGCGCCGAGCGAGATTCAAGAAAGTATTCCTTTGTCCAGGAATATCCTGTTCCAGTGTAATTAATTCGAGAAGGAATCCAAGTAAAAGCACCCTCGCCGCTCGTAAGAATACAGTCCATTTGAATTTACTTTTATCTCAGTAATGACAGAAACAGCCCTCTACGAATCAAGGATACACGCATTTATTTGGCTGCATTAGCCGAGTGAATTCGTTCGCTCATTAGTACTTCGGTTCGTCGGTGTTTTCTTCGCTCGAAGGAGTCATATTGCACAGTAATTAAGTGTGCCGGGCCGACGAGGGTGGAAGCTGCCCTCCGCCCATTACCTTTTCCCCTTTCGTACGTTACGCTCTTCGCCAGTGGGATAGGTCAGCACGCCCTTTCGCGCGTGTTAATGCCATATTAGCTTCTCCTACGCTTAATGGATCGCCGTTCCCGTAGCCCAAGCTTGGTTGGTACGGCGGCGCGCACACGCCTACCAAGCCATATGTAACTGCGCGGATCGCACTTCGAATAAACTGGACATTCGTGATTACGTTGCGTTTCCGTGGTCAACGATAACCCCCCGCATGCTAATACAAATTCATTTTCCCGCAGGCTATCGGTGCGTACGTACGTCAAGAGAGCGGGACAGAGAGAGAGAGAGAGAGAGAGGGGAGAGAAGCTCTTACCGAAATCAAATTCCTGAAAGCGCGAACTCAAAACTCCAATGGATATTAGTCGGCAGGATCTAATTTCGATGGACACGCGATGCGCCCGGGGTGCATCGACACTCGAAATTCGTGGAGGATGCCGAATGAAAGGGGAAGGGTTGGGGGAACTTGCTCCGAGTGGAATTCTGTGCACCGAGTTCGATGGTGAAATGAATGCGGCTCTCCTCTGCCGCACAATTTCGACGGGGGCAAACGAGCATGGCAATCGCTCTATTCCCTCGTACTTCCCCCCGCGCCCACTCCTCTCGCTCTCACTCTCTCATTCCCTCTCTCTTTCTCTCTCTCTGGTTCTCTGCCAGTCGCAGTTATCGCGATAACTCGTCCGCGATTCTAATTGAAACCGCGAAACCTAATTCCCGAGAGTGTCCAATATAGAGACAGACAGAGAGAGAGGCAGAGACACCAGCCCCCGCTTTGGAGGGGTTAGCGCCGTAAGGGGGAGGTAAATGTGTATCAACATTTTAGCAAGAGCGAGCACACTTTTGCCATTCCCTTTCCCCAATTTATTCCGTGCCCACTTTATTCGCTTTCATTAAACAGTCGACTCTCTCTCCGCCGGGAGGCAGCGCGCAGTTGCTGCAAATTTTTCACATAATGAACCTAAGTTTCATTAGCGCGCACCTGCATTTCTCTCCCCCTTAATTACACACACACACAATGCACGGCCTCGTTGCAATACTCGCGGAGAATTGACGGGGTAAACGCATTGAAAAATGTAGCGGGCGAAATTGGCATCCGATTGAACCTGTAACCGCAGCCAGTCGGTCGGCTGCAGCATTGTGCTCTCGGAGATTCAAGGGGTGGGCCTTCGTAGCGGGCAGCTTTGTTATTGGTAATTATTTTTTGCGCTCGATGAGGGTATCATTAAGAAGGCAAGGGTTACGAATGACTCGCGCTATCACGATCATTCGTCCTGGTGCTTAATTGAAAAGGAGGCACGTAATTTCCATGAGTACCCTTGGAACCCCTTGCCAGGCCGTCATTGGCAAAGGTCAGTGCGTGTCACCCATATAGGCTCTCCTCCAGCAGGGCAGGGACCTTGTTCCGAAGGAACCTTCCGAGAGTCAATACCTACAGCAAGACTTGCGTCACGCATGGCAAACGTCGTCCCGGGGGATACGCACCCGCTGATCCTATCGACCTCCTCGTTTTTACGCACATCTAGAGCATGCTCCACTGCAGAGTATTATAATCACTAGTAGTTAACCCTCATCGTATTATGTTGGTTTCTTATCTACCCGTCGCAAGTGACACGCGTCGAAATTCTGAAAAGTTCGTGTCATGGTAACGAGATTAATATTTACAATTACTCGCGAAGAACTCGCGGGAATCAATTTGCGGTTGGCTTACTCTTGAAACTACTATAAATAATTAGATCTCCATGAATTTTCGTTTCGTTTCTTCAAGAGTTGTATATTTTTTACTTGTCACAGATGCGTTGCGGATTGTAAAATGTAAATGCATAAATTCAGTTGGTATATTGATTAGCCCTGCGTGCAATGTTGCGTCCAGATGTGCGGTCAAGTCAAGTTAAGTACCTCATTTCTCAGAAAGGGTATCGTGGACTTTGCCAGCTACCTGGGTCCAACCCAAAATTTTATGAGCCACTCGCAAATTGACAAGTTAACCTTCCAAACATTTTTCCTAATTTTGGGTGGGGGAAATGCGCTCTTCCGTCCGGACACTTAGAAATCTGTAGGTCAGTTCGTATTAGACAGTTTAACTGACGTTACCGGACATTTAGAAAGACCTAGGTCAGTTCGTATCGAACAGTTCATCTGAACGCATCGAAAATTTAGAGAGTGCTTTCGGTCGCGTGCGGATTACATTCTTAGCAAGAACTTCGTGTCTTTGAGATCGCAGTGAAATAATAGTGCAGTGTCACATCAAAGCAGTCGAATATTCGAGCATAGTGAGAATAATGTATGTAGAAGGTTTAGTTTAGTTTGGTGTATAGAAAATGAGAATTTTGATACGAAGTTCTTCGCTACCACCTGTTACTTCGCTTTAATCAACTTAGTGCTCGTGATCTACGACTTTGGCTCATTTTCCTTTAGTTATCGGTTCTTTGTTTCGAGTGTTCATCAGAGTAATAGTGGAATCCGGTGGATGGGAGTGCCTCTATCGCCGTGCTATAATCGATCTGTTGAATCTTTCGCGTCGCAAACCTGCATACATTTGAACGTGTACGTTAGACTTAACGCAACGTAGTGTTTCCGACATTTTAATAAAATTATAGTGCGATTTTTTATTAACCGAAGTAGTTAATCTAAGTTCACGCGATATTGTCATGTGTCGATAATGTGATCTTCATTCTAAATTCTTTGCTGCCATCTATCTCTTCGGTTTAATTAACTCGATACACGTGATCTACAGCTTCTATTCGTTTTCTTTTAATTATCGGTTCTTTATTTCGAGTGTTCATCGCGCTAATAGTAGATACTCGGCCGACGGGAGTTGCCACTATCGCCGGGCGATGAATCGAACGGGAGCACGGAATGGCGCGTAATTTGCATATAGAAGAACATTAGTTAATTACCGGAGACATAACCAATGATTGGTGATCGTACGCGAGCCACAATTCACGCGACGGCTAAGCCCGAAGTTATTGCCCGGATCATCGTTAAAACTGGAAGTGCATCAGTCATGCGTGCGAGAGTGCGTACGACTCTGTGTACTCGGCAGTTTAGGATTTAGGTGGTTAGATAGATCGAAAGGGCTTGCGACTAGTATTTTCCAGTATTATATTTACTTTTTCACTATACAATAGTTTCGTGATTGCGTGGATTATATTAATAAGCAGTCGTTATCCAATCAGTGTACGAACAGAAGACGAAGGATCCACAGTTCACCTGCAAAAACACGAATACTAAATTATTTTGGTCATTCATGTCCTAATTGCAAGAGATTAGACTTTTACGCGCATTTTATTAAAGAGTCTCTTGATGTATATAATAGTTTAAGGGATCTTTACAGTCTGGACAGTTGAGAAACAGACAATTATCAGAGTTTTTGGCAAAAAAACAAACAACCCGAATTCCCCTTTATTTTCTCTGCCAAACATTGTTGTAGAGGGTGATTCACTTGCCTTTGAATCAGAACTTTCCTAGCCCTTATTTTTTTTGGTGGACTTCCCGACCTTCCCCGGGACTGAAATTTGGTGGAGAATGTGCCCTTGCGTCAAGGAAGAAGTGATATAAATTTCAGAGCCCTAGGTCAAAGTTTAGGTTTTCACCTATTTTCGACCCTCGAAAATGCTCAATTTTTTCAAGTTTCCCAAAATCGGCCGAACCCGGGATATTTTGATTGTTTTCGTATCAGGGTGGATAGAGAACAAAGAATCCGTGAAAAAAAGTCCGGATTTGCAATGTAAACGGGTCGAAAACCCGCCCAGAAAAGTCCATTTTTGCTTATTTTTGACGGTTTTTATTTTTTTTGGTGGACTTCCCGACCTTTCCCGGGGCTGAAATTTGGTGGGTAATGTTTTTTTGCATCTAGAAAGATGTCATAAAAATTCCAGAGCCCTAGCTCAAAATTTTTTTTTCGGCAAATTTTTCTCTAGGGGTACCCCTTCAGATTTTTTCACGATTTTTCAAAGGTCCCCGAACTCGGGTTTTTTCTTCGGGAATCGATTGTTTATGAATGAAAACGGATAGAAAACAAGAAATCCGTCGAAAAAATTCCGGATTCCGATCGAAAACACTAAAAAAACTGTCTTTAAAGTTCGATTTTTCCGGAATTTTCGCTGGTTTTTCCCATATTTTTTGGACTTCCCGACATTTTTCGGGGCTGAAATTTGGTGGGGGGTCTCCCATTGCATCAAGGAAGATGTGATATAAATTTCAGAGCCCCAGCTCAAAATTTTTTTTTGCCCATATTTTTGGCCATCGAAAATATCCAATTTTTGATGGTGATTCAAAGGCAAGTGACGCACCCTGTACATAACGTCTTAAGGGGAAGATTTTACGTCTGGCAAGGTTTCTCAGCTTTCTTCAGAACAAACGTCGAGGTTAAAAACGTACTCTCAAATAGAACGGGAAGTAGATAGGGACGGGCGTGTGCGGGGAGAGCATCGATGAGCCCGCTAATTACCTAGGACGGTGAATAAAGAGCGGGTGGCATGAACATGAAAAAGCTGCTATATTCCGCGTTACGATGCTGATCTCGGTAGTAAATTCCGCTCCTCTCCAAGGCGCATAACGAGTTCTGTCTTCGCGTGGTCGCCTCTTCACAAGCAAAGCCCACCGGTTGCGGACGCACACGTATTTCGCGCACACATAAGAAACTAGTGGAAGTGGCGAAGAGAAAAGCGAGTGAGTGGGTGGGTGGTGGTGACGGACGTAACGTTACGAGGAGAAAGAGGAGGCAGGGTGGCCGGCATCCGGTGTATCTTGCGACTTTTCGAGTTATCAACAGGGCTTTTATTAATGACAGCTAGACGGGGTAGAGGAGCGCGCAGGCTTTATGGAGGGATATAAACTCTAAACTGATTAACAGTGGCTGGTCCCCGCCGCTCACCCGGGATATGCAATATATATGCAATCGCGGGTGGAGCTGGGCTCTCGCAGCCGAACCCACCGCCACCCACCCCTCCTTCCCTCCCGCTTCTCTCGTTAGCAATACAGCCGCGGTTTATAGTCCATCGTCGGCGGAATTAACATTGCCCAATTAAATTGATGGATGTCCCTGGCTGCATTAAATGCACAGGGGCTAAGTAGAATGCGACGTAAATCGAGCTGCGACCGTTGTCGCCAGACTTTTGCCTTGAGTGTGTTAAGTAATCTCCAAGTGTATATTGTAGTGAACATTCAGTTCACGTTTTTTTTTTCATGTCTGCATTCGTTTCGATTGCTGTACAGATGGCGTGGGATTACAGGCTTTACTGTAGTGTTTGCCATTTCGGTCAGGTATACGTGCATGTAATAACGGAGAGGAAGCGTGTGATTTCGCGCGCGCGCGCCCCGTAGATTTTGCGTTGGAAGCCCGCCGAAATAAAAGCGAAGTGGTGAACAATAACTGCGCGGGCGATAAGCGCGCGCGCACGGTGGTAAAGCGCAATTAAATATATTTCGCGGCGGTCAAGCCCCTGTCGTTTGATTCAATCGCACCCTTGCTTCGCGAAGCGTTGTGTAGCGATCTCTTTTGTGCTCGGGGTTCGTAGAAAAAAAGGGGGGAAATCTTCAGTCAGCGTGAAATGCAAAGCTGATTAAGGGAGGGCGGCGCATACCTCGACCTTTCATGCTCGAGCTCTCAGTCTCTGCGGCCCTTTTGTCGGCTTCGCTTCCCTCCTTGCCAGCAAATTCGTCCAACGAATCCTCGATGTCGCCGCGCCGCCGTCGCGCGCGCGATGCTCCATTAAATAATATCTATTAATTGTGTTTGCCAATAGGCGATCGTGCCTCGTGAATACCGGGATTTGGAGCGGTCGAGCGTGAGAGCTCGTGGTCGAGGAAGCCGCGGCAGAGAGAACGAGATAGTGGCGCGGTTGGGGAGTGACGCGAGAGGCGAGCGAAGAGAGAAGAGGGGCCAGGCAATAAACGGCGGGCGCGGTTTATCACGAAACGGAATTAAACGGTTTACGACTGGACCACAGATTAGTACGGACGCGATGGACGAATGCAAGGGTGAATCGTACTATCATATACCTCCTATTCGGCAAGCATACCCCCCCGCTACCACCCCTCCGCCAGAGCGCAGCATCCACCTTTCAACCCCTTGGTTGATGTGGCCTAGCTCACCGCCTCCCTCCCCCTCGATCCGTTCATATCGTCCCTATATTCCCGCAATCTCTCTTTCTCTCCCCTCTCATCCCTCTCACCCAGCTACGGTCAGCCACTCGGACCAGCCTCCATACGAACTCCGATCCACAAAATCCTCCGGCTATTTTGACGCATGCATCGCGCGTCGACAGCAGAATCATAGCCTAGTTCATATGTGAAAAGCGACGAGCGCCGCGCCGTATTGGTATTCTGTCAGAAATACTTTGGAGCCCGAATGAAGTGTAGGTGTATGTACTTGGAGCGTTTGCCTGTGATCTTCATTTTGGTATACACATAGATACTTCGTAAAGTGCTGTTATATTGTTATACGAGGCTCGTATGCCGTGAAAATATTCCATCGCCCTGGGATTCGCTGGTTATATGAGAGAATATTAAGTTTGTTGAAAGTGCCGTCGACTTTATAGAATATGATTGAAATTCAAATGGGTGACGAGGGAAAATGGGGAATATAGTAGTAGTTTTCGCAAACGGGGAAGCGCATGTTTGGGACGAAGATAGATAATTATTGGGTGAATTGGAAACTGGGGGAGATAGAATTCGTAGAGGATCGGGAATTGCGGGGGGTAAAGCTAGACGACACACGCATTACAAAGCTGTAAAATGTCCGAACGAGTTCGTGTCACAGACCATCAGGTTGAATGTTATGCCAATTCGATCCCTCGGGAAGCATCCATTCTGCACACGATCACAAAGTCGATTCGAGAGCGTGGTCGGGGCTCTGTCGGATTTATTCAAAGACCATTTTCCGAGTTGAAGACTGTGCGGAGGTTGGCCGCGCGGCGGAAGGAAAGGCCGATAAGAGAATTACGATAATTGGACGTAGCACTACTCTCCGAATCGATCTAACGAGGTTCTCAACGCCTCTTCCCTTTGCTCGCCGTACGACAAGACACTCCTCGAAGGCGGCGGCTCCTCTCGCTCGTCTCAGCAGATTTGATGGCGAAGATACCTAGTCCGAGTTTAAAGGAGAATAGCCCATTTCCCTCGACACTAAGTTCCTCTCCATCTCCCACATATAATTCCATTTCCAAGAGCTGAAACAACGTCTGACTCTCAAATCCAACATCTCTCTCATGAACCCTCGTCTCCCTCCAATGCCGGCTCCCACCATACCATTATACTCTCGCTTCGCAACGAGTGCGTGCAGCTTTCTCGTATTAAAAAGAGGCCACGGGGTTTCCAAGCTAATGAAGAGAGCCTTACGTGACCTAAAGAAACCTCGCGAAACCCTCGTAATTGCGGCCGCCCTGGAAATTCCAGAACGTCTTGCACCCTTCTCCACTCGAGTAACTAGTGCAAGGGTGGGCGAGCAGGTTTGCGTCGTAGGCAAGGTGTATCAAGCTTAAGCGTATTGTACCTACGAGTGATTGTGGTGATCTTAGAGGGAGAGAAGGAGACGGATATATAGCTCTGTGTTAGGCTCAAGGGGTGCAGGTTGGAAGGGTCGCTAAAGGATAACGTCGTATTATACGCAGAGGGGCGGTAGGATATGGGCTTCAAAGGGTGGAGAGAGAGGAAGTTGGGGTGGATACCTCACAGCACGACCTACCTGTATTCAATTAAGCATGAACTCTTCACATTCCTTCGCGCTCCTGAAATCTCATGATCGATAGTGAAATAGTGACAGTCAGATATTGTGGTGGATAAGTTGACGGCGTTAAGGAATTACATACAACGAGAAATTTATTAGACTTTAACTGGACATAAATGTCTGCTTTCTTTATCAACGTTTAATTAAAATTTATAACAACATAGCAGATAAATGTATCTCTTTAAAGAAGGAAACTTAGTTTCGATATTGCAAGTAGTTGTAGGTATAAGACAGTTCTATAATTTTAATTTATTTCTCCAAGCGAACGCTGTGTGTAATCCCTTAAGAGATTAAAAGATTATCACAAGCGATTGCGAGGCACGCATTAGGTTAGCTGGTTAATTTCAAAGTACGAAGAAAAATCCGGCGCGAGCGTGGTGTCGGCCCGAGTGGGCGCGTGTTGCGTGCGGTAGAATGCTTGAAATATAAGCGCGGATGGTAAAAGCTCATTAGGTAACCACCCCTCTTTTGTATCAGCGATTATGTTCAACACCGTGCGGTATACCCTCGGCTCTAAAAGGCACGCATTATTTGCCGGGACTAAGACTAATGAACTGCGACTCCGCTTCCCCGTTCTCTCATTAGGAAATCGCGTTCCCTCTCTTGGCTTCTTTAGCGCGCACTATGTGTATTAGCGCGCAGTGCGGGTTTCGGGAATTATTATCAGCCGATAGGAACGTGTGCCGCGTCGCTGGCTGGCTGCGCTGCTGGCAGCCAACCGGTGATATTTTCTTCTCGTCGAGGGTAGATAGGGATGCAAATGGCGTTTTACGAAAATTAACACGTAATTAAGCCGTCTTGCCCGGGCTGTGGATAATCGCGGCGAGACACGCATCCCAGTCGCCGCGCCGCACCGCGCCGGGGCTAAACACTAGCGGAATTAAGCGAATTCGACGGCCTCCGTTTCCTCTTCATTTGCTAAAACAAATCGTACAACCGGTTATCCTATCGGGGAGACATATAGGACGCCGCGCACCAGGTTGGGGGTGCTGCACTTAGCTGATGAGCGCCGAAGCACGCAACGCTCACATGAAAGCCCTCGCCTATGCAACGTCGTGCTTCCCTTTTTCAGGTGCCAAATCGAATTTGAATAATCGCGTATGCGACGCCTACCGTTCACTTACTGTCAAAAACAATGTGGCATTGTATTCCGCTGCGATTCATGTAGCTAAGGTGGCAGCACGTTAATGTACATCCGTGCAATCTGTTTACAGCTGAAAGTGTCAACAGTCACTAGATTACCGATTCAACAAAGTGCAATCTGTAGGCCATTAAGCTCATCAGTCATTCGTGCATCGCTCGAACGTAAATGAAGAAAAGTTGAACCTGGAGAAAACTAGCGTGCCCCAACATCCGGCGAATGTAATCGTATTAGAGCCGGCAAGCCGGTGGAAGGGGGTGAGAGGGAGGCGTCGCTGGAATCAAACCTATCGTTAACTCCTATTCCCGTAGTGCCGGTCACGTGTCGCGGTGCTTTAGCCCAGCTATTACTTTCGTGCACACTCCGCTAGTGGCGAGTCCTCCTGAAAAGGTGCGTGCGGCTAAATCATTTTTTTTTCCACAGATAATAAGCCACCCCACGACATATCCCACCGCGTGTCCCGATAATTGCATCAAATTACAAGTTAAATAAGTGAACATTACAGTGGGCGGTCTCGTGTTACACAGCCGATCGTGGGAGTCCAATTTTAGTAATCTTTAGTCCTTTTCCTTGCCAGTCGTACATACAAGTTCTTCAAAGGGTTACTCGGCAAATTGCTATATGTTTTAGATCCGCGACTAGTTAAGCAATACACGCGAAGTCCGATTCATATGATTCACTTTTGTAGCGTGCAAATATTGAATCGGGAGGAACTCGAAGAGTAGTCAACACATTCGTGTTACTAGCGCGCGTTCAGTTATAGTAAAGACAGTCATTAAGTAGATGAGCTTGAGGATGAAAGGGTGATAGCGAAATCATTCCGGGTGAGCGCGTAAGTTTGAAAAGATGAGAGACTAGTGAGAGAAGAGTGCGTAAACGGAGACTATCTCATAGGAGGATGAGGCGTACTATCGCATTACGGCAAAAGGAACACGCGTGATTAAGTGCTAGGCGTTATCCGCGCCTAACCCTGGCGTTGCTAGCCGATGGCAAAACGGGGTTAGAAAAATCGGCGCCGCGCCGCGCCGCGCCACGCCACGCCGCACAATGGTGCACTTTATCCGCCTAATTGACTCAATGACCACTCGCTCGCGTACAAGTCCATCGTGTTGGTGGTAGCCGCTCGTTGAGAGCCGGCGAGTTCTGCGACGACACACGACTGCCCAGCAGCACGAGAGCGAGGCATCATCGGGCTTTCTTTATGCGGCTGACCCACTCAGATTGCTGCAACGCAAAAGGCGACGCGAGATAGGAGAGCAGAAGGAGGAGAGGACGAGCGGGGAATCAAGTACTCGGCTAATAAGCAGTGCTCCGATAAAACAGCATTATTACTGCTCCCTAAATGAGTCACTACCATACGCGAAATGGATTTATGATGGGAACATTTAATCATCGTAATTGTGTCTGTATGGCGAAGTCCTGCGTCTTTGGTGAAAGTTTAGAACGCAAGGTAATTCCAAGATCGTTAGAAGAATTATAAGAACATCGAGTTTCTGAAAGACACTTTGCTCCCATTAACTTTGAATAATTCTCGTTTCTATATTAATGTGCTACGATGCTTCGTTTTCCAAACGTGGTTTTTGGTCGCCGAAATTTTCTGCTAAAAAGCCACCGGCCTGTTGTCCCTAGCTCGTTATGTAATGGTGCGATAAGAGTTATCTAGCGGGAGCAGAGCATTCGCAATTTGTATTGGTCGCGCTGACAAATAGTCGGCTAATGAAATACGATGCCGCGATCAATCACCTCCGGTCGCGCCTTCCTGCAGGCACGATTGACATTTATCTCCTGGAAACGCCGGATACACGATCGCTCGAATACCATGAATACTCGTTAGGATAATACGGAGATCATTTTTGATTCGCACGCGTCTCGTTTTTGCGCGCGCCAGCTCTATTAGAGAGAGATTGCGGGATGACGAAGTTCTCGGAACGGTTTACTGGGAAACATGCAAGGTTGTGCTCGATAGTTCTTCTCGGGAATTGTATTTAGCACTCGAAAGAGAGAGAAAGAGAGAGAGGGAGAGGGAATGGGAGGGGAGAATAGGAGGGATATATGGCAGACATTCTACCGAAGTAGTGAGTGTGCAGCTCATACTTGGTACGATTGCGGTGAAAGAGTGGAGATACTTAAGTGGATTAGACCGGTGATGAATCGGAGATGGCAGCGCGCGCTGTCGTTAAAATGAATTAATCCTCATTTCGAAATGGCACGAACTTCCCGTGGATTGCAGCAGTTTTCATGATTCACGGCGAGGACAGCGGGCGTAGTATCCCTCATTTTCTTTTTCGCCTCTTACCGCTCTGGCGAAGTGAATTCATAGTCGGCTTCCCTGTCTCCGGCGCTTTCCCTTCTCACTGGCTAGAAAGGACGAACTCCTGTGTGGGAAGTTCAAGAACTTTAAACCGGGGTTTATCGACTAATTTAGCTGAAGCCAAGGACAGGCTTGCTCTCAGGAGACAGACTTTGCACGATGCTCGGCCCCCGATTGGACGCTCGACTAGTTTCGAACTCGATAAACCAAGGCGAGAGAGAACCGTGGCGAAGTTTCGATTCGAACGCCGGCTAAGCCGCATTGCCTGCAGAGACGCTGGAGATTTCGTTAAAATCAACACGGAACTCTACTCGAGTTTAATTCTATTAAGCTCGTCTGCTCGGTCATTATACTGGATCCCGCTAATTAACCATCCGCGGTGACCTTTTAGCGAGGCCACTTCGCATTGTCCTAACTACGCCTCCATCAAGCCTGGCTTTCCGAATTAAACTTCTCCGTGAGAGACATGACGCGCGCGCGTCGAGAGAAACTTTCTTTCGACGGTGTGTGCTACATGTACCATTCCTAAACTGAATGTCGAATCCACCTGTGCGAAACACGTGCGCGCACAATCTATTCTCCTCGTGCAAATATCCCATCGCGAGCACACAGAAGTCCGTCGTCCCGTCAAACTTCCTAGTCAAAGAGGCTTTTCAGTACACACGGTGCATGTCATTACAGTTATCGTTTATTACAGAGCGTAGTTTCGCTGATACGATTAACAAGGAATAGGACATTTTAATACATTAATGAAATTAGCATCATTTGCATTAACGGTCGTGAAAAAATGAGGGCAAACAGGTAGTATTAGACGAGATCGCACGGACCAGTTCTTGGAAAATCCTGTCGTCAATATGTCGGTAACTTGTCGAGCCCCTCTTTTTCTCCTCTTCCAATGCGCATTAGTATTGCGTGTTAGGCTCCGTTTCATGCCACTTTTATTGTCGCTTCTTATGAAGGAAAGTCAGTTCATCATCGGACACCAGAATGGAAAGACCTTAATAATAGAGTGGCGACTTCTGCGGCGCTAAATCTACCCAGGACGCAAATAATAATAGACTTTCGGTTTAGGACGAATTTAAGAAAGTTGTTAAAACTTCATACGTTAATAGTTTATTTCTTCATTGTATGTTGCATGTCAAGAGTTCTGTGAACGTATTAAGAGCCTAAATCGCGTGATAGATTCCAGTCCTTAGTCGCTCATTAACAACTGAATTACAGCTGCCTATATCTCTTTCACTCTCTGTTGCACCTTTTTGCGCCTCGATGGGTTGCGACACTATTAACCCTTTATGGCTGATAATTATTTTCATAGTTTATTTCGACCGCTCGGCACTTAAATTGAAGATATAACATCATTGTCCAGTTACACTGGATATAAGACCGCAAAGGGTAACATTCCATTTTTATGTTACAGATATGAATGACCCGCCGAACCAACAGAGCAACGACCAACCACCACACCATCAGGTTGCAGATGTAGCGAGCAAGAGACATTACACATAATTATTCCTATTGAAACATAAACTTATTTATTTTCTATTTAAATAATATACAAAATAATGCAATATTCTAGTACTAACTATGTGCGATGTAATAGCAATTATTGGAATAAAAACAAACTATAGAAACAAGTGTTTTTGATCTTAACCTTATGTCCCACTTGCAAATATTTCTAAGTCGCTCTGGGGATCTAAGGATAGAAGATTGAGCTGAAAATTTTCCAAATACATACAACTTCTCAGAAATTCGTTGGGCTCGTGACGTCACGCGAATTTCTAGAATTTTGGTGACGTCACAACGAATTCCAGGAATTTCGGTGACGTCACAGGGGGCGAATACCTCCTCGCACATTCTATGTTCCTGTTACAAAGTTATAAATTTTTCCGAAAATTTTCGACCAAAATTGAGATTTTGTAACAGGAACATAGAATGTGCGAGGAGGTATTTTTGGCCGTGACGTCACGCAAATTCCTGGAATTTCAGTGACGTCACAGGTCCCGAATACCTCCTCGCACATTCTATGTTCCTATTACAAAGTTAGAAATTTTTCAGAAAATTTTCTACCAAAATTGAGATTTTGTAACAGGAACATAGAATATGCAAGGAGGTATTTTTGGCTGTGACGTCACGCGAATTCCTGGAATTTCAGTGACGTCACAGGTCCCGAATACCTCCTCGCACATTCTATGTTCCTATTACAAAGTTGCAAAATTTTCCCAAATTTTTCGGCCAAAATTGAGATTTTGTAACAGGAACATAGAACATGCGAGGAGGTATTCGGGACCTGTGACGTCACTGAAATTCCAGGAATTCGCGTGACGTCACGGCTAAAAAATACCTCCTCGCACATTCTATGTTCCTGTTACAAAATCTCAATTTTGGTCGAAAATTTTTGGAAAAATTTCTAACTTTGTAACAGGAACATAGAATGTGCGAGGAGGTATTCGGGACCTGTGACGTCACTGAAATTCCAGGAATTCGCGTGACGTCACGGCTAAAAAATACCTCCTCGCACATTCTATGTTCCTGTTACAAAATCTCAATTTTGGTCGAAAATTTTTGGAAAAATGTCTAACTTTGTAACAGGAACATAGAATGTGCGAGGAGGTATTCGGGACCTGTGACGTCACTGAAATTCCAGGAATTCGCATGACGTCACAGCCAGAAAATACCTCCTCGCACATTCTATGTTCCTGTTACAAAACTTCAATTTTGGTCGAAAAATTTCGGAAAAATTTCTAACTTTGTAACAGGAACATAGAATGTGCGAGGAGGTATTCGGGACCTGTGACGTCACGAAAATTCCAGGAATTCGCATGACGTCACAGCCAAAAAATACCTCCTCGCACATTCTATGTTCCTGTTACAAAACTTCAATTTTGGTCGAAAAATTCCGGAAAAATTTATAACTTTGTAACAGGAACATAGAATGTGCGAGGAGGTATTCGGGACCTGTGACGTCACTGAAATTCCAGGAATTCGCGTGACGTCACGGCCAAAAAATACCTCCTCGCATATTCTATGTTCCTATTATAAAGTTAGAAATTTTCTTCGATTTTTCGGCCAAAATTGAGATTTCCTAACAGGAACATAGAATGTGCGAAGAGGTATTGTTGAAGTATGATGTTACGCGAATTCCTGGAATTTCTATGACGTAAAAATTCTGAGAATTTCATGACGTCATGAATTTACAAGAACTAGAACTTTAAAAAGGTTCAGCATACTGTGCGAAAATGATGCTCTACTTCGTACCAAGGGGAAGGTCAGAAGGTATGGACGAGGACTATGGAAAGCATTACTAAAGTACAGAGACAGTTTATTTTGCTTATTCCGTTTATTTAAAAAATGGTTCATGTACATATACATTGCTCTTATACATTATCATTCGTATACAATTAATATGCAAGTGTTAGAGTCTCTCGAAATTTGCACAGATACTGCCGGCTTTTGCACTACTGATTTCTTGCTGACAACTCGCTTTAATGTGGATACAATTGAGTTATGAATAATTCAGGAAGAGTGCTATCTCGTTAAAAGATAACTATCGCAAAAAACCACACAAATGTGCTTGCTCACTCAATACATTATTTTTTTATCAAGATTCTGCACAACTAACAATGTGAACAAACGTTCGAAATATACTCCCAACGAGGTCCCATGGTGTAATGGTTAGCACTCTGGACTTTGAATCCAGCGATCCGAGTTCAAATCTCGGTGGGACCTGATTTCTTTTTTCTTGCAATATATCACTATTTATTTAGCTAACCCATTATTTTGTTAAATTTTGCAATCCCCGTTGCACTAATTTGCAACTAGCAATAATTAATATTGGCGTACATAAATAATTGGCCGGTAATCAATTTTGCTAGATTTCTAGTTTTCCTACACGAAATTTTCCTAGTGTTATTCGCACGACATTTTGTCTAACATCGTTAATAACTTAACGCAATTTCATTGCTCAACTACTATAAATAAATAACCGCTACGGTACAAGTGCGATGCGAACCAGTATTCACATCGCGCCAATATTGTCTGACGCGCGCGCGTACATTTCCACTTAATCAGCAATTACGTAACACGCGTCTAATCGCTCACGTTCGCCGCGATATAATAGTCTCATCATTTATTATGGATGTAATTCGATGATTTGCGAGAGGCGGATCCGCCGATATCGTCGTACTATCTCGAACCTCGTAGACGGGCATAATTCGCGCGTGTACGTGTATACTGTGGGCTCATTGTTCCCTTATCTCGAATCTCTACCTGGCATACCGTGGCACTTGCTACTTGCCATGCAATTCACTGCACACACACACACACACTCAACAGACACCTATCAGTCAAAAAGAGGCGAGCGACTGCCAGCGAAAGCAGGCGGTCTAGCCTTTTATACCTGATGGAGTCTCGAAGTAGACCCTACAACCGATCCTATCTGTCCCTTACACGGTAATCCCAATGTTCAACCCGTACTAATCCGCATGCTCAATATCTCCTATCTCAGCACATGTGCAGTCGTGAAAACAATCAAAGGAACGTATGTTGATGACGCGCATATCGCAGAATTTAAGACTTTTAAATAGGAAATCCGAGCAGTAAGAAATAGAAATTGTAAGAAAAATGCTAATTCTGTATTGTCTAAGCCGCGTTTATGAGTTTCTATTGTTTGCGTGGACACGTATTATTAATACGACTACTCTGACTTTTTTCAAGTACTTTGGTACTCTCGCCCGCTGCAGGAATGTACGTGTATATAAAGAGTACAGTCGACGCAATGTTGCTAACAAAGCGAAACGCAAGAAAGTATTTCTGGCTACCAGGAGCGCATGAGATTAAAGCAGTGACTACGGATGCTGCGCTGCTGACAACTCGCGTGACCCTTAACTCGCCGAGTGAATCAAGCTTCCCGGCAGCCGATATACGCAATGAACATGTCCGTACATTTGTATGCAGACGCAATACCAAATACCACTGCGAATACTATTTGCGAAGGGAAGGGAGTGAGCGGGAGGAGGTGGTATGTATGCACATACGTGTGTGTGAGAGAGGGACGTGCTCATCGTAATCTCGGCTCGCATCCGATCCCATTTATCCGCCGGAGGATTTAGCGGCGCGCGCATAAAGAGTGGCTTTACGATTCCACGGAGACAGGGTATTGTCAGGTGGGCGGATGCGCGCTTGTCCACGTCCGTCCGTATTCTCGCCGCAGGTGGCTATTTATACCGGAAGCATTAAATATACGAGTAGTACCGCGAGAGAGCCACTAGCCGTGCTATCGGTCGATTCCGCACCAAAACTATAACGCGCGCCAACTCGAAAGAGCAGACAGAGAGGCGTGCGCGACTCGCGACCGTCAGGATAAATGTCGTTACGAGCGGCGGCATCCATTTTAAATGCGGCCACGATATACACACCCTCTCCTTTCCATCCCTCCCTCAACAACCACCCACCCACCCACTCCCCCATTATCCCTTCTGCCTTGCGTCGTGTCTACGCCGCTTTTTCCCCGGTTTCCGCAAACACATGGAGGCGCACTTAATGGCACTCGTTTATGCCACCCCACGTGTACTTTATCGCTGGCCCACCTTGCCTACTGTCCATCGGTTTTATGGCCCTTCTTCAATTAATCGGCCGCTTTTGGACAGTCTGTCCAGCCAGCGACATGAAATTGTGAGCTCGTCTCCTCCCTGCTGGAAGAAGCGATGGATATCGTTGGCTGGGATAAATTGAATGTTCGATTGAGCATCGGCTAGCTGGCGATAGCGCGTCAAGTGGCCGAGAGAGTCTGGCATGTTCCGGTCAGATCCACAGGTGCTGACTACGAGAGCCATAACGCGGAATATAGAAGGCGTAATCGGTTATGATAACGGCAGTGGGTTCGCCAATCGGTGGCAAATGGCGCGTACAAGTAATCGGGGCCTCATTAATCCCAGGCAGAGCCTCGTTTCGTGAACCAGATTTCCGGGGCTAACGATCGCCGGCGCAGACCGGCGAAACGGCCCAGACTACGGCGGCATTTCTCCCGCGATCGTTACCGGAAGTTCATCAAGATGTGACAACGCTACCGTGAAACTCTCTCTGGCGCGCGGGCGCGCGCTCGTAAAATACTTTCTCAATTTAAATTTGAGCGAGACGATCCCTTGGAAGTTTCCGGTTAACGAGCGGAACCCCGTAACTCAGGCGGGCGATAAAATACCGCCCGGTAATGACGAAACGTGTAATCGAGAGTCACACGAGAGCCCGCTCGCTCTATCGTCTTCATACCTCGTCCCTGGAATTGCATTCGCGCCTAGAAAAGCTTTCTTCCGCGGGCTAGCGAGAGCTCTTCGTCTCCCAGAGCGTAACACTGTCTCTCCTTACTTGGGCAAACTTTCCGCAAAGCTCTCCCACCCCTCATAACTCGAGCTGAGTGCAGTTAAACTTTAGCTCCGCCCCACCCTCCCACTTCCACCACCTCCTCGCACCACGGCAATCAACGCCGATATTATTCCTGTCGGCATTGTATTTCCAAATGAAGCGATTTAAATTGAAGCTCCACCGTTCGGCTAACCAAGCACCGTTCAAGCTCAATCTCAAGCCTCGAATAGGAAGACATGGAATACGACTTTCTGGCGGATGTTCAATCCTAGCACCCTACAGAGTATACTTCGACTAGACTGTCCGGGTGCTGTTAAATCCCCCTGAGCAGTGTTTTCTCTAAAGGATATTTAGAGCCGGTGCGCCATTGAAACCTAATGGCTTCTAAGGGCTGCGAGCGGCGCGCGCTTATCCGAGAGATAATGCGTCCTCCAGGCAAATTCGGGACTTTGAGAAACGGCCTAAGTACCAGAGGGACACCGGGCGACGGCGCGATTGGATAACAAACATTTTATCGCGTTTAATTTTGAGAGGCAAGCGTCTTCCAGTGGCATTAAACCTTAACAGCTTCTTCGGCAATAAATAATATTATGCAGGCGAGGCGGCGGTGGCGGTAGCGGCGGCGGCGGCGGCGGCGGGGGTGGTCGCGAGGGCAATTAAATAAAATGCGATACCGTTCGAGTTATGACTGGAATCTTTATGGTTTATGAGGACGGCGTATTCCTTAAATCCGGGCATAAAGCGACTGCTCTCGCCTGCGCGTTTACGCGAGCGAGCGACGCCGTAGACGAAAATCGCTCGCCTTACCGTGCGGGGCGGGTTTCCTTCGGCCACATTGTTTCCTGGAGCGGCCAGCCTTAATGCTCCGAGATGAATCCGAAAGCTTTTAGCCCGCGACTCTTTTATCCTCCTATGAAATCGTACGACTACGTAAACTCGAGACCCACTTTCCCCTTTAGATCCCCGCAGCACGACCGTGTATAAACGCGATTCGCCGGTTTCTCCATGTACATATTTGAACAAGTGCGCGCTCTCTGCAGCTAGAGGGTAAAATCTAATAGATAACCGAGGCAAACGTGGAAAGACACGAGAGTCGCGGCGACCTTTCCCTTTATAGTATATGCATACAGCTTCCCGCAAATCCGAGGAAGTCTCGCCTGGCTGCGTACGAGATCTTAAGAGAAGAGAGAAATGTGAAAACAATCCTGAAAAGCATTGCTGATGGTACCATTGAGATCAACTTGGTATACTTTTAATAGCCGCGCTTCTTCAGCCAATTTCCCACTGGCTCGTAAAAGCTTGATACCCGCGAGATTTACGCCCGACACGTCAATTATAATTCGTTTTATTTGCAACTCTACGCCTGCCGAGAGCTCGCTCGCTCGCTTCCTAACCCTTGGCGCGACTCGATCGCCCAACCCTCCCCGGAACTTATATCGTAAAAATGATATTAGCTCCGTGTCTGCTTAGGGAGCACGAGAAAGGCAACGCCGTTTAAATAAGACGCCAAATTTCTTCTACGCCCGAAGTGCGTGCCACATAAAAGTACCGATGAAGCCTTCGTAAAACGGTGTGCTCTTCACGAACGCCCAGGAAATGGCTTCTCCTTCGCCTACCGAATGATTACTGGCCCTTTCAATGTCTCCTGATGTTCGCCCTGCAGGTACAATGTCTCGATTTAACTGGCCTTAAAAATTGTTTGTCTACGAAACTGCTAGGGGACCTTTCCTATACGATCGCATTTCCCGTTTCAGTTTATACTTTCTCCATTTCGCACGCCTATATCCGGACATCTTAAGCGACTCCAAAGACTACATCTCAAATACACACTCAACGTAAAGAAGAAAATAAAATTCTATCCAAAATGTAAAAGATAGGGAGAATTGTAAATGAAAATAAAATGAAGTTTTGTGTATCGAAGTGGATGTATCTCTTTTGAAAAATAACTCTTTCATGCATCCTACCCAATGACCCAGAAATATTCTGCAATAAAAGTGACCCACATTCGAGGAATCTAGAATTGTTAAAAACGCACAAAGGGAAATCCTTTCCACTAGAAAGAGTGCACAATTTAGATACGGAATCACGTCTGACCTGGGAAAGACTGATATCACTTGATCCCCGCATTCATGCAGGTCACATCCTTGAACTAACGAAAGTGTGTCACTGGGGCACTGGAAATCCAATCGACAAATACACTGACAATCTGCAAAATGCAAAATAATGGAAGCGCACTATCTCACTGCGTCCAGAGCAAATACCGGGCTTTTGTTTTCAGAGCTTACGGGGAAAAAGCCAGGGAGCAGCTGGCGGACCTCCAATTCTTTCATGATATTCTCTTTCCCTTTAATAGTTATTAGAATAGAAACTGCAGTGGGTAAAAAAAGCGTTCGCACACTCAAATTTTCACAAGTAAATATTCTCAAAGGAGAAAACATTCTGCTTTGAGAATATTTCTATTCTCTTAAAAGGGAAACTTTCTTCTGATGAGGAATTTTATTTTTATGAAGAAACAAACATTCTTTTAGATTAAAATTCACTTCAAGAAAAGAGGTGTGCTCGAACTGTCTTTTTATCCACTGTATATGACTTTACTTCGAAAAACTATAAATATCGATCTTGAGAAGCAATCTGTTAACATCTTTTACACCGAAAATATTGGCTACGTTTCTAACTACCACGATGCAGATTTCTCATTAAACATTCGACTCTCATTAACTTCGGGTGCGATTTGGCTGCTTCATTTCCCGATGAAGAGTAATTAAACGACGAAGCTACCAACAGCCTGTGGAAGACGGGCGGAGGCACTTTGTCTCGCAGTAAAGCGGCTTTAATGACTTCATGTAAAAATATCCCCATCGACTTTACGATATAACCACCATGGCGGCGAGCCACCCACTGAACGTCTCCGTACCGTTCCTGCCCTTTCTTTACCCCTGCGGCTCATAATTTTATAGTTTTATGTAAACTGTATCGGACCGTCAAGTGCGCCCTGCTACGAGGTTTTGATGGTGATTGGCGAGCATCCTGAGATAGAAGATTTCTCGGGCATAAAACTTTCAGGATATTCAGTCTAGCCGGCCTTTGACACGCAATTTCCTACAGCCCCACCCACCACCCACTATAAACAACGTTTTCCGCCCAATATCACAGTACAGCGAGACGCGAAATCATGTCCGAGCATTGCGATTGACAAAAGCTACCTTCAAAAGATCTAGCAAATACCTTTTCACGCTATATTTGATGCTGCCGAAAAGAAATGTAACTGCCTTGCGTCAAATGCATTGTTTCAGAAATCGATGCTAAGCCTTCGATAGCTCAGTTGGTAGAGCGGTGGACTGTAGTAGGACGATTATATCAGATATGGATATCCATAGGTCGCTGGTTCGAATCCGGCTCGAAGGAGATTTTTCTTTTTGAATTATGCTAGTACTATCAACAATACAGGATCACTAAATTTATTGCTCTTTACTGAAATGGTTACGTTTGGAGTTCCGCACTTTACTACCCTTAAGATTCCGATCTTATATTTTTCCTCAACAACGAATGGCATTAAAAATTTAAGAAATGTTATCGGAAACTACACAAGGGAACGAACTAGTAGTTCAGATGCCTGGAAACTGGCGCTCTAAAATTTCTATGGAAGTCAGCACAATCGCTTGGCCGAACCGTACCCTTGAGAGGCTGAAGGTATTGTGTGGCGAGGTATTTGGGTCAGACTATTTTTATACGAGTCGCTTCGAAGTCGAACCGGGTGGGGAGGAATGCAGAAAATGTCTCTGCTTCAGCTAGAAATATGTGCAGTCGAGCAAAATGAAAATTGATGGCGCATCACAGAAAGCGATTAAGCACTTGAAAAACTGAATTGACACTAACACACTACTGGATTGCGTCTGAAACGTCTGCACAAATTTAACTCGCGAACGAAATTAATCCTGTGCAAATCACTCAAGGACGATATTATATGCGCTAACACCTTCTTCATTCGGAAATTACCATTAATAAATACTATGTATTCACACGACTACACAAATGTCAACTCAGAACCGATATGAATACGATTACACTATGACTGGATGAAGTTCATGCTTGATCAGATGTTAAGGTATATGTCTGCACGACGAGAGACAAATAGATAGTGATGAGGAAGAGACAGCCTTGACAGAAGTCCACTATCCCCTCCTAGTCATCCCTGGGCCAAGAAATAGAAAATAGAACTGTGATTGGTGGAAGCAAAATTCGAAGAATGTCTAAAGAAATAAGGAATTTGCAATGTCGTACTTGCGGGCGGAAAGGTTGCAGATACTTAAGGGACGGCGGTCATCTGGTGAGCAGACGGTGACGGTCGTTGGGGCATCGGATTAGCCCTCTTTATGACTTATTGTTCGCCTTGAGCTGACTTTAACGATTGAATTGACGAAAAGGGATGAAAAAAGCGGACGTAAGCCGAGCACAGACTCTCAGCTGCAAAGGATTAAAAATATTGGGTATAGAAGAGCGAAAAGGAAATAATGAAAGCCCTACGAAGCAACACACACTGCATGACGACTGCGCAAGGGTATATTTCATTGTCCAATAAACAAAATGCAAAAATGAAAGGTCCTACCGAGATTTGAACTCGGATTGCTGGATTCAGAGTCCAGAGTGCTAACCATTACACCATAGAACCTGTTATAAGGGTAGTTTTTAGTACAATTTCTCACCCTCGAGGAATACCTGCAGGGTTAATAATAAATTTAATGAGGAAAGTTGGCAAAAAGACCAGGTCCCACCGAGATTTGAACTCGGATCGCTGGATTCAGAGTCCAGAGTGCTAACCATTACACCATGGAACCGCTTATTTGTTTAATTAATAATTAATTTTCAACCCCCAATTGTTTAAACTATTCTTGAAATATTTACAAAAGTCAAAATGAAGGTCCCACCGAGATTTGAACTCGGATCGCTGGATTCAGAGTCCAGAGTGCTAACCATTACACCATGGAACCGCTTATTTGTTTAATTAATAACACATTTTCAACCCCCAATTGTTTAAATTATATTAAAAAAATTTCTCGAAGTCAAAATGAAGGTCCCACCGAGATTTGAACTCGGATCGCTGGATTCAGAGTCCAGAGTGCTAACCATTACACCATGGAACCGTTATTTGTTTCGTTAATAACGAATTTTCAACCCTCAATTGTTTAAATCATCTTTGAAAAATTCCTGACGGTCAAAATGAAGGTTCCACCGAGATTTGAACTCGGATCGCTGGATTCAAAGTCCAGAGTGCTGACCATTACACCATGGAACCGTTATTTATTTAATTAATGATCAATTTGCAGTTCCTTATTATTTAAATTATTCTACAAAAATTCCTGAGACTCAAAATGAAGGTTCCACCGAGATTTGAACTCGGATCGCTGGATTCAAAGTCCAGAGTGCTAACCATTACACCATGGAACCGCTTATGTATTTAATTAATAATTAATTTTCAACCGTTAATTGTTTACACTATTCTTGAAACATTCACAAAAGTCAAAATGAAGGTCCCACCGAGATTTGAACTCGGATCGCTGGATTCAGAGTCCAGAGTGCTAACCATTACACCATGGAACCGCTTATTTGTTTAATTAACAATTAATTTTCAACCGTTAATTGTTTAAATTATTCTTGAAACATTGACGAAAGTCAAAATGAAGGTCCCACCGAGATTTGAACTCGGATCGCTGGATTCAGAGTCCAGAGTGCTAACCATTACACCATGGAACCGCTTACTTAATTAATTAACGCGTAACTTTCGATCCAAAATTATTCAAATTGTTCGTAAAAGATTTTGCAAAGTCAAAAGAAAGGTTCCACCGAGATTTGAACTCGGATCGCTGGATTCAAAGTCCAGAGTGCTAACCATTACACCATGGAACCGCACATTTCACCAATTTCTATCGATGAGTCACGATTGGCAAATCAATGAAGGCTATCAGAATAAAGTGTGATTACCAGGAGATTCAAAAAGAAAGGTCCCACCGAGATTTGAACTCGGATCGCTGGATTCAGAGTCCAGAGTGCTTACCATTACACCATGGAACCTCTTGCAGTGCCTAGCTGCATTGCAATTTTCGACAAATTATTAACAAAACTACTCCCCCGAAACGAACGCTGAAACATCACTAATCGATAGAAAGCCTGTTCAATCCTGCTATTCAAAACTTATCCCGCCACAATTAAAGGCACCGTTGGGTTTTGTCGCGATGACCGAGAGCAATTGCAATTAGAAGAGCAAGTAGAGCATCGAATCGGATCTAGCGATCGCGGCCGGTGTGGCTCTAGCCATTCCAGCAAACAACACGCTCGCCAGTGAGTATTAGTCTAGCTAGGCGGTGGCACCCTCAAAGCCAGCAGAAGCGGCTTTGTAGGTTTAGCAAAACCACGGGAAACCCAGACATCGAACAATGTCCTTGCGCTTTCCTAGCGACGGCGGCGAGTGAGGTCGTCACCCAATTTCGTAAAAGGACTGCCACATGCCAGGGACAATTAATCAGTACTGACGGAGGATTGGTGGTGCGCGCGTGCATCGCTCCCCGGCGCACTGTCGCGTAAACCGCTCGAATTAATTTCGAGTCAAAGCATATTCTTCGTCTTGACGTGTTCTCCTCCCGTCTACGATGGTCCAATCAAGCCGTCTGGCCCGAGGGCGCAAACATTCGCTCACGGATATTGGGCCGTTTGACCCTCAAGCATGCGGCGAGAGCGGAGATTCGGCTGGTAACACCCTCGCTTCCATTTCTCTCATACTTTTCGTACAATGCTGCTCCTTACGCTTCGGTGATCCTTGACTGACAGGACTAGCTACGGCACTTGTGCAAGGAGCGAGCAGGAGGTCCGCTCTGGCACCAGCGTGTACTGTTACGCACGGTAGGTGCGCCCGAACTAGAGCCGGGATGACAGGCCCCGGAGCGGGGCAAGTGTTATTGTTAAATCGAGTTCGGATTCGAGGTCGAGGGTGATTCAGATGCGCCCTGGTATTCGCCTCTTTCTCCCGCCGCTCTCCCATCCCCCTGCCCTTCGCTGGGCACCCTGCCCCAATCTGGCAATCGGCCGGTGGCGTGTTGCACGACAAACGTGTTTGACAGATACCTCTCACCCTCCCCGATTTTTTGCCCTGCCTTTGTAATTGGAGAAGCGGTGCTGATTAAAATGTGAAGGGACGCGCGTACAATGTGTTATCCGTGAAAATGATGAATAAAATGGGCTAAGCCCCGCCGCATCCCCTCACCCTTCCGCACTTTCATTCCACTTTCATTGCGTCTTTATCGTTTTATAACGGCGAATGCTCGCGGAAATTTTTATCTTCAATTCGATTGCTGGCAGAAAGCGGGACGTGTGTATTCAGAGCGAAAGCCCTACCGAAGCTACCATCCTCCCCCTTGGTCCTTCCTCCCCGCAAATTCGCTTTATCGTCGCGAACCTTGCAGAAAGCGGCCTTCTCCCTATCCACCGCCACAAGGGATTTCGTGTGTACACTTATTTCATGCTCGGCAGAACAGTGAGACTCGAAGGAAACCGCTTTCCTTGTTCTCTGAGACGGTCCAAACTTCTTAGGAAATCCTTTAGCGAAGCTCGTCGTAGCGCGACATAATTTACATCATCCCAGTCTGTAAATACCCTGGACAAACAGTAGTAAAGTAACATCCCCGGTAACATTATCAAGTTCGTTTTTTTCCGCGAGCCGAGTCGGGGGAGAGTGCTCGGTTCGCCATGAAATTCAATCCACGCGGCTAGCGTATCATGCCGCATAAAGTATTCCTTCTCCGGCCGACTGGGGAAGTGCAGTGCCGGCTGACAAGATGAAAGTACAAGGCTTTGGTAGAGATGCGTATGCATCCCGGTAGCACAAAAGGCGTGCGTGCAGCGCCGCTGGGATGCAGTTACCGGCGGAGATGTCCCACGCGCCGTTGCGCGCTTCCAGCGCTAATGAATTTCTCTTTATGCCGGAGTCGCCGGAGTAATTGGTACCCCGCATTATTCTCAATCAGCGCGCTACTGCTTCTGCTGCTGGTGATGACGATGTCCTCGCGGAGAGATGGCACAGGACCGAGTGCTAGAAGCCGCCGGTGAACACAGGGCGGGGAAGTGCCGTGCTCGGCAAGTCTGCTGAACGGAAAAGCCGGAGAGTCAGCGAAGCGAGCACGGAAAAACCGCGGCGAAAAGTGCATCAGCCTCCGCCGCCACCGCCGCCGCAGCCTCTGCCGGTGGTGGCGATGATAGAGGAAGGGGCGGGCGGCGAAGCCAGCGGGAGAAGGCTTTGCTGATTTACGAAGAGCAGTTGCTAGGAGGGCATTAATATTCGTGACGGAATATTAAACCGCGAGCATCAATGGGCAGAGCTTCAAAGGGATTTCCAGGGCATACTGCAGCGAGAGTGAGAGGGAGAGAGAGAGAAAGCGGAGCGAGCACTGTAGGCATCGGGGGACAGAGAGAATCGTAGGGAAAAGTGCGTCGACGAGAATGAGAGGGGACACGCATACCGACGTTCCCAGAAGATTATGAGATTCTCGTTAAGTGTCACGTGTAAAGAGTTCTTTCATATAGGAGCGACCCTACCTCCCGACGCCTGCCTACCACGCCGACGGCCTCGTTTATAAAATGCCGGATAAAGAGACACGAGGATTTATCGAAGCCTTGGCTTTTTAGAAATTCGATTTAAACTCTCAGCTATACTATGCCCCGATACATCCACGCCGAAGGGTGCCTAAATGCTTGAATTTATAAGGCTCGATTAAGCTATACGCATTCTTCTATCGCCTCCGTGGTCTACCGATATTTCTTTAGATTGAATGACAGATTCCATTAAAAAAAGCAAAGTCATTGCTATTCCAGATCCATGAGAATGTTAAGGAGGGTAGTTTGAGGTATATCGAGAGGCATTTTTACAGCGAGGAATAAAGGGATCTCTCGGGGATACGGGAAGAACGGAGTCAAGTCGTAAGGGAACGATCTTGCCGGCCTGACAGGGCGAGCGCGCGCTTGTCTTTCTGCGTCGACTTGGTACCGGGGAGACTTAATTATCTAATTAATTAACCTCAATCAGAACGATGAGTAATTTCTCGGTTGGCTGGCGCCTTTGCGAGCGACGGGACTTTCTTGTCACGCCGACTCCGGCCCCGAATTACGGATGAGTTCACGGCAAATCGATTATGTCCCGATGCTATTGCCCGCGCTGCTCTACGGCCCTCTATTCCAGCGCGTCGCGTCCTACCAGGATCGACGATCCTCCGGCGTTATCCTGTTTTCGGTGCCCGACCAATTTGCCCTTGCCCTGCCCTGCCCTGCCCTGCTTCGCTCCCAGTCTCACAGCCTCCAGCTTTCTCTATGAGAACCTCGCCCCACCCCTCCCTCCTTCTCTCACTAGCGCCCCAACCTTTCTGTCTCTCCGACTCGCGATGAACTCCCTTTATCTTCGCCGATTACACCGATCGCGCGATAACTCGCTCGTGAAACGCCCAGACACGAGCTTGTTTTACCTGAAATCGCCGCCTGGAAATTCCTCTACTACCGCCACTGCCGTGCGCCGCGCCGCGCCGCTTCCTCTCTCTATGACGGGAGTCTGCCTTTCATGGCCCATCTTGCCGCTTTCTCCAGGCCATATTTGAAATTACACTCGACTGTTTGTAAACTGCGAATCGCTCTGCCCTCTGCAGTGCTTGGAAAATAGCTTAACTAATGCGATGGTAATACAAAGACTATTTTAAGGGCGCAAGTAGAATAAGAATACTGCGTCAGACGTAGTCCTCGCGCCGTGTAATTCTTCGATCTGGCGCACCCCTCAATTCAATACTCGATCTATCACCCTCGACAGGGTGTCCCGTTTTAAAAATAATAAAACCAACCCTGTTTCGGCGGAGCTTTCGAATTCCGGTCTGCAATCTCACCCGTGGCTAACAAACGCGCTCGAACCCCATGGCTTCCACCCTCGACATCGCGTTCGTACCGCCTCCGATATGTAACTGACGTTTTTGACACGTCAAGTGGATGCAGCTACTTCGACTATCGGTTCAAGGGGTGTCCCGCTCGATTGCGGGCTACTGTTTTACATAAACAAGGCTGGGGCAACGTCAGCGACGGGAGGAGGATGACCGATGAGGAGGAAATCCCGGCTGTCTTTAGCAAACGGTAGAATCGAGTCTAAGTGATGTCAAGTGTTTTCGCAGTTGATTCGCTGTTTATTCTGTATCTTGTCACCCCGGCACGGCGTCCCTCCTAGTGTCAGTGCGAATGCCACGGGTTTTTAAGCCGAGTTTAACCCTGGCCGGAGGGCCCATTGCGGAGCTGGCTTCGTATTTAGTTAGTCAAGCTTGGCCTACAGGCGCCCTGGGAAACGACAAGTGGTCCGCACGGAACCCTAACTCTGCCCGTTCTGGTTATCCTCCTCGGAATACGTGTCCTTTCGTCGAGCATCACTGGCCCGCCCCAGCCTTTCATGTGCTAATTCCCTGTTTATTTAATCGAATGCTGACGCTGATGAGCCGCCGCCGAAGCCGTTGCCGTTTGCACGACTCGCGAAAGAGTAAACGATCGTAGCGAGGGGGTGGGATTAGTTTCTAATATCGTTTATTATGCGCGAGGGGGTGGGCGTTTGCTCGAGCACCGGCCTGTTTGCCTAATGGACTGTATTGGATGATGTAAACAAGATTCAACCGATCGGATTATGACCCGAATGATTTGCACTTCTTTCCGGGGGGCTTTTCACATCTCTCTTCCGCACGACAGCATCATCCCAATTTTGGATTATAGTCAAAGTATCTTTGGCCCATTAGCCATCGAGAATAAACCGAATTTGTCTGTCCGATGCGATGCAATAATTTTTATGCGACATTGCTTTTAAATGTTGTGTTGGGCGAAATCGGCGGGCGGGTGCATTCGCGAATTTCGAGGGCGCGCATTAAAACAATAAAGTTGCATTTTCGGAAGTATAATATAAAATATTATTAGAGTGCAGTGCTGCTCGGCCTGAAGCAATGTTTGCAGTACCGTCGCTGGGAACATTGGTGGCGTAACGCAGCTCGTAAAATCATAAAGCCGTTCTAGACTAAAAGCGTCGATGCTGCCAGCCAATTAGCATCTCGATAAATCAGGACCGAATTACTTTACGAGTCGGGGCCACGATGAAATCCCATCGAGTCTCGTCGAGTCGATTAACGAAGGATAATGGTGATTCACGAAACGTTCTCCGGTTTGGTGCTTGCGTATTTCGTCTCTCCTCTCACGCGCGCTTTTATCAATACCGTTATCACTGACATTCGAAGCCTGACCTCCGCGCGTTGTTACGAGTACGCTCGCATTGATGATAATACGAAGATTGTGCAGTGAAATCACCTGGTCGCGCTCGTAGGCGATAATGCAACGATTGCAAAATTAAGTTAGCCACGTGGGCAAACTCGCACTGTCACGCTTCAATAATACTGATCGCGCCAACAGAGAGATAATAGAAGCGGCGATGATGTCTCGATGTCTCGCTACATAACGCGTCTTCACTCGACAATTCGAGATTACGGTATATAATACAGTTGTTCCTCTTTTCACACGATTCATTTTTCACGCATTCATTCAACACTTTACAAGTTATAAATCATTTAAGAACGTGCGCAACTAAATACAGATAAAAAATCTGTGTCACGTTCGGCACCCATTAGATCGTTTTAATATGCCAGAGATTTGATTTGCAAATCTGCCACGCTTTTATGGCAACGAGCGAGATCACTTTTGAACCGGCGCGGTGCGGTGGTTGAGACAGTTAGTGCGTCATTCATATTAGACAAATTCACGTCGCTTCTAACCAAATAGCTATCAATGTGAACGAGGTATAAAGTTATTCACGATGACATGAGAATCGATTTGAATGCGATTGTCCACTATTTCTCTCGATAAAAAAGCTTCGAGGCTCTACGATGACGTAGATATCAATTAGCGAGTTTTCCGTTTCATGTTTTACACAGTGGCGAAAGTGGTTCGAGCATTAATCCTGACCTCCGTGGCAAAGTGTTGCCGCACTTTCGAGGCTCTTTGCTCCACTAATGGATTACTACTGGCACAAAGATGTTCTCGCAGAAGCAGCGCTACTTCCTCCAGCTGTCGAGATCATATCCAATTTTGAAGCACATCGACATTTATGATCGCCAGGTACAGCATCCTGCGCGCTCCCAGTCCATGCACTTAGTATCGTGAAACACACAACCGCCGCCACGACTCGCCCCGAAGCTTTTCCCATTTATTCTCCGCCGTTTCTGTTTTACTTTTACAGTCGTTCCTGCGAGCGTATATCCTCGACAATCTTTATGTCTCTCTACTGGTCTACCTGCTATTTTATCTCACTGTTTGGTATGCCAGCATAGTAAGTTACCACAATCCTGGCAACCAAGCGATATCGAGAATATTTCTGCTGCTGTATATGTACAGGAATAACTCTCTTTGTGCGCCAAGGTGATCAAGAGGATCGAGCAGTCCAATAGGGATATGACGAAAATTATCCGGGAGAACCGAACGGTAAACAGCTGATTTAATTACCGTCGCATCCCAATAAATTACTAAGAATATGGAAATGCCAGAGACAATTTAACGCAGTGAAAGTAGCAGAGTGACCGTTGCCATTCCTTTCAGAAACTGGACGACGTCATCGTGCTCAAGAATAAAAAGGCCGAATACGAGGAAGTCATCATTAAAGCGGTTATTATTCTTTGCGCGTCCACGCGTCACCACTCTTTTTTCTTGCCCTTCGACATCCAGAGGAATAACGACTTTGACTTTTTTCGTAGAGGGAAACTCAGAGGGCTACCTCAAAGCATTTGGAGACTGAAGTAATTAAAAGCATATGTTAAATGCCGCCCGTACTTTACCGCGGCAAAGTATATCGAGGAAATATTTAACCTTCGTAGGTGGAAAGGCTGAGTACCGAGTTGCTGGCGACTACTAGGAAGCTCTCCGACCTCGAGAAACTAGTGAAAAAAGTAGCGAGACTTCTTTTCATTCCTTATTACATTCTGGAATATAACTGACGATATTCTATTACACGACTGCGAGTAAACTACTAGGAATTATTCGCAGTATAAGGACCCAGGAAGATTGGCCAACAGTCCTGCGGACGACGTGTTACATGGTGAGCGGACGAATTCGCTCGAGGACTTTAAGGTAAATTTCCATTAAACAAGCTGAACTAAGCGCGCACGTGGATACACCGGACAAACCTGACACGCTACCTGTAACTGTCAAGAAAATTGGTCGAGTGGTTTTCCTCTTACCACTGTCTGCGGCTGTGTAACAGTTAAATCAGCGTTACAGCCGCAAACCGAACAGACGGACCAAACAACAAACTCAGACTGATGTCGCTGAGAATTCCATTAGACCCTTCCACCTCCTGCGCCACGTGGCGACAGGAAACGCGAAATTGAAAGTTGTTTTGATCGGACAAGTTGCCGCGGGACAATTAAAACTTGCTCCGATACATTTCAGACTGCACTAATGAGGAATTTAATATATATATAGTGAATAATAACTGTGGCCTAATATTGATTTTCCTCTTTCTTCATCATCCACTTATTATTAAGAAAAGGCGACTTCCTTCCTCGACTGCCACTTTTACACTGACGTGCTAATTTTCCCAATTACGAATCTTAGGTTCTTGAACCATCTTTCCCACCACCTGAGCCCCCCGAACCCCCACCCAGGAAGTATGGTATTTTTGTTTCCCGACCCCCTGGACAACGGCGAACTCCACCCACCACAACTTCCATGCCCATATCCCCGCAACTGGATAGCAAGTTGAGATAGAGCACAAACAGGTTCACTTGAATTCCAATTTCTAATCCATACAGTATCCTACCGTGACCTATTTTATTCCATTGCAAGCAAGCAATACTAGTTGTAAACTCTCGTGTCTGGTACAACACGTACGACTTAGTACTCCGGAAAATGGGAGGTCCAGTATTCTCTATTGGCGCTTCCTTTCTCTTGGGACTACAATAAGAAACTTGCAACACTACTCCTTGGTGTATTGATTGGAAAATAAAGAGACACTCTGGTTTGTATTATTTCACAGACAGCACCAAGATCGAGAGCACAACACCATTATTACTGTGACAACTTTCATAGACAGTCTGTCATTCAAAGCGCTGCAGGAACTATTAATGAAACGGTATCCTGATAGGAGACTGGCAAGATCCACAATCGACATGCGAGAAACGTTTTCCAAACTGAATAGAAAACAACTTTCTTATTGCTAGAAGGCGAAGTTCTCACATGCCTATCCCTCGCATGACAAGCTTTTCGCTGCGATAGTTCTACATTGTACGGAAATTGTGCGTGAATCTCCAACAGGATGTTGGAACAAGGCTTTGTAAATTATGAACAAGCCGATCTTTCAGCAACCAGCGCTTTTTTTTATTTTACCTCGAAAACTGATTGTATCACATGTTTCCCTTTTGCGCGCGCTGCGCACTGCCATCGAATAAATTTCAATCAATCTACCAGCGTCAATGGATATTCATTTCGGCTTCATTAACATAGAACCTCGGCTCTGTTTTTCGATGAGATAATTGAGAGCCCCCGCACGCCTACGTCTGCGTATTTCTGTCTCTGAATTATTCGCCATGTTTGCTACCATTAATGTGATAATAGGATTCGTCGAGTGTTTACCGATGACGCGAGCACCGGCGAGCACTACATCCGAAAATGCACTCTATCCTCGAAACGGAAAATACTTTTCGAGCAGGCTGCAAATCCGACAAACACTTCACCACATTAAAATATCACTTGACCGCGTAGGTTGAAAAATTTTCGAGGATCGAATAAATCGTTTCCCGACTGTGAGAACCCACTCGATTTAAATGAATTACTGGAAATCAAAAAAAACCCGGGGCTTCCCGGTGCGTTTCGCCGAAATACTTAACTGGGATTCACAGACGAAAAACAATATGGTAGAGTTCGAATGTGCGCACGTCGCTACACTGAACACCGAACGCTCAAGGTAAACTGGTAATTGCGGCTGATCAAGCGCTACCTAAAAGAATCTATAAAACGATAGCGAGTATGCATGCGGCAGTTGCTCCTTTCACTGATAAATGTGTCTGGTCGCTTACGAAAACGAACACGTTCATAGCTTAGAGAAAATCGACAATACTCAAGCTAACACTATTTCTGTAATATGAATCAAACTCTCTAATTAATTTCACTCGTCCTAGAAACAAGATCTAGGGTGTAAATTCAGTTTGCTCTTTCCACTTGTACAGTGATACCATCTGAAGCTTGGCAGCAGAGAGTTCGCACGCTTATTTGCCTCGCCTTTTCGCAATAGAAAGACGAGCCCTGTAACACTAGAGAGATCGGTGCACTCTTGCAAAAAGGGCAGCCGACATCACATTTAGCTGTGAGAGTGCGAGGCGCGGCTGAGCGAAGTGCAGCTCGTGTTTCGGCGATCGAATCGCGTAGAGTTGCGGGCGAGTGTCCAACTTTCACTGACTACTCGTTAGGTCCGCCGCCAGGGTTTCGAATCATTCACAGTCATTCCGCGGCACCGGCACACCGCGGTACTCTCGGTACATTCCTGCACGGTTCGCAGCGGTTCCTCCTCGAAATTCGTTCCTTATAGTGACGACCAACTATCAAAACTGGATTATTTCAACTGCAAAATTTGAATTCATCCACGACGCCTTTGTTCAACCGATCCACGAAGACTGCCACAATCAAGCTAACGACGATCCAAGATCTTCCGTTCGAAGAGTGCTGCTTATATTAAATTATCAATGCTGGACTGGCACTCCTTGACGTTATCTCGTCCGGAAAAGGAAAGAAGGATCTAGTAGACGATTAAAAGTAATCCTCGAGTGGATCTCGCGTTCCCGAGGAGGAAACTCGACTGAAGAGAAGTTCAAGTGGTGGGTGTCTCTGGTAGGAGACGGAAAATGAGCATTTAATAGGAAATTCCATAGGTGGTGGAAATTCCGCGAGTTGCTCGCGTGACTCAGTGCGCGCAAGTGGATAGAAGAGTTGTACACAAAGGGGGTGTCTCCTCCCGGTGTCATCTTATTTCGAGAGTGATTGCAAGCAAGCTCAGCTTCAGGGAGGCAAGGAACCCGCCGCTTCTTTCTTTTTCTCTGTGGGTGCTTGGCTCAAAGTGGATCTGCATTCACGCTAGAGCGGACTACAGTTCGAAGAAAGTGGAAGTCAACGGAGAGCGAGAGTTTCACTGCAGCGGCTCCCCTTCGAAAGAGCACACTCTCCGCGCTCACGAGTGTGTACGAGCCGATGCTTCTCACGAGTACGTATTGTCTGGCCGTGTACATACATACCTTTTTCTACGACACGATACGTACTTCTGCATTCGTCAAAAATGGGTTAAGGCAGTGCCGTTCACCGTTGTGCAACTCGATTCTTCCCATCTTCTAAGTTTGCGTAATCGGTACGCAATCCAATAGAATTGAAATGTCGATTGGACTGAGCTATACTATTATTATTTAATTGACTTATTAAAATTGACACGAGAATGCTAGATAAAATGTAGAAATCTCTTTGAAATAAGTAAAAGGACTAATTCCTAACGTTCACACGCATAGGTGTAGCACGCATTGGCTTAAGGAACAATCGCATTAAGACAGATCCTGTTCCAACGTGGTGTCCTTGAGTCGAAGAGGCACTTTCAAGAGGCGCCTGTCGCGCGTTTTCTAGAGCAAACGAGAGTGAAATCAAGGTCAAAATGGTAGTGGACACGAGCACCGTTCGTCTGGTCATATTTCTAGGAATGTTCCTAGTGTTTGCCGGCGACTATAGCTCTTGGCTGCCGAGCTTTTTCGGCAAAGGGGCCGAGCACAACTCGACCGAGACGACCAAGGGGCCGGTGGCACTATCGGAAGATAGTCTGCAAGATGCTATACTCTCCGATAAAGATCTTGGAAAAGAGAATGGTAAGGATACCAACACATTGTGTCTGCTGTTGCGTAAAACGTTGCAAAAAATATCTGCTGCGCGTGCGGAAAATACACTCGGTGTACGAGGAAGTCGAGGATAGCTGAACGATCAACACAGACCGAGTGAAGCAATGTAGTAGCAGGACGAAAAAAGCTGAATGATGCCTCACAATGGAGGTACAACTAGGAGGCCACCTTGTTTCCTTTTCTCAATCACGTGTATCGGCCGCGATTCCCCTATAAAATTCCACCGGGAATTCCTATTTTACCGAGTATCAATTCTGAGCGACCACCATCCCAAGATTGTCTCGATGTCTTCTTCAAAACCGTACGAGATTCAGGAAGTATAGATTAAATGGACGCGAGGTTAATAGCGTGGCAAGAAAGGTTCGTGACGTTATTACACGAGGGAAGCTACAGCTTTAGTACGATCTTGTGGATCGTATTATAATTGACGTCAACGAATGTTTGGTTGAATGGGTGAAGCGACTAGCGCCACGGCGAATATTTTAGCATGTTTATGAGCGGCGTCGTTGCTTCTTATTACGGGAAACGCGGGCGATCGCGGCGAATTTTTGCCAGACTGGTAAAAATTGCGTTCTGCTGGGAGAGGAGATTTTCACCGGGGAAATATGGCACCATTACGCTTAGATCGCGATAACATTGCTGCACACACATTTTATCGTGCGATACTCGCGAGCGCGCCGTTTGTTCCGGAGCTGGAAAGAGGGCTATGCATAGAGCGAAACGATGCTCTCGAATGCAGTTCATTTTGCATGTTGTTGTCCCAATTCCCGACGTAATCGCCCCTGAACGCCGCTCTTGTCTCTCTCGACAATGCGAAACACCGAGCCCGCTCCTACACCACAATGCCGTCACTTGAATGGAGAGGAATCCCCACTGCGGCCCTGTGTGCCCGACGATTTTAATTATCATACATCTGACTAACGAACGCGCCATCGGTCCTCCATTCGCCGTGTTAAATTTATCTACCGTAAAGGTGTACTGTTCTGTTTATACCCACCGCAGTTTGTAACTGATCTAATATCAACTTTCCACGAACCGTGAGAGACCCAGTTTCATTCGACCAAGACATAAATCGAAACTTGAGCGGCTCCACTGACAGCTTTCCATCCTAACAACTATCTATAAAACATACAGAGAATCTATTGTTAACGAATATTATATACAGAGTCAAATCAACTGAAATGAATTCTATTTTCTAGCCATTTTGAGGCGAGCACGAATGATGAAGATCATCAAGACCGCTTGTCTACCGAAGCTGATATGCGAATTGACCTCGTCCGTTCATCAGGATCAGCTGAGCGAAATGGAACGATCCCTCTTAGATATTATCAGGTAAATGTTAATTGATCAATGTTACACTACAGGAGCTATCGATAGTATCATTTGATACGAGGACAAACTCAATGCGGCTGTTTCAAGAGGGAAAAGAATATTCTTGTATTTTCAGACAGATTTTATGGACGCGTAATTGGACGGTGTTGTATTAGACGAGCTATTAGAATTAGAACGTGCCGGTAGAGCGTCTACTTTCGTCAATACCGCCGCTGCAGGTTAACCGAAACTTTCACTACTTTCAATGATCATTCATAGTAACCTTACTGCAAAACAGCAATACATCCTGATCTAGTTATTTCAGAAAACACGAATGCTGTATACGCTGAAATTCGAAAAAAATTGCATCACGGAGAGAAAGTCGTATCCGTGTTTCGTAACTGGTGTGAATTCCGTCCCTGATATACTAAATATCCATTGGAAACTTTGATTGACTAAGACAGTTTAGACTAATGATCATCTAAAATGTCTAATCCAGAGAAATTTAACGATCCTTTCTCAAGTTAAAAAAAAGAAACCGGAAGGAAAAAAAAAATCGTGAGCCAATCGTTGAAATTCTCTTTCGCAAACGACATAAAAAGTATAAATCTGTTATATAAACTGATTGAAAGATAGACTTTAACCGGGAATTCGTTTTAACGTAAAATTTAACCGTAATGATTTAAACGGAGGAAATGGATTTCATTTGAAGCGCCAAGAGGAAAGTTGGGATGCAAAGGTGGATGAATTATCGAGGATCGGCATCACACAGATTGTGAGCGACTGATTGCGATTCGCGAAATGACCCCCGGTCAGTTATCCCCCGGCTTCAATCGCCGGGCGAAATATCGATAGGCTGGCACATTGCTGAAACGCAACACCGAAATACGATCGCTGTAAACTAACTGGAGTGAGGAGGGCGAATGGGAGAGGGAGGCAGAGGGTGCACACGAGAGCGCAGGCTAACTTGGTATTGGCGATATATTTCGGTAAACAGATTTTCCAGGTAGGCGCTGCGCCACGTGTGTTTTCGGCAGATTCGATATTGAGGTCGATGGCGCGTATCCGGGCGTCATCGCAAAATTGGATGGCGCCGCCAGCCTCGGCTAAGCGCATGTATTTTCCAATTTCCCCCTCGCCGCTCCAGTGAAACTCGTCGACGCGCCGCCACCCGATTACACCACGCCGATCCTACACACTCTGTCCCACGACTTACTACTGCTCCGCATTAAAACCTAATTAAACCAGCCGACTCTCGTTCCCCGAATCGCGCCCTAGCCAGATACAATTAAAAGCACGCGTCCCACACTCACTTCCGAGCGGTAGCAATTTCTTTCTACTTGACAGCGAAAGTATTAAGTGGCGGAATAGGTAGAACGCGCGCGCGCGCGCTCGCCCGAACTCGTCGTAGCCAGTAAATTCAAGAGCGGAAAGAAGTTGGGCGGAAATGGAGGCGGCTAGACGGCGCGAGTAACATTTCTGCTGCTTAATGCACGAGAGTACGGGCGATGTCGAGCAAGTGAGATGTCGATTGCGAGCAAGCGAGAGAGAAAGAGAGGATTGAAACTGTGTGGAGCGTGTGCTCGCTGGAGAGCGGAGCTATCGTGAAACAATGCGGGAGAGTACGAGGCGTCGCGTTGCGCGTCGAAAGCCACGCTCGAAATTGGATGGCACACAACAGAACCGAGCTAAAGGAAGAGAGTGTGCGTGTGTGCATATGAGAGAGAAAGAGAGAGAGGAAGGGAGGAATAGGGAATGCATGTGCTCCGTCAGCGCGCGTATTTTGCAATTTTCGTTTACGATCGCGACTAAAACGCATCGGAGGTCGCGCGGCCCAACTCTCGCGCGGTCTCCGCCGGTCCTGCCGTATTATTTGGACAATACGCCGAGTTATAGTATGGAGCCAGAGCCGTTTTATTCTCTGATTAAAAGCAAAGTTATGTTAAAGCGGCCAAATATTGACTCGGATATTCGGCGAGCGGCCGCCGCAATCGGTTTGTTTGCGCGTCGATTCGATCCTTCCTCGTGAACGCTGCTTCCCTAGCGATATTGTGCTCCTCCGATACCGTTCTACGGGTTTATTTTGCCCGCCATTGCTCCACCGCGTGATCTCTCCCGTATGTGTGCTCGGGCAAAAAATTCCGCGTTGAATTCCGCTTTAAAATTGCGAATATCCGGCCGTCATGGGAAAAATACTGCCGGCTGATACTATTACTTATTAGCCAGGCAGTACCGGTCAGTTGATCCAACACGTAACAGCTTGCCGAATTTCGAGGGGATCCTTTATGACATTAATCACGTAATATAGCAAGACGCCGGTGAAAGTTGGACCGGCTCTTATGTAAGTGGCCGCTCCAAAAACGGAACTGGCGTGTTTTTCGTACGCACACAGAGAGGCTGCTGTCCGCTGGCGGCCTGTCTCGTAAGAATCCGGAGGGAACTTTCCTTTTCAAAGATTATCCAATAGCCGCCACTTTCTCCGGCGCGTCCGAGGCCTTCGCCGTCACGGACTACTACATCCGTACATATCACTGTGAACGTACTTACTCCATGCATGTTTCTTTCCTAGATCTCTATATAAAGTGGAACTATTGGCACTGTCCCGTCCACACCTACTTTCAACGCAACCATCTTCCGCGCCGTTTAGCGATTTAATTTCCTCCCGTCGCGCCAGGCTTAATTCGAAACGCGCCATAAGAACGCGCAGTTCGCCGCTTATATGAAACTGTCGCACTCGTAATCACGACTTCGCCCGCTTTCAAAGTGATTCCTGCGCGATAGGTAATTCCGCGGGGGGCAATCTTTATCTTAGTTAACAGGGAGAGCTTTAACGCGTCGCCGTAGCGCGCCGAATGAATTTCAGAGCCGGTGCTTTCGCGTTAAACGAGCGCGACGCAGACGAACGTAAAATGAATCAATGGCGCGAAGTGACTCGCGACGCATTAGAAAGTATAATGAACTAAAAGCGAGAACCGTACACCGCCCCGCCCCGCCCCGCCCCGAGTCGCCACTTTACTCGCCGGCCGGCGGGCCCTGTTAAATTTACGTTTTTGTTAGCGTCAAAGGTGTGCGTGCAAGCACATTCACACAATGCCACCTTCTTCCCCGCGCAGGTAGCATTGCCCTTTTCACATGGGCGCTCGTCTACAATTAGTCCAGATTGACAGCTGGCTGTTTTAACGGTTAATGCGCGCCTATAGTCATGGTAGAAGCTATTTTTTATTCCAATTAAAGGTATCTCTCTTTCCCTAATTCGTCTACCGTGTGACGAGAGATGCAAAAATTAAGCTGACTAACTATCCCGCCTGATTGACGAACAAATATTTGCACTCCACCCTGTCAGTTCTGCTAAGCCGACGATTATTTTATTTATTAAGTGGCAACACTGAATCCATTCTACCTGTAATTGAATTTCGAATATCCGCCGTTACGGTCTGGATATCCTCTAGTCCATTTTGCAGTTTCCAACCTTATTGGAGGCAGAATTATCCCTGGATATTTACTCGCGATACTTTAGAAGGCGAAACGAGAAGCGAGTTAATGTCACGTAGACCGGCCCTCCCCCGCCGTGTGTGAGAGGGTGTGTGTGCTTAACGTTCCGGAAGGAGGCGAGCTTTATATTTACTTTTATGCGTGCGTAAACGCCAGAGGCGGCCGGTGGTGGACCGATTTTTATTGGGACGCGGGCTAAACCGATCAAGATGGAAGAGCTAAGAAGCCGTTTTGCGTTTATTCGATATGGCCTAGCCTGGAATACGAGATACCCTGGCGATCGTAAAGCAGCCCAACCAAGGATTTCCTTGGCAGGAAGTAAGGACCATCCTTCGCTCTCTCGCGAACCATGCGTGACGAAAGTGCTCGAGGCTTTTACTCTCGAATGTTCTTCCTTCTAACGCGACTCCCTCCCTCTCTTACTCTTTCCTCCTCAAGCTACAAAGCCCTCCTATCACGAGAACTCTGACGCGAATCCCAACACGTAACAGAGAAGATTGGGCCGATATCGGGAGAAAATCAAGCTCACTCCGTGCAGGAAGTCCGCGAGCAAGTAACGATAAGACCGGAAAGACTCGGATCATTGTCGGACAGAGTATTTCATCAGATAGCTCGACGGAGTTCCTAATAGCCAGCTATCAGCGGGAGGAATCCGGAACCTGGAAGTTCAAACGGAGAAAGGCGCGGGTAATAAACGACGAAGACCACGAGGAATCGGCAATTTTTAACGGGGCTATTCGTGCAAATATATACAAAGTTAGGTAGAGAAAGGCCGGATGTTTCCCGTCGATTTCTTCGCTCCACGTAACCGAACACTTTACCGAGTGAGGCATTGATATCGAAAGTAAAAGGCGACTCGCCTTGTGCCTGTTCTTATGCGGCGCACACTGCCAACCTGTTTGTACCATGGTCAACGGCATTGCAAAATTCAAAGCGGCCCTCCGCGTACCCTGCGATAGCCTTTCGACACCCAATGGAAAACTCATTTCAATACCCTTTGCTGAGCTGACTTCTATCTTGGCAAGCATCGTTGAATTTACTTGAGGCGGACTCGGCGAGGATGATAAGCTTTAGAGTACTCCCAAGTTCATCCTGCTAATGAGAGCTTGGCGAAAAACCGTTTTCTTTCTTGCTTTTTTTAGGGACACGAGCTTGAGCACACTGGCGGAAGTGCCCTCGAGGTACCACTTCGCGGCACATATGGGTCAATTGATCGCGGGACTGGAAGGTCAGGGATGCCACAACTTCTACCCCACCTGCCCTCTACCCAGCACGAGTGTTCTCAACATGATGAAGAAGGTTCGACTACGCTGACGCGCGCCTTTCACAGCGCAAGCTTTTCACACACGTCCGACAAACGGCCACCGCCAAGTCTGTGATACCAGAGATGAAATCTTATTTCGTTGATAATTATAAGCCTCCGAAGAGGAGCATTACTGAGGAATGACCAAGCCAAAATATTTGGCACACCGAGCGTAAACCATTTATTTCACTTGAAGTAGATAACTTCAACAACGATATCGCAACGAGTATTTTAAATTATAGGATTGCACTCACCAATTCAATAAATCCAGATTGTATTTCGATCGTTCGACATTCATAAATATTCGAAATAACGAAGTACCATCTTGAACGAGCGGATTGTTAATGAAGAGGCCGAATGAAACTCGAAACTTTTCGACAATATTTGATCCTGCTATGGCGATCTAGATTTACTCGAATAATAATTTAGCTCCAATTAATTTGGACGTCGATGGGCGTACGCGAAACCGAGGATATACTAATGAAAGACTACTCTTTAATCGTAAGTGTTTGTACTCATCGCGAGCGAGATTCTATTTTCTACGCTGAAGCTGTAAATTATTTTTACTTGTATTTGTTAAAAACATATTCGTATAATAAATGTTTTATCCCGAAAGTGTGAGAGTTAATGAAGAGCACTGAATTACGTTTAATCCCATCTGAAGAAAGTAAAGCGCAGTTTCGACTTATGCAACGGGTCGTCATTAGCCCCGACTAATTTCCTCCTGATGGCAGGACATTTCCGACGTGTTTAAGATTCGTCCTTAATAGCCATTTCTCGGAACGACGGCCAGACTGATTTCAGCGAAACACACCTTACTTAGCAGAGCGCGCACTATTTTAGCGAGTCCGTGTGAGTTTATGTGTATAGCACAAAGGTAACTAGAGGCGACCACGGTAATGACTCTTTCGCGCGAAACTCCTCCCGCAATTACACTGCACACCTACGGTCAAAAAAGCAGGGTAATTTGTTATGCCACCTTGCCACAGTCGATTTATACCCCTCCTGTTCTGTAATGGGAAACTGAAACTACCACGATGCCCTGCGAAAAACAGGACAAAATTACCTCCTTGCAAATGCAATAGATACTCGGGAATAACAGATTATTTTACCAAATACGTTTCGTTAAATCTGAATTATTTTCCGAATATTTTGAATCACTAAGTAAACATATTACTGAACTGATTTTTTGAGCAAGACTTATTGATACATCCAAGTTTAAATATTTAAACGTAATATCTTAAAGTAAAACATCAGGCTTGCTCGGAAAGTGATTTAATGAATGCAAAGAACTAAACTGAAGCAAACTAAAAAGAGTGAAATGATAAATTTGTATTACTAGTGAAAAACTCGAGCTAATTTCACAAGATTCTACTCTATTATTATATTTTGCAAATTGGGGAACTTCTATGGTTATTTGAAAATGTTCGCGAGATGCAAGTGCTTTTAGTGCACGTAATCGAAACCCCAGTGTAATCGTGCTGTATTGAACATAAGCGGGAAACTGATTCACTCCGTTTACTCGCCATGGTGTTCTCGCGACGCGAAAATTATTATAATAATCTTTGGCGCCTTCATCGGACGAAACCCCATGCCAACACCCGAAGCTATTCTTTCCCAACGATTCAAACGTTACGCCGTGCCAAAAGACCGACGGCGAACAGTTACAATTCGCAAAAATTATCGCCTGATTCCCCAGCCGATCGTTTTAGCAACGAGGTTCCTTAACACTGCCAAGTTTCCCTGATCATCTCATTGGAATCGCTATTGTAGTTTCCAAGAATTTCAACGAAGACTATCAAGGTTTCAGTGATTTGGTAAGCCGTCGCTACCACGAAATTTTGTAATCGGCATGACTATGGCGAAAGTTTCATGGCTAAGTCTTTAGAAATTTACCAGGGCAACCGCGACTATTTCCAAATTACGGGAAACGAACATAATGGTTTCATTGTCACCAAAAACTTTGCAAACGTTCTATGCTGGACGTCAAACAAAAAATTTCTATTGATCTTTCGCGCAGATTCACACTCTTCGAAAAAATAGTACGACTTCTTAGACGCGAAAAATACTATGATCTATAAATAAATGGGGATAAAAAGAAACTAGTTCACTCATCATGCATTCATCGCACATCAGACACTTGCAATCTGCGACACACATTCGGGACGACGCGTACGTGGTCCGAAAAGAAATTGACATTGAGCCACGTTCCAATTCGTAATGGATGCAACGTGCGAGCTTTGCTCCCTAACCATCGACTGCATTCCCTATAATAGCGTCTCGCAATCGATAATCACTCGTGCACGGTCACCAACACAATCTCACACGCGGAACACACTGAAACCTTGATAGAAATTCGTATTTGAAATTTTTTCCACCCAGTAACTTCGATCATCGAACTGAAGACCTGCTTCCTGAAACAAAAAATAATAAACGTACAATAGAAAAATGCCACACTTGGGAATGCAATAGTATTATTTTATAAACTATTGATTTGTCAAGCACGACACGTTGATGTTACTAAATGCAAATATTTTTAAATTAAACATTGCAAGATAAATCTCGTGTGCTATTTAAATATGCAGTCATTGCATCACATTTTCTTTGACGTTGCACAAACTTTTACAGTGACTTAAAATTATTTCTCAATATTAAATGCTTTTACAGGACGCAACACTGTGAGACAATCTTTTCTGTAGAATTAGACTAATGACTCTGACCCGTTCATCGTGAAATCTCTCATGCCAAATATATCGAAACTAGGGAAACGACCTTCGGAAGGACAAACATGTAGCGCGTGCCAGACGAAAGAAGCGGCATGACGTAGTGATTTTTGTAGCGTACTGAATGTTGCAATCAAGTACTCACCAGGTTTGAATACGAGGAACAGGGTAGGGGCGATCACTTTCTCTCGGCCGGCGTGCTCGACGACGACGTCGGTCTCGCGCTGCCCCGTGGAACATTCAACACTGAGTTTTTACCAAAGCCTGTGCTACCCGGCTCGACGCGCCGCTCAAGACTGAGAACGTCTCCGTCTGCGTGTATGACTCTACCGACCGAAGGGCTCTCGGTACGACCGAAAACAATAACAAGCCCGGCAAGCAAGTCCATCTACCCGGCGCGAGCCCTTTCGCTCGTAAAACCCTAGTGCCCTCGGCTCCTAACCCGAAAAGCCCAAGCCACGCCGACGCGTCGGAAAAAAGATTTACGAGCGTGTACCCTCGATACCCCGCGTGCCTCCGAGTAACACATGGTGCCAAGAGTGTCCCCGTTATTCCTACAACTCCGATCTGCACTTCCCCATTGACCTCAAGTGAACTTTTACATCGCCATTAAGTAACCAATGCTTTCCAATTGATTTCCTAGAGTTAGCCTCTAAGATGCGACTGTCGCGCGTGATCCTTCTCCTCGGATGTTATCTGGTGGCCCTGACCTTAGTGACTGCAGCGCCGAGTCCCGAAGAGCCTGCTTTCGAACTGCCGGTACAGCTGATCGGATTTCCGGTGATCATAGCTGCGGTGAGACTCACCAACTTCGTCAAGAAGCTCGCCTACTCGTTGAATCCAGGTAATGCCTATCTTACTACAACATTTGGCATTTACGACACTTTGAATCCCATTACTTTTCACCTTGAAATTACGAAGGGTAAATGGAATCATTAGAATGAAGTCTGGAAAATGGAATTGGCCGTGATTGTAAACTCGATGTTTGCCTTTTAACACGGCGAGCGTTGGAAAATTATGTAGTATTACGAGCGAGGGTGTGCAATAGGGGCGAAAACAATTTATACATGCGGAATAGGTTAGCAGCCCGCTTGCGGTTTACTCCGGGGAACACGTGAATCGAATCGGCGAACAGCGAAAGCGAAAGTGTTCCACTTGTTGCAACTTCTCTCTCCGTCTCGGTTCCGCTTACAGCGCATACTATGTAACACGCCGCTGTAACTCACTGAGAGAGCTCCTTCCCGCCGACCGTAACCGTGATGCTACCATGAAAAACACATCGCATCCAGGAAACTCTAATAACAACTCACAGTACTGCATGCATGCACGCGAGAGTGCCTTAGATTGTACTTGAAATTCTCTCTCATTTATCCTATTATTCCTTTAACAGCCGTTAAATCATATTGAAAATGGAAGTTTGAAAGTGGCATCGAGCTCCTTTGACGATGAATATGAGACGAGAGGAGATGAAGGCTTCCTGTAGATAATTACAAGCCCTCGATTTTTCTTTCCAGAGACATACGCCAGTCGCACAAAGCGAGCACCGTCTCTGGTGCACGCGGAGGAAATAATAGACGTCGACCAGGTCGAAAAGAGAATGGTGGCTGAGCTAGGTAATGATGTCTGCATTTACGAGAGGATCTGCGCCACTTATGCAGCGAGAACCCTTCAACAAAGGAGTCGCGAGCGCATCCTAGATTGGGATGTCATCTTCAGGTACGATACTATTAATAATATCGATGATGGGATCACAGTGAAACTCCCTTTTTCCCATACTTTTGCGATATTATAAACCGGCTCGTTACGATCAAAGAAGACTATCAGGGAGAAGTAGAAGAGGAGCAAGAAGTATCCAAATCAGTTTCTTTGCCGATGCGATAAGATGTCGCAAGCTATTTGCCGAGCTATTCCGCAAGGCCATTATTGAAACAAGATCCCATTCACTGAAATGCTCTCGATATCATGAACCAGCTTCTGTTAATAGATACGTGTCACAGATACATTTTCAAAGCGAGTGCATCTTGCCGGTAAGTGAATTACGTAATTGCGACCCTGAAGTTCACGGCCCAGGGCAACGCGGTCAGGCAGCCTTTTTGCCTCCCTTTCACTCCGTTACTTGAGAAATCCGGGGATAAGAAAATTATTAATCGATCACTATTCCATCGTGGAAAAATGCTGATCCATTTACTCGCTCGAGCATGAGCTTAAACAAGACGCGTGTTTCCTATCGCTCACTTTTCCGCCAGCGAGTTCAGTAGCACGCTCATTATGCAAATAAACGTATTTCCTTGTCCGGTATACTTTCCTTTCCTCTCTGCCTCGCGATTTAACGCATCGAGGCATTTTCAACGCTATTCTTTCTCCTCTCTTAATTCAAATTCAAAGGAAAGATTAAGCGATCCGAACTAGCCTATCTAAATCCGAGTCCTAAATTTGTCGAACATATGTTCCCGAGTTAATTGGCGGCAAACGCGAGGGAAAGCCCATTAGAGCGGTAAGTGCAATTGCCAGGCAAGGCAGGAGCGTCGTACGAATTCAGGGAATTCCCCGATAATTCTGTGAGGATGATCGTCGCGATAAATTGTTAAAAGGGACTGGGAGGAAGCGAGCGAACACCGGAGCAGCGGAGGAAGGTGGCCCCCGTCCTAATGGGGCGAGAGCACTTTCTTCGTCGGCTCGAGCGGAGGACCTAATAGAAATCCGTGCTACCGTCCGGCTATAGCCCAAGATACCCTTTCCCTATCCGCCTTCCACCGGGGACTTACACTAAATCCAGTTGTAAGTAACGCCAGCAGCAGATAGCCTTTAATGGCGACTTCCACGAGCGCCCTAATGCATCCTGATAACCGTGTCTTTCTCTCCTTTTGTCTCTTGCGACCGATCCTCTTCTTTCACCCTCCACTTCCTCTTCTCATCCTCCTCCTCGTTGTCGTCTTGGCGAAGGATGCCCGTCGCGTCGCGTCGTCTCGGGATCGCCTTTTACGATCGCGGCATTCGAGCTCCTGTCAACTTATCTACGATTTCCTAAAGCCTTCGCAACGGACTTACTCGTCGTCGTCGTCGTCGTCGTCGTCGGGCAGAGCACGTGTCCCCGTAGACCACGGAAATGCCGACGCACGCCCGCTTTTCGAAATAACCGTGTGCACGCGTTAATAGCTCCTATCACCTGGCCGTTCAAAAGGTGTACTTTGTTTTCTCCCCGAGCAGTTAGATAAATTGGTGATTGTCGCCGACAGTAGCTACTGTTCCACGCGGAGGCTTAACCGAGCATTGATGAGGCATTGGTCTTCCTCGTTCCGGCTACTTCTCCGGTTCTTCTTGGCCGTAGGGGTAGCGTGTGCCTCTTGGAGTGTTTTAAATAATATTCCTTCTATCCCTGCCTCTTGATTGGCACTTTATTGATCACGAGGCTCGGCTATCCGAGAAATAATAAGCTATTCTACGTAAGAGTTTGATTGATGACAGACATTTCCCTGGTCTCAAATGTCTTCCGCTGCACGGCTCGCGAGAGCTTGTTTTCTGCATAGAAGAGAGAAGATTTACGTTCGGTGTTATTGGGACTTTTATTCTGTCACGATTGTACACGGCCGTTTGATGTTCTTCCTTTTGATTTTCCAGGGAGTACAAGTCCTCGCCGAATCCAATGAAGGAGAACTACTTGCTGAGCGTCTTCCTAGGCGACATTATTGGCAGCCCGAGGCTCTGCCATCAACTGGCGAAGAGGGGGAGGGCCTGCGACGACCTAACGCTCACCGACTAACTGTAAAGCTGTCGTTATTTATGCTGCACAATGCGCAGTTACTTGTATAGATTGTAAATAATCCACGTTGCCATTCGTGCGGTGTTGGCTCCTTTCTATGTTTGCGTTAAGTTATTAATCGTTGTGGCAAATAAAGCAGGGGAGCATCAAACTCCCGCGCTACCTTGGCCTTTACGATGTAGACAGTATATTTCATCTCCTTTCCCATTTAACACCGTTCATCTCGACATCCTGCACCAGGGAAACCTTAAATCCGTTCTTTCCCTCCTAAATCCAATTCTACTCAAGCTGCAAAATGGCCTTCGGCAATTTGAGGATGATAGACACGAAGGTAACGATAATGGAATGGAGTGGCAATGTCGAACGCTTGATATTAAATCTGAAAGAAAACTAGTTCTCTTGCCGGCTGCAGCACCTATAATATATCCCTGAGCGGACGTTCGCCGAGCGAAATTAATGTCCGGTTTATGAAGAAACAAAAGCGAAGAATGTGAGGCTGGCACGCCCAACCTCCAACCGGCGATAACTTTATGGGACAGCCAACCCAGGAAATTATCCGGAGCGCGCACATTTGTCAATTAAGGAGAATGAAGCCACTATAGCTTCAAAGTACTTTTATGAAAAGTTATTTCCTCTAATGAAATCCGTCGTAAACAGCTTCGAAATCTCTCCGAATGGGCAATTGGAGAAAAATGTTGCACGACTTTTGTGAGAAAAACATACAGGAGGGAGATTTAAAGGAATTCTTGCGAAATCTGGCGGAGTGCCGGAGAGGCGCACACGAACTGGCGCCCGATGCCGGGCGAAAGATGGGGCTCGACACTTTATGTATGTAGGTCTGCACGAAGTGAGAGTAGCCGAGTGTGACGTCCTTCTACCTACGCCTTCTCCAGCCGAGTCGGCGTACGCGACTAACAGCAGTTTCGAAGAAAGTTTCCACTGGAACAGTACGCTCTGGCACGATCGCACTCGGTTAAACAAACGTTATTCGTCGAGTTCAAACGCGCCACTTTTTTTTGCTCCATCCAGAAACACGTGTTCGTTTTACGCTAAAAGTTAGGAGAAGCCCGTTTGATTCGATCTATTTGCGCTCTAGTTCAAGTGCAGATTTCTATCTTGGAATTTCATTAAATCCATTGCCTTGTCGAGTGTCATCAACTGCGGAGTCAATAAACTATTAACTCTTCTTGAAATATCTATTTTCTCTCTGGCCGTCTTCATTCCGGAGAGGCAAACGAGACGTCATTGTAACACGCACTGCTGGAGTAAGCCGAGGATCAGAGATGTGAATTCTTTAAGATTGTTAGGGAACAATCCGCCGGGAGAAGCTTGCTCGACTTCAAAGAGCGGTGGAAGTGTGTATCCGAGGAGATGTGAGAGTCCTGGAAAGCCAGCTTACGCAATGATATTCAGATTTATTCCGTGCTTCTACTTCTTCTTCTTCCTCGCGGGCTTTCGAGCTCGCGCTGAAGATCCGCATCAAAGGGCTGCCGGCAAGACACCCGATCGTCGTTACTGTGACTTTGACGCCACGCAAAAGAATTATAATGCGGCGGATTTGTTACGGTAAGTATAAAGGGATACTCCAACCGTCGTCGTATAGAATCCCTGGGAAAGTTGCGTTACTTTGAACCAGTCTCAAAAGAATTTCGACCAATTGTACAGATGCATCGACAGTCTCGGCGCGAATCTCGTTAATGAAGAGAGCGGGAGATCAGCGAATAAGATAGAGGAAGTTTACAAGCTTTCCTATAGGCAGAAACCATTCTGGTCTTCGTTCACAGACTCTATTTCATCCGTACTTAATGGAGATATATCATCAGTATGTTTCTATCTCTTCTTACTGTCAATTCTCCATGAACAACTTTTTTCACGATATCTCATCTTCCAGGTATATCCGACGTCCCCGTTATCACAGGGACCTGCATCCACTTACTATCCTCCCAACTACCCAAGCGTATCCAGCGGATCATTCGATTTATCCAGCGGCATTGGAGTAAATCTCCTCGATGCACTGTCTTCGATATCCAGATACGATGACTATAAATGCGTACCCAGGATACTCTGCGAAGTTGCGAGTGGAAGACTTCCTGGTCGCTCGGAGGGAAAACAATCGTCCAATTTCTTCGGCGATCTTGGAAGGAATGTTTTCATGGAGTATGTTCTTTTATGAAATCATTAAACATTCCAGCTATTTTAGCAAATCATAAAGTGTGAACTGAAACGACTTTTTTCTTTTAGGTGGTTGACCAAAAATGACATTGGAGGAACCTCGCCAATTCTGAACTTTGCCAGAGCGACCATACTAGGATACACTAACAGAGGAAACTCGGCGACCTGTTACAGAGCTTTCCCGCGATGTCCTAGTGACCCAGATAGCCTGGTGTACTACTTGAACAACCACAACGGCGGTTTCTTTCGATTCTTCGATAAATTCCGCACCGGCTATCCCCAAAAGTATCCCGCAGCTCACAATCAGCAAAGTAAATAGAATGAAACGATGGTCTTATAAAAATATCAAACTTTCTATTGTCCTCGTAAATAAAACGTATCTTCTAATACCAAAGAACTATTTGACCGCAATGAGTAACAAACTATTTGTTCCAGATACCAATTACCATCGAACACAAGATGACGAACTTGAGAGCCGGGATAATTGGAAAACATCTAATAATATTGGAATCGATCGACATCAAATTTATAGGCAGCGAACCGAACACTACAAAGTTCGTGCGCCAATTCCCGCGAAACTCTATGAAACTCAAAGTAATAGAGTGGTGTTTCCCGATTCATAAAAGTACCTTGCCACATGTGATAATGCGCTACTACGTAACAATACTTCGATAACCTAATTAGTAGTTGTCCTACATTGCACTATCCGAATTTACGCTGAGTGATCGCGCCATCAAAGCTAACTAACTTCCATCGATGTTAAGGGAAGTTCTAAAATGGATTAGGTCTGATAGCCAATAAATTGGAACAGCCCTGAGCTCATTTTCGGCTAGTGGTATTACCTAAAACTTGTTAATCCATGTTCGAGCAAGTCCTGTCAAAAAGGAAGACTTGTATATATTTGTAAAGAGAATTTGATATGTGCCAGTGAGATGTACATTTTTAATTATAGAATAAAATTCTTATTTAAACGAAAACCTATTCTGATACTTCATTTACTTAAGCATTTAAAGTCTCCCTCATTTCAATCATCCTGTCCGGAAAAACCTCTTCCCGTCGATCGAGGGAAGGTTCTAGTAGAGCTGATTAATAATTGCCGAGCCCCCGGCAGTCGAAAGTGGATTGTCTCCAGACAAACAGTATTACCAGGCTAATTACCCTGTAAGAGATTGCACGGCAGTATCGGAATCCCGGAAACCGCAGAGAAGGCTCTTCTCGTCGGGTCTAGTATCGGCTGGACGGTTAACGTGGCATCGCTTATTCCATCAAGAGCGTCTTCCATCCACCTGCGAGGGTCGTGTTCCTAAGAGGAAGTCCCGTGTCGCCAGTGAACGCGATGCCAACGGCGCAAATGCCATTTGTGGAAGCAGCATGGGGTCGCACGGATCGTTTGAAAGCGAACGACTCGACTGATGAATCCGTGGCTCGTATCGGCAAGCACTGGCCAAGCCGGCCGTAATGTCTTGCTTACGTGCTCCCGTGTACCTTGTACCTCATTCCGTTTCGTCTCGCTGCCCGAGCACCGAAGATACGTGACGATTCTCCGCGGAAGAATGCCACGTGCGACCGAAAGCCGAGCAAAAGCCCAGTCGAGATAAGAGAGATGCGGAGAAAAAGAACACTGGTTTCAGCCATTGATCGAGTAAATCACGCGAGTGCCCTATGCGGTCTGTCTGCTGATGCCGAGGGCAATTTTAATGGGCACATTCTATTCAGCGACATCAAAGAAAAAGAGATCTCGGCCGATTCCGTCGTGGTCTGATCGATAAAAAGCGTCACCCGAGATTACTACCTGCCACTGCCAGTTTCCCGGATCTCCCGGGAACCAGGCCTACCTGCACCCCACACTATATTATCGGCTCAGGCTCCCCTGTCAATGAAACCAATTTTTTGCACGCCTCTTTCCGCGGACCACGATCCTTCTTCGAACGAGCCGGCCACTATAAGCGTCCACGTTTTTGACATGCACCTACGTACATCTGCTTGCTACGATCAGAACCAAGTATGGATATTTGCCGGTGATTGCTATGCAACTGCGACCGTCGGCTACAACTCTGACGCCACCGATCCGACGCCCTTCCTCGATACCTTACTTCCTGCCACCAATTTTCGATGGTAGCAGGAAGTGGGTGGACAGGTGAATATTTCGATCATCGTTTGGAACATTTGGAACAAGATTATTATTCGAGTTGATTTCAGTTTACGGCTTGGACGAACGATCGACTAAGAAAATTGGCTATGAGTTGCATGGTCATGGGATCACGTAGCTTTGGTCAACGATAGGGTGCCCGAGCCACGTATAATCAAATCATACGTCAGTGTTCTCACGGGTTTCCATTAAAGTGCACGCGTTCACTTAAATCGTACTGTCCGAGCAGGAGGCTTTTGTATTTTGCGGGCTTACAAAGCCCCCGCTCGGATCCGCCCTGATCGGAACCCTTTCCACCGACATTTCCTATGCCAGCGTGAGTGCCGCGTTCCTCCCTAAAAACGTGACCACGAGGCGGCGGCGGCTCGCGTATACACTTCTTTCCCGTGGCGCGTTCATTCGAGCGCAACAGGAGCACATACATACGCGCGCCACGAGGAAACGCGGGAGAGAGAGAGAGCGAGCGTCGAGAAAAAAGGTCGAGAGACAACGTGTAATTATTTTATCCTCTCTGGCGTGTAATTTGGGGCGTGCACGCGCGCGCTCGAGCCTCGCTCACGTCCGCTCGCGGGGGTGGAAAGCTCGCCCCGAGATAGAGATAGACATAGAGAGAGGCAGAGTATTGGAGTGGATGGGCGAGAGAGATGGAAAGCGTAGCCCGAAGGGGCGTATGCCATCGACAAGGCCAAGTAGGGTGCAACTGACAGCGGAAGACAATTAGCCTTCTGATACATCCAATGTCGCGCGATGCACCCTGCGACGACACGTTCGAGAGGATCCCGTTCTATGGAACACGCTGAGCGTTGACAGTATACGTCTGTCCGAGTTATACTGTGGCCGCTCGCCGGACATAATTGCTTTTAGCCTATACCCCCACTGATTGACCCCGCCAGCCTACTCGCATTCCGGAGAGGACTAATTAAACTGGCTGCTTTCGCGCGCACCCCCCAAAAGACAAATTAATTCAAGTTAAAAGCAAAGTCTTCATTTCCGAAACTCATAGGTAGGAACGAGCGAAAGTATCATCGGGAGAAGTGGAAAGTTATCCGATGAGGGAACGAATACACTGTCGGTGGAAAGGAGAACTCGTGTATGACTGGCTTCGTCGTGACAGAGGCTAGACATAATCTTACTCTATTAGGCTGGTATTATTTTCGGTGGTAGACATCAAAGCGGATTGCCCGCAGGCTCATTGTATCGCGGCGATAATTCCTCGTTATTAGGAGCGCGCCGAGAAGCGTTGGTCTCATGTCGGCTTACCACACCCCAAGTGCCGAAACAAATCCGCCCGAATTGGAGCCGATGCAAAGGAGCTCCTCCGTCGAAGCAGCCGGAGCGGTAGGCATAGGCTCGACAAAGCTCTCAGGGAAGAAGAGGAGCGACCACCCCAGACGGGGAGACGCGATTGTCACCGCTAATCCCCGTGAAAAATGCGACCCAGGTGAACGGATGCCAGCCTCTTGCCCAGGTGAGATTACCAAGGAGGAAAATCGAATTTCGTGCAAGGCTGCCTTAATGAGATCTTCCCCCCAACTGATTTAGTGGTGTTAATCGAAATTTCGTCCCGATGGTATTCTTACCAGACCAAGAAATATGTCGCAGTGATGCGAAGGAATAATTGAAATTAATTCTTCGACGTATGATACGTGAAAAGCATAGGAAGTGGGGTCAGAGAAAATTAGGGAGATTCTTCTGGCAACCTAATCAGGGATCAACAACTCGGGATCAAGGAGAGCACGGCCGGGGGAATAAGACATAAATTCCCTGAGCATTCCTACCCTCGGTTTGACCATAAAACACGAGCGCGCTCTTATTTAGCAATATATTTTTCTCCACGAGCGGCCGACAATGGCTCAATATCGCGGGATCGCAATATAGCGGCGGGCTGTCCTTTTCTTCTCGGCGGACTTTTCAATTGGTGGCAGTGGGTCTTTGTCAAGGGGCTGCTGGGACGCCAATTCGGCCGGACAAAAGGAGGGCCGCTCGCTCCCCCGCCCGCAGATCTCTCAGCTGAAAACTGACTCTCGAGCGTCCCTGCCGTTTGATCGACAGAATAATTCGGCGAGAATGAAAATTCATGTCTCCCTCGACAGCTCGTTCCAGTGATCCGGTAGGAGCACACTTGCCCCGGCCGAGGGAGCCGTGAAATCCTCGATCGCCGGTCAGACCCGCAGATAAGTGGATGGCCACCTCTTTTCTCTAGTCCAAAGGAAGAGATCCCCCCTCGGCTTGGCTCTCGCGACCGCAAAAGTGAGAGGCCACCTTTTTCTCCCTCTCCCTCTCCCTCTCCCTCTCACCGAGCTCCGGCTCTGGATTATACTTAACGACAGAGTTTTCTCAGCAAATATCCGAACTCGTTGAATCTCCTGAAGGCGTTCGATCGGAAGCCCGACAAAAACTCACGATTCCTCTTGATTCCTCCTGGCCGAGTAAGAAAGAAGTTCCCGGCAGTGATAGGCGAGGGAGAGAAATCGAGAGAGAAATTTTCTTCTAGTTAGGATCGCCTTAATCACTTCGACCAGGGTAGTCGGGGGACTAAGTCTAGGTGGTGCGCCGGGTATTCCCCTCTTTAAAGAGCGGGAGATCGAGCGGCTGCCTTATCCGGCATATAGGTTTTCAAATCGTTCATAAATAAAGCATCGTGCTGCGGGTTGCGTACCGCAGCGACGTCAGTCAGCCACGTTGATTGCAGCATTGAAGACACGTGTCGCGGATCAATCCTCAGTCGCGTGTCAGTATTTTCGTATCATCGCCCAGGGGTGGATTTCCTCGCTCCTTTCTCCTCGCCCCGTTCTTGCCTCTTGATTCTCCTAACCTTCCATGAAACTGCCGACACCATGCCTTCTCTCTCGGCTCCCTCCTCCTTTTCCATTTCGCTGTCGAACCTTCCTCGATAAGTCCCTGATCGGCATCCTTCCTTCTTCCACCAAGTTTCTTTTTTAAAGCGCGTCCACCGAGCGACGCCTTAATGTAGCGGGATTATGCGGCAACCTCGAGCACGGGATTTGCCAGGAGATTGTCTCGCATAAGAGACACGGCAAACAGAGGGCAAAAGGCTCCTGTCGATTATCGGCCGCGACACCGCTTTATTTCCTGACGTGTGTCGAGATTTTAATTAAAGTATTAGCGGATCGCCACACGCCACCGCCTTTAAAACGCCTTCAACTCTCATGCTAGATTTACCAGCAGCTGACCCCATACAAGCTTGCAAAAACTATCCCAGCCATCCTCCATACAGCTACATTCGATTACAGATATGTATCGAGGTAGGAGCAACCGTGAAAGTGGCCAACCATCGGCAAAACCACATCCGAGAATGATTGGGGAATCGCCGCAAACGACGAAGCAAACTCTTCCGAGAAGATGAGGTAGTCGGAAACTTCAGATTCGTACCGAGAAAAAGGGAGACGTGGTAGAAGTAGGATGATCATCCTGGATGCTGGGGCTGATTTCGCGAGGAATCTTTTCCAGGCGCGTTTCCAAGGTTCCGCAGGCAGACGCGTCACGTCACTATCAACTAATTTGTCTTCTGCGGGACGAGTTGCATTATTCCCGCGAACTTTCTTCCATCTGGCGGAGGAACGGCTTCTTTTCGGTGCGATTTACGGGCAGAACTGGCTGCTGCTCGTGCGGCGCCTCACCGACAAAAAGGCCAAGTTACGCCGCTCATCCTGGAAGAAGCCGGATGACGTACGAGAAGTGCATTCTGAATACGCCGCCTTCTATTTGTAGTGCGCTACATGGTGCCGCTACATGATCCCTCGCTTCGAAGAATTACACCGAGCGAAGAAGCGCGGGCGCGTAGGGAGAACTCGCTTCTTGCGGCCTACGCCCCGGGAGAACGTTAATTGCCAAGTTGTATCGGCCGACGTTTTGCGCGTGTCAATTAATTTCAATGAAATTGACTTTCAAGATCAATTTGCTACTCTGCCACTTACAGCCTCCTATGTCCAACTTCAAAACCAACTGTACAGATTATAGCCTCACTATTGATGATTGTATTAATCCGTTCCTTTATAGCGAAACGTGTCACGTATGATGCAGATTACAATTCCAAGATGAGAGATATAATTGTGCAACTTATTCATATACGTAATCTGTTTTCTTCATCCTTTCTCTGGGCCGCGCTATTGATTGAAACCAGTCGGGTTACTGAATAGCACATTTAAATTGCTGAATCGCTAAATTGCTAAGCTAACGTGTGCTGGCATTAGAGAAATCATAAAGCAACGGATTATTAATTGGCCCTTTGCCGACAGACATTCCGATTCTATCGGAGCCGTGTGGTGCGACGCGACATACGCTTCTGTTTCGTAGTATTTGATATTCGAAATGCGTATGAATCATAACCAGAAGGTACGGCGAGATGTGATTATATGGTGTCAGTGGTATATACGCACAAGGAGCCCCGCACTTTGCGCGCTGGTGTATTATTAAGCCGACAATACTGGCCCTCTCTCGCTATCGCTGGTTGGGGTCGCTCTGCGGCTGCCCGATGGGGTCGAAATTCAACCCCCATGCATCATAATAGAGAGACGCGTGCAGTTCGGAATCTGCCTGCTTAAAAAGTGCTATAATTATATGCTTCTCGCTGTCAATGGCTTTCACGAAAATCGGCCTCCTCGCTTCGAATTAGAGGTCGTTAGCCTTTCCCGTCATCCGGCGATGATCTGCATGCGATCGTTACGCTCTTCATTCTTGCACTCTCATCCGACAGGCTGTAATTACAGTTTCGTGCAGTAGCACCTGGGCCCAATTCCCTCGAATGAAGTCCATCAGCAAACTGCGTCCGCATAAACACACTTATTGCCTTTCCTTTTTGGTACAAAGTGACCCTCTCCCTCGCCTTCTGCCGGCGGGCATTTGCATCCAGCCACAATTTATATTCCATACTCCCATTTTAATGTCAGCCTTGTGGCGAGATGGTCTTCAAAAAAATTCTGTCGAAGCATGCTTCTCCCTTTTTCTTGACACTTCATTGGAATTGGTGCTTGATCGCCCGAGGGCCGCGCAAGTGCATGGTAGTTTGGTCCAAGCGATTAATCGTGGTTAGTAATTAACAGTCCCTAGTAATCCATACACGAACATACAGCGAAACGTGTACAGCGGTGGTAACGGTGATCCGTGAAGTATAATCGGCTTATTTACACACATCCCATGCGACTCTGGTGAGTTTCCCATTCGAGCCACGTGCTATGCCGGGGCAACACCTCGCAGCAATGACCGGTTTGCTTTTGCCAGGCTACGATCAGGTAGCCATTAATTCCGGGGGAATTTCCGTAGTATCTACTGCGCGTTATCGTAACGAGTCTTGAAGCAAGTCCAGGCTACAGGAGAGACTGGGCGCGGAGAGGAAGCGATATAAATCCGCTTGACGAGCGGGCATACGCTCCGAGTATCGGTATCAGCGGGTCTTATATATTTTAGTGGGTTTACGGCCCGAACCACGCGCTCCCCGATCGAGCGCGCAATCAGGGAGCACCGATAAACGCGCTTTTACTACCCAATTCGAGGCTTCCTTTCTCCGCTTTAAGAGGCGAGCCCGTGATTTTTCCGCACCTGCACCCTGCTAGAAGTGTTCTCCACGTGGACACTGTATCCCAGTAGTAATGCCCGTAGAGCTATCCAGCGTAACTGTTGCAGCTCTATCTTATCTAATCGATGACTCCAGGAAACTCTCAGCCGATATTATTTGCCAGACACGCTTCGAGCTTCGCGATCTAGCAATTGGAATTCCTCTGCTCATGGTTCATTCTTCGAAACGAACCACAATATCATGTATCCTCTTGTCTCGAAACAATTGCGAAAATAGTTTATGACATATGGATGAAATTTCTTCGTGGTGGATTGTCATGGATAATTGCTTCTTGGTTTTTATCGAGGTAATTAATAACACTTCATATCCTGAGCAAGTCGCGACCACAACGCATAAATTTTATGCTCGAATAAGTTCCTACATAACTCAACCCTTTGGGCAATAACTCATGGAAGCTAGTATTTGCTGACAGAAGAGGCGACCCTGTGTATGAGCACTGAGTCCTCCCTATGCTAATGACACACTCCCATGCAAATTGCTTGGGGTGTGAGTCCTATTCTAGAATAAGGTTATCACCCTACTGTGTTTTTTGGAAGAGGGTGAATGTGATTAATTAGATGGTTGGTATGTGGGACTAAAGAAATGTCTCTTGGACACAGTGCTTTAAGAAGGAAATCAGATTTCCTATTAGTGAACTCCCATGTTTCATGTAGCATTGAGACAATGACACACATAAATCAAAGAGTAACACACAAAATGAAAAGGCAATGCAAGAGTGAAATGATTATACATAAAATCCCAATACTCATCTATAAGAATGAAACAGGCGCATGACATGAAATGAATTAGTGATATGTAAAATGAAACAGTAATATGTAACAGTCATCCGTAAGGTATAAGTACCAAAACATAAAGATTACATATAAAAGATCTAACAGGAATATCAAAAGAACTTATAGTTTATAAGAGCATGTCAAACAAGTACATTTCTGAATACTATAATGATCAACCAATATATGCATCAAGGTTGTACTTCTACTAAGAATACCAATGAAGCACTTGTGGCTATATTAAACACTAATTGATTACAACTCAATTGAATGCATGCAATATTATACTGCTGATTCCATAAAATAAGATTTCTATTGTCAAATCTTAAAGTGACAGCTGAGACGTAAGAAAAGAAAACACCTGAACCCAACAATCATATACTTCCTTCACCATTATGTGAGATCATGAAATTAAAGGTTAAATGAAAGATCAATACACATAAAAACAGTGATTGAGTGACAAAGATACCTCAGATGCGTGTTCAAGCTAAATAAATATCTACTCAACAGATCTGTTGCCAGTAACATAATGCTTGTGCATGCCAATATGCTGACATGTACAAATATGCACTTCATGACATACCACTTTCAAAATACACACGCTGCCGCAACAAAGTGCCAATCACGCCGAGTAATTAGAGGCCGCCGCTTAATGAAATATGATAAAAATAGCAAGAAACATGCAGAAACAAGTACTCACAGCAAGTGCTCGCACTGCAACGACCACAAGCATTACCACATGTACGCGCGTCCCACCACCAATTGACAACTGCTCACACGTGCTCCTGCACTTCAATCCAACACCATTCGCATGCATTAGATATTAATTCTCGCTTCGAACACTCGGAAACCACAATACAACCGAATACAACACGCCCATTGTAACAACCGTAAACGCACTACCCCATTTTCGCGGCAACTACGTCACATTACGTCACGCGCGCCCTCCCGCGAGATTGATATACATCGATAACGATATATATCGGTATCGATATATTTAATATCGACTTGACTAATTTCGACTTTTTATGTAATTCAGGGTGCTTCCAAGTGTGTCGCGTTGTGTTGCATTGCTCCCATTAAATTACGCGAAGTTTTATCGTAAAATGTGGCTGGTTTGTCGTCCGAGTGCTTGAAAACGGAGTGCTACACGTTGTGATCGGTTGGTGCTAAGAATCATCACTGGTCAACGTCTTGCGCTCGAATGAGAGTCCCTTCAAGTTCGCCTATACGTAGTTGCAAGAAGCATTCGAGCACAGCTGTGAAGGTGATGTTTACTTAGAAGAGGTCTATTGGAAAAAGGATATACCTGCTGTTCCTCGAATTCACGCTTGCTGGTTGACCCTTGCCGAAGGAAAGAAGGGCTGACGCAGGCAGACTTAATCTTCAGGTATTGAGACTACGAAACCCCACTTATGCCTAATGCAAATTCTAATATAACGATATTTATAACTCGCCCAGTTCATACTCGCATTGCGATTTATTCGCAACCTATTTGAATTGGATTGCGATCCGCATTAATTCTTGCATAAAATGATGTGTCAACAATGCCTTCGCAAAGTGCTGCTCCCTGTGAAGTCAGCTGTGCAATGACTTCCATATAACTCCTTCATTCATAAAGCAATAATACAATGCTCTGTTTAATATGATACACCCATAAATACAATCAAAAATCCCAGATCGTTCTAAAATGTTCACATTATAAAATTATGAAACACACGGTACTTCCATTGAGTTTTTACGTGAAGAGAGAGTACGAAGAAATGCTCTAGTAAATTTGGGGAGGCGTGGTGGTTAATCGGGAGAAAAGCCTCTCAAAGGGACATCGAAAGGAACCGCAACACGACGGGTTGCTTTCACGCTGATATCAGGTGTAGGAGATGCATGCGCGGGTGTGTTGATCGTGAAACGCAGCGAGTGCTCAGGTGTGAGAGAAGAGCGAGAGCACTGAGAGAGCAGGGTACACAGGTGGAAAGGCTTGCGGTTCAGCACACAGTGTACGCACACTGGGAGAGGCTGGCCTGCTCTATCACGGTTGCTCGTATCGCTAGACTGCCTGTCGCCATGGCTTTATCGCCTTTTTCCTCCGCTCGCACCGTCGCACGGCCTCTCCACTCTATCGACGCGCCAGCCAGCCGGCTGCTTGATAGTGTGATTCACTTCGCACACCAGCCACCTAAATCAGGTGGCACTGGCTCCCGCGCCATATTCAACAAGTCAGCGGGCAGAAAAAGTTTGCCCACTGAAAAACTTCCCGTTTATTACATCGTTCCCACTTGGAAGTTCATGCTGAACTGTATGTTGGGCATAACTTTTCGGGCGAGCTTTTCTTTTCGCTGATGGATAAGGATAATAAGAGTATCGGTGATGGAAAATACTGCATGAAGACTGGCTGGGGGAAATCCGTTTGTTTGATTAGAGAAACGTACGTGTGCATTTGTAGGTTTATTGGTGCAAAATGAGGATTGAGTCTCGCGGAAAGATACTTGCCAGGTACATAAGTTTGTTTTCCCGATCACGACATGCAAATCTTCCTTCGTCGATGCCTTCCTCGGTAACAGCCGCGCTCGATGAGTCAGTCTCGCCTTTGCAACAGGGTTTACGCGGAATCCCACCCCACTCGCCTCGAGAAAGTCGATGCTTTATCGAAAATCGCGCGATAGCTCTGGCCGATGGTCAGGCGGAAGTTTTGCAAGCGTCATTCGCCACGATTGCACAGGTATATGGGCTATTCTATAGCAGAGTATGTTCGACCCAGAAGGACAGTGACTCATAACAAAGTGCGAGAGGCCGCGCAGTTGTCCGGGAAATTCTCGCTGCCAGTAATCACGTTTCTTAGCCCTCGATTTTTAATGCTCGCAAATTCTCCTCGCTTTTCGGATGTCTGCGTCACTTGCAATTAGAAAGGCTGTATTTCGTGAAGTTCGCCTTTGAGATTTTGACGAGGAGACACGCCGACGTCTGCAAGCCAAAGGCACTGCCCTAAAGGATGGGTGCGCAATTAAATGTTTCTGCGCTGCGGCACGAGATCAAAGTTTGCCCCCGACGATTAATAAGGTGTCTTTATCTTGAAAGTTAGTCAGAGCGCCGCGCTGAGACAGGCTCTCGACCCGGGATTGTCACGTTCCTCGGTGCCGTCTTGATTTACCTCGCGTTATCGGCTCGACCCACTTTTTTGCGGCAAGCGCTTCTTGGCAAAACACCTGACGTACGCAGAAAATAAACGTCGCCCGACACTGACACATACTACGTGTATAAAGCTTGTCATCGAGGGGAATTGAAGTAACACTAAGGAATACATGGAAGCGATAGTGAGTAATGCTCGCTTAGCTTATCGACGCTAAAGTTACAGGCGCGCTTCTTTCGCGCTCACCTTTGCAATCGCCGGGAAACAAGTAAATTATACAATGGTATCATTTACGTAATTTTCACCTTCGCCTGGCAGGGCGCGCGATACTTGAAGAGTGAAAGATAGAGAGAGGCATATTGAATTACCGGGATACATTGCGCAAACAGGCAGAGCCGAGGAGAATGCTGCGTCAATTTCCTGAGCGCATTAGGGATGATGACTATACCCCGTGCGAACAATGATGCACGCTACCGTACCGCACAGTACAGTCACTGAATAACGGCACTCAAGTGCGCATAATTTTTCAGAGCAGGATCGCCGCGCACAATGTACATTGTGATTGAGCTCCTACGAAGTTAAGGAATGAAACCAGTGGGTTTTGTTATCTAGAATAAAATACTTTGATCAGTTGGCACGCCGTAATAATGACTGTTTGGTTCGCCCGATGTTTAATACCATCGAGGATCTCCCACGCGAAGTACCCAGCCACGTAAAGCGTGGCTAACGAGTGCGGATGATCCGGAACAAAATACCATTCTAAAATTCCGCGTCGGCGAGCCTCGTTTTCCAGGTGACTCGTTGTCGAGCGAGAGGTCGAGCTTCCATCACCGATAAATCGCTGGTTAATATCGGCGGCACCCGGTTGTCCCGGGACAAAGCCATCAGGCCGCCCATAATTCACGGACCACAGGACTGCCAATAAAGGGCTAACCAGTCGACACGCGCCCTTTTATACCGGCGCGCCCATTGTTTCTTTCTTAACTCACTGTGACCTGTGCGGGGCAAGAAAGCAGCAGCAAGCGCCGCTGCTCTGCTTCCCTCACGCATTATCGCACGGTATGCAACGCGAAACGGGATGTGCGCGCAATATGCTCGTGTGCCTGCTCCGATTTCATTTTTGTCGCTCACTCATCCCCCGATCGGGATTACGCGCTTTGTTGTACCCATCGCGTTTCAATGCGTACAATGCCCACCGACGCTGCCGCGCCGCGCCGCTGGGAAATGAGTGGGAACCCATTTTAACGAGCGCGGAAATCATTGGACATGGTAATCCCCCCAGCAAAAAACCGCACGTTTGAGGGTTCTGTCATGAAAAGCTGGATAGGTCGAGAAGAGGCCAATGACGATACTCCAAAAATTCGCTTAGACTTTTTGGTATTTTTCTGCATATTTTCAAAAAATCAATAAACGTTTCCACAAAATAGTAATTTGATTAAACCTACTACTGGAACGATGACTTAGTTCAAGTTACACCAATTTACATTACAATAGCAAGTATATATCTCTAAAGTAAAAATACGAGGTCATTGCCATTATCATCGACATATTATACTACGTGAGTCGGAAAAGGGGAATGACGAAGAAGAGTCCGAGAAAAACTGGTTGAAACAAGAGCAGGGATAGAGAGGGAGAGATTGCAGGAGCGGGAAAGGGGAGAAAGAAGGGCGAGGGGCGGCCATGCATGGTATGATCGCGCTGGATCAAACTGGTCCGCGAATGTATGCAAATAGAAATGTAATCTGGTGTCAGCGGCGCAACCAATAATGTCAATCAAACGCACTGGTGGCCGAAAGCCAACAATGGGGAATTGGCGAGCGAGTATATGGCCCAGAGCGAATATGCAGTATGTAAATGTTGTCATATCAATGGGGATCTGCATATGGATGCATACTGGTTATACCACGGCTAGCCGGTGACACGCGTGCTCTGGCGACATGTGCACTTGGTTTAACCCACCTCGAGCCCACCCCTCATCCTCTCCTTGTCATTCTCCTGTCCATCGCCCACCCACCCACCTTACCACCCATCCAAACTCAAACCCACTGCCCGTTACTTCCATACGCTTTTACACCAGCTACCCTTGATCGCCCAGCACTCGTTCACCGCAGCTCGCACGCATTACCGCAAAACGCTCTCCATGACTTTAATTGCGAGTCTGTGCTTACTCCACCTGTATTTAAAAGTTACCTGTTACCAGAAGTAGAGAAATAAAATGAAAGATCCAACAAATAAAGCCCTGCACTGGTAGGAGAGTAGAGTGGAGTGCGGGAAGTAGAATGAGTCGCTGGTGGTCAGACAACCCGCATCCACGTCTTTGCTAAGCCTATTAACTTGTTATATTCCAATCTAGCATTAACCATGCAATCTTTGCTAATATTTTTCTGAAGCTTTGCTTCATAGAGATAAGTAATACGTTTCTAATTCAAATGATTATGGGCATTCATGAATCCTGTCGTACCTCATTATCGCATTATAATAATACTCCACTCGGAAGCATGCTATTTCCGGCTGCCAATTTCACGGGAGGAGAGACGCGGCCGTCTTACGATTAGCATCAGATTTGGAGGTCGGAATGGAACGGACGGAAGGACTGATTGGTTTGCGGTTGCATCCCTTAATAATGAGGTCCGCAGATGGCACATCTCAGGAAGCCCATTAGGGCAATTCTAAACAGTCGAACCAATCTGCCCTGATCGATACAAATCAACTGGTGTAGCTACCCGACTCCCTCATCGGGGGCCGATTAATGTTGAATTGAATAAATTTTGAATGGCCTGTCGTATTGAAGGCAACTCCACTCCACATTACTCCAATGAATCTAACGAATCTCCTGAGATGCATCATTAGTACTCGAATTATATTAAATCGTAACAAATAAGAGATACAATCTGAACTTACCATCACCAAACTGCATGTTTGCAGTCACGAAATATGACAAAGACTGAAAGGGAATAAGTCAAGGAAGAAATGCACCAACAGCAAGGATATATTCGGCGTGTTCACATTTATTCAATAAAAAAATCAAGTACAATAATGGTACGGCGACACATAATGAAACCGCCGCAATCGACGTTGCATAACGTTACGATATATCGATAACTATATAAAAGTGAAAAAATCTGTACAATGAAAGACATGCGGGTAGCGAAGAGATGCCCCCGTCCCTTTGCGAACTCCCAATGACCGACGTAGCGCCAGACGAGAGAGCGTCGTGCTGCCTCTTTACAAGAAACGACAATGGAAAAGAAAGAGAAAGAGTGCGAGAGTAAGAGGAAAAGAGAAAACGAGAAGAGAACTGAAGAGAAACCAGAAGAAGTATGTGGACTTTGGGCGTTGCGACGACTTCGAGGCGCCACGTCGACCGGCGGTCGGACAGCGGACGCGAGAACAATTCGTAAAAGTAATCGACCACTGGGAGAGTGCGTGTCTGCGTATCTGGCTGCGGCTCTCTGACCGTAATTGCAAAAGTATTTAAGATTACTGAACTGCAATAATATTAATAATAATATTAATAATAATAATAATCGTTACAATAATGTTCATAGATAATAGATAATACACAATAATAATAGATAATAGATAATAGACAATAATAATACAGAATTCGCGTAGCACTTAAAATTATAGTCAATAAAATTAATAACATGAAAAATTGTCATAAACTAAAATCAAAAGTAATCAATAACGTATCGGTCGGTAGTGACTTAAATAACACAGCATCGTATGATTGGGCTCTGTTCCGCTCGGCAGGCGCCGGGCATTCCCTTGAGTTTGCGGTAGTCCTAAGACTTCCCGGATGGTTCCATGCGGTCCCTGGAACCACCCTTTAACGCACAGCAGCAAGCCTCTCGAGGTATCGGCGCATACCGAGCAAGTACAAGGCCGTACGTTTCTCTAAAAGTAAAAAATCTCGACGGAAAGAAGGAAAAGACATAGGCCAAAGAGATGGGGAAGGATGGTGGTGGTGGTGGTGGTTGGTGGAGAACGAAATAAGTCTGGCTGAGAGAAAGGTCCGCGCGGCATCGCACACCCTGCGCGCCATCTGACAAGTACGGCGACTCGTATTCGTACTTTATAGAAACGCCGAAGGATAGCCGGGGAGCCAACGAAGCCATGATTCCTCACTTCTTTCAAGAAGGAGGCATCTTGGCTTCCCATCATCCTCTGCGCTCGCATCAATCCAATCGACTGTTAATGAAATCGAGAACGTAGCCCAAGCCCGGACTAGAAACCAAAAGAAATTCAAAGGCGGATGTTGGAGTTGCCCATACATAAGTGGAGAAAAACGTTGAGCCAATTTATGTAATCAAAGTCAAAGTAACAGAAAACAGAATGCTTCGATGGGGGTGGAAGAATAAGAAATAAATTAACGATACCGCTCTCTTTTCCGTAACTTTTGCGCTAAGGGTGGCTGATACATAATAGCTTACACTCGTACAATACATATCACTTGACCGCCGTACATGAACCGTTCAAGAGTTCTACTCTCTCGCATCGGGACAGTTGACCAGCTAAGAAAAATCATACAGTGAAGAAGAAGAGGAAGAAGAAGAAGAAGAAGATATCGAAGGGAAAGAAAAACCAGAGCGAAATGAAAATCGGTGAGAGAAAGAAGTCTCTACGCACATCTCACGGCACACTAGACGAAAGTAAAGCACCTCAAGCGTCGTGCCACGGCTCGCATCGTTTCCCTCCATCGTATTTATTTGGTCGGTTCTTTGGATTGGTCTGCTGGACGAAATTTCGTATTCACGACAAATACCGTTTGCCCGTTTAATGTAGTCTCTTTCTTTCTCCATATATATATGTATATATATACTGTATACTTTAATATGTATATATACGTTTCTACGCGTACGCATTATTATCCTCTCTGTGGGTGTGCCTTCGACACGCGGGCTAGCTTTTCTGCGTCTCGTGTTCAGCGAGCGTAATGCGAAAGTTCGGAGTCCAGACTCTATCACAAGGTGGCTGCGAGCTTTAAGAACGGCTTGAGAGACCTCACGCCCTTTTCTTATGAATTCTATCCTCCTAATACATAAACTTGCGTTGTTCGACTGAGAACTCGATCGACTGTTCTCTTGCTTAAGCCTTCTTTCATGCACACTCTCGTATCACGCATCATTCTCTCTCCCTCTCTTGCCTCCTCGAGCTTTCGTGGAGCACCGACGCACAATCATCTACCGTAGTGAACTCCTTCAGCTTCTCTCACAATTAAGAACGAACAGAGATCGCGGCGGTCTGTATGGTTTTACGGGACATTTGGCTACAGGTAACGCATTTCATATAGGCATTCAGGGTTCACGAACATCGTTCATAGTTAGAGCACAAATGATTATATACCTTTGAAGGATACAAGCACGTTTGTAGTGTCTCTCAAAGTGAACTCGAACTACACGAATTTGCCTATCTCGTTCGACGAGACAGGAAAAAAAAGGAAAGGGAATGGCTTGGCCGAATTGTTAGTTGATCGTACTCACAGGCTTTATTCAATCCAAATACAAAATAAATATGCGTAATTTCAGGCTCGTCCTTTGAATGGTCGTCGATCAAATAAATACAAACGAGCGCGTAAAAAATAAAGCTTGCCGATGGACATTTGAGTCACTTCGAGAGATCCCAGGAAGCGTAGTTAAAGGAGAGGATAACACACATTGTCGTATAGTTTTGAATATTACTTCCATTCCACAAGATGCTTTGTAATTAGGAACGAATTCACGTGTTATCGGTATTGGCATCTGATTGTTGCTGCTTTCTTAACATTAAACTTCTATGTAGACACGATTAATACATCGATTCGATGAACATACAACAGTCAGTTTCTGAGCAAACGAAAGGTTTCCCTTCGTAAGGTCTTAATACGATTATGTATAAACATCGTAACATCAAGTGTTTGTTCTTATCCCCTGATAGGTGTCGTCCTAGCGTGTAGAATGTCCAATGTACTTGGGGTTTGTGTGCGTGAGTCAGTCGTCGGTGTCTCGTGTTCCTCGTGTCGTGTTGTTGGTTTTTTTAATTGAATACATTTATGACATCCAGAGTGGTGCCTCTTTAGGCCGCAGTTCGCCTGCCCTCCAATAGAATGAATAAACGAATCGCAGTTACGAGATTGACCAAAGAGAAAAGCACAATGGCGAGGATCGGCTTGACCGCGTCCTAATAGCGGCTGAAACATCCTAATATCGTTTATGGTTGCTTATTAATAATTTTCAGTAATCATAGCAGAATGAGACGGAGTCGAGAAACAAAGTGAAATGGCGCGAAGCTGGTGGCTCAAACGAGATTGGAATCGAAGTGACCAAAAGAAGTGGGAGCCCCAGCTTCGGCCGACCTCTCTTTCAAGTTAGTATTCGCCGCGTAAGAACTAACAAGTCGACTCCGATGACTAATCGACCGATTGAACCATCGAAACGAGAAAACACGGAGCATGTGGATGCGCCACACAAACCGGCGAATGAATCCCTACCAGGGCTGATAGCGATCGCCTGGGAGAAGAGAAACGGCGGAACAAAATCAAACGAGTCACGCGAATCTTTATGCATGGTCCGACTAGTCTCGAGTGCGCACTCCCTCGCAGCACAGCAGCGCAGGGAGTGCCACCAAGTTCTCGAGCGCAAACAAAGTGTAGAACGCAAAGTACGGGTGGGGGTGGGGGAGAGAGAGAGCAAGAGAAAACGCAAAATAAGACAAAAAAACAATATTTCATGGCGCTGCGAGTAGGGGCGATGGCGTTTCATGAGAGCGGTAATCCACTTTCGTTGTCGTAAACCTAGAATTTCTTTTCCTCCTTCCGCCGTCTAATCGAGGCGCGACCGGTGAGCCCCAATGCCGCTCGTCCCTCCGCCCCGAAGGAGAGAATGAGCTATGAAGAGAGCTGGGAGCAACATCGAGAAGAAGTTGAACATCGATGAAAGACTGAGGAATGATAGACGAGAGAGATGGGCTGGGGCCGCAATATATCGGTGAGAGAGGGCATTGGGTGTCTAAACTCGCCGGACGCATGGTACCTCGGAGATCATTGGAAAGTCTCACAGAAAAAAATGCGTAACGCACCGACTACGAACTATTAACGCAATATACTAGACTGTCAGTTGGCAGCAAGTGGGCAAAAACAAAACGAAACGATAATAATAATAATAATAATAATATTAATATAATAATAATCATTAAAAAAAAGAAGGGTGGGGGGGAAAGACCGGACCGAAGGACTTCTGGCTTACGAATCGAGCGCGTCCCAGGGCGTGTCCTTTTCTTGGCTCTGCCTTGCGCGCTTGCGGAAGGATACATTATAATATTCGTACGATTATCCGTTACAATAATCAGATATTCTTTTTTATTAAAATTACAGAATCACAGGTCTGCTTTGATGCGCGGGGATCTAGGGCGAGCGGGCTGTTCCCGTAATTCGTCTCCCAACCTCGCGTTACTCCTTACGTCGCGCGTAGTCTCCAAACACCCGTCATAGTCTCTCGAGTATGGCTCGGCGATCTTTGGACAGTTGTCCTGGCGCACAAGTGCACCGGGACACTTAAGGATGACTTGATTGGTGCGGCCTTCAAGCAGGCCGCTCGTTCCAGTCTACTTTCGCGCGGGTGCCGGAATGAGCCAAGTGGGAATCGAGCTCGCCACGTGACTCCCAGAGACTACCGCTTAAACAGCCTGCCCCCCACGATCCACTTAACTCACAGTCACAAAAGAACTGTCCCTCTTCCTCCGAAATATACTCGTCTGCCTCATACTTTCGACCGTCGGTCGGCCATCGAAATATACGCTTTGCGCACCGCGTGGCACACATCCTTGAAATTTCCAAATATACCATTTAAAATATATAATATATATATATATTTATATATATGTTTTCCATTATAATATATATATATATACTTTTATCAATGTTTATCCATATCTTTATAATACGTTTTGAGTGTATCTACTGCTATCTAGAATGCTCCTGGGTTATTTCACGCCAAGTGAGAAGCTGAATTTTGGTGGTATTAAGAATTTTGTTAAAAATTCAGTATATTATTCCTGGGATGACCAAAAAGGGGATCCGTCTCATCGTTTTCCAAGATTCGACTGTGTTTGCAAAATACAGAACGTCAAAGTCGACGTATTTCTGAAAAAATTACTGATCGTATCGATATGATTAAAATTGTGTTTATAATTTGGGAAGACCACTCTATGAAACTATACTTTTTTAATGCTTCAGACGCTAATTGTTTCAATGCAAGAAATTTGCATATGTTTATGCAAATTTCTGAAATCTGAAATAGATTTCAAATTGGGGGAATGTTACGTTAAAATATAGTTACATAGGGCGGTTTTTCCAACTAAAGCAAGACGTCAATCATATCAATGCGACCAGCAGTTTTTTTCAGAAAAAGTTCCCCCGTAATGATGTATTATTTTCGCCGATGGGTGGAACCGTCGACGTTGGCGGTCTGTATTTCCCAAACAAAAACGCATTTTGGAAAACGATGAGGCTGACCGCTCCTTATATCATCTGAGGAGCAAAACACTGAATTTTCGCAAAATTCTCTGATATTACTAAAATCGAGGTTTTTCACTTGGCGTGGAATGACCTCCCTAAAGAAATTTAATGTTTCTAGCTTGCTAATGGGGGGGTCGAGTTGCGAAGAACAAAACAAAACGATGGGGAGCGGGAGGGGTGGGTCACATCGGCGGAGAGGACAACTAAACCAAAAAAGCGGAAAATAAAAACGAAGCGTAGGTTCTTATGGTAAAGTTGAGGGCCCGGAGAAGAAACGGCTATTTACGCGCTGCAGTCTCGTGGGTTCTCTTTGACACCGGGGCACCGGACTACTGGTAATATGGATATATGGTCGCCATTCGATAAGAGGACACAGGGACACTGAGCGGTGTCGGGCTGGGGTTATAGGCGCCCGGGAGATTCTACATATTGGAATCGAAAGGGGACGAGTGTCAAGTAGCCACGGCGGCCTTTCCTCCCGAGAAACTGGCGGACGCTGGATTCACCGCGCTGCAGGGAAGCAGAAATTGCCGTTCGTGTATCTCCGTTGTGCCTCAGCGCTTCGAGAATTCAGGAATGCTACGCGCAAAGTACACTCACGGATGCCCGAGCTTTTTTCTGGCTCTTTACGAATAAGAACGGTTAGCGATTACTATCTTATTACATCACAATTGTACGACGATTATGCTCTTCTTCGCGTTTGCCTTCCCCTCGCTTATACCGGGAGCGGAGAAGGAAACCCGATGAAAAATCAACATCTCTACCGACGAGTTCCGGAGACAAGTTCGTGCTGGAACCGCGGCACGCGCGCTCGGTCGCTTCACGATGGAGACAGGAAAGATGCCGTGGAGGAAATCGTACAAGTAAGCACGTGTCACGGGCGTGAGCACAGATTCGGCACTTGCCACTCAAGTCTCGACAGAATGATGGAACTCGACGATCGACCGGGTTCACGACAGAACTTGTATCCCTCAGAAATACACGGTATTTCTGACCGCGAGAAAATCGTAAAAGAAACACCCTATATATTTAGTCTACTATTTACGACAAGAACACCAAGACTCTAATAATTCGTCCGCCTAGTAATTCGGAACTGCTTTATCCCCTTTTTAGTTTTTATCATCGCATCGGATGTTGTTACGCTTGCCAAAAGGCGCGGAACTCTCGCGGGTGCGAGAATTGAGAATTTCCTACTGACACCGATAACTATTGACTTTCCATGAAGTTGCTTCCGCGAAAGCAGACACAGCTCTGGAGGGTTTAGCTTATATACCTTATCGCGTACTGGGACGAATGGCAATATATGCGTATCTCGTAATGCCGCACGTATCTCTCGCGCGGCGCTAGACATAGAAAAGTGCATATCGCCTATAAATAAATACTATATTTCCTACACACTGGAATACTTCGACGGAGTTCGTCAGATATCTTATCCATATGAGAAAGGGAGAGGAGACAGAGTGAAAGAGTGAGCAAGAATGACACGAGTGTCAACGAAAGGTCTTTACCCGAGAAAAAGATAAATGATAGAGATAGAGAGAGAGAGAAAGAGAAAGAGAAAGAGAGAGAGAGAGTGAATCTGTGTCAGAAAGGTTGAGTGTGAAAAGACATCTACAAAGGACGACTTGTGTCAGTAGCCTCATAATTTGGTTCTACCTGGAAGGACTATCTGACAAGAGCGTCCGAGAAGACTGATTTACGTCGTTCTCTCGACGAAACTGGAATATTGCAGAACCAAAACAATGCGCCCTGGCGCATCGCGCGAACACAAATAATGGTATCCTACACTAACGATCAACATCAAACGTTACCTACAATATTTTGGAGGTCCACGTATGCACTGGAGTCGGAAGGGAAGATAGAAGTAAAGCAGAACGTAACCGAATGAAGTTTGGAAAAAGGTGAAAAGACGAGCGGAGCACGCAGGGTATGCTGATGCTGATGGAGAAGCCCTGACCTCGACGCTCGCTGGGGTAAGACGTAACAAAGGCGGAAGGACGAAGGATAAAAGAAAGTCGGGAAAGCGACGAGGGGCAAACAGGAATGTCCCTTTGCCCCGCGTGCCGGGAAAGGCGCCCTGCATGGACAAGGGCGCCACTAAGAGCTAAGCTACCGGAGATCATTCGAAAACTGTGAACGGGATTCGCAGCGAGCCAATTAAGATGCTGGAATCCGCGACCTATCCATTACCTACTTTAATTATAAACGTTGACTTATTACCGAATTTTATTACTTTAATTAAATCCTCTATATAACACGCTTCTACTTTCTCACGTTGCCTCTCCTCGGCTGTGCCCTACCGCCTCGCCTTTTTGGAATCTCCGACGAACACTCCCCCTCCCGCGAACCACCTCTATGTACAGACAATGTCCGCGTCCGCCATGATAAGTCCCAGTTATCGCTATTCCGACGACAATCGATTTCATTTGGAAATGAAACGATGCGTGGACCCCGCTGTTTGGATTCCCAATTTTCGGGAACACAGGCGCCTCCTGTTCAAGGAACATATCAAGTTTTTCTATGCTGCAGTTGTTCTAAACTCTCGTTAATTCGTCCGGGAAAAATCCAAGTTATTCGCGCGGCGGGATTACATGGCGGAGCTTCGTTACGTGCTGGATATAAGTCACCTGGATTGGCCAGGTGATTGCAGTATTTACAAGCCACATCAAATACTTCCTATCAGACGGGAACGAGAGAGTAAGAGCGTGAAAGAGTATAGAGAAAGAGTGAAGAAGTAGAAAGAGGAGGTAGAGAAGAGTGAGAAATGTAAAGATTCAGACGTTAAACAGAGACAGAGTTTACTAGTCCCTCCCTCGTTCCCGTAATCACACTACTTTATTTAATTCTCTTTATTTATATTCGTAATGAGATCATTATTTGATTATAAGATTAAGTCCTCTTTGGATCTCGTCCTTAGCTCCTTTACTTCGCCCGTGTAGCAATCCGATCGCCCACTAATACGCCGGCCCCGATTGTTCTTAGCCCGATGATGATATCACCCTCCCAAAGGAAACACCCTCCTCCCTCATCGTCACTCTCATCTTTCGGTCTCGCAATATTAGGAACTGGTCGAACGATCGACACGGTGGAGAAAGAAAACGTCGCTCGTGTATACTTCCTTAGCCTTCCAACTAGTATGTATCACACCAGTGCTAAACCTTTACTGCTTCAACCCCTTGCCTTGACGGCGAGTCTCGCTCGCCATGCAAATTACGTTCGGGCAGTGAGCAATACGAGTATGCCTCGTTAATCTAACGTATTAAAATGGATTTATCTGTTCGTTGTGTTTCTTCGATGCACCGACATCGATTGATTTTAGCCGATTTGTCGAATACAGAACTTAAATCATTAAGTGTTCGAAGTTGGTGGATGCCGGTGCGGCCGAAAAATCGCAAGGCAAGAGGTTAATCTCTCTGTTTGAGCTACGACCCTTGAAAGAGGTCACTCCTTAAATGCATCAAGTGAACTCGTCCGGAGAGAGATCATCAATCTTAGGCGCTAATAACGAGAAGAAGTTTTAGTTACGATTTATCACTTCTGAGTTCTTAGAGCTGCACGGCGAGACGCCGTCAGCCGCTTAATTCATTGTCTAAACGACGTGCGTACTAGGATTAGAAGATAATGAGATACCAATTACTTGGGAGGGTCCGTTGGATTCGGCTCTGGCAAGTGAGAAGTCAAGTGCACTAGTAGTATGGAGTTCAAGTCTCCTCCTCGTCGCTAGGCATATCGTCGTCCGTGACGACGTCAGGTTCGACGGACGTGTCATCCTCCCGTTCATCATCCGCGAAACCTTCGTCCTCATCTTGGCTTTCTTCGCCAAGCCACAGACGACGAGGACCGAGCGCATACTCCATCAAGACATGCCACATACATATAGGGATACAACACACTGTCGTATTAGGATATCGATGATGATACAGCGTCCGATCGGCGTCATCCAGGTGAAGCTGTTCCCTCTCTCCCCTCGGAACCATGGGCTCACATGGTTCTGAGTGACCAGCGGCGCGAGCATCTTCGGAGGATGTGCTCCAGTGGTCCGCGGGAGGGCTTCCGAAATCGTCGCATACTTCCGGTGTTGACGATCTGGAAGTGCCAGTTGTCAGCTCATCGAAAGATAAGCTGCTCGTGGTATTCCACTCGGGAATGCTGCAAGTCTCGTCGTCGCTGTCGGTGACGACAAGACTTGGTCGCGACATCTATCGAAGACGCGAGACCATAAACCTCCAACCGAGGTACAGGGCAGCCGTTGTCCACAACGTCTCCCGGAATGCAGCAGACATGAGAACGGAAAGCAAGCTCTCCGAACTGTTGCTCCCGTTGCCTGAAGCCGAGAAGCCCGGGAAGCCCGAACTCATAGCTGGCAGCCTTGATTTTCCAATTGCTGTGTCCTGCAACAAGAAAAATATGTCGTGTTCATTAGTATACTGGTGGTTCATTATAACTCATGTAAGGAGAGAAGAACAGCAGAGATGATCGTGGGTGAGGATCGGGCGCTGATATAATCGGATGAAGCTGCTAGTACAAAGTTTCCCGATTTCGGGCGTAGCGTGATCCTCTTGCAATTCTCCTTCGCGGAGATTTGCCGGAGGTGGTCTGTTATAAGTTTCCGGGGGAGGAATCCGAGAATCGAAGTGAACTGGGAAGAGGTCACGGAGGGGAGAAGGAGCAGACTAAGGCTCCTAATTGGGAGTGTCCTAATTGGGTGGAATTACCGACGATCCGGGACTCTCCCTGCGGCTAAGCCTCCGGCGTGGAAAAAGGACTGGCGTCTTTTTATCGAGTTTCCTTATCCCTCCGAATTTACGCGAGAAGACGACTCGCTCGAGGGGAACAATCGCGCGGTTTAACTCCGTCGTGTCTGCCAATTCTCCCCTCTCGTTCGGCCAACCGTGCGGATCACTCGCACGATATACAAATTAAAACCTCATTACGACTCCCAGTCATTCATTACTGTTTTCAATTTCACCCAACTGTGAAACTCCTTCGCGTTATTACATTAAAGGAAAAATGTAATTAGAAGGCCATTAAGGCATTCGTTCGCAGCAGGCGACCGAATCTGTAAGCTGGTCTGGCAGGAGTGTGCGTATCTCACGGCAAACTGCAGAAAGTATTTCCCACGGAGCAATCACTCGTTTCTATCGAACCCACGCCTCCCTCACGCCCGCTATCTAAAAGCCGAGAGAAATGACACGAGGACCGCAGGAAAGAGAGTCCGTCGGAAGAGGGTTCCCTTTGTTTCTCGAGTCCGGTCTCAATCATGAGCGGGCCAGCATCCCCTCGCCTTTTGGAGCGGCGGTCCCGCGACTTCCGATTCCCGTTCTGTCTTAATCCACTCGTCGTGGCCGGACGCCCACAATAATAAACGCCCAAACGGGGAAAGCCCAATCTCCAAGAGGCGGTCAGAGGCATTTATGGGGTGGCCATAATATCTGCTCATCGTCGGTTCGATCGACGTAGCGCCGTCTGCAGCCACCCCCGATCGACACACACGCACACGCCAACCGCCGCTCTAGTGTAACCAGCGAAGGAAAAACATTGGCTCTGTCGGCGGGATATAGCGCGAGAGAAGAGATTATGTCGGGCGTGGAACAACCACGAGGGTGAAACTAAGAAAAGTAGAGGAAAACGTCACATTAAGAGAGAATTATGGGCCACGGACTTCTTCTCGTGGGAGTACTCCTCGTCAATTAATAGTGTCCCTTCCGCAGCCTTGCCCTTTCCTTCTTATCCCGACCTGCTGATTCTCTTCCTTGAATCTCTGCCATCGTATCTCCCGGCTGCCGGCTGCTGGCTCAATGAGAAAAGAGCGTGAGCCAGCTTTTCGTTAATGTTTAACGCATCCGAGTGCCATCGAGCCACCTGCGGCTCGACGCTCCTCCACCTAGACTTTCTCTCTTGGTGGAGGAGCAACCTGCTCGAGTGGTTATACACGTGCATGAGAAGCTCTATTGCTACACAGTGTGTACTAGTGGACTTTATTGCTCAGCGCCCGGAAGGCAGGCTCGCTTAACGTCTCTGAAACAGGCTGCGCCCCGTTGCCGCGGCTCGATGATAAAAATGGGATTTATGTATGACCGGCTGGCGAGGATTACGTTATTAGGATTTAACGTACTCCGGATAATAAATTTTAATTGTTCGGCAGCGAGAAACCTGCGCCGCCGCGGCAGCCGAATACTTCGCAGCAGTATGATTAACGCACGGATTAATAGTATGTACTCCTGGCCGGACATAAATTTCAATACGCTTCGAGCTACGCACCGCTCCCTCCGCTTGGACTTAGGAATTCCAAGTGAGCAAGCTACTGCACCCTGCCAACGTAGATTGAGACGAACTTAATTCAATTGAACCGCACGAAGCTAATGGCCCGGCGAATCCTTGATCTTTAATTAGAGAATACTTAGTGCAACTGCCGCGGACAAGTATGATAATACCTTGGATTCGCTATAAAATCCAATTGAGCGGGCGAAACGATACTAATTAATTGAGAAGTAACGGATTCTCCCCATACGAGATCATCACCCTCATGCAAAGTAAAGTCAGTGTAGCCAATGCCGTCCGGAAAATCGTACGCCGGAAAGAAGAGGCGCAATTCCTATGAAATGGCTGGCGCGAACCGCAACGCGCGCCAGCAAATGAATGTCTTTCATCGGTGAAACTGCACGAAGAAAAGAAGCCGTGGCACTCGAGGCGCAGTGGACGGCAGATTATTGTGCAATGTAATTGCGCGCGGCAGAAACAGGCGATCGGGCTCGCTCTTACCGGGCGGCATAAGAAAAAGCCGATGGAAAACACAAGTTTGCGGTCGCGTTGCCCGGTGGCCTGGGTTAAGCTAGGCCAAGCCATAGCTGCGCAATGCACCTCGAGTGTGCGGAGCACTCCAACGACTGGCAGGTAAACTTATACGCGAACGGTAGCGAGCAATGCGAGCTGGTAGCATCGAGTCGAGTGCGAAAATAAGACGTAAACTAGCGAGTGCGCCGATCGACTGCAAGTGCAGCCGGCCAAAGAAACGGGCTTGCTTCTCTTGCGCGCTAGTGTGATCGTTCTTGCGATCTGAGGACGTGTTTCTTGCCGCGCTCCTCCGGCAAGATCCGTTACACCAGCGAGCGCCCCGAAGACTAATGTATCAATTTGCGCGTCGGCCGTCCGCTTGAATAGCTGATAAATGTCGGAGAAACGTTTCATTACGCGCCATGTAAATTGCCCTCTACTGGGAAACGCATTTCATGCAGGGCGCGGCGGCGCTCGCGTCCTATCATCGCGGAAGATGCCGCTTTTCTTTGGAGAGCGATGCTTAACGGACCGCGCCGAACCCTTCTCGGAAGGCAAATGATTCGGGAGGGCTGTGATACTCGAATAGCCGACACGCGTCTCAATAAACTCACTGTACGAAAGCGAGAAAAGACTGGAAGCGCCGCTGGGAGGACGAACGAACTCCACTCGAGGGTGGAATTCAGTAATAAGAGAGCGACGAGCGAAGCGGCGGAAAATGGAAAAAGGGCTCTCTCCGATTGCGCGAGATAATTGAAGATAATTCTCTCGACCCGTGGTCACGGCTCGTGCTAGCATGCCCACTTAACTTTCACGTAAGGGGGATGTGGCCACTTAGCCGTTACATGCTCGCTTACTCTCCATGCATATGTAAAGCGCGCCGTATACCATCGTCACCCGTTTCCCATGACGAATGGGGAAAGGCGAGGATTGCGCTCGTAACTTACGGCCACTGACGGATTCTCCGAGCACTCACTCATACAGAGATACCACTCGCCTGCTACGATCTTCCTCGACTGACTGTAAAATCAATGGAAGTGTATCTGGGAGAGAGCGGGCTCCACACCTGATGATACATTAGCCAGGACTAATGGAAATTCCACGATCAAACGGACTTCATACGGGCAGAGAACACCTGTTGGCCAGCCACCAAAGCACCCAACCCCTTATTTTCATGTATGAGGGATGCCACCAGAGTAATTAGGGATTCAGGGCATCGCGCGCGATTCGAATTCCAGCACTTTGTAGATTCCGTTGGCGAAGTTGCGCGTGGGAAGAGAACCGCATATCGATTGATCCCACAGATTAAGAGACAATAACAGTGTCTCGGTGAGCCGGTGAACCCGACACTCCGACTACTTGGAGTACGATTGAAGAAAGGTAGGGTGTGAGGAAGGAGAGAATCCCACGGAGGAATTGCCACCATTCGTATTATCAACAAGCGGCTTCTCGAATTACCGAGACGAGGAGCCGATCGGTATCCGATCTCGTACAAGTGGGTGAGAGAGCCGGGGAGATTTCTTCAATTTCACGGGTCTGTTCGCCCCCTTCAATTACCGGCACTTAACCAGCAATAATTAGACGTTCCGGGATTGGGTATCATGCCGCGGCGAGCCTTTAAAGCGAATAAAAGCGAGACGGGATAAAAGAGAAACGCCCTTCAACCTTCTCTCCGTCCTCTCCCGCTTTCTTTCTGTTTCCTCCTTTCCGGCTTGGCTTTCAGTCATCCAACCACCCCCCCATTCCTTTATGGGTTTCTTCGGATTGACTGCACAGAATACTGAAGTAAATCGCGAAATCGACTAAAGATTCTTTCTACGTTTTATCCATATAAAAGATATTTTTATTCTTTAACAGAAATTAAGCTATTGGCACAAAATAGATTAAAAGCGGAATTTACGGGCTATTGGACTTCACGAAATAGAGTCTGGAGCTCACGTTGACTGGCTTTTTTTTCTTGGGCTCGAAGGCAAGAAAAACGTCATAAAATCAGAGGAGTATGGCTTCGGTCTCCGATACATATTTGATCGAAGCATGTTGGATGGTGGATGCTGGGGTGGATAGAGTGTTCTGATGAAGTGGTAGAAGTGCCGGATAGCACACGTTGGGAGCAATAGCAGGCGTCTTAACGGTGGCGAGCAGATATTTATTACACCCCCGGGAGGCCGACAGTACCGCCAACGTAACTAAATTCGCGTTTATGGCTTCCCACCCCATGGCAATTTATCTCTTTCTTACAGCAACAACGCATCATCCAGAATCATAACACGTTACCCAAAAAGAGAATGTTCTGACAGACGTATCAAAGATACAGCTATCGGTGAAAATACTACGAATACCGAACGGTAACTAAGGGAAATAAGAGCCATTAAATAAACCCTTTCATCAAAGTAGAGAAATACATAGGAATGCGGTAAAATTGCGCGTGGAAAGTTCCCTTTGACGAAGGGGCATCTGTGTTTCTGGCCCGCCAGACGGCCTTTATATCGGCCGTGATGCAAGGGCGGCTTTATGGCGAATAAAAACCTTGCGGTGGAGTTGGCGTCGCGACAGGTGAAGTGAAAGGTTACGCCATCCCCTTCGTATGCACGCGAGTCATACGTAAGGTGTTTGCCTTCATATTACGAGACCACACCTGTACGTCTCTCACTTCGAGTACTTCCTCTGCCGACATAATATAAGACAGTATTAAACCGCCGTTTAAAAAGTTAAAGAACTTTCGATCTCGGAAAGAGTCAGTTAAATTGTACAGGCTCCGGGAAATTAAGGCAGTTTAGTTGAGTGAACAAAGAGTATAGAATATATGTTACTGACCTTGTTCTTTGAGACGCGGAAGTCGTCCGCGACGTTTCTCAGATTAGCACCTACGCTCGCCCACTGGTGCTCGGTTTGCGTTTGGCCGAGGTGGCCACAGCAGCTTCCATCACAGGCCGGCTCAATCGGACCCTTCTTCATCGTCGAAGTGCCCGTCTCCGAAGTAAGACGACGTCTTCGGGGCCGAGGCCTTGGACTCGGTGTCGGGATCGGCGCCGAGCTGTCCGAATCACTGCTGCACTCCGGGAATTGGAATGCCGCATCTCTGGTCGGACTGCTCGGTGCCGAGACCGTCACCTGAGGCGTCGGCGGCGGAAGCTGCTCGACCGCCGACAAGACCAAATCTGGTAGTGGCAACCTTGTCAAGTTGGAATCAATCACGATAACTGGGTGATCGCGCGGCCCAAGCGCATCAACTGCACGTCGTGGCAGCCGATCTGAAATCAGACAGGAGTGACGCGTGAAAACTCTGCCACGGAGCGCGGAGCCAGCGCGAGATGCACGCGCGTGCAGGCAAGCGCGCATTATGTAGCAACAGGACTCCGGGGCTATTGGGTAACATGATTAAGTGGCGCACTCGCTCGAGCAGTGTGTAAGTGACGAATTATGTCTTGGTGTTTGGTGCTCGCACGATATCGCGATTTAACGCGGATAATTAATCGGCGCCGTTGCGTCACACAATGCCGGGGAGAACGAGAGATAGCGTGAGCGTGAGCGTGCGGGCGCGCGCGCGCGCGCGCCTCGATGTCAGCGGGAGGTATACTGGGTGCTCGCTTATAAGGCTGACTGGCAAGGCGAGCTAGACTCGGTTACGGTAAGGGCGACATTGCTAGCTAATGATTGTTTAACAATTTACGAGCGCTGATCCAATAGACTTCGTTCCGTAGTTTCGACATGTCCGATGAAAGGGACGCCAGTCGTGACGCGCGTTTTTAGATACGGCTCTCGGCCGAGTCACACGGAAGGGAATGGCAGCAGTGATGGCTTCAAGAGGCCTAGCGGAATGCACTAGGAAACACGCGCTCTCCTCGCCCTATCTATGTACTTGGAGAACATAAGCGATAACGGCAACTGTCGCAGACTGCCTGTCTACTCCTCTCGCACACGCCTCTTCATTTTTATCTCTCAAGGCAATTATCTCGAAGAACAGTTCAGCTACGCATAGACATTTATAAGTTGTCTGAAGGTCTATTCAAAAATAAAAGTCTAATTTGTATGATTCCACATCTTTCCACTTCATTTTAAATTCAACGCTATGTATTATATCATATCGGTAACTTGGGATATTTGACTGATGTCTGACGATTGTGATGAACATCGATTCTCAATTAATGTGTCTTATGACTAACTAAAGAACCGATTGGTCAACAAATTCTGGGAGAGTATTTCTTCTATTCAGATCGTATTCCTTGCAGAATTCCAAAGTGAGTTTACTGCACCTTGAAGGATGAGGTGCGAAAACTATCTTGTCTAATTGGTTGGGAAATACCTCGTGTTTACCCAGTTCGCCTAGTAGGAGAAGGTGGGGCATGCGAGGAAGCCCGAGATACGTGAAGCCCCCGAGTGACCGCGTGCGGCACACCCTTGGGTCAGCCAGGTCACGCTATTTGCACACTAGATGTGTTTTTATTGCTTTCCGCCTTGGGAAGGTAGATTCCGCGAAAAGAATATTGCCGGAGAGTGGTGAAAATGCGTGAGTTAATACTATTACGCCCATCTGAACAACGAAATCTCTTGAAAATTGCACGCACCTACTATGTATGCTTGATGATTGAACCATGTATGATAGCCAACCTAATGATAACTATACCGCAAGTTCTGTTCGTGAAGTACAGTTATCTTGGCTTGGTAATTAAGCGCACGATGCTTTCCTTGGAAGAAGGTAGTTTCCTGTACGCCCGTAGGGCCCCATAAACATTTAAACTCTGTCTCGAATGCATGAATAATTCCTTGACTCGTGGCAGCATCACCTACTCAGCACGCGCGCCCGCGCGCGAGAGAGCCTCATTATTCATTACAGCCAGAGCGGACCGAACAGATCTTTCCCTCGAAAGGCCTCGTATCTCTAAAATCTATGTGCGAGGGGCAAAGGCTTCATAGGAATCCCTGAAATTTCGCAACGTGACTCCAGCTTGAATCGAGGAGATAGGGCGACGAGATACGTCCGAATGATGGAGCGAAGCTCCAGCTTCGGAAAGGATAGCGCGAGCCGTGCCGTGGGCTTTCAGGAACATTTAGACGCGCGTGCAGTTTTTCGCAAGGATCAGAGCCTCTCTCGACTTAAGTCGATGCAGTGCGTAGCAAAATAACAATTGCAGCCTTCCTGTCGGCCAGCCTCCGGCTAGCCATTGTCTCTGTCTCTACCGTCGTCGCCGGAGCTCCCGGTCTCTCGTACGATCCCAGCACACGCGGTTGCATCCTTGACATTTTGAGTAAACGTGTCCGCAGAGCCACAGACTCACTCTCCCGAGCCTCTTTCACTTGTGCGACTCGAGCGCGTGCGATTCGCCAATCGAGCACACACATCGGCGTCGCCTCTCTACCCGAGATCAAATATCATGCAGAAACTAGTTATCCGCGAGTCAGTTCGCGGTACGTTCCATCAGGTTCGTACCACATTCTGTTTTCCTTCACGGTCAGAAGTTACTCTCTTATCGAAGACTCAATAATACTGGCAAGTAAAGAGTCTCTAAACTGAAAAGCGAACGACAGACATGCGATTATTAAACCCGATGGTGAATGCTCAATGGCAGAAAATCCATGTCGCTTTTCATTGCTTGCGAAATGGATCTGTGCACCACTGCGAGCCGAAGATATCGACGCCCTGTTGCGTCCTCAGCACACCAAGCAAAATGCCAGTATACGAGGAGAACGCGTGGGAGAACGTCCGCTGAACCTTTGCCAAAACAGATGCATGCCGCTCGGCCGTGCTAATTGTTATCCCGAATTAAGATTCGTGCTCGGTACGCTCGACGGACACAACAGGCGGAGGGCTGGAAAGCGCTCGAGACGACTAGATGGGTATCGTTTTTGCGGGCAGGCTCGAAGCGAAAGCGAGAGTGCTTTCAGAGCTGAAACGGAGCGCACGCTGTCGCATAAAGGGCCCCGTTACCGAACAAAAAGTGCAGCGCGCACGTGGCCGACACCCGCATGCACTCTTCGTGGTCTCTCATGTGTGTATGGTATATGCCCCTGTCTCGTATATCTCGCGCGAGCTCTATACTACTAGCGGACGAAAGATTGGACTCGCAAGGAGAGCCGCTAGCCAACTAGAACGTATAACGAACGCGGCAACACAATTAGTAGCAAGCAAATCATAATACTCCCGCATTGAAATCAAAAAAAGTCTTCATAATAAAGCAAAAACTAACTAATTTCAAGGGAAAACATTGACATTTCCTGTGAGCGTAGAGAAAGAGCTGTGATAGGTTTGACAACAAGCCCTAAAGAAATCCCTTTTGTCCCTTGGCACGAGATCCGGAAGCCCCGACAATTACATCTCGCCGAGGAAGAAACAGGAGCGCGCGGGCGCGCGGGCGCGCTCGCGTGGAGAACAAGGGAGTAATTAAGAGAGCGAGTGTGAAACAGAGGCCGCCGGTAGCATATGCGAACACGTGAGTCAGATGGAGCGCCCTTTGTACGTAAGTGCGGCTTGCGTGCGCGCGCGCGACGGCTACTTGTTACAGTATGTGTAACAACACTCCTACCAGTAGGCGATCTACATGTAGGCGAGAGCGAGTGTGTGCGTGGAAGCGTGTGTGCTCGGCGGCGAGTACGTGAGTTGCAGCGAGCGCGCTAAACTGCACAAAGAACCCCTCTCAAGGCCGCTGCCGGAGCTGCAACGCACGCTCGGAGAGAAAGAGACGAAGTGACTCGCTCGCTCGCATGCAACTCCACGTGCGTGCCAGCGACACCACTCTCTCGGCTCTCGCGGCCGCTGCACCGATCCAGCCAGAGAGAGATAGAGAAAGATGAAAAGAGAAGAAGAAGGAGCGCAACTTGCGAGAGGCAGCAGCACATAGCGAACGAGAGTGTGAGTGTTGGATGGCTGTGTGCGCGCGCTCGCGGTCGCGCCACGCACGCGGTTGACTGGAGGTTTTTATCGCGCGAGGCTTTTGCCACTTTTCCGGGAGAATGAGACAGCAGCGCGGGAGACAGATAGATAGGCGAGAAGCTCAACTGCGTCGTTTCGCCAGACCTATCAGGAATTCATGCTGGTTTCCTATTTCGGAGGCTTTCTGAAAGCAGCGGCGGCCTATGACTCGCCGAGTTCCTTTTGACGCCTGCTCGACAACCTCGCCGGATCGTAATTTCATTTCTGCACAGGCACTCTAATTGCCTGTGATCGAGATTCCGCTCTGTTTTCCACCGCTCGGAGAACGCACTGTTGTTACGCTCATGCTAATGTGTATTTGATTCGGTTTAAATTGACTCGCGAAGACCTTTGCGTGTAATCTTGGGTGACGACTCACTCGATCGTACTGAGTGATAGAAGAGCGGCCGGTGTTCCGAGAAACAGTAAATCTCGTAGCTAGGTGCTGGATGGCCATGATGCATGCATCGTGGCTCTCTTTAATTTCTTGGGGAAATCTGCAAGTTTCTTGGCTCGGTGTCTCGCGTCCCGTTAAAATTCGAGTCGTAAATGCAGGCTGCCGCCACTTTCGCGAACTGGTTTCCACTTGAGCCTCGAAGGACCCGCCGCGCCGCCGGTATTGGTCAGGGCATTCGGCACGGCACCGGTACCGTAGCAAATCTCTCGAACAAAAGCTACGGATTTTGCGTCTCACTACGCTGTGCATTCACTCGGTGAAGTCAGGTATATTGGAGCGCTTCGTGGAAATCGTGCGCTCCAAGTTCGAGAGCCAATAAAAGGTTACTCATACAGTCAGAGCTTATTGATCTCGACTTTTTCCCGACTCTCTCCCCCCCGCCGAGGATGTAATAGTCTCGTTTCATCGTCTGCATCTTGGAGAAACGCTCGCCTACGAGTACTCTTATACGAGTTCCGGCCCATCAAAATTCAAGAAAAATACAAATCAAAACACAATGAATAACGATCCCGCCGATATTCTACTGGATCCGCGCGATAGGGCAAGTGCATTGTCGCAATTGAATGGGCAAAAAATACTAGTAATGAGGTAACAACGTTGCGTCATTAGCTACGACTGGCGAGGACAATGCGGCTACGATAGACGTCGATTTTCTACGACTATCTGATTGGCCAATAAGTCAGCTCACCCGGGAAAATCAACCTCGCCGTTCAAGTAGCGTAAAATCGAATTCCGCGGCCGGGGACATCGTATCGAAAGCTTCGACGAGAATCGCTCATGCAGGAGATTATATTCCGCAGGTTCGTCGATCCGTACACTCGGAACCGTGTGATTCATTCCGCCGCGTGTACACGCATGCATCATGTTATTCTGTTCCACTTGGAAATGCCTCCTCCACTCTCGGCTCCGAAAGCGGCAGGAAGGATTTAATTACGCGTTAAGAGGCCAGATTATGCATTGATCGATCGGCGGAAATCCATTTGCACGGGGGGCTCTTAGCGTCTACAGGCTTATCGGTCGGTAGCAGTAGGTGCATCAAGTAAATCGTTAATTAGATCGTTAGGAAAGTGCGGCTTCATTACGGCATTTACAAGTGACGGTGCGTTCCGGTGGCGTCGACACCGTTATTCGAGGATTATAATTACGATAGGGAGGCTGCCTCCGTGTTACCACTCACACTCTTGCTCTCCGTGCTTAAGTGGCGAGGCCTAATAATCGGCTGAAAGGGACAGAGAGTATATCGCAAGCCGGGACGGAAATCGATTCCATGAAGCCAGGCATGCTCGATTCCTCGAAGAGGCAACGATCGCCCGAGCAGGCTCAGGCCTCCTCTTGCGGGTCACACGTGTGCCGCAGGATGCGTTTCGTGAGACGCGAAAATTAAATAAAGTGCTCTCCTCTTCATCCACCTACCACTCGCGCTCACCACTCGTGAGACCCTCTGCTCCTTCACTCTCATCTTCCATCCCGAACATTTTCACTCGCTCGCCTCTATTGCTCTCTCTCGCTCCCAATCCGAGCCGCAAATCTGATTACCTTACTGCCTTTTGTCAGAACCGCCTACTAGGCTGACACTGTGAAAATCTCTGATAAATTCGCCGAACGTGAGCCAAAGGTGTTACATTACGCGTCATGTGCTGCTAAAGACAAAGGGAGCCAGATAAAATGAATTGACTGAAAACGTGACTGGCGCGAGCTGAATACACTTTAATTCGATTCTTTTCTAACCTCGTATTCCGCAGCTAAAAGTACCTCCCATTCTAAGTGCGAGACATGGACTAATTGTTGGTTTGCTGAAGTAGACCTTTCAGGCTGAGCGCTGGAGGGCCGATTATGACACAAGCTTGTTATTAGATCGCTCGAGTGACTGAGTTTTTTGGAGCATATGGTAAATGGAGGATTGGCTGTTGCGAGAGGAACATTTTCATGCTCGACGTGCTTTTGATGGATGATGGCGATAGGGCCGGCACGGAGTCAAGCCAATTGAAAGAAAGGGTGCCACTGATAGTATCAGCCGAATTTCATGTGCCGCTGCGGACGCGTGCCCTTATTCAAGGGCCCACTAGAACTGCGATCAAAAGAGCGTAAAAACTTTTAACACGGCCGACTCCCGGAACGAAGCACGCTAGGCTCACACACAGAATGCATATTAATGACCGTAGATCGTTAACTTGGCCAAAAATCCACAGCCACTTTCAACCCGTGCCGCTCGTCCAAGTTGAACGTTTAATTGAAACTGTTTCGTAGTGGAATCTGCGAGCGAGGAACGAGTTCTTTCCTCGAAGAAGAAGGGCTTCGATAGTTGGACTATTTACCGAGAACTCGGATAGTGTTATCGGGGCTTTCGCGAGACGTACCTGTAAAGGAGATATTCGGTGGAAAAAAACGCAAGGCTGATAAGAGCTCAGTGGTCAAGTAGATAAAAAGATGTGACACGATTCCCAAGTGTCTGCCTTGTTGCATCGAGATAGAGTGCAGTTTACTCGGAGAGATAAGGGACGGGCGAGAAAAGCAGAGCAGAGAGAAGAAGTTCGTGGTGACCCTGTGAATTTTTTAGGCAACCCGTCCAATGAAGTCGGTTTTACCAATGAATGCCGTGAGATGGCAGCCCGGCAATTTTCAATGACGAATTCCTCTTAATATTTCATGCCGACTATAGAACTCACTTGGCCTCCTCTTTCCCTCCAGTTCTATCGATCGGAGCTCTTTCTCCTTTTTCAATCAGAATACTCGATTGGCAGCAAATCGCATTCGGACTCTTAATCCGTCGAATGAAAATTCCGCGGGGAAACACTACACAATCTGCCGTGGAAAAGTCACTTTCATGCTCGCACGAGAGCAGCATCCTCGTGAGCAACGCCGACTCAGTACACGGAATCGTGTGTAATGCTCACGAAACGCGTCTTTACGACAATGTAACGTAATACGAAGTTCAGTGTCGCTCGGGTATCGTTTTACCGGCCGATATCCGATCTTTCGCGTACCGAGAAACGGAACTCTCTCCTCTGATTAGAACGATCCGCGAACAAACGAGCGAGCGAGCGAGCGAGCGAGTTCGACTCGGCTTATCAGGAGCGCTCCGCGCCGTGGGAAAAGAAGCGCCGGTGGCGAGAAAAATTAATGGGAGTCTTGTCACGTCAGGAGAAGCAAGTGTAATATACACTCCAAGAAGGAAAACCACGAGCAAACTACTTGGTGAATGACATACACGTACCGGCTGATGTAGATACAAGTTAGCTAGATTGATACTACTCTCCAAAGAACACACTCTCGAATGCAGATTCTGCACTTTTCATTAATTAATTCATTAGCCGTGCTTTAGTTAATCTCTTCTACAAGGAAAAACAGTCTACAAGAACGATCCGCGGGTGAATAAAAAGTAATGTATGCAAAAAACCTTATCTACATCGCTGATTTAAATGTAGCGGCATTACTCTGTACAGCCGAGAGAGGGAGAGAGCGAGAGATGTGTAGAAAAGAGATAGAGAGGAACGGAGCATTATCGAGTAAGGCGTAACGGTGATTGCCGAGCTCGTGAAAGGATGACGAGGGGGAAGTTTTCAGCGAGAAATGTTACGAAAGAGAGAAAAGGAAAGTGCAGCAGCGTACGCGCTCTCTGCGCCGGCCACGCTTGTTTCTATAAATAACAACCCCCGATTTGATGCCACCAGCCAGGGCGGCCTCTGCGCCTCTGCCTCTGCCTCTGCTCTACTGGCGCTCTACTGGCACTGCTACTTCAGCGATAATTCTGCATCTTCTTCGCGCGAAAACTGCCGCAACTACACTATGGTTATTGACCCCCGCGGGCTCCTCTGCGCCCCCCCTCCCGGCACCCCGCCAACTATTTCGGTGCGCCGGAATAATGAATCGGGGATCGCGGGGCCATAATTTAGCGCGGTAATGAGCGCCCGGCGAATTTCCATGCCCGGCATCGTCTCTGATTTATAGTGGGCGCGGCGCGAATGCGTTATTAAGGTCACGATTAATACACACACTCGGCATAGCTTGTAGGACGGTTAAGTGCGCCCGAAGGATGGACTTATCCTACGCCAAGGGCTCGAGAGCAACGGAATATAAGGCGCACCGAGAGAAAATTGCATCGTACACGAGTACTGAGTTACTTCCACCCCAAGAAACGTACTAGTTTCTTTTAATCGGCCGGCCGTTTTGTAGGGAACCTACTGGCGCACCACTGTAATTACTCCGAGACGATAGTGGTATGGAGAGAAGCGACCGGATGCAGTTGCGGTCGGTTTTACGATATTCCAAGCTAGCCCCGTGAGATCGGCAGAGGTCTTTAATAACGCCTTCCTATTTACGTACCGAGGGGAATCGTGACGGGATATTGGTAGATGAGTAGATTCGCTTGTGCAAAGTCGATGAAAAGCTCTTGCGCGACTACTCGAGAAGAAGCCGAGGAGGCCGCGCCAATGAAAAGGGATCAATCGTAGAGAGAAGCTGCAAGTGTGTAGGATAGCCGGAATTGATAGGAGAGATGAATCCTCGATGGATATGCGTCGGCACGATCGAGATTCCAGATTGAGAGGCAGTGGCCCCATCCGAGCGATTCGTTGCATCTCGCTTTATAGCGCGTTTTACTGTCCTGCGCTTGACCAGCTCGGGTCCTCGCTTCCACTATCTCTCTTCCTCTCAGCGTTTTGCCCTTTGCCTCGGTCGCTCTTCTCTCCTCTCCTCTCCTCTCCTCTCCACCTACTCTCTCTCCTGTCGATCCAGCGGCCAACCGCCCCGACTTTTCTCTCTTTCTCTGTAAAGGAGGCTCGGCCAGCGTTGCAGGGTCACGGCCGGACATCGTCTGCCATACTCTTGCCTCTACACCCACGCTACATCTGTTACACTCGCCCCCTTTCTCTCCTCCACCCTCCTAAACCTATGTTTCATTATACGCCGAATATAAGTTACCGCAATTTGTGCCTTGCCCTCTTTCACTCTTTACTCTCTCTCTGCTCCCTTCCCTCTCTCCCCACCCTCTTTCGCTCTCACAGCTTTTCTCTACTCCCACACTTTGAATAGTACCTACTCTACTCTATGTGCGGGGCTCACAAGTGTTGCCGACGATGGCTGCGGTGAACGGGTGGGATCAACTAAATGCTCTGATAGAGATCGCAAGTTCCTCCGACCGGTTGCTCCGATAAAGGTCCTGCCAGGTGGTAATGGAGAATGAAACCCGTTCGCAGCGATGGCAATGCGCACTTAAGTTAATGAATTTCGCTAACTGAGAGCTACACGAGAGGGCTGGCTGCTATAGGCACCCGGGGCCAAAGAGATTTTTAGTTATGAACTACATTGGGGTGTCGGGGAAATGGAACACAAAGGGAGTTAGGTTCTATAAACTAATAAGAGTCCCAAGACAAAGAGACGAGGAACTCTAATAGGAAATAATTACTGATTTTATCGGCCATCTACTGTTCAAGCTCTTTTGGATATTATAAGTCCCTTAAACCTTAGTGCAATTAAATTTTGATTCACTGTTAGTTGGATATTAGTATAAGAGGATTAATTACTGGAAACCAATGTTTTATTAGATCCATATATTGATCGAGATCATTGTTAGTACATAACAGAACTACAATTCGTTAGTACTCCACTCCACAGAAGTGCTCCCTTTCTCGTTTATCGGTTAGAGTATAAAGTCTGACAAAAGCCAATCATACTGTTTTACTCAGACGTACCATTAATCACGCTAGTAACTATTACAGTACGTGCAAAACGTAACATGCCACTACAGGGAAATCCTATTCTAACATCGAACTCTTCGCTATGTTTCATGATAAAACTGATGTAAGAAATGTGTCGCATTTCTTTTGTGTCCTGACGCCTGAAGCGATCATGTGAAATCAAAGTGCAAGGTATCCAAACATCTCAACACCTTGAGTGGACCGAGATGAGATTTTTCGTCGCTGACTCACAGGACAATGACCAGTGCCGTCGTCGACTTTGGATTTTTAGTAATATGGTGCAATCAAATGACACAGGCCATTGTCCTTACTAAAGGACTTCGCCTCCTCGGATTTTCCTACTTCACGCATATGTCAGGATTAAAAATAGAATAATTCTATTGAAAGACTAGGTAGGATTTACACGAATTTCCAACTCTTCGACCGTCGTAGACTATTTTGCAGCGAATATATAGAATTGCTGTCACCAACTATCACTTAATTCTGACGACTCGAAAAAAGCAGGAACTTGCCAACAGTGCGAAAGTTGGAAATTCGCGTAGTGCGTGTCTCGCGTGCTTCGCACGTAGAGCTGCAAATTGTTGCGCGCAACAACCACGTGTTGCACTTGCGTGTGCCGTATGGACGCGCGGATACGTCCTCATGCTGCTGCGAATATTCGTTCGAGACGATCACTGACTAATATCTTAAACCGAGTTCTCGCCAAATTCTGATTCCTGTCCAATTGGATGCGGGACTCCTCCTCGCAGAAAGCAATTCTCTTACAGATCTTTTCAATGTACAACGTTGACGCATTGTCCGAATTTCCGCGCTTCTCGGCGGACTTTAGACTAGTCGAATAAATAAATAAAATAAATATCAGACTACTGTATAGTACAAATTCGTCGGAACGAAGTCTGTGAATCTCGGAAGTCCGGCTTCTTCGAGAAAAATACTCTCGACTCTCTCAGCGAAACCCGGGCGGTTCTCTCTCGACTGCTCTCGCGCATTTCTTTCACGTATCGTCAAAAGTGTCTGCTATCAAAAGGAGAAGGAGCAGCGAGAGCGAGCGGCTACGCTCCGCGATTAGGAGTATAAAAAGAGCACACGTGTACGAGGCCCGAGCTGTCAGTCCATTTTCATTTATCCCATGGCTGACAGGTCGTTCATCGGGTCGGACAGTTCGACAGTCGTGCAAGGAAACGGGGGATAGCCTCGAGACAGAAGAGTACGAGTCTTAAAAAGCCGTTAAACTCACGATTTCGGGCCGTGTGCTGAACATTTCTGGTTTGCAGGATTTGTTGGAGCGCGCCATGCAGGTTCAGCAGAAGTTGGTCCAGGTGCTGTCTCTGCGCCTCCTCGTCGTCGTCAGTTGGCAGCGAGAATGGAATTGCCATTTTCTGCTTTTGACCTGCTGCTGGATACTTCAGGGCTGGCCTTCGCTCCTCCTGTTGCTGATGCTGTTGGTGCTGTCGCTGATGCTACTGCCGCCGCTTTCTTCTGCCGACCGGCAATTGCGATCGACTGGCGAAAGTAATGTCCGTAGCCCAACCACTTGCACTTTCGTTGAGTTCGCCTCTCACACGCACAACAATCAGCTGCTTTCTCTCTCTCTCTCTCTCTTTCGCTCTCTTCAAATCTCTCTCGATCTTTGCAACACGCTTTCGCTCGCTCTCTTCGCAAGTAAGTCTGTCGGCTCTGTCTGGAATGATAGAGAAAAAGGCGGACTAGAGTCAAAGCTTCTTCACTCGACCCCTCCTTCTCTCCCTCTTTCTGGCGCTGAATCTGCGAGCCAGAAACACGCAGAGACACACACGCAGGCAGGGAGTGCGGGTGATCGGGGTTTTTCGCGCTCGTTGGCGCACGTGACTTCTCTCTCTCAATGCGACGACGGCGCACGCCCAGTGTTCATCGCCGCGGAATTGTCTCCGTAAAACGCACGTGGGTGGTGTGTGCGACGGGGGAGAGAACACGCGCGATCTTCTGCTGCGGCGGTCGGTGTTCTCCTCTCTTGGTGGATCTGGAGGGCCGCCGGTTGGGTAGAATGGTCGGCCTGTTGTTCTTCCGACCACCACCACCACACCCCCCCGCGCCCCGCTCTCCGCTCTCCGCTCTTAAGTCCGACGTCTATTGCGTTCGTACGGCTGATGCTCGAGTGGATCACTTGTCATCGATGCTGAGTTTCGCGCGGCAAACCAACAACGAGCGTCCGTCTTTACCGCGGCCAATTCAAGCCGAGGAAACTGCGGACGAAGCTCGTGCTGTTTTCCTTTCCCGCCTGGAGGTGCACTCCTCGCCGGCGACGAGCGTCGAGTCGCTCGCTCGCAGATGACAATGCGACCGAGCGAACGGAAAGTCTCTCGTGCACGGATCAAGTGTCTGTGCGGCGGCGGCGGCGGTGCCGGAGCGCAATGAGTACCACGTCACAAAATGCACTGCTGACTACTCTCTTTCTCTCTCTCTGGATGGAGTCTGTCGACGGTGGTGGTTCTGTCAGCCTTTGCCTAACCGCGCGACACACTGGCGGAAATTCGTGGCGATCGCTGCCTCTCCGCTTGCAGAGTCAATCACGCACAAAGCGAAGGAGAGACAGGTCATAGAGAGAGAGAGCGAGGGAGAGCCGAAGCGCGGGCGCGCGCAGCTGATGTAAATGCACGTCGTCAACAGCTTCTGAAATAGAGTCTTTGCTATCAGAGCGGCCCTCGATCGTCCCTATGAAGTGGACGCGCGCGCGACTATCACACGCGTGTGTTACGCGAGAGAGAAAACCAGAGCAACACGAGATCTCGACTGAGTCTAGATAACGAGAGACACGTCTACGTCTATACTCCTCGAGGTCTGGCGTGGTAATGATTCTGTGCTTTCGTCGTGCCTCCAGCCTGGGGTCCGCGCGCTCTGCTTCGCGGCGGCGATCCCCACCCTTCCAACCCTCGTACAGCCGGTTCGCGCTCTCCCCGCTGGGGCACACTCGATGCGCGCGCATCCACCACACTACCGTCCTCGCAGAGAGCCGTGTGGGGAGAAAAGAAGCTGTAACCGCGCGCCCAGGCCTCCGAGAGGAGGGTGGCACTGGCACCGACGTGTGACTGTGAGCCCGCAGCCTCAACCAGTGTGAACTCCATACAGGCAAAACTTCGTACGCGCAAGAAAGCCCGCGCCCGTGCTTGCGCCCATGTAAATTCGCGGCTCGAAGAGAGCCAGAGAACGAGAGAGAGAGAGAGCAAGACTGCGTATGTGTGTGTGTGCGCGAGAGAGGGGAGGGGAGGGAAAGATAGAGAGGAGTGTGTGGGGGAGAATGGTAAGAACCGCGAATAGACATGAAAACTCTCCAAGTCCAAAAAAGCCCCACTTGGGCTGTTAACGAGTCTCATTAATGCAATTTTGGAGCATCGATGAGTAAGCCTGAGATATCGTCGGACGGTACACATCAGCGAAGGCAGGACGGCGTTATTGTCAAACCTTGTTTTCCCTCCGGAGATACTTTTGCGGCGGCGATGATTAATGGAAAACCGGATTGATACCTGTTAGCCGCGCGCGGCACGCGCGACCAGCTCTGGAAGGAGCATGCCGAGGCGTGTAGCATGTAGCAACGAGATTTCAAAGAGGGAGAGAGTGAGAGGAGACCCCCACACAGACGCGGTTCATGCTTGCATGCAGCAGCAGGAGCAGCGGCAGCGGCAGCTCACCAACAGCACCGAGTGGCTCTGGAAGGCGCGTGTAAGACACGGCGGCACGACACTCGAGCGTAACTGCGTAGTTTCTGCGAGCGGCTCTCCACGGGGGTAGTTAGTATGATTTCCTCGGCGAGCTCGCCGCCGCCGCTCCCGGTAGCATTGGCTGGAGACCAATTCGAGGAGTCGCTCGCATTCGGGGATGCCGGCCGAACCAGAGATAGCCTATCTTCTGTCTGGCGGACGCATTATCGTGTTGCTCGCAATTTGTTGCTGGGTAACAATAATTGCCCGATAACACGTCTCTATCTCGGGCGCAAGACGACCGACTGACTTTAATTGATCGGCAGATGCCGCCGACAGAAAAAAAACAACAAGCAGCCACAAAGAAAGGAATGAATGGTCGAACGGAGCGGAGCTGAGCGGAGCAGAGCCGGGGGAACGGTTGCGTTTAATTTCGCGATCACTCGGCCGCCGCATCCCGATTTACTTGGCCGAGTGACAATTTTTTATGCGCCCAATGAATGGGTAAACAGGGGGGGGAAGAAAGAAGAATACCGGGCGTGCTCCTACCGCGCGCTTCTTGATTCACGATCCACCGGTGAATGCACTGGCTACCGGGCGTACAATGCTACTACATAAATAACTATCGGCATATTACCTGGACTCTGCTCGCAATAAGATCAACAAACAGAAAAGCATCCAGCCTCCTGCTACGAGGTACTAGCATTACACCGAGTGCCTTCTGTCCCTTGTACTCCTATTAAATCCGATAGCCTGGATAGAATCTCCCCGCGAGTTTTCAACGCTCTGACATTAATTGGAGTAGTCAATCTAGGCGACGTTATTAAATTCTAATTATACGGGAATTTGGTGTGCTGGATAACAAGGGCTGGGAAGAATGACTGGAGGGAGTCGATAGGCGAGCAAGGACTATCTGCATTCACCGACCGACGGCTCGACGACAGACGGGGGCAAAGCAGATTAATAGCGTCAGCGGCGTGGAGTGATATTGTCCCTGGATATCAGATGAGGGAGTTAAAGGCCAGGTGAATCTCGGTGCATCGAGGATGACGTTACAGGGAGATGACATTACCACTATGCATGAGAGAAACTAGAGATCGATGGACGAGGGAACAGGCGAGCGAGCTAGCGTCCGACGGGGAATAGCATGTTCGATGCCGTCACACCAATACTTAGATCGACTCTACTCGCTCTCGCCAGTCTATCACAAGTTACAATTTCGTATTGATTGTAACGCGCCTGGATAAGCCTCGATATCACACTCGTTCAAGCCGTGCCAAGTGAAATATCCGTAAAAACTTGGTACTAATTTGGAAAATCTGTGGATGCCAACTTTGAACTAAATGCACAAGATAAGATATTGTAAATAGTCGATTACCTATGCGGGAACTTCTTTACTCCGAAGGAGGTAATTTACTTAGAAATTGGCGATGGCACGCGAGCCACGCGGACTGAAGTGCTTGTTGCGGTTTTTGATACTGATTTGAAGATTTCTGCACGCTTCTATTGAAGATATAAAGCTTCCTGCGAACAGCAACGTGACTCTTGCCCTCTGCTTCGGGCAGATAAGATTAGAGTGCTTTGGAGGGGAGAATTTGACGGTGTTAAATCAAATATTCAATATGCATTTCACATAATATTATGTAAGCCGATACGCGCCATTCTCAGAAACGTTTATGTCCAGCGCGACACGTGTAAGGCACTACTAATTATTAGCTTATCGAGATTGAGAATCGAATAGGCCTGATCCAAGGGATCAGATTTCCACGTCAGCCAGATAGGTACTTTTGCTTATCAGGCCGGCGATAAAAGCGAAAGTCGATGTACCTTCCTTATTAAATAATGCACTTTTAATCGAGTACACATTACAAAACACACTCTTTAACTGGCCATTAAAAACTGGAAATTAAAATCACACTCTATTCATCTTTCCCTCTATCACACAAGAGGTTCTATCTTATCAGCCGAAGAATTTGCGGATTCCTGTCTAATCTGTTCGTCAAGACACGATATTCGAATTAGATCATCGCTCAATCAAGATTTGGCAGGAAGAGTGGCGCGAAGAGTCGCGCTCTATAAATAAGTATGATGGGACGACGAAGGCGAAGTACGTACGTTCTGTAACGAGATCTCGGGCGGAAAAATCATAATCGTCTCACGGAAGATGTCTTTAATCGTGTGTGTACCATCTGCGACAGGGGGTTTTTAACGAGCGGCTTCTGGATCCTGAGGAGCAGCGGCAATTCATGCCTGGAGAGGAGAGCGCGGACAGAAGAGACGAGGAGCATTTTCACGTATAAGCGCTTCCAGGGTGATCAACATTAACGATCCGAGAGTTTAGCGGCCCGGAAACCGGTGACGGCGGACATCACCACCCTCGTCCTTCGACGAGATATCCTCTCTCCTTTTCCTCCTTTCAGATTCTCTGCCGTAGACACCCCTTCTCGTGAGAGACACACAGAAGAGCCGCGCGCGCGCGCGTTCAGCTCCTTTTATTTCGACAGAAAGTATTGAATTGGTTCCTGGCCGGTAGCGGCGAGATTTAAAACCGGTAGCACCGTACGCGCCGACCGGACCGTATATTTTTAGAAGGACCACCACCACTCGCGTGGGCGGACGTACATACGCTGGTCACCGGTCCAGGAACCTGCGCCACTTTGTCTCCAGTTTGTACGCGCACACAGAGATCCTCGCAAACATGATCGCCGATTTTTCGCTCCACGAATCTGAATAAACCTGCATACGAGAATATGAATACTATTAAGTGCCGAGACTCCCAAACCTGTCCTTATTTGCCTTGACCAATTATTCCGAAGAACCTATAGCGAGGTCAGCCTTATCTATCGAGGAAAGCCCACTTCCAGCAAGTAGAACGTCACACGTCGTGGCCCGGCCGATTTACTCAGCGCCTTGCACTATCAGGGCAATTATTATGACGGTAGAGAATCTTATCGTACAGATGACACGCGTCAACGAACGAGTTGAAACACGCTGCCCGTGCCCTTCTACGCTCCAGATACACTACCCATCTCGTATTTGAGGATAATCAAAGAAGTACAGCTATCAATTGGTACACTGAACGTTCAAGAAAAATTACAAACTCTCCCATCGTATAAATAACGAACTTTTCAAATAACACCGGAAATTGAATTCGTAACGCGAGGGAAAAACGATGTGCACATCTCGAAATCAGTCGGTGGAAGGGTTTGCCTTCGATCTGAATTTTCCCGAGTTTGTATCAAAATAAACACTGAGCGGAGGTTTCACGTGCGAGCACTATTTGAACGACGTATCAGGTAGGAGCTCGTAGCGAAGTGATCGATGCTGGATCTGCACAGCGCGTTATTTAATATTGACGCTCAACTCCCTCTTCCTCTCTCTCCCGGCGAATTGGTTGGTAGTGCTCGAAAGGTGATTCAGCTTATCAGGTGGATGTTACGAATTACATTGCTTATCATTTTTATCGGTCCACCGGTGCATTCACCCCAAGGGCAGTTCATCGAACCAGATTTTATTTGCGTGGCTCCCTGGCAAGTGTGCGGACAGTACGAGGAATGGCTGAGTTTCACTTCAAATCGATGTCGGATTACCTTCGGATCATTGCTGGATGACGCAAATGGAGCAACGGATAATGAATAGTAAGAGCAAGATGTTAGCAAGTTTCGTTCCTCTGCTAACAACTTCTGCACTCTGCGGTAACTACATGTCAACTGGCGACACTTATCGCTTTATTACGAACAGCCGGGACATTCTTCCGACGCTCTTACACGTCATCCACGCAGCCTGATTTACGACACGAATAATGTGATAAGGTGGTGGATTTAATATAATCGATTGACTTCCCGTGTTAAAGCATTGCTTTCGGGTATCAGGGCGGCCAACATTTAAATCAGCGAGATAAGAAGAGATTCGGAATTGATCAATGATGTAAGATGCAATCTGTTTGTGATAGCCCTTCTCTCGAAGGATACCCAGAATTGAAGATAAACAAACATCCAATTGAAATTTTAGTTTGACCCCTTTGGAATGTTAAAATTCGCCAAGTACTCTTTGACCGAGTCAGAGGTCCTCGACCTGCTGCTCTACTTTCAGGCACTTGCAGTCTGTTGACATGGTCAAATCAATTTTCTACAAAAGTCTGACCACGAATGATGCCTAGGTTATTCAGTGGACAACAAATTACACGTTCTTCCTTATCAGTGATAAGTCCTGACGTGTGAGCACTTGAAGGAAGGAGGAAAGTGAAGTGGCACTACGTATATTCAAAGAAAGAGCGAGAGCGAAATGCGAGAAAGCGATAAAGAGCCGAGTAAACATCTGAGAATACAGGATTTGCCTAGAACGTAACACGTAGCTGCCGGGAGCAGAACGGTTTTTCGCCAACTCCACCGGAAACCACGGGAAGTACCAACTAATATCTCGGCAATTTCGTAATTTCATGGAATCAGTGGCGCACGTAGATACTGGCTGTAGGGTAAGAGGGCTGGGGAGTCGTTCCTAGAAGTGGGGCATTCACGTAAGCCCGAGGGAGCACAATACAAGAAAGAAGGTGAGATCTCGTGATAAGTGAATCTCAATGTCAAGAAAGTGGGATCTTTAAATGAGCTTCCTGGAGAAGCAGGTAGCAATGGATGTCTACTCTCTCGAGTCTCGTACTGACTCATTTTCCCACGTTCCAAGTGTTAATACGAGATACGGCATAGCTACCTACTTCAATTTCATCATTTACCTGCATCTCGCGCCGATCTTTCAGAGCCTTATCTCGCGTCACGCTGTTTTATTATCACGAGGAAAATATTTGCACGATTTCCTGGCCGTCCGTGCGGCAAACATTAATCGAAAGTGCGAGACCGGAAAGTGCCGGTGGTCAAAGTACTCGGAAGCAATCTGATTTTCCTGCAAGGACGTTGGACTCATCATAGGCGCGAAGGACAAACTTACCGAGCGATTGTCGCCCGCCTGTCTTTGACAACGGGAAGTGGACTTTTCGCGAGGGTGTTTTGCGGCTACGCGACAATCACCGACTTTCGAGGCGCAGCTCTTACGATCAACCACAAAGCTGCGCATCCCACTTGCGGTTCTTAACGATAGGCGGCTGTGGACGCGCGACAAACATTTGTGCCTCCGCGAGAACGGAATGAAGTTCTACGCAAAATCTCTTTTGATAGCTGGTCGATCCAGCGGGGATACCAGAGACCAGTCTTTTTGGTGTTGTCTGGAAAGCGGATATAACTGGTGGCACAATACTACGTTTCGAGTGGCATCGTGAACACTGATGCACGAAGTTTCGGAATCTTCAAGCCTGATAGTCCTTCTCCTGTTTACTTTACAAGCTCCGTTATGTAGAAGTTCAATAATATGAGGAAGATCCAAAGATCCACAGGTTTCCCCCACTCGATCAGCACAATGCTGTTCGTCTTTGGCAATATCAGATGTTCGATAGCCATATCAGGCACGATACCATTACTTCTCCGACTCAAAGAATTATTAAATCTACTTGGAGAGTGGAAACAAAGTGCTCGGGCATTTAGACTGGGCAATACTTGTCGATAGTTTGGCGAGGAGAGGACGCTCGGCCTTGATTCGCAGGGAGCTCCAATATTTGCCAGGCGAGAAATCCGGGCGAGCAGGAAAAAGCGGATAAAGGAGCGCGCAAAGTGTGACTAAGCCGATGCACTGGCAGGTGCAAATCGCGTGCATTCGCAGATGCGCGGTGGCGTAATGTGCAGGTAGAAGCGCGGAAATTGAAGATAACAGTGCCGCCCGACGCGAGGTATCATCAATGTCCAATAGACAGGAGAGCAAAGTTCGAAACGTAAGCCGAACAAAAAGAGTGTCATCATCGACTAATCGCGTAGCACCCAGTGGCCTTAACAATGGCCTCGACAAACCACCGACCGCCTCTGATAGCCTGTTGGATATCCTTATTTCTTTCGTAGGATCCTCGTGACCTGCGATCACGTACAATGGAAAAACCGCACGACCCCAGCCTGTTCCCGCATTGCAGGCTAAAGATTTCCACGATCGAAGATTACCCTGAAGCGATGACGAATGATCCCACCGATTACGAAAGAGTGGATCCCCCAGGTTGCACTTAAGCTCACGTGCCTTCCAACGATATCCGCGTTACGTAGCACAGAGAACCGAATCACCGCACAAACTCCGCTGCTTATATTGACAGGGCGAAAGGAGAAGCATGGATAAGAGAAATCACATGAAAACTCACCGGGTTATTTGATATCCCAGAGGGCGAGAGACCAAGAATGGAGATTCGTCGGTTATGCAGGCTCCAGGTTTGCGCTGGATCTCGGCAGGAGTGGTAGTGATGGATCGAGGTGAGTGCCTCGCGGACTAATTGTTAAGCCGGGAGTACTAGATGCGCGAGTCGCCTAGTCTGAAATGCGATTTATCGGCGGGAGAGTGCGGGGCTGGGCAACGGCAAAAGGTATGAGCACGCGCCTCTATCCGAAGTCCTCCAATCGTGACCGAGAGAGGAAAGCCGAGTGAGCCAATCCTCGAGAGCTTCCATCCGAACCTGCCATTGGAAGATAGTAGGCTGGTGATTCATATCAATTTCTACCTGATAAAACGCTCCGGCGCGCACTCTTTTCTCCCGGCGTGTGCCTTCCTTCCACCTTGCATCAATTTCGCTACTCTCCGCCTGCAAGGAGCGACGGAAATCTCGACTCGAACGGGCACACTACCTGGCCACCACCTTGCGAATATACACCAGATAGTGCGAACGGGTTTGCGGTGGCATGCTCTTGGATGACGCAGACACCGGAGAATGTCTCGCATACGAGTAATTAGTCTCACGTTTCTAGATTTTCGAGCTCACGGCTCCGTGTCGCGAACACATCTGACGAATACTTGCTCGAGGAACAGGTCTTGGGTGGATGCACGGCAACCCCTTTACTTTCCCGTCTTCTATGAGTCACTTTGGAGTCGAATAACATGTGTACTGTAACCTTGCAAATCGCCACGCTAACTCGTATTAGATCATATGTCAATTGGAGAACATTTCATTAACACATGCTCCTTTACATCTAAATCAAATGGGAGAAAAGGCTACGGGAAGACTTTTGATGTACAAAGGGTTTAATATCTCTGCTTAATTACGATGCCGCGAGAGCAAAGTCCAATGATGTTTCCCCATCTACACGTCATACTGATTATTACAGCACGAGATGAACAGGTAGAAGAAGGTATTGTTTATATGTACAGGCAGCCATCGGCGAACATTGACTCATCGAGAGGCATCGGGGGATTCAGCGAAATATCAAGCAGGTTAGTCAGAAGCGAGATGAATCACGTGATTTTTCGAAAGAACAGGTTCGTGCTTAGCAACGGCCCGATCCCCGAGCGTTTTTTAGGGCCCGCCGGGACCGCCAGACCCTTTCTACCCCGGTGAGGTTCACCCGCTGCTCCGAAGGAGTTGGCGAGACGACGTTCTAACGGGGCCCCATGCAGGAAATGAACCCGATGACTCACCGCCGCCACCGGGAAACGAATTAACGAATATGTATACCAAGCCGACGAACTCTTAACGCCGCACTTGTGCGCGCCTCTCTTAACCCCATTAGCGCGCGTGCACTCCTTTCCCAGCCAATCGAAAATGAATTTCTGCCATCCACACCTTCGCACAATCATGCCCCAAGGCGATCCTTTGTTTTTTCACTCCGGATTCTCGAGGCTAGGCGTGCCCAACAGTTTCGCGTTCCATCTGACTACATAATTAGTTTCCGAAGAATTCCATGTGTGCCCGACACGGGTCTCATTCTACTGAGAAAATAAGAAATATTGCGGGTTATCGATTCGGCCAGCATAAAGTGTAAATATCAAAATGGCTATCTTGCGATCATCCTTTCCGCCCTTGCGGACTCAACTGGAGATAACTGGGCTTGATATCTTGGAAGACCAACCTACTCCGAGTACTGAAAACTGCCGGGGGATTTCGAGCATACCACGAAATTCACGTGCTAAAACGCACTCTTCCTTCAGGGAGGAACGCTCGTTTCGTCTGCGGAAGACGCGCGTTTCCTCTTCTTGTTCGGAGCAATTAAGGCTTCTTAAAGCGGCCGAATGAAGATGCGCTCGCCTTTGAAGCGAACGGAAGTGGCCGGGCGCATAATTTAGTAATAAGGCGTTTCTAATCGGCAACGATCTGTTGCTCCCCCGGGGAAAGGTGGCACAGTGAAATCTCATTTAATTCGCAGGCTGCCGCGGTGATTTCAGAGGAAACCGGGGCTCGGGGCGCAGGAAACAAGAAGACAATTTTTCATACAGGATGCACTGTTCCATCGGCCACGATAAAACTGATAACGCGGCCGACACGGCCGTTTCGGACGGGTTATAAATGCTCGCCGATAAATTTCCAGGCGTGCGAGCGCGCTGCCTTCCAAGCCTTCGCTTCGCCGAAATGAAGAACAGAGTTAAAGTGTTATATTGCTTTTTAGAGAGTAAAACTTGTGTTGTTCTATATTGGAAGATGTAATAGGTGAAGCCCCATTGAAGAATATTACTAATTATTGGGAAAGTACTCGAGGGCAGTTTGAAACACTTTGATTAATTGGCTGTCTGCTTCTACTTTCGGGTGCAATTATAGCATGAGAACTCTAGCGAAATGGCAATGACAGGAAAGCACGGCAGATCGTATAAGAGCACAGCCAGACAGTCGCCAGGCAGACAGACAGCAGACAGGCGGTGAGAGCGGTGCTTTTTTTCGCCTGTTTAAGATCGCTCTCTTAATATTCTCATTGGCATTAGCGTCGCCGGGATCGGCATCGGCACCGGCATCACCATCGTCTCGCTCTCAGAAGCACGTTTCAAGTATCGTATTTTTATTTCCTACCTTGGGAAGGCGCGTGCGCTCTGCCCGCTTTCAAAATTGCACTTTTTATTCCGACCGTTCTAGACGACGCAAAATGCCCGCGCGTGTTTACAAGCGCGTTGATTAAATTTCATCGCGCAACAGCACGGCCGAGTCCCAACGCTGCCTTCATAAATAATTCAAGCTGGAATTTCGCGCTAACCCGATATCTCCTAGGTAAAAAGGAAGAGCATGAATCGCGCGTGGCCTTGTTTGCGATGCCGTTACAATTTTCCGAGTGGGAAAGTGGTCTTGGGAAGGCAGTGCTTTTAGATGAAACGAGAGGGCAGGAAGACATCTCAACGGAGAGGCGATTTTCAACGACGCAAAAGACGCCCGCCTCCCTTTGTCCTTTTTCTCGGTCGACCCGTACATTATTTTCTTCCACAAGCCTGGACCCAGACCAGGCAAATGCACCTGCAAGTCGGAACAGGTCTCAACAGGTCCATCCGGCTCGGATTCCCCCCTCCCCCGAGCATCGCTCTGCCTCTCTATCTATCCGTATGCTCGCCTTTCTTTCTACCTGTCTCTAGCTTCTAGAGTTCTAGACCCTTTTCAAGAAATCCCAAGTTTCCCAAAAATCTCAACAAACCACTGGCCATCCTTCCATCCACACCAGTTATATTCACCGACTGGCGATGACACTGACAGACAATAATGTTAGCATGCTCTCTCTTACGCAAACTACTAGCCGATTAGCTTTTTTTCCTATCGTTTAACTTACACGACACTCATGAGTCCATATTTCCCTCTTTGGCTTATCTGATCATGAGCCGGCAGTAGTGATTTATATTGCGCGAGCGCCAAAGACAATAGAACGCGGCACGCAGTAACAATAAATATTACACACGGTGGATGGAATTCCGGAAGAAAATAAACGCGTACGCGCGCGCGCGCGCGCTCGCGCGTCCGTCGGCAAGAAGGTTCGAGTGAGATTCAGAGGAGATGATTAAGCAACCATTATTCACGCGGCTTCTTCCCACGCTCGTGGAAAGTAACAATAAGGAAATCCATAGTAGTAGATAGGCGCATTACGAGCGCGAATGAATCCAACGGCGGAGACGGCCGGTCGCCAAGATAACACTAATCTCTCGATAGCTGTGTAAACTGGTGACTGGTGCTCAAAGAAATCTCATCAGTGTTACAAGAGAGCGGGTTACGGCATCCCGAAGTGCGGAGAGAGAGAGTCAACCCTTCGAGCCCGAAAATCGACCACGAGGCATCGCCCTTTACCCACTGACCCAAAGCGCCCATCTGCCGGCAACTTTCTTTTCACAAGACAAATGCTCGAATCAGCCTCCGTAACGGCTTCAAATTATTACCGGGCCACCATTTACCACAGAGTCGACTGGGTTTACGGCTCTCTCTCTTTCTCTCTCTCTCCTATTTTTTTCCCTCCGATCAACTGCTGCGTAGCTCGAAACACTTGTGTAAACGTGACCCACAAGTGACCATCGGGAAAGGCGAGAGCGGAGTGTCCCCTTGCAAGCTGAAAACACCAGCAGCGCGGGTGGACATTGTGGAGCTCTAGAGATTTCGAGGCCACAAAGGCATCAGGAGAGAGATCCTGCCAGGAGTCCAAGTGAGGGCACACTGGTGTTAGTGGCACCACATCTGGCCGTGCCCCTCTCCCTCTCCCTCGCCCTGCCACCCTCGCCCCTTCTCTGTCCTTTTCGTAGGATACACTCCCGTGAAAAGACCAGCACCACGTCACGTAATAAATGGCATGGGGCCCCGAAAACTGGTTCCCCTCTCTTTCCCGCCTACGCCCGCCGGATCGGTCCCTCCTCGTCGTTGGCCCTATCTTTATGGGATCTCCCCGTGAAGGTGGACAAAAAGGGCCCTCTCCCTAAACCCGAAGGGGCCCCGACTTCCAAGAATTCGTCCGGCTTTTCTGAGAGTTCCAGGCCCCTTACCACGAACGTCGGGGCCCACGCATGTGGTACGCCCGCTTCCAATCCTCGGAAAACTCCCCTCGTCAGATTCCCGTCCCGTGTCAGACGTCCGTCAAGGGGAGATATATGGCTGCAGGTGTCGTGAGTTCCCGGAAAAGTGATCCGCGTCGAATGCACCTTGAGTTCGACATACAAGTGCACAAGTGCAAGCCGGATTGCTTTACCAATGGTGCACTTCACTTCCGCTCAGACGCTTAGACCCAAACCCCCATTAGACGTGCACTGGCAAGCGGTACCCAGCAGGGCAGGTGCACCACGATAGATCAAGTGCTGCTGCCTGGGGTGCTCTCTGCTATTTGAGATTCTCACAGAAACCTTCGGCGAAACAAAAAATGGCCCGGTGTCTTTTTGGCGGCGAGGAACTCCTCTCTCACTGACAAAATAGCATAGGAACGCTCAACCAATGCTTTCCAGTCAAACTGCGAATTAGACTATTAAATCCTTAAAACCAGACGATTTGTTTTCGCCGAGGGTTTACTCCAATAATTTCGAAGAGCTCGACATCACGAGCAAAAAGTATAGCGTTCGAAATGCGAAGTGCCTCTTCCACGGAGTGTGTCTTAGGGATAGAATTAGGGCAAAGTTAGAACGGTGGTTAGCGTGGGAGGGTGCGCCTCTAATCACAGTAATTTCGTGATGGGAGCCACTAGAGTGAACGAAGGGGAAAAGGGGGCTTCTCGAGGGCGATGCATTTTAATAAACGAAGGAAGAAGGGGTGGAGCGGGGAGAGGCAGTTCTCTACTTGAGCCGAGTCAGAGGAAGAACGCACGGCAAAAGGAAGAAGTCTGCCAGCAGAAGGAAAGAAGAGGAAGCGAGCCCTATGGTGTTGCCGTATGGGAAATCGCTGGCGGGCATGGTCAACGCGCGCATAATCGGTGGGCGTTGCGCGGATTATTACGGGAAGCCAAAAAGTAATGATGAATTATTCTAACTCACCGGGGCACCCGCAACCCCTTTCCAATAAGACACGTTCTTTGACCTCACGTAACCATAGGCGGGTAGAAATGTACATCAAGCAGTCATTTACCAGCTTCCTCTATCCTCCCCGAGCCTGCGCTCCCTTCGAGCGAGGGCAGCCCTTCCGAAATTATGGGTTCCCCATCGTGTGCCGCTCATTCTCCTTCCTCCTTTCCTCGCCGATCTCATTCACCTCTCCTTTGGCAATTGTTTGCAATCGCATTCAATCGCTCCGCGAATCCCTAGAAAGCCGTATACGCTCGCGACGAATATTCGCAGTAACACGGGGAACAAAAGGCATAATCATTAGATGAAATCCGTCGGGTGCATTATTACGTGGGAGCGATGCGGCTACAGTGAATTTTCCAATGCGCGTGCGAATCCTTGCCGCGCGGCCTTCGGAGATCGCTCGAATGCAATCGGCAAAGGAAAAATTGATAATCCCATCGCGTTTTCCCGCAGCACACCCACACCCACACACACACACAGGTTCGCGAGCGCATGCATATTGGATTTCCGAGCGGCGGATATGTCGATGTGGAAAAACGAGCGGGGGGGAGGAGACACACACGGGAGGTAGATAAAGTCGCTCTTAATCCAGGCCGATGCGAGAGAGCTCGGCGGGATCCTTTTTGGATAAAAGTATTAGCGGGGAGGAAACGAGCTCGCTCACAATTCTCGTTTTTCTCCCGCTGGCACACGCACGATGATGAATAATTAGAGAGCTATCTGGATTTTTTACTCTGCCCGTGTTTCCCCCGTGGGATGTGTAAATACGAGAGCAGCAGCCAAAGCCACTGCGACGACAAGCTGCATAGTTCAGCCGTATACTTTCATGTCGTCTCTGTTGCCTTTAGATCCACCGGACAAACGAGAAAAATGCTAACAATAAGGCAGAAAAAACCAATCATGGAAATTACGCTGTTGATTTTGTCGCGACGAGACGTCACGAAACTATGCTTTGGCTGGCTTCATTATACGAACCTACAATTGACAATGATCTCAAATAATTATCTTCCGATCATAACACCCAAAGATTTATCGTCAAACACTTATTCCTCCGATAGGAGTTTGCGTCACATTACGCCGATAAGCGCAATCGTCTTACTGACGCAGTGCAACAAAGCCTTTATAGTTGTAGGCACAACTTATTAAAAACAACGTGTTTATTAATAATCGATAAACCTGTTTGTATTGCTCAATATAAACCTTGTCACAATATAAACAAGCTCGTAGTACTCCGACGATCTATTATTAAAAGGCGTGATAAAATGCGCTTGGCGTTGCATCCGTGCAATACACTCTACGAGCTACTAGTTCGCCTTATCATTGCCCAGCGATAAGGAAGCGCTGTGAATCATTATCGATAAATCATAAGCGTCGTCCTCGCCGTGTCTATTAATATCTCTAACCTCGCAATTATACCACTCGATCCTCTCCGTTCCTCGTCTCTTCCGTTAATCCGACATTTCGACATTTTGCATAAGGTTCCGCCGATATCGATAACGAGCAGCAACTGTGCACAAATCACGTTGAGTGCCGGAGTTTGCACGAATAAAACAGCTGGGAATAATTTGAGTCATGAACATTTGTAAAAGGCCTTTTTTTCGGGGGGCTCGTCATTAGGCGCTATTAATAGTGGAGCGTGGACCAAGAGTGACTCGTTTGCCGCGGGATCAGTGGACGCAGACTTTCGCTGGCAGACTCGGTGGGGTCGTTGAATTGGCAAGGACAAGTGTCGGGGCGGCACGGCGCGGCGCGGCGGCGCGATTTTCTAATGCAGGAGGACTTGGAACACCGAATCGCTGAGGAATTGTGTCACCTGCCTGCTGCGTCTGGCCAGGCTCTCGTTCCCTCTGCCCCCCTTCCGGGAGCGACTTATGCGTCACGATTCGGCGTTCCGTGAGGGGCAATGTCTGATTGTGCAACCGCTCCCTCCGCTTTTTTATTAAGAGGACAAGAGAGCGAGAGCGGCCCTGCTTTCGCCAAACGAACGAACGCTCGCTCCTCGACTACACAGCTCTCTCCCTCCCTCTCTCTGTGTATGTGTATTCGGTGGCTGCGGCTAAAAAGAGTAGGGGCAGACGTATGCTGGAAGAGAGGGAGAGCGGAGGGACGAACGAGGAAGACTGACGAGAGGGAAGCAGCAACGTACTCGGTGGGAGGGAGGGCTCGAATAGTGAATCACTCTTTGCTCTCTCGGCGCTCGACGGTAATTCCTATGCTGCCACTTCTGCGACCCCGTTTCCATATCTACTCCGAAATTCCCAAGAGCAAATAAGTAATTCGACCGACGCGCGTTCATTATCTGATATCGAACGCTTCGCAACTGGATATGTTAATTCGAACATAGAGTTTAAGTAATGTGGGAATTCTCAGGCGGGCAAAGGGTCAAAAGAAATGGGTGGGGGGTGGGATGGAAAATGGAAGAGATGTAGAATGGTACGATAAGAGTCGGCGTCGACGCGGAGCCGTCCTCCTTGAATCACTAGTGGCCCTTGTCGTTAAAAGATATTATTAATTCAACTGCCTCTCCCACTTCGCGGAATGATACTTTCGGTCAGTTTACTACTTACTCCAAGAGTGTACACTCTTGCTATCGGACAAAAAATGGTGCTCGCCGTTCTGGCGCGACTCGAGTAGCCGGCAGTGGCTCCATGCTCCTACCGCAGCCTCCGGTGCGCCGATGAACACGATTAACCAATTAGCCTTACGGTCCTCCTTGTTCCGCTCGTACCAACTTTATCGTCGCGTCCCCGTAGCCCTCTACTTTACGATATACGCTACTTCGCAACGTGTATTCCGCCTTCCGAATCCCCGAATTGCCTCTTCGTCATTAGCATTCAATGCTCCCGCACGAATTCTTTCGTAAAATAATACATAGCGAGGTCTGCAAATCAATTGGAGTAATAATTACAGCTCGTCGCTCATTCCCTTCCCGAGCGACCAATTCACGAATGCTAATGTCGGATTGGTGAATCTCTGACGGCTGTTAACGCGTGCTGTCTCGAGCGTAATGATGTTTTGCGAGAGTGGTTCGTTGACCCCGGACAATTTGCGTTCCGGGAACTGCATCCTGCCGAATGCAGCACTGTCCTAGGTGAGAGAGTGGCGCGTTTCAGTAGCGGTGTTCTTGCGGACAGCGAGACGCACACTTAACCAAGTTGGCTCGCTGGCGGCGGCGGTGGCGGCGGTGGCGGCGGCGGACGATGACTCACCCACGATCGCCGGTAAATTCACGGCGTGCGTTGACCTAGACCACCAGTTTCTCTAGTTCTCCGTCTATTTCACACGTGCGGGAATGTGCGCGCCGATCAGGTGGACCTCGAAGTCGGCTGTATCGGGGGCAAGGCGACGGAATGGCGTGAAAGAGGGGTGGCGAGGAAGAAAAGCCGATGACTAAGAGCGGCAGCGCACGTGGGACGCTTGCACAGTTAAAGAGGGTGGCCGCAAGGGGGCTCGCCACTTTCCAACCACCATCATCATCCGTCCGCCGTCATCGACATCATCCTGGCCAACGGCAACCCACCGATGATTCATGCCACCGACCGTTCCTTTCCCTCTCACTCTCTTCCTCCGTCTCTTCGAGCGGGTAGCTGCATGTACACTAGACTGTAAGATGCACCAGCAGAACCGCCCGCTTCTATGTAAGGCCCCCTCGGGTGTCAGACTAGCTAACCTTGTTAGAGCTCGCGTACACCTTGCACCGCCGCGCTAATTGTTCCTTGTGTACACGCCACTCGCACCACCCCGCAGATCGCCGAGTTTCTTGGCCTGTAAACAAGTGGACGCAGCCGTAAACCGAACCGATAAACCCGGCCAATCTATGAAACGGATTTCGCCGGGTTATTTCCGCGATCAGACTCACACCCTTCAACGTATCCTTCTATGCAACGTCCAGCTGATAATTAAAACGATATAATAATTAGATTGGGGTCGTTTAAAAACTGGATAGGAGAGTGACAGATTCGTAACGTCAGTGCGTTAGAATTGCTCGATCTCTAGATGAACCAGTTTGAAAGCGCCCCTGCAATTTTGCGGCGGTGACGGCAGCTCGGGGTATAATGGATCGCAGCAGGGAATTGGATGTTGCAACAGGTGAGATAGCGGGATAAGATTTTATCGGGCGACACTAGAAAGCAGCCACGAAGCCACGATAGCGGGGATAACGGTGTTGCTATTTTTGTCGAGCGTAATAATGTGCGTTTTGTGCGCTACCTTCATGAATGCTAATGGCCCCGAAGCCATGACTCACTGTGTTTACTGTTCTATTATAGAGTAATGGTCAGTGGATCTATTGCTTTCTATTTAAAGTCGATTTATATCTGATATTATCTGGTGCCGCCCGCTCTCTGGCGAGGTTGCCTCTGTGCGTCTCTCGGTGATCCTTCCAATCTAAAAAGTGATATAATAAAGCAGGGAAAATAATAGTCCGAACGGCACTTGGTAGGAGCTGTTGGTTGGTCCGCGAGGCTCCTGGCCCAGCCCGCTTTCGTCCTGTCATCGTTACGCAACGCTTTATATGCCGAGGAAATATCTTTCTCGTGTATCGGAAAGCCGCAAATTCATAGTTCTCCGTATCTTGATCCTCTTACGACGGAAAACCGTTGCGCAAAAGGCGGACGTGTGCTGCTCAGGGGGGGAAAAATCGGGAAAAGGAGGCTGGAGTCATTCAACAATGTCACCGGAGCGAGCCGGCACACAGAAAGGAGAGAAAGAGAGAGAGAGCGAGAACGAGTGCGGGGGAATAAATGAAATGCATTTCCATGGAGTGCATACTTCGATACTCGCGCACTATTAATATCACTATGACAGCTTGACTAATGATCCTCAATCGCTAAGCACGGCTTTGACATTAGGAGATTAAAATGCCGCGGGTAAAAAAGGAAGAGGGACCAGCCGACATTCAGGGAGCGGACGAATCCGAAAAGTTCGACGGGCACGACTTAATACGATTACCTCCGTTTGGCACATCATTTGTAACCGTTAAAAGCGCACGTGGACGGAGCCGCCGGATAAAGTAATCGAGTTATGCATAAAATCTATCTCTCACCTTTCCATCAGGACGTCTACTTCCGCGTCCGTTCGAGTGCGGCTCTCGTCGTCTTGTGGCGTGACTAAAAGATTTTCCTCAATTCGCAGGCAGACGAGGAAATTGACGAGGGAATTATTCATGACGAGCAAACATTAAAGGTGGATTCCTTCGTCCTGGTGCAGAAGCTCTCTCTCTCTCTTCGCTCGATTATGATATAATGGAAGGAAAATGACAGCTGAAAAACGAACGAAATTGCCCCTCGAGTCGATCACTGCGGCAATAAGGGGTAGTTTACCCGGAGCATCGAATTTACGGGTGTTAGGGCTGGACGGGAAGGGTAGTAGGGGAGAAGTCCTGCACGGGGTGGAATAACAATCTCGCTGAGTGTTTCTGGATATCAACCTTAATGCGGGCTGTCTGGTCAACCAGATGCCCTGATAGCTTGATACAAATTTTTTATTCATGACCAGCGCCCTGATGGGATTTTCATCGGCAGCACTCACCTGTCTGCCTACGTACGATCGGTGCTCGATGCAATTGATTCGATAGCCTATACACCGTACTCGAAATCCCTCCCCCTTTTCCTGTATGCAAAGCGTGTGCGCTCTAAAAGCATTGCCTCCAAAAACACTACAAGCGCAACTGGAATAAGCCCACCTGTAAACAATATCGCATATTCGAATTTGCATATCGCCTTTTCCCTCGGGCAACAGAGCTAACTCTGCCGAACTATAGCAATAATCCGAAACTGGTCGAATGCAGTTTTCTGCCGCGTATTAATTAACAAGTCGCGGGAAATCAAATTGAGCAATCTCGGACGAAGATAGCGACTAAAGCGGGCTGCGAGGCAGGGGTGAGCGCCCCGGGAAGACAGGGAGGCGAAAGGGAATCCGGCGGAATTATCGTTCATCAACGGAGTGCTCGCGGCAGCGTCGCGTCGGCAGTGGCGGTGGCAGCGACGGCACTCCCGTGGGAAAACTGCTCTCATCCGCTCTTTGTTGCACGGCAATTAAAATTAGTGCTGTTAATTACGCGCGGTACGCGATGCGATGCCGGCACCGCTGCCGCCGCGACGCTTGTTAGTGGCCAGGCGAGAACTGCCAAAAATTAAGCGCAGAACAAAATGTAATGCGCCACGTCTAATGGCACAAGCGCTCTCCCACAGCTTTCTCCCGTGGTGCGCGGACTTTTTTTACGATACGAGGGCGCCGCCCGCCGCCTGATTTAGATAACGACAGGGTAGAGCGAGAGGCCGAGCTTGAAAATATTTTCGAAAAGCCAGCGAAACATGAGCTTTTTTTCCACGCAGCTGTTACGCATGCTAATCGAGCGTCGTTTCGTTAAACCCTCTCGTTGAACGCATCGCGTAATTGCTCGTACAACACTGACGTTCTCTCGACACACAGCATCACACTCTGCCCCTCCTGTTCTCTCAACTCGACATAGAGAATGGAGAGCGTGCACTCCCAAAGAAATTAGAGGGCTGGTCCACCGAGTGTTTAGGAACTGGTGGTAACGTTTTAGAGCGAGCTCCGACTTATCTAAACCGGATCGACGTTAATCCAGAGACAGTCTGGACGACACGTCTTCATGGAGACGAGGATGTCTCTACGTGATGCAGATGCTAGTCGAAGATCACGGGAGTAAAGGGGAATTGAAGGCCCCAAGTGGCCGGTTGTGGGGAACAATGTCTGGAAACGGCGCCACACGAACGCTCAAGTCTAATGCCTTACCAAGCCGATCTGTTATACTCCGCTAGTTCTTCTCCTACGTACAACACTTTACAACTTCTGACCGACGTGCACCGTAAAACTAAATAGCCAACCCGACTGAATAAAAACTCAACCCTATTTTAACCCATTATCTTTCATTTTCTCAACAATTTTTTCATTACTACTTCTTTCTTCAACCAGTGTAATAACCGCTGAGGTTATCCATAACACGAGTTTATTCCCATAAGAAACTAGAAGTTGATCAAACTATCCGCGTTGTAGAAATTGATATGCTTGCAAGTATGAAAGTATAAACACACTTTCTTCTGGTGAAGATCTCTCTAATGATTTACTATGATTCCTTAACGAGTAGAGAGGATATTCATTCCTTCCAAGTATAACTATACAATAGCAGGAGAATTAATTGGATTTACAGTCAAATGAACTTTTATACAGGAAATACTGAACAGCCTACTTTTAGAAGGCAGGATTACAGAGCCTAGCGTTGATCGAAATCAGTTGTGTAAAACAATCAAAGGATGAGTGACAAATGGGTAGATGGAGATGAATGGCAGGGGTTGGTTGTCGAAATTCGACGGAAGAGTGGAAACGTCCGGAGGAAGGGCGGGCGGCGCGGCGCGGCGCGCAGTGGCCGTGTATTTGTTAAACAGTTGTATAAGTACCCACAAACAGCGTCGTGATTGCGGTCACGTGGCGGCTCGCGTCGCTCAAACGGAAAGTAAAACAGCGACTGTACACGGCCCGGAGGGTGGTTTCGCTGAATGGCTGTTGATTGTAATCATCGGGTGTAAGTAATGCCCGCACGACGCCGCTCCGCGGCAACGTAAATCCGCAGATAGAACCCACTCCACACGTACACACGTACCACGCAGACACGTGTGCGCCGATCTTTCGAGCGAGCAACTCCTCCGGGGTCAGGCAAATCTTCCTACGATTTCGTAACGCCGCTCGCCCGTGAAATCCACTTACGTTAGCAGAAGTTACCAGACTTCCAATGCACCGGAACCTCAATCGCAATATCATCCAATCATGTCAACGTCGCCCTACTCTCCAAGTACATCTGCCTTTTCTATTAAAGTCAACCAACGTCCTTGACAAAACTCGTCGGAAAATGTAAATCGGAAATTATGACTCGTATATTATTCCAAGGGATATTGCGAGTTTCCTGCGGTTCACGAAGTCTCAGCATGACTAAAAGAATTTGAGTATATATTTGCAAAGCGACGATATCGAAAACGAAACTAGCCAATTGGCTGTATGAATTGTAAACAGCGGTTGTTTGGCGAGTGAAAAGCACGTGGGGACGCGGCTCGAAGTGGTTGGTCGTGTTAGGGCAAGCGTGCTGCCGGATTCTAATTGCTCGGCGGCCTAGAAGCCGTGTGGCAGCGCTTCTGAAGTACTGCTGTACTCCTTGACGCTTCTCTCTCGCCAAATTGAACGTGTATGCTCGCGCGGCAAATTGAGGAATTGAATATTCATACAGCACCGACCCCCCCGCACAAAGGTGAATTCAATTACGCATGATTGCCCGTCTCCGCGCTCTCCTTCCTTCTGCCGCTTCGTGCGCCCGCTATTCCCATCTTTCCTTCCACTCGCTCGTTCCTACCTTTCTCTCACTCTCTCTGTCTTTCTCTGTAACCCTTTACTACGCCCTCGCCATCACCCCGGCAGTCTCACCCTTTCCCCTCGCGTCCCTTCTTATTTGTCTGCCTATCTATCGAGCTATCTTCGCGAGAATTCTCGGCGCGTTCGTCTCCACGTCTTCACGAGCAGTTAGGCCAATTTTACGCTTATTGGTAGGTAAATACGGATCGGCCTGGAGAGGCAGCCACCTCGTCAGAGGTGCAATTCCGCGCGTAACCACCACCAGACGAAAAGCTTCCTCGGGTTTCGACTGGCGTCAAAGGTGTCGCGGGTACTTGCCGAGCTGAGTAATCCGGCACACGTGTCTCTTGCTGTCTACGCTAGGAGGGAGAAACCCGATCTTTCTAGCAATTGAGAAAATAGATAGCTGCGTGAATAGTGCCGTTGTGAGCCGCTGATAAGCGCGGCTGGTGCGCGCTCGCCTGCCAGGAGAAATAGGTTGCCCGGAATTTGTATAGGCGTATTGTTGGAGGGGACAGGTTTACTGGCAGTTGGGCAATAGGAGACTCGTACCTGTCGAAGCCCGGATACCTGGGGTTATCTGGCAGAGGGGATAGAGTGGGAATGCGCCTATGATTCAACTCTCGATTCTCTCAAATATTGAACTTGCCGAAGACGAGGTTTATACAGTGTGTCTCTCGCGCGCACTATAATCCCCCAAAATCAGTGGAGCCAAACGGCCGATGAAAACGATCCACTCTTTATCGCGCCCTATACCTCGTGTCAAAGGCATAAAGCGAGGATACTCTTCGACGGTGTAATAACTTATCAGTTTTACGACTGCAAATGTCAAGGTAATAGGCGGATTTTAAGGCGATATGCACTGGCGAGCGCAGGTGCGAAAACACGCGCATGAAAACTACTCTCGCTCAGGCCTATGCGCGTCCTTCAAAGCGCACTAAATATACCCCATTTGCTCACGAAATACTGGCCCAATTCTATTGCCGGTGCCAGGAGTATCGTAAAACACTGGTGGACCGTGTCCGCCAGGAGGTCAAAATAAAAGTTCAACAGGCCAGAGAGCCTGTAACGCAGAATAAATGTCACGCGGCACTGACAATACACTGGCCGTTATAAAATAATACAGCCGTAGAATGGAACGAAACGACAGGGACGAGCACACAGCGCAGCTGAGGTGTATAGAATATTGATGACAATGTGATTTCCAGAGGAGGCTCTATAAACCATACTGATGTGCAAGCACCACATCGATTGGATTACCCTACCTCCCCCGGTCCACTCTACCAATATTACGGATAACGTGATTTATTCCCGGAAGAAAACTGCTCGCTCGAAAGAATCAATTTCAGAGGAGCAGGAAGAAAAAGGAAGGGGAAGGAAGATAACGCGAGGCAACGGGTATATCAACTTGAGAGGGAGAGAAAGAGAGTGAGAGAAGAGTACGTGTATACGTATAGTGGAGCACAAATCGGCGAGGCGAGCCGATAGAGCAAGCGGAGAGCACCGAGCAGCATTGCAATAATGACATTTGCGCGGCGGATGCACTCGATCCGTAATTCTCGTGTTTAAACACGCGTAACAGACGGCTGACAGGCGGAAGATAAATCGTCGGGAGTTCAGGGAAATTGCAGCAGCCGGAAGCTGGCTCGGGACAATATTGCGAGGCGGCCTCTTAAATCCGAGAGGTCGGCCTCCACTTGCGCCGAAGAGTGCAACTCCGCTGCGCCTGCCAAGTGCGGGCCGCTTGCCAGCGTTTAAGCGGGAATTAAAATTTCACGGAATTCGGAGCATCCGGCAGAACGCCGCTCTCTTTTCCTCTCTCGCCGCGGCTCTCTCTTTCTCGCTGTTGGTCCTCCATGCTAGTCGAGTTGGCTCTCCCGGAAAAGAGCTACGATCGCACCGGTGCCACGGCGTCGAACGAAATGAGACGTGAAATCTGCCGCACGCTGCGCCTTGGCGCCCGATCTCGCTCGTTTCTTCCGATAATGATCATTGTCCTGGCGCGTTCACTGCCATTCCTGCCGACGACGACGGGGACGCCGCCGTCTATTGCGCCGACTCCTCAGACTATTCTCTCTGATTTCCGAATGAGATCTTAGATTGAGATGCTACGCACTCGAAGAAACCTTTCTAACGGGTCCCGGAAACACTGAATTTGAACTTATCGTACTGATTCGCGTAACTCTCCGTTTTTCACCCAGCTGGTGCACGCACGAAATATCCTTGGGAACGCTGTCCGTTGACCGAATCTCGAGAGGATAGTAAATAAAAATGGTCGATAGTTGGTTTCCATAGCACACGACGTCCGAGCTGCTGTTCACTTCTTTTTAATATCCCAATCTCTCGCTTTCTACATTAGAACTCGGAGAGCGCAGCAGTGCAAACAAAAAGCTGCGGCACAGTTGCCCGGGTTTCGCTGCGATTCGATTTCGATGAAAAGTGATAGGATCGAATGGCTTTTCGATATGGAGCATCAGGGACAGCATGGAACGATGAGGCCGTTCCGGTTACGAATAAATACGGCAGTAAAGGAGAGACGGGAAATACGAGTAGTGTTTTGTGAGCATAGAAATATTAGGTTCTGATAACTCTGGTTCAGAAGCGCTCGATAGAGTCAACTGTAAAAGGCAAACGATATCCATGCCACGCTGTGCCACGAAAAACTACTATGTAATATTTGAAAAAGTTTGAAACTGTTGGTAGTCGAAAAGACTTATTAAGTTTAAAACAGTCTGTTAAGAGAATCGTACTGATTGCAAGTAAATAGAGGAGAATTACTGGTTAAAGTAAAGGAGAGGTACGATTGGTGAGCGATGATTTGCTTCCAAGTGAAGTATCACTTGAGAAGAGCTCGGAGCATGGTATGATCGAGAGGAACAGCTCGTCTATACCTAATGCACTTGAGACAGAAATGAATCAAAGTTGCAGGAATCGGCCGTGTTCTCGAGCTCGGTTCTGACTATGGCGGAGATCCACTTGACCCGGCGAGCGACAGCAGGCATTTTTGATAATGAAAGTCCGATAGCTGCATTCGTTAAGGACCGACTCAATAGGCATTCCTGGGCCATCGGGCCGAGGCGGACTTAACGAAATAAAAGCGAAAGAATGGCGCTCGAAGGCTTGGAGTGCTGTTCTCTCCTCGCAGAAATGCGAGGCATTTCCCCGTCGCGGACGAATTCCTATTACGAGGGCGAAACGTGGGCAAGGCAGGCAGGCGGCAGGCAGGCAGGAGAGAACGAACGAACGAAGGAGGACTGGCGGACGCCAGTTGAAGAAAAGGGCGAATCAATGGCCCCGAGTGAGAGGAGCACGGACCAAAGAGGAGTTGGATAGTGTGTTTTGTTTTGTCCAGCGTGTAGGTGGACATCATGATGACAGGATAGAACATAAACGTGGGGCTCCCGAGGGAGTTACGGGACATAAAATCCCGCGTCTCCCTTCCACTATGGCTGGCGTCGAGATGTCGGGAGTTCCCTTGCCTTTTCCCATATAAAACCTGCCGCGCCGCCCTTCCTGGCCCTTCCTCATCAACGCTGACAGTCGATCCTCCCTTTAACTCGAATTTGTCCCATGATCGAGCCACCAGATTGAATCGTGTCCGTCTTCTCCTCCTCCACAATGAAACGACGACTCACATCTCTCGTTAATATCAACTTCTTATGGCAAATGAAAAATTCCTACTGTGTCTTACCAAGATTATCAACTTGATGTTTACGAACAGTAAGACAAACTTGCGACCTTGCTCACGTATTTTTTCATTAAGCACCACATCCCGTTTCAATTAGCGTATCGCTCGGTGCGTCTCTGATGACGAAGACGAAACCACAAAAAGAGTGAAGCCGCGGCCGAGTTCCATCGACGTATACCGCATTTCGAATGACAGATCTTTTTATCTTATCGGCGGGGGGAACAGCGTCCGGAAAAGGGTGAAGTGATGCAAGAGTACTGCAATAGTCGTAACAGGCCGGGCGCGCGTTTGTTTTTACAGCGGTGGCTCGTGACGCGGTGGTGGTCGGCTTGACATTTATTCAATTTCGTCCGCGCATAATGACTACATCCAATTTCTCTTTCAATTTCGCGGCGGTGCGCCGCTGTGTGCCGCCACTCTCGCGGAATAGCCCTTTGCGAACACATTTCGATGTAAATCGGGCAATGCGTCCCCGGGGAGCCAGCTCACTTTTTCGGGAAAGTGTTTACTGCGATAATCGCGACCAGCCGCGCTACGCTCCGGCTGTTTTTCAAATGAATTTTTAAATATGCATATCATCTCGTCGTCATTTCACGCCTCGGGCGTATATTCCACTGGATTTACCTAGGCAGCACTCGCTTTTTCCGCGAGAAGTCGTAATTAATTATACTGTCAGCGAAGTGCGTGCGCCAGCCGGTATAAGGGTTAAACTATGATTGTTCCCGAGTTATTTCCAAGGCCTAGAGTCCTGCTCCTGCTCGCCCTAGTCGCCTTATGTTTCCCCGCGAGCTCGATAATGACTTTGTTTATCACGTCATAAGGTGTCCAGGTGAAATATTGCATCGGATTGGCGGTGAACGCGTTCCAAGCTAATTGCCTGGCCGCCGTTTCCGAAGGACTTTACGCAATGGCAATCGTCCGACCCTCCGAAGGGCACAAGCACTCTCGACACACTCGGCATAAAATTATGTGGCAATAAGCGCGCACCGAGCGATTCACCGTACCTGTTTCTGCGGCCCGAGCTGCGTTCGGTAAATTGAGGTGACTCACCTCTTTCCGTCCTGTCGCGGCTACGTAAATCTGAATGTACGGGATGCCGCCTTTTTTCTCCCTCTCCCACCCTCGCCTCTCCCCCCGCATGAATCAGAGCGTCTCTTGAACTGCACCGATTATAAAAATCGTAAATTGATGTTTAACCCTTTACAATTTAGTGCCGAGTCAACCTTAATAATCGCGTTTGGTTTACGTATTAAATATTGGAGTTGATGTAACTAAATTTAAAGATGACAGACTGTATCTTGCTTGACGAAGAAGAATGAAACTTGAAAAGCACTCACGTGACAGAGAATCTCAACTGGAACGAGCAAACAGTGTCTCGTTGTTCCATTTTTCCTTCCACAGGTGCCCCCACGCTGGCACCAGACGCTTATCTCTCATCGACCTGGACATAATGTTTCATAATCAAATTTCTAAAGTACACACACAATGTTTTGTCACGCAATCTATTACAGCGTGACTGGAAGGGTCAGCGTGAGTAGGCAGTCCTCTCCGTGTCAAGGGACTTTAGAGCTCGGCTGTTCCCGGTGCCGAATTGTCGGTGGTGCGCCTCACCAAGTGTCCGCGCAAGACGTGTTTCCCGATTAAAAACGCGCTTAAAATAGCGACCACATCCGCTCGCGCGAGTGCGGCCCAGTTGCTAGTACCCTTGAAAGTACGCGAGCCGAAATAAGCTCACTTCGCGAAGTCTTCCGAACGAGCGTGACCGTAAAAGGATCGACAATTGGCCGAACGACTTTCGACTTTCTACTACCAAAACTACACCAATCATTCCAAACAATTTTTCATCGTTGGTTCTAATCAACAGTCCACTTTCTGAGACATTGGCCAAAGGAAGCGATCGACCATTTAAGTATTCACACCTCATCAACTGCAGAAGCAGCGAGCAGAAGATAAACCAGACGAGATACCCGAATTCATAGGCCTGTTTCGATCTGGCCGACCAATTACCGAGAAGTTACTGCCGCTTCGTTCCGGCCTGATAAACGACCAGGACACCTCGCAAGTCGTATGTTTACGTTCTGTGTATTGGAAAGACGGGTGGCGGCTGTAGTCTGGCGGAGCTGGACGATAGCGCTGCTCGTAAAAGTCTAAGCTTAATAGCAGGGACTGTTGGCTCTCTAACTATATGCTGATCGAAGGGAGTGCAGCGAGGTAGGCTCTTTTGTGGCCTGAAAAGTAGGACAGCGTTTTGCATGGTGAATTTGCATTGCTCATCGGGGTTGCTCGCCGACTGCTTCACGGTATATGGAATAACGCGCGGCGGCCAATTGAGCGGTAGAATCGGATCTCTCTCTGCGAATTCGAGCACGTGCACGTCTGCTTGGCTGTCTGTTACTCAGCCGGCTTTATGCATATACATATATGCATTCGCGGGCGGATCGTTAGCCGGGATCTGCGCCTGATAGATCTATGCTAATGGAAATCATTAATGCATCCACGGGATCGTAATCGGCGGCGATAATCTCGCAATGGGATCGCGAAATTAAAGTAGGCGAGCACAGGTGGGCATCGCGTGTGTCCACCGATGCCCGCTCGCTCCATCCCCGAAACCGGCGTGACGTCACCCCCTCACGGGGGAGCACACGGTGTTTCCGGATTTTTTCGGCCGACCATCGATCCACAGGAGGCGATGAATATGCAGCGCGAACGCGATCCTGATCTTTTAAACATTTGGCCCCGCAACATCAATATTCATAATCGCTCCGGAATGCATGCGATTCCGGAAAAACAAGAAAGGGTGCCAACGCTCGCCACATTTCCAATTCCCCCCGCCGCCAGCCCTCCGAACCCATGTATCGGGCAAGAGGCAAATTTTGTAATCATTTACGACCATCGATAAATTAGTTGGTCGCTCGAAATTATCTAGGATTAATGGATAACAGCCTCTCTCTGCGTCCCCTGGACTATTAGCATTTCTTCGTCGGCCACTCACCCAACTTAACACGTGTGCGATAATCATGGGGAATAATATAGTTCGCTCAAGCTGGAGCTAGGACGATGAGCGTGCATTACCAGGTAGCCAATGGTATTGGAAGCAGGAACCTGTTCGTCGGAAACTGTCGATTCACCATCGAAATAATAAGTCCGGTAAACGGCGTAAATCCCGCACAAACCATTAATGCAAATTCATGCGAGCGGCTTCTAATCTGCTGCGAGTACACCTGCACACGCCATATGGTGTTTTCTATTGGGCGAGAGGGCGAAAGCGAGAGGGATAGTTGTGTTGTGCGTAGAATAGAGAGCTCGCGGGGTGACGAACCCCATCGTAGGTGAGCGGCTGGAAGCGAGCGACTCCGCGCCCTCGACCCCCCAATTATTATGTGCTGCGGCGCTACGGCTAGACGGATTACGAGCTATTATCATTCCGGAGTCGAGGGGTGTCCGTCGATGCTGCACTACCCGCCGAAAACATGAGCATATGTTTAATAAGTTTCTCCTATAACCTATCAAGCCTGTCTGTTTCGCTCTTCCAGTTCTCCCCCGCACGTCAGGAAACCTCCTGGTATCAGGGCGTCCTAATTAAATTTCCACCGGAGTAATTGGAAAATTGTCGACACACTATTTGTCTGGCTGGTTGCACTCGAATTGATTGCACCGAATTGAGAGCGGAGCGCGCGAGGTGTGCACGCTAGTGCTGCAGATGCTAGAGTGTCCCATTCGATTTAGGGGTTGCTCAGGTGGGAGGACGGTGTGTTTTATAGCTACGGAACGTTTCCTTATTCGATAGAGGGCTCCTCCCGATGATAGCATCAAAGGAGTCTCTATTTTAAAAGCGTGCCCGAGTATGCCTTTCTACAGGCTAATAGGAAAAAGGAAGGGCTAAAAGTCTCGCGTCGGGATTTTAGAAGACATTACGGCGCGGGCGACAGTTTATTATCGCACATGTGGGCTTAGTCTGAAGGCTCTCCACGGCACGGCGAGCCAGTTCTGTCCTGCATTCGAAGCGAGAAGATAAAAAGCGTTTCTCGAGTCGAGCCAGGCGAGAGGGAAAGGGTTATTATTTTAGTGACGAAAGGCTAAAGATAATTTTGAAATCATCGGTGTGGATGTGTATGCCGGAGTCATTAGAGCGGCAATGTATTCACGAGGGGCTAGCAGCCGCCTCACGGAAAATACATTGATTTTCTAATGCATTTTAGAAGGGATTTCATGTATTGATAGGAGGATTAAAGCGAGGGAGAGGTGTTTCCCGAATAAGTTTTTAGAAATTCTGAGCGTGGACCGCGCGATAAATAACGAAACTCTGACTATATCTTTCGAAAGATCGGGTAGGGATAATGAGAGGCAGGGACTGACCTGCAGGTGTGGGATGGGGACCTGCTACCGGGCTACGCGTCATTGGCGTAGCTACCGAAAAATCTTTCTCTCCCAATTTTTTCTATTCACCTACACCACAAAGGATTTCTCTTAACTTCGAGAAATCATAAATTTAGCCCGATGAAAAACTCTATTAAAAATTCTTTGTAGGATCGAACAAGTGGAAGATAACTAAGTGACGAGAGCGAAGTAATCCGAGCGATGTTTAACGAGGGTAAGGTGGACTGGATCGGAAGAGGAGTTGGTAAGCCGCAGGAGGAGGGATTCATTTAGAAGCCGAATCACAATTTGGAACCCAATCGTCCCCGGCATTCGAATAAATTTCCCGAGCTCACTATACTGACCTCCCTTCAGCCGCATGCGGTCGCCGATGGGGATGGAATGGTGGCGGGTGAAAGAGAGGAAGATAAATTTGCGGAATCAGCGAGAGGACATTGGGCGCGACGCCGAGGAAAATCGGCCGGGGCTAATTGCGGCGGTCGGAGGAGAGCTTTTCCGTCGGCACCGTGAAAACTGAGCGCGCCCACCTCCTGCAGTCACGCATTCCAGAGAAAGAAGAAGCGGAGAAGAGCGTGCTCATGGGAAAATCGTCGGGACGGCAACGACGGATGGCGGAATGTAATTTCGTCTTGGCTGAAATTCTGCCGCGAGACGTTGACCGCCTTATTGGCCCTTATGTGACCCGGCGACCACCGGCTGCCCGACTGCTGCACCTATAAAACTCGCTCGACCATTATTGTCGGCCCGACCACCTCCATCCGCCACCACCCTACCAATGTGCCACGGCTATGAGCTCGACGTCGAGAGATCCTGTTTCCTCTCTAAAACAAACAAAAAATTACGGCTCCCGGAGAGGGAGAGAACGAGGTGCCGGAGACTGGTAGCGCGTCTTATGAGATACGGCACCACGTGTCTTCACTGTCCACCCTACCAGACCGATATGAGACCGCATGTTAACCAAAGTCTTCAATAAACTTTCATTCACTTCACCTTGCAAGATCTGCCTGACTTTTTTCCCATTCTTAACTGCTTTATTCCACTTTACTTTACAGACTAAAAGCTGTTAGCAGTGGCAGGCGCGTGACTCTTCTGTTGTCAGAGTGAATCTTCAGGAAGGAAAGGGTGCGATCGCAGATAAATGGAGTTCTGTGACAGAATGGAAGGCGCAGCCGGCACCGGTCGCGCTCACTTGCCGAGTCATGAAAACAAGTTCCTTCCGTGCACATTCAATTTCAGGGCAAATCAGGAGCGTCGACCCTCGAGAGGGGTTGACCTTTTAGTGCCTGTGGCAGTGTCAGTGTTTGTCCATCGTAGAATCGCTGTATCGTAGAATCGTCGTCGTCTGGTCATTTCATCAGGGCGGCCGCGATGACGGCCGATGATGACTTTGATTCGCAAACACGGACCCCAATTACACGGGGGGATGCTGCTGGCCGTACGGCTAGCTGACCGTGCATTAGCTGCACCAACAATGCATTATTCAGTGCATACACGTTCTGTTGACGTATTTGCCGCTCGCGTAATATGATTGCTGCGATATTATTCCGAGTGCGCATCACGGTTCAACGTACCCTGCCGTGCGATCCGTGCAACTCGGTGTTTTCGAGCCGATCGTCCGACAAATTAATCCGACTTCCTCATCCGCCATTCACACGCCACCCACCGGACCGCACCGAGGAGGATACAGAGATAACAAAACAAAAATACAGACCAGTTAATTCATAATTTTTGCTCCACCCATTGCCGGCACTCGTACGCGCGGGCTAAATGAAATGCCAATTTAATAATCGACGCCGGCCGAAACGGCTTGAATTATTTCGGAGTTACGAAGCAGCGCGTTGCGTTTGGTATTATTAATGAAGCGTTGATAATCGAGGAAAATATGCAGCATCGCAATAACGTATAACCCGATGAAAAGCTTCGATCATGCAAACACTTCAGTCTAATTCTGTTATAAATGCAACGCGTTGTTCGCCGCTCCGGATATCCATCCCCCGAAAAACCGTAATCCCTGCGCCCCCTCCGCACCTTAAAGTCTGCCGCGTCGCTCGTGAGAATTAGCCGTGGCTCTGCATGCACGTTCGACTTTTAAACGTGCTAAGTAACTGCAGGAGAGCCGTTTCGCACGTATGCTAGCCGTGACTGTGATACCGATCGAGACGCCTCTATTGTATTTTTGCAGTATGTGCCATTTGACTTACTATTCCTGGGTGAACTTCCGCGTACCTGCCTTGATTGGCAGCGGAGGCGCGAGCGTGTCTCCTCGGCTGTCACGTGCGACTCGATTTGTTCATTACAGCGGGAGCGCATCCCAACAAACTGCACTACCTTACTAGCCGAGTGTGTCACTGCGAAATTGCTCTGCACCAAAAAATCCGCGGCGAGCAATAACATCGGACAAGCGAAGCGTCATGTGTGCCCAGTTGGCCGAGAGGATAGCTGCGATACAAGTAAATAAATGCGGCAACGTTAAACGAAAATATCTGTGTAACGCGCTGGGCCACCGGAGGCCAAATATTTGCTTTGCAGAGTGCCGTCCTCGATAATAACAAAAGAAAATAGAGCAGAGAGTGCAAATACTGATGGTCCACGCGCCAGGCCGCTTCAAACATTCAGACTCCGCATCTCGTTAATCTCCTCCCTGTTCCACTGAATGAATGCATCGCGACAACTATTGATATAGCGCGATATTCTATCGGTTAAGTTGAACGCCGTCCGTCAATTTCAATATGCGAACTTTAAAGTGGTTAGACAGGCATGGACGGTCCTCCCAGTAAATTTCGAGCCCGGGGATATTCACGGATGCGTGGAGGCCCAGTATTAGGAAGAAGCGGGCGAGGGACGCTCGATTTAAATTAATAAACCTAATCGGGCTTTAATCTATCAGGATAGCCGGGGCCCGATCATTGTTGACAGTGCGGCGCTCGGAAATATGCAAATGAACGGGGTATGAAAACGAACCGGTGTCGGGCCGGACTATCATCACTCAGGTGGCCGGCGCTGCGCGATGGCGAAGCTCTCGTGGTGCATGGAGCCAGCAGCGGGCAGGTAGGCGAGCGATAATGAAAATACCAGGATGCACGCCGGAGGGCCACCAGGCATCATTACAGTCATCAGCGGGATGAGCGTTGCTCGATAGCCGATCAATTAAATGACCCTGCCGGGCACCACCGCCGCCTAAAATCGATGTCCGCCGTGCGCTGACCGGCGCAAAACGTACCAACTCCCCTCTCTCACCGAGAGAGAGCTCCAGTCGCCGAAGACCCATTCGCCCGGGGCTGTAGTTTCTCCGTTCGCAGATTGTACCCCCATACACCCACATTCCCGGCCAACCCTCTCCCTCTCTCCCTGTCCTACTCCCCTTCACTGTTGCATCTCCATTCCACGGGAAATAAAATGATTTCAGAAAGTTAGTGGCTCCGATATGAAAATTAAGTTGATAGGATGTGATCACGACGCTGGCCAATATCGGGAGAGGACAGGGTCAATTTTCGGACGATAAATTTGCTCGGTCGCCGATATCGACCGGGAAATTGCGGCGAAAATATGCTTAGCTCGCACTAATAGGGTTTTCATTCCCGAATCATGGTCGCTCGAGATATGCTGTTATCGAGAATTACAATTTTCTAACGCGCCATCTCGAATGAGTGGACATGTTTTTCGTTTGATTAGGAAAGGTAATTTTTTGCCGGACTATTGCGCGCTCTGCACTTTTATTCGCGAGAGAGCCCTGTGAAATCGGGCCAAGCAACGATAAATTTGCGGGGCCTATCGGCTCCACCGTCCCACCGTTGTAGGTGAATAATGCTTTCTGATAGTTGGCCGAACGTTTTCCATTACGACTGAGAGAGACGGCGAGAGATAGGCTGCGCTGGGAAGGCTTTTTTCGCGTAAATTATTGCACTCGGCAACGAGAATCCTAAGCCATTTAGCGGCTGTAAAAACAGGCAATAAGTGCTGACCACAACTATCGTTCCTTTCTATGCTTCTTCGTATTACCTTGAAAGACGAATAACCAGAGATCCGTTCCTTCGTGCCTACTAGCAGTAAGGGGTCACGTGGCCTTTGCATCGTAAAACTTGGCCCAATGAACGAGCGGTGTCGTCAACTACCTCCTCCCGTGAAAGCAAACATGGGAAAAATGCCACCGCCGCCGAACCAAAAATCTCGAGTGCCGTAATTATGACATCATTTTCGAGGAGGAGAAAAAATAAACAGCGGAATTAAGTGGACCGACCGTAACGTGAGCGAATTGATCCTCGTAACTACAAGTAATATCACTGCCATAAACTAGCAAGAAAACAATGGGCGATAGCTACAATAGTAATGATACCAATTGGAAGGTATGTGCCATTATTTTCTTCCAAGAATGCAAGCAGGCGAGACGCAATTCCCTAGGAGTACAGTACAGTTCAGTAAAATCCTCAATGAAAAATGTCTACTCTTGAAATTGCCTCTCACACTCGAAGTTCATGCCTCTTAACATCTCACACTCACACACAACTTACACTTTTCCTCTGTGACATTCAGACATATTCCACAGCCGATCGACACAACGTATTTCGATTTCACCATTCATAACTCAATCGACGTTTCCTCCACGCCACGAACATTTGCGCAAGTTTTTCATTTCCTACAATTCTGTGTAGCACGTAAAGTAGAATGGAAAGGACTGCTAAATCAAAGGCGAACAAAGTAGAACCGGAAGAACCAGCTTGCTGGGAGACAAGTCACCAAGAAAAGTTTACCGCGAACTCGTACTACGATCGTAAAGCTAACTAGCACTCTCGAAGCAACTCGCAATTCGTCGAACGCCGGTGAGGACCGCACGATCTCGTTTAAGTACCAAGCTTGTATAGATTGAAACACTTTTATACATCAAGCAGTTGGCAGGAAAACGAGCGACCAATGAGCCAAGAAGCCGGACGCTCGCTGTGAAAAGCCGTGTAAGTGGAGTCCTCCTGGAAGATAGCGTACCTTATGGGGTTACGAGTGAAGTTACAACGGGGTTACAGCGGGGTTAAAGCCGGTTACGCACCGTTATGAGAGTCGTTCGTGTTACAGACGATCCTCTTCCAGCCGTTGCACCCTTTTTACTCGAGCGAGTTACCCAGCATTGGTCAAGCACTCTTCACCATCTATTGTACTAACGTACCCAAACAATGAACGGCATTAACTTTATGTCGAATTATATTCAATTACACCCTATTCTCTACAACTAGCATTACGAACCTTCCACTCCAACAATAATCGATCAAAGAACTACATTTTCGTAACACTTTATGAACAATAATAGATTTCTGTTAGAAAAAAAAAGAGTCAGACATAAAAGTTCCGAGTGGAAATCACCGGACGCGGACGAGGAGGAAGAAATAGAAAGAGCGGGCCGTTTTATCACCATGACGATCCTGATCCATTTCCTTGGCCGAAGGGTGTTTATCGTGATGGTTTCTTGGCGGCGATGCCGAAAGCGCGCGGACCAGACGTGAGCCAGGATATAGGCGCAATTACCGGCAAGGATAGGACTTATCCGGACGGTGACGACGGGTAATTCGTGGAAAGAGGGTACCATTTCCGTGAAAATCGGCTCTCGTCGTCGTCTTGTCTACCGGCTAGATCAGCCGGCCGCCATGCTAAGCGCACGGCTTCGTCCTCGTGTGGGAGTAGGTCGTCCTGTCTCCTTCGGTCCCTGAGGTTTATTGGCCTAATTTAAATAACGGGCTACAAGGGGTGCTATCTCATCCTCCTCTCCGCCGAGACTAGCTCCTTTCTCCGGCGATCTCCTCAGCCTTGGATCACTTCGATATCCCTTGCTCTCTTTTCCGTCAGATTCCGACACCAGCTTCCTCCTCATCTCCTTGTTCCCATTTGAAAGCTCCTGCTTGCTCTCTCTCCCTGTCCCTCTCTCTTTCACACGCATAGAGCCGGTGTCGCGAGCAGAGCCGATGACTGAAGGATTTACGGACTTTTATTGCGCGGCGCATTTATCTCGGGCGGGCGCTCATGCAAATTAAGATCTCGCTGCTGCTTTTCCTTCCTTCCCCTCGGCTGCGCGCTCCTCCTCTTGCAAAGGCATGCTCGCGTTCGGGCATAATGTTGCAGCAGCCAGCCGGAGGAAGAGAGAGAAAAGGAGCTTTTGTCTTAAGTCTCGCGAGTCCCCGATGCACAATGCTCCCCTTTGTCGCTTCTTCTCCTGAGCACCTTCAGTGCGCGCGGAAGGCCTCCCCCGGGGAGCGCGCACCTTATCCTTCCTCCGCGAGGACGCCGGCCTTGCCTTGCCTTGCCTTCCTTGCCTTCCTTCCTTCCTTTCTTCTCGCCGATTTATACGCAGACGTGATCCCCCGAGCGGCCTGCCCCGGGAAATCCTGTTGTGCGTGTTTATCTGCGCGGCAATAATCCTCGCCCGCCGAAACTAGTGCTTTAATTAACATTGCGAATGAAGAGTCAAAAGGCGCTACAACTTTCTCGACTCTTTTAATTACCCGGCGGGCACTGTTCGCCGGGAGAACTGCTGCTTGCCTGGCTTTCCTCGGTGACGAGGTCTACTTAGAAAAGAACGAGTACTCGAGGGTGTCAGAATGAAATGATGTAAGCGCTGATACTCGCGGAGTTCTGTATAACTAGGTGGTGGAGTGCAGGTATCGTGCGTGAAGGCTCTCGGATACGCTAGGTGGGCATCGGCACCCGGTAGACGAGTGGATAAATCGAGTAGAAAAGTTGGGCAGAGAGTACGTGCGCGAATAATGCCGCGCTAACTCCCGGTAATTTCAAGCCCGAGTGACTCGCATAATAAACCAGTTTATACACGCATTAAAAGTTGCACTCTTACGCTTTCGGCTGGTAAGAATCGCACCATCATAATTGCTACGAAGCGTACTCTCGTACTCTACTTTCTAATGCCACCGTCAATACTGGCAACGGCAGCCTGCCATTATTACGGAAGTAAAACCTGTGCGATGTGCACACTCACCGAAAACGGAACCTTGCCGCTTGGGTAAAAGCCTATGCTCGAGTAGGTTCGATTATAGCTCGACTAAGGAATGATCGGTAATTACCGTGGCTGTGTGCATGTCGATGCCAAGATAATGCGTGGATGGAAAGACTAATGTCCTTCGTGACAGACTCGTCATGTGTTCGGAACTGGAGCGCGTGGCTGTCTGTCACAATTCGCAAAGTGCGTACAACACTGCTGCCAGCTGACGATACTACGAGGTGCGTCTCCTCCTCGCCCCGCAGCCCTCCAACGACGCCGGACGCAGTGCGTGTTTGCGGGGGTGAGCAAGAATAATGCCAGTATTTCCGAAAGAATTTTCTGATGGCACGTGGTCGAAAGCGGCCCTGACAAATCGACGCTGGCGCACATATGGGAGAAAGGATTGCACGCAGCAGGGCGAGGAAGGGGCGGCGGGAGTGCGGGTGTACGGGAAAATTAAATGCAACTGTCAGGAGGAGCAGCGGTAATTCCTGCTGGCCGATTGCTCCTCTGGCTCGATTGCCCTTCAGCAAGCCACCACCACCACCGACGCACTCTCTCCTGCGCCTGCCTTGCTTTTTCGAGGGTCGGTAAACGCATCATACGGCTTCGAATATAAATACTAGGAGGAACGGTGGAGCGAGAAGCGGGTGGCGGGCTGTCGGCCCGTGGCATTGGGGATGGGAACAAATGTGTCATCCAGATCGACACTGCGATCCGAAAACTGCGGGGGGATTCCGAAAGGCTGCAGCCACGTCGCTGAGCGATCGGTCTTCATGGACGGATAATCCTGAAGTATTTGCCGCATGGTGTTCGCGCGGTCAGCTTATGCTGCCGCTGCCCCACGATTAATACGTTCCACCACTCTCGCGTCGTAATTTTCTTTACCCTCGAATCGATCAAATTTCACGTGCTGGCTCTCTCTCTTTCTCTCTCCACTAACACCGGATCTCGGCAATCGACCGATTGCGGATTAAGCACCGCCCGGAAAAATATACGGATTACACTACTGCTGAAACTGGCGGCCGCGTTGCTGAAATCCCGTTGCGAAATGGTCTGTCGGCTCTCATCAGAAGATGACGCTTCCTCCTCGTGGCGGGACACGCGTCTACTTGCCGAGTACTATTTATTATGTAGACACGTCGCGCGCGTGTTGCGTAGGCAGGACGTAGTCGCCGGTGCCTCGGAGAGTAGTACACCGATGGCCAAAGAGACTCGTAAGAGGCTGGCGAGCGCGCGCAATTATCGCGCGCAGAAGCACGTGGAATTAATACACATAAGCGTAACGAGGGCCGCGAGCGCAAGGATCGCAATTAGCAGGACTCGATCTTGCGAAAGCCGGCACAATTTGCCGACTACGAGGAGAAGTGTGTAAGGGAGTAAGAAAGAGAGAAGGATTCCCGCCCGCTTCTCGTGGAGGATCCCTCGCTCGATGAAAGTGCAACGGCGGGTCCCGATGTCCGTCGAGTGGAAGCCGGGGCAGCAATTCCGGCGAATTCGCTCGCTTGCTTGCGAAGGATGCTAATGGGTTTAATCCTGTGCGCGGGAGATTACTGGGCGTCGCTCGTGGAAGCGACATAAGTAGCTGGCTGCACTCGCGCTGCCATCGGGTATTACCGAGCGACGATTAACATCACAATACCGCCGTTGCCACATACACTCTTGCTCGACGAGCCACTTGCAAAAATGCCGGCGGTACTCTGCTCCAGGATGAGAGCGATTATTGCTGCCGCTTGCGAAATCCACGGGGGCGGACAATTACCGCGCCTTCTCCTCTCTCGGGATCTAGTGTTTTTCTCCGCGCCGTTTTATCAGTGCCTGCTACGCGCAATATGCGCTTGCATGGATTTAATTTTTCTTAATTATCCCTGCGCTGAGTAAGTCAGCAGTTCAACTTGGAAGCCTTTCTAGAAGCCTCTCTTCTTAGGCAGCGTATTCGCCGGACAATTAAAGCTCGGTTATTACTCACTAAGTTTTCATATTGTTAACCCTACGTTCTTCGAGTGAGTAACTAACTTGACAGACAAATCAGTGGGTCCTCTCGTTAATTTATATTCATTAGATACAAATTGAATATTATATTATTCGGTGATGGGGCGCCAAATCCCCGAGGGGGTGCCAGCCGTTCGACGCCACCCCAATGCGTTGCGAACATCGCGCGAGATTCTCGCACAATCGGTGACGGCAATTTCACCATCGAGAAGAATAACTCACATACGGATGTGTCTCGTTAATGCGACAGGACTTCCTTATCAGAAACGCGGGATCTAAACGATCCCTGATGGAACAAACGGTGATCGAGCAAGGATGATTTCACGGAAGAAATTCTAAAAAAAACTTCAATTTACTTGAATATCAAGCGGCAATCGCCGCGTGACTTCGAAAAAGCTGGGAGCAATGCCTGTTTATCTGACGGTGACCACGCTGACTTTTCGAGCGGAGATATGACACCCATGGGAACAAAGGGGACCGGCTATCCGCGAAAAGGACAACACTCCACACGCTTGCCTATTAGTCTCGGAATATATGGTCTCGGCTCGCTATAAAAAAAGCGCTCTTCCCAATACGCAGAGTCTGTTATTTCCAAGCATCGATCTCTGCCCCCGACCTCCGACCCACTCACCCCATCATCTAATCTCGCACGTATTGATCAATCATTATCGCCGTTAATGCCGTCGGTAAATCTCCGCGCGAAATCGAGCCACCACTCAGTAATTCACCGTACACACACACAGACACACTGACATGCACGAATGCACGTTCGTGATTCCTACTCGCTAATCGGCGGAAGAGTAACGCTCGGGACAAATCCTGATCAATGTAGAGTCGAGCAGGTGCTCGAGTCGGCCTACGTGATTCGTTAGAGAGAGAGAGGGAGCATAAACAGTAGCTCAAGTTAAACCGGATTCAGAGGACCTGTCTCTTCCGCGAGCCACGCCTTGCATCTCCCGGTCCAGCGAGCGGGAGGCAGGCGTCACGAAAAAAGGAAGAAATATATTGAAGGTACAAGCGCAACCACTCACACACACACACACACTGCGCAAAGGGAGAAAGAGAGGGAGAAAGCTGGGAGTAACAAGACTGCGGGTGGCAGAGAGACATCGAAGAGTGGGCATAAGGAGAGCGCGAAAGGAGATAAGTCACGGTGCGAGGAGGAAAGAGAGAGAGAGGGAAGGGGATTACCAGTCTAAAGAGGTCCGATGCTATCAGCCAGTGACCTGGAGATCCCGCCTGCTCCTCTGATTATACGTTCGAGCGGAGAGAGATTGTAGGACTGTTGGAGGGTCGGCGGCTTCCCCGTGGTTGCACAGCACAGCCCTCCTCCACGCTTGCGGTAGTGAAAATTACGGCAATACACATATGCCCGGGCACTCCTCTCCCACCCTCCTCCTCCTGCCAAGAGCCCTCTCTCTCTCTCTTTCTCTCCGGCTTTTGTTGGCCCGAACAACTCGAGGAAAAAGACGCTCTTTACGCGTGAGCATAGGTTCTCCCGGCGCTTCCTGGATAATTTCTGGCCCTTTCATATCGTGCGCATATGTATACACGATTCGTCCTCGTTGGTGGGCGTGCGTCGGACTCCGCCGGCGCGAGGAGAGCCACGCGAGGAGAATCGTCCTCGTTCTGCGTCCTCGTCATCCTTGCCGTCGTCGTCGTCGTCGTCCTCGTCGTTTCGTGATCGCTATACACACACGTGTGCGCGCCGCGCCGCCGCCGCCACCGGAGGATGCGTTCGCTGCACCGTGTTATGAAACGCGAACGTCACTGCCCTCGCGAACTACCTTGCTAATGAGGGGGTTCGTCCGTCTCTCTTTAACCTCCTACTTCCAGCTCTCTGTCACCCCGCTGACCCCCTCGAACCCCCACCCGCCCACCGGCTGCCCTCGTACTCTTTAGCGGTTGCCTTTCCGTCGCCTACCCGTTTCTTTGTGTGCCAACGTGTCGCATAAACTTCGGGGAACACGGCAGCCACTTCGGCGAAGAGGATGAGGGCGCCCAAGGTAAAAGGGAGAGCCGACACACTTGTTAGATAAGGACGCCACCACCAGCACCTCTTCGGGGTACACGGAGCTTTTCTTCCGTATAAATTGTACCCTCGTTTGTAATTGTTTCTTTTCTACGATGCTAATCCGAGCTCCGCTGGTTTCTTTTTTTTTGTCTCTTTCGTTCTTTCCTTTTTTTTCGGGGTAGAATAGTTAGGAATGATTGATCGCACGGGGTGTCGGAAAGGCTTAAGTGACAGGTATGAAATGGCAGCGTAGACGGAATTATTCATCGGGCCCCTTTTCACGGTGGCTGGCATATTTGCTCGCTTGTGGCTCGATTATGCGGCAGCGGCAGCGGCAGTGGTAGCAGCAGCAGCAGCAGCACGTGAGATACTTGTATTATTTCTCTTGGGAATGAATGCCAAATTCCTCCTTCCTCCCTTCCGCTGAGTGAGAGAGCAAAAGGAACTGATACTTCAAAGAATCTTCGCTGCCTTTGGCAGAGGCAATACCCCTTTGTTCTGCTTTTCGTTCCGTTCGGGAAGGGTCGATGAAAGGATTGAAAAAAGGGTCCGACAAAGGTGGTGGGCGTGCGTGCCCCGTATCCGCGTATCTTCCCTTCCGAAAGGACATAATCAACATTCGTAAACATGCGATCATCGTGAATACATCTTGATTCATTGCGCGGTCAACGCCCGCCAGGATAATGAACTCCAGGGAGAATATGGAAATTCTCAATATTGAGTGATCTGACTCGAGTACATTCGACAAACGGAGCCCTGACATCTTATTACGCCAGAGTAAATCCTATGTACCGATTTCTGTAGTATAACAATTTTTCACGGTTACGCCGCGCTAATTGGCGCTAGCCAAACAGAATCGATGTAATCCTGCACCGGGGTGCCTTTTAATTAACGGTTCCTTGCTCGCCTGGAAAAGGAACGGAGCCAACAAAAGAAGGAAAGTCACGAGGCCGATAAAGGATGAAAAGCTTTCGTTTCGTCTCGGGTACTTCAAGGAGGTTTACCCAGGTGGCTATACGAGCCCGAGTCAGCCCTAATTGAAGGGAAGCTGCAAGAGACCACGGTAGAAATGATTAAACTCTCTCGCGGGGTGGGAGTCTGTCCGGCAGAATTACGTGCTACCGCCTTAACTACCCCGACAATAACACGCGTCCATCAATGCAGCGCAATAATTGGCTAGCATTAGTAGACCGACGATGCACACATAATTCAGGCTGTTGCCCTACCGAGCCACTCGCAGTACACTCGGCTTCCTAATGTTCATTATGTTAAAACCACTCTACTTGAGTTGCAAAGTGTATCTTCTCGTCTGAGGGTTTTCGAGGCTCTGGCTGCGCGTACCTGAGAGCACACCATCAGGCTCGGAGTACAGGGATAGTTTTGGATCGTCGCACCTATCGTGTTACGATCCAAGTAACGAGATCATCCCCCGGTCTCGTTCGGCAGACGGCAGGTCGGCAGCTTCGAGAATACCCCGGAGGCAGAGCCGACTCGAGTTGCCCGCGTCTAAGGCGAACGACCCCCACGGGATTCTCGAGATCCAAGCTCGGAAAATGGTCCTAATTATAATCGCATTAGGCTCGTTCGCGCCGGCTTTCCTCCGGGCTCGCCCGTATATACACTGATCGACTTCCATCTTGTATTTTGTATCTTCCAACTCAATGTTTACCCCAACACAATCCCTCACTCTCTCTTTCTCCCGTCAGTTAATCAACCACCTCGTTCCCTGGTCCTCCTTCGGCAGGTTCATTATAATTTCTAGCGATATCGTAATCGGATTACTGGAGCGGCGATCTGGTAAAAGAGCGGAGTAGACTGATGACTCGAAAGAATGGCGTGCGCACTTGTCGCGAGTTGTTAAAGAGAGAACATATGGTCGCCAACCACCGGGAACTACCGCGGCGATCCGTTTCACCGGGTGATATCGTGTTCCAAATAGCGACGGTTAACTCCGCGGCGCGCGGGCGCGCGCGTATATCCCTGAGCAGGGCGCCGTCGCTGATTTTATTTCACCTGTAGACTGAAACTCAATCTCGACTGGCAGCCGCCAGCCAGGGGTTCCTGATCGAAATCGAAGAACCTCGCGGCGCGTCGTGCCGACTCGATCCTCTCCTCTCGAGGAGGTGCTCCGTTTACAGGAGCAAGCGAAGCGTGTCCTGGCAGAGGGGCACTCTCTGTGTGTACGTGTCCTCGCCGTCCCGCCGGTGTTTCGCGTGCGCTTTGCCCGTGACCACGAAGCGTGGCAGTCGTGCGTGTGTCACTCGATGACTCCTGGCCCTTGCGGATCGCCCTCCTACTCCGCCCAGAACGTGCACGCGTTGCACTCGACAACTCTGCCCTCCTATCCTACCTCCATCTCCTCCTAATGCGCCTCTTTCCAGCTCCCCGGCCTTCTTTTTCCCTCGATCCCAACCTCGGACTGAGGTTACAATGATGTTGGTAACTCCAGACCACTGACCCTTCCACTTCCCTCCTCCTTCGGAGCTTATTCCTGCGCTGGGCGCAGGCTACCGGGTCACTGGAACGACCACTTGTCACTTGCTTAACCCTTGAACCGTCTGGGGGGCAGCCTCGTTACCTTACCATCAAGTATTACCCCTCGGATTTCTTATGTAAAGTCAGGATTGTCGCATGCACGTAGTATCGTGGCAATTGAAGGGTTAAGGGAGCAACTGATCCACTTTAACAGGCGGCGCGGTAGCAGTTGGCCCCGCTCTGGCCATTGATCAATCGGCAAGGTGATTGCACCCCAAGTGCTCCCGATGGTAATGGCCGCGGGCATAATTAATCCGATACGTTGCGCAAGATATCGCATCTTACTGCCGAGTAATAAGATCTGTTGCGAGCGACTGGTTTGATGAAGAGTGGCCAGTTTCTTATTTCGCCGGTATTGTTTTGCTGCCCTCCGATAAAGAGTGGAGGCAATCGAGGTGGAAGAGCGGGAAGGTCCGAGGGGTGCAATCAATTACTGTTGCCGATATGTGTGGCTCTCGGGGCTCAAGCGTAGACAATGTTTCTCTTGTGCAAGGCGATGTCCACTCTGGACACTACTACGTTTACGGGGCCGAACGAGCGGTGGCCCCTCTGTTCTTCTTCCTTTTGTTCCTTCGCTCTCACTCGGCGTATGTCTGCGTATCCACACGGTGCATCAGCTGCAGAACTTCTAGCCGCACTGCTAACAGCCAGCCACGATTTATTCAAGAGTGAAAATTAGGGTCGCTTCCCTTCCGAGCTTTCGGTTATTATCCGTAACAACCTCCCAAACACAGCTTCCTCCATCCTACCATCCTTACAAACATGCTTATTCCGATGGTGTACATCTCTATCTGGAAACTTCCGCAAAACAATCGGTGCTGGCCGCGCCACGGCGCGTCCTACTATCCAGAAGAAAAATCAATCGAGCGCGGTCGAAGGGCAGCGTTTCTTCCGCGTTGACGGCGCTGCTCGAGCGAACAATGAGCCGATCCTTAACGACGTAACGAGATCGAATTAAAAACGGAGCAGCGAAAGATTAGATCTCAACAAGAAACCTCCTAACCGAGCCCTCGCCTATCATTTAATTTACCATCCAATCCCCTCTGCGAGGAGTCGCGCCGTTTAAAGCGGTGCATCGACCACAGAAGAAAACACGGAGTAGCAGAGAGAGAGAGAGAGAGAGAGAGAGAGAGAGAGAGGGAGAGAAAGAAAGATACAGAGAGAAAGAGCGAGGGGGGAGAGGGAAAGAATAAGCTGCTAAGGCAGAAGCAACAAGCACGACGGCTGCTGCTGCTGCTGCTGCTGCCGCTGCATTCAACATCGGCTTCTGCTTCAGGGGTAGATGACTCGAGAGGTCGGCTCTCCTCTCGGGCCTCCGACCTGTGGCTACTGTTCGCCACATGGCCTCCGCGCCTCGGTCCTCCTCGCCTCTGTTTCTTCTTCCTCCTCCTACCAAGCTGCTTCTCCTACTTTCACGCTCGAACCTCTCCTTCGCTCTTACGGGCCGCAATTATTGCCAGTATTCTGGGCCGACGTGACGTGACAGGCTCGGCCAGGGTCAGCCTCCAGGGTTAGCTGAAATTACGGAGGCAGGCGCCTCCACCATGGAACGAGCGCTGCATGTACGCGTGCCACTGACTTTCCGTACCACGAACTCCGCCGCTCTTCCTGCACGCGTGCACGTGCAAGGACGCGCGCTACGAGAACCTTGGGGACAATAAGATTGCTGGTGTACTTGCGGCCTGCAGACTGTACGCCCTCCCTCTAAGCCTCCAGCTGTGGTTATCTAGGAATACTAGAATTGAATTGCATTTGCAAACGAAGGAAAATACAGCCGGATTTGAGGAAAAATTCATTTAGTGTATCTTTAAAATTTCAACAAACTATAATATAATTCGAATACTGGGCAAAGAAACATTTACGGTGAGACGCATGAATTTAATAAGTGCTGGGAAAAGAGTTAACCCGGCAGAGCCATTTCTCGAGCTTCCTTTTCGCCGAGGGGATCAAAAGGTTGAACTCGGTGGCAGCGCACGCTTCGGGAGTAATTAAGCGAACCAATTAACGTGAGCGGGAAAAGAGCGAGCGGACTGCTCTCGACGCTCTCGGAGGTTTGCGGCCTTCGGGCGGAGGCGTTGGATCACGAGTTCTAAAGCACATTCGTGTCACCATGACCACTTAATTCTCGCTGGCAGAATGGAGGGCCAAGATTAAGGCAAGTTAATGCGCCCTGTCAGGTCAACAAGAGAATAACGCCGTAACCTGTGGAGCGGCCAGATAAAACAAGGTATTACGAGGAAGTCTGTGGAAGGGAGAGCTCAGCGAGAGACTGCTAGAGAACGCACTTGGTTGGAGCCTAGGCTCGATTGCGATGGTGCAAGCCAACAAGAGAGCCGTGTAAAGAGAGGAGCGAGGAGAAAGGAGAGAGAGAGTCCAAGTCAGCGCAAAGGCTGGAGGACACCACGGAGGGAGAGAAAGAGCAAAGAGAAAGGAATATGTAAGGGGTGAGAGGGCCGTGACTCGCCCGTGACATCGCGATTACGCTCGCACACCTGTGCCCGACTCAGCTTCGACTCAAGTCAGCCACTTACTTTAGCAGTCGTCACGTGCTACAGCAGCCCAGCCACGCGTCCGATCTCTTCGTCTACTATTCGTCTCCGTACAACGCACTCCACAAGTCCTGGAGATACTTGCCGGAACTTTCGGCGCTGATTGCAGCTGACATTTATTCAAGAAACTCGGGCTTCGGTTAAAGGGGACAAAGTCACATACGAGGGGAACGTTGGCTTGCTTCCAAAAACTCGGATAAAGATGCTCTGAAACAGTAGAGAGATTCAAATGCATTAATATATCGCTGACTTCATCGATGAGTTATCTTCGAGCAAAGACAATGAGCGGAAAGGAAAGTACAAGCTCTATTCTAATGAATGTTACGCGGCAACTTTTACGCATATCGATTAATTCGAACTGGTGTTCCTCGCGGAGATTAAATCTCGGATTTGCAACTCCTTAGTCAGAAGTACATTTGTAAGCTCGTTACGTGATTGCGTGTAATCCAGCGAGCCGCGAGCGAGCGAGCGAGCAGAGCCTCCCACCAACGAGGTGACGAATGCTATTTCGCAGTGAAAAACACTTTGCAAAACTTGACGTATTTCTCAACGCGCTCCCGTCTCTCGGGCCAATTGGTTTTCGAGTTTCGAATTAACTTTAATCGGCCTTCTCGCCATATCACGATACCCATATCTCTCGACGTGTGTAATTTACGGACCGCGACTCGCGCTGCGAAGCTCGACTAAACGCTCCGGCGATTCTACTGGTGGTGGTGTGTGCTCCGTGACTCTCGAGTTAGCGGTGACCGAAAGGGATAGAGCACTATGTATCGCCATGGAAAATTACCGATCTCACTTTTCCACACGTATATGATTACTCCTGCCAGTCGGACACGTGTGCTTCTCTCGCTCGCTAGGGAATCTGTAATAGAGCATACGCCGTCGCGCACGCACCAATAACGAAAGAGTTACGAGCAATTAATCCAGCACGAATTGCCGGAGGTTTCCGCGTCCACCTGGGGTGAGCGCGCGGATTTGTTCCTAATTAGAAGCGCGAAGGTAACGAGCTATCTGAGGGATGTCCGATGAAGATGCGACACTGGAAGTGCGAGAGTGAGAAGGAAGAGCTGCTGGCAGAGGGAACGTCGAGGTGGCGCATGCCACAAGTGTGCCCGGCACGGCTCTGCTATAGGGTTACAGGACGGTACTCTTCTTCTCCGTTGCTTGGGTTTAATGTTACGAGGTGCGTTATGTGACATATTACGCTATGGGGGAAGCCTTAGGCCCTTCGCGAAACAGGCACACATTCTTCGCCTGGCAGTGATCACATGCGAGTCTGGAAACTCGATGAGTAGGAACGCATAGAACCCTGATGAATTAATCTGCCTCGGTAGGCTTCCACTTTATAGCCAACCTAATTAAGCCGGCAGCAGCCTTAGAGCTACGAAAATGAAAGTTCCTGCGGCTTTTTTGCAATCGAATCTCAGCACTTCTCGAGTCCCAGTTTCCCGGGGAATCTAAGCCACGCGATGGCTTCTTTAATAGAGTATGAAATGGCAGAGAGAGAAAGAGAGAGAGAGGGAGCAATTTGCGGGCCTTGTTCCGGGGGGGCCCTAATGCGATGACTTTCACGCGTAAGACGGACGCTCGAGCGCCGATTACGGTGACCGAAGCACTTTGCAAGATAAACACACGGGCCCGCTCCTCATCATTTGCCTGCAACACGGATCCCCATTCATTCTGACGATAGTAGAGCGATAATAATACAGATTTCACGTGTTACCTAACGCCTGAGAACACGATGTTTCTGGCCGACAGTGCTTTTAGCTGGACTGCATTTGCGGTTATGGTGGTTTCATCAAAAATCCGCAGAAAACTCGGGCCACTCTCCCTTTCAGCGCTCACTTCCACGGGTGTTAGCATGCATTATTTCAGCGGGCTAATGCCCTGCATCCGCGGAATGACTGGTTGCACGGTTTGCGCAATCCAAGAGCGAGATAAGGAATCCCGTAGGGCAGTAAAACAGCCGGCGATCCGGATCGCTCTCTCAGTTTTCCGGGGGGCTTTCGAGTCCGGGGCCCTCGTTACCTCCGCAAGCACCTTCGATTTCTAGCCCATTGTGGCTTTCGCAGGCACGAGAGTAACTGCAGTGCAACGAACAACGGACCAGACAGGACACACAGCTCAGAGAGAAAGGGAGGAGAGGCGAGAGGGGGTGGGTGGGGTGCTCGCTATCAGATCGCGCTAACTTAGCGTTGCACCTCGTAAAAGGATAATAGATAATGACCGCTCGGGGGCGAAAAGATCGGGCACGCCAAGCCGGCAAAAAGCCGACTGGCGAGCGGATAGCGGAAAATTAATGTTTTCTTTCGGAGCAGGAGCAGCGGTATATGTTGTGTGTCGGCAGAGAGTGCGGCGAGCGTCCAATTGTTGGCGGCCGAGGGTGCCCTCGCCCGAATCGTACCCAATGAAGTCAATACGGACAATAGCCCGATAAGTAGATAATAATGCATAATATAATAAGAGAGAGCACCGGCTGTACGTGTAGCCCGGCGCTCGTACGTGACGCAGCGTGTGTTAGTAGCACGCGCCACATTGAGCCGCCAATTCAACTGGTTGAGCAGCCTTTAACGACTCCTTTCTACGCGGGCGAACTCCGCCTCGCACAATGCCGTTTCTTAAATTTTATCGTTGCTCGTCGAGCGGCCTGGCTGTATTGTTGAATTTATGTTGCGCCAGCCCGAGCGTGCCCTGATAAGCCTAAAGAGCGAGTGCCTGCTTTTCCGGCCCTGTCAACCGCGATCGTGATTACGAACACGTATCTCGCCAGCGAGAGAGTTAAGCTACCTCTCAGCCAATATGCTACATGCTGCAACTCCTAATTTTAAGCCTGTTGGAAGTTAGTCTCTTGAACTGGCCCACTAAACGAATGAAAGCTTGTTAGTAATGGCCGAGCTTTTCTGCTGCTTGCAAGAGGATTTTACTGACGACGAAAGCACGAAATAGTATAATTTCTCGACGGGATAGACACTGCGAATCAGGTGGGATATATCATGAAACATTGCACTATTGACACATGAATCGGGTCGAGCAAGCTTCCAAGGATGCGAGCGCGCAATGCTAACAACCTGTTAAATTGCTTACGGCTTTAACACCCCATAACTCACGAACCCCATGCGCACGGCTGCCGCTCCAATCGCCGAAAGCTACTGCGGGTTGTCATCTCACTTTATCATTCGCTCATTGTGTCCCTCGTACTACCATCGAATTCTACACAGAGTAGCTCAAAAAACACCGTCCAAGACAAGCGTGGGCATAAACAGATCCAAACAATCTTTCATCAGAGTACAATCAGAACTCCTCGGCTGGTGTGGCTTGTTAGCAAGGAGCATTAACCTTATCCCCATCTTTACGGGCAAAAAGTGTCAGTACTGGCAGTGGCGTCTGTGAAACGATATCCCGTAAATATTTGGTCGCATCCAGCCACCGAGCGGAGCCAGTCTGTTTATTCGGCAGGCGGACGAAAGGCAGCGGGCGGGCATGAGTTAAATAATTCGGCTTAATTAAATCCGCGTTAAGCGTACGAGTCAAACAGAAACCCGTATCAAGAGCGGCACGGAGAGGGGAGAAAGCGAGGGAAGGGTAAATTAAAGGCAGAGCAGCGGGGAAGCATAGCGGGATTAAAATCGCGCCTTCCTTTCGTCGCCAGTGTAATTATACCGTGAAAACTTTTCCCGACGACAACTTTTTCCTCCGCGCTCTCTCTCTCTCTCTCCGCCCGTGGAGGAGCACAGTCCGCCGTTCAAGAGTGGTGAGCGCATAATATTTCCTGAAAGTCCGAAACTAAGCGAGCGAGCGGCTTGATACGACGGCTCCAAAGTGCGAACGCAGTAGAGGAGAGAGAAATAATTAAAATCCAGGTTGACCCGGCATAGCAGCGAGGAGGGTTTTTCGGCGTATCGCGCTCGCGCGAGGGGCGCCCACGAGCTGCTAAACGGTGGAAAAGCGAAACACGGGGTGGTTCGGTGGTGAAGAAGGGTCGACGAGTGTCGCGCGGGTACGCTGAAGGTGGAAGGCCAGCAGGAAAAGACACAGAACGAGAACGTGGCGGAGGTGATGGTGGTGGCGGAGGCGAGGGAGGAGAAGGAGGCAGAAGGACGGGGAGGCCAGCAAAAAACACGGAAACGAATAGGAGCAGCGGGCACACACGGGCAAGAAGAAAACGTCGGCTAGGTAAAAGCGAGAGAGTGCAATTACCCACTGGCAGCGGAAAACAAACTAAAAGGGAAAAGAGGGCCGCGGAACGGAGTGCTACTGGTGGTGCTGCGGCAAGGGACGAGGCAAGAGTAGCAGAAACCGGCGAACAGAGCCGCGGGAGGGAATAGGAGAAATGCTGTGACGCCTATATACGTGTATGCCTCTGCCTCTCCGCTCCGCTCCGCGCCGGAGTAGACGGGAGCGCGAGCGAGAGCGGCCTATTGGAATAAGTGGAGAAATAGAGAGAAGGAGGAAAAGGGGCTTTACAGAAGGAGAGCTCGACAGATACGTCGGATTGGAGAGACCGAGAGGCCAGCAGCGCTGTAACGAGAGAAGAGGAGGAGAACGGAGAGAGGGAGATGCAGAGATTACCATATAATGGTGCCCCGAGGGTGCATAAGCTGCGCCACAACGTAATTTCTTCGTCCCTTTTCAACGAACAGTGGCAACGGTACGCACACATCCACTCTCGGCCGCTCTCGCTCTCCGTTACTCTCCTCCAAGCCCTCTCTCGCCAACCTTCTCCACGCATACATCCACTCATACTTACTACATGCCTACCTACATACATACGTACACGCTGCTCCCTGTACTGTTGGCTGCCCTCACCCAACCTCTACGGAGAACTTGTTGCAAGCCGTGCATTGCGTCGTCAAGTCAGTCAAACGTAATCCACCTACTTACGTGAGCCTTATCCCCTTCCCTTAGGACTGAGATATCGTTTCGTAGGGGGATGCCCGGTACAACAAGAACTTGAGCAACATGCTACGTGTACCAAACTAGGAACCTACCTAGTCAATCTGATCCCGATTTCGGTCGAAAGTATTTTGGTAATTAAAAGAAATGAGATTTGGAGGGACTGGAGAAAGGGGGACTTTGGACAGCTAAAGTTAGATGTCCCTTGAAGAGTGTAGGAGCATCAGGGCCCGAATCTCGATCGCGTGAGAGACTGATAAGATGGGGGAGCCCGGCTGCCTCGCGAGTAGCACGCGTCTCACATTTTGACGTCTTCAAGCAGCACGTGACTGGTGTATTTATCAGCGACACATATGCGGCCCGGGGAAGCCGGCTTCGAGAGACGCACACACGCGTGCACATGTACACGATAGCACGCACAGTTCCAGAGCTGAAGAGTGGTAGTGGCGAGTGCAGTGGACAGTGTGTGCAGCAACGCACACGAGGAGGAGGCAATGAACTTCACCTCCCCGGCTCTCGTACGCTCGGCTCGACGACGAAGACGAGGACGACGCGACGTAGCGCGACGAGGACGAGGACGAGGACGATGCCGGCTTTTACGCGTGTACAATGGCCCGTGTTTATGCCCTCTCCTTCTTTTTCAGTCAGCGCCAGTACGCACGACATACGCGTGCACTTGCGTGTCCTACACGCACGCCTCTGCTCCTCCAAGGCTCGCGCGCTGCTCACTGTGAAAAGCGACGTAACGTTCCGAACTTTCAGATAACATCTCTCCGTCTCTCTTTCTCTGTCTCTCAGTGCCTCGTTCTCGAGGCAGAGTGTACCTACGCAACACGGAGAACCGTACGGTCCGGTCCGAGCGCATGCTACTTGCCCTCTGACTTTCGATCAAATGGAAGGTTCAAGCTGAGAAGGGAACTTCGCCTGAAATTGGCCGGGCTGTTATCGGCCCCGGTTTTAAAGAGCTCGTAAAATTGCGTTTCTATCGCACATCTTATCGCACTCGCTGTGCCTTAATAATATCCCTCGTACTTCACTCCAGGGATCTCCGAAGTACACACTGCTACCGGTTACGGACAGTTTACTCAGACGACTTCCAGTATTACGGCTGGCTTTCGGAACCTCGCTTCAAATGAACATTCCCTAATAGCCACCCAGCTGACTCCAAAAGGAAGATTCTCTGCTAGGCTTTAAATATAAGTTTGCTTGCTTGTCAACGAGACGATTACGGCATCCAGTGGATCCAGCACTTTTATTAAGATGAAACTAACATCAACGAGTGAACGTTGACAGAGGCTGTGATCGGTGTCCGATGCAAGGCGTATAAACCTCCTTCGTATTCCCGTGATCCGGCATTAGCACACGTGTCACAGACGCGCTCTATACTTATCCTCGCTAGGAGAGATGATGACTTTTACGAAATATCTCGAGAAACTTTCGCTCGCGCCTCGTAAAGGGACTATCGGTGGTCATAGCCATCGAATTTACAGCCATCTCACCGAAGCTCAATCAGATGATGGCTTATAATTCGATGCTTTCCTCGAGGTTTGCTTGAAAGATAACTAATCAAAGTCCTAGTGGGCATAAGAAAAGTGATCGGTGGAGAGTGCGATTCATCCCGGGTGACGGTTTGAATGGGGAATCGAGCGGTGGCGGAGGCGCGCGTGGTCAACGCGGGGCACGCAGCGTGCAATTTTCCTAAGTCAGGCCACTTATACTCATTTACGTTCAGGTTTGCATCATCGCGGTAGTAAAGTGTTACTGCTAGGCACAGGTGCGCCCTGCTTTTTCTTTTTAGACAGTGTCCGTTGGTCGGTCGGTCGGTTGGTTGGTTTGCCTGGCTGGGTTGTGCTCGGTGGTTGGTTAGTTGGTTGCTTACGCGCCTTCTTGGTTCGGTCGTGAGTCTTTTTCTTCGTGCCTCTCTACGGGCACCTAACGAGTCCGGGGCCTGTCATTATCCGCTCTTGCTACCTCCCTAGCTCCTCCATCTACGCGCAGATTATCCTGGAAAGTTATTGCGGTAAACTCGGACAATGACGACGGAATCGAATGCATTTTCTGTATCCTCGGCCAGTGGCCTCGCCCGCCGCCTACCTCCGCCACCACACTTCTTCCGCCCCGCCGTCCACTAGTCTGATTTGTCGCGTGCCTTTTTATTTCTCCGAGAAGGAATACCTCACTAACACGCTCGAAGAAAGAGCGAGAGAGAGTGAGGTAGAGAGAAATATGTTCTACGTAAATCACATTTCCCAGGACAGCCCCGATCGTGCTCCTCGTCCGCAAACGAATCGAGTCTTCTCAATTTCCTCCGCGCTGGATTCCTTTCTTTTCTCTTGAATTTACGGGCAATCGAATGTAGCCTCAAATGACGGCCATAAAGAACCAGTAGTTTGTTTGGCTAGCATTGCTACTTCCTTTCGTAAGCTTGCCGAGTGAAATGAGAATTGCGAGAGCGCGTAAGCGTATCCTACGAAGAAATGGCCTGCTCGCAGAAAACACTGATTGCCGGCGTCTCTTCGTATTTAGATCGCGAGTTCAAACGTGCGTCCCTTTTTCAGGCGGGTGTGCCAAGGTATCTAAGAAGGTCTAGGCGGAAACAATTACAGCGCGCGACTCGACCAAGGCGCACTGTTAAAAATTAGTTGATTGCGCAAGTCATCTCTAACGGGAATCAGCCTAGCAAAGGTATCGCTCGCCGGCTCAATTAATACCTACTACGCGCCGAACAATTTTAGCGGCGCTCTTATCTGACGGTGATTCGCCACGGTGAAAAATAAGGCATCAATCGATGCCACGGCGTGGCATCATCTGCGCGGCGCGGCGCGGCGCGGCTCGGCCAGAATACACAGCTCCTAGCGGGACGGGTCGCGCGCGCGAGAGTACTTCAACTTTTAACGGTCCATTAAAGTTTCTGCAATCCGTGCGTACCTTATTTAACAGGAGAACCGCCGGAGTCCCCGAAGCCGCACCGCACACTACCGACCACCATAATTCCTTCCGTGTGCGCGTGTTTCGCGCTTACGCAATCGCAGAGAGCACCGGGAGTATCATAAGCGTGTACATACGAATGCGTACCAACAGGGTCGATTAGGCGGCGCGCTCGTAAACGTCCCGTAAAAAATCATCCCCCTGGAAATTGCGGTAGGCTTTAGCTCGCGCGCGCGCTCGCTCGTTCGAATAATCGATTCGTAACCTTTTCGCCGTGTCCAAGTATTACAGAAAGGCATCGCGGCAGACTTTCGCGAGAGAAGGCCACACAGAGCTAGCAGATTAGTCGAAACAATTATCGGCGGAAAGTCGTATACTCGTGAAAAAGACTGAATGAGCCCATAATTTCGCTAGTCGTACCGCTCTTCTCACTCACTCTCCCTCGCTGTTTGTTATCACTCGCTTGGTAGAGTTGGCACGCTCCAGAGCAAATCGTGCCTTTAAATGTTGCACGCGATTTCTCGCTCCGCGGCTATCCAATTATCGTCCTAAGCGCCAACTAGCCCAGCTGCAACTGCGCTGGATAGCTCTTGCGACGAATGGTAAATAACAATAAATAACCAGCGGCGAGCAACATGAAGCGGCATTTCTGCGCGCCAGTCTATCACCAGCTTGCTGAAATGCAACTAAGGACCGTCGATTGTAGAGTGCGCCTTATTACAAACTTGGCTAGCGTCACGATGGTGGCATTATTATCTATGAGTGTCGAACAAAGTTTCGAGAGAAGAGGAGGAAGGTAATGGGTTGCTTCTCCGAGTAACCCTCGGCGAAGACTGTCGCGCGGGACTTGAAACATTTGTTGACACGTTCTGCCGAGCGTTCAAACGAGACAAGGGACTTATTTCGGGCGAGCACCTTAAGCATCGGGCGACGAGGGTCGACACCATGCACTCGGAAGAGCACCCGCTTACAGCTGACACGCTGCACTTTCCACTTGTAGCTTCTCTCGATCCTACCAGATATCTTCTATAATACTTTACTGTTCTATGCAACTATATCTGATACACTTTCATATGAATCTCCTGTGATATTAAATCATCCGAGTAATATATTCTCAAGAGATTCTTCATTAATTACCATATATCGCTGATCGAAATGAAAAAGAATGAAAGAATTCCCCGCGAAATTTTTGCTTCGCTGGTAATTATCGGTCAGGTACTGGAGGATCCTCGTCGAGCATTTCCATCCGCGTGTCCCTCGGGCCATAAATACGACAGAGGTACGCAGCGGTGCGTACACGTGCGTGTATGTACGTGCAAACGGTTCACCCACGCTGCCGCACCGTCCCCCTCCTCACTGTCTTTAACGTCTCGTGTGCAGTTGGTGCGGTTACGTCAGGTATTAAGAGGCCGTGCCCCCGGTGACGAAAGCATCAAGGTTGCGCCATACATTGGGGTTCGATGTACCCATGATTTCCTTAACGAATAATTAAAATATACGAGTTAAAATATTTTAAATCATTCCAGAGCCCACAAGGGGTAGTAATCAGGAGACTGTATGGAGCACGCTTTGGAAATCGATCCAAAGATCGTGCCGGAGTGAACAGCTGCGGAGAAGCCGCGGGGATTCTGGCTTTCCCGGCTGTCCAACGGGAAGCACCTCTGGGTCGCTGGGTGTGCAACCTCGGCAGTAAGCGCGGCTTGATGATCGTGCATAACGCTATCGTTGCGGCGGAGAAGAGGCGGTTGGCGGAGGCAGAGGGAGGGCCGAGAGAGAGAGAAGAGAGAAGAGAGGAGTGGAGGTGGGGCAGAGAGGTACGGTGGAGAAAGGAAGAAAGGCGGAAAGATCGAGCCACGGCCAAGAAAGGAGGACAGAGGACAGAAGATGGTGTTCCATCGACGGTGTTCCTGTCGAGGCGATACGCAGGGACCCGTTTGGTGTTGGAGTCGGTGTCCCGGTGTGCTTGGTGGCTTGGTGTCGACGAGCCGCGTGGGTAACCGGTTTGGCGGGTCCCGCAGTTGCAATGCACGCACGTGTACGTATCGGTCCGCCGCACGCACACCCTACGCCCCGGGCCTCTTATACGCGCACGCACACCTTTCCGCCTCCTACCAAGATGTGTCCAGCGGGAGAGGATTCTCCGGCCGAACGTATTATACACCCGAGATACTGGTCTAAATATAGCATCGCATTTACATACGAGTCCTAAAGAGCAGGGCTGGATTAATGTGTAGACACCAAACGGACGCCTGTCCTTCTCTCACCCTTCTTCGACCCCGATTCCCGGACAACCGACTTGCTACACCCCGCGTCCTAGTCTGCGACAGGTAACTACGTACTACCAGGAGATTCAATAGGAAAGTCGTACAGCTGGCCGATCGTGAAAGAAAACGATTGGAATCTTTTACTGGTGTCATTAAAAAATCAGGTATAATGTGTGATAGTGTGACATTAATTTCTAGGTTGCTAAATAGCGTAGGCTCATAGGAGGCACTGAAACACGAGCGTTTCTACTTGAGGAGGACCGGTTAGAGCCCCGTCTGACACGGATGATCCCCAGACGAGAGCGAGATTTCCGAGAGAGATTAGCTATCCCCGCGAACTTGCTAGCAAAGCGGAGAGATACTACTCGAGTTCGGGACTCGCGAGCGCGCGCGTTGATCCCTTCAAACCTCGACCCTGTCGAACTCGATGCCAGCACGCGTCATTCTCCGTGGATAATCGCTCAACGCAACGAGATAAATCGGACATGCCGGCACGCTGCGGGCTACCGAATGTAGAGCCGTTCTCTCGAGATGGGCCTCGATAAAGAGAACGGCCACTCGTTTCACAACCGGCGAGCAAAAACAATTCGACCGAAGAGAAAAAATTGAACACCTCGTTAAAAGCTTGCACTGAAATAGGCGTACAGAGGCAGCGATTATTCATGGCGGATGAAAGGATGACTGGCGGATTTTCCTTATTTTCGGATTCAGTGATCGCCGGGGCCGGAAGCCCGTGGAAGAACGGGACAGGGATTCAGTTTGCCCGTCCTCGACTTGGGAAATAAATGATAGGCCCGACAGCTCCGTTCGTAACACGGTGAGCAAGTAGATAGAAAGAGGAGTGGAAAAGAGCGTAGCGGTCGAAGAAGGATAAGAGGCAGTGTGCGGTGGAAGGGGCAAGGTGGATGGTCCGCAGAGGGAGGAGGCCAGCCAGCATCTCTCTCGAAACTAATTATCAACGCATCAAATATAACTTAGCTCGGCTACCGTATTCTTAAGCCGTCTCCTCTTTAAGACCCGTCTTTATTATTTCTTATTTACTTATTCCTTCCTGCCGCGCCTCCGCCACTTTTAATTGGACGGGCCTACGTGCCACCGATGATTCGGTGCTTCGACCAGTTTACACGCGACCTGATCGTTATGACACACCCGTCTCGTACTTACACCTTCCACTTTGCTCCCCGTGCCTTTTCGTTTGACACGTTTTTAAGACCTCTCCCGGCCAGCCGCGGGATTAAATGGATTACAAGTTGAACGATCACCCATCTCCCCACCCCGCCCCTTCGCCCCCAGAGCAAAACCAAAACGAAAACCAGCAGAAAAACGAGACGATGCTCATGCATTATTATCCACCGTCAAACCTCGCATCAATTTGCATTAACCTTTACACAACTCTAATTGTTAAGACTTTTTAACCTGTCATGATAATTCTGGTATTGAGAGCTTAATTGGCTAATGCGCACAAGTATCCGAGGTGATGATTTATTATCAAAGAACGTAATAAATGGAAGAAGGAAGCTATAGATGTACGATCAAAAGATAGATAAAAGATAGTATGTACTACAAAGTGCGAGTGTAACAAATGCAGTGCTATTGAACAGTGTCTGGTTTGGTAGTTTCGTTGGAAGAGTCTCCACCGATGGCAAGCATTCTGAATAGCACTATTACTCTGGGAATACGATCGATCATCGGCTATGATCACGAGGAGTAGGATCGGCTCGCGTCTACTGGGCTCATCCCCAGTTTTTCCTGGTGGCGAAAGTTCAAGCAGGGTAGTTTTCAGGGGGTTCGAGCCTTCCGGCGGCGGGCGGACTGTTCGCTCGAGACGGCGATTTCCGCGGTAGTAAAAAGCTCGCTCGCGCATAATTTAGCGCTCTGTAGGGTAATACGCGTGGCCCTCTCCCACTGGCGCTCGACACGGGACCCCGAGACTCTCTCTCTCTCTCTCTCTCTCTCTCTCTCTCTCTCTCTCCTCTGCAACCCCATACATACTCGATTGCGCCTCGTGAAAAGCGGAGGCGGCAGAGGAGCACCATCGCCGGGGATAAATGCTAACTCGAGGTCCTGGAACGACGCCAGAGCACCGTTCATAAATCCGCGCACGTCCCGACCTCCTAGCCACCGGCTTCTGACTGTTAGTATGCTTCGTCCTTTCCTACCTTCCTCCCTTCCCACCTTTCTACTACCTTTTCTTCCGACAGACCGCTACTCTACTTCGCATTAACTCACCCATCTCAAATCCACCGAGTTCCTTGAATTATAATCATCCTATCTAATAATACGGGATAACAACGGCACGCGAATTTGCTAGGATATGAAAGGGGACGGTAAAAAGAAAGTTGCAAGTCTGTCGGAGTAAGTAGACGTCTGTTATAAGAAGACAGAATTATAATAGCTGCAGGGTTGCAATAATGGAGCAAGAGGGGAATCGTTCTTGGGATCTAAACGTTTATAGCCTGCATAGTCATAGGATCGTTAGTAGCGATTTTTCCAAATGGGAAACGGGCGATGTTCGCCCTCTTTTGGCAGGGATGGTAGTCCTGGCAATCGAGATTTCGGAAAGGACTGAGGTACACCGAAGAACGTAATTTGGTGCAATGACTATCCTTGTCGAAGGAATTGCAACTTCCATAGACACGTTTCCGAGTCAAGGAACGCAGTAGTGTGGAGAGGTCTCGTTGGTTGGAGAGGGGCCAAGTCGTATCGTAAGTCTTATCTGAAAGGTGCCTTCTTATCGTTCGCTTGGTTTCAAAGTTTGCTCGACACGCCTCTCGGGCAATTGCATTGCCTCGTGCGCAGTCGAAGTGACAATTATTTCAATCCACGCGATCGTTACCGTTGTCTGAAACTGCCCTGCTCCATGAGAAACGCGTCAAGATTGTCTCTCGCCAAATGAATAATTCAGAGGAACGAACCACCACTCTTGTCCGTGCACTACTACTTCCAGGAAAGAGGAGATTGCGCGATAACCGTTTTGTCTCTTTATTAACATGGCGAAAAACTATCCCTCTGCCCAGCGAATGCAATTCTCCGCAAGAAAATAAACACAATGGCCTTCCAGTTCTAAAGGATCCGGAGAACCGGCGAATCACGCGTTCGTAAGTTTGCCAGTTCCTATCTCTTTTCAAGGGAGCACAAAAACCGTAAGTTCATCCGACATTTGCACTTGAATTGAAAGTTCTCTAAAAGCATACGCCGGCTTTAATTAAATTTATCCGTTTACCGAGAACACGCTGTGAAACTTCGTGCGGGGCTTTCCGCACGAAATAAAGTGCTCAAGTAGCACTCGGAAAGTTGGCGTGCGAATCGCTGGAAATCGTCTCAAGCAAGAGGGTCGGCCAAGAAAGGGAAGTGTACGTAGGGCAAGCACGCACGCAGGCACGCATACCGACGCCAGAAAAGTTTTAATGACGACTCCTCCATTATGTACGCGATAGTCACGCGTGTCGTTTTTTCCCCGGCGTGCTCCTCAAATAGAGACTTAGAGAAAAACGTCGCCTGCTCCGTAATCAAGTAGGGTGCTCGTCATTACGGAAGAGAACTCGCGCCTCCTTAAATCTATTTTTGGTAGCCGGCCAAAAAATCACTCTACTATCACTCCGACCAGATGTTCGACTCGTTTCGAGGGCGTGGATAAAGCGATGAAAAATATTCATGTTTTTTCCTTGATGAAGCGATATCGAGAGCGCACTTAATTACAATTTATGCAACAATATTTTTTCGCCTGCATCCTTTCGCCATCTCGAACAGAAATTAAAACGCACCAATATTACTCGCCGGACAATTGGGGAAAATGAAATTTTAATTGCTACTGGATAAAATGAAACGAACGGGCAAGAACAGTGCCGGTTCGATGGGCAATCGAGCAATTACCGAGTGCATTCTAATTTAGCGTATCGAATTGATCGATCCCGATGAAAAAGCGTGCGTAATCCTGCCGGTAAGCTCTCGTTCCTGCATAACGTTTTGCGGCAATTTGGGTAGCGGGCGGCAGAGAGCCTTGCGAACGGGGCCGAACTCCCGAGGATTTACGCTTTCACGATAAAAACCAGCGGATAGAGAGAATTACACAGTGAAGTGCAGTGCAAAGAGCATTGCGTGCAGATAGCTCGAGAATACCGTACTTTCGGAAAGCACCCTCTCTTCTCTGTTCGCCGCTTTGGCCAGCCCCTTTCACTGTTTACCAAGCTTCCTGCTATCAGAAAGGCGAAACCTTGCTTCGCGCAAAATGAAAGAGACGAAAAAGGGACTAGTCGCTGTTTGATATCGCCGATCTCGAAAGGCAGCCTATCCGATAGACACGTCGTTCGAGCGCTACAGATAAATTGATAAGGACACGCACATGTCGCGCTCGCGTCCACCAACTTAACAACACAACGAACAAGATCGAATCTTGACCACGATTTAGTAGCAATTACCGGGCGGGCGTACCCGACAAATTGCAACAAATGCATCCTGCTTGAGATAGTCGAGCAGGGAGCGTAATTATGCTGGGTGCTCGGGCCTTGAAATTTTTCGATGCCGAGCACCGGAGCACCGGTAACTCTGGTTCTGGCTGCTGCTGCCCCAACAGAGACTAGGTCAAGTCTACGTGACTTGACCGCACGAAGGACAAGTCGTACTTGCTCGCCACGGCGACTTTACACTTACGGCTATGAGAGTAAAAGCTGCCGTGACTCCGAGACCTGTTCCCTTCAGAAAAATCGAGCCTGCTCTGCTCTGGTTCGCTTGGGAAAAATGCTCCAAGAATCTAGATTGGTAGACACATATGGAAATGCCCGGCACAAGTTCCATCGAGAGCGACACCCAACTATAACAGGGTCTATCGTATTCTGCGAGTGTGGCGAGAGCATGCAAACTGGATACGTGACAATACAAATAAATAGAATCTTTTGAAAACACCGGACAGGTATTCTGGCCGAGCTCTATTGACGAAGTTCACTGAACTATTGGTATTTACCATAACACATCAAACAAGCTGAACCAGATACTCCGAGCGTCTGTGATATTGCGCACGTCGAGTTTTAAAATCTAAGAGCCGAGCATTAACCGGCAATCAGCGTTGATTTAATCGCGATACTGACCTTGCCGCTAAACGAGCACTTCTGGCTGATCGCTAGAAACTTGTTTGCGACATCGAGCAAACCTCATTGCAAAGTTCAGAGCCCCGTGCAAGCAGGCAAGCAGGCGCGCGAGCGCGTTTGTTACATGCCACACGGAGCAGAGCCAGTCAGCACACATTACGTGTCGCAGAGCCAACCGCTCGAATAACTCGGTGAAACATGATCGCCGATTTCGAATTCCCGCTGCCGGATGACAGAAGTATTGAAACTTCTGTTAGCCGCTAATTAAGATTAGCTCAATTATACGCGTTTAACCCACTTTCGCCGGAGTTGCGCAAGCGACGCCGCACCGTCCTCCCGGACGGCATGAAAGAGCTGAGAGCGCGCGAGCGCGCGACAGATGCTAATAACGATTCCCAGTGCTTTTAATAAGAGTAGCCGGCAAAAAAGGACGTAACGTGCAACAGTTAAAGCGAGGCTTCAATTAAACGGAGGCAATTAATAGTACGTACGCACCGAATATTTATTATCGGACAGACTGATAATAATAGTAACGAGGGAGTGCGATGCGAGACCATACGCTCCTCGGTGAATCATCTGCTGGTGCTCGGAGTAGCATGCTTAGAGAGGAGAGAGGCCATTATTAAGCGCGACGTAAGTGAATAATTAACGTCCCTTTAATTACGCGCGCGACAGCAAGACACCAACAATTAATGGCTTCTAGTAGCCACTGTTGCATGCCAGCGCCGAGAGGATGTACATAGGCGCTCGATCCGGAAAAAGCTAACGAATTCAAGAGAGCTCATTCACTTTCTATGAAATCATCGGCTGGCATTGGAAATTGGTGAGGCGCCGCGCTGCGCGCATTAATGATCCCGGTGCTAATAGGCGCAGCTAATGCTTCGGAATCAGGCGGACAGTAGGCATTGCAATACTGAAGGCGAGTGTTCATCGGCTGAGAGAGGCTCGATTAAAATTCGCGATGCCTTAAGCGAAGTCGGCAGGGAAGGCAGAAATGAGCCGCGCAGGCATAACGGTGTCAGAGGGATCGAGCTTGTATCTGGTTCAAGGGCCGAGCGCTGCCGTGTGCACTTTTAAGAAAGTCCCCGACTTCACGGGAAATACTAACTGCGATGGAAATGGGATTCAAGGCCGGGCAGGAAAAAAACACGAGTAATACGGCAGTGGAATATTGCGAGACAATGTTGCAATATCAGACTAAGCTAAGTGGTCACGCTAGTCTAAACGATTTTCCGCCCGACCATTGGGAGTTACGAGGACTGTCGCAAGGGGACCGCCGCCTTGCAATGAGTCAGAGAGCGAACTTGAGAGAAGCGTGTTGACTCGAAGAACAGCGGGTCTAAGAGAGGATAGAGTAGATTTTTCGTCGGGTTAGAGGCTATTCAAAGAAGGCAAGATGAGCCAAGATCGGTGTGCCAAACGGCCCTGCTGCGGAGAGTCCTCCGGACGTCTCGAAGAAAAGCAAAAGCGCATAAGCAGAGGACGCGAGCACCTCGATGGCACGAGTCCACCGATCTCCGAGCAGTAGAGGGTGGGAGGACATTGGAGAGTGCACACACGACGTGCAAGCAAGACGCAGACATGCAGAGGCTCTCGCGCACATAGACACACACACACACACACACGCCGAGCAAGAGCAAGAGGTAGGAGGAGCAGCTCAACAACCATACGTTTGAGTTGGTTGACCCGGAGAACAGGCACGTTCCTACCTTCACCTCAACTTCGTCCTAAGGAATTGCCTTCACGCTTGCGATTTCATTCCACGCAACCCGTGTACTGCGACCAACGGTTCATTCCCGGGGCTGACCCTTCCCTGGCCAGATTGCCCGAAATTAATAGTCCGCCGGCAAACGAGGAAGCGGAACTTCGATGCGAGATGTTTAGCCAACAAGCATCCTCATAATGCATACTCCCCGAGAGCTAACAGTTGCCTCCCGCCAGTAAGGCAAATTTCACGAGCGCCCAAATACTTAAATGAATAAACACTCATGGAAATAAGCTTGCCGGCTAAAGTCCGCGTAAACGTATAAACGAAAGCTTTACTGGCGTACTTCTCGTCTATCATTTCCCTCACCGTCCGAGCTCTCAGTCTCAAGGATATACGAGTCTAGAATAGCATAGTCTTCTGTGCGCGAGTTTCCAAGGTGCTAAAGGGCGATTTCGTGCAACAAAACGCGCCGGTGTCCAATATCAAACCTAGGAGAGAATCGCTCGGCAGGAGTGATCCTCTGCCAGCCGATCTCCGAACCGTCCTCCGCTGGGACAATGCAACACCCAGCCAGAGCTATCTTCTCCGTGTTCTCTGCAATGGCCATAATCCACGGCGCGGCGGCGGCGGCGTCTTCCGTTTTCTAGGCCATGGAAAGACAACGAGCGGTGTACCTCCGCGACTCCGGAAGCTCCACTCGCAACGGATATCGGAGAGTAAAGCTGGTATTACGAGAGGGGTACCAGATCGAAATAGTGCAGAAGCAGATAGGAGGAGGGAGCGGGAGAGATTAACGTAGAGGCGGGCGTACGTAGCGGACGGACAGGAGTCGTGGTGGCAGGGAGGCGTACACGAGGGAAAAGGGCATCGAAGAGGAAGAAACGAGCAAGGAAAGGAGAGAAAGAGAGAGAGAGAGAGTGAGAGAGTGGGAGAGGGGAAGAGCAAAGGGAGCGAAGAAAAGAGGGAACTTCGAGGATTGTGCGCCTCTGGCGCGATGTTCAGCTCGTGGAGGATTACTACCTCTTCAAGTGGCGCAGAGGAGGGAAGAATAGAGTGAGCGAGCGGCTCCGGAGAACGAGGAGAGCTCGAAGAAAGAAAGGGAGGGAAAAGGACGCAGCCGGGGAGAGAGGGACGACGTCACGTCGTCAATCATGGTCCAGTTGCTCCTATGTACTACATACTCTCGCTCTCTCTCTCTCTCTCTCTCTCCCGCTCGCACGCGGACCACGGAGAGCGGAGACCTGTACATGCTACTGCATTGTGGCGCACAATGTTCAATCATCTCTCCGTCGATTCCTTCGGCTTTAATTGAAGAAAGGCTCCCCCGAAGATGCGCGGCCCGGCGCGGCGCGGCGCGGCGACGGGGACCGCGCGCGCGGGAAGAGCAGCGAGTGGCGGCGCGAGGGGAAGCGAGGGGAGGGGGAGTAGGGTGCTGGGTCGAGAAAGAGAGCGCGAAACGCGCGGCTCGAAGGAGAGAAGGAGCCTGGCATCGGTGTAGGGCCAGCTGAGAAACGGAGGAGAGAGAGCGAGAGTGAGCAGGAGCAGGAGGAGGGGAGGGAGGAGGTAGAGCGAAAAAAGAAAGAATCGCGGGGGTGTCGTTGACCCGACGGCGACGACGATATTGTGTACCACTTCAGTCTTTAAGTCGAGGCCTCGAGGAACCTGGCAAGGAATAAGGACCTCCTCAGCCACACTCAGCCGAGTCCTTGGGGAACACGGATCATTAACCAGGGCGAACCGCGAAATACGAAATCGCGCCGAAAATCACGACCTTTTGAAGCGCACACACCCTCCCCCCGCGCCACCGCTGGCCATCCCCCCCGTTCCATCTCGAACCACCTTTCCTCCTTAGCGGAGCGATTCGAGTGGCGGATGTCAAGTGGAGAACGAGACCTGCCGGAGGAAAAGGAAGCTGGAAAACGCGAGACTCACCAATTTGTCGCGAAACGCACTATCGATTCCTCGGTCGGTTCTCGGTGCCCTCTGATGAAGGTGGTACGGGGCTGCGGCAAGGGGGTCGAGTGTTCTCTCGTGAACGACAATGAAACTCTCTTGGGCGGGCCTGGTACCTCAATTATGATCCTGCAATAAGAAGAGAAAAAAATATCACCTAACGACCGCCGGATTACTCGTAACAATTAACTCTCTAGAGGCACGAGCGCGAGGCCCCGGCCTGCTAGGGAGAACTCAGCGGGAGGACTCGCTCTTTTTTCACGATCGCTCCTTCTATGATGCTCCTTCGACACTGGTTCAGCCCCCCCAGCCCAAATGCCCCTCATATAATGCGATGCCACCACTTACGCCCAAAAATTTAGCCGTGCTTCATGTCACCCGTGAAATTCGCACTGCTACTACGACTCGTTACGGACTAACGAACTAAGTACTCCCCGCTCGAGTGGGACGAACTTGTCGGAGGGCGGCCGATGGAAAACAGAATTACGCGTACAATGGGACTGTTGCCAAGTCGGATGTCGGGAAAGCCAGCCCTGAGAGAGAGAACGCCACTTATGCATTTACTCGAGGTTTAAGCATTGTTCGATTGCCTGTTCTCGGCAAGAGTCAAACAATATTCTCGGGGAACAAGAGAGACTTCACCCTCGAGCTACGATCGGCTACGGGCTCAGGCAGCGCCTTGGATGGCTAGACGCTTCAGCGCTGGAAGCATCATTCGCAGCACCTTCAAACTCCGCCACTTCCGTGGCCGTCGGCTTATGCGAAATGGGATCCATTTCGCGATTTCCTGCGAACACGATCCGCAGATCAAAAGTGAGGAGGATTCGCGCAGGGAGGAAAGGGCCGCACTACTACGATCGAGTGCCCAAGAAGCACAATGACGCTGAGAGTTCTCCGAGAGGAGATAGTCAGGGCATGCCTGTCTTGTATACTCTTCGGTTATGGTAAACATGCCGTAAGTCGAGAGATATAACGCACAGGTATATATACATTGTGCTCTGAGCCGCTTAGGTTACAAAACAGAGGCGGTAATTAGCTCGGTGGCGCCAGCTCATCCTGGCTCCGGCTCATTTCTCTTTGCCCCATTGCCCGCTTCTTTATGCTCTCCCGGCGAAACGCGGGTGCGCGCCTATATGTATATTCGCCATGCTCCCAGCCCCTTTTTCTCCTCTCTTTTTTCACCCTTTATTCCTGGAGCTCCCCTCGCCTAAACGTTTAGCAGCCATCATCCTCCTCCTGGCAGGTTTCCTCTCTTATCTCCTACGAATACTAGGTCGCTGCTTCGCCTCGCCTTTTCTCTGCTCGGCCTCGCAATTTCTTTGCTGCTTTCTTCCTCGCACTGCACTTCCCTCCTGCTGGCAGTGGGGCTCGAGTGCACGCGGCTGATTAGCGCACTTCGGAAGTTGCGAAGTTCCCGGATGAGCGTGCACTTCCTTATTTCTGGCCCCCTACTTACATCGTAACGCTATTCAATGTACTACGCACTGATGCACTTCGTGGTACATACTCCCACTTCCTTTCATCGATTACGCAATTTTAATCCATAGATGCCGCTAGTTCTTTAGAGCTCTTGGGAAACTAGGATGCTTCGTTTGAGCGGGTGCAATCTAATTTTCGAAGAGACTTTACTTTGTCAGGTGGAGAGCAAGTTTTACGATAGTTTAGGTAGTTCGCGCGGCAGTGTAGACGCTCTCCTACAGGCATTGCATGAGCGTGCGGATAGAGGAGGCTCCAGGTCCGATAATGCACACTGTTCAGCCCGGAGGATCACGAAGTCACCTTGAACCCCATCGAGTCCGCCGTACTCTCGCTCCTGAAGACTGCGTGTAAAGTCCCCGGCTAAGAGAGCCTCCCGCGAACCACTCTGCTCTTCACTGCACAATTGCATCCCCTCGCGTTCTCTCCTCCTCGGACGTAATCTCCCTCTGCTTTCTTTCCTCGCTTTCCACTCGCTCGCTCTCTTTCTCAATTTTCTGGACTCCGAGCGCGCTCTGCTCTGCTCTGCTCTCCTCCCCTCTCTCCTGCTCTGCTGCTGCGAATGTCCCTCGCGTCTGTTGCGGAAGGTAAAGTGGATTGCACCGGGGATTATCCCGGTGCACGTTGGCCCGGGCGTTGCCGGTCCACCTATCGTTGAAATCCTGTTTCGTCGGTGCATTAGGATAATGAACTCTGGGACCTAATGCAAGCCGAAATTCAAGTTTAACAGTGTTAGCCGGACCCCATCCGCCTCCCGCCACCCCCAACCCCGCCAGCGGTGGGAGAAAAATCGTCTGGTCGTATTTGGATGTGCTCCCTCGCGAAAAAGACAGTTGTACTAATCGTGTTTTCCATCCGTTGGCTGGCTTGTACCGCGTCTTTTTACGGGACACGATTCATTAGGGGCTCGCATCTCTCCGGATATTTTTACCGGTGAGAAGTCAACTGAGATATGCGTGGCGCAAATAGACGGGCGTGCCTCGGGCGGCCGCAACCCTTGGGCGAAATCTGTGCGTGTGTCCCCTGCGGCCGTAATCGATCCCACTTGTAGCCCTTCTATCTGGCGACGACACTCTTTCGCCGAAAGACCGCAGAAGACTATCAAGGATACGGCCGCTCGCTTCTTCCGTGAACGCGATGATTACCGACGAAAGACAATATGCGAGTCCTCGAGTATGCTGTAACCGAAGCACACAGACACGCGCGCGCGCGAGCACACATGCGGATCCCTGACAAATCTGTGGCAATCGCGCGTGTACAGGGGGCTCGGTACCGTTATCCGAAGTGTCACGTGTGAGTCGATACGTCATGGCATGACAGAAAACTCGAAGCGAATGGACTCGTTAAAAAAGCGGATCGCTGACGGGCAGGCTAGGCCAGGTCGAGTGGCGCATTAAGGGAGATAGTGTTGTAAAAGCCCTGACAATGGAGCAAGGATGTTGTTGCGGCGGCAGGAGCCGAGCAAACAAAGCGACGCTACGAGGCAAAACTGGTAAAACACACATATGAGCCTATTAAGGTGTCGTCATCATGCGCGACGACATTTACCTCGGTGAGCGATGCCCGGCTCATTATCGACAAGCTGAAACCACATCATAGCCGTGTCATACTTGAAGTCTGCCTTGCGACATGGTGCGAAGGGAGAAGCCGCTTACGAGGAAGGCGTGCGAGCGGTCACCGAGCGTACAAAGGACTTCTTGCCGACGGTGCTGCAAAAAGGCAGCACTTCACGACTAATTGAGCTTCGAGAAGAGGGCCGCGAGTCCTTCCCGAAGGGCCACGCGTCCCGGCCCACCTCTTTTCGGGCCCGGGGCCAGATCATCGCTCGAGATCACTCGATCATCGAACATTCTCGATCGACAGGGCCTGCTACCGGTAGTACCGCGTCGCCCGAGAAATAAAGCCCCGTAGATTGAACGGTGATAGCGGCGGTGGACGGGAGCGAAGGGCGCGCGCGAACGAGCTCTCTCGATGGCCAGGAGCGAGAGGGAACGAGAGGAGCGGAGCGGAGAGGAGAGGCGAGGCGAGGCGCGGTGAAGGGTGGCGGGGAGGAGTAGAGTAGGAGAAGAGCGAAAGCGAGGGAGATCCAGCGGGGATGCTGAGGTGCGGATGAAGAAGGAGAGGCGAGAAAAAGGAGAAGGATCTCTCCTACGGCCGGCGTCACGCTGTCGGGTACACCGGTTTCGCCCTCCTTCCTCCTCCGTCAGTGCTCCTCTCTCCTCGACAGCTCCGACACACAGTCGCTCACGCACAGAGAGTATCGCAAAACGCAGACAGACTCGCCGGAGTACCGGCCGGCTCGCCCGCTCGCTCATGTGCCTGCGTGTCAGATAATTGTATGTAATTGCCGGGTAGGATAATTAGCGATCAACAATAAGCTTCTTCCCCCCGCTGGACCTCGCCTACTCTTCCATGACTCTCTGCCATCCTTCTCCCTCCCTCTCGCTCTACACCTTCACCCCTTTCGGTCTCCGTCCTCCTCTCCGTGCAACGGATCTCGAGCTCCTGATCCTCGTATCCCTCCCCGAGCCAGTCCGTGCACCACCACCCGACACACTCGGCTCACACCGACGCCGATGCACGTGTGCAAACTCCGACGAGACGCAGCGAGTGCGTAGCGCCTATGTATACGTTGCTGCTCTCTCCTCTACTGCACTCGGTGGTGCACTGTCCTCCTCTTGCCACTTGGATCCTCGAGCGTCACGTCGCTCTTCCTCATATGGGAGAGGTGGAGATGCGAGATGCTGCTGCTGCGGTGCACGGTAGCCCACAGGGTCGATCGAGCGGGCGGGCGAGTGAGGGGTTGTTGCTAATAATATGCTATGCGAGTTGGCGCGTTATTCGCGCTACCAGGCAGCAGCACCCAAACCGCTAGAGGGATCGGCGCAAAGATGGAGAGAGAAGTCCCTGAAAGAGGGTGTACTCGATGCAAGTGACGAGAGACACGAGATGACGGGTGAAGGGGGGATCGTCGAGAGAGAGAGAGAGAGGGAGAAGGAGAATCAGAGAGAGGAACTGGAGCTAACAGGTTTGAGATAGAGGAAGATCAACGAGGGAGGAGAGATCGAGCAAGGCTCCCTCCGGCAGAGAGGATTCGATCGATCGGATACGAGGCACGACTTCGAGCTTTGACCGAAGGCCTCCTGACGCCGGTCTCCACCTCTGACGGACATATAATGGGCTTTCGCCTGTCCTGAAATTGGAATTCGGCGAATGCTTCTGCAGTTAGCTGCGTCGGTGCGCACACGTGCTCGATTATTGCACACGCCCATGCAGGATCTGCGATCCGGGGCTATGTGGGACCTTGTCATTGTACAAGACTGCCCCGGTGCAGTACTGCACGGCTGCCTTTTCAAATGCCTATCCAATGAAACTACGACCTGGCACCGCTACGTCACCCTTTCACCCCCCCATCACCCTCCACTTTTTTCCCTTCACCGTAATACTATGTACTTAGACTTATCAATTCGACTGGAAGTTTCTTGCGATAAGAGGAAGGAGTACGAATGCTAGAGATTGCACGATTCTGACTGTTTAGCAGGATGGAAACCGTGATGAACGCGTTACTATATAATCCATGGAATTGGTTCTGAATTTACCCCGAGGACGTGGCTGGCACAGGGAGAACCGGAAGACGCGGAGCTCTCGAATCCCCAGTCAGCTAATCGTACTGGTCATAGATCGGCTCCGACGGATATCGCCTGAGTGCGTTCCGTGTTCGCAAGGTATTACGGGCGCACGTGACTAATCTCCGCGGAGATCCTGTATTGACAAATCGGGCCGGAGACTTTTTTCCTGGGCGGAATGGACCGGCTGCCTCCGCCGGCGATTGTTCTGTCTGTATGGGGAGGACACGTCATGGGAGTCCACAGGTGCGCGGCTCGATCGTCTAATTACCTGGACGGGCGTTATGGCACGTCGCCATTTAAGACGCATCGCGCTCACGATTATCCTTGCCGCTAATCGGCCAATGCATCACTATAAACACTGAAAGACACCGCAAAGACTACGAGTTTTAAACTCAGATGTCTTGTCTTAATAACTCAGAGACTAAAACAACCACAGGCAATAAAGCATAAATGCAATATCGCTTATCCAACTTGTACCAACATTTCTCCTATCGCAATCCTTTACACTCTAAACTATTATACCAATTTAATATATTTAAATAATTCAACGGCTTTCTAACAACTTGCAGTTTTCTCAATACAAAGGGTTATACCCGAAGCAATTAACTTTCGCGTTGCAACGTGTTACTGCGAGAATTGCCCGGTGCACGACGTGTTTCATCAACCAGAAAAGCCAAGTGCGCGCCGTCGGGGATGAACGGAAGGGACGTTACGGCACGATTGGCAGCGAGTCACGGACTCTGGCAATGACAATAAAAGGGGACCATCGCGATTTCATCGCGACCTAGCCTGCTTCCCGGTGACCGGCTCGAGCTGGCAGAAGAAGCGTGGGTCGACAGAAATAGAGGAGAGACGCGAATTCGTAACTCCGCTCCTCTCAGCCGGCCCCGCGCTGGAAAGGAGGACGAGCCAAGTCGACGGTTTATCAACCTTATCTCTTTCTCTCCCTCTCCGGGCACACCACGCGCACCCCCTCCCACCCTCCCTCATCCACCACCTCCTCCTCCCTCTTCCCCTGCCACCGCCCCTCTCTCCCCCCGTTTGTGCCGTCTTCGGTCCCGCGGGCGAAAAACAAAGTCAGTAAAGTTACGGCGAAAAGCAAGCAACACGAAACGAGGGTCAAAATCCTTGCGCTTCGAAGGATGCTGCTGCTGCTGGCGTAGCTGCTGTTCAAGGGACGCTGCGGGGGCAAGGGGTCCTACCTCGGAAGAAGAAGAAGAAGCGGCGGTAGGAGGATAGCCCGGGACGAGGTGGAGACGCGAGACGGAGAGGAGGAAAGTGTGCAACAAGTGCGAGGAAACGAGACAAAGCTGAAGAAGACGAAGAAGTAACTGGTGGTTGAAGCAAGAGCGCAAGAAATCTCTGGCGAGCGGCTCGAGGAGGCAGAGGGGGCGGTAGAGAGAGAGAGTGAGAGAAAGAGAGAGGAGGAGACAGAGAGGGAGAAAGGGAGGAGGGCGAGAGAGGGGTGGTAGCGGTGGTGATGGTGGCCAGGGGAATGGGAGGAGGGTAAGGCTACTGCGCGTTAGCTGTGCCTGTAGTACTCTACCTTCGCGGCCTCTGCCACCTCCACCGGCTCACCTGAAGACAAGTTACCCCGCAATAAAAACACCGAGAAAATTATATGCCTCGTGGCCGCGAGCGAGCCCTCGCTCGCTCGCCCGCTCGCCCGCTCGCGCCCGCGACGCTCAACGCCGAGCAAAAGGACCACTTGGCTTTTCTACTAACACGAGGAAAAGGAGAGCAGAGGCCCCGAGAGGAAGAAGAAGTGGAAGCGAGACGACTCGAGAGAGGCGAGCACCGAAGAACGGAGATAGTTTAGCAGTGGGCAGGGAGAGGCCGGGGAGGAGGGCCGGCGAGGAGAACGAGGAGGAAGAAGCCGGAGGAAGGTAGGAAATGAGACAGGAAATGGGAGAATAGCGAAGGAGGAAGGAGAAGTAGCAGGAGAGGAAGATAGACTCCTATGTTGGCCCTAAGGCTCCCGAGGAGCCGTTGAAGGAGAGGACTGTATAAAGGAAGAAGCCGTGCATCGCCACGGAAGCCTCGATCAAGCCACTAAGGCCGCCGTCTCTAATACAGGGTGTTCCACTCCGGTTGCAACTTAAGGTCTCTCCGGAGATCAGCCCATTGTACTCCGTGCAGGTCTTTTTATGCGCTCGTCCTCCTGGAAGGATCACCGATCTCCTTATGCCTCGATCTTCCATTAGACTCTAACGTGAAAATCTTCTTTTATTGTTCTAAGGACACACACTGCGCGGCGCAGCCTCCACCTCTCCGGAAGGATCTACTGTCTAGACTCAATTACTTTGGATCATGTGTCAATAAAGTCGGTTCGAGGAGAACTGCGCACTCTTTAGCGTCGATATGCCCGCGTCACATCCTGCTCGCAGGGAATTGCACGATAAATATCGGCAGGATCAGCCGCGCGCGCCGTTTTTATGAGGGATATATCGGGCACAGGATCGATACCCAAACGATCCATGGGGCTGGTTCGCGTCTGTATTCCGAATAAAATTCAGGGCAGTAACAACCTCTCGGTGACGGAGGGAGAGGGCGGGATCGCTGACTTCCAAGTGGAAGGAGGACCGCAACACAACAGACCAGTCCGACCAGCTGATGAGCCGGTTCTCCGATATACTTTTGTTTCCTCTTATTTTCTTCCTCCGTACCCCCCGTTTTTTATTGCCAAGAAGACTCTGCCTCGAGAGGGACCGACTCCACAGTGTATTTATACCCAACTCTCACTGGTTCCTCCTCCGTTCCACACGCTAGCCTCGTCCGCGTGTGGGTACGCGCTACACGGCTACGTGTATGTGACTCCGAATTTAAGGGATCCAAGTTCAACCGCGCCAACTCCGGACCGCTGCCCCGCGGGAGGCGTTGTATACATGCGCCCCGACTTAACGAGCTTTTTATGTATCTCCACGCGGACATCGGGCATCCCCGATCTATTTCATCGCATCTGTCGCTTCGTGACGCGCGATCCGATGGATCATGCCGAACCTACAACCATGAATTCATCGTCCTGATAACGCTCCACGCTGAAATTGTAACTCTCCCCAACTTGGCATAGGCCTCCACGCGAAATTTGCTGACTATATCTACGATCAAATATGTAGCAGACATATCAGGCCGTGTCATCAGCGCTTTTACCGGCCAGAAACGCGTGTTCGTCGATCGTTACCACTTGTTTTATTTGCCCAGTAAAATAGTCAGGCTGCACACTCGAACAATACAGCTTGTGGAAGCCTCTCGCTACCGTCAGCGAAACCTCAGTTAGCCTGGAGGGGCTTCGCTGGGACTTTTCCGAGAAGAAAAGGGAGAACGGAAAAGTCAGAGTTGACTGGTTGACGATATCGAGAGACAGGATGTCAGGCAGTATCAGCCTGGCAATGAGATCACTACTTGGAATAAGCGAGGCAATAAGTTTCTGCGACCGCGACGCGGTAGCACCCTTGCCCGATCAACTCTGGAGAGAGAGCGCGCTCGCGCGCTCGAGTCTGGTTGCGCAACGATTTATTTTCCGCCGCAATATATGCAGCACGCTCCGAGCGAGTGAGCTCGCGTACGGAGTGTAGTACAACTGGCCTTGGGTGAGATAGGCATTACGCGATGGCATAATGCACCAGGCACGGTAAGCCAGCTGCGTGCTCGAGGGCCCTGCATCATCATCATTGCCGCTCTCGTTGTCGTCTTCGTCCTCGTCCTCTCCTCTCTCCATTTTCTCCTCCACACCACTCTTCTTCCTATTCGTCACCGTCTCTCGCACGCTTGCTCGTTTCCTCTTTCTCTCCGCCAGTGTTCATCGTCGAAGAGCTACCGTTACAACGCGTAACACGACTCCCTCCCAGTCAAAGGTATGTGGTGGCGAGGCGAGGGTTGCTCTTCGAACAGTCGCAAGCCCCGCTGACAATTCAATTTCCAAATTGCCGTGCAAATCTAATTGCTAATGCGAGAGCCTCGGTTCGCTCGCGGTGCGAAATTATCCTCGATCTAATTTAGCAGAGAGTACACAGCGCGGCCTCGGGCCGAATTCAATTAACAACGATTAAGGACCCATTGTCCGATCGATCTCGAGGCAAGCCCTGTCAATGTACGTCCAAATGAGAGAGGGATTCGATGAAAGTCCTGAAATAACTCTTAGTCGCGGAGTCGTCCGGCGAATCTCTCCCGGATCAGACAGAAGGCACGGTTGGCTTTGGCTATCTTAGCAGAGTAAGCTTCCACTGCTCGGTGCCTCCACTACCGTTTCGTATCTGGGAAGCACACTGTTTGCTTCGCTAATTAGACACGTAGTACGTACGTACTAGTTCGCACTGGCAGCGAGAAGGAGAGAGAGAGAGCGAGAGGAGGTCTAGGAGGGTGTGCATGTCCATTGGTGCGAGGAGGATGTCAAGAGAAAGAGAGGAAGGTAGAGGTTACATAGGACCAGTGTACGCATTCGAGCACGTACGTGGAATATTGATCTAGGTACACAACTACATAGATCAAGTCAAACGTCCTGGATAAGCGGTGGGACGTTTCAAGATTACCTTGGTCCACTGCCTTACTGCTCCCGGATTGTCGGGCACACCCGCGCACTCGACGGTCACTGAGACCTGTTATCAAAACTGGTACACTCTCTATCACTGCCTACCCACCACTCGCGTCTCTCTGTACTCAACGATATGAAAACCGGTGCATTAATCGTTCGCGTACTCTAACAGATTGCTCGAAGAGTACTCCCGCGGGAGGCATTATGGGAAACCGCTTTCACCCAAGCCAGTGCTATTCAAGAGCGATGGACCACCATTGATTCCGCGCTTATGGAAAATAGCAGTCATTCAATTCTTTAAATAAAATCGTATTTCCCCACTGTGAATCAGAGGATAAACTCGCACTTGTACGTCAGGATCTTGTACGCTTTTGGCGAAGCGATGCACCTGCACACTGAGAGATAATAACGAGAATTTTCTCTTCCGCGAGAATGAGCGAGACTCATCGGACGGCTATCGTCATAGCTATCCGGCACGGCAAATCCCGGAGGTTTGATGAGTTTCGCAATGCCGTGCTGGCCGTCGCCTTCAAAAGGAAGCGGCTTCTTCCACTGACTACGATTTCCCATTTACTTTGCCCAGCGACGAAACGCAATTTCCATTTTCGCCGATGCCGTTACGCCTGCCCGATTCTCTTTTGCGCAATCGCCGACTGCCGTCGCTTTGGCGTTTCTTCTCTCGGTACGCCAGAAAATCGGCGGACAGCCTATCCGACTAATTGTACCTTACTGGCTGGTAGGGCATTTGCGAATCACGGTGCGACCAACTCTTTCGAACGCTACATTACTTGGCATCGCAGCCAGTAACACCGGGCAAAACCTCCGGCGGCGATCGGTCAGCGTGATTAATCCTGGCCGACGGAGAACATAAACGCGAGCAGCCGGCCACCATTGACGGGCGTAAAAAGTGCATTAACACGGCAATAGAAATTTACAACTATATTCCTGGTACGGCTTCCTCCTCCTCTTACTTCTGCTCCTGCTGGTGGTGGTGGTGGTGGTGGTGGTGCTCCTCGGGAGAGCACGAGCCGGCCCGCTCTTTGACAGGCGTCGATTTACGGAATCCTTTTATTTAACGGACGTAACTTTATTCCAACGGCAAAGAACACGCCTCAGCAGAAGCAGGGCGCGCGCGCCCGCTCGCTCTCGAACGAGGACATAAACGCGAGAAGGTCCTCTCGCGGCCTGTTGCGGGCATAAAAAGTACATTAACGCGCTCGTAGAAATTTACAAGTATATTCTTTGTAAAGGGCCCTGCCACCTTTGTGAGTGATCTGCTTGACAGGCATCGATTTACAGGAAAGGAAGCGGCCCGGTTATGCGCGTTAAACTGCCGTTAAGCAGGGCTGAGGCTCGATTTTTTTAATGTTGCCCGCGCGCCTTACAAAGTTCTCCATAAAACGAGCTGTGCCGGCAGCGTTAATGGCGTCGCACTACGGGGCGCACGTTTAAGACTTCTCGTAAGTCTACTTGGAACTCTGCGTAAATTCGTGTGCCATTGTGCGGAAACGAGCACGACCAATCCCCTCCAATATTTCCATCAACCTCCATTCCTTCTCGACTTCGTAACTTCGTTACTACGATTATTGGAAATTTCCGGGCGCTGGAATTCCACTAGATCCTACGAAGTTGAGCTTGACTCGCAACCACTGCGATGAACTCCCAATGATTATATCTCCTGCGCTCCATTCCCGCTGCGATTTCGAAGATGCTAATCGGGTAGAACTTTGGGAATTGAATGTCCGCCTTAATTGATATTGAAAGGAAAGGGTTTCGGTTTGAGGGGTTCCATTTGTGTGCCGGCTCGAAAAGAAGATCCGTCAGGTTCTGAATATTGTGCGCTCGAATCCCTGAGAGCCCTTTGATCGTTCGACGGCTCCTCGAGAGAGGCCGAAGTGGACGGTAGACGTGGTCTGGACCTTTCTCTCGAATTTCTTCCCTCGTCTCCCTTCGCGAGCTACTTGTACCGCGTGCTCGAGAGACGCATGATTTATTTTCACTGCTACCACGCGACACGTGTTGCTCGGTAACACGTGGCTCTGCTTACGTTTCGGTGCTTGTACGCGTGCATGTCATACGCGCGAGGCCGACAGCCTGTTATCGCGACCAATGTCGTTCTACCATGTGATTTTAAGGTCACCCCGAAAAGCCGAGCTGTTTGAACGCGTAAGCATTGTACCCCCGTATCATTTCGACAAGGGCTTTATGACTTGAGGGTGTCCGACCATTCTCAAATTGAGTATTTACACTGCTAAGATACCCTTCCGCAAATGAAAGATTCAAAACACTTCCTCAGATGCATTAACTAACAACAGGATCCAATAATACGCGTTAATACGAAGGTTTCTAATATCCATTCAATGAACTACCCATAGAAGTAGTTAATATCTAATAAAGGTCGATGGGAAAAACGAACAATGGGAGGCGAATCCTGTTCGACAGTAAGTTTCAATTAAAAAATTACACGTCCCTCTCGCCAATAATCGCTACGATTTTCTTGGCATGCATAATACTGGTCATTACGGGATCTTAATCGCAGTCAATCGCAGTCACGCGCTATCGGCTGGCGGATCGATCAGCGACCGCGATTTTGCAGATCGAATCGCGAGACGCATTGTCTCCGTCAGCACGGCCTGCTATTAGTCTCGTTAATCATAAGCCTCGGAGGACAAACGCTCTCGGATACAAACTACGTATGGGATCCAGATATACGTGGCACGTCGAATCCTTGAGATGCGAGAGGAGATGATCGGTCCAAGGGGCTACTGTTACTTGCTCAGCAATTGCACGTACGAGATTACGAAAGGAATGCCCGTCATTCATTAAGATCATCACCAGTGACATCGCTGTCACATTAGATATCTCTCACAGTATACTTAAGACCATTGGCACTCCAGAGAATCGGAGTTATATTGGAATCGATATTACTGCTATTTCCAAACAAGCTGTACTTGACCCAAAACAGAGTCTGATTAATATAGTGAATTAACATATTGAGATACTACAATTGCTTAAACTTTATCCTTGAGTAGAGAAAGAGTGACCAGTAATGCTAGAGGCAAGCTTGATCATCCTTTGGATTCGGATTGAGTAGAATGGAGGAAAGTAGAGAGAATATTATAGACTGGAGAGTACGCAAATGCATGGCGTAATCAGTGCCAAGATGGATAGACGTAATATAGCTGGCCGATAAGGCCATTCACGGCCTGTTCACAATCAGTTGTCGCCGTGAAGCTGACCACACGTAGTAGGTTGACCGCATCCGTCATACTCAGTGCACTCTCCATTTCTCACAGGCGATTGTTCGTGCTGCCGCTAATAGCGTCTGCCGTAATGCACGCACCGCTAAAACTCTCCTCGCCTCGGAACTGTATAATCTCAGGGAGGAAGGTACAAGCGGGACTTAGAGCTTAGGCATCGAAGTTCCCTCACAGGGATCTTGGTCGTCGATGATCTAAACTTGGCCTTGCCAACTCCCTCCTGCCGCCCGCCGCCCGCCGTCGCCCGCCGTCGCCGTCGCCTCTCGCCGCCCTCGAGAACCTCGGAAAGAAAGAGAGGAGATAATTCCAAGATTATAGGCTGCCGGGCAGTCTCGCTATCGCGCGGGAGCACCACGGATGCTGCATGTGTATCCTTTTTCCAGGAGAGGAGACGCTCACAAGAGAGAGAATCCTGCGACGCCGATACAAACACACACGTCCGCTCGACCATGACACCGTAACCTTACTCAACGCTCGATCATTCGTACCGCGTGCGCGAGAGAGAGAGGGAGATCGTTAGGATCATTAGCCATTGCGTGTCATTAGCTTCATTGTGCTCGCGTCGATGATGCCCTCGCACATCGTTTGCATAATGACGTGCAATTATTTATCTGGAGTATACTTATGCCGAACGTGTGTAACAGAGAGATACGCCCCTACGATAAAATCATGGCCCGTTCAACAATATCTCTGATAATGAGCACTGACTTTATGGGATTCTGCCATTAGTTCACTTTAAATCTAATTGGGGAAAATTTCGATTCATTTGTATAATACGATTTTGCCGGGGAAAATTGAGGCGAAATACGGGACCACTCGATGTTATTCCAACTGGATTGGAGTCCCTGCTGATTGGGGAGAGTCGGCGGATCGGTTTCCTGATTAACGGTAAAGTTGCAGGCTGCACTCTCCTGTGTACCAGGATAGATAGAGAAATGGTGGGCTGGTACTGCACAATAGAAAGCGTGTTCTGCCCAGATCCTTCTAATTGCAAACACTTTCCGCGATTAGGCAAACGGAAGCGGCGTGTCGGGCCTCTCACGAGTGATACATTAGCACGGTGTAATCGGCGCTCGACATCACTTATGCAACCAGACGTAAACGGAGCCCACTATCGTGGCTCCAGTTTCAACCATGGAACGATTAATTAACAAAGTCCGTTGACCACCGGACTCTCCCCGCGTGAAAATTGCCAGGCGCATTAGCTTTTTCGCTGTTAGTAATACCAGCCGGTGAAAAAGAGAGAAAACACGCGGTGGGCCGAGTGCTGATAATTATTCGATATATATATGTATGTATAACCACGATCGATATCTATCGCGGGCGACAACAAGCGTTAATTATTCATTTCCTGGAACAGCACCCCTTCTGGTAAGCCGTTAAGGTCTCCCGGATCGCAGCGTCGAATTCTCGACTTAATGCGAAACAGTGACAACGAGGTCTATTGTAGTGCGGCGCTCGTGCGCGCTCCAAGCTATTATAGTACGGTGACAGTATCCGCGTATATATCGGGGGGACTAGCTTTGAATACGTTTGAATCGATTTGCAGGATTGTTGGAAGCATCGGCGGCGTGCGGTTAGATCGCGCGGGCGAAGGTTTAGCTGGAAGCGGGCCAGCGGCAATTCCGGATGGAAATCTCATTCCGACGTGAATATCTTCCTCGCCGAGATTGTATCGAGCGAAGACGGGCTAAGGTCGCGTCTAAGAAGAGACTCCACTGCCTTATATACGCGCCAATCAACTATTGTTTCTCTCGTTTCACGGTCCGTCTTCGTTCATTGTATTGCAAGTTATATCTCGTCGATTTTGTATAAATTTCAGGCGCTAATTGATGAGAAACTCTAAGTTAGTGAAAGGTGAATTTAAAGTAAGTGGTGCTTGACATTATTAATTGGCTGTGTGGACTAGGAGTTAGAGTATTTACTGGCGTAACGACGTCTATTAATACTGTCTTTGTCTCCGAGTCTCATAAGCAGGGCAACGCTATCTGGAATCGCGCTCGGATCAGAAATAGAATACGTATCCTAGCGGCCTTATGCGAGATGCAGATGGTAACCGGTCCCTTGCTATTCTACGCATCTAAATCGAATCACGTTCGATTCCCTCACCAATCACCAACTGTCTCTGGCGCGCCGCTCATTTGCATCTCTGGCTTCCTCAATGCTATTTATCCGCAGGAGTAATCTTTTGTAATAATAGCGTCCCAAGATAAATCGCGTCGCACGACGTATAATAGCGCCGCGAGAAATGTTGCGGTAAATGGTGATATTCCCTGGGATGCTCGAGCGCGTTCTACAATCTGCAAACTCGTCTCTCGACTTCCGTATTGAAGACAAGAATCCGGAGAAGGGTTGCCTTCGCACTGGGTGTGCCAGGAACAGAGAGCAGTATGACTTCCTCGAGCGAAGGTGAAACTTTATGTAAAGAGAGAGAGAGTGGTGGCTGAGAGGGCGATCTCCTCAAGACCAGTAGCCGAAACGGAAGGGGGTTCGGAGTTGGCGAACTCGGTGAACTGGTGGAAGGGTCAGAAGAGCGCGGCATCCGGCGAGTTTCTAGCGTTAGGTGTCCCGGCTGCTCTGCAGAAGAAGAGGGAAGAAGAGGAATCGCATCGTGTCGGGGCAGTGATTTTAAATGCGGCCGAGGTCCGCGTAGCCGGGTCTCGAGGTCTCTAACCCCTCGGGGCAAAATAAAGATTAAGGACGCGCTGCGGGAGGGGGTAGTTTAAAAACATCGTCCGAGGGGTTTGTGTGGGCAGAGCTAAGGTTCAGGTTAGTCAACAGGTGGCTAACCTGCCAGGGGAGCTAACCTACACAAACAATGCGTCTCGAATGCACAAATACAAATCTCCCCTCTCTCCGATATAACTTAGGGCATCGTGGTGCAAGAGGCAGGGGCACGGACCGAGCGAGGAGGAAAGGCCCGGTTCAGAGGGACGTAGTGGAGGCTCCTATATCTCAACTCACACATACGCGAACGGTACCATCTGAACACGAACACGTTTACCGGGGGGACCTGGACCGTTCGAGACTGCACGTGTTCCTAACGTACCCAAACCCCTGGCTATCGTCGGGTGGTTCTCAGCCTTTATGCTCGGATTATCGTTTCCCTCTCGGACACCCGGCACCAACTATTACTTTGTACTAGATACGTTGCTCCGATCCCCCAATAAAGAATGCCGAGTGACCCTAATTGTCTCTAGACGGTTGCCCTACTTAAATACCTACATCCTTAATAATGTCTTTATCATTCTTTTCTCCCCGGTAATCTACCATTGCGAATGCTACAATATTTATATTTTAAATTGTAATTGAATTTGCCAACAGATACACGTAAGTGGCTTGGGATCCTACAGTAGAATGAAGGGCTTGAAAGATCAATGAATGTATTAAATTCCAGTGGAGGCAGGTAAAATTAGTCTTGCGTAAATGTGGTATAGTTGAGGAGAGCTTGGGGAGTTTACTGCGGTTAGTTTGAAGCGCGAAAAATCTCTGGCTCAGAGTTGAAATCCTGAGAACCACTGGGCCCTCTCGCCGCGGGGCACCGTCCGTGACTCATCAGGCCCCTCGATTCCCTCTTGTACAGGAGCAGAGCCCAAAAACGAACAAAACCTCATCCACAGCGAGGCAAAGCCAGTGTCTGATCGATTTACGTCCCACTCGCGCTTTGGGGAAATTTACAACGGAAAACGTGGCTATCGCGCTTCGCAGAGACGGGCTCGTATCGCTCGAGAGCCTTTTGCTCGCTTTTTTTCCATCTCTCCTTTTAATTCGAGCCAGAGCCTCGAGAGGTATAACACACACACACACACACGCGCGAGGAGAGAAAGAGAAGGAAGGAGTGAGCTTGAGTAGAAGAGCGCGTTCACGTTCCTGCAAACTCAATCGAGACTTGGAGAGTTTGCCGGGCCGGACTTCTCAAGGTTAGAGCTTCGTTTCACTCGTGCACATCTATCGTGGCATATAGGCGCACAAAAGGGTTTCGCCACCAGAACTGAGTGGTCAAGGTCAGGGGACCTTGAGATCAACGCGTTTAGAAGAGATCGGTATCACGCCCCGTCCGAGGATATACGAGGACCGATCCAGGATACGAAGGATACGCTTACGAGTTGGCTAGGCTCTCTCCGAGGGGTTCATTGACCTCCACGATGAGTCCTGTTTATCTTTCGCTCTGATCAGTCGAATTACAAGACTAATGTTTCTCGTTTCTAACGAATGCAAGGGCGGGACCCACATCCACTTCTCTCTGTTTAACGTTGGCCAGGCTTTGAATGCAGGGTTGACGGACACCGGGCTCTCTACGTCGCTCGATACGGAAGTCCCATGTAATTCCAGGGCTTGTTAGCTCTTAAGAAATCACCAGGCTTCCCGATCTCCTAAAGCTCCAGGTATGGAAATATTTTGACGAGCGCTGATAAGCAATCCCAGATACGCCGCGTCGTTTCTACGACAGAGATGGACTTTACGGTGAAGCTCTTGACCCAACAACTGTCCCTCGGTCTCCCCTGCACAAGTTCAACGGCCGCACCGGCAACCCCCTTTATCTTCGAGAGTCGTGTCTCTGATTGAATTACACATAATTCGGCCCCGGCGTCATTAATATTTCAACGTGTTCCAGCCGTTCCACATGGTTCACTGAACCCGCTCAATTGAAACATTCTGCGGATGATGTCTCGCACCCCTTTCTCCCCCGTCACATCTTCTCAGAAGAATATTCAGTTTCTTGCGCCCCGCTTTCTATGGCTGTGTTAACTCGATGTGCATCTCGGGCGTCAAGAGTATCGCAAGATCTAGTAGGGCATGATATAATAGACTCCTTTGGGTGTGCGTGGCCGTGGCAAGGGTGTAGCTAACCTCTCGACATGCGGACACGTATCGATGGATGACGGTGAGGGATTACAGGAGCGATTGAATTTTCGAACGCTCCTACGGGGCTTCGATCCTTAACCCGTGGGACTTTATTGTGGCACTGTTGACCCGTCTCGCTCATCTCTCCCCCCCGTCTCTGTCTCTCGCCCCCGAACTACCACCCTCTTTTTCTGGCCTGCTCAGACTCTCGCTTTTTCATGCGTGCACCTACGGGGATATCAGATTCCCATGCACGTGCATTCGAGCAGTGTCATCACCTTCCAGTGCCGCGCGCTACCTACGATGGGCTTTTTCGTCCCACAGGATATTGTGTTTTAATATCACCATTACAGAGAGAGTGGGAGAGGGAGATGGGGAAAGCGAGCGAGGGGGCTCGCTCCACCTTCCAGGGCGTAGCACCCCCGTTACTGAACCGGGCACGAAGGAACGAACGAGCAAACGACCAACGTTGCCCGGGGCGAAGTCCTCTTCTCTCTTAGAAAACCATGCACCTGTGAGATTCCCATACAGTCCGCGCACTGCTCCCCCTCGATCTCTGTCCCCTCAATAATGCAAAGCCTTGCTCTCTTTCTCCGTTCTTCCGAGGGCCCTAACTCAAAAGGGGGATGCATGCGCCGCGGAGTGCGTTAGCCAGAGCGAGAGAGGAAGTGTGATGTCGAGTTCGGGCCGGAGGGAGGGAGAGAGCAGGGCGAGTACAAAATCATGGTGTAACCGTTTCTACAGGGCGCCCACCGTAACACACTTGTCCCGAAGGTTTGTTCTTTTATAGTGAACGGGGTGGTGGTACACCTGCGAGCTTAGTAGGGGAGCCATTGATATGGAGATCGCGGTGTTACGCTACACCTCTGCCCTTCTATGAAAATAAGAAGCTTCGCAGCCAAAAAACACACCTTTGTGTCAGGTCCTCGCCCTGCTACCGGGACACACTCGGGGCACAGCACCGTATTCGCATATTACTCCTTTTGCGATCGCTCGCTCATTATACCCGTCGATCGAAACTTGACCACGGCTCCCGCAGATGAAAGTCTACGGTGGCCGGGAGAAGCTTGTAAGCGCATGATCGTCTCACCCTCCTAGCAGATTATGTTTCCGATTTTTTTTCGGTAGGCAGGTTCGTGCCTGTTGGACGTGCAGGGTGGTCGAGCCAATTTTGCGCCAGGTTTTATCACAATTCCTCCTCCAGGCAGACCTTATACGCCCGTTATCTGTTGAAAAGAACTGCCAGTAGATTTCCTTCGCGAGAGCTACTGCCTTTACATCACTCCATTGCGGATTACGCAATCCGATTACTCAGAGCCTGGACCGGGAGCCTGCTTAGGTGGTGTGTCTGCAACCACAGCGCCGAAACTCGCCAGCCACGCTCGGCCCCGATACTTAAAACCTGCGTGATCGCATCGCTAATGAGAACAAAAGAACATGCAGATGAGTGACTCAGGTGTAGTAGTCTGAAGGTGGTGCGTAATTATGTCACGAGTTCCCGAAGGAAGGAGAGAGGGGCGACGATCGAGAAGCAGCGAGATGGAGAGAGTAAAAGCAGGAGAGGCCTGCCGATGAAGTGGGGCGAAAGAGGGTCCCAATGTCCTCTGCAAATAACGTGAATCACACCAGAACTCTCTCTCCCGCTCGTAACTCTAGAACGCCTCGACGGTGTGGGTGAAGATGAAAAAGGTTGAAGGGAGGACGAGCGCCGGGGCAGGAGGAAGGTGCCAGGCGAGGAAAGACCTTGCTCTCTCTGTTTAAAAAAGGCGACTCCCATGGCCTTTCGCGACCATTGCCACGCTTTCCCTAGAATCTGAATCTGCCAGGCGGAAGAGAAAATATTTATTAATTATGCCACTAATTGGAGGGTAACCACCAAAGAGCGAGAGGTATGAGCTTTCGACTGCACTTCCAAAGATTCAATGCTGTGAAATCTCGACCGAGGGGGAAAATATCACTGCCTCGGGCTCGTGAAGGCAAAGGCTGCTCTCTCTCTCTCTCGTGAAAAAAAGAAGTTTCGCCCTCAAAGATCTCACTCACCTCGACTTTATGTGCAGAAGAACTTCTGCCAATGTATAATGGCAAATTAACTCGGTAAATATGTAATAAAGAATTAGCTGGCTTATCGGCGCCTCTTTGCTCGAGATTAAGAACGTTGACTTAATGCCCGCTTACCTTTCTCTTTATCAAGACTTGTTATGCCAAGCATCGTAAGAGGCGGACGAAAAAGGGGCATTAAACGGAAGCTGGTTAGCTCGAAATAAGAAGAATACCGGTAGCCTTATTTCGGCTCTCATTTCATCCAGTCTGAAGGAACTCGGTAGCCTGTGTTTCAAGGCACGACATCGTTTTGTACTATTCAGAGGCCCTCAGAGTGCTTACTTAGGACGACTAAGCTAATCCCGAAGACGCATGCACGGACACATTGGATGATACTCGTGTCTCTATTCTAGATTTAGGGCGAAGCCCCTGAGTGAATATCCCTCTCCCTCCACCTTCCAGCCATCTCGTTCCCTTTCTCGTTGACCCCGTGTCTAGCCGAAGCCCTAACACCAGAACCATCCTTTCCACGGATGACAAGTTTACATTTTCTTGGCCGTCTCGCTGACAACCAGCTGTAATTATCAGCCAGTTTATATCTGGGTCACCGAGAATTCGAGACAGGAGCGATGGCAGCGAAGAAAACGGCCTGGCGAACGATTTCGTTTTCTATGTTAGCTCGAAATGATAGGCTGGATATATGAACTATTAAGATACACCACGTGCTTTCTTAAGAATGATAGATCGTTTCTTGTAGTCTGACTCGACGTCAAATGAAATCATCCTGTCGAGCTCATCACTTTATATGTACCTTCTACTAGTCCGTTTTCTCTGAAGTGAATGTCGCGGGACATACCGATTTACAAACCGCTTCTGCAAATTCCTTGCTGTCTGTTTTCGATAAATCCGTGAAGATTAATGTGCGACTATTACTCAAGAAACTATCGAGCCCTCTCCTTGTTTGGCATTAACCACCATCCTACAGTTAGAAGCGCGCGCAGCTCTCAATCTCCGTCGAATGTCGACTGGGCACAGCTGACTGACGTCCAATTGCTCAGGATAACTAGTGAGTACATACTCTTTGTGAGCTCTATTGATCTATATCATTGGCAAGGGCAAGAGGCACGCGGATCTTTCGAGCAGGGACGTCCAAACGAATGGAGCAACCAGGCAGGCAGCATCGGGCTCACCTACTGCTCACAGGGAAACCTGCCGCCTGTCGTTACATAACACTTCCAGGAGAAATTACTATCAGGGAAAGGCAGATATAATGGCAAGGCAAGCAGCAGGCAACCTGACTCCCCCTTGGAAAACAGTAGCCGAGTAATGTGAATTACTGTGGCACGGGATTACGACGCAAATTGTAGCACTGGCGGAGAGGCCAATCCGTTAAATCAGTGTGTCGATCGAGTGTTGGCGGAAAGTTCTGTGTATCTCGGAGAGACGTACAAACAGCCAGTGGCTGATCTATCGTACGATATAGTGGCGATCGAGCGAAAGCGATGCTAAACTATCGCCGCGAAACGTCGATGGAGGTTCTATGTAGTATTTAGAAGTCAGGCGTGAGCTTGTCCGGAGGCTCACCGTGTAACTCACATCTATGACTATTTTATGGCTTGGCTAGTGAGTCATTCGGCCAGGGAGACAATGCTGGAAGCCCTTCATCACGCTCGGAGCCACCGCTACGTATGTAATACGCGTTTCCGTGTAGAAAGCACCGCGAGAGCCCCTATATACCTGTTGAACATCCACATATGAGAGGCTTACGCACGTACCTATACACCCAGCTACGCTGACACTGGTGACAGTGCCGCCACGCTGAAGGTGATTCACGTCAAACAAAAGGCCAAACATTGTCCGACTACAGGCGGAACACGTGTCGAGGGATTTCGGATTACCAAATCCGCCTGTGTTCGACACATCGCGTCAGGATGCACTGGCACATTCTAATGAGGATCGTCTAAAAGAGTTGTGTTCGACTCGAGCCTCGAGTGTGTCAAAGGGACTTACTTAGGTTTCTTATGAGACCTTCGCGCAATGGATCTGCGTTATTTGGATCATTTTCTGATCTCTAGTGAGTGAGTATGGAAGTGGTCGATAGTCGTTCGTAGTCGGTCCCAGTGAGTCCACGGTGGACCCGGGCGTTTCATTACGGGTAATTGCCATGGTCTGCGGTCTGTCCCCTTGGCTACAGGTACAGTATCATTTTCATAATAACACCCAGCCTCTTCCCTCCCGTCACCCTCCTCGAGCTGCCTCCTCCCCTCCCCTGCCCTTCCCCCTGGCCCCTGCCCCTCTATTCTTCTTCTGGGGCTTTGGCTGTAAAGAGCGAAGAAAAGGAAAAAGTAAGTGGAAGGGCCCCGGTTGGCTCCTCCACGCGCAACGTCCTCAAGGAAAGGTCGAGATCGGCGAAAGGGGGAGCCTGGTGAGAGGGTGTTCGTGTGAAGTAGAAATAAGGGGAGGCATCGAAATCAAACGACGGAAGGTGGAAGATGAGATCTGGCAAGCGAGAGGGAGCCTCGTTCTCTCACCCCGGTGTGTGGGACGCCGAACAAAAAGTACACGATCCACCACCTTGGCGTGACCCAGTTCAACGGACGGCCGTTGGGCCCTACATGCGTCCCTATTTGTCCGGCTAGAGCCCTACCTATTGAGGACTGACTTGCACGCACCATACAATAGCTGGGGTACCGCATTATTCAGCATGGAAAAAAGCACCCCCTCCACTCCTAACTCGTACAGTGAAAGGGTCAGCGTAACGATTTACTTGCAGTCTTTTGCGGATCTCATTTTTTTCTTTCAAGTAATAGAGTACCCGCATTCAATAGCGAGTGGGGCGATTTTTCTAACGCTCTGTACTAGTTTGATCTAACCACGTGTTGCTCGACCGTTTGTGCATAACACAAGAGTGTTAGAGATATAATAAATAGAAGGTCTTATATGTCTGTGTCGCCAAAATCAGTAGAAATTCTACTAAATATTATACTTTTTTTTATCGAAACTTGTACATTACGGTAGAGTGAAAAATAAGTTTTTGACGCATTGTATTTCTGTTACTTTATCGGTATTGTTAGCAGTTTGAAAAATTGATTATCACCCTAGGACGGACTGTCAATCGTAAATTTTATGGACTGTAGTCCAGGCATCGGAGAATTGCACGGGTTAGAGGCCTCGGGACTTGATGCTGAAAGTGGCTACGCCACTGGGGCTCAGCTGCACTTTGCCTCCCTCGTGTTTCACTTTTTTCTCTCTTTGCTCGTTTCGTTTGTATCTCGGCTCGGTCTGCTTCGCCTTTGCTCGGTGTAGCTCGGGCCCAGAGCTTCTCTTTCCCTATGATTCCTGGTGGAGTAGTCTCTCTTTCTCTGGCCGAGGCACCCTTCCTCTCTGATTCTTCTTTCCTGAACGTCGTCCCCCGGACTGTCTCTCTTCTACGGGCCCAACTGGCCTCCGTCGACCCCCTTGCAGGGCCCCTCGGCTATCAGCCACTCGTGTTTACATCGGGCCCAGTTGGAGGGGACCCCGACAAAACGACGAGCAAGCTGAAGCACCCGCTTGTCTCCCTCCAACCCTCTCTTCGGCGCACGGCGCTCAACTGGGCGAGAAAGAGAGACCCGAATGCGGAGGAGAGAGACACTGGACCACGCGGACCTCCGCACACCTTCGCGACGAAGAAAGACGAAGCCAGAAAAGAGGCCCCATCGACGAGTGGACGCGCACACGTACGGGAGGATTTGTCAAAACAAAAGCCTGGTCTTTCGTCGAGTCACGTTCGAAAGGGTAAAGAGAAGGCGGGGACGAAGGAGGAAGCGAAGGGACCGAGGTCGGGAGAGAAGAGTGCCTCGATGGAGGAAGAGTCTTCATGGTCCCCCGGTTTCCTAGTAATAAACCCCGAAAAAAGTGACCTCCGGTTAGGCCCTCCTACACCTACCTCCTCCCTAGCCAGCCGTCGCCACGGATCAAAATCCAAGTAATTACGGTGCCTGGAAAGGGTTCTGGGCTTCAGCGGGACAATCGAGCGAAGCCAAAGAGAGCGCGGGAGGGAAAAGAAGCGGAGAGGACGGAGAAGGAGAGTAGTCTCCCTCGGATCAGCGGATCCACTATCCAGGATTACTCGTTATCCTTGAGAGGAGCCTGCGCGCGACGGCCCTCGATGCGCTCAAGGAATATAAGACGAGGGGGAGTTGGGTGCCAGCCTTTACTCCTTCCTCCTTCCTTTTCACTCGCTCTTTCCTCTCCTTTTTTTCCCTCCGCTCCCTTCTTCCTCGCACTCGTACACTTTTGATCTATCTTACCATCTCTCCGTCGTACTCCCTTGGCTCTTGACACCTGTTCCTCGCGATGGATCCGAATCCTTTTGGGGTTCAGGTACATCTACGCAGGTACGGATGTAAAGAAGGGTTCGATGTACTGCGAAAGATCGAGCTGGTGTGCGAGGAGCGATGTTACTATACCTTCTCATAGAAGATATGGAGAATAGAACGAGTACTCCAGGCACGTCTATGCTTTTAGAGATCGGTCTACTACTACTCCTTTCTTCTCTTTCCTTCCTCCAATATCCAAGAATGAAGATAAACTTAACGCTCGCTTCCTCAATCCCATCATAACCAGCTTTGGCACGCATTTACTATTTAGTAAGCCGTTTATCCGCGATTCATGCCGATTCGTTGTACGAGATTGATTCTGGGAAAGCAGGAAGCACCGCCGCCGATATCGGACTGGCGGAGGGCCGTGATTCAGTACTAATCCCTTGGACAATCGGGCCGATAAGAAAAAGAGTTGAAACATCTGTCGGGCTCACAGCGAGTAGAGTGTCGATGCATTCGCTTGCACGTGCACTTACGCAGGCTCAGCATCCTCGAGGTGCTACCGACAACTCATTCTCCGATTCGTGGAAGAGACTCGACAGATTGAACCTCACCGGGTACGGATTAAACTGGTCCCAGCCGAAGTTTACGGTTTAAAATTGCGTGTCTCGACGTGCGCCGTAATAGCATGTCGTCGAAAAATCGTTCAAAGAATCGCGAATTGGCCTGCACCGATTTCTACGCTGTTTCTTTGTATCAGGACAAATGGCTTGATAGCAGGGCTTCCGAAAATTGAGATTTGCTTCATCGCCAGAGAGTTCCTCGGCTAACTGCGTCATTGGAAGCGTGTCCGACGGATTCAGGTTGGCGAGAGAGCTATTTACCGCAGCTCCGCTCTGGACCCCCTTTTTCTCAGCAGTTCTTGTTGACTGTCGTTTCTCGTTCGCTACTGTTCATCCATAACCGCCAGTGGCATCGGCCGGCTATTGTGCGCATCGCGGAAACAGACTGGTCGCCCAACCGGGAAACGGTACGGCCTGAGAGGGAGAGATTTCACCGAGATGAATTCGTGCACCAATGGTAGAGGCAGCAGGAGCAGCAGCAGGAGCAGCAGCAGCAGCAGCAGCAGCAGCACACCTCGCCAGCGCGAGAGAACGAGTTCAAGTTCAGGGAAGCGCGGGCGTCGCGCGAGACACGCGATCGCCCTCGCAACAACTCGATGGAGAGAGCACGCTCGATCTCGTCGCGACAAGAAACAAGTGCATCCTGCACGTCTCTCCCACTGAGAAGGAGTGTCGCTTTCAAAATGGAAAACTAGTCCACGAATAAAGAAGCATAAGGAGGATCTCACTCAACTGGTTATCGGCACAACACATCTAGAATTATCTGTGCACGCATTAACACCCTCGAAAGGGTTCCGGGTTTTCTCTGTTCTCCTCCTTCTTTCTCTTGTTTCCGAGCTGACACGGGGCCTGGCCTCGCGTCAAATTGCACCTACATCCGGGAACAAAAGAGCGCGTTAAGGATTGTTCGCGAGTCTTTACACTGCGGTCAACCATAGGAGGAGATGAGGGATAAGCCGTGGGCCTGCGGGCCAAGATCCCAGTCCCAAAAGTCAAGCATGGCCTCACCCAGTGGCAGGCAATATTTGAAGTTTCGCTCGAAATGATTCAGTAATTGAATAGTATTGCAGCGGAACGAGTGGTCTACCGCCGAGGAGGGCAACCGCGATTTTCGTGCACAATTGTGTCGAAATGCTATGCGCGGTTACAGCTTACGATATCCGAGCGACTTATATAACTGTAATTCGTTTAAAAAGAACGACGGCTCGCCCCTCTGGCACTTATAACAGTACCCGCGCGATTTATATTTCAATTTTACCCGGCAACTACACCGCGCGCATAAACCTATCCCAGGTGTACTGGAACACACCTGTTTTCTTCGGCCGCCTCCCTCCTCCGAGGTTACCCTCCCTCCTCCCTCACCGTGCCTGGATAACTAATTGATCTATTGGGCAATTTTCCGAAAGACTTTCACCCTCCCCGGCTTGTTCCCGTATCTACTTTTCCTTTAAGAGATCACTTGTCCTATTCTGTACACTTGAGCCTGATCTCGCACACTCGAACGGCACCCCGAGAAGCCCGAGGAACAAGTTCACGCAGGGCAGAGCGAGAGAGTGTGATAAGAAGGGTGGTGCGAGGGAGAGATGCTTATGGTGGAAAGAAGAAAATGGGTAAAGCAAGAGAGGCTCAGTTAGTAAAGAGGGGCGAGGGGGCAAGGGGAAGAAGAAGGGGGTAGGCGAGGGCGGGAAAACGAGAGAAGCGGACGAAAAAGAGAAGTGGAGAACGAGGAAAGGAGAGAGGCGACTGGAAGAGCGAGGGAGAGAGCGAGCGATATTTATGAGAGGGAAGGAGAGATACAGAGAGGTTTCTCCCCTCACCTCGGAGGAGTGCATGCAGTTTAAGACGCACACCGGGGACCGTGTTTCCAGCACGCACACACATGCGTGAACCAGTCTAACCACCTCATCACGAACAATCTCCTCGTGTTACTCTTTTCCTCTGGTTCTAGCTCGATCCTCGTCCGGCGAGTGCCGGGTGACGAGGTGCTCTCTGTCCAAAGGCAATCAGCAGGCCCCGATAACGGGCCCACTCTGTCGTAACCCAAGACACGGATACGAATGCATCGGCGGAGAGCACCAGATACGCAGGAGATATAAGAGAGGGCGTGTGTAGAAGCGTGTACGCGAGTGCCTGTCTGTGTGTCTACGCGAGATAGCTCGTACACGCGTATGATGCACATAAAAAGGGAACCCTCGCGCGACTGCGACGCGTAAAAGAGTCGGGGCGCTCCAATAGAAAAAGTAATCCCCGCGCCTGAGACATTTGTCATTAGCATTTTCTTGTCGGCACTACGATCGGAGATGGCTCATTGGCGACTGCTATCTCGATGGAGAGAGGCTAGGAGACCGCAATTTCCAGGACATTCTGTTTTCTACCCTGAATTCCCTCGGCTAATCACGCTAATTGGACGCCGCGCACGGAGAAATCGAGCTGTTCACCTGCTGACGCGTGAACTCGCATAACCGAAGGGGGATCTGAATAGCTAGGAAATTATTAGCGGGATATTGCTATCCGACTGAGAAGACGCGGCGAGATGGTTTCTCCATTCGACGGAGCGGATCGCGTGCAACGCTCCTATCGAATTAGTCTAATCGGAAACTTGTGATTCAATTATCGGTGGACGCTCGATCGGATTAAAGGATCAATCGGTAGATACAAGGTCTCCCGTTATAATTGTCCTGGCTCTCTATGTTATCGGGTTTGCAAATTAATTGCAATGCAGTTTCTATTTCATCTCCTTTTGGCGCGATGGATTTAGCCATCATCATTAATGTCAGAGGTCTCTAAGACCGCCTCTTCAAAGGAACTCTAAACTCGTACTGCTCTTCGGGCAAGTGCACTACAAGGAAGCTACGAAAATCCCGAATTATCCGGAAACCTCGTTATAATTCGCTGGTGCGCTGCTGGTACAACTGACTAATTATCCCATCAGAAGGAGCGTGCAGCAGTAGAAACGGTTGGTTAGCAATCGCCGCTGGTTATCTGGACTCGAAACGAAATTTCTGCCACGGCCCCCGCCGTCTGGCCGCTCCGTGTTACCTAATGTTGTCGAGTGGAAGGAAACGGCTTGCCGGGAAGGTACAGCACGCGTGGCGTGCGGACTGCGGACGGAGCGGAGGAGAGAAAAGATCCAGGCCGTGGCACGCATGAGCGCGCACACAACGCGGAATTATTACGAAATCCGCTGGGTTTGTCTAAGAGCGTAGGTCTGCCGAGAACGCGCGCGCGCGCGCCGGGGTTTAGGGCCACCACTCGGGACCGGTTGTAATTTACATAGGTCGTCGCCGTCGTCGTAGTCGTTGTCCTCGTTGCCATTCGGTGCGATCGGCACACGGCAAATTATTAATGGGCGAACTCCACGGGAGACGCGAATATCGTCGCCGCCTACGACTAGAATCCACTAGGAGCGAAGCCACCACCGTTGGCTTCGCTATCTGCACGCTGATCGAACCAGCGACTGCCAGGGGGGAAAGGCTACTCCTATGTGTTTCATTCCAGTGGCCTTGGCGATGTCGCAGATTTCCTATCGGAAAACTAATCCGCTGCGCTTCGCCCGAGATTACCTTAATTCTCTCTTTTTTCTACCTTTTACCCTCTTTGCCAATTCCATGCTCGCGCTACCTGCTCGTTCTTTCACGAGTGTTCCGTTTATATCCTGCGAACGGGACTTAATGGAGGTATTCTACTGGTGGTTTTCAATATGCCGAGGCAACGATCGAAGAAGGCCTAGCGTAGCTTTACCGGGGGATTCGCAGAAGCGCGATATATTCGCATTGTATTTCTATCGCGTCAGAACGTATTATGGATGACTGGTGGCGAGCCGCCTAGATAGTTCTGGGGTCCCTACGACCTCGTGCGAGCGAGAGAGAGGGAGCGAGGGAGGGATACCCCCCGAGGGAAACGCTGGAAGGACAAGCTGCTCGGCAAGTGGAGGACACAGCGAAAGGTGCGACTACGAGAGTCGCGTCTCCTAGAATCTCGACTTTACGCATTCGTAGTAACCTAGAAACGAAGCCTGGCCGATGCTGGTGGCGAGGTGGTAGCACGCGTCCTGAATATGTGGAACAGATTGGTGTGTATGGATGCCGGGCGAGCAGGGACGACGAGGACAAGGAGGAAGAGAGCGAAGGAGTCGCTGGCAGGAGGAGGAAGACAGTAGGTATACAGAGTGAATTACTTTCGCTGTTCGGTGCAGCACGTCAATGCCATCAGGCAGCGGCAGCAGCAGCGGCAGCAGCAGCAGCACGGTCGGCCGGCTGAAACCGGCTAGACTCCGAAGCCAAGCCAGCCAAGGGACTGCCCGTCGAGAAACTGGTCAACTGGAACCAGAGCTCTGCTACCGCGGCGAGCTGGACCAACTCCAGAGGACGTGGGTTCACCTGGACAACTGGCGAGAGAGATACGTCGACCCACGCTGCACGCGGCTCATAAAGTATTGCACTATAAAGTGCAGGAACCACCGTCATCCCTCCTCATCCCGCTTTTACCTTTCTACCTGCGGATCTTCTACCTGATCTCTCTCCAGCCGACATCCTCTTCCCTGCTTTCTCGACTCTGTTTCTCCTCTGTCTATCTGCGCGCGACTCTGCCCTCTGCATTTCTATACCCCTTTACTCATTCCCTCGGATTCTTACTCGAGGGATACGCGTAGGCAGAGAAAGGAAAACCCGTGCTCGAACGATGACATTCACAGAGATCAGAGGAAGAAAGATGATCGAGGCATTGGGAATCAGGGAAGATCCCAACTCCGATTGGACCACGTTCAACGACTGTATTGGATTAAGTAGCGGTCAGCCACTGAACCACTGGGTTACGCAGGCACGCGTTAGAAACAGGACGGCCAGGAAGAAAGCCATTGCCAAGGGCTCCGGTGCTTTGTACTTGGAATAAAAATGATTCTCGTCCTTAATGGATACAGGAGAGCACTATGTTAAACGTCAATCCCGACTCCATCACGTGAATGATACCACTTAACGAACAGCATTTTCCATTCGAAAAGTTTACTGGCACTTAATCATTTATACGATCCGCCGGGACTTCCTGCTTACGCATTACCGAGTCCCAGTGGCTTTTGACGCCGCTGGACGCATCCAAATGAAACTATAAAGTCCGAGAACTGATGCTGTTGGAGCGGTGGCGGTGGCGGCGGCAGCGGCAGTGTAGCCCCCGGTGCAATAAGATGGGAGAGGAAGAAGAGGGACAAAGTGCTAGTATATTTAATGGTAGTTAAGAGCGAACTGGTATTGGTACAGTTCTGTTCGGAACAGGCAGAGCAATTGGTGTTGGTGCCGGCGGCGATGGTGGGGCCCGATGCAGGTGTTGGCCTTGGGCTCCCTAACACCAAGCCTACAATCTCTAAGGCTCTCTCGCTTATACGCGGCCCCCGTACCTTCCACGCCACCTCCATTCTGATCTTAAACCCATAACGCAATATGCCAATCTGATCCCCTATTAACTCCGATTAACCGAAACTTCTGCACTTTCTATCGCCAAATCGGCCGACTTCCAAGTGGGAGTGGTGTTGATTTTGCAATTGTAAAAGGGTTTCCTCCCTAGGCCCACGCATCTAACGATTCTCGAGCGATTGGAACGGCAAGGGCAAGCGGCTCGCCGACTGCGAGATCAATCCACAGCGCGGAATTAATTAATTTAAATGAGGTTCCCCGTGCTGCACCGGCGATCTACAACCCGAGCCGATGCTAGCCTGTGCTTATGATACTACAACATGAAACTCCAACTAACTGCTTGAAACACGATCTTCCTACGTGCCAGGTTAGAGACTTGGAGCGTGCGTTTGGTAATTCTAAACATAGTCATCATTAGGAAGACAATTATGCACTGGAAGTGCTTGTATTAGTTGGGTGAAGCACCGAAGCACGCATGTACGAAAATGAAGAACATTGCCTGCATGTAGAGGCCAGTTGGCCGAGAAGGAGTGGCGGTAGCTCTGTTGGATGTTGCTGGTGCGCTGCCAGCCGAGCTATTAGCTTTATCCCGTATATTGTTATTGTTCTCGGGGCTACGGGGAAGGCGCGCTTTTATGCAAAGCAGGTGGAGGACGGGCCGGGACGCCGCCGCGAAGGCCTTGGAGAAAGTAGACGCACGCCTCGCTCTCGAGGCGCGTGTATCTCGCGCCTTTCCACCATCCACAGGGAATAAATTACCCTCGGGGTACCGTTATTGTCTCACCCACATCGGCCCCGGCCATCGCGGGTCATCTCCGCGATGCCTGATAAGACATCACTTTAGCCCAATTTCCTCCGACCATTCTAGAATTCGACGGAACACGCGGACAATGCGTCTGATTATTCATTGTACTTGGAATAGAACGTAAGTGGGCTGAATCTCCTGGCGAACTTAGTCCCAAGTAGATTAGAACGTAGTTAGAGTTGCGTCTATCTGTTGGTGGCTCGACGAAATAATAAGCCAACTATCATAGTGGATATTGTATGAATAGGGAAATTGCGAGTAGCAGGAACCCCCGGAGTAGTAACGATCCGCGTATGTAGTGGCCTAATGGATTTCTGCCGGGAAGTCTTGTGCCGGCGAGAGCGGGCGCGCGAGCGAGCCCGGCCGGACAACAAATTCGTTTTACTCCTCGCATCGATAAACTGGTTTACGCCTAACTGCGGCGTAGAATTAGCTGCAACGCCAGGTGGATGCTGTGTTGCGGCCGTTTATAAATTATTTGTTAGTAAACACCAGTGCCATTTTACGTCTCCCACGCGAGCACGGGCCTGCTCTGAGGATTTATGCGAGCAGCAGCCGGCTATATTGCATCAAGCGGCAGTTTCGTCATTCCCGGTGGCTTTTCTCTCCTCTATGGGCGACTCTTGCAACAAAGAACTGATTCCACGGATGCCATGAGCCTCGGCCTCTCTCTCTCTCTCTCTCTATCTCTCTCGTCTGGAATCTTAAGCGATTTTTTTTCCCACTTCCGATAGGCCGCTTTCCAGTGTTGCGTGTGTGTGAGCCCGCTCGTGATTGTGCGGTCAGCATGTTCGTGAACGCGAAGGTCACTCTAGCTGTGTGCGTCTACGCGAGCGTGTGTGTGAGTGGTACTGTGATGGATGGTTCTAAAGGCGAACGACTAGCATGGGACGAAATGCACTTTTTTGCAGCCTCGGCAAAATGTGCTAGGGGAATCTGTGCTGGCCCAGAAGACAAATTTCGAAAGGCTTCAGCCTCAAAAGAAATATCCCGCGAATCCTGACCACGGACAGTATCGTTTAATGATGCTAGCAGGGAGCAGGATAAGTCTACATAAGCGCGAATGCAACTTAAGCTTTACTGCCTGGGGATCGTGCAATTCGTGACGTCAGTCCTGGCCACGTGTCGAAGAGGGAAGAAGAGGTCGGCGGGGTCCTGCATGACCGGTGGTTCCAGGAACAGATAATTTCAGGATACGAACAAAGCGATGGTCCAGAGATAGGCGTGCACACTCCGCGCCCCAATAATATTCACGCTAATTCTCATCGAAAGCCAATAAATAGAAATACCAAACCGAGAAACCTATCTCATTATTTATTTGAGAGCCCAAAACAAATGAAATCCTTCCTCAAACTGATTCGACGAATTGGAGAAAGGCAGAATCAGCATGCCCGCGGTAATCATACTGCAGCGGAGGCTCTAAACACGGACTCTCTCCGCAAACGATTAAGTAGCGCGGAGGATAATGATAGAGGTCGCGTGACAAAGAGCAAGAGCAAGAGCTCCGGTGACTGGCTTGGCTGGACAGTAAGTGTAGCGTAATGGGGCCCTAAGGTTCTTGTGACGAAGCCGCGGCAGGGGCCCGATGCCCGATGCTCTCTCGAGGCAGTGTGCCGTCGTGACGTCAGTGGTGACCACGTGCTGAACAAGAGGGAGAGTCGGCCAGGCGAAGGAGCCTCTCTCGCGTATCGTGCGGAGCGTGGCCCAGGGATCAAGGACGGTTTTACTCCCGAGAAGCGGAGCCGCGTGTCGCTCTCTGTATGTATCGCGCGCTGGTGGTGCACTCGCCAGGTTGCCTGGTGAGGGGGAGTGGCGGCGGCGGCGGGGGGCGGTGGGCACACACCAGAAGAGCAGGGCACACGAGGGAAGGGGCGTCGGGGGGCAGCGGGGGGAAGAAGTAATGCTGGAGGGAAAGAAATGCCACGAGGAGAGCGGGGCGCACTCGAGTTATAATGCACCGTGCGTCCACTGTCCCTCTTGGGAGAGAGCGAGAGGATCACCGAGAGAAACAGAGACAACCACCGCTGATTCACTCTCTCGCCCGCTCCTACACCATCGCACCATCACTCCTTCTCTCTTTCTCACTGAGCCTGATACTGTACTCGCGCTGCACTCTCTCTCGCTCTCTCTGTTCTCCTCGCTCGCCCGATGCAGATAGAAGGAGACTTGGAGAAAAAGAGTGACCAGGGGCCCGACGGGGGAGGTCAGGAAAACGTGTCCAAGCCTGCACGACCCGGTACACTCAACGCCAAGAATTCTGATCATAACATTAGAGCGGAGTCGCGCAAAACCCCACCGCAGGAACACCTGGTTTCTCGTTTCCTCGGAGCGCGCGCGCGCGCGCGCGAGCCTCGCCGAGCGTGATAAAGCGTTACCTGTTGCTGCACGCGCCTGGAAAAATTCCCCTTACGGGGACCTGCGTACGCTCGCCATCGGAGATATTACATAGGAAACTTCTAGATAGCCGTAGGAACGACCTGCCACGGAGATCCAACTAGGCGAACCCGATTACGTAAAGTCTCGATGATCAGCCGTGATTATTTCCTTATTTAAAATAAGAAAAACATCCATTTCCATTTGCTAAGTCATTTTCATCGCTATATCGCTGGCTAACTGGGGAACGCGTGCATGCTAAAGAGACGTCGGTGTGATGACTGACAGAAAAAAGTGTGTACGCGAGACGTAAAATATTATGTCTCAGCTTAACTTGAGCACCGGGGGTTACGCCGCACTCGACACATCTGGTTGCTATAGCGGTTATGCAAAGATTTCCAGGAGGAATTCTATAAAAAGCTTTAGCAGGCAAGCTGCACCACTGCTTTCGGATCCACCGGGAATTTTTCATGATGACGATCCATAAGAAGACCGGGGATATGTTACAAAGTTGCGTCTGCACGCACTGGCTGGCTCTGGTTCGCGCGAGTCCCTAGCGACTAGTAGATTATGCCTCCGTAGTCAGACCACGAACCTCGCCGCCTAGAATTCCGAGTTCTCAAACGGCACGGATGTTAATTAATCGACATGGAGTTTTCAGCGTAGAACAAGCGACGCACAATAAGCTTCTGGTAAAAACGAGGCTCGAGTTGAAATTGAAAGGTGGATCGAATCGCAACGAGCACGATCTCGCCGAAGGCACGATCCGTTAGGTTATAGCGAGATGGAAAATGGGCTCACGGCGTGTCTCGGTTTTTGCCAGTCCCTGGTAACGCGATCCCCGATAAATCGAACGCTAGCCTCCGCTCTCGAGCTGCATTTCGCGCTGCGCTGCAAGAAATATTCGGTCTTGCTCGAGCGAACGAAGGAGATGATTGCACTGACCTTGAGGGCCTCGCACCAGCGCGCAGCCATAACTGAACCGCGTTATTGCGATACTTTCATAGCGCGACTAGCACTATGTGATAATAAAGTAACAGCTAAGGTGATGCCACACTTGTCGTCGCGCTTTAGACCTGCCTGTTCCGTCGATCCTTTCTCCGTCGGACGAGCTTTTTCTCTCGGAGTCAGTCGAGCATTCAAACACGAGCGCAACTTTACACCGCATTACACCGCCAGCATCTTATTCAGGTTTATTAAGGGGAATTGAAAGAAATGTATGCATCGGGGAAGTTGTATATTCGTAACAGTTTACGATCAACCATTACTCGTCAGAGGCTCGTCATCGTCCACTTGTGGAATATCAAGTTCGGGATGAAATAATGCTGAGCCGAACAATAAATACTGGGCGTATGACGAGGTGGTTTTTCGCCACGCTCCTTCTACTGGCTGTACCCGTCTCAATTGAAAGCAACTCGACAGGACATCTGGTGAATCTGCTACGAGGAGCTCTCCCCCTGCGCCCTGACTTCGCATCGTTCGAACCAATGAAACGCATCGTCGAGTCAAGTGAAGTTTACTTACGCGTCATGCTCGCGAGGCCAAGAAAAGTAGCAGGAGCTCGTCACGGCTCCGTCGTAAAGCCGAAGACTACACAGGCGGCCGGAGCTCGTTTCCGATCTTGCAAATAGAATCTCGAATGTTCATCCTTCCGCGCCCCGCCCATCCCTCGACTTAGAGAAAAACTGATGCAGTCCTTGTTATCAGGACTTATAGTTCTATAATTCTTCGAAATGTTCGTATCGAACGCCGTCATATCTCGGAGAGAATCCTTGAGCTCTACAATATGCAAGTTCGCAATTGAAGACAGTGCCTCTCTTCCTTTCTGTTCCTCTCGCTCTTTCATTAAAGGAGCTCTGGGCATTAATCTCGCGGAAGTATCAAAGGAAGAGCTCCAGTCTCAACGTGGAGGGTCGCAGGATCCTATAAAGCACCTTATCGAAAGGATTCAAGCAGTCGAGTATTTCGGAGCACTCGAGGAGAGCCAGCGAGGCTCATTCCAGTAGAACAGGCTACTTGGCAACGAGGATTCTCGACATTTCACGAGAGCAAGGATCACCTCACTCGCAACGTAATGCTCGCGCCGTCTATACGACATAAGGTTCCGTTCACAGTGTTTCTCCGGGCCAGATAAGACCTTGGGCGAGGTCAGTGTGCAGTAACGAGAGAGACGAGCGGAAACTACACGCTCGCTCGAACGGATCCTCTGGAGGATCGCCGAGGAGAAAGAAGAGCGCGGGGGAAGGCGGAGCGAGCGAAAGAGCCTGTCTCGGGCGAGGTGGAGAGCAATTGCGAGATCCGAATAATTCGCATAGTGAAAACTCGAGGAGAGTAGCCGGAACACTCCGCCGGGACGCCGGCTGAGTCGACGTAATTTCGCGAAACGCCGAAACTGCCATATCGTTTCGAATCGACGGGCTATTTTTCCGAGAGGCACTCGGGGAAAGCAGCGGGAGAGCGAGCGCGCCGCGACAGGATGCTTGTCCTAGGATAAGCTGGTGTCAGGACCTACCACTACGTCGAAGTCGTTGTGTCGACGGATCAACGGCAAGGTGCGCCAGACAAAGAGGTGGGGGGCGCGGGCGAAGGAGAGACCGAGAGAGAAGTCAAGCGGGTATACAAGACCTTTAGCATTACCAAGTCAAATACAGCGAACATTGCCCGCCGCCGGAAAAATGGCGACTGAGGAGTCAAGGAACCCCATCCTAGCTTCAACAGGGTCTCTCGCTCTCTCGGCTTCCTCGCCTACCCTTTTCCTCAATGCGCCAAACACTATCACCACACACTTCGTACTTCAATTTACGAAAACGACTTCGCGGCTATTTCTCGCGCTCTATCCCTTCCTTCTTCCTTGTCCTTCCCTTGACACCCTCCTCTCTTTCGCACCTTGGACGCAGTTCGTATTTATTCGCGGAAGGCAAATCTCCGCTGCACCAGCGACGGGGCAACCTCGCACGACCTATGTCCCCGTGTGTCGTTGAATACTTATGGGTCTTTCGACCCGAATCCACAGAGCTCCTGCGGTAGCTTTGCTCACGTGGCTGGCGCGAGCCTCTAAGAAACATGAAACGCGCCAGCTACGGAACACAGGAGGCGAAAGAGCCTTGCGTCAGACATCGCCAAAGGAGTTGTTGGCATTTTCCATCAGACTGCACGGTGCGCTTGAAAGTTTACCTATCCTATCCTCCAGCGTTATTCGCCTCATCACAGCAGTATCTCATTTCCACTCGACGTACGCTCGACTTTCCGATTTCCGGGACGATCGATTATTCCTCTATCGAGCATGGGGCGTCCGATTCTTCACAGAGGATATCGCGAGCTCGTGACTCATGGTGCCAATAACCGGCAATGAGTAGACGATCAAGCCAGTCTTTTCTTGCTCGCTCGTGTTTACCTTTTTTCCTCCATCTACGAGCGAGTGGAGGAAAAACTCTCCTGACAAACCTGTCAGTCGAGTGGAGGTGCGATATGAAAAAGGCCGGTGGAATAGCCAGAGTGTTGGGTTCGATTGGAAAATGCGAAGCGAGGATAATTTGGGGTGAAGTTTCGACGAGAGGGATATAAAAGTCCAATTGGGAGGAATGGTCGATTGAAAGCGTGGCAGAGTAACGCGGCTTCCGTGACGCAATGCCTGCTGCCGCGCGGCGCGGCGCGGCGTGGCGCGGTGTTCCTGACCTGCCTCGATTTTTTTTATCCCCCACCGGGCAGCTGGAGCGGGTGCGCGCGCGCGCTCGCGCCAGTGGCCAACAGCCAAGTAGTAACCGCGATCCGAGCATAGGTCTCATAACGACGAACACAACCGGTAGGTTGTAAAGCCGTCGTAACTCCCGCAGGATAAAAATCCTGGCACACGCTCTACCAGGTATCGGCTGCATCGGCGCTGATGCTGGAGGTGGAGGTGTCTACCTGCCTGCCAGCCTCACTACCAGCTGGTGGGGCGTCCGAGCGGCGTGGCGGCGGCGGCGGCGGCAGCGGCCGTTTCTCGACTTGCGACACCCTCCGCAAAGAGAGACCAGCGTTTTCCGCTCCTTGGCCTTAATTAACATCTGACACGAGTCCACTATAGCACTCGCAACACACCCCACACCGCTACGATCCTCCGGCGGACTCTCTGCTCTGGCGAGCGCCCGCGCGCGCCTTTTTTCCCCTGGCCTCACTTAATGCCGTTTAATTGCTCCTCCAGCTGTAGATAGGAGGTTAAAAAGAGTGCTGACCGATGCTAGCTTGCTTAACCCTGAACGTCGTCGTTTCGCCAGGTGCGCTAACCCGATACCATCGGCGACATTTTACTCCACGCCGACACACCGTCCTCCACCAATGCCGCTGTTCTAGCGAGCGCGAAAACTTCCCGGTAATTGAAGGCCCATTGTCCGCCCGTAATCGCTGCTAGACACTGGCTACTTCGACGCTGCTCGTAATGATTCCTGCAAACGATTGATGGAACTCCAGTGAAAAATGTCGATGGTACAGAGGAGGACATTTTTTATCGGGGACATCGACGCCAGTGAGATATTACGTGTCCGAGTGAAGAGGAGTACAGCATTCTGGTCAACCAGTAGCACGCGCGATTTGCTCTCGCGATTGCGCCCGTGATCAATAAATCAGGCGGTTGTTCAATCGATCATAAAAGCGGCCTCTCCATCAGACGAGCGAGCGTCGCCGATTAGCAGGGACATTCGGATAATTAGTATATATTCATCGTGGATGAAGCGCGCAATCGGCTCTCACTCGCGCGCGCGCGCCAAGTTGCCATTCCCCGCGGATGTTCGTTCGCTTCTGGCAGCGTTGACAAACGGTTCCGCTGAAAATTAATTCGCCGGCGAAGCACGTTTAACCAGCGCATTCCCGTCGGCCAAGCAATTGCGTATTCACGCGCGTTCATCGTCCTAATGACAAGCACCGAGAGATTCCGCCCGCAAATCGAGCCACGGGATCTCCACGCGTGACATAGATCTTCCGAATCTTTCGGATGCGAGCTGCTGTATGGAAGCGCGAGGGATTGAACGCGCGGGGCGCAAAGTTCCGCGGAAGAGTTGGCAATTACACGCCGCTTGATTATCAGTGGCTGGAACTAATCACGCGAGACAACGTGTTGGCTTCGGCAGGTCGAAAAGTCGCGTGGGAGCAAGTGAATAATGACGAGCGAGTGAATAACGAGCGGGTAATATCTGCGCATCCGGGGCCGATGCGCGAGAGAAGATACCAATCTGGCAGTGAGTCGCGCAGCTGTGAGAAGCGGAAACGTTCGGAGATGCGTCCGTGAACGTTGATGGAAGCGAAGGAAAAGCCGAGGTCGCGGGCACAGCGCGCTCGAACAATGGTCCGAGACCAGGAAAATTAACATTTTTCTGCGCGCGCGCTCGCTCGCTTGCATCGCCGACCGGACATAGTAGACAGCCAGTAGGACTTCATTGTTCTGAGGATGGAACGGTGCACTGGCCGTAGTAACCTTGGCCCCGATATTATTTGCTAATCCTGACGTTACGCGATCCTGCACCCAGTGAACGAAGCACCCACACGCGATCTTCGATAGCTTTGTTCCTGGAGAAATACACTCATTGTTGAAATAAGGAAGGAGTGCCTCCAAAAATGAAAGAAACGTCTCGTCGAGTAAACTAACCTACGCCTAGAATCTATATAATAACTCTCAACTCTGTATTAGACTATTGGAATGTAACTTTTTTTAGATTGATCTGTCAGGACGATTAAGAATATATAAACGAGACGCAAAAGTCTAACTGTGCTGTCGGTGCACAGGAACAAAGAGTAAATGAAATATCTTGATTAGCCTGCATGTACATAAAGAGATAATTGTCCATGAACTACCTAATAGACTCAAGGCGAAGGTTACCAATGACGTTTATCCGTTTCTACATTGGCTTCTCTCCTAATTAAGCGTACAGGTGCGATTACTGTATCGCGGTAAAAAAAGGACGCTGTTTACCCACGTCAGGCAAGGGCTTCCGGGAGGAGCAGAAATTACTGTTCATTGGAACGAGTGGTAAGCAGAGTGGTAGGGCCGTCACGATAACGGAGATCCCGGTAATCACTGTTATCGTAGAGGCGAAGCGATCGAGATAAAGTCAGGCAACCTAGTCTCATACGTTTATACCTCGATGGACGACTGCTGAATCAGTTACAAACATCTCTAAACAGGTTTCAGGGGTGCTATGAAGTCATTATCATATTAATTGGAATGAGCATTTACGGTCGTCATTTTAACTCGATCACAACGGCGACCTAACCATATGATAAATAATAAACATCCGCGAGCTAAATAATAATAATCAGCAATCAGAATGACACTGATAACTGCTGTGACTAGGAGCATGTCATGTCTGTATGAGTAATTAATAAGACAGTCTGCAGAGAAGATTGCTGCGAAGAAGACCTGAACAGCAAAGGACTGATCTACTATCCCAGCTATTTGCTGCTTTTGTTAAGCAAGTTCGAAGGAACAAGTAAGCGTGCAAGCAAGTGACCACTGACTGAGGGAGTCACGGGGAGCCGATATAAACGAGGCCTGATGCAATTAGTTTTACGAGGCTCTCGGTATACGCGTCTGGAGGTGGCTACCGTGGCATTAAAGTGCCACTAACGTAGATACGCTTACACTTTAGTACTGGTGCGTACGTTACTGGAAACTATAGCTTCGTAATCGGACAACAACCACCGGGAGATTTAGCTCAGGGCTAGGCGAAAGTATCGTGCCGCGGCTGATCATGACCGTCCCTTTCCACTGTCACTCTAAGGGCTGAATTATAGATGGCATCGTTCATCCTGGAGCAACTGCTATTAGCTAAACGGGCGACGAGGAAAATGAACCCTATAAAAATCGGCCAGGTCCTGATCCTGCCTGGGTGGATTTAAAGTCCCGCTGAGAAAGATAATTTCCTTAATGAGAATAGTATGGGAGTCGAAGACGGGGTGCCTAAGGCATTAGAAAGGCTTGCTTTTCATTAAAAAGCCTCGCAGCGTACCGCTGTCGTGCTCGAAGAACTTGTAATTACGAAGTAGCATAGTCGTTGCTATTTTCTCAGCAGAGTTTAATTAAGGTCATATTCTAGAAGTACCGCGATGAAAACCTGTAGTTCTTAACATGAATTGAGTACTGAAATTGAGTTAGGGAAGGAGGATTCCAGCTGGGCCGGAACTGAAGCAGATATTCGGAAGGACTGATGTGAAGATCTAAAGGACCAAGGTCGAAAGGAATCAGACGTCACGTCGACCGGCTTGAAAAGGATGTCGCATGCAAAGCGAATCTTCCTTCCGATTCGACAATGGTCGCGTCGGGTGACCGTACGCCGACTGCACTCGAGATATGCCCCTGCCACAGCATTGTCTACCTGCGGTTTGCAATAATGACGGCGCGGCATACAGAGAGCTTCATTTCACGATGCCTTTGACCGACCACCGACTGAGAGGCCCCTGCACTGTCGCTTCTCTTCGACACCAAACTACGTTTCGGCCGATCTCCCATTTGCATGATGAAATCACACGATATGATGGAAATCCTGATTCTCACTCCCATAACTCAGATCACAGAAGTAGTTTGATGTTCCTGGTATATTATTAATAATTCGAGCATAAGACAAAGCAGGTTTTTCACTTGCTAGGAAAATTATATGCGATCCATTAAAGACAATTAATCAAAGTGTCGTAAGTAGGGGTGGTCCAGCAACCACATGGTGGTTTCTGAGAGCAAGTCTACTCAATTACTCAGTCCAATCAGACTAATGACACAGGCATCGAATAATCGCTTAAGAGAAGAATATTTCAAAGTTGTAACTCTTTAGCACTGTTGGCTCATTCTTGGTGGCGAAAGTTTCTCGCGCGAAAGCAACCGACGAGGGCAGAGCTAACAAAAGTAACTGCTGCAATCACCGAACTTTGAGACGATAAGGAAGGAACGCTGGCTCAAGCCGTATGCAGGTATCACGAGCGGTACTTACGAGGCGGTGTATCGATAAGCAAAGCAACACCGGCAGATTTATGGTCAGTGGAACTTCGGTAACTGGGTCGTCGACGTTAATGCACTCGGCTCCGGAGAATCGGATGCGTCGGCATTGGAATGTTACTGCTAGTTCGCGAGCAGGAACTTCTTTGTACTTACTTCCGGGCTTCGAAAATCGAGCAGCTCCGCGTCCGAAATACGAGGTTGTTGCCCGCTCTCTTAACAATGATATCTCGATATCCGGGCAAACAGCATTATTTCAGGCTGTATCTCCCGGCGAGATAGCGTGCGTACTACCACTGCTCTAACTTCCCTTTAACGAATTTTTCTCGAGCACGTACACCCGTGCCCGAGGCTGCGCTCCGTCGGCGATATCGGGAAACGAACGGGACTGTTTATATCATCCCGCTCTCAAGAACTAATGGAACGAGCTCGCGAACTTCTGCGAAAATACATATGTCCGGGAGAGGAGGAGTGGTCGAAAATTATGAGTGAAACTGGATATCGAGATCTCTGGGTAACTGTAATTTCAAGGAGATGTTCGATCCGCAGCTTGAATCTCTAGTTAATTAAGTTCAGGGAATATTAGTCGGCGATGCTTGTTGGTAATGGGTGGCAGTCATAAGTGGTGGCTGGGAACACCTGAGGCAGAGGTGGCCTCGAATTTAGGAAAGCTGTAATGGGTAGCCAAGGGCTAAATAGGTCGTGCGTATGATAATGTCGCCATTATCGTACCGACCTGGGGTCGCCGAGCCACCGCCAGATTTCATCGAACACCTGAGTCTTTGAAGAGGACTTAATTAATTAAGGGTCGTCCCGCCCGTCTGTTGCGCAAGGGGTTGAAAGGGTTACGTCTTAGCGCTGAACAGCTGATGCCTCTTCGCAACGGGTGTTCCCACCAGTTCCATCAGAATAGCCAGCCCTAAAGCGGAAGTCCTCACTAAGAATCGAATGGTGGATGAACGAGCCACTCTTCAATCGACGCTTCCATTTATCTAGCAATTAATTGGACATGGAAATTGATGTTGCTCGGCGCTGATATCTGCCGGATAACGATCAACAAGAGAGAGGTACATTTGATTGTCAATCATATTAGCGTGGACGCATACGCGTGAGGCAACGGGAGCAGGGGTCAATGAAAAGATTGAGGTAGCTGCTCGCTCGCCGCGGCTCTGCTACTGTGGAATATTTTCAGATGACATCACCTTGCGGGACAGCCACTATGCAATAGCAATTTCTCAAACGAGCATTAATGAAGTATTGTGCTCCGTAGAACGCAAAGCCACTTTATTATCTTGTACAGCTGCCCCCGTTCTACTCCGCGTTTTTGATAAATAACACGATTTCAAGATACAATACTGGTAACTGTCACTTGGAGTCAATTGTAAAATGGACCGCAGTGGGAAGCCCATTGAATTAAGCACTCTTATTTAGATACCAAGTACAAAATCGTGCTCGTCAAGCTCACGATCAACGCAACGCTCCTCGATAATTAATTAGTGTTTGCATTTGAAAGCCCCTCTTTTCTCGTACCCTCATAATCGCCTTTAATCCGCCGGGATTATACAGTATTAAGACGCTGCCGAGACATTCGCCGTCTGATTTAGGTGATCATTCATTGTCACGTGTTTATGCATAAGGGCTCCGCTGAAAGAGATTTCTCTCGTTATTTTTGAAGGGCGACTTTTGCCCTGCCTTATTAGAGCAACAAGATATCAGAGTCGCCGGGGACTTCCTTTCGATATTGATGAAGATTAATGCCTGCCTCTTGAAAGATAACATTAAAAAAGCTCCGTAAAATTGAAAGCTCGCGGAAATGTAGGTCAGACGATAAACGAGTATTAGCATTGGCCTAAATGGAAAGCGACCGTTCCATGGGAGTAGCCTTGAGAGGAGACATCGCGAAAGAACTCCAATCAATTTTCCTCCGATGGCGATTGTAATCGCGCCACTCTCGCGTTTCCTCCGCGCCCGCTGTCTCCTCCGTGACTTTATTGCTCTAATGACACAATCGTGCTTATACGTACGACTAGTCATCCAGCAGAAACCTGTCGATGTCGGGGAGAACATGTGTACGGACTGGGAAGACAAGGAGGCAGAACGAGCAATTGCGAAAGCACGCGTTCTCCTAAGAAAACAAGCGGTTGTTGCAAATTTCACCGGTTTAGTCCAAGGCATCTCTGCTCACGGCTAGAAACAATAATGGAAACTCATTAGAAACGTAGGCTGCCGCTGGTTATTTGTTGTATGAAACTTTTAATGAGAGAAATCACGAACTCCTAGCAAGGATAAAGATTATGCCAGGGAAAACAATGTTCCGCGATTCTATTTGAGCGCTTTGTCCGAGATGACGTGCTCTGGCCGACTCATACTGTTTCTGCGTCGGAGTCTCCGGATTTGCTGAATCTCGGATTCGTGACTGGGTTGGTTGGTGCTCATCGAGCAGGAAGCGAGGCCGTGCGTCGTCCTCGTGGAGGTAGCGCAGAGCCCGCTTGTACAGCCACGTTGTACGCGTTGGCTTATCACGTTGTAAGACACGTAACACGACAAGACAGATAATGCCGGGATCGCACCTCCTTCCCCATCCTCCGAGCCACCGAATTACGCAGCGTGGCCACGTGAAGAGAAATGTACCGTTAGCTCGCTTTGACTCAGCCATGGCCAAGGACAGCTCGAGCGCGCTTCAACTTTCCAATTCTGACCGCCGCACTTCCAACTTATATGGAACTTCCTACACGACCACATCCACAACAACAGGAGGAAAATGTTCCGGTAGTTAATTTCTTACAGAAACTTGAAATAAATAAAACCAAACAACGCACATCTGACTCTGGACACGTAGCAGTTAGGATTCATCGGTGACGAGGGAGACGCCGGCATTATTGTCAGATTTTAATCTGCAGGAGGAGCGTGAGCTTTTAATTAAATTTGCGCGACTATCGCTTTTAAGCGGCCGGCTGTTTATCTCGCTCGGTCAATTAAGCGTAGCTACGTTTATAGGAGCCCTCTATCTATCGGCTGGTACGGCGGCGCGCACAGTAGCTCCGTTGGCGATAGGGTGCCGCCGTTTTACGATCTCGTCGCCGAAATCACTGGCGACGTGATAATAAAATAATCTGGGCCTTTCCAGTCATTAGGCCGGCCCTTGTTACTTAGCCAAGTCCGCTCAGCCGCGACGAAGCATCGTGCCTCGGCTTCACTTCGGCCTGCTCGAGTGATGACCACGAGCCCTTCGTGAAAGAACAAAAAGCCGAGGAAATCGGGCCACCTTCTCCCATATCCCTAGCTTTGCCATTCAGACAAACAAACAGATAATAACAGAGGCATGGCGGGTAAATTTAACTCACTCGGCCGTAACAAGGAGTAATAGTGCTCGGCTGGCAAAACTGGAAGACCGTCGATAATTATCAAGAACCCCCGGAACAGCGAGGGGGCCGAGGGAGAGAGCACTTTGATCTACCAAGCATAACGAGAAGACGTAGTCGAAGACTAGCGAGGCAGCCAGGTACCACTAACGCAAGCAATAGGGTCTTAATGAGGTGGAGGCAAGGAAGGCCTTGGCTGTCGCTCCACGCTGTCGCTAGCTCGAGCATCGGGTTATGGTGGCGCAACGTAACACGCAGCCAGCCAGCCATCTAGCAACACACAACACACTTCGCCATACACCATAGAGCAGTAATGTCGCATGGCATATACCCCGTTAAGTGGATCCAATCAACTCGGTGGCAGAGCGCGCGTAGTAGAGCACATGAAGGCGCAGAGAGGGAGCGCCTGATAGAGAGAGAGAGAGATACCCACGGAGAATCAGAGTCGTGCAGCAAAACTGCACCGCTATCTACTATCTAGTCGAAAGGCGAACTCGCGAGGGGAGCAGCAGCCAGTGTCGTATACACACAGACACGCGCACAAAACAAGCAGAGGACAGAGGTAGTTTCTGCAAACAGAACACAGAGGGAGAAAGATGACACAGTTATAATGTCGCACACATTCAAAGCTGACCGAACATCATAACGCCCGAAGCGATAGAGCGTGTTATGGTGGACCTGCGATAACGCCCTTTGTAATGCAGAAGCAGAGAACGCATCCTCTGAAATTGCCGAGTGGGAAATAGGCATCAATCCCGGAAATGAAGTTAGCAAGCAGCCGCAACCGAAAACTGGTCGATGAAAATCGGGAAATAGTAGAGCCGAGACTTGGGAACGTTCGAAGGATACAGCAGGCAAATACCGGAGGGATTGATGCTGAACAGAAGTCCGCCAGGAGGAAGATAAATCGCTCGTAAAAGCGGCAGTCTGGCTGAGCGGGCGTTCGCGCGAATAAACTCTTCCATCAAGAGCAGTTGACCGTAATCGAGGCGAAGCGTAGCAGGACAGTGCGCCGAGCAGAATCGCTTGGACTTTGAGAAAATCGAGAGGAGATTTTAGAAATCATTCGAGCGTATTCGATAGTTGCTTTTTTATCCGGCGGCGGCGGAAGGGAGAGCGGCTGATATGCGAAATAGTATATTTCTGTCGATCGGCCGCTCGCAGACGGCGGGGATCCATTCAATCGAGTGTCCCGATTGTTTGGCAAGTGCCTTTATTCGTCGAAATCGATCCCCCGCTAAACAAAGGAAGGCTCGCCCGACTGCATTTCGGCTTTTGGCGATCGCGTGCGTCCATGGATTTCCGCGAACCTGCTAATCGCCGCCGATGCAACCTGCACGCGCTCGCGCGTTCTCCAGCAAGTAACAATAGATGCTATCAGGGAGGGCGCGCGCCGCCGCGCCATCGGACGATCCGTCGTTTCGACGTCGAGTAATACCTTTATAATACCGAGGGTGATAAGATCGCGACCCCTGCCAATTTGCAATATGTAGCGACCCTTTCGACGATTGGCGCAACCAACCCCTCGCGAATCAATAGCGTCGTTATTTCCCATCGAATTCGGCACAGGTAAAAGGTCGTTCATGCTCAAAATGGCCTGAACTTTTTGATAGAAATGGAATCGAGTACAAAACTATTGGAGAGTCTGATAGAAGGTGGCGTCTGCGTTCGCCCTCGCTCAGACGCGAGCAAACTAATAGGTTTTAAGGGCCTGAAATTATCTTGAGCGCACTTAACCCATTTCTAAATGGACCTTCGACCATGATGGAAGTTCGTGCGCGCACATGACCAATGCAACGCGAGTAAAGGGGCTACTATAGTGCGTCCATTGTAGTCGGTTCTCGAGTGAAGAACAATACGATAATCGCCATGGCGATGAACTTGTCTTTCAAAGATAAAAATAATAATAGCAAACTCGAACTTACAGAGAATGTGCACAAGGTGGAACGAAGAGACAGGCGATCCTGGAACAGAAATGAGATACTTAAAATGCCATAATTACGAATTTATTGTACATGAGATTATGGTATGCAAGTTGAGCCGTTCTAGTATGCGTTCGCAATGATTTAAACTGGTCCATGGAAATCACATGAAAGTGATTTACAGGTGAAATAAAACTGATTAGGCTATTGGAGCAGCCGGTGGAAAATGATGAAATGATAGGACGGGATTGGTAATAACTTTCTTTGCAGGTGCTCAAACGTCATTTTATGCGCTCGGGATTTCTCTCTCTCCGGGCAATGATTGTCAGTTAGGTGAAAACGGCACGGAGAAACCTTTTAATCAGGATCGAATTGCCTTCAACTGCCGGCTCGCATCTCCGGGGGTAATCAGGGTTAGAGTTGGGATTATAGGCTGATTGAATTAACCCCGTGTTCGCTGCCCTCGTAAACTCTTACTAAAGTCAAGCGGTGGCTCCTCCCGTCTCGTGTATTCGCATTACGAGCTGAAACTCTGTACCCAAGTAACAACACGTTACGACGACCGCCCTCCTCTCGGAAGCACGCCATCGAATTTCCGCTTTCTTCCATTATCCCGCACTGCTTTATGTAATGCGCCCGTCTTTTCCCTCCGCCCAATGACATTTACCCTGGAATTTTCCCTCCGCACAAGTTCTGCCAACTTCTGCCGATATACTAACACAAGCTCCCGAAATACCCGGAGCATGAATCAGATCGCCGACAGGAACTGACATATTAAAATGAGAAGCTATCGCATTAGGCATTGTCAACGATACCCCAAATATTAGAACGAAAATACTTCCGGCGTAGCTCCATTAAATTTATTTCGGATAACTGAAATAATGTTCCATAATGAAAGCGGAAAATTATTCATGTCCTGTCTGTGGAATGATTTTCTTTTAATTCGTGCCGGTGTTATTACGTTGCATTGAATGAAAGTTGGTCGAGGCAAGAACATATTATACGAGACACTATGAATGTAACAGGTTCGCCGTTAAGTTTTACTTCTGACATCAAAATATCTCGCGGTTACTAGATAGTGGGAACCGTGCAAGTATTACACGCGAGTATTACTTCACGTGTGTTTATCTACTTAATTCCAGCATATGCCACCTCAAGCTGTCGAGAGAGAGAAAGCTGTTTTTCCATACCTGACGATCTCGTCATACCTACACCTCCTACCAGTTGCGTTATGCGGCATGTATTGACCCACGCACCCGTCTCGCACTCACACACATATCGGCCAGCTTCCTAATGAACGTATTTAGCAACGATAACACCATACACAGTGTTCCAATAATAATAGAGCACTTAAGATCCAAGGAAATCTCAACGACTCTGAATTCGATTCGCAGCCCACCCCACCATTATCCTACACTTTCCAGTCCCCTTGCCCCGCGGAGAGTAATTATCCCCATTTGATTAGATCGCTCCTCGTCGAGTAGGATCGTTCGAGAAGCAGGGCGAAGGCCAATCGGCCTTAATGCCAGCGCCAATGTTACCGATAAACTTCTCCGTGCTAATAGAAAAACCACACGCACACACTCTGCTCTCTCAGAGAGGGCAGACCAACCCTCGTAACTTTACTATTTCAGACCTTTGCTGCATCGTAAATTATGTGTCAGTGTGAAGTTAGCGCAACGTTTCATTAGCAATCCTCTTGCAGCTAATTTGCATTATTCAATTCTATTTTTTTAATATTCTGCTTGTGACAGGTCGTTTCAAGGATTCGCTTCATAATCTATTCTTCGCTATCTCTTCTTCCACGAAGTGGAAACACCGCTTGAGTTACTCGCAGCTTTATCTCTGCCTAATTAAGGCCCGAGCATTGCTTTATAAAGTGGATTAATTTTGAAAGTAATGAATGGTACCTATTGCACTCGGCTTTCCATATTCAATTACGCTCTTGCCGCTCGGCCGCACCTCGCGAATGACACGATAATATGCGGCTTTACGCATCATCAGGTCGCGAGTCGATAAAGATGCGCTTCCTACGTGCACCACACATTACGGGGAAGAACGAGGAGCGGTTAGCGAGAGAAATTAGCATTTTCAGCCGCAAGACTGCCGCCAGCATTCTCGATACGAGCGGCCGGCCAAGGCGAGAGTCTGTTTACAAACATGTTAAAGCGTCCGAGCGGTCAGTTCTTGCACGCTCGTACGCTCCGCTCGGCGCGCAGGAAGGACAGGGAGCGAGAGGGGGACAGAACAATGCGTAAATGCAAAGTATCCACTCGCGGACCAATTAACCTTTCGTCGAAAGAACGCCGATGACATTTGGAGAGTACGATGCATACCCCTTTCTCCAATAGGCAGCTCCCTCCTCGCGCTATCCAACCGAGCGAGCCAAAAGTCAGGCTAGCTTGTCGAGCGGTTAAAAGCTCTCTCCTCCTCCTCCTCCTCCACGCACCGAGCGTATCGGGTTCGCCGATCTCGAAGAATGGAAAAAGGTCCGCGATAGATCAAGGTGCGTTGTAAATAATGGAGAAGCGCGCTAAAGGTTAATAGAGCTGATTTCTCTCTATCTCGCTTTCTCATTGGCGTGTACTGCCTCGCCATGGGAGCGCTGGCAACGCGAAAAAGGCTGGAGGCGGTAGAGAAGGGGGAGGGGGTTTCCAGCTGGAAATATCGGCGCGATCGGTGTCGACAATGACTGCACATGCGGTACCCGGCGACCAGTTTACACGCGTTTGTATTTCTATATACACATATACATATAGGTCCAAGGTAATCGCGTATGTCACAACGGTACACGCGACTGCTTTATGCTACTATCCCTCCGCAATGGTGCACGTACGAGCGCAGCATACGTTCCTCGTGAGCGCGAGGACGAGCGGTGGAAACCGGCGACAGAAAGAGAAAGAAGGAACAAGTGAGGCCATGGGCGGAGGAGGAGGCGGGGAACTGCAATCTCAAGTCATTGATCACAGCAGAAAACGCGGGAAACCTCGGTGGCAGTTTACGCGCGCGGCGGCGGCGGCGGCGGCGGGGCAGAAGCAAAGTCAAGAGACAGGTATAACTCTGTGCGAAGGTGGCGGCGAAGAAAAAAGAGCGGAGCTCCGGCTGGTTCTGGCTTCGCGAGCGAGAAGCGGAGGCGAGACACGCGCGCTCCTATATGGCGAAAGCGCGTTTTTAGAATCCGAGCGCGGAATCGATGAATGAAGAGGCAGCAGCAGCAGCACCAAGGATCCTGCGATGCTGGACGCGCGCTCTCTGCCCGGTCAGTGGGATGTCGTCCCACTGAGACAGATCGTACAATTTCTACTAATCGGTTCCTGACTTCCACATGTGGGAGAACGTGCCATTCCACTTAGAGTCTCGGCCGCGGCTTCTTTCCTTTTTAATCGTCCAAGCTAGCTCGGTGTACGGTATCGTGGGTGAAGCCGCTGATTTTCCGGGATGCGTGGGATCTCGTCCGACTACGCGATCGTCTGGCAGGTACACCTGTTGCCCTGACTATACATGAATGTTACATTCAGTCTGACATCATTGTCTTCTGGAGTTCAGAGTCGCCGTTGCGAAGGTCTAACAACTCTGTTGGCTATTCCTTTTTCGAGAGATGCCGATCTTTTCTTTCTTGAAACGAACTCCGATTCACATCTTACTCTGTTTGCCAATATCTGAGGTGGTTTCGCTCGGGATAGATTTATCTCAATGAGCAGCTTTCACCGGGAGGAGGAGCCGGTGAAATTAGGAACGCCGGAAGAGTATAAACGGTCGGCACCTTTTCGAACTTGCAGAGGGAGTATAGAGCGGAAGGAGCAGTTGGTCATGGCTCGTTTGGCGTGGCGTAGATTCGGGATCTACGCCGATTCGTGGGTGGCCCGGCATGTAAACTTTCTCGACAGGCTTCTCCGCATGGGTTCCAACCCGCTCGACTGCAGAGCCATCAAGACCGATAATCCACTGTGAGCCCGCCGTACATGTTCCCTCGCAACTGTCCGCCGAGGATAACTTCGGGTAACTTTGTGCAACTCGACGGAGCTTGAACCGAAGAGGGCTTACCGCCTTACCGGTGTGTCCGGCCCATTATGAGAGCGCTAAGGTGACCATAAAACTCTTAGAGGCCGTGACGGACCTTTGTAGGCAAAATACTGTTGTCCGCTTGTCGCCCGAGCCCGAATGATGTGAGGTCTTCCTCGAGGTAATAAGAACGAGCCAAGGGATGCGCCGCGCCGGGCGTCACGCTCTTAAAAGCCGAAAAGTCGGCGAAGATCGGCCGCTCCAATCCCCGTGAATCCTATCGGAAGTTTACTCTCGCTACAAAGTACAAAAAAGAGAGGAACGCGAGGGATTTGGGCGCGACGAATATGCCCCGCGCGCGCAAACACGTTCCACGAAAGGTCGATGGATCTCGCTCTTTGTGGGTAGCATCTGCATGAGGAACTCTTTCAATGTTTACGCTACCATTATGTGGCCTAACATTGATATATCGTCGATAAATGTCCGTCCGGCCTGGAAGTGGCCCTAAAAAAATTGAAATCGTAAAAAATGGAACGATCTTTATTTATGGTCCACGTGCACCGTGGGAGGCAATGAGACACGCATACTTCGGTCTGCCTGTCCTCGGTATCTTTGTTTTCTCTGAAGTAGCGTTCCTTGTATCGTCCGTATCGAAGCTAGAGGAGGAAGCTCGGATAAGCCTGCTTTTCGTTAAGACACGGACGACTCGCTATGTAAATAAATCCGACGGGGAGTGCCGTTAGCGATCACAATCTCTCTCGGGGGGCTTTCGCCGGAATCCACGTGTCGTCGATATGACGGATGCGCCCTGACGAAAGGGCTCGCACCGAAATTCGTCTATGGCGGCCGTTTAAAAGAATTACGGTGCATTAGCGAGCGGGCGAGAGCTCGGCCGTGACGGAATGCGCCATAAAAAGCGTCACTAAAAAGCATGCCAGCGCTCTAAGACAACCGTTGTCATGCATATGAGCATTCGTACGCGTGTTACCAATACAATGAAGCCTAACTAGCTATTATGCCGCGCCTCGCCAGATGTAGCAGTCGACGCTCGCTCCGAGACAGATTTTTCTCTCGCTCTCGCGACTTTTTTCCCTTCCTGGAATGTCTTATCGCATATCACTTTTCGAGGCAGCCTGCCGGCTCACACGTTCGGATTCCACGAATGTCAGACTCCTCTATTGTATAGTGGATTCTTCAGAATCTACTCAGCACCGAGCACGAAAGGCATTCTTCATCGGCGATATTTGCCTCTACATTTCAAACTCCTGGAATCGAGAAACCTAAGAAATTGTCGCCCAGGAAGTCTTCGAGGAAGGAAGTGAAGTGGCCGCTTGCCACCTAAGAGGATGCAACTGCCAAAATCGAGAAAGCTATAGAATATTTCATTTGCCCAGACACCGTGATGCCTGTCGCGCGGGAACAGGTGTGAATACCTTAATTAAAGAAGGCACTTGTCCTTCCTGCTGCCGGTAAAAGAAGAGCCAACTACCAAACACGCGATCACGGTTTTCGGCAGACTGTCTAACAGGGCAGGCAAAATTTCGCCGTTTCTCACGCTCGCGCGCTATCCGGCTGGTTTTCCGTTTCGCAGCGGAAATCAAGGGCCCATTAGGCCGCCCTCCGAAGAAGCTTGGTAATGACAGGCTAGGAATCTAAACCGCGATAGGGTGGCGCACAGCCGGCTATCCTATCCCTTTTTCACGATAATGCGAGAGAAAACAAAGGTAGAATGGGGTGCATAGCTGTGCGTACCGAGGGCACGCATGCAAGTACGCGCTCCCCGACAATGGCTTTCCCACTGCGTCCGGGACACATGACGCGTCCTCCTCTCCTTTCATCCGCCCAGCGAGAAAGAAGGAGGCGTAGGACGAAGAAGGCCAGCAGGAGGAGGAGGAGGAGGAGGAAGAAGAAGTAGAAGTCAAGAAGAGCCGCGCGCCTACTGCACGCTCTACAATTATTACAATTACCGGTAACTACCTGCCATTTGTTCGTTAATCGTTACGTGACGCTCGAACGACTGCAGCACGTACCTCTGGCCCTTTGATGCTACACGAGTATCCTACCGGCGATACGAATATTTGTGGTCGACCTGCTACCACCGGGGAAAAACGACTTTGCGATCACAAAGACCCCGGGAGAACATCTCCTCTTTTCACCCAGTAACAACGATCATTTGGTTCGAGCTGCGAATATACGGCTTTCGAGTAAATTACATCGTCATTATCCTGTACCTTCTGAGTAAGGCCAGCGAGGATACTACAGCAAGCCCTCCAACAAGATTTCCTCCATGTGGAAAGTACGGATCTTGAATTAAGAAGAATGCATGACGAGGACGCCGGTGACTTTGATCCCGAGATTCGGAGTACGAATTAAGCACGCCCGTTTTTTGTGCGGGGCCGCCCGCACGACTTTCGCATGTTCATGGGATAATAGAGACAGCAAGGGCGATGGGAAACTAGGAAAAAGTGGGCCAAACTATCGGCGAGGTCTTTGGGGACGAGAAAGGTCGACACCATACGTCTTGCTTAAACTGTGAAAAGCGTCTCGGTTAAGAGAAAATATTGAGACACGCGCCCTGACCTCGAGAGCCGGGGCAAAATATTTCCAAAACTTGGGCCCACTCCGTGACGAATGCTCCGGGATCGTCTCTCGAGAATCGGTCACGGGGCCTTCCTCATCGCATCTCGAGGAGATTCTTTGTCGTAGCGTGAGACAAAGTTTCGGTGTCGCCCTTTGTCCACTGACTTATGCGCTCCATACGTTAGCCCTATTGTAATACCAGCCTCTCGAGCCTTCTTATATGCGCTACTCTGATCGCTTAACTCCGAGCTCCAATTCAGCACCCTTTGAGAACGCGAGCACACGGCTGCCCCTTCATCATCGTGAATCAAAAACGACGAAAAGAGTTGCCCTATCAAAAGAGAATGTCGCTGCGCCCGTGAATCGGGCGTCCTCGAAATTACGGAGAAATTGATGGGCCCTATAAATCCGATGGGATCAACCACGATGAAGAATAAACCGAGGAATAAGGTCTACTGTCAAGCGAGCAGACTGCGCTGTCAAGCCATTCGAAATAGTAGGCCAGCACCGCAGTACCGAATCAAACGCATAATGCTCGAGGCTACTAGCCAGGCATTTAAGCTAAAGAAGCCAAAAGGAGGAAGTCCCAAAGCAAAGCCATTCACAATGATGTTAGGGGATAAATTGATGCATCGATCATGAATCAAGACGGAGCTCGGCCAGAAGCCTCGTCATTTGTACGAGGGACACTATCATTCAATTCGATTGCATACGAAACGATATCGTAGAATCAGCCGAGCAGGAAAGAGGTCATCGGTCCACCCTGCGTATCAGCGCTATGAGAGAAGGCGAGTCAGAGGTCCAGACATCAGGACTCCCACCTTTATTGTTACAAATGACACGGCAGTCAATTCGCCTCTGACCCCATCGTCGGTGGGATCGAGCAAACAAGAAAGGTCCTCCTGTCCCTGCCGCGCCGACGTCCCACTCTTTTTTTCTGGCCGCGCCACCAGCCTCTTCGACATCGACAGTGAGCTATTGCTAGAATTCGCCGGTAGCCCGGCTGCTGCTGCTGCTGCTGCTTCTACTTGGGGGCTACGTCAGCGAGATTCGACTGGATTAAGCGACCAGTTGGAGGCAGTGTTGCCCTCTGAAAAATTGGATGAGACCGTTGTCCTCCTCGGCGAAGGAATTCGTCTTCGTTCACTGGCGAGGAGGAATTCCGTTTTCGCGAGACAGTCGGAGGATCGCTCGAGGGAAAAGAAAGAAATAGGATGTAGTATGGCGAATGGCATCGAACCCCATATGCGCCTTGCGTACCTCGGTGACGGCGAGGCGCCGCCAGTATCGAGACGCGTTTCATTGGATTTTCTGCCTCAAGACTTTCAGACAGCTCCCTATTGACTGCCGTTCGATATATCGCCTTTCCTCCACTTCGCATGAATTAGCACTCGCAACTACATAGCCACGGGATCGGGTTACCGGCAGATGTGCGGTCAATCGCTCTCGCTGTCTCGCTGAGGGTGCCACTTGCAGAATCTCATCAGGAGGATCCGCAAATTGGGCACGCTGCGCCAAGAGACCACCGTCGGCGACTGAACGTCGCTGGGATAGCATCGATATTCGAGAGGGACGACGTGTGCTTTCAATGAAGAAATCGAGCGCAGCATGCGCGTCGAATCATCGCACGGAAGTGGAGAGGAGGACTGTTCTCAGAAGTACTACCGTTAATGAGACTACCAGAAATAGGCTCGGAGTAACAGCAAAAAAGGGGCGAGCGAGCCCATTAACTCCAAGGGCCGATAACAATTTTACACCTCCGATCTCGCGCACGATCTCCAAGAGTCGCTCTCGCCTCGAGCTGACTCACGAATCGAAGCGGGTGGAGAGATAAACGCGTCTGTCTACGCGGGGCCAGAACTGCCAGCTTTTTTCTCCGGCAGCTTCGCCTCCATCTAAACGACAGAGTTTACGCGCTCGGTGCGAGATCGCACTTTCGAATCGCCTGGCATAGGCGAGAGCCAATAGCCGAGGAATCAAGGGAATAAGGGCCGGTGCGCAACGACCTACACCAGGAAGATCTGGCATTGCCTGCCGGCACTCACACGGTAGGGCGACGCGTGAGCGTGCGCGCGCCCGGCTACGTATTCATTTTTATTAACCGACATTTCTCCCGTAATAAAATCCCGAGGCAATCTTCATAGAATCTTTGTGAAACACGCGTTGTATCCAGTATCGTTTGACCAACCCCTCGGCCCCTCAGCCGCCAGCCATTGCGCCCTTCCTTCACGGATATAAAACCTGATGGCCGATAACAACCACTAGCGCGCCCCACCGAATACCCGTCCCACCCTCGCCACCCTCGCCACCGCCGCCGCCGCCACCGCCACCGCCACCGCCACTGTATCCGACACAAAAGCTGTGAGTGGTTCCCGTTTTATTGGAACCATACACGGATACAGATAGGGGCGATATACCCGCGAATGCTCCGAGACCAAGAAGGCTGCCACTGCCGTTCCTGGTCACGAAGGGTAGGCGAGGGGATGCCCAAGACATATCCAGAACGATCGCTCTGCGAGGGACGATGATGGCCTGACAATATGCGATCTCCCTCTCGACTCAGTGAATTTCTTCTAATACCCGATATGGAAGCGATCCCAATCGCCACTCGCTTTCTCCTCAGGCACGACATCGCTCTTATTAAATGCACTGACCACCTCGTTTATCTGCTGCTGTTCGCGTTCCTCGATACCCGTATCGGACAGTTCCACTCTCAACAATCTTAGGTTTGCCAATCTTCAACTGTGTCCATGCTTGTTAGATGCCAAGGGGTAAGAACAAAATAGTTTTTACCTGTGACAAATTAGGGCTTTTTCTTCTGTCGGAATGAAGAGAGGAAGGAGAGTTAAAGAGAGAGTAGATTCAATTTTCCGAGAGTTATTTTTCTAATAGAAGGTAGATTGAATTTCAGCATGAATAGTCTCGAAGTGAAATATGAGGATGATGTTTCTGCTTTGGTTAGGTTGTGTTGGCAAATGTCCAGGGTAGTGCGAGTTGTTTCAGATAGCCTCTCTCTATCTGGCGTTTCAACTGTAGGTGCGTATAGGGCGATATAGAATTGCTCCAAATAACAATTCTGGCGTTTCTCTGTCTCCCTCGCATGGTAGTAAGCATCTCCCGATAATGCAGTAGGGATATCATGGAGAGCTCTTGATATTTATGCGCCATAAAAGTCTTGTAGAGGGGGAGGGCAACGCTCGAATCAAGGGTGCTGACCGGACATCGGTTTTGGGGAAGGCCAAAACGGTCAGAAATTCTCTGTCTGTCTTTCTCTCGTACTCCTCTCTCCCTTCGATCAACACTAGTCCTCCTTTGGGCTCTCAGGCTAACAGCGTCAATAGATCGACCTATCCTCATTTATGACTAGTGAAGTGACCGATTTACTTACAATAGAGCCTGACAAGAAACCGCCACAAAGCTCACTCGATCGGAGAAAAGGCCGGCCCGAGAAAAGGGAGATTATACGACAGATTTCCTCGCTTCGTATCTCTTCCCGATCAATGAGCCTCGACTCATCCCAAGGTACTTAAGTAAATATCGACGGATACTGGCAATGTTTTCTCTAGAAAAGGTCCTTCAATGGCTGCCGGTTTTACGCGGCGAGATCGAAATGCAAGTGCCATCATTGATCAAAGGCACCGAAGAAGGCTGCTGCGCGACGTGAGAAGCCGAGCAGAACGACGTTTTATATCAATAAATAGTGGCGCAGCCTGGAACGTCAGGGAAACTCTGGGAATGTCGTGCTCGATTTCGTCAGAAATGTCGACGACATATGTAACGTCGCCGGTATTAAGGCCGAGACACGTATCATACTTGGAGTAGCCTTCGCCGGAGTGATCGGACGACTTTTTTCATTAATCGAGGGACAACGAATTCACGGACGGTGGCGCTTAGCCTCCTTTCGAACAAATGTCTCTTCTCTCTCTCGCGATCTTCACAATTACGACTGGAGGATGACGAAGCACAGAGCCGTAATGGTTCTCGAGAATCTTTGAATATCTAATGGTGCGCTTTGTCTCGTACAAAATATTTCTGCACTAATAACGAGCGTAGCAACGGGCGCACGTAAATCGCAGGGGAAAAACGTTTTGAAAGGGCCCCTCTCTCTCTCGCTCTCGCTCTCGCTCGGCAACTCAGGGTAAGTAGTCAAGTTTACGCGGGCTATTCATAATAGCCCGGGAACGAGGGAAATTTCCGTCGCGCTCTTGCCTACCCACCGAAAGTACCGACCACTATTCTCCACAGTCCTCGAGGGCATTGTCGCTCGCAATTTGCGAGAAATAGCGGCAGCGCCATTTTTTCCGCATGCAAAGGCCGCTGCATTCCCTTGGCTTTCTTACATGCATACGCGCGCGCGCGCCCGCCCGCTTGCCAGGAGGAGGCGGACTTGTACAATTGTAGAATGGTCCTGGAGAGTGGCGAGGAATCGAGCTGTACACCGCGCGCGGCATGGCAACAGCTCAGCCTCGCGAATTCCGCATGTGAATCTCTCTTGTCTGTCTGCATCCAGAGCCCCATTTCCTGAGGGAGTTCCGGAGCCGCAGAGCCTGCCAGCCATGGCCAATCTCGATAAAAGACGAGAGGGAAAGAGCAAAGTATCGGAGGTGGATTCGCTCTCGGCACAGGACACCAGACGAGCGCAACGCTAGATTGGAGAAAAACGGGGAAAACAGGAAAAACGGGCCGTCGACCAAACCAGACGTTGCGTTCTCAAGTACTCGCTTTGCGTCACGAACGAGCGAGAATGTTTGCAGATACTTCAAAGATCTTGGCCAGCTGGCGGGCGAAGCTTCCTTCTTTACTTCCTTCGCGGCGGCGTAAGGAGGATTGATAGCAAACAAGAACCCAACATGAAATCCTGACTCGCTGTCTCCCACTCCTATTCCTTGTACGTGCTCTATCGACAGGGAAATAAAAAGATCGGGGGTTGGGGTGGTGCAGAAGTAGAGGAAGACTCGACGGCGGTGGCGGCGGAGGCAGTGGCGGCGGCCAAGCGAGGGAGAGATATACGGGACGAAAGGTAAAGATTTAAATGGCCTCTCGCAAAAAGCATTTAGCTATTCCCCGTGGCAAACGACCATGGCGAAATGGCGAGAGAGAGAACATATTTTAAACAGATTTCCCTTTTCCGTGTACGATGTATTTATGTGCCGTGCAACCGGCTACCGACGAGAGCGCTCTTTCTGTAGTGGAGTATGTATGCACGCCGGCCTCTCGCCACCGTTCTGCCTCTGCCTCTGCCTCTGGCTCTGCCCTCACTACTTCGAGGACTGGCTGCTGCCTCCATTTTTTCGGGGGTTTCGAATTTAAAAGGTTTAAAGCGATTTCCCAGGGGGTGGCGCGCCAGATTGTCGGCCCTCGAATACTGATCGACCGTCGACGACTTTCTCTCTTCTGTTCTGCTAGTGATCCTACCGTTTCCCTCCGCCCTCGATTCTCCCAGCCTTCCCTTTCCCTCCAACACCAGCTGTTTCCCACTCCAACGACCTTTCAGTCGCCTTCTTGTCGGATCTGACTTATTGCGAACTTCTAAAAGCGCCCCGCTGAAAGACCGACGATCCTATCCTCCGCGGCGAAATTCACGCGACATGAAAAATGGAAGTGTGGGAGCAGTGCGTCTTCTCTGTAACACACGTGTTCTTGCCACAGGAATTTTGTGACTTGTCTCTAGACCAGTGCCAGCCAAGTGCGAGGCCCCTCACGCGCTTCTTTCCCTTTCCACTACACCAGCTGTCTAGCAATACAGCGCGCCAATATTTTAGTTTCAAGTACAAACATTTTGGACGGTTTTTATTTTTTTTAGGCGACTTCTCGACCTTCTCCGGGACTGAAATTTGGTGGAGATTGTGCCCTTGTGTCAAGGAAGAAGTGATATAAATTTCAGAGCCCTAGCTCAAAGTTTAGGTTTTCACCTATTTTCGACCCTCGAAAACGGACGATTTTTTCAAGTTTCTCAAAATCGGCCGAACCCGGAATATTTTGATTGTTTTCGTATCAGGGTGGATAGAGAACAAAGAATCCGTGCAAAAAAGTCCGGATTTGCAACGAGAATGGGTCGAAAAACCGTCCAGAAAAGTCAATTTTTGCTCATTTTTGACGGTTTTTATTTTTTTTGGTGGACTTCCCGACCTTTCAGGGGGCTGAAATTTGGTGGGTAATGTTTTTTTGCATCAAGGAAGAAACCATAAAAATTCCAGTGCCCTAGCTCAAAAATTTTTTTTTGGCAAATTTTTCTCTAGGGGTACCCCTTCAGATTTTTTCACGATTTTTCGAAGGTCCCCAAACTCGGGTTTTTTCTCTAGGAATCGATTGTTTATGAATGAAAACGGATAGAAAACAAGAAATCCGTCGAAAAAAGTCCGGCTTTCTATCGAAAACACTAAAAAAACTGCCTTTAAAGTTCGATTTTTTCGGAATTTTCGCTGGTTTTTCCAATATTTTTTGGACTTCCCGACATTTTCCGGGGCTGAAATTTGGTGGGTAGTCTCCCCTTGCATCAAGGAAGATGTGATATAAATTTCAGAGCTCCAGCTCAAAATTTTGTTTTCCCCATTTTTTTGGCCATCGAAAATATCCAATTTTTCAAAGGTCCCCGAACCCGGGTATTTTCTTCATGAATGGATTGTTTGTGTATCAGAGCGGATAGTAAACGAAGAGTCCATGAAAAAAAGGCCGGATTTGTATCGAAAATACCAAAAAATCGTTCCTGAATAATGAATTTCATCTAATTTTCACGGTTCTTCAAGATCTTAAATATAAGAGAACGCTTCCTACAGGCTGGTACCTGACAAAGGACGACGTAGGTACGAAGATCAATACTGCTTGAAGAAGCGAATGAAGCACCTGCGATTGTGAGATGTATCTTAGCAGTAGAGGGTAAGCCGATTCGTTGCGCGGAAGGAGGAACATGGGAACGAGGTCGAAATCGTCGGGAAAGAGGACGCTCTGAGAAGCCTGTCCTTGGTAGGACGCAGAGAGCTCGAGGGATACGAACGCCTTTTCTAATGGAATTAATGTGCTCCTTATAACCCGCCCGGAGCGTAAGATTTACCTTTCATCCACGGGAATATGTGATCAGGGTATTAGTGCCTCTGTATTATTAAGAGATGAAAACTGAAAGTACGAGGGCCGAGAGTGAGAGGAGGCGGTACAGCGGGAGCTGGTGGGAGGATGGGCTCGAACGTCCTCTGGCAACGGAGACGTTTTCCCGATTTCAATGCGAGCCTGATTTAAAATTCATCAGCCTCTCTAAGGGCTTATTTTTCTGCTCGCGCTCGAGGGTATTTATTTTTTTGTGCGACCGAGATGAGGAGGAAGACGTAATCCTGTATTCCCGCTGCCTGACGGCCTACTGAAGCATCATCTTCTTTTGTCCCGGCAGCGCGGGACGGGTAGGACTTTTAATTTCACCTCGCTGCACGCACTACCCGCCTTCTCCTCCTCTCCGCGTCTTCAGTCAACTAAGACTCTTCAGGCCGTACTAATCGAAAGAGTGCTTTCTAAAGTTTTATACTTTATCCCGAGGCGAATGAACCAGTTTCTTCTCCAACTCTACGGGAGATAGATTCTTAGCCTTAATAACATGCTCGATCTTATCGCCTGTGTTTATCTTAATTCGAGCTGAAATAATTCCCTCGTGATGGAGACAGAGAAGCGCGCAGTGGGGTGTCCGAAATCATCCGGTACAAAATTCAGGGGCGATTTTTCGCCGAGCGAAACTCTACAGATTGCATTAAGTGATATCCCGTTGAAATTACAATACGCTACATTTGACTTGGAATTTATAATATCCGTGGCGGCGTTCTAGCGGCAGCGCTACCGGCACCCAGGGACCTATATTGCAGGAAACGTCGCGCTAATGTAGCCCAGTTACCCCACTTCAAGATGCGAACCAATAACAGAGGGGGGGCTACGAGAGATTAGGGACACTGCTTTTAAAGTACTCGAACCAACAGTCACCCTTGTTTTGCCACGTCCCACTGCCAAATCGCTCTTGCTCCTACCCAATTATATAAATTACAATTACCGCTTCTGGCAATGGCATTTATTATGCCTCCAAACATTGTTACTTCCTCTCGACTTTGCAGTCTCCTCAAGGGAATCTTCCCTACTAGTATCGATTCGCTTGCCACTCGCTTCAGAAATTTCAATTTCAATTATAAACTATATCATCTCATAATTTACTGGCTTTTATGAAAAATGTGGAACATTTTACCGAAATGATGGACTACTCTCGTTGATGGGTGTCGGATCGCAGGAAAATCTACCCCAGGTTGGTGACGCGTCGGATTACGCTCTCGTTAGCGTCACTTTCCACTAGGTATATTAAGCCGCATAACTCGGTGCGCTTTCTCATTGTGACGCGACGAAACGGTATGCCCGCATAATTGTGACAGGCCGTAATGGACAACGAGCGAATCCCATCGGCGCGGTGGGTATACGCGACCCTTAGTACGCAGGCTGGGCATAATATCGGAGAGGCAGAAGTGCGAGCGAGAGAGGGATGAGAGGAGGCGGAGGAGGTGGACGACGCTCGTTCGACAGGCTTGCCGGGCTGAATCGATGTTATTTCGAAATATTAGCGCGGCTCGCAACAACGCACGCCCTATTACCATGATTAGCATACGCTGACAGGCAACCGCCACCTCTAAACAAGGGGGTCGCCGCACCCCGAAATCTACCGCCCCCGTATATACGTGTGTACGGCAACAACCCTGCCCTGCCCTGCCTGCCTGCCTGGATGCCCTGTGGAGACACGGTCCTCCGAGATAGCGACGCCACTAGCACGGCGATTCCAGGCTGGCCTGCAACATATTGCGACAAGCTACGCTAAACATTACGCCGCTGACGCCGACTGATGCCACCTGACTCGCCCGTACTAATGTAACAACGCGCACCCTCCACTGCCAATGACAAGCCATACTTCCCCCGGTGGAAAGGGGCCTTGGGAAAGTGGCAGAATTTGAAGACAGAGCCATATAGCCATCTCCGCGCGACAGGGCTTGTATATTCTCGGAAATATCGACTCACTCGTGCGGAGTAGCACGCGTCGTTACTCGACGAGGAGAGCTCTTAGTGCCGGGCGCTCGGTGCCCTGAATTATTCGGTGCACTCTAATTGCCAGGCAGGGGCCAGATTGCTCGACGATGCATGCGAGTCTCGCAGTGATTGCAGTCGGGACCAATGCTGAGACACGAGCGCGCCCGCCTGATACTTGTACTAGAGTAACTCGATTCTCCGGTTAGCGTTGCTGCGTCGCTCGACGGCTTGTAACATATTGCGACAAGCTATGCCAAACATTACGTCGGCGACGTCGACTGATGCAGGCTAACCAGGTCGCTACCGCTAATATCGTTTGGCTTCCCATCTCGATGTATACGCGCCACTAGCAGCTATGTGGGAACAGCGCACGCCCGCCGTTTATACGAGTGCGAGCAAACAATCCGCCGATAGAAGCGGCGCGACAGACGCGGGCGTCAGGGAGAATAATTATCACACGCGCCCGCTCGTGTCATCTCGTTTCGCACGTTGACGAGCCATTGTTCCTGGGGCAACGCGCGATCCTTGCAGGACGACTGCTTGACAGTCCGCTAATAACCGACATTAATCGAGGGACCTGCCTCAGCCACAGAAGACGCCTCCTGTTACAGCGGCGCCTCAGCCCTTGTCACCTCGCTTCCAAGGAAAACCGACTGTACTCCACAACTATCCATTTCACAACATCTCCATGGATCAATTACAGAACAAAAACACCGATTAATACTTCAAAAGCCAATCGCTTTATACAATAGCTACTTCTTGTTGATAGTTAATTATCAATATTTCTTTTTAAAGTGTTATCAATTTAAATAAACTGACAACTGCTTTAGTTCCGAACCTTACGTCGTTCGTATTCACCAAGCGGATAGCAAGGAGTGTTAAACCGGCAGGATCTGTGTATCACTATAATTTGGCATGTTTGCAGAGTGTCATCCCCTTGTTTCCCTAGTTCCGCGGGTACATAGGTGCATCCGGACTTATCAGGGTAGGGACGGTGCTAGATTGTAGGCAGAGTGCGCTCACCGGAATACTCTCACGTGATAATCGGGGCCGGTAGCGAATTTGCATTTGCTCGCGCGAGCGGCGATCGGCTGTGTCCAGGCTAGGTGGAGGAGGCGGAGGTGGATGAGGTGGATGAGGTGGATGAGGCGGAGGTGGAGGCTTTGGGTCGGAGGTAGAGGGACGTCGGATTTGCATTCGAGACTACGGGGTTCGAGGCCGAGGATACGCCGGAAAATGGCTGGAGCGCCGACGCCTAAGTGCAAGGATGGCGGCAAACGACGTTACGGGGTTGACGGACTCATTACGCGGCGGTTTGCATATAGAGGATGCCGGGCCAGGAACCGGGGGGTGGATCTCTATACACAGCGCCGGAATACGTGGATCCGAACGAACGGATGTACCGTGGGCGGCTGAGCGACGGAGAGGACGATCACGAGATTGAGCTGCCGAGAGAAGAGGAGAGGGAGATAGACGGAAGAGCAGGAACGGACGCTGACTGACTACTACACGAGTAATATGGATTTGAGGGGAGGCTCTGCTAGCACAATGGTGCCACTAATGCACAATCACCCCCGCCGCCACCGAGTACAACCAACCTCCGACCCCTCCGGGCAAACTACCTATACAGACCATTCAATATTGGCCGGAGCACTAGCCACTGGCTTATCTACTGGCTTAATGGCGGTATATTGGTCCACCGTGAAGAACTCGGCCGAATCGTACTCTCGTCACGCCAGCACCGATCCTCGAGATCTCTATTACCGAGGCTTACGTCAAATCGATGTGTCAAAGGCGGGGGAAGCTCTGCGCCTCCCCGCATATCGATCTATCTCGAGGACAGAATCGTTTCGATGCCACTCGCCATGCCTCCGCACCGGCTGGACTTTCCTTTGACCCCTTTCTACGCGACGATCGCCTTTGATCGGTGAATGCATGCGAGCACAATGCTCCGTGGCATGCACGCCGCCACTACTCTAGTCGACTACGCACCCTTTGAGACTTTGTGCCGGTGACTATCGAAGGAGCCGGGATATGTCCTCAGCAGTGCGCGCGGCATCTTTGCCTAAATGCTTCGGGACGAGTGGCTTTCCTGTATGGGTTTCGGAATATGCTCCTAGCTATAAATTTGATATGCGCGATCCCTATACTGAAAGGTAAAGGGTGGGGCTGGCGGTGCTCTTCCTGAGAAAGGTATTTCCAGTTTAACATGAAAGGCTTAGTGAAATCGGATGAGTTCGCGTGGGAGTGGAGGATGGTTCCGATATCCGGGGGCAACAGAAGCCGGCGGGTTCCTGGTATCAGCATGGGCCATTGCTCGTGAATCCGGCCAATTCCCTGCATCCTGATCTGATCGTCACTTTACGACGCGTGTACCAGGAGTGACCAGCCTGGCATTCCGCATCCACCGAAACCCACCCTGGTTTAGAGCTAGCAAACCGCGTGTACACGCACATGACCGCTCCATATCCATCGGCCGCGCTCCCTATGTACCCGCTGATAACGTACGTATCGTGTTCTCCGGATTCAGCATAATCTGACTGATTGGCGGACAAGCCCGCTCGAGATCCCATTGCGAACCGCCGCCGCCACCGCCGCCGCCGACACCAACCTAGTTAAACTCGCTGCTCCCCAAATTTGTATAGATCGCCGAGCACTCGCATACATTCCCCGGCGTCCTCGACACTAACTGCTTTGCCCGATCATAAAACCCCGAGTTTAGTAACCTGGATCAATCAGTGCCGCTTGTAACTCCTGATTTTCATGCTGGCTCGGACTCCACAAACCGCAGATTACAGAATCGCAACTCTCAGGAAAGTTATGTATCTGGGATAAGCCTTGGTGCAATACGATGTTAATGATAATACTTTGTCGGATATACCGCAAGTCGGTATTGCTAATGGAAATATCTCTCCAAGTCCAAGAGAACAGAGGCTGTAGGATTTCGAGATCGTAGGAAAAGACAGGAACGAGTGCGACGGCACGACGAATTAAAGGCGCGTCAAAAGCAGGAACTCAGGACGACTCGGATTTCCCCGAGAAAGTCTGCAAACGAGTTTCACCGCAATCCGTCGCGACGGAGCGATACACGAGAGAGGAAAGCAGCGCGAGCCAGTTAAAAAGTTGAGCGACAGACATCGCTGGAAATTGGGAGGGTAGAGGGTGAAAAGCGTGCGCGTGTGTTTCCCTGCGAATCTGAGGGGAGCGAGAATCTCGGTGGCTCGAACAAGCTTTCCCACGGAGGTGCGTAGGTAGGAAGGAGGGTTACCTGGTGTGTCTCGTCGCCGAGGATGTTACGGGCGTTTATGAAATACGTGTTTCGACTGGCTATTTGCCGGAGAGTGGTAGGAGGCGGACGGACGAGCGCAGAACGGCACAGGCATTGTATGGGAAACAGATAGAGTGGCGGCATTTGCTATTCCCGTAACGCATAGGCTGCGTTCCATTGTCACATTGTGCCTGCTAATACGCTAAAAGCCTATCTGTGTTGAGATCTGCGCGCGGAATATTGCCGCGCCCGGGATTTGACTCGGCCTAACAAGGTTACGGCGGAAAAGACAATCAGGGGTTAATGACTTCGTAATTGAATGCCACTTGCGTTAAAGTGTGAAGGGGCTGCCAGGAACTCAATTGCCGAATCGATTCGCCAATATAGAGATCACTCCAAGTACACTTTGGTATCATGAAAGTCGGTCAAAACTTTCAGAATGCAAAGTGGCCTTAAAAAAATTGTTCGGCGAATAACTGAAAGGCCTTACCCTTCACTTCTGTCACCGATATGAACGCAGCCGACGGAAATATCTTGATTACAGTCACCATGTATTCAGATCGCAAATTGTGCGATATTAAGATAATTCATTTCGCGTGAACTGGTTGAATAAGTTGGTGGAATATACTTGCGCGGAGGCCTTGCGTGAACATTCCATAAAGCCACGCTGTAATTCTTTAATTATAGTAATACGCGCAACGCCAAAAGAACGAAGGAAGAAGTTTTCCTCGATCTCATTGGGCTGTGCTCGCGTGTGCCGTCCGACCGCAACCTGCCCCAATTCCACTTTTTCGGGCGGCGGCGGCGGCGGCGGGGAAAAAAGCGTCGACAGAAATAACTGGCTCTATAATCACTGGAGGATTTGGTGCAACACGCGCGCTGTCCTCACACGGGCGACTGTTTCACAGCAGCAGTGCTTGGTACGGAAAGAAGGGAAGGGAAACGTAAAAAGAGAGAGTTTACTTTAGCGCGAGTGTGTTTTTCACGGACGGTCGGGCGGCTGACGAGCGCGTACAAATCCTTTTAACGAGGAGCAGACCAGAGGGCCGGGAAAGCGCCCTCTCCTGGCGACTGTGCGATTATGAAAATTTTCTTTGATAAACACTTCGGCATCCGCCGCATTTCCGAGCACCCGTTTCCCGGCGCACTTGAATAATTATACCGTTCCGTGGCACACAAGTCCCGAAGGCGAACCCTATGCCGTCAAACGAAATTCTTCTGCTCGGCGGATCGCTCTCTTAGCTTCCTCCCTGCTAGCTCGCTCGCCCGCTCGCTCGATTACTCGCTCCTCGCTTATAAATATTTAACGCCAATCCAAGAAACCGGAAGAGAAAAGAAGCACGGGTCATATTACGAGGGTAGTGGATTCCGGACGATCGAGAGACGAATTGGTGGGCTTTAGCATCTATCAGCGAAAAATGAGAACCGAAGGAAGCTTCTACCGTGATGTACTAATGCAAGTACTCGGAACACATTGTCCGAGGACTCGCAGTGGTTGTATATAAGTACGTCGTCGTCGTCGGGAGGAGGAAGAAAGTGGAAGGTTCGCCGAAGAGGACGAGAATCGTATAACGGCTCATCGGGGGCTTTTTAGGAGCTCTCTCCGGGAGGATGTCGGGGATATCAGTGCGGGTTTATCATGAACAATACGAGATAAAGCAGGCCGAACTGCTCGCAATAAATTCGTGCCGAGCGCCGAGATATTTCATAAGGGTGGAATCCATCAATAATGTCGGAGCGGCTGGTATGTGTGTGATTCTCGGGCGGTCCGACGAGAAAGACAGCGCGGACCGGCGGAGTTCGCGGCAATAAATAATGCGATAAAACACGAGTCGGCCTATCCTGGAAAGGGAAGAGGAAGGGTCGTGCGATTCCGTCAGCGTGGTACTTGCCGTGACGACAGCAACCCTACTTCCAACTACTCCACCTACGCTCCAAGGTATTTCCGGCTCTCCTGCCGCTTCCTGTCTCAAAGCCTCGCGCAGAGAGCCACTTTGTCGAAGGCGAGCTGCTGTCTCCTGGCCCCGGCAAATTCGATTACGCTCGTGAGTACGCCGTAAACGAATTTCATCCGCAAGACAATGTTCCACCGGTTTATGCAATTTAGATTGAAGCCTTGGCCGAACGACCTGGCCCTTCACCCGAGCGCGCGCACTTCTCCAGACACCGCAGATTGACCGGAATTACTGTGTATCTCGGATGAGCCTGACAACCACCACCCCGCAACTCCGCAACACGGCTTCCAGAAGCCGGCCGCAATTAAATTCCCGCAAGCATATTCGACGGAGGCTTTGCCTCGGCCTAACAACGTTTATTAAAAAACTTTGCCAAGTAACTTCTTTATCTCGAGCAGTGAATAGGAGAAGCTTTCCAGAAGGCTCGCCGGTTCCTACGTAGCTCTGCTATGGAGAAGTAGTGTACAGCCCGAAGTAACGAGTACTCGGCGGCGCGCGAGCGGGCATTGAAGTATCGTACTGAAATGACTCGATATCGCGCGTTCGAGCGGTTACAGTATACTAAGAGAGAGAGAGAGAAAGAGGAGGAAAGGGAATTTCTGGAGTAAGCGCGGAAAGGTTTCCCTTGTTTCTCGGGAAAAGTCCGATGAATTATCGTCCGGCTATAACGTTCGCTTGGCTTTCAACCCCGCTTTCCGGCAAGGCTGCCAGCGGCAGAGCGGCTCCTCCTTCAGGCTGGAGCAAGGGGTGCCTTCGCTTCGACTCGGCGCGGCGTTCCTACCAGCATTGCGCCAGGCTGTTTCTGGTGGCGCAGTTGCCTCGGGAAAGCATATTCATAAAACCGGCGAAGCAAAACCGCTTTATATCTCGAAAGGCAGACCCCAACGCCCGCCCGAGGGAGCTTCGAGCGGTTGCTTCGAGTGGCGAGCGTTGCCTCGAATTTATTAGCACTAAGCCGCGAGAAACGGCCCCTGCCAATCACGAATTACGCCCAATAACCGGAATTGTAACCGTCCGAGCTAACTAAACTGGGGATAGATCGTTACTCCGTGCCGGGCGTTATCTTACTCCGTATAAACGTTAATAACACCGAGTGCCGTCGAACCAGCCGTTTGCCTTTGACAATACGCACGGAATTATTATGCCTCCAAGTGCAGCCCTCCCCTCGGCGAAAGGGTGGTTTGCTTCGATATGCAATACCATTTGCTGCTGACGGCCGTTACGACTCGCCATGCTACGTTTATGCCGGAATCGTAAAAATACACGTTGCCGATACCACGCGTTCGCAGCACGTATGTTAGGACTCTCAAGTCTCTTATATTCTGCCGAAGATACTTTGGATTCTCTGCTATTCCGGAACTTAGTAAACGCTAGCGCTGGATATTCATGAAGTCTCGGGGAAAATCAATGCATTCGCGAGCACTCTCGGTATAATAGTCCGGCGTGGCAAATAATATTTTTAAAATTGAACGCCAGGAAGCGTCGAGACTCGTCTGCACGCTTAATTAAAACAACGAGCAAACTTCACCGAAATAACGTTAACGCTCGAATTTAATCATGATGCGGGACGATCTATTTTATAAAGCAAACATTTGCGGATATAAATCCGCGCAGAACCCGGCTCTTCTCGATCGACATCCAATTTGCGGCGAGCAAACGTGCGTGAGCGATTCCAGCGGAACTGTCCGTTTATTATACCGGACGAAAGCAATAATCTGCAGCACACAAATAACTCAGCCTCGTTGGCAAACACAATTAATTAAACGATGAAAATACGGGAATTCAGGCGGATCACATACACCAACTAAATCGGGAGTACTCCTCATTAGAAGGAACTCCTAACCAGTACTTAATAATCTCCTCGAATCTTTAAAAGGCAAAATCCGCTCATACAAATTACCTCGAGACTAATTACGAATGAAACGTTGCGTTAATACGACATCGGGTCATAATGGGCGAACATTTCCTCGGCGGCTACCATTCCACTAATACAGGGACGTCGAGAATGCGTACGTATCATCAACTTACATCTAATCATCACAAGTCCGTTGTCCGGCCAAGGAGGGAACGAGCTGGGATTGTAAAAGTTTAATATCCACCAGTTTACGAGTGCGGGCTACATCGGACGCGATCGTCTTCCGACCACACATAGACCCTTGAACTTCCACATACGCGATCTCGACTGCTTCTCCACAAGGAGAGCCGCCTCTATCTACATGCAAGATACTGATGCTAGAGATTCTCTCACCAGTGGATGGTAGGTTTCTCTGCGTAATACAATCCCCCTATGAACATTGGGGGCTGCACACTATAGGTATTACCCAGTGGATCGGGAGTAGGTTGGGTGGGAGGGAGAGGGTGGGAAGGGTGCTAGAGCGGTTGGGATTGGCATAGCCACACAGACAGACAGATCCACGGCGGGCTGGACCACGAGACCGATAAATGCGAAATGCTTGTGGATGAAACACCGCGGAATCACGGAGCATGGAACATAACCGGGGTGAGAGGGAGAGAGCGAGAATGCGCGGGATGGAAAGGAATCGCAAGAGAATTGACGCGGGAGGAGCAAGGGAGCGGCAGAGACAGAGAGAGATAAACACGGCAGTTCGGTTAGTTTGGATTTAGTTTCGAGTTTACGTTCCCCGGGCTTCCTGAGTTAACCGACCACGTAAACGCGCCCGTTCCGGCCACCGCGACTGGTTATATTCTATTACGCGATAAATATTATACCCGGATACACGCTGCCCGCCGACGTATCGTTCAATCCCCAAATTGCGGCTGCCCCGATCAATTCAATTAGAGTTCTGTTTGTTCTCGATCACGGCAGTCCTGACGAGACGCTTGGCTTACCTTTGACTTTGTGTAGGGAAGTCAAGTTGGGAGTTTATGAAGTGTTAGATCGAGCTACGCTTTTCAGATTTTATTATTGATTTCATTCGATTTGAATGGGTATGATCAAACTATACAAGTAATCTTGAATATATGTTCGAGTTGAGACTTTAGAAAGAAGTTGTCGACGTCTTGCGAGAGTTTCACTAGTGCAAAAAGTTAAAAGTTCCTCTGGCTCAGTGTTCTGGCGAGGACAAACATTGCACTTTTATCGCGGAGCATTTTTGCCGATGTGACATTATTCGAAAGGTTCTCGAGAGGGTTGGAAGACCACTTCGCTGCCACTCGAGAGACGAAGACGAAGGATAAGAGAGCCCTAGAAGGACTCCCGGGCTTCTATCTGCTCTCATCAAAGGCGATCCATTTCTTTCTCTTCCCTTTTTTCCTTTCCCGAGGCGCGCGCTTGTATCGGATGTGTCGGGTTTCCTGGCAACTGCGCGAACCTCCTCTACACGTAATAAAGAGGACAAACAGAGAAGAACGTGATCTCGCGCAGGCAAGCTTTGCCTCGGAACGAAAAGGTGTAAGATTACGCCCTTATCGCTCCACTCTTCCTACAGAACTCCCCCTGGTCCTTTCTTAGTTCGGCCAGTCCGTCGGTTATTTGTCCCGTGTCGTACTTTCGATTGAGCTCGCCTCTGACCCCCCAGTTTGACCCAATTTCCCCTCAATTTAGCCCTAAATAAATGAGCAGGCAAACATTAAATGAATCAAGACATTTATTTGGCCAGGAGAAGAAATTTGCTGTCATTAGAGGACGCCCTATCAGCCTGCCCCTTTCCTTCACTCTGCTTTCCCTTTAGTTTTTTTGTTTCACTTCTGGTCCCCGACATATGACCACTTCCGCTATAAAAATCGTGCCTCTGGCTACATCCTATCTAAATTGGTCTAATCTACGATCGTAATGGAGTAGCGCACTCAGGAAAAGGTACTCGTTGACAGGAGCGTATAATTCATGCGTCGTTCCACTTCGTTACGGTTATTACATCTTAACGAGTGGAGCGCACGTCGCCGACATGTGTTTTCCTTGCGAAACGAAAAGCAATATTTACGTAATTTCGTTCATGGAATATCGCCGTTGCCAAGTACTTTAGTTTCACGATGGTAGGACATGTCTATCTCTTGCCTGCACTCGGCAGTAGGAAAGAATTACGTATCCCGCGCTGTCGAGGAAGCGCAGGACATTTCTCGAGCAAAGTGATACGGCCCGCTTTGCATCGAAATGCTCGGTGGCAGTGTGTCCCATTACCGAAGAGAATCGCGCCCCTGCTGGAAGAGAGTAGTAAAGCAGCGGTGGGGCCTGGCCCGAGGGCTCCAACAGAGAGAGAAAGAAAAATTGGGGCCGTCGATCTGCGCTCACGGCATGGGATCGTCATTAGACCGCCGCTGCCATTTGCATGGAGAGGAAATGTGCCTCGGAGTTTCCGCGGACGCGATTTAGCATATTCCACGCGTAAAACTGTTTCCGAATGCGCTGGGATGCGAACTCCCTCGTAAAGCGGTCCTCCCGTGGCCACGGGGAGCAAAAAAAAATCACTGATAACAGGAGCACCGTAATGGAGAGCCGTAAATTTTTCACAAGCTAATCACTTCCCGTTTCAATTACCGCGTACTCCCCTCGCTGTTTAATAAATATGCTAATTGCTGATAATTCGCACCGGTGGAATACCGGTGTGTATTCCCTGAGAGTGAATACGTGAGGTGTAATTACGGGGTGACTGTTGCACCCTTTCAATCGAGCGGCTTCCCAGGCGTAAGAGGATTCCTTTCTTGGCGTTTTCTCCCTCGGCGAGAGAGAGGCGGGTGGGTTGTTTGCCAACCAAAACACGCAGGGATAGGTCGACAAATATCGCGTTACCAATTCCAAGACTCTCTTTTTCCCGGCTCTTAGGAGTCTCTCTCTCTGGTGGGATGGTTGGAAAGGGGCACGGCCGAGGAGTGTTCCAGGTCGCGAGGTATTGACCTACTGAGCTCGGTCGCAACCCTCCGCGACTCTCTTCGCAACGTATCATCCCTTCGTTCATTATTTACACCCTCCGAGCGAGACGAGACCTGCCTCGCTTGCCTGGTACGGCGTATGTGAGACGAGGCGGCCACCCTCGCGCGCGCGCTCCGCGAAAAGGAACCGGGGGGTGTGCCGCACTTAATTCTTCTTGTCTTTTCAACCCCATTCCAGGGCAAGTGGGCCACTGGGCTGCTCTGAAAGTACTCGAATGCACCCGGCGCTCCTTGCGAGGGAAAGGGTCACCCGTGCCACCAGGCCTTGACGATTTTCATGAATTATACAGGTCGAGGGTCGCCGCTCGGTAAACCGGGCACGCGCTCACTTAAAAGGAAAGGGTAATGAGCGATCATCTTCGACCGCGACCTGCAATCCTCCTCTAATAACCCTTTGCATCCCTTCAACGCGCCAGCCCTCAACCGCGATCTTAACTCTGCCCGCGCATTCCCTATGCAGAATCGAGTAGAGTGTCATTAGTTAACAAGATTCATCGACTATCTTCCGTTCCTCATACATAACAAGATAGAAATCAGACGGTCCGACGAGTCAAGATTCGAGACAGAGTCAACCAAGATGTAGACCGGTCTATTCTTCAATGTTTCCTGACCACTCCAGTTAGAGTGGAGAGCAGGAAATCCGATTTATTGCTTGTACAGTCTGCGCGTGACTCTTTCTTTCTTCCTCCCTCACTTCCCCTTTTCTCGGCGGTCCTACCTGCGAGTGATATATACGCGCGCGGCGAAAGTGGATTCGGGCAGGACGAAAAAGCTCGAGGCAGGAAAAACAGCGTGCGGTGAAGCGAACTCGCAAGGAGCATATTTTTTCCGCGATCTTCCTTGCGGCCTTTTTCTCCTACTCGATACTTCTTGGGCTCGCAGGCGGGGGTTGGTTGTTGCAGGCGGGGGTGAAGGTAAGCCACCCCCCGGGGCGAAGTGACTTGGCGCGGCCCGAGTAGTTGGACTAATTTAAATATCAGTTCGGCAAGGGCGGCTTGTAAATCTATCAGCCGTGTACAAATTTATGGGTGAGGCGCGTATGGATGTTTTATTTAGTAGCTCTCTCGCGTCGCACTCGCTCGCTTGCTTCGGGTTAGGCGGTGCGAGAATATAAGGTGCTTCATGAATAAAATATCACTGCTAATGCCCGGAGGCCGGGCGACGCGTTTTTCTCTCTCGCGTCGAAGATGCGACGACGAGCAACGCTCCCAGCTAAAAGAGGCATGAACGATCGCGCCGACTGGTGCATTCGGAAAAACGACGGTAAATAAAGCGAAACAGAAAAGCTTTCGGCTTTGACGTCCTGCCTTTCTCGGGATTTCGTATTTATCACACTCTGCTGGTCAGCGCCGCTCGTTCCACTGACAGAACCACCTCTAAATTCAACCTACCTCTACCACTATCTGCTCTGCCTTTAGCCTTTGCTCATTTCCTATGAAAAACAATTCAACTTGCTCCCAGCACTCCAGTGTTACTTCGACACGAAGCTTATTCGTTGTGTTAGGTCAGCGAGGAAATCTCTGCCATCTCGCTGCTCTTTTTCAGCTCCTCCCTTGATGAGTACTTGCAAATTCAACGAGTATCTGCATTCAATTATTCTGCTCGCGGAAGTGGAGCAACTCTTACGATCTCGGGGGCATTTTTCGGGAGGGTGTAGGCGATGAGCCGAGGGAAGAGGCGGCAGGAAGTCGAATGAGCAGCGAACGGATACGAGCACCATTTGCATTCGCGGCTGTAAAGAAGGCGAAAAGCGATCGCCCTCTCCTTCCCGATAATAAAGAGTGCCTCAACGATGAAGCCACCCCCTTTCCCTCTCTCTCCCTCTCTTTCGTGCGAGCTTATGCTCCAAATAAAGCTTAAGGGAGAGTACGGCCAAGGAAGAAACAACCTTCCCGCATGGACTTTTTATTTCTTTGCTTCGGGAGTTCTCCCGTCGCCTTTATCTTTACAGTGGCCCATTCGGTGGGCCACCTTAGCGGTGAACTAATTTCCTCCTCGCATTCGATTTTCATGGCGCGTCCTTAACTCACCACGATCTGCGCGTCCCCCCTGAATAGTATAAGTTTACCTTTCGTTACTTTACGGCCTCGATCTCATTCCCTCTCTCTCTCTCTCTCTCTCTCTTTCCTTCCGGAAGCACTTGCCACTTTTTATTTGCTCGCGCGTATAATATTTATCTGGCGTTATCACTTATGGGGTAGTAACCAACGCGACACTCACCAGCGAAATTCAACCGTTATCCGAATACTTTTTCTTTATGCTCCTCTCTCGCTTAAGAGGCAGTCTTTAGAAGTGTGTACTTGGAAGTTTCGTGCAATGTAGAGTTACATAGTCAATTTAATTATAAAGTGTGATAATATGGTGGGTGTTAATTTTACTCTTGTTAAAGTCGTTTTAGCCTTAATGCGAGGAATCGTGCGAGAATAATCGAGTTTATTCAATCGTCAAAGTGGCCAGCGAAGCAAAACCGAAAGCAGAGCGAGGGAGAGGGTGCCCGGATCGAGCTTCACCCCGTATCTGCATTTTATATCGAGCAGTTTCACTTCATCCGAGCGGGGCACGCGCTCCTTTACGATTTCCTTCGTCGTAAGATGCCAACCAGCTGCCTGTGACTGACAAATAAATGCCGCAAAAATATGCCGCGGAAATGCAAACAATTCGGTGCTCAGCGGAACTTCTGCAGGAGATCGTTGCGAGCGGTCGCCCGAAGGTCGCGGTTATTATTTTCCATTTTATTGGCCTCCGCATGAATAAATAGTACAGCAAGCACACACAGAGAGAGAGAGAAAGAGAGTGCACACAGCACCACGGAAAAACGCGTCGCCATAAAAAGCCTGAGTTTTATGCTGCCGGCCGAAAAGAATCGCTCGTTATTTGCAAATTCGAACTAAAACGACGCTAAAGAGCCGAGCCGAAAAAATTACCGTCGCCATGCCGACAGTCCCCGCGTTTTTCCAGTCGGACTTCCCGAGAGTAATTGGGTCAGGCGGCTCGTTAACGTGTGCTCGCATAGTGCCGGCCGTAAATCCGAGCCGATGCTATCCCGGCGATCGGTCTAATTACTCGTTTCCGCTTGCAATGACCCTGCCACACGATGCTTCGTCGGCTGCTCCCGCCATTCGGCGTCGGATGTAAATTCGTTGATGGAAAACTGAGGCGTTAAAGGGGGCGTATTGGTCAATGTAGGAGGGTAGCGCGGGTCGTCGCGTCGTAGAAGTAAGGAGCGACGATGCAAGAGCACGTAGAATCCGTGCACCCTTCAGTAAGCTGACTCAGCGTAAGAATAAAACGGACTCGCCATCAAGCCCGTTACTACCAGCATTAAATAAAGAAATATGGCTGGGCGCACTTTGGTCCGCCGCGGCGGATCGGTGCCTAAGCATTCGTGCGTTAGCACTAAACTATATTACAACCGCAACACGGTGGTGGCAAACGTGCGCGAGCGAACCGGCAGCGTTTCGTCCATGCGGTTCTTCGACGCCACCACACACCACACCGCGTGACGGATGCCTTTACGAGGCTGTGATTTATTTTATTATTGGTCGAGCGAGGGTGTTATAATCCTCGACTGCGAAATGAAGCGATTTACGGAGAGCCACGGCCGCAGCCTCCACGCCGGTAACGCACTCTACTTGCCGCGCCGCCGACGAGCAGGCCAAAAATTCGATCGACCCCATCGACGCTTTATAGACACGACCCTGCCACTTTTCCTCCGTTCGTCTCTTCCTCTCCAGTTCCGATTCTCGCTCCGCTCGCGCTTCTCCTGCCTGCTTGCCTGCCGATCGAAATTACTACCATCGTAAAATGCGAGAGGACGTATAGACGTGCTACTTTAAACGGAAAAGCTATCTCCCTCGCTTCCAGCACTCTTTCTCTCTGTCGTGAGAACGTGGCTACCCCTCGCAGTAAATGACAGCTTTTTCGTCGATCCTCGACGTGAAATAGGTATCGGCAGACAGACACCGAGACAGTCTACGAGGCTTTCATTATTTTTGCACCTGCTTACGCGATACCCTTTATGGCCGGTCCAGCTGTCGCTTGCCGGGCGTTCGATGCTTATGATGCGCTTTAAATTTCTTCCCTAGATAGAAAAGCGATACTAGCTAAGACACGCTCATAAAATCCAGTTTATTTCCTGGATAGCGGTGTATCATTGCGGTAGAATAATTCCCATCTATGGGAAGAATAATCCTGCGAAGTGACCTCGAAACCCCGACACCCCAAAGAGGAATCCTCGTTAAGGAAATTGGAGAGCGAGTCTCCGCGGCGTCCAAGTGTAACGGGAAGAAAATCACGCCACCCCAATGCGTCGAGGTCAAACAAGAAGGGGGCGGCGATGGAAGGATCGAAAGAAAGAGGGGCAGTCGGAGTATTTTCGCGGGCGCGAAGCATAAAAGTCGCAGGCGAGGAAGGAACATCGTCGACGGCAGAGTTGTTTGCGAGAGGAAGATTGGCGAGTCGGTAGGGGTGGTGGTGGGGTAGTATAAGTGCTGGCCACGATCCTTTCGGGGATGATCCTTCGGTTCCTCGTTTTAATTTTCTTCGCGGCTTGATTTCACAGTCACCTCCCCTCAGGAGGAGCATCGGGTTCTTCTATCTTCGGCCTTGCCGAAGTAGAAGTCCCCCCAAGAGGCCAGGACGCACGATGCTTCCTGCGACTACTTCACCCCAATGTCGACGTCCTCGTCCTTGTCCATTCCTCTCGCCTTCTCCTTTCCTCTCCCTCTCAAGGAGTGTAAAGTCTCGGCACCCTCGGCTTAAAAAATTGATCCGATATCTCGCCGTGTTGGCCCCGCAATCCCGCGGGGACTAAAAGGGACAATGCTTCGTGAGACGAAATACCAGCGGGAGTAGGGGATACGATGCTCCGGGAGAAAAGGATCGAGGCAAGCCGGGCGCCGCCGTTAAGACGACGAGGAGCGTCGGCCGACCACCTTGCTTGCCAGTGATTATACCCGACAACCATTCCCGAAAAACTTCGGGACACCCCCGTCCCTCCTCCTCCCAGTGCCGCCGCTGCCGCCGACGTCGTCGTCGTCCTTCCATCAGGATCGGAATAAAAATGTTTTAAGCCGGCCCTCTTCCTTGGCCGCAGCACTTATATTTAGTACTCACGGAACCTGAGAGAGGGAGAGAAAGAGAGAGAGACTGGGTGTCCTTTATGGCACCTCACCATGAAAATCCCAGCTACGTCTATCACGGGATATTGAAACGAAAACGTCTGAAGAGTCCCGCCTGACGAACAATACCCGCCGCGAGCTTTCCCGATAGTAATTATTATCTTCAGACCTCGCCGAGGTGTTTAGAGAGCGATGAATTAAGAGGATGGGCCGCACAAATTATCGGGATATAATCTCCCGATTACCGTCTGGCCCGGTGGAAATGCTTCCCGGAATAATATAAGGATACGTTGGCGATAATGGCGGGGCACCGAAATATAAGAGATGATCGCACGCCAGGAACTAATATAACTTTGCTCCTAGAAGATCTTAAATGCTGCGTGCGCTCCGGCGCGTTATGAATACAAACATTATACCCGCAATATTGGCGCAAGTTACGAGAGGGGCATGTGCTCGCGAGGACTCTCCGCACCACTCTCAGTCTCTCTTTCCCCCACTCTCCCGGGGGAACTTGGTCCAGAGACATTATGCAATATCCCGGCTTGGTACTCGAGAGGCTTCGACTATCGAGAGAAGATCCGGCGGTGTGTCGGCGACATCATCGTGTCCCGGTTAGATCCACCTTAAGTGCTCTCGAGTCGAGACTGGAACTGACTGGAGTTGCCCGTAGCGTAGTTCTCTGGTGCTATCGAGCGCTCTCGAGCTATCGTCCGAATTTCCTTTCGCCCGGCGACGAGCTAACCATGTCCTCGGATCCTCACTGGCTCGCATCCCCGGTGGAATAGGGCAGCGTTGTTCGGCAACAACGACCTCGGCATCGCCGCCTCCACCTCCTTTAGCTTACACTTTAATACAGCAGCGCGGCGAACCGAGAGAGCTACGCCGAGGAGAGCGAGAGCGAGGGAGAGAGAAAGAGAGAGAGAGAGAGAACTAACCGACTATATGGACAAAGAGAAAGTCGACGTGGCCAACGGAGACGGGGGACTCGCATTAAAGGAACTCGACGCGCGGTTCTCTCCTCGCGCTGTTCTCTCCGCGTACACACATACGTGCACCGGGGGTCTTGGGTCGCTAACCCTGGTTTCCTCGGCTGATCCTAACCTTACCCAAGGAAGTAATATCCCCGTCGTCTTGCCAGTCGTCTAGATTGCCCCGACTCGTAAGTTACGTCGCGTAAAACTGCTTGTAAAGGCAGGACTTCGCTCGAAACAAAACTTCGTATTCCGAGGGCGATCCCGATCCTCGAGCGCATATGTGTGGGTGCATCTACAGGCTCCGGCAGAACTGAACGGCTTCAACTTAGGGGTAGTTTCTAGGGAATCAATTCCTTTGGGAACTCCGAATGCAGTAATTGGGGAATTCTAAGCTCGAGTTAAAAAGATTTCTTGAGAAATCTAGTTCTAGTCATAGTTGTACAAGTGCTCGTTCGATCTTTACGCGATCTGGGTTTTTGATGCACCCTGTACTTTAGTCGGCATCACCTACACTGCGAGCTCCATACAAGCGCAAGGTCATAAATGCGAATTCGCCTCGATACCCTTACGACATAAGGATAGAAAAGCATGGACTCGTGTGAGTGGAGCAGACGAGTGCGCGACTCTCGATATATCTATGCACTCGAGTGGTCTTTGCACCTAGATATAAAAGTTGAGCTATCCTCCATGGAGATTCGTCGGATCTCCTTGATAGACAGGCGACAGCTATGTACTGGCGCGCGCGGCGATACTTTTTATATGAATTCTCGACGAGGCAGCCTGATATCCGGGCGGAGTACGGACATGAATTTCTATGGGGCGGAGAGCGTGTCGCCCTGAGATTGACGGGTGTCTGGGAAAATCGAGCGCGCTCCAGAGGAGAAAAGCTTTCGCGGGTGGCCATTCCCCGGACGGTCGCCGCTACCCGTGGGAGTCGGGAATTAAAATAGAAGGGAGTGCGGATGAGAAGAAAGTTGCGAAGAGCCGTGTCTTTTCAGCGCGTCCAACTCACTCGCGATGCCGTGCCGCGCCGCGACGGGATTTTACTGCGTCGCCGTCGACGCGGGAGAGCTTTTTGACCTAAATGCTCCTGGCAACTTTGACCGTCCAATCTCTTCCGAGTCCGGCGGCGAATAGGTCAGGCCGATTCCCCGCTTGTCACGACTAAAAATACCAGGCTATTCGCTCGCAGTTCTTCGCACTCCCCATACACGCTTACAGCAATTGCGAGCAAAAAACGAACGAGCCAACATGCAAAGCTAGCCTAAAAACACTGGCACACATGCTTGCCATGAACTTTCACGGAACGTAGATCGCGAGAGCATGAAAGCACGCGACGAGGAAAAATCGGTGTTGATAAAAAGCTGTAATACAGAGTTTGCGTAACACAAGTCATGGTGGTTCCATTAGCGGGGAGGAGGAGGGTGTGTTGCGCTGTGCTTCCATGAATAAAGACTGTATTGCCTTTCTTGCGCCACGGTGGCGCGCTCCTCTGCTTTTCATCTGACCGCGACTCGAGTGTGTTTGCCTTCGAAAGCGTGTCCATAACGCGCACCCGGCAATTTCATCGTACGAGAGAGCAGCCCCGGAAAAGGGTGAGACGAATCCCCGAAAGAATGGCTGAAAGAGGAGAGTTGACTGGCGCCACTTGGGCAAACACAGTCACCTTCGCACTCGCCGTCTCTCTGTGTCTCTCCTTCCTCCTCTAGACTCGGATTTCTCTGACCTAGGCTCCTTATTTCCATGTGATTGCAAAACCTGACGAACACTCGCTTTTATTCTGACGGGTGGGCGTGTACACGGCGAGCGCGCATGCTGTGTCCCGGCTTTATAAGTCAGGCATAAACGAGGAGATTTGCTGGAAGATTTTCTTTTCAGCGCGCCACACTTTCCACCGGTGCTGCTCGTGCCCTGTGCATTGCCTGCCTCTGCTCTGCGCCTGCCTACCTTTCTTCGCCAGCCTCACAATGCACGACAATAGATCACCTCCGGCGCGTGCGCTCTCCACTCTCCTCGCGCTCTCTGTCCCGATACTTCTTTTACTGTTAACAATGAAGTAATAAGTTAAGCTGCGCGCGAGAGAAGCATACTGAGAGATTGGATTTCGATGCTACTATGCAAAGAAGTGCGCCAGCCATACTTTCATGGCTCACCAACGCAATAGTAAAGGCTCGTTTGGCTGACAGGATTCATCCACTTTGAAATAGTGGACCTAATTAGGCGAATAACCGAAAAACGTCGTGGCCGGCTCGCCCTAACAATGCCTTATTATATCAGTCCGACGAAATGGCGTGGACGTAAAAAGAAGAGCATAATTACTGGAGAGGGGTTGCCATGGTACGACCCCTGCGATACAGTACACCAGAAGTGCCCCACGGGAGAGCAGGAGGGGGGGATCGGGCGTCGCCGATACAAGCCGATGCCAATAAGAAAAATCGTTTAATTTAATAAGCCATCAAAAATATTTCTGCCTCTCGCCGGCGTGTCTGGCGGAGTAAACGCGTGCAATTACCGCTCGACGGAGGGTGGACGATACCGCGAGCTCTGCCTTAAGCTCTTAACGACTGCCAATTATTTCCGTTAAGACGACCACTCGACAGATCGCCTTCCTAACGAGATCTTGTTTGCTTCCTGCGAATTGAGAGTCGTGATCGCGATACACCGCGATAATCGCGATAATATAAAATACGCTTCCCGTAGCGGAAGCACTCGGGAAATAGGATACAAGAGATGTTTGGCTCTGGCACTCGAGTGAGATCGCCAGCGAAAGATGAGACATCATTGAGAGGCAGCGGGCCACGGAAGACGCTCCGGAGTCGAGCTACTAATTAAGGCGTGCAGGTGGGAATTAATTTAAAAATTAATTACCCCGGGCCAAGTGGCCCAATTAAAGGGGGACAGGAGGAGACAAAGGAGGTATCGCGAGATCGATGGCACGATGGACGAGTGGCACACGGTGCGCCGGAGGAATACAAGCTGCGGAGGAGATGGGAGCGTCGAAAGATGAAAATGCTCCATCTCCGCGCGCCCCGCTCGCGTGCACAGCCATGGACCAGCAGCAGCAGCAGCAGCGGCACGGTTAATGAGCAGATTTAGAATTTTCTCGCGGTCTGGCGATAAGGGGCGGCCCGCCGCTTTTAAAATCCGAAATAATCCTTGTAATTATCAAATCCCGCGCCGGCTCATTCTATAGAGCATCCTTGAAAGGATCCTGACTCCTCATTACCAGGAGCGAGCGCGCTCGCGCGCCCGTCAAAAGGACCTCTGCTCCTTGCTTTTCCTCGCCTCCTCTCTTTTTCCTCTTCGATGGGAAAGAAGCTCGTAAAAGCACCGCGTTCGCCCGACCGCCCGTTCGCTCGCTCGCGCGCGCGCGCGTGGCCGCGCACCTCCAGGCAGATAAACGCGAAGAGGACAAATTGTAACAAGCTCGAGGCAGCCGCTCGCTCCTCCGTGTGCTGAACTCTGAAGCCGTAACGAATGGAGGCGACGAGCGTATAAAGCTCGCCCTCTCCGAGCCGATTTGAAAAATGCTGCGACCGGGTAATAATGACGCTGATCGTTAAGGTGAACGCTATCTCGCTCTTCTTCCCTCGAACTAGCCTTTCTGACGGGTCTCCATGCAAAGTAGGTACAAGTTGAGGCTGCTTGCCCTCGGAAGCGTTAATTATCGAAGTTTACGAGCGAACGCGCGCCGGTGAATGAATTACCATGCTAATTTTTTCTCGCTCTCCTTTCGCCCTCCCTTCGGATAATTTAATACTTCGTGACTTCATAAACCAGCGTCTCCAAGCTTCCCGATGAACTCTGTCGGAGCATGAAGCGACACAGATAGCGCGAGTATATCATAAGTATCACTGATCGGGCCAATCACTCGATCGACAGTATTTAGGAATAAATCCCCCGGGAAACCGGCAACGATTTCAATCACTCGGCGCTCTTTCTAATCCACTCGATTAAGTACGAGTAAAGCCGAAGAGTCGGATGGCCGAGTAATAGCCGGCGGAATAAATAACAGGGAGTACGAACAGCGAGAGAATACCTATGGCGCGATAGAAGGCGGAGTATGAGGAATGGAGAGGCTGAGAGTGATGCTGTGAGTGAGCGAGAGTGTGAGGGAAGGAGAGATGAAGGGCACGGAAGAGAGTTGCCGAGTGGAGGCTTCATCCGGCTCGCTTTTTAGCCGACCCCCCGTCAAGCCGGCCGCTATCTATTGTTTCTGCCGTACACCCGCATATCCAGCGCGATATATCTTTTCGACCCCCTTATTGCTGGGGGTAGTTTGTCATGTTAATTTCGCGAAACTCGCGAGGGTGGCTGAGCAGGGCTTTTAACGCACTGCCACCGTCCCATCCAAAGCTCGCTACTCGCTCGACTCGACTCGATTCGGCTCAGCTCGGAGAGAAGGCGCGGGCAGAAGCAGCGTCACTCCGATTCCAGTCTGTCTCGCCCGAGAGACAGAGATGCAAATCCGGCGCGTCGCCGATGAAAGGGTTAACTGAACTGCCGGCCATTAATATGCTAATAGTTTTCGAGTCTCGCGACTACGGCTTATGAGAGTGATTATCGCCGCGTAATGACCCAGAAACGCTTTTTCCGGAAGGGTACTCTCCCGTGTCCGCCTCCCCACTACACCCCCCCGCGATCATCACATGAACACACCGATAATCCTCCTGTGGTTTCGCGAATGCGATGCTTTACGACCTGCTGCACCGCGGAATGGCGCGATTCTGTAATTGTGATACGGACTGGAATCTCTGGCCAGTTTGTATGCTTTGAAAGAGTCCGGTGATCGTGATCTATGTGTTAAATTTTGTTATTACTGTACTGTACGAGTATCAGTAATATCACAGCGAGATTGATGTCCTGCCATAATGTTTAGAATGTCGATTCTAGAAAGAGTGGAAACGATTTTCGATTCCCATAATTTCTGGGGCGTGATTCCTTGCCCGGCGGTGCGTCACCGGGTTAAACGAGATTCTGTCAGGATTCGTTAACGAATGAAATATCCCCGACGACTCTTACATCCATGCTGCTGCTGTGTGTGTGTATGTTGGGCGAGGAGCATTGTTACGTTACGTGATAGATCGATGCGGGTAGCGATAAAAATCCAGCGGGCAGCCAGCGATTATCAAGCGACACGTGCGTGATGCTGGAGAGCAATATATCCTGAAAGTCCGTGCTACCGGGGAGCATCCACTCGTTAAGTCCTGCAGTTCGCGCGAGCTTTCATCCCGCAGCCTCTAAAAATTCTCGTTAACGCGCCGATCGACGGCAAAAGGACTATCAGCCGACGGTGGCGGTGGCGGTGTCGGCGGCGGCGGCGGGCGACGTATAAAACTTTCCACTTTTTATCGCAAAATCGCGATTACGCTTTACGGGCAATCGTAAAGCGATGCCTGTTACCGGGACATTGCCGAACTCTGGGATGATAAGTATTTACAGAGGATGGTAGAGCACGCTCGATGCATCCCCCCACTGCTTCACCGTGTTGCTGGCAAGCCTGAGTAAACCATTCCTGGCCGATACGTGATCTGGTTATATGGAGCAGATTAAAGCTCGCCATGAAAGTTGCAATATCGCGCGGAGTCGAGAGGGTGCTCGAACTGTGACCGCCGAAAAGGGTGAGCGGTGAGCGATCGGCAGGGCCTCGAGCCAGCTATTTTTCAAACAGGTTGCAAGGGCATCAAAACGATTTACACGCCAGGCCCGCGCTCGAATGCCGCTCGAATGCCGCTCGAATGCCGCGCCCTATCTTCAAGGGTAGTGATCTTGAAAACTCGTAAAGCCTCGAATGAAATTCACGCGCTAATCCGACAGATGATTAAACCTCGGTTTACTGCCGCGGACGCGCGTTCATTACGACGCTACACCCAGACAGGCCTCGCTTCCAATTTCCACGTTCGCCTATCCACCCATTCGTTTCGCAGGGAAGTAATGTGCCCGGCATTCCTACGAGCATTCACCGTTTTCAATTTTTCCCCGCAAAAATGCCGTCACCGCGTTTGCATGCCAGACCGCCGCGCCGCGCCGGCTGAAAGAGCGGCCGAGTGAGAGCCGTAAAAAGTTGTATGGCGAACGCTTTGGAGAAGCTTTGTTTTGGCCCGGCATAAAAGCGATACTGAAAGCGACATAACGATGAGGACGGAGAAACAGAGATGGAAAGAGGCTGCGGCGAAGGCAGAGGGGGGACGCGGTGGTTCCGGCCACGGCGGTATGAATTCTGAAATAGATTCTGCAAATGCGATGATGGCCGAGCGTAAAGCGCGAGACTGCACATAAGTTGCCTATCTGCTCTCAACACTCGGCTCCGCGGCTTTACGCGCCCGCCATAAACACGAATTAATTTCAATCGTTCTATGCGCAGCTCCTCGCGAGAATCCCGGAGACAGAGAGAGTGAGAGAGAGAGAGACAGTAGTGTGAGAGTTCGTGTGTAATTCGGCGCGGCCGAGTGCTCCCAGTGCCGGAGGGCACCTAGCACACAAGCGTGGGCAAGGGGAGGCCAAACATAAAACAATAATGGCGAAACATAAACGACGAAGCACTTAACACTTGGCACTTAAACAACTGGCAAATTGCTCCCTTGTCAGTCTGGCCTTAACCGAGAATTTAGGTGCCGGAACTTGACGAACGACCCCGTTCCAGATCGAAATAGTTATCAGACTGGTCCCCGAGAAAGCCTTTGTCCCGCACTCACGGTGATCTAATCTCGCAGGCCAGCTGCGGCCACAGTAGCACTCAAACGTTTCTACCACTGTCCACTTCGCTTCTGGTTTTATTCCTTAGGCAAACACTAAAATCGAACCTGTTCCCATTCTCGGCAGATGAAAACTTCCAATCCTCCACGGATACTACCGAAAAAAGTACTAATCTCACCCTACAAATCGTGCGGTGAATTATGGAAGGCGCAAGTGGGAGAATGCAGGTCGTTTCGATAAGTAGCAGGGTGGCTTAGGGCATAGAAAGTTGAAAGTATGGTGGGCGATCATCGAATGGAAAATTCGTCGAATCCGGTGACGCGTAATCACAGGGTCCTGCTCGCAGTTACAGGGAGGATTCTATCCGGTGAAATCTTGCCGATAAATTTCGCCTTTCATAAGACGTAATGAAAGTCAAATAGTGGTTTGGCACCCCGGGTGGTTTAAAACGCTTCCAGGGACATGGTGGAGGAAGGGTGGCCGCGGTAAGAGACAGTGGGAGCACGGGGGTGGGCATATGGTGTGTCCTCGCCCTTCGTTCTAGTAACGCGCACACCAAGCCCCCGCCAAACCACCCTTATTATCACCAGACAAGCCGAATCGCCGGTGGGGTCGAGCCGCTTTTTAATTTTACAATATCCCCATAAAATATTCCCCATAACAATAAAACTAGACGTACGCTAAGCCCTGATTTGTGAGATTGCTAGGATGGTGCGATCCTCAAACATATATTATCTTATAATTGTATGATATTCGGTGAATCCAAATAAGCGAGGGAAACGTCAGGAAAATTATTTCAATGATAAATTAAATTGGAGAGTTTTCTTCAAGTGTTAAACATTTCTACCAGCTTTTCGCAAGAAAATCTGCCATTTGCTGACACCGCAAGGAAAGAATTTTAAACATTCATTTAATACCTTCAGGGCGGAAGAGTGGCTGAGAAAAGAGCGAGATAACGGGAAACTATAACACGAAGGGGCGAGGCGCTTTCGCTTGGATTACCGTCTGCGGACAGAGGCGTGTATCACAGGGAATCGTGATCACGAAAGACACAACGGGCGAGAACAAACGATGGAGCGTCTCCAGCCGGGATTACGGAAAAGCGCGAAACGACCGTGCCAACTGATCAAACAAACTGAAATCACTCGATCGAGTTGTTTATACGGCAACATCGTCGTCAGTTTTTCACCCCTCGGCGACGAGGTTAGCCGCTTGTAAATCATTCGGCTTCTTTGATCGAATCAATGTCAGGCTCGGCTGTAGAACGCGCGTCGAGTCTCGCAAGCGTCACGAGAGACACAACTCGAATTAGAATCGGATTTGTTTCTGCTAAACTGTTCTCTCTGTGGCACAACGGAACCTGTTGCATAAGGGTATCCTTGTGTTCATTTACCTTTCGTGTTGTCTTCGCCACCCTTTGTGCATCTCGTTGCTTTACTCGAGCGAAGCCCTTCCAGCGTTCTCCCTGCATAGCCCTGCAGCAAGCAAAAGAGGAAAATGGAGTGAGGGGGGGCCTTTATAGATCCAACAGGGAGAGTAGCAGTACAAATTTAATTTCCACCGAAAGAAGGAATAAACCGTCGGAAGGTCTGACTTTAATACCCCGAAACGAGCCATATACCCGTCCGACGTAATAACGTAAAGATGTCAGAGCGAAAAAACGGCGGCGAGAAGGAGTAACGGGTCGCTCGTAAAATCTAGGCGGACGCTTCTACTCAAGAGTATATCCGAATCTTCCGCCATCTAGGACAATAGACCGAGCTCGGTTGCATCGGCGGTGTTCCTGCCAGTATGGCTCCATGCTACCTGTACTAAAGGATTATTACTCGATGGAGAGCACACTAGGCGAACAACCAGCGGAAAACCGTTCCTGCGGGCCCAGCGAGGAGCAAACCATTTTCCCGACGAGCATTACCCGCACGGGGAAATAAAACAAACCGCGGCGAGAGTGGCTCGCTCGCTCGCTCGCTCGCTGCTACTACAGCTAGAAGCCTGTGTATACTGCACCGATAAATGTACGAGATAACGGTACGGAGGTATATCATTATCTCTGTACGGCGCGGCTGGTAAAGCCTTCGAGCTCCAAGCTCTATCGCCCCCAAGGCTCAAGTCGAACCATTCGTACGTAAGCCAGAACCCCGGGGCGTTGGTGAATTTTTAATTTTTATTGTCTCGCAAATCCATCCGCGCCCCGAACGATTCGAACTCCCGATAGGGGATAATACCCGGCGACTGCTAGTGCAATCGCGCAAGGATCAGATTCATGGACTCCACGATATTCATTGGACAGCTCGGCGAGACTGTCAGACGAAGGATGAAATGGTGATAAAGGCACTTTTCGTGGGCACACCACGCTGTTATGTAATAAAGGGTTGTCTGCGGAGAGACTCCTCGTTAGGAGCGTAATTCCGGAGATAAGGAATGGGCAACATTTGTCAGAGACCGTCGAACGACAGACGCAACACTTTACCAGAAGGGCAAGGTGTCTCCGGCGAGCGTAGTGTACTATTTTCGGAGCGCAGTTGCACAGCGCGCGGAAGAAGTTTCCGAGAGGAAGAGGAAAGGGCAAGGGAGGGGAATGAGTGAGAGGACACAGTGGCTGTAACTCCCGAACGATCGAGGGACGATTGATGATCCAGGATGAGTGACGAGAGACGGATCGGCCAGGCGAGATAGAGCGCGAGGGAGGCTTAAACGAGTATTTATGTGCGTAAACGAAGGGAAGAGTTAGCGAGGTTGCGGGAAAATAAATAACGCGCGGAGGGACGTGAAAATCCTGGCGACGTTCCCGGCTGCGTTCAATGGCACAGGCAGCACCGAGTGCGTAAAATCCTTCTCTGTCGGCCCTGGAGATTATAGGAGGCTGGGAGCACTCACAGTTACGCGCGATAAGGAGGGCATTCACGGCCGATCGCTAAAAATACCATCCTGAAATAGAGACGAGTGGATGCCGTGAAAGGCGTGTTACCGCCTCCAAACTTTATGATCTTAATTATTTTGACCGGGACTGAGAGCCCGACGCGTTATTCATCGAGGGAGACGAGTGGCTTACTATCGCCGATGGCCACCTTACGAATTATCCATCGATGGAAGATTCGCACGAGCCGGGGATACCAATTAGCTCGCGCATGACTCGAACAAGAGCATACGGCGGCAGTAAAGGCTTGGCGGAGGTGGGCAGACCATTAGCAAAAGTATCGCTGCACTTAGTACTCGGCGGTCACCGGTACTTTCGTCATGATCGCCGGTGCGCATTAGCCTCCCAATAATCGGGCGGGACTTTCGTTTCCTCGTGAGCGTTATGCACGCGGACGTCATTAAGAGTCCGCCTTTAAAGCAGCGATGCCTTTTACGCTTTACGACCTTTCGCGCGGCCTGCTCGCGAAGAGAGTAAGTCCGCTACGGTTCACCTCGCCTAATGGTACCTCCCGTGAAAGCCGCCACCAGCAGCCAAGGGGCCGAGCAGAAATCCCGGTGACAAAGAGGCCAGCCGAAAATCTCGGGAGAGCAGCGTCAAGTGCAGCGGGCTGGCGCGCGCTCGACGCAGCTGACAATCAGGCTGTAATTCGTTTAGCGGCGAGATTAGCCATTTCGAGTTCGCAGCCGGTAACCCGATTAGTCGCGTCGAATCTCGGAGACGTCAGCGAAAAAAATCGACGAGCCTCGAGGGTGGAGGGCTCTCCGCTACCCTCTTCCCCGTTAGAGTACATAACGAGGGGGGTCCGAGCCTTGTCTGCCGGGGAGAAGACACCACAGGAGTCATTATTAATTACATTCCGGTAATAACTCGATACATTGTTAATCCCGCGGCATCTTCGCCGCCGTTATAAATGGCATTCATCAGCCGGATAGAATAACTACCCAGCGCGGCGGGATCTCGTAAGATTCCGCCAGTGAGTATATCTCTTTCTATCGCGCGGGCACAGCGCGTAATCCCCGCACTCGCCGGGGAGAGGAGCAGCGCCAGCGCGGAGATTAAAAGGGGAAGGGAGACGGGGCGGAGGATTTATTAACGAGTACATTAAAGCGTATGAACTCGCGACTGTTTCCCCTCCCCCGCGCGCCGCAGAGAGAGAACGAGAGAGAAGCTATGTCGCCGCGACGCCCGGTAATTTACGAGCTACCGAGGAGGAGGTCGCAGAAGCACCGTCTTCCAGCTCTCTCGCCATGCGCCCCCTTCCAGGCCTTTGTCCACTCTTTTTATTGTTCTCCCGGTTGCCCTCGACTTCCGACTCTTGGCACTCTCTGCTCGGACGCCTCCAAGGATCTCTCGCTTTAGTAAGACGTTCTTTACTTACCCGCTTAGTCGACTACCCCGGCGCGCTCAAAGAATTCTCGCCCCCTTTAATGATTCCAGACCGGCCGACCCCCATTCAGCGTCTGCTGCTCCGAGTTAAAGGACGAGACGTAATTTGGAGCTCCAGCTACAGTAACTCGTTTAAAGTATTCCAAGGCTAAGATGTTTCGACTTGTACATTTCATGCGGAAGCAACGTTAAAAGTAATTGCAAGATTTCGTCGATATGGCGAGATTAAATCTTTTATATGTCTGTACGAAGAAGTGAGTTCGGGTTACGTATTCCACTTAACCAGTAGTATTAACTCAGGGAAATTAGGTTGTTCGGAGTTGGCCATTAGAGTCGGAAGTTGAAGCGGGAATGATGTCTTAATTAATCGATGGCGGGTTCTTCGGCCTGACGAAGGACAGCACATGGCTGGATTACCGGCAAAAGGCGGCGCGACAAATCGTTGATCAGATAGAAAGGCGAGTGGAGTTCTCCGGCGCGGCGCGCTCGCGTAACCACAACGAGACGTGACACCTGCACGGCTCCCACACCGATGCGAATCTACCGCGGGCTCGAGCGCTCGTAATGGTGATTTAATTTCCAGCACGACGACGACTCGGAGATCGAAATCGTAGATGCCGTGCTTTTTTGGCGGCCCTTAATGGCCACTTGACACAACATTCGGGGCGTTGGCGTAGCGTCGCAGGTGTGCTCTCGATACGCGGAACGTCGAGTCAAACGAATGGTCGTTTTGTCAAGCGAAATTAGCCCGACGATGACTTTTCGTTGCATAGAGTGCGTGACACTTGCGCTCCTACCGCTGCCTGCTGCCTGCTGCTGCTGGTGGTGATTCCTATCTATCTAACAGAATAAATTTCAGCGAAGCTAGGGTCGTCATGGGTCAGCCCACCGTATGCTTACTCGAGGTTATCAGCAATCATTTACTCTACAACGCCCGTCAGTCAACATATCCACTAGATTCCGCCATTTAGGCTGTCACGTTCGCCAAATCATATCCACCTAGCCCGCCATAGCAATGCTGTTTTCACTCCCGGAACTAAATCGCCTCCCATTAACGATGGCGATGCCCGGCGCGAAACGAAAAATGGCCCGGTGGAAAAAAGCGACAAGAAGAGACAGAGAAATGGGCGAATAGAGCGCGGCTCGGCCGGCGCAAAGTGATTATGAGTGATACGCGGCAATATCCACCCCAAGCCATTGAGGAGAAATTCACTTGCCGGGGAAATTAAAAACAGTCATCCAGAGCCGGGCACGCTAATGGCGGGCATCGTTCATGTCAATATGGGCCATTGCCCGTATTACCATATTCCGTTTAGGCAAGCCCGACACCGTACTTGTCGGCTATCGCTTATAAATACTGGCAATTACAAAGCGACCCGGCCGCTTACGCCGACGCTCCTACTTTAGCAGCTAGATGGAAACTCGATTATATATAGCAGGCAGTCAAGCCTCCCCCTCGCAATTGTATTACCAACCGGTTTTATCTCCGCATTTTTTATTCCGCACTATATCCACCCGCTATTAGCTTGGAAATTTCATTGGACCTTCCCGAAATTGGAAAACATCGCACCCACCCCCAACACATTTCTTCAAATTAACAATTACAGGGGTCACCCCATAGTCCAAGATATAATTGTATATGTGAGTGGTGGTGCGTGGCGGTCGATTTTATCACTAGAAATCGAAGAAAGCAACGGGAATGAAATTCAAGGGGTAAATTGGAGGCCATCCCTCTAAACGGCGAGTACGGTCAGAGTGATTGGAAGCCAAGCAAAGGGGTTAATCGCAGTGCAGCCGGACAAATAAAATATCGCTCAATACGTGACTATTTATTCCCGACTAACAGCGAGTCGATTTTGCACGGCTCGCTGCGATGAGTTAACACAATGGAGAAGCCGGCACGTGCAGCCTCAAGACTTCCGATCAATTAACTCCACTTTCAATTCGCGGCGCGCACGGCCAGTTTTCCTGCCTCTTACTTGTTAGCAGTGTAACTACCTCCCTCTCGTAGGCCCCGCTCTCTGCCTCCCTATCTTCGTCAGGATGACGTTGGCCCCTCAATGTCGAGCTCTCTTTCCGTGTACCGAGATGCTACCCTCTTAGCACCCTTCGCTTCGGAGGATCGAAGCATATTGACGGGCCGATGGCGTTCGAGCGTAGCACGATACACGGTCTCGAGGGTGCTCAAGGGACGCAATAGTAAATATTAAAGCACGCCACCGAGTCATTGGGCCAGTAATGGCTGTCGCCCCCGAGTGGGCATATTGCCGCGTGTACCTGATGATTGCCGGGCCAACTGAACGAGACTCGAGGCGATTTGACAGCCATGGGAAACACACTCTCCAGTGTCTTGTGCGCCGTGACCCTCGACGAGCGAGCGACGCTCTCGAGTATGCTCGGGGAAAAAAAAATATTTCCGCTATGAATGAAGGCTCAACGAGCATTTACTCTCTCTCACTGTCTCTCTCTCTTTCGGTCCAAGTGCCGCTCTTGTTCGAAGCCCCCACGATGACCTTGTAATACGACTGCGCGCACCAGTTGAACATGTTGCTGGTGCTCGGAAACCGTTCGATTCTCTTTACAGAAAATAAACAACAAGCCGGGGAGGTACTCCTCGCTAAGTGAATTGCCAGTGCGAAATGGCGTGAATTGCGAACAATGAATATGCACGGCGGCCTCTGTATTTGCCCGGTCAGTCTTATTTTGCAGCCGATTAGCCGAGTGCCTCTTTCATCCCCCGTCCAACTATTCTGCCGAATGCACGCAGCATGCAAGGAACGAGAGGGAGTGAATGAGGGAGCAGCGAGCACGAGTGCGGCAATTACGAGGGCCGGTTTCAGCATTTTTGTCGGCGGCGCAGGCGTCGATCGCTGATGAAACACGATATTGTTATTAGGATCGACAGTGACGAAGTGTTGTGCCACGCGCAGCCGATCGCTCGGACGCGTTCTCGCGCCGAGAAACCCAGGTACTCACTCACACACGTGTATGGCGGCAGTGCGCGCAACGACTGAGATAGGGAGTGAGAGATGCGGCCTTAATAGCAGCATGCGTTTCACACTGCGAAGTCCGGGTAAACTTTACAAAATATCACACCGAGGGGTCTGCCAGGCCACCGGTGAAGGTTCGCTCTCGGCAGAGCTCTCGGTAAATGAATCAGAAAATAGTGGCGCGGGAGCTTCCCACACGTGTCGGGTCGCGTGGCCGATAATTAGATATTCTTTAGGCTGTGCATTAGGTTCTGCTCCGTATTCCATTAATGCGGCGATGTTGCCTGCTGTCGCTTTGGTGGCTGTGCAGGCTCACACCCCTGTCGATTTCCTTGAAAGCAAGCCGCAAGCCATGCGCTTCTTCTTCCTATTAATCGCACTCGGTAAATCTAGCGGGCTGAACTTGGCCGTGTGCCGCACCGTTAGAATATCCCTTGACTCACCGTACGCTTTCCTTTCTCTCTCCCTCTCTCTTTCTCGCTCCCTCTTTCTCATTCTCATCTACGATCGGAAGTCCCACCACGCCCCTCGGGACATTCCTCCTCGCGAAGGAGGCGAACGGAAATTAATTATCATCGGGTGGCTCCTAGCGGGATTACGTGAGAAGTTGAACGACCGGCTCGCACGCTTGCGATCCTACGCCATCTAATCGCTCCCTCTAGCCTGTTTACGCTCGCCAACTGGAAATCTGCCGCGGCAAACACACACTCCCAGCAGGCGCGTATAATGCCAGGCCTCCAGTCGAACTCTTTCCAATTTTATCTCGGCCATACTCGAGAGTCCTTCCGCATTATGACATTACATTAATATAGCACGCGCGCGCGCGGGCTCGTTTCGCAAAGTGAGAGTTTCACAGTGCTTGCAACATTGTACCGTTACGTAATGCCCGGGTAGGTAGGTACGTTTCTAATCCCGCATCAAGATTTCCCTCTTATCTGCACGATAACTGCGGCGTGCGCGCGTGTCTATGTGTTACGATACGCTTTGTCTCCGCGGAAACCGGTTTCAATTATCGTTGAAATTGGTATTCCCGCAATACAGGAGTTCGCGACCGGCTTCTCCTGAATGCTAATACCGCACGGGCACGTACAATGTGCGCGTGTGTGCGTCCTGATAGGACATGAAACGACGATGTTCTGATAAAGTGAAAGAAAGCAAGACGCGGAAAAGGCATTTAATTATTGGAGTTTGCGAGGGATGAATGGGCAGCGAGCCGTGGGCAGGTGGGATTTGGAGCATTGGCAAGTGCACATTAACCGTGGCAGGAGCGCGAAGGGTTGACTGCCGCGCTGCGGATTAAACAGCCGGCAGAGTAAATCTCGCCCGAGAGCTGTGTAAAATGGCATTTTGTAATGTGTACCTGCGGCCCGGCGCGGCGTGCTCCAACTGCGTAGATTAATGCATCCTGGGCTTTACATTTCATTGGCTCGCGGCTTCGACTCCCGCCCGCGTTTATACGCGCATAAATGGAGGCGTTAAACCGACTGCCTGACAACTCTGATAATTGCACCGCGCGTAAAACCCGTTACGAGGCTTGTTTGTCAGTTTCGCCCGTGCGTATATTACACCGTTTCCGCATCCTTCGTTCGCGCTCTCCTTTCGCACTTCCTTGTCCGCCCTATCCTCCTACCCTTTCGCATGAATAAGCATTCGCCAACAGTTCCTACTCTCTTCCGAGGGAAAGTTCGCCCGACGTGTGCCACCTGACTAGTCGCAGTCGTAAAGAACTTCTCCTCGAGACATGCCCTGTTGTAAGGGCAACGAGAACGGTGTAACTTCCCTTTTATAGTCAAATCATCTTTACGGCTGATAAATCGCACGGAGAAAGACATCAAAGTACAGTCGGAACATTTCTAAATGGCATTCACGTACCAGAGAAATATACGCGCAACTTTGTTCGCTCTCCTACGCAAATTTTCAGCAGTTCACCTTCGCGGCAAAAAGAGAATGTTCATGAGGTGACATTTGAAGCCGAACCAGAGAAAAGCTGTTTCCGCAATAGATTTCCAAGACGAATTGTAATGTTTGTTGTCTCGAAAGAGAAACGGCAATTTAGCAAGGCGACATTTACAGTTCGATTATCCTGCCCGACATAATGATCAATTACGCACTACCGTTCCTGAGATCTGTCTGCATCTTGGTACACAGAGTGAGCACACCACCGGCCGCAAGACAAACACGCGAGTAATACGGGAACAAATAATTGCCTACGGATTATATGGCACATGATGCAACGAAGATTATGCCTTTCAATCTGTCCGTATATTCTCTCATTTAGCCCTACGAACTTGGCACAATCCACGTCGACACGTGATAGCTTCAATTATTCACGTGCACATCTTTCTCGTGTCTTGTTATTTTTTCGAAACACGAACTTGTAAAGCATCTTAGTCTGGCGCACCATTAAATTCTGACGTATGGTTGCATGGAAGAGTTGGTTCCGATTTAAATTCATTTGCATAGGCAGATCGTCCTAGCGTCATTATGCGCAGATAGGACGATGATGTAGGTGTTCGGGCTGAGATAAACACTGCGATACAAATCTGAAGGCACCTCACCCTTCTTCCGACAATATTCCGCGAGCGAGGGTTAAAGAAGTGGCGCGACATTAAGCGCAAGCGAGGGTAGTTCCTGGGTAACCGCATCAGATCACTCCTTCTCTCTCTTACTGCCGCTCTCATTCTCACAACCCTTTCGTCGAAATAACAGCAGTGTGCCCGAAGTGATTAAAAACAATTACCGTTTCGTCGGTGGCATCGCGTCTTCTCCCCCAGAGTGATAGTAGCGTCGGCACCGCTCGCCATAATGAGGATCCCGTAGCAACGAGAAGAAATAAAAAAGGGGTGGTTGAGCATCTGAGCCCCTGCGGCTTATAGGTGCCCGGTTATCCGGTAGCCAACCCCGTCCCACTCATTTCCTGCCGACATTTCTATGAAAATACTCTTCTCCGCAGATACGTGGGTTCGTTCGCATTTATGGTGGACGACAGCGACGATCATACAAGCCTGTAATGGGTTAGGGCTGGCGAGTCTTGTACGAAACGGGGTGGCACATCCCGTACACGATAAGGGATAGTCGGGATAGGCCCTCGGCTACTTGACTGACGAGGGGATGATTCTCGCATTAAGCCGCTGAATAACTTTGACCATTGTCTATCCGGTCGATGTAGCATGTTCTCCGATTCGTGATGCCTCGCCGACGGATTGCCACGAATTCCTCGGGGCATTAGTACTAAGTTTCATAGAGGTCCAGTAATTAACGACTGATCACGCGGAAGTAGAGCACCCTCCCAGAGCGTTTGCAAGCGGAGTAGTTCGCCGGGCGTTCTGTTTTCGGAAGCCCTATTGTCGAAAACGTCCGCGTTCTAACCCCGATTCGACAAAGGGGATGCTACTACTCGTGTTTGTTGATGTTCGCAGCAGGTGATGCAGCTGCTTTGAGCTCCATTGACTTTGTCGAACGGAGCTGAGAACGATGTGACAAATGTCCAGGTAGAATGTCGAGTTAGTTTTATTAGGGCGATCACAGTGAAATACTCCGGGATTGCTGTTAGGCAATTTTTATGAGGAGCGTCGACCTTTCTCCAAGGACTCCGGGGCATCCAGTTATTCCGGCGAGGTTTATTCAATTTCGCGATTGATCGAGCGTGCGCGAACCGGGGACAAGGTGGAGGGGCAGCAACAGCAGCAGCAGCAGCAGACGCTGCTGCTTTCCATGGGGTATTGTCAGTCAGTGATACGCAAATGGACATAGAGCAATCACTCTAGCGTATTAAAAGTCTCTCATGAATGCATGGAATTTTTCAATGCCTCTCTGCCGCTCCTGTTTACACGCAGACAAATTCGATACACCTTTCCATCAAAGTGAAGCTACCGGCCAGAATTGCACCATGCGCGTCTCCCGTCTCTCTTTTTTTTCTCCGGCCAGCCCGCTAAATACGTTATCCGGTTTTGTGTATAAAGTGGCGACCGCTCGTTTGCGAATTTCGCCCAGAGAAAATTGCAATAATGTTCATGGCCGTGGTGCGGCGCACCCGCACATAGTGAACCGGACACCATGGGTTTCAATTTTCAAAGCATCAAAGTTACAAAGAGAATAACGAACAAATTGGAGTCAGGGTAGAAAAATAAAGGGCAGCCAAGATGGAGGTAGCTAGTTTAAAGCAGGCATTGCAGCTTTGTTGCTTAACTCGGTTGTTCCCCGCTAGGGTTTCACTTAATTCATCCTCTATTTAACGAGAATGCTGGTGCAGTCTTTGTGGAGAAGAGCTGCCGACAGCACCAGCCAGACGGAAGCAGCGGCCTCCTTTCCAATTTCCGCCGAATTGACTGCTACAGCTTAATCAATCGCACTTGATGCAATTAAATTTCTTTAACGAGGACCTGGCAATCGAGGAGAGAGCGAGGTGGGAAGAGAGGGGGCGGCTGAGTCTCGCTGGCCACATAGATTAAAATCGGTTGAAGGCAGTATTCCTCCTCACACCAGGCATTCTCCGCTATCCTGGCAGACACCCTCTTCGCACTCTGGCTTCGTCCTTTCACCGCACCCCTTTTTCGCGATGTTTCCGCGCTGCCTCGAATTTCCGGGCGCCAACACGGCCCCTTCCGAGGCCGCAATATCGTAAGTAATTAAACAATTTGCTTACAGATGGAGTTTTTAGCCGAAGCACTTCGCGCTTACTACCATTCTCGACTTTCCACCCATTCACGTCCTCCTTTCTCCCACCCGCTCGTCCCTCTCCCGTCCCGTTTGCTTCGTCGTTCTCTCATCACTATGCATAACCGCATTGCTCCTATATTAAAGCGGCCGCACTAAAATGCTCGTGTGATTAAAAATGCTGTCGCGGACATTCCAACATCTGCAGAATGTCAGACACGGGAAAACGAGAGAGAAAGCCTGGAGGATGAGGCGTTGCCTGCCTTTGCTGGAGCAGAGCTTGGCGGTCTCGCACGTCGCACCGAGTTGTCGACGCTTTCCCCGACACACCGGTCAAATGTCTCACACGCACGTGTGGTGCCCGAGCAGTTTATCGTGAAAAACGGACGACCGAGTGAAAAGCCAGTGAAGGAAGTACAGTAAAAACGAACCGAGAGACGCATACTTTCACTCGGCTTTAAGGGAACTCGCATTTTAAGTTTACGTTCTGCCTGGCGACGGCGACTTGAAACTCCCCGGAGAACTTCCTCTTTTCGCGTGTTCAGCACTGCTAGTTCAAAGTTTCTCTCGGTCTTATTGCACTGGGATATCTGCATTTTATTCTGTCGGAGGCGCGCCTAATGAAATCGCGTGTCGACGATCCTAACAAAAGCAGCGGAAGAAGCGCCCGCCCACCGTGCAGGGTTTCTTTCAGCGGCGCTAATACGCGACACTTAATCGACCGTAAATCAAATTAAGATCCTATCGTCCTCAGCAGCTCTTGGCCGCCGGTTGTGGGCTCCGGGCAGGAAATTAGCGCGACAATGTTTGCCCGATGTGGTAACCACGGCACTGAAAGGAAAGCAAACCCCACCCCCTCGTCGATAGCGCAACCCTCGCCCTGCCGTTTTAAACTTTACGAGGCATTTTTACACACGGCTTCCGCAAATCGATGCCTATCTGCTTTTACTGGTTACGCTCGCGCGACAAGACGCCCACCGCCAGGATCATTATGCACCTGACACTTTTCCGGGAGATCCGATCTCCTGTATTTCGTGAAATGACAGGAAAAATGAAACGATTTGTTAGCATGATAATACAGAAGATCTCCTCTCAGATTTTTTCACTATGCTGAGAGTAATATGAATACATGTTTATGCCAAAATCAAGTAAGGACTTGAATATAAATATACGAAACAGAAGGTACTTCTCCCTAAAGCAGAGAATAGTGACTTAACGCTTTAAGGCCTTTAAGCCATCGTTATTAAGCTTCCGAGCAAAACGTGGGGGCTACGCCTTTTTCCGACGATATCTGAATCTTTATGGTTTCTCCTAACTACCGGGCTAAATAGTGAGAGCCCAAGCTCCCAGTAGTAATGACAATGCCCAGGATGTCCCAGCACTTAGACGCGCTTCACCCTCCCCTGCGAAACTCGTGAAAGGGTGAAATAATTCGCATGTAAATCGGCTCGCGATACATTCCTCGCCGACAGACAAAAGGGCAACGAACGCGATGGACGGGTTTTTGTAAAGGGTCACTGGGAAAAGCCGCGATTTAATTCGTAGGAGTATGGCGCGGCGCGTCTCGTGGTATGTGGAACCTGGGAGCGAATGTTGGACGAATAGAATGGAGTCACGAAGAAGGTGAGAGACGCCCTAACGAGGAGCAACTCACGTCTCGGTATTCCAATATCGTCGAGTACCTACTTACCATGCAGGGAATAATCGTAAAGCGTAGCGGCGTTAATTCACGTTAAACTGAAATCGTGTCGGCCGGCCGTCCCGACGCGTCGTCGTTTCTTTCGAAGGAGTTTTAACCACCCGCTTTAGCCCCCGACTGCTTGTCCGCTCGTGATCGTATTTCAGCGGGACGTTTTAATCGCTGGTAATGCGCGTTCGCGTAACTCCGTCATCAACCGGGAGAACATGACGCTCAGACGCGCATCGTTACCAGAGACAAAGGAAATAATTTGATACCGTCGAAAGTAATGCGCAGTAGTGTGACTAATTCGGTATACCGCTCCGGCGAAAAAGCGTGGTCTCGCGCGATAAAGCCGAGGACGAGGCGTGTGTGCGAGCCGAGGTTTGATAAAAGCGGAGACACAGGAAGGCATGCGCACACACACGTACATGTAATACAGGAGCGTTTTTTTCCTTACGACCCCTTTTGCACGAAAGCATCGGACTGTTCGTACGGCAGTAATCACGGCCCCGGCCTTCACGTTCGTGTGCATTCAATATGAATGACTCGACGAGCTTTCGTAAAAAGTTTCCGATGAAAACAGACGGGCGCGCCCGGTTTTACCGAGTTAATGGAATGCGGGAGCGCTAGCAAAGGATAATTTCGTCCTTTGCCAGAGCACCAAATTGAACATGGCTCTCGGTACTGGAAAGCGTTCACATAATCCGCATAATTGCAATTTTCCCTTAATCTCGCGGCGAAATAGAATGTGATTGAAACTTGCCAATCGCGACCCACCGTTCAATAAAGGCTGCCGTCGAGATCAAAGGAATGCTCCTCAATGGAGTGGCGCGTCTGCCTCAAAGGAAGCGAGGAGAGGAGACCGGACCGCCTTAGAAATATTATATACTATACCTGACAGGAGACATCAGACATCAGTCTCGTAAAAGCCGAGAGATTCGCCGGAGAGAGAGGCTCCCGGAGGGATATCATGCCCGACCATCGAAATATTTGATCTCTCACCAAACGAGCGGGCGGCCCTTTTACACAATTCCCCGCGATTTACTGCTCATAATTATGACACCGACAGAGTGCACGCCCGATTCGATTACTGTAATCGGCCCCCATTCAGTTAATATTGACGAATCAGACTGGTCATCATTTGACAATTCTAACTACTGGATTCACAGCTCCGGCGCTACTCATACGTGGCTGGAGTACATTTCGCTGGAAGCTAATGACACGCGAATCAAGTGGTAGCCAGCATCATCAAACGACAAATTTGGACAGGAGGCATTTTGAAAGCCGATCGTATGGCCGAATGTATGGCGGGGAATGGTTCCGAAAGGATCAGAGGGAATACGTTATAAGCAGTGCCGTTTGGTGATGCAAACTGGCGTGTGTACGATATTCTCTCTGAATATCGTAGCGAGGCGAGGAGGAGGCGCGCGGCAGCGGCGGGCGCTCTCTGCCTACGGCTAGTGGCCGAGAGAGCTATTCGATCTTTTCAGCGGAGGACATTCCTCGTTCGCAAACAGACGTTTAATTTCCTATGCAAATATTACGTGTACGATGGCCGGCTGGCCGAGCTCGCCTGAGTACACTTTTCGTGACTTCGTCCGGCGGCGCTCCGACTACATTAATATTTTGTTTCTCTTTTGAGATTGCGGCAAATGGGCTTCGAAGTTAGAGCGTGACCGAGGGACGAACTCTTTCAAGCCGGAGTACCGCGGCCACATTAAATCTCGTGTTATACTAACTGTAATGAAGCCCATTCGTTGAATAGCATAGTGTCGCTTCCACGGAAGAGTCGATTTAAGGCCCAGCGTATCGCTTTCACGAGGGTCTCATGTGAATACCCTAAAATACGGTTTGCTTCGGCCAAGTATCTATTACCAGAGTGGCGCGCGCGGTCTACCCTTTACACTCTGACGGTCGGATCAAACGACGATTTATCACGGTGCTGCTCGCGCGCTATATGCCGCATCTGACTTGCAAAAGTGTACGCCCGACACCGTGTACATTTTTTCCCCGAAAAAGCGCATATCATCCGTCTGCGCGGCAAAGCGTCACGGAATCGCGCGGAATAAATTGTGCCTGAGAGCGCCGGGAGAAAGAGGGACGGGGTGCGGTGCCAGTGGGGTGGTGAAGGCAAGCCGAAGAAGAGATGACATTCAAATTCGACCACGGAGAAAATGACAAAAATATACATATGTCGCGTCCCCTTCCTGCATCGTGCGTAATTGGCTGGTATTCAGATATCAAGAAATTGAGTTTCGCCCTCATCCAGCAGCACCGAGCCGAGGGATATTTGTTCGGAGACGACCCTCCCTTCGACTCGGCGCATTCTACCATTATTACTACTTCGTTGTTCAAGCAACCAAGGACGGGCTTCCGTCGACGAATTTATTTATCCCTTCATCCACGTCGGATCGCATACATGCCGCCCGAATCTGAAACTAATTTCGTGGAAATTTAACCGAGGCTTCTTCAGAAAGCCCGACAACACACGGGGCTGCAGTTTTACGCGGATGGATATATCTTGTGAATACGAAGGATTTCTATAGATTCCTCGGCCACGCCCTTTTAATCCTAGCGGCGGTTATCCAGGCCCCATTAGGGATCGCGCTTACTCGTGTCCGACAAGCATAAAATCCTTCTACTATGAGCAACCCTTCCACGTGCCTTATCGAAAGGAGGAGGAAGGAACCGGGATGACCAGTCGGCGAGGGAATGGAGAGCGAGAGTGACGAGGGATATCCGTGTTTAACACGCTCGTCACTGTCAGATCAAGCACGCTGCACAACTGACCACTGGTCAGTTCCCACAGATCGAGGAGATTCAATGGCCCTTCGACAATACAGTTAGTCCGTGCTGTTTGCCGAAGAGCAAGCGAACGACAGGAATCCGACTATGATAAGCCACTCGAGAAACGATCCTAAGTACCGTGAGACAACTCCTGTCGACGTGTCTTAGAGAAACCGCAACTGGCCGCGGCTAATTGATGCCCGTCGATTTGCGCGCGCGCTTCAAGCACGTCAAAGGGGTTTCAAAAGTGCATCATGGGCGCAGCCTGCACGGAAATAAACGTGAACGAAGGCAGACTGACCGGCAGCCGGCCGACACGTGGACCCTGTCAATCTTCATTTCCTTGAGACAGGGTGGCTGCCGATGGAAGAAGGGAAGGGCTCGCTCGAGCACGTTCCCAGGTGAAACTCGAAACGGTCAGTAACGAATCGTGGTTGCCGGCGCATCATTAAGCAACCTTATAAAAGTAACATTAATGGTTGTCGAGAGAAGTCCACGGGGAAGACAGGAGGCACAAAAGTTTGCGAAGTCCCGAGTCTCTTAGCGATTGAAAAGCGAGACAAAAATTGAAGGCCGTCCTCTGATATAGGGTCATTATAAAGGGGAGGAGAGTGCGGGATACGGGTTTTCAGATTCCTTTCTTGCGTGAGTGACATGCGGGGTCCAAATTGACCGGTGTATAGGCGAGGTAGATCGCCCTTGAGGAAATCACATATCGAGGGTAGCCAGACGGTATCGGCTTACCCCAATTTCACCCCAATCATTTTGAAACCCAAAACCCCGACGCTCACGCGCACACCATGGCCGCTCGACCCCTCGGCACTCCCCGCGCGTCTCGAGGATTCGTCTTCATGCGCATTTTGATGATATCGATATGGAAGAGGAGGAAAAGGAAAGAAGGGAATTGGAGGTAGCGGCGGCGGTGTCCACCGGACGCGCTCGCGCACCGAAACCCGAGGAACCCGGGGAATTTGACAAATCGCGGCACGTCAGAATTTTCGTGCGTCAATTTTTCACGTCGACGGACCCAGCCAAGAACAAGAGGGACGCGTCTCCAGCATTTTTCAAGCAGTCGAACGGAACGGCAATGTACTCCTCGCCATGAGAGACACGTACCCTGCGCGCTTTCGCTCCTCCTCCTCTCGCACTCGTCGCACGTGCACCGAGCGTCAGAAGCAACGGAGAAATCGTCACCGATTTCCTTAAATTGTTCTTTCCACGGGGATAATGCGATTGGCAGAGGAAGCCGCTCTCTGTTAACGTGGGAACCGATAAATCGTCTCGGCTGATTCACTAAGGTTAAGCTAAAGCCCGAGACGAATCTAGCGGGGATTGATGCAATCGTTAACAGCATCGACGACAGCAGGATCGTTTGCATATTGGATTAAAGAAACGTGGTTATAAGCCTTCTAAAAACGGGCCCTGCGAGCCGGAGACGATCGCCGCGCTTTTCCAGTATCGTAAAACAAAGTGGCCATGTGAAGACCGGTTAGCCAACGGCTATCGATTCTCTTTACTGCGTCTCCGTAGTGTCAGTCTCGTACCAAGCCAGGAAATGTAAATTAACGTCGAGTGCGCCCAGGTAATCACGCCTCGTGATAAAAAGGTGATAAACGAGCGGAGCGGACCCGGCAGTGCGATCGCTATCGGACATAAACTCCCTTTTTCAACACGGAACGTCGTCGTGGAAAAGCTCCGACTCCGTTGCAACACCCTTCTTTTACAGGATACAATTTCTAAAGTTGTGATACTTTTCATTCTACCCTTCCTGTTTCCCCTATAAATCGGCCGCAGGTGTCATCCGCTGTGACAGGAATGAATGCATAGGAAATTGCATCTAACATCGTAAAGGGGTGATGATCATCAAAATTCAACGTCGCCTGCCTTTGCTCAAGATAATCTGAGTGTGCGCGGTTACTATCCACGTGTACACACACGCAGTTTGAAAGAGTGTTGCAGGCAACTGCATCTAGCAGAGTGCGCTAAAGAGAGATGATTTTTAGTGTACCCAGGCGTAAAGGGTTTGCCACCCCTCGCTCGAAGATAGGATCGCGAGAAGGAGCGAGAAGTCTACTCCTCGGCGAGCTACCTGGTGCATTACGGGACCCTGAATCTAAACAGGCATCGCTTATTCTCCTCTCATTAACGCCAGGCTGAATCCATTCATCGACGAAGAGAGTGCTCACGGCACCGATACTCACACGCTCTCTTTCTCCCTCTCTCTCTCTCTTTCACCCTCATGTTCTCTCGAAGTGGAACGAGCACGAAAATGAAAAATGAACGGGGATTAACGCGCGGTTGACTACGACTGCCTTCTTTCATAAGGTTCGCGCGCACCTCATGTTGGTTTTTTTGTGTGCCGTCACCTCGCGCAGCGCGGCGTATGCCAATTTTCGGTACACAAAAACTCTCTCACCCTCCTCCTCTCTTTCTACCTACTCTCACGGTTAGATTAATCTCGGGGCAAACGTAATTAGCGCGATAGCTTTCCGTTAGGGTGCTCGGCGCGCACGGTTAAACGGGTGTGAGCGCGCGATCGCCGAGTTTAGGGTGAAAAGTCAGGAGCGCCTATGAATTCCATTAACGGGGCGCGCGATCGCTTTATCGGGAAAATCTGATGCTGGTGGTAGTTGGCTAGGATCGATATTGGATAGAGGAGAAGAAGAAGCTGAGTATGGGAACCCTGCTCGATGAATACCCTTTCACGCGATTCTAATAAAGGCCGGGGGAGGCCGGGGGAGGCATGACGCAGCTCAGGTAGAACAAGATACAGAATCGACATTAGTCGTTAATGAGAGAGCGGTGGTTACTGGTCACACCATCGTGTCACGCCATCGGGCCAGTCAGTCAGCGGGAGCTCATCGTGAGAGCATCTCTGTTCCGAAACACCGTGGACTATTCAACAAGGAGGATGGAAGGGTGGCTGGCCCCCATACACATGGCTACGGGGGACACGTGACTGCTTTATAGCGGAGCAACGAAGGGGCGCAGCCGACGACCACCACCGCACCCCGAGGGTCGCTCATCTTTTGACCGTGTCGACGGCCCTTCGACTCCCTGCTAACGCCACTCCACGCTCGGTCCAAAGTTACCCGTTCAAAGAAGCTTATTGTGATGCGCGAAACATATTTATACGAAAAGTGCGCATTGTTTTACGGAGTAGGAGCGAACGGCGCCCTACAAAGGGCCACCGGAGCTTTTTATATTTTTCACTTTCGGGCTTTCGAGGGACTGGACTCGCCGCTCTCTACTCGCAGGGCATTACAAAACGCAATTTCCGGACGCGCCACTGGGACGCTTTCTCGTGCGAGCGGGAATCGAGGGTGGACGTCGCTCTAATGGTCAATGCCTCTTTTTTAGCTGGGCATCAACCGGCGACCCGAAAGGGAAGCCCACTGGTGTGCTGCACCACCCTACAAGCTTTGTCCGGCTAATGTACGAAACATTGGGGAACGATTTCCACCAGCCGAGAATGCCTGCCATCACTACCCTAAACATCTTAAATCATCATTATATCGAGCGCGAACCTTTCACGTGTCATCAATTGAAACCAGACATTCCTCAGGATGAGCCACGCAAAATATGACACATGAAGATTTACAGATTCTACGCGCAACACTTTCCATTTGAAGAAACATTAAGTTCCATTAGGTGTTCAATTTTTCATGCTCCCTGAGCTGAGAAGTTCGTGTCAAATGACGCGGGTTGGTGCATAAAGGCGGGCGGAGAGAGACCGGACGGCGAGAGCTAAGGGATTGCGAGCGGCGCGGCGCGTACCTATCGCAAAGGCCACCGGGAGACAATACGTTGCACGTGTCCCGTGTGTTTAACTCGGCAGCACCGTGACTCCCCGCGGAAAAGGTATCCGATGAAAAACGTGACACGTCGGTTATGTGAGTGCACGAAGCCGCGGGATCTCGCCTAGGAGAGAGATCGCTCGCGACTAGAATTATATCGTGGCGACGGGAACGCGATAAGTATACGGTAGTGACAGACGACGGACAAGAACACACTCTGGGCTCGCGTTGCAAAACTGCTGCTCTCGATGCCGGGAGCTAACGGGTTGTGCCCGGCTTTTCGCAGTGAGTTATGGGCGTCGTGGGTGTGCCCCGCGCCGCCCGATACCCCGGCCGAGACAAGAGGGCCCAAGAATAATAAAATAGAGCGGCGATAGAGCAGAGATAGATAGAGAAGGTCGTCGTCGCGTTTATTCCTAGGCCAGATATAATGCCTGCTTCCTCCGTTGCATCGATCTTCCGTTGGCTAACTACTCCAGCTCGGACCGATTGCACCCGCAATTCACCGATTGCCTATAAATCCTCGAGCTCGTGTGTTATTAGCTCCGCTACTAAATCCACTCTTTTTTCTTCGCTCGCAACTTAAAACGACCTAACCCGCGGAACAGACAACTCGCGCCAGAGATTACCGGAATTAAATTGGATTCTTATGTCCACCGGGATCTCCACCCTACGGATAGATGAACTTCGTTTTTGTTGCGCCGAGGCCAGTGAATTTATGGTCAAGTAAGAATGTCGCTGCCATATCGCTAGTTTATCGGAACCCACCACATTCCCCCCTCTGAGAGATAAGCATTCAGAAATGTTACGGATCTAACAAGGTTGGCTCTTTCTCCCAGTGGAAGGAGGATCCGACGCCGGAAACGTTAACTCATTGAGTTTTCACCCCACCAAAAAGACTGCGAGGAAGTATTTATTAGATTGGAATCTAAACGCCCCAAAGGTCTAAAAGCGTGTTTCCTCCGCCGTAGGTGGTTTCGTGAGTTGGCGACCCTTCGCCCGAAACCGACATAGAGACCGGTTTCTCTTCAAGGGTCCTAGAAATTAGCGGGTGCAACTTTATTAGCTTGTAACACGGAATCGGTAACCCCAGTCTTTCTCTCTCTCCATGCTTTCACGGGCGGATTCATGGCCATTAGTGCCTTACCTCCTTTTTTGGCGTAATAAAACAATAATTGGCCTTAATCACCGCTCAAATCAAATTTATTACCAACGCGATAAGCCTATTTTTTCACTCCTGAGCGATTCCAGGTAATGTTGCCCCGCTTATAAATATATTTTCACCGCGAAATTGCTCACAGATGTTGTCCGGGAATATACGAGTGGACCAGACGAGTATTTAATTCGATGTGCGAGCTGGTTCGCGTGCTGGCGTGACAGTATCCGAAAATAAATGAATCTCTATCGATTTTCAGCCGCGAAAGCCTGTCATATAAAATCTCTCGTTTATTTTCAGAGAGAGAGAGCTACCAACGGTTAAAAACCCGTGTCGATCTCCGACCGCTAAAACTATTAAACTCTTTCTCGAGATCGCAAAGGCCCACAATTGGCCCGATCCTTCTTAATCGATGAACACCAATGAAAACACCTTTCGTTCAGAAGCCAAACAACGGGCGAGTTTCACTGGAGGGTACAAGGTGTGCTCGTGCAAAATAAATCAAACTCGTCGGCGACTCATAAACCGTCATTTCCCATCATTAAAATGGAGAGTGGTGTCGGTTCGAGCGTGGTCAGCCGAGCGGAAAGTGCCGCTCGAAAAGCCCACGGCGGAGTATCGGTTCTGCTCAATTTCACCGATTTTCCGTCGCCTTTGTATCGGTTTATCGTTCTCCAGTGGCGATCATTAGTATTAGTGTCAAACAGCAGGGCATTGTCGCGCTCCTATTTATGGGCCTCTCCTCTCTACCTGAGGGCCTGCCGGATATCTATCCCCCCCGAGTTTAACTCGATTTCTAGCCGAGGAACCCCGCTAGTTCCATAGTGCGCGATCGGCCGATCAAGCCGCCAGCAGCAGACTGTCTTCTCGGGGTTATTATTTATCTCGAACGCGCGCCATACGGAAATAAGAGAGTGCTAACGGTGCCAGGGGCTTTTACGATCTTTCGGCATCCTGCGCCGAGCGAATCTATCGCGAGCCACCGCTCGCTCTCTCCTTGACAAATGACCCGCAGACTTGTTTACCGTAGCCGCGCCTCCACTTTATAACGCGCACGAATTTATTTCGGATGATTTAAGAGGGCCGACTTCCGTCCCGTTCCGCTCTTCTATATGGAATATAGATTACCGTGGCGAAACAGTGCATTCTAACTTTCCTAGTAAAGAGGCGTATTCATCTCGGAGGGTCATAGTGAACACGCTCGAGGGCGCCCGATTAATCCCGGACGAGAGGGTGGTGGTGGTCGCTTTTAATAAGTGAATCGAGAGCGTCACGCTTGAAGACACAGTCTCGCCCGGTATAATATGCATGCCGGGATTGGGTAATTCTCGGCGGAGGTATTTAAAGCCTGTCGAGAGGTTGGAAGGTGTCCTCCCGCTCTTGCGAGATCGAAAGAAAGATCGCGCTCTTTCAGGTGAAGCCACCTGGCCGCTCGAGTGGCGTGTGAACCTGTCCGAGAGATAGGGCATCGTCGCCCGGGAAGATACCCCAAGGGTAACTGTTTGTACAAGCGCCCCGGTATTTTTATCCGAATGACGGTGACTCATAAAGATCAGAGCACTCTCTCACTCTCTCTCTCTCCCGCTCTCTATTTCTCCCTTTCGCTTGTTCCCCTCGTGTCGTTGTTCCCTACTCTCACACGTACATGCTTCACTACACCCCCGTCCTGCCCGACGATCTCGCTCCATCACCCACAACATCTCCCTCACTCTCTCTCTCTTTCTTTTGAGAAGGCAAGCGCTCGCTCACACAGGCGAAAAGTGCAGGCAGTGTGCGAGTGCCAGAGCGAGCGAACGGCTAGACCGGCTAGATGGGCAGGAGCGTGCTTGAATGTGTACTTAGCGGCAGAGAACACACTCGGCTCGCATGTTAGGATAGAGATTATGTCGTCCAAGGAGTCTATAGTTAGTTAGGGCCGCCATTCTTTGGCTGGGTGGCCCTTTGAGCAGCCGAAAACGCGTCGCGCGACAACAATTAGATATTAATTCCGGCGAGCACGCACCGTTCAACCAGTGCGAAGACCGCCTTTCTTAAGAAACGCCCTTAGGATTAACCTCCTTCCTCAGGGAATCTGATTATGTACTTGGTGACGCGTCTTCCTGAGAAGTGGAGCGAGCACATGAATTTGTCTTCCGATGACTGCACAGGCGTAAGGGAGAAAGAGTGTGTGTGTGTGAGAGAGAGAGAGAGGAATTCTCTGCGGCTTATTTCTCAAGGTACATGCAAGGGGAAATTCCTCTGCGCAGGCGTGCCGCGTAATCGACACTAAATATAATTGCAAGAGAGCGACAGGAAGCCCCTGGAAGTGTAAAAGTGCTCCCAAGGCGCTTCTAAAACCTGTGATGTAAAAAGTAGGCACACGTGATAGATCTGGGCGCGCGAGGAGGGCAAATATAAACGGGAGCGACGCGTGGCTGTGAAAAAAGTCAAGTGGCATTCGCGTGGCATCCAGCTGGAAGCACTTTTGAAAATATATCATTGCATGAACGTGCCGGCACCACTTTAGGTAAATATACCGGGGCGCATTTCATTCGAGTCGAAATTGCCCGAGGTATTACCGGGGCATTACCCGGCTGTATCGACCGGTATCGCACTAAGAAGCTTGGAAAAGGAAGAGTCGCCGTGTATTAAAGGAGGGACCAGATGGTGGTGCGCCTGTTCTGCGTCAACACATCTACTGAAAAGCTTGGATTACGCCACCCTCGTTCTGCCCACGCGATACAGGTGGGCAAAGAGCGGGGGCTCGCTTCGGAAAAGTCTCTCGGATGCCCTGAAAGCGCGGTAATTGAACGGCGGACTCGTGGAAACCTTTTTTTCTTTGTTTCCCTCCCTCATGAAGACGGACGAGGATCAAATGGCATCGAGGAGGCAGAGAGGAGGATGGGTGGTGGTATCCACGAAGAGGAAAGGGGGGAAGCGAGTTTCATGGGCAGCAATTTTTCTGCAAAAGTATCGGACGCACATGGCCCTCGGACGCAGAAAGGGCCGCCGGTGGTCAGGAGAATGGTTCAGTTTTATGGTTTTATAATGCGAATGCTCGCTCGAGTTGCCAGTGGGATGAGACGTAACACATGGCTGGGTGGCGTCCGTGCTGCTTTCTGGGTCGCAGGACACTGGTCGCGCATTCGTGTATTAACGGGTGGTATGTGCGCGCGAGGATGATATGGGGTGACCACTCTTCAGCTGTCCGCTGGGCGAACGGGTAATGAGCCGTCACGTATATCCCAGCTCTACCCCCCAATAAAATCTATATCAGAGTTCGGGGTTGCTGCTTTTTTCCAGCCGGCTCCGGCAATACATCATTCCGCGCAAGGTCTTCTCTCACCGGCGAACTTCCATCCGCTTATCCTTTTTCCGTCAGGTTTCCACTGTCGCCATTTGATTTATAGGCTGTCTCGCGTCTCTCCAAACGTCATAGTGCTTTAATACGATTCTCAATCACGGAACTTTAAAACGTTTGCCCGGACGATCATCGTTGCGGCGGCGGCGCCTTCTCACGATTTCCAGCCTCCCAAATGGATAGTCTCGAATTTCAGGTGTGGCTTTCTCTCTCTCGGGAGAGTAATGCCAAACAAAATGGCGAAAATATCTGCCTAACTGGGTGCTGCGTCGTGGGAGAGGCACTATATTTACACGCCAGTGGTTACGGACTTTTTTACACGCGGACTTGTGCGCCGGTACGAGTAGAGCGGCGCGCGGTATATTTAGCACGCGCTTGGCGCACACCAAACACCGCCACCGCCACCACCACCACCACCACCACCTTGTGCCTCGTCGATTTGGCCTTTTTATCGAAAGGGTCACCCCATCGTGTTCTCGCGACTATTTCAGGTCGCATGGGAACGTCGCTTAGCAGGTGCCCTCGGCTCCGATTATAAATAATCAGAGTTTCGGTCTCTTATGAGGCCTGCCCGTCCGCCTGTTCTTTCTCCCAAGGCACACATAGTACAAGCGGGCCAAGCCAAGTCAGCAGCTAGGCGCTGACTTAAAAGCAAAAGGGGGACTCCTCGTATCGCCAGGCATGCATACATTCCATCGTTTCATTATACGAGACCGCTACATCCTTAGAATAACAGAGTACGAAAGGGCGAGCGAGAGAAAGAGAGAGAGTCAGCGCGCGGCCCGTATAAAGGCGGCCAGAAGTCTGAATCCTGAAAGGGAGCGATGTTGCGAAGGGTGTTCGTGATTCTGGAGCTGGAGGACCGTCGGTCGAGTGGCCGATCGGCAATCCAGGCCGACCGGTGAATCGGCTTGGAAGTGAGCGCGAATGGACTCTGAAAGCCCGTGGAGTTTCAACAGGTGCTTTCGCGGACCTGAAGTATGCAGGTATGCAGAAGTAAGCACTCGTCTCTTGAAAACCTCTTATACGTGCACACTCCACTTGTGCACAAAGCGGGCCCGTATATTTCTCCTTTCCACCTCGAGGGCTCGCAAAGATTCTCTCTCTCTTTCCCTCTCCCGACTGGCACGCCCTGTCTCTCTCTCTCTCTCTCCCCCTCTCTTACGAGAAGTGTGCAACCGTTCTCCTTTTTGCACTGGCATCCTCTCTCTTATCTGCCTTTCTTTCTGCGGCTGTGTGCCGGTGCTCTCGTTGCAACAGGCGCATTGTCATATTTTCGCCGGGGCGGAGGGATTTCAAAAAGGACCTTTGCCGAAGCACCGTTTTGCGGTTAATAAGCTGTTGGTACAACATGCTGGCCATTAAGCGTGAGTTTTCATTGCACGCTCGAGCTTCGAGCAGCCCTTTGGGGACTCTGCGCCTCCTCCTCCTCCTCTCTCCCTTTCCCTCATTCTCCTCCACGTGTTAAGTTTGCGGCTATAATAGGTTTCACTTCAAACAAGTACACTACCAAAAAGGATCCTGCCGAAAGCGCTGAGACCGTGTGTCGTTACATATAACAATCAGTGGAGAAGTGTCTCGCGTTAGAGTGCAGTCGAGCAAAAGAGTGCACTTTACCACTGTATTTCTCCGGTCCTTCGCAAACCGCCTACTTCTAAACCCAAGCTTACGTAAGTACGTCTTAGAAATCGTATTGAAACGGATATTTCCATACTTGAATCATGTGTGTGTGTGTGTGTGTGTGTGTATTGAATATTACGTGCTCAGGAAATTGATGGAGTGAAAGACGCCGATGGGAATATTTGGTTAGCGAGGTCAACAGGGAGCTCGAAGAACGCGAAGAGGCCAGATTCGGAGGAAAAACGCGAAATATGGAATTTCGGGCAGGAAAGAGGATCCTCGTGCGGGTCAATTCCTTTCGAGATCACTCGAGAATCAGGCTCTATTCTCCGGAATACTCGAGAAGATTAGACTGTCACAAGCTTTTCCACGTTTCCACGCTTCACAATAAGCCGGCGAACAGCCCCGAGGAGGGTAGCTCCCGAGAGGGTGGTTGCATCGAGTGACCGTATCCACTCGAAACAAAAATAATTCTTTCTCCCGCCAAAGGAGAATGGGCGACGAGTGAGAGAGAGAGAAACAACGGCGGCGGGTCCGCGCGGGAAGGAGAAAGATTGAGGACACGAAAGGAGATCACCAAATTGCGCAAAAGAAACGAGGACAGAGTAAGGAGAATGAGAAAGAAAGAGGGGAGACGAAGCAGTAGGAAAAGGTGGAGCTATGTAAGCCCCTCGACAATGGGGAAGATATTTTCTCTAATGAACCAAGACGAGTGCACTCCAGTGCCAATTACACTTCAACCGCGTTCTCCGTATTTCGCTCTACTTGACTTCTGTCATTTCAAAGCCAACGAAACGTCGGAGAGACAAGGCACGACCGGGATGAGGCCCGAGGGAGAGAGCGAGAATTGCTGGCAGCTTCTCTCCTCCGGAGAAGGAACTCCTCTGCGAGATTTGCCGGCGATCGATGCCGAACTTCGTGCCTCCTCGTCTTGTTCTGAGCAATAAAGCGTGAGACGAGGAACCCAGGCAGACAGATAAGCCGGACAATTAATTCGAAGGCGAATTTAAGGACGACGAAACTTGGGCGCTTCGCTTCCGTCACGGAGTACCACTTTCCATCTCGGTGAATACTTACCAGGATTTTATAATCCTTTCCTGGCTCGAACATGGAACCCAATGTTCAATAATGCCAGGCTTGATTGAACTTCTTCTGGAAACATGGATTCTTGAAGTCCCACTGTGAACTATCACTTTCTTCATTGTAGTTCCAACCTCCATTTATTGTTAGTCTGAAGTTTAAATTCACAAATTTGTTAGGTGATACTCATGTAGAATGACCATAGGCAGCTTCATTTACAATATCATATTTCTCTTGCCTTTAGTCTGGCAAAGCCAAAGAGATCCAAATGAACTGTGTTCATTAAATTTCAACACCTCAGTATGGTAAGCTTCAATCTAAAGTCTTTTACTCTGTGGTATTAATACACTCAACTCCCCACATTTACTTTCTATTTTTAATATATTTTCAGAATAACTAATCACTTATTTTCTTGGCATTTGACACTTAACGATAACTATATTGATTCTGTTTTACTAACTGATTAAAATACTCATACCTCCTCAATAATGTTATCAATAGAAACTGTCTATAATGCTGCATGTATTATTCAAATAAGCTACGCAGCAAGCATTCATAATTACACAGGAGCAATGTAAGTAATTGAAAGAATAATCATCTTGAATAACAGGAATATCAGGTTTTAATAGAGGTCAATCAAACCATGGCTATAAATGTAATGAACTACTTCATGTGCACAAGTGTTATCTCACAAGATAGTACCAGGTGCACCATGGACAAACAATTCTGTTCAATCTCTGTGTTTGGTTACACAGAAAAAATAGACAGAATCATTCAAGCATAGTCTACCTTTTCTCACATTATGATGTGATGTGAGATTGTATTATGTAATTAACTGAGAGTGTGAACATGGCATACGCACTGCATGTTTAAACGATTCTGTCCACTCTTCAAGTTTGATTACATAGAAGAAGTGGACAGAATCATTTAAACGAACAATAAACGAACACATGTTCATATCAAATAAGTGATGGATCAATGTTCACACTCCTATGAACAGCTTTAGTATGGCAACAAGCTTCAAACAGCATGGAGTACATTGACATTACATTCGATACAACTGGCTTGTTATAACTGATTGGCAAGACATAATAAAAAGCAAACTGCATGCATGCAATTAATGTAGGAGCAATGCCCCCAGCATGGTAATATAATCGCTGCTACAAAACACCGGCAACAAGGTAGCACAGTCCATAATTTCATAAACTGCAGTCGTATTTCACTCGAAATAACCACACGCACACGATTGACACGCAAAACATCGTGAAATGAGTAAATTGCGGACACGAAAATCACTAACCCTTTGCTGGAAGCACCTGCCACGAGCTGGAACCGGCATCCTCTCGGAATCATGCTTATTACCGGCTGTCAGCAGTTGCGCGTATGCCAGAGCTGTCAGGGTAGCCACCAGAAATCAATCAGAGCACAAGTCACTCACTGAAACACTTGGTAATACGAAGCAATTGAATTCGTGGCGAACACTTGTGACGCTTCGTTACCGCGTGCTCGCCATCTTTGAACTTGTTGCATTGTTCAGACTGTTGGCGCGGGTAGATGACGTTTCGATAGATCGCGCATTACGTCAGAGTGCTGTAATATCGATATCATCGGTTTTATATCGTATAATTATAACAGATGGCAGTCGCGTTCGGAGGGAAAATACGAAGTGTATTACATTCTATCGCTGTTATTGAATTCGGAATTTCTTGAGTAAATACAACTGTTAAGATAAAATCAGATAGTCAAAGAGTGCTAGATTGTCATAAGAATTTAGTTTAATCTATACAATCTACAAGAAATTATATCGCACCTTGAAACTGCGAGAGACACTTAGTGAGGAGCCTAGTTGACTACAGTCACGTTTGTCTGCGAAAATTGAATCATTGAGGTGACAGACAGGCATCACTGTATTAGCTATCCTATGTGGGATCTCACCGCACAGTAGCAGGTGGCTGCAATACCTAGTGAAAGGAGGAATCTCCAATTCATCCGGTAAAGCAGCCAGCCATAATCAAAACTAAGTACTCGTGTAATTAATGCCGAGGAACGGGAGAGGTGGAGCGGAGGACTCGTGTTACGCAAAGCAGACGTGCGATTCCGCGACGACGGTCCGTCTTAATTTAGCATAGATTACGCAGATCACAATAAACCAAGTTGATAGGGTCAGTCCGAGCCGTAAGCCTTGATTAACGGATTTAATTATGGGATTGTGTGCGGGGGCAGGATTGCAGCGGTCATTATGGGGGCCTTAGTAACCCGTATCCCGTACGCTCGGCATATACCTATGATACACACACCGTACACTACATATACACGGTGGCCCTACACAATTCTCTCGCGTTATCAACACAGGCTGTAATCGTAAACTTTTTACGAAGTAGATCAAACCAGCCTGATTAAAAAATTCGTTTTATCATTTCACATTTTTTAACCCGATCTAGTTACACAATACGAGTACTCGCGAATGATTTCGTTAGGCATTTATGAGGATAGTATTCCTCGGTTTAGGGATATTTAACGGGAGGAGCAATGAGCAGCGGGGGATTTAATAAAAGCGAAGCAATAGGGAAAAGCAGGGGGCAAACAAGTAGAAGAGTTTAAACCACCCCGTATACAGAGAGATTCATCCACGCATATTACAAGCGATGACGATAGGAGGCCGCGCCAGTAGCAGTCCGAAACTCCATGGGGAATAAGGTTTTAAAGTCGGAGCCGATCCCCTTGCGCGCGCGGAATAGAGGAAAACGGGCGAGCGCAAAGGATAATTAAGTTCGTAATTAAGGGACACAATCGCGCGGCGAAGCCTTTCACGGTAGCCGAGTGACAAAAGCGATCGATCAAGGGGAGCAGCGAGAGAGGAGGCAAAGCCGATTCACGGCGAGACGTTCGATGTGTGTACACATGAACGTATGTATTCGGCCGGTGGCTGTGCTGCCGCGTTTGGACCATTAAGGCTCCTATCATTTGTTACCATCAGGGATCGGCGTATCCCTTAATACCATGTTTCACGGCTCCGCGACTCCACCAGAGGAATATAAGCGTATTAACCTAAGTATTTCGGGCGTACACGTATTGATTCTCTCGCTCTCACTTCTGACGGAAGCAGACATCCTCCCCCCGGAGCTCCCTCGTTACCAGGAAGGATAGCAAAATGAATGGATGTCAGTACTAGAAATTCAGGATTGGATGGATAGGACGACGAAATTGCTGGCTCGATTAGAAAGTTCCCTCGTTCCCACTATCAATTCCGCTCTCTATCTCGATCTCGGCGAGTGACATTCTCTCAAGATGTCGGTTTGCATGAATTTCCTCGGACTGCGACTGTCGAGGAAGCTCCTTCGAAGGCTGCCAAGTGTTTCCATCGCGCAGCGGACCCCCGCTTAAATGAAATCACGGTCAATCTAGCGTTATGGAGATCGGGCGGTCACTATCTGGTCAGTTTTGCATATGAATACCAAAGGGACGAGACACTTAGGAGGCTGTGTACGAGCTCAAGATGATGCTAATCAGTGCTCCCAAGAGCGAAGTTCTATCCACGGTTCGTTTGGTTTAGTGGCTCGGAGGGGTCAAACTCGAGTCGGCAGTGCCATCAGTAGCAGCCTCCCGGGATAAGTGAATGACAGGATTACAGGAGGACCGAATAGATGGAGGATCGATTGACGATCGGTCATAAAACTTCACGACACTTGGACCGTATGCAAAGTGTCGCTTTGGCATTCTCGTAGAGGCGCATAAAAATGAGCGGTGCCACTATCGACGGCCGACGCAGCGCTCTGAGCAAATCAATTGCGGTGTTGAGCGTGTTATAAATCAGGAGAGGCAAGCAGGAGGAAAGAGAACGAGGGAGGCAGAATGCCTGGGGTAGCAGTGCGCGCTTAACGCATTTTTATCAAGACATTTGCGCCGACAAAGGATCTAATGCGAAGTGGTAACTCGCGCACCGAGCACTTCTAATGTCACCGCGTGGTTTCGATGACTAGCCTCTGCCGAAGTAATCCTACGGGGTAGCGCCTACTCGAAAAGCCCCTGGTCGTACAAGTATTGTCCCGATGGCGATCCCGTCGATTTCCCAAATCAAACACGACCCTCCGACAATTGTTATCCGTCTATCGGCAGCAACGGTATTACCCCGAAGGGTGCGCACCCTCTGATTAAAAATTCTCGCGTGGTTAAGCCTCTGATAATGATCTTCCCTAACCCCTTTCTGCCCGTGGGGTTTATACAGTATGGTCTAAAAACGATTGTACTTACTCAGTCAGCGTGCACCGACGGCGACTAAAGCGCAAATGGCTCGGGGTCATCGCGAACAAGAGTTAACGATCATTTTCAAGGGCGCGCGCACTTTCCTTCTTCTTCCTCCTTCCCTCGAGCGTACCGGAGAAAGAGAGAAAATCAGCGGGATGCCTGTAACAAGATTTTTAAAAGCTCGCTAACACAACTGTAATCTTCATTTATCTCTTTAACTTAACGATGAAGTCAAGCTTGATTTATCACTGGCGAATGTAAACGGATACTTTGCTAACTGGTACTTCAATCAAACTTCCAATTATACCTTCACCATACGCCGGTTTTGGATGTTGGCATCTCCGGCGGCTGTAAATTAGGATATTTTTCGACCGATGCGGATACAACAAGATTGAAGTGCACTTCAATTTAGCGAAGTGACGTTGCTGGGAACTGACAGGGTTTTCGAGCGATAGATCAGGGAAGGGGGCGACCACCGATGCACACAGGCTCTCCCTCAAAGCCCTAAGAGATATTATCATCCTCGTGTCAGCCGTTATTAATTAATATCTCGCGAGAGATTAAATGAATTCCAATTGAGGACCGCCAGGACTGGGAGCTGTGGGTGCCAGAGCGGCTGGCAGGCCGAGCGTGAAGTAGGCGGATGCCGCGAAATTTGTCATAAGCCTAACGACCCTCGTTATTAAAAGTAACGTTCCAGCGAGCCTCGCGTGATAAGCCATTCACATGACAAATCGGGATAATTGCAGCCTTAATAACTGCCGCGCGAAGCATAGTTCCTCATTCCATACGTCCACCCTCAGACCTCTCGTCTTCCAGCTGGAACGAACACGTACTACTAATCCAACTGGTATACATAGAAGACCTTATAGCATAGGAACGTGTCAGGTAACGAAAGAATGTTGCAAGGAAAAACGGCAAAAAAGAGAGGAAGACAGCGTCGGAATGAGTTTCACCGTTGCATATCCATTAATTAAATATTCCAAATCACCATTAATCCCGCTCTCCCCTGGCAGCGGCAGTGGCAGGGGAGGTGGGGCGGGCGCGTATCATCAACCGGTTGAAATCAGCCGTTGTCGGGGAATATCGAAGCATTTCGGATCTCTGCGGCTTAGGCAAATGAAAGCCGCGTGCCACTCCCATGCAAATACGCACTTTTGTGCGTGAAAGCTCTGATGGTCGGCTCCAGCGAGAGCGCTGCTCCTAATAAATTTTTCCATGGCTACCCTCCACCACCCTTCTCTCTTTCACTCCTTTCTCTCGACGTGTGACTAATGACGGCGAATTAACCTGGCGGAGCACCGCCAATATCCCCGTATCCACGCATCGCCACCTGGGAACGCTCAGGTGTTACGGCGACAACGTAGCCGCGGAAAAAAAGGGTCGGAGTCGACAAAAAGTTGGGGAAAAAAGTTGGTAGTCAGTGCGGAGATAGGTTTACCCGAAGCACAACTCATTCCGTCGGATAATTCAGTTGGCGGCGATGCACCTTATGGTGGATACCTGTTCCTCGGTGCTCTTTCACCCCATCGAACTGACTATTCACATTCAAATACGAACTTAACGAACAAGGTGGTCTCATAATAAATGACACGGGCAAAAAGTCGCGCGAGCATTGCCCCGCTCCCCCCGGGTTAATTATTCAAGCTAAGGGGGTTGTAAGCAGATTGGTCTCACCCCTAAGCCCCTATCTCGGTGGAAGCGGAGGGTGGCGCGAGGATGCCAGCAGCACGGATTGCCCGAGACTTTAAATCGCCCTTACTTACTGACTGGTGTCTGTGATTAGAAGCAGAAATATGCTAAGCGCCCTTCCAATTATCGGAGATTCCTCACCCCCGCCTTATAATACAGCGAGCTAACATTCCCTCGAATCTAGTCGATTTCCAGCAAGCGGTGGAAGCACTGACTTATGGAAAGGAAGTCTTAGAGGGAGTTAAGCTCTACTACGACAAGCAGCGGACATTCGATTAAAAGTTGCCGACCATAGGGGTGCTCGTAAAATCAGTTCCAAAGAAAACTTGGCGACGAACGAGAACGCTTCTAATCCCGACGTAAGGGCATATCCAGGAGTTTCGGTACAAACGGCACGGAAATTCAATCGGCCAGTGCATGGAGGAGAGGGGGGTGGCGACGGAAATTAATTCCTCGCTCGCGACGATAATTTCCGTCGCGGCTCTTTCAACAGGATGTCGGCCGGCGCAGCAGGACTGGTGGAAAATCGTACGAGGACATTGTCGTTAACTTTTACGAGGCCATTAACGGTAGCCGCCTTCCGCCATTCCCAATGCGAACTGGACACTCTGACGTCACCGTGAAAAGAAGCCGAAAGGGAGGAAGAGACTTAGGAGAAGAATTAGCGGCGACCGCGAACTGGCCAGTTTTTTGTCCCCCTTCGAAGCAGGAAACCTCCTCTCGCTTCTATCCGCCACTCATAAACCCTTCGATAACAGTCTGTCGGGCTAACAACCTCCACACAGACTCTACGTACGCGCTACTACCAACCAGTCTCGCTCGATTTCCATGTGAAAGGGCCCAAGGAACCGTGAAAAAGGCCTGGCATAATTTTTAACGCGCGCATCCCACTTTCAATGGCAACAAATTAAATCACATCCCCAATATACGATGAACCATCGATCCTATCGAGCGGAAGAGATGCAAGAAGATTGCATGTCATGCTTGAAATATCAGGCAGGAATAAATAGCTGAGAGAATTGGCGAGGCAACCGCAATCGATTTTGCAGTCTACCTGAGTAACAGCTGAGTTTCTGATCGGAGGAGAAGCTCGGCGAGAAAGGAAGAGGAGGAAGCATACAAAGGAGTTCGTTTTGGGATTTGACACGCGTATCTAAAACACAAGGGCGCCGGTAGTCACGTGCCGTGTCGCCCTATCCTGTCAAGTCACGTGAACGTCGGCTGAAAGGGTTGAGCTTTTCCAGACCGGATTTTTCGCGGAGCGACTTGACAGATCGCCGCGCTAAGTCTGACTGATGCATGTTCGCCACGGGCTTCGCTTTAATTACGAGATATTATACCGAACGCAACCAGCCCCTCTGTGATTGGGTTTAATGCCTTTTTAAAGGCAGATCAACTCGGTCTTCCTCTCGCCTGGCTAACTACCGCGCGGATTTCCAAGGAGACAATTAGCACGGCCGAACTCGGTGTGTCTCTCGAACCCCACAAAAGTTTCATTCGCGACGCGGAGCATAAAAGATTGGGCGTTTGGGTATCACACCCTCTCCCCAATTAAGCCGCCCTTACTGCTCCTTTGAGCAAACTGATTCCTGTTTGGCTGCCGCTGCTGCTGCAGCCAAGAGTCTCCGAGTCCCTGAATCGGAAATGGAATGACGCATTCGGAAACTCGTGCAAGACAGACCGGCGATTATACGGCGGTTCTATCAAGACAGCTTGCCAACCCTTGGTTCCAGCCAGACTGGAACTCTCCAAAGAAAGGCGTGATGGATGCGTCCTGTAATCCGCGCTAACTTCCTACGGGATTTGACGGTGGATGCCTCCAGGCGGCTGAGCAGGAGCAGCCACCCCTAATTCAAATCTGGCCTAAAACCTCGAAATCAAGTCAACTCACTAAGTCTCGCTCTCTCAGGGACTGACTTCCAGCCCCAAACGATCCCGTACTAATTAACATCGTGTCGCCTCCTAAGACTTGGAACTTGGATTTGCGCAAGTGGAACGTCGGTCAGAAGTCATTACGCGTATGCCAAGATAAAAAGATAAGAAAAAGACGTCTGTGTTCTCTCCGAGTTACACGACAGAGTTTCCGACGAGGGTGGACCGAAAGAAGCAGCAGACTAAACCGGGCAATTTCCGAGTCACGAAAGGTTCGGGGGGATGATGCTAGGAGAGGAGCATTCAAATTTTCGCAAATCATTCGGGGCAAGGGCTCGGTAACCCCTTCTGGGATTATCGGGACCCATGTGGCCCGAGCTCGCTGATGGCTCGTTACCGAACGCAGGCCTCTCTTCGATAACCGACAGATATTGCTATTTATGAGAGCGGCTCGATCCCCGTCACGACACAACCAGCACTGTTTTCCCTTTTCCCTTTTCCCTTCCTTCCTATCGTCAGAATCGCTTTTGTCACTTCCACTTACGCATAGACTCAAGATTTATTCTGAGAGAAATTCTGGAAGGTAGACATTTCTTAATTTCTCGGAAGAAGAACTGAAGTAGTTGGGGAACTCGTTTGAAGGAATAATCGAGCTAGGCATTATTTTAAGTGTGCCATTATCCTAGTCATTGGTCACCGGGAATAGTTTGAGAATTCAACCCTTGGCCGTGTTATCGATGTCCGGCTTAAGTCCGTCGAGCGAGAGCTCTATGGGGGTCGGCGACGATGGACTAAGATATTTGTCACCTCATTGTTCAACTCGAAAGCCCGGGCTAAGTTCGCGGACGGAGTTTAATGTCACGCAATTCCTGCGAGCCGAGGACACCGCAAGGATTATTCCTGCGGGCAGAATGTCCTACGATATATCTTGCGCAGCTCTAGCTAGGAAACGAGCTCGCTCCCGGACTGCATGTACCCACCAGTTCACTGCTTCCACCTTATTCCGGTGCTTCTATCTCCCTGCACTTCCGAATTTCCCTCGGCTTAAACTGCCAGCGGGAGATACTACGACGGCCGTATAACGGCGTAAGTCTTAATTAGTACGGCTTCCAAACGATGACCGTCTCCGAAATACGAATGACGAGCGCGCCCCATCCTCCACGCAGAGAAACTGCTTTAGCCGCAGTTATATCCAGCAGGGTTAATGCCCAGGCTATAAGGGCTGACATTTCGAGCCATGAAAATTCATCCCTGCACTGGAAAGTCGATCATTATCAGACTATAATAATTAAAGAGCGAATTAATTACAACTTTTCCCATCGAGCGGGAAATTCTGTCGCTGGTTAATTGACTGATTGACTTCCATAATTCGGTAACAAGTTTTGATCGCTTGTGGTTCGCCATTTCCCCCTCATTGATGGTTACAGTGTCGATTTACTTCCTCCCGACCACCAGTCACGTTACACACACGTCGATGCCTGATAGCGAACGTGATCGTGGCTTTGATCATGTAACGCATGGATTATGCATATACCGCTTAATTTCCGATATCATGCGGAAGGGTCAAGCGCTGTTGATATAATTTCACGGGCGCGTAGTTTACACGGGCCGGAATACCTGGGAAAACCGCATCCACGCACTAGGTCACTCGACCGCATTTACGCTGCTCGCAATAATCCTGTAATGACATGTTACCGCAACGTTAAAGTCGCGCCGGTAGTCACACTTTCCTCGTTGATCGCGTCGCCGGCCGGCGCATTAATGTTCTGCCTGCCACCGCGCCGCCACCACATCTCCTGTTATTAATTACCGAAAGTGATGAGCGTCGGCGCCGCGCCGGAATGAAGCGGAGCTCATATGTTTAGTCTGCCAGGCATTGCGAGACGGGACAATGAAAGTCCCTTTATTGCTTTCCATGTCGGTGGCAGTTAAAGTCTCGTCGAAACAAGAATAGGATTTCCTAATTCCGAGCTGAAAGTGACTAAGAATCGATCCCTTCTGGGACGTCGTTAATTGTCTAAACTTAGAACTAGCCAAGTAGGAAAGGCTGATCGCCTCTGGACACGAATACCAGAGCTATCTCCCGCGCTATTTGTCTTCAGCTGGCGGCGAATGCCGAGGGGTTGAAACCAAATGTGAGAGTGTGTCTCGTGTACGCGAACGCGTCGAAAAGCCGTCGCTTCTCGGGCAAAGAGGGTGGTCGCCGAGATCCCGGGGGAGCATCATCGGGAAAATTGGATTCGGTATTTTTCAAATCCACCCTAAAAACATCGAGCACCAGCTCTATGTTCGTAAACCGCGTTTGGATCCCTGAGAGGCCAGTAATCTCTAATGAAATTAGGAGGTTTCGTTGTCATTTGGTTGGGAAAAAGTGAATTGGAACGGTGACACCTGCTAAATCGCTATGATAGACTTTGACGAGGGAAAAACTACCCCAATGAACGAGGAACGTTAACGGTGCGGAAGGTGCATAATTATGCGATAAATCGGAGGAGAAAGTCATCGAGCAATTTTCCCCCGAATTTGGCGGCGTCACCTCGAGACAATCCCTCATTTCCCTCGGTCCAGGGAGCGAGATTACGATCTACCCTTTAAAGGCACGTCTTCCAGCAGCCGGATCCTGCGCGCGCGGCCAAGTTTCCGCTTGGCTGTAACTCATCGCCGCGAGATAATGTCGCTGGATGTATTATTTATCCCTGCTGTCGTCGCAATTATTCATGCCGCGCTATCGCGTGGCAGTCGTCGCAGCCCGCTCCTTCCGCTGGGAATCGAAACGAATTCGTACACTTATTATCGCCACAGTGCTCGAGCGAGGAGGAGCCCGCATTGACACGTTTCATTTTTCTCGCCACCGCCGCCGTTCCCTTAACGACCGCCCGCGCACTCCGCTTGGCATCGACTCGATCGTTAAAGGCGTGGCATTATTCCTCAACTTCCAGCAGAAACAATAAAAAAAGGCACCGATAAGGAGGTGGATATCGCGAGCGGCGTGAACCGGCACACATTACTTCGAAATGAGATATAACTTGAAATTTCTGCTGGCGGGCAATTCCCTTCCAAGATTGACTCGATTCGCTGTCACATTCCCGAAATTACTTACTGGCGACGTTAAGGTACAATCATTTTTAAGAAGACAGGGGTGCGCCGCGCCGCGCCGCGGCGATTACCTTGAGTCGAATGAAAGCATAATAGGGAAGGGAGATTAGCCAGATTCGAGAGCCATTTCGGGCGGTGGCATTTCGCGAAACGAGAGCGCATCTAGTTAGCTACGTTTACGAGAGTCGGCGAGCGAGTGAGTGAGTGAGCGAGCGAGCGTGCACTCGGTTCGCTGGCAGGGGGACACACGGACGCCGTCGTCATAAAACGTAAGCACACCGAGATATTTCCAAGTGTGAAATATTTCAGTCTAATCCAGCAATATCATAAAGAAGCGCTCGCGAGCGCCGGGAGTTCAAGCAAGTCGTAACCAGGCATTAGGGCTGTTTACAAAAGGCCCTTCGATACCGTCTCGCGCGATACCGTCGTTTGGGATGCTGCGCGACAAGCCCGAATGCGAAACCCACCACCTGAGTCTTCCCTACCCTTATTATCAACAATCGTAAAATGCTAAATTGAAAGTCCTACCCGACAATAAGCGGCAGGCGGCTCGTCCCTTCGAGAAGGGAAAACCGAATTGCGAGATTGCTAGGCAAATTCGTGGTTCAGCTGGTCTAGTAATAGAGCGGTCATCGAGAAAAACATTGCAGAGCTTCGGACGCCTCGATTGAATCGGGAAGAAAATGATTCGGCGATTTAACTTGCTATACTTAAGAAGAGACATTAGGCTTATCTTTTAGGGAAGAACTAATTGAGAGGTCTCCGGTGGCGGTCGACGCTCCATCCATGGAATTCAATCTGTCTAAGGTGACAAGATAAATGTGCCGGTGCACTTCTTCCCCGTAGTGGTGGCCGCCCGAAGGAGCCACGGGTCAATTAGCCAAAAAATTGGGACGCGCGCGAGTGCGAGTGAATGCCTGGAAAAAGTAATTCGATTGAAAGGGGGCGAGCTATAGAGATAAGTGAGAGAAGATGCCAGTCATCCCCCGGTAATTAGTCAAGGGTCGGCTGAGTGCCGTGCGGAATTCGGAATCTGGTATCATCCCGAAGGAATCAAGTGGGGTCCAGGGCTCTCTCCGCCTTCGGCGAGCAAGAGGATCAGCTCGGATATATCTCTCGAGGCTGATACCGTGGAAAAGTTTCGCGTGTCCCTCTCGGATTTGATTGATTAGCTGCAAGCGGAATGGAGTGTCGCGATTGTCGGAGGACTAGGAAGTGGCGCACTGCTGGCTCCATTTCGTGATTGCAAAAAGTCGAGCGCGAGAGGACCTTGCCGCAAAACGCGTACCAGCTTCTGTCCACCTTTTCTGCCAGCTGCGTCCGTTTCATCCGGACCCACATATACGCACATCCACGTTATTTACATCGCTCCCCATACATGCATGATAGATACAAGCGGAGTTAAAATCGAACGCTTTCGGCCGGCGTATCAGTATGATTACCGCGTTCCGGCTTGACGATAATTCAACTCTACAATGACGAGATTGACTTTAAAAGCCCGTCCGATTTATTCGGCTTACACGTCTGCCCGCTTTTCCCCGAAAGGTCCATTAAGCCAGGGGGATTAGCCGGTGTGTCAGCGAGACCAGTCCTCCGGAGCGTGTGCGCTCCTGCCGTCATCGAGAATCGTCAATGCGAACAGCCCACTCGCAATGATCCGATCATTGTCTCTCACTCCCTCTGGGGATAGCGTTTTATAAAGAATGCGAGCATTTCGCGCTGTCCCCACAGCCGGCCAGTCGGGGGCCAAAATGTCAGCCGGGCAATGAATTCCTGGCGCCGGTGTCATTGGAAAATAGCTAGGTGGCATTTCGCGGTGTATCCGCGGCCAGAATTACACACTGACGTGTAATACTCGCCGGTGCTCGCGCGCGGTGGTTTCCACCCCCTATCGCGGCTATGCCTGAGTGTCTGTGTGTGTGTGTGTGTGTGTGGGTGCGTTGGGAATGTTACGTAGCTGCTTCCAGGACACTATGGAGTGTCCAGCAGTCCGGTGGGTATAGGTATTGGACTCCGGACAGCGGTCATCTGTCACTGTCAGTCCCCTCTTGCCATCTCGTCCACCTAGTCCTCCTCCTCGTACTGCGCCTCATCCTCGTCCTCCGGCTGGCGTCGCGGCGGTGAGGACGCCCCGACGACGAAGGGGCGATCGAACGCTACACCCTCAACAGTACCCTGACAGCACGTGCCGATGTGCTATGCCCCCCCTTCCCCCGCCTCCTCACTCTCTCTCCGCTTCGGCCCCGCGGCCCTCTCCGACTCCTACGCGTATACACATGCCACATGGACCTATCGTGAGAGCCATAATATATAGGTGGTATAAATAAAGCACCATACTGCGTTAATTACGATCGGCCGGCACGCACGCTATTGCCTGAAAACTTAACGAATTCTCGCTGCTCGACCACGCGAGCTTATAGTGTGTATGTGTGTATTCCAGTGGTTCGATCCGGGAAGCGCTATCGATGAGATTACAATAATGGAGCCGAACGGCATCCGAAGACGCCGATACACGAGATCCTTGGGTCAATTGATACGGCGGGAAATTAATTTTGGTAGATTGTTAACATTATTGGCCGAGTGGTAATCCGAGAACACGGGGATAGGGTTAATGGATTGACATCTCCCTGCGCTCCGTTTATGTGCGCGCTTGCTTTGGTGTATGTGTGAATGGCTTGACTGATGGGAACCAGAACTGTGAGATATTGTGTGTTCCGGGTGAATCATTTGCATCATTTCTGAACAATAGGTGCGCGTATTCAATCAATTACGTTAATAGACAAATAATGATATTTCTGTTTTCCCTTTGAATATTTGAACCCGCCGTTTCTCTCTCTCGCCCTCTCTTTCTCTCGATCATTGTCAATATTAATTAGTTATTAGTTCTGTTATTAATATCAAACTAATTATGAGAGAGTCTGTTGCTGATTGGAGCAAGTGCGGTCGAAGTGAAACAATATGACATGTCAGCCAGTGCCTGGCACAATATTTGTACTGGTTGGTAGTTGGGTAATTGGGGCTTAATCCAAAATCAACAGCCAGGGCATTCCCCCTCATGTCGATAGTGCGCCGTGCAAAGAAAGATATTACCCAATTGCTTTTTCTCACCAAACTCACTTTCTAATGCTCCCTAGCAGTTCATGTACAAGTACAGGCTTACGTAATGAGCGTGCATTATGCGCGCAGATAGAGGTCAGGGCGGGCGGTGATATCCAGCTTAAATGTTTAGATAGCCGGCCACAAATCAAATCAGTGGATATTTGGTCAATATCTTAGCAGTGGCTTCCCCGCAAATCTCCTTCGGCTCAGCCAAACCGAGATGATTAATAACTGATCATTCACCCGGCATTACTCATCGTTACTGTTACAGCACGTAGACTTCCGCCAGACACGAGAGCCTCGCGCTTACGAGTCTGCGGTTTCGAGATAGACGACCGCCACACGTGTATTACACACCTTCTCTTTTATAGGAGCTGTTATTACGGGGCCGGGTTTCAGTGGCGAAAGACCGCGCGATTTTTCTCGCCCTGATCGATCTTCCTGATCGCATGCCAAATATTGTTACCGCAGAGATCAATATTTACGACCGGTCTCGCGCGACCTGACCGCAGGATACTTTGCTAGAGTAGCTATAAACGTTTGAGAGATCGGCATCGGCGGAATCCATCTCGAGGAGTACCGTACACCAATGACTCTCGGCTTTAAAGGATTTCATTTCAAGGTGTCCTTACCGCTCCACGCAATAACAACCGCAATTATTCTTAGAGGCTGTTTTATAATTTTAGCTAGAGTTATATTAGAAGTTTGAAATCTATAGTAAATTGTGTAGATTGCAGCTCGTTTCGTATTAGATCTTATGTGTCGCACGTATCCTACGAATTTATGCTTTAGTTCGACTTGAAATCACACTCCTATTCGCCCGAGAGCTTGTCCATATTATCCGTGGCTATAAATCATTGGACAGTTACCGGGTACCGTAATTCAATGGGGAATGACACTGGAAAGGAAGCTGTTTTGTGATTACGTACGTAATGACCCGCGCGCAGACACTCGAAGCCCGCGTAACCTTCCACATCCGGCGGAAGACACTCGGCCTTTCGCCTGGTCGCAACAATATTTTACAATCTAGCGGATTTTACGAGCAACTCCCAGCGGTCCCGCGGCTCTTCAATCTTCCTCAACACGCCTATGAATATAAATACGAAGGCGGCAGTGATTTATGCTGGCCGCGGCGTGGCGGAGCGAAGGCGGTCTCCGAGTGCAAGGGAGGAAGAAAGGCGCGCACATGCGAGCCAGAAAAAAGGACGAGAGCCAAAGGAAAGAGGACGATTCAATACGCGGGCTCGCGTTTTATGTTGCGGTCAGTGTTTATGCCCCAGATTTTAGCACCTACCCGAGGGCATTTGAGGTTCCTCCCTGTTGAGAGCTCACCGATTTTTACGACGCTCTCTCCTCCTCCTCCTTCCTTCTCTCTTTCACTCTCCTCTCCTGCCCTTACCCGACCGACGCATCAATAGCCACCGTCCACTTTCTTCGACTGGCGGCGGCTAATTAAAAAGTTCAATGCCCCAATAAAAAGGGTACTTCGCCAAAGCGGGTGAATAGAAATTTGCCACGTAGTACGCTCCGCCGCGCCAACTAAGCACGGACTCCAGTCGCTCGGGGAACACGGATGTCATTAGAGCCGGCGGGCCATTTTTACGGGAAGCGCAGGAAACAATAAGCGCGGTGAAAGTCAAAGTTTGCGGGGCGCGTGTTATACACTGCTGCCTATGTACAGGTACATACGTACATGCAGATATAATGGAGGAGGAAAAGAGAGAGGAGCAACAGTGCAGGGATCGGCGTGGCGGGCGCACAGGATCGTAGTGCATTGTTTCCCCTATACAAAGGCCGATGCAGCTCTGGTATTCCTAAATTTCGCTGTAGAGCCGGAATCCGGCGTCGAGTTGTTATTAAGTCTTGATCAGGGGGCGCGCGTAAGCTCTCGCTCCCCATTGTTCCGAACAAATCTGACGTATGAGTGCTATCATCGATCGGATCCCTTTCTTTGATCGACAGGTAATGACGGTTCAAATCGTTTCAGGAGCGACCGGGCAGCCAGTGTCACAGATCGTTCAGGCTGGCCGTGCGCCGGCTTGCCAGTAGTTTCCCCGGCGGCGTTTAATCCTTTCCGCATGCAAGGTATAAGCTGGGCGTACGTGCGTGTGCGCGAGCGCCGCCGCGCCGCGCCGGCCTCGGCATACGTCTGCCCGCAATACGCGTAATGCATCTGATCCGCGCTAAAACGCATTCGGATGCAACGCTCCGCTCATTTCTCCTGCTCGTTCGAGCGTCCCGCTATCACTGCTTGCTCTCGTCGCTGCTCTTCAAACTATGAGCGCGCTTTGCCCTCCTCGCGGTACATGCATACTTTAGTCGAGGGCTTGAAAGGGTTCTTAGCCCACCGGGTGACGAAGTGGAAAGCATTACCTGCTCGAGCCGACGGCGCCGCGTTTACTTTCTATTACATATGGCAAACAGCGCTCAGCTCTGCGGGATTCGCCGCAATTGGGAAATATAGAATTAATAGTTAATGCGAAGAAGAGCCTCAGTCAACGGGTGCGCCCACCCATTTCCAACCCCTATTCGCACCGATAGCACTCCTCGCGAGTAAACAGTCTCAAGGGTGTATCGAAGTAAAGCGCTGGTAACAAAGAGCGCTGTGTGCGCATCGAGAAAAGGAGAATCGGCACGGACAGGGGATGAGGAAGCCTGGCGCGCCAGCCAGAGAGAGATGAGTGTACCTGCGCGAGTAATTTCCATTTTCCCGATCCGCCTCCGCCACCCTTGCGTATCACGCTTTCGAGAAGATCGATTGCACCGGCCAGCCAGCGACGAATTCCAAGCACGACAGCCGCGCATGGAAAGAGAAAGATGGGGAGAGAAACGGGCGAGGCAAGTCGCACGGAAATGGAATGATGATGTCCCGAGAAAGATCCGAGCGACTCTTTTTCCCCCCTCGCTATCCCAGAGATTGACACTCACTCGGTCGCCTGACTATCGCCGGGATGGATCGATTCGCGGCGCGCGATACAAATTGCACGCGCGAAAACCGCGAGCGGAGCGAACGGATCGCGCTGCTGTGTGGCGAGATGAAGAGGAGGAGAAGCGGGGTGAGCGTCGAGTTTGATAAATGACGCTCGACTCCATTTCTGGCCTGGGCGGACGCCCGCCCGCCACCGCCGCCGCGCGCCGGTGTGAGAACACTCCCGAGCTCTCGCTCTCTCGGCCGATGTAATCAAGTATTATATAACACAGGGTGACTCCTCAGATTAGGGGGGTCGAACCTCCGCCGGCAACACGATCGCTCCGCGAAAAGAGCCCGTAATACACTTCCGGACCTGTAATTAAATTCGATCGCACACACCGCCCCGTCCCACTAATTACCCGGCGTACGAACTTTTCGAAAGGGCGATTAGGGATGAGCGCGCGTACGCCTGAAAGTATTAGCCGGAGTGGAAAATGTTTTTTTGATTAACCCCTTACCTGCTCGGAAAGCAGTCGAATTAGAGGATGGATTAGTCGGGGCTTCCAGTAATCCAGGATGAGAATCGAGATCTGAAACAAGACGATATGATACTTGATATATTTTTGTTCCCTTATAAAGTCAAGTGTTCCTAGAACACGAGTCTCTATCGCTCTACTGAGTATTGACTGGATTACACTGATGAAACTAGAGTCTACTAATCATAGACAGTTCTAATGATCTCGAGATGAAAGCCATACAGCTTCTAAGAACAGTCCGCCACGGTGGATACGATAGGCGGTAATAATTTTATACTGTCAGACACTTAATTGTTAGCCGGCTCGATGTTAGATCCACGGTGGCCCGAGTGCAATTTTCTTATTACCCGTTAATGATGCAAGAAATCCCGTGGAGCGGCGTCGTCGCGCGAGAGCGCATAAAACTAGCTATTACAAGGAGTCGCCTTTACAGCAGTTAATACTGGCCCAGGGAGTAGAGGGTGCTCGAGTCGGCGTGTCGCTTTTTGCCGACGGTTCTGCATCCCATTTTATAAGGCCATACAGCTCGGTAACTAGCCTCGTAAAGCGCCGTTTCCCTAGTACGAATAATTACTTGGCATTAATAAAGTACCGGCGCGGCGTGTCCTAGCCTGAGAGGAGGCCAATGCAAAAGGCCATCAACCTAGTGGCCGTGCGTTACGGTTTGGGCTAATCAGGAGTCTCGCGGAAACAATGGTAGCCAGTGGCATTAAGAGAGTGGTTGGTCCGTGTCGTCGGGAGGCCGAGATTGCTTGGAGAAAAGTTAATCTTAATAAACGAGGGCAATCAGGAGGACCTGGCGAAGGTGGTGGTCGCCGCAAATGCTCGGCCCATGCAAATGTGCTCGGCGAAAGCTTGCTGGCAGTTCGTCTGGCCGGGCATGGCTAACCCTAAGAATTTACATACTGCCACTGCCCTCTCAATCCTTCCTCCGCCTCCCTCTCGCTCCTCTTCTTTCGCTCCCGTTCACCCTTCACTCCCTCAATCCGGAGCCTTTTGTCCAGCGAGGAATGTCCATCAACTTTTTGCCTGGCTCGCGCGATGGTAAATAGGAGAGAGAAGGAGGGAGAAGGAGAGAGAGTCAAATGACCAGGCAAGGGCTTTAAGGGCGCGCGGGCGCGCGCGCGCGCTCGTTTGGCGAAATGGGGCTGCGAGGGCCCTTTTATTTGCTGATTCCATGCGGATTGTTTCGTGATTTAGCATAAATGTTTGATTAGATTCTCTAGCGGATAGAAAGCCCACGGGCGCCGGTCGCCCTTGTTTGCATGAAGAATCGCCAATGACCGTCCAATCGAGCGTACGTGATTATTTAAGCGTCCCGACTGTCCTCTTGGTAGCTCTAACCCCATTTCCCCTCAGAATCTCTCCGCTCCTCAATTCACATCAGAATGTCGAACGGCTAACTAAATAACCTAGCAGAAGTGCTCCATCTACGAGGATCGATCGGGTTAGCTCTGGGACAATTAATACAGGTGATGAAACTGGATCTAATCCAAGATCGATTTATCGCCAGTGGTTGAGATGGCTTCGCGCGACAATCGCATTATACTAAACTAAGGGGTCAGGCGATAGGAAGGCTGAAGGAGAGACGGCATTCCGTAGGAGCGTTAACACCGGTACACCCAATCGGTCAAGATAGGTCTTCCTCGATGCCAAGCGTGATTTCAGTTAGTGCCCGGGGCGTCGGATTGGGCCATCAGTTTAGACAATGGGGCCTGCTCGTGCGTTTAAGGTAATCCCCGGTGAATGGTGTCCCTCTGGTACTTAATACATTGTCCGCCCTGATGGCCGTCCTTTACAATCTCGTCGCACCACCCCGTACTCGTCTGAACACCCTCCACTGAAGGCGGCTCGCATTAACACCTATTTACCAGCCGGACGCCAGCCACTGTTTACCGGAACTCAACACTCCCAGGAAAAAGGATCCTCGAGAATTGTCCGAGAGAACGACGCTCGGCACACATACACACAAAGAGAGAGTGAGAGAGTGAGTGCATCCCGGCAAGCATAAACCGCGTGAAATTTACAATCGGCGGAACGTGAATTTACGGTCGACGTAAAACTCTTAATGGCGTATGGAGTGCGCGTTGCACCGCTATTGGGATTCAATTAGCGAACATGCATATGTAATTTATAATTAGGCAGCGGAAACGATACGAGCCGCTGGCGGTATTCGCCGTGCACGTATCCCGTAAACAACGGACATATACCATTTCCAGGAGCTTTATGGTGTTGGTGGAAGGTAGTAGATTTAAAGTCATAAATGCCAGTAGCGCTCTATTGAGCACCGAGGTCCCAAAGGTGCTCCAAGGCAGAACAGACACTTGGAGATGCATCTAACATCCACGCTACAAGCCACACCGGTCCGCCGAGCGACAGGAGATATCCTTCGGCGAGTCCCGAGGGTGCGATAAGGTCCGGACAAATGACCGGTCAGTCAGGACAGAAAACTACTGCCCGGCAAAATCAGCCCTCTAAGTAAATTCGTATCAACCCCCGTAGGGAGAAAGAGGGCCCACGTGGAAGAAGCCGAGCAATCCGTCATAGGAGATTACCGAAGTAAATAACAGGATATATCCCGAGGACGACCCAAAAAAAGAGGAGAGACGGAAAAAGAGGAAATCGTATTGCGCGTAACCAAATTTAGGAATACTAGAGAGAAGCACTCATATACTGCTCGTACACTCCTCAATCATTCACGCTTGTCCGAGTTTTCGCTCTTAACGCTCGTGTCCGCAATACTGCTTAATGCCCGTTGCATTTTTTACGCGCTCGGACAAACACCGAAGAGAGCTGACCAAGGGTGGAAACGGGATTCCCCCCTTTCCCATGGCTTTCCTGACTGACCTAATTTTGGGGGACTTCGCGCCGATTGCCAAACGAAAGGATCAGTCGAAAAAACGCCCTTCCGCGTGAGGTGTTGCGTGAAGGATTAGATAGATTATCGATTCTGCTAGTAGTCTTTCAGTGAAGAGAAAAAGTCGTGGCGAATAGGGGCTCAAAGAGTTCAGGCTAGCATTCGTGAAGCCTTCCGTACATACGTTTGGGGAGATTAATCCATAAATCAAGAGGTACCTGCTCGGGTCGGAATAAATTTTTAGCGCGAGCAGCGGCAGCTTCCCAAATTCATTTTATATTGGGACAGCGCCGAATCGAATAGGTATTAGGAAGCTCCCGTCACCCTCTAAGAATAATCGAGTTGGTGATAAATCGCCGGCGGCGCATTCGCAAAGGAAATCCCTGAAAAAAAAGGTGTCCAAATGGGAGAATGTGACTCCTCCATTTACGAAAATAACCCTGTTCGACTAGCAGTAATAACCACTGATGTCCAAGAATATTTCATGACAATCCGTCGATGTGAAATATTGATTCCCCTCCGACGTAACCCCTGAAGCGCGCAGAAGCCGCTCGCGAACCGGCAATATGCATTTGTACTGAAAATCCGGGCACTCGCAGCGTGTCGCATAGCTGTATACGCCGTGAGATGGATTAATTAATCAAACTCCCAGCTTTGTGAAACTGTCCATACGCGATTGATGCCATCGGGCGATTGCGCATTCCGAGGCCGATTGATTCCCTCTTAAACGTCCCAGTTACGCGTTGACAATTCCGAGACTAAAAAGTCCGATTGCAACATTAATATCAGTTGAATTCAAAGGATCTCGTTTCAAAATTACATCATCCCTAATACTAATTGATTTCTGGACAACAAAAAGAGTGCCCTGTTTTAAAACTAGGCGCTCGTTGGAAAAACTGGCCTGTTCTGTGGAATTTATTTTCCCCTCAGGCATTTTGTCTGACCCGACCTGTCCTTTTCTACTAGGGCCCCACCAGTAACCAGGATTGCACAACTCAATTTCAACCAGGGATGTCTAACAGACGATACTTAAGCATCAAGCCCACAAATATACTGGTAATACATTCATTTAAAAGACTAATACTGTGCCAGTTGGTACAGAAGAAAGATTGGGTCCAAGAGCAGTACTCGTGTATCAATAACTTATCATTTGCCCGATTGTTTAGTATCTTAAACATCTTCTTCGCGATGCTCCGAGTATAACGTATGTCGCATACTAACGATCAGACATTAGGATCGACGTATCTCGGGAGGATAATTTATTTATCTTCGGCTATGACAATCGAAAGACTGATCGAGCAGCGATTCTACGGGCTCGTAGGTCGCCGGGGCAATCAGCTACCAACGAGAACTCCCGAGTCTCTTACGTTCATAAGCATTTGAATGGGCCAATCAATCACGCGCGATCCTCGTCTCTTTCTCACCCTGGCGCGCCTTCGCTCTCTTTCCCAACGATGACGTCAGGCTACAGTCATCCCCTATTAGTGGGGTGTGTGTTGTACCGAGGCGGGCTGAACGCCGCCGCGCCGCGCCGCCGAGAGAAAGAAGGAAGCTGGAGCGAGCGAGGAACCCGAGGGGGTTGCTAATTATATATTCTAAGGGTGTCTCGCCGATCAGTCAATGTTTCCGCTGCAGCTCTCCGACAATGGAGCAAAGATAGAAAAAGCTTATCTGTCACCGAGCGCGGTACTTCCTGAGGGTCTCGGCAAGGAGAGTGACAGAGAGAAGAGGGAGAGTGGGTGGCACTTTTAATCCGGAGTGCGATTGCCGGTGGCTGGCAATGAAAAATTAAGTGCTCGCCAGTTTGAAGGGAGGCTTGCTCCCATTGATTAGCGAGGGTTTTGTCGCTGATGGCCGCTTTATATATCTACATCTTGTAATCCGAGAAGGATATTCTGGTTCTCTAAAAAAGAGGCTTCATTGTTATCAAGTAACTTAGTTCTTCTTTACTCGAGTATTCATGAATTACTAAATTACGGTTATCGAAGGCTTATATGGAAGCTGAGAGGGACGGAGGGCAGTCTCTGCCTCAATAGTGTTTGATGTTAATTGAACCAGGAGAATGAGTTCGCACGGGAGGAGAGCGGGCGCGCGTCTCAAACGGAGAGGAGGGTTGATTAAATTCAAACACCTCCTAGGCAGGATGCCAAAGCACGACGATAGAGCGAAGCCTGGGTGCGTGAGTTCAAATATGCTCATATCGGGAGGGCTCAAAGGATCGAGGTAACTCTCTGTCGGACAATAGTCACGCATGATAATAGCATACCATGCCGACCCCTCGGTCACTCGAGTGCCATCCGCTTCTCTGGAAGGAGTAAATACCAGATCGCCGGATTGATCTCAACCAGGCGAGGACATTTCAAAAATCGAATACTACTCTCTCTCTCTCCTCGACATTTGATGCACTCAATACCTTTAGAAGGATCGCGTTGATATTGGCAGTATTCGGTCCCTTATAAAAAGCGAGTGGCAAAGGCCAGTGCGCTCTGGTGATCCGGGCCAGAAATTAATTCGGAGCGGCCGATATTTCTCGTCGGCGAGTGCTCGCGTTTATTTCAGCGGGACTCGTCGCTCGTAACCTATCTCGACAGTTTCATCCAGCCGATCGTAAACGCGCGCAGCGATCGGTGCTCGCGCGCCGATGGCTGCACTCGCTTTCTAGCCCGAATTTAAATAGTCGAAGGACGATCCGTCATGCGAGTATCTCGCTCGCTCGATGGCCGCCGCCGCCGCCGCCGCTTCGGCCGAATTCTCCGCGCAGCAAAAGAGAGCGCAATGAAATCTGGGCCGTGCGAGAAGGAGCGAGTGGAGAACGGTCGAACGGGGTGGTGGTGGTGGGCCGGTAGCGACGAAAACGTCGAAATGGCGAGAGAGCGGGCAGCGCATGCAAGGGAGCAATCTAAAATCTGTCAAGGCTTTGATCGATGCGCCGCTCGCCATTTTAATGCCTATCACCCGACAACAAGCCTCACGTGAAATACGAGTTAACCCCCGGGGCGTTCTCTCTCACCCTCATCAAAGCGCGATCATCCCTCGAGGAATTCAAAACGCCGCCGCAGACGCCGGCGACGCCCGGTCGCCGCTAGCGCCGTGAAAATGTTTAAAATCGACGCACTGCTTCACCCTCCGGGCAAAGCCCGTCTACACCATTATCAAGAATCATTATCGCATCACTGCTGCTCCCGCCGCGCCGCTTGCACTCCTGTCTCTTATGCCAGTCTCTCCACTCGCACAATATACACACTTCTAAATTCTGTCAATCGTATCTCTCGAGCGAAAACAGTTCCCAAATTGACTTCCTGATTTGTTCAATTAACCGGGAAACATTTTTCGTTTAATCACGGCGAATGTTTGAAGGGGAGATGGACAGTAGACGGAATATATGCTTTAGGCGATCCGCTTTGTTTGACAGAAACTCGATCGGTCAGTGATAGTCCAGACGGGCGAGCTAGGACGTGCGGGAAATCCGAAAATAAACGGAGCGCAGGATAATCGCAAAAATATTATGATAACCGGATTGGCCAATCTGCGGGAAGCTGCAACGAGAAGGCGGTGCGCGGCGCGCGGTCAGTATATCGAATCATCGTTAGGCGGAATATAGGATTTACGGGAGCAGCGGGAAACTCGGCAAATCCAATGGAGGCAGCCTAATCCTGGCCGAGCACATAGTGATGTAGAGAGGGTACCGAATCTACAAGCAGAAAACAGTGTTAACGTGAAAGTTCGCCGCCCGGCGAAAAGTTCGAGCCACTGCGAGGAAATCCAATGACGAATTCTTTCGCCAGAAAATCCGGGATTTTGTGAGAAAGCCGAATTACGCGCGAACTTTGCGCCGCACGAGTGAAGCGAGCATGTGTGTGTGCGCGCGAGGGTACATTGTTACGCTGGGCTTGCTCTGCTCACATGTCGCTTAGTTATCGAATTACCGCACTCCCGGCGCATTAAAGCAATGTAACCGATACCACTTTCACTCGGGAGCACGCGATATTTGCGCTAAATTCCCGATAAACCGATTTATCTTGTCTCGCACGCGCCACCCAGCTGTGTTTGCCATCAAGGCCGGATAAAAAATCTGTTACTAGATAAAACTCACTTTGCTGTGCTTTAAAGCACACTGCTATTGAAAGAAGATTGAAAACCGATGGCGGAAGAGCAGAGCGAACGCTTTTCCGGTGATTCACTCATGAGAGATAAATCGGGGGTCGTTGAGAGATAGGTAATACGTGCCGGCCGCTCGAAAAAGATAGGAAGGAGAGAATGAGAGATGGAGCGGGTAGATTTGATGGGTCGAATAGCTCGCGACACTCGTAAAAGACGCGTCCTCCGCGCTGGCGAGCATAAAATTAGAAGAATGGACTTAAAAGGATTTGAAAGGATTGCCGTGGCTCCGGCGAGAGTCTCTCGCCATCCAGTTCCACCTACTAAACTCTTTCTCCCTCGCTTGGTGTGCGCGTTCTCTCGAAAAGCGCGCATATTCACCGGCTGCTTCCGAGCTTCAAGAGTGGATTGAGAGTATACGTGCTGGTGCATAGGCAGTCACACATATACGCAGAGAGAAGTTCTGTCGAAAAAGCTGGCGAACGGCTGTACAGAGGAGGAAGTGGTAGAAGAGCGAGAGGCGATCTCGCGCTTGCAGGAGCAAGGCACGTCGAACGAGTGGCGTCGGGACGCGCGGGTAAACAGGAGAACATTGTCCCGCGGGATAAAACACCGCCGGGAAAAAGCGAGGCGCGGACAAGGGCGCAAAGAGGAAAACACATTTTGGCGCTTCGAGAAGTAACCCGGCCGTGAATAAATAGTGCGGAGTCATCCGTCTAGATAGGAGGCAAGCGTCGCCGGAAGAAACACGAGGAGAGGAGCCGAGCGTATTCCGCTCTGCTAAGCACCGCCTTCTACCCGCTCTCTCCTACCAGTAGAAGAGCTACTTTACAATGCAGCGCGCCGCCGTATCCTCGCCAGAATGAATGAGGAAGACAGGGCTCGACATTAGTCGGGACTTAGAATCGATGGGGATAATTAGGCAGGAGCCGTCTGTCGCGGTGGAAGGTGCTCTCCGGATTTGCGCTCGATTTGAGGGGAAGTGCAGTAATACGCGGGCAAAAGGAAAAGTCCTGATAAAGGCGGGCGTCGGGACTAATGATGGTGCTTAGGAAAAAGCTTAATGGATCGTCCTCCGCGCGCAATGATGTATCATTTGTAACCTCGCGTGTTGCGTGTATACACACTCAAAGCGGTCCTCTCTTACTGCCGGATTGATTGTCGTCCAATTAATGACTCGTCATTAGCCCGAAGGGCCACTCTAAGCAGTCGGCTGCGCGCCTACTTGATTGGCTCCGGCTTCGCTGAATGGCGACACATAAAAGTAGACTCGCGAGATAATGCCGTTTGCCTGACCGTTCTTTTTTCACTCCTGTCAAGCTAGTGCCGGGGGGGCTTGGGGATTAGGAGATGGCATCGAGTACCCACTCTAACCTGCCTTTCCATTTCGCATTAACTCGTGTAATTTCGTCGCAGCCCTCTCCCTTTCGAGAGAGGGTTTCTACATTAACGAGATCAGTCCACTGGCAATGCCGTGCCGATCGCATTAGCCCTCCGCCACGTGACCACTTGCGCCTCGATATACGTATTTTTCGAAAGCTCGCCTCACTGATCGGGTGTGATGCGCGAGCGTGTCCACGCCAGACGCGCGGTATTTATTAATTTATTCGAGCATAGGATTGATAATTAGTTTGGACACTGGTGACAGAAGCAGACTCTCCCTTCGGGCGTGCGTGCGTGCGTCGATTCGCCTACACGGCTACCAGTCAGCCCACCGCGGGCGCTTCGATACCTGAAGCTGCCTCCGGGCGGCTTCCGTTACCGCCGACAAAGGCGTTTGATGATCGATGATCAAGCGATCTACTTCTCCGTGATAAATTGAAAAAGTCAACGAAACGTGGAGCGCCACCGTGGCAATAAACGATATATATCCTCTAGCAACAAGAAACCTCTCCTAATGGACTCGTCAAAGCCGTCGCTTCGAGATCGTACTTTTTCAAGCTGTTCGATACTCGTCCCTGTCACGATCCTTTCGAAAATTATTTACAATCGCGTCCTTCGGTATACCCTTCTCTCTAGCCAACAGTACAACCAGTAGTTTCGTGCTGCTGTTAATCGCGGAGCATTCGCAATTGGCAATTCTAATCAAGAGAGCCTCCCAATCAGAGAGGCCTCGGTCTGCGGGGAGTAGGCTCGGTGAAATTAACAATGTTGTTAACAAGCGCGTCAAGCGTAGGATCCCAGCATTTGGCGCAAACATCCGGGGCTGAAAGCACCGAGCCCTCACCATGGGAGATAAGTGTGACGACCTGTCCAACGAGAGCAAGAGGGGGGAAGGGTTGACGCAATCAACGTAAAACGTAACGCCGACGGTAACAGGGATTAGTTATCTTCAACCCCCTCGTAGCTTGAGCGTCCTACCGCTCTGGTATTTAGGAGGGCCGCGCCAGAAAAGCCCCAAAATCACCACCGGCCTCCTAGTAATTGCGCCAAGAAAATGGCGTAAACGCATCCCCAACTACGGCCGTCCAATGGAACTGCTGACGGAAATCGGTAACCGACAATGCCTCGGGATGGTTATTGCCCTGATCTCGCGCGATAATACTGATATCCGCTCTAGCAACGAGCTCGTTCATAATGGCGTCAATGGCGAGGAACCTGCCGCGATGAGAACTTCCCGCGATAATTACCGGTATCGCTCCAGAGAACTTTGTTATCGCTCTGCCTTCAATTCAATCCTTTTAACGAACAGAAAACATGTTGTGCGGCGGAAAAAAATAGACTTCAAAGGCGTCAAAACTGTATGACATTTTTTGAACTTTAGGGTCCGTCGATCAAGCTTCTCACCGCTTTGATGTAGCTGACGCGCAATAAAGTGCGGATTAATTCGCAAGTATAACGGCGAGCGAGAAAAAGTGCGCGTACCCGGCGGGGTGGAAAAGAAGAGTGAGAAAAAATGGATAAACATCGCATGGCGATTGAGCGGCACTGTTTGTTTGCCGTGTGCTGGCCGTCGATAAACGCGCGGCATAAAAGGGTGGCTGACGGCTAGACGTGCAAGGTGTTAATCCCTTTTACAGTCGAGGCTAGTGTCACTGACACTGCGTGCGCAAACGACCCTTTGAAGTACTCGAAATGCAACCCCGAGTCCAGGCTCCTGCATGTTGCATGCCCGACACATCTGTATACACACATACAGACGCGCGCACCATGCATATCATAGAAAGCGAGCGATTGGCCAGACGCAGTCTCCTCGTCGCGCTCGAAATGTTTTTGCCACGACGGCAGTGGCGGCGGTTGTGCAGGAGTGGACACGCACGATAAATAATAGGCGGCGAATTATATTGCTTTTGTATTCATATTAAGATCCGCGGCGCGGTCGTTCAGCGCCCGGCTGAATATTTTCCTTCTATTCGGGATTAATGGCTTGGACGTATTTTATAGCAGGCCCCTGTCCAGCCGATATCCATGCAGAAACTGACCGTTCGCTGCCCGCTCGCTCCTACTTGCCAGTGATATATCGTCGGAAGTTTAGAAGTAATACGAGCGCTCTGGACCACTCTCACTCGCCAGCGAGACCTCCTCCGCCGCTCTTCTTCTCCGTCGGGAGATTTAAATTGCGAAATTTGACGGTCGGCGTGTACGTGATGCCAGCTAGAACCCCGCTGAGGATACAGCGAATGGAGAGAAAGCCAGCGAAAGGTAAATCGACCGGACGTTCTGTTATCGGCGAGCCGATAAGAAGTTCAGGCCCCTCTTTGTCTGAGAGTTAGAATTGGCAAAACGTCTCGGAGAGAAACGAAATCGCGGCTTGGCTGTGGTCGCCTCTACTTTTGAGCGATGCGAGTTACTTCTCGAGGAAATCACGAACTCCTCTCGAGATCTCCGGAAATGGAGGAGCATACAGTGTGCTCTTAACGCGAGTAAAATGGGTTGGGTAAGACGGATGAGTGCCAGCAAACAAGGAGCGCACCCGTTGGATACTTGATGAAGCATTTCCGCATGAAGTGGTTCCTGACTGAGGAATATAATTCCAGCGATATTTATACCGATTTGTTAGATACAAGCCTCACGCATTACGCATGACAGTACAGTTAATCGAAATTTACTTTCGCACCCTCGAGCGGGCACGTGCTGCTCGCACGTGTTGGAGCGCGGGGAGCGCGGGCCATCTTCCATCTGTCAAAAATCGACAGCGTACGTGCGGGTTATACATACGAAAATAATGTAACTTCAGCAGCGAGCACTTTGGAGATGCATGCACCTTCGATTATCCATCATGAATCATCTCCATGAAAGCGGATGCCTCGGAAAAAGAGCTTCGAAGGCGAAGGTATACCTGCGTAAATACAGGCGGGAAAGCGTTCGACGATCAAAGCTCCAATATTGTCTTACTTGTGGCCGGGCGCGGTAGAAGGGTGGGCCGGCGTATCGGAGTCGGGGGCGTACATTTGTCGCAAACAAGCTTGCTTTCAAAGGACTTGCCTGTTAAGGGGAGGCGGAAGGACTCGCCGAAGGAAAAAAAGACGGAGAAGAGGACGAGGCGGAGTAGCACGGCTCCCAGGGAAACGCGAAATCTCACCTTAAACCACGGAGATCCGCAGTCCTTTGAAGATACCGTGGAAGTTAAATTCTATTGGAAGGCTTGTACTCTGTGTGTGGGTTTCCATATACCTACATGGGGCGAGCTGGTAGAAAGAGGGGGGTGAAATCGTAGTTCCGCGCGGCGTATAAGTGGAGAGGATTCGAAAGCGGCTTCTTCTTTTCAGGGTGTGCTCTCTCGCCTACCCTCGTCCTCCACTCTCTCTCTCTCTCTCTTTCTGTCTCTTGCGCCCCGTGACCATTATAGCGTAGCCGTAGGGTGTCTATGGGGTTGTTCACGACCGAGAATCGGCCAGACGAGACGGCTGGCTGGCTGGCTGGCTGGCTGGCAGCGACCTTCCGGAAGGGTCGATTGTTGACCGAAAAAGTCGCCAATTTAAAAGGACCCCCGGCGTTCTTTGGGTCCTCCGCGCGCGCACGCCAAGCCACGGCGAAGAAAAGAAGAGAGGGTGGAAGGGAAGCCGGTGGTCCACCGACGCACGCCTGACTCCGAACAAGCAATTATGTTGTTACGAAATGTTTACAACGAGATTATTGTCAGCGGCATCTTGCGCCCCGGGTGGTACCGGCTGCCCTGCACTCCTTCGATCTCTTCCTACCATTATCAATTTTATTTGACGCAAGAGGCACCCACGAATACGCCTACGGCGCGCCTTTTATAGACGAAAATACATACTTGCTCTCCCGAGCGCCCGTCGCTACTCTCCGAGCACGTATCACTCAGCCCCTTTTAGCCCAAGGACAGCTTGCTCTTCCAATAGACACTTATTGACTGATCCATTCGATGCTTGTTCGTGCGCGCATAAAAGCACAAGACACGCTGCGCGATACAGTGGCTCGACATCATAAAATACTACGCATTTGACAGAATACATTTCTTTTCCTATTGAGTATTTTTATATTTATATTAATACGATCGTGTGGAATTATTGTATTATTATTATAAACCGATCAACAACTGTAACAGCAACCGCAAGGAACAACTGCAAAAAATTCAGCAGTCATAGCAAATTTTCTGCATATTTATTATTATATATAATGATGGGGAAGTAAAAATGGTATCTGTCAAATGCCCAGTTCATGATTTCGACTTACTGTGTGCGGACGCTATTGTCCTTCCGACTCAGTAAATTCAAACTCATTCCACGAGCAGATTTTATGTCATTACGTTACATAAAACAGCGCTTGGTCCTGACACGAAATGTGATGGAAAGCGCGCAACAAATGGTGAGCGCCGATGCCGTTCTGCAAATAACAAATAGTCTGGACAGCGCGTCCGATGTCGGCAGTTACGAGGTGGGTGCATCAATATTTAAAAAATGTTATTGCTCTTTGGTGAGAGGGATGAGGTGGGACGAGCGGCGAGCGGCGAGCGGCAATAAAGAGGTACGTGAGACAGGCTGAAAAGAAGGTGAGGGAGGTCGAAGGTGAGAAAAGAGAGGTGACACGTCAGATAAGTCGGCATTGTCAGTCGGAGAATGCCACCCTCGCGGTCCCGATTCGACACGGCTGCTGGGATTCTTCCGCGTACGGAATCGCATCGCACCAAGAGAAGCAGAGTGAACCGAACCACTGGTACAGAATGGGCAGAGGGAAGGTGGAATTTGCATGCAAATAGGGTCTCGCGAATCCCGCATACGAGGAGGAGTGCTCGCACTAGGTGCAATCAGTTTTGCGGTCTCCCGAGCCGTAATTGAATGTGGCGTAAATAAATAAGTAATGTCGCGACAGTGAGCGTTCCTTGCCACCTTAAAGGTCGGGACTTCGATTAAGCTTCACGCCTTGGTCGGCATCTCTCTGTGAAGTTGCTTGCACTCCCTCGTCTCGCTCGCACTTTTTCTCGCGGCCTCCTTTCGTACGCGTTGGTGGGCCGGCATGGCGCGCCGAAAGGGAATATTACGGCAGCCGGAATTTTTCTCGAGGATTAATTTGCGGTCAGCCAGCCTCCCCTCGGCTTGTCAGGACTACCGGCATTACTGGCTACCGTGGGCACCGGCAGCACGGCACTCGCTCGCGCGACCACTTCTGTCCGGCCGAATGACGATTAATTATTCGACAAATCCTCTTCGCCCGACCACCGCCGGCCTCGCCGAAAGCACCGTGGCGGATGCCCCGGCACTCACTTTAATTTAGTACTTCAGGAAGCCAGCATTACGAAGGCCATGCGGTGATTCAGACATAAGACTGAAGACTAGCGCAAGACTGGAATCGACGAAATCAAGGCAAACGTACTGATCGAGCATATATATTTTAATACAAGATTTACGAGAGGAACGGAAAGAGCCACAATGTCGTGGGTTTTACGAGTGGACCTCTTGATCCTTGGACGCGAACCCCAGATAAATCCTCGCTCACGATCACGACGAACAACCAAAGAGTTCCTTAGCCCCAAGTGCAACGTACAGAGGCCAAATCTACCAGAGCTTCATTTTGCGATATTGCTCCACCCTTTCTGTCTCTCTCGCTACCACACTGGACGTTTGGTAGTTCATGCGGGAGATACGAGCGTTGGTAGTAAAGCGAGAAAAATATTTGCTTTGTAGAAAGCGCCGAGAGTGATTCGAGGATCGAGCCCGTTGCTAGCCGCGCGATTCACTTATACGAATTCGCACATACATAGTCCAGGCTGGTTCGCACATGCCTAATTCACGGCAGGCGCCTCACAAGCAGAATATTTCATTCCTCACCCTAACTTTCATCTTGGTGAGAATTTATCGCGACTTGGCCGTGCGAGCGAGCGCAGAGGGGCCAAATATTTGTCGCGCATTCTAATCCGCACGCTCGCGCCCGGATTTCCATTCTCACCGCAAACGCGGCCGGCGCGGCGCGCCCTGGCGACACGTTGTTCGCGCCCGGAAGCAAAGAGAGCAAGGAGACGGGGGTGGTTTTCAATTTGCAGGCGTTACCGGTGCGCCAGGATGTACGCGGGACACGTAGGACCTCTCGAAAGTAAGGCTATAAAAATGTCAGAGACTGCGGCACTCGAAGTAGCGCGATTTGCGGCCTCCCTCTATCCGAATGCAATCCCTTTCTCGGCTCGTCTTTTTTTCTCCGGCGACTTTGAAAAACACGCGTCGCCCCAGTCGCGAATAGTGCGTAACCCGAGTGATATACGTAGCCGGCATCCACTGGGTTACATTCGCTTCTGGCGTCCAGCTATGTATGCGCGTCACACGTGCTCGCACTTCCAGTGGAGAGGAGCTGCGGTCAGAGGATCGGCGGCGTTCCAGCTTTCATGGAACACTCGGCGATAAACCAGCGAAACTTATTGCTCAGAACCGCGGCGGTGGTGGTGCGATTTTTTACGCGGCTTCGACGAATGCGAGACCTCCCCTGCATCGCTGCCCTGCGACCTTAGCAAGGTGACCGAACCGATGAATGTCGGCTGACACCTTTAGCCTGCGCGTCATCTCTCGAATTCCAAGCCGAGAGAACGCGCTCGGAATACCAGCACTTCCACCTCTCGGATTCCATGAAGCTTTGAGCGCAACTTTTCATACTATTTTTCACCCTCTAGAAAGGAAAGTATTCTAGGCTGGAATGCACTCGACAAGTAGTCTCGTGCCGTAGAGCATCATTTGGATTCTCACACAAGAACTAGTTTAGTTTTCAGTAGGGAATTGGTTTCAGAGTCTATAGCGTGGTATGAAACTCTGAATGCTTGCCATCCCTTACGCACTGCTGGTTCAAGTGACTGGATTTTAATACCCAGAAACACGCGGCTTCCACTCCATTCCTATCGGATTTCTGTTCCCGATAGCGTCGGGGAAATATCGCAAGGTTGTTCACAGGGAATCCGGGAGAGCGTTTCGCAGAGGGGATTGTTGGCGTCGCCCCACCGAGGGCTATTGCTCGGAAGAGCCGGCGTATTTCACCGGTTCTTATTAGTTTTTGGCCCGACTGACTCCGAGACTAGGAGAGCAAGGACCCTCCCGTATTCTGCATAATACTTATTTTATGCGCGCGGCAGCGCGCGACACAACTCCGAATAAGAGACTCCCGAAAGAGCAACACACCTCGCGCTCTTCGCACCCGGGGAAATAGGATGCGTGCATTTCGGGAATTGCACTATGGAAATTCGGACGCCGCGCCATATGAAAAGACTCCGGGCGTCTTATACGCTGAATCTCATTCTTGGCGTCAGAGGCTGCCGAGGCGTCTCGAATATATCCCTGATACATTCAACCGAAAAGTACCATAGGGATTCAAGGCCGCAAATGGAAGTTCACGATAATGCAATGACTCTCCAATTCGAAATCATTACCACCGAGCGAGGAGCGCGTCAAGAGTTAATAGGTATTCTGCAGAGGCAGGGAGCACACATGGCTCGTTTGTTGTGTCATGCTCGAACAAAACAGATATTGGAGGGCGGGTCGGCAATGATTTTTCAACGTCCCGGAACCGGAAGCTCGTCGAGGCTGCTTGAAACCACGGACCGATGAATTCTCCTATCGTGAGTGGCGAGAGTCATTTTTTTCTCCTTCCTCTTTCCGCGTAGAAAAGGAGCGAGTCTCGCGCGGATGCAGGGCGACCGAAGACGGAAGACTTTAGCCCGACTCTGGCTTTTGACAAAAAGTGAGAAAGCGTGAAGATTGATGCCTCGGTCATCTTAGCACTTTGCCGAGTCACCGGACATTAGAGGGTCGTCGAGACCGACTGGTACCCCAACTTTCAGCCGGAGAAACAGAGTGTAAAATGCATTTAATTCACGTGTCGTAGAAAGGAGGGTGGCTTGGCAGCCCCAACCTTGCGAGAAGCCACCCTCTAAGCTACACTACTCCAACTAGCAATGATTTCACACCCGTGAATTCGGGTGTCAGCTTCTCCATCGCAGAGCTGCGATCCTATTTCCACGGCGTCCCATCATTTATTAGAGTTTCCAGTTTCCGAGTAAATTCAATCGCCGCCTCCTTCATTCTCTGAATCTGTCTGTCTCACTAAATTCAACAAGCATCAAGCACTTAACAATGTCATAGGAGGGAAGAGAGTTTGATATTCAACAACCGTTCAATCATCCTGGCATGTAATTGATGCGGCGATAATGAGATGCCTCTTACAGGCAGCGGGAGATATTCACGTCACTGGATGGACGGATCATGCGAAGGAAGGTAACATTGTTCAAGTGGGAAATACAGGAATAAAGTGGGATGAGGCAGGTAATTGCAGATATGCTTTTCAATCAGTAAGACGAGGATAAACGACGCGTTGTAACGGTGGTTAATAGAATCGACAAAAGAAAGCCTGAAGCACCTATCATTAGGCGGCCATTCAGAGACACATTGCATTTTGCGAGAGGCCAATCTACAACCATCATCTTGACGAGCCGGCCCTACTGACGCGCGGAGACGTGTAAGTTCCTCGGTAAACGCTCATAAATCCAGACGCCGCCGTGATTGGTAATACAGCTACCGCGTGGACGGGCACGATCCATCTCAATTCCGTGCGGGCACACGTCCTAAGCAAGCTGGCTACGAGCGAGCGAGCGTGTCTTGCCGTGTACACAGAATAAAAGCAGCCGAACCACAAGAAACAAGCCAGTCACTGCCTTGCCTACCCCTCGCTCGCTCCTCATCCAAGCGTACTTCTCCTAAGCCTTCTTTTCATTAGTCAACCACTTCACTTCAAGCAACTTCAATTCGAATAACTGGACTTCAAGCTCGTGTTCATATTTTCCCGGCAAACATTGAAACAAGTAGACTACTGAGTACCACACTGCTCAAGGTACTTAATAAAATTGAATGCACTTCTACTTCACTGAAAGCTTCAATGGTATTGGAAAGGATACTTCGTCTTCAGTAAATAACGGAAATAGCCGCATTGATAAAGTGCTTGAAATTACAGGGATTCTGTTGTTTGAATAATGGGAATAGGAGATTACATTGATGCGAAGGGGAGTGTGAGTGTCAATCGATGTAAATAGGAGTGGGAGGGGGGGCGAAAAACGTATGGAAGCAATTTCGTATGATCTTTAAAGTCCGTGTCTCATTGAAACAACGGGTGGAGGAGGGTGGGAGTTGGTCAGGGGGCATATAATAAAATCGGCAGAGCGACAGGGATGAAAAAGGCTGAACGAGAGAGGCCACGGCTCCAAACGAAGTACCGGAACGTCGGATGGACCTATATCGAGGCTCATACAGCCAGTATTTGCTGGCAGAGGAGTATACTGGTACACATGCATGTACATACATTCACGCTCACGATGCGCAGTGTTAATAAACGGCATCTGTCACCGGGCACGTTGCGTTGCATTTCGCGTTTTATGCTTTACGCTCTCGGCCGAGCCGGTTTATGCTTCGGTTTATGCTTCACACCAAACGCGCTCGCGCGCTCCCACCGGTGGCCCCGTCTGTGCATAATGTCGCAGAGCCCTGCTGCATTTTTCTCCCTCCGCTAATCACGTCGCCTTGTGTCGCGCTCGTACGCCGAATACTCTGTCCACGATTTTTACGCTCGCCGCCCCACACCATCCGAAAAGAGATTTTTCATTGCCCGGAAAATTGTGCTCTCCTCTTCCATATATACAGAGACATATAGCAGTGGACGCCGGAACGTCAAGTGCTCGCCTGGCCAGTATTTAACGCAGCCTTTTTCCCCGACGGACGAGGTCGTTCGACGCCCGACGATGTTAATGGTTTATTCGCTCTTCCTCGGGCCTAATGCGAGCGCGTATCTCGCTGTCGCCAATGCCAGAGATTCGCTCGATAAAACGCACCGAGCTGCTCGCCACGGCTGTTTTGAGCCGATCGGCTGAGTGCGTCGATAGAACATTCATTTTTCAATAGCTCGCTCTGCACCATTTGGATCATCCCTCACGCGTTCACTTCGTGTACAGCCTCTCTCTCTTTCTCTCTCTCTCTCTCGCTTCGCTGTTCTACTGTGGTTCCTAGCAAAAACAGGCGATTTTTGTCGCCCGGTGATGTACGATCGAGTGTCCAGCCGTCGCTGGACGCACCAGCATCGAAAACAATTTCGCCCGTCCTTCCCTTAACGAGAATTGCTCCCCTTGTTTGATCTGTAAGGAAGCTTTGGAACAAGGGTGCCGAGTGATAGCCCACTTGTGTTCTACTCGTCGAACGCATTCCCACATCCTTGTGTGTCGAATGTGATAGATAAAAAGAGGAGCGAAGGTAAATCATGGCTTCCAAGAGTTACGAGAATTTTGGCAGTACATAAGCGAATGGCCGAGAGTGGTTATGGAATTGAAGGAAAATCTCGAAAATTGAAAGAGTTCGTGAGACGCGGACCTCCTTCTCGAGGTAGCAAGTGCTTCGTTAAAAGTCAAGGACACTCGGTGAGGCGAATTTTAACCGCGAGCATCGCACGAAGTCGTCGAGATCGGATAATAAGAACTACCTCGATTGAAGGAAGAAGGGCCCAGCGGTGGTGGTGCCCCCTTAGCCACACTGCTTAAAATCGAAACACGGATTAACTTGGAGCGACCTGCCTCTCCGCGGCCAAGTGCACAGACTTTTCGCCAGCTGTCAGCTTGAGCCCGCGGTGAACTCATTCGTGAAATCTGATCGTAGGTTGCACCACTTGAGAGCGGGGCCCTTAATCTGGCCGAACCACCCTCTCGGATTCCAGCTTGCTCAAACCAGTGAGAGCACTGCGCCAAAGTTTCCAGGGTGGATTAAAAAAATCGGAGGGGTCGGATCTGGTACATCTTTTCAAACGGCCACGCTCCACTCGTTTATAATAAATCTTCTTCGTGTCTAGACTTTAGATATAGAACAGTGTGTTAGAAACCTGTGTACGCCTACACACGGTAAGATTCTGTTCTTATTAAGACTAAAACTACTGACACTTCTTTTATACCTGTACAGGGTGATTCACTTGCCTTTGAATCAGAACTCTCCTAGCCCTTATTTTTTTTGGTGGACTTCCCGACCTTCCCCGGGACTGAAATTTGGTGGAGAATGTGCCCTTGCGTCAAGGAAGAAGTGATATAAATTTCAGAGCCCTAGCTCAAAGTTTAGATTTTCACCTATTTCCGACCCTCGAAAATAGTCAATTTTTTCAAGTTTCTGAAAATGGGCCGAACCGGGGATATTTTGATTGTTTTCGTATCAGGGTGGATAGAGAACAAAGAATCCGTGAAAAAAAATCCGGATTTGCAACGGAAACGGGTCGAAAAACCGTCCAGAAAAGTCCATTTTTGCTCATTTTTGACGGTTTTTATTTTTTTTGGTGGACTTCCCGACCTTTCCCGGGGCTGAAATTTGGTGGGTAATGTTTTTTTGCATCAAGGAAGATACCATAAAAATTCCAGAGCCCTAGCTCAAAGTTTTTTTTTCGGCAAATTTTTCTTAAGGGGTACCCCTTCAGATTTTTTCACGATTTTTCGAAGGTCCCCGAACTCGGGTTTTTTCTTCAGGAATCGATTGTTTATGAATGAAAACGGATAGAAAACAAGAACGAAAAAAGTCCGGATTTCTATCGAAAACACTAAAAAAACTGCCTTTAAAGTTCGATTTTTTCGGAATTTTCGCTGGTTTTTCCCATATTTTTTGGACTTCCCGACATTTTCCGGGGCTGAAATTTGGTGGGGAGTCTCCCCTTGCATCAAGGAAGATGTGATATAAATTTCAGAGACCCAGCGCAAAATTTTTTTTTCCCCATATTTTTGGCCATCGAAAATAGCCAATTTTTGGTGGTGATTCAAAGGCAAGTGACTCACCCTGTACTTCCCTATTGAAAGCGGTCATTTGACCGGTAATTGATAGCTTTAGTCTTAACACATTGTTCATCTATTATTTTATGTAAATATTGTTGACGTATCACAAGTGAAGGCATGTCACGACTACACTCATGACAAGTCAACAATCTGTCAATTTCAATACATCTTATTCCTTGAGCAGCTCTTTCTCTCGAGTGCACCGGGACAACGAGAAAAAGCGTACACTATCGGCAAACAAAACCTCGTGTCCATACAATCAACTCTGGAGTACCTGGCATTGTGTTTGCCTCACAGTCCTTTCCATATCACTATGCGTGGAAAGCGAAACCTTCGGTATCGAGCACAGTGTGATTTCCCCGAGAGAATTCAAGCCTGCCTGCCTGCCTGCCTACCGTTGCAACGCAAGTAATTCCATCGCGCTCGGGCATCGCTGTTGTCAAACGATGCGCCTGCGGTAGTGTGCGGGGGTGTAATAACCCGAAAGCCAGTGTTCTCGAAAATACCGGCGCGTAAATGGCCGGGTTTCATACGTGCCAGTCAATCGAGCGGTGCACGAGAGGCGCGACGGCTGCCGGCTCGTTTGCCAAAAATCCGAGGTCGAAACGAGTAGAGAGAAAAAAAAAGAGAGAGAGAGAGCGCGCGCGTTTCGCGCAGAAGCGCATACCGCACCCGTGGTGCACCGGTGCAAAGGTAATTAATAATTCCGAAACTCGAGCATTTTCGGGTGTCGATGCCGCTGGAAAAAAACATGCACACAAAGAGAGACAGGCGGCATCCCTCGCAGAGGGAAAAACCGAAGCCAATATTGGTTGAAAAATGCAAAGCCCATATGGATGAAGGCAAGTGAGCTTGAGGGGAGGGGAGGGAGCGGGGAGGCGGGGGCGCTGTTAGCATAAACAAGAAATATTAATACCGGCTTTAATAAACGCAGGAGGCATAGTCGAATCCGCATGAAAGCCGTGGCTGTATGAGCTTTGACCCGAAAATCTGCTTACAATGCGAGATTTCGCTTGGTACGCATCCCGCTAATCGATGCACGCTATTCAGCCGCGGCCAGTACGTATGGCCGCGTTTCGGATCCGATTTGCAGGTGGAGTCATGCTAGGAGCACGTCACACACGCACGTGCGTGACCGTGCATCCGATGGCGCGATAATCCCGCTCGGGGACGAAACTGCTCGCTGCCACTGGAAAAGAGAAGGTAGGCGGACTTGGACAGGCACGTCGAACGCGCCACTATCCTAAGCGCTGCCAGCATAACAGGAGGATGAGACCGGCATTTCATACACGTGCTGGTAGCGCGAGCGAGCGAGCGCGCACTTACAAGGTAGAAATGCTCGAGTTTCACACGGCCGATGGTAGCCGTGGCGTGGAAGAGGAGGAGGTGAGCAGAGAGGAGAGGAGAGGAGAGGAGAGAGGTTTGGGGCACGTGGTTCGAGAGCTTAGTCGAGATCTGTCTAAGGCATTCCGGCGCGGCCTCAAACACAAGTGCACTAAATCAATCCATTGTCAGGGACGACCCGATTCCGTACAGGTTGACTCACCTCGAGGACAAAGGGCCTCCCCGCTCTTGGCCCTCTCCAGAGCTGCGATCCTCCTTGTAGAGAGCGAATGCACCTAAGTCTATCTAGCACCCACGTTCATGGGAACCTTTTGACGAATCGCCGCCCGATCAGTCAAGCTCTCTTTCGATCTCTCGGCCCGCTCGCGCCTTTACACCTGGCCGACGCACACGACACCAAATTACATTACACTTCCACGCGTTTACTCGGCCGCGCTCGCTCGCTCGCAGCGCTTAATGGATTCAGAAGTGGCTACGATTTCTATGAGCAGTAATATCGTTATGCTGATTTATCTCCTCTCGGTGGTACTGGGGATGCCTATCGCGTGAGTGCGCGTGCACGTAATATCGTTTAACCCGGCGCATTGTCGAGTTCAAGCGTATGTAAAGTCGCCGTGAACGCTCTCCTCTCGACGCGGCGGAGGCGTCGCGCCTCTCGGGGGTCACCCTTACGTGCGGGAGGTCGCTTCCTTATTATATGTCGCTCTCTCGAAGGCCGAGATTCTCGCCGCGAAATCCTTTAACCAGGCGAATATTACTCTCTTCGACGTAGAGTGCGCGCGCTTCGTAGGGTGCATTTACGAGCCGCTTCCCCGAACGCCTCGTGATTAAAGGGTTCGAGTGTTAAAGCGGGCCGAGGACACCGGCGATTACACGCTCGACATGCCGACTGCACTTCTCGCTGCTCGCCAGCTCAATTTTTCTCCTGACCAAGCGCCGCGCCGGCTTTCTATCTCGATACTTCTTTAATTGGCTCGTAAAGCACCGCTTGCCGTGAAGCAGTAAAGGAAAAATATTTTTCGGTCGCGCTTATACTCCCGCCGCGGCATAAAATCGTGGAATATTATCGTTCTCGTGACCGGACGTTGCTGGAATACGGAAGTATCCAGCTGGAGACTAGAAAGTCCTGCGTTCCGAATGCCCGCCAGATATAATGATTATAAGAATGTCCCGTGCCAGTGGGCGAAACGTAATAAAGCGGACTTTTTAAATAGCTAGTAAAGCACGAACGGGCTCAATCATAAACGAACGTCCCTCAAGTAAGAGAAGCCCTTCTTTTATCTCCTGCTATTATTTCCGAACCCCCATCCTCCGTTTCTCTCTCATTCTCTCTCATTCTCTCTCATTCTACTTTTTCACCGGAGAGTTTTAATGCTAACAATTAAGGGAGGTGCTCTACGCGCGAGCTAATTATCGCGGGGACACTTTTATTAGCTTCTTCTCGCTTATCGAGCGGAGGTAGCAGTGCAGCACGGATTTCTGCTGAGTTTGTTCTTTAGGCACGTTCAACCCTCACAAGTACCTTGGAGATATATGGGGATCCACCCTTATAGAATTTTAAAAATAGAATACTGGGATAAAGCTTAAAAATTCAGAGTTACACACAGTCTTTTACGATTGCTAAGTATATATGTAATTCCCTGGGGTTCGAATGTCAGAGCAGATGTCATCAGCTATTCATTTTCGTCGCACCCCACTAACGATTGGAGTTCCATGCTTGAAAACTCATCCCTCCGATAATGCAGGAGTTGCTGTTAGTCTAGCACTGTGCGAGAACTCACTCGCAGTGGGATTCACACATATCATTGAAAGCAGACACGACTCGTTAGCATATTATCTGTGGGCGATGGTGCAATTACGCGCGGCACACGACTCCATCCGATAAGAAGTTCGTCCGAGCACCGGTGTGCCAGCAGCGGTCGCTCGGCCGCGCCGCTGGGAAACTCGCGACAACTGCGAATGCTAATCCAATTAGCTCATTAGGTAATTACAGCGTGTGTCGACGACAGTTCTTGTCTAGCGACGGATTTCGAAACGTTAAGCCTGACATCGCTTTCCTGCTTGTCGTCACGCTGACAATTATGAGCGCTCGTGGCTGCCTCGCAGGAAAAAGTGACATTCGCGATATACCGGTAATTACTTAATTGAACCGCAGGCCTGATCGATGAAGCGTCATTAAACGCATCGCTCGTTTCATCCGAGAAAGCGACAGGAGCGGCGCAAGAAACATCGTAAGAAGCTCCTTTGCATAGCTATAGCCGTATAATGACTATTATGCAAATTTCTTCAATACGCTGATTCAATAAGACTAGGTTTTGCAGGCTAATGCGCAAGATGCTTCCGTTGATTTAACTCTCCGATGAACTCTTATTATCAATTCATTCATCTTCTTTACATCCCTTTCAATCGCACGCCAAGTTTCATTTATAGAACTTGATGCCCCGTATCGATGGGCTTGGGATACAAAAAAAAAAGCGCAATCCGGCCAATTGTTTCGAACGAACATCCGAATGGCAGTGAATAGCCGGCGAAGATTAAATTCCACGCAATAACGTCCCCCGTGCTCTCACGGAATCGGGAATACCGATATCGGAGGCCTCGTTACGCGAAAGTCGAAATGAAAGGTCGGGAATGCGTGGGCCGCCGGTACTCGAGAGTGTTATCGTGAAACGAATACCATAGAACTACAAATTCGTCGCTTTTTCCTTGCCGGTGTGAGTGCCAGGCCGAAGAGGATAGGGTGCTTTCGCGCCACCCCAACATCCCCCGACGCGTAACGGTTTCATTTCAGCCTCTGCCCTCCTCCTGGCTCCTGGATCTCCTCTCGTGCGAATACACACACGTTCGACATTCGAGAGCCTGTCCCTCTCCTGCAGGATAAACGATCAGTCACACCCTGCAACTTTTATTTCTCGCAATCATCCTCCTCGCACGGAGTGCGCCCACTTGCCCCTGCTCACCCAGCCTCCTCCACTTTACCCTTCGCTCTTCCCCGCCCCTCAAAGACTTCCCTCCGGAACTTTATTGCAAAACGTAAACTCACTTTGCTAAGGATCCGACTCCTGATTGAAAGGAAATCGTATTCCCCAAGACGTCCGCTACTGATGCGATTTGTCTAGTTATCGTTCGGCTATATGTACATTCCGAGCGTCTCCTTTTCGTATTCGTAGGAATATTGCACGGAGATTCCTTTAGTTTGTTAATAGTTATTGTAAGAAGATTTACTTCGTTTGTTAATAGTTATTCTAAGACGATTTATTTCGTTAGGTATGAAAGTAAAAGAGGAGAATTGAGATCGGAACTCTTCTCGATTGTCTAGACTTGACAAATGATTAGAGTGGATAACAGGCATTTATCGTGGAGGCTCCCCTCTCGTTTCTCGCAAGGGTCATGTATTTTCTGTCGGTCGTTCACTCTTTTTGCGGTATCGCGAGATCGTTTGAATTGCATTGGCCGTGTCCGATAACTGGACCGGCCTCGGGAGGGCGGAAGGCGAAAAAAGAAGCGGCAGGAAGCCCCGGTGGACTTTCCTGAACGAGGCGGAGAACGAGAGAACGGAGTAAAAAATTGGACGATATCCTCGTGCGATCTGGCCCACGGAACAGGCCGGACGGCATCTATTTTTTACGGCTTTGTGTGTCTCTCCGTCGACGTAGGAAAATGAAACCGGTAATGCGCGAGCATTGATAGATTCGCCACCATTTGGAGAATGGCCGGATTATGCGTGGCATAAATACGCAATTTCAGCCGGAACGCCGGTGAATCTCCCTCCTCGGGGAGCAGCCGCACTGGTTATCCGCCTCAAATTAACAAATTGCTCCTAGCAAAGAGGCCGACAGTGAACTATTGGGGTAACAGTGTACCGCTTAATCCAAAAGAAACAACAGTACTAACGAGCGGCCACTCCACCTTTCCCAGCAAGCGTGGCACAAAAAACTCAATGCTCCGATAATTCAATGATCCAAGAACGTCGCGGTTCGCCCGACTCTCTTTCCCTGTAACAACGAACTCCCGAGGAAAAAAAGTGCGCGCTGCTTTTTTTCCCCCCTAGAGCTTGGTTTTCTAATTACCCCGTGGAACGCAAGGCACCCCGCTGATACGGAACCCCAAGAAAACCGTGGCTATGAAGCCCCGTGAGCATTGTGTCGCGTTATGTTGTTAGCGTTTTTTTGTGTCGCCCTCCTCATTGTACCCATACGAGCGCACCCTTCTCCCTACACGATCCTACGCAACACGCTGCTGCTGGCATCCTACAAGGATTGCACCCCATACGCTGATTCCCATTATGCGGTTCACGGTCCTCGCTTTCCGTGTTCCGCTTTTTTCCCGGTCGCACCTAGCCCGCTCCTCTCCCCATTATTCGAGGCGAACGCCACCGCCGCCACGCCGCCGGCCCACTGCTGCTCGCGTGGTTTGACCTCATTTCCATGGAAGAGGGACGCGCTCTCCTCGAGATATCAGAATCCTACTTCCGGTGGAACGACCACCTGGCAGCCAAAGCTGACCATCCTACCGTGTACGCTGAGGGGCTAAACGCCGACGCTGCCCGCTTTCACCCCACGCACGAAATCGTGCGAAACTTTTTTATCCGCCCACCGTCGAACACGTGCCATCACCCTTCCCCTCTTTCCTCCTCCGCCGCCGCCCTCCCGCCGGTCATTAGCTGTCGCAGGACAGAGAGGTACCTTTAATTATTTACGAGCGGCGCGACTTAACCGTGACCAGCCCGAGGGATTAGACACGGGACAGCCTGGATTCCGGAAACGCGACTCGTTTGCAGGAAATTGCTCCGCAAGAGGATTCAGGATGAGAGAGGATCCTCGGAAACAGACGCTAATACCTATGTATGTAGTAGCTGCTCTCCTCTGCCACCGAGGCAGAAAGGACCAGCTATGTTCTATGAATTTTCCGCGGTGCGTATATTGAGTTACTCGTGCAATAATATAATTAGGGCCCGAAAACCTATATATGCGCGCGGACCGCAGCGGCGCGGCGGCCGTAACTTCATAATTTGATATCCAAAACAGAGGTTTCGTCGCCCGGACAAATTGCTTCGGGACGGAGGTCGGCGGTGGTTCGTGTGCGCGTACCCAAGCACTCCTCCCCATTCTTCGGCTGGAACTAGCGTTTATGGGAAATATCCGTGAGAGCCGGAGAGGATGAGATAGTCAGACTCGAAGTAAACGCGATATCTCTCGCCTGGATTTATGTGAGGCGTTATGGCCCGCCGATCTAACCCACTAGAGCTAGTCCCCGCCTATAAAGCCGAGATAATTAAATTATGGGAATAAAAAGCGGAGGCGCGCCGCGCCGCGCCGCGACGCGGAGACCGGAACGCCAGCCGCTGCCTGCTGCTGGCTTTTCGTCAGTGACGGCGCGAAGGAAAATCGTAAAAGCAGTCCGAGCGACAAATCTGTATAATGTTTTGCGATTTTTATCACCGCGCACACCCCCCTCGCAGACACTAAAAACTGTCTCTCGCTATGCCTGCCGGGAATAGAGACGCACCCGGGCTGTCCGCACACGCCCGCTTACGCGCATCGAATTTCGAAATGGAAATGTGCAGGATTTTATGCTGTCGTCAAAGATCGACATTGGAATGCGCCTAGTACCACCAGCACGCTCTCCCTTTTGTCCCTTTTAGTCTCTCGCTCCCTCCCACTCGCTCGATAGTAATACCGACTGGTTTTTGTGGCTCATTTCCTCGATAACCGTATATCACCGAATTAACGAGTTATAACTCCAGCCACGCTGCACTCTCGTGTGTCTCTCTCTCTCTCCTTTCCTCTCGCTCTCAATCCCATCGGCGCGGCGTTCCGTTCTTCTGGTTAAATAACGAAACGCGCGGCGAATAAATCTTTCCCATAGTAAACCAGTCTGCGTATCGACCAATAACCCTGGCGTTATTATCTTAGTCTTGAGAGAGTGCGATAGTGAAGTAGGAGAGTTCGCAGTGGGAATTACTCGGGGAAGAGAAAGAGGCGCGTTTGACGTGTGATACGTGCGGAAATTAGTGGGAACGCTATCAGGAATCAAAGGAGACGCGGTGGTTCGGCAGACGCTCTTAACTTAATCTCATCACGCACGCAGCTAGTACCTAGTGCCATAATCGTCGCCTTTGGACGCCGACGTTAATCAAGTTCCGAAAATACAGGAATGGCCGGAGGTGTAATTTCACCCTTATATACGGGTGTTAAAGCGCGCCGGAATGGCACCCCATGCATAACGACTCTCGACGTGTGTGTTGGCAGCATCCACCAGCGAGGATCGTTGCTTGCGCAGGTACTCTACACACGGCTTTGTATCCGTGTGTATCGTAAAGCTCGTGCTGGAAGTGTTAAATCTTCCACGCTAAATGGGACAGGACAAACTTACGCGGAAACTTGGGAAATCGCAGCCTGCTCCTCGACGAAGCATTCTGTTCACGAGTGTATGTACTGCAGACTCGCTGTAGTTGCTCCGGGAAAGCATCTTAGGCGCGCACGGGAGAACCATAATTCGCCGTAGCCCGCCTTCCGGCAGTGTCACTGCTTTATATTTATATGCTATTTAAAGCGGCGCCCGACGAAAGAGACTTTTCAGATTTACCTCAGCCGTGCATCGACCGACAAGATCCAAGAGAGGTAGTTTCAACATCTTGAAATGAATCTTTCCCATACTCGACCTTTTCCACCTCTTTCTACGCGATTTCACCTGAGTCATATCGGATTGAAGGGGGAGATTCTTCCAATCTGTTGCTGGAATAACTACCCTTGAGATTACAGTTGGAGAGGGGAAGAGGTTGAAGGGTTGAAAGGATATAAAGCCAGGGATCATCGTGCACTTTCCACCAGTTCCGAGTTTATAAAAGGCTCCTTTTTTTCAATGGCCGACGATTAGATGGTATTTCATTGAACGAGGAACTTGTAACGGGCTGGTGTTAACACTTTCCTACCCCCCGTGTGGAGGGCACTCGTACGAAGACTAACAATATCTCTTACGGACGATCGGCTTGCAATAATTGCGCGCGAGCACGCCGCTACCAGCACGAAAGGGGGAAGAGCGAGTGTTTTGTATCGGCGGAGCCTTTAAATCCGGACTTTAAATTCATTTCGTACCGACGATCGACTCGCCATTGTCCCCGCATCTGTTCTTCGGTCTGTCCGCGGGGTTTAGCTTAGGAATTAGGGTCGAGCGAACGGGGCTGGATTTCATTATCGGTATAATTTTAAAGTGGCTGTCAAGGGGTGATCGCACACAGCTTTTGACGCTTCCTTGACTGACAGAGGGGTGTCTCTCTTCCGCGCCACCTCGCTATGTCGAATTCTATCTCGAGCTGATTCATCGTTTAAAACATTTCGACACGCTCGGCTACGTACTCGGCGAGCCTCCCTAAGACACGGGGATCTGTCGCGGAAAATAGACTTAATTCGAAGTGAAAGCTTCCACGGTGCTTTTAACAGATTAGCTTGACACCAGTGCACAGCGAGATTCGCTCTTTCAAGAGTGCATCGCAAAGTTAATACCCTCGGCATTTCTGTTGGTACGCCGGCCGCGGAGAAAGGACTTCAATCTGACACACATTACAATTCAACGGCGTAACGTAAGCCCGGATGAATGGGAGGCCGAAGCAGGTCGTGAATAGCTCCTCCGAGTGTCAATATGGATACACCTATACTCATCGTGTCGAACGATCTTAAGTACACACTCGGTATAATCGTCGCTCGCCATGAATGCTTGCCAGATACGATATTCTCGACGTCTTGTTATTTCGAGGACATAGAATCCGCTTGGAGATGAGAGAAGAATTTATTAAGAGGTGGAGCTATCCAGTGCGAAGAGCAGGAGAGCAAAAAGCCGCCGGCTCTATCCTCACATAATATCTTCCTTTCTCGAGCTTTCGAAGAAGGGATCAAGTTGAAGTCGGCACAAAAGTGACCGTCTTTCCATTGGCAAGCGATAATACTATGGAATTGGCCTATCCACCAATCAGACGCTTATCCTATCTCGTTCTTGTGGCAGTGGCGCAAATTCGGGAAGTATCTCGCTTGAAATAACACGGTGGATGGCTCTCGGAACTCTCAGAATGGATGGGGATACTAATGTCTAGACAATATTTGTCTTGACCCGGGAAAGAAAATAATAAGCGGCAGGGGAAGAGCAGCTTATGTGTGCAGACAGTGTAAGTATATGTGCGGTGGGTGGTGGCGAAGGTCATAACAGGGTTATGAGCTGTGAGGTAGTTAAAGTTTTCAACTACCGGCGCACGATATAGAGGCACATCCTCCCCCTTCTGCCCAGCACCGAATCCCGTTCGTTACGTGTTTCGCGCTAAATTTGTTCGATATCCTCACGGAACGGCGTTAATCCGGACATCCCTCGAGGAAATTGCTCTTCCCTACCGCCGGTTGGCTAACAGCGTCTACTACGAAAAATGCATGAACGATTTCCGACGGCCATTCCCTCGGGCAACTTTTCCCACTACAGCCAAATAGAACAATTTAATTGTACAAATAATACGTCCAACCAAGTTCCACCGGAACACATCTTAGAATATGGTAAAGGAGAGTTTACGAATTGAAAGGTGAAAGGAAAAGTACTAAAAGTCTTATAGATGGGGGCAATAATGATACTATTGACCGAGCGGCAGATCAAGTTTGAAAACGTGCTCGACGAGATTCTTTCTGGTGGTGTCAGGCACCACCCTCTCCGGCCTTCCTAATGACAGGAGAGCAGTAGCAGTAGCAACGGGGTGCTCCAGCCCCTATCATAATTCGCAGCTTCTGCTTTCCTGTTGAGGGTTGTTGACACAATGCGGGCGCCTTACCGCAGCCCCATTCGTGCCGAAGATCGTCGAATATCAATAAAGATAGAAGAGAAAAGCGAAGCGAGGAGAACGTAGCACTCGCGCAGGACAGCACCGCTATAAGAAGAGAGTGTGCGCGCGCGCGCGAGCGGGTCTATCGTGCGGCCTATGGACATCGTTTGGAAAAGGATCCTGCGGGACACGGCGCTCGTGACGAGATCAAAGGGAATGTTTTGTCCTAATGACTGTCTGCCGGGGATGAGTGTGTGCGTGTGCCTGGTGGGGCTGATATTCCCCCGGCATCGGGCGAAATCAAACCGAGCAGCATCTTCGGGTTGGAAGGCGGCCGCGACCAAAAATGGCAAAATCGTAATATCGGCACGACGCCACCACCCACCGAGCGACTTTGTCTCTTGGGCACTGCCATAGAAATCTATCTAAGCGATCGGGACTTCACCGAACGACCTGTCGTGTCGCCGTCGTTAGAAAGCGTGGATGATTCGCTTTATCGCCCGTCTCTCACTATGATTCTTTGTTCGGCCGGCTCGGCTTTTAATTGCGAGAGCCGCCGGCTGAATTTTCCATTCAATATTCAATGCTTCTCTGGGCACAAAGCAGCTGGGATGGAACGATTACGATTGCTTCTCGGTGAGCGGACGAAAAACCATCACCAGCAGCAGCCCGGCGACCGTGAACTTGAACAATTAATCTAAATGTCACCGGCGAGTTAATTTATACGGTGCCGCGAGATCGTATATCAAGCGCTATCTTCTTCGGATATTCTCCTGGGTATGGGATGTGTATAAAGCGTTGCCCGTTAACTAGCCGAGCCGGCCTTTATCAACCCCTTCAGTTCCGTCGGGCCTCGCCTATCGCCGCGCCGCGCCGCCTCCTTCCCGCAACTCTGACGCTCGCTCCCAAAGCCGTTTCACGCTTTAATTATTCCGCCAACCGAAGAAAATCCTTAACGATCCTTCACCTTCTCGCTTCCACCAGAGATTTGCCATCAGAGATAGCTGCTGTATCTTTCAACAGTCAGATCTACCATCCTTTCCACTTTATGTTTCTATCCGTACGGTACTTGTCCGCGTCAGCTTCATTTAGCGAGGAGTATAAGTCTGTACGTTCTAATTATCCTTCGATTTTCATGCTGGTGCTACGTGCCTAATACTCGAGTGAGGTGTAACGACGCATCCTTGCGACTTACATAATACAAGATCGTATTGACTCGTGGCGAGAACGGTTCCGAGTCTCTTCATTAATCATACCTATGATGAAAGAATATCTCATGGCGAGAAGTACGGGTGCTATCACGAAGAGAATCGATCGAGTAACGGCAAGCCATGAAAGGTGCAGGAGCACCAGGATCACAGAGGGGTCGACGTTAATATTTATCGTAAAATCGCATTCCTTGCCGCGGTACATTTTATTGGCCATATCGCCGGCGTCTTAGCGCAAGATACCCCGATGAATTATTAGGTACGACTGGTATACACGATTCTCCCCCGTAGGTAGCAGGAACAATAAAAGGTGAAAGAGTGCGATGAGGAACTGGCTGATATCGAGCGGCCGCGCGCACTTCACTATTCTCCTGCTCTACTTTTACAGCTATTTGATCGCAGTTTCGCCGGAGTTTCGCGTGGTTAAATTCGCCTCTCTGTAATTGTAAATAGGAGCGCACTCCGGCCGACGATAAATCCGATTTTCGCGTACGTGCCACGTGAGTCATTCTCGTTTGCTTTATTCCGTTTGATTAATTCCGAGCCGTAAAACTACCGTAAAAGCGCGCTGCCTCCACGAGACCGGAGTCACAGCCCCATCGGACTCTACTTCGAGCAGTCGATCGTCCGCTTGAAACGATGAGCCAACACTCTCCTGCGTCTCACCATTCCATTGCAAACTATCTGTTATGGCGTATAAATCTCGTTCGGCTTAGACAAACTGTCTGATAGCAAACAGCTTCGAATTCTGATAACACGATTTCAAATATTTGTTCATATCTCTGCGAATGTAGTTCAATTTGTGAAGCTCGAGAGGATATTTCGAGTTAAGAAAGCAACAGATATTGGCAGTTTAATAATTTTCACAAGTTACTTGAACTTTTGCCATAAACTGAAGTAATTCACCTAATGCGAACATACCAATACACTTTATCCTTTAATTATCCTTGAACTAATATCCTTTATTACTCTCGGGCGATAAAAGCAATCATATCTTAGCTGTTGTCCGCCGAGAAGTAATTCCGGGCCCATTCTTCTCCGGGCAACGACCAGACACGCGATGTCCATCCGAAATAAAGATATTAAGTACGAGCCGAGCAAATACTTCTAATTGCTAGGATGGTCTTCCGGGGCCGGCTTCTTCCAGCATCTTTCATAAAATCTTTATTGTCCTGATATTTAGAGTTCGGCTGCCAATGGTGAGAGAAGGCGGGTGAACGATCGTAACAGGGATTTCGGTGGCGTGCTTGGAAACCGGCATCGGAGAAGCCGACAATCCCATATCTCTGGCTTTCACGAGTGCCACTAGCACGAGATATACTTATTAATCGCAGCGGGATACGCTCACCACGCGCGCCGCTGCTACCCTATTGCGTTTAGTATTACATAAAACGATCGCGGACAAATTAAACGGTTATGCTCCTGCCACCTGAAGCATTACCGTCCCATAAAAAGGCCAGTAATCCTCAGACGTCTTTATAACACCAACGATAACGAATGGCTTCGCTCGCTCCATGTATGATAGTTTCTCTCGGCCAAGAAAAATAACCTGGGCCATGAGAAGTGGAAAGTACCACAACTCCAATGGACTGAGAAAGAATTGAATTATTTAAGTACGCTATTTTACTCTGTTGCATAAATACTAACATATGTAGCATAGTAATTTGTCTACGAGTAAACATTGGTGGCAACACAAATTTAAATCTCGTTCGATATAAAGCACGAAGGGGCACTTACGGAGTGCAAAGTATTAGAAAACGTGACAAGGATTGATTCTCGGCTAGGCATTCCAGAGCGTAATGCAAGCCAGGGATAAAAAGTGCGCGAACAAAAAGTCCTCTGCGTCTTAACAGCTCATTACTCCGGTCTTTATTGTGATGTCATAAAGCAATGTGTACCCCCGCCACTTCTCTTTCTCTCTTTCTCTCCTTCTCTCCGTTGGAGCGAGTCCCTTTTTTCGTTTGTCGAGAGGTGAGTCATAGTATTAGCGGCAGCAGAGGTGTTTGCTCTCGACATTCTACTCTAGCCGCAGGTACACAAGCCGCGATACCGATCGCGCGGTGACTAATCCGAATAGTTCTTAATCAGTGTCTACTGTCTGCGGAGGGAATCAATGTCCAAATGTCAAGGGACGTGGCGTTGGCAATGGGACGCTCGGAATTCCAAGGCAATATCATTGGGGAAATAGGAATTGGCAGACAGCGGTAATAAATAGGGTGACAGGTCCCGTCGCATCGCCACCGAGCAATTGCATCCAGGTGCTCCCCATGTTATGACGTAATAATCCAATGGAAGCTAACCCTAATTCACAGGGAGAGCCGCGACCGAACGAGCGGCTAGAGCTGCTCGAGTAGGTGGACAGTATAGCCGGTGCAGTGCTCCTCCTGATGGTCAGTCAGGTCAATGCATGCTCGAATGTGCCTAGCACGTGTATCCTTGCGGTGAACGCGAGAGAGCGAGAGCTCCTGATGCACGTCCCGACACACCTGATGCCCGTTAACATCTACCCGGGCCCCTCTAGATATCCGATCCTACCTGAACCTGCTTTAGATTCGAATCTATACATACATGATGCGGATGTAATTACCCGGCAAGATCATCCCACAACCGAGGCACTCCGTGACAGATAGCTAGGAATATATTTGTTTGTCGGAACAACAGCTATACTTCTCACTCGCTTTCACAAAAGTGAATACAAATGTACTGGATAATATGGAAATCATAGTAGATTAATTAGAATTATATAAAGATATTCCAGAAAATCATTGGAAGAATATTATTTTGTATGTTTGAAAATTGATCAAGAGTTTAAGTTTATCAAGATAGGACTCGCGGTGATAACTGGAATCGTGGACATTCTAGCGATGATACGATGCTAGGGGAAACGCCCGGCATTAGCAGGTAGAGGATAAACAGAGATTTCCAGTGCTAGGAGAGTTACCCGAGGCGCATTAAGTAAAGCGAGCAAAAACGGCCACGATAAATCATCGAGTAACCTACAGCCTCGGGTGGTGCTCCCCGTTACAAGGGCCCGACAAGCTATCACAGTGCGCGCCTTTTTCCGGCCGCTTGTACACGTTTTGAAGCGCAATCAGCGTCACTCGTGCGAGACCGCCGCGCTGGATTGCCATCGGTTCGATCGATCGCATTCGCGGCAGCTCGGAAAAACTGTGGGATACGGGCAATCAATATTATCGCTCAACAATCCGCGGCCACACACTTTCCATTTCCCTAATGAGTGGCCTCGGCACAGGCACACCTGTAGCCCGAGCAACGTCGGTGTTCAAGCCACGCGCACAATCATCGTGACTTGCATCAGAGAGACTCCTGCGCTCCCAATACCCCCCCGAGAGAGCGAGAGAGAGCGAGCAAGGGGAAACAACCTTTTCGATGCAATTAGTATTTTCTCCAGAGGCGAACTTCTGTCCTGAAAGGCTCACTAACTTCGTACTGTGTATCTCAGAGCCGCAGGGCTTCCCATTCTAAGTCCACGTCGATTTATCTAATTTATCATTTATCATTGGCGAGTTCTCTGGCGCCGGGAGTATGGTTTGTAAATCGGAGAGGCTAGGAGCGCGGCTGCTGAGCGATTGGCAAATTAGTGATCACTTTCCTGGATCGCGAAAAGGGGCCTTCAAGTGTTGGGTGCACCTTGCAATTTCCATGCGCCCGAGGCGGTTGGTGAGCAGTGTTGCTAGAGCCACGGAGCTACATCCATCAAGGCCAGTGAACTTGCTACTTGAACCTAGAGCGCCGCTCGCCTCTGCGGTTCTTGCGGTCGCACAGATTTTACAACGTTTCCCTCAGCCTATTCTGCCCGGGCACCCTTTTCCCGCTGCTCTTATTAGTGGCAGCCTGGCAAGCAGCCAACCAGCCAAGCCTATACGCACTCGCGGTAATCTCTAGATGGTAATGATGACTCTCCTTGATTTCCTGGTGCGGTTTGCACGGCACGAGCCGAGAACCTCGCCGCGGTTAATCGACGACAGGACGAAAAGAAGGAGAGGAAGAAAAGAGGCTGGCGTGAGCGAGCGAGCGAGCGAGTGAGCGACGACGACACGCCTTGGCCACGGGGCGAAATCTTCCGAGAAGCGATCGCGATTACCACTCTCCTGCCAGGGCGAAACTCGGAAGCTGCCAGCACCGTTTTCATAATGGGTACCGACTTCGCTGGCCGGCTTTACTCGTAATTATCACTGACCACTACCAGCAATAACGGGGAGGGAATTCGAGCAAGAACGCATTCAACCTGATCCGTATAAGTGGCCGGAAGATGGGTGTTCGTTTAGTGAGTTAAGACTTGGGACTCCTTAAAACGGGATTCCCTCGAGAGTACGTAAGAAGAGAGTTCCTAAGAAATAGTCGAGTATTCCCAATTCCAAATTTTAGGAACAGTTTTATTACCACCTTGGAATCTATGCAACTCTACATTTATTACAAAGTACTGAGAAGTAAGTTCCAACAACTTCCAGTGTAATATAAGTTCTTTCTATTTTTTGGTTCCGAAACAGAAGACGTGGGAGTATGGCGAATTCATCCCCGTAGTTTATGGTAATACGTGTGACGAAGAGAGGCAAAAGACGTCGGGAGCACGCGTCGAATAAAGGATAATGCCGGAGCATAAAGCAGAGAAGTATAGGAAGCAATGATACGCGCGCTCCGCTCTGAATGCACTGGAGCATTCAAATATTTAGCAGGGGCTTCCACTCCTCCGGCGATTCCTTTTTCACTGCGCTTCATTTACCCGGACGTTGCGCCCCTCGCCAGAGCCAGGAAAGAACTTCTCCGCCTCTGGCAGAGAAGAGAGCTTTCCGAGAGAAATTTTCGCGAGATCCACCCGACGCCTCATTTGATCCTGCCAAAGCGGTTTGACGAGGCGTATGCTCTCGCGATCCGACAGTTTAAAACGGCTCCTAGAGTAACTCGCAAACTCTATCGTTTTATCTGCCAGTCAGAGAAGCACTGTCTTCAATTCTCTCTTTCCCGTTTTCATGGGGCTGTTACTTCCACTTGAATATCGCAGATTATCATTGAGATAGAAAGAATATGCGCGCGTTGTCTGAGACATGGCAAGCGAGCATCGGCAGCTGCCAGTCGAAAAGGCGTCAATTATTCAGCACAGTAATTTCGTAGTCCCCGAAGCAAGATTATTGTGATTAGCGGTCCTCGAGTGGCTTGTCACTCGGGCGGCGTGCGCACAAAGCCCGGGCATTAATACAAGATCGATCGGCTTATGACAACGTAATGAGCAGTATCCGTTTTGAGGCAGCCCGGCAAACAGACGAGCTATAATCGCCAGTAATCCACGATAAAAGACGAAAGAGAGAGGGTTGCTCCCGCAGAGGAGGAGAGAATTCGAGGAGGAGCTCTCTCTGTGAGACTCCTGATCTAGTGGAGTGCCTGTCAAGATAGTCGAAAATAAGAGGAGATTTTTCGACTGTTTCCGCCTGGGCTTGGCGGCACTCCGCGCCAGAAAGGGAGCACGGCGCATAGCGTAATTAACGATTACAAAGTATTTCGTACAGATGATTATCAGTCTGCGCCGGATCCACGGGGGATTCTCACTCCATAACTTCCGTTACTTTGATGTGCCGAGCGTCTCTTGTTTTCTACCCCATTGTGTCGACTCTTACAAGCACCAGCGGCTGCTGCTCCTGCACCCTGCTTAACTGTATATCGCTACGTATACAGGGTGGAGTGTAATTCATAGTACTAACGAGCTACAGTACAAGCTTGATGCATCCATACTGCTTGTACAAAAAATGAGAAAGACCTTGTAACTCGAGGCTGTCCCAGAGAAACATGCAGGATTTCGAAAAATCATATGAAAAGATTTATCAGGTAGCTATTGTGATTCAAGCTCACTCACTCCACCCTGCCATCCAAACGCAAGAGTGGCTTGACCCTGAATTTAGATAGGGACAGAAGTATCCAGACAAAGAAGTAATTCAGTGACGGCAATGAAATACCAATTGATCGAGCCCTCGAGATTCGATTCTTCAGTAGTCATTCTTCATTGATCAGGAGTACACTTTGATCCGTTTGTATCGGGGAATTAGGGCTCACCCAGTATAGGCTGTGGAGGGAGCGAGAGAAAAAGGAGAAGCATCTCTCAAAAAGGCACGCCGATGAAGCGCGGAATTACGGGGCTCCATTCTACCGCGCGCATTGTCGGCAGAGGGAGAAAGAGAGCGGGACGTTTTAATTGGCGACCCCCGATGAAGAGCACTCTCGGCCTCCTCCACGTCGAAAATGAACTATCACGGTGATACGCGCGTTTTCACCGACGATAAAGATATATTCCGCGTGGTTAACCCTCCGCCGCCGTTTACGCCGATCTGCACTCACTCACTCACTCTATCCCTCCCCTCCTCCCCCCACCGTTCCTACCAAGGATTATCCGATATCTTCCGTGGAATTGCGCGCACTCCACATGCATTTCGAAGCCAAGCGAGTGCTCGCTCGAGTAGTGCAAGGATTAATACACCGCGCTTTCCTACGCTTTTAAGCCGAGAGAGCACTGACAGTAGGCGCTCGCTCTCTTCTCTAGGTTCTCGGCCTGTAATCAAACGGGCGCCGAGTCCAAGTGCGAATAGTGCTCGGCGCTGCCCGCGGATAGGAGAATGCATAAACGATTGGAGAACGAATAAAAAGTGGAGCGAAGGAGGAGCCCCCAAGGCTGGCCTTTCGATCGCACTTGCAAAATGAGTTATGGGACGTCGCTTAATCGAGAGCAGCTAGCCGAGAGGCCAACTCAGAAGAGAGAGAGAGAGAAGCCCTGCTAGCACCGAGCGACCAGTGATTAATACGTCGGAAAATGAAGCCACGCACTCTCCTGCACTTATCGACAAATAGTGCTGCTCTAATGGAATATTGCCGTCAGATTTACGATTCATTAAAAGCATGAGTATATACTTCGCGCGTGCATTGGATCGATCCGGGCATTATCAATGACTTCCTCCCGCTCAAATGAGGGATCATGCTCTTTTTTCTTTATCATTAGCTGGAGGATTATAAGGCCTGTACGCACCTTTATTACTTCCGTGCCTCTGTGATGTATTACTATAGGGAATAATATTGGATTAGTTCACAGTAATCTTGTGACTTTTTGCGCGATTGCGAGTTCTTGTTTGGGTTTTTTGCCGCTCGGGGTTTATGAAATTCATAGGGACCGGTCGGTAACACTAACGCTAGTAAGTACTAACGAACTTAATGATGTGTCAGGGTCATAATCGCGCATCATCGTTTCGAGGCCGAGGTATATAAAGCATATGTTTGAAAGCACAGGGTAATCGAGCATCAGAGTGAGAAGAGGAAGGCCACTGGACCGCTCGACACAATGGATAGAAGCATGGGGGCCATTAAAGAGGCGCGATTAAATTTAATTACCAAATTTTACGATTATTTGGGGCGCGACGCGGCCGAATGTGCTTGCACGCATGGGAAACACCGAACGCATAAGAGGGCGCGAAGAGGCCGCAAAAACGAGCGCAAAAAATGAATTGGAATTCTCGTGCCAGGCGCATACAGTCCACTAAAACTATAAATCTGACTGGCGTGATATAACCGGCCGCGCTCCGTTCTTCCTCGCAATAAAACAATAAATCTACTCTTCTTCCGTTTCTCATAAATGGCATTAAAGCCTTTCTTCAAATACACGCGATTTATATTGCTTCGTGAATATGAAAAGCTTGAATAAGAGAGTCAAAGAAGGGTCGAAATGTTTTTATCACGTGCGCAGCTAGATTTCTTTGAAACCCTATAACCTTTCCAGGGTGTATCAGTTGACCATTTTGCTAAACTATACCTGAGCGGAGCAATGTGGAATTCACTAAAAAGGAAGCGTACCGTAAACACAATTTGGAGAGGCTGCAAAGTCCCGAGCGCATTTTCTGTCGCCAGATGTGGGTGAGAGCGGGCAGTCGTAAACCGTAAACCCCCGGCGTGTGAAGAACTTACGGGGTGCCGGAATTTTTAAGAAGGTCGAACATTGCCCTCTCTGTGCCGTCTCCGGCCAATTAGCTTTTCGACCAGCACTTGAAATTCACCCCCAACCACGCATCCTTCTCAGTATGTACTTGAGCCAGCCATAAGCCCCTCATCCTACAAGACCTTCTAGTCCAAGTTCAGAGCTTGCACGGAGTGCACGTATTACTTCCTCCTAGTCCATTAATCCCAGTGATACGGACTGGTAACTCGCGTGTGAAATTAGAGTGTGAAACAATTAATCATACGAAGAATACTGGGCGGAGATGCGCGCGGGAGAAGCCAATTCCAATCTACGGAAAACGAAGCGCGGCAAGGATCCCGTGCTATTAGCCAGAGAGGCATGATTAAACGAGGCTCGCCCTTTCTCCAGCCGTAATGGTCTCTCGTGCCGCTCTGGAACTCGTGTTTACTTTTACGCCGCCCATCAAAACAAACTCGAACGTGAACTTTCTCGAGCCGCCGCGCCGCCGCGGTGTGTCCTGCCCTTTTGCTTTCATTAGCCCTCTGAATCCATCGACGTGAAACATCTCTCGCGTAAACCGGCATCGTAACTACTTCTGCAATTCCTCCTCTTTTGTATTTCCAGCCTTTATTTCGTATCGATCGTTTCTTCAGATTAAATAGGCATCGTCTCATGTGAGTGATCAATTTTCCCGGTAGTTTGTATTAAAGGTTCGTTTGCACACATCTGTGACGTATCATTCACGTGTTAATGTAATGTAAATTCAGTGCTTCAGTGTACTCGGTAAAGTATAAATATCAGAGTTTGTTTTAATAGTCAAGTTATTTCTTTTTCATTAACAGTATTGGCATGCTACTAAAACTCAACGACACGGTTACGTAGCCGATGTATGTGACGGGTCCATAAAAAGGTCGGTTAGTGAAACGCTGGACAGTTTGACGGAATGAAAAAAGTGCGCTTAACGTACGCTTTAATGACGGGTCAGAGACAGAGACAAGCGGGACGGTAGAGGTCTTTTGGCAATAAAACGGGGCCCCGTGTACTTTATTGTCCGGAAGACGCTGAACGATTTGGACAGTTGGACGTTCGACCAACGAATTTCCGGTTTATAAGCGAGCCGTAACAGGCGTAACGCCACGCCGTTAACGATTAACGATTCATTTAGTGAACGTTTAGTGCAAGGCAGAACAGTTTCGACTGGTATTTCGACTGGCTGCTCTTGCACGACATGTCGAAAGCTCCCTGCTGTTGGATTTGGATTATAGTTAGAAGCTAAAACACATACGTTTCTAGAAGGAGATGCAAATTTCAGGTACTAAATTCCAGTCATATACACCAATAATTCAATATTTGTTTCAAAAGATATTCATATGCAATACCATAAACTGAAAATGTTCTTAAATTCCAAAGTTATTGGAGATTTATTCATAAAGTATTTATATTACTATGATCTTCTACCAAGTAGAGCTCATTAACTGTCAAACGTTTAGTTCTGAAACTAATATCTAGTATTCCTAGTATCTGATACTAGATTGCGTTATAGTCTGATCTCAGACAAAGATTCAAGATCCTCATTTCCTAAGTTTCTATACGATTTTCTGAGCCGAGCTATGGCGCAAGTCATTCCCGTAATGCCTCCCCGTCATTTCAAAGTTAGTGGCACGTTAGTACTGGCACTAAAGTTCGCTTTCAAGCCAGGAGACAATTCGTCGACTCGTTAATGCCGTTGTACCGTGTCGTATAACGCATTCGGCAGCGTGATTAAACCAAGAATCGATTAACTAGAGCAAAAATCCCACCGCTCTTTCAACCGATCTAAAAAACTGGAAATTAACTTAATGGACACTCGGTGCACTCAGTGACAGTCGGGTAATTCCGACTCTCCCTCTTGAAAGCGACGGTTTTAAAATCCTATCACGCTTATTTCCCCAGCAATATTCTACAGATGGAATCCGAGTGCAAGTAGTATACTCTGTTTCTTCGGAGCACATACTCCGGCGAGCGTGATAGGGTCGAGATTTTTCAGGGAACTTAAGATCATTTGCTAGTAGCATAAATTGTATGCATTTAGCAGGCGGGGATTTTTACACGATTTCCGGATACGCCGGCCGGCATGAATACTTAATGCACTGTGATGCTGGGGAGAGAGAGGCTCCGGGGATCATATCACTTTGTCCATAACGGCGAGCCAGTGAGAAGAGGACTCTTTTAAAAGTAACGATGTTACCCATCAGCGTAGCTGCGCTCTTTTTCTTTGCATTGTTAATCTGTTGCGTGTGTTCGCTCACTCGCACGCTCGCCCGCTCATGGTACATTTATATAGCCGATACTTTATCGCGGCTAGGACCTCTTAACACCTTTCATAGTTGGCATGCTCCTGCTCTTAAAGCGATTGCCAGTAAGTGTACTTTGTCTAAGTACATACACTCGACACTCGCGGATGCACACACTTCGGCCTGCCGCTGATACAGCTACCACTGTCTCTTAGCGCGAGCTTTTTACCAAATGGTCCCATTTGCCGGCCGCCTTCGATATGCATCGCCTCCCGCTCCTGCCCTCGCTTCGCCTACCTCGCGCGATTAAACCTCTATCAAAACAAGCTAATTCCGCTTGGAATTCGTAGCTGATGACAACCGCTAATAGTCGCCACGATTACAAAACGTGTACCACTCCCGCAAGAAAATAGGATAGTATTCGAAATGATCAGCAAGCACTTAAATTATTTCACTGTAAATCATGTAGGGTTTCCTCGGAACGTAACCCGCAGAACATAATGCGAAACTTGACGAACTTCGCCGAGCCTAATCTAATCCCACTAATTGAACCGTCTACGAAAGCGACCAGCACGTGCACCATACCAGCATACTAGCAAGTACGCGCAGCCGGCAAAGTGGCTCACAGCTAATTATTCAGGAGGACGCGAGAGATCGATTAACGTTTGAGCAACCGCGCAGCAGAGGTAGAGGGCAGAAGGCAGCAAGATCGACAATGGGTTGTGCGCGAGGCAGAAGGCAGAAAGGCCTTTTTCCGCGCGGTACAGTTTGTCGCGCGAGAGAGCGAGGAGAGAGGCGAGGAGGAGGAAGAGAAGGCAGGCTCTCTTCTCTTCTCTCTTTCCTCCGGCATCTCTGTAGCCTATGCGGCCGCGCCCGCGTGTTCCTTTATTCGACGCTGCTCCCTGGCGAGCGAGGGAAGAGTAACCCAGCCATAAATATCCCGTAGGGTAATTAACCCTTTGAGGACTTTGAGGCTTTGACGATTTTAATAATCTTAAAAGACAGCAGCGGACCCCGTGATTAGTATTTCTCTCCGGTGGATGCAATCGACGGTACTCTTTACTCTCCTCTCTCGCTCTATCTCACTCGCTCTCCTCTTCCTTGCATATCCTCTACCAACGCCGCGCCGCTTAGCCACGCTTGTACTCGAGTATCACAAAGTGCCGCTTGCAATGTACAACCAGGCCTCTCTGTACATTGGAACGAAAAAATACGCTGGGCTGCACCACCGCCAACTAATTCCCGTAATCGCGAGTCGATTGGAATATAAACGTAGCGATCATTATGTGCTTCCGTTGAGCAGTTAATGAGCAGTTCCTAAGCCTCTCACAATTAATGATTCGCTTGGCATTTAACCTCTTGTTGAATCCTTCCATAATGATACTAATAAGTAGCCAGTAATCCACCGACAGTACAAGTTTATTAGTGTGACATTTGTAGTGTGTCATTTTTGATTAGTCTATAAATTAGAAATCCAGAGAGAGGATATATGAAGTATGTCAAATAGAAATGTATGCATTGGTCAATCTATGAGTTAAGCAGAACAGTCGTCAGTGTAAATGATTACACAAGATTTATTACAGCAGATATGCAGTTTACCATTAGGATAGTGAAATAACAATACTCCTACTGCTTGTGCATCTACGAAATACTGTGCAGTAAAAAGTATTGCAAATCTCACTCACCAGTATGGTGATAAGCACAGTGACTCTGTAGACTCGAGAGAAAGAAGCAGCTGTAATCTAGTAATCTTGTAATGCTGGGGGCAGAGCGCCCTCAAAATAATGCAATTGCTGTGATGGTGTAACTTTTGTGGCGCACGGTACACACACATTCGCGTAGAGGTACATGCCACTTTGAAGTATTGGCATAAAGGGCAGTCCCGGCGGAACCAGGCGAAAACAAAGCGCGGCGAACATAAAACGACCCTTACTTGCCAATAACACACGTGGATTGTTTCAAAAAGCTAATTTTTCTCTTTGCCCGCGCTGCACCGCGGAGTCAAAGGACTATGTACGTCATTATGGACCGCTCGCTCGCCGGGATACGAAATTCCCGTGATATTTCGAGCCGAGTGTGTCTTGGCTTACGTTTTCCCTCGTTGCCAAGCCACTCACGTAATAGCGCGTTACCGGGACGAACTTTGGCAAAGCCTCACTCCACTTCACTCAGGAAACACTGCTCGGCGCGCGCGCGCCCGATCGAACTGATCAATACTGCACGCGGCCCGGATTATTCGGAATCCGATCGATCGTAATTCAAAGTGAAACATGAGGATTTACCATTAAAATATGAAGAAGTTTCGGAAGCACTCAAACACACTGAAGCACACACCACTGCCAGAAGCCATTATGCGGTGAAACAGTTCAATATTGTATAGAACAAAATAGCGGCAAATACCTTACTGTTAATTTTTTATTTTAACTTATTATGACGTTTGATAGATTACCAGGATCGATCAGGAGGTTCTATCGAACATATTTCTAGAGTTTCATAGTGATTGGTCTATTCGTTAATTAATTATTAGAGTTTTAATACTGCTTGATTGTTCAAACAGGAATCAAACGGGCGGTGTTACCACCCACCGCCCTGCGCGTCCCTCCGCGCAAGTTGGTCGCACTGCCAACGCGTATTTCAGTCTACTTTGTCCCGTGTAACCGGCTTTTCCCTCCTGTTGCTTCTTGTGTTTATCGTGTATGCACATCGCTAATTGTGATACCTTCGCGAAGTACTAGTGGTCATTATCGTGTCAAACAAACGGAAGCAGAGAATTTGTGCCGGCAGTGCCGAGTTAGAATGTGTATTCGTACTGAGTTGATCAACGAAGCATCGCTGCCGTTCGCATTCGTGATCGAGGAATCAGCTGCTGCGATCGAATATCGTTCAATCAAGTAACTATTTGCATAATTCGCATCTATTATGTTAAATATTCGCATTCATTTAATCTCTCTTTTGTTATTCAGAACATGGACGACGCACTGCACTTGTGGTTTTTAACCCACATTTCTTCATAACAATTGGAAACAAATGGGAACAAATTCTTGTATTCTCCTAATGAGCAGTTGGTGAGACAGCTAATATACTAACACTAGTCTTTTTGTGTAAAGTGGCAATCATCCATGCAATGATACAGATGCAATGCAGTAATATGCGTTTAATGTATACTTTGCATAATAATACGTTGATACTTGATTGAATAGAGATTTAACCAAAGGGATTTGCATACCATAGTCCATACTGTTTGCAATGCACACAATGTGCTTCACATACTATGAACTAGCTAATGTATTTAGAATGTAATAGGTCACTGACTATTTCCATAGTTAATATGGAATAACTCCAAACATTAAAAGCAAAGCAAATATTAATAATGTTGCTTGTGCATGATGTAATTATATTCTATAGAGATATAACAGCTTACACAGGGTTATACTTTAACAATTGCATAACTTGATTGAATTTGCAAACCTATATATGTATGTATGAATGCTAATAGCTGGTGAACAATACTTTGAATGTTATATTCCACATTGTCATTGTGGAGTTCATATTAATGCAAGCAAGCTTTTGAGAAATGGTTCTATTTCCTAGCAGCATCTGTTTTAAGAGGAAAGCATGTAACACTTAATGACTGTTGAGTATGCCTGCTAGTCTGTTTAAAAGTTTGGAGAAACAAGTGAGAACTCGTGAGTCTCGCACGGAGTAATGAAGGACCCTCTCGTGTCTCGAGTCTATCCGGTAGAAGAGCGTTAAAGAGCTTGTCTACGAGACAAATCGCGCCCATAAAGGAACACGAATGCAGTGCTAGGCAAGCGTACGGGTTTCGAGTCTCTCTGCCACGGAAGTGGCACCGAAAGTTTCGAGTATTCTAACCAGCGAGAATCCGCGTCTCTCGAGGAGTCATTTAAGTGAATGACGAGCAATGGATTAGCCTAATGACACGAGCATGCAGTGGCGACACGAGGCAGAGGTGCAGACTGGTACGATATTCATGGCACGCGATTCCGACATCAAGAGCGACGTGAAAACCCACCGGTTGCAGATACCAGGGCACCTCGAGGCTTCCACTCCTTTTATCGAAAGCTTGCTCTTTTACGACAAGCCGGCACATCGGCCACGATTCCCCTTTTATTGTACCGCGCCGCCTACCTGGCAGAGGGCGAACGGTGACTTATCGACGCCGCCGGGATGTGTGTACACATATCGTGCGCGCACAATGCTCCTCGCTCGTTACATCGTGTGTTACAAAGCGTGGATGATACGCGTGTAAATCTGTGGAACACGGTGTTAAGTGTTGGCGGGACTAATGGAAGCGGCTCGTTGGAGGCTGCGGGCAAAGCGAGGAAGCCGATTATCGGTCGAGAGAGGACAGGGTCTACCAGAAAGCCTCTCCTGTATCGGTGAGTGCCTTGTCCGCTAATTACTTTAATTGCAACACATACCTGCGTGAGCGTTAATGCCCTTGCAACTACATAGACATCCGCACTCCCCCGCTTGTAGGGAAATGCAATTTGGCCGATTGCCATCGTCCTTGATTTCCTTGAGGTGTACCATTTGTTAGCCGGAAAAGTGAACGGCCTGAATAATGACTGTATTATTCAAATGAACTCTCGTCATTAAGAACTTCCGCGATTCTTCTTACTCTTTTCATCGCGCGATAGAAGCTCGTTAATTCATTGGGCGGTGATTAGTACACGCCAGATTCAGATAAAATGCCCTTTGATTTCGAGCAACTCCGCTCTTTTATCAGATGATTAAAATCTTCTCTCCGCGCATTGTGTTTGCAATACACAGTTTATATTTTTCACGTCTCATATTTTTAATATCTCGCACTATACGCGCCGCTATTTAATTCAGTGCTCGGCAGAGAGCAATTTGCAGCGCGCGCTTTATTAAAATTCTGCCAAACTTTTTGATGTTGACTAATAAATGTTGACCTACAAAACAGAGTGCTGGCACTGCACGAGCTGGGCATTCGGGAAAATAATAAACGCCCGTTCTATATGTCCCTACACAAATACCACTCCCAGAAAATCTGGGTTACTCAGTATTATTAAAAATACCAGTTGGAAGTGGCAAAAAAGCTTGCTAAGTGTGGGGTTCGAACCCACGCTCCCAGAGGGAACCAGAGCTTAAATCTGGCGCCTTAGACCGCTCGGCCAACCTAGCTCGTCGGTCACGTGATCAAACAAGTCGAGTGGAGAGCCCTTCACGATACATTTACTATCTATACGTATTTCAACAGTCATATTATATATGTAAGTGCTATTTTTAGCTTATTGATATATAGTAATAGTATCTCAAGAGGAAATAGATAAACAAATGCCTTAAGTAGCTTGTATAAGACCACTGCCTTCAACAATGCTAGGTTGGCCGAGCGGTCTAAGGCGCCAGATTTAAGCTCTGGTTCCCGTATGGGAGCGTGGGTTCGAACCCCACACTTAGCAACACTTTTTTGCTTTCTGTTCATTAGATTAGCGTACTTCACACGTATACGACATTGCTGGTTCACATATATGTGAATTAAATACGTATCACTGATTTATATTATTTTTTAGATTTCTCCGACATATGTATTGAAAATATTTTCATAAATTGAACAATTACATTGTATATTTAATCATTCAAAGCTTATTACATCGTTAAAGTTAACCGAGAAAAATTGTGAATTTAACTGGGAGTGAACATTAGTAGATTGGAAATCAAAGCTGTTACGAAAAGTCCATTAACATTCGCAAAGCAACCCCAGGAAGGAGATAAATGGTACATAGCCTTGGGTCGTGCGACTGATGAGCGCGATAATTGGCTCGAGTATAAATGACTTGATGAATAGTCATAGACAATTAGGGAAGCCGAGATAAGCTGTTAGTCTCCGGACGATCAATTTTGGCACTCTAATCCATTTGTGGGGAAACGACAGGCAAGAATAATCCGAGCGTTGTCCTCTTGCACAAGAAACTAGGACATTACTATCTATTACAAGAAACACTCGTACTTCGAGTATTTGTTTAAACTTCCACCGAAGCCTAAAGGGGTAGGGAGAGTCCTTAATATCATTATCGACGTCTGATCGTTTGACCGAGGTTTTTGTGCGAATCGTCCTACCGGGAAGGAAAGAGAGCCGATTAAATCGGATTACCGAATCACCAAGAGGCGAGACGGGTGAGAGTCCTGTTCCCAGAAGACCAGGACTCGACACCGTAAAAGTGTCATGAGACCGGTATACACACCCTATTCAGAAGGGGAGTCCATACAGCCAGGACGTCGAAAAGAACAGGCGCACCGGAGAGAGTAAGCGGGACGTAGCGTAGTACGAGTTGAAATGCTCGTTGAAATGCTTGTCACAACAATTTCGCCAAAAAAGGCACAACACGCTGCGCCGACGTACAATGGACGGGGGACACTTGTAATTTCATTCCGTCGCATCTGTTGTCATTCTCACGTTACATTGGATCTCAGGCACGCTCTCTCCTCGGCCGGCCTTCTCTCGGCTTCTCGCGCAAGAGGCGAGGCGAGGCGAGGCGCGGCGCGGCGCGCGCAAGAACCGGAGAGGTAGTCGCGCTGAAAAAAAATCTGACGTATTTCAAGCAACCCTTGCGCGAACGGTGCACAATGGGGGCCGTGGAAGCTAGTAGTCCCCCTGCAGCTAAGGGGTGCTGCTGCCTGCCAGCTATCCTGTCGATACCGTCGTCGAGGTATAAAGCTTCCAGAACGAAAAAAAGGGAAGAGAAAGAACATCGGGGGGAAAAAAGAGCGCGCGCAAGCGAGCGAGTGGGGTGGGTCGACCGCGAGATCAGGGTGCTCCGCATTATCTCCTTTATGCTTCTCTAGCGTCGGGCGTTTTTTTCGCATTATTTTCATCGCTACGCTGCTTATTAAGGGCCCACTTTGCATTATGTAATTCGTCTTATCGGCACTCGGAGAGCAGCCGTCGCCTAGCGAGCTCTTGAGAGACGTCGAGTGCCTACAGCTCAGCCTTCACTCCTCATTCCGCGCCGACTTCTCCCGGCGAAGTAACGTGTAAATCTAATTCGATCGTAACAGGTGATTCGCCGCGAGGGAGAGAAAGAAATTGGGATACAAATGCGAATGGAAATCCATTTTCTGGGAGTTGATCCATCGCGTCCCCTTGTCGTATTCGACATCGAGCGGATCGCATTTGTAATGCTTACGCGTTTCAAGCCTGACGTTCCGTAAAATCGCATTACCGGGATTTCGAATATTAAATTCATCGGCTCCTCCTCTTGCCAGGCTATCGCCTCGCTTTACCGTCACCTTAATCGAACTTTAAAAATGCGATTTCCCACCGAGGATCTTAGTGACCCGTGCGACCCCAAAAACCGATCTAACTTTCCTTCGACTTGACGTCCGTCATTCTCCTAACTGATATGTAAGAGTCAGCAGAGGAGACGAGGCTCACAGTGGGATTCTTGCTATTTATGAATGCACCTTCCACCGCGGGACTCCATATTCGGTTGCAAACCTGTGGTCAGTTGCAAACCCACTAGCTGCTGTCGACAATGTTGAGATATTGCGAAGATGAAAGAAGAATTAATCAAGCGGCAACCATAAATAACGATTCCGAACCCAGCCGGCCTGTTGGCGTGTGCCTGCTAGTCAGACAATGGATGACAAATTGCGCAAAAGCAAAACAAACCGAGGACTAGATTGAGCTGGCCGCTCGATTTGGCGGCTTTGCCACTGTCATCAATATAGCTGCGCGGGACATAATCTCACGATAGTCACGTCCCCAAAGAAAAATGGCCTTTTTCGCCAGTGTCCACGGCTTCTTTCAGTGGAATCGTCCTTTGCTTCTCTAGCGAGAACGGCTAAGGCTCAGTGTCACGGAAGATCATAGGGCTGAACGTGCAATAACTTTTAACCCCATCCACGTTATCGATACATTCTTGCCTCTTTCACGCTCAAGAGAAAAATCATTAGATTTAGTTCAATAAAACCATTCACACTCGAGTTGACGTTGAGCTCACACTTAACTCACAGAGAGCACTCGAGTGCGAGAGAGAAGTCATTATGAGCGAAGCATCAGAGTACCTACCTGTAATATGAAGTAGGCTTTAAAGGCTTGGTGCGAGTCGTGTATCGTTGCTGCGAGTTTCTTAAAGACAGCTTGCGAAAACGAGCTTGATCTCGCACAGGGTTATCTGTAGGTACGTAAACATCAACAAGGAGAGAGGAAGGCAACGCGCGGGCGCACTCGAGATGAGGGTTAGAGGGAAAGTCGACTTTGCACAGGGGGGATGAGATCGGATCGGAGGTCTGTGAAAAAAAGGTGGTAGAGAATAGTCTTAAGAGCAGGAGGCCGTGGCAATCGTAAATGTTTAATATCGTGATTAAAGGCGCTGGCGCCTCTCATTATTATTTCAGTCTGGAGGACATTTCGCCCGGTCGGCTGGCTCCGCATCAGCAGCGTGCCTCCGTCGACGTCGTTGTCGTCGACGTTTCTTTTCAATTCTCACTTTCCTTCGCCGGGCTTAAAAATCCTCGCGAAAATTAGCCGCCTAAATATTTAAAGCGTGCGCAGCCCTCCCCCTGCCCCGGTGGAACGGTGGATATGCTGGTGATGGTGGTGGTGAGGCCGTGCCGAGGGGGCACGATAGAGAAGAGGAGGGAAAAAAAGGCAAACTAAAAAAAGCGAGAATACAAAAACCGTCTGCGGGCAGCATTATTGTTCCGGGCATGGAGGCAGGCGTGATCTCTTCCATCTGATGGATTCCTACTGGAGCCTCCTCGAATCCTCCACCACCATCATCGCCTCCTCGCGCACCAGCTTCTCTTGTCACTTCCCGTTGCACTGCCTCTGCCATTGGATAGCACGACTGACTTTTTGTTTCAAATCCTTTTTCACTGCCAGTCGCTTCGAATGCGTCAGCCAGCTAGCATTGCGAGGGAGATAGAGAGAAAGTGGGAAAAAAGGGAATCCGACAACTGTAAGTACACCCGTAAATGTAGGCGTCCCGTCGTCGTCTCCCCATTCGCGCGAATTCCGTCGAATTAGCTTATGATTTCTGAGCAACGGAATTATCATATAAAGTGGATTTTCTCTCGGGGATTTTCCTTTGTACGCCGGATTTATGGAACGCGCGGCGAGCAAGGCTCTCCACTCGCCGGCGGCGGGATGGCTCGCGGAAAGTCCATCGAAGGGTCGAAACGCCCGTAACAATTGGTCATTTACATTCGACCGGAAACACGCGCGAGAAGCAGAGGCCCAGCGACGGGAGAGACAGAGGCTCTCGGACACCGCGAGCAAAAGGATATTCGTAAATAAAATTTTGCACGAGGGTGAGAAAATGGTGACACGCTCCACTGCTGACCCCAACACGGTAGCCGCGTGGGGTGAGGTCAAAACGCGATATCTATGCGATCCGAGATTTTTTTATGTTGTTTTCACATAGTTACGCTCGTCCTCGTTGTCATCGTCGTGCTGGCCGGCGCTCGTCGGCGACAGAATAAAATAGATACGGAATTGCCGGACAGAATATTATAACGCTCGAGTGACAGGGGCCCTCGATGATTCCTTTCTCTCCCCTGGCCAAGGAATACTTGGAATACCGCAGATTTAAGGAGACTCTATTAGGTCTGGGGATCGAGGGGCTGCATTCCTAATCCAATAAAAATAGTCTCGAATTCTCGGTCTTCGATACCTCGGCTCCTTGAAAGTGTATCGCTTCGGACTTTTCATCGCGACTTAATGAAGCTTCCTCCTTGAAGAAGCCCGAGATATTTTCATATCGAGTCTTTCCCGGGCTTACGTAATGGGAGCGGGGTTAGATTTACATAATGGATAATGGGAGATTTAGCGGGAGAACAATGGAAAGAAATCACTCGGTGGCGACGGCGGCAGCGGCTGTAGCCAGCGAAGTCGTATCTTTTTTCGCAATCGTCCGTCTTTCCTGCCTTTCGTGCCGGCTGCAATATTAACGGTCACGTTCACCTCTGATCAATCAAGGTCCCCATCAGCGTGCATTTCTTACTCCCGGCTAACTTCTACTACAAAGCGGTGAGCGCTCGGTGCTACTCATCGGCCTGAGCTATTACGTTAGAGCGGAGCTATGTTATGGCTTACTGCGTCGTTTTTCCACCGATGATTAATTCCCTCGGTGGTTCTCCAGCAGCGGCGCACACGTACCAAGGGGAAAAGAGACCCTCTGTTACAGTATATTTGGCGCGATTATTCTTTCGAGAACCGATGCGGATGGATATGGCCCGGGCGATGAGACCCCGGAGTACCGGCAATTCGAGTGATAGCATCTTTCTCCTCGACTGACGGCGGAGTCGAGACCCTCTTCCCCTTGCTAACACGTCGCCAGTTCCTACGAAACTTTTGCATATGACGAATCGAAGACTATTACCATTCAATCTCTTTGCCCGGCTTCATTTGCATCGCATCATCAGCCTCCCCTATTTCACTTTACATACGGCCACGGCCGACCGCCAGATCCTATGCCAACCGCGTACCTACCTATACAATATACATGTACGTCGTTTCTCGGATTTTTCCTCTCGCGCGCTACTCCTTATTCCACTTACGCCGGACACTTAACCGGCCTGATAATCGACTAGCATGTGTTCACGGTCGCGCGATTGCGCACGTGCACCTCTCCACTTTGTCTCGCTCCCGGCACGTTGGAGAGTAAGCCCTGACACAAAGCCAAGCTCGTCCGAGCATTGCGACACTTGCTCTTTATCGGGCGGTCTCTCGCGCTCGCGCGCCCGCTCTCCCTCTGCCGATGTGTAAAGAAAATTTCGCGGAGACAGTCAATATTTGCTTGGAGTAAACGATGACGGTTCTGCGTTGGCTAATGGGGCCGCGCAATACAACGTGACACACAACAGTTATATAGTGTTGTGTTGGCGGTATGATTAGCTTGAAAAAGGCAAAAAATTGGAGATGCCGGGGATCGAACCCGGGGCCTTTCACATGCAAAGCGAACGCTCTACCACTGAGCTACATCCCCGTTTTTCGATGAACTCAAATTAATCGATCCGGAGCATTGATTTTTTCCTTATTACATTTAATCGTTATTTAATTTATCTTAGTGATTTGTTAATAATTGGACGTTGAACACTGGGAGTATAGTTTGTCCTTCGTCACTCCAATCAGAGAACTTGATTCTTTAAAGGAGAATGGAATACTTGGAAAATGAGGTTCCAAGATCAAGTTGTTTAGCTTAATCAGCAAGTACTTTTAAGGTACTTTAGTTAAGGTATTATTATACGGATATAAGTCTCTGCAAAAGTCGGTAATGTCGTGGTACCGTTACTTAGTTTCTCACTCCGTCATAGTGTAGGAATGCCACGTGACCTTCTAACTATTGCGTAACTACAGTTATAGTGGAGTCTTTGTTATTATCCACTGGCATTTGACAATTCTTTTCCGAAATAATTTTCAGCGGTCCCATGGTGTAATGGTTAGCACTCTGGACTCTGAATCCAGCGATCCGAGTTCAAATCTCGGTGGGACCTTGATTTTTGTCCGTGTAAACTATGAACGATACGGTGGAAAATCAAGGTATAAACATTATTTTGCATATCTGTACCGTTGGACATTCATCGTGTCCATCCGATAAGACTATTTTTCAAGTAAACCCAAGCCACCTCGCAGTTCTTAACTGATGATACTTGCAAAACAGGTTTCGCCACGCAGTCTGTCTATAAATAACAATAGCTATGTCGTTAAAGGGAGTTACAGTCTCCTATTGCATATTCTATTGACTTCGCCTATTTTATTGTTATATTCTCACTGGCAGGCTATTTCAGTACAAGGTTTATTAAACGGATAGCCTATTCTCGTATTGCGTTTATATTTTCATAGAATACCAGTAGTTCTTACTGAGAAAAAAGTTGAAAAAATCATAAAAATTATTTTTTTCAACATTTTTATTATATATTTTATTATACAGAACGGCGATCTTGATTCAAGCAATAAAAGCAAAAATATTTGACAGCGGTGGGATTCGAACCCACGCCCTTACGGACTGGTGCCTAAAACCAGCGCCTTAGACCGCTCGGCCACGCTGCCGTTGGAACTCACTTCCCACAATTACATTGAAGAACCCACCGCTGCTATCTATATTGCGTAACAGCTGTTTTCATGATTCATCGCTGTCCGCATCTATTTCTATACATTTCACGACTCTCAACTGATATCCCAAGACACATAGAAGGCGTATCGTGTATTATATTAGCATTTTTGATGCTTATACGCTTTTACTTTTGGTTGCTTCATAAATATCCGACCGTCATAACATCCACCTTGTCGTAATTCCTAATGATAATATTAATATTTAAAGTATGTATACATTTCCTGTAATACTGTGTTTATGCGGCCAATTACGGAGACTGTTTGCGCGTACTTGCGAGTTCGAGGCATGTTTCATAAAAGCTTTATAAAGCCAAGAGAGGAGTAGGTCTTTGCCGCGCCATACTGGGAAGAGCGGCGAACGCACATCATTACAGTTGCGAAATCACTTTTTTTTACTTCTCCCTGCTGTCCCGGTGGCGGTGGCACAGCGACGAGATAAGATCTCTATATAAAAATTCATGCTCATAACGCTACCGGCCGGGAGTGCGTCTTCTTATATTTTTTTTTCTCCCTTATCGTGTCGCCCCGAGGGACGAGCGTAAAAACTGACTCTCTTGGCGGCGAGAGGGGTAGAACGGAAGAAAGACAGAATACCGTGGCGGGAAGCGGATCGATAAATTTGCGTGAATATTCGTATAAAAGATAAGCCGCGGAGATAAGTCGAAATCGGTCCGGGAAGCGGGAACCCTCTTCGAGGCGAGATACGTCGACAGTCGGGAATATAAAAAGATAAATTTGATTGTTTCGCATTCTTCACGCCGATTCTTTACAACCGCGCGTCCGCCTTCTTGCTTCATTTCTTTTCTTATCGGCCCTGCCTATCGCGCGTACTCTTCCTTTAGCTCGCCGACTTGACTCGCGAGGTTTTAAACTCGAGTGGAAAGTATAGTTGGTTGTGAGCAGAGCGAGGGTCGTCGGATTTTCGCGTACGCTTAGTCACCCCGGCGTTGAAATGATTCTTGCACGGCTCGTTGAAATGTTGAGCTCGCCGAGAGAGGAGAAGAGTACCTGTTTAGCATCGCGTTTAGCAGAATCACGCCACCACTTTAGCTCGATACTCCAGGCTGTCCCGATGAATGATGGATCGTATCATCCGCACAACACAGGCCTCACCTCCGCCGGGGATCATCCCAATGACTTGCACCGACTGAATTACGTCCCGCATGTTGCATATCACAGAGAAAATCCTTATGCGTATATCACTGTGCTCGCGCGAAGGGTGGGGAGGCGTGTTCTATATGGGTCCTTATGAAATAAACTGCTAGAAGCCAATTGGGGATGATAAATCTATTATTTTCGACGAATCATGTTGGTGCCCAATAGCATCAACTGCCCCGACATCAGCCACTACAAGTGGATCCTTCTTTCGCCGGGGCCAACGCACAATCATCCCTTACCAGTAATTAAATCAGTCAGGCTATTATATCACCCGCAATACCACCGACGATTTTTCCCAGACCAATTGGAGTGCCGGATAAAGTATCGCTGTGCTAGCCAAGTGAGCTTAAGTGAGTGCAGTGATACGCCGGCAGAGGAGATCAATTACTCTATCGGTAGGCCGAGCGGAGTATCAGAGCTAAAGGACTTTGAGTTAGTCAGTCCGCGGAGACTGCTCGTTAACGGAATGCCGATGGGGCTTTTTGCCGTTCGCGTAGCCTAGCTAGCCCGGGCTCAACACAATGTGGCGGTCATTAACGAAATACTCATTGAGTGGGTATCGAGCATCGATCATTACCGCGGCAGCGGCGGGGACTTTGCCCGGGGAATATCCCCGTAATGGTCTATCGGCGCAATAATCGTCAACACGCGCAATAATCATGTCGCTTAATGACAATTGATGCGAACGCGGGAAATGCACGCGCTTTAACGTGGAGACGTAGCGGAGCAGGATCGGCTTCCTCTGGGCTTAGTCGGCCGTGCACCGTTGTGCGATTCCCGTGTAATAACCGAGCAAAGCACTATCGGTCTGTTGGTAAGTGCGCGTGCTTAGCACGCCAGATAGGCAAGCCGCGTTGCTAGTGGCAGCGAGATGGCTCTATTGTTGCCTGCCCCGCCGCGCCGCGCCGCGCCATTACGTGCGATCAGTCAATATTTTCTCGTAACTGACCCCCGCTAGCATTGCCATTCAAGAGGCATCGCATCCGACCACGACCACGACGAACCGGGCGTGCTTCTCCTGCTCGCATTTCGTCCATTCACCTCGCTCACACATTTCCGCTTTGGCTCCGCCAGTTCCTTGTTACACGCTACACGATGTTACCAAGGATACTTTCGAGTAACTGACCTCCGGCCAGGGATGCATCGGACTCTGTCTATATGCATTCGGTCCTCCGGATTCCAGCAGGGTCAGCCGCGACCGCCCCCGGCGTGCTTGCCACCCCCCCGAAAGCTACCGCTACAAGGGCTCAAATATTTGCGGCTCTGTCGCCCTCGCCGAATTACAGTGTTTCTGTTTGTTTTCGGGCCGCTCTCTCACCCGCTTTTTCCACCCGATCATAATTAAAATGTGCATACTTAAATAGGCAACATATCCGATGTGCGCTTGTGAATTTATTATTAGCCCAGTCTCACGTGCGTACTATTGGTATTCGGTACGCTTGGCTTTCGACGTTAACCGATGATCATCGTAAATGCATATTCCACTGTGGAATCGAGCGCAGTAAATAACGATGATGTTGAGCGCACCGATGATACCGGCGATTTTTAATTAAAGCAAATAGCATTTGTAAGTGACTGTGTTCTCGTGGCGCGTCTGGCGAGCGCCGATCATATTTCGGGGTTGGTTTACGGAAATAATATCTCGTTCGTTGCTAGCCATCGACACCGAAAGGTTCTCGATTACCGACCGGATTATAAATCGATTTATGCCGACGAATTTATCTGGCATGCGGATACATGTATGACCATGCGCGTTCACATCTGTGTATTGGGCGATACATAGACTGGCAAGCTGGAGTTCGGACGAACGCTCCGGATAGGATATTTTTCGCTCGAGTTGCATGCCCGAGGCTAGAGCGAGAGGGAGGAGGAGAGCGATAGAATTAGAGGAAAAAGCGTGTACCGTGGAATCCGGCGGCCATGATGCACTAATTGAGGGTAATTTTGCAAGGCCAATTTCCGCCGGAAATTTAAAACCGAAAAATTTGTCTCGCCAAACTTGCAGCCCCCGCGCCGCGCCGCGCCGGCCTGCCCTTAGCGACCTCGCGTGGATCATAGCCGGATGGTTTTCGAGGCCCCCACCCCTTGGTTGATCCGGCGTCCATCCCCTGGCAACATCCCCCGGGTCTGCTCGCGAAAGCAGCGTTCACCTGCATCATCGGGCAAACCTCGTTTCCTCCTGTAATTCCATTTTCGCGCAGCCCCGGCGATCGTATGACTCGATTTTTCCACAATTTCGGAGGGGAGTTTCAATTAAATTACTCGGGCGCGCTACGCGTCACGCTCTCGCTGTCCGTCGGTCCTCCTTCGTACTCGCTGTTCAGGAATACCTGGGAAACAGGGTGGCGGAGGAAAAAAATAACAGGCCTCATCCCCAGTGTTGGCCCGGTGCGTTCGGCACCGTGGAATGACGAAGTTTCCGTCGTTTGCCGCTAATGGCCGTACGCGTCCTCCTCGCACGAGATTGCCGATGATTAATCAGGCAGAGGGAGAGAGAAAGGCCGGCAGGGCCGAATTTCGGCGGCGAAAGCACGCGACGGCGATTACCCCCTAAGCGAGAGACACGCTTTCCATTATTTTTTTCCTCCTTTCTCTTTAAATTCAGCCACCGCCGCCGGCAGATGAGTTCTATCGGACGACGGAGAGCCCCGATTACTCCGCGCTCCGATAAATCCACCCTCGGTCCGAGCCAGCAGCCACCCTCTCATCACGCGAGGACGAAGACAAACTTCGTTCGCCCGACGAAATCGAACGTGAACACGTATTTCTCGCTGTCACCGCGGGCCCGCCGAGAGCCGACATTCCTCGCTGTCCAGTCAACGCCACCATCGCAACGACAGTTTACTTTCAATTAACCGGCCGAGCCTCCACCAAAATGCGTTCGTCTCTCATTAGATCACTCGGAAATTCACTGGTAAAACTGGCTCGAGTGCGGAGCGCATCACAAGTTTCCCGACACAAAGGTGCATGATGTCATCGCTCAGCAACAGTACGTTGCACCGAGTACGGAGGAGGGTTAAGGGTCCACGGATGACCAGAAGAGTCGAGCGGCTCAAAGGGGTGGTGGTGAGCTCATGCATTTACCTGTGGATTGCGGGGCGAGAGTGAGAGAGCTCTGCTGGCAGGGTGAAAGGCTTCTGTCGCGAAGTTGACGCTGCGGGAATCCCCAGGGAGAATCGTGGCATGACGTAATGCCGAAGGAATGACGCGCAACCCTCTTCACCCTGTCCTTCGGGCGCACCGAGCCCTCCGACGCGCAACAACCCCTTCTGCCTTCCCTCTCTATCCCTTCGGCACACCACCCTCACTCACTCGCTTACCTACCTCTCTCTCGCGGCATTGCCAACATACATGCGTCACCTCCCCTCCGACTGACGGAGACAGAAAAGCAGGGAATACTCAGCGCCGTATGCACGTCGATAACTTACGCCAGGAGGGCTCTGATTTTCTCCCCGGGTGCATCAGCGATAAATGCATTTGTACGAAGCACTGCAACCCAGGGTGCATGGTGCATGCTGCTGCTCTAGATGCAACTGCTGCTAACTCGTCGAGCGCATGTCGATCCTCGGACTCGCACTCTAAGCTCAGCCTCTCGCTTTCGCGCTAATTGTAAGTGGATTATAAACGCGATCGTGATCCGGGAACCGCGTTATTCCGCTGCAGTCAACACGATTCTGCAGTTACGTGCAATTTTTTTCTTCCACGCCCCCCCCCTCGTCGCTGGCACTCTGAGCTACGGTCCACCTATGGAACGGGGCTAGCCTCCGGTGCAACCAGGCAAGCAGCAACCCCCTCAGGCCTCTCACTTACTCACGCTCCATCGGCTCCGCTTTCCTCTTTTTGCAATGTTCCACCTGCCTTCGTTTCCTTCCCTTTTTAGTTTCTTTATCCCCGCATTTCTCTGATGGACGGATTCCTCTCGGTATTTCGGATCGGCTCTTCAGTTTTTCCCAGTTTATAAGGTGTAGAGTAAATCGGCCTTGATTTCCCGGACGTTCTCGGATTTCGCCTGGAATAGACTTCATTCCATGTGTATCGCCAAGTCCAGATTTTATTGAAGCGTAATCTACTTGGCGATACGTGCCAGCGTTAATATGACAGAGGATGGACTTCGCCCGGAATGAAATTCCCTCCGACGATTCTAGGTATTCGTGAAATTAACTGGCCGGCCGGACTAGTTACTTAAATGAGTTTTATTCATTTCTCTGATCTCCGCGGAAGCCTGCTGTAATGCAGCGGGGACGAAACTTTGATGGAGTTGGAAAGTAGGATGGCCGGCAGAATGAAATCAGTGGTGATCGTGGAAAAAATAAAATGGCGAAGCCACAAGAAAGTCATCGTGAATGCGGCAATCTTGAGGCTTCGGGAAACATAAAATATAGAAACTCGTGCGACCACTGAACTACGCTTGTTGGGTTTCCGGGGAAAAAACTCCAGGTTCCCCGGACATTATTTTGCTGAACGACAGTCTTGGTCATTTTATCGTCCTCCTCGTATTTTCCGATCTGCAGATCGTATGACGAGCTTGCCCTGCTTCGCTAACAAGTTCTTCTTCATTACTGCTGGAATTACCCGACCTCATTTTCAAACTCGGAGACACTTTTTCCTACTATTTAATCAAGGAAATTAAAATAAAACAACATCCCGTCTGCAATTCCCGTGCTTCGGTTTAGTTTGAGAGAAATACGCCGCTGGAATGAAAGGAAGCGAACGCGACAAAAAATTGGAGATGCCGGGGATCGAACCCGGGGCCTTTCACATGCAAAGCGAACGCTCTACCACTGAGCTACATCCCCTTGATACAAGAACCTCTCTTACAGTCACACAAGTTCCCTCGCCATACACTTACATAATTAATTAATCAACACTTATATTAAACGCCCGTTAAACAATTCTAACATTATAACACACAAAGAACTCGAAGTAAAATGCTAAATAGCGACTTTAGGATCCTGTCTAACCAATTATACTAAATTTACATGCCGCTCTCCCAGTATTCATGACGCTCTCATTAAATCATCGCAATAACAGGTATTACGTTACACGTAACGCAAGTTTATGACCTTGGGCTCGAAATGCATGTCCTTATATCAGGGCGCGCGCGTAGTGCGAGGCTGCTACGCTCGAATGACAAGTAGTCACGAAATGATGCGGACGATGATGAGCGGTAATCGGCGGTAGGAGAACGTGAGTATCATGTACACATGTACGCTTCGACGTGGGGGTCCGTGGCGGTACGTGCCGAAGAATTACGAGGGTGACTAAAAGTCGCCCCCCGTCGCGTGACTTATGCACCGGCTCGCCGTAATGAAGATCTATCGGCCGATGCAACGTCACCTTTATCCTCTGCACCCACCGGCGACGCCCGCACCTTTTTCCCCTCCTTTCTCGCCAGCGGCGTCGCGACGCTCGCCGGAAAAATATCCGACGTGCGCCGCAATAATTATACTCCTCTCAAAGATCGTAGATAAATCTCGTCGTAGCGAACCTTCGCTTATTATTATCCACTGGCAAATGCCATTTTAGATTTGCCTAAGTAGCTGCATATGAACATATGGATCGCACTGCGAAATGTTTGCACCCGCTAATTGAATGTTTCGCGATGGAACCTCGCAATTTGATATTCCGCCCGGCGACCCCCTTTTAAATATCTCTGTAGAGCCAAAAACTTGATAAGTAGTAACCCGACCCGCGCTCGCGCTCGCGCGCGCCTGGTAACACGATATTTTCCTGGACGGGCGAATAAGAAGAGAGCGGATATTCTTATCGCATAAATTCGGGAATCCGCCCCCTTTGTAAGTCCGAAGGCAAACAGTAATGTGAGCATGATAGCGGCTGTTTTAAAACAGCGACGTTCCTGCCCGGAGGAGAGAGCAGTATCTTAAAAGCACTGTAAATCTCGTATCCGGTTATGTCAATAAAGAAGACGGCTACTGGTATAAAGCCGATGGTTGGCCGCATTTCAATTTCACGAATAAAACGAACTTGTATTATTCGAGAAGCAAAGTAAGCCTGGCGCTGAGAAAAATCAGTGCTCGCGTTAATGAAGTCCCGTTGAACTCTTAGGGCGTTCTGTTTAAGGCAGCAACCCTTTCGCCAGCCTCTTTGTTCTCAGAAGTAATAAGGAAGCAGAGGCGCCTTTCATGTAATATGAAATAATATCGGGCTCAAAGTCTTAATCCGTAATTTTCCAGGTCATTGCTTGACGCCCCTCGCGCGAGAAAGGCTTTGCCGGCTGGCAAGCTGGGCGTCCTTTGAAAGTAACAATTAGCGATATTAATCCTGGAAGCCTAACGCAGCGTTCGCTCGCTCGCTCGCTCGCGCGCCGCCCACAGGCATATATCCTATTATGCTTTAACACCCAAGTGCGCCGGCCCTCGTAAACATTCTTTTAATACCGCCTCCCCGTTAGAGATCGGTACACACACACACACATATACCAGGGACTCAGAAGATTTTGCCGCAGGAGCGGAAGAAAGAGGCAGGTCCTTCGCAATTAGCAGACGTAATTACCAGAAAACTGCCGCTACTCTGAAGTATCGTAGCCCTAAAGAGAAACTCTACATATTTTATTCTTAGGATCCTTAAGACCACGATGAATGAAAGAAATAATCCCGAGGATAACAGCTCGCCCAGCTTCCCTTCCTCCCTCCCTTTTTCTTTCTCTCTCTCTTGCTTTCCTCTCGCTATGTTTACACGAAAGTAACCTGCAGTAGCCAGTCGCCAAGAAAGAGGGAGACAGGCAGACTCTTTGTAGGAGTCTTCACGAAAAGTTCTCTGTAAATACACGTTGCTCCCAAGTCTCGGCTCGTATCAGCGAGCGACCCGTGCCTTTACATACACGCGAGATAAAGCAGCTCCGACCAAACTGGGAAAAGCAAATATCGCGTCGGACAGCAGTAAATCATATAGGACTGACCATCGTTGCCTCGAGCGTTTCTCGGATAGCAAAGACTTCCAAGCAACTCCTCTTATCTCTAATACATTTATTTTAATACATCTCCGGCTTGGCTCGGCAAGATGACATTTTCCCGAAGTCCATGAGAAGAGAGGAATTCATTCGAATTGTCAGTGGATGGGTCAGACTGGCGGCTTTCGGGGCGAAAGGTAAGAGGGATTTCCGGCGGGTGAAGACGTGACACATCCAATTTCGCGATTGGACGTGGCGTATGCAAAGCAGCCACTTCTGCCAGCGTGCGCGATTCGACATCCCGGCTGGTATTAGCTGGCTCGATCGACAGCAGGCGGCGGCGGCGGAGGCCCTCCCGCTGCGAGGAAAGTGTCGACGGTCGCTCCTCGCAATTACCCATCTCTTATCGAGTCCTTATCGCTGGCGTCAAGTCAGCGCGACGCTAATCCATCCGTCAATAGTGCGGCCCCGTGTAATCTGACGATACCGAATCGCCCCGGCCGATGAATACACTTCGGCGCCGCGCCGTCCCACCTACTCCTTATCGTCGCAAACCTCTCTAAATCTTGCGCAAAACCGACAGCACCCATCTTCTTTATCTGCATCTTAATTTATGTGACCTATCGGAGACTTTATGTCTTTTTTAATTCCTCCCGCCCGCAAACCCTCTCCCTCTCATGTGAATCAGGTCTTTATTTGAGATTCGTGCGATGGCACGTAGCCATAAAAATTTAGTAGGGTGCCCAGCCACGTGTTTCCAGTGCATCGTGGGTATGTAAACGTTTGGGACTTTGAAAGGGCGTATCAGTAGTCGTCGGTGTTCGTAGAAGAGTACAATACAGCCGTGTTTACCTTTGAGGTATTCTCAGAGAGAATGATGTAAGTCTAGCCCTGTCACCCTTCTATCGGGTCTTCACGTTTCCCGAAAAGTAGGTTGTTCAATGGAATCGATGAGAGTCCCGGAACGTATCTACCATTAGGGAATCCTATCGCATATTTACCTGGAAACCCAGTTCCAGTCGGCTGGCGGAAGTCTCGGTGTAACCCCTTTGAAACTTATATTCCCTCTCGGATATCGGTTTCCAAAGCGGGCTGTTCTCATCACGCGGCCAATAATTCAAACTCGACTGGTCCGTGTAATTTAATCGTTAATCTGCTCGACGCTCCACGCATATTACCGGAGTGCCATCAATTACAAGTGTAAATGGGTACGTGACGTTAATTAATTCTATCGCTTTGATGAGTGGAAAACGATTGGCAGTGATAGCTAATTACCAGTACTTTACAGAGCAGCCACTTTATAGGAAAATTCACACGGTTTGTTGAGAAGTGCGTGTCTAATGAATCGCACTGGCGAATGATTCATCACTGGTTCAACTTAAATTAGGGGATAGCGTTTTCGCTCGATCACAAAACGAGTAAGAGCGTCGCATCTCTTTAATCCCGAATTAACCCTCGAGTATGTCCCACACTGGCGATACTCCTGTTCCCCCCGGGCCGCCAGAAGAGAGTCTGCCTCTCTCTCCTCTTTGTCTCCGTTTCAACCCTAAATTTCATTCCGAGAATCCGTTTCCGCCGCGTGCCTGCTTGTAAAATCAGTACATCCGGGTGTCAAAGCGATGTCGCCCGAACGGGTAGAGTGGAGGCCCGGGGGCCGGCACATCACTTTTAAATTCGATCAATGGGTGACGCCAAGCGTAAAACACTTTTAGGGTTGAAACTTTAAAGGCCGCCTCGCGAAAGAGCAAATCGCAGTTACAACCGTGAAACTGGGGGGTGGTGGCCGTGGCCGAGCACACGTTGTGGGAACTCTGACTCTCACCCCTTGGCCAAAGAGTAGTCGGAAACGAAAGGATATTCATTTCGTCCCACTCCTCCTCTAGTATCACTGGATCCTCATGGATCGAAACCTTCCTGTCTCCTGATTCAAAACAGCCACATGAAATCTTGCCTGAAAAAAACGTACCTGCCGCGCGTTAAAAACAAATCTTCCTCTCGATTCTCCTATTTGTGCCACGCTCAATACTAGTTCCCGATAGATTTATGCTGTTTGCGTGAGCGTCGAAAGTATTGACGGAAAATCCGGTCGTTGAACTTTGACAGATTCGATACTGCCGAGCTGCTGTAAACTCGATCGGATCAGCGAATTTCATTAAACGCTATCGTGTAATCTCTCTCTCCCTCCCTCTCTCTCGTGCTGTGCATTAAACTTGCCGACACTTCATCTAAAATTCGCAACAGCGTTGCACACCGGGCTGAAAATTCCGCTCGGCCGTAAAGGGCGCTCTAATTTCCAGCAGCTCTCGTAACCGGATGGCAAACGTGATTGCAGTCTAACGACCCTGTTCCACCGGGCAGTAAAACAATTTTCGTAACCGGCCGCCGTCAAAAACAATGTCACGAGTGACGGCTCGCGCGAAATTCTTTTTCCTTCGTTAATCGGTTCAGGTGCATGTCAATCGGTTAACTGGAACTCGGGGGGCCCAAAATTTACAGCCGCTCCTCCTCCCTTCTCCCCGCCCGCCGGACACTCCCCGGAAGCACACGGTGGCCCAGCGGATGCGCGGCCGCTTGACAGGGTGATTTTGCAATACAAACAAAAAGATGCACTATGCCCCCAATACACACACACACACACACACGACGCCGCGGGTACATTACGCTTTCAAGAGAGCGTGTGTTGCCTGGCAACGGATCCCCGCCCGTGTAATTCATTTCGGTTGCCTCTATGCAACCCTCTATCGCAGCATCCCTTCGCGCCACGTATTCCCTCTCTTTCCCTCTATCTCTCTCTCTCTCTCTCTTTCCATCTCTCTATCGCTCTCTCTCTTTCCACTGACGCGCACTATCTCTCTCTCCTGCGATGCACACAAACGGTGGATGCACCAGCCGGCTGACCAAAGGACCGAATCGCAGTGATCTGATTTTAAACCAATCAACGGCGGTTTCGCGCTCAATTTACAATCAGCTCCGATTCGAACTGGCTCCCAGCTGCATACGAGCGGCTGCGATGCCACTGCGAGCCTCCTAATGAAAATATTTTAATCGATTCCCATACAACCGCCAAGTGCGTACCAGTCTCTCTCTCTGGCCCTCCAAGTGAAATTCGGCCGAACTGGCCCGATGGATAGCCTGCTTAATGAAAGTCCGCGCTTCCTGAGAGCCCTCTGGGAGACAGGGTGTTCAATTTGCGGCTCGGCAAAGGCCAAATCATATCTCTCGTACACGTGAAATCAGCGTGATATAATTACACGCTATATTTACCGCCGAGGGAATCATCATTCAACGAATTCTATCGCATCCCTTTTCGATTGGCAGTCGACTCGCGGGGCTTGAAAGAAGAAATTATGTTAATGCATCGTGAACGGATTTCGAGTGGATGGTGCAATTATTTATTTTCGGGTGGATCCCTTGTTGGGGTAGGGTGACGTTAATACCACAGAGTGGCGGCTCACGAGTGCAGGACACCTGCGTGCAATAAAGTAAATCTGGCTTTTCCTCTCATTGTGCCGCGCTTTCCCCTCGCCGATCATACGGCGCATTAGTCGACAATAATAGAGCCGAGCATCGATAATGCCACGATGAATAGTAGCGCGCCTGAATTTTTAACGAAACCTCCTCGCCGACAAATTGGTCTGCGGTTGAACCGATGCTATTTATTTAATGCGCCACAAGTATACTAAACCGAAGATCACTCTTGATCCTATTCACCCAACTCCTCGTACCATTCATCATGGCATATTATGGGATTGCTAACACACGAGAGTTACTACACCGCTGGCAACTCAATACGGCTACACCCTCTTTAATTACCAGGCGTAGTCGAAACTCTGACAAACGCTTCATCCCTTCAAAATGAAGTCCTCCCGCTGCGCCGTAATTGCACAAGTGCATTTCGTGGCCGCACACTGATTAGAAGGTGAAGAATGCAGCGCATAATTCGTGAGGACGAGTGTGAGACTCGGTGCTTCGTCCAACACGAACCAAGCTACACCTAGACCCAGTCAGACAGAAATATGTATGCACTTACATCCGGCTAATATCTACCATAGGAGTGCGTGTGTGTGACTATCGGGCGCGTGCATGCACTCGCTCGGCTCGGAATTGCGTGAGGCTCACGCTTTAATTTAACAAAGTACCCAGTCCGTTCCGCTCGCTGCTGCGAAAGTGCTCTGGCCGGGGGGTGCACCCTGCCCGGCTACCTTTCTACCTACTTGGCAGTGGAGGCCGCCGGATCCTTCACGCACCCGTTGCATAATGAGCACACTTCCAGGTGAGATGACCAGTCAAGGACACCGCCACGTGGACAACTGCGCTTTAATAAGGACGAGTGTAACCTGGCAGTAATTACCGCGTCGCCGGAAATTATAAGTGATTATCAAGTCCGGCAAGAACGTTTCTAAGTGTCCCGACCGTCTGTCACGACCGCCCGAGACGCTAGCCTTTCTTATCGCGATGGTCATGCGGGATTTCACGCGTTCACCACCCCTAATTAATGACTGTAATAAGTGTCAGACTCCAGTCTTCGTATACTGATGGCATACTCAGTGGCTGAAAGACAGTTATGATTTCAAGCGGTACAGTTAGGGTAGTTAAGAGACGGTTTTGCCCTAGGATGTATCCTAGTTTGGTGTATCCTGCCTCGATTCCAGGAATACTTGGCAGTGTTCATACAAAGGCGACTAATGTTGTCCAGAGGGTAGAGGAAGTCTCGAGGTTGGCGAGTGTCTTATAGCCGGGCTTGCTCCAATTATCCCTTTGAAGGTGGTCTCTTCGTTTGGGAGTGCGTGGAGGAGGTTTCATCTCGTGCATAGCTCGATTACTTCATAGCGGTGCGAGGGAGTGCGTTAATGGCGAGGCGAGGCGAGGCGAGGCGAGTTGGCGTAAACGGCGGTAAGCCTCAAAGTAGCATCATCCACAAAGGCAACCCGTTCCCTTACGTGGTGTTGATCGATATCTCATCAGATATGAATCCTGGCTGAATCAGGCGGTGCGAGCACCTCCTCCTCCTCCTCTCTGACTCTCTCTCTCTCTTGTCGCATCGCTTTCATGTGAGTTTCGGTCGCCTCTCCCGGCAGATTTTCTCGCTTGACGTAATTTCGCGGCGGATGATAGCGATCCAAGATTAGCATCTGGCGTTCCGCGAAGGGGGATTAGCCGGATCGATCACACGTGCTGAACCAATTCCTCTGGTCAACTGCTCATCAATAGCAGTAATGGTACTACTCCCCGCAGAGCCGCGCTTCCTTCCTCTCTGTCTCCGGACTGTATATATGTATACAGCGGAGAGCCGTGCTCCTCTAATAGGCATATAATCGTTATGCATATACAGCTACGATCACGTAGGCCTCGCCACCCCCGCGGCCTTCGCCCAACCCTCCCTCTGCGCGCGCCCACCAGCCTGCCTCCCATCCCTCCCTATATACGTATATACATATACATAATTATATACGTATACATGTTCCCACCACACGTATACAATATTATACAATATCCATACAATTCCCCGGACACACATGTGCGCTCTAATTATATACCAGGCTGCCGGTACATGTGACACACGCCACCGCCAGTGTCCCTGTGTGCTGCCTGTGTTTCTCTCGCGCACATTCCCTTCGTATCTATGTGTCGGAGGACACACATTCGCGCGCACTAGCATGTACCATGTACCGCGCGACATACGGCGTTCCTGCATATGCAGATCCGCTTGCAGCTTGGAACACGCTAGCATCCAGCGCTCCTGTATGTGTGTGTATGTACATGCTGTCAGGTGATCTCATGCAAATTTCCTTAAACCTCACTTTGCTTTCTCGCTCGATTAGTTATCCGGACGATCGATCTGCTGTCCCCTCTTATCTTTTGACCAGGTGACGATGGCGCCTCGAGAGACTTTTCGAACTTACTATCGCCAGTTGGAGCGGATCGCTCGTAGAAGTGCGATAGGCTTGCGTAGGAGCGCGCGCGCGCGCGCGCCGGGGGTTGAAAGTCGAAAGTCTTGTGGCGCGGCGGCGGCGAGCGCAACAGACTGTTACATCTGTCGCGCGCTCGCATAATGCCAGCGATATCGTGCGTATATCACCCGTTGCATAATGCATGGGGCCGCGTGTGTGTAGCTGGGATATTGCCGGCGGAAATAGCATCGCGGAAAATGGAAAAGCTGCGGCTGCTGCTGCTGCACCGCCATCCTCACTGCTGTTCTCCGCCGTCACCGTTTCACCCACCCCTCCCCTCCCTTTACGCTACATACTATGTCTCTGTGCTCATATGCCTGACACCCAGTGCGGCTGCCTCCAGTCCAACTCACCCCGGATGATACAACTGTTGCGCTGCCACTGTATCTCATGTCGGTTCCTCTGTCTAGCCCACTAGTTCACTATCAAACCCTGCTCCACTTTGCCTTCCCTAGACTCTCCCCACAGCTTCCCCAAGACTGATAGTTACTCTCCTTGAGTCAGTAATAAGCGGCTGTCATGAGTTTCCTTCTAAAGTGAGACATTCGTGTTTCCACTTACACTAAGTGGTTAGTTAACGTAGAAAGTGGAAAGTAGGTCGCGCCTTTATTCACTTTTTGGAAATAAGAGTTCGATCGATTACCTTTTCTATCTTATCTTCTTGGTCGACGATCACGTACGAGTGCGTGTAGGCTTGCGAGTCGGGGAAAAGTCTACTCAAAGAGATCCGTGCAGGAGATTACACTTTGGCGTGGTTGCTTTTTACATTCCGCGTGCCTCGCAGTTCAATGGTAACGAGAGAGGCACCATTTACCTCGATGGCGCAACTAATAGTGGAATTCTATCACGTAGCCCTCGCGATACTTCCATTACTACTCCATATTCCGTTGTCCATTGGAACGTGCGTGGAATAACGAAGCGGAGAGTGTAGAAATCCGGAGTATGATCCTCTGGTTTTATGGGGTGGCGTCCTACGAGAAAATGCACTGGGTCGGTCCTTCCTGATTTCGCTGGGGCTCGGCTACTTTGCATCGGAGGATGAGGCGAGCGAGTACGACGCCGACGGCGACGCTGCTCGAGATATTCGTCCTGGCATGCAAATCATTCGGTGGTAGACGCTCCCATATAAATATTCGGCAATTTGCATTTTCCTATGGGCACCGAGCGCACCGAGCGCCCTCACGGCCATTTCCAAGATGGATGCCGCCACTTTGCGAGATATACGCCGAAAGTTTTACTGCCCACTAAATTTCAACTAGCCCCACGACCCGCGCTCTCTCTCACTCTCTCCCTCTCTCTGCTTGCATACGCGCGCGCGCGTATGCACAGCTATTCTGTACGGAGGATGCGAAAATAAGAGGAATACGACACTTGTTGCTCCCGTTAGAAAAAGCTTTCACTTGGCCTCAAGATGAATCGAGGTATTACATGATCGAAGGTAATCCCGAAATCCTCTTCAGCACGGTATATGTGCTTTGTTCGAATATTTCGGAGGATATATGTCCTGAGAGGTCCTCGCAGGCGGCGGCCGCTCGATGTTCCAGGAATGGGGTGTGCTCGTTGCCGGCAGACTTGCACTTAATTCGATTGGAAGGCCATAAAGGCGGGACAATTAAAAATATTTCTATGGAGCGCCGTGTTTGATGGTCATTTTATCGTGGGATCCTTTTTTCGCTTTGTTCCCCGGGCCCGATATATATTGCCGGGAACGAATCGCTGCGATTTTATTGGCTTTCAGCGTTATATAGGAAGCCATAACGACTCGATTAAGCGGGACAGTCGGTGATTGCCGGTATAATTTGCCGAACAAATCGCGTCTCCGTAATCCTATTCTCGTCTGATCGCCTGTATCGATCATTCTGATTTAGCGATCTCCCTGTCGCGCTCCCAGCGCATTATCCTGTCGAGTGTCCTGGCGCACCTGCGCGCCCATCTCTCTCTCACTCTCTCTCCCTCACTTTCCCTCTCCTACTCCCGCTGACGATTCTCTGTCTCTTTGTATCGGAATCGAATTGATGGTCAGCCAATGCAACGAGAGAACCGCAAAATTATAGTTATATCCCGAGGTTCATTAAAATAGAGCTCTTAATGTCCAGTGCCGCGGCCAGGAGAGAGGGAGGAATTTGAACGTGCGCGCAAATACTGTTTTTCCATTCATTAGGGACCCCATAGGGTTATGAAGCTCCGATAGCCAAGCAATATGTCATTTATTTCTGCTCATCCGCAGCGAAACTCTACTGCACTCATATTAATTCTCTCTTTAATTAAATGAATTCGAGCCTCGCCAGTGAGAACATGAAGCCGCGCGCGGCTATAGTATACCCTGCCGAAATAATAGAACGCAATCGACAGCGCAGCTGCAGAGCAGAACAGTTCGTTTGCGTATTACCGCCTGCGTGTGCATGGACGTGCATTTTAATCGGCCCGACTGAATTACTCTAATTACCGGAAAGGCCGGTAAGTACAAGAGGAAATTGATTTCCGAGTCAGCCAGCTCTTCCCTGCGATTATCTCGCGTTAAACTTTATCACCCTTGCATTATATATATATTATCCCAATTCTGGGCTGTTAGATATAATTGTTGCAATTTATTATACTTTTAACATGAAATAAAATGTCTACAAAGGTGAGCAATCGAAGAACGGCTTTCTTCTCTATCGGAGAAACGTAACTGGATAGTGGAAAAGGGCGCCCTTTGAAACTGGAGGATGAGAGTGTGCGAATGCGGAGAGTGGATGGTGCAGAGGTGGCAGAGAGGGTACTTCGATTACTTGGCAATGGCGCAATCAACGCGGAGTGATCTTTATTTTCGGGATGCATTCGCATCGGGCAGGTAGTACAATTTCGCGCAAACGAGACAATGGGCGAGCAGCAGCGAGCGACGGCGACAGTCACCACCAGCCAGCCGGCCAGCCGGCGTTGTAGCTTCGTTACAACGGGGTGCGATTGTCGTCCCATCAAAGTGGACAGTTTACAGATGGATTGGAAGCCCGCTGGAAGCCCCGCACTCACGCTTTCCCTCTCCGTCGCACCCTCGTTCCCTCACCGACTGAATGCCAACCCCGCAACTCGCCATCCGACAAAGAGGCGTCCCGGTAATTTTTAGCTGCCGCTATTACGCTCAATATCCTTCGCTTCTCGCGGCGCGCCCTGCCGAAATGTTAATCGCCCGGTGAGACTGTTTTCGCACTGATTAATGCGCCACTGTTTGCGCAGCTGTAGGAGAAATCGACGTCCACACGAGACAGTTCGATTTAGCCGCGCGTGCTCTTGGAAAATCGCGAGTGAATGCCTGGGCCTCCAATCAAACCAAATCCTTGCCAAATTTCGCGCCTCTCCAACGAGCCTTTGAATTGACTGGCTATGAATAAATAAGGCTGTTTTTCACTCGTCGAGAGCCGCAATAAGCGGAGGACTCATTGAGCGCCGTGTTTCATCGGGATTTCCCGCATTTAGCGATGCACCGCGCGCTGCAGGGAGATTCGAGCATTTGATGACTTCACGCGCGCATTTCGGAAGGGAGAGCCCTCAAAAGATTGCAGTGTTTAGTAATGTCGAGTGGGCGCCGCTTGAAGCAGAAGCTTGCCGTTCGTCCCCGCAGCGTGGGTGCGTGCGCGTGCGTTCCAAGTGCGGTTGTAACGCGTGAACCGGTGGTAGAAGCGGGGCGATGATCTCGTTGTAAGCGTGAACTCTTCAGCGGCGCTCTTTTTCTCGCCCTCGCGCTACCCTCTCGCTCGCACCCCCACTATTACTCAGGTGTAATTGCGTTGGCAAGGCCCCGCAGGCGCCAAAAAAGCGGGTGGTGCGTGTCAAGCACATACGCCGCGCCGCGCCGCGCCGCGCGGAGATAGGGACGAGTTCGAAGAGGGATGAGGACGGAATTACAGAGGGTGGATGGGAGTAAAGGAGCGAGTGAGAGGAGCCAGATGAGATAGGCCGCGTTTCAACGGTAGCAACGGGATGTGCAATACTGCAGCGGGCAGGCATTTGCCAGTTTCCCTCGGCCGCGCCTCTACCCTCGATTCAATTCAATGCCACTCAATCAGTCAATGTAACGCGCATGCCGCCGCATACCAGTGTAGGATGGTACCTCGGCTCGTTCTCGCAATGAAACGCCCGCTATTCCCGGCCTATACTTCGTCGTTAAGTGTCCACCCACGTTGTAACCGGAGCAGCCGGCAATCGCTCATTCCACGCTGTCCATCAAAGTATCATGGAACACACACCAAGTGCACACGCTCCTGTCAGACTATTCGGACTTCTGCTGCTGTATACCTTTACACTGATTTCATATTTCAGTTGGCCGTCCTTCTTTATTCGCAGAATAACGCGTTCCCGCCGCTTGTCGGCCGGAATATCCTCGCAATTTGTTAGCCGAGTTCCCAGTCGAGAGTAGCTCATATATATATTGCGCGGCGCGCGTTACAGCCGAAATTACGGCCGTCCGGATTCGTTTTTCAAGGTAGCGCGCTGCTAAAAATGCTCTCCCGTAGACTGACTTGTAATAGTCAGGGTGACGGTGTTATTCGCCGGGGCACGTGTTACATGGCGCTTTTGCGCCGCCTCCGAAATTGGTCATGATGCCTGAGCACCGGCGCGGCGGATGCCTCGCGGCTAAAAAGTACACCTGCTATTTCGCCGCGCACGTTGTAAGGCATGAAATTTTAATTTCTCATTCATGGAGCGTCGTGTATGCGCGCACATGCACTTCCTCGTAATGCTCGCCGCCCGGTAAGTAATGGGCGCTCGCGCGCACCAAGCAATGCGGGGCTCGAAAATGTGTGCGGGCTTTTTACGTACCGAACGAAAAGTACCATGCGAACTTGACGAGACCAAGGTTTTCCACTACCATTTTTATGCAACCAGCAGTAATTAATGTAGCATAGACTGGCCTTGCCAAAAACCACTCACCTAATTAACGCTAACATTTCTAGAAATATTCTGGTAATTTTGGAAATGAATATTATGGCAGAGGGAAACAAGAGTATCTAATTATTGAGATGATTCCTCCATTCCCAAATGAAACCCGACTTTTGGATTATATCCAGCTGACTGGTACATGAAACTAGACCCTTAATGAAGGGCTGCTTAATCTGGCGTATCAGTCAAAACGTCGGGTGTCCGAAATCCAGCGAATCATCGTCTTCCCACATTGATCGAGCGCTTTGTTTTCCACGTGAAGAGGCGAACGTGTAGCAGTCTACTAGGCGGGGTCAGGACAAATGCGAAGATCACGAGCCGTGGCGGATTCATAATCCTCGCGAATGACTTAACTAAACGAACCCGCCGACCGAAAATGGGCCGTATCGAATCGCCTCGATTTCAGGACCCCTCACTCTTGATGCGCCTCTACACATAAATACAGAGATCGCTCTCGAACTCTCACCCGTGGCGAGGAGTTATTCTCCCATCTATATTCGCTGGTGCAATCTACGTCGAGCTGGTGTGCCGAGGTTCAGGCATCCCATATACCCCATAAACCACTGGGATCGTCCCTCGGTGGGCAAGCTCCTCCAACGTTGGGGACACTGCCAACCAACCGTCCTGGATACTCGCTGGACCATCGCAACCATCCTATCCAAGAGCGGGGAAGCAGTATCGCACCGAAAGTTTACATACGAATGTCTGATTTCACTAGAACGCACCGCTGGGCGAAAACCCGAGGGGATCAGGAAGAGAGCGCGAGCGACCGACTGAAAGTGACGTGCTATCGCGCCACTTGCCATGCTAATTATCCTCCGGCAATTAGGTAAATCGGGAGCGCTCCTCTTCGCCGAGCTTCGGGAACAATTCAGCCCGCTCTCGATCCTGCTTGCCGAGTGATCAGCAGACAAAGCGACCCGAACAAGCTCTCTTTGTCTCTTCACTCTCAGCGATAGAGCGTCCCTCGCTGATGCTTGCCTAGCGCACGAAATTCTAATGAGAAGCGTCATCCTAACTTCGGCAGCTGTCGCTCCGGCGCTTTTTTCTCTCACTTGGCAATGTCTCTGCTACCAAACGAATATGAAGCGCTCGAGGAATTATGTCTGCGGACAAGGCATTATCTCCGGCTGTTTTTTACCCCCTCCGCCGCGACGAATGTATCGTGTTGTACGCGCGGTTGCTTGGAACGTGACAAAGCGTGTGCGTGAAAAAAGCACGCTCCTTTTTTGCCTGAGGCCGCCGCGCCACCTAATTGCGGTCGATGTCACGACAAATATCGTTTGTCGTCCGCCGCGCTCGGCGGCGTCAATGTAGCTGCTCTTGGCGCGCCACCGTCCTCGTTTACCGATACTTCCTATGCTAATTGGCACAATTAGCATAGCAGTGGCATAACGTCACTGAGACAGAGGGCCTCGTGAGTTTCAGGCGGCCGTTTCCTCGTAAATTCGTCGATAGTTCGTCCCTTGTTCGTCGGAACAATTCACGTAGAGAGAGAGCTGCACAGCTAGACGGAGAAAGAGAGGAGAGAGAGAGGAGAGGAGCTCATAGAACGTGAGTGCATTGGACAGACTCGTCCTGCAGGAGAGCGGCGTCAAGCAGAACCGTTCGGACACGGGATTAACATAAAAGGAAGAGTCAATATCATAAACAATCCTCGTTACAATGGGCCGAGCAGGAGCGACAATAAATTCGTCGATATGAGATAGGGTAACAGGGAGAGAGGAGTGGTAGATACGAGGACAGCAGGATAGCTGCTCGGGCTCTCGGGGTTATGGGTATGGGTAGGACAATTGCATCGAGGGCGCCGATTGCCCGTACAACCACCCTGCCAGCGAGAAGGACGAGCAGCCTCCCTGTGAGCGAGAGAGCTTTCGTCGATATCATAAACCACCATTCGGGGGTTGAAACTTCCCTTTCGGCGTTGCCGAGTAAAGGAGAGCTAGAGGAGAAGAGTGACAGGCAGGACGGGTTCGACCGGCTCGTAAATTCGTCGATATGTAAAGCAACTTCTCCTTCTGCCACTCTTGGTCCGTTTCTCCACACCTCCTCTCTATCGTTACATCGTCTAGCCGGTCTACTTTTCCCCCGCGCCGCAGGAAGATGTTTAAGATCGTGAAATGGAAGAGGACAATGCCTGCTGATACATATTCCTAGTCACCCCAATTTCGCATGGTAACACTATCGCTCTATGATGACTCTTTCCTCGGTCAAGGGTCACGCAATTGCGGTCGTGATTTCTCGTTTCTTAGTCGAGCGGTTTTTCCTGCTGCAGGTAGAAACGCTATAATATCGCATGAGTCAGTAGATCCCTTCTCATTTGCATGGGAATGATGAGAATGGTCTACAAAGGTAGACGCAGCCGCAAAAAGTGGAGCAGTATATATCTGAGGATGCTCGGTGCATCCAATATCGAGCGGAAGCTGTCGCGTGCAAACTGCCATCAAAGCAGAGGATGCTGAATTTTTATGTCCCTTTCATCGCGGCCGACTCAATATTAGCTTAATCATGCCGACGTTTGCATTTACGCGCGCGACATCGCGTTTCGCGATACCAAGGGATGTTGCCCGGTTTTACGAGAGCACACTGGACAACGCAAACGATGTTTAACCCCCGGGATATCTGCGCATCCCGCCGCTCGTTCGGCCGACATCATTGCCGTTACATTGTTGCATCGCGCCACTAAAACGCGCCTGCTCGAAATTTACAACTGGCCCGGCCCGAACTGGCTGTATCCACTTTAATCGTCCTCCCTCGTTAACGATTCACGAAAGGAGTTACAGCAAAGCCAGCACGCTAGAATGAGAACGAACATAGATTGCCCAGAAGGCAATGGGGGCCTTCGGGACAGTAAGGAGGACATTTGTATTTTAGCTTTACGCCGTGATTATGGCCGAGGCGAAGTTTAAACTGGCGTATCATTCAGGATAATGTGGGATAAAATCGGCTAGGATATCGAGCTAAGTCCGAAGGCGGTTTTGGAAGAACGGAAGGTGGATACTCGAAGGGAGGCAGCGGCTAGGATTGCAAAGTCTCGCCATGATATTACGGCAACTTTACGAGGGAAGAGTTAGTTTGCATATCAATGGGATATGCGCCAGGCGTTCGCGGAAAACATTTTCCGAAAAAAGGACCGCCGCAACTGGCGTCGCTCCTCGAAAATTCGGACGTGCAGTGGCATGTGCGCGCGCTCCAACACACCACTGCTGGGTGTACTCGGACTTTTCGAGGATACGTGTACTTTATTGATAACGCTTATCGCGCTAGTGCTGTACTACGGAAATCTAGTGCCGGGACTGCGTAAAGTTTCAGTGGAAGACGCCCGAGAGCTTCCAGCTTTTATTTTCCCAGTTCGGAAGAGTCTATTTCCCCCGACGCACGCCGGCGTCGTCGGTCGCCGCCAGAGGAGAGATTCTATCGAGCGTGCGCTCGAAATCGTCCGCCCGAGATTCTTTCCGGAGCAGAGGCAACTCGGTGACGTAAGGTGGAGAGAGGTGGAGGGTGATAAAATATTTAGGAGACGCGGCATTCTTCGCCCGGGCTCCAGGTTAAACTGGAGAATTTATTAAAGTGTCCTGCTCCTGCCGATAATGGAAACTTTTGGTCCACCCATCTCTCTTTCTCTCTCTCTTTTCCCTCGTTCCGCACGTCTTTTAAGAGCATAATGATGAAGTTTTTCCGTGAACACGAGGCCCGATTATAATTTATGCTCGCCGCGCTCGATGGAATATTTTATTTAATGAACTCTCTAATATAAATATCGAAGATTAATCGAGGCATAATGCGCCCGTTCGTGGATGATAAACTACCCTCTCATAAATAAACTACCCCTCTCGCTGGTAGCGATAACAGTCGAGTCACTGTCCATCAATATTACGGGATTCTGGCCTGTTCTACCCTCGCGGCACTGATGCTGCTTGCTTTAGCCGGGCAAGAATGAATTTGACGAGAAAAGTAACTTACCTACTTTTCTCGTTACCAGGCCATCGTTTGCCCGAGGCAGCGGAAGTTTCCCCGCAACATAATTACCCTGGCGGACTTCGTTATCGTATTTTCAACGCTTCTTTAAAGTCGTTGTACGAACGACAGCCCTCGGTCGCAATCTTTCATGGATTTCTTTGAAACTTCCCGCTGATTGCATCCCGGAAATTGCACTCTTCTCTCTCTCTCTCTCTCTCTCTCTCTCTCTCTCTCTCTCTCTCTCTCTCTTTCTCTCTCTCTCTGCCTGTCGAGTGTACCTTTTATAGAAAACTGTGCGCGCACGTTGGATGCAACCGTAGGGCAATTCAGAGTTAACAAGCTCGGGGCACTCGTCACGCGTGAAAGGCGGTGGTTCCCTATACACACACAGGGGAACGTCAAGAAAGAAATGTCAAAGGAAAAGCGGGAAGGAAAAAGGGGAAGTAGGAAGCGAATAAAGTTGCATGGTTCATAAACAATTCCATATGGTCCCCGGTGCCTTCGCCGAGCGGCACTTATGCCTGCTGATCGCGATTCTTCCCGCTTCTCCACCCGATATCCTCGCTCTCTCCCGTTCTCTACTTTAGCCTCTCCATTTCCGGACTCGCTCACTACCTCCCAGCTTTATGCCTTCGCATTCTTCCCCAGGGTTATGCCTTTCGAATTGTTATACTCTTTCGTTCGTCGATTACGCCTGGCTCTCTCTCTCTCTCTCTGCGGCTTTTGCACTTAGCTACTGTGCCAGGAAGTACTGCTTTCCACTCCTACAAACCTACCATCGAGATTGTGTACGTACTTCCGTGACACAGTTGTTCCGGCTCGAGTTTATAAAATCTCTATAGGCGAACTAGAGTGTTACGATCAATTTTCAAATATTCTTCAATTAACGGGAATACTGGTGTTCCATATTTTCGCTGAATTTTTCACAGACAATCTCGCAGGCTCGGCTATCGAAGCCATAAAAAAAAAGGCAAATTAAGTACCACTCGAGCGTATGGCAATTCGCGCGTTGCCATGGCTAGCTATCAAAGTTGGCTGCCGCCGCGTACGCCCCGAGTTTTACAGGCAAGGTTTTTTTCAGCCCGCGGCGCATTGACCAGTTGACCATTAATTCCAATCACACAGCCGACTGACTTTTAATTACCAATGAAGATGCTCGAGCGACGCCTGACGAGGGAAAAATCAGCGGACGCCTAGTGACCACGTTGACCCTCGTCGCCAGATTGATTTTTCCTCTTTTCTTCTCTACATTGCGACCCTTGCCAACATTTTCATCCCCTCGCTCGGTCAGGCATGCTTGCCGCTCTTCTGTCGAGACACACTTACGACGGACAAAGAGAGGTGCGAGAAGAAGCTCGTGCTAACCCGGAACCGCGTGCGATGCCAAGCATTCGGGCCGGAAATGAGCAAAGCGAAAAAACATGTTTGAGCCGGGGGCAAAGTGTCGGAGACGCGCGTCGGATGAGCAATCGAATAAAGTGGAGGCGTCAATATGTGACGGCAGTCGGATATAGCCGGTCCGACTAGGCGAAATCTGTCGAGAAACACTACTGTCCCTTCCTTTATCATCCATCTATGTATGTGTGTGTTGGGACTCCCGCATCCGTTCGATTACACTCTGCACACATCGATTTTTTATTATCCGTAAACTACTCTTGCTGGTGGCTCCTTCACTCTTGGCTGGGTTCCTCGTAAGATCATTTTATGAGCTGTGTATAAATTGTGTCCCAAACTATCGGCAGTAGCTCTTCGATACAAATGTCATTATCGGGACACGTGTACTTTAGGAATATGAAGCGATTAGTTTCGCCCAAGTCGATGCTACGACTTCCTTATTCGTTTATTCTATGCTGAATTAGACAAAGACTTAGCACTCTGTTTGCAGGCGTGTCTGTGTAGCTTCGAACTTTCAAGTGCAAGGTATATTTGAGCTTGCAGGTAATCTTGCCTGACGAAACGCGTACCGCTTCCCTCGTCGTCGGCAACATCCTCGTGGGGAAAACAATGAAGCGCACAAATATCATTAACTCAGAGAGACCGCACCCAACTCGGGCAGAATTTGTTTGCTCGCCGGCAATTTTCCTCGCGCCGATTGCAACGATTCCGTCCTCCTGACACATGCGCTTCCAGCCGGTTGTTTCCGGTCTTCCGGCGAGCAGCTAGATGCCAACGATGCGTTTAGTCGCGTGGCAGATGCACACCTAGACCGAGGAAGGAGCCTCTTCAGACTGGCGGCTGCATCCAAGGACGATCATAATTAATTCCCGCTTAATCGCAGTCCTGCTAAAGCGCATTAGCATCGCAATGCCATAAGCGCAATACCGTAATTGCGAGAGCAAAGGGGGTTAAAGGCGCGCGCACGGTATGTCACGCTTGCTATTTCCCGTGTCATCTGGAATCATCGTGGAAAGCCGGGAAGGCACGTGCCATATTATCGCACTATCTTTCTAGAATGGGTTAATCGTGAGTAATGATCAGAGGACTTTGGTCTTCGATGCGTTACGGGAACATCTTGTACAATCGGTAAAGGCGAAGTTACTACGCCATAGTCATCATAGTCATGCTCTACTCCCGTAAATATCATCGGGAGCTTCCCTCGAAAGTCTCTGAGGCGAAACGCGCAATATCGCTCGATGGAATCTGCTCCGCCATCCATCGCGGACGACGTGTCGAGGATCGAGCGGCTCTTCGGAGTTATTTCAATAAAGCAAATGGAATAGGCTCGCTAGTGCCATATCTTGTGGCAGTGAACGGCGAGCGCTGCCTGGATAGAAGAGAGCGAGCTATGATGGAGCCGTCAGTACATCGTGATCCACGGATCATCAACATTGACGACCTCCGTCCGCTTTTTGACCCGGCAGGGCCGCCCTTTCGTAGGGCCATTGCGCCGGTTTACGAGCCTGCCGGGATATCTGGCTAGTGCTACCACCCTTGCTACGATTCCAACCACCTCCTCGTCTTCCTCTTGCCGCCGCTGCACATTTCGCCTCGAGAATTTTCAATGTTTTCGGTAAGCCCTGACGTCACCGGGCTAAATCACCCCTTCACGCCTTGTTAGCCAGCGCCAATGTACCGTTTTATGTTCTCCTCTCCTCGCCTGCCAATTGCCAATTGTTAATTAGCATATTCTTGCGGAAGGCAGAGCGACAGAGAGGGAGGGAAAGAATGACTCTCTTTCTCAAGGTGTGCAGGGTGGATTCGTTTCTCGTAAGATTTACGCTCGGCCCCACCAGTTGATCCATATCCGCTCTTCAACCCTCCTATGTACACACGACGCAACATGTCGCGCATTGCGCACGTGGCATCATGCATTTACCCTCCCGACAAGAGCAGCTTGCCCGGAAGACCTAAGAATTATGCTAATCCCATATGGAATTGCGGAAAGAGGAACTCGCTAAGTGGGCGCAAGATGTTTTCGTTGGAGGGAGGCGTGCGCGCGCTTCAACCACTCGTCAATGAGTAGGACACACCGTGCTGGCAAGAGTTCATTTATGGTAGATACGGGTTATTTCTCGGAGAATTAATAATTCATCGACAATTAGAGCGCCGCAGGTGGTCGGAACGAACTGCAAGGCGGCATATGTTGGCCGCCGGCCGGTGAATCATAGTGGAATTAGCATAACTAACGCGCCACGGAATCATTAGCATATTCGTGTCGATGGACGCGGCGCGGCGCATAGGGCTATCCTACACGCGTGAACGTGTCAGCCGTGCGAGCGTGAGTAGTGCGCTCCCGAACCGATCGCGCCGATCAGGAAATGTCCTTTTTCCACGTGCACCGCGCTCCCGCTTTGCATCTAATTTCCGGTCGGCAGTGTTGCTACCCTCTATTTAAACGAGCACTCTCATCCAATTCCAACTCATTGCCAGTTCTTATCGACGGGGGATCCCCGATGATTACATCGAAAGAGATCGCAGTGGACGAGAGAGATGCGTCCTGCAAACCGATTTCTGCTTCGCGCACTGTGTCCACGCGCCTCTTCTCCCACGCTCGTCGAGAGAGTGGAGTTTGTAAAAATCCGTGACAAAACACTCGAATTAACGAAGTTGGTATCTCGCGGCGATGGAGAGCCCAATGTTTTACCAGAATAGTAAACCAGCCTCGGCTGGCATTGGAGGGGGGGAGCGAGCCGCGGCCGATTTAATTACCAAATTCTCGAGAGCGGCACGTTCCCGATGGAAACGCGTTACTCCCGCGGGCCATGTCCGCTCGAACGATTGAACAATCGCCGCCGCTTCGATCGCTTCTCTCTCTCTCTCTCTCTCTTTCCCTCCCGGTTAATCGGAGTGAACTGCATCGGGTTCAGTGGCAGTGGCAGAGCCAAAGAGGAGTATGGAGCAGAAAATGCAGCGATGGAACGCTGCGAGATAGAGGAGTGGCTCGGAGAGAGTGCTGGAGGCGAGCGTCGGCCACGGCCGCGCGCTACGCCGCGCTACGCCGCTCGCCCATCGGCATCGCATTTCGCCCAGGACGAAACGTGCTGCCTGCATTTCGGAGGAGCAGCACGATCGGCAGCGTGGGCGCACACACCACGGGTGTCGGAATGCATGCGTAATTAATGAAACCAATAAAGCCGAGGGTGCAAACGCGCGCGCGCGAGCCTGGAAATTCGTTAAATTTAATTGGACGCAATCGGCTTAGTACGGATCAGGCAAGGAAGGCCTTGGAATACGATCAGTCGATCGACTACTCACGATTCTCATCACTCGCTTTCGAATTATATCTGCTACACAATCCTTCTAACAAAGCAATAATAGCGTAGCTTTAAACTTGAAGGATCGCGCGAAAAACGAGTTGGCAAGTGTTAGTCTTGCTGGAGGATGTCCCGAGATAAATTGAAGTGGCGGCGAAGGAAGCCATGAAGGAAACTCCCGACAGAATGGTCGTAGCTCCTCCAGTGATGAAGAGCGAAGCTTCGCACGTGGAATTCGTGGATCGTTAAGACTCGCCGCTGCTGTGGTACGAGCCGAACGATCTCCCGGAAATAAAGTGTCGGGGGAACGCGGACATTTCAGCTTGGAACGATCCTCCTCGCCTCTTATCGATGGGTCAGCCGGTGCGGGAAATGGCGGAAAACCTACTCCACTGGTACCGTACCAATCCAGCTCTGTTAGCTTGTGCTCCATTGGTACTTTGGCTCCTGCAAGAACTAAATCTCAATTTATACTATGTTCATGCCACGCTCTCATTAAAAAATCAATTAGGATCCTATTAGAGATGACAGGCAACAATCGAGCGAGCGTATCTGTAATTTGAAGCGAGCTTAACGTGGTCGGTATATCATAAAATCAACTAAAGGCAGAACTGCGCGCGGCCCAGCCGATTGGACAATCGGATAACTCCGGGAATGTTCATTGATCGCAATTGGCATTGTGCCTAGAATAGTGATCCGAGTGAACGCGAGTGCGCGTCATAATTGGCGTATTAACGCTGCCGAATAAATCCAGCATTAGCGTTGCGCGCATTCTCCTCCCTCGTTGCATCTCTCTCCTCTCTGGTTGGCGCGTTCGTAAATATTTGACTGAATGCTGCTGTGGTAAGAGGGTGCAGGGATCGACCGGGAGTGCAATATATCGCCATTAATCTACCTCACGAATAATAACGGCCGATGCCGCCAGATCTCGGAGGTAGCCGAGGCCAGGAACAAGCGCTATTCAGTCGTTTGGAATTCGGTCGACATTGAAATATCGCATTTCCAACTAAACCTGGCCGAATCTAATTTTACGGGACCCATGTGCATTAGCGGATTAATGCACTCCATTCGTGGCCGAGCAAGTGATGAGGTGTATTTGCATGGCATTATACTTGCGCCTATCCGGAAAGCCCGGCCACTCCACTCCCTCTCTCTCTCTCTCTCCCTCTCTATCCGCGGCTCTTCAATCTCGTCTCCAATTATACGTACAGTAAAGCAGCCACGAGAGGCTTCACTCTCTCTCGTTCCGGCCCAGATGATAATCATATTACTATCCTATCAACGTTATTGCCATTCCGGAGCGCATAGCACGTTCACACTATTTCAAGTGCTTAGGCTGGATCGATTGCTCTCTTAGATACTCGAGTCTAGCCTCTCGCAATTGGCTCCTCCTTTGAGGAGACATCGCTCTACTAGCCCGCCAACTTCTCTTTACGAGTCAAATAACATTTGTTCGGCTTACGCGTGCTTGCTTCCGCCGTCGCTCCCTGGCATTGGCTGGGATCCTTGCCTGCGAAACACAGGGATAAATAACACCGGGAATACCGAACGAACTCAGCCAGGTTCGCACAAGTTTCCGGGGAACTTGGGGCGAAAGTAGCACGACGCCGAGCTCCGAGGCGAGTCGCGCGAGATACGTAGTGGAACCTGGCGGAACTTTCAAGTAATCTCACCTTCTTGAGCGGCGAGAATAAATTCCAGAACGCGCGCACGGATAAGTTCCGGCGGAGCTCGGAAACTTTGGGGCTTTTGGATTGTCAGCAATTAGAGAGGGAGAAAGAGGGAGTGTTGGAAGGCGGAATAGTCGATATGAGGAAGAAATAAGCGAGTGGTGAATGAGCGGGCGCGAATGGCAGTCACTCGCACCTGGGAGAGAGCATATTAGTATCGGTGGGAGCGAATGCAGCTTGGCACACACGCGATATGCAAATCCGATGGCAAGTATATGGCGGGATCGAGCACTCCGTAAATCATATCGCACACGAGCCTCCTTCTAATGAGAGTTTTTTCTATAATTAAGGGACGCGCCGCGATTATCTTAACGGCTTGTCATCGTGTTATCGGCGTAATTGAAGAAGCATCGAGCGACGATGCAATGCTTGATATGAGCCTGGTTACCGATGATGAAGAGAGTCTCGTGACATCTTGCAATCACGACGAAAAGTTATCCCTACCGCGGTTCCTAAACAGCCTGCACACTACTTTTTCTCGATGGGCGAACATAAATTCCATGAAATGTTCAGTTCTCGTGCTGCCGCCGCGCCGTCACGGAAACATTCTCGGCTAGACGGTCATTTATCGTCTTAAGAATAACAATGTTTCCTGTATACACACTGCCTTTCTGCAGAGAATAATATAAAGGATGTTAGTGGTTAAAGTTCTCTTATTTTTCGAGTATTTTTGCTTTGTCTTTGCGGGGATTAAAAATGTAGCAAATTGACTTTGTTCCTTTGCAAATACAGGTAGTAAGCTCGGGATAATAAGGCGTATTAAACTTTTTTCATATCTTCGGATAAGGCTCCGTTTGTCCGTGTGCCTTTGGGAGGAAAATGCATCATTTCATGCGCTTACTGATGCTCCACCAGCCAGCGGGAAACAATGGACCATGTGTGCTCATTAGCCTGCGGAACCCTTTCTCTTCAATACCCTATCGCCAATAATAATATCTGATTCTTTCATACCCGCGCAATTAAGCCTCGAACTCATTAAAAGCTTGTGTTTGCGCCTGTAAACCTTGAAAGAGTGCTTGAAATTTCTTTTTGGTCGGACCTCTGATATTAAAGAACAAAACCTACATTGGGGAAGTAAGAAAGAATGACCAAATATTCATAAAAAGAGTATTTACTGTACTTAGAGCGAATTCTAATCAGGCCGGCTTACTCGCGTGCAGACAGCTTCCTTTCACATCTGCGATGGTGGTGTAATGGTCAGCATAGTTGCCTTCCAAGCAGTTGATCCGGGTTCGATTCCCGGCCATCGCAGGTTTATTTTTGATAATATTAACTATTAATTTTTCATTCCATATCCAGCCTTGCATTTCGAAAACGTGTATAGCAGCTTCTAAACTCAACTGCGATGGTGGTGTAATGGTCAGCATAGTTGCCTTCCAAGCAGTTGATCCGGGTTCGATTCCCGGCCATCGCAGGCTTACTTTTTAATTAAAAAAGGCTTAAATTTTACTACCTTATACGGTGGAAAACGAATGACATATTTAGTTAATGAACATTCTCCTATCTGCGATGGTGGTGTAATGGTCAGCATAGTTGCCTTCCAAGCAGTTGATCCGGGTTCGATTCCCGGCCATCGCAGTTTACTTTTGCCATTTCGATCTTCTTTTTATAAATAAGTAACAGGAATTGATGATATATTTTGCAGCTTTAACATTCCACGGTAAAAAAATAATGTAACAAAAGAGCTATTCAATTTTTGTTCATTTTTGCAAAAGAATTTCCGATACCGGGAATCGAACCCGAGCCTCCTGGGTGAGAGCCAGGTATCCTAGCCACTAGACCATATCGGACTTTGATACAAACAAATTTTTCTTTCTCAGGGAAATTCGATACACAATATTTAATTATAAACCAAGATATATAAAGAAAGTATAGACTTATTAATACTTCGTATGTTTTAAAAATGAAGCAATAGAACCGTAAATGTAATGTTTCACGCAATGTCTGTTGTACCGAGCGAAGATGAGTGTGCGGGTTTCAGCCATTGCCATCTGTAGGGCTCACACAGCAGTCACTCTCTTGTAATAATTTTCCAGCCTTACAGTCACATTACAAAAGACATGCGAAACAAGGCATATTTGAGTTTCGTAGAAATACTGTTCCATAAAAGGAAATCCTGCGTCGATGTAATGGAGGAGAAGATTGAATACTCTAGAAAAATAATCACACGACTCCGTTAGCCAATAAGCAACAAGCCGAGGCTGTGGTTTCACAGTGGCTGTAGTGGTAGCACTGGCAAAGTGAACTCGGGCACGCGGTGCTTGTGTCAGTCGCTTCTTAACAGTCTATACGAGAGTTCACAATTAATCAGTTTATCAAACAAAGGCCACGATTAACTACGAGGAAGCTGCATGCTTGCCGCACACACTACTTGGGTAGGTGAGTCTACTAGCCTTTTTCCCACATCATACTCACATCGGTGGTCCTGCGACGAAATGCCCCTGAATTTTGGAGTCATTGACCGCGCGTCGTGTATTTTAATACTTGATGTTAGCAATCTCGGGAACTGCACTGGGAATTGCTGGTCCGATAGCGGTGCAACACGCAATACGCATCATTCATGACGCCAAGGTGCGACTGACTTGGCCAACGCACAATCTTCTACTGTTTTGCTTTTATTAAATACCCGCGCAAAAAATTATAGAACAAATGACTCACCCCTTCCACTTTGAGGAAAACAGCGCGAATTACGAAGCTTGTCTATTCCTAATGCGACCTGCTCTATGAGCTATCCAAAGTGCTGTGTGTCATTATCCCTTTGAACCTCCCTGGCAGGCTGACATAAGCAATCCAGAATACTATGAAGTGATGAATGCGAATGTGCAACAAAACGAAAATGGATAGTGTACACCGTAGTATCCTCATTGATGTGAGGAGAAATATTATTGATGACATGGATGTCGACAATGGCATTATAAATCCACTGAAGTCTGAGCATATTTTGAAAGATGAAGACATAGAGAAAATCAAGGGTGGGAAGAATAAAGAAGAAAGAGCTAAAATCTTGTTGGACATACTTCCAAAGTAAGTGTAATACTTGTTATAGCTTACATACGGAGCAAGCCAAAGTTGAAGGACATAATGTAAATGGAGTCTTTTCCATCATATTTGTTGCAGACGGGGACCATTTGCATTTGATAGCTTTAGAGAAGCTTTAAGACATCATTACGTGTGGATTAGTGAGGACATGGATAAACTGGAGGCAAACAGGAAGCCTGTGTATCATACAAAATACAGTGGCTCTCCTAATCTTCCACCTTTATCACTGACCGTACCCCGCACAGAAAAGGTAGGATCAGAATTTCTTTGATGATGAAACTGACCGGTATTGAAGGTTTCAAACTCATTATGGGAGATGAATCACTCTTGCAGTCATCAGATATAGAGCGATTGCTGATAAGATAAAATGGAAAAAGGAGCAATTAGATGGACTTTTATCAGTATTCTGCCTATCAATAGAAATCAGTAGTAGAAACAAAGATCACTTTTCCATGTATCATAGAAATCAATTTTATGCATCACACCTTTATTGCTTTATAATAAATTGATTTTCACTCTTATTTCTAATACCTGGAATTGCATTTTCTAATTTTTAAATAACTTGTCTGTCTTTTTATAAGCATTCATATGGATATGTAGACTGTGTAAGTGAACTGAAAAGATAATATTATTGTGGAGAAAAGTATTTTTTAAATTAAATTAATGTATGTAGAATTATATTTTAGATTTATCAAGTGAGATTATATCATATGTGTAACATAAATTTTTATAAAACATCAATCTTCGCGATTTTCAGATGTCGGAATTAAAAATCGCACTAGAGAGGCTCGAGCCCGAAGGGTACGTCGCCTTGCACGGCATGAAAGGGTTTGGAAAATCCTGTTTAACAGCATGTATGCTGAAAGATACAAAATTAGTGTCCAAGTTGTTCAATGTATGTTTCACTACCGCGAACTATAAATAATAAGCTAGATTATACATAGGCATCATTATAATTTGACTCTTTTACTCTAGGGCGAAATCTATTGGATGAAGTTTGGCAACAATCGGCCAGTGGAAGCAGAAGTTTTGATCCAGTTAAATAAACTCTATCATCTTGTAAACAATTTCGAAACATTCCCTGAGCCATTGAAGCCAGAACCTTTGAAAGATTTTCTGGATCTATTCATATCAACTCATTTCCGAAACAAAAATCACCAGAATGCCTTATTGATTCTAGACGATGTTTGCCACAAAGAAATTATCGAAGCATTTGATTTTCCTTGCAAAACATTGGTCATCACTGCCGATATTGAATTATTATTAGGCAGAAGACCAAGTGTAATCAAAATGGCAGATGGTTTCACTGAAACAGAGACCTTGGGTCTCTTTGCAAATGTATTAGAAACCGAAATAGACAAACTTCCGCCAGAAGCGAAGAAGATTCACCACGAGTGTGGAGGCATGCCGTTGCTAATAACTATGTTCTCCGCGCAATTTGCCGAATTTAAGGATGATATGAATCGACATTCACGAAGATGGAAATATTATTTGAACTCTTTAAGAGAAAAGGATGTGACCAATAAAGTGATCAAACAATTTTTTGAAAAACAAGAAGCTATTTTCAATATGTGTATCAACCAATTATCAGACGACATGAAGAAACGATATGAGGAACTAGCTATTTTTAGCGAAGGTGTGAACATAATGCCTCAAACATTGGAAATACTTTGGCAAGGCCGCCCCTATCAGGTGGAAGATATTATGCTCGATTTTTGTCGAAAATCGTTAGCAGTGAAACAATGGAATGATGATTTGGGCAGTTATATATATGGTATTCATGATTTACTGCTCTGTCACTTGAGAAAAAATCTAACATCAAAGAATTTGGTTGATATGCATAAATCGTTGATTGAAAAGTACAGAACGTACTCCAAAAATGACTTCTCAAAACTTCCACCTGATGATTATAGTCATTCATACATTGGTCACCATCTCGAGCAAGCGCAAATGTTCGAGGAATTTCCCAAAATATATTTTAATTTCGACTTTATTCAATCCGTGATCATTCATTCGGGGTTGTACAATTTACGAATTGATCTCGAGAAATATCGGAAGTATATAACTAAAAATAATGATCCAGAGTTTGAAGAACAACTTATCGATTTGGAAAGATTCTTGGAAGAGCAAGCAGATGTAATAGCGGAACATCGGCACAAAAAATGCCTGGATATAATACAGATTGCTATGAATCATCCATCGCCAGGTTTTGTACAGAATACTGCTCACAAACTTGCAAAGGAACGCACACAAAAGCTTTATCTTTGCCACAATAAGAAACTCGGCCAAATCGACGTCTCTTTCACGCAAGAAATTCCGACGAAAGCCTGCACAGCACGCTTCACTGGCGATCCCAATCTGATTTTAATTGGGAGTGAAAAAGGTGAGATTCATCTGTGGGACAGTTTATATAGGACACAGAAAGTGTTCAGTGGGCACACTAAGGAAAGCACAATCAAAAAGATTCTCGTGTCCGCTGAGGGCGATTGTTTCCTAACATTAAGTGATAATGGAATAGCCAAGCTTTTTATGCTTAGCGACGAGTATTTGAATGAGTATCATCATATACAAAGTCCGCGACAAAAGCAGGTTTATTGGAATAGCATCTTTCAAAGTAAAGTCCCTCGCGATGATAGTGCTGCTTTATTTTCTGTAAAAAATCAGATAATATCAGACATAACTTTTGGCCGCAACGACAGATGTATTGCAGCTTGCACAGACAAAGGCACAATATGCGTACGTATACGATATATATATAAAACGTAATTGCTAAATTCTATATGGTAATTTAGTCCCATTTTAAAACATACATCTTTTTCAGGTGTGGGATCGTGAAGGAAATACAGTATTTAATTGTAATCATACTGCACAAATGTATGTATTCTTATTTTCCCGGATTTTGAAATTAAAAGAGTAGTACATTCATGAAATATTTTCCTTGCAGATGCAATCTTAGAAGTATAGCTTTTACGACACCAAGTGATTTGCTTCACATAATGGATGAGGCAAATGGTGTGTTGGTATCATACGGACGAACTGGTACTGAGTACAAGTACCTGGCACAATACAACCCAGGCTTGCAACAAAAGAAGATTATATTTTTTACGAGTATTCCTGAACAAAACAATTCTTTGATTATCGTGACGGAGGATAAAGCAGTACATGTAAAATGGATCCAGAATGATGCGCAGTTACATAGTTATTATAAGCAAGTTAGAGCACACGTGGAGAACGTGAAAGTTACTTACGTTTGTGCTGCTCTAAGTTGGGATGGCCGGTATATAGTTTTAGCCGATTCTGCAGGATATGTAAATGTTTGGAACACAGGCATTGGATTTCAACCTATTGCAACTTATAAAACACGAGTGTCCTCCTTAGATACATACTGGGTGAAAGATGAAGGCTATCATGTTGTACGTTCACTTTACGAATTGTGATTTAAAACCCACCAAAAATGTCTAACAATATTAAGTTAACAATAAATAATTGTTTTAGATTTGCGGTAGTGATAACCGTGTACTACGTAGATGGAAGCTACCTGAAGAAAAAACTCAAGTGCCAATAAGGTATGGCTTTTTAATATTCGCACATTAATTAGAAATGCCAGTACAGCAATTAAATTTTACTTATTCCGTGATTGTAGAAAACCATTGTTTGATGCTATAGTACGCCCAATCGGAGAATCCGACATTATTATCACCCAGACACTTGCGAATTCTGTTGTTACCCTTCTTGGTGAAAAACCCATAGCAGAAAGTGATCCAGTTGATGGAAGAATATTAAACTTACATGTGTCATCGGACGGAAATACTGTAGTTTATGCAACAGAGAAGCGAATTGTTACCTTATTTGATGTTCCAACAAATAAGGGGATTCCCATATTGAAATTCTTATCGGCTATACAATTTATTAAAATTTTGAACATTGGAAACGAGAAAGCCGTAATTTGTAGGGGAGATGATAATGACTTAAAAGTAAGTTTACCCTGCTCTATGAAGTACATTACGTGAACCTCATAATTTATGTGTCAACGTCGCGAACTTTTTTAGGTGTGGCTAAATACTGAAACAACGTACTTGGTCGAAAACACAGGATCAGTCATTGCAATTCACGAAGTAAACGAAAAATGCGTTGTAACAATTTCTCAAGATGGAATTGTCACAGTTTGGAATATCAATGGTACTACATGGTTACGTGTAGACAAAGTTGTGGCTTTTACATCCAAACTAACAGATGTAACAAGGAATTTTAGTTCCTTAAGCTATATGAAGAACCTCTTAGCAATAACCAGTGAAACCAACGACGTGGTTCTTTACAACTTGCAGGAAGATACTTTCATTTTACCAGTGCATTTAAAAATCATAGAAAATTTTAGAAAAAGTTTCCCGTATAAAATGACATGCTGCAAAATTTCGCAGGATGAAAAGTATTTAGCTCTTGGTTCTGAAACTGGTTCTATTTCGGTAAGTTCTGCAATATGACCAGATAATAGCAGCCCCTTGCAACACAAACGATACACTTCGATACTATTCTGTTATTTGTAGATCATCGACATACAACTACAGGAGATAATACGAAAACTAAACTTCCACACAGCAGCTGTAACCCAGTTGTATTGGGCACCTTGTAAAATCGATGCCCCAGTGTTACTCTCAGTCAACGAGGATGAATTAGTTTGGTGGAATATCGAGCTGGCTGCATATAATAATAAACAAAAACGAAGGAGCCGCACTTTTCTTACGCGAAGTGTCAGTACGCCGTCTTTCAGTCGTACAGACCTTACCTTGCAATTATCAACCAGCCAAAGTATGGGTGCAAATGGTTATGGCATGGAGCAGACTGTTCTCCAACAGCAATACGCGGAAGATGCCGTTGCTCAAAATAGTATGTGTAGTTACAAAAAATATTGGAAGGGTAAGGAAGGAAAAGATCCAGAACAACCTGCATTACTAGCCGTTGTTAAATCACCTCCAAACTCTTTGGCTAAGGTATGCATATCTAGTGATTTTACGAAATTTCTTACGGTAGACATATACGGATCTATCAGTACCTTCTCACTATTTGGGTTTACTTAGTTTAAACCGAGCTTCCGCGTGTCGATAGGTCAATTTTAATCCTAATTTGAATAGGGTGCAATAACCGTGAATTTAAAGCAGGAATATGAATTTGTATTATACTTATATGAATATTTTATCGGAAGAATCGAGCATTCGAGACTTCATTTTTAAATCGCCACGGATATAACCGTGTCGAAAAAACGTTATACACCAGACGATAAGAAACTATCATGGATCTTATATGTTAAGTTATGCTCAAAACTATGGTGAAATACGTTGATTTAATGGCCAGATACTGTCACTGCCAGTTGCATTTATTTATACTGTCGATCTCATTTTTCGAACAAACGTATATAAGAATCTATTCATGAAACCTTGTATTCTGAGATTTTTTACAACTTTATGACACTTTTTACAGTAACCATACTGCCGGTCTTTCATTACATTTTAATACATTAACAATAATATGTGCCATTTATACATCCTTTCAAAGCGATTGGAAGAAATGTCGCTAAACGTATTTCACACATTGCTGGTTAGCGTGTATATTCTTCTACTTAATACTTGTACAAATGCTCTCTACTCTATAATTGGATCACCAATACTTATCAGTATTCGCAATATTTAAACACTTAATTTTGAGATTCTGTAACGTTGTGCACAAGTTCCGTTCTTACATACGAATTGGAATACCTTTCTATTTGCCACTATAAATTTTACTGCATTTTTGCAAGGTTTTTGGGTCATCGTTTTATACAAGTGTCAGAATATTTTTCATTTAACAGTTACGAACAGACGGAATAAGAATCTTCATATAACTAAGGTTCGTTATTTTACGTATTATATTAAAAATTACTATCGCACAAGGAAGAATGTATCGTAGCATATTACCATCATTATAATCATGTGCATAGTATATTACTTTTTAAAACATGTCACAATCAAAAAGTAACATTTTTATTGCCAGAAATAGTTACCGCATTCCCATGCTAATTTTTTATTCAGAATTGAAAGTATAATAGTAAATGACTTTCCATGTACCAAATGTTCCAGAATATGGTGGAACGTATCAAAATGGTAGCGTTTTACAATTACCACATGGAATTTACTTATTGTTATACTTAAGGTATATACCAGTATTTTTAAAAATGTTGAAAATGTTTTAAAAAAATTGTGGGCGGACGGCGTACTGCTCTACTGCGTTGTATGCAGTACGCAACTTTATAGAAACGCTACCAGTTATTATGTAATGTGCCTTACGCGTATTATAAGACATAAGAAGCGATTGCAAGAGCATTAGAAAATTTGGAATGTGCGTTTATAGGCCGACTGCTCGTATTACTTGAAATCGAAAAACAAAAATAATATTCGAAACTTATGTAAGTTACGGCCTAACATGGCAGTCTTACGTCTTGATTTGGTTCTGTGCTCAATTATGATTGAAGGAGTCAACACCTTGTAAATGTTTCGCTCACCTTTTTATACGAATTTCGTAACTATTTCCATGACTTGTGGAAGACGTCTGATTTTATACTGAGAAACAGTATTTCCTCTTCTCCGCATTTACTGCTACATAAGATCTCATACTACTGCATTTAATTTTCTAAACTGAACTTGTAAGAATGTGATAGAAACATTTGTACATGCACCTATTTTTACTGTGCTATTTCTTGCAAACCGAATGATGAACCGTTATGCTGCAATTTGAATTGCAATACCAGAATGCCTACATATTTCTGAATGTGATCATGTGCGTGCCAGCATGCTCATCAATTTTGTGATATAGGAATACATTCGTCAGGATGTATTTGTTACCAATGGTGCAATGTAGAACAGTTGCGAATGATTTGTTGCTCGTATGCAACAAAAAAGGAGAGATATCCATCGGCGTAACACGAATAGTTCGAACCTGATGGTCGAGCTCAATTTTTGATAACGTTTATTATTCGCCAATGTTGTATTTTAGCCAACGTTATAAAACTTGTATTTAAAAACCAATAAAGAAAGTGTACATACACGAGGAACGCGTAAACCCTTCCTCGTCCTCGAAGAGATCAATGAACAGTTGGTGCGGAACAGCGCGTGTGTTTTACTATATCGCAGTGTGTGCACTGGCACGTGGTAATATATTAATAGGAACGCGTAGAACATGCGACTTGGCATGGTTTGGCGTAGCCAGTTTTAAACTCTAGGCCAATGTCAGTAAGCACGTTGAGCCAAAGGAATCAATGCTTACTTATCGATAAGTGCCCATTATGAGTTATAGGCTATAAAGTCAAATCGAGCAGTTAAAGACCTTAACGGTGTAACAGTGATGCTAATTACCAATGAGTGTGAAGTTATCATTCACATAGAATATGGATTTCTATCCATAAGAAGGTCTGAGAGTATGAATAATATTTAGTACTACGTGATCTAGAATCTCTTCAACAAAATACTAAATGCTCCTGAAAGACTCATATTCTCAGTATTTACTGCAGCTAATGCAGAGTCAAGGGCGACGGACAGTTCTTCAAATGGTAAATTGCAACAGTGCAGAAATTGTGTAACACAAAGTAACTTGCGAAGATCTCGCTCAAGAAGAACAAAAGAAGCGCTTGTAACAATTGATGAGGAAGAATCGGAAGAAATTTACATTTGACAGCGCGCCAAATACTCTAACTGCACATGCACGCCGAGTCTTTACGAGTGCGCACGAAGTGCTGGTGAGGTAGCGTGAGCCTGATTCCGCAGGTTTCCCTGGGAACATGGTCGGACCAAGGTACTTTCCGTGGAGAGGGACGCGAGAGGCGAAGGAAGGACTGGGTAACGCACGAGTGGTGCGACCAATCGTGCCACTTCGCGTTATTCAGTCTCAGTGTTAGCATCCTCGTGTGCTGGCTGGCTATTTCCACGTTCATCTATCCCAATCTTTGGAGTATACTGTCTCCTACTCTCCTCCTGTTTCCTTATCGATCACCAAGTCCGAACGTGTGAAAAGCCATGTCGCTCGTATATAGGAATACCATGAAATCCATCAGCAAGTTTGTGCCGGAGAAATTCCAGCCCTTGTGGAATCATCCTGCGGGTTAGTAAGTGACCAGATGATCGTCCAGTTTGACCCACAGCACAGTGGCACGTGTACAAGGTTGTTGCGAGCGCGTATTGTGAAGTTAATAGTGCAAGGCAAATGAGCATTTGACCCGGAAAAAAGTCATTAGGCTTCTGACGCGACCGTGCACGCGTACTCATGCTCGTCATGGACTTGACCGTCGTTTACGAGTGCAACCAGTAAATCAATGCCACCTCGACCCGACCTGGCCTGGCCTATATTTCCGTACGCAAAGATACACACCTTTTGCCCCGCCAGTCTTTCTTAACGAAATACTTGAACTGCCAAGGACACGCGCAAATTCATATTCGTGTTAAGGCTGTAGGATAAAATTGATTCAGCTTGTGACATTTAAATTCGTCTTCGTGCATCTCCGAGATTTTGAACTGAATTAGAACCAATAGGGAGTTGCTTGCATTTACGTAGAGTCACGCGCAAGTACTATCATCCGACGTACACCATAAATATTTGCTCTTAAGTATTAATGAGTCTGCAGTCACACGATACATTTTTTTTGTATATAAGCCTACAACTTGGTTTCTTTTGAATGCTTTCAAGGTCACCAGTTTACTAGAAGTATATTAAATATTTCGATGCTAAAGTAGGCACAATTTACTTCGTACTTTCAGGTCCGCAAACTATTTTCTTCTGGGCACCTGCTTTTAAATGGGTTAGTAATTGTATTATGAATATACTGCGATGGACGTAACATCACTTAATGTTAATATCATTTCATTAGTGTACCTATTAATGGAATCATTCATTCAATTAAACTCTCGCCCGAAGAGTAATTTTCTTCTAATTACTTTCCAATGCGGGTATTGCGCGCTTTTCAAGTCAATGTCAAATGCAGACGGAAGCGGATCAGACATTAGAATCGAACTGCAACCGCATGGACTCGTTCCAAATTCTTTCGTCACTGGGTTTCGCAATTTTCATTACGAAATAAGCGTAAAAACTATTCCTTTGACGCATTATTTAATGTTTTGTATTGTCTGGGCGTCAGCAATCACTCATTGATAAGAGCGATAGTTGCCATACCATCAAAGATTTGACCTGGTCGTCCGTAAGAGTAGTATTATATCACTTCTGATAACTGGGATGTGTAACGTACAATTTTCAAGAGTACTTTCAATCCTGATAAAACGGTGCATGCTCTTGTATGAGAAACTATAATCGATTGAGCTAGGAAATAGGTCAGCAAGAAAGCGGCTTATTTCGTGTACCCATTTAAGCGCACCGATTCTCCTGCACTCGATTTATGAAAGCTGCTTTATCTGGCAATGAGAGAACATCTTGAGTGAATCGCGCTATTATCAATTATTGCAGGGACTCGTGATGGCTGGTATAGGCGATCTACAGAGGCCCCCCAACAAGATTTCCGTTAGTCAATCTTCCGCTCTCGGACTCACCGGATTAATTTGGACTAGGTACTCTTTAGTTATCAAACCAAAAAACTGGAGCCTTTTTAGCGTGAATCTCTTCGTCGCCTGCACGGCGCTCTACCAAGTTGCTAGAGCTGTCAAGTAAGTTCTACACTGTATATTTGTCTAACTCGATTTCAACTAGAACGCATTATGAATTCTCGCTAAGAATTGTAATATGGAAATTATGCAGACAGCAGAATTAATGAACCATAGTATTTTCCGATCGAGTTTAAGTGCTGTCTTGTTTGTTAAAATATTTGGGGTCAGCTTTAATTTGAATGTATTTTCAACTGATCTGTATCGTCGAGGCTCAGCCTTGTGTCGCAAATAGATTAATTATATTCAATGGTACGAACAAATGCGGTGATTTCATAACGCGCTTGGCGAGCCTTGCAAAGACTCCCGAGTATAATAACAACTTCCTCCACAGTCAATGACACCTATTACATCTTACGCATTTTATTTCAGATTCCAACGGGAGCAAGCAGCGTTGGGAGCTAATGCGGCGGCCGAACAACCACAGTGACGATAGCTTCAATATAATTTGATTCTAGGAATAAATCTTCTTGGCTTAAAACAAATTCATAACTTGGTTGATACAGTATTCGACATATGGCTATTGGAGTCATTTCATGCGTTAGCAAAAGGCAGTGGTTGAATATTGTACAAATCAACACAAACGTCATGATTATGAACAAACTTGAACGCCCTATGGTACTCTGACTTACAACACATCTTGTACAGAACACTGCAATATGTTTGAGAACGTGAACACAGATAGTAATTGAACAAAATTTAAAAAGTAAAGCGACTCATGCTGATAAGACATGCGCTGTAACAACAAAACACGAAGGTAGCACTTACTATCGGTGTCATATTAGTAGATAATTACGCAACACGATAACGCAGAGTACCGCACATTAAAAATTTGAAGTGCTCATAACTATGCCAAAATTAGTTAATACAAGTACTCCAAAACATACGAGAATCCCTATCAAAGGATACAAAATGTAGTATCCGATATCTAAACGATCAAATTCATATTCGACTTCCCCCATACTGTGATATCGAACGTGAGGTGCTGTTCGTATCTCAATTCCAATAGTTTTGTCAAGTGATGTATACTGTCTCGTATATTACGTGCATTATAAGTACAAATAAACACGGGACGTGTAATACGGTTCGAACATTAAGTACAAGTATAAGTCGCAGACATGTGATAGAAACACCGGACGAAGTATGCAAAGCATTTGATGTATCCAGAGGAAATACTGAAGCGTGAAGAATCTGAAGAAGCACAAGTATCCATGTACAAAGTGTATATCTTCGACACTGTTAAAGATGCCTTGTAATGGCTTGTTAAATAAAACCAGCATATTTTTAATACCCTTTAAAGGTAACACCCACATGCAAAATTTCTTTCATCACTCATAAGGCTCGCATTAGCATTTCTATTTTTAGCATGTTTGCTTTCTTTTACAAGGATTAAAATCTTTGAATCGCCGCCATTGGCGTGCAGGATTTCTCTTGCCAAGAGCGACATCTACATGATATAGAGAATTTGAATCGAGGGCATTAGTATGGGCTCTCCCTTTTCCATTTTCACCAAGATTTCAAATCCTGCAATTCACCCTACGATAACAAGAAATCAATAGAGGCATGTGAAATATATTTCATATATTCCTGCAAGAATAGAAGCATGAGAAGGCAATAAATTTAATACAGGCCAGTGCAGCCCGATGGCGTTTTCATTCCTGTAACATAAGGATAATATTACATAGACTGTATAGTGCATACTGCATTCTCGACAAACTCCGTAATCTGCAGGATCGATTTTCCCGCCTCTAGTTATCGGAATGGCCGTACAAGGTCTCTGGCGGTAGCGTCGATGTCACGAGGTTCGAAGCCTTTGCGCAGGTAGCCGGGGTGATTCGCGCAGTTCGTGGTTGCGCGACGAGTGGGACGGACGAGTTGGTATTTACCGTCATTCACGCGGCGGTCTCAGTGACGCTTGGACGCAAGAGAAGAACGGAGCAGAGCTGAGCTAGCCGTACCAAGAGAAGATACCATATAGAGTACGAACTTAACCAAAGTCTCGAAGAAACTTCAAAGATGTTCTCGGGCCTCACGAACCAGGTGTCCAATTGGATGGCCAAGAAAGATGGGAACGGCGGTCCTATCATGCCGGAAGAAAAAGCCGGAGCCGCTGCTCCCGTCGAAACTGACATTGAGTTACCGAAGGACACTAGGTGAGTAGTTGCACTAATTAACCTATACTTCACCGCAAGAATTTTCAAAGTTACCGACTCCCACCTTATAAGAGTCGTTGACCGACGACTCTGCATCCTGTTCTCTGCTGAATTCAATGCTAGTTAATACTTGTTTACCATGTCCGATAAAACGTCTGACTAGCAGAGGAGGAGCGAAAGGGAGAGGGAGAGAGAGAGAGAGAGACACTGTCCTCACATGTGCTATAGAGTAGTCAGATATTGATATTTCGCCTGTGAAGCTGGAACCATTCTTGCTGACACGGCTCGGATAGAGAAACGATCGACCGCAGGGTACATTGGTACTGGCTAAATTTGTTCAGTATCCTACGTAGATCTCTTTTCTTTTCCACCAGTGTCACGGCGGAGCAGTTGCATTTTTAAGATTAGATCAATAAACGCTCATGTACTTACGTAAAGTGTGGCAGCACAACGGTGTAACGACGAGCTCGGTGAATGGAGAGAGAGACGTTGGCGTGGACGTTGCGTACCCTTGCCCTTAATGCCCTTTCGTTTGAATAGTATATGCTTGAATAGCGTGTCGATGATAATGATCGATCGCGATGGAACTGGCTCCGATATAATCGCTATCGCACATTTTGGTCTACGTGATTTTGAACATCGAGTCCGCTAACTGCGCATGCAGCTCTCTCTCGGAATTCTCGTGCCCGATTAAAGGAGACTGCACCGAGTATGGTGCGAGTGCAGACGGTTTTAAGGACACTCCCATTTTGCTCTCATTGAAGTTTCGACCGCAACGCTAGAAGCTATTGAAACTACGCCTTTCTCCCTACAGTTGGAAAGTTCCCTATGCAATATTAATTATGTCTCGGTCTCCAACTGAATTTATTGTATTATCGACATAACTGATTATCCTGTTCGCGGTCCCATAGACGTGCACTTTAATATTATAGTACATTCCCTTTATTCAGCCGTTCCTCTGACATTGCATCGTAGTATTCCTCTGTTTCCTCTCCAAATATACCCCCGGCAAGACAACAGTCCCCTTGTGCCTCGCACCAACTCAGAGTACAGAAAGCCAATCCCTCTGCTTATCCTTATACCATTTTCAATTGTCTTTCACGGTATGATCCTCCACTAAATTTTCCCCCTTTATCCTTAAATAGAGCAGCATTTAAGTCTAGTTTTGCGCATCAAGTTTCCGCGACAAGGGTATCCAGCATCACAGGCGATGAGGCTTATTCCCCAGTGGAATAAGCTCTCCGCCCCAGGAGTCATTTTCACAAGCTGTTTTCACTTTGCTTCCTTAGATCGCTCGGTCAACCACTCACCGCTACACCATAATTTCCGTGTTCGGAATATCACCATAGGAAAGAATGAATTATATCCGGGCGCTGTCTGCCGTAATTAGCACGGGCCGCTTTAATACCTCTCGGCGTCCGCGGATATCGTTGCATCCTCTTGAACGTGCACCCATAATCGCCAGACGAGACTCTCGCCGATTTAAATAATTCCCCGTGGCAGAATACGCGTAGCCATTGTGCCCTCAAAGATCCACGGGTTCCCTGCCGGATTACGTAAGGCGTGGAGCGTTGCATAGTGTAATGTGCTCCCGAGGGTTATCTGGGTGCGGAGAGGGCTAACCCATTTTATCGAGCTCTCATGAAATTCCGACGCGTCGATCATACTTCGCACAAGAAGGCGGAGTGGCTCTCGCGACCCACAGCTTTCTTTCTCTCTCTTTCTCCTGGTGTAATTCACTTTTCTGAGTCGCGTTGAAATATTTTTATTGATTCGAGCCACGTTGCGGGCCGAGACGCGCAGAAAAAAGGAAATCACTGTAGGTTGGCGTACCACCAGCGCGCCTGCTTTGCTGCCAGGGATAATATTGAACGGTCGCGCTTAATTCAGCAGGCCTATCGTCCTCCGGCATTATTAAGCACCGATGTAAAGAATCATTCTAGAATCGTTGGAGATTAAAAGTACCACCTATCTAGTAATCATTATAGCACATTGGAAGAGGTTCTGCTATCAGTTTTTTTTTAAAATCAGGACAAATGGTTTCTTTACAAATACGTAAAGTTTAGGAAGAGAGACAAACGCTAAGTATTTCAGTGAGAGAAAGACGGAACATTTCAACGGGAGTAGATTCTTGAATTGTTAATAGTTCCATGAAGTCGTTTACGCAGCTTTTAGAAGCAAGTTACCCTTATAATCGTCCACCTGGCCGGAGTTGCTTGAGTTGAACTTGCTTCATAATGCATTTATAAAAATAAGCGGGAGCTACGAGTTTACTCTAGAGGATAATAACCGGCCATTCAAATACTCCTTCGTATCAATAACCATTCTAATAACAGTTTGCTAAAAGGAAAGAGCTCGCGGAGCACGGCACAAGAACCTCCTCGCGCTTTGAAAGCCTTACCTCATGCAATAATCATGATACCCTGTCAGTATTAAAATCATGCAATAACTTCGCGGATACTACGAGTGTACGATCGATAAGTTTTCATTGATATAACTCTCTTTCTATTAAAGCTCGTCAAAAGATCTATGATTTGTGATTCGAACTTATCATGACATACTCAATTAAAGTTCTAAAATATTAAATATCGTCTTTCTTTTTGTTTCAGTCCAACGAAGGGCAAACTCGATATGTTTGCTGGAGTAAAGTCGCAGATGACGGGATGGCTGGGTGGCATTCCCGGTCTGAATCGTGGAGCTGGAGGGCCAGCTGGAGAAGGTGAAATGATTGAACCTCCCAAAAACCCAGCAACCCAACTGGCTCCAAGTGGTACCGAGGAGCATGAAAAGGAAGATGATAGGAGCAGGTAAATGATGAATATAGTCCCACAAATTTAGCAACACAAAAATTAAATATCCAAAGAGTGAAACCATGCTATTTGATGAGACACGTTTTTTCATATATCCTTGGAAGTTATTCATAAAAAAGTAGCCGAATTAAATGAGTCATTAATTAATGCGCTATTAACATGTTATTAATTTTGGCTGTGTATTGTTTAGTGCTACAGGAGGAGCTGATTCCAATCCGGCAAGCGCTGGCGGCACTCCTACTGAAGATGGCACGGGCCAGCAAGCATTTGGAGGTGGTGAGTCCAATTACTATGTAGCAAATGTAGCTTGTAGTCATAGCGTCTCTCGTGTCCTGACTGCGCCGTCAAAGCAGTATTGCAATTCAATCAACATCATGATTTCATGAAATGGTAGACAAACTCTTTTTCCCATGGCAAAAAATTAATTACGTCCAGTATAAACTGTCCTTAAGTACACTCGAGTAAATTTTTAATCGGAGCATTTTCGCTGGAAAAAACTTGTAATAGAAAGAAACGGACGACTTGAAGTTTACGCGTGCTGAAAAATCGAAGTGAAACTTTTAATTAGAACGTAGCGCGTAAAAGTAACCTGGTATTGGAAAAGCGTCGCAAATGCCGTGTAAAGTGTCTAAATAATCCTGAAACGTGCTGTAGAGAGTTTTATTGCAGTCAGCCAAGGGAAAAAGTATATACTCGCGCGCGCGCAATGTTTCTTAGTAGCAGATTGTTTTTTTATGTGAGCGCTTGCAATCTTGACAAGAGGCAAGAAAAATTGAGAGGAGAAATTCCTAGATGCACGCATGCATAACGATATATGAGGACACGAGTGGCGTAATAGAGATGTGATTTCCTTGAATAGTTCAGGAGTGCGATACATATTCATGACGCTAGAGAATGTACAACGGTATTCCAATTGCTAGAGTAGAAGCTTTAATGTCCGTTTCTCCATTTAGCCACCCTTTCCCTCGAGCCATCTATCTCGTGTACAGAAATAATTTCTTGATTAGCTCAGAGAAAAAGAAAGAGGAGCGCGAGTCATTCGCATTTCACCTTAAGAATTTATTTCTACCATCGCAGCAGCGACACGATGAACTTTGGTTCTTTAAACAGATAGACGACGCTCCGCTTCCGAGTAGCGCAATTTGCAATGTCGTCGCAGACCTTTCCCATGGCAGTCCTCTCTGGCTTCAGGTCATTTATCTCTTTACTCGGAAGTTAAAAAACCCTCTGCAGGAGCAATATAAATTTCATGTCGAATGCATAGCGGAGAGTATTGCATGTTTGCCAATGTATATCCTATATAGCTTGGCCGTGTAAAATCTTTTGTATTTTGTGGTGTACATTGTATTGAAAATTCCATTGGCACGGTTTCAGAGGCGCGAAAAGAGCGTTTACATTCGGTTTCATGCACATATCTACAAAGGAATTTAGCCGCGAACGGATTCAGGGTTTTATCGAAATTAATCCTTTGTTTTTTTAGTGCTTCCCCATCGCGCGCTCGGTTTTTCGCTTTAAAGTTGATGCATCGAAAGCATCGTGTACAGATTGCGTGGTTTCGGTTAACTTATTTGTTCAGGGATTTCGATGAATCGTTTGTTTAACAACAAACACGCAGCCCACTGTGTCAGCCCTGCTATCACTGTTCTTGGTGTTGTCGCAGTACCGCTTGTTTCCCTTAGAAAATGAGGATCGACGCCACCAACCCTGTTACCTATTCCCGGACGCTTTGACTCCTTTCCTGGAGAAAATTATACAAAATCCTTGTAGCTCTCCTTCCGGGAAATTGGTGAACCTAATTTTCTTCCAAATGGAAAAGCGTCACTCGAGCTCATTGCTATGGCATGATTTCCTCCCTTGCCAATTCTTCCCGGAGCAGAACAATTCTCAAATTAGAAATGTCATCTGGCTGTGAAAAGTTTCGAGCATTGCTCTATCGCATCGAAATATACCTAACCGTGGAGTAATTAATATAAAAGTCGTCGACGGTGTATGGGTTCCCTTTCATTTACTCGTAATAGAAAAGTAGAGCATCCCCATTGAAGCGGTTGCTCCAGAATCTCCCGAGAGGATGGGGCACCTGCTCTAATGGATAATGAAGAGGTCGCAAGAGCAAATAGCCGCGTGCCGCTTCGTCTCGCCGGGAGACTTCTCTTCCGAGAATCACATTTTTTCGTGGCACTTTTTGCCTCCCAACAAAACCCTTGCCTCGTGAGAAGACCTCCCCTGAGCTAGCCAAAGAGATAGAAAGGGAGAGAAAGAGCGAGCACGCGCGCGAGAGAGAGAAGGAACGAGGCTTGTGAATATTATTAGAGCACACAGCGTATTTGATCACCTCGAAGCTGTGGGAGAAGGTTGGACGGGAAAGCCCCGTCTATTTGACGACGATAGCTGCGTGTATCTCAACTTAACACCCAAATCCCACTCTCTCGCTCTGACCCGGCGCGCCGTCGCTCCAGAATATATTATTTGCTTCGTCAAATAGTAGCGGCTCCCATTTATTTCAGCGAGACACGTGCGGTATTTACCATCATAAAATAGGACAAGGCTGGATCCTCGATAAAATCCCGTGTCAACAGGAGTGACTGGAGATCGAAAAAATTATATTTCAAGTCGCAATAAATATGACTGTTGCCAGGTGGCCTGCAGGTTCTTGGATAGGAAGGGTCGCAGCTATTAGATGGAATTGAATGTAAAATTGAATGTATAGACATTGCGGTATGGTCTTCTATAGGCGGATTACTTGTCCCGGTAATACCTGAGCAAGCCCTGTTTGCGCTCGAATTAAGCATGGATTAACAAGGCAGCTCTCGTTCAGCTAAAATGGGAGTCAAAAAGGGGGTGGGCTGGGTCAGCGGGCGGACAGGCCGGGGGTGTTGGTGCGAGAGGGTGTAGAGATATAGGCGGAAGAGGCACAGTGGAGGGTCGAGAGGACTGTCCTTGGCCCGGGGCCCCGAATACCTAGATACATCGGCGGACTCCAGCGAGGCGGGATAAAGCATTGGAGAACGGGTATATCAGGGTCGTTAAAACAGGCCGTGCGTCGAGCAAGTATCCCGGCCGCGCTAGGGCTGTCGATGGTTGTGCATGCATAAATCTCGGCAATAGCCGTGTCGCTCGAGCGTGGGTGGGTGTACGTCTCGAGGGTGGACCACTTGGCGAAACGTTCGCCGCCGAAGTCTGCTCGAGTATTACCAGACCCAGTCAGCAAGTAGCCGTCCTTCGCGTCGAGGGGTTGGACCCCATCTTCGCCAATCAATACAACCACCTCGACGACTCTTCCCTCGGAAACCACCGACTACCACGTGCACACGTAGCCCAACACTGCTTACCGAATCTCACCCTCTCCCTTTCTCTCTTTGTCCTCCTCTCTTTCATACCGCCCGACCCTACTGTACACACACTTCCCATGCCTTTTCCATCTCGCTCGCTCCCCTCATCCTTACACACCGCACCCGCCCTCCCTACGCTATCCTTTTGCCCTGGATATGCCTCTCACCCTCTGCTCAGCTAGTCCGCTGCCCGAACGCTTCCTACCATCCCTCCGATTCCAGCATCCCAGTCTTTTTTCCCCCTGCTCTTCTGAAACTCAAGCGGATTCCGCGGCCACGGCGTCAGCGGCGTCGGTGAAACTGCTCGCGCGAGAGAGAACGGCCAAGGTGATTCGATTTTCAGGGTGGCGCGTAGCCCCGGGACACGATAGAAGAGACTAACCAGAGAGAGAGAGAGATATTTGAATCTCAAACGCCAGTTAGATCCGCTTACGGCTCGAATTGGTGAACCTGCCAACCACTGTCTGCTCGCTAGCTGTCAAACAATACTTGATATGAAAGCTTGCTCGACATGTGGATTATTAATTTTTCCGAGCTTGATGGGGTTGAAATATCAGGAGGTCGCGGCTGTGCCCGGGACATAGATGCCTAGGTCTCGAAAGTATGTTTCAGCCTGGTTGTTTAATTGCGATTGGCCGTGGAGGCTCGCGATCCCACTCCAGGGGGATTGGCGCAACTGGTTCGACCTAGCAGACCGGTGGTGTGCCCGGCCATTGCGGAGCTTACGCATTCCGGGAAAATGATTTTCAGGGGCTGGATCCCCGCCGATGGGGCTGCAGCTTTCACGAACTCTTGCCCGGTCTGGGCTCTCTCTCTCTCCCGGGTCAAGGTTGTTTGGGTGGCGCTTTTCAGCAAGAGAAATCTAGGTTGGCCGATAATGCCGACATATAACGGGGCACTAGTGCGCGAGATAGAATTTCATCGTTATTTTGACGTTTGTATCATATATTCCCCGGGTTGAGATTGCCTCGCACGTGTCCCACCCCCATTGCTAATGACGCACATCATGCCCTTTCCGGATTTAATTACTGACGGATACGCGTGTCCCCTGTGCGCGATGCTATTTATTTTTTGAAATTTGTTCGCATCGGCTTCGCGCAAAGCCCCCACGCACTCTCTCGCTCTCTCCATCGCTCCGGAGATAGAATTTCGCAGTCCTTTAACCAGGTTGACCCGATTCCTGGCATCGATCTGTCTTTCGGCCTATAATAGTACTTAGTCTTTTAAAAGCTCTCTCCCGGGAGAGAAGCCGCGCAACACCAAGCCACCAAGGAACTTGGACTCCAGCATATAAATCCCCGAGAAATAGCCATCGAGAATTTAATGAACAATTCGGAAGAATTTAAGCAACTCGACACTTCGACAAATACGAGCGACGCCCCTCATTATTTATACAATATGACAGTATTTCCTGATCGCCGCCTTTGTACGAGGACAATGAACTTCGGGCAAGACACTCTCATTACCCGGACGATGCTTCCCCGTCACAGGATGCTTTAATATCAGGCTGTCGGTCGCGTTTCACTTTGTTCATCGTCGAGTCGCGATCAATCCGTGGGATCCTCTTTGCATTTTGTCTCAAAAGATTACCTATGGCTGAGCGGTCAGATCGAAGATGCTAACGAGTTCTTCAGTCTTTACTTTACGTCAACTGCAGCTCCGTATTCCCCGAGAGAATTAAGGCACGAAACCGCGGGGTTAATGAGCTCTCGTTCTTATAGCGGCTCTTGAGTATCACGGCCGGATATTTGCATATTATGCCGAGATGCGATCAACTCGAAGAAGACACCATGGCTCCTTTTAGTTTCACAAAAGTGTCTCGCGTCAAATTATAATGGTACCTTTACAATGATGGCTGACATGCCTCGGCTGTCACGATACCGGCATATCGCCGGTATGCCGAGATGAGGAAGCTGATAGATTCTGAAATAGATGCCCCTTTGCGAGAAAAGCAGCAATCGGCGGATATGAAGGGACTGGCGCCTTCCTCATTTCCTTGTGTACCGGAAAGTCTGTATTATCGCATGGCCTTTGCTCGGTTCGGGTTCTTCGACCGGCATTGCAGAAGACAGAGAGATAGCGGGTTCGATGACACCGAAGTCTATGACCGGGTCCGTTGCCTTCTTGGAGTCAAGTTTTAAACTCCAGCAGCCGGAGTCAGCCTGGAGGACAAAGTGCAATTTGAGAAACATTGAAATTCCAGACTCGTATTTCGAGCTGCTGCTGGATCTTCTAAGAGCTCGGGCAGGGAAGTCTTACGGTTAATCTGAACTTGGTAACACGGCAGACACCGGCGGCGGTGTTCCTTTCAAGGGGAAAAACAGAGCTTGCCGCGTACTACAAGGTGACTGACATTTCAAGGATTGCAAATACACGCCGGGCAAAATATCAGACGCGAAATGTGAGATCTTTTTGTAGGGACGCGCGTGGCAGAGATATATAGAATGCAGCGAGCTTTTAAAAAGCGCCCAGGCTATCAATAAAGCAATGTTTGCTCTCGTAGAGTACTCGCGAGCGTGCATACACACCGGCACAGCCGTACACAGTCGACTGTTTTTTCTCCCTTAATTCGTTTTCTCGGCAGAACTAGCACGAGGCTAGAGCACCGCTAGCCGGAAGTACAAGGTCACCTTTGATTAAGTGCTAGTCGGCACGTCATACAATTTGGCTTTCTTCTCTCGCCGCTGTATATGTGTGTGTGTGTTCGCCGCTCTATTTTCATTTTTCCATAAAAATCGAATCTCCCCTGACACAGATTGTATTTTGCCGGGCGCCTTGCATATTTCCCGTATGCTCGACACTCTTTAATCCGGGCTTGTTCCTAGCAAAGAAAGGGTCCAGCAGGACTGATAGCTCCGCTAACGACCTGTGTAATATCGTTCGCGGATTATTTCATTACGGAAATAGAATGTTAAAAGGTGAGGGGGTAGAGAAAGCCGGAAATATTAATGTCGCACTGCTCCACAACGACATTGAATTCCCTGCATAATTGGTTGTCGTCCAATGCTTGTGATCGATCTTCCCTCTAGTAATGAGTCCTTGATCCGCAGTTACATTCATGAGGCATGCGCTCGTTAGTGGTGGTGTGAGTTGTCACGAAATAATTGCAAGCTATTCCATCATAATCCACCAGACGTGCCCTTTCTAGTCAGCATGTTGGATGAGTATTAATTGATTTAGCGCCACAATGACGTGCATCCTTTAGAACGAACCACACATCGTGGGCGCACACTATACTCTCTCACGACACACGTGCCATCTCCTGAAGCACGTAGTTTGAGATATTTTTTGGAGCTTCTCCTCGCGTGCGCTCGCATCTCCGTGGGATGGCAGGAAAGAGCTTTTCACCTCGGGCGAGTTTAACTCGTGGAACTGATCGTTAAAGCTCAGAGGAAAAAGAGGAATACAGCGTACGCGTTCGAACAAAACAAGAGAGATTCAACCGATTTGTTTTTTAATAACTTCAAAAATCATTTAAAAAATGGGAGTGTTTGCCAACATTTTTTTGATTGGATTCTATCAGTTATTCATATACGTAATATCCTATCGGAAAAGTGACTGTTCCGATACCTTTTATTCAGTGGCGAGGGATTATTTTCGGCGTGGCGCGTGGTGGTGGTTTACAAGGGTGGAAGAGCCGTGAGTTGTCGTAGAATTGGCTGCAGGTAGGAGTGGGGCCGCAGAGCCACTGATATATTTGCGTTCCAACGACGAGCACTTCGATCGACCGCTGAGAGTCGCAAGTGAAATTCCAATTTTAGGCATGTCCATTTCCAGCGGAGGCTCGCGAACGCCCATCGGGTCAAATGATCCCCATTGCCGTAAATACTTCCTGGCTCATGTACCAGCGGCGGCGCGCACTTTACTCGATCTTTGACCAATAATGCCGTTACTAGTTCGATATCGAAATACCAATACGCGCAATATTCGATGTGACGGGATCCAGTCGCCTAGCAAATTACATGAAAGCCTGCCTGCGGCCGTTGCGAGAGCGGCGCTCTCGATATTTGGCACTTGCTTAACAGCGCTTGGTACGCTGCCAGTACATCGTCGAAAGTCCCAGGGCATCACTGGCCTTCCAGTTGTACTTGCCTTTAACAGAGCCAGGGTATTTCAAGCGGGCGTAAATCAAGGCCATAATCCACGAATTACATAAGTAACGCCTATTAACTCGTGCACTCGCACCATTGTCGACCACCAATGCACCTTTAATCGTATTTCCCATGTGCGGTTAGCTCGGTTAGCGTGAATTGTGAGGAATTATTGGATCCGATACAGATCCAAGAAGCAGCAGGAGCAGCAGCCGGCGGTGGTGGTGGCGGCGGCTATGCGAAGCCATGCGCATCAGTGTGACTCAATTTGGCCGATTAAATTGGTTTTGGTTTATACCGGAGAACGTGTTAGTTACTCACTTAATCGGCACGCTGATAAATCGAATCTGCCCCGTTTATTGAGAGGCTGCTTCATCAGTATGTGGAGGACGCTCCCAAAACAGTAGGAATTCCCGTGTTGAAAAATTCCTGCGATACGATGAAACCCTGTATATTAACAAGAGGAGCCCTGATTTTAACCCAGTTTATGGAATCGCTCTCATTAATTCTAGAACCATTGAATCCTCATAATGGAACAATATCGTCAAGTGTCAGTCAAGAACACGCAGGCTTCTTGTAGGAGCTTTCGCCCGTTTGTCATCCATATTTATTTCACATCACACGGTTTGATAAATGGTCCATTCTCAGCGAGGAGATCCCCACTGGAAGTAAGGGGATGTGGGTAACTGACGTATCTCAGTTAGAAAAGCAGACATTTCCTAGCTTGCTCGACTCGCTGCGCAATTCAGATAGGGACGCTACTTCCTGCCTCCCTTGCCACGGACTTTTCCCAGAGTCAGCGCCCGCGATGACCCTTGTCCACCTACGAGATTTTTCGTCTGATTACCGTGTCCTTTCTGTTTCAGTGTCCACGAAGGCTCTCGCTGGAGCAAAAAGCTTGGGAGGACTGCTCTATAGCGCTGTTAACAAGGCTAGCAAAAGTGTCGTAGAAGCTGGAGTGAAGATCAAGAAGACCGTTGAGGAGAACGTAAGTGATCCATCGATATTTGTTCCTCCAATTTCTCGCGGTAATTTGCTGCTGCAACATGAGTATCACTCATCAACTGGATTCTATCGGTTAAAGGGCATTCGTATGTTCTCCTCGTGCAGAGCATTAATGGGGAGAAATGAAAGCGATACCACGAAATCGATAATGTAACGCGGTAATGAAGCGGAGCTCGGAGAAATGAACTTTATTAGGTATTCGGCATTAAGTAGCGCCGCAATTACCAATATAACTTTTCAAATATTGCTCGGAAACTCTCTCGAACTAATCTCACGTATTAATGCCGACTGTTATTACAAACATTTTCCATTACTCGAGTGCACAAAGTCTCTGCTGAATAACCAGGCTCCCAAAATGGTTGAGCCACTGATTGTGGCAATGCGATATCGCGTGGAAAATATGTCTCTGCTGCGTTAGCTTTGGGCTTTGATAAACATTTTCATTGAATGCGGAGCGAGTGTTTAGCAAGACGGGCCGCGTGTTTACTTTCGGGAGGACAGTGTGAGCAAGCAGCGTTGCGAGTTAATTAAGTGTTCTTGCAAATTACGCGAGCGATCGCGTTGAATGGCACAGTCAGTGCATTTGTCTCTCTCGCGTGTCCCTGCAAATTTGCTCTCTATCTCTCTCTTTTTTCCGATATCTGATGCACCGTGAGAGAACATTTCAAGGGGAAATTCCTTTCGCCGCAGGATCCTTTAATGGGTTTGACAGTTGTATTTAATCGTCCGCGTCCGAGCAATTCGAGCATTTCACTTTACTTAATGGCAAATAAGGTAAATTATTGACAAACTGTAGCAAACTGACGCGCGCAACAGAGGTGCAAATAATTCTTCGTTCCGCGTTGGTATGATTAGTTTATGTGTGCTTGCATTATTGGCAATAATTGACGAGCGCTCGGGCGCGACGCTTGCTGCGAAGCAAATGGCAAAAACCTCACAAGGGATTACGTGTAAATTTCGCCGGCTACATGCCACGTAGAATTCTCGCGTGTTCGAGCCTGCCAGGCATGGTGCGAGTTATCAATATTTGAACATATATGGGGCGGCAGAAATGCACGCGGAATATTGTGGACGCTGGAATGGCATTTTCATGTATATTATAATACAGCAGGCATAAAAGCCGGAGAATTTCCACGCAGAAGAGGATGCTGAGCATTGAATTACACTGGGATCCTTTTCAACTTTTGTACTATTGCAAATTCTTCTCGAGGATCTCCATAGGATTCCCTGCCTTCGAGAATAATCCTGCCAAGACGTTGCTTCGTAATCCGACGGGTCAATCTGCTCGCTGAAACAGCTCTTAAGTTAATTACCCGGAAGATTTTATTGAATTTCTCTAATTGTTGTCCGCTTTCCGTTTACGCAGCAATTTTCCGGGATTTTTCATCCGAAAGGATATTCCAAGTGACTATTAAATTTTCCCTGCAACCGGACGAGAGTTGTATTGCTACGATTTCCCAGCGGATCGGCTCGATTCGTCTTTCCCCGGAATCTGTACCCATCCATTTGCAAATGCGCCACGTGCAGCCTCGAAAATTGATAGCGGTTGGGAAACCTTTCAGTATCGTGAAATTGTAAAATCTAAGTAAATTGCTACCGATAAATGTTACGCAGAACAGCTCGCAGTATTAATGCGTGAGAGGAAGAGAGAAATGCAAGAAGAATGGACCAATAGGGGATTGGGAAAGTGGCAGTTTGCCCGTAATACCCATATGAACAAGTACACGCAGTCCTTGCCATTTGGCGGACACAGCATTTCCATCGCACAAATCGCACAAAAGCTTATTCACGAATCGAGAGAATAGACGCGCATTCACTTCTTCTTATCGTTGGAAGACGTCCTGAAAGATCCTCCGAAAAGTGGTGCTGCATAGCCCAGTCAATATAAGTAAGAATCCCCTCTTCGACCGGTGGATGAACCGGTTGACATCTCGAGCATTCGAGGGATTCCATTCATCTCTTCTGCCTGCAAACCCCCGTAAATCCTACGAGGAGAAGGAGGAGGAGGAGAAGAACTTGACGCTGAAATATCGGGAGGCAAACACCTCATGCAATTTGTATTACACTTATCTCTGTACTACCTCTTCCGTACGAACTAGTTCTATCGACGCTTGTCATCTACAAGTTTAGAGCAAGCAGCACCTCTCTTTCATGCTCTACTGTTCTCCCGATCGAAGTTATCGAGACACATCGCTCCTTCAAGCGACTTATATCGAAGATTGCTTGACCATAAAACGGTCTTCGACTTATAGTTCTTGATCAGTTTATAGTTGGCAATCTACAGGCAATTTTCACTCGGTACATTCAAGCACCAGCTTCTTGAGAGGTCAGTTGTTAGATAACACAATGGCAATGGATTCATTGAGAACCTGGTATTACCAACAGCGAGAGGCGAAAATATATTCTCTCTCGCCATTGAATCTAGATATTGAATATTGAGCCATCGGGAACACGTGTAGTTGCCAATACTTTTTATGGCCGACTGTCATCTCCGTGCAGTTGTTCTTCTCCATTCGTAATGCAAGCATTGCCATTTGATTTGCTGCACGATTCATGAAGGTTTCCCTTCGGGCTGTGTAAAGTGCATCCACTACTGCACAGATAGATTTATCTCTGAATAACGAATTTACGGCCAAATTCATATACATACTACCGAGAAATACTAGAAACTCGTACTGGCGCTTTGCACGATCCACTATTTACTTACAGGAATTCGCTGAAAAATCGGAATGTGCGCGACTCCATTATAAATCCGATATTATCGGCTTCGATATACATTACGTCGACATTCCGTGCTTGAAAGTAACTAGTCCATTTCATCACGTTCGGAAAAATCAAGATAACGAGCACGATAATGAAGCTTATAAAACATGGAATATTAATTTACCGAAGAGAGATGGAATAAGTCCGGAGAAATGACTGCTGGCGTCGGATTTATATATTCCTCTCTAGAAAAGGGAGGTTTCCAATCAGTATAATAGTGTCATCCAACAAGTGAATGGAATCGAATACGCGCGGAGGGCACCAAGACTGTGGCGGCGGCGGGTGTCGCAGTAGTATAAGCGAGGCTTGGCCGGACGGTCAGGCCAGTAGTATGGTCCGAGTCTGATCATCCGCGCGCAGTAGTACAAGCACGGCTTGAGTCAGGCAATCGGTATACGCGCGTGGGGTGGCAATGCGCGGTGCTCTTGGGGAAATCTACGCTGAGGGGGAGCGTAGGAGTGCAAGGGAGAGCTGGCCACCGCTGAAACATAGTCGGCAAGATTACAAATACCGATGCAATCGTCCGTGGATGGCTCGACTATGTTTTGGTCGGTGGGAGCTGCTATCTCGTGTGAGTGCGTCGGTGTATCCCGCGAAGGGACTACGCTGCGTGATGCATATGCACACCGACAGACACAGAGAAAGAGAGGCACACACACACACACAGACACACTGGTTCGCTCGGAGGGAGAGAGAGCTAAAGAATAGGGGCAGTTGGTATTGATCCAAGCAGCAGCCTCTTCATTCGAGACCTAACTACGCTAACGCGGGGCCAACTAACACTATCGAACATCTCCGACTGCTACATAAAGTGGCGATCACACCCACGCTCTCGCCTCGACACTCGACACATTGCCAAGCAACCTTTAGTTACTCTCGTTCTCTCTTCCTCTCTCGCACGATGCTTTCTCTACCTTGTGAACCCTGTGGTTCTTTTTTTTCGCACCTTATCCCTGTCGCCTTCAATCTCGGCCCTCTTTCTCTAACTGGTTCACCAGTACAATCTCAGGCCCGCGGCTCTCCTGCTTGCTCCACTTGTCGTTCTCTTTTTCTCGCCGCGCCGCGCCGCCGCTCGCAACGTGCTGTCGATGAGAATCGATGCTTCGAGCCTTGAACTTTCTCTGGTCTGCCGCTCACGGGCTTACGCATACTGGGTTTCCCAGCACTTGCATCTCCGTCCCTCTAGCTCGACATCTCTCCTACTTCCACCCTCGCGCCGACCTCACCACCGCCCCCGCGCCACCCACCCACCCCTCCTCCTCGTCCGCCCGGCCTGACCCCCAACCCCTTTCTCTTTCTCTTTGTTCGAGATGCACTCGAGTTTGCCTGTTTGCGTGGATGCCCGTTCTTCATGTGTGTCTATCAATTTGCTATACCTCGGAATTTCAAGCGGCCGACAGCTCAAGGTTCCCTGGGCCTCGCTGCTGCTCCGACGTCTGATCTGTTTCACTGATTGCTCCTGGGAAACGCATGAAAGCCCAGGCTGCGATTATCATTCAATTATTGATTTTCGTTCCTCTCTCTGTACGAACGCGGAGCAAGCAAGCCGCGTTCGTTTCCGCCTGGGGCGCACACACGTAGATATGCCGCGCACGCATGTATCGGTGGTGGGCCCGAGCGCTGTCACTCTCGTTTTACCTGTCAGGATCCATACCGCAGCCAGCTGATATTCAGCGAGGTTTTAGCGGTAACGCGAAACGTTTGAAGGTCAGGTCAGCCATAAATTAATACGCTAAGCGACTGTAGCGCGCATGGTTTCCTGTCGCGTTGCTCGAGCGCGACCGGCAGCGTTGGCTATCCGGCCGGCAATCAGATTGAATTCTAGCAAGCTATTATCGCCCCTGGGAAATCGGCGGGCTCGCCACAATAATGTTTGACGTGCCGCGTCCAAGTCCCGTGTCCTTTGGCCGTGCTTTGCCAGGGAGCTCTCGCCTGCCTCTAGGATTAGGAAAGCAGGAAAGCAGGAAAGCAACCGGCGCTGAGGTCCTCTGTAGCGCGCGTGCAATGGATTATCTCCTGGGTATAGGAAGACCGCTCGGCGTACGGGGTCAAAGGACTCCGAGGCGTTGTCTCATTTCCTCTGTCTGGTTTTCGAGCGGGGCATTCGCCTCTGTGGTAGCATGCTCTCTCGCTCTCTCACTCGCACTCACTCACTCACTCGCTCTTGTTCGGTCCTGCTCGTTCTCCATCGTCCTCTCTTGGTACGGGACGTCCGTGTGAAAACACCGCGTTCTGGAGTAGCGCAGCTTGGCTGTTGATTCACCGTGGATAGCGACACGCCCCGAAATGGGATTTCGAAAACGAGATCAAAGCAACGTTAATGGATGCCACGCGTAACGCTTTAGTGGCCTCTCGAACCGGGGGATCATTGTCACCGGGGCTCAATTTCGATCGATTATTGCCTTTGAGCCGAGCACTACACTATTTGCCCTGTAGTGGCGAACGCACTCGCCGCTCGACATTCCTCCGGAGAGCAAAAACACGATGAATTGCGCAATCACCCGACGGGAGTTTATGTCGCTCGAAATTTCGTAATTAAAAATGCCGAACCGCCTGTAATTCTGCTTCGGTCAGATTTTATTTCTAGCGCGAACACCGGGACGATCTCTGCGCCCGTGTAAATTTATTCACGAGGCGGCGCATCTTTTTTCCTACGTGCCGGTTATTCGTTCGCGGGATGCATAATTAAAAGGTCACGTAAATGGGAGTGCGTGCTCTCTGAGGGCAACGGAACAATTTGCCCCGAGCAATTCTCTGAAATTAGTTGCGATCCTTTGGTCTTGTCAGCCCCGTCTGATTATAAATAAGCATGTCGGACGTTTTCCCGTCCCGCTGGAATCCCCGTTTATATGCGGATTCCCGGGAACTCGAACATTCGCCTCCGGGGGCAGAAGAGTACGCCGCCGTCTATGGTTACAGGGATTTATTCAATCCGCGAGAGCACGGGGTCAAAACACCGGAGTTTCAATAGTACACACCTGGAGAGCGAGAGAGTTCCTTCACCCCGTGGCAATCCTGCTATTTTTGCAACTACGATTCTCGCTTGTAAAAAACACGAGTGTTTTCATTCTCACGTAACTGAGTACCAAAATATTTGCCGACAAAAACGTACGGTGGTGCATCGATTCGACCTCCGCCAATAACAGGATATATATTACGGCTGGCGTATATTCGGCGATGGGAGGAGGGAAAAAAGCGTTTCTTCCGCGTATTTCAACAGCAGGGCTGACAAGCGGCCCGCTACGATTTCCAACGTTGCTTCTTTTGCGAGAAATCAATAGTTGGCGGGGTGGTATTGTTCAGCACCGAAATGTCCGCATTCTCTCTCTCCCTCTCACTCGGTTAGAACAGACCGGTGACACGCCTCGAATACAAGAACATTCCACCAGAACGACAAGGGTGATACTTTCATCATAAATCCCAAACTTAAAAACATTAGGCAATTAATCAAAATAATCCCGTGTCGTCCAGCAAGAGAAAGGTCGAAGAGAGGGATGAAACAAGACCCCTGCGGTTAGCAAGAAGCCCTTTGGATCAGGTTAACTGCGTTAAAGGGCATGTACAAAGGCCGCTTACGCGATTGAGTGGCATGGATAATTGACTAGAAGAGACCAATTTACCAGTATACACATCGAACAAACGTCTGCAAGTATCGATATTGAATTTCGGACTGGCTGAAAGCTCCCAGCTATCGTCGATATAGCCAATATACACATAGAGACTGCAGGGGGTTTGTACTTGGATGCAATCATGCTGTAAATCACTTTACGGGGCTTCCTCGGCCGTTCACGTAATACGTAGTTATTATTGGAGTGGTGGAAATGTGTGAGTCTCTACGCGAGAGTGTGTGTGTCTACCTGGTTGGAGGCGCTCGGACCAGCCAGCATAGACTGGTCGACCTGGCCCGGCAGACTCCACTAGACTAATCAATAGCGAGCCTTGACCTTCGTAAGGGCTGCGACGGTGCATAGCTCAAGGTAACGTAGATCTCTCGAATCCGTAGAATTGATGTTGCCGGGCTGATTCAGTAGCACCCGTGCCCCCGTTATAATTACCGTTTCCACCTCTCTCTCATCCTCTCTCTCTTCTCTTTCCTCTCCCGCGCCGCATCTGCCCTCTCTTCGGGGGGATTATTCCTGCAGCTTGCAACCAGCCGTATGATCTCTCTTTCTCGTCGCCGGTGTTAAGAGGATTAATAATCTCGATGTGAAACGCGCCGCGCCGCAGATAGAGGGACTTTTGTCCGTCTCCGGCGCGATTCTCCATGCGCCCCCACCGCTCGCAAGAACCATTGGCAAATGCTCGCGCGACCTGAAAGATTAATGGCCAGGAAGAGAAAGAGCAGAGCTAAAGACAAAGGAATGGGGAGACTGGGCCAATGAAAAATGCGGGGGAAAGAGCTCTGTGTAAAGTATCAGCCGTTGCAATAGCTCGCTTATTCTCACGCATTTGCATACTGTACTTCCACGCAGACTGTGCAACTCTCTTCCCGTTTCTACCGCCAGACTAAGCGCTGCAACCAGTTCATCTGATCGTAGTTGATGATTGCTGAAAGCAGTGGAATGATAAGTTGATAGTAAAGTTTAAACATTTTATGCTTCCTCGAAGCTGGCAGGGTGAAAATTGATTCTGTAATGGGAGATTGCGAGTTTCGCTCGGTTGATTGGATCCGGCGTCCTTGGTTATATTTCCTTGAAGGCGCGCGTAATTACGAAGTCAATAAACAGAAGTAATCAACCGACAGAGAAATTAACCGTCTTATTTCTTAATTAACCGGGATCGTTAAAGTAAAAATGTATGAGGTGTCAGGGTGACCGATGCTTCGATTCGCCGATAGAAATTAATTCAACCAGAGGTAACAGCTAGCAAATATTCGCATTCGGTACCAATTGACATATATGTAGAAACGCGCCGCGTGTACATATCGGAAACTATTAATTTTGCCGGGGCTTCTATTCACCCGATACGTTTCTCTCGCTCGCTCTCTCGCTCTCTTTTTGTGCCAACCTCGACCAGATTTATTTACCCAACGGAAGAGCCAAGCTCTGCCACTCTCGGCCGGCCAGTATTGGTACTTTATGAACTGACACGGAACTAATATTAATTCCTGCATTCTAGATGACGGTGCACTTAACAGTTGACCTTCAATCAAGATGTTTCCCCATAATTCCCGGGCACGTACCATGAATTAAATTGCTCTCCCTTTTCAAGGGGCGTGCTCCTGAATTTATGGGCTAGTAGGTGTTGGAAGCTTTAGGACTTTGCGCGGTGTCGGTGGCGAGCGATTCTGCCAATGCCATCACTCTGTCGTCAATGGCATCTGTCGATTGCCGCAACGTCCATCTATGTTTCCATGTGGCTTTAAATGTTAAGACCAAAAGCCTGGTCCGCGGTATCCGCTACATTCAGCTACACACTGCGAGATCTATCTCGCAGTATACGTGCGTGTGTCTCTCCGCACACTGGAAGCCGTAAAACCGTGCTCGCTCCCCAGTGTACCGCTGATTTTCCTGCTACGCGTATGATCGCGTATGTATATCGACTATCTGTCAATGTCGAGTGCACGTGAAGTAGCACTCGGTGAAAATGCGCCGCATTCCCTGTATGCGGAATATCGAGCCGCGCTTGCCATACAGTTCTGCCTGGGGATTGTACCTATGGAGGTGGCAGATTCCCGGCTAGCCATATGATATATCGATGCTCCCTCCCCCGCCGCTCATACAACAGTCCGAACGTTTCAATGTCTGCTGTACAGAAATCTTAATTAACGTTTGAAGAGAAAATGAAATTCATTTTCAACCAACTTCGAAAATCAGATTTTCAATTCGTGGCATGTATTTGGGGATGAATAAAAGTTCCCTCTCATCGTGCGGATGATTTATATTTGGATCATCAAAAAAAGGGGTTTTATCAAGTCGATGAAATGAAGACTGCCTTTTTATGATTTTATCTCAGCGTTCTATAATTTAATTATATTATTTCCCTCGCCTTTCGTTTGATCGGCATTAACATCATTTGTAAGGGAAAGTATTGTCTGGTGGGTGTTGTACCATTTTCACAAGAAGCTTATTCATTTCTGCGTCTTTGATAATACGAGAGCCGCCACTTTAGAATGGAGTAAAGGGGGCGTATAATTAGTCCGATGCGTCCGGGTGCAAGAGTACCGCTTAGCGAACGCTCTAATTAAATGACCTATTATTATACTACGACAAGGACACGTGGCTCACAGGACGAAATATGGTGGACACCCGGATTGGCCGGTGCTATCTCGATGAGCTGGACCAGCCGGCCCAGGTAAACTGTTGCACGTGCTGATAATGCAACCTCGACCTGAGCTCTCTCAGCTACAATTGCGCAGCATGAGAGGATTAGTCAGCAGCGATGCGTTAATTTCAATGCATCGGCAGGTTGTCCGGTGCCCAAGGCCACCAGGTCCCGATAATCGGCACATCTCTCCCGGCCAAGCGGAACCCAGTCCTCCCTCCACAGCTCTCTACTACCCAGACTTCACTTTTCCCCGAACGAGTTAATTAACGTTTAATTAGTGACGACAGCAGGTGGGCTCGCAGCAAAATTCTGTTACGAGACAACGCGATTCACGCCCGAATTACCCGCCAACTTTCGTCATTAGTACAGTGCGCAGTCTACGTAGGTCTCAAGGTCGGCTTGCACCACCGGGAATATCAGGAGGCGGAACTCAAGGGATCCAGTAAGAAAGAGAAACCGAGAGGAATGTCGCTCTGTATGTTTTCTGCAAATGGAGACGACGCCTGACGAAGATTATACTAACTTTACTGATAGCTAGATTCTCGTAGTTAATCGAAATCGAAAGTTTCTTCGTCCTTACTCTCCGCGAGAAGCTGAAACTCCTCTTGCCTAGGGTGATCCCCATTAATCTGGGATTACCTCCGATGCAGCTTTCACGAACTTGTCACCGAAAATCGATCAAGCGAATGGAAACGTCAGCGTGGGTACGCAATATGCGAGGGAACGCGAAGCATTTTAAAGAGGATCGTATCGCGCCTCCAGCGTGGAAATCCGAGGGACGGGAATAGAGTTTCTAAATCCGAGTAATTTTCTAAACGAGCTCGACTAAATTACACTATTTCCCAGTGTAATCACGGCCAGTGATACCACGTCGCTAATTCGTCGTCGGCCTCTTTAACGAGGAGCATCAACGAACCCCCGGGTACGCTCGCACTCTCCATTATCAGAGCTCTTATTTCTCTCGGGCTTCCTTTTTCCGTGAGTTACCTCACCGACGGCGACGGCAGTGGCAGTGGCGGAGCTTACGCTCTTGAAGTACAACCGGCCCTCGAAACTTTTTCAATGACCTTCGCTTATCTTCCCCTATTTGCGAGCGTAACGAGACGTAAGACATGGCGTGTATGTATTGTGCTCGGTGCGCCAGTACCCTTTCATCGATCTTGTTTACAATAGCTGGCGGAAGGGAAGAAAAAAGTTCAATGTTACCGCGGCGCAGCAACTTGTAAAGCAAATGTTAGCGCGTTTAATGGCCGGTGATATGCCAGCTTGCTACACATGCAGATTGCCGGGCAAAGCAAGCATTTTAACGTGGGCTCTCCGGGTCAGCTTGGAATCATAGGAGGGAGACTCAATTACTGCCCGATTAGCGAATGCCCCGTGCGCGTTTATATTAACGAATCGAATCGATGAGCGCGTCGGAGTTTCGAAACCGACGAGCGTTCGAGGTCGAATGCTTTTTTTTCGATTCTCTCAAAGGTCAGCCCGCGAACAATTTGCATCTGAAAAGCCGTCCGCTCTTTTTTCTCTCTCTCTCCATTCTGCGGCCGGCCTCCACCCTCGTCCCTCGCTCTCTTAACACACGCGTGCAATCAGTGGGAAGGCCGAAAGTTGACGGTGCGCGCGGCTACGTGAAAAAGAGGGCGCGCAACTTTCGCGGAGTTTGGTTGCATTCGCGAATGTTTGATGAATAATTTATGAAATATCCACATCGAGGATATAGCGAGCGACGGGATGGGCGCGAGCCACCAGAAGTGCCCGCACCACCGTATACTTTTGTCGGCCGAAAAAAAACGCAGACGAGAGTTTGAAAAACATTTTTCTTCCCCGCGTCAGCCCACATTACATCGGATGCTCCATGGAGAAATAATCCAGCGATTGTTCCACGAGTGCTCTCTCTCTCTCTCGCTCTTGCTTCTTTTAGAGATACGAGGTATTCAAAGCTTTTATCAGATGTTCGATTATTCGAACCGACTGGGAAACTTTATACTGCTTGTGTGTCCGTGGGTAGCAAGGTATATAATACGCCTACGTCGGGTAAGCCTTGCCCTGTCATAAGAGATGACCTATCATCTATACGGATGCTGCTACTGACAATGAGATTCTTTTGCTCCTCGGGGAAAATATTGCCAACATATACTCTCTCGGATATTAACAACCGCGTGAAAGGACGTCAGAGGTTCACCGCAACCACTGTGCTTCTAACACAGCAAATTCCGGAGTACAATAATTAAAGCCGGGAAATTAATCACTAATTAATTAATGATGGACAGGTAGCGATACTGCGCGCGCGGCAAAGCGGTTTATAATTTTCGTGGCGAGGCGTGTTACTGAAAGCCCGGCTTAATTGGCCAGATTTTCGCGGTTATATAAAACGAATATAGCCATGCGAACACGCCGCGCTGCCGCCGGCGGTGGCGAAGAGATTTTTGCAGGCAGGTTCGTGCGAACCAACGGGCGAGCGTGCTGCATATCTAGAGCAGCGCGAGGTGACAGGTGTCTCGTAGGGTAACGAAAGCCCCTGGCAGTCGAGCTTTTCCATTTTGCTTTCACTCCCAGAGAGGGAGAAAGCTGGCCAGCCTGCCTGCCTGCCTGCCTGCCAGCCAGCTGGAACGGTCTGCCTTGAACTTGAAATTTGTTGAGCTCATTAAACGATGCGTCCGCGCACAGTCAGCCTTCTTCCGTCGTTACATTGTCGCCTCGTTATCGTAGTTTGTTTGGCATTAATTAACGCTTTGCGAGAGGAAACTAACGCCTGCATTGGAAAATCCGTATTGCCCGTACTTCCCTCTGACAGAGAGATTCCTACATATATATACACACACATTTATAGATGAACACGAGTACCACTGAAAATCCGCTCAAGGACAACGCGCTTTATTGTTAATCCATGATAAAGCAAGCCTTGCTTCGCACCGGCTAGCAATTAAAAGCAGTAGGAACTAATGCGATAAAGCGAGAGATCTCTTTCATCTCGTGGAGGATGATCGCGTTATACAGATTCGCCTGCAGCGCGAATCCTCCGGCATGGGTGGCTGCGGTAGAAGCCGATAAATGTGTACGCTCTCCTTTAAAGCGTCAGGTAACGTGTGTACGAACAGTGGGGAACACAATTCCATTTGTTTCCGGTCAGAGTGGCCGCGACTAACAGGCGGACAATAGGCGGCGCGGCGCGGTGGCGGGCCTCGTAAAAAATTCCGTGTGGCCGATGGACTCGGGGTTGCAGCCGATAATAGAATCGTCCGGGAAATTCGAGGCACGAGAGAGGCAAAGAAACTGAAAGGGGGCCGAATAAACAGCGGTCTATCGGCCAGCTCTTACAATTACCGTGCTCGATCTACAAGTTCCGCGAGCGCCGAAGTAGCTGGTGCTGTGTGGGTGGGTGGGGGAGGGAAAGGGTGAGATCGGCAATACGTTTCCGACAACTGTTCGAGCATCGGCAGACCGCTGCAAACATCCCTGCCGTATCTACCGTCGCACTCGACACACCGACACTCACTTTTACATCTATCGCCTATCCTACATACATGCCACGTTTTCTGCTCGATACATAGCCGAGTACATGCAAGTGCTCGTGGCAGCTCTGCCCATTGTATGCGCGCCGCGTTCTCTCCTCCTCCTCGTCCTCCTGATTATTGAATTAAATGCACTACCCTATTATTTTAGATCTGACGAAGTTGGCGCCTCTCGCACGATATCGCTCCACCATTCAATTCTCCGCGACTAAAGTGGGCTTTGCGGTATGTTATGTGAATTCGCGTAACTAAAAAGCGTCTCGCGGACTCGTGTAAGTAAGTCAGAGATATACTTGGCTCGAAATATCCTTTCAAATACTCGGCTTTGAAAGAACTAGTTTCAACTCCCTTGACTTCCGGATAAGCCGAGCAGTATCTTTCTTTTTAGTTCTCATTTATTCCCTTTGGATTACATATATGTGGGCGTTTGTTGGGAAACTAGAATGAGAGACTATCGTCCAGAGGTTATAGCTGTTGCATAAAGTTAAGATGCAGAGAAGTTGGCGTAGCCTGTAATTTGACCAAAGGGCTCAACTGCACAGAAGTATGTTAACCAAAGACAATATTATTCTTAAGAACAGCTGCTGTTTAGAACGCCAAGGGAACTTGAAGGCCCTTTTGCCAGCCTATAGAAGACCAGTACAAATTCTGCACCACTTTCCGCGTTCGACTCTTCATATTTCAATATCTCACAATTACTAATTTGATGGGCCATCATTATCGCTGATTTCCGGAGTGAATATTTTACAGATACTCGCTGGCGAGCGCGTTGCAATTAATACACTGGAAACGAGTCTGACTCCCACGATCGCATGACGCACATTTCCATACACGGCCAATCACCAGATTGTAATCAGATTTGTCATAATACTCGGAAACAGCCTGCTGGGAAAGTGGTGATTCCGACTGATTAATTTCCCTGCCGATGCATTAACTTATACGTGGATGCAAATGTTACTGATTGCCACGTGCCTTTGAGAGCTTAGGCGACTCACTTTTACTCCTCATCAGTGGAAACGTTCTCGAGCGGAATCATACTGCCTTTAACTCCCTTTAAATGCGATGTTTAAACGGGATCCCAGCGCAGCCATGCAATTGTGATGGCGCATGCAAGAGTAAACTGGCAATTTCCAGAGCGAATAGAAAATCTGTTTATGGACTGTAATGAGTGGCGTGCATAAACCGAGGCTCTGACAGTTCGAATCAGACGATTCGATATCGTGGCTAAGTGGGGGTAAGTGAGGAGGCAGCCAGCAGTATATCGAGCAGACGAGGCACGTCGAAAGTCGCAAGCAGGCAGCCGAGGCAGTTCGACGGAGCACTTAGTCGGCACCTTGACGAAGCAGCGACGAGCCGACGAGACTCGACGCCAGGGAAGATCGAAGGAAGGGTTACTTGTGACGTCACCCGGCAGTCATCTGGGTCAGGACAGACTCTGACCTACATGTGGAACAACCCCAAACCTCACGTGCATACGTACGCAAGCTTTGCATGCCGTGTCCGCGTTCTTTCCTCTCTCAGGCCCTTCATCCCTCTTCTCTCTCCCTTTCTCTCTTTCATCTACTTTCTCGCAACTACCAAAAATTTCTACTCCGCTTCCCACGTAGGTGGTTCCAAGCCAACAGAGAAATCAGGGGATTCGGATGATTGCGGGCGCATTTTTCAACTCGCGGCGAATTGGTGCGCCGTGTGGTACACATTGGTGAACCCGGGCACCGAGGGGGGCGGCGGTGGGGGGGGTGGATGGCTGAGGGGAGGGGGGTGTTTAATCGATGAGAGCGCAGGGCGTTTATGTAACTTCGGGCGGTCCAATTTTCAAGCGCCAGACGAAATCCAGCCTCTTCAATTAATGACTCGGATATATCCAAGGGATGATTCGCACTACGCGAAGATCGTATGTTTCAAACTAGACAGGTTTGGTTCGCTCGATCCGATTGAAAAGCTTTCACGAAAACCGAGAAGCTTTCCTAGAAAGGGCTGGCAGGGCTGGGTCAACCATTAATTGATCTGGTGCTAATCTAACGGTGTAATCTCACTCGTAGCGCCGTCGTCGGCGGTGAGCCCAGTTTTATAATGACTCGGTCATCGATTTGTCCTCGACCGGCTATACCTATGTCGGCCTGCCGTTAAAGTACGATGGTACAAATGCCTCGCTCTTTCAACCGGCAGCCCCTCTTCTTCCCCATCTTCCGGCCTTGGCACTCTGCACCCTCATATCCTCTCTCTTACACCCTTACACCCTTGTTCACCCTCTCTGCAGAGTCCACTCTACGCCCATTTCTTCTGCTATTAGTTGGGAGATCCTTATATTTTATTGAACTCAAAGGGAGAGCGACACTAGAACTTGCTGAGCTGTGTGTTTCATTGGTGGTACGGTGGAATGATCGTAGGGGTTATCTACCCCGTAGGGGGACTTGAAAGTTTCGCAGACACCACCATTGCACTATGGAAGAGAGAGAGAGCTCCTCCGCTTTTCCTAGTGCCGTGAAGCTTGAGGCTCTTTAATATTATCTCGTGGAGAGCTTGTATTTCTTCGCTTTCAATGAATATGTCTCCCTCGGCACTCGACGACTCTCCACGACTATCCGTTTATAGCCGGGAAATCGTATTCCGCCCTCGACTTCCACAGCTTCGATCGACATATCGTCGCACTCCATGGGAGAGTTATCTCCCGCCACTGGAATTAACTCGACCAACTACGTGTTAGTCCTCTCGTGAGATTGTTTCAACCCTCGGTAAATCATCCACTTAGGAACATTCTGATAGGCGTTACCCTGCTCAGGGGAATGCGCCACCTCATCTCCGGCTCTTTCGCCTATGCCTTTCCTAAGGAATCCGAACCCATTTAACCTCTCGCGCTCTTCCCGTTAAATAAATCTCCGCGTCACACATCATTTATCTATTTAATATTTAATACCTTTCCGAGAATAACACATTTTCGAATTCGTAGTACGGCAATTATTAACCGTGTATTCTGCGAGCAATAATTTATCAGACGGATACTAAAAATTTCACTGCACACTGAAATAATTGAATGGAAGAGAAACCGCTGCTAACTCGGACCGCAAGGGGATTAAGCGGCGATACGTCACGGACGACACGAGCTCCATAGAAGAGTACTGGCTGCCTTTTAATTACACAGCTGCCAGGATACACGTGCGCCCACTCGAACTTGCCACAAGTTTCCCCGGCAGTGGCGGAAGCGTGGAAACTATCGCAATATTTCCGTCTTTGGAATTAAGAAGCTCGACAGGCGAGAAGGCGAAGCAAGGGGGCGTCGAGCTAAATCGTCGAAGCTTATGCAGAGCACGGAATCGCATAGCAGGTCCTTGAAACAGCGTGTAGAATGCCAAAGGACCTACGGGAAAGTTTCAGCACAAACTAGAAAAGACAACAAGAGGAAAAAGGCCAGCCCTCTTGTTAGCGATCGTCGGCTAAGAGTGGTCTATAATTACACGCGTGTCAGGACACTGCGTGCCCTTGCCCTGACACTCGAGAACACCTACAAGTACATACAGTGCAAACGAGAGAGAGATGGCGAAAGTGTAACAGTTGAACACAGTGGTTTGTAATCAGCGAAGCGCGTCTCGAACCTCTTTCGCTTTCGCCACTCGGGAAAAACGGGAGCAATTGCAAATCGACCTTGACACGATTGAGGAGATTTAGAAGCCTACACGAGAAAGAGAGAGAGAGAGAGAAGTAGGTGCCGCTCCCGAGAAATCAGGCGTTGATTCGCTTTAACTTCCTGAATAGAGAGGTTACAGATACTTCCTAGGAGGGAGAATATACGGGGCCACTGGCAATATGATTTGCCGAGGCTGCGCTGCAGAAAGCGGCCGCCGCCAGCGCGGAAGCCAGCGCGAGTATTATTACATTACTCACGGAACGAAACTGATACTTCGTTTCTCTCATAAGTCGCCGGCGCATATTACGTGTTCCTGGCTGCCCCGGCTAAATGGAGTGCGGATCTTAAAAGGGTGGCCGATGGGAAAAAAAGTAGGGCGCCTGTTATGATGTGATGTTTGCGGCATACGAAACTAGCCTCGTCCGCTCTCGGTTCGATCGTATCACTGATATACATAATGAAGCAGAGCAGTGCGTGGAGTTTCAATAGTAATGAATACTGCTTATCTCTCTTCATTGTTGCAGCTAGCTGCAATACACATAATAGGAAGCGCACGCACGGAATATTAAACATATCCACTCGAATTTCTATGCATGTATCTTTAATAGAGAAATGAGAATGTGCATTTGCATAGACAAAACTAGTTGTCGGATATAATAGGAACAATTTCACTTGGCCCCCTTTCCGCGCTTTCGAGCAAAGACGTCAGATGCCGTGTTGTGCGTTTTATTGTTTCGTGTCGAGGTGAGTCAACGCGTTTTGTTCGAGCGTGATATACTAGAGGTAATTGCCGATCGGCACGCCAATACCTTTTTCCCAAGGTATGCTGAAGGGGATAGGTCGTGTAACGCGATACATTATGCAAAAAGAGGGGAGTATCGCTCTCTCGAGGTGACTAGGTCTGGCGCTATTATGGGAAATTGAGGAAGTTACGCGTCATGAGAGCGGAGGAATGACCGGGGACAGTGTCGTTGGCATGCACCATACGCGTAATGCATGTGCCAGAAAGTTGGGCCAACATCGTGATGCACTCTCCCATCCTCCTAGCTAGGGTTTCGTTGAACCTGCAGAGTAATCGAGTTTCCTTCCTTGGGTAATGGATTCCCGATACCATTAATTGTCCACGATGCAATTTCTCCGGCAGCCGCGCACACCGCTGATGCGCCTCGCTATGTTTAGCACACACCGCTTTCATACGGCGAGCTTGCCTGCCTGCCTGCCTGCTTTTCCTAGAATCTTCGAGATTCGTGGCTGCTGCGGCTCGGAATAAAAAGGGCGGAGCTCTCTCCACCTTGAGAAATAGTCGCCGGCATATCAGATCTCCGGGCGGTCATTCCCGCTTCTTCTTTTCTTTGAGTTTCTTGCTGATCCCCTAGACTGTGCTTCTATCGGGGCCACGGGTTCAAAGGAATTCCCCCGGAACTCCTCGAGATGGTCCAACTTTCGAGTAACACTGTACGGCGACGTAGCATTCGCCCTGCTGTTCCTGCTTTCTGTCACTCTCCATCTCTCTCTCCTCTCTCTCCTCTCTCTCCGCTTCCATCTTACCCTTTTCACCACTTCCGCCAACGCCCGTATTCCTTCTTCCATTTGGTAGCTATGTATCTCACATCCCTTCCAGACAGCAGCGGGAGCAACATCTCTCTATTTGCGATATCTGAGTTTCCCCAACTGGGTTAAACTGCCACGAAATTCTCAATCGTCTCTACTTCGCGTTTAAGATGTGGCAGGGAGGAAGGGGTGGTTGAAAGACTCGCAAGGTAAATGACGTCAATTACAGAGGGAAATGCCTGATAAATTGGGTGCCACGACCGCAGTTATTACTAGTGCTATTAGCAGCACGTCGTTGAAACTTCACTCTTGACTCTTGTTCCCAGAAAGATAGCAGTAATCATAACGCATTAATATCGTTGATAGGTTGTTCGTGCCTGAAAAAAATCCTCACAAAGCGTATCAAAGTCAGAAGCAGAAAAGTATTTCTGGAGCTGGCGAGCCATGGGGTGGATGTACCGGTTGCCTCGGAAGTTCATTGCTTTCCTCTTTCAGTTGGACTTTTAATTTCGCTGGAACGCGGCTCGCGCTGTCTACGGTGCATTCAGTTAATTAAATAGAGAGTGGTAGTACGCGCCGGAGGTCCGAGTCGCGAACTGCCACGACCTAGATCAATGCAAACTACTGTCGGACAGTAACCGTAGCGCATCCAGCTAGTCTTGCACCGGCCATTCTCCGATTGTGAGCATTCAGTAACAGTTGGGAGATGGTGTCGCGCCAGTGTCACGTATAATTCAGAAACTGTCCGCTACGTCTGCCCGACGTTGTAACTGGTATCGCTAGTTTCCCTTTTATTTGCATTCTCTCGCATCAGTGAGCTTTGGTTAATAATTGCCGGGCCACTCTAGTTTCGATGTAGTTATATTAACGGCACTCGTTTTCCAGCTGAGCTGCCACGATAGACTGTTACTATGTTACTTATACTTTAATGGCAGTTACCCTATCATATATTATGGTGTTAGCTAGTTAGAGAACATACTTGGGGTTTTCGGCGTCCGACCACACACTGACTCGAACTACTGCCGCGTGAAGTCCGAGGCGCGCGCGCGCGCGCGCGTTACCATGCAATTTGCTTGCATCGTATCGGTCGCCACGCCAGCTGAATTATGCTAACTTCCCAACGAGCACATAATACCGCCGCTAGCGTATTTCCGACCGAAGGTGTAAATATTGATTAAGACGATTAACCTTAATCCGATCATCTAAAGTTGAGCGGACGTGTCACCTCTTCTAAGGGGAGTTGCGGTAGACAGACACAAGCCCGGCGAATGTAATAGGAATGGTAGTTAGCTGGCACCAGTCGCGCGAGGACTCAACTTTGGAAATAGGGCAAGTAGATTTCCATTAATGATGCCTGATTCGTCGTGTTTCATTAGGAACCTCGTTAGAACTGACACGTACTGGTGTGGTGGACGGCTTGGTGTTGTGTGCGTCACCCGGTAAGAGTACGAAAACTTAATTTCCCTTACGTCTTACAGTCAAGCTCAATTACGCGTCATAGTACCAAGAATTCATCAAGTCTTATTAATTCGAAAACAAGGAAATTAGAAGCATCATTTCACTCTCCTCGAGTGAATGCCCTTTAAAGTGCGAGGGCATTTTGATGGCAGAGAGAGAGCAATTAAAATTTAACAACTTTCCCGTAGAGGAAGTCGTGCACCTGTGCCCGTATCAAATAGCCGGGAGATCGAGTTCAAGCACCCCGTACCAGCCAACGGTGGCCGGGAACTTTATCTGGCCGAGGAAGAAAATTATCCCGGGTAAATCCGGGCATATTATGAGAGAACAGCGGAACAAGGTCCCAGGGCGGCGAGCGGGGGTTGGTTGGCCATGCTACGAGGAAAGAAAACGTTCGCAAAGATAGAGTAGATGGAGGAAAGATAAGAAATGGCATTCCGCCGGCTAGAAGCTCCTGGGAGAAGTAGAAAATCGTAAATGGAGCCAGACCGCCTATGCCACTGACGGATATTACGTCAGGGACGTGGCACCGCCATCTCTTTGGCACTTGGTTCACGGATCAATAGGCCTCTTCTCTCCTCGGAAATGTCTCTCGGCGTCGCTGATCGCTCCTCCTCCGCGACCAACTTTGCCATCGTCATTTAACAGTGGCAGAGCCGCCATCCCTCCCTCCCCCCTTCCTTCCTTCGAGGAGTGTCCTCCGCGTCGAAGATCCCTATCGGCCCCGGGGGATCTGTCATTTCTCAAGAGAACCACCATCCGAATTATTTATCCCCTGCCGAACGAGAGACCAAGCATTACGAGAACCGACACGCACCACCTTCTTCTCACTCTCGCTAAAGCCAAAGCTTAATTAAACCGACGGAAATATTGCACCCCATAGAATTGTATACCTGTCACCGACGGCACACTAGTATTTTCCTTCCTCGTGCAATGACGCTGACTTTTTCCCCCGGCTGCACGCTCGTTACTGCTTCTTTCTCTCCTCGCTAATGAAAGTACGTGTGCAGAGCGCGGCCGGCCGAATATTGGCGAGCTTAGTCTGACGGAGTCACATCTTGCAACAAGACAGATGTATTTATAGAGGAGGAAGGTTCGTGGAAAGTTCAGCTGAAAGAATAGAGCGCGGTGCTCGTTGGAGCATAGCGGATCGATAAGTTTCTCATTTGTTGAGGCAGCCCTGTTTATCGCCGCGCCGCGCCGCGCCGCCCTTTTCGGATGGAATACCTTCCTTCTCCTACGCTAGAGCATCATTTGGTTAAGTGTGGCTGCGATGGGATATACTATATTTTATAACCCTGCATCCGTGCAGTCAAAAGTTGTGCTCGCTCTGTTGCAAGGTTTAGCAATGTAGCACTCGCGGAAAGCCCATTACTCTGCTTGCGCCGATCGATGAAACATCTTCCTCTTTAACAAACGTTCTTTGTCACCGACTCTCGCTTCCGCCAGAATCCTTGCTACTCAGTTGCTCCACTCGGACGGGTAAAAATACCCTCTCGTTGCATTGAGAAACAAATTGGAGCGGTGTGATTAAGAGGCACTTCGATGCGAGCCTTAATACGAAAAGTTTGAATAAATCGCATCCCCCTGTGCCTGATAGAACGTCCATCGTGTATCACTCGGCAGCCCTTAGCCAATATACCATTTCGCCTTTCGTGGGGGAAAAGAAGTCAGTTGTAACAAGCATTGCTGAAATATATCTCGTTAGAAAGTTTTCTCGATCAAAAAAAGGAGAACTGTGTCAAACATATAAAGAGATCGGCCGGGCAAGTGAAGCTTGAACGATTATATCCTGGCTGTGCTCTGCTCCGGTGTGCGTCATGCGCTCCGCCCTACGTGTAGCTAACTCTCTACCACCCTTCGCGAGCCAAGTGTCGCCCTGATTCAAACTTATATTGACTCGCGAGCAAGTTATGATTTTCAAGGTTCCGCAATTTATTTCCCTCCGAATCATAAGCGAACACGCACGGCAAACAGCTGGCCATCGCGATCGATAAATTGCGTTATCGGATTTGCGTCGAGGGACTTACGAGTTGCACGCTCTGCTCTCTCCGTCTGGCAAGCAAGTCCACGTCCATCCTATAGGCGACCTTGCCCCCCTTTCTCCCGAGAATCCTGCCATTAAAGGCTTTCACGCCTCTATTTGCATAGGCTGGGAAGTATGAATAGTGCGCAAATGGAAGTGTATTAAATAAGGATTTGATGTATAGCGTTTATGGGAAACTGTCGGAGCAAGGTAAACGAATCAAGACGGCAAATGGGTCGCCACGCATCTGAAACACAGTATTCAACACCTAAAGCTTTGCCGGGGTGAAGGTCGATGGGATGGCTCGATAAAGCAGATGCTCGCCCCCGCTAAATGTGTTTGTGTGCGTCAGATAGTATAACACAATGGAATGCAATTAGAATTAACGGCAATTAGCCCTGCCAGCCTCCTTCAGGATCAAACACGTCTCGATGATTACAAGCCTCTCAGCTATATTCAGCTCGGCTAAAATCCATTTGTAGCCAGCCGCGCTGTTTTGGCTTATACCTCTGTCACCGCCGCCGCATCCATGTCCTGTCGAACGATCCATCCCCTTAAATAACGAAATGGATTCCGAGCCGGCGGATATGTTGTAGCAAAAGTGAAATCCGACTGGTTGCGTGGAATAACCTACTCCTGCGTGCAGGTCGTTCATCCGTTCAGCGGTTGAAACTTGAAACTCCTGCGCGCCGCCATTCACAAACTCACTTCGCCACCTAGCATCGACGAAAACACATTCATTATAATGCCCGGGAGCATTCCCCATCAGAATTCCAGAGGCTTAAGGAATAAGGAGCTAATTGGAAAGCTTGGAGAACTTGAGGAGAAGTGAATATAGAAATGCATCCTCGCGGCTTCTCAACTCCAGTCGATTCCTTTCAGTCGATAAATCGAGTGAGACTGGTCGGGAAGGCATCGGCTAGAGCTTCCTAACTTAATCGGCATCCCTCGAAAGCCAATGAGATCAGTGAACTATCGACGAGCCAACGGGCTTCCACAATTTTATGAAGCCTTTACTTCCTCTGTGACGGAGTCCGTTCAATATCGACTTATCTATGTTTCTCCGCACGCCGATCTAATGAAGAGGAGGCGGTGAGACGGACTACTTTCTTTTTTTTCTCTTACCGAGCAAACATAATCGTGTTGTCGACGGATGGCAGCGGCGGCGGCGGCGAGCGGCGCACCCAAGAGGAAAAAGAAGAGCGAAACGGTACGGTCCACTAACCACCGAGTGCTCTAACAAAAATTAGAAGTTCCGGCTGCGCCGATAAAAACAATACGAGCAACTCTCGAGCAGCAGGCTTTTTCGCGCTCGCACCATGTTGGGTGAGTGGCCGTTCCATTGAACGAGGCTGCCTGAACGAAGAGATTTATTTTTCGGAATAGCTCCCATTGCATCCTGCACACGTGTGTGTCTGTGTGTGCTATACGCCTATATAGATGTGCGAAGCTATCGAGATCGAACTGTTAGCATTGCGGGTGTCTCTTCTTCCTTTTATCCTCGGACTGCAGGCCTCTTCGAGTGCTTTAATCCCTCGGTGCCAGTAATTCTCTTCCTGTTGAAAGGAGACGACACCAGAGCGTACTGCCCTTCAGATTCAAGCCACGTTCCTCAGCTTCCGTGACCGTAATACTGGTCTCCTTGCGGCAAAGACGTCGATACCCTCTACCGTCTGCTTCTCCTCCCACAAGTACGCCCACCCGCCGACCGACGATTAAAATCATTTTTCCCTAAGATAGCATCTTCCTACGAGAAATCCCATAAAGCCTGATGAAATTCTGTGGAAAGGCGCGATAGAAAAACTGGTGGTAGACATCCCCGGCAGGCTTCTCTTGTCGCGGCGAAACTTTCTCGCCGACAATGGCTCGAAGTAGTGCTCCCTTGAAAGGGTCTGGGACACATTTCTGTGGCATATTCAAGTACTTACGAGAATGGCACTTGCGCCGGAACTTTATCCGGCAGCAGACGTCTGTTTCGCCGTTCAACGGGATAACGGAACTTTTGTCTCTCGGCGCGAGATCGCCGCAAAATTCTTTAATGACATCGATTTACTGTAGTGCATTTTTGCCTATAATCGAACTCTTAAACTAAAGCGACGAATCCAATTCACTCGCTAGCGGGGAAAAAGGAGCTCTCCTTCCTCGGAGTTGGAGGTAGAATCGATTTATCGGGCATTCCTTGGACCAGCAGGCATTTTTCCAGTTTTCATAGAAGGAACGTGCCTTCGTGGCCGGGTTCTCCGATACACCGAGGGAGATAGCGCGTGTTTGATCCTTAATGATAGTGAAGGGATTCCGGAACACGCTGCTAGCTCGAAAGTCGAAAGGATCTCCCAAGGGAGAGATTAATTTCTCGGCGATTGTAAGCACCGTAAAGTCTACGGGAGCATCGTTTAATCCGCGGCGAGTTCGGGAAACCCTTAATCCAAGTCTTCTGCTTGTCTCAAATTCGTTGGCGGAGTTCAGGTGCTCGAAGGCACACTCTCGGGTTTCAAGCTGAAAATCGATCCGGTGGTGTATCGCTCTCGGCAACCCGGGTACTTCACCTGGTTCAAGGGTTATTAACAAGCCAGGCCTTTAAAGGGGACCTTAAGAATAAAAGGAATCAGCTACCTAACTTCATCGAGAACCAACCAACTCGTACTGTTTATTAAAAGTAAGTCATCGTCCCTCCCATTCACCCTCAATGGCCGGGCAATCGTTTTTACGACTTTTACCCTCATTTCTTTGATTTACGATCTACCACTCTGATTTACCGCGGCAACTACTGCGTGCGTCGATTTGCAGTAAAAATATACCGGAGTCAAATTGCTCCAGCCATTGGATAGGGCAAAGACATTGATCAGGAAAATCTGTTGCTCGCGCGTGAAGTCCCACTGGCTCCGTGACCTCATACAAATGGAAAGGCGACGTAGTTGCTCGCGTGACTGACGGTTATAAAAATCTGTTACAACCTACATAGAAGTGGAAATGCACGATCCCAACACACACACACAGACACACAGAGAACGAGCGGTCTGTCGACCGAGAGAAAATAAACGAACACCGCTCTGGGCCAGTGGAGTGCGCGTAAAAGCCGGCCTATTTTCCTCGCCGGATTTCTGGGCGTCGTCGCTTCCTCGATGACAAATAAAATTTCACGTGGCGTACAACACTAGCAGGTAGAAAAAGAGTGAGTGTGAGAGAAAGAGAAAGAGAAGCAGAGAGAGCTTTTTCGATTAAAGCAACCATTCGACAAGCCGATCGAAACGAGGGACAGCCTGGCGCGAAAGTTAGCCCCTCTCATCCTTCTCATATTGGAGGCTTCCACAAATACTTTTCACGTGGGAGAGAAGCTCGCTCGAGATATTGCATCTGCAGTTTATTCCCATTGGTTATTCAGCCCGAGACCCCGAAGGGTGCTATTGATCCGCTCGTAGGAGCAATGTGGCCGCTGCCACCGCCGCCGCCGCTCTTTTCGGGGCTAACAGCCACCACGCCGGTGGTGGCAGCCTTAACGATTCGCAAAAATACACTTCGTTACCGGCGCCATCCTGGTACACAGGTGCACCCTTGCCGGCAGCGCCATTCCTCAAGATCGATATTCAATTCGCTGAGTAATTTCAGTAGATGGCAGCGTGAAGATTAGTTTCCGAAAAATTATTAGCCGGTGCGCGCTAACGTATTAAAACTTCTGCAGCTGCTATTCGAATCAGAAGTATTGCGAGAACTGTGAGGATATGAGAGTGGAGGAAAGATTGTCAGAGTCCGCAAGACGCTGATGCACAACCCACGCGAACTAGGAAACTTCATTGACCCGAATGCAAGCCTCTGGAATAAGAGGAGACCGTCAATCTCTGCTTGATCCTGGGAGCTTCCTCCCTCCAGCCTGATATCCTGCCCTTAATCCTTTCAGTCGCGCGCTATATCCCCCCGCCCCTATTTTCTTCCTCGTTTTTGCGCCCACCCCTTTCCACTTCCCTTAAAACTGTGTTTCGCCTCGTAACTCACCTTGGTTGGCGCTCGTCAGTATTGCTGGTATCAAGCAGTCCGGAGAATCAAGAGAGAGCTCGTGTTACCAATTAGCTAATCCACAATAGGAATCTGACCGCGTAATATCCGACGGAACAGAGAGATATAACGGTGGCCGATTGTGCACAGCGAATGTCTGTCGAAATGTTACACAATGACTTGGCCGTCGATAATAGACGGGGGAGGGAAGGAAGTAGCCCTATTCGTGCCGGATCCACGTTAATTAACTCCAATGCCAAACGAGTGCAGCGGCTCTTCGCTCCCCATATTTTCAAGGCGTGTGCCGAGCATATTTTTGCCGGTCGACGACGTTTAGAATTGTTCTCGACTGCCATTCAAGGGGGATTTTGACCCCGATCGTCATAGCGCTCGCTCATTCACCAACGGAATTAATGACATTCCAGAAACTGATCACCGAATTGAACAAGGAGCAGGAGGCTTTCATTGCCAACAAGCATGGCAACGGATCCAAGGGCGAGGCTGTTGCACCGTGGGTCGGCGCACCGAACGAGGACGCATTGCGCGAAGAATGCCTGTCGCTCTCAAGCGTAAGTAATTCCCTTCGACTGTGTGCGCGTGTCTATGTATTCTAAGCTTCGTCTTCCATGCGTCGCGACGCGCCGCGCCGGTACCGTAGATAGGTCTGGCGTGCATCCTTGAAAAAGGCGAAGGAGTCCCCAGAATTGGATTTCAAGCCTGGCGGAGTGCAGGAAAGCCAGCTTTGTGCCGGCACTCCTGCGATTTCCCGAGAATGCAGCTCGAAAGCCACAATAATGTATCTGATATTCATCCCCTATCTATCAATCCATTAAACGTGAATATTGCTAATGGGAATTGTGTTACAAATGGAGATATAAATAGTAATGGAATTTATTAGCCAAATAGAATATTGGCAAATATTTTTCTAATGGGGGATATTCAATTTAGATTATTGAAGGCATAAACCAACGTTTCGGTATTAATTGCGATTATCGAATTTTCAAGCATAGTCGAACTCTATGCCCTCTGGGGGTGCATGAACCGTAGATTAAAAACTCTATTAGTCATCGGGAGGATGTCACGCGCGTTCCTGATATAATTAGATCTGCCTGGGGCCGCGTGCTCTTCTATGATTCGGTTGGCAATCGCATTCCACGTAATTTGCAGCCGGTGCGAATCGATCGGCGGGGGAGCGAAGCGATCGAAATGTGCGGGAATGTTTGCGTCGATGCTATGCAATCGGCGCATTACTGTCGCTTTTGACAGGGGCGATCAATGTTTTAGAGAGGCACGGGTGCACCGACCGAGACGCGAACCCTAATGAAAATGCAAATTCCGGTGATATCGCGCGTGAAATGCGGCCTGTGAGTCTCGCCCGATTGGACGGATCTGTGTATCACGTTGACATGCATTTTCCAGGACCAGCGTAACTTCCTGAGGGCACCGCCCGAGGGTGTGGAATTCGAGTGGAACTTTGAAGCTATTCAGCCCGTAGCTAAAGCTACACTCGCATTAGATCCCAATCTCGAAAAGATGAGGTTCGAATTGGTACCCAAAGTGTAAGTATCACTGGTATCGAATACTATTCATGATATAGCATCGTCTTTCCGGTCACTGAACTTGAGGGTAAATTGCGCGAGCCACGGAATATTAACCTGTATCACACAGCCCTGCCTAATTAACATGCTTACATTCGTGGAAATAATTTCGTAATTATACATAGCCGCGAGCACTTTAGCTTCGCGTGATACAAGAAACGCTAAAGATTGCCTGCAATAAAGATGTGGCTTGCTAACTTGGAATAGCATTAATTACGGAAATTAAATTCTGAATTAAATCAATCTGAGATCAGCCGACCGATAACTAGCTGTTTCCGATCAGCTATTTCATTAGTGGAGACTGCCGACTTAAACCACGATATCTTCGCTGCTGACTTTATACCCTGTCTAATTCTCTGTCGAACAGTATTTCCGAGGAGAACTTCTGGCGCAATTACTTCTACCGGGTATCTCTCCTTCGCCAAAGCCACGAATTAAACGCCATGGCGAGCAATAATCTAAATCAAAACTCCGGCAGCTTGGATAAGACCGAAGGTAACAGCAGAGTTCATTCACAGTCCATTCGATTATGCGAGCCTGCACTGCTCTCTCTCTATCTTCGCTCGAAGCGCATGCCGCAAAATAGAATTTCCTTCAGGAGATGTGGTATGCCTATAGCTGCTCATATATGGAACGAGCACCGCATACGACGTCTCCTCGCTCTATCATCTCGACTATCGCTATAATTCCTTCTTCCACGTCGGCTTTAAGTAGCTTCCCAACCCACACCTATATCCTGATCTACTTGTACTTTGCCGATCGAGTGGATTCCGATTAACTCTTGGAGTTCCAATAAAGCTAACGGATTAATTATACTACTTAGCAGCCAAAAGTTAGTAGAATCCTCTCCTTCATTTTGGCTTCCCGAACTCTCCTGAATACTAAAGTCATTATTTTACCTTGGAAAGATAAATATTGAAAATTGTTCAGGAGTCCCAAACACAAATTGCTATTGCAAAATTATATTTCTACCGTGTTTTGAGATGCCAGTTTTCTTGCATGTTGTTCTTCAAGTTTTACGCCTTCTCTATGGTTGCCTGAACGTGACTATCCTATCGCTCGAGCGAAGAAGCGTACTGGTCCAACTACTCGCAGTCAATGTACCAATTTACGAGCATTTCGATAATCATGTTAGTTAGTTCTTGTTAACGTTGCCGAACGTATGTTGGCTACGAAATGGCAGAAATATTGTGCGGCATTCCAATAGAGATCGTTAAACGGTCGAACACTCTATTAAGAGGAATATTGCAACTAATCGGTAATAACGAACGATGAATGAATCCGAAACGAGATATTGCCTTGATTTGGTAGTAATTTCTTGAAATTGTGAGAGACGCGAATGGCCAAATTGCAAATTGGGGGCCAATGTGCATATTTTCCTTGGGAAAATCGGACCAGTACGCTCATCAGGCGAACCAGGCTCCACGCGAACATTTCGCTCATTCTGAGAACCAAGGGGATCCTAGCATAACAGAGAGTCAGAATTGTAATAAGATTGAATATACCTGAGTAGACATTAGAATTTCATGGATCAAGAGCAGTGCTATGTAGTTCAAGTAGGCGAGCTCTGAAACTAGCGGACTTCAAAAGCTTCATCCCCTTGACGCTCACCTTGGAAATATCACTGAACGTTGATCACCCTCAATCACCTCACATGCGGGATACAAACTTGTATCGTTCCACGCCCACTGCACTTCATGAAAGTTTTATACGCCAAAGTAGGAACATCAACCCGTCTCCGGCGTGGTCATAAAGATAGGACGAAATAAAAAGTCGATTAATCGAAAGAGCAATCTACCAGCTCGAAAGTCAACGAAGCCAAAGGTCTCGTTCCCTTGATTCACTTGCTTTGAAAACTACAACTTTATTATACAAACTGTTGTACCTAAAGTACGTAAACTAGTATTTATCATACGATGAATAGTTAACAGTCGAGTTATTTTCTCTTGAGTCGAACTTTAACGAACAAACCAAAGTAGAAAGTTTTTGTTTTGATCAGACGCTGATTCACGCGGAACACCTCGCTCACTTTGTTGGGGCAATGACCCTCGTGAGGAAGATAGCCCATTGGAGGTAAATAGTGGGGATACCTCCCTGGCAATATCCGAGGTATTTTAAGTCCCAGCAAGACGAAGCATTGCTTCATTTGCCTGTCGCCCGCACAAGTGTCACCATCCATTCTTGAGTTTACGCCAGTGTTAAGAAATATCTCGTGCACTTTAACTTCTCTGGGAGGGGAACGTGACCGACCGGCTGATTAGACCGCAGAGTGTGAACTCTAATTTGTTCTCAGTATTGTTATTAACACGAAGGTGAGAAGAATGGCGAAGTGCAGTGAGCTCTCTCGCAGTAGAAAGCGATCGCAGTGAGGCTGTTGTTGGCGTTAATTGAGAGTATTGCTGTCGCTAGCTAGCATTAGGCGATAGTCAACCCTTCTAGTTTAGCCGTGAGTGTTGTATTGCCGAACAGTTCAAGTGACCACTGGCCAGGAAACGAGCGGCGCCGTGTCAAGCAGCTGTAGCAACACATTGGCCGATTCACCCGGCCACGAATTCGTGTCCGATAGCATGAGGGTCTCGGACACGGACCTCGAGGAGGTCCGGGAAGGCATGAAAAAGCTGGGGATGCAACCACCAAAAGGTCAGTGATCGTTGGTCGTCGTTAACGTCCCTTTAAGGAGGCTGCTTGCGCACAAAGAGGGCTCCGCGCCGCGCCGCCTTCCTTCCCTCAATGATCTCGTTGGGCTTTTTCTTCCAATCTATCACGGCAAGAATTTCATTATCGTGGGGGAGCTTTCCTCTGTCTAGTCGCGTTGTAGTAACATTCCCCTTCTGGAGCGTTCACGTGTATATGCTCTATTTCCGCGAAGATTGCCGAAAATCGGAGGAAATTCATGCTCGCCCAATCCCTGCCGTTGAAAAGCCCGAGCATGTGTAACCTACGAGAATGATCGAGAGCGCGCCGGGAACTTGCAGCAGCTAAATCCTCTTTCGGACCTGTTTCGTTACGACCACCAACGAAGCCTCGTACAAAAGACGCATTTAAAGCGAAACCACTTCTTTATCCGCCCGCCGCGATCGATGAATATTCAGAGATAAACGAATCGAGCGCTCGAAGCGCGCACTGATGCAGATGCTAAGTCAGAAAGAGGGATTTAAATTGCAAAATCGCCGTAATGTGGCGGCGGCGTGCATGGGAGGCTAGCTCCGAAAAAGTCGGTGAGATGCGTCGGAGTGGAAGATGGTGGGATTGAATAGTATCGGAGGAGAATCGGTGGCTGAATATTATCGAATCGCTGGAGGGCGGATAATTGGAAAAAGAAACAAGAATAACGGATCGGATCGAGCGATGTATCGCCGTTGCTCTCGGGCAAGAGAGGGCCCGAGAGTACTCCCCTAGTGAGTATGCAATTAACGTCATCGTGAAACTCGATTTGTCAGTGTTATACCTTGATCATACATCTTAGTGTCGTTGTTCACATGGCTTGTGTATCCGACCGAGTACTATCATCCCCGCCCCCTTTCGAGCAGCAGCTACCAAGTGTTTTTTCTCTCCCTGTCACTGTGCTTTCTTTAGGATGTGTTCGTGTATCATTCCCACTGTAACGTATTTACTGACTGGCTTCACTGTCATTAGTTCAGCCTGTGTCTGAATTCGACCTTGGTGCCTCGAAGTGACTAAACAACCGCTTTTCATTCTATTTTGTCAACAGCCTAAAGAAGAGGAGATTCTTCCCCTTGCCATATCGAAAGCACACCCCCGCAATGAATTACAACAAGCTAACTTTCCCAATTTCGGATACTGACGACGATCTTTCGGTTCTCACCACGATCTCTCCTCGAACACACCCCGCTTTTTCAATTATCCTACTTTGAGTTCACTACTCGCTTCTTTCTCGTTACATTCCGCCGTATTACGGCTCTACCGAACCATTCCTCGAACCAACCATTCCCACGAGACGAATGGTACCCTTGATTCCTCTTGCTTAATTTCCCCTTATTCGTCACTTTAATCGGAGAGGATTATTTATTCTTACATTCCGTATGATTTTGCGACGTAAAGTCGATCGCAGTATTAGATGATGACATTGCCGCGATATTTCGTATTATTACTTTTGTTATCGTTATCCGTGTAAGGTCATTGGCATTTATTAAGATTGATTAAGGCTTTAGTTGTAAACGCGTTATAGTATTACGTCGCCGATAAGTTCCGTTACGATGATTGTCGCCACTCTGGGGTTATCATTATTGCGGAGTCAGTTTTTCATGCTCGGTGTAAGAAAAACACACTCGTCGGGGTGTCGAGATACAGGTCGGATTGGAGCGGTGCTAATGGAGAGGAACCTGTAAATCGGGGTGGCGCTAAGTACACGCGAGCGAGAACGGGAGAGAGGGTCGATAGAAAGGGAATAGAGAGCTAGGATAGAGAGGGTGGTGAGCAAGAAACTAAGAGACTAAACGAGAGTGCGTGCGTGAGAGCGGAAGTCTATAGTGTCGTGTCAAAATCAAGCTCTTCAAAGAACATGGGAAATATCTTTCGTGTCAGCTTTCGAACAGAATTCACACACTCTCGATTAAATGTCTGTATGTTTGTCGTCTGTCTGTATGTCCGTCTTCATTCTAATTAATATTGTCTCTTGTCGATTCTCTCCGTGTTGTACAATGTTAAATAAAAGCGTAACCACGAAACCCGATACATGCTAACCGGACGAAGACGCAGGATAACCTGACGAGCCCGAGCGGCTCATAGACAAGCAGAATTACACCTTCGCTGAGGAAATTTCCGATCAATTCGAGATCATTTAACAACGGAGCGCAAACGCCGATTGACGAAACAAGAAAAAAGAAACGGGACAAACACGAATTGCAAATAAGAAAACACGCATACAGAGGGGAGAAACGCGAATGAGCGAGGGGTGAGATATGCGTTGTAATCCTAGGTACCTTCTTAAGAAATTAATTTAACGACAAAAAAGAGAGATAGAGCGCGCGTAAGGGTGCACGGTAGTAGAGAGTGAGAGCAATAGAGAGGGAGAGAGCGCGTGAGCTTGCGAAAGACTGCGAAGGGAAGAGGGGGGAATCAGTGATTGCTGATGTAAAACAATTAAAGATTAATATGCGAGAACAAGCAAACCAAAAAAAAATGAGAAACTAATAATTCGTTGAATGACAATACGTGTTTTAAAAAAAAAAAACGGGGATAGAGGTGTAATTTCGTCTCGTCTCTCGTGGGTGTAGTCATCGTAGTGCAATTTCCTTTCGATTTATGGACTAATTATTAATGTACAACTAAGTGAGTAAGCTCCAACAAGGCGAGGGAAGTCGAGCGAAGCTCGCAGACAAAAAAGAAAACACACAACCGTGGAAGGCAGAGGACGTAACTGGCCAAGGCGATCCCGTTTACAGGCCCGTCCACCCCCGGTTCGAGGCGGAACGGCTGATGCCAGATTCGGGGCCAGGTTCCCAGATTAATCGGAGGATGTCGGACCACTAAGCAAATTCGCAGTTTTCCGTGGCCGCGCATTTAGCTTCGTTTAGTTAAGATCGGGCGATCATCGGCGAAGCCGGGACATGAAAACGGGGATGGAGTGCGATACCGAGACTCTCTCGTGGCGAATATTGAGCGGCGACTAACTCTACATGTATAGCGCGGAGTCTCGCGGAAAAGGGTGAATCGATAGAGAGACTGTGGGAGTATCGCACTCCGAGAGGCGAAATAAATTATTCGAGCTATCAGCCGATTGTAAATGCTGCTGTGCTCTCTGCGGAGTATACGAGTCGCCGGACTTCTTGAGGATAGTGTAGAAAACGCGCTCGGGATCCTTTAGCGGATAGATCCGATGACTACCACTACCCTTGGTGTCCCCGCCCTTTCACGTCCACGATATACGGTGACCCTTAGTTGCGAGTAGGGTCGAGGCGCCTTTATTTAATGCCCTGAATCGCATTTCAAGGCGCACTTTCATTCGATCGCCATTAATTGATTCCACCTCCGCTATACTTATCTCGTCTAGCCCAGAGGACTCTTTGGAAGCGTGCGTTTCTCAGCAGTTGTGCAGTTCTGGAGACGCTTGCGAGAACATTCCTCTCAGAATTCGTGTATAATTTACTGCGAGCACGTGCAATTTACCATCAACGAGTGCTAGCGCGCGCTTGTTCGTCGGTGTGATGCGAACACGGAGATTTAAGTGGCTGTCGACGTGATTTTATCAGGCGGATTATTAGAACGCGAAAATGGGGAGGAAATGTCGTTTTAGGTCTGAAAGGGTCGCGTCCCCTGGTCTCTGTCGTTTCTGTTTTCGATTACCTCTTCTTCTCTTCTCGATTCTCCACCGCCGTGCGATTTGTTTTTTGTCATCCCAACTCCCAGTCCGCTGGACCCTCAAACCTCCTACCACGAACACTAACAGGTATACACAGTGACACGGGTACACACGAGCTTCCTTCTGTTCCCTACCCTCCAACACAAGGTGACACGGAAACTCTCTCACCCACACAGTGTAAAAGGGGAACACGCGCACACCTAACAACCATCGAGACTACTAACACGGAAAAAGGGGGAAATGCAAGCAAGCGTAGAAAAGAGTTTGCGCGCGCGCGCCCTTCGAAAACAGCACACACAAGACAGACTCCCGCTGGACCCCTTCAAAATAGCTACAAGCCTGCTTTGTCACCCTCAGCAGAAGATTGGGAGCGCGAATTGGAGGCTGAGCTGAAGGATTACGAAGTAGTAACGAGCGGCGACGAGAAGCAAGCCAGCGGCATTACGATGCCGGGCGACGCGCTCGCCATGGATAAGGACGATTGGGAAAAGCAGATCGACGAACTCCTAGCCGACGAGGACAACGAGGACCTCAAGTGAGCCGGAGAGATCTTTCCCACTGGCCGGACTGAGAAGCCGGATAGATCTCGTCGTTTCAATTGAGGGATCCTTTAAGGGGGAGCATGCAACCGGCAGGCATGGTCGCCTTGCGCGACCACCTTGGCTCAAGGTGGCGCCAAGAGATCTACTTGCCGTTGGATGGTCCCTGGCTTTCTTTACTTTTCCTCCGCTCTCATCTCGCCACGGAGCAGCGCTCCAACATCGCTCTAAAGCACACAGATTGTAAAGTAACGACACCGCCGAGACAAGGGAAATCAGAAATTACGAGGGCAGACTGGATCTCAAGACGAGTCGCCGCGCTGGAGAGAGCCTCTCCACCAGGAGGATCCCTCCGCGATCGATCTCGCTCAAGGTCGCTGATTCCCGGCTGTCTCGGCGATTGCAGAACGTAATATAATGCCGCGGCGAGTGAGAGAGGAACGGAGAGAGAAAGAGTGAGACTGAGAAATATCGGGGGATGAAAGGAGAGAGCGAGAGTGACGGGAGAGGCGGGGAAGACCGATAGCGGGTCGCTTAAGACTGTATTGCGATTGAGAAAAGAGTGTGAGAGACAGAAAGAAAAGCGCGAGGCGAGCTGAAAGAGGGAGACGGTCTCTTCCTCGTTCCATATTTCTGGATCTTTCTAAATAGCATGTTTTTTGCGATCCTCGAGCACGATGAAGAAGTCCACACGAAATGAGAAGTGCAAGCAGGAGAGAGACGATGGCCCGGGATAAGAGTACAAAGGGTGGTAGAGGGTTTCTAATATCTCAAGAGTGTGCTCGTTAAATTCAAAATTATTTTTGCCGATCTCGCTTCTCGAACCTCCGTCGACTCCATCCTTCGACGATCCACGGATCCTTCGAATGGTGGGCGGGTATGCATAAGACGAAGAATACATTTAACGCCACACTTATGTCAATTGTTAGACGATTCGCCGATTACTACAACGGCGACTTAAGATTAAAGGTTTCAGAACTTCTCCTTTGTAATATCGATCCTTAAGGTCTTCATGAGCAACCAAAAAAAAAGAGAAAAACAAGAGATAATTTCAGCATCGAAATCGCGCATTATACATGGTAACAAACACCAATGCACTGTGCTGCGTAAGATAAATCGATCGCTCTTCATCGGGTTCGAAGGATCGAGGATTTTCTCTGACATTACACTGCCGTGTGCCGAAGGACACCGTTCCAAGCGGGTCGACGAGTGTTGTCCTTTTCACGCGTACTCGACGGTACACTGGACGCCACGCTTTTCTGCAGCGTTTGTTTTTGTCGGCACATGTTTATCAAACGTGGGAAAGATTGAAAAACAATAGGCATCCGGATTGGATCGATAGGTTTGTACTGAATTCGCTCGGCGAGTACGTCGAAAGGTACACGAGTGGAATCCGCTTAAAGTCGCCAAATGAACGATTTAGTTAGTTACGTGAGAAAGATTGTTACATATTATTCCGAACACTGTTGCTTGTTAGCCAGATTTGTTATACGTTGCGCCAATTGTTGAATGCATTGAGAGAATGAGAACGAGAAAACGCAGCATTTGTATGGACGGGCGCGTGTTGTAACCATAATCGCGAACGCAATAGAGATCGAAGTCAGTATCAAAGATGAAGATCAACAGAAGGATCACATTTCTTTTGTGTGGCACAGCAATTCTCCAACTGGACATCTTCCAAATGTCATGCCGTCCATCCACTTTAAGTTCGACGAAATTGAGATGATACTGCAATTTATAGATATCGCAAATAACACCATCGATACAGAAAAGTCGAGGGCTTATTGTCGTCCTGCAAATGCTACGTTTTTGGCAGCAGCATAGCACTTTCAATTCGAGACAACTAGTCGAACGACCTGTAACGAGTATGTCGCGGAGACGCATGGCGTAACATTACTGACCGCCTAGGGTCTAGAAGACCATCGATTCTAGAGAAAACTACGATCGTGCGAATATCCGTAACAAGCGACTAGAAAGAAGGACATGCGAGATCTGCGCGAAGCTACCCTCCTAGGTAATTGTGTTTCCTCTCGAAATTATAATTTCATGTGCACTGAAACTTGTCTAGACCCGTGATTCCTTTGACTCTACCAAGTTTCTTGCAATTTGTTCGCGCGGTAAAGAATCGTCTCATTAATGTACTGAGAGGCCGATGTCCGAGGTACGTGAGGATAAAAGAATATTCTTCTCGGCCGGGGTGGCCAGAACTCCAATGTCCATTTGCGAAGCAAAGCATGTTTCTGAGTGTCACTTCTCATTCGTACTAATTGTTAGATGGGTCTATAAATGGTAATAACAATACGGTGTCATAAATGTTCGGGCCTAAGTTTCTCGGAGCTCCGGCGAGCTTCGGTGGCTCAATTTTTCTGAGGCGATAATTCATACTTCTAAGTCGCGAACGCGTGGGTGTCATTGCGCGTTCGCGTCTCTGTCAAGATTTCTTTCAACGGTGACCTATTGACTGTACTACTTTGAGAACGAGGTAAACGAGCAATCTGTTGTTGCAGCCATGCAACGATAAGACCACTCGCCCTCGAATCCCTCTGTGGCGACACAGAGACGCGAAAGTATATTGCGATGAATCTTCTTACACGGCTAAAACGGACAGGGAAAGTTCTAATGAAATAATGTCTTTCTCTCTGAGCGAACTATGATGGAATATTCAATGGCCAAAACGATAAAAATCAAGGTGTACTTCGGCAGTCCCCCTGTTTCAAAACGACTCTGTGAATTGTGTAATAAAACTATCCTACGGTACAGTGCATTCACATATAAATACATATATATAAATATATACGTATAAAAAATATATATATATGTTGTTGACTCCATTGAAAGTATGATAATATATTATGAATATTAATGAGAATATAATGGCGCAACCATTAAATTACAGAACTATTAAGAAGTAACTAATATAATTGCGAGAATGTAACAATAAAGGTCGTGTACCTTGTGGGAAATAAAATGGAAGAAAAAATACTCAGAGTGACCAGTCGACATGTCCTGTCTCCTTTCTCCAAATGCATAAGAACAAGATACTTACGTTTTAAACGCATACGTAGTTTGTTTAGGGGAAAGTAATTTTAAACAAGGTACAAATTGTAAAAATACATTATTTTAATTTGACACAGCACAGCGGTACAAAAATACTCTAGCGACATATTAAATAAGATAACGGTATTTCTAGTACATGGCTCGCTACTTAACGTTTGTTTATCACTCTTACCAGAAATTGCTTTGTATTTAATGTCATACTGCTTAAAATACTTTTTATTTACAACAAATTCACTTTCGCCTGCTCCGTAAACTACGGCTCTGTGGAGACGGTGTAACTATTACTGTCGACTGAAAAAGGATTCAACAATTGACATATCATCTCATTAGCGACTACTGCTATCTCTTAGTTTCTTACCTCGACTGGTTCAATATCGTGGAAAGATTCATCTCCTTGAAGGTATAACTTCTTCCTTCGTGTGTTCTTTTTTTTGTCGGTGAGTGGTTCAGTCAATTGTGGCGGGGCTAAAGCTGTATACCTGCCAACTTTCCTAAAGTACAAAAGGGATTTTATATATCGATGCAATAGAAAGGAAATTTGCATTGGGTATTTCAGATTTCTCTTCTACCGTACGTACTTCGACTCAGAGCCCGATAGGTCGATCACCGAGACGTCGCCCTGATTAGCAGGCGATAATGGCTTTCGCGGTGCTCTCCTACGGCGATCTTTGAGTACCACTTCATCTTCGGATGTATTTTCACAGCAATCTTTTCCTTTACGATTAGCACGCTTTGTCAACTATAAAAATGTATACAACATGAAGGACAAATCAATATTCAATGATAAACGATTGGCCGCCTACGTACTTCCTTTTTCTGCTTCTCTAATTCTTCTTGTTGGCTCTTCACGAGTGCTTCATATTTCGAGACCATGTCATCTCTATGCTTCATATAAGTTTCCATTTCACATTCTTTCGCCATTATACTTTTTTTCAGCTCTTCATTCTGATTTTTCAGTCTTTCGTTTTCTGCTTGCCTTTCTTGAGCGGTTTGTTGCAACAGGTCCAAAAACTTCACGTTTTGTTCATGTGTTTTTAGCTGAACTCGTAAATCATCGATCACCTCTTGCTTGCGATTTGCAACTTCCTTCATTTGAGCTATTTCCTTAAGTGCACACTTCATTTCAAGTTGCATAATTTTGTCTCCTTTGTCATCGTGTTCAGCGTTTTGTTGTATCATACGTTTCACCTCTAACAGTGGAGAATGATCATATATATCATAATTTGAATATCATAAGCTGTTTAGCTTATAAAGAAAAAATACTAACCCTTTTGCAATTGCTGTATTTCGGCGTCTTTTTCTCGCTCTTTCTCTTCGGCATGCTGTAATCGATCTTCTAGTTCTAAAATCTTCTCATTATTTTCGTCAAATAATGCTTGCATTCTATCCCTTTCGGCACGACATTTTTCAAGCTCGTCATTCAGTTCACGAATTTTTTCCTGCAACTCGGTCATACCTTCGAGATTGTGCTCTAATTCTGTAATTTTTGCGGCGTGCACATCCAAACACTATCGAATGAACATTTGTTAAATAGAATACCTTAAATTGCAATATACCCAAACATAAAGCGTATTACTATTTGATAAAATTTCAATAAATATACCTGAGACTTAATGTCACTTCTCTCTTTTGCTTCAGAAAGTTCTTTTTTCAATTGAATTAATGCCTCTTGATGTTCAGCCTTGCACTGCAATATAAGAAATTAAAAATTATGTAAATGAATGGAAAATGAAATATTTCGATCGCTTACCTTTGACATATGATTATTCAAACTTTCTTTGACAGACTGCAGTTCCTATTAATATTGCATACAAGTTATTAAGTATCTTGCTTCAAAGTTTTATTGCAGAAAGCATATTTAACTAGCGTACCTCTATAGCTTTGCTTTGATCGTCCTGTGCAAGCCGCAGTTGTGTTTCCACTTCCTTAAGTCGTGTCTCATAATCCGCAATTGTCTTTTCCATTGAAACTTTCATTTGATCAGACTCTCGCAACGTATTCTCAATCTCGATTTTCTCTTGTTGCAAGTTTATAATTTTGTCTTGGAGAATCTCAATATAACGATCATTTAAGTGGTATTCTTTATGTGATACTTCTATTGTACCTTCTAATACTTCCACATTCTCTTGCAATACACTTATTTCCTTTAAAAAGTAAGACGCATTAGATTTCATAATTCATTGCCGGCATGATAGGTTACTCGGACATACCGAGCGATTAGTTTTACATTCGTCTTTCAAATCTTCATGCTTTAAAACCGACTTTGTAAGTTCGTCCGTAACGTAAGAAGATTCGTCTGATTGCTCTTCCAACCCAAAAATTTTCTTGGAACAGCAAGACCGATTAAAGATTATAAAATAAATTTGGAATTTCACAAATAATAACTGCGATGATATATTAATTATGAGCATACCAATCGCGTAGACTTATACTTGTCTTTCAAGTCTTCGTATTTCACGATTAACTTTGCAAATTCATCGGCCATATCATTCTCATTAGGGTATTCGTCTATTTCAGCAACTCTCTTGAAAAAGAAAAAGAAATAAATGATAAATAATTCGAACAACTACTTATCATGAATATAATAATAATTGTTATATATATACGGTATAAACTTACCGAGCACTTGGCTTTGTACTTGTCTTTCAAGTCTTCGTATTTCACTATCAGTTTCGCAAATTCCTCCAAGACATCGGTTTCATTATCCGAATCTTCTATGAAGCTCGTTTGATTAACTTGTTCTGTCATTGATATGCAATTAGTTTGACTGCATTTATTTTCCATAGTTTGTTCACTGTGATTGGGTACACTTTGTATTTCCACCTGACAACCAGCTTCCACAGATTGTACCACCACCTTATCAGTATTACTTCCATTATTGTCAGACTGCAAAACTCTACCAGTGGTTTGCAAGTCGCATATTTGTGCCGCTATATCTTTCATTTTGTCTTTGGCCAACTCCAATTCCTCCTTTAACTTTTGAATTTCAGATGAACTCTGTACCAATCTCTGCTTTAACCCAGAGTTTTCGCCCTCTATCATTTTAATTTTTTCATCGACATCCGAACGCGGCTCTGCTTCAATATCGGCTATATAAAAACATTTATATTACAGACTAATTCTCGACATAAATTTCTACCTACTTACTTTATTACTTACCTGCTGGTTCATTAACGACAGGTTTATCTTCTACTTTGATTTTATTATTTAATTCTTTCAATGATTGTATTTCGTCTAGTAATGTTAACTTTTCTTCTTCTAGTTTGCTAACTTCGTTTCTCAAATCTTCTATTTGACTTTCGGCATTATCTAACTGTTTGCTCTGCGCCTCCACTTTCTCTTCTAAACTTTCAACCACTTTTGTCTTTTCTGTCAAACAAACATTTGCGTGTTCAAGATGCGATTCCAATTCTTCAATTTTTTCCTCAGTTTCACATATCATTTCTTCTTGCTCCTTGAGCTGATACTCCTTCTCCCTAGCTTCCGCCGTAATTGCAATGTACTCTTCTTTCGCTTCGTTGAGGAATACTTTCAATTTCTAAAGTATAAACATCCCAAAATATTAATGCCTGGGTTTTAATAACAGAGTGAAGAATTATTTAAAGTACCTTCACTTGATCTTGCTTAGCATATAGTTTGGCCTGTAATTCTTCAACATATTGTCGTGATTCTTCATCGCTGCACACATCGTGCTGAGCGACGGTAAGCAATTCCTTCACAGTTTTCAGCTCATCTTTCGTTAATCCCAATTCAAAAGCCACGTTATTTTTTTCTACTGTTAATGTTTCATTTGTTTCTTTCACTTGCTTTAAGTTATGTTTCAAGGACACAACCTTAGAAGTCAACCGCGCATTTTCTAATTCTAATTCTTCGACATTTTTTTCATTATCTTGGCCATCCTCATCATCAGACAGACATGAGCGTCGTCTCTTCCGTGAATCCAATTGATCAATTTTTTGTTTATAAAAATCTTCCACCTGCTTTACTGACCACTCCAGTACATCCTGCTGTTGTTGTTCTACATCTTTGATTCGATTCCTAAAATATATTCAATGCATTTATTTTATGAAGAAGTATTCCTTCCATTCTCCTAAAAGCAAAACATCAAAGCAAATAAAATAGCCACGCATTTGAGAAACTTACTTCCAATCACCTTCCAATTCTTTCATCATAGCTGTATAAGTATCAGCCATTTCTTTTCTTATTTGAAGGTCCCGAGTTAGAGCAGAACTTTTTAACATTGCAATTTCTTTTTTTAACTGATCATTCTCAGTGATTAACTCCTCATATTCTTCAATTTGTATTGATGGTGATGTAACATCATCCCCTTCAGTACTTTGCCATTCTACATAAAATTAACATGCAATGAATTGTTAGAAATAATATTGCAAGAAAATTCGAAAGCAGTCCTATTCCCTTTGGCTATACCTTCACTTTCAAGTTCAGTAGCATCCCAGTCTGTTACAGATTTTATACTCTGAGTAACTAATTGTGAGAACCGCGATTTCCTTTTCTTTCGTGGTTTTTCCTTCTCTATCACAATCTTTTTCGCTATTGCCGAAAAACTAAGAACATTTTGTGTTTCAACATATAAATTTGGTAGAGGGTTGATATTCACTATTAATGCAATATGCTCTTTGCCAGATAGTGCTTTTTGAAATAATCTTGTTAATTTCGATTCGCGAAAGGGTCCGACGTGTTCAGCCTTTTGCTTCGCGCAAATACTTTTCGCGAGTTGCCCTTCATGAATAGTTTTTAAACATCTACCTAACACTAGAAGACTAGTGTTTATATTCTGGGCTTCTTTCAGTCTATCTCCAATATTTAAAGTTTTTTTCAGTCTTTCTGAGCCAGCCAGGTCACAAAAGGCAAACCTACATATACAAAACTAAAATTAATACTTAAAAAGTAAGGATATTATGGACACTGATATAAGAATGAATAGTACGTACGTGCTAACTTCAACATCATGGGGCATATTCTCTTTAAAGTACTTTAACAGTTTAATGGTAAATATACAATGAGATCTGGAACTCCTTGCATTTAATGCAGTTGCAGCAACTTTCAGATTGTACTGTCCAGCCATCAGGACTTGGTAAGCTTCAGAACCAGAATTTACACAAATAGCTTTGAGGCCTTTGATAAAGGCTCTCCCTTGGCTATCAGTTGCCAATTTTAATGGTGTTTTCTTCTTTTGACACTCATTTGACAAGAGGTCATAAACAGTTTCATTATAAATCTCAGCAAATGAAACCCAAACAGAATATTGAGCATCATTACACTGGCTTGGTCTAATAGGGGATTCTTCTTGCAACAATTTTTGCATTTCTTTGTAAGTGTTAATATACTGATGCTTATCCACAGAAGTGAATGTCAATAACTTAGTTTTTATTTCCAATTCCTGAGCCCGTTCCAATGGATCAAGACTGATCACATCACAATGATTTATTGGTTTGTAGCATGGAATAGCTTTTGGTGTAATATTGGAAAATACAAATTCTAAACCCCTGGGTATAATGCCTGGTGATGTTGTAGTTCCTTGTAATGTATAAGACTTCCCTGAATTTGTGGTTCCTATAATATTATGTGACATATAATTATTAAGTTCAAGTTAAAGAAATACATTCCAAAATCCACAGGTGTTTTACCATAGGTCATAATGGTAGAATTTTGTCCAGATAAAAATTCTAGCATCTGTTGCTTCACAGCTTGCTCAAATAACTCTAACTGTGTAGTTTCTGGCCCAAAGGTCTTGGTAAAAGTAAACTTTCTACAAACAATATCAATTCCATTTGATCTTTTGATGCAACTAGTATTGCTTTCCAAAGCTGGTAGCTTTGTGTACAATGTGGTAGGATTTATTATTTGATAAGCTTCTTGTTCTTCATGGGATAGTTTCATCCTCTTTGGGAATGGTTTTAGTCTAAGATAAACTTTGACCGTTTGAAAAGAATGTGAATCTGAATCCAAAGATTCTCCATTTTCATTGGAGTTTTCTTCACCCACATTAAAAAGGGAAAATAAATTCTTTTGAGTATCTTTTGAAGGACATGGTCTTTGACCATAGGCTAAGATGCTAGGATCTCTAGCAAATAAATATGACACCTCTTCTGGAGCACTCAAAGCAGTAGATGGTCTGATTGAATCTAGTGTACTATCCATCTGCAACAAAGAGTGATAGTATTTAATATAAGGCGATATTATCCCGAATAATGAGAAAAATAATTATCATTTGTACAAGGGTTGAAAGCTTCATTGAATAGGACTTTAAAAAATAAAGAAACAACACCATTTCCTTTGATGCATCTCGTTTTGCCAATGCTATATTTTATCCAGTTCGAAAGGTTCATAATTATATTCAAATAAATCAATATTTAAGACCAATTTATACGTTTCCTTTGTATCCGTTAAACAATGATACAGGACAGCTAACCTGAGGATGTATATAATTTAAAGAGCTTACCTTTTTCTGTCAGACTTGTAACACTTACACAAGAACTAATAAATAAACACGTACTCTCACACATTACATTAAACTATTTATAAGTAATTCAATAGAATCACAAACGCGCAATCATCCCGAGAACTGTGGTTCCTTCCAAGCTCTGTGCGATTCGAGACGACAGCAAACGGTTAGCGTTTCATTTTGAAATCCACATAATAGAACGCTTCTCACTCATTGGTTCTTTGGTATATTAAAGTAAAAAGTGGGGGAAATCGCGTTCCGTTTCCTTCCAATCATACACAAATGAAAAAGCGCTACACGTGGTTAACGGTCGGCAATGCTATTTAAACTTAAAGCAATTTAAACGCATTTGCGTGTTTGAACATGCCGGACAGGAACGTGCCGGTCGATCAAAATCTAAAGTGTAGTTTGATTCGCGTGTAGGTGGCTTTGTTTGCAAACCTATTGCCTGCTAGACATCGATTTTTTAAAGGTGAGTGAGAAACTTTCAATAATTGACGGTTTGTTGAATAAACAACTGAAGTACGTCTAATGGTTGGAAAGGTAGATGACAAGCAAAGACGACATTGATACTATTAAAATAAATTTTTATTACATTCATCGCTCTCATTCATACATACAGATCTCATTTCAAAAATGTATATACAATTATCAATATATTTACTCTATAACATTCCCGGTCTATTATCATCGTACTGCTAAGCTATTCGTTGTTCCGAATGGAGTATATACTCGTGCTATTACGAATTGACGAAAACTGCGATGTACAGATATTAAAATACTAGATTTAATTAAGCGAAAATTTGGAAAGTAGGCTCGTTGTATAACCTAACTATAATGAAACAATTTACAAGGATACATTGGATAAGGAAATAGAGCTGGGCTGAACGAGTTAATTATTTCCATTACAAAACATTGTCCTGAGCAAATAAGTCTTTCAGAGCTTCAAAAATATTTCGCGCAGCTATATTGACTTGTGTATCACTTAATCTTTAGTCTTGGAACGTTTGTTGCGGTGTATTTAAATTAAACACAAATACAAAAGCTTGGGCCAAAAGTTTCATAATTGCTTTTAATAATTTAGTGGATCGTCAACAGTTTATATAATCTCCAATGATTTCCATACCGCATGTATTAATACCTAGTGTTTGCACCATTTAATTAAGAGAGGTACATTCTAGAATGAAACCAGGCAGTACTTAAAAATGTCTAACATACTTGTTCTATTGCATTGAGCATGCATATGATTTAACTTAAATTAAACTTAACATGACGCATTAGCGAGTTTTGAAATTAATGAAGTAGTCGTAATGTCAAGAGCCCTTACTCAAAATATCTTTCAGATCATCCGGTAGTGTATGCGTAATGTCACTTATTCTTTCTTGTAACTTTTCTCGCACTGCGTTACCTATCGGAACATCGTCGACGTAAGTTTTTTCTAGCTTCTGTCGAATCCGTAAAATCATATCTACAACTTCCACTTCTTGCTTGCCATGTACCCACGATTTTAAATCCTGCAAGAAATATTGATCGCATAATCCACTTTTAATAACCATCTTTATCGCACTCTCGCGTCTTACATACCGCTTGAGATAAAGCTTCGAGTTGAATAGCTTGCAGTTTTTGCGTTAATTTAGTATAACGCATCTGGAACCACCCCGAAAAGTTCGGCGATCGAAAGAATCTTTTGTATAAGCCCTCCCAGTCGCCTTTTATACCAGAAGTCAATTGAGGGCCAGAACTACTTAAGGTCGCAAGAAAGTCCTCTGGATTGAATAATTGGGGTATGGGAGTTGCCTGGTTGAAAATGATAACTTTAATGCTATTCATTAACGATTATGTATCTTATTATAACATTGAAGAAAAGCATACCTTGAAGGGTGATATGTTCTTTTGTAAAGGCATGAGACTTGCAATATATCGTTCAAGGGGTATCATAAAGCTCTGAGTTAATTCCACTAAATGCTGTTTAAGAAGAGCCGTTTGCACTTCTCCTGGCCTCCTTGTTTGGATACCCCTGAGGAGTTTCTTTAAGATAGTCTTGTCCTTCTGGAGAAATGGTTTATATTGCGTATATACTCCGGGTTTTGAGTCCAATACTTTGAGATTCTCGGATTTCTTTATTTTATACCGATGATGTTCTGAATACGAGAAAAATTTAAGTAAGATCCTGAAGCATTTTTTGTATTTCATTGCATAGAACTCACCATTATATGACCCGTTGCTTATTCTTATGATATGAGGCCAATGTTGTAGTGTTTTTGCGAAAAATGGATTAGTTACGCCTAGAATCACGGCCGGTGGTGCCGGAGCATCCATAGTATATTCTTTAAATTCAGAGTCATGTATTGTGAAATAAGGTCTATGATCGGCACAATACTTCAGTGGCGTTATCATGCTGTAAATAAAACAAATGTTATTTGTTTATCCAAATACTTTCTTGAAGATTAAGATACAATAGAAATTACTCACGCTACAAGAGCTTGAACCATTTCGGAGCACCCAGTCGGCGAACTCGCCATTACAACGATCGGTTCGCTAAGTAATACTAATTCCCATAACAAATGCACATAACTAACAACACTACCCAGGCTTCGAAACATATCACCTTCGTAAGCAGACGTTAAAATTAGTCTTCGCGTTGCTTGAACGTTTGGTGCATGATCCATCGCAGAAACTGAGGGTACTGTGGCTTTGTGACTTTGACTGGGAATATAAGTCTATAATGTCTTGGCATTAGAATCGGCGGCGCGTGTGCGATCATAAGTAATTTAAGAAAAACGGTCTGATTACTCACCTGAAACAAAACTCCCATAAGTGGTAAATGAACTGTTTCTCCAGGGATAGGAGCAGGCCAGTGGTCAATTTCTCTTACAACTGCTTCCATCACCGGATTTCCTGTTTCAAAAAACTCTGGTGCTATTAATGCACACAACTCCCCGAAAAGATTAACAAATGGCAGTTTTGTGATCATGACAATACTCTAGAATGAAGAATAATAATGATATAAAAAATATTAGTGATATGGTTGATCATATAACTCGTTATAGTACTTTTTGGAAATATCCTCTTGGTAGAGATTTATCCTTTACTTGTCGAAAATATACATAGCCCCAGTAATAATCTTTATCAGTTTGCAGAAATGGAGCAGACTTTCTATCATACTCCTTTAAAGCTAGAGTTTCTTGCACCACAGTTCCATTTTGCCTTACTCTAACATGATACTGAGTATCTCCCATACAACCAGAATTTGAATCAGGGAAAGCCAGATAACATACATTAGATCTCTCTTGTTCTGATAACTTTACATGGGTTGGATAAATAGCCTGGTAAATAGAGCAAGATATTAAAGGGATTATTTCTAAGCATTAGGTTCCTTTTTCTGGTTCTTACTGATATGTATAATATATACAAACCTCTATAGCTTGACCCAGTTCTAGATCAAACGTAACAACACAAATACAATGTACCCAATTGTGAAATTTCTCCCATTTTGGACACTTGATTTCTTCCTTCATTGTTTCACTATCTTTCCCTGTAGTTCTTGAACAGGAAGGTAATGACATTGTACATTAACTCTGGCCTACTGTCCACTAATACATGTGTTAGTAAACATGTCACTATTGCAGCATTTTAGATTATTATGTATTTGTACTACATGTAGCTGGATCAATCGGATAATCTCAAACATTAAAGTGATTCACGTATGAAATCACAGCATCTGAAAGATTTTGAAAAAACCCAATCACTCGTGCTGAACTTGGAATGTTAAACAATGTAGTATTTCTTTCAGTATTTAAAAGTACACTTACAGTTCCTTTTTAATTGTACATTGTACTATAATAATCCACTGTTGTCTGAGAATCTTGTCAATAGGATTCATCAGTCTCTGTACAACTTTTCGTGCCCACATATATACATATGTTTGTACCCTGTTCAGTTAGTATACGGGAGGATGAGATACAAAGGAATTTGTTGTGTGTTTGCATAGAATCTAGCTGCTCGGGAATCGAAGGATAGTGTCAGACCAAGAATGGAAAAAATGAAGGAACAAGCGCGTATACGAGGAGTACGTCGATGCCCATATCTTCGTCGTTGCACTATGCCAGCACAATTGTTAATAGATCCACGTGTTTTTCATCCCTTGATAGCAATCTTCCAAACATATCAGTCGCAGTCTCGAAGCTGTACTCAGGCGGGAAGAATGTTCGCGGATCACATTCGTGATAACGGTTTCATTCAGCGAGAACAGTCGTGTGTGTTGAGGTATGTAGCAGTCTGCATCGCTCAGGCCCGATTTGTCGGAGAAAGTCCTCATAATGTTCCAATGCCAATAACAATGACTATAACCTGCGGTCAGCTGGCATCTGCGTGTAGTGCAGAAACGCGGGTACGCTTGCACCCGTTACTTTCGCGAAACGATGCGTGAAATCGAACGTAAGGCTTTCCGCAATTGAGATTACAGGTAGTGCGTTCTTGGTTTCGCAAATCGCTCACGAGAGGCTTCCCATTTCGATGACACAATACGGCAGACGTTCGCAATTAGCGGTATCCCAACGCTGCAAACTCGCTCCGGAATAGAAACCAGTGTACATAGTACACAAGAGCCATATGTACTGCGAACGCCCGCTTAAAGATCGAATCTTTCCAATGCTCATTTATTTTGACACAGCTGATTCCCCGTAGTACTCACACGTAAAGATAAGCTAGATACTTGTATAATCATCAAGTTTAATCTGCCCTACTCTACTAATATGCGGGCGACCTTGATTACATATTTAACGTGGTGATCGGTTTGGAGTATTAAGTCGTTTGCACGGTCTAATAGAATTCGTAAGATAGATAGCGTTCGATCGGAGCATAATAAGATATATCGGATTCTTTTATTTTATAAACTTTTCACCGTGATGATCGAATTATTGACAAAACATGTTTGTACACTCTGCCATTCTGTGCGGAAATGATCATTACAATTGTTTAAAACAATCTTCATTTTCCTCTTTCGTTTTCTTCTAAATGGCTCCGAATGATTTGAACTTAAAACTATAGTAGATACAACACCTATAGATACAGAAAAACATTCATTCTATTGTCATTAAAAATCAAGTTTTTCAATGGTACGGAAAAATTAATTATTATATTATCCGTTGTAACAAACACGAATAATTACATCAGTAAAAGATATTCCTATATCCCAGTTATAAAATGTTGTTTTCGTGCTGTCAGGTGCTCATAGTAAATCGGATAAGGGAATAGCATTATTTAAAATCAATATTGTTGGTACAATTACATTATCCCAATAATCTTATTTGTATATGCATTTATTATACATATCATTATATAATACGCACTTCCAAGAATAATCTGAAGTCAGTAATTGAAAGAATAATTCCTGCGTTTTACTTTAATAAAGATATATCGACTTTTATCTCTCTCCACTTCCAATATAAATACTTTCCATCATAATTATAGGGACAACTTTACACTACAAGCTTCTTTAGGAACACTGTTCATCTCTCATCGAGATCGAAACAAAGTTCGGCATTAGAGTCAATTATGCGGAGTAGCATTACTAGACAAAATATGTATCGCGCGATTTGGCATAATCTACTCATCAGTTTCTGATAATAGAGATAATAATTTATCATCCTTCCTATAGACGCAGGTTGCAAAATGTTGGAAGTCCAAGCTTTGAGTGAGCCAGTAGATGTTTCCGAGTGCCCGGGAATCTGGGTACGTTCCTGTACGTAGAATTGCGCGCGTGCCCGACTCTCGCGGGTTGTCACGTTCTGTCAAGCTAGCTCGTCAGCTTATGCTCATCAGCCATGCTGTGTCTAACTGTAAAAAGGACAAATTGCAACTGTTAAGTCTGCCTATTGATTACTGCAAAACTTTGGGCAAGCGACAGTTCAGGGCATCCTACTAATCATGTTCCCTGATTTCGCGTACACAGCCATCGATACGGGTGTGTCTACAAGAGTGTTCCAATACGTGACCAAGTATGTCAATCAGGCACTAAACAATCGAGCCTCCCGCACTGGTGGCAATCACTAGGTTACCGGTAAGCAACGACAGCACGACGATGTCGGCTGACGTGCTGCAGGACAGAAACTTCGTCTTGAATGGCAAGAACGACATACCGGTAGTCTCGCAACCCACCATCAGGGGTGGACTTAGAGTATACAAGATTGTTGTTTTGGGTGATGGTGGTGTTGGGAAGTCAGGTACACCTAGTGTTATTATGACACTTTCATTTGGGAGGGAAGATGCATTAGGCCACTTGTTCTAAGAGCCTTATTTTTCAGCTGTCACTCTCCAGTTTGTCAGTCACAGCTTTCTTGATTACCATGATCCAACTATAGGTAAAGTCTAATCTGTCCATGGACACTATCATTTTGTTCATACTTAAATAAGATCATTTTATGATACCTACCAAAGTTCCAGGATAATATATCATTTAATATTGTTTCTTATTGGCAGAGGATTCTTATCAATTACAAGCAGTTATAGATGGAGAGGCAGCACTGCTAGATATTTTAGATACAGCAGGACAGGTCAGGCTTAGGAGCATATATTATCTTGATAGGCTTGAGGTATTCTTATTGTGATAATTTACCTTACACGCATCTCCTTTTTTATTGGTAAAGGTGGAGTTTACAGCAATGAGAGACCAATATATGAGATGTGGAGAGGGATTTATGATATGTTACTCAGTAACTGATAGACATAGTTTTCAAGAAGCTTTAGAGTATAGAAAGCTAATATCTCGTGTCCGTGCTAATGAGGATATACCTTTGGTACTAGTTGGAAATAAATTTGACCTCCAACAACAAAGAAAGGTAGTAGCTGGTTTGGATGTTATATTCCTTTGTTGATAAGTTCATCGGTATAAAGAAGTCAATCATATTTTAGGTAACTACAGAAGAAGGCAAAGCACTCGCAGATCAACTTGGTTGCCCATTTTATGAAACATCCGCTGCTCTTAGACAATTTATAGATGATGCATTTTATTCTTTAGTCAGACAAATTCGGGCAAAGGAACGATCACGCAATACGGTTCGTAAGCACAGCCGTTGGTGGCGGCTACGTTCGATATTTGCCTTTATTTTTCGAAGGAAACGGCATAATACTCATTATTCACCCTAAACAGAATAATTTTAGTAGGTAGCATTTTGATAGCCTATGTTTTGGAGATCGCGGTAACCATTGCAGTTTGGACTTCCATTACTTACAACGAACTAAATTTTCAGTGCTTTTCTATATTTTACAAGTCTCTTTATCTTGAGACTAGTTGACTAACATAACATTACACTGCCTTATCAACAACCCCATTACATTTCAGTCGCACATTTGAAGAACACCACAACACATATGCTACAATCCACATACGTATTGTAGATCTGAGATATAATCTTGGTTTAGAATTAATTGAACCCGGTGCTTGAAAGAATGATAAGCTACGTGGTAAAGTCACGTACTTCCTGAAAATCATTTTTGAATTCCTGAGCTATAGTTCTATGAATTCTCTCTTACACAGTTATCATTTACTGTAGGGGTGGTTGATATTTATTTTGCCAAACCTAAAACAGTATAACACATCCAAATCGTAATCAGTAAATGCAGCTACTTGATCACATGACCAAAGAACTTAATAGAGAAATATAAATTACTGTATAATACTATATGAGAAGTTGTATCATATGAGATGTGAAGATTGCAGAGTTTATACAAATTCTATAGTATTAATTGTTATTGACTTTTAATTAATTATGAAAAGTTGACCGTCAAATTTTATTTATTCTAATTTAATTCTTTGTATATACAGAAATTGAAACAGTGAGATCTTTAACCAAGTTTATAATACACAAAAACCAGACAGCTACAGAATATATTGAAAGTTATGATAATTTTAAAAGTTTACCAATGTTACGTGTTATGAAAGCCGCACAAAACATAGAGAATGTTTAAACGAACTGTTTTGACTTTGAAAAAAGACATTTAGAAGAACACACATACCACGTAAGTCAATAAGAGTATAAGTCATCATCACCTCATGCCCGACTTCGTAAATGAAAATGTTTTGATTTAGTCTCGATGGAATATACTGTTTATTACGTCATCAATTTTTTTATGTAGAGGATATTCTGTCCCGTGCTATCTTTTTCGTACTTGTACGGATAAAAGATTCACCTCGAATAAGTAATGCGTGACGTCTTAGTATTAATGATAGTATAATAGAACTTTCGGTAGTAGCCTGAAAGGCATTTATGATAAGAAATGCATTCACGATAAAAATGGTTTACGCATAAGAGCGCAGAGTAAAAGTAAATATCTAGTCGTTACTTAATGTTTCCTAGTCAAATTTTGCATTTTGTTAAACATATTATGGTTTGCAGATTATGTATCAACTACAGTTAGCCAGTACATCACATACGTATTGCATATGTATATGTTAGTATTGTATTTAATTGTTATACGTCCTCAAGATCGGATATCGAAGAATATCTAAATTCGATATTTCAGGTGTTTAACTAGAATTGCTAATAGCGAGAGTTATTTTGCCTACAAGATCTATACAGCTGGTGGTATCAATATGTGCATCAAGTGTAGCGTGGATGTATTATTGTAGCAGACATTGTTTGCTGTAGCTTTAGTTGCACTGTACTGATAAATACGCACAGTGCACTGAATGCAAATGGAAACAAAACGTAGTTCTCCATTGCACAGCGCATTACTTCTCGAAGGCGTAATAAAACTGAATGCAGTCTACCTGTAAAAAGATTAGTTCTATGTAAGAATATTGTACGGCTAATGTCAAAATGTCGTAGGAAAGGGGTGTCATAAAACCATTGTTTGACATTGTAAGTCATGTAATACGTTGGTTACCTGGAAATTTTAAAAGAAAATAATTTTAGGGGGATTATACGTGTAACGCAGCGAAATAAAACATTTTTAGCGGGATTACATATTTTGTAATACAGCGAATAATTTTGAAAAACGTGCAAACCATTGCGAGCAAGGCATAGTACATGTCACAAGACAATATAATGAACGAATGGATAAATAGTGCTCAGTTTGATTGAAACATTTTTAGTAGAAATATGTCTACAAAAAACAAGAGTGCACCTGGTTTGTACCGGTTTTAAATCTGATATTAAATTATACATTTAATATTTGTAGAGTAACGAAATTAAAATGACGTTGTACATGAATTATATGTGTGAGGCGATGATTGGAGACATTCAAATACACAATAGGAAAACGCTTGACACGTGAATTATTCTATTAATAACTTCTACTCTCTTTAGTTTTTTAGTTATGGTATATCTTCACTCTAGATATATTAATAAATAACATCAGCCTATTCTCACTCGATATCTTTTATTGAAAAAACAGTCATTCTCGAAGCTGAAATGTGTGTTAATAATACACATAAACAAGTAGAACAAATTATAAGTTAGTTCATTCGAGATTTTTTAAAAGACTGGGACATCTGTATTCATTCACATGTGAGTTTAAATAATTTTGGCACTTTCGATAATAGCAGGCTCATCTTTAATGTGCCATTCCATATCAAGTATACTAAGAGTATTATTCAGTAAGTAGTTCCATTGAGAATTTGTTTGTTATACCTACAGATCGACCCATATAATACATTATATACATATTTATTTACTGCTTCAAACTTTTCCATAAGCATAAAGTGTCATTTTCCTTACAATATGAATCATACAATATTTGAGTTACTGTTAAGGGGTTTTACAGTGATTATTATAAACACGTGTAAGTAACTTAATGATTCTATATACATTTGCTCATATGTTATAAAAATCTAGATTCTTCTATTTCAATGCATCTTTTAGAAATCTATCTATACAACGTTTCTTAGGAAAATAATCAAAATGCGATTGCGCGTTTTAAAAACTTTGCAAAACATGATAGGTTTGATCGGAAAAACTGAAAGTATACAAATTAATATATCAATCTTTGACGAGATTTGCACCTAGAGAGATTCTCATATATTTTCTTAATATTATTGCCTTTGTCCGTCCATTTGTTTCGATGGTGTGTCCCCGTCTTTCGCTGCAGGTTCTTCTACAGTTCCTTCACCTCCGTGATTACTGTCATCTACATGAATCATGAAACAATATAGCTTTAGAAGTTCGTGTATCAGGGGAGCACGTTTAATGATCAATACTACTAAAGATATTACCAGGCATGTCAAAGTCTGGTTGCATATTATCATTGTTTTGACCGTCTCCCTCATTCTGGGTACCATCTTGTTGTTTTACAGTGGTACTAGCTGAAAGTCAAACAAACCTTGTTACTATTCTACATTCACAAAGAGAGATGCATAACTCCATTAGTAATCATTGGTGTTAGTTTGGCCTCCATCTCCTAGTAACCCTTGGTAAAACAAACTGAAATATAAAGGTTGTTCTATGTGCACAGCAACCAAATATCTAATAAATATATATGTATAAGTTAGTAGATTTATATAGAGTTTTTAAAATATTTTATTCTTTTACTACACCATAAGACATATGTACATAGGTGCTTCATTTTACATTAATAACCATGGCAGAGTTATTGAAAACAATGTATTATCCAAACATTCTACACTAAAAATCGAATAATACCATAATTTATCTTAAAATCAATAACAATCAAAGCCACAAAAAAGTATAGCTTTCATACATATATTTCTGTTTCCCTAATAGGGTACATATGAGGACATAGATTAAAATGTAATCTAATTAAATATTTAATAATTTAATGTAAATAATATAACCAACAATCACTTCATTATACCACAAAATAGAAATCATGTGGAAGTTTCACAGCTTAGTTTTTTTTTTCAAGGCAATTACCAGTCAGAAACGGGAGGGAACACACATTATTCCTTTAATTTTAGTAGTAAATGTTAGAAGCTTGTGCATATTGTTTCAAATGACTAGATAGTTATGCCACACCCAAAGAAGATACTCTTTAGCAATGCAGATATAGGCTTTCATACACACTCAATAGCTTAGCTCATTTTAGTGGCAGTTTTCTTTTCCCCTGAGGAAGGAGAAAAGCTTCACTACCTTTCAACATCATTACTGAGAAGCGTGGGGCTAGGCGCACAGCGCCTGGTACGTCTGCTGGTAGAATAGGTACTCCATGGTATTTCAAACCACGCTGACCGGCTACAGATACTTTTACAGCTGACTCTGGCAGCGAACCCAGCTGAGCCTTGTTAATGCCTGTTCTTGTTGCTAGATTGGCAAATCCCGATATAAATATATATCTCGCATAATGCAGTCAAACGTCAAACAACATAAACATAATCAGACTAAGCCAAGCCAATCTCTTTCTCCATGCTCAGCTCTATACTAGTAAACTCAAAAACCTACTGCTATCTGAAAATTGCAAGGCTACTGTCAAGCAGATATCACACCCTATACTAAAACCAAATTACTACATACGTTTTCCTTTGGCAAGTAGTTTACTCCATAAATTTATGGTAATTTGAAATAAAATATAATAGAATCATATATATGTAAAAGTCATTATGCAAAGTAGAGGAAATATGTAACTTACATTGCAGGATGGCTTGTGGTTTCTTATCAGGAACTACGTTACATGTGAGTTTAAGCTTAGCAATTTCATCCTTTAGCTGAAACATAATCTTGCATTAACTACATATCCTGATTTAAGCTGAGTATATTTAAGAATGTTTTATTCCAGTCATGCACCTGATCCACATCTTCTTGGAGTTTCTTATTCTCATCCCTTTTAACATCCAGTTGATCATTAATAGTATTTTTTTCTAGTCTGAGAGTCTCTAATGTAGCATTCCTTGTGTCATCCAGCTTTTTCATAGAGTCTAATAAGCTCTTGCACATAGTCACAGAATCTTCTAACTCATCATTCTTCTTCTTCAAGTCATTCTGTTGCTCCAAACGTACGTGCAAGGCTGCTACTTCATCTTCCGCGTGTTTATACTTCTGCTCTAGATTTCCACGTAACGTTACACATTGATCCCTTTCCTCGGCACTGAAAAATACCGAGTTAATTTCGATCGCTTCCTAACAGCTAGATTGCAGAAATGATGGTGTGACAGGTGTCAACAAGTATAGATCGAAATTGGAGAGAGATGACCGTGCCGATACCTAATCTTAAGTTGCTCATTTAATTCGTCGATTTGTCGAATGAGTTCAAAATTTTCAGTGGACAAAGTCCAACGGTTGCAAAGCAGCAGCAGACACGCGATTAGGAGAGCTCCGACAAGGAGGGAAGGACATCGTCCTCCGCCAACCCTCATGCTGTCAATTCCTATTACTTGCATCACTTTTCTATTTGATCCTCGCCTATCAGGTGCACATTTGCTTCATTCTCTCGCACGTGTAAGCGAAAATCAATCCTGATTCTGTGTGGCACACATTCACCGCGAAAGAAGCGCGTTAACAGAACGCACGAGCGTGTCGGCTGTGGCACTGCATTAAGTCATTATAGAGTTAATCGTGTCGGACACCAACAGTCCGCTTGTTCCAAGTCTTTAACTGCTCTTTTCAAGCAGAAGCTCACTCAACTATAGTCGGAAGTAACGTTTTAAGTTTAACTTCAATCGTGGGCGGATTCAGATATTCACTATCGGCGTAAGTGCGATACGCAGGCATTTTTTTAAACGAAATATACCCGGCACGATTACATACTCGTTCTGCCGGGTAATTGATCTACTTTCGAGGTTTGACACCTGTTCTATTGCCTTGACTCGTGTAATTGTATATAGCTATATAGATTACGTCAAGTTTGCAGTGTACCAACTACTTATGACATATTTAATTGCCTTCAGCAGCAAATCTATTAAGTTATAAACCGCTGGCCTGCTTAGGCAATGCTGAGCCTCAACATGCCACAGATGTTTCGGTTGAACCTTTTTCCAAGCAATTCTGAAATCACATCTACCTCGCGGGAAATTGAAACATCGAACGTTCATCTTTTCATAGGCTCCATGGAAAAGCCTTGAGTGATACAAAATGCTTTGTTTGCATGATGATTTAATTTGTAATATTCCTATCCTTGTGCAAACATAAAATCTTCTGGATATTTATTTGTTTCTGCGTAAAATAGTTCACACAATAATTCGTAGATATTTTTCAGTGAGTGTAAGATATATTTAATACCATTAGATATGCATAATATAATTGCCAAACATTTCTATTCAATTCCTGCATATTTAATTTCGAAGCTTCATTCAACTTCGTAAAATAAAAGGCAATACAATGACCAGGTGTGCTCCAAGGCCAGGTATAATTCAAGGAATTTGACCCAGTTGGGTCGGCGCCGGTAAGAACGGTTGGCAGGTAAACAGCAGCTGGTAACGCCGATAAAGTGAGTGCCTGCGCAGTCGTGGTATGGTAAGAGTAGGGAGCGGCACGAATACGCATTCCGCTCCGCTCAGTCCCCTTGAATCGCTCGACTGAAACCGGTATACTGTTATTTGACGCTGTGCTTGACCTGAAAGAGTCAACGGACGCATCGCTCGGTCACTTCAAGTTTTTTGCGGTATTAACTTTTCTTATAACAGTTTGCATCTGACAATAATTTTGCGGTATTCACAATAACTTTCTTACATGATATTCTTATGTAAACGATTGAATTCTTTCTAGAAATCATATTTAAAATTCTCCGTCATTTATATGAGTATTTTAAAATGTATGTGGTATTTAGTTAACTTTACACGCGGCTGTTGGCTTTCAGCATTTGCTTGACACAGAAACATTTTAATTTAAAAAAAGGTGGTTTCGCAAAAGAATGATTGATCGCATGTAAGACATAGTGTAGAAAGGATTGGGAATAGAGGAAAATGCTCGGACCAAGAATATTATGTACAAAAGTCACATTTATTCTGTCTTCTTTATTATATATATATATATAATATGTATTTACTTAACACTGTACCATTGAAGAGAATTCATAGCTGAATAGATTCGAGTGAAAAGTATACTAGTCCGAAACAATAAGAAACGTATGTGTATCATTGGAAAATCTGTACGGTTTAACGCCGTACATTTATCAAGAAATGACCGGCTTCGACAGTATTCGGATTCTAGTGAATTAATCATACGAAGTAACGTAAAAGTATGTGTGTAGGCTCGCGTGGATCGGAAACCTCGATGAGACATAAACTTTTTCCAAGACACATAAGACCTTCACGCTTTATCTTAAATGTCATTGACGGGTACGCAGTCTCAATCACGCTCGCCATATGCTAAATAGATGAACCTAAATCATTCTAAACGGAAAATCTGCTCCTCCCTTAAACTCTTCTCTCATCATTATTAATTTCTCCGACTTGTACAACGCCGGCGCGCTTCTTGTTGGACAAGACGAGCTTGCGCCAGTCATCGCCAGCCCCCTCCTAAATATAACTGTATTAAATATAAAATTAGTTTTCTCAAGATTATCGGCCTTAAACGTTACAATTAAACATAATCGAGGGCTATTTATTATTTCACGGTAGTAGAATTGATTCTATTATATGTATATGATGCACCAACCATCGTGAGACTTCACTCTATTGTACAATATAGTTTTGTTACATGTGATGACGTGTCACATCAATATCGTTCTCTCCGCTCTTGTACTGATTTCGCCTGCGACCAAACGAAAATAAAATATATAATTAAATGTAATATGTGCTCCAGACGTTCGCTGGCGGCCGTCGCAGCTTTTTTCCGCCGCGCTGACCTCACGTTTCATGCCATGTCCTCTCCTCATTGAACGCCCCGTCGATCTTTTAATTCCTAAACCTGGTTACACAGCTGTTCCCCAGGTATGAAGAACCATTTGAGCTAAACATCGAAAAATAATCTATCGCTGTAAAGCGCGGTACGTTAATTTTGTACACGCGCACTTGTATGTACAGATAGATGCGCCCGGCTGCCCCAATCACGTTTTATCACCCAAGACTATTGCGCGGGGTAGAATCCATTTGAACCAATTATCCAGATCAAATTTACTTTTAGAATTTCGTGATAATATTTCATATTTTTCAAATATTTTATTTATGACATTTGTATCTTTCGTAATGTCAAATGGTGATAAGAAAATTGCCTTTCAATGGTACGGTTCGACGGGCTTATGTTTTGACCCTTTTTTTGGTAGTCTGATATGGTCAGGTATGCGTACGGTGTACTGTAATTTGAAAAGGTTCTCCCTTTTTCCCACCAGCACCCAACCTACTCCCATTTCCCAATCAGGACGAAGAGGCCCTGGGCAATATAAGGTGGTAGGGAGTGCCGGATGCATTAATGTGCCCCCCATCAGGTCATAATAGTAGTAAGGACCAGTAAGGACCCGGATATCTTACACCAAGGTGCGTAGTGTCACCGGACTCGTCATAAGCGAAAGTCCTCCGAGAGTGTCAGTCTCCTAAGACATCTGGAGCAAGAAACCGGTAACCATCGGTACTCGAAAAACTTTGTAACACACAGTAAGTATCCACACAGAGTACTAATAGTTATTTGATGCTGTCGTTGCGTACATGAATATTGTCCTCTTTAGTTAAGTCGTCAGTTACTTTCTTAAGTGGATGTCGTATGCGTTCCTCAGTGTCCCATTGGATGACAGTAGCAGCAGCAGCCGCGCTGCATTCTTTTGCCGGGCATTACATAAAGAGTTACATCATACACTTGTTCCTCGTAGTTTGAATTGCACGTTTAATCGAAGTCTTTCTTTCGCGCTTTTCCATTACTCGTTTCATCACATCTCAACGCAGATTTCTCTTCGAGTAGAATCATTTGCCGAGACTCTGAACGACGTTTCACGCCGCTTAAAAAAGGAAGTAGGAAAATATTGCACTAATCTCTAAATGCAACCTGCGTCTCTAGGTAATTTTTTGGGTATCAAAATCTAAAAGTTTGCTGGCCGATTCGGACAAAAACGAATTACTTGTCAATCGCAGACCCTATTTGTATCATAGTTGAGTGACCCGATGACATAATGGACCGAAATATGTACAATCGCGCGCGTTCGTGTTAGAAATAGTATATGACAACTGGAAAACATACATATGTTGATTTGATTTTAGTTTTGTAGCAGTTGACATTCGGTATTATAATGAATGCGCATAGACTTTGGCTTAAATGTACATATTTTTCTTATTGTTATATTCGGTTAGTGATTGTAGAATTTAGTGTTGACTTTGTATATCGGGTCTGCGATTAGGCACACTAATTTTGTTATGGTATGATTAAAGATTAGAGTATCATACGCGGTTCGAATATTTTATTTACAAAACCCGGTGAATTTTTAGAAGATATGCACGGGAAGACGCAATACGCGTTGCTTCCATAACTCGAAATTGTCACGCGTTTATTTGTATTTTTCACTCGAAACGTATTTTTTTTATACCCCATTCTTAGGTCGATTTCTTTTCCGTGCACAATCTCAACTTTTATCTACATTTTTTTTAGTTAAAACCGTTCCGAAATCTGTCGCCGTGGTGAACTTTGAGACCGTCGAGTGTAGTCGAAAATACAAAAGTCTTTAGTATTCATTGCAGGTCGAGTACAGTGCAATATAATCCATTTAGCGATAATGCGCGAGATTTGCGACACATTTTGCTGTCGTTAATATATAGAGTTAGATTTTCCAGTACGGTCTATACGTTTATCATTTACGTTAAATATTTATCATAGGAATAAATCCATCATACTAAGTCATATTAAATTCTAATCACGTAGAAAAAGAGTTTGTAATAAAGTGGTCCAATCTCATCATTTGACTTTCTTCTCGGCGCTTTTTTCCCACTCGTATGGTGTGACAGGTTCAGCTAATTGTTTGTCTTTATTTCATCAGGCTATAAACGTAACTATTTCTTTGAAAGTTAATGAATGTGTCAAGGAATCTAAACATGGGCTGTTAGGGAATATATCTTTAATCAAAACGACTTTGAAACCTTTCGTTACTGCCAAAGGGCATCAAAGGTCAAACAAATTGATAGGTGCAACTTAATAAACGTAAAGATTCATGAATGTAGAGAAGTAAATTCCTCGCCATTATTCTGAAAGCGATGCACTGAAGACTATGATCATTATGTGCGAAATGTCTTTGCGTCATTACTCCATATCGAAGTGTTCGTAGTTACAGTTACCACTAGAATAGACTGCAATTGAAAATATACATGTTTAAATCTATGAAATGTTTTACTTTTGATTGAGTATGAAAATACGTAGAGCATTCAATCGATATTTCTACAAATGTGAGATAATGAGTGGACAGATTGTGATACTCTCTCGCCTGCATCGTGAAATGAGATTTTGATACAATCATAAATTTCAAATTACTAATTTAATGTATAATTTTTCAAATATGTAGATAAATATTCATATCTACAGTATAAGTACACGTTATTACTATTCAATTCACCATAGTCAAGTAACAAAGTTCCATATAAGAAATTCGTCTGCTTATTCATAATTCTTTGCAATATATTCAGACTTTTACGGAAAATTTTAAATGCGACAAGAATTGATTCCCAAAGAACAGAATATCATGTACGTATACAGGATTAAATATTTGATCTGCACCGTGCTCACGAAAGTTAATTAGATCTCTGGTATGTACTAGTGTCATTTCTTGTCAATAGAATATACAGAACAAGTAAAAGAACTAATAACTTTATTGTGTAGATTTGTACAGGTACTCTTTATTTCAAGCGGAATAAACTAACCTGTATTTGCAGGAAATTACATGCATACACGTTTTGGAAATACTGAGTCTTATTTGAAAAGACGTATCAAACATAATTCACGATGTGGGCGATAGGGAGAATTGATCGCAGGATAGTACAGGAGTTTAATAGAAAGTTATTAGTTCCCAAAGTTATTATGAGGTTCAACATATTTTCGATATTGAGGCCCATACGATGAAGTCATCATCAATGAAGATCATAGTGTAACATGTTACGCGTTTGAAACGCTGTGTTAATACTTAAGCTACAAGCATATAACAGAAAGATGTGTATTGATAATCTAAAAGTAAAATGTGCGCTGATTGCAGTTTAACATAGCCCCAAGCAACCGAGACGAATCGGATTGATAAAGTCTGTAACTTATGATTTCGATCCCGGTTTTAAAAGCTTACTAAATAGTCTTATTAAAATATAGTATTATGCTGAAGGAGAACGGATGTCGCAACTTCCCTTTATGTTATAATGCATGATCGTTTGGTTCGTCTTGCATAAATTCACATTTCTATGCTAATTATTTGACTTAGCATGGTGAAATATCAACCTTTATATTAGACATAATATATTATAATAATGATACATATCATTCAAATTATTTCGTTGCCGTCTAAAAATATCCTTAACTTTCTTCAATTTTTTTATTCTCTAAAATATCAACGCCCTTGAACCCATTCCTTAAGAGTCTGATGAATAATATATGTAATTCAACTAAGTTATATTTTTTACAAAATATCTCTGCATCATTAATGAAACGAATAACAAAACTGCAAAACTGACATTAGTACTGTACGTTTAAAAATATTCCATTACGTGCTCCTTTATCTTCATGATTTCTCATTCGTTTTTGCATTTGGCAGTAACAAAAGTAACGGGAATACAGTGTAGCACCGATATTATATGCAGAACAGAATACCATTAACTAAATCTTCATTCTTTACACTTGCATCTAGTTTAAAAATTTTATGGTCACTTTAAAAAAACGAATTATAAAATATTTAGATCATTATAGTAAATCTTATATACAATAAACATCTTGTGGCGAGGGAATACTTGTCAGTCACTGACTCAGAGTAGAAAATTTGTACATGATTTTTACGTTTGTAAGGTAATAAAAGCAAAGCGTTTGAAGTCTGTAAGTGTTGAAGGCTAAGTTCCCAGTAGCTTGTTTTTTCAGAACTGTAAATGATGCAAGTGTAATAATCCATGTGTATGCCACATCATGTACAGAAAATGCTATTAACACGAGGGGTCACATAATCGCGATAGAATTATTTTATCATTTTCATTATTTAGTAAAGGTATTCTTGTTATGTGTACACAAAGATCTCGCGCACTCGCGGAGGAGTAGGAGAAATGTGGTGAGTGAGGAAACGCGGTACAGAAAGACCTTGTATTCATTTAGAACACTTAAAATACTTTTTATGCTTATATACCACGTTTTAGCTATGGACACCTCTTCTGTCGTTCTTTATGTCGCGCATTCTACTGTTTCATTTACTCGTATATCACGTCTCTTACTCAACAAGTCTCTGCTTTTCATCGTTGTTAGGCGTGTGTACCAGCGGAAATTAAATAATGAGTAGCGTTGTTTGGGTAGTTCGGGTTTTCCGAGGCCAAAGGAAAACAGGTTCACGAGAAATTATCACTCGCTGTTTCCGCTCTTACTTTCTTCTGTGGGGAGCTTGCCTGTGAACGTATGTCTGTACCAGGTCTTTTAACCTGTGGATTACTCTTTACAGCTGTTGTAGGATCTGTACACAGGAATAACATATATTTATTATTCATTAAATACACAAAAATAGCACGTATTTCCAATTCAAATAGAATGACTAACCTTGCAACCACCTAACTTGTGTAGCTGGTCCATATCCTTTATCATTACGGGCTGCTATTCTAAATATTATGGCCGGCTTTGTAGTTGTGTCCACATGTGCGGCATTAAGGGAATTATTAGTCACTGAACATGAATTATTCGAACCACAATAGACTCTAATAAAAGCTAACTGATTTGGTGTTGATAAAATTGTCCTTGATTCTCCGTCATTATTTAATGCAGTACTAGCACTTCGCACTGCCAAGTAAACGGAATATTCTAATATAGGGCCAACGTTACTAGGCGGTGGTTCCCATGAAATTTGAGCACCCTCAGCAGATTTTGATATTTTTATCGCACTAGGTGCACCCGGGTATCCCGGAAGACACGTCTTGAAAGCTGATACCTATAAATGATATACATCCACTTTAACTTTATATCCTGCTTTGGTATAGAAATAGTTATAAATGTTAGAATTTTATATATTTACCTCACTCCAGGCACTTCTTCCACAACTATTCACAGCAGCAACTCTAAATTTATAAGCAGTTCCAGCCTCTAACGGCACTTTAGTTCTACCCTTGAAAACTTCAGCTGTAGGTGGTTGCGTTATATCTAATGGCTCATCCCCAGGAAGATAATAATGTTGAACCGTAAAACTAGTACCCTTTATTACAGCTACATCATACCATTCAGCTTCTTTCTTTTCCTCTTCAGTCTATCGATATTAATACGAATTTATTATAGTTTTAGTATACTTTTAGGACTTGCTGTAAGTAGAGATTGTCAAGACACACTTACTTGTTCACTTCTAACTTTGGCTGATTGTTCTGCAGATCCTAAAGCAGCAGTCGCGAGTGTCGTAAGAGCCGTTGAATCATCACCTCCATCAGATTTACTATCACTAACTTTATCTTGGTTTTGATTTTCTATTTTATCGGATACTGGCTCTCGATTATCCTCCATTTGTATTGGTATTGCTGGTTCATCATTATCCATTTCTTTTTCAGACGGAGCAATACCATTAGATGCTGGAACTTCTGGAGCTTTCTCCTCTTCCATCGGCTCATCTTCATCATCGGGCTCTAATTTTAATTGCATATCTGATGTATCACTTGCAGCCTCTGGCATAGTGGCATCAGTTGAATTCAGAGAAGTGTCTGTAATCATAGGTTCTTCTCCGTCTGCTAATTTTATCGTCGACGGACTTTCCTGTGGTACATCCATTGATGGCTCTGAATTCTCTTCTTTAAGCTTTTCAGCATCTTGACTATCCTCTTGAGACAGTTGTGATAAACTATCATCGGCAGACAATTGTTCCGGTGCTGGCGATTTCTCATCCTCAGAAATATAAGATTTAATCGGTACATCCTTTGCATCAATGCTTTCTACGTGCTCACTTTCTTCATTTTCGGCGGAGTCAGCCGCACCTACATTTGAGCTATCTTCTAAATGTGTTTCATCTTCTTCAGCAACGGGTGTGGCAGGTGATTCTTCCTCTTTAGCTTGTGGTTCTTCTTGAGGCGATTCAACAGCAAGGAATTGCATTTCAGTTTCATTTAAAGTTTCAGATTCCGCCTGTGTATCCATAGCCATTTCACTTTCATCTTCAGCCTCAAGTTCTGGATTTTCTTCCGATTTCTCTGCCACCTCTTCGGCTATATTAGATTCTGTTGATTCTGCTACTTCCGGTTCTGCAATTTCTGCAGTGTTCTCCGGATCATTGGCAGTCGGTTCTTCGGCTGGAATATCTTCCGTATCTTCAACACTTGCAACAGCTTCCGGTTCCATATCAGTTGTCTCCGCAGCTGTTGCTTCTGTATCATCCGCTGGCACTGGATTTTCATCCATTTCCGTTTTCTCAATATTCTCTTCGTCCTCGGATAACAACTCGTCTGCTGCCCCGTCTACTTGGGGAATAACAAAGTTCCCATCGCCATCTACTTGCATGGGTTCGCCAGCACCCGTTTGAGTTAGTAAAGCAGCTGCTGTTGTAGCTTCGTTTCCATTACAGCTGTCGTCAACTTTCCCATCTCCTGTTCCGCTGTCATCAGCAGCAACCATGAAGGACAGGCCACCAGAAGGTTCCTGAACTGGATCTATCAGTCCTGCTTCCGCGGCTAATGCAGCAAGTGCTGCATCAGTGGTAGCAGGGCCATCTGATGTAGAGGCTGTACAGTTTAAACAAAAAATTAGAAGCAAAAGTATAAAAGCTTAAGTTTCCTATATTTTACATTATCCAAATTTCCATTATATAGACATTATTTTCGTATGAACTTACCCAAAGACGCCGATGGCTGTTTTTGTGATGAAACAAACAGCATTTTACTTGTGTCTATCGTGTCCGATGCACTCGATGTAGTAACTATTGGGGTACTCGTGGGCATAAGAGTTACGGTCTTGGCGCCTATACCTCCAGACATTTGTAACGTGACAGGTTTGCCAGACACTGTCACAGCCTCCTACACAATTTAATAGAATCTTGCATTTGGAAGAATTGTGAAATATTTTGGAATAAAACATTGGGCAAGGCGGCACTTACTGGTGTCTTTTGGATCTGTGGCATTGTAACAATTTGACTCTTCCCGGGATTAAAGATCGCTTGTGGATTACCCTTGGTGGCAATTGTGACGGTCTTTGGTACACCACCTTGTCCCGGAACAGTAATAGTAATGGGCTTTCCGGCAGTACCGCCGCCCATAGCGCCAGAAGATACTACGATCATCTTCACTCCTTGTTGATTCGCAACATGATTAGTAGCTGACAGGGGTAACACATTTACAGGGGTGGTGAGATTGGCAGTCTGCCCACCGGCAGCTTGTGTAGTCGTCACAGCTTGAACCGCTCTTAAACCGGAACCAGTAGTAACGACAATAATTTGATTAGTACGACCAACCAATCCGCCATTCCCGCCAGGCTTCGTTATCATTATAGTTTGCTTGCCAGTTATGTTTTGGCCTTTACTCATTGCCACAATACCCGAGGTCTTCATAGTCGTCAAAATTTTAGATCCTGCCACAGTATTTGGATTAACTAGTCTCAGTATTGTCGGCCCTTGGTTTAGTGGCTTTGTACCTGTTGCTTGTACCGTTTTTCCGGGTATCAGGCTAACCTTAGGTACAGTGGCCACCATACCTTGTCCAGTTTTAAGGAGATGTACAATCTGCGGCTGCCCAGATATATTTTGGCCAGGCTTTTGCAGTATAATTTGTTTACTTTGCTGGGGCGTTGCAGTTCGCAAAACAGTTGCCCCAGGCGCGGCGAAACGTATGTGTTGGCCAGGTTGTACATTTTTCATTCTGATTGTATTTGCAGTAGCTTGAGGGATAATAGGTACATTGTTCATGCTTATTTTCGGTGTAGCCGCTGCCGCAGCGGCAAGAGCTGCAATTCCTGACATAGCAGCGGGGGTTTGCCCCGTAGTACCGGCAGTAGTACTTGCTGCTGGCGTTTGTTCCGTAGTTGTTGGTGCAGTTGTGACTAAAGGAATTCTTATAAGATTGCCAGCAACTCTCGGGGTCATTGGGCTTGCAGGCTTCGCAACTGCTTGTGCGGGTACTGGCTTTTGAACAGGGCTTTGTACTGTCGGTTGTACTCGTACAGGAGTCTGTGCTAAAGACGGTCTGCTAGTAGTTAGCGTTGTCGGAAGAGCTGCGACGGTAGTAACAGGTGGTGTAGATACAGGGGTACTAGCTGGAGTTGCCACTGGTGGAGTTACCGCTGGGGTACTCGTCGGTGCGCTCACAGATGGGAAAGTACTGGCGGCCGCTGGAGGCATGTCGTATTTTTGAATTTGCAATACATAGTATTGCGCTGATGGAGTCGCTGTCCAACTGACTTCCAAAGTTTGAGTAGAAGCTCTAACAAGCTGGACTCTGGATGGTGTCGGTGGTTTACTAACTTCGAGATACCACAAATCTTTGCAGCAAACCTAAAGTTGAAGTTTGCAATATAAACTGATCAGATTCAAGTGAATGTGTATGATAGATCATACTACAAAAACTAACCCTAACCTGGTTGTTCCAAGCTTTACGATATCCATCCCTGCCAGACCATACATAGAGTCTGCTATGAACTCCAACTGCACAGTGACCAGCACGAGCACGAGGAACATTCTCTTCAAGAGAATCTACTGTTAATTGCTCCCAAGTCAAAGTTTCTGAAATTCCCCAATGATCATTTGTAATTATTCCCACTCCTAAGATTTGGTATGATTTTATAGCTTTTTCCATACACTTTCTGTTATCCTACCTAAATTTAAACAAGCCAAGGTACTTGTACACTTCCACTCTTTTTCATGAGTTGCAACTTTAACATCATCTACAACAAGTGGTACCCATCCTCCAAAAACATACATCCTATGACCAATTAAAGTGGCAGTGTGGAGAGAACGTGGCAGTGGAGTGGGTCCTTGTACCACTGGTTTGTTCCAAGTCATTGAGTCAACATCCAAAAACCATAAATCACCTAAACGGCAACCACTCATACCACCATAGATAACTAAGGAGGATTTGCCAGTATTTCTGTCAGTATAAGCCACTCCAGTATGTGACTCTCTGGGTGGAGGTGCATGTCCATGTGTTTGGGGGACATCCCAAGCTGTTGCTCCATTGGGCAACAGCTCAAGTGTGTATAGATCATTTAGATATCTTGGTATATTATTTTTGGGATCATCACTATCATTTGCCAGACCTCCAAAAAGAAAGACTCTGTTACCAATCAAGGTAAAACTATGCCCAAGTCTTGGACATGGAGGTGGATCATGCTTTGGTGGCTTTGGTTTAAGTCTTTTCCATTCCCATCTGCTTGCTTGGAGTTCATATAATTCATTGGAATATTTCCCATATTCTACCATGCCACCAAACACCAAAATCCGAGTACCATCAACGACAAAGCCATATGCTGCACAGCCAGGTGGTATATCACCTTTTGTTGATGGCACAAACCACTGGTTGGTTGCTGGAATAATTCGATGATACTAGATAAAACGCGCAATTTAAATATCTCTACTTAATTCTATTTAAAATACGATCCCACTATAGGAGCGTTACATAATGATTTTGGAGAAGAGTAAATCATGTGATCTAATTTCATTTGCATTTGTCATTCTAGTTTATTCGTGATGTGTGGTACATTACAAATAGAACAAGCCAATAGTTTACAATGATTATCAAAGTTGGTGAAGGGAGTGTTAGAATCGGAAAGATACGTGAGGTATTATGGGTACGGTTTCAAATTTAATCGGACGAAGCCGCCAGTCTATGACGCAGGCGCGCCGCCGCTATCAGCGGGTGTAGCGCGCCAGAGATGCCGTGTGCATTTAGTAGATAGGAGGAGCATGAAAACGTAGTGGCGAGGAGGGGGAGGCAGAGTAAGCACGAAAGGAAAAAAGAGAAGGAAAGGCAAGCGCGAACGTGGAATGACGGGAAGCGCGGCGCGTTGTTGGCCGTAGTGGGGCGTGCAAAGCAGCAATGGCCGCTCCCGCGCGTATAAACATGAAAAATGACAGACCGTCCCTATTCTACCTATGAAACTACACGAAACCTATGCCAGCAAGGCTTGATAATGCATCGGGAGTAGGTTATCGCTCGACCGATGCCAAGAGGAATTGCTCAAGGGTTTTGACAGTGGCGAATTTCAAGTTTCAACCTAGGATCCGGCCGGTGACCGTCTTGTCAACGTATGGCGCCATATTGGATCGCGGGAATCGTCAAGAACGGCGCGCTCCAAAGACGCACATCAGCGAAGCGACTTACCCGTGTTGTAGACATGAAGCTCATCGACAATGCCCTCATTTCCACCCCCGAAAACGACCATAAGATCCTTAATGGCAACCGCCCGGTGGCCATGCCTGGGTCTTGGCTGGGGCCCGGTCGGATTTGTGATCCGCTTCCACTTTAGCATGGGTGCCGCCATGATGACCGTCGATCACATCATTTTTTCATGCCGCGCGACTATGCACCACCGAGTTACCCCTAGATCACTGGGACGCTCGCTAGCTCCGTGTTAAGGCGCTCTTCTCCCTATATGATGCTGAGGCTCCCTTCCCGCGATTCGCTCGGCCCCGCGACTTTCCAGACCAATTCGAAAGTTCGCCCGCACTCGCGGAAAACTTGCCACTCTCGATGTTCTCAACACCGTCGATACCGTACGTCTCGATTCTAACCTCCCGCCCGCCGCCGTTCCTCCCGAGCAGTCCCCCTGCTTAGTTTTCTCTGAAAAGCGTCCCTTATGCCGTGCAAGCTCCGACAGCCCTTACGCGCTCGGAGCTTCAAATCGCAGAAATTCTGCGCGATTCGGAGGACGTCTGTAACGCAACACGTATACACAGAGACGCACACCGTATATTTACGGGCACGATGTTTACGGCACTGATCTCACGTCTTCTAGTGTGCCCGCTCAGCTATCGCCAATGGCCCGGCAGCGTATATATTTTTCACGTTGCACAATCATCATTGCGAGCGGTTAGCGGTCCCAATGAAAGCTTCTGCTCGATATTAACACGTTGATTGCACTCTCGCTCCTCCCAGGAATAATCTCAGCTTTTGTCCCTTAAGAAACTCCCGTCAAACCCAGGAAAAACGGCGCGACCGAAGATTTCACTATGCGTCAATCACCACTGACCAAATCACTGAAATTACGGCATGCGGATGACTGGGAAACGCGCGACTGAAAACGCCACCGCGGATTTATTGTACTTGTCGAGAAAAATTGTTGTAGTCAGTACTTTGACGGCACGCACAAGCGGCCTCCACAATCTTCATCCACCATTGCGCACAACTTGCGTCGGCAACAACCACGAACATTGCCAACTTGGGCTCTTCTGGGGATTTCGGTGTTTGAGCGCGTTATCAAGTTCGTTCAGTTTTGTCCCGACGCTGACAGAATGAGCACCGTCGGGAAAACTTTTGACGCTTTTAGTAAAGCTTACGATGAGCGAATTTCACTTTTAATAATCTTAGCAACACATTAAAACTTTATATCCGCTCGGTTCTGCATTGGATTTTACAGATGTTTAATAGTATTCATATTTAACGTAGAACTAATGGGTTGTTGCACAAGGGATAGTAGAATAGAATGTTTGACGGAATAACATTTATTAAATATACATAAAATAAATCTTATAAATGGGGAGTTTAAAAATAAGTATATAAAGTATCGTGTCGACTTGAGGCATGCCACGTTCTTCAACACATCGCGATTGAATACATTTAGATATTAGTATATCATCGTAAAATACAATCGGTTCCAGTAATTTGAATTCGCCATAGTCATTGTACAATCATACTTGAAATCCTCTTTTTATTGTGGGAAACTATTACTTTCCTCAATAAACGTGGGAAACAGACAATTATACAATTTGTGATTCATATTATATTTACATTTCATACTTTTGGAATGAGAGAACTAATGTTATACTTATAATATTAGGAGCACCCATAAATACAAGGAGAAAAACTGATGTTGTTCATTTTCTATTAATAGTACTTTCAGATATGCAACCGTCCATAGTTTCTAGCATGTTGCAGTTTGAATCATTACATATGGGTGTCCCTAATATTAAAACAACAGCAGAATGAAGATACTGGTACTGTATCTTACAAAAATTGTAAAGCCTATTTCTAGCCATACTATTTCTTTCGCTTATGGGTGTATCAAATCATGACATGATCATCGACGATTGCCTGGGACTTATTCTCAAACCAATGCACTCTTTTCCGACTTGTGCTACCTCACAAATCTTACATAACGAATCCTTAAATTGGGGCAAGTAGCTGGCTCCACACAGTGGGCATTTGATCTCAGGCTTTCCTATATAAATTGGAACGAATGTGCTTGCACATAAAGAGAATGGATTGTGTTCATCGTATAACAATTGGTGCTCGTCAACAGGATTTTTATCGCAAGCCTGAAACAAGTAATTTTTTCGTAAAACTCCGAGTGTAAGCTATCGAAGTAATATGTGGGGAATTAAATCAGGTACATACCTGTAGGATCTTTCTGATTTGCTGTGCAAGATCAGCTTTAGGCCCGAGTTCCAAAAGTCTCCTTGCAAACGACGCGGCAGTTTTGTAGTTCTTTAACTTAAAGAACATATTTACAGCTATCCTTAAAGTAAGAATCTGGTGAATAGGCTGTAAATTGCAATGAGTGAAATATGCAGCCATTTCGCAGATCCTCTTCTGCTCTGCTAATGTAGCTTTTGGTAAATTCTTCCTCTCGGTTTCCATTTTCAATCCCAAGATATATTCTCTGCAGATTTGAATCAGTTGCTGTGCTTCAGCGATATCTTGCCTTGTGTCCACAACTAATAGTGGGACACTCAGCAAAATCGCTTGCAGTTTCTTTATTGCTTCGGGGAATTTTCCTCCGGTCGTTAGTTGATAGCATACTTGGAGTCGCTGCACTAAATCTGTGAGATGTAAACCAACCGCAGGCATACCAGTTTTCGGTGTTGCGTCTTTCCAATTTCTTTGTGGATAACCATATAATGATGGTATATTCGGTAAGCATGCAAATGCAGTTTTAGCGCGTGCAAATGTGCTTAAGAATAAATTCTGATAAGCTCCAAACTCAACCACTCCTATTTGATCATTTAATAATCTGCACGCGGACTCGAAAGATCCGGCTAATATGTGATCCACAACTAATTGGGAGTTGTTCACCCAATGTTGCGTTGGAGGTACACCTTTCGTCGGAACTGCATAATATCCTTCTTCTGTCGTTGATACTGTTGTTTCAAGTTCGGGTGGAAGATCGACATCTTCAACATCCCACCCTGCAGTTTCTTCACCCTCTGCAGCCTGTTCAGTTTCACCGACGAGATCCTCGTCATCAATACCTAATTCCTCATCATTGCCCCATCCGTCAGCAGTAGCTGCCCCATCATCTTCGGGTGCCAAAGCAGCTGCCACTTGACTCTTTCCGCGTGACATCATAGCTCCCTCGAAGAATCCTTTAGAAACTGTCAGTAGTGGCCAGTTGTTTTCGGCTTGTTGAATCGGTACAGGTGGTCGTAGATATACTGCTCCTTTCTCTAATGCAAACAGTTCTTCTACCATAGAACTGTACTGTTCATCATCCTCTGGTGTTGAAATACTGTGAATCTTCTCAGTAACATAAGCCAAAGATGCTTGTCCACAGTTCTGTAAAAAATAGAATTCAAATATATTCGTTCTTTAACAAAAGGTTACTTTTGTTTGTGAAACAAAATTTACCCGCAAGATCTTCGCGCGTTCTTGGATATCACCGAGTAACAAACTTCCTTGATACTGTCCAGAAACATCCTTCCGAATTTCGGCAATTTTGATCATTTTTCGTAACTTTTCCAAATTGCCGGTGATAAGATAGAGGAATGATAGTTTCTCGAAATTCTTAGTTCTTTGATAACACATTTCGACAACCTGGTGATTACCCTGTAGCAGAGCAGCTTGAGCTAGACTCTCCCAACAGGACTTCTGATCAAGTGATTTCGCCGCTTCCAATGCGACTTCGATATTACCGCATTCAAGAGCAAGACTAAATCGTGTCTTCTCATCTTTTACGAAATGCAGAGCTACTTCGGGGTAACCCTTCTGTTGCAAGTAAGCTATGATAGATTGCCCGACGAGGTTTGCAGTGCGTACCATATGTAAAACCTCTTCGTACTTTCTGTTAATCAAGGCTAATTTGAATTTATATTCTGTGGGATCTATACGAAGGATTCGTGGTCTACATTCTCTATCCAAGCAGTAGACTTGGTTCCCTTTAACTCGAGTTACATATATGGGCAAATCCAAAGTTCGGATAATACCGTGGTCGCCGTTACTAATTGCATATTTAATATGATTACTGGTGGTATATATAAATACACCAGAGTCATCCCAAGCACCAGACTTTACTCTTGTATTTTCGTGAACGGAACAAAGAGACTCTAATCGTCGATTGCAAATATTAACTGTATGCTTCGCGAGTAATGCTACGTGAGACATATCACTGGACCAGACAACATATCTGCATTTCGAAATTTTAACTTCTGCAAGTGTTCTCTTTTGCTGTACATCAAATAGAGTTACTTGATCAGCATCTCGTAATAATAACATTCCAGTACCGGCATAGAAAATTTCATCGCAACTCGGTATTTGCACTTTCTTTGTAACTTCATTTACGAGATTTTTGATGAGTAGCTGAAAAAGACATATTTGTTACGATTTTTCAATTTAATATTCCATGCACTATAGATCGAGTTAGAAGATAAAATGCATACCGAATATGCTCTGTCTAAAACAGCAAAGCGATTTCTCGCCACCCATATAGCAGTAACTCCAGATGCACGTTTTGTATCAGCATCTGTACTAGAATCACCTTCTCGTGGAATTCTGTACAAGTCATAAGTACTGTTCTCGATATTCGTTGGTGATCTAGTGCAAACCAATACTGCATTCTCCGCTTGATTATAAGACATACTGTACGGCGGCGTTTTTCCCGCTCCGCGTATTTGCATTACAGATGTGTCCTTTGATGTTGTAAAATCAAGTTTTCGTAGAAACCGTTCTTTAACGTAATACAAAACATTTCCATAAACAGCATATGCTGGACGTTCTCTCTCGAGTTTAAAGATTATCATTCCTGAATCGTGACCGGCCGCAAACAGATTTAAAGTCGGATGTGCGGCAAGCACCCAAAATCTTTCGTGTTCTCTTCTGAATGTATGGAGACACGTGCGTTTCGACATATCCCATACTCTAATACTTTTATCTTCCGAATTCGATAGAATCAAGTCTTGCCTTGGGTGGAAAAGAACGCAGGATACATTGTTATAATGCCCGCGGAAAGTGTCGACCTCCCATGCCTTCGCGTCATTCATGCGCCACATTTTTATTTGCCGGTCGTCGGCACCCGAGACTATTAAAGGAAGGGTCGGGTGGAAACATGCCCAGTTTACACCGCGATCATGACCTTCGAGGACGTGTTTTACTACGGCATCGGCCTGACCGAAAAGGTCAGTCGCGCCAGGATTTTTCAAATGTTCATCCAAGCCTCCTGGACCCGGTGCAACATTTTTCTTTCTCAAACCAGAAATATCCCAAACACGGACTGTTTGATCTAGTGATGCTGATACTATAATATCTTCAGTAGGATGGAATTGGGCACACATAACATAGTGATTGTGACCAGTTAATACACAAATACATGTACGGCTTTGCCAATTCCAAATACGAATAGTTTGATCATCTGAAGCACTCAAGATCCAAGGGTATTCTTGGTGAAATACAATGGTTCTAATATAATCTAAGTGTCCAAGTAGTGTGAAGATACATCGCCGTTGTTTATAGTTCCATACTTTAATTTTATAATCATCTCCACCAGATACAAATAGTGGTTGCTGATTATGGAAGCATATACCGCGAACAGGTCCATCGTGCTCATCAAATTTATCAAGGAGTGTGCACATACGATAATCCCATAATTGTATGACACCATTGTGCAAACTGTAAAAGTTTAGTGGAATTATGTGCTGTGCTTTAAACTTTTAACTATCAGGTAGCAGGTGGGGAATTCAGGCTAATCATATTAAATGAAGAAAACCTTCACTAAATTTTTGCATATAGCTCTAATTAACAATGAAGATAAATAGTGTTGCAAAATTAGAATATTCTTAATAAGAATGGACATAAAAGAATTTTTCTAGAGTGAATGAACAGATAACCATAATGAAAAGTAAAACCAGGAAAAAGCCTAAATTCTGGTCATTATAATTGTTAAGTAAATAATATACGAAAATGTATGCAAAAGCCGGCTTCTTTTAACGTGCACACTCATAGAAATACATTGTTGGAAGCCAGGGAGTACATATGAAAGGAAAAATTTGCGGTTAGTTGGAGCTTACCTGGCAAGCACCCATGGTCGTTTTGGATGGAAAGATAGTCCTTTCACGCGCGCTGACTTTGTTTCAAATTTCGTCAACATTTCGTATTAACTTTCGGATTAATTCATACATACAACATCAGTTCTGCTCCAACTTGCCACACTTATTAATACGACAGAAGACACGTCACAATTGCTATTGCTGCCATGAACATGAACAAGTTGTCAGAGTAGAGACAGTAGGCAGCACTGACGTATCTAGCACATGTGTCCAACCTTGGCGTACTGAACCGCGGGCTTATGATCTGCTAAAATATTTAATATATAAAAGAACGTTTAAATATAATACTTATTTGCAAAATTTAAGTATTATAGAGACTCTAATATATCATTAAGAAATCCCAAGAGTTAATATATAAATTAGGATAACTTAGAATATTATATCATATAATTTCTAATGGATTTGGATTCTCGAATAAAGTGTCGGCGCGTGTTCATCACATTTGAGTACACAATATAAATATTATTTCTGTAAAAGCTTCTCCAATGAATGTCAATTTTTATAAAGTGAGAAAAAATAGAGATTTATTATATTCACTGCGATACAAAGATATTAAACATAGACAGTATTATTCATTATAGCAGATTGTTTTTCAATTGATGAGCAAACGTTCAACGCGCAAACGTACGATTGGACCGGTGCCGACCGGTGTACGCATGTTTGTTAGAGGCGTTAGAGAATCACTCAGCTGTCTTATTTATACGTGACGTGTACACGTTTATTAAAGTATAATTCAAGTATTTCATTTTTATAATATTGCGAAGGTTTTTGTACAAAGTGACAACAAGATTTCCAATTATTGGCACAACCGTTTTACATTTTTATACGGAAATTATTAGTATAGATTTCTGGTGATACATTCACGCACAATAATGCGAAAGTCTGACTATGTTACAGTACTCTGTTTTTTGACAATTGTATTGCTTTCTGTGATTATTGGCATCGAATGCAATAAATCGCCAGATAAACAGGAAGAACGTAAGATACAAAAGTTTCCCCCTTGTGCAGCTTGTAGAATTCTTGTGAATAGTTTTAAGAAAGTAAGTAGCTACACCACTGTAACATAGGTTCTGGAAAGAACCGAAATTCTGAATGAGAAACATCATTTTCAAAGTTTAAATTCAATTCATACTTCGCTGTTTTTCCAAATGTCAAAGCAATAGTAATTTAAATACGAAATTATGGTAGAATAATAGCTTGTTTATTTGCTTCCTCATTCACACTTTAATACAATTTCTTAATGCAGGGAATAGAGAGAACACAACGAGAGAAATTTGATGGTGGTGATAGTGCTTGGGAGGAGGATAAATTAGGATCATATTCAAAAAGTGAGACAAGATTAATAGAAATTCAGGAACATTTATGTACAGAAGTGGAACATGGTGAAACACAATGCCATGCTTTAGCTGAAGAATTTGAAAGTCAAATAGAAGATTGGTGGCTAAATCACCAGGATACATATCCGGATATATTTGATTATCTGTGTATAGAACAGACAAAAAGATGCTGTCCCAAACACCACTTTGGTCCAGAATGTGTACCATGTCCAGGATTTCCAGATAAGATTTGTAATAATAATGGAAAATGTAAAGGAGCTGGTACAAGGAAAGGCAATGGTGGTTGCTTCTGTGATAAAGGATATGCAGGAGATTCATGTAGTGAATGCTCATCAGGGTTTTATGAATCTTACAAAGATGAGAGTAAACTCCTTTGCTCTCCATGTCATAATGCATGTGAAGGTCTTTGCAAAGGAGCAGGTCCAAAGAATTGTGTGAATTGTTCTCAAGGCTGGCAAATAGTAGAAGGCCAAGGTTGTGTTGATATAAATGAATGTATCGAAGAAAACATAGTCTGTACTGGTAATGCATTTTGTGTTAACACAGAAGGAAGTTATTTATGTTTAGGTAATGCTCATCACCTAATTATTATAATCTTAAAAGTTATATGAATACAAGTAGTAAAGTTCAATCAAAGTTTAATTAAACAGAATTGTATTCAATGAACATATTAATGTGTAATTCTGAGGGTAATCCTTGAACTGATTTCAGAGTGTGACAAAGCATGTATGGGCTGTACAGGAGATGGACCAGATATGTGTATTGAATGTGCTGAAGGATATCATAAAAAGGATGCTATGTGCATCAGTAAGTTAAAAAACCATGTTTCTACTTCAGGTTTAAAATTCTACATTTGCAATTAATTTTAATATTGCTGTTCCAGACTCAGATATATTAGGCCGTAAAAGACATGAAAATCTTGCTAGATATACAACTTATCTTGGTCTTTGTGTTGCAACATGTATTATTTTTCAACGTAATATTTATGTAGCTAGTGTTATTGGACTACTGGTTGGTGTATATATCTCAGTATCTGAATACATGATTGCTCACAGTGATGTACAAGATACAACAACAAACGTTGATATTTTAGGTCCAGCACAATGATATATTGCATAGAAATCATTTATATATTCAGATTTAGATTTTATAATGTATATGTGTATACGTAACTTCTGTTTACATACATGACATAGAATAAACCATAAACATGAATATTAATTATTGGTACGATTTATTTTTCACTTCATTTAAACAGATCTGCCAAAATAAGTTTTATGGATTTAAAATTAAAATCTGTTAAATGTGTTAGACAGTCAAAACATAAATTACACTCATTATAAAATAATACTAGTTTTCTAGATCTAGAGTATAAATATTTGAAGGTGATTATTGTGTAAAGAGCAGACTATAATATAGAGACGTTTTCCTTCAAAGGTCCTTTCACTCGTTCATGAATTATCCTCTAGATGGCAATATTGTCGAAGATTTTCTCGCTTTAAAATAGATCAAGGGTTACAATAAATTCTAGCATACAACGGGACTCTATGCAATATTCAATTTATATCCATATTTTATATTTTTGGAAGAAGCTGATACTGTGCGCAGCTCATAAAACAAGTAAACAAAGAAAGTTCTTCTCTGAAATATTTTTACGATTAAACGAACCTTACCTAGGTGAAGTTCAATCATAATTGTACGAAGCGCCTCTTCCCAAGTGATGCGAAGGGGGGTGAAACAACGTTTATTATAGAGTCTGGAATTTGATTCAATGCAATCCATTTTGAAAAAATAACTACGAGTAGATTGTTAGCTTTTACCCATAAGTTTGACTTTCATATTGCAGTCTTTTAATTACTAAAGTAGTGATCTGGATTCACAGTTATGAAATAAAAACTAGAAAACATAAAAATTGTGACCGTCAAATTTACTCATACAGACGTATGATGTTCCTCTTTAGAAGAAAAATTGTTTGTCGAATTCTCCAATGTAGTTTACAATCGTACAGTTCCCGTTCAAATCGAAATATATCAGCCGGGAATGTTCCCTTGTCAGTTACTTACACTGAATAAAATGGGTAGCGTTTATCACGATCATTACACCGACTATTAGCTGCTTTGCATTCGATGATCATGTTGAGTGCTCGCGACCACTTATCTACCATAGCTAAATCGTTGTTGCTTTGTAGCGGCAGTGCGCATAAACCAAACCGCGGGGCTGCTTACAGTAAGCTCGAGTGATGTGGGTACTCGCGAGCCTGTACATAAGAATGCAAACAGAATACACGCCGAGAACTACTTGCGGTTATCCTTGCAATAGTACGTCAGTCACAGCGCGGTTCGCGCATAGCTTACGATGACATACACGCGATAAGAGAACATGCTGCGACTCGTTGTTAAAGTGTTAGAAATTAGAGGACATAATAGTGACTGTGACATCCTTCTGCATGTAAAATTTAAAGGACAGCTGTAGAATGAGGGTGCCATTCTTATTTCCATTTCTAAATGCGACCACGCGCAATCTTAGGATTTCTAAAATTGCTTTAACAATAAGAAGGGTACATTCGTGGTTTCTGATACTTCTGGATATACGTGGAAAATCAAAATGAAAAGAGACTGTTTTGTGCAATGACACTTTGAATTTCTTATACTTCTTGCCCACCTCTTCGTAGTGGAGTGGAAGTTCTTCTTTGCGACAACAGATGGCGTCTATCGTCTACATTTTCTCAATGATGGAAAAATTGTGATGTATAATATATATCGCTGAATCTCTGTCAACATTTTGCAATACTCATGTAGAATATATCCATATTAAACATATTTTTGGATCCTGTTGCGGAAACAGACTGAGATTATTCACAAATTTAATTCATCATGGACATTTTATCATTAAAACTGTTTTCTACTTATTATTGAAATTATTTACAAATATTTGAGAGTAAACAAACTGCGTGGGAATGTAGATGTTTGCGCTAACTTAATTGTTATGGGTAAAAGTAGTACAATTAAAAGAAAAAAAGTTAAATTTTCTTCACAATTCATGTTTGTTGGGTAATGGCATATGGGGTAGGTAATGTACAACATAGAAGATAATCAGTTGCTTCAATAATATCGAAATTATTTCGCAGATATGGCGAATGCTTCAAACAACCGAATAGCAATACGCCTCACCATACAATTTCTCGAAATAAAAAAGAATGTTAGACCTGCGACTATTTCACCTGACTTAGCTTTATAATAAATTCTTTATGAATAATTCAAAGAACCGTTGGGCGCACAATACTGCTTTGTTTATAAACTTTAACTAGCATAATATACGCTATACAATTAGGTTACGTTGTATACATTGTGTTTTAAATGGAACACTATAATTTAATAATATATGTGGTTTTTCAATTCGTGAAATGTGAAATCTCTTAGTAAAACTTTGCATCATTATGGAGAATTGTAAATCGTAATATTTAGTATAAAAATTACATATTTAATAAATGACTAGTATTGACTTGGCGTATTACAGTTAGAATTTATTAGAAAAAAATCAAGGATAATGTAAATTTGATTTCTAAAATGAAATTATCCTCCTTGTTGCGAAATATGGACTGTAGATGGCGGAACACATCAAAGTATTTTCTCGAATGAATATTCAAAACTCCAATAAGTAAAGTAGACTGTCTGAAGTGCTTGTTTTCGCAATACTCTTATATCCATATTATACATATATAATTTTTGGTTGGTAGGGAAAGTTACCTCTCGCCCCTTAGTAATTTTAAACAAAATGAGTTTCAGGACATGTATTTCCATTTACTTCCTGTTGCTACAGTCTTAAAAATTTATATTAATTTACTTCGTCAAATCAAAATAACAAGATTTTTTTTGTAATAATTGTAATAATTACTTCAATAGGTGATAGCTGTAGTTAATTTTCTTTATTAAAGAAAGGCTTTCCTCAAAATTGAGATTCGAGTAACATCGTGCCATCACAATATCATGACAATTACTTTAATATTCTAAGTTTTATTTTAATTATATTGTATTAATAGTATCGTATAAATAGGAAAAACAATTTTCACATTTAACAGTTTTGACAAGATGGTTCCGCTCAGAAAAAAGGACATATTAGGTTTGCTTATCCCTATCCTGACCTATCGTTACCATGGTGATGATAGGATCCCGTAGCCAATCCCACCCTTTGCACTAGGGGAGTCCTTCAGGAATCTCAAGAAAATTTCGTTCCTCTCACTGAGAAAAAATACAGCTAACCAGGTTTATTCCCATTAACCTATATATAAATATCCTAATATTGTATATTCATTTAATCATATTTCCACAGCAAGCGCACTAGGTGTACAAATTTTACTATTATTATGCTATATTATTATTAAGCTTCGTCAACAAACTTATGTTCCATTTTTCGTAGAAATTTACAAAGTGGTCGCAATGTAAAATTTTAGTCTGATCGTCGGGTAAATAACTCAAATTTTTCTTTTCAAATCATACATCTGATCGCACTCGCACTTCGTTCCAACCGTTTTTTATTTCGAGCATGCCACTATGCTTTGTTAGGGGTCTGCTTAAGCAGTTCTAAGGGAGAGGGGTAGGATTTTTTTGTAGAGCTTGCATTGGGGATCGGATTGAGGTAGGGTAGAGGGCAGGCCTATGAGGGGTACTGGAATTTTCTCTAGCCAGCGGCTATAATTGAATTTTAAAGTCCCCAACCCTCTGTACATCTGGACCGGTTCAACATCCTACCCCCATTCCCCTTTATGGATTTTTTGAACCTCCTCTATGGATTGTTGGCTTGAACACGCTTCAGACCAACTCTATCAGTCGCAGAAGTGATACCCCTTCGTAACTTTCGGCTTCGCAAAGCGTTACAGTGTACGGCATTCAGGTTTTCCATTCGTTGTCATACTTTATTCCATCAAGTTTCTACTCTTTAAATATTTAATTTGTATTAGAAATCTCGTAATATTTTCTTCCTTTTAATTCTCTCTTAATTTAGTTGTGTAAAATAAGTGTCGCAAAGAATCGTTATAAAAATGGTGAATCGTGTCAGTGACTGTGAAGAATTCAGTGCTAAACATTTGTTCGGTGAAAAGAGAAAAGTAGTATAGTATTTGTAACGTGGTAATTCAATGCTGAAAGAAATCAATGTCGTTTTTGAGAGCTTCGTTTCTACTTTACGGTTTCGCGGACTAAAAAGTAGTTGTATAACGGCAAAGAGATTTGGTCAGGCTGGGTCTTAGTTGTTTCATTGTGCTCGATATAGTGTATCGGTGGTGGAATTGGGTAACGGAGCACCTTGACTTGGGAATCTTCGAACGCTGGCGGAATTCGCACATTACCGCACCTTACCGTACTTCGCTCGTGAAACTTGTTCCTCTCCTAGAGCGATGAACTTTGTGGTATCGCTCTAAGGGAGAACGCGGTTCTGTATAGGTAACACTATCATTTGGAGTGTTCGGTTCGATCCTAGAATAGAATCAATCTAACTCTTTCACTGTCCTTTCAAAAAATTACGCGTGTAGATTTCCAGTGTATTTCTAAGGATTTTTCTAAACTTTCAATAATTTAACAGAAATATTTTATCATTTATTAATTTTTGTTGTTAAAGTTTTCATATAAATTCAGTTTAGAAGTGAAAGTATTTAAATATTCTTAAATTCCTTGAGTTTACACTAGCTTATCGAATTGTGTAATGCACCTTATGTGTTTTGCAATTAACAAAATTGCGTCATACGCAGGCGAGATTGCAGCTGGCTTTCGTTATGCTGAAATCATGCGTGTCGTTGTTACATTAGTTCTAATTGCCTTCATAAGTAAAAAAAAACAGTGCAGAGAGTGACTCATGTCGATCGCCCGCGCTCGAAATAGATCAGCGACCGATTTCAATTCCATAGAGCAGCATTCCAGTTGGTAGTTTTTGTTGCAGGACGTGGAAATATTTCAAGGGTTCGATTCGTTCCCGGAGCCCTTTTACAGTAACGATTATAACGCATCCTACGAGAAGCATAGGTTCCATCGGCTATCATGACTCGCCACATTATTCCATGCCCGTTCCAAGACTTTCCACCTGCAAGACCACAATTCCCCCGACCAATCAATTTTTCGTTCTCGTTCGATCAGGGCTGGCCTACAAGGTGTTATAAAGCGGTCCCATCCGGCACATCGATTCGAAACTTTCTAACTTCAATCTACTTCAGCGATCCACCTTTCTACCCAAGTGAATTTCGATCTTTCGGCCTTCAGTCCTCTTCGAGACACTCGAGAAAGTAGCCGTGGTCGCCGGTAGACAGTAGTTGCGATAAAAATTACCGATTAAAGAAAGTCAAAATTCGTTACGTGCAGTGGCGCTCGAAGCATTCGGAGGACACTTGTGCCAACAGAGAGTGAGATAATGTCTCGAGGCTGCTTAATTATCCTCGCCGGGAGAAAAGTTATTATAGTTAGCGCGAGAGCACCGCGGGAAGCTTGAGTCGGCCCGAAGCCAACTGGACGTTGAATCATCCCGCTCCTTTGAAAGGAACAAAGCTGATCTATTGTGTATTCGGACCGACGAGGATCAACGTAAAAGTCTCAATTATTTCTCCCATTTCTCGCCCATTGACCGCCAGAGAGAGAGAACTATACAGTCGGGAATTATTTCATCATGCACCAGGTTGGAGCCTTGGCAATCAGTGATGCGAGCAGATCCTTGAAGGAGCGATATACTTGTTGATCGAAAAGGGGACGCACCCTTAGCCCGGTTAATGAGGCTTTACTATAAATAGTATCTTCACGTGAGTAATGGATTATTTAAGACTCCTTGCTACCCTTCGGTCGTCCATAAAATGACCCGTATTTTTAATATAACTCTGCTACCGAGAATCCATCCCCGAGGATTACTCATCCACTTTCCAGTGAAGCGATCGCTCTCCCGTACACTTTCTTGCCGATCGCGTTGCGCGTCGCACGTCTCTAATCCCCGTGCGATTCAGCAGAGCGTGAAACGCTTTATACACGCTGGAATCTAGCCCGCTGACCATTAAGAAATTACCACCCAAGACAGGTAAAAGAGCTACTCGCGTCGGTGTGTCTCGCCGATTACAAAGGTATGCGCTGACTTTTCGAGCTCCTGGTACCCAATCATTTTTCGTCGGCCTTCTCGATTGTTTGCTCGGATTTCCGGCCGGCCGGCGCGGCGCGGCTCGGCGGCCGAGTGCTCTCACGATCCAAGTGTTCGATTTCTTGTCGATAGACAGACACACGGCGAGACTCGATACAATTCCAAGCTGGTATCCTGCTGGAGGCTAGAAGAACCGGTGGTGGTGGTGAGAGACGGTGAGATGGTGGTGGTGGTGGTGGTGGTGGATCACTGGAGGAGGCCTGGCGAGATTTTTTCTCGAGGATAATAGAAGAGTAGCGTCGCTCCTCCTCGTCCTCTCTCGTTTTCTGCCGCATCACCGTGTATAAGCGTAGCGCCTCGTCGTAGTTCCTCGTAATAGTCCTCGGATGTTCCTCGGCTCTCTCGCCAGGTTCGCTTCTCGGCCTCTCTATCGTCCGCCAGTTCTCCAGCAGTGTACCGCTCGCTCGGCTATCCGCTTCTTCCCGCTTTTTTCACACTCGGCACACTCAGTTTCCCCCCGGCGACTCTAATGACCGCGCGCGCGGCCCCCGAAGCGTGGAAATAAGATTCGGCCGAATTTCCGAAGTTTAATTAACTCCCGAAATGAAGGTGTTCTGGCGCCTTTTGCGCCGGGGCTTTTCCTCGCCGTCGGCTTCCGCTCGTCGCACCTTCTCTCTCTTTCTTTCCCTTTTCCTAGACTTTTCTTGCCGGGCATTACACCGCGCGCACCTCGGATGCACACCCCCCTCGGCTGGAACAATGTGTGTTCGCCGGAATCCTGTGTAATTAAGGCCCGGGCCTCTCCGCTTAGACATCACGCCGCCGCTTCATACCTGTGCACCCGGTGTTATTAACAAGTGTTGCCTTCAGTGAAATTTGCACGTGATATCCCCTGCTCGCGAGGAAAGGCCCGAGAGATCGGAAAAGTACTGTGCGCGTCTGTCGGCTTGATTTTTTATCGCTACTTTATTTGGCCACTCTCTGCAGTTACATATTGGTGAAAGCTGTGTACCACATGTCGCAGTTTAAATGGCAAATACACGGTAACTTATCTGATTATGTATATATATATATTTTTCTCTCTTCGCCAAATTAGATTTAGGATTCTGGGTTAGTGGATGATTCGTGAATTAAATCTCGACGGTGTTTGCATCGCGACGCGCTTGACGACGAGTTGTACCCACACAGCTTCTCTCTCTCTCTCTGGTGAGCTACATTAATAGAATCAGTTATTTGAAGAGTGTTGAACGATTGAAAGGTACACGAAATGTTACAGCTGCGCAAACAGCGTCAGGTGAAACGTTTTCGAGCCACGCGTACACTTTTTAATCGCCAGCACAGGCGAATGCCTTTCTCGAATTTCAGTTGCAATTTGATGAAATATCAAGCGGCGGGCTAATATAACTGGCGCACGGCTCACGGACCGGATTAATTTTTGCCGATGCATTGGCCTCGCAGTTTGGTGGTTGCTCTCGCGATCATTACATTTCAATTAGCTCGTCGGAGATTGTTAGCATATAATTGGTTCTGTCTAATGAGTATCGCCGCGATTCAGCAATGCCGTACACTTCCCAGCCGATTGCTCGTTCCGCCGAGCAGAACCTAATTAAATTCCTAATTAGCGGGCGATCATCTCCAGTTACATTGGCAAAAAGCTATGCTGACCTACTAATTACTGGGAGTTACAACGGTGATAACTGATATAATTGGGATCGAACTGTCTGGAAGAGGACTCGGGAAATCGCGGACCACCCTGTAGACGGCAAAGTGGTTACTTGAGAGGATTCTCGAGCCAGCATGATTTGCTTCTCGACTTGCTCGCTCACTTGCTCGCTCGCTCGCTCTCTCCCAGCAAATCCAAGTTCAAAGGCATCCTCCTCCTCTTTCTCGCCTTAACCCTTTCTCCGTCGCACGGCTGTTCTACTCTTCTGGAGCGTGGTACATGTGAACCCGGCCGCCGGCAATTAAGGGCATTCGATAATGATGGAAGCGAAGGGAAGCGGGAAGTCTCTAAGCAGCTTAGAGAGAAGAGAGCAAATCTGTCACTGTCAGCGTGTCCTATTCACAATCGTCCGCGGGCGCGCGCGTCTTTTCTAACTCGACAAAAAAGAGAAAAGGGACACTGAAATCACGCGAGATCGGACTTCTCCTCGGCCTTTATAATCCCGCTGTTCTCACTTGAGCCTGCTGCTCTCCTGCTGGCGAGAATGCTCGAGCGCTCGACGGATTCAAGGATCGCGTCCTTGTATCCGCAAAGCATACCCAACAGATTAAAGCGCAATTAATTAGACCGCCTAATGCTGAAGAAAGCGGAAGAACTAAACGATTTAATTGGATCCTCGCTACTTCCGCCACGGACAGATAGCATCTCGACGAATACGATAGTATTACAACAATCCTCGAGCGAGAGAGAGAGAGAAGCGAAATTTCCCGTTCCATTAGAGTTCACGCGTGACAGGAGCCGGATTTATATGAAACTTGAGGTATTTGTTCAAGGCTCCCGATTCGATCAGCCTTCCAATCGCCCTCGGAGTTCTCTCACTTTGTCTCTCCCTCTCTTTCCCTCTCTCTCTTCTTTGCTCTCGTTGAAATAGATTTGCCTCGAGCACGCCGCGCCGTGTGGGTATCGTTCCTCGTCGCACTGGCTACCGGTTTATGCCCGCTCGGCGTTCTCTCTTTTTACTGGATCTCTCTCGGCGAGGACTCTCGGTGTCCTGGCGGAGAGTATGTATGTATGTCGCGAAGCACGTGCTCGATTCTCAGCGGCTGGACGCGCCGCGACGCGTTAGCCCGCTCGACGCCGCCGTTGAGTGTAGAGGCAGTCGGGTGGCTCGGATTTTCGAGGGTAAAAAAGCGGCCGGAGATATATCCGCCACGGGGACAAATCTGAAAGCACGGAACACTCGGGATTACGTGTCTAAAAGAGAGGCGCCGTGGCAGATTGACGGGGCTAAAAAAGGGGGGAGCAGAGAACTCTCCGCTCCCAGTTCGCCGCGCTACTTCCTCGTGCGGCTGCCTTTCAATAGCCGTGTTGCATCCTACGTGCAGCAGCAGCAGCCGGAGTTGGAGCGCCGGTTCCCGGTTCCCCGTACCCTTTTGGAAGTCTCGGGCGCACCCTTCGACTCGATACACACGCAATACACTACGTGCACACGTAGCCAGTTTGGCTCGGGAAAGCACGGCCGTGAACCTTCGGGCTTCGCCCTCGAGAACCTCTCTCGCCAAGCGTGCTCATTTTTTCTCTCTCCGCCGCCTCGCCGACAACTCCCAGGGAGAAATGTCTCTTCGTGCCGCGGTTACACCTCGAAGGACACGTCGTGAGCCAGTGTCGCGTCACGATCGACGTTTTCTTTGCCGAGACTTTGTAGCGCAATTTATCGCGCCTCAAATTACGAGGAAGGACGAGCGAGCGAGCGAGCGAGACTCGCTCCCTACTTGCGGACGTCGACTTGGTGCAACGTAGGCGGCGGTCGCTACAAGATTTGCCTTGGCTGAGCTCTCTGTGTTGAGACCGGAGAAGAAGAAGAAGAAGAAGCCAGATGAAGAAGAGGAGAGGAGAGGAGAGTTGTATAGCGTGTCGGGGCGGCGGAGGAGGACCACGCGGGCAATCGACACCGGAGGATCGTAATGCCGGTGTTGCATAACGTGTCGTTGACCACGCGGCAGGATTACTCATGGCTCTCCCGTGGGTGACCTTGGATCACAATCGAGAGAGCCTTTAACCGAACGCCCGCCACCATTCCCTTCTCGCAGACTGGACGACCATCCTGGACCCAACTGGAGGCCGCCTTCCGCTCTCGTCCAGGGCATTGCACTTTCATCCTGTGACGCCGAAGTAGCGCCGCCGTCGCCGCCGTCGCCGCCTCTCTTCTAGTCTCCTCTGGTATCACTTCTTCTCCGCATTGTATTATTCTCTCCTCCATTTCACGCCACTGTTTCTTCTATTCTTGCCAATCGAGCGTTGAAATCCACTGTTCTTATGTGACACTTTGAAATGATTTCCATGAGAGTTTGGTGAACCTGTGGTTTAATGAAATGGTGATCGCGCTCTTACCGGAACACTTTTTCTTTTTAGTATACAAAGACTTGAGAAAGAGAGAGAGAGAAGTTTGTGTGCACCGGTGATAATTTCATTATTCGCTCGGCTTATTGGATGCTGTTTCGATGCGCTTCTACTGCTCGGAAGATCGTTAACTCGTGAGATAGCTTTTCTCGGGCATCCGCGCTGATCGCATTGGGAAACAATAGCATCATGATGAGGCGTTCCTAGTACCGTAAAGATCGCCAGTGTTTCTTTGTTTAGAAACGGTATCGGTTCTTTGATATTTTAGTCCGCCGTGTGGTAACTTCATCAAACGCATTTCTAATTCTACCTCGAAATTTCGCCGGACTTTGTACCTTTTACGGGAAACTGTCGAGTCCAGATGGATTTCACAAAAATAGAGATAGCTCAGGCGGCTTTTTATATCGCTCCTTTTCAAACTTAACTAGACGTCTGCCAAGTGACTTTATTATTCCATATAGGATGACGAATCCGGAGACTTGAAAGATTTATGGGCAACTACATTGAACGGGCATCGGGAACTTAATTTCATTGGTTATTCAAGGATCCTGCATAATAGAATTCAGTTCCTTCTTCTTAAGAGAGTTTAATCGAGAAAATGAATTAAGACATTGACTCCCTTCATCAGTTTGATTTCATTCTTTTTCTAGATCCTCACAAACATATCGAGAGAGAGAGAGAAAGAGAGGATTTTCTCTCGAAGTCTATTTTCGAACACTATCATTTCGCAACGCTGCTTAATCTATCTTCATAATGCAGCTATCGGAGGCGGAAATATAAATCAGAGGGTGTGCAGGGAATAGAACAAAAACGAGATTTCAAGCGTCGCGTCTCCTCAAAACGGAAATTTGACGGGGGAGCATTCGATAACACAATTAACGGGTACGTCACAACTTATATCCGATCTTCCCTCGCTCTCTGCTTCTGCCTTTCTCTCTCTATCTCTCCGCTCTCGTTTACCAGGAGCTCGCGTTCCGCGGAAGTGGCTGTCTGTCACCTAATTAATAAAATAAATCCTCTGGCAGCAGGATGGCGAAGTGCAACGACCGATCCCTGCCATTGTGGTTGCGATTCCGCCACCATCGCGGCCACCACCATCACTACCGCCGCCACCACCACCACCACCGCCACCCCCGCCGCCCTTCTTCTCAGCGTATCATGTGTGTCATGGCATTAAGCGTGACTGACGGTGCCCGGGCTGTCGGCTGTCGGCTAATTGTCAAATTACAAAGATCGAGAATATCTAATGGACACGTCGGTTCGAGCGAACGGCGGCAGTGGCAGCGGCAGAGGATCGCGTTTGCCTCGATTATTCCGTGGCGCAGGATGCAACCCTCCTCTCCTTTTATCCTGTAATGGCAGCTTCGTCCTGTCTCGTTCTCCATATGTGCTGTCATCCCCGTCGACCCTTCTCCTTCTCCCTCGGACTAGCTCGATTCCCCTATTCTCTGTCTCGGCTCGTAGCCATTCTCCGCTTCCCTCTCCGGCCTCTCTCTATTGTTGACCCCCAGTGCGCAGAATCCCGCTGGATCCCACCACGCTCCTCCTGGAACATCCCCTACCCCTTTTGCACCTGCAACCTTCCCTCGGGCTCTCGGGGTTACATCATTCGAGTCCGGGCCTCCAGCCATCGTGGTCCTCCTCGCTTCCGCTTCCGGTATTCACTCGGACATAGAAACCTGTTTCCTCGTCTCGTCTTCTGCTCCCGCTCTCTCGCACAAGGTAACACTTGCCACTTCTCTCGTCTTGCTCTCTCTCTCTCTGTGTCGACGCCTCCTTGTGCATGTGATCGTAAGCTTCGCTCTCTGTGTGTATGCTGACATTGAGGCGTGACACAATGTCGGTTAGCTCAGTTTTATTGATAACAGATTCGAAATGAGATACTCATTTAGCTCGAATTGCTTTGGCTTATTAGACAGTTTGATGTGATAGATTGTTGACGATGTGGTAAATTCAAACGTGATTGAGTATTGTCAGAGATAAATGACTTCTTTGATGCATGTTACTTTTCACTGTTGAGACAATTTTTCAAAAGTATTAGTTAAAGAATACGTGTTTACAGTCGAGTACTTTGATTCGATCTTTACATTGGTATTTTGCATTTATCTTTTAAAGATTGTGGATCATTTGGAATTTAATTTTTCGGTATTTAAAGATTAAAATATTATCTTTGAAAGTTGAGATGCAGATAGCGTTTGACGTAGTTATTATTTCTTTTGATTCTTATTTCAATATCCATCTCGACGGTTAACTAATGAGTAGCTGCATCAAAGGAGCCACGTGAAATTGAAGGTTCACCGGTGGCGAGGACGCCGCGATAGCGGTAAAGAGAACAGTTATTCTTTCGTTTTACGACGGCAGGGAAGTGCAGGTAAAGCATAGTGGTAATCTAATACCTTCGACATTGACTTTCAGCAATTATCCGCAGGGGCTGTGGCTGTGTTGAAAGAATGTGCCGGCTTTTTCCATTGAAGCATTGACCCCTTTACATGTTGCATTGGCTCGGCTCGCTTTTTCAGGCAAACCAGTTCACCGTTAAATCACGTCCACGCTATCTGGCCGACAGGAGAGGAGAGGAGGTACGTTTTCAAGGCAAACATTAATGTTCCTCCGGTATTTGTGCTGCCAAGCAAAACACACGCGCGCACCAGAAGAAGTACACTCGCTGCTGCATCTCGATATTTGAGTTGACTCTTCTCGCTCGAGATGTAGCTATGTACCTACCATGGGAGAAACTATCGCTCTGTAAGCCTTGTGCCTGTTTCCTCATCGCTTTCGTACTAGATCTCATAAGTCAGAGGTATGTTGCGCGCGTAATAAAATTCTTTTCCAATGCCTCTTCCATCCATTCGTCTCAATCACATTGCCAAGATAGATCGACAAGCCCTGCTACTTTCGATTTCTTTTTCTTCCTCGGTTACTCCTCCATGACCTCTTTCGTTCTCGCTTCCCTCGAGAAGTAGTACTGCATTACAAGCATAGTTGCAAAATAACTACATGTTTCTTCCATCATCATTAAGATTAAATGATACTCGGACCTATCCCTTGCAATTCTCTCGACGAGGAAGTTCGTCATTCTGCATAACGGCATGTAATATTACAACTTTGAAATCGTATACCCATGGATTTGCGTTTCTTACGTCTAAATTAATTCATTCCTACAATTGCCCGCAGCTATTCTATCGTTGTTACCAGGCTTGTAATCTGTAATTATCGTTAGTCATTCCTTCTCAGTCTGGTTTCGACTATAATTAATTTTCCACAGTTCATAAGCGAGAACGCGCGCGTTCTCTGCTTGCCACTCGAATCGTACTGTAATAGCTTTTCTTTTTGGTCCAGGCAAACAGTGTTACCGAGGATTAATATTCGATTTCCCAGGCATATATTCTCGCAGTGGAGCCAATTCCATCTTCATCACCGTGGCCATAATTACGATGCCACAAGCTAATTGACACTGGTTGCCCGCAAAACCACCAGTCCATTTGTCCATCAACACGGCTGAACAGGGAGGACCGAGGGAGGAGGAGGAGGAGGATCGATTGGTTAATTCGGGATTGCGGTTGCTATGCAAACGCTCATGATGGAATTAGAGTTATCGAATTTTCCGACGGGGATTTCATCTGGATATCTACTTGAACGGAGGCCGCGCGGGGTTCCTATTGAATTATTAACTCGGCCCGCAGTTGCCCTCCTCCGGAAAGGAGAAGAAGGAGGAGGAGGAGGAGGTTCGAAGAGGTCGGAGGAGTTTTCCTGGAAAGAGCGGCAAGGAAGAATCATATTCGTTGAATTATAAATGCGCTCTCGAGTGCGATTTAAAAGCGGCATCTCGAAATCGGGATCGCATTTATCTCGGCATATCTCGGTGCTATCTTAGGCTATCGTTTCCGCCAGGTATACATAAGGCGAGCGGCACTCACTGCTCGGCATCCAATCAATCCTGACGTTTCTGTTTCAGGGAAGAGCGGCGGCACCCTTTCACGTCTCTGTCTGTGTGTCTATTCGTACATTCGTTGCTCTCGGCGCTCGTGGAGCCAGCGTGTCCCAGTGCTCTTTATGTATTTGATTACTGCTCAGAAAGCCCTGACAATGATGCTGGCTTTCGGGCAATAATCATAAACACAAGAGAGCAGAGTCTCAGCGTTCCTTCCTGATAACGACACCTGTTACACGCCCAGAGGCACGTTCGCCGCTCCGCTCGCTTTTCATTCACCGCAAAATAAGACCGCCGGATTGCGCAACACCTCGTTTTGTATTAGGAAGAAGGTCCTTTATAATAATTACACGCCGCTTTGGCCCCACGAACAATAGGCTAAGGACACGTGTACCCAAGAAAGAGATATAAATAAACGCACAATGCGTAACGAATACCAGCCGCATACCTGCACCCTTTTACCTGCAACCCCCATCACGTAAACCCACCAGCAGAAACCTTCTTGCCTCTCTTCGATCATACTTGCTTCATTTCGAGTTCGACTGCCGAGGTGTTCACTTGTACGGAAGACGAGAGTGTACTTTTACCATACCATAATTTTCTCGATTGGTGTTGTGTAAGTTTCCTCGTAAGTTGCTCGCTGCTTATTAGGATAGTTAATGGTACGTGAAACCACTGAGACATTGAAGGAGCGCGCTCTATTATAGTAACATAATGGTGATTGTAGAGTGAGGGATGAGTCATCTTCATCTTGAAATCCTGCGGAAAATGGCTGAATTGGTGATAGCAGGATTGGCTTGGATTGCTGGTAGCAGTAGTGGAGCTCTCGTGTGCTGCTGGCTGTAGCTCGACTCGAGAGAGAATGTGTTTTGATGAGAGGTCGTAGAGTTGAATAAAGAGTCGAGGTTCGCCGGATGCTTTTCCACAGGCGGTATTATACGGAAACGAATGCATTTTTATTCGAGATATCCTCCGACCGCTCTAAGTACCTTCAAGTCGACGGTATCAATTGAGGCGCGCGAGCGAGTAAGCGAGCGCGAGTTTCCATCCTTTGATATTTTAATCCCGCCGACTTCTCTCTGATCGCCCCGGCGAATTAATTCTTCTCTCCGGGGTTGTGTGCCGTACTATCGCGTGCCACTGCTTAAGCGGGTAATTGCATTCCAAGCGAATTTCCGCTTGAAATGCTAGATTGTTTTTTAAATTACACTCTCCAGAGCGCGCGGAGGCTGCTGCTTCATTTGACGTTTCGAGAGTCGTTCTATTTAGCCAGCCGAGTTAGTTTTAATTGGGGAGAGTGGCCTTTCAGCCATTCGGCTGAATTAAATGCCCGATATGCTGGTTGGTGCTCGCGTCGTCGTCCATCGAAAAGGGTAGATTGATCATTTTCGACGTGATTCGCGATGGCAAATATTGCCGATATTTGACTAAGTAAAATCAATAGTTTTTGTAGCGCCGCCGCCGCTTGCAAATGCAATATCCATAAAATAAAGCCAGCGCGGCGTACGTCATTCCGCGGAAAGTTTATAATTTCAATCACATTTCCCCTGTGCACCGGAACAATAGCTATCAGGAAAACCACTTCGCCGCCGACCTGATAGGATCGCGCGCGCGAGCGCACACATGCCTCACCAAATGTTCGCCTCGAATAATCTGAATTTAATTATACATTTTAACGTAACAACAGCAGCGGCCAGAAAGATTTTACAAATTGAATATAAATATTTCACAAATTGGAAGATGCATTCCCCCGAGGCGGAATGAAGGCTTTCATTTCGGGGCGAAATTCGAGTTAATTATAGCGAGTGCAAGGCGCGCGCAATTCCGAACGATTTTTCTTCATAAAGGATGCACATACAGTGCGCGCATTCGAACATATATACATCTCGTTATTAAAAACAGTAAATTGCGCGTGTGGAACGGATTAAATTAAATCTAACTGTACAGAATTTCGAAGCCGAAGCCAATAATTATTTCAAAAAGAGGTAAAGGTTGGGCGGCGCGCGCCCGATGGACGTTTGCAGATGGGTGTATGAATATTTCTGCTTTATCCGGGTTAATCTCTCAGGTAACGCGAAGTCCGAACCGACGAAGTCCTCGACGGCCTGGTAAAAAATTCAAAAGGTGTACCTGGGAGAGCGGGCGAGGGAATGTCAGGGGGTTAAAAATAAAGCCGATGGATTTCCACGTGAGATATCCTACCTTAATTAGCTGACCCGAGTGAGATGGTCGGTCGGGCCAACTTATTTCTCGGACTAATACAATCGCGCCCGACTGCAGGAAATCCGAGGGAACCGCGAGGGCATTTTCCGAAAGTTTTCAGTCGGGTTCAGCTTCCTCCCAGACAAGCTATCTTCCTGACGTCGATTCGGACACACGATGGGCCGCTTGTATCAAGACGAGAAACGAGCGAGCGCGAAGCCTGTGTTGGCGGACGTTCCTCAAAACTGCCAAAAAGTCGTGGCAACGAGGGTCGACAGGTGGAAGAAGAATGGGCCACTAGTGGAGAAGTGGAGAAATTGCGGGTAGGGCAGCAGACAGGTCAGGAAAGGACGGTGCATTATTTAAAATTTAAAAGCATTTCGAAGTGTCGGGGTAATTCGCCGTCTAGTTAGAGCCGTCCTCGACGACTGCATTCCTCCCTTTCTCGCCCCCCCCCCCTCCCCTCGCAGCCGATCCCCCCCCTGCATCCGTCCCTCCTACGACGACAAAACGTCGAACGAGAAATCCTGTCGTCACATAGAATTTTCCACCCCTATTTATTGATTGGCTGCACAAGACGCGTCCTCCAAGGATAGACAAATAATTTCGGACTTTTTCCCTAGGCAGACCCTCTTCCTAAGCTCCTCTCACTCCAATTTACGCTTCGTATTTGAAAACAGCCCTTATTAATAGATGCCAGTGTAGGTGAACGTAGTCAGTCTAACGACTCCCTGGAGCAACCATGCACGAACTATAACAGGCAGTGCGAGTGCAGTGCTTGTTAAAAATAACTTTTTCATTTTATATCGCGATCGTGTTAAATTTTTTCAAGTATCCGTTCCTTCCGTTATCATTAGTGCAACAAACTACAAGGTTTTAGTGACCATTGTGAACGGTGAAATAATTACAAATACTACAATGCAACAGACTTATTACTTGAACGATTAGCATCGACATTGCCCTCGCGAAATATTCTTTTACGTGCTGGTTATGAAAGGGAAGTTGAAGGATCCGTTCAATAATTTTTCTCGCTCCTTGTGGCTTGCGTCAGTGGAGCAACTATTTAAATCTGTTGGATTATTTTTAATCCATTAAGAGGCGGACGGTGCTTAATGGGCTAAAAAGAAGAGGGCGGGCCACTGACAAGGAACTTTGAAGGACAGTGCCAGTGAAATCAGTGATGCACCTGGGCGCGGAGGAGGAGGAAGGGAGGAGAGGAAAGGGGTAAACAGATCGACAGGGGTGCGAGGAGAGATGAAGACGAAAGCAGAGGTGGAACAGGTTGACAGATCGACGTTCGGTCGCGCCTCGTTCACCTCCGCTCGATGAATATTTTAGCCACTTCTGGCTTCAGCTGTCAGACCGCGTAACAGGATGCGCGTGAAAGAGAGGAAGGAATAGCAGATAGAGCGAGGATAGGGGATGATAGAGGACGAGACGATAGAGAATTCTAAGTATAACGGCGTATGGCCCCGCGAACTTTCGACCTCCGATGACCCGACCAAATGCAGACACCCCCACGACTTTCTCACCCCTCCTCCAGCCCCTTGCAATTATCCCGATCAATTAAGATGAGCTCTGTGCAAGATGTTCCACCCTTTCCCGTGAACACCTCATACATTCTATATTTATATACACCGATGCACTCCTGTTTCACTTCTGTTTTTGAACTAGAAGCAATTTATTAGCTTGTGATACTCTTAACGATCTAATCATTTGCGACTAATCAGAAGTGTTCATGTTAGCTGTCTGCTAGATCGTAGAGACAAATTAGAGTGGACATTAAGGGAGAGTATGTAAAAGGTTAATTCGATTGGAGAGTAATAGCTGTATCAGTTAGATAATTCGAGGTAATACCAGCTAGTTCAATGTCATGCTCCTAAAGTTAGTGTTAGTAATCGAGTTATCGACAGTTTGTCGTGGTGAGAGGAGCATGGAAATACATTATAAGTTGCATTATTATCGGTCGTTTCATCGCTCTAATGCCTTGAATGTCATCGGTTAGTCAGCTGAGATTCTAACAGGATCTGACGAAGTGCTAAAGCTAATCCCCATGGTCCGAAGGTCCAAAGGGATGCATTAAATTGGCCGTAACCGAGAACAAGCAGCTATAGTCTGCATATTCATAAGGCACGCACAAGGGTCGGTTAAATCGAGCGGTGAATTACGGTGGCGCTTTAAACTTTCTTTAAAAGCCGCGGGCGTATCCGTAATAGTTAAAGTCAACTGCAGAATTTAATTAATATTGCTACCTGCTTGTCTATGAAGGTTGAAACAAGCATAAGTGTATCATGTGTAACTTCCGCAACAGTGATTGAAACAAACGTTTGTCAAATGCAACGTGCGCGATAGCTTTGAATAGTTTATGCAACTTTTTTTTCCGTGTATTTTTTCTGTATCTCTTTCACAAGTTAACTTTATCCGGTCTATACATCAAGTATTACGGGCATTTTTGATATACCTATTGGAGGTGCATCGTCGAATTTGCATGTCGAAAACCATTATTTATAGAAACGCTGAGGCACGCTCGATTAACGCGACAGATTGATACACGAGAAATCGCTTTTGCATCGGGGAGGGGCGGCTGACTGCCGGGCCGAGCGTTCTGATAAAGTCCATCCGCCGCACACGCGTATAGCGTTACACGACACGTCGACGGATTCAACTGCATCGTCATAAATTTTGAAAAACACTGACGTTTTGCAACACTTTGCCGGACAAAAAGTCAAAGCGATGGTTGCGCGCCGTATGCATTTGACAAACATTTGTTTCAAGCGCACTGTTCCCCTTAGACGTCACTGGGATCGTTTAACGAAATTAACAATGATTACCAGGGCAGCATGATCTCGCAAGAGGCTTCCGTTATTTTACACAAAAATACCCTCCCTACCACCGTGCTATTTTCCAATCGATAACGCCAGATAAATGCAAAATATCACCAGTGCGCGCCTGCAAGTCTCCGTCTTGTTATCGAAGAGGTCTAATCGACACATATGTATTCGACTCGAGAATCATTTGAATTGATCATAGTACGCTATAGTCATGTAATTAATACCCCGTAATAAGAGTCTGTAGCAGGATCCAGATAATTAGTCCAGCATTACAGTATTATTAGCTCAACAGCCATTAAATCGTTTTCTTCTCTATGCAGTAATCTATTAGTTGTCGGCGAATCGTAATCTTTTAGTTTGACGTTAGTCACGTGCACTATCACGTGCTCTCCCATCTGGAGCCTCAAGGTTTCCCGTTCGACCAATCTTATTCAGTTGTATTTAGCTTTAGTAGTAAGCAGACGTTCGAATCTATTCATTCAAAAAGCTACGTTACTATGAGTACGAACGAAGAATACGATCTCTCGAAACTATTTGCAGAATCATTATCCAACGACAATGTTCTTATGTTAGCGACAACTGTTGATACCGGTAACCGTGTTCTCGGCAAATTGCTAAGCATACCACGCGGCGAATTGCTATAACCTGTGCATATTTGTAGGCTTCGAATGGGAGGCGACTGACGAATGCAAAGAGAAGTTTGATAAAAATGCTACGATCGTTAGGGACCGCGGAAAGATTTTCTTTAATGTTCCCAAAGACCAATTTGGGAAGGTACTGTTGCCTTAGTTAAATAGTGGTAGTACTCTCGATCGAGTGATAGTTCGCAATTTCTCTAATTATCGTATTTGCAGATTCAGGAAATGAGATCAATAGATAATATATACATTGTAGCAAATGTACAAAAGTTCGAGTTTTCGGGAACTGATAAAGAGTCCGATTTGAAACTATTCCGCGATGCTGTCCATAATAGTATGGATCTGAATAAGTGTTTGGGGGCTTGGAAGGAATTCACTGGTTTCCAAGGGAAAATATTTCCATCCAAAGAGGAATATGATGTTGCAGAGAAACAGTATAAGTCTGTGGAAAAACCTGTCCTTGATCCTAATTCTAGGGGTAAAAAAAGAGGGACTGACCCCACCCAAACATGTGAGGAGGAAATTTTGAGATACAGGGTAACATGTGAGAGAACAGGCAAGCATGTGTTTGAGTCAGGTGAAATAGCTAGAGCCATTGGTGGAGAATTGCAAGACAAGTACCACTGGCTTGTAGATTTAACTACCTATCACTTAGAAGTATATTGCAAGCTAGTCAAGGGTAAGGGAAAATAGATTTGTGACAAAGCATGATTAGCAATACAAATTACTAAGCAGTATTATTACTATTCATAGATGAACTAGTAACACAACTGCGTGTAACACATGAGTCTAAACACAGAAGAAACATTGTTGCTTTCGGGCCAACTACTCTTAGGGCAACAGTATGTTATAATTTATTGAGACTCGCTCATCCAAAGAAAGGAGAAATAATAATGGACCCCATGTGTGGTGGGGGTTCCATCCCCATTGAGGCTGTACTTGCTTATCCCTACTCCTTTGTATTATGTGGGGACAACCACCCAAAAGCTGTGCTCAGAGCTAAGTCTAACATCGACTCATCCAGTGGTGAAGCTAAGATTGACCTCTTGTATTGGAGTGCCTTTGATCTGCCATTACCTAAGTATTCCGTTGACATCATAGTTAGTGACATGGTACATATTAGAAACATCAAGTAGCAATAGTGTTAAATATCAGTGTGTAAAAGGTTTGTTTATTCCAGCCTTTTGGTAAAAGAAGTGGTACAAAGGTAGATAATAGAGTATTGTATAAAAACTGCTTGATTGAATTTGGAAGAGTGTTAAAGCCATCAACAGGCAGAATGGTGTTATTGACATATGATAGACACAGTTTCAATCAGGTAGATGAATGTGAATATTGATATTTAATAGGATATTACTTATTTTCCTCATATTTGGATTGGTATTTCAGGCATTGAATGCAGCTGGTAACATGTTCTGGGTGACAAAGATGTTGGGGGTCAATATTGGTGGTCTCCAAGCAGCAGTTTATGTGATAAAGAGAACTGACATAGATCATGAAAAGTACAAACCAAGAAACACATCCAATTATAGTCATAATCATAATCATAAACGCTGACTATTTATTAACATACACCAGGACAGAATATTATTTTTGAATCAGGATGTTGGTACAAGAAGAGTTTAGTTTTTTTATACAAAAAGAGTCTATATTATTTTGTACAAGTAGCATTGACAAACAATAATTAGTTTCAAAAATTTATAAGAAGAACTTTCTTCTGCTGGTTTCCATTTCGTGTCTCCTTCCTTGTATGATCCATTCATAGTCCCCATGTTTGCTGTCAAAGGTGCCATGCTGTAAGGATCTTAGTTTCAAAGTAAATCTTGGTCCTAGTTCTCTTAATCTGGCTTTTCCAGTTTTAAGATCAAACTGATATCTATAATTGTCCAATTGAATGTAGATTAGTGCATAGAACTTGGTCTTCTCTCTTCATGTTTAAGAAATAAGTTAAATAGTTTTATGCTTTGACTATACCTGTGGTGCCTGAAGAATACGTAGTCCCTCTGATTGTGGAAAGTTACCACTCTTCTCCCTTTGAATTCGGGTTCATAGTGAAACAATGCACCTAACATTCTACCTACCGTATACCCTAGCCTTGTGGTAAAGTTGTTTAGGATCACTTCTGGCCTGTGTTCTGTAATTTCTTTGTGACTCTTCTTTAAATCAGTTGTTAATTTGACATTGCTAAGCTTGAAATGAGCTGTAGGCCCATCAGGTAAATGTATAACCAGTAGACCATCTAAGAATATTTTAAGGAAGATACTGGCATCTAAAAGTAGGACTAAATTATATTTGCAATATTCATAATTATGTGAAAAGGATACTAGGCTTGCATCTGTCTTCATTAATGACAATAATGTCAGTGAAATTCCTTGCTATCGCGCTTTTTACCATCTTTTTAACACCAGAACGATTTCTGTATAAAGACAGTGAGTTTGGAACCATCCTGTTCAATTCTCTCCCAAAGATTCTCGTTTTTCTCGTGGGATTGTCTGCATACGTGATGAGAACTTTCGGTTCATACTCGTGCTTGTAGTAAGAAGCAAATTCATCGTGCTCGAAGTCAACTTTTAATTCCTCATTAGCTTCATCGTCAAGACTGCCTACGATCGTAGTCTCATCTTTCTCCCTTAAGCTTTCGATCGTGTGTGGCACCTGTTTTGGTGCACCTTCCTGTATTCTTTGTTTCTTGGCCTCCTTCTTGGCTTTCGCCTTTGCTTTCTTGAGTTTCTGGCATTTCAGGTGTCGAACTGCTTTGCACTTGATGTGATTAAAGTTGCTGTCAGATGGTAGTTTAACCTCCGGCACTGCTTCTTCGGAACCACCCGCTTCATCGTCTTCTTTTTTCTTCGATATATCTTCGACTGTAAACTGACTCAGCGGGTTTCTTCTCAAATTCTTCACCTTCATCTTTGCAGTTTCGATTAAATATCAGTCACTATCGCGCACGAAAACTTAAGCCATGTGCTTCTGATTACATTTCACGCGGTCATCTATACTAACCGTTCTAGAACGTCGACCACAGAGTGCATTAGCGGCCCAGAAAACATTCGGCCTCATTCAAATGTGGATGATCAGCATTATATGCCATGGTAAATTTTGTGAGTAGTTTGCAATATGACTCCAAGGCTTAAGTAATAAGTTTCAATATGTCTTATAGAAAATAGTCTTTATTTCATTGTATCACTTGTTGTATAATACAGAGTCAAAAGGATTTGGGAAGAGACCTTAATAATTCTTATGATTGTAGCAAATAGAGTGTTGATTTGCAGATAGAATGGTTTTACAAATTTTCTAGTCTATTAAATGTAATTAAATATATAAGAATAATTTACAATTTATAATCTTAAACAATATTACAGAAACTTTAATGTCAACCATAACACCACAAAGACAACCACTGAAAAAAGGAATATGTAGACTATGTAATAGTTATGGCTGCCTTTGGACAATCGTAAAACTCGTGCTACCGATGCACCCAATGATCCACTAGTCCTTTCAAAATCTTCATCCTATAGTTAGATGAGTATTCATTATTTGCATTGGTATCTTAATCATACGGTAGACAATTCTAGAAGGTCTTGCAATTACCATTCCTTGGAGAACTTTATCCTGATACTTTACTTCATTGCCAATGTCTATGGACAATGATTTCAGGGCATGAATTTTCCCCTTCAATTCATCTGTCATTCTTTCATTTTCATCCTCCAGTACATTCTGACCGGATGTTGTTGGTAATGGCTCATAGCCATAATCTACCGCAGAGAAATTGTTGGATTAACCCAGCACAAATTGGGAAATGATTAGGAGCAAGACAATATTGTCACTTCTATTCCTTACTTGTGTGGTTCCTCCGCATTTTGCTCTCAATCTTGATGACTTATGGTACAACTATTGTAGTTTAAAAAAACCTAGTTTCTCCTACGACGTCGTTATTCACAATGTACAAGCAAAAACTGTGCTTTAAGAAACAGCTTGATGAATTTCTCTTTATTAATGTGAAGTCTCATAAACGTGTTGGTTCAAGCAGAGTGAAGTACTCTTCTGAAAAATTAGTAGATTCATTGCATATTGCAGTCGATTAAGTGCATTAGACTTTACGCTTAAAAATTGGATTAATGGAGCTGTCAAGTGGCAGCAAAGTAAGGATGCACACCAGTGTATGTACACGTAAACAACACAAGCAGGGCGCATGTAAGTACGGCTACACGTCACAGTGATGTGTAACCAGGCATACCAACGATTTCGCATGGTAATGCCAGCTATGGTGAATATAGATTATGCCAAAATCATGACGGAGCATACAAAACGCAAGCTGCGAAAATGCATAGCTAAATATAAAGTATCTTAGGTATATATAAAAGGATCGGATGGGTATGAGTGGGTTAGTCTACAAGTAGCATTTAAAGAGGGCAGACCCGCTGGGTCTACCCACAGATCCGTTTTATTGTACTTTACACGGATATAAGAACTAATCCGCATGGTATAATAATATCTTGAGAATAATAGTGCAGAAGAACTTGTCATTCACCAGTGTCGTCTTCTACTGCAATTAGACGTGACTGATTCTTTATTGCTCCTTCAATAAGTTTGCCATTCTCAACGAGTATAAGAGTGAATAAAGCACTTTTGTCTATCTATCAGCATAGTAGTGATTTAACTTGAAATCGCGCGTACTTAACGTCATTTCAGTATCGCCACCACATTAGAGCCATCATATTCAATGTTCAAGTTACACGAAAGACAATTTCTCCACTCATTCTTTTCGGATTTCTAAATCGAAAGCCTTCGGAAGTAAAAAATGGTAAAAAATGCAGAACAAAAAAATCATATTTCTGAAAAAATTGAAAATATTATGTTGTATATATTTCGTTAACAGGCATAATTTTTATTTTTTTCAAAATTGTAAATCTACTGATATAGGAGATATAAAATGAAAACGAGATTTTTTTCGGTTTTTTATTTTTCACGGCTAGAATTTTGAATTCAAAAATCTATAAAAATTTCACAACATGCGCCTCATCAATAGACATGCCTCTGATTTTTGTCAAAATAGTAGATGTACTGGTATAGGAGATATAAAATGAAAACGAGATTTTTTTCGGTTTTTTATTTCTCACGGCTAGAATTTTGAATTCAAAAATCTATAAAAATTTCACAACATGCGCCTCATCAATAGACATGCCTCTGATTTTTGTCAAAATAGTAGATGTACTGGTATAGGAGATATAAAATGAAAACGAGATTTTTTTCGGTTTTTTATTTCTCACGGCTAGAATTTTGAATTCAAAAATCTATAAAAATTTCACAACATGCGCCTCATCAATAGACATGCCTCTGATTTTTGTCAAAATAGTAGATGTACTGGTATAGGAGATATAAAATAAAAATGTGATTTTTTTCGTTTTTTTATTTTTCACGGTTAGAATTTTGAATTCAAAAATCTATAAAAATTTCACAACATGCGCCTCATCAATAGACATGCCTCTGATTTTTGTCCAAATAGTAGATGTACAGGTATAAGAGATATAAAATAAAAACGTGATTTTTTTAGGTTTTTTATTTTTCACGCCTTGGATTTTGAATTTAAAAATCTATAAAAATTTCATAATATGCGCCTCATTAGAATACATATCTCTAATTTTTTTTTAAATTTTACTTCCACAGGAATAGGAAATATCATGCAAATACATTTTTTTGCGTGTGTACCACCCCCCTTTCCCCTCACAGTGAATGCAGGAAAAATATTCTAAGTTCTTTTTCTTGGTAATTCATAACGTCATTGAAATTCCAGGAATTCGCAGATATCACGGATCGAAAATACCTCCTCGCACATTCTATGTTCCTGTTACAAAGTTGGAAAATTTTCCGGAGTTTTTCGATCAAAATTGAAGTTTTGTAACAGGAACATAGAATGTGCGAGGAGGTATTTTTTGGCTGTGACGTCATGCGAATTCCTAGAATTTCAGTGACGTCACAGGTCCCGAATACCTCCTCGCACATTCTATGTTCCTGTTACAAAGTTGGAAATTTTTCCGGAATTTTTCGATCAAAATTGAAGTTTTGTAACAGGAACATAGAATGTGCGAGGAGGTATTTTTTGGCTGTGACGTCATGCGAATTCCTGGAATTTTTGTGACGTCACAGGTCCCGAATACCTCCTCGCACATTCTATGTTCCTGTTACAAAGTTGGAAATTTTTCGCGAATTTTTGGTCTGAAATTGAGATTTTGTAACAGGAACATAGAATGTGCGAGGAGGTATTTTTTGGCTGTGACGTCATGCGAATTCCTGGAATTTTCGTGACGTCACAGGTCCCGAATACCTCCTCGCACATTCTATGTTCCTGTTACAAAGTTGGAAATTTTTCCGGAATTTTTCGATCAAAATTGAAGTTTTGTAACAGGAACATAGAATGTGCGAGGAGGTATTTTTTGGCTGTGACGTCATGCGAATTCCTGGAATTTTCGTGACGTCACAGGTCCCGAATACCTCCTCGCACATTCTATGTTCCTGTTACAAAGTTGGAAATTTTTCCGGAATTTTTCGATCAAAATTGAAGTTTTGTAACAGGAACATAGAATGTGCGAGGAGGTATTTTTTGGCTGTGACGTCATGCGAATTCCTGGAATTTTCGTGACGTCACAGGTCCCGAATACCTCCTCGCACATTCTATGTTCCTGTTACAAAGTTGGAAATTTTTCGCGAATTTTTGGTCTGAAATTGAGATTTTGTAACAGGAACATAGAATGTGCGAGGAGGTATTTTTTGGCTGTGACGTCATGAGAATTCCTGGAATTTTCGTGACGTCACAGGTCCCGAATACCTCCTCGCACATTCTATGTTCCTGTTACAAAGTTGGAAATTTTTCGCGAATTTTTGGTCTGAAATTGAGATTTTGTAACAGGAACATAGAATGTGCGAGGAGGTATTCGGGACCTGTGACGTCACGAAAATTCCAGGAATTCGCATGACGTCACAGCCAAAAAATACCTCCTCGCACATTCTATGTTCCTGTTACAAAACTTCAATTTTGATCGAAAAATTCCGGAAAAATTTCCAACTTTGTAACAGGAACATAGAATGTGCGAGGAGGTATTCGGGACCTGTGACGTCAGTAAAATTCCAGGAATTCGCATGACGTCATGAAAATTCGAGGAATTTCAGAGCATGTAGACTTGGAAAATTTTGGCTAAGACATTTGGCATTTACATTGAATTGTTTTAAAAGGAAAGAACGCACTCAGGAAGAGAATAATAAAATGTGTATTTATTAAAATGAACAAATATGAAAGCATTTTGCCACTTTATTGAATGTCATAGAATACAATTTTTATTATACATTATACTTACATGATGCACGTTTTGGGTTCTTTATTGTACACAAGTTTTATATTGTAAAGTTATATGTGTAACATAACTCAATAAGACATACATTGCTTTATTACTATAATAAATTTATTAGAAGTGGACAAAAAGAAGTTATTCATTATACCTTCTCATTGCTGTTTCGCAAAAACGTGTTCGACAACCCTATCTATTTAAAAGAAGTGGCGCACTATTATATAATGCTCGCTGCCTATAGATCGATACAGGGGTTTGAACTGGTTTGAACGACGATGTTCACAGTGGCGCTGATAACACTAGACTAAAAGTTTCGGAAGGAGTGTCTCCTCTTTCTTTGATCACTCTGTGTGATCTGTGTCCGGGCGCGTGTCGCGCACAGTGGCAAGATCTGGGTAGAAGGTGTTGACGGAACGAAAATGTTGTCGAGACTTGCTCTGCGTAATAGTAAGAAGCACATAGAAATGAAATAATTATATCTTTCCATTAATATTACTGTCTCTGGTTTGATTCAGTCAAAGCTGTCTAGCTTTTTAAATTCTGTGACAATTCCCGTGGCAGACATGACGGTTGTTTTACCGCCATTATGTAATATTTCTCTATGAATTTTGCAATATTTTCACGGAAAATAGAATCACATCTTGCAATACTTGTTACATAAAAATATCCCATTGATCGACACGCCACTGGCTCGTAGTCTTTGCTCTCTATGGTATTTAGATTGAACTTAAAGTCATGACTAGCCACTGCTCCAATTTCTATTACTATACTTTGAGTTCATTATTAAGTCCTTCTGTATATTGACATGCTTTCGTTTCTAAGTAAGTGAGTAATGAGACTCTATTATTACTTTTACAGTGCAGGTTTTACCTGCTGCAGCACGTGCCCTGCAAACAACTACAAGCACGTCTGCAAAAGATTGGTCCGTGGATAGCCAAGGTCTGCCAAGACCAGTGAGGCTCGATAAGGGCGGCCGTGTAAGGTGGGGTTTTGTTCCTGATGAGTGGTTTACTTTCTTCTACAACAAAACTGGAGTCACAGGTGATTTATACACCATCATTAACATATTCTTAGGTCTTGAAAGTAAGAAAAAATGTTTAAAATAAATTTATCACCAGGACCCTATGTTTTCTTGGGCACTGTCGGCACATACCTTGTCTCTAAGGAATGGTATGTTTTGGAACACGAGTTCTACAATGGATTATCCTTCATTATAATATGGATAATCTTGGTGAAAAAGTTTGGTCCACAAGTTGCTGACTTCGTTGATAAAGGTATTAATGAAGAGAAGGAACAGCTATTGAAAGCCAGAGAAGACGCGTTTCAAGACATGAAAGACGCAATTGCAAAGATCGAATTTGAGAAGAAAAGGACACAAGCGTCAGTCATCGTTCTGGATGCTAAGAAGGAGAACATTTTAATGCAATTGGAAGCTGCTTACAGAGAACGCATGTCTAATGTGTACAATCAGGTGATCTATCTATCGATTATCAAACAACTCTTTCCCCTTTGAATTAAAAAATTTCTATGCTATTCATACATCAAATTTCTCATTAATTTGTAGGTGAAGAGACGCTTGGACTTCCAGCTTCAAACAGATCTAGTTGAACGCAGAATATCCCAGAAACTTATGTCCTTATGGATCATTGACAATGTCATGAAGTCCATTACACCTGACTTGGAGAAGCAAGCCCTTCAACAGTGCATTACTGATTTGCAAGCCCTTGCAAAAGCTTAAGAGTTGCAAACTATGCTAGAATGAATAGAAAATATCACTAGCTATGTGCAAATTGTGCTAGCAAACGGTGCTCTGTATTTCAAAGATCACCACCTCAATTCTGTATTGGATACATTGTATGAGAAGCCAACCATGGATGAGAACAATAAATTTGAGAATGAAAACCCAATCAATTTAGTCTTGCAATACGACTCATATGTGGAACTGTTAAAATAATGAATGTGCCATTACTATGTGAGAATGCAAATACTAATATTTAAAAAGTTAAACATTGAAATATAAATAAAGACTCTTGACACGTTTATTTGCCCTTCCTGATTGTTATAAGATTTCTATGCACCATTAGTATGTTTTGTTGTTCGCTGCAAAAGACTTATAATATAAATTTAGATGACGGTACATACTATCATCAACAATCGACTGAGATTTCGATACTTTTGGCTCCGAATAATATGAAGTGTACGTACAAACTTTCTGAAAGCCTTCGCTTTCCAAGATTTTTTACGTATAACCTAGGTTAGGTCACGGCGGTAGCAAGCAATATGAAGCAGAAGAAATCTTAAACGTCATCAAATCGCTGCCAGTCATCTGCTGTCATTATTTGTGAAAATGGCTTGGCTTTCTGGTCTGGCCGACAAAGCCGAGAATTTGTTAAATAAGATAGATAAAAATACCGCGGCAGTTTTAAACAAAGATAAATACGAGCTGTCGCAACCTCAACTAACCGAAGTTACATGGAACCCACCCGAACCACGGTACTGTAAACTGTGATGAAAAGTTTTGGTAGCAATGTCATTCAGTGCTTTATAAGACGTAATTTGTTTGTTTTAGCCACGCAAATACTTGTGTTACGAATTCGCCTGTAGCATCTTCCAGGCATTTCCCTCATATTAGATCCACTCCAAATCTAGCATCTTTGGCAACAACCACCACAGTTCCCTATAAAGATGATGAGCTTCTAACATTTTTAAATACACCTGATGCTAGTCCTAGAAAACTTGCTACAGACAACCTGATATCACCACCCACGCCTTCTTCATTAATTGTGGAACATCCTACAGATACAACGGATTCAATATCAGACATGTCACTGCATAGTAATTGCTCCAGTCCGCATTTTGACAGCACAACAGTGAAGAGTGAGAGTGAAGAGCACCAAATAGATGCTAATGTTGCTACCGATGAGACCTATGTCTATAGTGGTGTTCAGCTGCCAAGTACAGTGGTAGAAAATCAAGTGATTGAGGTAATAGAGCAGGATGAAGAGGCAGAAAAGGATCCTGAGCCAAGTAGTAGTAACGAGACAAAGAAATGTCCAGTGGAAGTACAAAGAAATGTAGGAGAGAAGAATCAGAGTGTTGGAAAGCAAGAAACAGATTATCAAAAAGAAATCATTGTAATTAATGAAAAATTAGAAAATCTAGAGTTGGAAAAGCAAGAACTTACCAAGCATATAGTGGATCTGCAAACTGCTCTGGAAAGAAGTAGACTGGAAGTGAATTCAACTAGGTCAGATTTGGAGCAACATAAAGCAAGAGCTTTTAAAACTTTACAAGAGAAAGAAAAATTAATCGCGGAACTAAGACGGAATGAAATCGCGGGAATGGACGAAGCTACTGCAATGGAATTAGATCAATTAAGGTATTGAAATCGCACACAAACTAGAGAGTTTTTAATTAATATCTTTTATAATTATTCGATAATTGTCGACTCAAACTTCTAGGCAAGAACGGGATACTCTTAGAGAGGAAAATTTGCATACCTCTGAACAATTAAGAATAGTACGCGAAGAATTGATGAATGCGGAAATAAAACTTGAAAAAATTCGGCAAAAAACTAATGAGGCAAATACCCAGGCACAGGAAATTTTGACTACTGAAAGGCGTAGGCGACTTGACGCGGAAGAAGATGCTAAGACTCACTCAGAGGCATGTTATATCAAATGCAATTGCCCTGTTAAAATTGTCAAACCATGAAAAATGACTAAACTATTAATTATTACAGGAAGCAAGATCTTTAAAAGACGAGCTACTCCGTCTACGAAGTAGCTACACTACACAGTTACAAAAGCAAGAGTCTGAAATAGCACGACTTAGAATACAATTATCAGCATCGTCAACACCGAGCAGTGCAGTTGAAACTAGGCTTACAACACTCACGCAAACTTTAGTTATGAAGCAGCAAGCGTTGGAAAACTTAACTACCGAAAGAAACGCTTTGCGACTTCAGTTGGAGAAAATCGAAGTGAGTTTAATTAAATGTTACACTCCCAGCATTACCCGTTCAGAATGCAATCTACTTTATACCAATTGTCAAACAGCACGAGTTCCGGAATACAAGACGAAACGTATCGTACAATAACGTTAACGATACTGATGACGCGAAAGCACAAGTCCCAACATTTTTATTGGAGACACCATTTGATACCGGTGTTACGAGACGCGTAAAGAGAGCTTACTCTTCGTTAGATGCTATCAGTATTCGAACAGGTGTATTTCTGAGAAGATATCCTTTAGCGAGAATCCTGGTCTTAATTTATATGGTACGTACAATAGCCCTGCCCTTGGAAAGTATTAGAATAACTCCTGGATACAAATTCACTATGTTGCAGGCGCTGTTACAATTTTGGGTCCTGATTGTCCTCTTTTCTCAATCGCCGGACGCCCATTAGTATATAGGAATTTTATTTATACTATATATACATAATAGGAAATTACATTCTTTTTTAAGCAGTATAGACTATATTTATGTTATATATATATATCGCGAGATTAGCTTTTTGTAAATACTGCGTAAGGTAGCAAGCGCGATGTTACATACCGTCATGATTCTACTGAAAATCACCGATATCTTTTGGGAATATTGTAAATTATTAAAATTGACATTCCATACGTATGATTCCCTATACTTGTAAAATAAATTCGCCCGTGCAAAGTTGTTAATGAAAATAAATTTTCGCGAGCCAGTGAAATATACTCCCACGTAATGAAATCGTCATTTATTTTTTCTACATTGAAAACGTTATGTAATACTATAAAGGTATCTAGTGAATATAACATGAAGTGTGAGAGCAACAAAAACCAAAATAAATAAGTTATCCATACCGAGTCGTAATCTTCCTCCGTACTTTCTTAGCGTAAATCGAATGAAGTTAGTGATTGATTGAATCTATGATTTCTCTTACAATGCTATTCTTTAACGTTAAATAGAACGATTAGTATTTCTGATGGCTGTCAAATATCAAATGAGACACCGAAACATATCACTGCAAACGATTATTAGAATGATCCAGAACAATATGGGTAATTTTCTGTAGATATGAAAGATCGAAGAATCATTTGGAAATAACAATGTCTAAAGTTTAGTTCTAAATACATATTACTTCAGAGCAATGCACAGCGGAGTGGACGCGAAACACAGGAAAAACCCTAAATATTATACACGAATTACTGCTATGCTTTCTGTTATGATTGTTAATGCTTGATTTTCGCTTATGACTACGATCCGTCTTATACGAAAGACCGATATACACTGAATGCTATGATATGCTGTGGTAGACTCAGGTAGATCCCCCCCACTATTCCCCACGGCTACCTGCCTGAGTCTATTGTGTTTCAGGCAACCCCTACCACAAATTTTTGTAAGTCGTAAATATCGAAGGGTTCTTTTCATGGCTGAGGAACCGTAATATTTTTTCTGCGTCGTGACGAAACTTTGGATTCTATTTCATTTAGAAAATCGGTTTCCCTAATTTCGCAGCTACATCTGGCTTGCAAGAATGCCAATTGGAGAAGCCTATGAGAAACAGTTATTATATTAAATTCCGATACAGCTGCAGTGTGGGACATATGTTTTTTGACCACTCTAGTAGTGGGAGTACGAGCCGTATGAAAGACTGCAAGCCAAATGTCCCTCAAGTTCTGATACCTGCAAAATCGCTTACTAAAAGAATCAATAAATTGAAGTCGAATGTCAAATACGAATGTGCGACAACTTATAGTTACGGCTACAATGGAAGAAGAGAATAATATTTATTACGAAGAACGATCGATTCGGGAGATAACACTCCTTCGATCTGAACTCGGTAACCACAAACATGTGAAAGGAATCATCACTTATCACATATGCAAGTTCAGTACAAAGCAAAAGGATCATATCCCAGAAATACTACACGATTATCACACGATTACAAGAATTGCTAAACGTCGGGATGAACATTGCTTCTCAAAAATTCATAATTACGTAAAAACAATCACCCACGGTAGTGTAATAAATTAATAGATGAAATTGCAGCCGATTCTTCTTTAGCGACTGACTGGAGGGAAGATTTAGAACGACAATTATTCATCAAGATCATCTCATATCCTATCAACGTCATGACGAAACGTATACAATCTCATGTTGACGGTCGAGCCTGTCACTCACTACGCTCGCACGTACATCTTTTCACAGTCATTCTGTTCGCATACCATTTCCTCGCATTCATACCTTCACAGCCAAGACGGTACACATTACACTTAGAACTCCAAACGTAACTTTCCCGCATACATGAAACGTTCGATTGGTACACTTAGTCGCCGATGACACCGTAGTGTGTGTGAACTCACTCTACCATCATCGATTTCATATAATTACAACCGTATCCTATCTACGATGGGTGATTACTCTTTTATCAAGAAAATTGCCATTTGGCCAAGCCCGTTATATGGCGGCTTAATAATCATGTTAGCACTATATTACTACACGCAATATGTACTTCCGAAAAAGTTATTTACTTGTAAAGGCTACGCTAACACTACGAAACACACTGAATGTGTACCTGATTGATATTTGTTCACCGCTAAGTAGAGAACGAAGGTGTTAGAGGAGTAAACTTAATCAAATTATTGCTCTGCTCCGTACATCCATACTATATCGCTAAACGAAACACTTACTCTGGAAGCTTACACGTTACACACCTATTCGATAGGCTTTGCGAATATTATGATTTTCACTCGGACAATATGCCTCCACGAATGGAAGCACAATGCAATCTAATGAATAGGACAAATCCATGGAGATAGTTGTGTCGATTATTATTACAGCCTAAAGATGCCTTTGCGAATCTGTCACTCTATTTCTACAAAGTACATACTATCAAGTACGACAGACTAAAGGCCATCTCGTACGATGAAGCCAAGTATAATAAAGTATTCGGTGATACAACTGCTATAGGATTCGGACTGGATAATAGAAATATAATAAATACACGTCGAGCTTTCTCCCATACGCCTCACACAGATCGTACAATATTACTGAACCGCATGCAGACTCCTATCGAGAACTAAAGCGAGGAACAATCTAAAGGTCCTAAAAGTATCGCTGTCCCTATGTGTCTGACGCACAGAGAAGCACGCTGCTATCTATATACTGTTTCTTCGTGCCCCCCCCACTTCCCTATGTACACGCACATGTTCACGTAAACCGCATAATTTGATCGCGTCGCTGTCCTTCGCCTTGAAGACAAGGGAACCCTACCACAGATTACCTCTCTTGGTGCGTACACGTGCTTATCCGAAAGGAGCTCAGGTGCGCTTTAAGGTTCCTCGCCGGAGGAGGACTCGCTCTCCCAATCGGAGCAGCTGCACGAGGACGCATCGTCTTTCATCGAGGCTGAGCTCGAAGAGTCCGGAGTTGGAGGTAGCGCCGGACTAGCCACAGCTTCTTCCGTGCTCGAGGAATCCGCAGCCTCTTTGCGACTCTCCTCTTGCTGCTTCTGGCGACACTTGTTCTCCGGATTGTTCATCACAGATCTTATGAATTCGCTCGTTTCCGCGCGTAGAGCGTTCACCTTCTTCTGGAGGATGTTATTCCGTCGTACCAATGCCATCGTGCGCACCACAATGTCCAAGAGACCTGCAAGCACGCGGACACATGTAATGTAGTTTTTGTCACGCGCTCTACGTAACTCGTGGAAAGCTATTTAGTGACGCGCGGAAATACCGCTGACCATTTACGAGAAGATTAAAGTGGGATTGAAATGTATAAACACTTGCGGGGTGGGAATACCGCATATGTGTATAAATATGCATGCGTTTCACGGTACATGGGATTAAATGTCAAGCGGAATAAATTCCTGGCTTATTGAAATGGATTACTGGAAATCAGATATTCCGGCTGAACGCATTGCAGGCTTTATTAAAGCTCTTCCGATACATTGGAGGAAATAAAGCGAGTAAAATACCTTCTCGGCGAGCGAGCACCATTTTCCACTGTTCCTCTAAGTCGGCAGGTACCCTGGCTGCGAGCTGGGGCACAACTGAACCCAGGAAGACCGGTGGACAGGAATCATTAAGACCAGCTGGATCCCAGTGCGGACTCTCCGGTGGTGTCAAGGGTGCCGTTCCACTAGGTGCGGCATCCAATCGTCTTAATTCCAATCTCTGTTGTTTCGAGATGCCAGCATTCGGCACTCTATGTCGCCGCCGGGAGAATGGGCTAGCACTACTCCTCGACACTGGCAATTCCGATAGACAAACCGTGGGTGCCATTGTTTCTCCAAAATCTGTGAACCCACAATCAACGATCTTTTGTCAATACAAATTATATGCGAGCTATAATTTCAACGAAGAATAACGCCCACATATGAATCAATAAGAGAAATGATGTTTGAATGTAATGTAACATCATTAGCATTGAAAATAACTCCGCAAACTTCAAAGGTGTTAATCCGATTAGAGGAAAGGTGCAAATATTTTTCAAATTCAGAACATTCCAGGTGAACTAACACTGGGAGCGCTAACTGCTCAAAGGGATGAAATGTATGCGAGACCACCTGCGTTTCACATTTGTCGCCACTTCTATTTGCACGTGTGCGCTCATCAAATATTTAATCGGAAAGCTATAATGCGAGCAGTCATTCATGAGAATACGGCAACTTCTACTACCAAGCAACACACGTGTTCGATACGTCATAGACTATCGATCAGGGTAATTGTTCGGTCAGCGGTGGTTCGAGGTATGCAAGCATTTGCGTAATTCGATGAAAGGAGCAATCGATGACCCGTATTCTCAAATAGCCCTGTATGTGGCCAGCCACATAAGCATCATCCCCTTTATACCCATGGCTAAACTAAGAGCATGATTTCACAGCAGAGTGAAATTATCATTGCGCGGAGCAATGAAACGCCGAGCAAAAAGTCGCCAATAAAGAATGACCCGAATGCAATTGCACTCTTACGTAAATACTGGTGACCAGCACATCCGATGAGGCAACCCTATCTGCATAATACGGAACGTTACATTTCATCAACTATCAAGCTGCGTCTATTACACATAAAACATTTCCTAACCGGAATTTCTACGAAGTTCTACTTCCCAGGAATATCGCGTGAACTTCCTCCAATACTACGGAATATATGTGGAGCGTGTGGTCTGGTTGGAACGTCATCAAACGCACACGTACGAGCCAAATGACTTAGCCCTTGGAACCGGAGGATATTTGATTACTCCATAGAGGGTGCAATCGATGCACTCCCAATTAATGCATTCATGCAATTCGCTTGGAGCGAGATTGTGCGATGTATCAAATTATACCAACGCAATTTACGGAGCACGCTGTGAGGGAGCGGAGTCCCGGATCCTGACAGAGTTCAAGGAGAAGCTCCATAATTTACCTTGACCGCAGGTCGCTCTTGCCGTTCTCGACATGCGAGTTTGCACTATCTGCATGGACAAAGCTCCGGTAACAACGGGGAGGGGAATTCGCTTCCCCCGGGCAGAGAGAAGAAATGATTAAATTATGAAACTCATAAAACACGAACGCGCTCCGGGGCACAGCCTGAAAGACTACCTTCGCTATAAGTGTTATGCCATAGATTATTAAGCGGTCGTTTTATGCAGAAACTAACGCGTCTCACTGCACATTTGTATGTGAATAAAAAATGCTTATATTTAAATAAATTTCTATTATTTTATTCCTAGATAGTTTATGCACTGAATGTTACGTATCTCTGTAATGTAACCCGCAGAATGTAATTTAATATAAAAACATAAGAATGCTTGAGCATAAAAACATTATTTGTGTAAGCCACAAATAACATCGAAATCTAAACCAAAGTTTTTCCTACGGAAAAACCCATTCATCTGCTATGTTATCACCATTTTTAGATCGCACAAAACAGGGTTCAAGGGAAACGCGTTTAAAGTTCGCGAGCAATGATAAACTCGGTGTTTTCTAGAGTCCAAAAGTCCCTCAAATTACGAGGGCAACTTATCGGAAATATTGGACCTCCATATCAAGTCTTGCACGTAATTCGATTAAAACGATCGGCGCTCGTCGATGTCGTCGGGGAGGATGGGAGCGGCAAAAGTGCTTCTCGGGATTACAGTGGCGGGCGCGCTGTAAAATTAGCCGTCTGAGATGTTATTTCGAGACAAAAGCGACGCGGTTCACCTCGACCGTGGCGAGTTACACGTGTGCAACGGTGCCGGCTGGCGGCGACGCGATCGATGCAGGCGATGACCTGATTACAGTGAAACGTCTCTCCTCCACACGTGCCTGTACCGAAATAAAATAATGAACAAGGCATTCGCGCGCGAAACCCATCGACCAACAGCCACCCCACCCCTCTCTCTCCACACCGCTTTAGCTCACGATTTTATTACCATGTGCCACCGCGAAACAATACCCTTTCACGATACTACGATAGCCCTAAAGTAGCGTGAAAATTACCCGGGGTTAATGACCCGGTAATCGAACTTCTCAGAAAGTTGTCCCAACTCTTACCATCGGCCGCGTGCCTTTCATTCAAAAGGGAAACTTTCGAGCATCAATGAAAGAGCGCTCGACCTATTATCCGGCATGAGGAAGACACTAACTTGTTCGATAGACAATAACGTCTGTATGGCAGATGGAGCGCGAGCACGGCTATTATTTTCCAAGTGCACGGGTCGAGGCGATATATCCCTTCTCTGCTCTTTATGCCGGCGGAAGAGGAGGGTCTCTCCGAAAGCAGAAGGCAAGCTGATGCCGCCGTGATGTCTTCAGACAAGGGGAGAGCCCCCAACGATAATTCCGTATCGCGACAAGAGAGAAAGAGGGTGCGATAGAGAGCCGCCGAGGAAGGGAAGCGGGCGGAAGGGTGGGACGGGGTAGCGTAACGATAATTCACAGGGAAGCAGGCGTGATTTATCGCCGGCGGCGAAAGTGTGTTAGCCGAAGTACACACGCAATCCTCTGTGTATCCCTTGCAGCCGGCAAGGGTGGAGAAACGAACGAACCAACGAACGAACGCACGCGCGCACGCTCTTTTGGCTTCAATAAAAGCTGGATCACTGGAAAAAAGGCAGATGCGTCGCACCTTGGCGGATTCGGTACGCGCGGCGCGGCGTGTCCCACATTTTCGGAAACCGTTGGGTAATCAGAAACTGCGATACCCTTCCCATGTGTTCTATTGATGGGATTGGCACTATAGAAATAGCGGAACCCTTACAGTATAAGCCCGCTTTAACCCCAATGGAACGGTAACGCCACTGTTCCCCGTTGCGGAAACAACGAGCGCGAGAACTGCCGAGTGCCGGCCTCCTATAGAATCGTACGGCAGGGGTTGCTCTTGCTCTCGCTCTCTGTCGGCGATAGAGAGGGGGAGGGTGGACGGGAGAAAAAAATCGGGGGAACTGGGTGGCCTTCCGATGACGAAGGACGCACGTGCCGAGTGAAAATTTTTCGCTCGGCCTTTTTTAAAAGTGCCAGCTGCCGAGTCTCTCTCTCTCTGTCTCTGATCGATCACCGACAATCCGTTCGCAGCGGGTCACTCGAGTTCACTGCGCTCCCCGAGGGGGAAAAAAGGGATATACGTCGATCCTTGGAAAAAGTCGAAGTCCTAATGCGCGACGAAATGCAACACGCGCACTGACTAAGCGAAAACTCGGTCGATTGGAAAAAAAGGCAGCAGCAGCAGCAGCAGGAGCAGTGAGTGACTGTTTGAAATAACGTCTGTCGCGCGAGGAGAAGTTTAGCCGGCTGCTGGGGCTCCTCGCGCTCCACACTTTTCCCGGGAAATGCAATCAAGGATGGCTGGCCGAGTGGGCTGGAATTGCGTTCAAGGTATCTCTCCGTGGTAGGCAAGAAGGTTGAGAGAGGAGACGAGCTCGCTAAGTAGAGAAGGGCGCGCACGAGTCCTGACATCGTCGATATCGCTATATTTATTACTTGGCCGACACGTGCCACCAACATATAGCTAGAGAAACTGGCCGCTCTGCTAGAGTCAAGGCTCCTCCGGCCAAAGTCGAGAGCTCTACCACAACATCACTCTACAACTGTGGAGAGTTTTATTTTACCACAAACTTCTTCATATCACTACAACTCTTGAACTTTTATAAAGTCGATTTTGTTCAAACAAGTCTTTTATATCTCCACTTAATTTTATCATGATTCTTTGCATTAAAGAAAAGAAAGACTCAAAGTTCAATCTATTGAAACGGAAGAAAAACAAAATAAATAAAAGAGGAATAGCTAGAGGTTCGATCAGTCATCTCACGTGTCGAGGAAACGGCTGGTAAGCAGGAAACTGGCGGCGCGCGAAAAGTGCAGCGTAATGTCGCAACAGCGGAAATTCAATAGCGGCGAGCTGACAATGCGTTGGCACCCGGTGCAAAAATCCTGGCGATCACCCCGCCAGAGAATTACAGTTCACTGGCACCGCTATATTTATCGGCTGCACTGAATCACGGCCGTTTTCGTGTCGGCGTGTGCACGTGGCTTGCACTTTCCACGCGGGTGCGCGCGTGTTCCTGATAAAAATGCTTTGCGCCGCGGCGCACTGGCTTCGTTACACGTGCTGCCCTTAAAAAATATTTTATTCCGTCGTCGGTAAACATAGGCTCCACGTGTCTCTCTCGCAATATCGCTCGTCTGCGTAAACACGATACCGCTATGCGTCAGAGTCCAGCCGGGGAGAAAGTGTGCGTACAGGGTGATGCGTTTGCCTTGAAGACTATGATGCCGCTCTATTATCAAGCCCCTCATTATCCAATAATATATTACGTCAATACTGATTATTATATACTAACCAAGCTACTGAATTGATTTTCAAGAAACTCACTAGGTTAATTAAAGATTGCTTTGTGATTAAAAATATATAACTATTTATAAATAAAAATAGAGATTATAAACAGCCATCTTAATATAGATTAACTATTTTATACTAAGTTTACAAGATATTTTCGCGCTCATGATATATTTTGCACAAACGATAATATCAGTGAACAAACTTTCACGGTGAAAAATAACTCTTATAAAGAATGACGCGAGCAATAACCAATAAAAATTCGGATCAAACGATTTCGTGTTGCGAAATTAGGTGTGAGTGAAATTATATATTAATTCCAAGGCAGACGCATCAGCGTTGGACACACTCAAATACGCGTGTACGTGTTGGTACGTCGAGCGAAAGAAAAGAAAATCTTTTTATTCCGATCAGGCGACGTTCGGCCTCCGATATTAGAATCCCATCAAAGTGGCTAGATTGACTGCGTGACGGTATTATCGATCGACGCATTACCATTTAGCAGGGCGTAGCGATGATCCTGCAAGAGATACATGCTAAATTTATCGCCGCCAAATGATCCTGCTGCCGCGATACACGTAATTCAGCCGTGCGAAATGCCGAGCGTCGCGGCGTTCAATTTAGGCCACCGGATCTGTCGAAATCAATTTTGCATGCATTCCGCCGAGCTAAGCTAATTACCCAAGTTTGTCGCGAAAACACAATTTCCTCCGCGCACGAGAATAGAATCTATAAACGTATCGGAAAAGCCAGAAATTGAGGACGTTCGAATTGAGATAAAATTTAATTAAATAAACCTAATGCAAGAAGAATATTCTGCGAGTATGCTAATTACCGAAGTTTGTGGCGAAAACACGATTTTCTCTGCGCACGAGAATAGAATTTATAAACGTATTGGAAATGCAGAAATTGAGGACGTTCGAATTAAGATAAAATTTAATTGAATAATCGCAATACGAGAAGAATATTTTGCGAATAAGCTAATTACCGAACTTTGTGGCGAAAACACAATTTTCTCTGCGCACGAGAATAGAATCTACAAACGTATCGGAAAAGCAGATATTGAGGACGTTCGAATTAAGATAAAATAAAATTAAATAAACGTAGTACGAGAAGAATATTTTGCGAAAATACAACTATGCGAGGAACGTACGATGTTATCACTAAGAGAGTCTAAGAAAGACTGCCGTCGTAGACTTCGGTCTTTCCACACCATCGGGTCAGCTTCGGCAACGTGACCAGAAAGGGGTTTATAGCACCCTGCGAGTTCAGGGATTTCCTTGAAAGGTACAGGTAAAAGTCAGGTATGCGGGTCAACTTTGACGTTGACCGTTGAGTGCGCATTTTCTAACAAATTATGAGTTTTTTGGAATGCCGGGAGACCTTGTGGGCTGAGTGGTGTCTCATCCGGCACGTAGGCAGACGACCTCGTTACGTAATGAGTCTGCTGGCAGGATTCACGGTGATCGGCGATTAAGGTCGAAGGAGTAGTAGACTCCGGTAGCACGTGGAAGTATATCTGGTTGATGTACGAGCGGCAATTTACATAGAGGTTGTAGCGGCGGCGGCGGCGACAGGCGCCGTGACGTGTTGAATTCGTGATATCGGCAAGGAAGAGGAGGCAAAAAGTTCATAGCCTGAAAAAGGGTTAAAGGCCCGAACACGCGCGAAACAATAGGGAGCGCTCAGGACGGGCACGTGCAATGGGTGTTTGTGCGCCGCGGCGCGGCGCGTCCGTACTCGACGTGACCCAGAAAGATGCATGAAAGTGTATCTTATATTCGTATATGAATGTGTGTATGTACTGAGTGTCTCGAGGCTGCTTTTATGCGAAGTCTGAGGAGAACTCGAAACTTTCACTGGTTCCGAATGAAGAGAGAAGTACTGCTTGCTTGCTTGCTTTTAGAAGGAACACGTCGAATGGCGAAGCTACGAGGAGATTATACTAATTATCTTCTCCTTTCTAGAGAAGAACATAATAGCAAATGGCATGTATAGGGAGAGAGAGAATGGAACGAGTTTGTGGCTTGTCAGAAAGACAAGATTAACTGGTAGGCGGAAACCGAAAGCTTCCGCGAAAGATACTTCCAAGGCGGAGGAAGAATGCCTTTCGTCGAATTGCAAACGTGTTTCTCCTTTGTCGAGCGAAATCCTCTTCCTCCGCGCTACTTTCTGCCGGAAGACAAACCTCCTCTCGACTTGCAATATGTCTCTTTGCTTTCAAGGGAATTCCTCGCGAATTTTCTCCCTTCACCACCATTAGAATCGAACTATCTAAACTTTAAAAGTTCTACGAACTCGGCTTGAAACTAATACGTTCAAATTTTCAAAAGGCTTCGAAATGAATTTAGAACGAAGATATCTTTGCTATTAAATATACTATCGAGACCTACTTTGTTGTTTTCGAAATAACCAAGGCGCCGAATTATTCTCGAAATGCCAAGATCTATTTTGCACATCTCGGAAGTGAAGTATCCGAGGATTTCTACAGAAACGATCGGCGGCGGTGACGAAAGCGGAAGAAATAAATGGATCACCGGAGACATCTGGTACACGTGTACCACAATTCATTTATCAACGTACGGAGATATTTATCAGCCGGTTGGCACGTATGAAAATGACGAATGTGGATGCGTTCCATTGCCAAAACAATATTGAGCAAAAGTGGACTTTGCCAGGAATCCAATTGTAATCACGCTCCATGTAAATGCAAACAGAGGATAAATGCATGCGCCCAGCTAAATTGCAATCTTCATCAAAACAATATCAAGCGCAAGCACGTATATCTAGACTGCAGCAACAAATGTAAAATAAAGCCCACTCCAATAATGAATTCTATGCAAAATAAAGCCCGCCTCAATAATGAATTCCATGCAAACTACAAAACCATATTTCCTCGTAACGTTGTCACTGTATAATGGGAATAAAAATGCCAATTTACATAAATAACTGCAGTCTATTTATATCCTTTATCCAGCAAGTCCGCCCATCGGTATTTTAACCCGGTATAAAACTTTACGATCTTTTCTTGCGCGATGCAAAGAAAGATGCAAGAGTCGATCAACGTGATGCAGAGAGGGAAATGCATTCAGAAGTGCAACTGGAAGCTGCACCACGTGCGCTTTGCTGGGCTCGCCAATGCAATTGGCTATTTGAAGGGAAACGGTTGGTCCACCTGACATAGCGTGGGCTCTCTCGGGAGAGGGCTGAAGATCACTGCTGGCGCACCATAGCCCGAGGGCACCATTTGCGAGGAGAGGATGGGATGATGCCCACTCCTGTGGGCACACGTGGCCGTGGTTGGCGGGTTCGTCGACCCCGAGCGACAGAGCGTGCGGACGCACGCAGCAGCAGCAGCAGCAGCACAGCGGCTTTCGGTGATCTACCGGAGGGGATGGATGCGTACTCCGGGTATGCCTCTGCCTTCCGCTCCCCTCCCGCCGCCCCTTTTACCCCCCATCGACCTCTGCCAAGAGGTAGAGCGCACCCAGCCGTCTGGCAGCATCGCCCTTAGCAGTAATGGTTTTTCATCGCGAAATCTCATTCGCAAGCCTCTCCTCTCCGCTCCTCTCTCCTTGCCGCTCTCCCGGCTGCAGCGATATTGCTTCCCAAACTCATAAACTTCCCATCAACTTTGTACCTTGTATGTGTTTCCCTCGTTCTTCTCCTCCGCCCTCGCATCTTTTCACGTCAGACTCTCGTGTCTTTTGATCTTGCTAAAGGATATCATTTCTCGATTTTAATGAGCCTCCTTCCAGATGCTATCGTTTTCAGTTTGCGCGGCAAGTCTAGCGTGAAAATTATGCAGTATAAATGGCCTGGTAATTAATGCTGTGTTTAGTCTTGTAATAGGATGTGGATTGTATGTTTTAGTGATTCGGTTAATGATGAAATGATGGTATCGTTTAAAGGTGGAGTTCCGACTGGGTGAATTTTGTTCTTTTTCCTCTTTGTTTTTACAGAGAGGATGCTTTTTTCGACGATTCTTTCTACGATCCAGTTGGATGTCGGGTTGTTCTGTCGTTGCGACTATTTTGCACTCACACACAGCACCCGTTCCCCTTTTTGATCCTTGCTTTCACTCCTTTGATGCCGTCGCGTGCGTGGGGTGGAAAGGTATTGAAGCATGAAATGGACCTTCACCGCTACGCGACTACGAGGTTTGCACGATGATTAAAGACACATGGGAGAGTCGATGATGAACGACTCTCTTCTCTCTTTCTCTTTCGCTGACTCTCGACTCGCCCATTTAAAGTCACGCCAATTTCTCCCTGCGAAATTCCAGCCTAGAGGAAGCGCGCCCTCCCAATCCTATCCAGTGAAACGTATCTTTCCCTTTAAAGACTATTATCTCATTCTACGACTATCGATTGCTCCTCGTTCTCTGTTATGTCTTCCAGCACTAGCCAATCCCCGCCATCAGCCAACTCTAACTCTACCACGTCAAAAGTACTCTCTCGCCGAGAGTCTAATAAAGAATCAGTAAAGTTTTACGTGCTCCGCACACCGGAGAGGAGAAGACCAGTCGTCGTCGGCCAAGTGGCAAAACTATGAATAATGTATGTCAAGTAAATGAAAGGCGGTGGAAGGCAACAAAGAAAGATGTGCATTAGCGCGCATGATGGATTAGCGTGCGGCTGGCATGAATGGGAGAAGGAAACACAAGCGTTACAAGGAGGCACAAAGCAAAGATAAGAATATGTGCCGCCCGATAATGTTGGAATCCGAGAGATCACGGCACCAGCGGCGCACGCGTGCACTCTCACATACAAGTGTCTCTCTGTGTGTGTGTATAAGCTGTTAGCTCCGTCTCTTTTTTAAATCTCCGAAGGTTGCCGCTGCTAACACGCTCATCTCCCACGCTAACGAGGACCTCTACACCGTTTGCTCGCTGCAAAAATACTACAGAGGCCACGTCGTTCCTCGGCTAAAGGTGCTCTTCTACAATGCGAGCAAAAGTACTCGGAGTTCGTAGCATTCGCTTCAAGAAATCCTCAAGGATGCAAGCTCGTGTACTTGCAATTTTACGCCGCGAATAAAATACCCATTGTGATAAGTGATCACTTCTCAACGTTTTCTTCGATCCTATGTATTATATTTGATATTATAAGCCGTGTATAATGCAGATAATGTACCGTGGACGCGTCGGAAAAAGTGCACAAGGGTTTCCACGGCAACGGCACGACCCAAGTGGCACTTGCCACAAGGAAAACGGTGGTTGCGTGCTCTTTACTGGGATTGCGAAGTACCTTATAGGAGAGGCGGAATTTGCGAGGCTCGCCCCGTCGTTTTTTCCCACGGGGACTCTCTCTCCTTCTCTCTTTCGTCATACTAGGGAGGGATCGAGAGTCCTTTGTGGCCGGGCGGTTCTTTTAATCAGGAGAAAAAGGCTGCGAGGGCCTGGCCGCGCTCTCCACGTGATCGAATTTCCGGCAACAGGGCGATCCACGTGATGCCGGATGCAAAGCCGCGGCAACGGCGGCGGCGGTGGCGGCGCGCGGTAGTTACGTGCTTAAAGCACTTAACGAAATTAAGGCGAAAGAACGTGCTTGACTTTGCGTGCGCGATATCCGAGCGCGCGGCTGTCTGCTCTGGCGCGTGGTTACGTTCGCCTCACGTTGGCCGCAATTGCGATCACACGCGTCCCCGTCACGTGGTGCTGCACGGCCGCACTGCCGCGCACATTGCCACAGCGTGCGCAAAGAAAGGGATAAGCCGCGTGCAAACACTGCAAACGAGGAAAGATCAAAAAAAGCCGACCGCCCGACCCCGCGCGCCTCTCCTACCCACGAGAAATAAACCGCCGACTGAGATGCGTTTCGTCTATCGCGCTCTAATTCCTCCCCCAACCCCCTATCTTTCACTCCCAATTCTTCTTCTCTCCTTTTTTTCACCGGCCTGTCTTTTAACACTTCGATAACTGGTCACGAGTTAACTGGAGTTTGCGCATGAAACAAGTTATGCAATTACTAAAGTCGCAAAAATGGCCATTATAATATTGTATAACATGAAGCGCGTAATGTAAGTGATTTAAATCGAGGGGGGGAAGAGTCGTGATTTATTTATACCCGGCCATTTTTTATTGGATTATGCAGATAGTTGACGATGTACGTAGGTTTTTGCTGAGAATAGCCAGTCAACAATGTGTTAATGCACTATTAAAAGCTTCGGGAGACTAAAGTGGAGGAATATCTGGTTTATTAATGTAAAATGCATTAAGCTCTTTAATAATAGCAGGGAACAGCAAGCGGATTTAAAATAAGTCGCGAGGAGTCTTATGAGGAATAATCTTGCAGTGCACGTATTTGCAATCGCGCAAAGAACACCGCTCGCTCGCTCGCTCGCTCGTTCTTTCATGATGCTCGGAAATGATCTAACGTATGACATTTAAATGGAGCACACGCAGTATCTAATACAGTTTGCGCAATTATCGGAGCGCACGTGGGACATAACCCAGTTACAAAACTCCGCGAAGACTAATGATTTGCTAATCGCAAAGTGGTTCCGCAATAAAGTTAGAACGCGAAAGTAATCATGTGGATGTTAAACGGTTTGTTAATTCGTTGGCTTTTCTATCGGCACTTCGTTTGCAAAAGGCGGGTATATCTCTGTTTCTGACAGAAACGAGGCTACTGCTACTTGTACTTGGCCAGGGAGAATTCGACATAGAAATATACGCTCGAGTCCGGCACGTGTATGGATCTATGCCAATTCGAGATAGGAAAGCCTCGTTTCCTAACTAATTGCTGTGTAAATTCTTCTGAAACCAATGCCATTCCTTGGACTGACAGAGTGACGACTAATTAATGTCCTGCATTGTCATATTTCTCTGCCCGATTTATTTCAGTGCTCTTTACTTCGACCGAGGCACGTGGCGGTCGTTTGAGATAAGTTCCAAATTTCGGTACTAAATTTCGCGCGATCTTATATCACAAGATCCACGACAAATACAAAGTTATAGCGCACGATCGCGAGAAAATTGACGCGAGTCCAAAACATGAAATTACTTTATCATCCAACAATACTTTGAAACTAAAAGTGTTCTACTTTGATTCTTTCTTCCACGCAAATAGAAAGTCTGGTATAAAAAATGAATAACAATAATAGGGAGTTCATTCATAAGGTTGAACTAGCGCGGCATGCAGAAATATCTCGTGTGTAGGAAAACGTTCGTCACGTTGTGTGTGCAGCGTGTGTCATGCGGTAAATTGTTAAGAACACAGAGAGTCACGGCATTGCTAACACGTGGTACACGTGTTCGCTGGCACATCTTTTTCTGCTCTAAATCAATAGATTGGCGGTCTGACGAAATACCACTTGCAAGGCGATCGACGGACGCGCTGACACATGATTCTCTGAACTTCGACCGAGTGTCAATGCGAGCCGTGCACGTGTACTAATCTGGCCGAACATATACACGTACTACAGTCGTGTTCGAGGAATTAGCGAGCTCCCGCTAATGATCGGGCCGAGCAATCAAATTCATTGGTCCCTCCGAGCCTCCCAATAAACGCTGCCACTCGACTCTGCACGTGTCAGGAGAGAACATGCAATTGGCGCCCGCGTAAATCTATACCTATTAAATCTCGCGTATGACTGGATGCTGTATATCACACAAATCAACAGGTACCTCATGCATTACAAGTTAATACAAGGTTCGAGTTGTTCATTTGTATAATGCCAGGTTCATTAGCAATGAGATTATCGGTGGATGAAAATTAGAATTGGTCGATGAACTAGGTAAAATACTGAAGTAGTATGTTAGAGGATCGTATGTGTAACATCGCTTTTTAGTACTACTATAAATCTACTATCACGATATTAAATATTACCAATCGAAAGCTTAATCAATACTGATCGAATGAGGTGCAAACTTGTTAAAAGCCGACGAGAGGTCTACGTGCGGATGTAGGAGTGTAGCCATCGATCAAGATTGTCGTTGACCTTCCCATGAGCACCTATTTTAGCACTCGATCTCTCCTCCACGTGTGTTCACATGCGCGTACATCGGCCTGTGCTTCACCACAGCAAGCCAAAATAAGTACTCGAGTGAAATCAAGCGTGACATCGGCCTTTCGGAACAAGCGAGCCGGCCCGCTCGAGTGTCCAACTCGAAATGTCGAGCTAGCATACCAAATACCGGATGCAATTTGCAAATCACTTGCGTAATTAGACGGGCTTCGATCCTGATATGCTTTTTAATTCGCGTAGCATTTACAAGTGCATGAAAATGTCACCGTGCGATTTTACGGCTTTTGCGGTCGAATAATATATGCATTGGAGTTGAATGTGCATGTAACGCGCGTGCGAGAACCCGAGTGACTAATTTATAGCGGTCAGCGTACTAGTCGAGGCGAGACACATAACGCAGGCGGCAGATAATTCAAAGCGCGTTATTACTGGTTGACATTTCTTGATAAATCGCAAAATGTGCTAGGCCTGTGAGAAAGCCGTCGCACGTAATGGCCAACTGGTTAAGTAGACCGCACGTGGCGATAAGAGTGGCCAGGCTTTAGTTGGGTCGAGATTGTCTTCGATTGAGGGGATCGCATTGATCTAACAGCATTTTTGCACTAACACTTATCACTCAATCAAAAAGTACGCGCGTGGACCGATGCGATGCATTATTCAGGCATTCCACGCGCCGGCGGCTTTCCAATTCAAAAAGTTGGCGCATGCATATTCCGATTAGATGCGAATCCGATGTCTAGCTGTTACGCACTACCGCATGCCTGCCAGGCCAACATTCTTCCACACCTATTTGCTAATCGGATCAATAAATAGCGGAATCTTATCTATCGGGCGTAGAAAAAGGGGTGATAGCAGTGTGGGCCCCTTTGGTATCGCAGCAAGGCGACACCGAGCGCCAAATCTGTGCTATATAATGACTCACCGATTCTAAGGATCTCCGTGGCGTGTCCTGCTCGAGGTCGGCTGGAAAGAGGTCCCCTCACTCGCGGAGAGTTCGACGGACTAAAACTCTCCCTCCACCGAGTCTGAGATGCCGAAATTCTCGAGTGCGAGGTGAGCGTGCGGTGCCAAGCTTCGAATTCGCAAAGTTTCGTAACGAGTCCGTGTATACTTTGCGATTGGTCGCGCAAGCGAATTCCTCTACTGTTTCTCTTCTTTTTTTTTCTCCAGCCGAGTCAATAGCTCGTGGTAGTCACTACTTCCGCGTCCACTGAAGCACCGGCTGTCGTGTTTTTTTGGGAGTTCTGCCGAGGGGTGCGTTTCCCCCAATGGTGTGACCAGGTGTGCGTCGGGCACAGAAGAAAAAAGCGATTGGTGGACTGCACTTGTTAGAGGAAGTTTACGGGGTCGGTTGGTGTCAAGTGCACGTTGCGGGTGCCGCCGAGTAGCGCGTGGCAGCGTGAAGATGTGTGTCTCACGTGGTTGACGGCTTCGAATCGACTGACGGCACTTGGCTCTAGCGCCATTTACACCCCTCTTCTTTTGCCTTGCCTCGCTCGCACACAACACGTTCACGCAGGCGTCCTCTCCTTGCCTCTCTCGCTCCGATGCCCAGGCCGTTCCTCGCTCCCTCTCCTTCCACCATGTGCCGCCGGCCAGGCTTGAATGTATTACGACAATCCCGATAACAAAAGTCGCGGCACGTGCATCCCCACCGATGCCGACGTCGCGTCGACTTTTACAGGTCGACTCTGTGAGTGTGAGCAGCGGCGGGAAAGCCGAGCGAACGCGTGCGCCACCCGGAATTTCCTCACCCCGCCAGCACAGATTTTTCCGGACTCTTTTTATTTTACATGCACGCGCCCGCCCGCTCCAGGCAACCCTTTCAGCTTATCAGCTGGGACCGAACGGTTTGTCAAGGATAAATCGAGCTGACTCCGCTGCAACTTTTGCTCCAATTAGACTGACGCTAGAAACGATGATATGCAATTAGGAAACTCTACAAGATTCCTAATGAATGCAATAGAATAGAGATGAAGTTAAAAACCAAGGAATTAAATGGAAGCTTATTACTTCCGGGTAGCTACACTTATCTGGCGATGCTAATATCTTTTACCGAGCCGGATCAAAGGGATGATCGCCTTTGAGCCTAAGCCGATCAAAGCGCAGTCACGTATTGTTTATCACGTCGCTATAATCGATTTATTTTCAGACTGCTCTCCTGTTACTGGATCAATCGAAATGTTAACTCCGCGTCGGTTCCGCTTCGGTTTAGTTATCTCTCGGCTGTTAATTCTCTAGGTGGGTTACTGATAAGCTGGTATACATTGGGGATGATGATATGTGCTCACTGATTAGAGAAAGTGCGAATGGATCGATAAAACTTTTACTCGCAGCACGTGTAGTGCTAAAAAAACTAATGACGTTTACGTGTTGACGGTCGGTTGATTCTAAAAAAAGGTCAATTTACTGTTAATACATTCCAACTAGCCACACGTGGGCATTTAAAGTGCACTTAGCACGGTAACCACGCGGCAGCATTAGCGATTTATTATATATTCACGATAGCTGCCCGCTACTTCTCACGTTCGAATGTCCAAGTGGTAATCAGCAGGTAATCGATGCACAAAGTCAATAGGACACCGAGTCACGGAATACCCGGGGGCCTCGTAATGGAGGATCGTTCTAGAGGATGAATCATTGAATTTGCTTATCTCTGTGCCAATGAGGTCTTGCACTCTCGATAATTAACGCGACTACTACTGTTTTGCAATCCTATTTCATGTAGATGAGTGCGAGCAAGGCAAATTCTGTCGGTGTATAATTGTCGGTAAATCGCAGGTGTAAATCATGCTTCAATATCAAACATATCATTATCGACATTAACTCCGTTGCTACGTTTATGTAATCGGCGTATCGCGAGGCGTTAGAAGATCGATTAAAAGTCGAGGCACACGAACTGTCTAGTATACATATATCGAATATACGGGGGGCACATGACACCGAGAACTTGTATGGCTCCGCAGTGTTGCGACAATGGTTTTTGCCCGTCTGGCCGGTCATTATAAGCGTCGTGGGATGATTTCTAAATCGGATGCGAAATGTGTGTCAAAGTGGCTGGAGGATTAAAGCTACATGGCCGGCCGACACGTGGCCGGACGGGTCCCCGGACCGTCGGAGAGCCGACATCATCGACGAGATTTGGTAATTTCGATGACACACGAGGAGAGCCGTCCGTTCCCGGGGCCGCACGTGTCCCGCTATCTCCGCCGCTCTATCTATTAATTGGTAAATCAGCTGCACGTCCCCGCTGACTTTTCACATTGGTCGTCCCGGCGGCGTGGCACGGCGCGGCTCGGCGGCCAGCGACGCTGCGTGGGCTGCTCTACTACGGAAATAGTGTTACATAGAGTACATATATACAGGCCGTAAAAACAGGAAGGCAATCTCGCGTCGTTCCTTTTAATTATGATCGGAACACGTGTGTTCTTTCCGCATAGGTGACGTACGCCTGACGTCTCCAGATGAAGTCGAAGCGCGTGCCTCTTATAGAAACGTCGACGCCGCCGCGTGACACGTGGGAGACTTCAAACCTAGGAAAACAAGAGAGGAAACTCTCAAGTGACGTTTCCCGCTTTACTACTGACGTGTGAGAATAATGCCGACGAATAATTTCGCCAACTACTCGACTCCTCAATAAAGCGACCGCCGAATTCATTACCGAATTACTCGCTTTCAATTTACTCTCCTCACCACTGCCAATTTTATCGTTAACCGACCTTAATAGCGCATCCGGAGAATCGACGATACTATGATGCTTTCAACGGAAACTACGGAAAGAGTAATTACATACTGCCAAACCCACACACACGCCGCCGGCCACAAACGCTATGTCCTCTCGGTTGGGAGTGAGTCAAAGCCAAATTTTGCGGTTTCCGGAATTAGAAATATATGTGACTCTCCCACCACGAGCGAATTCGACCCTCTAGCGATTTCGCGCGAACTTTAATACCAGATTATCGGGGCCTGTACGGTATATTCCAGGAAAGGATGGAAGAGGGGTTCGCAGTAACGATTTGCGAGGGGAAGGGAGCTTCTCTGCCAAGAGAAGAGTGCGATGTGAATGTGGTGGAGAGTGAGAAGCAAGTGGCATGGCAAGCGGAGCAGGCAGGGGGGTCAGGGGGAGGGAGTCGCACGTGTACCCGTGCTCCCCACTCCAAGGCGGTTTCTTGACTAAAAGGAGCGTCCTTCACCGATCTGCCATCCCTTCTGGTTCTCCGACCTTTTTCGACCAACACTTTGCACGCTCTCTTTCTCGCCCACGATCCTTCTCCTCTCGCGAATTCTCCCCTCTCGCACGCTCTCGCACACCATTCTTTCTCTCTTCAGCACCGTCCGACGGAGATCGCCCGGATCTGCAACCAATCGCTGCGGTCTGCAATGCCTCCACGTGGCCCGTTGTATGTACATGTAATCGATGCATGACGCATGACACACACTGTTAATGTTGCGGAGGATAGGAGCGGGTTGCGCAATTCCCGAGCGCGAAATTGGGGAATCGTCCGTGGGATGCGGTAACACGGCCGCACCACAGATAGGCCAGCACGTGTCTACTAAGGGGCATGAGAGTCGAGTGCAGCTTCCCAGCCGATGGAACATTTTATACTTACGAACTACTTTATCGCTGATTGGAAGCAGCGATCGAGAATAAATGCCCTCCGCTCGTGGATCCGATATCCACGCGGATTGACCGGCCAAGTTTGAGAAATAAAAAGCGAAAAGGGTATGCCGGATAAAATGTAAATTGAGTTTCCTGTTACGGCTATCTGCAGCTTGAAGATACGGTGCGTTTCGTGACTGGAAAAATCAATCGTAGCGAGTCATAAAAGTCACGTTAATTAAAGTCATCCCTGAGAACTTTATTTTTGGAACGTTTGTATTGATTCTCTACTATCGACTTGTAAGCAAACGCATACTCTTGAAAATAGGATACGGGGAAATGTGATACCGGGAGAAGGAACTAATAATAAGTAACTGTAGAAGATAAGGCAAAGTAACAAGTACTGTTAGAGGAGTAATTATACACCTCATTCTTTCGAGAGTCGTGTGCGCACTAGTGAGGGATGGTGAGGGATTCTATTTTGATTTACTGCGCCGACTCAAGGAACCCCTTCTATTCTTTCCATGCGCGTAAATAGTGCGCGAGCATATTCCCACTCCTCGAAGAAATATGAGAAATGTAGGTCAAGGTAGAAGGGTTGGGACGCTAACCGCCAATTTCAACAAGATAGGGCTTGTATTCTATGTCAGTTCATTTAAACTACTTGTTTATCTCCTACGCAAACTATTGTTTATCTAAGTAAGCCTTCCTACTTCTTTTTCTTTATGTATAATCGTTATCAGAGCAGAAAGATTAGGTGTTCGCGAGCTCTACGTGTTTTCATAAGCTTGTGAATTTCCATCGCATTTGCAGTCAAGTTTCGGCAGCGACCCTTGGACTATGTAATCCTAACACTTCATGTTTTTAGCACGAATACATTACTTTCGATGATAAATCTACATATGTAGATACCTGTATTCTTTCGTGTATTAGATCGATTTTCTATCGCTGTTGATTAGGCTGATTCACTGGCGGAGAATGTCTACGATACCTGACGTACCCAGCATGTTCATTCAATTCATATGACATAACTGGTTCTTGGCCGAGATCTATCGTTTTCTATTACTATTTACGAAACAAATAAAGTTGCAGAAGTATTATGCGAAGAGTAACACTTTGAAATTCTTTCTACTACTCAAAGCTAAAACAGTAACTGATCCTGATGCATAGATTATCGCAAACTGTAGAACCAATTGCAACATAGATAGACTTCTTCCTTGAGTGAATAATTGCAAAAAATGGAAATCGAACCAGCTGTTTTTTCATTGGAAGATAATCGCAAGTAGTCCAAATCATCGCAAAGATGGAATTGGCCAATAAAAAGAACACGTTCTTATCGACAATGATCGCTCCTTTCAGCTCTGAAGATACGAAAGTGATTTGTAGGGGTCAGTACGAGATGGGCATTGGTATGTAACAGCTGCACGAGCGCTTTGCAATTAATACTGTTCTAAAAGTGGACAGTCATTGGACGAATCAAGTTGCTAGGATTCAGCCTGATCCTCTAGTGCTCCGATAGAAATTACCAATGCACACACTGGTATGGTCAGTTCATTAACACTATCGTTGCTCTTGCACATGTATGCCGGGGTATAAGTGCGTAACGACTGGCACAGTGTAAAGGTCAAATGTTTTCGTTGTTTCGATGTAAAACACTCGGGTAAGATTTGAAGAATGAGTTTTGCCGAGAATCAAAGGTCGCAAGGCGCGGTTGATTTGCAACTTCAAGACTTTATTACGATCCAGGCTAAGAAGCAGCAGTTTCAGGTTAGCACTTGTATACTAATCGCACTCTAGTGGACATTTCTTATCTTTTGGCGTGTATGTATTCGTGATAATCTTTTTCTTTGAAATTCTGCGCGCTTTGATATTCCGTGACATGGCGTATTGCCGGCATGCCACGTCGAAAATCGTACAAATTCGAAGTTTTTGAGACTTGACTTATTCAATAAAGATATCGAAATAGCAATAATGACTGCACGAAAGTACTAATCATTTCTCTTGGCACTTAATGCAGTTGACGGTGTGTTAAATGTGATTAATCGGAGGATCAAAGTTAAGACGTTATATCGATCGAAAAAAAAGTAGAATGCTCATGGTTAAGACGCCATATGATTAGCATTAACTAACGGTGCGACTACCTTTGTATTTTCAGCGGCTGGTAGAGGGTTTGACAGATATTTGTTGGGACAGTTGCATTCACAAACCAACTCCTACTTTGGAGGTCAAATCCGAGAAGTGCTTTGTCAATTGTGTGGAGAGATTCATCGACACCACCAATTTCATTACTAATAGATTGCAGAAAGTGGGCAGTGGCTGATTTGAAAAGCTGAATTCATCATTTAGAATGATCAGTGATTCGTAATAAGTTATACTTGGGTTTAACACCACTAGTGTTAGCACTTTAGCGTAATGGAAGGCATATAGGATTTAGTACAATCGCCTGTTTACAATCGAATAAGCAACATGTTCTCAAGGATTAGAGGCTTTTTAAGCCGCCATAAGCGCAAGTTTATTGTTGGGAGTATAGTCATTAGCAGTGCTATTTTTCTAACAAGATATACACAAAGGAAGCTGAGGGAATGGCAGGAAAAAGAGATTAGGGACATGCTGGAGAAGACTAAAAGAAAGCAATATTTTGAATCTGTGGAGAGATCTTGTAATCAAATGATAATATCCCTCACATCTACCTTAAGAGAGACTGTGGTAAAAACTTTAGATACCGAACCGTGTTTAAACAAACTCAGGAATGGTTGCAAGGAGAAACTGCGTACTTGGGATGAGGTGAAAGTACTGGCTATCGCGAGGTCAGCTCTTGTAATATATTCCTATGCTATGCTTGCCACATTAATAAGAATTCTATTTAATGTAATTGGTGGGCACATGTATAAGGATGTCCAAAATTCAGGCAAATCCACCATAGAGAATCTTACACAGACAAAATATATGTCACTCTCTAGCTACTTCTTAGGTGATGGAGTGAAGAAACTAAGTCTCCTTATCAGAGATAAAGTTGGGGAAATCACTGCATCAGTGTCCCTAAAGGATGAACTGACTGTGAGAGATTTGGAGCAGATATATTGGGCAATTACATCTTCGGTATCAGCAGACAGTACCAAAGATCCAATAAAACAGTTGCCAGAGTATATGCTGCAGTTTGATAAAGAGGAAGTGCAAGATCCAGTCCTGCAAAAGTTAACCAATGAGACTTTAGACCTCTTGGAAAGCGAAGCAGTACAAAACCTGACACAAAGCAATATTAGGAGCGGTTTTGCTCTTTTGATAGATCATATATCTGAATATTATATTGGACAACCAACAGTGAAAAATGGAACCACAAGAAATGGAATCTCCATACCAGGCACATCAAGCCAGAAGGGCTTACCCTGGGCTAATAATGGAACTGAAAACTCCAAAAGTTCCGACACCTTTATTGACTTCACCCATGTAAGCATACCACTGGCCAAGTTATTGCCAATCATAAATGGGCAAGTACCAGACAAACCATCACCAAAGGATGTTCCATCACACTGGACACAACAGCTGATATTAAACATCGATCTTCGAACATTGGGAGCTAATATTTATGAGGCATTTAGTTTTTAAATCTAGGGATGCAGAGAATTACTTATTCATGCAGTAATACTGTATAATTTCGAAAGTAAAGGGGCGCATATGGTTTACAGAATAGATTACTACTGTAATATCTAAGTAAGTTTTCATAAATAAATTGTCTTGTTAATATACGACTGTTGTTTTGATTCGAACGAAGCCTAGATCGCCAAAACCTTTCCGACCCAATTCATTCATTCAGAACATATGCGAGAAACATCGAAATTACACTTGATTACACCTAGGAGATTATGCGCACTTCCTTACACGCGTCCAAAATCTTAGATATCAGTCAGGTATTACGAAATCCGATAAAAAAACATTGCGTTCAAAAGTATTGCGCGAATGTGTACAACTGGCCAAGATGAGTGTCACGGAATTCCGCTATCGGTGGGAGTGACGGCGGTGCGGGCCAGTGCGGGTTCAGACAAGCTCAGTGCGCCTCTCTTCCTCGCGAGGTGCAGGCGCATGGAACGTATTTGATAACGATATTGTTCTAACTTAAAGACAACAATATTAATCGTAACTAACGTAATAATAACTAGTCTACACTGTAACAAGCAACTGGCAAAATGTGGAAGTTCGTAGCGCGTGGAATTCGTGAAACTTTGGAACGTCGTGCTTGTCGCACGAATGTCTACTCGCAATCGTCACAGGATGGTAATAATTCCGAGGTTAAGACAAGTCTGACATGCGACCAAAAGGCTCGCTCGCCAGAAACAATATCCTTCAAAGGCTTCTGTGGATCGACTAAGAGCAGTGGTACTAAGGATAAGCAGGAGGACTCCAAATGGGACACTAAGCATTCCTGGTCGGAGGCAGTCGGATGGGTAAATTACGCCACATTTTTCCTTCTTGTTTTTCTCATTTATATTCTTTCGTAATGTCCTCCAAACTGAAAGATTCGATGGCTGAAATTAATTCAAAGAGTTTACAACAAATTTTATGTCTGTCTCGAGTTATCCATACGGAAATTTTGGAGCCAGAACATATAGAACATATATATATATAACTCTGAAACTTTCTCTTTCACAATTTGACAATTATTTCCTACTTCTCGATCGTTTTGAAAATTTCTGTCATAAACTTGTTATGTACTGAGTGTTACTACACATCTACAATAGAAAATATTCATAATTTTACAGTCAAGCATTCTGGCAGTTGGATGGGTGGTTTGTCAGACACTTTGCCTCCGCAAAACAATCTTTGAGAGAGAAAACAGACAACCATTCACACATCGGTTATCTCAGATCTCAGAAGATCGATTTAGATATCTCTTTAATCAAGTACTTAACTTGGAGCGCAAGCATGTCCTGCCTATCACTCATTGTGCTGGTAAAACCAGCAAGGAACTTACGGGTGAGACAGAAGTTGGATGGACTTCCAATGAACCATTTGGGCCTATCACTGCAGAAGAGGTGAGAATGTTATTCTGCAGGCATTATAATCTATAATGGAGAAACTATTGGTAGACTATAGGTAACTTATAATCAGGAACTAGGAGTTTAACTTATATTGATATGGATTGAAATCAAATAGGATCAGATTTCTGTTAGTTTGTATGCTTTAAAGAAAAATGTATATTGTTTTCTTATTCTGAAATTGCAGTCCTTAAATTCTATGTAACACTTTGGCATTTACAAATATATTTTCTAAAATATGTAAAGAATATCAATACTGTAAAACAAAACATATGGCTTTGAAAAAGTACTGGTGATCTTGTTATTTGAATTTCCTTCCTAAGGATTAAAACTTACTTTAAATTATACTATGCTTAGATATACAGCCAAACAGGAAATCTTAGAATTGCTTATATTTTACCCCAGCCATTTTTCTGAAGAAACCAGAGGGAGTATATTTTTTGACTTATATTCCCCTTAGGCTCTCAATGAAGCTACATTTGAGTTTGTTAAAGCCCATAATTATGTTAATGGACAATATGAACATTATTATGGCATGAAAGCATTAGAGGAAAAGCGTTATAGGGATGCCATAAGGCACTTTACAAGTGGTGCAAAACTGTCCTCCCCAGCAAGCATGTTCAATTTAGGCTTATGCTATGAATTGGGTCTGGGAACAAGTGTGGATGAAGCAAAGGTACAGGATTTTTTTAGTTTGCATCCCAAAATATCCTAATTCCTGCATCATACAATCAACTGGTCATTAACGCTTCATTCATTCTTTTAGGCTGTTAAATGTTATCGTGATGCGGCAAGTCAGGGTCATGCGGATGCCATATATAATTTAGGAGTGTTTCATGCTCAAGGTAGAGGAGGGTTTTCGGTAGATACCAACCAGGCCCGTAGGTGTTTCGTGCATGCGGCCAAGCTTGGTCAAACTCAGGCACAGCATGCACTCGACTTAGAGAAGAATTATCACGATTCCCATGCAAATGGCAACTCTACCACCGCCAAAAATACTCATGCGAGTTCTATAAGCTACGTGGCTCGTAGTGCTACGAGCAATATATTGTCGAAGTTAGCTGGGTACAGTTCAATATCGGAGCCAGGTTTAGATATAGGTTTACTGGAAGAAACTTCCAATTACGATAACACCTCATGCGATACCAAAACAGCGACAGAGATATTTTTAGACTTCCTGGGATTAAGTGAACCGCGTTCATTACCTGTTGCAGTTGTTCCAAACAATTGTAGTGTGCCATGTTAAGAAACTTATAATTTAAATGACTATGACTGAAAGTGAAAATACGATGTTCATAAGTCGTTATCAATTAAATGGCGTCAACTCAAATTTTTTACTCCTTGTACAGGAGGCTAATTGTATTATTACGTCGCACACGACGAAAAAATTCAAAGTGACATTGGATCTGAATCGTTGATCGTATATTTCGTATTCTCACTTTACTGGTGGTTACGTGACAGGATCTATTTAGTACGTACAGTATTTTTACAAATATATTTATTCCTTGCGATAATGTTCTTGTAAATAGTTCCACTCTTTTAGGCGTGTAAGTGGAATATATGTTTCATTGTTGCCATTTGAATATGAAAGGAGTATATTTTTGTCGGATAAGTGGACCTTACTTTGTTTTTTATCACGTAACAACATCCTGTGCTTACCGATAAGTGCTTTTACTTTTAATCAACCCTGGTGATGTACATAATTTGCTCTAAAATACGATACCCATCGATAGTGACTTAAAATCATGCAACTGTCAGTACACTTGAATATTATCTGTGATCAACGGATATACTATAGCTCTTGTATATACGTATAAATGGTAGTATAGAAAATAAACTACCCTTATTTTAGATATATTGAAACACAACGGAATAAAATTTTGTAGTAGGTATATTTGCGAGCCATATTATTTATCTTTCCCTGTTGGTTTAGCCGCGACTCAAAGCCAAATTCGACCTTAGTACCTTTCAAAGTTCATCCTCCATTTTTATCATATGTACGATTATTACGAAAGTTTTAGTAGGGGTCGATATGAAAATAAATCGTTTTGAATCACTGTCTGTTTGTCTCCGAAGTGTGCCCCTTTATCTTCTGCGTAACAATACTGTACTTTGTACGCTTCTCTCTCTCTACCAGTGAGCGTCGCGTTTCTGCACAGCCCTCTTAATAAATTCAATATGATTCGCATATAAGGGAAGCTTCTCGTTGATGTCCATCCATCTAACGTTACGTGCGTCATCCCCGGCGACCAGTGCGAATTTACTAACGGTGCTCCCGTCGTCATCGTGGAAGTTTAGAGCCACAGTTTCCATCCAGGCATTATCAGTATTTCGGGGATCATCCACGTATCCCTTGTATATTTCGTCGCCTTTATTGAAAAAGTCGGACATCGCTTTTTCTATGTCTTCTTTCTGGCAGTCGTCTTTCTCCAGGCAGTTCATTGCTTCCTCCATAAACTCTCTTTTCAATGTAGCTGATATGGTTTCCCCCGGGTCAACCATACCACCGGGTATAGCCCATTCCCCGGAGTCTTTTCTCTCAATAGCTACGAATTGTAGGACTGGTTTCTCGGTAGTTTTGTCGATTTCCAGCGCACCCGTGCCATTTCGTTTCCATCGGGTGACTATAGGATCTGCCGCGTGATTTGGACCCCAACGACCCAACAGTCCACGTCCAATTACTCCCGTACGCCCGATGGGATTGAGAGGACAGCCTTCCTCATTTATTACATAGTCACCCGTGAAGCTTTTACGATTAACATTCCCTGTTGGAAACGAATCATGTTCTAAGCGCACGCGACTCGCAAGACGCAGCTATTAGGGGATGTAATTATGTTAATCAAGTATTTGACAAAATGATGCTCTCAAGTCCCCAAGACGGAAAACAAAACGTGATGCGCGATAAGAATCAATTGGAAAAGTGTTGTGTTACCGGACGACGGGATCTTGATAACATATGATCGAGATACCATATGATTAATTAGTGCTTCTACATGATATTCAATAAGATACACGATATTTACTGAGATGTAACAAAAGGTACTCCCAGGATGGTACTGCATTCAGTCGATTCCGCATAATCGGAACTTTGATTGTTTCCGGATTGAAACATTGGGAGTGATTAGCATGCGGAAGCAAAACAGTCCGGGCGTAGGATTAACAAGTAGCAGTTATGTAGCACAGGTACAAATGCAGTGACGTAAGTGTTAGACGCTATTTTTCCGCAAGGAGTTTTTATCGCGTGAACGTACATATATTACAGCCCGGTGCTTCATGAACTCGTTAAAGCGACTTCTCAACGAACCAAGCCAAGAATTGATGACTAATGCCTGTTAGCGAATCCTATCCAGTTTCAGTGGTGCTATACGAAATACGAAGACACGCGGCTTAGCAAGGAAAGAGAATTTTATCTTTCTCGCGATTATACTCAAAACGAAACTGTCCAAATCCAAATATTTGAACTCACGGTTATCACGCTTGGAGATTCCACCGATAAATAGATATTTGCGTCGTAGGGAATGTTACGCGACACGTATTACGGAGCACTTTCTCGTCGGAGTGATTGTAACTTGTACCGAATGCAATTGGACGGGCGGACAAAAAAAAACAATAAGAACGCTTACCGTCCAGGGTGTTCCAGTTCGGTTTAAACGAGCTATCACTAATTTCCGGATCCGCCCAGGGCTTGCCGTGGAGCGCGGGGGCGGTGTAGTTTACCGGTTGGTATTCCGGATAATTAACCGACCAGGGTACTTTATCCTCAGGTACCTCGAATCTCCGTACGTTACTGGACGGATAGAGGCCCTGTCTACATTTCTGATGGATCATTCTCGCGAGCGAAATACGCATTGAATTGTATCTCGGCTCTCAAGTACGGATGTAGCCAGTCAACATGTCGATTACTACGTCCTCTCGCAACAGCTTACTAAACCCGTAGATAAATCCGATCTCACATTTTATCGACGCGACAAATTCCTGATGGCATAACAGATACCTACTGAACCTCACCCATGCAGATAACAGATATCGCAGGACTTACTAGGATATATCTTGCACTAAATTCTCAATTTATAGAAATTCAGTTAGTAGTTAGTGTAAATAATCTACATTCAACCCTCTACTTGTTAAACAAAAAAGATTAACTACGCATATGGGGGGATAAGTGGAATGGACGACAAGAAAAGACGTCACGTAGGAGTATAGGTTCCTCAGCTACGAGGCACGTTTTATTTTAAAATTCCTTTGGATATATGATGATATGGGTAGATATCGTCTTGTGTAATTCATCGTATATGCTTATAACACGATATCAAAATATATACGTATGTTAAAATCAGCACAATATAAACGTGAGACGGGGGAGATATATGTACACTTACAGGGGATTCATCTCTGGTTCATTCCAGAACACACGTAAATGTAATTATATGTGAAAAGGCTTCCTTAGAAAAAATCTCGGGACATAAATCAGTTACCCTTGAATGCATCTACCGCTGGAAGACTAGATTAAAGATGCCTATAAAATTTAACAGACCCTAATAACGCATGCTTATTTAAATAGGCTTAAAAAAGTCGCGATTAGCCTGCGTTCGAATGAATAATACTTGTGCGTGAAGTTCCATTAATGCCCTCCTCCTTCTATGAAATTGGCACTCACGATCAATTGATTTCCCTTCTATGCGAGCAGTATTAATATACTGTAACTTCACGTACTTGGTTGCTAGTTACTGTTACACCAATGAGAATCCAAACGAAACTTTCATACGTGAATGCGACAGTTACCAAATCCCACAAACAATATTGCGAAATAGTTCGTACTTTCGATTTCCAGTTCGTTTTCGAGAAAACTTTTCATTCGTATTCATCAAGACACAAAAACCATGTCTACTACTTCACAGCTCAATTCATTTCCAGTTACCTAAACACGTCTATCCAGCACCAAATTCGTAATCACGAAGAATCCCATCAAAGATCCAAATACCAATTACCAAAAATCAAACTTGAACCTCTGTCAGTCCATTTAATACCTGATCGACCGCGATACCTAATTAATATGCGAATCATCAAGTTATTCGCTGGCGAATCCCGCGACTCCGGGCAGAACCAAGTCGGGGAAGAAATAACTGAGAACAAAAGCAAGAGGAGAACTGTTTTTTTATCAGACACCATGATCAAATTCATGGTATCCCTCGGCTCCAGTGAATACCACGTCAACCCAGACTCGCATTGCTTCTGGAGTTGGTGCCATCAGGTGATAAAGCCTAGCGGATGTCTTGATAATGAACGTCAGTGAAGGATGAGGGGATCTCACAGTGTTCATGTGATCCACATAAACCTCTTCAATGGACTGGACAGAAAAAACATGATATAAAGTACAACATTGAGAGTTTATGTGCTCCTATAGTAGACTTTTGCTTCTATCTACCTGGAAGTAAATCACTCCTCGAGCCTTTCTCGACGAACTGTCGCTATAGTAAGACAGAGTCTTCCTCTTTCGATCGAAGACGAACCATCGTTTGTTCCAATGGTGGAACTTTTTGCTCATCTTGCAAAGGTTGCCGCTGCAACTGGTGGTGTCGACCGTCACGTCGTGAATGAGAGGCAGTTGATGCCCAGCGGTCTCAATGTGATGCCTGAGATCCAAGGACTCTGACTTGATGGGCAGGTATCTCGTAAGGGGCCTCTGCAAGATCATAAATCATTAAATTTACAGCTGGTGAAACCAACACCTCTGCCAAATGACGGTCACTCAGGTATGCTGTTTGTCCGTCGTTTAAAGAATGACACGCGGCAAATATTACTGACAAGGCGTTACTGTCGCGCTTTGCAAAAAAAGTGCGCTCTCGACGTGTTCTGTTTTTCATCACGTCGCCTGATATACTCGACAAATACTCTGACAACTCGTCTGTCACATGTAACAGTGAAAAGAATGGTCCAGGCTCGAAATAAGTTCTGCGCGTCGTATCTGTAGAAACTTTCCGTAAGTCTTAGATAACGAAATATCGAGTACAACGTCTGAACGAGTTACTGGCAATTTTCGATAAACAATCTTAAGATGAATGGAGGCCGTTTGGTAGGCGCCTAATGTACGCCGGAAAATTGTAGGCTCGAGCGAGCTGCACGTGTGATTCAAGTGTTTGGGCTTCGCGCACGTTCTCCGAGCCGTAAAAAGAGTTATATCACAGTAAAATGCATATGGAGGTATCGTTAACTCTGGGAAACGATCCGACTAAGGGATTTTATGGGAGTTCGCTCGCAGCAGCTTTCCTTGAACGATCATATGACGCCAATATCAAACAGGAGATAGTCGAAATCGTGGAATAGTAACTTTAATCACCTGTAGTTTTGCCTTTTCTCGATGTTTCACTGTTTGCAGCGGTGAGATGGCATCCATCTCGCTAGAAGTCTGGGAAAGTGGTCGACTCCCATTGCCATCAATAATTCCACCGCTGTTATTGCTAAGCCTCTCGCCTTCCATCGACGTTCGCCTGTCGTCCCTCATCTGTAATCAGAATAAATTATTTTCCTCGCTTCTGTGTCAACAGCGTAGAAACCCTATCACTTGCAGTCCGCTAGGATTCTTCCTCTCTCACTCTCTCTCTCTTTTCACACTTCTCGTATTTTCAGTGCAAATAATCGCGGCCCTGGAAATTCGAGCGTCTTTGTCGTCGCCTTAACGAAGCAATTTCACTTGTAAATTGAGCCGAGTGTTTGCTTTTCATCGATTTCATTAACTGGATAAAGAGAAATGCGTTCAAGCTATGATCGCTACTTATCGCCTCCGCTTCCCACTTAATCCCACCTCTTTCTTCTCTGTGCTTTCTTTTCCAAGGCGAACAATAGAGAGCCGGTGGTGCATTTTGCTGGCAAGCGTCGGTCTATATTTATAAATCTGAATGCGAAGACATGCCTGCCGGGCTTCACCTGTTTACGCTACGATTATATTGAAAAATCAACCGTCAGCACTAAAATAAAAGCGTCAGAGAACACTGGAAATTGGGACGTCCATCGTTTGACAATAGGTAATTTAAATCATTGTCATTGCGTACATTTATGACCAATTATAAAAGTAATTAATTTTTGGAGAACAACTCCCTCATAATGTACCAACTGCATTCGCAAGCTTTCAATAAACATATTCAGGTATTATTGATATTTTCGCTCGACAAATAAAACCCGCAGAACACTCTGCATGCATTACGTGGATTCTGTGACTCAAATATTTCATGTTTCTAAACACCGGCATTCCGTTCTATTCCGTAACTGTTCGGTGCAACTAGTCGATTCATTTTAGCTTTACCTTCGATTCAAGTTCACAGAGTATGCGGCGCTCGCCTTCAAAGCTCTCGGCGGCTGTTTATTTCGGACGGCGGGAAATATCGCTGCGAGGAAGCGTAATAATTTACGGGCGTATTAGAGTGGCGTTCTCTACTTTTCCGGAATACTTAGTGCCCGGTGTACGGCGGGTGAACGTGCCGAATTAACGTATTGCCTGGAATAATTCGAACTAACGACGCCCGACCGCCCAACGCGTTGTTAAGGAGAACTAACGAGAAAAATTTGTCCAATGGAGCGTGGAAAGGGTCGAGGAAAGCTCGTGGGCGCGCGAGAGCTTCGCCCCTTCCTTCTTTGTCTGCGTTCTTCCATCCGTTAATGGTTTACTTGGCCGCCGACTCCGCGAAAATAAGCTTGCCGGAAAGAATGAGCCCGGCATGATTTACGCATGCGAAATTCACTGTTCTGAATCTTAACTTCCCTTCAAATATATTACAATAGTATTGTTCAATTTTAGTGGAGGAAAAATTGTATTATTTCAAATAGAAATCATTTTGAAAGTTAAATGATTGGTTCCTTTTCTGACAAATATGAAATTAGCTCAGATTATTCTAGTCACATAACTCCACAGGCAGAAAACTTGTAACAATGGTCTATCAATTGGCAAGCCACTGTAAATTGTAACGGTTGCGCTAATAAATCGACATCGAGACCTCTAAATTGTCCGCGCATGGAGCACCGTGCACGTCGACTCTTGACATTTGTCGGAAATGTCAGATCTAGTCACACTTTGTCGCACACGACAAAGGTTCAGAGACAAGGCTCAAAGACGCGCGCGTGCGAATGCATAAGTTTCATTCTACGACTGAATGATGTATAGAGCGACGAGTGCTTAAGGCTTCCTCACTGAATGACGTTATTATTGTTTCCAGCTAAAAATACCACTTCTCTCATAAGGATCTCTGAACGAGACTCTATTTTCAGCGACTATTATTATCCCATAGGTCTAATTTTAAAAGCTGCGCCATAGATCTCAGACCATAAAATAATTACAGACAAACCCACGCTCTTTATTGCAAATAAAAACGATTGTTATAACCAGAGTTATCGACTTTTTTTACGTTCAACGCTAAACACTTACTCTTCTCCTCCGCACGTGTCGTTTCTTCGTCCTGCTCTTCATGTAATTCATCCACATGAGAGACATTTTGAGGAATTAAATTTTCAAAAACCGAAATGGTGAATGAGACTAATGACGAAGTCTTGTTTGATATTTCGAAAAACACTTCGAATGACGAAAGTTTATAACTGTCGATGGATCGCACTTCGCTGGATCTTGAGAGAACTTGAGTCACCGGTGTAGTAAACTGAATGAAGGACCGTGGAGAACTGATGTTGGCAGGCGAACGTTCACCGGTATTATTTGCACATTTTAACCCGGGCCTTCCCCCTCCCCGACTACCCACGGGATAAGCTTTTCCTACACGGAAAATCGCCAAGTGGCTGCTTGTCCGCGTAACTTAATAGGGGTCTGCTTGCCCGCAGACTTTTTCTTTCGCACGCTTTTGCCACTGCTCCGTGGGAGCATCGAACAATGGGGGATGATTTGCATTCTCAAAGGATCGCATTCTCAATTGATGCCTGCCATGAATTCTTTTCAGCATTTCTCGACTATAAAAGGTTTGCGATAACGAGATGATGGACGAATAAAATATTGTAATACAGATTGAAAGAAAGTACAGAACTTCCGGTTGTTGTTATGAATTTTATGAATGAAGTTCTGTGGGTTTGCAATGGTTTATGATCCGAGAATGGAATTATCTCAGTTAATATTATGTTGAACAATATCTGATAAAATCAATGCGACTCGAGTTTGTTCTAAACATTCCATACTTTATTTCTAAGCTTGCCATTCTAACTTTGTAATCTCGTCAAGTGCGGAGGAGGACAGAGGGAATGGCGCATATAGCCAAACGAGCGATACATCAAGCACCGGCCCTCCTCAATTTGAAATATCTCTTGCGATAGCTCAGCTGCTGACAGAAATAAAAGTTCGACTGACAAGAAACAAATTTCGGGACGCGGCACTCGGATGCCGGGGTTTTCACCGGCGGCGAGACACGTCGGTCGTCCGGCGGAGCAAAATGTTTCGGGATAAAAATCACGCGATGATTCCAACAATGGGATCGGCATGCTCCGCAAAATTGCGACAACCGACCCAATAAAATGCCGGCAGCGTTTTCCTCCACGTCGTATTGCGATTGTGCGTCACACTTTTCTCGGCTTTACAGAGATCGCGCGCTTTCCCAGATCATCATGTCGAACGCGTCGAGGAAAGCGTCCTCGTCGCTCCTCAGATAAAAGATAAAATACGCAAATCTCGTTTCTACGCACTACTTTTCACCGGTCATTCTCGGATGCAAGTTGCGTAGCCTTCGCGAAAGCATGTGCTCGATGACGAAAATGCCTGGCCCAGATATTTGCGAGATATGCGTATTAAAAGCTGTCAGTACGCTTTTCTCGCTCCATCTGTCGCTCATCCTAGCTGTCTGGAATTAAGCTTGGCGAGAAAAAAGAGTGAAATGCTAAATTAACTCGAGTGAAATATCCACTTGTTACCCGGAAGCTTAATTCGCCTGATATTGTGCCGCTTGTCAGTGTGTTTCCTCTCCGGATTAATTGACAAGACTCCACTTGGACGTTGTTTTATTAAAACAGTTTATAAAATGGTAACCAAAATCGTGGGCATATCATTAATTACAACTGTACTTTTGATTTGGCTATTTCAAGCAAAAAGACCAACTCTGTATTTTCATCCGAAGGAAGAAATTATCCTGTCATTCGGATGCAATGATACTGTCATTCAAACACAGTGCACTCCTGTACTATAATCAGGGACGCGTTTCCTCCTAAGAGTAGCGCGGCCTTGAGAGTAGACTGTCGCTGATTCATTTGCATAGTCGAAAGTATTTAAGAAACCGGGCCAATCTTCTGCAATCTATCAGAGGAACGAGAAATTATTTTTGACTTTCGCGAATATAAATAGGGACGACTGGAGTGCTTTTCGTGTCTGGGAGAAATAAAAATAGGAGAATCTCGGGGGGTTCCTGAGATTCATGAGGATTTGTCCCTAGGGGGCAGATTCCACTGGGTGAAATACCTTCCTGGGCGAGATACATTTAGCATGATACATTCCACGAGAGCTATGTGCATCGAGGATGCCACGAGATAAAGTCGCCGGACGGAAAAATATCCGGTGTATGTTTCGGGTGACTTTGAATCGGTTCCAAAAATATTAGGAAGCCTATGATAGGCCTCATTTATCAAAGTATTATATAATTCGTACTGACTCGAGTGACTAAGGGGATCCAAATTCGCAAGGCCTCGTAGAAGGAAGTCCGAAAGAAATGCCAAAGTCAAAATTCTTAAAGATAAACATCTTGCATAATAGCGGCAAAGGAATTCGGATGTACTCATACTTGCATATGCATTATGCAACTCTTACTTATGCAATTCCAAAATTATTTAAATCTATTTTCATACAGCAATTCTTTCTTCTTTCTTCTTTCATTCAACCGTGAGAAATGGCCATGACGCACGCCTTACTTTCTTCATAAAACAGCCGATCAACAACAGTTTGATATTCCCATGCTGTGACTAATTATATTGTAAACCGGACACTAAAAGTTAAACTGGAATGATGAATCCACGAATACCGAGTCATTCATTTCCTCTTCGGCAGCATCTGCGCTCCCGTGGACCGGTGAGATATGTTTCAACTCCAAAAACAGTGTGTCGAAAATCCGTAAACAAAGCTCCGCGAATCTGATTCACAAGGGAGATTCGTACAGTGCGATCTGTGACCACACATACACTCGCAGCTGCAACTCGTATTTTCTGCTGGTCCTTATAAATACGCGATGTCCGCTAGTGGCCTTTTGTTCGAGGCTATTGTTATTCGCTTCAAGATCATTCGCCCCGGTGAAATATGGAAAGATCGTATAAAGTTTATCGCCGGGGCAAACAGCAATTGTTGGCAGAGCGGATGGTGAAAAGGTTAATAAAAAGATAATTAAAATGTCACGTAAATCGTGTGCAACATAAGAGTGGAATAACGAGAGGAGTAACAGAAAGTTTGGCGGCTCATCAATCAGGAGATATCAAAATCTTCCTGGCGAGCAAACAATTTAGATCGGACTTGGTGGCATTAAGAGGTATAAAGATGCTTCACGAGCCCGGATGAAATCATTGAATCCTCAAGTGCAATGGCCGACGCGAGTAATTACTGAAATTAGGCGCTCTGCCTCGTGATGTTACACACGAGCAGTTAGCCGACTGCTCAAACAGCGCGTAATCGACCACTTCACCTCTCCTTATTCGCAGAATTATGTGTCACACTTACTCAAACAAAACTAATGTAACTCCTCGATACGGTTTAGAGATAAAGAGATAATGATTCTACGTAAAAGATAAACAGAAATCAACTAAATTTAAATAGGAGATAAATGAAATACGAGAGTAACGTCATTGCAAGGGTTTCCAGAATGTAAGCCTGACTAATTATTGTCTCCTCCTCGTTCGAAATAACTCCTGACCCATTATTAGTTAGCTCTCCGTGAGGAACAAAAGTGGGCTTCTTCGAATTTTCAAGAGGAACCTATCCTCGTTCTAATTCCGAACCACTCTCGATGACACCTTTTTTCCTTCAACGTGAATTAGAACGTATCGCGTTGCGTCACTTACGATTCCACGCGTGTAAAATTGTAAAACTCTTGGCAAGGGGATACACTCGATTTTCCTCCGATTCGTTGCGCGTCGAGATCAAAAGGAGTCGGATTACCCGCGCGACAGGAGGACACAAAATTCGATCGGAAGATGTAACCATCTCGAATATAAAGAATGCCATTCTGATGGGAAGAGCACTGAGAGGCTATTTACGAATGCTATATTGGAGAAACTGTCGATATGACAATACGAATACGTGGCTCCATAGACAGTCCACATGTCTATCCTATTAGATTGAACTTTACCTTTACGCGCTCTTATAAATAGATTCTCATCTGGTAGCGATAATGAATTATAACCAACACGTGTACTAACGAACTATAAACGTCCCTTTTACTGCTAGCTGTTAAATCCATCAATCGTGATTAATGCGAGACATTCATAATACGTCACGTTGAAATTGCTCTCGCGGAATGTATTCCACGTGAAGATTATTTATTCTCTGTACTGCAAACTTTCCCCGTATAATATTGGACTTCAACACGTACGAAGCAAGTTGAATTCCCCTACTTTACGAGTTATTGACGCCGAAAATGTAAGTTTATTGCCAAGTACTGAAGAGAGTCGGAGAGGGCAGAGTCCATGTACTTACGTTATCACTCTGAAGCAAACTGTACGAGTTTGTCGAGGGTCCTGGACTCGGCGATGTGAGCTCCGAGAGTTTACTCGGCGACAGTTTTTCGCCATTGGGTCCTTCCGCGCCGTCACTGCTGCCACTGCCACTGGAAACAAATTGGTTTTTAGTCAAAAGTACTTGGTACACAAATTTCACGACACCTCAGGGAAATGCCTCGAAGAAACGTCGATATTTTTATTGGTATAGCTTGTAAAATATTGATCATTGTTCCACTATGATGTAATTAATGATTCAAAGACTCTAAGGCAAAGTGATCCTACAGCAACGCTCGGTTTACACTGGTGTAATGCCGGCCGTAGAGTTCAGCGACATTAATAAAGTGGCAGGATCGCTTTCACGCGTTAATGCCGCCTATAAATACGATGTTAAATATCAACGATAGCGAGAGTCAAGTCGGCCGCCTCTACGGGATTACAGTCGCTCGTAAATTCGCAAATCTCCATTCGCCTCGCTTGCAATTCGTGGAACTACATATGCAAATTCTATAGCCGGACGATCAAGCGATCAGTTGGCGTTAAGGAATTCTCCCATGAGCCAAATACCAAGCACATGACTCGAGCAAGTTCACCTGGCTTTTATGTCGAACTTCATCTGGCAGGAGTTCCTATCAATCTTCAATGAACGATCGATTTCCTAGCGATGGTATCAATCGTTTTACACTGTCAACCGTACACGAACTGGTATTCAACGCCCTCTAAAATTCTTCAAGAATGAAGTCTAGTATTTGAGTAAGAATGCGAGTGGTAGCGTTCGCGAGAGCTATGTAAAACGTGGAGGCGTCATTAATGAATTCCGTGAATCGGCCTGACACTCGTCCTCGCCCACCAGTAGAGACTCGATTGAAAACGATGTCGATCGCGTCAACTCGAGCGACGTCCGTGTTACGTAACGTGACGAGGGATCTTTCTAGCATAGGCGCACTTGCTCTCGGTGAACTTTATCCCGTGGAGATCGCGGCAAAAACGTCGACGTCGGCGTCGTGGTTGGCTTGGAAGGTGAAGATGCGAAAGAGGAGGAAGGTTGGTTCTTCTAGCCAGCTCGTATCCGTACTACCGGCCAGAGTGGCATAGCCGTGAGCCAGGTATTATTAAAACCTAACAAGTACAAAGTGACTCGGTCGACCGGTTCGACGGTGCCACCGGCATCGCATTTAATTCTTCTACAATGTCGTGCCTTGCTGCTCTCCACTGGCCGACTCTTTCCGAGAGCACGTTCCTGTGGAAACGGCATCCTTGACCTGGCAGGTCAATGTCAGATATACTCCGTTCCAATGCAATCCAACTATTATATGAGACTTTCCACTCCTTTAATAGAATCAAGATATTTCTTCGCGATTCTGATATACTTTGTCCCCACCCTAAATGGTAATCGTGTTATTATTTCATTTATAATTATGGCAATTATGGTAAACGAAATTGCATTCTGCTTTTACGTAGGAAACAGTGAAAAGCTGTCCTTTGAATATTGCGCGAATTATGTCACAAGCAGAACAAAGTGTATCGGCAAGGCAAAGGATTTCAATCAGCAGACCTAAATAACTTTAATATTAATAAGTCACCGAGCTATCAAACGGTTAACTAGACCGCGAGTAGTTATCAGAGAAATGCAAATGAAATGCGACCGGTTCATATGCATACGCGTGATTAGCTATCTCCAGTGGATTAAATGCCTTCAGGAAGCTATAATTGAACTGTACATCATTCCTTTGGAGAGGGATATTGCCAGAAAATAACACTGTGTGGCACGTGCTCAAAGGATTTGTTGCTAGGACGGTGCACCTGCTGCGTCTCGAAGGTAGTGCAATCCAATTCAGACACGTAATTATATTCCGAAGGCTCTCTCTCTCTCTCCCTCTCTCTCCGGTAGTAGCGTGACGGAGCTACGCTGGTGTTCTAAGCGTAGACGGCAAAGTTTATGGCGCACACCGGATTCCTATGTGAGTGCGCAACCCCATCTTGATACACTGAGTATTTAAATGCATTAACTAATTAGAGGACGAGTGGAATTCTCGATTGCACACGCATCCGCTTTAACTATCCCGACTGTTTCTGGCTAATTACTCGAAAGTGGTTGTGCTTTGACAACGCGCTAAGTTTCCACTGGTTTTAAGAGAGCAGTAGTTGGAGAGCGCTGATGGTTAGGCGGGGTGCGTTATTCCGGAAACATGGAGTGAAACGAGATTGTATAGTTGAGAGACTCACAAGTAACGATGCTGGAGATCGCGGGAGCGAGCTTCTAGGGGCCGATAGCAATTTTCGAAGAGCCAATCCTTGGCAGTGAGATAGACGCGATTGCTGGTAATTAGAGTGATCAAACTGCAGCCTGTAAGCCTGGCTTCATGGAGCACGCTCTCACCCAACTCCCGGGGGTCCATTCTCAAGCATTATCATGCAGTTTAAACGTCCTTTCGCTCACCCCGCACACCCTCTACTACACGTGCTGCACTCTTCCCTCAGTCTTTCTACCCAGCATTCCACGACTCTCTTTTTACACCCACACTGCCGGCATTTTGTTGCACCGGGATCGTTACGCCTCTTTTTCCTGATGCTATTCACCAAGCGAGCTCACCTCGAGTGACTGACAAATATTGCTTTCTTTACTCTAGCTTAATGGATTCCACGAGTTCCTTCCAGCTCGAGAGTCGAAGGTGAATGAGGCGGAATTAATGTTTCGAAAATGTCGATGCATGCATTTAGCGCGAGCTATTGCAATTTCTCCGAGTCACGCCGACGTTGACAATAGTTGAAATATGCCTTGCTCGGGATTCTTGATCGCACTGGCGCTTCACTGTCGTTTCATTGAGTGTTCGTCAATTTTTAATATCTGCTTTCGGTCTCCGACTATTTTCTACAGTTTTGTACTATGTCCAATGGGCATGATAAATGTTCCAAGGTGTTGCAACCTTGGCAGTTTTACGAGTTTAGTCGACTCTGTAAATCAATCTTCATCTTCCTCTAGCAATCAGGCAGCAACTGGGCATGGTGCCGTTGCATTTGGCAGACAACGATGCATCCGATTGTAATGAATGCTTTCCTGTGACATTTATTAGTCCGCTTCATCAAGCCGTGGAAACCTACTTTCTTTCGTTGGCCATGCTTATCTCGGTTTATTGCTTCTTAATGCGATGCGACCATCGGTTGGACAATGAGCTCTTTATTGAGTGGATACTTGTGTAGAGGGGTCTTCCGTTTCGATTCAGGCAGCTACTTCCTTTCGGCCACTCGATTTCTCCTATCAACTATGCAACCAATGCCCATCGATTACCGATCGGTTCGCTCACTTCTCTTACTACACTCTTGTATAATTTCCCTTATCTTATCAAACTGCTCAAAACCCGGCTGCGCCTTCTCTATGATCATCCGCACTCACATTATTCTCTGAACTCTCTCTTTTCTTCTTTCATTGTGACGATGTACTATTCTAGACACCTGGTTTTTTCGAGTTTTCACATTCGTGTAATAACACAACGGTGTAAAACGTGTAAAGTGCAGTTACGCCGTAATCGTATCTAATCACGTGGACGCACGATTTTAAGGCGGTAACCTGTCAGCACGGGCTTTAGCTCGCGTGAATGCAACGGCACCCGTGTGCCCAATTCAATTTCGCATCCTCTCGCACTCGCTTCCTGCGCCACCACTTTCTCTTCTTTTTGCAAACCCGTCGGCCTTGTCCGCTTATGAAACGTGAATATCACCAATGCGCGCGCTCAGCCCGCGATTTTCGGTATATCTTATCGAGCCTTATCAGTAACCACCTCTGCGGAGCGGCAACTCTTCACTATTTTTGCTGAAAGAACCTGATCGAGGCACTTGAGAGTACACGATCGCGGAAATCCTGCTTCGAGTCGAGCGATGGGTAAACGAAGGCGGCACAGTTTACAGCACGGTATGTATCTTATCGGAAGGGATTCTGCTTGTTTTCTAGAGCTTCTCTTTCGCGCGCTGCTCTACCCGTCCACGGTAGGACGGTGGTTCACCGCGGCGCGTCATGAAAAGGCAGCGGACCTGCAACAGATATGGTATCATACGATAACGCCCCTCCAACAGCTGAATGTCCGAGTTGCGTATGTGTGTCGTTGGTATTCTCTCTCGGTGCTGGTCAGCGAGAAGGGCACGATAAAGCCTCTATTACTCCCGGCAATCAGCGAGCGGCTAATCCCATCCGATCGGCCACGTTGCACTCTCGCACTATATCCCTCTACTCCTCCGCTTGATTGTCGTCCACTCCGTTTCCATGTGATTCATACTGCCATCCCATTCATTAATGTCACCTTCGCTCAATTAGACCTTTCCACTGCTTCGCTGTTTTCAACTTTCCTGGATTTGCATTATTAGTTTCGCATCGGAAATTAAGATGGATTCATCTGCCATCCAGCTCGACTTCAGCCTCTGGTTTATCTCATTTGCGGATTAGATTGAGTTCGCCGATACCAATGTTACTCACACCTAGTGCCTTTCCACCTGGCAGAAGTCTATTTCCCTTTCAGCAGTTGTTGGATTCCAGTTTCGCGTAACTAGCCGATAAAAGTGAGCCGCTGCTGCTCGCAACACTCGCTACGTGCTGATGACGAGCGTAACATGGAGTTTACAAGGTAGTTCATTTAACGAGGAAAAACTAGCAGCGCTGGATATTTTACGATAGTCTGTTTAGGAGTCACTTGGGAAAGAGGTTTCTACTAGGTACACCATGCTATTGGCTACACGTCTAACTCTCAGTAATATTTCTATCATACGAGTGTTAATAAAATTATACTGAGAACACAATTTCTTCACCAACTGTGAAGTTTGAGTAACCGAGTGTGCCAATATCACAGTGGCAATAAAAGGAAAGCAAAAACGCATTCTCAAATAACCGTCGGTCTTCTTGTGCGAACATTCCACTGTAATCACTCGCAGTTATCTCCCAGCAGAAACTACTCAACGTCCATTTACCCTGGATACTCTAATGCGTCTCCTGGACTTCAGTGACAATTTGTCTCTGCCACGATGTCTGGCTTACTCCGATCCATTTGGGATTACTTTTAGTGCGTGCGAACTAATGTGTGAGAGATTCTGAAGCACACGTCATTTAACCCGATTATTCTCCGATGTGCAAACGGCCTGGTGTATGTCGTGCACACGCGCGCGCTGAGTCTCTATCTCCACGTGAATTTCGCCGAACGGCCTAATGGCTTTTCTATCACTGGGTCGACAGATAACGAACATTCGAGTGTAACTGTGAGCACGAGGGACACGCCGCAGGCGAACGATCGCCGGCAGGAAGGAAGGGACGAAGTCCGTTATCCGCGCAAACATACGCGTACAGAATACATTTCCCCGAGAGCTACCGTAAAAGAAGCCGAATACTCCCCCTAAAATATATGACAGCCGATACCGTCTATTAGCATGTCGGATCGAGATTTATCCTAACATCCTAAGCAATGTATAAGCCTAGTGGTGTTGACACGCCAAGTTGTTAGGCATATCATTTGAATAAATTCCGAAACCTGAATCTGAGCCCGTATCTGTACTCGGTCTAGTGATGGCTGATGCTAATTATTTATTGGCTGACTCACCTCTCCGTTGGACCCGTAGAATAGCTGGATGACTCCTCGCCGGACTCGACGCTATTAAAGGAAGCACAGTTCATCTTTCTCTCCTCCCATTGTGATCGTACCTCGTCCTGTACCCGTCTCTTCAGTTCCTCGACCCTTCGCCGCTCCTCCGAGATTACCTGGCTACCTGTAAACAATAACGGTGTTATGTATAGAGCGCCCCAGATGCCGCGTTGCATCACCACTTCCGTGCAAACAGAGCAAATGTTTGCTTCTCTACTATTTCAATGCCAGACGTTTGTCTTTTGCTATTTTGCATTCATGGAATGTTTGATGGTTATTTATTGAAAGCTTTTGTTTGTTTCATTATCGTGATGCATACGATGGAAGCTTACCTTGTTTCGCTAAGTGGAGCTGCCGATTTCGCTCAATTTCCTTCAGTGACTCGATGGTCTTCCTACCCAGGCTGCCTTGATTATTTACAATGGGGGAGTCCGTAGTCACCCTGGAAATTCTGTCGAAGTCCTCCCGACTGGGCGACCTCTTTTCCTCAGAATTTTCCACCGAATTCTGTGCCAACTTCGCCAGTTCATCGTTAATGGCGCGTACTCGATTGCGCCCCTGTAACATAAAATGACCAATTCTCTATTAGAACTTTTCCCATCAGAGCGAATTGCATTTTAAAAGAATATGACTTAATTAATTCGGAAAATCATTGTCCCTTACCTCTTCCAATCTTTTTAAATGTGCCAATTTCTGCCTTTCGAGACTTCTGGCATCTTTGGTTGCCGAACATTTCGCTTCTGTTCTTTGCGATTCTAAATGATTTAGCTGCGCCTTTCTGGTTTCTATTTTTGTGGTGAGTTCGCTTAAGTATCTGTGCAGAGAAAGCAAAGAAGATTAAAGTAAAACTACAACTGAATATTATGGTGCACGAGACACAAAATGGAAAAGGATATACCTTTGTAATTCTTCTCTGGTGGCTAATTTGCTTGCTTCTTCTTCAAGGTGATGGAACTCCAGGTCCTCGAATGCTTTCCTTTCTGACTCTAGGGTATCCTGCTGAGCAATGAGGTTTTCCCTAATATCTGGCCGTTTCTCTTCATCCGTACAATTCGCTAATTCGTCCTCGAGACGGCTACAAGCCTGTTGAGCCTTTTGTACACGTTGCTTTGCTTCGGCCTGCAAATTCGCTTGGGTCGCATTATCCTCGGCCATTTCCCTCTCCAGCTCGTTTATCCGCAATTGCACTTTTATCTTCTCGCTCTCATCCTGACTGAGTTTCAGCGATTCCGACTCATATTCGGCCGAGAGTAGAGCCTTTTCCAGTTCAAGCTGCCAACAAAAATGCACGTACGTGTTTATAGCAAAAATTAACGTCTTTTTAGAACTATGCAAAAATCCTGCGGCAGAGTTTTGGCACCGGCACATAATAAGTCCGGCAAACATTAACATGAAAGGAAACACCGATAAGAGGATGACGTATTTTAGCGATTATCCACGAGGTGAAACAGGCACATAATATTATCGCCGTTCATATTCATTCGCGTTTCACGTGGCATAGATTTTGCGAAACTTGAATCACAAAGGGGACGAAGTCTATTCACACTTTAAAGAATCATTTTAGAATACATGACACTACTTAAGATAATAACCTCTCTGCTTATTTCCTCCTCTTGTATCTCAATGTCGGCGACACTCCTTTTCAGAGTATCCATATTCCCAAGAATGTGCACTTTTTCGTTCTGCAGAAATTCTATATACTTCTTCCTGTCCTCCTCTTCGAGCTCCTTTCTCTTTTTATCAGCCTTCGCCTCGTTCGACTTTGTGTTATCCTTCTCGCTATTGTTTCTCTTGGGCGTCACACAGATTTCTTTGGACTTCGAGAGCATTGAGAGCTGCTCGATCGCCTCGAGAAGATCGTCGTTCGATATCGCCAGCTTGTTCTCTATCATCTCGCATGAGTTCGAGAGCTGCCCGTTCTTCTTTGGCATGGAATGATTCTGATTGTTGTTCTGTCCCGGCGGACCTATCGAGATATTCTCGTACACGCTCACATTCCCGTTTAGGCTTGCTGAGTTCTCGTAATGCTGCGTGGAATTATTCTGCTGCCCGTTGATTCTCGCCCCATTCAACTGGATCGTTCCATAGATCGATCCTTCGTTTGTACCTTCGCAGTACGTCTGTGTGTAATTCCCATTGTTGTTCAAGTTACCGTTCTCCACTATAATGTTTTCGTAATTTGGGCTTCGAGACTGCGAAATCGAGCCTGAAAAACTGTGCTCTTCATTCCCTAAAGTATTCGGCCACTTCGACGATTGATTGTTATTCGACGATGTCGCCTGAACATGGTTCTGATTATTTCTTTGATACTCTCCTTGCGACGCTTGGTCCCTTCGGTTGCTCGCGTTACCTCCATTCTGGAAAGTGATCTTCGAGTTTTGCACACATACGTTTTCATACGAGGCCGAATTGCAATTGCAGTTGGATTGTTTTGACTGCGGGTCGAACGAGAACTGAGGCTGATTCTTCGATGGACTCTTGGGACTATCAAAGGGGGAATTATAGCCGAGTCGTTTGTCACGCGGAAGGGAACCGTTCGTTTTAATCCTGTGAACAAATAAATGAATAATTAAACATAATTTTCAGAAAAGTAGATCTTTCTACTTGATACTTAACACAAAAATGTGAAATAAATCTTTAAAGAATTTGCAGCAACAGCTTGCGATTGTAAGGGCACTCACCTGTTAGGCTGTCTGGGTTTCTCCACGGTGCTCTGCCTCTCGTACTCGGCGCACATCGCTAGGATCTCCTCCAGTCTCATTTTCTCTTGTCGCTCGACCTCCTGCTCCCGGAGCCTCTCTTCCTGTACCTGTTTCCGCCTGCTCTCAGCCTCCCTGCGCTTGTTCTCGGCATCTATCTGCCTTTCGCGCAACTCCTCGAGCGAGCATCCGCTGCCAGTACTGGGTGTTGGACTCTTGACACGTCCTCCTCCGCCTCCTCCTCCTCCGTGAGCTCGCTTCTGTTCGCTGTATTTGGGATTGCGATTGAAAGCGGGACTAGGCGGTTGGATCCTCTTGATATTCGGGTTGGAGCCGAAGCCTTGGCCTCCGGCAGCATTCCTCAGGCTGCCGCCGCCGGCACCACACAGGCTGGCATTGCCGGGATTGCCGCAGATGTTGGGATTCGAGCCGAACTTCTCCAATTGCACGTACTCCGTTGTGGTGGTCTTGGTGACGATCAAACTCTGACTCATATCGAACTCACGCGCCCCGAACTCGTCGAGCTCGCTCGATCTCTGGCACGTAAGGCTGCGTGACATTAAGTCGGTCTGATTGGCAGCGCTCTTCGGGAATGGGGGCCCGTGGCATGCCTCATTGTTCTCGTCGTTGTTCTCGCGATAGTACGGCTTGTACGTCTTGAGATAGGACTCGGCGCTCGAGTACAGTTGGATCTGATTGTGAGCCGGTGTTGAGGAGCTCTGGTACTGGTGGCTCGGCGTGCTCGACCGACTGGGGGTCCTGCACTCCGATCTCTGTCGAGTATCGTCGAGACAGGTGCTCGGTGAGGATGCGGAGAAACAACTTCCGGGCGAGGATGTATTGAGGAAGTGAGCTGGCGAAGGCCCACTGAAGGAAGGGGTGTTCGAGCGGCTCCTGTCGATGTTCGTCAAGTTCTGAAGTGGCGAGTTATTGTTACTGGCAGTGTTAGCCTTCAGCGAAATGAGACTGGAGGATCTCGAGTGGCCGAGAATCTGATCGGCAGGCACGTTCGTCGTGATAGCACCGGCCGGAAAGACTTTCGGTGACACGCAGTTGTTCCTGCTCTGCTTAGCCAGCATCTCGAATTTCGTCAGCTTGCCCAGGAAGCCGATCTCATCGTCGGAGCAGGAGTTCCTCGGCGATTTCCGTGGCGCCACTGGCGGCTTTCTCTCCAGGTAACAGTTCTCTTGAAGCTGGCCATCCGGCAGGGCGAAACTTATCGGCGCCATGGAGATCCTCGACTGCGGCAACACCGAGCGCAATTGCTTCGCTTCTGCCGGGTGATTGAAGCGCATGTAATTCGATCGGCCGATCGACAGCATGCAACCTGCAAATATATAATACGCATTTATGCACGACAGATTCTGGCGTCAACGAGACTGGAGGTTGATCGGCTGGCAGAGATGAGGGGAGAGTTTCTCTTTAATGAACTCGAAGGGAAGGGATCGCCATTTGAGGAGACGCGACAAATTTCTCGGGGGAATTTGCGCGATGAAGATTGATTGACAGGCAGAGGCTCTTTCGAGCTTTCTTTCGCTGAGGACAGAGCTGATCGGTGCCGCTCCTATTTGAGTCAAGGTCTTACCTTGGGCGAGTCTCACTGGCGAATTTACTGGGACACCGTCGATCGCTGTACTTCCATTTATGGGGTGGAGAGTGACCACGCCGTTATTGTTTTCGATGGCACAGTGAACGGGCTCGACCCCAGTCCCGACCACAGAGATGTCCGCATCTCGACTTGCGCCCAGTATTATCCTGCCTAAACAGTACAGAACAATACTCGTGTTACAAACGATCCTGACATCGGCTACATACAATAAGGTTCGTGTGGGTGTATCCTGACACGTTCACGTATCGCAGTTCGAAGATATTATGAACATATTAATAAAGCCGGATATTTTTTCCACCGTAATACTTTGCATCACTTTCTCTAATGAAGTGTATCTCCTTGGCTTCTGGAAGACGTAGAATATACACACGGTGGCAACGTGGGTGCACTGTGGGTGTACACGATGCAGCACTGCTCCCGGGTAAAGGAAGTCGAAGAAGTTTAATGGAGCATTTACTTAATCAGTCGATTAGTCCCGGGAAAGGCGGCCCTGCTAGCTTACACACGCTCCTAATTAATTGCACCCTATTAAAGTAACGACCTGAAGATGCACCCGGCATTCACTCGAAAATCCACTCATCCTAAACACTCTTTCAGTAGGCGAGACTTCGTAAAACTCTTCAACGTAATACGCCGGCCCATAAAAAGCGCAATTAAGGGATTGACTAGTCGATGGAGGCAAAGTTCCCAGCCCATCTTCGATCCAGGAAGTGCGAGCTCGTATTTATTTCGGATTTTCCGGGTAAGCGAACGACCCCGCGGTCATTCGCCAGATTTCTAATAATAAGTTTCACTAGCTTCGATATTTTTTATCAGAATAATGAAGAATGACTTTGGATATTTATGAACTATTATTCCTGTTACCTACGACACTCCCGGCACATATAATCCCGAACTTCCGGCTTGGGGAGGAGCGGCTCTTCGAAGGCTCGAATGTACAAATCGAAACTTTGTCGCACCGGCACTTTTTCTTATGGTGTATTACACACGAAAGGGTTTCGTGGTTGATTCTCTCCACGAAATAACTCGAGGCCTATGCGTACCAGCGGCTTCTACGTAGCGCGAGCAGAACGCGGCGGTGTGCATTCTACAAAGGACTGCACAGTTATATTTAGTTTTGGCGCGGTCGTGCACTCTGCCTGCATTTTCGGTCTTTTTGGAAAAGCGGCGGCAGCCGCGGTCCGAAATATAACCAGCCGGTAAAGGGTGAGGGTTCTTCTCCTACTTTACGCTCGGCAGGACTCCCCAAGCTTGGAATGCCTCTCTAACACTCGTCCTGTTACAGCATTACTTTCCACCGCTTCTCTTTCTCTCTCTCTCAAATAGCCTTCGCAATTTCCCAGGATATTCCACGCCACTCCAACCCGATTATTACTTTTCGAATCCGAAAAATGGCCTCACCGTATTGAAATGGACGTGTTGCTTGGTGCGCGTCAGTCAATGCGAGTATACGTCGATTTGAAAGGCTGGTTTATTGAAAGGACTCGCAAGAGGGCAACAACGTGTATATACCAAGCGACGAGCGAGTGCCATGAGTTGAATTAACAAAACTGATGGCTCCACGTAACACCGGATAAGTCCGCGCACTCCGTAACAGTGATGGCGAGCACTATGATCGCTCGCCAGGCAAATATGTACACCGAAAGGCTTTTATCCCCGTACAAAACGCAGAAAAAGTCATTGCAATTTATCATATGGGAAGGTTGTGGTCAGTCAACCTGTTATAAACATTGTCGTGAAAAGGAATTCCTACGGTTCGCTTCATAAATTTCCCCTCGCTATTACTCCTCACTTTGACCAATTACAGTATTATATTTAACCAACTCCTTAATGGATTAAAATCGTTGGTAGTCTCTCATCGCGTTGCTATGTGGTTTGGCAAAGTGACCCCAAGGATGACAAGATCTCTGCTCAAATGGCGGGCTCGGGCAATCTCTCGAAACGTTTCAGGAGTCCGGCTCGGCTCTCAAAGGGTTGACACGCAAGCGCATGCTTATCGTGGCGTGTCCCAGCATCGGAGAAAGTATCTCGTGGCTTTGCAGGCAGCGCGCGAGAGAGGACGTAAATTTTCCGCTGGACAGAGCCGCGTGATTCCGGCAGGTGAACCGGCTGAATAACAGGGCAAAAACGTGAAGGCTAAATGAGCACAGGCAGCCTAAATTTGAAGCCTCGTCATTGCTGTTTCCCTTTGGACAAGAGCGGCGGCGGCCCAGGAAGACAGCTTCCTGACGCTCCGGATCTCTGGAGCGTGTTGTCGCTGTCGGGAGTGTTGATATCGCGCTCGTACCATCAGATTTATGCGAGTACGGAATCCGAGGATGAATGGAAAGCCACCTATTTCTGGGATTCCGGCGGCCAAGAGAGTCACGGCCGTAATAAGAGAACTCCGAGCGAGCATAATAATGCGAGCAGCGGATACTCAGCGATGAATAATGCACGCTGGCCCAGCTTTTCAGGGTTCTCTGATATAGCGTTAAATAACCTGCTATTATCGTAGACCGGTGCAATGACATGTGGATTCATGAGGACGATTGGCCGTTCCGGGTGACGGTGATTGCTGCTATTAAGGCCGCGTCGATTTGTAAAATAGGTCACGGTAATTGGCCGGTTAAAATCGACGCGAGGACAGGTAGCATTTCTTAAGGAAAACTCCTTCCGTTCGTCACTTAATTACTTCTTTGAAGTTTTCAAAGAAGTATGAAATATTATGATGGCTTTATACGCTTGTCTCATAAATAATGGATTTGTATCTTGCAGGAGTGTCTGTCTGTCCAAATATAGAATGGTCTACGGGGACCGAGTTGAATAATAAAAGTCTATCGGAGTATAAAAGCATAATTTTGACGGCTCCGCGGGATAAACTTCCTATAGAGATACTGTTTTATGGATTATAACTCGACTTCTTCCGCCACCCACGTTGCATTCTCGCCTCCGTGGTGCGAGCGCGAGGAAGAAACTTTTGAAAGTTCCTTCCTACACCTTGTCTTTACTCAATCATTCTTGTGACATCGACACGAGGCCCTCCATACAACTCTGCCATGTACGCGATATAAGTGGAGATCCGGAGGAAAGCAATTACTGTAATTTGGGTATCGATCACGCCCTTAGGTAGCCGGCTATTAAGGCCAATTTAAAACAGGTGTGGTGAAATGATGCCAACTCATTCGTGATACGAGAAAAGCCCTCATTTTAACGGTGCCTCGCACCGACTAATCTCTCAGTGCTCGATATACTTGATTATACTCTCCTCGAAGATACTACTTCCCTACATCCCTTAGGATCGAATTAACCCTTTGCTTCCTGACGCTCCCAAAGCGATAAAGCGTACAATACTCGAGAGTCCTTGGAACAAATTGTTACAAATGAAACCGAGTCAAATATTCTATCGCAGGAATGAATTAGTGGCTGTGTTTCTCAATCAACTAGTATTGCAACCAAGGAATAAATTAATGAGAATACCAGGATCCTCTCGCACAAAGTCTGGAGCAGCGTGGAAATTGCATCAAAGCAAACTGCTAACTGATATTATTTCCAGGCGCCCTTTTATGTTCCAATCTCGAAGGTTTGTACCAAGAAGAAACTAGCTCTCGTGTAGTGTTCATACCGCGAATCTTCGACGGCGAATGTTGCACGAAGCAGCAACGGCGGCGGCGGCGCCAACGGGGGTAAAAGAGAATAATGGGGCGAACGGAGAAAAACGAGCGTCGCCTGAAAATACACGGCACTTTGAGGATTGACTCATGCAATAATTTATATTGCACGGGTTCCTCTCTGTGCACCGACTATATTTAAGTGCAGTGTGCCGCTTGCTCGCTCGCTCGCTCGCTCGCTCGCACGCGAGACAGAACGTTCCTCCTAGGTTACTGTCCTTTCCTTGCCGAGAGTCCCCTCGTCCAACGAGAAAACGCCTTTACGCCATTTATACACCACGTGTGCACAACGTCCGTACGGATGTACGTATGCGCGTCGTGTGGGCATCCCATACACGTGAAACACTCGGCTCTCCCCGACACATTCGTGTACTCACCAACATGCGCGTTTACGTGGAAACCTATAAAGCGTTTATGAACACAGCCTTCCCGGTACCAAACTCCCCGCCCAGGGATACGGATGTCTTCTTTTCAACACGTTTTGCATCACTACGCCTTCTCGTTTCGCCGACTTCAATTGTAATCGAAAGAAAAAATAAATGCTTTCATAGTAACACATTGTTGGTTGGGAATTTGTTAAAGAAACTAACGTGAATTGGTTATTTTTATAATTGTGTATAAATATAGAATCGTAATAATTGTCAATAACTATAGTTGTACGTTAGTAATTGCATAGGACGATGTTTCTTTGGCATATTTAAATGACAGAATTACTCGCAGCCTGATTTATTTTGCCCGGCTGAGCACGCCTGTCTAATACTACTCGCGGCGATAATAGGGGTTGGCTCTGAATAGCTATGCAAATGTATTGGATTCGCCATTGTAACTCGGAACTTCCGTCCTAGCAGATTGAATTCAGAGTTTAATAATAACGAAAGCCAGTCTATAATTGATCTAACTTCAGGGCTACCCTCTGCAAATGGAAGTCAACGGGAGCGGTGTAAGTAGCAACCGGTGTAATTGGCATTTCCCCAAATCAATTAGTATTATAGGCGATCATTAAAACGTTTACATTCAGTTAAATCAAGCCGCGTAACGAGACGCTTACAGAGTGGAATATGCGCGTGTACGTGGAAACGATGAGTTCATAAAGACTGGCGGCGATATGAAGTCGGTACGCGTCCTGAAGCTTGAGTCGAAGATTATAGGTCTTCCGCTCGTTATAGAAAGCTGATCGAACAAATTGGCTCGTTACATATTGAAGATGATAGGTGCACTGCACTCGAAATTACTAGCTGTCGTATCGATATTGAAGATCCGCCTGCTCCGCTCTCTCAAAGAGATGTTAGCAAATTACTCGACAACATTATAACTATCCTTTCTAAGACGCATTCCACTTAGGATTAGTGAAAATCAGTCAAGTCCAGCTGGTTGCGTTTCAATTACAGAAGAAGGTATTTCTCCGTCAGGAGAGTCCTTCACGAAAAAGGGTAACTCCGACTCCTATTTGCAGAGAGTGCTCGTCTCCACATTGCCATTAGCTTCTTCTACGAATGCTAATATTGGATTTCAATAATGACTCGCTTGCAGGAATAACTTCGTCGCAGGGATCTTGTTAATGTAATAAGTTCAAATGTATTCTAATGCCGTCGACTGAAATAGGGATTCCAGCTGCTATAGAAAACCGGTCTGTTATTCGATCCAATTATTGCTGCTAAAATTGAAATGATAGCTCGTAAGAAGTCTTTACTCTCATTAGGATTCACAGACAGCGAAAGATCGTCAATACGATTTTTCACAAAGCCACTGTGGTAAGTTCGCCCGCGGACACTGATGCCTTTATTCTAAGTCCTACGGAGACGGGAATCACGCACGAACCATTACTCGCAACCTGTTATAAGCATTCCTGTCTCGATTAAAATAACGAGATCACTAATCAAATGAAATATAACCGACACGCTTCTATATACACATCGCCTTTAAGATTCCTTCCGCTCAACGAACTTAAAATCAATTGAAAATTCCTGTGAGCCATTATCTCCAAAGACGACTGGATTCTTTGCACAACCCAGATTTGGCAATGCCGGTGGGCAAAGGGTTCCAGAGTTAATATAACGTAATAGCGAGAGAGGATTCCATTCGATTGGGCGCGAATGCAAATATTTGTCTTTGACCGGCTCCTTTTCCGGTTTCGACAGACAGACACACACACACAGACACAGTGCTAATGCACGTGGAGGATGGTAGAGTTTAGAGGAAAAGTTTCCTGGCGTGGCTATGGTATATTTTTAAATGTGAATCTCTTCTTCACATATCTCTTTGGCTGGCCCGGGGCAGCGGCAGTCAAGCTGTCTCTCGATTATATTTCAGACTCATACACACACACACCGACACACACACACATGGCTGCCGCTGACATAAAATGTATCCGCGTATGCGCGCTCGAATAAAGTGATGGTTGCCGGGGCTACGCGCTGATGAATTTTCCAAGGCTAATTAACCGGCCGTCTAGATCATAACTGGCACGACGTTGATTTCGTTAGCAGTGCGCGCGCGCGCGCGTCCATCTTCATTCCCGGGGAACTGTTGGAGAAGGTTGAAATTTGCCCGAATGAAATTGGCCTCATACTGGCTGGCCGTGCGTGTTACTGACAACATGTATTAGTCCGAAATGCAATCTCGATTTCGAGAGATTGATCGGCATATAAGCGATTCCACACCAGCGCCGCCGTTGCCGCCGCGGCCGCCGTTACCTCCTCTCTGTTTCCAGGCCAATTTGCCGTGTCAACAGTAGCTAAAGCCCGGCTGATTTCCAATCCTACGTATTACGTATTTCCCGGAATGCTGCCGCACAGTTGCCCACCGGGCGAAATCTCAGATAATGCTGTTTAACATTATCGAGCACAATTGCGTGTTCGAGGCATCGTTCGACTGGATGAATCACTAGGAGCTCTGTGCTGCTCGCTGCTGCGTTATCTAGGAGCGTGACCCAATTTCTCTCCAACCAATCTACTTCGAACGGCTGAATTTGACAGGGCTTTACCGTGCGTGTACCGCCGCCGCTCGAGTGTGATCGTATTTTCTCTTACCTTCGGGCAGAGGATGCAGGGTCACGGCTGTCGACAAGCGTCCGCTTCCCATGGAAACTAGATGCGGTGCTTCCGTTTGTACCCGAAGTGCCCGGCCAGCCTCGCGCACCTCGAGACCGGCGGTCGCCATTCCTATGAAATCCAAAAAAGATTTGCTTGCATTACCATCGTGAATTCCAGAATTCCACACGCGACAAATAAATTCTCAGTTCAATTGCAAAGGAATAATTTTGGAAATGCTGATATTTTGTATAAGTCCAACAGGATCAAGGAGCATTTCATTATCACTTAATGGCAGAATGAATCGTTGGCTATTAATCGGTAAATCCCAGAGAGCGGAAGGAGAAACGATAGGGACATATCGCGAGGCTACGTTTGGCTTTTAATTAGTCAGGCTGGATTGTCACGGTACAAAAAACAAGTTTGTCCAGGTGAGCGAGGCATTATCTGGTGGGCAGCTGTTTGCATTAAAAGCGACTGCACAGCGATAACGTGGACTTTTTATCGGATGCACCTGTGGAAATACATTGGCCCTCGATTTCCTTCGGCCTCGGCGCAAACTCTTTCCAGAACTTGCCGGCGAACGCATGCAAATGCTAATATCTTCGCGGGATCCAAGCTGCATACGAGCGAGCGCATCGCTCCGATTGAATGTTGCTCCTTTTATAAACTGATGGCGATTAATCTCTCTCTCTCGAGAGAGCAAGTCGACGCCCCTGAAAAGCTCAGCGGGCACTTGGAAGAGTGAGCCGCTCTCCGAAGACGCGTCTGCCCAGCAGCTCTCCCAATCGAGCCGAGGAGAGAAGAAGAGTACTCTCGAGAGTCATTATTTCCAACGATTTCGACGACAATCACGATGATCTCGTCTGCACTCCGATCCAACTGGCACTGCCGCGGACAAAGGAATCAATCAGGAGGGGCGTTGAACAGACTGGCCGGGGCAACGGGGATATCTCTCATGGTGGTGGAAGCCGCGATGAGACCGGCCGGGAATTTTAATTATACCTCTAGTAAACCGTTTATTAAACACGGCACGGAGCTCAAGAAGAGATTGAAATCAAAGATGCTGAAGAAACGAAGCATTGAGTCTCTTGCGTTGAGAATCGTTTGAATTTCATCGGGTTAAGTGTTCGCGAAGGAGCACTAAAGTGCCGCGGCGATTATTAGTCGAGTTGCAGTCTAATCCGGTAATTAACGGGATGTATCGAGTATTGGATTTAGCGCGTATCGATCTCGGAGATGTCCGATGTTTAATTTACGATGGGGTTCGCGCGAGAAGCTGACGGGTGTAGGAGGATCGAGCGCGGCCGATCGGGCGAACCTCATCAGATTTGGCGGCAGGCGAAGAGGAAGAAAAAGAGGAGAGGCTCTGGAGGCGGAAAGCAAAGGAAGAACCAGCGGGAACCGGTCTTCTCAGGGAGGCCGACTCCTTTTTCCGTTCCTTCTTTTTCTCGCTCGTGCGCGCCCCGACGCCGCCGCCACCACCGCCGCCGCACCGCGCCGCGCCGCGCACACATCGTGCTCTTCGGCACTCGGAGTCATGGGTCACGATAAATTAGCGAGTGCACGTTGTACGTAAGAACATCCTCGAGATCCATTCTACTATCTACACGTTGCCAACGTGAGAAAAGGATCTCCCTCTTTCTCTCTTACTCTCTCGCGCTGCGTCCCCTGCCTTTTTAAAGCACTGCCTGCGTAATTTGCGCGTGCTCCGCTCGCCTGATTGTTTCGAGCTCGCTGGCCGTGAACTGTGAAAAAACCCAAGTGCTATCGCGCGCCGTAAACCAGTCACAAGTACCGACAACGACTTTATGATTCTCCGAGAAACCTTGGCTCCCATTACACGTAACCCTTTCATTGGAAACATTCGCCAAATAGCGATTAAGAAGTATGCTAATGCAGGATGCCTGAGTCCGAGCATCAACATTACAGGATGACTCGGTGCTCGGTGATTATTCTGCTAATTATTATTGACCCAAGATTGCACGTCTAGACTTTGCAAAAACTAAAACTGGCACGCTGCAATTTCTGCTTAAGACCTGATCTTTAAATCGATCTTGGAACTCATAAAATATATTAAGATTAAAAATCTAAGAATACCCACATAAAAAATAATAAATAATTGCGGAAGTTAATTATTGTAAAATACTGCGATGCCGAAGAAAAGAAACTAAGACAGTAACGCGTGCGAAACGTTTTGTACACGGGTGTCGCTCGATCATGGAAACCTGTCCCCGCTGAAAGCTCACTGTTTTCACCGCGACGAAGCTCGCTGACTTAATCGGGGACTTAGATTACCGGTCAATGAAATCTGAGGAGCGGCGAGGCGAGTAACTCAAGGAGGCCGTGTGTGCGTATGCGTGTGTGTAGCGTACGAGGAGAGCAGCAGGGTTGGCCTACATGAGCCGTGTAACAAACTGACAACTGTGCCGCGTCGATTTCTCGATAGGCGGACGTGCTTAGGAAGGAAGAAAGGCAAAGTCAGAGAGTAGCGAGGAATCGGTAGCGGGCTACTAGGGTTTCCTTTGATAAGAGGGCGTGTGTCTTGCGAGATGGACTCAACTTAACGTCGCGCCACCGGCTGGCATCGTTTCTTTCACCGAGCGATAACCGGTTCGACGCTCGAGACTTCTCTAGCGCCACACTGACGTCGACAGAGGGCAAAGAGAGCGAGCGAGAGAGAGAAAGACAGAAGGAGAGAAAAATTCCTCGCGATAAGGCGTCGCGACGTGTCGGCTTACAGCTGTTTAGCATACGCGACACGAAAAAATGCCACCACTTGCCAGTTTACTTTATGCGAAATAGCAGGGGATAGCTCGAGTACCCGGCAAAACGTCCAAAGCATCCTCCAAGAAAGGAGAATCTCTCGTCTCGAGGATTATTAGGGAGAGGTGTATAAATGTGTACAGGATCGACTGGTGGCCTGTACTGGGAGAAGCGAGGGCTCGAGCAAGTAAAGCCCATTATTTCCCTCATGTCAGAGAGGTACGATAGGCAAAGGTTTAGCCGGGCGTAGTCTAATGCGCTTAATTAAAGTTGTTTCAACTCGTTAAGATCGTTCGCACGGGATGAACAACCCTGCAAACGCTCGGAGGAGAGCGTAGCCAGCGACGCGTTCTCTTCTGCTACGGGGAATCCGAGGCGACAGAGTTTCGTTTCTCGAGGCAGCAACTACTCTCCGCCTCGTCCTTTACTGCTCGTTTCTCGCTGATATACACCTCGTTAATAATACCCTTTTACCTTTGCGACTGGCTTGGCAAGGGGGTCGAAAACTGCCGGTCCGTCGGAGCGGCCGAGAGCCGTAACTTCGACAAGAAAATCACACCTCTATAAATCCTGTTGCATTTCTATTGGCAAGTTGGCTGTCTAGTTGGACTGCCGTCTCGAAAGTGTTACCGAGCGATAACGATGCTGCAATACTCGAACACATTCTCTCTTTCTCTTTCTCTTTCTCTCTGGCAGACAGGAGGCCAGTCAAGATTTAATTTGTATACGTGCTCTCGCCTCCATGAATTGCAAGTTTATGCCGGCGGATAATACCGTGCGCGCTGATACGCCAAGGAATTTTCATCCCGGAATCCTGCTGGTTCGTCGCCACTACGCTCGAAAATCATATTTCGATCGATATTCACGGTAAGTCTCGCGCATTGGTAAGCTCGCCTCGCCCCGATAAGATAATCCCTTCGACACTGGCAATAAAGTTAGCGAGCGATATGTGTGGCAGGAGGCAAACTAGTCGCGAGATAGGAAGGCGTGCAGTTTTAACCGGAGGAGTATCGGCAAGTATTTCCGACTGTTATTGCGCATTACGCGTACTCAATGCTGAGGATGCTGGCAAGTATTACTCATAGGTTGGATCGCCGGCCGATCAAAGGGGCGTCGAAAGCACTCTCGTCCGATTCGATGAACTATAAGCGGCCCGGAATAATAATCATGCCGAGCAATCCCGAGGGTGTGTGCTAGCCGGGCGTACTTCGGGGTTGCGCTTCGTGCCAGGAGAAACAAACCGAGGATTCGACGGGCTTTATCTGTCCGCCTGCGTAATCTACCTGTCCACGTAATCGTGTAAACACGCGCGCCCCGCACCAGGATATAGAAAGTAGATAGAGAGAGATTCAAAATATTTGCGGCATTTACTTCTTGCACGATTGATCGTTTCCCGATGAAATACTCTCAAACTCGACGTCTTTACGATGACGAATATATTCTTGAAGGGATATACGTTTGTCGAGCGATCTTAATTCGACGGAAAGAGAGCCAGCGGCTAATTAAGAGAATTGGCGCGATTACTTCCTGGTAAGCAAACGGGCGCCGAGTATCACGTTCCATCCGATATGCCAAGCAACACTTTCGACATTAGAGACACGAGCGTAGCCGGCTATCTGTATAAGTAACGCCACGGGTTCCGATGGAAAACAAGATTGCTTCAAAAAGACTCCACACAAATCGCACTGTAGGCGGATGCTGTCTTAACAGAGCATAAGATTTCCAAGAAGTCACGTGTGCATTCCTGGGCGATTATGATTTATCGATAGAGTCGTTGGATGTTGTTGGACCAAAGAAAGATCGTTCGTCTATCACTGCGGTCATAAAGCAGAGTTTCGAAAGGAAAGACTATTTTTCAACGCGGTGGAATTCGTAATCGTGCGGCATGCGAAGTAGTAGCGGCGAAAGTATTTCGTACACGTTACATTTATTTCATCGGGCATATTCTGCTGGCAAATGAGAGGGAACGAAGAGAGAAGCATGGAAGAGGCGTTATTAGTTGGTATAACGTCGGGGCGAATGTTATTTTCGCCGCTCCAATTAGGAAAGGTGGTGCGTGTCTCTTGCGTGCGATTCCATTTAAAAATGGAATGGCAGGTGTGCCAGGGGATAACTACGGCTTGGAAGGAAGGTTCCAAATTCCCCCTTCTAAATGAGTTACACACCTGCCTCGGTTGGCGCAGGTGGAGTGAGCCGCGACAGGGCACGAGGACAGAAATTACCGTGGCGCGCACCTCGACAAGGCAGCGCGCACTGCACTACGCGCGGTACACCTTAACTCAGTTACAGCGGCTTAAACCAGCCGCTGCGACACAAAGTTTATTTAATCCTCAAGCAGCAGAGAGAGAGAGAGAGAGGGAGAGATTTCTGGTTAACCAATTTTGCAATTGAGGCAACGGCTGACATTGCGTCGCCTGATTTCGGATAAACAGAGAGGAGTAGAACTTGAACGAATTGAGTAGCGGACACACACGCCAGGCCAGATGTACGAGACTGTTTGCCGGCGTAGTTTAAGGCCGCAGGAAGTTGGAGAGGATCGCTCGCTGATGCACGTATGTACGTGGACACGTACGTGTGTGAGAGGCGAACGCTTTTCAGGCAAGCTTAAGAACTCAGTGTCGAATGGCAGTGAAAGAAGAGGCCTCCGACAGAAATAGTACCGGGCGTCGGAAGTGCGTACTTTCCCTTTCGTTAATCTACCAGGACGGCTGCCCAATGTATTACATGCATTCTACGAAAGGAACCTTCACGCTTCACTGTTTCGTGTTTCGAGGATCGCTACACTAATTAACAGACTTTAGTTTCCGCTGGGATTTCCATCGGCAACTCCGACGAAGGACCGATCTCATTAAGAATAATTGCTCAACCCTTTGAGGAGCGATATCAGATGATGAAAGTAATATGAAAAGAGAGTCAAAGTAGAGATTTCCGACATCGGCTGTGAGGAAAGATGGTAGCGCGCCGACAAAGTCTAGATGCGAGTAAGAAGATGGACCGGCAGCGCTTTCTCGAGATGACACTTGAGGGACCAAAGTGTCGAGGCCATGTCTGAGAGGGGAGTACACTGCCAGAGCACGAGTACCAGAAGAAAATTCTACCAAGCCGGCGCGAGCTAATTAATCCTACTTTGCTCTCTATGAGCCTGCTAATTTCCAGAAATGTCCAACCAGTCGGACAAGTGTCCACTTTGAAAAACGGCCCCAATTAAAGGCACTTTATGTAAACCATAACTAATGATCTCTATGACATAAGCCCCTATCACATCAAACAGTATCACAATCACTTTATAATTTCACAGTAACAACAAAACAGTAAAAATATAAAAATCTACAAAGCTAGAATAATGTCGAGGCAGGAATTACTTTTCACAGAGAGAAAAAACTCTTAGTGTACACAGGCACACAGAAAGATGGGAGTCGCTCTAGGTTGGTGCTTCCGCAAGGCAGAGTCTCACGGCCGCGGCAAAAAGCACGAACAGGATACACAGGGCACTAGGAAAGCTTGTGGCCAAGCTGAAAATAGAGGAACTCTCGGCAGAAGAAGCATGGAAGGGAACGCGTTCCTCGCGCGCGCACACACATGTCGAGGAGAAAACGAGAGGGAGTCCGCCGCTGGCGCAGAATGTTCGCACGAACAAGTGTTACGCGATGCGATAGCGTTCCAGCAGATATAATAGAGCTGCCTTTTCGCTTTCGTTATCAACGCTTCTCACCGCTTGGCAGCAGCGAGACGAGCGAGCAAGCGAGCGGCTCCGCTCGAGAGCGAACGATTAAGCGGATTTTTCCACCGGCCGAACGAATTACAAGCGCGGCGGCGTCGCCGTCCGCCGGGCGCAAAGTGAGCCGGCATTTTCAGCGGAGCTTTTTTTTTCAGCGGGCGCCAAGCAGCACGCTCTCCAAGTGGACTCAAAGTACGCTTAACTTTCGATCTAATAGGATTACGAGAGTGACTCGGCGGCGAAGCGATAAATCTGTGCCGCTGCTTACGGAGTGCACTCGATACGTAAAGAGGCGGAGAGCTCGAAAGCGTTCGTGGCGCGGTTGGCTGCATAACGGTTAATTGAGCGGAGGCTGCCTGCTCAAGTCGAGCTTGGGAGCGACCTTCGACAGTATTCGAGACCACTAAAAAGGCAATCGAGAGTACTATCGAGGTGAAATATCTTGATATAGCTCTACCGTCGGCCTCCTCCCTCTTTTTCTCTCTTACACGCGCGCGCTCGCACTCATCGTCAATGGCCGATTGCTCCTTATTCAGAGCCTACCGTATATGGTGGAGATGGTTACGTCTGCAAGCACCGAAGAATCCCAGAAACTTGCTTCTTAAGTTGTTAAATCGGAATAAACATCGGCGGAGAAAAGTAGAGTGGAATTTTTATAGGTCAAAGCGAGATTTTTGCCGGCGGCTGTACAGCCGAGTGTCAAGCTAAGCCTCGGTGCACTCCTTAAGCTCGGCGTGCATTGCTCCGAGAGAGCATATTTGCACACGTGTGCGCCGTAATTCGCGCTACTCGCACGACACGATGCAGAGACTCTGAAGAAGTTGGGCCGGCTCGCCAGAGTGTATGCCAGGCCAGGCCGTTAAGAATGCGCGAGCCAGAAAAATCTGCCGGTTATAACAAGGCTTATGTAAATTCAGGCTTTCGATAAATCTCGGATTTGCGAAACACGATCGCCGATTGGCTCGCCGCGAAAAAGGATGTAACCATTACCGGAGGAGTAACCGGACACACACAATTGGCGAGTGCCGTGTCTGCCCCGAACTCTCCACCTAAAGAAGGCGAACACACCATCCAACCGCAGGAACACGTGAGCCCTCTCTCAGAAGCCTGAATCACACCTTCGGAATCGCTATTATCCTTTGTAATTGAGGCGCATATGGCGAATCCTTTGCATTGTATTGTTCTGCTCTTACAACCACCATAATCGCTACTTGGTATCAGCAACAGACAAGAGTCTTTGTAAATCAATTCGTGACTACTCATACTCGCAAAGCGATTAAACATAAATGATAAAGAACAACTTATTAATCACTCTGTTAAATCTCAATTCATGGGAACATTGATTCTTTAAGATTCACTCTTATTAATAAATTGATTTGCGTTTTTAAAGTGGATCTTCTTTAACAAACCCTTTAATATAATGCGATTCATAAGATATATCTTCAAACGGTCCATGCATCGAGGATTCAAAGTGTTTTCTACCAACGGCGCGAGTTTTTTCACGTACAGCATGACACAGCCTTAAAAGTGCATCTCGCTCGAGGCGGTATACGCGGTCGCGCGCGCCAGCGGATGTTCTATATGCGGCCGGTACCGGACGCCCAACGTGTACCTGACGCGCTAAAACCGTTTCTGTAAATAAACTCGTATCTGTCAGAGCGAGCACGGCAACCGTGCCGTCTTCCTCTCGCTCTCTCTCTCTCTTTTTGTCCCTTTATATTGTTTCGGGGAAAACTCGGGGGTGACAGCGATCCCCGCATTGCTATGTGTCGCGCCACTTTGACGGAATCCTTTTTGTCCCGTAGAAAAACGCACTAGCTAACTTGGAAATTCACTTTGGGCATCCTGAACAGTTTAAAATGCGCTCTGCTATTTTTAGAATGGATTAACTGGATGTATTCTGTGATAACAAACGAGTAGGTATTGTGAGCGTTTGCAATTCTAATGATTACTAATGCCAACACTTGTAAAAAGTGGTTTGGAAAATAACTGTTTTTGTAGTCAGACATTGCTCGAGGTAATAGTAGTGAGTCATAGCTGTCTGCTATGTTAGAAGCATTTTTCAGACGTTGAGAGATTGTAAAATTCTATTACAATGTCTCATATTGGATAGTAATGTTAATTATATTTTTTTACTTCATTCTAATGTCAAATCTGATATTTAATTATTCTATTTAATGATTCGAGTTCCTTGCGGAATTGGAATAGATTTCTTGTATCGGAGGACAATGGAAATACGTAGGATTGGGTTTGGAATGAATTGATAATGCATATGGATTGGAGTTTCAGTAAGAGCGATACGATGGAGCCGAGGGTACAATTGGGACGCGGCTGGCGTCTTCGAGAGACAATCCATCGCCTTGACCTCATTGGGACAACGTACCCGTACGTACACCCGTATGCACCCGCATATCCTGCGGCCCATCAGGAAGGAAATGTCACTCGTACCTTCTCACAAGCCTCCTTTTTACGAGTCGCCTTTCATCTTCGTGCATTTCAATTAAATCCACCCGTTCTCGAGTACCAAGCACATACGCTGCTGCCTTGCGAATTCGAGTGCAAATTATGGCCAATATCTTTGGCTGAATTAAGACTCGCGTGGATATCCTCCTTTATAAATTTATGAACGAGCACGATAAACTTGGAGGTGAAAAAGTTGTTTACACGTTTAGCGATTGGCTGGTCGCGTCAATTACTTCGAACATGTAACCTTTCGCAATACTTGCGAATTTATTGATCCGCCGCGGTTGGTCAATGTTAATCCTCGCAAAACCGTTTATTCGCCTTGAACACGTGATTTCTCGTTCCTTTCATGAGCGATCTAATTCGATTCAGAGGCGCTAAGTGAGTAATGAATTCCTGATTGCACTTCCCGAGTCCATATAAAAACGGACTTTCTTCGTTACTGTCGATTTCCTCGCGGCATCTGGCACGGAAGTTGCTCACCTCGCGCGGCGTCCTTGCGCGTGCACGTCTCGGAATGTATAATCGAGCGATTGATCAGCGCGAGGCATTATTTCTCGGCACGAAGAGTCGGCAAAATGGAGCGCAGAAACGTTCCTCGAGATTCGCGAGCGGCTTTCACCGCACACTTTATAATACCACTGGTCCGAACACTCTTGCCAATCGTATCAACAGATCTTCCTCTTTTAAACTCATGTGGAAACCGAGTAATAAATATTTGAAATAGCTTCATTGATCAGAAGCCTTATCCAAAAGGTAACGTGTGTCATCGGTTATTTTCGTGATTGAATAAAAACATTTCTTAGTATAACTCAATTCGATGACTTTAGATGCAAGTTATCTTTACTTCGCATGTTTGTGTCTTATATTCTTAATTTAAATATGCAGCAGAAATTCAATAAAAATACAAATACAGGATTGTTATTTTAAAAGTTCAAAGAAGATTTACACACGATTGGCGAAGTGTTCCGTTGGTCTTGACGCGGCAGCATAAACGTTTAGATAGAAACATTGGAAAAGTGTCATAGCACATAACTCAAACATTTGCCACTCGGCAAATGGTTTTGCGTAAGCGTCGCCTGACGTCACCCGTAAACGTTTGCGCTGGCGTTAATTGCCGCTAATAAGCGAGGAGCACTGAACCGTCGCGTCGCGTCGGGAGGATGAGGACCGCGCTCAATCCGCTGTCAAAAACTGTGTCGATTCGATGATTAAGCGAGTTACGTCAGCGCGGATGGCGCACTTGGAAAATCTGATGGAGAGTGAACTCTCACTCACTCGAGACCCACTTTGACACTTATGGTCCTCGATTATTATTCCGGGGAGTGCTGCTGGGCCATTAAATTTCAGTCAGCCGCTATGATGAATTCGTATTACTATTAATTCGATAGACGATTACTTCATAGTTCATCATCGTAAATTCGAATCCTACCATTGGATGCTGGATAGAAATTGGGAAATTGGAGAGATGTCGACCAGCAGATCTAAACTTCATCTTTCCGGATGTTCTAATAAGAATACTAGCACTCGCATCCAGTGGAATCGTAAAGCTGTCTATTCTCATAGTGATCAAAGTGACACTTTTATACAATTTATGCTATGTGGGCTTCATCTCTCCCGCTGAGTGCCAAGAACTGGCGGAAGTCGAATTTCGGAGTATCGTGTTAACACAACTGCGTGCTTGCCTGCACCAGCCGCGAATGATGTGATACAAGAAATAAACAGATTTAGCCAAATTTACATCGGGGTATTTCCGATGTCTAATAGAAGAAATATTCTTTATCTTGAGGAAATGAACACTCCGATCAAAAATAGAAGGAGCACATCAATAAAAAAACAAAAAAATTACAATATTCGATATAAAAACTAAACTCACATAAAAGATTTCTTGAAATAACTACTAATTCTCGGAGGACTTTAAATTTTCATGCACTTTCAACGAATTTTTCCACAAAAAGAGTGCGGCACCGGTTTCGCAAGTATCCAATTACTAGGACGTTTACCCTGACGCTTCTGGTAGGTTCGCGCTCGTCTCGTGTGCCACGAGTGTATCGCTTCCGCGATGATCGCTGTGCCAAGTAGACGACGATGGGGCAGCTAGAGCACAAAAGCAACAACAGGACGGCGGCGTCGGCGGCGGCGGCGGCGGACGAAGGAGGAACAGAAATTGACATGCGGCAAGTTGCCCGGCATAACTGTGGCTCCGGCGACCGCAGCATTCTTCCAACGGATTATCATTATCGGCCTTCGCGATACTCAATGAATATCCAATGACTCGGGGACGACACTCGCCGGCTGGTACACGTCTTACCCACGCGGCTATCATATACGCCACCCTACGTGATCGTCTCCACGAGAGCTCCCGCCAACGTGACTTTTTCATCGGCCATTCTGCGTCCATTCTAATTAGTCGCCCGACTGAGAATGCAATCGATGACGTGATCAAACCGAGCCAATTCGAGAATACTTGATTCTAACTCGCGCGAGATTCGCAAGCTGCAGTGAAGGAAATATTTTGAATTACTATTTTAATTATTTTTTTTAGTTGACTTCCCGACCTTCCCTGGGGCTGAAATTTGGTGGAGAATGTGTCCTAGCGTCAAGGAAGAAGTGATATAAATTGCAGAGCCCTAGCTCAAAGTTTAGGTTTTCACCTATTTTCGACCCTCGAAAATGGTCAACTTTTTCAAGTTTCTCAAAATCGGCCGAACCCGGGATATTTTGATTGTTTTCGTATCAGGGTGGATAGAGAACAAAGAATCCGTGAAAAAAAGTCCGGATTTGCAACGAGAACGGGTCGAAAAACCGTCCAGAAAAGTCCATTTTTGCTCATTTTTAACGGTTTTTATTTTTTTTAGTGGACTTCCCGACCTTTCCCAGGGCTGAAATTTGGTGGGTAATGTTTTTTTGCCTCAAGGAAGATACCATAAAAATTCCAGAGCCCTAGCTCAAAATTTTTTTTTCGGCAAATTTTTCTTAAGGGGTACCCCTTCAGATTTTTTCACGATTTTTCGAAGGTCCCCGAACTCGGTTTTTTTCTTCATGAATCGATTGTTTGTGTATCACAGCGGATAGTAAATGAAGAATCCATGAAAAAAAGGCCGGATTTGTATCGAAAATACCAAAAAATCGTTCCTGAATAATGAATTTCATCTAATTTTCATGGTTTTTTCCATACTTTTTATACTTCCCGTGTATTTCACGGACTGAAATTTGGTGGAGAATGTGCCCTTGCATCGAGGAAGAAGCAATATAACTTGGCAGGCGCTGTTGTACACTATGATAGGCGAGCGATCACCGGATGAACTCGATTCACACCTGGCCCAGACGAAAGTCAAGAGCCGCAGGAATGTGACGCGTCACAGATTTAATTAGTTGGGCCTACACTCCATCAAACTTTTACGGACTTTCTCGAGCAGACACACAACACGCCTTTCATGGTATTAATTCAATCAGGAATTTCGAGAATTTCGCGCCGATGAACTTTCCTTTGGCAATTTAATTCCCAGTTCGATTTTGATGATACTCACTGCCACATATTGACGAGGGGCAAAAGCATCCAGTTATGTTCATTCGAGCACTGATTTCTTAGCACTTATCAGTATTTTCCAATAGTTTCGATGGATGGAATTCCACGCTCACAATTAGAAACATAGCGCGCGTTCGATGAAGGCCGGAAACCGAAGGAGAAAAAGGCGATTTCACGCACGTTCGCCGAATGTCGATGCAAGACTGGAATGCACGCGAGACTGTGAAACGAAGTCCTCGGAGATTCTAGTAGGACTTGGAGCGTGGGTACGTTTAATTTGCGCGTGGTGACGAACGAGTGGGCGAGGATTTTGGCGATCGATCTTTCCCCCACAATGAAAAACTCTACCTGCTGGCTTTACGAGCTGTTATTCGCCGACAAAAACGACGGTAGCTCCATTCATAAGGATCAACAAGTCATTAAAGGTTCCCAGCAATCTGTTTAGTTATTCAGACATTTCAATCGATCCTCCAACAGGTAGGAAAAACCTTCCACGAAAGGCAATCGAAAACTGCCGACAAGCTTTTCATTGGCGCTATTGGAATTTCAGTGGAATTGTTACAATTCGATATTTATTTGCTCTTTTTCCCCGAGCGAAGAATCTCTTTTATATGATGTTGTTAATTAAACTGTCGCACTCTGCGGACTTCTATTACTTTTCATCATAATTGGAACAATTACTCGCCACTTTACATCTTTTACGTCGATGCAATTTAATATACCAATAAAGAACTCTGACAAATGAATATAAATTGGCGAATTCAATTAGCAACATCATATTACTGACATTTTAATTTCAAGCATCGACATTGCGGTTCCTATATTAACATAGAATGAAGTTTTATACACAGTTTGCCAAAGCGTTCTTACAATCTCAATAAACACGAGTGCTATAAAATTCTTCATCTCTCAGTAAACAATTCCAATTTAAAATTCATATTTTTAACTAGTAAAGGAGGCAAGTTTGAATCCGTTGCGCAATTTAAAAGGTGTACAGCCGAGCCGTAGCTCGGAGCCATAAACTTGAATGTTGTACGAGTCCGCGAATCGCCGGGATTGTTTCTTCGTGGTCTGTTTGCGAGCGCGCGCGAGAGCAGCCTCTCTGATATCACGAGCAAGCGAACCAGCCAACAAGCGCGCTGCCGCGCCGCCTCGTGCAAGCAAATATTTGCTTTTCTTTACGTGCCACTGACTTCCTTCGGGGATGCTGGATTTTGCACGTACGTCATGGCGAATAAGTGTACAACCGAGGAGCGCAGCCGATCGCGTGCACTACACGTAGCTACTGGCGCGAAAAGGCTTGAAAAATCATGGATGCTACTATCTCGTATCCCTCGTCTCTCCGAATAAGGTAGGATATATCGGAAACTTTTGAATAACTCCAACTATAGTCGATTTTCAAGGCAGAATTCTATCTTGAATTTTAACCGACTAATCCTTTGTGATTTTAATTTTTAGTTTTAATTATATGTTGAATTTTCTGAGTGGTCTTTTATGTAATTTATAGATTAAATGCATAAGATGTATCTTTTATCTTAAAATAAGGAATGGGAATTTCTTGAAGTAGACGAGCAACGATCAATTTTCAAGATAAAATTCTATATTGAATTCGAACGGCGTATGTCTTCGTGACTCTAATTTCTAACTTTAATTAGGAGTTTGACCTTCTAGCAGGTGGCGTGGTAACTAATGTAATGGTGTCATGGTAAAAACCTTGCCGATACATTTCGACGTGGATTTCCCTAGGCCGAATGTATGTAGACCGAAATTATCGGTCTTCTGCTCGACGCACGCGGGGAATGCGACCTTCAAGGTCGCCCAGAGCCAACTGTATTTGCACAGGCATTATCGCAGCCGGTGGATTCTGCTAATGAGCCCGCAAACACACTGTTGAAATATTTCGTAACGCTGACGCGCTGCTAATGTTAATTTATCAGTCTCCGCCGAGTGCTGTTCTGATCGTAATTTTGCTAGACGATCCCGAAATATTTAATTTATTTAATATCATCAATAAATAATGACAATCTCGCGGATGAATACTGTTTGATTGAAATCGAAAGATCCTACGTAATCCAAAAGATCAGAGTTTAAGAGTGTACTCTAACGAGTTAATAGGAACTTCCTTCCGCAGGGAGTTCGCTAGAAGAGACTTGACAAATTAATAGCTAGGTTTTGTGGAACTTCAATTCCGCGAAGTTCTCCTTAAGTCTCGGGGGAATTACACTTCGCGGTCATCCCTTAGCACGCGAGACACTCGCCGAGTTCATTGCACTTCATCCGTCTTACTGAGATGTCCCGGAACTCTCGCTTCCTGCGAACGCCCGCCGTCCACTTCTCCGGACACAAAGCTCTCTCTTTTTCCCTAAGTCCTCGAAAGTTTCACGCTGCCGAGTGAACTCCACTTAACTGCAAGCCTCTTTCAGCGAAAAGGAGAAGCCGACACACACACCACCACCAACGATCGCGGTGACTTCGATTTCAATGTAACATGCTTGCCCTTTCGAGCTCGCAATGAGAACCGCGCCCAGTCGCCAATGCAAAAACTATTCCTTCGCACATTGTTCCCTGCCAAGTGCATACTCGTGTTTTCACACGCGTAAAGTTATGCAATCATTGAAGTACAAAATCCTGTAAGTTATCCTAACACGAAATATCTGATACGTTTAAAGATTTTTCGATAATACGAAAATGTCAGGATGATTAGAATTTATTGAGTTCAAGTGTTCTTTGCACAATTCTGAAAAAATCAGTACTGTGTAATACTTCTTGCATAAAATAGATAAACGATGTATTAAGTACACACTATGGAAATAAAGTTATCGATGGCGTACGAAGCGAAGTATGCAAGACAAGTCAGAATCCAGACGTTTAATCGTGCGATCTCAAAGGCGGTAAACGGTGAATTGTCAGTGACGGTAATCGCGATTAACACCATTTTCCAGGACACTTGCCGGCGTCGATAGACTTTCCACGGTGCGATCAGGCCGGAGCCGCCGCCGGTGCCGCCGACGCCGCCAGGAATTCCTGCGGAGCGGTGGATGTACGCGGCGCACGAGAATTCGGAATGCACGCTGCGCACTGAGTCACACCTCCGGATTTTCACTTGGAAGCCTCGACGACGAGCCCGCCGTACCATGAATAATGCAGATCCGCGGTGGTCTCGTTATGAGCAAGTGCCGCTCGGTTTTCCCGAGGATAAAGCCCGATATCTTCGAGTCCGAGATGAGGAGTGAGAGATAAGCGAGGCAATTTGTTGTTACGGTCCAGACCGATGGCCAGCTAGCCTCTTAACTGATAAGGCATGCTAATGACCTTTCAAATTGACCGGATTTTCCTGCTAATATCCCCGGAATGCGATCGCCAATAATGGCAGGCCTCCAGCGGAAACGGAAGTCTAAGGCCTCCGCTTGGAAATTCCTCTCCTCGATTTATGAACCAAGATTGCTCGGCTACGATAATTAACGAGGCTCGCTTTCATGGATAAAAGCCGACTTTCAGTGGGCAGAATGAAGTTCTAATTACTTTGGTCGTTCGTCCGGCTTTAATTGCGAAGCAGTTAGTAGCCAGTTAGCGCGGCTGCCGAGCAAGCAAATAGTGAAAGCCTCGAGAGTTTTCATAGCCCAGCGGGAGATCCCACCGGCAATACATTACCCAATTTGACGATATCAAGAGCAATATAAGTCATAGTAGAGCAAACAGGGGAAAGTATAGCGAAATTTATTGGCTGACTAATATTGGCTGTGCATCGTTCCCCGATCACGGGAAGCTAACATTGCTCGTCTAAGTAAATGAAAAGCAGACAGTGGAATTTAAGGCTGCCATGACTGGAGATGCGATAAATTCCGGAATGTCTAAGTGAAATCTTGACGCGTCGTTATATGAAAAATATGGTCGTAAAACGAGCAATGAGAGATTCATAACGCGCCGAAAAATGTCTGGCGTTTGTCCTCACTTTGATGCTCGTCCGAGGAGAGTTTTGCCAGTGGGACTGCTTTATCCACACGGTGATTTCAGCTCACGAGGTGCAAATTTATTGTCGCGTAGAAACGAGATATGATAACGTGGGAGGCCGGCCGGCTTCTCTCCTCTCTTTTTCTCGTTGGTTCTGTTTCGCCCTGTTCTGTTTGCACGCGCGAATGCTCGGCAAATTGACACTGCCAGTCGACGATACGAATTAAATACGCCGAGAGCAATGCTCTCCTCTCACACGTCCTCCTTTTATCCCTCCTCTCTCACTCTCCTTCCTCTATCTCCAGTATTTTTCGCCTACCTTCCCAAAAAAGCGTGTACAAAATCTCTACAAATACGATTCCCACCTGATAAATCTACAAGAAGCTATTTCAACTTGCAACCGGTGAATTTCACACGCTCTTTCCCAGAATATTCCTATGAGATCTCTCTAATTGGAAGGTTAGTTCTATTCAAGGAAACTGACTTGGTATGGAAATTTTAACGAACTCGATGATACTCGGAACTGTTGCTCGTGGAAGTCCGATATCTTAAACCGAAGATTAGCCTGCTATCGGGCTGCTCTTTACTGGAACTAAGCTTGTGGTCCACCATATTGTCGGGCTTCATGCATCCCAGGTTCATGTTACTCCCATCATATATCCATCCACCCACACACACACGTGCGCGCATATGAATTCCAGGCGACTAGGCGTCGGCGGCGTCGGCGTCGAGCGGCTGCTGCGACGGCGGCATGTGGAATTATTGTCGAGTCCGATAAGTGACTTACTTTCCTCGCGGTTTCCAAGAGTCCCATGACTCTTGATGACTGATAGTGACTCGCGTGATTCCGCCCTGGCTTTCTCTCCTGCACTCGATCACGCGCGCCTTTCGCAATGGCCCGCTGGATTTTTATCTCCTCGGCGATTAGTCGCCACCGATTCCACCGAGCTTTCGGCAATCCTTCCACACTGAATCCATCCGGTTCTCTCCCAGCCATTGCACGTGTATTCCAATTCCACTCCTAGTTCCTGGATTCCCATGGAAATGGCCTTGGGAGTGGCGGTACTCTTTCCTCGTTAAAATCACCGCTGGCTTTGTGACTCCAGTCACGCTTTAATGAGTCGATCCTAGCCGACTGGTATTATCCGCAAACTGTAGACGCGTCCTTGCACTTCGCCGGCTCTCGTAATCGAATTGCGTAAGCTATTCCATTGTGTTGCGTCGCGAATCCTCGAGTTCTCGGTTGCGATCTTTCAACGGGGGATAATAGATTTTCCGTGTAAGCCGAGGGATGTGCCCCGGCGGGTCGAGGGAGGGGCGGTAAAGTCGAAAATCCGTAGTGTGTTCTCGTAAAGTAAGGCAGGACGAACCTCTTACGAGGACGAAGGATTCTTGGACAGGAGGGCTGCTGCTGCTGCTGCATGCCGTAAGCGGGAGAGACTCGATATATAGGCAGCTTGGCTGCCAGCTCACGGGGAGAGAGACACGGACGAGCGAAACTGGATCTTGCTCTTCCAGACGGCGAGAGTGATAGCCCGCCGTTGCGGTATTGCAAAAAAAGGGGGAAGAGATCCTGCTGCAGCGACGAGCAGCCCGGAGACGGGCTTCCATGCCAGAGAAAGAGAGAGAGAAAGAGAGGGAAAGGGAGAGAGGGAGAAAAAGAAGCCGAGAGGAGGTCTGAGCCCCGGTCTCTGAATCTCTGGGAATCCTACCTCCTCTCTTCTGGCACTCGATGCCCTGACCTCTCTCAAGCAATTGTTACTTCACTGAAGAGCAGCACACCGTTGAATATGTAACAGTTCGATCCTTATCACCGATCAGCTCGTCTTTAATGATAGCTTTATGCCAACTTAATGATGCCGCATGAATACCAACGTTCCGATTATCGCGGACTGCCGGTGGGTGGAAATGCTAACTACACGCTGCGATCATCTTCGTAAGAACCTCTTACGAAGGATCTCATGTACATAATCTGGTTTATAATCTACATATGTAAAGCAGAATACCTGTGTGTCTTGATGAATTATTAAATAATTCAATGAAGCTCGTCGGTTCAATTTGAGGAAAAATTGATAATGAAACAAAAGAGTATGATTGATGCGAGCAATTAGAAAGGACGATTTATCATGCGAGCGTGGAGATTCGTGCACTTTTGTTTGTCTATAAAGGAGGAAAGCCGTATGGAGCTTTCTTGGTTGCCTAATACAAAGCAGCAGCATAACAGAGAAGCGGAAGAACCAGTTTAAGAAGAGGAGAGCCATCGTGACTCGGTAAAAACACGCTTACGCGAGCGCGCCGCCGTCTAAATGAAACGAGACGAATCGTACAGGAGCGGAGTAAAGTCACACTCTCCCACCTCGAAGAAATCCTCGTCCTTGAGAGGAATCAGAGTGTTGATGGGATGCCGAGGCACGCAACCGACGAAATATCGTCGGCGGCGGTGGCGGCGGCGGCGGCGGCGACGGCGACGGCATGAATCACGGGCGCGCGCACACTTTCTAACGGGATCGAGCGAAACGCAAACAAGCGTAGCCCGTCGAAAGTACGATTTGTTAAGACAACAAAGGAAGCGGGTCAAAGGATGGAGAAGAGCTCGCTGGTCCAAGGTAATCCGAGAGTGCGCGTTGAATCTGCCAAAGGACATAAAGCAGATCTCCGTGCGAATCGAGCAAACATTCCACCGGCTTAAGCTGCAATTACGCTTCGAAGGCTGATGCAGCAGAGAACTTCATCGAGCCGATGTTTAACCGACCTACTTTTTGCTGCTTCTTCGTTAAACTCTCTCTCTCACGCCCCCTTTTGCCCTGGCTATTCCACCATATTCTCTTGGAATGTATGTACATACAGCCGGCGCGGGATGAAGTAGATTTTTATGGAAAAGCGAGCGCATAAAAGCGATATTCCGCCGAGTGAAATCCATGTATGGATTCTTGGAATGAGAGATGATCTATGGTTTCCTCTCAACATCAGAGGGTAGCATGTTAGGCTGTCCTGCGAGCGGCACGCTCGCTCGATCCTAGCGCTACTTTTGGAGCGAGGAATCGGCGTGTGTATGTAAATGAAATGGAAAATCCGCTGGAACGTTACTATTATGAACGGGCCGGCGGGACAGGACAAAGAGGGGGCACTTTCGATCGTGCCAACTTCCTGAATGAATAATTCAGAGTCATGCAAGATTCTCGCCGGGTTACAGAGAGTGTGTGCGCGCCTTGCTCGACCTTGCCCGGACAATTCGGGCCTTGGGAAATCGTGGCAGGTAGTAAAGTCCCAGGTATACTACTCTCTCCTCTCTCCCTTCACGGATTTGTGATTTCGAGCCGGTGGGCTTTAAAACGCATTGAAAAGAAACGCACCACCGTAAACTGCCTCGGTTCGTACGAACCCCAACGCTTCTTTCGATCGAGAAAATACTCGAAGAGAAACCTTTGGCAGAATTAATTACAATGCACGAAAACATCCAGTTGGAATGAAGTTAATAGATATCAGCAGAGTTCTATGAATAGCAATTGGAAATTTGATATATGTCCATTGCGTAATAAATTATGCACTCGACCATGGTCAGGAGTATCAGTGGGCAATGGCTAATGGCACGGTAATCCGCGAGGAGTGCTAGTGAAAGAAACCGCAAAATCCCTTGACCGTTCTCCTACATCGCCGGTGAAATCCCAATAATTCCAACCGCACCGTAAATCACTTTAGCCTTCAATCGTTGAAAATTATTCGCTCGAATATGATCGACATGTCGATTAAATTTCCATGCTCGAGTGTGATAAACGACGCGCACTGTCCATTGATTTTCCGCATTAGAAACTACCATCTCTGCTGGACGTAATTCCATTAAGGAACGACTGTTTTTCCGCGTTGCCGACTGAAAGAAAGATATATTACTAGTATTATCTAATCAAATGACGGAATGTTTTCCCCGCTGATACTCGTCGAAGTAATTCGGCCTTGGCCAGTGAGCGAAGCGGGCACAGTACCAAATTCTCGCGGAGGCCACCAGATCTCCGGAAACAAGGAAGGAAGCGTGTTAAGTCACTGACCCCGGCGTAAGTCAATAACAACTCCCGTTCGTATTTCAGGTTCACGTGAATGCCCTTACACTTTCACTGCCAATGACTAAGTGGCCGTGATTACTGTCCAAAGCCACGATGACCGTACATGATCCAGGGATCGCGTGATGCTTGTTGCCACTTTCCACATCAACCATTCTATGCGAAATCTAATTTTTGCAACCACTTACAAAATTCACTTAGACAAACTGTATTAAAAACAACGATAAATCGAGAATTACTCTGTAAAACAGTGAAGAAATCCTGAAGTATGAAAAAGACTTAACGTTTATGATTGCTTGAAGAAAAGTAAACGCGTAGTCGGTCAATGACGCGTGGAGAGCAAGTGACGAGTAAATAGTGTTTTAAGCACGTGATGTCGATGCTGGTGTACAGTATGCGATTCCACTCTACAATCTGCTCTACAGCGAAGCTCCTTACTGATTCTCCCGCAGCACCTGCCACCACATCCCGGCCACTTTTTCCTACTTCTCGAAAGTCTAACACAGGCGAGGATCGACCTCGGGCATAAAGAGTTACCGAGCGTATCGTTTATTATACTACGATCGTTCGCGCATGAAAGGTACCACTGGTAATTTATGTTCCTGCCCACTGTTGCATAGTACTCGAGGCCTACAAGGTTCTGCGCGAGGATGTACACTCCATGTGATATCCAAACGAGAAAAGCGAATGAAGATCTATTGCTTCTGTTTTCCCCGTGTGCCGCCGCGCCGCGCCGCGCCGTCCTAATGGGGAGTGATTTTTTTCAAGCTTTCTTGCCTCGCCACGAGGAAAATACAATTTCATTCTGATATATCACCGAGAGCAATCTATCATTACGAGGATAGTCATTTATTCTTAATGAATTTTTATAGCCCAAGTAGAGCGCAGAAAGAGAAAGGTAGAAATTGTTAAATGGCAGGGGGTTTTAAGTCCAAATATCTCAATGGTATCCGTTTTACGAGCAATCCACAGTGCGAGTGCTACCCGGTTACGATGTAATTACAAGGTTGGCGAGTAAAGAAGAATTAGAGAGGGCCAGTGGAACTGTTGCAGAGTTGCAAGTAAAATGCGCTCCGAGCTCAGCAGCGTAAATCTCGCGAAGGGAGATATCGAGCATAGCGTGCATACCGCAAACCGGATTCCCGATCGACGCGCATAATAGCCATGATTGAACTAGCTGGGAGATCTCTCGCCGTCGCATTTCACTGGAAATATTCATCCGACCCGTCGTTTGCCCACGTCATCTCCCATAAATATCTCCATCATCGGAGCGCGCACGCACGCACCGCAGGGACAAAAGCTTTTCCGCGCGCGCTTCCAAACTGCCTAGAAACCATAATCGTGCGAGGCCAGAGAGCAGATTTACAGCCTTGTAAAATCATTTGTCGGAAAAGCGGCGGGGTGTAAAAATGAAAGGGCGACGCTAAACGGTCGAAACGAAGCCTCGAGGAAAATTGTTTGCGAGAGAGGAAAGCGCAGATCAAATAGGCTTTTCCGGGCTTTACAGACCGTGCGGCAGGGGCCTCGTTTACCTGCCGTGAAAATTGCTTCGTTGGGTGAGTGCAGGTTGAAACCTGTCGGAAAAGGGCTCTCCGAGGATGTCTCTCGTAGGAAGGTTCTTCGTTTTTCCAGGCTGACCGATGAGACTGCCCGCTAGAGTGACCGAAAGTAGACGGGGAAGGAGAGGGAGAATACGAGGAGCCCTCCGAAAATCACTGCGGTGACTCACAATCAGTCTGACTCACTTAATCCATTTATACCCGGCGCTTTAAAGCCGCCTAAGCGGAAGAGAGAGGGAGAGAGAGAGAGAGAACTCGCGAGCGCACGCGATACATCCAACGTTACCGTTCCAAAGTAACGGTTCGGTGGCTAAGATTTTCCCGGGGAATTCACGATACGCGGAAGGATGTGCACGTGAGCCTCTGATACCGTGTCGGGCTACACTCGATGCAAAAGTTGTTTATTGTCTGCTTGAGGGCGTTATGCAATTTCCACGGAGAGCCGCGGCAGCCTTGGTCATCCACCTTGGATCAGGTGGTCGAGATCTATCTAGCGCCGGTAGTGGTTTGTCTAGATCGGTAATGACATTGCATCAACTGGAAACCCGCTCTCCTCCCTTCCTCATTCAGCTGGGAATACTACTAGAACTCCGATCGGCAATCCTGCCAATCTTGTCGATGAACAATACTTTGGACATCCAATAAAACTTTCAACAATTCTAAGATTCGCTATTATTTTGAATATGAAATAATTTGTTTATATACTTGATGGGAATTTATAGTGATAAGAATAATGAATGTATGTTCTTAATGCGAGGGAATTTCAGATGCTGCAATTCAAAGATTATGACTGTGCCGTCACTGGTTAAATTATAAGCTGGTAGGATGCATATATTATATATTACATATTACGAATAAGCGGACGATGACTTTCACGAATATCATCGGGCATTGAGAGCTTGTGGGACTGGAGGATGCAGGCGCCCATTACTCATCGAAACCCGCCTAAGTCGAGTAAGTAATCACGTGGCGCAAAGGCAATTCCAATATATCAGGTTGCTCTCACAATGCTCGATAACTAAGAATGTGCTTGATAAATCATGCAAACCGCGCCGGCTCGTACTTCCAGGCTGCGTTCCGCCGTAAGCCGTGTGCGGCTTGGCTGAATTCGTCCCGTAAATTTTGCGAATATCGAATTATGCTCGTTCGACATCCCGATCGTTATCGCGATATCGACGCCGGTAATTACTATGTGCATTGTGGCGGGATCGAACGAGTGCGTCAGCGTTAAATGTAACACCAAAAGTGTGCAACGTGTGTGGAAGGTGAGCGGCGGCGGCGGCGCTCTTTTTGCGATTTCCGATAAATCACCGTGTCGGACACGCCGACCACCACTGAATCGCCGTTTACCTCACATAAATATGCATGCACACGCGGCCAACGAAAGAAGCCGTCTCAAATTCAAACCTGTTCCCGGTAAAGGCCGGGAACCGCACTGCAACGGGTATTGACAGATTCTACCGCAGGCTTTCGCCAGGCCGAAAAATCGACCAGGGATTTGTCAGCCAGTAAATGAAGGGTGGAGAATCGTGAGAGGAGAACGGAGCTACTAGTGAACGCCTAGAAATTTCCCTCTTCCCTTGTACGGCTACTTCTATTTCCTATGAGGAAATTCCCCCTAGATAAATCTTCCGGCTACTGACACTTCTCTCCTTTGTGACCAAGCACTTTCATCCTGCCTGTTCAATAGTCATCGAAAAAGCCTGTCTAATCGTTCTTAATAACGCGCCACGCGTCTAAATCAAGCAAAATAAAGTCACGGAAGAAAAGGTGGTCTGTTTTTGTGAATGCTTGACAGTCAACGCGTTTGCATAAAGATTCTAGTACGAACCGGATGATGCATTCGATACAAGAGAGTCTCCTTTGATTCACTCTTGAACCCGATACAATTCAGATCTGTATCAGCTGGTGGCGATCGCGATAATCACTTCGTATTGAGTGTCATTGATTTTAATTGATGCAATAGAGATCGTGGCCTTCTTTGCACCATTCAATTTACTCGGTACGATGCATCGACAATTGAGAGCGCCGGCGGAATGAGTGGGTAAAATTAAAACAGATGGAATATATCAATAAAAAGAAATTATGCACTCCTAAATTACGGCGTGACATAAATAGAACGTAAATAAACACGCTATATCGTTCTTGAATGATCTCATCAATCGTTACGTCCCCGTTCCTATAAATCTCAGGCAGATCGATCCCCATAAATCACCGCCTGATCGAGCAGAGTCTGCAAGATTTACAACTCTCGTTCCAGATAATTGATACTTCAAACATTGCCGTCTTTTTTTTTGGTCGGATGGATGAGTTTGCACTGGCAACTATGATTAGGGAGGTGGATTCGCCCACTCGTGCACGTACTTGTTAATGAATTGTTACACATTACGGATAAAGGCTCGTTAGAAGTATGAATTATTGCTTGTAACCAATGGTTTTCCTTGAAACGAGCAAAAATTCAATTCCTCCCTTGATAGATCGACTCAATAAATCAAACGTAAGAAGGCAAGCGATTTTCCAGTATGGGAATCGCGAAGGAATATGCTGTTTCTGCTGGAGGATAAAGCATAGTGGAAGCTTTAGCTTGGAGAGAATTCATGCAGCGCCATAGACATTAGAGACTATCAACTTAGGAGTGGGCATCGATCTGCTGAGCCACTTGTTGCGCAAGTCGTTTGTATCGCCTAATAAAACGAGACACGCCGGCACCGTCTGTGTCTTATGGCGACGATGGATCTAGCTCAATTAAGGGAAACAATGGTCAAAGTTCAGAAGCTCCACTGCAACGTCTCTGCCTTTGATCACCTTTCATTGGAAGCAAAGAGCTTACCCTATTAAAATAAACTCAAGTTCCTAATAAAAGCCGATGATGAAATTAGAGCAAATTGAAATAGCACGGAATTAATAATTCCAGAGTTCTATAAACTAGAATTTCGAGAGCTAGAAAGCAAATAGGTGATCCATCTAATAAGGCTCATTGGATTATTATCGACTATCAATTTCCATAGGATATGCGATCCAAGTGGCGCATGTCACTCGGCTATTTTGAACAATCGGCTCTATTTGCACATGATTCCAAATAACTTCGTATAGAGCCAATCCCTCTCCCGCGTACGAACGGCTATCGATCTCAATATTCGGCGATGTCGAAAATTAGCAGATGATTGGAGTCTGCAAAAAAGAATCGCGAGCTGATGACTGATGACCTGCTGTTCGTGATGAGTGTTAGTCGCGCGCTACACGAAGGGTGGAGAAATTGCGTGACGCAATGGTCCCGGTATAAAGGCAATAGAAATAAATGACGCTAAATTGCCGGCTGACTCGTTTTTAGTGGCTTATGCCAGTCGCGCAAGTGACTAGACGCGTGTCTGCCAGTGCAGCTTCGCGAAAAACTGCGAACTCTGCTTAACACTTCGTCGACCGGCTGCGTACAGAGCTACTCCTTTCAAACTTGTTTCTCTTTCGTCCAACGAAATGTATCTCTAATCGATAAGGAACCAATTGTAAAAAGTTAAATGTCCTGCTCAATTAGTTCCCGATGCTGCGGAAAGCAACATTTCACTTGCGATTTCAGTTCAATCTGTCTAGAATATCTAATGAAATTCAAAGGATTAATCTAACAATTTTTCTCGACTAACAAGTTAACTCATCTATATCATTATTGTCTGCAGTTTACTGCGTATCAGTGAGTCATCCTTAACCGGTTAAAGCAGATCGGGATCACCTTGCATTTCATTTAAAGTATCAGTGCCGAGATTTATAAATCGGCGCCCGATAAACATTTACAAATCACGGAGCATATAAAACGCGAGGATTTACTGATGTAAAAGCTAACTACGAAGTTCCTCTTTAGATTATTCCGCCGATTAGATGCACGCTCGAGCGACTTCGACACGCGAAACTAAATTGAAACTAGTAGGTAATGGCCGCTCAATTAATACCAAACTGGACTTCTAAGCATGAGCGAGCGGAGCGCGCTTAGAACTCGTGCCTTTTGCTGTCGTTTCTCGTCGACAGGCTAATTATCCTGGTGGTTTCGAAATATTTACTGGCTCGTGCGATTGACATTCCTTTGCGAGGAGTTGCGAGCGTACTTGAGAAGGACGCGGCGCGTGTACGGCAAAATAAATGTCGGCTTCGAGTGCTGCGTGTATGAGTAATTGGAGCTAAGGTGCGGGCGAACGTTAAAAGCGACATTGCTTTTCTGTGAACGTTACATCACGACACACGATTTACGAGGATCGCGCGCGCGCGCGCGCGTGCTCACGTGTGTGTGCATGTATGGTGGTGGCTGCCTTTACAGTACTGGTTCTGATAACCTGTTCGAGGAATGGTACATTAGCGCGGCTATAAACTTATACGCATAGCCGCACCGCCGAGAACGAGACAATATGCGGAGGACACAGGTGTATATCGCGCTATCTTCCAACATCTAAGCCTGCCAATAAGGAGTGAGATCTTAATTAAAATGCCACTAGAAAAACACTGCTCCCTAACCCGCCTATCCGATCGAAAGTTACCCTCACACTAGCAACAAATATCCCAGTAAAAAGTGTTCACGCCCAGTGGGAGACGAGACCAGAAGGAACATGTTTTACTCGCTAGCAAACATGCTTTCGATGCAAGAACCCAAGTGTTCGAGCCTCCCTGCTGTGTGAAGGTGGTGGGATGCGTGAAATCAGCAGGATTTTTAGGATTCCACTGACTCACATCTAGGTCGAAAACCTCCTGAATTTGTCTATCTGATATTTCCATAAATACTAAATCTGAACCGTCGCGATCACATTTCACTTAATTATCGGACATTACCTATTTCATGCGAAAGTTTCCATTAAAATTCCCATGTCTCTGTCGTCTTTCACACTTAATTAAAAAACGAGAAACCTCGACGCACACTTATCGAATTTTAATTACTGCGAGCACTGACGAGAGTTTAAGATGGTTCCATGCGAAAATGTAGGTTCCGATTTCTAGTTCAGACTAGTTGTTGGTGGAGAGCCGATTGACGGCGCACGTTGTATTGTTGGGACGCGAGGGCAGCGCAGCTGCTTCAAAATAGACAAGTCCATTGTGTCGATGGTGGTACGGGGTCGCGACAATGGATGAGGAAGGCGAGAGAGAGAGAGGGCGAGAGGGAAAGAAGGGCGGAGAGAAAGCGAGAAAGGGGGCAGAGAGCTAGGCAGAAGGGGGCGATGAGGCAGAAAGAGAAAAGGTTCGGCTGTGGGGCAAAATCGATCGGACATCTGAGTCACGGCGATGATCCAGCAGGAGCAGACTCTCCCCGGGCGAACGCACGATTATTCCCCATATCGGCAAGGTCACGACCTCAGGCAAGAATCGTGACTCGACGGTCGTCCGTACACACTACTCTAGCCTACTCTCCGTGCCGGCAGGTCGTTGCCATCGGCTTCGTCACGCTGCACTTACACCCTTTGTACGACCGGTTTTTCGGCCTGCCTCTTCTCCACTCTTCTCCCCCACCTTTCCTTCGACTCTAGCTATCCCAATGACCGAGTCTCATTAAATCCCATTACGGCTTATCGAACACTTTTCAGCGACGTTGAATAATCGACTCAGCCGAGACGTCTGTCGATGAAGATAAGGACCAGTGTTTAGACAGCCCTAACTTCGGGACTTGACACCCATCACCGGCATATAAGATCCTTTTAATCCTTAAGGTTTAATTCAATTTTAACCCAGATATTGCGTTCTTGAAGATATATACGATGTTTAAAAAATCCAGCATTTTACACATAACAACATTTAAATGCCGAAGTCAGTGGCAATTGCGTCGGTTCAACTATTATTATCCCGTTTTTTGGCAATTGGCTTAGGAAGTCGGATTAATTTGGTTCGCGCATACCTTCAAAAGCATCCAAGTTCAGGGGCGCTGTTATGAAATCAGGCAACTAACGAAAACTGTGTTTAACTTATCAGAGAGAACTCCAGTTGAAAATTACCGAAACAGGGCTTCTGTAATTGTCGGAAATGTAAATTCTGTTAATGAGAAACCGCAGGGAAGTAAAGTGGGGCGAGGAGTGCGCGTATAAATCAGACACGCTCCAAGGATTAACGTTGTGGAGAACCCCCTAGCACAGGCTGCACAGCCATCCTTCGTTGTGTGCCCCGTAGACAGGGGGGGAAGGAAAGGGGGGGAAAAGAGGGGGTCTTCTCGGGCACGATAAGCTTGGCTCGAACGCTCTGACCGGTCTCAATCTGATTTTATCGTGAACAATAATAACGTGTTCCGCTTTCCTGCGCTAGCCCAAGACGGCCTACAGGAATATACGTAGCCCTCACGAGCCTCCAGCACAGAGAACGCTATAGGCCAAGTGCCGGCGAGAGTGCCATGTATTGCATGACACTTTGCAGCTGTCACTACTGACGTGTCAGTGTCAACAGCCGCAGGCTGGTCGTTCGTCCACGCTTCCACTCAAAACCCACGGACAGAGTATCGAAATATGATGTTTGTTATTAAGATCGCCTCGCTTATAGCGAACGCTTATTGAATCTATGATTCTTAGTTGCTGTTAAAGCCTGTTCTTTGTTAGGCGCAACCGGAGGCGCTTCAATCATACGAGGAATCTATGCTACGTCATAGAACTAGTCGCTTTAATCCAATTCTTTTAAGATAAAAGAAGAGACCTCGTTCTATCGTACGAAGGAATATCCTCTAATGCGTCACGCAATGCAATGCTGCAGGTGCGAAAGACACGTTAGATTCACTTTCGGTTTCTCTGTTGCTCTAACTCTCCAAGTACTCATTGAGTACGGATTCATTTTATAGCTCAACACACCAGACAATGCCTCGGGGGACAAAGTGTTTGGGGAGCCATTAAATTCACTTTCAATTTCCCCAGGACATTAGCAAATTCGATGAAGCAGTAACTAAACATACTTCCACCCTTCTGAAATAATAAGTGAATTTAGAGAAGGCAGACTAGAGAAGTGTATGTTTACGAAGCTCGAAGCAGGCAAGGAGAGGATTCTTACTGGTCAAGGGTAGGCGGCTAGTTGCTCTCGAAGGAATCCAGTGGTCAGTGGGTCGTGTGTCCTGTGTGCCGGCGTGTCCTTAGCCGCCGGGAATCCTCAGGCACGAGCACTGCTGCGCCAAGAGACGAAGAGGAGAAGACGGCAGAAGGAGCACTCGGTGCGGCGAGTGCGCGGGCTCGTCAATTTCATAATAAAGACGCGCGCGCGCGCGCGATTTTCGTGCAACACGCGGCGGGCGCCGGCGACGCGCACCCACGACGCCGACAATGAGGTGGACGAGCAGGGAAGCGGGGAACAAGAGGCACTGCACACCGGACGCGTGAACGGATTTCGGATCGATTGTTATCGAGCGGCGAAAGACGCGCCGAGCCTGTAACGGACGGCTGTCTGCCGTGGCGGCGAGTTACTGCGCTACTGGGCGCGCGCGTCGCCTCTGATGCGCCTTCAAGCTACTCCTGCCGGCAGACGGCGCTGCCCGCTCCATACTCGTGCAAGCCGGCTTATGGTCGTTCTTGTCCCTCAAGTTATCTTTACATCGTCCAGATGGCGTCTCTCTTGTAATCGCCCTTTTCAAACACCTTGCTTACCGTTTAGTTTACGTTAGTTAAGTTAATGTGCGTTTTGGGAGTGGATAAGGTTTAACTTGTTGTGGATCAATCGGGAATATTCTTGGGTTTGGACGTGCATCGAACTAGGTAATTATTATAATATAAAGTTGGGGCATCTGTAAGCAATGGTTACATTGTTGTAGAATGTAAATAAAACTTGTAGAAATATATTTGCATAAGTTTGTATTTACTTAGCTTGTTGGGGTTTTGTTTCAATCTTAACTTTAATGTTGGATACAGTTTGGCTGAGTGTGGTGTAACATTTCTTGTGGCATCCACAGCAGTCTTTAAAAAGGTGGGGAGAAAGTGCAGGTGTGGTGAGCACATTTAAGAGAAACTTTATTTTATATGAATATCAAAGCAAATTTTTAACACTTTCTTTGGGAATATTGGAACAATGCTTTTGTTGTAATAGTATAAGTCACTTTCCCCAACTGGCAAAGTTTGTGTCGGTTATTGTCTCAGGCGTAATTGGCCACAGTGATGGTGGCAAGTTTGTGTAATTTTGTAATTCTACCGGTGCAGACCACTTTGGAAAACTTGACTCATCCGCACTTGTAAAACCAACACTATCTTCAAAGTATTCCTTGATAATGTCCTCAGGGTTTGGCCAACCTTTCTCAGGCATAACACTTGTCTTTGATTGGTTTCTAATAGCAACTGCAAATAAATTTGAATATTTTATAGCAAGTATTCGATTTATTTGTATGTTCATTAGCTGCTAAATTAAATATTATTACCGTATCTTTGGAGATCCCAAATCATGGGAGGAGTGTAATGGGAAAATCTACAACCAAGTCCAAAAGCACAATCGCCGACAGTCATGAACCGCTTGCATGGCGTTTTCGTTCTCTCTTCTTTCAGTATTTCCTCCGGATCTATAAGAATCAGTGAACTTGTTTAGTATTATAATGATTCCTCGATTATTTTAATTCTATTGAGGTTAGGGTACAGTACTGACAATGCATTCGACGTGTTCATTATTTAAAACGTGTCAACGAATACCTTTAAACAAATTATAATGGTCCGCCCGATTCTTGGCATGTTGCAAGCTGGAAAGATGCTTTTTTCTGGCTTCAGTGTCATCTTTGAATGAACGGTCACAGTAATCGCAGTAATATCTTTTGCCCATTATGATTCATAGACTAATTACACACTTCGCGTATTGTTGCTAACGATTACGACATGTTAAGCATTGGAATCGCGATTTCCTGATAGTTCTTGCCCACCTGTTTTACAGCTGTCAAAAGCACGTGCGCGATCCAAGTCGTATTGATTGGCGCCACCAGCACGACATCCTGTCCGATTATATGTAGTATTTTAAAACAGAGTCTGATTAAATTGAAAAATCTTTAACCACACGTATCGTTAAAGAGTGATGTTAAATAAAGTTGAGACGAGGGTAAACTTAAATTAAGTTTATTTATGAATTATCGAACTAAAACTAGTCTAGCCAATATTATACACATATGGAATAATTTATTTTCGAATCAACAAAATCGATTTACTGTTACAGCAAATGGTTGTTATATCTTTAATGTTTTGAGTGAAACGCAGCAGGTTGTACTTGTTTCAAACTACAGTGTGTTGCGACGACGTGACAATATGTACTGAAAAGACTGGTGAGAAGTGTAACTTGATCACAACTCACAACGTACTCGTAATAGCTCACTGACTTTTCCCAATACATTCCACCAATTCACTCTGCGAACTCTTTGCGCGATTGAGCCCACTGTAAGTCCGCGCAAGCTAACGAAGAATATAATTGAACGATTCTACTTAAAGAACCAATGAAACCTTAATTCAAGATGACTACAAGTAAAAATTAACGCGCTTAGTAGTTACGCGTACAATTTTCCGTCGAACTACTCTATGCGACCGTTGACAAATGAGATGTACACTTACAAGAGAATGAATGAAATGAAACGTTGATACTTAATTAACCATATCGACTTAACCACATCACAAAGAGCTACAGATCAAAATTGTTTAATGTCGACTCGCGTCTTCCACAGAGGCGCGTTCTTTTAAGATTTACTTGTTATCGGTATCAGAGTTTACGGCGGAGTTGCTGTTGCCTTGATCGAGCTATCATTTTACTACACACGTATTATTACCATATTATTGTACACATATACTACATATGTTATACATACAGATATAATATATATATATAAATATATGCTTTTTTTAATGCTGACATCGATACGTGTAATATACCGAACATGATTATAATAATATTCATACAGGACATTGAGGTAAGATGAAATTACATATAAATATTATTATAACTGGAATATATCTTCTAGTTGACAGTAAGATCTTAATGAGCCTCGAGTCTCTTTGAGTACTCGCTAGCAATGCTTTTTGCTGCTCTTTCGTAACGCCTCTGCTTCAGATGCTAATCGACTTGTAACGCCACACACTTTCAACTAATTCCCATGACGGAACAGAACGTTTTCTTCTTTTGCGAGACATTTATTTTCAACACCGACAACATCCGTTACATCGAACAGTCCACCGATAAGATTTCGGGTACTTTTCTAAAAGCCATTGAATCGGAATCTATTTCTAGCGCTATATGAGGACGGGGTTGGATTCGGGATGGGCTGAATGGGAAACTTAATGCACGTAAGACGGAATTTCTCTTTGGCATCTGCAGGCGGTCACTTAGGAGAGTAAACGAAATTGCAAGGGGATACTTTTTCCACAACTGAGAGTCGCCGGTGGTAGTCTGCCGTCGTGTTAATGACAGCGGATACTTGACTGAGCAATGAATTGAAGAGTAGTGTGACCCCGATGACATTGGCCGCGTGCCGTATCCATGTTACCGAATAGAGAAGACTAACCAAGTATCACCGCGAGGGGTAAAACCCGCATCGCGATGATTGTGTCGAGGTGGAGGAGACATGGCTGGTGACTAATCGTAGAGCGGGGATGTTACGTGGTTACACTGTTAGGACGTAAGGCTAGATCGGTGAAATGCGTTCTGCTTAAACTACTTGCAGCAGGAACGATAACGAAAGTCAACTTTGTCCTACGGACGACTGTTTGTACGACGATAACGACTTGCGCATCTGCACATTCAATGTCCCCGGGGTCGATTCAGCACGCACGCACACTCGCCTACATATCATATGTCGCGTATCTGTCCTCTATTGCTTCGATTTGACATATTTATTCTCTTTCCCGGCAAAGCCTGCCAATTCTTTGACAAGATATAGCGACCCTCCTTTTTTCTCCGCTTAATTTTCCATTAAATCGATTATACGTTTCTCCAATTCGAATATCCAGCACTTTCGTGTGATTTTTGGGTGGAATCGAGTGCAACTTGGGTTTCAGAGCGGATGGAGCATCGCTTTCGATTTTTGGGAATACCATTCTCTCATTGAGATACTTCACTCTCGTTTAATCGGGTCGCTTGTTTGCGACGGACGCGCGCCGTCCGCATTTTTCATTGCGATATGTCGGATATATATTTTGAAAGGCGCGTTCTATCCGGTGGAGTGGGAGTGCGCGGAATGGACTATTGGGGATGGAGCACCACGCGCCACGTATCCTTTTCCCGCGGAGGATCGTCGATCAAGCAGCAAAGGAAGGAAAAGAAAGGGCGGAAGAAGTAAAGCGGGCGAACGAGTGCCCGCACCACACAGAATGGGGGATGCTGGCTGCGCGCAGCGGGTTTTTAGGCCTGCTAAAAACACAAATTGTTGCTCGTCGCTGCTTGCGACGTATCAATGGAACCGAGTTGGATCGGGAACGAAAAGACACGAAAGCCCTACTTCTCTCATGCCAGTCCGACTGGGTCTAATGCAACTGATGACAGCAGCCTTCGAGTTGACCATCTCATTCGAACTTTTCACACTTGTCCGGCCGGCGGCGGCCGCCAACTTTCTTGGTAGTCGATTTACCGCTAAATGGATAATATACACGTGCTCAACTGACCAGTAATCTAACGCATAAAAATATCTGTATCTTGGGGCGTTGGAAAAATAAGTCGCGTTTCAACCGACCGGGGATGGGATCTTAAGAGTACCGATGTTACATATATCCACAACAGTACATATATCCGGTAAATTGAACTTGACTATCGCCCGGCACTTTCTCTATTACTCTAGACAGATCTCTTTGTCTTTTAGTTGTAACACCATCAAAAAATCCATCAATAAATATCTATATATCCACGACATGGAGTAACTCTTAGAGTTGGTTAAATCTTAGAACGATTCTTTCTTTGGTACCTTATTTCCACATACAACACATAAATCCGTAAATTGAATAATTCGTCGATTTCACGGTGGAATTCTGTAATCAGCACCTCAGCGAGCTTAGAGTAACACGTATATAAGTTTTGCACACATAATTTTTAAAGCATTATCTTACGATTAAAAAACAAAAACCGGCGGTCGCCGCGCACGACCGACTCTTCGTTCGTCCACTGTTCTTGTGATGATGGATGACTTTTTTTTTCCTGGGTTTTCTTTGGGACCAACGGTACGGTCATCGAAAGAGTCGGCCGCACGCGGCGGACCGGAGCGGGAACTCCTCTAATAGTCGATCGTAAGAACAATTCATGAAATGCGATGATGGCACCTTGACGCGCGAGGCACGCACGATCTAGTCGATCGGCGTATTGCCAGCTCGAGATGTCTACAATGGGGAAAGCTTGATGATGTTAAATCAGTGGATGTTGTTAACTACACTCGCATCCTCACACACCATATATTCGATTACTCAATCATTGTGTCTATAATTAAGTGTCATTAGGTTTTTTTGTCACATTTAGTGCTGGATATCAAGCGTGCCACTGATTCCCCAAAAAGGCAGGCCCCGCGACACTATGCGCGGGGCTGCCGCAACGGCATTGAGCGGCGTTGCATGCTGGCAATCTGCACGTTAATATCATTGAATTGTCAAAGTTTTGGTCACTTATTTAAGAGAGACCTTGGATTTCTCAAGTCTCTCGAGTTTCACTACCTCTTTTAAGAGCTAGTTGATCTTAGGTGGTTAAAGTTACTCTGCCCCTAAGTTAGTTGATTAGTCGCAACTGTTGGCATTTGGTGGAAATCTGTGTTGCGAGACACGTGTAGCAGATAGCTAGTGTGTACTCGGCTTGTGTCAAATCTGGGTATGTCCGCGTTTCCAGAATGGTTGTATATAGTTATTCATGTTGGTATGTTCGATGGAAGCTGGATGAAAGAAGGAGCGCCTTCAAAGGTACAATCTAAAGCCGGACAATGAAGCATGACGGGAACAGAAGTGGAAAATGATGTCTCGAATTTTTTTTTGGTGGTATCCCTAGATGGTCACATAACTAACTCTAACTCATTGGGTACTTAAGTCATATAAGTATACTTTCCAGAATAAAATTGTAATTAAAGCGTTTTCCGCTTCCAATCGTACTCCGAATCTTATTTACTATTCCCATTGTTGACCGGAAAAGTTTTATAGCTGCCCACTTCCTCCTTCCGCTTCATGTGGCGACGAAAGCCACCCTGAATAGTCGCAGCCGCGCTATTCAGTTTTTCATCAGACAAATCAATATCATCCAGCTCATTTTTCGGGCCGTCCGCCTGAAACAATAGTACAATCATTATGTAGTTCTCATATAAAACAGCCAAAGATCCGTTAAACAATTTATTCTACAATTCATCGCGACATACAAAATCCTACAAAATAGAATTTCTTTCCCTCGTGCGACTCTCACAGGGGTAGAAGTAGCCTCAGTTTCTCGTCGTTAACTTAAAGCACGAAGCGTGCAGCCTATATTTCCTCATTAAGCTCGCTTTATCGTCGCGTCCTCCCTATTTTTAGGCCTAATTTGCACCGAGGAAAGAAAGTGGCGCTGACATGATGCCTCGCACATGCAGCTGCCCCATAACAAGCCAAGGCCTTCGCCGCTAAAGAAAGCTCCGAGAGAAGGAAGAGTGCGCGCGCCCGCCCGACATGCAAAAGAGCTTTATAAACATGTAAATTGCAATTACTCGAGCGCATTTGCATTCGACTACCGTCAGACGTTCCGGCGTCGTCGTCGTCGTGGTCCCTCCTTCTTGGGTAAAGCGGTGCTCTGACATTAACTTTTCGTCGGCACGGCATGCTCGCGTGAACGCTTTTCGTGTCAACTGTGCTTTCGTTGGAACGGCTACGGTATTCCAGTAAGTTACATGAAATTTCAAGCACCGCCGTTAACCCTTGCACGTAAAATTCCAGCCTATCAGCCATCGCCGAGTCATTTTCCAATTCCACATTCCATAAAAGCCTTTCGCTCCTTTTCGCGACCCATTTATGAAACGACCACCATCGATTGGTATGATGTTATTGGAGAGAAGTTCGATTGGAAGTCCTCTGCCACTTGATACGTCGAAGTAATTAACCTGCGGCGTATTTGTCGGGCGAAGTGAACGATTACACGATTTCCTTTACACGCAGCCATGTCAACGATCACGATGGTTCTGGTGTATCACTTTGTTAGGCAGCGGCGGCACGACTACGCCGGAATAATAGGCCACTCGCGACCAAATTGCCCCGTCCAATTAACTCTGTTTAATTAATTCCCCTTTCCCAGCCGTGTCCTACACATTGGCTGCTAGTTAACGAAACGATAAGCCCGCTACGATAATTGTGTACACATATCGGAATCACGCCAGATATGCACTGATCTTCATACCTCTTCGTCCACAAATAGCTTACAGTGCCAACTCTCTGACACCAGTAGTACCATTAACAGTTGACAAACGGCAATTATGAAACTTCAAAATTGTATAAACTCTTAATACAGTATTGTTACCGAAATTCACTTAGAGCCGCGGACGCCTTGATTCGCGGCAATTGAAAAGTGTAGCGCTGCCGATTTCCTCGGAGAAGAGCGACGAGGGATTAGCAAATTTGCCGGAAACTTTCGGTTCAGGTGCTCTCCCCATGCCGACGTGAAATGACGGGGGACAGCGTCGCGCTCGTCAGCACTAATGGCATCGTCATTCAAAGATTCAAACCGAAAGCAATTCGTGCTCTCGTCAGCCGGGACTCGCGAGCCGAGACAATAGGCGGCCACCGGAGAAAAAAGCGAGTTATTCTTGGTCACACGCGGCAAATCGAACGGCGAGGCAGAGGTTTCGAGTGGTATTGTGAATTCAGGCGAAGAGATTTCACGCGACCTACATATGCTCCTGCTAACCGCTTGGTTCGGCGACGAGCTTCGGAGCAGAGCTTTAATTTGTGTGCTTATGCAGAGAATCGCGCACCGTCTACTTCCAACAGAGCCGATCTCCTGGTAAACGCAATGGGAGGCTTGCTCAATTTCCATCGCAAATTTCGTTTCAATTATTTCCAGCTAATTACCCTGTCGGCTAGCTACATAAGGCGAGTGCCAGCTTCGTCCTGCGAGCAAGTCCTGTTAAAAGGAGTGCTCGCAATCGGTACAATTCCAGCTCGAAATTGAAATAAAAGATTCAAGTGCCCTTCGAGATCCTTTTACTTCGACTGTTCTACTATTATAGGAGTGCACATATTTGCGAAGTTCTGGTGGCGGTGAGTTGACCAAGTCCATATTGGTCTCTTTCGAGGAGTTGGGAAGTTTCTAGTCTCGGACGTAGGCCTTTGTACCGGATTAATAGTAGCTCGGGTGACTTGGTATGCCGCTACTGGCAGATGACAATCTAGTGGCCTAGATATTCGGAATTCTGAAAATCGTGTTTGTCTTTAAACTGTTGTGTACTGGTGAAGTTGGTGTGAGCGGAATATGAATGCGAGAGCAGGCAGGAAGGAAGGAAGGTTCGTATCGAGCTAGCCTTGTGCAGGATTACTGGTACAGGCTATGAAAATTGATCAAGAGTTCCAAGGATGACCTAGCAGAGCCCTATCGCCTGCAATTTTCCCCAGCAGGCCAATTAATTCTTCGGTTTCGTGCGAGCCGGCATTGCACGTATATATCGCGTGAAACGGTGCCATCAGTATATCGGTTTAATAATTTCTCCATTAGTGGAGAGGAGCGCGCGTCACGAAAGCTCCGTTCGGAGAATAATCTGGGCCAAACGAGAATTAGCAATGACTTCACGCCCAGTGCCAACATTTACTCGCGTCTGTCCACCCTTTGTAATTACTAATGAATGTTTTTCGCTTAACAGCGAATTGTTTCGCTTCGTTTGTAGGAGAGCCTTTTGTTACCGAATAAACTGGACTCTACCACCGTTTTGTTAATTGCAATGCGTTTAGCTTAATTGGTAATTGTTTAAAAATATTCGCCGCGTCGTCTGCAGGTCGTAATTTAATGATTGTAATTGCATTGGGCAGTTTTAGTAGGATTTTATAAAACAGAACGGTAGATTCGCGTGCGAATTTACTGTTCGTTAGGAAATAGTTAATAGCACTAGCTAGACGATGGTGGCTGCTTTGGATTCCACTCCGGGACATTTGCGTCGGAGTATCGAAGGAGAAGTGCGCATCGTAGCATGCTGGGATGAGATCTGATGCGGTGAAACGCGGCGCCGGGGGAGCTTGAGGCGATGCAGCCTCACAGAGCTGCATTGTCTTCCGGCGGGTGCATTAAGATACGCATTCGAGGGCGAGCTTGAACACGGACGCATTAATTCCGGCGTCTTTGCTTAAGGCTGCTGCTCCGACTGCCATTTATCTTGCTTTCCTCTCTTGCAAAAGTCATCCAGCGACATTCTGTCTCTCGCTTGCCAGAGAGAACTTTAAAACTACTCCCATCAGGTATTATCCCTTTGCTACCACATCCTCTTTTCCAGGAAGATGGCCAGGACGATGTTTCTTACTCTCGTTCAATTCCACCCGACGCCGTCATCCCTCGACCTGGCAGAGCATTTTTTAAACCCTTGCTTTCCTCGGCTTTTCAAGTTGCGTAATGGCTTCCTATGCGAGCCAAGCCAGCACTGGCTATGATGTCTTTACTCGAGAGATGAGTGCTCTGTCAACAGTCCCGCAGATTATCCTTCCCAACCAGGAAAAAAGCAAATAGATCTCGCGGGAGAAATGTTCGCTTTTCTCTACGATTGAGAATATTGTGGATTTTAACTGATTCAGGGAATATTATTTGCATTATTAAACGATCAAGATTCAACCCGAACTCCTATTTAGGAAGCGTAAGAAATTATGGACATCAGTTCGGCAAATTCGATTTCATGGTAGTTGGAATCGAATTATTGGATCTCGGACAGGGCGAATCGAATGGTTCCTATTAGTTTCCAGTGCGTGGAACATGGCTTAACTTCGTTACGGAAAGACGGTGGAACCGGACTGCAAACTTCAGATCCGCTGTAATGACGTTAATTGATCCCGACTGCATATTGATCACTTCTAGATAGAATTTCCACTGCAACTCCATATTCCACTCTGCCGGCAACTCACTTAATCCATCAATATGAATATTCGCGTCACTTTAATTTCAAACTTCCTCGTGCGGCGAGACCGAAATTTCCTCGGCAAAAATAGAGCTTTGACAAGTGAAGCTCGCTTTTGCAGGATTGGCGACTGTGTGAAAAGGGAAATAAATCGAGATTATTCGAACACGATAAAACGAGAAGGTTTTACCGTTTGTTATTTCCGATTCCCTCTGACAGAAAACGGACTTGCTCCAGCTGACAAGCCATATCGAAATCCTATCAGGAAGGACTGAGTTCGTTGTCGATGGAATACGTTCATGATCCAAGCAGCGATCGCTTTTACTTGTAATTTTAACTATTCCTCTGTGCGTCGGGGTATATCAGTCTTGCTGACGTATCGAGGCCAATCCAATTTGTCGGGGTTATACTGGTAGCCCTCCAAAAAACCAGCCTAAAATTTATAACGGCTGGCAGAGAATCGGCTGATTCAGCGGTTGCAAAACACATAGGACCCATGGGAGAAGCAGCAGTCTGGAAGTGCATTGGCCGCACCTGCCATTTCCTCCTTGGAATAGCCTCGCCGCCGACGCCGTCGACGGCTTAGAAATATGCCGAGTATCGCAGAGGCACAGGCCTATTTCCCAGCCATAACATGCTATTCCCAATGCGCCACAGCTTACGTAAAGTCTTCCTGAATGCACAATTTCTAGCCGGCTTATTTTCTACCTCCTCATTAAAATAAACCATCACTCGTCCACCAATGCAAATCAGAATGTTAAGTTAATTATCTGATGAAATATTCAAGCTTCAGATAAAGTCTGAAGGAATTATTTGAAACGAATCCTGACTGCCTTTAAGGAAACTGCTTTAAGCTTCGAAGCTTCTATGGAAAGTAGTCTGGTATTCCGAAGGAGAAGCGCGCCCGGAAATTAAGAGATCCATGAAGGCTTCATGGTTCTATTGAAGAACGATGAAACGAAGAGGGGCCTCCAAGATTCCCGATGATAGCAGATATTCGGGAGCTCTATTTCTGGGTCGTTTCACGCAACAATGCGCGTTAGTTTGGAGAAGGAAAGTTCTCCTCTCTCCCTTGGGCCTCTGGCTGCTCCGCTTACCAGTCGATTGAAGGCTTTAGGATGCCTTGTGTATATGCAAGCTACTGTTGTCGATTATTCCTCGCTGGTATCGGCATCCTACGCCAGGACACACATAATGTCAAAGGGCCTAACAATAACCTCCTCGAACCTCCACTAGAATTATTGATCCCAGCCTGGTCGGAGAGTCAGGGAATTCTGTATAAATTAGTCCAACACTTGAGTGGTACTTCGGAATTGCAGAAATTCCAATTGGTCTGGTAGGAGGAAATGTTGGCAGGTTGTTCTTCGCGAGATTTTCCTCCAACTGAATTTCGAGGAGACCCTGCTCGTATCACTTCACGGTGAATCGGACCTGTACATGGATGTTAGCTGAGACTGACACGAACTTTCAAGTTCAACTGCTCGCAGCCTCGAGCAATCTGCCTTCGGGATGACGTAGCTATCGCGAGAATACTAGCGTGAATTGCGAGCTTGTAGAGATGTGCGATATATTGTCAGTCTTGCTGGAATGATCTTTGAGATGTACTGTTCCAGAATGTTCGCTGGACAACACTACTTGGCGACGTCGAGTGAGTTATGTAGGAGGTTTCGGCTCTAACAGGATTTCGCGGGAAATGAATTAGTCTGACAGGTAAGAGGAGTTGCAAGGACTCTGAGAGATGAGATGTCGTATTCACGGTGTTGCGTCCGACAGGACGCATCTTCACACGTTGGCAGGCTAAACTGATTGCGAGATCTCTCCAAGGAGAGAAGTATGTCGTTGTGCGCTTAGTATGCAATTCCAGGATGCCTTGTTGACGCGGACAGCTTTTTGACAGGTCGGGTCAAAAAGCCATTGAGAGTTTCGTAGTGGAGTTATGGAGGACGGCAAAGTTACGCTCCGCCGACGGAGATTGCAGGATCCGCATATAATTCGCCACTTGACCGAGATTTCAGCGACAGGTGTCTTTCGGAAATGGCCGAGACAATAGCTCGGTTGAGGCGGAGTGTCAGATTCAGGAGGACGAGAGCGCAAAATCGCCTTGCGATGCAATAACAGTATAAATCGATAGGGTAGATTTGAAATTAGCAGGGCGAGAAGCGTGTTAGGCAAATTCGGCCAATCGGAAGAGTGATAACGCGTATTAAACAGTCCAGTTAATTAACCTTGTCGAAAATCTGATGGGATCGCAGAGCGGTGCGAACACGCCCGTCAATTCGGACATTGTTTCGCTGGCTCGGTGGAAATTTGAAATCTGGGTCGAATAATTCACAGCTTCGCGCGCCAGATGTGCATAGGTGTGTGTCGGCTTTTCCCGCAATATTGTGCGCGAACCAGCCGCGTGTAACAATGTTGCACGACTGGCGTCGAATTATTAATATTCCGCTCGGCGTTTCGCGCCACAGAGCAAGCTGCGACTCGAGTGTTCTATTTATCAAAGCGTCTCCTGGAAGGATGCACTGTAAAACTTCCGCTTTATAGTCTCAGCGAAATGTATACTATGTGTGCGGCTCTGTGCAGGTGCGCAACGAACGCTTGTGCCACTCTGTCGACAAAAAAAAATGGAATTACAACAGGGCGGTGCAGAGAATGCCGGGAAAAATCCCGGGAAATATGCGAGCATATTGTACTCGAGGCCGAAGTGGGTAGCACAGGGTGATGCATGACGAAAGGACGAAACTCGACTCGTCGAGCAAGGATTCATTTCATCCCTCGACCACCCTTCTCACTGAGTAGCTCCGCGCGAATCGCGCAAAAGTGCACGGAAGACCGATCTATAATTCGTTCCATATGTCAATGTCCCGGACAGGCTCATCTTGACATTTCCCGTACTACCGCATCGGGAAAATTCTCCCCGCATATACGAATCCTGCTATTCAGCACTCCTGATAATTAAAATTTAATTACTCTGAACCGTCACGTCCGATTTCTAGAGCAGCACTGTCCTTTCAGCTTAAACCAAATGCGATTTCATTGTGCAGTAAAAGATTCTTGTAAGCATAGCCGTGAAAGGCGAGAACGGAAACTGCAGACGGACGTGAAACGCTCCAGTTTTCCCCGCGATTTTCCTAAGTACTATTTTCCTCCGCCATCAACTTGTGTAAGAGGTTTACGCTTTGAGAGGCTGTATTATACTCGAAAACGAGTAATATGCAACCCGCGCAATTTCATAATGCTGCCGATACGAGCCGGAATCCTAAGTAGACTAGTTCGTTCTCCTGTGTTTCGCGGGTCGAGTTGCACCCCCTCATTATTCCAGTTGCAATCTCAGCGAGGGAAATTATTGCGAGAAATTCGTAGGCTGTTCGAGCTGCCGAGTCAGTTGTACTCAATAATTTCTCTCGGGTTCGAGCAGGTAACGAGTAATATTGGCCGATGCTCGGTCTCATCTCATGATAAGCAGCTTTGCGGAGGATCCAAACAGCACGAAACACGTGCTACCAGCTGAGCAGACCTATGGATTATCTGTAAATGCTTGCTACGCTGCTAGAACCGATAGCTTGCACTGTAAGCCCCGCGCAAGCTCGACTCTGTCAATATCGTTGCAGCGTGTTTTCTTTTCAATGCAATCCCGTTTACGTTGTCCTTACTGGGATTATCAATCTGGGTCGTGGCAGCTTTCTCAAAGCTGTATTTGAAGTGAAAGGACCAAGAAGAAGTCTAAGAGCTCGGCTGCAAGCACTTTAGCGACCCAGCTTTTCTTTTTAAAAATGAAAAAGACAGCCTGCCACGAGTTTTCCCGTCAACCTCGGATATGATTGATTCGAAACATAACCGAGAGCTTTCTGCCTTGACAGAAAATTATTCTAACAAGTTCCACTTTAAGTGGACGGTGAGAAATAGTTTTAAAGACTCATTTGCGATTGTTATCGAACGCGAATGTCATTTGCCGAGTTTTTTCTGATTATCGAGTATCTATCAATTGTTATCTACAGTTATCGTCTTATCGAAAAGCGATCAATAAATGGACGATGCATGCGCTTAATCGACGGCACTCGACAGCAGCTTGAAATTTATTCCGCCGAAATCTGCGGGAATATCGAAGTGGCCGTACACACATCCACACACAGGAATGGCGTACGGTAATCTTCTCCACTCTTTGAAAGCATGCTTAAGGAATTATGCAAGCGCATTTATGCAAATTGCACTCGATAAATTTTCAACGGTCAGAACTGACAATGGGGGGTGTTTGAGCCTCATACGCTTTCCTCTTCCATCTCCGCTTATCTGCCTGATTAATGGCAGTTTGCAAAAACTCCCCTCCGAAACAGAGCCGTTTCTTCCCTCCTCTTATTTTTGTTTCTCATTTAATCAATCATTGGAAACGCGCGCTGATTTGATGAATAGTTGTACTCGAAATAGGAGACTCTGGCCAAATAAAGATATCTGATTACAGGAAAATGCGCGGTCGGATGTGTTCTGTGACGAGGGAAATATAGCACAGAAATTCAGACTGACAACAGTCGTGCTTGCGAAGCCCTCTGCGTTTGGTTCGCAAAGCTATCGAATTAATTTTGACATTTAAATCATTTCAATTGAACTTGTTTTCCACGTCCACCCCAGCCGGACAATCATTGTTCAGGCTGAAAGTATAAAGTTTCCGATGCTCGTCACCAGTCAGGAAAATGCGAGCAATGGTAAATTTGATTGAGTGTCGTATTCTCGTATTGCACGCGATAGCATTTGCTCGTTGGTCGACCGCAGTCTATTCACGCGCTCCTTTGAGGGATCGTTTCTCTGCGAGTCCGCTAAGTGTGCGCGACCGCAAAAACAACGGGCACGTAAACAGAGCAATTTTCTAGAGTGCACCCTTGCTAGGTGGATGCTCAACTCGGCCCGAGTGCTCTTCTAACCCATGCACACGTGTACATCGCAGTGCACAGCGATATCTTTCTAATCAGCGCGTAAAGTCCGATTCGCATCGCAATTACGCACTCGTTCCATCCAAGATAACATCTTCCCAGTTACGAACGTCTCCTTTAACCGAACGCAATCACTCATCGCGTGCGCGTGAGTGTACCTGTCATGTGAATCAGCCTTAAAGCGTCCATCGGGGGGGATTTCTATTTCCGCCACTTCGCTTCCGTGGACTTTCAATCTTGAGCCTGTGGTCCAGTTACGGGAGCACGCTCGGTACACGATACACGATTTCCCCGTCACGTTCCTCGGCCAAGGAAAGCGTGAAGAGGCTGCGTACATGTATCCGCTCGGGCGATCGGTTATATCAGCCAGCAGAAAACAAGGCTGTGCCCCTTGAGAGGAGCTCGCAGGAAGAAATAAAGAGAACGAAGAGTAAGGAGATTTCCTCGCCGCTTCACCGATAAAAGCACGGCCGTGTTTTCTTAGATCGTCGTCTCTGTGTTCTCGCCTATCCTACCACTATCTCGGATCTTCCTTCCTTAACTCTTGTATCTCCCCTTCTATGACCACCCACTCTTCCCACCCAGCCACTTCCTCCTCGAATTCGCTATTTTCGCACTGTGTGCTACCACTCAACCAGCCCTCCCAGCCAGAACTGGAGATTGATCGACAAACGCGAGGCGAAAGGAAAACCCGATGGTGCACTCGGAACACGCCACTACTCCTCCTGCACACGTCGAGAGCTTCTCATGAATTGTTCTCTTCCCAAGGAGATACAGAGCCCATACAAGACACGAAATCCCATCTTCGATTTCCTCTTGGTGTATCCAGCTATTGTGAACTATCGAGCTGTTTCCACCTACCAGGAAAATGCGATATTAAGGACGTGGCCACTGCTGAAAGGAGTTATTGCTTTTTAAACCGTCCATATCTTATTACTATCATTATTGGTTTTATAGATGTATCAAAAACAGAGATGGTAGGAATTAAAATTTGGGCAGAGTAATTTGTAAATTTTTAACTATGCTATGGTTAAGACATTTAGTGATTTTTAAGGGATTTAAAATATTGTAGGATTGTGGAAGAGTTAAATTGTAAATTCAATAATACGAATTAACTCGAAAATATCCCGCATATGTTAATGTGCCAGTGTAATTAAACTGGTTGCAGGGAAGAGATTCCTCTCTATTCTTCGACGTTCTAAGTGCTCGTCCATTCAGTTTACCAGGCGCTTTTGGTGGTCGCATTAACTCTCTGAGGTTTCGCCGGAGTTCCCTGGCAATTAAGTGATAAAGACAGGCTAATGAGCACTTCTCAGCAATTAACAGTGGCCCCAGTGCAGCGTTCCTGCAATTCTGCTACTTTCCCGCTCAGTCTGTTCTCCTGGTGTCCTTTCATCTTTTGTAGAACGCATGCTGGACCAACGTTCTGGAGCTTTGTCTCCGAAAGATTCGAACCAGGCGAACTATCGTTGAGTGCGCGGCACCACTTTATGTCTCATAGGTTTCGGAACGAGGCGTTAATGGTTTGCAAAGGCCGTTATCGAGCGGGAACTAGTGTTTGCTCGTTAAGCTCGTTTTCCCGAAGACCAGAGGAAATTATAGGAGAACCTTCGGCTGAAAGTACATCAGCGCGACATATCCTGACACGCGTCCCATTCCGAAGACTCGTGGCAGGAAGTGAGCTTTGTCCTTGACACGTCCTGACAGAGAATCCGCAAGGGGTTGCAAGTGCGAGCGACAGGAATGCTCCCCAATGTAAGTTTTCCAGTAAGAAATTTGCTAAGTTTCCAAACTGAAGAGCACTCCAAGGTTTCTCGCGCGGAAGCTAGTTTTTCCTTGGGAGTGGAAATATTTCCTCTCAAGAAGGGAATGAGTTCTTATTTGTTCGTCCTGTTTGCCCTTGTTTTACATCGTGATCGATGAAGGAAAACACGTATTACGTAGTAGGCGAGTGCTGCGCCGCACGAAAGTGTCTGTTAAGGTCGTAATGGTACTCGAACTGGTCTTGCGGAAAGAGATACGTCATACAAATGTCTGAGATTGCTTCTGGCCCCATTAAACTAATGTCTACATGTTTCTAGGCCGTGTATTTCCTCTCTCTCTTTTTCTCGCTCTCTGTACATTCGGGGAATGGCCAACTTTTTTCGTGCCTCTCGTGGCGAAGCAATTTTTCATTTCTGCCCTCTTTCAGGCACTTGCGATAAGTGAGTAACACCTGTGAGCTCTCGGGTTTGACCTATATCGCGTTACCAGGGCTATATTCGCTTCCTTTCGTGCTGTACAAACGCTCGCTCCCGATAGGGATCTGCCAATCGATCCCTGGCAGCCAGGCTATTCTTTACAGCGGACCCGTATCAAAAGTTCTAAAAGATCGTCGCCGCAATTGAGTTCCTCCGACACTTTCCTCTCTCCGGAGTGCCTACTTCTATCGCCGTTTGTGGCGTCGGCCCTTCCTATATCAACCTGCCTCCTCGCTTTTGAAGCTCCAAATAAGTGGGCCGTATTATAAATCCATTTACACCTCGAGTGTGCTTAAGCATCTCTCTGCCAAAAACTCTCTTGCAGCATATACCGATGTATGTTCACCGGAACTCTTCAAGAATTACAGAGAAACTTGTACATGGTACTTGTAGCGATTTATTCCTGTGGTAAACCTATATTTCTTTTGCGAATATTGCATAAATTAATTTATAGCGATGGATAGTTCTTTGGTAGTATGAAAAATAAATTTTGGGAGAGGTGGAATTTGTCGTTCATTCGTATTTCATTCGGATGATCAAACATTCAATTTGGCAGCAGATTATCTCATCTCAGATTATCTCGAAACTCATCTTCTATTTACTTAGCGATCACCCACACACCTTTCCTCTCTACTTCAGCCCTTTTTCGTTCGCTCTACTTTCCCTTGAATTCAGCGGCATATAATTGAAAGGCTCCTTTTGATATTTCTCGACGGTGATTTTGAAAAGCTATCGCTCCTACGCGTCCACAGATTCCACGCAGTTTTTCTTTGGAGGATCGCGAATAGCAAGGTGGGGGAAACTCTTTCAGTAATCACTCAAATGAGCACTCGTACGATTGCCCCGATTTCTCTCTCTCATGAATAACACGCTGGAAGTCCCCCCTTTGTTTTTCAGCCGCATGGAAGCGTTCCGCAATAATAAGCGGAGAATCGTGTTTCGCCGCACGTTTGGCATGCAGAAGAATCGGCTTTACTTTTGGTAACAGATAACAAAGCTGACAGATGCAATCGATTTTTCTCTGCTCTCCGAGATTCATGTTCGACAAAGCTTTGAAATCGTTCTCTTCGACCATTTATCCCTGCAATCGGAGCCGACTCTTATAAATTCGGAAATCGAGCCAATTCGGGAGACCGTAAAATAAAATTGAGGCTATGCACGTCTCCCATTCGGCTGTAATGGTAGCACTTGAGGAATTTCAGTTTAATGGTGTAAATAATCGATCGCATTTCCCAATGAAATTTAGCAGAAGTTGCCACTCTCGATATCGATCTTTCAAGATTCCAGAGTCTTTTGTGCAAACTGTTCTATAATTCTTTGTGCGAGGCTCACAAATTCTCTAGTTATCCCATAAATTCAGTAAGTTTGCAAGGCAAACTTGGGGCCAGACTCTGTGAACGGAGTTGCCATGCTGGGAGAATAATTTATCAATCGGAGATGAGCGCCGTATCTTTCTTCTGACGCCACGTTGACGGAGAGTCTTTCCGCGTGAACGAAACCGGAAGATGGATCGACTTTTCCATCCTGCTTATTATTCTCGTGATCAATTTCCCTTGCAATGTGAGAAAGATTTTTTCAGCCACCTCTTCTTTTCAGTCCATCCTTCACCAATATGCCGATGATGTACTTTTTTTTTCAAAAAACTTTTCTTCCCGATAGTAATCATTTGTGAACTACTTTGAAAGAGGTTTGATTTTCTAGCCGAGTTTCAGTGAAAATATCGCCTTTTAACACTAGATTTACCGAAACGAGTCAAAATGACTCATTTATACCTATTTGCATGGGCATAAAAAAATCCCGGTAAATCTAGTGTCAAAAGATTTGAAACACGTTCAGCCGGATGATTCCGCTTTTTCGAAGCGTCGAAGCGTCAACTTTTTCCGAGGCTTTGACAGTTCCTAATTTCGCCGGGGAACTTCGCGATCCCATAATTCATGGGAATCTCGGAAGGCCATTACCCTAACTTTTTCCAGAGACGTCGGTCGAGCTCGTACCACGGGAAATCTCGTAATGGGAATAGCAGTCGACGGTCGAGGGTAGAAATATCTTCTGCCGCAAATCACTCTAACGAGACGCAAAATAAAAAGCATCGAATATATAGACGTATTAGTGGTTGGCGCGGACTTTTATCCCCTCACAGAGAAGCAAGCTTGGTTTGCGAAAATTGTCCCGTGGTTTCGTGATCGATCTGTCACTGGCTGATCAGTCCGAGGACGCTAAGAGGATTTCCGATTCAATTGAAATGGCAATTGACAATCCCATAAACGAGCCACGCATCCGCTTTCCCCACAAAAAAGTTCTTTGATGATTCTTCCTAGCCCAGTTTCTCCATGCGTGAGGATTACTTCGACAACACGAAACTTCGATATTGCTGGACTTTCAAATAGCTTGTTTTCTTACACGCGTGCAGGAGCGAAGCTTTCCCTCGGAAACTAAAGTTCAGACGTTCACTTTGCAAGATTTACGAAGAAAAAGCTAGGGAAGTTATTGCTATTGATTTCGAAAATCGCAGGACGATTATGTAACAAGGCGGAAGTAAGTCAGTGACTTAAAGAAGGTAGAACCTTTAACAGAAATAGAAATTGGATTACTGATACATCCGAAGCCACAGCAATTTCCACTATCCAAGCAGAAGTGACAAAGTGTCGCCGGTGGCAATTTCTAATTGAAACAAGGACGCGTATCTCCGCCGCCTGCGGGAATTGTCGATGAGCAAATTGTTTTCCAATTCCCGTCCAACAATTCGCCAGGTTATCCCAGTGGCTGGAAGATACTTACGATTCTCGGAGAATCGAATTCCTGACAGTGCTTTTATGCGGAAAATATTGGTGGCTTGGCGTGTCTGAAATGATTTCATTCGGTTCCCAAGGGAAGGAATGTTCTCCTTGAGAAGCAGCAAGGAGATTCCGTCGAGCAATATAACCGCGAAATATTTTATAAATATCTTGGAAATCGATATAATGCAGAAGCGCGAGGATGAAAGGACTGCATTAACCCGTCCACTCTCGAGCACCGATTTGGTGGGTTGGCGGGAATATTTCCCGGCAGCTCGGTAATACATTTAGAGTGGAATATTCCACCTCGAATATCCGCATCGACTCTATTTCCGGTCGCTGGGAGATGATCTCTAATGCAATGCACCAGCATCCTCTTCTCCCGATAAATCTGGTTGTCGAAATCTTGTATGGATTTTTACGTGAACGTCAAAGCATTCCCCTTCTAAAACCCCAGATTTCAAATACGAACTTATGGCAGAAAAATTTAATAGAAATAAAAACCTTTACTCCTGAAATCCTACTACACTCAATGAAATAATAAATCAAAGAAATTCTCCAACTCTTTCTCACGCGATTCTTAAATTGTTAAACTGTATTTACCATCATATTTAAACTCATACAATTAGAATAGCGACGAAGAAGAAGGTACAATTTACCAGTTGCAAATTGCCGGGCAAACTAGAGCAGTCCGATTGAGGGAGTTTCATCCACGCTCCAGTGATCGCGTGGCAGGCTAATTTCGCAAGTGAGTAATTAGTAGAAAAGTTGAGATTATTGATCGGTAGGCGAGTCGATTAGGGATGAAGGGTTCGTGCTGGGAAATAGTTGGCCCGATGAATTATTCGCCGGCAGGAAGCCAGATATTCGGATGGGTGTATCGTCGGTTTCTGGTAGGCGATCCTGTGGCGTTGGGAATCGCAGGATATACTGAGTCAGCTCTTCGGATTCAAGGGGCCTATTGATAGGCTGTTATCCACGTCGGAATCTCGGCGCACCCGAAACTGCCGAGCTCAGGTGATCTCCTACCCTCCACCTCTAATGTGTCTCTCCCAGCGCCATAATGCCTCAGGGCCACTCACGCAGTTACAGATGTCTAAACCCATTAACTCGAGCCTTCCCGACTAAGGCTAAAAGCCTCCATATATTATTGGAGATTTATCGATGACTATTACGCCCGATCATGATTTCTTACAGTTGATAATACCAGTACTGCCAACAAAGTGTTTAACTTGTGTTAGATAAATAACGAACATCAAATGTATTATGTAGTAATAATATATCAAAAGCTACGAAGTATATTTCATCAGTACTGTGCTATCATCATCACGATATTATTTATGCATGTATTAAAGAAATTCATCATGTACTGTTAATGACAGTGTGACGTTTTTCGGTGAAGGCGTGACGGAATTTACGAGCGCTTAATGGATATTTGATATCGCTGGCCCGATAAGGAGAGGATCGTTAGCTCCTACGCGAAAACCTCGACAAAATGATGAGAGTGCGGTGGGCTAGCAGGTCAATATCGGTCTGGCGAAAGAATGAAAAAAAAAGAACAAACTTGAAGGTGATTTGCAATATCGATCGTCGCCGAGGTTGAACGATAAAAAAAGCTGCCGTGTTGCGGGCACATATCCCGGCAATCTGGTCACGGTCAAGAAATAAAGATAATGGAAAAAGCAGCTGGGCCACGTCAATTCTGGGCAGCGTCTTAAGGAGCTCCCGGCATGGATGTAATTACCTAAGTGCATCCTCGGTATTAATACTCAAGCCTGTCTGCCGTGATGCGGCCTTTCCCTACTGGAATAACGCACTCGCTCATTAAACTGATCTTAATGAGTTTCTTCGAAAGACAGAGAGAGAGAGAGAGAGAGCCTGTAACCTGCTCCCCTTCGTCAACCTTGTTACCAGCTCGTAATTAGCGAACCTTCGGTGAACTAGACATCCGACCATTCGAGCGAATTAATTTAATTAATTCATTATTTCCGAGTGTTGACGTGTTCCCAGCGAGTTTCTGTCTTTCGGGTGTACGGCGTGCGAAACGCTGGTCGACTGATTGGCGGTATTTGCGGTGGAAGTATATCGGTTAGCAAATCACCCGGTTCCGATACGCGTTCCTTATGGCTGACTGCTGAAACGGGATGACGATAACATCGGGATTTCCTAGTTTCCAAGAGTGGTAGCCAGCGCACCGCTGTCGATCGGTCAGCCTGAATTTATACTCGATTGGAGGCGAATGTGACCCCGCTCGCGGATATATTACTCGATGATATTAAAATTCAATGAATAATGGCTTCCGGCTTCGTGCTAACGTGCCAACAGGGTATTTCGTATCTCGGTGATGCGATCGCGGCCTGTCGTTATCGATATTGTTGTACTTTGACTCGTTAATCATTATGAAATTCGTGGGAGGTCGCAATACCTCCGGACAAAATTTATTTCTCCTATGGGCGAGGAGTGTTCTCATATTCCTCGGTTATTTCTGCTTTTCAACTGGTCACCCTGCAATGCCTAGGATCAGAAAGGTTTCCGGTTCCCTTTTCATTCGGCTATGGCAGCCACCGGATGCTCGCGTTTGATCTGTATTAGGAGAATATTAAAGGCCGACGAGTTTTCCGCTTTATTTTGGGGTGCGCGCCAAGCAACCTTCCGGTAACAGGAAACTGGATAGCTGCTCTTGGAGCTTTCCTGTCGAGCTTTCGACGGAAGCCAGTGACGATCAATCCTAGTGTCAGATTGGAATGATTCGGCCGAATAAAAGAACTAAACGCGGCTTTGAGGGAAAAGTGTCTGTCGATATCAGCATAATCTACTTCGGGGGAATACGTTTTCGCCGAGTAATCTGTCGGTAATCGGCGCTTTTGGCTTGTCGGAGCGTTAACGTCACAGACCTCGGCTTCGATTAACTGGACTTTGACGTTGAGAGGGACAAAGTTTGTTAGTAACGCTGCCGCGACGACCTGCTTTCCACGTACTGCACAAACATACCATGTTCGCCTCCCCTCTCTCTCTCTCTCTCCCTTTCGCTATGCTTTCTTCTCTCCCTCTCTCGGTAAACTCCACTCGACGTTATTTCACCTCCCACATGCCTGAATAGAATTTTACTCGGCGAGACAGCGTCACGAGTTCGCGTCTACGTGCATCCGCCGACGATGAGTGATTCACTAGCTCCGGCGAATTTCAGTAGTGCATTTCTTTAGCAAAGCCGTGCGCAGCCGGGATTTCTGCCAGAATAATTCTTTTTGGATGAATTTTACTATTACTCCCCCGAGGGATTTGTTGGACCCTTTTTTAATCCGGAAATTACTTTTCACTGTACATTTACTAAAGATGAAGTGTCTCTTTGGCGCATTTTTAGAATTGTACAGGGTGAGTCACTTGCCTTTGAATCACCACCAATAATTGGATATTTTCTATGGCCAAAAATATGGGGAAAACAAAATTTTGAGCTGGGGCTCTGAAATTTATATCACATCTTCCTTGATGCAAGGGGAGACTCCCCACCAAATTTTAGCCCCAGAAAATGTCGGGAAGTCCAAAAAATATGGGAAAAATCATCGAAAATTCCGAAAAAATCAAACTTTAAAGGCAGTTTTTTTAGTGTTTTCGATAGAAATTCGGACTTTTTTCGACGGATTTCTTGTTTTCTATCCGTTTTCATTCATAAACAATCGATTCCTGAAGAAAAAACCCGAGTTCGGGGACCTTCGAAAAATCGTGAAAAAATCTGAAGGGGTACCCCTTAAGAAAAATTTGCCGAAAAAAAAAATTTGAGCTAGAGCTTTGGAATTTTTATGGCATCTTCCTCGATGTAAAAAAACGTTACCCACCAAGTTTCAGCCCCGGGAAAGGTCGGGAAGTCCACCAAAAAAAATAAAAACAGTTAAAAATGAGCAAAAATGGACTTGTCTGGACGGTTTTTCGACCCGTTTTCGTTGCAAATCCGGACTTTTTTTCACGGATTCTTTGTTCTCTGTCCACCCTGATACGAAAATAATCAAAATATCTCGGGTTCGGCCGATTTTGAGAAACTTGAAAAAATTGACCGTTTTCGAGGGTCGAAAATAGGTGAAAACCTAAACTTTGACCTAGGGCTCTGAAATTTATATCACTTCTTCCTTGATGCTAGAAAACATTACCCAGCAAATTTCAGCCCCGGGGAATGTCGGGAAGTCCACCAAAAAAATAAGGACTAGGAGAGTTCTGATTCAAGGGCAAGTGAATCACGTTGTACATGCGTTATAACTTTCATGATTTAACAACTTTGCCTTTGAAGACTCGCGAGTAAAGTAGCTTCTGGTAAATGAAAGCCATATTGTCGACAGTGTCTTATAAAAGAGTGGTTCGAATATAGAATGCGTAATGAAGGACCGCGAGCTATTGTACCGGCAAGCATTGCCAACAGCGTTTCTGGCAAGCTAGTGTTCCCTCTTACAACGAAAAAAAGATCTCAAGAGAGACCGAACAACTTTGTGCCGCTCTGTACAATTCCATTTTGAGGAAGGTTATTCGTGGATCGGAGGAAGTGCAGGAGTGGCAAGTGCGGAGTAAGCGCGCCCCAATAAATAATATCTCGAAATCCCGGATGCGAGAGCGACGGGGCGGCGCAACGACTGCGGAAGTGCTCGTAAACTTCCTAATAGGGAGTGCCAGGGATTGGTGGTTGTGCGGGGAAGTTCAATTTAAAGTTGCGCGATCTGGATAAACTCGAGGACGGCACGATTTCCACGAGGATACCTTTCGCTCTTCTCCTCGGAGAGTCCCTCGAATGAAGAGCAGCACTGCCGAGAAGAAGCACTGCCTGGATGAATCACACGCTTGAGACAGCGCGCGAGGTGAACTGTGAATGGCAATGAAGCTGGCACATTCCACGGTATTTCGGAGGCAAAACTACGCTGGAGAGTTGTGCTTTACAATTCAGGTCGAAGGAGACCTGAGATCGATAACGAAGGAAGGGGCTCCTCGTGTAAGCAGGAACTCTGCCAAACTGTTTCCGCTCGGCCGTGTAAAAGGAGCGTTATGTTAGAGGGAAATCCGCCTTGGCGAGCAGATGCTTTTACAAAGCCCATTTACTTCGAATAAATTTCGCATTACGATCGGGCGCGCGCGCGCGCGAGCTCGTCGTTACTGCTTGGCCGTGTCGCCAGTGAAACAGCGATCGTAGAAAATGGTGACGGGTATGCTGGCCGGATGCAAGCCGTCGCTGGACAAGCCTTCGAGTATGGTCTCGACTCTGGAAACTCAAGAAGTAATTATCTGCTCCGCTCGCAGCGCACTAGTGCTTCATTAGTTTCGTTGCCGAGGTCGAACAATAGCAGCGCGACACTATCAGGACTTGTGATCTTTATAGTCTCCTATCGGGAAAGCTCTCAGCGACATTCTCGTGTGACCGTCGCGAGGAAAGTTCCCGCTAAAGGCACCGCGAGCAACATCCGCCGTTGCGAGAAGCGATAAAAGAAAAAAGTGCTTCAAACAAAACGGAAGCTATTTCCTCCAACAGTTTCACCTTTCCACCACAAAAATTCTCTTAAAGCTCTAATAATAAATCGATGTCTCGAAAGAGCAGCGACCGGTTAACCATTCGATGCGACTGATCAGAATCTTTAAGATCATTACTAAATCTGGAAAAGCCAATTGCTATTCCAGTGTGGCAGGGAACGTGAGAGATTTGATTTGCCAGTAGACGGAAGTGGAATGGCAGTCGAGCGGGGCAATAAGCGGAAGAGGAGGGAGAATATCAACGTCGTTCTGCTGGTATAAACAGCGGGTCGATAGTGAAAAACGTTTTCAGGATCTCTCGCTCGGCGTCACCCGTCTGGAAATGCTCGGATCTGTGATTTCCGTGAACGCTTGGTTCCAAGCACCGTCCACAGCCAGAGATCGAGCTTCTGTAATTTCTCACTACTTGAATTACCGCGCGGCCGCCGCTCCCCCGGCTTCCCTCGCCCACCGCGAACACGAACCCGCCGTCAAAGAAGCCCGTTTCCGACGAGGATAAACGTTCGAGCGGATCGCAAAAGGTATTCCCGAGGCTCTCGCTTTCACGCGCACGCAAACTCGTTTGCTAAACAGTGCGCGGTCCAGATGCTTCCTCCCCGCTTGTTTCATTTTAATACGCTTTACCGCTTTGAACGCTGGCTAACGCCAAGTGGATGACTGACGGAGAGGAATGGTAGAATGGCTGTTTGATAAGGTTTTAATGATGTCTAACAACGTTACAGGTTGTTACAGTAATCGCATTACACGAGTGTACGTCGCTGCGTGCCCGGTGCAAGTAGTAAGGGTCGAGCGCTGGTCAGACGTCCCACGCGATGCTACAATATTGCTCTGTCTTGTTTGCCAGCGGAAGTGCTTGTTATTTCTCCTGAACAATTCGCTAACTGATGCGAAACCAAGCGAAATACAGAAGTAACTTATCAGTTTGGTGCGTAAAATAAAAATAAAAATAAAACTGTAATCGGTGTAAAGGAATACTGAGCCATTCCTGCGCCCTTTTTATTGTGCCGCTTTTAGAATGTTTTGTTTAACTCTTGCAACGACCAAAAGAAAAAGAAAATGGAACACGTGGAAGAATGGGATCAAATAAAACAAATGAGAGACTAGATAAAGTGAAAAGAAAGTCTCGCGCGCGCTAACTATAGTCGGATAGGCGGAACAAAAGCTCCATAAAAGGAAGACGGCATCATCGTTATTCCGGGATTTTATTTCACGAAACAAAGCAGCGTAAAACAAACTTTGAATAGGCGAGGGAAAATTTCAAAATGTGACGCTTTTCAATTTGGAATTTCGATACCATTGCGAGACTTTTTAATTACCCAACTGGAACTCCAATGAAAAACGAGTGGCTGATTAAAAAGAAAGTAATGCTAATTGTAAAAGAGTCTCGGTAACAGGATGGCGTGGGATGAGTTTTCACGATTAGCGTCCGCGGGAAATCACGACCTTTGCCAACTCGTAACTGGCTTCCCACGTGAACCGGACGATGCACGCTTTAGCCGTCGGAAACTTCGAGGCACTCGCTTTTCTTTTTTCACGGTGGATCCTCTGTGTAAATAGCATACTCGTCGGAGTCTCGTACCATTGAGCCAACTAGATTTCCGAGTTCCGCCTGGAATTCCGCCGTGTGCTGAGTGGATTTCGGTTAAAACCGAGCGAACTTTTCTCTGGGTCGATAGGAACACGGACCTTGCGTGTTCGCCCATCGAATGCTTCGGGCATATTTCAATGTCCCGGCGTTTCCTTGCTTCAGCTGCTATAGCCAATTCGATCTGCGTGTCTCGTAAGCTACTAGCACTCGTAATCGAGCCACGATAACCCAAGTATATCTTTTCGCCTGTCGAGATTAAGATAATTTATAGCTGGCTATAGAACGTTGCGAATTCCTGGAGGAAGTCTACTCGAATTACGAAATCACTAAAGACCTTGACACCGACGGCTAAATTAACACAAGGTGCTCCGAAAAAATAGATGACTTTAAAAAAAGAGCCATAAGTCAGGCGAACTTTCTTTGTCCACGTGCATGTATGCAGTTTCAAAGTTGAAGGTCTTTTTCTTGATTAAAAATAATGAAATTCTCGATTAAATATTTTATAGGCTTCTTTTAGTTATATTTAAAATTAGAAGGTTGTTAATCGGAAGTATTTAAAGCCCGGAAAAGTGCAGGAGCATTAAAGTACAGCAGGTGTGAAAGGTATCGAATGGCAGCATCATTTGTAATTACGTGGGACCTTGACACATGAATATTCCTGTTGGAGTGTCCATGAAACACATAATGCCAGTGGCAATTTAGGCCTGATCGTGTTCCGCGCTAATCTCCGCCGCTAATGAATCTTCATTGCGACGCGCTTGACGATGGACCAATATGCAGCTGACACCAGTAACGGTAACATATGCAGGCGCCCGTGAAATACGCCCAATCATTTGTATCGAAGAGCTAAAATAGGGCTCGACCGATTCGGAGCAAGGATTGTGATTAACTTGTACCGGGAATTCCCTTGAATGAAATCGACATTCAACTAGGCGCAGCAGGCTTCGCCAGTAATTTATGTAGACTGAAATTAGGTTAATCAGAACTGTGTCATCCTTTGACAGGCATTCTCGCCTTGTTCCACGTCATTCGCGGTGAACCTTGACTAGGAAATAGGTCAGTGCTTGTTATGGGGTTCCAGAACTGGAAAGCCCCATAATTAGGTGCTCCAGCTGACGAGGCTACGGACTTAACTGGATATTGAAGTGCACCAGAGATTCCCTCCGTGCCAAAGTGAGCTATGTATGGCTAGATGGACCGAAGGTATACATATATAGAGCATCTAGTTGCCGATGCATATTATGCATTCATGTGTTTGCTTCATTGGCTCGGAATACACGAAATTGCATAACTACCGCTTTGGTTGCTTGGACTATTAGCCCTCGGGGATCAAGTCATTTTAAAAGTATACACTTCTGATGAGAAGCTCCTTGGAAGGATTCTTCTCGACACCAAATGGCGTGGTGGTATTCTTAAGGGAAGTAGCCTGATTCTCGTTGCCGGTAACGAGCGTCATCCCATCTGCATATTTACTACTTGGCCGTGCAATCAGAAATACGAGGGCGGCCGCGCGCAACGCCCGCTTCCACTAAGACACGGATTAGCATTCGCAAGAGTTGTGGAATTACGGTGAATTAAGATTATTGCGCGACGCCTCTCTATTGTCCCATTTTTCGTAATCCTTAAACCCGGCGCAACCGTCGCTTTTCCAGGGTGGTGCACCAACCACCTCCGCCGCCGCCGCAGGAGATGGGAAATTGGGCTCCTTTGTGAGCTCGTTTCCGCCTCCGTAAACGATTATATCCAGCGTGCAAACAAAGCCGATGTTAAAGAGAAGCTGAATATCCCCGATTTAAAAGCAGTGCGAAATGGACCGATCTCATGTTCTCCCATTGGCAGGCGCACTTGGCCGAACGCCATTTTGCTCGGACGGAGCCAGGATTCCGCGTGTTTAATGTAAAACTCAATTTCCGCATGAGGAATTCGTCAAAGAAATTCTCGTTTACGTGGATGGTAAACAGCGTGCACTGAAACTACCTTGCCACAGGAAAATACTGACCAAACGAAAGGGTGGCTGGGCACACAAAAAAGTTTTACGAGATTTCTTAAGAGATGTGTAAACACAGGTGGGTACCAATGGACCAGTGCTTCTATGACATATGTTTGAACTGAAGGTACGTTTACAGCGAAGTAAATAGCGTCCCGGAACTATAAACGAACTTTTGGAAGTGCCATGGTGGCAAACGTTTCGCTGTACAGTTCATATTGCATCTGCAACTTCATTCGCACCCCTTTGTCTCAGGGTGGATGTATACTTGTAGCGTACATGTTTGTCGGTTCGCCCTGATTTCGAGTTGGAGAGTAGCTGTACTGAATGGAAGCTCACGCATAGATGAGCGGTAAAATAACGAAATTAATCAGGCTTCGGCGGAGAAGGAGTTTCCATGCCAGCAGGTGCGCGTTCATGTCGATGCACAACCGTCAATAATAGTCCGCCACAGTAGAGTTTTAAATTTATCTGATGTTGCGTGGAGATGGTCCTCCGCTCTCCGGGTCATCGCTGTTCATCTCGATGCATCGTTAATTGGTCCCGGCTTCGTTTTTCCCGTTATTTTTGCTCGTATTACGAACCGCCGGTATTTCGATCCTCCAATTATTTATACTTCGATTACTCTCGCACCCCACCAGTGTGCACACACACACACACACGCACACCCTCTCTCTCATCCTGGCTAAAAGCGGGATGCGTGTGCTTTTTGCGCGCGCGTTTGTCCATGGCGATATCGAAGCCCGTGCAGGTTCCTAGCTTTTGGTACGGCGCGCCGGTGATAAAAGGTATTCTCTCGCAGCCGTGTTTGATCCTATTTGCAGGGGATTCACGGGGCCGGGACTCCTTTCACACTGACACATGAAATCCGAAATAAATTTCAGTGCGCGCTCTCGGCCCAATTTCTTTTCACGCTTCGCGGATGCCCCAGATAAGATCGCTTTTATACAACTGCCAGGAGAAATTGTGGACGCCGGCTTCGATATCTTTTCTATCCGTCAACGCGAGAGCTGTGTCCTAATGCGCTCGATGAAATAACCTCTCGAGCAAAATGCGAAAATCCAACAGAAATACATTTCTTTTTGTGGAACATTGATTTGAGGTTTGAATGTGACCTGGGTGACTAATCAATTTGTGCTGGGGAAGGACAGCTTTATTAATAGTAAAGTGAACTTTCGCATTTAGAATCGCCCGATGGAATTTCAAGCTACAGCATGTCCCTTGATTTTCTAAACACTGTCTAAACTTTATTCAATCTAAACTCGAGCGAGTTGCTTAATTTCAGTGCCTGCTATCGAAATATCTGACACCGTGCGTAACCACTTGGTCTATTGTTCCTAGATGTCCAGCGAATATCGTGACAAACCCGAAGTGTCAAACTGTCAGTAGCAACTGGCGGCCAACTCATGCATACGTGTGGTCGGCAAGCGGCGTTTAACACGACCAGGAAAAAGGACCCGTTAGAATAGCCGATCACAGAGTTTCCCAGTGAAGTTTATCCTTCAAAAGTTCAGAGAATAAAATAAAACAGCTGGGACTGATTTCACCTAAGCTTTTTCCACGTTACTCGTCTGCGATGTTCTGAATCTCATGAAGTTAAAAGAACAAGGCCGTTCCTGTGTGTCGTGTGTCCTGGCAATAAGGGAAACTTTCCACTCGGGTGCGCTTGTAGCTCGCAATTAGCTCACCGGTGGAGAAAACGTCGATCCTCGAGAGATTTCTTCGGCTTGCGAGCTGCTCAACGAATCGAGCAAAGCCCCATGGACTTTGTAAGGGAACCTTTCCTCTTTGATAGGATGGATGAATTAAAACGATAGGGAGTAAGTGCTCTCTGCGAACGAAAGCATCCAGAGAACTCGAAGAAATAAATGATTTACAGGAATTAAGGGGAACAGTACCGAGGAAACTTTTTTATTCCTTGGGGAAGACCTGTCGAGCTGTCTTCTTCGGGGACACTATGCACTCTTCGACTTCCTTGACGGCACCGAGCGCCTAGCTGTCTATACATCATAGGAGAGGGTAGATCGCGAGCACCAGGAAATTTGAATTTTGGGTCAGGTGAAATTACATATGCATGCAGTCGGGATTTTCGAGGACAAAAAAGGACGCGCTCCAGAGGGACGCGCAGGAGAGAGATCGAGATAACTTTCCGCCACATGCCGGAGCATACAATTCCCCCGATCAAAACTCTCGCGTTTCCATTATGAGGATTGTAAATGTTCGCCTGGCTTTTTTGAATTTGCAACTCGTCACTGTGGAAATTTGCAAAATTTATTCATACCTTCGTGGATTATTATATTGCGCATTTTCTCGTAATCAGTTGGTTTCGTACAAATGGCAGTTGACAAGATTCATTAAGTTGGATTGCTGAGTGGATGATAATCCTGCCCTTTCACCCAAGTACAAATGATTCGCGGAAAAGAGCGACGGGCAGATTCGCAGTTTATATGCCACACGTGGAGGCGAATTTATTTGTAGAGTGGCGCAGCCGTCGGCGAAGCTTTACGGCCGACCGTCTTCACGAAATTTCGTGTTATGACGCGCCACTATCATTTCCATGAGGATCACGTACATTGGCCATGTATTCATAGGAAAATGGAGATCTTAAATCGATCGATTCACCTCCAAGTATCTATCGAACACAGTGAACCATAAAAATTCCAAGGAACGCTTCTTAAGAGAGTTCAAAACTATAAAATGCACTACAATCATCTACAATGAAGATTGAAATTCTTATGAATGCGAATAAACTGTTTCACTTTTAAGAAACATTAATAAACCCCAGAAATCTATGTGCTTCCAACTGACAAGATTAAATACTGTTACGACAAGTTCGATTGTACATTTCGTTGCAATGTGAAGTGTGCTGCGAAGGCACTTGGAATAAAATATTCTCTTATAAACGCAAGCGTCTGATTAAGGATGGATTGAGGTGGGATGCAGGAGGGTTCTCGGTTACGAATAATAGAATATTGATTTCCGATTAATCTTATGAAAGGTAAGGCGGGTTGAGTGGCCGGACTATAGGCTGAATGCCGTTCGGCCTCTATTATAGCATCCTCACTGTATGTCCGTGCTATAATACATCATACGCCTGATAAGAAATTCTCGTTACATCATCTAAATAATAGACATATTGCTCTGTATTCCCATCTCTCCTCTCCAATTTCTATTCTTATTTTCAGGTCAGTTATCCTCGCAAAAGACTCTCGAAAATATTCAAACCAGCTCGAAGTAAAAAAGCACTAAAAAACGTACATAAATCTAAAGGGAGCTTGTAAATAATATCATAAATAGGTCGATTTCGAAAATGTCAGTAAAACCGATGAGGCTGGCAGTGGAGATTCACAAGTTTTTATCTCGCGGCAGCTGGCAGCGTCGAGTTTAATAGGCGTGAAAAACAATCGGGCCTCGCAAAATATCGCCAGGCTGCGTGGCAATGGAAGCTTATAGAGTCGCACGTTGGAACTCGTTCAGTGAAACCTATTCTATTAATCCCTTACAGAGCACTGACCCACTCCCCTGCGCTCGCACACGCAGAATCGGACTGACACGTCAATCCTCTGACTCGAACTAACTGGCACTCGCTATATTCAGCTGATAGGGTAGCATTTCGGGCGAAAGAGTCAAAAATCCGTGAAATCTAACAAGCCGTGAAAATAATGATCGTTCAGACAGAGATAGACTTACCGGCTCCCCCTCCTTGAAAGTGCTATCCGCTATGTTCTCCACAGCCTTTATCTGATGTTTAATCGCCATGTCTCCGTTTTCTGAAAATACACCAAATCCTATGTCAGTGAAAAATAGTACATTTTGTCTTATCACAAAAATATATTGCATTTTAATTTCTCTTCTCATTTTGTATTTTATATTTTATTACTAACATCGCTTTATGATGGAAATTATTGGAAAAAATGACAGGAAGACCAATATGCTTGACTGCTCTATGCGTTGGCGTTCCTGGGTTTTATTTGTCCACGTAGTGAACGCGACTTCGCGTTACTCGGAGCCATAAAGAGATTTCGATATCATCGGGCTGCTAGTTGGAAAGGGCAGCGAGTGTATTATGAATAGATCATGGGGACAGCCGTGCTACGATAGCAATATCGACGCGACCAAGACTCAACGTAGTATTCATTATCTTTGATGCGCTATATCTTCGTGCATTCGAATCGATTCTTTTCCATTCCAAGAACGTTCCCTGAAAACTGGACAACAGGATTTCTTGGCTCGAAATTGAAATTCACTTTGGGTCCCAGCTTTTCCGGGCTACGTGCTTGGAACTGTGATACAGAGCGGCAAATACTGTGTAAGAAAAGCGCCGCCCAATGAATAATAAGTAAGTTTGGAGCTTCCTAACGGTCGCAAGTCGAAAACAAGCTTGCTCTATTTCGATGCCGCTGCCGAATGACGGTCTCCCTCGGGATTCCAGCCAAATTCTCATTATTCCCGTGCCCAATGCTTAGCGGATTTCTTTGTAGGATCGTCGTCCTGGGATCGATCGAGCAAAAAAGCTTTCCCTCGCGATTTTCACCGAGCTGTTGTGATCGTGTTTGTCGCCAGCTATACATTTCTGATGACATTCCCAAAAATAGAATTAAATTCGAAATCCTACTTCTCAAGCGATGTTGTTTCAGGAATTTAGATTTTAAAATAATACAGAATTTGTCACACGTGAACACGTGTAAGAAACTCCACGAAGAATAACAGGAATTTAATTGAGAAGTAGACAAATTTATGAGACAATCGTACTAGTTAACACCCAAGAATATAGTTTTAATTTTCGGATTGACTCAATCAGTGTGATATTTAAACCCGTTCAATGTGATAGGGGGTGAAATTTTCTTCATCGTGTTCTACTTCTGCTTGCAGGTTTTCCAGCATGCCAATTAAAGCTCTAATTAAAATTCCTTGGCAAACCTGACATCCCGACTAACGATTCAGCATTAAGATTGAAGAATACGACAGCGATGGCGAATGAATACTCGAGTGGAACAAATTACATCAGTTTCTATCGGGAGCATCGTTTAATAATTTAGCACATTACACAAGTGAGATGTGCTTGGTTCCGAGCAGTTTCCGAGCTGCCAAACGAAGCTCATAGCGCGCGCTCGAACATTAGATTTCTTTTTTCTTTCGAAGCGTACACTTTTTCCCTTGTCACGGATTACTTAACCCAGTTCGCGCTCGCGCTGGAAGCGTAGGGAGAGAAAAATTCCATTAGCAGCGGAGTTTTAATCCCGGACGTTCCGATGGTCGAGCCGATTTAACGCTGGCGTGCCAGCACTCCAAGTGGCGGATATTGCCGGAGCAAATTGAAGTGAGAAACAAAGATGTGAGCGGAGAACTACATGTACTCGGGTCGCGCACCACAAGCGAGACAAGTAGGGAGAGCTACAAATCGATATTTAATTATTGGCTGTCGCGTCATTAACTGAATCATTTCCGCTAGTTTCCCCTGCGTTTCTCCTCCACCACTAAGCAATAATTCATTTCAAAGAATTCCTTTCAACCGATTGTCAACGCGCTGCTTTCCTTTCATTACGCGTCGCTCGATTTTAATAACCTTTGATTTTCATAGAGAAAGAAGCATAAATTTCTCTCTCGACATGCTTTAACGAGGGCTGACACGACAGGTGAGTTATTTGATCGGCCAGTGGAAGCCTGCAATGGACACTAGTCGCAACAGCGAAGATTACCACCCGCTTTGTCATATCGGTGACACATTAATGGCACGAAAACCTGACTATGTGCCTTGTTGCGCATTGTCACGATGCACAGGCACACCACTGATATCTATGCACAGTATTCCACGATGCAGAGAGAGGTGTATATGTGGAGCAAGGAATTCCTCGATAAATTCCCTCTCTCTGCGAAAGCAAGCCTTGCGGCTCTCTGCTATGCCACGCTCAGAAATTTCCAATTCCTCGGGCAACATCCAACGCTTAACTTATTAGGTAATAATACTTTCAACTTGGCCCGATCAACCAATAACTATTGCGCACTTTCGATTGATCTCTCAGGCTTCCGCTCTTTGGCAGTATTGCCTCGAGGAATGCGAATTACGCGCACCAATTCATCTGAATATCAGCGCGATAGTACATGATTTGGAAATATCTGCAATTGGCATCTAATTATCTCCTGGCAGCTCTACTGTTGGCGAATCAACGAACAGAGACTGAGGTTCGCACTGAATTGATTGTATTAACAGGTTCAAAGAAAATAAAGCTCTCAGCGAATAACAAATACGTGAATTATTAAAGCAGGACTTTGGACTATAATTTTTGTCCTTTTAAAGTTTGAGCAAACAGTTTAAATTAAAGGAAAATTGATTATAGGATACGAAGTTTCTTGATACCAGTTTTAACTGCAAAGAGTAGAGCGAGTAGACTTGGTAGTTGTTTTAGAAATCCATACGCAAAATTAGATCAGTAGGCTACGTGCACAGAGTGCAGGAGCACCTTGCCGTTCACTCGCTAGGATAAACACACCACTCGGAATCCCTAATGAAATTGAATCCGTTCGAAATTATAGATTGCTATAAAGGGAATGAAATAAAAGTGTCGAGTAATTCCGATCCATCATTCAGCGAGGTTGAACGACAAATTATTTATCGTATCGAGCTATTATGCCAAAGAGTAATTGTCGTATTCATATTTCATTGTTGAAGCAGTGAGTCAAAGGATCCGTGCGTATTAGTAGGCAGTGAGAGAGAGTCGATTAATAGAGGATCAGATAATATAAGCGAACTAAATCAATCAAGTTGAGAGCGAGAGAAAGAGCGGTAAGCGAGGGCCTGAATTTTCTATGAGACTAATGGCAAGTGCAGGGCCACCAGGCCTGGGTAATTAATCGTGTGCGGAGATATAAAGAGCCGAAGGGTGGACAATCGATTTTCCGGCATCGAACTTTCTCCGTTGAAGCTCTCTGCCCTCTTCCTCCATCGCACTGTCTGCCCCTCTCAATTTAACCGACACGAGGCCGACCAATCTTTGTACCCTTGACATTAAACGGTAGCTCGCGTAAGAATTTCCATCGACGCTGTACAGCAACTTCCTCGGGCACAGTATGTGTGCACTCTGGCCAAGCAAGCTCGTGCCAGGAATGCCATACTCCAAATAACTTCCATGTGAGGCTGCCCAAGAACCAACCAAGCTCGCACGTCTCCCAAGTATTTAATTTCCACTGATTATTATTATTACACTGTCAATGACAGGCATGCTAGAAAAGTACCAACGCCAGGTAGATAAAATATTAGAAAATAGACGCGTTATTATAGAATACTTTACGAGAGATATGTGAAAGCTTTCTCGGAGCTGCGCGATATTGCAAAATGTTGGATTTATTATTAAATAACTTGTGATAGTTCTTGAGTTCGATCGACGTACCCGGGGGCGAAATAACTTGGCAGGAAATCTTATTACTGACTGTTCCCTAGTATAAATGAGGGGGAAAGGGGTGAAGGAGGGAAAGCCTGATCGATAGTAGGCATCCCTCGAGAGCAGTTTGATGGCACTCACCGTTCCCGTTCGTCTGGGAGATTTGTTGAATCTGCCCGCCGTGAGATTGCGAACTTTTCATGCTCTTCTTCCTGACGTTGTAACCACGAAAAACCGCCTGTATCGTTGTAGCTGCGGCGGCCTCCCTCTGCCTCTCCTCTGACTGTGAGGAATCCTCCCCCTTCGCTTCTGCCGCCTCCTCCTCCTCCTCGCCCTCCTTCTTACTCGGCCCCGGTGACTTCCTTAACTGATCTTTAGAAATGCTGTTCTGTGTCGCTTTGGGGATGTCTGCAAATATACAAAATACACGAATGCTCAGTAACGCTGACAATAATCGATGAATTAAAGCTGGCCGTCATCAATATTCAGTAGGAAATCGTTTTTGCTTTTTATTGCAGGGTTTCCAATCGCGTCAGCAATCGGATTAAAGTATAAAGCCATTATAATCAGTTATTTATAGAGTGTTGAATGTTTAAACAGCCGATTAATGAATACAATATTAAAGGTAAAGGTACCATATTATATCCCTTCGCGGAGTAGCTGGGAATTTGCTCTTCAGTACTTCGGAAATAGAGTTAAGGAAGTACGAAGTTTAAGAAACATTATTAACAAGAAAGGAGGGTGCGGGCGAATTCCATGGCAAAGAGTAACGAAGTTCTAGCGGGAAATCTCTTTGAGCTTGATTTTCACGGGGCCGTAGCCGCTCGAACGAAAGAGTAAACCTGAAATATGCGATTTTCCTCATAAACATCATAATTTCCTTGCTGGCCCGATAAAGCTGCGCGTATAAATCAGAGCACGATAGGAAGGAACATACTTTGTGCCACTCGGCAAAAGACGAAAATCGTCCGCTTAATTTCCACATGCTCGTCTTCGTATTATTCGCTCCATATTTTTCAAATATAATCAGCTCACCGACCAAGGAGGTCAACGCACCGGCAATTTGAGTTATATCTCGCAGGCATTGTTTGGGTTCATAAGCGCGAGGCGCGTCACTCTGCTCCAGCAGACAATTCCCTAAAAGGAAGTTGGCAGTGGCGGGGCGCATTTAAATTTAAATATGCATTCGAAAATCGAGCCCGAATACATCAAAGTCCAATGGGAGCGGTGAAAAGTAATATTTAATCAATTTAGCGTCGCCCTCGCTTTCCACCTCCCACTCGATGCATTTATGAGCATTCGGATATTTTTCTGAAAATGTCAATTCCGCCACGCGCTGCACCATCGCCCCCGCTCCCAATTGATAAGCGGCCATCGCTTGATGCGCGCCTCTCGTTTTATCCGGATCGAGCGGGCCAATCCCGTGCGTATTGCGAATGGCAAAAAAACTCCCTCTCCACGTAATACCAGGTGAAAGCGGGATTAACTGGTGCTTTGCAAAAAAAAATTGCGCGCGTGGGACAACATTACGCGTCGATTTCGCCCACGCAGAGACATTATTTGCATTTGTGTCATGGCATATTTACATACATTAGCCTCCTATTAAAGGTAAAAGCATGCGATGCGATTGACAGGATTTCGCTCTTTCGATTTTGTCGCACGAAATTCCGAGATGAAAAGTATTTATTATTCTGGCAGTGAGAGAAAGGTGGAATTTTGCACGCTGTTACTTGAGAACGTTTCGCATGGAGATAGGACTGGTGTGTGTGTGTGTGTGTTTGCGAGATCGTCAACTCGGTCCCTCAAGTTCTCTGGCAAATAAAGAGCAGAAAGGGAGAGAGTGAGGGAGCCCATGAGAGCGGGTGGTGCCGGCAAAAAGAGAGACGTTCGTGCCGGAGACACGGCGGATAACAAAGGAGGCCGTGAATCATTGCCAGCGTACTGGCAGTGACACGTGTACACGATGCATACACACACACACACACAGGTGTGCCATTCGCGGTGTAACACGGCCCCTTGTAATTACAGGCGCCGTGCATATCTCGGCCACAGGGTAGCCTATTTAAAGGCACGGAAGCTCGCCTTTTTCGCCAGAGCCCTTCATGTCAGCCGCAAGGAAATGGCCCCTTTCACACACCTCCAAGACCCTCTTACCGCTCCAGCCAAGATTCGCCTCTGAATAAACACCCCAACGCAATGACAAACGTACACTCGCAAACTATTCATTTCCGCAATAAAAGCAAACCATAAAGAAACGTTTACAAGGAATGCGACCCAAGAAAAAGAAGAAAGTACATATTTTAATGCAATGTTGAAGTAAGTGAAGTTTAAATCTTGTAATATTAAGCCCGTAATATAAGTTTCGAAAGAAATATAGGCGTGAAAAGTAACGCGCCACGTCTGGGCAGTGTTGAAGGAGTGTTTTTAATTGGGGGTGGAAGTCCAGCAATTTCTTTCGTGGGAAACGAAACGGCGCGATATCGTTGGGGAAACTGCGAGCACTAAATCTCCCAGATAAAACTTTGGCCGGCCGATTCTTTCGTGAGATTAAAGATTTAGAAAGAAGTAACGGTCGCTTAGATATCAGGTGCAGTTTGATAAACAAGGGGAGTTAATTTAAAGCGCTGCACAGCTGATTAAAATAATTAATTGGAGCTGCACTCTTGCATAAGTCTGCCTTTATAAGTGTGTCGCTCTTATTTAACCGGGTCTATGCGCGGATTGCATCGCGGGGATAATTAGAGGAGGGTTCGTCAAAGAAAAAATTGAAAATAAATAGAGAGAACGTTAATTAAACATCATTGTTGGCGTGGCCGGACGCATTGTTCATTTTCAGGAAAGCCCGAGGCCAGAAGAAATGAAGGCATTGTTTTTCAATGATCGTTCCTGGAAAACAGCAGCAGCAGCAGCAGCTTCATTATCTGCGCTATTAATATTTCCGCCTAATTAGCCATCAGGAACGAATTACTTGAATGCGTTGTTATTAGAAATTGAGGGTATTTTGTCGATAAAAGCTGCTATTCACGCGAGTACATACATTTGCCAATGTTCTACTTACTATAATGATAAACAATGAGTCATTAAAGTAACAAGCGGTGATGTAATGATCGAATCATTTAAAACGCATTGCACATGGTAATGCATGAGTGTATGCAAAGCTTAGCGGTTGCTGGAGAGCGTCGGGCGCGTGGTACGCGCGCTAAATTAATTTGGCCCTTCCGGATTGCCAAGATGCAAATGAGTAATTGCTGGGTGTTGATTAAAATTCTGACGGGCGGCCCTCCTTACGCCGGTGTGGCTGACTTTTTAATGGTTAAAGGGATCTTGGCATGGCCGAGTGAATTAACGGTAGCGCGACTATAATGGCCGCCCGGGACACTTACAATTAATACCACTCGCCGTAACCCTGGAAGATGAACTTCTTAATCGCCCGCTACGCTGTTGGCCTAATAGTTCGCTAAGTTGCACCGCAACGCTAAATCAAGATTTAGTGTCGCGATTAAGCTTTATCAAGCCTGAGCAGGCATCCATTCTTCACTGTATAGGCGCAGAGTACACTGCTCGAATCCATCCCCTTGCGATACGTTAATTATGAAACTTGAATACAATATTCCCGGTAATACGGAAGCCATTCTAGTTACCACAAATTTGTAATCGGAAGGATTCTAATTGGACGGCGGTTCCCTAACATTTAGATATTGGCTATTACGCGCGTAATGCCAGCATCGAGATAAAGGTGCGGTCGCAGCATCCTATATTGCCGCGACCGCAAGCTAATATGTGATTCAGCGAGCGCGCCCGCTCCTAAACATGCCTTCCACTTGGCCGAAGAGTCTCGGAGTATGGGCTTTAATTAATGCTCGATCAAAGAACGCTCTGATCCCGCGCAGGAGTCTAATACTCGCGGGATTAAGGGAGCATTAGTGTGTAGTTAAGTGGCTCCCATGTCAGACTCACCTCCCCCAGGCCAGACCAGCGAGTAATTCACTGTTCTTGCGATATCTGCACAGCTGGCTTTTGACCAGGCTGACACGACCTCCGCCCTTTGAGGAGTCTAACGAGCCCTCGCTCCCACCGATTGTTAGACTGGAAAATGAGATTCCCTTTTTGCTATCCAACATCGCACGACCTCGTCTTCCGTTCCGATAAGAATCAGCCTCACACGAGATCCCGTTGCGCCCTCTAATTTGTATAACGTCAGCCCGCCCACCCTTAGCGTCGGACCAAGCGTCCTCCAACTCTTCGCTCTCGAATTCTCGAGAGCTTCCTAACTTTTAATTCGCCGCTCTTCGCGGAAACTGGAATGAATAGGCGACGTGTGAGCGCTCTCGCGCGCCGATTGCGATGCCGTGCGATTTTTGCCAGTGCCGGTGGCGAACCGATGAGGACGCGCGGCCGCGTCCGCCCGCCTACACAATTGCTTTTGATCGGCGAATTTGAAAACTCGAGGCAATCGCGAAGCAACAGCCTTCCAGCGAGCGAGCACGGAGGCTGGATCGATCGGTGACCGAGTAAAATGAAAGCAGGCCCGCATTGTTCAACGAGCTGATGCTCGACATTCGCGCCGCTCGCCATTCAATCTACACACTCACGCATACAAACACGTATACACGCGCGCTCCAGACCTGCGATGCTCGTTTTAATGATAAAACGCGCACTGCATGATGTTATTGCGAGTTTCTTTTGTAAGCAACCTCCTCCTACACCCACTCCTCTTTTCTTCATATATACATCGGACTATCTCTGTGTATGTGCGTGTTCGCCAAAAGAGATCTCCAGTGGCCGTAGGTAATCTTCCGGAGTAACTTTTGTCCGACGAAAGTTTGTCCCGCGCTTGCTTGCTCCACTTGCCCGCTATTCTTACTTCCTACCAGTCCAGCAACGATCCTCCGTTGATCTGACTATACCTGCATTGCGAGGGTAACATACGAGGCTTCAGACTTTTTAATGACCTATCGACGTTTGAGAAAACTTCGCGAGAAGAACTTTGTCCTCGGACTAGTACCGCGTGTATAAGAGCGGACTGAACTTCGAGGAGCACCGTATTACTTTTCCACTCATAACGTTTTAATGAAATTCACCGACAAACGCCAAATATGGACGAGTTATGTTATGTACTGATGATGATCGCAGAGGTGTGTGGGTCGTCGCTTTGGGCGGTCACAATGCCAGAAATAGAGAATTAGCATTGGCCTGGCTATAATTGAATTACTACTAGCTGGTATCAATTGTATAATGCTCGTCATAACGGGAATATTCGCGGCAGCCGAGATTGCGCACGGAATTAACAAGTGCTCTCGTCAGTAATAACAACGGGCTTGTTAATGAAATAATGAGGGCTGGTATTAATAGATGATTATATCTTCTGCCATGTAAAGAGTGATTCCTAGCCAGCAGTCAGTCTGTGAAACTTGGTAAAATAACAGAATCAAATGAAGATATATTATAAAAAGGTTGGCTTCTGAAAAAAGTTCTGTCAGTTTGCTTTTAATCGCAAAAAATGATAAACTCGTTTCACGCAGGAAGAATCCAAAATAGAAGGAGGAACGTGGGAGTAGTGCATGTAACTCGGATGAATTATGCACTCGACTGGAAGAAGAGTGACGTGGATGTTACGGGAGAAACTTTTGGAATATCTGGCAGCCGCGGGTTGAACCAGAAATAATTTAATGTTGCGGAGGCAAGTGTCGCACCGAAGAAACAAGGACGTTCGTTGATTAAAGCGTGCGCTTCTATCTGGGCCATCTACTCGTTACGTATTTATGGCGTAACACGTATTACACGTCGCGTATGATTTCTACTGACTCCTCTTGAATTACTACTGTGCCCTTAGCGAGTTTTGGAAAATGATTTGTTAGAAGAGTAGAAGGCGTGGCACGTCAAGAGCGAATTTTTTAACGCGGCCATTAAACATTTCTTCGGGCAACTAGCCAGACATCGATTATGGAAAGGAAGTAGTTTGTAGTGCATCGTGAATTCTAAATCATCGCTGGATTACGTACTTCACCTTGGAACAATAATTCAAGAGGCATTAGGACAGCCATCGGGGAAATGACCCACGATTCTAGCCCAATTGGTCCCCACGGAATAGCAAGTAGAAGCTTCTTCGATAATCGAAACTTCATATCGACGATAAAAGATATTATATTAGTACAATATCACGGTGTATTACATGCATGTCTCTGTATTAAACAGATCAATGATGTCCTCGAAGAAAATTGTATTTCGAAAATTCTATTCCACCTTTACGACACATTTCACAGACGTATTAAAGGATTCGAGTTTGTGTCCTCTCTTTACGCCGATATAAAAAGTACTTCTCACTACTGATATCTCAATGACTTTCGAAATTATTTCCAGCCGGACAGCGACAAGGGTGGAGCTTTTTATTCGTCTCCTGATGTTTCGAGGTACGTAGTAGGTATTCGAGTGTGAAATGGGCGGCACGGGACTTCGATCACGTGAAGGCGGCCACCACGAAATATCTGGCCATTCGCGTTGGTCTCCGAAGGTGCTCCCCGAAGGATCGACCGAGGAGGTATGTGTGACGGCACACAGACAGACAGAATTAGACTCATTCACGGAGCGAAGGTGACACAAGGTCGAAGTCCGAGCGAGAAATACCGATGGTTTACGAGCTTCCGTCATTCGGTCAGGACGTATTTTTACAAGTCGAGCTATCCACTAAAATTGACAGTGCCATTTCGTCGGCCTCAATCAGCCGAATTGTTCTTCGATCAATCTGGAATATCCGACGCTCGGAGTTCAAGGAGTTAACGGCGAATCACGGAAATGGAAGGTCACAATTCGCCAAGGACAATTAACTCGTAAAACATCCGCTTGTTATCCCCGAATGTTGGCACCTTGCAATTCGCATGATCAAACCTACTAGTTTCGAAGAGAGATGTATATGTATTCACGATGCATTATCAGCACTCAACTTAATTGGATTATTAGACACTAACAAGCCACGCTCAGCGAACTAGAAATCGGCAAGCTTATTCTGCCCGAAGCTTGATATCATAACGAGTTTCCCTAACTAATTAAGCGCAGTCCGAGCATAGTTGGACGAGACAATTCGCTGGAATCACGACATTCTTCGCCAGCGACAATTACTCGCGGAAACGCGGCCGGAATAAGCTTTGCGTTGATTGAAACGAAACTCTGGGGCCGTCTGGTGGAATTCCAATATCGAGCACGCGGCAGAAGTGCGGTTTTATTTAGTGGAAACTATAAATTCGCTTGTCGGGCACTTGAGGTGACAGCGATAGACAGAGTCAGTGTTTGGAAAGTGCAAAGGCTGGAATCGACAGTCGGGTGAAAATGGGTCACGCTCGCACAACAGCTCATTCTCGACCGAAGTCGGAAGGGGCATCAGAGAGCTTGTCACTTACAGACTTTTCTTTGAATTTTGCAGAATGACACTTCTGACTTTCAGGGACAATGCGAACTTGGGTCAAGTTGGACGGGGGAAAAATATACCTTTCATAAATTCATCCCATTTGGCAAAGTATTTTATGCAGGAGCAAAACGGGTGCGCTTGTACAATGTTCTCAGTGACAGGTATTGTGTTTCAAAAGTGGTTTTCCCGTAGAGTCAACAGAAGCTAGAAGAGCGTAGCGAATAGACTGCCAAGAAGCAGAGAGAACAGATGTTTCCGGACTAGCAAGCCTTTAACGTCAGCTGCTCTCCTCGCCGTAAATGTCTGCTCTCTTCTAAAGAGCGAAGGACATATCTTCAGCTCGGCCAGCTTCATAATTCATTCTTTCCTCGTTAACCCAGCTAGTTCGCGAGAGCTGCAAGTGTCAGGGGAGCACTGTTTCAAGCCTCCACGTTAAAAGCTGCTTACAATTGTCCTCGAAGTGTACTCGCCCCGGCAGAAGCATCGAATCTCCGCAATCCCAGGTGCAGCATCCAACAAATCCGGAGAGCTCAACGCCAGTTCCGCCAAATGTAGCGCGACCCTCTTTCGATGGTAGTCGGCTGATTGCAAGTTTACCATGCTCTCCAATATTTATAGCGAGCTCTACCATCGTCGATGATCTGATTCTGCTCGTGGCAACCATTTTTTGCGCGAGCCTCTTTGCAAGCTGAGTATCGTACCGATGGGAAAACGCCAACGCGGGAAAGCTGGCTGGCGGAGAGCTACGCTCATCGAGGGCTTCAAAAATAGAAGGTAGCTCATTTTATGCTCCACTTGGAGGGACAGCCGCGGTCGCCCCACCTACGAAACTTCCGCAAATTTCTTTAGAGAAGAGAGGCTGGGAACGAGCGAGGAGGCCCGGCGGAACTCTCCGCCAGTCGCCGGCGCTAATGAAGCGAAATTTCCAGGAGTTGGCGAAACTCGTGCAATCAATGGTTAACGCGAGTCCTCGGAATGCCAATTCATTCGTGTTACAGAGGGTTGTCGCAGTCCGGCAGGCAACTGATGCTTAATGTTGCAGTTAATGCACAAGGCGAGCAACTTCCCTCGAAGCAAGGGGAAAGCTGATACTACGGTTCGCTTCAAGGGAAATAGATTTCCTTTCGGATTCTGTATCTCAAGGTTTGGATAGGAAGGCGAGTGAGGAGGTGTTCGAAGTCCAGGACGCCGCTTTTATTGGTATAAATACGGAGCCTTTGAAAGGGCACTGCTTCAAGCTGCTAAAGTACTAAGTACCGCCACGTACTACATAGAATCTTACCCGGAAACTGATCGCCCTAGCAGAGGTTCGCCGAATGAAACTTTATCAGGCTTCTCGAGATGCCTTTGAGGCTCTGTTACAAACGCGCATACACTTACACAGAGCACGCGCGCGCCCTCTTGCACGAGACTTCCAAGAAACTGTGTGTTTTATTTCATTAAACATTCTTGCGAGGACGCAAGTTGAGGATAGTGCTTTACAGTGGGAAAAGGGCCAGCGATAAATCCAACCGGGATAAAACTTGGCGGCGGTAGAGAGGCCGGATTAAGGCAAAATGTTTCACTGTTTAATGGAAGTGCGTCTGGAGAGGAGAGCGCTTAGCATTATCTTCACTGCGGTTTACAGCCGAGCACCGACAGCCCCCGTTAATTAAAATGCTAGCGCACCGTTGCATGATCGTGCCATTTAATTTTATAAGTGATGCCGCTTTCGAACAACACTTCCCTTCCACCGTTACCTTTTATTTCTTCTACCACGTACTTCTCTCGAAGATATTTTTTAATAAGCGTGGAATTCCACTGTGGAACATAGTACACATTTCCCAGGGGAAAACTCGCATTGCCTCGAAGGGAATAAGAAAAATGTTTATTTCCCGATGAATGCCTCGCGTAGTTTCCCACCACCATTCCGATAACCATGGAGCTACAGTGGAAACTCTTGTGGAACTCCATGCACATACCAAGAGTTCCTCGCAGGGGAACGTGTAATTAAAAAAGATTGTTTTCATAAGTTTAGTGATTATTATCGTAGGAAAATCAGCTGGAGTTTGTGCGAATGAGCTGTGTATATAGAACGAATTATTTGCATTTGAGAGAACTGCATTTCCAGCGGTTCACCGCTCAATGAAGAGTCAGGAATAATATTAGTCCGAGTTCCGGAGTACCAGCGAAGCAGCAATTCTTCCGAGATTATAATTCCAGGCGGGATTTCCTATTACAGTGGGTAGGAAGTTGCATAGTGTACGGCAGGAATGGTATAATTCCATTTTTCCGTCACCTGATTCTCGGGACAATCGACCCTGGCGAATTTCGCTTGGAAGGATAATCAAAAATGTAAGACGACGGAAAAGCGAGGTGGTTCGAGCTCAGGTGATGCAGCCGATATTGTGTATGTAAATGGGGCAGTGAAGTTCTGAATACTTGCATGGAATACTGTCTCCGCCTTCCAGAACCAGTGTAATTTAACGCGAGCTACACGACAAGCACTTCAGACTGAATAAAAGAATCTATAAGTAACGACGATTTTGCGCCAGCGAGTGTGGCAAACTACCGTGTCGTTGTGGTCGACACTATCAATCGAGGAGGACGAATTATAGACTAGTAGAGGGACGTACGCCCTGAAATAAAGGAGAGAAGTCCCCAAGAGAAATAAGGCCATCGAACGTACATTTAATCCCGTCGAAGCAGAATTAACACTTCGCTTGGCGACCAGGAAAAAAGAGCGCGCACACTGTGAGCCACGAGCGACCTGATTATTTTAACGATCGAGCGCATATGTCGGACGCTGTTATCCGCATCATCATTCCGGATTAACGCCGCAAAATGTGGCCCCTCGCCATAGCCGGCTGTTTAAAGGCCGAACGACCCGCAGCGCATTCACTGTTTTCCGGCGCATTAAAGGAGCATTAATTCCCAACAACAAGCGGCAACTTTGCCATGACCATCCCCCAAGCATTATATAATTTGAAATTCGAGCGAGAGAGAGAAAGAGAGCGAGCGTGTAAGCTCGACTTTCCTACGAGGAAGCCATTATTCACTCTATTAGGAGGAACACGAATTGAAACAGGATATTTTTCCCCGCTGAATATCATTTTGCAATACTACTCTCCTGAAGGCTTTCTCCGGTCGAAAGGCTGTTATCTCGAATCGGTATCGATAGCCGATCGAGAAGATTCTCTAAAGATAGAAAAAGGATGGGTGCGCGCGGCTATCACCGCCGCGCATCTTCGTTATTTTCATCTTACTGATTTTCCCAAGATCTCGGACAGCCGCCTGGGACAAAGATGACGGCTTCTCTTCAAAGCATTAATTAAAATAGACATGTCAAGCTGACACAGTCATTATAGCCGATTATATTTAACGCGGATCGCTGGCCCGCCGCGCCGCGCCGCGCGGCAGAGGTATTTCAACATCATGGATATCGAATAAATATTTGTCAGGATCAACTTGCGCCGGCAGTGTAAACTGCGGCTAACGCGCCGAGTGCGAAAACATGAGAGGGAACGCACCAATATTCCTCGACGAATTTCCCGCAAACGTTTCGTCGTAGCGAGATGACGCACGACAAAGTTCGATAAAAAAGAGGAGAGAGAGCGAGAGTGAGAGAGCGACAGGTAAATAAAAAGTAGGATATTTGCGTTGTGCGGCGTAGACTTATTTACCAGCGAACTCCTGTCAGAAGAGGTTGATCGAAAGCCGATCACAGGAGGAGCTTTCATGAAATCTCGTGAAATCACCGGTTTTGAAAAAAGCGAGGCAAGAACGACCGTGAGACTTGTCACTCGGTTTTCTGCATCTCTCACAACCAAGCCGATTTCATAGAGCTCGACAAGCAAGGGCCTGGAAGAAGACGGAAAGTGCTTAAAGCACTACCTCGATAAGAGGCGGAAGGATATTGCGAGCAAGAAGCAGGGATGATAAGGGAAAAAATACCAAGCTCGGTTGGAGTGTGGGAGAGTGGGTGGGTGGGTGAGTGGGGTCGGGTCGAGTGGAGAAGAAGAATCGAGTGCCAAATATAAAAAAGGGGATGCTGGCTAAAACGGGACTGAGGGACACACTTTATAGAAAATAACGTGGGCGGGTTGGTTGTAAAAAAAAGGATCTTTCGACATATGTCTGGTGCGGGGAAAGGGACATTTTCCAAGGGGAGTTTTCGTCATGCAGAATTGCGAGTCTCCGAAGCTAAAGAAGATATCGGGAATATATATGCGGTTTCTGGCGGAAGGTCTACGCAAATCTGCGAGTTTCACTCGTTTTATTAAGGCGACGCGACCTAACCACCTACCAAGCTCAATTAAATTAGGGATTATCTCGCTGCTCATCCCTACGATTGCGCGAAATCTAATTTGACTTAAATGCATTTGACATGTGATCCAATTACAGGGTACACAAGACATACGTACTACAGATGGAGTGGTCCTAACAGGCTCTACCCGAGGATTCGTGGACCAAAACTTTCCGACTCTCCGATCTCGTTACTATCTGCCGCCGCAACTCCCGCCGATTACAGCATACATTTCCCTAATACTATTCCCAAGACTTATTCGATGAAACTGCATGATTCATTTTTTCCGAAATTATTCCGCGGAAGTGGAGCGAGTGAACAAGTTGGAAAGCCAGTTAGAATGGAAGTGGTGGGAGTGGAGAGTGCCGCGCGAGTAGAAAACCTATATTAGATCGGGCAAACTTTTCTCCCACTGGGTGTGAACTGTATGAAGAAAGGCAGTCGATGCAAAACTTTCTCGATTATACACGTCAGCGATATTACTGCACTTCTCGCAGTGTATCGGTGGGTCCTTGAAGGAACTTCTCTACTCCGACCGATAGATCATTCTTACTCGCGCCCTAAATCACCGCTCCACTTTAACTGCGGACGTATCACTTTTTGCCCCGAGCATTACGTAAAATCCATCGACGCCTCTCTGATGAGAAACAACCGCTTTAATCCCTGATACTTCTCTCTTTCTGCTCGGGTTCGAACTATTGACTCGAGGAATCCTTTCGAAACTGTTCCTGATACTTCCCCCGCTTCATTTTCGAGCGGTCTTCTTACCGCCGCCGCCGTTCTCTCGGCCCTCTCTGTTCTCTGCTCGATAACGCGCTTGTCCCGCCGAACTCATTACGATTCCGGGCTAGTGCTTCTATTGAAAGGGCTTTTACATTTTAAATTACATCGCCAGGCCGCGTAGCTTTTTATCCGGGGACTCATTAAAGTGACCGCGCGCTAGGTGAGGGAATTAGTAGTCTCAATTCTGCTCACTTCCTGGAAAGTTTTCCCCGGAAGTAAGAAATTAAGATCGTTCAACTTGGGAAAACGGAATCTTTGCCATTTAATTCTACAATGCACTTTGTGCAACAAGACTGGGAAAACATTTTACATCGCATTGATTTCCCGCTGGAATTATTCTATATTTATTCTGTCTATCTGTGGAATTATGTATCACGTAACATATTCGATGCTTCGTGTATCGCGCAAATGATTCTCGAACTTCACTCGCAGCTGGCTCTCGGATGGCACGCGTATATGTCTGATAAACATTCGTGATGCTCCGAGACAGCTGCGAGTTACGTGATTCCTAATTGGAAAGCTTACACAAAGACCTTTTAATTACCTGTCGGACTATTCAAACTGTTCCGGCGGACCCGTCGCTTCTGAAAACGAGCGGTCGATCCTAGGGAGATTCTGATTTTTGGTTAATTAACCGGATGTCCGAGAGATTAGTGGGAGTCACGTTCACGAATAATTAGAGCCCTGACACTCAATTTTCTCGGGTTAACGAGGGCATTTCAGGGGTTCCTATTTATTGCGGCTGATAATCACACGCGCGCGCGCGTGAAATATATTGTAGTCCGCTGAAAGGACAAATAGGAGAGACTGTCCTCCTTTAAAAGGTAAATTAAGTGGATCGAAATTGTGGCGAACCCCTGCGAAAGATGAACGCTGGAGGGAATCTGCTCGATCCGATTTAATAAGAATGGAAATCGAGGCCTCCGAAAGTATTTCGGTAGGGGCTGAGGGAGAAAAAGGCCGCCTTATGTTCCAATGTACAGTAACAAAGCTGAAAGATAGACTTTGCGAAAGCTCTTTTTGTTTCAGCTTACGGGCGAGCGCGCGCGTGTATACCAGCGTAGTCTCTCTCTCTTCCGTTCTACAAAACTAAGCACCGCTATTGTCCCGCATAGTTTGCCAACCCCTATGCACGGACGACCAACGTATGCTCGTTTCCATGTTTTCCCAGACCTTCTCGTCCTAGTTGGCTGTCTCATTCCTTACCCAATACATTGTCCACTACTACTAGTTTATCGAGCGAATGTAATCTTGATGAAGGAATGAGACTCCAAAGGCCGAACTGTCATTAATTATTAAAAGCGCGAAAGCTATGTGTCTTTCAGTAGAATCAGCATTTTCTGCCTTCCGTGTATCTTTCAGTTTGTAAACGAGCTCGGATATCGCAGCATTAAACGATTGTTTCATTATTTCCATTACGACGCGACATAATTCTACGATGCTCCCGATTAATCACTTCCATTTGCCGGGCGTGCGAGAGAAGGTTCGGTCGGTTGCGTACGAGCAAACATCCACTTGTTGGATTTATTGGAATCCGATAGTTTAAACCCGCGGCGGGCGAAAGCGTCGCACAAAGAAACATGAAAATAATTATAGCCGCGCGTTGTTTAGCTAAATGAAAGTGCTTTGCACGAGGAAGCATCGCTTTTCTCATTTTCCCTCCTCAACGGTAACCGCCGCGCTTATAAATGCGTTGCCAATTCATTTCAAATAACGAGCGAATACCTGCGCGACGCGCGCTATTACTTTTCATATCCTCAGATTTAACACAATTGAAATGGTAAACATTGAAATTGCAAAGCTGTAGAAGTGTTCTTATACTTTCAAGTTATACTGTGCTAACAAGAACTACTTCAACTGGCGGTACTTTCCCAAGAGCACGAGTCCCAAGGGAAATAATGACAGAAGTATGAAAGCTCGTTGATTAATCATTACACTGTTCAAGCTACCATCCAAGATATTAGAATATTTCGTATTAAGTTGTCTTATCATTCTTAAATAGCATTTATTAAAAAAAACTGGATTTCGATTGAAAATCGAAATGTTTCACGATTAAACGCTTCGATTTCGAAGTAAACAATACATTATAAGTCAGAAGAAGCATTTAATCTACAATCCCGGTAAAAATATGTCGCTTGCGGTGGTAAATGTTGTTCCTTTGGTCAAAACTAGTCGATCGACGATTGTGCAAGGTATTGTATTAGGTGCAAGGATTAAATTATTGAAATGTTAATATTAATTGGACTCACCTAGCTGTACTGCTCAGCTTGGCACCTCGTTCGAGCGTCCGCTACCTGCTCCAACGTGCGACTGGCGCTTTCGGGCTGCCGGCAGCCTCTTTTATAACCGCGAAACTTCACGGCCCTGCGCGGTTCAGCTACGCAGTCTCTATGGAGCACAAGCACGTCATTGGGCAGGAGCTCCCCCGATTTTCATTTCGACTTGCCCACTGCCACGCACTCGAAATATTATGGAAATTCTTGCTTTTGACCCTAATACCAGCCTCGCCGAAAGAATATTGAAAATTAATCAGTGCCAATTGGCGGATTCGAGCCGAATGCGTCAATCTGTCAGCCGATTTCCCAGAGAAAGGCTCTCACTCTCTCTCTCTCTCTTTCCCCCCCGGATGCATATGGGGCTCGGTTGCTATGTGTAATTAGCAGGGTAACAGTGGTACGGAAATTAATTTTCCCCTCACTCTCCCCCTCCCAAGACACTGTCGATACGAGGATCTAAATCTAGGGCAAGTCCTGGCGAGCCCGGGAAATTTCTGTTTCGAACGACTCCTCTAGCCTGCGATTTTCCGGGAAGCCGACCACCACCGCCCCTCAGCCCCTGGTCAACCCCTGCGCTTCGCTTGGCCCTCTTCGACAACCCCCTACCCCCTACCCGACCTATCGCCCACTCTCCTCTCCCCGTCTCTTTTTTAATAATCCCGCTCCAGCTATAATTAGCGGACCAACAGTTAATAACTGCCCTTATTTATCTTATGAAGATGTTTTGCCAAGTATTCCGAGAATCGGTGCAATCAGGTCACTTAATGCTCGCACAGGACGCACCTCCCGCACGAAGTTCCGATATCGCAGCTAGCTGTATTGATTCAGGTCGAATAATCGGGCCGCTGGAAACACCGCCGGTGACGAAAGTTCCCCGGGACTCCACGGCCATCAGGCTGATCCATTGTTACTTAAACTAATAGCTGATTGTTGAGGAATCTTTTATGCAATTTGCGCCACCGATGCATCAACCTGTCGCCGAGCAGGAGGAACACCAATGGAGAGGACGAAAAAAGGCCACTCTCGGAATATCCCTAGGAAACGGAAATAACAAATAATACCGTGTCACTGCATTTCCAACCGCAGAACTTTTTCAGCCGGGCTTTTGCGCAGTTAAACTGCTAGAACGGGGATGGAAATACGAGGAAATGATTAAAAACAAATTACTCCATTCTCGCGGTGCCTTCACACGCAGTACTTGCCGCACGAAATCAATCGAACTCTCTTTTTCCTAGAAGGAAATAGTCGCTGTATTTTCCCGGCAGGATGTAACGATAATCGTTCGTCTGCGATACAATTATCGCAGGAAGCAACGAAACGATGTACGCGCGGCAGCCTCGACAGGTGATGTTGCTTTTTCGTGTATGTGTACCAAGAGGAATGTCAGCTCTGCCGAGACTCGAAGGCACAAGTCAAGCCGCATACACACAGACAATGAAACATACACAGTGGGTGAAATTATCCGCTCCTTCAAATGGAAGCCCGTGGTGGGTTCATGACCCACAAAACCCTAGGAATACTGTACAGCTTACGGTTTATACGATCGGGCGTTGTTACCCCAAAATGTTCTCGGCGACAGTGCGGTTGGGTTCGCAGTGGAGTTTGCGAGATCCCCTTTGCACCGAAACTCCAGTGTGCACAGTGGGAAGGGAAGAATTTCTCGAAAATATCGCTCGAGTTTGCAAACGGCTACTAAGCCTGATCCGTAACGATAAGGATTAGGAAGGTACAAATGCTATCGGAAGCAAGAAACACTGGAGATTCTCCATGGGGCTTCCACATGGCTTTTGAGTATGTTATAAGAAGATGACAGTTTCAATACCGGTCGTCTTACGATTAAATTTCCGTTCCAATGTTAATTACCAATTGCTTTGTGTTCTTGGCGGACGACGGTTAAAAGTACATGATCGACACCAAAGATTCTCTATGAGGGTTCGTCTTGGCTTTTCAATATGCCACAAGAAAATGACTGTTTCAATACCGGTAGCCCTGCGAACAAATTTCCGGTCAATTCTTAATTACGCAGTCTCTTGTGTTCTTGGCAGATGACGGCTAAATAAAAGACGGCATAAAATATGATCGATACCAAAGATTTTCTATGGTAGTTCGCCTTGGCTTTTCAATATGTCATAAGATGTCTCAGTACCGGTAGCCTTGCGGATAAATTTCCGTTCCAATGTTAATTACCGATTCCCTTGTGTTCCTGGCAGAGAGGAAAGTATATGATCGACAATATCATCAGTGAACAGGAAACAAGATGGCGGTCTCTTTATGCAGTCCACGTCACCGGACATGAAAATCCTCTAAGATGTTATATTTCCCTCTGGTTGAGGCAATCACGAGAGAAAAGATGAAACGAGGTAAAAGATACAAGGAGACACGAAGAAGATACTCAAATGCCAACGACACATCCTTCAAAGGTATATGGATTAATTTCCCTCATGTATCAGGTAAACTTGGCGTGCAGGATATTAAAAAGCTGGGAGTGCGCCACTCGAAAGGAGAGAGCTTTCGGCTGGTGAATGAAAAAAAAAAGAGCGATAGGTAAGTGAGACTTGTCTCGCTAATTAAACGGTGGGCACTGCTACGTGTTCGAGTGGCGAAAAAGCTCGCTTAAACGAAACCTGCGATTCCATTACATTCGGAAGCCACCGGCGGCCTTGGTACTTCGAATTGTGTCAATATTGAAGGAAGCTTCTCAGCGGCAAGTGTGCAAGCTGCTGGATCCTTGCTGCCATCTGTCTCTCAGCCATCGGCAAGCTCGTCCAATGAATCCTTCTCCTGACCATTCCAGCAGGGGATAACTGCCGCCGATAAAACAGAGGAGACCAGGCCAAGTGAGCTTGCGGGGTGGATAGTGAGCTTGCACGACCTTACCAACAAGCAATCCCACCCCTTTCGTGTTACCTTACTTGGGGATTGCTGGAAAGCAAGCTCTTCTGCTTCCCATCAAATGGTGCTAGCGGTAATTACCTTGCCGCGTGAAGGGAAATAATTGTTAACTAACAAACAATTTATATCGAACTATAACCGGATTGGTAATTGAATTCATTAAAAAAGCTGGCTACATTGAAAAATGTAACGCTTGATCCAATATTTACTTGATACTCTTATTAAGACCCTGCGCAAATATGAATATCGTAGAGCGCTTATCAGGTTACTGCGTCAAGGATTTACGTATTTAATATGCTTTTAAGTAATTAATGTTTAATCACAACCTCGTCTATATTAAAATGTGCTCATGGTCGACATTCTAGGAAAAAGTTGGCAGAAAAATCTGCCTGCAGATCTAAAGCAAATCGGACAAGCATGGCAGCAGGCTTGTCTGACCACATATGGTTTATACTACTTACTGGCAGTAACTCCTCATATGGCATTGACGCATTTAACTCTGATGCGAAAGATATCACGTAATCCTATTTGCTTACTGATATATCATTTTACCAGATCGTTAATTCATTGGCGCACCTGTGTGCAGGATTAAATTCAATAACTAATTACTGAAATTCGTTAATCACATTGCTTTCACAGAAGTAAATTGATAAACTGGCAATGATCAGATGTGTTACTCGGGTAGTGTAGGACCATTACCTTATTTGTTAATTAATCAATAAGCTGCCGATATCTGTCGTGATTCACTTCGTGTAGTATTCAGCGACACAAGACACAAATGTCAATGGCTACCAAAACAATTACGCAATGTCGGTATTGCCGATAATTCGATGGTAAAATCTGACTTTCCGTCTAATGCATCACCCGGTACATAGCAATTAGAGGTGCGGGACAGTGAATACGTTGAATGAAAAATACACATAGTCGTTAATATAAGTGCGCGCGCACGTAAAAGGTAAGCGCTCATTTACGGAGAGCTCTACAAATTAAAGGTTGCTAAAGTAAAAGCTTCGGGGTTTTTGTGCGCTCGTCAACGGAGGGAAGCCGTGACGAGGGGAACATAAGAAATGCATTTATGCCGGTGGTAGCTGCAGGCTAAACTTCGAATCTGCCAAAGAGAGTGTCAAAGCCGGCAAAATACTGTTCCCTAGTCATCTAATAAGCCGCTGGTAATCAGGCTTTATAGTAAAGTCGGTCCCAAGCGCTTTTTATCCAACAGACTTTTTAATAACCTCGTAAATTATCGATCACACCTCTCGTGAATATGCATCGGATGCAAAACAGATCCGGCTGATTGCTATATTTCGGTGGGCAAACTAACCGGTGTGCAGCTCAATCAAATCGGCAACGCGTGCTGCGACAATTTGGCCAGTTTGTCTTGGATCAGTGATCGCAATTGCACGCAGCAATCTCGGTTAAAACCCTGCAATGACTGCAACGAAGCCTGGGAACGTTCGGCGTGGCGTGCACCTGGCATTTCATCGGCGAATAAAAATCTACGGGGATAAATTTGCTGGGATAAACTACTGGCTGGCTCGGCGTTTTCCGCCAATTAATGTTTCAGGTAACGCACGTATTCATTGGCTATCGCGGCTGGCGCAGGTCTTTCGTTACTCGATCGACGATTTTAAGCTTTAAGGGCGCGCCAGACGAGGCCTGCCCGCCGAAAGCCTTTAAATAGGAATCAGATTGGCAAACCTAATTACGACTTCAGCATGCAGCCAGTGAGCCAGCCGCTGGCTAGGGAATAGGCAGAGGCTGCAGGGCTTTTGTGGGGAAAAAGCGGAAACCAGCCTAACCAGGGGCACGCCAAGTTGTATCGCCTGTCTGTGTCCATCCGATGTGATCAACTCCCTTACTAATTTATCCGAGGATCATCCCCCGTCCGTAAATCATTTGGCCGACTCGCTCCAGTCCTGATTCGATCTGCGACAATCGCCGCCTATTGTGCTCTCATCTATCTTCGTTATCGACGCCGCCACCGGGATTAATACGGCTGCTTTTTCCGTCGGCGCTCTCGAGAGCACCACCAAACGGTAGACGATAGAGTGAGAAAGGGATGAGACGGGATGAAATTTCTTTCATTATGTAAGTCTTGGAAGGTTGCTGGGGGCTCTTCGGATATAATTATTATCCCGGAAAATTGCGTAAAGTCTGACTATACTGGCGACCCGACATTTTCCCCTGGAAACCAAGTTGGCTGCCTACAGTCTCCCGGAAACGCTATACGGGTCACGAGAGACAGACATTTTTCTGGCGAATTTTTGAATGTGAGAATTCCTCGCGGTATGGTCATACACGCTTTCCCGCTGTAACCGGCGTGCCGAGATAGTTTTTTCTGTAAGTCCCTTCAATATTCTGTAAAATAAAATCTGTGTGGTCCAGAGCGACGAAGCCACGGAATTTCTCCGCAGAGTGGCGACACGATACGCAAAAACACTGCCGGCACATTTCTCATACCAGTGGTGGTAAGATACGAAAGGTTCTCCTTTTTCTTCGTTTGTTGGGAAATAATCTTAATGGAATTTCTAGCGGGTATTACCTTTACGCGCTAGCTGATCAAACAGTTCTCAGGGTCCCCGGCGTATTTACAAAGTTTCAACCCCCTCGGAATATCGCTCGCTGGCCAAGCGCTCTCCCGCCGCGGATTTAAATTCCTTCGAATACGATTTAAAGCCGTAGTCCTCTCTCTCTCTCTCTCTTCCACTCTCTTCTCCTCACGGCCGCTTTCTCTCTCTGATCAATACGATAGCTCGCCACTAATGGCAAATTGCACCAGACAATCTTAATCTGCAAGGTCTCGAGAAAATCTGCGAAAGCTGCTAGAAACTCATTGTGATCTCGAATATGCATGATCAGAAGCATCCGCACGATTAAACGTATTTTCCCGATTTTTCCCCCCGGAACAATACGGGCTTTTATGACTTTCGACGATGTTAATTAAAACTATACGTGCGTCGCATACGAGCACGCGAAATTCAATTGGACAGTAACGTTCGCAATAATACACTGCATATTAAAACCGAAATTTCCTCCATTCGTGTCATGATTAATAACGCCAGGGAGTTTGTGGGTATAAATCGTCTGGCAATAATGATTCCGTTAAGCTTCTTTGCTTAAGCTTCCATCTGGATTGAGGTATAAGTGACCTTAGCAACCTTCGTCAAAGTGGACCCTTCACTCGGACGTTTCACCCTCCGTACAAGTCGAAAGCAACACAGCGAGAATTTCAGGTATTATCCTTCGAAAATGCGATCTAATATCTGGCGCAGTTGCCGTTTTTACTAAAAGTTAAATTAGCTTCGGGAGATCTTTTTTGCCGCTCCTAACTTTATTGTTTTATCGTGGAGCGGAGCGATTCACGTAATTCTGGCTGGAATAATGAGGTATTTTCTCGAGGGGCGGATGAATTACCAAGGAAGAAAGATCGGGTGTTCGATGACTTCTTTCTCAGACGTGTAGGGTCTGCGGAGAGTGCGTTCACCCCGCGATAAATGCGAGAGAGAGAGTTCTTATTTGCCACTGCCGTCATTGGTAAATCAATAAGCGAATCGGCTGGCAAAGAGCACACTGACTACTCAATTGCTCCGCAAAGCCCACTAAAGCTGCAGCTCAACTCGACTCTCCCTTGTTTTCTCCCGTGGCCGCAAGAGGTGCAGCAGCAAGCGACTGATGATTACTTGATACCCTGGTGTCAAGTCGCTTGACTCTTACGTGTCCCCTTGCCAAGTGGCCGACTATAAAACCATACTATCATCTATCATTCACACTCGACTAGCGCTCCCCTTTTAAATTCCCATACATCACCATGCGTGTACCTTGCGCAGGAAAGTTAGAGGGCTTCGCTCTCTCTCTCTGGCTCTGAGAATAAATACCGAAAATGGAAGTTTATTCAAGGAATTATTCCGCCTTTAAACGCAGACTTCCTGCCACATCTCGCAGACGAAAAGCTCACTGAAACGGTCCAATAATCCGTACAACTATGACCGCGCCAGTTGACAGAGGCCAAAACTTGCCTGTCTCTCTAGCCGGAATATGCCCTGACAAAGTGCGAAGCTTTATTCGCGAAGGGTGAAACAGGCTCCAGTCAGCCAGAAAGTACACATGTGGTCAAGTTTTGCGGTGGCCACGTGAACCCTGCGAAAATTCATTTTCGTTCCTAACTCAAGGGAAGATTCGTCGACCGCGCGCGGTTGATAGGTATACTGGAAAATCGATCGGACTGTTGGTTGTAATCGTCCTTTGCGGTTCTTTCACTCCTGCTAATGGATTACAGGGCGATCCAATTGAAAAATCGTGAACAATGCCGGCCGAAGGACAATGCGATTATGCTTGAACGAGTCCGACAAATAGGTGGAGGTTTCTGCTTGTTCGAAACTGTTTTTATCCTGTTCGCTCTTCTTCTCTCTCTCTCTCTCTTTCTGCCGGCAGGAGAGCTTTCGCTTCCTTATTTGGCGTCGGGTGTGGCCACCATGGAGCCACGCGAGACACTCCGGCACCCTCGAACTTCGCCGCGCTACTCCACATTCTCTCACAGTTATTGCTGGGAGCGGGTAATCGCTGCCAAGGAAAATCGATCCCGCCGGCACATCAAATGTAAACGAGATTTCTCTCCGGTACCCTCTAACAATCTTCGATCGACTCTCTCTCTCGCTGGTGACGTCAGCCGAGTAATAATGCCATTGATCAAACTCTGACAGGGAAATTATGCTGTTGTCGAATTGGCACGTGCACGTTCGCCACCCCTGCCTGCGCTCGCACGCTTCAGAGCCGCGGGCTACTATAATCTCGTGATGTTGTTTTATCAAAACACTGCCCTTCCGATCGAATCGGAAAGACGACTGACAGAATGACGAAGCTTGACACTTGGCCCCGCACTGGTATTTTGAAGCCAATCACTTTGGACCAGAACGCGCGACACGGGACAAGCTCTGGCCGAATGCTTCTCCAATTGGCTTTAATTAAACTGTTATTGAGAGGAGAACCGATCGCCGCTCCAGGATGTGCATACCGATGTAATTTACGCTCGGAGAGTAAGCTACTTGATCATTGCGAGCCACTGGATGATGTCTCCGATAGTGAGAGGAGGGGCTTAGTGCGCAGGGGAATGCGAGTGCTCCGATGTCTCAAAGGTTCTCTTTTCAGCGGAGAAGACGTCTGGAGGATCGTCAGTGTTTACTCAGAAGTGAAGTGGTCGGAGGCGCCTACCACTGAGACTCGCGCCGTCGAGGCGCGCACTTCGTAAATCTGATTACTTCCGCTGTATTTTATATTCATCGAGCGGCGAGCTCTCCTTCGCCGTTGCCGTTTTTAGTGGCCGTAACGAGCGGTAAATCTGGCTTAAGGCAATCCCGAGCGGGCAAATACGAGTTTGATGGAAGGCGCCGACGTAAATTTTGGCACGCCACGCTGAACTCTCAACGATGGTTTTAACCAAGCGCGAATGCCTCATCGAGGATTCGTTAGCTTTGCCAAAAAAGCAGACGTCGTTCCAACGAGAATTTATTATAACACCGATCAACAGTAGCTCCGTGTCGATATCTCTGTCATAACTGGTGGCGCACTCGTGGCAGTAATTCGCTGAACAATTTCGCCCCCTCTGAAATTAACGATACGTCCTTCGTATTTGGCACTGGCAAAAGGAATTCGGGCAATTCTCATTAGCCGAGATTACCCATCGCGGTTGATTTAGAAACTTCACCGACTGCGCCTTCCATCGCGGCGAATTAAAGAGGCTTTGCCTGACTGGAGGCCAGACTTTCCGAATGATTAACTGGAACGGCAAGGGGTTGCTCGGTGGCGAGCGCACGTTATCGAATTACTGTCCTGTTATTCGGCTACCCTTCGGCCAGTCTGGCGGCGATCGCCAGCCACAACTTCGGCAAGTAATCTAGCCAATTACTACTCTCATTATGTGCTCAAACTGGCACTGGCCGAGCTGACTTAGAGGAGAGTTGACATTGAGGCGCAATGACGAACCTCCCAAGGAGAGGAACTAGTAGTTCGAGCAGGGTTAACACGAATTTCAGAGATGCCATTCGCCAATCACGCTAATTCTCCCTTACTACTTATCCACCCTAATTACATCCTGCTCCATCAGCGTCCCGTCTACCCTTAAATCATTGCCGAGTTGCCGATGTGGACGTGACGTGTCCATTAAGTGAATTTATCGCAACGCGTAATGATCGCATAAATAATTCATCCCCGCACGATCATACTACCACCCTCCACTTAAGCTATCCAATCGCAGGACTATCGAAAAAGATTGCCAGGAGGCAGCGAAGCGAGAAGAAGGATACACTGGAGAGTACTGGACTCGGACTTTTATAGTCTGGTGGGCCAAGAAAAAGAGTCTCCTGAACGAAACTAATCCAAAGTAGTTTCTCTGTCGTGTGATCGAAATTTCCTGAGCGAGCACTTGGCCGTCTCACGCGATCCTCGGGAATTCCCAGGCAAGGCTTGCGCCGCGATTACCCCTGCGAAAAGTGGAGCACGAGGCCTGAAATTCAATGGAAATATCGCAGACACCCTTCCGCCCCCGTACGCCGATATCACGTGACGCGTGTCAAGGTTCACTCTTTCCTTTATATCTGCCAAGGGAACAACGGGCGAACCAAGTGCAATTCCATGTGAGAGTCTATTTCTATACAGTCGCACCACCTGCTACCAGTAAAAATTCTTTCACTACCATCGACGAATAGTCAAAGCAGAGAGTGCCAGCTGCTTCAGTCGTACTATAAATTATTTGAGGGATTAATCCTACCAGTAGATTAGTCATACTGGTCAGACAGAGGGGTAGGTGTGAGCGTATCGATTGACTTTTTCTCTGTCTACCTGGGGCAAACTCTAGTCTACAATGCTGACTGTATGTACATAGAACGGAACGCGGTAGCTAGGCTACTCTAAGGGCATATTTGCGTGGCACGTGGATATTAATACTACAAACAGCACGGGCATTCCTGGTATCATGAGCGTAACTACGCTCCCTCTACCAACTAGAGAAGCTTCAGTTGTTACCGGCAATTAGCTCTTGGTTTCCCTGTATTCCCGCAATTCGCATTAACTCTCAAGATTATTCCTACTAATCTATTTTTCTTCTCCCTCTCTGCCCTGCTGCGCTCTCTCCACGCTTGCGTCGAGTACTCTCCCGGCAAGTGGTCACACTCGTCGCGTGAGCATCGACTTTTTGCAGAGTTTTATTAGCAGGGGAGGCGGCGGGCGCGTGCGACAATATCCGAGTTAAGAGAATATTTGATCGTTATATATGAATATTCATGGTCGAGTTGCTTACTCAAGCACAACGATATTATCCGGCCGATACGGTTGTCCGTGCTAATAAACCATAAGCAGCGCATTCCGTATGAAGGGGCGCGCTAGTGTGTGCTCTCTGTCTCTGTGTGTGTGTCCGTGTGTGTGCGTGGACAGGTAGTGCGCGCAAAGTACACCGAAGTCGAAACCGCTTGATTAATATGCCAATTTGCGCGGCGTCACCGCAATATCGCTACAATGTCGACTGTATTTACAATGGAGCCCTGGCTTCCTTTGAGCGCGTCGGCGCGCCGTCGTTTTGTTTGCCTTGGATACGTTTTATGATTTAATGGCCCTCTCACCCTTCCCGCGAGCCAGCCATTGGCTCTTGCGCGCCATTGTAGCAGCCGATGCCTTTTAAATTGGACTGGGAAAGGTGAATACGATTCGCGTCTTCGGGTGTCGGAGGGCGCGCCAACTCTATCTCCCTTTGCCAAGGAGCTGCCGGAAGTGGAATTAATTAGAGGGCTTGAATCACAGCAGTACTTATTCCGCGCCGAAGCGATATTTCCCCTCCCAGCACCCACTGCCTCTTGTACTCCTCGCGGCCGGCAATTAGGAACATCTGGATAACTCATCCGATCTCTAATTTGCAAGTGTGCAGTTTTACGAGCTATTTTCAGACAGGATATTAAATTCAGCACGTTTGTAAAAGCCCTGTTTGCTCATGACAAACATAAAAGCATACAATAAAGGGATATTAAAAAAGGTTCGATACTGCAACCGGATGCCGTACGACCCTCTATGTATATATGCTCTCAGTCTGAGCCTACAGCATATTCCAAAATGGGGTGCCGGACTAAACAGGCAGATACCATATCATCATTGTAATCTAGTCGTACAATTCCACGCGCAAATATCTGCCCGAGAAATCCTCCGTATCTTAAACTCAAGATTACACGATATTCGTGATTCGCGCAGAGAGAACTTTCGACGCGGCTTCCTTAATTTTCGCCATTTTAGTCTGAGGGATGATGGCGGCGGCGGCGACGGCGCATCATCCTCTCTAGCTGGACCCTCGAAATAACGCCCGGAGGGCAGTCCTTCCGCATCTCATATCTCTCTAACGGGCTCCGGTATCGTCATAAAACTTTATCGTGCAAAAAGGGTAAGACATTAAACGCAGATCGGGGGATCGATCGGTTGGGGACCGAATACTGGAGTGAGGAGGCATTGGACGATCGACCGGCGGTCGTAGACCTCGAAAATCTGACCGATAACAGTAAGTGACTCCTACACATGCTCTTCGATATATACCTACACATATATAGCTGCAGTATTCCCCTATCTACAGGTATACAGTCGCCGGCTATTAATTTCACGAACGGCTCGCAACAGTTGCTACCACCTGATGACACCCCATCCTCTCTACTTTCAATTCCACCCCATGTAGAAGCACGCAGACATATCTGATTCTCGTTCTTTCACCTTTCTCCCACCGTCCTCAACCCCTCTCCACGCTTCGACACTTTTTCTCATTGCTCGACGTCGTGACAGCCGAGACAACCTTTCACCCTTCCCTTGCTCAACCACCCCCCACCCACCCCCTCGCAGAAGCGCGTCCGGCGATTTAACTCTTTGCGGTCGGAAACTTTTTCGCTCTGATGGACGCGCAACCCCCTCACCACTAATTTGCCTTGTGCCGAGTGCATCGGCAGTTCTGACATAAATGCATGAAATGCCCTTATGAATTCGCCGATAAATCTGTTAGACGTCCTAGATTTACTACCTCTGTCGATATTCGAGTGTGGAGATAATTTGATATTCCTCGACGTAGCAATTAATCGATACGATGGTAATCCGACAAAATTGTTACCATGCTAAAAATCTTTCCGTACTTGCACGTGCAATAATTTATGCAATTACTAAAGTAAAGAGCTGTGTAACGTTAATTATGTACAAACGAAATTGTGAAAACGCATTTCGCTCGTCGGTGCATTTATTATGGAGTTGTGGAAACTCGCGGCGATACAGGCTACTTTATGAATAAACAGGTTCAAGTATGCATTAACAGTCAATCGGTTAACAGTTTGTTGAGCAGGTACTAAGTCCAGTTAATTAAAACCTCTTACTGTACGCGAGCCGAAGCAGATAATCGGGGTGGCAATTAACGCTTGAAGAACGCCACTCGTAAAAGCGGCAATTGAAATCGAGGCAAACACGAATCGTTTCGGACGACAAGTGTCAAGTGCGAGAGCAATTCGACTCCACGGAGGCTCGCGTCTCCGCGTGCTCGCTTCCTAACTCTCTTCAACTAATTAGTCTAGCGGGTTTGCTCGGGCGGACTAGTTGAACTCCCTAAGTACACTTGGCAAACTGAATGGCCGTGGGATTGTTGCTGCTAGGAATTCCGAATTCCAAGGTAGTATGAGATTTTTATACGTTTCTCTTTCCTAGTTTCTCGTTATATGGCTCTGACCTATTTTACAATAGCTATTCTCCGACAGATCTCAGCTTCTATACGCTATTGAATATGTCGACGGACTCAGCATACCGATAAACAAATATTAATCTATATTTTAGTTACGTCACGTTCCATGAATTTCGATTGCATCGAACACCAAGGTGTGTCTACGAGCGATATGGATTTTTCGGTGTAAATCGATTATTTCCGAGAGGGCACCCTGAACCTGTACTGCCTCGAAATAGCAAACCGATGGAGAGAAATCTAATTTACAGTCGCCATTGCGATGGTCACGTTTAATCGCTTCCATTCGTTCCGAGTGCTCGCCGCGTTTCCAGTAACACCGCTCGTAGTCATGGAAATCCGGAGTGAATATAACGAATCGGTATCTGCCGTGTGGTACATCGGAGCGTGCTCCGAAGAAATGGAGGAATGTCCTGCTGCAATTCAATTTTAACAAAGCTTTCTGTCAGATCGCGCATCAATATGAGACTCTGACAGCATATAAACCGGAATTTTTATCGATTGACAAGACTCTTCATTCATTTTTGCCATCATTATTGCAACGTATCTCTTCTATCTGGACGCATGTACCAAACGACCTTACTAGTGGCTTTATAAACACGGCAACCTATCTCGCTGCGATCCTGAAAGAGGTCGAGGGTTGCACGCAATCCTATTTAGATATATCGCACCATATCGTTCAAACTATCTTTCAATGTCCCTCCAGTTTTTTTTTCGTCAGTTCAATTAAACAGTTATATCGTACTTTCTCTTTACTCGGAAACAATTATACTCCCAGAAGTTTTCCAATCTACACCGTCGTATTTCTGTGTTGGAAAGTTTGCCATAGCAGCAGTAAATTAGCAAGACGACACGAGTGCAGAAGTGACCGGTCAAGAATGTGTTTAAATTAAGAGTGCATCGCTTTCATACTTTTCCAGGACTTTTCAGGCTAAAAATCCAATGGAGCGTAAAATGAGAGCAGGCGTATTTATCTCAATATTGTAGATTGGAGGCGGCGGCGCAGGCATGCATTTAGTCGTCGGCGAAAACAAGGCGTTCGAGCGTCTACATTCGAGCGTACTATCGCTTGTAATTGGAGAATAGGGTGGTCGCATAGTCGTCATAGCATCAATTAAGGCAATTATCGCTGGAAAGGCTGCGTGGTTTCGGAGCCATGCGTACGTGAAATTCGAGGGAGAGCCGTCATCGATCTACGCGAGGGATGAGGCGAAACCAAGGGAACCGGTGAATCGATGCATGAGCGCATATGCTCGCTGATCGATGTTACCTTGAGTTGATTTCACGTGGAAGTCAAGCCCTAAATGGAATCGATTGGTTTCAGAGAATTTCTCTGGCTACGCTCTTGCGGTCTAGCGCCTTCTTCTCCTTTTTATTTGCGGCTATCCTCAAGGTTGGCAAACAAACAGGAGTAGCAATGAATACACGCCAATGTTGTTTGCCGTTCGATTCACTTTGCCATGCGAGACGTATATATATATATATGTACGTGGAGGAGAGACATACAAGCTTGTTAAATGTTTACTGTGTTCTTACTGTGCCGTTTCGCTCAGCGACAGATGCTCCGCGCCGGCAATCAAAGTCCGGCGAGCGGCCTTAATTGAAGTTTATTACGAGAGTTTAATCCGTCGGCTCTCTCGGTTTTCCCCTCTCGCCTATAAACGCTGAGTGCTCCCGAAATGCCGCAACACGGAAAATAAGGGCAACAAACCATATAATGTTAAAATAGCCCGGAAGCCAACTTCGCCCATAGAAACTTTCACTAGTTCTCGGACGAGCGAACTTCCCGGAAGTCTGGCCGGTTAATCAGGCATTGGCCAGAAGAATCGGGCGAACTACTATTCAATCGCGCACTATGTAGCAAGAAATCAAATCACTCGTGGCAATAGGGGCGGCCGGAACTTTTGGACGGTGAGCTTTCGGGCCGGAATTCGCTTTGTATACGCGACAATCAATTTGTACGTGTCGCCGGCGAGAGCCTGCTCGAACTGCCTCGCACCGATTTGGCACTCTTCCAGTCGGCGGCCGATACTTATCCGATAGAATAAATACATTATTGGGGGTTGGCAAGAAGGCCGGCCGGCCGGCCGGCTCGCGCGTATCGCCGTCCTGAGATGCGAATGGAACGGCATCAGCAAATCATTAAAAAGGCAGGATCGCCGCCCGTTCCGATACGATAAAACTGAAGGCTGAAGCTACTAAAGCTTACTCTAAAAGAAAGCTAGCCAATGCTAGCGGGCGTAAAGGAAGGCTTATCTCTTCTCGTAAGTCACCGATGGCGCAAAAGAGAAGAAAGAGCATCGTATAATTCCTCTTTAATGTCGCAAAGAAACTCGGCCCCGAGGGGTCAAGCAAAAAGTATCGCTCCGCCGCCGTTTCTTGCATGGCCCGGCAGCACGACTTTTCTCGCGCAGACAGAACCAAGAAAGATATAAATCTATTGTGCGCCCGTCTATATGCGCCTGGCGCCGCGACGTTCCTTCCGAGATCTCGACGTCAAGTATTCTTCTCGAGCGGAGAACTGACGTGGCGAGAGAGTGCTGCTATTGCCCGCGAAACTTTGCCCCAACTATCGATAATTTCCCGGGCACCCATCCGTCGAGTGGCCCGCAAAACGAGAAACGGGTTGAACTGATATCCAACATTCAACGACCGAGAGTCTTCTCTCGTTACACTTCGATCGAACTTCGAAATGAAATTCTTGTATGATAATTATTAAAGTCTGCCCGATCTGCACACGAAAAATTATTGAATCTAAGAAGAAGAAAGCAGTCTGGCGTAAAAACGTCTGGAAATATTTGCTGAAACAAAATGTCCTTAAAAGTGTAATGAAAAGTGGGAGTACTTGAATAGAGGAAGAAGTGGGCAGAAGTAGAAGGACGCAAATGAATGATAACGAAGTAGATAGTTGAATTACAGAAATGAAAAACCCTATACAAAGTCATACTTCGACACGAATCTTTCAAGGGTAATTCAAGTAGAATCAGTCACGGCGCTTTAGTCAGACCTCAGAAATATTTGTTAGTCCAGTAACGAGCTACATTCTAGTGGCTTATAAACTTCATGATAAATCGTTCGCGGATGGCTGCGTCGACATTGTTGGTTTATAAGTAACCGCATCCGAGCGCCTATATCGGAAAAGTCACGAGTTTTATTGAACATCCGGCAATACATTCGTCCTCGCCGGGATAAAGAAAGAAACCGAACGAACCAAGCTGCATTGAATCTTCCATGTCACAATAAAGCTTTCATCATGCAGCACATACAATCTTCCTTCAAACGAAATAGAGTGCCGATGAAAAATCTAGTCTTGAATAACCCAACTTGATATTGGATGAAATGGGCTTTTCACTGTATCGTAGAAAGAGATATGGAAGAGAAAATCTATAGTAAGCCGATGCTCCGAGCTTCCTTTCACATGTACGATGTAGAAGAATGGAATTTAATAATACAAGCTAACTAAAACAGAATTACAAGTAGAATCCTCTTTTAATATAACCTTGGACGATGGGTTAAAAGGCATTTTAATACAAGAACTGTTTAAATCAAAGTCACGGCAGACACAGTGGCTCGTCTAGTGGAAGATAATGGACACGCAACTTAAACGAGGTATCGATCAATCTTTTTTTTTCTAGCCGTCTCGTCTAGTGAGTTTCCGCCGCGAATTACTCAGCATTCCCACGACGAGCCGGACTTTATTCAATTGGCAAAGGCAAGATGCAAGTATATGGGATGCCAAGGTGAGTGGAAAACAATGGCAACAATTTCGTAATTTACTGCGCTTCACGATTTAACTGGCGGATATTAGAATTCTCCACGGTATGTGGCGGCGAAGGGCAGAGCGCGGGTTTGTCGCAAATACAAAACTCGCCTCGCATGAGGACAATTTGCGTTAATGTGAATTCTACTGTCCTGATATTGTGATATTTTACATCGGGAAACATGACACCGAGCCGCAAAGCCGTCGAGCGGCCCTTCAAAAAGCAGCGATATTAATTTTCACTCGCTCGCTAAAAGGACTGTGTCTGCGGTGATGAATGACCGGAATAAAAATTGCCAGTAAAATGTTTGTTATTTTCACTGCCTGCAAATTCAATATCCAGACAATTTAAAATCCCTGACCAGTGCTCTTGTAATAAACTCCTATCCATTAAAACACACCAGCTCAAAGTAGCTAATTATACGGCTCATGTATAAAAAGCAAAAACGAAAACAAAAGAGATAAAACTGTAAAGTTGTCCGAAAAATGAAATTTTATGTCAGAGGTAGCTCAAGCACACATTTACCCCCAAGTTTAAAGTACTAGTTGAATTAAAAAGGGCGCCGGTTGGAAGTTTAGTAAATCCACAGATTACATTTGCTCGGTTCAATTAGTATAGTAGGTTCTATCCAGGAGAAATGAAATAGAGCCAAAAGCGAATGGAGCAAACCTTCGCGATCTTGATAAAGAATGGCCAGGGTAGGTTTGCCCGTGGAATCTCATTATTGGCAGAATCTCCCAGTGGCGGGAGAGAAATGTATTTGTCTACGGGGGCGAGGGAGGACCTTGCATGTAAATAAAGTCGGTTCCATAAGAAAAACACTCTTTTTCTCTCGTTATTGATCCCGTGGAGCGCGCTTCTTGCGATACGCCATCAAATATACGTTCTCGCTCTTTTTCACCAAAGAAATTACGCTCGCTTGGATGGATGGACGTTTCAAAAGAAATATCGCGCCACTCATTACGCGAGTGGACATTATTTCCAAGGCGCCGGCCAATTTCGCATGCCAGGCGAAAAAGCGACGCGCACACTTCTTTGTCCTGGCAAATCCCCCGTTGTTGCCTCGCCGCAAGCTCATTCCGTTTGACAGAAATAGTTCTATCAAGCGGTGCAGTAATAAAGATAACACGAGGAAGAACAAACTGTGAAACCTGCACCACTATCAATCTCGTTCCACATTAGCCGGGGAGAATCTTGGGGAATGACGATACTCTAAATGCGCTGATTTCTAGGAGCGGCAGAAAGTAGAGACGGCCGGGATAAAGGGCCGCATGGGAAATGGGAAGTCGAATGGGAACACGACTGGCAGTCGCATTCGTTGCACAAAAATTTCGCTCGGTCATCCATCGTCCACTTCCTGCAGATTGCCTTGATATTAGCGAAGCGTGCGCACAATCGCACTCGCCGATCTCTAGCTAAGTGAGCAAATGTGTGCTTTTGCCTTTCTCGCTCGGTTGCGATTAAAGCGTGTGGAGGAGAGGCGCCACTTCTCGCTCTTGCAATCAAGGATACAGCGGCGTGTATCGAGCCGGAACGATTCTGGATGTTATAAAAATTTCCATGCACATGGAAGAAAACAGTACCCATCCCTTTGCCGGCACCCCCCTTCCAGCCTCCCGGCCACCACCACCACCCCCCCATGGCCACCCTCTGCCCCTTCTCGAGCTTTACCAACCAGCCGGCCGACAAGCTGGCAATTCGTTGGCGAAAATCAATAGTGTCCTTCCCTCACGGAACTGTTTGCGATCCTTGCGAATCAACGGCGAAAAAGTCAACAGCGCCGCTGTGAAATCGCGCCGGAAGCCTCCTCGCCGCTCGACACACACCAGACTCTATTGAAATGGTCGATGAGCACGATGCAAATTCGGTCAGAAATCGTTTCAATCCCGGTGCGCGCACCTAAGCGCCAAGCAACCATGCAAGGTAAACGAAATGTAAGGAAAAAGAGTAAAGAATTGCTAGTAATCTTGTGAATAATCGAACGTCTATTCCAAGCGTCCGCTGAAAAAGGAGAGGAGATCCTGCGGAGAGCAGAGTCTGAATAAAATTTTCATACATCGCTGCGGGATATTGCCCGGCGTGCAGGAAAGCCAAGCGGACGCATAATTTTACGATAAGTTGGACGTATACCCGGCGACTCTACGCTATTTACTCTTTCCTTGTATGAATGACAAAAATGTCTGTCCTCCATGCGCGCTCGAGGACACTGCTGATAATGGTGTTCCGCTAACGAGTCGTCATTCTCCACTCCCACTTTCCAGCGAGCCGCTCTCTGAGGTCTGAGAGTGTCTATTTTCCATTTTTCTGTGTGTTCGACAGATGTAGTTTTGTCCGGGAAAAGTCAAATACAAACAGGCCGCGCGCGCCACGAGAAGAAGTAAAAATAGTCGACACACTGCATTTATATTTCTCCGACTCGAGAGGAGAGGACGCGGGGGGAAATCTATTGAATGTCGTGTACTTGACAAGACCATTTTCCGGAAATCTTGGAAACCAGCAAACGAGAAATACTGCAGAAAAGCATAGAGCCATGTGTAAATAATTCGGGATACCGATTTCCAGTGCTTGTTTACAACTCGCCAACAGTTGCCAATACGGGATTGCAAGTAAAGAGTATCACATATGCTGGTATTAAAGACAGATTTGCACGCTGGTTAAAAATTGAAGGGCCTTGCATTAGTGGCTGCGTGCGTTGATCACACGTCACATAAATATTGCAAATCCTTGAGCAGATTTCGTGATCGGCTATCGTCCAATGAAATCCAAACGTTTTCCGGCTGGATTTTGTAAATCGGCGTGCCAAGGATTTTCGTTCAATCGGATACACGTCGAATATCCTTTTTTTAGGAAGGCCGTTGCTGAGCGGCTGCACGCAAGCCCCAAATCCTTACTAATGGAGCCCTCAAAACCATGAAAAGGACTCCATCGATTGGTGCCTACGGGCGCGTACATTCACACCCACCAACTTCACGCCCAAATTTACGAGAGTTTGATAAAGGGCCTCACGGCAAAAACGAATCTTTGTCTCCTCGCTTCATTAATAAATGCTATCTCCATCTACGCGGTCGTCTCGAAGTAACGCGCTAACACTAACGAACTTGGCCCCAAGTAATTTGGAAAGCTCCGTCTACGATACCAGGGCGCTCGCACTCCTCTCCAACAAAGTTCCGTCGCCGGCTTTGTTTCGTCTGGCGAACTTTGTATTCCGAATTTTGTTCGCCCAGCGCCAGCCGGAAGTTGCGCGGCGTCAGAACTCGAAAGTGAAGGAAGGAAACGATCCGTGTTAATAATTTAGACTGAAATTTAAGTCTCCCTCACCCACACTGTTTTCATCCCCCGAGGAGAACTTGCACCCCCATCGAATGCCCTCTCTCGGAGTTTTATTTCCACCCTCTCGCGAATACTAAATCCACTTTTCCTACGTAGTAATATCGGAAGTGCTATAATTACGAGTACGTGTCTGGAATATGTTACTGCTCGGAGCAAGCAAAAATGTTGACTGACTTCTTGTACTGGGGATGGCAGCGAAACTTCCCGTTTAACGCACAGTAGAGTTCACGGCGATCTCGTGCGAAATAGTGATTAAAAAGTGTTTGCTCACCACCCCCAACCCACGGCACTCTCCTGACGGAAATTAAATTTCAAGGTACTTTACTACATTACGTGATCTTATACAGAAGCATTCCTTGCTTGCTTTAATTGCAAAGTCATAAAGCCGTCCCGTCATTTGTACGAATTTCATTGATCGCTTGACAATTCAATTCTAACGGGTCGTTTAGTATGACTTGTTTAGTTGAATTTCAATTGCGGTGTCGGAATGAGAGGTCGTGAAATAAAATCTCCAATCGGAGAGTGACTCAGTTAGCATTAGGACCGGATGCAGCAGGACTCGCAATCCTGCGCCGAATACCGTCAGCGTAATTGCAGGGGGAGAACGCAAAATATGCATTACGACCGCCGGTCGTGGCATTATCGAAATACTGATACCACTCTAACGAGGAAGCAACAATTCCAATATCACAGTGAATCCCTCGATTAACCGAAGCCAACGCGAAGAGTAAGCCGGCTATCGCCAGCATCGATGCTTCATTATTACTAGCGATGATAGGGAAAGCCGAAAAATCAGACGGCAACACATCGCATTGTACTCCAACGGAGCAAGTACCCAAATCGATATAGGTATACAGTGCAAGAATGTACAATATAAGTAATGGAAAATTTCCACCACCAGAATGGGCAGCATAATGGAGCGCTGAATGCCCCTGACAAAATTGATAAAAGGCGCAGAGGCGCGAGTGGAAAATTTCATTTAACTCACCGCCGTTCTTGACGTCCTCCTTCACGTCATCCTCTCCCGGCTGCACGCTCTCCTTGCTTGTGTCGCACCCCATTGTCCTTTTCCCTGTTCTCTAGTATCTCCTGCTTTCCTCTAATTCTTCTCTCCGCCGCCGTAGGAATAAATGCCCACAGTCACTGACACTCGTACCGGCAGCTACTGAGGTGCGTGTTATTTTCGTGGTTGACACCGCGTGAATGTGCAAGGGACTCCGTTCGCCGGCGACTCTTGAAGGTAACACGAGCTCGCCCGTAGAAATAAAGTTCTCTTGGCGTTGGGGCCAAGCGCGGACGCAAACTTTTCCACGCACGTCGTGAAATGCGGACGATCTCTTTTGTTGTCGCTCGGAGGCCCGTAAGTGAATGACAGGCCACCGACCCGATATCGTGTGTGAGTCTGTATATATAGATGTCCTTTGATTACCCGTGGGGACAGGTATGCGTGCAAACGTGTACGAAAACGGTCTTTTTATGAATGAGGTGTGTGAAAGGGACTCGGCGACGTTTTCTTAAGCGAAATCTAGGCTTCTACTTCGATGCTTGCTTTAATTCTTCGGCAAAGTTAAACTGCATAGTTGTTATCTTGGTACAACTATCAGCAAATATTGCGGGAAGCGTAAATGTACCAATGCTCTACGAACACAGAGTCTCGTCGGCGTCGCGAGACGTACTGACACTGCCGACGACCCTGCCCTTGCGACGCGACTACGCGCGTCGATATATATCCTCGTACACGCGGATCCTCCTGCACGTACAGACGAAGCCGGCCGGCGCGGATAGCAGCGCGGTAGTGTGCGTTTACGTCGAGTCGCACACCACCACCCCCGTTAACGGAGTAAAACCGATCGAAACCATCCTTCCCCGCCTCCTCTTCGTCCTGCTACTACTACTACTACTCCTGCCAGTGTGCTTCGCACACCCGCTCCCACCTCCTTCCTTCCCTTTATCCTGTTCCTCCTCTAAGCATCCTACTGAGCGTGTTTGCGCTCCACGTGAATCCAAGTCGATCCTTCTAGGACGACATTACAGACTCCTTGGCATATTATGCTCGTAATGGGAGCCTCTCCTAACTATGTCTCTAGCGTGACAATCGAGAGAACATTTCTGCGTGCTCTGATCGATTGAGCAAGCGATCATACTCTCTAGCTTGATTCTGTCTGTGCTACTGGACATCAGACCACTGGCAGACGGGCGCCAGCATTCACGCGAACGTCGCGACCCCGCTTTTCTAGAGCAAATATCGATTTTGTGGCGCCAACTTTTTCGCGATTTTTACTTGCCATGATGCACGCAGTGGACGCCACTTTGGCGGGGCCGAGACTGGAGATAATTGTCTGGAGTTCTTCTTATTGTACTGGGGTCTTGATGGAATTCGGAGTGGAATGAAGCAGGAATTTGGAGAATCTTCAGCAAGGGAGGCAACTGATAAAAAGTCGAAAACATTTATTATGAATTCGAGTCAACGAGGTGTGCGAACTTCAAGTGATGAGGCTTATAGAAATTTACATAAGATCATCATCGGGTGTGCCATCAATAACTATTACATATCCGACGTGCTCCACTTGTAGGCATCCTCTTGAAGAGCTTTTTTCGCGTTACGGGCTTCGAACCACTTCTTCTCGTAACCATTACTTCGATCGACACCATCCCACCGATGACCTGGCTTAATGCCGAATCTATTCGGCATGAAAGAACCCTCGTAAACTGGTCGATCTGAAAATAAACATTATACACATGTATCAAAATATATGGAAGAATGCTGTAATAAATAAAATAATACGAAAATATTCTTCAAGTTACCTGGTTGTCTCTTGCCTTCCTTTATTTGCTTCTGCTTAATATAATCCAACATTGGATCACCTTCTCGATCTTGATCTCTAAGCCGTTTATCCAAGTCTGCATCATCTGCATATCTGGCTAGTGGTTTGCTCATTTCATAGAGATCATCTTTTAATTGATCCTCGCGATCACCCACTTGTTTCAAACTGTAAGAATTAATTCCATGTAGCTTCTACAATAAAATTTATTATTCATACTTTTCAACTAATACCAACCCTTTGCCCCATTTGGAATATTTTTCGTTCAACTCGTCCTGTCGCTTCTGTTTCTCGCGCTCTGCTGCAGCCTCGGCTTCTAAATCTCGTTTCCTCCCGGTTTTCGAGTCACGAACAATTGTTGCTTTACCAACACCGCTGACTTCTTTGCTCAGCTAGAAACAAAGGAGTTATTGTTTGTATAACTCTTAGTATGACCAAAAATGAAAGCCTAAAGAAATAAGTTCATACTAATTACCTTGCTGAATTGTTCAGCTTCCCGTTTTTTAAACGCCTCGGTTTCTTCTCTGAGCGCTTTCGCGTCTTGCAAACCAGCCGTTTTACCGTCCAATGTCTTTTTCATTCTCTTTTCATGCCGCTCCGGACTGTCGGACCGTATGGAGTGTTCCCGCCGTCTTTCATCATCGTGCTTTGAAAATTTGTCTTTTTTGTCTGAACGATCTCTGGACTTTTCGTTATATTTGCTTTTCATTCTGTCTTTGTGTGTTCTATCATGGGATTCTTTACTATATTCTCTTGATCTATTGGGTGGACTCGCATTTCTATCAGCTTGTTTGTTACGCCTACGCGGTGGACTTAAATCGGAGTCACTGTTTTTGTTCGATTTGTTTTTATGAGAATACTTATTACTTCGATCTTCCTTTTCATCGTTCCAACGATGTTTGCTTGCTCTCGGTGGGCTAAAATCGGAATGGTTATTTTTCTCTTTACCACGCGACTTTACATTGGACTCTGTGTATGGTTTGTTTCTTCTGGGAGGACTCAAATCGGAATCATAATTCTTCCGATTTTGTCTTGGTGGACTCAAGTCTGAGTCACTGGCATCCTTTCTTGTTCTTTCTGCATGTTGCTCTTTTCTGCTTTTGTGTAAACTTTCTTTAGGTTTATTTCTCCTTGGTGGGCTTTGATCAGAATCCTTATTATTCTTCCTCCTTCTTGGTGGAGTATGATTTGAATCATCCCGATCCTTTCGTTTTCTTGGTGGACTTAAATCTGAATCATTGCCTTCTCTAATTTTCTTATTTTTCCTTCTGGGAGGACTCAGATCAGAGTCAGATTGTTTCTTTTTCCTTCTTGGAGGGCTTAGGTCAGAATCACTGCCTTTTCTACTTTTCCTATCTTTTCTTCTGGGAGGACTCTGATCAGAGTCAGACTGATTTTTTCTCTTTCTTGGAGGGCTTAGGTCAGAATCACTGTTTTTCCTAGTCTTTTGGTCTTTTCTTCTGGGAGGACTCTGATCAGAGTCAGATTGATTCTTTCTCTTTCTTGGAGGGCTTAGATCTGAATCATCATTTTTAGACTTTCTTGGTGGACTCAAGTCAGAATCACTGTCTTCCTTTCTTGACTTCTTCTTCTTTTTCTTATGTTTCCGAACCTCTGTATCCGAACTATCAGATTCGCTTGAACTTTCTGATTTCTTCTTATGCTTTTTATGCTTTTTGACTCTTGGTGGAGGCAATTCAACATCACTCTCATCTTCCTGAGGTTTGGAATGCTTTTGCTTTACAGATTTCTCCTTTGCAATTTCATTACTGCTGATAGTAAGATCACCATCTATATCATTTGCTATAATCTTCCATTTTGTCTTGTCTTTGAACCCTAACAATGCCCTTTCATCCACCACTCCAACAATTTGCGGTGCTTCTTCGGAGTGAAGTAACAATTCGAAGTTATTGTCATCGATGGGTCTAATGTTCTTCAGGTCTATATCATCGTCAATGACCTGTACGCTGGAAAATACATCTAACAATTTGTGCGAAGAAACGACGAGGGGCGAACCGCTAACTTATTATCTATCGTACGCCCTAACATCGCGACAGTGAAATCGTAGAGATTTTAGTATTGCTAGAGAAAACATTCAAACTATCACAGTTCGAAATTCCAAGTCGTGGTCTGAAAGTATCAATATAACCTAGAACAGAAGGCCGTCCTGTTGAAACTGGCCAGGCGCGATATGAGTCTTGTAAATGACAACTTACGTTTTCGGGCCGACCTTTGACTTCTTCTTTTTCTTCTTCCTTTTCTCATCGGTGCCGAAGGACAGGTAGCGTTTTAAATATTCTTTCTGGTCGATGACTTTCTTCTCCATAATCACAAAACCAACGAGTATGCGTAGTTACGATGTCCCGACGCGCACAGACGCGAACTACTGGCGCCAACTGCATGATCTCGCAAGGATCGATTTAACAACTCGAAAGTCGACACTCGAACGTCGAGAGGTCGAATGCGCTCCTCTCGAAACTCGAATTTGAATGTAGGTCACGCGGCAGATACACCACGATTTTTTTAATTATCATTTGATTAGATTCGATACACTATTTGAAAGTGATTGGTATTCAGTATTAGCGACAATCATTACGCCCCACACATTACCTTTTGCGGTTGAATTCATTTAATAAGGCAGTGGAGATTGCGAGAGTTCATTTTGGATCTAAGCAGTGTCGGAAATCAGTAGGAATCATGGAGCCATTTATATCCCAACAGACAGAAGTTTCGTAACAGTGGTGTGTTTCTTAAAGTATTCGCAGCACGATCGAGAAACCACCGGTTGACCCCTCGACATTTTTACTATTCACGATCACTGCATAAAAAGATCCACAAACATTGCAGAAACAGGCGCAGACATTTTATTAATACTAAATTGAAACTTCAACCAAATTCGATTGGGAATCCTAAAGTCTACAAAATACAATTCTCTATCGATAGGATTGCAATCGCACTCGACAAAATGTAATTTCATACGAGCGCCAGTTGCAACCAAGTGTTAATAGATTAGGAATGTTGCAGCCTAGTTATCTGGACAGGCGGACATTAAATAAACCGTCTGTGATCCTATCATCCCGTTAAACCCTCTCTACATATCGGGAGCAGGCTATCCTAATGAATGTGCCAATATTTGGCTTAACACGTGAGGGCAATGGACTACTGAGAGCCAGAACATTGGCAAGCCACTAAACCTCCCGATACTATCGGCTTTGCTAGGATGACCCTTGCAACCTCGAGGATGTACAGGTATCCAAGTTCATCTTCAAGCACTTACCAAGAGATCGTAAATTAATTCAAAGCCTCGGCAAAGGTTTAACGGTCGAAAAATCATACTAATAAAATAGGAAGGAAGAAGCGGCATGCGATGTTTCTTTCCGAAGGTAAAAAAGGCAGGGGGAATACTCGGCGTTGGGACTGAGCGAGGTGGGGACCGAACTGTCAGGCGAGGTAGGGGAGCGAAAGTGAACGCAGCTCCAAGAATGGGCAGGAAGAAGAAACGGGCTCCTGGGGCCCGCAGCAGAAAGTCTCTCATACCGGACAGGCCTACTAATGACCGAGTGGCATTGCGCCGACCAAACCGCTCCTTCAAATCGGACCAGTTTGTTACGCGAGCCTGCGAAAAAATGAAGTCTCGTTGTCGTCCGTCCACTCGGTTCTGCGGGCTCTAGTACTTACTCGGCGAACGACTGCTGGTGCATCCACTGAAACTCAGGAGAGCACGGTGCGCAAGGTTATGGGCGTGTGATATAGCGAGATCCCAGCGAGTTATTCCCACCTGACATGCGGTTCTCCGGGGAAAAAGGATCGTCCTCGCGCACCAAGGTGTAAAGGCAGTATACGGCTGTGACTTGACGTAAGCGCGCAGCACACCAGCTGACCGACACACCGCACCAGGAACCATTGTAAACAGAAAGGAATATTGCTGGTCAGGATGACACGAAAGTTGAGCAAGTTCCTCATCCTCTTCGACAACACCAATCTACTCTACTTCCCGGGCCACTTCTTGTCCGGTCGCGTTCTCATCGAGCTCGACGATGAAGCCTTGTAAGTATAGGACCCTCCAATAGTTTCGACCACACTTCCCTCCAAATTCCTTTCGGTTTTGTAATTCTCTCGATTTACAAGAGAACCGTCTCATGCATGACGCTGCCTCTATGAACGCGCCTAGTTCAGATTCCAAAGATCGCGTGGGTGGTTTAGACAAGCAATAGGATTCAAAGGGCATCGCATAAGAATAAGAAGTCATGCATTGATGATCAGATATCGATATGGCGAAATGATTCTATACTTGAAATAATAACAATCATAATTTTGAAGTTTTACTGTCCTGGATGTAATAGAATCAGAGAATATTCTGTAGTTTCTAAACTAGTGTGTGGAGGCGTTCATGAATATAAATGAATATTTAGAGGTATTGCGATTCTCGATGAACTCATTAACAGCATAATATCAAGTTTGGGTAGAATAATAAAGAATAATCGAATCCTATACTTCGACTACTTTGTTAGTGTTTCTTTTTCTTATACGAAGCCGGCGAGAGTCTGAGTATCTACAAGAGTACCTACTTCTTTCCCAGCCCAGGAGATGCATTAAGCCCGCTCCTTCATTATGCTAATCTAGGGCTTCCATAATCACGTGTTTCGCACATTTCTGCAGTGTCTCAGGATTGCATTTCCATGTCGTCGGCGAGGGAGTGGTGCGCTTACGCAGCCAGCGCGCCGAGAGGGTTTACGACAAGGAAAACTACATAGATTTTCGTATGCGACTCCTCGGAGAGCCAGGTAAATTGGACCATAATTCTGGACCCCTTACGATTAAGCTAGGAAAACTACTTTACTATATCCCCAAACTCGAAAACTAAATATTCCAGCTTACCTTCGCCGAGCCCGTTAAGAAGCGCGGCTTAAGCAAGTTGCATCTAAAAGGCAGCAAAGTGCCGAGCTGCCAAATTTTTCATCGTGCAGGCGACACGTGTCACGCCTGCAGTTCACGCAGCGCATAATAATGCAGGAACTGTTCTTTTTCTCGATTCTTTGTCGGCCGTGCCAACACCGATGTCACCTGCAGGAGAAGGACCGTCGCTGCTGTCACCAGGCATACACAGCTTTCCATTCAAATTGGGACTGCCTTTGGGACTGCCGTCTACTTTCCTCGGCAAGCACGGCTGGGTCCAATATTATTGCAAGGCGGCACTCCGAGAACCCGGTGGTTTAACGCACAAAAATCAACAAGTCTTCATCGTCATGAACCCTATCGACCTTAACTTGGAGCCGCCCATTCTAGCGGTAAGCTCCGCTATCAGTGCAGCATCTCTTTTCGAAACCACCAAGGACTTGTGATATTGCGATGAAAATACAAGAGAATAGCTATAACATTGCCAGGGCTTCATTTCCATTGAAAGGGACGGACTATCGCTGTACCTAATCGGCACCGGTTAAATCGGACTCCTCTTGGGAAACCCATAATCGTACAATCGGTGCGCGCCGCTTCCGAACCATCAGATACCAACGTTTTCCGATGCACTTGAAATAGCGAGGAAATCCGCCGCACATCATTCACTTTCTTTTCTCCTGGGCCTGATTACGATCTTCTATTAACATAACCGAGTTCTGCTTACTGGGCAACGACCCGTGTGGAAAGCCATCGCGAAGAACTCGCCGTAACTACTTCTCGTTGAAACCGCCCCCTTTTAATCTCCTGAACTAAAGCTACAGGATTCCTCGCTGCAATTAATTCTACTTTCGAATCATTAGGAAGATTCGTTTTTTCACTTGGATTGAAACATTGTTTCGTTGATAGATAAGCTCGTCAAAGAACGACATGGATAAATCGAAATTTGCTTCGCTTTCTTTGGTGTACATCCGAGGATGCTTTTGCATTGGATAGCAAGCATTAATTTATTGTATTACTGCAACGCGAAGCACGAGAGGAATGCTTTCACCTGCAAGCCTAGAGCAACATACTCAGATAACGTGTAACATAAGATAATTATTACGTGGGCACGTGACATTCAGCTCCTCTGTGCGCGACCGCATTGTTGACGCAACCGTATAGTCACATTGAATGTACACGCCTAGTATTGCATAATTGAACGGTTCCAGGGATTTGAAACTCACTTGATTAGAATTTACCGATTACTGGAAAGTTCGACAGTAATGTCTATTATAGGAAATTTCACATAGGGTTCTTGATACCATCTTATTGTGTAAGAGTTAGTTCTGACGAGCAGGATAAATGAACTTTTCTCATTTATTTGTAGCAACCTGCCCGTCAGGAAATCGAACAACGAGTGGGAGTATCCTGTGTCTCTGGTGGGCCAGTATTCTGCAGGGTGAGCTTAGACAGAGGCGGATACGTGCCCGGCGAAACGATCGGCATTTCAGCAACTGTCAGCAATCGTAGCAAGGTAGGTATCGAATTTCGCGCGGGATGGCTTTGCCCGAAAGAGCTTGTAACGTGGAAATCAGAGCGCTACGTACAAACGAGTGACAGCTTCGTTCGTGCATTTCGAAACTTCAACATTACTGAGTTGCCGGTGAATGATTTGTACTCCCTCAGCATATGTATTCGATATCTTGTAACTGGAGATTCATTCTACGATCCGCACTCGAGCGCGGCTACTTTCATGTCGAGCTATCTCAACGGACACTCCTTGTAACCCAAGACAAACCATAGGAAAAGGGGATGCGCCTAAAAGTGATACGATTCAACAGGTGACCATGAAATCGACTAAGGCTTCCCTCACGGAGACAATTCAGTACCTGTGTCGCGGTAAAGTGCTCGCGAGCGAAACTCGAGAGCTTGCGAGCATCAACCGGGGTAAAATCCGTCCAGGCGAAGGTGAGGAGTGGTTGAACGAGCAAATGTACGTGCCACCCCTTCCACCCACCAATCTACGTGGCTGCCACCTTATCAACGTATTCTATCACGTTTACGTGAGTACTGGCTACACACCATAAATCATAATGACACTTTCCACCGACGATTTAGAAGACGAGTTGTACTTTCACGCGGTACTCCTCGTGGCGCGACTAATGGTCACTGCCTTTCCACTTCAAGTGGCGGTAATGAAAGATGATTGGAAGATGAGAGACTCATCGAGGAATGTTGTTCTTGCAGTTTGTCATAAGTCCGAAGAGCTTGGACAAGGAGATTAAACTGCAGATACCTATCGTCCTAGCGACTTATCCCTTGAGACAAGAAGGCGCCCCAGTTGGTACAGCACCGTCGAAAAGGGGAGCACATTATCCTTCGACGTTACCGATATTTCGACCGTGGTTGGATGATAAGGCCTTCGAGATACAAGAGTAATTAAGACACGTCCTTACGAAAGTTTTTAATGAATTTTGTTAAGTATGTGCAATGAAGCTATGATGGCTCTTGCTTTAGAGTTTCTGTATAATTAATACGCTTATAACATACTCTCCAGGATCCTCGAGTAAGACACGATTAGTTTGTTAGATAAAGTTTTATATCGCATTACGTATTTACGTGACCTATGTCTCCTCGATAGCGCAGGAGAATAAAGTAGGTAGGATAGTTAAGAAGTAAAATAAATGCAGGATAAATGCAGGGTTGCTATGACATATTCTTGGAAACCTCTACATTTAGGATTACGACATCGTAGAAATGTATAAAGTTGCACGTAACACATATCATTTATTGTAAAAAGTAATTGTATAATAACACTATTCTCATACGCCTGCCATATTTATGTACAGTACACGATGTACGGAATCCGACATGTTGTGACACGATGAATAACTCGAAACTGACACGCTCACATTATTATGGGAATAAAGACCATTAAACACACTTGTTCAAGTCAAGTGCCCATTTCAGTCTTTAACTTTTCCAGCACCTTGTCCACTGTGGTCCCCGAGACTACCACGACTTTCTGTCGACTCCTAGAACCCTAGAAGAAATAATTGCTCCTATTACCCTGTTGACCTACGAAAAGATGATGTTATCGTTAGTAATGTGTTTGCGAGACTAACTCTGTCTAACGACACGTCCGATTTCCGCATTCCCAATACAGACGCCAAATATTTGACCAGTTCTGTGTTTGCCTCACCCTCGACTGGGGGTGCGGATATTGCCACACCCACTGCTTCATCCGAAATATCTACGACGTAATTATTCTTAAAGATGTAGCCAAAATGCTGCCTGAACGAACGTTACGCCAAGTTACCGGTTATATTATTGTGCTTCGCTCCTGGTTTCGCCTGTATCTTTATTCTCACGTTTCCATCTTTGTCAAGAACCACGGGACCTGATTCAGGCTAAAATACGATTGCCTTGTTGATTTTCACCGAAAAAGATTATCCAAATCATCGGAAATTAACATTACGAAAGATTTTATGGTAAGACTTCGGTGCACAGTTATTTAAAAAATTAAATTGCTGTGTGCCCAAAGGAAGCATATGCGAATTAATGATTTAATGCCAGTATTGCATGAATCATAGGGTGAGTTTTGGTTTAATAGTTTCGCTGAGAACTTAGTGAGCATTTCGGGCTTTTGAATCGAGTGTGCCAAAATTCCGAAAAGCGTGCTAGTGAATTGTTGAGATAACGTTGCCGGTAGTGAGTGCGGAGCGACCCCTAGTTGACCACGAGCAACTGGCGGGTGCAGCAGATAAAATGTCATGTTATTTTCTTAATAGGTGATCAAATCTCGATCACACACGAGACTCTCATTCCCGGAATATAATTCGGTAAGCCATGTGAGCCAAGACTAACCACTGACCTCGCTCGTAGTTCCTTTCTGTGTCTTTCCACCTTTCTTCGCCTGCTTGGACATCTCCCGAACAATCCCAAAATATTGCTGACCCTTACTCCGAAGCCACGAACCACCGAAATTCCACGTCATTTACCTCGCATGCACACCTGATAAAGCCGTACTTATAACCGTTCGCGTAGAATTAACACAAATGTTGCTTTTCCTTAACCTCAACTGCTCCCTATGACTGGTTGCGCGCCGCACTTGTGGCAGCACTGCCAGTCGAGATATCGATCGGCTCTCTGTACCGGGAACTTTAATACGCGCGTATTTCAATTCGTCTAATACTTGCACGTTAATGTTTAGATAATTTGATTCCTTATACTTTACAGTAACTTCTATTGTTTGTTCTGTGATCATATAAAGTGGCGAATCAAACATTCCAGCTAAACAGAATTGTCAATTTTACTTTGTACGCTTTCAATAAAGGAATTTACAAGCAGCAAGTACGTGTTGTCACAAGTATTGTCATTAGGACTTAGATATACCCTGAATGTTAACGAAAATCTAGGACAAAATGCCCAAGAAATTCGTCGGTGAAAATAGTAAGGCCGTCGCGGCCCGTGCGAGAAAAGCGGCAGCTAAGGAAGCGGAACATGCAAAGAAAGCAGCGGAGGAAGAAGACAAGGCTTGGCAGGATGACGACAAGCAGATCTTAAAGAAAAAACAGAAACAGGTATGTGTGTTCAGAACAATTCAGAAGCACGTAAGATATAAAAGTACATTGCAAGGTAGAGGAAATATTAAGTAACTGCGTTTTAATGTGCAGGAGGAGCTGGAGAAGAAACGCCTACAACAATTGGAGAAGAAAGCTGAAGCTAAAGCTCTTCTTGAGAAGGAAATGGCTACCATAAAGGTCGGGAAACAGCTACCAACTAAAATAACACGGGCAGATATTGCCACTGCTAGCGAGATCAAACGAAATCAAGTTCCTGGAAAGAAGCCTGCAAAGGAAGAAGAAAAACCTATTGAAGAGAATCTGAATAGATTAGCGATCGAGGGTGAAACAGCTCATGGAATCGATGAAGCTTTAACGATTCTGAGGTGAGCATACTACTTGCTGTAAGTTACTCGAATTTTTCGTTTTATACTAATTAAATATTGCCCTTTTCCTTAACAGTGCAAAGGATCCCGATGTCGACCGTCATCCTGAGAAACGAATGAAGGCGGCATTCGCTGCTTTCGAGGAGAAGATGTTACCTATTATCAAAGATCAGAATCCCACCCTGAGGTTAAGTCAATTAAAGCAGATATTGAAGAAGGAATGGATGAAGTCACCGGAGAACCCGCTCAATCAAAAGCTACTCTTAAACCGTTGATATTAAATCACGACTGGTCACAAGGGAAACACAGATGCAACTGCGAAAGCAATTCATGATCTATGCATGAACTGAATCATACATGTGTGGCGAACGGATCAAATATCTGTACACAATTTTATTGTAAACGAATAAGTTATACTCCAGTAGAATACATAAAAAATAGCATTGTATAAACTGTCTTTGGTGTAACTTATACGCAACTAGGTAGCCTCTACTCGATATATTACAAGTCAATTTCTGAAGAGGTCTTGTTTAAAGGCTGCGCTAAAGTTCGAACGTGTACTTTGATTGTCGTACACACGTTTTGGCACAATTGTTATAATGAATTTTACGATGTTCCTTTCCGATACGTTTTAAACTGACTACGTTCTCAAGAATATGAATAGGGAAAATCCGTATAAAATCGCTGTGTACAACTAATAATTATGTCATTAAAAATAACGAAGTATCTTGTGTATACATTGTCTGTCACTTCTTAAAAAACCTCGCCTATATACAACGGATTTCGGTTAGCCTATCAGTACACGAGTACATCATACGGCTACCATTTCTTATTTTTCCACAAGTCTATAAAACACTGTATCATATGGTTTAACTGCTCTGGACATTCGGTCATTGGACTATGGCCAGCTGCTGGGATTGCTTCGAGGAATGCTTTCAGCATAGTCTGCAACAATGTAAAGCAACACTGAAATCCAAATATTCAAAGAAGTTCTCGAATTTCAATCAAGCATTCGACACAAGCTGCAACCAAAAAGCGACATGAAGCAACGTACTCTCTCCATTTGGCACTCTTGAACGAGTGACACTTTATTGTCTCGCAGACCATGTATAAGCAGCGTTGGCGTACAGATCCTTCTATGGAAGACGTAGTCCCCTTCCGGCCAATTCATACCGTCCAAAACGTACTTCATATGCGAGGGCCACTGTTCCGATGATTCGAGGCCACAGTAAGGATGCTGACGTCCTTTCGCAGAGTATAGTATGTCTCTATGAAGACCACACATGAGAAAGGGCGCCAGGACCGCTCTGAGACAACAGTGACCAGCACTTTCCGTGCTTGGTGCTGCCAAAGGAGTAGGTCCTCCACCGGATATCAGGACGAGCTGGTGGATACTGCTCTCGTACTTCCCAGCCAGTGCAGTTGCAAAGCTACATCTGCAATCGATTAGAGGGATGCAGGCGCTTCGTCATCTACTCGATGCGGCTTCATTTCAATCGGATAAGGACTGGCTACGCTCGACCGACTAATGGAATTTACTTGCTGCAAGCAACGTGTCTTTGAGGAACAAACAGATCTCTGTCATGATCCCGAGTATGTGCACTTCTTTCCCAAGAATCTTCTCCTTGTTAAAGTGTCAACAAAACGATGGCTTTAGTATCAGTGCTCGATGACAGATCAATTTCGAGCTAAGGCAAACTTGAGTGGTTGTCACCAGCTCGGGACATTGGAAAGGAAGGATTTTATTATTGATTGAAAAACCGGAATTTCAACTCTGTGTTTACCCGAGAACTTGCCAGCTAATAATAATGCTTGCCTACGTGTTATAAGGTATAGTTCGACGAGTTTATTGCAGCCAGGACTTATTACCGCAATCGCTGTGTGTGGGATACAGACAGGTGCCAATTTTTGTGACTCTACTAAGATACACGTGTACGACGGGCTCGATGCGTGGCCTGACGGCTTAGCGAGCGGCCTACATGGCATGTTGCAACGGCCTCCAAAGAATTAATAGGACTCGCGTCGTCGTTATTACAGCATCACTTCGTGTAGGTCGTGATTGCTGGCCCCGACCGATCACGCTTTATCGCCGATAACATTCTCCACGATAAATATTAAAAGACTTTCGAGGAAGATGCGTATATCATCCTTTTTGCACTACACTTCATTTCGCCCTGACTTCGCCAAGAGAAACACGGCGCACGCTCCTCTGAACAACGCCTGGATAGGATACGCTAGGCGTCTTTGATCTGTGTTGCAATGCAGTCTAGCTTTCTCATATGATGGATTTCGAAAATGATGCACGTGTAGTTTCACCGGGTGGTTCTGCAAACTGAATGCGCACCGTTTCGATTTCAGTCTCGGTCTATTGATGAGAAACGCACACGGATACGGCGGAGCTTCAACAGGAGTATCGACAACATTTCAAATATAATGAGGCGATGTATGGACAGTCAGCACTGGCGAGCATAGTAAATCCTGAACAATGTTGGGAATGTAGATTAATGTGCTTTGAGGGCTACTCATTACCCGCTTTGTCGGAGAAGCGAGCGTAAGTAATCGCGCGGCTGCAAAGCGATTCAAACGTCAAGGAACTTTGTAGGGCCGAGATAGTCGATAAGACAGTCGCGGATCTACCCCGTAATTACGATACACAGCATACGGATCCAAACGGCCCAAGATTCGTTGCGTGATTACGACCAAGTTTCTGCGAGTCACGGCTAAATAATTCCATAATGCTAACGAAGCTACACAGGCCGATGCTTTATTAGGAATGTCATCCCGAGCGAGGCCGAGTGCTTGACCGTAGGACTGGCAAACGTGCTATTAGAAAGGGCGTGGACTGCTCACTTGATCTCTCATAAGTATCAAGATCTGAATGACAAAAGTAGATGTTGCTCCACCATTCTGAGCTACCAGACTTTTGTCTAACAAGTATGCCTGCTCGATTTTACTGCGCTCCTAAAGATACGCGAATGGCAATCTGGTTGGGCGTTATCGCGACCGGATTTCGCAACACTGTAACACAGATCGCAAACAGATCAGTGCAGCGGGGAAGGCGGATGAATGTAAGAGAAATATTTACCCGTAGTTATGCGCCACAATGACGCACTTCTGGCCCGGCTTGAAGGCATAGTGGCAGAGCACCGCGTCGAGGTCCCTCAGCAATTTACTGAAGTGATAATCCCTCGAGCGATCGGGAGCCGAGCTCATCCCATGTCCCAACATCTCAGGAGCAATGCAGGGATAGCCCAGGGTCGAGAAGTATTGCAACTGGTGTTCAAAGATCTCCGCGGAGGATCCGAAGCCATGCAGGAAGACTATCATTGGTTTCCTGTTTTTCCTAAATGTAACGAAACTATCTGGATTCTCAGTCAGTTCTTCTCCCAGATCCTGCCACTTCTCTTTGTAATCTTCCATTTCCATCGTGACAGGCTCTTTCTTTACTTCAAGGGAGCCAATCTTCTCGAGCCAACATCTCTTCTCGACTTTACTATGAGACGCGTCGTGTCCAGCTTTAAACTTCTCGCGCAGCTTCCCCATCGCCGTGACCTTCTTCGCCCTCAAGGACGAGCGGTTGTCGCTGTCCTTGAATTCCAGGCGCAGCTTCTCGAAACTGTGCTCGTTAACAGTTTCCTCCAGCTCCTCGAGATTCGCCAGCGGATCCTCTTCGAGCTCAAGATTATCCGGGGAGATATCAGGGCCTGCGGCGTTTTCAGGGGGCCGCGAGTCCTGCGGCTCGCTCCTTTCCGCATCATTCTTCCCGCTGACCCCCGTTGATCTTTCGGTGGCTCGCTCGTTGCTCAGGTGCTCGCCGTTTCCCGGAATAACCTCGCCGCCGCCGCCGTTCGCTGCTCTTCTTATCGAGTCCTTGCGAACCTCCGAGCTTGGCCTCTCCTTCTCCTGTTCACCTGTACTGCTCAAGTCCTCCCAGCTCGTTCTTAGCGCCGTCCTGCCGAACTTCTCGTTGATGATTCGCATCAAGGACTGCTCGAGGCTCGGCTCTTGATCCGGCTGGAACTCGATCGTCTCGACGCTATTTATCCCCGAGTCCACGCAATCCATCTGCTCCAGCGTTACTTCCGTGTTCATTGACTGGCGCAGGTAAAAGTCCAGGGCATCCGGATCGCTGGTCGAGCCGATGAACGCGCGGTTCACATATCCCCCATGTGCATAGACCTCGTTCTTGTATTCGCTTTGCTTGTCCGATGTGTTCTCCATGCGATTGGAATGAAAGGAGAAATTGATGTCGTTGAAGGAACCTTCGTTACTCGAGGATCTCTCGGCTTCCTGTTTCTTCGTTATCGGCGAATCGCCCTCGTGCCTCTTGTTCGTCGCTTTGGCCAATCCTTCCAGAGAGCATCTCGGGCTTCTCTTTTTCAATTGTATGGTTTCCTTCAATAGACCGTCCTCTGCTTTCGCCACGTACTTCACCGTATCATCGAGGATTTCCTCGAGGAGCATGTTGATGTACCTCTCCAAGTCCTTCACGATTTTATTTTTAATCGTTTGCTCATCCGCCTCTTGCTGATCCTCCGTAGTGCTCGGATCCGTCTTCCCAGTATCGTCAGTCTTATCATCAGCATCATTCCGCTCGGCTTCCGCCACGGGTACCTGTAGTTTCTGGAGATTCACGGAGACCCGCTTCTCCAGCTCCTCGATGGCACGCCCGTTCCCTTCGGCCTCGCACAGGCTCGTTCTGATCCGATTCAATTCCGCGGAGATAATTTGCTCTTCAGTGGTACTCAGCCGGCTCGAGCGCCGAAAGGAGCACCGGCAATTGCTAGATGAGTGGGGCCTCCTGGACCAGCGCGTGAAGAAATTGTCAATTATCGACTCCGGGCGGTCGTTCGTGTTCTCGTAATACCAGCCGCTCTTCAGCGATGGTCGCAGTACTCGCAGCGTTCTTCTCGGACCGACGATGAAAAAGTCGCAGTCTGGCAGTTCGACTTTGCCTGGACCGACGCGGTTCCTGTTCCTCCAGTACTCGAAGAATTTCGTGTACCAGGGCGACCCTGACACTATCTCTTCTTCCTCGACTGCTGCCATTTTTCCCAGTACACCTCGGCAGCCGCCCGATTCATAAATGTCGATTACCGCCTCACAAACTCTTGGCAATTAACTCCTTTCCCCACGACACTCTAACAGCCGATGTCATCGCTTCTTCTTTTTTCGTCGGTTCGTTGTCTGAGATTTTACGAGCTGTGTCCGTCACGCTCTTATGAGATAATTGCCGCCAGATGATCTGATGAAGCAATCGTCGGCCTGCCAGCAGCACTGGGAGTGGACCCTCGAGTATTCTTTTCCTAATGGCAGTAGTGTGATGCTGCTTTCTTGTACTTTTTCGCACTCGTGTCGGGCGCGACTTGCCTTTGCAACGAGCCACGCACGACTTGCGCATACACTTTCTGACTCACTGCCTCGTTCCTTGCTTCTCGGCAAATAAAGACGAGTTTCAACGGGTCGCGCAACCATGCAGTATTACACGATAGTCGCGAGATCCTTCCTTTGCGTTTCGCCTCGCCTCCAAAGACGGAATGCGCACACAGTGTTTTAGGCTGACCGTACGGTGCCTCTCGAGGAGAATGCTTTGATTATCCTCGCGTGACTGGCGAAGTAGCGTTTCCGGTGGAACTACTTCCTAATTCCTTCGAGTCCTTCCGTATTTTCAATCCCCCGAACTTAGAACAAGTATTACAGAAATCCTGACACTTGCTCCTATTTTTGGAATTTCACTCGCTAATTAAAAAAACTCCAACTCGATTTCTATTTCATGCCAAGTGGTTCCCGAGACTTTCGGTATTCTTATAATTGGCTTTCCAATTTCTTGATGATTCTAGTGCGTTTGATTAACGGTGTTTTCGGTCTTGCACCACTTTCCTACCATTTCCCGCGGTCGTTGCTACCTTGGCTGCGATTTCCCCGGGAAAAATCGAAAGTTACATTTCTCGTGGCGCTCCCGTACGCCGTTCACGGCTCGATGAGTCGCCGGCGATGATCGTTCCACCGCTGTAACATCTCTAATTGCGGTACTTGATGTTTCGACCTGCGGATAACGAGTCTGTTAAGAAACCGCAGCCAGCGATCTTGCGGCGCCATCGAATCTAACGCGATGCATACAAGCGAGGAAGAGATCTTCTCATGCTGATCCAGAATTACAGAGATCCTCAAACAAGTATTCGAGAGATCGAACATACCCAAACAATTAGACACGAGCTTCGATCGAATAGAAAGAAAAACTGAGCAACCACCATTTAAAAGCGATAGTTTCATTATTCTCTGATTAATCAACACAGTCTACTTTTTACTTCATGCACCTTCAACTCCTCGAAGAACGTCGGTAATTACCACAGCGAAGGTGACGCGACTTTTTGCCGGCCGCTTTTTAACAAGACGTGCCAGCAAAAGTGTACCAATGACACACATACGTACATACGTGTAATACATGAGGCAGCCGGTAGAAGCAACAGGTATAATGTCCCACAATAGCAGTGTGCAGAACAGCACAGATAAAGAAGCATGAATATAGATAATTTAGCATCCAACGCAAGTGCCGTGTAATGTCGCCACTAGTACTTGCGAAATGAACAGTTAGAATGATCGGTTCATGCAGGGTATCAGAGTAACGTGTACTTTAATTGGCCTACGTAACAGATGCATTAGTGACTGAAATACTGTGAATAGCAAATGGATGAATGACGAAGGAAGACGTGACACGAGACTGGAGTAAGAGACCCGAGTCGAATGATCTCCTTTACGAGCTATAAAAGCCGTATTAAAAACCACAGCGTGGCTCCGTGAATATACACGATGTCTAATCGGAAGTCAACAATATACATATCGACGTATATGTATAACAACAAGTATGTCATTCGACTAACAAGTATATTAGCCCTCTAGTCCCAATACGTCTCAATGCCAAGCGAATCAACGTCAATAATACTTATAGGAAATAGTAAGTAATCAATCCCGTTAACATGAACTTGACACGATGCTTCTCTTAGAGAGGCGAGGTTAATTCAGTCTCGCATGTCTCTCACGTGGGAAATATTTTCCATTGGCATACAATTCTGGAATAAAAACGTGCGAATACATCTGTAAGGAGATCGGAACTGCGAGAACGAGGTATTCGGTAGGTGAGTTTCAAGTGGCGGCTATAATCCGGCTGTCCGAACTCTCGAAAGTTGTTCCCGGCATCGTGATCGAGTTTCGCGAGTTGGGTGTCATAATTAAAAGAGCTGTCCCTTTTTGCTCGCCGCTGTATGCTAATGGGCGGACGATGGAAAGTTCGTTTCTCACTCGGTGGCGATACTTCCTTCCCAATTACGAGAGTGCACCGTCCAAGGAAGTAGCTCGCGATCTTTCCTACCGGCGATTCCCGATATAATTAGCGGTACATTCCAGCCGTATTATGCCGGCTTGCCGAATGAATCAACCGTATATATTTCACCGTTCAACGAGTTTGACTTGCATCGCTCGGAACCCGTTTCGAAGTAATGGAACTCGCCGCATCGAAACGGCTCGAGTCATATTCAAATAAACGACCCGTTAACCGTAATTGACGTTGATCCGACTCCGGTCAATACTGGCTTGATGCCACTTTAGAGATCACAAATGCCTATCAATCAAATATATTTTATTCCAATTGTACCAGCTGCTCCCATGTCCCTTGTTCCTTGTACGTGAACTATTTCCTTACTGGTTGTATCAGAAAGTTCGATTTTATATTCGAGTGATTTTAAACCCAATACCGGACCGGCTCTCTAAATCTCAGTGCGTAGTCTAAACGAAAGTGTCCTTGACAGTAGATAAATCAACAGCATGCATATTCAACATTAGGTTATGATGAATTCCAAACACAAAGTTCAGGTTCGTATTTCCGAGCACATTCCAGACGGAAATTCAAGAGTCTAGTGTCAAGTTAAAGTCAAAAGGAGTCCTTGAAAAACTCAGTCCACTTCATTCTGCAGCTCGAGCATATAGCGAAGGGGAGAGCAAACAAACTTAAAGGAATGTGGTGATAAGATGGTAAAGTGTCCTTCCGCCACCTTTCCAACGTGACAGTTAGAGGGATAGAAAGAGTGGAGGTTCGGCTTTAAGCGGGAAAGAGGAGTGCGAGGCATGCGATGTAAACAGGCAGGAAGGAGCCATTGTGTGACTTACCCCCGTTCGAGCGTGAACAGCCCTTTCTTCGACGGTCGCTCCGAGTGGTTGAAGAAAGCAAAGGGTCTCGGTGCACTGTTGAAATCCGTCGGTGGTGTGTCCACGCTTCGTTCACCCTTCTCGCTCGCTCTCGTTCCCGCTCTGCCACTTGTTGCTTCTCCTCGGCAGGGTCTCTCAACTGATGGCCGGTGCGAGCAGTGTGTGCACGAGGAACGCAGTAGGAGCAGCGCAGTCAGCACACGGCCGACTCGAACGAATCGGCAGTAAACTGTGAGTGAATGGAGTCTGTAGCGCGAACGCACTCGATGCCGTGGAGGATTAGCTGGGACGCGACTTTCAGTTCGCGGGACACACACTCGAGGATAGTCGAGTTTCTTCCTTTGAGTCAGACGGGGTTCGAGCGAGGCAGTGCGCGCTCGATGCGCACGCTGCTTTCAATTGAGAGTCGGCGGCGGCGAGGCGTGCAGTCGGACGACTCGCAGGCTTTTTTCACGGGCGCGAGGCGTGTCGAGCGCAGTGGCGAAGCCGAGCGGCGGTGGCACAGCGCGACGCGGACTGCAGGCGGGTGAGCGGTCGCGCCGGGCACACGCATTTTCGTGGGCGTCGAGCGGCGAATTAAAGCGCAAAATTAAGGACGATTGACACTGGAAGCGCCGCACGTCGGGTCACGGCGGCCATTGCGCGTCCTCGCCGCGCACCAGCCGCTTTCTGCGTCTCGCAGCGCTCGCGAGAGTGCGCTATCGCGCACCATTCCAGGATTCGAGAGAGCCCCCTTTGGCCTATCGGCTCCCCTGCCTTCACCACGCATCCTTGCACTTTGATTATTTAAATCTTCATTCTCCACTTTTATGCTTCGCCAGAGCTAATTGGCTCTATTTGAATTGGCTTCGGTGAATTATATAGAGTATTCAGACCGAAAACTTGATTGGATCTTCCTTGGCAGCAGCCGTCACTTAACATTCCTTTCAGTTATGAATAATCGGTTGAAAGAGTACTTATCCTTTAGACTACTAATTACGGTCAAAACGTGTATGAGATATGCAATTTTTTAGGGATAGAAAAGTAAGTATACTCTACCTCGATCAGGGTTGACAGTGGACAGATTCTGACCACAGTTACTTATTAAGTTCAAAACCAATATAAAATGTGTAATTTTGCAGTAGTACTGGAATATAATTACAGCATCCTGGAACTACAATGTGGAACACTTTATCTGCAACTAGTTATTAAATGAAGATCCTCCATATAGAAAATTGCTTGCTCTTATTATAAATTACGTTATATTATCAGACACGTAGTATCTGCTCTAAGACAGAGATCATAGACATTACAGAAGCGAAAGTAAAAATTCATCTTTCATTCATCAGATAGATATCACGAAGAGTAATACAGATTTCTTTCTGCTGTGATGAGATCTCAGCAACTCTTACTAAGAAAGCGGATGCGCAGCGAAAGAAGTTGTTCACACTTCTTGCTCCGGCGATTGTGTTATCCTTCTTGCTGTCTGGCATTAATGTTTTTTTCCCCCCTCCTGTAATGGAACGTCGTATCGGGTAGTAAAGCGATGTCTCCGGGCGACACTTCTTACGTTTTCTTCATCTGGTAAGACTACTCAACTTGTTCGAAAGCGTGTGCTCTCTTTCGCCGATACGATACCCGTTACTTTCCTGTCCGGCTTGAGTCATTGAAACTCCGGTCCGTCCACTTCCATTGATTTGACACCATGCTATCATGGGGTAATTAAATCTTGTTCGTTCTGGCTGCTCGCTATCCTTCGATATTGGTTTGCATGTCACTCTAACAGGATGATAGTAATTGAATCATTGCAGGAAGCCGGATTCGGCGCCCACAGGAAACCATCAATAACACTTCCGCGTCAGTACAGAGATATAATGCTGCATTTCCTCGTTTTCATGGCATCGGTACACAAGTCGATTTTAAATAAATGTAATAGTAATAAATACAATTTCCTAGATAATGAAACCTTGATTATTTTGGTCATTTCATGAAAGAAAATTTGATTCTTATAGAACAAAATCCTAATTGCTACTTGAGAACAAGTTCGCACTGCGAATGCACGTACGATTAGAAGTATGTAGCCGGTAGTCAAGAGTCATTAATATTCTGTCCGCCGTAGCTTTACCGTACGAGTGACGATTAAAATGATTTTCAGTAGTGGCCTGTACGGGACTTCGACCCAAATTATGGAAAATGCTGACACATATCCCGTCAAGTTCAATAAAGGCGATAGACAGGAGCAGGGTCACTCAAACTTTAAAGTATTACGTTTTCTGTGGCAGGGTCACATAATGGATGCCTCGAGTGATTATCAATGCGGAACACACAGCCAATCGATGATCAGTCCTAATTTAATCCCGTGGCAGCCGCTAGCCGAATAAGCCATCAGTGTCTATGGAAGCCGAGCGTGATCAAAGTTCATAATGGATTGACCTGTTAACGTGACTCGTGCCGTAAACCGTTTGTAGTACAGGCACACGTGTTTTGATCGATTGGAACCTCCAACCATTAAAACTCATCCATTAGAACAGTAAATAAATTAATGTTGGTCCACATGCAGCGATCTGCATACAATCGATGACGGATACGTAGTATGTTATTCCAAGTTATCACTGTTGACATTTTTAGGGCCTCGATTGACAGTCTTGTTAGTTTACGTTATGTCACAGTGAAAAATATCGTTGAGCAAACGCATTGTTCTCTCCACTACCGTGAACACTGGATATCGATGGATAGTGCAAATAGACAGTACGATAACCCATTTCCTTCCCGTGAATTATGATAAGAGCGCGTGTCACTGACCCGTTGATCGTATGTACTTCCCCGCAAATTCAGTATACATATATATTGAAAAAATGTCTGAAAGCCGGCAAAATCTAACGCGGAGATTGCACTATATCAATGAAGCAAATTGAATACGTGCCACAATTCCTATCACGGTGTCCCTGTGGTTTCAATTTAAACAACGATTGCCACATTGTTGACCAGCCACAACTATACTCGTGTGTGCACATGCACCGGCTTATGCAATTAGTAAAGGACAAAATTATGTAAGCTATTATTATTGTCCCATGTATGGAAATGCGCAATGTAGAAATGAAATTATGGAAATTTATTGAAATTTCGCGATTCCTTCGTTCAATTATAAAAACAGGACACTAAATTCAATCGAAATTGCGAGAATATCATAAATATGCATAAAATGGGAGATTGACTGAAGCGTCCGACTTCCTTTCGAGTGTGATTCGAAAGAGTCGAAACGTAGTCCTTCGCATAAATATATAAATTCTTGGAATGTTAGCGCACTGCGACGGGACAGATAGCGACACCTTTTTTGCACTCAGGGACGCGTGCAAATTTGCAGTGGGTGACTTACGCGATCTCGTTTTGCAATCCAAGCGAAAGGAAGTGTTACGTTCGCCAGGAGAGTCATGCGTCTGTAAACCTTCGCCTCTAGCGAGGTAATATACGATCGGAGGCGCGCGATTCGCTCGTTATCGTACGAAGAGTGTTTGCTCCCTGCATTCTGGATGCGTTATGTAGATCGTGTCACTATCGCATCCTGCATGCGTTCCCTTATGGAGTCGACGAGAAATTTCTTTCGGAAGCGTACAATCGGAGCTGGAGTCGCCAAATGTTTGCCGACTTTTGTGTGCAGCCATAGCACATCTTCCAGTTAAGTCTTCACGGCTTACTGATACAGGAACAAAAGATTAGAGATTCTGAAAAGTGTTTTATGATTCCATCATATATTCCTCAGTAATCTTTTATTGTGCCAGCAATACAATCTTTCAACTAAACTATTTATTACTATATAAATTATCTCTAAGATTGTGCAGGACTATCTTGCATGATTAACTATGAAAAATCAAAGCACGCCAATAGAAAAACCCTAGGTTTTCCCCCACAGAGAGCAGGTACACAATAACATATTTTCAAATCCTCGTCAAAAAGGACCTACGGTCATAAGAACGATTCTACCAAGACTCGACTTCCCCAAAAGGGTCTAGGATTGCAGAGACAAAAGGGGATGTTTCAAAATACACAGCGTGGCCGAGGTAGGAAGAGAGCGAAAGATGCAAGGCGGCGGCGGTTCTGCAAGCGTGATAAGAAGAGCAAATTTGCCCTGGCAATATGGGGGAAACGAGGGTGCCCGGTTGAAAAATTTACGTGTTAAAATATTAGCAGAGAGTGCGATGCCCGTCGTATCTCGGTTTAGCTTCGGCCAGGGCGCAAACTCCGGGCTAAGTACCAGGCCAGGTAGAGGTGTGCCATGTGTTGCGTATAGGTCGTTTACCCAACGGACAAGTAATATGAGTATAAAGGGAAGCGCGGGTACAGCGAGCGGGCTATTTCGTTAAAATACCTCGGCATGGATCCGCGAACCTTCAGCTTTGTCGTCGTTTTCGCCGGCCTCGTGTTCCTCAGTTTCGGCAGTCCGCTTCCGGAATCCACTGCGCTTGGGGATGTGACACCCAGCATCGATCAGGAACAAGTCTTCTTGGATTGCAAAAACTCCGACTACAGGACGTATATCAAATGTCTCAAGAGACAGAAGAGACAACACTTACCAGGCGATCGGCATGGAGATGCTGGTAATACTCGTAGAACGAAATATATTTAATCAGTGCAGAAAATTAAATCAAAAAACGAGTGATTTTTCATCAACTTTGATAGCCTTGCACGCAACCAGGTTTGCTTTAGTTTTTTGTAAAGTAATAAGAAATAATGATTTGCTTATGAAGATCCTCACTGTATGGAAACATGCATGAAGCTCTGCGACGGTGATCAGAATTGCGATTCCTGCCGCCGCTGTTTAAAAAAGACCAAGCACAGGCATCAAATCATCACGGAGTACGAAACAGAGTGCAGTTCTGGGGAATGCAAGCCCGCTGATAATGAGCCATCGGTTGGCGGTGCTCACAATTTCACGACGAAAATCGATATAAACAACGTCATAAACACTTGCACACCCGGAACACCTGGCTGCTCTTATCCGACCGGCAGTAACGCATCGCACTGTTGCCGTGAGTAGAACGCACCCCCTGTCATTTAATGTATTGTCAGCCGAATTTTTTCAAGCGTTACCTTGATGGTTTTGTCTGATTGGTAGCTGAATGTCATCCACCGACACCCTGTTCTCCTGTATATCCTCCGTCGCCACCGGGAATGTTTCCACCCTTTGGTGGTGGTGGTGGTGGTGGTGTTGGCGGTGGCGGTAACATGCTGACGCAATTCCAGTTGGTTCCACAGTTAACATTAGGACTTGGACTGGCACCCAGTTTCAGTGGGTGGCAGTACCCTTCTCAATGGCCTTACCCGCCACAGCCAACAAATCCGGTAAATTAACGAATGAATCATACGATTTTAATGACATGCCTGTCGCTAACCATCGAAATGACACCAGTAAAAAAACATTGCAGATACCGAATCCCCACCCGGTTGACTGCTCCACCTGCGGACACCCTCTCTTGCATTACAGATGTCACGTAACTTGTCATCCGGTGCACTATTATCATCATGTAGCGACCAACCATACGTGTCACAGTCCGTATTGTGTAGGTGGTAAGTTGGGACCTTTAACATAGTGAATATTAGTTGTTAGTGGTGTAAGCTTGCATGAAAGTTCCTCTCGGCGCAAAGGGTCGCGTTATAAAAGCAAACTTGCCCGAGAATTAATTAGCTTTTGCCTCGCCGGATGAAAGTTTCCCCGTGGGTTTTGGTAAATAGTAACATTGCGAAAGGAATGATAACTGTGAAGAATGTTAAAGAGTTTTAAATTGAATTGTTTTTGTTAATCTGCTTCTAAATTAGACAAGGATTAGTGTGGATTTTGCATTTATTGTTATGATAGTTTCCTCGAATTTCCACCCTCCGTGCTTACTCACGTCAGTGAGCAATCTCGTCAAGTACAAGGAATCATCGGCGCGAAAGATATACGGGGCTGGTGGACAGCTAATTAGTTGATGCTGCGCGAACTCGAGCGGGTGGATTTCCGGAAAACACGAGCTCTCCTGCACGCTTAAAGACTGCCGGGCTAATTGGGCCCGGCTAATTGTCCAATTAATGATGTGGCTGTTCCCCGGCGACAATTAAGAGCGCGCGCGGCTCCTCCTATTCGATCTACCTTAGATGCTTCAAAGCAAGCGGGTTACGCATGTTTACTACCAAAGTTTATCGTCCGCTTATGGAACAGACCCGAAAGGAAATTTCCTCAAGGATTTTCGACGAAGAGATTTAATGAGTGCCGACGCGCGCGCGCCTGTGTCTCACCCATGGGATTGCCGTATAATCAGATCCCGGATAGTCCCTGATTTATCGTCGACCTTTTTATTCCAGGATCGCAGGGTTAAACGAACATCTCAGCAAACTAAATGAACTGAACGAGTCCTACACGGTAACCAACTACACTTTTATATTCTGATTTTTATCATAAAGATTTTGGTACTATCAAGTTTGCCATATACGTCATATTTTATAACTACTTCCAATTAAATTTGCAACGGGTTTTTAGTTTGAAATAGAGCTATGTTGGATGTTCGGTATTCGATCGGTAAAAGCGTTCTGCGCCTTGGTGCTAGGCAACCGACACACTCCGGCCAATCTCTTGCTGCATACTGTAAGGAAACAGTATTTTTTATTACCTAGTGATAAGTTTGTACTTAGACTCTAGAATAAATCATTCACTGTTTTTCATTATATAATTCGGTACTGCCTATCAACTTCACAATCATTCATATATTCAATGTTTTATGGTTCTATTCTTTATGCCGCTGGCATTGATTGAACGATCAATAAGAATGATGTAAAAACTTATGATATTTCGCGAGTTATACGCTCCTTTCACAAATCCATCATTTCTCCAATCACGATTACGAATAAATTAATATAATAGAGAAGCTGAATGGTGAAAGGGAATGGGGGAATTTGTAACAAAGGCCTGCTAGTAACAGGAACACGCTGTAGCCCATTAACGATGTCTTCCAGCATTGCGTACTGATTTATGTGTATTAGTAATGTATTACACTGGAGGATCGGTTTCTCTCTCCTATATTTATGTAATTTATAGCACACGCACAGAGCCAGGCTGACCTTTCAATAGGCCGCAGCTTCCATAGGTTTGCATACTGCTCGCTATAGGATGCATGGTGGATGCTTCGTGATTTTACTTGGTGTAATGTATGTACTGGTACTAATAGATATACCCTCAAGCTGTTTATTACCAAGTCCCCCTCGAATAATTACTTTCCCACGAGGCGCTCGTGACCATAAACAAACAGTGATCGTCTGATATCGAAGCGTGCCGGTAGCCTCCTGCTACTTTTTCGATCTTGCACCAGTATTAAAGTTCGATGTCCTACCTTTACACCGCTCGTTATCTTCCCATCTTGCGGAGCAAGGCGCGGAAGCAGTAATTACGTATGAATGAACATGTCGGCTTAAATCAGGCATCGACGAACTAGGAATATTAATAGGGAATCCGTCCGAGTTCTGCGAGAGAGAGGAGAGCCCAAGCGGGAGAAGTGTGAGAGGATGAACGGAATAAATTTGGCAGTGATTCGGAAAACGGCGCAGGTGGTCAGTCGGTCGGGCGAAATCCAATCTAAAGTTGAGATTACCGATATCCTAATTCAATTCGGAAAGTCAGATTTTCCGCCTTCCCTCGCGCACTGCCACTCGAGAGAAAAGAGAGATACCTGTCGCTCGCCGAGAATTATCCCTGTCGGAGTCAGTTTGGAACCTGTAGAACAGGTTGGACTCTCCGGATAGCTTTAGGAGCGAAAAAGCCAATGCATAAATTGTCGACATCTGGTTTGCATTAGTACAACGGGCTACAATGGTGTTGGGATGGCAGGTTGGCGTGGAGAACCCCTCGTTTTTGGCGGGAGCTACCACATCGTAGAGGACAATTGGTGCTCTTCTTGGGCGAACCCCCACGGCGAGAAGGGCTAGGACGCGTCAGGTGTTGGAACAGGTGCTCGAATGCTGGAAACGAGCGCGTTCGATCGTGGCTGAGGTGTAGCCTAGCAAAACACGGCAACATCGATACTTTACGACGGCAATAGTCGGCTGCGAGAAAACAGGCACAATTGTTTGCTGGTTGGAGGGACAGGTGAAGCGAGAGAGGGTCCAGCGGTTCTCGGGGTGCAAGTGCATGCCAAGCGAGTAAATACCGTCATCATACTCGAATACTAACGGTGATCGATTCGCACTTGACTTCACAGTGGAGTTGTCGTAAAGTCGCCCCCCTGTACTTCGGGGAAGCACCCACCACCTTCCAGGAGGACCACGTGGCTCGACTGGTGGGACAGACCTGCTTCGAAGGAAACAGACTGCCACCAGCAACACACCACGCCTCTTTAATGTGTCACCGACAGGTATACTTAGTTTTATGGTATGGGGAAGGTACCTGCCCGCATCATTGCCGTATGCACAGCCCCCCGGGAGTAGCACGGTAGTCGCGCGACTAGGGAAATTCTATGCTCGAGACGCATAAATCCTCTCGAGTAATTTCAGCCGCTGCCCGCCGGGGATAATGGCATCGAGGAAAGTTCATTCCCTCTGCGAGATCTCTATTTATCGTACGATCCACAGGTAGTAGAACGCATTCGAGGACCTTTCGATCGCTTCGCTTTAATTCGCCGGACAATTAGTTGTAGCCGGAACTGTGGATTCTACTGATCGAAGGCCGATCCAACTGTTCTTCGAACCTCGAGAATTATTACCGCGAAGAATTCGTTTCTACGCTCTACCCGACCAAACTTTCACGCTCAGGATTTCAATTTGTATATCCATGTACACGATGATCTATGCGCGGCGAGTTTTGTTAGGGGATAGTTCGAATTGGCCAAGGATGACTTGACGCGGCTGACCCGTCCGATTAAAAATATGTCGGAGGCTTGAACCTATTACGCATTTCGTAAGACATCGGATAAGGTTGGATAATAGCGAAAGTGGTCGCAGCATCCCGCCGTGGGAATTCCAACTTGTTTCTCCTACACAAGTGTACGTGCATCTGTCTGTTGGCCGGGCAGATGTTGTAGTCGGTAGAGTTCCAGATGCACCATTCAAAGAACTAGTGGACCAATGACTCAAGTCGCTTGCTGTCCTGGTGAACCTGTCGTCTGTTTACAGATCTTTCGAGCATCTTCTCCCTTATTATGTAGAGCCTGAGTCATCTGGCTGTCGTGTCTCGCTGCCAGAGAAAGCATCACGTACTCAGACACAAGCAGATCCACACATGTCCTCGCGCCGTTCCCACTTGTTGCAAGGATACAAATTACAAGCTCTGTTTGAACTTCTTCCATCGATCTCAAGAAATTTGCATAGCTACCAGCAGCTACTCAATTGTAACAATTGCGGCAAATGGGAAACAGGTGCATCAGGGTAACCCTTTGGACAATCTGAATACTTTCACGGAGAAAAAGCGACCACCTCTCTCGCACAATGAAACTGACGCCACGCGTTTTTACGGTTTCGTGCTCCGAAGCGGTTTGCGGTTACCATTGGAAGTCCCGCGCGAGCAATCACGCTGCCACGTTTGGCGCAACAAAGATGTTGACGAAGAATCTATATTTTCGCGTTTTTAGTGCGGCCCAGTTGGAATTTGCCTAATACGTATACTAGAGAACCTGTTTAAAGTAGTCGCATAGACTCTCAGTGCTTATGACTGTCGTTTAAGGTGCGGTCTATTTTCTGTATCAAGAAATCTAGAGATAATAATAGCTGGCGGCGTAAATGTGTCCAGCTTTACAGAATAGCAATGTAATAAGCCTGCTATCGGACTTGTTCTGATTTGTAGATCAGCGTAACACTTTTATTCGGGCAAAATCGACAGGCATTCCGTGGAGTAATTTTAGTCTGATTGCGCGTCCACTAAGCGTTCGATAAGGCCGCCGCAGGAGTCGGCCTTAAGTTTCGAAATTGCAATGCCATTTATCGTTTCTTTGATGGGATCATATATTTCCCTGGTGCACGCTGCCATTACAAGCGCTCATACGTGAAACCACAGAAAATTGCGCAACCACTCGCTTTCCTCTTTTTCCATTACCACCCTAAGGAGGGCATCACGGGTGCCACGCACTCCTTGTAATTTAATGACAGCGTTCCCCGCCGCCAATTACAATCTGTACACCTACGTACACCTTGCGCGAGCGAAAGGAATGAGAGAGATTTTCAATAAAGCATCGAAGAACATTGGATTTCGGCGAAAACATCGTACTATTGCCGGCATACATTAACCGAGAACGATGTACATTAAATGTTAAACGGGCGCAATCATTATTCAACGTCGCCATTAAACAAATCGCTGCGATCGGATTACCAATACTTTTTAGAGACCGCATTCGCACCAGTCCATAGAAATAGGAAGATTAAAGCTTTCACGCATTCATTAAAGATACGCGTGGAAAGAACCGGCGGCGGCTCAGTATTCTGGACCACCTACAAGGATTACGCAAAGCATCCTGTAATTTGTCTTAATCCCTAATCGAACGGGCGGATTATCCCACTCGAATTTATTTCAAGTTGGCGAGAAAAAGTGAGGAGCAATGCCGGTGTAGAAAATATCGGAGGTGCGCGGAGCTATCTAGCTGGGAAAGTGATAGGTCTGGTGTATGCAGATTCGCCGTAAGTGCTGCCTTACATCGTAATTGTATTGTTGCGGTGAACAAGGACTGGTGCTTTCTCTCTCTCGCTCTCGGCGCGAGTTCTCGGGACGATAAGAATTTCTTTTCCGTGGCACGCTCGGGACAGCGTGGGTCGTCCTGTCTCTCGGAACAATAAAACGTACCACGGAATACCACCACCGCACCGTCTCCGAAGCATCACGGACACTTGCGAGTGAGCGAGAGCGAGAGGAGCTGGTCCTTTTTCTCCCGCTGAGCGAGGCCACTTTGCGCGAGACGTGCACTTGATCCTGGAAGCAGGATTAGCACAGGGCGCAGCAAGTGCCGGAGCGCGGAGACTGTCGCTGAAGTTTCCAAGAAAATACTCGAACCTCCTCCCTCCTCAAATCAGTGCACCTGAGCTCTCTCACTCGACCAGTCGGAGGAACGTATTCCCGGACACGCATTTTCCTGGCCTTGATCATAATGTGTATGAATATGCACCGACTCGAAAAGGAAACAGGGGAACACTCGTAGAATAAATAGGTTCCTGGCATACTTAATGGCACGTAGGAAATTTCTAACTTGATAACAAAGAGGCAAATGATAGGGAAGCCAACCAAGTAAGAGGTACTGCGATCGTTCGATCTATCCACAAGCAATTTCGCGATCACCCTTATGAACTGCCACTATCTAAATCGTATCGCTTGTAAACACGAAATTGAAATTTCTCGCCACCCCATTATGGCGCGTGTACTCGCCGCTCTAGGAAATTGCTATCTTCGATCCCTACGACTCTCCGCACCTCCTATTAATCTAATCCAATAAATGTGAGCGGAGAAATAATCTCGAACCGCTAAATAAACTCTCGTTCAATACACCGATCGAATTACGAAAACGAGTAGTTTCTTCGTTACTTTCAAAATTAATATTTATTACTAGCGTATTGGAAACTATAAAAGCGTTACAAAATAAAGAGCGCTAGCCAGCTAGAAGTTGCGTGGTGTTAGAAATATATGCGAGAAGGTTCTGCTCTTAATCTGCAGCTGGCGGTCGATCAAACTGCTCATACTTTATAGAACAAGCGTACGGCGACGATAGACCACCCATGGACCTGGCCAAGCGGGTTCTCCTCGAGCGGGTTCAAAACTGAGCGAGGCTAGCTCCCCATACTGTCCGGCGGGGTATCCTGCGATCGGACTTCCGCCAGGCTACGTGGTAACAGTACACGCCTTCGAGGCCCCATGAAGAAGTTGGACATTAAATTTTCACGGTTCAGTGCCGGCGAGCGCGCGAGTGTTTCTACGGAGGCATCGTACACACGTTCGGCGACGACGAGTAGTATGAAGGGAGAGAACGACGACGATGACTGGCTGCCTCTTGGGGGTTGCTTGAAGAGAGGCCACCGGTGTACGCGCCGCCGCGCGGCATGTGGCACTCGCTCTATCGGAGTCCACGGTGGTCCCAATTAAATGGTGCACTCGACTGATCTAATTTCTATATTGCTACTTCTTCTTCCGCCTTCGCCACACTCCCTTCCGCAGGAAATTCAGCGAGTAATTAGACGCGCCGAGCGGACACCTTTGTCACAAGAAAACGTTAGGCTAAGCCAGGAACACACACACACACACGACACCATTGGCACAAATGGGCATTAGTCCCCCTACATGCACGTTTGCTTTATACTAGGAAATTGCAATCGCGCGGGAAAATGTACCAGCGAGATACTAGCGCGCTCTGTAATTAAGGGTGAGTCCAATTAGTGTCGTTTTACAAACACCACGGAATAACCGGGAGTCGGGGCCTCGGTACATCCGTTTTCGATGATCGCGTTGGGAGAAAAACTCGCCTAATTAGGCCTCGTCAACTGTCATTAATCAGCCGAGACAAATGCATTTGCCGGATGCTACACTTGTCGCCAGCATTCAGCTTGCTTGGGAGAAAGAAGACGCCGTGGTAATACGGGAAGCCTTTTAGAGGCGGCAGGAAGTCGAGGGTGATTCGGCGACAAGTTCCATAAGGTGCCTCTTTAAGCGGCGGCCGTCGAGAGTCGGGACGCCGCCGTGGCGCACCGGCGGCGTCGGCTATCTTAAAAGGATCTGGAGACGTCTCCTTGCATTACAATGCGAAACACGACAATTCACCACCTCGCTAAGGATTATCAGGATTTTACGGTCTGTTTAATTCGAGCCTTCAATGATCCTTCGGCCGACCGCCACTTAGATTGATTCTTATCCTTTCCCCCCTCGGCGTGTAAGCATTGGCTTAATTTACCTCCACTTACATCCGACGAAGCAAACATCAAGGAGCCAGAACGATTTTGCATACAGGGATATCCGCTGTACCGGGCGAAAACCACATGAAAAAATCGCCGCGTGTCTCGAAGCAGCTGTCCTTGAAAACTCGCTCTCTCGGGCGCAGTCTGACTCAGCTAGCTCGAGCGAAATTGCGGTTTAATCTTATTCAAATTCACTCTGAAACCATGATTGGGTGAACGGGAGAAAGGCGGGAGAGGAGGAGAAAGAGAGATAGAGAGCGAGAAATGATCCGGCCGGAAAGTAGAATAGAAAGCCATTAGTGAGCACAGGAAGACAAGGACATGGGAGGCCTGATGACTTCCATAAGGCGCCCGAGGCGTCGGAACGCCGAGACGCCCGCCTGGTGCTCAATGCAAGGATCCACTCGAGCGTAAAACGATTGGTTATATTTAGTATTGTTAAGAGTGAATGGAAGTGTACGTTGCGAGTTGCCAGAAGGGTTGCGTTGCCTAGGTTTCACGGAAGGACCGTTAGCTGGCCGGCAAAGGATAGGAAACAGCGGAATACATGGTCGTCCCGAATGCCTCTAATAAAATGGCTAACAAGCATTGCAAGCCTACACAATTCCCCGAACAATTAGAGTCGATACTTAATTGCTGTGCCAGCGAGGCAGTGACTTCAATTCCTTCGACTTTCTTTACGGTCATGTCCCTCCTTGACGGTTCCAGGCTGATTGTCTTCGACTCTGCGCCGCCCCTACGTGACCAGCTATAACACTTAATTTTTTTCGCCCTATATTTCCTACGACATATTCCTGATATATTACTATATTTTTAGTAATATTAGCCGACGCGTAGAACTCTCGAGATTTACCACTTGGTTTTATTGCGGACACTTTTCCAACGGTATCTTGGTGTCCCTGGAGGACGACATTTTGGTCGTATTCTTATATTTTGCTTGGGAAAGAGGGAGTTCGGTGCTCTACCTGAGCTGAGCCGTAAGTCCTCGTCTCTTCACCGTTTCGAAATGCCGTGACCGACACGCTTAATCCTAATTCTCGCACTTCCAGCGTGATTTATGCGTTCGAGTTTTGTTGCTAATTTTGCTCGCACTCCACGAGCGCGCTCCTAACTAAGCATCGCTCGAAAGGTATTCTTCGCTAATTTGGACCGTGACCGGTTAAATAATTATCGAGAACAAATACTTAGAATGGCACAACGGTGGAGTTTAATTTTTGAAACAAATATCGACGTGCACCGCGTATCGGACGTGAAAAGTTCACATTGCGCGTATCATTGAAATATTAATGCCGTAATATCACATTACTGAGACCTCTCCTGCAATTTAAATCGGAGCTTTTAATTATCTCTGCACGGTAGACGAATTAGCTATACTTAAATTGCTAATTAAATTCAGCGCTCACTGTTGGCTCGAGAGGAATAGTAACGTCGAGACGAGAGCGGCGCGGATGTTTAACGAACCACCTGAATCCTGAAAATCCGAGCGACGCATGGTATGAATATTAAAGAGTCGGAGATTTCGGAGATTATATCTCGTTGATGTAGAGTTGACTTCGATAGAGGAACGATGAGGGGAGTAAGCTCTTCCCACGTGGCTCCACGTCACCTGTCACTGGATTCTCCCCGACTGTTATTCCGATTAAGGCAAGGACTTTATCAGATCTTCAGGCAACAATGATTTAACGAAGCATTATTTTCTCCGAGTTTATTCTCACCAATGCAACTTGCGATTTCGGTGTAAACATCACGAGCTATCTAAGATTTATTACTAACTGCCTTTCGGTTATCTCAAATACACAATGGATCCATCGAAAAACGTTGAAAGGTAGCGATGCCGCTTGTAAAAATCCCACGCGAAAATTCTCCCACCGTGTGGCCCGGCAGGATTCGTCCAATTTGTTGTCGAGCGATCGGCAGCCAATGGCAGGAAAACGGATCGGCAGGTTTAGTGGCACGAGCGAATAATTCATAAAGCGTGGCCGGTAGACTCTGCTGGGAGAAACGGGTCTACCGCGCGCCATGCATTCAGACGTTCGTTTCTCGAGTGCACAGTTAGTCGCATACAATAGCAGAGCGAGCTTGCGACCGAAGATTACCAACCAACAATCCGCTTCGAAATGCAAACCACCGCCATTCTCATTCAACGAGACATTTCCGCAAAACTGCCGCGCCATTCTTCCCGAGCGTCTTACCTTAATTAACCCAGTGAACCGAGCCTATTTTTGAAGCGCACTCTGTCCAATAGAGAGTACACAGAACGCCGCGGCGAACTTACTCGCAAGAATTAGTTGCGTCCGAGGGAAAAGTAAATGGGCAAGAGAAAAGAGAGAGGGGAGAAAGCGAGGACATAACTTAGGTGATATCTCGAGCGCATAAAACGTCTGGGACGAGTTGGTTATCAGCGCGGCGGCGAAGTTCAAGTGCAGGAGGTCGAAAAATCGTGAGTAGCGTCACGTAGCGGCGATGCATCCTGCCGGATCCAGGATTCACAGTTAGGTCCGGCACAATAGGGAGAGAAGAGCGAGACCGAGGGAAAAGGACACGGGGCAACCGTGGATGCTAGGTGTGGCCGGTTACAAGTATTGCTGGCGGTGAACCGTACTCGCAATACGAATAAAATGTAAATTCGGACGGCTACCTGAGCCTCCTCCTCCCGACGACGACACTCCGCCGGCTATCCTCCGCTCCATGAACACCGTGAACAGTTAACGGCCGCTACAACTTTTGCGAGATTGCACGCTCCTCGACCCTTCCTCACGACGCCAGACCACGCGATCCTCCGTTTCGCTTGATCTCTTTCCATTTCAATTAAATACCAACCATCCACTTCCTTCTCATTCTCAATCTCTTCCTCTTCTCGTTCTTACATTGTTCTAATCGCTTAAATAACTTGAAAGCCTCCCTATCTATCTGCCGGTGTAATTTGTGCGCAGTGCACTATGCGCAAGCATAGCTTCCACTCTGGCATCTGTACATTCTCGCTTTACTTGAGAAAAATGTAAATCAAGGTTTTATTTCACGTCTCGGCTGAATGGTACCTATCGCTGTTACTTGTCAGGAGTTTCTCCCGGACGCGCATGATGTATCGACTATCCGGCAATTGGCTCGCGAGACCGAAAAGGGAAGACAGCCAGGATTAATACATCCGTGGTATCACTGGCGAGGCTATTGAAGCGCGCCAACCATATAACACTTCATTACCTTACCTTACGTTGTAATAGTCATGGATTATGCGCGTCTTAGATCTAATGAACTCGTAATCTCGTGTTTTCCCTCTACACTAGTACTCCGAGTGGGTGTTCGTTCTCTTAAGTGCACACTATTGCATCTACGCCCTATTATCAAGGAAGGGCAGCCATTTCCGAATTATCAGGATTTATTGCTGGTTAGTGAAGCAATTTACGAGAAACGGAAGAAATACGGGAAAGTCGAAACAAGGGGGACGATCGCAAGGTGGAGTGTTATTCGAAGGTGGCTTAAAGAGTGACTCTTCCCGATGATATCGAAAGGATGAGACGAAGCAAGCATCACTCGAGGCCACTCACTGGCTCTCCTTTCCTTCGGTTTGCATGGTGGAGAGCCGAGTTGCTATAAAAAGCGCGATCGCGAAAGAGAGACGGCAACTCGATAAACCTTTTAATGCTGACAGGGCGAGGGCAGACCGCGCCAATTTTGGTCGGCGCTCGCTCGCTCGCTCCTCCTCGCCCGGGCATTACGAAAGCATCCTCCAAATTGATTCGAATTATTCCCGATCGGCCGTAACGAGAAAAAGTTTATGCAAGATCGTTATGTTCTCCGTACCGTTACACCGGGTGGTTCAGCTTGCACTGTCATCGGAGGAAATTACATGGCTCGTAACTAGTTTCGGCCTTAATTCGCAATGGCCATTGCAATCCACTGGCAACAGCTCTCTAACTTGGCCAACGTCTATTTAGCAGGAGTATACGAGTAACCGGTCTCGTACTCGAACATACTCGCGTGTCGCATAGCCAGCTTGCACCTCGGAAGCATTTCCGTCGCGAACATCGCCGTCGTTAATTTCTGTTTTTCACGCAGCTGAGGTGATGGCGAGCGGGCGAGCGGGCGAGCAGGCGCGCGCGTGCTACGTGCACGCGCACCGAGCAGCGAGGAGTTCAAGGTGCGCAACGAGCGGTTGCCCACTGATGAGAATCCTCACCTGTCCCTGGCAGGCGCCCCTACCCAGCCACCCCTCTTGTTTAACCTGTTAATTATTGTTTGCAAAGCCGCTGATGCGCCCATTGTCCAACGGATGCGCTTTCATCAGTGCATGGTACGTTACGAGCCATCGATGCCTGCTCGAACCCGATCCGCCAAAGGGACAGACCGAAGGGAATTCCGTCGTGGCAAAGGAGCCACCGTGCGAGCTTAATCGCTTCTATGCAGAAACGATCGATTAAGGGAGGAGACGATTATCGACGCTAATCAGTGCAATGATCTTACAAAGCGAACAAGCTTGCCAAATTCAATGCGTTGTCGTTTTAGCAGGCGGAGAGCCGGGATTTCCGTGGTGTTCGTTAAGGGATAATCCGGGATGAGTCTGGCGCGGCTTTATGAGTGATGTCTTAGGCTCTCAGGTACCGAGAAATTTTCAGCACTTTTCTCACTCTTCCCCTCTTCCTCCTCTCTTTCTCTTTCTCTCTCTTTCCGTCTCCGAGACACAGACTCGTGATATTTATGGACGGACTTTCCTGAGGTCAACGCCAGAAAGAATAGGGCGGCGCCGTCTTCTTTCACAAGAACTCTTTTTCGCTGGCTCTGCCAACGCGACTTTCCAAACGTCCGAAAGAGTATTGGAACACGATCGCGCATACATGTTTCTTTGTAAGGAGTCATTGGCGGTCACGAATAAATTAGAATAAGTATGGGAGAGTCGATGACATCGCCGAGTATAGTCGGTAGCCGGCGGTGTATGCTAATGCGTAGTAGTAAACCGAGTGAAGGGAACATCGGGATCGAAGCTACCAGTCATTGTTCACATAAATTAGGAGATCGCACTAATCAGGCCTACACGCTGGCCCGCGGCAATTAAGCCAAAGAGCGAGCTGCCGTTAACTGAATATCGCCGTGCATAAACTGTCGTCCTCTACTGCTTGCACACATTGCATCTGGAAGGACGATCAGTTCCTTTTTTTCTCTCTCTCTCTCTCTCGATTTTTAACCACTTGCAGTGCATCCCGCTCGTATACTGCCACTGTCATTAGATAGCCGAGCGCCGGGAGAACGGAGGTTTCTCGCGGGTAACAGCAATTTCGAATTAGCACACGCAGAATTGCTGAGCAGCGTACAAGCCGCAGAACGTCCTCCTATCGAAACATCTGTCAGCGATAATAATTCTCGTGCGATCAGGGCCACCCCGAGTTCCCGTCGAATCCGCGCAACCTGCCCTACCTCTAATTATCGCTTTCCCGAGTCACGGCCTTTAATTAAACGACGTTCAAACTCTCGCAAAACAAGCTTGCGCGGTGTATTATTAAATTTTCAATCCACTCGCTAACTCGTATAACGACGACACTTCCAGGCGCCAGAAAGCAATGTTTTCCAACACCTGACAGCCACCACGGAGAAAGTAAAAGAATGAGAAAGAAATGGTTGAAATAATTCATCGAGGAATGCTAGTCATGTCTTAATGAAAATCAAGATTCTTGGTACAGAGAGGAATATCTCGGGAAGGTAGAGAGTATTGAGAAAAATTTCCCGATTGCTTTCATCGGAGATGTTTGTCTGTAGTGTTGCGGGTGGTTCTGCGATCGACGGTTCAAGGCTCACGCCCATCATGCACCGATAGCCAGGGATCCCGGGTAATTTCGAGGTGTGTTATTTATGCGGCTTGCGCAAGTGCGCATACGCGCCGGAGAATGTCAAAATCCCAGGCATCCCTCGATTCATCATCCGCCTCGCACGTACGCGCGCGCGCCCCACGCCAGAGAGGCGTAGGCTCGCCGAGGTGTTTCTTAAGCGGCGGCGATGTTCTTCCCGCAGACCCACGCATCTCGCCTTGGAACATTTTAGATTAGTGCTTCCAGATAACGAAGCCGGCTGTCCAGCTTCGTGCGTACTCCGAGCTTCGGCACTCGTTCTGCTCGAGAAATCGGCAGACTTCGATCCTCTCCGCCAACTTCTTCCTTCTTGATAAACTCGCCACAATAAAGTAACGCACTATCTTCACCCGCCGTTTCTCAATGCCGATATTCCTCCTCCATTCCGAACCACCTGATGCTCGACCTTGACACGTCTTGCTCCTCCAGCCTGGATCTCGTTACAGAGATATACATCGCACGTGTCGATTCCTCGCGCGATCCACCGCTCTAATTAATCCTGTCTAAGATTTCGGCGAGCCCTTCTTTCCTGGCGACACTGACAGCCTATGTTGTACTTGTTATATTTTATATACAATGTTATCCTGACGTTCTATTATTAATTTAATTTGATAAGGACTCGTTTATGTGACAGTTTTTGCAACATCATTTGTTGGTTTGTCCAGTTCAAAGGAGGTTTACGAGAAGAGCTGGTAGCTCTCGGTAGAATATACGGTGTGTCTCTATGGTAGGAACTGCATAGAATGCTTTTTGTCGAGGCCCAAGGCCTTGGCGAGATGTGAATGAATCTAGAACCTGTTCCCCTCTGCTGCTTCTTAGCCAGTCGTTTCATCCTCTTTTCGAAGTCAAGCTCGATAGGCTTGCTGAAAACGCGCTTAGAAACGCTTGAATCACCCTTGTTACATTCGCTAGAAATATAATGCATCGTGGCGGCCTTTATTGCGAGCTTTCCCAGCTCCCAGTTCTCAAGTATTCTTCTACGAAAAGTTTGACAGGACAAATCGACCATTTACTTACAAAACGCTGTTGTGTACAATATTCAAGATGTCGTGCCACCGGACATTTCCCATTTAAATATCCAGACCAATATCCATTTCCATACTGGCCGAACGTCATACGATGTGTCCTTCTTTATCACTCCATCTCAACGGAAACTGATAATTTTGCGACCCATATGTTTGCTCGAACTAGGGTAATCCCTGACACAGTTTACTGTGACCCTGCCACCCTGGGCCACCCCCAACCCTCGATCTATCTCTATCAATCTCTATGTATCTGCATCCACGGAATTCATCTGCATTTTTAGTTAATCGGGAGCGGGAGGAAGTATTTAGCGGGAGCGCGGACAAATTGATTGATGGATTTTACAGTTGTCGGTCTAAAATTAGAAGTACTTTTCCAAGGCTGTTTGCTAGGAGCTACCTGGGAACTGGGAACCGGCGTACCCTCGGACCTTCCCCACCCCAGGGCCCACGTGCACCGAGGCGTAGGCAGCGCCGGGTACCTCGACTCGTCCTGGTACTCGCTGCGTCGACGGCGGCAGTTTCGACAGAGTCGTGCCGGCGAACGCCTCTCTCCTGCGATCCGATCACTTCTTTCCATCGATACATCAAGGATCACCGGGATCAGTCTTCCTTCGGAAAGCTTTTAGTGCGCAAACATCTCTCGCTTCTCTCGCGCTCTCTCATTCTACTTTCTTCTCTCGTTGCCGAGTGTGATAGAAGCGTCGTCGGAGTGAATAAGTTTCTCCGAGGCTGCGCAACTTGGGATTGCAAGCGCATCTGAGTATGCACTGATGATCCGGAAAAGTGGTGTACAGTAGGAGGTAGGCTCAACAAACTATTGCTTTTATTTCGTTGTTGCTTCGGGCAATGCATGCGAGTGAATGCTGAGTGAGTGGTTAATTAGAATCTCGAATTGTTTCGCTTTTAAAAGTGAAGCGCCACGTATAGTTTGGACATACGTGACCTTGAACTCGGAGAAGAGTGAATGAAAAGTTGACGTTTTTCAATTATCGATGTTACTGCTTGCCTTGGTTCGATAATTCAACTGGACGCGTGCAAGTTTTCCGCAGCTTTTATGGGGAAATTCGAAGCCTTAGCAACTATTGCTCCTTTGTGGCTCTCGGAAGCTTATGGAAGCCGCAATCCGGCAAATGGTACGGTCCATTTTTGGCTCGCCCCATGCAGACATTCTTTTATTCCCTTCGACATGCTGCGCTCAATTGAACGATACAATGTATACTACGAACATATACTTGACTCGAGTGTACGATATCTCTCTCTCGATTCCAATTTGTCGCCTCGAGAATGTTTTCTTCGAACGGGATGTTTACACGGCCCCGGCAACTAGAGTATAGCTGCTTGACATTGAGCACGCGAGAACATATTTTCGAATTTCGTACAGTCCGCAGTCGTGCTTGGGGCACGTTGGGAATTTGAAAGTGCTTTTGCGGCAGAGGCCGGCTGAGTTTCATCGTGATTGCGAGGTGTCCCATTAAGGAGTAAAAGTTGCCGCCATGTCGCACGAGGTATGCCGATTATTCTTCCGGCTGATTGTAGCCGGGCAAGTGTTTCCAACCAGTGTAAATTATGTAAATGGACAACTGCACCTTTTACCCCGAGTTGCACTCGAACGTATTCGCGCCGCTTGTACGATTCTCGGTTTCTCGATCATAAATCATCTTGACGTTCTTTCCCATAAAGAGTAAGAATAGGCTCGGCTGAAAGTGGGGTGGGGGGGTGAGGGGGCGAGGGGAAGGTTCTCGAATTGTCGGCAAGTTGCTTCTCTAGTGGAGTGCCGGCGTTATCCGGTACGTATTATCGATAATGGGCGCTAGTTCAAGTTGCACGCACAGCAGCAGCCTCCCGTGATCCCGTAATCCGCTCTATATAATTCCCGTGAATCCGCATATGTTCGGCACAGTGCGCGCCGCGCGTCCTCCTTAAAATTCCGCCACTCGTAATCCCGGATTCCCTTCGGCGAACTCGAGCGAAACAGAGAATGGGAAAGGGTTGGTTGGTTGGTCATGGCTTGCCACAAACAGCAAAGGGGCAAGAGTGCGGTGCATGTGGCATGCCAACGTTCTGCATTCTCTGGCGAAACGTAGCCAGGACAGTTTACGAAAAACAATACGGCAATGCTGAATCCTCACGCTGAGAGGAGGAGGAGGAGGAGGAAGAGGAAGAGGAGGATCGGTCGAAAATATATATACAAGGGGGGGTGGTCATGTGGCTCGGCAAATATTTGAGGGCTCGGCCAGTACAGGCTGGTTGTGGCAACGCCAGTACGCCGTTTATTGTACTCTCCGAAAGCGGGGAATACCAGGAAGAAATCAGGTAGGTGGAAGCGCTTTTACCTGAAGTTTGGCTTGGCCAAGGGCCGGCCGCCGTTCAAGTGCGCGCACACCGACTGCAGTAAATCGAAGCGCGCGCTGTGCCGACTCGCTCTCATGGGAATGCCGAAGTATCACGTTTTATTTGCACCTTCGGTAAACGTCCTAAACTACTCAGCCTTTACTCTCCAGTTCTCGCCTATGTGTATCGGTACTCGTTGTCGAACGAGCCTCGTCGTAGCTCGAAAAGAGATTTAGCCCGGCTTATTAGACTTTAACGGCACCTTGGAATAACCCAAATTACTATAACTCAGTGTGTCCTTCACCGTTTCATAAATATGCAGCGCTGCTTCACGGACTAGTTCAAGTTGTTCATCAATCCGGTACATGGGCGTGCATTAAATAGCGCGATCGACAAAGTTTACACAACATCAGCCGTTAAAGTGATAATTGGCCGGGTTGTGCGTTGTACTGGTTATTAAAGTCGAAGCCTTACAGAGCTCGCACAATTTCCCGATTGGCTATTATTATTTTGAGCAGCGGTGCAATCCGGGCGGCGCGGTACGGCGCGCGCGTGCCCACACGCCTGACAATAAACAGGCTGTAATTTGGTATCTGCAAAAACGGCAAGCAAGCCGGCGTTCGATCGAGCTCGCTCGCGCGCGCATAATGGACGCGCCTAACTCGCGCGCGCGATCGGGAGATTGCTTCTAGCATGTTGGCAGCGCAAAAGGACATCGATAATTGCACCGGGCACTGAAAGTAGAGGCGAGTAGTGTCGCCCGATAGTCGGCTGGGCTGCATGGGCGTTAATGACGTGTGACACTTGGTCCATCCGATTGTGGACTTGGGTCTCTGACCTCCGACGCCGCCACTTCAGCCTACCATATCCAGTCTCTCCTCGTTCCTCTCTAAGCGATAAAGCACTACTCCAGAAATAATATCCTGCCGCGTGGCCGTCCGACTGGATGCAGCATGTATTCGCTTTTAAAAGGAGCAGAAATGATTACATTGTCCCCGGCGTCTGTCGGAGCGGCGGCAGCGAAGCATGCTGACTCAACCGCAGCATGCCACTGCTCCTTAAACGATTCTTTCGCATTGCCTGCCACCACTCCCCTTAAAGGGTTTTCTCCTCCTGTACACCCTTTGCATGATTTTCGCCGGTTACATCGTTACGCCTCTCAGATAGATACGGCCGATTATAATCGATTCTCGGCATCGGGATTATATCGAGAAACGGATTAACCAGGTAGAGGAGCCACTCATCCCCTGTCCTCTGCGGTTACGCAGTCGCCGCAGCGCGTCTATCCGCCGGACGCTCAAAGAGCGATTTGTTAGATAATCAAGCTCGTTAGTATGGATCTGCAATTTATCAATACCTCGGCGTCCACTGAGCCGAGCGTTGAAATAGTATAGCCTGCCGGGTTAATCAGTGTCAAGGGCTAAAAGGGGGGTAAAAACGGGAAGCCTCGCCGCTGAAGAGGAGAAGGAAGAGGAAGGGGGGCCGCGGGATGGAACTTGAGCTCACCTGGTCAGATTTGTCGATCGGTGACGTCATCCTCGAGGACGAAAGAGGTATGCTCGCGCCTTTGCGTACCTGCCCTCGCGCCAGTACCCACACACGTACACGTAGGTACACACAGTGTGTATTCGATGTTGCTGAATAAAAAAGGACGAAATAGACGGCAAAGAAGAGAAGAGGCGCGCACGGCGGAGGCAGAGAGGCAATCGGGCAACGAACTCTCTTCGCGAAGCTAGCTGATACACCTCGTTCTCTACCTCCGAACGCCTCGCTCTCTTTCTCATTCTCTCTCTCCCTTTCTTTCTTTCTCTCTTTCTTTCTCTCCCTTTTCCTTCCGTACTACCTTCGCCACTCTTCCTCTCCTTCTTATACAACTCTCCAGGTCTCGCTCTCTCTTCGCCACTCGCACTCCCGCTTCGTTTGTCTTGCTGCTTATCCCAATTCCAAACAATTTCTCCGTCGCCACTTGGAGCCTCCGCTACCTGAGCACCGCTAGTCCGCATTCTGACCGATGCGCGCCTTCCACGGAGATGCCAGTTTTCATATCGCGCAAGAAAACGAAACACCTCCCGGAATAATAGCGCCGGTGAAAATGGCAGGGAAAGAAATGGATTGCGGTTTATGAACTGTATTTGGAGTGCGACTAGGATGGAGCAGCGCGCCGCCGGGGGAATTAGACGCTAGGCGATTTCTATGTCGAAATGACGCGCGCGCGTTACTGAACGAGTGGTAGGTGAACCTGTATTTATCTCGGTCGGAAGGTAGCTTTACATCATCGAGCCGATGAAGAAATTATGAGGAATAGTAATAATCCACCGGCAGATATGGCTTTCGTAAATCTGTCCCCCCGTCGCCTTTGAACACGCGTACGCGTGTAACACTTGTATCGCACGTACTCGAGCGGTAAGAGTGCTCTGTCGTAGGCTCGGAATAAATTGCCACGTTAGCACTGTATTAGGACGCAACGCCTGTCACGGTGACTCAGTGAGAGACGATGGAGATGTCAATTTTTCGTTTAAACATTGACTTGTTCAATTTATCTCAGAAATAAAACTCGACTCGGATATATGCTTTACTGTAAATGCGAATTGAGTGGCATTAACTTTCTTCCCTCTGTGTTGTAATACATACTCTTGATCCGTTGAATTGCGGTCGTGCACATCTGGTCTAATTACTCTCGCGGCACTGCATCGTATACTAGCATTTTAATTGGCCTGTTGTGTGAGTAAATATTACGTCTTGTTAACCACATCAGCGTCGAACGAATAGTTGCCGCTCCCTCGATATTTTTTCCTCTCTCTTCTCTCTTCGACTGTTGTCCGCCGACATCACATTCGGGCACATTTTCGAAACGCGAGCACGCGCTTGCCCTTGAGACAATTTCCCGTCGCGTGTATTCTAGTCGGGCTCGTAAAGAAAGTCAAAATTAGAAGGAAGGGCAGTCGGGTTTCTTCGGGGAATCTTTGTGGAGCTCTCTCGCGACACATCCCTCGTGTCTTCTTTCGGAGTGCATGAATGTCCGCTTCACTCTCGGCGACAGAGTGCTCTTATTTCTGGAGCGTTCGTAAAAGATGAAAGCCCTTTGCACTGCGCGGACTGTGAGCGCTCAGTGCGGGAGCCCAGGAATTTCTTATTAGTTGTCAACGCGGATAACTGCTAATTGAATAAATGCGGCTGCCGGTCAGTCGGCGATTGGCACTCTCTGCATCCCGAGAATCTGCACAATGTTGCTCGCGTACTCACGCGGCGGATCATTACGGGAAATACCGAGTGGTAGATACGCGCTTTTAAAAGCATCCCACGGGCGGCTCGACTGATTAATTGGCACTGCATGGAAGCATCATTAACGCGGAATAGTTTACCAGGGGATTTACTGGGAAAGGGAGTAAAAGGGCGGGCTAGTATATATTGAAGCCATTTGGCGCGAGGGGTGCGTGGCTGCATTCCGTGGATTCAGAGCGGCAGGCATGAGAAGAATCGGAGGCCACCGGCTGACTAATTGATCGGCGCAAATGGATCCCCGCCGCTTTATGCGCAAAAAACCCCTCGCTCAAAAGAGAAAAAGATATTTATCCGTTTTCCAATTCCAACCTGCTGAATATGCGCTGCTCTAATAAAGCGATAGCACGGACCATTAGCCCGCTCTATATTACAACGAGCTAATCGGTGCTCTTGAAATTTTCCCTCGATCATTCTCATCCGCCGCGCCGTCTCTCTTCGACTTTGCCGGCAGAGATAATCAGAGCGCGTCTTCGCACGCTTCATTGTGAGAAGACAGCACCGAGCGAGACACGAGATAGTGCACGCCGGACGCTGAAATAATAGGATACTTAATTGAAAATAATAGCTGCTCCACTCGGACTAAAGAGGCAGCTACTGCTCAAAAACGAGGCTACTTACATACGCTAGAGTAGACTGCTTATCGCTACTGCTCCTTACGAGTAGATTTAATGTTCTTGCTTAATTACCGTCGGCGGCCAGCGAGAGCGATCAACGGAACGAAAAGCACTACTCACCGAGATCAGCGAGCGCTAGTAAACTTTCCTCGACGAAATCCAAGCAGCAACGCAAATAATGGAACGGCCGGTATGATAACAGCTCGCTCGGCGCGCGTTATTCTATATTCCTAGCGGTGAAAAAGTTCGCTTTGTGCTGGAGCGTGCGCCCGGCATAAGTGTGCTCGGTGAGCAAAGCGATATTCAGATGCGTTGGCTATTTGTATCAGCGAGGTTCGTCCTCCGGTTAAAGCGGATTTATTGAAGTGAATATTAGTTTCTCTGACACGCGTGTTATGTCATATTTCAGGCGGCGGGGTGTACTGTTACGGGGCAGAGCGCGCGCGCGCGCGCGGGCGCGCGCTCACGTCGAGTTGAGAATTCGCTTAATTAAAGCCTCCGGTACACCGCGGAACGATGCAGCCGGTATTAATGATTTTCGTTGTTACGCCGGCTCAGGGACAATACGCCATTATGATAATGGATCTGAATCGTGTCCTAGTACCGAATAATCCTCGTATTAACAGGAACAATGCACCCATGGGTAAACGTTTCCAGGCAAGTATGCACCGGCCGAGGTGGTGTCCTGTTCCGTAATACTTTTTCACATGCTATCGCCCGTACTGCCCGGATTTCTGTTTGAGAGGGTTGCGCCGGATTGAAATTGCAGCGTCTGGCGCATCTCGCTCTCGAATACCCAGCGGAATAATCCATAAACCGATTAGCCTATTTTTAATGCTGATATCAAAAATACCGTCAATGCTATGACAATAATGAATAGTTAATAGTAAAGAAATTTCACTTCAGTTTGTTGATCTTTAGTTTGAATGGTACGTATTTACGAAGGGACTCTCGAAGATACTTCTAGAAATTTGCAACGGTGAAGCGGAAGCAGAAAGTGTATAGTATTAGAAGCTGAGAAAGTGCGTTGGAGCTTGGCCTGCCAATGGTAGATTAGCGTATACCTGGACGAACAATGGGCGCGCAGGGACCTTTTCGTCGGCGATCGACTTAATTGCGGAAAGCTGAGGCTATGGCAGAGGCAAGCCAAGGTAGCATAGGGCACCATAGGGCCCAGGACACACCTGACCGCGCGTACCCATACCTGCACCCGCCCGCCCGGCCATGGGAACCTGCTCTTCGCCCTGGCATGGCTAAGGTTTCCACTGTGCCACGGAGCAGATGTCGATTGTCCTTCCTCTTTCTCCCTCTTGAGTGCTTTCGGCTTACGAACTGTCCCACCAAGTTTTCTGCTAGTCTCCCACGCTACCAATGTCAGCATTGTACGCTTTTTTCCGCCCTTTCCTTTCCTCTTCCTGCTCGAATTTGATTCACCATGTTCGGAGAACCTTCGCGTGAACACAAAGATCTGAATAGAAGCTTGCTTTTGGATACAGCTTTCGCCAAATCTATAGATCAATACTTAGCTCTATATTTTCGCAGTATATTTCTTGGCAATTCTAAATAAATTCTTGAATTTTAATAAACTTGGAAGTCTTGACAATAATTTAAAGATCGATTCAAAGTTTCTTTAAATTTGAGTAAAATCGACAGCGATTTTTAAAAACGTGCTCTTCATAATCGTAATTTCATGGCGCACGTGAAGTTTACTTTCATTGACCCCGACTATCTCATGTGGCATCAGGGTACCCGCTCGAAATGCAGCTCAAGAATGAATCCCGCCGGTCTACCTGATCTCAGGGTGCGCGCGATATATTTTACGCCAGAGGGAGAAAGGTTCACGGCGTGTCTGCGTTAATTCTCGAACGCCACGCACGTCTCACCCACAATTTCCGCGGTGCTCTCCCACGTTCGGGTGGCGAACATTGTTCGTTTTCCTGAGTCATCAGGAGGCCGAGGTGTACGCGAGCGCGCGAGCGAGCGAGCGCCACCGAACCCGTATATCCTGGTCCGTGAGTCTGCATAAATCCTGGCCGGTTTGGCACGTCCTGAAAATCCCGCCACTAACTAAGACACCTATGAATTTTGTTTTTTCGCCCGGAGTGCAACTAGTCCTTCGATTTCAATGGATTTTCCAATGGCTGCGCGCACTCGGCAAAAGTGTACCTTCTTCCAAGGAAATATTAAACTCGTTTTCTTCCTCTCGAATTTTTCCCGTCGCATTGAAGTCGATAGTGATTTCATGTCGCTTTCAAGCAGATTGTATTTCCTCTCTGGGCCGGTGTATTCAGGTTGGCCCAATCAGTATATCGAGCGGCGAGGGCTTCAGTTTTTTCCTAGTTGCTCATATTCAGAGGGAAGGTCCGCCTTCCGCAGGGTAAATGTGCACTCGCCAGCAGCAGCGTGCGCCTTGATGGGACTTTGAAACGAATTTAATAGCCGAGTCTGATATAAAGTACGGGGATGATGAATACCCGCAAAGTGGTGTGTCCTTGTGTCCCGCGAGAGACTGCAGACTCGTTTTACAAGTGTAACGTAATATTTAATAAGTTTCCTAAAGTAAATGAAGTGTCCTTTGGCGAGTGTATTCCGCATAAATAAGGTTTCCGTGTATACCGCATGTGGTATGTGCAACGGCGGTGACGGCGGCGACGGCGGCGGCGGCGGGCAGAGCGGGGAAGGAGAAGAGTTGCCGGGTGCAAGGACACAGCGTGTATCGTGCAAGGAGTCTCATTGGGGCGAATGATCGCATTAGATTTGCTTCGTTTAAGACGGAATGCAAGACTACTGATGAAACTTTTCCACCGCTCTTGACGACAGTACCTGCTGCTTCCCTCAGGTTTTGCGATCTGTTGCAATTGCAAGGATCTTTTCCTGCCACTTGTAATAGCGCTCTTTTTACCCACGACGAGCCAATAGGCATTCCGCGGCAGCCTCTGCAGGATTCCACTGAAAAATCCTTATTTCCTGTCCCAGGCGGGGAAAAAGAATTCTCGCTATCCTGGAAGAATTATCCTGAAAGAATTACCCGGTGCTTGAGAGATGATGGCAGCTGTCGTAGAAAAGGGAAAGTGAATGAGCTTAATAGGATTCATTTTAATACAGTAGAATTGAAGAGCGAGCGTTTGCTATAATTCGAGGGAAAGTCGAGCGTACTCGAGGCATGAATTAACTCATGGGAAAAAGTGTAATTTCGCTGGGATCGGTGTGTGATGATCGGAGCGAGCGTCCACTTTCTACAGGCTGACTGGATCCCGCCGAATTTTGCCGTGGGTCATGGCGATCCTTTCGAAACTCCGAGGACGCAAGCCTCTCCGGGCAATGCGCGAATGTATGTCAGACGACGAGAGCTCGAGGACGAGCCGCTTGAATCCATAGTTTTACTTTCTACCGGGCGGCGGCGATCGGCGAAGAGAGTAAAAAAGGGCCAGATAAAAATTAACAAGAGAAAAACACGCTTGTCGGCGGCGACGGCGACGGCGAGACACTCGCGTTGGACCGAAATGCTGTGGCACCGATTTCGTTCTTGCACCGCCTACCGATCAAGGATGTTTGTTGTAAACAGCTTTTCATGTCACATATCAATATTTTCTCTTCCATTTCTCTAATAACTCATCGTCAAGAAATAAGATAAAGTTTCGCCTTAGAATTAGAACCGGTCGGGCGACAAAAACCAGCCTGAAATCAGTCCGTTCAACTTTTTTCACGAGGAGAGAGAGAGAGAGTGATTGCGAGTGCGGCATCAGCAGCTTCTCCTCTTTCGGTCGCGTCCGCAAATCGTGATCGAACCGCATCGATAAGTGGACAGAGAAGCGAGTGCGACGATTAACGGAACACGAGGAATCGGGTGTACGTTTCGTCGATAAATGTCAGATGGGATTCCCTCGGCTGCTGAGAAACACTGCCTTCTTTTTCTCTTGGTAAGGACAGTGGAGTCTCGGGACCCAATCACCCACATTTTACGGTCAAGTTACTCTCGCTGCTTTTAGTTGCACGCCTCGTTTCCACAGTGCTAAAGTGCGAATCACCTTGCGGTTAATCACTTTTATCTCGCGATGCATCTCCTCTATTTACCGAGCGAATAGTACACTTCGATGCTGGGTTGCAGTAACGATTCTTCTAAACGGCTGTCCAGCAATTTCGGATCGATTTAACCCGCCGAGCGTATCGTTAATCGATTTGCGGATAGCATCGGTAATAAGCTGTCTGGCGAAATCGCAATTATCACGGTCGAACTATTGAATGTCCGAGAACGTTCGTTACAAGGCACCGATCGACTCGGAGCTATTGGCAAAAAATTAATGGAGCAGGGCACCCTACGGCATTCAAGCACATTCAACTGGTATATACGCAGCCGGAGCAAAAACTCGCAAAGGATCGGAGCGTTACGCAATGATCCTCGTAACCAAGTCTGCCCGAGAGCTAATCTTCATTTCAATTGCTTTCATCGGCAGGTCCAGTCCGACTACTTTTGCTTTCTATTGTCGAACAGGCCTCGCCAGCCATGACAATTACGTTACAAGAGAAGTTCTAGTCAACAAACATGTCATGAGATATTTCGATACTCGAGCCGGGTACTTAATAATCCAGGCACTCCTCAGATGAGTAGATTCGATTATTCCTACTCTCACGATGCACCAGCTGTCGTATTCAACTAGCCAACTCCGTTATCAAGCATGCATTATATCTAACATTACAGCGTCATGATATTCCAGTGTTTTTCCGGGTTAAAGCTAAAATTGCGTTAAAGAGCACATGGAATAAAGGCTAGCTGGTGTGCCGTGGCATAACTGTAATGCATCCCGCATCACCTATGATCTCGTACCGTTACTTTGAAATGGGTGAAGCCGCCAGTTGGCCGGTGCATATATCCCTATTCCGAGTCCTCGGGTGTATCGGCTAAACGGCGAATAGCGGGGTTATTCCACGTGCTCGCCGGAGCTGTCGAGCGCTGACAGAAGTCTAGAAAAAGCGTCTTAATGCGAGAGGACGGAAGCCGTGGCGACGGGAAGCGTCTGCTTCCGGTGCGCGGGAGGATGGTCTTCTCTCCTCCCCGGTGCATCTATTTCGGGAGGAAGCTAGCGTGTTGGTGGTGCGGGATATGCACACACGGTGTGTATACTTTTCGGTGTGCCGGCATGAATGAAAAGTCAGGGAGAGGAAGCCCGTTAGCCCGGCACTGACTGCATTCGTTCTAGCTGGCTGCGCTTTCTCAAAGAATACCGTATAAACGTACGTGGGCAACGCTGCCCTCCAGCTCCTTCCACTCCCGTGTAATTTGACGCTGTTTAATCGCCGCTTCGCCCAGTTCCGATGTATAAGTTCATGGTAACTTTGTATGGATTTCCCGTAGCAATTTCCACCTCCTTTTGATGCTCTAGTAAACCCGGCCGTGCGCCGTAGTTATATGTTGAAGCTGATTAAAATCAACTCGTTTTTATGTTTTTCCCTCAAACCACGTTTCGACCTCCTGGAACTATCCGCGTCCGTGGTGCCTTTGTTCTACTTTAGATTGCAGGGATTAGTGTTTGTACATCGAAAGTTGGAGATTAATCCATTTTGTGTGTAATACTTGTTAAAGCAAGGCTTCTGTTTCAAAGCGGTGTGACCCTATTTCAATTGACTTCGCTAACTTTCTATTAAGTTGACTATTACAAATAGTATAACCGGAATGCAATTGATTTACAAGCGGAAAAAGATAACGCAGCTCATAACAGATTTTTATGCCATGACGCTAGTATCTGTGATATTTAATATTGAAATACAGAAGCGCTACAAGCGCAAGCAAGAGTCGGGTGAAATTTTAATAGTCGGACGCTTTTACCATCGATCTGCTGGATAAAAAGCATGAAACGCTGGACCATCATTGCCAGGCTCGCTTTCAGAGAAAGTGTGCATAGCGTTTCGGCATCCCCACTGTGATATGAAAAGTTATAACGAGTTTGCAATATAAATCAGAGGAATGGCTAAATTATGTCGGTCAACGGGTGTGACGGAAACCGCAGATTAGGCGTTATAAGATCGGCAGGAATTGGGGCGCTTTCAAATCAGCCAATTTTAACTCTCATTCTTGAGCGATCTTCTACTTTCCACGAAAAAAAGCCATCATGCTCGATAAAATCGTAACTCCTTGCTCGGTAAGATCGTCGCAAGAAAGTTCGAGGGTGAAAAAAACGTGGCGTCGATTTGTAGGTTGACTCGTTTTATAGATTTCTGATGATTCATCGAGGGTGATGTATGCGCATAAATGATTAACAGGTGCACAGGAAAGATGCTCCTATTTCCATCATTGCCGGCACACTGGGCGCTCGCACTTGCCCGTTCGCCACGCGTCTTGAGCCCAGACGCAGCCGGACAGGTGGTCTCAACTGACCCACACGCAACAATAGATCGAGGGATTACCTTTCCGTCAAGTGCACGAATAGATTAAGAGCGCACTTTGCGTCCAATTTATGCATTTATTCCATTTCACCCGAGGTGCCTCGTTAACCGCGCACATATGTTATTCAGCTTACAACAACCTGCTTCAACTTGGCATCCTCCTTTAAAAAATGCACCGGCGGTCTAAACTACTCCAATTATAAAACTAGGAAGTAAATTTTCGGGCGAATCCTCGCGTGGGAAATTGGGTGGGTCATGGAAAGCCTGGGGGATTCGGATTTTTCCTTAGGCGAGGAGATTCCTCGCAGCCGGATGCACCGGCTGCATTCGAGGGCGTTTACGTGCACGCTCGAAGAAGCTCGGCCGTTTTCACGCGAGCTCCTCCTCCCGTGAGCTCTTTGCGTGTCCCGGAAAAATGCATGGCACTTGGCCGCGGCATGTGCCGTGTGCGATATGCACTTATACGGCCGGCACGAAACACACGTGGGCACAGTGCGAAGGCACTTTTTTCCTCAGCCTCCACACCCTGTTCTCTCTTCTCGGGGCCCAGGGCCGCCACTACTACCACTACCTACCGGGTGACCTCACCTTAGAACCAACTGTAGTCTCGCCATTCCCGTTGCCACCGTTAATTTCTTCCCTTCTCATTATTTCGAGCAGAGACTCGTCGGCGAAAAAAATCCTGCTTTTCCATAACCGCGGCTGAACAAGTCCGTTGGGATTTTCCCGGCCGATTTCCACCTTCTTTCAACACTCCACTAAATCCCAGTCTCAAGTACACACTTTCATCCTAGAAGCAATCGACTCGAAGCGCAATTCGCGCGCGGGCAGCTTAACCGCGAGCTCATAATGTGCCAATTCATAATGGGTCCTCGGCACTTGCATAGTTCACAGCGCCGTTTTTGCATACAATATGAAGAGAAATGCGGAGAGCGCTATTACCAGTGGCGCACGTGGGCAACACGCCGACTACCAGCCTTACTCTCCGCACCATGTAAATGCCTCGACGTTACATAAGCCAGTGTGGTACAGGCTCAATGAACAATTTCCCTTTGTCAGTCTATCCCACACCTGTCTATCGGCCAGATTTCATTAGAATGGAAAAGAGTTGGCCCGGGGAAAACATCCACCAGCAAAAAGAAAGCCTATCGATCGAGGGAAACGTATTTCCTTTGTACTTATATGGAAGATTGGAAGTTCAGTTGTAAGCTACTTGGCGCGAAGTCGGTTCTTTGGGAAGTAGAAATAGAAAGCCATAGAACGTGTGTTAGAAAGGGCAGGGGAATGAGTGTAATGTAGGGGAGGTCATAGTCCGACGACGCCGAAGGACAGCGCGCGCGCGCGCGCTCGTTCATCTTGCTAGTTATCCCTGGGAGGATTGCGAGGAGGAAGTAGTGCAGGTACGATTGCCTGGAGCAAGTTGCTGGCAAAGAGGATCGGCCGCTTTCGAGAGGTTCGATCGGTGTAAGTGGAGGTTGCGGGAGCAAAGAGAGCGTACGGGCGTCGTTAAGGCGTAAGCGTGGTAGTGATAAGGTTGGCGTAAGTAGGAGAGACCTTTCCTCCTGCTGCCGCGTGGACCGCCAGCCACTCGCTGTAGGAAGCGTTGCTAAACGTCCCTGGAATGCTGGGAAAGTGATCACGCACGCCTAGCTTACACCGCCTCGATCCTCTCCCGGATTTCTCCGCGCCGATATTCGAGCGATCGCTCGAATTCAGCTGGACCACTCTGCTTCACTCGACTCCATTTCAACTTACAATTCGTCCTCCAATTCCCAGTTTATAATTTTATAAGGCTTTTGCTTCGAAATAAGATGTAATGTATCAAGAAAACTGTGATCCTTGTCATATTTTCAATAATTTCATTTGTTCTTTGGTTATGGTGTTTCAGGCTACCGAGATGCGTCTGTTCAAACGTCACACTTCTGATACCAGCCCGCAGTTAGTTTCGGCGACCCCGATTTCCCAAGATGGAGCTACGACCAGTAGTGACGAAAATCGTGGCAAAAATGACAAGAAGGTATCTTCTGCCGATCTTGAAGGAGTGGCGCGCACGCCCGCAAAAGCGAGCAACGGCCTGCAGAAAACCTCTTCGCAAGGTTCTGGCACGAATCGCAAAGGTATGTAGATGTCAGTGTTTGTACACCTAGAAATAAATTAGTTCATGGTGGAAAAGTGGAGTTAAAGACACATGTCTGGTTAGACAAGATATTTTACGATAACAATTGTGTCACAGGGATTTCGACATGGGGCAGGACAGTAGGCAAACATTTAGATCACTTGAAGAGATCAGACAGTTCAGAGTTGTTGTCTGTCTCGGGTCGGAGGAGAAGATGGAGTCCTAATCGCAAGACTTCTTCGAATGCTGACGATATTGATAACGTAAGTATCACCGAACCTTGTACAAACTTCGAAAATATGTCATACAATTTGACGTGTTTCCTAATTACTTTAATTTCTCTAGGGTAACGAACCAATGGCAGAACTGCCGAAACCAAAGAGAATCTTGCGAGTGGAATCCTTACGGAATTTATTCAAGAGTAACGATCGTAATAACAACAACGCGCCGACGGAGTCATCGACGAGGAGCGTGACAATTCACGAAGAGGATGACACGTGCACCCACTACCCGATGGAAAAAGCTCTTAGCGAGGGTGCGATGAAGAACGCGTCATTCCGAGTGAGTGATACCTTGGTTGAGCGAAATGCTCAGCTTCAAGAAAAGAAGAGGCAGCTCAGCAGCAGTATACAAGATCTCCAAGAACAACATCGTGTATTGGACTTTTTCCTGAAGAATCAGGATGTCCTGAAGACTCAACAAGGCACTGCTCTCGCTAGAGAAACTCTCGGTAAAGCAGCAAGGCGAAGCACCAGCCCGAAACGTCGTTCCACTCCAACTTCCGACGTCAACAAGAATAGCATCTCGTCGAACACTCGCGAATTCTTCAGCAATCATTTCAACAACATCAGAAGAAACTTGTTTAGCACACGAGCAAGTAGCAATGAAACCGAGAGGTAAGCATACTTACATTGAAAGTACAATAAAGTTAGAAGTATTATTCATGAACCTTTGAGATATAATCTGTACTTTTCCTCGTCATTACAGAACGGATGCTCCGCAACGTTGTGCTAGCACAGGTCTCGAACAGTTGATGAATAATTTGCGACTGGGTTGCGACGAGAGCGGCTATGATTCCGACAGCACACGTGCTGGCGCCGATTCTCCGGACAGCGGTAAATCCGTACCGGCAATGTTAAAATCACGCAGCTTCTCCATTACTTCGGAAGATTATCATGGTATCGATTTGTCTTTACCAGTCAATACACCGAAGAAGCATGAGGAATTGCTGGAGGCGGATGCGAGTGAATTGGAGTCGTCGTCGTTGGATGATACTGTCGTACTGAACAAGAGTGTGTTGAACGAGACTGTCAGGACGGACGTGTCAGCTTTGGGCCCCGATCACGATGATGACACAGATAGCTGCGATGAAGATACTTTCGCAGATTTTGCTGATTTTGAGGAGAACTTCAACACTTATACCAGCGCGGAAGGTACTTTGACGGACGCCTGGGATTCTGGTTTATCGAAGACATCCTCCGCTGGTTCTTCAATGAACAACAATCCAAGGGAATTTAAGACCACGTCTAGCATGTCTGCCGGCAGTTACACCAGTAATTGGGTGGACGCAGGGAAGTCTAAAGGTTTGGAGAAGAAGACCGAGAGTCCCCTGAGCCTGTCTCAAGCGGTCAAGGTACAGAACATGCAAAAGGATTCAAGATCCCAGTTGCCGATGAAGTACCGCAACCACGCGAACTCCAGTTCCCTCAATTTGTTGGAAAATGCAGTGTCCCCGTGCAAGGACAGTCCACCGGCAACAAAGGTTTGTCACTCGTCGAGATCGAGCAAGTCAGTCTGCTATTACAGTCCAAAGAAAGTACGTTCACGAGCGGACCGCGATCCTTCGCGAGAACGAAAGAAGGAAAGGAAATTAAACTCCAGTAAAATTGATCGACCAGTGATCGCGAATCCTACATTGCCTACAATTAAAACACTGTCAAGGCGTGAATTAATGACAATGAAGCTCGTTGTCCAGAAACGCGGAAACATTGGTATCTCCGTAGAAAGATGCGAAGCTGTAAGACCTTTCTATGTGATATCAAAAATGGACCCTGAAGGCGATGCTGCCAAGGCGAGGAAATTTAAGATCGGCGACGAAATTGTTCGAGTAAGCGGTCGACGGCTGCGTGGAATGTCAATCACGGAAGCTAGAAGTGCTCTTCGAAGTTGCTCCGGTACTGTGGAATTACAAATTGCTAGAGAGCCAGCGTATCCCTTCGGCGAGGATTATGGTGCGAGCAGGAGCGACGTACTCGTACGTACACGCAGCGACTCGGAGGTCTGGAGCTTAAAGGAAGCGAAGCCGGAATTGGTAACATCCGTGAGCACAGAGTCGGAATGTCAAGAGAAAGGTGAGACTTCGACTTGCAAGATCGTAGGAGCGCTAATGAAGGACGGTAAAAACCTGTCGGTCGCCTCGATGGAGCGCATGGAGGAAGGACAGTACGAGCCGACTGTGAAAGCGGACGGCGATCAGAAGATGACGGGTATGAGGAAGTTCCACGTGGTCAGGAAACGAACCGCAACTGTGGCTTCGAACCCGAGACGGGCGACCAGTCTTTCTATGGATTTGCTGACAATTACACTGGAGAAAGGTCCCAACAAGAAATTAGGCTTCAGTATAGTCGGCGGCTCCGACAGCAAACGGGGATCAATGGGAATCTTTGTGAAGGACATCATGGACAGTGGTCAAGCCGTCGAGGAAGGCACTCTACGACCTCGGGACGAGATCCTAGCTATCAATGGGATGTCAATGGATGGTCTGACACATGAACAAGCATTGCAGAATTTCAAAAATGCCAAGCCTGGAAAGATGGTTCTGCACATTGGGAGGAGGGACCCAACGCATAAACGGTTGGGAAGAAACATCCAATAAAGTCCATTGTAACCTGGGGTTGCTTTCTCTGGTTGGCAGCATTAACACTCTTTCCGAATTAGAAATTCCTGCCTAACCATTGTCGTAATAACAATCCTGCTTAACCTCATCAACAATGTAAAGTCCTAACCGGGGATATCTTTGGTGTGCTTAAAAATGTCGCTAAATGTTTCCGAAGGGAGGAATCCGTTCTTAAGATATAAATGGATAGTAGATGTCAATTGAATTCTGTTACAGGTATATTATCCAATCGAAGTCCTATGACTGTCTTGATAAATTGACGGAGGCTGGAGACGAATGAATGGTAGTTGAGTCATTAAATCGATTTAAGTTTATTCCGTTCTCACAGAAAATAAGAATATCGCGCGCGTGGATACTTAGTACTTCTGGATATCGATTAAGCAGAAGAGAGATGTGTATATAATTTATCTCAGAGAAAATCCAATTAGTTTTGGCGCCACGAACGGCGGATTGTAAATAATTGTATTTATGATATATCAGTTTCATTTATTATTATACATAATTCCGAGAAGCTCATTTGCTCTAGTTCTTGCCAGTTGTGTGTATGGAAATGATTTCTTTTTTAAATGTAGACAAAATACTCGGACCAACATTTAATTTTGTGTGATCGTATTGATGTACAGTTTGGTTTATCCAGGCTGGAATGCCTGAACCGATTCGAATCTGTGCAGATGATATTTCAGTCATAATTGTGATATCGGTTGGCTATTTCCTTTACTGAAGAACGACTTGTGTTGTATGAATCTTCTCTATTCGTTGGACTAATGAGATCGTCTCACGGCAAATGACAGGGTTTTGATGCTTCGCTCAAAGATTTCAATGTCGATCCTATACATAAATGTGTTGGTGTCTTTCTGTCAATGTGCAATCGCAGCTGAACTTATTTATTTCTCAGACAGCATTACACATTCATATCGGATCGTGGGAGGAATTCTATCTTACTATTTTCTCAGCTTTTGATGTTGAAATAATGCAAGCAGTGTCCAACTTTCAAACTCTGTCTCTTGAAAATCCTAATGACCGTGGCAAATTCTAACAGACTCTCATGTAGTCATATCCTGTTAGATCTAGCACGCTAACACTCAGGAATATGACTCATTCAATGTTGTGTAGTCCGGATTTAACGTATGTTTTGTTCCGAAACATAGTTTTTGTTTAATACGGCTACGCGTTGTGCGTATGGAAATTCTTAAGTGGATTGAGTACATGTCGTTTACTCACTATTTCAGTTAAATGTAAGTGTAGCCGGTTAAGTTCGTCCTTTTGTTTAAGTTACAGAGACTGACATTCTGAATGTCTACCTGAGAAATGCTGTGATATTGATTGTAGTCACATTAGCTCGTATCGTACAAACTGTATTTAAAAATAAAGATTTGGTTTTATTGAATAATGCCCTTCATTCCCTCTCACAACTTCCTAAACTGTACAATCTTAAATCATTCATACTGAGTCCTTCAGAAGATACTCTTCAAAGACATTCTCAAAAATACTCTTTCCAATCGTACAAAACTTTTCAAACGTATTAGTTTGAAATGGTTATACGAGAACCTAAATGAATTCTTTACCCTATCGGTGGAACATACGATCTTTCGGGTGCTGGAATTGGTGCAGGTGCTGGTGCTGGAGCTGGTGCTGGAGCAGGAGCAGGAGCAGGAGCAGGAGCACGGCGTGTTTCGTAGGGTGGTTCTATGTATGTTGCTGGCACACCTCCTTGACTTGCGTAATTTGGCGAGAAGTCAACAGTCGAAATTCGGTCATCAGGCGTGGGAGTTGGTGGATAGTTGTAATCAGGCACTGGAGGACCAACAAGACTTGGGTACGGTTGTCTTGGGTAACCTTGTTCCGTTGCAGTAGAAGCTGTTCCAGTATTAACTGAGACAGGAGCTGGTGCTGGAGCAGCAGGATAATTGTATACTGGAGCTGCAGGACTTTGTACAACCGTCGCAGAAGTTCCAGAATTAAATACTTCTGAAGGTCTTGCGACAGGAGCTGGTGCTGGAGCAGCTGGATAATTGTATCCTGAAACTGCAGGACTCTGTACAATCGTAGAAGTTCCAGAATTAATTGATGCAGCAGGTCTTGCAACAGGAGCTGGTGCTGGAGCAGCTGGATAATTGTATACTGGAGCTGGAGGACTCTGTACAATCGTCGCAGAAGTTCCAGAATTAATTGATGCAGCAGGTCTTGCCACAGGAGCTGGTGCTGGAGCAGCTGGATAATTGTATCCTGAAACTGCAGGACTCTGTACAATCGTAGAAGTTCCAGAATTAATTGATGCAGCAGGTCTTGCAACAGGAGCTGGTGCTGGAGCAGCTGGATAATTGTATACTGGAGCTGGAGGACTCTGTACAACCGTCGCAGAAGTCCCAGAATTAATTGACGCCGCAGGTCTTGCAACAGGAGCTGGTGCTGGAGCAGCAGGGTAATTGTATCCTGAAACTGCAGGACTCTGTACAATCGTCGCCGAAGTTCCAGAATTAATTGATGCAGCAGGTCTTGCGACAGAAGCTGGCGCTGGAGCAGGAGGATAATTGTATACTGGAGCTGGAGGACTCTGTACAATCGTCGCAGAAGTTCCAGAATTAATTGATGCAGCAGGTCTTGCAACAGGAGCTGGTGCTGGAGCAGCAGGGTAATTGTATCCTGAAGTTGCAGGACTCTGTACAATCGTCGCCGAAGTTCCAGAATTAATTGATGCAGCAGGTCTTGCAACAGGAGCTGGTGCTGGAGCAGCAGGATAATTGTATACTGGAGCTGGAGGACTCTGTACAACCGTCGCAGAAGTTCCAGAATTGAATACTTCTGAAGGTCTTGCGACAGGAGCTGGTGCTGGAGCGGCAGGATAATTATATCCTGGAGTAGAAGGTACCCGGCTTGGCTCGTATGGTGGCACCAAGCTAGCCGGGGGTGAACCAGGTGGAGCAGGTGGATTACTAAAACCTGAGGGGGATGAGACAAATGGGCCAGGAGCAGGACTGTTTCCTGATGGAGCCGAAGGATAATTGTAGCTCGAACTTGAACCACCTGTAGCTGATGACTGTGCTAAACCTAACGCCGAAGAACCTGAACTAGATGCTTGCGATGCACTTGACGCGGAAGCCTGTGCTGCACCAAATGCAGAGGCTCGAGATCCAGTAATCTGATTAACAGTTGGTCCAGATGGTGCCGAAGCTGCAGAATAACTTGATGGTGGGTTACTGATAGTATTTGACGCCGTAGAAACTCCAGCTGCAGCGTAGTTCTGCCCTGTGTTCTGGCTTGGGTAACTTTGACTTGGATAGTTCTGCGCGGGGAGATTCTGACCAGTCTGTACTTGACCCGGATAGTTTGCACTTGGCTGGCTTGGATAAGCTTGTCCGGGGGTGTTGTAATTTGGTTGTTGGTTTGCAGATCCTGGGTAATTACTATGTTGTCCGGTACCGGTTGGTCCGGTGATAATCGGGCCAGTAATAGGTCGACTAACTTTGACTACTCCAGTTTGCTGATAGTTGGGTGTTGCTGTTGTGGCAGTAGGGTAATTACTATTCGGCAACGTTACTGCGGTGCCAGGATAATTGTTATTCTGTCCTGCACTTGATTCTACGAAAGTAGACGGCCCTGTAACTGGCCTGCTGACTTTGACTACACCAACGGAGTGTTGGTAATCAGGTGCTTGCGTGGTGAGCGTAGGATAGTTATAATTTGGCGCGGCTGGTACTGCTGGCGATTGTACAGTTGGTTGGTTAGCCAGATTTGTTCCTGTTTGTACCGGTGAGCCAGGGCCGGAGGGTTCCCCATTTGCAGGATAGTTGTAATTGGGAAACGGTGCCGGATAATTGTAATTTGGATTTTCAAAGGTCCCTGTCACGGGGCCACTGACTTTTACCACACCTTTGTTGCCTCGATTGCCTCCAGCTCTGTACGTTGTAGACATACGAACGCGTGATCTTCCACGACCGTCATTAGCAGTACATACGCTACTGCTACTAGTAAAACCTTCAGTGTGGCTACTACTTGGATAAGACTCATTGTAAGTATCACATTCGTAAATGTCCTCACGATTTCGATCTTGCTGATAGTCATCATAGTAATCTTCATCGTAAGATGGTCTTTGGCGAGTGCTTCCTCTAGTTCTATCATCGGGTCCTCGGCCGATTGGTGGTAGATATGTTGGGCCAGATGTTGAAGTGCGTGGTGGTGGAGGAGCTGTTGGCCGTGGTCTTGGAATTGGAAGATACTTAGGCCCAGGTGGACGCGGTCGACGTCTTGGTGGAGGTGGTCGGCGCGGTGGTGGCGGAGGCGGAGGCGGAGGAGGAGGTGGCCGTGGTCGTGGCCGTGGAGGTGGCGGTGGGGGCGGTGGCGGTGGCGATGGCGGCGACGGTGGTGGCGACGGTGGTGGAACATATGCTGGCGGACGGGGAGGAGGCGGCGGTGGCGGTGGCGGTGGTGGTGGTGGCGGCGGCGGCGGAGGAGGAGGCGGCGGTGGCGGTGGTGGTGGAGGAGGCGGTGGTGGAGGAGGAGGCGGTGGTGGTGGTGGCGGCGGCGGAGGAGGAGGAGGGGGTGGTGGTGGTGGCGGCGCCGGTGGTGGTGACGGTGGTGGAATATACACTGGTGGACGGGGTGGCGGTGGTGGAGGAGGAGGTGGTGGTGGTGGTGGAGGAGGAGGAGGAGGAGGTGGTGGTGGTGGTGGTGGTGGAGGAGGAGGAGGAGGTGGTGGTGGTGGTGGTGGTGGTGGTGGCGGTGGCGGTGGCGGTGGCGGCGGAGGGGGAGGAGGTGGCGGCGGTGGTGGTGCCGGCGGTGGAATATACACTGGTGGATGGGGAGCAGGCGGTGGTGGTGGCGGTGGAGGAGGAGGCGGTGGCGGTGGCGGAGGTGGTGGTGGGGGTGGAGGAGGAGGGGGCGGCGGAGGGGGAGGAGGTGGCGGCGGTGGTGGTGCCGGCGGTGGAATATACACTGGTGGATGGGGAGCAGGCGGTGGAGGAGGAGGCGGTGGCGGTGGCGGAGGCGGAGGTGGTGGTGGGGGTGGAGGAGGAGGGGGCGGCGGTGGTGGCGGTGACGGTGGTGGAATATATACTGGTGGAGGCGGTGGTGATGGCGGTGCTGGGGCTGGGATTGGAATATATATCGGAATTGGAGAATGTGGACGCGGCGGTGGAGAAGGAGGCGGTGCCGGTGCTGGTATTGGAATATATATCGGTATTGGAGCAGACGGACGGGGCGGAGGTGGCGCTGGCGGGGGTGAGGGAGAAGGTACCGTTATAGGAATATAAACTGGTGCAGGAGGTCTTGTAGGTCGTGGAGGCGGCGGTGGTGGGGGTGAAGGAGGGGGTCGCGATACAGGAATATAGATAGGTGCAGGAGGTCTTGTAGGTGGTGGAGGTGGTGGTGAAGGTGGTGGTGGTGGTGGTCTTGCAGGTGGAGCAGGCGGGAGCGTCGGTCTTCTTTGGGGTGGTCTTGTTACAGGTGGTATGTATGTCGGTGATTGAGTACTAGGTGGTGCCACTGGTGTCGTAGTGGCAGGTGGCTGAGCTGGAGGACGTGATATCAATGGAGGAATATATAGCAGAACTGGATTCGAAGGATTAGATGGTTCGCTTGGTGGGGCTGGTGGAGAGGGTGGTGGTGGCGGGGGCGATGGTCGAGGGGGTTGTCGCGGAGGTTGTTGAGGTGGAATTGAAGGCGGTATGTATAAGAGTTGTGGTTCTTGTGGCCGTGGTTGTGGAGGAGGCGGCGAGGGAGGTGGACGGGGTGGTGGCGGTGGTGGTGAAGATGGAATATATAGTGGCACTGAAAGAGGAGGTGATGGCGGTGATGGTGATGGTCGAGATTGGGGTGACTGAGGTCGGGATAGTGATATTGTAGAAGGAGTATGCGGCGATTGCTGAGGTTGAGGTCTTTGTGGAGCAGCATAATTTGGCTGTGGAGAAGAGGATTGAGAAGGTACAATCGTCAAAAGTGGTGGAAGCTGTGGTAACTCCGAAGGAAGAGGCCGTTGAATTGGTGGTATTGGCAATTGTTGCTGGCCTACAGATTGTGGCAGAAAATGCAGTATTGGCTGCTGCGGTATGAACAGTGGTTGCTGTACTGGCTGCTGCGGCACGAACAGTGGTTGCTGTGCCGGCTGCGCTGGCTGTTGCTGTGGCCCAGTGTATACTGGGCCTGGAGGCCCTCCCGGCTTTGGATAATGCTGCTGTACAGGGGGTTGATTATATACAGGGGACGGCTGATTAATTGAGGAATAACCCTGGTTAAATTGCTGAGGTGGACCCTGATTGTATTGTGGTCCTTGGTTTTGCACAGGATGTTTTTGGTTATACGTAGGATCGAATCCCTGCTTCTGTGGAGAGTATCCTTGATTTGGTGCATTGTATCCTTGATTTGGTGCTTGGTATCCTTGATTTGGTGCATTGTATCCTTGATTTGGTGCATTGTATCCTTGATTTGGTGCATTGTATCCTTGATTTGGGCCTTGGTACCCCTGCTTTGGTCCCTGGTATCCTTGAGTTGGGCCTTGGTATCCCTGCTTTGGTCCCTGGTAACCTTGATTTGGTGCTTGGTATCCTTGATTTGGAGCCTGGTATCCTTGTTTTGGTCCCGGGTATCCTTGATTTGGTGCCTGATATCCATGATTTTGTCCCTGGTATCCTTGATTTGGTCCCTGGTATCCTTGATTTGGTCCCTGGTATCCTTGCTTTGGTGGATGGTATCCTTGATTTGGTGGACGGTATCCTTGATTTGGTGGATATCCTTGATTTGGTGGACGGTATCCTTGATTTGGTGCAGAGTATCCTTGATTTGATGGAGGGTATCCTTGATTGTGAGTAGGATAACCCTGGTTGAAGGCAGGTGGGCCCCGGTTGTACGAAGGGGGTGGTAATGTGAAGGCTACCTTTGGCTTGTCGTAGTTGTAGCCAAACTGCCGTCGAACTCGCGTCGAGTGTCCGGTAACGCAGGTGACCAATATCAATATCTTCAACTATACAAGCAATTAAATTTATGAGAAAGTTCGACTAAAAATATTTATTATGGAAATACGGTAGCAGTAGAACTCACCCATTTTAATCGCTGCATAATCTGCCGGCGTATACCAGCGAAAATAGACTTACAACGCCTTTTATACGAAGAGCTTCTCTTTCTTCGTGCAACCGCATTTCTAATGATATTCCATTATACTTATTTTTTCTCTACCGGCGTGCAAGACGTCAATTTACTTTACTGTATATTTCGCCAAGTAAATCCCCTTCCAAGCACCGAGATTACGAGATTCAGGTCGGTTTCCATCATTCCAGTCATTTGGTCTTACAAGAGTGAGTCATTGCGAGATTTCGCGGCATAAAATATATCTTAGGAATCGCGTCCTTAAAGATGTCACTTTTGAAATTAAGGCTTCTTACGATAAGGAGATCCATATGAATTCCACGTGTTTATTAAAGGCCAGAGGTCTTTGGTATACCGTTCTTTAGGACTTACACACAATTTCACCGTTTATTACAACCTTTCACCCATTGATTCCTCATTCCGATCATCATGGAATATTATGATGCTCATACGAAACGAAGTAGTAACATAGTTCGATGGTCGACATAGTTACTGGCTAGCATTCGTTTCCAGAATCCGCTGCATTATTCAAGTGCGCGATGGTTTACGAGGCCGTTGATTGCCTCACGCTGACGGCTGAATCTTACGATTCTGTCACGCTCGATTCAGCACGCTGGGATATTCAGTCTGGCCGGCCATAATGCTAGAAGCATTAGAGCACCCTACTGGTCTTCCCTAGTCGCGCAACAAACTGCATCGGGCAGCAGCGTGTTATTGCTGCTCGGCCAATTTCCCGGAAGCAACTGTGCGCCGCGAGTGCAGCAGGTGTCCGCCTCGAAGAATCACGCTTTGATCGGCCGTAATCGGTGTCGACCCGTGCAAAATTCCCCTCCTAATGCTTAGGGTCCTGCGGATTCTCCTTTACGAGGTAACACACGTGCTGGAGCGCGCGCGCGCGGTCGCGAAAAGAAATCAGCGCCAAATGCTCGCGCGACAAATTGTAGGGCGAACGCCATAGCGCACCATAACGGCGCGTCCACTTTCGATGAGCGGCGCGAACGCGGCTCGTTAATCTTCTTGTGCAAACTCTCGGCACTCCATCGTCGGCTTTAATGCGTCCTGCCTCGCTCTTCAGGCTGCCGTGTGCACCTCCCCGTGATTTATTGCCGCCGGAAAGACTCACGGCAACGCGACTTCCGCACCCGGATGAATCTTAGTCTCCGGGAATTATAATTGTATTTGCCCGAAGTGATGACACGCTCCGCCGAGTTGTTACTCTGCCTTGGATTTCGCAGTGGCAACCACAGCAGAAGGACTGCCAAGCTCTACGCCCGTCATTATTTATTGCGAGACTTTTCCCCCCTCGGCGCCGCCGCCGCCGCCGCCTCGAACAGCTCTACGATTTTCATTCCTAATAGAGACTTCTATTATAAGCGACTATTATTCCAAATAAAGTGCTGCCGATTTTTTGCAGCCATAGCTGCCTTGCAAGAATGCATTTGGCAAGCGAACCGGGTGAAGGATGGGTGAGAATTTCTGAGAATCCCTCGCTTTTCAAGGGAAGCCAGTGGATCGTCCGGGTAAACGTGATCGCGTGTAGCAGTGCGAGGACTGCGAGGCTCAATGTCGCAAAAAGTATCACATCCTAGGAAGGCTGTCGGTTAGCGGGGCTGGTTCATCCACCTAATCGCGCTGCCGAGAGCGTGTAACGTGCTCCGGACAGGCTAGTAAAGTGACGGTGCACTTATGCCGAGCAGGACGCAACGCCGCGGAATCCTCCTGCAGCCAAGTCTAATTGGATTAATTTACTTAATGGTGGTATTAAGTGCGCAGACTCTTCTCGGAATATCGGCCGTTGGGCCTCGGATCGGCCTCGTTAAACGCCCCATCGTCGCTCCTCCCTCGGCAAAACTCGCGCGCGGCTTCAATCAAGCGCGTATCCGCTCCCTCGATCGGATGTTTTCGCGTACATCCAGTCATTATCAGGAAGTCTCCTTTCAAGATGGAGATGAAATATTAGTGCGCGCGTGAAGATGACCCATTAGTCTTCCTTGGATTCTTCTCCAATGTTTATGTTCAATCAAGGAGCCCTACGAACTTGTCATTACCGGGTTCTAGTTACATTCCATACACCGGTCATTAGTGGTACTCTTATTAACAGTCCAATTACAGACATAGAAAATCTGTAAATTTGGATCTATAAAATTCCTTAGAAACCTGGTTCTTCCACTTTTCACTTTCCCTTGAAAAGCTTTTGTGTAATAATCGATATTCTATGGTATTGATTAACGCGTTCGATCCTGAAAGGAATTGCAGGTAATGTGGCGAGGATGGGAGAACCTGCTATTCGCTCGAAGAGGAACTCTGCGAACATATGAAAGCGTGTCCCTCAGGTTTTATGGAGCAGACAGGTTGAATACCAAGTCGATCTTTCCCGAGTGAAGACACATTTTTTCGGCCGTTGCTCCAGCTCGTCTCTGCCAATTTCGCGCGTGTTATTGCGGCCCTTGTGGTTTCGTGACTCCCAATGGCCTTTTATGTCCTGCTCCTACAGCGGACACTTCGAATTTCCTGGCCGATCGCTTTGTGTCTTCTGCTGAATGCGAGACTCAGTATGCAACTGCTCGTTTAGCGTATGCAAAAAGACAGCGGAGTTCGTGAAACTCGTACTCCCGTGCATCTTCTCTCGCAGGGAAGCTTGCCACGGAATAATTGCTGCTCCCTTTTCGCGAGAGTGCGATATCAATCTGGACAGACACATTCAAGCACGCACGATCTCACAGCCAACTATGAGATATTTAATCGAAGGGAATAATTGCCGTTGTTAAAAGGACGCCATCCGACATAAACGTCCTTTCCTGCCTGTGATCATTAACATTCCAGTTGGCTGTATTTATACTAGATAATTCCACGTTCCCTTTGTGTATGAGACACCATCTAATTTCACTTAGCCGATGGTTGTTGCCGCTCGGCGGCAATGGGGAATGCAAGTAAGGAGAGCAACGGGACGGCCAAGAAAATCGGTCCTTCACTCCGGGACCTCGTAATGACCGCCATGATTTCATCCGTGCGCCAGCACTTCTTTCCAGCAGGGATTGCGATTAGGCCGATATCTTGGGATTATAGGCTGCGTGTACTCGCCGAGACAGGTCGATGTGTCACAGTCGTTCATCCAGGGAAAACCTTCCTGCCCGACTAGTTGGCCGACTGCGAAAAACGGAGGAAGCGAGATGCAAGAGAAAGAAGAGTGGGCAGGGGGAAAAAAGGCCAAGTGGCAGCGGAACGTCCAGTTTTTGTTGTGTCACTTAGTTACCTTAGACCAGGCAAGATTCTCGCATCCTCGTGCTGGAAGAGGCGGGTCCCTAGTGAGCCAGCTCTTCCTCCATCCTTCTGCAGGAAACTAAGAAACAGTGCAATGCTGTAATCACTATCCTCTTGGATAAGTGAATCCTTAATGATCTTGCCGGATCGTTAACTGCCACTGGCTCTTTTGCCCTGTTTAATTAAACATTAATGACTGTCCTATCAAGTACAGGGCTCTCTTACAGCGAGCTGTCTTGTTACTTTTGAGAGATCTTGACACCTCTGCCGTGATCCTGTTCTTTTTTAAATGTAGAAATATATTTTTAGACTCGATAAAGAGGCCACTCATCAAATAAATCCCTGGCATGCTTACAACCTCATTCTCTTTAACTATCCCACCCTTCCGGCCCGGTATGATGGCTTCCGTTCGCACGCCGATGCTCGAGCATTAATTTCTCGGCTGTTAACGCTTTCAGTAATGCTCCTCTTATTAGCAATTTGAGTGCGATGGTTATAAGAAACTCGATGAATAATTTATAATCGAAAGCATCGGGCGAAATGGCGCGTGGAAATTGTGCGGCTCAAAGGTATGACATTTCAATATCAGCTTGCTATTAATTTATGGGGGAATATTGCTACGGCTGAAAATCATACGGGATCGGCTTTCATCGAGGGTAATTCAGTTCTGCATATCATCGGATAACGGGACGGGCATACTCGTTCTTCAAAAGTTTTGCGCGATGATCTTCGTCATTACCCGCGACTCGCAGACGTGACTGAGCCTCTGACGGTTATTAGAAGTCCGGTCAGTCTAGAATCTAGACGGAGTACTTGGCCAAGCGAGAGAGTACGAAAGGCACGATGCCGAGGTATTTCGTGGCTTGTATTGAGCCATAAATTTTCGTAAAAATTTTATGAAGAAACGTTCCGGCAGCAGCGATCATTTTGAGACAAAGGTGCGAAACGTGCGCGCTATTTTTACGCCGCTTTAACGAGACTTTTACTGGCGGTTCGCGTGGGCCGCGATAAATCAGTGGCTCTTCCAAGCCACTCAGACATCCAGTACTTTATTCCGTATCATATTTGTATCCTGGTACTTCTTTTTATAATTGCTCTTCCCCATTGGACAGCGATCCCTCGCGACAGGCAAGCTACGAGAATTAAAAGACATTTACGGGACGTTGGCTTTTTTTATTAATGAAAGTGCATTTCTATTACAGGATTTGCGATATAACAACTTCTCGAGAGTGCCTGGAAGTAAATATCGGCCAATCAGTAGCTGTAAAACAGCTGGGCGGATAATAAAGAAGGTCTTTCATTTAATAGAGAATCGTCGTGCAGTTGACTTGTGTCATCGGCGTTAAACGAGATGTTTTAAAATTGTAATAAGTTGCGCAACAGAGCGATGCACATATCCCGCTATGTTTTAGTACTTCCTGCTGGATGCACGCGTGCGGTTCATTACACGTCGATGAATATTGATGAATCTCGATAGGCTGAAAATAGATGACATCGAGTTCGTAATCCATTTATCTTCAGTGATTTCTTTTTAATACCAAACGCATATCCGTTCCTTCGACCAAAGTCGCCACTTATCAGGCAGCTTTTCCACCTGACTATTCACACTCAAGTGTGAAAAGTGGATATCTTCTAGTTCAGACTCGATAAGCAGTCGTGTGGGCTGCGGATCTGGGGAATAATTTATTCGTATCAGCAAGAAATCCAGCACTTCTGGTGTCAGAACGCTCTCTTCCCTTTTATTGGAAAACAAGAGTTTGACACTTGAAATTTGAAAGTATGGTTATTCCATAGAACAGCTTACTGTGATCCTCTCGAGATGTTTATCAGGCTCAGCGGAATCCTCGGCAAACCTGTTAGAGAATTAGTTGTTCAATCTTGATTGTGTCACGTTTTCCTATTTACAAGAAACAAATTCTTTAGTTCCGTCGAACTTTCATTATCACATCTTTTCAGAGGAAACGAAAAAGTTTCCATGATCATCATATTGTTGTAGTTTATATTCCCGAAACTGGAGCGTAGCTTGCATAAGAATACGTGGTGGGTTAATGAAGTCTTCTCTGGTTGGACTTATCTGGGAATAGCGTGGGCTCGAGTTTTCATGCGGTTCCCCGTAACTTCATCGTTACCGAAAGGTGAGATAGAAGCGACAAAGGAGCTACAACAGACGCCCGTGCTGGGATACACGAAACCCGCTGAATACGTGACGAGGCGTCATTAAGATTCCGTGCATCGAACCCAAAAGCGACGTACATTTGTCTTGGAAGCGGGAAAAAGAGGAAGGTGCGGACTCGAGACGAAGCCTCGTCACGGCCGGCGAAGGGGCCTTTTCGTTTACAATTGAAGAATGGGACGATACAGCCGAGAAACAGCTGTAACGAGTGGTGCACGCGTTCAATATGCAACCAAACTGACCTAGAAACGGAAACAGAGAAAAAGACATGAACATGTAGCTGACGGTACAGTTACACTGAGGGAGCCTAGTTTTTCGTTGCAGCGCACTACTACTTCACTCTTCCAATGCTCCAGCTGGATTTCCCTGAAATCCAGGCCCTCGTAAAATCCCCGAGCGGAACTTCTTTTCAGATTAAAACACACTTGAACATTCCACCGGACGCAAATCTATCCTCTTCCTGCGCCAAGGACTACTGGAGTAACTAAAGCAGCAGGATGATTAACGTTTTACCACTCGGAATATATTCAACCACTAATGAAGCCAGCGGACAAATTGTACGAGGATTCGAATGCAAGGGTACGTGCCGGCGGAATTTCGTAAAAATTCATTCTCGCGAATAAGCGTGGCGAAGCGTTAATGAGCCGCGAAACTAGGGCAAAGTGCGGAAACGGCTTTCGGAATCTCCCACGGGGTTTTAACACGTGCTGCAGCTTGTTAGATGCCATGATTCCACTAAGAGGATGATCCAATCTTGCCTAATTCCTGGAGGGTGCAAGGCCAAGTTATCCAATGTAGGTGGGCAGCTTGGATGCCATTTGCACTGGATCGAGCGTCGCTGCGGTCAACCAACAATGGTAGCGTCCACGGGCGCGTTTGTTCCAGTCGGTTTGTCGGGCGACGACGTCGACGATGCCGGTCGGTGTGCGTTCAATAACCTTCGGTCCAAGTGAAAAGGAAAAAGGACGCCTGGAAAGCCGCGAGATCGTACGCCGAGTGAAAAGAATTACGACCGCAATCGCCCACTTCGGTTTATGGTCGGGCGTACCAACGTCCGAGCAGCGCGTTTATGATTTAGCAGACTGTGAATGAAGGGCCAAGACAAAGACGACATCGAAATCGAGTAACTCATGCGAACACCTATAACACAACCCTTTACTATTCGTAGAAATCTTTCAATCAACCATCGCGTAAAACTGGGCTTTGAATACCTCATGCAAATCTACGAGCGTCCAATCGCACTGAGTACAAACGAATACTAGCTTTCGCAGGATGCGACCTGGAAATGGAACTAAATCCAAATCCATCGATCGAAAGATAAAACGATAAACCTGCATTTCAGGGGATGAAACAGCATTTCTCGTAAGACCAGATTCCAGAAAGCAGGCTTATTCCACCGACAGCGAGGGAGAGGCACTCCGAGGAAGATGGGAATTACATAACTGGCTGCGGGCGCGCATATCGTTCGAAGGAGCGTATCTCTTGCGACATAAGTTACACTTCCAGATACATTCAGACACCTGTATAGGTAATAAAAGTCGGCACTCGGAGGCGCGCGATACTTGGAGGTGAATCGAAGTAAAAGGATGGTAATCGGATCGAGCGGATTCTCAGTGGGATGTGAAACGGGGCCACGAAAATCCCTCTGGGCTTTCGGTGCCACGTGGAGGAGAGGACCGCGAACTTTCCCACATTCGTTCAAGAGTTTCGCCTATCTTCCCCGTTTCTGTCCTGCTAACGAGCGTGTAATGGATTGCGGTGCAGCGAGTGGCGCGGCGACAAGTGCACAAGCTGTCGCGGCACTGCCAGCTCTCCCTTCGCTCCTCTCCTCTCTCATTTCTCTCCCGCCTCTTCAGGCCTTTTTTTCTCCCCTGAATAGCGCCGAGACGCGAGCACACTGGATGCGTAATATTGTGATTGCACCGGCGGCGGCGGCGGCGGCGGCAGAGTGCCGGCTGGAGGGAAGAGCATGGAAGCTCTTGCACCGACCGCAACAGTTGTTGACCCACAAATTGTAATCCTACCAAGTTTCTCCAGCGTGCCGTTCCCTCCGCCACTCGAAAGCTTATTTAGACATTGTTCCCTCGGTGAGCTACGGATTAATCCGTGGCTGCGGCCTCAAAAAAGGAAAAGCCTGTAATTGGATTCGCGGTTTCGTCCGCGCTTAATGTTAAGTGCCTCCTAAGAGCGAAGGAACCACCGACGCAAGGCAAGTGCTGATCTCCAACGGCCAGTCATTTGGCAACGCGTTTCCACTCGGCTATAATTTAGTTACTCTTTTCGGACTAATATCTCGTAGTCCTGAATAATGTTCCCATTCGCCATCGGCCGGCTGCTTCCTTCCCTTCCAACATTTACCTCCCCAACGAGAGAGAATAAAAGCTGCAAAAATATTCAAGATCTCCTCGGTGATAATTAAGAGTGAATCGTTGAGAGAGCCGACAATGAAAGATAGATTTGGTGGAAGGGCGACAATGGAATAATTGGCTGGAGCGGCGAAAATAGGGGCGACGTGGAAGGAAAAGTAATTTCGCGAGGGTGCCTGCTCCACAAAGCAGACAGAATCGGGTCAGCGATCTTTTGTCGCGCGAAATATCACATTCCGGACTATCATTCTCGATGATGATGATCCCCCGCGCTTCAGCTTCCGTGTTAATATCAGCTGTCAGTCCGTCAGCAAGCGTTTCTCCGATTCGCCACTCTGGCGAACGGGGTTAGGCCGTTCTGGTATCGGCCTGACAAAAGCTCGCCCAATAACTTTTATCCGGACGCTCATATTGCCATGCTATATACACATGTGTACGTAGTATATCTGTCATCGGCAGAGTGTATTGCCGCCCGACAGTTTAACCTCGACCAAGTGTGTATATCGATTCTTTTCCTGGCGACCCTTTCATCCCACAAATGCCAACAAATCGGCAATCCTGCTGGTCGATTTAGGGGATTGCCGATTATAGAAATTGCTGGCTCGAACATTGAACTGAATCATTCTATATATGGCGCACATTAATTAATAAAATAGCACAGTGACACATATGTACAGGGTGAGTCGCTTGCCTTTGAATTACCACCAAAAATTGGATATTTTCGATGGCCAAAAATATGGGGACAAAAAAACTTTGAGGTGGGGCTCTGAAATTTATATCACATGTTCCTTGATGCAAGACGAGACTCCCCGCCAAATTTCAGCCCCGGAAAATGTCGGGAAGTCCAAAAAATATGGGAAAAACCAGCGAAAATGCCGAAAAAATCGAACTTTAAAGGCAGTTTTTTTAGTGTTTTCGATAGAAATCCGGACTTTTTTCAACGGATTTCTTGTTTTCTATCCATTTTCATTCATAAACAATCGATTCCTGAAGAAAAAACCCGAGTTTGGGCACCTTCGAAAAATCGTGAAAAAATCTGAAGGGGTACCCCTTAAGAAAAATTTGCCGAAAAAAAAATGTTGAGCTAGGGCTCTGGAATTTTTATGGTATCTTCCTTGATGCAAAAAAACATTACCCACCAAATTTCAGCCCCGGGAAAGGTCGGGAAGCCCACCAAAAAAAATAAAAACCGTCAAAAATGAGCAAAAGTAGACTTTTCTGGACGGTTTTTCGACCCGTTTTCTTTGCAAATCCGGACTTTTCTTCACAGATTCTTTGTCCTCTATCCATCCTGATACGAAAACAATCAAAATATCCCGGGTTCGGCCGATTTTGAGAAACTTGAAAAAATTGAGCATTTTCGAGAGTCGAAAATAGGTGAAAACCTAAACTTTGAGCTAGGGCTCTGAAATTTATATCACTTCTTCCTTGACGCAAGGGCACATTCTCCACCAAATTTCAGTCCCGGGAAATGTCGGGAAGGCCACCAAAAAAAATAAGGGCTAGGAGAGTTCTGATTGAAAGGCAAGTGAATCACCCTGTACATCAATAAAGACTCGCTATAAATTATATATGTCTAATTCTGATGATCAATTCCTGAATTCAAGTTCGTAAAGTATGGTTTTCATTAGTCAATAAGTCGTTTTCGATAGGGTTGATAGTTGGCAGGGCCTTGCGCGAGCAGTACTTGAAGAGCAGCTGCTGGAGGGTGCGGTTCATTTCGATCCGGCGAGGCCTTTCCAGTTTGTGGGTCACGTTTGGAAAAGTACACTTAGGGAACACATTTCGTCAGCTGCGTAATGAGGTTCAGCAGCTTATCATTCCTTTCTCACTTCATACCTAGAATCCACTCGGTCTTCGGAATTCTTGCAACTTCCGAGTTGCCCCATTTCCAATCAGCAATTAGTGGGGATCGCAGCAGCGTGAAACGAGTGGACTTTGTTTAAGACTTTCCCCGGGAGGAAGAATTGCCACGGAGGGAATTGAGGATAGGCCTCTGTGTATAGCCGATTATAACATCGGAAGAGGTTTTGCGACGGCTCGCATACTTGAAAAGTAGGTTTATCGGCCCCGTGACGGGTCGATGAGATTCTATCGTGAGGATTAGAGCAAGGTCTTGCATTAATACACGCACTTAATACTTGATTAGATGGTTATTCTATGGGTATCTTAATATGAGTTATATAAAAGGCGAAAGTAGTTTTGCTATCTGAATAGAAATAAAAGTGTACGGCTGCTTCTCAGATAGAGAAGTCAGAACGATCGAGGGGGAATCGTAAATCCGATAAATATGTTATCTGCATGCTCCGCTCGACGTATAGGGTGTATCGTCGTGAGTTATGGCAAATATAGGCTTCGTTCAAAAGCACATCCTTACGGATACAATAGGATTTGATGGCTTCGAGGTACTCGATCGTGAGTTATGGTTGACTCCAATGCGGACGTATGCATAGATGCATGCACTGGCAATATCTCGATCCCCCAACCGCATCGAGAAAATCCTCAATATTTTCACCTTTTAACCCAAATCGTTGTTCTATTTACGAGGGAATATAGTTATAAAAATTTCAAACAATACCGCACGTCGATCCCTCGATGAAAACAAAAGGGTTGTTTGCAACCTTTCCATTCCAATTTTAGAACTTCGTGGCCGATTTTCAACCGGAATTTACAGTTAGAGAGATGCATAGAAAATTATGAATTTCATGAACCTAGGAAATTCGTGAAAATACACCTGTGGAAGAACTGGTGCATCAAATGCGAATGGCGAGAGACATGTATTCAGTCCTAGATAGTAAATAAGGAGAGCACGTGTCACCGGTCGTTAAATCAGACGCAGCGAGAAAGAGAGGGAAGGAAATTCTGTAGCCTGAAAGGAAATTGTAATAGAAGTCGACGGAGAAAATCCTTTAGTTATCGGGATAAGAAAATTTAATATGAAACTAAGAGAATTGCGCATATTAATTCGGAAGACAATGCGGACAGGATTCCTGCGTGTCAATTATATTTGTCTCGTGCAATTAAAGCAGTTCCCATAGAAATTACGCAGACCAGGCAACATTTGCAAAATTTCAATGGGTGTTACCAGGTGGCAGGGCACAAATGCACTTTTGAAATATCTACCACTGGGAGAAGCACATGTGCAAACCTTTTTGTCTGCTGTGGAACTGTTAAGAGAAGGTAGGGATTTATGGAAAAAGGGAAAAAAACTCCCATGTGTGTGTGCCTGGCGCTCCATAAATGCGAGGTGTCATTTTAAACTAACGAGGAAGGTTGCACGATGCGAGGAGCAGACATAGCGTTAACGGAAGCGAACAGGATAGAAAATAGGAAAAACTCGATGTATCGTCGGACAATATGCGTCGGGAATTTTTCTTCGGTTAAAGCCTGGTAATAGGAATCGTGCCACGTTCGTGGAAACATTGAAACAACATTTGAAAACTGCTCCTGGCCTCTGTTTATTTCATAAAAGTTGGTGCGAGGCTACAATCAATATTTAACCACGGTATCATGGAAGATGTGTAGTGGAAGGAACGTTGTATAAAATTACATAAGAGGCCATCTAATTTTGCTCGATGGGGGGAGGGAGAGCAGCGCTCGAGATGATGTTCTTCCTCCTCTAGTGCTTGATCTTCCACTTGACGAAGTGAGGGAAGGCACTCACGAATTACCGGAGACGGAAATCCGTGTGAATTGCTGGAAAGTGGGGAAACGTTTGATGTTGGCACTGGAGGGACAAAGCCAAGGGCCATTTTAAATTCAAAGCCCATTGGGGAGAGGCAGAAAAGGCTTTTTACTGTGCCAAGAGCGTCGGAGGAGAGGCTCGCATAAACATACAAAAATATAGATTTCTCGAAAATGTTTAACACCATTGACAAGGGGAAGAACGTGAGTCCCATATCCGCGAACGGGTGCAAACGGGTTCGATTGCAATTTCGCGATATTCCCGTCACGATTTCGCACGAGAGTCCAGAGTTCATGAATTATGAAGTTCGCAGCGTGAAACAAACGCTGAAAATGAGAAAAAGCTCGTCGCGACGGGCATCTGCAAGCGGACACCTGGGAAAACAAAGGACTTCGATTAGACTTCGATGACACGTCCAACTTCCTCTTAAATACCAACGATACTTCCCACCAACATCTTCGATAGCACAAATAATCCCCAACAAACCGAGACCCAATCCATCAAGATTACATCTTAAATTAACCCTAACTGTTAAAATCAACTTCAATCATTTCCTTCCACCAAACATTCCACTTCACACCTGTTTTTCCAGCATCCGAGAACTATCCCGCGGAATCCAACAAAGGGGATCCAAAGGGGTTTATTAGCAGTGGATCGATAAATCAATCAATGGGAAAAGAATATAATCAAAGGTAAGAGTGGCGGAACGCGATTTTCTCGAAAGCGGCGAGGTATTCGCGGGGGGTCTCCACTTCACGAAGGAGGAACTTGGGTGCTTCAGCAACGTGTTATCCCGAGCAGCGAGGGGGATGTCGGGGAAGAGAGAGAGAGCGAGAGGGAGGTGGCGCGCGAGGGGAAGTTGCGGAGGTAGTCGAAGTAAAGGCGGCGAAGCGGCTGATGGGAGCGAGAGGGAAGATGGTGCGGCCGGGGCAAGTGGGGATAGGATGCACGATAGAAGGAGCGAGAGTGGGAAAGCCGAAGGGAGAGCGCAGCATGACGAACGCCCGGCAGCGAGCGAGGTGCGGGCAGTCTGCGCACGGACATCGATCGAACCTCACGTTCCATCCACTCCCCGAAATTCCCGGTGTTTTCCTTTTCAACTTGCCGCCGACGCCGACGCCGACACACGAGAATCGAGTCGCGACTCGAGACGCTCGACCCTCGCGATACCACCCAACCAACCCTTACACCCACCCCGCGCTAATCGTGTGTGGTGACACTTGTGCCTTTCGCCCCTAAGACGTCGCCGAGGCCGCAGGGGGTTGTTCACCACCGCAGTGCGAACACCACTCGAACCTCTCTCTCTCCACTCCTGCAGGATGTTCTCCTGGTAGACCAGCTTGCCAATAAGTGAGTACAATTAACAATGATTGAACAATAAACTGCCCTTAATAATACTAGCTCGATTTGCATAATTTATTAAATTCTGGTAGATTGGGATAAGTCAATCGCACGCAGGCTCGCAAAGCCGAACGTGGTTGACATCTCGCTCGAGATCAACGACCTCCCTTCCCTCGTGTGTAAGTGACCTCCCTGCTTTGTTTACTTGCACTTTACCTTCAAGCCTCATTATCCTCGTGCCGGTACCTCCTGAAAATTTAGGTCTCGGAAATTGTCAGCAGTGTATTGTCGTTGGAAGCTTAGAAGTGTCGTGGTTCGGGCGGTGAATTGCTGTTTTTGTAGCTGTTATCACAGTTTAACGTACCCTTGGGATATTACACCCTGAGAGGAGTATTACCGATCGCTCCGCCCTTGAGCGGCTGCCACTTGACTTTCTCCGAGATCACTTACTTTGCTCGCTCGTAAATCATTTTTATTTCCTGTCAATTAGTCGTCGGGGTGAATGGCTCGGCGGTGCCGAATACGTTTGCGAGTTACTGTATTAAACTCGTATTATGAGGGTGGGGGGATGGAAGGATGAAGTGAGCTTAGTCGTTGCTCCATTTCCAGATCTCTTCCGCCGTGTGCTGTGATTCGCATATTCTCTCTCTCTTACAGACACATACACACACTCTCTCTTTCTCTCACGTCTCGTGATCTCAGGCTGCCGGTTAAATTTGTCGCAGCACGGGCGCGAGCGCTCGTAAGGCGTGCTTTTCTCTCGCATCTGCACACGCTGTTTTGCGACAGCCTGCTATTTTCGAGCGATAAACTTTGCCGCGCCGCTCGCGCGTAAATGTTTCCAAATAGTCGGACGGAGCGCCGCCCCGGAATTTTGTCTTTACAGGCTGGTTTTCGTGAATTTCGCTCGACTCGCTCGAACCGAGGGAACTCCGCCGGGTATTTCTGCGCTATCCGTGACATTGGCGTCCGCGCGCGCGCTCGCTCGCTTGTTCATTCGCTCGCTCGATTCCTCTCGCTTCCACCAGTGAAACGTGCTTTACTCGGTTTGTCTCTGCTTTGCCGCTCGGCTTTCCACCCGCGCGCACAAATTGATGTGCAGCTAGATCGCGCGGTGCGCTTTCCTGAAATTTACTGCCGGGCGGAAGAGTGACTTCCGGCCGATGGCCGTCGAACGCGCTCGGTTATAAACGAGCTATGGATTACCGGCGCCGTTAACCCTGGAATATTAACGCGACCGTGACATTTATTGAGCGTCTCGGGGAATTTTCAGTTGTAAAGGGCAAGGCGAGATGACGACTACGATGATGCCTCGTTGCACGCAGCCCCTATCTTCCATTCATTGCGGAATCAAACTGATTTACACCAACTAGCCGTGGACTATCAGTTGGCTGATTTAACGGTACCGTAAAACATTGAACTCTCTCAGTGGCTAGCACAGTAAAGCAGATTCAATTGCAATTCAATCTCGAATAATAGCCGAGAAATCTCTTTCTCCCGATGCCGGGGAGAGTTTCACGTGGCTTCGAATTGACGACGGCGGCGGCGGCGGCCGCTAGCTCTCTCTCGCGCCGGCCGGTAGTTCCGCAATGCGTCGGCGAGACTTCGCGCGTCTCCCTGGGGTGTCCGGCGACCCTATGTACATACATACATATATGCATGCGGGAGGACACTGACCAGGCTTCGTAGTATCCTCTAAAACCGATTACGAAATCGAGCGGTGAGCCGAGCACTCACTGCGTCCACTCGCTCTTTACGAGGCTCGATACGCCAGGACAATAAGTGTACATACGCGGCGACAATAAAAGTAGCCGGGAAAGACGCTGAGAGAGAAAGAGAGTGGATGATTGTGTGTATGTGTGTAGGTGTGAGAGTATTGTCGGGTTCGATTGTGTCTTGGTGAGGATGGTGGATGTGTGCGATTAAAGGACCACGAGGGGGCAGAGAGAGCCGCAAAATCAAAGGAGCTCCGTTAGCGAAACAAATGGAGCCTGGCGAAAGCCCTTCGCAGGGTGGCTGTGTGCACAATCTCGAGAGGCCGCCGTAAGGCCAGGCTTATTTACGGGAACTTAGCTTGTTTAATTTGTAAGCGGCCTTCGAGGAAGCCGAGCTTCTTCTCTCCGCGTGCTCCTTCGAGACACGATCATGCGGTCTTGAGGATTTCGCTTGCACCTCCTCCTTCCTTTGAATTCGGCACTTGGATCTTTCTTGAAATTCGGCAGTGGGAGCCCTCTCGAGATTCGATGGCCTTTCTTTAATTTCGCAAACGGGATTCTTCGGGGGCCAAGCAATTTTCCTTACTAACGGAACAATTTCGTTCGTGATGATGATCCGTGCGCGCGGTGTGTATGGCTTGTTGCTCAATTTCAACAGGATTGAGTCATTCTTCGTTCCATCCGGCTGAGATTATACTGTGTACATACACGAATCTTAAATAGAATCGGGATTACGATACCGAATGTAATTCCGTGTCGTAACGACGCCGCGCGGCGCGGCGCGCTCTTAGACACTCGGACGCGATTGTAAAACCGTGGATGAGGAGGGCACGTGTGTCTACTACCGCCCTGCATGTTTCGCTGGGTATTTAGGTTCCCGTTGATCCGCTCGCTCGATTAATTAGGCCGGCTGATTAGGCTCCAGCTCGAAATGGAATCAAAACAAACGTGAAAGCGCTCGATTCACTTTTACTTATCTCAACGGTTGCTCCACTTTAGACAGTGGTAAGCGTCCAATGGGAACTAATATGTGCTTGGGATTGAGAGAACAGCATCGCTCTCAGTACACACACGAATCCACACTCCTTTCTCTTATCTGACTGATCCGGAGATGCAACATTACCGACGTCTGTAGAAAGTTCGCAGCATCCGGGCAACCCGGCTATATTGAAGAGACTTTGCGTTTAATCAAGGCGCGCAGGTATAAACGAGCGGGTTATTTCGTGCGGTCGTTTGCCAGTGCGGCGGGTTGCCACGGAAATGTGTGAAAACTCATTCGAGTTTGCGAAGTAATCGTGCAATTTGCGCGTGGCACTTGCCTACCACCGACAGAGCGTCCCTTGTTCGGATTTAATTCGAATCCCCCGGATCAAAATTACAGCCTCGCCGCGGCGCGGCGCGGCGCGGCGTACCGCGTTCTCACGGAATCGTACAAAGCTTTTACACAGTTGGACGAAAGATAAAATCTGACAGCTAAATTGCACATGCCAACGAACTCCTCTCACCCCCGACATCCAAAATATTCCCTTATTTCCAGCTCCAGTTTATTTCGGCAACTTTCATTAAACGATCAATGTCACTCTTTATTAAGTTTCTATTCAAGAAACATTGGACTTTTCAGGATAAATGGCGTCAAGATAATTGGTATTTCAAAAGTAACATCGTAATCAAATCGAGGGTCTAAAGTCCTGTTGCTTTTTCCGATAGTGTAAATTGCGTGGAACTAATGTGAAGCTAATGACGGCGCGCGTGATCGACGAAGACAATAGGGCCGAGGATCATCCTCCCCGTGGAGATATCTCGCTTACCTTCTTTATCGCGGCACTACAGCCACTCGGCGATCCGCGTTGAAATCGCGCGGAAACTCGGCGGAACTTTTATGAAGCGGCGATTAAACTGCCGCGATAGCGTTGCCGCGTGAAATTTACAAGCGGCCCCTTAACTACTGTTATCGCCATGTGTTATGGTGGTTTACCCACTCGGGCGCTCCTCGTTACCTTCGCCGGCGCTGCGGGATGAGCAGATTGTTTACCTTCGCGCTCTTGCAAAATCAGAGTGCGCGTGATAAAGTTGGCCAAGAGCGAGTTCCCCCGGAGAAGATGATGTCTCAAGTGACGGGCTGACTCGGGATTACATTATCTCGGTGATAATGAAGAGCTCGTCTGGAAGAACGCCAAGAAAGCAGGTGTAATGCGCGTTGTCCGTTCTTTGCTGCGGCTGTAAATCATAGTCCGATTGAATCACTTTTCCGAGCGAGTGGAGAAAGCGGTCGCTCGTGGCTGGAAGCGGCGCGCTCTAAAGAGTTCCTTTCGTCGTTGTCGGATCGGAGCCGCGGCTACTCGCCGGACTAAGGTCGAACGCTATCATCCATCATCATCTTGACACAAAGGACACAGTATGCGCTCAGGTGACACACCGAGATTCCAGCAGAAAACGAAGGAAACTCGCTGCTGCCCGCTTCACTCGCCCGCTCGCCACGGCTGTTTCTTATACGGGACGAATTCCATCGAGGGGAGATATCGTGTACCAGTTGCCAGCCTCTCTTGCCCGCCACGGCTCCATCCTCGCACACGTGTCTGCCCATCTGAAACCTCGAATCTGCTCTAGGGTCACTGGATTGACTTCATTAGAAGCGACTTTCGAGGTCGCCGGCCGATCTCTGCCGCTCGCTGTACTTAGGCAGGTGGCCGCTAATGCGAAGAATAGAAATTTAATTGAATGGAAATTTGATATAGGTAACCAAACCGTGTCCCGACGCGCGCGCGCGGCACACTTTCCTCCTGGGACAAGCACGCTCACTGACCAGTAAACCGATTTTCACTCGTACACTTTTCGATCATTCCTCCACGTTCGTTTTCACGCTCGGTTAATATTCCTGTATAAATGACTTGGGAATATATTTGTTGATGATGAGAAATGTGGTAGGTGGACGAGTTAGTACTGTGTACTTAAATAGAAAGATCGATGGATCGTCCTGTAGGACGTCAAAGTCCGTTTAAGAGTAGATCCTTGGACCACCTGTTAACGCAGGAATGCAATTAGCAAGCAAACTCGCTCGGAGCTTGTTTCCTTGCTTGAGAAAGTACGAGTATCTCGGAAAGCGCCTGGAAATAAGTCCGCTTGCAGCTCGAGCGTTCAGGAGGAAATCGCTGGTGGACATCTATCATAGGAGAGCATGCTTCTGCAGCTTGGAGTCGGCGGAGCTTGCTCGTCCGGCTCTCCGGAAACCTGCTTAACGTGCTTCTGCAGCTCGAAATATATTAGTCGACTTATAACTCGTCGATGACCAGTATTATACGGTTAATCCACTAGGCTCTCATAGAAGCTGGCTGTTCGATGCCGGATGATAACATCTACGCGCATCTCCGCCGCCAGCGGGTAAAATTCGACACGGAGAAGATCGGCGATCGATGGTCGATCAGGGTGGCTATCGTTCTTGGCTCGATTCGCGCGTCATAGCGATGCTTTTCGCTCCTGTATCGATCATGTCTTCCTGCTTCCGTGTTTTCCTCTCTCGACATGCCTCGCTGCTTACGCGGCGACTATCTGCGTGCCCTATCTATCGGATCTTCGGGACGCCATCGTGATTACAGACTCCGCCACTTCAACAGATTGAAGAGCTTCATTATCGCTCACTGGTATTTGGCTATTAGCTTAATGGTAGTTGACCGTATTCCTTGGCTATCGATTGCCAACACTGCTTGAATCAGCATACTAGCAAGCACGGCAAAAGTAAGGGGAATAGAAGTGTCCAGTTAAACACTGTGATATTAATGTATCTTCGTGGAAATTGTGATTTCAACAGAATATTTGCTCGAGCATTTCTACTCAACGGTATATATGGCAGATGAGAGTAATTGATGGTTCTTGACGCTCGAGAGTTCTGGTCTTTTCAGTTTTCCTCTGGAGTAATACTTGATGTAACATATATCCCTTTATTTTCCGTCGCTTTCAAGTGGAGTTTGGATTGCTGGCTGTCGAGGTTCGCTGAAAGCCGATTTCCAGTGCGCTTTCCAGTCTACTGGCAGTTAGTTGCAGTGCTTTTCTCAGAAGTATCCAGGGCGTAATGTAACTAAGATATGTTAGTTACACTAAGATATTTTTGTGACATTTGCAAAGGTCGCTTTTAAAAGCAACCTAGATCGCCAAGCGCTGGTTTGCCCAGCCGCGCGCATTCCTTATTAATTACTTTCGCTATTAATGACAATGGAAAGTTTTTCCCAGGGAACAATGCGCGCATTGTCTGGATAATTGCACGCCGGAACGCGTCGAGCGCAGGATTACCTTAACGCGTGCGTCGAATACACCGACAATTAAGTGCTAATCATCGAAACACGCACTCGTTAACGATCGGAGCGTACGTGCTTCGTGATGTTTAACGATCGTCATTGCATGCCTGCATGCAATTAACCGGAATTAACTGATGAACTTTAGGTAATAGAGTTGGAAGTGAGAAAAAGAGGGGGTCGGGCGACAGTGGTGGCTGGAAATTTCGTAGTCGTATTCTGTGCCCGACGGGTTTTGTTGAGCGAGGGGTGAAAAGGTTCGACAAAAAGGTGAAATCGAAGGTGTAGGAGTGAGTGGAGAGAGGGCGGGCGGACGGGCGGGCGAGAGTGGTTCCTATCGTAAATCATCGTCGAAAATACAATAATGCAGGGGAAGAAGCGAGCTCGCGCCATAAACCAAATCGCGCGCGCATCGGTTGACCCGACTTGACCTCCACGTGGGCCTTTGTGCGACACATTCTCGTCGTTTTGCGCCTTTTTCCTCGCGCTGGGGCACCGGTTCCCTGGGTCCTTTAAACGGGCCCCTTCCTCGGGAATTCCTCAAGGTTCCTGTTCCACGAGACGACGGGTTAGACGAGAGATCCTGTCACCTCGGGAGGATGGGATGGCCTTGTCGTGGCCGCACGAAATTATTATGCCGCAGCACTCCGTCTGCATAGCTGCATACCACTGTGCGCCACTCGCCGCTTTGAACGCCATACTGTCAAAGATCCGACACACAATTCACGACAGCTTGTCGCCATTTTCGTGTCAGTAGGAATTCTTTTTTAGAGGAACAATTTTTTTGTTTATAGTTCCAAGAAGATTTCACGCAAGATTGGATGAAGTGGTGTTTGTTTATGCATCTGATTTCGTTTTGTAAGTGTAAGTTTCCACTGGTTTGTTTGACTCGAGTGGAGTGACGAGGACGCTTGAACAGACACGTTCTATTTGAGCACGCTGACATACATAAGAAAGACACGCGGGAAAGTTACGACTGTCTTCCCTCGTTGCATCCCCGATCGTTACGTGGCTCTTCATTAGAAAGTAAGCTCGCAGCGATCTTGGAGAATGATCGCAGGACCTTGTTGACTCTGCATGGCTCTGTAATGTACTATCGTCTCGTCTTTCCTTCCTGTGACACGGTTTCTCCGATCCATTCGTGGAATCCTCCTATTTCAAGGATGCAGAATGCCAGTTCCACATGACTTACGGCTTATTTTGATCGCAACAGGTTTTGTCTCCTATGATACATCGGATTTCCGTCGGCTCTCGGATTTCGCCTCTCCATTTTTGCCGGCGGCGGCAGTGGCGGCGACGGCTTTTCGGAATACGCGCGCCACCAGGCCGTCATAATCGATGGCCATCGGAACATTGCCAGTCTCTATTACATTTTCATCGGTAAATCCGTACGAGTGTGCCTGCCTCTATGATTACCTGCTGCAGAGTCGATGGGAAGCGCGCTCGCGCCACCATATTGCAGAGATTCGAGCGTGTAAATCGATCGGTGTGGAATAAGCTTGGCGCGGAGGGTAGCTGCTCGCCGGGGTCGCAGACTGGAATTAGTATGATTAGATAATGCATCGGGAATGCCGCGTCAGAGTCGTCATCAATACAAGATGGCCAGTAATCTGGCGATTCCGCTTGTGCACCCACCGCCGCTAGAATTCGCCAAATTAATAGATACGTTTCGCTAATTCTGTCGGATGCTCGGCAGTCTGGTAGCTCGCATTAAAACACAAATCACTGTCTGGCGAAGATGAGCGGCTCGCTGTACTAATGGGCTTTCGCGTATAACGGAGCTCCCCTGCAATCTATCCATCGCGCCTTCCTATATCTGCGAGTTCTGCAGCGCAATCTTTATGCAGGTGACTCGAGATGTAAATTGGCCCCATACACGCTGGAACCCCGCCAATAAATATTACTCCATTGCATTTATCCCTCGTATCGTTTCAACCCCCGTGGGCTTAAAGTGCCAGCGTGCGCGCTTGGATCACACGTTTTCCAAGTGGAAAGCACACACTGCGCGCGCTCGCGCTCTCTTGTGGGATTGCGGTCCGCCAGGAACCACCACGTTCCTTCCGCCGTGGCCGCCTGTCTCGCCTTTCAAACGTTTCCTTAGCCAGCAACGCTCCCCTGTAATACCGGTCTTTGCCGTCGCGTTAGAATCTTAGATGCACGAAATCAAAGGCATAATCTTCCCGCCCTACCTTCCTCCGTGGCTCTCTCACCTCTCGCGCTTTTTCGACTCGAGAAAACAGCTTTCATGGAAACTTACATATAGCGGAAGTTGGAGTTGGTGGATTCAAAGGAGGACGCCTCCAAAGGCGGACTTTCTTTTTCAATAACGACAAATGTCCCCGTACTTCTCTATTCACTCTTGGCGTGGATGCATCATGCAAAGTAACTAGAAAAACACAGTCCTAGATAAAGTTTTCGGTGTCCCTTCCCATACAGTTAGAGAGCATTCATTTGTGCTTCTAAAAACTCGGGAAAATGGAGACACCTGTGTCATTCCTCGCACAGCTTCCAATTATATCTGTTCAAAGAAGTGTATAGGGTAATGCGGGAGAGAGACATTTCGGCTTTATGAATTCTCCAGGCGTTTCCTCGGAGAATATCGAGTTCAGTGTTGGCTGCTTGGAGAAATGCGGCTTTCAGGCTTCTAGATGGTTAAATCGTGGTTGCTTCCTAGCTCGGCGGTTGGATGAACCTCTCTAGCGAGGTTCTTCGAGCTCGCTGAGAAGGCGACCCGTTATCGCGATATCCACGACACGGTGTAAATCGAAGCAAGACCGCAGTGGTGCGCGGGAGAAAAATGCTCTCTCCTCGGGCCGCTCTTCTTTTTGGAATCTACTCTTTCCCTCTCGCGCTCCTTCCTCTCCCAGTCACCCAGTTTGCTCTCTGTTCTCCCAAGATCGTCGTCCACGTCTCCGCGGATTCGCTCGCCGGCACCTGCACCGAGGCACGCCGGCCTCGATCCGAACTGATCGCTTGTGAAATGTCAAACGCTCAAATGAGCAGCGCGCGACTCTTACGCACTGATTTACGCCGAGCGATAAAGATTCCCAGTGCCGTTACGTCCTCGTACCGGAGATCAGAGCGCGGGAAAAACTGGTATGTGTATCGGCCCGGCTTTTCTTTCTCCACCTTCCGGGAAAACCGCGCAACGAAATTGCGCTCCTCCGCGCCCTGAATTCCTCCGCCGCTCTGCCTCTAATCGGACTACACAGATACCTCCTGTAAAGGCTCTTGGAATATTGGGATGCTGCGTGTTTGTGTTAGCGCAGGTATTTCGACTTCTCTGAATTTAGATTGGGAAAGCCCAAGGGAATTCGGCTGCAGCCAACTCTGGGGGGGATGATACACCGTTTGAGGCAGGTATACACGCAAGGGTATGTAAACAAGGGCGAAGAACCCCAACTGTTTGCAAACGGTGGTAGACGAACGTTTGTAGAAATGGCTTGCGAGATATCTATCGGACAATATCTATCAGAGTCTCGATCTTTCAATTGAATTCCCCCATTTAATTCTATCGCTTTTCCATAAATAGAAACCATTAATTTGATGATTGTCGTATCAAAGATAAAGCAGTGTATCTAAAAATTCTAACAAATTAAAGCTGTGCTTATTCAGCACTTGGGTAAGAAAGAATTTGGCCCAAGTTCTCGTTCAGGCTTTCATGTAGACGCATTCAGTCGCTCTGAATACCCAGCATACTTTTTTACCTGTGATTACAAGGGGCGTTTAAATTCGGGCGGAACTTGATACGGCCGACTGCAAACGACAGCTCGACTACAATGATTGCGTAAACGCGAGAACAGAGACGGCGCCCCGTGCCAATTAGAACTAATTGCTCGTGAAATATCAAATGCTTTCTCTCTCACTCTCTTTCGTCGGGCCAAGCTGTGGGGGCGAAAATATCCGGCGTATTCCCAGTGCTTTTCCAAGCATGTCCAAGAATTGCATACCCCGAACGTACGAGGAGCTACTTCTGTTTTCGCATTTCGCACTCGGCGAGACATAGAGCTCCATTAGTTCTGGCTTGTTTGCTTTGCTTCTCTACATAGAAGCATTTCACTCACCAACTGTTCGCCCGATCATTTCGGACTTCTTGTTCATGTAATGTAAGAGGTGATTGTGGAAAGTAGTCTGATCAAAGTTGATTATGCAAGTAGTGTGCGAATTCAGTGGAGTATAATTCGACTATTCAGTATGAATAATGTGATACGTTTTACACTCGAGTATTTCATCCTCGAACGAACTTGCATTTTCATGACTGAATATATTCTGTCATTTAATAGCGTTGATACTCTACGTTAAATATCTTTTAGTACTAGAAAAAGATAATTTAACGGTGGAAAAGTAATTAGATTCGCATGCTAAACTTAGAGAGCAGTATCATTAATAACAGTCTTGTTTATAATGTATAGGGAGTGAAGATCGCGTGCTTTCAGTCGCGATTTCTCGTGCTCGTCCGGGACGTCGGCGGTCGGCGCGGCGGCGTGGCGCGGCGGCGTCGCAGCTAGAGGGGATTTTTTGCGGGGCCGGTGCCGGTGCCGGCAGAGGTAAACTAGTTGTTCCACAGCGACACTACGGCATTCCGATAGCCGAGGCATTAAAGTCCAACGATATTCACGCTGTCGTCCAGGTAATAATTTTCGCCGTCCGACACGAGCATCGATGCGCGATATCGGCGCGATGCGTTCACCGTAGACGCTCGTCTCTGTCGAGCAGTCATCCCTTGAAAGACCGGAAGCGCCTTCCAATATACTTGCTTCCCTTTCGATTTATCTCTTTATTCTACTTTTCCCCGCACAGTGCAAGTGCAACGCGCAATTTTCTATTCGAGTCTCACGAGACTTGTCATAAATCTTCATCGCTAAAGTGACGCCCTTTCCATCCACTGGTAATTGGGAGCTTTTTCCTTGATGTTAGTTGATCCGATCGGTTGTTAGCTGGTGGAATCGACAGTGAGAAGAGAGAGTGGCTTGAATTCTGATTTCTCCATTTCCTTCGTACATATACTGTGTATTTGATCCTGCTAAAGTTTCATTAGTTTACTTCCCGAATGTCTTGGCCGTGCAAGAAAGTTCCGACTGCTTCGGATTTCCTATATAAACGTGTTTCACCAGGGATTTTTTACGTTCTTCTTTTTATTTGCGCATGAAAAGACTTTAGATCTTATATAAGATTGCCGATTAATAATGTATCAAATTTTAGAGTAAGTCAAAATTATCTTTAAATGTACACGTGTATGAGTACACAAATAGCCTTTGAAAATCTGCACAAGGGCACTCTTGATTCCAGACTTAATCGAACGGTTATCGAGTTGGAGGTTCTTGGAGGTGTGCTCTTTTCTTGGCACACTTCTGCATATATATTACGCTGATTCCGAACCGAGTAGCAGTTGTAATGCAAGAGTGGTCGAGCAACTTGAATAGCAACCGGGTGTTGATCGGCGCGCGGGCGCGCACTCGCACTTCTTCAGATGCACTTGCATCGTCTTACATTTATTATCGAGCAGTGAAACCCTCCTGCGTGTACCACTTACTTATCCCGGCAGTCGCTCCTGCATTATTACCCTAGTCGCTTGCAATCCTGGCGTGTCGTTTCATGAATTTGTCGAGCTTTCCTCGAGACGGCCATCGGAGAAGCAGTTTCTGCTTTCGTGCAGAGTCGTAGGCGCTTACGATTGCCAATTCCACTACTTTGTATTCAGCATTTACGCATCGAGTAATTGCAGCCAATACGATATCGGCGGTAATCGATTCGATCGGAGAGACTACTCACGGTTTCCCATTGCCCGATCCTTTTCTCATCAGTGTAGCAGGGATACCTGCGTGCCTCGCACACCGGAGTAATCTTATCGCGAGGTATTAACCATCGCGAAATCATACACTTCTCTAAGACTTCCTGCGCCCCACAATTTCTAGACGCGGACACTGGAATTTCCATGGTGTTTAATGGGATTATACTGAAAGTAACTTTGCACAGGAAGAATGTAGTTGCAAAGGGTATACTTTCTTTGCGCTGTGATCGATGTCAGGTACAATGCGACAATACTCGATACACTTAGAGTGGAATTCCTGCAATTGTAGCCGGGGGGGACATTGAGCTTTACTGAAAGGAAAGGATCACCGGAGAGAATCCTTTATTCAGAGAGGCGATCGCTGTCGGTTCGAGTGCCAAGCGCCAGCTCGGCATTATACTCGCGCTGGCGGCGGTCGACAAAAATTAGAAAGCGAGCGAGCGCCGGGGTTGGAGGCGTGCCAGAGATTACAAACATGTTTTACCAGAACGATCCACCCGCGGAAACCGAAAAATCCATTTAGCAGAGCCGCCCACTTCTAATTGCTATCAGTGAATCGTTTCTCATGGGGCTTCCCATAAAACCGACGCGGACTATGGATTAGCGGAGATTTCATTGCATATTATAATTCGACGCACACGCGTATCCCTATCCTTCTGCACATCTCCCCTCGTTGCATTTTGCTCGCTTTGCTGGATCCTGCAGGAGCGTGAAAGCCAAGATCATCCGCTATTGCCGGGGAAAAAATGGTAACGAGTGGCGAGAGCATTAGCATCCTATTAACATATTTTCGGCCGATATCCTTTTACATCGGCTAGTTTCGTGATTTACTACAGAAACGTCCGGGCCGAAATAAATCTCCAAATAAATTTCAATTAGTCACAGACTCTGCATCGGAATTCCGAAGTCCGTGGAGAAGGAAGGCGGGCAAAGGAGCGCGATCCTTCAATGATGAGAGTCGGAACGGCTGGTATCGAATCGATAAGCAGATAGAAGCGTGAGCGAGCAAATCAGGTGGAGCGGAGATAGCACTTAGCTAGGGGGAAAAAAGTGGAAGTTGAAAGTTGCAGATGAGTAGAAGGCAAGGCATTTAGTGAGAGGAACGAATGAAGCGAGGAAGCGTGATAAGATGGAAGCGAGGCGACCGATTCCTCGGACAAACCCGAGCGGACTCTCGAGGCGACTCGGTCCACTGGAGATCCTGGGAGGCACGAAGCGTGTCTGGAGCCTATTAAAGCCCATCTACCTGACCTTAAGACAATACGAACGTTCAAGGCAGGTGCAACGTGGCCGATACTTCCTTCCCAGAGAGTGTAGACCCCCTTGGATCGAAGCGAGCCAAGAGGGATCGCGTTTCGGTTGTCATGCGTTGCGAGAAATCGGCCGTGGACCTTTGATCTTTGCACCTAGGTGGCTCCAGCCAGGGACCAATTACGCACGTCCGCTCGTAATTACAGGTTTAATTAGGCGGCCCAGTGAAGCCCGATGGGAACTCCGAAACCTTCGCTTTGAAGGTAAACCTCAGCGTACCCTCGTTCGAGCCGTTGATCAGGCAGGCAGGCAGGCAGGCAGGCAGCCTCGCCGTTCATTCTGTCCTCGCTTGGTGTCGGATAGAGATTCCCCGGTGACCTGTTATTCCTGGGGGATCACCAAAATTACGAGTCACTGAACCCGAACGCTTTTGTGCGGTGGAGCGCCGTGTTTTGACGCAGCTTGCCTCTGCCACGAAATAGGGCCTTGTTTGGGGCGAACTTCAGAGCAAACAAGAGGGACCGCTCGTTCGTCAAGCGCTTGCGGTGGTCCGGGGGGGCACAGCAAACGCGAGGGCAGAGGGAAGTATCGATTTTACCTTGTCAGTATAAAGTGACTTCGACCAGGTGGATTTGCATTCCGTGTACTGTACTTCCGCAAGCGAGCAATGGTAGGCCGGCATCCTCCCCGAGGCTATTTCCGGCGAGCGTACGCACGATGAAAGTTTTTCATGGGGCCGGACAGAACGTGCCAGGGGGGATTCCAGTCATCCTTTCTCGCCCAAGCGGAAAGAAGCGGATATGCCAGTGGTAGGATGCACTCTCGAGATAGACCACAGGATTCTGCGGACCATTGAGCCCTCTATGAGCCATTCGATCGAGCTTCTTGCGTAGATTTACTGAAATCATTACTTTTTGCAGGGCGATCTGTGTCGAGGGCTTTTAAGAGTAGCAGCCGCATCATCGATACTCCAGCCTGTCGTTATCGCCCTCGGAAATCGAGCGCCACATCTCCTCTCGCTAAATTGCACTTGACCAATTATAAGACCTTCTTCAGTATCGGGTCAAGACTCACTCTCTCACTCTCCCTCTCGCACTCTCCAATCGCTTAATCGGCTCTCGAGAGCTTCGGCCATCGGAAAACTCTTTGTTCCCAGGATACATTAACCCAATATCTCGATCTTTTAAACGGAGTAAACGATTCGCGATACGGGACGCACAATTTAATGCTTGTCTCGGCACTCGGCCGGATTGTAACTTTCGCCAAACTGTATATTTCAGTACCAAGGCTGGCTGCTGATAAGCTCAGGGAATATCCAAGTGGGATTTAGCTTTGTGCTCTCGGCTAGGTAACGCGCTATCGAATCCTGCCGGTCTCCGGCAATTAGAGCCGCGACGAGTCTCCGATCCCGCCACCATTAGACCCTTGCCGTTTAAAAGCATCCTCGAGGATCGCCGTTATCGCTGCCAATCGAGTTATTGATGCGCTCTCCATCGATACCACATATTTCCCTATCTCTGTGTGGAGCGCATTATCTGCCAAGGGAAGAGCATCGCGTAGGTAGAGTCAAACGAGCTGGGCGCCCTCATTGCCAGCCGAGTAAACATGTATTCGTTTCGGGCGAGTTTCGCTCGATCTGGAAAGTCTTCCATCGATAAGACCATCCCAGTCGCGGAGGATGTTTTATTCAAGGGAAACCGATCTTCTCACTGATCTTCACAGACACTCACGTACTTCCAGAACCGCCGAGCCGCCATGACTTCTCTTACTCGTTCTTCCTCGTGAGAGCCTGCAAGATTGCGTGTGAAATGGGAAGTTGAACGACGTTCCACGCTATATCGGCTTCGAAAGTGCGTATTACGCGAAGTTGGCCCGATGAGAGGGCTGCGGCAAATTGTGCCTCCTCTTCACTCTGATCTTTATTAATGAAGCGATCGGAACTTCGAGTAATTGGGTTGTTAGTCTCGTTTAGGAATTTATCTCCGAAGAGCGCGTACTTCCCACTTGACTTCGGCGTTCATTTGAAATTCAAGGCAAACGAAGTAGAAGTCCTGCTGTATTTCTTCTCAACTTTCGTGAGGAATCCCCTGTCACTTCTTATCTGCCAATTGATTCTGATATCGCATTGCTATCGAGCTCGCTATAGTTTCTTTTCCTGCTTCCGCAAAGAAGTACGAACATGTGACATTGCGCAGTTACCAGTGACGTGGGGCGCCCGCCTCTTCCGCATTCCTAGATCTCGCTCGATCCCGATAAAACTAGCAGAGGCAGCCTGCCGCGAGCGAGCTATCCACACATATACAAACTCGTAGAAAGGGAAGACGCTTTTCCTTCGAGCGATAGCAGACGATTCACAATCTTCCGTAAAGTTGCTGCCGCTCTTTCCTTCTTTACTACTTGCCAGATAGAAAAGACGCTGCCATCCTTTTCAGGGTGCAATATCGACATACATAGTTGACTCATACGTGGCTCGCCTCGCCCGCAACACACACAAATAAGGGAGAACTCTGAGAGAAGCTTGATCGGGTGTATCGCGGTTTCCCGATCGTCGCCGCGCACCCACACGCAGACTGCGCGGAGAGCCGGCGCGGCGTGGCGCGGCGCGGCGTGTGAGTTTGGTCAGCGGAGCGTTTTATTTGCTTGCCGGTTATGTCACAGGTGTTATCTTACATTGTCCGCATGTAGGTGCGGATCGTGAAGCGAAGGTGGAGTGGGCTAGGGTATCGGATGTTGCGCGGCATAAGGGCAACGTTAGACAGGGCCGAATTACACGACGAGTCTTGTTCCTCTTACCCCTTATTCCGCTTATCCTCCTCCGCTCCTCTCCCTCTTTTTCTTCCTCTAACTCTTCCACCACCTTCTCCCAAAGGTGATTCCGGACGTGCACCGTATGTTCCGGTATCGATTGGTTTTCGGCACGACTTCCTCGCTCCTTCCATCTTAAGTTACATCAACCAAATGACCAGCCGCTCGATTAAAGCGCTCTGTGACAAGTTAAATTGGGAGAGTCTCAATTATTACTTAGTTCCTCTTGGCTGCTGCCAGGAGATTCGTTGAACGATCGATTCGAGCTGGAATCGCAGTGAATAGAGTCCCCTTTTAGATTGCGGGTACTCGCGACCATAGTCGATCTGACAGTACGAGGAAGTAGCAATGGTAACACTACACTCGAGGTTCTCCTTGGCGCGGGGCTGCTGCACGGTGGAGCATTACCAGAAAAAAGTCCCTGCAAATCTATACGAGCGTTCAGACGGATAATCGTTACGCAAGGAGCCGGCGGGTGCCGTTGGCAAAAAGTGTTACAATGCCTGGCAATGAATTACACGCCTGATCTAAGTATGCGTGTATATATGTCTGTCTGTGTGTGGATGGTAGAGTGCATTAGACGGTATCGTGTAACGAGTGCGTGTATGAGCTTACGCCTGATATTAGGCGGTACTGTTATGCAGGGATGCCGACTAGCCTAGAAAAGAATACGGGGGAATAGTACTTCTCTCGTGTGCACCGCCTCTAGTACCAAAGCTAGTGCTTAGGGAGCTGGCATAACGGATGGCATGAGTTACGTATGCTGTATCCCTGGAGGATATAATTTTCGGAACGATTAAACCCTCGTTGCCTTTCTTGCCTCGGAGTCCTTAACAGTTTCCTTCTTCTCCGCCAGCTTTCCAGATGCTCTCGGGAAAACGTTCCTCTCCGAGCGGCAACTAGTATGCCTCTCGAGCGACTAGTAAGCTTCTAAGGAATAGCTGGCTACTCAGTAGTCAATCTCGCTTAATCATTTCTTGATGATACGCCGAGTGAAAAGAGCGCCTCTTTTGCGGCTGCATAAACACTGGAGTGGAAATTGAACGAGATCACCTAGGAATGCAGGAAACGAGCATCCCGAGTGTTTCGGCGTACGAGGGCAATTTTCTCGAAAAGAATTCAAATGGACTTGTCGATAGTTTTATTATGATGGATGGAAGATGCTAGACGGGTAATCATCCTCGACAAAACGGCAGAACGCTCGATATCCTTAACGGCGTCCCAGATCTCGTATTATAAACAGCTACCTCTTTATGTAAGGATCACGGAAATGGCAGTAGGCGATCCCCTCGTTCAAATAGCCGGCGAACAGCATTCTTTGGAAAAGCTGCTTTACTGTCGCATCGCCTTATTCCACATCCTTTCAATCCTATCGGAACAAGGGAACATAATAATCTTGTTAAAGTACACTCGAAGACATCCAGGAATAAACTAGATAAAATCAATGGAGCATGACGGAAGTAGTTTAATAAACATAAGAAACTCGTGGCAAAGGCAAAAAGAATTTGGCTGGAAATTGGAGCAATTATATCAACAAGATGGAAGCCCTGCGAGTAGAAGAAGACGCTAACCAGACGGATGTATGCTAGATGTTAGTAGGTTCTCGAGTCAATAGTTGTGTTCGAGGAGCGTTCTTCCTCACACCGTGGCAGGGTCGATCGGCGTTCTTTCGATGATCATGGCAATTCGCATTATCCGTTGCGGTGAGATCGCGAGGGAAATAATCGTATAAGGCAGAGAGCGAGCGAGGCCTTAGATGGTTAGCGAGCAGTCGGTGGCGGAGCAGCTCGGCAAGCTGGCTTGGCGCGATCGAGCATAGGCAAAAACTAGGATAGGCCTAGATGGCTCGGTCAGCAGTGGCCAGAAAAATGTTGCGGCGGCCTATGCGAAGCCTGGCGAAGGAGGATCGGCAGGAGTGCGAGCGAGAAAACCAGCAGAAAGGAGGAGGCATAGCGCCAAGATGTATGAAGCAACCGCTGCTCCGTCTGCTCGCTCTTTCTCTCTCTCTCCGGGTGTACGCACGCGGTAAGTGCGTACACGGAGTGGAGACTGAGAGGAAAGTAAGATGGAAAGACGCGGTGGAGGCTGAGGAAGATGGGCAACGGAGGCTGGAGCACCGAGAGACAGAAGCAGCGGCGAGATAGTGCCGGGGTAGCCAGGATAGTCGGACTAGCCAGCCGGACAGTGCACTGAACTTGGCAAGAAATCCAAGGTTGCATGGCTTAATGATCTAGTTTTCTTCGTCGCTGATATCATTCACCATTATACATTCCCTCATTCCGCCTCTTTCACCGCCAAGTTCACCAAGAGCCTGCTGTGTGTATAGTGATTGCTGCAATACTCGAGTGTATTATTAGTAGATGAGTCGACTCTTATTTAGAACCGGTTATTATTTTAATAGTCATTTAGTTCGCGTTTAGCTGAAAATACACTCTCCGGATTATTAGAGCGGTATATTCGTTAAAGGGGTGGTGTACTCGTTGAAAAGAAGATATTGCTTTGAAAGCGAGTCTCCGCTGTTTGAGCTGGTTTCAGTCGGAAAATTACATCGTGCCTTTGGAATACCGTGAAATGTAGCGCAAGCTGGCCGCGGCTCTCTCCCCCTTCCTTTCTCATATTTTTATTACAGTGGCACGTTTAGAGCCGGGTGCGGTGAAACGGGAAATAGTACGTCGACGTGAAGCGATCGGACGCGAAATTGAGCTCTTTATTAGACCGCTCGTAAAAAGAAATGGGATAGGTTTTCCTTGCCCTCGCAATTAAGTTATTGCCAAGCTCCCGATGGGAATTGTAATCGAGCTTTTCCTAGAAAGTCCGCTCACTCCAATTAAATTAGACGACTTATCTAATTGGCAGAAAAGAGTGGACGGATGCGTCCGAACACTCGTTTGCTCGCCAAGGTCGCAAAACTTGATCATCTAATTCGTTGGCTCGAGATATATGATTCATCACTATGCATTCATATGTCTGGACCACTCCATGTGGCTCCAAGTGTTTGGTTACTCTGGTCCAGACGTTACAAACGTTCCTTAAAGACCCTCAATCATCACTCGGATATTACTTCTTATGTGCAGGATATGCTTGTCCACTAGAAGCTTTAACAGAACGTATTACCAAGCATTACCATCTCTTGGAAAATGAAGGGAAAACTTTACGAAATGTAATCAGGATGTTTCTAGCGGGTATTATAGACTATCGCTAATAGGTATTCGCCACTAAACCAGTGTCAAAGGTCGCGTTTTACTTACCATTAGCTACAATCGCAAATCGTGCACGCGCGAAGGAAGAGCATAAATCAGATTGCATAGTAATCATCCCGTGCTTATCCTTTTTCCATTACAGCAATCATTAATTCGCCGTAGAGTTCGGTATACCGCAATTATTGTAACTAACTGGGATGCGATCTCGATTGCGCCTGATGCAACAAGGTCTGCGTGAGTTCGTGTTAAACGGATCATCCCTTCGCACGGAAATTAATCAATCTTTCGTACGATTAATTTTTTCTATCAAACTTTATCCAATAATTATCGGACAAAGCAAAGATTCTTAACACATTTAATTCCGTATTATCAATTGATTTTAGTGAAGAGATGGAAACCCATCAAAAGTGCGGAGTTTGCAGGGTGTCATTGGAGCAGCGGTCAGACTTTTTGTCTTCGGGCCGTCTCTCCATTTTGTGAGAGCGGCCTCGTTACTCGGATGTCCTCAGTACGGATCCGTATTCCGTAGTCGTTGAGAAACCCGAGCGGATTTTCTGGTGGTCCAGACTCCGGTAACACGATCATCGCCTACCCGGCGACCGAGAGGATCCTCGTTGCTTCGCCCACTCGACGCTTGTTGCTCCCTCGCCGAAAAACACTTGGTCCCCCGGGATCAGCCCCTCGCGGCCCACCATGTCGATGTTGTCATAACGGAAAGCGTTTTTGCTCTGCGGTTTTCGGTCGTTAGATGCCAGGCTGCGAACTCGGCGAAGCCACGCGGAAGTCCAGCTGGCAATTCCTTGGGTTTCTTTTACCTTTGACCATCGGTTTACCAAGGTCGTCCATGAATAGCAGCTTGCATTCATCGAGTAAAAGTATCCTGGTGTCGTGTGCATTGTAATTACACGGAGCGAGAGAAAGAGAGGCAGTGGGGGGGAAAACATCAGCGATCGTTGGATGGCTGCTTACGACACTCGGAGACTTTTTCTCCTGCGCCCGTATGTACTCGGATTCCAAAAGGGTTCATCCTTGGGGACACTTGCCTGTCGAGTGTTGTTATAACGGAAGCCGCTTTTTGTTCCTCGAAGCTTTCGGTCATTAGGCTGCCTCGCGGACCACGTGCAAGTGCATTTGACGATTTATTGGCTTTGAAAGAGGGCCCCTCTGCTCTCTCGCAGTCTCTTTCGTCCTGCTGTCGCCCTTCTGTTTACACCGAGCGACACAGGTGACATGGATCAGCTCGAGCGGAGTGTAATCAGGTGAGCGGCATTTGCTTAGGAGTTCTTTTCAATTGGGTAAGACTTTTCATAAAAAGTCCTCCGACCAGTTTACGATCGAGGAGCGAGTCGCTTGTTGGATGGAGTGGTTTCCCTGTGATCGTACACGTGGTTCCGTAATAGGGCATTTGCCGTATCGGCGAGCAAATGGATGCAAAGGAGAACAGACGGGGGGACAGGGCAAGGCTGCCTGGAGGACACACGTGCAGGAAGTGGCACGCCCTTCAGTATGCAGCTTCAAGTCGTGAGTTGGTGCGGCAACAGCACTGCCAGAACAAAAGAAGCCCATTCTAATCCGTTGCTGCATACCTACGCTCTCCCTCTGTATGCCGTGCCTTGACTACGTGGCTTTTAGCCATTGCTTCCCCGAAGTCTAGAGGCTCTCTCTTGGCCGTGTTTGAAATAAACTTCGCCCACACGATTACCAATCAACAGCCGCGCCATTAATTAATCGAGAGAGTGCAAGCGTTGCCCGGTAATTCGGCTTTAAATGGAATTGGTCCGTGGTGGCCAGACTGCGCTGATCCAACTACAAATTTAGCATCGCTGCGGTGAAACTCATTCGAGCTTGTCGTTCCATCAATTCGACATTAAATTATTACGCGATAATTTATGAATCGGTTTAGTTTGCCGCATTTGAGTGGAATAAAATGAGTGGAAGAAAGGAGAGATCGAAGGGACAGGAGGACATACGTTCGATCATGATTATAAATTGACGAGGAGAATCGATCGGTTCATCACGGTAGCACCGGTTGGCTGGTTGGTGTAGTCGAGGCGGGGCAAGGCTGCCTGTAGGACACATGTGCAGGAAACGAGTGTTGGAATGCAATTGAACGCTACAAACGAAAATGATTGTTGAGGCGATGCATACACGCGTCATCGGTCCTTCCTCGCCGCTTTGTGCGACGTGACGAGGAGGCAGCGCGCGATGACCGGCAGCCAGAAGAGAGGAGAAGGAGGCGTACAACAAACAGGAGCGAGTGGAAGAAGTGGTATAAGAAGAAGAGGAAGAGGACGAAGAGGTGGAGGAAGGCGGAGGAAGGGTGAAGGCGCAAGAGGAAGACCCCGTGAAGACGTGATGCGCCTCTCGATGCGAATTCTAAGCCGCCGGGCTGCTGACGCTCGTCCGGTAGCCGGGGGCTTCTGAAACCTACGAGAGCTGCTACCATCCTTTCCTCGATAAGCTCGATATTCACTCTAGCGCATCGCCAACCACCACTTTTCCTTCAGTGAAATGATTTCCTTTCTCCCGCACCACTCACTGCCTATTAATTCTCGCAACTCTCTTGCCTCGAGAATGTATGCTCACTTCCAAGGGAATAGCCTACTCAGGAGGAAATGGCCTGATACATTCAGACGCACACTCTTACGCATGTTATTTCATTCATAGACCGGCATTATGGATGTAATCCAGTATGATTGCGATTTAATCACTCGCGAGGATAGGAATGAGGAACTCCATTGAAATGGGATTCGCTCTCAGACTCGGGGAGAAAGGAAACTCGTGAAAAATTACACTTTCTTCCGTGGTCGATGTAGTCGATTAGCCGGTGATCAAACTTTCGCATAGATTTATCTGCTTTAAGACAGATATAATGGACTCTTCGTATCGAGATGTGTTCCGGGCGTGGTTTATTCGAGGTCGTCATGCGGAGAAAGGATTCACTTGCCATAAACGTTGATATTTCTCATGGCAGCTGAACAAGAGGGATCACTGAGCCAGGCAAAAAAGTAAGACTCGTCTTATGGATGATAGCAGGTATTACAAGTCCCGGGATTTTATCATAACGAAAAGGCTCGCCGCCGCACTGATTCTCCGTGCAGATTACCATAAGTGATAGTCCCGGCGCATTTCCTTTTCCGTTATAATCTCGTTCGCCCAGATAGAAAACACGGCAATTACGGTGGAAGAAGCGAATCAGAGGCGCAGCTTCCTCGCACACTTTCACGCGGCATGGGATGCTGCAGCCGTGGGAGCATCCTCACATTTCCCCGTCGTCTCTTGCGACACGGCGTGCGTGCATTCGATTCATACCAAGTAATCCCAGTCACGTTTGGTAGGCGATCATTCTCAAGAGACTTCGATCCTCTCCAATATATTTCATCTTCCCGATAAAGCCTGAAAGGACGCGCTTTTTGAATCGACTCGGATGGTCAATGGTCAGTTTCTCCTACACCCAGTTTGAAGGGACTTATTGTTAGTCATTGAAAAGTGGCTGGAAGCACATGGCAGAGCGAGAGCATCTCTTGGAAATGAAGTATAAATTGCAGGCTTACGAAGAGTAACGTCCATAACCGTAGGAAGTAAGGAAGAGTGACGGAAGGAAAGAAAGACTGGTGAAGGAAGAGACGAGCGAGAGAAAGGAATGGAAAGAGAGTTGAATGAGTATTCCTCGATGTTAGTCCATGCCTGATGCCACGTTACTATCATGGCCACGTGGGCGTCTTCCTTTTCCAATCGCCTCTCCTATCTTTACTGACTTCCATTTCGCACTCGCGCCTCCGCCAACTTCGCCAGATTCTCCACTGCACTTTTTCCCGGAATTTCTGGCGCTTACTCCAGCGAACCTTCTTATTTATTTGGCCCGACGAACTCGCAATATTTTTCGGTCGACCAGCCGAGCAGCTAGCTCTCTCGACGCTTGAAGAAATCGTCTGGCGAATGCGTTATTCAAATTTCGCGATAACAAGCTCAGATAGCTGACGCCCGCCGCGCCGTCGGATTAGTCCTTCCCCTCTCGGCTGTTTACGTGATCCGAGAGGATTTGTGCGGCCTCTTGGCAGAATTTATGCAGATGCGACGCATTGTTCACGGCCTCTGCAGATTTGTCACGCCTGTTATCCACTCGCTAACACGGCCAGATTAATGGGAGACACGCGAATCCATTATTTCCGAGATTTCTCTACTTAGTTGTCTGGAATTACTTTTTTCAAGTCAGTGAACAGACTTGCTCATTCTTGTATTATTATGCTTTCAGTTGGAAACATGTTAGATTGCAATTCTTAAGTAGAATGATGTACTTTAATTTCGTTATCGTACGTAATTCATTTTCCTTGAAGTTGAGGATGCTAATCGTCTAACTTCTCGGTTGGTTCGCTCATCATCGAGGGAAACGCGGGAGCGCCGGTGCGACGATACACGTAGAAGCTTTACTTTCCTAATCTTTGCCGGTCCCCATTAAATTCTCCTCTCCTAAGTGCCCTATAACTCTCATTGCATCTCTGGCCTAAGGGAACTTTGCACTTGGAGACTTATAGGTGTTGCGCACGAAGAACTCGGCCAATTGCGAGAGTTCACCGAGCAACTTTTCTCGGGGCTACGCGACGAGAATTTCCCGATCGTTCAATGGGCAAATATCGTGACGCCATTTCACGGTACGAGTTCTTCTTATTAGTTTCGTATTGCTACCATGCTGAGGAATACAAAACTTCCTCGAAAACGATTCTATTCAGAAGTATCATAAAAGTATTTTCGATCCATGACAGATTTCAAGAGTAATGGACCAAGTTTCAATCTTGTTCGGTTCCAGAATTATTACTCCGTTAATAATTACATAAATTCTTGCTTTACAATGTTTCTATTTTAGTTAAATAAATTCTATTTTCCACTAAACGATCCTTTGACATTCATCGGCTACTAAATCAACATTTAATTACTCCTGCGATTTACATTAGAATAGAGCCATATTAACATAAAACGGCTCTGTTAAATATACAGTATTTAAATAGTACATTCTACTGTGGGTGGTCCGTTTGATTGCTCTTGAAAATCGATTCATAAATACACTCTGTATGCCGGACGTTCTTTCCACGGCTGTAAGACTAACCCTTCCATTTTCATTATCGCGAAGATTTCTCGATGGCGTAGTGCAGTCCAGATGTTAATCAAGAAGTAAATGCAGCACGTTCCAAGCGTGCATTACAAGAAAGGCTGGAGGAGAGCGCGATGGGGTCTTAATGCCCCGTTCATGAGGCGAATTCGCAGCACGTGCGATGCTAGCCTGAATGCTACTGGCAGAAGGTACGCGGGAAAACTGGATTCGCCCTGTCTTATCTGACAGAGAGTTAGTTGGAGGAGGCACGCATTGCGCCTAGATAAAGAGGAAAATACCGGCGCGTGCCGATTGACCCCTCGGGTTATCTTCCTCTGCTACTCGACAAGTGCAACAGGTATTTTACAGAGGATCCCTCTGTGCACGCACGCCGCGCTCTGACGGCCAGCCGCCTCCCAGGAAACGTCAGTTTCAAGGCAGACCTCGTGCCATTCGCAACCACACATTTCCCTTGCTGACTGTTAATGAGATGTTTGAGTTGAGAGCTTGCCCACTCCCTGTAGACTTCATAACTTTACGCGTGTCTTACTATAGTTATCCGATAATTGCCTGTTTTCCTATTGGAATAAATCATTTGAAGAATCTCGTAGTAATCCTGCTTCTTCTAATAATAATTCGAAGAATCAATATATTTCGATTATTAGACAGTTGTTTCGTACACGCAGTATTTTTGGATCTCTTGTTTGTATCTCTGCAAAGTTTATTTGAGAAAGTTCGCGTTGGTAAAGGTCATTGGGACGGAATTTATTTTTAAGGCGCGGCGAGGTCCTTGGAAACAGGTCAGTTTCCTCCCTTTGTCTTGAGTGGGAAGGGTACGCATAAGCATGGTACCTGCGCAGGTATTCGTAGCGTTGGTTAGTTTGACGTCAATCGGAGCAGTCGAGCAGTGTGATTCAGCAGTGGCTACTGAATTGCCCTGCCCTTACAGTAGCACTTGTTTTTTCCCCCCGTTCGACTAGATTGCTCAATGATTTTTCGCGTAACGAATCTATAAATCCTGCTCAGCCATTCGGCAGTTTGAGTGCACCGCGCGTTAGCAAGGAGATCTGAAAGGCTCATGGAGAAACTTGTTTGATGCAATTCTATCATGGATTCAATCGGCAGGCTGATCGAGCAGCGATAGACTGTTGGCGCGCGCGCGCGTTCCGTCCGAGTAAATCAAGAATTTATTAATTATGCAGAGGAGAAACCTTTTTTCTTTATTCACTACTCGACACGCGCAGCCCCGTTTAACTAGTACCGGCAGGTGCACAGTTTTTCCATCCTTCAGTGAGCCTAATTACATGCAGATCTGTTCCACTTTTAACGCCAGAGGACTTCCAGCGCGCTTACTGGAAACTGGAAACCCGACATTGCGAATTGCTCTCGCTACCACGACTTAGCAAGTGCTCAGGGCTCGCCGTATTATCCTTGACATAATTCCAACCTCGATACTTTGCTCGGACTTTCAGAAAGTTCTCGGAATCCCTTAAATCATACCGTGGAATACAAAAAGAGCACGATGGTACTCAGCGAAAAAAGAATTCCACCGTCAGAGTGAACTTTTCATTAATAGATTTGTTATCGCGCTTTATTTTTTCCACTAACAATCCGCAGAATGCCATGCATGTTATAACATGGGATAGAAAAAAGTTCTAGCGGCGTGTAGTATCAACATAGCTGAATCATGCGCGATTCTAAAAATAGGGAAGATAGTCGATTTGAGAGATAGAGGAGAGAAGAGTAGTGGAAGTATGCGAGAGAAAGCATGCGCAAGGGAAGCATGAACGATCGGTATCGCGTCCGAGGAAAATGCAGGTTGCGGAGCTCCCGATGCCGATCGGCGCGTCACGCTCCCCCTACTTTCGATCTTTTCCATTCGAGCAGAATTCAAGACGGGTTACATCCTTTTCCACGGATGCCCCGGCAACAACTTCTCTCTCTCCTCTTCCTCCCTCGGCGCTGGCATCCGGCGTGTCCAAGGCTTTCTGTCGTAGATACATACAGCCCGGTGATTTATCGCATCGCCGGGATGCATTAACGTTTCCACCCGTGTTACGGCATCGGCGTATACGTCGCTCGTACTCGACTCGGCCGCCCGATAGAAACGGTATGGTGAGTTCGGCATGGTGCGTGCGTGTATTATGCTGACATGCATCGGCACCGCGCCGAGAAGAGGAGCCAGCCTCCTTCCTCGTGGCGGTTGCCGCGAATGATTTATCGATACGCACCACGCCACCGATATACCTGACGTCAGTGCTCGTTGCATAGAATTCCCGCCGACGCCTTTTTTGCGCCCTTCTTCCCTCGCCAATTCAGAGCACCGACGCTCGTCTCGATCGCATACTGTCTGGATCTTTCCACCGATAAATGTTCTGTATCCATTCGAGACGCAGTATTTCAAAAATGTATAGTTTTAATCTATAAAAGAAAAAGGGAATGCGTTTGCTAATTAAAATTAGCATGATATTAAAGGGAATGTTATCTTATTTAGTACACATTTGATTACTCTCGTATTTTATTAGTAGCTCAAGGGTAGTTCATTTAAATTCTTATATTTCCACGGAGATAGTTCTGAGAATTCCGTGCGCGTCTAGTCGGAAATGCAGTTATCAGTGTGGCTGATTACTGATTAGCGCGCGCGCCTCGTGAATAGCAATACCGTGTACAAGGGAGATAGGGTGAGGGTGGGGGAAGGGGGGGGGAGAATGAGAGCGTAATCAGGAGGACAAAACCGCTATCTCTTGCTCGATGCATCGCTATGCGTTTCGGAAGAGATGGGCAAGCGATAGAGCCACGATGGCATTATGCTGCGTAGAGCCGACATCGGCGGCGGCGGCGGCGGCGGCGACGGCGGCGGCGCTGCCATAAGAAGCGACGCTGTCCTATCAGGGTGCGCTTCGTGGCTCCAGGCAATGTGATTTATCGAAACACGTAATATGTCCAATGGCTGATAAAAGGCCGCATAGAAATGTTCATTCGCTGGAAATACGGCTTCATAGAGGTCGGCCCTCGCTCTCTTGGTTTACGCGTGTCACCGCTTCTCTTAAAAATCTAAATCGATTACTGTCGCGCGCGCGCCCCTCTACCTCAGGCTTGATTAATTGGCGAGCTCTCCGGCACCGGGCGCATATTTGAGTGTAATTCTGTGTAAGTTGAGTCCGAGAGGGAACGCGGCGCCGTCGTAATTCACCGGGCTCTGTTACAAAATGTATGAAATACGCCGCGCGCAAACATGCCTGGCCCTCATTTGCATAAGCACCGATGATTGCTGATACGAGGAAGACTGTAATTTACCCTGCGCCGGGATTAGCATAAAACTAATTAAGCAGTCTCGGGAAGAAATCTGAGGAAGAAGAGCTATCCTAAAAAAGAGGAGCGATCCCTTGCAGCCGAGGAGGACTGATTCGCGTACCTCTTTCCCTCGCTCGATTGACATAATTCCGGCGATAATGAACCGCCGCCGCTGTGCGGGATCAAGCGGAACCGAGGGGGAACCAGCTGGTTTGGGAAAAGAGGAACAAAGGGCTCTCGCTCTCTCGGGTAGACCAGCAGACCCCTGTCTGGGTTCCGTGACGAGCTCGCTGGTTAACATTTTATGGAATCGAGCTGAACCAGTGGAACAGGTGCACGAGAGAATCGGTCCATTCGATAGCCAGCCTCCATTCTCCCGCTCGCTCTGGCCTTCGGTGAATCTTCATCTAACCGAGTGCCTCTGGATCCTTTGCTTCTCGGCATCGCTCGACCTCTAATTCTCCAGGGAACAAAAACTTAATCGGTTGCTTCCTCTGCCCTCCTCCCATCTCTCTCACTCTCACTCACTCTCTTTCTATCTTTCTATCTTTCTCTCGGAGGCAATGTCGATAGCACGCTCGGGGAAGGCCGCTGATGAAGACTAGCCGAAAGAGAGAGAGGGAGAGAGAGAGCCGGCTGCATCAACTGGATAATAGTGAGAGGGAGAGAGGGCCGGCGACATGAGTATAGAGATTGTGGAGAGCTGCGGACGTGGAGGCGAATCAAGGAGAAAACATGGTTAGGGCACCCCTTGCCTCGGGCGACCCGCCGGGATTACCTTCGGGGTGATCCTTGAATCCAGTAGCCGCATAATGGCGACTGAATTCATTTAGCCGGCGCTACGTGTGTAGGTGGCTGCTCGAGGGTGCAACCGGTGCGGCCGGCGTCGTTATTAAGGGACGCGCTGGCCCTTCGCAGCCTCCTTAGGCGGCAGCTTCAGAAATATCCTGATAATAGGAGGTCTTCCACGATAATGGCGGAGAACGACGCTGATGTGAACACGTATATTTGGGGATGTAAATAACCTGCTGAGTGGCCAGTAAATATCATCCAGCCAAGATTCGACTGGTTCCTTCAACGTGTAATCTGCTCGCTTGATTTCTTTCCTCACTTGTTAGGGAATCGGTATTTTCTCGCTAAAGACTTATCGGAAACCGATCGTAACACGTGCTGACAGTGTTTACATAGCAGTCGTGCAGTACTCGAGTGGGCTTGCTCCCAATCGAAACACGTGTTTCGCCGCTTTTCGCAAGTTCTACCAGCGGCGTACAGGTTTTTCAGCCAAGCTACCTGTGGTAGGACTTATACAGAGAGATTTTGCCATCCTTGTGCCAGTCTGGGTGTAGGTGTGCGTGCGATTAGAACACGCGAGCGCGCTGAGAAACAGTTTCCCAAGAGTGTCGAGATGGTACAAAAGTGGGAACAGTTATTCGTGAAATTTATAACTCTATTGACGCTGATAAATGGGCGAATTCAGTCTATTTATAATTCGGAAGTGCGCCTTGCGACTTGCACTTGCCCACGCGCGTATATGCGTGTGTCTGTGTGCGAATACTTGAGTGGTTGTGCTTCCTATCTCGTCGGCGCCGCGGCGATTTATGGAATTGGCCGGCGAGAGTCGGCAACAACTTTCCTGCGTTAATTATTTCGTCGCAAAGAACGCTCGTTTGCCGCTTGGAGTCCCGTTTGTCATCGGTTCGCCAGAGTTCGGGACGCGCGCGCGCGTGCTTTCATAATCATTCCGGTTCGGTACAGTCACTTAATTCCCGGTCAAAGTGCCGCGTAATGATTACGAGGCTAACGCTTTCCTTGATAGATTTCCTCGCTGGTTTTATGCAAAGACGTGTCAGTGATTATTTTCGTAATAAGATATTAAATTGACGCATGTGCAAACATCAGAGTTCTTACATTCAACCAATGACGCGTGCGCGTGAAAATATGAATGTACTTGTGACTGGATAATAATGCGTCAATAATGACTCTATGAAAGTTCGAAAGAGAATGGTAGTTCCCATTAAACCGTTTTTCCGGAAGAGTGAGTCAGGCCCGACTTACTCGTGGCTCAGCTGATTGCATTCATTACTCGATAACAGGGCGAGCGAGACTGATACAGAAACACATACACGTGTACGTTGCCTGTCTATTTATCAATGAACGCACTGTCGCCGCGGTTCCGCCGGAAGTCGCAGCCCGAGGAAAGCGCTCGCTGCATTCGAGTCGTGTTACCGTCGCTCTTTATCAGTGAACTACACGCAATTTCTAGCACAAGCCTCTCCGATTAAATTTCTAATTAAACATATCATTTCTCTGATAATTTCGACCTATCAAATCATCGGGAGTGCGTTGAATCTCACACGCAAACATCCCCGCTCGTTTAATGATCTTGTGAGCGCGCGGGATCGAGTCAAATTTCCCGACTTCTGCTCGGAATTCGCCCGGCTGGTGGAAACGGCTCTCTGCTCTCGTGGAATTCCATGACTTGAGAGTGCATTCAGGCGGGCAGAGCTGAAAACAGACAGAAGTGTGTACAGAGTGTCCCAATAAAATGTATGCAGACTTTCTATTACAAGTCGCTTCATTAATTTTCCTCTTTACCATTCCACATCAAAGCTTAACAGTAAATAAATACCCCAACAGCTGTTACGAATATATTATTTCCACGACCATACATTGAAAATAAGAAAAAGGGGGTCCATTTTATTGGAACACTCTGTATGTACCTAGTAGTGGCAACTGGCCTCGGGATAGCCAGACGAGCGGGAGATAAACGGAGCAGCCGGCAAAGGGCAAGCAGCTAGACTCAGCAATTCCGCCACAGGAGGAATTCATACGACTGACTAGCAGAAAGAGAGAGGGTAAAGAGTGCGCGAGACAGTCAAGGATTAGAGTCGGAAGTCAGAGGGACAGCGTGACCAAAAAGTGGCGCGGGCGAGGAGTCGGAGTGCGCGGGGGGTAACTGTCGGGCAGATCATACGGAGAGAGTGGAAAATGAAGTGAGAGGGAAAGAAAGGCCAAGAAGGAAGAGAGCGAGAAGAAGGTGGAGTTCCATTTCGCATTCTGCGCTGAGCTAGTCAGAGGCTAACTATAAGAGGAGCTAACTATAACCCGGAGTCCCTAACCCGGCCGCTATTTCCAGCGGCGTGCGTTTGTCGCACTGCCAAAGGAGGCCCCTCTTCACTCCTGCTCCTCGACGGCCTCTCATTCCCGGTGCGATCCCGTTCCCGTAAAGAACGCGACCGTTTGCGCTCCACCGGGTCATCCCGTTCTCCTCCTCCTCCTCCTCCTACCGGAGACGTACTTGTCCGCGAACTTCTCTAGATTCTATCTTAGTTGGCTAGAGCAGAATTGCACGCTCCGCGCTCACCTAACATTCCGCACGGTTTTCGGTTACGTCCGCCTTTCTAGGATTTCAAAAAGTATTCCCCTTCAACTTGCCATGTATAATAGAAAGTTTTTTGGAAGTTTGTTTCGTAGGAAGAGTGTGTGTTGGAAAGGAAAGGTTTCAACCTAGGCATAACGTGGTTATAGTGTATTTAGAGTACTGCTTTAATTAGAGACGATTGTCATTGCCAAAGCACGCAGCATCACCTCGAAATAATTGATTGGTAGGCTTTGGCACGTCAGAATTAAAAGAGTGTCCAGGGTGAATGCTCGGTGTATATTTTAAACAGGCGATTTCAAGCCCACCTGCAATAAGATCAAGTGGAAGGAGGGATCGCGTTGGTAGCGCGGACCTGCCAGAGAGTTCAACGCTACCCGTGTTTTTGCTCTGCTCTCTTTTTATACCACGAACTTTAGACGCGTCCGCGGGATTAATTGCAGATTTGAATTCGATTTGGCAGCGGCAGCATGCCCGGCATTTCCCTTTGGACCAAGATCGAGCGCGATGACTCACGAGAAAGCGTTAATTCGCTCGATGACTGGCCAATTGTTCGCGATCGCGTAAAAATGCTTGGCGGAAGGGCGAGTGCTGCTGCTGCTGCTACAATCGTTTCTTGTAGCGGCGCGACCGGTAATTGGCGAAATCGGGGCCGATCTGAATAAACGCAATTAAAAGCCATAGATAAACCAATGGGGAATACACGGTGGCTCGAGTGGCTCTTTATTACTCGACTCGATGAGTTATTAAATCCTTAAACAGGCGGGTGGATCGGCGCGCGCGCGCTTCCCTTTCAATTAATAAACACATCCCTTTTAATCTCGTCAACCTTACGTGCTCCCATTGCAACTGGTAATTGGGATATAATATGCATTAATAATATTGACTGGTAGTAAGCGGGCGTACCCCGCCGATTCCCCGCGGTGTGTTAGTGTGTTTGCCGAGTAATTATGGCGAAGCTAAACCGGCGGGGATCGCGTCAAACATTTGCCTGATCGCGCTAATAAGCTAATACCATTTCCAGTTTCAGTGCTTCCCGATTAACATGCATTCCCAATGCGCAAAGTGCACCGCAGCATGCACCGCCGCTGCTGCCTGCTGCCGTAGCTTTATTAATTGCGGTGCTTGCCGCTTGCGAACCTTATTAAATATTCATGGCGCGACCAGTCCAACAGTAAACTGCCCACTTTGACACCTGCGAAATCGATACCCGTGACTAGTCTTTCCTTCGGCTCAGCCACGATCCTCTAAACGCTATCAGGATTTTCGCTTTCGACGAACTTTCCATCTGTCACGGATGAACGATGTACGGGAGCCGTCTAGCATTATTAATTAACATCCTGTGGCGTCCCGACCGGTTTAATGGCGGATAATCTTGAGACGGTAGATGATTCGCGTGATTAACGCTTGTCGCGTGGTATCCGGTACTACAGGGGCTTGCGTCTGATATCCTATTAGTCGAACTATCGGGAGTCCTGAGATCATCCGACATGATAATTTGCTCAGACCCATCTGAAGTTAGTTTCCAATCGAAAAGGTCGATCCTAAGCAGAATCTGTTGCATCCAATTGCGATGAGTAACCAATATAGTGGAAGAGTGGGTTTAAGCATTGTTTAGAGGACTTTTTAATTTAATCGTGGTAGGAAAGCAAAGATCGTGTGTGAGTTGATTTTATATGCGTGGATGTGAGATGCAGATAGGGTGGAGATGGGAATTGCATGCGTAGAGGATCGAAGAGCGGAGAGGTCAGTGCACGGACCTAGTCCAACGACGGTGAGCCGCCTTCATTGGCTAAATTCTATTATTTATTTACGGCCGAGCCCCTCCACCGGACGGATAAGGGCTGCGCTAGCCAAGACTTGCATGGCTTCGACGAGATTTAACTACGGTAATCTAGCTTAACGCTCTTTGCCGAATGAATGCAGGTGAGTGAGAACGCTGAATGGAACTGTTCGTCGCGCTGATACTGATACCGAGCGATCGCCGGTGAAACTTGGAATTCTTGCCGTGCAGGTTATTACAACACTGAGCGGTTCAACTCATTCTATTTATACGTGTTCGTCTCATTCGAGCGACGCTTTGAAAGTTGGATTAGCGAGGTCGGCTTTTCGAATCTTCAAGTGAGCAGATATGTAACTGTAAAATACGAAACACGTATAAATAATCCAAGGGAGAATCGTATTATCTTGGTTTCATGAATTGGAAGTAAAAAGGCTGAATTTATAAAGCGTGGTCAACCTTAACCCGACCTTCCGCGCATAAAGATCGCGCGAGGTGTGCTCGATTCAAGTGGAACGTGTAATTAATTCGGAATTGCATTGATTGTAGCCTAGATGAGTGGGGTCCGACTTCACCTGACATGATTTCGAGATTATAGAGCATTCAGTGTCTGCATAGAGGGGTTACAGTTAATTACAGCTCACTGTTAAAACCGTACGATCTTTCCGGCACGTCGCGCATCGCTACCCTCGATCGATTAAACCGGGACGAAGCTTTTATTCCTATCATAAGATAGCCGTATCTAGCAGATGTATGCTGAGCAACGGTACACCAATTTAGATGGACTCTTAAAAACTCACTGTCTAATTAATGCTCGTCCACGCGAAAAGCTCGGGCGCGTAAGTACTTTGCCGCGCCGCCGCCTCGCCGCTACGTATATGCCGCAATCCCACCGGGGTGAACTTACTCATTACGAAATCTAGCGTAATTATTCGCCGGGTAATTAAGCCAAGGTGGGATCGGATATTTTATTACGACGGTAAGCGCACGTGCCCGCGCAGCCGTGACTCGTAAGCAGCGGCAGCATGCAGCTTTTATTGCGGTTCGCCTGGAAAATGCGAGTGAAAAAACAGGATCCTTGTAGGCCCGCCACTCTCGCCTCGTCCGTCCCCGCAACCTGCCAGAAGCATGAACGTGCTCGCGGTCAAATAATTTAACGCTTTTACCACTAATGCGCGTGGTTTCGTTCGCGGAAGTACGTCTCTATCACGAACTCCACTTGAAATCTCACCGACGTAACGTAGTAGTTAACTAATACATTTTTGACCGGCTGCTTTCAGATTTCATTTCAAAGATCGTGGAATACAAATCGCTTTCACTAAATTCATTTTAATTTGATTCTTCAATAATTACATAAGCCAATTTAAATATTAGGGTACTGATAATCGTTCGGCAATGAGTCAACTGCTTTGAATGAATTAAAATTAAGCTCATAGACAAGCAGAGCTTGTTCATCAATGATATCGAAGTTCAGATGGAACTGAAAAAAGACTGCAATCCAAGCATCAATCTCAACAGGAACACTCTCCGCGCGGCAAAGTAGTACTTGATCGGCAGGAGGCCGAGTAAACGCGAAGTTTCTGTATCTGGTATCGGCGCATAAATTACACCTCGTTCAATAAGTCGACGGGTGTGCAATTCAGCACGAACGTTCATCGAACAATCCCGTTGTAATGTTGCGCGGATCCGCCGCGAGATAGGAGTGAGTGAAATGAGTCTGAATCAGCATGAAGACTGAAATTATTCATGCGCTCGCGTTTCGCGCGAGGCAGCCGGGGGCCCTTTTATTTCAGGCGAGCAGCCTCTTATCATTGCATTATTCACTGATTTGCCAGGCGAGATAGCGCGTACCTTACGTCAGTAAATACTTCATTTATCTCGAGAGCTGTGTCTCCGCTTTTCCTCTCTCTCGCTTCCACGAAGCGTACACACCAGTCGTTCCGCGGCTAAGCGCCACAATTCAGCGCGAAACCCCACGCTCTCTCGAGTTTGCATGGCTTTTCGAATAGCACCATTACCAGCGAGCGGGGGTGAGTTACATTATTGTTCCGGGGAAAATGGCTTAGGACACTAAATTCCGTCAGGCACACCGCTGGCATTCAACGGCCAATGGAATTACGTTGAATTACACAGTGGATTAGCTCGCCGGGTTCATTAGACGATGAAGTCGTTGAGTTCTACTGACAACAGCTGTCCTCGGACCTTCAATATTCTGAGTGATAGCAAGCCGATTGGTTTTAAGCTTCTCAGCTTCGCCTTCTTTTTCTTAGCATCGTTACGTTGTGTCTGTCTCGGTGTGTGTGTGTATCGTGACACCTCGTCGGGCTCGAGCATGGAGTGAAAGTACTCGGAATTCTTGCGGCCAGTTTGTGCCAAGGGTTCGCCTCCGAGGAGGGTTACGCAACGCGTATGGTAACAGGTGTATTACCTATGTAATAAACGTATCGGAGGGATCGGTGCCCGCTCACACTCCACTCGAGGGAGCAGAGAACCTGTCGAATTCTAACCCGTTAGCTCCCAGCACTGTATACTCTTCAACCTCTCGCCACTTATTTCGCGTCGTGAGCTGAGAAGATTATCAGCGTAACGGAAGTATTCGCCGGAGTATCCTTAAATCGGAGAAAGTGAAATCCAGAAATTGAGAGTGGCGCCGCGCCGGGTGTGGAAGATCGACTATCAAGATTTATAATGAGAGATGAATAACCCCTATGGGATGATTGCTGAGAGATCTTTCTTTGTTGAGTTGCCGAGGAAAGTGAGTGCTCGCTCGAACTCGAGTCTTCCTGCTCACCGTTTACGATGACTAACATTCACGAACTTTCAAAAGTTTATATTCATTTTCTAATTGATCATAAAGTTGTTGCGTCCAATCGGTAATGAGACGAGTGTACAATTCTATTCTGAGTTAGATACTGGTAATAGAATTAAATTGTTCGAGCATTACTAATCGAGGAATGCTAAGCACGACCTGTGGGATGATTGCTACGAGATCTTTGTTATGTTACCGAGGAAAGTGAGTGTTCGGTCGAACACGAGTCTTCCTGCTCACCACTTGTGACGGCTAACATTCCCGAACTTTCAAAAGTTTATATTACTTTTCTAACTGATCGTAGATTTGTTGCGTCTAATCGGTAATCAGACAGACTGAATAATTGTACTCTGAATTAGATACTGACATTAGAGTGGGATTATTCCAACAGTACTAATCGAAGAATACTTAACGCGATCGATTCACTACGGCCGTCCGATTATCTCTGGCGAGTCTGGCCTCTCAACTCGCACTACCAACTTAGCTGGTTGTGCAATGGAAAATGCATCTGAATCCCGGCCCACAAAGCGCATACTTCGTGCTTTACACGTACAGAGGTACCCATTAAGAGGCCCAAGTGCCAAATGGCAGCTCGATCACATCGATCTCGATAATTGCACGTTGCGAGTAGACAAGCTGTTCATTGAGGGAACGCTCGAGAGTATCGCAAGGTCTCCAAAAATGTCTCCCAGACATAAATGTACAACGATAATGGCTCTCGGTGCTAGTAAAAGACCAATAATCACTCTGCGCCATGCGATTCCGCGCGGAGTTTCCTTGCATCGCGCGGATATCGGGCGGCGTGAATCATAAACTATTTAGAAAGTGGCATAATATTTCACGGGAAACCATTGAGCAGGAGTGGAGCGTGCCTCGAGCGGAGAGCAACAAATGGCGCAGTTGTCCCATTCGCCTAATCACTACTCGGCCATGCGGCGTTTCGATGTCATCAATATCTTTATCGAGGAAAAATCTAGCGCGTGAAATATCGACTGGGGTGCGCGAGTGCCCCGAGTCTCCATTATCGATGGGACAGCCAGGTGCACATAAATAAAAGCCTACCAGTGAACTTCTCGGGCGAGAAGCGATTAGGCTCCGGACATTTCATTTCTCAAGGTAGCCTGGAATTCGAGCTAACGAGTAATTGAGCGTGTACAAGATTGCTGACAAGAGACATTGGATCAATCGTTTTAACGAATTTCTTTCGGACGAGTCATCAATTTATCTGCAATTAATTAGGACAGCCTCGGCCAAGGATATTTCCGAGTGAGTTGCCGTGGAATTCAGAAGTGGCTGACCACCACTCGCACTTACTACTGGCTCGATCTTGGGTTCGAGTGGTCTGCATACCAAAACCCCTCTCCTTTTCTTTCTTTCTCCCTTTCTCGCTCTTTCTCTCACTCGCATTTGATGTTATCAATCTTCGTCGATAAAAATCGTAGTCAGAACCCGGTGAAATTGCTCACACTTGGAGTGTATAAGCCAGTCGGCGGAGGAGAGGGCAGGGCAGGGCAGAAAACAGGCAGGCGCGCGCGAACATTTCCGAGAGAGTTTGAGCCTCGAGAAAACGATAGTATCGGCGGCGGCTGCTGCTGCTGCTGCTGCTGCTGCCCCGTTACGTAAAGTGATACTAAAGGCAAAGATCTATCCTATGGAAGCCATAAAAGTCGGGAATTCCTTCCGAGAGAACGATAATTGGAGGAAGTCATTACTGGTATGGATGATACTGGGATCCCGCGGCGACGACCTAGTTAGCATTCGAGCCGGCTAAAATGATGAACTTTCTTGATGAAATGTCCTCGGATTTCACTGGCTCGTTAAAAATTCGCGATGCTATAATATTTCTGTCGCTCTGCCAGCGAATAGCTTGAATGTATACGTCGCTTTTGAAAGTGCCAATAACATCGAATCTGCAGTATAATTCAGTCGGATCGTATTTTCCTGACTTCCGTGAAATCATAGCGGCGAATTTCACACGAGATGAGTGCGTGGTCGCTCTTGAGATCTTGTCTCGTGTTGTAAATCGAGTCTGACGTCTGCTCGTAAATTAGCTTGATTTCCGATTTCACTGGAATCTTAGAAGCCAAGCGGATGGATGTCAATGGCCACCTGTTATCCCTCTGAATCCTCTTCCGAGACAAACACAGAGAGACCGCTTCCTGCATACAGGTATCTCTTTCTCCGACTATTTATAGCAAAAGCAGATTCCCAGCATTCGCCACTGCCAGAAGCCGGAATCGTCTGAGATTCATAAAGCATACTCGGTGTTTGTCTCGAGTTAATATTAAGCTGTTAACTTCGAGATGTAATTTCTTAATGATACATTGAAGATACCAGAATTTCCTACACACATGACAATTCAATAATTCTTTGATTCTCGATCATTATTACTTTGTATAAATTGGATCGAGGATAAATTAATCTGTGAGGGGTATGTTTATTTTGCGGGCGTGTATGTGGCTGCCATTACCGGGCGGATGTTTCTGGCAAAGGCCAGATGTATTTTGAGGAGCGCACGCGATCGCCTTGGAAGGATGGCAGAAAGGCGAGGGATGTGTTGAGCGTGAGTGGCACGGCACGTGCGTTACGTGAAACCGTGCAGTATTCCCCGGAGCGGTGTAAAAGTGCATAGGCGAGCGTGCAGTTCCTGCATACGTGCATATATATACGCCGAAGGACTTTCTCCAGCCCGGAGCGTAGTACGCGTGCACGCTCCCTCAGCTATCGTAACATTGCTTACTCGAGCATGTGTGTGTATACGCCAGCCGGAGTCTTTTTCGTCTCCGGGCTCTCGGCGGAAAGTTAATGCACACCCACACACAGACACAGAGACCCATTCGAATAAACCGGCATTCGTTCGCACGAGTCTTATGAGCAGCCTCTAATTAACGGCAGCATCGTCGATCACTCGAGTACGGTTTAGCGGGCCGCTTATAAAAGGGATAACCAGCCACTTTCTGATTAGTTTATGGTGCTATTGTCGGGGGACGCGGGGAGGACTTAGAAATTTAGCGAGCTAATTCCACCGTTCCTTTAAGTATGGTGTAATACTTCACGCCGAAGTACTCTGCAATTTTGTAATTAGAGCTCGTGCAACCGGCGCGCCACGCCGCGCCGCCTCGCGCACGCTCCACTAGGAGAAGCGCCCGCTGATTTCTCCCCTTATGGGCATTTTTGCCAGCACTTTCGTTACCCAACTTGCCCTTTCGGCGAATCATATGTCCGATGAGTCTGTCAGAATGTTTTCTCATCTAACTTTACAGTCGAGCGTAACTATTCGCGGGGATATGGTTTCATCAGGGAGATTTTTCTCGATGCTAATAAGTTTCTTGGACTCGGAGTGGAACAACGTTAACGACCAATAAGGGATGCGGGTTAACGTGAATCCGCAGGCAAACCTCATTACTGTTTTGTCCCGGGCGACAGGTGCCTGAGATCCCGAGACGCACCGCACAACCTTGCGCTCTCTGCCGCCGCGCCGCCAACGCCGCCGCAACTCTTTTCCTCGGGTTTATAGTCATCCTCATTCGAGACACACAGGCAACATTCTTGCAGTCGCTTAATCACGCGCGGCCAATTCGCCACGTCGTTATTTCTGCGTCGTTTGTTAGCCGCGACGGTCATTAACAATCGTATTGCCGGTGAATTACATTTAAAGTAAGATAGATAGCAACTTAAAAGCTTCAAAATGATTTTTGAACAAAGAAATACTTCATTCTCAGTTACATTTAATTCATCTTAGTATTATCGAAAAGGAAAATCAAATGCAATAGGATAATATCAGATGAATTGTAAAGGGTGATTCACTTGCCTTTGAATCAGAATTCTCCTAGCCCTTATTTTTTTGGTGGACTTCCCGACCTTCCCCGGGACTGAAATTTGGTGGAGAATGTGGCCTTGCGTCAAGGAAGAAGTGATATAAATTTCAGAGCCCTAGCTCAAAGTTTAGGTTTTCACCTATATTCGACCCTCGAAAATGCTCAATTTTTTCAAGTTTCTCAAAATCGGCCGAACCCCGGATATTTTGATTGTTTTCGTATCAGGGTGGATAGAGAACAAAGAATCCGTGAAAAAAAGTCCGCATATGCAACGAGAACGGGTCGAAAAACCGCCCAGAAAAGTCCATTTTTGCTCATTTTTAACGGTTTTTATTTTTTTTGGTGGACTTCCCGACATTTCCCGGGGCTAAAATTTGGTGGGTAATGTTTTTTTGCACCAAGGAAGATACCATAAAAATTCCAGAGCCCTAGCTCAACATTTTTTTTTCGGCACATTTTTCTCTAGGGGTACCCCTTCAGATTTTTTCACGATTTTTCGAAGGTCCCCGAACTCGGGGTTTTTCTTCAGGAATCGATTGTTTATGAATGAAAACGGATAGAAAACAAGAAATCCGTCGAAAAATGTCCGGATTTCTATCGAAAACACTAAAAAAACTGTCTTTAAAGTTCGATTTTTTCGGAATTCTCGCTGGTTTATCCCATATTCTTTGGACTTCCCGACATTTTCCGGGGCTGAAATTTGGTGGGGAGTCTCCCCTTGCATCAAGGAAGATGTGATATAAATTTCAGAGCCCCAGCTCAAAATTTTGTTTTCCCCATATTTTTGGCCATCGAAAATATCCAATTTTTGGTGGTGATTCAAACGCAAATGACTCAGCCTGTACATCCTATTAAGAATCGTTGGTTGAAAAATATGAGACATTCATACACGTCTCTGTTTCTTTGAAGAAATTAAATGAGTGCTTGTAGGTTTCGTGTCCTAGTACCCTAGTAATTAAACCCAAGAGGTATAATTCCGAGAATACCTGTAGTGCTAGTCCGGTAACCTAAAGCATGTCAGTCGAACTACGAGCGTCGTCCGAGCAACTTCGAGAGACTTGAATTGGTTAAACGAGAGCTCCAGTGGTTCGAAATGCAAGTAGCAATTTCAACGTGCGCGGAACACATGTACGGATGCTGCCATTGACACGAGGCGTAAATAAGAAGTTTTAACGCAGTAGTATTTCATCGGCAGCAATTCCGCATGCTCGTTAAGGTAAATCTGGTTCGACAAGCAAGTCGGCTCATAAGCAGAACTTTGGCTCGGGGGTCCAGGCAGATGCGCCTCTGCTCCGTTTAATCACTTAAGGGTTACATACTGCGAGAGGGTAATTAAAAATCGATCTTTGTATACGTTCGATGAAATTGAAGTCTCAAGAGTATGTACCCTGTAAATTCCATCAGTTGTTTTGCATATTAAGAAACTTATGTATTGTGCACCGCAAGATATTTTTCTACAATCGAAACACAAATAATTATGGCTCCTTTTTTAGTTATTACAATTTTCTAATCAATATTTATGACAACATAGCAGATAAATGCATCTTTTTATAGAAAGAAAAATCATTTCAATGTGAATTTTCTTTTATTTTTGCTGCCTGCCACTTTATGTACCCCTTAAAAACTACCTGCTTTCGCAATTATAATCGAAGCACAGTCGATTCGTTCGCACTTGCGTCGCCGAGGAGTCCACGAAAAAGTGTCGCATTGCCTACGTGTACATTCTGACTGACTCTTTCTCCCTTTCTCCAAAGAGATTCGAGATCGAGTACGTCGATTTAGTGCGCGCTCCTCGTCATCGTGACACCCCGATCTTGGCGATATGTATTTAAGGGGGAGCCGGTCACACGTCCGCCGAAAAGAAACGCGGCCGTCGTTGACGTGCTCGACAGCTGGTAGCCGCGCGAATTAACGAGTGCAGCGATTATCTTTCATATGGTTTTTCGGGCTCACACGACGGCTACCGCGCACACCCACTCGACAACCAGTTCATGGCTACGTTTAATTAGCCGTGGGATGTTCTGCGAATGATACAGAGACAAATCTTTTCTGAGTGTATTGCGGTGAAAAATTCTTGCCACCCATAAATGAATTTATAAAGGATTCTCGAACTGAATTAGAGCGCAAAGGGTTACGGAATAGCTGAACTGTTTGATATTTAGGGTGGGTATATAAGGGAATCGATCATAACTCCATTTATTCGCATAAGTGAGCTCCAATGAAGTATGAGTCGTGTTCGTTGGCGATCCTGTCATCCAAACTCGTTAGGGCGCAGGAGATGCGAATTACGGCGCTGCGTCGACTATGCTATTACCAGCTACGTCGACGCTGATAAGCATTCCAGACAGTAATTAGTGCTGGTTTAATCGGCCGGCCGCTGGTTGTTAAGTGATCCGCTACTTCTTTCAGATGGCTTGCGATCGTTTTCTATTAAGACGCCTATCCGAGTGACAGATTAACTGTAATCGAAATACCTGCACGTCGCGATCGGAGTGACTCGGGGCTGAAAAGTCGCAATGTCTGCACTTGTGAGAAGCTAACGTACGCCCATTACCTTAGACCACTATCTTAACTGTCTTCCAGCTCGCTGTCGTAATTCAGATGCGCTTTGATAGCAGTCCCTTAATTGATCGCTATTAACATACATAAGCGCTCCAACTGCGATCTTAACAGATGGCTGTGCCAGCCGCGTGGGTCGTACAACGCCTAGCAAGGTCTACGTGCGTCAATGAAATTTTCGTTGGAAGTATTCGCGACTCCTTTGAAAATTAACCCTTTTGCACTCTGACGCCACGTTAGAGCAATGTAAGTTTCAATCATAGGAGAATCGACGTGTCGTGAAAAAGATTTAACTGCAAAGAATTATTATGGCGTTTACTTTATATCAACGGAAGACCTCGGAGGCATACGGGAAGCTGGTTTAACGAGATTCCTAGGCAAGAGAAAGAGAGGAAGAGAGAGGAAGAGAGGGAGAGTAGGAGGCGGCGTTTCAACTCGGCAGTTCTATTCGTGCTCGTTAACACGTGTCGCCGAAACACGAGCTCGCTGCCGGCGGCGGCGGCGCTTCGCCGATAAAATCAGGCCACTTTCACTGTAAAACGGTTAATTTATGGGCAAAACCGAGGGCGCCGCGCCGCCACTGTGCGTCGGGACGAAAAAGAGGTGTAGCAGGAAAGTAAGAGCTCGTGCATGCCCTCGCGGAGAGCAGCAGCAGCAGCATGCACGCTCGAGGCGAGAAAAAGGCCTTCGCCAGTCTGCCGACGAAAGAGCTCACTTGCTTTCTTCCCGGCCACGCACCCAGCATCGCCGCCACCACCACCACCAGGCTAATTGAGCGCATCGAAAGATCGCATTACGAGCGCCGACAGAAGTCACCGGCCCTTCTTTGCCAGTTTCGCCAGGAAAAATCATAAGGAAAGGTCGACCGCCGGAGGGAGGTCTTTACCTGCGCGGCCAGGGTATAAATAAGGGCTTCTGTAAGGCTGAAGTCACACCTGGGTGCAGTTTCTTCGTAGCAATAGGTGAATTAGATTCGATCATCTATACTGTCATCAATGAAATCATCAGTATACTTTCGAGATCCTATAAATCGTCCTTACGACAATTTTGAATCTACACCCTTGAAACCTAATTAGTTCGCTGTACTTTCAGTTAGACATGTTGAAAGTAGTTGAATATCAACTCTACATTTTCGAAATGTTCAAACTCTCTTTTAGAGAGTTAACATAATTTCGTGTAAACTTCCTCGACATAGCTCGTTAAGCCATCGAATTTACAGGGCATTACACGATCCAGCAGGTAAAATGATGTATCGGGCAAGCGGAAGCAACTGATGGTACGGAGGGAGTTAGAGGAAGGTTAACTTTGGCGAGTCGCGTTAACTTTGGACTGTAATGCGAGTTTGCGATTCTGGCTGCTGGGCAATATGACTTCACCCTTACGCTCGACTTCTCGTTTACGGTGCTCGGCAGTGGGTTGGTTGCGTGTGTGCAATGCGCCCGTGCCACTGTGCTACGTGGCTGGAAGCCGAGGACCTTGACAGGGGCAAATAAATAATAGTGAGCGGCCTTCGTGTCGGGTGCGAGTGGCCGCAGGAGCAAAGTTAATTGCTCTCCGCGCGCTCGCTGCCGTTCGAAAAATAATATGTATCTCGCCAACCCCGCACACTGCGCCGCGCCGCGCTCCGCTTACACGAGATGTTTTGTCCGACGCCATCTCTCCCTAAGATTCTTCTTGCCGTCCTCCCCGCTGATGATGACACCATTATCAAATTTCATCTAATTGGCTTCCGCATGGCCGACCTGAGAAAACTGCAATTAAAATTCTTGATAGTATATTCGCCGGTGTAAACCTTCGTGTGCCATTAATTCTGAACAGTCGGCTACAATGTATAAAGTTGTACGTGATTACTGTTGCATCAGAGACTTTCGAATTATTCCGAATGAAATGAATGAAATGAATGAAATTAACATTTTCAGTAGTTCTATTCTTTCTCAGTATAATTAATCAAATACTCAGTTGATTACGGAGTATTTTGATACTCTCATTTGTCATAGTTTCTATAATTGCCTATTTAAATAAAAGACACAGTAAAGAGTGTAAAAAACAGTGTGTAGGATCCGTACTATTAGGCGAAGTGATGGAATAGTGCTGCGGGTTCTATGAAAAAAACTTGCCAGAAGTGATACTCTTTTCGATCTGCAAGGTAGCATTCGCTAATCCACTAGCTGGCCATTGGAACTGGTGGTTCGAATGGCCTCGGGCCATTCGGCCTGGGTGCTCTGCTTTTGGCAGGCTCGTAAAGGATAATCGCGGCAATACGGCAATTAGAAGATTAAAGGCAGAGCCTCGGAGATAGACGCGTTCTGGCTCTACAATTTAATAATTTATAGTCCTCGAGAAAAAGTGCGCGAAGCCACTGAGCGATTACTGTATCAGCAATTATCTTATGTTGTGGAATGAACGATTGCTTGTGTCGGCCGGACGCATTTCTCTTCGTGCAACCAGCACTGACTCGAGTTAACCCCAGCTATATGATACTGCGTTCCCCAGCAACTTCGTCCGGTTTTGCTTCAAGTCAACTTTCGAAGGATTTGGAACTTATCAACTGAACTTTAAGACTTCTGCATTGTCACCGACAATGTATAGTAACAATCTATAATAGCAATCACGTCTTAATTAAAGAAACTAAATCAATTAAACTGTCTTTGTTCTTTAAAAAGATGTTCCCCTATCTTTTCCCAACGTTGGAATATTAGTCTCATCATAGGAATGTCGCTGGAATTCCTCTGACATCAAACTCAGTTTGTAGAGCATTCGCTTTGAATAATGCAGCGTAAGCTTGGAAATTCCAACTTTTCGGATATTCGTGATATTTCGCATAATTTATGACGTCACGGAAATTGCAGGAATTTGCATGACATTATAGATCAGAAATACCTTTTCGCTCATTATATGTTCCTATTACAAAGTTGAAAATAAAATTATACGTACTTTTTCAACTAAATTTGACTTGAATAGTTTTTAAAAAAACTATTTGCTTATAAAGTGAGCAGTACTGTACTTCATTTCTCCATTTTATGAAATGAATTATATTATACAAATGCAATACGATATAATAAGTATGACAGAGTGACGCAGTTTAATTTATTCCGGGCGAGTTAATATCTCTCGGCGTCGAGTACGATGACACGTACTCCCGAGAAATGGAATTTCGAACCAGTTTTCCGAGCTCACGTCGCACTGAATTAGACGACATAAATTGCCATCTGACACTGCCTTTGCAGAGCCGATGTACCGGCGCTCCAATGCATTTCCCATCATCATCGCGCGATGCACCCGTGTATCAAAATGCATCATTGTTCTTGCGGCTGAATTTCGTGGCTCGAAAGTCATATCGTATCCATTCGCGGCCTGGTAATATCGCAAAAAGGTGGTCGATGCTCGACCCTGAATCCGGCAAGGATTGAACGGTAAATCGTACTTGGAAACTTGTGCGGATCGACGTGCATCGCCAGTTACGTTTTAACGATTACCGCACTCTACTCCTTCCTGTGGCCGCGCTTCTTGTACTTGTACTTTTCGAGCCTCGCAGCCTCCACATAATTCGCCGGCGAGCTCCCGGCGGTATTGGCTTGCATTCCGCGCAAAAGAATTCGACCCGGTTACCGTCAGTATGCTACTTATTTATGTGACGACACTCTATCCCCTCGAGGAATTCTTCCCTCCTGAGAATTCACCCACCATCACCCTTCCCTTTTTTTAAAGACAAATAACTAAAGGGTTCGAAATGATTGTTGTTTCCAGGTGAAAGATGTTTAAACGACTATCAAAGTCCAGGCGGCACAGCGCCGATGATGTAGCCCTGTCGTTATCGAGTCCAACCAGCCTGGAGGAGCCGCCAGGATCACCGACGCCACGCGAGAGCTGCCAGAGCATCAGCCCTGCAGCTTTGCTCCGAGTATCCAGAACAAAGTACAGCAGAAGAAGCTGTGGCGATGCCTCCGCTATGCAGGCCCTTCTCAGCCCGAAGGACCAGGAACAGGACGTCGTCGAGGCTGACTATCAAATGGTCACCGCGGTGCCTGCTTTCATCGTCGAGCACGAACCCGAAAAACAACGAGGTACTCCCACAAAAATATCCCAAATTCCCTGCGAAGGATAAACGATCTGATTTAGTCTTCTCGGATCACAAATAACGAATAAAGTACTTCGCCCACCTGCAATTCCCTTTATGCTCACCTTTGACTGGCAACTAAGGAAAGGCTAGCTATTAAAAAGAGTTCGAATGTAGCAGTTTTCAATCCCGTCGGCCCATAACAAACACCAAATGACCGCTTTCCATCCTCTCGAAAGGCCAAATGTCCGAGCATCCTCGTGTAATCGCTCGTAATAACAGACGGCCATCCTCGAAAAGCAGGACACCAAAGCGGCATTATAATTTCGGCCAGTAATGGGACAAATTATGTTTCACCTTGATGGGCGGATACACCCGGTTGACGGCGTGATTCGTTACACCTTGTGGAGCTCGAGCTCTCCATCGTTCTCGAGGGAAGCGAGTAAACACCAGTTATGTTGAGACATCAATGTCCCCTTCCCGCTTGATCTTTACCCCTTTCGATAGCCGCACAAGGCATCACTCCTTTGGACCCTGTGAAAAAGCATTCGAGCTGTTCAATAGCTGATATTCGATGATTAATATTTAATATATTAGATAAATTTGACTAATGCCGATGTCGGTTCGAGGCATGAGTCACTCGAATGCCAAGGAAACTGGTGCATGAAATTCTAAAGACTCCCTTCGAATGGTGTACAGTTAGAGGAATACTTTTTCATCGGGCAAGCCTCATAAATGCTTTCTTCGTTGCACAATTGACCTCGACCACGGCTAGTGCTCGGACGGGCATCCATCAAAGCCAGATACGCGCGCTCGCTCGCCACTGCTGACCAAAGAAGCGGAACGCTCTTGCTCGCCGAGTGGAATGTGCCCGTCTTACCCAGATGTCCTTTAGTCTCCGATGCACGGTCGATCCGACGGTTATGCAATTTTGCGAATTATTATAGCCCCGAGACCGCAAGATGCGTGGAATGCCTGAGGTTTACTGGGGTGTAAGATGACTCCCGGACTTGTATTGTAGTCGTTTATGTTATACGCTCTCGAGTTACAAAGGCAGAGGGAGAGAGAGAGGTAGTGGTTCTTCAAATATGAAAATTACTCCGACAGTCTCACCGCTCCTTTTTCAGCCTTTCGTAATGCCGAGTTTTATTTGTATTGACTGCTGTACATGGAATGAAGAATTGATGAAAGGGTTCCGCGTTGCCCGACGAGAAACTTTCCAAGAGACATCCTTTCCCTTCAAAGGCCAGCAGCCTCTTTGTCAGCTGTAGCAATCCTCGATGGAATGGGCCGAGGCCCTCTGCCACCGGTAATTAATTCTTCGGTAACGCATGCCTGCCGTGTGTTTCGGCTTCCTCTCCAATTCGTCACACGATCATATCGTCGGCAGCGAGCCTTCCTGCCAGGCTAATTTCCACCTTTAATTTACCTAATGACCGATGCATTCTTTCCAAAGCGAAGGGATTAATATCGGAGCGGCAACCAGCGTGTACGTAAGCGACAACGTGTCCCAATTACAGCTCTGTCGCACCTAATTAATCCTTCGAACGCGAGGCTACCGACATCGCTGCCTATTTAACATACAATCGGTACGATCTCCCGCCAACGAATAAAACCCGTCGACCGTAACCTGCTCCTTAATTTTCATGCAATCAGTACCGCGATTTTCCTCCATCCTCGCGTGACAATATTTCACGCATCCCTTCAGATTCTTCATAAACAAGGTGCTTTACAATCAGGGCGTAACTGAAATAGCACATGAAAGTACCAAGAGTCGTTTTCCTTTAGGGATTTCGAGAGGAAAAATGTCGAACTTGTCAAACTTTCGCACGAAATATTCAATCAGTTAACAAGACCTTGTGGCGCAGGCTTTCTCTCATTTGGAAAGTAGATGCAGCTGGGAAATCAGTCAGCGTCGAAAAGTAGTTCGGGATGTGGTCGACGTGCTAATTACTGCGATCGGTATCGCACCTAGGCAAGTGCGGTCATAGCGAGTCATGATAACGGGTTGGCCGTGGTACAGTTAAGTCGAGAGCACCTTTTCCCTTTTGCCACGGTGTCTCCTGGTACATAGTCGTGTCGCGATCGACGACAAAACTGTCTCATTTACAAAATCCTCGAGTGGCGTGTATGCGAGACACGTAAACGAGCGAGAAAACGCGTCCAGCGATGGCGAGCGGCAAATGGTGGCTGGGGAGGAAGCGGCGAGGAGAAGAGGAGGAGCAGGGAGACTGGGATTTTCACATTCAAATTGAGGAGCGGCGCCCGAAAGCCCTGGCGATATTTCTGCATTGTTCAAGGGACAGCCGTTTAAGCGCAAACTGCTACGTGATTCGATTTCCAGACCGCCGAAATTATCCGGCCGGACGTCGACGTGACACGTCCATGTACGAACCTTGCAAATCTAATTCGCCGCGACGTGTTATGCGCTTGTCAGCGATGTGAACGAATTTATAAAAGCCCTCTCTTCGACCATTGACTAACTGAGATTCAGAGGGGCACGTGTGATTCTTCCTGGTTCGATTCTACTTTAATTGGGACTTTTTGCCATTCTTTCGAATAGTCGGGGAGAAGTTGGTGCCGGATGAATCGGATGCCGCCTTTCTCTTGGCCATTTCGTAGGACGGGACTTCCTGATGTGGCGAGTCTAAGTACCCTTGGACTTAGAACTCCATGCTCTGATGACTACAATGCCCACTGTCTATGTCTATACTGGCTACGTACAAAGTCCTTCTTGCTCCTGGCGTATCTTCTTCTTGCTTCTACGACAGCGCTAATGCCTGAATTTCGCACGCGTTTACTAATTACCGGCCGTGGGCTTTTTGCGTCGTTAGGATGCATACCACGTCGCATTCCATCCGAACACGTGCGTCTATTGAAACTTGCACCGCTGTCCCGATGTATCTCTAATGCGAGGATGCACCGTGCAAAATAATAACGAAGCTTCAATAATTATTCGCGAAAAATAGTTGAGCACGAAGGGGAAAGCATATATACAACGAATTGAGAAACAGCTTTTTTTCGAAGCTAATTAAAAAAGGTATTCGATGATGCAAATTGACAGGAAAGTAATTGCATTCTAAATCAAATGTTGTGTTAGCTCGTAATAGGTTAATAATGAATCACCTTTCGCCACGGATGTCGACAGCACCCTAGCTAGTCGACCCTTTCTTTTTTAATTACTGAGCCAAGTGCCAGCTATCAAACGGTGCTCGTGAAGCCGCGAGCAGACATAAAACTGGTCATAAACTCGCATCCTTCCGTCTTCATTTTAATAGAGCACGGCTAGAACACGCCCGTGTCACGGTACCTTCTTCCACAATGAAATCACGAATTATAACGTGTCCCCGACTCTACTCGACTCCTACAGTTAAGACAGTTCTTCGCGAGGTACAAACCGCGCCGCATCACATGTGATTTCCTTAATTCAGTGTGTACTTTCGGATATGAGAAAGTTAATTGGAAATGGGAGAAAAACAGCCAGTTCCTTGTGGAATAATCTAATTACGAGTGTTCTTCAGGAAAGGCGTGGAATTTCATTAGCGAGTTTCTTTCGAGTATTATAAGTCGGAAAGAAAATAGTAGTTCAAGTAACAAGTGAAGCGTTCGGAAGGTGAGAACCAACTGACTCCGGAACCAATGACGTCCGCCTTATATAGTAATTGACCAAGAGCAATGACGTGAGTTCACCACCACTCCTTTCTCCAAGGATTGCGAAATTAATGCACCGTCGTTGGTCGCACGATCTCCGAGTCCTGTTCGTACTATGTCCCTATAGATCACGTACTTCAACCGGCGAATGGAATGCGCAGTCATTAAGTTAACGAACCCATAATACCATACCGCTTCTTGCCGGAAGATTCTCGCACTGTATTGCTGAGTTTCTTAAAATCGTGATCGGAATAATTAACGACGGCCCAATCGATGGAACTATTGATTTCTGGACATTTCTGGGAGTTCATTCTCCTCGGAGTTCTCACCAAGATAATTGGAGTCTCTCCGGGCATCTTGCGGGCGACTGTCTAATTAATAAACTAATTAATCAAGGATCCCTCGCGATGACACGGATGCGTCAGCGTGCCTTCTTGACTAAGCAGCACTCCCATCGGGCAGATATGGGAACGTATGTGTGATGAGGGCGATCCTATACACAGTCTCCATATATCGCTATCGACGAGAGCGGATGGGCAGCCCTCGTTACCTTAATGAGACTATAAAGCATCGGCCTGTCAAAACATATTCGCCGCGTATGAATTTATTTCCTTCCTTTTGTTCCCCGCTCGACACATTAAGGACCAATTGAAAGATGACTTCTTTAATACGGCATTATGTCTCCGGGCGGTTCTTATTAAAAGGGCCGCGCTCGGCTATTTCTCGCGCGACTATCGCGCCAAAAGAATCGTCTCCGAGTGACGGGAGTGTGAGTAATGAATGGGGGAACGTGACCCCTAAACTCAGGAACGATAGTGCAGGTACTCGATCATGCTCACTTATCCCTAGCGATAAGCCTTACAGGTTTTCAGCTGCGGGCCCCGTAGCGATCGGGCCCCGCGCACCAATGGGCCCTGCGCGAAGCCTTCTCACATGCATAGCAGCTTCTCACGGTAGCTTTCATCGTGCGCCGGGCGATTAATTAATCGGGGCGAAGCTCAGCAGCGGCCTGACGACGACGCGACGAGGACGACGAGGACGACGACGACGACGAGAACGACGTCGATGCGTCATCCTGGGATGGGACTGGCTCCTCCAAATACGTAGCGGCGGCGCAGGGGAAGTAGTGTCACGGCTGCATTTCGATGCGAGGACGAAGAGGCGCGGAGAGCAGCATCGCCTTTAACGAGGGCTATAACGCGACCCGGTAGTCCGTGTAGCCGCGGCGTGCGTTATCGCAAAACACGTGTACCCGATACCTGAGCAGCCTGACAATCGTTTCTCATCGTGTATACACCGGGCGACGCCAGCCGCTCTCCTCTCTGCTCGCCCCGGCTATACCCGTTAACCGGGCTGACACCTCGAAAAAGTAGTCCCAAAATACGCGGAACCACCGCCACCGCCACCAAAGAGGCGCGCGCGCGTCCTTTGCCGTTTCCTCGGCCCGGACCATATGTTCAGCGCGACTGCGGATTCCTCGCGCCGCTTTTTCCTGTCATCCTCTTGTCCTCCTATCTCTTCCTACGACCTTCTCTCTCGCTCCCTTTCTTTCTCTCTCACCGCGCTCTTCTTATTCCTGCCGTTCGTCGGCTTCCTCTTAGCCTTCTTTCGATACCAGCACCGGGACGTAGGACGTACACACCACGTCCTCGCCGGGATTCCAGGACGTACTCCGGTGTCGTTCCTCGTTAGTCCTCGAACGGTACAAGCTGCGCCAGCTGGTCGCGCGGGCATCATCGAAGCCCATGGATATGCTTTATGACCGACGACCCTCTCGCATTGAAGATTGATTTTCTAATTACGGGCCTCGCGGCGAGATCGCGCGTCAATGGCGACTCCTTGCCGACTGATTTATTTGGAGACGTAAGGGTTAATGCTTCCACGCAGATACATCCTTGTAGTCCACTTATCGTGAGAGTTACTGATTTTTTGCAAGCTCGAGTTCGAGACCAGCGAGTTTTTTGCAGTGTGCGATCGTCTCTCATTGGGATTTCAACCTGTTATGCTTGCAGGTTCCGGCTTAGGAGTGTGGGGCCGAAGGATGAGCAAGAAGATAGACTCGTTTCGCCGGGCTGGTTCCCGCGAGGCCATTTGCCCTATATCCGAGAGAACGGAGGTCTCCGCCACTAGTAACAACAATAACAACAGCACTGCCAGTAACAACAATATCAGTCCTAAGATGGAGAAGGGACCGTTGGATTCCAAGCAAGATCCCAAGCTGGATAAGAGGCTATCGGGAAACTTTCACAGGTCACCCTCTCCTTTCAAGTCCTTCTTTATACGAATGGGCTCGACGGGGATGCTCAACTCGGCACGGGGCAATCGTCGTTCCCAAAATATGGACGACAGATTAAAGACGCCCGAGAAAGAGACCCTCTTTCGAAGTTGCAGTACCAGCCAATTAAACACCAGTCCCACATACGTGAAAGGCGACGATCCCTCGGAGGGGATCGATCTTCAGATAGCCAATCGCAAGGACAAGACAGTGTCCTGCGATGATCTGGCTGCTCGACAAAATGACGATGTCTTTGACGATCGTATCAGCGATTCATCTTCCGCGATATATCCTTTGGGATGCTCGCCGATGACCAGTTTCAGTCCATGCGACTTCGGCCAATCGCGAAATGATTCGCCGATGCGGAAGAGCAGCAGCTGCGACTTCAAGGAAGCGAAGAAGTCGAGCTTCCCTTACGCCTTCCTGCGATCGAAACTATCAGTCCTGCCCGAGGAACGTAACAGCAGCTTTGCCACAAAGGACGAGAGACTATTCAAAACAGCCTCGGAAGAACACTTCCCGGCACTGAAGATCGAGGAGAGTTATAATGGCACGACGACTCTTGGACGTCGACGTACTAGAACCGGAAGTCTCGGCAGGGGTAGTTTAACTAGGTACCAGGAGCCCTCGACGCCAAATCCCGGGCGGAACTCTTACAGCGAATTGCGAAACGCTTCCGGTAGGTGCGAGCAGGATAGATTTAGTCTGAATCCGAGCCAGCTGGAACGAATCGACGATAGCTTCCAGCAGGAAGACACTGGATGCTACAATTCGTACGATAATAGCCCAATGTCTTTGAGAGGAAACCCTGGCGTTCAACATACTGAGACTGATCAGGATAGGGTGGCTTACACAGCGAGGACTAACGAGGTCAGGTATTCCGAGACGACCTCTTTGAATGTCGATCTCGATGTGGTAGCTACCCTTCGGAATCACAGGAGGAATTCGGCGCCTAGTGGCGAACAGAGACTGTCTTCACACTATGTCAGTTCAAACGAATCTGGCTACGACAGCGATGGTCCTCGAGGCGAATCCACCGCCGCCTCCGAGAACGAAGGAATCAGCCTAAAGTGCACTGATAGCTCTGACACAAGCAGTGTCGTTGATTCCGAACTAGAGAAACCTATTAGGAGTTCGACCCCAAGCGAGTGTCAAGAAGCCGAGAATAATCAGGATGGTCTGAGGCCGAGAAAGAATTCGGACTCGGATCACAGTAGAAATGCTCATGAAATGGGCGAAGGTATCGATGGTTTAAGGTGGCATCAAAGCAGCTCGGGCAGGCTCCTCCCAAGCATCCACCAAGCATCGTACGACGATGCTATGGGAAACTCGCAATTCCCTTCGTGCCGAGATGCTCTAAGCAGCTTACCAAACGCGCCGAAGTCTCTGGACATATCTCCTCATCGAATGAGACTCCAGCAGGACAAGACGAGGTTCCTAAGTGACATCATTCAGCCACCGAGGAAGGTTAGACGACGTCGGATGGTGCAACTTCATAAGCGGGATCCGAAGGAAAGCTTAGGTATCCGGCTGGCCCAACAGCGTTTGGGCGAGCTCCGGTATATCGTGGTCCAACTGGAGAGCGACGGGATCGCGCACAGGTGAGCTTCACTACTTAACCCGATTAACTTCCCCGTTAAAGCCGAGTAGGACTCCCGACAGGAATTTAATAATGAGAAGAGAAATGCAGGCACTGTGAAAAATGGGGCACTTGGTATTCTCATTGCAGAGATGGCAGACTAAGGCTCGGCGACGAGATCGTCGAAGTCGAGGGCAAGGAACTAAGGACTCTCGAGAGCTTGGAGGAGGTCCAGGAATTTCTGAGATCCTTTACGGGGAATAAAATAAGGCTGACAACCGCCTACGAGGAGACGGTGCCGCAGGTGTACGTCAGCCCACCAGCCCTGCCCGGGGAGTACGAGTACCTGGAAAATGCGAAGAATCTTTCCAACCTGTCGTTGATCGACAGTCAGACGAAGCAAGCCACGCAATCGGATAAGTCAACCAAGACCACCGAGGAGGAGACGCTGCAGTCCTCCAAGAGACCTGACTTTTTGCCGTTGACCCGCCTTCCCAAGGAGCGGAAGGACGCCGAGAGCAATCTCGAAACCGTGACGGAATCACATCAGTATATGACGAGGCACATCGCCAAGTTCGAGAAGGGTTACGGCAAACCCAGTCTTGGTTTTAGCGTTGTGGGTGGCAGAGACAGTCCTCGCGGCGAAATGGGCATTTTCGTGAGGAGAGTCTTTCCCGGCGGCCAGGCCGATGTCTCCAAGTCCCTCTTTCAAGGTGAGCCCCAATTAAATTTTGATCACGTACCCGCTTCGGGATGAAAGGCCCACGGAAAAGAAAATAGGTCGCGCGCGGAGCAAGATGAATGTTCTCTCGAGTTTTCTCCTTCCACGAAAAACACAGGCTATCCCAAGATCGTTAGAATTGACTTTCATGGACGGTGCCGCATTTCTTGAGCTATAACGGTACCCGTAAACTACTGTTCGACTCTATTTCGGCATTTCACTAACTTCGCCTTACGATTCCCGAGATCCTCTTCCATTAAACGATGCTCTATCCACGCGTAGAAAGGATATATTGTTCTAAAAAGGATCTCTATTGCGATCTCAACACACTGGAAGCACTAAGAGTGGATTGCGGTTGCTCTCAGAGCGATCCAAGTGTGAGGGAACGCAAGGATGTCTGATAAGTCTGTTCACGGTTGGAAACAGAGGACTGCAATCGATGCACCTGCGCTCAGTGATCAGTGATCGGCACTCCGGTTGCTCCTTTTATGGGATTGCATCTAGGCGAGCGCGTCCTCTGTAATCTCTCACGTTACCATTAGCCTGTAACACACGCGTGACGTAATCCGTCAGGGATTGCTTTGTCCTGTTGCCGAAGGATCTCATTTCCATGGAGACTCACCGCCGCTGTTTCCAGGATCGGAGAGTATCGGCTGCAAATAAGGGGAGTAACGCGTCACTACGTCACGTACTTCGTCCGTGCATTCTCCGGCGACGCGGACGCCCGGCACACATCTCGAATCTTTAATCCGACACCTAACGCACTCTGCATCCCTAAACAGCCAACTCTCTTCTGGCCCTTCTCCTCATCCCTTTCTTTCCGTCTCTCCTTCACCGGGACAATTTTCTCCCTCTGTCAATGTTCCCTGCCGACTACGCTGTCTCCTCCTGTCTATCGACGCCGCACTTTCCGTTCTCCTGCGGGACAACCGCTTGCGTGCCGCTGCCAATACCGAGCTTTGTCGCCGGGATTTCTTCTAGCCTCCTTCACCCTTGAGACCCCTCAGCCACCCGATTCGCCGGATGCAAAGGATACTCATGAGAATCGTACACGCCGCGCCGACCGTTTCAACTTTTGTGGTAAAACAAAAAAGACCGTTCCCCGGGAGTTCACTCATCGGTAATGCTAGAGGGACTCAACAGCGTGAAGGAGTAATACGCACATGTTACGCAGGAGTTTTTCGAACCCGATGAACTCTATCATTACTGTATTCGAGCGAGCATGTAAAATGGTATAATTGATTCGAGCGCTCTGGCTTGATCCAGCGGCATATCTCGATGGCCTTAATAGCGCGTATAATTTCGTGAAAGCATCGATGGTTCGCTTGAAAGAATCCATTAAAGTCCTTCATGCCTGTCGAAGCGAATCTTGGCTCTTTCGAGAGCGCTCGACCCGTGAATTTATCTGGCATTGGAGCGGCTATAGCTACACATTGTAAGCTCGGCTATCATCGAAGAGTCGTTTCTATTTCCGTAATCATATTGGAGAAGTGCACCGCACCACAGGGACTCGAGTTTCACGTGTCCTCCCTTCTGCGATCTAGGATTTTTGCGCTGATTCTAACCGCCGCGCCGGCTTCTCTAGGCGACAAGACGTTCCGCGCCTAGAGGTTTCACGCAACGCGTTTCGAATTTCAACCGATCCGGGAAGTTTTTGCGTGCGCACGCGAACACCCGCGGTTTCCTTGTAGGTTCCCTGTCTGGCCTGTGTCACATGCCTCTGGTAACGGGCTAGTGGTCGCGGCAGTTGCATTAATGCAAGCGGAACTCGCTGCCGGGGTGCGACTCCTCTCTTCTACTGCTATGCTATGCCATGCCGCAGGTGCGAATAGTAGCACCGCTTGAATAGGAATAGCACCTCAGTTTTACCGTATTCGGACTCAAAGACTGCATACCAAATGAAGCGACTTGCCCACCTTTCACTAGAACCAATTTCTAAACAACGAACTCTATCGTGTTACTTGATTTCACCAAATTTGCACCGATTCTACAATTCTCTATTTCAACTTTATTGAAAGTCGTTTTAATCGGGACTTAAGACATTCCAGTTAAAGTTATAGTCTAAACTTTAAATCACTATAGTTTTTTGACCAAAGACTGAGAGTATATGCATTTATGTAAAGAGGATTCTATCAGTATTCGAAAGATTCAAAACATCTTCTTTGTGTTTTAAAGGTGACGAGATCGTGAGCTTAAATGGTAAGGTCCTGCGAGGATACACGCATCAGGAAGTCATCGAGCTATTTAAGGCGGTGAGGGAAGGTCCGGTCGAGTTGGAAATTACCAGGAGGCACAGGTAAAAAGGATGATACTCTTAACCTTTTTCTTATCGAAGATATTGACCAGGAATTTTTATATACCGAATATAAAGAGGACAAGCTAATTTATCGCTTTGCAAACTGTATGTTTCAGGTATCCAAAAACGACGCTAAAATCCGCGCCATACTGAAAGGATTGCATGTAGGACGAAGCTGCCCACCGAAAATGCTCTGTCGACTTTAATTCTAAGCTACTCATTTGTTCACGACGCGTTCACGGAACCTTTAGGATTCTAGTCTGTCCGAACGAATCATCGAATTTTCACGTTTGCTTCGATTAATTTATTTTCTCTCGACCCCAAGGCTATCGCGGTTAACTAGTAATAAGTTATATTATAGAAATGATAATTGTATTATTATTAACATTATTAATATTATTACGATTATAAGATTTTATACGACTACGTTATGAAAGAGTGAAATCATTGTATTGCGACTTTTCTCTTTTTTATGATAGACGACAATAAAAAGGGCCTACTTTTAAGGTGCTCGAGAATTATCCGTTTCACGGCGCAAGCTTACCGCGACAACTGTGTACTGTTCTCGGTGACCTGATCACGTTAAATGTTATTAAATAAGAATTTTATTTCCAAACAACTTTACAAATTTACACTATGTACACCGCCACACGTAGCGAGTCCTTTGTACAGTGGACAGCGTAGGCTGGCACTATTTTACATTCGTCCTATACAGCGAGATCCCAACTCAACTGTCCATGAGCAAGAGGTCTGCGCACGACTTGGCTTTCGTTGTTCTGCAAACAGAAAAATATCCTTGCTAGATCCTACTGCGAATATAACGAACCTTACTTATTGTCTAGTTAGCGACAAAACGATAGAATGAGAGAAGATCAAGAATTTCTATTACGAAAGGATCGATAAAGAGAGGAAGGACTCTTGAACTCCGCCTATCTGCCTGTCTTGGCGACACACTTACTGCAACTCTTTATTCTTAATTCTGCGACATAGGTGCAGAGCGACTGGACCCGCCTTAATATTGCGAAAAAGTTGCACGGCCTCTCGATGCGTCAAGTCGTGGCAGACGTGGCCATTCACTGCCAAAATCTCATCACCAGCTCGCAATCGGCCGTCTTCGGCGGCCTGACCGCCCGGTAGAACCGACTTTATGAAGATACCTGCAACAATATAATACCGGCCCCTTTATAAACCATTCTCTTCACTTTTCCCCCTAGTACAACCCAACGCTATGATTAACACCTTTTGACACGCACTACAGCCGAAGAATTTTGCTACGAAAATTTCTGCAATGTGTGCTGAGAAATAAGAGGCATTACATTTGCGTTGCTATGTCATCGCTCTCGCTAACGATGCATAACTCTCGCGTGATCCAAAGTTACAATCAAAGACAAAGCGATTTCGCTGAATCACAAACATATATCAGTGCAAAACTTCAAAGTAAAATTTAGATAGTATTCCAGTGAACCAAACGCAAGCCCGCACGATCTTCGCCAGTTGTAGTGATAGCGCTGTAAACCACTACGGACTATTCCGATACTGTTAAATTGTATATAACAAATTATTATATTTAACAAACGCTGCTAGGACTTGGAATTGTTGTATGTACACGCTCGCCCTCGATCGAATATAATACGTACGAAACTTCTGAGAGTTCCGAGCCTCTGTGCAATTATTAGCTAGCGCTGTAGTCCGCAGCATACGATTCTTGTAAATACAGTTTATAAGCAGAAGAAACTCGAACTCACCGATGCTTCCTTTAGGACTGTCCCTCCCACCAACAATTGTAAAACCCAAGGACTTTTTACCTGGTCCTTTCTGAAAGACGACCGTAAGAAAAGTGGAGACCGTACTCCTCGGTCTCCTCGGCAGAGTACAAAAGGTCGAAACATTCTGAGTCGATCCATTACTGTCTACTATCGTACACGACTTCTCCGAAGATATAGATCTGCTGGATTCGTTTTTCCTATCACGATGATGCTTCGATTGATGCTTTCTGAAGTGAGATTTAGGAGAATTGTCAAGGATAACTCCGTGGCCATTCTCCACGTGAACATTTTCGTAGTCCACGCTGCTCTCCCTCAATTTCTTGGGTGACTGAGCAACCTCGGTGTATCTCGATACGACGATATCGACTTCACCCGGTGCATTACCATTGCCAAGGATCTTCCTGGCCTCAGCCATACTGAGGCCACGAAGCCTTTTACCATTGACTATTAAGATTTCGTCGCCTATCCTTAGAGTACCCTCCCTATCCGCCAGACCATTTGGTACTACGTGCGCCACTAAATAACCAGGACTTGATTCCGCCGTTTTCGCTATGAAGATTCCCAAGCACTGATCGGGCGTATCCCTCGGCAGTTTAACCACCATCGTTTCAGTAGTGAGGGGTTTGCTTTTTATTACAGCCAAGCCGGAACTCTTATTCTCCAGTCTATCGATTATTTCTCTCGAGTCCGTGCGTTTCACAGAGTTTATTCGCTCCCTTTGCCTTTCGATCAGTTCGCTATTAGTGGCTTGGCAGATCTGATTGCTGGATTCCTCGATTAAACTAGTCTTCGAGCTGTCTTTAAGACAGCCCTTACCGTCGTTCCTTCCGCAATAAATGTCTAAACTCGAGAATAATCTGGCGGTTCGTTCGACGTCCATGATCGAGGAGGAGGGCTTCCTCGGCGGAAGCTGGGGGGGCGAGCCCAGAGAAGAAGATTCATTGAGGCCACTACTCGATAATAAGCCAGAAGCACCGCTGCTACACCTGTCATCCAAGAGGGAACTAGTAGCAGAGTCATTATCCAGAATGCCTGAGTCGTTATCGTCTTGATCCTGCTCCTCGTAGAGAGGATTCGTCCGGAGTTCTTCCAAGCCTGGCAACGTACCGTACGAGAAACTTCTCAGTCTTCTTCGTTCCCTCTCTTTGCCGTCCTTCTTGTAGATCTTAGCGATTAATTTGCTCGTCGAGCTCTTCAAATATCTGTCCTGCATTGCACGAAACTTTGCCGCCAGACAACTCGATGGTGTTATACTATCGAACTGCGTACTGTTCTTTAAAGGTGGTGTTTCGGGAGTCGTAGGAATGTCGAGGACCTGGTCGAAGGATCTTCGAGAACCACGCGTGTCCGCAAGGATTTCCTTGCTCTTCCTCCATTTGTGAGCCTCCTGTGAAATGTTCTCCGCTAAACTCTCTTCCTTCGGCCACTCTTCATGCTTCTGGGGCGATGAACTACGAAAAAAGGTGAAGCGTTCTTCCTGCTTCCGGTAAGGTAGTCTGCTCTGAGATTTCGAGCGTCGTTTCCTCTTCGCATTAGTTCGCTCCTCCTCGGTAATTTCCTTCAGGTCGTTCTCACACACCGACCGTCTGAATTCGCTTCTAGTTAAGCCGCGCTGACTGAGCTCGCACATCGACCGAAACTGCGCGCACTCCGATTCGTCTTCCTCGTTTCTGTCCTCTTCGTCCGATTCTTTATCCTTGAAGAAGGTTAGCCTTGTGTTCTTCACTCGGTCCAACAAGGGATTCCTTTTCTCACAGATTCGACGCCTTTCTTCCTGTATCCTCTTCTTCTGCTTCTTGTTAGGACTTCGTTCGGTCGTCACCTGGGATGTTTGGACGTTGTAGCAGTTCCGCTCGGATTCGGAACTCGAGGACTTGCGACGCGCCCACCGCACCGGGGACATATCTGCGACAGAACCAATCATCTCTCTTATACAAACTGCTTTGGAATCAAAAAAGATCTGAAGATATGTTTGGAAATCTTTGTCGCGTTGTACTTTGTGCTATTGCACCGTATCGAATTCTAAACTTGTCGCAACAAACGGAACGTTTTATATACCACTGGTCTCTAAAATGATTGTTGAGTAGCTATAGCGCAATTACTGAACTTGTGGTGGACAATGACTCATACGTTTCATCAGTTCAAAACACTTGTATCAAAGAATTCAAGGAACCTGGTATGCTACCACAAAGAGTACTGACTGGACGAACAATAAATGGTATCCGTCGTCCACGTAATTAACTGAGACATCAATCATGAAACGTAACTCATAAGCCACAAATACTGAATCATTTGCACAGAACTTTGTTTCGCATCCACTATTACAGTATTTTATAATTTCACATTAATCAGAAAAGCATTTATAAAGTGAAGGTTTACTTTCGACGAAGATCCACCCTTCACTCGATCAATGATCAATAATCAGCCAAACGAAAAGAATTACATTTTACGAAATCCGATATGCTGAAACTTCTCCTGAAGTCTTGCACGTAGAGAGTTGTTCCGTCAAGCCAGACGTTAGACATTTCGCGCGATCAATCGCTGTTCTTCAGCGGATAGAATGAATCGCGTAGCTAAACGTGTTGCGAGCCGAGGAGTACGTCTGGCAATGACAGTCACGAAAGAACTGATTGCCTTCCGCGAAGCGTGACATTATATGAGAGCCAAGCGAGACCGGCACGCGGAGACATTCGTGCAGGATGTGTGCAAGTCAGAACATCCCGTCCGTGAGGAACTCACGTGGCTAAGTTAGTCGGAGCGTAAGCGGAAAATGTAAGTACAGAATGGAAAAGCAGAGAACTTCTTATATTAGCAGAGTATTATCCAGCACTTCGATACTGATGATTCCTCGCTGCAAATGAAAGCTGACACTGAACAGGTACGAACTGATGCTTCCATCATTGCACAACAGAGAAATCTCAATCCACTCATCCTTCGATCTTACCGCTGCCAGTATTTTTTCATTCTTTCGCATATTCATCATTTTCCACACTTCAATACTGAAGCACTCACGCACATTACGGAATACTTTTGCATAAATGCCAGCAAGGAAAATAGGTTGTTTTTGTCGAGGAGAAAGTCGCGAGAGGACAGAGCGAATCTTTAGAAATGACAGATAGTATGTGCCGATGTTTACCTGCAACATCCATCGGGGCTTTACACCTCGCACTCATCCGACTATTCCTCGACAAGAGGAAAACCTCCAGGCACTGTAGAAAGTACTGTTACGCCTTTCTAAAAGGTAATACAAATCCTAACAACTTCAGCTATCTGTTAACAAGAGTTGCGACTATAATAGGGGAATCACACGAGTAGAACGCGATGAATCACGGGAAAGAGGAGCAATTGACGCGAGCAATCGTAAAAATAGAGTGTCTCTCGGGTCAACGTCTCTTATCGCCCAACTCGCAACGTTTCACGAGCAAAACCGCAACGATGTTGTCACACCGCTTCACAGAAATGCGTTGACTAACACTGCGGTAAGCAGTTCCTGCGAGGGTGTCTTTCGACCACAAGGCGCTGCAAGTATGCGGCCGCAGAGGCTGTTTGGTAACTCGGCTTAATCACCGAGATGAAAAGATCGACATCTCGAGCGAGATCTCGTCAATCATCTCGGCAGTGGTAATCTAGGATGCTGCTATTATTAGGCTTCGATCTGGCAAATTGGATCGGTTAGAATTTCGCGAGAAAATCGATGGATTTCTACACTGGTGAATTCCGTGGAAGCCGGCCGAAAGAGTACAGAGCGGGCGAATTCTTCACTTTCGAAAGTCTGGCCGCCAGTGGCGAAACGGGTCATCGATCAGCGGTGAAATTTCGCGACTTCCAACACTGACCGCTCTCGCAGGGGAATGCACCTGTTCCGTGGCTGGGGCGCGCGCACGAGCTGTACGCGTCGCAATTCTTCAAGGGATTCTTAAATACTGACGCGCCCGTTTACGACTACGAGCGAGACAAGCGGGCCTTTTCAACCAGTCACTCGAGTCTCTCGTCTCAATACAACCTTGAGCTGTGATCTTCACACATACAGCATGGAATACTGGTACCACCTTCTGCCGTACAGGTTACACGCCCGATGCTTTTAAAGGACAATGAAACACTCGATACGAAATGGACTCGTAAAGAGAAAAGATCTACTGGCTGACAGCATAAGGAGTATACTACTACTGGATTCCCGCTTGCCATTTATTGGCAAGCAACTTTTTCTATCGAAGACGACCTAATTAGCCCTAAGTAAACACAAGGATCACGTACTACGATCGGATCTTTAATTGTCAGCGTTGATTGATGAAAGGATTACAGAAGTCGTAAATAGGAAACGTCAAAGATATTTACTAATGCCATAGCGGTACACCTGCTTGAGGATCGAGGTCGCAGTATTGCTTGGGTTATTTGCATGCTAGAAATTCGACGATGCGGATTCTATTTCCTTCGAACGCCAGTGGGTAGAGAGACACAGAGGCGCATGCATTACTGCAGGTGCAGCAAAATTACACTGCCGACAATGATCCATCGCATTAGCGCTCGGTCACGTATCCAAGGGTGTTAGCCTCTTTCCATTCGCGACTGACTTCACTGACAGTCACCGAGGATCTCCGATGCAGCCTTGAATCGAGTCCCACATATGCAGAAGTCAGTGCTGTTTCCACTCTAAAGCGCACGATTCACACGAAGCACAAATGCAATTTCGACCGATACTCAATTTACGGAAGACCGAGTGCTTTTACTCCGCGACCCAAAACCAGCAGAGTTAATTACGTCTTTATACTCGGCGATCGAAGTGAACGCGTGTTCCTCCGATGTAATAAATGGTACTTTCTCCGAAACACTGTGTATTGTTGCACCAGTGCAGCCTTGAGCCGGCGATTTATACCCCCAGATCGGAATTTCGATCGAAGGCTTGGCGAGAGAAACACACTTGGCAGAAAAGCAAAGTAGGGGTATCGGTGATCAGTCACAGATGGTGGAAAGGAGAAGAAGTCGTGTGGGTTCTCACAGACTCGCACACATTCCACGCAAGGAAGTTCCCGCCTCCAGAATCATTCGCACCAAATTATCATTAACATTCAATCGTGAAAATAAGAGCACACTTTACAAAAGATGCTTGGCTCTCAGTTAAAATTGATTGCGAGTTTATGTTGCTAAACTTCAAGCAGTTCCCACAAACTTGCCGATTAGTCCACGAGTTGGTTGACTCCGAGGAAGATTCAGTGACCGTCTCTGTTGCCATTAATTAGTGGCAGCGATTGTGTCGGCGATGCGCGTTATGAGAGCTAACACAGCATCCTGTGTTGGCGCGTAACGCGCACCGGTAATTGTATCGGCTTTGGGCCTTTCTCACGATTCTTACCTCTGTACTGCGAGGCGGCATGAAAGTGGTAGGACGCTCCGTCAAGGTCTTCCTCCGCTTGAAGAGGACTTAAACTGAGGAGCTTCGGTGCCTCGGCGTGCCCACGAAACCAGCGCATCTCTGCAAACAATTCATTAAGTCTATTTACCATAATCGAGCCATTGAATCGATCATTAACCCACGAAGAACCATTTTATTCCACAGCAAAGATGTTTTATTCACGATGATTTCAACATTTTTAAAGTGGAACTTGTTGGTATTATTTCTATAAAATACTATGTTAAATATTGTATAATATTTTGTATAAATATTTTGGATAAATATATTGTATAATGTAGTTCTGTGACGGTTCGGCGATCGTTGTAGCAATCGAGTGCAAATAACCCAGCTACATTTGAGTAAGTGTTAAACTACCCACCCAAGGTTTCCTTTCTTATGCTCGACGTGCCCCTATTTCACCGAAACTCAAGCAACTTGTCGAGAACTCCAACTCACAGTTATACCAACTTCGCCGTCTCGCGTAAACCGCGGGAATGCGCAGAATTTAGATCAAAGTACCGCACTGACACGCTGCTAGAGTGATTACCGACAAAAGTGAAACGGTAAAGCTTGCTCGTACGCTGAATAGATTTCAGCCGGACGATCGAACGGCGTCGATTTCCGCCGCGCGATTGCTGGACCGCGTCCGCTCTTGTTTACAGCACTTGCATCGCTTGCTCTTTATGCCTGTGTTTAATATCACCGACCCGGAGCGAGAAAAATGGCCACGATTTAATGAGTGTCGGCCTTGAAGGAAAATACGTTTACATTGATCCGCGCGCATGATTCCAAGACTTTTTGTCTTACACGTTCTAATAAAGAGATTTCGCAAGCTTGTACCAGCGGTTTAATACGAAGATGAATGATGTTCGTTAAGTTCGAAGCTTCCCTCGCATCATCGCAAAGTGTCCTAATCAATGACGCCGATCGATCATGCATGCAGAATCCCATTAATAACCCGCCTTTCCACGTAGATTTCCACCGCGCATTTTAGCGCGCAAACTTTCATAATTAATGGCTGCGCGATTGAAGAGCATCAATTACTAGTTCTGCTAAAAAATCTATCGGCCGTGATTAATGAACCTCTTTAACCGTAATTTTCGTCCGACATTCCGGCAGGGTTGTAAGCGTCTCGTAAGAAAATCACGTCGGCATGTGTCAAACACACTCAAGATTTCCCGTTCTCGTTATTCGTACCGTTCCTATCTAACAACTGACGCCAATAAAGTCGTCCCCGTTCTTTGTTCTCCCCCGTAAGATCGCGTCTTCCGGGGACTTCTGATGATCCCGGCCGAGGCGTTACCGTTCCTCCGTGGACCATGCGGCCGACTAATGCAACTCTCTGCTCGAAGAAACGAGCAGAGCGTATGATATAATAGCCGATGCTTTAACGGTTCAGCGGGCAATTGGTGTAAATCAAAGCTCGGCCAGCATATGCTGATCGAACGGTCCAATTTGAATGTACCACTCAGCCGAGAAGGAGACCGGACTGTATAACGCTTCTGATTTATAGCCGAAGGCTACCGTAAATTGCGAAGCTGCTCAAATTGACAACTTTGCTCTATGCTTCCTCGAATCGCGCTACTCTCCACCGGTCTAGCAGTGTAACTGTTATCTCGACGCTTCGAGCTACCAGTCCAGCTGGCGAACAAATGTTCCTAGCTACTAATGGCACCATCGCCAATCAAAAGGCATGCGCTTTCTTCGAAGATAAGTGGATAATATGCCGATTAATGCTGCGCATACGTTATGCAAGGTGTTAATACATCGATTATGCGGTCGCATGCGCGCCGGGAGTGCGGGCAAGTAGGAGCTGGGAAGGGAGAGGCGACTTTCTCCGGTGCAGGTATGTGTGCCAGCGGCACCTTTCCGAGGATGGGCTCCCACGTCGCTCACTTTTCACTTTCCATTGAGAAGATCGGGCCGGCTTCGAACGATTGCCCGAGCGAATCGCTCGATCAAGGATCCTCGCACGCGTAATAACGAAGTTCACGGTCGCCCGCACTCCCAACTCGAATCACAGACCGTTTTAAGCAATATTATACTTCCCACTTGAAAGAAACACCCCTTACACTAGCGTCCGCAATGAAATGACATCCTTTTACCTAGCAGAGCGTCTCTCCACTCGTAGCCAGGTGCCGATTATGTTAATTTTGAAAGTCGGACGCGGTCATCGGACGCTTGCGACACGACTGCAGGACCGAACGCTTGCGCAAACGTGAATTCTCTCGGGACGGCGACTTTAAAATGTCAGGTGTAGACTGTGGACGCGTATTATTTGCATGTCGCGGCCTCCTTGACGTGGCGATGTGTGCGCATACGAGATAAGACATCTACCAGGCAGCCAGCCAATTCCAGTGCCGCTTGTTCCTCCGTTGTTATCATGGCAAATAGGCTCCGCTCACATTGAGACACGCTACCTCTGCACGTGAAATTAGGAAGCTGCCGAATGACGCCAGACACCACTCAATACGAAATGGAGCAGAAATGCAACGGAAAAGAAGGGGGGAGAGAGAAAGAGAGGGGGAGACTTTCTCGGGACAGTGCGATATTACATTTTCGTGTCGACGATAATTCGAGCCGATAAAGCGGAAAGATCGAAATCGGATACTTTCTACGAGTCATCAAACAAGCATTCGACTGAAGTAGAAAGTATCGGAACCGTATCAGAGGGTGGCACTGCCGGCAAACGTGCTCCTTTAAACTTTCCCTTGACAATGCAAATTCTACAATGGAAGAATTGCTCATTATCCAACGAATTTACGTGACTACGCCCGATTTCCTGGAGTGTATCGGCTTGCCTTTATAAGCTTCGTATGCTTCCAACTTTCGAGTTTCCCCTTCTGGGTGACAGGATACGTCCAGATACGCCGGAGTGTTCGGTTCCCGCTGGTTACCGAGAAAAGCGAACCGGCTATCGACGGCTTCTTAATTACCACTGTCACGTAGCATTACGCGTGCAGGTATTGTCGGGTACTGGGAACGATTGATTGCCGGCCAGTGCATTCTCCGCCGACGATTTCGTCAGTGATTGCCGAAGGCGTACACTGCTGCGCGGTCACTCAGCTTTCCCATACACACCTTCCCTTCGCTGCCAGTCCCTTTCGTTCCCAATCAACAGAGTGGCGTTGTTTTTTTGTATGGATTCTCTTTTAGCGGCTAAAAAGAGCGGGGAACTTCAGCAGGCAGTGAATGAGACTCCGGCGAGAGAGTAGCTTCGACGCGGAACTAAGTACTCTAATTGCACAGAACCGCCGCTGCAATCGCCTTTGCCACCCAGTGGCAATTTGCGTGTTAAGCTGCAGCCGAAGCCAGTCGAGCGAGGCGAATACAAAATCGCGCGCGACCGCTTTCCAAACATTGTTCCTGCTGGAAAAAGAAAGGGTGGCCAGTCTCTAGTTAAGGATCGCCGATGCTAGTCTACCGGACCACAAAGCGACCCACTTCCACGCTGAGGCCGACGGTATGCGCTGCACGAACATGTCAACATACCCACACTTTTGTCTCGCCTCTCGGTGTGGCCGAGAGCTAGTTGCGTACAGCTCGTCGATCCTTTCGGCAAAACCCGCCAGGGAATGCCGATCGTAAACTACTTTCACGATGAAAAGATTCTAGGCTGCGACAAGTGCGAAGGTGCTTTAAGGTGCTCACCGGATGTCAAGCGATCGATCGATGGAATTCAGGCTACCTCTAAAAAGAACTAATCGTTCCACCGGCCATTAACAGTATGCTTTCTTTCTAGAGAGCAGACAGAAAGCACACCACTAATCGATTGGACTAAAAAGTGTATAAGGAAACGAGCGCGACTCCTAATCAAACTGATTTAGCATTTTAATGAATAGAGCAGCGGATGTTTATGCAAACATCAAAGGGGTTTCGAAAGTGTGCAATGGAAATTGCAATTAGTCGGAGTAGATGGAGCGATCAACGGAGGATGAAGAAAATAGATAAGTCAAGGCGGAACTGCCGCATTGATCCAATTAATTAGCAGGTCCACTGGTAGATTACGCTAGAGCTGTGATTCGACACTCCGATACGCGCACGGACCGTCGAGCAATTGCTAAATGACACGGAAATGAAATTGAAGTATCGATCGTCCGATTGATCATTTACGGCAGGGTACGTATGTGTCACGGGTGTGCGAGCAGATTCCTTGGGTCCAGTTATCTCCTGTCGCGGTGGCAAACTACTTTCACGACGAAAATGCGGCTGGTAAGCTGCTACATCGTGATTTACCTTTAGCTGCGAGAAACTTCGTGCCCAGCAGCCATGTAAGATCGAACCGATCGGGACACACAAGCACTAATGTCTCGAAACGTGTTATATTCCTCATCCCGAAAATGTCACGTTCATATGACAAATCAGACCAAGGTACACGTGAACGGGATATGACATTTTTCTATTCAATTCTCTCATCTCCGCTTCGACAAAACATTGCATTCTACAAGTCCTACAAGTCGACCTATTAACGGCTGCGATAAGACACTGCCATTCGACATGTAGCATGCAAGTGCTCCCAGCATCCGTATCTCCGGTGGTCCAGAGATACAGAGCAAACTAAGAGCAATTGATTTATCGAGGCAACATATGTAAGCCATGGGTGTAAGTCATCATTTCTCAAGTCCGAAGGTAGGTAATATACGAAAATTTATCTTCCTACGTACGCGAAAGCTAACAAGCACAGACCTATTCTACTTCCACGAAACGAGGGAGTACTCGGGAGCACTTTGCCGCACTCTAGCTGTCTAGCAATACAGCGCGCCAATATTTTAGTTTCAAGTTCAAACATTTTTGACGGTTTTTATTTTTTTTGTGGACTTGTCGACCTTCCCCGGGGCTGAAATTTGGTAGAGAATGTGCCCTTGCGTCAAGGAAGAAGTGATATAAATTTCAGAGCCCTAGCTCAAAGTTTAGGTTTTCACCTATTTTCGACCCTCGAAAATGGTCAATTTTTTCAAGTTTCTCAAAATCGGCCGAACCCCGAATATTTTGATTGTTTTCGTATCAGGGCGGATAGAGAACAAAGAATCCGTGAAAAAAAGTCCGGATTTGCAACGAAAACCGGTCGAAAAACCGTCCAGAAAAGTGAATTTTTGCTCATTTTTAACGGTTTTTATTTTTTTTGGTGGACTTCCCGACCTTTCCCGGGGCTGAAATTTGGTGGGTAATCTTTTTTTGCACCAAGGAAGATACTATAAAAATTCCAGAGCCCTAGCTCAACATTTTTTTTTCGGCAAATTTTTCTCTAGGGGTACCCCCTTCAGATTTTTTCACGATTTTTCGAAGGTCCCCGAACTCGGGTTTTTTCTTCAGGAATCGATTGTTTATGAATGAAAACGGATAGAAAGCAAGAAATCCGTCGAAAAAAGTCCGGATTTCTATCAAAAACACTAAAAAAACTGCGTTTAAAGTTCGATTTTTTCAGAATTTTGCGCTGGTTTTCCCCATATTTGTTGGACTTCCCGACATTTTTCGGGGCTGAAATTTGGCGGGGAGTCTCCCCTTGCATCAAGGAAGATGTGATATAAATTCTAACTTGGCAGGCGGTGGAGTAGAGGAAAGTACTTTTTCCTTCTGCATCGTTCGTGGCCCTTGCAGAGGAGTATTTCGTTGTATTTTCCATTGAGGGAAATCGCGTATTCCAGCATATGGCGGCTGGCACATCCACGAGAGGCTGAGCAAAGTAAGCGCATTTCCATCCGAAGCTTACAGTCGTAAACTCACAGTTCGCCATAAGGCTGGCACGAGGTGCGAATTATCGTGCGCCGTTTAAATTGCACGAGATTTTTCCGGGTTCCCTCCACTCGCGTCTGGTCGTTCCGCCCTGCCAAGGAGAGCCTGTTTTATTACGCACGCACGAATAGCAAAACACTTCCTCGAAATAACATTACCACCCTCCCGATTTCTAGCTCCTGGCACACGCTAATCGCACTTCTCTTTTACACGGATCAAATAGTACCAAGTATTTAACTCGAAAAGTGAAACTCTCGACACTTGGAGACTCGAAGGGGCTTGGTCCGACAGTACTATATTTTAAATACTTTAAAGTTTTGCTGGATTAGTCATAGTCTAAGGTATTACAGCATATGAAAGTGGGTCAGCCGGCACTATTCGCGTGTGAAATCCTGCTTCCCTGGAGGATGCTTGTCAAACGAATGAATACTAATTTATCCCTATGAACTGGTATAAAGTAATATCAATAAAGATTTTCTGAGCGAAATATCACAAGCACTTTCCACCCTTCTCCAGAAAAGTCTGGCTTGATTTAAGTCCGATGGTTTAAAGACGATCGTTTTATAGATTCTGAAGATATTGGGACATCTGTGAGTGATGCGCATAGCAGCAGGCCGCCAGCTGAACACACAGAAATCGGGACCTCGTGGAAATCAGGTTGTCGCATATGCAGGCTATTGGAGGGTGTCGGCCTTCGGTTGATGCAAATCGAGATGGGCCTTCTTCTGTAACGTGAGGAACGCGTCACGCTGACTCTAGCATGCGATACGGACGATTAAAGCTTGTTCCAGCAACTAGTCAGTGCCGTTCGTCATTTCTCGTCGTACGCTCCTGCTGCTCGTTCGTGTAGCACGCGACATGCGAAATAAGCATTAAAGTGTCCTCTCTCTCTCACACACGCACACATTCGAGATTCTCCGGTTTAATGCGCCGAGCTACCCACGACCACATGGACGACTCAATTCGAGCCGCACAAGATGTTACCTTAAACCCACTAATAATTCCGCAACAAATAATTCGGGATGAACAAAAGATTCCGAAGAGACTTCGAGCTTTGAATGTGAAGGAAACTTGAGGAGTTGCAGTGTCCTGTTACACATGGATTTATCTCCGGCTCCCTGCGTATAAGACTGTTTTATACGTCCTGCCTGTTAGGATTGGATGGATTGTGTCGATGACTTATAAGTATTCCCCCTTGAAATTAATAGCTTTGGAATGAAGGTCTTATGCGTTTCCGGTGTCGCATCCGGGGGATATGATCTTCCGTTTTTACGCAATCAATTCGACAGTCAATGAATCGTTAAATTTTCTTGCACGACTTTCACGTTTCTCCGCGTGCTCATCAAGTGAAAGGTAAAACAGCATTCCCCGCAATTGAACAAACACTTTGGTCAAGCTGCGAATCGAACCGAATCTCCAATCTTTGTACTATTACTTTCGATGATCAACGATTTCGCGGGAAAACGTGTCGTCAAGGTTTTTCCCTGGCTGACATGAAGAAACTGAATTTCACTTTGCTTCTCGCGCGAGCGATCAACCATGCATGTGTAAACTATTGCGATAACAAGAATTACTCGACTTTTTCAATGCAATTCTCACTGGATAGCTGAACTTCGTTTATAATCGTGAGACGGCGACGGTTCACGTTTCGTGAATGCATCTGGCACAGCTAGATCCTCTTGGCCAGCGATGCCACAAATGGCAAGCGGCATTGTGCAACAAGAAGTCACGAAAAACCAGCCCGCCAGTGATTCATCGAAGAGTGGAACCCAACTGTGGCCTATTCTAAATCGAACTCATCTTTCAGTTCCCGAGAGACGTTCTTCACCTTGTAAGAGCTAAGAACTAAGCTCAGAGACGTCTCAGCTGCTACGATCTAAGCTTTAAGCACCCTGCCTTTCTCATAATGAATCGGCTATTCAGTTTAATGATCGGGTTACCGTCGTCCACTCTCGGATGACGTATCTCGAGGAGGAGAGGGACAGTTAGTTTGCGCTCCGAATCGCAGGACAAAATAACGACACTCGATATTCTTGGAGTGCGTGTGTCTGCGTGCCTCGTCCACTTTAACTACCTGCTGCTACAAATAGCCCGGAGCAATGGACAATGTAAACATGCGAAAAACTAAACGCCCACGCCTCACTGGACGAATGAGGTAAGTCGAGTGGCGCATGTAAAGCTACATTTCACCTCCCTCGAGCACACATCACGTCTGACTAACAGCATTCACTAAGAAACTTGTTGATATCACCTGAAAAATGATATTGAACATAGTACACAATTTAGTGATATATTTTTTACTAACGAACGTAATGCTAAAAAATTAGCATAATTCGTTATGCTTTTGTGAAGATGAATGTAGTTCAATCTGATGGAAGTTATTCTGATACAACGACTTTATTTTTCACTGTGATTGGATCACGTAAAAATAAGAATGCTGCTTCCTGCGAGGGAGAGGCTTATATCTGGCTGTGACAGTAACGCGTGACATTCCCCAGGTGCACGTATACCGCATTCTTCTCGATGCGGCTACCGAGTCGTAACTCGCTCCGCTTCCTAGGTATTGTTACCGTCTACCGAAGGGAGTCTCGCATCCCAAGCGTTCTCTATGTATGTATGTATTACTTATGTATCTACAAAGCCACCACAGAAGAAACGTACAGCGAACAACTTCTTGCGCTCCCCGGTTGTCCGGCGTACCAGAGATGATCTACTATACGAGCTCGGGCCATCGATCAAGAGCATCGACAATCTATGAAAAAATTGGTAAAGTCATAGATTCTCACGGTGAAACCACTCATACTTTAGTAAAGCTAATGATAACCAGATAAAAATATATTATTGAATCTTCAAGTAGCGCCATAAATTAAAACGTTCGATATAATTGGGATTGAAATTTTCCTTATTTTGAAAGAAAAATGTTTGAACTTGATATACTTATTGCTGTCTATAAAGGTGTGTGAAAAAGGAAATAAGAAATGGTCACTTGATTCAGATCGGTGTCCGGCGTCATAAGGGTCTGATTCAGTGGCGCGGAATTCCCCGGATTATTCGAGCGATTCGATATATTCAAGGCATCCCGAGCATTTTGAGAGGCTACATAGAGCGGGTTCGGCGAACGGGGCAGAGCGATCAGAATTCTAGGGGCCACGCTCTGATTGAGGGTACACTTCTTCCGTGGGAATTGTCATGGGGGATCATTTCCGGTTTCGGAATGCCCGTCGGCAACAAGTCACTGGCAGCTTCTTTCGATGAAGTACCCAGACGCTATTGACACCGGCATACTTATTTCATTCCAGAAGAATACGATTCGCAAGAATGACAATGATTGCGGGCCACGCGAAACGCTCCGGCAACTATTCCGTCAACTGTTCGGGATTAACTGTAACCGTGGGAGCAAGCTCGTAAAGTAGCCGCGATTTATTTCGTGCAATTAAAGCTGTTGCAGGATTTACGGGGACTTTAAAGTTTATACGAAACCAGTGGAAACAGTTAAGGATATAAAGAGGGCCGGCATGTTCCGAATTCCGCGGCGTCATTAACCGTCAAAGACCTCGATGACAAACCGGGAAAGACGCGGCCCTAATTATGACTCGAATTTACAGGCAGATGTCGGGAAGAATTATTCGTGGCCTGATAAAACTTCGGCTGATCAAAATATTTCGTAACTCTTAATGTAAATCTAAAAGAAGTTCATTCTACTTAACGATCATTTAGGATAAATAAGCGAACTCATGATGAACATGCCTTTTAACTGTTAGATTTGTCTTGGTCGAATCATTGATTATCGTGTTCCTTCCCGAAACTCTCGAGCATTAAAATCGAAAATGATTCTAATTGACCGAATTCCTGAGCGGCTATCTTGTCTTCCAATTAGCACAATGAAATGCAAATGATTTTACAACAGAAGAGTTGAAATTCCAACGGTCTCTTTGGCAAAAACCGGAATACTGCACTGAACCGTGCATCGAACTGTTGCCAGGACCTAGAGCGTGACTGTTCATCCATGGATGTTCCGTGGTAAATAGGAAAAGTAGGTGGTTCAATGATCCCGCGCCTGGGAGAGTATTAAGCATGTCGTTTCTAGTTCAAGGCATCTTCGACGTAACTTCCACGCAACATCTGTTGCTAACTTCGTCATTTTAGAGATTTTTTAAACGATTACCAACTGTAAAGCCTCGATGAAGACAACGGAACGCGATAACAATTTCGTCTTATAAATAGTAATTACGAAGGAAGATTACGGTGTGCGATCCTAGAGGCTTTGTACCGTCAAGTTATGCACTAGACGTTGAGATCTAATCTCGTCCCGATTTTCTGCGCTAGTTCACCCGCTGTTCTGTGTCACATGCAATCTCGATCGACTATTTTCCTCCTACTATACTATATTCATTTGTCAAATCTAGTCATTTCCCAGCTGGAAAATAGTCCAGATCTTTATCAGGATTGATGGGAACAGTTAGACCAGGCTAAGGTAATCCGGAACTGTGGTATAATGGAGTGGCATTGATCATTACCTCTATCAGTGTTTCGCATTACCAAAATGGAGCCGATTATGGTAGGGCCATGAATATAATAAAAATAATCTGGCAAGAGGGTCATTAATAAATGAATAATCAGCTGGCAGTGGCCAAGAGAATACTCTGCCAATAAAAAGCGCACGTTTGCCTCTCGGGAGTAACGTTACCTTCTCGAGATAGTTGGCTGGCCAGCGAGAGACAACGGCACACGGCGATTTTTACGAGGAGTGCTTAATGGTGCCTTAAAACAGAGAGCTGAGACCCGTGAACCAAATGACCCGTTTTAGTCACTCGTTAAAAATACGTTTCCCGGCCAGCGAGACTTTGATCCGGAAGTGTGTGCACGTTCTGCACCGAGAGACGATACCGAGTCAGACTTTTATTGGCTGTTCGACGAAACTACCGGCTGATTCAGCGTCTCCGAGGAGCGCGCTTCCGAGGGATGCGCCAAATTTATACAACACGTGTGCAGTCGTGAAGAGGCCTTTGTTGCCGGAGAATTTGCATCACAATGCCAACTAAAGCTCCGGCAGAAGCTCCATTTATTTACCGAGGGAATAGCTGGCGTGCACGCACTATCAGGGCTAATGCGAGTCGCGATTGATGGCCAGCAAGCTTTCAGCAAGGAGTCACCACCTCGAGAGTCGAGCGTCCCTAAATCCTGCCAAGTAATATATCCAGCCACGCCAGGTATCCCTTCTAAATGAAGAGCATTGTGTCCTTTTGTAACCTGTTCCTTCCACCGCGATAGAAAAGGTTTGCGATAGAAGTTTGCTTGCTCAAAGCATGCCTTTGTTTTCTCGTGTGCGCGCCATCCTTCTCCGTTTCCCCGCGAGAGCCTTTTACCGTCAGATTTATAAAGCTTTGAATTAATGAATTTCTACTCTTCTCGGCAAGTATGCTCGCGCGACCAAAACTGGTTGGATGGTAGGATAGCTTCTCTAACGAAACCCGATTAGATCCTGCGATTGCCGAGCGGCTAAAGGGAACCCGCATCCGCGATTTTATCTGTCCTTAACACTCGGCGCACTCCTCAAGGAGAGTTCTCCTTTAGGAGAGAAACGAGCTTACGTCTCGAACTCTACGCCGCGAAACATCCTCTCTTTCTTGCGCGAGTCGCTCGGGAAGAATAGCGGCCGATTAAAAGGAAGGAAGGAAGGAAGGAAAGGGAGAGGAAGGAGGACGAGCTAAAAGCTGGAAGAAATTTACACCCGTGCATCTTACACGTGCACGCACATTTGTACATATTCCCGACAACCGGCGGCGTCCCCGTATACCGCTCGCGGCAGTTCCGATGATGCCACCTGGATATATGCGGATACAAGGACCATCTTCCATAATTCCAGACAGAGTTTCACTTTCTTTGTACTGTATCTATTTCAAGGTTTATTAAAAAATATAATTGTTCACTCTGTGTTAACATCGATTTAATGTTAATTTAAAGCAATAGAAAATTAATCTGAAAGTATTATACGTTGATTTCAAATTCAGAAGGGAAATTAATTCCAAAGCAATTATCATTATTTCTACTTCTGCAAACACGAAGCGGATAGTACTTCTTTGAACTCTTTATAAAAATTATCTTATAATCTACTGATACTTAAGAATTCGTATCTGATATATGGGAATTGTAATAGGATTTTTCCTGGTTGGGAGCGAAAATCCGCGCCAAATAATTTCGATCCCCTTTCGCTACGCGCAGCTGCAATCGAGATAGGTCCGGGCGATAAGTCGGTCGCGCCGAACAGACAAACGGGTGGAAAACAGCGTCGATTTGATTTACAATCGCGGGTAAGAGCGGCCAAGCTCCGTAACTGCATTCCGTAAACTTCATGGGCCGATACGCCTTGCGCGCCGCCACTTTCGATTTTCTTGCTCGTTCGCAGTTTTAATTGGGGGACACGGCATAACGATATTAACGCGAGTGGAAAACGACCTGGAGCATTAATGGTCGGTTTCATAGTCCGGCGATACAATTGAAAATCTGACGTCAATGCATGAACGAGGTCCGCCTGGCCTGCTTGCAATTAGCGTTGATTCGGGTTACGCAAGCTGTTCGGCATGTCGCCGTGGGGTGCTTAGGGACGATAGATTTTAGTTAAGAGCCGAATTAAAGTTTAATGACTAGCTAATCATGCGGAGAAGAACACACGTGCATCGTTGGAAAGAAAGCTTGATTCATAGGTGTACACAGACAAGTGAATTCGATAGCGGTAGTTGGTAGGTTCGACGAAATCGCTAATTACAGCGGCCACGTATGGACTTACAGTAGCATTCCTCGGGTCTCTTTGATCCAAGTTAGAGGCACACGTGTTTTACTTGATAATAGCTAATTAGAAGCTCGGATCAGCTAAGAGATTCCACTGTGATCGGAGCTACTCGTGTAATCTTTGGAATCAATTGGGAGGAGTGGCGAGTTATTGGCTGAGTCGTTGAAGTGGAGTCGCAGGTGAAGCAGAAATGATTGGTTCTTGAAGTAGTAACCTCGGGAGAATCTCTCTTTGCTCGAGCGCAGACGTACTTCTCTTCCTATCCAAACAAGGAAGCCCGAGCTACGCAAAGTTACACAGGGCGAGATGCTGTGCAGGCAAGCGATCCGGCAACGATTTCTATCAAGCCACGGCACGTACCAGTTCCAGGCATCGCACGGCCTGCCCGCACTCGAGTCCACCGACCTTCGAGATCTCAAATCGATTCCTACTCCCTTTCCGATCGCGAGAGACCTTAAGGCGCCGATTCCCCGATAAGGCGGACACACAGGTGCAAAGATCTTCTGCTCCAGCATTTTCGTCACGTCCGCCAGATAATCTTACGGCTGCCGTCGTCACGGAAAAAGTGATAGCTCTACGGCAACTTTGCTGGGAATAAACTCTTTTGCATTTCAATATTATCCCAGATTTTCGGTATTTTAATCACGATTTTAGTCCCGTTAAGATTTCAAGCCGGTGACACCTTTTAGTTTTTGCATAAAATAATCGGTTAATAATCATCGTCTGAAGTGGTTGATTTCTTATTACTCGATGTACTCTGATTAGACAGTCCTTGGATTGTTTAGTCACGATTTCCTTTTGATTTTCCTGAACTAATGTTACGAGAAAGCTGACCCCTTCCTACAACGAGTATCTCGATCGGCCGGAATCCTTGGTCGGAAGCACTATCAAGGCCATGGCCATAGACACAGACATACCGTGTGGTATTCTATCGCAAGGCGAGCGGGTCCCGAGTTCATCGATAATTGCTTGAGGCAATTAACACAGGAATAGCGGGAAGGATTGAGAAGCTAATGCGGGAGGAAAGCTCGAGCGGTAAACGTATCTACGTACCAATCGCCGAGAGAAACACCGGCCGTTTTGTCCCTCACGATTCCTCCACGCGGAGCACAAGTAGAAAGGCGTGTTCTGCACCGGCTTAAAGTCATATTTCCTAGCTAGCTCGGCCAACTATTCGAAACTTAAAGAAATGTCTCTCTAATGAATATTAACGGGCGAGTAACCAAGAAGGCTATCCGGTATACTGCTCGAAAGTCCCGAACCCAATGAATAGCGCGTCGAAAAAGAAGAGTTCAATACGCGTCGGAGGGTTTTCGGGTGAAAATTATTCAGCGGGGCTTCGTGGAACCGATTGATTCGTTTGGGAATTGTTCAATGGGCCGAAAAAGGTCGGTGTCCTTCGAGCGGGTCATCTTCAAGGAAGAAGCTGACCCTACGAAGGCCGTGTGGTAGCTGGCCTGAGAGAACCCGGTGCCCGGTGGAAACCTTCTATCAAGGCCGTGGCCGAGCCAAGTCCTTTTATTTTCTGGGCATTTGACGAGAGCGACATGCTTGGCATTCCTCGCTGGAATAGCCGTGTAACTATGCCCTCGGCATCGCCGGCCTGCGTGCTCCAGCCGCATACACACGCACGCACCCCTACGTATACCTGTATGCGTTTCTGCCCTCGCTGTGTTTGTATATCTACTCGCACCGCCGCCGACCGGCACACACTGACCAACTATACCGCGGATGCTGCGCGTAAGATGATAGGTCAGCCGAAACGTGAGGCTGCACCCGTTTAATCAGGGGCTTCCCTATTAAATCGCGTCCCCACCCAGATTGTTGCAAAAGAATACCCGCAACGCAAATGAAATATTCCCCCGACAATAATCTGTAGATAGATGTTAAAGGAAGATGTCTTTTATGTCACCACATTGTTAACCAACAATAAATAAATTGATATTCTACGAGATCTTGAAATTCATTGAGATAGTACTTTTGTATTCGATGAGAAAATTAGCTAGTAAGACGGGTAAGGTCTTGTAGAAAATAGTCGGTTAATCATGTGTCAAGCTAATCGAGTTGGAACGAACATCGAGTCATCGAGTGAAGCTAAATCTAGCCAGGAGAGGTTTACGCGTCTGGTGGGTAGGACGCGGCGCGGCGCGGCGCGGCGCGGCGCCCGAGAGGGTGACGGTACAAATTATTAAGGCCGTGATTTAAAGGGAAACTTGTCGAGGCCTTGCATGCGTCTTACACGCAGAGGCGTGCATTCAGGTAGGACGGGCGTGCGTTTCACGCGTGTGTACGTAAAGGACGGCGCTCCAAGGCCGATCGTCGGCCAGCCCTTTCTCTGTTCCCGAGCACAGGGCGAATAAGGACAGGCCTACCAGCGCTACGAGAGTTATCGCGAGAGGTACAGCACGGCTCTCGCGAGCGTCTTTATCAAATACCGCGCCCGAGCGCGAGCGCGCGCGCGCGCGCGAGCTGCTCTCGCAACAATTCCCAACAATCACGCTCGTACGCACGCGGACACGGCGGATTCCGCTCGCTGATAAATGTCCCGGCGAGCGCCGAGATCGGACACAGGTAGAAACACGAGCGTCCGAGGTCGGCGACACTCTGCTTCTCTTATTAATTTCGTGAAAAAAGGAAATCTCAAAAAGACGAATCTTAATAAGCCTCTTCAGGAATTCTATATGAATTTTATTAATCTGCTTTCGTAGCTAATAGCACACAGAAACTATTCCTACAGTTTCATTCACAGGGTTTTGGAGTATCAACAGGTTTTTAAGTTGTGAGACTTTGACTTTTTACTTCGCGTCTGAAGCCAATGAACTCTATGGAGTAATGTTCAACAGCAAGGTTGCAGAGTGTCTACAAGCAAGCTTTAGTGGTAACTTTCTTCCTTAATCCTGATAACTTGGGAGTTACACCCGCCGAAGGTTGTTCTTGTGCATAACTTTGGTGATATAAAGTTTGTCTATGTAATACAATTGTACACGTGTGCTACCATGAGATCATCTCGTAGGGAATCAATGTCCCCAGAATATTTGAATATTACGCTCTATTTGAGGATACAGCCATACGCCGAAAATAACTTGCGTCGTATTTACGCTCGGCAGGAATGCCGAGTTGAACGTGAAAGGAGCCAATAAACGTGGTGAAGCACATGGCCTTGCTACATAGTGCGCTAGTAAATGCAGTAGAGAGAAAGAGAGAGAGAGAGAGTGAGAGAGGGAGAGAGGGAGTCACGAGAAGGGAAGAGCGTACTCGTGCAACTCTGGCTGGACAGAGGTCAACGTTCTATCGCCAATGCAAAATATATTCCTCGGACTCAATTTCACGAATTTTTGCGGCCAACCCTTAAATAATCTTGCCGAGCGACTCTCGACCGTTTACGAGATCATAGAGGAGTATCGGCGAGCCATAATTATTGTATCGCTAACGAGTGGATCGGTATCACGTCCCGAAGGTGTGCAAGGACATACTCTCCTTGGTAGTCGACTTTCCTGGCCGCTCGCGGAGAACGGCCGGACGTCCAATGTGTAACGATCGCATCTTCTCAGGGAACTGGTTATGGGAGATATAGGTATCGCGGGTATGTGTCTCGGGTGTACGATTACCAATCATATTTTTAGTATTAATTAAGAAAACACGACACCGATTAACGCAAACGTGACCCTCCATTATTGCCGCTCCGCGGCTGGCACCGACTGATCCTTTCCACTGAATCGTATCACAAATAATGGACTAGCGGAGGACAACCCTCGCGCGCAAAATGACTGGGAACTTATTGAAGTATCCCTCGGCTAATTAGTTTACGCATCCGGCAATCGCGTACCACTTCTTATTAAAAGGTCTGAGCACGTCCGGCCGTTTCCACTCGCGTCGCCAAGAACCAGGGTCGAGTTTTTCATGGCCGCGATCTAAAAACTTATTTAGTTCGTCCGGCGAAAATGGCGCCAGGATCTTTTTCATGAAAGAGAAGAGAGAGAGAGAGAGAAAGGGAGAGGAAGAGAGGAGGAGCATGGGAATGGAGAACAAGTCCGCCTAGAGCGGAGCTATTCAGCTTTAAAGGCGCTGCTACAAGGCCGACCGGCATCCCTGGACCACGCATCCTTCTTAGAAGGCCCCGCGCGACCGGAAGTCCGATACGTACGCGAGCAATTACGAGGGTAATCATGGCTGGTCAGAGAACAGGCTGCGTGCTCGGTGTTCATGGATCGTTTTGCTCCGGAGACCCTTCTGCCACGCTCGACTTTCCGGTTTAACCACTCCTTCTTCTAATCGCTCCTCTTCCTGCCGGGCCCGATCTTCCCGACCTTGATCTTCCCCGCGCACTTCTCCAGACTCTAGTCTCTTATGTGCAGCGCTAGTAATATGACACTTCATTGACGCTAATATGCGCCCGATATCGAGCCCGCACCCCAACATCCTCTAACTACCACCCAAGATATCCCTCTACGAAGCTCCGCCGCTTTCATTCAGTTCGCGAGTCTAAAATCACCGAGCAATAACAAGCGTTTACAGCTCCTCTTCCGCTTAGATACTTATCCGATCGCCGTATCCTGCGAGTGTGCGTACCTTCCAAAACTTGGGTTAACGGTTCACGAAGCAGATAGGAGCGCGCTTCCTGCTTTCCCACGGGACGTAGGTTGCGTCAACAGCGGCAGCGGTGCTGCCGCATGAATCGGTCAAATCCCATGCGAAACGCATCCGAGGCGAAAGAGGCGCTAATTTTTCTCGCGGTCACCCGATAGATCGTATGTACCGGCGCAGCGCGGCGGCGAAGCACGCGTGAGACAGAAGGAGGAATCGGATCAGGAAAGGAGATCCTCCCGAGAGAGGCTGAAGGTGTCGATTGTTGAGCGGTGTCCGCTTTCAGTCGTCTAAATAAGTCTGAAGATGCGGCTGGCCGAATGCAAGGGACGCAGCGCGCGCGCGCGCCTCGTCCTTACAGGTCAACGAGGAAGGAGCGACTGAAATTTGTCTGAGTCATCGCACCCCAATGTGGTCCAGTGACTCCGAGCGATGGAGATTGGTTCGTCCGAGCAGGATGACGCGGGCTGTTAACCCGCCAGCTTTCACGGAGGTAAATCTCTTTACTTCCGGGAACGCCGACGCCAAATCCTGCCGGAGGGGCCACTCGCGCAATTTCGGAATGTAATTTATCGCCCACTAAACGTACTCGCTTTTTCGTCTAATTGGTGGTAGAGCCCGGTAGCGCCAATTAACATGGAGCTCAAACTATACAGGTGAGAGTATCCTGATAGATAATGGAGTCAGAGTCCATCAAGAAGTAACAAGCGGTGGCTACTCATTAATGGACCGCTGCTTCTGCGTATTAGCTGATCTCTCGTAAAGATTAGTGTCGCGTAAGAAAGACTCGGAGATTTAAGAATAGTTGAGAGATGTGTTGCGGGACAAACGGAACTCGAAGCAGTTACCCGCTGATAACCATTCCCATTAACGCGCTTGCGATCGGCTGGGTTATCCCGTATGAAATTTCAATCCTTCCATCTTCGCCCCGCGCGCATCCACCGCCCGATGCCCTCTTTCTTCTGGCCCTCCTCTCTCTTTCTCTCATCTCAGCCACGGTAATCCCATCCTTACGTAATGCAACTATGATGACTCAATCCTGGGAACCTTTACAATCCGAGGAAATCTATGCGAGGGAAAATTACTTCACGCGCATCTGCCGGCAGGATCTCATTGAGCCGAGAAAATATCTTCTCTCTCTTACTCTGGCTTGGTCTACGATTACCTTACAGACACCAATGAGAAAAGCCTTGACTTCCGCGACTCGGTAACACGTCTCTGACTCTCCATGCACGAGGAAGCGGTCACTCTTCGGTAAAGTTTGCTAATCTATTGAAAATACGATCTGCCTGCCATTTAACCAGGAGGAATTAAAAGGTACGCCAGACAAATATTCGTAAATTAGAATGAAATATTAAGAAAAGTTTCCAATAAAACGGATAAAGGATTTAACGTAAAATTGAACAAAAATATAAATCAATAACAACATACATCACAATCCTGAAATATTCAACACCCAAACTGACTGGATAGTTCAACTATGAATCAACTAACTTCGAAACACAGGGAAACGGATTCAGTTGCTTTCGAGGCCTAACTGGCACACAAACTGGCACAGCTCTCTTATCGCCCGGAGAACAAAACCCTACCAGGGATAAATACAATATCCGAGTGAGTAAGAGAGAGGGAGAAAGTCCACTGTTGTCTGGCAGATATTTTTGTCGGAGTGCCAGCGAGAGATAAATTGCGGCCGATTCGGGCACGATCGGCGCCAAGAACTGGCGAGGGAGATTTTCCAACGGCGGGTACAATGACACCGATCAAACGGAATTGGAAGGCGCCGAATGTCGGTCGTAGAAATGGGAATAGTGATGCAGGTAGGGCCCCGAGATAACGATTGAGGCCGCACGCGAGGAAATCCAGGTGATTGTCGATGCCCACTTCGTTACTGGGTTATATGCCCCACCCTCGCAGCCATGCGTAAAACACGAAGCTAACAGCGAATTATTTGCACCATCCATTACCGGTCTCCATGTAAATTGGACACCGGGTGAAACGTGTTACGAATACCCGGTGAAATCTCCGTGTAAAACTAGTTGTTATTTACCTGGGAAAGACAGCTAGCTACTCGGAATTAAAGGAACAATGATGTCTCGTGTACGAGACTGGTAACAATTAAACTTGAAATATATGGGTCAAGTGGTTAATGTGGTATCACGGTGCAAGGGGAAATCAGAAAAGTATCTCGAAGGTCTGGTAGATACAGGAAAAAGTGCGGAACGAGCATTGAGCATTACGTGAGATAAGGCAAAAAAGCAGGGTCCATTTGTTTCTCCGGCTGAAACCTCATTGTGCCATATCACTCGGCCACCAAGGACAAGGACGACCTGTCTCATTGAAAAGCCCAGTGCGAGCGGAATACAAAGTATTCCGTTGACCGGGTAAACGAGGAAAGCGGTGGATCACGAGCGGTGTCGTGCCGCTCGTACGAAATACTGGAAACTTACTGGTAAACACTATTGCCAAGGCGAATCGTGACCTGAAAGTGTCCTTTTGAATGCGATTATGCGACCGCATTTTCGCAATGTCCATTTACAGCGGCCACATCTACATGTTAGAAAGTCACTCTGGCAGAAACTCGAAAGTTTGAATATCAGTACATGCATTCCGAGTACAAAAGAACATTACCAAAAATCTATTCATATCCACGGATCTATTTTAAACTATAAAAATAATCGCGTTATTTCCGACATGAAACAATTAATAATCGCTCAAGAATGCGTTAACATTGCGATCTCAAGAACCGCAATAAGTAGTGGCACGCACCAAAACACGAAGCTCATATTACACCAGTCAGCATTAAGAGTGGATCGATCGTCACTATCAGGTTCAATTAATCGACCTTTAATGAACTCGACCTAAGTGGCGTGGACGTGTCGTGCTCGGAGGACGGCCTGTCTGATTTCGGGGTTGTCAAGCGCGGTCGCGCGCGGAAAAAAGGCACGGGTACCGCTTTCCGACTTTCTCGTGCGGAGTTACGTAACGCACCGGCGACTTCATGGCACGACGCGTATGTGCCGCATACGTGTACGCGGAGGAGGGACGACGGCCGAGCGATTCACGAAATTCACGGGCGATAATAATCCGGGGATATGCGAGCGAGCGAGCGGCCGTGGCGCGCGGAGGTACGAGGAGGCCTCGCCGCCTCCTGTCGACTCGAGGTTCTCCTGATATCTGTCCACTGGATTACTATCAGAGCATGAGAGTGGCGCGTAAAGGTGAGAGACGGCGCGAGGCATCGCGACACATGTGATACGCGCGCTCGCGTTCACGTACGCGTACACGCGTCCGCTCTACCGTAACGGAGAGGCCGATTGAAGTCCGAGATACAGGATACAGGACTGCCACGGCCCCGGCTACTAACAATAAGTTAAACAGTAACAGGCATTCCAGCCTGCTATGCCACTTTTTCCATCGCCACTTACTCCACAATCCCTCTACTCGCCAATTCACCTCGCGCACGCCAACTCTCCATGCCGACTATTTGTTTCCTAATACAATTTCTAATTGCAGCACTGCTTAACCAATGCTGTGCAGGAACCTCTAATAATTCGTGATCATTGCAGAAGATTCCTTGGACGAACTAGCGAAAGAACTATGTAAATAGAGTGCAGGTATCACGACGAAAGTGTTAAGTAATATTCTCTCGCATTATGCCCCGTGAGTCACGCGCATTGTTCGAATACTCGCACTCCGTTCCAGTCACTTCTGCCGGTATCCTCATCACGGTGCGCGCGTGTAATTACAGATACGGATGCAAACAGTCCCGAGGTTGAATCTGAGAAATCCTCGAGGTTGGGAATTCCTCGAAGGGAGACGTACTTGGTCGAATCGAGGTGTAATAAATCCACGAGGAAACCAATGGGGAAAAAGAAGGCGGACAATATCGGGCGGGAGACGTCATCCTGCGCGAGGAGCATTAATTATGCGGCACGTAAAACAGGTATTGGCAAGGCTCGTGCACTCGTTATGCTCCAACTTTCACTCCACGCGCTACTTCAACCATACCACTATCTCTCGCTCTTTCCTCCTCCTTGAACTCCTCTCGATATTCCTCTCGCTCGGCCAAACCCTTTCGCCCCATTCAAATTTTCCCTCCATTAAATCGGCGCACGGAGAAGACAAGTTATACGGGGATTGCATGGCGAGCTGCACGCGACGATCTGGAGCGATCGTTCCCGTAAAGTCGTGCCCGCCTGCCGTATTGTCTCGCGCTGGACGCGCGGCGCGGCGCGGCGGAGGCGGTACTTTCACTCGAAAGTCGCTTCGTTTTGACGAAGCCTAGCCAAGCTTGCCACTCTTCAACCGGTGTAAAGGAGAGCTGCTAACCTGCGCTCCAATAAGCGCAAATCGCAATGCTTTTTTCCGCCGCGCTACAATTATCGTTTATAGGCCAGACTGTAATCGGAGCAGACACGCCGATTTTCACATTACAGATTTCCACTTTACGAATAATTAGCAAATTCACACGCCGACTGCTTATATGGATGGAAAGCGGCTGCGAATTGATGAGTTCGATGGTATGGCGGGACGAAACATTGCGTGTGAAAGTATGCCAGTAGGACCATCGGGATTATACAGAAAGATTACGGTTCTTATCTGTCTCGAGTACGACTTGACAACTGCTAGGTAGCAAATGTCTAGTTGATTTACTAGATGCACGACTAATTCAATCCTTGCATTGTACTACAACAATTTCCTTTCCGCGGTCATTGTACGCAAGAGACGGAAGCGCTTGGAAAATAGATGAATAGTGTCTGCTGGTCTCACTCGCTGGTACCGCCAGGCACAATCCATGAGGGGACAAAACACGACATGACTGTCCTGCACCGCAGCCAATTCCTCTCCCCAACCGATTTCATTAATTGTTTTTAATCTGCCCTTTCTTATACCCGCTCTAACAACACTTTCCTAATAAAGTCTATGACAACACGCCGTTTTTAAATTCAAACACTATCTTTAATACCGATTAATTGAAGAACTAATAAAAATAAATTATTTACTAACATAATTTGAAATGTATTCAAATGTTTATGATATTTATTCAGTTACGAAAACTACTAGTGATATACTGTTTACAGATTGCAGGAAACAGCCGGTTAACAATATATTAAGCTACAATTATTCTCCCAAATATATTAAAGATTCCAGCTGGCTCATAAAACGAAATAATTATGTTTGAATTTGGAGTCAAGCTATGTTGACGGAGGTAGTCGTAAGGATCGAAGTTTAAATCGCTCCAGGAAGTGCGGGACAGGGTTGAAGGGAGGCGCGTGCAGGGATCGGAGGAAGTCAGTGGACGTACGACAACTAGTCGATAAAGGCCGTATATAAAATCAATGACAGGCTAAAAAATCGAGGTCGTTAAGGGCTCACGTTTCTCTGAGGAAGCCCAACGAAATCTGTGGAAGGAGAGGCTGCTCGCCGGCGACTCGTTAGCAGCTGAGAGAGCAAGGGAAGCGAGCTCGGCGACTCTATCGAGTTCTATCGGGACGCGCAGCTAGCCTCGAACCACGGGGGACCGTAACGCGGCACACCTGAATCATCTTAGGAATGTAACACCGAGAGAAGAGAGAAGAGAGTTCGATTTTACAGTTTAAGGCCCCCGCTCCGAGGTGAAGAGCGAGGCCCGGTGGATCCCAGTGACGGTAGTCGGGAGTGGGCCCTTCCAATAATCCCATGGGGACAAATCAATTTATGACCCTATCAGTACCAATGACTATGACGGATCATTCTCACGTTACTCCTTCCCATCGCGGTTACACGCGCTACCACGTACTCTTCCGGTTGTTTCGCGGTCGTATCGGTACAGAAAGCTCTCAGCTGATAAAAGTACATGTCTGTCATATAATGTGTTTCCTGTAAAATTCGTCGATTTCCTGCAGTGAACTTTATCTTTAAATTTATCGTTCAATTTAATTATTTCCGTTTCCAATGAATGTTTTACTGTCTGATCGGAGAGACTTTGCCATTTCTTGTTTTTGCGTATTGAAAGATTCAAGGTACTACTTGCTGAAACAAACTCTACAACAAGGATCAAGCAGCACGGTATGCTTTGTGCAATATGATTTAGATGGTTCGCTCGGAGTCTAGGAACGCACGCAGAGGGGACCAGCTGGTTGAGTTATATCAGGTTTGATCGAGGAACCCGCCGACAGGAAATTATCGAGGTTTTGAATACGGCGACCATTGGAAGTTATGTATGCCTCTACTGTCCACGACATGTGCCTACTTTATCGCCATTAGTACGGCTACGTAATTATTACAGGATACCGAATTCCCCCGATGTGTGCCGCCAGAATGAGTTGTGCGTAGAAAGTTTATGATAAGTAGCCGAGAGATTCGCGCGCTTCGCAGATATTCCAGAGTTATTCGGATGTACTTTTCCTCCAAGCCGACGAACACGAGAAATGCTTTCGCCGTGCGAGACGAAAATATTTCCCTACTAAAATGGCAGTGAAGATTGTTGTCTGCGAATTCTGAAATTTCATCACATAGTAGCTAATTCTTCGAGTGGTTAAAGCTTTCAAAGAAAGTGCCTGCACACACCTGTTTCAACCGATGAAAATATCTTTGTTCGTGCACGCACGTTATTTTCCACTGCAGGCTTCCTCCATAAAAGAGAGGAGAATTGTTCTATTTACCAATGCTAATTGATACGTCCGCGAAAATCCAACACGAACGGCTCATCTTAAGAAGCCTTCCGAGTAGAAACCACGTCATGTTTCAGCAAATTTGAAGTATGTGAAATATGAAAACACCGATTTTACCTTGACTGAAATGCAAACAGTTCTCAGACTCCTTTTAAAAATGAAACAAGTGTCTAGTCCAGCGTGGCGGAGTGAAAAAAAGGTACACAAGAAACTCTGGACTATTAGAGTGTATGTATATATGTACTAAAGGTTGCAGATCGAGGCAGAAATCAAGGAACCAATTCCTTATTCAACTGGTTCTATAAGCGGAACTCTCAAGACTGTTCTACTGTGTGATTTAGCTTAATCTCCATAGTTGCTCGGATCAAGGATTACTCACGTATCGATGAGGTCAGTATGCATTTAGAGAAAAAGTCCTGGCGAGACCGCAAAAACTCGCTACGGCTCCTACGTTTAGCACACTGACACACTTTTATAGCAATCTTTTACTCTAGGATATTACACCTCTTCAAAATACCTTAAATATATGTTTCAACCGTTAAAGTCTAGCATCTTTAAATAAAACAGAATGCGTTCATCAAACGTCTTATGCGACCATGACTTAGAGAAGCACTGACTCGCACTGCTTAATGGATCTTTACATAATAACATATAATTAAATTACGCAAACAACATATCTCCAAGAGATGATCGCCCCAATTATGATTGTTTTCCACGCGGTGGCATTAAATCATCGCGCGAGGAAGCAAAGTTCTTTACGTGCAGACAGCATTCAAGAGAGAAAAAGTGAAAGAGTTCAGAGTAGAGAGAGAAGAGTTGGAATCAGCTGACTGGCAAAGTCATCAGCGGTGCAAAAGTGACGAAGCCAAATTCGAGCATGACGTTACCGCGAAAAGTTCACATCGTTAAAGCGGCCTCGTAAAGTATTCCGGCTAATTATGAATAATATGATTACACGGGGGGTCCGCACGCTTTCCCATGGTTTCCCTTTCGTGAGATCCGGTGAGCGACGATTTCAGGTGAGAAAGGGGGATTTAGTAGCCAAGTAAGAGCAAGAATTTAGGATGAATTACATGCGTTGTTCGCCGAGTATAATTTAACTGAAACTTTAAGACGCATTGCACGGAATCGTTGAATGGAAATACGCTGTATCACATTCCTCCGTGCCTGATAGCAATATCGATAATTACTTTATCAGAGAAATGAGTAATAACGCGGTTGCTCCATAAAACGTTTTAACGATTGTGCTACCATAAATCCGCTCTTCGAATAAAGCGCAAATATTCCAGTATTCTCCTGGGATTTGTACAACCAAAAACAAAGTTGACTCTGCTCGAAATCTCACGTAATGATAATCTGCAGACTTTATCGGTCTTCTGTCATTCATACGTGAAATTTGAAGCGTCGCCGCCTATCTTTCCGACAATAAAACGACCCAGTCCGATAAGAGTCTACGATCGAATCGAGCGCGCCGATACCATCGGGACGCCAAGGTGGTACGCAAGCAACAAAAACACCAAATTATACTCTCCCCAAATTTCTGCCTTGATATTCCAATTGCCTTGAAACCGCTCGAGTGCCTGCAGCAACCACAATGACAAAATATTTGCCAGTTGTCAAGCCGCGCGTGACAAACCATTCGTGACAACTTCACGCCCTGTCATTAAAGGAGGAAGAAGTCTCCTTCTTCAGGATTTAAATGATTAAATCACTCTGCAAAAGGCACTTGCACCGGAGTAATTTGCGGGACACTTCGCGCTAGTAAGATATCCTTGGCGCGTCTCGAAATCGACAATTCCCGACGAGTGTCTCGACTTTTGCTCACCTGTTACCCGTTCCAGTGGAATCACTGCGCTCGAAGGAGGTCGGGTGAGGTCAGTTCGTCATTCCTGCAGAGTGCACTACCAAAATCCAGTCTCTTCCGAGATTATCAGTGGAAATCCGTGCGTGTTGGAGGTGTCACGGTTTCGCGGGACACGTTTAAAGAGCGGCGAGAAGCACGCTATCCCGGGTGCGGTTTGTTTCGACTGAGCGAGTGGGTCCGAGCGACTGAACGCACGACCTCACGTTGCGCTTACGCGCTGCTGCCAACCTCTATCCCTACCTGAACACCTCTCTCTCGCTCCCTCCTTCTCCGTCCAACGTCTAAACCTCTGCGCTATTTTATCCGCGCGAAATTTTGCGGCTTTTAGCAGTCAAGGGTTTTCATTGATCACCCTTTGAACCCTTCTTCTGAATGGAATGATGACCTTACTCCCATTGAAAAGAGAGTAATCCAACTCGAACTCCAATGAAACATGGACCTATTCCATGCTTTAGTACTGAAATAATTAAATATTTGTTTTACAATTTTTATCTACTTAATTTTCAAAGGGATAAACGATTTCTTGCTAATAAAGGACTAAGTTAGAAGTATTAAAGTCAGAGAGATTTTTATACAGATAGAAACGTTTAGAGTTTTGTATCAATAGAAAGGTGGGAGAGGTATCGACTGTCTAGACAAGTAGCAAAGCTTTTAAACGCTCCTTTTGATATCTAGTGCATAGCGCGGGTCTTTGCCCTTAGAGAAGAACCCCGAGGAAACTGATCCACTCGCGTGTAATATAGACATGTTCTCATTATAGCTGTACATAGCGTTTGCAACGCCTACCGTCACGCTGCTCAATCTAGAATGACACAGAGTCTCCATCCCCATCCTTTCATTTCTCCTGCTCCTCGCATCCTACACGGCCAATGTCCCGTGGATTACGATTCCACCGAACATAGGCGAACAAACTCTTGCGCAAGTTATCGACTTGGCCGGCGCGTCATTCAACACGTGTGCTAACAAATATTTTCACCGATTGCAAATTGCATCGGCCCGAGGAATTTCCCTTATCGGCTCTTTAGCGACGGAATACAGGATAGCTGCTTTGGGCTACATGGCCGGGCGTACGTGGTCGTAAAGAATAAAAAAAGCCCGGGATAAGGAGAGCCGAGTGGCAAAAGAGCGAGGGAGTACAATTTACCGTGACACGCCTGGCACTATCTCGACAAGGAAGCTTGTCTGGCGATGATCGCGACGATGCACTGGCAACACGGACCTCGCTGCACCGGGCAGCGCGAAAACACGAGGATTGTTGGCCTCTCGTTATCACATTACAGGCTACATACACGTGACGCGAGAGCTTTTTTGAAAATGGGACCGACGCGCGGCCCGGCGACGAGGGCGCGAGAGATATTCCGCATACGCTCGTGTATGGTGGTGCGCATGCAGAATAGGGCGCCCGATCGTACGGCGAACGACCTTCTCTCCCACGAGCGAACCGCTCGATGCAAATGTGGGTACCGACATTGAACCGGCAGCGGTGGTGACATTGAGTGCCGGGAAACGGTCATTAAGCTCAATATCGGCGTGCACGGTGCGCGAGCGGTGTCAGTAACCCCGATAAAGCTACGATTATTCACACCTCGCTCGCCTAGCCGATAGGGAACCTCTACATTATGCTCCACCTTGCCAGGGGGAGACCTCGATTGCCGGGATAAGGTCGATGCCTTGCTCAAGCCCACTGAATCGATCATGCAGAGCCCTGAATTTTGTTCCCTTTTTACACTTGGAAAATCAACTACTTTAGGCCGCAATTAACACCTGCGACTACTTTCGAATATCAACGAATAAAAGTAAATGAGTCGTGTCAATAATGTTAGGTAAATGAGAATGAACTTGGGTCCGCTAAGTGCTAATTAGAGATCAGTACGCTGGAGTGTATGATTTTGTATCACGCATGTTAGAATTTGTTAAATATTAATTTATACGTAGTAAACATGCGCAGGAGTTACGATTAGACACAGTAAAATGCTCTGTATCGTTTGGAAATGATTCGTGTCGAAATACGTCATTCACGCTTGGCAATATTGGTTATGAACAATAAAAATTGATTGCTACCGCACACTTGACGTCCGGCTTTTCTATCCGACCGATATTATTACTTGGCCTCCGTGGTGACTTGCTATGAAAGTTCGAAGAATAGCTTATGTTAATATGATCGTAAATAAGTGCACGTTTCACGGATATCAAATCTCTGGTTTAACGCAAAGACGTGCGATATGAGTTGTGTACGTTCATAGCAGGACAGTCATCGACTATATGTATGTCTGACAAGGGTTATGGTCAGCCGGCTGAACCTACTAAAAGAATGTTGCATACACGATAAGCTATAGTGCAACAGATGTCCGGTAAAAATAACCTGATATGCACTTGAGAAAACCTTGTGATAAAGTATCACACAACGACAATAATGTACTACTGGCTGTCGTTTTGGTAAAAATAATTAGGGAAATTCCCAACTACGTGTCAACTAACAAATGTGTGCAATAATAGTTAGCGAATGCCGAGATAAACCAATCGAATAAATCAATCGTATATCGCAGCGTTAATATGTATGCAAGGAATGATAGAATATCGACTACTTTAGATTGTGCATGCAGTGCCCTACAGTTTAGAAGTAATTTTCCTCTCACAAACACAAAACTGAACACGAGTTTAAATAGCGCACTACCGCGTATTTACGTCGCCATGTTCCAGCAAGTACCACCCTGAAGTCATGTCATGACTCCAGCATCTCGAACGGCAAATATCGAATACTACCGAAGTGAAAACATCGAGGAATCGATTCGAGAATCGATCCAGGAGCGAATGCTTCCTTTTGAATTTGGGTAGAATTTCTGGTGTACTGTTTTGTATCGTCTATTCGAAGAATTACATTACTTTTTCAGTAAGAAATTCTCAGAAAGTGAAGTGCACATCGTGTGACAGCATACAAAGCACTAATAAAGAATCCGAACACACAGAAAAATTCAATTAACCGTTACTACGTTCCATTTCTTTCTCCACATGAATTTTCCATCTTTGACTTTTTGAATTAATCGAAATTTGAAGCGTATTGTATGAAAATTACTGCTGCTCGACTAATTTTTAGATAGAATGAGGGTTCACAAGACTTCGCGCGCAGACCTGCAAGAAACATGGCGATTATCTCAATTGCCTGTAATTTGCGTAAAAGATAGTAGCATTTCGATTCCACATCTCTCTCTGGCTTTATCAGCTCTTCTCTCTCGACCAAATGCTTGTATTAAAGCCTCCAGCAGACAACTTCCAAGAGGTGTCGAGTTAGGATATGACGATAATACGCGATGCGCGTTCAGCAGCCGTGTGCTTCGAGTGTGTCGAGATGTCTGCTGTCGTGCGCGCCTATTAGATCTCATCTGAGAAAAGCAGATGCTCCTTCCCGGAAAGAGAACTAACAAGTACGCGTGGTAATATCAGCATTAGCGAGTAGGGCATTAGATCGGTCTGGTCGTTGGCCCTGCGGATTACAGTGAGGAAAGCCAGGTCAAGCTACATACTGCAGTGAAGAAGAGGAGGCGAAAGGGAGAGAGCGACTAGCAGTAGCAAGTGGGGACTGGGGACCTGGCCATCTTGGAATGATATGTCGTATCGTACGAAACGTCAACAGTACAGTGTTTATTGTTCAATATATGCTGGCAGCTTGCTTTAACTACGGTTGACTTGGCGGCCGACGTATACCCGAGGGCGAAAAGTGGAGGCGACATCACCGTGGCGTATCCCTGGGCACGCGGCGAACGTAATCGCGACGGCAAGAGCGCAGCATCGTTTCCACGATGAATCGCAGTGACGGCCTGGTACAACGACGAAGAGTCGTTAACAGTAGCAGCAGTAGCAGTGGATTCGGCCAGGATGGCTCTAACGACACTGGCTCACATAACGAGAAATCGTCCGGCCACGACACGGACAGCGCAACGCAGAAAGACCTTAATTCTAATCCTACCATCGACGACGACTCCGACAAGGAGACGAGACTGACACTTATGGAAGAGGTCCTACTGCTTGGATTGAAAGATAAGGAGGTTTGTTGATGTCCAAGAGCAAACAGGATGCCTTGGCATTTGATAGAATGGTGGCAATCAGAGTATGGACTCTTACAGGGTTACACTTCGTTCTGGAATGACTGCATAAGTTCTGGCCTACGTGGCTGCATCCTGGCAGAACTGGGATTCAGAGGACGCGTTGAATTAGAGAAGGCTGGCATGCGTAAAAAGGGTCTGCTGGCAAGGAAGTTATTACTGAAGAATGATGCACCCACAGGGGATGTTTTATTAGACGAAGCACTCAAACATTTGAAAGATACTGACCCTCCTGAGACAGTTCCAAGTTGGATTGAATACCTCAGTGGTTAGTTTCCATAATCTAGTTTTAAAGTGCATCTGTTTATTTGGGCTTAAATGTGTAATTGTTACACTTTATTGTGCAGGAGAAACGTGGAATCCTTTAAAGTTAAGGTATCAATTAAAGAATGTTAGAGAAAGGCTAGCAAAGAATCTTGTTGAGAAAGGTGTCTTGACAACTGAAAAACAGAATTTTATACTGTTTGATATGACCACTCATCCCCTCACTGACAACCTTGCCAAGAGTCGTCTTGTGAAGAAGGTGAATTAAGATTTTCTTGTATTTAGTTATCCTATGTTGTACACACCCTAGACTTCCATAGCATTATTTTATCTGGAGAAGTAGTATCTTATCTATTAATACGTATGAGTCATAATATCACTAGAGTGATTCTGGAAACACTAGAAGCTGAAAAAATAATATTGCTGGCTTATATTCTTCATTTCATATTGCATGCAATCGTAAATTTCCAATTCTCAAAAATTTAATCCAAAAAAACTTAGTAGCTAAAACGTTTTGATATTTTCATTTACAGATTCAAGAAGCGGTATTAGGTCGTTGGGTAAATGATGCTGGTCGCATGGATAGGAGGATACTAGCGCTAGTTATCTTAGCTCACGCGGCTGACGTATTAGAAAATGCATTTGCACCACTTTCCGATGACGATTACGAGGTGGCAATGCGACGGGTACGGACATTATTGGATCTTGATTTTGAGGCAGAAGCTGCTAAACCTAATGCCAATCCGGTTCTTTGGGCAGTATTCGCGGCATTCATTAAATAATCCTCAATTTAATGAGCTACAAATGAATAAACGAAAATCTTGAATACTAGCGCGATGGGACTGTCGGATCTGCAGGAATTTTAGTTGCAATCTGAGGCGAAATAGTTACAATCATTGTATTGAACATATGATTCTGACCAACTGATTTCTAAACCTATCTGTGTGAACATCGTCTAAGGTGTTAGACCTTTCCATTATTGTTATTTAAGACATTCGTAGATAGATCAAGAACCACGTGAAAATTTCTGGTATGAATGAGAATCGCGTACGTGGGAGTCGTGCCATGTCAGCTCCGGGAATGAAAGATTGCACAGTGCTCTGAATTATATTGTCCCATATCTCGGCATCCGCTACGTCTGCACAGAGATCTTCTATATGTTTGTAGATATGGTTTTCATGTGGCGGACACGTGACTTTTGATGACGTGCCACATTCCTGATAGCTGTCTAAATGTTATAGACGGTGAAAGTAATCCTTTGCATTGTTATCGTAACGGGTACATACAATTTCTACTGTTTCTTTACGCGTTTCCCTTTTTACCAGAGTCGGCCAATCGCCGAAATCTTTGCGAACTCGGGAAATTAAAAACCGCAGGCTTGACTAGGTGGCAGTAAAGTATTCTAATGTCGCAAACGAAAATTATCCTTGATCTATAAACACTTCGCATTGTATGAAGTGTCGCGAATACAATAACTATTTCTCTGGCTACCTATAAGAAAAGCTCGAATCAACAGGCGAGTAGAAGTTTAGACGAATAAAGTATTGAATAAGCTGTAGATAATTTCCAAAATAATACAATCTTTATGTATTCTGTTACTAACTTATTGAATATACGTTGATACCTTTAACTCGTATGATGTGATATATAAGTAGAGCAGTACATAAGCTGTGGGCATCTAATTGCTTTCAACTACTACAAAAGTGACTCGCTCTGAATTGTATATACAAGTTTAATCAATTAACATCGAAAAATATTTTCTTGTTTCGTAATGCAAACAACGTTTCTAGCATCCCATTAACATGTAAAAAGTAAAATCACCGGCATTAAACTTTTTTTATATTTTGCTACAGCTATTATCCCGGGACACTGATCAGAATTCTAGAAAATGTGCAAATATTACTGTGTAAATAATGTTTGTCTTTAAGTTAAAGTGAGTCTTCAATTTGATCACAAAATAGAGAGCTTTAAAGTGGATTTTTGTTTATTGATATTTCTTTTTAATGATGCAGTCTATGAACACGGAGTTCAAGATACATACATTACTTTGTACGCAATTAAAGGGATAATTGCCTCAAGTCCCACGTATCCTTGACGCCTTATCTACCTGCATAAGTCACTGCGCAAATACACTGCTACGAAATAATTTCGTGTCATACAATGGTAGTACATGAGTAGAAAGAATGAAGTAACAAAGTATTAAACTGGTCGCCCATGATCCTCCACATCATTATCACTGTTGATTTATTAATTTGAATACAGTAGTCCATATTTTAATAGAGCTTCACTTTGTTCTTAGAGCGAAATTACATGTAATTTCATCAGAAAAGCTTGCTGGCCAAGCAAATTTCACAATTCTGTTATTCTATCGAAACTTGTTACGCGATTATGATTTTTGGCCTCTTAGGTGCAAAACTATCATTTATTAATATTCACGATTTTTTCCAAACCAATTTTCGAGCATTAGAAGTAACACAATTGTTCAAGAACAACACTCTACTGCCACTTGGTAAAACGTTCTTTAAACTTTGCAATGTGTTCGTTGCAATTTTGTTCGGGCATTATGATTAGCAAGCATTTATGGATTAAATAAAAACCAGAAAGAATCGAAGTTCATCGCGCGTCAACTTACGTATCAGGAAAGCGTTTATTTTCATTGATTTAAGACAACGGCATAGTTATTTTATGTAATAATAGCAGAAAAATGGGAGCTCGATTAATTCTAGCTGAAGAGATTATTTTGCACTCCCTCAGTTGTTATTGCACAGTTTGAAACGGCATTAAAAGAATTTTGATTTTGTCCTTTTAACAGAAAGACTGGTCTGTGTAATCAAAGTGGGACGTTTCGCGTTATGCGAGCAATTAAAAATCATGCTAGAATCTGCAAAGTATTACACGAGTCTGGACTTCCTTAATTCTGCTCTTAATTACACGTCCCTGAGAACTGTCAGTGCAATTTTTTACAGTGCGGTTTTCGTGAATACCTGTGAAACACTAATCCGTATGCTAGTAAAAATCATCACAATGGAAATTAGTGTACAAAGGCATGTGAGATGATTTATTTATGCAAAACACAGGACACTATAATCTGTAAGTATTAAGAGTACATATAGACTATGAACGAACGACAAAATGAACGAGAAGAAGCAGCAATTATCTATTGTTTAGCCGTCTTTGAGACTACGGCATAGGAAGAGGGATACTTCGAGCGAATATTACTTTCAATTATTTGATATGAATTATCGAGAAAATAACTGTACAAAACGTTTATAGGACGGAGAAGTATTATGAATTTGCAAATGATAGAAAACGATTATCGTGATTATTCTTATTGTTATTATTATGTACGAAGCGTAACAAAATAAATATTGCAAACCGTACCGACTGCAATTGACCAAGCCTCTATGTATAAGAGGATGAATGTAACACCTCATGATGCATCTTCCATAGTATCTTTATTCTTTAAATATATTTATATATATACAGCATATATATCTTTCGGAAATTTGTGATAGATGGAATTCCCAAAAATGTGGAAAACAGTATTTAGTGCATGAGTTCTTTGTTTTGAAATAATTTGATATATATACACGTTTATGAACAAAAAAACATTCGCAATTCATGCAACATGATTAACGTTTTAGTAATTAATCAACTTGTTGTAAATCAATAGTTTATGCAACTTTAATTTGAAAATCTTTTAACATTGACAGTTACTCAGCATACTTGTTTGAATCAAACCATACTGTCCTGTAAACATCCAATCCTCATCTTTCTCAAACAGTTCATCTGCTACCCCAGATGCTAATCCGACACAAACATCGGACTTTACTGTGCGTATACTCAGAATGTTAGTAGGTTGAAAGCCTCTTAATGCTGTGGTAAAGTCCGTCGTGTACTCCCAATTAATATCGCCAACGAGCTTGCGATAATTTAAATCTCCTTTAAATATGACTAGCTTAGCGTCCGACAATTTCGCGTACATTTCTTTACCATGCTCTTTCATATCGGCATAATCGTAGGGACTAGTCCAGTAAATGTTGTCCTGTGTAAATGTGATAGTAGTATTGTACTCTTTTATGCTTTGATATGCTACTAAGTTAATTCATACCTCGATTGTCCATTTATTATTTGCAAGATTACTGGATGCTAATTTAGCTAGTTCTTGTAACTCTGGACTTGATGAATTACTCATGTAATCCAAGGTCCAGTTAATATCTTTGGAAGTTGCATCACTGATATACCATGGATACCGTTTGACATAAAACCGTATCTTGTGCGTTAAGTTGTGAGCAATCAAGAATAATGCTAGGCACAGATCAGTGAACAGTTCATACCCTGCATTATCCAGAACAATATCTACAATTTCTGTTTTATTGGGACTATTGAATAACTCCCAAACAACATTGGAATTATCTACAAGTATATCTTTATCCAATGATTGCAAAGCTATCATTGGATTAGTGCTTTGACTAACTTCAGCTCCAGCACTCAATGATAGATCACATCTGAAGTATTTGGTAATATTTTATATAATCAATATTTAATAATATTTTATATAATCAATAGAAAACAAGATACTCTCTAGCACTTACTTATTTCCCCACAGATTTAACTTTAACAGTTTATAGAGTTCTTGTTTCTGATCAGGTATACTCCTGGACTCTGCTGTGTTTATAAGATTCAACATGTACGAACTAAGAGCTGATATACTTGTCAATGAATTAATCAAAGCATTCTGCTTTTGCTTTTCAAAGGGATCATATGAATGCAATGCTTCCCTAAAATGCAAACAAACTTTTTTAACACAGCATGGCCTGATAATATTACTGACTTTTGAGCACAACATACTCATTTTTAATTTACTTTTTAAGAATTTCTTGTGCCAAAGTACGGTACATGTAACATTCACAGTACAACCAGGCTGTATTAAACCATGTTGGTGTACCCCCTTCAATTTCAGTCCTATATTCAAGATATTTATTCCACTCAGCTGCATCATTCTCTGCTACATCCGGAAGTAAGTCCAGAGGTCTTAGAACTTTATTGGTTGCTACTGCATTCTTTAATTTACTGATAAACCCAACTATACTTTTAATCTCATCTGTTGCATTCTGCAATATTTCTGAACTTACTGTAGGGATCTTATTTAACGTGGTAACTTAATGCCCAATGTTTAAATTAGCTTGGATACAATAGAATTACCTGGCCATACTTTTGTACAAGCTCCTCTTTATCGCGGCTGAGTGTGTCGATCACTTTTGTTAATATTACAGGCAATCTATCTTTGATTGTTTTATAAGCAAAACTCCTATAATAGTATAAAAGGCACAATTACTACGCTCGTAACACCTCTATGTCCGTTAAATTAAGCTAACGTTTACGCTTTGTACTTCGAAAATAGACAAAAGATCGTTAACAAGGCTCTCTGCAGCATTTTATTATCAGAAAACAACAAAATTATTATGGGTCAGTGATATTTATCTCCTAGGTTATTTGATGATTAAATTTTACCGCTTATATATCCCTGAGAGGGGTACACCAAAAGGTGTACGAATATCTTGTAAGTTGCAAATATCAATGGAATCCGATCGCTGTGCCATGGTCCCGCTTGTTCGTGAAGATAATATTACAAAAAGACACACAATTAGAAGAAAGTCCACCTGAATTTGGCTCCCTAAAAGAGCTATTCAGACGTCAAATTATATGCGCTATGCCTAGCGGCACTTATATAACTCTTATCGCATGACATTACAACTTCGCCTCACCGTTTTCTTTTTCTACCTGATTTTAAATGGCAATCAGTTTCGAAAGAATCGGAACACACGCTACGCTCCGACACAAGTATATGAATGAACACGTGCGACACGTGATCGTCATAAGTGCAATGCGCAAGCTTGCAGCTTTGCACATCTGACTTATCGAAACCAACCAAGATTGCAGATTCGTTCCACCCAAGTTTCCCGGGAATTAGGAGTGCCAGTAAACAATCGAGTTTGAAAATCGACTAGCCGAAAAGGTTGGACTGGTGAATTTCGGGGTAGGGAATATAGCACTCGTTGTACATTTAGTTAGCTGTGGGATATTGACACATATTTATATAACTGAAAAACAACACAATCTCGCAAAACGAAAGAGGCAGCAGCTGTTTTCATTGAACTTCTATCTTTCGATTGAGACCTTTTCCGAACCAAAATCATTTCATACGAGAGAGCAATACTCCTGCACCCAGCATTTTTGGCACAAAATTGTCGGTAATGCGGGCTCTCGGCCACATCGTGGACAACCGAAGTCTATCCCCTGTAAGTCGATCTATTTTGTAGTGAAATAAATTCTTCCAATTTGACTGTATCGTTCTTACAGGCACGGGAGAGTTTATCGGAAAAACATATAGTATTTTAGCCATATATATGTAGTATATACTGAACGATTCGCACTACGTCGTTACGAAATAGCTGAAAAACTTCTATTCTTATTGTGTTTACTTTGTAAAGATAATTCTGCTAAGTAACCATGAGAAAACTCACAGAATTCAGCAGGTATGTACTAAATACCGTGGCGCTCGGGCAATTGTATGGAAATATTGCACAGGGTATATCGGTGTGATTGTCGGTAAGCAGGTTGGAATTCAGACGGAGATACTAAAAACCTTTACTTTATACATTACGATCAAAGGCCGAGACGTGTTCACGGAAGTGTGACACGTGCGGTATCGGTGACGAGTCTAATCAGATGCGCATGTATATATTTTATTGGAAGATTTTCGTCGACTCAGTATCGGTTCTCCGATCTATGGGTTGTACAAGGCCGGTACGAGCAGCATAGGTGACAGGCGTTTTCAAGCGTTTCTTCGGGATTTGCGTGCGCAACCGCAAGTGTCCGCCTTCTAACAAGTGGAAAAACAAAAAGAGAGGGAGAAAAACATCGGCGAATCTGCAAAATCACAGATCCACCTTATAATCAAATTGCCTTGCGAGCACTACTGTATGTGTGCGTTAGTGCATCAGTCCTCCCCTCGTGCACGTACACAGAGAGGAGCTTGCCTCTTCGTTACATCAGTAAGCTCGTGGTGATTCCGTAATAAAGGTTAGTCGCCGTCACAGAGGAACGTGGCGGGTCTTGCACGACGCACATACTACGTGCAAAGTAGGATCCATACTGCTGTCGGGCGTAGCTTGTTTAAGGCACGTTCGAATCCATAGCGATCGCGAGCGTGCTAAGCGGGCCGCTCACGCCGTAGAGCATTGTGTATAAGTACTATTTCGAGCCAAGTGCGCCCAGCTCTCACCGTGCTGCTGTCGGGAAATATCAAAATGGTGGCTGTATAATACGGGTGATGTGTATGCGGATATCGGAGTGCATTGTAATTTCAGGAGATTCGCGTGTGAGCACGCAGCGATTTGTAAGATGGGCGATCCGAAGGTACAGCACGGCAATCACGAGATGAAAGGATGGCTATCTAAATGGACTAATTACTTGAAAGGTTATCGACCAAGATGGTTCGTCCTGTCAAACGGCCTATTGTCGTATTACAGGTAGTCACCTACGTGTCAGTACACTTCCTTTTAAACCAGAGCCGAATCTCTTCCCGATGGGCGTCAACAACGCACGCCAATTAATCTTTCGCTACGGTTGGCGTGATGCGGTATATTACACGAATAATCCGATCCTAACAGTCTTCATGTCATTCTGGCAACATTAGATTTCAGTAACAGTCCTTTGGGAAGATCACTTTCCTACATTATGGAGCTGTTCTCTTTTACTCTCCCTGGCAATTGGGAATTTCTCTAAACTAAATCTCTCTATATTCTTTATGGAGATTTATTTGTGAATTTTATATCATTCCGCTCTAGTATCTGCTGCCTTACTGCATGTCCGTACCAGTGTCACATATGCTAGGAGTAGACACGTATTATTGTCACTTAACACTTGAAATTTTTAACATTCTCGCTATATATATAGACTATATAGGTTTGCAGTGCCTTTGAGTATATCTAACATATGTATATAATATGCCAATGCTTGTTGCAAAGGTAGAGAGTAGTTTGAGGTTTAGCACCTACCAACTGTTATATTGTGTTTTTTATGAAACTGTACCATCGCTAAAATGCATAGGGAACAGCTCCCTATTGTATGGCTCATGTATTTATTCATTCTGCATAGAGTCTACTTTAAAGATTCCTTTTTTTTATATGATTTGTAACAAGCACAAAATAAAGTATACCACAAAATGCTGATAAGTGTACCTATAAACAGTCAGCTGACAGCTGTGATATTTCTCTATATGGTTTATCCAAGTATATAGAAGAATAAAAACTGGCTTCAACCATATTCTTAATCGTGGTTTAAGCATTTTGACACGCATTGTACTTATTCATTTGAGTTAAAAGTGCTTGCCAAGCATGTGTTTCTATGCGGAACGGATGCTGACTCTGCGACACATCGTAAGATTTGCAATGACTCCCAAGATCGCAAGGAATTGTTTAAAAGTTTCAGAGACATACACACATATACACAGATTGACTCCAATTTTTACGCTCATATCGATCAACATATACCGTCAACACGCTTTACATTGAAACACGCATTACGAGGAATTTATTGCATATTTACCTTGTTCTATATTTTTTTTCTCTTGTCGTGTTGCAAGTCCTTTCGTTCGATCAGATGAAGCTTCGTTCTAGATTTCGTAGGAGAGGTGTGTGCCTGTTTCATACTTTTCAACATTTATTTCCTCCACGCATGAATCGATAGATCCGCGATCTTGGCGAGAGTGGTCCGCAAAGAGAACTCTTTTCCTGTAATTCGTGTGAATCTCTCTGATCGTACAGAATCGAATGTATGTTGGTAACTATCATGACAAGACGCGCTGTCCTATGTGTGTGACTTGTGTCGGTTGACCCAGGAGATCGCGGAGTCCAGCGAGCGACATGCACCTGCCCTAGGTTTCTCTTTTGAGTTTCTTCCGCTTGGCGCAGTTGTGTGATTTAAGTTTGCAATGCCTGATATATATACATACATATATATATATTACTGTCTGAGTTCTACACTCTGGCGTATGTACATAATATACTACTGTGATCTCGTTTGCCGTAACATGGTCTCTCAAACCCAGCATAAAATTTCGACGGCTTGCTGCCGCACAAAAGTCCGTGCACGCAGAGAGCAGAGCACAACGGAGCCATGTATGGCGATTGCACAATCGCGCGCGCCTTCATTCTCGGCAAAGTTCAAATTCTTGCCACCTCACGGCCGTCTACGGCTAAACGCGACCGAGTATTTGTCGACACGGCCGTAATACCTAATATTTTTCGCTCGCAGAGATTAAAGAGCACGCAGAAGCGCAGGAGTAAGGCGATAGCAAATCTTTCGAAAAGCAAAAGAATAAAAAACGCTTTGCCACAGTATTGCACAATGTGAATGGGGTCTATTTGTTTTATGGATTGTTTAGGGATGAACCATCAGGGGGGCCAAAGATATCAACGCGACGCAAGCGGAGGGCTGCCAGAGCCTCCGAGTAAGTAAATTATCGAAAAACGCCGAAATTATCCTGACTCTCTCCCTTGAGGGATCTGTAATTAAATGCAGACAGAGAGAAGATGCTGGAACTTCATTATCATTCTCATTATAAGCCCTCTCCTATCATTGCGCAGCCAAATATTAATTCAGCTGTCAGTGTTGTAATAATAATGTTACCTCTTTTGTTTTTGCTCTCATTCGCTTATTACGTAATCGTTACTCATTTCTCGGCATTGTACTTCTAGCCCAAACGTTGATCATGACAAAATTATGTGCTAAGACCGTAAAACTTGTGTTCTTTAGTGTATGTATGTGCGTGTACGTGTGCGTGCGTGTTCCGTGTAGCCTATTCACACTTTTTTTGTTGTATGTACTCCTCGCCAATTTTGTCCGTTTCAAGCGGCTCGTTGAGTCTCCTGGAGTGTTGGTTCATTCATTCGTCAAAGGTTTTATTCTCTGTAATGATGTTACATTCAGAGCATCATTTATTTACATCCCGGAGCGTATAGTACATACCGCATTGATTATCTGGCCTTGCGGTGGATTAATACTCTTGGACTATTTGTTCCAAAATAACTTACAATCCTTTTCATTGAGAATTTCGATTGAAGATACGTTTGTCTCTGCAATTAATTTGACACAAACGCTGACTAATTAATTACAGAATTGCGTGTGCCGATTATTGTCAAATTTCATGCGCTAGTGATTATATTCTAGTATTCATGGTTGGTTCTTTGTGCCGGAATATCTATTTTGTCGTATAAATGGACAATCGCACATGAGTCGTATGAAAGAAATAGACACGCAAGACATCAATTTATTTTTGCCCGTTCCCCAAAGCTTTTCTTCGTGAAATACAGGCCCAATAGGAATAGTACCCGGTAATCTATCTGGAGAGGTGCAATATTTGTAAAAAAAAGACCCGTACGAAGTTTCAGTTCGTTATATGTTGTTACATTACCACCTATGTTCGGCCTTGCCAGCTTCTGTTTAGTTATATTAAGCTTTACGCCGAGCAGTGTGCAATAGAGAAAATGTTCATTGACAGGCCACCGGTTTGGTTTATTTTCACGCTGAGTAGCAGGCTACCCAGACTGTTTATTGTTGTACCGCGTGCAATAAATAAGTAGTCGGTCATCCCTGTTGTTTATCACAGACCCAGGTAGTTTTGCAGTTTACCCTTGACTCTTGAGTTATACCGTACCCGCGAAACACATACATTCTCGAGAGCAAATAAAGCTGGTTCATATGAGAACAGTCCTTTATTCGACACACAAACAGAGGATTTACAGTCGGAATAAAATCAATGATGATCGTTCACACAATATGTGCTAATAGTAAGTGACGCGCGAACATGACTCATTCCACGTTCGCGCAAAATCTTGACACAAAGTGTGTATTAACTCCTCTGATATCCCCAATGCATGATTGAATTGGCAATGATTTTCCTTTTCCTCGAAGTTGGATCAGACAAAGACTTGCCTGACTGTTGAACTCTTGGAGTATGGGTTTCCCGTTGGTGGAGCAGCTAAAACCTCTGGTATGCGGTAAATGGTGTATTGGGGTTGCTTCCTGAGAATACCAATTGCGCTAATGTTTTTCTCTCCCTCGTTTTACAACATCCGCAAGTACGCGTTTATACGTGTCATGGTGTCACAGATTAACGCAGACTACCGCTAAACTACTGTCTTAGGTGAATCGGGCATACATACATATATCAAGCTTGGATAAACCTAAAATTCTTAACGCAAACCAAGTGATATGGCAAACTCACGTCTGTCTTTCTCTGTGTCATTTGGTCCGTCACCCCGGAACTGAGGAACGCGTCCATCGCATTCCCCATCCCCCCCCCCAATTTTCTCTTTCTTCTTCTGTGTTTAGAACTCCTGCCGAGATGTCTCACACATGCCGAGGCACGATATCCTTGCACGGGGCCTTAATTCATACCGTCGATGCTTGCACCTTTGTTGTAAGCAATGGTGGTACGCAAACCTTCCATATCAGGACTGCGACCGAGGTGGAGCGTCAACAGTGGGTCACGGCCCTCGAGTTGGCAAAGGCCAAGGCCATTCAGGCGATGGAATCTGGTCTGTAAAGTGATACACTTAATCATTTCCATGTCTGACTTTTTATTGTCCACTCTGTGCCACTAGCCAAAATGTCTCTGGTCTTCTGTGCCAGCAGCACTCCACTACTAGTACTCTTTGTCATTTTAAGATTTGCCTCCTGGAGTGCCTTGCAGCGGCCACAGTGATGGTATTGTTTTATTAATACCCCTCGCGATACTGCACTCTATGCTATTTCACAATCTGACTGGACTTCTATATCTCGTAATACTATACTTCCTATATCGAGGTAATCTGGCTTTATCAGGAGCCGCCAGCAATTACTGAGATAATTTTATCTGCAGTCCGGAATCACTCGTATACCAGCCGGATGAATCAGAAGCTCGCACTAACGCGACGCGGCCGTCGTTTTATGTCGTATAGCAGTTCTGATAAAGTTACGCTTGTATTAATCTTGGCAAAGCTCGAGGAACAGCAAGTTCACAAGTTGAAACTGTTCGGTGGTTGATATATTTAATAAGAAGAACGATAAACGTTCCGCAACACGTAGGCAGACGTGTGGATAGGCGCGAAATGCCAATGCAGCCTCATTATGAGGAGTAAACTTTGTTTCAGAAGAAGAGGAGGAAGAGTACCAAGATAACGACAATCAGAAGGCAGAGCAGGCGTCGGCTATTAAAGATTTGAGCGAATGCCTAGAAAAACTACAGGACTGCCATGATCTCGTCGACAAAAAAGGAACGCTTCTTCAAAGGACTTTAAATGATTTGGAGGCATTGGAGTCCCCATCCCCTGAGTTAACTGCGAAAATTAAGACAGTTAATGAACAAGCTGCACTCTTTCGCATAGCAGCAAATCTTATGATAACCGTAAGTTGAACATGTCACTGACATGTTCGAAGTTAAATAATTAAATAGGATATTGTCAAATACCGGATATTGACATTAATAGGATGAATGGAAACTGTCGAATGCATCATACGTGCATCGTGCGTCTGCAGAAGAATATGTTTTTGCCCATTATTTTCCCCGCTAATTATCAGTGTAGACTGTAGATATAGGTGCGTAGAAAATGGATGAAATTATGATTCCAGACGAGCCAAAATTATTTACAACTAGCGCAACAACAGGAACCCAAGTGGAAGAAGATGTTGCAGCATGAGCGTGACCAGAAAGAACGAATAGAGAAAATGGTTGAACAACTAGCCAGGCAGCATTCACATCTGGAAGCGGCTGCACAACATGCTCTCCCCTCTGCAACACCAGCAGGGGGCCACAGGCCTTCGCGTAATTTGATTTACATTCTTTTTCTTTTTAATATCATTAGTAGCACTGCTTATATTTCTTTACTGAGCATGATCAGCTCAGGAACCCCAATTAACATTATTTGCTACGGCTCCAAGGGAGATATCTATCGCGCTTGGTACATTAAGAGCGCACAAAATATTTTATGCCTAATATCAGCTGTTATTTTTTGTCCTCATTTTCTTTTATGCTACTGCGAAGGATCTTGTAACGCTATTTGCTTCAAAAGGATTATGAAATACACGGTTTCCAGTGCTCCTAATATATGAGAATGTGGTGGTAACTGGCAATCTGTCTATTAAAATAATAGATGCTCGAGTGCAAAGTGCAATATAGGAAAGTATGTAGGTGCAATGGCTGTATGTATGTGTGCAAGTTGCTTTGGTACGCTTTTCTGTGACATACGTGTTTCGTACGAGCGCGCTTTCGAGTGTCTTGCCGAGCTTTAACCAGATGGCAGACATGAAGTTTGCTTGATTTGAATGATGCTGCAACCTACATAGCTCGCGGTCCGTGTACGAAGAATATGTGGTATACTGTGCTATGTGCTACAGTACATCATACACGGGCACCCGTACAGCACACACGTAGATTGGAGCGTACGGGTGTGCTTTCATTTCGCTCAAGTTTGGCGCTTAATCAGGCACAAATGGCCTTGGAAATTGGCATTCCGCAGCAATTTTTCTGACCATTCCTCTCGGCTTCTTAACCGTAAAATTCCATGTGATCAAGCGCGATGCGTACGGGCGTTCAAAACGGGGAAATGTGATTAAGAAGGATTTGTGGAAACGTCAAACCGATAGGGTGTCGGGGTAAAGAAAAGGTGCCTAGACCATCACAGCCTTATAACGGTCTGCTACTTGAAAGTGTGCTTGTGAGGCTACATACAGGGAAGCTTACAAGAGCGCCGAACCAGTTTTCGGGAATAGCATAACCTAATGCGTGGTATACCAAAGTTCTTACTAAAGACTAAGTGTCTGCGAGTACCTCTAACAATCCACGACACATACATACGTCATTTTAAGCAGTACTGCAGGTGTAGACCGAGTTCTGGGGTGGGGAGGTAAAGGGCGGTACAATTTAATGGAAGCGCTTGTCATTGTATGATCCATTCGCTCACGAAGCGGAGCAATGTGAATAGGGTCGGGGGAGGAGGGCATTAAAGAACAGTGCAGCTGAAAAGCAAACTGAAAATTAAATCGAACAGTGGCATGTGTGGCCGTATAGGTTCGAATAATTACCTCGATCTTTTAGGCTGTACTTTTTCCAATGCTAATTTATTTCATTGCGTAATAGCGCCGATGCCTTTTCAGTTTTTGCCAGCTAATTCGCATTCGCGCGTAAATGCCAAACCCAGCCACGGCACTGCCCCGCGTCGTATGATGTCCTCACCATTTTGAATTCTTTGGCTTAGTGTCAGGTTGTAATCAAATCAACACTCTCTGTCATACAGCTTAATCTTATTTAGTTGGCGTGTATAGCTTTCTGTCACCATATCTAGTTGTTGAGCTAACTTGTAAGAATGACTGTTATCATTACAGATACCACGATTACAACTTCCCCCTCAGAGGACGAAGAAGATAATGCCGAGTTCTATGATGCACAGGAACCAGACACCTTTACTATGAGTATTCCAGGAGTTGCATCAGGCAATTCCATTTCACATCAAAGAGATAGAACAGACTCTCAAGGTAGTGATGATGGCTCTAGTTCAGAAGGAGATCAAACACCTTTGCCTGCATCAGATACTGCTGGAACCGATTCCTTTCTCATTGTGACTGACTCTACTGCTATTCAAGCTACTGCTGCCAATACCAGCAACCTGGATAATGTGAGCACCTTTTTATTTCTATGTTAAGGTGTTTCATACTTCGTGCTTCATTCATACACAAATGGGTGTTCTATTATACCTCATTGCTTTGACTAACTATCCTTTAGACTCTGTGCTGCCTGGCCTATGTTGTAGCCTTGAGAATAATTGAACTATTTATTATCTGACTTCCAGCATGACAGTGTATGTTTATCCTTTGTTCAACATAGACATGCATATGCAAGAAAGAAATTTGACTTTGTGCATAATGAGCCTTTCTAAGACTACAGATTGAATTAAACTTGAGAATCTAAAATACTATTTATTTCATAAGAATTAGCAGTAACAAATTGTTTGTTTCTGCAACAATTTATATTGAGAAATGCATTTGATTTTGGGACATTTGTAGAATAGTATTATATAGGTGAAAAGAGTATTGAAGTGATTGAACTGTTTTTTGGGGGAAAAAATAGGAAAAATTATGTTCTTTCCTATGATAGACTTGGAAAACCAACAATGGCAGCAGTGGAAGCACCGGGGTGACATCAACTTCTCGAAGGAAGAGAAGGACTAGAGTACCTGAAAAACCAAATTATCCATTAAATCTATGGAGCATTATGAAAAATTGTATTGGCAAAGATTTGTCGAAAATTCCAATGCCTGTTAATTTCTCTGAACCTTTGAGTATGTTACAAAGACTCACAGAAGATTATGAATATGCTGAGATCTTGGACAGGTAGAGATTTGATGAAATTCTACAAGAGGAACAGTACATTTGAACATTTACATATGTAATGCTTTGTTATGTGTTAAATAGGGCAGCAGAATGTACAGACAGCTATGAGCAAATGGCTTATGTAGCTGCATTTACTATCTCTAGTTACTCAACAACTGCTTCCAGAACAGGCAAGCCATTCAACCCGCTATTAGGTGAAACGTATGAATGCGATCGTACCGACGATCTAGGGTGGCGGGCGATCTCAGAGCAGGTCTCTCACCACCCTCCCATGGTAGCTCAGCATTGCCAAGGCCGAAAGTGGCGATGTTGGCAAGAATTTACCATGGCTTCGAAATTCCGCGGAAAATATTTACAAGTAACTTGTCCTGCTGCATCCGCTTTTTGTATTATCATCTGTTTGTACTGTAATTGACATATCTCTGTATTGATCTAGGTGATACCTCTGGGGACAGCCCACTTAGAGTTCGATGGCAGTGCACACCACTACACATGGAGAAAAGTAACCACCACAGTACATAATATAATAGTCGGGAAATTATGGGTTGATCAAAGTGGTGATATGGACATTGTGAATCATAAAGAGGGTATTAAGTGCCATTTGAAGTACATACCGTATTCGTACTTCTCGAGGGACAGTCAACGTAAAGTGAAAGGGGTAGTTATGAATTCGAACAAGGAAGTTAAATGGGTAGTGCAAGGCACATGGGATTCGAAAATAGAAATTGCCCGAGTAATTAGTACATCCGGCAGTGCTGATAACCCTGTGTATATAACAGGACCTTACATTCTCGCCTGGCAACGTCGTATGCCACCGTAAGTTCGTATTCAAATAAGAAAGTTTTTACTCGCAATCTGAAGTGCTAATTCTGATCTGACTATATAATTGTAAAAGGAAATAAGAGTCATGTGTGTTTTTTCAGAGACGATTGTGATAAGTATTATAACTTTACTGAATTAGCGTGTCAACTTAACGAGCCTGAAGATGGAGTGGCTCCGACAGATTCTCGAATGAGGCCCGATCAGAGATTAATGGAGGATGGACAGTGGGATGAAGCAAACACGGAGAAGCTACGTTTAGAAGAAAAGCAAAGAGGTGTTAGACGATCCCGTGAACATGAGGCCGAAAGGGCCGCATCGCAAGGTATTATCGCAATTGTTGATTCTTGTTGATATATTTTTCGAGTTAAACATTTATCGATTTAATTAAAAACTAACATTTATACTAGGTTTGCCGTACGAGGCTTATGAACCTTTATGGTTCAAGAAACAGCAGGATCCCTACACTGACAGTGTTTGCTATGTGTACAGTGACGAATACTGGGACTGTAAGAACAAAGGTGACTGGTCACGATGTCCAAACATATTTTAGCATGTTCTATAAATATATTAATTAATGTGACCGCCAATATGCAGTACAGAAATGTTTGGATCATTTAAGCGAGATAGTCGATATTAGAAATCACATTCGTGGAGACTAATGCTTATGAATAATGCTGTCACGATACTGGGGCTGTTGGACATGGTACTCGTTACTTCTTCCAATGAATCAAAGTTAGTTGGCATCCAGATACACGATGCGCCAACTTTGTCATATTCCCATTATGATTATGAGGCGCAACCATGTCATTATTTCCACTATCCCCTAAGTCTTTATACTCTCTATTCTTCCCTTTTGCGCCTTCACCCTCCAACTTTTTTAAACAATCAGAAGAGGGCGCTATTTATTCCGTACAATTCGATTAATGCTTTTGGAGATAAATTTTGTATATACTTTGTCTCTAAATTACTGTATTTCCTTTGACATCCTGCCATAACATGCTAAATGAGTTTTTGATCAAGTCAGCCACGGTAATGGTAAAAATTGAAATGCACTTGATATTGTAATGAGTTACAGACAGGTTTGTTATTTTGGCTTGCAAATGGAATAGCAATTACGGGTATAATGTTTATTACAAAATAGCATCGGCGCCAATGAACACCATGTAGTAATTGAGTTAAAGCATAAGGATCCACATAGAGCTAATTCAGTATTCCGAATCTGTTTGAAATGGATATAGATATAACAGAATTTTCTAGGAGTGAAATAAATTTTACGTTTACGAGATTAATTGCAATGTCAACTTTAAGAAGTTGCATAAAACTCTAATATACCCATCGTAAAGAGTACTTACATACGGTTTTGCGATGACGTGATATTAAACGAAAAATTTCGGTAGTATTTCTGTATGGGTCAGTAGGAAAAGTAACTGCGTTGAACGTGTTTAAAGCCTTATCCATTTATTTTCAATTAGATGTGATGATAGTCAGCAGATTTTTAATTATTGGATTTGAACATGTTAGTGCGCGGCCAGACTGTTTATACGACTGCCACGTCTTAATCTCTGCACGAAAACTTGGATAGAGAGGCGGCATTCGCTGTTTCCTTAAGACAATCTGCAAGCGCGATGAAGAAATGTTCCTGAATATTAGAAAGGGTCAAGTTGCAGACAATGAGTGTTTCGTATGTGGAGATTCAATTCAGCGCGTTTCATGATTCACACCAGGGTCCTATATAAAAAGTCGTGCACCGGGAAACGCGCCAGTAGGCAAAGGTTACGCTTCCGAATTTTGCAATTTTCCGTGTAAATGTAGACTTTGAATGTTCCGCAAAAATTAGGCTAGTCACCGGCTAGCCCGACACTAGCCACTCCGTCGAGCTACTGCTATAAACTGTCAAATTACTGCAAGATTGATTTAAAGAGAGCTTAGTGTCACCTATGCAAAATGGCAAGTTGTTACTTCAGTTAACTTATGAAAACTCTCAGCGACGGTGCAATAATCGTCATGCCAGGCATCAGTTTTCAAAACTACAACATGGTACAGAGGCACTTGCATGCAAAGATCAGTGCTTATTTGCACTCGTGGGATTTAGACCGGGTGACTTGCATATGTGTGTCTGTATGTATCTGAGTATGTACATATGATAATTAATTAACGAAACCGATTGTATATCCTCCCCTTTAATCACGAGCACACCGGTTGTTCCGTTCACAGTGTCAGTCGCGCAATAGCTGCACTCATTCTTTCCTAACGATGACATTGAACGGAACACCCAGCTTGCAGCCAACAACATTTACTATGATTGTAACATTAAGTCTCTGGCTGTACTATAATTTTAATAGTTGATAATAGTGATCGGAAAGACGATATATCTGTATACATATAAATACAAATTAAATATAAAATAAATAATTTAAAAAACACAATAAAACAGATAGAAAAGATGTTTGGACTCTAGTGCTTGTACAATAGCTATTCGTGTGGTATGATAAATACAAAAGTATGCTTCGCTGCAAAGTCTGATATCTTTTGTAGCTTACACGCGAATGCCTTTCGGCATTTCCTATGCAATACCCGTCGATCGCACAAATGGTGCAATTATTTATACGATAAATAACAGTAGCCTTTGTTCAATCGAACGAAAATGTATTGAATTTATTGTGACAGAATTAAAAACGATCTTGGACGGGTAACACAAGCTGTTCTGTCTTTCATTGTTGTTTGCTAAGCCACCCATTAGTTATCATCTTTTCGAAATCTTTCATCAAAGTCCCGCCCTCCTTAATCACCATTCTCAATACTGCGTGCGACGAGCTCCCAAACAGGATGGATTCATTGCTCAAATGTCTCAAACTTGACTTTCTACAAAGTGACCTGTTAATGGACGGAAGTAATCATTATTCCATTGAATTTACAATATCCTAGGAATCCGAATCAATCGCGTATAAATGATTTCCAAGCTACTTCTTGAATTCTCATTGTCCTATGAGCTCGTCCATCTCCGATAGTAGCTCTACTCTCAAAGATATCCGGTATATGAATAAGATAGAGAGAGAGGGACAGAGAAATGTCGCAAGTTTGTTTCGTTTTCCGGGAGAGCGGGTAAGACATCTGTCTTGAGGGGTGCCTGAGTCGCCTGGGATATCGGGCGAGACGATTTTGATTTCAAAGGTAATTTTACGGAAAGGCCGAGCTCGAGCTCGAGTAATTTTGCTGGGGCGGCGTGCGTGCGCGGTGGGGCTCGGTGCGCAATATACGTCGGCGTCGATGGATCTGACGTCACGCGTAGTAATACACGGTAGGAGGAGCGCATGGCGAGGTGTGTAGTGCGTGCCTGCAGAGGCTGCGCGAGCTTGGGAACTGCTTTCGATTGTTGGCGGGCGCCGCCATCTTGGTCAGTGAGCTTGCGAGTGGCTGTACGAGGAGGTGTACGTATTTCGGCGAAACGAGTATTTCGTGCGATTTCCCTGAAACCTTTCGGCTACCCGTGAAATCCACGAGCATCCACGATGTCGGAGCGGGAGGAAAACGTTTACAAAGCGAAATTGGCCGAGCAAGCGGAGCGCTACGACGGTGAGTGCATATTTTCCGGGAAAGGACCCGGTCTGCGCCAAAATGAAATCCACGAAATCGGTACGGACCTCTGCACCAGAGAGAAAGGAGGCAGAGCCGTCCTCGTGGCTATCCCCGCGTGCCCTATAATCGATTATATGGCTAATTCTCCGAATAAACGGGCGGTTCGAGTCGTGATGGACTCGTCGGATCTGTCAAAAGTCGCTGAAACGTCAAATGTGACGAATGCATGGAGCGGTGGCCAAGCCGCCGGTTAAGAACCGGCGTCTCTTTATCACAGAGTGCTCGCATCCTCGAGGTCTGTCATCGCTCCCATCGTGGTGATCCTCGCTCCTATCATCTCCCTGGCTCGCACAGCCTCTACTCGGACGTCGAGAATGGCCCATTCCATCGAGTCACTTTCAGGCCTCGTACGTCGTACTCTCGAGCAGCTAGCTAACGCCAAGGTAGCGTTGCTAGGCGTGCTATTAGGTACTTCAGGGGCCTCTCGCAAGATAACCAGACAAGTCGGTTCTTCACCGACGTGTGTGACGCATAGACACGACACGGCACTTACCAATCGCTGCCGGTTCGCCACGGGCACGTAATAACTCGTGCACTGCTCGTGGCATTTGGCCTTGAAAGCATAGAGAAATCATTCAGACGATCGGCCCGAGCACCGGCCGAAAAGATCGAGTCGTTTCTCTAGCTCAGAGTCTCGGCCATCGGGCACCCTGGAATCCACCAACTATTTTCGGTTCCAAGTCCGAGGCTTCCAGGCCGCTCTTATTACGCAGTATGCGTTTCTACAATTTCGACCGACAGTACGTGCCTCCTCCGATCTTCCTGGCGAAAGCAGCATTTAGGTGGGGGGCCGTACTCTTTGTAGTTGGGTTCCCGTCAAATCTCTCGGCATGTGCCAGCCTGCTTCTCGCAACTCTCGCCCTCGAATGTTTTACCCAATCTAGCCCTGCAATATCATGAAAATCTCGACGCCCTTTTCTCAGGGAAACGGCATCTCTCGCATTCGCAAACTTCTTATGTGAATCTGCACTGCATTCCTGAGGCGTTATTTCATAGGCGTATCGTTTTCGTCTGTTACTCTCGACCCGTATCCCCTGTCCAGCTCTGAAACACGTTCCAGTCTTGTAGAGTAAGGCTGCTACAAGTGAGTGTCGTGCCAGTCATAGGAATGTATCTCGAGTGAATACTAGATTGAGTTTCGTATTATACGAGTACACATATTCTATCGATTTAACAGGAGATCCGAATCTACAGCATCATTGTGCTGGTTCATATCTGTCTCATTGTTTCATCTTCTTCAAAGGAGGACTTAGTATCCGAGCTTGTCTTAGCTCGGCCATTCGTAAACCAGGATCAATCGAGGGTGCAAACAGATCGACAGCAAGAGGAGAGGAAGTCTCTCGCCCGCGTGGCGATGTGTATCGTTGCGTCTCGCCGGGGTCGGGGATTATTTTCCATAATTCCTTCGTTTTCACCCCCGACGCGTTAATCGAGGCGTGTGTTAAGGCAAGGCATGGTGTAGTACATGCATGTGTGATCTTGATAAAGCGAGTGGTAAGCACGTAGAGGGAGTGAGAAAGAGCGAGAGAGGGCGCGCAAGGGTGGATGGAAGGGAGGAAAGGCGTGGAGATGAGAGGAGAAGAGGTGATGCGACTCTCTCTCGTGGGATGAGGAAAAGGAAGGGTGGTGGGCAAATTTGAGGGTTGGAAGTGAGCGAGACAGAGCGAGAGAGGAGAGCAAGGGTAGACTGGGGGTGGGTACGGCAAGGGGCGAGAGACAAGTAGTGGGGAGGGGTAGAGGGGCATAGCAGAAGGAAAGTATTGATCTGTGCTTGCTATCCTACGTTTCTGTACACCTCGGTCAGTATACTGCATTCATGCTAACACACGCCGGGGCCACAGTGAACCCTCGGTTCACAATGTACTTTAACTTCACCTGTGTCAACTTTATACTGATGATACGAATTATAATAGGACTACAGTCCATTAATGAGAATTTTATGACTGGTACTTGTACGAGACGAGAGATACCATTTGCTGCGATACCGGTAGACGACCTGTTTATAGCATTGCTGATAGACATTTTGTTACTTTAGGGAGAGCAAAAGTCTCTTCGTGAAAGTTACTTTGAAATAAATGCAAGATTTCTTTAGCAAAGCACCGTTTGATTTACATTGAAAGACAGAAGGCCGATAATGTATACCATTATTACGTCGACCTACGTATAAAAGCCTTTAATCTGCCTTATTAGTCTATGGCTCCATAATAATTTTTCTTTTCCTTCATTATCGATCATATTAGGGGACCAGAGATTTTGGCTTTGCCCGCAAAAGAGGGCTCTAATGATCACTCTTCCAGCTAATGGAGCAAATTGCGGCGCACTGGGTCTCAAGATCTCACACACATGTGCCTTGTGTGTCTTTAATTAATTTTCAATAGATGCGGAATGAATGATGCGTTTATAGTTCGATCGATACTTAGCAATTCCTTTTCTAGGTCAGGTACATACATATTTTATTCATTGGATTATATTCTGACGTGGAAACGAGATTTCATTCTAGTTTCGAATATTGTCTGCCTATAGATAACAAATACCGAGTGGTAACCAACTTCCTTGCAAAAGTTCAAGGGGCAGCAGGGTTAATATATGCCAATGCGCTTGGCCTCTTTTCTCCACTGGAGCTAACATCCCAGGCAAAACTAATAATATATGCATCTAATAACATATGGAAAACCAATAGGTTGATTGTAGTTCATTATTATGTGTTACTATATCGGTGACACCGGCTCGTTAGTTCATGTCTATCTGTTAGAGCCAATTCCCTCTGTCAGGGAATTGTTCGTTTCTCGTATTTTTTTTTCGATGCTGCCTTAAGGTATGCTTTAGAGTCTATCTGTAGGAAGACCTATTTTCTGTAAAACCTTTTCCCGTTGATGACCCTACCACCGGCGGCAATATCTGCCGGCGTCATTTGCAGAAATGGTAGAGGCGATGAAGAAGGTCGCTTCGCTGGACGTGGAGATGACTATCGAGGAGAGAAACCTTCTTTCTGTGGCATACAAAAATGTCATCGGTGCGAGGAGAGCTTCCTGGAGAATAATTACGAGCATCGAACAAAAGGAAGAGAACAAGGGTACCGAGGGCAAGCTGGAGATGGTTCGCCAGTACCGATCCCAAGTAGAGAAAGAGCTCAGGGATATCTGTGCCGACATACTTGGCGTACTAGAGAAACACCTGATCCCTTGTGCATCCACCGGCGAATCTAAAGTATTCTATTACAAAATGTACGAACTTAAAACTAATAATGTTTTCTCACCCTTTCATCCGTAGTATCCCTTGCTTCTTCAGTACATATTATCTACAATTTCTCATTTGTCATATAACTTTTTTTACATTATGTGTTCATATTCCAATGCAGATTAATTTTGTCATTTGAAAATCGACTGCTTGAATTGAAATTAGCTTTGCATGATCCTGTAGAAGACTTCTATAATACATTTCATATTTGGTCGATTTGTTTGGAAGATAACTTAGTTTCATGTACACTTGTAGGAAGGGTGATTACCACCGCTACCTAGCCGAATTCGCGATCGGTAATGACAGGAAGGAAGCAGCGGAGAACTCCCTTGGAGCATATAAGTCGGCCAGCGACACGGCTATGACGGACTTGCCCCCGACAAATCCTATTCGCTTGGGATTGGCGCTCAACTTCTCTGTGTTCTACTACGAGATCCTCAACAGTCCCGACAGAGCGTGTCGTCTCGCGAAAGCAGCATTTGACGACGCGATCGCAGAATTAGACACCTTATCTGAGGAGAGCTACAAAGATTCCACCCTCATCATGCAGCTCCTCAGGGATAATCTCACCCTTTGGACGTCAGATATGCAAGGAGACGGTCAGTATCTTTTCTTTTTAAATAGTAAAAGATAGGCAGGTAATTTAAGAGCGCTATTAAGTGCCAGGAATTTTTATGGTCTTTGAGTATGGCGGTATTTGAGAACAGATAGTAATTATTATCCCATATGAATATTTGTTCTTTTTAAATTCTATTTCTATCGTGATGAAGTCTTAATATTTTCTGACTCGCGAGCTTTCGGGCGACGAATTATTGCTTTATAATTTAGAAAACGAAGCTGACCCAGAAGGCGAGGCTGCGGCCGTTGCCACCAACGCTTGAACATAGGCGCGTCGTTTTCCTTACGCCCTTGCACCATGAAATTATCCGGTGAGCGACACTATCCTTCCTTGACCTTCACATTACTCACTACCTTCAAGAAATTACCATCTACATAGTAGCCTGAAGTGTGTATGACCGCCCTCGTATGCGTTATGTAGGATTTCTCTTAGTGCTAGTTGATCGTAATTCAGTTTCATGCTACACGTAATTCAGTTTCATGCATGATGTCATCGGTGAAGACGTACTAACAAGAGCATTCTTTTCTTACTGTTCTACAGTGGAGGCCGAGCAGAAGGAGCAACAGCAAGATGTGGAAGATCAGGACGTATCGTAACTCTAGTTGTAGTGAGTGTTATCTTGCGCATATAAAACTGAGACACAAGAAAAACTTTAATAACTTGTAAGCAAAAGAAAACAATTCAGCAGGTGGCAGTTCGGGGTGGGAAGGGGAGATCTCTAGCGATTGCGTGAACCTAAGCACGCACGTACGTACGGTTACTCCAAAATCATTCGGTAACACACATTGAATTACGGAGCACGCAGATAAAAAAAAAGTAACGCAAAGGACACGCACCCTGCGGTAATAGAGACTGCAAAGCATTTAGGGAGGCACTTTTTATTGACCATCGCGTATTGAGACAAATCGCCTGTCTTTACACTGTGCATGCCCAGTCAAAATTACGTGAATGATGTTAAGAACGTTGAGTGGATGTCGACTGGCCGCGTATTTCATTATTACAAATATGCGCGTGTCCGTCGGGATAAATCCTCATTTTATCGGTTTCAATGAGTGAGAATGAATAACATGTCCCATACGTTTCACAATAGCGAAACTCGCAGATGCTCGACGTCGATCGAAGTGCATTGTGTTCGTTTGTTTTTTACCCGCCCCTAATCTCCTCCTCCTCGTCCTCTTCCCCGCTTTCTTACTGCGCGCACGATCGTCTCGCATACTACAATAATAACGATATTAGTGTATGCGTGCAAATGGAGTGTAAATCAGTTTATCGAAGGATAAACAATGTTCATGCAAGGGTGAAGCGACGCGGTCTGTCGTGGTTTGTGCCACGGCGACCGCGCCCGTATCCTTGCTTTCTGTATAAGTTCGTACTTATGATGAAGACCATTTCAGCTAATAACTTCATACATCAATCGAGCATGGATTTTAACTCTGTAGTTCGAATACGAGTGAAAGAACGAGAGCAAGAAAATGAAAACTTTGTGTACGCTTAAGTGTCGTGCATCAATGATACACTGCGAGACAAAACTATAAGACACCCTGTAAAATCATATAAGTCTGTGTTGATCGAAAGAATTTGGATTTTTTACGTGTAGAATGTTATTGTTTATTTCAGGAGACGTTCTTCTGAATGCTGTAAGTTTTACTTCTGAGATTAGGTGTAAGACTATGAGAGCACCTTCTTTTATCCACAACAAAATTGTGAGGTACTTGATGTATCTTTGAAAACAGACCATACATATATTCTATCTTTGCTGTTTATCAGTAGTGCGTACTACCTTTACTTTTGGGATGTGTAATGTTAATTTTGATTGGATTTGTACATTTTCTAATCATTTTTGCATTAAAAGATGTACAAGTTCCAATCAAAAATAATGTTTGGAGTTGCAAAAGAGGTACTGACATGCACTATTAGTAAACAGCAATAATAAAGTTTATGCATTGTTTATTTTCAAAGAAATATCAGATGTTTTATAGTTTTGTCGTGGATAATAAAAGTTGCTTTCATAGTCTTGTATCTATTCTTAGAACTATAAATTGCCACATTTACTGGAAGAATGTCTCCTGAACTAAACAAGAATACCCTACATGTAGAAAGGCTAAATTCTTTCGCATAACAGAAATCTGTATGGTTTTGCAAGGCGTCTCATGGTAGTTTTGCCACGGAGTGTGGATACTAATCTGGTAATGCTGCCTAAATTCAGTTTTCAGGACGATTTCACGAGAAACGAAATTTTAACCAGCGGAATTAAGTATTGTTGCAATATACCAGATATTCCAGTCGTTGTCGGTACGCTTCTCCACGGCAAGAGAGTGTCATGTCATCTCAATGAGAAGCGTGAAAAATTGTCAGTAGGAGAGCCTTTTTTAAAATTACGTTTCACAGCAAACAAGTAGCTATCTGGCTAGTCTATAATGTGGTTGTACATTTTCATACATGCCTCTTGTGTAAACTACAAAACATTGCTGTGGTATAAGAAATTACAGAATAAACGATTGTATCCCGATTTTGTTACCCGCGCTCACTTTCGCTATCACTCTCCTCGTTTCCACTGTATCTTATTTGATCTTTCCGTACGTTCATTCACTTTTTTCATCTAAAAACCATTCCGTCGACTTTGGTTTGAACATTCCACTCTTGTTAAGGGATCTTTCATTATTAGTCTTACAGATAAATAAACTTTTTATATAATTTAACGAGGTAAGCTTAGCGATACGACGTCGACCATTTATCAGCAGAGGCGTTCAGTGGCGACCAAAAAATTATATCTGCTGTTTTGCCGTGTTTTTTAATTTCCATGCAAATAACTTTTTTCTTACCATTCTCTAATTACCCCCAACATATACACATACATATCTACAGAAGCAATACTATTATAGGCGCGTTCCAAAAATCCTTAAAATTGTTTCTTGGCGTTTAATATATGGTTGTAACAATGATTCCGCTTTTTTGAAATCTGTGGCATTCTTGAAGTTGTTGTTTAACCTGGTTTACGATAGCGAGGTATAACTTTTTGATTGCTACTGTCGTAGTACTGGGACTATCAAAATCTGTCATAACTCGCACAGTTTTCTTATAAAACGACGAGGAGAAGATAGTCGGAGGTCCAATGTAAGCGTGCTGCAAAAAGGCGTGTCATACACGATTAGACGTCAAGGTACACGCAGAATCAGGCTCTGCCGAGAAATTGGTATACATCGTGCCCCTGTATTTAGGTATAATAACGATAAAATTGATAATCATGTTACAAATACGTTACAAAGAATAACTCAATATCAACGGCACCGTAAGTAAGTATATGTGAATAATTTTAAGAGCGTACTAGGATATCGAAAATAAAGTGAACAAAAGAAATATGATAATCGACGCAAATCGTTCAAGCGATTGGGGATCATTCAGTATCGTCGAGTGTGAGTCGATGAGATGGAAAATCGCGTGGAAGAAAACTGAAGATCAGTGTGGAGAGCACATAGAAGAAGCCGACGAAGGCTAAAAACATACGTGCATAGGATAATACACGAGTATGTTACATTAACAGCAAGCAGAACACACCACGCATACGAGTGGCCAGTGTTAACAAAATTTAGAAACAAAAGAAACTTGTCAGTGGCAACGAATGGTCTTAACAAATTCCAAACGACGATAAACTGTGAGATACCTGATCCAATTACTTGCTTGCGCGATGGATTCATTACCAGATGAAATAATCTATGGGTGATAACATTACTATCGTCAACGATAGGGCGACTCATAGCGGTTTCCGGCTAATAAGTTGTTCGTAGAGATTGCCCTGAGTTTCTATCATGTCGACGGGAGAAAGAGAAAATTAGAAATGCGACCAGTGTATCGAGAACCCGCTTGATCCTCTGCCCCTGTATCGATGTGCGTGCTTAGCCAGTTTTTATAAAGTGAAAACTATCTCATCTATGTAGATGTATTTGCTCTTATCTATATTAATATTAGTTGTACCCGTAATATCTTTGAAATCATTCCATCTCTTGACGCCGACTCGACTTTACGGGCGAATAATTAGACTGGTTATCGAAATTTATCGTCATTTGGAGGCCTCATTTCTGTTCTCTCGACGAGCATGCGTTCCTGCGCTCTGTATTACAATCAGCGATTACACCGGATACAACCCTTTTCTGTAAAATCACACGCGTGAAAGCTACAAATAAAGTAATTACAACTCTCTACGTTTGTCGGGTCTTTATTTATAAATAGACAGAGCGATTCCAGTCCGTGCAGAATACGTGTACTTATACAACTAAATGAACGCCAGGCGGTCCTCATTATTCGCATTAGCATACTCGTGCGTAACATAAATAATACATTGTCTTGTGACAACTTGTAACGTATAAATGCAGATAATAATTTAACGACTCATTCTAATGTACTACTGCATATTCGTAGCTTTTTCCTCCTTTTCATTTATGTGATCAAGCGTGCCAGCTGAGCCTCCGTCACTAAAGCAGACTAAACTTTAAATCACCATTAGAATTCTCTTCATCGACATCAGGCAATCGCAGATTGCGACTTGCTGTGCATCGTTGAGTCCCCGCTCTGAGAGTGATTATCCCGTGTGCTATCGTACTCGCGAGAAATTGTCGAGCTCGACAAAAGTCGTCTCGGTCCTCTCCTATTCATATCCACCTGTTTCAGGATTCGTCCTAATGAGTTGTCGGCCCCGCTCATTATTGGGGACAAGTTCAAGGTCGGCGCAGTACGAGTTTTAGTGATCCGGCCACTCATAGGCGATCTCATATTCCGCTCATTTGTTTTGCGTCTAGCAGACTTTAATTTAACGCTTCGCAGCATGTCCAGTGAGACAACGGGTCCCCTTGGACCTGGCACCGTATTCCTTCTGTTTTCCTAAAACGTAGACAAGGATCATTATAAATTAACTCCTGCCTTTTGAGCCAGTTAATCAATGAACGACGTAAGATTTTATAACTACTTTAACGTTTTGCGGTGCTTTTTTCAGGGTCACCTTCAAAAGGTCCTCTACAGTAATAGTTGGCCGGCTAACCAGTGGTGTGGAACATTTTCTCGAGGGAGTTCTCACGTTCTTACCACTAGCAGGGGTAGTCGGCGTCATTGGTTGCATGGGTGATTGATGGGACGGCGGCAAAGGAGGGGCAGGGGGTGGGGGAGGTGGAGGCGGTGGTGGAGGAGGCGGAGGAGGTGGTGGTGGCATTGAAGAAGATACAGTAGGAACTTTGAATAACCCTGGAATTGGTGGTGGCGGTGGTGGCGGCAGCAATGTTTTTGCGGGTTTTCCTTGAACGCTTTCCAAAGCTTCGTGCAGCTTTTTCAGCTCCTTCGTTAAGATCTCGTTATTTTCTACAATTTTTCTGCTGGCTTCTCTCATCCCACTTACTTCTGCTGTCAGACCATTTAAAGCACTACCCGTGTTTGTCTTTACCTATAGGAAAAAATAAAATTATATATCTATTGCCGTTAAATCGAAAGTTACAATAGTTTAAATTATACCTCTGTGAGTTCTTCGGACAGACGATTTACTTTCTCAATAAGGGAATGCATCATCTGTTCATTCTCTGATCGTAGCAGTGTCACGACTTCACTGAGTTCCTGGACTTTACGAGAGTGCCCGCCGCTTTTAGACATCGATAGGGTATGTCGGAATTTCCTACGGCTCTAAACAAATACATCTTTACTTGCTAATTTGCCCCCTCAATATTGACACACATATTGTCGAATTATCACGTACTTTGTTCATTAGATTCTTTAACTTCTTGACCAACCATACGCAAAACATTGCAATTTTCACCACGGTTCCTTTTACCACTCGAAACCGGAGCTGTGGCTGACTCCTTCTATAGTTCATAGGGAGTTGATGATGTTGCCTACTAGTATCATGTTCGACCTGTGAATTAGAATAATCAAATTAAAATTTCTTCCATATGTTTTGTGAATCGCATGAAGTACAATAATAGATACTATCGGCAAGCTTCGGCTGCAACCATCGGAATCCGAGACAGTTGGCAGATCTATGGTTGATTCACTCGGTGATTCTGGGGTACAAGCATTCCAAGGTCTCTTCAAGTGGTTCGCTGGATTCGAGTAAAATCGATCCTCGGCCTCGTTTTTCCCCGCTTGTGGAAGGTCGGGGACCGTAATGGAAATTCCTGCTTGTTCGAGCCTTTCGGTCTCTTCGTCATCAAATTTCAAAGTTGTTCGACATCGCTTTGCAGGAGGTGGTGAACCGCTGCAAGGTGTTGTCGAGCGAGCCCTGATCCTCGTTAAATTTTCGACCATCGGATAGTTTTCAGGGTCTTCAGCTTTCTTGCCAATTTCCTCAGTGTCAGTAAAGGGACGTTTGTTGCCACGGTCGCCGTGAAGCCCGGTGGGAGATGAGGGTGGCGTGTAGCAAGTGAAAGAGGATGCTGCGGCTGGAGTGTTTGAGAAGCCAGTCTCATCAGCGATTCTTTTATATTTCGGCAGATTACTCGATGAGTATTCGAGACTAGATCCGCGAATCTTTAACGAGTTCAGTTGGCGCAGACTAGAAAAGAGTTTTCTGCAATCATCCCAGTTGGATGGTAGAACATGTCGAGCACTGCTCTCTGGATTTTTTTCATTAACAGTCTCAAATTTCATTTGGGATGATCCCAGTTTATCCCACTTTTCATTGCCACGTTTTCTTTTAATTTTATCTTCTGCCTCAGTTTTCGTACCCTCGATTGGTATTTTTGGTGGCAGATCGTCGATGAAGAATTGCAAGCATGTCTCACTTTGAGATCCGATGTCGGGGTGGAATGTATCGATCTTTGCTGGTACCGAGCCATAGTATTCTGATCCGTATGCTGATACTGAAGATTGATATTCGCTACTGAAGGTGTCACACTGGCTTTTTAATACTGATTTGCGTCGATCGAGCAATTCACATCCATTCATATCTATTTTAATATCGTCGTTGATTGATAGTGTTCTATCCAATTGATAATACTCCTGCGTGCATGCAGGTAGTCCTACATTTTTTAATTCGCGATTATTGCTCGACCACAAGTTGGCTACGTGATTTGACTTGGATTGAAGTAGCAACGGTGGCGTGGACTTACCATCTTCGATATCATTGTCTGAAGAATCTAGGTCAACTTTCCTTTTAGCGAGTTTCGGTAAAATTTCGGGGCTCAGGTCATTGCAACATAATAATTCAGATTGATGAGCCTCAAAGAGAACGGTTTCCGGGGAGCACTGCTGTGGAAGTCGTTCAAACCCACCACATGCGTTTTCCTCGTCATATTGTTGATTATTAGATTTCCACATGTCGAGTGCAGTAAATTTCTTTTGTGGAGTTCGCAACATGTCGCCATTCTGGTGCCTAGACCTCCGACAGTTCTTGCGTCGGGCCATTGTATTTCAATTTCAGACCGTTTATCGCGCCCGTTAATAATGGAAATTTTCGCTGAACAGCACGTCAAACATATTGGCTACCACACGGGCACACATAAGTCCTCGAATACACGGCAATAAAAATGTTGGACCATACTTTTAAGAGTCCTTTCTTTTCTCTCTCGGCCAACATTAACTTGGAAATATCAGAGTTATGTTCGAATGTCTGTGTTTATGCAGCACGAACATATTACTGAGTCCACTGCAGACCGTTGTACACTGTGTACACCTGACATTGTCCCGAAGGTTCTTACTTACCTATTATTTGACTTATTTGTTTTGGTATCGAGTAGAATGTTTGGAGATTCGCCCAGAGTTAAGGACGAATCGCAAACTGGTAAAATTAGAATCCCAACGGTCGAAAGGTATTTGTGGATGTGTATCCAACTGGGGAATTTGGGGAACAGGTGAAATGAATTGATCTGATTATGTGGAAAGAGCGTTTATTCGTGAATTCGCTACACCACGTACATCGTTTTGAATGCAGGCAGTCTGATGCTTTGATTGCGCAGTAACAGCCGCTTGCATTTATAACCCTGTGTTCATTGTCTCTCAGAACGATTTCAACAATTTCGGTTCGTATAAATATACGATAATCTCATCTATTGCCTACGCGTTACATATCTGCATTAACGATTTTGGCAGGCAAGGGGGGAGGGATGGTGCCAGATTTTCGGTTATCGTTCTGCAGCGGCTTGATGGGGCATTAAATAGTGTTCGCACAGCGAGCACCGAAAATCGTTCACTCTCACTGAATTCCTCGGATCACGCTCTACCTAAGTTCGTATCCGTTGCGCTTCCCTTTCACTTCTTGTTTACAAAGTCCTCTCCTTTCTTGATATTCTTCTTGAGCTCAGGAATGGCAGCATCCAACAGTTGCTTTTCGTAGCTGCTCAACGTACCAAGTCCCAGATTCTTTTCAACTCCATTTTTCTGAAAATCAAGAAAATCAAGATGAATATTTGGAATACAAAGTGAGCTATTATGTAATTTATAGTTGCGTAATATACTTACGCCTAACAAGATAGGTGTTGAGAAATATGGCGAGTCTGTGATGTCGGACTTAACGTATGAACATTCGATAATGCCCTGTTCTCCATTGAGTGCTCTGATAAGCGAGAAGCCAAATCTGGCACCGGCATACGCCATGGAGAGTGTAGCAGAGCCAGTTCCAGCCTTGGCTTTGACGACTTCAGTACCGGCCTCCTGAATTCTACCAGTGAGAGCCTTCAATTGGTCTTCGGGGAAGGATACCGAAGGCTTGCATTGCGAGATAACGGGAATAATGGTAATACCACTGTGTCCACCAATTACTGGTACCGACGTCTTCAAGGGATCCAAACCCTGTGAAAATGCGTGTTACAGTGGCCTATTCAAATCCCCTAATTACTCGGTTTCTTGCGTATCTTGTTACCTTGGCCTCCGAGATGAATGCATTGGCTCTAACAATGTCCAATGTAGTTACACCGAATACTCTCTTGGGGTCGTATACGCCAGCCTTTTTCAGTACCTCACTGGCAATGGGAACAGTGCTATTCACTGGATTCGAGATAATAGCGATGAGAGCCTTTGGCGATACTTCTGCGATGGCTTGTGCAATGTCTCTGACAATAGAGGCATTGGTATTGAAAAGATCATCACGTGTCATTCCAGGCTTGCGCGGCACCCCGGCAGGAATAATGACTACCTAATGAGGAAGAACTCATTTTAGTGTCGATCCAACAGTGACACGGTAACGAACATCGAAGTCTGTCAATCTCTCTTACTTGTGTGCCCTTCAGGGACTCCTTGAGCTGATCGGCTCCCACGAACCCTTTGACTTTTCCCGCGGTGTCAATGTGCGACAGATCGGCAGCGACACCTGGTGTGTTCACGATATCGTACAGCGACAATTCGGTCACGAGTGGTGATTGCTTGAGGAGTAATGCCAGCGGCTGGCCGATTCCACCGCTTGCTCCCATAACAGCAACCTTTGCATCGCGCTGTACAAACGGAGAATTCTTCTGATAAAACTGGTTCCGCCATATGTGATCGAATGCTCTCTTTTCAGAATATCACACTGCTTTGGAGTGCTACTTCTACCAGACTCTCCCGAACAGCACTTGCTGTACAAGAGACATTATCAGGGAAAGGTTTGAGCCACATGAAACCGGTGCATAGTGCTACCCAGAGTTATGCCGGTTGCATAACTGTACTCCATTTCTGATACGTGGAGTGCATGATAAGTTGCATAGATCAGGTGTTATCTCAGCACTATTGAGGTGAGCTATGAGGCCGAACGCACAGTAACATAGTCAACTAGGCAGTCACGTAATACTGCGCAGTGAAGATGAGCGAATAAGCTCGGGGAAGTTGGATCGAAAACTTACTCTGGTGCTTGTGGAGAATCGTTGGGCTCCTTGCTGAGCAACGGAGAGCGTAGGCCTCAAGAATCGTGGCAACATGTTGGTGTATGTCACTCTGTACGGAGGGCTAGTGTGAGAGTAAGACCGGGACTGAAAATCGGAGGCGCAAAGTAACGTTCGATAACCTTTTCAAAGACACTCTCGTGACCTCCGTGATATTCCGCTCTGCTCTTAATTCACTCCCTCCAATCGTCGGCCCTGAACGTGCTGCGATCTGCGATATACGTGCCTTGCCATGCGCGCTTTCTCGCTGTTAACCTGCGCACGTCAGCCCCCCATTGCGAATCTCTGCCGCGAACTTTCAAATGGAAAAAGCCTTGCATTTCTCACGCGCATCTCTCCTTCGTATCTTTTGAGTATTCCCTGCCCTACATGGTGCTAAGGTTTCAGACGAGATCATCGAATTTGCATGGTTGTCCCTTAAAACGTCTTCCGGTAAGAATACACAAGCGGCTTTTCGTTCAAGTTTAATCTGAACTTCGTGCGCGAAACGGAATAATTGCGTTTGGAAATATCGAAAACTACTTTAATATATCTATTTTAGTATGCGATATAGTCTTTGTATCATCTGTTCTTTGTACTCACGTACATAAAGTAATTGTCTAATGAATTCAGTATTGAGAGCGTCTTCAAATCTCATAATGCTGCTTTCGTCGAGCGCCGAGCAGTCTTCATTAAAACTTGAGATTCCGTTGAATCCCAGGCTTGAGATTGAATTTAGTTAACCGATTGGTCTCGCACTCCTCATTTAAATCCGCCACTGAATGCACGTGCACACACGTGTATGTGCTGGTGAATGCGAGTTAGGAAAGGGAAAGTTGGCTACTGTCGAGCGGTTTGAATTGGAAGTGCAAATTCAATTCCGTTGCCGTTAATTAGAATGTTTCGCAGGAGTTACTCCGGTGGCAGTATTCGCCGAGTAATTTTGTTTCCCCGCACTTCCGCTCAGTGTCCGGTTCACTATCGTTACTTTTCCATTTACGCTGGACTCGAGCTATGACCCTTTAAAATACAAATTGTACAAGTGCTTTGAAACCTCCACTAATTAATTGAACTCCTAGAATGATCTGGAAGCCTTCCGCAAGTCTTGTAGCAGGGAACAGAGTGTGCAATTGTTCCGAGGACGAGTTTCGTATATCATGTTAGAAGCCTCCGAGGATAACCATCAGATTTTACTTGGTTGTGATATAAATGATCTTGCAGCAGTTGAACAATAGTTCATCCTCGATATCAAATGTCTTCGCTTTGCATACGCGCGTTCAGGTTTAATGAGAGCCTTACACGAGTAACTCCAAAACTGGGAGTGCCAGAGGAGAGTGTCCAATGCTAGAATTATTGAGATGACAAGCTCTGCAATTGTCCTAATTGCGCATACATTTGTGCATCCGGTGTCAGCTAGTAATATAGTTCAAGGTTAAAAGGGATGGGATGGTAGGTGAGCGGATGACGATGGGAGCTCCGAGAGACAATGTGTCTGTCTTTATTAACGATCCCGTTACCAGTAAAGGGGAGACAGATAGAATCGGGGAAATTAATTGTCGGCTTCGTGAAGTACGGCTTGAGGAACGGGTAGAGGCGACGAACAGTAGCAGCCTGTAAGCCACTCGTTGTTTGTTCCGAAACAGGCACGATTAATCAAACGATCCAGCTGTTTCGAGCGCAGGCGAAATTCAATTCGTCTCGAGCTTCTCCTCTTCACCATTCAACATCCTGTTTTTATCTCCGACGTGGGAATTCGTCCCATACTATTTTCTCTAATCAGACGCTTGAAGGACAGCTTAACATGAAATTTTACTTGTATCAAAATGACTAATGAAATTGTAAATGCTATTTAATTACAGTGTATCATTAGGATCGTATTAAACAGTATTTACGACTTTAACGACCGTACTTGGCCGAAGAATTCCACACTTTGGTAATTAGTTCTGTAATTACGATTAAATGCAAATTAGTCGACCTAATCGCCCGCACCCTTTAGAAGGATTTCTTCCCCGCCAATTGGAAGACGAAGTTCTAGCAAAACTTCCGGCATTCACGAACCACCTACGATTGTGTCCTGATCATTTGCGGTGGCCGGAGACTTCTCCACGAGGCGACGGGTAACTTCCTAGCATACCATAGCTACAAATTAAATTGTTTCACTCTGGGAAAGCAAGTTGCGGTATTTCGAAATCCGGCAGGGTTATATTCGAGCATCGAATGAATTAATCGAGTGATAGTCCCCACAAGATTTACGATACTCATTGCAAATCGAAATTTCAGGGGCCAAATTTCATCAAAACGACGTACGGGAATTCACTCGGTCGACGAGGAACTACGGACAGTTGAGATTAATTTCTCGAAATCCTCGACGTAATTGCGCTTGGGGAAACGTCGCCGGAGAGTATATCATTCAGTGTAACGACTTAATGGTGGCCTTGTAAAGGAGCGCGCGCATTTCCCATCCAACTGGTGTACCACCCTGGCGGAGGTGGCGTGAATAATTGTTGGAATAAACTAGGCACCAACGTGTGCCACTAAAGAATACGTCCTCATTAGAATCCTTCGTGTCTTAGAACACTCTGTAGTCACGAAATACTGCACTCTACTCTGTTACATTCCACGAACATTTTTCTAAATGGTCAAGCTAATCAAATAAAACCGATCTTTTGTTATTCGCTATTTAAAGTCGTGTAACTTTAAGCCTGCTTTCGGATATGTACTGTTAATACTGTTAGTACTAATTAAGGACCCTTGCGTAAACTTTGACACTACTGAAAAAGTTTTAGTCATAAAAATATCCATTTTTTTAAGGTTCTAAACCATTTCCAGTACCGTCAAAGTTTATGCGAGGTTTATAACAGAGCGTTCAATTAATCCTGGCAATAAGAATTCTTCTTTCATCCTAAGATCTGAGCGCGAGGGTGCAAGGTAGATAATAGGAAGCAAAAAACAAGAGGAGGCAAAAGCCGGAACGAGAATCCTGCTGTGCTGGCAATAGCAAAACGCGATCACCGAAGCGGCCTTACGAACTTTCGCAATATCTAGGGAACTTGCCACCCCTTTCCGCACTTTTATGCGGCTACTTTAAACCACTCCCGATCCCGCAAAATACACCGGCCGGATTGTGCTGCGCACCTCTTTTGTAATCCAGCTCCATTGTATCATTTTATCTAGAGCAGGTCCCACTCGCCGGCAGGCCTGTAATTAATATCGGGAAGCTCGCAGCGCGGTTAATGAGAGTCCATTGGTATCAAAGTTAGAATTGATTTCCGTCTGTGACTTTAAAGTTCGTTAAACTCCGGGAGTTCTCGAGCTAAACGCGTGTGCTGCTGGGTGCTTGAGGAAGAGAGAGAGCGCGATCGTCTACCCTCCGATGGTGTAAGATATTATTATCATTAGGGAAACTGTTTCAGAGCGAGTTACATCGAGTTAGGCTGGTGTAACCAGTCGGCTCGCAAGAAGCCCGGCAATTCGCACTCGGGCCAATGGCACGCATAAATTATTCTCAGTTCTTCGATTGCACTTGCCGAGAGGGAAACATCGCTGCGTATTAAGCGTATTGAAATATTTACGAAGGAACTGGCAACCATTTATCTGCCGTGCCATTCAAGCATTCATTAGTCTTGCCTGCATTCTCGTTAATGCATAACAGAACAGCAGCTTCACGACTCCCATTGCAACCCACTCGGGACTCGATTTATGCTAACTGCTGTAGAACTCCATTCTATTTACTCTTCATTTCAGAATAAATAGCAATAACACACATTTATTATGACTAATTAATTCTATTATAACAAATGACTCTTTTTTCAGATTTCTCGAAATGCTACTGCTTCGGATGCAGGTAACTCTTGGGAGCGAGGTTAAGGAGATTGTGAAGATGGGAGCGGGTAGAGGGCGCAAGGGGGATGATAGGAAGTCGGTATGGTTATTAAAGAGCGTTAAGTCGCGCGAAAATCATAGTGAGGCCTTTGATCGAGGGGGGGGTGGGCCGAGATTCGGGGCATGCGCTGGGAGAGCGGGCTTGGATCCGGTAGCGGCAGGAGCAGCAGCTGCTATCTGCTCTCAGAGGGGATGTTGCGCGCCCGATACGGAAAGGTAAGGCCGAGTCAGGGGGGTGAAACATACAGCGTGCGCGCCGGTGGTATGCCAGGTCACTCGTTGCTTTCGCCGCCTCAGTCGTCGCGCGACCCTTTCCTCAGGAGGGTCACCAATAACAATTCAAAGCCTTCCCCAACCGAGGTTCACTCGTGTCCCAAACTCTAATCGTCCCACGCTCTCTTCTCCCCCAGGAATGTCCCTCGGCCAGGATTACTCTCATCCGCCGAAAGCCAGTTGCCTGCCACTGTAGCGATGAAACGCTCGAAATAGTTGTTTCCTTCCCAAGTTGGAAGACACAGATCGAGTCGTCGTCCGATATGTCGGCTTACGCTTTTGTGTTATAACGGGCGAGCACGCGAGTCCGAGCAGCGAGGCCACAACGAGGTTCCGGAGTGCACCGGCAAATAGTTCGTCGACGAGAGAGAGAGAGAGAGAGTGGCTGTCCTTAGCCGGACCTTAACGGAACGATGAAGAGGAGGAACAATGCCATTCTCACCACGGTGATGCTCCTGGCGCCGGTTTATCTGGCGCACGTGGCGCGTGCCGGCAGTTGCGGCTCCGCCAAACTCTGCTGCCAAGGACGGGATTCCGGATGTGTCATTCAGAAGGAGTCACCCAATGCTATCATCTTCAGCCCCCGTGACAAGCCCTGCTACTGCGATCACGCTTGCCTCAAACTCGCAGACTGCTGCGATGATTTCAAAGAAACCTGCGGTGGTAGGTGCTACCGGTGTATTTACGTATTCTTCATTCTTTAGTCTTTCTTCGGGATGAACACGCATGCTGCACCAAACGAGAGCGAACATGACATTCGGAGATTAGCTTTGGAAAGTATTAAGTAAACGCTGCTTGTAATCCTTGCTCGGAGTTTCCAAAGTTTAATTGATGAACAAGGTGATATTCGGATATATATAAATTAGTCTTTGTACGTATGATTGTTTAAGCAGCCTTTAAGAGAGAAATAATAGAGTGAACGCAACTCATTAACATCTTTTAGACAAAAATCGACTATGTTTGCGATCTTGATTGGAAAAGCAAGCGCACGTGAAGTGTTAATATATCCTGCCTCTCTCATTTGGCACGGTAATATTCTTGCTGAATTTCCGACCACTAGAATATCAGATGCTTTGGAATATGCTGTATCCCATTGGCGTTGGTGCTATTTTCTCGTAAGCGTAGATGCGTTTCGGTAATTGGTATACTCTGGTACAATTCCTTGGGGAATATTAGAGCGTCGCGGTGTCGAGAGGTACTAGAGTGGGGTCGTTAACACTCCTAATTGAGTCGCGATGCTGGCGATCCCTTATTCATGAGCGGCTCCGCCAGCTCATAATCTCATCAATAAATTTGATGAAACGCGGCATTCTTGGCTCGGGCATACATTAAACTCTAATGCATCCCAGCGCTCGAGTGCAGGCCTGTTTTTCGTCCTCCCCAAGTGCTCCCAGAAAACCCGGCGGGCCATAAAAATCGGCTGTCAGGAAGATCGAAAGTTCCGCCTGCGTTTTAAGACTTTAAAGACTGTCCGCTTTATCGTCAATGATGTACTTATCGCTACAAGAAAACTTAGGTAGTTCCTTGTTAAATATGCCTGGAGAAATACAGATTTTTTTATTACTTCGCATTGATCAAAAGTCCTCTTATTTCGCGGGGAAGTTTTTGCTCAAAAAATACTGTATTCTTTGGTCGTCTCTTGTGTCAGGTTGTACTCTCTGCCAATTAAATTTTTCCTGTCTGCTTGCTACGTACGGGAGATTTTTTCGGGGTGCCTTGAATACTGCTGTGTTCAATGGTATTCAACTAGTAGGATTTTCGAAGTAGATAGTTCGTGTTTTGCCAGACAGGGCAAACGAATGTCAATGGAGTTATCGGGTTCCAAGGGAAATTACAGTCATTACATGAGAGCATTGTAGACGGCTTATCCGGCGACATCGATTCAATACTTCTGCTCTCGGCAAGTATAAGCCCCGTGAAATTGCCACCGTTGGCTGCTTCGCAAATTTGCTCGCTCTCCCCCTTGGGGAACCGACTATTACTTATTCAAATGTAATAAGTGGTCTTGTTGTCCTGTGAACGACTATTACTTATTCAAACGTAATAAGTCGCTTATTCTCCTCCGGCCGTGTTCGTCGCCCGATTCCCACGAGAGGGGAGAATGAAATAGCAGCCATAGGAAATGGCTCTTTCGATATGCGTGCATTGCTCTCCGCCACTTGCTATTCATACTTAGGTTAGATGATTGTCTGGCTGACACAATACATCTTCATAAAATAGAATTTCCGTCCCCGGACGCTTTAGTGCTCGACGGGCGATACTTACCCCCGGGCCTTGCTTACCTTATAGACTTGCAACTTTCCATGAAAGTCTATGGAATTACTCAAAAGAAATGCAAGCTTCCGGGGTGTGATTTGTGAGAAATTTGCTGTATTTTTCCCGGCAATGTAGAATATAGAAGCGACATGGTAGCTCACCGCAGGAAACGCGAAAGGCTTGAATAGGTTTCTACATTTCTGCCTCGGGGGAGAAAGAGAAACATGAATTTCACCGGAGCTAAATGAGCCGCAATGTCACGACCAAGAGCCATTGTAGTTAGCTTTCGGCAGTCGTGGAAAAGCACGCGGCTGGGAATTCCAAACGTTAATTAGCGCTTTTTTAATGTTGTTCTTTAACTCCGTAGTAGCGGCAGAGTTAATTAGGGAGTCGGATATGTGCGCTTCTCCGAAACGAAACGTGCGCGCGGCAAGCTTGCCCGTTGTCGAATGCGTTACAAAAACGCGGAAGGAAAACTGTAGAAGCGGGTGGTGGTTGGTGCGCCCGCTTCCTCTGTGGTTCCACGACTTTCAATTACCACGGCGGGAATCAGCGAAATTCCCGGAAACGCACCACTCGTCCCCTTGTATTCGGCACTTGTTGCGAGGAAAAATCAACGGGCGTGTCAGTCTACGCGTCTGCTTCGTATCGATTGCGCCGCGAAAACATTTCGACCGGATTTTCATTCCTCCTGCGTTCTGTCACCTGCGATCGTCGACAGGCTTTATTGTACGAATGTCTAGCTAGCGTTGCGTGTAATAAAAGCCTGCTTTAATTGTAAGGAACGTCAAAGGGGTTCGTCGGCGGTGAGTGCGCAATGCCCGATGGAAAGAAGCTTTCTTTATTACACACTTCACATTGCAGCACTCCTTTTCGTCCACGACGGATCTTGTTTCCCCACTTTTCTCGTAATTGGATTCGCTCAGTCGCCCGCTCGCCCGCTCCCAGCTTCGCCATTGCATTAGCGTGATTTCGCCTTCTCTGTCATTCGTTAATCCCGCCACGACCAGTGGAATAGGTAGAGCGATGGTCAGACAAGTTTCAGACAATAGATCGCACCTTTCACTCGCGCTTGACACTCCTTCTGTTTCTTTGACGCCAATGAGATTCGGTATTGCTGAGAATATGTATATTTTTGTTATATTACGATAAAAGTCAGTCTGACCGAGGGCGAAATCTTTTATTCATGAGAAGTTAACGAGAACCCGCGATCCACGGGCTTCCTTGAGTCTCGGTCTTACTGAGCGGTTCAGGGGTAAAATTGAGTCGTTCTGTATTATCCCTTTCTGAATAACTCACCGCGTTCTTACCGAACTGAGGAGTTCCAGCGACGTATAATTCGAAAGTTATTTTCTGCTTTGCCGCATTTCGTTGAACTCTCGCTCTCTCACCGCTCTCTCATCTCTTTCTCGCCTTTAAACTCAGGTTTAATCTCCCGGTGGCCGTCAACCGCGGGTGGAGGCGATAAGACTCACTCAGATAGGGAGAAGCCACTCTCCCGCTTATCCTTACTTTCAAATCCACAATTAAGATCGGAAAGTGTCTGGGCCGCTCGCGAGGAGAGCCTTGTTTCGCTGCTCTGCGTGTGGCGTGCGCTTAATATTTTCACCGGAAAATACTAAGAAAATAGCCCGTGGGGAGCCATCCGAGGTAAAGCCGGAAGGGTGGAAGGGAAGTAAGCGAGCGAGCGAGCGTGAGAGAGACGAAGAGAATTATTACGGGCAACACGAGCTAAGCAAAACTGATAAAGCTGTGCGAAGGGAGGCGGTCCGGCCTTCCTAAGGACGGGAATAAAAATGAGAAATAACGTGCGCCGTCGTAATATCCTGGAAGCGAGCAGCGTCACATTGGCCGTGTGTAATTCGGGCACATATTTTAGTTCCGATGTGATACACACACCACCTTTATACAGAGCGCGAGAAACTGATATACCACGATTTATAAAGATAGAAATTAAGACCCCTATAAATTTCACACGCGTTTAAGTTATTCAGAATTAAATATTATTCCGTCTAATTGACTGTTGTTTTAAGGAGACTTTCAAATTTTATTGTCAAACAAAATGATGGTTCGCCAGAGTGAAAAACCATCGGTGAATTTTCCTGTTCTTTGCCGTGATCGAGCAGTGGTGGGAGGCATAATTCTATGCCGGAGACACGGAGAGAATAGTGAGGGCCGGAAGACGATTATCTCGCATCCGTCGTGCCTTCCGCCATTCCCGAGGCTAAACGAGAGATGCTCCTAGCTCTCGTTAGATAAGAAGGGAGACTTGGTGGCTTCGAAAGCAAAGATAGGCAACGGGAAGATTGGTCGAACTGTCTTCAGATTCGTTGGCATAACTCTAAAATTACTAGTAACACGAGAAGAATCTCCTGAATTCAACAAGCAAATGCCGAATCTTATTGTAATTGGGTTTACTATTATGAATAGCCTTATCTTTCGATGGAGATTTCCCGGAAGGGAAATAGCTTCTTGACGTTTACGAGAGAAATGCGCCTCGGAACTGTTCCACTTCCACAGATTCATATTCCATTCCTGGTTCTTCCGAAACTGGGAGCTATTATTAGATTTGAATTATTTAAGAGAGAAGAGCAATTTAGTTTCTCCAAGTTCGACGACAGCTTGTCTGATTCATGTCGGCTTACAACTGGGATTCTTGGGATTCTTTCTCATCAGGAAGAACCGAGCGATTATATTCACCAGGTGCAAGCCTGTCAGATTTCACTTAACTCATTCTCCAGCAAAGACCACTCGAGTGATCGATTAGCCCCTTGAGGCTCTCCCACTCGGGGAATCGGTGCGCCAAAGTGATGGCATTCCCGTTTTAATTTGCCACCGTGGACGCGCTTCCGCTCGAATCTCTCCGGCGGAACTTCAAATCCTCCCATTTCGATTGATTCCCATGTAGCACTGGACCGACAAGCCGGTGTCTCGCTCGAGCGAAATAATTCAGCCCCTATGGACATTGCTATTGATCGAGAAGGGTTTATACCTTGAGCATAGTGGTCGCGCCGAGTGACTCGAATTCCCCAGACGCATAAGTAGCCGGAACTTCTGGGAAAAGTCGATTCGAGCGACCTCCATCATCGCCCGACAATCGGGCATACATACATATTCGAAATTCCCAGCAGCACGAAACACAGCGACAATTCCCGAAATAAACCTAGTGTAAACGTCCTGGACACGGAAGTCGTAAATATAGTATGTATGCGAAATGCAGATGTGCAAATAGACCAAGTTACATAGCGTGAACGGAATATCGTCCCTCAGATCGCAGTTCATCAGAGCGGTAATGCAAGGGTCGTGTCGCTTCGCGAGCGTCGCAGCTAATAACGAAAATTGCAGGCGCGTCGCGACGGCATCTCACGTAAAACTCAGGACTGAGGAGTTGCGGGCGCTTGGAACGCGAGATAGAAAGAGGGAGGGAGAGAGAGAGAGAGAGAAAGAGAGTGCTAATTAGGGTGACACGCCGGTGGAAGCGAGCGTTGCCGAAAATGGGCAAGGTTTTAGCCGGGTGCTTGGCGGCGGAAGCTCGCCAATTTCGTCTTATTGAATTTAATGATAGCACTCGGCCGCTTCTACTTCTGCTGCTGGCATTGCCGGTGTTTCACACGAGTCGACAGCAACGATAGAGAGTGAGAGAGCGAGATGGGAGAAGAAGAGCACGCCACTCGAGAATGACGGTCGAACGAGCGGGAGGATTAGATGAATGCGATGCAATTCCGACAGACGGGGCTCGCGCGCTTGAATGCCACCTAACGATATGCCCGCCTTTCACGCGCGATTCTTCCCAGCAGAGAAGTTGCGCTGCGATTAAAACGCGCGCGGGTGCGCGCGTGCACTCTCGCGCTCACCCACGCATTGAAGGGACAAAAAATGTTTGACGGAAAGAGCTCGCATTTTGAAAAGAGCGCCGGATATGTGGGTCGCGCCGGCCCGAGTTTAAGCGCTGGGAAAGCTGGGAATTAGAGCGCACTTCTCGTAAACCCGAAGCTCTGAATGGCGCACTGCGAGACCGCTGACTCCAATGACCCGAGATCGGTGTAATTTCTTTCGCCAGGCTCCTCTTGGCAAACCGTAAGTCCCGTAATTCTCCGTTGTACGCTAGAGAACCTACCTCCAATATAAATATGTACCGTGTGCCTAAGTACATCATTGTAAGTGGCTTCGCCGCTAAGTTCGCCTTGGCGCTACTTGGAAGTTTCGAGGGGTGCGCCGCCGCTGCCGTCGCCGCCACCGCCGCGTTTGTTGTTGACTTTGCGAAACAGCTCTTACTCCCAGCGAGGCAGGATAATTATCTTGATTAAAGTGCGCCTGGCTGTGGAGAGCGGCACGGTTCCTTATTAAAATTCGATCTCGTAATTGAACGCGGCCAGTTTCTCGGGTTCAACTGTTTCATTAGCCGGAGTGCGATCATTTTCATTGACATGCACGCGAAGAGTGGCAGGTACGCGTTTAATTGTCTTATTGGTTAGTCCGTTCCGATCTACTATTTCGAAATTCAGTGCGATGGCTTCTCAGACTGTGGAACGTCGAACTAGAGATTGTCTGGCGAGGGAAGTAACAATCGGGGGAAGGGTAGCAGTCGAACCATGTAGTTAGGCTGAATGGTCCACTCACTCGATTGTAACTTGGGCCTCAAATTAGTCCTGGACTCGAGTTAATACTTGGAGGATTTCTGTATCGAGTATCGGGAATGCGAGCCTGGATTCCGGGCGATTCATATTTCATGTAGATTAACGAAAGTTTGACGGCATTTAGGCAAGCCCCGAGGGATATCGACTCGTGACACTCGGGGCGTAACGATGCCATGCTACTCCTTGAATTAATAAGCCTGAGGAAAAACATATTTTTCGTCCAAGTTAACCCTCCACTCGGAAGATATATGCACGTGGCGTGTATCTCCATCGCGTGCACGCGATTATGCCCACTTATTTATGATGCTCCCAACAGAACTCGACAGAGGGTTTTAAATCACATAGATTTGTGATAAAGAAACACAGAATAATGTCGAGCGAATAACACTGAAACTTATGGTGCTGGCTGAACATTCATAGATCAATCGGTGGGTTTTATGGCGTTCCCGTCAGAAGTCGACGCGGACTATTAAATCAGAGACAGGTGATTTGTGATGAAGAAATTGGAAATAAAGTTTGTTGGAGATTTATAATGGTAGTTGGAGAGCACTTGGATCAATCGGCACCTTCGCCGCGGGTGCCAGTTAATATTGCACGGTGTCGTGCTTGCAAGCCGCTACTTCGGCACAGACAGATTCGCTAAAAAGCAAGCGTCCCGGCGCCCAAGGCCGACTGTGCGAGCAGCAGCGGCTGCTGCTGCTGCTTTGTGAATAGTTTCTCGCGTGCGGAATTTTTCATGGCCGGGACTCTTAGACCGCCGTATATCATGGAACTCAGCCTGCCGGATTTAGCGGGCAGATTTTATGCCGGACCGATTCCAGCGCCGGTAGCTGGCAAAAAGGAGAAGTGAAGTCGAGAGAAACATTTCTCTAGGGTATGTTGGTTGAACCGCAGCTCTGAACTGCCGCCTCCGCCGCCGCCGCCGCCGGGGCAAGTTGACTGCGTGGTCATATGGTTTTTCAAAACGGACTGTATAATTCCCACTGTTTCAACCGGCATGTTAAAAGTACTTTCTTTCTGAAAGAAACTGCTTTCAACGAAAATATTTTCTATTCTTTTAAAGCAAACTGAAATGTTAATTCAACCAAGCGGATGGCTAAACGAGTCATTAAAAAATGGTACTTTAGTATAAATATTTCTTATGCAAAGATCAATTTAAAGAATCCGTTTTGAAATCCTAGTAAAATTTGTGAAGATCTTGGCACTGCGAGTGGGGTATAAAAATAGCCACAGGCGAACTACAGTTTTCCTTGCTCTCAGCTTTCGAGTATCAAGTCGGCCCAGACTTTCATAATTAGGCACGTTGAGGACTCTTACCAGGCGTGCAGGGGGGCGTCTTTAATATCTCCTTCGTCGACAGTTCGCGCCGTGCATCATCTTTCGAGTCAAAGCCTCGAGAAATTCCAAAGAAACTTGGTGACTGCGTGATTGTACAGGATAGTAGCTTGTCCCGGTTAATTAACGAGTGCGCGTCTGACGCTGATACTTTGAAGGGAAATGCGCGTACACCGGGGAGATTCGGCACCATTACCGTCGCTTTAAAAGTGGCGAGTTCCTCGTAAATGGCGGAACTTTAAGTATACTCTAGCCAGCTGGGCTGCTGTATGCTCCACCAGAGAAACTGCGCCAGAAGCTTTTTTCAATTGAGAATCGCCCGACTGTGAATGCACTCGCTCGCGTTTTATAATCGCGGTCAAAGTTCCACGTTTCAAATGTTGCCTGCTTTTGAATAGACACTATGCTCTCTTTCTTCCTGCAAGCCACCCCCTCTCACTCTCTCACTCTCTCACTCTCTCTTCATTTATCCCTGTTGCTCTCCCCCTCTCCCTCTCTCCCTTTCTCTAACGCTCTGTGTATGCTCATGTGTGCATACGTATAAAACATTGAGGTAGCGCAAGCACTAATGGCGTTTGCTCGTGCACTCGCCCGCTATGACAAAGGCCCCATTTGCCCTCTCCGGGATTGCTTTTACCTCGTGTGATATTCCTGGATTCCCAGGAGGCGGCCGAATGAATTTGTGCTACCCTCTTCTTGCAACCCTTTTCCAGTGGCCGATTGTGTGGTGAGCGAGTGGAGCCTCTGGACACCCTGCGACAATGGATGCGGCAGCGGCACCCAGAGACGAACTCGAGTCGTCGAGATGCCAGATAAGAACGGCGGCAAGCACTGTCCCAGGCTTTCTCAAGTGAGATCCTGCCGCAGCTACCAGAACTGCCATGTCGGCGGGCACGCGCAACTACATGACAAGAGTGAGTTCTCATCGTGGAAAATCCTTTATTTCACGCATAGGTTATTTTAGAAAATTCGTATAATAGCCTACCGATTGTTATTTTTAATTTATTCATTGTTAATTTATTGGAGCAATTAAAGGAATAATTTTAGTGTTTATGTATAGAGTTAATAATAGAAGCAATTGCATTGTATTTGCCTCAGGTGTGGCGATAATTGCTCTGTTCCCTGATCGAGATAACGTCAGCCAGTCGAGGAGAGAGGATGAGCGGAGGTAAGACAGCTGGATGACTAATGCCTGATCTGTTCTACTTAAGGATTGACTAGCCGGAAATCAAGAGCTATGAATATTAACTGTATCATTACGTTCCCGGGAATATTGAATTCGCTATCGGTTATTGTCGATCTTAAAGGGGACTTTTTGCAAAGTGGTAGAATGATGAGTGGGATGATCATTTCGATGAGTCACTCTCACATGAGTAACGCACTGAAACTGCTCGCGTCGAGATGAATGGCGGCCGTTTTAGGATCGCTTGTCGAAGAATAATGAAAGCTGCACAGGGTTGATGCATAGCCTTATGATTTATGTATCCGAGCGGAGTACGATGGGCTCTTCACGCGAGACACCCGCCGACGCCGCCGCCGCCGCCGCCGCGCCGCCCGGAAACTTTGACCCGCACGTATAATGGAGTTTAGCCAGCGACACGCTTCCATCGTGTTCGACGCGAGTTAACCTTCACACTGCAGCCGACAGTCTACTCCTTGCTGTACTAGTGTAAATTTGCAGTTACCAGTCTATAGTCGCTCGGCGAATAGAAAAACTCTTCTCTACCAGCTCGAATTGTCCTCTGCTTGAGTGTCAGCCCTTGGACGTACATTTCCACGCTAGATACGATTGCTCCGCCCGCCGGGATTCGAGAGATAGGCGCGAACTCGCAGGAGAACTTGTCCTTTAGAAGCTCGGCGAACAATTTCTCGACTTTTACCGCTCGGTGCCGGAGCCGCCGAGGCTGCAATTGCAGGCTGCCGAGAGCCGCTAGAGCAAACGAGCAGTTTCACCGGTATAATGCCAGTGTCACCCGCATTTCAGCCCCAATTGCGTCGCCTTCAGCATCGTGCGTGCTTCGCGGGCCTGCAGCAAGGTTTCCAGCACGCTGAACGAAGGTGAGTCCAGACAAATTGCACGCCGCGCCAACTGTGTCCCAAGCTCGCCCGACTCTCACCATGGCTGTACTTTGGATCCCGGATGTCTTCTTGAGCTTTCATGCAATCATTATATCTCAAGTGGCGCAACCAAGTCATTCTGGATTCGGTATCGTGTCCGACTCTCCTCGACCTTTTCCACTCATATACTTTTTATTGCTCCGCTATTTCGTGCACGCCCTTACTTTTACGATTCCATAAAAAGTCCCTTCATATTTCGCGAGGGAAGATTGAGCCTGCCGAGGCGGAAGTGTTGCAGGGATGCTGACTTGTAAATTACCCTTGCAACGATTTCTATCATTATCCGCTATCACTTGGCCGAGACCCGGGGAATCTTATTTCACTGGCATAAAAGTGAAATTGAACTTTAGAAATTCAATTTGGAACTTTGAAAATAAAAATCCTGACTGATTCAATTATCGATGCAGGAAATTTTCCAGTTGATACTTCAGTCTGCAGTTACTATGTGCAGTTCTTGTAAGAGCATCACGCGGGAAGCATCACTAAATTGTTTACGAGTAAACTTGCTTAAATCTGCGAGGGAGGCCAGCCCCGTCGACCCACTTTATTTCGCTCGTCCCAACACGCATTACATTATGCCGGCCCGTAAAAATAAGTGTTTCGGTGGTAGCGTCCTCATAAATCGGAGCCGGTGAAATCTCCACGGAAGAAAATATGCGCATAAATTCTCGGCCCGCCGGATGCCCGCGTCGACTTCGAGAGGAACGATGGTCATTAGCCACGAAGCATTGCTGAAGAAAAATCTGCTGCCAGAACTCGCCTACAGATTCAATAGATTTTTTGTACGATAACTTCGAATCAGGTATTCGGAGGTGAAGCAGGCACTTACGACATAAAGGGTGGTTTTAAACTGGAGCCACGTAGCGATGCAAACCAGGGTAAATTTTAACGCCTTTGAAGAATTTCACAAATGACACAAAGATTAACAAAAAGGCGGCGATTTTAATGCCTTCAATATATTATTATGACATTTTCATGCTCCGTCGCATAGAAATACGACTTCTCCGCGGCTGGCCTTTTTTTGCCCCTTCATGAATCACGCATTTTCAGTAAATCCGTGGTATCGAGGTGGCTTTAGCTGCTAAGCGAAATGAATAGGCAAACTACGCGAGCATGCTAACGGGGATAGCCTGTATGACCATTAAAAATTGTGCTGCTCCACATTTAGAGGCCTGGTTAGCATCGCGCTGCTTCACCGGCCGGCCCGTTTTACAAAAGCCACCGACGCTTGTGCGCCACTCTTTTCCCGACGATAGAAAGTGGCGGCCCTCCATACATGTATACCCTCGCATCCACACAAGCGAACGCACTTTTTTCCCCTCCCAGCGCTGTGCGTTGTAATTCAAAAGTTTCTGATCCGCACGCCCGCCCGCACGCCCGCTCCCTGGTTTTCCTCGTTACATCCGGCTGGCTTCGCTCTCGCCACTGTGAGAATGCGCAGCTCCTGTTTGCATCGCCTGACTTCGGACGATGCATTATGCATCGCTCATGTATACCCGCTCCGGATTTCAGCCCTCCATCGTTGGCACACCGAGTTTCGGCGCGTCCAGCTCTCCCCTGATAAATAAACAAAGCCAGGCTCACCGCCAAGTTTTAGCCAGCGCGAGGACAAAGCTCGCGAGAGAAAAACGATCCACGGAAATCTGGATAGAATCGCGCCGGTCTTTCACTGAGATTTCAACTGACAGGACACGCCAGATGAAATGAGAGGAAAATATACTTTTGCAAATGTATTTGGTAAAATTCGTAGTTTTTAACGTGCGTTAATTTGTAAGCCGCTCAAAAACCGGCTGAATCGCGACAGCAATTTTCACACGCTTTTCCTGTCTCCATTTCTACAGACATGGCAGAATGAATTACTTAACTTCATTAACGTCATACAAATTTGAGTATTTACTAACAAAAAAACGTTTCAAATGGTGTGACTTGTCGTGGAACATTTCATATGAGGGATGTTCGCATTTGGTGTATGCTATTATTAGAAAAGGTCCGGTTCGTCGGGTGGGACGATAAATGGATCAGCAGAAGCACGTATTCGGGCATAATCTATCGGGACGCGAGCGAGGTACAGCAGGCAAGTGGTTTTGGCATTGGAGATAAAGCGGTGTTTCCGTCTCTCATGGTAAACCGCAAATATGCCCGTCCACTCAATTGGAGCACGTATTATGCCACAGTGATTATCGCGCTGGCAAAACCGTTCGTATCAATACAGTAAAAAATAATGCACCCTCGTCATACCAAGTACAACTTACGAGCTTGCGGCGGAATTTCCTCTATCCCTCTGAATTTTCGTGGTAACTGGATCAAGCCGAGCCTATTATCCGAACCCTGTTTATAAAGTGTTCGTCGATCCTGTTATTCAAACATCAATCGAACCCAGCATTCCCTGATCTCATCGGGGAGATATGATCGCCTCTGGTTTCAATAAATTTCAATCGCAGCCCCTGCGAGTATCGAATCCCCACGAATCGCGGAATCACGCGCCACCGTAGATGTGAATTACAGATTGGGTTCGGCACGATAATTGGATCTCCCACGAGAGTTTCTTCTCTGGCACGACTCAGAGATAGTTTCGAGTAAAAATCATCGCCCGAAATGCCCCAAATTCAGTAAATATTTTCATGAAGTTCGTTAATCTTCCAAAGCAACATGAATGACATCTTGCATTTAGAAACTATTACATCTGCATTTAAAAAATCTGCATGTACTCCAAAAAGATATAAATTTCCAACAGGTGTACATAGACCTGGCTTAACAGATACGAGTATACATTCATTAGGCATACATAGAGACAAGCTTTAGTCTCATATAGATTCATTAGGCATACACCAACGTAGCTTGAGACAGCTCTAGCTTCATTAAACAGAGGAGGCGGTACGTTCATTAGACACTTACCGTGTGACCGTAATTCAAATTACAGCCAGGCTAGGTTACGGATCGAGGATCTTGCGTAACTGGGGCAAGAGAATGTGCCCTCGGGAGGCGACATTGTCGGCGCATTCTTATCTGGTGTGTGTATGTGGGTTAGTGGAGAGGCCTGATTTTGCCGCAGGTTCCTGGATATGCGTGGAACGCCACGAGAACGAGATCCTCGACAAGCTCGTCGGCATTGGACACTGGAGGCTGACCGGTGGCACGTCCGCCATCGCCGGGAACACCAGCTGCCATGGGAAATGGATCGGCGACTCGAGAGTCCTGGTTGACTGCGATGACGAGCGATGCAAGCAGGCGGCGAGGGTCCAACACGTCGCCGAGCTTTTTCCACGTGTCCGACGGAGCGTGATGATGGGCAGTGCTTCCAGAACAGCTAGGATCAACAGCAAGACGCAGCACGGCAGGACCATCCGACGAAGGCGGAAAGGCAGGCGGCGAAATGACAGCAAGCGAAAGAGAGGAGAAATTGATTACGAGTGAGAGGATCGCTCTCATCCTAACGAATCCTCCCACGTGAGAAGCCCCCGTTTCCCTTCCCTTTCATTCCTTGTAATCCCAACATTTTTCCTATCGGTAGCCCTTGGATGCGAGCCTTTCTCTCCATCGCAACCAGTCGATTATCCATTCTACAATTATGCTCGATCGATCTTTACGGGAAATGCATTGGCTTCGAGTGGCTGACATAATCTCGGGATGCGCAATGGTAAGGAGAGGGCGATCGATTGGAAAAGTAGTAGGGTGCGTGTCGGCCCCCATCAGACAGCGTACGAGTGCTCCCCTTTATCGTAGCACTGTCGAGATTCTATTCGATGTGTCGACTTAATACCCTGACAGTACTAGAGGAAGCCTTCCGACCTGTAATGCCATACAACCGATTCGATCACTCCCGATCGTGATCTACGCTCGTGTGCGAGAGCTGTATCTACTTGCAGATGGACCACGTGCATTTTTATCACAGCCATTAAGCAGGAACGTAGCGCGGAGATAGGAACGAGTTTCTATGGAAGCATTAGAGGGAAGATGGACCGTGTATGTGTTTGTATATAATGTGAATCCTCAGTTCGATGATAAACACTGATGTACCACCCGCACCCCTCCTTTCCTCGGATCCTTTTCATTCGCGGAGGAAGAGCATTCTCCAGCGAACCTACTTACGATCGCTCGGAGAATTCTGCATCGCTGAAATCGCCACGTGGTTCTCTTTCATGTATCAATCTATCATTGCTGGTGTAATTAATCATTCTGCTCTTCGAAAAGAAAGCAATTCTCTCGATCGATTGTTTTTTTCCACTCAATTCTACCCGAATATTAGCGAATTAAATTGGACTTTAATTCGAATACTGCCAATTCACTGAAAGCACATTGCAGTCGCATTCGATACTCGACGTCGTTTCGCGAGCCGCGGTTATTTACCGCGGGCATCTGTATTATGAGAGACTTGTCTAATTAACGAGTGGCAGAGAAAGGGAATTGAAAAATGAGCGAAAGAAGAACGAGCTTGAATCTGACCGCGATATCGCAGCGTGTAACAATCCCTTTGGTCTCGAGGCTTTTTCCCTCACCGGTCCAGGAAATCCTGAGTTCTCCGTATAAAAAGGAGCACCATTTTAACTCTTTCAAACGATTTCTAGAATTGTACGAAATGGAAAAAGGTGGATGTCTTTAATGTTTTGAAACGAGCTCGATAATCGTACGGACATTTCCAGCTCCCTCTCTTTGTCTCTGCCTGTTGAACCCAGTAAAAGGGAAGTGAAAGAGTCGTGATAATACCGGTGACACTGCCTTATCTATATCATCCTAATTATTACAGCTAATGAGCCAATCCTCGCTCGAACAATTGGGATTGACGTTACCTTTTATTGTGCAGTGCAATCGGATACACGTGATTCCCGATTGGAATCCTACGAAGCAACGTTAGATTTCGTGCTGGGAATTTCGAGTGCGTATTATTTAATGAAGGTTAAGGCTATTAGGAGAGGAGCGCGGTCTGTTTGAATCGTACAGCAATTAATCATGATGTATCGTATGCATGTATACCCGGTAACCCGGGGGTTTCTCGAGCGCGCCGTTGTCACGGCGCGTAGACTATAGGTCCGGTTTATTTTTCGGCGAAAACATGTGTGTACACGTATTGAAAGCATGTACCTATGAGTACATAGGTGACTCGGTGGCGCGCGGCATTAGAAGACGCGTCCACCGATTCTCACTCTCCGCGTGAGGAACCAAAAATGCAAACACTGACACATATCGATGTATAGCGTGGGAGAGGAGCGACGAAACTGTATGAGCACTAACAATAAAGGACACTTGCACGTATCAATCTGAATTTTTATTGTACCCCAAAACCCTGTCAGATATTACTTGGTTTAATTACAAATTTATTAGGTTTTACTGCAATTTTAAATTCTATAGTGACAGTATTGAAATGTTTGAGATATATTCAATTTCTGGAACGCGTAGTATGTTGGAAGTTGGTTGCATTCTTTTTCACGTGCTGTTTTTACTTTTGAAAGCTCGTGTATTTTGCGTCAACTCTGTCTGGGTGACATGCGAAAATTTTAACACGCCTCCAATTTGGCTGATATTCGTGAATCCGTAACAAATAAATTAAAATCTGTTGTTGCATAAACAAGTACTGATGGGGGCTGATATTTTTTCGACGAACATATAAAAGGGCAACATGTTTACCAATTGTTACGGGTGGATAGCAGGCTGTGTTTCGCTGCCAGTTATTAAACTTGCCAGTTTCCCATTCGAATACTTTTAACTTAATAGGCTCCGCTATTAACCAAGCGCAATCACATTTGTTTTACTTGGCTGATATTAATACGAACCGCTTCACATTTATAGATCCTATCCCGGCGATATAACGATAATCGCGCCGTCCAATTTGCATCTCATTATCCATTACTTCTCATATCCGAGCGGGCTGGATCGGCCAGTCTGGCGCACGTTTTACAAAGTGTGCACTCGATTTTACAGTGCTTCCGCTGCCATGCGATGGGATTAAGCGCGGTTAGATTTTGTTCCTGGCTCAGAAGATATCTCGGATGGCTGGAAAAAACAGGTCAGACTTCCTTCGAAAACAGGAAGACATGTGCGCCGGATTTAAGTTTAAGGTTTGCCGGCCGCGGGTTCTCGACCTCTTCTTATCCAAGACGGATTTTGCGGTCGGACAGCTCTCGTCCAGGTCTCGTCGCACGGCCGCATCCTCGAGGATCTCACTATAAAAGCCCCGGCTGCAAGTTCCTTCGACCAAAAGCAGTCGACCGTCGAGTAAGGAACATCCTCCTCTTCGAGTTCTGTTCCTTCAAGACCGTCGTACTTCAGCGTGTACTTGCCAACTTCTCTGCTAGTCATTTTCGCTCTGTCTTAGCGCAGACTTTTAGTTCTTCTCTTGAACTTGTTTGACGCTCGACTCACTCCAGTCAGTCAGTTAGAATTGCTCGCGATGGGTTCTCACGACAAAACTGGCATCCTCTACCTTTTCGATCGGCCAGCCGAGCCGGTCTACGTCCCCAAGGGAGAGAAGAAGGTCGCTTTCGACATCCCTGCCGATTATTTGGTGAGTACAAAAAGTTACAATTCGTTGTTTAATTTGCCTTTTAATGTAATATGATTCTCGGTCGGCATACCGGCAATAACCAATATTTGAGACGGTATTGAAATTAACAGTAAATATGAGTGTTTTTCGAACCGTAAATAAAATGAAAAGTAAACTTTCTGTCTGGCAAACATCACTCTAATTAAAAGCAATTCTCATTCGACTAGTTGAAATATTTTCTTTGATCGACGATCACGAGACCATTGTACATTGTGTTTCTTCTCACCTTGCAGCCGGACAGGTATAAGAACGTGGCGACCCAGGTGTTCAATCGTTTCGGAGAAGACGCCGACGAGAAGATTGCCGTGAAGCAGATTACTCTTCCGGATCTGAGCTTTCCCATGCAGCTCGACCGACGCGCTCCCTTCTCCCTGTTCATCCCGTCACATCGGAAATTCGCTGCGCGCCTCATTGACATTTTCATGGGTTTGTTCTTCTTGCTTGCCTTGATCTCCGATACCGCCAGGGTTCTTTCTCGGTACTTGCCACCTCGATATCTTCAATGGCTATCGAAGTGGAAAGGACGTTCGTCCACCGAGGAAATCCACCTTCAGAAATCACATTCCATCATTCGTATTTCTATTTCAAGACACCTCGCATTGCAGAATGCATGCAATAATCCTCATAGCAGTAGTTCGTAAATATTTTCCACTCGTTGCACGCATATAGGAAAGTCAGACGTGTTCATTCAAATCTATTAGAGAGTAAAGAAAAGTCTATTTTTGCAATAAAATTTTCTAGTGATCTCCGTGCAGATACATAAATAACCGTCGTTGTAAGAAAATAAGATATATTTCGCTATTTCTTAGACTTGCAAGATATGTTTGATTTGCATCGTATTAATTGACGTTGGAATTTGGATGCAGTAGATAGAGTGGAGCGAGAATTGTGCTGCCACTAATTAGCGATCACTCTGTCACACAGGCATGAGAACCTACGAAGACTTCCTCTCGGTGTCTGTCTACGCTCGAGACCGCGTGAACCCTCACATGTTCATCTACGCCCTCTCCGTGGCCATACTCCATCGCCCGGACACCAAGGACCTGCCGATTCCACCGCTCTCTGAAGTTTTCCCGGATAAGTACATCTCCAGCGGCGTCTTCGCCAGAGCTCGAGAGGAAGCCAACGTGGTACCACCCGGATCGAGAGTACGTAATAAGAGACTTTTAATTAAAAAATACGTCACCTCTCCACTGACTGTCATTGAGAGCTCATAACGGTGAAAATATCTCTCACGTTTCCTCATCTTATTTCGTTAATTATTAGTTACCTTTATTCTGTAATTCGTCGTATTTTAAGATAGCCAAATAACATAGTATATCCGCGACATTTCTCATTGTTATCTGCTGTTAAAAACAGTTCTATTGATAATTCGTAAAGGTTGTTCAGGTACCGTGAAAAGGTCGTTTCCATTGACTGGGTGGAGGGTTCGGATGAAATTGTCTGCACTATGCTGAAATAACCTTGCGTGATGATATATAAGAGTAGAATCATGAGGATATAACGGAGAGGGATTCCAATTAGACGTTCTTTGTCGCTGGAAGTTAGGTCAGGTAGCCGGGGAATGCAGAATGCGATCCGCTTCACACGCAGGCCGGTGTAAGATTCATCGGGCTGCTCAAACATAGCGCGAACGGTTTCAATCAGAGCCGAATGGAATCTGGGCTTCAGGAATTAACGAGCGCGCCGCTTGATCGAGCTCTCCATTCAGCCTGCCATTGAAAACTGCATGGCCGGCCGAATCATGCTCCTTCGCTCGCTCGCTCGCTTGCTCGGCTCCGCTCCACCGTTCGGAACTATCCGAGAGAAATCGGAGGTCACTACACATTTTTTCGCCATCCCACTAAGGGAAAAGGGTTGGAGGGGCGCCGGGAAATCGTGGTGTTCCATTAGCATCGGTCTGTAATCAATCTTACTTGGTGCGCAAATTTCACCCGCTCGCCCTGATGGTCGCCTCCTCTGGGTCGAACATTTAATTACGATCTCTTGAAGGATCACCGCTAGAAAGAGAGGGTCGAAGTAAGAGTCACTGCGATCGAGCGAGCAAGCAAGAGAGAGAGAGACCGACTTAGGGATTTAAAGCACTAATTGAAGGAGTTACGGGCGCGAGAGTTAACGGCCCTTCCCAGCAAGAACTTTTCGATCTTAACTCGAATAACTGAATACTCCGTCTCCGGGATAGGAAAGCACTGAAACATCACGCTTTTCTCGCTAGATTCCTATCGAAATCCCACGAGATTACACAGCATCCGATCTCGATGAGGAGCACAGAGTGGCATACTGGAGGGAGGACCTCGGAGTAAATCTTCATCATTGGCACTGGCATCTAGTTTATCCATTCGAGACTGATATTAGGATCGTCAACAAGGATCGTCGTGGTGAACTTTTCTATTACATGCACCAGCAAATCCAGGCCAGGTAAGTAAACGTTTTTACGTCAGCCCAACCAATTCTACTTATTCGTAATCATACGGCGATTATTTAATATTCAGATACAACTGCGAGCGTTTCTGCAACCGTCTGGCACGTGTCAAGCGTTTAATCAACTTACGCGAGCCAATTCCCGAGGGTTACTTCCCGAAGCTGGACTCTCTGGTCGCCAGTCGCACTTGGCCATCGCGTCCAGCGGGTGCAGTATTGCGTGACATTAATCGGCCAGTGGATGAATTGAGCTTCGACCTTCAGGACTTGGAGAGATGGCGCGATCGCATCTTCGAAGCTATTCACACAGGCTCGATAATCAACACTCGGGGTGAACGGGTGCCACTCACCGAGAAAGGCGGAATAGACATCCTCGGGAATCTGATGGAAGCTAGCATTTTGTCGCCGAACGGCAATGTCTACGGTGATCTTCATAATCTGGGGCACGTCGCCATCGCCTACTGCCACGATCCCGATCATCGTTACTTGGTGAGCGATGCAGATTAGACTCGACTATGCATAGCTACTACTTGTCCCAGCCAGCCAGCCAGCCAGCCAGCCCCTCGCACTCGTAGTCCTCGAGTTTCGAGGATGGTGCTTGATGATCGCTGATAGGGATGATCTTCATCCTACGCTCGAGTACTGTCACGTATCACGAAAGTCCCTGTCTACCCCGTTCGGCCTCCCTGCGCGGAGACGCGCCGAGTATCTCGATAAATTGATAATGCATGATCGTTGTTAATCGATGTCTCAATGTTTGCATCGCAGGAAACCTTTGGCACCATGGGTGACCCAGCCACTGCCATGAGAGATCCCATCTTCTACAGGTGGCACGCTTTCACTGATGCTGTATTCACCGAACATAAGAATTCCCTGCCAGAATACAGCGTACAAGAGGTCTTTAATCATTTGTATAATTGTATCTTCGATAATAGGTCAGAGTTAAATGTGTAACTGTTATTATAACGTGTGCAGTTGGACTTCCCTGGAGTTGAAATCGCTGACATTCAATTATTGACTAATAATCAACGCAATCTTGTGAATACCTTCTGGACCAAGAGCGACGTCGATCTATCGCGCGGCCTCGATTTCATCCCACGCGGCACAGTTCTTGCTCGCTTCACCCACTTGAACCATGCAGACTTCTCCTACAAGATCGTCGCTAATAATCGCACAAAGACACCGAAACGCGGTACTGTTCGTATCTTCATTGCACCAAAGGAAGACGAGCGTGGTCTGCCCTTGTCCTTCAGACAACAGAAGACTTATATGATCGAGATGGACAAGTTCACCGTAGTTGGTAAGTTACCGCAGCGAATCGCTTAGTGGAATGAGTTCAACTATGTTTAATTAAACTGGTCAGTTAAATTGAACAGCAGTTTCGAAACACAGATAGCTTTGCGTCGTTAACTTCGAAATTGTGGCTAGAATCGGCGAACTCCATCCGATTGGATTGAGAAATCAATCGGATTGCCGGAACTGCTTGGGAAGAGTGTAGATTTGGCAGCGGTCGTTAGGTTTACTGAATGTTAACTTGATTCCATTACAGTAAACCCCGGCCAGAATACGTTCGAACGCAGGTCAACGGAATCCTCCTTAACAATTCCGTTTGAGAGGACATTCCGCAATCTTGAGGACAACAGACCAGTTGGTGGCGACACTTTGGACCAGTTCAACTTCTGCGGATGCGGATGGCCACAGCACTTGTTGGTACCAAAGGGTACCAAGGAAGGATACCGCATGGATATGTTCATCATGATCTCAGACTACACTGGTGACAAGGTAAATGATTTCTCTATTTCAATTCATTCGAAGAAGAATATATAAAAATAGATCAACCTTTACCAACTTCCCAAAGGAGGAGACACTTAATACGACTGCTATATTTATTTTATTTTTGAAACTCAGTTATTTATAATGCCTTATTTATGTGTTAATGAGAGATTAATGTGGTTGCGCAGGTGGAGCAGGAAGAGTCAACAGGCTGCAAGGACGCGCAGAGCTTCTGCGGGCTGCGGGACCGCAAGTATCCTGATGCGAGGTCCATGGGCTATCCATTCGATCGCAAACCACGTGCGGGCGTGGAAACCCTCGGTCAATTCCTCACTGGCAACATGGCTGTCACCGAGATAACCATACGCTTTACGGACACCGTTGTACCGCGCAATAGGGCTGGAAGCCTCGGAAATGTCCTCACCTTAGCTTAAAGCTTAAGTGCACCATCGACCGCCCTCGGACTACCACCACCTTCACCTTTCTCACTCAGCAGCTCAGTGAGTTTTGAGATATCAACTCGTATCTGTCCTACTTCCCCGTAGTTTGCAAACTAGTTTTTCTTCAATTTGCAATATTCCAAGCCTGATAGTTTCGATAATTTCAAAGTTTACTTCAAGAGAAATTCGCTTACGCGTGCATGGGGATGGTGATGGTACTTTGCTCGGCGGAAATTTCTACCAAAGACCGGATTACATTAAGTTTAATCGCTGGCTTTTTGCACGTGTCTAGCTATATCGAAAATTCGACGTAATCTATATTTACTCGCATGGAAATGTAAGCGGTCATGGAAATGCTAGCGGTCCTTGGCAAAGTAGAAGTTCCGAGCTTACCAGCTCGGGATTATATTAACTTTCACCGCTGATTTTTGCATATACCTTGGTACATCGAGGTTTCGACGTAATCTGTATTCATAGAGTATCCCGTAGATACGTAAGTTTTTCCTGCATGCCAAACTTTTTCCCTCACAGTTCCTGGATTATATACGTACGTATTCTAGCCCGCACTAGCTAGTGTACCTAACGTACTCTCTCGACTGTGCGAAGTGCTCAACCCGCTCACAAAGCAGAGTTGCAATTCCATTCTTCCGCGATGCAATTTGCAGGCTGATTCCGAACAAAGTTACCGGGAAAATTGCGTACTGCAAGGGCTAGCCGGACAATAGCACATTTGCAAGTTATTAGTAGTAACGCGGGTCTCAAGGAATGCACAGCAGTTGTAACTTTGCTGGCCCAGCTGGCAAACGGAAGTTCCGGCGCGCTAGTTAAACTTACAATTTCGGGATGTTCGGCGAATTTTTTGTAGACGTTAAATATTAGTTCATAATCACGAATCCATTTAGTGGCGGACATTTATGGTGTCGGGAGATAAAGGATAATAATAAGGGGCGGGGGGGAAAGGGAAGAACGTTGAAAAGCAGTAAATTGTATGTCGCGTTGGCTGGCTAGCATATGCATTAAGGGGTTTATGGGGTTTCCAAGCGGGGCTCACGTAGAATTTCAAGCTACTCCTTTTCGTTTCCTGCTTCCACCAGTCATCCGGTTCCACCCCCCATTGTTTACCGTTGCCGCAGAGCAGCGGATCGCCCTCGCTCCGCTTATTTTCCCTCCCGAAACTTTTCCCGGCATGCATGCACACACACACCGCACGATGGGGCATTCTATCTCGTAGTAAGAGCAAGTTGTAAAATGTAAAAAAAAATGACGCTTGTATATGGCAAGATGAAAATAAAGATGAAGATGACAGGCAGATTGGAGTGGTTCTTTCGATTGCGCGCGTGCCGAGCACTGTCTCGGCGGAGATGAGAGGCTGAGCACTTGGTCCAGTGCTTCAGACATGATTCGACACGCACACAGAGCCTGTCTCGCCTCGCACACTGATCCTAACAGATCCTACATTATTCGTTGACGCGTCCAGTAGTCTCGACTGACTGAGGCGCCTCACTTTCCTTTCCTTCCTCTAAATACATTTATCACGCGTTTGTTCCGCCCGCGTGGTCGGCCTCTCACCGGCAGACAGACGTGGATTTATTCCACGGCGAAACCCGAGAAATAGGGCCGGCCTTGACGAAGATAGATAGAAGATCAGCGAACGCACCTCCTTTTCGCTCAGCGCGATATCCTATATCCCGCTGAATCTATTCTCTCAGCATGTTTAAGGATAGCACTTATGATAGTCTTGCCAGAGATTCATCGCGAGTATGTTACCCTAACAAATGGCTCGAGCATGGTTGGGAATTACTAATGGTTTCGAGGTTTGACCATCATTTTCCTCTTTGGTCATTATTCATAAATATCGTTTTATTTTAAACTCGTATTAACTCATACAATTGGTAAAGCAATTATGTCCATTAGAAATTGGCCGTGGAATAGTTGGAGTTGGCCATTTGTAATATGTCAGTATGAAAATGATGCTAATAACAGGGCTAAATTGGGCTGAAGCCTGTAATAGCTCCTGTAATCCATATCCATCGGTCACGCACTCAATGTCCATATCCCCGCGCTGGCACACTCAATTCAACCGCTCAGAGGTATAGCAAGGAGATCGATGGAGTTTAGGTATCCGAGTAAGTGGCGAGGCGGCTTCTGCCAGTAGTCGGCCCACGTTTGATCGGCCGGCGGCTTTTACGAGGGGGAATTCCATCGCGGCATTATATTTACGGCTCTCGTAAATGGCCAAGTATTAAGAAAGGCGCGTAACACTCGGCCGGGCGATTTGGTCGCGCGAGTTACGAGGATGACAGGAAGCCAACGGGAGGAAAACAAGCGTGCTGAGGTGGCGGGTAAACGCGGGGATAGTTCGGTCTAATGTCTTAGCCGCCGCCGCCGTCGCTGCCGCCGTCGCTGCCGCCGCCGCTACAGCGAGATCTTACTAATTAGGAGTAATTAGGGTTGAGCGGTGCGCGTGTGCAGGTGTGTGCACCTTAAGCATGCGCGCATCGTAGCAATATGCTGTCCTAATGCTGGCATTAGCGCGACCCGGGTAAGCGACGTTCGTTAAGTTTTATCACACCCCCGAGGATTACCGCAATAGCCCAACCGAGATCCCTTTAAACCCAGTACTCACTACTTCTGCCTCTCCAACCCTTTTGGCCCCCGTTCAACACCTCCGCCTCGAACGCCCTCCCTTTGCCTTCGATTTCTGTCGAGATTACGAGCAGTTGACGGATCAAGAAGATATCGGTCGACTCTCCAATTAGAGCTCGACAAGCGGACGTTTCCTCATTAAAAGTCATCGGCACTTCGATGCCGATAAAGCTGTGAGATGATTGACAGTCACCAAGTTTCTCGCCACGGGAATTCTCGTCCGGTGAGAAAGAATCCGGGGGCGCGGCGGGGAGGGGGTGGAGGTGGTGGAGTCGGGGCAGGAGGAACGAGAGATATTACCGGGCGGCGCAGGCCCGGGGCGATAAAAAGTTGGCACGGCGAGGGAGCCAGCCGGCTGGCTGGCTGCTCGGATAAAAAGCTGCGGCATTCAATAACGGCTGAATAATTAATACCCCGGCGGCCGCTGGCACGTATGCCCGGCGATAAATCTCCAAGTTATATTGGCGTTCCCCGGGAAACTATGCGGATCGTCGCGGAACTTGTAACTTTAACGATTAACGCCGTTTGCGCCCCTCGCGCAAACGTCGTCGTCGTTGCCGACGTCCTCCTCCTCGACGACCTCGGTACATCTCCTGTCAGCCGGCTAACGTCGCCTGACGGCGATTACCCTCTCATCCCAGATTCATTCCAGCCTCTCACCGTTTATTGAAAATCCTCCAGTATTCATTTATGAATGATCTGATGATCTTTCTAGTACTGGAATGAACAGCAGTGCTAGCTAGTCTCGGTAAAGTGAAGTCGTTATGCAGAGTTGGTTTCCTTTTAAATTGGAATAAGATTAAGTACCGCCCGTTCGGCTCGTTTGGAGTTGTTATATTTTTCTTCTTTTATATTCAAAGTATAATTCGAAGTATATTTATTAATGTAATGGAGAATAGTTTGTTTGGAATTTTAATTAGAGTATGTAGCATCTGCGAAACAGAGAACAAAGAGTTACATTGAGATCAGCACGTGCGAAAAGACAAGATTGGACGTAAATCCCCGTAAATAACGATGCTCGCTCAGGAGAAATAATGCGCTGGGAATTAGGAGGCAATTATTCTGAGGGATTAGTTGCGCTAATGCCTCGGTGATAATAGTGCCAAGGGGATTGACGTCATCCTAGAGCGCGCTAAATTCGTCATATTGAAAGCTGCTAATTCAGCTCTTGGCCTTACTTAGAGGCTGATAACGCGGATATCGATTTCCGGCTTGACTGGAAATTCAAGAAACCTCCTCTTTTTCCTCTCTGTTCTCCCATCATCCCTCTAATGCCGCGCACACACACACACACATACACACACCTCCCACGCTGTGGATAATATTCAACCTCCGCAGGCGGAGATTATTCCTGCCGCTATGCATAATTCTCGCGGGGGTTAATTAGTCTAATTATGAGGGGACGAAATAAAACGACGGGTGCGATCATATTGCGGGCGGCTGCAACGCTAAACTTGATTACGTCGGATAATAAGTTTTAATTGATATTATGTTGACTGCCTCGGCTCGGGCACCTCCAGCACCGGCAAGATTTGTCGGCTGGCTGCCTAGGGATTGGCTAACCATTTACTCCCCCGTCGCTTCGTGTTGTGTGCGCACCGTGGGAGCACTTTTCTAATTAGATGAAAGCCGCCCGCGCGACTCCATTATCATATCAGTGTCCGGCGCTCAAGCCACCGATTGGCACCGTGTCACTATTCATCGAGACAAGCCAGTGAGTTATGCTGTCATTATTCATCATTACTCGAGCGGATCAGCATCAGGCAGCAGGAATTTTCGAACGATTACAATGGGATTCCCGAAATCAATGGATGAACATCCATTGATTTATCAATAAATGGGAATTGGATAATCATTATTTAAGTACACAGTGACAATTGATACAAGTAGCGAGTGCCAGATAAATAATAGACTTTGCAATCCAAGTGATGCTTACTAAGGTTTCTCTAATGTTCGTATTGTCAGTAAATTCGATTGGATTTTGTAGTGACAGTTTTCCGAAGTCGTCTAGCCATAGGAATGTAAAAGGTTAATGGTAGTCAGCGGTACAAAGGTTCGACACCAGTCTGTCTAGATCCGTATTCATCGGCAGGCGGGCAGAGCCAGTCGGCGGACCAGCAGTCGAAGCAGTCGAAGCAGTCGAAATAAAAATACGCGGAGAGGAATTTCATGGACGTGGTGCATTCCTGTCACGTTCTGTCGAAATAAATTCATATCAGCCCCCGCGAGAGGCAGCATAGAATGGGACTGCATAGTCGCAGGTCGGCAATAGATCGACTAGAATGTACAATGTTCCCTTTACGAATAGCAGATCGACCCGCATTCCTCTCTCATAAGTTCCTTCAGTCTTTCGGCTTATATTTCGTTCAGTCGATTTTATTATTCCGTTTAAAACTATTTCGGATAGTGCGTGCGAACAATTGCGAAGGGATGTGTCGCTGACGGGATGAACAGGTGTGAAGGAATAGGGAAATAGAGAATAGATTCACGGCTATCGATCGGAGTGCTTGAAGGTCTTCGCTGGTGGTCTCTTGGTGTCCTTCCTCCCTTCCTTCCTCGTCCTTCGCGAAGGCGAGCCTGCGACTGTCGTCACTCTCGACGATAAATCGAGTTTGCCAGTAGGTACCGCGCTCGGGACAAAGTTATTATAGTTTCGATTCGATTACGTCCTCGCCGGCACGGTTACGGAGAAAACCGGGCGCCTTAAACCGTCACCCGCTACCACCTACCCTTATTCTCCACCCTCCTCCTCCTCCACCGCCTCTTCTTCGTCTTGGACTTTGCTTTCCCTTCTGTCGAGCGTCTTTCTCAGTTTCCCTTTATCGCGCGATTCTGTCGCTTTCCTTCCACCCCATCCCATGTATGTGCCATTCACCACCTTACAAGCACCGTGTTCACAACATCCCCCTTGGTCTGCCTTGTACTTGTTAGCCCTTCTTGTTATCCCCGCTTCGCCTTGTTTATACCCTCGCGCTCCCTTTTTGCCTTTCAGCATCGTCCAACTTTGTGTAGACACATTGATAGCTAGTTGTACCTCCTTGAACCATCAAACTCCACCGCTTTCCAGTTAATCCTAGCACCGGTACTCGGAAGAAGCAGTCATCCTTCTTGGTCTTGGTGATTCAGGAGGGTTGAAGGTTCGAAGGGATGTTTGGATGCAGATTGGCCCTTGGGAGATAATCCTGATTTGTATCTTGGCACCGGCAATATCTTGCCGAGATTTACATGACTCCCTTCGAATCCATTCCTCTACCAACTGAGATTACTAGCGTCGTTGAAACTTGAATGAAGTATCATAAGTAGAAGCTTGCGTTTCTATAAATTATCTTTCCATCTATATTTGCATAAATATTCCCAGTCTTATTAGAACACTCGATGTAGACGAACTACTTTGATTTGCAATTCTATTTCTTGATTGTCTGTGATTAATCTCAGAGCTCATCTCAAAGTCATCGGTCTCGAACTATGCATACGTATGCGGTTCCCAGAGGATTTGGAGTGAAATTAGCAAGCGTCTGACACTTATTTGGCTGGCATATCAAAGGAATAGCTCTGAGTTCCTTTGGCTGGTGACAGCAGCACAATCGGTCCATTCGATACTCGTATCGCGGTCCGCTTGGAGAATCCGTATCCCTTCCGAGCGAGTAATGGAAAAAGTTGGGGCGGCTGCGGGAGAGCGAAGAAGAGCTCTTCTCAGCTTTTGTTCAACACTGTCTCGATTTCCAAGCGCGCGACATTGACGTACCGACATCTCAGAGTTCGAGATGGGTGTCGATTCCAGGAAGTCTCGAGCTTCTTTCGATCTGTATATAATTCGTTGTTGAATTCGCACTGCGACAGCCGATGCTGATAGTAGTGCTGGATCGAAAATAGAAGTATGCAAAGGTACTTCTTTCATTGTAGCTTGTCCGGATGGATCGATCCGATGCATTCGGAGTTGCAGTCGGTATAAGTTTCGTTCTAGCTTTGTGGCAGCTGTGGTCTGCGCCTCGTAAGGCAAACCTTTCATGAGTAATGAAAAAGCTTTTTAGTTCCCCTTCCCGAAAACTTGGCGGAAAGAGCTTTCTTGCCTCTATGCGTCTGGTGTGTATACATCGGCCGCTCTTTCCTCTAGCCGCGCGATTCTCCTTTCTATTAATCTCACTCCTCTCCCGGTATACGCCTTCCTCTCATCCCCATTTCATCTCAGTTGATAGGAATCGGCGTATTCGTCTTCTAGACCGGCTCTGCTACGGACAATTAAGTGACAGACTTGAGTATTTGCTAGGAACTCTCCCTTTCAGATTACAAGCTTTAGCGAAATAAAGTTTCCTCGCTAAGACTCTGCCAAGGGGTTCCAATGTACGAGTCTTTTAACTCAATAAGAATTTTAATATGATAAAAAGTGTGGTTGAATGTAATTAACGGCAGAGGAAGTATGAGGAAATTACTAAAGAATTCTCGGAATTCTCTCTGCCGCAGCTACGATATTAAAGACAAAACTCAATAAGCTAACTTCACTCAAAAGAAATCGCAGTTTCGCATTTTTTCAGCAGGTTGCCCTTTATTGCTGAGCTTTTTTTTACGAGGGGGAAATGAAAGGGAAAGAGTAGGAGCGCGCGATGAGATGAATTCCAGCTTGCGAAACGGACAAAGTGCTGGCTTGAGGGCGAACGGCGTCGAATAAAGCAGGGACTCAAGGGTTGGTCGACTAGTCCCTTTTGCTGAATGAACGAATGCCCTCTCGAACACACTCCCGTTGCCGGAAGGCGCTGTCGTCGCCGATTTTCGTTGGAGCCAGCCTCTCGATCGGCGATTCTCGAAGCCGCCGATTTGACTTTCAAATTTTCCTCCTCCTCCTCCTCTGCCTGCCTCGCCCTTCCTCGCAAGAGAAAATTTGCTCCTCTCGAAAGCAACGCTCCACTGTCTTGAAGAGACTTTCCCCTCTCACCTATCAGCCTAGATTCGTCGCTTCAAATTGTAGTAGATCTTCGTTATCACTTTAGACGGGGAATTCCGTCGAACTCCAAGTTTCTACAACGCATCATATTTCCCGAACGTCGCTCTTATTTCTCTAGCAGTGTTCGTGACACCGAATTCTCATCGTAGGAAATATTAGAGCAGAGCGCGCGGGATTGCCGACCACCTCCGATACTCCATTCTGTGTGCTGTGTACTCGTCGCCGAAATCTCGAGCGGGAGACACGGACAAAAACTTTACTCTTCGATACCGTAGAATTTATTCGAGCACGTTCGCTCCACGCTTCCCAGCAGAGAAATTCTCGTTACTCCAGCGGAGCGTAGATCGGGCCGTGTGTGTATCGGGATTGGTCTTTTCGAGATTCGCCCGGATGCGTAACACGAGCGAGCTCTTATTTCTTTTCCTTTGTTGCTCGCCGTCAGCGTACTGTTGCGGTCGAGGTGAAACTCTCAAGATCGATAGCCGATGCAGTTTTCCTAGTTGATCTACTAGGTGTACTAGATCATACTATTATTTTTCCCATTCATGGTTCTTATGGATGTTAGACAAGATTTTATTGTTTGTTAGAAAATCCGAAATAGCCATAGAAATGCATGTGTAGAGCAAGTTTTATGGAGATGCTGCAGATTGAGATTCTAATACATTTATATTCTACATTCTGTTATAATAAAATTACATTGAATTATTGACACATACACAAACATAAGACCTCGTACAGCCTTGCATTAGATTATTCCTAATCCTTCAAAGATATCGGCCGAGCCGTAACCAACCACTTTGCTCTGTTATGCTTAAAGCCGCAAAAGGGGGTGACGGAAAGTCCTCTTATAATCCAATTCCCCAGTCGCGGCGGCGAGCAAACGCAATTGGTGCCCCGAAGGATTCGGTTAAGTGCATATTTCATTGACGGCGCCTTTGAAGGTTCGCGCGCCTGCCGTTCGCCCTCATTTTTCACTAGTTTATTTCGCCGTGCAAACAAACGAGTCTTTACCTTCGCCGGTAAATTTTCAATAATTTCACCTTGGCCACGCGCAACCTGAACTTATTTATTTCGGGGAAAAATGTGCGAGTATATTTCGTCCGTTCATTTGGTTGGGGAGTAATAGGAAGCACTTGGCGCACACCACGTCGTCGGAGCGGCATGTATGTTACATTAGGTTTGCTCGGTTGAACTTTACACGGAATGGTGTACGCCCTGCTGGCGTGCAAGGGGGGTTTGACAGAAGATTTGCTGTTGGAATAGCTTGCCCGGCTGACCCACTCGAGCTGGAACGGCCTGCTTGACCACACCAGGGTCGAACTTGGTAGCTGCTTCCCCGAGATGTTCGAGTTCCAGCTTCCAGCCAGAAATTGTTCGCAAGGAACGGCGGCGCGCCGCCGGTTCAGTCGCCCGGGTAATGGGGTGCTTCGTAGTCTAATAGCTCGCTTGATACTCTATTATCCTGTAATATATTGTATATTACACCCTCTTACGCTATTATATTTTATTATCCTAGTACATATATTTCACTCTCACGTCGACATACAAACTGCAGACCTGATTGGCCGATCCATTGCCCATTACAACTTAATTGGCAGACCTAAAACCGGTGAACGGGCATGTGTCGCTGAAGTGAATCACGAGAATGGCCAGCGAGCTAATAAAAAAAGCGAGCTTACTCGTAATAGTATCGAATTACACAAATCCCGTTCACCGCTCGTATCCGAGCCGATTGACACTGGTGAGAGCCGATTGGGATTTGCATTTATATTAGTTAACAGATCTGGACGCACGTGGATAACGACTGCTACCACTCGCTTATTCCCTCTCAATCGCAGCAGAATCTGGTAATAACAGTTTCGGCTTTAAAAATCCGGGAATATATCGAGAGCATTAAGAGGCTCTTTAAAATGGGGAATAAGATTCTCGCTAATCAGTGTAAAAGTTTCCTTAGCCCGGCGAAGAGCTGTCCATTGAAGTTGGTCTATCGGCCGGCGAAATGCGAGCGCCAGGAGCGGCATTGAGGGCGCGGGCGAAACCGATAGCAAAGATTCCAGCCATTAACTTAATGAGTACGCAGTCCCTTCCCGGTTAGCGGGAAGGGGTTACTGCACGAAGCTGCCGCATCCATCAAAAAGCTACCGATAGAAAATCACCGACGAAATACCGAAACGCTTTCCCGAATTAATAGAAATTGCAGTGATACTTTAAAGCGGAAATCATAATTGCAATTGAAGAGTGCCCCCAGACTTCCAATTTACACTGCGCTTTCTCAGTTAATGAGATACCCTGACTATGACCTTTAAACTCCCTAATAATTTCAGTTCATCCTCGACTGGAAGCCCTCTGATTTACCTTGCGCAATTGTGCTCGGCGCTACACGTAATTAAATACCGGATCCATGGGAGTGTCCTCCTCTCAATGAATTGACACTGCGGCATGAACGCAAACATACGTAAATCGCATTGCCCGGAAGTCCTCCTGTCCCCATTTGTCCCCCCTTTGACGGGGATGGACCGCTCAAATATCTCGGCGAGCCCTGTCAATTTGCATTACGAGCTACAGCCGCCGCAGTGCTCGCTTGATGGCTTTTCGACGAGACGCTCAGTGTTTTTCCCTCCCAATATAATATGGTAAAGCCAATCGCACGAGCACCATCATGTGCCCCCTGTGATATTCGCCATTTATTTAAATTCCAGCAACAGACACACACGCGCAATGAAAAATGCATTAATTAATTTCCAGGGCGTATTATACACTGCTAACACTGATAAAATATATACATTTATTATTCAAAAGCATCGCATGATAATATCACGAATGCGTAGATTTTATGTTGCATGGATTATTGTACCCTCGAAAGCACAGATTTGATAATCAATGATTCGCAGATACGGAATAAAGGGAGAAATTGAGACCTTTGATGCATTTGTATCTGGTTCGCATTTAACGATTAAAAGCACTTTGCATACTTTGACCTAATATCGGAGTTATTCCAGATATTTGAATCAAAGCCGTAATGTAATTACACTTCCGGTGAAGATCCAATGCGAATGCTTAATTTTTCCGCCTATAGGGTGGCACCATCTACTCATTGAACCTGTCCTTGGCATTGGCGAAGACTTCAGTTCCCTTCAAGCGCTTCAGGCGGTTTGGGCGCGAGTGTCATCATCTGTGATATTGGTCCATTTACACTTTTAGGTTACCTTGCTACTCTTCGAGTGCGCTCTCCAGTATATCTAGACTTCGGTAATTAATAACTTACAGTATATCTCTTCAGATTAATCATGATAAGATGATTGGCATCGCAATTATAACATACGTACTTCGGCACAGTGCTGGAGAATTCGGCTTGCATACTGTGCTGTGCAGTGACGGCGTCCGTTACGAATGATCGGAGACGTCGTGGTCAAAGGGTTACTGAATATTGCAGGGCACCCTGGGGCGGTGAGTGCTTCGATTAATCAGTGATTAATGCATAGTGGAAGACGCCCGAACCTAGCACCATTGCCGCGTGCCTATCACTCACGTTACAATACTGCATTATTGGACTCCTGTCAATCACCAACTCCGCCTGTGTTTGTTTTGCGCCCATGTTTCGCTGCCTACAGTCCGAGACATTTTAACTGCCACGATTGTCAGCTAGTGTGCAGAGTTTCTGCAGATTGATTGAATGGTTTCATTTAGATTTGGCGTGTGCCAGATCGCTCGCCTGGTACATGAATGATGAAGTATGACGAAGTGCATTTTCCACGTTTATCTGTGTTAATCGTAATGTGTTGCGATGTCTGCGATGCGAGACGATTTAATTGCGTCGATTTCGTATTAATTTGTGGGATTTCCGGAGGTTGATCGCATATTTTAATGTAGATTCGACGTGTGCCAGGATCGCTCGCCAGGTATATGGGTGATGAAGTACATTCTCCGTGTTCGATCGTGTTAATCGTAATGGCGGTAGTGCGTATAAATCTGGCATGCCAATAGCACCCACAGGGTGACCACACATCTTATTATGTCTGCCTGGCTCCCCCCATTAATTCAGATCTACTTCGATTCGAATTAAAATAGGACGATTGAATTATCAATCATTATCAATGAGAGCAAATCATTTTTACTGATATCTATTACCTAGTATCATGTGAATCTCGCAATTACACTACTAATTAATTATATTATTAATTAATTGAATTGATGATTAAATTACCAATTGAATTATTACTGACTAATTTTCCAAAGTTTTGCATTATTACAAAGTGCTTATAAAGTCAGCAGTTTGAGAGAATCGTCAAAATTTTAGATATAAAGTACTTCTCGTGAATGTGTAATGGGAATCTTTTCGCTGATTCTTTTTAAATTCCCAATCAGTAATTATAATACGTTAATGGGACTTGTACCACATTTCTTGCGTGTACAATGAACTTATCCGAGGGTGATGGACTTGTGTCTAAAATCAGTGACACACAAAGGCTTGGAGGGCGTGTGTGCCCATTCACATACTGGCTTTTAGTTGGCGGATTTTTGGGTCAGCTTGAGTTATCGGGGCGAGCGAAAGGAGGGCGATTCGTGCGTCGAAGCCATTGAAAGAGAGTGTCTCGTTAGCCCACTCGCAGTACACAGGCGCTACACACAGCCTCGGACTGACAAAGGCCGCTTTGTCTAATGGTACGTTTTCGCGCAACCGATATCGACACCATGCTCCAGAAAGGAGCAAGCAAGTCGGATGAATCGTGCGTATAAACAGAGGAGACCTGTTGTTTGGGGAGTGTTAGGGGAAAAGCCAGTGGAGAAGGGTGTTCACCTTCCTTCTTCCGTTGGCGGTCGGTTGAGTGCGCTTATTGTTGGCTTCTCGGAGAGAAGCCGAAATGTGCCGGTCCCATTCGCCTACTGATTCACGGATCCACCAATTTATCTGGCGAGTGCAGTACTACGTATTTCAGGGGAGAGAAGTGCGAGAACTCGCTTACCTCGCAAAACCGCTTCCCATTTTCTCCGGCGAGTGATAGCGCAACCCCGCACGGAAATCCTGTTTCACTAAACGAGCAGAACTCGAGATCGCTTCTCTTTTTCGTGTTTTTTCCTTCCTCCCGCACTCGCTTGCAGTGCGAAATATCTCAGTATTCTTATTATCGTAACATGCAGTCGATCGCCTTGAAAGACACGATAATGGGGAACATTGCCAGTGATTGTCTCGTTTCGCCTGTTATCTGTCGGGAAAATCGCGCGGCTCGTTTCCTGCCCGCCAGGACTCTTGCTCGACTTCCGAGTGTCGTTCCCCGGGTGCCGCCGCGAACGAGAGCAGCCGCTCGATCGATTTCACGTCGTCGGTATTACCAATTGATTCGTCGTCGTGGTACACGCCGGTTATCGGAAAGTTATTAGGAGCGCATTTCTTGCAGGCTTTCCTGATGCGTCGACGCCTTCATCCCTTTGCGACCTGCCACTGTTGTTATTAGTTCTCTTGCGACGCGCCGCGTCAGTTCTTCGGCTGCTGTATTAAGAAGTGTTTCATTGCATTGACACAGACACAGTCGTTTGCATTGTGGCACACAAATTGCAATGCCAGTGTTTCCCATTATTGCAAAATACGTGGTCGTATTTATTTAGTGTCCGTGATATTTTCCCTTGGCACCGAAATCTAGTTTCGGCGATGTATTAAATTAGTTTGTAATTAAAACAGTACAATAGTGTAAAATAGTAAATGGGCAAGATTAATGGCAGTTGCTAGAAAGATTTGAAAGGAAGTGTTTAATGAAAGTGTGTGGCTATTCTGGAAGTGTGAGTGCATTGTTTTACGGTGATTAGTTTATCCAGATGATTCGTGAGCCTTGGCGCGGTAAATTGGCTTAGCGTCGCGCCGAATTTTTTCGACAAGCGACGCGTCTATCGTAAAGCGTCAATTTTAGTTTCCGTCACGCAAACGGACGGATCTGACGGGCGCGTACTTCGACTATCGGATTTAAATTTGAGCTTGGAGGCGCGTTTGCGCCCGGCAAATGTCGCATGCTCGACGAATACCTCTCGAAGGCCCCTGTGCGCTTTTCGTTCGGTCTCGTTTCATCATATCAAGCGAGCGGGCGAGCGTCACATCCTAAAAGCATGCCGATTCGTCGAGGGTATCGGTAATTAGTCAAACGAGCGAGAGAACAGGAAGTTTTATGAGATATAGCGCGAGCTTTTACGCAATTCGTTTTCGTTAATTCCTCTCGGACAAGTGCGGAACCTCGGTCCGATTAACAGCCGAGTGCGCATTGATTCGCTCCAGTCGAATATTGTGGCTTACCGGATAGCTGATGTGTTTGGGATCAAGCCAAATGCATCACATTTTCGGAGTCACTATATTCAATTAACTCAGAGTACCGGCATATGTCGGGATAATCAACTAGACTTCATCCTGCCTTTAAAAGCACTCGGCAAATTTGTAGCGCGCAAATATTGGCCACGGACCTTGCCGCTTTTCCGACACTTTTCGCACTCACAGAATCGAGTGTACTTCGCTGGCTTCGATAGAATGACAGAGGCTCGAAAATATCGAGCACGAAAAAATATATTTACAATTTTACATCCAACATTTTATTTACGTGATGTCATTAATTCCCTAGGAATATTACCACGATTTTTCTATTGTGTCAAACGAAATATATACGTAACATGGTACGATCTTGTTCGGGCGAAAAAGTTTGGGCGTCACTCGAGAAGCGAAAAGCCGCGCGGGTTTGGTTCATCCGAGGGGTGCCAGGAATCAGGGTATTTTCGGGGAAACCGTGTCACAGTCGGTTGCAGCGCAATTAACGTGGGCTTGTTGGCACAATTAAAAAGGATGATCCCGGTCAAATTCGCCATTCAGTCGTTAGAGAATATCGCCGGGACTTTTTCCCATTGGAGGCATTGTCCCGTGTCGAATCGTAACGCGGCAGACTCACGTGCGGCCTGACACTATAATTAGTAATAACCCGTCTGCCGGAGTCGGAAGCAGTTGATCGGAGAGCGAGCTGCCAGTGGCCAGTGAAATTTGATCAATCCCCAGATGATTAATTAAATCGGCAAACCAACCGGCGGGCGGCGGCGCGGAGGTCCGTCTGGCATTGGATCGGACCTCATTGGGCGATCGTATTCACCGAAAAATGCGGTTTGGCACTGGAGTGCTTAATTCCAGGCCAGGTTTATCGAGAGCCTGCCTGCCTGCCTGTGCCTGCTTGATTAACCGGTAATCCAGTGCCAAGAGTAATTTCCGAGTGGATGCCGGGGCTTTCGTCTTGACACCACTCGCCACTCGATGCCACCGTTCCGCGCTAGTCTGTGTGTGTGTGTGCGTGTGTACACATAACGCGGGCTTTCTTGCTTAATGGGTCACTGTGTACTTCGCACCGCCACGAGACTTTAGTTTCCAGCGGGAAAATCGGCCGCAGATTGAGCACCCACCTATCCACCCACATAGCCGATCTACTCTCTCTCGCTCTCACTCAGCCACTCGCTTCGAACGACGAGAAATTTTCAGCGAGGAATTTGGGTCGGCAGATTTTATATTCGCTGTGCGGCGCAAAGTCCTAGCCCGGCACTTTGCGCCGGCGTTCACTCGCTCGATTGAAATATTCGTCGAGCAGATTTGGTGTTCGGCTGGCAGGTATCAGGGATATTCCACTGGCATTCATTGCCCGCCCTCGTACATCATAGGCGGGTGTATCAATCGGTGAAGCTTCCGCACGTCAAACTTCTCTCCTTCCTCGAGATGTATGTGATATATACACGCCTTCGAAGGGGAAGAGAGTTCCTCTCTATCTTTTTTGCCGGTGCCCTCTCACCCGATCGGCATCCGGAGCGTTCTCCTATTCCACTTGATCGATTGGAATCCTCTCCATCCCACTCTTTCTTAGCCGGATACATGTGTGCATACGTGCGATCAGAAAGCGATTATGGGATATTAGTTTGGAGCAGCCTGTGCCACATACATTGAGGGATAGCATAAATCTGGAGCGAAAGTATTGTCAATACTGCACTCTCGAAATCGAACGACCTACTCTACGAGCACTACTCTTGCAAAATAGTCCTCTTGGGCTCTTCCTCATTTTCTCGCTATTGATGATCGGATAGATTTTCACGCGGCATTCACGCCCTACCAACCAAGATTTCTAGGCTCTCGCGAACTCCCATATGTTCGAACCTACCTGAGCCAGCAATTATCCGGCCCAGGTAAGTCTTCCCGGATTGACGCGTGATCTGATTCATCCCTTCCGCTCTTTCCCCAGGAACCCTGATATCGTAAAACTATTATTTAGAACGCAATTCGATCCGTAAATCAATCCGACAATGTAGCTATTCACGAAAACGTACAGCAATTGGACAGCAATTAATGGGTTTATTTTATAGAGATGAAAAAGCTCGTGAAGAAGATATCAAAGCGTACACAAAGAAACGAGAAAACAGTCTTGCGCGGATAGCTATTGTTAGTTGGTTGGTGGAAAGGCTGGGAAAACTATACGTGAGCAGAGTTTATCCGCAACGAATGCGGGCTTCGCTTTTAACCGTGAACTGTCACGCGTCAACATTCGACTTTACTGGCGTCCCCGTTTCTCTACGCGTTATTCCGTCACCAAGCACGTATAGGACTCTCTAGCTGTTCGCCGATGCCTGCCCGGTATTCCGATAATAAATATCCGATAAACGTCCGGTTGAAATTCCAACGTTGCGAGTTCTCGTCCGGTGAAGCTCGCTCGAGCAGCTAGAGAAAGATACAAGATTATCTCTAAGGCGGATTATTCCGGTGGCATCAGGGAGAGGGGCCAGCTTTCGAAGCATTTTGAATCAGCATGATAAATCCGACTGGCCAGAAATATTCGCCAGGCTGGCCCTGCAGATGATCCTATTGGCATATCACCAGCACGGGAAACTTGATTCCGGGCTCAGCTCTGCTTCGGATCGATATCGAGATCGGATGTCTCCACTGTTTTGACTTTGCCCGAATAACGCGGCAACTTGATACTCCATTGCTATTAAGGGGCTCCATAACCAACCCAATCATTTTCCTTATTATTCGAATAATAGTCGAATAATCCTCGGATTAATCTTAGTAATAAATCATAAGTGTTAAATTAGTACCATTTACACTGATTAAAATAAGTCTGCAAATATTCGTTCATCATTCGAGAAGCTCCACTTAAATAACTCCCGATTACATTTCAAATTACCTCGTTAGATAAATTATACATCATTTTTCACGTAATTCATCGTGTTTGAATTTTAATTACTTATTAATTCACACCAGTGATGGAGTTAGGATATTTCAGTAGCATTACAATGACTATCGCCTACGTAGGCGATAAAGTATCTCTTCTCACGATCACACTTGCGTCAGGTTGTTCGCAGTGTCGGTGCGGCGGTAAACGAGCGGTCTGATCACTCCTTGACCTGTTCTACTTCGCCGTTGTAACCGAGATACGCGCACTGCGCTAGTCAGAGCAGGCTGCGCGCTAGATAATTCGAGAGTTACGATAATAGGTGAATTAACTGAGAGCGTATTGTCGCCACGGAATAAATCGGACGAGATCGGGCGGATCTATTCTTTTGCCTTACAATGTAATTTCGTGCTAACGAGAAAATTCTGATTACCACGGCCGACGGCCCTCTGAAGTTTCGCGAGCTCTCTCCTCATTGCTTATGCATTAGCCCGATAACAATGAAGGAGCGCGCGTCGGGTAATGAGAGTTTTCGATGGCCCGTGACTAGTCATTGGAATTGGTTCATTCGCGTTGGGCCGACCCTTAATACTTTGGACAAAGAGACATTGTCTGACACATTAGACCTCCTCATAGTGCCCGTAGATTTCATAGCTCTCTCAGATGTGTACAATAGTTCCTACTCGAACTTGGAGGGTTGGCGGAGTGCTTTGAGCTTTGAGTGCTCCTGAGTGCCGACTGTTCGACCTGTCAGTGAGTGGCTATAGAGAGTGCACAGTGATTGCGTAATAAACAATACCGAACGTTTATATTGTTTAATACGTTATCAAAGTCCATTTTTATGAATGGAAAAGTATTTATAATAAGAAATTAATCTTACCGAAATCTTTTCTAAGAATCCTAACTTCAAATATTATATAACAAAATTTGAGTTTTAGTGACTTCGACGATGTCGAAAGTTTTAAATATGGGTGAGAATAAAAGTACTATTTCTAGTTTGAAAGTTTTCACGAGTGAACGCGTCGGAGGTTGCTTTCGCACTCGATGGCGAGCGTTCACACCCGTCTATGATGATTCACTAACCAAATAAAGTGAGTGCTGACAGACTAAGCATGCGTGTGGGAGGATGCGAGAGAAAGAGAGAAAGAGCGTGCGCCGGTGTGTTTGCGTGGATGATAAAACACGAGCGAAAATCCATTGGGTGCCTTTGAATGAGTGGCTTTGCTGGGATTACGAGACGAGTGCGGGCCGATTCCAGCCTCTCTTTCATCGAGGGAATCTTGCCTCGTCAGCAGGAAGGTTCGGAAGGATCAGGAATTATTCAGCAGTTTTACGGAAAGGGAGACCGCCAATCGTGTATATGACGAGTGGATGCGGGATAAGCGAATGATTTATAATTCAGTGGAAGGGCAGGCGCGCGGGAGCGAGCGAGCGAGCGAGCGAGCATTATCAGTCAATAGTCGATATATGTCGCTCGGATAAATTTAACAGACCGTGTGCGGAACGACATGCCTGGAATGGGAGGCTGACAGACACGCGTGTACCATACGCGCGCCGAATGAAAAGCTGATCAACGTACGGCCAATTTCTCGACAGTAAACATCCCGGGATGTCGATCAATTTCACTCGAACCGCCCCTGGCACACATGCTATCCATGCCCGCAACGAAACATTGCAAATGTTGGTTTGTAGAGGATGCAAGTTCCGCTCGGCACAGTGTTCAACTTCCTGTGGAAGATGAAGGACCGATGGTATGAATAGTAAAGCAGTGAATGCGATTGCCGTTACTGTGCCTTTCAGTAAATTGCTCGGGAAATTAACGACGCGTACTACGCTTGCAAAGATTTCAAGCACGCTTTTATCGTAAGCAGGAAATACTCGTACCGACTGATTCGAATCGAGCTTAATACGAAACTCGCCGTTTCAAATGGGATCTTAAAGAAAACGTCAGTCAACGTCGTAGTCGGTTCGCTTTTTCCGTGAACCATATCTTCGCCGCTCGGCGAATTCGAGCGTACTTTCTTCCGGCGTTCACGCAGTTATCGCTGCGATCCATTTCTGCGAGAGCATCTTTCACGCGGTATCCGAAAACGATTAACTGCCGAAAAGTGTGATAAGAATTCAGCTGGGCGGACCCGATGAAAACTCTACTGGGAATCGACTAGCGCCGTTTGTTAGATCGGATTGATTTGCACCGAAAAGTACTTTACTAGTTTCTCTCTCTCTCTCTCTCATTCTTTCACCATCTCGTGAATTTCTGCGGTTTAGCACGTATGCGCGATAGTGAATGCGGTACAAGGCGTAAATAAATGGCCGACAGTTTCACGGCTGTTCGTTTATTCTGCTCTGGTAAAAGCGTCATTGTTTCATTCGGGACACGATAAAATCCTTGAATTGGTAATCGAGCGATGCAGGCGCGCGCGCGCGCGCGTCCAGATTCCACTGAATAATTTCCATTTTTCCAAGAGGAGAAACATGTGCCACCAGGTTACACGCCATGTTTTCCAGGCGTCACACTGCCTGGCTGTGTAATGCCTGTGGAACGCTGATTTTCCATAACACTCGGCTTTTCGCTTGAACAGCCTACTGCAATCAATTTTACCCTGAGTATTAAACACAGTGGAGTGCGCTTTGCATAGTTGATATGGCATTGAATCCATCTTTAATTCAAGCGAGCAGTGAAACGAATTATCGGGATTCTTGTCTGTCGGAACTTCTCCGAGTTTACCTTTCAGTAGAATAAGTGTCTGATAGCTGCGCTCTCATTTTTGGTAGGAACAAACACTGCATTAGAGAAATAGTTTCAATCATGTCGAAGCAATTTAACTCTTTGAATCACGATAAATCAGCCGTAAAATTGCTTTAACATGGAATGGTTGGTTTAAATGTAGTTTCCTGGTAAGACCACCTTAAACGCAAAAGCATCATAAAACAGTAATAGTAATAGTAGGAAGCATCAGCTGTAAAGCGAAAACGCGCGGTCTTTCTCAGGCAATTGAAACTTTGGGGGCGAATCGAGTGTTCAGCCGACTCGCAATGGGGGCGATGGGGGAAGTTTCAGTGCGTTTGCACACTTTAAGTGGTAGCGGAGCCAAGGGGGGGAACGGGAGAGCCGGGAACACATTATTGCGAATTCGGGAATAGCGTTGGAAGTGGAGCGTTGAACGCTCGTAGAGCAAAGATCCTTCGGAGAGTTAACTTCTTTAGAGAGTTCCTTCATCGGAACAGTTAGGTGGCGTGTCCATCTGCGATCGGGGCACTCGATCTGCCCGGTGAATTAGTCCATGGAAACGGAGAAATACGCGGCCGTCTTTGTTTGCTGCTCGAGAGAAAATGTCAATGGGTTCAGCAAGACAAGTCAATTAATTGGAGTTCGCTGTATAACTGCTTTCTGGGAGTAGCGCGCGCGAGGGAGAGAAGGCGTCCTTCCTCTGTCAAAGAGAGCGAAGCGTTGACGTAAAACTCTGGAAAGCAATTACCGCTGACGTAGCTAGCGGCAGACTTGCGTGAAGCTTGATTTTACATTGTACTTAATACACTTTCGCCACTCGCCAGCGCTAACTGCTCCCAGTAACGCGGTCACGCGTTCCCCTTTTTAGCCTTGTCTCCAACTAGAATCTCCCTTGGAAATGTGGAAGAGCCACAAAAGGTACAGATTGTTAATTTAAGGCGAAGCTTTTTCCACCGTTCCCTCATGCCACACTTTTATCATACAACGACTACCGTGCCTGTCGGTGATCTCCTGCTCATTACATTTTCCTTCACTCTCCCTTTTTCTGGCTCGCTCGATGCTCAGAGCTTGCTGCCGCTTAACTTTTCAAAACATGCTGTTCATAGAGGCGCGCGATGAACTTTCTTCTTTCGATGGAACGCGCGTTGCTTATGCATGGTGTATCGCGTTAACTATGATTTAGGTCAGCGGAGAGCTTTCATTGAACACGGCCATCTCCAGGTAAATTCTGTGCTCTGACACCGGACGGGGATGCTTGCCGATATGCATCCACACGTGCGTCTGGTGGCAGCGTATGCGAACGTGCCCTCATACCGAGACTCGCCCTATCTTATCCGGGCGAACGTGTTGCAAGCCCATTAGAGAAGTGGTGTACACTCGTGCGACCGAGCTCGTTATCGTGTTCTCTCGCTGAATGGCCGACGATTGTTGCGATAAACGATAGGTGTACGAGGGACTGCTAGAGTTCAGCTGCAGTCGTTCGTCAGGAGAACTTGGCGCACTCCCATCTCCTGTTCAAAACTCTCTCTCCTCCAACTACTTGTTTATCTTCAATTCGGATTTACACTGAAAACAGGCTCATATTTGAAAAATGATTTTATTCAGTTTAATGGATATAATGAATAATATACTCGCGTTGGCATAAATCAGGATTACATATAAATGGAGCGTTACAATATCAAGCGAGCTTTAACCCTTGGATGAAGTAGGTATTTTCAAACTCTTCTTTAGAATGGGATCGCTCGCTCCACTTTCCTTTAAGGATTCCAGAGAATTAAGTGACGCCATCGAGGTAAAGTAGGCGTCGACGCCGAAATACTTGGGTCTCTCGGGAGATAGGTGAGGATGCCGGGCGTAGGTGTTGATGTCTCGCTCCCCTAAAGTTATGCTGAGAAATTCATGGCTCGGAGAAGTGTGTGTCGGGCTCGAATGGAGTTAAATCGAGGAGAAAGGTAGATACGAACCATCCCCAGAGAAAGGTATAGCAGGGCCGTTCTATTCGCTGTGGAAATTGTGGCGGCCGAATATGGCGAGCTACATTTTTCGGGATCACACTAGAAACAGGAATTCTCATGGATCCTTCTATTACTATCGAGAGGCCCTCGCCATTTATGGCTTCGATGATATCGTCCTCTTCTAGATAGGTTCCTATCTTGTCTTTCCCTCTTTCCCTCTCCTTCTCTCGCTTCAGTTGGAGGATTAAGCTTTTTTGAAACGACTTCCACTTGCTCCCGATAAACCACCCTCTTTCTCCGCTTTTCAACGGGGATTCCATTTGACCCAATTAATCAAGAAACCAAACATCGCTTGGCAATTAATATCGCCCTCCCCTCTCGCTCTTTTATCCATACACTCGGCGGATTCTCTTGACTCGCTCAGTTCTCGTTCGTTTTCCCCGCGATGCCTGCACTCCTCCCGGTTTTTCGACCTTTTTCCAGCCGCGCACTTTTTCGTTTCCCTCGAGGGCCCGCGGTACGCGCTGAGCCGACACAAGTACGCGTGTCGTACATACAGGCTTAAGCGAGTCCTTCCCCCGCAATGAAATGATAATCGCAATCGTTTACATTTACTTATTACTGCGCTCCCGCAAAAAAAAAGATGGCAGAATCTTTTTACGCATTTTGTGCAAACTGTTCAGTAATTTATAACTGGCGAGATATATTTTTATAACAGTTTGCGAGTACAGCTTTGAAGGGACATTTTCAAATAAAATTTTGAAATAATCCCTCGAGGGCGCTGGTGTCATTTCGGCCCTAGAGACTGTAATACTCGTAGATTACAGGAATATACAGGCAAAAAGATAGAGTCGAGATGAGAGACGCGCTGGAATTTCGGGCTTCAGCCAGTATGACCGTAAGTTTGCAAGGAGGGTGACTTACATCGTGGCACGCGAGTACCCCACCAACTTTAATTCTCATCTTCACACCCTTCCTTTTACCACACATATGCACATTCACATCGCCTCACGTGTCTGTGTGTTCACGTAAACAGCTCGGCAAGCATTCCGATTAAGCCCTACAGGAAGCCGGCAGCCATCTGCCTCCCGAGAGAGAGCATACATATAATCGAGAGCATTCCATTTACCGACTTTTTCCAAGCTGTTTTGTAAACTTCCACTCACACTGATTTCATACCAGACATAATAACATCGAACATTTGATTTATCATTTTGAGTCTCCAATTATCTGCAGTGAGATTGGATTAACCTGAGGGAGCATCAGAATTCAGATAAGCTCGATTGAAACAGCGACGTAGACGCTCCTGTATTTCCTTTAGCCGCAGTATGTGTGTGTGTCTACCGAATTCCTTACGCGTTTACGTTGAAACCCTGAGAATTCGGGGAATCTGAGTGGAACGCGGACTGTTACTACAAGGCGAATTAGTTGCGCGAGGAAGAGCCGTTCCGACTAGAACAGTTCACTCCTCGACGTAAAACGAGAACAGTTCCTCGATGTAAAAAAACATTACCCACCAAATTTCAGCCCGTGAAATATACGGGAAGTATAAAAAATATGAGAAAAACCGTGATAATTCCCAAAAAATCGAACTTTAAAGGCAGTTTTTTTTAGTGTTTTCGATAGAAATCCGGACTTTTTTCGACGGATTTCTTGTTTTCTATCCGTTTTCATTCATAAACAATCGATTCCTGAAGAAAAAACCCGAGTTCGGGGACCTTCGAAAAATCGTGAAAAAATCTGAAGGGGTACCCCTAGAGAAAAATTTGCCGAAAAAAAATTTTTGAGCTAGGGCTCTGGAATTTTTATGGTATCTTCCTTGATGCAGAAAAACATTACCCACCAAATTTCAGCCCCGGGAAAGGTCGGGAAGTCCAAAAAAAAAAATAAAAACCGTTAAAAATGAGCAAAAATGGACTTTTCTGGACGGTTTTTCGACCCGTTTTCGTTGCAAATCCGGACTTTTTTTCACGGATTCTTTGTCCTCTATCCACCCTGATACGAAAACAATCAAAATATCCCGGGTTCGGCCGATTTTGAGAATCTTGAAAAAATTGACCATTTTCGAGGGTCGACAATAGGTGAAAACCTAAACTTTGAGCTAGGGCTCTGAAATTGATATCACTTCTTCCTTGACGCAAGGGCACATTCTCCACCAAATTTCAGCCCCGGGGAAGGTCGGGAAGTCCACCAAAAAAAATAAAAACCGAGTAGTGGAAAGGGAAAGAAGCGCAATTTTAATCTACTCTGCGGTTGTTCGAATTGCTAGAGGGTTTCTCTGCATCTGACTGATGCTCAGCTGATAAAATTCAATTAGCAATAGTTAGGGTGAACCATGATAGGGCTTTGATTACAAGAAAAAAGTTGTCAACGATACTTGACTTAAAATTAGCAGCAATTAATAACCGCACGGCAGAACTCGAGCGACCACTGCAAAGCATCTATCTGGTTGTTAAACGCAATGCTACAAACCGCTCATGCGGATTCATCGTACACTGTGAACTCGATATTTTCAATTACCCATGAAATTGCGGAGAACATTACTCTTTTGGTGAGCGTGCGTCATTATTATCGACTGGCGCCCGACGCATAACGAGTTTCCCGATAATTATGGACGAACACGAATTTACTTGTATATCCGAAAGGGACACGTTATATCGCGGTTATTATCGTGACTGACGCACGTTGCACGTGCGAGATAATGCTTGTCCCACATGCGTTCAAGCTGGGCGGGTACGTGCACCACGTAGCTTGCTAGCTAGAGGCAACAGCCGACTGACAACACCACCGAGTGTCGACGGTTGCTTTATTACCCTGTTAACTCTTTCCTTGTCAATGAAAATTCTGAAAACCCCTTTAAAAGCACTCGACTTTTTTTAGGTCTGAAAGTACTTCTAACAAGAAGAGTTATTTAATTTTAACGTTATTTATTATCTCAGCTTTATTGTCAAATATCATTTTCATCATTCGCCCAGGAATGATATAAGTCGTAAATCACGGTATACATTGAACGAGACATTAGCCATGACAGCGAATGGTTTAAACCCAGCCAGGAATTTCGATGCTTACCGAACACTCCCTCTAAAAGCCAGTTGTCACGTGGACCCTTAACCCTTTGACTGCTGACCTCCGAGTTCTGACTGGCTTTCCCGATAATTCGCTTGGTTACCCTCGTATCCAGATGAACGGCAGCAATTAAAAGCCGACGTTTAAGGTGCTTTTCTCTGGTTGCTAGTCTGTGTTTCTGAAAGAGGGAACACTCTCTCTCGACTTGCGTGTGTGCGTGGGTACATTCAATGTGCTCATTTTTATAGTGCAAGTCGCGTCTGCTCGTTTTCTTTTGCCGACCTAGTCAGTATGACCCGGCGTGAAAAAAGTCGGCCGGGATTCATTCAGCTTCCCTTTAATCCGTCTGCCTGGCCTGGAGCGCGCCGGACAAAAGTACAAATTCTATCAGTGCGTGAGAGAGGATGAGGGCGGTGACGATGGGGGTTGGGTTGGGAGGGTCTGGCGCGAGGGAAATGAAAAAGGTCGATAACGAATCAGAGAAAAAGCCGGGTGACTCTCCCTTTCGCGGTGGCTCTCGGGACAGGACGAAATCGTCGATCTTCCAGCCAGCCCTTACACCAGATAGGGGATTGTGGAAACTCTGCTCACCTTAAGCTCGATTCACATTGCGCCAACGCTTCACACTCGCCAGACAAATGATTGTATCACTTAAACTAGAACACCTGTAATGTGTATCGAGCTTTACATCGTTCTCATACGCTGGTTTCTCATCACCGGCAATGTAAATAGTACGTGGAAGTAATTTGCGTGCTACGAAGCGAACGCGCGCGTCTCCTCGCTGACAAAGGCGCCGCGCTTTCTCAAGGGCCACTTGTAGATTGAAAAGTTATTCCCGGCGGCGCGGCGCGACGCGGCGGGGAGAGCTTGGAGTGGAAAGACATCGCGAGTCGGGCGAACAAAGGCATCTGCAGGGGGAGAGAAGTTGCAAGAGAGAAGAAAGAAGAGTTGAGGCTAGCGAGAGCAGAGTGGGAGAGTGAAAATCCCGTAGGAAAGCCTGAAGGGAAAAGGCCGAGCAGCGGCGGCGGTGGCGTCGGCGACAGCGGTAGAACCACGAGGAAGAAATAGTGGAGCGTCAGAGGAGGCAGACGGAAGAGAAGCACACCGCGAACGCTAGTAAAACTGTAGATATAGAAGACGGTGAGAAAAGGGTGGGAGGGAAGGGGTAAAGGGAAGAGAGTGTGGGTGAGATGGCTCGGAGGTGAAGAGGAGCCTCTTCCGTTAATAAGTGCCCGACATAAGTGCTGCCTGGGGAGAGAGCAGAGCGAGGAACAGCACGAGAGACTCGTGCGACGACACTCTGGTTTTAGCTGGGCGGACATACCAGCATACCTTATGGAAGCTCAGTCCACCAAGACTGCTAATTACCGCAAGGCGAACTTGGTCTCGATTTCTTGGACAAGTCATTAATCTTAATTAGCGCTGGCGAGCGCCTAGCTGAATCTCTGAATGCCGTCGACTTCTCACACTGCCACAATGCTCACGCTTCCAATAGAGTCAAACACCTGTTTCTCCCATTTGCATGTTCGAGTGACGCGTGGCCCTCGCGCGCTTTCCTATTTGCCACTTTGAGGGTCCTTGGCTTCGCCGAGCGTCGTCAAGTTTCGAGTACAATTCGCTGCCGCTGCCGAGCTCGAAGGTTCTCCTCGCATTCTTTCGCAGTCTGCATGCCCCCCAGCCTGGTTTATTTGCCGTCGAATCCACTTCTCCCTGCTACGTAGATTTACATATAATGATCTCGTTGGAAGGAGTGCGTTACATGACGAGACGCCATGCCAAAGTGCCCTAAACTAGACTAGTTAGGAACACGTCTGTCGAGCCTGCCTTGGATGTATGCGTAATCTCGTTTGAGTTTCCATTTGCGTGGCAGTGTCGCGTACACGTGGATCCCATATCATAGTTATTTCGAGAATTTACAATCTCATTTTGCAAAGTACTAACAATTTAATACATTGTGCTCTAAGCATACATTAGCATTCTATTCTCTATTTATTCCAGTCGATTTCTATTATTGAATTCCGTTCTAGAGGATTGCCGCCATAAATGGGAATTCCACGAGTGTTCTTAAGAATTCTTTCAATATTAATACCACTCTCCAAGAGACATCGCGGCCATCGAATTTCTATGGCTGAGATGCATTCGTTGAGGCAGCGATTTAGCGTGATTTCATAGAACGGAGCGACGCGGAGAGGGATGTTTATGGTTCTTAGGCTCGTTACCGGGATCTTTGAGTGGGCCATTCATCCGAAATTGTGATTCGGCCTCATGATACCAATTTACCAAGGCTCGCTGCTATATTCGTGAATAGGTGGGTTGGGAGGGGTGCGGCTGGGAGAGCACGTCATCGTTAGTACCCTAATTTACTAGCCAGGTAGAATTTCGGCTTGGCCTTCGAAGCAAACGGGGCTAGTACTTGTATCTCTCGAACGCACATCGACTCTAATGAGTCTCTGGATGTCGGAGCGCCGAATAAATAATGAATCGATCTTCTCGCAGTCCAATTCAAACACTGCTGTATCTCTCACTCTCCGATCCTGACTGGGAGATGAGAAGGCGTGGAGGATAGAGTTCGTAGCCGCCTCGACGGAACTTACGAATCCCGAATGCGTAATGGCCTCAGGTTGGTAGGGCGGTGTGCTGAGCAAGGGTGTAAATCGATAAGCAGCGAGGAGAAAATTTTTAAGTGGGTAGATGTTGATAGGATGATACTCGGGCCCGAGAAGCTTAAAGGGTGAGGTAGAGGCGATGGATTTATTTGACTTTCATTGATACAAGCCGGGCGCGAAGCTCGATCCTCACTGCCGTATATCATTACAAGGGGATTTGGTTGCATAAAAATTGACACGCATCCGCCGCCAGTATATGCCTATAAAGCCCTCAGGGAATTCTACTGGCTTTGCGGAACGTTCATCCGTACCTCCTACCTGTCGACATCGACCCTCGAGCATAGACTGCTACCGATTTCCCGTGACGCTGCATTCCCCGTTCAAATTTCCCCGGATTTCGATATAATTTAGTACGATAATCTCGGTAATCCTCGAAGCCCAGAAAGGCAGGGCGCCATTCGCGTCTTTCACCAACACTCCCGATATATATCCACCACCCTACAACCGGCAATAGTGCCATCCACCGAATTCTCGGCTGAGGAAAAATCCTGCTGGATTTTCCGTCCGGTCAACAAACCTTCTCTTGGCCAGTCAATAAAGATTTCTTTGAAAGCTCCGAGGGTGAGTGCGTTTGAGGGAAGAACAATTGAATAGGGGCTGCTTGGAGGCATTGTTTCTTGCGGAAAGGCCTGCCAGGATAGTCGAGACACTTTCCTCGCAGACTGCTCGTCCAGTAGCTTTTCGCCATTGCTCGTCCTTCGTGTGGCAGGCGTTGAACGTGTTCCCCAGGCCAGTAGAATTCCCTAAGTAAACACATCGCTTGTACAATCGAGAGACAAAGCCCGGCTTGGAACAAAGTGCACGCTCATAGCCTGGCGAAACTTCGGGATGGGCTTGCATTAACAGTCGTGGGAGCGAGAGGCCGAGAGGGAAGGGGTGGAAAGGTAGGAGAAAGCGAATGCGCCGGAGGATTTGCATGGGATCAGGTCGCATAATTCCAAGCGATATCCCTAGAGCGTCTCGTCACTGCCCCGCTCTTCATACTCTCCTGCATGTTACGTAGTAGCCTCTCAATTCCTAGCTTAGCTTCCTCTATAAGGCGGAATTATAGCTGTGATTATAATAATTATCGACGACACTGACTTTACCATCTCAGCTTCTTGATGTTGTTAAGCACCCTCTACATTACCGTCTCTCTAACATCAGTCTTCACTAAATAACTCATTAAAAATAAAGAAATAATGAAACAAAATAATGTTCTCTCGATGGCAATCGATTGCTCTTGCGATTAATTCTTGATTATTGCAAACTGTTTCATTCTCGTTTTATGTAACGGCGGAGTGTAGGAGTCTATTTTTGTTTTTGGGGTTGTTTTTTGAAGGACGGCTGGAATGTGGATCGGGCTTGGTAGGTATACCGACGCCCGACACATGTGTAATGCGAATGGGGCTTGAGGCGAGTGTTTTTACACTGGCGGAGGCGCACGTGCGGCGCGAGCCAGGTTTATTAAAGCGAGAACATTCGGGTTGGATAGATGGAGTGTGTAGTATACCTCTGGAGTGACCCTCGACCTCTTTTGAAGGTGGTATCCGCTGCTTACTGCTCCGGTCACGTTCTCCCTGGCGGACTTCGCCATCGCCTCGCATCCTGCGCGCGATCATACAACAACTCTCCCGTGGAACACCCAACAGCCGTAACTTCAAATAGCGAAATTTAGCGGGTCGACCACCGTCGTCCAATCAGCCAAGATCAGAGTTAACGATGTTCGTCCTGAGACGCGATTGAATCTTCCCCAATAGGCAGCGCTGTCTTTTGGGCGAAGCATCTTGCGAAACGATTAGTTCGATAATATTGGATAAGTTGGAGAATGCGGCTTGGGGAGCTAAAGTCGTCAATTGAGTCGCGTACTCGGAAATTTCAATTTGTCAGCGAAGGACTCGCAATGATCAAATAGACGAGACAGCTTGAGAGGAGATGCGCTGTATACAGAGAGAAGTTCACTCGGAGAAATTGGGTTGCTCTGCATTCAGGAGCCGAGCCCTCTCGCCCCGATTGATTGGTGTTTCTTATTTAAGTATCAGCCAATTTGCTGATTCGTCGCCTGTCATCTTGACTGCTCACCCTCGCTCGGCCCCTCACTCTTCGCACCCCTTGGTGCTTGGTCGACGGTGGTGTTAGAGGTGACTTCCTTCCCCCGGCTAGAAAGGAATTCGTCAGCCAGCCGGTAGAATGAGATCCCGCTCGAGTGAAATGGATTTTTCCTTTGGGAAGCGTCTCCAGTCTCGCTGGGGTGTCAGGCACGCTTGATTTAATTAAACGATAAAAGCGCCGTCGCTCCCGGCCAAGTGACTCGGACGGGTGACTCCTTCGATTTCGGAAAACATGCCACGCCGCAGGGGATAAACGAAATTTCGGTTTACGATCCTCTCGTGTCTCTTTGTAGACAGTAACGTTCGCCCTGGAGTATCGCGAACGTGCTCCGAGGGAAGGATCGTTGGAAGCTCGTCATTGCAAAGTCAAAAGCCAGTCGTTGACTCCTCTCAATCTCAAACAATGCCTGGAACGTTATTCTCAAGCGTCGGGGAGCTCTGCAGTAAAGTGAACTCATTATCTTTCAAAATGAAATCTTGCCTTAGTGTGACATTTCTTGCAATGCTACGCTCGTGTTTAATTATACTCTTAAGTGACAGCAATATAAATTAATTGGACGTAAAATCTCGAATGAAATAGGACGTTTATAAAATGGTGGAATAGAAAATATTAAAATTCGAATTTCAGAAATTAAGATGTTCCCTGTAGAATGAAAACTGCTATAGTTGGAGATAAGTCACGCTCTCACGCGCTACTGTTACTTTGTTCGAGATTCTGCCGAGTATCCTGATTCCATACAAAAGTTGCAAGATTGCAAGACCGCAGGCACTCGACACGCGCGAACGTTCCCATGCCGATAATAACTCTCTTCGGGAATCATCGCAAGAAACTTGCATAGCCACTCGACATAAATCCCGCGCTTTTCAGGAGACGCGTTCGCTAAGATTTATTTACTCCCGTCACGCGAGAACTTTTTCTACGGCTAGCTGGTAACTGAGCGTCTCGACGCAAGGAGTCTGCTACGTTCGTCTTTAAGGGGGTAGACTCATTCGCGATGTGGCAGAGGCAGAGCTTTATTCGCACAAATGGCCCAAATAATATAATATTAATTTTGAGCTGGGAAAGATCTCAATCGAAAGATGAAAAATTAATAAATTCCAAATGATTTGTGATTTTATAAGATTACGATGCTGTTTAGTCATATTAATGTGCTAAAAGCTATAAACTCTGCACGGTTTGGCAACATTTGTCTGTCCCAGTACGGAGATTCTACTGTGTCGCAGGTAACTGAAACCTAACATCCCCGATGAAAGCTGGTAAACTCATCACGCACTCTTCCAGTATACGAGTGGTATTTTTAGGACGTGAATAAACAAATTCTCTGCAAGGGATGCATTTGTCCAATGGACGGTGGGATAACGTATCGATCGGGATGTCGAAGAGGGAGAAAGAGCGAAACAAAAATCATAAGCTACAGGGACATTACGTAAAAGCGGCGCGCAGCATTCATATGTATGTCTGTATTGCACTTTTGCCGTTCTCCAAATCGAAGATTTTTCTGAATTCGAGAGAAAAATTCAGCGCGCCAGTTCCTTGAGTTACCCTCGTAAAATTAAAGCCGATGCTCTCCCGGGAGCATCTTGTTTTGGGGTCGCGCTTCCTCTTTGTAATGAATAAATGATAACGCCGCCTCGAGAGTTAAACGCGTGCGGATTTGTGCAGGAAAAGGAAGAGCATGGAAGGAGCAAAAGTTATAAAGAGTGGTAGAAAGGAGGAATGAAGAGGATGGTTGGGGATGATAAGAGGAGGGTTGCAGTGGCAAGAGGTAGATTTAACTTGCCGACAACTGAAATGTTTATTCACCCTTCAAACACCACGTCCTCTTCTCAGAGAGGTGCTGCAAGATGGAATCGACTTTTACCTTTCATCCACATAACACGCGGAGTCTCTCTCTCGAAGCGAAGGGAAGTCATCGGAATACATGGCGAGCTATTTAATTCGACGTTGCAGTGCTTCATTAATGTTTCCCCTCCCGGTCGGTATTACAAAGGAGTCAGAGAATCCATACGAATCAATTGGATTAGAGCGTTCTCCGAGATAATCCGATTACAAGGTACTCGAGGAGGAAAAACGATCACGTACACTTGGCCCCGGCTTGCTGTTGTTTCTCTTTTTGTCTGGAGATGTCTGATCGGAAATGAGAGGGGGGTGGTTGGTGGGGGGAGGCGAGCTGCCCAACCCCCCGCCTGACCAGGGAGCGGAAATTTCACAGTCTAAGGAGCGAACGTGCTCCAGTTGTCCTGGCGTCTCGCCAGGATGCTGCCTGCCAGGCTCCTCTCACTTGGCGACGTGCAACACGCCGTGCTCTGCGTGCGATAGTTCGCTCTCGTCGATCGACTTTTCTCCGACGGGACCTTGTTAAGCTCGATTCACATTATAGGTACGCTCACGATCCACTCACGCTAAATTCCCTTTTTAAATTTCTCTTTCTCTGTCAGTTGAGTCGACCGTCGCGTTTAGTGTAAACGTGTTTATAGCCAATGCCATTAATCTTTCCTTGAATTTGTAATATAAATCTAGTTTGTAATAGATACGCAACTGCAACATGTTTTCTGATTAATGACAGTTGGATTGTTTCTTCGTTGAAAGCTATTTAATATTTGTGAAGGGATTGGATTGAATTTTGCCAAACATCCCGGGGAAATTTATGAGATTGTAGGAGAACGTGGTTATTGAAGGAATCAATGGCGGTGCAAATAATTAGTGTGCCATTTCTCCGCTTGAGTAGACTCGCTAATTGGGTGTAATAGAAAGGGTGTAGATTCGGCTTGTTATATATTTATATTTATATTAACTGAGCTAGTGGGTTATAAATTCAACATTAGGCTTTAAATTACATTAGGGGATAACCTGAAGGTTCTTCATCCCCTAAATCCCATATTCCTGGAACAAGGCTGAGATAGGAGGACCCATTGTTTACCCATGTTAGGAAAACCCTTGGCTCGCGGGTATAGATATGAGCGCACGTGGATAGAGCTGGCATAATTCGAGCATAGAAATAAAGGTGGGGAAATACACTCTCTGCTCTAGATGCAAATGTAATCCGCCCATACACACATATACACAATTGGACACAAACATTAGGAGTACGCTAGAAGAAGCTTTTTCAGAATATCTTTGTGTGGATAATTGAAGTCTCAAGTGGCTCCATTGGCATCCTTTGCAACTAGTAATTTCTAATCTCGGTGGTAATTATGCGGAATAAAGACTTGAAATCTATTAAAAGGGGTACGAAGATTGCTGATGAGAGAGAGAAAGAGAGAGAGGGGGGGTGGGGTAGGTGAGCGGATAATCCGGGGCAGATTCCGCGCACAAAAGCAACCGGCCGTTGTCGGTGGAGAACGGCTAGGAAGACGGCATAAATCCCAGTAATGCGACACGGTTTCATTGTTGCGAGAATGGGGCCCGGGTGGGGCGGGTGTAGCAGGGGAGTAGTCGGGTTCGCTCTGTATCCAGCTCCGGCTGCAACTTCATCATAAACAACTGGATAACGCCAACTCGTGGGCCGTTTGCTTGCCTCGCTCGCCGCCGATGCAAATTGTCTTCCGAGGAAAAGTCGCTTCCTTCCGGGCTCGTTGCGCAGTTGGCCCGCACTCTTCCGTCTGCTTCGCGGCGCTTAATTAAATCATAGAAGAAAGTTTTGGCGCGCGGCAGGAATAAGATGCGCGCTCCCCCTTGACCCCTTCTTTCCACCGAAAGGGGATTGTGTATTGGACGGCGGGCGGCGCGGCGGCCGGCCGGCCGGCCGGATGCAAGGTCGGAGGAGAGCCAGGAATTTGCTTAGAAAAGCAGCGCGCGCGATTTTTCCAGTGCGGCAAAACCCTGACCCGCTTTTTCTTGCCTATCTCCTTCTCTTTCCATCCGTGGCTCTCCTCGCACCCTCTTTTCACCACCGGTGCGCCGGCTCCCCTCTCTTTACCTCTTTTCTATGTCTGGCTCATTTCTCTTTCAACCCACCTTTCATCCTGGAATCACTAACGTTACGCCACTACACACTCCCTCCCTTCCTCTCTTCCTCTAGTTCTCTCTTTTTCTCTTCTCGTGCTCCCCGAGTTGACCGCCTGTTCCCTTGGGCTCTGACCTCGTTGCCGAGCGGAAAAGCTGTTCTGCGTACGTCGTTATCTGTACTTTGCTATACAAGAAGCTGTAACCTGTTTTAACGAGTTCCCCAGCGCCAGCCAGCGCACTTTGCTCCCCGCGACGGACAAAATGACAAAGATTAGCCAGATGACGGACGCCGAACTTCTTTTTGTAGTATTCCCTCCTCACGGGAAACTTGGCTCGACCCTCCTTTCATACTTCTTCTGTCAGGCAAGTACGATTCCTATAACAACTGCAGTTCTCTTATTGAAAGATGAACATTAGAAATGCAGATGATTATAGTAAGAATTGAACAAAGTCTCGCGTTCCTATTATCGCCAAGGTTGAATTCGCGGGGATTCAGTAGTGGTAACTTATGGTCGAACTCATTCTACTAGTTCTCGTGGCCGACACTGCGACGCACCAACAAGTTAAATCTGTGTCGTAAATGTACTCGATATTAATGCAACGGAGTACGTGAAACGAGATTTATCCCGGTCGGTCGGAACTTGCCGAAAATTATGGAGATCGGGCGCACAAGGGTAAATACGACGGCATTCGGAGTTCGAGTGCTCGCTAAATTGTCGGCCGTCACGCTGAGTTTACCCGGCGAGCGGATTTCCATAAGCCCGTGATCGCTTTACGGCTACGTAATGTGACAAATCGGGGGGAAGGGAAACGCTCTGCTCTGACAATGGTTAGGTGTCAGTTGACCGCAGAACGTCCGATGCTTCGGAGTACCGGAGATTCGACTCCAAGAGTTTCGTTACAAATTTAATTTGATTGCAAGCCTCTGAAGTCTGTCGCCACCTTGACGGTGGCTCTCAACGTACAAACAATCGCGCCTTTTTCGTTTTTAATAAAAGTTTCGAGTGACGACGCGCTCTTGACACTTGAAGCTTGGGCATCAAACAATAAAGAATAAATAGAACCGTAACATTTAAGTCAGTCATCTTGATGAAGCCTTCCTTAGAGGACAGACAGAGGTACTCGATTTTTTTACGTCACGTTTATGCCATTATAATCCGAAAAGTCTACAAATAAAGCTATATAAGAAATACAAGACTGTAAATATGAAGAGGGTACGTATCGTGTAATGTAGGATTTTTAGTTTAAAGTGTTTCCGTCTAGCGGCGGGGAGCATCTCGTCGCTTTCGCGGAAGATGTTTGCGCGCATCGAATCCCAACTACCCCGGCCATAGGATGCCCAATCAAGCTCCCTTATGTCACTGTAGAAAATCTCTTTGTCAGCCGCACTCTGGCGGTCCCATATGTCGAGCATCTCTTTCATTTCGAAGGTAAATTCATTGCCCACGAACGTCGCCAGCATTTTTACATTCTTCAGCATTAATTGGAGCTTTGGGAATATTCTGAAAGATTGTATCCAAATTAGTACAACATCCTTCCACTTAACTCGGTGGTAGCACTCAGTGCAGAATACAACTCACAGTAGTCGCTTGCCGCTTGCGAAGCGAGTAAGATCGTACAAGAGACCCGGAAAAACATGGAGCAAGCAGTGTAGTGTAAAGAAAGTCCAGAAATCACCAATGAACATTACCGACGGATACCATACTGACTTTATGCTCGGTTTCTCCAATATGTACGGTTCTATAAATGCCCGCAGTACTTTCAATGATGTCCGATTTAATTGACCGCTGGTGTAGTGATAGACGTGACATTTCTCCTGTGGCTTTCTGCGGAGCAACAATGGATTTCTTTATCTTTTTGGAGGCATGGCGTTCCCGAGCATTTCCTTCATCAAAGTTCGCCGAGGAACCTATGGCAACGGGCTGAACTTTTGTTATGATACATACTTAACAACAGCGAGGTCCCATAGGCAGGCTAAGAGGGCATTGCAAGTCATGTCGACTGGCACAACATCGAATATAGGATCGCCCGCGACTGGCACGGCGTGCAAATAGCCCAATGAGTAAATGTAATACATGAGCGTTGGACCACTGAAGGCCGTAAGCCAACCAGTCCATGGCTCTTTGACCGAATGAAAGACTGCCGATCAATCGATAATGAGTGACAAAATAAATAACGGAACACAGACTCGCCATTTTGCGAGACGGATTATTGTTCTACCAAGCGAGAGAGAGTACGAAAGAGTGGCGATGGGGCCTTAGAAAGTGTCAACTAATATTTGATTAGCATTTGAGATTCAATTGGCTATGTATAACTGGTACTATTTAAACATTGTCTCTCGCTTGGTACACTTGTACACACCTATGCTCGGTCGGAAGATAGCACAAGGGAAGGAGACCTTTCTCGAGAATTGCTCAACGATTCCCTCGGTGATGGCCTTGGTGAAGGTGTAATTGGTCGTGGAATTGTTACGTAGCGGACTGAGGGCTTCTTCGGTCATGCCCCGCTCGGTGATGGTGTCCGCTGCGATTATGTCGTCAACTATCTTCAGATCCGCCGGTGGCGGATAGCATTTCTCCTCCGTGTAAGGAAGATGCGACTGCGAATAAGCCGTCGACACGTATACGAAAGCTCGCAGTCGCGAGCACTCGCTCGCCAGTTCCAGCAATTGTTTCGTTCCCAGCACGTTGATCTTCAGTATTCCAGATATTCGATGGTAGAACGCCACCGACGCGGCATTGTGGATTATGAGGGTTACATTTTCGATGAGGAGTCGACGGTCCTCGGGACTGAGGCCTAAATCCGTATCCGCGAGGTCACCTTTCAGTACTACTAACTTCCTCATAAAATTGGGATCTTGTTTACGCACACTATCGAAGACCTGAGGAAAGTAACGTCCTGTAGGATATTCTTCAGTGGGTCTAGCGATTTCGAGTCTTGAAAAAGGTGGGCCAAGCCGGTTGGAAGAGTGTTGGGCCATTTACTCACTGATTGCTCGCAGAATTTCTGCACTCGTGACTCGATCGTCGCTCCTTTCTTTGGCCGTATGATCGTATAGATTTTCTCGACGCCCGAGCACGATCGCAGCAGTTTTTCTATCAGGCACGTGCCGATAAATCCAGTGATACCAGTTACCAATAAAGTCTGACCCTTGTAGAATTCCTGCATCTGACTGAGTGGCTGTTGTTGCTCCATTTTCGATGTGATGTTTCGCTCGTCAATTCCAGTACAATAAAGAACTAGTATAATAAGAACTTAGCTCTGCATTCACTCAATCATGTGCTTCGAAGCATGTCAAGATTACCGAACAACTAAGAACTGAGTAAATCCATGGCTCGTTTAAGTAGAGAACTAAACCTGACCACTGACAGCTTAATAATAAGACGGTTCGCGCGCCTGATTATCGTACATATGGAATAGCGCTTGTACGCTAATCGCCAAGGTGCTGACGTGCAGTTCACCGTTCCGTCATCAATATGTATTGATCACTTTGCCCTCTTGGATTTCGAACGCGGTAATTGATGATACGCATTCGACTTGGAGGATCTTTGGAGGTCACGGTCACGCCTGCTACTCTCCGAGTTATGAAAGGTTAGTTTCGTGGCAAATTTACTATGCAATAGTTTCTATTTTTTAAACCAAATTGGTGTTCTCTTCGGACACGATGTTTGTTAGTTCTATTTTGGTGATGACAATGGATTCTGCCTGCTGATGAAAAGGGAGGTGGAACCAGGGGTAATCAAAGATAATTTTTGAGATCCTTTTAGATTGCAGCATAATGTATATTCATTATTGCATATCTAACAATTCGATTAACTAAGTACCGGAAGTTGTAGTTTTCCTTTTCTACTTCGAAAAGTTGGCCGCATGCGCTTGACCCCTGCCTCCTTCGGAAATGGGAACCGTACGTAACTGTGAAGCCAACATCACGGGCTGAGAATATAGGCGTTCGAAATAATCAAGACACATTAGGATTCCGAAAGACGAATCGAATGAATTGCAAGATAGAAAAGGTTTAAAAGCCCGATTTCCGTTCAAAGAGTGAATGTTTTATCGTCAGGCTTGGCCAGACCATCCCCGTCAGGGGGTGCGCTCACAAGTTTAAAGAGTGCATAATACCCTGAGTTCCACCCAACGAGGAGTGCACGTGCCCTACGCTCTAGATTCGTCAAAGAGATTAGAATCAATCTTTAATTCTATCATCCTGTCAGTCCCGGTTCTCTTTTGGTGCTAATATAAAATATTTTTTCTTGGCAAGGTCTGATTTCTACAAATATGTGTGACAAAAAATTCTGAAATGTGTGGAACACCTATTTCTTTTGCTTAGTGCATTCTGAACGTCAACAATGGCATCATTATTAAAATCATCCTTTTATTATGATTATAGTGCATATTGGCCTTAGTCATCTGGAAACTGTAGAGTAATACCATAAATATTCACTGAACTTTTGCTGATAGGTATCATTGCGTTAGCAAACACTCACCTAAACAATAGCCCAACTATACATACATAAAAGCTGCAACGCGATAGACCTCGTTGTAGTGTGCGACAAGGAAAAATTGATGTATGATGACCATTCCTTTTTTATAATAGGCTTCGAACGGTTGGTTATATGTATTTTATCTCTTATTTTGGTATAGGTTTGTTAGTAATGTTACGGTTTATAAGATTTTTAGTTAGCCACAATCACAGACTTATGCTGATTTATGTTCCGGTGGACATGTATTATATAGACGTCTGTCACCTTAACCCGACAGTCTGCAGACATTAAAACGATTAGGTAATAATCCCTAGACAAAGAGTTCGCATAATGGCAATCAGCCGGATGTAGCATTATTAATTCTCTTCGTATTAGGAATTTGTTAGCTATTTGTCCATGGAGTGGGAAGTCCAAAGATCGCTTCGGTTAAAATGACTCTGAGAGACAGCATTTAGCCCTTAGTGATCACGCACTAGATTCTTTGATGAAAATTAATACTCAGACCACCTTCTATCTTAATGCTGACAGATTGAATATTACTCGTACTTTAACAGCGTCGCTGCTCCTTTCTAATTGTAAAATGTTTTTTATCATTATTGCACGAGTATTCGTTCATTTGTCCAGCGATATCGCCACCGGCAGCGCTGCTTATTTTACGAGGTATCCAATACGTGGGGGGAGAGACAGGAAAAGAGTGTTTCCAGCCGAAACGTGGTAGGCTATGCTTTGAAAAGCGGCTTGGCACACTGGCCGCGAGCTGACGCACAAAAATCCGACCATTGAGTGACTACTCCTTTTTCGAGCGCCGCCTATGTTGAACTAGTGAAGTTGCCAGGGTGCGTTCGTCTGCCATTACCGCCATCTATTAAAAATGCCATCTCCCGTTTGAAGCTGTCGGTCTGCTCGCTTAAAAAAACTGGGACACTTCTAATCAGTCGGTTTATCCAGCCATAGGTGTGCGCATAGGTGCGTCTGCATCAACAACCACTTACCAACTTAGGCAAACTGTCACGAACAAACAGAACTCGGCAAACTACTGTCGTAATCGAAAATTCTGCCAGTGCTGCGTTTCTTTTTGATCCCGTCGGTGTTTCAGTTGAAGAGTGTGCGTTTCGTGCTAGAGCTAATGATAGATACACTCGTGTTTATCGTAGATTCATATTGGGAGTGCGTAATAAAGTCTGCACCCTCTCGAGAAAGTGGGCGAAAGCTCCTGGACAAATATTTGAGAGTAAAAGTGGAACGGTGCTCGCACACTCAAAGAAATTTCTTAAATATTAGAAGATATGAAATCGCTCGCGGCCATTCATCGCGTTTCCTCTTTGCGCGTCTTTCCTTTTTCTTGCTGATTCTCTTGCGATCTCCGTTCACACGTCCTTGCCATAGGTGAGACCGCACCGTGAACTAGTTCCCAAGGAATACATTCTCATTGGTGGCAATTGTAGCCGACAAGCATTTAAGTCGAGTAATAGCTCCGCTCATTATACATACACAAGCTATTATAATAACAGTTTGACTAATAATTCCATCAATCGCTTATGCTTCCAGTTCAATCAACAAGTTTCGAACAGTGCAGATTGCTTTACGCGCTAGCAACGTCGTTAAGCGAACAAAGCTATTAGTCGAACTAACTAATAAGTAGACTTGAATGTGCGCGGTGGTGCGCTGGCCGCTCGTAGAGGCATTGTTTACAGTAACCACATTGAAGTAGAGGACCGCTCGCATTTACCGGGGAAATTCGAGCGACTTTTTTATTACTACCGGGGGTTATATTTATATGAGAGTAGAGAGGCTCGGCTTGGGAGGAGAGTGTGTGTTGAGAAGTACATAGTATAGCGAGGAAAAATAGTCCGGCTGTCCTGATGAAAATAGAGCCGGCAGCGGGGGGGAGAAAGGCTTCGTACGAACGATCTGGTGGGCGCTGGCAGTCTCTCCAGCCGATATCGGAAAAAGTTTCTCCTATTTCCACCTTTTTCCCAGTGACGGGAGAAATCTGGACCCGCCCCTGTATCGCCAAGCTTTACTCTTCTTTCCTCCCTCGCTCTCATCTGCTTTCTCTTTTTCTCCCACTCTGTCTCTGGCACGTCGCTCTCTATCGTCTTGGTCGTGCTAGTTTTCGCATGACTTTCCACTAATAAAAGTCTCATAGAGCGGGGCGCGTGCCCGATTCTTTCCACGGCAGAAGCAGCCTCTTCCAATTACGAGGGGTGGCGAATATATACTGATAGTGGCGCGCGTCATTCGATGCGTCGTCTGCCCTGCCGTCGAGACGGCTCCTATCGACGAGTCTTACAGAAAGCGCTTGTTAACGTCTGCCACGTGCTCGTACTTCCCTTTCTTTGCATTCGGCGCATTTGTCAAGCGAGAACTGGCGGAAGGTGGCGGAATGTTCAAAAGAACATCGTGCGCGCACTTTGACGTCAGTTCCATTTACAGTCTGACGCGCTCGGACATAATTAATGCTTTGTTTGAAGGGTGAGAGAGGGATTGCAAGTTGTCAGCAGTGGATCATTGGTGCAAAGAGCGATTGCTCAGTACGGCGCGGCGCCCGGTCGCCCCACTGGGCAAACCAAATGGGTCGCTGGCGAATTACGCTTTAGTCATCGTCCGCCTGTGCTAGACCGATGATGAATGAACACGCGTATTATTAATCGGTCTCTTTTAGTTTCGACCAAGTTCTCGAGGGAGTCAAAAGTCGAGGTAGAAAATCTTTTCGTCGCGTGTCGCTCTCTTTCACCCTTACTTACTTTGAATCCAAAGTTCAAGCAGCAAGTACGCTTCCCCCGGACTCCCTTGCCATTGTATATAATGGAAATCCCATTGTTCTTTAATGTCGTCGTAAAAGCTGCGCTTGCGATCCTCGTGAGCCCGCCAGATGGATAAGGGACTGCTTCCAAGAGCAGATGAGGCTGGCTTTCCGACATCCTGTTCACTATCGTCGAGAGTTATTCGCATCTAGTCCGCGGTTTGGTGTACAGGGTGATGTGTTCGCATTAGAATCAGTGATGCTGGCATCGCACAACGTGTAACACCGTTAAAATATATTACATGTATTATTAACGTGGAATTTTAATTGACATTTAGTATTTAATGCGAACAATATCCAAGTACTAAGCGGGCAAATAATTGATTAATTTCTCAAAGTAGAAAATAGATGGAAATACTTGGTTCCGAAGGAAACACATCACCCTGTAGATAGGAGACACGCATTTCTAATGCTAACGTGGCGCATATGCGCAAAGCACATGCATTAATGCATGTGAAACAGTCAGCGGAGACAAGAGTAAATATGTGGCTAGAGCAGTAATGGTTTCGGCGCTGACTTCTACCAAGGGTCATACATCTGAGTTTTAATGTCGGAAGAGTGTTTCAGATTTCTCCAGGATACGCGAGATTTCGTACGGGACACTCTAATTAATTAATTGTAGTTTCTCGGGCTATTTTAAAAGAGTTTGCTTGCTCGCGCTGCTGCTTGATTGAAATATGCAAATAAGCCGGTGTGAAAGCTGTTAGTTTCTGCATAAAATAGCCGGTAAAAAGGGTGCGAAGAGCCTTAAACTCTGATTGTTCATGAATAGTAGATATCTCGAAGGGGAAGAAGGTACGGGGAAAGATTGCGCGGCCCGTAGTTGTGTGTATCGGCCACAAAGTAAAGGGCAATCCCCAAGCCGATATTCGATAGACGGATAGGGGAGCGTGGAGAGGCCATTCTCCTTCATATTCCGATTGGAAACATTCAAATGGATCGGCGACCCGAGTCTCGCGTAGGATGCACATGAATCCACCATCAAATCAGGGTCGACGTAGTTCCATCACTTCTTCATAACATCAATTCTTCAGTCTCGGGAGAGGTTGTGAAGGAAAGAATTTCGTTGTACATCGCAGTCTTTCTTGGGATACCGTTTCTGGGTTATAAATTTATTAGAAGCCTGAAATTGAGGTTCTAAACTGAGAATAATAATGCGGGTGTTAGATTGAAGGGGTGGGAAAGACTACTTTCTGCCCCTCCCGTTAATACAAGGGACCCTGTTGAAGGCAGTGGCAGCAGCTATTCATATATCCCTCATTCACCAACAGACGTTCGTTCATTCGACCACGGCCGTTCCATCGATCCTTTGCCACCGGTGTCTCATTGTATCCGTGGATCCAGCAGAGCGTGAATATTCAGTCTCCGGAGAACGCTGGCGCCGGAAATTGTCCGGCAGAAGTCTCCAACTCGTTTCGATGCAAGGAATCCGGGTGTGATAAAGTTCGCTATTCATCACGAGGATATAATATTAAAAGACTTTTGCGGTCTACATACTCGAACGACGAGTATTTTTCAGGAATTTTTGCCAAAAAGACTAAGAACGCAACCTAAATCAAATTTACCTCAGCTGTTATTCGTACTTCGTACAATATTCATGATTTTTTATGTCATCGTTTGTCAAATAGTTTAAAAGTTATTATTAAATACCAACAGTTTTAAAAAGAGGTTTGTGCGACGTGCAAGATTTCTTTTCAAAACGAAGAAACGGTACTTGCATTAGAATTTTCTCATTGTCTCTGCTAACAGGAATAGTAATTTTTTTAAAACTCTGTCAAATTGTTTTCGAGTAATCGCGTACGGGGATTTTTGAAAAACAGTCTGTTCATTCCGTTCAGCATTTCTGGATTTCGTGCGCGCGTGGATATTCTCCGGTTCATCTGGGCTGTCCGCTTGCGTGGAGCGGGTATCGATGTTCGTACGAGATACGATCGGATTCTTATCAACGACGATGAAAATCGGATTGGCCGGGGGAGCGTGACTCTAGAGCGTAGCGGCGCGACGGGCTATTATGTGCGCGCCATGCGGACGAGGACGGAATGCGAGTGTGTCTCGATGGAAAATCACACAACTCGTCCTCCTCGTTCGCCATGGATGCGTGATAGAATCTGCTATTTAAAAGATCGTGTCTGGCATCAGCGTCTTCGGTCAATCTGTACCTTCCAGGCAAAACGTGCCTTGCTTCCCGCTACAGGCTTACTATTGACCGGTTTTCATATCAACTCTTGTTAAGCCTCTCATATCGGTAGGGCTAAAAAGGGATAAGGCTTCTGGGAAAGCTATTGCTAGAAGTTCAGATCCCAGTCTAACAAAAGAAAAAGTCACAATATGATTGCATATTGCATAGTTCGAAACCGCATTGAGTCTCGAAGAATGTAGAACTCCAATTTGCAACTTTATTAGTGTCGAGTTTCGAGGCTCGTTACTTCCAAAGTTCTAATCACTTGGGACACTTAAGGCCCCTCGGTGAGTTTTTAATAAACTTTAATATTTCGTTCGGCTTCGACCAATAATCCCTTAAGTACCGGACGGAGTTCGTATTCATTGTTAACGAGCGATCCCGAAGCTGCAAAGGCGGTGCTTTAAAAGTTTCGCTTGCACACACTATCACTATAAGCCTCAAGTACAATTTCGGCTCTTTTTGGGAAACTGTCCAAGAGCAAAGAGGACTGAAGCTTTCGTAAGTAGTATCAGAAATTATTGGCAAGTCCTGGTCGATGAAGTCCAGAGCGTTGGTTGGCTCGAAGTACAAAGTACAAGAGAGGGAGAGAGGGAGAGGGTGAGAGTACTTGGAACTTTATCACCGGCTTTCGGATTTCCTCATTACTTTGCCGATTGCCGCAGGGAGTTTAAAGTATTTGTGAAAGATCACACTCCATTTCGCTGATCTCGGCCCAAGGGAATTGCGCGCGTTAGCATTGAAATCAGGTATTATTCTCGGTGACAGGAGTGTTTTTCAGGAATTTGTAACTTCCTCTGATCTCCCACGGAAACTGTTAATCCGGTTACGGTCGAGCTTGGGGAATATGTTAACTAAGGCAGAGAGTGCGCGTGCAGGTGACAGTAATTACACAAATCGGGCGAGCGCGCGCGCATAATTAACGTAGGTATACGCCTCGGAGAGTGTATGTCTGTGAGAGCGAGGGAGGATCGAGGCAGAGAGGGTAGTAGGAGGTGGAGGCTTTCTGGTTGCTGCTCGGTGCTCGACAACACAAACAAAGCGAGAGACGCAAAGCGCAGCGGAATAATGCCGTCGAACAGCCTAACGCGCGCGACCCCCGCGCGTATTCCGTTTGTGAGCCGACGAATAATTGTGATTTAATTAGACGCCAGTGCAGTATCCAACAGTACGCGCTCACTCGCTCGCCCGCTTGCCGATTGCCGTGCAAATAATGCGGAACACCTCTGCTTCCATTAGCGGGAATCACGTCGGCGAACACACTTGGGCTACACAGACGAGACACAGTCGACGAACAAACAGTCAGCGAATTAGGTGAATCCTTTTTTTCAACCCTGACCGAGCCAGCCAGCAGCCGCTCGATATCTCTGCATTCGCCGTGCACGGGGACAGCAAGCGCCACAATCTAGCGCGACACAGTCCATTTAAAGCTCGGTGAGTGCGCACAGTGGAAAATTCCGAGTCTGACAAAGTTCCTCTCGGGAGATATCCATCGGCGCAGAGTTGACCCACTGTGCGAGCGGATGGAAAGGTACACTTTCCTCTGCGTGAGTGGTATGAAAAAAATGAGTGGCCGACTGAAGGACTGTCTCGAGCTGAAAGTTCGCCAGTCCTGACAAGTGGCAGTGATAATAGGTGGATATTAAATAGTCGCTAAGAATTTCCCTTCTGTTAATCTTCCGCTGGGCATGGCGGTACCCACTAATTTTAATATCCACTATAGCTGTTCGGATACATGGCGCGAATTCAGGGGTGCTGGGACGACACTCGAGTGGCCGCGTCTGAGATTTGCCGGGAAAACGTCTTTTCTCGCATAATTAATCCCTCCTAATGGTGTCCGGGCCTAATGAGCAGCATTAATTAAAAAGTTCCAGGGCGTTGCCACTGACCCTGTAGGGCTCTCATCGCCGGTTATTCATTCCACTGTTCCGGCTCACCTATGACCGCGCCGCGCCGCGCCGTGTTTGATTATACAAACCGATTCTACTGCGGCTTAGTCAAGAAGACTGTTATATCTACTGACACTTGGATACAATTATCAAAGAAAATTTTGTTATAGCAACCTTAGACATGCGAAAATTCCTGGAATTTTGGTGACGTCATAAGCGCAAAATACCTCTTCACATAGTCTATGATCCTATTACAAAGTTGAAAATTTGTCCCATTATTTCGGCCACAATTGCGATTTCCTAATAGGAACATATGACATTTGAGGAGGTATTTCTGAACTATGACGTCACGCGAATTCCTGGAATTTTAGTGATGTCACAGGCCTATTACAAAATTGGACATTTTTCCGAAATTTTCGCCTAAAATGCGGACGTTCCATGCAGCTCTTCAGAGTTTTTCCATACATTCCCAGCTTCTGCTCCACTTATTCGGCGTTCCATTAATCCCTGAACAGTTGGTAAAGGTTGGAAGACGTGATGGAAACGAAAAATAAGCCAGAATGAATAAATTAATCAGACGGATTACTTCCGAGAGTTTCCCATGCAATAACAGCTTTTCCATCAGTGATTCTTTGATGAGCACGCTGGTTTTAATGCTCAGAACCAGCATACACCGTTACACAGTTATCGATCGATCATACATATCAAGCACAATAACAGCCGTTTAAACCTGTCGAAAGTTGGGAATGGCGTGGCTCGAAAGTCTCGGCGGCATGGTGAACCGTAGTTGCCTTGATGCTCGAGTCAAAACGTACGAAAAGTTCCCACGCAAAAGCTGTCACTCATGGCAAGGTACATAGGTCGGGCGAATCGGGAAGTTAGAACTCCTATCAAAAGCTCGGTCGAATGGAACTGACTAACCTGTCAGCTCACTATGCTAGAAAGCTAATCGGAAATTCCCTCGAAGTACTTAACCAACTGTTAAGGCAGCCTTCTGACAAAAAGAGCGTTCTGCTTGCGGACATGAGAATGAGTCGCAAGCATTTTTGGGATACTTGTAACGCATAACACGTCACGGTACTCCAACTCAAAGGGTTCCAACCCTTTTCAGGATCGCGTCTCTAATGGAGTATTCCTTGTCTATGCTATAGGAGCCCCTCGCGGTCTTCGATTCACTGGAGTATGCTGTGTGCTTGTTTTGCTCGCTCCTCCAAAGTTCGCAAGGTCTTACCCGGCTTTTTCCTTAGTCGAGGCCTCTAATGGCGATAGAAGGCCATGTTGCCCATTCAAACACTTAGTCGTAACAAATGCTCGAGCCTGACGCGGGTCGGTCAGTCGGTCCAGTCGTGAAAATTTCTCCGTGATACGCAGCTGCACTTGACGTAGTCCGTCGAAAACTCGCCCTTTTCCATTCCCTTTTACCACTGAACTACGTAAGTAGTATGAACCATTCGTGAAAGGTCTGCTCTTGCCTCTACTCTACCACCGTCCCAATTTATTCCACCTCGCAGAATAAGGTCATATATCGATTAATTAGAACTTCCATACACATATCACTCGAGATGCAAAACTTGAAAGTCAAAGTGCCAAGCAAACTACTCTCATAACAATAGAACATAGAACTATTCACTCCGGGGACATTGGAAGCTGCAAATTAACGTCAAACTATAACATAGGATAGTATTTCGAATGACAGCTTGGAGAATTGTATAGAATCGCAGGAGAGTTGAGGCAAGCAGTCTAGGAGAGACGAAATTCAGACTGATACTAAGCCTGTATCAGAGGAAGCCGTTGTTCCGGGAGAACAATCGCTCGTTGAAGAAAACAGTGAGTGAACGGTGGTGGGGTTAGATTTCAGTGTGCTTTTGAGGTTGCTCGCAGACGATTTACGTACTCGATCGCTGGTCGGCCAGCCGGAGCTTGGAAAAGCTTTGGATTACGGTGAATTAATGTCGGCACTAGGCCGACCTCGGGTTACCGCTGGTGCACTCGCACACTTCTTTCAAACACTTCGCAGCCCCTCCGGCGGCGCGGCGCGGCACGGCGCGGCGCCTCTTTTTCTCTCTGAGCTCGGCCGGCCGGCCGGCCGCCGGCTGGCCCGCTTTCCTTTTATTAGTCCCACATCCAAACCAGCGGCTTTTGTTCACCGCGCTATCAGCAGACCGAGATTTTCCCCAATGCGCCACCGCCAATTCCTGCTCCACTCTGCTTAAATATACATACATCTGTATATATGTACGCATCTGTCTTGCTCGACCAAGCGAGAGTACGCGCGCTGGTAAAATGTTAATGAGTTGTGTACAGAGTGTAAACCTTCGAACGTGTATACCGACGGATTTTGCAATCGGCGCACGGACGTTTGTTAATTATAGCGAGTCAAAAATTAGAGGAAAATGCGACGCGTGGTAGGTAGAAGGAGGCGGGAGGGAGGGGGGCGAGCACATTGGAATAACAGAGAGGAAAAGCTGCGGAGAATCTCCCTCCAGCAGTTGCAAAGTTCCACTCTGTTTCTGTCGAGAGTGTTTTTCGGACGAGCGAGCCCTTTTTCCCCCGTTTCGACAATGTGCTATTCCGTAACTACGGGGACCACGATGGCCTGTTTTGTTTTTTCCCTCTTTTGAAACGGTTAGGGTGTTATCGAGTGCTTTAGATTTAGGTTGCCCAGAGAGCACAGGGGACGACGCACTCTGTTTCGGGATGTATAGTTACTGGCTAGGAGGAACCAACGAAAACTATTACCGCACTTCCGCTAGAAAAAATCGCCCGGTAATCCTGAAAAGTTGTAGCAGCCTCCCTACGCTAATAAAATCGGAGCGAGAGACATTTCTTTCGGTGTCGGAGATGTGAATCCCAACAGGCGCGCTGCTGCTACTATGCGCGAATGGTATACAAACGACGACACGCACAAACCGGGTACTTTCGGGGGTCCTCGTAACGAGAGAAATATTGTTAACGCGCATAAACGAGAGCGGCCAACTCGGCGGTGGCTCGTAAATTTCCATAAAATCAACGTCATTGTCGGAAGGGCCATTATCGGGCACGCAAAATTGCGCTGGCCGCGAGGCAGTAATTTTATTACCCTGCACCGCCCGAGGTGCATGTACATACTAGTGTGTAGGTAGTTTGTGTATTTTCGTCGCCAACCAATAAACTGGTTCGGTGGAAGTGAAGCCGTCAGGCAAAACGGCCGAGGAGCAAGAGACTTCCGCCTTACTTAATAGTAATAATGCGAACGCATATTCAATCATAAAAATGAAGAAGCCCATTGCAAGCTTTGTAAATGTTAGAAAATTGTTCAGCTTTTATTGTACATTTCTTTCTGACGTTATACATATTGAACGATCTGGGAATTCGTAGTTTAAACTTGGAGTTAAAGGACGTGTTATTCGAAAAATCTACATAAAAATCAAAAGTTGAATGTAACGTTCGATCAAAAATTGATATGAGAGAATAGACGTACTCTCGAAGGCATTGCATATAGTTAAATGAGAAGGTGTATTCAATAATCGGGCACTGCCGGAAATCGACTGCCGCCCACCACATTCTCCCATAGTAAATCTCACCAACTCTACGCTACTTCCCCATTTGAATTGCGTCCCGCCCCTATTCTATCAGGCCCGTAAACTTTATTAAATTCCTTTCACGGCTTCGTATGTTACCGTGTGGCGGAGTACATTGCGGGTCGAGGCAGTACACTTTGGAATGCAATTGGCCCTGTCACCTGATGCCCGCCGGAGAAACCAAACAGAGTCGGTGTAAAGTAAACCTTCGCGTAAACCTTCGACAGAAACCGTGCCTCGGGTTATTTATCGAGCGCTCCATGAAACACTGGACATCAGTAACGTTCAAAAGCCTCATCGAACCATTCTCATCGCTGCAACTTCCTTGACATATTGTTTGCGAACAGCACGAATGTATTTCTCCCATTACAAAATAAAATACTGTATTTTCTTTTCGTGATTCATCATTATAAATATATGAAATGACGAATTGACGAGTGAAGAACCTACCAGGAAGTATTTATGTATACGTAATATACGTATACATGAATACTTGGAGCTGCAGCTTTCACCTGCCTTATTTGCATTCCACCGGAAATCCAAGGTAATTTGTTCGTTTATTTTGTGAGCGCGTCGCGGCGGCGGGGTGCGCTTCAGCAAATCGAGTTTCACTCGCCATGATTTAACATCGTCGGAGCTCCGCCAAGTGGAAGCACCGACGAGAACCAAATAGAATGACACACTTCTATCGGGAAGCTTCTAGGATCGGTTATAAGCGAGCAGAAAAATGTGCCGGTCGGAGGTGAATAAGTGGGAAGTTCTATTACATCGTTTGCAAAGCCCACCTGACGCGAATCCATCGGATGCAATGGAGCTTTTACGACGCCGGCAGCACGATCTCCGGAATACATCGGAGCTTTCACGGCTCGCCTCGAGGAATACACTGAAGTCATCATTTATGATAGGAGTATACACACGTATCGAGAAGCTATTATTCAATACCGACAAAACGCCCTTGATGAATTTGCTAAACATTTTAAGCGGCGGATGGGTCGAATGCCAAGGGATGAAGAAGAGGCATGTTAAATCAGCCGGAGACTTCAAATAGCCTCGTAAAGTCTGGTATTCGCGGGCGACCTTCTCTCTTCACGAGAGTAAAGCCAATCTCGGAGGGATCTTGCTTTAAATGTCGTTGTCAGGACAACACAGACTTTTACCGTCTTCCAGTAGAATTGCTATTAGTCAGACAAGTTTCGCATTCCTCCCGAAGAAGCTGCCGGTAGAAGGCGTTAATTACGTCTTTCGGCGCGCTCGCTTTCTAATACACGTAAATCCTAAAACTGAACTTGCCAACTAAGTCAATCCCGAACTGGTCAAAGTGGCACTCAGCCTTACCACGATATTCCACCTCGATTTTACTTGAGCGTTCTCGCTGCCGCTCAGTTAGAAATGAATCACCGAGAGAGTTCCACCGGTCATAAAAGGCCAAGGGCTTGCGAAATCCTAATTGCGCCGCCTATTTTTCCCTTGATCCTACGAAACTTTTCGAGCCACGGGATGGAGATAGTGTGGACGCGGAAGCAGTGTGTGTAGGTACTTGTAAAGGTTTAAGTGGCGCAACCAGTATTACACTGGCAACTCGTAAAGTTCACTTTTCTGCTACGATATTGCGAGCGGAGATCCGGCCGCTCCGTTTGCACGCCACCGAGTGTCTTCCCGCTCGTTATTTTTCCTCTCCCTGAACAATGTTGCTACCAACGAACCTCTCTCCCCTCCACCCCACTGTAACCCAACCTCCTCGTATTTTCACGAGCTTCTCGTCCGCGTGCCTTACGCCATTTGGACCGACTTACCCACTCTCTTCGCACGAGATTCACATTATTAAAGTTATTCGGACTAATGTTACTTGACTCCTGCTAACTTCAAAAATTTGACCCTTTCTCTAAAAGTCGTGTCACTTGAATTCCTGCAGGAATCTCATTAACTCCGACAAACATCTCGACTCTGTGATATTTTAAATGTCTTTCACGGATTTGAATGTAGTTGGTCGGAAACTATTTTAGAATGATATCTATTCCATTTCGAAGGCATGAAATATTTAATGGAATAAATCCATGGTATCTACCTTGTCCATTAAATGGCACGAAATCAACTAGGATATATTGAATTACCACTCTACGTCATTCGACTATTTCACTCGTATTTTGAAACTTTGAAACACATCGCAGTGTGCAAACTATACGAATATACATCTCTGAGACTTCTGGAACTATGGAAATAAATAACAGGATGATTCTGGCGTGGAAAATTTATTTAGCTAAAAATACTTCCTTCGCTCCTCGAGCGATCTGTTAACCAGCACTTTACAATGGCTATTCGACTGCGTATAACGCAGTGCTCGCATCCCGAACGATCGGAGCGACGCTTACGACTCGGCGGAAAGTAACACAATTCCCTGTCAAAGGAATTTCAATAGGGGGAAAGTTGGGCTGAAGAAGCCTGGCGGAAGCTTCGTTTATTCATCGGCAGCGGATCTTGGATATATCACAGGGCACGTGAACACAATACACGCTGTCTCTCTGTGGTTCCTCGGGCCCACTTGCGAACACGCTTGCAGCTAGACGTGCATACGGCTTCCCAGTGGCTGAGATCGAAGAGGGATGCGCGTTCGCTCCGGAGCTCTTCGGGGAACATTGGCCGAAAGTAAGCCGACCGATCGAAGAGCATGTCCGGCGTCGACTACGACGCAATTTCCGCTGTCACGCAATTCCGTTCTCCACGGCACTGTTCTCCGGCCTGACCTGACCCGGCGTCCTCCGCTCGCGACCCAGCAATTCCTGGATCTCGCTGAACGTCCTGCCCTTCGTCTCCGGCACGGTGAGCACGACCATGAGAAGAGCGAGCACGCACGAGCCCGAGAAGAAATAGTAAACCGCGTACGATCCCAGACTATCTCCGATCACCTGATACAGTTTGGAGACAGCGGCGCCAAGGATCCCGTCGAATACAGTGATAATAGCGCCGGCGATACCCTTCACTTCGGTGGGGAAGAGTTCGCCGATAAGGGCATTCGGTAAAGTACCCAGGCCCATCTGGAAGGCCACTTGGAAAACGATCACATCGATCACTGGCAGCAGGTTCACCGACGATACATCGACGCCGCGACTGTCCAGCATCAGATAGACTGCTAGAATGGCAAGGGTAACCGATGATCCGAAAGTCGATGCGATCAGCAATGGTCTTCTGCCCGCCCCCTCCACTGTAGCTGTCGCTAGACCGGCCGATATTAATCCCATCGCCAGGACTAAAATGGTGGCCAGATTGGAATCGATGCCGACCGCCGCTTTATTGAACAGACCCTCCAGATACTGCATCGTACTGAAGTTCCCGCTGAGCTGTTGCGCGGCTACCAGCCCGATGATGATACTCAAGGCTCGCGCATTGTTCGGCACCAGCAGCAGCATCTTCAACTTGGCCAGCCAAGTGTGCCTGACAGGCTCTACGTTTCGATTGGGTACCGCTGGTTGAGGATTGACGAGCAAGTCGTCCGGTGGTACTCCTCTAAGGGCTAAGTCTAGTTCCCTTCTTGCTTCATCGCGATCTCGAATGCCCTTGAAAAAGGCCAATGCACGGGACGCCTCCGCGCGACGACCTCTCGCTGCCAGGAAGTGAGGACTCTCCGGGAACCAGACGAAACAGCCGACGAAGAGAACTGGCACCGCCAAGAGAATCGCTGCCAAGATGTGAAAGGACACGTAAGGTCCTATACTACAAGTCAGCAGGGACCCGGTGAACACGTTGACAGCTATCAGGGTTCCAAGGGCGCCCCTGATGTTCACGTCTGCCACTTCCGAGAGGTACATAGGGTTCGTTGTGTAGGAGACTCCGACACCAATGCCAAGGATCACCCTGGCAACGTAGAGTGCGGTGACGGTCTTTGCAAACAGTATGATGATCCATCCGCACATGAAGAAGCCACTCGATAAGAGAAGGCACTTCTTCCGACCGACACGGTCCGCTAGACATGCGCCTAAGAAGGGTCCAATCGTTGATCCAATGACCGTCACTGAAACGATCCAGGAACACTCGTCGTCTGTTAGTTTTATGGGGAAGCCGCTGTCACCGGACTTAAGTCTGGTTATCGAAGTGGTCGTCCATCCATAAACTGTCCCCACCGCCACCATCGATAGAGTTGCTGGGGAGAGAGAAAAAAACTTATTACTGCTTAAAGATTCCTATGCGTTTATAATCGATAAGCGGCGAATCATGCAAAACAATGCCACCCTCCAGCTTAATACTTGTGGATTGGAATATCTTTCTCGCTCAAAGGACGAATTGCTAATGAAAGGAATAATTGCTGGAGAGACAGTGCGCCGAAAGGAATGAGGGATTGGAACATAAGGTCTTTCTTTGCTAGTGATAGGATGCGAATCGATAAGCATCTGCTGGCCGTGCTTCTATCAAAGGGTCTCTTCTCTCTCGCCGTTCTCCGCAGAAAATGGAAAACTGACCTGAGATGCAAGCAAGCCACTGACGCCATTGTGATCTCTTGCTGACAAAGCTCGTATCCCGAGGGACGTAGGGCGTCGTCGTCGCCGAGTCGGGCTTCGAGGCTCCCCCCTTCACGGCGTCGATCTGCAACAGAGAAACAAAAGTATTGATTCCCTTCCGCAGCGTGCAAACGCAGCCTGAGATAAAGTCTGCTTGGCCACCGCTATAAATCAAATCGAGATAAAGGTCCTCTTGTTTGAATAATTTATACATGTAATATTATGCATCTGCCGCTGCTTCTGGCTCCACGGAGGACCAATAGCAGTTCATTATCGATCACTCCTTTTTTTCCTCTCTGTAGAAAAATCAGTTGACCATCTAAATGTGGCCTAAAACTGAGATCGACTTGGCGAATGTTCCGTGCCAAGTATAAGAAAGGAATGACAGAAATCATGTGACGGTATAGTTGGTAGATAGTTGCAGATAAGAATTACGGACAGATTGCTACGATTGCTAGCGTTCTGGGTGATGCAAGTGTAATTCCGAGTCATGTTGAGTTAAACAAATGCAGGAAAATAGAAGAGCAATTTCCGTGCTCGCCCTGCCATAAGCCGGGCGAGTCTGCACTGCGGATTTTTCTCTTTCATGTCTGACGTAACATCTCATTGAGCTTTGTTTGAGCAGCAATCTCGAACTGCCACCGCAGTCGCATTGAAATGGAATTTTCGCGTACGCCCGTGTAAGCCCAGTTACTGTGCCTTTTTAAATCACGTATTGTTGACCGTTTCCTGACGCAAATTTTAGCATTCTTAAAATACGACCTCGTCCGCTTATCTTATCGTCGTTTTATAAATTTTGCACGGCCGATTTTCATACACAATGTCGCGACGTTGAATTAAACTTTGCCTGTTTACTGGCGCCGCAAATTTATTCTTCGAATTTCAATGAATGCTACGACTTTCTCTCATTTCAAACTCTTTTGCCCGATGTATAGAAAGCGCACCTGTGTATGTCTCTGTAAACGGAGAATTACCAAAAAGCGCCCATTCATTTCCTGATTAAAACCGGCACAAAAACTTTAATACTAATGAAGCACAATTAATACTCGAGCTATGCCTTCGCCAGGTGAATTAATACTTTAGGTACACGCAAGAGAAACAGATGTTGCGAGAGATATCTTTAATCATAAATCATCCATGTAGTCTGTCGCTCTTAGAGTAAGAATTGTGTATGCGGAGGATTTGTGGTCCATTTCTCGACAAACATATGACGTTTTACATACGAAACACGTACATCCACATTTTCTGAATTAAATTTTATTGAGGAAGGAAACATTCTGCTTTGAGAACATTAATTTTCTTTTAAAAAGGAATCTTTCTTCTTTAAGAAAATTTGTTTCTCTCAAAGAAGCGGGTGTGTGCGAACACTTTTCTTTCTTATTCCTTGAAAATCTTCAGTTTTCCACATGTAAAAATGTAATAACAAGGTAATACATGGGTGGCGTTGCCGAATTGCGGTAGAGCGTGCCAGGAAGGACCAGATATTCGATAGGAGTCCGATTGTGTGCGGGTGGGCAATTATCGACTTGGTGTTTCGCGGCGAATCGATGCACATGCCGCGCGTAGAGGCGCGCGCGCGCTCCTACACGCTTGCATGCACTCGGACGCGACACGCGCGCGACGAAGCTCACTGCTCGGTGAGATCTAAGGGGCATGCGCGCCTACAAGCCTTCCACTCCGTCTCCGGCCAGACTTGGCACGCGTGTTTCTCACGCGCACCACCTAACCTCGCAAGAACACTGGGAAAACGACCAAGAACCAACACCGAAAACCGCGTACGAATCATTTACGAGCATCGGACAATTCTTCTAGCAATTGATTTCCGGTGGAAAATCTCTGGCAACGCTAATGGAAAGCCGATCGATTTCAAGAGTCAGATAGAAGAAAGATAAGGAGAATCGCGATAGTATGGATCCTGATCGAGTACTCACCAGCGCCTGGGTGGTGCCTGTCATGATCTTTGCAAGAGCACCAGCGCAACGGCGTGTTGCGCCGCAAACTCGCCGTCGAGCCGTTTTCCCGAGAGAATCGGCGACGAGGAATCCGTTCTGCTTTGTCCACGCCGTGATTTCAGTATCGCGTCTATCAGGATGGTGCAGCCGATGCTGCCGTGCGACAGAGGATCGAGCGTGAAACGACGGCGTGGTGATGACTCCCCTTGCTACCGTGGCTTTCCATCGGCGCGCAACAGACACACACACATCCACCCATAGATAGCACACACAATAAGAGCCAGGCACTCCCTTTTCGCCTTTTTTCCTTTTCTCCAACTCGCTCTCTCCTTCGAGCCGACCAGTTTCCCTCCGTTCCTCTCACGCTGCCCCTCTTTCTCTCTCTCCAACTCTCTCCCGCTCTCTCTCCCTTTCTCCCTCTATCGTTATCTTTATCTATCTGCCGGCGCTTGCAGGGGCATCCCGTTCCGCTCCTCTTCCTCCCACCATGCATCCGATATTTATAATCGGCACGCGCGAGAGCACCGACGGATTCTGTCGGCAACGAAGACGAGTGAAGAAAAAGCCGGTAGTAGAGCTCCTCCTCGCTAGGAAGAGGTGCAGTACGCTTGGCTTTCCTTCGCTAACTGATGTGTACGCATACCCTGTGTCCACAGTGTGCCTGCCTGGCCAGTGGCCCGCCACTGCTTACCTGCACTCGATGATTCACGTCGATGACGTAGAAGGGAGGGGTGCCTTCGTGGGAAAGCAAGCAACCCCTCTGGGGTCGCCCTAACTTTGGGGGGCTCCAACTTGGAGGGATTGATTTAGGGTCCGAGGCAAATGGCCGACGAAATTGGGCACCAAAATGGCAACCGAGAGTCAGGTGGATTAGGATTGGCTAGTTCTTATTATTTCTTTGCTCGTAAATTTAATGAACAACGTGTATTAATCAGCAAGGGTGACGGGGATGTTCTTGGAAGAGTGGTATTTAGTCAGAAAGGGGAGGTAAATGATGGTTTGTCGAGCTGTAATAAATGGGTCGAAAATCAGCGGCTCTTGGGAGCGGCTGGATGCGAGTGACAATCGATCAAGTTTCACTTTAATCGGATCTGATTGTCCTTGATTGTTGACCGCAGTACGATCGCGCTTAAGAAGGCTACATCGGAGACGACGCGTCACATGACAATTCCAGGAGATCTCGTCTAGATGAAACTCGGATTATTATTAGAAACTGATCCTCTCGATCTATGATACTTTGGATAATCCGTCAAGCTCCTGTATAAATGTATGATGATTCCTCGGTAAATTGACGGTCAAAGATCAAGCGAGCCGCTTAGCGATGGAAACTGTGTCACTTACGTTCGTGGTGGCATCCATGTGGCGACGTTAATGAAACCGTCGCTCTATTTTCTCCCGACTTCCCACAGGATTCCTCGTCGACAGTACTTTTTCTCTGTAGGATCAGTGAGACTCACTTTGTGCTTCCAGTTAACAATGAATTTGTTTGCGAAAGACACTCTTGAACATCACTTCTCATTAAAACTGAACTTCTCTGTCATAAAGTTCAGTTACTCTTTCTCCTTTCCGATTTTAATGAAACCCGCAGCATTTACAATATCACATTTTATAATAACAAAAAGTCAAGGATTCTGCACGAAGAACAATGATTCCAAGTTAAAAAACAATGAGTGCGCCGGTGGTGCGGTAAAGATGTTCTCCGGTGCAGTCGATGCTCTTGACTATGAAACCGCAGAACTACTGACGATGACAACAGTCAGTGGACGGCCGATCTCAAATTACGTTCGGTTCTACGGTGCTCCGTTAATACCGGAATTAGTAATCTTATCTCTCGTGAAAACGCAGCACGTCCCAGACGATAGTGTGTGTGTGTGTGCGTGCGTGTATGGGTTGCACTATTGTTTCGTAACTGACGATGATCCTGATTGCCGAGTGCCGAGCGCGCTCGGCAGCCTCTTATTATCTTCCGTATTTAATCATCCCGTAATACTCCCATGCCTGTCTTCTTCATCTCATTTCGTCCCTGACAAATATTTGTATTCCTACACTGGCTTGGAATTAGAGCGGCGGACTTGATTCCGAAGAAAACAGCCGGTGGATGCTGGGGGAAAGAATTTGCGCCAACCAGGGAGCTCTAATGCAATCATTTATTCCCCCAAGTAATAGAGGAGCCGTCGGGCAAAAGAGATCCGTGTCATGTGCGCTTGACGATTCCATATGCTTCGAACTTGACAGTTCGTCACGAGGACGGAGCATTAGTGTCGCATTCTCTCTTTTATTGCATCTCGTCTGCTACAGCACTGGGATTTCATACCGAAAGTCTTTCATCCTTCATCACGCTACCAGCCGATATCTTGTTCCTGTATTACTCGTCGGTCCAAAGTTTCCCAGGCGTCTGGCGCACAATCTATATCAGGGATTCCGTTCGTTTCATGGAGATTCCAGCAATTTAGGTGGAGGCTTGTTATTCGCCACGATGCCAATGTTTACAGAAGCACAAACAACTTGAAAGGCATAGACTTTCGAGTTTCTCGATTGCGAGATTTTCGTGCCACCTGGTACTCCGGTGTGGCGAGTGGCGTGTTCTCTCGGACCACCCGCGGCTATTAATCCTTTTCTCCGTACGCGATGCAGCTTTGCTCCGGTCGTCGATTGGCCGGCACCGAGCTTCATTGGCCTTAATCAGATTACGGCTAATTGCCAGCCGGTACACATTCTATCCCAAGGCAACGAGGACGCACAGCGAGCAGTTAGGAATGCAACGACGATTTCGGAGCGGACCACCGCCGACATGGCGTGCAACCGATGCCCGGAAGAGTACTGATAGCCCGTTGCCGAGTAGACGCGCGAGAGACACCGTTTAGATTCTAAACGGAAGACTACTTGTGTGTCCTGACGCCGCTGCTACTGCTATCACGTTCGCCCGCTCTTTATCGGCCTTCTTTTCGAAATGCGCCATCACAGCCACACCACGACCCGAACACGCACGTGTTTCTCTTCCCGCGAGTGAAAAAGGGACGATACCGGCCTTATCGCGCTGACCGTGCATATGTAATCACTACCGGCTGACGTCGCAGCCAATAATTGCGTGGCACGTCCCGTTCTTACCCGCGGCTCCCTCGTAACCGCGCGAAACCGGGAAAAATACTCGCTTACTTTTCGTCCATCACTCAACACCCGCCGCTATATTCTCGTCTACCCATTCATCGACTTATGCAATTAGTTGACTATAAATTGGTACATTCGTTATGACATCCCGTTCCAGTGATTCCTCGAGAGAATGTATTAATAATAGATTAGGGTTTAGATATGCAGTTGGACTTTGGCACTTTTGGCATATAAATCATTTGCAAGTTAAAAAGTTATTTATCTGGCGCCGTTTTGCTTAGGAATTTCATGATAATTTCGTAGTTCTGCCGACGCGATGGATCTCTATGTTGAATGGGAAGTAAGTTATGTAGTTCCTTCAAAAGGGAAGGTAATTCATGAGAGGTGAGCGTAGCCCGCAATCCACGCTGGAATAACTAGAATTAAATAGCTTCCTGGCCACTGGGAATCCTCTGTCGCTCGACTCTACATCCTTTATTAAGCATAGTCCTTTGGGAACTAACTTTTGCTTCTCCATCCACCTATGAACGTTTTCAAATGGACTTCAAACGCTGAGGAAATCGTAACTTCGCCGGAGGAAACGAGAGTCCTTGTTAATGATTAATAAACTCCTTTTCAGGTGGTATTCCATCTGCTCTTACGGTAAGTTTGCCATTTGACCAAGAGCAGAGCAAGTCTAACGGGAAGACTACTTTTACTAATTGTAAACTCGACTACGAAATGTAACGTAAGCACACGAATATGCGTGTCCCATCTGCAAAATCCACATGTCATTTACTCTGCGGTTCGTATTAAATTAAACTACTTTCCCAATCCTTGGCGCAGTCAAGCAGTTGGCTGGAACCGACAAGAAATCATTACGTGTCGCAGCGAAATCTACTCTCGAATGAAGTTTTCCGAACGCATGAGTGCGGCTGCATTTCGAGTTGGCATTAATTCGATTAACATGAGACGACGCTCGTGTATAGTCGCGAGTGAGAGGAATAGCTGCAGAACTCTTTGCAGTAAATAATTTCAACGAAGTCTGCTGCTAAGTTTTGCTAAAGACACGAACGCATCTTTCCTGCTGTGTTTTATGCATGAACAGATCTCTCTTGGGCAGGGCAAGCTAGAAACTGGTCGAGCCACAACTGTCACCAGCAGGAGGGCGTAATTTCTCCACGATATTTCACCATCCGCCTTATTATCAGAAGAGTACACGAGGCCGAGGAATGAGTTGCCGCTCGCCTTTGACTGCTCGACTTCGTCAAAGATAAAATCGACCCCTGACGGATATTAGAATCTCATTCGGTGCCTTTGACGGGACGCGTTTACACGCCGAAAAATCCCTGACTCTCTCTCTCTCTCTCCCTCTCTAATTCGACTGCCACTCTGACTCTTCTCCCATCCCGCGCTCTAAAACGCCGAAAAGCCTCTCTTCTTCCAACTAGATTGGCTGAAACAGAAGAGCCGAGAATTAAGTTTCCTTTTAATTCTTCGCCCCGATTGCAAACGAACACTCGAGTGCACCTTAAATACTTGGACCGGAAAAGTTTCCTCGTCGAGTCGGCCTTGATTACTGAACCGTCCAAAGGAAGTCGATTCGAGATGTTTACGGGATGAGTGGCCGGCCACCACTACCGTTTTCAATATACCTGGCCTCAGGCTAGTCCTTGCTTTCCCATGAGGACGCATACTTCACCTACTAATGAAAACTCCTCCACATACAACTGCACATTTTCTATGAAATACCTCATGACAGAAACTATCCGACACACGGCTCTTCTACCCTCGTTATTAATTCCAGCGGAATGTCACCTGGGCTACTGTTGGACAATTAGTCAGAATTGAGGTGAAATGTCGGAAATACTAGGAGCGCGCGACAGTTACTTGAAGTGAAAATTCCTGGTCTAATAATTCAACTGCATTTACCAGTTAGTACACACTCGGCTATCATGCGGTACCCAATGTAACATTATCCCGTAACGAGCGATCCATTGCATTCTCGTTTCACTGGCACTGTGCAACAATTTCCTTTGGCCAATGCCTCTGCCAAATGTGGATTACACGGGGCCATAAACATTAGAGCAGCTGCCTCGATCAATGTTCATTACGGCGCGCCTTAAGCGCCCGCCGGAAACTATTACGGATTGAAATTATCGCATTTTCGAGCCAGTGGCGCACAACAGTTTCCCATGGCCAGTCACGAAAATCTCTTGGTTCCGAGCGTTTCTACGATTTTCCAAGCGGCAAACTCTGGCCAATGGTCGTAAATGTTGGTGGAACGGTGCCTATTATTTCGACTGGCTACCATGTCGTTCCTGATAACGGCCCGCCCCCCAAGGATCCTCGCTTCGTCCAGTCAGCTACTCGTTATGTTGCATCATCCGGGATCCTCGACTTTTCGCTAACACCAAGTAATCCCACTTTTTCCCTCGCGCGACTTCCTCCACTACTTCCGAAAACAAAGGGTCGAGTTTCCACGCTCCTCCAACCTTCCTCTGCCGGGAGTCTCGAGGGACGGCGACGCCAAGCATCTTCCAACCTCATTACGAACAGACCGTTGCAGCGTCACGTGACGCTATGTACTTTAGTGTCCTCAGTTACACCAAAGTTCCCAGGAAACCGAATGGCATGAGTTTCAGTTATTAAAGTATCAAGAGCACTTTGGGCAGAGTGTTCTTAACTGGCCGATTGATTTGAATGTACTTTGACGACAGAATTATGATCGAACCGATGGATGGGACGTTATTGATGCCGGATATTACGTACTATAATATGTCGGCTGCTAACTTGGGATACGAAGGTATACAATGTACCTTTCAGGCATATCGAACAAAGCTGGACAGGATAATATCGGATACCACTTATCTACCCTCGGGAAGATATCCGAAAGCTGACAAAGGACCGGGATCAAAGCATGAAAGCCGATTCTTATTATTACCCGTCATTAAAGCCAGGTAATCATCGGGGATGAAGGTAATGAATGCTCCGGGGCGGAGAAAATATCCGGGACAGGTTGTCCACTACAGCTGTAAATACTTGGAGATTAGAGTGTACTTTATAGCCGAAGGTAGACATACTTCCGCTTCTCGAAGCAATCGCTGGCTGACTGGAAAAATATGTAGGCAAATTGAAGGAAATCTTCTTAGCGAGGCTAAACGGTGCTAAGTAATATTCACTAATCATAAGATAGCCGGTGGAAGAAAGTCCTCGGGCGAGGAGGAGGAGGAGGAGGCTTTGCAGAGATTGCCGGCGGCAGGGCGAATTAAGCAGTGCAGGACGTCGCTCGGTGGGCAAACGTAAGCCCAATTAAAGTAATCCCGCGCTTTAATCGGCGAGTGGCTCGCGCTCATTATGTCGCATTTAGAAGACCCAGGGTTCGGGCCCCGCCACACGCACACACATGCACACACACACACACAGGGTCGAGTGATTAAAATTTAAAGGGAGGCCGACCAGCGTGTACACCGTTTGCGTGGATAACGAGCCGAGCGGAATATCGGCACGTAACGCCCTTCGCCCTTTCACCCCTTTCACATACGTATAAACGTCTGCGTTTGCGGAGCACGCGTGTATAACGCTGGTATGGATGTAAGTATGCTTGTCGCGTGTCGACGGGTACGCGCACCATTCGTTTTTAGCCTCTCGCGTGTTCCGCCTCGCCTCCAGCCCTTTTCACGTGATCCAGGCCTTCAGGCTTGGCGCACGGCTTCCCTTTGCGTGCACGCATGCGGCAGAACGCGCGCGCCTTTTCCCGCGCGCACCCTTGTCTCTCCCCGTTTCCTCGAGTACCTGTCGCGTTTCTCTATTTATGTATGTCCGTGTATATCTGATTCCGACCAACACCACCCACTGAAACCACTTTTCCCTTCTCGCACCCCACAAACTCTCTCTCGGTATATGTGTGCGAGGAGTGTGAACCCCGTCTACCAAAGTCTACTTTTTCTGCACAGGTTTTACCTTCCGCGGAAACTCACCGGAAAGCTATGTAATCGCGCGCTAAAAGTAATACGCCGCCTGTTTGTTACATCGAAGGTCGAGCCGACAATATCTATGCATATGTTCGAATATATTTCTCTGCTTGCAACTCGCCAAGGTATCGAAAGGAATTCGTTTAAAATCGAGCTATATGTGGATATTTTAATTACGACCTCGACTAATTGGAATTAATAGACTGTCGAATTTTTTTCAAACGTCTGCATCTCGAGGGACTTCGCCATTAGACGTGATTTATATTTTTGGTGCGTTTCCAATCAAACAAGAAATCGATTGAAAAAGATATCAACACGCTTACGCAAACGACGGGGTGGTGAACTCTAGTTAGATAATAGCTTGTTCATTTGCGTCTCCATTAATTAGTGTTATTAAGAGAAATATTGTCCTGGCGTTTGCCAATTAATCAGTTTCCGCGTGGACTAGTTCACGAGAGTCCGGTAACTGGGAATCGAGATTTATACGTTACAAGTACTAACTTGCATCTCCCTTTGTTATTAATGTTAATACCATTACTCGATCGATGAAGTACAACGTACTCGAAAATTTCATCAGCGTGGAAAGATGGAAAGAATAACTCTAAAAAATTGGCACTACATTTAATTGCAACGGAGTGGCTTCCGCAAGAATTAATACCTGCACACTGACACAGCATCCGAGGCTGGTCCTCAAATATTTGCGGTACTCATAAGCTGGCTGCAAGCGGGCTCGTCAGCACTTCCAGCGGCGTCGTTATGTTAGACCCCTCGCAATTTGTTTTTCCCGGCCGAGCATTCCAATAACAATTGCTTTTTGCAGGAAGAAGCTCGCTCGGGAACAACACACAACTCCGGCGAAAAATAAATACACTCGTATGGAGAATGAAAGAGAAATAACCGTCCATTTCCACCCTATTTATCTGTGCCCTGTTTTCCTTGCTAACTCGTTTCTTTCATGCATCTGCCGATATTGCCCTTTTACAGAAGGATAAAGACCAGTCATTACTGACATGACGGCAAAGCAGCAGCATCGCCGGTGGCATCGAGAGATAATTTACGCTCGACATTTTATCCAGCGAGTCTTCCTCTCTCGAGTGAATCATTTATGTTGCCACGAGAAGCTGAAAGCTTCCATTTGTATGAAACAAACATTTCCACGTCCACCGATTGTGTTGATAGTATTGATAACGGGCGATTATTGGGGCTGTGTAAAATCGAATCTTTTAAAAAGGTTCTCGTCGATAATCAGTGTGTGTGTGTGGAGCAAAGCACTGTTCGTTTTCCCACGGGCGGAATTTCATTTAGCTTGTAATACACGTTTAATACGTGTCGTAACACAGATCAAGGAAATGAACTCGGGAAATATAAAGCCGTGAAGTTCAAGGAGTGCTTTAGTATAGCTAGGGCGGTAAGAGCATCCGGAAAAAGTTTGGGAGAACTTGCGGGGTAACGAAGTTATTGTCCCCATTAGCTGCCGTCAGTCCAATGAAGATTCACTTTCAGCCTGGCAGAGCCAGTTCCTGAAAGTTTCTACGTGTACGTTCGCCAGAGCCATCCGCTCTTGCTATTTTTTATTGACTTAGCCCGACCGTTCAGACGCCATTCCGGTAAAACGTCTCGTCAACTATTGAACCCGCGCTATTCTCCAACCCTTCCGATAAATTATTGCCGTCACGAGATCACGACGGACGCGATGGAATCCAAGCCGTTGGATTTAATCTCGCTAACTGAAAACTTGATGCACGAACACACAGCATGCCAGCCTGCAAACGTCACGTTCCATGTGACGCAGTCTTCCTCCTGGAAGTACACAAATGTCACTTGTCCACTATCTTTATACAATTGACTAAAAGAAAAATGGTGCTCCCAGATTTGGTTAACGTGAGCTATTTCGACTACTAATAAATGATAATCTGACTAATTTAATCTCAAAATTCTTTGTAAATTCGTTGAAATGTAATTCTGCGATGGAAACTATTATTATCAATTGTTTCCTATTTCCTACAAAGCGGGGAGAATTTTGATTCCGTTTAGTAGCTTTTTCTATCAAGCAGCGCGCGTTGCTTGCTACAATAATTTATGGTTATACAGTGGAGTTCGCTCGACAGCGAAGCCAGAGGAACCTGCCAGACCCATTTGTCTTGGTTTTCGCCAATTTGTCCATTCGTCTTCGTCGACTGGGGGAACGGCACTTGGCCTCGCTACTCGTCCGGCCTACTCCGCTTTGAGCCGATTTCCTCGAATTTCTATTTCGCCCGCACCATGCCTACCAATACAAATCCCTGCCATGATTTTACCTGACGTCGAACTGTGACAAAAAGTTAACCAGTTCGGCACTTCTAGTTATACCTGCCTCGAACCCAGCATACCTGGCTCAATTGTTATTTATTCAATCTCCCAAACCGCTTAAATGAATTCTGATAAGGAAAGGAAAATATCCAATCCATTGTTAATCCCTCTAATTATCTCCAGCTGATTTACATGGCAGAATTAATCAAGTTATACGATGATGCCATGACAAACCACTGACGTGAAACGGTTTGGAATTGAACGAGGAAAAATTGAATAGGATCAATTGAAACGTAGACAGAAGCGATTGGACTGCACACCAATCAAACGGAAGCGGCGCTTGATTACTTCTTTCTCGAAATAATTCCAGGCTTATCTGGCAGCCGTCGATCATGTCAGCGCGAAGTTAACTCGTGTAGAAGGAGGTCAATCGTATCATATCTTAATTATGCTAGTGCCCCGTGTGCCGCTGCTACAATGAAGCTCGAGGTCCGTCTAGTTCTCGCCGACGACGGTCGTCTCACACTAACAATTCCACTGATCGAACACGTGCGCTAAGAATAACAAATATTTTCCCAGCTGACAGCTACGTAAATGAGACGTTTTTCTATTCATGCGTCAGGTTTTACAACTTTTAATATCGCAGCCACGTACGTGCGCTTGACTGATTGATTGGCTATGAGCCCCGTGAAGTGAAAAACTGGGGGGATTCACCGTCACAGTCGATTGCGTTGTTGCAATCAACGATGTAATAAACGCTATTAAATAACCCATCAAAATTGACATTAAACAAATACAATCCGCCATGGAAAGCACTGCCATATAAAATGTACTCGGCAGCAATTAGTGCGTTGAATTTCAACTAACAACTGATGTCCGCGTTCTCCGCGAAAGCAGAGCTGCAAGTCTTCCAGCAGGCCCCGTTCCACTTTCGTTCTACTTGTAAAGTCCAGCTTGAACGAAGTTGGTCTGTACTGAACAAAGGGCGCCCGAAATAATGGCCTGCTTTACGAAACGATTTTTCCGAGGACGCGCGCCTCGCACCGGCCATGTGCACTCGGCGCTCTTGTTACGCTGCTTATGCAAGCGATGGATAATGCTGAATGGCGATTGTTACTCTTATGTATCTGCCGATGAGAGCGTTCGTCTCCAATGCGGGCGTCACGCGCACACGCCACAAGGAACACGTGCCAATTAATCAATTGGCGCAACGAGACTCTAATCAAATGTATATCGCGTGCACCGGCCGGTCGCGCGCCGTCTAATCGCATTAATATCCGGCGCGACGGCGAATTGCGCGCACGCGATTCGCTGCTAATGCCTGACAGTGGCAGTCGACTGTCACTGGCAGGGGTGCCGGCTGCCCAATCGTTGAATGACTGTCACTCTGCATTGGATGTATTGGACACGAGCGATGACAATTTGCATGGGACACTGACCCATCCACTACCTGTTATAGGTGTAATAAACAGAAATTAGACAACTGAGAGCGCAAAAAATCTTCGAGATTGCTAATCATCAAGCGCACTTGGAATTATTTCTGTCATAAAAATGCAGAGCGATACGGATTCATGAGTCAGCTGAGATCATAGTACTATGACGTGCTAATAATAAATTGATGAATGAAAAATGCAGAATCTGCAATTGCAAGTAGATCTTGCCGAGAGTACAATCAACATACTTGCTGACTCATAGGAAACCGTATCAGCATGTGGAATGCAGAACGAGTAGCGGCGATCGGATAAGACAAGGAATTTCGAAAATGCTAACGGCTAATCCATATTGAGAATAATTACTAATTAATCCGGGGTCGAATGGCGTGTCCCATGACGCGGTTATTCTTACGCAACCTCGTTAATTATAGCGGTCGCCAATGTCAACCGGAGAGCACGTATGTGCGAATTAAACTGCCCGGTGATTGCTTGGGCGCGCGCCCGTCACCAGAATGTTGCAATGGGAATGATTAGCTTCCTATTAAACGCTGTATACCTGAATGGTAGAGATGAAATTTCAATGGAAAACATCGCGCGCCTAGAATTACAAGTGACGTGCTATCGGGTCGGGAAGGTCCGATAATGGACTCTATTATGAGATAGTATTACACGAAGAGACGAAGTATTGTTAACATTTGTATATTTGAGGGCCGCGGCATCGAACATTGCTTGATGAACCACTTCACCTGCATCAATGACATTCAATTGTGGATACCAACAGCCCGAGTGCCCCATTAAATCTGCTTAGTTTTCCATCATTAACGTTATCGTGATCTTAAAACAATGAGAAACAGTTTCTATGGACCGAGAGGCAAACTTGAAAATGAAACTCTATCGCTCATAGAAGTATAATGATGTACTGTAATAAAGGCTTGCCAAATTAATTGATGATCCGTCTTAAAGGGATTCTATTCTGTGTTGCAGGTTGCCTTGAAACAATGACGCGAGAGTGACAGCCGACACGAGCAAGATTAAATAAGTGTCAGGTGTAACACGATATGATACAGACGGGCCTCTATCCAACTGGCCCTAACCGAATTTTACCCTCTGAATATTCACGAGATCCTTCACCGTCTACTGACAGAAAGCAACTAACGCGAACCGGCCTGCTACCTCGATAATATGCCTGCGAAATCGAAGAGGAATATATTTTCCAGTCGGCTGACTGTATTGAGCGGGCAGGACGTAAAGGCCCTAAATGGGCCACGTGTATCGTATACGTCATGCACACGGATTTTCGTATCCCGAAGGCGGCAGCCGTCCAAGAGATTAATGATTTCACAATGTGGAAACTTTGCTTTAACTTTGGCAAGCATAACGACAGTGTCATTAATAATGTTACCTACACTTGCATACACACACACACACACCGAGTTTAAACTTCAGTAAACACAATTACTTTCTTCGTAGTAGAGCATTTCCATAGTACCCTCGCTTTTAATAGCGACGGCTGTTCCATCATTGTGAAAGCATTAATCAAATAATATTCATTTATTTGAAAATCGCGTTATTAATTAAGCGACTCAATTATGTTACTTTGGAAGAAGAATGTTTTGTAGATGTGACAAATTCATGTTACTTCACTTACCGGTGGGATGGAAAATTGTACACTGGTTTCTCTCAGTGCTGGAGGCAATCTGATTATAATCGGATTGCGATGTCACTAGGTAAGATTCTGGGAAAGGGTGCGAAGGATGCGAGGGCAGGGTAGGGAATTCAACTTTGCTTGGAAACTTTGAAGAACCACTATGGTCTCCTGGGAAATCAATGCCGAACCGAAAGAAGTAGTCGCAAGATCAAATACTGGGAAATTGAACGTGCAAGGCTCGCAGATAATCTACTGGCAAACTCTGGTAACCACGTTCGCCGATTTCTTTCGAAACTTCGTTCGGGTTCGACGTCTGGGAGAAGAACACGTAGTTCCTCGTGAGGTACAGGGTTTGTTCATCAGAAACACCAACCTGGAGACTGAACACTTGGGTAATTAAATAAGAGATCTGCATTTTACAAAGCAATAAGTTACACGAGAATCCTTACACGAAACCAAAGGCCCGAATCGAGTCGTGGCTCGCATCTTATGGTACAAGTGTAAAACCTAGTCAAACTTGACACATCGGATGGGTGGCGAAATGTGAAAAAAGCGCAGGGCAAGGTTTTCTCTTTCGTGAGAAAGTAAGGCTTTTCTGAAAGCATGTTGTCTCGTTTATCCGCGCGTCGCAATCGCGCACTGCATACGATACTGATAGTATGTATGCAGAGCGTATCACGACATCGAGAAGAGGCTCGGACTCCCCTGGAAGACTGGAAAGACAAAGTCGTCCCATCGGCGAAGACTACTGTCGGGTAACGTAGCACCAAAACGCGCGATAAGAAGCAGGACACGGACGGCCACGACATCGAAGTTTCCTTGGGAATTATAGATAGTTAGCACCTACATGATTTCACCATTCTCTCAATAAGCGAAATTACCGCGTGGAAGGTCGCAAGGGACTGGAGCCTCCACTTTCCCCGACACAATCGCTGCACGCCTCGAACATTTGATTCTTATCGAGTACGAGTGCCCTAAGTCGTTAGAAGTTTACTACGACAGTAAAAATAATACTTTGACGCTCGAGTCAAATCGACAGTCACGACGACACTAATGATAAGAAATTAAATCTAGACGATTCCCTAGCCACTTCAGAAGATTTCTTTTTGATATTATTATTCTTTCTCGCTCTCTCCTGCCACGCCTCCTTCATCATTGTTCATAGCTCTGTCATCAAGGGATTGCGCGTCATCCGCGCTTACGATATGTGGCTCAGATTGCCGCAATCCATCCATGGGCTTCTCGGGTATACGCAAGTCAGGCGATTCTTGATCATTACCTTCGGACTCGAGGTCCGATAATGGCTCGGATCAATCACTGCACCAGAAAATAAAGTGTTTCGTAAGCCAACAAATTACGCAATACCTTTTTGTGCACCCTTTCTATTCATATTACATACCTGTCGCTATTTTCACTGGTTGCCTCTTCGCTGCAATCGAGATCGAGTTCGCCTTGAATGGCACTTTGTAGATCATCGATTCTTTGAAGTGCCAGGCGAAGATCATCCCGCGCGACCTTTGTTTCTGCCTCTGCAGCTTCGAGGGACTTCTCTAACTCACGACGAGCGCGTGTAGATTCCTGCTCACGAGCAAGTGCTGAACTTGCTTCCTCACGTGCATCGCGCAGTGATCTTTGTAGCCTCCTTGCACTGTCTTGGGCTGTTTGCTCCTTCGTTCTGAGTAATGCCGACTCAGTTTGCAATTTGTCCACACTCTCTTTAAGTCTTGCTATTTGTGTCTGTAATAGTAAACACACATTTTTTAAAAGTGTTTCGATTTAATTCTATGAAACATAAAATTTCCAACTATCGGTAACGTACCTCTAAACGTGCTCTTGTAGTCTGTTCCAGTTCGAGCTTGCTTTCCAATTCCTTAGCACGGAACTCGAGTCGCCTGGTGGCGAGACTATTAGCCGTAGGATCACCCAGTTGCTCGACAGACTCTAATCTTTGCGTCAACTCTGACAGTTGGTCTTTCAGAGACGATTTTTCAGCTTCCAAAGCGGCAATCTGCACCTGTGACTCTTGCAGCTGTGCCTGTTCGGCGGAAACTTGCTGGACTGCTGCCCGATATTTCTTCAACACCTGTTGACACAAGCATAATTTGTAGTTTAACAAAACATAGACATCCCAGATATATTTAAACGATACTGTATTTCTAAGAAACTTACTTCTGCAAGCTCTTCCTCGTTTTCTTCAAGCTGTGAAAGTAGTTCGGATCGTTCACGATTTGCAACATTAGCGCGCTCTTCAGCTTCTGATCGCTGTCTTTGAGCTTCCTCCAGAGAAACTTGAGTCTCATTTAGTTCCTGTTCCAACGCCTGCTTTGCCTTGACTGCGGCAGCTCGGGCACACTCGGCGTCCTCAAGCTGATTCTTCAGTTGCCTCAAAGCTGCTTTACCTGAGGAATCACCCTTTGATCTTTCGAGCATCGTTTGAGCGTCCCTCAATAAAGCTCTTGTCCTCTTCAAATCCCTCTTCAACCTGCGTAAACAAATAATAAAAGTAGCATTGTAGAAAATCCTATTTTTCAAGTGGAAACATATTCTGAAGAATGTTTATACCTTTGGGTGGTTTCAGCGTCTGCAGCACGATCTGCGCGATCCTGCTCCTCAATGGCCACTAAACGACGTTCTAATTCATGCTTCTCTCGAAGGAGTATCGTTCTTTCTTCATGCTCGTTCTCCAACTGAGATTCAAGAGCTTTGACCTTCTTGAGAGCATTTCCTCGAACATCCTCCAACTCCTCATCACGCTGTTGCATTTCCTTTCTCATCTCTTTGCGCTGTTGCTCGATACTCATCTCCAGTCGTAACTTCGCTTGCTCCAGAAGCTGCACCTGCCCAGCAAGATCATCAAGTTCCTCCTCTTGATCTTTCGTTCGCTTCTCCAATTCGTGTTTTGCCTTTTTCAGTTGCGCAACTTCCTCCTCCGTCTTTCCACCGAAAGTAAGCTCTTCAAGTTCTTGGCTTAATGTACGAAGTCTTTCCTCTTTCAACTCGATTTCGAGTCTGGCGTCCTGTATAGTAATTAATAAGTCATTTGTAAATTCCATTGAACTTTCAGTGGCCTCGTCAGGAAATAGAACTAGGTAGTATGAATAGAACAGCAAAAGTGGGTATAAATTAAGAAAGACACTAGTTTCCTGCAAATCGTATCGGAAATGAAGAAGGTCACTGCATACAATGTGGTGTACTCACACTTAGATTCTGCTCTATTGTGAACTTTTCCGCGATTGCGATTTCCTTCTCCCTCGCCAGTCTCTCGCGTTGTGCTTTCTCTTGACGTAGATCATTCATTAGATTCTGAGTCTCGGAATCAAACCTGCACAAAAGGTGGAGAAATTTTTCTATATACTTTCGTATGAAACAATTAATTTCATTATATTCTATACCCCAACAAAAGTGGGAAGAAATCGTGTCACGAAACAGTTGTAAGAATTAGAGCCCGAAGAGTTAATTATGGCAAATAAGTCGAATCTAATTGGATGCGCCTCGCGTGGTCCGCACCAACACATGAGAGGGAAGGTAGCACGAGTTTTAGGAAAATTACAGAGGCGGCTTTGAACGTACTAATCACAGTTTATGCGACCACCAAATCCACCGGCGCGTCCGCGACTTCGCTGGCCTGGCAAACAGCCAGAAACACTTGTTGCTGCGGATGAAATGAGAATAGAGCTCCTCCCAATACTCCTCTGTTACTCGCTAAAGATTCGCCGACGAGTTAAACAACTAACGACAACGTGTTTATGGTGGAACAAATTTAAATCGTGCTCCGAGCATAATTACACGCATCCAACCGTTATTTCGACTTACTTTTCACTGACAAGTAATTTATTTGGTGGAATAGTGAAAATCTGTCAGGGAATTTTTAACTATTACATAAAAATCATCACTTACTTTCGTTGCTTCTTCTCCAACAGATTGTTCCTGGCGGTCTGTTCTTCCAATAACAATCTCAGGTCATGCATTTCCCCGTTCAATTTCTGCACACGTCTTTTCCACTGGCCAACAACTTGACGTTGTTCTTCGACCTCCTCATACGCGTCTGCCAGCTAGATAAGAAGGCAAGCAGAAGACATTCATAACTTTATTCACCCTATCCTTTCATTCTCCCTAGCTTGAATGAATTCTTTATCGCCATCATCTTTCCCATACATTGCCCGACTGAATTACGCGCTCACGTATTACATAATCAAGGGAATACCTTTTTCTCCAATTGTTTCTTGAGTCCAACCAGTTGCTCGAGATCGTCCTCATGTTGCTGTGCCATTTTCCTTTTGGTGAATTCAAGTTCGCGGATTGCGTGCTCGTATCGCTGTCTATAGACACCGCCATCCTCGCCATCCTCAGCATCCGACGCAACGCCGTTCAAGTCAGCCGCACGGGCGTAAAGAAGCTCCATTTCCAGCCGCTCGGTCGTTTGCTGGAGGTTCTTGTTAGTCTCCGTGACATCCTGGAGCTCGCGTTCCAAGCGTATACGCTCGGACGTTTCTGCGTCGATCCTCTCAGCGGCCAATGTCGATGTCGAGTGCTCCTCCGCAAAATCGGCAGTCATTTCGCTCAACTGACATGACAAAAAAACATCCAAGTTGCAAAAGAGATCGTATGTTATGTTAGTAAAAAGGCAGGATTGTTATACCCAAATTTGGGCATGGCTTAAAAACGGAAAACAAAGTCATGCATTCATCTGAAAGTGCGACACACATGATCCTACCTCGTGACCCACACTATCCGAGAGAGTTCTGTCCTCGGATGCTCGAGAAACAGAGCGCCTGGAACATGAACTCTTCCCGACACTACTAGCTCGACTGTAGTATTGGAAACCACGTATCATGATATTCGTAGCACTCTGACTTCGACCCATTCGAGCTGGTCTATCTCGCATCGAAGGCAACGATTGCAAGCTGACATCGTCGTCGTTCTCATCTCTGTGACCCAAACTATGCCATTCATCCATAACGTGATCGGTACGCTTCAAGAACTGGGAGATTTTCGAGGAGAGATACGAGGAAGCAGTGGTAGGCTCCAAATGAGAAGCAGTGGGTCTGAAGGATTGCCGGACCCTCTGCTTATCGCATCCTAGCACGAAATTGAGACTAGCATCAAAGACAACCGGTGCTTGCTCTTTCACGGAGACTTCCGCCATCGATATGGGAGTAGTAAGATTTTCCATGGGGAATACTCTTCTCGGTGGGGTGGATAGACCCGTTGGCGAATCGAGACCAGATCGAGACCTCGAGGAAACTAGAGATGGCGATCTTGAGCCACTGAGAAAAGATCTACCTCGGTACGACAAGTTTGAAGAAACGCTACATGGCGATGGACTCCTGGTAGTCAAAGTTGGACTACCCACGACGTGCAATCTGCTCGCAGGCTTTCTTAAATTGACCAATGGTGGAAGCGGTGGTCTCTTCATCAAGGTCGGTCTTTCTGTCATGATTTTCGAGCGCGTGCCATTCGTCGAGGTGTCCTCGAGGGTATGCAAGCTATCCTGCGAGCTGATGGAGAAGGTGCTCGAGTTTATCGATGGTATCGAGGGCATCCTCTCGTTTCACCGGTTCGTCGCGGCTGACCGATCAGATTTCGGCGTTTCTCTCATGGCAGGCATCCACGTACGGAAAGGTGAGAGCCGCAGACTCGAATCGTTCGCATTTCAGGTTCGTTCGCGTGTCGACGGCCCCGCGAACAGGCTCCGTTTCGATCGGATTAACGATAAGCCGAGGGCCGATCGCTCGTTTCGGGTAGACAACTAAGACCAAGGGGGGTTGTTGCGTAACGAGGCAAACGTTGACGCCCGTATCGAAAAGGAGTCGCGGTGCAACTGCCTCTTCTCTTCCTGGGGTCAGCAGATACGCGCTCGACCAGCACCAGCAGCAGGCGTCCGTCGTCGGCGAGGAGGCGGTCACCTCCGAGTTATTCTAAGGGAAATAGAGGAAGAAGCAACGCGGCGAGCACTGGGTGCGCGAGTGCGACCAAAAAGCCGTCGGCCGCCACTCTGGCGGTTGGCCAAAAGCTCCGCGAGATTCGTGAGAAAAGTGTCGGCCTACGCCGGGAGTGAGAAGGAGTCAGCCTCCGAGTAAAGCTCGAGCCAGAACGAGACACCGCCACGTAGAGATAGAGGCGGCGCGGTCGGCGCGAGCAGCTTGAAGGGAAATTGAGCGACGGCGAAGTTAAAAAAAGAACGAATAGCGAAGAGCGAGTAGTAAAGGTCGACGTCTAAGGGGAAAACAAACGATGGAACTTGTTCGCATGCGAGAGACTCCAAGTGAACCGTGAAATTCAACACTGCACCGACCATGCAATGCCAAGGTCGGCAGTGGAATTTTCATATAGCATCATGGGAGGTCTCCTTCCGTCTCGGGGAATGTCGGTCACTGGGACTTTTACCTAGCCACCGTGATTTCCGCGCGTCTCGCACGGATTGGACTCGCCTTTCCGGGTAAATTCCTAGTACGATAGTTATGCCACGCATCGCCTGGCTCGTTTAACCCATTTGCGCGTTACGCGTGTCACAAATGGTCAGATGAATGCACGGACTTGTAAGCATTCCGGGGTAAACATGCTTGATAAATGCATCTCTTGATGGAATCAAGTGCCTTTCTACCATAGCTGCGTCAGAGACTCTAGGATTCTAGAACTCAGTACGAGAAAATCCATTTGCATTCGCAGAGGATCTGCTCAAATATTTGTACGAGATATTTAAAAGGAAAGTGCGGTGAGAATATGGAAACTCAAACCCACCTTTGCTTCGAGTTTGTCGTTGTCGTGCTTGAGGTGATTGCGCTCCTGCTCCAAACGTTCGACCTTTGCCCTGAGAATCTCGAGTTCCTCCTGTTAACAAGAACGATTGTAGAAGGCATTGGCGACCTAGTACTTGAAAGGTCAAGTCTAATTGGCGGCACGGGATATTGGAAATCTCACCGTTCTCGCCTTCAATTGATCCTCGGTGCGATGGACGTTCAGCAGGGGTGCGACTTTCACGTAGAGCCTCCACCAGGGCCATTCTCGCACCGACATCAACTTCCTTACGTTCCTCTGAATGCATCTGACCGCGAGGTCTTGCAACTGATCAAACGAATAAAATCTTTTTAATGACTTGTATCAGCGAGCCCCCGTCTCATCGCTTTATGGTTCGAGAAGAAAGTTATATGTATTTCAATCACTCTCGAAACCACTGCCAATGAAAAACTCGGAATGGAAAGTGAAAACGCTTGTTAACTGACCCCGAGGTGTGAGTGAAAATCAATCATAAGTGAAAACATCTTAGCCAAGAGGCTGTTTGCCGGAGATTCCTCCGACGATAGGAAGACAGTCATGATAGTGACGTAACCGAGATGGAAATTAATTAACGCAATAGATACGATACAACCAGTTTCCAAGGTAGGAGTCCCAGATACCGCGGTAAAGTACGATCCGGAGAAAGGAGTACATTTAAATAAACTTGACGAGTACAACCGCAGGTAATGCGCATCGACGATTAAACTAGTTGAAGCCGAGTTCCTGAGGCTCGGGAGAGTGTGGCCGAAGGCATACATAAAGATTGAAAAGGACGTCGTGACATACTTTCAGGGTGTTGAGTTTACGACGTGCCAGATAACCCCTGCACCTCGCTTGCAGGAGAATTATGTGTCCAGTCAGCTTCTCGTCCCTCTGCGCTTCCAGTTGTTCCAAAGTACCGGCTCTGAAAAATATCTGTTACCAAGGGAAAATACCCTTTTATATTATCACCATTCGATCTATCAACTTTTCCTAATATTATCCTGCACCCATAGATGAAGTTCGAATTAATTGTGCGAAGAAGTCATACGATTCCCGCAAGATAGAAATGCCGAGTAAAAGGTACTGCGAGTATCCCTGACACAGTCAGCGACTATTCTTCCCGCAAAGAATAGAGAGATAAAACGTGCATGTCTCCGATCGAATAAATCAATCGCTCGACGTTGCGTATATCTATTACATCGAGCAAGCGTTCCCTCACAGCTGTATCATACTAGAGACACGGTGTCGCCCGCAAAACCTGTCGGATTTGCAATGCAAACACCAAGCGACGGAATCAATGACCCCCCCGAAATACACACAGGCAAATCTATAGAAAGCATGGTACAAGTGATTTCCGCAAGTGACAGCGAGTGTCGAATATCCCAAAGGAATTCGAGTGCCAACAAGTATTAGAAAGTAAGTAAGCCAAGTAAGTGAGGCCGGCCGGCCGGCCGGCGCGAGCTCCTAAAGAGAGCGAGTTAATTAGCGCGCAAGGGAATCTAACGATGGTAAGAGATGATAATGGAGTGTCGGACCTGGCGTCCGTCGTCGAAGCAAGTGGCAGAGGCTTTCCACTGGTGGTTCGCGACGTACTCCACTCCAGAGACCTTTGAGTTATCCTCCTTGCAGCTGTCGATGCTACTAGCACCACTCGAAGCAGATGCAGTGCTTCCCGGTAGCAATGCCGTCTTCTTCTCGGGTTCCAATCGAGCGACGATCGTTGCGTCGAAAACGTCGAGAGTCGCCGGTGTAGCCTGTTCGATTTGCTCGAAGAAGACACGATCCTTCTCGAAATCTCGAGACTCGTTCGATATGCGGCTCTCAGTGTCCTTCCATTCGACTTCGTTCTCGTTGCTCATGTGACCGCTGTCTTCGGAGCAATTTCCATCGGAGGCGTATCCGTTGTACTCGTTCTTCAGGTCGGCTGGGTTGCTGCTCTTCTTCAAACGGGCCGACTGTTCCATCGTCGGTGTGGTCGGAGTGGATCGCGGCTTGGTCCACGGATCCCTGGATTCCCTGGATGCCTCGGCGTTCTTACAATTGAAGAACTTCACCAGATGTTCGATCTCGTTTGCTCTCTTGCCGATCGCTTGCTTTCTCTTCGCCTCTTGGCTTAAATCGACGTTACTCTTATGGGCCGTCGGTCTTGCGTCCTTTGTAGGCGGCGTCGATTGAATAGCAAGCTTCAAAGTGCACGAATTAGTCTTCGAGTCTGGATCTTTTAGGTGAGATCCTTTCGCTTGCTTCTCCCAAGTACGCCTCAGCTCCTGGATACTCGTGGTATCCTTAGTAGTCCTTGGAGAATCTTCCATCGCTTTTTCATCCTTCAAGGTCCGGCCTGTTTTTCGTGGAGCGTCCGAATGATCCTTCTGATCCAGTTTTTCCGGCAGCTCCACTTTCAGACTGTTACTGGTCCAGCTTTCCTCTTTGTCGATGCTGCTCTTCATGGATGTCTCGGCTTCGGAACTATCATCGATTCTAATGACAGTAGCATGGTACTTGGTCACAATGCTGCTGTCTGTCTCGCTATTTTCAGCACGGCTCTCAGGATCCTCATAAACGACAGTGGTCCTGCATACAGCAGCATCTACGACATCAATCGAGCGGTGTGTCTCAACCTGTTCGTCATCATCATCTTCGAGCTGTGCCATTAATTGAGCGGCACGTTCTTCGAGCTTGCTTCTTCTTGCCGGGAGGACCGGCGGAGTGCCGAGTGCCTTCTGGCCGAGAGCTTCGCGACAATTCTCGTAGATCCGCTCGTCCATCGAGCGGTCCCGATCGATGTCGATATCAAGAGGCACCAGCGTCTGGATCGGCGTCTCTACAGCACGATCTACCTGCGTTAGATCGGCGAGAGATCGGCCAAGGCCAGGGCTTCGCTGTGCCAAAAGTGGAATTCTGCTTGGTCTGCCGCTGGAGGAACTCGATCTCGGCGATGCCCCGGAGGAGACTCTTCTAGCCTGTGGCTCATTCCTCGAAGCAGGTTGTACACTCCAGAGGCTGGTAGATCGATTCATCGGAGCCAGTCGCCTGCGAGGTGCTTCCTGCTTCTTTTCTTTGTCGGATGCCGTCGCCGGTCTCCTCGTTTCCGGCGAAAGGGCATTCGTTAGCTTGGTCGATCCTCCGGGGTTCACACGCAGCTCGTTCGAAACGCTTCCCAGGCTGACCGAACGGTCGAGATTGCTCTTTCTCCTGAGTGCCTCGGGCTTCCTCGGCAATTTCTCGGGGGTGTACGTGAGACCCTTCTTCAGTAGGGTCCTATCTTCGAGGATCGTACAAGAGGGCGATGAATTGCTCTTTGAGACTTGTTTCTTCTCGTTACGCGTGGCTGCCGTGGCAGTTTTCGGTGTTTCCGAGCGGCAATCGATTACGGATCGACGCGGCTTGCCGCTCGCCGAGGAAGAACGTGCCTTGGCCTCGCCGCCGTTGGAAAAACTTGATCGACCGACTGACTGATCGCTCGAATTGCTCTTGGACGGCGTTCTTCCAGCTGGAGAAGGCTTCGAGGAGGCGAGCCGTGGCGGCTTGCTCGTGGGCGTCGCACTACTTTGATCCGATGGGACGCCTCTTCTCGGAACAGATAATGTTGTCTTTGATACATTAGGACTACTTCTGGCCTTGACAAGGCGTGAACCACCGCTCGCCGACCACTTCGAGCCGTTATCGAGCATTTTGACGTTGCTGCTTGTCACTGCGATAATAAACTCGTGCTGCTGTGCGAGTATCGCGTGAAGATCGATGTCACCTTAAGAAGAGAGACGTGCTTCCTCTCTTGTACTACCAGAGCATTTTGATTAATGCGGCAATCTCAGACCGATACGCTCCTGCTGCTGTTACTGCTGCTGCTGGTGCAGCTGCTGGGACAGTCATCAGTGTGGACGTCTCAACAGAATCGGCCGTGTGTCCGGGGCATTAAGATTGAGGGCCGGAGAACACTTCGCTTCATCGGCTGCGACCACTTTACTCCGCTCTCTCTTACACACACGCACACTCTCTCTCTCTCCCTCGTTCTCTCCTCCAACTTATCTCATCTTCATTTAAGTGGTCGGATCCACATAAGCATAAATCCTTCCGCTCTCAACGGGTTACGGGCGCGTAAGTTCTTGCGCAATCTTTCTCTCGCTCAAAATACTGGCTTCCGCAGGTGGAGAGCCGGTGTGGTCCGCACTCACTTCGAGCGAGTGTTATGTCCGGCATCCGAGAGGGATTCTTCGCTTGTCGTCCGCCTCCTCGGCGCTTATCTTCGAGGGCATTTTCCACGCCTCGATGCTCGTGCCGCCGCTGCTGCTGCTGCTTCTCGTTGCATACGATGTCTATCTTTCTTCTTCTCGAGATGTATCCCGGGGGCAGAGGATCCTGCGCGCAGACAGAGAGAGATAGGGATGCACGTATCCGCGCTCGCGCTTCCACGCTTTTTCTCCGAGCGACGCAAGAGCGTCTGGCGGGCGGAACGAGCCGCAACTAAGTACCGTAAAAGCCGCGTAAAAGTAGATACACGCACGCACGCGGAGGGAAGAAGCTGAGAGAATCCAAGAGAGAGAGCAACCGGAGAGGGAGAAATTCACTGGGAGAATGATAGAAGGAGCGAAGAGTACATCGACTGGAGAGAGAGAAAAAGAGGCGGAGGAGTAAGACAAGGAGAGCGAGGTATGCATCGCTTGCAAGAGAGAAAGAGAGATAAAGTGCAGGGAATGAGACAAGCAAGAAACATCGGAGGAGGAGGATTCCCGCCGCTGCTCGACCAAGAGACAGAGTCGAAGGTCCTGGAGGAGGTGGAGGCTGAGGAGACTGCAGAGGCTGAGGAAGCTCCGGCGCACGCCGAAGGAGAGGAAAGGCAGACAACAACTACGAGGGAAGCGATGCCGAGGAAGGGAGATTATCTCGGGGCCGGTTGCACCGGGCGACCGAGAGGAGTACAGGTCGTACAGGAAGACGCGGAGGAGCCGGTTAATGCTCGACTGCCACCTTATCATTTTCATTGACCATCACTGACTACCTCCCTCTGTGCTTTCACGGTTAGATGAGTTGCGATTCTCGAAATTGCTATAAAGAGTCGAGAATTTAACATCACAATTAACAATCTCGCCATGGCTCGAATAGCCTGGAGAAAGATGAAATGATTCTATAGCCTCTGGTGGCCTCTCTTCGGGCCCAACTACAGGTACATGTTGCAGTCGCAATGGGGGAGGATAATAACACAGCGCTCGATTGCGACGCATTCGAAGTACCGTTGCTTAATTATTGCACGAGCAGTGGAATTGAATCGTGTACAACTGGAACAAGTCGTGACTCGGTCTATGTGTGAAAGCATTTCTAAGCGATCGATCCCTTTGGAGCGCGGCTCTCGTTTAGTCAGCTGGAAAAATTTAGTGAGACAAGATGCTATTCATACGGAAGAACATCGTGCAGTCAATGCCATTGTATTTGCTATTCGGAGCATCGCGCATGAATATAAGTCTCGATCGGACAATTCAACTTGATGCATAATCTGCACTGTCTACTGCTCTCGGAAAACATCGTTGTTCCAACTTACGATGACTTGGAGTGCAAACTTATTGGTGTTCATTTTACAGTGCAAGACGAATGCACAGACTTTTCGAGCGGTAGATAAGAGCTGAAATGCTCGGATTCTGTAGGCGGTATCGAGTGCGATTAGCTCTGCCATTACTCATCACTTGGACTGAAACATTTAAGCAGTATCAGTGATGAGCGCATGCAGGCCAAGTAATTTTAGCGCGGCATCATCGTCTCCTCTCTCTCGTGCTCGAAATTCATCTGGAAACAGTGCGGCACGAAAGAGATTTAGGAGGCTGCACGGTATTTCGATCGGCAACTGACCCATTATCTCTCGGTAAAAAGGTGATTTGGTTCCAATGAGATATCAGCCTGAAGCGGCATCGGGAAAGCACTCGCATGCTCCGGTGCTTTACTCCGAAGCCGATCGCTGTTTACCGTTATCGAACTTAACAGGTACCAGTGCCTGTGGACTTTCTCTCTTTCTCTCGAACGCCCTCTCTCTCTCTTTCTCTCTCCCTCGAGCTCCCTCTCTTTCTCCCGCGGGCTAATTAAGAAGTCGGGGACTTTCTCTCTCGCTCCTCGTATTCACGGTCGCGATCCACGAAAACACGAATTATATCGAGGAATACCAATAGCTCGTTCCCACCCGCCAATCCATTTGCCGCCAAAAAATCTTTGTTGCATTGACTTACCAAATCCCAGCTTCTATTCTTTTAAAATAACGCTCATTGCGCAGGAGGAATACCTCCTCCGACACTATAATGAAGAAATAGAAAAAGAGGTGTTGGACCACCCTGAGAATCACTGAGCACTGCACTCGGGTTTGGGAAGGAAAAGTGCTAGAAATTGGCGAAAAGCGCCGGGGGAGCTGTTTTTCCACTTGACGCGACAGGTTTTCGGTGGACGGTCGAGGGAAGGAAGGAAAGTTCGAAGGTAACCGGTTCGACGGGAGTGTGAGTTGTGGAGGCAGCGGGGATGTATGAAACACCGAGGGATACAACGCACGAGAGAGACTGCTGGTCTCGGATGGGGCGCGCTTGGTGTCCTGTCGCAAGCGAGACCAACCACGAACTGATTGGGAGACAGGAGTGCCGGCGGCCGCAACTCCGAGAGCAGCTCGTAAACGTCAGGTGGACTCGGTGAGAGACCCCCTCTCCGAGAGAGAGACCTCTACCTGTCTACGCATCGCCCGTGTCCTTTCCCTAGCGGATTGCCCGCTGCGCACCCGAGCTTCGCTAATCCGACCCATTATTCTATTGTCTATTGTACATCTACCCGGAATTCGAACCGTTTAGGGAAACGGCCCCAATTTCTACATTCAATAAATGCCACCGATCAAGCATATCCTTGCTGAGTAGCTCTTCTAATCCGATATTTCCCAGTCTAGCCAGTCCGCATATTGTTTTCTGTTTTTGCTCGCATGCCTTCGGCTGCCTCGTCTGCGCGTTTCCAGCCTGGCGCATAAAATCCCAGATTTACAATCGGCGACAGGAATCGGCTTTTACCGAACTGGCCGTGTATAACGATCGCAGGAGCGCGCGCGGCCGCGTCCGATCGCAGAAACGAATGGCTGACTCCCGCTATAATGCCGCTTAGCGTGCCAGCCAGCTTCCCAACGAGCATCGCAGCATTTAATCGTTCTTTTAGAGACATTCCAAAGAAAGATCGTGCACGCCTTGATCCTTTCAGTGACGCGCTCGAAGGATAACACCGTAGTTTCGAGTGTCCAGTGATTAGGTGTCCACGTTGTCTTTTATATCGAGCTCCGAGTCACCGACACGCACATTCCTGCTACTAACAACAGAGCCCGGATTACTGAAGAGGGTAATTTGCACGGCTAATACTATGCGGTCAACTCTCCGCCCGAATATCGTTGTACCCTGCACCTCGATAAGACGCTCCAATTTCAAGGGACCGTTTAATCCTACTAACACCTGCTTAACTCCCCACCAGATTATACCTGTGTTTGTATACGCATAGACTTGTTATGTCACAAATAAAAATACTGGTATCGATTTCGATTTAGAAATTTTGTGTGTGTGACACTGAGAGCGCCTATAAACGTTCTAAGAATCCATTAAGATTGTATTTATCACAGCTAAAATCTCATCAGTTGAAATAAGCGTTATCCCTTAAATTTCGCCCTAGGCAAAGTGTTAATTATAGGAAAATGATTTCTACTATGCTAATCACTGTCAAATAATCAAGGCTTTCGTTACTGTCATTTCATAAGAAACTCCCTGACGACGATGGCCGCAACTAAAGCATCGTTTATTCGCTCTGGATCCATTTGGAACGGGCAAGGAAGAATCGGAAAAGTGAGATTAGCCGGTAAATGAGGAGTAGCAGCAACGATGCGTTCTTAAGAGGGCAAGAGAGCTCTTCCTGAAAATGGAGTAGGCGTCACGCCGAAGTTAACAGTGCATAGAGTATGCTTGCATAATGAGAAGCAGATCGCTATCGTCCCCGTGAGCATTGTCTACCAGCGAAGAGAGCCACCGGTAAGATTTAGATGCGAAGTCGACTGGCGAAACTCCCGGGGACTACTGGAAACGCCCGTTGTTCTCGCAACTCCTCGGCTCACTCGTTTCCAGGGACGAACGGAGGAACAGTTAGTACTCTCGGTGGGGGAGGGAGGAGAGGCTCCAGCAAATTTCTGGCACTAACGAGGCCGGGAGTGCAGGACCAATTAGTATTACCTGCGGGAGGGAATGCACTTTAAGATTACAGTCACGAGAAATCGAGTCGACTGTCTCCATGTGATAAGGCAATCTCAAGTTGCGTAAGACGATCTCATTGGAATTAGTATGAGTCGCTGACTAAACGGATCTTCAAGTACGAATTCAACCAGTTCAAATAATAAATAACTCTAATAGCTATTTTAATATACTATTAACCGATGAATACTACAATTATGCACAACACGTGTATCGTTTCGTGTAATTGTACAATTGGCCGTAAATGGATTCCGTAATTGGTTGGGATAAAATAATGAGATAATTGGCTTATTTGAATACACGATTTTCAGCGCCAATTATGAAAATAGCACTTGGACACGCGCTAATTTTTCTCTGAAAAGTACCTAATCAACAGTGTTTCCATGCATGGAGAACACTGCGGGCTGCATAGAAGAACGGTAACAGAATTGGGTTCATGCGAGTTCAAGGTAGAGTGGAGATGGGCTTCTTATGCCAGGGGGACTATTGCTCCGCGTTCCCGCATCTGCATCGCCGGGCAATGCAGTCCAGTGAGAGACAACGCAATTGGATCCACTAATGATATACTCTGCTGAATAGCTATTCTAAAATATCTGCCCGCGCACTACCAACGAAAGCCACGCTACTCCTTATACGGAGGATCCGACAGGCCCAATTAAGCACTGGCTCTCAGACCACGTGCAGTGAAAGTCCGATAAAAAAGCGACTAATTCGTATTCCTTTGCTGCGTGGTGATCGCCGGCGATCGATATGCAATCGTATTCAGAGGCTTCCACGAATCTCAGGGAAATCTGAATGGCACCGAACGTAAATACACGTTCAATCGGTTACGTGTATCAATAAAGTACATAGCTGTGGAAATCAATGATTCTACTTGGAATTCCCTGCCCTATAAAGTCTTCTTTCTAATATAATTAATCATATCAAAAGGAGACGAGAAACGCGTCTCTGATAGTAAATCTTCTCAAGTGTTAGAAGTGCGATTTCCTCGCTGGCCTCGTTCCTATAGCGCGCACTTTTAATTCACGGCGCGTCTTCCTTTCTATTCGAGGAAGAAAACACCTGCCAAGTATGAGCGACCTGGGTCCTCGCTCCGATATATAGCGATCCCTATGCACACATGCACTGGGAACCGAGCGTTCCTCCAACGGGCATTTCGTTTCACTATCGTATAGACAAAGTAGCCAGGAAGACGAAGTGATCCTTAATACTGCGAGATGATCTCGCACGGATAAAATGTGATTTCACGCTGAGAAGTTCCTAGTGAGACAGTACGACTTCACTTTCGAGGTTTCCCCAATAGCAAGCTTCATATAGCACAGTAAAATTGCATGAGCTGTAGCGAAACTGGCTAATGATTACGGATTGCCATGATCAAGCACGTTTCCATCCGGCTTCAATCTCTCCGGATAGAAAGAGCTCGTTTTGCGGAAGTCGTAATATACTTCACGAGTGCGTCAAGTGTGCACTCGTCGATAGGGCAAAGCATCATGCGCGCGGCGGAGTGTTCGCTTTAAAAATGCTAACGCATTGGCTGTATTTTCGCGAACAAGTCGGAGAAAGCAATCCCGGATTCAGCGTGGATGCTCGACAGCTGGTGGTTGAATGAAGCAGCATCAGGCCACTGCCAAATGGACCGGGGGACCGGTCGCTCGCCCGGCCAGACCCTTTCCTTTTTTTGCCCAGCCCTAATAAGGCACTTCGTGTGCTCCTCGCTCCAATCGAGCTCTTCTCGTAGCCTACGTATCAGAGAGTACGTATGTAAGTACGCGCGTATGTATTCGGCAGTCGAAGAGCAAGGGAACGGGTTAGTCCGGGAAGCGGCGATCGAGTTGCTCGGCTTTTTCAATCCATCACTTTCATCTCGGACACTTTTTCTCACTGACAGGCGTGTGAGCGTGCTGGCGGCTGCCCTCTCGAGAAACGCGCGAGTCCTACTTCAAAAACGGAGCACAGCCGACTAAGAGAAAGATTCATTAGATAATCGCGCAGCATCCGATAGCGAGTCTTTGATACCCTACCGATAGAGACTCCACCTTGGCCGTACGAGCTCTAGAATCTTATCAGCCCAATTTATCGGAGCAGATTTCTCCAGTTGGCCTCTCAGCAGCAGCAGCAGCAGCAGCAGCAGCAAGTGCCTTACACCGGCGGCGGATGATCCGTGCAGAAAATCTTTGCTTGGTGCATGCTACATTGGGCGACGGATGCTGGCCACTCGAGTCTCGAGAGTAACGAGAGCCAGTGTAGGTCGACACGGAAATCTGCCGATTTCCTCGAGGGAGCATCGAAAGGGGGTCGCGCCGCTGCCATTCGCCGCTGTAATCTCGGCACGGTAGACGAGATCGTTGGCGATCCAGTGCGATCGATAGATCCGCCGGCACGCGAGCAAGACGGAAGGCCATTGGGAACTTGATGGCACAGAGAAAAGAGCTCTCTGTGTGTGTCTTCCAAGTGCGGCTGCGGCGGCTGCGGCGACGGTCGGGTTGGAAAGCGGCCGCCGGGAATGTCCGCTGGCCTACTGACGAACTGGAGAAAGGAGACGCTGCTCGAGACGAGACGAGACGAGACGAGATCGCAGATGAAACGTGAAGGTGGCACTCACTGGAAAAGGAACCTGTCCATCTCTTGACAGATCGGACCCGCCGTTCAGAGCCCCTTGCGCCCTCCTTCTTCGACGTGTCAAAGGAAAATTGCCAAACCGAAATTTCAATTCTCCTGTTCCAATTACCAGACAATCCTGTTAAGATATGATCTAACACGAACTACCATCCTCACGATTTCATGCTGCCTTCGCGTAACAGGTGTACGTGCGAGGATTTTCGCGCGGAAACCTTGTCATTCAGGGAAAGCACACCTCGCAGGAGGAATGTCACGTTCCTCACTGTTGGGAATCTCACGTGTTCCGCGGTATAGCAATTAAAGTCGTATCAGGCCTCACGAATCGCGATTAACTCGATCGATTTCCAGTACTATTGCGTAAATTGCAGCTCGGGAAGTGCAGGGTTAAGTACAAGTATGATTTCCAAGTAACCGAAACGAGCAGCAATTCCCTGGAAGGATTCTACAGGATTCGATCATATCGTCTTTGGACTGGAACTTGCGTGTTCCTCGAAATACATCGAAAGAAGTAGCAACTCCCACGTAACTGATTGGTATGAAGACGAGGCCCTTTTGTATCGGCAAGCAGCCGACTGCCTAATTAATCCGGCCTCTCCCCGGAGCTTTCGCAGAAATGATCGAGGAAGTTGCGTCTCCGTGCCAGAGGCGCAATTAGAGTCTCCAGGGTGGAAATAAGGAATCTGACCCGAAGCTAACACACGGAGAAGGCCCGACACCACGTTTCCGCTTCCCCACGACTAGGAAAACACACCTTCACCAAGCCTACGTGTGAGAAACTCACGAAGCAACCTCCAACCATACACTCTGACATTCAAACTTCTCTTTTCCAGCGTTGTATAACGCAGTCTCTACCGTTCCACTCTCTGTTTGCGCGTTTTTGCCAACGACATCGGAAGCTCTCTTCCTCGTGCTATCACAATAAAAAGTGCGAAGCAAGGCAAACACTCGCTGCAGCACCATGGAATATTCACTGCTCCTCCCGGAAGTCTCCTTTAAGGGTACGAAGCATGCACGTATCAAGTGGGCGAGCATTGTCGTATCATTACGTATGCGACAGCATTCGACGATGATAGCAATCCTGCGGCTCGGTACATTCGTGCTTCTCGTATTCCAAAGCTTGGTTATACTTTTTGCAATCCAACTGGACGATAACTGTGCGTCGGAATACGCCGGTGATGAAGTCCAACTTGCTCAAGGTGGATGCGTAGATGAGAGGGCAGAAACAAGCTACGAAATGCTGACTAACGAAAGCACTTGACTCCGATCGAGTTAGGGACCTTCGTGATTCCTTGACTGTCCCAGCGGGTGACCCGCACCTGGCCCATGACGAACGTAAAATTTCTCGGGCGACATGCGGCGAGTCTACCGCGCGCTCTGACCAACAACTTCTTTAAAATATCCGTGGCGCCTTTTTCAGCGGCATTTTTATCTGCCTTTAGGACTGCTAGGCATTCGAATGCTCGATAGTACGAAAGCAAATAGCGATCTTGGCAAGGGACCCTCGTTAAAAAGTCTGGCTAGCGGTGGAGGAAGCTCGGATGGCGCGATCTCGATCACGATCTTGCGAGCCGACGCGTTTGTCGTGCGAACCTGACCTAGGACGTTAGCTAGTTAGATAACTAATCGCGTTTCTACATCAGGAGTCGGACGATGGGCTCGCTGTAGTAAGTAGTAAGTGGTTGGGACGTTCCAGTACTTAAAAGGAGATCTCGATCCGGAGCACCGAGTCTCGCAATTCCGATTAAACCAGCCGGATATGAGGACTCTTCTGCGAACAATGATCGCTATATCCAAGCCGGAAAGCGACTCAACGGTTGGAATTCGCCTTATAAGAGAATTCTGCTCCACTAGAATCAAGAGGCTCTCTATCGGATAGTCTTCGTCCCGATTAGCTGCATCGACGAGGGAGATTATTTGCGATGCTAGACACGCTCGGCTCCGAGGCACGCGCTCGATCACCGGTCACATTTCCGCCGTGGAAACGTTACTCCGGATATTTCGGGAGTCGAGGCTCACGCCGCCTAGTGTCTATATAGACGAGTGTGTGTATGTGTGTGTTTAAAGAGAAACGAGCCTGTTCAAATAGGCCCGAGTGCGGAGAGACTATCGGTTATATTGAATGCGGAGTTCAAAGCTCTGCGAATCCATCATGACATTATTACCCTTTTTCGTCGATGCTTGCTCGCTCGTCTGGTAATCGATCGCTATAAACCAGTACTTTCTATTCAAGAAAAAAGGGGGCTTCTTTCACGCATTGCTCGATCACGTTTAGTCATTTCTCGTAGTTTTTCCCGGGTGCATCAGACCGGCTTGATCACATGGAAGGAAAAGCTAATTGCACGTCCGTGCCATTTGAATAGGGGTAAGTCAGTAGCCTGATGATTAACTTGGATAGATGAAAAACGGTAAAAGGTTCCGTTACCGGTCTCGAGGAGCTCACGGGATTTGCGTTTCCAGCACTGCGACTGGAGAGCTTCGTCTCTCACCGTATTCATATACCTCCGACGCTACAAAACATGCATGCACCTGAGAAGCCCGATGCACTCTGGCTCGGCATTAACGTGAATTTACTCCTTTTTAAAAAGCATCCGGAGGCGTGGTATAACGGTACCGATCGCTTAGAATATGCACACATTGTGAGCCTCGTTACATGTCTCGTAACTCAGGCATTCCAGAGTTCAGAAATGAAAGAAACATTCTATAGGCTCGAAAAATGATGATTTAAGTATGAGATTTCTTCAAGGCTGTCTTTAACGAATGTTAGAAGCTTTGGATAGCAGGGATCGCTCGCCTTATCCGAATACGAGAGTGGTCAAGTTAATCGCGTGGAATGCACCGTTGATGCGATGACGTGACACGAAATCTGCAGCTGCAACTCCTCGGGCTTGGATATAGTTCTTACATTCGTCCGTAATCTCCTATTCGTGAGAAGAACCGTTTCTGGATCAGCCGAGCACACGTACAGGGTGAGTCACTTGCCTTTGAATCACCACCAAAAATTGGATATTTTCGATGGTCAAAAATATGGGGAAAAAAACATTTTGAGCTGGGGCTCTGAAATTTATATCACATTTTCCTTGGTACAAGGGGAGACTCCCCACCAAATTTCAGCCCCGGAAAATGTCGGGAAGTCGAAAAAATATGGGAAAAACCAGCGAAAATGCCGAAAAAATTGAACTTTAAAGGCAGTTTTTTTAGTGTTTTCGATAGAAATCCGGACTTTTTTCGACGGATTTCTTGTTTTCTATCCGTTTTCATTCATAAACAATCGATTCCTGAAGAAAAAACCCGAGTTCGGGGACCTTCGAAAAATCGTGAAAAAATCTGAAGGGGTACCCCTAGAGAAAAATTTGCCGAAAAAAAAATTTTGAGCTAGAGTTCTGGAATTTTTATGGTATCTTCCTCGATGTAAAAAAACATTACCCGCCAAATTTCAGCCCCGGGAAAGGTCGGGAAGTCGACAAAAAAAAATAAAAACCGTTAAAAATGAGCAAAAATGGACTTTTCTGGACGGTTTTTCGACCCGTTCTCGTTGCAAATCCGGACTTTTTTTCACGGATTCTTTGTTCTCTATCCACCCTGATACGAAAACAATCAAAATATCCCGGGTTTGGCCGATTTTGAGAAACTTGAAAAAATTGAGCATTTTCGAGGGTCGAAAATAGGTGAAAACCTAAACTTTGAGCTAGGGCTCTGAAATTCATATCACTTCTTCCTTGACGCAAGGATACATTCTCCACCAAATTTCAGTCCCGGGGAAGGTCGGGAAGTACACCAAAAAAAATAAGGGCTAGGAGAGTTCTCATTCAAAGGCAAGCGAATCACCCTGTACATGTCGACACTCTTATAGGAAGGACAAGCCGAAAGAATATCTTGATGCAACGCATGATTTCAACGTCAAGAAGCGAATCCCGAGCTGGCCGCCGCCGCCGCCGGCAGCTCGAGAAAGTGGTTTAAATGAAACCTGCACGCAATAAAGCGGAGCATCATGCGCGCACATTAACTTTCCTGCAACCTGTATTCCGTATCGTAATTTTCGTGTCAAGTCACTGCCACAACTGCCTTTGGCAACCACGCGATTCATTCCACTTTTTAAGTATGCCGAACACAGCGAATCGTCATCATTCCAGATTTAGCAGGTTTGCAGTTTACTCCGAGGAATGGCTCAGGTACTAACTAGTAGTTTATCTAACCGGTGTGACACAAGGAAATGCCTAGCGGTATCCAGCCGGAAAACATGTAGGTGCTTTTCCGCAATGGGACACGTAAGCCTGTTGAAAGGTCGGCGAGAAGGCCGGTTCTGCCGGTCACTCGGCTTTTCGACTGCAATCCGGCGTCCCTTGGGAGCGTGACGAGTGGGCGCTCCACGTCGTTCGCAAGTAAGATATTGTCGAGGAAAATGAAGCGAGACAAGTGGCGATAAAGAAATTGAACGAACGAGATTGTTACGGGTAACCGCGTGATGTAATGGAGAGCATTAGCTGCATCAAGCATGCTTTTTCGCTGGAGGAAAATTCCGGAGAGGCTGAGCTGCGGACGATGCGAGGCGGAGAATTGGCTATGCAAGTTGTGGAGTCGCTGGTGGCTCGAAAGAGGGAAGGAACACTTTCGCGATGCATTGCCCCGAGGGGGTTCAGGCGTGCACATTGCCGGATAATAAGACGAGTGCAACGATTTGTATGTGGGCCACGAGAAAGTCACAAGTGCGTCTCGCTTTTTTCCCGGAGCGCCTCCTTTCGAGCGCCGGCCGCTGCCCGCCCGGAGAGATATTCGGCCGTTTTGCACTTTCGCGGTCAAACGATCTCGCCGATTCCCTGCCACACGGATTTCCCATACACTCGCACACATCTCCAAGGCTCTCGGGCTCGTGTACTCGCCCCGAATGCGCAATTGCCGCTCGCCTCTACGAATTTCAAGTAATTCCTAGCAAACTCCACATACCGGGACACCTACTTCTCGTGGGAATAAAAGTAAAAATCGAACGGTTCCAATGAATTTCGAGAAAGTTGCCGGCGTATACACAAGGGCCAGGCACTTTACGAGCTACGAAGAAAAGACAGAAGGAATGCGGTATGCGCCGATCGATCAGCGTGGTGCAACTTTTTCCACTGTCCAGTCTCTGCTAGAGTACTATGTTGTATTATCCGCAACTTGGCATGACTCCGATACTTTGCAGCTGCCGCGCGATTCCAATTGTAATTCCGGAATCAGGAAGCACTCGGGCCCATCTGGTAGCGCCTTTAGAGCGTGTGGCGTTACGAAACCCGAAGGCATTCACGGCTTCGGCTGAGCCGTGAAACGGGGAGTCGAGAGATTGGCGTCGATCGTCGTATGAAAGCGGCAAAGGCCACGATAAATCTCGAGGGATTCGCCGGCCGATTTCCGGGAAGCATGGAGGAGGCAAAGGATGATGCTTCTCGAGTGAAAGAGGTGTTAACGAGTGATTGCGCAACGAACACACGCTCTCCTAGCACACGGCCTCATTCAGGATGCAACTCTAGAAAGAGAAGAGGACGATCCAAGGAATTCTCGAAAGCTCCGACACTGCGTGTCTGTCGCTCGCGTGTCCTCTCCGGCGCCCTTCGCGATGCTACCTATCGATTTCCCGGGGGACTAACGGAACCGATTCGTTATCGAATTTACGGAGAAAGTCTGTCCCCCTGGCGCGCTCGCATAATCGAGCGCGCGCGCGCGCCCACGCGCGCCAACGGAGAGTTTCGAGCGCACGCGATGATGCCGCTGCATCCGATTGAAATCAGTCTCGACGACGCGGACTAAAGGCTTAGCGCCTTCCTACTTCCACGGCTTCCGTCAGACTCCTCCCGCCTTACCTTTCGTGCACCATTCTATTAAGCCACTGCGAGCAAACCCTTCCTCGTTAACACCGCAGCACGAACTTCGGATTACCACGGAATTCCTTGGAAATGTGATAACAACCGGCCAACTATCCCTGCCCTTCCGCTACCGAGACTCTTTCCACAGAATATTACCCACATGCCTCGACATTTCCCCAGGCATTAGCGTTAAGCAATCGAGAAAGTGCCGGCTAATTAATATTAAGTAATTAAAAGAATGTATTGGGTAATGAAACTGGCCGAAAAGTCTGACTTTCTCGATCGCCCTGCGATTTACTACCAGGATTATCTTTCACACGGAGCGAGCTGTAAAATTGCGAGCGTAGCGCGATTGGAAGGTTGTACAAGGTGGCAATGATCCAAGAGAAGCACACTGCACCAGAATCTATGTCAATTACCGTTTCCCAGTGAAAAGCTTGGCCCGGCTCGACTCTAACTGGAAGATTGGTATCTGCGCGCTGGCGAAAAGGTCACAACCGAACAAGCTGTGCTTGTCAACAATTAATTGCAAGACCGGATTCTGCGGGGTGCGATCGACCTCTACCAACGCTCGTACAAGTGCACGACCACTTCGAAATCCAGTCGTTCCAACGGTCAACTGGAGAGAAAGAGAAAGAAAGAAAGAGAGAGAGAGGAGGGAGTAGCCCTGATTAAACTCCAATTAAACATAACGGGGTAGGAATATCAAATTCGCGTCGTCGCCCGGCACAAGTGTGACGCTCGTGTACACTCGTGCTTGGCGAGATCGGTTGGCGGCGATATACGAAGCGGAATCCGAAGGCTGCGAAACGAGGAGGAAGTAAAACAGGCGGCGGCCGCCGCGACGACAAGGCCAAGGTAAAGGTAAAAGGTAAAGGCGGGGCGGCGGGAATACGATTGAAAGAGGAAACGATCATTCCCGAAGTCAATGAACCACGATACAAGGTAACACATTACCATGGATCATCCTTTGGCTACGAGTCTGTAATTAACACTGCCAACTATTCGGACGATTCCCTGGAAACACCAGGAACTAGAAATTTACCGTGAATTGCTGATGCCGTTGATTATTACTTAACCCGTTGAACCTTTGGCTAGTTGTGCTTCGAATAACTTTGTGCATCTGAGTTTCTGAGGCAAAAAGCTTGAAATTCCCGTCGTTTTATTTTGGTCCACTTATATTAGAAGTGTACAATACCTGCAGGGATCCGGTTGATTGCGAGGTCGAATCATAAATTCGCTCTGGAGGCAATTTTAATTGCGCGCTTACTAAATGAATCGCGGCGAATTCGTGTCACCTAACGGGCACAGTTCGTAATGTACCGTAGTAGCTGGGTAGCCGGGAGGATAATCGTCATATAGAACAGCAGGTTCTTCTCTCGAATGCCATCGAGAGTGAATATTAGAAAGGGCGATGTAATACTTCGATTCCCTTTGATACTTGTCTTCGTATCCTTGTAGATAGAATTGATTACATGCGTGATCGATACGTTAGGAAAGTCTAATCGATCAATGAGAGTTAAAGCGCACCTGAACGGGAATTTCTCGTGGTAAGTCGTGAGAGATAGGAGTAGGTGTGCAATTGAATCGGGAATACCATCGCAAGTTATTGCAATCACCGGCAACTGGAAGGTATCGAGTGCACTCTGAGGTCGGCTACTTTCAAATGCCATTGACAGTGAGCGAGCTAGTCTAAACACCCACGCCCACCCGAGAGCACTTTCGCGTGCGAAAATTTTCCCCGGCGCGTGTTGCTCGCGCCAGCCAGCCAGCGTGCGCGCGCGATCGCTCGCTTCGAAAGAGCCAATAAGAGAGACCGGCGGACTAGAAACTCGAGAGAGGATCGAAAGTGAAACTCCCGGGATTCGACTTATCGCCGGTATCGCTATATCCGAGGTTTTACGATACTGATACTTCGTGTTATATAAACGTACACACGCGGCAATGGACGCGGTCCTCTCGCAGCACCCGACGCTTTCCTTCTCTCCGTCCCATCCCGTAAAAAGTGAATGCAATTTCTCCCGCGCGATTCGCCACGCGATCATTAGATTCTCTCGCAATCACCGTCTGATGTTTCTAATGATTCTGTGTCCAGTGGACAGTCATTAAAAATCGCTTAGGCAGAGTACAACTCAATCCCACAGTAAAAAAAATATACGCAAGATAGCCAGGGTGCTTTCGCTGTCCAATAAGACTGATCACTTGTACAACAAATTTCAGCGAAAGTGCTATTGTTCTTAAATAGTATAGCGTAACAAGATTATGCGGCAGCCAAGTTTGCGCGATTCACGCTGCATTTGCGAGCCAAATGAGCGGGGCGAAGTTTTTATTGGACCTTCCGGCGACTTCCTCGCGCTGGGATACCAAGTAACGGTCGATTGCCTCGTTCGCTCGCGATGCCGCATTATTTTTATTGCTTAACATCGCTCTTGCTCTCTTCCCCTCCTGCTTCGTCTTTCTTTCTCGTCGTGATATAAGCACGAAGAATGTAACGGTATGCTCGCGCTGTTACACGCGATTTTCTTAAAGTGATGCGGTCGTTTTAAGGCAGCGTTAGATAGAACGTGTTTAGAGTAACTAGTATGCACTTCAGAACAAGGTGCAAAATCAATAGAAATTCCTCTTTCAGCATCCATAACTCATATAAATTGCGCGTGACTCGGATAACCGGTTCGTTAATTCTAGTTCTCTCCATAATTTCTACAATTTTTATCGAAAGTGACCGAAAAAATTAATACAGATCCTCCGTTTCTCATATATAATAACCGGTGTAAATATGGCGTCAATCGGTTCAGCGATTCGGCCGCTACCGTGCGAACAAGAGTGGAGGTTTCTCTGGTATAGTGTTTGCTTCGTTCAAACAATAAAACGCGCTCTCCCGCCGAGCTATTGGAATGAAGGATCTACCAGCTTTCCAATATATCTCTTGGAGTACATACGTTGTCCTTTACGCTTCTCTTCCAAGGGGAAACTAGAGTCCCAGTTGGCACCGGCAATTGTATTGCATCGAGAATGCGGTAAATACATTCGAGTCGGGTTACATGCATAAATAGCCGCTCTAAATTATTGCTACACACGTGGAACATCACGGGGGACTGAATCAATCACTCGCTCGAAGGATTGAAGGAAGTCACTCGCACTCGTTCCACTTACATTACTCGTCAAGGAGAAAGAAAGAGGTCCCGCGAAAGAAGGAGCCCGCTACTTTTGATTTTGTCCCCAATACAAAGTCAGGGTACTACAACCGACTGGCCGGAGAAATCGTATCAGATCAAGAGAGGGCAGTGCCCGGCGCGTTTGGTATTCCGAAGCACCTGCTTGAGAAAGAATACGATCTGCTGGCTCACGTCGACCTTTGGAAAGCGACTCGACATCTTTTCGCGAACACCACTACCCCAAACGCAAATTGGACCTCTTCCATTTTGCTGGCCTTCCCACTAACAATGATTTCACTACTTCCACGCTTTTGTTGTCACGTCTCGAAACTTAATTTAGTAATTGGGTGAAAAAATTGAGAGAGGTTCCATTGAAAGGAGTGAGGTGAAGCAAACTATCAACGTTTTTAATTGGCATAACTGCTTAATGGGAATGATTGATGGAAAGAGAGATAAAGCAGTTTAAATCGCTCATTCTGCACAGAGAAGATAATAAGGTATCATTAAAGAGAGTTTCATACTGCAAGGTATGCGAAGCCGGAAAGCCTGTAATGCTGATTGCACATTACGAGTTTTAAGAATAGTAATTCTGCAGAGAATGGGCATGTAATATAAATCTGTCACTAGGCTGAATAGATCTGTAATAAACTATGATAATACGCGAGTGAAATCTCTTAAACACAGTTCATGTACTTAGAGTCGTTTATGCGACTCTTAAATCCCTGTATTATTTATCACACTACCAAAGTATTCGAACTTCATCTATTGGTCGGCTTAATTGTAATCACTCTATGTGAAGTATATGTATATAAGTCATAACACACAAACAAGATCAGTGTACTCACCTGGCTCTGGCCAACTCGGTAAAGGGCTGGGTCCACATCCACGGTCAAGAGCATGTCCTCCACTGCACGTCGTTCATCGCCCACTGGGCTACCAGGTCGTCCATTCACATCAGTGGACAATAGGGCAAACCGTCGTCTAAATTCTCCAAGCGCCATATGTTTAGGGAAGCCGACTTTGTGCAATCGCACTGCGTCAATGATCTGACTACCACGTATCTGTGAGAAACCCCAAATATATACATTAGAAATAGTGCGAACCATCTACACCTGGACTACCTTGGAATGAGCCATGGATATTCAAGTAAACATGGCTTTTTCATTACAGTCATGAAAGTGATTATTACCTGAGACCTCAGAAGCGGTACGTTTATGACACTGTCTTCGTTCTGATTGGATTTGACTGAAAGGAGGCTCTTATTGTCAGTACAGCCGGCACTGTGTTGCGGTAGTACACAGTGAATGAACTTGACGCGAGTTCTTCGTAGGGTTTCCACCAGGCCGTCCTGCAAACAAACAACCCCACCACTCGATTTTCGTTTCAACCCAATTAAACTATACTTATGCAAAATAGGGCAATCTGAGAAATCCAGTCTTGCATCACATTCTTACTAAATATAAACCGAGAATCAAGAGGGACACTAAAAAGAGGAGATGGCACCATAGAAGTGCAGAGTTGAATTCACAACACATTTTGCACGCGGAGTCTGTATCACCCATAGGACGAAGGTCGAGATGCGTTCGGTTAACCGAGCGCGTCTGACTCGTTGACTCACATCTCTTAGATAACGCTGCACGTATCACGGTAGATATTCTGACCCTTGACACGACCATCAAAATAGCGCTTCGCGTAAATGTATATGGGTCAACTAACCCGCGCGAAATGAGTTTCGTTTCATAGGCAATGCCTCCAACGTAACAGAAACTAATAACAAACGCATGCTCACCACAGTAAATTTAACTTGAAGGCAAACATTCTTGCGCTTCACAGCAGTAAATGTTCTTCGTATACTGGATGCTCGTCTTAAAGACTGTGAGCCTTCTAACCCGGGCACTGAACTGCAGAGTGCACCAGAGACTCCAGCACCCCTTGCATTAACAAATAGCATGCTAACATCCTCTCTGGAACCGAAACAAAATAATCCCATTCCTTTAGTGTTCGTGGTGGGTACAGAAATCATATGGAAAATTATACGGTTCGGTATATACCTTGTGCTCTCTTGAAGAATAGTAATGGCACTCTTGGACACGGGATTTTCCCGTGTTGCTTTAAGCCAGCCGGTTGCAGTATAGAGAACAGGATTGGTACCCAGCAGATGCTGGAGAACGAATTGGTTGTTGCCGGGTGCTTTTCTCAAGAGCATCTGATGATCTACGCAAACAGAAACCACAGATATTATTACATATTCAATGTCTTCTAATTGTTACATAACAGAAATCTATCTATTTACCTCGATCACCATAGTGAGAGAATAATCGATCTAGGAATGTCTCGTCACTGCCGCCAGGGCATACAGTTTCCTCATCCAATAACCATAATAAGCCTTTCCTCTCCATTTGCCTACTCCCACTGAGGTCACTTTGACTAGTTCGTAACATTGTTGCACTCTGAGAACTGCCTCGGTCCAGAAGGGAAACCGAGCCCTGAGGCGAACCGATGCCATCTTCATCATAGTCATCTTCATAGTCAACATCAATGCCTTCCTGAACGTATCTAACGAATGATTCATACATTTGTGATCCCGTACTTTTATAACACATATAATCCTACGACAATATCCAATACCTGTCTTTAGGAGCCACCAACGTCGTATGATGAAATAGCAATTGCAATCGTTCCTGTAGGTAGTTGTGGCAGAGATCCTCGAAGCAGGCTCCAGTCTGTCGCCCACACGAGGCTGGGTTCTGAAATCCCGGGGAATCGCACAACAACAATGAAGATACAGTATGCACAGGCGATGATATGGATCTGTGGGAGTAAGATGAATTAAAATAAGCAGCCCTCGATTTATTGCCGCGATTTCTACGGCGATCAGTATTTTGAGAATAAACATACTTATTAATAAGAGCGGCTACACAATGGAAGACTTCGGAGTATAATCCGATGAGAAGACCTTCAAGAGCATCAAGACCAGTTAAGTCCTTTGCCTGCTCGGTTGGGCTAGGAGTTCTGAGAGCTGGACGTGGAGTGTTCGGTGTGCCAGCACCGCCTCCATTTGAAGAGAACACTACTCTACTCAATTCCTCGACACTGGTGCCGAGCAAGTTCGCCGCCTTCTCGGCACACTCGACCCTCGCGAACTGCCATCGACTTTGGGAACTGGTGCCAGCTTTCACAGCACCAGCACAGCTCAAGTGGTATATGCCAGCCAGTACCAGCCAAATCACTTTCTCGTCTGCCTCCGAAACCCCTAGAATTCTAAAGGCTGCCACGATTCGATTGAACTCGACCATGGCACGCTGCTTATCCTCATGCTTCTGTAGTGGCGTAATGAACGGATTATTTTCAGCGACTAGATTCGTAAGGTGCAATTCCTTCCTTAAGGCACCCTCTGCGCCCGCCAGTAAACGGTATACTGCGTGGAACGTTGGATCTCCACTGATTCTTCTACCTATTCTCGATTTCTCTAACAACAACACCTAAAATAATAAATATTCTTTAGTTAATACTTCAGTAGTAGATAGTGTGTACGAATAAGGATGATTAAATCAATCTCACCTGTAGCGAAGCCGAAGCTATCTGTCCCGACTGATCGAAGTCCAAGCTAAACAACTGCGTAAAGCGCGTGGCATTGGAATTCATATGCGTCCTGCTGTTTCCAAATGCCTCCAGGACAGTGAATAACGCGTTGAGTTTCTCGATTGTCAGGACCTAAAATATTCATGAATTTATTTCATAATTGAAGGAATACCATAGCGCATATGAATGGTCCATCCAATTGGAGACTCACCTTGTTAACTGTACCGGCAGCTAATACAAGATAATGGAGAGCGTGTTTAAAATTCGTGGTCTTTCCTGACCCACTACGACCGAGGAAAACTAAAGAATGGTCCCTTCGTGTTGCAAGCATTCCCCTGTAAGCTGCTTGTGCCATTGCATAAATGTGTGGCGGCATGTCCTCGCTTTTGCAACCCTTGAACATGTGCGCGACCTGAACACGAAAAAACCCATGAACATACATCATTGCATATCAATAGAATACAGTGTACTGTCCTACAAAGTAAACGCAATATGTTGTGTAAATAAAAAAAGTTATTTTACCTTCTCCGAGTAGATTGCCAATGGTGCAACTGGATTGATAACGATCATGCTATCTCCAACATACGTGTGGATTAAATTACTTGCATAACGTTGTCGAAGTGTATGAAGAACAGAAGATTCATTCAGAAATCGTAACTGCGAGAGTTCCTCGGCCTTGTCAAACTGCGGCGGATTTGCCTGAAGAGCAAGCAAACGATAACGTTAATTAGATGCCGACCTACTTGCAGCAGTTATATATTATTCCATCGTTGGCAAACGCCAACATTCTTGTCCTTCTGCAACTACTTTGTATTTATGCAACATAGGATTGGCAAACTAAGTACCTTCTCGACATCTTCCTCGTCTACGAGGAGTTCCTCGCCAGATGTAGTCAAACGGATCCTCAGCTTCCCAGTCTCTGGATCGGCCAAGCCACATCTTGTCGCAGGGGTGAAACCCGCACGATGCAGCAGCCAAACTTTTTCTGTACTGTTCCATGCCTGTTCCTGCGCAAGATGCTCCTCGGATCGCGCCTGGAATGACAAAATGAAATGCACTGTTAAGTAAGAATCATTTGGCGCTAATGGCGAAGGTTGTTTTGTAAGTCCAAAGCGTTCTACGCAAGTCTGACAAGACTGGACCTAATTGCAGCGCTCGCTAGCGAAGGCAAAGTGGCCGAGTGGGATTTTATTAGCAGGCATACATAATTCAAGCGGGATAAAGATATCAGAAAACTTGTAAAAAGTCTTTTTTAACGACCGCTCGTGGAAAAAAAATCTGAGATTGTCATCTGCGGGGATCAACATCCTTCAAAATACCGCAACCGCTGATACCGGTTCCAAATAACTGGTATTTCGGCATTCAGTCGGTCCTGTTTTACGCAGATATCGCCGATAAATTAAAGTATTTCCAGAATTCCAGTTTTACATGGACTTCGATAATTAGTGCTGCCATTACATATCTCAGCCTGAAAATTTATTTCAATATCCGACTTCTCGCTGTTGATATTAATCAGGGGCTGGAATAATTGCTCCAAATAATTTCACAAATCCAAGTATACACTAATATAAATAGAAGACAAAACAAACAGACGAACATAAATAGAATTCTATCGGAAAACGACATTGATAATGAATCAGAAAGAAGCACAGAACTAAACCTTGGGTCTTATCGTGTCTCATGTACCACCTGGGCAGTGGACACCCACTGTATTTGTCCCAGCGTGGCTTTACCAATCCTACACACGTCTCACAGAAATCGATCATTCGTTGACTGGAACATATCGAACGTACCACGCGATTTCATTTCTTTAATATTCCTATCATCCACGTACCAAGACTAGAATTTGAAGGATATGCCAGCTGTTGTGATTCGCGTCGCTATGCAGACTGTCCAGCACGATGCGAACTCGTACGAAAGCAAACATAGGTGTGAACTAATAAGTAGTCGGCAAATATACAGACTGGGGCTCCAAGACATTCCATAGATAGACAGAAGTTCCAAACAGCTTCAGCCTTGAACGGATTTCAGGCTCGGCCACCGGGTGCCATGCGACCGGTGGTATTAAAAGGTCTGACTTGGCGAAAAACTCGTGGAACAACTCATTCAATTTGTACGACTGCTTGCTCCGAGTAACTCGAACCTGGTAGCTCGCTGACATATTAATGCCGATAGCAATCGGCCCATAGATCACGTCCGACTGATTATTACAAGACGCATATCGGCAATAATCAATCTGCGCTGACCAGTGGGTGCTCTGTTAGCGAACCAACTGGTATTACCAATTGTCACGTAATCGACGGATCTCAAATCCACAGACGAGACTTTCAGAGTTTGCTAATCGGCGTCGTTTATGGTGCTTAACATTCCCTGAAATTTTCGACTTTCTACCTTATGGTGCGACAAATGCACGGTGCGCTATGTAAATGGTGTGCTCGAAAAGCCAGGCATTATCAGATAACTCATGGGTGGATTAAACAAGTACGTATGCCGCTAGTATGGTAGTGGAGAATGCGCATTAGTCAGACTTGGTATGGGGCCGCCGCGGCCGGCACAGGCAAACTTATCTATTCCGGCAGCCGCCTAAAAAGTGTTCTCCCCTTAAATTCGTGAATCAGACGCGTGCACTTCTGCAGCTGCGGCCTAGCCGAGTACGGAGTCGGCGGCATGCGTGCGTGCATGCATATATACGTGTGTCCTATCGATTTCCGCATCGAGCACTGACTCGAGCTCGATCCCAGAGGCACCGGGCGACGGGTAAGGACGACATGCCGCCTATTTCCTGGTAGTAAATTGCCATGTATCAAGGCTGCTGCTGCTGCGAGAACGTGCGATAGGTAGCAGCGGCCTCTCTGTATCCCGGCACTATTGCAGCATTGTTTCGTGATACGAAAGCCGTGCCTAAACGGGAAAATTGCGCGCGATTACCAGCCAGAGCTTGCCCTTTCGACGAACGTGTACCGCGGCTACTTGTGCCGGTGCACTCACTACTCGCACACGCTTTTCTACCTCCAATGAAACACCTACCTCGTATTGTTCACTAACCGCCTCGCTCTAATTGGCGAATTACCACTGGCTCTGCGAATGATTAAACGATATTCAGGAGCCTCATCCTGCCAATTTCGCAGTCGAGTACTCGGATTCACTCCGATCAGACAGTTTGGATTTCAATTGAGCGCGAGAATGGAAACCCAGCGCACATAATGGCAGAGGTGTTTACGGAGGAGTGACGGATTTCACGGAGTGCGAAACCTGTGATTTCCCCAAATCGCACCTCGTTACAATAAGTGCGCTGAAGAGAAAAAAGAGATATCAGGTGAATTCTGAACGTGAGAAAGCATTGCTCTGTCATGAATTTGGTAAAATCGTTGCGAGCTAACGCAATGGAGTGATTGAAAGGAGGTTTGCGATGTCGATTATGTGAAGTACACAAGACCGAGTCAGATCTTTATAATTCGAATGGGTGGTGGATAAATAGAATAGGCTTGGCAAAACGGATTAATCACGCCTGATTAATGAGTCAATCGAGTGTCACGACAACTTCCACCCCACGTACTTCGCAGACGGAACGCTCTCGAGACTTTTCACGGTGTCTCAATGACTCGTACCTCGACAGTTTGCGGCGGCAGTCGGTTCTCTAGGAGCACCTCCAGACGTTTCATGCACTCCCCAGCATCCTTCCTGCCATCTCCTTCGGCCTTATTGCCAGATGCATCATCGACTACGTCCTCCCCAAGCTCTCTTTTCCTCTTTCCACGTCTGCGGCGAATTTTCCTCGCTAATGCAAGTTCCAAGAGTTCTTCCCACGCGATGGTATCGTAAATAGGTTTGGAGGTTCTTTGGAGTCCATTGCGACTCCTCCTCAGGATCTTCTTTGGACCGCCGGCGTTCCAGGCCTTCTTCGAGGTTGATCCTCTCAAGCCAAGGATTCGCAGACTGGCCACGTTATCGGGAGTTCTTTGTTCGACTTCAGCAGTGATCCTATGCCACTTCCTCTCCTTCGGCGTTCTGATAACATTGCTGTCGTCCCAGCCCTCCTCCATCCTTTTGATCCTGTCGTCGACCGATCCTCCACGAAGAGTGTCTGCCCAGCTCTCCTTCTTTCTCGAGTTCTTCAGCATCTTTGCAGCGCACGAGGATTTGTGAATACTCGTTGATACAACTGGACTGATCGTTCCTTTTTCCTTCACTTCGGAGATGCTTGAAGATCGATCCGAGCCTCGAACGGAGACAACTGGGTGGTTCAAGCAGGGAGAACGATTCTCCCCATTCACAAAGCCATTCTGCCCGGTCTCCGAAGAGTGGATGCTGTCAGTGTCGCTGTACTCCCAGGAACTCGTGCTATTTCTGCTGAGTTTCCGACTGCCGGATCTTTCGGCCGTGCCGTTGGTCGTCGGCACTCCATTTGTATCTTGGGCATTGTTCGCCGCCGGCACTCTCGGCGATCTCGGAGTAGGAAAGGAAACGGTGACACGTCGATTGTTTTGCTTGGCTATACCACTTCCGTGAGCCTTTCCTCTGCAGGACCTATGAAGATGATGCAAATGCTCCGCTCGAAGGGGTTCCTTCACTTCCTCTTTGCCCCGTGGCATCTTGTCCCTCTTAAATTCTCTTCAAGAATAGTCAGACCGGAGGCAAATCCTTCGGGCCGTTGTTTTCGCACCGATAGCTCGCTTTCTCAATAGTTAATTACTCCTCGGTCTTTCACTGCTACGAACAGCTTTCCGGCGCTTCGACGGAACACAATTCCCAGCTAGGAATTTATCGGAGAGTCTGCAAGTTCCTTTGTCGGCGAGCGTGGGAGTTTATTCAGATTCCTAGCGATCCGATCGCCTTTTCTTCCAACAGCCAACTTTTCCAGCCGACTTTCGTATGCACGAAAGGAATAAACCGCCGAATTCTGGCGCCTAGCAAAGCCTGTCTTACTGTTATCTCTCAGTGACATTTAACGATACCATTTTTGACAGACGCAACATGTGTGCGCTTATGCGAGTCTGTAGTGTTTTCCTTCGTGGAAAAATGCGGATTTTCACCTTCGGCTTTACCTTCACTTTTTCCCTTTCGCCTTACGTCGGCTTAGCCGCTTCTCCTCCGAGATTCTCTTAGCAAGGAATCCAAAGAGGATTATCCACACTGAAGTTGACAGCAGCGATGGTGGCAAAATATCCTTCGATCACAGAAGTCGAGGCAGACAGTAAGATTGTCAGCATAATTGCATGTAGAACCAGAACTCTTTCAAGGAAGATCCAAGTCCAGTGCACCTGCACCGAGAACGCGGGGTGCCAAGGCAAATACACCTTCAAACGCACGTCCCGAATGCAGGCTGCACCCCGAACAGGACCTTTCCCATGATCCACGCGTGATCCTGCGCGGCTGCAGGATCGACCAATGCACTCTGTGCCTCCAGAAGTTCCGCTCTGTCCATAATTACCAGGGAATCTTCCAGATGATTACTTCCGAAAACACTTGCCACTTGAATCACCAGCTGATTGTAATTGATTAAGGAACGTCGCCAAATAACTCACTGATGGACGACGGCCAAGAAACGGAGTTTCGTGGCGACTGTTGTCAGTGCGACAGTCGGAGGAATCTGAGGCGAGATTTGAACCCTTCTCGCACCGAGTGCCAAGGGGAAGTGACGTGTACTGGCGAGGCGCACTCCCGGCGTGAGGAAGAGCAAGTCGACGATGAGGATGAGGACGGCGACGACGAAGAGGAGCGCGGCAGCGAGAAAGTAGCGACTTCCCGGTGTCGAAGTGGGCACATACCCTGTGTAGTGGGTGTCTCGAGTGTGTGTCGCGCGGGAAAAGAGCCGATCGGAGCCCGAGAGCGACACACACACTGTGTTGTAGCTCGAGTGGCCGTAGTCTCGAGTCTGAGCGGAGGAGCGACGACAGAGTGTCCCGAGACACACGTACGCCCAGAGGAGAGGAGAGGAGAGGAGAGTGTGAGGCCGTCCAAGAGAGGAAAGGCCCGACGACTCGCGGTGAGAAGAGAGTAGAGAACGGCCGAGGAGAACGAGAGAGGCGTGTGCCCACGACTGGAGCTCCTTCTCCAGGACGGCAAGACGTCTTTCTCTCGGCCACTTCGCCGACGACGTCCCTACTGGGTGTCTGTTTCTTCTCCCTGCCTTTTCCTCCGAGCGTGCTCTGCCCGCATCCTCGCTCACCGCGGTTCGCATTGGTTCCCTCACCACCTCCTTCTTCCTACATTAGCGGACACACAACTCGAGATGATCCTCTTCCTCCACGCGCGCCTCATGCCCGCCGCACATCGATGCAACCAGTCGGCCAGTAGGCCGATCCCATTTCCGTGATAAACATGCCCAAAGATCGAGCGATTTTCCTTCGTACACATGTTTACCACCTCATCCTTACTGCGACACTTTTGCATCTGTTTTCGACTGACTCGGATCCTCTTCGACTGATTATTTTATAATGTTTTCTCAGCGCAATTATTTAATACCATGTTTGCCGTTGGTTTCGTAGCTGTAATTGAGAATTTCGGTTTCTATATTGTCCTATTTTGACTTACAAATGGTCACTGCACGATTCTCTACGAGTCCAACGATCTCTATGGGCGCGTGGAGCACGCGTTTCCGTATCGAACACTGGAAAGGCTATCGAAGGAACAAAAGCATTTCTACATTTCCATATATTGTCGAGACGAGCGATTGCTCTTTAACGAGCATGGCGCGACCTCGTCCTCCTTATGCGCGCGTATGGACTTATACAGAAACGACCGGCGATCCGTCCGCAACGGATCAATTCCAGCAGCGGCCGATGAAAAATGCAATGGATTATCCCGGCACTCCGGCGGCGGCGGCGGCGACAACGTATCTCGGTATAATTGATGTAATTGCACCACACCCTCCGGGTGTAGCGGTCAAGCGGTTCTCCCAGGACGATCTCGGCACGATTCACCGCTCAGGCTCGCTCCCATTTAAGTGTCGATCGACATTATCCTCCGCCCGATTTGGCACTGGCGAGGAAGTCTTTACCTAAATCACACGAAGCTGCCGCTAGATCGTAAAGTGCAGGAGAACGATTCCGTAGAATTCTCCACGGCCTTTTTAAGGCAGCGATTAAATCAGCCGAGATTCACACTCTAAGGATTTCCCCCGAGTGTTGAGCTTCAAGCGTCATTTCGTTGGTTCAATAAATTCGTTATTAATTATCGAAACGCCAAGTCATTCTTTGGAGCGAACAGTGGCCCGGTTAATTTCAATTAGTCACACGGCGCGCCAAGAACGGCTCGGTCAATTATGCAAATGACGTTTGGTGCACGGGTGATTGGAGCTCGGTGTAAAATTGAAAAGCCGAAAGATTGACCTGTTTCTCCCACTTTGAGGGAGGCTTTTACGTAAGAAAGAGTGATGTAATGGTACTCTGGATCCCCCGGTGTTCCTAGTGGCAAGTCCCCCTCGTAGAGGTCACGGGACCTCCACCTACGTGCAACCACGTGAGTACCTTGTCAGGGCAATAGTGAGTGAGAGCCGCTTCCGAGAACTCCTCTCCCGACTCGATTTTCCCTTAAGAATATTGCTACCGTTTATAGTTCGCTCGGCCAAACAACTGCATCCGATGACGAGGCGACGTGTCGGAACGAGACTCGTCCAGACGCATTTCAGTCTGTCTCTCACTCCGAAGAAAATCGCACGATCACCCAGTCTGATAAGCGACTTATTAGAATTCGATTAGCGGAAACCAGTCGCGGAAACCTTAGGCATGTATCGGTGTTCCAGCCGGAAAAATCGCAATCGTTCCCGATTGCGACCATTCCAGTGCGCTGCTCGGTCGACTGGTAAGCCGCACACGATGGAACGCCACTTTACTCCTGGCGACCAGTAGCAAGGAAACTGCGCTTCATAATTAATTAGAGCTCCGCCGAACGGGACACTGGTTTATCGCGTGCCACCGAGCATTAAGTATCGAGGATATTCTGCGGCAATCATTTCCATCAACTGGATGTAAGTGCAGTGGATTAAAAAGCTTCTACCACGGAAATTTTATGCCTTACTTAATAAATCGATGGCGAATAATAGAACGGGAAAAATATTGTTTGAAAGAAGGAAAGAGTGTGGCGAAGGTAAAAGGTAGATATGAGAAGAGAGTAGTCGCCTCGCTAGCATTCGCAGACTCGTCACGTGCGGGTGCGTTCCAGAAGTCGCACGATGCGTGCGTGCATCACACGTGCTAAGGCGAGATGTGCGAGCAAAGCGAGCGGCCAGAAGGCTGAGAAAAGCCCATGTGAAGATTCGAGAGAAGCCGGCGCTATTTTAAGAAGCACGGAACTCGACAGGAGATTGCGACCGCCGAGGTCGGACTCTCTCGCGCCCCTTTCAGCTCCGAGGGAAAGCATAGCGTCGCATCGCCACAACAAACTCCTATACATTCGCATAATATCAGTTGTCAATGAATGGGCTAATTGACGTGCCATTAAGATGGCGAGGAAATTCACACATTGAAAAAGTCCTGTTGCGAGGTAAATGAAAGTTGTATCAAGAATGAAATCTGGAGTGGTGGTCGATGGCAAAAAGAAGTCGGCTCAAATGCGAATGAGAGCAGAGCATTAGATGCCAGGCAGAGGAGAGAAAAGGCGAGGACTGAAACATTATGTGGGCGGATTGCCACACGACAATTTCTCCCGTGCTCCTGTGAGCGAATGCGAAACTATCCGCTGCCGGAGTCTTTCGCCTCCCGTGGGAAGCCGCTGGGCGACAAATTAGAGGCATACATGAATTTCCAATGGCAAGAGCGAGAGACAAGCCTCGAGTACAACAAAGACTCTTAAATCCGGACGGGCTTAACGGCAAGAAAGGCCGCCGGCGCATAAAACGTAGCCGGTAATTACGTGTCCCATTCTTCGAGTATTGTTTCACCGACCGCTCGAGCCACGTACGTGTTGCGGATGATAAGCTGCTAGGAGAGAAGAATTCATCCTTTCTCACGGTGGTCTCAAGTCTTGCGCTGGGACTTCGAAAACTAGCAGGTAGAAGCTGTATTCAAAGTTGCATTCTAGAGTTGCGATCGAGTCCACCTGCAGGAACTGGGATCAAGTCAATGAGGACGTGCCCCTCCGGTACGTAGCTCAGGATTGCGTAAAGTTATCGCGTAACACTCGGTGACACAAAATAATTGCAGGCCTCGAAATGATCGCTTGTCATCATCCCTAGTTACATGATCCCTGCACCTTCGATTTCCGCCAGAGCTGATGGAAAAAACTCCTATTACACCTTCGAGGTGCGATTGACGCTTTCTGTCTCCTCGAAACCGATCGCTGCCAGTGAGTCAGCGTGCAATTTTTTCTCCTATTCTGCCAGACTTGTGGGAGAATAGTGCGGGTGCTATTTCTCGGGCCGCTCGGATTCAGACTGGTTGTCTTTCGAGCACAAGCGTCGGCGTCTGCGTAAGGTGGTGTTTTTACAGTCATCGATCTCGGAGACCGAATGAGCCAACCTCCGCTATTTTCATGACGACACGCTTCTCTTCAATGGAACATTAGCTTCGTCCCTCTCTGGATTGTCCGACACAAAGGCCAGGTGTGACCGCTGGAATTGCAGTGCGCGGACACGAAGAACATTTGCCAAGAAGTGTGACGCAATGTTGCACAGGAGCGCGCGTGTGTGTGCTAATTCATATTCAATATTCACGGGGAGTAGTAGCGAGTAGTGCTTATTCAGAGGCGTTTAACACGCGCTCGAGACTACCTTTTCACCAGGCTGCCTGCGAATGACGCTTAATTTCGGTGAGGGAGCAGTACGGAAGGCTTTAAAGAAACGATAACGGGATGCTGATATAGTCGTACTCATCTTTCTATTCCTGTCTCCTTCCGCAATAAAACTCTGCTTGGAACCAACCCAGTAGCCTGCTCTACTCAGCCGAATTACTCGGAAGTAGTAGAACAGTGGTACATTAGTTCAAGCAGACATCTCCCACGTTAAATGCGGTACTACGAAATTAATGGAGCGTCGGTGGAAAATAATTTAGCTAATTTCGCGCGCCGGTTTCACTCGGTGATTGCTTAAGCGAGGCGGGCGCGCGCGCGGGCTTAATCTCTGGGGATTGGGTTTCGAATTTCTACTCGGTTTCCGTTCTACACAAGGGACACGCGAGCATAGACCGCCGCCGAGGCAAATCCTCCCACAGGTTTCCTCTCTCGCTGATTAAAATGCTCTCCGATCTGAATCACTCTCGGCCGCCTCTCATTTAGACGAGTGCCCGCAATCAGCATGCGCTCTCGTCGCAACTGGGCGCCGTCGAGCGCTAACAAGGACACCTGTCACATTAATTTTCGTCCCGGAGCTTTTTCCTCCCAGACGGCATAGCTTTCGACGGAAACACTAATACGACATCTAATCAGCAATGCCCTGGAATTCACGAGTGAGAGAGAGCTAAAGATCCGCCTGGGCGTCGACGTCGAAATGAGCCGACAGGGCTTATTGCCGTTCACCGAAGGTCGTTCAGGGTCGATCATTGGAGAAGTTGTCCCTTCAGCCGACTAAAGGTGCGAGCGAGCACTTAATACGACCTTGCCAGTTACCATGCTCAGTGTAGGCGTCCGAGAGATCGGTGAAAAGATCTTCGAGCCTGTCACCGTCCACTCGAATTCGCCAATGGGATCTTTAATCACCCTCTATCCCCGTGACCAAATTATCCGATCGAGATATCTCACTGACACAGACTGCGATCTCCAATTCACTCCAGTCCACTGGGCGTTACTAATCTCTACACACAATACGAAACAAGAGACTCCAGTCATTACCCCGGCCGAGTGAGAGACGCCGTTCCCATCTCATTCAATATTCGAGCACATTGAGGCCTCCATCCACGCGGGAGGCTGATCCTGAATTAATGGCGATTCGAAAGCGCCGCTCGATTCAAGAGATATCCGTGAATGGCATACAGTTGAATAAGCATCCTGCTGAATGAGCGAAAGTGTCGAAAACACGCTCGGAGAAACATGGGCCAACATAACTCCGTTCTCGCTCAACTGTAAGAGTGACGCTAGTAGAATGAGCGAACGCTAGTCAGACAAGAGCAAAATTCAAAGTATTTGAGAAAAAGAGGAGCGAGCGATATTAATAATTGCGGTGGAGATGACTTTGATCTGGTCAGAGAGATCAAAGCGGTCAAAGGCAAAGATCCATATCCCGCGCACGGGGCAAATATCGAATGTCGTTTGCAACAGGATAACGCCGATGACTCACGGCGGGGGACAGACCGGACTGACTGGTACCGGACTGCGTGGTATATGTGACCTGTAAATCTATAACACTGCACTTGGATGTGCGAGCAGTATGCCCTTATGTTTGCCTACTGCCCGTAAACTGCTTCCGTTGACCCAGACGTAATTTCCCGCTCCCCAATCTAAAGTCAAACAGAGCCATTTATTCACGAAGCATAAAACGAGCAAGTTTTCGCTCGGACAGTCTGAATAATTTTACAATTCGGAATTGTTGGAAAATTATTCGGGAGAAAGAATGATCGCAGAAAGGAATGGTGTTATGCAGATCTCTGTTAGGAGAGGCAGTATGCCCGTCACGATCTCGAAAAGCGAGAGTAGATACCAAATAAGGATTCAGGAATCACGTGTCCACGGGGACTCAGTTTTCTTGCGGTACGAGTAATCCGCAGACAATGGAGAAAGGAAGCCGAGCAACACCGTTTCTCGGCGATTTGCAAAAGAAAAGGTGAATTAACTATTGCGACAGGCTAATTGCGAGTGCCGCGCTACGAGTTAACTCTCGTGACACTGAATGAACAACTCGAAACCGAAGGAGAGAATCACGCTCCTTTAAAGAGCTGGTGTTTCCTCACCGCAACCCCATAATTTCAGGTTAAACTTCTTCCTCCGGGGGAGAAAAAGATTCTCAGTGAAACCTTGGCTAGAAAATGCCTGAACAGAGTGATAATACGAAGGTACACTATCGCGTAAGATATTCGTAAACACAAGCGAGTCGATAGGCAGTATGTTAAAGAAGGAAAGAGGGGAGGTTCAAGTCCGACGAAAAGGTCATCGGCCCTCCTGTTAGTGTACGGATGGCGAGTTACACCTTCGCAGTCTGAGTCGGGTTCAAAGGTGCCGTTGGCAGAGAGGAGGTTGTGGCAAAGGCGCCAACGATTAAGCTGGGCTAAAATGCGCGTGGCATCTCCTCGCCTCTCGCAATCAAGATGCCTCCTCAACGTCGAGGCTCGTTGACGGCAGAGCGCCAGCGATTGCGCTAACACTTCTCTCCTCTCATTGGATGACTCATGTGTACCCTGTACGTGCTAGCAGGCCGCTTCTTCAAACACCCGGAGACATTAAGAAATCCCACCCCAATAACTGTCTATCTTCCTGACACCACACCTATCTACATCAAGATCTATCGCTCCCCAACCAGTATTTCCCCGGAAATTTCATGGGGGCAAACTTATTCGCCCCAAGTCCCAGCTAGTAATAAAGCTCCGAACTCGGCTGCGCAACACAAAAGTCTCGTGCAGTCTTAATTCGCCGCAAACACGCGTCGATGTAAAGTCGAAGTAGCGATTTACACCACTGGAAGAGCATTGTTTTCGTCTGGCAATAAAGCATGTTCTACTTGGCAGTTCGAACGGGATTCTGTCAAATATGCGAACATACAAGAGCGATGGCTGCATACCTCTGGTTGTACACCGATAACTGAATCGCGTAACATTGAAATCAGCCAATGCGCGCCGTTGTACACACTATCGCTTTTTTCCGGCTCGTACACGGGCAGACTTCGCAATCGAACAATGGAACATAGGCGAGACGGGCGACGTGACACAGAAAACTAATGTAGCTACAGCATGCCACTCGAGACTCCGCATTGTCGAGTACGTGGATTCAGGAATCAATAGGTACACGACGAGCGGTGTATATATACCTCCTTAAGCCCATCGCTCGCTTCACAATGAGAACTAAAACTCCAAATCCGTTGAGCGTTGCTAGAGGAGAATCAACAGAGGAAGAGAACGCTCCAATGTCCGAGAGCCGATCGCCTATACAAACGGTCTTCTCAAGCAGACTCTCGTAGATCGATTTGAATAAAATGTGCGAGCTCGGTCCTTGAAATCGAAAGACGGGCGTAAGCTCGCCGATGTACTTTCAAGGAAACAATCCCATTTTATCGTCAATCACGCGTGTAATTAGCATCCCCGGCACTCTAGGCTCACGCGTCCGCTACTATTTAATGGGTTAGGAATGAGAAAAAGTAGTGGTGCGCTCGGGGGCGTAGGGCGTCAGTGTATGAGCGCGCATGCAAAGGACAAGCCGAGAGCGAACATTCTCTCTAGCGTGCTCGTCGGCCAAGAGGCCAGAGAGCGGGAGATGAAGGAGGAGAGACTGAGAGGATTGCGGGGGCGTTTGCAGTTGAATGCAGTTGAATGCAGTTTAGCGTGTTTGCGCGAGAGCAGAGTGTGCTGCGCGGTAGTAGCTGGTTATCCGCGGGTCGAGAGGCCCATGGAGAGCTGCGGAGTTTCAGAGTCGAGCGGAATAGGCGGACGTTACACTCGCTGGCAGGAGCGTGGGCAATCCGACTTCTTTTGGAGGGCCGATATTTATAGAGAACCAATAGCCTGACGTCATTGTCGGAGTGCGAGCATAGGTGCATCGCACCCTGTGCCACGTGCCAGCCGACTCGCGCCTCCTTATTACCTAAGGAGATTCTCCTTGGCTGCCCTTTACGACATCCTATCTAGTCCGGAACTCTCCGAGTACGCCCAAGATAGCCGAGGAAAGATTGTCGGTATAAAGATAATCTGACTATTAAATCCTCGTGAAATCATCATCAACGTCTCAATTACCCTACGTTTTATTCCTTAGATAGCTGCGGCATGAGTTCAGCAAAGCATACCGATCCTAGAACTGTCATTACCTTTCAAGCGGTAATAAAGTCGTTTAAGAGTAACCATGTATTAGCATCAGTCATGCACCATACTCGATGATACCCTCCAGTGTTTTTTGCCCCGACTTTTATTGCCGTCGTTTCCCCGACTATTAATGGGAGCAGTCGATCAATGGAAACTGCGCGTGTGCTTCCAGCGATGGGATTGCGCGGTAATTTTCCAGATGAAAAAGGAAATCTTAAAAGATCGGCCCTGCGCCACCCGGCTCGACATCAAGCCGGTGTGTACGCACGGGGCGCGCGAAGAAAAATCCACTGCTGGCCTACATATTGCGACAGGTTGCGGTGGCAGGGTATCGCGATGCAACCGGCCGCTCATTGCGACCGGCTGATCGTCGTTACGGATACGGTTACCGAGAAAAAATCGTTTCTACCATTCGACTGAAATTCTATGACGCGGATAGGAAATAACACACCGTCGCCGAGGCGTTGCTTAATCGCATTTGGGAATATCAATGTGATTATGACGGGGGCGCTCCTCTACGATCCAAGTGCCAAGAATGACGAGCACTAAACATCGTGAAATAGTAAAACACTATCAGTGTGAAACTGTTTAGAAAAGATAAAGTTCGGAAAGTCAAGAGTTCTTCTCTGTAAAGTACCAAATAGGATTGATAATAGTATTCTGTTGAATATTGGGATTCTTTAACAAGGTAGGAACTGTTTTTCTTCTAAAGCCGCGAATTCAATAATGTAATAGGTATTCGAGTAAGCCCCTGAATCGATTCTACCGCCTGGTCTTGCTGACCGGTAACGTCGTGAGCGACTTTAAGAGGTAAAAGAACTAAAAAGGGAGAGCTAAGTCTGTTTTACGCGTGGTCGATTCGAAGACTGGTGCTCGCATCTGCTTTACCAACCAGCAGCAAGAACGAGCGCTGGATCCATGATCCATAGATCACCGAAGACACGAACCAGCAGGCCTGTAAACGCACAAGGCTGCTCTCTATAATGCCCGGCGGATACCGTGAAAGGAATGACCGATACGCGGACACTGACAGGCTTCGATTTCTCATCGACACTCTATCATTAAGTTATTAATACGCGCGATGACCCGAGCCAACAAACATTAATTAAGAGAAATCAGAACTGGCATTGACAACGAGCTAACTCCACGTAGCGCAGTCGCTCCAGGCGATTGGAGGGGAAGCGCTGCATCTGTGCAAACAGACTCTCTTCCACGCTTGTTACAGTCAGCTAATATTTGAGGAATTATAAAGCAAACTGAGAGATCCCGGTAGGATCAACTCCTCTTTGCACAACTAGAACTGTCAATCTTTTCGTTATTTCATTAAGTATTAGTAGAGAGCTTCGTCCGAGGGGTTGATCATTCGCTCTTCCCCAAGTTCGATGTCCCCTAATGGCAAGCAGACGCTACGTCAAAAGTCTGATAATTCCATCTTGGCCTTGCAAGTGTCAGATCTCATTATTCCGCAGCACCCGAGCGGGTATCACTAATGAAGAGGGTAGAGGAGAAAGCAGTGGTTCTCGGAGTCTGACGCATCTAATCCTGCCGGTGTTACGGAAAGTTTCACAGTTTTCGATTCGGTGGAAACGAAGCGTCGCGGCACGACGAAGTCGGCAGATGTACCGTTATGCGATTACTATGCCACTGCGCTGTTCTAGGGAATGTGGGTGGAAAGTAAGCGCCTCTACTACCGTCTCCCTCCTTCTCTCGCTCGGAGTTCTCCCTTCCACGAGCACATCTCCCCACACCTTTTTCTCCTACAGCTTCTACCTACTGCGTTTTCTCTTTCCTTCGTCCTGGCTCATTGTCAGACCCCACTTTCGCACTCCACGCTAAATTACGGAATTTCATAGTCCTTCCTCTTTCCCTCATTACACGGCTGCTGGTGGCCCGACAGCCAGCGCGTTTCGCTTCCTGAATTAAAATTGCCCCCCGCAGAACTCTGAATCCAATCCAACTCGGCCGCGCCAAGCTCATTTTTTCTCTCGTTTATTCGCGCGCCAGCAGCAAATGCTAGATTTTACGACGACGGCTCTCAGACTCCAGCACAGAGCGATGAAGTTTCCCTTAATCGAAATGACTGTTGGAGTCTAGTCTTTCTTCCGTTGAGGAACTGACTCGCTCCCGGAAACCTTAGGATTCTTTAAGCATAAGCGCATGACTGTACCACAACGCGATAAGTCTTGGACAAACTTTCGTGTTGCACTCTACAAGTTTCTTCGGCTTCTGTACTGAACGGTCGTCTGCTGAGTGAGAGAGAAAAATATCGAAGGCGCGGCTCTTACAAACAGACGTGATAAGAGTACAATTATTGGAGCTGCGTTCACCATCATTTATTAGAGTGGCAGAGAAAGGATAATTGAGGCTCGGCCATGAACAATGGCGAGAAATGCGGCGATTAATAGCTGAAACGATGTCAACTGAACACTCACCGTGTTTTGATGAAACCGCAGGCTGCCGGATCGACGAAGCGTGCCGCCGCGAATGTTGGCAGGTGCGAGTTCTACCTGGCGGCCGTCGCAGCCACCCCGCCTCGACAGCTCGGACAATTCGGCCACTGGTTGCACCTGCACAGGAAAATCACCGAGATCGTTACTGAAGCAAGAACAAGAAGGCTAAAGCCGTGGAAAATGACTGATCGGCCAGACTAGCCGCTCCAATTACAGGCCTGCCAGGATGCGACAGTAAAGCGCGCTGATGACTATCCCACACGTGTCGTAATCAAGTGACTCCGGCGTTCGCCGACTCAACTGGCAATATTGAACTCGCTCGCGTGTGTGCACACTTTATCCTACCGAATTGCGTAATTCCGCTTAATTGGAGCCACCGGGCAGTCATGCGTTTACAAATACCGCGTCAGTTACCACTGCAAACTACAAATACAGCAGGATATAACATAAAACCTGTAACACGATCCAACGTTCCGCAGCGCATAGCAATGGGGTATATGTTTGCTATCAAACAGTTGCATTATCCTCGACACTCGCAATCGACAGATGAAAACTCGGCCGGGAGCGGCTGGATCGCCCTGAGCAAAAGGTACCCCGTTTAATAACTGTAAAGTGCGTTCTATCCTTTGCATTCGCGATAAGCTCGTGCTCGAACTGCGAGAGAACGGGCACGACGCTTTATCTATCGGCTGTGTAACGGGCACGTGCTTATCCATCCACACACGTTCGGCGCGCGGGTGTCGCCTCTGTAAAGAGCGTAGTGAGCCCTCGCAGAGAGAGAACAGGAAGCAGGATGTTGACCGTGAGGAGGGGAGAAGAGCCCGCAGGCTCGAGTCAGCTGTACATAAGTATGTAAATCACGTCACGATCCTTCTACCAACGGCGGGGCTGTCTGGCAAAGAGAGCCAACCAGGGCATGAACCTGTGGAAAGACACCCCGAAACTGATCGATACCAACTCCCTTTGAGCCTCCAACCCGACTTGGACTTGATCCAGCTGCGAATCTAGGCAAGCTCGAGGGTTTCCACGGAGACACCCTTTCACTCACTCTCTGGCAGCCTCTTGCAAACATCTAGGACCAATTCTTGCCAGCTATGCAATTGGCAAACAGGCTATCTCGATGCTTGCGAGACAGGATTTTTCGTGTCCTACCTGACTGGAGTTTCATTGGTGGGGAATAAGGTCGTCGCAACACGGTAGGGTTCTATCGATCTAATAGGCGCAAGGTGAGCGTGATCTCACGGCTGATTCATTAGCCGGCCGTAGCCGACGCATACTAGCCTGGCAGTGAGCCGCGTGCCGCACGCGCTCGCCGTGATTTCCGGAGCCAGGCTGGCCTAACTGTAATCCGCTGCTTCCTCGGGAGTGATGCGCGTCAATGCACAGAATTGCCGGATTACCCTTGCGATCCTTTCCCCTTCTGAGAGGGGGAGAGAGGGAGAGGGCGAGCGGTATGGCGAGTTGAAGAGCGAGGAAAGGGGGAAGAAGCGTGAGTCAAAGAGCGACGGTATCGCATTTTCCATTCTACTAGTAGCAGAGTCCCTGGCATTTTTAACATTCTACCGCTACAGGGCAAGGTCAGATGCCTCTCGGTTGCCCCCCTCATTCTCCCCTTCATCTAGCTCTTTCCTCCTGGCGATGCGACACCTCTCCTTCTCCCGCTTTTTCGCACGGCTCCCTTTAGCGCACGCCGACCAGCGTGCGAAATCTACCCACTGTATGTGCACTTCTGCACTTTCGGTGAAGGGTCGCTCGCTCTCAGTGAGCGAGCGGGCGACTGGCACTCATTCGGAGAACGCAATGACCTATCAAATCCTGTCAGCTAGCTTAAGGCCTTACATGCACCGAGAAACTGTGGGAGCCAGGACGGAGCGGAGCACTGCTGTATTCGCAGGCCATTAGCTCTCCGAACGGAGACGGGGAAACTCGTGGAATCTACTCATGCGGCATTTCTCCACTGCAGCACTGAGAGTCTGTATTGTGAGAGCAGAGCATAGAGACGCGCTTTGGGAGTTCGCCGCTCGTGATCCACCAGCATGCTAACTGGACTGCTGAAGTATGTATCGCAAGGGAAAGAAGGGGACACGTACGCGAGAACAAACGGGTTTCAGATCCACCGAGTAATTGGAGCATGTCCCAAAAAGCAAAGTACAAGACTAGTGCCACTGGGAATAGCATAGGGAAGGAAGAGAAGGCACGCGGTTCGATAAGATTCTTGCCTCTCTCTTATTTCTCGATCGGAGTATATTTAATCCCCGTTAGATTCTTCGAGGCCTGTCATAACAGATCGACTGTCCCGCTGAGAGAACCTGCAAGATGTGACTCTGGAAATAGCAGTGAGTACATATGTACAGTGGTCGAAGTAAGCGCTACTAGCCGTTTTACTCGTGCTTGATGGCGCTAAACTAAAGTGTACCGGAGTTCCTAGTCGCGTGAAAAGTATTCCCGTATGCGGAACCGGAATGGAAGGATTTAAATGTCGAGGCTAACCCAACGCTGGACCCCAAAGAGTTTGGTTGTCTGCTATCTGCGAGCGACACACACTCGATTTGCTCGACGCCGAACCAACTGATGCCTGAGAGATCGGCTTCTCGGTAAGAGGGCTATTTTCACGCGACACTCCCGGACTGAGTATAGTTTTATTACGGAGCGTGACTCATGATCCCGCTATATTCGGTGCACCAGTGGCAATGAACCAAGAGGGATCGCCAGGGAAACACCGGACGCGACGGACCCTCCGCACCCATCAACCATCCAAGCCGGTATGCCATACCTGAAGGATCCGCTCTCACTTTTACCACCAACATGCACGCACCATTTCCAAGATGCCACCGGGTAATCCCTGATCGAGTAAGAAACGCGCGTTACGACTTCCCTGTTGCATTGCCTGCGCGCTTCTTGCCCTCGCCTACCTGGCATACTGCCACCCGGGATATGTCTATCAGAGTCCAGAAAGCTAAATAACTTTATTGACTTACGCTGATTGCCTGCGAAACATGTGCCGCTCTAATCATCTGTGACTAACTAGCTATGCTAGACCAAGCTATTTCCCTATGTTGACATCCGTCGCTAGTTCCGCTGATAAGATTGAATGTTAAGCAATCCATGTCAAGGTGGATGTCATGCGTGACAAAGGAGAGCATTCACCACGGTTATCATCGAGAAAGCGATGTTTATGAGGAACTCCTGTTTCCATCTAGCTGCTGTGACTTCACTGAAGACTACCGCCATCGAAAGTGCCGTAAGCAATGTCTGTCAGAGGAGAGTACACTGCCGACCACTCCCGTTACTGTCCAGGAAATTATTTCCTTTGGCTGATAGCCAAGAATATCGAGCGGTTTCCAGCGTGACAGTAATGCGGGGGTGGGCACACGCCACTCTACCATCTCCCGTCTTTCTATGGGAGAACGTTGGAATAGTCTGCAAGATAGAAATGGAGTGCTCGCAAAGGAGAAGGGTGCATAGACGCAGAGGAAACGATTATTAGGGTCTGACTGTCAAACTGGCGGAAAGGGGACATCGATTCATGCTCTCTGCACGCTCCTCTTTCTGGCTAGTCCAACTATCTCGAAACATTTCTGCTCCCAGACGGTTCTAGTCATTCCAGCCGGAACTCAATTAAGTTAGATAATTGCCCAATTGTACGTTTCCACTCTATCTATCGAACAGTCGTTGAATTATTGGATGCAATAAATTGCGCCAAAGAATGTAGTGCACTTTTTCTTGGTGTTATGCGGATCCGGTTTGTTTTAATTCTGAGAATTGAAAGAACGACTACGAAGTCGAGAGGAAACGACGTTCGATCGACCCCTCTTCATCGACCTCTCGAGAAACCGAGCATTCTTTGCTGCCTTTCACTACGACGATCGTGGATTTTCCTAAGCAAGATGCTAGTCAATAATGTTGAAAACATTTCCCGGATGACAGTTTTGTGGGACAGTGAAAAGACGACGAGACGAGCGATAAAGGCAGGTAATTGCCCAGTAAAACGGCTGATAAGCTAATCGCCGCAGTACGATAGTCAGACATAAGGTTAAACTCCGGACAGCCTATTGAGACTCCACTAAAGAGCCTATCTTTAGCTCGGCTATTCAGGGTCAAGCAATTTCGGGATCATAACACGGTCAAACTGCGAAAATAAGATCATCCTGAATGCTCCGGCAATAGCGCCATTATCGTAAATGGCGGTGTGAGATCGGCTTGTTCCCCAATCGATTATATCGTGAGGAGCTAGAGAATAGGGGCCATCGGACGCGGAAGAATGGAGTATAGTCTCGGGTGGAAGACTAACTTTGCGCAACTTCGGCGAGAGTATACTCGACCTTTCAACGCGGATTCCCCTACCTTCCGTCGAGCGTGCCACCTTCACCCACAAGGCGAAGAAGCTCTCATCGCGATCGAATTATGCAATACGAAAGTGACTAAAGTACAGTTGCAGTTGATGTCATAAACCACGGGCGGACGGGTATGTGAATGGACGCTGGACAAGTGTAGTACACGTACTTTCGAAATAAAGTATGCAACACGAATGATGGAGGCCCATAGCGGAGGCATGAGGTCATTTGAAAGGACAGGCATGATGTCTTGTTCGTACATTACCTTCACAGTGACGCTGTTGGCGGAACCCTTGATGAGATCGATGATCTCCTCGCGCGACTTGTCGTCCACGTTGATCCCATTGACCTCGATTAACCGGTCACCAGGCAGTAGGCCCGTATCGTTGTTGTGCTGCACCAGAGTACCGGGTTCCGCAAAAATCACTGGCCTCATCTGCGTCACACCATCCGCGGAACGCTCGACAATCACGGCACGCCTCAGGGAAAAGCCAAAGTCGTTTCTGGGTGGTGGCTGTCGCTGGATGGTCAATTCCCTGGGCTCCGGCAATTCGAGCGGCACGATCTCTGGCAGTTGCAGCTCGACGGTAAGCTCCTCGAAGGAGGCTGATGATCGCCACCTCGAGAAGCCCTGGGATTCGCCCACCGGCGACAGGCTGAAGGGTGGTGTTGCGAAACTGGAATTCGTCGTGTCTGTGAGAGAGTCCGCGGACGGACTAGCACTTGTTACCACCTGGAAGAGAAACCAATTGCCACATTATAGTGCTGTTAAAGATCGCTAACATTTATTTGAGTGCGAGTTAAAAATTAAAGTAGAAATTTAAAATAATGAGTTACCTGTAATAATTTCGTATCAGCCGGATGGTGATGATGATGATGGTGTTGATGATGATGCTGGTGCGAGTTCTGCTGATTCGACTGCTGTTGCGACGAGCTTCGCCAGGGGCCCTGGCCACTCTGCTGTCCTTCCTCTTCACTACCAATCTCTTCCTTGCTCAAAATATGTCCCAGACCCGGAAGATGGGCGGGCACGTTCTGGTAAGCGATTACTTCGTTCTGCAGAGTGTTTCTCACGAGCAAAGTGTTACTGGCCTCTTGGCAATTAGACTCGTTGCCGTTCGGTAATAAAGTCTCTTCAGTGAGAACGTGCGCCGACACACTCGTGATGCTCAAACGCGGCCCTTTCAGGATACCCCTTTTCGGTGGTTTCGGTGGCAAGGGTGGCAGACTCTTGCCGGATTGACCACCGACGTTCGTCGTCGTCGTCGACGAAGTCGTGGTCGCTGTGGTCAGCGAAGTGAGCGAGGTTTCTGACGAGTCACTCTGCGTTAAACCGTCAGGGGTTCTAGTGCTCCAACTGGAGCCGGCGCCAACTACCTGGCCAGAGTTCGCTGAATTCTGCGAGTTCTCCAGGAGATCGCGATCCAAATGCGCGAAAAACGAAGCACTGTAGTCTGCGGTTATTCCGCTCGGTAACTTTTCTTTTTCCTTTCTGCGGCCGGGAATTTTGAGTGATCTTCGAACCTGTAAGTCGAGGAGTTCATGTCTCCGTGTACCGTACTCCGTCACACACATACACATACTTTCTCCCTCAGAACTATTAGGTGTGGATATATTCCCAGCATTAAAAGAAGGAGGATGATCAGTCTAACATTGTGAAATACTACGGACAATTCGTTAATTCTAGGTTACTGGTAGACATGTTCAATTTGGAGGGGGGTTCACTTCTTGCATATCGGAAGGAGGCTACATGTCACACTTGCGATTTTCGATTAAATCGACTGCTCGATTTTATCGCTTCTCTAAAAACGTTGAAACCATGTCCATTGATGAAAGTTTCGTTAATATCTATCTTGAAATGAATGTCTACACTTCATGCGACTCAACCAACCAGGGTATAGTCATTCGTATTGTCAAACATAGTTTCTAAGGGTTTCTCTAAACACTGAAATAAATAGCTGTTGAATCTAGACTTTACCTGGATCCAATCTATATAGGTGGAATTCTGCGGCGCTCAATTAAAAGAAAGAATTCAATACTATATTGCGATGCAGTACAAATTGGGTCTACTCTAATGACACGATAATGAGCGAGTCGGTGATGATGTTTCAAGATGGAACATTCAATAATCGGGGGCGCGATAATGTCATCGCACAATTATGCATTTTTCACCGTGCCCGTGCATACTATCTCGCTCATAAATAACTTCACTCTCATCCTTAAGTGACAAGGCTGAAGAGTGCACGCGCCAGTGACCGCGGCACCAAAATGAAAGGTCGCATCGGAACATGCGCTGTCTTTATGGACTTGTTGCACGATATCTCCCGCAACAAAGGCGAGACAGAGAAGGAGAGCCATTAAATGTATCTGCTCCATCTAGCGCTCTATTTTCCCGCAGCGCCTTTAACGCGGTGACTACGCGATACGTGAAATAAAAAGAGGAGAAAATAGAGAGAGAGAGACTTCGTACGAGTTTATCGGCATTGTATCTCATAAATCACGGGAAATTATCTCTCTGCACACCCACCTACATCGCTGGCCACGATAAAGAATCGCCTATAGATACATTTCTCAATCGATATCCGATAAATATGGGCGTTTCTTGAAAATCACGCGTTCCAGCGATGTGGAGCCTGACGTACTATCATATCATAATGCGCAGGCAGTCATTAATAGTGCCAACAGTCCAATAGAATCTGGCGCTCGATCTATCGTACATAGAGACAGCATGCAGACAGTCGGGCTAGCAACTGGGCATTATCGTAAACAGTAGCCAACAGGTGTGAGCTATATGAGAAGATGAATGATAATGAGTGAGACCATGGCAGAGGTCTAATGGTGTGCGTACCTCGTCGAGACGGAGCAATTCCTCGGCAGACATACTACTACGATCGCGTTTCTTGACATCCTTCCGTTCCTTCTTCTCTCGCTTCCGCTTCTCCTTGTCGTCCTTCTCCGTGGCCTTCTTCATAAAGTTGAACATCTTCTCACTCACCGGGCAGGTCTCGAGTGGAACGTGTGAGAAAGGGATACGGGCCTCTCTCGATAAAGGTTCGCGCGGATCCGCACTGTATTACGCGCAGCCGCGTATGTCAGTCGATGAATCCACCGGCATAACGTCTCACTGTCCATCGAAGAAAGCGGTGGCTCACTCACTATACTTCACTTAGTCGAGTCCCCTAGCACAGTACGCACAGCACGCCCGGGCACTCCCGTCGTCGCCTATCCACACGCACGAGACCAGGGGGGCGTATGCTCACCTTCCTCGAGACTATAACACTCCTTCGTTCGGCTGGCTCGAGGTTACTAGCTATCCTTCGGCTCCTTCCAAAACCCGCCGCACACTCGGCCACTCGCGCATAATTGCCTCAGCAGTCCGAGCAACACTTCATCCCGTAGGTGAGCCGAGCGAGTCCTCACGATTCCCGAACCTCGCCGCCGAGCCTGACGAGTACTGGTGCCGGCTCGAGGCATTAAAGAGTCATGCTCCAAGAGTCCTGTTACAAAACTCTCCTCGCCGAGTCAGTGAATGCGTGACTCGTAGTAAAGGTGGCCCGTGTTACGTCGCCGATACTGGATACGCCAAGTATGAGTGTGCTCCCTGATGCTTAGCGGCCAATCCCCACCAGTCGCACTACGCCCAGGGAACTTCTCTGTCAATAGGGAATTCCTCATAAACAAGCGTACGTCAGGCACTATGACTCGAGAGTCATAAAAGCGTGTGCTTACCACGAGGAAATTCAGTGTGCAGCTCCCTCCGGGTATCTTGCGAAATTCCGGCACTCTCCGCCTCTTTGGAGTGTAGGAGACTAGGCGGTCACGTTGCTCAATAATATTCGGTGTGGCACCTCGTGTGTAGCACGTTAGCACTGAGCGTAGTACGTAGCGGCGCACGTTGCGGAATGCTCATTCGGTAGTGTGGAGGTGACGTGACGCGTACAGGGGCGTGAACCCACCGGAGCGGACTGCTTCTTCATGGCCGGACGCTTCCGGCATTCGATCCCGCGAGGTATGCGGAAACCAACTGAGCTCGCTCGCTCTCTCGCTTGCCTCTAGCCTCGCCCGTTGCCTTGCGCTCCCAATATACCAGAGAGTACTAGCTAAAGTGTCCCAGCAATTGTCAAGCGGCGCCGGGCAGACAGTGTTCGCCCTCGCAGTCGTTGCCTTGACAAACTCCAATATGAAATGTGCTCTAACTCCTCGGGTCTTGATGTATCCAAGTAGCGGGTTTTCGCGCGCCCTTTTTTCCACAATGAAAAAGAGTGCTGCAGGCCGATAACCAGCCACTGACAGTCGAGCGTGACAGGCAGCCGTGTCTTCTTCTTGGCAGTGAGATGCTCGTAGCGCAGGGCAGACCGGCGTGTCGGTCTACATTGGAGAGAGCGGCATGGAAGGGGAGAGAGGCGAGGTAGCCGTGCACGCGAAAGGGACAGCGTGAGAGTAGAGGTGTAGGCAGGAGAACAGCGAAGGAGAGGCGGCGGAATGAAAGAGCAGCGAGAGTCTGCGTGTCACTTTTCACCACACCTTACTCTCTCGCGTTGGCCACGATGCGAAAATCCTCGCTCTGCCGGATGGATCATTCGTCGATTGGTCTGGTCTCGGAGGAGCCAAGATTCAAGGAAAGGAATGAGCGTGCGGAGGGCCGAGGAGCCGAGCGAGCGGTGCGGCAGTGCATGTCGCTCCGCACCACAACCGGCCGGATTACCGAGCTGCACCGAGACTGACAGGCAGCACGGTGCGAGACACGCGTCACAACAACACCGCCACCACAACACCCGCCATTCAACGGGCCGACAGGACGCGTGCTGTAAACGCGCGTGGCTGGCTCGTGCACACTCCTCTTCTCTACTATTGTGCCCTCCTCTACTGCTGCTGCTAAGGGTCGTCGGTACGAAGCAGCCACCCTCTCGTAAGGATCTAGCGCTCCTCCTAGCGAGTGCACCAGCCGTCTAGCCCATCGGTTGTTCACTAGTTTCTCGACATCAGCCGATCTCTGCTTCGACGAGACGCGCTCGTTCTCACGGGACTGGCTTTACTTCCACCGCGGTGTATGTACGCTCGTGTCACACGGACGGACTGTCATGGCAGACCAGCTCTATGTTGCACCCGACATCGGTGGCGACTGCTAGCGCCCTATCCCCGAGCACGGGCCGTGCGATCCGCGCCCTTCTTCATCGGAATGCGAGAAACGCATGCGTCCCCCGCGCGGCTCGATGGCACGTACAGAACGGGAATAGCCTTCTAGCGACACCTAGTAGTAGAGCCTCTGACACTCGGTATCGAACGCAGTACGATGATAAGACATATCGCACAAGCGATTGCTATTCTAGCAGCTGACTGTGACCCCTTTCTCAATCTAATTGAAGCAATGTGCGCTAGTGCACACTGCGCACCACTTCGCTGGTGATTGAGTGCCAACGATACGAGAATAGTATTTGTGGTCTTTATCGCTTGTCCCTATTTGGTTCGCAAATTTTTTCGTCGATAATTGTTCCTCGGAACATAGTTCCCACGAGCTGGCAGCACGCATCGGCTCCCGTGTATCAGAAAGAAGAGAATACTCGCTCGAACATATGATGCAGGGAGCACATTGTTCGTGAGTCTTCGCGTGGATCCTTCCGATAGGCCTCGAAATCCGAGAGGCTTAATGGAACACGATGTTCCGTGGTGTTGTCAGTGCTCGAGCTCTGTTAAATAGCGTCGACATCAAAGGTTGCTTACGTGCTTGCACGAATAATGTTGGCGCATCTCTGGGAAGGCCGGCTGGCCGTCCATTCACGGCAGACACCCATAGCAGCCCCACCATCGGCCAGATTATCGAACAATGGAGTCACCGGTTTGAGAATGAGGGCATTCCGGAACCCGTAGAATCGATCGAGCACATCGTCGCGCACGTCCTAGGCACTAGCAAGGTATCACAATAATCAGCCGTTGACCGCACGGACGGCAGTTATTCGCTGACAATAAAGAATTCCTCTCCTGTTCTTAATTCTTCGCGCACTACCTTGCGATCTAGCGCAACTCACCGCAACAGACTGAGAGCGCGCGCAGGCGCGCCGCACTTGCCTCGCGCGCTTTGAATTCTATGTCGCCGATGTGTAATGATTTTTCAACCGCACGGGACTTCGCTAATTGCGTTTCCAAATGTTTTCTAGATAATAGACCTCGTTAATGTTGCGGGAAAGCAACTCACGGAGAGTCAAGCGACCCAATTAGAATCCCTGTGCGAATGTCGATTATCACGGTAAGATCTCTCGGAAACTGCGCGAGTATTTAAGAATTTTCCGATTTCAATATGCAATATTATAGAATGCCGGTGCAATATATAATTGGAGAATGGGATTTTCGTGACATTACATTGAAATTAGTACCGCCTGTCTTCATTCCACGACCTGAGACAGAGATACTGGTGGATTTTGTCTTAAAGAGACTGCAGGCTTTATGCCGCGATAAGTACGAGATTCTCGAAATCGGATGTGGTTCTGGCGCGATTTCCTTAGCGATTGCGCATAGCTGCGATAAGGTACTTGTCGGTTAAGAGGCTCGGCGAGTGTTGCAATATTGTTGAACCGGAGTCGACTATACTTTAATAGGTAAAATGTGTGGCAATCGATACGAATGTACACGCTTGCTACTTAACGAAAGAGAACCGGGACAACCTGGGCTTACAAGATCAGATCACGATCGCGCATGCCACTCTGAAGGAAGATGGGACGATTGATACTTCGACTACTTTAAACGGATCCGAAAGTATTGATCTTAATTCCACAAAATTCGACTTGATAGTCAGCAACCCGCCATACGTTTCTACCAAGCAGATATCAAAGTTGCAGGCAGAAATTACAATGTAATGACAATTTTTATTTGTTATATTTAAATATATCGAGTAGCAATCTGAATATGCTTGTGTGTAGTTACGAAGACTTACGTGCTCTGGACGGAGGAGAGGACGGACTGAAAATCATTAAGCCATTACTAAAATACGCGGCGATTGCATTGAAACCTGGTGGTCGTCTTCTCCTAGAAGTCGATCCTAGTCATCCGCAGTACATCGCTTTCTTCACGAAGAAATATCCTGTCCTGAAACTTCAATTTGAGCATACGTATAAAGACTTTTGTAATAAGGACCGATTTGTTGAAGTATTGAAACTATGATTGTTGATGTTTGTACAATAAATTGTTTCGTATATAGAAAAGTTGTTTATTGCTTCCGTCGCTTACCGAACCATGAGTATTAAAATGTAATTGTCCGCAGTCCTTCCGCACTATTTTTCATCTTCTGACATGACCATGGGATACTCCTTGTGTAAGTCTACTTACTGTTAGTATCTACTTTACTTCTTATATTAATGTGTGATCTATCTTTTAATTCTATCTGCGACATGGTATTTACAGTGACGAAAAGAAATGATTATACATATAAAAACTTTGTTTTGTAAGAGAGCATGAAGTACCCGAATTGTCTCGTCATTATTTTAAGTCTGCTCAGCTACTGTATTGCACTATTACTGTTGGGGATTGAACTTCTCGAGTTCCTTTTTAATCGAAGCAATCAACGGTACAGCAGGATCTTCCGGAGGGAGTCGGCTCTCCGTCAGGATACGTCTGGCATCGACTTCGGGAAGAGTAGGTCTGTGGAAAGGCCCAGCACTCAGGGGTCTCGTACCCCAGGCACCTCTGGGTTGAGCTGTTCCTGTTTCCACAACATCTTCATCGAAGCCGCGAGGACGAGCTACTGATGTTCTTGGCCTCGACTTCGTCTCCAACGCCGGTGTTCCCATTGGGCTGAATAGGAAAAACATTCCCTAGTAAATGGAAAAGCGAGAAAAATGAGGACAAAGTGAAGTAGGATACCTGATGTGGGAGGCTCCAGTTTTCGTTTCAGAATGCACCCCGATGGCTTCTGATATTCGTGCGGCCGATGTCGGCCGCGAACTTGACATTTGTGCCTCCTTGATTTTCGAGTCTCTGCTCCCAAATAAACTGAACGAGTCCTCGAGGAGCTCGTGGAGTCTTCTTCTAGCTCTTCCAACGGGACCACCTGATGCAATATAGCATGGCTCGACGTCTGTCTCCGACGTTCCATACCCTGTGGATAGACACGCGAATCTATCATGCGATTGTGCAAGAGATCTCTTCATTCAATAATGCCCAGCTGCCACTGAACGATCGAAGTCCTTCGTAGCAATTACAGCCGTACAAATCGATCGTCCATGAACAGCAATGTATGTCGATCTAAAGTTGCCCTTGCTTAATTGTGCGAATACCATACCTTCCATTGGTAGGCCATGCCTCCTGAAACTCCAGACTATGGGTCCGACCACTCCTGGATCCTCAATGGCACTTGGGGTCCGAACAAGTTTACCGCGACCCTTCTCCCTTGCATTAAAGCCTGCATGCCCATTGTCCCGGCGAACTAGCTCCGGAGACTCTATGTCCAAGTGGCGGACCTACAGAATTGTATCGATTCTTAAGTAGAGCCAAAATCAAGGAACCCCGACTCTGCTTACCATGACCGGTTCTAAGACTCTTGAGAGTGGTTCGACGCTTCTCATGCTGGGGAATTGTTTGCAAGAGGGCATTGACAGATAAGAGTGCGGAGAGGCTGTGGCCTCCTCCGGTTTCGCAAATCCGTTTTCCAACGAGTCGAGGGTCTCCATATGAGCAATTGAATCCACGGAGTCCGGTGTTCTCGGAGGGTCAACTGCATTCGTTCTTGATATTCTCCCGTAGGCTTGCCTGTATGGAATACTGGTATAATTATCGTAAAGAATACTACAAAGAATATAATATTACATACCTGCTACCCCTTTGTGGTTGTTCTTGAACTTCCCATGGACTAGATCTTCTTGTTTTGCCTCTGGAATCCTCCTCGTCCTCGCTCGAGACCTCGTGAATTCCAGTCTCCAGACTTTCCGGAGTTTCGGGTGTAACTGGGGTTCTAGATAGACTGCCAGGCGTCTGCCTCTGGCTGGTACCATCAGTCTGCAATCAAGGAAGGGTGCGGTGAAGGTATTGTGAACCCATGCCAATGTACGCAGTGATTTAAAGCTTGGTGGGGAATGTTTTGTTGGAATCAATAACCGCGCGAATTCTTCCTGCTTCTCCTATGATCGTTAACGTACCCCTTTGTCCCGTCTCTGCTTTCTCCTCTTTTCTTTTATGGTACCCCATGTACTTCGTGTTCGGCACGAAAGATATGCGGGAAATACCATGATACAGACTGGCACGGCTACCGTTTCATTCTTTTATGATAACCAGACGCCAATAACTCTAAGAAAATTATGCTTCAAGATTCGCCAGGTATCTTATTCAAGTGGAAATGAGGTAGAAATGCGAGGGTCGCAATAAAACAGTTATAGCTCTTGGAAGAGCTTGATCCTTGACCCGCTCATAAGGCGCTAACGTATTGCCCCTACTGCAGTATACCTTGAACGTCACGAGCGCTGAATTGTCAACCACGAAATCTACCGAGCGGTGTGTAATCCACTGGATATGAATTACAGTGAATAATGGTAAAGGAGGATCGTAGTAAGTTACGTACCTTGAGTTCGGTTTCCGATGCCGAGAAAGCTGCATTGTCTAGGCCAGGGCTAGTCGATACGTAGTCGCGTTCCTTCTTAAGGATACTCCGACCCGGTGGAGCGACAACAGCACTATGAGCTCTTTTTCTCTTGGCTGCCACTATCAGGCCAATTAGGACAATGGCCAGAAGGATCACACCCGCACCAGCCGCACCTATTAGCAACCAGGCGTCCCTTTTCCGTGACAATGCGAGCGGTCGACTCTCCTTCAGGTAAGCTGGACCCAAAGGTATCACAAAAAAAGGTCAGCCCTGTTAGGTATGCGAAGTTCCCGAGGGTGCTTACTCGTTGAGGAAGACTCACGCTCACTCTGAATTATTACGGGTGCACCAAGCTCGAGGGCAACTTCCTGGGGCGACAGTAATGCCATGTCTCGCGCTGCAGTCTCCGCTGGTACTGGTTTCCCACCGAGATGAACGGAGTAAATCAATCTCGTTGCACCAGCCTCTGTGACACTCGTGTTCTGCATCCTGACCTGCACGATCTCGTTCGCCGATCTATCCAGCGATCGTAATTTTAACCGCACACCACCATCCGCACTCTCCGCCTCGGAAGTTGTTGGAATTCTTTCTGTGGAATCTCTGGGACTGCCGGAAATGGAAGACTGATCGGGATTGATCTCGGAATTGGTTGAATGTTTTTCATTAGGAGTTGAAGCTTTTAAATTTTGGGAATGGATGTGGTCGTCGTCGTTGATAGGATTGTCTGTTTTGTCTTCGTTGTGTAGGTCGGAAGAGGGTAGGAATTGCTTCCTAAACTTGAACGATGGTACTTCGATCATTCTGACAGGTTTAGAGACTGACAGTGTTCGAGACTTTAATTCAGACTGCAAAGTTGCTCCACTTATTTTAGCCAGTGAAATCACCGACTTGTTTTGAGAGATTGCTGTCTCATTCTGCAATCATATTAATACAACTTTAAGGATCTTCATAGAAGATAAGAAAATTGGAATACCTTGTCTTCTGTCGAGTTCTGTTCTTCGGTAGCTCTTCGTGATCGAGGGTCCGTGGTCAGAAGTCCGAGGTGACGATGTTGGTGCCTGGAGAACGCTGCGCGGTAAAGACGAGCAAGTCTGAGCTCGACTTTAGGTGGCACAGCTTCACCCGCTCGAAGTACTGTCAGTAACCAATATCTACCAAAGAAATTCATACGTCAATTAAAACTATTAATATTAAAATTTGTATGCTGTTTATCTTCTGAGTACAATGAACTCGAGTTTTCCTGTACGATCACCTTGGTCCAGGATCTTCTCCTATGAGAACACCCACACTTTGATTCTCGTCATCGTCGAGCCTGGGCGTGGGTTCTATACAAGTAGTGCATTCCGGGTCATAGGTGCCAGGTCGGCCCGGAAATATTGGAGTGTCTTCCTCCTGCTTGGGCGAGTAAACCGTTACAGTATGGTGAACCGTTCTGGTCTCATAGAAGGTCAGGCCTTGATTCGGATCCACCCATGGTGGCGCATCCTCCGGACCGGTCCAAAAGAAGTCTTGCAGATGAACTCTTCGACCCGGAAGATGTTCGATCAGAATGATCTCGTCTTCTGCAATAGCCACATGACCTTCACCTAGCGTTCTCCAGTTGATCAAGAATCATTACCATAAAACATTGGTGATGATACCGAACAGTCCCAATAAGTGAGTGGAGAAAAAAGAGAATGTCAGATAACACAAGTGTAGGAATTCGAGATAACCAGGTCTTCAACCTAAATACATGTGTTTTGACTAGCCAATGATCGATCTCCCTTTAAGATCGTTAATACTACTAATCATAAAATAATAGAACAAGGATGACTCTACGATTCAAAGGGTTCGCGCTCGAGTTCAGCTCCGGAAACGTATACAAGAGTGAAAAGGTAAAGTCGTAGGGAAAGTAGATACAGCCTGGACAGTGGAAGAAGGCCAGACAAACGCAAGCTCGCACGCGGAAGCTCATCGATAAGGCCAATGACCTGGCATCATGCGAATTATCGTGGATGTCACGACATGCCGGGGTCGACGAGTCGATCGGCGTCGTTATCAGGCGAAATACTAACGTAAGGCGACACTGAGAGGTCGTCTGAACTGGGAAAGATAGTTCTATCACGCGATCTCGTGACGGTGGCCCGTGAAAATTTCATGAATCTCCCCTTAAAAGGCAAACAGAAGTCTCACTCGTTAAGACAAGCACGCAGTCCTAATATTTGATTAAGGAAGTTTATGCGAACACACGGAAGAAGGCAGGTTCGAAGCGTAGAGAAAAGCATGTGAACTCGTCGTACGCAGTTTGTAATTGCGACATACAGTTATGACACTGGGCGACACATTCAACCTCCCATTGATTTCGACTACTTTTATCTCCGTTTCTCGCGTTGTCAGGACGACCTGGTTTCACGGCTCGTTTGCGTTTCCTGTCCGGAAACATCGGCGAAGTTCCGCGTAGCACTCTGCCACCTACAATTCAGCGACTTGATGACTTTCGGCGACAAAGGCGGAGGTCCCCTTTGAACTTTGAACGCCGAAACCTTTGCCTTTTGATAGTCCGTCTTGATTAATGTAATTAAGTGGAGTCTCTCGGCGAAGGCTATTTAATACCGTTGGATTGTTAATTAGTTTGCAAAGTAGCTCGTTTTAGCATTTGCTATTCAAGGATCGCCGATAATAGAAGTGGCACGCATCCTGGACATCCGGCACCGGCAACCGGCGGATTCACGGAATCGGAAGTTCACGGTCCGATCATAAATATTCATGCTCTGCCCACAGAAGGTCGGACACGTTCCCCATTTGGAACATCCAATTTCTACGTGGATTTTCATGCTTTTATGTGTAACATTTGAAAAATATACACAACTGATTTGTTTCTTGATGCTAATTCCTCGTGCGTTTATGGGTAGTTTCGGGGAGCGCTTCAGTACACCCCTGGTATTTTTAGACGGCGCGGGTAGTGTTAAATCGATAGAAAACTGAGTTCCTATGGTGAGAATGAGTCAAATTGATTCTGATTAACCCTCGCGCGTCTTATCTTGCTGATCCCGTTGGCTCCCCTTCGGCAGCGGGCCGATACACTTATTGTGAATTGGCGATAGTCACGAAATGAAACTTTCTCACCCCTCGTACCAGACAGTTTCGCAATTTACGAAAGCTGATCCGTTCTCACTAATTGTCGATGCATATCTTTACGTAAATTTGGCAGGCATAATAAAGCCACCACTGAAAAGGAGGCCAGCATGTTTTTACTGTTTCAGATTTTTCATTTTTACGAGACTCTTTTCGTGTTGACTATAATTAGCAGTGGATAATACATGAAATCGCATGAATAAGGTTGAAGAGAAATACTTTAGCGCTGCGTCAAGTGGTTTAGGTGAAGAATTGCTATGCACGTAGAAGGTACACGACTTCACGAATGTAGTATGTAGACGCGAAGGAGCGTGCCGATAATAATATCGATTCACCTGGCACACACCTGCAGGCCGCACTGAATTACTTAAGCTGTCTTCTAAGCTGGCGCCTAGTTTCCCGGAGCAACACCATGCCACGCATATACCCCGAATACCCAGCGCAATAGCAACAAGGTCACGGAAGAATGCGCGTATGGGAATCGCGTGTAAATCGCCGGAAATGAAATCACACATCCCGCGCTCCTTGTCACTCGGTGCACGTGTGTGAAAAAGGCCGCACATCGATCGCGAGCACGTGGGATGCCAGTCTGACGTTCGACCCGCGCGGGATCGACGATCGACAGTGCCACTTCAATGGCTTTCGATTTCAGGCAGACTCACCCTGCGCGATCAACGTATCGCAGGGAAGAATCGCACGAGGGAAACTGATGGTGAATCATGCTGAGTATCGCATGGTGTCCAAAGTCACGCGAAACAAAGTGTACGGGATAAAACGTACAAATAAAGACAAAGGTGAAGCTTCCGATAAATGTACCAATAAAATATAAACCCCAAGAGTTGAAGTATAGATATTTGACGATCTACTCAGTTTTGGTATAGCACGCCTGATTTGTTTGTAAAAGAGGGTGTGTATGAATTAAAAAAGAGAGTGGGGTAAAACTGACCAGCTCCCGGCGGCAGGGAGGCTCGCACCCCCGAGAAGCCGGAGTTCTGTAGGAGGAAGATGAGAATCTGCAAGGCACCACCAAGGTAAACTGACAATGCTGTTCGCAGGACAGCACAAAGTAGCATCGCGTCGGGCGCGCTCCGCTCTACTGACGCCGGCAGCAACGATCCACCCGCTCGCATTCCGGATGCCCGCCGCCACCAACACCTCTCGCGCAGGGTCGTCGAAAACGCACATGCGCCTTATTTTGCACTCTTCTACAAGTCCGACCTCTATATTTCAATTAAAACACTTAGCCTCCTTCAACCCTTATTCTTATATACTTAGTTCTACATATACAGTCACGTAACGCAAATAATCTCGCAAGTGTTAGGGATGCAGGGTGGAGGACACATACAAGAAATCAGTGAAACAGGTATGAAATGCAGAAAATAATATGGCAAGAGTATACTGTATTTTGTCCTTTTAATCATTACCACACGAACCATTACTTACAAGTCATACTGTGATTGTGGTTGTTCCTGCGAGCCTGTACGTGTTTCTGGGTATGTATATGTCTCTTTACGAAATTATTCAGTATTCTTACTATCATTCCTACCGATATTCAATAACAACTTCTGTCCTCGTCGTCGGCGTCATCATTATTATAGTTATCTCAATACAGTAAGACACTAGGCGGTAGTAAATAATACAATAATGTAACATTAATTAAATACATGGGCGTGGTAGGTCCGGCACTTCAATAAGGCGATTTTAGGAGAGTAGATGACACGTCTTCGTCCATCGAGTTGTAGATATGCCTTACGAGGCATCAGTCTCGATGGATGAATCGAGTGTGTCTCACCATAAAAATAGATTTTCGGGACTCAAGTCCCACGATCCTATATATACATACGCGATGTATGTACGTGATTTGTATTTATATATGTATATTTATAAACGCGTGTCCATGATTGTCGTTGCCTATATACAGAACTATTTACAATTCCTTTATCTCACGTCTTTCACTAATTTCCTAAATTGCCAATGTCCATCGGGTTCCTCGACTTTCTCGCTTTTGTCCCGACATGGCGACAATTACGTTCCAATAACGTAATTTTATTTACGAAACAGAGTTTCTCCAGCAGTACTAATAATTTTAGCCGTATTCAATTACGATACGGTAGAAAATGTGAGAAACATTCTCCATTAAGACATGTCTCCAAATCGTAGATTACGAAACCCTGAACACTCGTTTGCTATGCGTACGTCCACACAACACATGTTGGCTAGCACCAGGCGTCTATTTTTTCACAGCTGGTACAGACTATCACCTACTTTCATATCTATTAAATTATTGTAATTAATTTCATTTTCCCATAAGAGAAAATAGCTGTTCCCGCATGATAAGGCACAATAAGAACACGATAGTAAAATGGCAGTCTCAAGGCCGAGGCAGAGTCCAGCAACCAGGGCTTTCTCACACTTTTGAATCGCAGACCAGCTGCTCGGTGGGGTCGTGTGCTCTGATACGCAGAAGAAACGATAGAGACAATATCCTTGCCTCGATCGGAACACGAGAGGAACCCAATGGAATTGATGAATTAAATAGTTTACGAGCGAATCTCATTTAAATAATTTACGTTTGCGTATATACAGGTCGCGCTCGGTTCACGCATTCATCCTATTGTCCAGACACCGCCCATAATTCGCGCGGTGTCATGACCCATCGTGATCATCTAATAATAGTAATCGCAGCATTTAACGATGTTGCTCTCAATAGCCGTACTAATTACAGGATTGTTCATGCATTAACCATTGCCACTTACTGCGGCATCCCGACAAGTATTTCCGGCTAAGACATTCGTACACTTTTCTAATTGTCGCGTAATGGCACCCAAGACCAAAAAGTCTAAGAAAGACGCGCTCGTTTACGCGAGTTTGCGTACCAGTTTTTTTAATTATTCCTGCGAAGGTTTATAGGTAGAGACATACAACAGTTAGGATTATATGCCTTCCAGAAAGAAAAACGATCCCCGACCACACCTTACACCTCAACACCTAAAACCCTGTCGACAACATACTCATACCTCTTTGGCTCTCCATTACCGTTTTCCTCGCTAGGTTTTGGCCTCTCGTCTTGACCATTTTCTGTAGTTACACTGGTCTCGACTGGTCGGCCCTTCGCATTTATAGACTTTGTAACGCTGTTCACCGTAACTTCATCCGATGAGTTCGCCATACTACCCACATTATTGCTAGCTGTACTGATAGCAGTTCTCATATTTCCACATACTACACTGTCCGTCCGTGTCGCCGAGTTTGTAAAGGCTTGACTGCTGACCCTGGCGCTGGTAAGTTCAGAACTAACAGGCTCGGAGGCATATCTTCTATGCTGGGCTGATAGTGGAGGAATATTCTCATACGTCGGATCTTCCGGCGGGAGTACAGGAACATTAAGGTTCACCCGTGTGAAGAAGGCCATCTTTTCTCTGCAAAAAAGTAATACATATTTATAGAATTTGTAATAAACGTGTAAGTGGCTAAGTATGACTCAGAAATATCGAATATTTACTTGAAAGATATGATGTCAGGCTTCCCTTTCCCAACCTTCGTCTTTCGAAGCTTGTAAATCTCTTTCGACGTCTTCTTCAACATTTTTTCGACCTTCTTGTCTTCTGCACTTTTGCCGTTCTTTCCACTTTCAGCTTGAGCCATAAGGCTTTGGAACTTGTGATCTTCCAGCAGCCACGATGCAAGATCGGTGTCTCCTTTCTCACGTGCTTGTTCAAGCCTCTGTTTCAATTCGCGCAACCTGCTTAACTCATCCTGAAGATTATTGAGTCTAGCATGTTGGGCTTGAAGATCGAGTTCGAGATCCAAGGAAGTCCTGGCGGTAGGTGGTAAATGCGTAGACTTCTTCGAGGTTTTGCAACTGAGAGCAGAAGATGGTCGCCGCCATCTGAGAGAGCGTCTTTCGACTGAGTTTCGTTGGAAAGGTCCACCTCTTCGATAAAGCGGCATACTACTATCACTGTCACTTCGATTAAGCTGTAGGAAAAGAAACATGGGCACGTTAATGAGAATGTCAAATATACCGAGGCAAGGACAACGTGAAGGCCTCGACAGAAATTAACACCTACCCGGCAGATGTAATGATTCTTGCTAACCGCGGCACTTGGCGAGAAGGTCTGACTTCTCTTGATAACAATAGAATTCTTGTCGTCGTGAATGGCGCCAGGCGCAATACCCGCCGCTGAAAGTTTCCTCTGTTTACCCTGCTCCGGAATGAAAACGCATTCGGTGTTCGTCTCCTTGTCTTGAGTCTGCCTCACTTCCTCACTTAACTCTTCCTCCTCCTGTCAAGTAATATTATAATTATACATCTGTTGTAATTCGAATGTGTAATAGCAAGAAAAGATAAATTGAGTGCTACAAACCTCATGTTCCAAAACATCCTCTAAGACGTTGTCTTCCATCACAAATTCGACAATAATTCCCTCTTCATCGCTGTCCTCACTTCCACTTTCACTACCACCCTCTTCATCTTCTTCTTCCGGGCTCCCCAAGCAATTAGCTAGTTCTTCCAGCCTCAGTGAAATAGCAGTTTGCAGTTCGTCGCATCCCTGATTTCGTGTTAGAGTGGATGTTTGTGAACTGATGATGGTACTTTCGTCACTGCTTTCCTCTTTAGTATTCTGCCCTGCACGGTAAACCGATATATCCGATTCTTGCTTATCGTGCTTCCCTTGTCGTGCGGCATTAGTGGAGACACTATTGCTATTGCTGGTGCTTGTGCTGGGGGTGTCGGATGGTTGCATAAAACGGAAGGAGAGTATGTTGTACCACTTCACGCTTGGGGATTCCGGGCTGAAGTCTGCAAGCGAGACTTGGGCGGATCCCTGTGAAAAGAATGTTGATTGTGTCCATAAACAGACTATCCTCACGCCTCGCACTTATTAAACCCAAGACGTATTGAACATTTATTACGCACTCAACACTGAATTATTAAGTCCAAGTGGACAATCGAGGCATATAAGTATGTTAATAGAATGGTTTCAATGCTGTTGCATCTTTCAATATCTCATTCTTATTCAAGAGGAGATGGGGAAAAGGACATACCAAGCACTCCTCAGACTCATTGCCAGTGCACCAAACGTTAACTTGTAATGTCTTCGTGTACAGCTTATTGAGCGGTACAGCGATGGGGAACGTTTCGCCGAAGGTTGGTTTTCGCAGGTCCACAACAGGTTTCGTACAACACATGTGATTAACGGGCGGCTGCATCGGGAGCAATGCTGCCTTTATGTACCTAAAACACGAGACGAAAAAAACTGTTATTCCAAGTGGCTGTTGGATGACCACGAACGTAAATCGGTTTCTTCGCCCAGTAGATTTATGTCCGGTGCACTAATTACGTTAAAGGGATTATCGGACGAAAGCAAACGCACACGCCAAAGACACGATCCTTGTTTCATTCACCGGCGGAATTGGAAAATGCTCCTCTCTCAATGTAAGGGGGATGGGTCATTAATCAAGGCTCTCGAGTAACTACACGTTAATCTGTCTTCCTACTTCGTTGGTCCGAGCGTCAGAGCGTCCGTGAATTTATGAGCGCAACGCGCTCACAATAGCCAAGGGGATAAATTCTCGAACGGCCATAAAGCTAATTGCGAGACGCTATCGCTGATAATAATGGTGTTACGTAATGAAGGTAGGCGCGCGCTGTGCGCGCTGGTCAATGATCCATACATAGCTGCAGATTTCATAATTGCATTCCTATTTGGAACACGTCAATAGCTCGACCGCGAACGATCGGCCAGTACGGAAAACTAAATGCGCCCAAGACTGTTAACGAGTGATTTCAAACCACGATACAAATCAGCACGACAAGAAATATTGCTCGCGCATACCTTTGAGGCGCGAGAACGTTTACCAATGTCAACGTAGCAATTCTAATGACAATTGGTTAATACAAACATGTAGTTAATAAACTTTATTAAAGTGTTTATGATTACTTGTGTATCACAGCAGGCAAACATTCTTTTCAACGAGCATTTCAAAAGCAATATACACACTATATAGCCACAATATCCGATTGCAAATGATTTCATATCTTACATCGATAATGAAATTGCGAGCGATGGTTATAAATCTAGACTGTCAAGATGCAGAACACACGCACTCGTAATTTATGAAAATGACTGGAAAGGTTTAATAGTACTCACACTTGCGCGTTGTTAGGAATGAAAAGGGCAGCCAGATTCCTTGCACGCTCGATTCCAACATGGAGCAAGCCGTCACTCACAGAGTACCTATGAAATTTATCGTATTCATATATTATTGAAATGCCATTCTGCTACGATGAAAGTGATTGATGAGAAAGACGAAATATTAATTTACCTAAGCTTGATTTGCACTTGAGCAGTCTCCAGGTTCATCTCACCAAGCGTCAACGGATTAACATCACCGATGAGCTCAGATAGCCTTCTTCGATTGGAGGCTTCAAAGACTCCCGAGTCACCGGCCACACTCTCATCAGAAACCGCAGCAGAAACCGATCTGGTGTTCGTTCCCGAACTACTAGCCCTTGATCGAATTCCTGTCGGCGGTGGCGTTTCACTGATCGGAGACAGGGGTGGTGGATCTTGTGGGAGAGGAGGTGCCTGGTGTTGCAGTCCTCCGGTAGGCCTACCGAGACCGCTTCCTTGAGACATATTGCCCGATTGCAATTCAACCGGCGGATGTGGTCCAACGACAAGTTTAAGCCGTTCGAGGGGCCCAGAAATCGACTGTTCTTGCGACGAGGCTTGTTGCTGGCTTAGTCTGAGCTCGGCCAATCTATCCTCCAGTTGATTTCCATCCAAATGGGCACTGGATGGCCCGCCAGACCTCTGATGCTGTCTTCTCTGCATCTCGACGTGCTCGTATGCAGGCGGAGGTCCCATCGGCGCATTCTCATAGAGCGGCGACACCGGTGGACTGACACTTGACAGACTTGATCTCGGCGACAGGCTTGGCTGAGATCTGCCTGGAGAGGGTGTGCTAACGAGATTGTTTTGCTCCGAGCCTCTAAGCAACCTTTCAACCCGCCTGTGCAGATCCACCATGTCCACAGGTCGCTCTTGCTGCGAGTTCACGGTTCCGAGACATTGCGGTCCGCCGTAGATGTCTGTGAAACTCAATCCCGAGCTGAGGGATCCCTTACTGCTGGTCGTACTAAGGCTTCCGAGGCTCGAACTGCTGCTCACAGACAAGGTACTCGCACTGAGCGTCTTCAACTGTCCCTCGAGCATCGCCATCGAGCGCAGAGCATCCCTCAACTGCTGGAGCAGCAATTGCTTCTCCTCGTGCAGTCGCACACGATCGGTGATGGTCTTATTCGACAATTCGAGCGCGTTGTTCAGGTCTTGCTCGAGGCGGCGTATCTCGCACTGGATCTTCTTCATATCCTGCTGCGTCCTTGTACGCGGCGTGATACTTCTCAACTCCCTGAGCAGCTGCTCTTTCTCTTGGAAGAGCAGGAGCTTATCCTTGTCGCTCTCGGTCTGTCCAGGGGTTACTTTTTCCTCGAGGTCCGCGAGTTGCTGCTGAATGTGCTGTATCCTCTTCCGCGCCTCATCGTATTGCAGCCTCATACGTGCCATTTCGGCTAAACGAGTGCCGATCGGTACCAATTCGCCGGACAAATCTGTCTGCGAGGCGGTGCTCAGCTTTTCCTGAGGTAGGCTGAGGGTACTGGCCTCGGGACTGCCTTCGCATAGCTGCAACCTCGTTAGCTCGTCTTTAAGCTGTGCCAACGACTGCATTAACTCGGCTTTCTCCTTCTCGCCTGAACTCAGGGATTTCTGGATATTACGGAGCTCCGTCAGGATTGCCTGGGCTTCCGTAATATTGTAGCAACCCCCGTGGTGGCCACTCAGCTTTTGCTCGACGCTGAGAACACAAAACACAATTACGTATAGCAATCGAACACAGAGATCTGAATGTTTCTTCACCAAACATTTTCGTACTATCTGCGCACTCGTAGTAACGAAACATGTACAGGGAGAATTAAAAGAAATAAATGAGAGTAATGTATACCTTGCCAGAGTATCCACTCCCCTCTGCGTACAGTTCATCTCCGCGCGAATCTGTTCGAGCTCCCGTTTCAGCCGGGAGACACGACTCCTGGCGAGCGCCACATCGGATTTCAGAAGATCCGGATCGTACTTGGTGCTCAGTGAACTCGAACTGGAACACACTGTGGACAACCGCGATCGATTATCATTTCCTTGGCGACGTTACAATTGCTGAAGATTAAACGTCCGGCTCGTCCTATTTCCTATTTATTTCTCTTCTATCCGATCGATATCGACTGATATTGCCGGGCCAATTGCAAACACTATTACTGACACAATAAATCCGAGAGTTCTTTCAACCTCGCTCACGGCAAATAAAGCAACGAGGTTCGAATGGAACAGGAAATCGATAGTCGGCAAATCGGATGTTCTCAATATTGCAAGGAATACTCACAACTGGTGCGGGATGCTCCCAACGTTGTTAAAGCGTTGTTCAGGTGATTGTACTCATCCTGAGCCAGGCATAGCCTCTGCTGCTTTACATCGTAGATCTCCTTCTTCGCCTGTAACACAATAAACCTAACTGTTAGTCACTAAACTTAGGAATCACCAGGTTCAATCAAGTAAAATCAAATCAACGAGAATTCCCTTGGGATGCCGATTCGAGACGTACATCTGTCATTCTGTTCTAATAGGCAAAACGCCACCGAACTCGACAGCACACCGATGAATAATACATCCGGCAAGATTCGTTAGTGGTTCGCGCTATGAATATTCCGCTCTCTCAGCATCTACAAATATTTCGACCGCTCCAAAGGCTTATATGTATAGCGGCGACGAGATTATTCTCCTGGCGGAGAAAATATGCGGGCGAAATGTAAGTAGGGCACTCCGAAATGAGAAGGGGACAGGGTACAACGCCAAAAGCGTCCTCGAATCGCACGGGGGGGACCGGCAACGATTCGAAAAATGCGAGTATGCGAAAATTGCATTAACGGCTGCATGCCAGCATCCTCTCACCGCAACTCGCTCGGCCTCACACTGCTCCCTAGCGAGTTTTTCAAATTCTGCCGAAGTATTGCCGCAAGAGCCGGCACTCGGTCGCAAAGGGAATTCGGAGAAACTTGCGGTACCGAGAAAAATGCGAGGATGGATTTACCAGATCTGACATTACAGACACACCGATACTTGGGAATTTAGAGTATAGCATGGTTGCCCTTTCACCTTGATCGTAGCGCATGTGAGTTCTATGGAAATTCTAGAAGGCTATGCATAAGAGTACGTGACTACTAGGAGATCATGCTTTCCTATCGTTGGGAGTGCACTTGATGTCGGTGCGAGGCATCTATGTCTCATTTCTCGCCGACTTAGGCATCATAGAGTGGGATAAGAAAGAGGTAATGCTAGAGCGGAGATGCTTGGAATTCACAGTACCACTTCCCCATCCCTCCTCACGTTTCGTTGGAATTCGTACTACCACTAGGATACTCCAAACGAACTGTAATCCTGCGGGTTCCACGATCCTCGGAGGCATACATCTCTCGACACACTCGTTTCTATCTGGCAAGTAAGGCCGATACACGAAAACTCGAGCGGTCGACGAGCGCACACTCTCCACACGGTACACATCAAACACACACGCAATCCAGGCATCCTCTCATCTCGATGGTACGGCAAAGAAGGCGAGAATTCGCTTGCCCTTACGTATTCGCAGTAATAGTAGGCCGTGGCGTCGGTGTCATCGCGTCTGTAACACTGTTCCCAATAGAAGCGCTGTATCTGCTCGTCGTTCTCGTAATCGTTGTGGTAGCACATCCTCATCCGATATTGCGAGACAACGTTCTCGTAGATCTGCTCTTGCTGATAATGTTGCTGCTGTTGCTGTTGTTGCTGCTGCTGCTGTTGTTGCTGCTGCTGCTGCGATTGCTCGCGTGCACGTTGCTGCTGTCGATGATATTGCTGCTGCTGCTGCTGCTGCTGTTGCTGTTGATGCTGCTGTTGCTGTTGCTGATGCTGCTGCTGCTGCTGACGGTAAAGCTGTCGGCGTTGATGATGCGCCTGTTGCTGGTAATTGTCGACGTAGGTGCGATACTGGTGCGCCGGTACGAGTACGCAGAGAGTGTACTGACGGTCCATGCCGGGTACACGGTGGACTGGGCACGGTACGCGATGCCTTCCTCTTCTTCGTCTTGGCCTTCCTCTCTTCTTCGTCGTCTCTTCTTCCACTCTTCTTCCTCTCTCTCCTCACTATCCCGTCAGGCGTGCATCTTCTCTTCTCCTCACCTCATCTTCGCGAAGGCCTCCTCGAGACTGGCCGGTTTACGGGGCCCGAAATTCCGATCCCCACCTCCGTGGGTCTCAATTTTTAAGGGATCCCACCTTTTTTACTCTTTTTGCCTTCTCTTCCTTCGCTTCTTGCACCGCCCGGCCGGTCCTCTCCTCCCCTGCTCCTTTCCTCCCGGCTTCTGCCTACTACCCTTACCCCCACCGTAAGGCCCAACCTTGCTTCGTCCCGTGCTCGCTCACTCGCTCGTCCCTCCTCCTTCTTTTTCCATCCTGAGAGCGGGGCCCGCTTCTTTCTTCCCTCTTTCTCGTCCCTCTGCGCTCTCCTGCTCGCTCGCCGGGCGCACGATGCCTCGATCATCGGACTCCGTCTCGCTCGGGCCCGCGCGCCCTGCCGGCCCACCGCGCGCCATCTCCGCGTATTCGCGTTCCTCCTTCGCCTGCTCCTTCGTCTGCTCCTCTTCTTTCCTGCTCTCTACACTCCGCTCTCTGCCTCCTTCCACCGCGGCTTCCTGCGTCCTCCTTCAGCAACAGCGGCCCCAAGCGCCTCTTTCTTACCTGGCGTAAAAAGGCGGGCCTCATCTCGGGCCCCCGGCAGTGCCGTCACAACGGGGCCCTCGAGCCCCCACCTCTCCACATTGCCTCCTTTCTCCGTTCTCCCTTGCTCGATCCTCACTCCCTCTGATCTCTGCTGCTTTCCTCCCTCGAACACTGTCTCTCACGTGCTATTCATTCCACGGCGGATCTAGTAGTCGATCTCAATAGATAGCCTGAATGGAATGATGATTTACTATCCCGATAGCAGCCAGCACTCTTAGTATTTGCGAATATCCAACTCCTTGCTCAACGATCCGTGATGCTGGATCTCTCAAATCAATGATTGCCACTATATCATCCGAGTTCTCACATACCACTCGTCACAATAGGAAAAGGTATTTGATTACCCCTTGAGATTCCTTTCGTTCGGAATACGACTCCCCCCAAGTCGGACTGATATTAACGAAAAAGGAAAGGGAGGGAGGATAATAGGCCGGAGTTCCCTCGTGAAGGGCATAATGCGAGAAAGGCCGGCGCGACGCCGGGGCAGGGCAAATTCCATCGTCATATTCGTCATCGGAGGATGCCCTCGGGGGCGCGCGCGTGTTTTTTTCAGCGATGCGGAATGCCGTGGCATGCCAGTCCTGAAATGCAGGGCGCCGCAGGGTGAGCGCACGATCCTGTCGTTGGCGGGCCGCAGAGCGCGTCGAGGAAGACAGGAGAAAAAGAGAAGGAACGTGGGAGAAAGAGAGGCGGGTTGGGACCGTGGAGGTCGGCGGAGAGGGGCAGAGGGGTCCGCCGAGGTCACGATACGACCCTGCTGAACGTGGTCCCATCTCGGACTCTCAGCTCGGTAGTAGAACCGACCTTGAGTCGCGCATTATGCCCCGTCCTTGTTGGAATTTCTGGGGCCACTACTGGCCCATCAGCCGTGTCTCTGATCATCTAAGAGCGGGCCCACTGGACCTCGGTATATACCTCCCCACCATCACCACCGCAGGGCCCGCTCTGCAACAGTAGTGATGGGACCAATACCCTCGCACATACCATCGATACTCCGCACGAAACCGCCGATTCTTCCCGAGAGTCTATTAACACGCCGTCAATCCTTGCGCTCCACTATGATCGATACGGAAAACGGAGTCCGGGGTGAACCCAGCGTGATCGTTGCTATTTCACATGCACTGATAGCAATGCGATTTCCCCTTAAGCTAAGTTAGTCCCACGATGGGATCGGGGAGATTTAGCAAGTACGAGGAACGGGTTTAATGACATAGCGTTTGCCCAGTCTGTCTGACATATCCGCAGTCGTCATACACAAGTGCACAGTCTAGTTGACGGTGGGGGTGTGACTACAAGTCACTAGTGCATTACTCGAGTCTCGTTCGCCGGGGAACGAGTACCCGATAATCTCCGCGTGCAGGACCAACCTGGATGCCAACTACATCGGTGGAAAGGTACCCAAACGAGAGAGAGAAAGAGTAGGATATCGGAGCAGCGAAATGAACACCGGGATATCGGATTGCTCGGAAATTACAAGTATTGGATCGGTGCCATCGCTATGCACCGGGGATGCTCACTTGCCCCCTACCTTCTAGGCCGCCCGCCCCACCCCGCCGAAAGCGCCGAGGGACCCACGGGGCCCGCGCATATTTCTCAGTCCACACTATTATTGTCGGGGGCCCCGCAGATGCTATCGAGTACGAGCCGGTTCGCTCTCCTCGCGGAAAGAAGGCCTTATTTTTCCCCCCACGACTCCTTCCACCGAGCCACTCGACTCGTCCTCCACCCTTCGCGCGCTCGCGTCCGCCGAGGCCGTTCTTGCGCCCACCACACCACTCACCCTCGCGAGCAGCACTCCTCTCCTGGCTGCTGCATCTGTTATGTACGTGCCCATCCTCACCCTTTCTGTCTCCGACCCCGGGGCCCGGGCCCGAGCCCGGGCCCCATTCTCTTCCTCCCCGGGGGCCGCAATGCGCATTCCAGCTCGCCCTTCCGGCTTCGTACTTTTTATAGCTCAGCGCGACGCAATATTTTAGGCCGCGCGCAGTAACTCCTAGCTGGCCAAGCAAGCCAACTTAGTTGCTCGACAGCGCCGCCAAGTATGCACGAGTTGTGCGCGCTGAAATTCTTCCGGGGGTCAGAGTTCATAAGTCGGGAAGCCTGTATCGTTGAGGCGAGCCTGAATTTGTAGTCGGGCAGCCGAGCTGCCCGGGCTGAAACGCGGGATTCCGAAGGCTTCCCTGAATGCGCTGATATTCGTTTTATCGGAACGTCGCGTATCGCCGCCACTCACCCCGGCTCCTCTCGATGCCAGCCTTTTATCTGGATTATCGCCTCGCCACGACGAGGAAGAGATAACAGCGGTGCACGCGCAAGCCTGCATTCTTCGTCTACTTGGGCTGGGATCGTTAGCCCGGCTGACACCGGCTCTCTGACTACTACTGGAATGAGAGTACTAAAGTGTCAAAGTATCAGAGTGTCGCTGTCCCGGCATTGCCAGATACGCGCGAGGAAAAATCGGTGGTGGTCGCGGTGGCGCGCGAAGGAGGGCAATAAATCCGGCGGGGTTACGGAAGGACGACGAGCGAAGAGGGAAGCGATGCGGAGGTCGAGGGAAGTCGTAACTGTTGGCGGGAGAGCGAGAGAGGGAGGAGGAGCGAGGGGAGCATCAGATATTCCGTACAAACGGCTGCGATTTATACCGCCTGGCCAGCGGACTCTCCTAGAGCCGAATGCCTAACTGATTGCTGAATTCCATCCTATCGAGCCTCCTCTTCCTCCTTCCCTCTCCAGGAGGCCACTCTCCGCCTGGAGAATACCACGGTGAGCTAGACACATTGTTTGCACCCGTTCGTGAACGACGATATATCACCTGGACAGTTTTAAAGTCCCAAGAGCTCGCGCGGGAACTCAGGGCCCGATATTCCCCATGAAGAGAGGAGAGGTTTGCAGCAGCAGCAGCAGCAGCAGCGTCCAGAGCCTCGGGAGGGGTGCTCGTGAAACGTCGCGTAATTGAGTGAACACTTTCCCAATCTCGCGAGGGGCCCAGTGCCGGGGCCCGAAAGTCACGCACGTGCACGCCAGGGCAGCTAGGGCCGTGGCGAAGCATGCAGCGCTCGTGTATCATTAAGGAATTCCTCCTCGAAAAATATTGTTAAGGAATTCCTCGGGCGGCGAGGGAGCGGGGCCCTCTCTCGGGCCAGCCAAGGGGTCAGCCAACGTATTAGGGTCGCGTATGCATTTCGATGGAGGGTCCACCACCTACGATAATAATTCCCCGCTGGAACGGCGTGCACGCACGCATCCAATCCACGCATGCACGCCGGGCATTCACGAGGGCCTCTGCACTCTCGTTCCTCCTCCTCCTCCACCTCCACCCCCTCACGCCCCCCAACACATACACACACTCACTGCCTCTCTATCTCTCTCTTTCAGTCCTGTGCATATACACATGCATGCACGCGCCTTCTATCGACGCCTCCATCTTGAAACTGCGAGCAGAATCAGCCTCTTTCAGCTGGGATGGAAAGAAGAGGGAGACGAGGGAGTTGAAAACACGGGGAAAGAATAGGAGGGCCGGCAGCTCCCCGTAGGAGTTGGCCCGTAAGAAGGGCGAGCGGAAGAGAGCTCTCTCGCGGGCGAAGATAGCAGAGAGAAGAAGCGGGGCCCGCATCGTGTTCTCGATGCCTCGGCCTCTGAAATGAATAACATCTCTCGCGGCGAATCTAGCGGAAAGAAGGAGAAAAGAGAGCGAGAAGAAGAGTGGCGCGTAGGTATCGCGGGAAAAGGAAGAAAAGGTCGAAAAAGGAAGAAGATAGTGAGCGAGCGAGCGAGCGAGTGAGGGCCCACAGGAGCTGGGAGGGTACGCCACGAGGAGGAAGGACTCGAGCATTGCACTGAAGCGATCCTCTCCGAGGGTAAGAAGACGCACGCGGATTCGCACGTACCTCGGGTATACTACATATATACATATCTCCCTCTTTCTCTCTTTCTCTCTCTGTCGGGGCGGAGGTAGAGAAAAGAGGCGAGGTAGAGAGTAGTGGCCAAGTGAGAGGGAGAGGTTCGGAGCACAGCACACGGCAGGCAGGAAAGAGATCCCGAGGCACATCGAGAGAAGTTCACGTTCCAGAGAGTAGTAAAGGAAGGAGGCTCTCTGCGCGCGGATGGCGATGACGGTGATGGTACCGTGGTAGTAGTGAGATGGCGCAGGAGGAGGAGGAGGGATTGGAATGCAGCCGAGTGAGGAATTCCGGCCCCTCCCGCATATTTATCTGAGCGCTGCTCGCCGCGCCGGCTCGGCTTGGCTTGCTGCTTGCTGCTTGCCTCTCGGGCGCTCGCTCGCTCGCTCGCTCGGCTGGGGCCCGGTCCGCGTCCGCGGGGCCCCGCTTCGAGTGAGGGACCCCTTTTATAGTGCGCCAACCACTACGCCGCTCGTATCTCGTATACCTCGTATCTCGTTGCTCGTAGCTCGTATACCGCGCTCCCGGGGACCGCTCCGGCCAGGGAGAGCGAGGGGCCAGAGGAGGAGGAGAGAGAGAGCGAGAGAGAGAAATAGGGAGCCATCCGCGGGGCCAGTGTCAGGCCCACTATGCATACGGACTTATTCAGGAATGCCTGCCGGTGCTTTTGTAATTGGGCGCATTCGTAGCATTTTCTCGCGAATACGTAAGCCAACAGAGAGAGAAGGGGGGTTGAGAAGGAAAGAGAGGTGGCTTTCGCAAGTGAACTGCGGCGAAGGAATGCTATGCGATATCTGGTCTGTCTTTCAGAGAGCGAGGCATCCGGGAATATGGAGCGCGCCCGCGCTGATAGAGCTCGCTTCATTGTAATAGGAGTAGGTGCGGAGCTACGAGTTCCAAAGAAGGAACTACGAGGAATTCCGAGGCCTCCCGATCTATTTACCCACTACCCAGAATCGATGGCGAAGATTAAACTATACGGGGAAGGGAAGTAATGCAGCGGGCGCGCGCGCGCGCGCGCCCGCTCGAGCGACCTTCCTAGGGCCTAAGGTTCTAAGGTTTCCTGCAGACATGACTTTCGTGGAAGCGGACTGGCTCGCGCTACCAGCCCAGCCAGCCGATCCAAGGCTGATGAGGGCCCGACGGTGACTGTGACCGAGAGAGAAAAAGGAAAGAAAGGAGCAGCGAGATTAAAATGATTAGGTTTAGGGGCTCGGGCGCTACCGGGGGCCCCACGTGATCGCCCCGTGGCTACCGAATTCCGTATGAAATGGGTCTCGTGCTTCTTCACTCGAGGGGCCCCCGTGAGCTCTCTAAACAAACCAATTCTCTCCCGGGGAGGATGACGAGGACACCTCGGAGAATTTATCGATCCTCCCAGCCCTCCTCGAGGTTTCTTCGTCATCCTCTCCTCGTCAGAGTATTAGCGTTCGTTTATCCTGAAATGCTGGGAGTTGTCATTGGACTATTGGTGCCGTGTCGTTGACGAGGTGCAAGAACCAAGGAGAATTTATGGGATCTTCTGCCGACTGTTCCCTCCACTGCTCTGACAGGCTTGGCTGTCGCGTGATCATATTTTGCGGAATCCGACGTCCCCCGGGCTTCGCTGAAACGCTTAGGCCTCGTCTTAGCGCCAATTGCAACTGTGGTCGCATCATGCAAAAACAGAGCGTATGATTCGTCGTAAAGCGCCTTCTGCGAAGTGATACTTCAAGGCTGGCGGACCTTATGCTTTTTTATTCAGCGCCGCTGCCGCCGCCGCCGCCGCCGCTCCTCGGCATCCAGTAATCGCACGTTCCCCAAGTCGAGCTCGCAATTATTAATACGCTCGCTCTTTCTTACGGGATTCGGGCAATATAAGTGCTTTGGAGTATCGAGCGACAGGGAGATGAGAGGGCCGAGGGAAAGGTGGGAAGGTTGGGGTGGAGGAGGGAAGGGTCACGAGAGAGATCGGTAGAATGTGATTCAGATTTCGGTGCAGTAGCGGACGCAGGAAGAAGGATCAGCAGTAACCGGGCTGACGGTCGAGAAAGGAATTTCTTCGGCCGGACAGCTGCTGCCGAACAAAGGCCGAAGGATATAAAAGAAGAATTTCTCGGGGCGCACGTGGCCCCCGGGAGAGAAAAAGAGAGAGAGAGAGGGAGGGAATCCGTGGCTAATGTAAGGACCGGGTACACACGCGACCCGTTCCTTCGACACCCTTCTGGAGATTCCTCTTCTCCTAATTTCTCCTTTCCTGCCCTCCACGCAATTATTTCTTCCTTTTTCTTCCCCCGTCAATATAATAGACTCACGTCTCACTCGACAACTATCCACGCCATTCCTATCGCCAGCACACTTGCTTGCCCGATTATAAGTTTTAGGGAGATAGTTTGAAAGCTTAGTACATACTTCATGAGATCTGGCTGGATGATTGCGTGTGCGGATTTTCGGGCGAACGCCAACATGGCTTCGCTCGCTTTACTGGTGTGTAATGGGATTCCCCCGGATTTCGGGCAAACTGCCGAAGTAGACGTTTTAACACATTGTTGACCGGCTCTATTTCATGCGGAAAGCAATACCTGGCTATTTTCTTAATCAAATAAGGAAACGTCAGAGTATAAACAGATTTCGATAGCTTCACTTGCGCATAACTCATCCGCATGAAAGTTGAAAGAACGATACTGCAATGTCAGCTTTCGCGATTTTTATAGTTTAATAATTCTATAAATATATACTTGTGCAATAGACGAGTATAATCTTAGTTGGCGAACGATGTGTTATAAACGCGCAAGAGATGAAATTTTGACTGGCAATGCTCGTTCCAGTTTCCGATGGGCCCGTGAACCATTAACTCCTGCCAACGTAAAACAAGTAACAACAGAGAGGCCGAGTTCGCGATCTTACTCATAGAAGCCGCCACGATCTGCGATGCTGGCAGGGATCGTAACTCATCTATTTTTTATCCTTCTATCCCTATTAAAACGATCTATCTGACCAAAGGAAAATTTCATGCCCGCTCCGAATTTCTCTCGCTGGTAGCATGTAAATTCGATACTGCAAATTTCCCGAAGACTCCATTGCAACCGTGCGCGCAACGGTCCCACGTATTTTTGGAACAGTCGCGAAATATGTGACAGGGAGCATTTCGGTTGAAACGACTCGAGAGCAGCAGTAGCAGTGCTGCAAAACTGAGCAGACTCCTTCTCTCTCCACAATGTGCCGCCTCGGCCGCAAAATTGGACGCCGGCTTTCAGGAATCGGCGGCGAGCGGGCGGGCGGAGTGAGAGAGCGGCACAAAAGCATTCCAGGCCGGGACTGGAGCGTATCAAAACGTGCTCTTCCGACATCCCTGAAATCCCGGCGTAATCTCTTTTTCCGGCCTGCAGCACAGCGGCGTTGCGCGGAGGAAGAGCTCTCTCGAATTTTACTTTCGTTCGTGGAAGAGGAGCTAGTGCTCCCAAGAATCGGCTTGAAATGCGAGCCAAGTCGAAAGTAGATCGGAACGCTTCTAGATGATCCAGTCCGGACAAATGTACGGCCGCCGGTCGACAAATGTCTGGAGGGCAAAGAGGCGTTGATGGTACGTACTCTCGACATATGTATATGAGATAGAGGCGTCTTTTAGAGGGAGCTCTGGTGGCGAGAGCGAAGGGACGGCCACGGAGAAGTTAAGTGCATTAAAGGGAAGTACGGCAGCAGCAGCAGCAGCAGCAGCAGCAGCAACAGCAGCAGCAAAGAGACGTGCTCGAGTTTCGCCGGAGGAACGAAGCGCGCGCTAGTAAGAGGAACGCCAAGGGAAAGAGAAAGAATTCGAGAGCCGATCGAGGAGAGCGCGCATGACCGAGAGAGGCCAGGAGGAGGAGGAGGTGGTGGGCGAGGAGAAGGAGGAGAAGAAGGAGGAGGAGGAGGGTAATAAAGAGAGTCCGAAGGAGATCGGCTGGGACGGAAAGAACGCGGGAGAGGATAACTGAAAGGGGGAGAGAGTCCGAGAGATCGAGCTCAAGAGTGAGTAGAGGAGGCCGAGCCGAGATGAGGGCGAACCAGAAGGCACGCACACGCGTGTACGCCGGCATATCAAGCCACTGGCGCCATACGGCATGTGTAATTAACATAAACGCCAGGGCAAAGATGTATTTCAGAGGCGCATTCAATTTCAAGAGGAAGCTGAACGCTCGCTGGCTCGCTCGACTCGCTGCTTCCACGGCCACCTGTCCTCTCTCGCCTACGAGGAATCCTGCCAGATCAGACCTTGATTCCTCCTAGAAAGCGAAGGGACACCTCGCGCCACCTTCCACCACCACCATGCTCATGAGTACTCCACCATAGAATTTCAAGATCGTCATCGGATAAACTCCGAGATAATACTACTCCCAATGGAACACGACTGGATGAGCGCGATTCAGCAGCCAACCTCCAATACTATTTTCCCTCCTTCCCTATGCTCCATTCACAATTGGAATTGCAGCTGGCTCTCTATAAGCGCCCCTTAATCCCGGGATTAACATTCCCGACGATTGCGCATTCCACTAGGAGGACTCGGCGGAATGCCTGCTCGAATGTCGCCGCGGCGCAAAACTTATTTTCGCACCTGCTTTAAACAGAGAGATAACGAGCGATATCGGCGCGCACGATATCAGGGCGTCGTGCCGCATTCCAGAGCGCGTTCGTTCCGACACGCTATCGCCTTCAAAACTGTCAAACAGTTTAGTTACTTCCGTTGCGAGCTTAACATCTGACGAGAAGACAAAGCTCGATCTTGGCTAGAGCGGTGTGCGAGCGTAAGGCGACGTTTAGCAAGACGGACAGGAGGGCGCGAAGGATTCGCACTCGCATTCCATCGCTCGGCTGTCTTCTTACTTTCACGCGTTTCATACCAAGCGACTTTTCAGAGCTGCAGGCCGCCTCCTTCCCTTCCCCTTCGTCGTCCCCTCCGTACCCTCGACTGACCGATTGCTATCACGCGTATATCAAATCGCCTCTCTGAATTCCAATAAGCGAGCGAGTCCAGATAGATTTCCAAGAGGCGGGGAGGCCAAGGAAAGGCGCGCGCGCTCTAAAAATAGCCGCGTATCTCAAAGAGATACTTCGGGGAAATGATTTGTTCGCTAAGCCCCCCTGGCTCTAAACAAACCGTAATCTTCTGCCGCCGCTCTACGCCTCCACCGCCCCTAGCATCCCAGATTCCAGGGCGAACTGAGAGAGAAGATCCCAGCATCTTCGTACCCTTCCGCCAGTCTCCTCTTGATGGATATATACAGGGTGGTGCGAATAAATATCCTCTTATCGAATGCCAGCTAAATCATTTCCTCCACACGAGATCAATCTTCCATAGAACGTTTTAATCGGTGAAAGATATAAACCAGAGGAAACTGAATTAAAAAATAAATGTAGAGCTCGTTGAGAGGATACTTTTCCCAGGGAAATATCGACGCGAGTCTTATGTATCTGTATCACCCTGTACATATCTATGTATAGCGAAAAACGCACACGGAAGCTGGCGAGCGGCGGCGCGCGGAAAGAAGGAGCAGATGAGCACTCGGTGGGATGCATCCGATGCTGGCTATATCTGTACGGGCGCTCTGTGCGTGTACACACACTGGGGCACCGTTACCTTATCGGCCCGAGAGATACACAACGAGATTTAACGAATTCCTCCTGGGGAAAGTTCTCGCGCTCCCGCCTCGACATATCTGTACGCAACTACATACACATTTTGCGCTCGGCCGATGTCGAGCGCAGCGGACTAACGCGCGCTCGCGCTCGCAGCTTGTACGTGCGTACTGGAGCGCTTTACGCACTTACACCCGCGCGCGGTTTACCTGGCTGGGCACGTCATATCACTCTCTCACGAGCTCGCATTCCTTGTGCGCGCGCGCGCGTGCACTTGCATGTGCACGTACGCACGCACCCACTGTACTCGCTGCTTCTCCGGCAGAGCGGCAGATATTTTTAGGCCTCTTTCTCCGCAGGCACGCACGCACGCACGCATGCAGCCGGTGCGCGCCTGGAAAATGCGGGCAGAAGAGGCGGATTACGTCTGGAGAGCGGCGCGTGTGACAGATTCGAGCCAGCCATGCATGCACCGGCTGCAAAGACAGAATTCCTCGCGTAGAGCGAATCCCGAAAACCCAATTGAAAACTATAAGATCGCTGAAACAGTAGACAGAAAATCGTAAAATGAACATCCAAGAACAACTGTAGATGATCGCATGACAATTCCAAGCGAAGGAAAATTGGCTGTAACGTAGAATGCATCTTACTCCGGCAGGACTGTTCAATTAAGTCCCATCCTATCTATTAAGGCCTCGGAGAGTCTCCTGTGCACCGAGTCTCCGGCAGTTCCCTCGGCCAAACGTAGCTTATCTCTACCTAATTGCAGCGCTGTAATCAGCGGCCATCTAATCGCGGAGGTTAAACGCGATCGGGCCGAGTCCGACGATTTCTCCGGCTCGTTCTGCCTGCGCTCTCCTCTCCAGCGGGGAAAGCGAGAAAAAGACAGAGAGCGAGAGAGAGAGAGGGACAGCGAGAAAGAGAAAGAGAGGGCTTCGACTCTTTTTCCAGCTATCAACCGCTGCGGCGGTGGCGGCAGGAACGCGCGCCATGTGAAGCCAGCATGGCGATCGGGCCCGCGCGCGTAAAGGTGCCCCCACATCGACATGCGGCCTGCTTGCTCGAGTGACTGGATGCGCGTGTATGCATCTACAAGCGGTGAAAGAGAGAGGAGAGAGCGAGAGGGACGAGAGGGGAAGCGGCGAGGAGCAGACACGTCCGGGGAGAGAGGGATGGAATGAGATATCGAGGGAAGCAAGGGGTAGGAGAGGAGAGGAGGAGAGAGAAAGAGAGAGAGGAGAGAGGCGGCCAGCAGGCCGCGGTGGCCGAGCCGAGTGATGCTGATATGAATGGAATGCGATGCTATTATCGCGGTGTACCTACCGATAACTCGATGCCCCGTTGCGAGCCAGAGCCTCGTAAGTCCCCCGCCAGAGAAACAGAGATAGAGCAATACCGCGTTAGATGCTCGCCAACCTCTCCGAATATCTCGCGCAGGAAAAGCAACTGTGAAATTTCGGGGAATAGGAATTTCCCTACGCTCCGCTTAAATCTGTATTACCGGGAAGTGCGAGGAGGTAGTAACGTCGAAATGATTCCAGAGAAGAGATTCTGGTAAATTGGTAGAATTATAGTGGAGAGTTGTGTGTTCGGTGCGAGGAATGCTACAATCCGGAGACTAGAAGTACCAACTGGTCATTATTACATAAGAATTCGTTCAATATTATTGTTTACCGTTTCGAATGTTGGTTAACGCTGGATATGATTGCGCAATAGGCTTCTCCGGCGTGTTTACTAAATTACAGAAGGCGATGGTGTACCGCTATCTAATTCTATCGGCTCTGCGCTTAAGTCACTTGAGACAATAGACTATGTATCTAACAATGGTCTGTTTCCTTTAATTAATTAAATATTAAAGTGAACGTCGGTAGAAGCTTAGACAGGAAGCGGGAATGCCAGGCGATAAAGTTTAGAGTTCCTTGGTTGAGAAATCGTAGACGTAATTAAGGCTAGAGTACGTGCAACGATGATTGATCAATAAGTCGGAAATGGATTATCGGGATTTCGGTTGGCTCGCCCATTCACGACTGGTTTTTATCGGTCGCGCGAGGTATTACGAAAGAAGCCATCGATTAGCGTTGCCGATAAGGATTCCCGATCGATGCGTCGATTAAGCCCCCTGTCGACACGTGGTGCTCACCTCGCCGGTGCGTCCGGCAAGTTTGCGACTCCCTCTCTAACCTCCTGTTGTGCCGAGTGATTCTCATTTCGCCGTATTTACAGCCCACGCTGCGTAACGCGCGTTTCTAATCCGCTCGCGCGCTCTTTGGAAATTACATTACGATTATGTCGTTCTTTCTTGGAGCGAGTCGATATTGCGATACCAAGTACAGTTACCTTATTGAACGCTTACGCCTGCTTCTAGTTGGCGTAGTCGCATTAGGTTTACGATCGTACGTGAATGAATCGGGGAAGAGGAAGAGGTTTTCCTTGGATTTCTCGCTGGAACCGAGTGCTCCGCTTGTACTCGGAAAATTTGTTTTAGATCGCATGCTCCTAGAAAGTTTCTCGTCTTCCTACGAGAATATTAGCTTACAATGCTATCTCTTCCCGAGAAGGCAGCATCTGATATACCTGCGGGCATTCCTGCGCGCTGACTCCCGCCCCCGGGATCTATATTGGGATTTCACGGGAATTCTCTTATCACACGTACGACAGGAGAGACACATGAAAAGGCCGAGAACTATCTTTGGACGCGGGGATGTCGTGCCACTCTGTTATAAATACCGACTGGATTACTGCTAACTGCATTTGTCGCTGAAAAGGACGAGCGAATCTCTCTCTCTCTCTCTCTCTCTCTCTCCGTCTGCGAGGAGATATGTTCTGCAGTTTTCTAGGGAAACGATCCACAGGAAGTCCTGACTGAATGAAACATTTTTTCCGCTCTCCTCGACCGAGTGTCGGCTTATGGAAAACATTCGGCATAATCTCTCGAGTATTATGGCAAGTGCGATACGTGAGACTCGGCACGAATCGCACTGACGCCTTTCCAAGGAAAATAAAGCACTTCCGAAGCCTCGATTCCCAGGCCTACCCGAGGAATGAAGCGATCTTTCAAACACGGCATTCCATTCTTTCATTAAGTTCGCGCAAAAAACAGAGAAAAGGTGATTTCTCGTTACTTTCGTGCCTTCCTTTTCAACAATGCCAATGCCTGGGGATTCCCCAGTGCAAAGGTACAATGACAAGGCTAATGATTACGAGAATCTCCAATGCTCGGATTTGTTTAATTATGCCTGGGTTATTGTAAATAAAATTGTTTTTGGCCAAGAGCAAGAGCGTTTCCGCAAATACGCCGTTAAATACACAGTAGCCAGATCGGAATCTGGAGTGTGGCATTCAAGCTGGCCGGTTTTATCTCGACGACGATAACGCTGATAAGCGCACCTCGTGCATTCCAGAGTTGATAAGGTCCTCGAGAGTATACTGTGACTCAGTGCACATGGTTTCGCCTAGGACGCCGAGGCACGTAGGCATCCGCTGCTGTCCGAAAAGCGACGGGCCCATCTATATTGCCGGGAAAATGTTATCTCCTCACGATCGGGCCGATGATTCAATGGGACGCTGGACGCGCGTCGTCGTCGGAAGACGTCAACATGACAATTCGCTCGACGGGCAAGGTTATCGCGAGCTCAGTCGACAAACTAATCGATCAATCGCGCGCTTCCCCAACGGCTATTTTATCCTGACACGTGTATCGTATGGCATAGCTCACACTACTGTCTGTCGATAGAACCAGCAGGAAAAGTCAGTGATTGACGTAGACAACGCTGCTCCTTGTGGGAAAACTGTCCATCACTCAGCCACGTTAAATCTATGAGAAAGAGTCAATCAATGCTTGTAAGTCGCAACGTTCCACTCACGTTATTATATCTTCCGGCATTTTACGATTAAGTATCAATTTGATGGAAATGTGAGACTAGAATTCCAGAAAGTATCACGTGTGGAAAAGTACGTGTATGAAACTGCACTATAAAACAATCACAAGTGTTTGGAGAGGAAAACGAGTATGTGGAAGGTTCTCGATAGGAAATGGGGAATTTGATCGGAAATAGTAAGAGATACGAGGGTAAGTTGCTTTCCCATGAAGTTGAAACGCCACTTGGCCTTCAATTGTGGCATGCACACATGCTATTCGACCAGCATCATCGCCGCGGTAACATCCGACTCGCCGGCAATGATATGATTTCCCTGCCCGGACATCGAACCCTCGCACTCGCACGCCGCTCGACACACACTCTTCCAGGCCGGTGTGTGTCTTCGCTCTTCCCAGAGAACCTACGTGTACCCACCACGAGAAAACCAACTCGGCATTGGCGAGGGCGCGTTTTGTTTCCAATGCAAACTGCTTCCGTTCACACGTACGCACACCGTTTCGCACGTAAGATCAGTGCAAGGATCTTCCACGGTTCGAGCGCGTTTACTATCGGAAATTGTTATTTCAATGTACAGGCTTCCACGCGAGGAGTTCAAGACACCCTGAAGGAACAATTGGAAACCACACCTTGCCAAGCACTGCTCCTCGCACTCGTAATGAGTCTGAGATACACGTGGAGAAACAGAACCGATTTCCCAAGTTGAAATAAAGCAAAGTCAAAAGCCTTATACAGGAATTTTTATCTCGAATAAACGCCGTGTGGCATAAATCTTTTTTGACACGAAAAAAGAAGCGAAAGAGCGAGGCGTCTGATAAAGTACCAATTCGCACTGTGCACGCAGCGCAAGAATAATGCTGGTGACCCTGCGTGAATGCGATATCAAAGAACCGCAAGGCAAGAGATGCCAGTGCCATAACCGGGATGTGGAAGTGCAGGAACGAGGAGAGACAGGAGCAGAAGGGAGAGGAAGAGAGCGAGCGAGGGCGGCAAGCCGAGGGGTAAAAGGAGGTAGGATGGAGTGCGAGGGTGGGTGAGAAAAAAAGGGAGAGAAAGAGCAAGCGAAGAAGAGCGTGAAATTCCGTGGAGTGTCTAAAAATAGTCGCTCACAAAAAGGAATAATAAACGCGAGTGCGTTTATATCTGGTCGCCCGGGTAAAAGCGTCGGCCTATTTATGTATCGCCCGGTAGAGATGGAATCCCGATCCCTTCGTGTGGTCGTTAACATTGTTTGCCCCTGGAAGAGAGCTGTAGGAATGTGAAAAGCCACGCCGGCAAGCGGCTAGCAAGCAAGCAACCAAGCAAGCAAGCAAGCAAGCAAACGCACCATCAGCGCAGCGAACGCGTGAACACAATCCCCCCTCCCGCCCGCCCGCCCTCTCTTTCTCTTTCCCATCCAGCTCGCTTATGTTCTCCCAAGCAGGAGAGTTCGAACCATTCTCTCCTCTCGCGATATTTCCGAGTCTGAGAGAGATCCTCGCCACCGGCGACGGCGACGTCGCGTCCACGTGGGAATTTCGCGCGCGTCGCCTTCAACCCGCCTCGGAAGAGAACGAAAATAATCGCGCGCGAGCAAGGTTGGCATGCGGCGAGAAAGATACCTCGAACCAGACTCTCCTCTCTCTTTCCCGAAGGTTTCACCGAAATTGAAGCATTCCTGAGGGAAACGCGAGAGGATCTCTCTCTCCGCAGGCATCCTCGAAAAATAGAACGTCGGTATGCGCATTGGCCGTCGGGCGAACAAGGCATTCCAGGGGACCAACGGCTCAACTTCCCAGGGCAAGAGATATCGGATCCCAATACGTCGGGTAGGACGAGCCATGGAAAGTCCCTAGGTGCAAGGGGGATCCCTTATTTCACTTCACTAATGCAAATACCATAATCATACATACACACAAACGGATACAAGCGAGAGGTCGAGCGGGACCCGGGCAATATTTAATGTACATTTGCGGGGAGCAAAAAAAAACCAAGTACGCGCAACGCCGGAATGCATAATGGCTCGTGGGGGCTTCGATAAATCCGGCGTTAAATGCAGCCTTCAGTGGGATGCGCGTCTTCTCGCTCTCTCTCGCCTTCTCTCTGTCTCTTGCCTTCTCTCGCTCCGGTTGATTCGCGCAGTGGAAAAGGGCCCAGAGCGTGCTCGATTCGCAGCACCGCGGGGCATCATCCCGGCGAGTATATCGGGGGACGGGACAGTAGCACATCCGCTCGTATGCGGCCCAACGATCGTACGCCCTCGGGAGTCCTCGTGGCTCCTCACCGAGCCATTCGTGGACCGCCTGGGGGCCCTACGAGCGTAACACCGGTAGCCACTACGCCAAAAGGGTCGCGCATGCTATGGCGGGGGGGCAGAGAGAGCGGCGGCGGCGGCGGCGGTGCTGGTGGTGGAGGTGGAGAAGGGGGGGCCCAGGAAGGGGGCAGCAGCAGCAGCAGCAGCAGCAGGGCGGCGGGGAGCAGGGGGAGAAGGAAGAGAAGGTGGAGTGAGGAGACAGGCGAGAAGAGAGAAGAGAGAAAGAATGAAGGAGCCGGCGGAGGATGGAATATATCTGGGGACTGCGCGCCCGGAGAGAAGACAGCACACATGGAGAGGTTGCTCGGGGGAACTGGCATCTTTTCTTCACGATGCATTCAGACTCGGCGAGAGGAGTGTGTGGGCCCCCAGTGATGGGACCAATACCCTCGCGTGCAACTGTCAGCGATACCCCCGCGATCCTCGAATTCACCTTCGATTGAGCATTAACGTGACCTTTGGAAACAGTGATTCCCGACGACGCAAACTCTCCGAGCTCCACGCTCCTACGAGCCAGAGATTAAATAGATGCGCTGTATTATACTATTATACTCGTTACACTAACTACATATATTCAAGTGTATCTCGCTGGAGCTGCCCTCCAGAATGCGAAGCGCCGAGGACAGATTGTACAAACCAGTTTGCCCGATACTGAAACTAAGCTCGTAGCGTGAGCGTTTTAAGAGAGCGAGAAGGAGAAGGTGAAGGGGGCAGAGAGAGGGAGAGAGAGAGAAAGAGAGAGAGAGAGGAGAAAAGTTGAGTTTATCGGGAAATGAGAAATCGGGCCCATCACTAGTGGGCCCTCTATCACGTTGCTGCTTCCTCGTCTCTCCGGCGTCAGTGTGCCGCCACGCACCAGGCTCCTCTCTCCTCTCTATCTCGGGCCCAGGAGAGGCCGTGGAATGAGAGGACTGCCTGGCCGGGCGAGGAGGGCAAGGAGGCAGAGGAAAGTCAGTGGCAGGGGACTAGCACGGAGGACGAGGGGGAGATTCGAGCGGACGGGAGACATTCCAATCTCTCGTGGCAAGCCTGGCTCTCTTGCTTCGCTCGCTTGTCTGCAGCTTGCCCGCTTGCCAAGACACCCGTCCTAAAGCCTCGGCCCACGCTACATCGAATGGCACACCGGCCACACTATAACCCTCTTCTACTCTTTCGCACTCCTGATACTCGATTTTTCAACGCTCCAGCAGCCGGAACAGCCCGCTTTCCCCGAATATCGAAAAGCCTAAGGCCCAGTCCTCCTCTTCAAAAGAGGAACACGCTCCGTTGAAAGAAGACTCTGGACATGTGCCTCTATGCCACAGAAATAACACGAGAGAGAGAATACGCCGATAAAAGGAGGATTACAGAACTGGTTACGAAAGGCCTGGCAGTCCCAGTTCGTCTATCGGGCCTGCGCGCCGTTTCCGGGATTTCCTCGATGATGAAATCGGATTATTATTGAAAAAGCGGTGTCCGAGTGAGAGGGAGAGAGGGAGAGGGAGGAGGGTTCGAGGAGTAGCGGTGCTGAAACCACGTCGAGGGAATTATACTGCGAAATTCGCCGAAGATCGACACAGCTGGCGGAAAGCCTGGGCCTGTAGTTAAATGGCCGCGTACCCAGAATTTGGAGGCGAGACGTCGATGACGATGTCAATGACTTCGGCTTCGCTCCGGAACCGTTATGACGCGCGCATATACACCGGCCGTGTGTATCCCTGCTGTCTTTCACTCTCTTTCCCTCTCCTGCTCGGGCGCGCGCATATACGGCAAGAGGCTATTTCGAGGAACGGCGATACGAAGATACGTTTCGGTATCTAATGCACTTTCCTCGCGCCTCTCGCGCGCGCGCCTCTCTCTCTCTTTCTCTCTCTCTTGAGCTCGCGAGCTCTTACTCGCTAGGTTGTCAGAGCCGGTAGCCAGGACCGCTTTCGGGCCAGACATTACACCTGTCGGTACGTTTTAAATTAACGGGCGAGCCGGTTCCTATTTGCAGAGAGTCACGACATTTCCCGTTTCGTTTCACGGAGCGCTGCTAACGCGCGCGCTGCTTACACCCAGCAGATCATTGGGTCTGGTCAGTGACGGCAGCCGTACTGCTCGAGATCCCAAGAGAAAGAGAGCTGTTCGATCATCGAACCATTTCCCTTCTACCTTAGCCGATGAGATCGGACTCTGCTAATTAGTCTGATCGGCTCCAAGTTCTGCAGTCTCCACGATACCGGAAATCGGAAAGGCGTTAGAGTTCGTTACGAGCACGTGGCACGTTTGACAGTCTGCTGGCGGATAAAAGTAAGACCGATTGGGACTTGGAAAAATGGCACATGCAGCGGATATTCCAGACATTTGCGGACTCATGTGTATCAGCGTGTCAAAGCGAAGAGAGCTCTAGAAACTGTCTCTGCGAGCGAGCGAACGGCAACGAAATGGTAACGGGCTGGCGCAGCACTCGCTACTCGCTGTCCCAGTGGATTTCACGAGCGCAGCTGCATTCCTGGCGCTCGTAACCCGCAGCGGAACGTGCACGTACCAGCGCGAATTCCGGTGCGCCCGATAGCGCATAGCCACGCACACCACCACACATTGCCGCGTCGATGAAAAGGCTGCGAGCTCTGCTATTCGCACCGCTCGCAGCAATATGATTTAAAGGCATCGGCGATCTGCAATTTCCTTCCGGCGGCGCGACGACGACGGCGGCGGCGGTGTCATAATCGGTTTTGTATCTGTCCGCATGTGTATATCTATACGTGCGACGACCGAGCGAAGCTGAAAGAACGAGCGAGAGAGAGAGGGAGAGTGCGGGCAAAAATAAATGGCAATTAACATTCCTCTCGCATCCCGCTCTGGCTCGCTGCGAGGCAGGAGCAGCATCCTCCCGCGGGAAGAGTTGGACGGAGAGAGCCACGGAGAAAAAGATGCGCGGGGACTACGAGGGCCGCAAGTGAGATCGAGAGGGCCGAGTGAGACTGTGAAGTCGGGAGATAAGAGGCGTCGAGAGTAAGAAAGGAGATGAAGGAAATAGGGGAGAGAGCGAGAGATGGGAGTCCGCGCGTCTAGAAGCGGCGACGGCGGCCAACGTCGCGCGGTCCATCCAAAAAAATGCCAGCCTCGAGCCAGGGATTCTTGCGGCGCACGAAATCCCAAGAATTCTTGGCCCGCGAGGTCGCCCCGGTCCAACTTTCGAGTTTTCGGAGCCCAGGCTATGTCTCCCCGACCGTTAGCTATTGTCCGCATTCACGGATTTTCCGGAATTCCTGTGGCTTTGTCCTCGCTGGCGGACGTCAGTCTCTCCCACTCCCTCTCTCTATCTTTCTTCCTTTACGTCTCTCGCTTATTCTCCGAAGACGTGGAGATGTATGTCTGATCGACTGGTACGACACTGCCAGACGTATGACGCAACGCGCGCCAAGACGGCATAGAATTCCTGAAAGCTGGCTGTGGCTAGTCCTGAATTTCTCGGATTCCACGTATAATCGAGAATTAGTGGGCCCCGGATTGCTGCTCTCGGATTCCGTGGCCTGGCCGCCCTCTCCTCGCCACTGCCATCGGGTTATACCAAGGAAATAACTTTGACCCACTTGGCCCAAGGAATTATGAAAATGGGAAAGGTAATGGGACTATCGGACGGCTTGTGGCTCCCACTGATATAGATTAAAAGGTTCGGCCAGTTCCCTTGGATTCCACAAGTCGATCTTTTCTCCCATCGAACCCCTAGAAATCCCACTGCTCTTGATCGCTCGACTGCAGTCGGAGCCGATCATCGCCAATGAAGAAATCGATTGTACAGCCTCGTAACTTTAAACAAACTTTTCGCCCCAAGGTTAATCCCCCCGACCGGCGCGCGCGCTCGTACGCGAATTCTCCTGGCGGAACTTTCGAAATTCCATGTGGTTACGTCAGGCCTCCATTGGCAACAGTACCCACTCGCCTGGCGAACTATCGCCATTGAATATATATATATATATGTACAAATATATATACATAAGTACGAGAAATGAGCGTGAAGGACCGCTCGGGAGCATCGCCAGCAATCTGCACTGTGTAAGGGGCTTGTCAAAACGACGTTAAGTCAAAGGAAGTCAAAGAAAATCAAAAGAAGACCTAGGAACATGTTATACACGCGTCCAAACACACTTGGCCTAGGGAGAGCACGCATAAAGGTGTCAAGCTCGTTTTCATGCTGACAGCAAAAAATTACGGTCTCGGCTCGTCCTTCTTAACGGAACACGGGATTCGGTAATGAGAACACGTTCAAGCGGACCCCGACGTATCTCTATACGTATTTAAAATAGAATGCCTACCTGTATATTCCCCGTACATTCTCCAACCTTTTCACCAATCAGGCTCAATTCTACAGAACTCTTATATTATCCCATTAAAATCAACCCCTTATCGCATTCCTCTCACATATAATCGAGTTCTACTTGAAAATCAAAGAAATTTGCTACAAAGCATAAAGTTAATTCACGTTTCCAAACGACATTTTAGCACGCAACCGCAACACTGGTCAAACTGGCTCAGTGTCAAAACAGGTCAGTACTGTATTGTGCTGCACAGTGCCAATTTCACAGGGGGGCGTAGAAAAATCTATTGCAGAAAGTTTAAAAGTCAAATATTAATGATCCTGCAAGAATCCCTGAATAATTTAATGTGGTAATAAAACACAGGGTGAAAAGCAGTCACGAAAACGTAATTAATCAAAGAGGCGCGAAGGGCAAAGAGGAGCTAAGAAAGAAGAAGGCGCCTGCACCAAGAGATTTTCCTGCGGGCAAGGTTTCCGCATAGCGGCGGCGAGGGTCAGGGGGGAGTTACGTGATTTTTAGAGGAGAGGTTGGAGCGCTGATGAGACGCCAGCCAGTGGCTACGGGTTATCCATCGGCGGAGAGGGCGACAGACAGACGGACAGCTCGAGGGAGCCAGAGAGAAAGAAAGAGAGGAGACGGGTTGAAGCTTCGCGATCCGAGGAGAAGAGGCGAAAGGAAAAGAGGCGCGCGCGCGCGAGCGCGCGAGCGAGTGTTCTAGCGAGGTGGGGCGAGAGGGGCGAGGAAAGAGAGAGGAGAGGCGAGGACGTGGCGGAGAGGGCCATTTGCATCGGAATGCAAGCCCCGAGAGCCGAGAGCGGCCGGCGCACTGCGCTCACGAAAGCGCGTGCACGCACCGCGCGTACCTACGCGTGAAACCGACGGGGGAAGGAAGCCGATGCGAGTTTTCTCGTGGCGAACGCCCGACATCACGTGAAACTTCTATCACCTGCCTCTCTACTAACCAGACGCTTCCAACAATCTTTTAACCCTTTGCTTCATTACAACATTTTAATACAATGTTACTACTTTGTATTATTTTTGCTAATACTGCCTTGACTATGAAGTATTTTGAAGTTTCTTTAAGAGAAAGTTGTGGTTGAAATTGGAAGTTGTTGGATTAACAGAGAACAGCCGGAGAGACTGTGAGGCATAGCTTTTGCATCGTAAAGGGTTCAAGGCCTGAAAAGTGTTCCGGCAGAATTGAGATTTCAGTTGGATATGCTTGGCAAAGAGTTGGCCGAGGAAAAGGCTCTGGTAGAAACTTGACTGCGATACAGTTAGTAGATTTAGTGGCGTGGTAGAAAGGCACTAGAGTCCGAGGAGGCGGACGGCACTGGTAAAGAAGCGGGAGCGCGGCCTCGCCTTATTTAAATGATAAAGGGACACGGAGGGTGACGTTAGCGGTCAAGAGGCGAGAGAGCACTCGAGCTCCTCTCGGTGTGATTACTCAATTCCATATGAAGTCATCCTTCGATTCTGCCTACGGACTGTCAAGGCGCGCGAGCGCGTTTTTAAGAGAGCGACAGAGCGAATAGCGCCTCTGACCGTAGCTTTTCCCGAGTGCCGATGAGACCAAGGTGCAAAGCGCTGTTTAGTCTGCTCGGCGATTTCTCGTCGCCCCCGCGCCGACTCGCTCCGCCTTGCTTACTCCGCTGCTCTCGCAGCTGTCGTCGAAAAGTCTCCGGACAGGATCCCGCGAAACTAGAATCGTAGCTCGCGCCGAGCCAATCTCGAAAATCGACGGTGACATCATGCCAGCAGTATTCCGCCCGAAATAAATATACCGTACATCGACATTCCGGCAGCTCTCTTACTCTCTGTCTACTGGCCTGTCTCCTGTGGGAGACAGCGGGATAAAAAAATGCTCGCCTCAGGGAAAATCGTTCGAAGGCTCGATGGAAAAGTCTGCGCTCGAAACGTGTCGATGCCAAATTCACCGAATTGCCGCAAATATTATCGTGTTTCTCGTTCGCCCGGCTAAACACACAGCACCCGCCCTGACGTAGTCGGCGTCGTACGTTCCTGGAAACGGCGACGGCGCTCGTCAAACACGTGATGTAACGCAAACGGCCCGGCAGCAGCAGCGAGTAACTTTCATTCGTGGCACACAACACAAGCGAGTAAAAAGGAGCCCGAACTCGCGCGAGAGCTATCTCGTCGGGGAAAGATCGGTTGGCCGCGAGAGTATTACCAGCGAGAGTCAATTTTACGCTTGATCCCGTGGCTGATGCTCTCTCACACGTGTCCACCCCGTTATGGTCTCCGAACAGCGCACCAAAGATAGACACATCATAGCAGTAGCGCGGAGAGAAGGAGGCAGCAGTTAAAGGGCAATTTGCCGAGATCGATTTTTCGCAGACGATATGACGTGAGAATGTGCACGGTTGGCTATCGGTGCCAGAGCATCATGAGCGTAAGCGGTTGCCGGGGCAAAAACTAGTTAATCTAGTGTTAATCGCCTGGGTATGCGAGGGTGCACCAAGTGACCGGAAGTAACATGATTTCTCACGGAATGACTTCCTGTCTGTAGACGCGTGTGTGCGTCGCTCCCACCGTCCCTCATTTAAAAGTCCGCCGACCCCTCGCGCACCGCTCTCCAGACGAAGGTTCATCGGCATCGGGATTAGGAGACAGATCCCACTTATTAATGGTTTTTTAATGGCCGTCGACGGATCGTTAATTCCAACAGAAAGATCCACTGCCCGGCGGGATGCTCCTCGTCGAGAGCGTGTCAGACACGGGGGACGCCAGGAATTCGATCTCAAAATTCGAGCCGAGAAAACGTCGGTGATACTTAAGAATTTTATGGCAGCGTGTGTGCTGCCTCGTTCCATCGACTATCATCCACGCCAACCACGAATAATAATGTCGATCGAGTCCAATATAAATGTCTCTCAACTCGACCATATTTTCGGCTCAATTTAACGTCAGGCCGAACAGCGGGAACAAGCCATTCCCGATAAGGCTAGCTATCCTCACTAATTTAATTAAGATATACGTCTCAATCGTCGATCTTTTCTCCCTATTATACAGCGAGCACGAGAGGATCCTCGCGAATCCTCGATCAGCTCAAACACAACACGTGAAGAATGCTCTTCGTATTCAGAGCGGCGCGTGCGCGCGGGCGCGGGCGCGCGCGTCCGAGCTGTAAGGTCAAGGAAAACAGTCGCATGGCCTTCCGGATCTCTTACCTCGAGTACGTCCTGTGCGGTCTGGAGATACTCCCGAAGCATCGCCTCCTGAATGGCCCTCCATTCTTGCCTCGGGTCCTCCAGTTGGGTTGTCTCTGAAAACAGACGAAACCAAGAACCGGATTACCTCAGCCCGTTTCCTTTATTTCTCTAGACTTCATTAATCCTCCTCGATCTCGCTCTTATGCCGCTCGTCGAGCTCGATTACGATGCCCCGCTCAAGTGGCCGCTTCCTCGTAACTATCAATCGATAGCGGAATTTGCGGGGAGGTGATATAATACACTCGGTATCATCACGTGACTCCCGGATTATGTGCAGGGAATTCCGCTCGGGCTTGTAACGTGATTCGCCGACTCTATCGCTCCTGGTGCTGGTGGTGCACCAGCTTTTATCTGGTCTATTGAAACTGCCGCCATTAAGAGCTCTCCGATAAAGCCAGGAGAACACTCATTGTATTTACTTGTACATCGAGTTTATTTGATAACCGAGTGAAATTCGAGAGAGATTTGTTAATTTAGCATATGTTTGGCGCAGCCCCAGGGCTGTTTTGGATATTGAGACAACTAGGTCGGCTAAGAGAGCGCTCGAATAATTACAGAGTGTCGATAAGATAACAAAAATTCCATTCGGATTACAGAATGGAGTAAAAATATTGGAGGGAAAAGTGTCGCGAGGCAGTGTCGAGTGCGTGCTTGAAAGCTGCAAGAGTGATAGCCGTAGAAAATGAAAAGAATATATTGACGTTTATATTGGAGTATGACGAAAGGAGGCTTGCTCCGAGGAAGCAAGCATACTTTCTCCGATGTGATATGACCGGACAGAATGTGCAATACTTACGATTGTCATGATTGATGTAGTAGGCTCCCACATGCTTATCGTAAGCCTCTTCCCAGCCGACCGGGAGCTCGTTCCCAATGCAATCGGCGAATGTCTGGGGCTTAGTGAATCTGCAATGCAAAAAAAGGTCGGTTGACGCGCGTATTGCGAAAAATTCGATGGACATCGCTCCTTCGCTCCAACTATTCAGAACGGTGAAGGATAAATTCGAGTATGCGCGCGGCAATGCATAAGGGAATATTCCGGGGAGAGATTGTGCATCGCATGAGGCAGGTGCGAGGAATGCGAGGCTTCGCGGGCGAGGACCTTGATTTCCGGAAATCCTTCCACATCCTTACGTGCGCGGCTTGCAAGCACGTGTGCTGCCAACACACGACGTGCATGAGAGAGTTATGTCCCCGTCAGAAACGATGTCGTCGAGGCCTCAAGACATTGCTAACGAGTACACGCGCGCTCTTTGCACGCGCATCAGCTTATGCAATTATTACAGGCGCATGTTGTTTTTTTTTTTCATTCAATTACGGAAATGGCGGTGGACACGCGAAAGTTCTTCTCGCATAGAATAGCAGCTCAACAATGTGTCAACAAGGCAGCAGGACTTTCACTATCGATCTCGGCGCTAACTTCAAAATTGGGTAACGCTCTGTAAACACGCATCGTCCGCAGAGAATTTCGCAGGCGCACCTGTCCCTCTCCAAATCACTTGGGCCAAAAGAGGGTTGCGTAAGCGGCATCACTTTGACTACTAGTTACTCTGACCCAGTTCGAACATTTTCATAGTGCGCACGCAACCGGACCAGCATTGAATACCAAATGGCTGTTCGCGCTGCCCTAGAAGTCACCGACCGAAGCCAGGATAGCTCCTAGTGTCGAAATCGAGTTTGGATTAATAACAAGCCACAAAGTGCAATTACGGGCGGAGTGCGACGTTTATTGAGACGTGACCCACGCGGCATTCCAAGAACAATTCCCTTAATTCCCCTTCCGGCACATGATTCACCGCTCCGTTCCCCACCGGACGATCCCTCCGACTCGACAGCAATGACAATGACAAAGGGAAATGTAAAGCCGAAGAAAGTAAGTTGCGCCACTCGTAGGAGGAATCGCTCGCCGGTTCCTGGCGAAGTGGATCCTCGATAGCAAAACATTTCGCAAAGATACGATGTGGCTTCGCATATACCCACACGCAGGCACACACACACACACACAACTCCTTGAATAGAATGATTACCTTGAAGCACTTTGCTACTGAAGTGACAGCGGCCAGCGCAATTTCACCACACGACCTCCTCGCCCTTTGCCAATGTAGCTCTACGATAACATTCAAGCTAATAGGACAGGAAACGTAACTACTCCACTCTCCCCATAAGAAACTAGAGTAAACGTTTTAACGATTCATGGTTAATCAATAATCTTCGCTGTTAATAAAGGCTTATAAGGTTTAATAGAATAATAGGGCCGAGGAGGATTGGCGTGCAAACTCCGAGGAACGAAGACGACGGCTCTCAGGAGAGATTGATCGAAGTACGTGGAGAAGAAGGCAAGGAGCCGGCAGCATGAAGCGCGACGCCAAGAGTGTTTAGCCGCATTATACGATTTCAGGGGCAATTTCCTTAATTCCCTTTCCGTCGCGTGATTCACGGCCTTAATGTGCCCTTGGCCTTAACGCTGCTAGGAGCGAGCGTCCTGCTACATAGTGCGAGGGCCCGCGGGGGCAAAGAGACGCGCGATGAAAGAGAGTGAGGTGAAGGGAAGAGGGCGGAGAACGTACATCATTATGAGGAAGAACGTGGGGACGGAGGGGGAGTAGCCGAGGGACAAATCAAACGCTGAACGTGCGCTACGTCGACGCAGCCCACGGTATGCCAAGGTTAAAGCGACTTAGCGAAGTTTAACGAGTCAGCCTGCTGCCGCCGCCGCCGCCGCCGCCGCCGCTGCTGCTGCTGCTACTGCTACTACTCGCACAAATCGACTCCAATGAAACTCTATGTAAGGACACATGTCACACATGGCAATCCCCCTTTTCTTAGGACTGCTACTGTCTGAATGTTCGATAATCTTCGATAACTGCAAATCTATTATCCCAAGAGACTCGTTCGAATACTACAATTTTGTTCGTTCAATTAGTAATTATGAATGCAGGACGTAGTAAGAATATATTTAACTTCGTTGGAACTAATTCGCTTGGTATGTGGAAGGCTATTAGTCGCAATCGGGCTTCAATCGGATATTTTAAGAGAATTGTTTTAAGCTTGTATGGGACTTGTAGGAATTAAAACCGAGCGTTATAGTACGAGAGCCATCGAAATCCTGTAGCGTTCGAATTGAGCGTAAAATGGACTGGCTTTCAGGCGGTTGGAATGTCTCGAGTCTGAAGCGGTATCTGCCTTCATATAATTATCATTCCCAGTAGAATAAGTCGAGCGTCTCCCTTGCGACTCCCCGCTGACCCCGCTCTGATTCTACTGGCGTAGCACATCCGAACGGCTGAGAGACCAACGTGCTACGCGGCGCGTTCGGCCTTCGGGACTGACCTTCCACCATGCGAGTGAGAGAGGAGGAGGCCACAAACAAATATCGCAAAGAACGGCGTCGCTGAAAAACGACTGGGTGCATTCCAGCGATGCTGAATGGATAAGGGGAAGCATTCGATTCCCAAATAATCACGCCGCTTGCCGAGGCCTCCTCGCCCCTCGTCGGAAATGCGCGATTTTGCAATAGTGCGAATCCCGTGAACACAAACAAACGTCGCCTCTTCCCGGCAAGCAGGCGGCAGTGCGATTCGCGCTGAAATTCCACGAGCATTTCGTCATCGCAGCCGAGTCTCTCTCGCTGGTACTCCCTCCAGTCTTTTTTTTTTATTCCTTTATCGCCCGGCAAAGAGAGCGAGCGGTAGAGGGGATGTAATAAAAGGAGGCGAGCTTCGTAGAAATTGCGTCTGTCGAGCAACCCCCTTTCGACGTTTTCCCGGGAATGCCTGCGGAATGACAAGAGCCGGGAGGATCATTAGACGCTGCCGGGAGCGAGGGAGAAGAAGAGTGCACGGACAGTCTCTCGGCAATTTAAACCAGATGCTGGGCTGAAACTCGGCACGGCGTTCCGGGAAATTCAGTTGATCGTGCTGCCACGTTTACGGCAGCAGCAGCGCTCCTCTCTTCCACGAAGAATGCCTGTGAATGATCGATCCCAAGCCTGGTTGCTCTCCGCTGGCGAGTCTTTACGTAACATGCAAATTCCTCTTAATCAAGCGAGCGCACGCGTGTTCTCGTACCACCGCCGCGATCCGCACATAGATAGAGAGGCATCGCGACGCTTACGTGGAATGTGCATTTGCTGTGCACGGCTTCGATTATGGAAGCAGTACGTGCTTCACGGCTAACGCAGGATAGCCCGTATAATAGATCATCGGGCGCATGATGCGAAGGAACGTGCGCCGGGAAAACTGATTCCGATGCGGCGGCGGCGGCAACGCGAGGTCAGTTTGCCGGATGGCCAACAATTTTCCTCTCTCGCATCATTGGCTGCCGGCTTATTTTTGCATGCCGCTCGCCGAGAAAACACACTCTATCTGCTCGACTCGGTTTCTACTGGGCTGGTATGCAGCCTTAATCAGCGGGATGCTGCACTTCGTGCTAGTTTTTGCGCGGATGAGTAACTTCATAATTCTCGGTTACTGATGTGTCAGGGGCTCGCGAGAGCCGTATTCTTTATAGCCTGATGGAAAAAGGAGCACGATTCAAGCTCTTTCTCGCCTTCGATGCTGGATGGTGTACGAGGAATTAATTACGAACATGCAAAGTCGACCACAGAGTCGTACAGCACGAGGAGTTGTAAAAAGAGAGGAAGGCACGCACTGTGTACGAAACGCGTACGCATTGCAACACGGAAGTACGGCGAAGCAGGCGTGAGCGCGGTCTTCGAGAGGCTGCGCTGGGAAGGCGATACTTCTTCTGCCGACATACTTGAGAACGATTAACCCGTAAAGGTTGCGCAACACTTCGCTCGAATTGGCGGTCACCTTAATTACCGATAATTAACACGAAACCTGATAGGCTCTGCTGGCAGGCATATGGCGCATTCCGTATCAAGGGTGACTCGTCACTGTGATGTCCCAATTTCACGGAAAGTGTGATCTTCTACATTCTTTTCTTTCCCGTCGTTAGCTTTATCACTGGGCTCTTTCCGATCTTAAGAGAGTTACGCCCCGAAGAAACTATGCGTCCTAATGGATTGGGAACTACGGGACGCGTGTACTCTCGTTATCTCTAGCCGAAGGGATGTCGGTGTGAAAAGAATCTGTAACGAAGTGCGAGAAATTCTGTTGGCCCGTGAAGTTTAACGAGCTTTTAATGCTTGGTTGTGCTCGTAGGAAGTGATAATGCCCGATAACGATGTACTCCTTGCTGGTCGCTCCGATAACGCGGTCAGGCTACGATCGTTAGAGAGCACATAGTGTATCTTTAGCTCCTAATATTAAAATTACAGTTATGAAACGACAGAGTTATGAAAAAATCTAATGGCAGCTAAGAGTTCTGACAGTCACTGGCTCGAATCAATCCGTCCATGTACCAGGAGCTAATTGAGAATTTGCTCTCTGTACCTTCATTGTTCCCCTGTCAATGAAATGGCCTGTGTGAAAGGAGTCAATGTACAAGTCGAATGGAATGCGATGATTTCATCCTGCCTTATCTCCAACTACGTATACCAGGCCAACATTCTTTGTATCTTTCCAACTACCAACGAGAATCAAAGTGAAAACTTCCTCGCAGCTTCCTACATCTTAATACCTGATTTTGATTTATATCCCATCTTATTTTAATGTCTGATCTTCCTTAGAGATTGCGCCCATTCAGAACTATACGAGCAGGTCCCAATTTATCCACAACAGATAACATATAAATATAAAAACACTACCAATGACATTAACGAGGGGAAAAGAAGCGCTGCGCAAACAGCTACTATTCAGAAAACTAAATCTACATGGCCCGTCTTTTGAATGATACTCTCAGACAGGGTATTTACGAAACGAACGCCTACGGGCGTCTTTTCGTGAATGTCGTAAACGCACTAATGGCGCGGGCGCGAGCGCGAGCGCGATGGAAAGTAGAAACTCAAGTCACGTTATGGAATAGAAATTGAAATTGCTACCGTAGAGCCGTGAAGGAGGTGCGAAGAGGTAGACGGGCATTCCCATATTTGTTAGAAGGCGAATTTTGCATGCTTGCGAGGAAGAGTGAGATAAGCGAGTGCGGCTATCTTACACGCTCAGTCTCTATTAAAGAGTGCCGTGGCAGGATAGCCGGGTGACAGTCAGCACTTTCACTCCTGGCAGCAAACCGCCGCGGCTGATATTCGTGAAAATGAAGGCGACAGGATTAAGGGGCTTAGGATGACCGTGCGCGCGCACTCCGCACACCGCACCAGAGATATCTCAGGTGACAACGATGACCTTTTCCATCAGGAGAAAGAGATACCAACGACAGCTGCCCACGCTTCTTCGTGCGCTGACCCCCCGCACTCTCTGACGAAATCGTACGCACATTATGCGAGCTGCACTCGCTCTACTGCACGCCGACTTCGAGGAGGTACACGTGCAGAAATGCAAATCTTTTGTCCCACGAACCCGATGATACACAGTATTTCATTTATGACGAATCAATGAAATCAGCAAGGAACGAGAAAAGTTTCCTTAGAACATCCTATGTTTTAATATTTTATATTTATATAATTTAGTTTGGAGGACGGTTAAACTTCTAAACGTAGCAGATTTCGTATGCGATGCTTAGCAGAGTGTGGATAAGGCTTTGTAAAAAAAGGAAAGGTTGGAGAACTCGGCTTCTATCCGCGTGGCTATCCTCTATCGCTCCACTTATCCCTCGAGCAGGCAGCTCTCAGCTGCTAAAATATCGGACCGCTCGAAAGGTTTTTACCGTTACCATTCAAATATCATTCTTTCCTAGTTTTCCGGAGGCGCGCGAGTGCCGGTGCGTGCCTATTGAGAAAGGCCGTAAGGCCCGCACTGCTAACTGGAAATACCAGCCCGCACTCGCTTGTCGAGCGTATAAATCCAAGAATGAGCGAGCGTCTGGTGCGCGCGCGGTGGGCAGAACGCGCGCCCCGAGAAAGATCGGGTGCACGCCTAGTCCCGAGACAGAGAGAGCGTAGGTACGAACATACATATTTTCGCGCCTAGAGGAAATTTATAAGGCACCTGCTAAGATTGATGTACTCGCGGCGGTGCACAATGCCCGGGAGAACTTTGCGCTCGGCCGGTTTAAGCCTGATTCACATCATGCGTCGAGAAAAAATTTGATCGCATTGATTTACACGAGAGCATTCACACTGTCGAGGTGACACTCGGCTCACGCTCGACTGATAGAACGTACTTGAGTGGAAGAGAGAAGCTATCGTGAGTCGAGTTGTAATGTGAACAGACTTTACGGCCTGTGACTGTGTGCGGGGCATAAGGCGAACGAGCGCGCGCGCGCGCGTCGACAGCACGCATGCACGGACAGGGAGAACGTATGCGTTCCTGTCCTTTGCGGGACTTTTCGAGATCGCGGCCTGCGAAGGGCAGGACAGGTGTGGCTATTTGTTTCTTGGCTAGGTGAGACACGGCCCTGAATAATGCCGTCCGTGAGCGGGCGAGTGAGCGAGCGAGCGAACACAGAGAGCCGGCCAGCCATGCGTGGGCATGCAAATCGCGTGGGTGTCCCTCTTCGGCTACCTGGCTCTACCCCAAGGGCACCACTTTCGCATTGCGGACCATGTAGCCGATATCGTGAGCGCATCTTCGCACCTCCAGCGTGCAACTGGTGGCTGGCCAGCTGCAGTTGCGCTCGGGCAACGCCCGCTATCGCAAGGGCGAAAAGGGCGCTCTCGCCAGATCTAGGTGAAGATACGCTTTCAGCTGAGCCAAGCGTAGAAACCGCCCGGTCTCTCTTTCTCTCTTTCTCTCTCTCTCTCTCTCCCTGATCCGAACGCTCGCATCTGGAACGAGGTTGAGCTCATTGCGGCCCGGCGGCTGTCCGCGTGATAATTAATTTTACTTGGACACGGATTGGACCGCGATCTCCTCCGTTTGTCGCGAACATCGTTCGGAGACGCTTCTACAAAGTGTTACTCTCTCAATCGTACCGACATGCTCTGATTACCTTGCGAATTGAGCAACGCGACGGACGCACTGCTCGTGTTAATCCGCGTGCACCTACTCGCGCCGCATTCAATGAGAGTAAAGCCTGATTCACAGTACACGGACGCTCACGCTCGAGGAGAAAAAAATGATTGCTTTGATTTAAACTCACGTTCGTCCGACAAAGATTGAGCGAATGCCGGAGAATTCCTTGTAAGTGGAGCGTGCATTAGTATTGTCACGCTCTTGATAAGCAGCGGGAAATGATAACCCTGGATGAGCCATGAAAACCAAGGAATTCCAGGCTGTTAATTATAAGAAAGCAGTTGGAAATCGGTCAAGCGGTTCACGTGAATCACGATTGCGAGTTACGTTTGGTCGAAAATATGTCCCAAGTCGACATAACACTGACTCGTCTCAGTTCGTCGAGGTCGATCGATTCACCTCGAGTCACCGTTCGCCCATAAGAATTGTGAGTAAGAAAATAATGCCAGTGAGCCCGCTGGAATCTCCGTGTTCGCCTTCGCGGCCCGGTATGCGGCTGTGTCACGACCTAAGAATGTATCGAATTTCCAAATTTGGGAAGACTATTGCTGCCCCGTAATTCGTGCCAGGGTTCTGGCTACGCTCGTGTGTACGCAACATCACGCCTGCTCTCACTCGTTAATGTCAGCCCGGAGCGAGCACACGTCCGCCAATGCAACCATGGATTTTTTTGCAATCCTTTCTTCCCTCGCTTCGAGACCTTATACTTCAAAAGATTCAAATCTAGAATAATGCATTCATAGGTCTTCCTTGAAGAATGTTTCCTTATCGAGTAACACGTGCATTTCACTAAAGAAACTTTATTCCTTAAAAGACAACAGTGAATGCAACTGTGGGAGATCTGTCTGAACTTCAAACTCCAAAAGTGGCGGGTTAGCATATCATCTTCATCTTGCAACGTTAACAATTCGCAGTATGGACTGGGGTTTTTTATCATTTCCGTAGTATGCGCGAAATTCTGTGAATCATCGATTAGGATCTCTCTCTCTGTTTTACCTCGATCGAGTTGTGCTCCAAGAGCACATATCAGGGTGAGCTCGGCTTACGATCGTACATGGGTAAGGACGCCTACGCACCGCGACGGTATATCGAGAGCGCGCGCGCGCGGGCGCGCGACGAAAATATGTGCGGCCCGGCGTATCCTCGCTAATCGACTACTATTTTTGATGCTCGATAAGACCGCGAGAAACGCGATCGATTATCTCGGCAAAGCAGCTGGCACGCCGTGCTGTTTTCTTAGGCCACACTCTGTGACGTAACCCCGCCGGCACCAGCACCAGCACCAGCAGCAAGTGCCTTCCCTCCTTCTCTTTCGCAGGCGCATTCCAGCGAATCGCAATCTGCCAGTAGGGTGTTTGGGCTGCGAGCAGCATGAGTGCGCGATTTCGAAAGTCCTCGCGCTAAATCACTGTCGTCAGTTCAGTCTCTCTCCTACCACCCCGAAAAATACTACTACTTTTACCCCGCACAATACCGATCTCGAATCGATAGCCTATCGAGTCCGAGCAATCTAGTAAAAAGAGACCATTCGGATTTTAAGCGATTTCATCGAGAAGAAGGTTTTGAATTCGTGGCGTATTTCTTCTGCAGGGACGGGTGGGTTCAATGATTCCAGAGCAAGAAATGTATGTACTTGGCGGACGGGGCATGCTGGAGGTCCAACACCAGCCGCCACGACACTACCCAAATCGAGCGGGCTCCGGGCATTCCTGTAGTAAACTATAAACAGGCAGGGCTATACGAGCGCACGTTTTTAGTCGACCACTGGAATGCGAGAGAGGCAGCCGCGAGGGAGAGGAAGGGATTTTTCTAAACACAGATGGCGAGCAGATGCCGCACGTTGCAGCGTGCGCGCCGATTGCGTCCTGAGGAAAGGCGCGTGAGCGAGGGCGTGCCGTGACGGAAAGAGCGGCCGAACCGCCGAGAAAGAGAGAAGGAGTGTGTGTAGTCGGCTCGAATCTCTCTCCTCCGAAGAGACACAGAGGCCGAGGAGAGTTCGCCGAACGAAATTTCGAGATTTCGAGGAACGAAAGTCGATCCGTGGAACGAGAGTATTCCACTGTTGCTCGCGTGCCAAATGTGCAAACAAAAACAGGAACAGACGACGCAACACGACGCTAATCTGTACGCGAACTCTTGGCCGATAGTACGAGAAGAGAAGAGAGAAGGGGTGGGAGGGATGTGCGGGGGTGTGGGCGGCGACGACAAGCGTCAAATTGCTACCCAATTTGCAGCGAACAACTGCCACAATTTCCTGGCCCTAATTGGAGTCATGCCCGGCTTCGCCATCGTACGAAGGACTACTAACCAGTAGATCTCTGCCGCGAGAGAAAACCTCGTGGTGGAATCCTGGCTATTTCAGTTGATATTTCCCGATGATTTGCGAGAGGTGCGAAGGTTGAGCGGCTCGATCGGCCGGCTCGAATGGATCACATCGGTGATTATTCATCTCTGGGGAATTAAAAGTAAATGACTGTGGCGCGGAGTAGCCGAGTGAAATACGAGATAAGGTCGAGGCGTAACGAGGAGGTGGGAGAGGCATAGGGCGACATGAAAATCGAGGGAGAGTAATAGCCGTGTACCATCGAAGAATGCACTAAAAGGAGGCAGCGGGGTCTATTTTTAGGCGGTGCGCTTGCTTGCATGCTCGTTATACATATACATGCATATACCGGTTAGCCCCGTAAGATGCGTCCGTCTCCACATTGCTGCCCACGGCAGCAGAGCTCTCTCGCATGCACACGTACACTCTCTCAAGAGAGCCGTACGCCAAGAGGGCACGTGGAACGTGGAACGAGATACACATAGGCATCTGTTATAACGAGATCTTATTCTTTTGCTCGACGCTGACGAGCACCATCTGCCAGCAGCAGCATCCCTGGTGCGCCGCCGCTGCCGCCGCCGCCGCCGCCTCGTGAATTCGGCGATTCTTCTCGAGAGGCATTCCAGCGTCGTTTCCCTTCTACGAAACCGAGTGGCCCAATTTTTTTCCCCCGCAAGTCAGCCGTCTCCCTCGACTAGGAGCGAGAGTAGTAATCGGGGCGACGTTTTAGCATTTGCTCAAGGCGGCCCCGATGTTGATCTTCCAGATGCGTGATCAAGCCGAAATTATTCCAGCCTTATCTGCGAGTGGCCGACTACGCGACTGGAATGACAGGAACGTCAAGGTTCATGCGCTTCGTTTGGTCTCGCAACACCGGCTCCGTATTATTGCCTCCGTCTCATTCAACCGTCGCTACACGGCGATTCAAAGCCATTGACGTACGTAGACTGGGCGCTCGGTACGCCGCGCGCCAGCGAGATTAATGGGAAAAGTTAATTCGATGACGCTCGAGCTCTTAATGGGCACAAGTAAAAAATAGCAGCACGTACGAATTGATTGGTCTTAATGACGCCGATCGAGGAAAAATGTGGAGTTTGGATACGAGGATGGCATACGTAGTTGATGTAACGGCGAGGAATGAATAAATGAGCAAATCGCTTCCTAAAGCACGCGGCTGTCATGTGCGTTAATCGGCCCAGGAGAAGGCCTGACAGGTATACACGCAAGACAAATCTGCCGGTGGCTGGTTTGCAAGAGAGATCCAACGTAAATCTTGCGAGGAGAGTTGGTGCGAGAGACGACGACGCCAAAGTGCAGCGTTCGCTTTATGAAGTCGACGAAACCACCTGCCAAAGATAGCCCATCTGTCGGGGCAGAGAGCTCCGCTCGAAGGCGGCTGGCCGAAAAAGAAAGGCTCGAGGTGGAGGAGCCGCTTCTCCGCCGAGGAAGAAGAAGAGCGACTCTAATTTCCCGGCGCGCTCGACGCCGACCCTGATCGCCAGATTTCTCGAGTTTTTCGCCGAGGGCGGCGGCCCTGGCGCTTGGAATGCGGGCGCGGCGGGTCTCCGCTGTATGGATATATGTATACGCGCACGACGCGCGCGGGTACACACACTCCGGCGACTTAAGCGGCGCTCACACTCCGCCGAGGTGGTGGTGTGCTGCTGCTGCTCTTGCTGGCCGGCTGCCTCGCCGAGCAAGTACCTACAACCAGAAGAAGCAGAAAGGTTGTCGACAGCTCTCTCGGCGAGTGCTCGCCCCATCAATACGGTAGTCAAAGTATCCCAAGGAGCCAGTCTGCCAGGCTGCATGCTTGACTCGCACCACTGCCAGAAGATACGTACTAAGAAGGTATTACACACGTGCGCCGAACGGCATGGGGGCACGCTACCGCGCCGACAACACTGTGGAGGAGGTGCTGGCACACTGGGAGTCAAAGGGGCACCAACGGCATTTCTGCTCCTGGTTGTACGTAGCCGGCGCGCATACACACCGACACACACACACACAGCCCTGTGAAATCGTACACTCGCTGAATCGCTGGCAAGACTCTGTGGACTCTAGAGTCGGGGAGTAGTAGGGGCCTGGTACCCTTACAAGTCCGCCGGGCGAGTATACACAGTCATACGTACACTCGACTGGTGAGTTTGCATCGGCACACGTGCATAGCACCTACTCGTACGTGTAAGGGTGCACACTCACTGGATCTTGGATGTATTAAACAGCATGGTAGCACGCCGACGACACATACCTGTCTCTAGGATCGATCCACGTCGTTTTCCTCGTGTTGTGATCGATGAAGTAGACCTTTCCGTCGAAGTCCTGAGCGACGTCCCACCCTTCCGGAAGCGGTATCTCGCCATTCCGTCTCCTTGGCATATTTCACTGCGCTCTAAATCCATCCAAAACTCTCTATCACCGAGGAGTCGTCGACGGGCGCATATCTGTGCGCGCGAGCACACACTCCACGAGGCACATGCACAGAGCGCGCCGCGTCGGGAGGCAGCCGGGAGCGAGCGAGCGAGCGAGCGAGATGGTCGCCCTGACACACGGCACTCACGCTCACGCTCCTAACAGAGGGGCCAGGACGGGTGGAGAGATCACGAGTAGTAGAGAGGGCACGCGACGAAGATACACACCGCCCGGCGGTCGAACCGAGACAGAACCGACGTATTGCACACCGACGTCGGGCCTGGGGCATGTATATAAACGCGCGTACACACTTCTTGCACGTTGCGTATACGTATCTTCCTTTTTCCTGCGTATGCGTATGTAGACACGACCGACGACAGACGACGACACGCGCGTCGAACTCTGCTGGTGTTTATGGGTATCTATGTACGTGTGTACACGTATCTATGTATGTATATATATATATTTATGTATATCTGTAGTCACACAAACACACACACACACGGAGACGGGCTCGCGAGCCGCGGCTACTCCGCCATCATGAATACCTCATTATCATGAGCGGAGTGACGTCAGAGTCCCCGCCTTCAGATTCCTCTCGAGCGGAATTCCACCGTTAACATAGCTGCTCGCCCGAAGAAAAGCCCGCCGCTGGTAATCTTGCCCCCGAGACGGTACCACCGTCGCTCTCCTACATTCGTACGGGCGCACGGCCCCTCGGGAACACGCACCACTCTCGCGGCACTCCTCTTTTCCAGATTCGCACTCTCCTCACCTCCAGAGATCCAGCCGGATTGATTCGATATTCGGATATTCGAATGATGGCACACTCTCCTTACCCCTTCTCTTCTCGACGTTCTTTCCTTAGCTCTCACTCTGTCTTCTGTACTTGGGGAACACTCGATCGAAACAAGCAGACTTCGGTGTGAGCAACCTGCAACCCGGTGCACTCTCAGCTGCCGAAGGGAAACGTGCCTTTTCACAAAGTTGAAATAACACGGTGGACTAGCCAGCGGTACACTTCTATCTGTAGACTGTAGGTCCCCTTCGTGCGTTCAAGGTCTTCTCTCAGCGACGGCTTCCGTATTTCGGCTGAACGGCATCGCTCGATCTCACTGATTTCGTAGCGACAATTCCTTGGATCCAGCGGGTCCAGCTGCAGCTGTGTGTACTGGAGGCAGCGTGCCGGTGGATCGATTGCCCGACGATGATCAGTGTGATCTTGTTCAGAATGCTCTTACTGTCTTTGGAAAGGAGAGACTATTCGGCTAGCAGGCCGATTTTGCAGTCACGATGGTAGCTCTCTGAGTTCGACGACGACGACGGCTCGGCATCGGGAACCGCTTTAAGCAATGCGAGAAGCTATATCGCCGGCACCGCCGAGCACATTTCACCGTGCTCCCTTTTCCTCGTTGCACACCGAAAGGCCCGCTGGTATGCGAGAGGCAGCGGCGCCGCGACGTATCCTTCGAGAAATGTCAGAGAATTCGCCAGGCGCGCGCGCGCGCCTCCGGCCAAGTATCGTCTCGTTCCTCCTCGCGCTCCGCTTTTACCCGCTCGCGACGACGTCGGGACACACTCTCGGGCGCGCGCGACCACCACGGCAGAGGAGGAGACAGACCGACAGGCAACACACAACTCTTTCCCGTTGCAGCGCTCTTCGCTAGAACACGTTCACGGGGGTTCTCGTCACCGCGCTGAAATTCCACACTGTCTCGTGCGCCTCCTAGATTGCCAAGAATACGCGCAGCAGGCCGCTCTTTAGTTTCGACGATACTACGACCTCGCGCCAGCTACGAGCATGCCGAGTGTTTGAAACATGCCACTGAACGTTCATGCCGTGTGCGCTTGGTAATCCTTCTTTCTCTCTCTCTCTCGCTCTTCCCCCTCCTCTCTCCCTTGCTCGTGCTCCTTCCTACCGCCCGCACCCGCTTCTTCCGCGCACCATCGTGCTCGCGCACATCGGCCAGACCCGAGTATAGTCCCCTCTTGGCCTCCGATATCTCGCTCTCACCCGCACCAACCTGCTCTCGCTCCAACAAGGCCCGTTCCCTCCTCCGGCAGAAAGCTCTCGTGTCTCTGACCGCTGCACACGAACGGCACCGGGAACGGACGAACGCTGATGCCCTTTCGATTGCTTCGCATGCCTTCCGACCCGATGCGCCACCGTACGAACCGTCAATGCAGGTGCATTCAGGAGCAGCGAGCATGCGGCGGGGCCACCGGGACGGATCGGGCCCGATGCGTTATTCTACCATCTGACGGCGCCCCCTTCACTCAAACCAGTCTAAGCTTCACTGGCATTTGCGCCAATTACCTCCTCTTTTTCACCCCCTTTGTCGCGTTCTATCAGCTGACCACGCAGCCTCCAACAACTCTAATTTCCAAGCAGACCAGAACCTGAACGCTATCTGTTCTGCGCGCGATTCTCTGCCTTCCCAATTCCTGGCTAAAACATCATTCAAACAGCCTTCGTTCGTGAAATCTTTTTGGTGTTTTCGATGTGATACCACAATTGATTTCTACTGGTTTTATAGTATCAGTTGATAGTGACTGCCACTTTAGGCGTATGGTCTTACCAACGATGCTCGACTGTGCTTTACTTGTAGGTGAGAATTCATTGTAGGATGCAATCACTTACTCTCAGGGCCATCTCTTAATTGTATTCAAAGTTTAAATTAAATTGTAACACGTGGGGGTCGCTTGAATCGGCGCACCTGGTAGTTGGTTCGTGCCTGGTGTGCGCCCGCCATTGCTTGTATGCCACTGCTCGATTATCCGCCACAGCAAGTGATCACGTTTTAGCACATATGTGTGCGCATACGTGCGTGTGGGTGCATACCGCTAGGATCGCGTAGTACGAATTGCATGTAACATAATTGCTTGATTAATCTAAACTCTGGGGCATCGCAGTTAACCAAGCCGGTGTACTGGTGGGCAACTGTACAATACGTGGCCGTCCATGAAGCGAATTTAAGAAGGGAACTTTGCCGCTAGTACAGAGATAATATGGCAACATCAGAGAGCGATGATTTCGAGAGTGCGGACGAGGAACTAAGCCACGATACATCCTCCAAGAGGAATTATCAGCAGCAGCAATGGTCCTCGCCAACAACGATCGGATCTGAGTCTGACGATGATACCGAATACGTGCCGCGCACACCACGTACACCGTCATCTTTTGTCCAGAAAACGGAAAGATTTCCCTCTGCCAGACCAGCTGGTAGGACAGGTGAAAGGACACCTGCCAAGGAGGCAACGAATCCCAAAGAGCAGAGTAAATTAGGTGAGGAGAAAAAAGAGGAGACTGTTAATGATGTCGGCGATTCCTCTGCCAACATACCGAAAGAGAGTGAGAAGTCTCCTTCCACGCAAGAGAAATCTTTCCGAAGTCCGATTGAAGAAGAAACTAAGGAGAAAAGTCTTCCGAACGAAGATGTGCCAGTCACAAAAGCGGAGCAGAAAACTGATAGCGATGTGCGTCCTACGAAACCTAGAAGGGAACCTAGAGAAAGAAGGGCCGTTGGTACAAAGAAGCCAGGAGGAGCTCATAAATTGGGCGCCAAAAGATTAGGCACTAAGATTTCGCCGGATAATGACGTCGCCGAGAAAGAAGTCGTATCTAAAGCTGATTCTGATATCAAGAGCAGTATTGTGGCAGAAGAATTGACTGAATCAGATATGCCTGAAGAAATGAAATCTAATAAAAAATTTAAAGAAATATTCAAACCTGAAGGTTGGGAAGGCCTCACAGATGAGATACCTGAGGAACTCACTGAAGAAAAATTGAAACCTGTCCTGGAAAGGTTATCTTTAGCAGGAAAAGAGACAGAGAGTAATTCTGGTGGTTGGGGAGGATGGGGCAGCTGGGGTGTTAGCTCCATAATTAACACAGCTACAGCTGGTGTATCTACATTGACCAGTCATGTAACTCACGGTTTGACATTGCTGGAAGAATCTATAGGTGTCCCAGAGCCAATTGAGCCAGATGATAGTAAAGAGGAAGAACAGGAAACTCCTGAAAATGACCAACAAGTGCCTGAAGAAGCTCAGCCACTTAGCAGCTTTGGATTTGGCAATTTTATATCCGGTGTATCTTCCATAACAAAACTAGTTGAATCAACTGGAAGTAAAGTCATGTCTGGTGGCTTGGATACATTAGAAGCCATTGGTAAAAAGACAATGGAGGTACTGCAGGAGGGTGATCCTGGGTTAAAGAAAAAAAGAGCATTTTTCTTGAACGAAGGCCAAAAGCCTAATTTGTCACAAGTGCTCAGAGAGGCAAAGGAAAAAGCAGACACTGCTGAGAAATCAGTTGAAGAGAAACAAAGAGCAAGAAAGATACATTTTGAAAGTCTGTTTGATGATTTCCAAGGACTTGTGCATTTGGAAGCATTAGAAATGTTGTCTAAACAAAGTAATATTAGGATGCAACAACACCTTATAAATCTGGAAGGCTCTGAGTTAGATTCCATTCAGGAGACTCTGGAGGAAGTTAAGGAGCTCTGTGATCTGGGTGATGAAAATGAGGACACAGATGACCAGGATGAAAAGGACCTGAAAGTGAAATTAAAGGAAGCTTGTAATGATCTAGGTGTAAATATATCTTACACAGAAAAAGTGTGTCCTGTAAGTTATCTATATGTGGGTACCTTAAGATATGTTGATGGTTCTATAATTGATAGAGTTATATTAATTTTAGGTTTGGGAAGAGTCTGAGTCATACTTGGCTTTACCACTGACACATTCAGATCAAGAAATATTTGAGTATGCTGTCTCTACCTTAGCAAAATTCACAGCATTTTCTGTGGAGCGATTCCATAAAACAGCTGAACTCATCTTAGTGAAAGAACGACGAAGCACTGTTAATGAAGCTGACGCACTTGTTCAACTAACGCATACTCTGTCTCACCAGATTGGAGTACTAGCCAATATGTTTTGTGATACCTTAAATGAACTTGCCAAAACATCTGAGAGATCTGATGATATTAATGCTAATATAACAACAATCTTTATGGAGGTGAGTATGCTGGATATTGTGTTTACATCATCAGCTGTTTCTGTACTTGATTTAATACAATATTCTTTACAGGCAACAAATGCAAGTTCTTATATCCAAGATGCTTTCCGATTGTTAATCCCAATTGTTCAAGTGGGTGCTATTTAAGCCATACATCTATATCTACTACTTTTTATGTTTTATATTTATGTGCAATGAAAAGAGTCTATCAGCAATATGATGTAAAATTCATTTCCTTTGTTGTCCTATTGACACAGCATGTTGGAAGTAGTGTATTAAAATGTAGGGACCAATTGACGATTTGACCATTTTGATACTAGGTACTTTTCAAATAGGTACTAGGTATTTTTCTTTTTACTTTCATACAAAATTATAAATAACTTAGATCGCAATAAAACGACAATATTTCATACGAGTCTCAATTTGTACGCATATATGAAAACGTCGCACCTTGAGCAACAATAGAAAACATTCCTATATTACTAAAGCGAAGAATAATCCACATTTAATATTTCCCTCTTTTATTGCCAGTGGGAGGTTTCTGTAGCTGGAAACTTGATTCACTTGTTGATAAAGGTGCTGTAAGATTTGTAGGTGTATTAAAATTCAAACTGGCAGTTGGAGGTTTCAAGGGCAACCCTACAGTAATATTAGAAGCAGTTGGTGGTGGTATTGCGTTTCCCCAAACTGTAACAACATTATTTTCCTTATTACTGTTCGGCTACCACGAAACATATTATGGTCATGTGCACGTACAATAGCCAAGGCTGCGTAAAAACTCCCAGCAAACAAAGGCATTAGATAATTAGTATGTTAAGCATATAATGTAGCTATTGTCACACTTTCACAATTTAGTCGTACACCGGCATATAAAATTGGCAATGTTTATATCAATTATAGTGATAAGCATGTCGCTATTGTCAATAATGTTACATACATTCATATTAGATCTTATGTTAATTCACAGTTTAGTTGTTTCATTCCACTTTCCGTAACCAACAACAAGGCAAAAGCAATTTGAAGAACATACAGGGTAAAGGTCATTGGTTATAAAGCACAAACTCAAATATAATTTACATATTCGCCCTTTTTCGTTATGGTGAGGCAAAGTTTGACGCCACAATACATTCATATGAAATTAGCAACATGATTCCAAGTTAGCCAGGCAGATTAAAAATTAAATCCCGCATCGTTACCTCTATGCTGTCAACATAAAAAAGCTAAAGTGAAAATTGTATACCTTAACTAATACACAGACCCTACTCAATTCCTGCAAAGGCAAAATGAGAATAAAATGAGAGAAATCAAAACATAAGTAAAAAATATGTTCACAAGTAAAGGGGTCGCAGTCAATTTCACTATTAAATTTCGTTAATTCTACTGCGATTTATGAAAGATCGATATATTGTTAGTCTACCTCGTACTAGATCCACGCAAGACCTGAAGGTAGGATACATATATGGGATAGTTTTCTCAATAGGAAAATGTTTAAAGGATATCGCTTTTAGTGTGAGGATAATTTATAAGTAACATGCTTAGTTATTTACCTAAAGGATTCCGGGTCTCATAACTTGTTGGTCGACTGGAATTTAGAGCTGTCGACGACAAAAAACTTTTATTTCCTAAATCAACAGAAAAGATCATTGAACAACGGTAGAAATATTGAAATGTGTACAGAATCATGTGCCATTATTGCTTATTACCTGGACTAAATGGCGTGGGACCACTGGTAATTTTTCCAATACTACTACGCGATGCTTTACTCGTTGCTTTAACGTCATCGAAAACATTTGTATTGTCTTTCAAAACATACTTTCTAAAGTTCAAATATTGTTCTTTTTGTTGCTGCACTTTGGAATGCACCACTTGCAGTTTACCGGCTACAGCTACTAATGATTCGTGTAGCTTGCTCATAGCCATTGAGAGCTCTGGAAATGATATTGTATGATCAAATCGGGTTTCAGGTTTTACCGATCAAATGATTCCTTATTATAAAATACCTTGAGGTGTTAGCGTTTTAGGCGTCATCATCGTTTGAATATGTTTCTCAGTCGTTTCTATTTGCGATCTAAATAACATTAAGTCATGCTCAAAATACTCAACCAATTCCATAAAAAAGATAAGTGGTGCATTATTTTCATATTGCAATCCTGGTGGAGTATCATGAGTTCTTTGTGCTATTTCAGCATTTTGCAATGCCTTTGCAGTATCTTGCTTCAGTTTGTCTGCAGCGGATCGATCACGCTGTACAGATCCAGCCAATGTGGTTAGCATTTCCATTAATGAAGCTGTATCTTCTGCACATCGATTTAATGGTCTTGCTGAACCTCTTGCAATGTCTGAAGATAAGACTTTCTGGGCTTTTACAAATGACCTGCATTCACATACAATATAAGCACTCTTTTCTTTCCAGCAGTATTCTACATGTATCACATAATACCTTACTTGAACTTATCTATTATTTGCATCAATTCTTGTGGCCACAGGTTGTCCTTAGCTGCCACTGGACTGTTACTCCCTTGTGAAAGGCCCTTATTACTCACAGATATATCTAATCCACCTAAACCTTTGTTTGCAGTGGTAGTTGTTACTGTGGTTGCAGGTTTAGAACCTAATAGACCTCCACCCCCAGTAGTTCCAAAAATGGATGCTACATTTAAGGAAAATAAATATATTGATACAATAAACTATAAAATGAAGAATAAAATATGCTATTGAGGTATACATACTTGAAGTAGTTGGAGCACTAAATGAAAGTCCTCCAATTCCTGATGCAGTTGACATTGCTCCAAACGAAAGGCTAGTAGTTGTAGCAGGCGCATTAAAGCTAATACCAGTAAATAACGGAGCAGAAGTAGATGGAGTTGAAAATGTGCTTGGAGCAGATGATGTGGTAGCTGTATTAGACCCAAGAACTAGTCCACCACCAGACTGTGCCATGGTTGAAGCAACTGGTGTGCTCCCAAATCCAAAAGACAATGTGCTACTTGTCGTTGCAGGAGTAGAAGCTGCTCCAAATGTCAGTGTACCAGCTGGTGTAGTTGTCCCAAACCCTGTACTGTAGGAAGTCAGTGTTATAAAAAGATTAATTACTTACTTCATGTTTAATATTGTACGTTCTTCGGTTACTTAATTACTAGGAGATCTATCATATCTGAGGTTAATACCCCAACGTGATCGTGCAGTACTTACCTCCGCGGCGTATTGAATGAAAAAGGCGTCATATCTGCTGCTTGACTAACAAAGTTTATTATGAGCACTGTCTTGATGGCAACTAGGAATTACTGACAATGCTAAAAGAACTCTATTCACTGACTTGTAGCAGCAACCCGCGCTTTGGTCGTAGAGGTTGCGCCAAAAACTTTGTATACTACTGCAGGCGCTGTTGTAGAATGTCTAGTAATAGCACAGACCGGGTAGTAGTGCAGAATATACCGAGCAAGTATGGGATTGAGTGGCCACCACGCTGAATTACCAATGTGGCTAAAATTCTGAGTATAGTGGTGCATTCTGTAGGAACTGTAATGTAGTCTGTGGTAGTAGCGAACTGGTAACAGAAAATATTACCATATCGACTGACAATAACAGCAGGAGTATTTTGATGATGTTCGTAAGAGGCCGCTAATTGCTGATTCCGTCAATGAAGACGGAACATGCCGTGTAAAGTGTTGATATCCAATTGATATGGAATTGTGTGTATTAGATATTTGTTTAAGCTTTTTTCGTTAGAAGTTTTTGTGAATAGCAGTGTACAGTGTTCAAAGAAACGTTTGTAATTCATCGCATTATAAATCAACCCTATTGAAAGAAATCCTCTGTGTTCTCCTATCCCTAACCCATGTCTCAATGTACTGAACTTTGAAAGTGATTTATAGTATTAATAAATGATGGCAATAAGTGCAATTACTCGTTTTGTAAACCTACAAACTTTGGTGAAAAGTACCAATGTTAATTCAACAGTCTGCACTTCATATCTAGCTACTGCAAAGCATTTGGTAAGCCTCTTTTCATATCTGCTCTGTAATAGCCCTCTCATATAACAATATAAATGGTTTCTATAAACACTGAATTGAATACTAGAATGCGAGATCAAAATTCAGTGGCACTCCCACAAATTTGGAGACAGTAAATGAAAAGGAGGAGCAGTCATTTCAACATAAAGATGCACCTTCTGAGAAACCTGCATATATGAGTGCTCAAATGAGAAAATACTTGGAGAAAGCCAAGGCACATGGTACAGATTAAATTTCAATCTTTGTTTTAGGTAAATCTTGATTTGATTTAATGTCATGGTTCATAAATTTCAGAGGATTTCATGAATACACAAATTGCTGAGTATGAAATAGGCTTAAGGCATCTGGCTAATATAATGGGTGAAGATGTAGAAACCATAAAAAAAACTGGTGCAAAGGTAGGAGACCTTAATCATTTATTCAGTTGAATGGCACTTTTTTACTATCATATATAGCATAAATACATATTCATGTATCTTTTATTACAGAGACATATTCGGTACCTGTTTCCATCAGGTTTGTATGAGAAGAAGGCAAGGCCCATACTTGAGCACCCAAGCGTACTATTTCCAGTTCAGAAAGATGCTGAATTTGATGTTACTGGCAGACCGCATCATGCCTTCTTTTATACAATAACTCCAAAGTATTATAAACTGCTTCATGTAAGGAGTCATATGTGTGTGTAAAAAATGTATATTGTAACAATTGCTATCAAGTACTTCTTTTGTTTATTCAGGATGTGGTAGAGTGGTTTGAGATTTTAAATAACATGCAAGATAGAGAGAACATATATAGGAATACATCTAAACTAGAAAACAGGAAACTGTTAGTGAAGTTTTATTAATAATAGTATTACATTTCACTGTCTTCAATATTGAATTACTAATGTGTTATACTAATCATTGTAGGGATTTGGAACAATTAATACCAATAGCAAAAGAAAAGCTGGAGCAAGAGTTACTTGAGCCACTTTCACCCAAACAGTATGAATACTTCCTTACATCTATGGAGAGACTTATAGACCACCCATTCTCAAAAGATGCAATTGAATTTGTGACAATGTATTACAAGCCTAGAGCAGAGGAAAAAACTGCTATTAAGATCCTTCCGGTAAATTTCATTTCATCATTTAAAAGTTTCCATTTTCATTCTAATGAAATGGTCACAACTACTGCACTTGTGATTTTTTTTATTACAGGTCCAGTATGACGAAGATAGGCGTCCTTACGTGAAAGTCTCAAGTGAGTTTTCCATATTGTAATGCAATGTAACTCTTTTGAGTGGGGAAGTAATGGTCTTACGTGTTTTGTAAACGCGAATCGTGTTAAAGATTGTTCGAGGAAATCTACTCGTGGTGAAGTTGTTGTGTATGGCGATGGTACTGGCAAGATCGAGATCAATGGGCATGATATTTCATATTTCCGAGAGCATCATTTCCGAACAGAAGTGAGTACAAACTATACATTTAAATTTTTACATGTAACTATGTAAAAGTATACGTATGATTGCAATCGCGTGTGTTCTATAACTGAAGTGAATAATATTTAAATAAAACATGTCAGTGATAAGTGGTGATTTTGTGCTAGTGCAAGTTAGACAGTGATATTATTTTAAAATACAAAAGTGGCTTCAATGCAAGAAGATGCGCGAGAGAAGGAAGGTATGTATTTATTAAAACATGTTGTGACATATAGCATAATGGTGAACAGTAACGCAGGGGAATGCAAAAAGCATTAATAAGTCGGCGTTCTTGAACACTTTACGCAAGTTTATACAAGAGAGACAGTATAGTGATATACTGACATACGTGATCTTCGTTATCGACGTCGCATATGACATGCTGTTCAAATCTTTGCTCAGTTACAGTCTATTAAAGAATCTATTATTACAAGTTTCGGGGCACAGTTGACAATTTGTTTTATTTATCGACAATTTTGATTGGAATGTAATAGTGCAGAGTTGCATATTCACCCCTAAACAGAGTCAGTCCACAGCAGTAATTCTTTACATTCATTTTTATTATTGATTGTAAATATGTTAATACAGTCAGTATGTTACATTGATTCACGAGAATGAAAATTGAATACCGCGATAAATAAAATACACTTTTTTAAAAGAGTGGAATAATTTGTGAAGCAGAGACAGTCCTGTCAGAAGAGTACCGATACGGACGGTTTCACTGGTTCAGCTCGCTCAGTCGTGATCGGGCTTTCGAACGGAGCGATCGGTTACGATCTGACTGGGACAGCTGTCACGAGTATCTGCGGTGTAGCGACGCGTCAGTTATCACTTTGACCGATCGAATTCATCGCGATTCATATCAAACACGCGTGTCCGTAACATCGGCATATCGGTAAGAAATCCCTCATCGCTACTTTCTCTCCATCTTAGTCATTTTATTTGAGTGACTGCGAAAGAAAATCACGTGTGGTCTCATTTTTTTGCGGAACTCGTTCGTTATCGAGCGTGTTGCTTTAGAAGTCGAGATCAATTATTAGGCCTTGTTATTGGAATCAATTCGATATTGGAAAATTAATCTCGAAGAAAAGGTTCTTGTGTGATACCATCGTCCGTATTATAGATCATAATTAATGCGATGCGCACTTTCGATAGATATTTGTTTAAGTATTGTCTATGAGATGTACATAAAATGTTTAATTTGTAAGTTGCAAAAAATGAATACGAGTGGAGATTAGAATGCGTGCCAAATTGAAATAGTGCGCAATTTATGATATAAATTTATAATCGTTCCGGTACCGATACTTCGCGAAGGTATCTGACTGGTTATTAATCAGCCGACAGGGGGATTCGTATATTTCTAAAGGTCACAGGTCTTTCGGCCCGTTGAGGAGACGCATACAAATTCGACAGAAGTTCTCAACGTTTGCCATTAATTAATTAAATTTTTGCACAATGCTGCTTGTGTTAAATCTTGGTAAAAATTCTCAGATTTTAAGAAACATTTGTTACAAGAATATGTTTTCGCGCATGTTTCGATTCCAGCGGGGAAATACCCTCTGCGCTGAATCCCAAAAAGTAGTTGTATACCTTGAAAACGGATTCGGAAAAAAGGCCTTAGCATTCAGCGAAAACAGACATTCCGGAACGTGTCAATTCATCCAACACCTCTGACATTACGTCAAGTTACTAAAATTCCAAACGTATTACAATCTGTGCTGGAAATAAGTCCGTTGAAAAGTGAGACCTACTTTCCTCATGAATTTGACAATGATACTGACCCGTATATAAATAATAGCGGCCGGGACGACTAAAGATGTGACACTCGCTTCTTACCAATTTATTTGCCCGATTTTCCAATTGACATTCGCGTCTTACGCGATGTCTGTCGTAGTGAACTTCGACGTCATCGAGACATTCATACGTGTGTGTACGTGTATTCCGATTAAACCCTTACAATTGTTCGTAGTTATGTATTAATTGAGGAAATACCAAAACTTTGCCTCGTACAGATACAATCTGGGCCGACTGTGCACTGATTTCCAAACATCTGTCTATATACACGAGTTTACTAAATACGTCTTTCTAAATCAGACCTAGGAGCTTAATAAAGAAAGACACACTGATTCTCTTTCGTGTAACTTGTATACTTCAGCACGATCATTTAGACTTCAATTACACTCCAATTCGAACACACTGATCTCTCACGCAATACTTGGTACATAGGAGCCAAACGGACTGACTGCCACTTGTCGTTACAACTGATTCCGCCCACAACGCTGTCTTTTAGACCAGGAATGTGATCGTCAGACTTTCCAGCAACAGCAAGGATGACCGATCCATCGAAGGCACCGTCGGTGCCTTCACCCTGGAAGAAAGTCCAGTTGGAGAAAGTCATCAATATGGAAAAGGGTACTGATTCTACACCAAGCAGTCGGAAAAGTAGCAAGCTGATGACTTCTATGATCTTGACACGATGGTTGGCATCAAGCAGCAAGAACGACCAAGAAGCAGATACTTGGTGCTCTGATGAGCAATCTATAGAATTCGGTACACCGCCACCGATAGAAGAACCGCATTGTTATTCGATGTGCGCCACGGAGAGCTCCTACACCGAGGAGATCGATGGTGCGCTGCGAGTTACTAAGGAGTTAGTTAAGAATATTATCGTAGAGCATATGAAGTACGTGCGAGGAAGAGTTCAGTTACTAGAAGACCTAGAAACCGGCAAACTCAACGTACAAGATACCGAACATACTAGAAAAGCATGCAAACCGGCAGAAATCAATGCTCTCCTATTATGCGCTTGTTATTTAGCGCGAGCAGAGATTGTTACTGGCCTACACAAGTGCGGCGCGGATTTAAATCACACTGAGCATGGTCACGGTTTAACCGCCTTGCATTTCGCTGCCTTCAGCAATTCCTTGGAGATCGTGCGATACTTAATAGGAAACGGAGCTAACATAAATTTGAATCAAAGCCACACTGCTTTCCACTATGCTGCCTTCGGCAACGCAGCCGACGTAGCCAGGCACTTTCTTCAACAGGGTGTCACTCAAGAGTCCCCTTTAGGCGAAGAAAGCGTGCTCCACGCTGCCGCCCGGTCCAACGCACTCAATGTCCTTCAATTATTAGCGCCGAATAACCCGATATTGAATCAACTTGACTCGAATGGATATGCGGCGATTCATCACATAGCGGATAAAGGCAGTCCGGCATGCTTAGCTGTTCTTCTCGAAGCTGGTTGCGAATTGGATCTCATGACTAGAAAGGGTGACACGGCATTGCACCTCGCCGCTGAGTCCAGCTGCGTGGAGAACGTCACTCAATTAGTCGAGAAGGGAGCGAACGTGCATCTGAAAAATCATAGGGGGCACACCGCCCTGCATATCGCATCGCGAGTCCACTGTCTCGAGTGCGTGGCAGTCCTCTTGAGAAAAGGTGGCTGCGATCCAAACACCGAGGACAATGATGGACGAACCGCTTTGCACCTTGCATTAGGAAAATCCCTGCTCGCGAACGACGTGACTGAATTTCTTATAACGTGGAGGGCGGATGTGAACAAGATCGACAAGTACGGATACACTCCGCTTCACGTAGCAGCCCTCAATGAATTGTCCGAGTGCGTGGACCTGTTGATCCAGCATGGAGCGGATCTAAGTGCGAAGACCCAGGGCGGTACAACAGCTTTGTCGATAATTTTACGCAAGACTCCGACGTCCCTTAATGTCTTCAAGCAAAGACTGGACGCTTCGATCAGTCTACAACAACATGGATCGGCTGCGGGAGAGGTGGAGCTTAGGATTGATTTCCATCCATTGCTGTTGCATCAGCAGCAAGGTGAAGTCGGGTATTTGGGGACCTTCGTGAAGGAAGGATATAAAGAGATTCTGGAGCATCCACTCTGCCAGTCCTTCCTCTATTTGAAGTGGCAAAAGATCAAGAAGTACTATTACGGCAGATTGCTCTTCTATCTATCGTACGTCCTCTTGCTGACGAGCTGGGTGATAACAGCCCTGGCGCACAATTGTTACAATGAGTCGCATGGCATTCTCAATGAGGGTCGACCTCCCTTTTGCCCCAATACCACGGCGATAAATAGCTTCTTCCACAGACATCCTGGCGCCCTCGACATAGAGTGCTACGCGCTAATTGCTTTTACTGTGCTTGAAGCGGCGCGTAAATTAACTGGCATCCCTACGTACCTGACGATGCGACAGTTCTTCAGCCAGGCTGAAAATATGGTCGAGTGGTGCGTGGTCGCCAGCGTTTTCGCGACCTCGTTCATTTATACCGGCAGAACTTACGCCTGGCAAAGTCACGTAGGCGCGTTCGCCGTACTATGTGGCTGGAGTAATCTTATGTTAATGATAGGACAATTACCAATTTTTGGAGCATATGTCGCCATGTTTACTAGTGTCCAAGCACAGGTTTTTAAACTACTATTGGCCTATGCTTGTCTTTTAGTCGGCTTTACCGCAAGCTTTTGCGTTATCTTTCCACGTTCAAAGGCATTTAGTAGCCCTCACATAGGTCTGATCAAGGTCCTCGTGATGATGACTGGTGAGTTGAATTTCGAGGACCTCTTTTTCCCGAGGGAGGAGGATGGTAGGTCAGAATCAGGCAGTACCTCTTGGATCCTCCTTCAAGTATCCGCTCAACTATCCTTCGTGTTGTTCCTCCTATTCGTTACGATAGTCCTGATGAATCTGTTGGTCGGCATTGCGGTTCACGATATAAAAGGCCTGCAGAAAACCGCCGGTCTGGCGAAACTGGTACGGCAAACCAAGCTGATTTGCGATCTCGAAACTGCACTCTTTCTTAGCCTGGTGCCAAAACACGTGACAAAGTTTCTCCATTGGACCACTTTGGTACTGCCGTCGCCGATGCGAGCAGTCCTTACGGTTCGACCTCTGAATCCCAGAGAGACCAGATTGCCCCGAGACATTCTGGTCGCCGCGCACAAAGTAGCCAAAGATCGCAAAAACATGATGATGAGCAGTTTGTCCAGTAGAAAGAGCACCGCCTACACATTCCTCAGGTGTGACCCGCACACAAAGAAATGCGAGCGCATCCCTGAGGAAAATGCTCCCGTGGAATGCAAGAATGTCAAGGATGAGATGTCTGAGCTACGAAGAATCTGCGAAAGGAATCATAAACTGATTCAGGATCTTGTCGTGGTCCTCGCGACGGATAGAAGATACCCTTCGGACACGGATGAGGATGAGTGTGAATAAACTAGTCGCTGCAAGTAGTCGATTTTGTGCAATACTCTCGTTGATCGAGTGCATTTTTTCATTATACAAGCTATGAGTCGCTCGCGTAATGCCAATCATACCTTTCGCGAGCGTCACTCCACCTTCCTAGATTTGCTTCGATAATGGTGTTTTTTATCTCTAATGTTTAATTCGGAGCGTGAATTTTAGTCTGGGATTATCCTGCGTGCGGGATTTTACTTACGACGATTTTTAATGTTCAATCGGGCGTATGGTGATTCGACCGAAGGGTCATCGAATAAAAAGATTTTTTATGGCGATTTGTTGTATGGAGATCATTGTAATTATAGTTGGTAAGAGAAAATATATACTTGTTTTTTTACACTTTACTGAATCTCCTCGAACTTAACGCTCCGAGCGTGTGGAGTTCTTTTTTCCAGAGATTCAGTCTCTATTCTGCGAGTAAATGATCGGAGTGAGGAGCGCCTGACTTATTTATAGGGCGATGGTGGTGGGTTAAGGAACTGAGCTTTACGAGTTTGATATCACGTATTCTCGTGATTTCAAAATCTAAGCGTTACTGTGAACTCTGTATATCACGTGACGCAAGATTTCTAAGGGTACCGATGGAAATAAAAGCGAACGAGAGTAGAATGTAAAATCGCATTGATACCGATACAATTCTTGGCACGATTTATCTCGTAATCATTTAATCAAGCAACACTAATTGTAAATCTTAGAAGGAAATTTTAAGGAATGCTTCTCACAAACAGGGATAAAGGTTGAATAATTATATATGCAAATCGGGGGGTTTCACAAGAAATAGTCAATTTGCTGTTCATCGGTCATCGTCAGAAATGTCTGTTACAAGTTTGGTCTGGAATGATGGCCTATGATTTGGCAAAATGTACAATACTCGGAAGACGTAAAAACGTATTCCTGAAATTGCATTCGAATTCGATCGATGATGTTAACGGAATGATACGAATTTAAATGTATTATACATCGAATGGCTTAAAGAAATCAGAACGATATTGACGGCCTGATCTCTTCTAAGGAAGTGGCTGCCACCAGCCGTGCGGTGTCATCGTTTCCAAATAACCCCGTCGATTCTCGGCAAACGTTTTGAAGAAAACAATAAACCTACTTTAGGTTGGGCAGGAGACATCATGGCCGCGAGTCATTGATATTCATTGGGACGTTACGAATTGCCTACAACTAAGGAAAAACCGGTTTGACCGCGTAGAAATTTGCCAGGTGAGTGACGGCTAGCCCAAGCACGACCCGGTCATTATTAATGGATAGGCTGAGATCGAACAAGGACACACGGGCTTTCGGCTCTCGCGTGTAACTAGGTTTCACGTGTGAGAGCGAACTTAAGCCTGATGAACACGTAAAGAACCTCACATCATCGCGATCGTTCGAGTAGTTGGGTTCACTACGCAGCGTAACTGCTAGTGTCTCCTCAAAACTTTCAAACATTATCAAAATATAATTTCTCTCTCGGTCAATTCTATTTTTCGTTTCTGGGATAGTCGCAGTTGTGTTGCATACACGTTGTAACAGTGTTTCCTTGTATACTGCAAAGTCGCTCGCTTTGTATGTAGCTATTAACTTTGAAATGAGCAATTAGTCCTACGGCGATAGGCGAACATTTATGAAGACGGCGCGAAGTCGTAAATGTAATCACGCGTGGAAACATAGTGGCGGAAGGAAATGATAAACCTGAAGGCATCGCAAGGGTCCTTGCCGCAGTGTGTTAACGCCGATACGAAACCCGAGACGACGGAATGTCGGTCTCTAAACGAGAACACGTGCAAAACTGTGATCATCTCATTGGCACTAATCCCTCGGAACTAGAGTGGTCATCGGGATGCTGACAACGACACCAGCAACGTATTAAGAAGATCATCCAAACACTACGACTTCAACTTCAGCGCAGAACGGACGAATAGTTTCGCAACCGAAGTGTGTCCGAAGAGACTTCTGCAATCAGACATTCACTAAGCCTCGCGTGGACCACTTGGGATAAATGTGTACAAGGATTGCATAATGCAAGAAATAATGCCGCAGGGAAATCGAAGAAACAATATTTTGTTTTGCATGCACACGTTCGCGTACGCATAAATACGTATATTCGGTGTCCTGAGACCTTTAATCTTGGCACGTAGATAACAGGAGACTAGGTTGCATCCATTATTATTACCCCAGCAGCAATGACAGCCTCATATGACTTCATGTAGAGATAATACCGCACTTCTCGCTCAGCGGCCAAGCAAGTGCGAAAGAGTTGATTTCTCGGAAGCGAATTAATGCCTTCTTTCCGTACTGATTGCGATTATCCATCATCTCTCTCGATTTGTTGATATCACCGGCAGGGGAGAACTACCAAATCAATTTATATGATAATGATCAAACGTTGCCACTTCGGCACGTAGTGACAATAGGAACGATAGTACGACGGAGAGATAAGATTGCTGATCTAGTCCAGACAAATCCTTGTGAAAAGTGCAGATCTTAATCGAGCTTAAAAGCCCCAAGTGGGAAGATGGCACTATTAAAAACAGGTGGCTGATGTCGGACACCGGTTTCTAAGCAGCGGTTCTTCAAACGGGGATCGCGACCTATTTATGACTTTCTTCTTTCAAGTCTATCGCTCGGGGACAAGCTCTCGAAGAGCGGGGAAGGAGATCGGGTAGATCAAAGAGACTTGACGAGCATGTTTTACTTTCGAAGTTGTTGGGTCTCGTTTGTGGGGAGTTAGCCTGTCGATTCCGTATAAAAGACGGCGAGTCCACCACCCTATGCATCATACATAAGAGGAGTGCACACAATTCGGCCAATGTAAGTCACTCGGGCGAGTGACACCGGTAGCCGCGTGTACTGCAATGACGAGAGTGTTCTTATAAAGTGATTTAAACGACTGCGGGACGTGACGCAATAAACGAAGAAAAGAGGGAGACGGAATCATGACGATTGAAACGTTCTTTCGAGGAGAACCAAAAGCTCGATAGCGGACAGTGGCTCGCGTTACCTCGCGGCTCTCCGGTCGCATCTGCTTTGACAAGTGTGCGAAATAGTCATCACCCTCAAGCAGAATGCATGAGGACGCGAGGCATACGAGGAGCATCAGCCTGGAGTTGCAGCCGCCAACGCCGCTAAACGAGATCGAAGATAGCAGGCGTAGCAGCCTCCCGATATCGCATCGCAGAGATGATCATCCAAAGCACTCCCCTGTCAGTGAGGTGCAAAGGAATGCGAGCGATAAAGCCTCGGTATCCGATGGAAAAACATCCAGCAGGCAGATTTCCTCAAAGACACAAGAAGATGGAGAAACAAATGGAACGAAAACATCCCTGGAAAGTAAACCTCCAGCGTATCACGTGCAGATTCCACCCGCGGAAGAAGTGCACGTATTACCAACTATGCCACAGGAAAAAGGGATTAAGGGAAATATCGATGAAAGATCTTACATGAATACCTTGAAATTACCCACTGAACGCGAGGGTAGGACTAGGCAATACTCCTTGACAAGTCTGAGCGATTTTCCAAACGGTAAGAGCCCGTTGTCAGTCAGATTGGCGCCGACTTTTCGATCGGTGAGATGTAGCAATTCGATCAGCGATTATCCCGAAAGGATCGTGATCACGGACACCGGGGAGGTAGATAACAACAGCGATCATGTAGAGATAGACGCCGGCACACCGCCGCCCGTCGACGACTCTCTGTTCTACGATAACCTGGATGCATTGCGTGATGCGCAGCACCTTAATGGGGATGACCTGAAATCGTCCATGTGGTCAATTGTCTCTGTCGCGGAGATGAAGCTACTGCTTGAGATGGAGAATTCCTCATCATTGCCGGACATGCCGCCAGGACTACGGATAAGAAATATCGCTTATATCTGGGCCTGTTATCGGGGACTCTCGCATCTTCTCTCGAAACTCGAGGATATTGGCGCGAACCACGAGTATGTGGAGACGCGCACTGGGATGAATGCAATTATGGCAGCATCCCTTGGCGGCAGTATCTCTTGCATAGAACACCTAGTGAAGAAAGGGTGCGATTTGAATTGTAGTAATTCAAGGAATCATTATACACCCCTTCACTTTGCGGTGATCGCCGGTTCAGTAGAAACAGTAGCTTTGTTACTGGACCACGGCGCGAAACCCAGCATCTACGTTTGCCAGGAGATTGTCGAGCCTGTTTTGCATTGCGCCATTCGAGCCTGTGCCGTGGATATCGTTAAATTATTATTGGACCGAGAAATCAGTGTAGTCGAGAAAAATCACATGGGTGAGACGCCACTTCACGTGGCCTGTTTCGTACAATCGGTTCCCTGTGCGGAGCTTCTGCTCACCTCCTCAGGGACCAATGTCAATGCGGTTGATCGAGCACTCAGAACGCCGCTCCACTTCTCAGTAATGACCACCCAATCATCGGCGAAGTTGGTCGAGCTTTTATTGAAGCACGGCGCTCTAGTAAATGCAGCGGACAAGTCGGGCTTCACCCCATTGCACGTTGCAGCCTTGAACGAACAGTCGCACTGCGTGGACGCTCTGATCTGGGCGGGCGCTGATGTAAGCGCGACTACGAGCGCCGGTTTCTCCGCTTTGAATGTCATCTTGAGAAAGATACCGGAATCCCTACAGGTCTTTCGCCAGAGGCTCGACGCTTCGATAACCCTGAGGAGACCGGTCTCGCACAATAGAGAGTTCGAAATGCGACTCCACTTTGACCTGCTCTTCCCCAGCGGCAATCAATGTGAGACCAGCTTTATTAATACCTTCGTGCAAGAGCATAGGAAGGATCTATTGTCCCACCCACTTGTAATGGCCTTTCTGCATCTCAAGTGGGAGAAAATCCGGAAATTGTATTTACTGCGGATCCTCCTCTACGCTATGACCGTGATCTGCATGACCACCTACGTTCTAACCGCGCTGGCCTACAAGTGTTATAATGTCGAAGAATCCACTACGTCCAAGATCTGCAACAGCAAGCGGCTCTCCGGTTTTCTATTTAGGCGGCCGGTCATCGAGGTCCAATGGTACCTCTTACTAATTCTCACCTGTGTCACCGTACCAAGAAAGATCTTTGGCTTCATGGTTTATAAGTCGGCGAAGCAGTACTTTTCCAACATTGATAATGTGCTTGACAGCATTGTCATAATCAGCGTTTTCGTCACATCATTCGTGTACACAGGACGCACGTACGACTGGCAGAATTATGTCGGGGCATTCGCTATTTTATGTGCTTGGACGAATCTCATGCTGATGGTCGGACAACTACCAGCTTTCGGCACATACGTAGCGATGTTCACTCATATTCAATTCGAATTCGCTAAATTACTGCTAGCCTATTCTGGGTTACTAATAGGCTTTACTATTAGTTTCTGTGTCATCTTCGCCGGCGAGCCTTCGTTTGGCAACCCTTTCACTGGCTTGATAAAAGTCCTAGCTATGATGGCTGGAGAACTGGACTTCGAGGGTCTGATTAATCAAACCGATGAAGATAACGATGGACCCTTTGTTATTTATCACCCACTATCGGTCTGCTCGCAGATACTTTTTACACTCTTCATCGTTTTCGTCACCGTTATCCTTATGAATCTGCTAGTTGGCATCGCCGTCCATGATATACAAGGATTAAGAAACCACGCGGGATTGACGAAGCTCGTCCGCCAAACGAAACTCATCCTTTTTACCGAGATGGTCTTGCACAATAGCTCAATTCCCTACACTTTTCGCAAATGGATGTCCGATCACAAAATCGACATGGAAAATCGGAAGAGGGTTCTCGTAGTGAAGCCGTTGAATCCTCTGGAGAAGAGACTGCCGAAGGACATATTGAAAGCGGCCTACGAGATTGCACAGAAGAATGTGCCGCTGATGAGTGACGATAATGTCAGTCTCAGCGACCACGTAACGTGGATGCAGCAGCAGAGCGAGAATTGCTCGGACTCGAATATGCGACTAGCCATCGAGAATTTGGCAGTCAGGATGAGAGTACACGAAGATGCCATCGAAACGATCAAGGAACAACTTCTCGACACGAACAGAATGCTAGAGCATATTCTAATGAAGGTCGCCAAGGAGAAGAATCTCTAAGTCTTGGTAGATATTCCTATTAAAGTACAAACTCATGTTTCGTGATAAAAAAAAGACACAACATGACCATAAGACTTTTTAAAAATTTTACAAAGTTTGGTGAATAAAGATGTTTTAAAAATTCTGTAATTAATACGGACATCAGTGATGTTAAACAATGCATTGCATGTGATCGCTCTAGTGTATTTTTAAAACTTGCCTTTCGTTTCATCACCCCAATCGTAGTTCCTGCTAGACTTCTGGAGTAAGGTCCACTTCTGAAGTGAAATGAAATGTAAGTCATAAACAAGTTCGACAAACAGGATCTCTTTTCGCGAAACTTAGATTCATATGTAGATTAGCAAACGCATCAACAATTGATAGTTGTGCTGGAGTAGTACTTGAGTATTTAGTTCGCGATTCTGAATTGCGACGGCTAGATAATAGGGAATACTATCATTTTTCCAAGCAAATACTCTAGTACTATCAGTGAGAGATAAAACTATGTCGGACCAATTAGATTATATCTTACTAATGAAGACGAAATTTTGAGTGAATTATCTTCATTATAAGATTATTTGAATTACACAATGATATTTCTCGATTAGTTTTATAGCATTTGAAGTACAAATTGCAATTGGAATAAACGTCCTTTCCTTTTGTTGCAGATTGCTTTCCCCTTAATATTTACAGAAATGGGAAACAAAGTAGACATAGTGGCAAAGATGAACAATGGTGGACCTGCCGGGCATGCAGGTGCTATTCGCTGGGGTATCTCGCATGGTCTCCTAAGTTTCGTTAGCCCGGAGATGCGACTGAAGATGAAACTTGGTATGTTAAATCCATTTAACTCGCAGTCGAGAATGCTTTCTGCTGTGTCTTGCGATAAACTTTAACAGTGTTAGTTTCGATTTGATTAATTCATAACATGTACCTATGTTCAGCTGGACTCTTAACAAAGGATCCAAGGAAGCGCGAAAGGAAGAAGCCCGGCCAGGAAGGAGCAAGACGAAAGTTCACATGGAAGAAACGTTAATTCTTTGTTCAAAATCTTTATTACTAACTCGATCTGTAAAACGTTGTCTGCGTAGGATATTTCTTTCCAAATACACCTTTTCCTTGCTTCGTACGAAGCAGTTGACTGAAATAATCGAGACCATCTCTCAACTACATTTTAGTCAATGGCGTTATGCCAAGGAGTTTCATACATTCGGCCAGGAGAAGTCGGCCTACATGAAACATCAGCAGTCTATTACTCGCCACATCGAGTGGTTGTCCTTTTACAGGAAATTTCGCGCATAACGAACCCAGAGTGGAGCTGTTGCAAACGAAAATTCGAGTTATACGACTCGTTGTAAAGGTTTACAACTACATTGTTTGACTTTGCATTGCTGGTACTTACTTCAGCTTTAGGATATAACCAGTTAAGATAGATGGCTGACAATTTACATACGACTCCATAATAATTTCGTCAAATCTACCAATTAAGAACAATAGCTTATGGATTTCTGGCTCTTGCAGATAACTTGGATCGCATTCGCTGGTAAACGCAGCCTCATTTTTTTCTTCTAAACTTGATAATCGACAATGAGTGTATTGCAATCGTCTCCCCACCCCAGTTTTAGCAATCTTTAAAAACATATTTGTCTTATAAATCAGTCTCGACATTTATGTTGTATAATCAAGTCAAAGAAATTTACTTCAATCACGTCCTCTAATCGAAACTCGTAATTACGTTCTCTCCGTTGTTTTAAATCGTACATAATTAAACCAGTGACCGCTAAAATGTCTGCAGTCTCATCTAGTTCTTCAGAAGAAACTTTTGTTGCTGAATAACAAAAAATATTATCCAGAAGTATCCTCATGCAAAACTTTAACTACATGTGTGCCGCCACTTACTGTCTGATTTAATTTGTCCTTCCTTCATAATGGCCCTCAATTCATTTAAAATATCTTCTATAAAAATCGACGTACCCTTTCTCGTACTCATACCGAGTATTCTACCAAAGCTAATATGCTTCAATCTATCTACCCACGGCATTTGCATTTTCCTTAGTATTTCAATTACATTATTAAAATGTCCACTTTGTGCTCCATCCACTACATAGTACATGGCGTCAAACTTGTACTTTTCATATCTATCGATTGCAGCAGCAATGTCTCTGGTGATGTACAATGTTGTATCATCACTTCTTTTGAGCGGAACAGCATTATTATTCCCTAATTGTACGACTGTTCTGTTATGCTCGTCAAGCAATAACAAATTCATCTCACTCATTGTTTGCATAACATGTTTTATTTTACTAGAGCGATACATAGATTCCCAATGGTACTCGTCGAAGTTGATTCCCAATCTTTTATAAATACTACTGAGTTCGTTTACCGTGTGAGTCTTAAATGATTCCCAGTTTTGAAAGACATTACTGTCCCCTTGTTCTAATTGCCTAAACACTTCCTGGGCTTGGCTATCTATTGTAGGATCAACTTCGAGCTGTTTATGGGCTGCAACATATGCTTTGTACAAAGACTGTATGGGATAATTTTTCATATCCTCGTCTGTCGTTTTTTGAATTTGAGTGCCTATCTGAATGAAACCAAACTGCTTGCCCCAATCACCCAAATAATTGATCTTCCTGACATTACGGCGTAGAAAGCTATTCATATTCGCAATATGATTTCCGAGCATAGTAGATCGAAAATGGCCCAAGTGAAATGGTTTGGCGATATTTGGCGAACTAAATTCTACTATTACATTTTTTATGTTGCCCGGAAATACAGGCGGTGATACGCCGGAAATGTTACTTTCAAGAATTGTTTTCGCATAAATGGGCTTTGAAATTTCATAACATAGAACATTATTGTCTACTCTCACTGAGTGGAATAAATCATTATTGATGTTTGATTTTATTGAATCAACATTATTCTGTATGTCGTACGATTCCGTTCGAAGAGGAAGTTGAAAACTATATTTGTCCTCTTTAAACTTTAATACCAAAGAGGATGCAATATTTCGTAAATACTCGTGGTCTAGATTCTCGGATGACTTTACAATCTGAAAATTTTAATTATGAAAGATTTATGTAAAACTTAGAATTCATGGCATTTTTCATTGACTTTAACTAATTTTGTGGCGCTCCAAAGAGAATACGTATGTCGTAAACGAGTAGATTCTGTACCGTGAAGCCGGTAGAGTTACTATTATCTTAACCTAAAGACTGGTATGTCCAATGGACGCACAATAGCAATTGAGACAGACATAAAACCCGCTTTATCAGTGGAAATTGCTCGTTTTGCGATGAAATCATTACTTTATTTAACTGTAGCGCGCAGGAAAAATGACCAACAAACATCTATATGAAACTTAGTACCTGGTTAAGGATGACAGATCTCAAATTGCTGCTCATCGTAAGGAATCAAGAGAGTATTTCCCTCAATTTGTGAAACTTGCGATACTTTCACGAAGAAGAGAAGTATGACAAATATTCAAGCGAAAGATTACATTGTATGCACGTCGTGACATGTGAAAGAAACACTGATCGTATTCGGCGCCCAACACCTCGGAGTCGTGGCCCTGGTCACTTGTCGCCCTAAACTCCAGCAACACGAATAATGATGAAAGGATTTATCATAAATAACATGGTAAAAGTTATACGATAAAATTCATTCGTCGCGCGAGCTAGAGTAGAAAGATGGAAAATCAAATTCATTCAGAGCTGATCTTGAAAGAGGAGGAGGATGATGAGGGAGAACAAGAATGTAACATCACAAAGGAAGAAAACAAAAGCACAGGCTCTGATGGAATGGAATCTGCTATTGGCATAAGGCCAAGGCCACTAATTTGTAAACCCGAGAATGTTGATATCGGATGTAAATCTGAGCCTATTGAAACTAAATGGCATTGGGCTCCAGGTGCATGGCAGGATGCAACTAGGACCAGTGCATTTCAACCATATAAGGTATGCAAGACATTTTTGTTTGATGCTGACATTTATTTCACTGTGAGAACTTTTCACAGCCACCCACTCTGCTTACCAATTTGCAAAGGGGTAACACACAAACAGAGATACCACAGCTATATGGTGGAGATGATATTACATTTCATACTCTAGCTGGACAAGGAGAACTTACATCTGAGCATATGCACCCTGGTTACTACACAATATTTTCTTTTATTATAGTTATGTGAAGAATTCTTCTCCCAAACATGCATGAACATGGTTTTTTAGGCACAATAGATGCTCCTGATGAGAAAGGCTTAACTGGTTTAATGTGGGCTGCAGGCTATGGACAATTAGGCAGTGCGAGACAATTATTAAAAGCTGGTGCAAATAAAAATTATAGGGGGCAGAATGGTGAAACACCACTACATCTAGCTGCAGCTTATGGACATCATGATCTTGTTAAATTATTGTTGAGTCATGGTGCAGATGCAAATGCGAGTGATGAGGTAAAATGCTTAAAGAAATCTCTAATTCTTTTGATTTAATATGTATGTACACACCTTGATACAGGAAGGGAATACACCCTTAATATATGGTGCACATGGCGATCATCCACATGTCTGTTACGAATTATTATCGCGGGGTGCGGACGTTACGCAACGTAATATGCAGAATATAAGTGCATATCATGCAGCAGTATTAAATAATTCCCTAACGGCTAAAGCGGTCGTCGAAAATTATATCTTACAACAAGTTGTAAATTTACCAGCTGATATATTACAATAAAATGTCATGATTATTGTGGGAATAGTGTAAAGAAAATAAATGATATAACGATTTATATTTTTCCATCGTGAAGAAACATGTTCAGGATGTCTCATACTTGGTTTGTACATAGTATGTAAGTGACATATAGTAGTACACAAATTTCCTGCTATTTGTCAAGTTGACAGACCAGGATAAATTTTGTTTAAAACTAATGATATAACAGCTTCCAGATACATGTATAAACAGTTACACTATCTTATTCTAAATGCTTGATCTAACGTAATATAATTCTGTTAAAGTAAATGAAGGAAGCTGAAAATGAAGATGCTACATCACGAAATACACGTTTCCTTACTACCATTCTTTTGATGGAAGTGTAAAATTCATAACAATACTGTATATCTCCAGAGAACTTTTCAGTATATACTTTAATATTATGGTTTTGCCATACAGAATTCACGAGGATAAATAGAGTGGAATAATAAAAGCGTCGTGTAAAAAGTTGAAAAAAATCGGAATATTCTTTTCTCCAATTAAAAAATACCTTTTTACAATTCTTTGTAACAATATGATATTGACCATAAATCTTAAGAAACTGCTTATGAGATGCGTGTAAATATATTATACACTAAATCACTTGATGATCTGAACACTGGTCATAAAAATAATGACCCAACAGAGGTGTTGAGAATCAGATTAGAATCAAGTTGGAACGTGTAGTTGAATGCCTAGCGGGCCATACCTATTTCTTCATCCTGTTTCTTGCGTCCTTTCCACCCTAATAGGTATAATGAATTCATACCACTTCGTAACTATCAGGGAAGAAAACTGTTTCCACTGAATGCTTTACAGGGCTTTCGTCATCCACGAGCACGACTTCAGTGACCTGCAAATAGAATCATTATTGACTGTTCGGCGGATTTTTTCACATGGAAACCAGTGAAAACAAATCAGGCACCTTAATTTTGGCATAAGATGTTTTTGATGTAAATGATACAGTGAGCGGGAAGAAGTCATTCGGAGTAGAAGACGGTGCAACGAACTCTAAAGAGCCAGACTCAGTGGATGAGTCAACTACCGGTAGTGACCACACAAGATGATTTCGTCGTGCTTCATGCGTATATTGTCCATCGCATTCGCTCACTACAGGAGTGCAACCAATGGGTAGTGGAATCTTGATTTGGACGTCATTTAACTCTAAATTATCTTGCCCCAATTCGTATTCTATATTGACATCGCAACCACCCTCGCCATTTTCTGATGGCCAACAATTAACTGTTGACAAGAAAAAAGAGATTAAATTTGGAATGGCAGCAAATAGGTGTTACAGATGTGGATGTTACATCACATGCTTTATCACAAACTTACTGGAGAGAGGTAATGCAGCTTCATCTTGTGTTTGAAATCGCCATTTTAAAACGCCGACATCAGTATTCAATGGGAATGGTTTTTTGGGAATCTTTAGTCCAATTTGCCCACGTGTCCTGAATAGCTCTTTGTCCACATTTGGATGAGTCTGAAGTTGGATACCTCTGGTATCACTATTATCTAATTGCACACGTATGCGGCCCCACTTTTCATCAGAGATATGTAAAGTGACCAATCCAAGAAGTTCCAAGTGCTGCAAGCCACCATCCCTTCCAATTCGTACATTCAATCGCTCTTCTTGGCGTAAATGAACACTATTACAGTCAAAGATATTATTAACACAAATTTGTTGTATAAATTAAATTGGTGAACATGAAGGATCTTACGGTTCTGAGTTTGCTGGTTGGGGTGCACTAGTTGCTGGTTTTGATGCTGAGAGTGCAGATGATACAACATTCTCTCCCTCTTCTTTCAATTGATCAACAAATGAATCAACATCACGAGTTTTACCACCCAGTTTCATTGCACTAGGTCTTGAACTAGCAGGCTTCCTATAAGAAATAGCACAGAAGATGGAATTTCATGTCTCAGTTTTCAACATCAGAATCTTGAATAAAATTAAGTACTGACTGTGTTGGAGCATATGAAGGCCTGACAGGTTCAGGAACAAAATTGGTAGTGTCTACCACCAAGTCCTGTATTTTTGAGTAACCACCACTAAATCCTGTATTTTTCATACCACTTCTCTTGTTTGCTTCCATTCTTTGCCTCTGTAATTCTTTTGCTTTCTCACGCATTTTGTTCTTTGCTTCACGTTCTTGTGTCATTCTAACAGCTTGATAGACTTTCTCCTCATGTGAATCCATTTCTACGAATGTTCTAATTTGTGTTAAGTTCACACTCTCTCTGTATCCTAATGCTACTATTTCATCAAAAGCAAAAATCAAGTTAAATGCATTCTCAGCAATCTCTAATTCATCCATTGAATTACAATACTCTGGAATCTAAAACCATGTTTCAACATAAGTAAAACAATCATCAATACATTACATGTGACAATGAAGAACAGGTGCTTTACTTACTACTCTTGCAAATAGCCTTAAGGTTTCTAGATCTTCCAGTATATTACTTGCTTTTGTAGTTATCAAAAGCATGTACACCTTTTCCAATGGTTGGTACACATATCTTACAGACTCTGTTTCAACAAATGTATGCTGTTTTCCAGTACTCATGAGCTTAGGGAACGCAGCAAGTAAACCTTCTATTCTTGCTTTGGTCATTTCGACAAATTGTCTTGATATTATTGCTGAAACATATTTTTCACTTAAATTTTTATACAATGGGATATAGTGGTCCATACGTAGTAGGTGGAGTTATAATGCATTCATCATCTCTAAGTGATTAGGGAACCAAATGATGAAATGCACGTAATGCTTAACACGCACACATCTACGGACAGGCGCGGCCGAAGTAAAGATTTACTTACTTTTGCCTGCCTTGGTACAGACTGCAGCAGCGATGAGTACCTGAAATAATGACGTATCATTTATCTAAAATGTGGCAGCATAATTCGTCCCTTCTTAGATTAATAATAATAAGCGGTGATTGACATCTGTGTTAAGTGTTGAATGTGGCACCGTTGCAATATGCAGTCAAAACTATCTTTCCTCATGACAGTGCTACTGGTGAAGAAAGTGGTGTATGCTTACCATTTTGATGCAATATTAGGGCTCAGGATCTGCTTTGTAAATAATCTATCGTAATTTTTATGCGAGCCGACCGTCTTTCCACATCATATATACAAATACCAATGCAAAATTAGGGGGCGCACTATGCTGACGTGTGGCATGTCGAGAGAACGGCAGACATGTAACAGATATCGATACACCGGATGTCGAAAGTAGCGATATGGTAATCGCAGAACATATTTTGAATTAGTGATCTTTGCATTCCAGATGAAAAATCACAATTCACGGTAAACAGAAATTAAAGAAATATATTTCGTTATGTAAGTATATCAGACTTTATTCTCACACATTGGTACAATAGAAAATGACTCAAGAACACCTTGAAAGAATATTAGTTCGAATTCTCGTGAAATGTTAACACACATTCTTATAGCTATTATAACATCAATATCACGTGCAAAAATAAATGTACGATAATTTTAAATGTGCTTCTTACAATAATACTTTGGTCCTGGAAATGCATTATAAACACCATTTCTCTAAGTGCAAAACACTTACAGCTAAAATACTTATCAGAATTACGTTAGAGCTAATACGCGAAGATCGGCCCAGGAATGGATAGAAGAAATCGTAGGGTAATGTTATATCTAAATTTGGAGCGCCTACAAAGTAATACTTGGATGGCTTTGATACATCGTGAAATGTAACGTAACTTGTACTATCAACAACCGGCGTATCAGTACAGTTTTCAGTTGAACACTTTTCCCATGATATGTCAGTTTCATCTGAAAATTGCACTCCAACACCTAATATATTATAATTCGTTAATGTTTCGGGCTTTGGTACAGTAAAGTATAAAATATGAAAATGGACGGATGTGACTAAGCCAGAGCAGTGCATTCGGTTATTTATTATTTGTCCGCTTACAACATTTTGGGGAACCCTATCAAGAAATATTTTAACCCAACTAGCAGTATCGTTTTTAGTAAAATTTCCTGTTTTAGAGACATGAATTGGATACTGACCAACATGACTGATATTAAACAACGTATCTTGCATTAAAAATTGTAGTGTACGATTCTGTAATTCGATGCATGTCATCGAAGTAAAATTGGTGGTCTCTAGAAATATCTTACACTTTAATTTGATATTGTCCGCAAAAGAAATAATATGCCTGTTTTTCATACTGCATCTCCCATTCTTCTCTGCTATGGGCAATGATAAATAGCTATTACTTTTATTAAATTGAATGTACTGAATTTCGGACTTTTCGGTTTTATTTACGACAAGAGTGCCGATTATTATCGGTTTTTCCATGGTATATCCCGGATTCCCACTTAACACGAAACTTTCTTCTTCATCGATATCTGCCCATTCGTAAGTCACTTTAAAATCTTGATAAAAGGCACTTGAAATATTTTCTATTCGAAAATACGCATCAAAACTATTAATCCCCATACTACCATTGTGCACAATTAAATATTCCACGCCAGTTACAATATTCAAGCATATACTTTCGGAACAGGATCCTGGCAACATAGTCTCATTACAAATCTTCCAAGAGTTATAGCAGTAATGATTAGTAATGGGTAAACAAACATTTCTTGGACAATCCTGCAAATAATTTTATATAGTATTCTTAATTATAATTATAAGTTATCACATTTGCATACCTGATTTGATACCATTGGGTATGTGCCATTAAATAAAAAGGGTGATGAAATAATTGAGAAATTATTAAATGCTGCAGGAAATAGATAATTGTTTGTATCCTTTAACAATGTTTGTAGACATGATCCTTTCCAATCTTGAAGATACTTCAATGCTTTCTTAAATACGCATAGTTCTGTGAATCCAGACTGCAAAAAATCTGTTGGGAGCATTGTATTAATATAATGAAAACTTTAACTTTAATTTTGATTACTTTGTTCGTACCAATAGACTTAATTGAATTGTCATATAATCCCCATAATGTGTCCCCATATTGAAAAGTACTGGATATGTTGTATTCAAGCATAATCTCCCTTTCTTCCCATTGCCACATAGATTTTTTTGAATCTATTGCTTTGTTCAATTCTGTTGCACTTTTCAAAACCTGAAAATATGTGTAAGATTAAGGAAGAACTAAAAAAATAAGGAAGCTACAGTTTGCATATCTTACCAAATCATTACTAATACTGTAAGTTGGTGGGAGGTTGTCATATAATATGCAAAAGAGATTGCTGGCCAACTTTTCCAATATAAATGGTGTATTGTTTCTGTCTATGAAGTTCCTGTTGTAACAGTACCGACTATCATACAACTCTGGATGATGGTCTTCACAGTGTGAGAAAGCAGTCAGGTGGAAGTCATTACAATCCGGATCACAACAACAGTTGATATCGCATGAAAACATCTATTTCAAAGATTATCAATAAGAATATAAATGTTGCAGTAAAATTGGATTGGAATATCCATTTCAAAGTATACAAGCAAATTCATTTACCTTCAGGTTACAATCACATACGTTGGTTTCTATTTTGTGAATGGTATGACTCCTTGTTTCATTATAATATATAGCTTTTGGTGGTATTGGTGTTGTAGATATTGATATGGGTGTGACAGTTTCCAAAGCAGATGTTGAATTAGTAATATTTATATCAGTGGTATCTCTCATAGTTGTGCTGGAGAATTCTGTAGATAGAGTCTCCTCTTGCATTGTGCTATCTGTATATGTATCCAGTAACTCTTCACAGTCAGTATCATTCATACATATGGAGATATCTTCAATCTTCTTACAAAATGCTGAATTGTACATTAGGCAGGCACAGCACCAGAAAAATATTAACTTGAACATCTCTAAGTGTTTTAGATACAGTTTTGTAGTCAAATATACTATAATATATGGAAATAGATTTTAGTAATAAATTTATAAGTGAAATCCATATTTTTCAAAATTTCTTGCTAGTATGTGTAATTCAAGCTTCACTGTGCCCATACTTTCTGTGAGTAATTCAAATCTATCTAAGGTATTGACTAAACTATTTGGAGACCTTAGCTGTAATGTCATGCCTAAGAACTTATCTCTCAATCTATCCTTCCAGTTACCTGTATAACAGAATTCATTTAAGTAGCACAAAGCCAGCCCTTCTGATAAACCAGTGTAAAATTTAATTAATATTTGGTGCAAACCAATGGGTTTCCATGTGTGGCATTCTATTGAATGTAATCCAGGTGACAAGGGAATATTACAAGTTCCATAAGAAAGAAATAAAATTCTCCCATAACTGTCTCTGCAGAATATTTGTATAAGAAGTTTAGGAGAAGATTGAATTGTTTCTGTTGTATAATGTATGTCTATAGGGTGATCCCAGATTGGCTCCTTAGTATAAACATCACAACTCTCTTGGGTTTGCCCTTCCTCACTGCCTTCTATAACTTTCCAGCCATTTCCTGACAAAAGTGGTAACTTTAATTATATGAATAATATGCAATTCAGAGTGAAAAAGTAACAAATTTCTCATACCAGCATGAAAACTCCACTTACACAGGAGTTGCGGTTGTTCAAAATTTTTGGCGGATGTGATTTTGCCTATGATATGAAGCTCGGCCATTCCATAATCATGTTGTTACTATAACAGGAATTGCTGAATTCCGAAATTAAATGCGAAATAGAATTGTAGTACTTCATGAAAAGATTTACAGCATTTCGTATACTTAGTTTGGCTTGGTGTTCAACGCCACCGAACGTGAATCTTTGAACCATTGAACCAGGTGACAGTTGTGTGCAGTGTGTGCAGCTGACAGCTAAAGTAGCAGAAGTAACAGAGTGTGACAAACCCCAAAAGGCGATTTAAATGCATGAAAGAGCATTTCACACCTATATAAAAAATAGAAACTTAATTCTAGTTTACGAGAATGGAGGCCAAACCAAAAACCGATCATCTGTTGGCGTTGAAAGGTATGAAATACGACGTATTAAGTTTCCGAGTTTCGTTTGGAGTATATAAAATAATTAAAAGCAATATACTTTGAAGTGATGTTCCTCGAATGTAACTTGTACTAATTCAATCTAAAATAACAATTTTTTCGACGATTTGTGCATTCCAATTAACACCCATATCTTTGCTAATCGTTCACAGTGATGCGATTAACAAGGCCTACTCTTGCAAGTCCAGTAGTTGTCACTTGTGATTCCACTGATCTTCCTGGTAATACTCTAAATAATGAATTGAAAAATGATTGCACTGCACTTCAAGTAATGGAAACTCTTGCTGTGGGGCAGTTCATGGTGTTACCACAAAGTTTTGGGTATGATAACTTATTTCTACTGTGTTAGATGATCAATTAAGGATCCTATTTATGTAAGTGTTATATATGATGATTCCAGTAATATTTATTTAGGAGAAGTATTCTCAAGCTATATATGTGTACACAATGGCAGTGGGCAATTAGTGAAAAATGTTACAGTCAAAGTAAGTGCTAGAGCTTCCTTAACTGTTTCTTATGATCTACATTATTCTTACGGTTTGTGCAAATCTTACAGGCAGAATTGCAGACTAGTACTCAAGTCATTTCATTGTCAAATAATATTGCAGAAGTTAAAGAGTTACCTCATGATAACACTATTGACGAAGTAATACACCATGAGGTGAAAGAAATAGGCACCCACATGTAAGAATTATATATGTAAAAGCATGATGTTTCACTAAATAACTATTTAAAACTCTCTTGCTATAATGCTAACAATTTTCTAGATTGGTTTGTGAAGTAACATATACAACTAATAATGTGGGTGCTCCAGCCCAGTCATTCAGGAAGTACTTCAAATTCCAAGTTGTAAAACCATTAGATGTTAAGACAAAATTTTATAATGCAGAGGTAATGCCATCATTTTGTGCTGTGTGGTACAGTACCATCTAATAAATTATATTTTCCTTTTAAAGTCAGACGAGGTTTATTTAGAAGCACAAATACAGAATCTTACAGCTGGCCCAATTTGCTTAGAGAGAGTAGCTTTGGAATCATCCCATTTGTTTAGTGGTAAGTAAGAGTTGTAACTACTAAGTATCACTCCACCTTGCTGAAAAGAAATCTAACAATGTATTTTACATCCAGTAACAACATTGGATACAAATGATAAAGGTGAATCCATTTATGGGAGAGTAAATGTCTTAGATACTGGTTGCAGTAGACAATATTTATATTGCTTAAGACCACAGCCAACACTATTAAAAGATCCAAAGGTAATGCAGAATGCTACAAATACTGGTAAACTGGATATAGTTTGGAGAAGTAATTTAGGAGAGAGGGGAAGGCTACAGACTAGTCAGCTACAGAGAGTGGTATGGATAATAAAATAGCATATTGATGTCGCAATTGCAACTATCATTCAGATAATACTCTTGTAAAAACTATTTCTCAGGCTCCTGAATATGGTGACCTAAGGGTAGTAATGAGAGAGTTGCCCTCAAAAGTGCAATTAGAGCAGCCTGTTAGTTTTAAGTGTCACATTGTAAATACATCGTAAGTATTTTGCCTCTTCCATTGATACATTAGATATATTTGTTTTTACACAAATTCAATACAATAGGGAAAGAAATATGGATTTAATGTTGAGTCTTGAGTCAAGCAATTCTATTGCTTGGTCTGGAATTTCTGATACAATGATAGGAACCCTGAAGCCAGGTGCTTCTATGGATGTTCCCCTGTGTTTAATTGCTTTGCAGAATGGTATTGTGGTAAGCAGCTTTTACAAAATGATATCTCTCAAAGTATTTTTCATATGCTGAAATTCATTACTTTGCAGAATATCTCTGGATTGAAGTTGATGGACACATTTCTAAGAAGGGTTTATGATTATGATGATGTAGCACAGGTCTTTGTTACTCAAGTGGATTAATCTCGAATGTTGGAAAATAATAAAAATATTTTATTAATGAGTTTTTTTATTTACACACGCTGTTGTTCATTTAGAAATATGCATCAAGCGTTGACATTCTTTTAGTTTCACTTTCTGCCCCAACTGCACATGCCAATAACGTTTGTACGTCTTGTGGTTCATTCCCTCCAAAAATATAACCATTAGCCTTATCAACTGCATTTTTCACGCGAAGCAATAAGGCTTCATTGGAAACATCTAATGGTATAAAACTGACCAAACTATAATCTTCAATGAGTGATATTAATGCAGCATTTAACTTCTTGTATCTGAAAACACAATTTCCAATATGTGTATAGTTACATTATACAATTTACAATTAACTTACTTTGCTGTAAATGGATCCTCATCTAATTTTTCTAGAAGATACTTTAGGTCTAGTACTTCTGTGTAAAAATCAATATTAAAGGCTAGATGATCACTAAACTTTTTCATTTCATCAAACTTTGTCATGATGTTAATATGAGGTAAACCTAATTGTAACATAGTTGTTGTACATAAAACAACTGATGATAAGTATTTGCCTGAAAAGGAAGTAGTTAAAACAGTCCCATATAACTATGAGATTCTTTATGTTTGAGAAAGAACACCAATCTATATTACCTGGGTCACTACAATGATGTGAGTCTATGAGATGCACACTACATAATCTTACTAGATTTTGCCCCAATTTTTCTGCTATTACACTGACTGATTTATGATGTGTATATAACTCAACCTATGGGTGTAATATATGCGTACAATGTAGAATTTCTATATCATATTTAATTGACAACTTCAATCCTTTAGCATTAAACATACTTGTCCTGGACAGTCAAAGATAAGGTAGTGGTCCTTTAAATTTAGAACTTTTGCAATTAACCATTGAACATTAGCTTCCAAGAATTCCATGCAATAAACCAGAGCACCATTAGGACCTAATCCACATTGTGACATTACTTCTTCATGTTTTATTAATTCAGAAATATCTACTGCTGGTTTGTATTCCATATTTTCATTTGCAGGATCTAACACAAGAGAAGAGGTAATATAAAACTAGTGACAAGACTATCATGATAGTATTCAGGGCTTACCAATATTGAGCACAGCTACTTTTCTGCCCAGTTTTTCTAAAAACTTAGCCATGGCATGACAATATGTGGTCTTTCCACTACCAGGTGGACCAATTACTAATTGCCCAAATAGTAGACTCATTTTTGCTTTACCAAGTTTTGAATTTCTTTACTGCAGCTACAATAGCCTTTATGGTATCTGGGTTATAGTCTTTTAAAGCCAATGAGACCAACAGTGGCCTGTCAATATCAATTGCTTCTGCTATGTATCTGGCTGCAGCCACAATCTGAATGTCATCATTTCCAAATATCACTCTGAAATTGTTGATACATGTGCTAGTAATGCAAGAGCAAATGTAATCTACGTATTTAACCCAAAGTTCGTCATACATACTTTGTGGCAAATACATTACTCTTAAACTGAGTCAATGAAGATTGATGACTAACTGATACCAATGTTCCTATTTTCTTATAGTGTGTAACAATCAGGAATATTCGGTTGCTGTTAAATTTAGTCAAATATGTTGTTATCTTTTTGAAGACTGACTTCTCGTAAAACGTTTTATATACCTGTAAACTGTTAGCGCTATATCCGTGTGATTCCCGTTCGTGAGAACAGCACAAGCATGATTTTTCATATTTTCTTCATATATCACTGATAAATGTTGCTTCATGTAATAACTAGGTTGCCGGCGAACTTGAGAAACACCGACTACTCTCGCTTTCAAACAGGGCCAAACGAGTATGTCATGTTCGTCATTAACTAATTATGCTTAGAGAAGGATCGGGAGCATGAAAAAGACCGTGCAAACATAAAGCGTTTCACGGTGTTCTGAAATACAGCGATGATGTTCCTGTGTGGAGGGCAATCCTCGTCTTGACCTTGACAATTCCCAATTATGTCGAGACGCCTCGTCGCAGGATATCTCATTTTATGGAAACCTTCTCCGCATTCAAATTTTTCAAAATAGACTGATTATTATTTCTTACAAAAGGGAGTACTGTTAGAAATCTGTGGTATCATCGATCCGTCCGGTGACCTCAAACCGGATAAATGTATCGGAAAATGAGAGTTTCACCTCCGATGAGCATCTTTAAATAAGAGCACACGCATCCTTGAGGGCACATATCCAAATGACATTGTTTGCTCGTCTTAATCAGCGCAAACTTAATAAAAAGAAAGTTATTATTCTATTGTCAGATGTATCGCAGTGCTAGTGTTTAGCGACGCATATGGAACAGCGACGAAATATCTTATATATTGGATAGCAGCAGTGCCTGATGATGCAAGTTATGCGGCAAATGGTAAATTCATGGAAATCACGTGTCCATATAGATATATACACCTGTCGACCTGACCTGCCTGCCCTACTTTGGACTGCAAAAGCTGTGACCTACTTCCCGGTACGGGATTCAACAAGTAATAATACTACCCAGATAGCACATATTAACGTATATATGCTAAATCAATTATTGACGTAAATGTAAAGATTTCTAAATTACATGATATAGTAAATGTAATCCCTATAAGGGCACAGGAAGGAAGTTTTAGCTATTTTATTATATAGGGCACATGAAATATCCTTAATTGATTCTCAATTTTTGCAAAGGGCCTAAATGAGAAGAATACAAATTCGAACATTTGGAAATGTATTGTTACAATGTATTGTAGCGGCACAAAGATCAGAAAGATCAGTTGTATTTAATGCAGCGACCATATATACGCATGTTAGCGCGCTCAATTATAGGTCTAGGTGAGCAGCATCGCTGAATGAATCCTGTTGCGCAGTCCGGGAGCTCCCATTGTAAAAGAGTCGATAGCTGGCGCATCGCCACCTGGGCTTGTGGTATGAACGGAGGTCTCCCAGGCACAGTCGCAACAAGCGCAGTAAGGTCGCAGTGGGTTGCAGGGCAAGCGGAGCAAGCTGCAGCTTTCTGATCGAGCCCGTGCCTTGTCAGACGCGTCGTGAGTGGGGTGCCGTTCGGTTCGGCGATTATGCTTCGGAAGATTGATTTGTTCCATAAATTTGTGATGACTTTTGGTGAAAGTATCGAGAAATATAATGTTTTGAAATAAAAGAAGCGAAGGCCATGGTTGACAAGAGCTGAAGGGAGCAGGCGTGGACTGTAGGTTGTGGGATCGGGCGTGGGGATGAACTTAACGGGGTACGCGAGAGAGAGGAGGACTAGGGCGCTTCCTGTGGATGGCGTTAGCCTAAAAAAGCTCCACAAACAGAGCCGAATGTCTTCTCAATGCAACGAAAATGGTGAAGTGTGGGAAAAGGCGGGTATTGAGTAAAAGCTTCGACTGCTCGAATCATGACAGAGGAGTCGGAGGAGTAAGTACCACCCTAATACCCATACCACCTTGTGTCGACGATTCCACTTTTCAGACTGAGATGCCCCTGATTAGGGATCACCTTTCGGATTGTCCTCTCTTTCACTCTTATATTCCAGCACCATGCCTGACAGGCATATTCGACTCGTTATTCATTTAATTTACTACGGACTTTGCAACTCTTTCGTGCTTCCGCCAGTACTCGAAATTACCTAGCCCCATAAGACTGTTGGGATATTCTATTCTGGTGGACAATACCAATGGTCTGTGCAATATGACACTCCATTGCAACAGTTGATGCTTTATTGTACACCTGCCTATGGATATCTATTCATTCATTGAGTCGGTGTTAGCGCGAAACATCTGCTGTCATCGCTTATATATCATGTTCGAGATGATTGTAGGTCCTCGCGTACACGTCAATATATCCCGTTTTGGATTTTCAGCAACCGACGATTCCATTTTCAGTGCTTTTAATTGTTTACCGGACAAATTCATTTTGAATTATTAATTATAATTAATGATGGACGAGTCTAATAGTTATGTCACTTGGATGGTTCTAGTAACTACTTAGTGAGGGTCAGGGCCCAAGTTATGACAAGAGATGACAGTTCTGGTGGTTGGGTTCCTTTAAGTGGTGGAGGGCTAGCAAATGTATGTGTGAGGAAAAGAGTTATTCCTTCGACTGGTCATCAATGCAATGCTACAAATGGCACAGGGAATCAGTGTCATTCAGTCATATCCAATGATGGATGCTCTAGTAATTCACCACCTACTGTAGCTAAAAGGAGACACGAGTATCTTATTTATGGCAAAAGAACCAGTGACCATTCTGTAAGATATTTAAGTTATATGAAAGCATTAGTATAAGATTAAATCTTTGATATTACTATCCTCATTATTGGTATTTTAATATCTTATTAATATCTTTATTCCTTGGCCAGATTGTCCTGAGTTGTACTATTAAAAAGGATTTTGAATACAACAAGGTAATGCCAACCTTTCATCACTGGAGAGTAGGAGAGAAAAAATTTGGGCTGACTTTTCAAACAGCTGCTGATGGTAGAGCTTTTGATGAAGGTGTTCGTAAAGCTGTAAAAGAATTATTACAAGGTAAATTAGTATTTATATATTATTCATGTTGTGAGTGTTACTATTGAATAACTTACCTTATAATTTTGCTGCTCATTATGGAATGTGCAATTGGTGAGTTTACCATTTGCAGTTGACCTGACTCATGTGCCAATCTTTAATTTTCATAAGTGATAATGACAGAAACTCCTTGTATATTATAGGTCTGACTGATGTAACACTTCATGGAAATATAACAGATGGTGGTGATGAAGATATTTTCATGGTAAATGCAATATGCAATATTGCAAAGTTAATGGATTAATATTGCCAAAAGTAGAAGTTTGAGGCAGGGAATATGAAAGTTTCTATATTGTTTGACAGACTTTGAACTTGCCACTGGATGCCTCTGATTCACATCCGCCTGGAGTACTTCAAACACCGAATTATCAATCAAGCTACTCGGACTTTCAAGATCCACAAAAACGTATTCACTATATTGATGGATCTGCAATTAAACCACCACCAGCCCAAGATCCATTAGGATCAAACACTGATGCAGGATCAGACAACTACCCTTATGTACATCTCAAATACGTGTCAATAATAGGTGAGCACAAAGGAGATCGATTTGATGGACATGATGCACGAGACAACTTGAAAAAGCCAGGTATAGTCTCTGAACAATCTAAGACCACAAAAAACACCATGAAACGTACTGTTCGATGCAAGCATTGTCATGAGCTGTATACTGAGCAACAAAATCGACGAGGATCATGTAAATTTGCACCTGACCCTGTTAGACGAGGAATTTCAACTATTTCTTGTCTAACATGTGCTCAGTGCATGCTGTACCATTGTATGAGTGATGCTGAAGGAGACTTCTCCCAGGATCCATGCAGGTGAGTGAAATCTAATGATTCTTTTTTATTGCTTTTATTAATATACAGATTATTCTCGAATCCGTTTTATGTTCAATAAATTAAGCTGGATATGCGTTAGTAGTTTATTTTCTGGTACATCGTTGTAATCGGTCCATCGATATCCGATTGTGCAGCTGTCACCCAGAGGAAGGATGCGGCCGCAAGTGGTTCGGTCTGACGTTGCTATCACTGATCGTTCCGTGTTTGTGGATGTATCCTCCACTTCGGGCTGCACATTGGTGCGGTAGATCCTGTGGTATGTGTGGTGGAAGACACCACCCGATGGAATAGCTGGAGGAACCCTTTGATATCTCTGCCCCCAACTTCACTGCAAGAAATCCATTGCCCACCCCTCGCCGTGTCATTGTCAACGAGTATGAATGTCACTATCCGAGTTCGGGGCGTCATCTGAGGTATCAAAGGGATACACGGCTTCCAGTACACTCACTTATTTTTCAGCGCCACATGTAAAACTAATTTCTTTTGAATCAGACAAAACATATAACGATGCATTCTATTCAGATATCGTCTCCGTTCCATACGTTTTGTAGACTCTATTCATCCATCGCCTTGTTTATTCTCAGCCATCAAGCGAACTTAAACGTGGTGCATATAGTGGGAACATGTTAAAAATCAACCAAAACCCAAATTTTGTATCGCTAGTTTGAAAACTACATTTCTGTCTCGAGTGGTATCCCTATGATGGAAACTAACATCAGTATTTGTAATATTATTTTATACCCAAGTTTTCTAGTATTCTAAAGATGAGTTTTATAGTTTCACTCTCATGAAGCCTTAAGATGTATTTTCTGCATTTCTGACATTTGGGTTATTTTATAGATTATCTGAAAGCCGTGATGTTGATAGGTGATTCACTTACTTACTCATACATTTCACAATAACTCTATGCATAGAATGCTTTAATATTTAAGCGCAACCTGATTGTCAAGCAAAGTATATATATCTATATTTTTTACACTTGGAAAGTTTGAAAAGGTGATATAGAAAAGCGTTTGTAGTTTAATAATTGATACAAAACGGTTCACAAATCCTGGCCCCGTCTTTGAAAATAGCCACACAAGAATATGTAATGATATACTAGGAATTGGTCACGAGTACCTGCAACAATTGTTCATGAAAAAGAATCTCTTAGATGCCAATCATTTTTAGTTCATGTATAATCTCGGCTACACAGTCTGAGTGGTATTAACTTTGTTGCTTATTCTTTTAATGATAATAATTGTTTGTTTAATTACTAGCTGGTTGAGCAAACTGCCAAATACAGTCTTGCGAAAAATATTTACTTCAATCGAAATCTCGACTGGTCATATTCGAATTTTGGCGAATATCGCAAGAATCTTTAATGCTACACGCCTGCTTAATTTTTTCTTGTACAGTATAATGACCGCTAAGTTTACATATATACATTAAAGAAAACGCAATCATGTTTAATCAAAGTTCTTTTTGGTGGCATCTTAGATATAACAGGCAGTGTAGTGTTGCAACATTTCATTTTTCTTGTTTTCGCCGGAAAGGTTACGGGAAACAGAAAACAAATTCAGACTTTTGCAATACTAGAAAGTCGTGTATTTTTGACAAAACCTGAGAATCTAAATTCTCCGAAGCTCTTGTGAATATTCAATTCTGAAAGAGTTTAACGTATTACAAAATCGTACAAACGGTTGGTGTGGGGTAAGATAGCGCTGTTACTGTTGTACGAATAATTTCACTCTATTTTTCGCGAATCTAGTCCAGTAATGGAAAAAATGTTTAAATTCTATATTTTCTAACAGTTACATTTTCTTTACTCTAGTTGAGATCTTTGTAGTTGCCAAGGGCTTATGCAGAACTTTTTGTTTTCCTATATGCAGTTCGTGAAACTATGTACGTACAACACACAGTTAAACTGCTAATTCATTTCAACACTGACACAAGTATTACAAATACTTAGTGGCATTAAAAACAATTGACTTTTCGGTTGCGCCATCAATACAGCGATCGGGATGGCACACTTTCCTTATCCCCATGAGCTCGATATAAACATTAAACTTTATTGTGTCGCACAGTTATTTTTATCAGAGCGTTACTATGTTAGCCGCGTAAAAAGGAATACATAGACTGTATTTTATTGCCATTGGAAGACAAACCAGCACAAGCGTGCAAGGGATCTTCTAGATGAATGCTAATATATTCAATTTTATATTGTTTTTTTATAGTCCTTATATACAAAGAAGCAGATCATTACTGTTACGTATATATTATTCTGCCATTTATATTACAGGGACGCGAAAGGTACGTTCTAATTTTACCGAACGGTAACAGCCTTATTTGAACAAATATGGTAAAATTTGTTTAACGTTTTGAATGAGCTTCAGGGGCAATTAAGAAGAAAGTGGCGGTTTCATCCGTATTTATTCACGCTTTAAATTTCGCATGTATCTGTTTTCTCAAATGTTTTATCCGCTATTTGTAAATACTGAATTGTTTACTGCCATAGAAATTAATAGTTAAATTTGGAATATGGCGTGACACACTGTTAATCTGTATTAATTTTAAAGTATTCCATCGATATTTGTAAAGTAGGTGTTTTTTGTACAATATTTAATTAGCATCGAGTCGCCTTTCTTTAATTAAGTATAAGTATCGAAATTATTTTCTCCATAAGTCCGTTGTGATGACTCATACCAAATTAATGGTACACATGCAATCATCTTCACAGTTGTAGTATTGTGTGTCATAAACTCGCTGGGCGAATGTACCTTTATTTAAATTCTAATTATAATGGATGAGTGACGAGCGTGACTGAAATGAGATGTTGCAAAGTGTCTATAATTATAGTGATCAATAATGAACAGAAAATATAAGTAATATAGTTTACGATACAGGATCATAATGATGATGATGTCGATGATAATAATTATTGGCAGAAATAATTGAGTGCGCATGTGAGTTTGCGCACGCGAACGTGTGTACTCATTGGTACCTACGAGATGTGTACAAATTGTTGAGTACACCAAACTATTGTGACAATTCTCAAACTGGGAAAATTCACAGCCACGCCCGCAGCGCGACATAAGCAGCTGCGCCTAGCTGAGACGTGTTGCAAAGAAATTACCGAATATTTTCACTGGCAATGTGAATGCTGCAAGGTAAACTACTACGACTTTAAATTACAAATTCATTATATCATGAATGTTTAAATCTTGTATCATTGTAATTAAAAATATGTATCATAATCTAAATGTATGAGAAGTAAATATATTGTACCATGACGGAACGTTACACAAACCGGTGTTTTTATTTATTGGCATTGAAACTCATAGATATCGTTGTAGTGCAACAAAGGAATATATACGAGACAACGGTAATGATTTCAGTGTAGTTTGTATTTTGTGTATAAAATACATAAAATTGTGACTAATTACAAAAAATATTTCGTTGCAGTTTTCTGAGTATTCTAATGCGGAGCTGGTGTGTGACCATCTACATAAAAGTTTCTCGTCGCTTTTGGCAACTCTAGCTCCATACCGTCTAATTCTTTTGTCAATATTATTTGACAGCCTAATCTCGAGTTCTCTTTCAAAAATGGAGCTAAATCTAAGAGATCCTCTTCCTTCTCTTCGGCAGGCGGCAATTTATCTGCATAATCACCATGTACGTAAATGTGACATGTTGTACAAGCCAGCGATGCTTCGCAAGCACCTTCCATTTCTATTCCATATCTATGTGCTAAATACAGTACATTATCGCCTATTTTTCCTTTAACTGGTATCTTCTTGCCCGTCTTATCAGTAAAGGTAACGTTAACTCTGAAATGTATGTGCGAAGTACCGTCAACTACTTTCTCGAATCATTTACAACCAGTAGATTATGAATTACAAGAACACAAACTGAAATGCATAACGTTTACCTACATATCGGCATCAGTTTTTGGATCCTGCATCTCGTATTCGCCATGCCGGGAATCTGTAAGTGGATGTTACTATACTGATAACAAAGTGTTGTATTTTTAAAATTAATTTCAAGCAGTTGCATTTTGCCCCCTTTTGAAACGCCCTCTACCTAGCTATTATTATACTTACATCTCGAAGTGTGTACTTCGAGATTCGGTATCCTTGTCACATGATTCAAAGGAAACAGTGCTTTATTAACTACGCATTTTAGCACAAGCGGTCGTAATGCGAATGTCATTTTTAATAGCACCACCTGTTCGGTTCGTTATGCACTGTTACCAATAAAATCTTCGACATAAGGTCTAAAAGAGGAATGGACGTAAACTAAGGTTATGCGCACCCACATCTGATTTTTACGGATACCAGCAGAGCACTGGTAGACAGGCCAGAACCTTACGGGACATATTCACGTTGACAGATATATATCTAGATATTTGTTTAAGACAGATATTTAATACTTGAAAGGTTTGTCCCTATTAATGATTGGGTCAGTGATACACTGTAATTGTCAAATGAAAAGTATAAACTAACGCATAACATGCGGTCCTTAAAGACTTGTTTTCAAACAATTAACATTTTCTTGTTGCGGTGAAATTGGCAGGCCTTACTTCCTGAGACATGCGCAGTCACTGCGTCATCGATATTCAGGACAAAATAAATATACAGCATATACAACATCGCTAGTTGACAGGCAATTCGCGCGTACTGAAATCGGAGTGACAAGGTAGGCCGATCGGAAGTAGAATTTTTGTAATTGCAAAAGAACAGGATCCTTTGTCACGCGTCTTTCAAACTCCAAGAAGGTAGCCAGCGATGCAATGTATCAAGTATTCATCAACGGGTACCGCTTGGCCGAGGTGCCACACGGCAAGCCCTATTATGTTTACCGTGTCGAAGTGCTTGCCTCCGATGGCCGAGGTCGATACTTCATCGAGAAGAGGTACAGTGAATTCAACGCACTACATCGTGCGGTAAGTCCTTTTCACAATTTTCTACTGCTTTTGCTTAGCTGCCCTGTGCCCTAGATCTATTCATGTGAACGCTTCCTTTTTACGAAGCATGAGTGCAAGTTGTTTGCCCCACGGCGAATGGAGTCCATCCAAATTCCCGTTCACTCTTGATGTCGTGACCTCGATGATTAATTATCTGTCGTTTCCCAATGCGCATCATACTATATCCGAATGAAAGTTCCCTTTTAATTAACACCACTACGATTCCTTTTACTGTTTGTTTATAAAATGCTATTTCTCATTCGGAGCCATTCTTATGAATGAGCTTCTGGTTCTGGGAAGCTTTTTGAACGGAACTATCTAACGGCATGTCAAGTGAAAGGGGTCATTAAGTAGTTATGTATCTCATATGTAATGGAACAGTTAAATGTATACTTGCAATCTCAACTATTTACTCGAAATGATACGTAGTATCAAGCTTTTCAAGTAGTCGTTGTATTTATAAACCAGTTCATTCCCGATGACGTTTTTGGTTTATGCTCAATCTTCGTTTTGCGCACGATATCGCGTCGACTCTTCTGTTGCACTGGCTTGTGTAGAATAAGTCTCAGTAAACTATAATCTGCAGCCACTGCAGACCCCCCATCAGTCCCTGGTACGAACTGGTACCGTACAATCACTTCGCGCAGCTCAATCGCAACGGTTGTGTCTATTTAAAATCAAGCTTACTTGTGCGCTTCATTTGCAAAATTTTCCAAGCTTCAACATGCTGGTATGTATATATTTAGTGCCTTAAACGCTGTCGAATGCATGGTGCGGGAAATTACGAATGTGCATGTTCATTTTGAGTCTCTTTATGCACTCTTTAGTACAATAAATATATGTATTATTGGAAAAACTACTTGAATAATATTGAGGCTGTGTGTAATTTGCAGTTGAAAAAGCAAATTTCGGACATTGCTCCGTTCCCACCGAAAAGGGTCAGAAATTCGCAGCCGAAGGTGCTCGAGCAGCGTCGCGCTGCATTGGAATTGTATATCCAAAAGATGCTCAGGCTTTCAGCCACGAAGCAACAGGTTCTCAGTTTTCTAGGTATAGAAGGTCGAACACCTGGCGCAACACAAAAGAGGTATAGGGTCGTAAATTAACAAACGAACATCGTGTTTTTTTTACTAATTCCTCTAACTTTGCAGTATATATTTGATATTCTTCTGGTTTATTAAAAAAGCGTGCAAGTGAATAAGAGGTGTTTCGTTGCAGAGTGTATCGATATGCGGAAGACACGAAGAATGCTCAACCCAACACGTTCGAACATCATCCGGTACTAACGTTCCATTGCGATCCCTATGTTCAACCTAATTCAAGCACAAGTCTTCCAGACATCGTAACCAGCGGAGTGCTCCTGGGCATGTACAAATCGTGAAAGGGCTCAGCGTGCTCGTATAAACAATACTACTTTCTATGAATAGCAACGCCAGAGGTACTTTCGACGGAGAACTTTCGATGCCGAACGCAATAAATCAAGCTCAGTGCATTCATATGGAAATTAGCGAAGTGGCTTTTGCTTGTTTCTACTTATCTCGATCAAGATGCAGCATCGTGTAAGGTTTCATACGTGCCAGGCATATTATGCCAAGATGCGCGCAAACAGACGCTCAGTGCTTCCGTTTCATCATATGGATCATATATCCTTATTGTCAATGACAGTACATTGTGAGATTAAATGACGGCCGGGGTACTACCTAAGTAACCGTTTTTACGTCAATGTGATCTTTAAGTGTTAAATGCAATATAATGCGCACATGTCTAATAATAATACAGCCGACAACATGCCAGCAAATATATCTTCCTTATATTTGAATCAATGTCTTGTTTATTTCATCTCAGTATTCTCAGTTTACATTACTTGTGACATTCATCTTAATCTATTAACATTATCGTATGGATATCTGGATTTTAAATTGTAAATGATGTAATTCATAAGCAGATCTCTTGTGGTATATTCGCCTTCAATTGTTAACTACCGTTTCGTTTGGACATCACGGACACTTGGCAGACCATTCGGTAAAGCAGCATAGGATATTTCAAGGAATTTGGGAACAGTCTTCTCCTTAATACATGCTCCACCTTTAGTATGCAGCGTTCAATGTTGAGTGACAAATATTATATGAAAATGATTCACCGGCCTAAGCGCAGTATACGCTTGACGCACTTCTGTGTCCTTGAAATTATAGAAATAGATACTGCAGTGCCACGTACTCTGTGGTACTTGTGGCATCTCTGTGATAATTGTACTTGTATCATTAGTAACTTCGTGATTTCGTTCGAACGATTTCTTATCAAAATCTATTTTCTCGAAACTTCAATATGTTGACGCATAAATGAGAAGCAGGCGGTGAATCGTTTGGTCCACAGAATCTGGTATTATTGCACATAAAATATACTTCGGTTCTTATATTCGAACTGAAAAATAGGAAATCTTTTAGACGTTACTTTTTCTGGGATAATACGCGAAGAGTTTGGTGAATAGCTTGTTCCTGCGGTTAGAATGTTTTCGCGAATTAAATAGATATTTTGCATCAACGAAATAGAAGTGCCCTGATAACGGTAGTAACACATCGCGATAGGACCTTGATTCATATGTACAACTTATATTCTTTATACTGCTATTATTACGTTGTGGTAGTAAACTGAATCTCCGGATAATTTGTTATTTCCTGCATATCAAACGCGTACTGCATTACATGTATATTATATACAAGCTCCTCAGTCTTGTGCGAAGTCTAAGATGATTTCGTTTTTAGCACTTCCGCTTTTCTATTCTCTGTTAATGAAATCGATTTGGATTTCGTGTTTTATTTTTGTACGGGTTCGTAATGTCGAATACCGTATAAACGAGTCGAGCGTGCACGGTCATCAACCGTTTTCTCTTTCTTTCAACATTATAAACATTTTCAGCAACAGCCGCGATTCTTTCAAAGTACGATTTCCAGAATACTTCGACTCATTTTTCGGTACGCTTACAAAAAGCTAAACGCTGGATATATATATGTGTGTATATGTATATATATATCCGACCAGAATGGTAGGATCCTTTAGCGATGAGTATTCCTTACGACTTTGGAGTGGCGGTTCTCTTATCGTGTACCGATACCAATATTTCTAGTCTCTAGAATTAATTACTTATATTATACAAGTCTCACGTGACTTACAATAAACGGAGCTGTTGGTCGCCGTAATACGCGGACAGTGTAGGTCAGCGCATGAGAAGAAGGTAATACATTGCAAAATGAGAGTGAACTAATTCTGCGGTTCGAGTACAAGGGAATCAAGCATAAGTAGTAAATAATACTATTTGTAATACGCCTGGGTAATCGCTGGGGCAATTTCTCTCACACTTTCGTTCTCTTTCATTCCCTAGAGTAAATATAAATTTCTATCGAAATGAAGCTTCAACCTATTCCAGGTGAGTACTATTGTACAGATCATAATTCAAGTATGCTTACGGGGCGCGTATGATACACGCCCGTGCGTTGAATTAGGTACAAGATTAATCCTTTATTTGGGAGAGCTGTCTCCAAAGAACACGATTCTCGTATACAATGGGACTAAATGCGACGCGTTATCCAGTTCTACAAGTATCTAGTCGAAAAAGATCATAGCTGCTGCTATCGCATTCTATGTGAGATCACGTACGGATCGTGTGAATTGGCCAACGGGCTCGGCTGCTCCGCCAAATAGAGGATTAAATGAAGGTAGGTCGTTATCCCGGGCGCAGCGACAGGTGCACCCCATGTAACCATACCTTTCAGATTCCACGTATGACATGCAATGGAAATCACACTGATAATCGACACGACGCGATGCTTGGCTTTCGACGTTGGTGGACGCATGAAGAACAATAGCCAGACTATCCGTTCCACGGTTAGAAAACGGCGTTTGTCTGTATTCGTCGGAATGACTCGTTTCGTGGCGCCTTCATTGATTACTGCTAGATGTTTGCCTTCAGCTATCTCAGCATGATTTTCGCTACTCGCTATAATATTAATTAGGTCTACTATACTATGTACATAAAACACATTGCATTGGCACAGCAAATATGTGCGCCCGGACTGCCAGCCGGAGTTCAGCCGCATAGTGTATGCTATGTGTATGCTATGTGTGTATCGTCCGTGTGTATGCATTCTTGGATGCTCGGTGCTTGCATTCGTTGTACGTGTATTTGAATCATCGCTCGACTTTTGAATAGAAAATTGTATGCATTGCGCTCTCAAGCGGCAATTTATAATTAATTCGCTGAAATGATGGAAACTTTTCTCCTAACTAATGCAAACATTGCATTGTGTGTAAAAAATCGCGATGCTTTTTAGATAATTCTTTGTTCTCAAATATTGAATTCACTTAAGTGATGATTGGTAACTGTGTACGTAGTATACTTTTCAAGTGAAACAGTTAGGATCGAAGGTATACGACTCTCTCTCTCTGCTATCGGCTATCGGTTTTTCATTTGTAGCGTGCGGATCGAAGTCCATTGGGAGCATGACGCATTAAAGTAAACTGCACATTTTCCGCTTACCAAACATTAACGAACAGGTCGTAAACGAAATTCCGCTTGCGATTAGAGCTCTGATGGTTCTGGGAATATAATTTCAATGTGAAAGTAGAGCAAATGGTAGTCCATAGGACGCATAGTTACAGTGAAAGTTTAAAAAAATGTTGTTTGGAAAAGCTGTTGAACATGATTGAGCTCTTTCGTTATAATGGGGTCACCGATTGCATTGGTCGCTTCCACAGGACGTACAGCTGCAACCTAAATTCTCGCAATTACACGATCACAAACAAGGGTAATTAGTGGCCAATAAAAATTGACAGCGTTGTAATCATGTAAGCCTGTTCCGCGGCATGTCTTGAGGACGCGAATGTTCGATACTCATTAAGTAAGGCGGGCTGCTGGAAAGGGGCCAATTAATTATAGCAAGATTCCTCCCATCCAGTCGCTATTTACTAAGTGGTTGGCAGTCCCGGCTTTACTGGAATGTTGCATTTATGTTAGCTAATTGATGCGATCGTTATTACGTTACAGTCGCCTAATGCTACCGCGCAGCACACACTTCGGGAAGGTATGCGAGAATATTTTGACTCATCACTACACGACCAAAAGCCAATACGATCTTGTAATTAAAATTCTTCAAATAATATAATGTTTAAGAATTATTAACTAAAACTTCGCGAAGTATTTGTAGTTTTATCGCTACAAAAAATGTCCTCACCCACGTTAATTTTCCGATCGTGCAATGTCCCACATCACCATCAATCGAATCTTTGTGCTCCACTGTGACGCGTCAATCGGAGCTTTGATCTCAAAGTATCCCGTTTTAATCTCGTAGTTACTTCCTGGGCTAAACGAAAAATGTTAATTTCCAATATTTACTTAATAACAAGCGCGACAAAGTCAATTTTGAACTGATTATTATATATACATCATCGCGTTTGCGTTTGTATTTAAAGGTCACTCTAATAAAACGCTTTGTATACATGTACACTTGCACACCATCGCCGCATCACTTAGTTTAGAAATATTAGCGTGTAACAATTTATCAATAGTATTTATATATTTATATATGTATATATTTATATATTTATATATATATATATATATCTCATCTCAGACAAAGGTACCTAGGTTGGATGTTTCGTATAATATAAACATCGTATTTGTAAAATATCCGCCGGTGGCCGATCTTTCCACGCTATAATTGTACGCAGCACCGGTGAAACTTTTAATTAAAAAAGAACGGCGATCTTTCTTAAAGACCGCCGTGCGAAATATTAATTAGCTGCCCCTCTTACTTAGCGCTTTCTCTTGTCCGAAGTATACTCTTATGCGGGTTAAAGAAAAATATTTATGTATATGTATAATGTTTATATATAATATGTATATATATATATTTATATGCAGTAATGAAAATGCAATATATATATATATAACATTAATGCGTACCACTGCTGTCCGCGTGACGAGTAGCGTAACGAATGAATTCTCGATTTCATTTAAATGATTTCAACGATAAAAAACAATTTCTACCTATTTACACGACTTTCGTCTTGCCTCCAGCACACTGCGTCTCCTCTTTGTTTCTTCTCTGCTTTAGCGTGTCTCTTCTTACCGAATCATGCCTTCCATTAAACGATCACTAGTCGCCTACAATATTGTGTCTCGCTTCGTGACGCGTAACAGCATTACATTCTGTCCCTCAATCTTTTCTCAGCGCTCATTGACAACCTGTGCGAACCGATGAGTTTGTTGTATTGACATATTGATCGTACTTTCGTTAGAATAGGCGCGGCAGTGTTGATTGACGAGCGGCCGTATATTGTATATTTGTCAGCAATGTCGAAACTCTCGGAAAGACACGCAATGAGAACACATTCTTTGTTGTTAAAAAACGTTGTACCTTCGGCGAGAGGTCTAACGCTAGAAAGACACTCGACTTAAGCCTGGATCTAAACTAACGTTGCGAGACGATTACGAACCTCGAGGGAAGCTAATGCTGCAATCATTACGCCCCGTTGATACACTCGTAATACGCATGCAATTCGCTCGATGAATGATAATCGTGATATTCTACATAGTCTATCCTTAACAGAAGGAGTACAATCGTAGACGTAGTTTTTCCCGACAAAGCAATAGTTACCGTCTTGTACAATGCGCGCTAGTCTCGTTTCCTTTCCGGCCGATACTGTGTTTCGGACAAACTTTTATCTCTGCTTTTCCAAGAGGCTTTACTCGCGGTCAAGTTATTAGGTAATAAGCGCTGGAATAGCCGGTACATAGCAGTGACATCGATTTATGCCCCTGTTAGAGGCTCTTTATTGTATATTCCAAAATATCCCGTGCTCTCCCTCCGGGGTTTTTTCGAAGATACTCTGTCATGGAGGGCTTGTGTACGTACTATACGAGAACCGTGCGGTGCGGCTACTATAAGAAACATATCTCGCGACTAAAAGCCTGTGGCGCGGCACAGCTGGAAAACTTCTTTCCAATTATTTTACAGAAAAGGGGAAGATCCTAGTGTCTTCGAATATTATCACATTTTCTAAGAATTTTTAACAATCGGAGACTCATTCCCCAATGTTACTCACGATCAGCTAGGAATGCGAAGCGAGAATGAACTTTCAAAAGTTATTCGCGACCGCTTCCGTTGGTTCCAATGGGCCGCCAGTCACATTTGAATTTGGATACGACTAAAGCCGGACGTGCCCGTCCCACAATTCTCTATACAAGTACATCCTTCGAAGACACTGTAGCGCGCCTCCCATTCCTGTCTTCGTAATTATACGTACGCTTCTTCTCCCCTCAATTTTCTTCCGTGTATTACCAATACTCACAGCGCGGCAATAAGTGCACAACAATACTCCAATAAATCTTACTTAAGTCCTTCTACTAGCTCTGTTCCATTCTATCGAAATAGTTAAAAGAAAAGGGATAAATGAGGCACTTGCCCGATTCTCTACCGGCCGTATTTTCTTTCCCCGTTCCTTGTTATAGATCAAAATTTGCCAACGATTAATTCACGAAAGGCACGCCTCGTCTCGCGCGAATGCTTTAAATGTCATTCTGTGCCCGTGTTTCCCAAACTTCCTTTTCCTCTTCAAGGAATTCCATCGGCGATCAGATTCTCCTGGGGAAAACTAATGAATTCGTGAGAAACAGCGGTAGGTCGACAACTCTCTGAATGAACGACTCTATTCAACTGGAGTTACTTCTCAAATTGGAATTCCATGAAGCGTAGTCTGAGAAACGTAGCTCCTAAAGCCAAGAGGGTTATTCTTCATTCTTAAATCACCGCGGTTCTAAGCACCTAACAGGCCACTGCTATGAACACAGTCTTCTCTGACCGTATCACATTACACAGCTAAGAGTCAATCCTTCACCCGTCCTCCATGTTGTTTCTCCGCTGCCTCCTTCGCATTTCACATCCTCCGTCACGACACCGGTTACAAAACGGAAAGGAAGAACCCGAAACCATCGAATTCCACACCAAAATCCGCGCGACGTCTTGGAGCAAAAAGACATCGAAAAGAGAGAGAAAGAGAGCTTGAAGAGTACATTAGAAAAAATAGTTCAGACATCAGCGTGTCCCACTTCGCGGTTTTCCGTCGGGCGATAGGACACGCGACACCGGAAGCACGTGGTTCACGCACAGTGCCGATCATTCTTGAGGGAACGACGACGAGAAAGAAAAGTGAACCTGAAGGATCACACACACTCGAGATATATCGGGTAGCGTTGACACCAAGCTATGTTTACGTATCGCGGTTTCGAGGGCTTCGTCGCGTGTCGATCCCTTTCACTCGAGAGAAGACGCGCGCAGTCAAAGCCCTTCCTCCCCGCAACCCCGAGGACGCGTTCACAAGCGCACATTGGAAGAATTCCAATGGTTCGCGTGTCGGTCGATTCTGCGTCGTCTCGCGCTTCACGAAATTGACCCAGAGACTTAAAGATTATCTCTAAGGGGAGGATAGATTATCTAGCGGACGCGCTACCTTCAGTGGTCACTTTCGCGCGTCGTAGGTCAGTCCACGGCGAAAGAACATTGAGTTCGCACCAGCGCGCTTTCTGCGATAGCTCGAGCTTCGGAAGAAGCGATCCTCGCCCTCGGCCATAGAGCGCGACCTGGGCGGCGGGGTTCGCCTCGAGTCGCACTGCGTCGCCACGTACATGATCATGTCATTGAAGTTGGGCAGGAAGTGCGGATTGAACAGCGAAAGAATCCCGTCGTTCAATTCCCGGGGATCACGGGTCGGTATCATGAAATTATCTCGGGGACTGCCGCTCTCCGCGCGGTTATAGTCGACGGCCATTCTCTGATGGCCGCGGAACAGATCGTCCAGACTGTTAGCGCTACTGCTATTGTAGTCTTGAAGGCCGTTCATACGATCGGTGGTAAGAACGGTCTCGATGTACTCGCGCTCCTGGAAGCCGTTGTATCGGCTCTGCGGCATGCGCTCGATCATCCTCGACACAATCCGAGAGTCGTAGAGGGTCTCCGGGGAGGGAGCGGCAAGGAACTCCACTGGTCTCTGGATATCAGCGATATTTTCATAGGGATCTTCCTCGTGGCTAATGGTATGAGTGCGCACCCCGACGGCCGGGTCCTCGTCGTCGTCTTCGTCATTACGATCCGAATCTGCGAGATCCGAGGAGGACGAGGTGGAGGAAGAGCCAGAACCCGCGGGGTCCTGCGGCAAGCCTCAGACGGCCCTGTGTCGTCTTCTATATCATATGTACGTCTTCTTCACCTTTTGCACGGGCTTGTTCTCCGCCGACGAATTGGCGTTCTTCCCGTTTGGGTTCTTCGGCGGTACATTCAGCACCAGGTTGATCGACTTGTTGTTGAAGCCCGGGGACTCCGAGCTTTCGGTTAGTCGGTTCAACTGCTGACGCTGCTCGGAGGGCTCCGGGTAGGGTGATCCGCGCAGCCTCTGCGAGAACCAGAAACCTGAGGCGAAGCCAGCCACCAACGAGAAGAAACAAGTTCCTATGAGGGCACCCGTCAGTGTCTGCGCGGAGTACACCACCGGTGTCACAATCACGCCTGCAATGAAACCTTTGTGAGTGATGATACAGACCGTAAGACAGGGTAACTCTCTGTGTCGGGGGAGTAAACGGAAGTTCGCAACACAGAGGCTCCTGTGTATGAGGAAACTTCGGTAGTTTGCCAAAGAAATTCACTGAGTCTGAGAATGAAATGCAGATGGAACGCGCGCTTTTACGCTAACATGATTTTAACAATTATCTTGTTTGCTCGAAATTACGTGTACACGCCCGTACTAAAATAGAAATAAAATCACTTCACCGCCCGCAATAACTCTCTCGTACTGTCATGTTTCCCCGTCGAAATGTACTTTTTCTTTGATGTTTACGGCTCTGCAAATGTTAAAGCGCGATGCCGACGAATTTGCACTAATGTAAATTCCCGAGAGACTTCAAAAGGACAGGCTGCCGAATTAAAATGAACGAGATCGAATTATAATTTTCATCAGTATTGCCGACCACTCTCTTTGCGCCTGTCTCTTTCTCTTTGTCTCTGCTGTCTCTGCTGGCGCTCCTTCTAGCTCTGTCGGTTGGTTGCGCGATCCATAGCATTTCAATCTCCCTCGGATTGGGAAGGAGGGATTTCTTGTCGCGGTTGCATCGTTACGTTGCACGTGGTACTGCCTGCATAACTATTTTCACCGCGCACTTCTCTCCACCCAGTTTCATTCTCTCCCTCTCATTCTCTCTCTCCCTTTCATTCTACACTCTTGCATTATGCAGTAGTGCCGGCGACTGATTGTGAGACGAGGCCGAGAGTAACAGAGGCGAGTACACAGATGGTAGTGTGTATGCAACTAGAATGCAACACAGACAATGGGGGTAAGTGCGGTGTGCAGGAGTTACGACACACAACGTGGGCGATTAACATCCGATAATCACAAATGTGACGCGCGATGAACGATTAAGAGCAGCTGGATGGATGGTGGGGGCCTGGTGGGGGCCTGGTGGGAGGCCGGGTAAGGAATGAATGATGGAATGATTGAAAGCCTGGTTGGAGGGTAGACGATAGTGGAGATCGCGAAAGAGACACTAATGGAAAAATCCTGCTTGCACGACATCCACTCGTAAGTGGTCCATCTGGACACACACTGTGCAAATGATTACCTTGGGGCTCGTTAGCTCGTGGCTGAGTGCGACCGTACTGATTATCCCGATCCAGCTCGATGACTATTTCATTGTCCAGTACATCGGACTGCTCGCCGCCTCGCCCGTTTTTGGGAGGCACCACTGGCTGCACGGGTTTCGCCATCTCTGAAGCAACATTCACCAATTTGATGATGGGGACAGGCAGTAATCGGACTGAGGTAAATGGTACTCCAACTGCAAAGGGGGTCACTAGCTCTCTCAATTGGCTCGATTTCCGATGGCCGCTACTCCGCCAGTTGCCGCACGCGGCACTACGCCGATCCAATGCACTTCCCAAATCAAACAGCTACAAGTGCCACTCGAAATCTGATCGGCCGATTTTCAAAAGCAATTCGCAAGACAATCGAAGTACCGCTACCTCGGATTCCATTACAGCTAAAGGTAGTAGGGCGATGCAAATTCTAGTGAGCACCAATGATAAGCGCAATGTGGCACACGAAATTTTTCCTCACCCTGACATGCGCGATAAGTGAACACGTGCACATACATACACACACACAATGAGGAGATGGGGGGTTGCATGGGAGAGGTTGTTAGCTGTGCGAGGTACTGGCGTGACAGAGCGCACAAGAAGCGTTAGTGTGGGTGATGGTGAAAGGGCAGAATACTTTTGCCGAGCAACTAAGTAGCCGTCACGGTCATTGGACGAGGCAAGCACATCAGAAAAACGATATGCATTGCATTGTTCGTGTACCGATCTCGCTGGCCGATATTACAACTTTAGATCCCCTGTAGAATGTCTATTTACAGGAGCACCGGCCCAACTTTTGCTATCGAACTTTCCACCGAGGCTATCTACGATGCTTTTATCGCAGCAAAGCGCCGACAAACTTTAACAGGGGATAGCCGTGCGTCTCGTCTCGGGGTAAAATCGAAAGAGCCGCTAACCAATAGTCGATCGTAGTTGCCCGATGCTTTTTGACCAGGCGGAATTAAAGCCAACTGGCTCCAACGAGCGAATGGAAAATTAATCGGGCATCATAAGTTTACTCATCGTGTTCGCAAATAAATCTCGCATTCTGCGCTATAGCTCGAGTACCGTATTTCACGATTTATAGACAACACTTTGTTACGCAGCGGGGTTTCAGATTTTAGCGCCCTCCTGTATACACGGGCACGCGTTCCAGCTACGTGAATTGCCATATGTATATCCGGTTTTCGCTGCCGAGAGCAAATATCGCTGTTGGGAAATCAATGCGCGCTTTGTCCCGATCGGCCGGGCGGGAAACTCGCGGCGTACTCGGAAATAAACGGCGGCCGCGCGCGCTCACGGTAACCTTCGCCGAGAGATTTAGCGCAAAAGTGCGGCTAGTGCTTGCCGTTTTCCCGGGCAATTAAGTAGCCGCTACGCTCGACGAGCTAAGAATGCTCCTCGTGACCGACTGCCACGGCACGAATATCTACTTCACTCTCTAGTAGTGTAATAAGCGGCCATCGTGCCTCTTAACGTATTCATGCGAGTTTCGCATTCGAATAATGCGATTCACTCAACAAGTAAATCATAAGCCGCCGGCTCTCGAGTGCCTTTTCATTTCAACTGCACTTTTACTAACTACGGTAAAATAAGAAACGCGTGCGCGCCGCGCCGTCTCGTTCTACTGGCTCTCGGGAAACTTGGGAATGAAAAAAGTCCCGCGGAGAGATCTCCTTTCCAATAATTAAACTTCGTCATGCTTATCGAGCATGCCGACCAATCTGCTGATTATGTTGGCCCAGCTAAGCGACTGAAAGATTTCGTTCACCGATATTGCTAGATCTCTCGATTTCATTCATGTCGACTGAAAGCGAACTCTCGAGAGCTCGCTCGGAACCTGCGCGCGGGCATGGCTAATCGCAGGAAAATTTCACTTTCGACTCGCATTTTTACGAGGCCACTGGGAACGCAATGGGAAACGACCCACTTACTCGATGCCCCGAGTTACGGGCAATAATGTTCAGCATTGTCGGATGCCTTGAGAGATAACTTTGTTCAACGATAGCGCGAGCGGCGAGTGCCACAAATTTCCACGGGGAAAGAGAGAGAGAGAGAGAGAGCGAGCGGGCGCGTTCGTGTGGCTTTATTGCTTGGATAACTCGTGTACATGCTAAAAAGTAGCCGGGTCAAAGCTCCACTTACACCGAGCAAGAGATACGTCTTGCATTATGCGGTTACGTCGGCGATAAACTGCGAATACACCGATAGTGGATCGCAATTTTCGTTAATTAACGGCGCCGTCGATTTTCCTTCCGCGAGAGCCAGTGGTTTTCGTGAAACGCGAGCGATAAGCTCCAGGCTCGTTAGTACAATATCGCTCAAACGTTAATCGATACATACAATCTAATTTATTCTCAGGAGTAGAACGGGCCCGTATGCCGTTGGTAGCCGCCGCCGCCACCGCCGCCTCCCTAATATCATAAATCGATCGCGGCCCGTATTTACGACCACCAATCGGCCATTCGCAATCTAAACAGCTCTCCGAAACTCTCGGCTGACCTTAGCCAACTTTCCCAGCCTCGCAAACCTATGTATTGCGAATTGGTTTTTACATTGATATTCCCAAAGAAGGCCAGGCAAATAACGCTTTATACCCGAGCTGCCAATATTAGAGAATAAATATCTGCCCTAAGCGGAAAGGCCAAACTTGATTGAGCTCTGTAACGAGCTAAATAAAATCGAGCGTACGCGGCAAGAAATAGTCGGAAGATGCGCGTGGAAAGAAGCGAAGAAGACTGAAATGCTCGAGAGCGTTGTTGAGTCTAAGGACTGGTTCTGGTCAGTGATGGGGGGAAATGGCATTATAAATGGCGGTGACACTCGGGTGCAGCCACCGCCGACACGTGTATACATGTGTACGACACTTATAGTGGCGAGCGCGACGGCACATCGGCCCCGAGGCGCACCGAGGAGCTGTGGACAATCGCCCGATGGAAACTGGTGCGTTCATTCGCCTCGGAATTCATCGGCATCTGCTAGAGCTTTGCTTCCGCATACTCGCGCGCAGCTCAACACGAATTCCCGCTGGAAGACTGGAGTGCGTTCGATGCTAGAGTGAACATACTGCATCTACTGTCTTAAATAATACCGATCCAAGCGGTGTCGAAAAACTCGGCCGATCAAACTGAAAAGTGTCCCAGCATCTAGTGGGATTGCGTGAGAGATCGGAAAACAAGATCAAGCAAGAGGTAAGCGAGCGACGTGTCGGTCGGCTATGCTCTCACGGAACGGAATTCGAGAGAACAGTGAGTGCGAAGTGGGAGACCCGCTTTGGAATGGATACCTACCTTGCTCGTTGCCGCAGCCCTTGTGTTTCCCGTTGGTGACGTCCTGGAAGAGTGTTTTGTCCGCGTCACTGTCGTGCAGCTTGGTGGGCACCGCGACGCACTGCGACTTCGTGGCGTCCCAAGCACAATGGGGATCCTGGAGGCCGACACAGCTGCTGCAGGTAGCTGCCGCCACCGAATCACAATGGTGCAGGGGAACCGCTCGTATCTCGGAATCGGCGAACACCATTAACTTACTGGCCTCGCCAGCCAGGTGGACCACCAGCAGGTCCTTTACTGGTTGCCCTAAACAAGGAACAAAAGTATCACGTGCAGCCGTATAATAGCCTGACCGAATTTATAGCGACCGCTAGCCACCCGATATAAACCACGCGCGGCCACCAAATGGATTTTTATTTATGAAGCCCATCCCTCACCGCACGCCTGTCCCATTCTTTATTTCTACCGGATCAAACGAATTCATGCGGTAAATTACATAATCAGGAGTTCAAATCGCTTGATTAAATTGCTCGGGATTTATATTTGGATTCACATTCGCCCGACCTAGTTGAGGCCGCCCGTTTTGCATTGTAATTGGACTGCTGGTTATCGAATGCGCGCGATCGAACGTTGCATTTCATAAATGCTTAGATACTTGAATCTGCAAAGGATAAAGTTGAGGAATTCCGAATTACTTACCGTACTTCAAAACTTGCACGTCACTGATGATGACCTGGCCAACGTTGCTCAATGATTCCGGGGCGTAGGTATTCAGTGCTTTGAGTACTCGTCCGTCATCTGGATACGTACAAAGCAATGAGTAGTTAATTGAGCTTAATTAACACTATGTCGGCGTCATTAAGAGAAATTGGATTGCGAGCATACCTGTTCCAATATAGAGGATATCGTAGGCCTTGCCGTTCAGTGCCTTCACTTGACCGTCCACGGCAACTTTGGTAAATCTGTAACTGCGAACATGCTTTTGCTCAAAGACACATCCTTTTGAAAGCTGGCTTAACAATGACACGAAGGGATAGGCGGACTGAACTTACTTGAAGCTGACTTTGGTTATCACCGGTAATGAGAAGAAGGATTGGACAGCATCGTCCATGAGAGGGTGGGCTTTAACGAAGTTGACGGTCTCGTCCGGAAGTGTCCTGGAGTCGTTCACACAAGCACCGGGCCTTGGTTCCGGCACTCTGCCTGGCAGCACCCGTAACCAATTGCTGTTAATGGTCTTTTGCTCTTTGAACGCTCCTTGGAAGACTTCGAGGACGCTGCTCATGGAGAACGCGCACACTGCTGAACCACCGATTGAGTTCACTGGTGTCGTAAAGACACCATAAACCAATCGTGCGCGTTCACCACCGTAAACTCCTTCCGTGACATCACTGGTCGATTCTGTGTAAACAAGCAGTAATTAAGGAATAAATACTTGTTTTGAACCAAGTACCCAAGAAACTTTCTACATATCAGTACGCCAAGTATTCCTTTAATACCTTCTGCGCTGTAACACCGCACGTGGGCGACAAATGTACTTAAGCTATTAAAAAGCGTATTAAGAAACATTTCCAACAAGGAATAAAGCTGCTAAGTGTTATTGGTAGGTACTCAAAGTGAGAATTGCCAGGGAGCTTTCGCTAATTATTGGTATATGACAAATGGAAACAAGCTCCTCGTATATTACAGCGGCTGGCAGAACAAGACTCGGTTACGGTGGCGCAGTCTTCGGAAGAGTAATCGTCCTTTACGTGCCGGGATGTCTGGAACTCTTGCAGAAGTGCTAATCGAGTTAAGCGGTACTTGCATACGCCCGGGACTTTTGCGTTAATTTCGACCGGCGCTAATAAGGTGTTAATATTAATTCGCGCGGAACCCCCCGCTATAATGGGGGCGATGATGTTACATTACGCCGTAATATCAATTATCCAGCCGCGTATCATGTAGAAACGTACGCTTGGTCGCACGGGAGCATATATTGCCGCATAAATATTAATCGGCGGAATCCGTGACGAATTCGATTAAAATACAATTATTCCCATTATCGTAAATTGGATGAGTATCGTTAAAAAGTATGTGACATTAAGTGAAGGCCATTAACTAAATTAAATATTAAAGGTGTTCTCTCTCGCTCTTTTTTAACGATTCCGGTGGAAATTAAGCCATAATACAATAATACATGAATATTATTAAACACAGGTAGGGAAATGTACGAGTGCAAACAACGGGGTTGTTTTATTGCGGGCGCCGGCATGAATTCGGGAAAGCCCTCGGAGGGATTATCAGAGATGCGGAGATGCGCAAGAGTAACTTCGTGAGTGGGAATTGTTGCTCGTTGCAGCAGGGTGAGAATAACGTTTTCTCGAGTGGCGCACTGCACTCACCAAGTAGAAGAGCCGGGAAAGAGAGAGAGAGCGGAGAGCAGACTGCCGGCAGCAAATACTTGCGATCTGCGCGCCTTAATAAAGCTGCGGATCCTTGATCACGAAAACACTCGAGTAAGTGAATAGAGCTGGCGTGCCGAGAGCACAAGGAAATGTTGCGCACGTAAAACGTCTTGATAGTGGAATAATTGTTTCTTGGTGCTCGAGGACTAAGTAGGCTGTTGTGCAAGCCCTGACTCCAGCCAGGACTTTAGAGGCTTGGTATGGTCTTTTTCCAGACACTTTTTCTCCTTTACGTAATATCTGCCTTCGTCTAAAATTCTGTTACCGAGAATAAAAGCTATTACCAGTGTCAGGCGAATGAAAGTGAACATTAGTCCGACGAGAAGACCTCAGCATTTTCAATCCCGGCCAGCCTAGAAATTCCCCGGGAAAAGTACTAGTCCCAGGCGAAGCAAGAAATATAATAGATGTGTGAGAAAAATTGGTGAAACTTTTTTAGCATTTCCCTCATTAATCACCGTCGACGACTCGTTACTGGCGAGATGTAACTTCGCCTAGAGGAATTAATATCATTGCGAATTATCCGTTACGTCGACTACGAAAGATCCTTCATCCTCGAAGAGCGAGCTCATTATTATGTAAAGCGTAGGGAAGAACGGGCCGAGGATGAACAGCTTCTCGAGACTGTGACCTGAAAAGGGGCGCGCCGAGCGAAGATCGAGGTCTAAAAACTTAACCGATCAGAACAAGTGGGCTAAAACCGGTGGAGGGAGGGTGCGAAGACGACGTGGGCGGGGGCGGGGAGCGGGTGCAGAAGGTGCCACTGAAGATTTTGGTGAAAGGTGCGTTTTCCCTCGCTTTAACAAGCTGCTAGGAGAAACGGGGTGGCCGACCGACCGCGAAAACACTTCCGCCGGAATGAGGTCGGGCTTGACAGAAGGGTGAAGAAAGGCTGGTCGAAAAAGAAAGGCGCTAAGCGGGAGAATCTTTTCCTACACCCCTGGCACTCTCACCTTCCCTCGGCTGTGAGAGTCTCTCGACTTTAAAAGTCGAACGAACCACTAAGCCTTGCTTGTACTCCTCTCTTTAGAAACATGTACTACATAGCCTACATGTGACCACACCAACACGTTCCCTGCCGCTTGTATACAGCGCATCAAGCTGAGAATCTCGCGTCCTCCAAGACACCTTGGCCAATTCGTTCTGTTAAGAAAGCGGGTTTCTTTTTGGCGGACTCATTTGCAGTCTATTGTCCCAGCTGGTGGCAGACCGAGATGATTACAGTTCGAAGGAGAGTGGTAGAAATGTCGAGTGAAATTTAGAAGGACTTCTCTTATATATTACTCCGATTGTCCCCAATGACTTTTTCCAGCGGTGGGATCAGACCGCTTTTGCATTGAACCCAATCGCAGTAAGACGACGGCACATAATTCAAGGATCTATCCGAGAGAGTGGCGAATTGTTACTTTATTCTAGGGTAATGTGACTGGGGAGCGGGTTGCAGCGCGAGCGGAAAGAGTAAAAGTTGGGGAGAAACGAAAAGACAGGATCTCAGGCATCGTACGTTTTACCCGCACATTCCGCCGCGCCAGCGGAAACTTTTCTAGAGCGTTGCCTGCTTGCCTACCGCCTTGCCTACCGCCTTGCTTGCTTGCCTGCCTCAATGTGCTGCTCTCTTTCTGCGAAGTGGCCGGGTAGCTACTGTCGGAGTATCTTTTGCCCATCCATCTTCATCCGGAGACAAAGCGTGGTCGAGGGAAGTTTGTCAAATTCGCGTTCGACGACCGACTTTTCCCTCGACGTACGAAGCCTCGGATGGATACCGCCTCCGGCAGCATTCCCTGCCATTCTCCTGTGTTTTCCACGCGGATGCCTAGCCCCCGGCCACACCATGCCACCGAGATATGACTATTGCAAGCCCTCCACTGCAAACTCTCAGCGATCTGATCGCCATCTCCCCGCGTATCCAACCACGCCGTCGGAACTGCCACAAGTTTCTTTGCCGAGCGAAATGAACTGTCTTCATCGTCTTTCCCGGCAAAAGCCGTCCAAGTAGATCCTCAAGCCATTCGAGCATGAAATATGACGCTTGAAACTCTGTGACAATCTCTTGCCAGAGCGATTCTCGAAAAATCAAGAAATTAATCCCTTTTCTCGGATCGGAGAGACTTTTTCGTTGTACTTTGAGCAGAGGGATTGGGGGATCTCCGAAATTCTCTCTTGCTCTCTCGAACAAAGGCTTCGCAAATTCGAATTATGCCGGTTGGAGGGGCACTAGCCGAGTGGTGGCACTCCGCTCGTTTATCGATTACATACGCCAATCGAAATCACAGGTTTACCACCTCCCGTGTGAATGAATACTGGGCGACTAGGGTATTACTCTTCCCTTCGGTCTCGTCCCTTTCAACCGGCACGCCGGAAGCCCGTTAGTTTTCGACGGCGGCGGCAGCAGCAGCAGCAGCAGCAGCAGTAGCAATCGGGTGCGCTCGATTTCGAGCGTCTGAAACTTTAATCGCGGAAATATTGCCGATCCGCGATATCCTCCCGCCACGTACGCTCTTCGAGTGACTTTGTGGAAGTTTCAATGGACCAACGCTTGGTCTTTCGTCCGTCCTAATGGTTTTGATCCACGGCTAGCCTTGGCTGTGTACGTTTCCAAATTACATAGGAGGAACTTTGAGTTCGCAATTGCTTTCGTAATGCAGAAAGCCGGGAATCACGTTTGCTATTGGAACAACTCTTGCCGGAGATACCTTCGCGCGCTCGCCCACTCTCGAGAGAAGAAATTGTTTTTGTCCTCTTATTTTAGTAGGCGTTCGCCAAGTTTTCCCTTGGTTCTCGCAACGCTTTCCTCCACTTTGGTAGGCGAATCCTCTTCCGTTCTCTAGCGGCGCACCCCTACGGGAAAGGACGAGCTCTTACTCCGAGTGATATGCGCATTTGAATTTACTTGGATGAAAGTTTAACGGGGAAGGCCTGCGCGCGGATCCCTTGTGTTAAGCCCGTCCCTTTACGGCCCAATATTAAGCAAGCGTGGTGAGATATTTCTTTTATCTCTCGCGTTAAGGATGGAGCACCGTCTGCCTGTTCCAGCGAATGCATATAACGAGGGGAAAAAAACCAGACAACAAAAAGCAGAAGCGGCTGCTCCTTGAGAATCCGACCCACTTCTAATTTTTTAATGAGTACACCGGAAGGTCTGCCGCTTTCTTTGATCAGTATTATTGTTATTATTACTACTATCTGTGTCACCGGATCTTCATATTGAAAGCCATAAAATATTGGAAACTCCACTGTGCACTGCTGGATTAATTACTTTTTTCCCTGACCTCGCTATTGACCCTCTTTTCACCATTGAAGTCCGGCCGATGTAAACGAGTAAAGTAAATTTCAGCAATTTCTTTCCACGAGGAGAGAGCTCTGGTATACAGGATTCACGGATTCACCTCCACTACTACTTCCAGTTCCTCTTGGATAAAACAATATCTCCGGGGCGCTCTCTCGGATCCCTCCCATTCCCTTCAATCTCGCGAGAGCTGCCTCTCAAAAGCTATTACCATCTTCGCATCTCTGTTTCCGAGAGTCTGTCCGTCTGCACTGGCTTCTCCGAGGATATCACCGTTCGCCGGCCAATAAAGAAGAGAGCGGGCATCGCACGAGCCGCAAGCAAAAACAGCGGGAGGACACCGGCAATTACGTAAGTAGGGAAGGAAAGAGTTGGCGGCCCGCGAGCGATCCGCTCTCTCTCCTTCTCTTCTCTTTTCTCCTTTGTCAAGAGCCGAGTATTTCGCCCGGGGTGCAGTGTTATCCGGTTCTCCATCAGCATTAGGCGATGGCCAAGCCGGGACATTTTTTCTTGTCGTTTCGGGCGTCATCTGGAAAGGGCAGCTCCGAAGGGAGGCTGGACTAGGCGCGGCACTCGTGTGGGGAGAGAGAGAGTTGCAGGGGATGAAGGCCGACGGCCAGACGAAGCCGGCAGGCTAGAGCATGGCAGGCAGAGGCTGCTAGGATGTCCGAGCAATCGGTAGGATAGTCCGGAGGCTGCGATTTGGCAACGGTCCACCGGCAGTCCCGATCCTGGCTGACGGCCAACTCCCTTGGAATAGGGAGTTCGGTTCGATGTGCGGCGACAATATTCCCCCCCTTGCACGGGGGAAGCGGCACTCCTCGTTCCAGGCTTTCGGCCACGCCAGTTTACTCTCTTTCCCTCGATGACTCTCCTGCAACCCGTCTCTGCTTCGATCGTGCGGCCCCCGAGCGTCCAGCGCGCACAGTCCTGCCTGCTCCCGGCCATTGTGGCCCGCACTCTCTCTCCAGCCTCGGCGCTTCATCTCGTTCCTGGTTGCTGCTCGCTAGCCCCGCAGCCAACTGCTGCTGCTGCTGCTCTGACTTATCCAGTCACGGACTGTGTACAGGCAACCAGAAACTGAGAAACAGCCGAACGTGCCGTTGAATACCTGCGTTAGTCAGAGGGGTCTTCGAGCAGCCCCGAAAGGTACGGGCACAAGCTGATTCCAAGGCTGGCGTGATCGAGAAACTGATGGCCGCCGTTTCGCCCGGCAGACTCACGCGTCCCTCACTACTCAACTATGAACTAGGAGGCCGCAATCCTCTCTCCAGGACTCGCGCCAAGATTTATGCTCGAACTCCCCGCTGTCGGCTTGCCCTTGCTAAACGCATCGCTTTTCACGCTCCGATTCTACGCTACGCCCGTAATCCTCGACCCTGCCCGCCACGATGAATGAACAGTACATCGTGTGTGAATGTTTTATCTGGCTGGCAGTCGCGCGATCTTTCGTCACTCGCGTGGCTTTTTCGAGCCTTTTGATCTTTCGATATCGCGGCATGTATCCACTGAAGTGGTAGTAGATAGGATTGGGGGGCGTTCGTGCGGACACGCGGATACGAAGAATCTAATTGGCCCGATTGTTGGACAACGGGATCCATTTGCACCAGGATACATAAACGCTCGAGCGGAAATATCGCTCGGCTCGGGAGATGGACGAGCAGCTATCTATCAAAGTCGCGTGGCAATGGGGATATTCATATTACGCGTGTAGGATGCATGGTCGCTCGGCTAGAAGTGTTGCCTCTGGCATTGGCAGATTCTTGAAAACTAATCGCCAGCCATCCACGTACTTTGTTACCGTACGTCGATTTCATTCTCTATCTCGGTGCACATGCACATGTTAACACAAGCACCTAAAGTACGCTGCACCATCGTCTGGTGAGCGGAAATCTCGGCTGCTAGCTTTACACGAGGCATAAACTATTCTCTTTTACTTGGAAAGGGTTTAATCGCTCCCACGGAGTATTCGCACCTTAGTCGGCCGCTGTAAAGCCGGGCATCTAATAATGTGCAAGAGCAATATTTGACAAGGACCGGCTTAGAGCTTTGTCCGTATGCCGAGCCATTCTCGGTCGAAGTAGTAGACGCAGCTATTGTAGCGCCTTGTTCGAGATTAGTTCGGCTGCGGCCTCGGTTTATTAAGTAACAAGATATTCGCACGTATGGCGACTAAGTGTGCTTGCATACTCGATACTCCGCTGTCTTAAACTATCTCGGGAGAGTCGTCTTTTCCTGCCGTGCTTGTTTAAAGCCGATCGATACGGGACGTCTATAAGAGCGGATCATAGCACGGCTCGCACTCTAATATAATAAGTACCGTTGATAGGGGAAATTGATTTGGCTCGGTGGAAATGGCGGAGGAGGGAATTGGTGGGTCAGCAATGTAAAGTCGCTGAGTGGAGGGCTAGAAAAGAGCAAGGTACTATAATGGATATTGAATGAGCTCCAGGAGTACAATAAAAAGAGAGAGAGAGTGGATAGGGCAAGGCGAAAAGTTAAACTCGTTTCGCTCATCGCCTTATCTTTAAGTCGCAGTTACGGCCGCGAATTCGACCATTTATATCCAGCGGGCGACTCCAAGCTATTAAATGCGATCAGTTGCGCCAAAGCATCCGGAAAACGCGAAGCTTGGCTCCCGCGAGCCATGATACACGCTAAGATAACCGAGGCAGATCAAGTCCAATGGATTGAGCTTAAACCCTCTGAGGAATATTGGGGTCGGCTTATCCGGCCCGATATTTCTAACCCATTCTTCCGGGCCCTTTGATCCTTATGCGCCCAACGATTCAATGTTACCGTAACAATCACACGATTCAATATCCCTTGCCTGCCAAATGCCGCGCACTGTCCTCGTTAATGGGACTGCCAGGGGCGACTTTAGCCTTGACGTGCAATGGCTGCGCCCAGAATGTGGCTAACTAATTTCTGAAGTGCCGGCACCGAATATTCCGGCCATCATACAGAACTGCAGAGCATAAACTGGGACGACGGGAAACCCGAACCCTTTGTCCATGACATAAGAACCGAGGGGAGTCGGCCACTCGATGAGGGAGTGCACACCGCTCCTGGTCAGGGTATCGAACTTACGAGTACACGTTGTCCACGCGTCTACACATACGTCTGCTCTTCGTACACGCATTCCTTATGCACGTATGTGAGCGCAGAGTTGGGGGGGTTTACGCATGCAAAGGGTAGCGTGTACTTACGTATTTCATTGAAGTAGAAGGGGTATTCCCCAGGCACGGAACAGTTGAGCCTCGCTTTCAGGAAGGTCGTCCATCTGTCGCTGAACGCATGAGGACCGCCCTTGTCGTGCCGGCAGACTCTGGCGACTCGCGAGTACACCGCCTGAAACACAAATGGGAGTGAGCCACCCCTTCGATTACCTCGATTTATCCAACCCCTGCGCGCCACTCCTTTTATCTCCGCTCCTAAAGCGCTCTAATCCGCCCGGGCTCTCACCAAGAGCTTGCGAAATATGCTTTCGGATTAAGAAACTTGCACTTCTCCAAGCTTTTTCGAGCCGGCTGGCTTCGGCTGTCTGCGCGTATCTACCGATACGAGGCGGCTCTGCGGATTATTAAGCGACCGGGCTGAATATGCAGGAGGCTGACATCAAAGGAGACTGCCAGATACGCCGAGGATCAGGAGAGAAATTCTGGACCGGCTATTTAATTGCTCGGAGCTGTTTACTCGACGTTAGAATACACAGAAAATGTTCCCCGGCGGCGATTGGGCACGTTTATGAGCCCCTGATAATTTTATGGCGGCGCGCACTGAATCATCATTAGCCCGAGGGTGTTAATGCCACTAATGCTAGCATCGATTTCCCTCGGCTCGCCGGATGTAATAAAGAAGCGAAAGTGTCTTACCTTGCCGCAATTCATGTACTCCACTGCCGTCTCCCGGTAGAAGAAGAAGACGTAGTCCTCGAAAGCGAACGAGCTGACGAAATTCGGCCCTGAAATCAAAGGGATTCGATCGTCCTGATTTCCCGCTCGACTTCCTCGTGACCGAATTCCTAAGACGCGACGATTCCAATGCGAAATCTCGGAGGGTCTCTTCTCTCTCTTGACTCGGGCAGGAAAAGCTCGAGGCTAACGGGAAGGGATGAGGCGGGCGGGGCATTGTGAGCGATGGATTTATCTCGAAAGGTAGCATTAGAGACGAGCTCATTATGCAAGCGGGGGGACTATGAGAAGGCGTGCAGGGCCAATTAGAGAAAAGGCTCTTGCCGCAGTGGTAAAATATTCGGTAGGTACATGTATGTGTCTCGAAGGAATACATAATGAATCGGATGAGAGAAAGAGAGAGAGAGATAGCCGTTCCCGAAGGTGGAATCGCTATTATCTGGGTTAGCTTACCATTGAGCTGGTTGAGATCGGAGCGCTCTGTGCGGATCTTGTCCCTGTGAATGAGTGGCTCGCCTCCCAAGAAGTCGGCCACTGTAGCCGCGTACACCTGGCCCTCTGAAACACACGCATAAATGTCGTCGTCAGTCAAGCACTCGGAGAGTCTGAGGCCCCACGGCAGAGGAGGGCCGCGTTTGTCAGGTGAATGAGGCTGTGGGTTAATTTCCACGTGCTGGCTCGCTGGCTCCTCTAAGCTCCAAGCCTCTGTCACCGTGGAAACCACTGGCGCGCGGCTCAAGTCGCCTCTTCTCCAAGGAGCCCTCCGACAAGTAGCTCGACGCCGCCCGAGGATAATACAGGCGCATTGTCGCTCCGCTATCCCCCTGAGGATGCCGAGCCGAGAGGGCTTCGGAGGGACAGGGCGAGGGAACTGCGCTCTTCGCCGGGCACTCATATCTCACGCTTAAACCGGCAATTAAAGAGCACTAAATTTAGGCCGAGTGCAGAACCGGCGCACCAGGTTCCTCTTCCTAGCACTGTTCATCCCGTTTCCTCGGGATCGCGTCTCGGCTTTATAGCCGCCGAATCTCCGGCAGCGCTTGGATTACGAATTATATTACGGGAATTGTGAGCGCTCCTCATACAGCTTCGCCTTGGAAATTTGTTTTCTCTCTCCCTCTGTCCCTCCCTCTCATCGTATCTCGCTTTCTCTCCCTCTCTCACTTATGAATTATCGCAAGTTTGCCGCGCGCCCTCGCTCCCGCCCTCCTTTCCGCCGAGTTCAAGGCGTTGAGAGGGAATACATGTTGCCGGATTACCGAGGAACGTAAGAACAAGTGCATGTACTCGGCGAGGAGTGATCCTTTAGCAGAGGCGAGCTCCTCACTATTATCGCAATCCACGCTGGAACGCAGAAATAACACGATGCTCTCGGCTGCAGAGCGTACATGTGCGGCTACGATGCAGGAAGAGCACACGGTACGCCGGGTTCTCGAGATCTGCTATCAAGGGATGGCGTCGTAAAGATATTCAAGCTGCCACCCGGCCAGCCCTTCAAACATGCAGCCTTCTTCTCTTATGCATTCCCGTCGGCTGACCAATTTCTTGGGCCGAGCGTGTCATAGAAAGCACTGCTGGAATTTCGCAAGAAGCCGCGGCTCTTCCGCTCATAGCTCGAGTATGTATAGCTTCGAATCCGGCGGTCTCTGTGAGAGTGTGGAGACGACTGCCGCCGTTTGCAGGACTACATTTTCGCCGACATACTCTCTTACCCTCACGCTCTCTCTCTCTTTCTGACGCGCGCGCGCGCGAAGGAAGATCCTCGAAAGGCCGGGCTGCGCCTTGCGCGGCCTCCATATTTCACGTTCAAAAAGCACGATGGGATTTGAGGCTGGCCAACGTATGCGCGCGCGATAAGTGTATATAGTGGTCGGGCGGTCATATATAACCCTCGGCGAAGTAGACGTTAGACTTAGGGGATGAACGTGCTCGTTGCAGGCTACAAATCTACGGTGAGCCTTGCAACGCCGAAGCTCCGCGAATACTGTACAGCGTCGTGCCGGTAATACCCAAAGACCGAGAGAGCAGCAACCCTTGCGCCCTGGCACATGTAGCCGCCGCCTCTTGCCTTTGTACTCTCTCCCTTTCTCTCTTCATCGGCCACAAGTCACGTGGATCGGCCGATTAACTTCATCGCTGGCTCATTCGCCGCCCTAATAAGGATCCAATTCACGAGGGGCCTTGCCGATTCTACGGATCGAGTGCGCACTGCGCAGCCTGCTTCTGCTTTTTACGAGCGCTCGCACGTACCATCCTCATGCCGAGTTGGCTAAACTTGGCCAGTGAACGAGCAGACTTTTACGGGGCTTTAGCTTTTCTTCTTACGACTCCCGCCGATAATTAAATGATAGGTTCGCGAATGATAAATGACTCCCCCCACCTACGGTAGGTTCACGGTGGCTCGCATGTCTACCACTTTTGCTATCGTTCCTATATGTGTGTACAGTGTACACACGCACGAGGGCAAATCCTTGCCGGAAAGTACAATAATGACCGGCTGAAAATATACAGTAATTCTTCCCTTCATTCCATGCTATCGTCCAATCGCACGGAGCCTCTGGGACGCGTCTGCATGCAAAGAACGCATTTGCCTGTAAACAATACTGCGGCCTCTAGCAACAAAGTTCCACCGGTGGAGTGAAGCACGGCATAGCTGAGTCCCGCTACCCAAATAACAAGCTTTACTTCTATACGTGTATATACGTATTCCTCTGTGTTTGTGGGTGTATGTGTGTGGTAGCCCTAGTTCCCTCGATCCGACGATTCCCTGCAAAGTGCGGCCCGAAAGTGCGAGCAGCTTTTTACGAGGTGCGGCGGCGATACCCCCGAGGGAAAGTAGTTCGCCAGGTAGGTCGGCGGCGCGCACAATTAAAATTCAGCGCTAGATAGCGGCGGGGATGCGGCCAATTAAAATGCAACTGGCGGCCCGGCAGCGGCGCATCGATGCAGCCGGCGGCGGCGGTGGCGGCGGCAGGGCTATAAACGGATAAGCCTTCATTAAAGCAGAGATAAATATACGCTCGGGCACTTGGAAAAACTTGCAACGCGCGCCGGAATTATTTCCGACGAATGCAAACTGCCAGCAGTGGAAGGTGATAGGTGAGCTGGTAGGAGGCAGTCGACGCCGTCGTGCTGGAAACTCTCTTCTGGCACAAGCGTCTCAACCTCGTTCGGCGAAGCCCGTGAAAAGTGCGGGGTTCCCGGGTCAATAATAAGCACATGTAGCCGACAGCCAGAGCTACACGTACTTACATACCACGCTCCTGGTAAACGCGCCTTCTTTGTCCCACTATTACTATTATTAGTGCGGTATGCCGAGGAGCGTGGCCCCTCTTTCTCCCTTGGTTCGTCGGGTTGGACCGCCAGCCATTGGCCGAATACCCACGTTGATTTGGATTTGTTAAGGACTCGTCGTGACTAAGGTCCATTTCGTAGCGGCGGTCGCGTTTTACTACTGGCTCGCGTACCATAACAAAGCTTCAATTGTTCCTGCCCGCTAAATGCCTCCAAGTGAATTCAGGCGCCGCCGGAAGTAAGTCGTTGCGGCCTTACTAACGAATCGAGTGTATGCACTGTTTTTCCGGGGGGCCAGAGTAATTGAAGGTGTAGAAAGATTGATGATAAATCGAGGCTGAGAGTGGGAGGTGAGTGCGGTCATCAGCGATGTATTGTTGTAAACTGGGAATCCAGAGCCGGCGGCGGCGGCGGCGGCGGTGGTGGTGGTGGTGTAACATTAAATCCCTTGTACACACTGGTCGCCATAGTACGTCCCCCGTAATACAGGCAAGGCTTTCTATAGAGACTACGCGTCACAATGCCTATACTACATCAGTGTTATGCATATTACACGTGTCGCGACTATTCATGATCCGAGACATAGCCGTATCATTGCTTGTTAGCGATTTCGAGCTCTCCCTGTATGCTCTGTAACGCGCGGCAATGTGTGTCTCTGCTTCCTGCTCTCAGAATATGCGGCCCCGACTTTCAAGCTTGGCTTCGCTCCCTCGCTTGCTCGCTCTCTCCATTGGACTTTTCGAGGAGCTAAAAGCCCGGCACGAAAATCCGAGAAATCGTATCAGCGCCTCGGCGCAAGTGGTCGCATGAAATGATTCCAGGTCGATTACCGTTTCATTCTCGATACATCGAGCAAGCTTCGGCGCACTTGGAACTACGACGTTAATAAACTCGTTGTTCGCCGGCTGCTCTCGCAAGTCAGCCGTTCTCTATTGCCGACGGAAAGCGGTGGATTCGTTCCGACGGGGAAACGAACGAAATGTTTCTGGTATGCGCGCTGGCGCCGAACCGTGCTAGGCTGGGGTGCGCGCGGAACTAATTTTACCGTTTGCAACATGTCCACACCGCGGTAAATTGTACTCTCGGTCATTGGCCATTGCAAGCCTCGAGAGCGAGGCAACATGAAATTTTGGAGATATAGTGCCGTACTCTGTGTTATCTCTGATTATGAGGATGCTGCTCGGCTGGTACGTGGACTCCTTATGGCAGAGCCAGCCGTACACCGACGCTCAGACGTCATAAATCGTCATTACTCAACTGACATATTGTGCTCCGAGATCCCTCCTCACTCTCTAATAAATGATAGCTAGAAGGTACAATGTTCAACAATATTTTGCCGCCTGTCAAACCCACGTATCCGCTATAGCCGATAGCATAACTCAGCGGGGGGAGCGCGCGCGCTTTCCCTCGTATTGCCACGTTATCAAAATCGAATGCAAATGCTTCAGGTGCTGAACCATATTAGATTGTGGTTGCGCAAGCATATTGCTCCTCTCTCTCCGGCTCGCTCTCGGGCGCAATATGTATCACTTTGTGATGGCAAAGGAGAGACCATGCTAATTTGGTCAAGCGAATCACCGCCAGACCACCGCCAATATTAAGGCAATATTACTGCTTATTAAATTAAGGGTAAAACGTGTACGCACGCGCCCACCCAATTCAAGGATACAAGCACGCAAACACGAGGACTCCGGAATATTGCGGCCTCAAAAGAGTTACAAGTGTCTCGCGGTAGTATCCTTGTTTACAGAAAATACACGGTCACTTCAGCAAGGTAGGGACGTACACGTTGCAGTCTCGGAAGGGTTCGCAATGCATATGGGAGAGAAGCATGATATGTATTTCAGGAGGCGCGTAATATACTTGAAAGTGGTTGCATCCGAACGCCGTACGTGAGTGCGGAGTCTTGAGTTTCCTTAATATCGTTCTACGGATTCAATGTCGAAAGCCGATGTGAATTTCGAAAGTAGCGAGCGTCGAGATAGGCGAGACAAACGGCAAATAGATTGGCTTGATTGGACGCACTAGCAGTCAGATTCACTCTGAAATATTAGCACTGTCGGATAGAAATAAACGGGGCAAGTAAAGCCGTACGGGCGGCGGTGACCGTCGCGATTTCATGCCAGCGGAAACACCGCCGCGACTATAAAATATGGATAGCCAATTTCGAGCAAAAGGCGTGCGCGCGCTCCCTCGCGTGCTTGTTACAGATTTTATACACGGTGGCGCACGAGCCGAGTCTACGGGCCAAGATCGTTATGACATGCGCGCATTCGCCTTCGCCTGGCATCTATTGACCATGGGGAATATCGTCATGCATTTCCGACGCCCTGCTTCCTTTTTTCGACGCGGGCACCAAGGCAATGCTGAAAATTCTCGCGACATCTCGCTGAGAACGAGGTTACGTGACGCTATCGGAAGTTAATTGAACAGGAGGCGAGAGACCGGTGACTATCGAGTGCGGAACGACCGAGCCAGCTCGAGAAGGAGTGTGCAGTCGAGCGAAATTTTATCTTTAGTAGCAGGGGCGAATTATTGCTCTCGCACGCTCGCCCGAGCGGACCCTCGAGAAACGAATGATTTTTGGGCAATCGTAATTCAGTGAAAGAGCCATTGAGGTCAGCTTTCGCTAACGGGGCGAGTGCCCCACCTTCTTCATAAAATATAGACATCCACTCTTGGTAGAAAGAGATGCTGCTACAAGACGTATACTATACAATATACCGGCGACGCGACCTACAATAATATATCCTCCACCTCTGACTATCTAGCACTCCAACGGAGAAAAGAGTAACCAAGGCGGGGTTTGCGTCTTCTTTCTTTCGGCCAAAATGTGCAGTGATTTCGGGTTGCAGTACTACTGCGGTATTATTATAATGCCATCAGACGTAGAACGAGCATAAATCCTTGCTGCATCCTCCATCCATGCCGTATCACCGTAAGTGGCACGAAACGACCTAACGAAGAAGGAGTGTGCCGCGATTAGATGTATAATCGCGTGGCCTATTCTCTTCGCGGAGTCTAGCGAAGGAACAATAAGCCGATTTACAAGAGGCGCGTTCATGTATTTCTTGGTAATAATCACGAAAGATGTATATATATAGAAGGAGATAGAAGGAGAGGGATTCGTCAACCATAGAGATGAAGGATCATTACGTCTAATGATGTATCTCTTGCGAGATATCCAAGCGAATTTCGGGGTCGTGGAAAATGGCAGAGTGTACTTTCGAGGGGAAAAAGGAAACCGCAGCCACGATTAGAGTTGGCATTCGAGTCGATCCGAGACGGCAGCGGCTGCGAGGGCAGTCTGCAGGTAACACAGAGAGTAGATCGGGAGTAGTCGGTAGAGCAAGGCAAGGAACCGTTCCGGTAAATAAGCTTCTGCGGTTAGCAGGATTTCATGCTGAATTCTCCTGCTCGGCGAAACGCGTACTCGCCTATTTCGCTTCCCTGTTCTTTACCTTCGCGGACACTCGAATCGAACTTGGTTTGCACAGACTGGCTGAGTCGGCCGGTGCGGCGCTCCCACACGAATTCCGAGGGACTCCGCGAGCCTCCAGCGGATTAAGTACGCGTTGCAATCCCTCGTTTTTGCGCTGCTCTCGCGGCCGGATATGCGCGCGTTTGGCGTGATTCAATAGTTAGGTTGGAACTCGCGCAGGTGGTACATCAAAATTCGTAACCGTATAGGCGGATGATTATGCGGGTTCTACGCCCGTGCACGCTTTATCCTCTCCCGTTAGTTCAATCCTGAGGAGATATCGATGACGGCGGAGGCGAGTTGCGATAACTCTCGTTAGGCGGTTCGAGGACGCGACGCTAAATACGTATATGGGAGGCGAGAACAGCCGATCAATTGATTTGCGGCATAGCCACCGTTAGCCAACAGCCTTTCCAAGTGCGACTATGCCAAGCGTATAACTGGGAACTAGGGAAAACTCCGACGCACCTTTTCGTGAGAGGTTTACGCCAGGAATTCCATAATCACCCCGGAGAGAACGTAGCCTGGCAAATGAAATGATCTTATGATCTTTCGTAACAAACCAAATTGTACTCGAAGTAATAGTCGAGCGCTTGCGTGGCCTAGTTTGCAGGTTTATAACTCGGAATTCCTGGGGCTCTGCTCGATAGAGGAGAAATGTGGTGTGACAACTCGAATGTTTCCTTACACTCATTTCCCGAGCAAAGCGATTCTATGTATAGTGCTGTCGGTGAGGAAGGATTGCTAGGTTCTCTGTCGGATTAACTCCTGAAAATGCAGCTCTCGGAATCGGATTCCTGCGGCGGTGTGTACAGTTAACTAAGTAAACGCGGAAACCAATCGGCGATTTCTGGAATTAGCCGTATCCTCGCTACCAAACGATCTGATTCACCGATAGCCGAACCGAGAGCGGCCGCACGCGCGCTCGCGCGCGCGTGCTTAAACCTGACCACCAAGGCAACCGGCTGTTTGAGATTAGATGGTATCCGATAGTGGGATTAGCGCTCCGATATGTCAAGAGATCTGCGACCATAATTCCTGCGTAAGTGAACTACGACGCGTACGTTAACTCCGACCTCTATTTATGAGCTGGCAGCATGTTAAATGCCCCATCTTCTCCTCGCCGAATCCAAACTCGAGGCATAAAGTTCTGCGCAGCCGGTGTTAACTTGCCGGCGCATAATTAAAAGCACTTATTACCCGGCGGGCCGGTAACATGGCAAGTGAGATAGAGGCCAGCTACGCTCGGCCTTTAGATATTCTCGCGCGATCAAACCGATAATGGAAACGAACGGCATTCTAAAGTGGCTGGCTGATCGCCCCGGCCCAAGTGGCACGTTCTCCAGCGAAATTTGATATACGACAGCGCATCGCCAGTGGGAAGAAGCGCGACAAATTTCCCCCCCGTGTGTACTACAACCCTACGTGTCTGGAACCACTTCATCCAAGCTTTTATGGCTCATTGACTTATCGGTGTAATCGCCGCCGGGCTCCGATAAATACTTCCAATTTTCTCGAATTTGGCTGCCGCGTACCATCGAGTTCCAAGTGTAACTTTATCGCCTTGGGGAAACACGTATCAAAGCGAAAGAGGGAGATATCTTCGATGCTTCATAGATTTGGACATGCGCACTCTTTCGAAAACACAATCGGAACAGAGCGAACCTTTTATATTTATGCCCCGAAGCATATTGATCATTTTTTCCGGTCCTCGATGCAAGTGACACGGCGTTCGTTTCTAGGAATATGCTTGAAGCATCGCCGCTGGGAGCGAGGCATATTAAACACTGGCAGGTAAAGGCCGTAAAATGTGTCAGCGTTCTGAAGTATCAGCCTGAAAATTGTCCTCTCGACGCGGCTGAAGAATGTTAAAGGCGCGTCGGAGTCATCGTTCACGGTCAACTTTATACACCTGTGATATCAGCGGCGCAACGAAACCCCCTCGTGCCACTTTAGTTCTGGTATCAAGCAGTTTATTACTTGCCACGGGTTTTAGCGCACACGTGCACCTCGAAACACAGATAGTCACGCACACAGACTCCCAGTCTTTCTCTCCACGATGTTCTCTCCAGTCTTTAATCCTGTCTTTTACACTTCGCCCCGGTGCGCAGCTCCGCGCTTGTACAAGTGGCATGATTAAAACGTACTAAGGGCACCGTGAATATTTATGATTCGGCCAGCGTGTTCACGCGGAGCTTGATTTATGGGGGTGAAGGGAATTCCCTTTGTTCCTGTCGTTCATCATACGAACCGAGAGCGATAACGAGACTGGAGGACAGACGCGGCGATATCTTTCCTGATTTTCCCATTGCCACGGTGGACTTCATCCGCCTCTCGAGCGTCGCATCGATACATCGAGATCGATATTTGCTGAACAAATGTAGGTATTGGCCCCACGGCGACTACTGCTTCCATCGGTGGAGGCTGACGTGACATGGGAATAAAAAAAGAAATAGCAGCAACGAGAATCAGCTCGACCAGGATGCTTGATATATGGTGACAAATACGGCTTGGTTAAGGGAACCAACCCGATAAAAAGGCGGCTCTGTTTTAATAAATTTACTCGCCTCCCGCATCACCCCTCCCCTCCCCTTCCCCCCTCCTCTTGATTTGCGGCTTGGCAAGCCGGCGTGTGCCTGGAATAATTTCGGGATCGGGATCAGTGTGCCCTGTTTTATGTAACAGCCATAGTCTAAGAGTGTAACCCTTCACAGCGTGTGGGCGATATGCTCGGTCTTGAGCGATTTCACGTCCAGGACCTTTGATAGGATAAGGTCTCGCCGGAGAAAATGAGCCGGAAAATAGAGTGGCCGAGAGAAAATATTGGTCACGATATGGTAAAATGAGCTTGTCCATCTCCTTAGAGGTTGCGTGTCTCGTAATACCAGCGTTATAATAGAAGCGAGCAAGTTCTTCTCTTACTAGAGGCGAGCACCATCTGATCGCAAACCCACGCGTCCCCTGGCCGAGCAATAATTTTCACCAATTTTCCACGCAAGCCCTCTCGCCCATTTTTCCGATCACTTATGCCCGGTCAATTTATGCCGTTACCAGCAGCGGATCGGCAATCTTTCATTTCGCGGCAGGAGAGATTTATTCCACGGGTTTTCTTATGCCGGACGATCTTTCTCTATTTCAGCGGCCCGCACGGGCTTGAAAGCTCTGCTGGTTGGTTGATTCGCAGCCCTACCAGGAAGGAGGAATGCGTTACCGAGGCTGAAAGCTTGAACAGCAATATTTCAGTGCGACTGTGAATTCTACACGCACCGGTGCAGGCGAACGGTCCGCGTGGGCGATAATTCCGGCGAGAGAGCGAGAGAGACGCGGAATATACAATCTGATATGGCAGTTCTCTCTGCGTAAAGCGGCCTCGATCTACCATTCAGAAAGCGTCGGGGAGGAATAGCTAACACAAAGTTTGCATCGGATTGTCTTTCACCTCGGATTGTCGCAAGCCGCTAGGAATCCCCGCTGAAACTCGCCAATGCATACCGTAAAACTAACGAGAATTGCTACCGCCGCTCCTTTGATCTGAATCACAAGCACCCGCTGCTTCTTGTCATTGGCGGAGGAATACACCGAATGCAGTGCGCTTTCGAGCGTGTTTCTACTACCGGATGAAAAATACGAAAATCCACGGAGCTCAGTAGCTACTATTGGATTCTGTTGGTCGTCCCATAGAAAACTCCCCAGGTTTTTTTAGCGACACGTTACACCGATCCGTGACATAGCAACGTCCATTCATAATTCAGTGTCGCAGGAGATAATGCCCCCATTTTTCCAATCTCTTTGGATCAGACCAGCCAGGCTATGTCTCCCAATGGGCATTTGATCGAATCCGTGACAAGATTACCGAGGCTTTCGGACCATATTAATCTCGCCTATTAACGGAAGGCGCGAGCAGGCATGTCAGCAGCGTTTATTGGTATCTATTACGTGCTCCTCTCATCCGATGCACTTTCCGATCCCTGCACTCTCGCATAACCCATGCACTCTCGGCCTCGCATTTCGCTCTGCGAGGCCGGAACTCTCATTTCTTTCGTCATGCTCAACCATTCGAGAGGCACTCGCGCTAATCAGGCTGATACGAGCCGCATCGAGAGAGAGAGAGAGAGAGAAAGTAGCGTTAGTGCGGGGCGCGTAGGGTAAATACCTTCAACGGTGTTCCTTCGGATAAGTACATACACGCGGAATGGAGTGGCACGCAGGCAGCCCCAAGCGAATGGGAGTGCGCAAATTCGCCGTAACGATTTGGCGTGCTGACGATGATACACGTGAGACACGGGCGCGCATATTTTTCCAGCCGGCTAACTTATAGACAGGGCAGCGCTCGCGCCCTCGGTATCTCCTGTTTTTCTGGAGTAGGTCACTTTACATGCGAGCTGGTCACGCGATCCCCTTATTGCATGCGTCCCGCCTATCAAGCCGCTTAAATGCTAAATTAAGACGTATTATATGTAAACATAGCATTCGCGATAGCAGATGTCCCGGAGAGATGTGTAATTACCAATGATTTTCAATTGGCGGCCCTTTACTCGAAAGAGACTGTATGTCGACGCGAAGCCTGATTATATCACAACTCTAATGAATAAGTTTAATGAATGAACTTTCACTTTTACACACCGCGCGCGCTTTTACTCCCCTCTTCGTTCCGCGCGATAGAAATGAATGGAGCCCATAATTCCCTGCCTCGAAATTCGTGCGAAACTATTTCTGCATGTGGCGTCGGGGCTAACATTTCACTGAGCCGCAAGAAACTCCGGGTACACGAGAGAGATGGAGAGAGAGTGAGAGAGGGGCCATAATATTTTTGCATAGTTCCCGGCCGTTCGAGGAGATTTCATCGAGAGTACCTCTCGCTCCCCTGCCATGTCCCCGCGCTCTACATCTCTCTCTATTCTAGACTGCTTCCACATCCGGCGCGCTCATTTATCATTATGCTCGTTTTTAACCCGATACACGAGCAGCAATTTCTCCCTTGGGCGGAAAAACTCGACTAGCGATACGGCAGCGGGTCGTCCATGTAGTATATCGGTTAATATATGTTAATTAAATCGGCCAGCGTTACCATCTGTTCCGCGGTCTCCGCATTCGTCAGCTCGCATGCGCGCATGTGAAACGGAAAGACTTTTCCAGTACAGCAATTTCTCTGGGCTGCCGCGCGTTCCTACCAATCGTCGCCTGGTTTGAGCGGGGGTTAATAATCGTACGGGAAATCGGTGTTAATAATGGCTATTCCCTCGTAAATTAAGCGTGAAAAGCGGCGCGCACAAGGCAACGACAATTGGTGGAAACATGACAATGGAATTAATCGATGGTAATGGCGGGGACGCTAAAAATATTGCGCAGCTTTTCGTCCCTTTGCGCTTGATTATGCGCCAGCGGTCGATCGATTGATCGATTCTGAATTGCTCAATCCGAGTGTCGCCTTCCTGTAATAAAGGGCGAAGCAGGGGAATCAGTTCTGTGGAAAGCGAGGAATATTATTTCTCGCTCATTCCACTTGGTGCTCTTATCAGGTGGGCTCGTGTTTCTTTTCGCCTTCTTTTTCCGGGCTCTTTTTCCATCTGGCTCGTCAGCGATGCAGCGTCGATGATCGAAACACGTATCGTTTTACCTCCTCGGCCACAGAGAGTAAAGTTGTTTTGTTTTTCCTCGAGAAAGTGCGCCACCACTCGTGCCATTACCATCGATTCCACGCACGTACCGATGGCTCATCAATCGCGAGAGTCGATCAGTCATAGGAGCCGACTCCACCCGACTCTCGTCCTGCAGGAAATAAGTACAGAGCGGCGGTCCGGCGCGGCTAACTTTCCACAGGATCAAACAGTTCTTCATCGGACGGCTATCGAACAAATCGTTGTTGTATCCGGGAATCGGGAATTTACCGAGTCCGAGATAAATCGCATATTATTCCAGGCGGACGTTTTCGTCCATGAAGAATGCAGTTCAAGTGAACTGGATTACGCGGCGCGGCGGCTTCATAACGGATTCAATGGATACGCGAGTACGGAGGAAGGCGTGACTGAGGGATGATCGAGCGAGCCTGGATTTATGCGCGTTTCCGTGTTGTTGAGGCAAGATCGAGTTGGGAAGAGGCGAGTCCTTTACTTTTCAGCCGCGTATTGATTTCACCGCGGAAGGGGTGCCTCCCGAAGGAGGCAACACGCAATTCCATGTACATACGTGCATGCATTTACCGGTTAAACCCTCGCAGCATGTTCCTATGTGTAATTACAGTTTCTGCTGATTTCTAGTCCCTGTCTAATGAATGCTTTATAATGTACCGGCGCATCCTAATCCCAGGATCCTCCCGGGCCACGTTTCCACGTTCACCCATTAAATAATGTATCCTCGCAGAGGCATGTTACTTGGTAAGACCCTGCCGTTTTTCAGGACACTCAGGGTGTTAGCCCGAGACGCAAGACACGCTTATTAGCGATTTACGGGCTTCCTAGTTCCGGGTGTACACGATTTTTCCCGCGAACATTAAGCAGGCTAACTATAGTTATAAAGTCACGGTGTGACCTTTCCTGTCAGGTACACGGAATACTTCTTTCGGCGGTGTAAAACGAATTCGGGCGAATTCATCGAGTAAACGCGCTGGTACTAGTTCCGTTGCCGAGGACATGGCGATTGGCCATCCATTGAAGTGGGTCTCTGCGTATTCGAAAACAACAAAAAAATAAAATCTATTATTTCAGCCCTTGGCGACGCGGTTGGCCGGGTTTGCTGATGGCTTGTCGACGAGTTTGCCGACATTGTGAAACGGCGTTCGCGTTCCGCGTTCAGTGTACTCGTGTGTCCGAACACGCGGCGCGGCGTGCGCTCTGCTCCACGTAGAGAGCGAGGACGAGAGCGAGAGCGAGAGCGAGACAAAGGGACGGGTGGGCAGGAGAGGATCTCTTTAGTTCGTCAAAGCCAAGCGTACGCCTGTCAAGCTTGGCCGGGCGCATGTATGCGCGGCTACCTACTGTACGAGAGTAATTGGTACGTTCTTCAGACTCGCTTTCCGTTCGCCGGGTAAGCATGAAACGCGAAACTGGTTAACAGGTGCTCGCCAAGAAATCGGATAGCACTTGAGCCGCGCGGTAAGCGGCAGCCTCGCATCGCCGCCTGCTAAGATACTCCGGAAGATAAAGGCATTTTTGCAGTCCTCGCTGGTATAAATCTTGGCCTCGGCGCTCGTGCATGGAAAAAACAAAAGGCCCCTGCTTCCGGAACAACGAGAGGATTGCATGCCCGGTACTTTACGAGCCAGCTAGCTTGCGGTAATTCAAGCTCCACTCCGTATCGATTAGTTTAGATGCTGTCGCCGAGTTTGCAAAAACTTATTATTATATTCGTCGCTGGACCTTTAGTTAAGGGACCATGCGCACCTACATAATGCCCTGTGTATTCCCTGTAATCCTCATCGGGAAGCGCGGCAAAAAATAAAGGAATCCCCTGTCGCTCTTTTCTCATCGGAGGGATAATTCTAGCATAAAATTTCGTTGACCTGCCAGGCATTCCCCTTTCATTCTCATAACGGTCGCGCATTGACTTCACGCGTGTGCGTATAAAAAGGTAATCAACGACTGGCATATTAACTGGTCGCCGCAAATAATCGCGCAAAAAGTGGAGCGCATTACTCGGCGCCGAGCGTTTCGGCGTTCTATTCCTCGGTGGGTATGTTCGTTTTTCACGCTGCTCTGTGAATGTGCTCGTGTGTGCGTGAGTGTAAGTGCAGGTGTGTTTGAGGCAGACCGTTGATAATTTCGGCAGATTTTCCCGACATTAGCGATAAGCCGCCGACATGTGACAGCCTCGCTGACAAGCAAAAATGGCTCTTTCCATCTCCCTCACTTCATCCTTCTCCCAGTGTCAGTCGACGCTCCTCTCACTGTGCAGGCTTTTTTTATTTTCAATCACGAATTATATCAATCCCGGCGCCGAAAGCGAGCTCTCTCACTCGAAGCTCTCTACACGTCCGCGTGAAAGTGGTGCTTTTTAAATGGTCTGCCCGACATGAAATTGCACCGCATTTGACGCCGGCGATTTTTCCAACGAACGCATTTTAATGGGCCCGAGTGCTGGTGGTCCGCTGAACTTACCCACGAATACTACTGTGCTGTTGTGCCTCGGGTCGTAAGGGCAGAGTCCGAGCCCCTCCATTTCCCTCTCCATCGCGTACGAGCCACTCTGAAAGAAAAAAAGTGAAAGTCCTCGTTAGTGCCGCCCCCGAAGAAAAGCTGCTGCGCTTTAACCTTTTAAGCTTCATTCTGCATCTTGTAAAATGCAACATAATAGTGGGTAATTGATTCTATTTGCGCGCGGGGATAATGAAAGATTCATCGGGAGCTATATGTATGCTGGTCCACCAGGAATTCCTGGCGGAGCGCAGAGTGTATATGGATATTCGGGGAGGGTTGAAATTTGGAGGCGTTCTACTCGGCGAGATTCGACGCGCTGGAATATCCTATTAAGCGGCAGAGTCGCGCCTACGATTAGATTATGCAGATAAGGCGAAACATCATTAAATATCGAATATTCAACAGGGACGCACGCGGGGGGGGGGGATGTATGGATTATTGCCATAACAGGGTAGCACGCAGTTACTGCGACTCATTTAAATACCAGCCGCTTTATGCGCGCGCCGCGTCATCCGAGCAGGACTATAGCCCGCCAGGCATCGAAGTAATTTGTTTTATTCGTCGAAATTTCGAAATTCCGTTTATTTGGACAGCGGCGCCGGCCTCGCTGTATTTGGCTAATGCAAACATCCCGGGGCTCGCGAAGCGCCAGGTGGGTTTATCGCCCTAATTTCGTGCCCGATAGTCGGCTGATCCCTACAAAGAGTGCCAATTCTTCGTTTGATTGAAAAAGGCCACACACACACACACTCACTCCCATGGATAGTTCGAGAAAAACACTAGGAAAGACAGGTCGTATTTCGAATCAAAAGTCACGAGTACCTCAGATTAGAATCTATTGTTTGACGAGGCGAATATTGCTTGGCCGTGCTTTTGCGATGGCGAGCCACGATAAAAAGGGGCTGCAATGTGGAAGAACGACCCGTAAAACCCCCCTTGAAAATGTATCGATTTACTCGGTCCGATTGAAAAACCGATCTATTACCGAGACGTAGCTCAGCCGCACGTCTAGCCGATAAAAAATCTCGACGGAAACGGAGCCCCATAGGGACGGTCTCCTAGCACCTGTATAATCAGACGCGTATGTGTACGTATCAGAGGTTTAAACGATAGCATTGGTTGGACCGCTTGGCGCGATCGGAGGGAGAATTCACAGCAGGAATGGAAAAATCGCCGGTTACATCGAAGGACCAGCTGGTATCCGAGAAAATCCATAGGAAGTACGGTAACACGGGTCGGACTTGAAATTGCTCTTGGTCCCGATCGCGCTCTTTATTCCCATTGCGGCTGGCCGGAGCGCATTTGTATTTTCGGCGAGGAGAACGTCTCGGCACATAGCGTGAAAACGGCATCGCGACGAGGGATAAGAGTCTGACACGGGACGACAGGACCTCTCGGAGAAAAGGAGTGGAGCCGGCGGAGGGGACGGAGGAGCTGATATGGGAGAGGCTGTCGCGATAAAGAGCTAGAGTCAGATAAGTGGAAGTAGAAGAGTCAGGGAGGAGTGAGAGGTGGTAACGTTCCACGCTCCTTTCTCCTCTAAGGCGGGCAGATAGCGGAAAGAAAAGAGGGCCCGGAGCAAGTAATGAGGAAACAGGTGAACGCAGAGAAGAGGGACGCGGCTCGAAAAGTGCGGATAGGCAGGGAACACACAGCACAGAGCCAGTTATCTAGCAGTGTGCTATCAGAATGGATGGTACGACGGAAAGAAAAGGGAGTCGTAGCAGTGAGGCTCGAGCTGCAGACACGAACGAGGAGGTCTTGATCCCCCGTGGTACGTGAGCCTCGAGCCGCACTCTCTTGCCAGATGCGACGCTTCGGCTCGCATCGCTGCAAGCGGCGACGCGAGGCGACGCGTCCCGACCACCCTACACGCGGCACCGGCGCTCCAATTTTCTTTATATGCATGACGGCCGTCCCGAGAGCGCTCGCATTCGTGGCATTGCACTGCGCGCGCCCTTGTCCAGCCCGATCTCAGGGCGAGAGGCGCGCGCGTGAAGACTTCTGAATTATTTCCCGCGGCGGTGCTCGCCTCGGTTGCTTTCAGGAAATGGAGCGTGCTCGCAATGCCGACCGGAAGAGCGAAGAACCTTGCTTTCTCTCTTTCTCTTCCACTGCGCTTGGTGCCGTGCGCTTGTTCGTGCCACCAGCTAGCAGAACACAGTATGTGTCATAGCTCGCTCGCTTCGGGCACCGTTGTTCATCGGCCGGCAGCGCTTCCCCTCGGCACTAATTGGAAAAATTAATTGAGGCCTTGATTTTTTTACGGCCTTTCAGAGGGCTAGTGTCGAGTCCGGCAACGGACAAGGCCGAAATAAAAATGGGAAATCGACGCAGGCACCGAGAGCGTTCTTCGGGCGTCGCGCACTAAATTAATTGGCTGGTAATTGTTTCTGCATCGGTCTAGTGGTATGATAGTCGACCGGGGGCATTGTGGTGTGCTAGTAGCTATGCTGGCATGAGTACAGTCGAGTTTCGGGAATGCGTCATGCCGCCGGATTCGGTACGACAAATGATCATGATTACCGTGCTCATTAACCCATCCGAGTCCGTGATTAACGTTAATTGTCGACTATGCCACCACGGAAAATGTTGCGTTTCCTTCTACTCTCTCTCGCTATCTCGCACCCTCGTCAGCACATAACGAACTGTTATCCAGCTCCAATTATGAAGTCACGTTTTCGTAACGGCACAGTGCATTCTAAACGGATATACGTCGTCGCTGTCGTCGGCGAGTTGCGATCGGACGTACGGGAAAGGAAGCGGGAAAAAGATCGGCGTAACGAACAGCCACCCAAGGAGCGCGTCGTGACGATATTTATGCCACGGCCAAGCCCTGCTCGACATAATAATATCACGATCCCAGAGATCGATAGATCTCCGTTAATGGTCTCTGTGGCAGAGCTTGACATTCAAGCATTATTTTCAACCGAATCAATTCACTCCGAACTACTCCGCCCGGGATAAATAATGGATGCTCGGAATTCGGCTGTCTGATTAATTCAGAATTTCATGTACCGTTAATGCACACACTTTCCGTAACAACGTTGCGTAGCTGCTCGGTGCATGTACAACGTAGTTGGTAATAAAGTGTATTAACAGTCCATAAACATTTCCACTGTTATGCCAAGTGAAAGATAAGCAAGTCGGCGGAGTTCGGAGCGTGCAAAGACACGGGGCGATCGCAAATAAATCTCGGCGAGCAAAGGTTGCGGTTCAACTCATCAGCAGGTTAGGTTTGGAGTACGCCTACATAATTTAGCGTTATTTTCTAGCCAGGCAAGTTTCCGTACTCGTTGGATAACCGCGTGTGTTTCACTGGCCGTGGACGAATTCGTATGCTAGTCTGGCGCGCGTGGCTCTCTTCCTAGCCTCCGATTGAGTTAGCTCGCTGTGCTCTGCTCTGCTCTGCCACGAGTCAGTCGCGCGTGCTCCATATATGCGAATCGCTCGTAAAATCGCTGAACCTCCTGCGAACGAGCCACCGAACGAGGCGTGGCCCGATGAATACGTGATATCAGGAAGCCCCACTCAACGCGGCCCGTCTTTGCCTTCATATTCTCGACATTGCTCCCGAATCCCGAAGAATATCGCTGTCGCGTGCCTCTCCTCCGTGAACATCCGAAGGATGCTCCGAAAGATCCTTTGGGCTACGCGAATCCCCAATTTCGCTGCATCTTCCTCGGGTCATATAATGAATGACGCTTCTCCCATACACATCAAGTATTACATAAAATCTGTAACATTCCTCCACTTGAATCTTTCATTGACAGACGATTATCAATTTCATTAGAACGCCTCTGCATATAGGATCGGTGCGTGTGGTGGGAAAAAAGGTTATGGAGATATTAACGGAATATGATGACAGTCGAATTAGTATTACGACTGGAGTGGTAGGCCTGCTGGCCAGCATCAAAGGCTTCTCTGATTAAAGGGAGAGGATAGATGACTTTCACGTGCCTGGGTAAATACGCAATTTTTTGCCGGTCTGCGGTGAGACGCCGACGAGGAGAGTCCGACAAGCGCCGCTCTCGGGTGAGGGAGCATTAGCCCTTTGGCTGACGTATCGCGCAAATGTATCGTAATGCAATTTGGCGTCGGGCCTACGCTTGCATATTAAAGCGGATAAAAATTCCGCCATTACCTCAATCGAATTATGTATACATATAACAGGAGCTTGTGCGAAAGGGCTCTTCGATTTCAGTGGAGGCTGAGTTCCCCGGCGGTGAGTGTTGTTGCGTTTTCCCTGACGTTGTTGAATCAATAAGCATTCGTTATTAACAGAACTCATTGCGCCTTTCCCATCGCTCTGCATATCGGGCAATTATATAACATTAATTTATTGCCTCCATTACCAGGGAATTCATTAGGGATGCATGTGTTACAATTGTTGTTAGGTTTAATAAGTATATTTGCCAAGCCTGCGGCCTTGTGTGCCCGCTAATATACGCAATATACACAGATTTTTGAACGTGATACCTGCATTATAATTATTTCCTCGATTAAAACAATACGCATCCAAATAAATGCAGCGAAGCACACGTGATATTATTGCCGCTTCTTTTCTGCGCGCTAAAAGATTTAGGCAGTTATAGGGCATTTATTATTTCGCGCTCTGTTAATACAGGAGCGGCGCTGGCGCCGCGATGATGTCCGAGAATGAAACGACAGCGGCGACTACGCTGATATGGATTTAATCAACTCTGCCGGCCTGCGATCGTATAACTCAGGGAATTAATGGAAATGTCAGAAACGGGCGCGGGTGTGAATCTCTCCTGTTATTTGCATGCCTTCATTGACGCTGTTGATACGGATCGAAAAGTTTCCTGGAGTACGATTAATAGGCGTTTCGCCCGATGATTTCAGTAATTGCGGATAATCAATGGACGATCATCGGCATTCCAGTGAAGAGAGTGACGTTTAATCTAATTTCAGAATTGTATCGCACTTGTCGAAGATTAGATTCAGCATGCTGTATTGCGCAGCATCGATGGCAAATTATAGAAACGCGTCTGGCTAGATGCAGTTATAATCTACTGACAGGGCACGTTTCCCCTTTGTGTCCGGCGCAAATGGGAAAAAAAGAATCATCCTTTTTTCTCTCATTCATTATTACAGGAATTTCGCTCGCCATGCGGACATCAAAGGAAACTTGAGACGCGTACTTTCATAAGGCTTCGGCCAGTCCTGTCGTCAAACTCACGTCAAAGCATATTTGCCATAGGGAGGCACGTTTTTCATATATGTATACGCGTCAAAGCGAGCGGCCATGGGAGCGACATTAATCGTATTTAAATTTCAACTTTTCTCTGACATTTGAAACTAGGCTTTGTCAGCGTGAAATAATGCGCACTCAGAGTCTCATTCGAGTTCACGTGGAGTGGCGGTGCTGCGGCTGAAACTAAAGGCGAACTATCGCTATAAACGCGTAATGGGTCTTAGGGTCCAAAGCTTGCTTTGGGGAGTAGCACGGCTCTCTTTCGAATTCTCATGGATTTCGAGTGCACGGTATTGATCGGGGAATGCGGCCAATTGTGATTTGTTGTGAGAGCTACCTTCACCATTGTTGAGAGGCGAGTGAGAGTGGGAGAATGGAAGGCTGTCCGTTCGGTGTTTTAGCGCCAAGTAAATTATCGAGGAGACGGCGAGCCGCAGAGGGCAAATTAAATCCCGTCAGCGAGTCCTTCGTCTCGATTATCGGACTTAATAGATATCGAAAAACGGCCGATTCCGACAGCAAGCATTAATGACTTCACAATGCCGTCGAGCATATCCGGTCGCGGAGTAGTAGTGTCGGTGCCACTGGCCGAAATTGGAATGCGTATCAGGTGCCAGGAGGGAAGGCAAAGCTGCGCTTCGTGAATGCGAAATTTCGTGTGTGCCTGTCACTGCGTCCGATCCTATCCCTCGCTTCTTCTGAAAAGCGATACCTCCTGCAACAGCGCTTCATCAGACCCATATTCGCTTCACTCTCGCTTCCTGCCTTTCTATTCCCCTTTCTATACACTATCCCACTCACTGTCCATCTCTTCTTCATCAAAGCCGCTGCCAATTATTCCAGGTCGTTGCCAAACCTGACATCTGCTTGAAATTAATATGAATTTCTATTGTTGGCCGTTTCTTTTCATTCGCAGAACTTACTGAGACAACTGCGAGTCCAATTTCTTCATTTTCTCAACAGTTTTTGACCTTTTTACAATTAGGGTGTTTTCTGTGCGATCTCTTTTCTAGGTTTCGATCATTGCTTTCGGTCTTCCGACCACATCTGTACTCTTTCCTTTTTGCAAGAGCAAAGTCTGGGAAATCATTGGCCCGTCTTCTTACTTTCGGTGTTTGTTGTCCAGAGTATTTTCCCTTCCCAAAGGTTAATCCTCTTTGCCTCATTTTCAGGTATTAACAGTTCTCCTCTTGCTTTTGCTCGTTGTCGATAGTACTACTTTCCACTTTTTTCTGGCGCAGCGGTGAACATTGCAAAATACTTTGTAAAGAGCGCCGTAATTGCGAACGCTTCAAGGAACTGTATCTAGCGGGTAAAGGAGGCAAAGAGACGTAGAGGGAGTCAAGAGGAGTCGATCGACGTTGAGAAGAACGTTCTACTGCAGGGGTGCCTTACCAAGTTAGGCGGCAAGCAGTCTTACTCTTATTTTCAATCTACCGATAAAAAAAGCAAATGAACCACTGGCCACTACTTGGCAGGAAGCAAGCGCGACTTGGCCAATATCGTCTCCAATTATGAAGAAATTTGCCCGTCGTTTCGTTTACCTCGGTAATCTTGACTTCCGTCCACGGACCAAATAAGAACGAAGACTCGACAAGGCAGTGCGAGAAAGGGAACCATTTAAGGTAGTACCTGACAGGAAACACGTTTCTCAGACCGGATGATTACATTGTGCAAACGGGCTCTCTGTCCGAAAGAAACAGAGGCGAGTGTGAGTGTCACGGAGGTTTGATTAATTATAAAGTGATTTCTCTCGCCAATCCTAACCCCTTTTACCCGCCTTTCCGGCTCGTTAACGTGCCGACTAAATGAACGGAAAGTCGAGCTGGTTCAGACAGCCAGGCACGTTTAAGCGAGGTCTGATTATGAATCGCCCTCATCCAATCTACTTTCTTATCCTTTCTTATGCCTTTCTTATCGCGGCCGGAAATTTCTTCTCCCTGCGAGTTAATTATCATTCATTAGAAAAGTTATGCCAGGCCGGCCTGTGAACATGCACGAGGCTGCTGCGGCTAAACAGCAAGCCCCAGTTTATGCGGCTCGACCGAAAACTTTCGTGGAAGAAAGCATGATGCGGTATAGGAGACGCTCCTCTGAAACAATAATTGCAGAACTCCGCTGGAGGAAGCCGTGGTCGTTGCAGTTTTCATTAACCAGAGGAGGTTGCTACTCGCACACTGTTGAAGAGAGTTTTTTCCCCCCGCTGTTTAAAGAAGTAGCAGAGACGATTCTCGGAAGTATAGCCGGGAGGCTTTTGCAATGTACTTACACGTCAGTGGAATGATAAATATCATGAAGGTAATAGAACTCAGCGTAACGCCGAGGGAAGTGACACAAAGAATGATTGACGCAACGCGCGAAAAATGGGAGGCCTTGTGCCACTCATCCTGGCGCGGCAGCGCGCGGAGATTGTTCGGATGATCACGAGATAGGAAAATTGCCTTCCACGGCAATCGGGACTGTCGCACCTCCGCACTGAATTATAGTTAATTCTGTCGGGGCGATTAAATGCACAAAGAAATACCATCCAATTTGCTTGCAATTGAATAAAACAAATACATTTTTTCGGCCAATCCACTGGAGGGATGGCGAGGCCGTTGTGTGTGTGTGTGTGTGTGTGTGTGTGCCCGGCCGCTTTCCAGTGAATTCAATAAAGTCGGACGGAGCCCTATCTATGATTCATGGCGTTCATCACTGGCTGCGATAGAGAAACGAGCGAGCCACCCCTCAGGCTGGCGGTGTTCGCGCCCGATATTTATTTTAATACACTCGCCGAAAATTTATGCCGGAATAATTGGCGGGACGGTCCCATAAATCCCGGCGATAAAACGATTGCTGTGAATCGCCCTGGGAGACAATTGCAGATTCGTTCTCGCGCGCACTCGCCAAGCGCGTTTTCGCCACCGGCATTATTTGTCCCGCGAATGAGCGAGCGAGCGAGTGCGCGAGCGAGTGCGCGCGCTAAGTGAAAAAACGAGTCGCGACCCACATTTCATTCCGCATTTGAGGAAAGCTGCCTGCCTGCCGAGTACAATGATATTACGAAATTCCTAGCGCCCAGTGCCGCTGCATTTCGGACAAACAGGCGAAAGATATTGCGAGCCAACAGCGCGGAGTCCCAGCGTGGAGATTATCGGCACTCTTGCCAAGCGAGTCCATCTCGAAGATGGGATTCACCGGATTCGAGACGAAGATTCCCGTACTGATGAACCCGCGGAACACGCAGTCACAAATTGCCGAGCGTCGGAGCATTGTTTCCCAGCGATCAACCTAACAACCAGGGTTTACCTCTGCGTGATAACTTATCATTAATAATGCGAGATCGTTTTCCCCCTCGGGCGCTTGTCCTATACAAGCCGCAAGCCGTGGAAATTCGAGTATGGGTTCTGTTTAAATTTGTAAGCAACGCGGAGGGTAAGGGACAGCTTTACAGTGGTCGGGTAATATACGATCTTTCTCTCGAGGGGTTGTTATGAAAGGGGAAAATTATCCCGCACTCCACGCAACTTGATGTTAGAGCGTACAAGCAACGCACTGAAATGGGAAATCTATTGTTACACACGTAACTTGTACTAGAGCTAAAAAGAAGTCACTGAAATGGAGAGAATTTTTTAAACAGAGGGTGAAATTCGATTCGCAAATCACATTACACGTCCCGTGGTCTCTTCCGTCTAGTTGATCCAACGGTTCTTAACCCTTCGTGGCCTAATCACCCCCATGGGAGTAAGCTCTTATCTAGGACAGCAGCACTCCTCCATGCAAGCATCGTCCTATCTCCACACTCTCATTTCCCTGATGAGCAGTACATCAGGCTTGTACGAAGCAGAAAAATTGTTACTCTAAACAACCTCGAGTAGTAAAGCACGCGGCGTTAAGAGTTAAGAAGAGGTTGGACTACCGGATCAATCCAGGAAGAATTAGGGGCAACTATGGAGAAAGGGATACGATTATTCTTTCCGAGTGTGTAGAGAGGAGGAGCGTTAATCTACCATTAGGGTCGGAGATAATCCTCCATCAGAAGCATGTCCTTCATCCTCTCCCTCGCACACACACACACACATATACTCTCTCCCGCTGCGTATACATGACTTGTGATAAATTTGGCGGCGAAACACAATGATTGTGGGTAATACTATGAGGTACCGCCGCAGGCTGCTGTTGCGGGAAGGAAGGGTTGCTGCGACATAATTTGTATCAACCGTGGGGGAAAAGGTAAACGCATCTTCGTCTCCCACTCTCTCTCTCTCTCTTTCTCTCTCCCTCTCCCTTTCAATTTCTCTCTCTCGCTCGCTCGCTCGCTCGCCCGTCCATGTTTCACAGCTAGTGCATTGCGCTCGTTGTGAGAATGCTCGGGGGTAGGTAACCCTGTTACGTCTGTCGGAACTGACGGCAGTTTATACGGCGTGTATAGGCGCGCGGGCGCGCTATTGAAACACGTCGCTTCAAGATGAAGGAATACTGAGCATTTCGCGTGCGCACTGGCAATAAGCAGCCCTGACGAGAGGCTACACCGGCGGCTGCCGAGCGAGGAAACAACGCAGCCATCCTCCCATACATAATGTGAGAATGCAATTGCGGAAGTCACCGTGGCGAATGACCGGAATTCTTCCTTTTCTTACGCACCTTCTGCATCCTTCTGACGAGAGCACCGCGCGCCGAGGTGAGAGAGCGTCGCGCGCTCAAGATCGCACGCCGTGATTTAATTAAATTCGTAATAATCAGAGAATCCGGTATCCTTCCTTAATTAGAACTTCCGGCGACGGCAGGACTGCCTTTGCCGAATTGGTTAGCGGAGGCTTCGTTCACTCGCTTATTCTCGCCAACTTATAAATGATGCTTCCTCGCACGGTTGAGTCGAGGCTAGTAACGAGGGGAACTGGGAATACGAAGTATTAGATTCCTAAGCGAAGTTAATGCTCTGATGGTAGATGCATGGCCGATGCGAGCTTCCGTGGCCCACTGAATGATGACGTGTAATTGCCACGGGACAACTAAGAGAGAGGTAGATGGAGAGTGAGGGAGAGTGAGTGAGAGAGAGTGGAAGGGTGGGAGACGGTGGAATTGCTGGCCCTTTGTTAAGCACAAGGAGAATCGTAATAGGCACCGTGGAACAGGAACCACCATTGTGTCATCTAATGCGCCAAATTAAAGGCTTGATAATTGGTTTAATTGCAAACGAGTAATGCCGCCACCACTTTGTAAGGAGTATTCTGGACGCGGGTACACGATGTTTTCCGGACTCCACTGTTTCTCGGATTTCCATAGTTCCGCTGCGGGATTTTACATTTGTATGACCACCGCCGCCACCGCCGCCGCCGCCGCAGCTGTAGAATTTCACGAGACGTTAATGGAAATGCACGCCAGCAAGCATTGTGCATTGTTTTTCGCTGTGTCTCACGTTAAATTTGAGTGTCTTGATCTGTCGGGTTGAAGTTGTATCGGGATCTAGGAGCCGGCTGCTGCTCGGCTGTTTCGCGCGTAATCCCGTTAATTACAGCCCCGAACGCCCGAGACTCGTTCCTTCGGGAAGCGCGGAGATGCGACGCGATAAACTTCCGCGCAGGGCCTATAATTGTCCCGAGTGCAGTTCGCTGTTGATGCCCGACGCCAGGATTTACGGGAGCCTGGGAGAAACACGCCGGCTGCCAGTCTGGCTGCTTTGCACGCTCGCTCACCTTCCCGCTCGTCATTGTTTTCCGGCGGTCAAAGTGAGACTGGCGGCGGGTAACCTTGTCTTCGTTTGTTAGTAACTGCAAGCTCGACTTCCCCATTCGAACGCGCGACATGCACAGACGGCTGTTTCTCTCTCTCTCTCTGTCTCGACGAGAGAGCACAGAGTAGAATAGAGTTTCAGCCGAGGGGTGGGTAACTAACACTACTGCCTGAGGGATCAGGACGTCGCATTTGGACGGAAACCTTTGTTATCAATTTGTTGCTTAGCCGACGATACCCTCCAAGTGTTCGACCGCGCTAACCATACTGTTCCCAACGAAACTGGGATTCCAGTTTCCCCGATGATGCCACGTACTTCGCTCAACGAATTCTGGCCGCAGATACCGCCGCGATAGGATCAAACGATAATTATAAAGGGAATATCAGTGAGCCGGAAACCACGTTAATTAAAAGCCCTTTAATTCTAGTGGCGTGCGAGGCTCGCCTTCCTTTTCAAAGAGCTGCACCCTAAAGTTTCAGGGCGCAAGGTCTTGCGCGCACACACAGGCCAACCGAGTGGCTGCGATAAATTTCACGTTAAAACAATTGCGATGGAGCGTGCGCGTGCACTATCCCCGTGAAAGTTGGTGGTCGGTTGCGGTGCCCACAGCTTGCGCTAGCTATAATTCGTATCAGTATCAAGGAGAACGTGAGCGAGCAGGTTGTATGGCGAGGCCGAAACTGTTCAACTCGGCTTCGCTCCCAACATGCACCAGCATCCTTTCAACATTGTTTGCCGGCGATCAAAGCCACGACGCCCCGTGCCATTCTCTCCCTCCGACCCGCTGTCTCATCCTCTTCCTCCCATCACGCTCTCCTACCTCCTAACTTATTGTTATTAACAGTAGGCTGCATGCCGTATTGAGGCGTGCAAATGCACAATGTCAAATTAACGCACAAAGGGAAAGCACAATGCGAAGACGCACAATGCGCGCGAGGTTGTGCTCGCCCCCAATGTGTATGTACACACTGTCTTTCTCTCCGCTCCTTTTATGCCCCCTCCGCACGCCGCCAGCATCCTTTTAGGAATATTGCGGTCGTCATTGCACGCTACAATCGCCATGTAGATTTTAATGCTTTTGGGAAAATCACTTGTTTCGAATGGAAATGGTACGGCTCGAATAGCACAAGCCTCACTCAGCCTATGACCGACTTATTATGGAAGCGAGACTTCCCTCTTTCTGGTTAATTGTCGGGAACTAACCGATGTAGAATCGAAGAGATTCTCGTTGACAATTGGATGAAACCCGGTCATACTGTGAAACAAATGGCAATGGAAGGAATAAGATGGTTGAAACACGGCGACAGCTTTACGATCTAAATAAAAAGAATCTGTCAGCAGTGCGATGTGCACTGAGTCGGGTTAATTGCTGTGACATTTGTCCTTGGGTTTTCTTATTAAAATGTCGACAGCTCTCTTCCGCTGGAAAGCGGCCAAAAATCACTTGATAAGGCACTCCCCGGTGATAGCCGTGTGTCTTGTCCAAAATACATTGGACCGCTTCCCACATTCTTTGGAGTTAGTCGCTATTTATCAGGAAACTACGACTTCTACCACTATTACGTGCTATATGACATTACAAACGACGGCGTACTTCTCGCGCTCAGTCAACAAAGTTTCGAGCGACAAATTGTTCGGAATGCTGAGGCTAATTCAATCAGAGCGCACGATTAGGTGACTGCACGATTAAGTGGATATTATCGGTGGTAGAAGGAAAAGAAGTTTCGCGTGCGGATGTATCTCGCCACGGCGATCTGTACGGTTTCAGCGGCGAATTTATGTTGGCGATCGTAACGACGAATCCAGGGCCGATAAAAAGTTTTCGCTAGCACGCCGGGGCGGCGACGTACCGTCGGCGCCGACGACGACGACGACGACGACGACGTTCAAGCTCGCGTGTTTCCCTGACACATAAGCGGGCGCAAACAAATACCGGAGATAAATATCGCGCCACTCTGCGCTTGCAAGCGGGAGGAGGCACCGACGAGGCGATCGCACACACCAGCACACAAGTCGAATCGCATGTGGTGCGACATCGCATAAGCAAACGTTCCGATCGGTGCTCATATATATCCCCGGAAACTGAATCGAATTCCTCAACTATCCATCCTATCGGCAGCATTTGGCAACTGCCATGTATTTCATATGTGGCATCGAGATGCGCGAGAGGGAGGAGCACGTGTGTCCCAGTGTTGGTGGTGTCGCGCACGTGTAAATCGTAGAGAGTGGCCAGCGTAGATAAATCTCAGGGTCCGTCAGGAGGATCTAATGCACCCAAAATACTGTTTGCCTTCCTGAGTGCTCGTCTTCTTTTTTCATGACCCAGTCACTCACACCACCGTCCTCACCAGTGACCCTTTTGTCTCGAGTTCCATCTCCATTATCCGACGCGCCTTATCTCAGAGCCACCCTGACAAATGCGTAATTCATTGATCCCGCCTTAGGGGGAATCCCTCTGGACCTACTTTCTCTCTTGATTCCGATCAAAACAAATCTCATTTCTCAACAGCGCCCCCTCCCTTTCTCGATTGTTATTGCAGTAATGCCCGATATAAATAAATTACGGCGAAAGTTATTAAAGTTATTTCGGACCCGGGCACTTTATAATTCAATTATGAAAACAGTCCGGGGCTGCTCATTAATTTCGGATATAAAATAGCCGATAGCCGATGCAATAAATTATGTACGGGGCGAGAAGCGCTTCTCGCGGCGATCATGGAAAATTTGCAAAGAGCGTACGAGCGAGCAAATGATCGGGTTTGCGAATGTGTTAATTAATTCAGGATTCCAGTGGGGGGGATGGAAGCGAGCCAGGAGTCTGTCGAGTGTTGCCGGTCGGTAGCAGCCGGAGTTTCCAAGCGGTCTGGCAGGACGCGATATGCCTTGCGTGAAGGATGAGAGGAATCGAGTGAATACGAGAGGCGGACGAGATGGAAAGGAGGGAGAGCGCATCCCAAAGTCTATTTCAAAGTCACGGTGCAGACTGCGGTGGCAGGGCGGTGTGCGGAGTCGACCCGATTAACCGGCAGATCGGAATAAGCTCCGGCGCTTAATTAAGGCTAATCGAGTTAACGAATATACTTGCTGTACATCGGCCCCCGGCGGCAGCGGCGGGTGCCTCGCCGATGTGTCTTGATACCAATCTCCACTTGCTGGCTGGCTGGCGTGCTGCCTGGAAACTCGCTGTGGTACTCGCCCTCGAAATTGGCCCGTCGCGACGCGTCCCTCTGCTTACACTCTACCTACAACACTCTCTCTCCCATTCGCCCGCCCGCCCTTCATTCCATACCGAGCCAGCCAGCCCGATACCGAATAGGCTCTTGTCGATAATTTAATGCCGTCTCGCGCCACGCCGCTCTCGATTATTTCGTTATAATTAGTGGTACGGGCTCTGATTTCGTGTGTGGTCCCGTGTGCGCCTCCATCTGCTCTCACGCTATACCAGTTGGCGCACTGCTTGTGTTCCAAAGTGCCCTGGTTCCAAAGTGTTCCCAACCAGCCCACCCTTTCCCCTTCTCCCTCACCCACCCAATCCCCTTGCCCTGCTGAAATGTTCGTTAATGCACTCGCAAATACAATTACTCTTCTTTCTCGCTCCCTTTTTTTCCACCTCCCCTCCCCGCCATCATCGGCCCAGTGTACTTAGCCTCGCTAAGAGGTATCGGATTGAGTTGACATTTGCTTAATTCTTCACTGGCTCCTTGCCGCGCCAGACGGAAACGGAATTCTCAATTAAAACTTTAGCAAGAGGATCTCTCGTGGACTTTCCTGGTGAGGAGAGTTGATATTGCATTTTCGTTTGTACGTGGGCGCGACTGTTTCGAGGGAATCGAAGAGTCGTGTTCTCTTTGTGAGCTGGTACGGAGTGTGCAGGATCCGGGGTGGGGTGGCGGGTGGGGGCGAGGGAGGAGGGAGGCAGAGAGGGGGAAAATCAGTTTCTTTCGGAAGCATTTGCCGCGGAAATTTCTACTTCCGAGTGGAGAGCTAAAGGAAAGAGGAGCGGCGGGGGTGAGAGAGGCGGAGGGTGGGTTTATGCGAGTCGATAGGATCGACTTATAAATAAATGTGTTAGAGCGATATTCCAGGAAATACGCTGCCGGTGCTGGGCGCCACTGGCCCCTTTCTATCGGAATATTCGTACTTCCATTCGCTCTGAACAATTTTCCGCCCTCGGCGTCCGCGGTCACTGCTTAATTATACACATTTTTTCGGGGAAAATATTGCAAATCTCCCAAGCTCCATCTCGGTATAAGCTGATACTAGCGTTGGTTGCACTTGTTAGCTTGGCATCCTCTCGGCAGATTGGCATAAATGTTTTGCGATTAATGTATTCCATCCTTGAATTGCGAATGTTCCGAGCGTCCTCGACGGTTGCAGTAGAGAGAGCGAGTTGCAACTTTAATTCTGAGGGAGGAGTACGGTTGGAAAAATTTGAGGGCAATGGGAACGCGGAATGGCAAAGCGTGGTCTAATGAAAATCAGGACGATCCGAGGGCTATAAGCCTGGAGAAAATGAATGAATAATGCGTGGATCCGTGACCGGCCTTCATCAATAGCAATTTCTAGTCCAAGTTTGCCGTGCCGCTTGGAAGCCCAGGCTTACTAGCGAAATTGGCCACGTGGAACTTGGTCTAGGAAGATGCCTCTTGGCGTCGGGGCGACCGTCGATAATTTAATAGCCGACTTGGCTTCCTCGATTATTTATCGGTCGCCAGTCCGGTGAAATATGGGCAAGACGCTACGCGGCTCCGTTCCTAGAGCGTCCCATGCTGTGTCAGGCGGGGCGCACTTCGGCGTCCTGGGCAGCGCACGATTGATATTCAACTGCGGCGTGTCCCGCCCTTCTAGGGGAGGCCCAAAGAATTTCTTTCAGGCGCCGATTTAATGGAACCGAAGCCTGATAAACAGGAAACCCAATGACAATAATAAGATATTGCATCTCTTGTAATTTTCTGATCGGCATCTCGCGCCACGGAGACTCTAATACCACATTGACTCGGGAAATTTCTATCGGAATACCCATTCGATTTGATCTGCATATCTAAAGTTGAAAAGCCAGCGGTTAGCAGCGCTCACATGTATCTGGGTTTCAACCTCGAAATAGGCAAACTGCTTTCCACTGGAAATCACTCCGGTGCGGGTTAAACTGTGTGATACACGTCATGCCAGTAGAAAGCCATTGGCACGCACACCACTGGCGTAGCCACAAAATATCTTTCGTGTCCTGGTAAGTCGTCGCGCGCGCTTCGAGTGTGTTCGACGAGCATGTGGGTAGAAAAACGAAGCGAGAGTGGCGCGAGTTTTACGAGCCCGATGGATCCCGCTGTACCGTTAACTAACAAGTGCCCGCATTCACTCTTCCAGCCACCATAGTTCAGCTTGTTGACGCCCGAATTTGAAAGTAAGATTACCATATGCGTGAATGTATCCTTCACAATCGAAACAAGCCCACTAGAAAAAAAAGCGGCCAACGAAAAAACAGAGAGTGCCTTCACGCACCAAGCTTTTTCCCAGCCGAAACATTCTTTTCCCAGATAGCTACTTGAATTTATTCATATCGCTGATACGCCAATTGACGAGACCTACTTCTGACCTCCCGTCGGGAGAAGTGGTGCTGGTGGCGGGTAAGTGCTAGCGGAGATTGCGAGGAAACCAAGCGTCGCCCAGAAAAATAGTCGCGCGAAGGCGAACTAGTTGAACGACGGGCATTGTCGAGTCTAAGTGCAAAATGATATTCCACTGACTGCCAATCCCCTCCCTCCCTCTCCCCAATTAATGGAGCGCGCGATCGATATGTATTTTTAACATGAGGCCGATACGAAGCTCGACACGGGAGTTCCGCCAAGTTGGATAATTAACACAGGGAAGTCGAGGCTGAGAAAACAGCGCGGAGCGAGACTGCCAGCGGTAATTATTGCTTGAGCCGCCGTTCACACCATGTCCAATTGAACTGGGAAGCGTGCTAGCTTGCGGCAGCAGAGTCGACCTTTTTCCCGATCGAGCAAAGCTGTTAGGAAGTTGGGAAGTCTCGGTATCGATCAGCCCCCGCCCGAAGAAATACGTCAATCAACATTCGTCCTAGTGTATCGTCGCCTTTCTATTGGATAGCACGGCCAGTTGGATCCTTTGGCGGCGGCGAGTCGAGCGATCCTGAAAAGGGTTTCTTCCCGCGGAGGATCCAATGCGGTGCGCTCGCGCGCGCGCGCGCGCGCGCGGGGGATCAAGCGCTGAAATGGTTCGCTAAAAGCTAAAAGCCGGACAAAGACGAGCAGGAGAAAAGGCGAGAAAGAGAAAATGCGAGCTAGCCACGAATGAATAGGCGGGTGGAAAGGGATGGACCGCCAGACAGATAGATACATTAAGAGCTGAAACAGGCAAGAGGGAGATAGAAAGAGGGAAAGAGAGAAGGGCCGTTGCGGAGATTTAAGGGAAGAAAGACGAGAGCAGGCACTAAGAGACAGAGAGGTTACGGATAAGGCGGACACGGAGATTCCTGGTTAGTAGAAAGAAACGTTAAGCGAACCTGTTCATTGGAGAGGGAAGCACGAGAACGGTAAAGGAGGGAGAATGCACGAAAGAAATGAGAGGAAAGGAGGACGAGGGAGGAGAAGGAGAGAGGAAGAGAGGAAAAGCGAGAGAGAGAGGGGGGGGGGCGAGTTTTTCCGGCATGAGATTTACGCGAACGGTCCGCGTGCACCGGAAGTACCTACGTATGTATACCAGCGTGTCTGCAGTGAGACTGCTCGCTGCTCGAACGAGTGAGCCAACTCCTCTCCCTTTCTTTCTCAGTTTCTCTGGCTTCCTGTCTGGCAATTTCGCTCTTCTTGCGCGAGAAACGAAAAGCGGGCGTGGCTCGGGCATAAATCGCTAAATCCCGTCCAGTGTTCGGCTCCGCTTTCTACGCTCTCATAGGTTTCCTTTTTCGGTAGGTGCTCGAGAGGGAACATCGAAAGGCGACTAGTTGCCACCTTGTAAAGTCTCGGAGCTGAGTGCGCTCGCCCGATCGATTGGATACTTGGATGCTGCCAAATACGAGAGAGTTCCACCTAATATCGGGAATAGGTGTCTCCCTGATCACAAGTGTAATTGGCTCGCTCGCACTGACCGTTCACACTGCTTCCTGAACGTTAAATGAAACCGAGCTCCAATTCTTCCGCGCGTGATAAAACGGGAGATGAGACTGCCGCATATTTAATAGCCGGCCATTTCTCCTCTGAGAGGTATCGCTGTAGTTCACTCGTATTCAGGATTTTTGTGAAAATGCCCGACATAAATTATCCTAGATCTTTTCGCGGAGTTCGCGACGATGTTCCTCTTCTGATCTTAAAGACACGTACTTTATAGCTTCGAGACTTTCCACCAGAGTTTATCTCTGCCTCGCAAATGTATTTTTCCGCGACGTTCGGCAAGAGTATCTCGGCTCGATCGCCGCTGATTTTTCCTCGAGAGCCATTTTTTCGGGGAGATACAGTGCCAGTGCGCCGCTGCTGCTTCTGAAGCCGGCGAAAACTTCAACGAGGTTTAAATAACCCGTGATGCGAAGGGAGATACTCTCGGTAGTTTAGGGCCTGGAAGAAGCGGGCGACGCAGCCGTGTAGACAAATGTAAGTTGTTCCGCAAAGAAAATTTTCCGCCTACTCTTTTTCCTTCCTCCCCCCGGCGCCGCCGTTGCCGTCGCGCGTTTCTTGCTCGAGCGAAAGTATTAGCCTGACTAGTTGTCGCGCGTTATACGCTCCTTACGTCGAAGCGCAAACGACCCTCGAAGTGTTCTTTCGAGCGAGCGCTTGTCAAGCTCCTTTCAAGAAACTTTATATCTTCACCGGCGACGCCGCCGCCGCCGAGCCTTAATCACGCCGCGCGAAAACTTCTTCATAGAACGGAACCGAGAAAACAAGGACTATCTTCCGCCGAGGTACCTCGAATAACCCACGCGCATGTAAACGCCTGTACTCCCGGCATTGCATCGCGTTTTCTGGCCTGTTCGACAATTCGTCTATTTGCAGCGTGCAAGTACTTTAACTAGTACGATGTAACTTGTGCTAGGCGTCCCGTGTAAGAAGCGGGCGAGACAGCCATGGTAACACGATAGCTAGTCTCCGCTTGAACTACTTTCCGAGAGGATACTCTTCTCGTTTTGGTGATGCGAGACTGCGACTATCTTGCAATTGCCATCGACGGACTTAACAAACTTTGTACGCGAGGACAAGCGATTAATAGCTCAATGTGTACCTTTTGATTGTTCGTTCGATTGCGACACGTTGTCGAGCCGAGTGTAGACACCGCGACACACCCTTAATTCCAGTCCGCTTATTCGGAAAGCCTGCCAAGAGGCCGATTAAAAAATCATTCAAGGTTGCCGGCTGCTCGATTATTGATCACATGCTATGTACCTTCGCCTTCGACGGTCTTCATGGCTCTCGGCACGGTGCGGCTGCTCGTATGCATGTGTGCGAGAGTGTGTGCTTGTGCTACAACCGGTCGTCAAACCCAGTTTCGCGTTCTCAAGGTAGAGGGATACATGCATGCACGAGCCGCACTACATTTTACATGACTTATAGGTTTCCAAAGTATACTGGTTTCGCGAAGTTAACACGATTTTCCCATTGCACGGCTGGCGGAGGGTGCTTGATTTTATAAAATCGAGGCTGGTGTCGCAGCGTGCTGCCTGGTGCTCTTACTGCTTTTTCTATTTTAAAGGACAAGACCACTCCTCGTAGCACGATCCTTTCATCGTCGCCGTACCCAAGTCGACACCGTTCTCGATATTTCGTAAGGCAATACTCGAAAACCATCTCGAAAGCGTCAATAGTCCAGGTGTTCCTTTGGAAAATATTTGTCGCCGAGTTTCTCCCTCCAAGAATTACGGAAGCCCTACGCCCCAAGCGGCGCAATATGCTTTTAGGAGCCGGGGGCAGTCGAGTGAAAAAAAGCCCGCGGAAATCTAGGGAATAAAGCTGGGATTGTGATAGCAGAGAGATCCACCTTGAACAACGTTTAAAGCGGTGTGCGTTTTCGAGTGCAGAACAATTTAGATAACCTAATTAGATTCAAAAATGTTGGCCCACAAAAGCTGGAAACTGGGCGAACGACCTGTCGCGGTAACTCATGTGTGTGTGCGCGCGCGAGCGCGCGCCGGGAAAGCGCATAAACAAGAGAAATTACTGTCATTAAATCACGGAGGGTGAGGGAGAAGGCGAGGAAGACCGGTATGCGCCGGCAGTGTCCACTATTGTAATTCCGAGACTGAGTTTCACGGATTAATCCGTGGGGTACCCATCATAAAGAAGAGCGGAGCACCACAAAAGCTTGTGATATACGGCGCACTTAGTTCTGCCTTATTTTGACAAATGTTACATCGAGCCTTGGTTAGGGTTTTTTTCCGCCGTGAGAGCAGCTCGAACACCTTCCACACTGAATACGACGACCTACTCAATGAGAGAAGGAAGGTTAAAGATCTGATATTTCAGGTAGGAACCCAAGGTCTACCCTGATGCGTCTAGCCAAGGCCGCCTTGAATATCCACCGGCGGAGATAACGACGCACGCGGAATTTCCTGATTACTTGGCTTCCGTAAGTAAAAAAAAAAAAAGAAAACTTGCTGTAGCGCGTCTAATTTCCAGCTTGTAAGGCCTCCAAGTTGAAGCCAAAAGACTGACCTATTCTATAATCCGAAAGCAGCATGCTGTCAATATCACCCTCCTCTCCGTTCTAGACTTCCCCCTCCTCCTTACTTCTGCTACCTATTTATCTACTTTATGACCTCCGAGAACCTACTGAAATATCTACTTCATAAATTCCTTCGGACTGAGCCGCATAGCCCTTTTATATCATCCTACGATTTTATTAAATCTCATACAGGACTTCCCAGGAATTCCTAGGAATTCGGTGACATCCCAACGAGACTTTTCCCCAAACTTTTCGACTTTTCAACATCACACCGAGAATCAGGGAAAGGCGGTGGGCGAACGCCGGGGAACTTCCAAAATCTCACCTTGTTGGACACTTCTTGGCGAGTAACTTGGCGTGCGACCGAAAAATCTTGGACCCCGATTGGACAGCTATTGGGCGAGTAATATTGACGTAAAATCTTGCCTCACTAAATGTGAAATTCAATTTCTTCTTGAAGAATTTCCTTTGCAGCTGGTGCTGTTCACCATAAATGCATTGTGTTTAAGGCAACATATATTATGTGTGTAAAGATATATTAAAATATATTGTAATTTTAAAGACAGACATGTTTTTCATTGGTCAATTACGTCTATGTAATTTCTATGTAGTTTAATGTAATTTCCAGTCTTGGAAGGATTAATGCACACGTTGAGTAGATTGTAGGTTGAGTGTCGAGCCCTGGGGAGACTAAGTTACGGGACATAGGCTGACGAGGATTTTCACGGGCAAGCCGTAAAGCCGAAGCGCCAGGGGCGATCGGAATTTTCGGTGAGATTACCTACGCGCAGTCTTGAATCCCTGTGATCAGGGATTACAATGTCAGGAACCACGGCGTGGTTAGCCACAAATTGTTTTACCAGCGCGTCACACCTGACCGCGATTAGCGCCAGCCATTACAATAGAGCGAGGGAAATTATCGCGCGAACTCATGCGAGCCTTGAGCCAGAGCGAGAGCGAGCCAATTCCACCTTATTGCCACTCAATATCTGTAATAACTGACGTCGACGCAATAATTTCCAGGATATTACGTAGCCCGGTAATAGCATCAAGTTCTGATATACTATTACGCGCGAGTTTAACCACCTAAAACTCAAGTTACACGTAATCATACACCACGCATTGGCAAATACTGCACGAGCCGATCGTGCCACCTTCTTTTTTACGCGAAGACTACAAATTCGAAAGTGAACGAACTTTCATCACTTTTTATCATTATTCTTCCAATCACCTCTGCGCGCTCATATTGGCAGTTAGCTAGATCCGCGTGGCATTCAACGATTTCTATTTCGTCGAGTTTTATCAGCGGCAGTCTGTGATGCCGCACGAATCGTACCGCAGTGCATCACCGCGAGCAGAGAAGTGTATGGTGTACGAGTGTGCGATAATTGAAACAGAGAGAGCTGTCTGCCAGTTAAAGGACCCGAGGTCGGTAACAGCTCACAGGGAGCTTTATAGCGAGGCAAGTACTCAAGCTCGAGCTAGTATGTATTTGGTGGTCCAGCTTTCAAGAGGTCTTTCGCAGCCGCGAGCAGTCTAAGATGTCTGTGGATCGCCGCTGGAACGACGGTACACCTTTCAAAAGGGTTTACCTCGAGTGGTTCTTCGTCTGCGTGGATGCACGCGTGCGTGTATCATCGGGCAAGGATTCCCGCTCGAGAGTACTGTCACGCTCGCGCACAGTCGGACGGGTAATGTCAGTTTTATTAGCGCAATTCCAAGAGGACTGGTCGGGGCGAGGGGGGGAAAAAAAGGCTGGACGCCTTATTAAAAGTAGCCCCGAAGCCGGCTGGCTTCGAATCGAGCGCGCTGAAACCGGTACACGCGATATGGCTACGAGATTTATTCGATATACATTTGCATCAGCTCCCTGCTTAAAGGACCGCTGGAGAGCCCGCTTTGAAGGGGGGCGACCAGCTCGCCCGCAATTGGAAAAAGGACATCGGTTCTTACCTTGGACGACCGGTTCCTCGGTAATTACGCTTATAACGAACCGGACTGACTCGGTTTAAGCCGCGTCCGCCGTAAAGCCGCACTCTCTTCTCCAGCACTGGCAGTGGCTAGTGACAATAACTAACTATGGGATATCCTCTCCTCCGGGGTATACATGCCTCTACGAAGATTTGCTACTCTGCCGGAAATGGTATGCTCGCATCCTTCCTTTTTCCTCGAGCCGGTGCGATTCTCGTTTCCACCCGGGCTATTGGTATTAGCTAGGTATTTGTGCTAGCCTCTAGTATCTACCTGCGGCTCACCTGCGCACCTGTGCCTTTATGATCGAGTACTGTTACCTGCTTCGTAGGCCGATGCCAATTGGCGAGCGTTCGCGCGAGCCTAAGATCAGTAATATCTAATGGAATACGTGAGAAAAGATGCACCTGATCGTCCAAGGGAAAGAGCACCAGGGACTCGTTAGGACTTGAATATTTGCTTGTCTCTGGTGATTCGACGCCTGGCATCCTGGCGCATCAGCCGAAAGTTAAGCGGACAGTGAGTGAGAATTACGAGCGTGCCAGTGTCGTAAAAGCTCCGAGGCGTTCGCGGAATTACTGGCGGCCGTGTACGTTTCCCCAACGGGGAATTCCGATATGAAGGTAGCCGGCGGGGGAGGGCGGGACGTGCTCCTCTGTCGTCGTTACCTTTCCGATTGACGACGGCGACGCGCGTCCGACGACGACCGATGAATTCTCATCGGTTGCACTTGCTCGGCACAACGAACCTGATGCGTAAAACCATCGACCATGAAATTACCGGAGAAAGGAAGAGAGTCCCGAGCGTTTGCAAAACTTGCGCTCCCGAAGAGAGCGCGTTGCCGTGGCGAACGCCGATAGACACAGCGGTTGGCTTTCAGACCGCTCTTTATCCACAGCTTTTTTTTTCTCCCTGGGGCTAGTGCAATAACCGCCGGCCGCCCGGTGAGACCTCGTTTCACCGGCTCCACCGAAAGTCGTTAACCCCGTGGCGACGAAAAATTGGAAATAGTATCGGGAGAGAAATTACACCTTGTATGCGCGCAGGGTCGACGACTCAGTCTGTCGACGCTTCCCACCATCCAAGGATTCCCGTGTCGAAAGTTTATCACCTCGGTTAATGACTATTTCCCCCTCGCCTTTAATTTCGTTCCAGCACTAACATATTTTGGAAGGATTACCGTCCGTTCCGAAAAACATCATCGATGAAGTTACGAAAAGTGACGGGATAACAGGCCGCCGGCTATTTTCACGCTATGGAAATTTGGTGGTCGATTTTGAAATCACGCTGCCGTGCGCGCAAGCCCACTGACAGCCCGAGTACGATTAAGCTTTCTCTTTTTCGAGTTACCATAATTTTAACTCGGCCACCTCTCGATATTCGGGGCTAGTGTTACGGGGTAGAAATACGCGGGAGATGGAGTGTAATTTGCGGCAGGAAATTTGGAATTGGATTCACGTGCCGGCGAGCTTTTTCCATTTCCGGTCGAACGATTCCCGATTCGGTTTACCGCCGGGGCGGCGCAGAGAATTAAAATTCAACTCCGTGACTTTGATGCCCGCTGGTGGGTATGAAGCCCGAATTCTCTTGATAGTGTGAAAAGAGAGCAGTTCCCCGTCAGTTTGATGCGGGTTAGAATCCGCCGGCGAAGAATGCTTTGATCTCGCCGAAGGTGCCGTAACACTCTCGGGCGTTGTTTATCAGTTTTCCCTCGGTAACAGTCCGGCTTCCGTTGCTGCTAAAGGGGGAAACTTTGCACACGGAACTTTGATACGCTTCCGAACACTCCTTTACCGGGCAGGCAGTGCAACCCTGTCTTTCCCTCCCCACCCCACCCACCACCGTCACTATAATTCATTAATCGCCTTTGCTCGTTTGTGAAATTATTCGCTCGCGAAATGGTAACCGTTCGCGCGGAAGGAGACTCTCTCGCTCGGCGAAAATTTTACGTTCTGTTCGAGCGGATTTCATGAAAAGGACATTGGCCGCACGAACGGCCCCATCGTGAAAGGAGAAGCGGAAGCTGTTCTCAGATTAGTCCGCGCTGCCAACTCTCAAATAAGAGAGTAAAACTATTAATCTGGCTCGATTGGACACTTATACGCGACCCCTTAAACCCAATGGGTTTCTGCTCCATATAACACTTATCGAATTTCAAACCGAATCGCTCTAACATCAAGAACGCAAAACTTTCCGATGAATTTCATCGGCAACTACGCGTCCTCCGAGAGAACTTTTTACGCTAACGTCTTCGAAAATTTCAAGCCCGACACGCCCGCTTCTTTCACTCATACGTTTATCCTCTACGACTGTTCCGACAGCCTCATGTTCCACATGGGAGCCAGGTTACACTTATCACCGACACAAATGTGGTAAGCACGAAGCTCTCGCAAACCACGATAGAGCCAGAGGAGTACAGTACGTTCAGTTAAATCGGTTTGGGTGAGAAAACATACCGTTAATTTGGTGAACCGCCAGAGCAGTGTGCAGTAGTTCGAAAAGAGCGTTTAAACTTAATTAGTCGGTGATCCACGTATCAAATGGAGTGAGTGCCGTGTCCGATAATAGAACCGATCGAAAGATCAACCGGAACATTAAAGAGGATTGCTTTTCTGATAAACTGTTTAGCATGTGCCGTAGGTTCCAAGCAATATAGCGTTTAGTCGGCTGCGTCTAGGTGCAATGTCTGTGCCTCCTCTGCATACGTGGTCCAGACATATATGCGCCAGGCGGATAGCATACAACCACTGTATACTGTATACACGAGTCGCCCCTTTGATCTCGCCATTCCGATGAACGTATCTACCCCTCTCTTTCTCTCGCTCTCGGTGCAGCCGAGCCAAAAAGGTATTCGCAAATCCAAAGCTGCCGTAAGCCATGCATCTTTAAACACCTAATATCAAGATGGAAAGACCAGTGCGCTCACTGACCACGTCAAAGAGCAACCACCGAAAATGCGCGCGCATCTTTGCAAAATGCTCTATCATTCTTCCGTTTTTTTCCACTCCTCTCCGTGGGAAAAAATGAACACTATCACGCCGGTGGGTCAGCGGACGAGAGTGCAGCTCGCGCGAGCACTTATAATTCATAATGCAAATTCTCTGAATGATTAAAGATCAACTTCACCGCTGATACCATATTCCAAGCTATCTCTCGACCGCGACCTCTTCCGGGGGTGAGGGAGGGGAGGGGAGAGGGCCGAGCCTCAGGGACTGAGGAAACAGGGAAGATTATCTGCTCTCTCATAAAAGCTAACAAAGAGGAACAAGACGGTAACGCGATGCTAATCTATCTGGGGCTGGCAGCTTGGAGTCTTAATGCAGTGGTGACCTGTCGCCTTATCGAGCGTTTAACGCCACAGCCAGGAAGACTCAGTTAGAAAGCTCGAGTCATCTTCCGTCTCACATCCTCCCCGAGGATGGCTTTGTGCCCCTTGAAAAAAACGAGCTCGCTGCACCACCGTCCAATTTAAGATCTTGCGGCTTGTATTAGTAACGGGTTAGTGGCGGCTTCGCTCCGAGGAAAGTAGACACTGTGATGAGTGTACAGTGCTGTAGACGGTAACGTATATGTATACATATACATATTATATATATGTATATATATAAGGACATAAGGGAAGTTGGCAAGAGATGGAGAGGGGAAGAGAGCAGGAAGACGCGGAAGGGTGGCTGGGGTCTGCGACCCCTTACAGAGGTGTAGGTCAAACTAGGTAGATACGATAGCCAGGTTAGCTGGCCATGCTCCAAAACACCGTGCCGTACGGCCCGTATCTGGCATCTCCTAGCAGCTTGGCTCGCTCGCCGATGGAAGCGGCGGGTGGCGGGCGGCGTGGCGCGGCGCGCCGCCGGTCGAAGCGGTAGAGGCGGCTGCCGCTAGCGCCCGCGATATTGCTTCGGTGCCGCGCTCAACCCCTGGCAATGTAGCCGGTATTATCTACCCTTACATCCGGCCTGTCGTTTCCACGGAAATTTAGGGAGCCATAGAACCGATCGTCATTAGTGAATACGGGGCTTTTCAAGCGCGGCGTGCCCCACCTCGATAGGATTGCTCTCTTCTCCTGATGTCTGCTGGAATTTCTCGCTCTCTCGACTCGACGACGAGATTTTCCAGGTCGCGCGCGGCTGGATAAGTAATGGCCGGTTAATTAAGAAGACACTAGCCCTCTCGCCTAGCCAGCGTTGCATTAGATCCAGGCTAGGAGTGGCCTTGCGGTAATAGTATTAGCTGGCTCCAGTGTTAGCCAGAATCTCTGACTAGTTGCGTTAGGGCTGGCGACGTGGCCACTGCGGCCACCGGCACACAGCATTGTTGCAGCCACCAGCAGCAGCAGCAGCAGTAGCAGCAAGAGCAGGAGTAAGGGCGCGCGGCGGCGCGTACACCTCCGCAGTCGAGCGTCCAGTAATGGCATTGCCGGCAGCAGTAGCTCTGCCAGCTTGTTAAACTTAGTCGTTAACTCGTTACTACCGCTTTCTGTTTGCGAGCGCGCGCGAGTAACGGACGTACTGGTTGGCGGCGCCGGTCTTTTCAACAGCCATCGCCCCTGGTGCTGCTGAACGAAACTCCCCTTTCCGGCCTGTTTAGAACACACCGGCTACTTTGGGGGAGCTGGCTCGGGCGTGCGCGCGTAATCATAATGTAATGGCCTGGTGTCACTGTATCTTGGTAATGCCGTGTGTACTGGCGCCACCGTTACTTCCTGTTAGTCCTCCGGTATCAATGGATAACTCGAGTGTGCTCCCGTAAAGCCGAGAGCATCGCTTCCAATATAATATCCTTTATCGATTGACGACGGGGGCGGCGTGTGGGGCGTCGGGGCCATCGGAAAGATTTTAGGGGTGCTGGCGCATTATTCCACATCATTTGGGAATTTCGTAGCTGCCACTTGTGCCAGTAGCCGATATCGCTTGGCGGGCACCAACAGGAACGTTGCCCGTTTACCCAAACGAGCCTAGCGTAAACGGGAATTATCTGGCCCTCTACGTACGCCTGGCCTGTCATTTCCAGGAGTTCGGCAACGGCTCGATGTCCGGTATCAATATCAAAGATGGTGTCGCCCACCAAACAAATCAACGACAGACGACCACTGCCGGATAGGAAAGTTACGTTTAATTAATTGGAGACCTTCTCCTCCCCAGTGGGGATTACACCGGTGAGAACTGGGTTGCCGGATGATTGCCCCATTTCTTGCTAGGGATTTCCAATCGTCCGGAAAATGTGGCCCGCGCCACCGAATGCTCTCGAAACGAGGAGTGCGTTGCGAAACATTTAATTACTCGTTAGTTGAACCGTTGCAATTAACTCGTCTTGGATTAATCGGGCGATTACGGGAAACACTGCGACTAAAGTGCGCAGTGTCCGCTGCACTCGAGTTTTCCTATAGAGCGGCGGCGACGCGACGCGACGGAAGTTACCCCACTCGTTTTCAGTAGTAGCGGGCCATGCTTGTTCAGACCGAGCGACCTGCCAGTTGTACGAACTCAAGTATTTATTAACGATTTAATATTTAAGTTATTAAATGGGACATTTATGGGGCGCGCGCCCTACCACTGCCGAGATGTATGTAAAGGATAAAGCTGAATAGAAATGGAATATACACAGTTCCAGTTTCACTGTGGCTTTCTACGGTATAGGAGCAGTATTTCGGCGGCAGTGGCAGCGGCGGCTTAGCCGGCCCCGAAGCCCACGTTATTACCTGGTAGCCCATATTACAGTATCACTCGAGGCCAGTCGGTGGGCAGGAAAAAAGTGGAAACGTTCTCCACCGCAACGTTCACTGCCGATTATTGCAAACTCCTCTCTGCTGGTCTCGCGTTCTCCGAAGCTGATCGATAATACAATTGCCACTGGCGAGTCCACCGACCGCCAACCTCGCCACTACGACATTCACGAAATATAGTCGTGAGCTTTTTCCACACGGGCATAAGGCTCTAGGGAAACGCGCTTCGAAAATTAGAGGCACGAAACGATTTCAATTACCAGCGGTCTGGTTAACTTCAAATTATTCCGTGATCAAATCCTTTCTTTCTGCGGGAACTCAATCGCGTTTGATGGATATTGCGAAGCTCGTCGAGCAGCGATGTAACAGTGAAAGAGACTAGAGCATCCTGTTTTATGCTATCTAGAATATTATACGAACGAGAGCCATGGTTTTCACGATATTCACTCGGCAGAACAAAACCGGGGAAAAGGAGGTCCCGGAAAAAGTGAGTCTCATCAGCGTGAGAGGTCAAGTGGCAGGGTAAAGTGTCGCAGGTCAAAGCTACATAAACAAAACAATGGGAGCAATGCCTCTCGCTCTCTCTTTCTCACCGAAATACTCATTCACTCAGACTCGTCTTTCGTCTCCGAGTCCGCTGCTGCTCGCCGAATTCGAGCAGTGGTATTCTACTTTCGCCCTTGTTTAATTAAACAGTCCGCTAGACTCGGAAGCGCGCACCGTACTCATAATTAATGTTAGTCCATTAATGGGTTTGTCTGATTGCGTTCTCAATCCATTCTTCATTAACTCGCGCGACGTCTATATACGCCCGTTTATCTCTTGTTGAATGAATGATGAGTGGACACGGAGAATCAAGATTGGTCTATAAGTATCGGGCAGTTCGATAAATTACAAACATTGAGATTTCAATCTATCGATACGGCTGGCGGATGCCCCGCCCGTAGACCCATTTTCCGCTTCATTAAAGCGTCATGGGAAGTTTTTTTCATTCGGGCCAATACGATTAACGAGTTTTAACGAAGTCCAGCATGTATTCGGTGTGTGGAGAGCTGTGCGCCTGTATGTAGCTGTGTCGGCAAATAGAGGGAGCGTTCGAGCGCTCTTTTCCCGCGTGAAGGGGAAACCGAGGCGTTAATGAGTACATGAAATCGCATTAAAGCGTCAATGGGGAAAACGCGACGCAGCGAGGTTTATAGACGTGCGAGCCGATATCATTAGAAAATCCAGCGGCGGTGGCCAGCTGTGTTCAATCCTTCCTATCTGATCCGCCAACTAACGATTGGACGCTCGTAAATCGAGCGAGCGGCCAGAATCCAGGGGAATCGTGCGGGGCGGGTGTATTGCGCAAATAAATTGCCGTTACATGTCCATGTTTTCCCGATCGATTGCCGATCGGCCGCGCGACAATGACAAAACCGGTTCATGCGCTCTCGCTGGACAATTAATGAGTGCTTTAGCCGTCATTCTCGATTCTAGCTTTCGCTGTGATAGATCAGCCGTGCTCGGTTGCCCAGGCATTCCGAGTGCATTAATGAAGTGAACTCCTCGAGAGAAAAGCAGCACCACCACCGTCACCACCACCACCAAGCAGACAAGCGGCGAAATATTCGATCTCCATCGAGTACCGACACCAGCACCCACTTGAAACGTGCCCGGCGTTCCTTGGCACCGAGAGCGGTTCACAAGCGGGCGACTACCGCCACACCCGCTTCATCCCTGTTCATCGTGTGTCGCGGCGGTATATCGGGCAAATCTACTCCCGCAGCGCTCTACATAAGTCAGGGAAGCAGCGCGTTGTGCCCGGGCCAAATGTGTGTCCAGCGATCCACTGATATAAATCAGGATTAACCGCCTTTCGCTAGCTAGCCGCGGCGATAACGTTGGGACGCAATAAAAAAAACGGGGGGAGGGATGGTGAGCTTTCGCGTGGCGCACCGGAGCGGCTTTAATAAACACGTTACCGCGATTCTAAAACACCGCTGAGCCTCCCGAAATGCTTGCTTCACCGCCGCGAATTTCATCATTTATTTGCGCGGCCTGCCTCTGCTTAACGCTGAATCCTCGTTATTTCCCTCGCAGAATCAACCTGACGCCCGATGAATTTGTCGAGCCAAACCAAGGGTGGAATGTGGTGGGATGCGCACCCCACCACGATTAAGCATAGCTCGAGTTAATAATCAGGAATTAAACAGAGCGACATTAAACTTCGAAAAAGGAGTAGCGTATATATCGTATGGTCGGAGATATTAATGGTGGAGTAATGTCGAGCGAATTAAATAAGCTCAGGCTAGCATAAGGATCATAAATTATAAGTGCGATGAATGTTTCATCGCTGCTTAACGCCTCCCAGAGGATATCCACCTGGTGAGATTCAATAGGCGAGAGTTTCCGAGCTTGGTGTATAAATTAAGCGAGGGGCCGGTTGACATTTCAGCCAAAACTGTAGGCCAATATTCGCCGACGTTAATCATTACCGGTAGTAGGCAGCGAGGAAGCCGGTCATCTATCTAAAAACAGTGAGCGTCCTCGTATACCTGTGCCGAATAAAATTTCGGCAATTTGTACTGTCAAATATTCAATAGGCAAGAAAGTAGCGGGAAAGCGTTGGCGTACGAGTGCTGCTGGCGTCATTAGGAGAATGGACTGAGCGAACTTCATTTATATCCTCTGAGGCTACCGTAGATCGACGGAATCAGCAGCGCCGGCAGATTGCAAGCCACGGCTGGCAAGGCGAGACGCATCGGCTAATTCACGCATATAAATCGTAATTATCCGATCGCAGGCTCACGCGATCCCGTCGTTATCCAGGTGCAACGGGCGCCCGCCTTCCTCGCTCGCACGCGTGTCCCACGGAATTAATCGCGCACACCACCCACCCTTAACAAGCTGCATTGTTGAAGACGATGCACGCGCCGCACGCACGCCGACGCCACAGCCGCGCCGCGCCGCTCCTCCTCCACCTTCTCCTCTTGGTAGTCACCGTAGCGTCGCTCGGCGGGCTCGTTTATCAGCGAATGATAGGCAGGCCCGATATGCCGTAAAGTATTCATGGTGCCGGCCGCCGATATAATTAGCAGCGTAATTCGACGCGTAATTGCAGCCGGTCGTCGCGACGCTATTTGCTCAGGCGCCAGGATGACTCCCAGTGCGGCGAAAGGAAAGACGAGCCGGTGTCTGCTTGAAACTGTCGGCGTCGCTTGTTGGTGTGTGCGAGTAAGCGTGTGCCCTCGCGGTTCATCGGACGACGTTAATAAGGCAGAAAGAGCACTAGCATTGACAGAGAATAGTTCGTTCGAATTCGGATGATTAGCTGTACACACGACAGTCAACAATGCTGGTTGCGGTTGCTGCGTGAAAGACCAGTGTTAGCTGGTAGATGGGTGTGACGACAACTACCTGACGACTGTCAGTGTATTTACTGATTATTCCCGGCCCCATTGTCACTCGGAGATTGAAATGTTAAGCTCTCTCTCTCGCTCTGCCACCTCGCACTCCCTCTCTCGCTTGCGCTTTCAGGCTCCGCGTGTCCGGGTATACTTACAAAGTATCGCGCGCTCTGATTGAATCTAAACACTAATTTCAACTGGAAGGCAAACGTTGACCTAATTGAATATAACAATAACACGGACCGCGGCCAGGGTAAATACAATTAAGCCAACTTGGAAGCTTACCGCGCGCAATGGCTTTTAATACATCGAGCTACTAGTCCGAATTAACAGAGGGCCGCGAGAGTCCACAGAAATGATCAGTCAGTCAATCGATTCCATTAGCAGCAGCAACGCCGCTTGGCCCAAGTGTTTCCTCGTTTTTAACGAACGCCAACAGGTGCATAGGCTCCCCAATAAATTAACTCACCCTCCGCCCTGTCACACTTTACTTAATAACACTGCCTTTTTATTGGCCGAAATAGTTTTATTCGGCTGTTAAGATGGACCGATAAGCAAGCCGAGCTCCAATACTGCTTGCGTGCGAGGTACACAATGATTTATGCGCACCGTTCGCCGAGCGGCGTGCGTACTTTTCCGCGCGCGCATACACACATACATACACAAACAGGTACACAGACTCGATAAAGGATCGGCGAATTCACCTGGACGGCTGACCCTTTTGCCAGCCAGTGATTATTCCGAGTTGGTGTAGCCGTGCGGCTCGATTGCGATTTTCAAATAGCGTTATTAATTACTGGCGAGGCGGGCTTTTATTCGGACTGGTGTACCGCGGCTCGCCGGGAAAGAGGGCTGTTGCAACATGCTCGGTTCACACGGTTCACGATTATCCGGCAGCGATTACCGGCCGGCCGCTACTACACGACGCTGACCATTGTGGGTGAGCAGAGTGCGCGCGTTGAAACCGGGAGCAAATGACGGAAAGATACGAGTCACCGGGCTTTCCAGTAAACAGCCAGCGAGAACGGATCGATCGGGCCGCGGTTGGCGTGCGGCCCCCGCAAATGCTCGCACATGCAAAGTAACGCGTACCCGCACGCGGCCAACATCCCACGCTCCCTCGCTCGCTCACTCTCTCGTCCAAAGTAAGCCGCATTCCAATGCACTTTGCACTCTGTTCCCTATATTCTCCTACCCTTCTCTTTCTTCCTCTCACTCTCGCTCTCCATTTCCCTCCAACTTGCCCGGCCTCCTGTGTTGTTTGATCGTGTCAGTTAGATTTCCGGCATTCCAGCGAATTATCCAGCAACAATGTTACCCCGGCGGGAAAGGGGACGCAGAAAAAGGGAGCTACTAATGACTCGATTCAGTCATTAACGCGCTACACCCTTGTAATTAGCGGGTCGGAAGATAGCGGTGTTGTAGCACGCTGAATTTGCGGCTCCATCGAGCCGCGAAATGCATTCGTTCAGGGGTGCGTTGTGCGAGGCCAATTTCATCCCGGCGCGGCGCGGCGGTCGCGCGGCCGTTCTCGTACGCGTCTCGTATTGTTAATAGAAAAAGATCGCCTCCAACTATTCGAATCGTAAATTGCTCTTTGGTTGTTGGGCAGTTGGCCGGCCGACGGCTTTTCCGGTGGTGTACGCTCGCTCATCCCCAGAATCTTTGAGGCAGACGCTCGGCCTGCTGTATTTGCATTCGAAAAATGCTATGAATACACGAGAGCCGCGTGCTTTCAATACTAAATACTCGTACGCCGATTTTTTGTTGCCTCGAGTCTCCGTACCGAGATGAACAGAGAGAGTGAGTGAGAGAGAGAGAGTGCAGCGCGGGCTGAATCTCCTACCCACGGAGGCCAATTGGGAAGTCGGCGCGCGTGTCTGACCAGTTGCGTCTGCTTCTACTCGCAGGGCATACCGCAACCGCCGAGACGAACAATGCGGCGGCTCTATTAATTATTCCAATTAAGCGCGAGCGCGCGGCCCTCCTGAGCGATTCTTTATTTCAACAGTACTGTTCGCGAGGACCCATGTACTTCCTATGTGCACCTGTCCTATGTGTAATCTCCGAAGAGAAGGAGAAAGGGTGAGACAGAGAGCGAGAGAGAAAGGTGGGGGAAGTGGAGGAGACTATAGGCGGCGTGCACCGGATAGTGCATTGGCAGACGACGACGAGCGCTCTAAATGCCTGTCTCGGCCTAAGTGACGAGTCCTCTTCACTCAAGTACATAGCCACCATAGCGCGCTTGATAGACTATTTCATCGTAACGTCAATGTCATCGACATATTGACTACAGGAAATCGGCCTAGTAAATTGCACGTGATGAACTCTCTGTGATGGATATGACGGGGCGCGCGCCTCGTCGAAAGACTCGCGACAGGAAATTTTCCGTTAACTTTTCCCACACGAATGGAATTAATGCGGAGAATGAAGTCACAGAGTCGGCTTGAATAATGAGGAGTCTCTTTCGGATCGCAAAAACCGCAATTCCGAGAGAGGCAGAGTGAGAGGGAGGACAGTGCAGGTGAACAAGGGATATTACGTGCTGCATTTGTTTACCGGCGGTAAACGGGGAAGCGCAGAGATCACAGAGAAAGCCGGGGTAACACCGGTATCGCAGCCAGCTAATTAATTTACCGAAATAAAATTAACGACCGTCCGAGTAAATGTACTTAGCCGAGGGGCCTTAATGGGGGCGCAACTGGGAAAGTATTTAGCAAATAAACAAAGCTCGTCCGCTAGCCTGGCCGAGTGGAAACTTGCTCGGCGGTCTCGCTTTTTCGTTTTCCGTGAATCCTCTTTAACGCGGCGGAAGTAGGAGCACCTGGCAGCTCGTCTAATTCTCTTGGCCTAGCCGGAAATCTCCTTTCTCTCTCTTACACGGACCTATGTGTACCGGCGCAAAGCAAATCACAGGAGAGATTACGTTCGCGCACGCGTCCGGGGTGGAACTCTAAGAGAAAAGTTCGCTCCTAATGAATTCTCCATAATGTAATTATTGTGTGCCTGAACTAGTGCTTTACAGGGATTTATCGTCGCCTTTTTCCACAGCTTGTTTGCGCGTCGACACAAATGGATATAATGAAACGGGTCGACCTTAAATTGGAAGGGCAAAACCATTGCGGTCAAGAGGGCAGAGTATTGAGTGCGCAATCAGCTGAAAATGCATTGTACAGCAAAATGATTTTTACTTTCGCCCGTGGAACGAACGCGGCCGATAAAGCCGGTGAAATTAATTCGATGAATTGAGAGGGGTGCAAATGAATTTGCGTATAAAACAACGATACGTATGAAATAATACGGAATGCGTGGAAGTAATATTGTGATGCGGTCGGGATCACTCGACCCGACTTGATTTGTTCTTTCGGAAAAAAAATTCGAGTCGAATGAACGCGTCACCCACATATGTGCAGAGCCCTCTCTGCCTGTGTACTTATGCATTGGATTGTGCACGCGTCATTTCACAAATGCCAGCCTTTTGTACGCGCTTTCGTAAATATGCAAAATTACCTGGCCGATTGGACGGCATTTCGCCCGTGATTTTCATGCCCGCGGAAAATCGGCTACCAACCACCATTGCTTCGCTAGGAATCCGCGCCGCGAGTGCATTGATTCACCGGTGTACGCTCCGACGATAATGGGCGACATGATTGATTCGCCAAGGCCGAGATTCTGTGGAAGATTCCAAGGGACATTCCGCCGCAACAATAGGATTCCTAATATTTTATGAAGAACGCGTGCGTCCTCCGACGTCGGTGAATCAGCCCGAGGGGACTCAAGGCGAACTGACGGCATACCGAAGTAAAGTATTAACGTCACTCCTATTACGCCGTGAAAATGTACAATTGTTGTTCTCCGAAGCCTTGGTTACTATCTTCATGAGTGGAAGTCGACTCGCGAATTCTATTCAATTTAGCAAACGGGTCATTCTAATTCACACCGACCTATGCATTTCAACATTGAACGCATTACAACCGAACACAGCTGGCATAGAAATCTATTAGGATCAATAGACATTGTTAGGACAATCTTAGGAAGTTTCCACTCGGCAATAATAACATTCCTAGTACATTCCAGCTATGGCAGACTTAAATTATATAACCGACCAGACAGAACCCGTTCCCCCTAATCAGGCCGATATTCTGTCTGCCCTTCGACTCATGTTTCTAGCATTCCAGTTTCTGATACACAGTCGTGCTTCGAATGTCACGTGTGTCTGTGTGTGCGCGAGGGCGGCAGGAAACGGGGGGTGGGGGAGACTGGTTGCCGCAAAATTCTTGGCCGGCTGACAAGTTCAAATGCGTCGACTATTGGATAAGAAAACAGAGACATAGGGGCGACAGTGGCGGCAACGGTACGTGACTGCAGTGTCGACCCGTTAGATCTAACAATGTTCTCGCGTACGCGGAATGTCTGATCCCTGGCTCCTGGCAATACGACGCCGGCGTAGAAATGCTCCGGTTAGCTGGGAATTCGTCAGGAGGAATCCTGTGACGGGGAGGATCTCCTCTCGGAGAGCAGAGCTTGGTACGGGCAAACAAGCAAGGTACTAGGTTGTACGGGCTGGCAGACACGCATCGCGCATCTGGATTTGAGCCGGTCGTATGCGCACGGTTTAGTATCTGGATTAGACATCTGGGGAGATGATCACTTAACACGCGCTCCGGGAGCAAGATCACGATGCATTTGCGAGCGAGAGAGCTTGTTCCGCTAATTGACGCCCTCGTCATCGCAGGAAAGAAGCGATCAGGCCGCCAATGCTAATAAACGTTGCTGTATTTAATTATTGCGAAGGCGACGCCGTGAAGGAAGAGCAGCGCGAGGATAAGGCGCGGCGGAGAGCGAAGTGGGTAAACTTGGCACGCTAATGGCTAGTCGAAGGATTATTTTACGTGATCGGTTTCTCAACGTCCTGTAGGATAGTCCCACGGAAGGGGATCTCGGTGCAATAAAGAACTACTTGGTATTCCGGCGAGAGAGTCAAGATGCTTGTTTAGAATCTTGTAGGAGGCTTGAGGGGGCGCACATTGCAACTGCTCATCTCTCCACTTAGAATCACCGAGTGAATGTGCTTGCGTGCCGCCCTGTCACGGAGATGGGACGCCCGATTCACGTGGCATCCTCGTGAAGAAATCACTGTACGATTGATTTCATTAATAGCTATCGGGCGATCGCGCGTCAATTAAGGCGGCGATGCGCGCTTCCCACTGATGCGCGCTCAAGCTCCTCGCTCTCCGAGTGTGAATAGCTGCCGCGTGATGTTTCCAATCATAGTTATCTGCACGGTAAATTCCCGTCAGGTAATGAGCGAGCCGCCTCCTCACCGGCAGCCAATCCGAGCAACCTAGCAGCCAGTCATCCGTGCAGAATAATCGCATTTCCGAGGATCCCGGCAGCCTGAAATCTCGGTGCTATTTATCGAAAGGGAATCGAGCAGAAATGACTGTGTGGCGGGAGGAAAAATGTCGGTCAATTTGTACTCGCGCGTGCTTATGGCGGTTTGATGGCCCTCCGTGGCCGATAAAAAGCACTCCGCTCGGGATTCCGCAAGTTTTCGGCTAACGGTCGCTAATATTTCACTGGTTGCTGCTTCGAGCGGAGAGAAAGCCGCTCTCGAACTTTGTCGTCGGGATCGCGAAAACTATTGTCTGCCAACAGCCTGTACTACTACTACTAACGCTGTTCCTGCTGCTGTTGCTGCTGCTACTGTTCGACTCGTCTCGCCACTGGCCCAGCAACTTTTTCACAGATTCGCTAATTGCTGGCAGGGTGGTGCACGTCGGAGCGAGCGCGGCTACGAATTAATTAGCAATCATTTGTTCATCAATTTCTTCTGGGCCGCCGCTGCCGTCGCCGTCGGCGAATTCGGAGAAAAAGTCTGATTAATTTCCCGTCACGTCCACGGTAGATCAGGATCATGCACCGGGCAAGCGACTTTGATGAGTGACCCGGAGTTCGGATGTCCACTTTCATGAATGAGGCTAATTAAAATTGCCTGTGACATCGCGTTTTCGTTCTCCTCGTAATTCGTCGCTCGCGTGATGCGCAAGGCGACGCGTAAAAATAGTGGCGAAGGTCCTGGGGAATCATGACAAAAACATGGCTCTGTTTTCCCACCTGATGGATGAGCAAAAACTATTAAAGGACACGAGGCGAATGAGTCACTCGGTAAACTTAGCCTTCTCCCGTCTGGCCGAGAAGCTTTAAATTTCGATGGAAAGAAACCAGGGGTTCCTGCTTCGGTAATCATGATCGACAGTCTGGAAAAGCCGGGCAATCACTGTCTATTACCAGTTGAGACCCCTAATTAGAGCCCGGTCGGATTATTACGTCACGCTAATTATTTTGAAGAGAGTATTAATATTCATTCGCAACGAGATGAAGAGAGAGAGAGCGAGAATGAGAGAGAGTTGGTGGGCACTGGAAGGGTAGAAGCTGGATTTAATTGAATAATTATTCATGCCGCTCGAGTCGCAAACTTGAGATACAAATGAGTTTTATCCGCGGAAAAGCCTATTTAGCACATCCACTAGTCTCGGGGAATCCTGACAAATTGACTCTCTTTATAGCAGTCGATCGGCTAACTATTTAGGCCGGGCGGTGGCGGTTTGCGCTTAGCCATCAACAGGAGGATCTCAACTCCGTGGTAATGATGATCGATACTCCGCCGCAGAACGGTTGTGGTTAATGTCTATTTAGGTCTATACAGGATTGAGTATGCATTACAGGACTCTCTAAACGCACACCAGCAGCTCTGTTCGATTTGCCGGGGATTCGCCGCATCGAATCCGGCCTCCAAAGGAGTACATGCGCAAGACACGATCTCGTTAAGCCGGCTGCACGCTCGCGCGCTTGTTCGTTCCATTCGTTTCGTAGAGCTGCGATCGATGAATCGGACGCATTTATACAAATCTCGGTTATAGGGCATGCCATACCAGGACTGCCTGCGGCATAGCCGTGAGTGCTGATGATTATAACGAGCATTTGATAAGCGTAATAGACGTCAATATCACCGCAGGGCCCCAGAGAGCTCTGCACGCTTTAGTCGGGGAAAATCGAGGAGGCACGCGACGATAATTGAGTCTGCGCACAGGCGTTTTCCGTATTGGCAGTCAATTTCGTAAAATTATGTAAAGCCAAAGCGCCTTTCGACGTATTATGCAGTCGCGTTGATAGGATCCAACTCGACAGTGAGAAAGAGTGGGCCAACGGGCGGAGAGGATCCTGTTGGAAATTCTACGGACGCTTTTGCCCCGGTGCGGTGGGGGAGGGAGGCGCGCAACGAGCAGACTGAAACACAACGAATCGGGCGAGCACCACTTTGGAAATCCGCATCTATTTATTTCAAGGTGAGCTCTCAGATACGCTGATGAAAAGCCGGCGCGGCGCGCGCTACGGGTTCATTAAGTTCACGGCGACGCAGAGAAGGCGGACCGGTAATCGATATTCCGCGAAGCGAGCGCGCAGTGTAAATGTTGTTTAAAATCAGGTATGGGCCAGCGCGCCCTGGAAACTTTTCAAAGCGGTTTGCTGGGGCAACGGAGCCGGCGGCGGCGGCGGCGGCGGCGGCGGCGGCAGTGGCGGCGGCAGTGGCGGCGCGGCCGGCGCTACGAAAGCAGCAGTACCGCTGGATACGAACTAATAGCTACTCGCCGAACTAATCCGTATAAGCGAATTTACTAGGGCGCCGTGCGTCCATTTATTGCGCCGGGACGTGCCCGCTCGCTCCAGCCATCCTGGTGACAACGGGGAATTCGTTAAGGCCATGCCTCTCACGGCAATTGATATTCCGCTTGATCGTCGCGGCTCGATGTTGCTTAAAATCGGACACGCTCGCCTGGCACGCGCGCGCGCTCGCTCGCGCCAACTTTTCGTTGTGTCGAGTAGCAGAGTGCTAACGCTCGCAGCACTGCTCTCCCCGTCAATCCGCATGCTAGCGGAACACGGATTCACTTTTAGTCGTGAGTCAGCTTACCGGTTAATACCTATTCAAGCAATTCGCCACCACTGGATTCATCCCTTCGCTTGTGCACAAGTCATGCACTTCGAATTAATTAGTGCCAGCCATCGGGGAATAATCGACGCTCCGCGCAGGCAGGCGCGCGCACCCCAGCGAATAATGTTTAAGTCGGAAATGTCTGCGATGAGTATCCCTTTGTTCCGGGCGGAACATGGCCCAATTTTGCTTGAAGGTTCGCAGAAACTAATAGAGGGCTAGCTCGGAGAAATTAGTGAAGTTAAATCCGTCTAAGAATCAATGAGCCACCGGGGAAAGAGGGGAAGGGCTCATGGTTGATCCTTGAGAAAGGAGTGGAGGGAAGTTTCGAAGTATTATCCTTGCGAAAGTCTCCCTGCCTCTCTCAGGGACGGTTTCTTCTCCCGACGGGAGAGCTATTGACTAAATGGAACGACTTCACAATGAGTAAGAAAGAATCCAGAACCGACACGAATTCATCGTACCGGGCGCTTTCTGCCGGTGATGACCCAGACACCCGAGACACTCGGTCGGATCATCCATAAATATTATCCAGCCGACACTCGACCCAAATCCATTGGCATCCTGTAATTTCTTTATCACCGGCGGACAAAGCGTGAGGACAAAAAAAGCTCGCGATATCGGGCAGCTTTATATTTATTGCGTTGGAATTTCTCGCCGCCCAGCAACAGTCTAACTATCGGATTAATCATAGCAGGAGAGCTAGCGGCGCGGCGTAGAAACTTGACCAAGTTGGTACACAGTGATATCTTATATCATTGGCGACGATGGAACGTTCGATAGGAGAGCTACTGAACGAGAACTAATAGGCGCTCGAAGGACAATTCCAGGCGCACTGAATATGCTACTTGTCCATTTATTGTACGCCGGAGAGTCGCATTCAGCGGTTAGGGAGGCGGGTCTCCGGGTTCATTAAGTTCGTGGTAATAGCGATCGATATCCCGCATGACCGTTCAGGCGAATGTCTGCTTAGAATGATGCACGCTCCACTACCACGCCAGCACGCCGCCAACTTTTCCCCGCATTCTATTTACCATCCACCAGCTAGCAGCACACGAGCTGCCGCGCCGTGAAGCTAACCCCTTATTTGGTAATGACGCCCCCGAGCGAAGCTGACATCGGCAAACCCATGACTCACAATGCATCGAACCCTCCCGATATATCTCGACTATCCGCCTCCTGCTCCTCTTCTTGAAAATGCCGACCGATATCTACCCACTATGACATTCGAGTCAAAGGTGCTCTTCTAAAGATTAGAAAGTCATGAGTTTCGCGAAACTCCGCTTATTGATCGGAACCCCCCTTCTAAGACTCTATCTCAGAGCTTCCTTCTTACATACCTGCGAATAAAAAATAGATGAACGCTTCAGCTACGAAAATAGCATCGCATTCGAGATGCTCCATATTCCGTAACTGATTATTTCCGTGAACATCGGAATAACGATCATTCATCCGGAGCTAACTTCTACGACATTTGTGACAAGACGTCCAAGTAAATTGTCAATTCTTATTTGCTCGGATGCCTTTTCTCGATGCGAGTCGTGGATGCGGATGCAGCTCGTTTCTTTGCCAGTACTAGTTGAACCAAGATCCGTCGTTACACGAGAAGGCAGGAGGGAGAGGGATCGAGTGCGAGAAAGGGCAGGATGAGAGTCAACATGCAAAATGGGCGGAGGATAAAATAGCGGAGATGTTTCCGGGCGACTACTGCACTCGTGTCTTCGGCAATAAATGTTTTATAGTCCGTGAACCCGTATTCCCAGTCGCGCGTGCTCGAATACAGTTGTTAAAAGCTGGTGCTTATAGACGATGTTTCCCTATAGCTAAAATTGCATCCCGGGTAATATAAGCTCCGCATGTGTATGAGCTAGTAAATCATCTTGGAAAGTTTGTACCAGCTTGCTTTTTGCGGGGCACGATCCGGTATGCGCTCTTCATCCTACAATATTAAGGGACGCAGAGGCGCAGCGGCACTGCATAAATGCGGACGCCGCAGATTTCGGAAATTAACTGGAAACTTGGTGATACAGAGTTCAAGGAAGTAAGGCCACCGCCGCAGGGCGTGTCACCACCGAATAAAGTTAGCGCGACGAGAGCCACCTATTTAGTCGGCCGCCTGCATAAATTAATATCTCTTAATGAGACGCAGAGGGCCACCGGCTGAAACAAAAGCCTCACTGGCTGTGGGCTTTCAGAATCTTTCCAAGTGATTCGCAGAAAGTCGGCGATGATACCAGTTCAAGACAAATTCTCCAACTTTCTCCGCATCTTCGTTCACCAAGCTTCGGTTTCTTCCTCTTGCGAAGCAGCCATTCATATTACCGGCTACTTGGAATCTGATCAAGGAGGGATGCACACAATTTAATTGGAGAATTAGTGGAGCTCAAGTTGGCCGTGGCCGAACAAGCCGAGTGAAATTAGCCATTTGCAATCGATTGAGGGTGAAGAGGAGCGCGCACTTTGCAGGCCAGATTATGCTACACACTCTCTGACGCAAGCTGTTCCTCCGAAAGCCGGATTCAGGCATGACTACGAAAAGGAGGAGCAGTGGATCGATGAAGTGTGACAGGACGCGCGCTTGGGAACAGCAAGATGTCATTCCCACGTGATCAAGGTGGTCTGTTTATAATTACAGGCGGCCGCGCCAGTTTCTCCGTACTCCTTTACCCGTTACCACTCCTCATTAGCCTCAGCCTCCCTTTGCTTGATTGTAGGAAAGCCTCCTTCGCACGTACCTACGCGCGCTGCTCCAGTTTCTCATGCAGCGACTGTGAAAGAGCCAGTCCTCCATATATTCCTCGATATATCGAGCCTTTCCTTCTCCCCCTTCTCACCACCGTTCTCCCCTCATATGCTTCGGAGGTGAATCAGTCTCGACCGCGATACACACGCAATGCACTTCTCCTTGAAATGAAGACGGGACAAAGGTGGCGCGGAGGAATTAACGAAGGGCCGCCCGTTCAGCCATCTCTTTATCGGATGGAACGTGAGAAACGCACGGTAATGGAAGAATGGAGATGCCGCATCTCTCAGGGAAAACGGGTTGAGCTCGACTGTACATAGACTACTATTGGGCTTTCTCATTCTTTCTCTGTATGCACGCCCTCGAAACGTGAGACTGACCGCGAGTGTGAGTCGGCCGTAACGCTGCCAGATGCTACCATAGCGGAAACTGACCCCCGCCCGCCCCTCACTGCATCTTTAGTTTCCACGCCTTCGTGTGAATTTAACAATCTCTCCCTTCTCCTTCCGCTTCTTCTTGAAAGCTCCCAGATATGGCTAATTTGGGAGTGCAGCTTAAAAATCCATAGGCCCTGCACATTGCTGCTTCTACTTTGGCAAACATTGTGACGGCTTTCCAGGATACTTTAATGGCTCAGCACCTCAGGTCGGTCTAAAAAGAGTAGAGTCATGACCCCGGCGTAAACATTCGGCTAGTGTTTTTGCGCGTCCACGTCGACGTCAGTGCTGGCAAACTTCGGCTCGGTTTCCATGTGTCGGCCGGCTATAAATAAAGGGGGCAAACTGAGAGCAGTCGCGACGCTGTCGACTGACGCGTGCAACGTAGAATCGAGGGGCGGCTTTAATTTAAGAATAACGACTGGCCCGCCGCTTAACTCCTCCAGTCAAGGGATAAACTCAGTGGAGAAAAGGGAGAGCTTAAGTGGCATGAGCACCTTCATGGGCTTCCGTTTGTTCACAGTCTATGAAGAAGCAGGACGCGTATGCGCTTACGTTCGCCGTATGTTCTCTTGCTTTTATAAAGTCATAAGGGAAAGATACTCTTCTTATATGCTCGTTCTCGCTGGATTACGAGGACGTAACGGTACCAAGCACGCCCGGGGAACACTCGATTCTGAAGAAAGACGCCCGAAAAGAACTGTCGAAAGTGCTCCTTTTACTTCGTCATCTATTCCAGTTGTTGGCCACTTATTATTACGACCGTGGCGTAATTTTGTATTATACCGGTAATGACAGACTGCACTTGTAAGAAAATACAACGGGGCCACTGTAGGGACACATTTGGCTGCTCTACGTGCTGCGCGGGCACACCTTTGGCTGCCCAATTGGACTCCACCATGGTGGACACCAAAAATTGGAAATTCGATAGCCAAAAATATGGGGAAAAAAAATTTTTGAGCTGGGGCTCTGAAATGTATATCACATCTTCCTTAATGCAAGGGGAGACTCCCCACAAAATTTCAGCCCCGGAAAATGTCGGGAAGTCCAAAAAATATGGGAAAAACCAGCGAAAATTCCGCAAAAATTGAACTTTAAAGGCAGTTTTTTTAGTGTTTTGGGTAGAAATCCGGACTTTTTTCGACGGATTTCTTCTTTTCTATTCGTTTTCATTCATAAACAATCGATTCCTGAAGAAAAAACCCGAATTCGGGCATCTTCGAAAAATCGTGAAAAAATCTGAATGGGTACCCCTTAAGAAAAATTTGCCGAAAAAAAAATTTTGTGCTAGGGCTTTGGAATTTTTATGGCATCTTCCTCAATGTAAAAAAACGTTACCCGCCAAATTTCAGCCTCGGGAAAGGTCGGGAAGTCCACCAAAAAAAATAAAAACCGTTAAAAATGAGCAAAAGTTGACTTTTCTGGACGGTTTTTCGACCCGTTTTCGTTGCAAATCCGGACTTTTTTTCACGGATTCTTTATTCTCTGTCCACCCTGATACAAAAACAATTAAAATATTCCGGGTTCGGCCGATTTTGAGAAACTTGAAAAAATTGAGCATTTTCGAGGGTCGAAGATAGGTGAAAACCTAAACTTTGAGCTAGGGCTCTGGAATTTATATCACTTCTTCCTTGACGCAAGGCCACATTCTCCACCAAATTTCAGTCCTGGGGAAGGTCGGGAAGTCCACCAAAAAAAATAAGAGCTAGGAGAGTTCTGATTCAAAGGCAAATGAATCACCCTGTACAAGCGGCTGTTGTTATACTATTTGTATTATGCATACAATACTTAGAAATTAACAACGATATTGATTGCTGGTCCACACCGCGCCAAACTTGTGCCCACTATGGTTCATTGTATCTTGCCCATGATGGGTCAACTACGGGCATATAACGCCTCGCACTGGGATCCGGTTCATGGTGGGCAGTTCCTACAGGGGTGGGTAATTAACAATGTATGCTGCCCCGAGAATTCGGTGTTTATTATTACCGGCGTAAATGAATGAGCGGACACCCGTACCGAAAATTGATACCCCCGTATCGGTACGATGAAAGTAAACAGGGCCGCTAACGAGTGCCGTATTGAAAGCTCTCTTCCGAGTATTTAACTTCGATGGTGTTAATTGGGGTTTCCGGCGCGTTTGATCGCGCGGCCCCGCGCGTGAAATTTACCTTCGGCAAATGGAATTTATAGCTCAATGTCTATTCGGTAAAATCGATCGGGCGGTCCACCTGGATTTTACAGGATACAGCGCTCATTAAGTAGTCTTCTCTCAGTGATTGTCCAAAGACTGAATTATTTCGCTGGCCTTCCGTACAATAAAAGCTAATCAATGCTCAATCAGAGAGTCTTATAAGAGCGAGTTTATATATAGGACTTTCGGGGAAAACAGGATGAACAAATTAGGCGCGAACGATTGGCAACAAATGTCCGATAAAATTCTTAATCCAGCACTAAGGGAAGGAAGTGGTAGGTTCGATGGTCTTGTATATAAGCTTGCCAAATATGTATACAGTGCGGCAACGAACGCCGGTAACAACTGTCGAGGGAGAATTTCGCGTGTATATTGTACATAAATGAACGGGGCAGGAAAGTAGAAAGAGGAGGGGTGGAACAGGAGGCCTGGCACTCCTGCAATAATTCCCAGGGGAATACGAGAGTCTCCTCACTGAGAGTGGGGATGAAATAAAGCCGAGGAAATTAAAACCGACCAATTTTCGGCAGCGCCAAGAGCAACTTTTAATACTACCCACCACCCTTGCGACCTACTCTCTCGCTATCTTTCCAGTATAATGCACTCCTGATGGGACTCGCGCGCGCGCGCGCGCGAGCCCACTTGCTGTGTAACATTATCTCGAAAGAGCGACGTCCCAAAAACCCGATTTCGTCGAGTGGAAGAAACTACCGTCGAGTCTGATGGCAGCTGGTTGCCGTAGCAGACAGGTAGCAAGGTACCTGAGGATCGACGCAATCGAGCGTAGATGAAGATCAAAGTGCGAGACGAGAGATAGTGGAAAAGCAGCGCTAAAGTGATAACCTCTAGTCACGCTCAGACTTAAATGCGCGCGGTGTTAGAACTGGACTTGCCTAGTGCACGAGATACAGCTAATGTATTGCACTCCTGCATTAACGGTATGTGTTTATGTGTGTGTGTGTGTGTGTGTCTGCGTTGGCCTCGTGTTGCAGTTTGCCTGGCTCTTTTGCATTCTGCCTCGAGAAGAATCCACGATTACACGAGCTACACTTTGCCCGGCATTCGACCTGACCGTGCAATCCTCCCAGGGGGTTGGCAAGCGCTTAAGAGGAAGTAAAGCGACGATAGGGAGCCGAAAGAGGATACACAAGACGAAAAGCTTACACAAGCCCCTTTGAGCCCCGAATTGGAATAGCGGAAACTGGCTAGCTTCAAACGAATATTCGATGGGGATCCTCTGCCTCGCTCGAGAAAGCAGATGGGAGAAAAATATTGAGAGGACTCCATTTGACGTGAGGGGTCGCAGGGAATAGAAGAGGCTTGATACGCAAGGACAATGGTGTATGTAGGAACTCTCTGCCATTCGCCGCTCCCGTATGTGCTACTATCTTGTTGATTCTCGAGAGAATCCGAGGACGAAGTAATACTGCCGCACGAAGGGTTACCACTGACAGGTAGACTCCGAGACATTCTAGAATATAGATTTGGAGTGGCCTCGCGTGGATTCTTGCACAGTGCGATTCCAGCTGGCGAAAACGAATATGTATTAAGCGCCGCCCCCAGGGATATAAATAACAGCGTATACGCGAGAATCGGTAGGAATTGAGTCGTTTAATAATTTCGAACGCCCTGTTGGTAAGCGAGCTTTTCTTTCTGATTCGTCCAATAATATCGCTAATAGGAATTAATAGAGATCTAATTTCGGACTTAACGAAGTAAGTATCGGCGATGCGGTTAAAACTGGCTCTTGTATTCGCACTATTTTTACCAGGGGTTCACTGCGGAGAATGCTCTCCAGTGACACGTATAATCTCAATTTGAATATTTATATGTGGGTGCAATGGTTCGGAGTTAAAGTAAAAAGTGGTACTGGCTAATATCGAGTGGGCCGACGGTCTCCCGGCCGGCTGGGTATCCGGTTACTCGGCTAAAAGTTAATAGCCTCGGTAAATACGGTCGAAAAAGGAGGAAGTGGCTCCCTCAACAACTCCTTTCAGGGAGCGAAGATCGAGAGGTGGTTCAATAGGGGTCAATGGAGTAGCTTACCGGGGAAGCCAGGCTATTGACTGGTAAGAGGAGCAGAGCGCATCCCTAGGCTGAATTGCAAAAACGCTAGATTGAAAATGAAAATCGCGCGAGCGGAAGTGGAGCTGCTGTTGTGCCAATGTCGAGCAGGCTTTTTCGGAAGATGATAGGGAAATATCTTTGCCCCGGTGGAATGCAGAAATAACCCGAAGGGAGTATGACCGGCCTCGCCGCTTAACCGAATAGCATATGACGAACGCAGAGATTTATTCGATCAAGAATCCGGTCAGGAATACCAGAAGCGGAATCGCGGTAATAAGATATCAGGCTGCACGATAATAATACCGTATACTATACGGGCACTATTCATGTGAAGGCGGTGAATGCGACGCGTCCCGCTTTCCAGATGGTGAAACTTTGATCCACCGAGGATAAATCATGTTTGAATAAAATCTCGCATTCACAGAGACGCGAGAATCCTGTGCATACATAGAGGCTGCCGGGCCTGAGATTATCATGTGTAAACTCAGGGAAAAGGGAGACCGATCGGAGTCTGCGGTACGTACAGCTCGCAAGATTGGCAATATGCTTCCGCAATTCGTCCTCTCCAGTCTGAATGCCGAGGAGGTTCGTACAAGCCCGGATACACGCAGAGAGGACAATGGAGAGAGGGTGCAGGTGACCTGTTAATTCTGCATCGATGCCGAGCGGACCTAGTTCGGATTTAACGTCGAGTACACTCAATACCAATCTCAAGCGAATCTGATGACTATCTTAGACTTAATGTAGTGAGGATTCACTCTATCTACCAGGACAATAGCAGCCATCGCATCTATCGGCACTCAGTTGCCGGCGACAATCACCCTCGGAATAAATCACGCTGACACTAATTGTAAGGATGGAGGGGGGGTCTAAAATCCAGACGTAGTTATAGGAGAGGCTCGCTCACCATTTCACAGCTATGGGATGGAAAAGGCTGACGCACTCAGCCTCGCACAGGCCGAACTTGCCAATACGAATCAGGCATGTACGCGTTGCTTGCTCCATGCAGAAGGTAAATACGAAACAGCCGGTATGGATCCGGGCGGGGAATGTTTCCGCGTTCATTCGCGATTGAAAAACAGGAACCCGAGCAAGCAATGCCCGAGGCGGGGCGAAACCTGGAATCCACTCTCTGTTACTGCTGGAGGGAATAATGCGAATGGACAGCTCTCGGGGTGGGTGCGCGAGAGTACAACATCGACGGGGGCGTGCTACTTCATTACACACTTACTTCTGTTTGTGGATACCCGAGCGTGCCGAGAAGTGGATGGCATCGGAGCCAACAACTCCCTCGGGAATATGAGATCCAGTGGAAGAGGATGCGCGCGGCCGGCACCGGCGGCACCGGCGGCGGCGGCGGTGGCGAAGGGGTCGAACGGGGCAGGTTTCGGTGTCAAGTATTGGAGGTGAATCGCGAATCGAATTACAAACCATCGAAGGAAGACGCCCGTCACTGAGAGGAAGTGTGCAAAAAGCGCGCGGGCCGGATTTGTGGGGGATGCAGAGCAACCGATAAAAAGAGCGTCTTACCTCCGGTTGGGGGATGTTAAAAATTGAACCGGCATGTTCAGCGCTCGGTGCTCGCCCCTGGAAGTGGCGGGCGCACGTGTTTCACCTGATAACGGGCGTAAAGTTGCCCGGCGAGTGCACGCGAGAGCGTATTATAATTACGTCGGATGAATCTGCGCGAGAATGGCCTCGGCGTAAAGCAGAAGTTGCCTTCGTTAAAGCGGTGAACGGCGTGCACACCAGCTGCTTGCTTGGCTTACGGCGGTGGTGGCCAGCAGCAACGCCATTATCCAGCACACACCAGGTGCATTAGAAGTTTACAGGAGCTTGGACAAGAATATTCCGGACAGACGGATGGACGGACTGCGACCTAGCTTTATTTAGTGGGTGAAAAGGAAGTTGGAGTACTATCAACACGCTCCTCACACACATGCCAATGTGTCCCGAGTACCAGTTGCGTTGGTGTGCTGGTGCGTGGATGTGAAGCTGGAAAGCACACCGCTTGCATCGACGCTCAACGCGAACAACCAGCTCAGTTTACCAAAGGGGAACCAAACAGGGTGACCCGTTGCCGAAACGTGAGTACCAAATTATTGAATCGAAGAAACTAGAGCCGCTGGAATATGTAAAGCGTTCTGTGTACGCGTATGCTCTGTGCGCGTGTGTGTATTACTGCCGGGAGACTTCGACGTGGAGTGGAGTGTAATTTCAAAGTGGAAGATTGTTCCTGTTGTAACAAACGTACGTGGAAGTTTGCCGAGTAGGAGGCAGGCAGGCAGGCAAGCAGGCAGGCAGGCGCGCGCCCTTTCCTAGTAGGAATAACGGGGAAAAATAAGTCGGAGTTTTAACCGCATGGAGGGTGAGAGCCACGGCGAGTAAACGAGGACGCAGAGGGAAACCGGAACAAGGTGGTATCCCGTAAGGAAAGGGCTGTCGCCGACACAGGAAACAATGAAAAGAAAGGGGATATGAAAAATCAAGGCGATCTCAAGAAGTTCCGAGAGTGACTCGCGCAAAATTGGATGTTAAGTAAACTGCAACAAGACCTCGAGCTTTTCTTGCCGTATTTGCATTTTCCTTCTCGAAATCCAGGAGAGACGAAAACTTGGAATTTATCAAAAAATCTCGAAGCTCCAAATTCCTTGGAAATGATGGGAAAGCCCCAACCTTAAGGAAAATTTATTTCGCAATGCGATTGATTTCACAATTCGACTACATAAAACAAACATGAAGTAGCAGCTGTAATGGAAGGAGGCGCGGTATTAATAACTAACATTGCGTTAAGTAAGAGGCACAAGCTGGGTCAAGAGCGACGTTAAGCAGTCTTCGCAGAAACGCTCAATCAGGATACCCGCTAAGCTCCACAAAAGTTTATTTTCGCCACTGAGCACACGAGTGGCCCAAGGAGACCGCCTGCCTGAACAATAACAAACTTTTTTGGAAAAAACTCGTCGAGATTCCGGAGAACTGACGGCGTTGGAGGAAAAGTTTGTGCAGTGGCCGCCAAATAAAAAGAAAGGGAGAGTTATTAAAGAATTCCGAGAAAGAATGGAAAATTAAGGTTCCGAAATGGGTCGACAGAGTTTTCAAAGTCGGGTTTTTGCCGGCGAAGTGTGTGAAAGGAGAAGCAGTAAATGAAAGCCTGCTCTTCGCCTCTCATGGAAGTAAATCATCGGTAAATTCGATGTTAAATACTAAGCTAAGTAAAACACGCTTTTCCGACATCAAGAATGTAATGGATGACCGAAATACAAATAGGCTGAAAGCGAAGAATTAGAAAGAATCCACTGAAAGGAATGAAGCAGGCAGGCAGGCATCATTCAGGCTAGATGAGAGAGAGAAAATGTGTCTCGGTTAGTGAGCTGGAAGGGTGTCTGTCCTATGAAAATGGATGATTCGGGAGTGGCGAGTTAAAGAGGACGAGGGCCTGCCACTCGAGTCTGACAAGAGGTGAATTTCGGAAGAGGGCCAGGTACGAAGAAACATTGAACGAACTCCCTGGTACTTGAGATAGCAAGGAAGGAAGGAAGGAAGGAAGGAAGTCAGCGGAAAGTAGAACGTGGAAGCTGAAGATCACCGCTCGTGAAGCAGTCAACTATTTCGTCGAGCGAGAGTGAGAGCGAATAAGAGCGGGGAGAGTATCCTCTCTGGTCTCTGCCTCTTCCGAGGAAAAACGTAGTGGAGGAACGATGGGATCGGGATAGCAGGGGTCCAACAGGAAACGGTCTTCGAAACGGAAGAGAAGATGGACGAAAAGTAAGCGCTCGCATTCGGGGCTATATCGGCTCACGTGACTCGAATAAGCGCGTCGACTCGAATTTTCGCCCTGCCGGACGTGAGAATTAGGCTGGCGATAAAGGGACGAACGACAAGCCTGATGGCCGCTCGATGCTCTGTGGCTTTTCCTCCATGTCCCGACGGCTTGTCCCAAACTCTGACACCAGCACTCCTCTTCGCCCGCAGATGGAATATTTTCGATAAACTTCTGTAAGACGATTGGTGGCGCGGCGACGGCGGCGGCGAACTACTCCCGGCATTCCCGTTGTGCTCCGCTCCTACCTCGAATTCCCGACATTTCCCGGCTAGTCTCTCGGACTTTGTGCCCTCTGAATAAACTGGTCGCCGTCCGACTCGAGCGACGAGACCTTCATTTGTACCATTATACGCAGATAGCTCGGATGCCAGTGCGAGAAACCACATTTGTTACGAAATATTTACCTCAAATGCATATCCGAGATGCGTGTAAATGAGGTTTGGATAAAGCTATGAAACTAGCACGAAGTCCATTACTATTATTCGCTGGCCTGAAAACTATCCCAGCCTTATCCAACTACCGTGTAACTTCTGCTTTAATAATTTCTTGCGGCTCCGTTCTATGCCCTACCATTGTGCCTCCATTCGCCCGGCTGGTATTGACTTAATTAATCGCTTCCAATAGAGAAGCCGACTGATTTCACGGCAAGCCGCCCGGAAGAAAGCAGGAAAGTTTCCCTGCTGACTCGGCAAGATGGGAGGCAGAGTTCTACCAGAAGAGATTCGCGAATGGAGTGCTTGCGGGACAGATCCAGGATTCGTGATCAGAGAATGGAGTATATCTACTGGCGACGTGGAAAACCGAAACTGGCTGCTTTCTCGAAAACTTCCGATAAGACTCTATAAGGCAGGAGAGCCCTCCATGAAGGCCCCGAAGGAGAGGTACCTATCCTCGATTGATTACAGGAGAAGTCCTCCAAGACATTCGAGTAAACGACTAGTACGTGACACTGCCTCGTCTTCACGTGAAAACGAGCCATGGACACCTTTAACTCTCCCTCTCTCTCTCTTTCTCTCTTTCTCTTTTTCCACTCAACTCTCTTTCTTTCTTGAATCAATCGCTGCCCTAGGCACAATCGGTACGTGAAAACTGTTATTCTTCAAGGATCCAATCCCATAATAGGACGCCGGCGTTGAGTCACTATGAAGAACATATATTCTCTTATTGAATTTGTCAAATGAACTGGCCTGTTTGCTCTCCCAGCATACAAATTTCATTCTCTCCCGTTCTTTGCGCCCTGTGTTCATTAATCTATATAATGGAAAAATTAGCGTGAATATCTTCATGCGCGCAGCGGCTCATTTACGATGCCGTAATCCGGCATAACAAGGGCGAGGCACGCATCGCGACTCTTGCACACATTGCATGTATGGGCGAACAACAGCAGGGACGCCCTTATTACATCTTCTTTAAAACGTGGGCATTTTCCGTGCGCCGTGCTTCTCGCGCGAATAATTGCACGTCGCGGGCGCCGGCGCCTGAGACACATTGTCCCTTTCCACTAGTCTTTCCTGCATTATTCACGCGCTCGCTGTCGGAAATAATGCTGGTGGTCTAATAACATTTATGTACCACTTGGTGAGAGCTTGAGCCTGCTGCAGTATAGGCGAGCGGAGTAGCATTGCAGCTTAAATAATTGACGACGATTGTCGTCCCAAGGGAAATTCTAATGACGACGTCTCTATTCGCGGGGCCGGCATCGAGGGGGAGAAGTTACGAGGAGCCGTAACTGCCGTGTGGGACATGCATCAAAAAGCGAGTGCACTCTCTTATCTGGCCCTCGCTTTAAAGTGTCGCTTGCTGGGACCCTCTCCTCCCCACAGGCTCCATCGTGAGTAGTATCTCGGTGCCGTGCGAGCTCCAGAGTGGAGAGAGAGTAAGTGTACGTGCGAGCCGGCCGCCGCCGCTATTTACCCGAGGATCAAGAGAGGAAGAAAGAGGATATACGAGCAGATAAATCACGTGTCCATGCCACTTTTCCTCCTCTCCTTTTGCCACCAGACCCCTTAAAGCACACCGCAGCTCAGCCTACCCAGTACCCACCTTGTAGTTCCACCCCATTCGAGCCGTGACGACGCCTTTCTAGGACGTGCCATTATTAAGACGCTCGGCGCCGTGGCGCCCTTGTCGCGCGCGTGCACGCCGCGATCCCGCAAATTACTCGGCAAGCTGACTTTCGTTACGCTAACTAGATCTTTACAAGTACTCTAGTGGAAGGTGGTCGCTTCTAACTTTGCCAATGAATTCCTCGCGCGGGGCAAAAAAAGCCTTGCAGATAGTTTGTGAAGTAGTATCACAAAGTAGAGGGCTTTCTCCCTCGTCGGCTTTGATAAGAGGAGGAGAAAGGCGAAAGAATTCGACGAATTTCGATTTATCGGGAGCGATGAAGAAATCGGTGCTCGGTGCATAGAGGCATTTGATCATCGATTTGCAATAGCGCTACCGGGCGATTTGCGACAAGCTCGCTCGTTCGCTCGCTCGCGAGAGAATATCGAATACTTCACTGGCTCGTCTACTTCAGCACTAGCCTAGCGGGATTTCAGCAGCGGGGCATACGATCTTTTCCGACTGCCGTAAACGGCGCGCACTAAAGTTTGAAAGGCACACGCCAGAGTGGGAATTCAAGATTTCTCGCGGCGTCGAAGGCAGCAGCGGGATTTTTTCGCCGGCCCGCTTGCTGGCGTGCACGGCTTCACGGGCGCGCTATTTAAAGCAATACTGAAAAGCACCAGCCAGAAAGAGGAATGTGAGCGAGCGGGCACAGGATATAGTGCGAAAAAAGAAAAAGTACATGTGAAATATGACCGCACTCCAGTAATCCCACAGTCATCCTAAAATCGTCCATCCCGGGAAAGCCGGCGGTGCGGCGCGGCGGCCGGTTCGTCCTAGTTAAGTAGAGCAGATGTGCGAAAGCAGCCGGCACAGGTGCTGGAGTGGGCAGCGTTAATATCAAAGGAAGGAAACGAGCGATTTGCCGTGTTGAAAAGCACGTGAGAATTGCACATGTCTGATAGATTTAAAAGAAAGCAGCCAACGTACTTTAATGGGAGTGCGCGCGCGCTCTACCCTTCCCGCTCTTCCTACTGACGAAAGCGAAGCCAAGAGTGCTTCGGTGTAATCAACGTTAATTCCTTTTTATTTCCATTCTTGATTAAAAATAGTGCCTCCAGGCAGTAAAGCTGTTGCTCGTAAAACAGGCATAAAAGCGAAGGAAGACGAACGGTTCGATCCTGCAAGCGGAATAGAGCTCGCTGCGTGTGTATTACCTGCTGAAAACGTGCTTTTCCGAAAGAGCCTCTCTTCGCTTTCTTTTTCAACACGCGTACACTGCCCGCTCCGTCCCATCCCCCCCCCCCCTCCCTCGCCAACATTTTCCGAGCATTCAGCATCCCCATTCCTTTTATTACTGGCCCTTTGGTCAAACGCTTCGCTCAGCATATTTAGCACTGATGGTATTTAACAAGTCCGACGAGGATGCGCCACGGTAATCTACTATTTCAAGATCGGACAGGTGTATGGTGTGTGTATCGAATGAACGGGCGAAGCACGCGCCGCCGTTCTCCCGGCTAGCATGAATCAGAATTTCGCGCAGCCCTCGGGAACACGATGCTCTTTAGGAAAGCTCCTTTTGTACGGCACCAAGCGCCTTTTATATCATAATATTAAAGAGAATAATGTGCCTGAATGGCCGGGCTGGATTGCGAGACTTCCAAAGAGCTTTTTTCCTGAGGAATGGTATCCATAGCGCCGCGCTCCTCGCCAGCTACCATGTACTCGCACGCTAGCTACGAAATCGTATAATAAGATTAGCCGTATTTACACACTGGGCTTCCGATATTCCGGCAGTTCGCTTGGCATCCCTACTGATCGTATGTGTATGATGAAGTCAATTCGAATCACGGAAGCCTCGAGTACGATGGGATGAGGGCGAATGCATCCCCGAACAAATTAGCCGAATAATCAGCGGCGAAATTGCAAACTCAGCGCGCGACCACTGCGTGTGCCCACGAACGATGTACGATTCGTGGCGCGTGTCTACGAATAAAATGGACGAGCAACCAGGGAGATAGATAGAGAGAGAGAGAGAGGGAGAGAGAATTTGTGCTCTGGAATCGATAGAGCGTGTACCCTTTGGATTATACGTCGAATGAGCAAGCCTCCTGATATATCGCATAGCTTGATACCCGATAGGTCACGTTGTCCGGTAATATATCACATTCGAATTCGCGCCTGCCAGAATATCATATGCTCGAACAAAGCATCGCCATCCACCTATCCACTATTCTCCTCTCGCTCGGCTGACCCAAACATACGTCCACTTCTCCGATACAAAACCATCTAATGGAAATCAACAAGTTTGAATCAACGTCAAAAGTATGTAACTGTATAGAGAATAATTTTTCGCGGAGGTGTTGTATGCTTTGAGCGATCTAAGATAGAACGGTAGTGCTTCCGTCTAGACTGCCTCTTCCTGTCGAGAATAGCTGGTATTTTTCTAATAGCGGTTATTTTCAGCACCTCTGATACCCACGAAATTGAGGGCCTAAGAACCTAGTCTGTTCCAGTGACCATCGGCGGTGTTAATATTGACTGTCTCTTGCCAGTTATCGGTCTGGCAGTGGTGGTGTTTCGTGGTAGCGCGGAGTTTGCCGGGACTTCGCTCCACTTAGCAGTCGCCGCGAGCATCTCGTAAACTCTCGAAAGCGGGCCGAGGTTTTTTCTCGGGCTGATTTCGGCCCGAACTTCTTTCCTTCTTCTTTCTCTGTGGGGAGAGGGAGGGTCGTTCCGGGGAAAGGACTTTCTCGCAGGCGACTTATCGGTGTTGCTCGTTTATCGGGCGTTTAACCGGATTTAACATCGACGAGCACGCGAGAGTCTCCAGAGTACACAGTCGTACTCTCCGAGGTCCGCGCACCTTTTATCTCAGTTTCCCTTTTAGGGCCCTCGTAATTCTCACGCCCTTTGCTTTCTCACGAAGGAAAGGTAGGTACACGTACGAATAAGCGACTGAACGGGCGTACGAGTGCACTCGGCGCAGCGGGAGATTCTTTCGCGCGACCTCAACGCGCGCACTCCTCGTGAAACAGCCTCGAGCAATTAGCTCCTGACGCATTAGAGTGTGAATGCCGAGATTCTAATTACCCGCTGCGCCGGCAATAGGCTATCGTCGCTTTGTGCCAATTGAATTTCATTTGCCAGCCAGCCGGAAATATATTTTCCGCGCGCGACCGACCCTTTACCTGTGTGGTCGCCGACGCTCGCCGTTCGATTACAAAGTGCCTCGGTCCGATTATCGTTTCTCCCCCAACCAAATACAGCTTCTATAGTTCACTCGGCCTACTGTTAAAACCAGATTAATGTACTGGTAATATAATATCAAAGTGGCGAGCATGGAACAGCGCAATTAATAGTACGTACAGGTCGGTATATTTCGGTCTCGCTTTGCCAGTACCCGAGAGAAAAAAGCGCGCAATTTATAGAGCCGGCGCGGCGCCGGTGGTAGGAAGTTCAAAGCTGCAGGAAATGGGGTACTGCTTTCCGATGAAGTCATAGCTCCTTCAATATTTTAATCCTGATGTTGTAGTGCCAGTTATTATTGGCTCGGTGTAAAGAGAAAGATACTCTGCTGTTAAAGCGAATGGGGGATTCTGCTCTCGAGAGGAAAGTTATTTTCCGTTTTTCCAGCGGGATTGCTTTTTTCGTGCTCTATTCCATCGAAATTCGGTCAGTTTTGACCATTGTCTGTTTGGAATAGAACTCATGCGGCTCCGAAGTTTCTTTTTTACTGGACAATTAGAATGAATTTGGTGGATGTACATACCTTGATGGTGAATTGCCAGCATAGAGGCTTGTAGGCATTCGTGCCGCAAATGAGAAATCGATCGGGGCCTTGCCTGCCGAAGACTCGCACGTAATTCTGGCACTCGTCGTCGCTGCGCCCTTTCAAGTAGCAGAGCTCCCGATGCGCCGGGGTGCTGGACCACTGCAGCGTCTGTAACAAACAAGATCAAACGACCGTTACTTCCCAGAGTAGACATGGACGCCAAAGTTGGAGTTGACTCTTGCACTTCCACCGGACTGTGGATCTGTAGCTTTTCCTTCTTCTCTCCCTCTCCCTCTCCCTCTAACAGGAAAGTGGCAGAGTTTGCGAAAGGACGCCCCATATTTAGAATCCGATTCCCAAAAGGCTATTTAAGTGTATATCATTTATTTCGTTCGAATTGACCCGTCAGCCTCTCAAAACTTGTGGAATTAGTAACCGGCATTCCCATTAAAGTCGAAGAAAATGTTTTTCTCATTCGGAATGCTCAATTGTATTCGAAAGTCGAAGCCGTTTATATATTTAGCGTATTGAATCATTTCTGGATTCCTCTCATCGGGATTCACGTGCTGATTGAATGACAGATTGATCAATTAGATAGGAGCGTAGATCGATTAGCATGCCTGGTTATGGAGAAGCGTACAGTCGAGCAGTGACTGCATGACGGTAAACCGGAACCAGAGCAGTCAACAATAGGGCGGATCATGTCGGCTGATTAATCAACGGCTATATAAAATTACTGCTATCCACGTAAACCGGCCGTCATCCTGTCGTTTAATCCGTTCATCACCAGCGATTCCAGGGAAGTTCGAATGCAGCTGGAAACTTGGCCATTGCATTACCACTATTTCATATTCAGCCAATCACAATAGCTGATTGTGCGAAGTATGGCTATTATTGACTAGCTCAATTCGTATTCGCAGTAAACGCCATCAGTAGCTCCTGTGCAATAACACGCGTTGGCAAATGTGCGTGCATACGTTCGAACTTTCATTGAACAATCGATTTCACAGCAATGGCAATGGCGAAATGAACGTCATAATGGTAACGCGATACACACAACGACCCAACAGCGTTCACTGACTGCAAATAGAGAACGGAAAGCCGAGTAAAGCGTTATGGCAGATTCAAAGGTGGCAAGTTGAATTGATAAACTGCAAAGCAATACATTCCGAGATATCTCGGCGATCGCTGGAAATGCAAATCGGTAACCAAGACTGGCTAGGATGGTAGTCGGCGAAGAATTGGGATGGTCTGAACAGTGTAAAGCTCGAAATGGGACTAGCAGAATTCGGAGGAACAGGGCCGAGCAACTCGAAGGTCCTGGTGCATTGTTCACGCTGATGTTCCGACCTCCGAAATAGAAATTCCAGGGACTCCTATTACCCAAGATAGTACACTAAGCACAATGCTGCCAGAACAACAATATACATACGAATGCACAGCTATCTGCAAGCCGATTGTCCGAGTTTATACCGAGCAGAGAAAACAATTAGAAAATTACAAATCTACTAAGCCGTCTTCTTTCTCTGCAATGATATGAGAGTCAAGGTAGCAAAATTCTCGCTTATTGAAGCTAAAGTTGCTCTGACTGGCTGAGCGGTTTTATCCCCTATCTCTCAGACAAGCTTTTTATACAAGAAGATACACGCGTGTATGCACTTAATCCGTTGACTTTACGTGACCGGTAATGCCTATGCGACGTTACGGGCAAATTGTTTCACGTAAGTCGATTACGGCGCAAACCACCATGGCGCTGGCGTCACGGCACCCACGCGATTGGAAGAAAACTAAGCTCATTTGCTTGCACGCCGAGGGCACACGATGCTTTATTATTCCGAGCGCGTCGACTCGATGCCGTATTATTCTTTGCGCCGAGATACAACGGCGAATAATGATAATACGTGTTCCTCGAGAGAGGGAGAGGAAGAGAGAGAGAGTGGCTGGAGAAACCGGACCATAATAAAACGGCGGGCTAACATATCTAATAAGAAGGCAATGAGGATTAAATGGTACCCGGTTAGATTTGCATTTTTTCTAAAAGAACAAAGAGAAGGCGATGCTAGAGTGTTTTTGCGTTGGAAGGCGTACTCTGCTCCCAGGATCGAGAAGCAGACGTCGCTCACCCTGACTGGATATTCTGGATCTCCTTGTGCCGGGGTCGAGCTTGGAGAGGCGCGATGCACGAGACAAACGAAGGAAGAGCAATAGCAGAAAGGTATAAGAAGGTCCGAAGAAAGACTGAGAAGAAAAGGGAGAGGAGGAGAGTCTCTGGCTGGATTTCAACTGGAGCTGCAGTTGCATACACAGAGTTCCATACACATATAGATAGAGGAGGGCGCGCGCACTCACGCAGCCAAGCCAGGATATCCTTGAACAAGTTATCCCGCTGGTGCTCCTTCGTGCCGTCCATTCTCGTGTCCCTAAGTATCCGTGTATTTCGTGCTATCTTTTTACGAGCCCTCTCCCCTCAAGCGAGTCAGAAATTTCCGTTTCTTTGATAATTTTGGACGCCCAGGATACGCTCTCTCGGACAGGATGAGGTAAATCTTATCAGTGGCGCAGCCTGGATGCACTTTTCCACTAGAAGAATGGTATTAGCCGATCTTGTTACAGGCATTAACCAAGATCGTATTTTCCCCGCGGCTAACTCACATGTCGTCGTGGGCGGCAGAGCCCAGCAGCCGGTGTATATTCCTCTCTCATCCCTCCGTTCTCGCCTTCACGCACTGTATCCCGCCGTTATAATATTGTTAGTCACGGCTCGCTGGACTTTTTAGGACGCGCTTGCTCGGCAAAGGAGCACAGCCTCCCTCGAAAGGGCTAACTAAGGACAGGAAGGAATTTTCTCCACAGAAATACATTGTCGGCAGGCTTCCATTTTACTGGTAGCCCGCCCCGACATCGAAAGCTTTCTCCAGCGTGAAACTTAATTCGCAGAATAATTTTGGGTAGCCAGAGTGCATTGCCATGTACTCTCGGACAAATCTTATCACCGGCTGGCTGGCCGATCTCCTCTTTTCGCTGCCCCCGAGAGTATAATGCAGTTCTACCTGATCTTGTTAACTGGCCTTGTTCCAAATTGTACTCCGTTTCGGTAATGTAAACCTTGTTGCGCTGGCACTCTCTCACGGAGGCTACTCTCTGTCTCCCTATTTCTCAGTGGCCCAAGCTACCCAGAGATGGAGGCAAACTTCCGGTAGAGATGGCCGCAATTTTTTCTCCGCCTGAGAAGTGATCGCAATACTAATTTCCAATATCTGGTCTTTGGCCGGTCTCACTCGCTCTCACGGTGACAGGGTGGCTCGAGCGTGATGGAAAAACGAATTATTTTCCATGGAATCAAATTATCCGATGGGCCCTGATATTTCGATCGGACGGGGAACCTAATTCCACGATTCGATTATCCAGCTAAATGGTCAGAAACGATGTTTTCTGACGATAGCGTAGTCCGCTCTGGAGGATCACTGGAGCAGGGGAATTCTTTTTAATTCCATTACCCGTATTTCGTGCTTGAAAATGCGCCTTGCTATCCGATAATGCCTACCATCGATAGCCGTACCGCTGGAACTAATTCAATTTGGACTGCCGCCCAATCAAGGATCGAGTATGTGAGAACGTTTAATCCTAACACAGGCCGGCTCAATGTAACTAACTCCGATTCATCAGTGAAATCTTTTTCCTTGGCTGAATTAAGCAAATAGACTCGTGTAGATCGATCTGATTGAGGTGAGGCTGTATCCTTGAACCGTGGCAACTGCCCTATCAGGACTGGCTGATCTGCGGATCGAGTCAGTCAATTACGACGGATTGGACAGGCGAGGTAGCAAACCTGCCGAAGGATGCCTAATTAATTTTCGTGAGGCGAAGCCATGATTTCTTGTCACACTTTCGCCCGGTGGAGGAAGGCGCGTGGCTGCCGGCGCGGCGCGGCGGAGCAAACCAATTAAGCGACCAAACGCAGATTTCGACTGAGTGGTGATTTAGAAGGGAGGAAGGCCAGGGGCCGGTTGTGTGCCGGTGCTTTTTGTGCTAATTAGAATACGTCTGGAGAATCGGGCTTTCCGGTGGGAGAGTGCGAGCAGAGTATGGGAGGCCCGAACAAGCGGAGAGACAGCCGAGCGGGTTACAGCCGGGCGAAAACTTTCGACCGCAAAATCGCACTGCATATTCATCGAGTAATACGATTTCACAGTTTCGAGCCTCTGGCTGCTGCCACTACTGCCAACAGTTTCACGGCTCCAACCCTTGGGATAAATTCGGCCTGCGACATCCCAGCCACTGTTCCACGGAAACTTTTTTCCCGGGAACGCGCCACTCTCGGCGCATACATTCTCCCGGAGTCCGGCTTTCCTCTGGTGACGGAGGCCATCGCGTGTAATGCTAATCGCTTTTATTCGAGGTGCCGGCGATCTCTCGAATCCAGAAACACTCGTCTCTTATGCTTTTATGAGACCCTAACACGCTCGCTTGAAACAGTATCTGCCTTCTTTTGGAACAAGTCCTGACTTTGCCAGGCTGGTATAATGTCTTTATGGCTGTATCAAGTCACCGGTACGGTGTCACAGATAAATTCTCAAACGTTCTTTTTCAAACTGTCGAATGCGTTTCCTGCTCGAATGCAATTTCGCCGAATACATGTCTGAACTCTACTACTGTTACCACTTGCCAGGAAGAAAATAGCCTTTGAGTTCTTGAAACACTTGTCTAGGAAACGGCGATATACGTGACTTGTATCTCCCTTAATAATTCATTCTCTTCACCAATACTCTCTCACTCTCTCTCTCTCTCTTCTTCACGATCCTTGTTCAGTATAAAGCACTTGCACTGATCAGCTTAAAGTGTTCTCATTTCCTCTCGCGCTCGCTGGAACTGTCCGTCTTTTATTAATTCCATTAGGTGCTGAAAGGGCTGTTCTAGAATGCGCGTGGCTCCATTTCAAAGACAGAGCGGGGGGATGGAAGCAGAAGCTAGGCATTTGGGAATATGAAATTTTTCGCCGCTTTTCCGGATGAAAGCCGGAATACTCAGCGAATTAACGAGCACAGAAGGAAATCTCATAATTTGGAATTTTTTTAATGTCTGAATACGCCCCGCTCATTCGCCGCCCGTCGAAAAGGGACGCGTCCCTCGAGCACGAACATATATTCTGGTGCGTAAATTTTTGCATTCCATCGCGCGGAATGGAACACATTCGAGTGGACTCATCGCTAACTCTGCCCAGAAAAAAGACAGTCCTCGTGGAATACGCCCAAGGGACAAGGACTAAATGAGCTGACCATAATAACCAAAGAATAATTTTGAGAGAAATTTCCAAGGGCTTAGCGATGATACTGAACCTTTGATACTGAGAATAAGGATGCCTTGCTGCGCTGCAGAGACCGCGTGAAGATTCTGATGGTTGTTTACAGCGATTATTTGCCGTCAGAAGTGATGGGTCCTTACCTAAAAGGTAATCTAAATCTCGCGTAGAACAAAGCGGAGGAAGGCGAGCCCGGGGCTGTAATTTCGAAGAGCGGCAACGCGAATCAGCCACCTAGAAAGGACTCCTTTCAATTTCTAGTGGAAGCAACCTTGCTTTAATCCGTGATTTAAATTACGCGTTGCATCTGAGTTTAGAATGTCGAGAGACGCGAAAGATACCTGCTCGGATTTACTAAGCCGCGCGACCTAGGAATTAAGAATGAATTAGGTGATAACATGCATTTTCACCAAGATAGTTTAATTCCTGTGTTTACGATAACCTAAGGGCACTCATGGAACTCATGCCTGGCATGCGAAAGACCTCCCATGCATCTTCGTTATAAATATTTTTTGTTTGACATCGAAAGCTCTCCGTATGACAGATTGCATATGGAAATCGAACTTCATACGGTTATTAAACATTACTCGAAATATTAATCCAGAAATATTAACCCGTTAATCGAATATTAATATTTTTGTGTGCATCGCAAAAATCCATCGGGCTTTTTCCAACTGTCATCGAGCCGAAGCATGATATGAGCATCGAGTATTTAAATAACGTTTAAACAAACGGGCAGGCTTTTAGATCTTTCGTTGCTGGCATAAATACATAACCATCTGTATCCGACGGTCGAACGAATTTACATAGTTCATATGCGTACGCGTAAAATACTTTCCTTAAGTTTCCCATATTCATGCATATTCCCAGTTTAAAGTAGTTAATTAAGGCAGTTTATGCGGAAGCCTTTTTGAAAAAGGGGTCAGTAGCGAAATTATACATGCGCTTCTCGAGCCTGACTTACAATCGGTCGGCTAATTTTCATCCCAGCCTCTGTGTCTGCTCGGTAAGTTTCCCGCGAAAATCGAGGTCTACGGAGTTACCCCTTTGAATTCCGAAAGACGAGTGGCTGCCGTATAAATCATCCTCGAAATTACCGGGGTTCTAGCACTCGTTAAGCTAAACTAGGTGGCCCCTAAAGGCCTGTAAATCTCGCGGACTGCTGCACGAAATAAAAATCTATTCTGATTTATCGCATCCGACTTACCACTTTCCCGATTCCACGCTACACGGTCTTCGTGTGTCCGAGAAATCCTGAATACACACTGTGCACGAACCTTTTTCTCATTTATCAGTTTTAATTTGTAGCAACCTATTATCGCGATGATTTGACTTTCCCCTGGTGCTCTCAACAGCATTACATCATCGCTACTGAGCCAGAGGAAGATGTAGCGGCTCTTACACTTTATAAAAAGTGGTACTTTTTTATAACGCGAATCCCTCTATTTTTTACTATACCATTTACAATCTATCATCAGGGATATCCCGTGTCCTTTCAATGCGACAGCTGGACACTCTTTGCGATCGCGCGCGTGAATACACCGAGTCCATCAATATCCCGATATTACAGCCCTTTCCAATTAATCCAATAGTTTCCATCGTGCCATACGGCACTTTAAGCTGCCTGGATCTCCCCTTTTTAATCGCTACTCGCTAAACAGTACCGGCGCCGTCATGAAATAATGCTAACTCAAATATCAATTATCCGACGTGCCCGGCTGGACCGAGCGCCGGCCATTATTATACTCTCGCGTGACGCTAATGCCCTATTCGACGCGAACCCCTCGCGCTTATTAAAATCTCTATTTAGCGAGAATTACGGCAAACTGCCGGACGATGATCGCACGTGGCTTTATCAGCGGACGATCATTCGCCCCAATAAAGATGTCCCCTTCGCCAGATTGATAGCAATAGGAGGTGGGAAGGAGATAACAAAAAGTGTGGCCTGCTTCAATTTCTTCACGGCTAAGGCGACAGCTGCAGCACCCCTATGAGACTTCCCTACGAGATTCGAGCTGATCATCTCCTGAAACTCTTCCCCGACGCGTCAAGCAGTCCAAGCAGCCGCCGGCATTCTCCGGGGAAAAACTTTCGTAATTCCGGCGGAAAGTGCGCGCACCCGGCCGAGAAGAAAGGCTGCTGCGGCCGTAAGAATAACGATGGACCACTCTCGAGCACTTGCCAAGGCAAATGTACGATCGGCAGGTAGTGCGAACGACTTGTACGCGAAACACGATGGATTCTCGCATTTCTGCATAAGAGCGGAGCTCTCGCTGCGAGAGGCTGCCAGCCAGTATGGAAACAGTACGATCCGACGAGATATACATATGCAATCAGGCGTATATCTATGCATCCACGTACCATCCAGCCCAGCAGCCAAGAGAGATAGCTACGCTCGCCGGAATCGAAGTACGATTTATACCGCACCGGAGGTGGAAAGACACTCTCCTGCTCTAATTTAATCTCCGGCGAAGAGCGCTGAGAAATATGACGGCGAGCGAGACTTTCCCATTTCACTGAAGAAATTGGCTCGCTCGCCTCGTAATTAGTCATTATCTGGAATCCACTAGTGACCGAGCACTCTGCTCGCCTGCCCTACCTACCTTCAATGCAATTTCCGGCGATGAGAACATGCGCTCTTTAGACCCCAGTCAAATGCTAATACCGGATATTTACGATTTCTTTTACTGCCTTCGAACTATCCGCGACGCGGCGCGGCGCTCGATGGAAAAACCAACTCCACCGTGCTCACTCTCACCCTCCGTCGATTTGCGCGCGATGATTAGCCATTTGTCAGAGATAAATCTTTCAACAGGAAGGAATCCACTGGTGATGGAATGCACCTGCTATCGGAGCGTTCGCGGACGAACGCTTGAATGACAATACGATTTATCTGAGTCGCTCGAACCCGCCACGATTTTTAATTTAATCCGCATCGACCTGACAGACGATATATGTGTTAGAGCCATTTCGCCCCTCTCCAGCGCATATCCAGGAAGAAAGACCTCCTCGGCTTCCCGTTTGTGTTCGAGCAGCGAACGCTGAATTTTCGCACGCGATCCCCGCCTATTCGTGTACAGCCATTTTTCATCCGATTGACGATCTCCAGTCACTGATATCTCGCTCAGCCCGCGGCGTACACACGCATACCAGATCACACACTTTCATTCTACCACACCATATTACTGTTAGCGGAGTCTGTAATGGAAGTTGAGGATCAATCTCCGAGTAGCAAAAGGACGAAGAAAATGGAACTCGATTTAGAGTAGAACAACTTTTCCGATATTGCTTCAAAACGTAGGGTTAATTGAGTGGGGGTAGAGTTAATTTCTCGCTATCCCTAGAGAGACAAAGTGTCGAGGTATCCAGTATAGTCTATCGGGAAAGAGAACCGCTCTCAATTATCCGGGAGTGCTTCAACATTCGGATGATCGACGTATAACAGGACGTTCACTTTAATTCGAGAACGGTATACCGTGGCAGAAACTGAATTGCAGATGTCGTCGGATGACGTCGCGCGCCGGAAATGGACAAAATGTCCAACGCCCGCCAAGCCGGCTGACACAGTTACCATACAATTCGTCGGAGACTGCGTAGGAATGCCAGGCGGATGGATGGGTCGTTCCCTAATGAGCAGACCATTAGTTTGATGCGCGGGGAGAAAGGACGGCATCAATCAGCATTCGGCCAAACATGAAAGACGACACAATCGTAAGGCTGCCGGGAACGCGCTTCGAGCACCGCCGACACCACGAAAGAAGACTATACAATTCGCAAATATGTGTGACGGAATTAGCCGGCGCTAATGAATATGCAAGTCCGAGCAAACTGGCAAATGGAACGCGCGGGACAATTCGGGACGTGGGCGAGCGAGGCCGGAATTATTCAAGAGTCTCATGACAAATAGATCGACAGGCTGAAATCGTAGGTCGCACGTAAACAAGCGAGCGAGTGCAATTGTGGTTGAAACTAGAGTGGCTCGCTGGTACAATGTCGGCCGCCCTAGTTCGAGGGCATTCGAGAAATCGAGGGAGACAAGCTGGAGTCGTCACCCAGAAGAGCTTACGATCCCACGCAAACCAATGATTGTCCGCTCCAGATTGCCGCGCTAGGAAAACGGTCTGCTTTTATCTCGCGCCGGCTTTAAACAACTATTGGCATTCCCCTCTCAATAATCTAGCGGGAAAACGGACGATGAGTGGCAGAGCGGATACTGCGAGGTGTAAGACAATTTGGAAAAGCAGAGAGAAAGTAAAGTGCGAACGGAAAAAAGGGAAGAGTGAAATCAGATGAATAGTAGATGGTGGAAAGGTAGAAAGGGGGGCTGTGCGGAGGCAGCGGCAGTTTAGGGTATGTAAATACAGGGCCCGGCCGGCATAAATAGCGCGCGAAATGTCGTTTTAGGTGTTTTAGCCGTTTCGAGTGCACTTTGAAGTGACGAGCCGAGTGCTCCTCCACTCCAGACTCGTTACTTCGCAATGCGCGACTCTCGGCCGCACGCGAGGAACGGGCAGAGAAAGAGAGAGAGAGACAGAGGGGGAGGGGGAGAGGGAGAGGGACAGAAGAGAACACGTTACATTCATACTCGCGCACACAGAAGGCGTACAAAGAGAATATGCCCTATGCCCGAGTGGCGGGCGCGCGTGTATGTGTGTGTGTCTACCAAGAGACGGCATACGAGGAAGAAAGGGATGCGGGAGAGGGTGAAAAGCAGGCGTAACGCAGAGTGACAGAGAGGAAGGAAAGGTGAAACGGGAGGGTAGAGAGCGCCGCGACGCCGTAGAAGCGTACATGTGCGTCACCACAGGTGGGTGGTGCGCGCTCGGTGCCTAACAAGCGTTTTAAGCCAAGCAAACCCACACACACCGAACACACCACTGGCTAGCCAAGAATGGAGCGTTACGCTGGACTGCGTTGATGAAAGTCCACTCACGATGTCCACACAGAGATAGCCAATGGAATAGAGGGACTGAATTCGGCAAGAGTGAATGTGAAGAGTCAGAGTGGAGAGGAGCCTCGAGCCCGCCAAGAGAACTTTGCTTAATGCCGAATGATTATGGAGGGAGCGAGGGAGAAAGGCGAGGAGGAATAAAGAGAGGCGCGCGCTCCTTGTATAAAGAGGAGAATCGAGCTGATAGAATAGAGAGGTGTCTGGTGGCTTCTTTGTCGCCGCAGGTGTTCACCGCATTCGAACGGGGCCCCGCTTAATTCCCTTAGAACGTGTGCAACGGGCCAAGGCTAATCCGAGCCTCGAGAACGACTTAGCTGCTGCAGGTGACTCTCACGTTTCGAGCGATCGTAAACGAGCGTAGTTTCTTCCTACCGTGTGCGGATGTTCTAAATTTCTTAGCCGACGAAAGGCAACGGCTCACGCTAGCTTCTTTTCACGGGGAGAACGCCGCAGGCTCAGATACACATAGCACAACCTGCGTACGTGTATATCGATGCGCTTATGGCTTGTACACCGATGCGCCGGAAATGCATGTACACGAGTTTATCCAGAGTGGCGATGTATTCAACGCGCCGCCTGCAAATATTCCCATTTCTCGAGCGGCGGCGGCGGCAGCGGCAGCGGCGAATATAAGCCATTCTTGCCGCGCCGGATGCTACATGCATCGGGAGATACACACACACACAGACACACAGACACGTTCGCAGGGATGAGAGGAGTACGGCGCAGCGGTGATCTCAGAAAAATTCACGGGTATAAAGGCCCCGATAAACTTTCGCCCGCCGATAAGCCCTGGATATTTCGCCCGGAGTCACGGGAAAGACATTCTCGCGAGAATTCACGATATCGGCCGACCAAGCAACGTGCAGCGTCGCTACGGCAGTTTTGAATGACGCCTGACTGTCGCCGCGGACACCTTATACTACTGCCAAATGCCACCTGAATAGCAAAGATGCCCCCGAGTCCGAAATTCCGCTTTCCTCGGTCAACTACTCTCCGCTACTTGCCAAATTCCATTATCAAATAGCAGGGTTCGTAATGGAAGCTCAGGAAATTGCAATTTAGCAAGTTCCTTTAGGCAGTCCGAGTGAGTAGCGTGCTACTTTTATTACACAGAGAAATATTACGTCGGCTACAGTGACAGAAATGGAAGGGAATCCTCGTTTATGTCGAGGAAGACTAAAATGTAAGAGAGGGATCGTGTTAAGGCATTAGACGGGTTAAGGGTACGAAGCGAACAAGCGGATCAGGAAAGAGTAGGTAACGGAGCTACTGGAAATTTCATGCAGTCACAGGCTTGTCTTGTCTGAGACGAGATCCTTCTTCCCGGAATATCCGGCTAGTGAATACTTCAGGGCGGCACGGGGAATTTTAAATCGTACACATAACTGACGCTGAGTGCGAACGGGAAGCGAAAGAGGTATATGCAAGTAGAATGACGCTGCAAGTATAGAAAAATAATATGGTCAGCGAGTGTGTATCGTTGGTTCTCACAGGTCGTCGTGCTGTCGGTTGCAGTGCGGCTCAGTGAACGTTAATACTATAAGTCACAATCTTGCTTGGCGAGCGAGAAAATTGGAAAACTTTTCAGCTCGCCCCGATGAAGTTGTAATGCGGCCGAAACGAGATGCGTCATTAAAGGGTGATTTAGAGGGGAACTAGTAAACAAGCGATGCACCGGTGCGAAGAAACGAAGTCGCCGAGTGGACAATAGCTTGCTCGCACGATTTCTTTTCTAACCGCATTTCCTTTTCTATGAGGCAACGAACCTAGTACATATGGATGTGTGAGAAGAGACAGGCTGAGGGTGAGCGTGTGTGCTAGCGACGAGTCTCTTTCGCCGTGGCAGCAGACAGAGAGGCGCCTTGGATGACGAGCTCTCAGCCAGTAGGTAATAGTGTAGGAGCAAAAGCCTGGAAGGTCCACGGGCTTCGAGCGAGGAGACGTTAAAGCGTAAAGGAAGCGGGGCTTTTCCAAATAAAGCCGCAAAACAAATAGCGCGGTACGTGTCATCTCAGGATACATGTATGCCACGCCTGATGTTATTGGATAATATTTGCTCGAGCCAATTCTTTTCCCTCGATTTCAACTCACCCGCCGCCGTTCTACGTCTGAAGAGACTCTGCCTTTCTATGATTCACTTTGTAGTATGTATGTATTTCCAGTGGCGTCTGCCGTCGAAATGCGGCCGCCCAGCTGGTGCGTGCGCTAATTGTAAGTATGCTCGAGCTTTCAACGCGCTCCTGTTTTCGGGACGTTTAGTTGAATTACCGAAAAGGACTGCCTTTTTGCTGGCTCGAGCATTGTCGAATTAACCTACCTGAGCTTTCATTTAACTCGGCGGGACGACGCGGGACTAAATGAAATAAAACGGGTGACATTAGTATGCTCTTTTTTGCTCATTTTGACGCCTGCTTTTCATTTGCGGATGAGCCTAACAAAACAGATAGGCTGTGAAAGGGAAGATGAGAAAAACGCGTTCTCAGGACTCGTGAAAAATCGAATAGCAGCTTTATCACCGACAGAGATTCGGAATTCGAAAGCTTGCATGATCCGGGCTCCCATTAAAATGCCGACAAAAGGTTCATACGAACTTACCCGCTAAGCCCGAAGAACAAGTGACCCTTCATTCGGCCGAAAAACGTTCATCAAGCAGTCGAAAGCAAAAACATCAAAGTGCTGCTAGAAGCATGCATCAGTGCACGCTCGGCCATAGTCAAGCGCGTATGTCAGGACTTCTTCAGAGCGCAATTTTTTGTCGTCGCGAAGCTTTCTCCTTTGTATACCGGGTGCATCCAGGTTTCCATTTCTCCATTCTGAAAACGCCGATTAAGAGTCTGCGTAATTGGAAGCAGGCGCTTCTTGGAACGTCTCGCTAATTGAACTGCTCTCGGAGGAAGATGGAAAGTTGAAATGCATCGGCACTTGGCTCGCGATTATTATACTCCCTTGAGCACTAACGCACTTTCTATCCTGGTAGGAAAGCCTAATCACTGGACATGAGAGCCCGGAGATCCTTTAATTACAACGGGGACGCCGGCAGTCGGAGTACCTTCTCGACGGAATGCGGTAAAATTAAAGACAGTAGTTAGAGGAACTCTCAAAGCACGTCCATCTGCACTTAAGGGGCTGGTGAGTGTAATGCAGTGCCCCCCTCCGTAAAATTCGCAACACTTAGGAGAAGTGTCGGGGTGGATGGATCTCGGTGGTGCAATGTATGTATGTTTGAAGGAAAATCTCTATGGTAGAGGAGAACGAAAGTCCTCGTGGGGTGGCCAAACACCCTGGAAACAACGTTTACTCGAGCACCCGTAGTCCTTGCCGGCATAAAAGTCTCTCGTCGTCGAGTTTGAAGAAGGGGTGCTGGCGTCACTGCCACCGCCGCCGTCGCGGTCGCCGTCGCCGCCGTCGCCGACGACATCAGTGACGATGGCGTAGACTGGCGTATGCACGTATTATCTACCCTTTCGTGTCCCTTCGACAGACACAGAGGCGCCTTTGGCGCGGTGAAATTTCGTCAGTAGGAGAGTGGAAAAGAGGTTTCGGGTGCCGCTACTCCTGCTGTCGGTGCTACTGCTGACTAATGGTGTGCGCTAATTGTACTCGGCTGGCTACAGTCTGCAGTACACGTAGCGGCGGGGCCCTAGATGCGTCAGGAGAGAGAGAAGACTGTGCAGTTGAAGGAGGACGAAGCCTGGCAATGGGGGAGGCTCGAGTGTACATCCACGTAGCATACATGCATGCACACATATATGGAAAGATACACAGCGGGCAAGGGAAATAAGAGCGAGGCAGAGGGAGGCCCTCTCGCACTCTCGGTACCTGCGATAAATAGATTAAATTCGCCCCTCGACTCTCCCCCTTTTGACGGTGCGTTAAGCGGAAATAGATGGATGGCACGCGACTGCCAGTCTGTCGATATACGAGCTCTACGCTTCTGGCACCCAGCATAATAGCACTACGATTACGGATGCCAGCGATCCATCCATAGTTAGACACTGCCTTCAGAAACAGTCCTGCTACTGCAAAGCTCCAATATCAATCTTAGCCAATTGCCTGACGCCAAACCCATCCGCGATATTGAGATATATCGCCTCCTGGCGCTCTCGAGCCTGCAATCCTTGAAAAGTCGAAAAATCGAAGCTATATGGCTATTGCCCGATGCCAAAGCCACTGGCCACGCTGACACACATCGGACTCTTGAACTTTCCGAGGCACAGTAACACTTGGAGGCACGAAAAATCTAGTGGACGGAATGAGACTGCCAGTGAAAAAGCTTTACTGATTTCTTGGTTAATCTACAGCGGTCCGAAAATACTAGGATCGTCGAAACACCGATGCGTTTCACCGTACGTATCTCTCTCCGGTTTCACAGAAGCGTACCCGGAATCGATGAATCTCCGGTGAATCTGACGATTAAGCGCGATAGCTGTGTGGCGTCCTGCGAGTGGCGTTATCGGTCTGACGCGATACGTACTCGGTCAAGCCGGATCGTGTGGCATACTTCCGGGAAGCAGAGTCAGAAAAGATACACGCAATTATGAGGCCGATAATGAAGCGCGCAGTTGGCGCCTCCGCTTAAATACAGACCTATTGAAATAGAATCCCGCGTACGTGTGGTCAGAAGACAAAGATCCCAGCGAATCTTGCTTCTTAAACATACGTCTGCAGAGTTCCTTTCAAGCTTTGTTCGATCGGAACATAAAGAAGTTTGCCTGGAAGCACGTGACGCAAGAGTACACGAAAAGTTATGTTTCATTCCTCTCGGTAGTTGAAATGATATTGGTGTGCTTCGTGTCGATGTACACATAGAAACACGCCTGGTACGCTAGAGACAATGAAGAGGTTGCGTCGCGTCATTAAGCCGAGGGGCTTAACAATCGGAAGGAATAAGCTGAATCGAGTTCACCCTCGCCAAACACAGACCCCCGAGTAGTAACAGCCTCTTCTAAAGACCCTGCTGAATATTCTATAAAACACTCGGCATTCCCTCGAGCGAACTCCTGCCGCGGAAGTCGATGGAGTTACGGGGCCGAGGAGGCAACGCGATGAACGGCGAAGGAATAATTCCAAGCCCGATCGAAAGTGCTCCCGCGGACTTTTCTAGTGAATCCTTCTCCATGAGGATTCGAGTGGTGGCGCTTTAACCGACGAGGCCTGTCAATCGGCATTGGCTTGATCCTCGTTTCCTACGGGCAACTCTCAACCTTTGGTAAATCCTTCCCCTAGCAAGTTCATAGGGGTTCCTAGTATCCCGACACGTTTCATCCTCCGAGCGAATTTCAAGCTCAACAGTTTTTCAATCCCACACGTTTCTAGCCTAGTCGTCCGATTAATTTCCCGAGTGCGATCCCACTTAGTAGGGGAGTCTGGTATGAAATGCTTCGATTGAGGACAACTATCCCCAAAAACCGCAGGAACTCTCCGGCTAACTCGATAACTCTACTTGTTTCGTAAGGAATCGATTCGAGGCGAATACAATTTGTCTGATTCGCGAGGTCAGTGCTGTTAAACTTGGGTAGTTCTACTGATTATCCCGAAACTTGCATAATTTCCTGAGTCGTCGGCGTCGAGAGCCGATAAGCTTTGAATTAATCTTTGCCTCTGTGGATAGTTAGAGCCGATTGAGGGAGGCCTGAAAACTCTGGCAGCTTTGCTGGCGAGTCCGAGTGATCTCCTCGGGCGGATCCAGTGGTCTAGCTGATTATGTATACTCGATCACAAGCCCAGTTAAATAACGGTGCAGTCGCCCGGGGCGAATCAATCCGTACTTCTTGGCTTTTCTTAAAAGCGATGATCACAAGGAAGCCTAGCGCAGCTTCGAGCCGGATCGTAAACGCCGGCCCTGCTTCTGTAAATTTCAGTTTACGCCCGACGGCAATTTTACAACAACTCTTCTACCTTCACGTATACACAGTCAAACTTCCGCCCAGCCGGATGGTCAACGCTGCAAGAGTCCGTCGAACTTGGAAAGGCTGGCTGAAAATCATAGGATTTCTAGACTTCGACAGAACCTGGCCGATTATTGAGAGACAGTGGCGTGCAGTCGCGGATGAAAAAAGGTGGCATTGTTGCGGTGATTTCGAATGAGAATACAGGGTATCCTCATGTTGAAACGAACGCTCCTGAACGGAACGAGGCCGAGGAAGGGTAGGAAGCGCGACGAGCAAAAGAACGGGAAAGGTAATTGTCGGTGGAGAGAAGACCGAAAACCGATGAAAGGAGAGACGGGTTCATCGAGCGGCAGACAATGGAAAACAATGGAAACGAGGAGGTGGAGGAGACGGGGAAGGAAGACGAGGAGTAGGAGTGGGAGGAGGAGGAGGAGGAGGAGGAGGAGAAAGAGGAGTAGGAAGGGTCGGCTAAGAAAGACCAGTCTAAAAATCGAGGATAAAGAGAGAACGTACGGCTGGCGAAAAATGGATTATGCAGAGAAGGGTGAGATGGAGGAAAGGTAGGCGATGGGTGCTGGTTCGAGGAGAGTGGAAGGGAAGCGTAGTGACGACCTTTTCTTAGCCCGATCTTCCCTCCCTCCGTTCGGCAGTCGGGATCGCGAAGGAGGTCGTGACGTTATCGCGACGGTATTAACTCGAATCGAGCTTCCGTTAGGTCGAACCGCAATCAGGTGCAACGAGCGAACTCTACGGAGCGTAATCTTTCTCCTTCGTGGCTGGCCTGCTCTCTCTCTCTCTCTCTCGGAGTGGTGCTCTCTCCCGGCGCTCGATATCCAGCCATTATGCACTATGAGGTCGCACCGCGGGGCCACGGATATCGCAGGCCCCGAGCGAAGAGGAACTACCACGGCGCGCGGCTGAACGGGGGCAGAGCGAGAGGATCGGCGGAGAGGTCATAGGGGTAAGAAGAGCAGGTGAGGCCAAGACGAGCGCAAGAGGGTTCGCAAGGTGAATACGAGAGAGAGAGGGGAGGTTGCGGCACACGAGGAGCAAGAGTAAACGCTGCCAGTGCTGGTGCTGGTTCTGGTGCTGGTGCAGCTGCTGGTATGCCGGTACCCATATCTCCATATCTATCTACCGTATCCAGCTATCCTGGCATCTAGCTATCGAGCAGATATCTCTATTCCGCAGCGGGGTGGACTGCCATCTATCCCCAGTCGCTTGTCCGCCCTCTTCCTGCACCCCTTCCTGCATCCGGCCTTTACTCCGCCGGCGAGCGAATTGTATTTTCCTGAAGCACGATCTGTCACCGCCGGACCGAGCTTCGACGAATCGGGCGTAATTTTTTCCCGGCCCGATTGTGAAGGCCTCACCGGCCACCGACGGCAGACGGTACCGACGTGTCTGTCGGACTTATGGCTCGGCGAACAATGAGCTTCACGGCCGCGGACGAGCTCGCCGGACTGCTCGAGAGGACCGATTTGTTTTGCGGCAAAACATGACAGTGCCCCGTGATAGTTTCGCCTCTGCACCGACATCCATCGCCGGCCCTCTCGCGCTTTCTTGTACCCCGGAACACGAGCAGTTTCTAATGGGACATTCGTGTATGCGCGTTCGGAATGTGAATGGCCGACTTTCGGCATCTAGAAACTGTATAAGAAACAGATTGATCATTGAGAGTTTGTATATTCCTGAGCTACTATGAAAAGGACAATAAGGTTCCTCTCGAAATTTCGCTGGTGTGTATTTGGATGAAAGGGTGGGTCGTTACGGTTCGTAGGATATTCCTTTTGTTGGCTGCCACTGTTCCTTGGCGGAGAAGGAAAGGAGAATGTCTGCGGGTATTGCATTATGTGTAGCGATGCATCCCGGCGAGCGGATCCTTCATCAAAGTTCAATTTCACCGATTCGCGGAGCAAGCAGCCGACGCTCCCGGCGTCGTTTTCTTCTTCCTCCTCTTCCTCCTCTTCTTACTGGATTTTTTCCGGGCATATAGATGGATCCAACGATTTATCTTCGGCAGAGTTCTCGCACAGTCAGTCGGAAATTCCGATGAAACTGTGCGCCGAACTATATAAGTTTGCCCCTTTACAAATTGCGTTTCTTCGGCGACTGCGAGAGATCGCCCGGCGATTTTCCCGAGCGTTTTCCTTATCGCTCGCCAATTGTTTCTCGCATGTGAAAATAGAAAGTTGCCAGCACAGTTTGTTTCGTAGTTTTACGGGTGCCGCGCTAGCGTTCACGAGACCGGCTGAGCGAGCGAGCGAGACTGCTCCGTGTCCTGCATTCTCTTCGAACTAAAAATGCCTCCAGGCAATTTTCCCCGTTGAAACGCGATCTCCCGTCGCTCTTGTGTCCTTTCGACCCATTCACCGCTGAAGTTCGAGGCCCCGCCAATTTTTCGGAAGCAAAATCTTCACGAACAATAGACAGACAATTCGTGCAAGCGTCGGCTCCCTCGATGATTAATTGCGGAGTGCAGCGTCCTTTGCGAATTCGGGTTGCGAAATTTTAATGAGTCGCCGGATGCCCCCGTCATCGGTCTTCAGCGAAGAGGGAGAGTGAGAGAACGCTGAACCCGAATTGTTCCCTCTCAAGTATTTCCGCAATACCGGCGGGAGTTCCTCAAGTTTATGGCGAACCGTTAAGTATTTATGAAATGGCCGTAAATAGAAATCAAGCGTTAGCCAGGACTTCGTACGCGAGAAGCGAGCGGCAGTCCGCTTCATGATCATCGAGGCGTGCGGAGAGACCGACAGATTTATACCAGGAGCGTCAGCCAAAGGCTCGATTCACTGCCGAAACTCGGTGCACAGAAGGCGTATAACTATAATCGGCCTTTGGGCCAGAATACCCTTTGTGTCACTCGCAATTATAAACACAGAACTTTCGAGACTCGACAGCGTCTTCCCGGCAGTTCCGTCGAGATTGATTTGCATCTCAAAGGAGTGCTCGTTCAGTGCATCCTCGATGCTCCGGCCTGATTATCGGCCAGCGAGAGCTAAATACTGCACACATAGCCAGAGAGAGGCTGCACAAGGAGTAAGAAGCACTCCTGGAGTGAACTATTTTTCTCCGAGCCGAAAGAATCGCGAGAACTCAAGTGGCCAAGAGCGGAAGTTACTCTCTTGGATGACAATCCTTTCAGGTACGACCAACGAGAAAAAGGGAGGGAGTGTGACTAAAAGAACTCGAGAAGAAGGTGAAGAAGAAGTTAGTAGGGAGGAAGATGCTCGCCTCGGAGATGTAGTAAACAATCTCTATTTCACCTTAGCGTCAGAAAAATCCACATTTTAACAATATTCCCTCGAGGAACTATCATCGGACGGGGACGCTTTACTTTTACTGCTTTCTCTGAATTGTACCCAGTGATTTCTAGACAGTTGTAATGTGTTCCGGTGGGTTAGGAAAGTACCGGCAATATTAGCAGGGAACATTAATTCCAGAGTCTTTAATAAACTCGACGATCTGGGACCCGCTGAGATTGCCATGAGTATTCTGAAATAGGAATGAAGTCTCCTCCGAAGTCCCATTTGAGAAATTCCCTCGGTCCGGTGTCAGTATGATTAAAAGCTCTCGCACCCCTCGTAATTGAAGTCTACTAGGGCGGCTAATTTTTCGAATGGAATGCAATTAACGCAGCGGCGAACGTTCAAGGGAAACCGGGAATTCCAAGAGCGGGCGTTCAGAACTCGTGGACTGGCGCCGATTATGGACATTGTTTTCATTTGTTCGTTGCACTTTAACAACTCATTCTTGCCGCCAGCTAAACGACTGCGCTCCCTCTGTCTCCCTCGCTTCATTCTAATTGCCGGCTTCCGTGATATTACGGCATTATGCCGCTCGGAAACTTATACTGCAACCGCCCGGAGTGCTGTCACACTGTCGTCAAGTCCGCGACTTTTCCAGACTCAACTACAGTGTTAAACACCTGTCGCAATTATACATAATAGTTGCGCACGACAATTCCAACGGTTATTGAAAGTACACGCGGAAGCACTTGGAAGTTCTCTAATGAAATGAAGAAAGAGGGAGAGTTTTTGAGCTGTCAAAAAAAATGTGTGACGGCTCTCTCGCTGCCGTGAGGGATCATGCCCGGAGATTCAGTGGGCAATTTTGTCTGCGTCGCGTGCATGCACGATACGCGCTGCGAGGAAAGCTGCATTGAATTTAGTGAACTTCGAGCTACTATATTCCGTTCGCCCATGGATTTCGAGGGAAAGCCAGGAAAGCAACACATACACACGGACAAACACATGGGGAGAGAGAGAGACGCACACGAGGACGGAAGCCCGTAGCACTTCCAACAGGTCCAAAGGATAGTCCGTGCAAACAGAAGGCACGGTGGAAAATAACATTTCGCGAACTTCCATCCGGAGGCGATATTATTTCCGTAAACAAGAGAGCGCGCGGCCGAAGCCACAGTAAACCTTATAAAACTTTTAATACCGTCCTCGACTCCTGAGAGAGCAGCCAAGGCAGGCCATGCTGTTCATCAATTTTGCAAGGACTTCCTAATGGTGCTTCTTCTAGGTTAACTACTTACGCTGCTAATTTATTTAAGTTGCACCTATTGATTTTCCTCACAGTCTACCCTTCATCGACAGTTTTGCATACGACCCTGGCAACAATTGGCAGACGAGACTAAGAGAGTGACGATGCAGCGTCTCGCACTTGGTACACCGATAAATGCAATCAATTATAAAATGCCCGGCAATCGGAACGGAGGAATGTCGACTGCATCTCGAAATTCTCCCTGCTGGCTAACAAGGTTGCGAGACTCGCTTAAATGCACGCGTTCGAGATTCAAATATAATTATGCTTGCTAATAAGACATTATGCAAAAGACCACCTACAAGCAAACAGATACCCTTTCTTTCTCAATCTTGCTGATTTTTATCTTAGTGGGATTTATGGAAATTATTGCTGTTCCTGAGTCGACAAATTACGAGCACGCGCGATCACAATCATGCTAATTATTATATTAAAAGGTTAATCCGGTTATCCGCACTAATATGCAGAGAAGTAATATCGGCTTCGTACAAGAAAATATCGTGTTCTTACGAAAGCAGTTTTGCATCAGGTGTTTAAATAAGAACCATAATATTAAAGTCGACTTCCAAGCAAGTCCGCATATCAGATCTGTTTTTTTTAACTTACACATCTCCATCTCTTTTAACAAGGCTTTGTGGTCAACAAATTTAATGCCGCGCCTGAACTCATAAAGAACCTTCCAATCCTGCATGGCAAGGTAGGTAGACATAAAGAATAAGAATCAGTCGACAATTGGAACTTGAAGAGAACATACAGGAACTGCGTTGTGTATTAGTTCCTGAGAATAACATCAAACTTGTGTGTGAACAAACTCAGTAACTAGCTTTGTTGTTTTCTCGGATACATCCAATAGTCCTTGGCGGGAAGAGAGGAAATTACAAACTTTTGTAAAGTTTACTTCAATTGAAGTGAATGCAAGTAAGACGAAGCCTTGAAATTAAAATTAACGAGGAATATCAGGTTCAAAGACACGTGTAAGGACAGCTTAACTGTCTGTCTTTATGCTAAGCATGAAGTGGACATGGTTCGAAGAGCTGAGATGATAGTGATCGTCAGTTACGTAGTTGAAAGGTTGTGGTGTTCGTTCAGTGACTTGTTGGTTGATTTTGCTCTGCATCGCTTGATATTCGAGCCACAGGTGGTGCCGGGAATTTTTACACTGCTGTATCGATGCCGGGCGCCTTAGATACTGGCGATGATTAATTAGGCGTCATTGCGAGCAAAGCTCGTCCGACGGAGATAATAACCGAGACAAGACAGAACGCTGTACAATTAAGTAGCTTAAGGCAGCGGAGGTAGGACTTGCCGAGATTGTCAAGTAGTTTCGCGTTCGGGCGTGGGCTGTGCCTGCTGCTCAGAGCACTGGAATTCGTAGTAATTTGTCGGAAGAATTCGAGAGATTTTAATAGCGCAGCGACATGATTACTCTCGCGTCAGCGAGAATTATCGACACAGAAAACGTCTCCATTGTGCCGGCCGGAGTCCGATTTCTCTCCGGGCGAATGCGCCGGCCGGTATTTCTGGATTCTCGTGCGATTTACGTAATTACCTGTCATAATTTTCGAGCCCGAGAGAGGCAGAATTATGTAGATTAGTCCTGTACTATCCAGTAAAATCCCTGTTCCCTTCAGCATTCGGACTTTATTCCCAAAATTACGTAAACAGCCAGGGGCAGAGCTTGCAACTTTTCACACGGATAAAGTGACCGTGAGGATTTAACTGGCGGGAGATGCGGTCGGCCAGCTAACTCGAGTAGAAGTAGAAGAACGTTTGCCAGAAGTTGATAGTACAGATTTAGTTAAATTGAAAAACTTGGAAGATCTGAATAAGAACTGGCGATAAATTTTCTCCTTAATTTGTCGAAGGTTGCACCCGCGCGCACTCCGACTCCCCCGCGCTCGTTCTTTCCCGCGCTACCTGGCAGTTTCGCAACTAATAAAGAACTTATTACCAATTTGCACTGATGCGCTAAACAAAGTTAAAGTCGCGACCTTAAATTCCGCAGCACGGGCTACTGCATCGGTGAAAAATGTCTGTTATGAAGGGAAGACTGCTGCTGCCTCACGGAAATATCGCTGCCAATGACGTTGCGCTTGATCGAGCTTCCTCTTCTTTTAAGCGCGAGAATTCCTCTGTATTTCTAGCAGAGAAAACTAGGAAGCGGTACGAGCATCACAGTGACTACGTACGATAGATTCGCGCATGGGATTCCATTCCCGGAGGATTCCCCGGTTTCTCGAGGATAATTCATATGGCGTATATCTATAACCGGAGGTGGCTCACGCGCGTGCTCTGAAAGCATTGCTAGCATTCCAGGAGCATTACGAGGACGAGGAGCAGTCCATCGGACGAGGATCGTGGCGGCGAAAAATCGGGCGCGTCCACGTCGTCGGCAATTTTTCATTACGGATTGCCAAGCCAGTGGCTCCCTGTCTGGCGGGCATAGCGTCGCTCTCATGAATACGCGGGGCGAGAGCGGGACGTGCGAGAGAATGCCGGTGTCGTTGTTCGACCGGGACAATTTGTCTCCCAGCACGGAAATTCCCGTGGAAAACGTGGGGACACGCGACAATGCGAATTGTTATCCCGAGACTAGCTCCTGTTTTCTTTAACAAATATATAGCTCGCCGCCGACGCCGACGCCGGCGCCGTTGCCGCCGCCACTACCACCTTGTCCTCCTTTGTCGCTTCTATCTTCTTTAATCTAATTGGCATTAATTTCGAACGAGGAACGCGACAGTCGGGTATTATCTCGAACGTAAGCCGCGACCCGTAGCAAGCCCCGTTCGCCCGGCGTCGCAAAACAATAACTGAAATTAAGCCGAACATTAAACAACCTTCTAAAACGCTTCGGCTTAATTACGAGAGTATCAAGACATTATGTGTCTATTCTTGGCTGGCCCCGTTCCCGTTTTTCCTCCCCGTCTCTTTCAAGTGTAAAACGACGATTTTCCCGTTTCGAGAGTGCTGCTCGCGCGGCACCATTTGCACGGCGGAGAATAATTAAGAAAACACATCGTGCGCCCTTTGCAGCTTCCTGCCTGGTTTGCACTTCACGGATGCCCGGCTTGCTCTTTGCCCTCCTTGAAGGCCGGCATGCGGAAATTCGCTGGCAAATCGAAGAAGCGCAGCAGGGCTTTCTTCGCGCGCACTCAAGAGTGTAAAGCCAGAGAACGAGATAGAGGACTGTCGGCTGTCCGAGGAACTTACGGTAACGCAGGATACGGGAAGGATCACCGGCCTCCTTGCTCGGCGAGTGGCCGCATTCGTCTCGAGACGAAAGGCCCGGGTCCGGAGAAAATGAAGCAAGCCCGCTAGAAGCGGACGAGAAGCATGCAAATCGCCACCGTCAATTTCACGCCGCTAATCAATTCCCTGGAGGCCGAGAAGCCGACGAGCGACGGAACAAAAAATATCCATAGTGTGCGCGCCAGATAAATCCGTGCGGTGCGGTGCCAGAATACTAAAGTACATCCGGTAGATTATTAATGTTAATCCGTGCACAGAGCAGGTGAAGCTTCGCAGTGTCCGCCGGCAGCAAGCACTCCACTCAACGTGAAAAGGCGAAGGATTACTTGGGGCGAACGACGTTCCAACAGTGTAAGAAATGCTAGTCCTCCACTCCGAAATAAATGAAGCGCTAACGAGTATCCGCCAGCATGAAATGCTCCAAATTCACACGGCGGAAGGAAGCAGTGACTTTGATTCCTCGATATCCGGGCAATCAGATAGGAGAGGAGGTCGGGAGCCGCGAGCGCCAGTCATATCGGAAGTAGTCGAGAAAGAGTCTCTCAATCTACACGCTGATTGCAAGATTAACGACAGACATTATACATTGCGGACGCGCGAGAGACCGACAAAGAGAGAAACAGAAGGCGAGAGAGAGAGAAAGCACTTCTGGCGAGCATTCCCGCATCCGGCATGCGGAAATCCATGGAGCGAGCGAGTGAGTGCGCCGGAGAGTGGAGAGCGGAGTGCTCACAGTGGGTACACCGGGCGCTTTTTCCCAATGAAGAGAGGAAAGGCTTACGGTCAGCAGGAGGGTACATATGTCGAGGAACTGGCGATAGAATGAGACAGCCAGGCCGAGTGACAGTGGCGGATAGTCCGTTAGAGTGGGGCGATTTGTCTCGTACACCGAAACACTCTCGCGGAAACTCGAGCGGGTAACCCTCGCTCGCTCGTATCCTTCCTCCACGATATCCAACAGTCTCTCTCTCCCTCTCTCCCTCTCTCACACACCCATCACTCTTGATCTTCCAAACGCAAGCCGCCTTTCCGCCGGCGGCGGCGGCGGCGCGCGCCCCGCGCACCCGCCGTCTTGCTCCGGTTCGCTATCTATCATGCACGTACGTATGCGCGTGCATAGGTACGTGTGGCATAAAGTATACGTACACGAGTAGGAGAGCGCATAGAAGGTAGCGGCAAGTTTTTACGCGGCCGCCCCGAGTGAATGACCGGTCAGAGCCGCCTCTCACTCTCGTCTCTTCTCTCGCTCGCGTTCTGCCTCTCTTCTCTCTTCTTCCTCGTCGCGCCGCGCCGTGCCGCGCCGCGCCGCGCCATACCGCCCGCTCTCCCGTTTATCCCTTCGTGTGTCGCGATCTGACTCTCCGCCTTTCTCCTCGCTGCTGCTGTTGCTGCCGCTGCTGCTGTTGCTCCCTTGTCTCTTCTTCCGCTCGTTTCTCCTCGCGGCGCAGGAGCGAGCGGGCGCGGGATGAATGCAGAAAAAGTTGCGGCCACGCGAGACCGAGAAGGAAGGAGGAAGGAGCAGATAGAAGGAGAATCGAGCGGCGAGCGATGCAACCGGCTGGCCAACTGCATCGTAGTTCTCTGTGCGCGCGGTCTCGCCGGTAACCGGCTGCATTAGGCCATCTCCACACACTAAAGCTTGCGCCTATACCGCCGCAGGACGTACTCTCCCGCTCCCGGATAGACAAGTACGCTCTGGCTGTCGTTCCACCGATGTCGAAGCCCGTCGAATATCTGGAGCGGGCGCGCGCTGTCGCGTCCCCCTGCTGCGCGAGCCACTCTCAAACTCCAACTTTCAGTCGACGTGCGACAGGAAAGCCATTGTTTCCCTATCTCAATATTTCGCGAGCAGACCGCTGGCCATTTTTCCTACCTCTCCCCAATGTCCCATGGCACCGGCGCGGCGCGGCATCGCTCTACCCATTCACGCAATGAATAAACTCACGCCGTTTTTTTTCATTATGACAATTTCTCTGATATAACAAATCCGTGCTCTTTCCGCCTCTCTTTCTCCCTCTCTCTCTCGCTTTCTTTTGTTTAACTGCAGCGGCGCAGCTTCGTTGGCAGGATTCATTTTCCGCATCGGAGGAAGTTCGCCCATCCTCCGAAAACAGGATCGAGTCTGTGAACACTAGGGGGGTTGCCACGACGGGTTTCGACCGAGCAACTTTCAGACGGCGCGGCGCGGCGCGGCGCGTGCGTCCGCATAAATGAACATCTTAGATCGCAAGCCTCTGCAAAGGTTGCATAAACCTTTGGCATACACCCCTTGTGTACTACATAATAGTGCACATTGTCCCGGCCACTCTTTCACCAGTGAGAGGAAAGTATCCATTGTGATCGACGCCGCGTTATCTGGCGAGCGGTATCGCCCGGGACAAAGCTGCTTCGGGATAAATGTAGCCCGGGGCAAACGCGTGCTTCTAGGATACGTGCGCGTCTCTGTCTATGTGTATACGGCTTGCCACCGCGCGGATGAATCTCTTATTTATTCCATCGCCCAGTGAAATTTTTCAATTTCCATCGGCTCCATTCAGTTGGCGCGGCGTGTCTGTATTCAGGTGGCGAACGAACACGCGCGTTCGCGAGCGCGCGCGCCCGCCCGCCTATTCTGCAAGGAATGCATTGCTTGTTTTTCAAGCTCAACCAGTGTGCGGCGAGCGCTAGTAGCGGATTTCAGATTCAACTCGCATCCCTCCCGCCCGGCTGAGCGGCGATTTCGCGCGGAAGAGCGCCCCCGGGACGCGAGGGACGTCGGGTATCCAGCGATATCAGATCGCATTGCCCTCGTCTTTCCTTTAACACACTCAATTTACTTGCTGGCTGCGTCTTGAGCACTCGAAGGCTAATGCTTTTTAAATGCGTGCACTTCCCGTACCAGCTGGCTATCCCACAGTGAACGAGCGGCAGGGAGAATCTCTGTGTCGGTGTGTGTATGTATGTATGCGCGGAGGGTGCAAATCTTCATGTGTCATTGCACAGTCTGCATACGAACGTAGAGGAGTGCGATATCAGTTGTTGGATCGTTTCACGTCTCCATTATCCGGCGATTATGCCAGCCAATTGCCATTTTTGGCATGGCGGTATACCACCGCGGGCCAATGTCCCGGCCACACTGAAATCGCAGCTACTGATACGTCAAACTCCCTCACCCTCGCCGGCATCGAGCTTCGATATCGCACGTTTATTCTGCGAAACACACGCACGCGGTTTCTGGCACGACGCGATCTCGCATTGGAGGGTGTCGCTCGGATGTCGAATTATTTGGGCTTGCCGACCACGCAGCTGACACATTTCGGATTAACTGCGCGCGCCCGATTTTGCTTGATAAAGTAGAATGTCCCCGCCAGTAATCAGACCTGCCGCGCTACATACAGAGAGTCGACATGGCACTGTTTCCAGCGAGCTTTTTGCCCGGATCGCTTTTACTAAGTACATGACGATATTGCCACCACTCGAAAAAAGCACCCGTCGCTTTGTAACAAGCGTCGATTTCTTTCCCTGTAACTGGATCGTTTACCGTTTCTTTTCCTATTTACACGCGAGGAAAATGAAGCATACACATTTCCCTCGTTTCTCTGTTTGATCTAGTTCCGATGGCGCCAAGTGGAGCAGATAATTGATGTATGCTACGTTGTACAAGCGAACAAGCAGGGATATCGATGGATAAGTCTAGCAGGAAAAATTGTGCAGACTAAATGGCACGGAAGTTGCAGACGCTTCGGCACGCCCGGTCATCGAGCAGTACCAGCGAAACTCTCGGATAGACGCGTTCTCCAGTCTTCAGTGGCGGTGGGAGATCGATCTTCGGTGCTCGGACGAAAAAGCGGCGCGCTAGCCTGTCACGAGCGAACTAACAGACACCGGTACTCGCAAATCCTGTTGCGAGCGATACCGATCGAGACAGGATCTGCTTCGGAGATAGTTACGTGTATGTGCGCCTATATGTATAACGATCAGGGCGCGATATCGTGTCGTAATTTTTTTTCCGGGGTTTCACTGGTTACGTCGTGACTTGGAGTAGTGGGATAGTTGGCGGGGTGAAGCGGGAACGATGCCGGGCAGCCGATAAGCCGACAAGTATTAGCCGGCGGTAATGCTCGCTGTGTGTTGCACCCCGGTTGAATTTCAGAGCCCGAGCCAGTTTCCGAGCACTCCAGGCAGGCGTGCGAGAAGTATTAAGAAGTTAGATGAATCATGAATAAATTTCGCCGCTAAACGGCCGCGCTAATGCCGGCGAAGTTCCCTGGTCGGCTGCAATGGACTACCGGCACGCGATGATAGAGCGCGTTCTCACGGAGACATAGCCGAATTAGCTGCATAGTGGCGACGAGCAGCGCGGCGCGGCGCGGCGCGGCGCACAGCAGCCCCCGAAATACCGGTGCAGTATTCGCCTGGATTAATCTCGCCGAGTGGCCCCGGACAACGGTGCATAATCAATCTATTAGCATGTTATTACACGACACGATTTATCACGCCGCCTTTTGAATAGTTTATCGAAGAGCGACGACCCCCTGCGCGTTCCAGCCGGTAGGAACGTGCGCCCATTACCCCTTCGAAATTATAATAATTCGATGGCCGATTAATTCCCCGAATTCGCAGGGACGAGCCATGCCAACCATCGACAACAAGCATAATGGCATAATATGCGGCAACGGCGCGATCGCTCATTAGTTCGGCCGCTTAAACTCCGCGCTTACACACCTGCAGCTTCCAACCGAGACCTAACCCACCGTGTCAATGAAAGCGATCTACTTATAGGAGGGATAAGCGCGTTAACGCTTACCCGGCTAATGCGATTACAAGTTCGCGGTCATTCGGTCGACTGCATTGGGAAGTCAAGCCGGTGTTTGATACTATCTAATCCCGGAACGAAGTACCCTGCGCCAATAGACCAGCGGACTTTTGCTCGGATTGTTTAGTAGAGCGTTCTCTTGAATCCGGACAAGTGAGGCGCGAGCAAAACTCTTGAAATATAGGAATCCAGACGCGAAAGATCGATCGCACTCTCATACGAGGTGACTCATTGCCATCGGGAACTGGGTAGCTGAGGTTTACCGAGTTTCGAGAGGAACGCGTGCACCAGAAGGCAGCGTATGGCGAGTTCATGCTGAAAATGAGATCGGAGGGAAAAGGTGGACGTTAGCAGACTCAATTAGCCCCGTGGAAAACTTTCGCCTTGGGATTATGGCGTCAACAGTGTCTCCTCCTCCTCCACCACCTCCTCCTCCTCCTCCTCCTCCTTGGGCAACGGCAGCGATCCGTGCGCGCCAGGCAAAATTGCCGCTCGTCGGAAAGGCACTCTTCCAGATAGGGTGCACTGCAGCCCGCTGATCCTTGAAAGCGCCTGCACTGCTCTACGTACTCTCCCACCTTCCTATCCCTTCGCTCTCGAACACTACCATTGGATTTCACCATCTCCTTCCTCCGGATAATCTTGCTGACTCCCTTCGCCTCCTTCCCGCACTCTCGCCCGGCGATCCACGCGAACTTCCGGCGAGAACGCGACAATCTCCGCGAAACTGTTTGGGCTAAGCGTTTCCGGTGGGCGGTCAGGGCAAACTGATTGTCGACGTAATTGGAACAGAATGGAAGCTTATTCCATTGAAACTTATTTTCCCTCGCTTCTCCAAGAAGTATTTGGTGTAGTTTTCACTTTAAATTTGCGCATTAGTTTTATTAAATTTGTCGATGGAATGTGTTCTCTCTCGTCCTCCGTCGACTACGAAACGATCTGTTCTCGCCTGGAAGTCAATTGAAAAGACTAACATTGAATTCTCGCGGTAAAAGTAACGCCGACTTGGAATATCTGTGGAAAGTCGTGCGAGCGTTCTCTTAGTCGAACGCTACAGAAAGGAAGTCGAGAGCTTGGGGCGATAGAAAAAAATTCGCGAGCAGAAGTACAAACCCTGGGATAATCGGTATCGGGGAGAACAAGCCGGCAGTGGCCACTTGGTTAACTGGTCGCGAAATTTCGACTTAATTAATTCTGATTCATTATCCCCGCTCATTCCCTCTCTCGCCGCTTTGTGTCACCGACCCTCGGCCATTGTCGAAATGGTTTTCATTTTTCGCCGGGACTCGGCCCGAGAGGCCACCTCCACTCGTACCCTCTTTCGTACCGACGATTTCTTCCTTTTTTTTTGCTAAAAGTTCCGCGGTGCAGCCGCGCGCGCTGACGGTTATTTCCGCAGGCGGAAATAACCCAGATAGTCGAGCGGATTCGTGAATCCTTATGGCTGGAATGGACGATCGAAAGGAGCTGACTGTGGAATTAGAAAAGTCAACCCTCCTCCCTTGCGCGCCGCTATTTGCATTAATATAAACGGAGAGATTAGCGTTTCTCGCATGCAGCTGAGATAAGAGGGGCCAACCTGGCAAGCGGTGCTTTCTTTCGCTTTTTTTTGCCGAGGAGAAATCTGCCGGGTTACGACCTGTGTACCACGTTGATATAAGCCATCCTCCGATGCGAGTACTGTAAAAAAAAAGCCTGAGAGAAGGTTGGAAGAGTGTCGCTAGCAGGAATATGCTGATGGATCTGCGATTCCAATTAATCGCTCTTCGTGGAACCGTGATGGGGAAGCTCCTGACACTGAGGTGACGGAAGTAACTTTCTCCTCATCTGCCTTATGCTGGCGCGGACGTCACTGACTCGAGCTCTGATGCATCACCCATCTCCTTGTTAATGAACGAACGCCAGGCGAAAAATAAGTTTACGAACGAAGCGTAGTTAGGTCTTGGTTGGTTCGACGTGGCCTCCTCTGGCCTGGTATAATAAAGAGCTGTTAAATTAAAGTGGATACGATCCATCGCAAAAACGTCCGAGCTCCATCAAGCCGGGGCTCGCGGTGGGTAACCAAGGATTATTGAATTTTACCGGGACCGACATGGAGCACAGTGGCGCAAGAAACTTTACACGACCCTGTGTCCACCGTCATCCATTGGTCGTTCAAGCTAGAAACGAGACGCGTTCAATCGTTACCTGAATGCCAGTGTAGATTTAAGCAGAAGTACCAGCCAATTGAGCTCGCCTGTTAAGCAAACGGCTCATAGCTTATCAGAGGGATGGCGATTAACTGGGCTTCCATAGGCAGAAGCATCGATTGATGCACAATGCGCATCAGCGAACCGTGCCTTGAACGTTAGCCGATATTAATAATCCGATCTATCAATCCTGTCGATATTCCGCCGATATAGTTACGGCTAAGAGAATGCATCTTACCGGACGTCGAAATAAGTAATGCGGTGGCAGAGAAAACGAAAAGAAAACGACTTAATACTGCTATTGAGTATCATATCTTAGCTTTGTCAGTAGGAAAGATCGGTAATGCCATTCCACTGAATACTTAATCCTCTCATGAATGGCTACGGCACACAATTGGCTTTCCAAATTACCGGAGACGAAAGTCAAATAATCGAATTCCTTATCGCGGAATCTATTTCTCGCTCGGAAAGCACGCCCGTCACTCTAGTGCGCTGCCGCTCCAGATTCAATTTTGTCACTTAGCATCGTTTTATCACTAAGCGCTTTCTCGAGCACCCAAGACTCCTCGGAATAGCGTGGCACGATCTCGTGCAATAGCTAGTGAGGGATTCTATCGAGCTACTTCGCCACAATACGGACAATTATTTCGCTTTATAGACCCAATAGTGTCAATCATATCAGGTGATGCGATACTAATCCTATTAAGCTAGTACTACGCCACAGAAGCTGAGTTACGCTGAAATAATGATTGACGCATTTCGTGTACATACATATTACAAAGCCGCTGTAATACTATTATTACAAGCCCTCTGCGGTCGAGGATCTCCGCGCCGATTAACTGTTAATTGACCATTTGCTCCTCATTATAAAATCACTCAATGCCTGAAATTGCACTCCATAAATTCACTAGTAATATTACTACTCTAATATGAAACGCATCGTATTCACCGGATCCAGACCGAAATAAATCTGTCAGCTGAATGCGAGCGTTATCACGGTTTGTCGAAATTTTAATGGCGCGTGGTCTATTATGCTAGAACAGTTCTAATTCGAGATTTGTTGAGGGGCTCGGTTGAAAGGTCACAGGGAGAATCCGAGGAAGATGACACTGTTTCATTCCCGTAACGGCGGAATCTTGCAAATCAGGGGTCGATCGGGCAACCGGTCGACGGCTGATATACGGAATCAACTATAAGAAAAGAGCGAAGGACTCGGCAACTTTTACGATTCTATCCCATGAAACGAGAGGGTAGAAGAAGAGCTGGCAGTCCGAGGAAGTGGCCAGATCTCGATCGATGTGCTCCCTCTCTCTCTCTCTCTCCCTCTCTGTTACTCTTCGGCCATCGTTCACGTCAGATGGTTCTCTCATCTCGCTGTTAGACGATGATGGGACCGTTCGGAGCTTCCTTTCGTCGCTAACTTCTCTTTCTCTCGCTATCCTTCTCGGCAGCTATCTCTCTTGGACACGCGATCGTTCCTTGGATTCCCTTACGTGCTAGTTCGTCGTATAGTTTCGCGGGCAACCCGTCGCCTTCCTCCAGCGGGATCAATATCTAGTTTGCGATTCTCGCTTCCTTCTGGCTGGCTTCTGCGGGAGCCCTTGCTCCCACAGGAGTCATTACGCGGATCAGCTCTACTTCCGGACGTCTTTTTGATTGATCGAAGACGCGCACGCCGTGAACCTTCTACTTTGAGCTATCGCGCCCCCGCAAATCGTGAAGGGAATAATCACGGGCGCGAGTAATATTAAAAGGGCGCCGTTCACCATGGGACACTTCGTTCCCAGACTAAAACCCTTTCAGCGAGAGTTACGCGGTTTGAAGGGTATAATACTCAGAATCGAAAAAGGATTCCCGCATAAAAATTACAGTTCTTCACATTTTATCCTCTCATCAGAAGACCGACAAAAGGAACCATGTACCAATTCAAAAAGACATGTATTTCTGGTGCGAACAAAGTGGCTCCGGGAAAACCTATTTGGCCTTGCACCGGCGAAGCTGTCGTCCTAAATTGCAATATATCGAAACTGCACTTGTGATTATTCTAAAAGTTTCTCCGCGGCTGGAACCTCTATTCCAGGCGGGCGCAAAGCTTGTACCACAATTCGACCTTTCATTTTTCGATAGCAATCGACCGGCACTTCGACTCCCCTCCATTCATCGCGAGAGAAATTGCTTTCACGAGTGTAACATGGCGAATGATTGCACAAAACTGTAGCAACGCACTGAGGATTCGATAGTAATGCCCGTGAAAATCGACTGGGGGCGATGCACTAGAATTTTGGCAAGAAAAAATGCCGACTTTCCTGTCCCGAGGCAAAGAAAGTTTAATAAGAATTCAGGAAGCGGTATATTTAACATGGAAAGGAGGTAGTTGCACAAGAGTTCTCGTGATACGTCGTCGATAAGGCAATTTTGAGAGGCTCCAAGCCCTATAAAGATTCAAGAGTAATAGGGTCATTCGGCCGGCAGTATCGCCGGCCCAATTTAAATCGTTCTTTATCGGGCCGCGGAGCGCGGAGCACGGGTTTATGGCGTCACACTCACCTGGTCGATGATCTCCGTCAGGTCGTGCAGACTTATGTTGTAAATGGCGTTCCTGAAAAACGAAACGAGAGCGTTAAGTCTCGGCCATAAATCCCGGCCGTAATCTCTCCGGTTCGCCCGCTCGCTCGCACTCCTCTTCTCCCACATCCGACTCCCGACATTCACCTCCCCCCTCCGAATCAGCCGAATTAAAACACGGATAAGCATTAGTAATTACTGCAAAGACGGCAAAGCTGACAGTACAAACTGTGCCAATTCCCAACGAGCCCTTTCCTATTCTAGACTTTCCCTTCCTCGTTCCACCAGAGTATGAATGGGCTTTATTTCATTAACCAGAGAAACACGCATTGCAGCACGGCAATATAGGTCAATTATCAAGTTTTATAAGTTACCTTCCCATCGTAGTGATAGTATTCGACGACGATGAGAGTTCATCAAGCGGGCGCACTCGCTACAACTATTTAACGCAATTATGCCTGCCTTTTACTTAACTCTCCCTTCCCCCCTATCTCTCTCTCTCTCACTCTATCTCCCTCTCTTTCTCTCTTTCTCTCTCGCGGACGGCACTCTGATAAATTACTCGCTAATGCGATTAATTAAGGGCACATCTAATTGATTCTTCGCCGCGGGCTCGAAAGGCTGTGACTCCTTCTCAATTAGATGGCACGGGTAACTTTCGCTGCATCGCGATTCCACTCTCTGTCTCCAAGGGATAAAGGGAGCCGAGCAACAGTGGAAACTTGTTTTTAAGGGCGGGATGAGCTTTTACATAGTGTTCGATATATCTCTGGTGGGAGCAACTGGCAGCGCCGGTTGAAAAAGGAGATCAAGGATAAACAAAGCGGTGAAAGTGTACGTGTTGGTTGGATCAATGCGCTGATTGAGCTCGTACGTCAACAACACAAAAGGGTTACTTTGCCCGGCGGGCCGGACTAGCAAGCTGCCCAGGCCGCCGCCGCCGGCGATTAATAATGGAAAATGAAGTCGTTACGTCTGAATTAGAATAGCTACGGCACGCGAATTTAGTGAGCCAGTAAAGGGAGTATTTTCACGCGAGCGCGTGTTATACCGATGTCGCGTCGCGCGCCCGCTGGGTCCTCGCCCACCAGAGCTTTTATTGACGAACCGATTAACCGGCACTTTGGACCGGCCAGATTTTCACGATTAATTGCGTTAAGGAAGGATACACGAGCGGCTGGTAAAAAAGGATGAAAGGGAGCTGGCTAATTTACTGGACAGCGGCCTCGTGCTGTGCTCAGGCCCGGCGCAACACGAAAGAACGGAAATACAGCCGGCCGTTAGGCGGCGATGTACTCTCAAAATTAATCTCTGGCAACAAAGGCTCGGCCGACTCGGTTCGACCGGACGTTTTTTCTATTAACCCCAACTCGCTCGAAAGAACACCAGTCGTTGGTATGTACAGTGAGGGTGTGTAAATATGCGCGAGCAAAGCGTCGCATTTCGCCCCCTTCCTCGACAACCATGTTAACATAGAAATCCCTGGTTACCGTCAACAACAAGAGAGAGAGTGAGGGAGGGAGAGAGGGGTCGGAGAGGGAGGGACACAATGTATAGTTCAACGTTTCCAGTTTCCAATCAAATATTTCATTAAGCTGACGCACTGCCGACCGGAATTTCACGTTCCCGCGAGACCGGTGAAAAAATCACTCGCTTAATCGTGCACTCAAACACACTCGCCATTAATAAAACAGCGGCAGGATTAAGCTCGACAATAAATTATGAATTTTCCAACGGCGCTATAAGATTCCTTAAGAGCACCTGATTTTTACGCCGAGTGCCGGCCCCTGATAATGGCTAGCTGCCGTTAGAAACAAAGTTCGCGAAACATTTAAGTAATATTACGGAAAGTTGCTGCAAGTTGATTAAACCGTGAGCCGGCGTTTAACCTGGCATTACTATTACACGGTCCGGCAGAGTAATTAGCAGGCGTGGTAATAACTCCTAGCTGGTAATCGCGGTTTATGTACTCGGTCAACCGCACGGCAATCCATGACTTCGAATCGCAAGCTTCCAGCATTCTAATGTAAGTAATGCGTTCCTGTACTAGTTGAATTATGCGAGTCATCGACCAAATCCTCTGAAACTACGATTGAAACTACGAGAGCAAACGTTCCTCTAATAGGGGAACTGTTGAACGCAACAGGACGCAATTCATTCCCGGAGATTTCGTCGCGCGACATTAAAGTTGTTTAATCTGGATTGCGCTCGCGGATGAGCTTTGGATCGTGGAATTAAAACAACTTCAATAGCGGAGCAGATAATTGAAATCCGGAAAATCCCTTTTACTAGGAATCGGATCTCACTGTCACTTAAACTCGGCCGACGACGACGCTGTTGTCGAAGAGCCCGGCGCGGCGTCAAGTTAAATCTTCACGCCAGATCTGGCACGTCCCGTTCTATTTTCGGCGCGACGAACGTTCCTGCAGTTCTGTAAACGGGAACGACTCCACTGAAAAAGGCGAGAAAGAGGGCTTTGCATGGTGCGGCGAGTATTTAAAATCCAGTGAACGTTTCGTAGCCCGACTGCTTATCAGTCACGTAAACCGATTTCTCGAAGGGGTAGGCAGCTTCTTCTACGAGAAGAGATCTTGAGATTACACTGTCATACTGAATGCATTCGGGGAGGCCGATCGAGCCCGGACGAGCAACAGATATACAGAGACGGCTGTCGAGCAAGTGAATTACGTGTGAGGGAGAAAAATCCATTTTGCAAGGGAACAGACATTCGCGCCATACAATATCCGCAAAAATCCCTTTAATCGTTCATTGGCTTGCACGAAGGGAAGTATGTACACATGAACGGAAGGCCGTGCGGTCTCGGGGTCAATGGTGCGAGCGTAGAATGCAGCAGCCGATGACCATCTGTCGAGGGCGGCGAGCGGTCCAAGGCGAGAAAGAATCGAATCACGTAACAATTACCTGGCGCCAATCAGGATGGAAGTGGTCGCGCGTTCCAGGAGCTTGAAGTACTCCACGTGGCTCTCGTTCCCTAGGAACCGCTGGCCAATCACCTCACCTGCAACAGACAATGGAAAACTTAGGGTCAATCGAATGCAGGGCGTTGATTGCACTTTGAAATTGAAAACTTTTATCCTCCCACACTGCGCGAGCAAGTATATATCTCTCGCTGGCATCGAGCGAGAGTGGTCTCCACGTAAATGGGACTTCTGTTATTCACCACCTTCGATCTTCCGTCGATGGCGTAATGATCAATGCTGCGATTACACTCTCTCGTACGTGACGACTTTCCAGGGCAGAGCGATTAGTGCCGGCACTCTATCCTGGAAATAATACGTTCGACGGCGAGAGAGAGAGAGAGAGAAAGAGGGGGAGAGTGAGGAAGAGAGAGAGAGTATTAGCGTGTGCCAGTAAGGCGGCTATCGTGCGTGCGCGATCATGTAGGAGAATTCAAAGCGAAGAACGGCAATCGTGCGCGGCCGGTTTTACTGCCCTTACAAAACGACTCGTCATTACCTATCGCGCCGGGGTAACGATACAGCTCGCGCGCCGTATTCCACGTCCATGAATGGATTTCACCCATATACACATAGCACGCTACGTGCGCCCACGCGCTGCCAGATTTACGCGGCAGATATAAGGAATACGTGGGCGCATCGGGGCGCGCACAGCCCGCTCGAAGAAGAACTTGTTAGTTGAGTGGCGAGGGGGCGTGCGATAAAGGGGAAGATGAAGCAGCGAAAGGCGAATAACAAGAAGCAAAGAGAGGAGAGGCTAGGAGAAGATAGGCTCGATGAAGGAAGACGCGCCGTTGGATTGGCACTGAAAGAGGGACACAGAAGAGGGACGCACAGGTGAAGAAGTAGCGAACAGGTAAGGATGAAGAGTAGATAAGAAGACCGGCATAGTCCAGGGTGTGCGAGGAAGTGAGAGGAGGAAGAGGAAGAAGAGGAGAAAGATGAAGGAAGACGTGCGGCGCGGCGGGGCGGCAAGGTAAGAGCGAGGCAGAAGAGGGCACGATGCGAGAGTAGAAGAGGCGCAGAGAAGCACGTGTACGAGAGTGTAAGAGAGTGTCTCTTAGCCTTTAGTCGACGATAAAGCGCTGCGCCTACTTTGTGGCAGAGCTCTTGCTCGATTCTCCCTGCAAAGACCCCTTTCGCTCCTCTCTCTGCACTCGCCGACGCACTCTCTGTCTTTCTCTTTCTTCCATCGGCGATGCACTCTCGGCAACTCCTCTCGCTCACGACTGCCGGCACTCTGGCGCTTCTTGCATCCAGTCATTTTACGACTCCTCGCCTGCTGCCGGTGTGCTGCAGCGCGCGCGCGGCACAACTCGTCTGCCTGCTTGCCTGCTTGCCTTTCTATCTAGCAGCAGGCTGTCTTGTCTCTCATCTACTGCTTGCCATTGCTGAGCTGCATGTGATGCGCCGGCTGTGCGCGCGCGAGCGCGCGCGCACCTATGTTTCAGTCTCGAGCTTCCTTTTTCTCGTCATGTGGCTATTCCCCGGCGTTACGCTTTTTCTCCGGTGCGCATGCCGTCGAGTGCAATAAACATAAAGCCAGTGATGCCCCATGGACCAGACTGAACGGCTGGTTTACTCGCCGGCCAGACTTTTCCCAGCCCTTCGCCTCTCTGTATCCCGCGCCATTCGTCCGATAGTGGTGATAGACATGATTTTTCATGGAGGGAGTTATTGTTCGAAACACAACAGAACCGTGGCTGCTTTCCCATCTGGGAATCCCTGTTCAGCCTTTCCATCTATGACTGTTATCGTACGGAGTTCCGTATGTTGCGCATACAACGAAGTGGATCGTCACAAAATACACTCGCGCGGAGAAAAGCATCATCGGGCAGTGCAGCGTGAGCAGGCGGACGGGCGATCAATGCGGGAAAATGTCCGGGACACCGATTTCGTGCGAATTAAGCCGAATTAAAAGCGGTGGGGATTTATGGGCTAAAATAAGATTAATCCATTTCATTATTGGCGCATTATGGAAATGCGGGCGGCGCGAACAGCGGGTTCCATTTAAAACGGGCGCACGTACGCCAGCGCGCCCAAGTATAATGGACGTGTGTACATTTACTTAATACTACGAACCAGCCGACGATTTATGCCTCCGCTAATGCTAATGCGTCCTGTATATCAGCGCAATATTGACTATTTTTATATACAAGCGGCCCAGATTTACCTATTTCCCGCGCCCACTACCCGCCAGCCTACTCAATCTGACACATAAGCGCTTCGTGAAAAGTTAATCCCCTTGTAATCCGGCACGCTCTAACGAAAAGCGCTTAACTACTCTGGCTTGTTTTATGTTTGGGAAGGCATTCTTTGAATGCATAATACGGTCAGTCGGATCGGCCAAGGATCTAGGAAGAGGTTGGCATGCAAGGAGTCGAGCGCAGCAACTCTGCGAGTTGGAAGTGCCGTGCGCTGGCAAACGCAATGCGGAAGAACGTAGTACCTAGATGCACCTGTCTATTTACGAGGAGCAGACTATGTGCCATCCATTCCCCGCCGCAGACCACATGTGCACTGCAGTGCGTTAAACTTACACCGCGCCGCAGTCGAACGAGATGACTCCTACTAGTTTAGTCAATTCCACGAGTCCTTTATACCGGAGATGACTGGTCCAGTCTATCCACTCGATATCTACGCCCTTTCTAATGCTCGCTGGAATTTATTTCACCTTTCAAGACTCTCATCGGACTTTTCTATAATGGGATAGTGGATACCCTGAACTTCTTTCTCGACCTCCTCGATAGAGGATTCTGAAAATACTGTCTGGCTATGCTATAGCATGGCCAGAAGGAGAGATTAAAAGGGAGAAGTAGAAGGCAGCAGGGTGAAAGTCGCGTCTGATTAGAGATTATAGGCTGACTGGCTCTATCTATGTCGGGCTGCTCTCTTGCAGCATACGCCGGCGACTAATCACCGCCATTTGATCGGCTTTAATACCTGACGTGGTAATTAGCGTGCCGTTGCTTATACCATACTTTCCTCTGATTGGCTTGTAACAAGCGACCGGCGAACCAGAATCAAATGGGAAAAAGGGGGGGTTTCGGTAACCAGCCAGCTGGACTGCTACAATTAAATTAATGAATACGTGGATAGCATCGGTCAGAGTAATAGGCAACCTTACAGCCGGCTACAAATTAAGAGAATCCGATCTGAAAGTTCAGTAATAATCGTATAAACATTCCAGGCATAACATCGTTGGCATAAAAATTTCCTCGGCCCAAACTGGGTCATAGGAGCAGCAGTAACCGGGACAAAAAATTGATAAATAAAACGGGGCGAGGATGCATTTATGAAATACGTCCTCTTGCATTCGAGTATTTTCGTTGGACGCATGTATGTGCGGTTGGAAAAAAAAAAGAGAAAAAGGGTTGTCCTCGCCGGGACGCACATGACCCTTCTCTCTGTCGAGAGGGATTTTCGAGTCGATATCCAGCTTACCCTCTCGTTTTTTCCTTCAAAGTGAAATCGGATCGATAAATTCTGACAGACGAAAAAACGGGTACGATCGGTCCACCAAGTCTGCCATCGCAGGATTTGAAGGCGTTCGCGAAATGTTTGCCCTTAGCAGCACATTCTCAACCCTTGGATGATGTATACTTTTAATCAGAACAGAAATCGCTTTTCTAATGAGATAACGGCGTGAGAATATTGCGAAGATGGTAGTGGTATTCGCCGAATTTTGCGAGGAGGGCAGCGCCTGGCCAAACGCCAGTAGAGATAGCAATTTGAATGCTAATGCGGTTAAAGAGTCGATGAAGCCTTAATGCGAATACTTAGGCCCAATTGATTTCAGCGTGTTTCGCCCGGTGGGTAGTAATGGCGCGCGCGGCTGCTTAGCCAAGCATGCTCCGTCTGTCTATTTCCATAGATTAAGAGCCAACGGAGAAGAGTCGCCCCATAGGATCCGTTGAAATTACCGACCGGTTATACGAGCGGCATTACGGTTTAACGACTGCGAATTCGATGTATCTTTGAGCCGGATGATCATTATATTTATCCATGGATTCCAGCGTTCGACAGCCGCCTGACAAACTGCCACATTAGAAGCGCGAGTCCGCCGCTAGTAACGAGGCGCAAATAAGCCTGGCGAATTATCGTTAAATCCATCTACTCCCTTTCAAAGCGGCTCCTCGATATAATACGGATTTTCAAAGGGGATCGCTGCCGAGTAATCGAAGCGCACCTCACTACGAGTCTCGCTTAACGTTCGCCACTAACGCGCCAAACAACCCCCACCAATGAAATGTATTAATACTCAAGTTGTTTTTAGTATCAAAAACGAAGTGTGCGAGGCAACCAGGCGCACTCTCGAAATCGATCAGTCGGCGGTGCGCGATTGGAGTGTACATTCTCGATGAATGCTCCGTTCAGTTTATCGAAAATGTACAGTTTGCCGGTAGACTAGATAGGAGCCCAAGGGAAAAAGCGAGGCGCGCGAGGGTAACTGCTAGGGGAAATGCTTGTCGGTCTGCAGTCTGAGAGTTGCTCGCTCCGCAGGTGCAAGTCTCCTGCGGCTCGGACTCTCGAACCGTTAGTTACGGTAAATTTCCGCGGAGCATCTAAGTACACTTCCTTCCATCTCTCTATTTATCTTTGTCTGGCTTCGCCACTGCTTCCAGCGAAAGAATCAGTTTTAATATCTCCTGGCTGCCATTGCAATCGAGTTAAGTTTTTCTCGTTCACAGTTAGCTGGCGAGCAACAGTAGCAACATATCCGCAGTCACCACCACCACCATTACCGCTGTAATGTAAACTGTCTCTCGGTCACGGATGCATCCGCACATGGAATTCACGTAGCGAGATCATTTCCGCGAGAGGTTTCTGCGAGAGGCGCGGTAGCCGCTGCTAAGGAATTAACCGTGCATTCCTCGCGTGCCGGGGGAAGTGGACGAGCACGCATGGAAAATTATATCAGACCTTGCCGCCCCTACCCACCCACATATCTACACAGTACTTCAGTCGGAGCGCAGTACGCTGCCTTCTATCTCTCGCCAATTAACGCCGGAATCTAGGAGGAGTCTTTTTTCGAGACTTGCTTTATGAAACAGCCCTCGAGAATTCCTCACTTATTAAAAACACCATCCGCACACGGCGAGTTAATGAAACGCCCGCTGGTAATAATAATGCGGAAACAGTGTCGGGAACGAAGTACGCATACACCGCTGGTGGAAAGTCATCGAGCCAATCAGAAATTTGCGTATTTACGAGGCTCCGGTAACACTCGCTCGAGAGGCAACGCGATCCTTAAGAAGAAGCGGATGAAAGCATCCGAATGGAAACGAACGAGACTTTCTAACCCATTTGCAAGGCATTCGAGCATCCTCCTCATATGAGAACGGCGCGGCGCGGCGGAGAGTCAGAGTAGAAGAGGCCTTCTCCGTTAATTTCGCCGGCGTTGTTCTTTGCGCGCAGTCAATGCATATGGATGCAGTTCCTCGCTATGAGTAATCGAGTACGTGTACTTGCGATACAAGTATATGTATGTATGTACATTATACGTACGTAAAGGACGTGGGCTCGGCACGCGCCGGCTCTTACAACGTAATTTCTTATTCGCGACGTCGACGTCGCCGCCTTTCATCGGCACGCGACCGATGCGGATACCGATCGATCTTCCACCAGAGGGAATACATACATATATATGTAACGCTATGCAATGTCAATCGACGTCGAGTCTACCACCCCCTTAGTCCTCTTTTCCCTCGGTTCTACCCCGTCGAGCTACCTGTTCTTCGTGTCTTAATTAAATTCTCCCATGTCCGCTTTTACAGCGAGCCACTGGTGATTCTTATCGCAGAGCGCGTCGCTCACAATATGGATATAAGCGAGATGAAGCCTTTGTTAATCCATCTTCACCCACGGGACGTCAGCTTAATTCGCAGTAACGAGCTAACCCGATTTCTTGGCCAGTGATTCACCGGCGCAGACCGCCGATCGACTACATCCGAATGGAGGCCCGTTGTAGGCAGGATAATTTCCAAGGGTTTACCTGATTAACTTTCCTATCCGGTTGGCTCTGCTTTGTTTGACTGCGCGCCAGGATAAATCAGCCTTTCATTATCCCGCTCCCTTGACTCTACCGCTCCAACCTCTACCTTTCCAGGCCCTTCTTTCGTAGCCAGATAATTCCATTGGAATTTCTTATTCAATCGCGCGATATTATCGGTTCTATATGCGAGCCTCTCTTGGGGGATGCTATCCCCGGTGAAGTTGGGGCTTTCCATCTCGGCGAGAGTGAAGAAGTGGCGCGGCGGCCACTTTTTGCGGCAATTTCGCCCTAATAGAAGTTCGCATAATTTCGCCGCGTTATTTCACTTAAGCCACTAAATACGAGATATACCTACTGGCGCGCATTTACATTTATATTGGCTTATTATACACGCGGCCGTATTGCTCGGCGGCCAGCAGCAGCGCGTTTCTACGTGGCGCGCGGCTCCTTCTTTTTCCGGAGCCGACCGCCCCACTATCTCCGCCAAGCTCTCCTTCCTTCTGGTGGCACCGGGCGGCACTGGCTGCACAGTGCTCTTAAGAGCTTACAGCCCGGAAGCACGGAAGATGAAATTTACTCAGCACTCTCGATCGCCCCTAATATTCACGGGGCATCGGCGTCCCTTTCGCCCCAGCTAAATTCGAGTCAGAGGAGTGTGGCCCACGCGGGGGGCTCGAAGGGTGGCTGGATGGTGGCAGTGGTGGTGGCAGTGGTGGTGGCAGCGGTGGTCGGTGTCTCTCGAACGCAGTCTCGGGGGTGGCGACAGTAGCGGTGGCGAACGTGCGGGGCCTATCTACCGATCTACCACTGTGGTAATTAAGTCAAACAAAGGCAAGCGTGACGATCGATTCGACCAAGCTACCACCGGCAAAATGTCACGTTGTGCCGCTTCTCTTTCCTTCTCCTCCCCCCGCCAACCCCCCCGCTCTCCTCTCCTCCTCTCCACCCCCTCCCTTTACCTTCCTAGACTGCCTCTCGAATGCCGCATTCTCTCCCAGCTCGTACTCCATGCCTCCTCAATTTATTCCCTACCCCCCCGTTAATTCGAGCGTCCTTTATGATTTCGCTCTGTCCCTCTTCCTTGACTCTACGCCCGCGCTAGCAAGCCTCTGCGCTCTCTGCAGTCTATTCGCTTGTTCCGCCGCCAGCACATTCGGCCCTCGAGCTTTTTTCTCCATGGCACGTAGCCCTTTTTATTCACGGCCGGTCGCCAGCGGAACGAGACCTCGCTGCTCCTGCCCGAATTTATTAGCACCGGCATGCAACATTCGCTGGGCCTCCCAGTAAATTCAGCAGCCCTGCTCTTCTCTCTCTCTCTCTCTTGATGAATTTTAGCTCGATACAGGTAGGACTCGATGAGAACCGGCTTATTAGATATTCAGGAAAAGTCGTCAACTGTCCTTCGCCGATAATTATTGGGAAGCCCGGATTAGCTCGGCGAGTATGTAAAAAGATCGGAGAAGGTGAGATTAATTAAGAGGGCGACTTTTAATCCGAGAAAAGCTGGCGAGTTCTCTTGAATTATTGAAGGGTGGTGCTAGTGGAGGTCCATCTGTGTTAAGAGATGGAATGCATTGGGTCGGGGAGAATAAATTCCGCCCACGGTAATGCCAATTATATCGTAGCCGGGAGGCGTTCCGTTTTACCAGGTTATCGGAGGGTACGTGTAGAATTAGGACTTGCAGGCCAACAGCAGGCTAGGTTGGGCAGGCCGAGAAGAGCGAAGAGTGTCGCGCAGAGACACGAGTGAAAAGCTCGGCGAAGGAGAGAGCGCTTTAAAAGCCGCGCAAAGCAAAAGAGGTAGGAGCGTGCGGAGAAGGCTTGATGAGCGTAAAAAGAAGGTTGCCTTTGGTAAGGTGGCTCGCAACACCGGGAAAGCAGCTGGGTCATGACCTCACTTTGGACCTCGCCACGGATAAATGAGCTCTGCGGAGATTCGATTCTATTAACAATAACTATCCGCCAAGATATCCGAGCAACACCATCCTCGTAAAATTGTGCTCTCCTCTCCTGCTGGATAAACTAGGAATCAAACTCCTTTAAATTACAGCTCGCATTCGATCTGAAGCGTTCCAAGCGCGAGAAATCCAACAAATCGTGTTAAGAGTGACTTCCATCGTCGAATGCAATAGTTTCGGAGAAAGTTTGTAAATTCAGTAGCATGTATAGCGTAGTGAGGAGTGCGGTGCCGATAGAAGCAAGTACCGTAAATAATTCGACGGCAAAGGATTGCACTGCGGATAGCAAATAAATCAGATTCGATGCGACGTGATCCTATTACCGCTAAGTTCTATGATTTATCGTGCTCCTAGTATCGATGCATCAATAGCGGCAGGACATAGAGACCTTTTACTGGTGCACACCTCGCTGTTTGCCACACATATCGATTACTTAATAGATCACAAGCTTTTAATTACTGCTCGTGAAAGGAAAAGCACCGAGAGGAAATACATAGCACACATAACTTCAGGGATTGAAGCTCAAAGGCGAAACATATATGAGGAGGTATTTTTGCGTAGTGATATTTCAGACATTTTTAGAATATGAGGAGGTATTTTTACGTACTGATATTCCAGACATTTTTTCTCGAAGCACAATATTAGCAATTAGTCTACAGCAAACGTCAAAGGTTAATTTTTCAACTGACATAAAATGCATGCCACATCTTCCAAGTATAATTTAGTAGATGTGCTAGTTTTTTTCAATATCCCCCTGAAACATATTCTAGGAAATGTTGAGACGTGACAGTCAACGAATACCTTTTCGCATGTAGTATAAAATTTTCCAAATTTTTCAACTGAAATTAAAATTTGCTAATAGGAACACACGATATGCAAGGAGGTATTTGTCGACTGTGACATCAGGACAATTCCTGGAATTTCAGTGACATCTTAAATTCCTGGAGTTTCTCTGACGTCACGAATATCCAAGAAATAGGACTTAGAAAATTTCAGCATATTGTCCGAAGATGATGCTTGAATTCTTCCGAAGGCGGAACAATTCCGAAGGTATGCAAGAGACCTATGGAGAGTCTATTTCTAAAGTATCGATACAGTTTATTTTATTTATTTTATTTATAGTATAATAAATCGTTGTTGCTATAAATTCTGCAATTCGTTAGGGTTTGACCTCTAGAAAGATGCATGGATGCAACATTTTACGTGTACAGAGAAACGAGATGAAGCGAAAACAAGATTTTGTTATTTCTATCCCAAACATAGTGAAAATCTACGATATGTCCTTACATGTCGTGTCTAGTGCAGTTGCAGAATACAGTGTGGAATCCAGTGATTTTACGTATTATTCGACGGGAAATTGTAGAGGGCATGCCAGCGAAATGTCCAATAATCTCTTCATTTATTACAAGCGATACATTCTAATACAAGTGCCATCGTGAAAGATATTACCAGTATTGGACTCGAAATTGGCTAGTTAATTTTACTCTGCACTTCGAAGCGGAGTGGTAACGTCATAAATCCAATACGCCGCTCTTATTTTTCGAAATACCGACAGAGACGTGGATTCGCGACTATCCTTCGCATAACTCCATTAAAAATAACGACCAGCGATTCATTGGCCTAGCAACAGTGCGAGTGAAAAAGAGGGAAACGAAAGGGGAAAGGCAGAGGGTGAAGGTGTGCAATGACACGCGTTACAGTGGAAGTGGGCAGGTCACAATGTCGTTCGCCGAGGATCCATAACTGTAATCCAATGGCAGGCTGTCGGCGACGTGTTAAGCAGGCGAAATAGGTGCATCGTGCCACTCCGCTGGCGACGCGGCGGCAGGCAGGCAAAACCAAGCCAAAAATAGCAAGGCAAGTCCTGCTGGGTGAAACAAATTAACTTGGCTCACGTCGCGTCGGCCTGCGAGCGCGAGCGTGCACATGCACTCTCCTGTATAGTACAGTCGAGAGCGCGCGTGGCTACGAGGTGATGCGAGACACGCATAACGCACCAATGCTGACACGGACGCCATCCGATTACAACAGAGCTGCGTTCTCGGCTAACGAAGCGATCCACGCTCTCACGGAACGCCGTTTATCGGAAGCGCACCGGCTGACTTCCCGTTCGAAAAATGCCCCGAACGGCGCGGCGGCGGCGAGCGCGCCTCACAAATCCATTAAATGTTTGATGAAAACATTAGCCGGCTCTCCTCCGGGTGGTAGAGCGCGCGGTTGCGAGCCACGCTTTTCAGTTTTTCATTCGACTCCTGGCAAAAATCGTTCTTCCCCCTCTATCGAAAAATCGAAATCGACCGAGGAAATGAAAGTACAGGTCTTGGCTTTCCTCGCTCGAACGTTAGAGGCTTGGCTGTGTTCGTTGCCATCAAATTTAAATACGTGCCCGCAGAAAATATAAAAAGGCTATACCAAGTAGGCAAAGGCACAATCGTTACTTATGCATCGTGAGGTGCCAGAGCTCGCAACTTCTGTGGAAAGCATCCTCGGTAAGAACGCGAGGAAAAGTTGCCAGCTGGATTCACGCTTGCAACAGGAAGATAAGCGGGATGACATAACTTGGAACGCACGCCACGTAAACGCGCGAGGACTTTTTTCGTGTTCTACACGGCGCATCGCACTCCGGAGAATCGTGAAATCTCGTAAATCCATTTAAACCGAATGACGCTCCTATGAAAGGACGGTTTCATTTCCCCACAAAAAATCCAGTCACCGTGTACTTTCTCTCCCTCTCTCTCTCTCTTTCCTACTGCTTTTTCCTCGAAAGCGACATTTTTCTCGCCTTCCTGCTTCCCCTCCTCCTCCATCGCAGATCTACCTTCGAATAAATCCCGTCCGACCTTACACCAGGTAAAGACCACGGAAGTAGAGAATACACGTTTATCGCGGTAATTCAAGACGATCAACTTGGGATATTGAAATACAGGCCTCTGCCAGCAGGTAAGTAGCGGGATGAGTGTGTGTTGCCGTAAAAGTCGCCAGGAACTGGGCGATAAAGAAGAAAGCGCACCGGGGAAATCGGGCTCTCAACCCCTTCGACGCTAATAATAAAAGAAGCGCCTTTAAAATAGCTACGATGTATACTTCGAGCTTCCCCTTTCCCTCCCTCTCTCTCTCACTCTCTCTCTCTTTCTCTCTCCTCGGCAACGGCCTACTTAAGGTATCAATGAGGTTGATGGAATGGGAACCAAGCCTGAATCAACGAAGCCCTCGAATGTCGAGGAGCACTTTTCACTCTTGGAGTAAACAAGAGGTAAGAAGCCCTATCGCAGCGAATGGGTCGCGCGCTCGTCTTATTCCCTCAAAACAGCGAGGCCCCTTGAGCGACACTTTGTACACTTTGGAGCAACTTCTTACTCAAAGGAGAAAAGTGAAGGAGACTGGGAGCAGGCGCGGCAGGGACACCAGGGTTTAAGTCAATGCCAGGAGGAGTGACATTCACGTCTCTCGTGGAGCGGATAAACGTCTAGCTCGGCTCGAATCAGGCGAACGTGTGATGCCGCCCGATTTATTGGTAGCTAGCTGGCGGCTGGTTGGTTGGTTGGTTGGTTGGTTCGCTAGCTGACTGTCTGGCTGAGTGACTAAGAAAGCAGGGTGGATTGCCGACGAGTTAGAGGGAAATGCAATGGCTGTGCTAAATGTAGAAGGTGCCGAGAATGGTATAGACCCGCTAAAAACCCGTTTGAAGCGTTAAAACAAGTGCTCGGTTGCACACACGCCTGATGGGAAAGAGAAAAGGGAATATCTTGATGCAGTGGCCCTCTTCGAGCGAGAAAGCAACAGCAGCAGCAGCAGCTGCTAGCACGGTGTGGCGCACCCCACACTGCACGGACACGTCGTCGTCAACCATTTGCAGCTTTCTAGGGCTCCGGCTTTTCAGACCTTTCTGAATCCCACGTCACTCGGAACAACGCGGCAGAAACCTCCTCCGCACGGATACTCCGTCGCTTTGTGGCCTGCGCGCCACAAAGGAGGCCGCCAAAGTTTTTCGACAGCTTTTATCAAGATGCACCGGAGCTCTCTATCTTCGCGGAAGTGGATAGCGCTCCCGAATGTGCAACACTCCTTTTACCAAGCTTTACTCCCAGTCTGCTGCTCCGCTTGGATTTTCAGTTCCGTTTCATCTCGCGGCCCATGTAATCCGCCGCTAATTCGGATCACGAAGCCGGGATCGTGAGGTGGAATAAATTACCGCTCTAATTAAGTATTTCGAGGGTCGAGCTTGATCCCGTCGGTTCTCGAAATTGAACCGATCCTGCGTACCAATTGGCTGAACAATACCAGATATCCGCAACCAATGCGTCAAGGCTAGAGATCCGATTGATATTACACTTTCAGACAAATTACCCATGTTTCGTGTGTAGTTCTCTCCCCGGCGTTCAAGCCCCGACCAACGGGATGACTCCAGACAGCCAGAAGCTGAAGGGGCGGATCAGGACAATTCACTTTATGCGGCTGATTCACGCTAAGTCATCCCGACAAGGCCGATCCCCCAGCGATAACGGCCAAACCACATCAGCCCTATTTCATATTCCAGATGAAACAGAGACCCAAGATTCCCGAGTGGGCGACCCGATCGCGATTACAGTATACGGAGCAAGTGTTGGCAAAAACGATCAGAGCTAGCTCGAGCCCATCTAGCGAGAGATAGGAAAGGAAACAAGGACTGGGGTGTCTCCTGATCTAATCCCCTGCTAGTCCGTGAAGTTAAGGAACAAGTAGAGTACAAGGCCCGAGCCGCTCGTGTCTAGCGTAACTGCTGAGGAAGGCGTTATAAAAGCCCGAGGGCTAAGGGCTTAGGGGGTGGCTTTCGTTATCGCGGTTAAATGGGTTACGCTCCATGCAAGGCGAAATCAGGGCTGCTGGCACTGCCCGTTACCAAGTTCCGCTTCTTATCACAGGGCGGCTTCTTTGTCGCCCGGCTTTGTCCCGTGTGTGCCGCATTGTACCTGGCGATTTCGTGGCGGGGCGAGCGCGTATTCAGCCGCGTGCACTCCTGCAATTCGGTGTACGTATGGTACGCTGTCGCTCGGTGAACGGACCACTTACTCTCGTCGACGACGCCCGGGTCACACGACTCTCCGTGAACTCTTGATTGCGCCTCGAGCTTCGTCGACCGTAAAGCAGAGTGGCGATCGCGTCGCTGGCTGGCTGGCTGACTGGCTGGCTTGCGTGATATCTCTGCCGAGGTTGGTCGCCCTCCTTCCGCCCGAAGTAATCGTATCAAGGAATCGCGGCCCGATGACTATTGAAAGCCGTGTGCGGAGCAGCTTGTGTGTACCTGTGTTAGACACACCGAGAAGTTCTCCGAGCGGCGCAGACACGTTGCATTGTCGCTTACAGCTGGGAAGCTGTTGTTCTCAATTGTACGTGGCTCGACCGGTGTGCTAAGAGAGAATACCTCCCAGTAGATTCAGTCGGTAAGAATTCATCCCTCGACTTTAAATCCTCGTCGGTGCGTGAAGTTCACGGGCAGCGACAACAGAGAGACGATGAAAACGCACACAGAGTATAAATCGCCCGGGGGATTTGCGAGGGAGAAACGTCGACGGGACGCTCGCCGAGCGTGTCTATCGCCGATGCAACAATGTGCTCAAAGGGCGTTTGTTTCAAATGGCTTACACTTGTCACTGTATGCACCGGATGCAACATTAATTTGATGCTTTTTCGTTTGACGTCTATGGCCGGACGCAACTGAATCAAAACCCTCCGGGGGGAGGAGGAACGCTCGCGCGCGCACGCTCGTCCATCGTGTGTTGCACGGCGATCGCGCAGCAAGACAAAATATTGCGGTGTGCACTCGCGAAATTAGTTGCGGCAAATGCGAAGCAGCAACAGCGACCTCGCACAATGCATTTACCCAAGCGCGAACAGTGCGCGCGCGATGTCTGTAGCTCCGAATGCGCTTAAAACCGAAAAGCCCGGCATATTCTGTCAATGAGTGCGGCGAACACACTCGACCATTGGCAGGTACGCGCGCCAACCTCAATAAACTTTTTGCCCAAACCACCGGGCGAACGTATTATTTACACATTTGCGAGCGGATTCAATAATTCCGGGGAAAACTGTCATCTCTCTCTCCCCCCCTCTCTCTCTCTCTCTTTCTCTATGTGCCTCCGCTCGATCGGCGACAAAAGCGAATGTTGAAAACCGCGGGAATAAATCGGCACATAAACCATGCTAGCCGGTGCACAATCCGTGGAATGGATGTGCATGTGTGCTGGTTGCAAAGGCCCGAACGTGCGCGCCGCTGAATGCTTCCAGCTGGAAGGGCGTGCAAAGCTCGCAATTAAATTATAGCAGTTTAAAGAAGCGGAGCCTGTCGAGCGTTACGACTATCCTCAAGAGTGCATGCCCTCGTCCTCGAAAGGAAAAGGGAACGAGGGAGGGAGACGGCGAGTCGGCTGTGTTCAAACATTAAATCACTCCTTTCCGTTTCCTTCCTTTTGTCCCACGGCTCCTTTTGGGCCATCGGAAAGAAAACTTGGGGGAGCCCAGTGCCAACTCGAATTCAGAGCTAAAATATATGTACATCGACCAGAAAACGGGAACACAATCTCGCACAAGTGGTGCACACCGACGATTCCCTTTATATATCTATTACGAAGACCTCCTAAACATTGCGCCTCCCAGCCTTATTTTCAAAGAGCTTAGCGTAATGATTCAACGGGGTAGTCCCTCCAACTATATGAAATAGAAATTGCTACCAATACGCTCGCCGGCGGGCCTGTTTCCAGCACTCAGGGTCCGCCTTCCTTTATTTATAAGCGCATAGTGCTTATCGGAAAGCACTTTCCCCGGAATGCGCACGGACATATGTTTCTACCCTTATGTCCTTCATATCTCTATACCTATCCTGGAGGTCTGGCACAGCAGTCCCCAAGGAGAAATATCATCTTGCCACTTCTCCATGAAAAAATTTAAACGTCTTCGTTTTCCCTCTATTTTTAATGAAAGTAACGCATTTCTCGTCTAAACGGATGGCATATCAATCGCTCTATCATTAATATTTATCCTTCGAGCGTCCAATACCGAATGGCAGAATTACTGGACCAGTGAATTCGCAACGGGCCGGCTTAGGGTGGAATTTCCAGGAGAATCGAAGAGCCTCACTAGCCATGAACTACCTCCTTCTACCTTATGGCGTAATTATAATTAATTCCGCCAAGCGAATGGTTAATATCGTTTCAACGATGCTCTCAAGGAGAGCAGGTTGATTTACGGTGGATTTAATATCCAAGCACTTACCCACTGTCTAGGACGGCGGGCGCCCGGCGCTTTCAGTAGGAACGGACGGGCGTAGTCAGACGGCCGTAGGTCGCGCGTGCTGTTTCGCAATTATTAGGTGAAACACTACGCTTCTTTTGCTAGCGGGCCCTCGAGCTTCTTTTTATTTAAAATTCAAATACGACGCCGCCGAGACGCTCTTCCACCGGGGCCACAAATAACCGGTCGGCGCATTATAATGCAAATTCGAGTATGAATATTATATAAAATCGTAGTGTCACAATACTGCTCAGCGGGGCCTCATGGGAGAGAGTATGGAAATCGTGGCCACTCGTGCCACGCTTTTACTCGTCCACTCATCGACTCCCTTTTTCCCCCACCCCCGCTCCTCTTCACCCACTCATTCTCTCTCTCATTCTCTCTCTCTCGGTCTGCCCTTCCCTGACTAACCCTTCATCGCGGCATCGATTGCCAGGAGAACTCGATCCCGTAAGTAACAATGCCCGTGTAAAGCGTACGTATACCGTTCCCTCTCTGGAGCAATTGCACGTCGCACGGCCAGGGGGGAGCCATTTACATGAGTCACGGAAGCCAGGACGCCCGGCGATATCCAGCTTTTCGAGCCGCCGCGCGCCGCACCGTGGCCGCCGCCAACGCCACCGTGGAACTTCGCCCATTATGGCAGAGAGATTTTTACTCGGGGATTCCGGGGCTGCGACTGATAGCCGCGTAATACAATGGCCACCTCATCAACCTGAACACATTTCAGCCCTCTCACTCGCTCTCACTCTCGCCGTTAACGCTCAACATGAATGACGAGAGTGAATTTCATCATATGCGAACGAGCCCGACGATGTCAAACCAATATCACGCGATGAGCAAGTACCCTATTATCGCGTGGATTCCACCGCCTGATAAAAACAGCCCATTGTTTCTCGCACTATCTTTCTCTCTCCAGGAGCGGCTGTATTCCGATGAGTTTACACGAACGGCAGCGGTGCGCGCCCGGAGAGCTAAAGTTCGTATGGAGCGATACAAGGACGGGGGAGGGTACACGTTGAGCCGGATACGTGTACTTCCAATCGATAATCGCCAGCTATTGCCGGGCTCTCTTATTTCAATAGCGAAGTCATTGTTTGCCGAGGCTTTAATCGACGAATGTACAACCTTCCGCTGCGGCATCTAATAAGCCCGCAAAACCCAGCTAGAAACTGCCACCGTGTGCCTGCGCTGCGGTGCACTGTATCACCGGGCAAGCCGAGCGTTGGCCAATATTACAGAGTGCGGCGTCGGTACTTACTCGAGGCGACGGATACTCTATTTACGCGAATCATAGGCCCCTGACTGGTAAATACTGAGGCGAGCTTGTGTGGCCAATGGGGAGAGGCCGAGCTGCATTCACGTGAAATGGAGGCTCTAGGTGAGATACAGATCGGCAGGCGTCCGACCCCCGGTATGTCCAGGGAATCTCTGGCATTGTCATTGATTGCGACCGCACTCTATGAGGACCTGGGTACACACACGCCGCGTGACCGGAATGCTACAATGCCCCGAAAGCCCTATCGTTGTTGTCACTCGCCCAAGGGGCCACTTTCCACTGGCTAACCAATTTTCTCTCTTTTTTTTTTTAATGCGCAAATCGAACCCGTCCACAGATCGTCCTGTTACAAACTATCGGCAACTTCTCACCGGCGGCAGAGACTCTGCTGGGAACTCGGCACTTGGCCCGCAAACTCAATACCGAGTACTAATTCCTCGGTCACTTAATTAACCCCTGAATGTTCGATGTGCCAAATCCTGGTGCGCCGTCTGCTAATCGCGCGCTTATGCCCCAAGTATCCGAAAACTATGCGATAAGTTCGCGACGAGTCTTCCATCGCGCGGTGTAGAAATGGACGCGGTAAGCTGCGGCTAAAATCAACAGTACTTAAAGCAGCGAGCGACAGCTGTGCATGACATCACGATAATATACATATAACTAAACTATCTTTGCTTATCTTCAATTAATCACATAGGGAGCGTTCGAGTATGCGACAGTCGTCTACATCCAAAGAACTAGAATCACCTTTCACACTTCTAACCCGAGTTCGAGAAGCGAGCGGAGTACCCATTGATGCCCAGGCCACGTAATCCAAAAGCGGGAGAACTGTGGCGCAGTTCCGTTCCCCAAGAGTCTCAAGGTAAATGGGCGAGTGCGGTCTCGGGAGTTGGGTAAAAATGTGCAGGAGATATTTCGGGGAAGGGATGGCGTGTCCTGGAGGGGATGGGGGGTTGGTGCGTCTCGGCGGGACCGAGGATGAATTCGCAGCTCGCGCTAGAGGAGGAGAGTGTAGCGGAAAAATCTGTGTAAACGAAGGAAAAAGCGGGGGCGGCGGTCGTTCGTGAATGGCCCTGGGGAATATCGTGAGCCAGTCGATAGAAGGACAAGTCAGGGCAGGGCAAACGGCAGGGACAGCCACGGCAGAGGGCAGGAGAACGGCGAGTGAATACAGGAGAGTGTACTTGGATAAAGAGAGAGAGAGAGAGAGCGGAGGAGCCGAGAGAGAGAAACCGAGAACCTGGTGAATCATCGGGTCACGCGACCAAGGCAAACCCCCTTTGCGCCGACGGGCAACGTGGCTGGCACTCTGGTACCAAGCGGTACTACTCTCCCTTAACCTATCCTAACCTCATACTGGAGACGGAAACCTCCTGACGACCCCCTGCGACCCTACCCCCTGCCCTCCTGCTTCACCTTTCCACCTTCACCTACCCACCCTCCCTCTCGCCCTTTTGCCCGCTGCGTCCCCTCGGAGCATTGTCCCTCGCACTCTCTCTCACCCCTCGCGAAGCCGCCCAACCAAATTCTTCTCATTGTCTGCTTTTTCTTCTATCTGCGATCCAAGCGGGTTTTCTACGGGGAACACTTGGTTATTCGCGGCGACCTTACTTTAACGCTGCTCCCTTGCTTCCTTTCCTCCTGCACCCCCCACTCCTTCCCGCCGAGAATCATTTTCTGCGGAGCGCGCATCCTTCCGTCCGCGACCCAGGTGCATCCGTTTCCTGCCAACTATCTTTACCGATTATCGACGCTCTACTCTGCGTTCCTTCCTCCTACGATAACCCAACGATGGAGATGTTTTATGCCTTTTGCTTACCCGTTTCCGTTACCTGGCCTGGCCGTTACCCCGGACTCCCGTCGCGTCCGGGATATTGGCGGTACGGTGATGACACACTCGCCGCAGACTCCCGCTTGCACAATCGCTCTTTCGCGGCACGATTGATCTCACACTCTCTCGCTCTTGCATTCTCTCACTTCTCTCTTGCATTCTCTCTCTCTCTCGCTTTAGCAGCAGCACACGGAAGCTGGCAGTACCGCGATGTACATGTACACAGAGATTTAGTCTCCGATAGAGGGAGAAGTGCCGGTGGCCCTCGGGTGCAGGCAATAACTTTTTCTAATCTCGCGAGTGCCGTTTTTTACGAATAGGCGCGATTAAAGTTATCTGGGCGAGTTTATGGCTGAAGGGATGCTAACCGGCGTGTGTACTCGGCTTGTGCGCAGTGCTCGGGGTAGTGAAGGATGCGGAGCTGCATTTCGAACCCGATAGAGCTCTCTTCCCCGTGGCCGCAAGTAGGTGTGTACGTGAGAGGAACGCGCTCGCCCGACAATTACTTACACGTAAACTCGCTCTCAAGCCATTGAAATGGGGGGGGGGCGGGCGAGCAGAGCCTGGCGGGAGTGAGCCAGGAGAGTGAGCCGAGAAAAAAAGAATCGCTCGGAAACGTTTCAGCGTCAAATGGCACGCGCGTACTGTTGAGGCGACTTTGCGGTATGGGTGAAACCGTACCTCCGCCCACTTCACCTGGGGGAGGAAGAGAGAGGAAGAGAGAGAGAGCAAATAAAAGAAAACAGTCTAAACGAATTGCCGTAGACATTTTCAAAGGTCTCGACGGTGCATTTAGCTCCCGTTTCAAACATCCACCGGATCCATAAACGGATAGGTGTACATTGACTCGCCGGAGACTCGGCACAGAACCCGACGATCAAAGTACGCTGACTCTCTCTTTCTCGGTGTTCCATACTGGTGTACACGCGGCAGCAACGGCGGCGACGATGACGACGGTAAAAGAAGGCCAAAAACGTCTGTCACACCTCGTCGAGTTTAGCAGAGGACAAGTAGGACGAAAGATACGGAATGTATTCCCACGGCTCGCGTTCAGCGATTACGGTGGCAAATGATTCACTCGTACTAACTTCAGTAATAAGAAATCCCCCCTCGACTCGTAACGAGTCCCCGAAACTCCTCCCTTACACGTACCTTACATGCATATATGTATGTGTAGTTTATAGCCCGAAATCGTTCATCCTGAATTCACCTCGGCGTAACTCCGCCAGAAATGTAAAGCAAGTCATAAAGTATCGTTTTTCCATCTCATATATTAAAGATACATATATCCGAGCCATGTGTTCCACATAACCCGTACCCGTTGTGTGCCAGACTTTTTCCTCAGCTACCTTCGTGTATAAAACGCGCCGCTCTCTAATGCACATATACACGCGAGCAAGAGTGTGCGTCCAAGTGAGAAACTCTGTGATGGTCGGAACTAATTACTTTCGCGTCTCGCGGCTAATCTTGACCACTACTTGCCGCCGGCCGGATTGTATAGTGTCCCGCACCAATTTATAACTAGGTCCTGCTGGCCGCTAAGAAACCGCACGAACAGGTAAACCAGCGGTATTGTGTCGCCGGCATTCATAGCCTGCGGCATTAGCGGCGGATGATGTAATTAGAGGTACAATTAATTTTGCTTTCGCGCGATAAAGCTAATAGCCGATGTACAATGCGGCAAACGGTCGCGCTGTGTGCTGGTGCTGCTCGTCATCTCTCTGCGGATTGGAATTGCGATCTCTATGTAGGAATGTGTGCACTCCGGCAGGGAAGAGCGTGGCGGCACAGGGAGACTATGCAGATTCGATAACGACGGGAAGAAAAGCACCGGCGGGGCTAAAGTTGATAAATATGTATTAACTTTGGCCTGACTACTTTAACTACCCCTTGGATATTGGAATCCGCGGCAGTTACGATTCTATTAAAACCGCCGTCCCGGAAATCATTACTACAATGGCCCGCTCTCGTGCGCCGTCCAACTTTATTATCAATAGGGGCAACCGACACTGGGGGCTTCACTCATTCCCTTGTTTTCCGAGACATAGAATTCTCCCTCTGTCTCTCCTTCGGTCTCACTCGCTTTCGCCTCTGGCCAATGCAGCTTCCAGCGATACTCGCTCGATCTTCCTACACTATTTATCTCCGTGATTCACCAGCAAAGTGTGTATGTATCGATTGTATTCCGTCTGTCCTCTGTCGGCGTGTAGTCGGCCGTGAGTCCCTTAGTCTCGTGCGCGCGCGCGCGCTGATAACGCTCCAAGGATTCAGAGAAATGTACCGTGATAAAGAGAGTAACGAATAAAGGAGAGGAAGGTCGCGCAGACTGGGCTCTTATCTGTCGAGACACACTTTCGAGTTTGTCTTTCGCGTAATCGGTCAAAAGCCAACTGAGCATGCTGGCGCGCTTCATCAGCCAAAGTGCAACGCGCGTTGAGATGTGCAGCGCGTGCTCCTGGCACGATCACTTATCTTCGCCGAGAGAAAACGCGGGTCCACTTTGATTCGAGATAAGACGGTTTATCGGATTCAGCCGCTCTCAAGTACGGAGCGTATGCCGACTCTCTGTCACGTGTCTCGTTGAGTTTTACGTGAGGCATTATTAAGAGGGCTGGGAAGGAGTCGGTGGCGAGGTTGATGCGCCCCGACGCCAAGTACAAATCCTAGCCGACTCGTACGGCAACCTCGAGGGACGACCTCGAAATGACGATTGCTTGATCCGTCAGGGGCTCGCCTGTTTCCCCCTGCCTTTACGACCGCGCTATAGTTATACAGCTGCGCACCGAGGGGAGCGCGAGCGCTAAGGAAATGGGAAGCAAGACCGATACTCCGACGCGAACTTACCTTCCCCGAGGAGCAGGCACTTTGCGGTCGACGAACTTGTACGATCGCCATCGCCCTTGATACTATAATACACCACTGGAAATTCTAATGGATTGAAGCCGTCCAAACTACACTCAGACTGCCAGCAAAGAACCTATTATATTAACAGTTGAAACACTTTTTCTTTCAGGCAGCTCCTATCCGCTCTATGCGAGGTCAGAAAACCCAAAGTCATTTCAAGCACTGCACCTGCCGCTCAAGTAGGTACTAGGCATTTGGAGCGAATTAAGAATATTCTCGGCCACGGTTCCTTGATACAAGCCAGAGTGTAAACCGGTTCAGAAGCGAGCGTCAATATTTTCCTGGCGGGGAGGAGAACGAGAGAATGAGAGAGCGAGAGCGTCGGACGCTTCGAAACTCGTTCTCCGGAGCCATCTCCGTGCTTCCTTCCCCTTCTAGGCGTTATTTATCGTTTCCGGCATTATCGCGGCCGGGCTCATCGCAATGCGGGCATTTCGACGATTGTCTCTGAAATATCATCGCGATTCTCGACGCTACGGCGAGCAGGAGCGCGGCTGGTTCTCTGTGCGTGTAAATACGTAGACGGAGGCTCGCTTTATGATAGCGAATGCACCAGGCTCAAGGATATGTCGGCGAAGGACCACAAAGAGCAAAGAGAGCAGCAGGAAAATCGAAAGAGCAGCAACTGCTAAGAGAAGGACCGAAGCAAAGAGGCAGAGGCAAACTTGAACGGATGCAACAGCAACTGAGAAAGAGAAAGCAAGGAAGACAGAGAGATGAAAACAGGACAAGTCTCCTCTCTGTAGCGGCGCACTGTCACGAATTGCCTTGCTTTCCTGGTGCACACACCGCAAGCAGCAGCAGCCAGGAGAGCGAGCAGAGTGCACACACGCCTATGCATCCGTACGTATGCACAATACGGTGCACTCTGCTCAATTCGAAGTCGAGTCAGGGTCCACAACCAGTTTCATCTCCTCCCCCTTTGCCGCCGCCGCCACCACCGTCGCCACCACCGTCGCCGCCACCGCCGCCGCCACCGCTCGCTCGGATCCACTATATTTCTTTCCCTCGGAGCGATGCGCGGCGCACCGTGCCCGCCTGTACTTCAGCCGATGTCGCTACGAGAGGGATGCTGCTGCTCCATTCTGCTTTACCTTATACTTCCCCTTCTTAAAAGTTAAGAGACGTCGGTTGCCTCCGGGCGTTAGATTGCTGTGGTCTCAACTAAATCGAGTATCGAAGGAACGCTTGTAAGTCATTGTGCGACAATCCTCGAGGACACATTACGGGAGAGTGGTCGCTTGCCGCAGTGCGTTTTGGAGGGCGCGTATGACTGATGGATCAAATGCAGTGGTTCGCTAATTTCGTGCGGAATCCATTAACCGATTGATTACTGACCGAGTATAGGGCTCGCGGTGAGTGGTAACGTCGTGTTCGGCAAGCGAATGCCAATACAGGCTGGAAGCGAGAGCGCGATCTCCATTGCGGCCAGCTCCATTAGCCGGCCAGCAATTAACCGCATCGACGACGACGTAACACCGCTTCTCTCCTGCGCGCTTCCTGCATTTCCTTTACTTTCTCCGCCGGCCGATAATAATTAAGATATTTGCGCGAGCCATGCATTACCGTCTGCGGAGAGTTTCGCGCGGACTCACAGGCGGAAGTCATCGGCACTGATGCCGATGCCAGGCTGCACTTTAGATCCCAGATAGAGCTGGACCGGCGAGCTATCCCGAGGACCCCTCCGGAAATCCTTGCGGTGTCAGCAATTTTTTTCTTATTTTATCGGGAATATCTTTCGGCATGGCAACTCTGATACATAAGCTAATCTCATGCTTAATAAACGTTGATTGAACCAACCACCTTCTAGAAAAATCCGAAATCATTTCGCCTCAAGTAAAACTGGGCGCGTATTACGGATCCTCGATCAATTGATGATTTACTAGAAGTAAGTACAGTGTTCTTATTTGATGGGTAGTTGTGATATCAGTGATATCAACATCATCTAAATTATTGTTAGAGAAAAAACTCGACGTTAAAGAGGTTCCTAAGATTGAGTTTTTTCTTCGGTGCCGATAGAAACAGCTATTTAAAGATCCGTTAAATCGAAGTTGGAACGATCGAAGTCCAATCGGGCTCCAATGACACGTTCTTTCACAATCAGTCGACCGGTTAAAGAGGCCTCGTATGTTCGCCGAGGATAGCACATACATATTCGACGGTGTAGGCCCGTCATTAAACGCTCTTTCACGAAATACGTGTCACGATCTCGGAACTATTCGCGCCTCGAAACTCACCGTTGGTTGAGTGAATTTCGAATCGCGGAGTTGAAACCCAGTCAGAGGGAGTACGACGCACTATTCAATGAGGATCGCGAAAGCCACAATTAAGAGTTAGCACATCGGGAAACTATTTCACAGAACACGGTGAGCTCGTCGCTTACGACACCGACACGCGTACCAATCGCGGCGTAAAATAGCTCCAAGCTGGGACACGTCCAACGATGACTATGCAGGACGATTCATCGTACGCCTTTCATTAATGACGGACCGGCCTTCGTGGAATTTTTTCCTTCGCAATCTATTGCGCCGGAGCTTGTGCTGGATCACTCGTAAAGAACAAAGTCGTATGCAGGACTGCTTGGAAAGAATGGCGCGGAGACACTCTTAGAGAAGTGGGAGGAATGACGAATAGAAGGGGTGCAACCGACAAGCAAGTAAGCACCGAGAGTTTTTCTGAGAATGACAAATATTCTCGATTATCTGCCAGTGAACGACTACTTATTGCATTGTCGGCGGAGGCTCTCTGCGAGCGGAAGGGATTGGTCTTGGCGAAACGGTACGGCGTACCAGGTCGCATCGAAGGAACTGTCCGAGAGAGATCTATCATTAACGTGTCGATCACCCCGAACTGCCTGCGATGCGTCTACTACTAGGGTAGCCCATCAATTTTTATCTCCATCGATTTATCGGCGGACGAGCTCTCGCTCGCCTTCCGTTCATGCTCGAGCGCCGCGAGTAGATCGCGTTCCACGTGCGCGTAGAGCATGCCGCTACCGAAGTGTAATGACTGCTTTATGCTGGCCATGCAAAAGAGAAAAAATACTAGCACTTGCCGCTGTATAGGCCTCAACGACCACGATATATGCATAGTTGTAAGTTGCAAAGGACGCTGAAGATTTTACTCGGACGATTCTCAAGTAAAAGTCCGAGCCTATCACGCCGACAGGCGGCAATATCATAGTCGTAAAGTGGCAAAGAAAATCAGGGTCCGCTAGGGGTGTAATAAAACGAACGTTTAATATATTACCGGGGAAACGCTCGTTAAACGGCAAGGCTCCTCGGGTTGGCCAAGGTATAATCTGACGGTAACCCGGGCCCCTGGCAAAACCTATGCGCGACACCTTGCTAAAGCTGGCGTATCAGTCAGCGTCAAGGTGAATCAACACGCGCTGCATGGCGGAAGGAGAGAAGGCGAATAGAGAGCGAGCGGTAGGTAGTTGCCGGTGGTGGGCGTGCTGGCAATGGAGAAAGAAGATGAGCGAGCACCCAGAGCGAGAAAGCCGCTCGCCGCCGGAAGGTGACCTCAATTATGAATACAATATTTTTGCTGGAAGGACAAGCACCGGATGATCATAGATCACAGGCGGTCCGATCTATCAGCGGATTAGAATTCCACGGCTGGAGGAAATGAGCTCGTTGTCGTGAAAGCAGAGAGATATACGGCTCTGAATATAATAAGCGCTCACCCAGTGTCGATCGACGAGCGACCGTTTATCAAGTTCTCCCGTACCAATCTCTTCCCCCAGGATTCACCCTCCTACCGCCGAGAGCTAGTCATCTTTGCCCGAGCAACCAAGGAAACGCATCTTCCCCGCTCTCACGGAAGTTTTCGTTGCATGATGGCCGCGCGAGATGGAACTTAGTCTCTCACCAGGGCCCCGGCTCTATAACTTGAAATGGGAACTCCGCCGTCCAAGTAAAATATTAATTTGATATTACCGCAAACTCGACGGTGGGTTAAGAATCAATTCGACGGCTGAGCTGAGACGGTAGTACCAATGCAAACCACAAATCTATCGTTGCAAAGGGATCCAGCGGGGATTTCGAAAGAGCACTCTGTCAAAACGGCCTGTAATAAGACGGCAGGTTAATAATGGTGTCGCCGAGATTTTTGTAACTTTCCATTGCTCGCGGTAGCTCATCTTATGATACGAGAGTTGAAGTTTTACCCATCCTTTCTCGTCGCTGCTTGCCCGTACTCTGTTATTTCAATCCAATCGCGGCAGATCCGGCCGAGCTCGAGCTGTAAACGTGCTACAAATAACAATGGGCGAGTCGTCCGGCAGATCGCGGATGATTATTCGCGAATGACGATCAAACGAATGCGGTCGGGCACGGGACGGCGGAGAGTAACCGCGCGTGACGAGAAAATTGCATTTGATCGAGGAATTAGTGGGATATTATTGCGTTAAATATCATTACCGTGAAAGCAAGAAATGTCGGGGATCGGGAGAGAGAAAGGGAGAGAGAGAGAGACGGAGAGAGGGAAATGCCCTAATTAGTTTCACTAGTATACTCACGCGCGTGTATCATTCGATAATCGGAAACAACAATCAGATTCATGTTGCCCGCAAACGCGGTTGAATGCGCGCCACCCGTCTCACGAAACTTGTTCGCCAACCAACTGTTAATACGACAGGCTCTGACTCAAACATTAAGCCGATGCGAGTCCCGGGCCAGCTTGTCTCCTCAATTATGGAAATCGTTTTTACTCGAGTGGAAAATACCGGCTGGTTAGAGGAGTGCGTTTAAGGAGCGAACACACCTCGCATCGCTGGCTTACGCGTTACGCAGCACACCACACCCAGGCTCCACACAGGGAAAGGGAAAGTCTAAGTAGGAGCTAGTTGGCAGGCTGGAAAGGAAATGAAACTGCAAAACGCTCTGTCGGCCCATACGAGTGAGAGCGCCGCTCGAAAACGCAACCGTTTTCTCCATAATAGCCCAAGCAGGCATTATTAGACTATGTGGCAAATTATGGGCCCTCGCGGGGCCTCGCCGGCTGATTGCAAAAATTACCCTTTTCAATCACGGCCGCCAGTTACGAATGAGAATGGGTCTGAGGGAACCCGTTCCTATAAAGTGTTTCCCGATAGCCGGCGGGCCCAATTGCAGAGCGATTCCCGCCGCAAAAACAGTTCGGACCACCGCGCCGCCCGACGAGAAGAACGAGCAGAACCGGAGGACGAGAGAGAGTAACGGTTGGCCGATCGGTTTAAAAGCAGACTATCACGAGATTTTTCCCTGTTACGTGACACCGACACTCGTAGCCCGCAGCTGGATTTTCCCAAGATAGACATTAGTGGCCGAAGTTCGAGAGCTCGGCTAACCACGTGGAGCTGGTACTTCCGTGTTCCCTGATAGCGAAACGAAATTCGCACCCCCCAAGGAAGCCACTCTCACCCGGTGGTCCGTGCGCGAGGGTGAGTCAGCTGGTCGGGGGTAGCTGGTGGGAGTGGCCGCAAACTACTTCACCGCTCGGTCAGCACTTTACACCCCCTTCCTCTTTACCTCCCCCCGCCGCGCAACCCTCCTCCTCCTCCTCCTCCTGCTCGTCTGCACGAAGTGTTCATGGGCCTCACTGGCCTAGATTATGAAAATAATACGAGCGCCAGCTGGAAATTAAAAGCTGTCTCACGGCGAGCTTAGCGAGCGTGGCGATCGTGGGAGAGCTGGAGCGAGAGCGGGAGAGAAGTCACTAGACCGGCACGAAGACAGTGTGCTGTTAGGTCGTACACCGCGACACATTACTGCTCCGTGTGGAGGGATCTACTTTAAGTCTGGCGTCAAGCGGTCAGCGTACGCTGAGGTACGCGGGTACAATGGGAGAGAAAATTTGCGGCACCGATTGACCGGTGGACGAACGCTCTGCTCGAGTGCGGAGCGAAGCCATAGAAGTGTGGAGTGGTTCGGCGAGAGAGCCACTCGAACTTCTACGATGGAAGGAAGCTGCTTGCAAGCTAGCCAGCCGGCGGCGGCGGCGGCTCCTGCATTAATCCAGCCTGCTATACGCATGTACTAGAGATCTAGAGAACGATGAACGGCAGGGAGTTCGCTGCCCAGGGATCTAGCTCTTCCAGGGGGAGAAGAGCGGCCGTGAGAGAGAGAGAGAGTGGGAAAGAGGGGGGGATAGAGCAAGAGTGGAGCTAGTAGAAACGGACGGTGTGTGGTACGGCGGCGATCGAGGGTGGACGAGCTCTGGGAGCGAGCGCCAGTGGAAGAAGAGTGGATCTTGCACGCGAGCTCGCGTGATCTACATTGACGCCCGTTCACGCACACTCACGCGTATATACTCGCGGTATTCATTGCCGTTCTGTATGATCCTCTCGCGTCCCTCGACCCTACTCCCTCTCGACGCTCCGTTCTCGTTGTCTTCGTCCCTCTTCTGCATTGCGGACGAACGCGGCGGGAGCGACACGCTCGACCCCGCTCCAACGCTGGAGCGAGCGAGAGGGAAGCACCGCGCGAGAAAGAGAAACGAGGAGCGCGGAACGCCACTGCGCCCCTCACGTGTAATATAGTAATAACGCGTGGCGAAGCTTTATCGCCGTGTACACGCTGGCCTCCTCTATTTATTATTCACAGTATGTCCACGCACACCAAGACCCGGCCCTGCTCGCACATGAAGAAGATCTTGTCTCTCCCTCGGCCTCGCCTCGCCTCGCCCTCCGCTCGCCCTCCGCTCGCCCCCGCCATGCTCCCAATCCCCTCAAGCTTTCGTGTCCCGGGGGAACGCGCGAGGTGTACGGGCTACAACCTGAGAGAAAAGAGCAGAGAGAACTGGCCTCCACGGATATCGCCTGAGTAGCACTGCACTACCTTCCTAGTGAACCGCTCGGCGAGCGAGCAACCTGCTCCACCACTGTCGTAGATCCACCACTCACAATGGATCGTCAGCATAGAATACTAGCCGTTTGACAACGAACATTTTTTCACTTCTCTGTTATTATGTATTATGATGCTAATTATTACAAATAGAAGAACAGAATAAACACATGGAATCTAAAATTGAAAGGAAAAGATCATTTCCGCATACGGAGAAAACAATCGTTCGCTATTGAAAGTACCATTGGTATGTTTGTACTAGGAATATAAGAAATGTTTTCTGTCGAATGCCTAGTATTTTAAGATGTCAAGCGAGTGTACTGTTCGAGGGATAATAAATTGCCCGGCACTCGATTCCACGCCGCTTACAACAGAGCCTGGCATTGCCTTGCCAGGAAGGAAGAAGAAGAAAGAGTGAGAGGGAGAAACTGCGGCACGAAGTTGTCACTTAGCCTTCCGGCGAAAACACGCTCGGCGTGCAAGTCTAAGGGAGGCTTGAAAAAAAATATGGCCAATCGATCGGCGGTGGTAGGGGCGGAGGAGGGCAGACTGTGTGGTCCAGTAGTCGGTGGCAAGCAAGAGGGTTTCTTTCCACTAAGTTTCTTGCGGCCGAGCCTTCCAACATCGGTCTCTTTGCCGACGTTCGTTATCCGGCCAGCAAAGAATATGCGCGCTGACTTTTTAACTCCCCTGTCGGCTGGAGTTCGGCTCCGTGCGCCGGATATGAAAGTCCCGGGAGCTTTAATTCATTTGGCGAGCTCTCGCGAAAACTAAGCGAAGGGAGAACGAGAGGGAAAGATAGAGGGGAAGAGAGAGTGTGGGAAAGAGAGAGAGAGAGGGGGGGGGGGTTCCTCGCGGAAGTTGGAGACGCGAGAGTGCCGGCGTGATCGGAATTAGGGATTGCGTGACGGTAGTTTATCTTTATCTTGCGCCAGTCCTCCCTACTGTTCCTTAAACTTCCACACCGATGATCCATCTTCGTTTGCGGCCCTCGCAACCAATTTCCGTACGCTCATCGTGAATCCGTCATGGGACGGCAGGAGCGCGCGCGCGCGCTCTCGACTATCGCACCGAGTCAAAAAGTTCGCCCAGTGATTTTCGTGGAGTTATCGAAGCATCCGTTTGAATTAACGGTAGTGGCTCGCGGGCTCCCTGCAGGACCAGCGGTTATTATATTCCTTTTTTCATTAGAGTGCAATTTCCCGGGTTCACCGCCGCAAAATGCATCCACCGGCCGGAAGGGCGGCGGGGTGGGTCGGTGGGCGAGGTGAAAGGGCAGGGGAGAGTAGGTTCGAGCTACCGCGAATGTAACCAAAACCGCAGGGCCAAAGGGAGAGAGAGGACCGCTCGGGGGGAAAAATCTTCTGCGGTTTTCCCTGCGGAGACTACTCCATTCGGCGATCAACGCTCCGCATAAAATGGTGGAGCCGCCGGCCGCGTTGATGCCGGCGAACAATTGCCCAAATTAACGAGGCGCACGTCTAATCGGGGGCAATGCCGCATCGAACCGCCGCCGCCGCCGCCGCCGTAATCCTGCATTCACATCGCGAATAAAAGTTCCACTTCCGCGCCGGTTAATACCAACCCCAATTTCGACGGCCCGTTGCCGCCACTCCAACTATCCCATCCCCGATCGCTCGCCACCCAATCCTTGTCTTAATAAAAACAAAACGTGGACAATGCCATCGAAGGCCCTACCTGGAATTCACCGGTGGCGGTGCCCTCTGTACCTCGTTAACACATTGCCTCGTTTTCTTTTTGTGCGAAACCAGACGCAGACTATTTTAGATTTATTTTATTGTTGTATTGTTCAACAATATAACGCATACCTGTATTATCTTTACGTCTAATAATTATATTAATGAATTCATTAAAGTTAATGCTACTAGAGTTTAGTAGAATCGAACATTTCACTGAGATCTCGGAAGGAACGTTTGCGAGGATCCTCCGAGCCGGCTGACAGGCCAGTCGAGCAGAGTCAAGGTAGCGATTATTTGCGAAGGGTTCATGAACCGGGCGGGGCGAGGGGGCAAGGGTTATTCGGTGCGCGCGAGTGCCGGTGGTCCGGGTCCATACGTGACTGAAGCTCGGTATGCGTGGTGGCGCGCGCTCGGGACGGATAGATACGTACGAGGGCGAAATGTCTCCGGGGGTAAAAGGTTGAAGGGAAGGTTGGCAGTCGGCCAGACTAGTGGCGGGCAGACCGGTCGAGCCGCGTCGAGCGACGGCTGGCTTTGCGATGGGAATGGGCGTATGCTAAAATTGAAAGAAAAGGAGCGCCAGCGATTCGCGTCAGCCTGATTGGAGCCGGCTGGCTCGAGAACACGCTGGCTCGCATTCGAATTCGCGAAATCGCGGATGTCTGCCGACGTGTGCATCTGCCGACGAAAGCCTACCACCCTCTCTCCCTCTCTCCCTCCGTCGACCCTTTCCCTCCCCTCCCCCCCACGGCAACCGCCTACTACGGGAGAATCCCTCCGCCTTTGTTGCCATGTCGCGCCACTGCCGCAAATCGCTATTTTCCGCGTCCGGCGCCTGGTTTTAACGAGAATTTAGCGGATGAATTAAAATCGCACCTCCAAGCACACACGGCCGAGAGCGCGCGCTTAATTGCTCGTGAAATTGTAACTGATGGCCGGTGGCCCACGCCGTATGACCGACTTCGGGAGAGACCCCCCGGGGTGATTACTTCCAGCGTGTTCAGCAGTGTGTCACCTTTTGATTTTAATGAGAGCCACCGTGAGAGAGCGACCCTCCTCGCACGCTCTCTTTTCCCCCACGCTTTCCTCCGAGCCGCGAGACAACTTATTATCGTTACACTCTCCTTCTTAATACGTCCCGATTGCCGACTCGCATTGTATAACGACCGCTCCCACTTAATCAACGATTCTTTTCACCCGAAAATTAATTAACAGCACTCGAGCGACACCAGCGGCAAAATTGATCGTCGAACTATCCGTGTTCAGCGGTACGAGACCGAGGCGAAATTGTTTCGAACCGTCCTACTCAGCTTGCGGCGCGCTTCGCAAAAGGAATACGATATAATCACGCAAGAGATGAACAGGCGCTCGCTCGTGGACCAAAATAAAACTGGTCTGCGATGAGCAGGCGATCGGCAATTTCGGCTGGTGCTTTCTTCCTTTCGCAGTCTCTAGGTGAGCGAATGGAGGTATCAATCACGCGAGTGTCGGCCAATCGTAATGACTGGCGCTAGACGGGAAATAGCAATCACTCAGAAACAAACCTCGGCCTGCGTCTCTCTCTCCAATAATCAAGCTACCTGTGCCAGGTTAATACCGTATATCGTGCGGAGCGCGCCAGCAATGAGCTTCGCCAACCAGCCTCGTCTTGACACATACAGCACTGCCGCCTCTCGACTGCGCTCAATATTGTCGTGCCGGAGACCGAATGCAGAACGACAGCTGTCCATGGCAATCAGCGATAGGCCGGGAAGTAAAGCCCTCTTATTTAAAGGGAAAGGAGGAGCTGGCTGCCGGAGCGAATAATACTGCCCGGCAGATTGCGACTTATTGCACTGTGAGCTCACTGGTTTACATCAGAATCCGTTTAAGGATGCTCCCCGTCACGCCTCGGTTGCGTGAGTGAATCTCGAAGGGATCTATTTTCCCGGTGACGGCCACTTGCCTACCTTCTCCCCCGTGACAGTGTTTGTTTTTATCGAGCGGAATTCTTATCGTGCCCTCGCGTGCCACGGAGCACCGAGCTATATAACCCGCCCACCCTTTATAAGTAAAGTCGAGCGTGGAACACTGCACACCACCCCCCCCCCTCTCCCCTCCTCCTTCTATCTCCCTTCTGCACACTCCTCTATCGAGAAACCCGAGGAAAACGCATTTGCCGCGAAAGTTTGGCTGAGTAGTGTTGAAAGTAATCGAGTCTCTGTTTGCCCCTCTCTGGTACCCGAGCTTTTCATCCACCCTATTCCCTCATCCGAATTAAAACATAGCTTCCCACCTTCAATCTATCTCGCTGGTTATATCCCGGAAATTCCTGGGCCAATGTGTATTTATTCGATCGAACCTCGATAAAGACCGATGAGTTTATTTCTACTGACCGAGTTCCTCTCTATATATACATATTCGTCCCTCGAAACGCATCCCTCATACGCCCTATTTTCGAATAGAAGTTATAGCCAGGAGGAGTTCTCCGTATCGGAAGTTTCCTATGCGATCAATCGAGGTTTTGTATCGCGAATCCAGCGAGTCGAAAGAGGGAGCAGAAAGAGAGCGTGATCTCTTTGCACGAATTATTTTTACCGTGTTTACGGAAGCGCACGGGATCCGAGTAGTACAGGGTGTTTCCGCGGTCGAGCACAATTTGATTGATGGGCCACAGGGAAAAGGAGAGCAAGGAACAGCGAGAAAAAGTGGCAGCAAATGAGAAATCAATGCATCCTACCACCGCTGTGCTCTTTGAGGCTGCCGGTAAAGAGACGTCTGTACGAACGGCGTGCCTTTGCTTCTTGTCAATGCCACCGTCTTCTTTTGAGGATCCTCGCCTTTTCCTCGCAACACGTGGTTCACAGCGTCCACCGGAGATGGAATGATTTCGGCTCACAATGTGAGAGATCAACGTGCGCTCCTCCCTTGCGGAACGAATGATCGTTCAAGTGAAACTCGGAGACAATTTCGTTTTCCTGCCGCCTGCCGCGATTACCCAGCAACCTTTCTTTAATTAAACGACGAGTACTGTTGACTTATTCAATTCTGAAAGATTCCCATTGAGATGCTGCCTGTCCGGATCTCAGCCTGTCTCGGTGGCAGAGGGCGAATCTATTTGTCAACATACTTACCTCGCCCTACTCTCCCCTGCCAATTTCCAAGGAAGCCGTGACTCTGATTAAATAAATTTCCTCCCGAGAAAGGGATAGAGCGCGAGTGAGAGGGCGCCATGATGGCGCGAAACAACAATGGATCCTTTCCCAAGAAGTCTCGTGCTATTAAAAAAGGTAGACGACAGTCGGGCGAAAGTAATAAACGCGCGCGCGGTAGAGAACGAGAAAGCTCGCAACTTTCTTCACAAAATTTGTATTCGTCGGATAAAATCAGTGAGAAACTTGGCGTTCAGTTCGTCCTCGGCCTCGTTCCGCGCGTTATCGCGCACCCTCGAAGAGGCCAGGCACTTCGTTCTTATCGGGGCGACGGAGACAGACAGGCCAGCCAGGGAGACTGGGAATTTCCGTCCCTTCGACTTGTTACCAACTCGAAAGTACAAATTCTTTCGGGGCGCAGCAGAAGAAGAGAATTAACATTTCACTAACCAAAGCCAAGAGAATAACCGAAGGGCCGAGAGAATGCGGCTCCGTCCCGAAATGGGCAGAGTGTCTCTGCCGGGGGCAAACTCGTCGACAGATTTTCATTTGACGACCGAAACTAAAAACTAAAAACAGCTGTGGCTGCAACGCCGAGAGCCGCCCTTTTTCCCCTCTTTTCATGACATTAGTTCCTGTTGTCTCGTACACCCTGTACTCGTGGTATGACTCTGCACGCCACTTAATAAGGTGTGTTACGACGTGTATTGCGCTGTTTGTACTTGGTTGTCATAATAACGCAAATTCACGGCGAGCGCCGGCTTACATAGCCGAACAGAGAAATCCGGCTGGGCGGTGAGTTCGCCTGCCCCTGACAATAGAGTTGCTCGAGGTAAATTGTGTTTTTATGTCGGCGTAAAAGAGCGCTTTTACGCTCGACATAAAGTCGGGCGATGAATCGATACTCGGCTCCTCATCGGCCTGTGTAATTCCTCTCGGCGGGGCTGCACGTTTTAACGTTCTCCTGACGATTGGTGCCACTGCGGAGGATACTCGCACGAGGAAACGAGCAGGAGAGATAAAGGGAACGCTGAAGAAATTTTCATTTGCTACCTGCAGTCGTCAAAGTATGTGCCCGAATGCGCACCCTATTCTTTCCAACTGCGTTTTCCTCTTGTTTCGCAGCACTAACTCATTCCCCAGTACTGTCTGACGAGTGAAAAAGTATCACTCGCTTGTCCGTGAAACTAGTTCCCCTTTCAGTACTTAGGAGCACACGTTACTCATTACCAAAAGACTTTAGAGAAGAGAGAGGGAGAGTGTGTATTTCCTGGACTTCCTAAACGAGGAGGAGATAGAGAGAGGTCGAAGTTTGCATAGTTGGAGCAACAGGGATATAGGTTTTTCAGGAAATAATGGAATGAATTAATGCAACAGGAAGCAGTGCTAAACGCAGCGAGTTAAATGAATCCTGGCAGTCGAATCTAATTGATGAAGCGCTGGCCTGGAAGTTTTCCGAAGCGATTAATCTCGCGGCTGGCACCGGATGTCTAAAGTATTAGAAGAATTCATCGGGCTCGCGTGATATGTAGAGCTTGCTCGGTCAATATCCATTACATTAAAGCACTACCGCAGCAGCAATTCCGTTCGCGCCGAATTCTTCCAGAGATTGCCCGCAATAACGAGAAAGAGAAAACGGGCGAATAAATCGTAGGGAAGTGCGCGAAGAATTTTCATCTGGCGGCTGGAGTCGTAAAGGGGCTCGGCGCAACCCTTAACCATGCTGGGAGGGCGCAATATGGGTGGTGTGCATCGATGCCGGAGGAAGCCTTTCATTCGAGACGAACCCTGGCGGTCCGGCAGAGTCCGCCGTCAATTCCCTCGCAAATTAACGACAGGACCAACCTCGCAGGCTCATGTACATCCGTAATGAAAGCATCTGTAGCCCGCTCTAATTAGCCGGAAGGGAGTAGCCGGCCGCTGTCTCGGGCAACGTCGACGGGTAACGGCGCGGAAGGAACTGGCCGATAACACAGAGGAAATTGCGACTATCTGGACTCCGTGCACTAAGGAAAATGGAAGACAAAGTCGGACGCGCGCCGTTAGGACAGTGGAAAAGACGCTCGCACCAGCGAATTTTTATTCGGAGCGCGTTTAACATCAGGCAGAGCCGACGTTTCGGTCAGAACCGTGACCAGCGTTTAATAGCAGCAGGCCCCATTGTAACCCCTTCTATACAGCTATACGTGGCTACTGGACGCGGTAATGCCTATAAATTTAAACGGCTTTACACGTGCGAAAGGTGCAACTTTGACCCGTAAAGCGACTGGCGTCCGCTGGCTTGAGCTTGCGCGTCGGGAATGGCGAGCGGTTCTCAGCTGAAATGCGGTCGACACAGCCCAAACTTCCTGGTGCAGCCGGGACTCTTGATTATATCGCGGCGGTTCCCATTAATGGCATAAATGCTCCTAGGACTTTCGGTCATTCCATAGAATGCCTGAGATATGAAATCACCGGTAGACGTCGCTTGCGCCAAAGTCACGGGCCTCTCCGAATCACGATCGTATATCTAACCATACCTGATCCCCGGTGAACCTAGCCGCGCATTAAGCCGTCTTTTCCCCGATGCCAAGATTTCCGGCGATTACTCACAACGCTCCTCTAAACAAACAGCGGCCATTACCGTAGCATTTACGGGCAAACTGCCAACCAAATAGAATTCAGCAGTCCGAAGCAAGTATGTGCTAAATGCAAAAGTACACACGACTCGAACCCATCACAAGCTCGGCCAAGCGAATGACGCCCACCGAAACGAAGAAGACTGGGATAACTTCGAAAAGGCGGTAAATTGAAGTCGCCAGGTTTAATTAACTCCATAGGTCACCCTGACGACCACCGGACAAAGCTGCAGTCACGCTCCATAGTTCGGGGAGGCCGCCAAGTTTTTGTCCCTGACAAATGCAGCGTGTCAAGTCAGTGACCGCGGCGTCTTCGGGAACTTTACTATCCCGGCGACGAGCGACGAGCGACGACGATGACCCGAGATACACGCGGTAGGAAGCTGCCGTGAAATCGAACTAATTTACCCTTCCCTAAGCGGTCACTCTCTATGGTCGTACTCGATCTTGCGCCGCAAAAAGGAGGGATAGAGAGGGAGGGAAGAGGCGCGCAGAGAGTGCTAGCGTGGAGGATAGCAGTGGTTCGGGCCTGAACCCCACCGAACCTGCTGCTAGAAGGTAGAGCAGGGTTCGTTTAGCACCGCGAACCGAAACGAATAGCCGCATGAACCGGAACGCCGCTCTACTCCGCGGAAGGATCTCTCTTTCTCTTTTTCCGGCTTTCTTTCTCGCCGTCCTTACTGCTTCCTCCGCCTCGTTCTCCCAGGAGAAGTCGGGAAAGGGTGAGAAGGAAGAGCGGCCCCGAATACCACGCTGGCTGAAACCCGGCCGAAAAAGGGACGCAGATCGAGAGGGAAAAGCACTCTAATGGGAGTCGTTGGGCTCTCCGGGCCGCTGCTGGCGCGCCGAGGCCAAGAACACAGCGTTACCTTTCCAGATGAAACCACACATTGGAACGAGCGCGAGCTCCCGCTCGCCACTATTGCGTCTCGCCCGCTCCCGCTGGGACTTGGCCGTATAATAATGATACTTATCATAAGCCACAGCGTTATACTTGTTCCTTTTATCTCGACCAAGTAGTGCGCACGCCGCGCCGCCGCGCCGAGTGGCAATCGGCCCGCTCTTAGCACATAGAGCTACCAATGCATACTGCAACAACGACTATCTACTGTTCCGCAGAGTAATAACAGCGACGTATCAAGAGCGCATGGCGAAATATCGGTGTATCTGCAGATCGAAACGGATGTTTAGAGCAATGCGGTCCAGAGGCGAGAGACGAGTGTTAGTCAACGATCGGTTGCGAGACTAACGGAACGCGCGGATAGAGTAGTTAGACGGTCGATAGACTATGGAGACAGGAAGGATCCAAGAGAATCTGGGCGGAGTAAACGTTGGCTGAGAGTGGTTCCAGCCAAAATTGGCGGTTCGGTTTCAGCTCGATCTTGCCGAAGCCGCGCTTAATAATCCCGACAGGCCGAGACGGTACATGGGAGCGAGAGAGGACGGACGGATGGACGCCCGGACGATTTCGCCTCACTCGGCTGAACCCTTGAACCAAAGGTAGTCCCCGCGCCTCCGAGATCGATAAAACGTAGTTTGCAGTCTCGCTGACGACTAACTCCTCTGTCCCACCTACTAGCCTCGGTTCTCTGACCTCCCGGCGCCTGTCTCGCTACCCTTTCCCGCTTTACCTCACGCGACTTACGACTCGTTGCATCGAAAGCGAATCGAAATTGGAAATCAAGACGTTCCTATCTCTCGGCGCCTATTCCCTTTCGTTCTAGGTGTCAGGAGAGAACTCCTGGAAGCCGGCGCGGCGCACCTTTCTTTCAAGCAGGAGCATCCAAGCTCTGGCCCCCTTCTTCTCGCACATCCATCCACCTGTCCGTATCAACGCGCTTGCCTATTTATCTCGCGTAGCCTCACTCCTGCTGTTGGATTTCGATGCCACCATGTTTCCTCATCCAGCGGTGAGCTGGCATACGTACCAACCTACGTACCGGTGACACCTCATTTCACCCCATTACATCCAGCCCCCCGTTGTCATTCTAACCCTCGCCTGCTGCTGCTTTACGCCGGCCTCCCTCTGTTTGCCCTGAGCCCCGACCTCCGGAAAACAGAGAGAGCCTAGAGCATGGCAAGTGAGAGGCCTAAAAGAAAGAACGACGACTGTCTACTTCGTTATTCCGGCATGGAAGTGAAGAGCGAAGAGGAAGGATGCCGAGGTACAATGGGGGAGGAATACCGAGCATTCTTGGCCGATCGTTTCTGTAACAACCCTCGCAACGCACTGCTCCCCCGCTCACTCCCAATTACTCTTAAGTCCCGGCAAGCAAGAGCTCGCTGCGCCGGTGTGGGTGTATGCGTGTGCCCGCGCCCAGCCATGTGGAATACCGGTGAAAAGGAAAACGAGGGCGCGCCCGACGGGAAGAGTGAAACAGTAACCTGAAATAGTTCTCGCAGCAAGAATACTAAAAAGGAAAGAACTCGAGCGATTCAGCTCTTTCAGGGCCATCGGAGAAACAGAGAGAGAAAGAGAAAAGCTCGGCCGACTATCATGGGATAAATCAAGAGCGCCACGAACTTCAAACCCTTCCTACGTCAAAGAACAAACGGAAAGTGAGTCAGAGCGACGCGTGTTAGAGCTCGGCAGTTCTCTACTGCGTCGGACAACAGAAGGAGGTAGAATCGCATTGGCAAGTGCGAAGTGCAAAGGGGCCCGAAGTCGAGAGTGAGCCAGTGCCAGATGAAGGCTAAACGGGCGTCGGTCTCTCGGGCAAGCCGATTCAAATCGAGTGAGTACGGTCAGTAGAAGATAGAGGCGGAGGCGGCATGCGAGCGAAGAGTGCGATGCAGAGAGAGGCGAGAGAGAGGAGAGAGAGGCGACGGAGGCACAAGTTGAATCGCAAGCAAGTGCGGGTGTGCTGCGTGTCAGAGAGCGTGGGCGCACTGACTCGGACTAATAGGCTAACAGGCTAATGTCGGCTCATTTTGCCCTCTGATCTCCGCTCTCGGGCGCTCGCAATTATCGAAGTCAACTGGTACGGGTTAACCCACCGACTGCTGCTTTTTACGGGAGCCCCATTCATGAAACCGGGCACCGTTTCATCCGGAATGTCCTACGAGAGACTACGAGCGAAAGAGAGAGGCAAAGAAAGAGAGAACGAGAGCGAAAGCATTAAGCCTTTCTGGACCCTTTGAATCTCGAGATTAACTGGCACGTCCTTAGGTAACAAGGCAGCAACAAAGTTCTGCCGAGTACCTGCTATTAAAGCGCCGGGAATTTTTCCCATCCCCTAACAGTTACCTTTGTAGTCAGGCAGCAAAGGTTAAACGAGCATAGTCGCTAACTTCTACCACGACTTAAATAAACATGAAGAAAAGTTTCTTGGTTCGCATTCTGTTCGCATGTTGCGCGATCCAATTTTTCGGTGCTTCGCAAAGCGCAACCGTGGCAGACGCGCCTCTTTGCGAACAAACACAACACACCCGCCGCGCCGTGCCAACAAGAATCTTGTTGGAAGTTATGTTTACCGCGGAAGATTTCTCTTACAGGGAAGGGTAAACTTTGCGGAAGGCTTAGTTACTTAGTTAGTTACATCCGATTTGCATTAAACCGTAATAAATATAGCCGTTGCTCGATGCCGCAAGTGGAATTGTGCCGCCGTTGTTGGCCGAGTTTGCGGGACGATGGATATCAGCCCTCTTCGAATAGTGGCTTACCCTTAATCTCGTCGAACTTGCTCGAATTGATGCGAGAACATTTCCCGAGAAATGTACGACTATCTGACAAATGTACTTCTAAGTCTATCCGGAAAGCGACATTAATGGGAAAAAGTCTCATTTCGTTCTCTTTTCCATTGGTACTGCATGCTCGACTCCTTAGCTCTCCAATAAATAACGAACCACTAAAGAAGTGATTGACAAAAGTTTCTCGCCTCCATCAGACTGACAACTCGCGTATTCGATGATATGTACCAATTCAACGAACTCCATATCAGCTCGAGCCACGCGTTCCCGATTCGTTTCCAGCTCGCACCCAAGGGTGTGTTTCACTCGGCGAATATTGAAAAGAGCAAGCTGGTATTGTGCATCACGTTGCAGAGGTAGTAATGTAACGTAACAGCAATGTTCCACCAGCAGAGCAACATTAATCTTTGCGGCGTAAATCTTTACTGCACCAGTTCCCCCTTCACGTCGGCTTAGATAAAGTACTAAGCTTGTGTTCGGTGTATTACTTGGCGTCCTACATCGGTGAACTATGCGTATCTCAAGTCCCGGCGAATTTTTCCCCGGCAGCCCGACTATTTACGGAAGAAATCGAGCGTTTATAAATGAGTAAGTTCGAAAAATAGCGGATGAATCCAGTTCTATTTAAAATCCACTCCGTGAGATTGCAATTGAATTGGAAAAATGAAATCGTGTTATACCACTTGGCGATTTTCCTCTATTTTCTCTATGTTGTCACAAGATTCCTTTTTCTTTTGCGATAACAAAGATACGATCAGCTGATACGCCGCGATATATCAACGTTCTACGTCTAGCAAAGGGTACGCAAACACGAACGAAAACTTAAGGATTCCATCCCACTAATTTCATAGAGGGTTGTAATTCGTGTAAAGCAGAAATTAAATCACTAATCAAGCCACAGCAGTTTCCGAGCGGCGCGCAGCTAAACGAATTTCATATCGCCGGGCCTCTTGTCTGATATCATAAATTTCCTTGGGAAAGTTGTCCCCAGGGATATCTAAATCACTCCCCTCCCATCCTGGCTTCCCTGGAGCGCGCGCGCGCTCGCTACGTTTTCCTTGCTCTCCGTGTCAGAGCCTATCCATTCAGCAGTTTCGAGGTGGGTCGTGTATGAAGGACGAAAAGATGGCAAGAGGGCCGAAGCTAACTTTCAATGACCACGCTACGGAAAATGGGGGGAAACGTGTTCATAGGGTGCTCCGGTAACCAGGGAATATTCATCCGAACGCGTTAAACATCGCTGCCAAGCGGCAAAGTTTCTCGTGTCCAAAACAAGTTTATCTACCCGAGTATCCCCGGGGATCGTCGAATTATCCCTTATCCCGCAATCACAGCACTCCTACCGGGAACAGTCGAATAAGGGGTGAGTCGTACTGGCGGCAAAGGTGCTGGACCCACTGTCCCGTAACGGCCCAACTCCCCAGGATACAACGAGTTCTAAGCGTTCACCAGTAAAGCGATAACACATTCACCCCCCGAAGATCCCTCAGCACCCCACCCGTCCTTCCCTTCAAGCTTCATGAAGGTCCCGAATCCGAATCGACCGAGATAAAGTCCGCAAGATAAATGAACGGGCAGGAGCGAGTGCAATAAACCCCGGCCGCGAGCCTTCCTCCTCTCACCAGGCTGGGGGATTCCGGTAACAAATTTCCGCGATGATTTCCCTCTGCTTTATTATACCACTTTATATACGCGGCTGACCTCCCACCCCAAATATCGGGGAAGGTAGCGGTGAAGGGTGGTGGGGAGTGTCAGTGAAAATGAGTAGGGTGCAAATTGAGAGGGCAGGCAAGGTGCAAGGGTAACGGGCGGGGTTGGCCCGGGGGTGGGTGGCGGTTGAGCTTGCGTAAGGGTGGCGGCCGCTAGCAAAGAAGAGGAAGGAGGAGGAAGAAAAGGGTGCAATGAGCAAGGGGTTGGAGGGAGTGATAGCTCGTGGAGGTTTGGCGTTGAATTATGCCGCGTATGCAAAGTGCGAGTTATCTCGGCAAGTGATAAGGGGAGCAGACACGCGACCGGGGTATATCTCCTGCTGGATATAAGCCCCGGCGACGACACTTCGCCGCCACTGGTGCCGGCTGGCCGAAGAGCCTGATGCGAAACGTACTGTACCGTATCTACCTCGCTCCCGCCCCGCCCCGCCCCGCCAGCCCCACCACATCACCGGACTAAACTTGCGGCGGTGAGTAACTCGTCCGGCCAAGGGGTAGGAAGCGACGCGAGCCAGCGAATAACGCTGAAACGCCCCCGGACGGGAATATTTGCATAATATTTATGCAAGTGCCTGGCCGCCAACCTCTCTCTCTCTCTCTCTCTCTCGCTCTCTTTCGTTCTCGGTCTCTCTCTCTAACCGAACACTTCGCTGCTGGCCAGTGGTCTACACTTGCGGTCCAGCCGGAGGCCCCAGCGTTTAAATTGCACCGGATTTCGGCCCCGAGTGCCAGAGGCGCACGATGATATCTAGAGCGATAACACACGAGATTCGCTTTACGAGCGCGCAGCGCATTCTTGCTCTGATAAATTCCTCGTCCAAGCAGATCGTTCGACAGGCAACCACAAAAATCTGCTTGGCCAGACGGGAGAGGTAAGGGGGGTACCAGGGACAAGATCATCTTGAGACCTCTTCATCGGATGGTATGCCAGGAAAGAATTTCGGCTATAACGAGGGATGAAAGTCGAAGTACAGCCGGTTCAGTCAACTTAGCAACGGAATTGCATTGAATGTGCAGGTAATTGGACCAATAAAATTTCAGTAGGACTTTGCGGCTCAATTTGCCAGCTCCTTCGCAAAAGCGCTGCTTCCTCATCCTCCGCCATTTCCATAAATGCATTAGCGCGACGCTCGCTTGCAATGCACCTTGCGACGGTAATGTCAGGTGTCTTAAGTGTATGAAGAGTCCTCCTGCACGATGTGGTTCACTCTTGTGGAAATGGGTCGGCTCTCTTAAGTGTTACGACAATTTAGCTATTTTTGTTACTAGCCATTACCAGCTGCGCCCCAGTACTGGCAATACCAGCTGGCAGCATACTACTCGCCATAATAATGCTTGTGCGCTCTTGTTATTACTGAAAACGTGATCGGATAGGGGAATAGGAGAATGCATCATTACCGTAATCAGACGCGGCGAGGCATAGAGCATTGAATCATTTGCCGCGTGGTTGCAGTTGGCGGCGATATCGTTATCCTAATTCATATGTCGACAGAAATAGGGTTGACCTATAAAAGATCAAATTCAAATGGCTTCCTATTCACGCAAAGTGCTCCGGAAATGTCATAGCGTTGCTCCGCCTCGCCCGGTGTGAAACTGTTACTGCCAAGCGTTACAATGCATTTTCTCGCCACGGACGTGGCGGCTATTTTTAATTACGGTTATCGCAGTGCGAATTGCATTAAAAATAACGTGCTCCATCCCCCGAGGGGGCGGCCTCTGCCTCAAGGACTCCTATATAACTAATGCACTTTTCCGGAACGGGCTTGGCGCACGCGATCTTGGATGGAACGGTGTGGGAATGACGCAGACAGCCCACCATCCTCGGAAGCAGCATCATTCCTAGGAGGTGTAACTAGTAACTATTGGCTCCGGCCGCAATAGAGCGGCACTCTGTCAGGGAGGAAGCTTTATTGGTGCTATTAAGCGCACGATGCCGGATAGATCGAAGGGTTTACGCGACCTCCCGACGCCTTCCGGGGTGCAGTCGCCCGAGCCTCACCCCGATCAACACTCTGATAAGAAACCTCCAACCAAACAGCCTTCCTCCACCAACAAATAAGTAATTAACTCTAGCTAAATTGGAGTTACAATAAGTCAGCCAGTGAGGAGGAACTATAATGGAAGTGTAATTATGAGAATCTCAATGAGTAGGAAGAAGGAATCACAGCTCACTAGATGGAGCAATCTGATTTACAGGAAACTCTTAACTTTCCATGCATATTAATTGTGATAGCGAAGTTATGCATGGGCTCATTTCAATGCGGAGCAATCTACAAATGGACCATTCCTAGCCAGCGCGGTGGCGCCGATCTAGTCTCGAGAATTCACCCTTTCACCGTAAGATAGTTTTGGTTGTTCCACTTTCAGTCCTCGGTGTAAATTCTCTCGGCGGGGCTGTGCAATTGGATCGGCGATTAAGAAAATGAATTCTAACGAGAAGCTGCAGAGTAGTAAATACGTAAAGGGATAATGGAGTGAATGAAGCGGAGGCTGATTGGGAGAGCGGACGAGACGAAATCTCAACCGTGTTACCTTGTGCCTATTTTGCAAGTTTCGCCATAGACGCGGGAAGTCGAGTCAAGTAAAGGCGAGCCTAGGCGAGTTTCAAAAGTACCGTAACGCTTCATCTCTCGCTCGAATACCGGAATGTTTACAGCACGCGGGAGAATCACGGGTCAATATCTGAGACTAGCACTATCTCAGCCAGCAAAAGACTCGTGAAACTAATATCATCCAGACACACAAAAATCACCAGCGACAACTTGTCGCGACGACTACTTCCATGAATAAGAAATTACGTGGCTCCGAAAAACCCGTTTAGTAAATTAAGTGGAGAAGATCATAGTCGACATTGCGGCTAAGAAACAAGCAGGTTCCTATGAGAAAAACTCGAGGTCGTTGCTGCTGGTCCAGGAGGAAGGCAATCGTTAATCCGGCAAGTGTTATCGACTGTTATCCAGCCACTCGCACACTATATAAGCAGCAGGAGCAGCAGCAACGTGGCACGACGATGCAGCACTGCATATTAGATCGTTTACTCGGGTGGCGCGCGCGTCTACACGCACATACCATGCAGTGTGAATGTGGAGCGGAGCGGAGTTCCAGCAGCAGCAGCACCGCCGCCACCAGAGAGCAAGTGCAACCTGCTGCGCCGTGGCCGGATGATTTATAACGACGGGCCGTGGCCGCGGCCGCGACCGGAAGTGCGAGAGGCGCGGGAGCATTGCACCGCTCTTCTCGCGAGGTCGTGCGCGAACTCTCTCACGTGTACACACGTATGCTGCCATCCTCTCGCGGGGGGAAACACGGACGTGCACATGCACGTAATGCGCGCGTGTAAGTGGGGGGACAGACACACGTTACACAGCTAATACCGACAATGGGAGGAAACGGTGCGAGGAGCAAATTAGACATAAGCAAGGAAGCTCCCGCGCCCCCACGGTTAATTAATACAGCAGCCACCCCGTTAATCGACGCCACCGCCGCGCCGCGCCGCGGGCAGCGCCCTGCTGTTTCGTAACTGGCCGATTAGACTAGTTACCGAAAAGTTCCTTTCGCCCCACTCGCTTTATCCCTATCTGTCTATTACCTATCTCTCTGTCCTCTTCTGGGTTCTGGGTTAAACTGCTGTTTTGAACGCTTGGAAATGAAGGTAGCCCGAGAATTATTAATTAGCTACCACTCTTACCACTGAGAAAGTAGCTGGCAACTCGAGGTTTTTTCTGGCGCCGGGTTTTCATTCGCGGGGCGATAAATACTGGAGAGTAATAGCTTCAATGATTAAAAAAGAAACCCGACTGAGCGAGATGCTATTCCCGTCTCCGACCTCCGGGAAAGCATTTAAAACATTAACCTAACAAGATCCTATTGGATTTTTCGAACTTGCATGAAGCTGCTTTCCGGTGGCGCTCAAACTGCAATTTGCCGCGGTGTTACCGTCCGCGGAGAGAACGAAAGAGAGAGAGAGAGGGGTGGAATACGGCCAGAACTATTGGAACGCCGCGCCGGCCGCACGCAACGGCAGACATCGAGTCAACGAGATATTCGTGAAACAATTAAACGATTTTATCAGTTACTTCCAATTTCGAGCAGCAAACCCGGGGCGATTTGAGTGGATGCATGCGAACCCGATGCAGCCAGTAAGCCGTGCGCGGACGTCGGGACAGTTTGCATCGCTTTACAATTGGCCAGCGAGAAATTGGTTTTCCTAACTTCGACCATTCCCTACTACCAGGGAAAGTTCTGCAAAATGAATTACTTAGACTTGGTCGATACGTTGACTTCTCGAAATCGCGCAATGGGTGCGATAGATGGATATCGGCAATACGCCGCGAAGGTATCGGTTTTCTTCGCTTGAGTCGCGATTCGTGCCGGATAACGTTGCAGCGTGTATCAAGCAATGATGCAGACGGTCAGCACACGATCACTGGGAAGTTCCCGACAGGAAAACAAGCGCTTCTAATTTGCGGGATTCTTCCACTGGTATGACAATTTCCGGTGCGCTCTCTAGCTCTTTCGTACAACATAGAGCACCTCACTTGGCATAGCGGCACGTACGTTACGGCACGAACACACACGGCACACTGCCACGGGATAATTCCAAATTGGCCATGTACCACAGGTTGCAGTCTCTACTTTCAACTTGGAGCTGCCGCTATCTCCAGATACACAATCCATTTTTTTTCCCCCCGAGTTTCGAAACGTCACTCCCGGAAATACAAGGTTTCCGCTTTACCGTTTCGATAAAGCCAACGTTCATCCGGCTCTTCAGCCCTTTTGGAAATTCATCGAGGCTCACAACAGTATCGCTTCTCTGCTCTCTGTATCATCGGATTACTTTTACAGATCGACAATAGCAGTGATTAAAGCTGAGCCATACAAACGCACTCTGCATTACTGATTAGCAGCTCTCAATGGGTGGCGGCGACACCTAAATCATTCGGAATAAACAGGGCACGCTGCGCGAGGGAAAACAAGTACACAGAGGGTGGCAGCAGGTAGGATAAAAGACAGACCGCACATTCGTCGCAGCCGCGTTACGCTGCGCGCCGCCGCGACAAATGCAACGCAAATGGTGGTACATTAGTGTAAATGAATGCGGACGAGTATGAGGTATGCAAAGCGCGAGCAGCCGCCCTATACATATACGCGGCAGAGTTATATGTGTGCGAGCCGCACTAGCACGACGATATTAAATTGCATTCGGTGAGTACGCATCCCGGAATACAGGCAACTCTACTACCAGCAGAGCGGCGAAAGAAAGAGCGAGAGAGAAGAGGAGAAACTGTTACAGGGGCGGGAAAGCCTCGGGGAGAAACAACGGCGGCGAAGAAAAAACTTGTGTCCTCGACGGCAACATTTTACCTACATCCCGCTCGTTGACGCCGCTATTTACGGAAGAATTCTGTCTCTGCCTTCGTGAACGCGAGCGCGAGCGCGCGCGCGCGTCCGCGCAAAGTGTTTGATATCCGACGAAGATCACGCGCGTCGTCTATTTGTTTTCACCCGCCGGTTTCAAAGCGCGACTTATTCTCTGCCTTGGTCTAGAAAACAGCAGCTTGTTGCTTCGCCCTGGATAATTATCCTGTCTCTTCTTCCCGCCACCCTCCCTACAACAGATTTCCCTCTGCGGTGCTGGTAAACATGCTGTCATGTTGTTCCCTCGCGATGCGATCTCAGTTTTACGCAGATTTCTTTCTCCAGCGCTTAGTGTGTCCTATTGATTTGTTCTTTGTCGGCGCGCTTTGCATGTTTTCCTCCTGGATATCGCATTCTTGGGAGGGCGTTGTTACGCGCCCAGTAAAAACATGCTTGTTTCATTAGCCTGATTAATGTATGCAGGTGTAGACGGAAAAAGCCATGGTTCTTCTGCCGTATCGCCTTAAAGCGGAGGTGTAACATCAGCGGCAATAGCTTCCACCGGTAACACGGAACGCGTCCTAGATCGCGAAGTTTCTCGCAAAAATGCACGGCCCTCACTCGACGCGATGTGAACTTCCGTCGTAATATATCCAGCGGGTTTTTTGGGTCACCGCGATACAGGGCGAGCGAGCGATAAGGCGAAACACTTGCCACGAAAAGCCGGGAGTGCCGGCAAGTGAAGGAGATTCAGATCACGGCGTTCTCGCTGAAAGGGATGGGAAGAGAGCGGCTTCTGCAGAGAGGGAAGGTAAAAGCAAAGGAGAAAATATCGGCTACACTGGGACAATCGATGCCCCTCTCCGTACTTTACACCTTCTATGCCCTCTGTCTTTCTGTCTCGCTACTCTCTTTCCGAAACTCTTTCCCCCTTTACAAAGAAAGGGGAGAGAACCGACAATCCGTTAGACAGGATTTCATGTTAAAAGCATGCAATTAATTTCTTTAAATTCTCTTCTCCTCACGATGTTATAATAGCCTCGGCGTCGTGGCCCCTCGTAAATCAGCATTATCGCCGCAAGGCGACACGTCCGACTCCACAAGTTCCTCCTTCGGAAGTTTTTAAGTCGCACCGCTGGCGCCGGCGACTTTCCTTACTACCCGCCAGACACGTCGCCGTCACTTCCACCGAGCGATCACGCTATCACTTCGGTTTCTACCTGGTTCCAGCGTGTTCGCACGATTCCCCGAAATAAATATCGCCTGACGCTGCGCGAAATTGCGTTTTACAGGTCGACGATACTGGCGAAGGGCAGCCCGGCTTGGGTTAGTAGAATTTAAGAAAACACCGAAAGCATATTTGCTTTGTGCGCGGCCGCGCGCGACGTCTGCAATAACCCTGTGTGGAGGCCGCACATTATTCCGCGCCGTAGCAATAACAGGGCCACTCGCTATTCTCGAAACACGGCGAATTTTATTTGCCATTTTTTTCTTTTCCACCCCACGGACCGTGGGCAACGAGTGCTGCGCAAACTGCTAATGCATTGCGCGTATATATGTGTATGTACAATGTGGCTGGTTGAGTACGTGTGGCTTTAATGCTCTACGGGGACAGGTAGCCTATCCCTGAGTCATAAACTATATTCACCCACTGTCCACCTTTTCCTCGGCGCTCCCCTCTTCCCCTAGCATGGCCATTAAGCCACCCGACTATATCTAGCATCCCCTTAACGCAACATCAGACTTTCAAGCAAGAAAACTTTGGTCAGGGGTCGGAAAACTGATATCTGTAGCAGGTGTGTAAGTATACGTGTAAGGTGAATTCGTCAGCGGAGGAAAGTGAAACGCAAGAGCCGGCGAGCGGGTTCTCCCCTCAGGTGATAAAGTCTTGGGAAGATCGGCGCGGAAGGTGCCGCAGGGAAATTCCGGATATAGCGTGTAAGTACAGCTACGCGTATGTATAGTATATTAAATCGTCTGTTGGAATCAGCGAGAGCTACAGCAACGCTTTGCTCCTCTGAATATAACAGTATGACGTTGTTGGATGCTCAGAGTTGAACGTGAGTGGAGTGGAATTCGAATTAAAGTCTTCTAAAAGTCTTAGCGAGCGGGAGGGAAAAGAGAGGAGGAAAGGAGGGAAAGAAGTAAGTTGCTAGTAAGGGAGCCCGGCCACGTCTCAGGAGTAGCTGGAATGTCAGCTCTGTAAAAGGGTACACCCTTATATTTGAAGGACGACACCCTCGCGCCCCAAGAGGTCGATGTAAATTTCCCGGCTTGCTTCCCTCTCGCTCAGGCTAACATCCGGTCGCTCTGGCTGGCCGCCTCTGCCGGCGGTACATTAAAGGCAAAGTTGACAATAATTTGTTGGCCAGCATTGCCGGGAGTCGTTTTCCACTGGTTCGCTGTTCCGCTGCTCGGGAATCCAGCTCCGCTTGGCGAAGAGCGGCGCGCCAGCCAGCGGCTTCTTCGTTTCCATTGTTTGCGTAAAATATCGCGAACACTCGGCGAGCCCAAACGATACAGGGCTACGTCCTTTGAATGGATCATAAAGCGAGTCTAGGTAGCTGGCATTGTGCAGTTAAACTCAAACTCGACACTGAATGCCGAATGCTAAGAAGCTGCGTTGAACGGCTGAGAACGAAGGCAAACAGTGCGTACCGCCACTACTACGAGACACCGTTTTATCTTGGCGCAATGCTTACATATCTCTCGCCGCTCAAGTACTGAATCGTGCAAGTGTTTTCACACCGACACCGCCGTCGTCGCCGCTTACCCGAGCCGCGCGATTTCAAGAGGCGAAAACAAGCGAAAAGGGCCGCACAAGCAGCTCTTGTTTCGTTGGCAGCTTTACAACCGCATAAATTCCTAATGAAACCTATCACTCTTTTGATAAGCGAAAACCGCTTAATGCCGCCTCCGCGAATCAGCTAGTTTAATCACCTCGTTCCCTTTGAAGACAATGCCAAGGAAATGAAAAAGACTAACCACAGTCATCTGATTAAATGTACCCGATGCACTCCAGCTAAAATAACACAGTGGCTTTGTTTGGTTGGCCGAGCGGTTCCCGTTCGCATACTGCCTGGCACACGGTCAAATCGGGAATAAAGCTGATCCTAATCAGTTAGGCTTTATTCGAATGCAGCCAGGCCCGGACAAAGGATTAATCAGGACTCTCTAATCACGAGGCCTATCTCTAAAGCAGTCCAGCCCCAAGTACTCGAAAGCGAGAAGCTTCCTGCGACCTTCATCCACTCGAAAGTAGAATGATTCATCCCATTGACACCTGACTTAAAGCACGTCTAACCGTATCACAAGGATAAGAGCCAAGGGGACAAAACCACAAGTCCCACTACACTGATATGAGTCACATACTAGCTTTGAAGAAGCAAAGATAAGCCAAGTAACTCGGGGCGCAATTTATATTTAAATGAATTCACAAAGCCAGCACTGCGATAAAATGTAAAAACAGCGGTGGACCTATGAATAGACAGAGCGAGCGAGAGTGGGAGCGCATAAATGCGGCTTAGGGGAAGAGAAGCTCGGAGAGGGGCTGTGAGAGCGAGTTCATTGGGCAGAAGAGAAGAAGAGAGGCACGTCAGGTTGAAAACTCTCGTAATAATAATTTGAATCGAGGCATGCATCGTGGAGTATGGTGGCCAAGAAGAATACTCGAGATTGAATCGGGGATGCAGCGTGGGCATCCGCAGTCTTCTTAGCTTCAAGAGTCGTTCCGCTCGCGCGCTCTCCTCTTTTCGAGCAGCGACGACATTTAAAGCGCACGGCGTGCTACCGAGGACACCACCTTACCCTCTTCTTCTTCATCTTCCTCCTCTTTCTCCTCCCAGGCCGTCGTCGACACCGTTGCTGTTGGTGCTGGTGCTGGCTCCCTCCTCTTCTACTTTTCTCGCGCTTTAAGGCGTCGCTCTCACGAGCTGCAGTATATTACTCGACTGCACTTGTAATTACCGTCTCATGTCGCCGGGAGCGAGAGAAAAACGGGAAGTGGATGTGCGGGTGTACGTGTACTCGTATCCTGAGCCCCTGAGTACACGGAATGCGAGGGCAATGCCTAGACCTTCCTGCCGAGGAATCCGAGCTCGAGTATTCTTACCGAGAAATCATTTACACTCTGCCGGATGTTTAGTTTGAATCGAGAAATCCAGCGATAAATCGCCCGCGAGCAAATGCAAATCTTAGAGTAACAGGGTAATGTTGTTTTAACCCAGCTACAGTTTTACGAGTAGTACGTCACAGTTGAAATTATTGGATCGCTTAAGCGCTGTTTAATATCTGGTTCATATCTGGTCGAATAGCCGGTACTTATCGATGACGCAAATCGGTGGAATCGGATTGGTGTAGCGATCGGAGAGCTCCTTCTATCTAATAACCCAGAGTTGCTAGAAATCGTTTTACCTATACGGGAAACTGGAGAGAGCGCTCGCTCCGAAATCGGGGAAACGCATTCCTCCGCTGCAAGCCGACGGAGCCCGCCTGCCTCGGCGAACTAGACCGAGTGAATTTTACCTTTCATTCCCTATTCAATTTCCCCTTTGTACCGGCTAATTTCAATTTTACTTCATCAGCGAGCCCGGTCCACGGCAGGTTTCGACGTTCGGAATTCTACATTCCGTACTGGACTACCAACCTCGGCCAACTTTACTTTTGCCCTCTTTTTCCCGACCATCCCCCCCGCCCTCCCATGCCCATACCAGCACTCGGTCCAGGATAAATTTGGTTTCCGGGAGACATGGCTTTTGCTGGCCCGTGTAACGCGCCCTGCGAAAGTTCATGTATAATTAATCGAAGTATCCGACAGGAGATGTAACGAGGAATTCAAAAGGAGAGCCGAGAGTGTCTCGGGGGACTGGCTTCATTGTGTGTTAGGAGCGGACGACGCTTCTCCTTGAGATCCTGTCGGCGAAATGAAAAGTTTACACAAATTTGGACGTCACGACCCCTTGAAATTTAAAGACCCGCGAGAGCAAGGAAGGACGAACTTTCTCTCAGTGGCGAGCGACCCTGGGTTTTTTCTTCATTACAGTCCTCGTTCACACTTTTTAACAGGCCGCGACATTAATTTCCCTTGAATATTCACGGCGTGTCGCGTGCCCGGACCCTCTCTTTCTCTCGCTCCATCTTTCGTTCTCTCTCTCTTTTGCGTCTGGCTTTAGCCCTTTCGCTCGAATTATTCACGCTTACCTCAAAGCCACGATCTTCTTACTCATTGAAAACTAAGCCCCGAGGCGATAATTATAAACGACGGTGTATCATTTCAATAGAGCAACTCTTGTAAGTACACTTCAATTTGTAATTACGAATTCCACTTTCGATCTCGAACTCCCCGGACACCGTTGGCTATCAGTTCTCCAAGCAAAGTGGCCGAACTACCAGGGCACTTTGGTCGCGGTGTGATGCACGTAGAGAATATATTATATTGCTTGGTCAAAGTTCCTTGTTACATTAACGGCGGATGTAATCCCAGGCGTATATCTTTTCCGCAGCGCCCGGAAACTTGCAAGGTTCTTCCCGCGCGCTCCCACATTATACCGCTTGCATACTGGGAGGAGGAGGAGGAGGAGGAGCCTGGCCAATTCAAAGAGGGAAATTTACTTTGGCCGCGCAAACACCAGTTCCCGTCAACATGCTCCATAAACATAAAATGCATAATGTGGCAAAACTCAACGCGACGTAGCCGACGATTTCGATTAAAGCGTTGACAGCGCCGCGAATGCTGATTTATTCCGGGCTCTGTTAGTTTTTTTTTATCACCGCGATGTGTTATCAATGCCGGCGCGAATGCATCGGTGCTGCGTTGAATTTCGGCTGCTTTTTCGCCGTGGAAGCCGCAACGGTGCTCTTGCTGTTTTTACTAAAATTCTGTAATCGTCCACCGTGTCCCAGCTAGATTTCACCGGTACATTATCGTCGCAATATTATATAGCAGACTGATTGTTTTAACTTGGAGAAAAGCGTATAATCATCTCTTGAATAGGAAAAGCAGCGTATTGCTATTTTTACTGATAACCTCATCAAGAGCGTCGATTTGAAACTGGCTACAAGGAATGCTAAGGAAATAACATTTCAGTCAAACATACAGAAATATGCACATCAGCGGATGTTTGCCGCGAGCTCGTTACAGACTGCGAGAAAAATATGTATTTTCTCGGTGCTCGCTTGGTCCAAAATAGTTTGCTGCTTGGTTTCATTTAGAATTGAATTTGTTCAACTGGCGCATTGGTATCCTATGCGCGCTGTCCCCATTATGTTTTGGTCCGGTGCACTTTTAATTTAGGCGAACGATTCCTGAAGAATAAGTGGTTCAAACTGATTCCGCCATATATCAGTCTATTTTCTCAGCTGCCATTTGTCGATTGAGGTCACTGGGTAAGGTTAAAAATATAAAAAGCAGGGTTTGCCAGTTAAAAACTAAGAGCAGCATCCAACTTTGCATATCTGGGTATAGTGAGCAAAAGAAGAATCAGTCCTAATAAATCAGAAAAAGTCTCTCAGCAAGCCAGGCGACTTGTATTTCTACTTCGTAGTTCGTGTTTCCAGCTGGCTCTGCTGTGCCTGTGGTTTTAATGCTCTCGCAGTGCGGCTCGCATTTCAGAGCTTTTAGCGTTTACTTCTCGACAAATTGTAAATTGTCGCGGTAACTGCTTTGTCCAGGAAAGCTCGGTATCACCCACTTGTCACGGTTCACGATTACATTCGTCGTTGCGTCCGGCCTCGGTGGTAGATGGTGCGTTTCGTCAGTCGTAGTGACGACTGGCTCTCCTCGAGTTCCTGCGCGTGTTTAAAAGTCGCACGGCAAAAGCGCGTCATCCACAGGGATGAGCTCGACAGAGAGCGTGATCGTATTTCATAACGTGCCAAAGAACACCTCGTTATTTCTCCACTAAATATGTTTGCTCTACCATTTCCATATCAGGCCTTTCGATCTTCATCAAGTGCCGATGCGAAAGGCTGGCTCACAAATATTTAACTTCGCAATCCCCACTGAGAGACAGCCAACAAAAACCCATATCATTCAATGAGTGAAAGACGAGCGCGCGAAAAAGGCCACACACGCGATGATCTCTCTTATCCCGGGCGCGCGCGCGCTCCTATAAAATCAAAGCGAACCGCGCCCGATTCAATGACACAATGAATCGTAAGAATAATCGGCGAACGAGTCTCCCGCCAGTGGAACTAATGAATTGGAAACCGATAAAAAAAAAAGTCCGACGATAATTCAGCTGGATCGCGACAGAGAGCCGCATGATTCTAGTGCGAAATGTACAGAGGTCGAAAGATTTGTGACGTGTTTGATTCAGCGCCTGCACGCCCGATGCATCATCGACCCGGTGATATTTTTCCTGCCGCGGAAAATGAAGCTAATATATCGGAGTATACGTTTATGCTGCGGCGGAGAAAATTCGTGCATGCAGACAGGCACACACACAGGCACACATACGAAGCTTCGACAGTTGTCGCTCGTTATCGTAGTGCATGCATACATTCGCGACCCCGGCAATCCTATCTCGGAGCGAGGCACCCCTTCCCAACCACCACCACTACCACCATTGTACCACTCTAGCCACATCCATGTATGCCATGCATGCATGTGCCATCGAGCTATGTCGCGTTTGTCCCGTTTATCTCTTTTATTTCGTATTGGCATATCTGGAAAAAGCGATGTCTCCGGGCTATGGCCCGTAGTCCCGGGATTCGCCGGACCACCGCAACCCCATACACGCGCGGCATCCGCAATTTTCTCCACGATCTACACCTTTCTCCCTTTCTCCTTCTCCTTCTACTTCCGCCCAGCTATCCACGATGGCGCCACGTATAACCGAGGTGTGTGCGTGTGTGTGTGTGTGTCGGTTGATCTTTTTTCGATATTAGGTGTTTATGCATAATAAGCGAGCGAGCTAAGCCCGAAGCTACAGGCTGGCTTAACGTGACGATGGAAACAAGAAGACTAGCCGACAATGCCTCGGAATTTCACAGCCATAGATGGGCAACGGGGACGTGTTTATGCCGTTACTATAGCTACCAAGTGGGGAGAGACGAAGCATCGCTCGTAAAGCAACCTGGCACGACGTACCTGCGTTCCGAATAGTCCCGAGATGCTAACAAGATATTGACCTTCAGGCAGGTAGGACAACGACCATAATGGAACTGAGGAGGCTTCAATGCGGGCGCTATGAACCCAAACATTCCCACTCGGAACCCCTTCGCTTGCACTCCATCACTAGCTAAAGTGTGATTCGCACCCAACTACAAACATCTCTCGTTCCGCTCCTCCGGCTTGGTTTCGATTTTCGGTAAAGCCAGCGTGCTTGCGTCAGTTTATCCAACTGGCGGGAATTAACTCGACCAGTGAGAGAAGCCGTGCCTTCGCTGCGCTCGAAGGTACGGCTATCATTCCGATGTCTGAGCATCGTGTATTCACGGTCCCTTCGTGCCAAAGCGATTGATCTATGAAGAAGAAGAGGCCGAACTGCTGCTAGAGAAAGAGAAGGAAGCAGAAGGAGGAGAAGGAGAGACTGGCGAGAAGGTGGCGGCGAGCGGGCGAATTCCGCGCTTCTAACGGCACCGTTCTCGATTCCCGGCGGTTTATCTGTCTATCCTGGACAGGCGTAGAGGCCGCGATCGCGTGCACGTGCACGTGCGAACGCGGAGGCCAGGTTTCCCGTGTCGAGAGAGCTGTGCTTTTCCAGTACGGGAGGAGCTAGGTAGTGGTTCAGCATCGTCGGTGCGATAGCAGCCGGCGTTTCGCGCCTAATCGATGTAATTCCGAGGGGAATTTGCGAGCGACCCCGTCCGTCCCCGTCAAAGCCAGATTGCAACGTGGAATCCGAGAGAGGTCCGCTCGGGCGACATCGAATCCATTCCGTTTTTCGAGAACTCCCCCCCCCCGGACAGCACACCCCCGTCCATCCCTCTCGCTGCAATTCATCGTCCTCCAGTCAAACGCTTTCAAGGGCTATATCTCTCAATTCACGCTATTCCCTTCTAGTGTATATCCCCTCTGGGAGAGAATACTTGAAAACGTTAAATACAGTTTAACCCTTTGCGAAGCAATTGAGTCGCGTTTGATTCGGTTCGCGCGTCCTCTGCAAGTTGAAACAGCGAGGACACAACTTGCGGCCGATTGAATTCTCAGACCATTCAACTTTCTCATCGTGCCTAGTCGCCACGCATACCGGTGAACGAACTTTGTTTCGGCCTCTGCTTGTTTCCAGTATATTACCGTTCGCCAGCACCTCGCCGAGTGCTGCATATCGCGAGGATAGAGAGGGTTTCACGTCTGGCAAAAGGAGCAGTGCACTCGATTGAAGCCGAAACTACGAGATATGAATATGCGCGCGCCTTCAGCTTGAAATTGTTGGGTTCGTCATACGGGGAAGCGCTCGTAAATCCTACTTTATTCTTAATATAATGTTATCGGGTTGCGCGCCGTCTTATTGATTTCCCGTCAATCCCGCCGGCAGCGACTGGAGGATTCTATCCCTGGACATTAATAAATCTATCCCGTCGCAGCGCGGCGTCCCGAAGCGTGTGCAGGTCACGGATTGACGCGGCGACGGGGCGCGCGTTCCTCTCGGACGAGGACGAAAGGGGCGTCGTCCTCATGGGACGATCAATCACCTCGAGAGGAGAGAGCATTCTTTTCTCTCTTTCTCTCTTTCGAGCTGCCTCTTCCTCCTTTTTACTACTGGCCACGACCTCCTCCTCCTCTCATCCAGCGTCCCCTGCCACCCACCACTCCCACCCCAAGAATCGTTGATCAAGCGTGTCGTGCGAGAGTGTGCGAATCTAGCGGCACTTGCCGCAGGACACACGACCTACGCCACCGCAACACACACCGGCCGGCTGGCTGGCTGCGTGTGGGTCTGACCGGGGGAAGCCTAGACCACTAAACCACTCGACAGAGAGATCATTGAGCAAAGCGTGCGTGCCCCGAACCTCAAGAGCGGGGCTCGCACAACTTTGCCTGTATCCGCTCTCGCCTCGCCTCGCCTCGCCTCGCTCGCACTCCCGCAATCCAATCCTCAATGCAAGCACGCATTGTCTTCTTCCTGTTTTGAAATACACCGCTTGCGGTTTCGCTAGTAAAACCCTTTGTCCCTTTGAGCTCGGATCAGAACAGTGGTTGCGGTGCAACGCTCCTCCACGTTCTCGCCAAATCGAATAAATTGCGAGGGGAAAGCCAACCGCGTTGAAATGGCCCGTGGAAATTGTGTGACTGGCAGCTCGAAATAAGAGCAAAGGGAGAATTAATAATGATAGCATATCGGGCTATATTTAGATACATTTATAGCAGAGAGCAACTCGCCATATTGGAGAATGACTAATCAAGGATGCATCCGAGCAGTTGAAGCTTTTTATAGTGGACGTTTTCCAGGCGGATTATCCGCATCTACGATCCATCATTTTCTTTGAACCCGCTTTCGCGCTTGGCTCGCGAAACTGTTTTTCCATCGCTGCTTGAATCCTCCGCCTCTTTAGACGTACGAGAAGGACTTCGCTATAGAAAATAAATAAGTGGCTCGCTGTAAGCGGATACTTCGATACTTCCGATATCTAGCAGTCCAAGGAGCATCACTAACATTAATAGTCGGCGTGATATGAGCGCGAGGAAGGACCGAGCGTTGAATTCTGCTGCAGGACTGCGGTATCACTTAAGCTTGATTAAATACAACTATCGTTTTAACGAGCGCAGCCACTAAATCAACTGTACAAACAGAGATAGTGTAATCTACGCGGAGGAATCTTTGTACCATTACGCTTTCGTCGGTCTTGTTAATGGTGAAAGTTGCACGTCGGATCAAAAGCTAAGTGGATGCGCGATGCAGTTCGTTTTCATAATTACGGAATGCGCTCGGTTGTAATTATTGCGCTGTCCGAAATTAGTACTGCAAATACAGAGTCTCGTTATCGCGGACAAACGATTGCTCGCCAAGCAAGTTGGAGCAAAATTTCCTAAACCAAACATCCCTCATATTTTCCATTTTCCGACTGGATAATGTCAAAAGGCGGGCGGCCAACAAACGCAATGGACTGCAAAAATCACATTCATTGCACGAGTAATTTATTATCTGCGAGAGGAGGACTCATATACATATCTATGCGGGGGAACGAAGCGGTGAAACGGTTTATTCATTTGAGTGCGATTGCGCGACAGAAAGATAGATAAGGATCGCGCCGGACGGCCAGAAAATTATAGGCATGCCGGGAGCCTGCTCTAATCAACACCAACTGGCCCGACACTCGCCACTGATAGACTTTAAATCAACGCCGGGCGTAATTGCGCGCGTAAGTCCTTCCTGCAAAATTTGTGTTATTCGGCCTGCCGGCGATAAGATTCATGTCCCTGGGGCAGCCGGCATTCGGCGCTCTAGGTGTGCGCCTTACGAGCAAAGTGGATTTGCCGTGACAGCAGAGCCCGTCTACTTCATGTGTGTGTGTAACACACCACGCGTCCCGACCAACTTCCTAACTCCGCGCGCTTGCATCCCCGAGGAGATCGCGCACGGTAATATTAAAGATTAACTTGTCGCCGGACCGCGCCGTTCCCTCCGACCACACCGCACATAATTAAACTCGGTACACCTGTAACTTTACATTCATGAAAAAAAAGCGCCGTAAACAACATTGCGGACTGCCGATTCGAGAATAGAATATGCGCGGCAAGAATACAACGGGTGGGAAGAGAGAGAAAGGGCGAAGGCGCGCACTCTCTTCTCTTACAACACCAAGAATTCAAATATACAACAGGCAATTCGCTTTGCAAATTCGCAGCTCCGCCGTAAGTGGCAGCTGCTCGGAGGTAAGAATAAATACTACGATGGAAGCGGCGGCAACCTGGGGGACAACGACTTTTGCAATTCAACACGCGTTTCCAGGCCTCTGGCGCAGCGGTATCTGCGGCTTTCGGCTATAACTAAACTCTAAGCAGCGCGGTATGCCATGTATTCGTTACACTTGCTACACACAAGAGTGGCTAATGGAAGCAGAGTACCTGTTCTCGCTCGCCTTGCGCCGTACGCGCGCAACTAAATTGCATCGCAATAAGCACCTGCACTGCGACCGTATAAAACGAGCCCTGTCTCCGTACACAGGCCTCCGCCCCACCCCCTCCCCTCCCCTCACTCTCTCCACCTCTATCTCTCTCTCATAGACAAACACGCGCGCACACACACTCTCTCATTACCTCTTTGTCTTTCATGTGCTCTCGAGTGGAGCTCCTGTATGTCTGGCGTAGCTCGCTGCCAAAAGAGGCAATCCCAGAATGCGTACGCGAGGATTTATGGAAAGATACATTTATGGGACGAGTTTTATGGCAGCCAAAGGTGCAGCACTCGAAAGCTGCCCCGGGCGTTCTCGTTCCTCTCTTTTCTATACTATCTATCATAAAAGGCGCGCGAAACCGCAGCCCTGGCCCCTCATAATGCAGATAAACCCGCAGGCATCGCTTTCGATACACGTCGCTGTAATTCCAATTATACAAGCACAGTAGCAGTAGCGCAGTGTGGAGCCGCTGCTCGAGAAAAGCACTAGCTGCTCTGCTCCTGATGTAGAGAGCTCGGCAGGCAGTGCTGCACACAGTTGTTCGCCGTAGAAACGTTTCTACGATAACGGTATTAACGTAGCAGCATTTTCGCGGCTGCAGCCTTCGCCCTGAATTGGCCCGTTGAACTCGCGGCGAATTGCCAGTGAACATGTAATATGACGAGAGAGCGAGCGAGTCGGCTGGTGACTCGTTTGGAATGTCGTCGGATAATGAACTGGTGAACGAGTGCTGGCGGGGCTAGGAGGTCTAATTAATTGGGTGTGCAGGGCTTCTCAAACCCGGTGAGCCTTTAATCGGCCGTCGAAGTGTACTTAGGGATATCGCGTGTTCGCCTTATGATTCGGCCGGGCCGCGCGTAACGTTATTATCGCAGGGATCGGGCGCTCGCGTTACTTAACCAACTTGCCGTAAGTCCAAAACGCTATTCCACAACACGGAGGCTGCTGGATCGACGCGCTTCCCGATCGAACTCTCTGTAGTCTCTCGGTGGAAACGGTCTCGCATGCTCGATCGCGATCTCTCGGGATGCCTGTGCAGCAGACGCCGCAAGATGCTAAAGTTTACGATCCCCGATGCATTTGCGCCGCTCACTCTGTGTGTGGATCTGAGTAGATGTCGAGCCAGCAACGGCGCGCTCCTCCGCACACACACACATCCAAAGAGACACACACTGGCGCGTTGTCGACGTTGCGTTCGCGCGGCTTAACAAAGTTCTTCCGAGTCCTAACGAGCTTACTCTTGGCAAAAGCCAGTCAAGTGTAGGGCTTCCGTTGTAGCGACGCGCGATGCAATGGGTAACCTACATACCGATATATTATTGCGCCTGATTCGCCTTGCACCTCTCTGCGGAACCCCGCCACACTGGCCCGACATGCCAATGCACTCTAAACGATGCAACCCTAGATATATTCGCGGCAATGATTCAACTCTCCTCCTCGAGGCGAAGAGCTCGCACTGGCATTTACCTTGCGTTTCAATGCACCATCAAGCACCGCTGCCGTCTCAATGTTCCCTTAACTCTTTGTCCGCCTCTGCTCTTCTACATCTGACTCTACCAACACGAGCCACCGACTTACTAGTGGCATCACTGCCTGCATACCAGACACCAGAAGAAACTTGTTCCCTCAAAGATTATTGTCTATCCCGAGGTGTTGAATCAAGAGGAGCCCCCGTCACATGGTAAATTACCAAGTCATTGGACTTTGCAGGAGCTTCTGCACATTCGAGAAAAAGCGTGGATACGTTCACACCCAAGTGGGAGGGAGGGCGAGCGCGTGCCACTAGTTTAACCTGGGCAGACGAGCGAGCAATTTCATCTGGAGCTAGCCGGCCAACTACGTGTGTACCCCTAACGCTCCTAGCGTAATTGAATGCTCAATAGGATTTACCAAAGGGGTGGGGGGAACGGTGGCAGTCGCGTCGATCGACACGACACACGCCAATATTTGATCCGTGTCAAAAGCACCGGGCCAGATCCACCCACGGATTTCGAACGGTCGTTAACCTGCCACTGGATCAGCCTCTACCTTTCTCTCTCACTTTCACTAGCTCACTCGCACTCTCTCTCCTTCCTTCTCTCTTTCTCGCTATCTGTCTGTCGCTGATGGTAATACCCTCACTGTTCCAGGTGTCTTCCTCCTCTCACTCCTTCGACCTTTACATCCACGCCGGCACCCATACACGTCACAGACAACACGCTCCTACACAGCGCCAAGGTGTACAGGGGGACACTGACTTTCTCTCTGTCACCTATTCTTTTTACACTCGCTCCTTCTCTCCTTCCCCTTTTACCTTTTATGCTAGCGGGGTGCGCACGGGGATGGCTGCCTTCATTTCCCCTGACTGCTGACCTGTCCTCCCTTTTCCGCGGGCTTTCACTTCCAGGCAGGGGCGACGGGCGCGACACACACTGCTTTCACCGTTTTCCAATACCGAGCCGCAGCTTTATAAGCAATCCGCTTAATCGACTTATTGCTGCTATCCAATTATCGCGTGGTGAACGAGCGGCCTGCTCGCCAGCTCGCCTGCCTGACGTTCCATTTCGCGTAGCCTGTATTCCAATGTCCGCTTTAATTAGTGGTGATCCGTATTCACCCGGTAAATCCGGCGATACATTACCACGAGCTTTTGTGAAGGGGAGGAGCGAAGAAGGGGAGGTGGTTGGAGGGTGAACTATAGGACAGACCACTTTTGTACGTGTCTTGAGCCGTGAACACCTATCCGTCTACCTGCCCTATCTCACCGGCGCGGCGCGCCGCGGTGCGCGCCCCTCGTTCCCCCCTGCCGCCTAAGCCTCGCCACTTTTCCACTTGCAACCCTTGCCTCTTTCGCTCCATCTCTCGCAAGGGTACCCTTTCCGGGCCAACATTCATCTCAAGTCCTCGTCGCTTTAGGCTGCCCTCGCACCCACTTTCGCCCTAAAGCTCTGAGCGCGCCTTGCCCTGTTGTGGCTGCTGGTCCTTCTCGAGTGCGAGATTTCGATGAGGACCACCCGCTCTGTCGGAGAAGGAAAGGGAGTGCAAGGGTGGCCGGAGCACGGATGCTGACGATACCATGGCCAAATCCACAGGTGTGGTCGAAAGGGTCGATGTGTCTTTGGCAAAGTGTCAGGCCCCATTACGCCCGAAACTCAGAGTGCGCACTTTAGAATTTCCTTATGGCAAATTTGCTAAGCTGAGTGGGAATCTCAGATTCGAGTGCTTTCTACTAACAGCTATCTCGAGTCGTCCTGATAATTTCCCAATCCAAGAATCGTTTCCGTACTCTTTGAAAGCACACGTATATTCCTGTAGTCTTGGAAGCTGACGTAGCCGCTCGTGCTTTCCAGCCGTGTGCTCTTGTAGGGCGACAACCTTCGACTTGCAAGCCTCTTTCTCTCGCTTTTTCTCCTTGTCTCAGTGTCTGGAAAGCAGTCGGCGTACAGATCGCTTCATTCCACACAGTCCGCTGGCGAGAGTTGCCCGCGTTCTCCGTTGTGGCGTGTGAGTCGTGTCTCAGACTCGCGCCGAAGGAAATTAGATTTCCCATGTGAAAACGGCGCGAGGACAAAGGGGGCCACACGTCGGCCATCCCGTCGCCAGTAGTTCGCCGGCAGCACGGCAACTTTTCTTATCAGAAATTCACGCGAAACGCACGTTATTGTTCCAAGCAATCTCGCGTGCATCGTGTCCCTCCCCCTCTTCTCCTCTTCTCCTCTTCCCCTCATCCCCTTCAGGACGGTGCTCGACAAACGATTAAGAAAAAGCCGACTGTGGCAATAGCCGTGGGACGTGGAATACGCTCTATGTGGGAATTAGCCCGGCCGACTACCACTGTCTATCTACTACTTAGTGAACCTTTTACTTGTAGGCGTCGGTGTATGTGCGATGGGGTGGAAGTAGAATTTGATAAATATTAATTCAACGATTACACCAGGCCAGTAAGTCGAGCTCGTGGGGATAAGGCGGGTGTGCCCAAGGAAATTACATTTTCCACGAGGAAGCTCGCAATCCCAGGCAGATAAAGCGAATATCGAGAAGCGAACTTTCACCTGGATTCTCTTATCGGAGTTGGCGCAGGGCGCCAGCTTCTTATTGTCCCCGGATAATCTGTCGGGCATTGCCGTAATGAAGCGGAACGAATTCGATGGAAGTGCGCCCAGCACACCGGAAGCAGGCCGGTATTAGCCGATGGAATTAATTTTATGCCGTGCTACTTGGCGCCGGAGCCCCAAGCGATCGGTGAAGATAGCCGCGCTCCAATTCACGTCGGACAGAAGCATGCCTTCAGCCTGTCGAAAGGAAATTACATTTCCCGAGTACAAAGGGTGGTCGGTTAATTGAGAGGCAGGTGCAAAATGGCTGAATGAAGGAGGAGGCGGAGGAGGAGCGAAGGCGCTTTAAAAATTTACCCGACTCGCCGGCGGGTTTCAGGTGTGTAGGCAGCCAGTGCCGCTGCTAATAGCCCGAGATAAATTCGCGGTGGTTGTAAAGCGGGCCAAGTGCCGCTGGCCGCAATGGATCGATTAATATTACTAATCTACGTTTAATTGCTGGGAGACCCTCTATGACGGAATGGCCACCACCGTTAATTTGGTAGCGGGAGCTATCGGTGAAATATTATAACACGACGAAAGTGCGACTTCATTTTATTAAGTACACCGACACCGCCGAGTGAGAGCGAAATTCGGCGTCACATTATCATTACTCTCGACGCGATAAAAGCTCCTGCTGGTTTCCGCGGGAGCGACAGGACCCCTCTTAATCAATTTTACCTTGGGACTGGCGGCCGGTTTTTCTATTGCGTAACAGCGAATTAAGTAAACCGGCCGCCTGATTAATCTGGAGCCTGGTGCACGCTTGTTTCGTCTGATTAAAGATACGAAAAGAATTACTTCACGCCGACGTGCAATTTTTCAGCAGGGGGGCCGAGAGGAGGGGCCCGTCCGCGCAGCTAAGTTAATTTACGCCCTCGATTTCGCGCCGGGAATAAATTACCCGGCCGCTTTAAAAATGCATCGTAATTTCTCGCATTTAATGTGGAGTACGCCGTTCCCAGGGATGCTGGAATCGCGTCAAGCCGGTTTCCAAGACGTCCCAAAAGGAAGCTTGAATCGATCCCCGATCACCGGCACAATTTCGGGTAATTATAAAAGTAAGCTACAGACGCGGCTCACTCTGTTCGCTCGAGAGGCAGACCACGGGCGAAAGTTACACGCGTGCCTTTCAAGGGCCGATTAAAAATAACTGGAGCGACTCCGACCACTTGAAATCTCGCCCTATTTAATCTCAAGCGATTTCATTAGCCCCCAATTACGAGGGACGTCGAGTTCCAGCGATGTTCAGAGGAGAAGCACAATTTCGAGAAACGAGAATAACGAAATGATGTCCTGTGGTATACATGTAAATTACTCACGATGTTTGACGTGCAGCCTGGGAATGGGATCTTGCGGCCATGCCACGTTTTGCGCGACAAGGCTGATCAGCGCCAAAATTCGCAGCATTCCGCTCATTCTGATTCTGAGAGGCCCTGCAGGCTTAACCTTCGAATCAGCGGTAGTTTCCAAGTCTCCTCATCGCCGCTCCGATCCTCGCCAGCTGCCTGAAATCACAATAATGTCCCATCTGGTCACATCCAATACATATTTCCCGCTTTCCTCCACAAACTCCTATAAACCACCGACACCAACTATCTCGCGCACACTCCGATTCATTTTACGACCGCCATGAACATTACTTGGTTATATTAGCATAATTCGAAAATCGGCCAAGTGACTTTTGCTCCTTCGAATTTCTATGTGTATATCTAAGCGATAGGATGCAACAGGCCAAGCGGGCCATAAACGCGCCGGGAGAATTCGTAATACGCTCTACACATAAATCCCTCAACATCCACCTGTTGTCCGATATCAGTAAAGAAAAAGTATATCCAAAGCCGTGAGAGTAATATCGAGATAACATAGCTAGGATTATCGTGTATCATAGAGCATTCTAATCTCTTGTAGAAGCTGGAGAGCAGTGTCAATTTCTGTCAGGCAGAAATGTGCTCCGAAAAAGCAGGAAGCTTAAATCGCTACGCTTTTTAACAAGGGCTACGGTAACGACAGTACCGAGATAGGAGAGGATCGTTGCCTCCACTTTTTGGCGGTGAACTTGTTGTATATCGCTGCTTTCTTGCCGGGGTAAAGTAGCTTGCCGCCTAGGAAGAAAGTGGCGCGTGGAAACGAGTCAGGGTGGATAGTTGGCTGACTAGTTGGCGGTGTACACAGGGAGGAAGCAGCACGGCTAGAGCGCAAGGGAAGCTGAAGACAGGATAAAAGGCTAACGAAGGAACGTACTAAGACAGCGAACTCGAGCGAGCGCTGGGACGACGATGAACAAGACGACGATGGCATGCATTATGCAGAACGCTCGGCCCCCCTTGCAGCTTCTATTCGTCCTGTAACGTTGAGCCAGCTCTTCGCCGAATAGCCGCGCTCACGATTAATTAGAAAGTCGGGTAGAACACGCGTGCAAAAGGAGCCGGGGAATCAGCGCGCATAGTTAACGCTCTTCGCCGCGCTTCAACAGTTTCACTTGGCAGCGTATCGCACAGAGGGCAAAAATTAATTTCTCTACCGCGCGCTGGCGGTGGCTGCCTGTTGTAAGCGGCAGTGATGAAAAAGTGCTCGAGCACCGGCCAGTTTCGACTCATTACCAGCATCCGGTTGGGAAAAAATTGTAAAATTTCGCAGCTTTTTACCCGAATATTCAGCCTGGACTTGTCAGACCAAACCGCCCCTTGGTCGAACTGAAGTTTTTAAGATCTTGGGGCGATTAGGCTCGGCCGATCGGTCTGAAGGGCTCGGAATAATCTCGGGACGCCTCCGGAAGATGTAAACATTTAATTAGGGACAATTAGGGTGAAGTGCGAGACGCTTGAGTTTCCCGTTGGCAGAGAGCAGCCTGTCATAATAAATTAAGCAGGGCGCCCTCGCGTTTCCTCGGCGCGAGGACACTCGTCGAGTGGCACCGAGAGAAAAATGGAGCTCGACAACGGCAACGGCGACGAGGAGGAGGACGAGAACTACGAGGTGTTCGCCAAGGTGCGCGTCCGAGTGCAAGCCACTCTAGGCGTGGCTCGGCTCGCCCTACTTTCCAGGTACACGAGACGAGCTGCGGATCGAGAGTCACTTCCCTCCAACATCGTCGTCGTCGTCGTCCTCCTCCTCCTCCTCCTCCTCCTCCTTCTTCTTCTTCTCCTCTTCCTCCTCCTCGTCCTCGTCGTCGGAGTCTCTCGGTTGTACACACACCTCCGGCTGCCGGTTTCCGATTCCGAGAGCAACCTCGATCGAGACTTTCTCTCACGTCAAACCAGTCACGAGGGCAATCGCATCGGCCTGATCCGCCCAACGTGCCTACTGCACCTCCAGATCGGAAGCCACGTCAGGCCTTTAATCTACCGATCTAATTTGCCTCTCCACCTCCGGAGGACACAAGAAACGTTGGAAAGCCCGGCCCTCTCAACATCAGTGCGGCGGGATCGCGGGAAAAAGTCTTCATGCGTGAAATGATATGGAATTGAAACCATTAAGGCTTCGAACTCTCCTAGTAAGAAAAGCGCGTGGGAACAGTGTATTACCCGATTCCCTTACTTTTCCGGTGCTAGTTAATAAATTGTAAAATGCAATGCTCCACCGAATCGCACCAGCCAACCCTTCACTCCTATCTGCGTTAGGTAGGAGTGTAGCCACCCAAAAGTAGCGCGGTAGTTAATCAAGCTGGAGCTACCAAATCTCCTGTAAGCCAACATGCCAAGATGAAATACCGAGGACTGCGACGCCCGGGTTACAGAATCCACGTAAACAACACTCGTGTTGTCGGAAAACAATATAGCGCCATTCTTCACGAAGCCTGGTATCCACCGTGCTCCGCTCTAAAGCCCCTGCCAATCCAATAGCTCCGCGTTCTACAAGTTCACCCGAAAAAGAAGCACGGAAGCCGTAGTGCGCGCGCGCAATTTTTGCGCAAAAGCCTGTCTGATTTTACCCGGCTGTACGTTTACTCTCAAAGGGTAGAACGCTTTGGGGTAAGTTGACGTAGTAAAACTGACGGGAATTGTGCCGCGGGTAAGCTGAAAGTTGAGCGGTCTTGGCGGAAAGAAAGTCAGCGGAGTGGCTCGTGTAAAGCGCCAGATAGTTCGCAGTGGAGCCGAGTGGGAGAGGAACAGCAGCAGGTACGCAACATGACTGGTCTAATTATCCATGAGGCTTTGTGCGCGAACGAGAAGAGCGCGTTGTACACTGGAGCAACAGCATCAACAGTAACGAGAACAGCGGCCATGACAGCCATCGACGGACGTCGACTGCCCGGAGACCGTGGATAATTCCTGGCCGACCGTTCACCGTTCAACAAGCCGAGGATCAAAGTAAAAACGACGAGAACCTACCCGCTAGAGCTCGACTTAAGAGAAAGAGTGAGAGGGAGAGAGAGATCGACAAGGGATCAAATATAGAGAGAAAGAGAGAGAGGGAGAGGGACAGAAAAAGCGGATGAAGGCTCACATCGTCTTCGCCGGTGTTTTCCAGCCTGGTGAAATCCGCGCGCCAACGTGATCCCAACTCTTTCGTACACTGGCGCGCTCCAGCATCCCTCCGAGAGCATTCACCTGTACACCGCCAGCTCCGCGCGCCGCATTTCCCCCTTTCTTTCCCACTTGTTCCCTCTAGTTTAAGGAGCGCGTTTATAGCCGCGCGGGACGGCCATGTGTGCCCGACAATCGTCTAGGCTCGCTCGTAAACTTATCGCGCCCATGCATCGCTGGATTTCCGTGCGGCCCTTAAACCACCACGGAGCTAGCTGCACCCTCTCCTTCCCTTTTCTCTCTCTCTCCCTTTATTTCCCTGGTCTCTCTTAGCCCGGCGTCCCTGATACATTACGTACAAGGTGTACTCTCATGAATGCCTCGGGCACTTGGGGTGGTTTTCATCGAGTTCCACCCCCCCGGTTCCAGCGCCGTGCGCCCTCGCGAATGCTCTTATGGACTCGCACTCGAAATTCATGTGGCATTGCACCGCCGCGAGTTTATATGTACTTCGAGCACACGAATGGCTTCCTGAAGCATAGAGCCGCGACGAATAAAGTGCATTTCATCAATAGGAGCCAGGCAATACTGATCAGTGGACAAGCAAAGCCGGTCTTGTCAGAACTTCGCTTTACTACGTGAGTTACGATCGCACCAAGAAGGTACATAAACAGCCACGGAGAATGAGAGGAGGGGGAGGCACAGAAAACCTAAAAACTTTCCGAGAACCCAAGCAAGATCTTAACAACTTCTTTAAGAGAAGAAGAGAAAGAGGGATGGCTGAAACTCGTCGTATAAGGAAGACTTGGTAGCCACAATAAACCTGGACGACGCATAAACCGCTCGTCCTCGTTTTGGAGCAGAGCCAAAATCTCTCGGCGACATAAATCTGAGGGCGAAGTGTATGCAAATTTGTCAAACGTCCGGCGCTATCGCACCATGTAGATTTGGTCGAGATGGAGAGATAGTGGTGGGGAGGGGCAGCGGTGGTGGAGGAGGAGGAGGATTCCGAGGGTGGAGAGGTGAGTGGTTGGAATCGCGGTAGAGCAATCGAAGAAGAAGCGCGCGATCGGTGAGCGCACAACACGGCAATAAATAAGGCCTGCCAGGCAAGTTGTCGCGGATTTGTCAAGTGCTTGTAAATACGAGGCGGCATACACCGGTGCGCTTCGTCGGCGTCGCCTTATGCGACCAAGCGCTGCTCGATCTGTCGTGCGCGCGTATTTACACACGCCGGCAGCCATTTACGAGATGGAATCCGGCGGCATCGATTGCTGCTGCGAGTTGAGAGTCCAGAGGAGAGAAAAAAACGACGGTTTCAGGCCCACGAACGAAAGGCGGCCAGTAGCGACTGGCTCGGCGAGATGAGCGGAAGCGGTGGGAAGCAGGTGGGGAAGGAAGGATGTAGATGCGCCGGTGAGGAGAGATAAGTCTCAAGCGTGGATGAAAAGGGCTCGAAAAACGAGCACGAGTTATCCGCGGCGGCCTCCGACTGAATGAGAGTCTAGCAGCAGCCTTTGAGGGGCCGAGCAGCTAGTGATTAATAAGTAACGTCGATCTCGGCCGAAGTAGAGTTTCCTCTCGAGCTAGCACTGGACGAGCCGCGGCTTGGAATCAAGCGGCTGTGTCACTCTCCGCTCTCAACCTACTGCTTTCGAGCGAGCGAATGCGCGTAAATGGCGATTCCTCAAAAAATAAATGGCGCTTCTGGCCTGATAGCGAGCGAGCGTCCGCTATAAGTGTCGGCTTTGTACAGAATGAACTGCTCGAGCGAGCTACTGTAATCGCGCGCGCGGGTCCGCCACTCCGGACAGAGAGTCGAGGGAGGAACTGTGACGCCTATCGGAGTGGTCGCGATAAGTCAGCTGAAATTTGTTCAGTGTCACTTGCACTCTAAGGCTTAGTCCACCCGCGGCGAAGAGCATGCGATGTTTGCCGCGAACGTAATCGATGCAGAGCACACAGAGACACATGCACTCCCCAAGATCGTGACTGTTGAATTCCAGTATCGGAGCACTTGGCCGAGAGTCGCACGATTTTCGTGGTTGATTCATCGCCAGCAATCGAGAACCTCATGACAGATGGACCGATTCGGCGTTTCTACTCTTCTGAAACGGGGACTTTGCGAGCGCCGGCGTTACGGCCGCCTTTTCCGCTGACTCGTGAAATCAGATTGAAAACGGCAAGCACCGGCAAGAAAGAGGGAACGCGAATTCACCCATGTTTTTGCGCGAATGTTGCAACGGCATTGGCTTGCCGAAAGTTTCGCAACTGGGGCGGGAGGGACGCTTGCCAATAACTGCCCAGGAGCCAATAACCCTCGCACAGTTGAGAAAGCCCCATTTGCGAATCGTTGCACAAGTTTAATCGGCCCATTTACTTATTCCGCTGCACCATATACATGCATCTATTATTAAGGTCTGGCCCGGTGGCAAGCCACCCCCGCACACCCAACGCCCGCCTGCATTAATCAAATCCTCCATTTCACATTACGGCCAGGCATACTTAACGGAGCTCGCTCCAACTCAGATAACCCTGACTCGAGGCGCTTCGCACTGGGAGCTGCTCTTCAAAATTGCACGTTTCACACGCTCCGCGGGATATCTCAGAAAGGTAGTACGGGTTCTGTCGGGGATTATGCGCCGCCGGGGTAATTCTCCCCGTGAAGAAATAAAACTGGGTGCTGCCGCGCGCAGAGTTACCCTGCCAAGTCATGAAACTTCAAGAACAAGCTCCGTTAATAATAATTAACGCGGAGGAGCGTAGTGCTAGGTAAGCTGGCTGTGACTAGAATCATTAACCACTATTAATGATCATTAATCAGTGCCGATCGCTATTACCCTGATGAATCCATTAGCAAATTGGTCCATTCGCTTGGCGAGGTCGATTAACCTAGGAGGCTCGGTGATTGGCGAGACAGCTGTGGTCAGCATCCCGGTGCGATCATAAAAGAGAATTATTACGCGCTCCGAGACTTTCTCGAAGGATCCAATCGCTCCTGCCGAATTTCGTAAATGGGATGTTGGCGCGTGCAGGCTACAGCGATCGAAAGTCCACAGAGCTAAGGTCGCCGGCAGTGGCCGACATCAATTAACAACAGATCTCGGTGATAAATAATGGAGGCGTTGACATGACACTGCCATAAAGCACCCCCGCTGACCCAGCCTGTTACAAGCCCACATAGTAAATGCGCTCGCGCGCGCGCGCGCACTACTTCTACCACCGATATATGTAATTCCGATTATCGAAACATACACCCCGTGTCCTGTTAACCCCGGGGCATGAGCCCGCGCGTGCTCTCTCTCTCTCTCCCTCTCTCTCTTGTACGCGCGCGCGCCACCGCACCGATACTCGATAATGGTTATCGCTCAAGGCACACACGGCGAACAGGTGTGTGCACACGTGCATCGATCGCGGCGCGGCGGCGGAGCGCACACGGCTGGTATACAGGTGCGAGTGGAGCATACAGAGAATAGGCAATCACAAAGGAGCCAGGGGCCAAAGCTCTGTGTACGTACACATGTGCCGGCGTCTGTGTGCCGAGCTACTTATCGGCATAATGAGCCACCTCGAAATCGGGCGGCCACCAAGTAGCCGGCGTACCAGGGGCTGGGTGCACGGGTTACCGGGGCGAGACAAGTACCCCGCCAGCAGCCGAGTGCATAAAGTGCATCGCCGGCAAGTGTTCTGACCGTAGAGGCGAGCGAGCCTGCGCGAGTTTGTGTGCGTGTTTGAATCGCTGCTAGGAGGCTGGTGGGTACGTGTGCTTGCGCGAGGAAAAGGGAAGGTGCCGAGCGATTCGTACGAGAGGGAGAAACCAGCCGATCTCTCTCACCTCGATGAATATTCAAGAGCATGGCGCATCGCTGCACCCCGTGTGGCCTCTCACGGAAACGACTAGGTGAAATGGTCCAAATCACCGCGAATATTCAGATCTTGACCCCGCAGACACTCCGATCTCTCCTCCTACTCCTCCTACTCGCTCTCGCCCTGCGAATTACTCTTGTTACAAATACCTCTGACCGCCGCGCCGTGCCGCTCCCGAACAATGCGGAAGAATCTTACTAAAGTCACGAGCGCATCACGGGTCACCCACTATCTCTGATGAGTCGTGAGCGGCTCTGATCACTCTCTCGCCCTCTCCTCTCTGACTCATCCACCCACCCACACAGCCGATATGCTATTACAACCGTGGGTGTAACATTCGTGTCCGCGTTCGTGGACATGTGCTTGCCACTCGCGATCGGAGGGCCCAGTGTAATTAGTCATTCCTTGTCAGTAAATACCGAGGGGAACAGATGTTCAAATTTGCGGACAGTGCCGCCGCTGACCAACACTGTCACACTCCTGGCCTCCGATTCGGAGGAATTCTGGTCAGCACATCTGGAAAGGTGGTTTGCTTAACAAGAAACTAATTCGTTCTGCTCCTCGTCGGCGACAGCATGCAAATAAACAGCTGTAACACGTGTACTGGTGTACCTGCATTAGAAACTATTTCTAATATTAGGTTACACCAGTCGAATTCACTCGGTTTCAATGATTCAGAGTGGAGTTTGTATAATTAATTAAACCAATAGACTAACACACGTTTAGTGCCATCTAGTCAAATTGTTTTCTATTCCTGAAACGCGAGAGCATCAGGTTTAAAGAAATTCATGATGTATCGGCCACCAAAAAGGTTTCAAGGTCCATGCGGCGCATATATGAATATACGGTTTCAATTCGAGCGACCAGCAGTAATGTTATTCAAATTATACCGGCGAGATCTTGTTGCTGAAATAACAATATAATGGTACACTAGCTCCACTAACGGTGGATAGAACCGTGGATGACCCTAATAGTACGAAACCACAGGTTGTACGTTCGGCATGGCGCGTCCCGTCATTACGAGGGAGCACTCGCCAATATTGTTCCGTCAGCGAACCCTAACGGAATATCATGTATCCAATATCCGTCTGTGAACTTGGCAGATTGTCGGACAAACATGTATACTACAATAATTATAATGTCGCGCGCTATGGATGTCGAGGAATTAGGACGAACATAGCTGTTCGTGACCTGCTGACTCGCACACGCTGGATTAAGTTCAATCACCCAACACCCGGGGATTTCCTCCGGGAAGATCTGATGGATGGATCACGAATGGAGCTACGATCGTACGTGCGATTACTCCCTATTATGAAGTACCACCGTCTCAATAGCAATAACTGGCCAGGGTAATTAAAGGACTAGCTGTTGTATACATTAAAAAAAGTACATAAGCCAAACGCTTATGCAGGAGGTTACACGTAGTCAGCGTGGCAAATGGAAAATGAAGAAACAGGATTTGCCGGAGGGGAAAAGATGAAAAAGCGGGAAAGAGCAACGGTGCATCCAAGCACAGTTCTCGCTTAGGATACATACGTATCCCGAGAGCTAATCGCAACCACGTTACTGCACCTCTCGTAATTTCCGTTAGGTAACCCATTCGCCCACATACAGCTATTCTCCGACCAGCCGGGGAATCATCCGTTCGAGAATATCCGGAAACGAACTCGCCGATGCTCAATGTCAGATAATACTTTTAAAAAGCGAGCCGCATCATCTGCATAAAGTACAGCGCACTCTTCCAATTTGAGGGCGCGCCACCTATAAGCGAAGCCCGACTGTTAATGACTCGAAGCGCTTTATCGAAAAGGCAGAGTGCATTGTGTCGAGCAGGCTTGCGACGCAATAATTGGCCCAGTGCCGTTAATGTCGAGTGAAATTTCATTTAGCCCGGCAAAGTGTATCATTCCCGTATTAATATAATACAGGGCTCATAATAGCGTCGCCGCAGCGGAGGCAGAGCATTCAAAGGCCTATATCGCGTCCCGTTCGAGTCACTTCCTTAAGGCGAGACACCTTCGAGCGTCGCCTTCCGTCGCCCGACGACGTCGTCGGCGAAACGATAATGCGATAAAGCCCGTCGCGGCGAAACACATCCAGCCGCTAGGTAGTCCAATTTCGAGACTCGTTCTGAGAAAGATAGGACGTCGAAGCGGTATCCCTATCGATGCGATACATTTCTTTGCTATGAAGGAAAGCTATCCAGATGAAGCGACACTCTTTCCCCAAGCGGCAACAGCCTAGCTTCTCTCAAACATCTCAGAATCCTCTCTCTTTCTCTCTCCCTCTCTTTCTCTCCTTCCCTCGTTTACTCCACGTCACGATGGAAAATTCATTTTAACGCGACACTGCCAACGAATCGATATTTCTCGTTCTCGGCGCGAGGTGGCGAGCTTGCAATCCGATAAACGAATGGCGAGAAGATTGCGAGCGGCGCGCTCTCTCCCCGTGCAATAAATGGATATAGCTAGGCTGACCTATACATGTAGATACACACACGCTCCTTGCTTCGTAGACCGAGGAAGATCGTACCTGATGCACGACGGCCAGACTTGCGTCTGTGTGCGAGTGCCGAGCCGTCTATGTACACCTGGTGTGGCGGGCATAAGGGGTGCGCGCACCGGTCTCCGTTCACACATAGGCGCGCCATGCGTAAACCTATCCCGCCAGTACCCTATAAAGGCATCTTCAGCCTCTGCTTCAATCTCGACCCGAGCTCCCCAGATATATTCGTTACAGAGGCTGTCGCCTTGCCGGCTTTATTACTATCGATCAGCTAGTTTTGAGTGAACTCCCAGAGATTACTGGCAGCGGAGTTGTGACTGCCGGAATACTGTACACTCCAATTTTAACAGTGCTGAGAGGGGGGGAGGACTGCTGACTCGCAAGCCCGGAGAATACAGAGCACCCCGCTATCAGTCCCTTCCATTCGTACTGTCAAACTCGAGTCTGAAGCGGCGAACTTATTGACCGGGCGAGCACCGGCTTCGAGTCTAGCAAGTCTTGCAAGGACATCCCTATTACTTCGGGATCTCTCGAGATCGAGCATATGCGGTGGGGTGTCGAGGAGAATGTGGCGGCGCCTATGCCTCCGGTATACATGCATTCAGGATGGTAGGTGAGAGCCGGGTGTCTTCGAGTACCGCACGCCCACCAACGATTGTCATCGATCCTTCGTCCAGGATATTCCAAGTGCAGGGAAGGCCAGTGTCTCTGGCGCCGGCGGTGCATGATGCTCTCCTTGGTCCGTCGGCCATCATCGTCCTCCTCGGACAGCGTGGGGCGCAATCGAATTTCCATCGCCATCCGTGAAGGCCAGTCCTGAATATTCATACGGCCAGGATCCCGAGCACCTTACACACGTCCGAACGCGGTCGCAGCCACAGCACCCTCTCTCCTCTAACGTAGGGTGAGACGTCCTACATAGGTACACATAGCTACTGGGTAATCGGCAGTGCCGCGGCACCCACGACACCACCACTACCACCGCACACCATTACTGGTGCCGCCAGCTGAATTCGAGCTGACGTACAAAGAAGAAGGGCTGCTGGTGGTGGAAGCGGTGCGAGGCGCGTGATCGCCCTTAGGCGCTTAGGCAAATCGAACACTTCGAAGAAGCGTGCTGAGCTGGCCCCCCCTATTCTTACTACGTGCATACATACTATACATGGTCCTCCTCATACTCTCTCCCTCTCTCCCTCTCTGTCTCCCTTTATATGCCTCGTGAGCTATCTCTCTCCACGTGCCAAAGTGCTTCTTCGACACGCTGCTGCTCAGCTATATATGTTCGGACCTGAGGAAGTGGATATTCCCGCTAAACTGACGGCCGTGAATGCGAGACGATTATCGTATTAGTTGAGTACCGGCCCATTTCCGATCGATGCAGTGCGCTTCGGCTTTACTACCTGCTTAGCAACCGATAGGTGATCCTACTGACGGAGCATTACGTGGCCGGCTTGTACTATGACGCCTCGATGAATAATGTGACTGGTAATCAAATGCTTTGGAACATCGAATATGGAGTGAGTATGGGAAGAGTGGTGGTGGGGGGGTGGCCTAATCGGCAGAGGATGATCGGGCAAGTCAAAGCCCGGGCGAAATTGCCTAATTCAAGGGAGATATCGGGGATTCCATCCATTACTCATACACTCCAAGTGCTTTTCCCAGTAAACGGCCATCCAGCCAGCTAATTATTTCGGCACTCCCCCATGCGACTGAACGGGGACCGAGTGAATAAACTGATCCACCGCTTTCAATCCCTCTGCAATGACGTTGGTAGTTCGTGTTTCCGACAGACATTGTACGGCTGATGACGTGCACATTTCTCAAAAATGTACTTCACCATTGGATGACGCGTGTTAATTGAATATCGAGCCAAATAAACTCCATCGTTTCCGGCAGTGGCTCCACTCTGCCTGGGGCTACATTTCAATCGAGTAAATTGCTCATTACATCAGCCGACAAGGGAGAAAGGAATCTGCATATTCCAACGAAAATTCCTGGATTCTCGGAGAGAAGTCCTTAACGCGGCATGTAGTAGGTAAAGTCGCTTCTATTCATATTCGTGGTGCTCGAGGCTGGCAGTAAAAGTGCTTTCCCACTTCTTAGTCCGAGGCTGTATCGGACCGTACGTGATCTGTTTACCTCAGAAGGGCTGAGATGGGTATAGGGCAACGGGCGCATGCAGCACCGTGAATATGGAGCATGGTTTATAACCCCGGCGTTATGAATGTGCAGTTATAATACACTCGCAATCTCCAACGGCGGAGTTCCGCATCCAAGCCCCGTTCCACTCTAACCAAATATTATCGTTTCTATCGCGGCGCGTGCACCAATACACTGACCATCCATTCCCCTTTCAATATTTCTCGGGCCCCGCCCCTTATGAAATAAACATAACAGCTTCCAATGGAAAACAACAATGCCTCACTCCATAAATCTCCGTTAATTAATCTCCCCAAACACTCCCGTGATTAATGCGCGTCAGCGATCCAAGGAAGACTTGGCTTTTTTCGCCGGATTACTCGTTTCACTTAGTGATTCGACATGTCCGATGGCTGAGCGTGTACGAGTCCAACATGCTAATTCGTTCGTAACCCACATTCAACATACATTGTCGAGGCAGTAAAGGGTTGGCTGGCCCCAAATGAACGAGAGGAAGAGTGAAAGGAAGAGCGCGGGCGCAAAAAAAACGCGTCTCTCTTCCCCCGCCAGCAGTGGACTCGCTTGTTGCACAGGGGAGGGAGTTGTGAAGGCTGACCCAACAGGAGCGAGCTGATGAGCGAGTGTGCAGCCGTTAAAGCGAGGGTAACGGGCGAGAAGAATAGCGTCGAAGAGACGAGAGAAAGGGAGACAGGCGGAGGGTGAAATGAAGAGAAGCGAAAGGTGGAGGACGAAAGTGTGCGAAAGGGAGAACCTAATCCTCGCGTGTGTAACGCAACACACAGGCGGCAAGAGAGAAAGGAAGAGGGCGAGGGGTGCTGCAGTGGCAGCTGGCGTCCAGGAGCACCTACCTTCTCTACCTGAGCGGAACAGCAGGGCCCGGTGAGAGTGGCGCGGGAGGGAGAGAGGGAGAGAGCAAGGGTCACGGAACACATCAGAGAAAGGCCTGCGTGGAAGAGAGGAGGACGGAAATCCTCCGCGAGATGAGAAAGCAAGGGGTGAAAGACTAAGCAGGACGGAGTGTGGAGCGAGAGACGCGGTGCGGCGCGGCGGCCAAGATATCGAAGGAAGTGTGTGAGAGGGCGCTGGGCTCGGGTGCTCGCGCGCGAAGAACTTCTGAAAAGCAGCCGAGTAAAAAGGTCGAGGGAGGGAAGAAGCGAGGCGGCGCGGCGCGGCGCGGCGAGTGGTGAGTGCGCGCGTTCTAAGATATAGGAGAGTACGGGGCGAACTAGGGGAAGAGGGCGAGAAGCCGGGTAAGCGAAGCGGAGAAAGCCGCACGGGAAGAAAGGGCGGAAGGAGGAGCGGGCGAGAGAAGTTGCAGAATCGCTGTGGAAGAATCGAGGCTTCGCGGCCCCGTGGTCGTTTCCTCTCCGCGAAGAGAGATAGCTCGGCTCAAAGTACTCGGCAAACGCGGGGCCTACATCCATTCATGATTTTTTCAAAGGAATCCCCTATCCCTTTATATCTACCCTTGCCCGCTCGACCAGCCGCTCTGATCCCCAAGCAGCCGAGCACTGAAATTATTTAGTCGCCGCACTGCCCGCCGGCGCTGCACTTATTCCTTTCACTCTCTTATCTATCTGCCAGGCGAACTCGCAGTCGGACCTAAATCAATCGAGAGCGGCTGCCTCCAGCTTAGCCGCGCGGCATTCATTAAGCTTGATCACGCCCAGCCCAGCCCGGCATCCCAACACTCTTATCGGCTCGTAGCATTATTCGCGGCACATGTGTTTTGCACACCCGATACCAGATCAATTCGCAAAACAGTTGGATTTAAATGTTTAATTGGATTTATCGCGGCAGCTTAAAGACAAAAAATTGGTTGCGCACCGCCGCTTCGTTCTCGAGCAGGGGCAATTCTGCTTCGGAGAGAGAGAGAGAAAGAGGGAGAGAAAGGGGGAGAGAGAGAGAGAGAGAGTGCGAGGCGCAGCTGGAGAACGATTGAATGTCTATCGCCGAGCTTCGGAATCGGGCGGACCGCTGTAAGTTTACTCGATCTCTACTTTATTTCAATCTGACACGCTCTCGACCCGACCACTCGTTTCAACTGCGAAACACCCATGCATCTCGTGTTACGAAGTTTACGCTGCTCGGTAAATCGACGGTAATGAGCGTAGCGTATCCACGCTGTTACAGCTATCCCGTCCACCAGCCCCATAATTCTTAATCTAGCTCGCGCGACTCTACCGACCGCAACTATAACACAGTAACGCCAGCCGCTGAATTTTCTGAATCCGATAATTTATCGAATAATTAGCAAGGATACCACGCGCAATCTCCCCATCGCAACGCGGACTGGTCATTGTTCTAATTAAAATCGCGTAACAGCGAACTCCTGGAAGCCGTGCACCTGCAATATGTTTTGCTACTGGTGGAATTCTCCGCTCGCGCTGCTGAATTCAATTGTAATAACTCGCTTATTCGTTACTACTTTACTGAAGCGCTGCATAAAGTTTCTATAACGAGAGGCTCATATGTCAAGAAGTACTGAAACTCATCGATTTGTCAAAATTGAGAGGTCCATAAACATCATTAATCGTAATACGATGCAAATTAATGTTCTTCATCAAATACCTCATCGTTTTTATGACCGGACACTTATTACGATAAATCATTATCATCCCGGAGTATTAATATTTCTAATTGGCATATTACGAAACAATTTTTGAAACTGATCTACCTTCGATGTTGGCATTACCGAATGGAAATAATAACAGTGTGTATATAGTACATAACTCTTGGGAATATCGAAGCCCATAAATCGAGAACGAATGAGTGGCAATAAGTCGACACATGAGTATTATAGCAACGACAGGATGATTGAAGCTGACCATCGATAAAGGACGGCTCTTAAGACAGGTCGTGGTTATCTTACCATTGCACATCCAAGATCGATTATATACGCTTTTCAGATCACTTAGTGCACTGATATGCGGTGGATCTAGCTATAGAGAGCGTCTCTCTGTCAGTGAAGCACGACGAGAGACCGGAAACACTACAAGGAGCTACGTGCAACGGCCGCAAGCTTAACGGTACACCAACCTCCAGTGCACACAGACGCCTGCATTCTCACACATACGCACGCACGATAGTCTGATGCAGGAGTTGACGCTTCTAGTTTTCTATCGTATAGCGTACTTTTCGAAGTTCCCTTAATGTCCGGTTGGGTTCGCCTAATCCAGCAGTCCTTGACTCTTTCTCAAGGGAAGGCCGCAATCAGTGGGGACGTAACCTCGTAGACGAACTTCCAAGACCCGCCGAGATACCTTTAATTAATGCCAGGCCGCAAAACGCGAGTGATGCCGGCAGCGGAATCGCGAGATAACATCAGAGCAGCAGCCGCACCAGAAGCAGCAAGCAGCCGGCAAAGTGATTCGGGGAGTATGTATGTACGTAGCATGCGTGCTGAATCCGTACCGAGACAACTATACGAGAGAAGTTTCGTGATGAACTAAAGGCAGCCGAGCAATGCCACCATGAGACTTCACCTGGTGCTTTCGTTGGAACAACTAATTATTTCAACGCGCTCGCGCTCGCGCTCGCCCTCTCGATCATGATGACTTCATATTCCCGTGCTCGCGTGTGTCACGTGTCATGCGTCCGCGTGATTATGAAGCCTTGGGAGAGAGGAGAGCGTGTTTCAGCAGAGAACTTTTACGAGCAACGGCAGATTAAACGGCCCACAGCGCCACTCGGCAACGATGCTTGCACGAGGCACACGCGGCCAAGAGTATGGCCGAAGTTTCCAACAAGGCCAATTTGAAAGTCATATTTTCATTCTGGCGTAGTGTTAAAAAAAAGGAGGGTAGACCAGCCAATTGGACTGGGAGGTAGGAATATTTTCGTTACGATCCGAAATCCGGGCCGGGAAGCGTGCGGTTTGCGCTGCCGCTCTGATTTCGTTGCTCGCCCGATGCTGATTGAAAGCTAGCGGAAATACATAACACCTGACGGCGAGATGCGCGTGGATCTGCACACACAGTGGCGAGCGTCGCGTCGCGCCGCGCCACGCCGGGAGCAAAAAATCCGGATAAAAGCTTGCACTAGGCGGAAGCGATATGCGATATGAAGTATGTGCTTTGTTTTCCAGCGCGCTCCTTCATATCCGCGCGGGACCATTAACCCAGTAACACGGACAGACGGGACAAGCCGGGCAAAATCGTTATTTGCGTGGGGTGAGCAGAGCGCGCGCGACACTAACTGCATTAGATTTGTTTGTCATGTTTCGTTTGGCTCGTAATTTCGACTGCCACCGCGAATTCGCATAATAAACATTGCTTGTGTCGCTCGATGTTCCCAATACGCTCTCGGCCGTAATAGACGAATTATGCTAGCTGCCGTTCGCCGGCAGCCGATACACTTTGATAAATTGGAGTCCCGGCTACACTGGCACCTCGCGCATACTCGGGCCCATGCACACTATGGGAAAAGTTCTCGGTGCACTTTGGCAAGGTATTTCGTTACTCGACGTAAAGCCTGCCCGAGTGCGGTGCATTAGTTGCACACGACGCACGTCGCCGAAGTTAAACAAGAAACGAATCAAACTAGCGGCGCGGCGACCTCAAATACCGTCAAACAGGCAGCGCTTGTTAGAAATTCGTGTAACGCGTTTCGGCTGTTGCGCTGTGAAAGCCTGCAGGATGTACATCGCAACCTTCCCCTCCATCCACCGCCCGCCTCCTTCCTCCTACACCACACGGCTATACACACAGTGCTGCCCGAAGCGTAAACGCGTCAAAGTAGGTGCCCAGGTAATAAGGCCAACATAGCCGACTTGCGTTCAAAGAAACTTCCGGTGAGTTCACGCGGAAGTTCCTCGTGCACCAAGTTGGCCAGGTTGTCTGGACACTGGGATTCGAACCATCGGCAGCTGAGCGCAACCACCAAGCGTAACAGCCCCCGAGAATCAATCAATCTTCGCCGATGAATTACTCTTGCGCGCTTGATAAAATTGAAATACTTTGCAATCCTTTGAAACCCGGTAACGAACATCAAGATATCCGACGAAACAGCACTCAAATTGACCAATGAAACGGTGACACGCCAGGAGAGTAACACTCAACGCTGGAAAGCCTCATTGATGTATATCTACCGGCATTGAAATCCAAAGAGGCCGTCGAAAGTAATTCGAGCCGGATGGAAGAACATGAGACATCGAATTAACCTGCGGAATCCAGGAAATAGGATGACTAACCCGAGCGCGGCAATCGAACGGCGCAGCTTCAGATTCCTCATCGTTTTACCCAAGAGGTCTTTCCTTACCAGAGATCCTTGGACGTCAGAGGCTCTGCTGCCTCGCCCGATCCTCCGTCGAACACTACATCAACCACGACGACCATTAATACTTCATTCTCTCGAGGAAACAAGGCTCGACAGCGTCTGAATGGATAACGAGACACGTACAGTGCGAGAAACAATTTTTTGCCCCTCATTGAAGTCTCTATGAGTTCCGCCGTGACACAATCTAAATGTGTCGCGCTGGCAAAAATCATTGCCAGCCCTAGAAATAGTTGCGAACAATGACATGTGCGAGAAAGATTGCCGTGCTTGTCATCGAAATTAATGTCACTCGCAGAGGTGCAATTTACGCCTCTCTCAAGTAGATGATGGCGAGAGAACGAAGAGAGAGAGAGAGACAGAGGGGCGAAAGAGGCCGGTAAAAGGCCTCTTTAGCAAAGAAAGATGTCACACGTTACGCAGATGTTTACTCTCGAGAAGACGTTCGCCGGGTACTTGGCCGATGAATGAATGAATGAGAGCTACAATGTCGAAGGTAATGCAATGATGGTAGAATGGAGTTGCCCCGCTGAATCAATAGAATTAATAATCTTCGCACCCACAACGACTGGTAATCAAAGCCGAGGGAGAGCGTTACACCACTCTCTCAGACTCTCGGAGTAGCAAAGACGAGTGTGTTCTTCCTCGCGGAGGCTTATATTTCAGCAGTGATAGTCGACGGTCGAGTCGGTGCGAGGGCAATTCGTAAAGCGCGAGCAAGACGAATGCGATAAGAGATCTTTGTAGAATGTACGGCAGAGAAGCGTCGTCTAATCCTACGTCACAGCAAAATGACGGAAACCCAGCGGGTAGTTAGAATTAATGACGCATCCGGCGAGCTGAGTGAAACCGTACATGTATTCAGCGGGCCCCCACTTTTTTCACGGCCAGCGATTTGTTCAAAGCTCGTCGAGGCTCCCGAACACATAACTCACACTTCCTTGGCTAGGAACATGCATATAACCCGGCAATGGATCAATACCCTACCCACACCTTGTTTAAAGAGCGAGTCTGATCTCAACACCTAACGCACAACTGATCCGCACCCCATCATCGCTCCCACGCTGAATCCCGGCTGATCGAGGACTCGCTCCTTTCCCAATTATCATGCCGCTCAATTATTATTAGCGGCGCGACTGCTCGTGAGGAATGAACGTCGGAACAAGCGTCTAAATTAACGACGTGTCAAAGGATCGGTAATAAGCTCAGCCGGCAGTGAATTGAGTCAGTGTCGACGGTGGCGACGGCGACGGCGACGGTGGAGCGAGTGTGTGTGCAGGAAGAGAAATGCGCTCGGCAGTGGGGACAAGGGTGGCAGTGGCAACGCGGCGGCGTTGCTGCGTATCCGTTAATTACGAGGCGTGTATAATGAGAAAACTAATCATTTCGGCCGGCGAGGAGGGTAGTAGCTATACTTCTAGCGCGGTGTGCGTGCGCGCACACGCCGCTCGAATACTGAATGCGGGATTTAAGCGAAATTTATGGAGCCACGCGACAAAAAGTGGCCGTGCGCGCTGTGCGCGCTCTGTCCGCATTACACAACGCTATAGGACGGGGCTAGGGGCTACGGGCTACGAGGAGCGAGCGAGGACGGTAGGAGTAAAGCAGCGGGTTGGTTCCCCTGCTATCCAGACGTGTTACGGGCTCGGAAAGAGGGCCAGAGGGTGGGGGAGAGGGGATGGTAGAAAGCATCGGTGGTCCGGAGCACAGTAAACTTCAAGGCTAACCGTTCGCTCGTGTACAGTCCGCCGCATAAATTACACTTCAACTCTCGAAAGCCAGAGAAAGAGATGGAGAGAGAGACAGAGAGACTAACTAAGGACTAAGGTGCGTCCGTTCGTTCGTCGACTTGCGAACGAGTGACGCGCGGCACGCCGCGCTCCTGGCGAACCTGATCTACGAGCCATGTTGCATGTACACTCGGCCAAGAATGTTAGTCGAGATATTATACCTGTGTTAGGCGTAGCAGCGCGCCGCACTCACTCCACACTGATATAATAAAGACGTGCGCGCTGGGCACATACGGTTTGTTAGCGGCGAAAAGCCGTCGAGGCCATCTGTGGAAAGGCAGGCAGGCAGGCAGCCGCACGCTCTATGCACCGAGACGCGGCGCGGCGGCACGCGTCCACGCTGATTAATGAAATCGATTCCTGAAAATCGTGGGCTTAACACTTGCATTAACGGGTTATTGTCCCAATGCGAGAGAACGTTACATAAGCAATAACGTCTTAAGTTCTTGGGTGCTAATTTATAGCGCGACTGCATGACGGCTGTTCCAGGAATGGCTGACTGTTGGAATAATGTAAACTTTGAACTTTGAAAGAGACTGCGAGTCGTTGATCAATTGTGTCACCGGGAGTAACCTGTCTTGCGAACAATGCGTATGACAATTGATGTGCGAGGTCGCTTATATGAGGACAAATCTCAGGGTTTTGTTGAGTGGAGGGTGCAAGTGAAAGAGACGCAAGAGTGCTCCAGAGACCTGTTTTGCAGGAGTTTCGTTGGCTGGCCGACAAGGGCGGGAGAGACATTACCATGGCCACGTGGAATATAGTCTAGTCCGAGTATATACCTGTCTTTCTGAAGAAAGAGTTTGAAGCGTGTCCCTGACAAAGGCGTGAGGCACGCACTTGCGTGGCTGCACCGAGCCAAGCCAGACCGCAACTCTCCCCGTTGTTGGCCCAAGCTGTTCGCCCGGAAGCAAAGACTGCACGGATTAGCGACTGCCCACGAATTTTCCGTGCCGTCGGATACAAAGTAAGGGATTTGTCGGCTACCTGTCGTCCACGCTAGGGCAGAGACTCTGACGCAGACTCTGCCAGTAGCATCATCATCACGTGCGACCTGTGCGCCTGCCGGTGCGTGATAAAAGCGCGTCTTCCCTCTGCGCAAGAGTGCAGTGACGCGTTTCGCACCTGTTGGAATGCGCGAGAGAGCGAGAGGGCGAGCGAGACAGAAGGATGCGGGCAAATCAGTGCGAAAGAGAGAGAGAGCGGAATGTCGAGAGTGAGAGAGAGAGGGAGGAAGAGAAATAGAAGGTGGGGAACAGAGTAGATAGGAACGATCGGAGGAAAAGTTTCACGTTCGATGGGGTATCGTGCATATCTGGGAATGCAGCCCGACCGAAAACACGGGAAACGAACAAAGTCGCATGGATTAAGGATTGCGTAAAGCCGCTTGCGAAACTCTCCCATTCACGTGCGAGTTGTCCCGTTCGTCTTTCTCTGCCTCTCGCTCCGAACACAACCTCCCCGGGTCCACACTGTCGTCTCGCGAAACGAATCCGCTCGCCAATTACACGTAATAAAGTAACGTGAAAGTTGAGACCGAGTTTTCTGTTACGTCCGACCTACCTAAAGCGTTTTGCGCGAGCTTCCCTCGTTATCACAGAGAGGATACGAGTTGCGAGCACGATTACGAAACTACGACAATGCATTTGCCGTCGTCTTGGCGGTCCACCTCTTTTCTTCCGACTGAGAGTGCTACTCTTATGCAAGCGAAGCTTGCAGCACTCTTTTGCAAGAAGCATCCGTGCGTGCGATTCCTTCTATTCCGCTCTTTCTCCGGGGCAATACACCCGATGGAACTCCGGGGCGTAACGGAGCTGCAAATACAAGCGGCAGTCGATACCTGCTCCCAATACCTATCCCGTTGTCTCACCGGTGTGACATTACATCGCACGATTCATATCGCGCCACACTAGTAAGTGTAATATCAATTATTTAATCGGGCATCGAAATTCCACGTCTCTATTCGCATTTATGCACATCACGTGCATTTCCCGCAATTCGCAAGACGGCCCCGATATGTGCGCGTGCTTCCACTGATTGGAGCATCGCCCGAGTTACGATTCCCTCTGCACGTATTACATAATTGCTCGCTCTTAAATCCCGCAACCGCAATGTGCATATCCGAACATGATTCCCCGTAGAGCTGTGCTCGAAGACCGAAGTTCAGTGAGCGAGCGGCAGCAGTTGTGCCGGCGCGGTGAGGGTAGGTAGCGTCCGGAAGACGCGCGTAAAAGTTACGCAAAGGCGAGAGGATGCCGAGGAGGAAGTGGATACGATATGAAGCTGTTCGATCCACTCAAGAGAAGTACGACACACAGAGGAGATTTCTCGTGTCGAGTGTACCTGGGGCCCACGCTGGCCGTTTCTTACTACATGGGTAATAGCCTCTACCCGAGAGCCGTTCTTCTACCTTCACGCTCGAGCGTTCTGGCAACCGATGACAGAGCTGCTAGTACTTACGTAGCCCCGTTCTCCGTCTCGTATCTTCCGTCTCTCCTTCTCCTTCGACTCTCTCCTTCAACCGACTCGCTCGCTCGCTCGCTCTCGCTCCGCTCTCTTACTCGGCGTCAGCCAGCCTGAGACAGAGCGAAGGAGCGAGATGGAGAGCGACAAAGACGGCTATACCATAATGGAAATTGTGGTCGGATGAGAGGGTGACTGGAGACTCTCCGGCCTGTATACTGAGCGCGCAGAATGAAAGAACTCTTCTTCTTCCTTCACGTGGCAGCGGTGCCAGAATTTTTACACGACAAGCGTGGCCACCAGCGTGGGCGAGCGAGCGAGCGAACGAACGAGCGAGGAAACGAACGCGCTTGCCGCTCTCACAAAGAGAATTGGAGTGAACATTGCCGTACATTGGGAATTGGAGTGCGAGAGAGCGTGAATAGGCCAGGCGAAATCTTCGTTGGATGATTAAGGCGAGGAGTCATTAATTAATCGGGGACAAGCTGAGAAAGGCAACGCGGGCACAAAGTGTACCCTCTCAGTCTTCGACATCCATCTAGCAGCCGGCATCTACTACGAATCTGCATAATTTCATTTTCGTAGCAAGAGAAGTAAATGAAAACAGAATGATTTCCCTCGATACCAGAGGGTGATTTAAAGAGCACGATGACTGCAGAGGGGAATAACCTGACGGTAGCTTAGTTATAGATGAAAAGCAGAGAATGCTGCAGGATGACGAGTACAACTCCGCCCGAGTACCAGCGACTCGCGCCCTTCCTACTTCATTCCCCTGCTTCTCTCATTAGGTTCGCAGAGGAAGTGAACGAACAAACGGCAGAATAAGCCCGAGAGTTATCCGCAATTAAAGTCAAGGATACGAAATTAGTATTACACATTAATGCGAGAGAGCTGGGCGAGCGGTGGCGCGGGCAGACAGGAGCGAGGGAAAGGCGATCTTGAATATACGGCCTAACAAAAGGGGAGGACGAGCGTGGTCTCGTCGCGGCGTCGCCGTAAAAAACAAGAGCCGCGGGATAACGACGTCTCGTTAAAGCATCGGGCACAGGCTCCGGCTCTCTCTCTCTCTCCTCGCTCTCTCTCTTCTTCGTCTAAGATTCAGAATCCAAAGTTACAAGGGAGCCGCGTCGTGCCGCGCCGCGCCGCGCCGCGCCGCTCCCCCGACGTCGATCTCAACCAGCCCCAGTTGTCCCGCTTCCCGTATAAATATCTACTTGGCACGAATCCGACAAGCTCTCCCTCTCTCCGACTACTCTCATTCGGGTCTCGTCGAGACGAAAAAAAGACTGTTTTGTCTAGACGCCGGCGAATTGAGAAGAGGAAGCGAGCAGAGAAGGAAGACTGGAGGTACCAGCCGATGACAGGGAAGAAGACACTCGCGTGCTTCAACCTGCCGCTCGTACCTTCATAGATACACACACACACGTGCGACGCGAGCACACCAACTTTCTCTTCGGATCGTAGTCCGTCTGCATGATCTCTGGGCTACCTTTGGCGCGGGTCGTCTGCCCTCTCGCGCCAGACATCAGCTGTTACTAATGGCACTAATGATTCAAACGGAACAACTACTGCTTAGATCCTGTGAGTGTAGTGCGGCGCGGTGCGGCGTGCGGCGGTGGCCTCTGCCAGCCATCGTAATTCGATCGTCGATGAAATGGAAGCAAATGCTAAGCCGAGCTAAGCTTACTCATGTAACGAGTACGTGTTTAAAGATCGGTGATAGGCGGCGGTGCGCTATGCAAAGCACGCGCGCTGCTCAGCGGCAGCGGCGGGCGGGTGCCGGCGGGGTACTACATAAAAGAACTTCCACGTACGTAAAAGTAAGGCCTGCCTGTTGTGTGTGCCGGCAGTAAGATAAAAGACAATTAAACCATTAGTGCTCGGCGTAATTAGCCGCTCTCGGCTCTGCTGCCGATATCAGGTGTTCCAAACAGTAACAGGCTGAAATGGCGGCATGCCAGCTTTGCACTTTTCGTCCGGGATTGTCCCACGTCGTGTCGGTATGGAGAGTAGCTGTAGCCAGCGATTTCTGCCGGCTGAGTAATCTCCGGCGAGTAATGCGAGCGCGCGCGAATACAAATGAGCCAAGACGGAAATGAATTAAAGCCGGAGCACAAAAGTCGTCGGGATATATCACAGGTGGCTTTATCGACTTAGCTCAGGCTGGGCTCTCTAATACCTCGCCGCGGTGTACTTGCACGGCTCGCCCCTCTAATTTTGCACGCGTGTAATATGCGTCCGTGAGAGTGTGCGCGCGTTCCCCGCTCGCCTATTATTGTACGCCGGGGCACCGAGCGATAATTGCGCGCGCGCGAGAGAGAGAGCACGTGTGTCGATAAATAATGCTAGTGAAAGACAATCAGTCTATAGTTTTACGCGTGAATGCTTCTCTCTCTCTCGCGCGCGGCGCCGAGATAATTGTGCCAACTAGGCCCGGCGAGCCTTTTTCTACACGATCGACACCTTTCAACTATTTATGTGGAAATGGCGCATACCTTGCACGTTTCACCCCACGCTTATTTACTCCCGGGCGCATAAATGCCTATGGAGAGTTGGGAAGGAACGGCCTGAAAGTGCGCGGGGTTTCTTTCGAAAACAATGTCCCGCCGGCGATGGAAATGTAAATGCGGACTGTGCTCGCGGCTCTCCATAAATATTTCGCTTGCCGATGTATCATTACTTTCTCCTCTCGCGGTGAGAGAGAGATCGAAGAAGAAATGTACATACATATTTCCATGCGCACGTCGCTGCCAGCCTTTTTTATACTTTCCCCGCCTAGCTGCAGCGTGTCGGGAGCTGTGCATGTTTCATGAAAGTTGATGCACCTCGTCGCATCGGTGATTACCGTGTACACAACTCTTTGATAAACGTACATCACTACATACCCTCCTCTGCGCCTCCTACTTACTCCTAACGACCCCGTGCTTCTCGTATTAGCACACACTGTTCCCCGCTTGTTTCATCCAACAACTAAAGCGCATCGTCGTCGGCAATTATCACAATTGAACAACAATACAACTCGACTCCAAATCCAGAATTTATTTTAACAATTCTGTCATAACGACTTCTGCTTTTTGTACTGTGATAATTGCGCAAGTCGATCCATGCACAATTACGAGTACACTGGCAAATTGTCAACAATGTATCAACGCGAGAGATAGCTGCATCTATCTCGCTAGGACACCAGTACCGCGGAAGCTTCGCTCTCATTAGGATTAGACTAATAACAGGTCCCGCGAGCAAAAAACCCGTCGAGCTATTAACATAGCTTCACTCGGAGGACACTCTCCGTACTGAGGGTAGCAGTGTTGAGCGAGTGAACTTTAAACAGTGGATTTGTAAGTGTCAAGCAGTTTTGTAATGGCAGGGGACACTAGAACATTACGGGCAACAACTGGCACGTAAGGGGGTAGCAAGTAATGTCGCGCGCTCGACCTTCGAACGACTCGGTACCGCAGAAAGAAATACAATTCGTATTCATTGGGAACAATGCTCTTCTCGTGTGACACACGCACCGCTTTGCCAAGGATCGATTTATATTCGCTGATATACAAGCGGACATGCATCTCCAATCGCCCGTACGATAGAAGACCGCCAGCGTCCTTAGTAATTGGACTACGTAATGGTATCGCGCAGCAAGAAAGGCAGCGTGTATGCGTAAGTATTAAGTAGCACCGAGCGATGCTTTCATCGACCGCCTGTGAGTCTCATCAGCTTATGAATAAAGATACCAGCGGCGAGAAGACAGTGCGCGCTCTCTGCCTCCGATAATCATTTATACGATTTACCGAGGGGTTTTTTTACGAGGCGAAGAGACCGGCGCACACCGTGACCACCAGCTTATCGAGCCCAACCACGCGTCGTTACGTTCGAGTCACACGGGGCCCCTACGGCGAAAAGGTCCAAACCGGTTTCGAGCGTACAGAATCGTTGGCTAGTAGCAGCGGCCAGCAGCGCGTACGAGACTCGCAGCGCGACTTTCTAAACTTCCGTCCCATACACTCGTATACACCGTGCCGCTGCTTGCTCGTGCTCTTTAACACGATTTTTACGTTTTCCGAAAGCCTTCTCCGCTAAAAGCTATTGACTTTGCGCTGTTTCTGGCATGCCCAGTTTACTTTCGCGTTAATTAGTTGAGTTATTATTCAGCCAGTATGGCCAGTCCACGCTATTTCCTCTAAGTCCGAATGAAAAAGCCTCCCGAAAAACTGTACACTTTTAAACTGGATATACAGAATTCCAGTGTCGGGAACGTGGAATATACTGGATTTTTAAAGCGTGGCTTAATTAAATGTTGGTCCGTCAACAGAGTTCATTACGAGTTCTCACTTTGGAATACGCGTGCATTACTTTTTCCCAACCGTCCGAATGTCACGGAGAATGAAAATGAAATTCCGACACGCCCTTCTATTGAAGAAGGATGGCCGAGTTTCGAAAAAGCTGTCGGGGCAGTTTTTCAAACCATACTCGATACGCGATTTACGATCTACGATTCACCGGTTCATGGCTTTCCACTGGGAGATAAATAAACTCGGCGAAAGTGCCTGACCTTCGCGACGATCAAGTCGTGCACCTGTTTGTTGTCGGCGGCAGCGGCAGCGGCGGCGGCGGTAGCGGTCTGCCATGGCGTAAAATAATCACGACGAAGAGCAGACGCTAAGCTGATCTCTAGCGCTGGTATATGCAGACTGCGAGGACTGTCTGGGAGCGATGTACTCAAATATAGAACCAGTGCCCGTTCATCCTAGCCGTTCTCAGCTGTGTTTTGAAATCGGTGCCGCGCGAATCCCAGTCCAAACGGAGTGACAGTGAGGCTGCTGGTACGACGCGTGGGTCGACGCGGCCAGCGAAGAGTGCGTTTGGAAAAACATCGGCGCCCCTTGCCACCACTTTTTGTCCTGTCATCACACACAAGGCGCGCGTTGCGTAGCCCGTTGCTCGTACAGCGCGAGAAGGTACATATGTATCTACTACTGCCAACACGTAGGGCGTACGAGAGTAGCGTGTTGTGTAGTGGCAAGAATAAACAGCAAGCAACTGTTACTGTACGGCTCGGCCGATGCCAAGCGCCAGTCGGATCTAGTCCCTTACACGCCACTGGCATCCTTAATTGCACGGGGGACAATGATCCGTATTCACGATACTCCTTCGCTCACTCTTCAACAGCCGGCACTCTCGAGCCTTCCTACAGAGCTCCATTCGCCCGACGCAAACTTTCCCTCTATCTCTTTCTCCCTTCCACGAAACTCGAGGGAATATTTTGGGCAGGAGTCCACGCGCCAAATGTTACCGATTTAAAGATGGCGATGGCCGCCGAGAAATTATAGTACACTTACCAGGAAAAGAGATCGGATCGACGCGAGTCAGGCTCTGCCAGGGCACACAAATCCTCGAGGTGACTGAGAGCCTGAACTCAAGTGGGACGTGTCACTAATGGGAGCCTGGCTTCGAGACTGATGCGTACAAGCGCGTACAGTGTTTCGGAGTCAAGGAGACCGGGATGCTCGGCACAATCAGAAAAGTAACACTATAGAAAACACCACCGATCCACTGTCTGCCCGTGGCAGGCTCTCCTGCCGGCTGGCTGGGGATTTCCTTACGCGTTTCACGCGGCACAAAACAAAAAAAAAGAAACGAATTTGTCCGACACGTAGGTGCCTCAGCAGCAAGCCACCGGAGCGAATGCACGCACGGGACGGAACGAAACAACACGCGCGCTGCTCGAGACGCAACTGCCTTCGGTGCCGGCCCTACCCCCGCTCCACGCTCGCCTCGCTCGCAACGCTCTCCGCGCCCCCTCTAACACCCAAGTCCAAGCAGTCGAGCGCGATCCCTACTGCGCCCGTGCGGTGCGCTCGCTGCAACGCGCTCAGCTCGCTTACCGACTATTCTTCGCTCGGGCCCCCTTCTTCTTCGGCCTTCCTCGATTCTTCGATGCTTACACCGCACGCAATAACACACGCTCCGAGTCGATCAAATCCTCTCGCCCCTCTCGCATACTCTCGATTTAACCGTTTCCTCTTTCTCTCTTCCTCGGCGGGTGCGCGCTTGCTCGCGGATGCCCCGCATTCGCAAATTCATAAGTTTCTTCTCGCTAACGCGCGCGCGACCAGCCTCCTCCGACGATCTGCTGACTTCACGGAAAAGCGGAGCGCGCTGACGAGCTAGCAGAAATGCGTTGGAACCGATCCAACTTGTTCTCCGCTCGCTGTCGCTTGCAGCAGAAAGTACCCGAGCTTTATTGACAATGCTAGCCTTTTATTAAAAGTTGGACGGAGGATGTAGTAAGGCTAGCAATCCCTTGGGATGCCTTGATCATTCTATTGAAGTCCTGGAAACCTTTGGCTCGGTAGCATTGATCGATTTCACTGATACTTCGAGGCTGATGTGTTCCGTATCTTCTTCGCTGGGAAGGAAGCCCCGGGTGGATCGGCCTGCCACGCGTATGGGACTTCCACTGGTTCCAGAGGACGAGCCTCGGCAATGCATACGTTCTCTTTCAGTTCGAATTACGCTGAACTGTAATGAACGCCTACATGCCTGCGTATTACACATACAGCGGGGTCAATGGTGGACACAGTAGGCGGCATGTGTGTCGGGAAGCGAGTACGATTGCACAGTAGACTGCTCGACGCTCGCTGCACGAACAGGGCGTGGCAGAATGTTGAAGGCCGCGATGAAATAATTTAATAATATTAACTCTGATTTTCGTGCCAATGACGAGTTCCGCTTTAGCCGACTCTATTGTCGGATTCATGGGTAGGTTGATATGTGATTTCAGAGGCGAGGGTTGGCCTGTGCGCCGCAGTCGTGGCCGGGCCAATTGTAATACCTGCGTTGTGAACAAATTAACACGATTGTCCAGTGACAGCTTGCAGATCGGGCCTGTAGAGGCGAATTAACAAACTCGTTTTAATTACTGCTGCGCGCGAGTGCGATTACCCACGCTTTCTGGGCTTCGTATCGTGTACTGGCGTATGTCAGTCTTATGAATCATCTACCGTTCCATTCGACTTTGCTATTCCACCGTTGCTAAGATGAATCACGATCGCGATATTAACAAGTAAACCGAGCAAAAAGCTATATCACCCGAGTACTCTGAGCTGGCAGCACGTCGTGCCGGTGGCTCAGGGGAAAATCATATGCGAAATCGATCAGCGAGCTGTCTTTGGCGCGCGGCGGCGGCGACGACGGCGGCGAGCAAGCCACTCTCACCGATATCGGCAAAGTAAAGCATAATCACGAGGGAAATTATCATGTGGCTGGATCTCTCTCTCTCTCTCTGCTCGATTTTAGTGCTGTACATGCGACGCCGGTGCAAAACCTTGGCTCTTCCTTGAAGCAGCTTCGCCCCGTAGCTGTTTCAAGGTATAACGCAGCCGTTGGAGAGCGCCCGAGAGCTGCCGCGTAACCTGTTCTCATTTTTATCGTCGGCATCAGGTTTCAGCGCAGGTGAGCCGCGAAGGTGCCGAGCCGAGTCCAGCGGAGCGGCTCGTCCTGCTCGTAGAACGTTTCCTTCGCCATCGCCATAGAAATGCATTGACCTTCGAGACGACGGGATATTGGCGATCAATGCAAACGCTCCTTGCCGTCACGCTGTTATTCGAGTGCACACGTGGGATTATGCGCCTACCTAATGCTCCTGTCGATTTAGGAAAAGAGAAAGGGAGACAGAAAGAGACTGAGGGAGCGTAATTGCTAGAGCAAATGCTTTACTCTTACGATGAAATATAAAACCCCCAACATGGGAACATCCTGTTCTGTCAACCGATGCCCGGCGAAAAGAATTTCAAATGCACTTACTTTAGTACACCCGAGAGCGCGTTAGTGCATGCGCGTGTAAATTGGACGCCAACTAGTCACGCTTAATTAAAGCCCCGTTAATTTGCACGCCTGACTAATAAGAGAGAAGCATTTACGTGAACAAGTGTCGTCGGATATCGGTATAAACTTTCTTATCTTGAGGCCTTTTCCGTATCCGTAGGGACTCCCTTTATGAATTGAACTAATTAGTTCGAATATGGCAAACAATACACCGGTTAGCATTGCCTGTTAGTTATGCGCACGTGCGGATCATAGTTGTTACAATTGTTATTCTAACGAAATTAAAACGGGCACTTGTGCGTCGATAACAGTATCGAAGCTTTTATCCTAATGGTATTTGCATGCGATGTTAACAAGGCGGCTGCAATAAAACAAAGGTGCTTTGGTAATATGTGCTTAAACATGTAATTCACGTTATAGTTATACATCGTGTTAACGCTCCACAAGATTAGTAAAGTACTTCGCAATGCAGTACGTCCAAGTCAAGTGCGATGGAAGTATAAAATGCTAAACAATCCCAAATCGGGAGTGTGTTTCTAGCAGTGTTTCGGGATACGCGCGCTATACGCACTTATAAGAAATAATGCTCAGTTCTTTACTTATGTTCGTTATAGTACCGGATAATGATTCCAGTACTTGTCCGAGGGTAAATCTCTTTTATTATTCCGCTAATCCTGCTGTTTCCGTTGTCGCTTACATCACTAGTGCGCGGTATCTCGGTTTCTGCAAGGTAGCCACTAAATTCTCCATTATAAGTACATACATCGGACACGACCGACATGAACATCGCGTATGCGAAGTTACCGCTAATAGTTCGCTCACGGGTTATTACTCGTGTGCGCGAACACCTGTGTGTCATAACCGGTGGTACCCGGAACGAGCAAGTACCATTTTTCCTGTATGATGATAAAAGACGAAAGTGCTGTTCAAAACCAGTCGATTATGCAGGTCGCACGCGGTACTGTTGGAGCAGGAAAGCAAGAAAGGTTGCGGGGAGACGGTGGAGGGTTGTAAAAGTGAAAGAGGATGTTCTGGTCAGTTGTACAAGTCGGGGTGGTGGAACACATATGCATTCGAATCGTACGCAGCGGGGAAAGTGCCATCTGCCCGATTTTATGAACGACGGATTTTGTATTTGCCAACGTGTCAATGACATAATCTCTCCATTCTTGACGCGCATTAATGAAATCCTAATGAATTAGTCCTTCGGCATAGAGATACCTATCGTTTATAAAAATGGACATTTGTTGAACAGTATTATAAAATTTGTTTCGAGTTATGAAATAGTTGTTATAATTACGACCGACGCCGATCGGTTTACAACGGATACGAGGAAGCCAATGGAACCAAGATTTAAGGCGACATGTACACATTATGAATATTACTGTGGTATTATCATCTCTATTACTATATTATATTATTAATATTACTATCTGTATGTACGAGTTATCATTATTATCGTTACCAGTAGATTATCTTGAATGACCGAGGTTTATTGAATGAAGGAATACGTCCAAATATTGACCTATGTATGTACACGTTATTTTAAGTATAGTCAAGCCATACCAATGAGCAAAATATTGGCAAAACAGTGTCGAGAAACGCGTGTAAATTCTTCTAGAAATCAAAAGTCCTATTAGATGCTAGTAACGCAACCTTACGTGGCAAGGATATTTATCAAATAATGGTTTCTATTCGCTCCCACGTCTTTCGAGACATCAGCGTATAAACTTTATACATATTCCGTTTGAAATGTGTAATTTGTCATCTTTTGCGGAATCGTTTGCGGACAGGACTCCCGATGAAGATGAGTTAAAAATGTCCGATAAAAATACATATTTTCACATCGACCTATCCCATTGGTTCTGCGTAATCTTTTTTTCCAGTGTTTGTATACATTATACACGTACTAATAAAAGAAAAGTGTTTTATCATATTGTATTTGCATTATCCAGATATAAAAATACTAATGAGAAACATACCTATACACAAGGGTCTCCAAACGATTCACTTCTTACTAGAAGTAAATTAATTCATAATCGAGTTTGGCAATAATATTGTCCCTAGCTATTTGCATTCTTATTGTTGCTTGAAAGATCTTCATTCTATTCATTCCCAATAAGACGCAACACCACTTAAGACGTCTCGCATTTACATGATTCCTTATCACTATCTGTTACTCTTATATCTGCACTACCCTAAAATCACCACTACCTTGGAAGATTTCCATTTCTCGCTGCACAGGCCCTCGCTGTGGGTCAATATGAAAAGAAATATTCTTATTACTGATCCACCTATTATGTACACTGGTCTCAGTGATAGCGATCCAGGAAACAACCTTATCGTCGCTGAACCCGATTTATCTTCGCAAATGCAATAACGCGAACACCTTCAACGATAAAATCCAGCTTAGGTGATAACTTCACGACTGAACAATCGTCGCAAAAACGTGTGTATATCGAAATGCATCATACGATTAATTAACGCAAGAGTGATTCTACAAAAAAAACTTACGCGACATAAAATTAATGGCAATAAAATGCACTTTAAGTAAAAAAGTGTGGGTTCAGCGAGGAACTTTTGCATCACACACTTTGTATAATAAATTGTTGCCCTTTTTGGAGCAATAATGTTGCAGTACATGTTAATCGTTTAGCTCCCGAATTCCGTGGTGGGTGGCGGCAATAAAAGTAATAATAATACTTAATGTATCTGACGTAACAATGTTCTGATTCGCTTTGCATTCGCGAAAACTGCTCACAACGTACAGACGCAGTATCGTGCGTTTGTACATCTCCTATAATGATATTTAGTATTGACAGATACACTGTATTTCTAGAAATATAATAAACTTTAAAAAACGTACTGTATATATGTACGAGTGCATAGTCCCTCTTGCATTGCTACAGCCTGGGCGCATTGCGCGTACAAAATCTGTGATTCTATTAGAGAGGAATATTGGAAAGTGGAAGGGAAAGACTGGATCGGCAATTTATAAAAGACGCTGAGAATGCGAGTTGTTAGGTGTTAGCAATTTGTCTCGAAAACTGCCTTTCCAAATTTAAGAGGGTACTTAGCATTTAGTTTCTCTCTACCCTCTGAGCAGACTCTTAAGCCACTAGCTGACAAAGTTTGCGTACCGACTTCTTCGAGTGGTAGTATCTCGGTTTCAGTGGGCGAATAACTTATAGTTGTTATACTAGTTGGAGACGTTACACAGCCGTCTTCCATAGCGCTAGTATGCGGCGGCTGTTGCTTCTTGGCAAGGTGTTCTATTTCAACAGGTTTCAAAATAGTGTCTATTTGCATCTGTACATTGGATGAACTTCTCGAACGTGCAATATGGAGGGGACTGTCTGAATCCGCCAGAACGTCGCCGGAAAAAATTTTGGAGCTTGCAGCTAGTCTACTAGCGCAAGGAGAGTATCTGGACATATCAAGTTTAGGGGTCTCTACAGTTAGCGACGTCTGGCGAAATTTTTTAAAAAATTATTAGATGTCTTTTTGTTTTTGGGTTGCTTTAGGTCAGTAGAATTGCTAGGTGACTGCATTTTCTCAGTGTTTTTGGACGTCTTGGAGGATGCTTTATTACTCTTACCACCCCACAAAAGTTTTCTTGTCGTATCAGCAAACTTCGAACTTGTCGCTCGAGAATCATTTTCGTCGGGCTTCTTGTTCTTTGCAATAGTTTCTATGATTGTGGCTTTATTATAATAGTTCTGTTTACTGTTTTTATTGCACTGCACATCCGGCGGATCTTCGATGCAGTTGTACTTGAATTGGCTAGTAGGGCTGCTGTTATCCGCTTTCGGTTGGCTCTCCGTATTTTTACACTCGTTAGTATCGTTAGTCGTACAACTAGAAGTATTTGCCAATGATGTGGAAGGTTTCTCAGCAGTTGTCTGCTGTCGGCAGTCTTCAACCTGTATATCAACCAAGGCCGCATGGTATAATTGGCTGACGCTCTTATGACCTTGACCAAATGAGTTTTTTAATGTTCTGTGAACGATAATTTTCTGACGAAACGGATTCTTCAGGCTCTTTCTTAAATAAATATGTTTCTTCATAGCTTGTCCGATGTTACTTAAATAAAAATCTCGTCGACTCTTCGTTGTTTCTAACGCCGACTTATTATTATCCCCCTCTTCAACATGGGGAGAAATCTCTTTTTCATTACTGTCTTGATCTTCGGACTGAACAATCGAGATCTTCGAAGGTCCATCTGAACTTGAATCATCATCTTCAGAACACGTTTCCTTCAAAGCTTTTTTACGGCAATATCTGCCCATCTCGGCTTGCGGTTCACGATAAAAGAATACATCATCCAAGAATACGTCATCTACTGATGCGGAGGATGATTCTTTGTCACAGGGGAGGGCAAATGCCGTCTCCCCTGTGGGAGGCGATTGCTAGACAAGTTTTTCAGTCTGTGAACTGGTAGAAATCGAACTGATGGTATTCGAGTTGTTAGAAGTTGTTCGTCCCTGGCTGCTAACATTTGTGTGTCCTCCACCCTGCCCCCCCTGACTTTGGGAGAGGCTTAGTCGCCGTCAGTTTACCAGTTCCACATTTATAAATTGCTTTAATCGATCCAAATACTGATTGTATAATTCAACATCATTATGGCCAGCACCCTAGAAACAAAACATACCAAATACACACAATGATAGCACTGTGTGAAAGCATTCTATGTTTGAAATAGAATGTCCAATGGCACAAGATACCTACCTCAACCCATAATGGTTCAACCGCTGTGGGGCACCTTTCATAAATTGTCAATCCATGGTTAAAGCTTATAACTTCATCTTCAGTTCCGTGAATTACCAAAACTGGAGATGTTACTTTCGGTACCTTATCTATGCTGCAAGAACAATTGAAAATTTGTCATGAAGACATGATGCAGGAAGTATCTTGGTACAGTTTTCACAAAGTCATTCTAGTACTATTCTCTATGCTTGCATTGAAAAACATATTTAAGCATTGAGATGCACATGTGGATATATTGCATACAATAACAGGATATGGAGTTGCAGGGTTTCGAATACTTATAAATATATGTATTCCCGATAAAGTCAACATGAACTGGCGAGATCGCATATGGCGGCGGAAGCATTTAAAATTACAATCATTGCGCCTAAGTGAATTGTTGCGAACACACACTACGGTATCTGGGCTACGCATACGTAACATACATCGAACGGAGCAATAAAACCTATTAGTGAAGCAGACTGCGATGAAAGTCGTGCAACTCATAGGTTTCCATGACGCAAGCCTTTGCGCAAACTTTTATTGCTTCATACTCGTTTGCAAAAGTGCGGCGTAAATCGCGAAAAGTACAATCTGCGGCCGTTATCTAGTGAGAGAAATTCTTGACAACGAAGGGACTCTGGGACGGAAAGTTACGTTTCCGAGGAAAGTACAAGCAGCCTTTGAAAGCTGGCGCACACTAAGATGCGCGTTTGTATACATATATCGGGGACACACGCTGTACCACCACGTGCACGATCATACACCTGCGGCCGATGATAGGAGTCATGCGCGCAGGCGGACATCGTTGGTGGAAATCAAGCCACTGGCCAGATACAAGCGCGAAAGGTGTAGGTGTAAGGAAAGCGTCCTACGTCTATAGATTGCGCTTGGTCGGCGCAAGATCCGAAATGAAAAGTCCGCGGACGCTAGGTCAGCTTACCTAGGGAAGGCGTCGAAGAACCAAGTACGCTTGGTACTCGGGAAAGCGACACGCATTCCGGACATCAGAGGCGAATGGAGAATAACTGCGCCGACTTCGTAGCGCGTCGCCAAGTCAACTGTTGGCACGGTCCCGATACTCTGTCCGTAGAGGATGATGTTCTCGGGACTGATGCCATAGCGCGTTCTAAGGGCATGCCAGGCGGCGTCTATGTCCGCGTAAATATTTTTCTCGGATGGCCTGCCGGCAGAAACCCCGTATCCCGAGTAATCGTAACTGAATATGTTACAGTTGATCATGATGCCGAGGCCCAGATAAAAGCTACACATCTGCCCCAAGTCGACGGCGTTGCCGTGCGAGAAGAGGATGGTAAAGCGTGCTGTCGAGGAGCAGCGTATAAACACGCAGGCTATCTGGTTTCCCCGTGAGGTCCTCGTGTAGAAACTTTCGATCGCCTCTTTCTTTTGCTCGGTGTATTGCCACTCGGCTCTTTCGGTGAGCCTGATCTTAAAGTTGAAGCCCTCCTCCACGGCAAAGGAGTAGGTAGGCCTGGGTGGCAGAAAAGCTAGCTTGGCGGCGATTCTGGACGGGCAGGGTGGACAGCAAAACAGGCCACACAGTTGTCTTAACTTTAACCCGTTCATCCTTCCGCAGGGAGGGGAGGACGTTGCAGTCTCTTCGTATAACCACATTCACATAAGTCTTGTCTTCTTGGCGTACGCTATCCCGAGTCGGCGCGGTTTCCACGTCTACTGAACTGTCGACGATGTCATTTGTTATCATATTCCAGGAGGGACTCTCCTCTCACGATGATTCAGCCATGACGGCTTGCGAGACGAACGACAACGGATCACTTCCCTCTTCTCTCTTCCCTTCGCCACTTCTCTCACTCACTCTCTCACTCCGTCTCTTGCACTCTCACCTTCTTTCTTTCTCACAACCTGACTGCCACCCACCCAGTGTTGCGCACTTTCATTGTGTTCAGGTGAAGCGAAACACCGGACAAGGATAGAAAGCTTCCCTGTCACTTTTGTCGCTGCATCGCTTTCCTACCAGTGGCCGTTGCTCGCCATTGGTGAACGATTTGAAGCGAGTAAGGTGATTCGAGAGGAGTGCAGTGTCGCCGATTATCGTCGCTCTTGGCGCTCCTTTCAACCGCCCGCATACCTTAATGCTAGTTCACAGGCAGTGCAGCTGCACATGGAGATTACCCTGAACGCGCGGTGGGATTCTAGAAGTTTTTTTAGCGCCCGCTACCGTTGCTGCACCTGTTCCTAGCAGAACCTTTCGTGGAAAATCGATCAAATCCAGGCTCACTGCGCTCACTGTGGTGTGGAACTCGGCCAGTTTCACGATGTTGCGTGATCACTACCGTCCGTTATAGTTTTAGCCGATGGCGGCTGTCAACTGGTGGAGTTCTGTCTATCGTTGGACGGGCGTTTACGGATTTTCGGGCTTCCACCGTTCTCTCCAGTCGAAAGCAGACTCCGCCACCACACATTGAGCTCTACGTCCTATGAACCAGTGAAACAAGCACATACTTGTATGACATCAGGCAAGGAAACAATGGGGTAAGTGAACGTGCTGGCACTCCGCGCCGCCTTTTAAGGGTGTGTAATGTGTGTACACACAGGAACGATTTTGCACATTGGATACGAGTACTACGAATTATCTTTAATTTCCCCATTACTACCGGGCGCCTCCCGCACCCTAGGAAATGGGTCAATTCCATTGCATGAATTAACTCGCACTGGCTTTCGTTCCCCTCTGTTTATTGCTTTATCCCTATCATCGGCACGGCACTGCGCGTGCAGATGGGTGCGAACAGTGAAAGCAGCCTGGACCAGGATGTTTTCTCTTATTAACTCTACAAATCTACGTAATAGAATAGCGGAAGTCGAACGAATCGACGTTGCGGGATATGCAATTACTCCGGTCAGCTAGTCAGGCTGCCGCTCGGTTTATTCTTGGAGAATAGGATGCACGAAATTCCTTCCACGAAATTGCAAAGTGTGTAGTTGAATGATTCAGTTCGAGGAATGCTTGTGCGATTGGGATACCTATATCGCGCGTGTATACCATGCTTTCTTCCATACTGGCTTTTATATTTCAAGAGAGTATAAATAACTCCATTTATTCACGCATCTTCGACTCATTAATAGACGCCCGTCTAAACTCGGCTATATGTATACTCGCTCAAAGTTTTTTTCAGGGCTTCTCTATGAGAGAACTTTTATAATAGTATTCTTGCCAATCCATACGGCTGTATATACCGTCGCCTTGAAATTATTGGAACCTGTACAAAAATACATGTTGATTTTACGTGAAGGATTCATGTATCCGCTTTCTTTATTTCATCTTCATGAATTCAACAAATTCTGTATTACGAAGGGCTGTGACTTACACGTATTTTATATACAATGTATTGTAGTGAACGGATTGATGAATCCGTGCATTATTGCGCACATTATTGTATTTATTTGTAGACAGTTTAATAAACTTCGATTTATTGAATAAATTAATTTTTCGACTGGAATATGGCGCATGCATGCTGTCACGTGATTTTTATTCTGCCTGTATCAGCACCATACGAAAATCTCAAATAAATACCTTTAACTAAAATCATTCGTGAATTTTTATTTTTATTCACTTGCAGTGAACAACCAATTTTCACGTGCAAAGCGCACGTGTTTCACATTGATCCCAAGACTAAAAGGTCTTGGGTGTCTGCATCTACAGCAGCAGTGTCAGTTTCCTTTTTTTATGACTCAACTAGGAGTCTTTATAGAATAATATCGGTTGAAGGAACTAAGGTAATTACAGTAATTCTCACGAATAAATAATATATGGCTTGGGACTATTGTTGATGGATGCCTATATTTAATTTTAGGCAGTAATAAATAGTACCATCACTCCCAATATGACTTTTACAAAAACATCCCAAAAATTTGGCCAATGGTCAGATGTTAGAGCCAATACTGTGTATGGTCTTGGCTTCTCATCTGAAGCTGAATTGGGCAAGGTTTGTGCCATAAGTTTCTACCCCCAATTCCCTAAAATGATTTGTGCATATATGTCTTCTCACAAGAAATATTGATGTTCCAATAGTTCATAGACAAGTTCCAAGAGGTAAAAGAAGCTACCAGAGTAGCTAGCACTAAGTTACAATCAAATAGCTCGTCTGTGACACCTGCCACCAGTGCAAATGTCAGTCCAATCACATCCAGATCAGGAATGCCTTCATCAGAACAAGACTTGATAGATCCACCAAATTCTTCGATGATCAATTCCAATGTATCAGCATCAAACAATCCAAATCCAAATGCCAATATGATATCTGCCCAGAACAGTGTATCTTCGGTAAGCAGCAGTCCCTTACCTGGTAGTTGTCAGAATAAACTGGATGATGAATTGAAAAATGCAGTCCATTCAAGATCACAGAGTATTTCTCAGCAGAGTACAGAAAGTCCTCAGCATCAGGGGAAGGCATCACAGCTCAGTTCATCTCAAAGTGGGCAGTCAGCTGAGATGCAGCTTAAGTATGAGAATGATAGGCTGAAACTTGCACTGGCACAAAGTTCTGCTAATGCCAAAAAATGGGAGGTATGTCAAAGTACATGGATGGATCAGTGAACATCTACTAGCCACCAATGTAATGCCATGTTGTGATATGATGTCTATTTCATGTCTATTCAATATAGATTGAACTTGCCACTTTGAAGGCAAACAATGCAAGACTAACAAGTGCTCTCCAAGAATCCACAGCGAATGTTGACGAGTGGAAGAGGCAGCTACAACTTTACAAAGATGAAAATGCCAGGGTCAAAGTAAAGTATGCAGACTTGGAAGCAGGCAAGATTGCAGAGGGGAATAGCGAAGCTCTAAGGTTGAGAGTGGAAGCACTAGAGAATGAACTTAGAACAAGAAATGATGAAATCAAAGCCCTTACAGTGGCCGCAAAAAATAAAGATTATTCTGTAAGTACAGTTTAAATTTCATCATTATTTCTGTGCACATATTTTTCGGGTCAATTAAGATTGTACCTTTTCCGGCTCAAGGACTTGTATATGTGCATGAACTATTACAACCTCTTAATGGAGATTTATTTGATTCATCTCACATCCCAGTCATGAGATTCATTTTCTTTCTACAGGCATTACAAAAAGAAAATGCAGAACTTCGTGAAATGTTAAATGTTGTCCATGAACAATTAGAATTGGCACTAGGTGCAAATAAGGTCCAAAAACAAAATTTGGATACTTTAAATTCCAGACTAGCTGGATACATACAAGACTTGGTAACAGTACATCGAGAAATTACAAATACATTACAAACTTAAGTTAGCAAGGACTCAGTCTAAGAGTGTTCTCTTAGACATTTTGTAATCATGATATAAGCGAGATGTACGAATGGACGATATAAACTAATACAAAGGGAAAGGTTCCAAAAAAAAACATGTTGCAAGAAAATTAATAATTACAAAAAACTTGTCTTGAAAGAATGCCATTCTCAATCGACTACATTTTGTTGAAACATTTCCTTTAGTTTTTATTCGTTGGTTACATCTGACCTTTGTTTGAACATCACTTCTTTCGTGCCATACTCGTCTTGTTGTATATAGAAAAATCATCTTTTATCGTTTGTTTTCTGTGTTTGTCCACCGAATCTACTATACAATGTAAATGTCGCGTTATGACGAAAACTGAGAAACGTTTTTAACTTTTAACAAACGAAGGACTGTAAAAATTGAATGTAGATTTTCATAAAAATATATCTTCCGTGATTGGACCACTTTTGTGAAGGTGATCCTTAAGCGAAGCATCGTTTGTATCGTGCAGCTGCAGATACGTCCGTTCTTTTCTATGCTTTTTTATAAAATGTTTATACCAAAATACTCAAAGTAGTTTCGTACTTCTTTCAGATCCGCGGTTAGGTTTGTAATATCTTATTAAATAATTTATTGTCATTACAGCACTATTATCGTTATTGCCACTTCTACTTCTCCTATTACTATCACGTTTTGACTTATTACTAAGCAATGACTCTTACTATACTATTAACACTATCATTGGCATTGTTACTGCTATTATAACTACCTCTACTACTATTGCTGCACTACTGCTTGCTGTTATTATTGCTGATAGTACCGTCGTTAGTGCTATTTCTATAACTGTTACTACTGTTACTGTCAGTAAAGTTGCATTACATGCCTACAAAGAATTTTTATGATATTTAGAGATACAAACATATCAAGAGCGTCGCAAATTTAACATGATACATGTTTCCAATGTTTTTTTGGAACTTAGCCCCTTGGAGCCAATAACGAAACTCAGTTACCCATGAACACGTCTAACGAGAAATGCACAATTAACATTAGCAACGTTTAGTAATACTCGATTATGTAGTGTAACTATTTAATTCGACTGTACATTGTATCCATACTGTTCTATCATATATAATTTCCCTTAATCACTGGTATGAAGGATATATAAAGTTGAAGAGTCTTTGGCCTGAGCTGTACAGTATTGGTGAGATCCCAACTTCATTGTAAAACTGACAGAATACATATACATACCTTAATAAATTAATGTTTCGATACCTCATTTCCTAGTTTCACTTGCGTGGAAACTATTTCTTCAGTTTTTATATGAACGTGCGTCATCCGATTTCGGTAGCTGGATAATTGTGAAGTTTTGTGACGTGGGACGACAAATTGTATTAATTTTTGCGTGCCAGTATGAGTTACTATGGAATTCAAGCCAGATATTCTTCAATGTGCTATACTTGCATTGTAAGCGTTTATAAGAGAACGATTCGCACAAGGATTGTGACCGACCTTCTCAGAGTTCAAGGTGATATTTCTAGAAACAATTTCCAGTAGAGAATAAAGTGCGAAATATTAAGGATAGCACTTTATTGTACTGACAGCATGTATGTATGTACGTAAAAATGTTGCGGAGACGAATTTTCAATTTGAGGAATTGGAAACAAAACCCTCGCTTGCCATATGTAATCTTAATAAAACATTTTCAGACGGCCACGATGTATTTTATTTCAAAGGCATGTATCGTGTCGGTTCTTCCTAAAATTATACCGAATTTAAGGTACAAAATGATCATTGTTCAGCAATTTATGAACAATGCAGAATTTCGGTGCTTTTGAAATGTTTAGCTCTAGTCCAAATTAGTGGTAGAACTCATGCTCGATAACTTATACACTCCCAGTCAAAAAACTATCGATTAAAAAATAAAGAATAATATTTCTTCTCAATCCCCCTTATTCTAGAAGTAGATGGAAGTAGTGGAAATGAATTAGGCCTTTTAGTAGGTATGATCGCCTTTATTTTCAGTTCGGTATCTCCGTCGAATCTTATGATGAGACTCGTACATAGCCGGAGCTGGAGAAGACTATATTTAAAGACATGGTCTACATGGTAAATGGTGTCGCAGTGCCGTGTCTCGGTTAATATGCATTTAGCCTTTTACTCCTAACTCGCTAAAATACGATAATAAATAACATATAAAAAGGACATATGCGTAAAAAACGGCTCTCCAATAGCGGGAGCCTGGTCTCGTTTACAATAAAAGTCAACGAGGGTAAAACAGCGTGCAAAAATGTACAAAGTGGCGGAGGTACAAAGTGGATCGCCGTGCAATCCATTCGGCTTGAATGGTATCTACGTCCTTATCGGCTATTATTATCGGGATTCACTTTAATGGTGACTTTATTAAGAGCTGACGCCAAGGTTTCCACTTTGCTTTGTGGTAGCTTCCCTGGCTCATTATTCGTTGTCTCGCTTGCGGACCCTGATCCTGAAGTGGTTTCGGGGATAGGTTTCACACCTGGCTGGACCTCCTGCAATTACCAATTGTACATATATATTATTTATTATTAACAACATAAGTTCACCACCTTCTTATTTCTTACCCCCTCAGTCTTTCGTCTTAAGTTAGACCTCTGCAGTGTGGCAGCAAGTTCATTCTGCAGCCTGGAGACCGCTGGTGCACCGGGCATCTCGTCCGAACCATTTTTAGACTGTTGCGAGAGGAAATCTAGCTTCGAGGGCTGTTTCACTTCACCTTCGTAGGCACCTATTCTAATAGCCACTTTCCCACCCAGTGGTTTGAGAGTGCCGTTGTTGGTTGGCGAACCACCTGATTTCGGTGGCTCGGGCACGGCCGGACTTCCGTTGGTCTTCGGGCTTTCCTTGTTGGTCAAGGTACCGTGCCTGGGACTTCCGTTCGTTGCCGGCAAATTGTTCACCGGGAAGTAAGTGGGCGGCGGTTTCGGGATCACTGGGTTCGGGGTTTCCTTCAGCTTAAAGGACTCGATGCTTTGCATCTCCACGGAATCTTCATTATTTTTCCCTTTTGATGGCAGTGGAAGTGGCAGTGGCGGTGGAGCCGGCGGCGCTGGAATTCCAGGGGCCGTCGTATTTATTGTCGCCGTCGACGACGTTGAATTTATTACCCTCTTCTCTTGTTCCTAAGTATAGGTGGGGAAATGTATTATCAGTTAGTGACTAGGTAAAACGGCGCTCACATATCTTATGTTAATTACTAGTAATCAAGATGAATTCATTCATGCTAGCGTTCTAAAGAAACGCGCTTCTCAAAATAGCGCAATACTAACATTATACGGTGTTATTGTAACTAACAGAGGCTTTCTCCTTAGATCCTGTCCCTTCGAAGTGTTCACTGCTACTCCTTTCGAGTCTTTCATATTCCTTTTTACGCACGATACAATGAATAATACGATGCCACACCGCTTGCTATACTGACAGCGCAGACCTGTTGTGTCGACCGGACGCTTTTAGCTCGCGAGTGTTTAACTCACGTCCTTGGCACTTCTTTTTATCGATATTTCATCGGCTGGCACGTGCAATCGTGACGTTTTTACGAGTTACTTTTCACAGGATAGTTAGCTCGCTGAGACAATCGATAACTTTTTACGAGGCGCGGAACGTCGGGATTTTGAGCATCAGTCCGCCGGAGTCGAGTATGTCAACACAGCGCAGTGAGTATTCGCGTTCCCGCACTCTTTTTCCGTTAAAATGACACGTTCCACCGTACTATTTTGCAGGTTGCGGTATTTTTCAGCGGCCGCTCGCCGGAGTTCGAGGCAGCCGTTTACTCTTTCGTTAATAACAGTAGCGCAAGCCGGTGATCGCGCTTTTGCGGTGGCCCCTATCGCGCCAGCAGCAGGCCACCTTGAAAACGATCGCACCGCACTCGAGAGTCCGCAACTCGAAGGAACCTTGCTTATATAAGCTCTATTATTTTGCACCTCTGGCCGCAGGCAATTTGCAAGAGTCCGCTCGAGGCGAGGGAAAGATGCGAGAGCGCGTCACACAGGTGGAAGGCGGTGCCGGTCTCTTTGCCAAGGATTCGCCTCGCACGCCTGTAATCAGCCAGCAACATTGACCATTGGCTGACGATGCTTTTCTCTGCCCGTCTACGCGGCTCCTGCTAACGCGATGATTAATGATAACGATTAGATAATGAAGAACCGAGGGTGCACGCGCTCATTCGTCGCCGGTAGCATTGACAGTCCGTACGTATTATTGACGCCGATTAAATAACACCCCGTTTTTATCCGATCGATATTTGTTCGATCCTTCACTCGATAGGAACGATTGCCTTTACGGAAATTCCAGAACGACTGATTAGGCGGATTTTTTAATTGCCACGCTCGAATTACCGGCACTGCCCCGCACGACTGGGTGGTACCTTGGCGAGGAAACGTCGACGACGACTGGAACGTGAGTCGACGGTGTAAAGTGCCGGTTATCTTTTCCCGTTTGGACGATACAGCACTAGACACGCGTCCCACCGATGCACCTTGAGCTGCCTGTACGCATCCATGAACATACATACACACTCGCGTTAAACAGACAATGAGTGTCCCGGGAACTTTGTAATTTCGAGCGCGCTTATCTGTTTGCACTGGTGTAGGTCTCCGGCCGGTTGTGTAATTAAGCGAGCGAACACAAGTCGTCTGTTCAACCGAGAGCAGATACTCAGGTGTACTCCGGTAGACGAAGATTCCTATCGTACACTCGAGGCTCCTCTTGAAAGTAGCCGATTTTTCGAACGGCGTTCATGTTCGACGAGATTAATTTCACTTCGAGTAACGAACAGGAGGAGTTTGCTCTTCCCCACCGGGCTTTCTAGGATCGCGCCGTTCTCGGATGAGCTAATGAAGTCCTTAATTGTGACGCTCGCACAGCCCGTTCTCACTTTCTTTCAGTCGGGGGCAAAAAACTCGGTAAGCTGACTGGCTGATCCCTTCGGTAATTAGACGCGCGCACCCGCCTACCCGGCGAATAAGGAATCGCGGAGAAAGTCTCTCGTGCACTATTATTACATAATTAACCAAGAGCCGAGCATCCCAGCCTATACTTTCGAAAATTCATTTTCCGATCGTGGCGATGCATCCGGCATTCCTGAGGCCGGATAGCATTTCGCTTGCTTTTCACACGTTTCCGACTTAACGAAGCTTGCATGTATTAGTATTTATTGGTAATTAGCAATATGATCGAGGCAATCTTCTCGAAAGTGCACGAAGTCGGTTATAAACGATGGGAGATCAAACTTGTTGGGCAGAAGGAGTGTATGCAAATATATACTGTTTCATCTTGCGGTCATGAGTGGGCAGAAGAGAGTATCTTAGGAGCGTGAATTGCAACACGATTTCGCTAAGAAGATAGTACTTATCGCCTGCTCACCTGTTCAGCAGGTTGATCGGAAAATTGAACTTTCTGCTGCGCCGAGTTGAACATCTTCCGATGAGCGCGCTTGAATTCTTCCATTAGCTGGAAACAATATCACAGCATACTTTATTGAGACTATTCCACCTTATTTAAAGTCTTTGTCTGAGATATCTTTAATATTCATTAGTTTTTTCGTCGCATGGAAAGTGGAATAATGACAGATTGAGAAATTTACTTTGTCGTGTGTGACTTTCTGCTCCTGAACGCGCAGTGCCTCTTGGCTTTGGGGCTTCCGGTTCTCCAGCTGCTTTTCCTTCCCAGGCTCAGTCTTAGCGGCAGCGTTCAAGCTTCTCTGTAAGGTGGGAAAGGTGTATGGTACGCGTGGATGCTTGATTATCGTGAAAAATGCGAGAGGGGCATCGATTAATCACGCAACCTCGTTGAAGAATTTCCCGATATTACGCGACATCAACACTGATAGGTCATGGGTCGCCTTGTGTTCCAGCTAATTACAATTAAAGAAGAGCATTTAAGAAGCTCCCAAATGTTTAACTCTTATAATAGTATTCTTCAATCAATATTTCTAGTAGAATCTTTCTATCTCATGCGTATTTCTTCTTCAGTTGAAATGGCATGTCTTCAAACTGGTTTTTCCTAAGGCAATCTACATTTGGTAGGACGAAGCCCAGCGACACCGGGCGATCAAGCTCATCCCACGTAACACAATGGGATTGTCGGGCGGGACGTTTAACCGCGGCAAACATTGCGAAAACCTTTACCTGCTGGGCTCGCCTCTGCAGCTCTTGCGTTATGGCAGTACTCAGGTCTGTGCAAGCGATGGGAGACGTCCTTGCGGTGGAATTGCGTGACAGCGCCTGTACGGTGGTTGGAGTCTCGTTGCTTTTGCTGCTCGCGATGGACGTCGCAGGCACCGAGCCAAATGAAACGCTCGACGGAGGCTCGCAAGAGGAAATCGACAGTGATGAGGAAGTCGAGGCGGAGTCCTTACTGCAGGAGGATTCCAGACTCGACTCGGTCTCCGTCGATCCTGTACTCCCCATTGACATGGTACTTCCCATTTGTATGCCCATGGCATTCATTGGTTTTCCTTCTGGCCAAGGGAATGTTGCTTTACAGTTTGATCGCATGTTGCCCTCTTACGAGTCTTAGTTAGAGAAAGGATGATGATCCTTACCTGATGACCATTTGTAAGGTAGCGGTGGTGGTGGTGCCGGCGGGCAGATCGGCTGATGTACCTCTACGGTTGTTATTTTCCTCTCGATTTCCCCTGGTCGTTGCATCTCCGACAGTCTGTTACCGTTCTGCTGTCCATTCTCCTGTTGTTCGTTATAATCATATTTTATCGTATAACATTTGCGTTGATGGAGAGAAAGTTGTGGATGTAGAATCACTTACTTTTGTGCAGTGATACATTGGTAGGTCCTCCGGCGGTCCATCATAGATCACGTCCGGTTGTCTTAGAGTTTCTCGTCTGAATGCTAGACGCCGATTGGCTTCTTCACGAGGATTAGCATCGAAATCGTGGACCTCGTAATCGATTCTAGGCGCGACTGGATCGTACAAGGGTTCGCTATCGATGTCGTCCTCGTAGCTACCCTGGGAACTCGAGTGGTAAGATCCACTCATACCTCTGTGGTTTTGATTTTGGTTTAGGCTCTGATTAATACGAATGACGGTCGTGTTATTTGGCTTTCGCGTCCACTCCTGCGTCTGAAAGCAAACACGATCCATCCAGAGGTGAGTGGATTTTTCTCCTTTTCTCTTTTCGATCGGCTGATTTCTCGAAAGTCATTTTTACCTGCTCCACATGTCCCCATTCGGAGGAGGAACAGCTACTCGTCGACATAGCAAGTGGGCAGCAAATCCTAAAAAGATCGGGAGAGCTACATTAGAGCTCAATTTTTACCACTCGCCGGCTACTTTCTAATCCCAATTAAAGTGTCGTGCGAGGAAGTGGATAGACCGTAAGACTGTGGCTAGTTAACAGCGGCAGGATGAACATTTACGTGCCCGGTAGGAATTTGTCCTGCACCACCCGATCGCTATCGCAAAATGTATGTGTTCTATTAATAGGAAGACTTTCACTCGATACAAATTCATAGCGGGCCAGCGATAACGAGTGTTGTCCTTGATATGCGCCAAACAACGTAAACTAGCTTTCGGATAATCCTTAATTGGAGTGAGACTTATACATGTATCGTACTCTCACAAATCTCCCGTGCTAATAAATAAGCTGTCCATCATTACAATCACAAGAATACTTCATTCCGCGCAAACACGGGCAATCTAATAATAAGGAACTTTCTCGGAGTGCTTTTACAAACCTTCCATTTCTATTGTAGGCATCCTCGCGCGGATATCGATGGTGCATTCTCGGGTCGTGGTGATGCTGCGGCGAGGAGGAATTCTGCAGAGGCGGAGGACTCGCCGCAACCATGCTCGACGTTTCAGAATCATATCCGCTGGAGCCGCGAGCCCAGAGGGGCTCGGGGCAGTCGTAAAGATGATTCGTCGTGGGTCGCTGCACTATTAGGTCCAGCACTGCGGAGCTCCTCATTACCTCGATGGCTCGTTCGAATGGCAGATCGGTCAGTCGCTGACCATTGCACCAGACTATTATGTCCCCTGCCTTGAGGCCAGCTGCCCTAGCCGGTCCATCCTCTCTCGTGCCCTAATGGAATTTTCATCTCATTCATCTCCATAGCTTCATCAGATTTTCAAGCGCCCTACTTCTGCTATCACGCCGATAATTATCGGGCAAAGTCGACCCGCTCTTCGTATTAGAGCGAGGGAACTCGGCGCGCATACACTCGATAGAAATTCAAGCGCAGCAAACTGGTCCTTTCAATCTGGAGCGCAGTGAGACCACTTTCCAGAGTTTCCAGTGATAAAGCATAGCGGTCAAGAAGGCATTAACTAGTTCGCCCGCCGTGAGAGCAGGGCAAGGGAACAAGGCTGAGAGGGCTCTCATTCTTACCTGAACTGTTAGCCCTGGCACTACACCCCTGCAAACTCCGCATCCCATTCGGCCCTTCTCCCCAACCAGAATTCGGATTCTCACTTCTGCCGTTTGCACGTTGCCCATTCCTACTTCGTTGTACTGCAACTGTTGTTGCTGTTGCTGCTGTTGCTGCTGTTGTTGCTGTTGCTGCTGCTGCTGTTGCTGCTGTTGTTGTTGCACCATATGCCAAGTGACCGGATCGTTCGGATTGCTTGATGAATTGAAACAGTTGTACAAGCCGAACATCTTTCTATCTTAATCGGATTAATCGTAGATACTTACTCTTTCACTGGTATCATCCCCACACCTGCAAAAGAGCGTAGAATGTAAAACATCTGTCGCTTCTTACGTGATATTTAATTAATCGTTTAGTTTAAGAGATATAACAATTACTTCTGATTTTTAGGACGAGAACCTGCTGGTTCTTGGCGAGCAGCGCGACTTCTTGGTGCACCGCATCTTCCACGGGGTATCCGTTCACCCTGATGATCTGGTCACCCACCTGAAAGTGAAAAGTCGAAAGCGAACTTGATGACCGTATAACGAAGTATAGCATTCAAGCTTAATCGCTTGCATCCTCGGGAGCAATGATCCCAGACTAGGGGGAAGAAATTCACTGCCGGATACTTAGGTAATATGCCTCGCTCTAAAGTGCTAGCCTAAATGGCTGCAGCGTGAATCAGAGTAAAGACCGGCTCGTTCAACGCTAAGCCATAATTGCAACATCGACACGCATAACTCTATTGGCTGACCCAAAACTATTAGACTGGCTATTCCACTAATGTTGTTTAAGTCCACTTTACTACCATAAGTAATAGTTTGTAGAATAATAGTTACCCTTAAACCATTTCTATGCGCTTCCCCACCAGGCTGCACGTCGCTGACGTAGAATCCTGCGGCGTATTCTCGTCCTCCTCGCAAGGAGAATCCGAATCCCGAATTCCCACGTCTTCTGAGTCTGACGTTTCTGGTGACTCCGATGACGGCCATCCTGCCGCCTCCGGTCGGATTCCCAGGACCTCCACCGTTCACCGGAACCAAGCCGGCACTGGCCGTGCCGGAAGACCCGCCAGTTCTGCAGCAAAGAAGATCAAGCTCTTTTTCGTTCCTCTCTTTCCTAATTGTAATGCCAAGCCTACAATTACTTTGCTCTCCCGAAAATTAATCGCCATGCTCCGCCGGGCACATGGCACTCGCGCGCTGTGAAAGCGTGGCAAATCGCCTAGAAATCGGAACAAAATTCATTTCTCGCGTGGTTCGGGAAGGAGCGGGCACCCGGTCTTTACAGTTCAGAGTGTGGCACGCCAAGTGGTATCACATTAGACATGACTTTTGTGCGGATTCTTCTTGGGATTATGTAAAGCGCGAGCGAGCTTACTTTCCCAGGTTTAGTTGCCCCGTAGAATAGTAGCTTGGTTCGCTGAGGCGCGCTCTCTCTCTAGGGAAATTGCTCTCGTGGAATCGGACCGCTTACTAATAACGATCATTATTTTTATGCTTGACAATTGCTGTCATGTTTACGAGCGTTAGAAAGCAAGGGTTGTTCGTGATGTGCAACGGTGAATGCGTGCCTGTGCGGTTGTGTGTTGTCGTGTCTGCGTAACTGGAATAGCGGGAGGCATATAGCCGAGCTGGCGAGATGCCTTGCGGAGATGTCGACGGTTCGCGTGGCTTGAACGCTTCCGATCGATTTCCGCCTCCTATCAATTTCGCTGTCATTCCACTTCGGCGATAATTAGCTGGCACAGAAGAGCCTCGGGACGCCGCGCCGCGCCGCGCCGGTATTCTTTTCTTACTGCGGGTAACTTCATCAACGCCTCGGGCTTTTCCGACCCTCAATCTTCCTTCTTTCTCATTCGGGACAAACCCAGCCAATTCTCTATAGTCGACCTCCGCGCTTTCCATCGACAAAGGGGAACTACAATGCTGAATTTATACAGCGGGCGCAACCCTCGCCAGTCGAAATATACGCTTGGGCTTTCAGTAAGCCTGATTCCAGTCTTCCGAAGGAAATTCTGACGAAACGGAGGGAACAAACGCAGGCTGGAAATGCGACGGAAATTCCGGAGTACGGATTGCCAGGCTGGGATTCCAGGCGCTTCGGGAAGCGAGGTAGTTCGGCAGCCGGAGTAATCTCCCGGCTGGAAATCGGGCGAGCCCAGTAGCATTTCCCGATCTCTCCATACACTTTTTTTGTATCGCGCTCTGGAATTAATGACCGGAGTTGGCGCAACGGGCAAAGGATGAAAGCCCAAGAACGGAAAGAATAGGCAGCAGCAAGGAACGAAGGGTATATACATGTATGTATATGTATGTACAGAAAGCATGGTATTCCAGGCGGCAGAAGCGGCGAGAAGCAGCAGAATTCCAACGGTGGAGAGGAAGAGAAGCTCTGGAGAGAAAGAAGAGGTCGAGAATCCAAGAAACAAGGAGAGGTCGAGATTTTATGCCCGCTAATGACACTAGGAATCCATCTTCCCTCAGACAGCGAGAATATTGCCGCACCGCAGAGGCGAACCGGTGATTCTCGGATGCTGCAGGACACAGAGATGACATCAAGTAAATGACAGTCATTGGACCGAGCAAGAGGATGCTCTCTAGAGGCCTCGCCAGAGGGTTAGCCTAGACCCACACCCCCTCGCGCTCTATTCTTCCCTGGCACTCGAGCTCGTTGAACGGCCCGGAAGCGGGAAAGGGTGTGTCTCGTCTGCTCTTTAGTGAAGGCCCTCGAGAGAGGCCGCATTTTTGGCAGCCCTTCCGACGTAAACGCAGGGCGGTTGCCTCGAGAGCCCGCTGTCTATGCCGCTGCCAAATGGACCCGCCTTTTAATCAGCAGCTCTCCTCCAAGCGAGATTTCAACGACGACTAGTCGAGCCGGGAAAACTTTATCGCGACATTCCCGGAGTTGCGAATGCGCCTCCACGAAGTGAGGAGAAGAGCGAGCGAGGCAGAGAGCGCCGGCCCTCGAAGGACTTGTTCCTGACGGAGATGCGACAGATAAGACAGTGGCACGACGAGGTACTCTCCCGGCGATGTGAAAATGAAACGTCGTCGAAATCAGCGAGCCCTCGGAGACTGCTCGTGCCAGAGATCGTTGACACTGAGGATCATCCGTACAAGGTGCCTTGGAAAGTCGTCGCGGCCTCTTCGAAGCATCTTCCAATCCAACATGAGAGCAGTATTTACCTCGTCCCTGCTAGTTCCCAATGACTCCCAGTGCACATCTAGAAGACATTGCTCGCCAGTTTTTTTCAGCCGAGTTCTCCCGCCGCACTAATTGCCATGCGACATTGCGGCGAAAATTTATGGTGGACGCATAAAGAGATCTATGGCGCTCGGGAGATCTATGGGAGGCTGGAGCGAGTACAACACGCTGGAGCGGAGCGTTCGATCGCTATCCGATGTGGATATAATTGACGCGTTACAAGGGATGACAATTAACGGTACACGCCTATGAGGCGGCAACACCGAACACGATCTCTTATGCAATCTCGAGGATGACAATAGTAGAGGTAGAGGCTGGACGGCCTTCCGAGAGAGGAGCGCTCAAACGACAAGGGACGAGGACATCGATACTAAGAGACATACCGTTACTGTCATCGGTATCGCTGTTCGTCGATCGAGGCACGAAAGTGTTACAACTGCTAGATGCCTCCTCTCCAATGACTAGGACGGTAGAGGCGTGTGTGTACTGGCTCCTGTCGCTTGCCGTCCGAGTAAATGACCGCAACTACGTCACCAACTGGTGATCCCACTATCTAGATAGGCCGGGCTCGGGCTCCGGCTCGGGCTCGGCCGAGCCGCGCGTATTAATCTGGAATTCGATATTCCATTCACACAGCTTATGCTAAGTGTCCAATAGCGAGAATCCGGCGTGACGAGAGTGCCGCAGAAAATCTTACGGGACACAAAAGGCTCAATGGGGGAGCGTCACCGCTCGGGCGGAGTCTCCAGCCTGTTCGCGGTGGGTTGACGACCCCGTCATTTTTTTCAAAGGGAAAGCCGGAATAATCACAAGCTCGCTCTCGCTGTGGGCTCGCGACTGTAGCGAACTTGAAAGAGCGCGGCTTTCAGCGCGAGCATTATAATTGCTGGCCTCTCGAGTGGCCTCCAGCGCGAAAACAGTGTGCACACGCCCGGGAAACTCTCCTCTGCCCCCCCGCACGCGCCGCCTCCAGCGGCCGGGCTCGCGTAATTCTCATAATTCCAGGAGGATTGCGGAGACGCCGAGGTAGTTGGAGTGTTGTTCCACAAAACTACGTTACCGGCACACAACGAGCCTCGTGCCGCGTTTCGGTATAATTACAGTCGAAGGCACATTCTCGCCCGGCGAGAAGGTATTGCGGTAGAGGAGAGAAGCTAAGAGAAAGAGAGAGTGAGAGAGAGAAAGAGGGATTACAATACTTGGGGCGCGTCGTGATCGAATATATGTATATAGAGATCGCTCGTGGCCGCGAAAGCACAATAAACTAACAGGACCCTTGAATTATTGGGTTTGAATTCCGCTCACGCCTTATGCTAATGGCAATGCCGCACGAAGGGACTGGTCCCGATGTGTAGCCCGGCTGATTCCGATCTGGAGAAAGCGGGCGCAACGTGCTGGCCCCGCCACTCTCGAGGAAAAAGGGTCTCTGGGCCCTTGCACTCCACCTCATAAGTTCCTCAGCGGTTCGCTTCTTTACTTAAGACTAACGGTAACCGCACTCATCGTCGAATGCCTCGGATAGTTCTCGGCGCACTCTCTCTCATCTCGATCTTTCCCGAAGATCGCGCGCCACCGCCCGCCGGCCAGCTTTAATTGGCGCGATTCGCCGCGTCATTACGAACCGGCCGATAGGAAATATTCTAGTATAGTTTAGGTCCCGTGGAACGTCCAGCTCGCCAACAATGCGGAGAAAGCTAATGCAGGCCCGCGAGGAACACGGAAAAGACACGCCCCGACACTGTTCTCGTCTCCTCTCGAGCTCTCGTTTCGCCGCTTCGTATTAGATTGCAAATGGGCGCAGGCGATCGCTCCGGCTGCACAACAGCCGATACTTTCCTATTTACGAGCGCGATGCCACCGCCGAGATATACGCCGGCGTGGAAAAACGCCGATAGAAATGTCAGGGTGCCAAAGACGGCTGGCGCGCGCGCGCACCTTCATTCCCCGACCCATAATTAAGACGTGGGATTAACGGTGGGCAGCCGCAGTTTCCCCAATAAGTCGACATGGGAATCCATAAATTATTAACGCGCTCTCCTCGTCCGCGCACTGGCTTTGATTGGCGTCTCACCATCGGTGAGAGCTGGCGTTATACACCATCAATTCAGCGAGCCGTGCTGCAGCTGTAAATCGTTATTGGAAGGCTCTAACCGCCAGCTTAAAGCAGTGAGAGGCTAGCAAGAGTCCGCGCAGTCCGACTGTTCCCCAAACGATCCTCCTCTCGACCACAAAGTAGTTTTCTCAATGAACGCTCGTAGCCTCGAGCGGATACGAGTACGATTTCCAATGGCTATGTCAGCCCGCCAAGTTACTTTCAACGACATTTCTCCCAATCTCCGATTGCCCATTTGCATATTACATTAACTAGAATAGCCGATCTCGGCTTTTCAATTAAGCACTGAAACTATGCCACTCGTTCTTGTTCCACGGGCACGTGCGTATGTAACTGCACATAACACACCGCGCGATAACGAGTTTCACCAATAGATCAGGAATTCTAGCAACGGTACTGTGATTAAAAATGAACTCCGACTAATTTCTCGGCGTGGTCATTGCTGGCTCGCACTATCAGACTTTTCGCCACGCTTGATCATGGTAAAAACACGGCGATAATAGACTCGGGTGCTACGATTTCCATGCTGAGATTCGCTCTCGTCACGGCCGAATTGCTGCGTTAACTATGTGAGTCGCTGCAAAGGTCCGCCGTGTAAACTTGCCAGTGGATGAGAAGTGCGAATTGAATGCGCTGGCAAAAGCAAACTCGCCAGTGAGTAAGAGACTCGTACCGAGTGGTTGGGTGTGTTTCGAGTTTTCTTCCCTCCACGCCTCACTGGCTCTCCGCAGCGACCATTCGATCCCGAGAATCGTTGCCTCTTTAATCGATCTATCCTCTCTTCGAATCGAGTCGAGGTCGTTGATCCACGCGTACACACTTCGCTCGTAATTTCGACCAGAAGAGCCGAATATCCGAGTCGCGCCAATCCCCGTGTCTGCGCCTCTTCCGTTCTCAGCGAGCGATAATTAATGGTACACCAATCGAAATTAATGATCCCGGGAAACAGAGATTCCACTTAATACGCTTTTGAAGGACTCTGAATTCTGACGAACTTGGAGATCCAATTCCTTGGCTGGCCCTGACTTCGACAACAGATTTTTCCTAGCACCTTGTTCCTCCTCCTCTCTTATTAATCGCCGCCCTGCCAAAGGGAAGGTTGAGACGACTGACGCGATAAGCAGCGGATAACACGGATCGAAGAATGGAATTACTATAATCAAGCTCCTTTCGCAGGCTCGTTTTATTTCCCATTAAATCTCCATCGCTCCCTCTTCAGCAAGCGTCTCGGCCTTGAGGTATTTCCGATATCGGCCTGCACCGGCCGCTACCTACTAAATGCACCTCAAGTGCCAGAGGAAAAAAAGCCAAGGTAGAACTTACGAACTCTCCTGGCAATGTAAATCACCGCGACGGTAATGACTGCAATAACAATCCTCGAGGGTTCAATAGCTCAAGAGAGGTAACTTGAAAATTACTGTGGAAGAAGGAAAAGAAATGTAGATCTCAGTCGGTGGGTCAGACCCCCGGGGAAGAGGCTGTCCTCACGATCGGGAGAAGATTAAGCTGGACATCCGGCTCGGAGGATTGCCTCGTGGAAGAGTTGTGCTACAGGCGATCGACGAAAAAAGGACCACCTTCGAAAGAGAGACGTATACTGGCTGATTCGCGTGTTTGCGGTGAACGGTAACGGTGATCATCATCCGAGCAGTAAAGTTTCAACTGGCCTCTCGAAGCATCGCGCACTCTCTGTCTATGTGCCAGTGCTGTGAGTGGCGCACAATGCCGATAGAATGGAAAATATTTTCCAGCTAGGCCAGCCGGCTAGCTCCTATAACGGGAATGCACTGCTCGCCAGCTCGTGCCCGCTAATCATATCGCCTCCGTTCGCCTCCTCGAAACTTTCGTGAAACCGAATCGCACTACTCGGAAGTGCAGCCACCGCGGCGGCGGCGGCGGCAGCGGTGGTAGCTTGTTTTTCGTTGTAGCCTCGTTACTTTACTTTGGCCGGCTGATGCAACCGGCTCGCAGATTCATTATTGTCCGATCGCGCTTGGACGACTTTCGCGAGTGGAAAAAGGCGAGACGGGTGCTCTTTCGAGTTACGCAGCCGACAGGAAATCCATGCCGCCTCGGTAAGAAGCCGAATGCCTAATCAATACGATACTCTGCAATCGTTCCAGATTGTAGGAGCACGTAAGCCCGCGCATTTTATGCACACACCGTAAATCAGAAGTGCAACTGGAACTCGTTTATTACGAAGCATCACTTCTTTCTTGGCACGAGGTAGCAACCAGCCTCGATTACATCGTCTGGATTTTTCTATCTTCCGCTCGTTTGATTTAAAATCATATTACCGAAGTCGAGACTAAGTGTATCCATGAGGAAGTGTACATGTCACTCGACTCATCAAAATTCGAGATAAATTCCTAGTCAGCTTGGGATTACACCGTGCGACATAATGTTACGTCGAGCTCGTCGAGCGATGTCATCGACTTCCTGCCCACCTTTTCGACTCCTCCGCTCCTTTCAGAACGAAGATTCGCTTTCACGCGATGGAAAGTGACAGCGGCACGGTACTACATTGCGGCTTAAATTTTATTACCGTCCTGCGGTTTGTTAAATAATCGGCAGCGATAATCGTGCGGCTGCCGAATGCAGAGCCGCCCCCGCGATCGTTGACCGATTTATCGGCCTTATTAAACCCGGAGAGTTTCAGTATCAGGTATTAAAGACCGATCGAAACTCCTATACGATGAAACCGAACGGTCAGTGCGACAATGCACGCTGAATTCGAACGGTCCTCGTCTCGAGAGGATGATCGATCATCGAGGAGCAATGATATGTCCTGAAAGGGGCGATCGTTCGAGTGGAATTGTTTTTCAATACGCTATCGGCGCACAGATCAATAAAGGAACGATCGGACGGGCATCGGAGATAAGTGTGCTAAGAGCCGGCGAGTCTGCATCAGTGTTTATGTGTCGGACGGCGGCGTACGCGAGTGTGTAAGAAGAAAGGTGCGTGCACTCGCCAGAGAACGATCTGTGTCAGCGGGTCACTGACACCCATTAGTAAAAGAGGACTTTGACGTTTAATCGCTTGACGTACGCTGCCAGTGTCGCACTGTCTTAATCGGTACTACTCCTCTTAATTACTAACGAATTCAATCCTTTAACTCGAACATGGAGGAAGCAGTGCGTAGAGTATACGGTACATGAGCCGCTCGAGAATGTGCCCACTTTCGATGGAATGCGCCTCGCGTAAACCGACTGCCTTCCTAGAAGCATATGGCGAGAGAGGCGATTTCGGGAGACAGATGTTGCCTGAATTAGCATGTTGCCTTCGGAGATAATGACCGGTTGTTATACCGCGCGGTCTTTACCGCTGGAAAAGTTTCCTTGCCTGGCAAAAATTTGTAATATTCAAAACAGGCTGAAAGGTGTCGGCCGCAACAGCGCTACGTGCTAATTACTTTCTTCTAGTTTCAGCGTGTAATCGAGCACACGGCTGGCCGAGTGGGCGAGCTCGTCGCGTTAATTGTACTTGTTTTGCATTTATACAGAGGCAGCCCGCACTTGCCGCGCTGCATTTTAATGGTGCATTACGTGCGCACTGATAAGTCAATTTTATTTGAATATCCTCGAAATTGGAAAGCATTTATCGTAGTAGTTGAACGTCTGGCGCTTATACTCTGAAATGCAGAGGTATGAAATCTATCATGGCTATAGAATGTCATTAGAACGCGAGCAACGGCTCCAAGTCATTTGGACATGGTGATGGGGGTAGCTCTTACGTTGAGAGTATAGCACGAACGTTATTACGTCTCGGAGGGTCGCAATTAAGGCCCTGCTGACTTTATCGATATTCCCTTATGAGTTTTTCCGCAAGTGCGCCTAGGTTCAGTGACCCGGCGCCTAAAGCTTTCCACTATTATCGCTGGCATTTCTCGTTCATTCCTGTCAAACAATCGTCGTCCGCCGGATCCTATCGAGCAAGTTTCCACCAACAGAAACACTTTTCTCTGTGAAAGTCGCCCGTTCGAATTGCGAGAATGTCAGATTTTAACGAGTCCGCCGAACGGCTGGTGCTCTTGATAATAATCGTTATATCGCTGACCCACTATTTCGATCGGACCGAACGGCCCGTTAACGAGGGATCCTTCAGTTTCCTCGATAAATTATACTCCGCTCGGTACGATGCGCTCGACGCCCCTCGTCCGCGCGCGCACTCACGCCTCTGGGAATTAATTGTTCAGAACTACTGTTATCCGCGGGCGAAAATGTGTGCCAGGACATAGTGCCATTTTTAACGCTCTACCGTCTAGCGACTTTGCACTCAGCTGAAAACCAATCTCCCGGGAGCACCACCCGTTCAACGAAGCCCTCGCCTTCGCCGGGTTTCTTCCTTCTTTCGCCGCAATAAAGCCAGGAAGCCCTTTTCCACGGAGATGGGTCGTCTCCGGTTAGCTGGAAAACATCCCTCAGGACGCAGCGGTATATAAAGTATAATAAAAATCACTCGCTCTGGCAAGGATTCCTTCGACATCGTTAATAGCAGGATGTCTGCCTAATTCGAGCAGTAATGCGGCAGTCTTGTTTTCACCGAGCCGGTGTCTCTCCCATAAGGAAAGGAAAGCTGCGGCGACGCGGCGCGGCGCGCCTCAATTCATTAGAATCGGAGTTCCTCCGGCGGTGGCAGCCATCAGGTGTCCATGTAACTCTTTAGGTGATATGTGAGCGCGTTAGTCCGAGAAGCATTACATAAGTGTATCGTACACCTATGACTAACACCGATCGATAAGTATTTATTGTAAGCCTCTCAGAGTGTAGGAGAGCGCGGCGGATAAGCGACAGCCGGTGGCTCGGGCTTGACATTCTGTTCTCAAGATCACTGACCTCGCTTCACGGTGACACAACATCGCCTTGATCCTGCTCGTCCTTTCCAATCCTATTAGTAACACTTATCTGTCTGTCGATCCTGCTACTAGTCGGCAAACCATTTTCGGCAGCGTTCTTTCCTCAAACGGCTCAACTCTCGCTGCCTTCTCGTCTCATCTATTATTGCGCGATTTACCTGAAGTCTTTTTGGAGCAGCAGCTCTCTCCTATTCCTGTTAGACGTGAAAGAGGCGTCGTAGTCGACGTTAGCTAAGTTTGCTCGGCGTGTTTCACTGCCGAGTCTTTACTCGCCAGTCGTGCTCTTTATTGTCATGCAAAGTCTAGGCCGCGTTGACAGCAGACGACTTGAGGGAAGAGGCACGCGGTCGTTCGCCTTGGAAGTCTCGTCAAGCCTTTACGAGTAAAGGTGAGAAGCGACCTTTGCGCTCTGGTACTTGTCGTCCGAGAAAACAGGGCTTTGGCAAATACAGCCAATTGCTCGGTATACTCTTATAGTCCACTTCTACTTTATGGCAACTTGTTTATTCACATGCTCTTCAGCAAATGCTCCGAGTATTAGTCTTGACAGACCCTGTGTTTTATTTATTCTGTTGGTGTGATATTTTGAAAAATATTCTTCAGAATTCTCCTGAATATTCTTGATGTTTGACAGAATCGACACCGGAGTCGAGAAAATAATAGCTTCACGAATTCCCCTGGTTGCTAAGCTAGTAGGGCGGTCAACCCGCTTTCGAGCATTTCCTCATTTGGCATAGGTGCACTCGACTCTTAATCAGGGCGACGCTCGACACCGCGTGCTACTTCCACCTCGAACAAAGACCTCATGAGAGAGTGCGCGCACGTGAATTGGCTTTCCGTTTCGAATGAATTTTATTCTATGGAATGTATATGATCGCTGGTAGTTTTGCGCTGTGGCGGAAAGAGCGATGACAGAGAAGATTATGAAAAGCGACAAGAAGCAGTACAGGGTGGCATCGTTATCATAAAACACATTTTGCTGTGTGAAAATGCGGCTTGGTTTGCCTAGCAAGATAACGAAAGTCCCATGCGAGATCTGGCTAATGCCGCTGCGCTATAACGCCAGCTAACATTTTTAAATGACCTTTCCCATGGCACAAGTGCGCTCTCGCTCGCGTTGCTGTGGGATAAATAATCATCGAACTCGCTGGGATTGACTGGTATATGCTGGCACTTCACTGTATGATCCCTTGCCAAGCCCAACAGCACCACTTGCTTTTCGGGAAATGAAGACTCTACCCAGCCGTATCATGCAACTTTGTACAATCTTTATGACCGTTTCGTCATGCATACACATTTTTCTGACTGATGCCCGCAGAGAAAGTTGCGACGCAGTTACTCGACTAATTGAAGAGACCGCTAAATTGTTATTGGAATGGTACGTCGAATCTCAGGCCTCCCACATTGACGGCGGATCTTCCAACCTTTGCCAATCTCTAGCTTTTCCTTCTGCTATTCAAATCCAATCGAAGCCCCCTAATTAATCCTTGTAATTCTGCAAGTTTTACTTGCTTGCAAAATACGAAGCCACCCTCTTGGCACCACATTTATCTCGAGGAGAAAGTTCGTCCTTTCAAAGCAATGAGTTGAATAGCGTGTTCGTAAAGTGTAAGAGACTCTCAGAATTTGTTGGCCAGGACAAAAAATGTGCGAGTAATGTTTTCTGTTGGGGATAAATTTGAAGGGTGTTCTACTTCGAAATTTTTAGTTACGAGGACAGTCTGGTTAGAAAAAGAGAGTGTGCGACGTAGACTCTGGCCTAGCAAGAGGTTGGCCGCGACGTAACCAGCATCGCAATCCTTAATTATGCAACCTTCTTCTTCCCTCGCGCTCTCCCGCGAGAGTATCTCCTTGATCCTCTCGCTCTTCGGCCAGCCTGAGAGCCAACGTCGGTTTTCTCACGCACCCGAGTTTCCGAATGCCACTTGAACGCTGATCGCACAGGCCGTGGTATTTCTAAGTCTCTTAGCAGCGATTTAATGTAGCCTGCAATCCTCTGCCATCTATTTCTATTGACTATCACTCCTTCCTAACAAGAACTGTTGCATCGTTATGTTATCGAGACCTATCAATAAAGAGACGCGCCTCAGATCTTCCTAATTCGGTGGCGATTGTGAGACCCGGATAAGATAGTTGTGGGATTTTTCATTTGTACCGGTGGATCCGTCGTGCTCCAGATTTCTTTGTGAAACTCCACTTTCTGTGCAAGATTCCATAAGAATCGCCGCGTGAGAAACGTTTTTCGCACTCTCCTATATGGGGAGGCGCATTACGATGTACGCTTTCCGCGAATACAGCCTTTATTTGTAATCGTGGCTATGGATATGAGGTCTGTGAGCCCAGTTTACAACCCACTGCGTCATAAATTCTAAACGGACGCTTCCCGTTTACCTTGTGTAGTATTAATTAGATAATAATAGAATGCACAAAGTCAGGAAGATTTGAGAGATATTCAAATAGAGCGTGCGGTTAACGTACGAACAATCTTATTCGAGACTCATCGGCCAATCAGGAGGGGGGTCTTTCACCCTGGGCCGAAGTCAACGGGACCGAAACGCGCAAATTCAGTATAACGCGATTCGTGAAGACAGACGATTGTGAGAATTTGCGTGCTCGATCTTCCCTCGGCCATTCTTCGAGAAAGATTCATAGCCCTCTGATGTTCTACTGGAAGTTGATACACACGTGAGTAGAGAATCAATCAGATTTATCGGAATATCGCGCGACAAGGGGTTAGGCGGTGACGGAACAATAGTCGTGCATTGGTTATGCTCGACAGTAGCAGCACCACTTCCATCCACTCTGTTCCCGCTATTGTTAGTCGCCATGTTTTAAGTTCACACTTTGCCAAGTGTTTCAATACGTTGATCGACTTTTCCCAATGTCACAATTTCCCCAATACTAACATACGTCCTCATCCGATAATAGTATAACTGGCGATTTTGGGATACGCTGCAAATGCATACTTGATATTCGTTGGCTGCATCACAGTTAACTCTCTCTCGTTTCACTGAAGCGCTATTAATTAAATAACGATCGGAATACAATATCAATTTGCATTTAATTTGCGAGCGTTGATCGTTCCGAGCGTGCCGCTTCAATATTGAATAATTAATCGTGCGGGATCAATATTAGCGGTAGGAGATATCGAGGAAGGTTTTACCAGGAGGGAATGGGTTAGCCGGGCAGTGCTAACAGATGTGTTCGATGTGGTACAGACACCTACATGCGCCATCGTACATATGTAGAGGCATATGGCTCGCCACTCGTTCGCGGTTAATCTCGTTCGACACTCATTGTGCACTCTTTGCGCACACGACTGCTACGGCGTTGCTCTTGCCGCATTGTCATTAAAACGAAAGACAATGGCCCATTACCCAAGTCGCAACAGAACGGGCCTTTGCCGGTAAACATTTTCGTGGGGGAAAAGTAACCAACGGAGAAAGAAGAAGGATAACCTCGCGGCAGCTCTCAGAATTGTCCGTTTCAATAATGTAGATTCTACAGCAAGCAATGCTGGAACAGGTGCCAGCGGAAACCTATTTGGAAGGCTGTTTGCTAGCGTCTGCTGGTGGCCTCGAATTTCAGCTTCCTTGTGTAGAGCACGCGTCTCTTTGCTTAACCTCTCTCGTACGTAAATACCGTCCGCCCGCATGGATAGTGGACGCTACCTGCCTTTAGAATAGCGGATCGACCGAACGTGGACCTTTCAGATTTTTTCTATTGAAACTAGATATTTCCTAGGCGGAATTAAATTAGACATTACCTGACAATCCTTACACGAATCAGTTTGGATTATTACAAGAAGTTGGGAAAGTGTACGTAGTATTTACTTTTTGTTAGCATTTTCGTAAGAGCTTGTATAATCGCACTGATGTGCAAGTTTTCACGGAATCGCAATACGACGGGACAACGGTTCACGGCTAGATAATACTAGACAGCTAAACAAATGTTAGCTCCTTCACAGGCCGTAAATCATATTCGCCTAATGCGGCCCGGGTAATTTTCGGTGTGTGAAAGGTGCAACACGCATAGTTTCCCGAGTCCCCTCGCAGTTGTGCAAGTCAGAGAATCGCTCGCGGCGGGAAAACGTGGCTGGTCGTTCTCGAAAGCGATTCGCTGGAAATCGAGCGTCCATCGCGAAATCGCCGACATAAATCAGCGAATAATATTACTCGAAAGAGTGAAAAACTCCGTGATAAATATATCACGCGAAGAAGCAGGTGCGAGTCTCGAGTATCCTTGAAATACTGAGGCTGCTCAGCTGAACGCGAGGTGCTCAATCCATTTCTCTCGGAGATCCCTGGAACCTGTATCGCTTTGGCCGAAAGCTACACCGAGATGAGGGTCGATAAATCGGCATAGATAAGACCAGCGATAATTATCGAGTGCGCCGACTAGTACAACTTTCCGCGTGCGCATTCCACTTTCGATAATGAGGCCAGCAAAATACTGCGCGACTCCTCAGCACGCCTCGATGGAAATCGGCTCGTTTTTCCTTCGATCTATCATAGGCGTCTCGATAGTAAAACAGGAGAAATTCCGCGCGCGTTCGTTCGTCCGTCCGGCCTTCGTAAATTGCAGCGAGTTGTAACTTTCACTGGGGGTACTTTCATTGCTCCTGTCGAAAGGTTTGCTATGACCAGTCCTGTGCTGCTCACAAGAGAAACCATAAAGACTCCGGCATTGTCATCGGCGAAGGAAAGCCACACAACGGACATCGCATTCTTACTGAACGCACACTGCGTGCCCCCCTCCACTTTAATTGTACCCTCTGTATTAGCCGAGGACCTATAAAACCCTACGAATTCAATTACCACCACGGGCACCAAGATATACGCGGTGCGCTCGTAACGACCTCATAAATTCGATGGCCAATGTATTTATTATCCTTTTATTATTACTTTAACGAGCGCTCTGCTAAATCGCAAGCGAGTTCTCGTCCCTGCCGGAGTCGCGACCTATGAGGGATCAAGCGTGCGGTACAATTAGCTGCTTTGCATAATTCCTCGACCCAACAAGTTTATCACGAAGATCGGTAGGATTCGCACGGTCCCTAAGTGGACGGTGGTCAGGCGTGATTAATAATTTAATGGGTGCTTTTCGAACAGTTGTGCCAAGCTACCGGTGACTAGGGCGGCGGGGTGCGTCGGGCTCCTTCAAACGAGAGATGCTCCCGGTAATAGGAGGTCTCCCGAGGTACCCACCTCTCGCAGGAGGCAGCATATCTATGTAAATGTGCGTCAAGAGTGGCCGAGATAATCGCGCGGCGAGTTCTTAAAGGACGGCATATCTCTATACTAAGCCAATTTAAATACCTTTCCGCAGCCAGCGCGGTACCTTCTTTCCAAGCGGTCTCTTTCTCTCTCGTTCTTCTTTACCTACCTACACATACACCTATCTCAGACTCCTGCGAGTCCCTTTCCCCCCACTCTCCGCCCCCTTTCGTCCTTCGCCGTCAGTGTAATTATACGCGGGTTAATAATGACGGAGTACAAGCCTTCATCCGTTTGTTTAGTACGACCGATACGTGCTCGTCACGGGCCTAAGGCCCAACGACCAACATTTACACGTGTGCACATTAAATTGCATCTCACGTTAATCTAACGAACCTAGGCGCAATTGCTCCTATCTCCCGGAGAGTTCTCCATGGCCAAGTTGTTTCCCACGCAAAGAACGAAAATTGCCCATACCGAGTGTCTCGTTTGCTTCGTGCTCGAATGGACCAGTGTTATTCAGCCTCCGGTCTTGCCCGATCGAGGATTAGCGAGCACCATTTTCGGCAATCGTGGAAAGAGCTAGAAAGCTGATGGACGACGCGGTAGATCGTGCGAAACCGATGGTGAATAGTTTGATGTATGTATGTGTGTCGGTACGAGCGCATTTAGATGATAGGATTAATAGCAAGGATCATTAGTGAGCGACGGCTTATATGAAAGTTGCCATACTTTTCACGCTGGCATCATGCAATTTCGTGGATGGTCCGGATGCGGTGAATGTCGGCCTTCCTGCCCCGGTACATATCACTTTTCTCGGAATTGATGCAAGTGGGACACTATTCTTTCCTTGCCTCCCGGCTGGCCCTCAATTTATACTGTACTTGAATCATTCGCAACCGTTCGCGTATAAAGTACGATCTCCGTCATTTAAGCTTCAACATTTTTGGGACACCGTTGAAATGTAGCACACAAGAAGAGAGCAGTATTTCAGGCTGTTATTTATGATTAGCCAAACTAGTTTCTTCAATCAAAATTCTCTTAACAATGAAACTGATGGAAAAAAACGTATTTAGAATACTTAGATTGATTAAAAGTTCAAACGACTGGGTGGCGAACAATGTTAGTAGCAGTAAGTGTACGAGGAAGTTTTTTCTTCTCCAGTGCGACATGATCTCTCTCATTATCATCCACTCGAATGCATAACGCTGCGGTTAATACAGTGTTATTGCGGCGATCACGTATACACCTTCTCTCGGCATAATGACTGCTCGCGGTGCATAATCCCCTTTGTTGTCGGACCGCCTGGAAACACAGGCCACCAGAATCGATGAATGTCAATCGACATCAAAGCGCCACAGTAGCAGCTGCGATTACAATTCGCTATTCTCGAACAACTGTAGCCTTTCAGATTATTTCGTCAATTGTAATTATACCGCCGACCTATTCTATTTTTCACGATCGCACTGAGATAATAAACAACGAGCATATCATTAGTGTTTAATAGCATACACGACTGGCCTTGAGCCGAGAAAACTTTGTGCACAACGCGTCCTGCATGTCTATTTATCCACTAAAGGATGATATTCGCGTCCAAGCATTAAAAGTTGGAAAGTTATTGTAATAGCGCGCTTAACGGGCGCATGCATTATCGTAATCTCTGGACAAAGGCAGCAATTAGTGTTTTTCTATGGGTGGCTATTGCAATAAAGAGTGTAACGATGCTTGAGTTATTAGAATTAATATAAAGACAGCTGGGCATTGAAACGACTTTAGAAAGGAGAGCGATCTTCGCCGGGCTCTTGGAAAGTCACGGGGAGAAGCGAAGTTCCCCGGTTAATCGATTCCTCGAAAGCGGCCTGTTAAGAACTGCACGTACTGAGTCGACGGGTTGCAAGGGCCGCTAAAAACACTCGCAAAAAGGGGGGCAAGTGTGCTTTATACTTATGAACGACTTCCTCCCGATCGATCTTCCGGGTTCGGTACGGTAAATGCTGCTGCTGCTGCTGCAGCAGCTAGCGACTGATATCTCGGGTCGTGGCTGAAGCGAGTCCCGACTCTCTATTGTCCGCACTCGATGCATGCTTCGGTGCAACTAGATACATACACACACACCTTTTATATGTATATATGTATAGAAGGACAGAGGGGCCGAACGGCATGCGCCGCCAGTTTCCGCGACGCTTGAACCTCGCCGGTCTAATCGATCGATCGCGAGAAATTATTTCCAGGTGAGCGGGCAAACGAATTCGGGCGAAAATCTACCGGTCCAGCTAGGTGGCATAACGCTCGCCTCTTATACGCCCCAATCGCTCCTATGAAACCCGAGAATCGATCGTTTCGCCGGGCGCTCGTAAATCTCGCCTAACATCTACGAGATTGTTTTCTGTAAATTTTCCGCGCACAATCGAGCATCGGCGGGTGCCACCGATATCTATATTTCGTTTTCAGGCATTGTTCCCGTCCCTCTTCCGGGTTCCAAAGGGAAAATTGGCTGCATTGAATATAAGCGGTTACGGTTCGTTATCGCAGTCGCGGAGTTATTGACAGTATCTGGAAACTCTAGTTTGTTGGATCCGAGGCAGCAGCGATGGTAAGCAATTGCCGGACGATTGGTCTGTCGGCATAAAACGCTCGTTCGCGTCGCGCGTCTCCACCCTTCCCGAAAACAATCAGTCTGGCGCAGAGGGCGAAAGAAAATAACAGGAATTTCGCGGTCGAGACAATTCAATCTCCGATCTGAATTCGATTACCGCCGGCAATCCCGTCTGGCCGGACAGACGATTTTACATGCGAAATCCCGGCGTGGTCCAGCCTGGTCCCGAGTGCTCAGTAAATTGTAGCTTTCCGCTTATGAGAATGGAGCCTGATGTTCATGGGCCACTTCCGAGCGAGTGCCTCTTCCGGGTTCCACATAAGTGGCAAATGGCTCGATTCTCCGATAGCCTATAACGATCAACTAGCAGAACGAGTTTGGCCGCACGCGAAACGAACTTAAGCCATAGTGGCGAGCGAACGAGTGTGCCGCGCGCACGGGCGCGTTCCCTTCCTAAAGGAAAGAGTTAAGTTTGCGCGCCTCGGATCACGAAATTAAGAGGCCTCTCCTCTCGGCATCCAGAGATTCGCGCGGCTCTTAATTACCCGCTTAAGTATCTCTTGCCACGCGCACCTACTCCAAAGGTCTTCCTTCTCTGCCTCGGCAAACGCGAGACTCTTCTTCTTAGCGCAGCTATTAGACTGTTTCGTCTGGTGTTGATCATGGCCAGATGTACCAAAGAAAGGGATCGGTTCAAGTTCGTCAATACTCCGGTCACTTCCAGTCGATCGATCTTCCGGGTTCCACGCGCGAAAGACACGGCATACTAGTCGGTAGGTAACCGATATCCTCGTGGAAGTAAAACTCGTTTGGGTGGACGGCATAAACGGTGCAGACTGAACCTGCGGGAGCCACAGGTGAGGACGGGGCAGGGCCGCTCCTCGTGGATGGCCGTGTAACCCTATAGGAAACCTTCGACGAGTTTCACTTTGCAGCTCGCTGCTGTTACCGGAGTCCTCGGCGAGCCTATACCCCGTCCTCTCTGCCGGCCAAGTACCTACGTAATGCAGGCTGCATCGAGCTCCAATGAGTTCTTCTATACTACGCGCCAGTATGATTACATAGCGCGTATCAAGCTGCTTCTCGCTCCGCGTGCGAATGCACTTTTCAATGTCGCCGCGACTCAATCCACCGCCGATCTATTCCATTAAATATCCTAGCCAGATTCCTGCGAGATTTCTCCTTAACCCTATATTTCCTCTCTCCCATCGGAACTAATCGCCTATCGGAAATAAGCATGCTCGCTCGAGAGCGCATACGAGTCGAAGTTAGATGGAAATCTGACGGAGGGCTAAGTACGACTTCACAGGGATTGGTAGACGAGACGTGATAGGGTATGGAAGGCTCGCTCGGCAGGCAGGAGCATCCTCGATAAATTCCCTGTAATCCTCTTGGCATAGGCTCCCACCGACCATATCGGGCATCTGCTTTTCAATGTCGAATACCAGTGTCCGAGTATCGACAGTGCGATCGGCGCTCGCGCTCATGGGATCCCGCCTCGCATTCGATTCCCCGGAAAACTAAAGAAGATATAACGCCTGGAATCAATGAATTCCTCGGAGTTCTTGCCGGATGCTGGGAGGATTGCTTGAAGATATCATTGCCGGAGTATCTGGAAGTGTGCGAGTCGCGGCACTCGCACTCCAACCTTCGCTATCGGGCAGAATAACACAGAGCGTCGTCAAGCAGTCGCCGCACCGAGAGGAAAGAGGGAAGGCTGTTGCTTGGGAGGATTTTTCGCCGGGGAATCAGGCTTTGGTAATCTGATAGGCGCGCGTCCCGGAGATATCGGGAGATGTATCGATTCCGCGTTTCGCTTTCGCCAACTCCTCCCGAGTTGATTCGATCCCGGGCCGATCCGGGAACACCGAGCGCTCCTCCTCGGGGTGGTGCTGGTTGGGATGGTGCACTTGGTGCGATTGCTGGGGTCAGAGATAAGGGGGTAACGCGGCTGGAATTAATCCGGAATGACTAAGCGTGCAGGCTAGCTCGCCTGGAAGCAACGAGCCACGGACCTCCGGAGAAAGAACTTCATGCCAGTGCTGCTGCTGCATTGATAAAATATTCCCAGCGATCCCTCGACCTCTAACCACGCTTCCGCGGGCCTCTTTCTAATGGTTCTTTCAAGTATTACATAATTCACCACGGTGTCTGAAATGTTTCCTCTCCGGCTTCCACTCGTTCCCGGAATATTAGCGTCCCTGTCCCATTGTGCTCGGCCATAGGCAGGAGCGCTTCTCATAAATTCAACGCTACTTTTCCCAAAAAAAACAGGCCAATATTTACTGCGCCAACAATATGGAAAAAACCCCAGCGGATTCCCTGTGAATTAATCGGTATCTTTGTAATTCCCAAGGAGAGGAACACCAAGAGTGACTAATGGCTTCTGCGAATTTATTGGTCCGGGAGATTTGTCCGAGTGGAAGAGGTGCGAAATGAATGCAGGATTTATGATTAGAAGAGTGGAGAAGGTTGGGTAGGTTTAACTCCCGCAGGGAGTTACGAGGGACTCGGGCCATATATATTCGGTGAGGTTCGACGGGTGGGACGCGTCATCCTGATATTCAAATGAGTGGATACGCCGCGCCGGTGGAAAGGATGCTCGGTGCGAGCGAGTGGTATAGGCCAGTCGACGGTCAGACGAGGAGCAGAGAGGAAGGAGCGAAATAGAGAACGACTGCACTTAGGTCCTTTCGTTACGGAGTACAGGTACGAGAGCCGGCGCGGCGCGCGGTCAATGGCTGCGGTATCCGCAGGTTCAAGGAAAGCGGGCTGGTCCGATTCGACAGCGTGTCGTTCCGGAGCACCTGAACAGGTGACGCGATCCTGCCATCGTAGAATTATCCTGAATACACCTCACGAAACTTGGAGATTACCTGCACGTGCCTCACACAACCTATTGTCCTCCATTGAACATCTGCCGACGCAGTAACGCCCAAACGAAATTCCCACATCCACCGACTAAAGTCAAATTCTCCATAAGCTCGTCGATAACTTGGGAGTTGGCCGATTCTAATCCAAGGGGATTTCGGCCAGAGTTTACTCGGGCAGATGCAGATTTTCGGAGTAAACAGAGCAGCACGCAGATGCGGAGCCTGGCGGAATCGTAGGTAGACGGGCCGCTTTCAAAGCAAATGGCAGGAAGCGAGTGACCGGCGTGGCATTAGGCGTCAATTGATTTCGGTCCTCGCGCAATCTAATGTAGCAATCTGCTGCTGGGGGAGCATTGTCATACCACTGTTTCATAAGCGTCCATCCGACCCACAATGCAATTCGACTGTAGAATACTTTGGTCGCTCGAAAGAAAATTGCAATTTTCTAATCGAGGTCGTTATTATCTTAGAATAAGAACTCGCTCCCAATTCGGCGCATTATCACTTATAGCTCCATTTGATAGTAATATAACCGCCAATCCCATAACTACCATAACTATCTGCTCCACTTGGCGCATCTCTATGTATACGAGACCTTGCCAAAAATCATTCTGGAGCGTAGAGTGCTCCAAAATAAGAGGTGGCCGGCATGAGTAAATGCATCTGGCACGTCACATCAGTCATGGTCGAGCGTTATCAGTCAGTTAATACAGCGAGGAGGCGTTACTCGAAACGTGACTCGTATCGGCGATTCGCATGGCAACACAAGCCGATCGATGGGGGGTGTCGCCTTTCCGAAAAACTCCAAAACCGCTTCTGCGGACTCCATGGCGTGAAGCGCGCGCGGTACTACGAGCGACAAAGGGTGGCAGACGGAGATAGGCAGCGATCATGAAAGAGCAAGGCGAAAGAATCCATGGGAGGAGGGCAAGGAAATGGAGTGAGTGCGAGAGAAGGAGAGAGAGGGAGAGAGGGGCTCGGCGAAAGGGCGAGAAGGAAGGAAGTATATGGGGGCAAGCGTGCACGGGAGTGGTATCGATCTAATGTTTTCCCATACCGGTGCATGAAGGCGGCAGTCGACATGTTACTATCCATGGGGTGGTTCCATAAAGTGCAGCCCTGCCACGGCGGCCCTCGCGCCCTTTTTCAACACTGGTCTCTCCGGGAGCAGCCGGTCTTGGTGAAACTCTCGACAAAAACCCTCGTTAAAAACGCGCACCGTGATGATGATAAGAGTGAGAGAAGGAGCGAACGATTGGGAGCACACGTTCCTGCAACGATCGGGCAACGGCGAATGCCGGCACCTGCGCGACCTAGCAGGTTGAAATCGTCGGCTGGACTGAAGTCAGAATGCGCATTCGTCGGTTTCCATGGTGGTGGAGCTGGTCGTGGCGGCAGCGGCGGCGGCGGTGGTGGCGGTGCGGCTCTCTGGTGGAGGCGTCCACCGACTCTACGACCTGGTGGGGACTCACGGGACCGTCTGCCTCTTCCCCGGCAATGTTCACAATTGGACGATGCCTCCTACCTTTAAGTTCCCCTCACACCAACCATCCTGATCCTCGGGTCAACGCCTCCTTTTCTCAGTTACAATTTTGCACAAGTTTTCACTTGCTTACGCGAACTTCCTAAACTCGATCATCTGATTAAATGGGAGGAATTCCGGGGAAATGAAAAGGGTGATGATAATAAGTTTCCTTGGAAATTGACTTCTCTCAAACTTTCGGCATTTGGTTGACATAACTGGCAGCATTCTCTAATTATTCTTGTATATCTTAGTTGTAAAACAAAAGGCTTTTGACGCATTGCGACCAGGTAGCAAGATTTTTTATGAAGGAGTCTGTTCGGAGCCTTGCGTTGTTGCTCATAGGAGCACTTCAATCGATGTCCATGCAGCACCTATCATTCTGTAGCCCAGCCATTATGACCCGGCTCTTTTATGCGCTGTAACTCGATGCATTAGCGGATGGTTTTTTTCAGGGCCGAAAAACTGGCTGTTATATACGGCTTCTTAAATACAGTGGTTGCTTCCTCTCGCGATACTAGTTCCTTTATGTCTCTTCCTTTGCATCCCCGGGATAAGAAACCACACCTAAATTCATCGTTGTCAAAACGTTTACTGACCAATCCTTTCGAATTTTAGAAAAACTTCGTAGGATATAACTTTCAATCCTCTTACGAGATTTAAGATTTTCCATAAATGGAATTCGCAGTTCGCATGCCGAATGACTCTTACGCTCGGTTCAATATTCTCAAGAAGTGCTCGAGTCGGAAGAGTAAAGTAGAGCTGAAGTAGAATCAGCCGGCTCCCGTAAAGTCAGACAGCACACGAGTAAGGCATCCGGCCTCAATATTTTTTGCTTGCTTGATTTATGGAAATGACGGTCGCGTAGTTGTCTAAATGCATTCAGCTAATTGCTCTTTTTCTGCGATCTCTTTCAACGAGGTGCGCGTCTTATTGGCGTTCAAGGTTCCGGGGATCTCCAGCGAGTTGTTGGCACTTTTCGTTATTACTTGTTTTCCCATCCGACTTCTCTCGCTCGCATTCCTCTCTTTCCTCTGCCATTCTTGTCCGACGGTTTCCTCTCGAGAAGAGAACCGGCCGCGGCACATGCTCTACTTTCCTTTCCGCAAGTTTTCCTCCCCGAGAGACGACGACGGCGACGACGACAACGGCGGCGCGGCGGCAGCGTCGAGACGGTTGCGCCCGGAGCGCGCGGCTGAGTCAACGCCGGTGCACTTTTCACGGAGCAATAGCGGAGCGCAAATATTTGCGAAGACAGCCGGCGGAAGTATCGCACGGTAGTCGACGCTGATTAGCCACTTGCAACCCGGCGAGCTCACGTTAAATGCAGCCGTTCGTTACATTAACCCAATAATCCGATTTCGTGTTCGGCATTGGCCTGCGAGATTTCATACGGTGCGTCCTTGATAGAGGAGGAGTAGGATCGACATAGGAGCGCGATCGGGTTCGAGGACCTCCTGGCGAGGAGGCTCCGACTCGAGAAACAATGGACCGCATGACGTAACCGCGGGAATATTAGCTTGCATAATGGCCGAGTCGGCTCTCCTAGGCGAATTGCATTGGCCTACTGCTCGGATGCTTGTCTCGAGCTCGGCTTCGAGTACAATTTCATTTACAAACGAGTGGCCAGGCTAGGTGAAGTACCTGCAGCCAGTACCGCCCGGCACTCGGCTCTCAGTTTCACCTGGACGACTCCCCCAGTTCCGGCGCGTTCGCGTTTAATGCTCGAGACGAAATCAATACGTAGATACATCTCCCTCTCGCTCGTCTACTTGCAATTTCTCTGCTCTCGACGTTTCTCCCCGACATCTCTCCTCCGACGTTCGCTGGGCGGTTCTACAGCACCGAGCGCGATAAGGCAGCCGCTCGGAAAGTGTGCCAATAAGAGGAGTGCACGAGAAGTATCGGTAATCCGGGCGCGCCACGAAATCCAATTTTCAGAGAGCCCGTGTAAATATCGAGGCAGTGGAGCACTGCCGTCAAAGGGCCCAATTAAAATCTCTGCTTAACATCTCTCCCTTCGCTCGCTTGCTGGTTTCTTGACTCGTGCCGAGCCATTTTCAATGCGGCCCCTTTGAACTAGCGCGAGAGCAAGCGAGAAAATGACCGAGGATTTTCCATTTCGTCAAGTAACTCGCTCGAGAGACGAAAGATAGGCGTGGAGAAATCGACCCCGAGGCGGATCGTCTTGCTCACAGCGTGCGCCGAGCAGTGTTATCCCTGCACCGCCATTCATTCGTCATTGTCCAGCATCCCTTTGTAGGAACACGCGCCGATGGCATATGCGCCTATTCGCTCGGCAATCATTACAGTCATACATCCCGCTACTCGCTCGGTCCGTCGACTCCATGGATTAGAAGAGCCATAGAACCCAATGGACGAAACACCCAGTCCAACTAGAGAAAGTCATATGACAGATGAAGTAACGATACCAGCAGCCGGGTTTATCCCACGACCAAATAGATCCGCACGCATAAACCGAGTGAGAGCAGTGGCCGCTCGCTTACTCCATTACTCCAGTTGATCCCAGCATGGAATCGGAGTAATCGGCTAATCATGCAGTAAAAGTAGAAAGTCCGCGACTAATAAGAGCCATGCTATGACAAGTATTACTTGGGATGTAATTGAATGTGTCGAAGAATCGAGCATGCACCAAGAAAACCCGGGACAAACGTCGATAAAACATCGAGTTGCTAGTGGAGATTGGGAAAGTGGCTGAGGGGTTGCTAGTCATTTCCGAGGCATGCTCCTTATCGTTCGAAATTTCACCCTCTCTCTGGGGTGGCTAGAACGTGAGGGGCGAGAAAGGACGAGGGTGATCGAAAATGTCGAGGAAGTAGCGACCGTAGATCGACGTGATGACCGGGGTAACATGTTGTGCTGGGGTGGTAGAAGAGGGGATGCTAACTTAGTTTGGATGGTAGTGGGTAGACGGTAAATCGTGCACACACGCCACACCTCCAAGAGAATGAGAGTCCCCCAGCAACCGCTTCGGAAGGACGCAAGGACATGCGTGTGGGATGACGCACGCCGGGGTGAATAAACCTAAGGGGTTGCGAGAAAGCAGTCGGCGAGTCACTCGGGCGATGATGCGCCCTGCCAGCGGAAAATTACGGAGGCGCGGGCGCGAGTGATTTGACGCTCGGAACGTCGTACACGCCGCTGCCAGATAATTAGAAACGCCGCGAATCCCGTGAAACGGAGAAAGAGCGATTAAAATGAGCCAGACACTGCCAAGCTATCTGGCAAATGACGGTGGAAGCGATCCAGCCTGCAGAATGTTTTTCGGCCTCCCTTCTTTCTCCTACGATTTCACTTCTCTCGCCCTTGCTTTTCCCCCTCGGAGGAATTCCAGTCGAGTTCAAAGTTTAGGGCGTGTGTTTCGAATCACTTGGGCCATGTTTTTGGCGCTCGCTTGAGTGCACAGTCAATAATTGAGCGTGAAATGAAAAGAAAAGTGGTAGAGAAGCAGGCTGCGTTTACTTTGGCGAGAAGCCTAGATTAAAGGAGCTCTCGGCCGCGCTTCAATGCAAGCCAGGTGTGCAGCTTGACAACAAAGGGATGAATAAGCTCTGAGCAAACATATATCGCGACTCATTAGACGCTCTATTATCCAGGATTCGAAGCACTACAGTTCCTATCGCGCGAATTAATCAACATAATTCCATGAGTACTCGCAAACTAGTCATTCAACAAAGTTCCATGGATTTTTCGTCGCTTCGTTGCAGCCAGACAGGAGTGAGTGTGGCTTGAATTTTTTCATTTTAGAGCAATGGCTGGCCACCTTTCTTTCCCCGGCTGTACCACCAATGCTCGGCCACAATATCGACGTTACCCATCCTGCCGATACAGCTAGGACTCTGCCTGGTGCGTCAGCTCCCACGAAATCGTACAGGTCCATTCCTAAATGAAGTTGCATGGCTTTTTTTCTCTTTGCAACATGCCAGACTTATACTGACATTCATTGGCGTAACGTATTGCCTTGTCACACAGTCTTGAATCTAATCTATTACTTAACATCTTCCGGGATATCGGTAATTGTCTAGGGAACATCGTGGTATTTCGTATTCCATTCTAAGATAGACTTATAAGATAAACCCTCGCCAGGTGGATAATTTACAACAGTAAAGATTTATATCCGCATGGAAAATACAGTGCCTTATTCTTGCTAATAGCTAATGGGGAAGAAAAAAACTCATCTTTTGGAAGATCCAGTATGAGCGCAGACGAGACTGATGCTTGCTATGCAAAGCCTCGGTATTATTCGAATATTTAAAGTCACCGAGCTCTAACATCAATAAGTAAGGCAGACTGTCGGTGAAATGCCATTTGTAGATCAAAGAATTAATACAAGACTTTGTACGATAGATCGTGATGGAATCAATCAGCACGTGTGTTCTATTTATTGCGGCACGTGAAAGATGCGACTGATGTTATGCAAAGCCTAGGTATTATTTGAATATTTAAAGTGCCTGAGCCCTATCATTAATAAGTAAGACAGACTGTCGGTGAAATGAAATTTCGACGATCGAAGAATTAATTCAAGGGTTTGTGTGATAGATCGTGATGGAATCAATCAGCACGTGTGTTGTATTTATTACGGCACGTGAAAGATACACAGTGCATCACGTACCGCGGATATACACATACAGTTAAACGAGTATATTCGACATACTTTTATAAATTAGTCGTTACACGTAGTGAATAATACATAGACGTAGCGCAGCGCTAGACGTTAACGAAACGAGACGAGGGAACTGTACATCGAAAGAAGTAGAGTATGTGCGCGCAGATGCTTTTGATTATCGCACTCTGAACTAGGTACACCCAATGGCGATGATGCTGATTATTAAAGTAATCATATGGTGATAGCCACTTTAATGAGGCGCGGCTTCTTCTCACATCACGTGGCTGTCGCGTCGCAAGACAACCCTCCTCCTCTCGTGTCATTCTATCATCTTGAAGAGTGCACAAGAGAAGATCATGCCGAAGAACTGAAAGCATCAATTGTATTTTTATTAATCGGTGGATGAATCACTCGAGTGAGAAATTGACGATTCTGGGAATCGAAGGACGAAATCTTACCATTAGGCATGCGACCGTAATGCCGGCGCCTGCCATGACTGTCGCGTGTTTTCGCATGTAGATTTGTGTGCCGTTGATACAACCACCGAGATAGGCGTTCGACGGATTGACAGTGTCTGGTCCAGCATTGCAGTTGAATGTCTGCAACACAGAGAGCGATAGTGCATGAGAAGGATTTCGGGCCTGAGAAAGTCGTTCGGGTGAAAGCGTGAGAGGCCAAACGAGTGCTTGGTGAGCCTAGTCGATTAGGCGATTGGACGGGAATCGATGGTATTTTGAAGAGGATCGTGAGTACCCGCTGGTGATTCCGCTGGTTAATTCATTGATAGTAAATAAGACCATGAATTGCAAATGTCGTCGAGGATGATTCCTGCAAAACAGTCTTATTATCGTTGGCAGACTCCCGAGTAGTCAACTGATAAATTGATGCCACTCGAAAAAAACAGCAGCCATTATTTCCAATTTAGAGTCGGACGTTCTTAAGAAATTGGGCTGAAGGATTAAGCCACTTTACTCTGAAAGTCCGTGACTCTTTGAATCGCTCGAGCATTAAGAAGCAACTAATTAGTTTACTCGGCGATATCGCGTTGCACTAGCACTCTAGCAGAGACAGCGTTTGAAATTCAGACCGTGGTAAAACTCTCCTACCATTACGAAAGCCGTATTGTTTCCTTTTCTGAACTGCAAATTAGAGGTGCAAATGCGCGAATGGATAATGATGTACGCTCAGATATTGCAGTGTCTGGTGCGAGTTCTGTGTAGATCTGTTAGGATGCTTGCTACTTTTTCCGACGCACTTTGCGGAAACATGCCATGTATCGTTCATGAGTAGCTCTCTCTAATTACTGCAATTAGAGATGCATGCTATCGTCGAGGGTCGACTATTTCACTAACTTGGGTGACCTCGTTAAAAAAAAAAGAAGAAATTAATGTTTACCTGGCCAGGTTGGATTTCGCGACAGCAACTTTGAGGCACATTCAAGCCGTGAGTGCCCCAGTCTCGCCAGCTGTTAACCCCACAGCAGTGCAGCTGAAAATCCAGTAATCCGAAATGAAGTCAGGTTTATAATTTACTGAAATACAGAGGGAAATTCTCCCCGGCTCTGGCGAACCTAGCGTACACAACTGCCCGGCTTACCGTGGACTGTGTCGTATCCCAGGCGTCTCTGATGGATTTGCGGGTGTCGTAGACCCTCATCGAGCTCGACATTTCCCTCTCGACGGTGTTGAGTAGTTTTTCGCGGAAAACGTAGCCGAGAAATCCGCCAATCATCATCGTGACGAACAGCAGAAACACGATAATGAAGTACTGCAAACAGAATTTCACGTTTGCATTAGCTCCTTCCGCGGGGATTTACTCGGCTCATTTCGCTGAGCGTTGATTAAGCTTGGCGAGCACCAATTGGAACGAACTCCCATTTTCACTTCGGAGAAATTCAATTGGGCGAGCAAGTCCGCCAGGAAAGAAATTAAAGTTATTAAAACGGAAAGAGCGACGATGTCAGCGCCAGCATATTAGATCCGATTTTCCGTTCCAATCGTAGAGACTTGTGTGGTTTGCTCGTCTGAAACTTATCGATCTACCTACCGTCAGAAGCATGCACTTGACTTCCCGGGAGGCACCAATGCATCCGAAAAATGCGATGACAGCCACGATAATACCACCAACGAGCAAAACGTAGACTGCGCCGGTGAGCAGGTCGTTCCCAACGAGCTCACCTATCCCCGGCACTTTGTCGATGAGGGCCCACACTGCCAGTCCCGTCACGACAATCCCACCGATCTGAAATTCAGAAAATTCTGTGAAATCCCTGCCTCAGATATGAATTTCATCCCCATCGATTCTAGATACTCACGAAGATCACGAAGTTCGTGAAGAATAGTGAGTACTTCATCATACGGCCGCAGCCGTCCATCTCCGTCCCGTATCCCATTTTCCTCTTTCAATCTGCAATCATTTTATTATGAACTTGGCTCATCCTCATACAACTGCATAATGGGGATCAATTCCATAGGAATTTAGATCTTTTTATTTAATTAAGGGAGTGGCTGATGGTGTGTGTCAGACATTTGCATGAAACTTCGGGTCAACAGTATGTTAATTGCGTTTTGAATAGTACATGATAGTTAGCATAGACTTCTCGTCGTACAATCCTAGCCAACGGGACTTTCTTAAGTGCAAAGTTTGCACTGCTGTCGGGGATTCGCCTGGCTGAGATGCGACAATTAGACTCGGTTAGACTGGGCTTGCCGTCTGATTAGTCTTTGCAAATTAATTAGCGTTCGCCTCACGTTCTCCCGATATGTCGACTAGAAAGTGGCTGAGTGTGTCGTGTGTCTGGCAAGGTGCATCAAGTATCCCACGACCAAAGCGGGAGAGTCGACACGGTATAATCGTCGTCATTGTTATTCTTGAAAGCATCCGCAGCACGCCAATGCTTAGCGGAGGCTCAGAGATCGGTAATTGTTTCCGGGTTCATATCACCACGCGCGAAACTTTTCCTTCGTGAATTCTCGCCCCCGCCCTCCGCCCCCACTCGGCCTCAATTTTTTACTTCCGCCGCCCTATTTCCTTCAGCCAATTGACAGCGATTAGCCTCAATAGACCCTTCGTTCTTCATTTTCGCCGACAATTATTTCGAATACACACCGAAGATACCCGCCAGCTCGGTTAACCCTGACGAATTTGGTAAACCTTAGGACATTTGCCGGGGAACACGCCTTGATCGAGCGACATTGGATTCCACGGATGGGGAATCGCCCTCAATTCTAGGATTATTACGCTGGTTATAATAATTGTCGGCCTCGGTACTGCTCGCAAGGTCGTGGTCCTCGGTGACTGGAGCAGACTCATTTTAATGACTGTCACGTACTTTATTCTTAACTAAGTCGTACATCTCCATGACATCAGACTCTCCTCCGATGCTTACTGTCGCGAATACTGACAGCTGAAAGTATAAGGGAATGTGTCCAATGACGTATTCAAAGCAGTGAAACCGGCTTCGTTTCATTCAGCATCAAGATTACGTCAAGCGTCTAGCTCTACTCCGACGTGTCGTGTTTTATAATAAAATAGTACTACAAGCAATACATAATTGCCAGACCCTTGTTCGCGTATATGTAATTCCATGTAGACGCTCGCATTCCCCGGTCATACGGTCACGCTAATGGCAGCTTTACTTTTACGTCTCACCACGTGTTTTTATTAGTCATGCTTGATATTTGCGCGCATTAGCTCGCACTCGGTCAATGTGTATTTCTCATAACGCAGGGAGAACGTTACGTGGATCAGGAAGCGGGCTGACAAGCTTGCCAATACAACAATGATACAATCAGGGCGATGCGCGTGTAGCATCTAGAAATCCCCGGCGATCATTGCGCATGTATTTCCTGCTTCAAGACAGCGTACAATAATTTTCGACGTTGAAAATTGCATGATTTTTGCGGAACGCAACGACGCAGCACCGCCTCGGTCAGGACGAAGGTTGGCTACGATGGATTGTAATTATCCTTGTGTCACGCATCGCCGAAATAAAAATAGGTCGCATAATAGTCAACATGGAAAGATGAGTCACGCAGAGTGCAAATTATAATTGCTCGATGATCGCAGGGAAATAGACGCTTACGTGTTCATGGTGAAAATCGTGGTAGGGCGTCCCCACAAGTGAGCAGCCTGACCTATTACCGGCAGGAGGAAATTATGCAGTGGCTCAATTCGAATCGAGGAAGTAAATATGTAGGAGTGCTGGAAGTACGTGGCTTCACAGTTCGATTGGCAAGATCGTCGATAGCTTTGTAAGCGTAGCAGACGCGCATTGTTCCAGGGCGATAATGCAAGTGAATCCAGGGGCGCACGCGATTCTTCACGGCTAATAGTTGACTCCTAGGATCGTTTCAATGCCGGCCAGTAATTACCCCCCGCATTAGCCATTGCCAGCTGACCCTCGTCCCGTAATTAATGTAGCCTCGTTAACACATGAAATACTTATACCACTCGCAGGGTCTAATTCGTGTCACTCTTCCTATTATTACCCTTTTATTTCTAGGATTTCTATGGGGATAAAGACTCGATTGTAATTTCAAGTCCGATTAATCTCTCAACTGTCTCTTTAATTCGTGGAAATTACTGAGCAACTTAATGCTATATGCATGTAGCAGTCTTAGAGGAGCATGTACTTATAGCAGTCATTGAAGAGCGCGATAATTCTCGGGCGCGTATTACGACACGGAGGGGGGAAGGCCGCCGGTTTTGTAACACGGTGTACGAGACGCGTCGCTTGCGGGCCTCGGTCACGCATCGACATACTGCCTTAAAAACACGTTATACGAGAGAGAGAAAGTGGCTTCTCCCTTTACGTTAAGTAATACACGAGCCAGCCAAGATGATAATGCGCCCGGGGATCCGAAGTGCACCGGTCGTACCGTTACCGGAGGAAGCCCCCAGCACGAGCGAATGAATCCCCGGCTTGCTTAATTGAAGACATCATGCCGATTGCCACCTATGTACTAAGACGCGCGAGGAATTCACAAGTCCTTCGTGAATCCACCGGCCTGAAAATTCTCTGGCTGACGCCATCCGAGAATGCGGGCTTCTGTCGCAAGGTTGTTCCGAAAAGCGTGCAGTTGCGCAATATCCTAACGGGAATGCAAGTTCGAGGGATATTTAGGGAGTTACGTTCGTCTGTTAGCATTTATAGGGCACGTTCTACAGACTGGCAGGGCATTCCGATAGAACTATGTTTAGAGAGTTCGCAAAGTGCACGAGTATTACTCACGCCTCTGCGTATCCTTCTTTCTTGCGCTCGGGCGAGTGTGGAATGGCATTCATTAAGAGAGCGTGTGTTCACATCGCATGCCGACCATCGAAGGATCATCTCCGACGTAATTCGCGTGTAATATTCCATTCGAGGAGAGCTCGAGTACCGGCGACTCCGAGGAAGTAACCGCAAAGTACACGGAAACAAAGAAATGACGGGAGGCCCTGGTGGAATGGCCGGTCTCAGGTCTGCACTTGTTTGCGTCCAATGTCCTCCTTGTGGAAGAGCACGCGACTGATACAAAAGCGAATGTGGCGTTCGGCAGGGTTTCGGCTGGAATTTGTGTCAGAAGCGATGGAACGCACGATTGGAACTGTGGCTGAGAAGGGACCGAAGGGCTCGGCTGGTGCGATGCGGGCATTGGGAAAAGAACGGCGAAGGAAGGCGGCTTGGCTTAGTCAATGGAAAGTAAAACTGAGAGCGAGGCTGCCAGCCTCCACATTCACGATCACCGGCTACGATCGCCGCATTATCATTCTCGTGTGTACTATTACGCACACTTTCTGATACACCCATCGATTGCAGGCATTCACGATTGGAAGGTGCATTTTAAAACAATATGGGCGCCGGGAACCTCCCGCGTCATTTACGTCTCGTGGTTGGTTCTATTTGCTTTTCTCTCTCGTCTAATGAGCACGACGATCGTACCGATAACTTTCCCCGTGCTGAAGTCGCATGCGGCGAGCAGCGATCGGTGATATTTTGATTCGCTACGGCAAACGTGTGACGCGAGTTCGACCTGTTCGTTTCATGTAACTCTACACCTGAGCAACAGGCTCGAGGAAGCAGATTTCATAGCGGCACTGCACGGCGGCGCCGAGATTCTACGACGGGAACTAGTCAATTTTGAACGTGTCTTCGGCCTTAACAGCGGGATTAACTTATCCGATCTCTTTCGAGCTAGACGATGAATAATACATGCGAAATACCTAGACTACAAATTGCAGACGATTGAAGGAACGTAGGAAGAACGTCCGCCCTGATGCGTCGCACTATAGGTGTGAATTGATCCTGGTTTTATCAGAGAAACACACGGCGCGCTACCATTAATTCGGCAGTCCTTTCAATTCTGGTTATTAAAGGACTCGGCAGTGGTCCATCTGCGGTCGCGTCGTTTGGTGCGTAATTTTCGAGGGCATCTACGCAATTTCCCGCGGCCAGGAGGAATCGATCGATCCTGCGGTGTGTGCTACTACGCGTTCTCGGACGCGGGCGTCGAGGTCTCGTTCAAAACCTTACTTATTCTACTGAGAGCCGACAAATATAACCGCAGAGGCAGGTCACTTGTGAATCATTCTCTGCTGTTCTGGGCTTCCAGCTCGACTCTCGTTGGCGCGTAATAGGCCTCAGATAGCACTCATCTTGCTCGATTAGCCGACAAAAATATTGTCGTTGCTTCGTTCTATCTGTTACTCACGTTCGCTTCCCTATGCCGGTGATGCAGTCGGTGTTCTTAGTGGGCGCGCAACTGGAATTCGGTCAGATAAACAATTCTCCTCTTCTCGCAGACGGGCACACACCTACTCTACTGCGTTTGGCGGCACGCTTGTTGCACGAGCAGCGAGCAGCGAGCACGCAGCCGGGAATTCGTATCGGGCGGTCCCTTCGCCTCGAAAAAGCATCGGCCCTTTCTCCAGGACGCGCGGTAACTCGAAAAATCGTTGTTTTAATTAAAAGCGGCGAGTGGCGCGGTTTCCTTCCTCGAGAGAGTGTGCGTGTACGGTGGCGCGGTGTCAGCGTGGAACACGCGCGATTTCAGACTAAGTCCGAGTGAAACTGAAATGGTAAACCGACTTGGTCTGTCTCTGTTGGCGCGAGTAGCTCGTTCCTTCTCCGGCTCATGCTCGCCGCCGCTCTTGTCCCTGATTGTTTCCCTCTCTATTTCTCCCTTGCTTTCTCCCACCTCCTTCTCTGCTCCTTGCACTCTTCTCTCGAATAGTCCTCTCCCTCGATCTTTCTTCCTCCCTCTTTCTCCCGCTCGTGCGTTTTGGCACCACCGTCACCGTCTTGGCCGGTCTCGCCTTCTCCACCGGGCGCGCTCGAATCCCTCTCGTTGAGGAAGGAGGTCCTAACTCTCTTCTCTCTTAGCCTGCTGGCGTAGTTACACACCGTATACAACTGCGCTACACACTCCACGCTGCTGCTCTCCTCTGCTCTGCTCTGCTCTGCACCACTCTTGCTCTCTCGGGCACAGAATGACGCAGTGGTGCCCGCGCGAAATCCACCAGGTATTGTGCGTTCCCCCCGGTGGACGATTCCTCCAACTCCAAAGCCCGGCAAAACTGGGCTACGCAAACTCCACGCTTGCTCTCGAGCTGCTACGATGCAGGTGCAACCCATCAGCCAGATGGGGATCGTAACCGGGTGGGAACGAGCCTTCCTACAGGGGTTGCTTGCGAACGCTCGCACTCGCTCGATTAAATACGCAGTAGGATGTAGGATATGCAACGCATGTTGGACCAGAGCCACAGGTGTCCTAGCGAAATATAGATTGCACATTGCACATATTGATACAGTCATTATAGACCTACCCTGGAACTGGGTCACTTCAAGGAGGAATAAAGAAAAAGCAAAATACTCCCGCCTCAGTCTCTCAATTTGAAGCAGTGGTTCTTTCCACTGGAATCGAGTGGATTAACATCTTATGTCACTGGCGAGTGTTTTAACAACTGTAGCTAAACAGATGTAGAGTTGGCGGTAGAAGTTGGTAGGAGGAGAGCACGTGAAACAGCGAGAGAGAGTGCAGAGGAATTGTGACTATGGCTCTCTCTTCGTTATAGCATACACTTGTTCCAGAATTTCGAAAGCTTAGTCAACACAGTAGGCTTTCCGTGCGGAAATATTACATATACAATGTATGTACTTTACAAGACGGTCACATATAACGAATCACGAAAAGAGTCGGATAGATGGTAACTCTGAAGACTTCAGCCTGTTGCTTTACAATGTATCCATAAAAATACTATTCTATGCTTTATCATTCGCAATATTACACATCGCTAATTTTTTAATAGCAATGTGGAGGGCACAAAGGCATATTTGAATTGGGGATGAATCGTATCAAGGGAAAATGGGTGGGTCCTGCTCTTAATTGTGACTGTACGCTTCCGTCACCGTCGGAGTTAATTTCTATTCGATCCAATTTCATCGTTTGCTCAAATGGAGCTCCACCCGGGTAATAATCGTCAGGTGAAATTGGACTGATCAACACTTTATGTCGGAGCCTCTGCGTACTGGCCTTCGGTATAGGGTTCGTCGCTGAACATATCACCTTTAAGATAAAGACGTGAAATACTTTATTTCGTTCCGACCAATCGATCAAAGAATCTGCAATAATTCATACGATCCATCGCAATTACTTGAAATGAATAAAGAATTTCCATGCCTCGTTTAAATTTGTCTTTGGTATTTGCATTTACATATTCAAAGGGACAGCCTGATAAAGAGGGCGTACAAATTGACGATACTATTGAATGGGATCAATTCGAATTCCACACTTTGCAGTGTAACGTAATTCTGTAGTTATTCTTAAATTCTGATGATGCTACAATCTGCGCGTTGTACGGCTTGCAGACCCGATATATCGACCACGGGATTGCGTTGAGCCAAACGTCCAAGATGGTGGCAAACCGTTCGAGGCTTGTCAGGCGCGGTTTCTTTCATCGAATGCCCAGTAAAAGCACGTGGTGTAAGTGCGTGTAGCTAGAGCACAACTTTCTTCCTGGTGATACACAGCGGCGATTCGCCATCGCCAATATCTTGAAGATCTGGTCTTCGACTGAGACTGACTTTTGTGTCAGCTGACACATGTTTACGCACGAGCATCCTGCCGATAGCCTGATATGTGAGCGAGTACAAGCCATACAGTATTTCGTCGATAGAGGTTGAGGCTTTGGCTAGAGTAATTCCATGAGATACGGGCGATCTAGGTTGACAAGAGAATGACAGTCGATATAATGGAAAAGTTGAAGGAGCATGGTTGGTGCGTATCTAACTATAGAGCATTGCCGAATTTTGGCGAACACTCGGCAGAGTGTATCACCGCTATTTATGATATCCGTTCTTGATAGGTATATCACGGAACAAGGCTACGATATTGCCAGTGATGCTGGCTGTATCACTGATGCTCAAAAAATAATAAAGCGATTATTAGATGTAAGTGTAGCCAGAAATGGGATGATTTATGAAATGCAGGCATAGTGTATGGTAGGCAAGGTCTACTAAGTCATGATGAATCTTGCAGATTGATTTAAAGGAAGTTGGCAGTGGCCAAGGGGATATTGCTCAGGGTAATATTGTACTGCAAATACAAAAGTTACGAAATGTTGCTGCTACAAAATATAATGAGGAGTCCAAGGCAGCTCCACGTATGTTGAAGTTGTCATTAACGGATGGGAAAAATAATTACCAAGCTGTGGAAGTTGATCATATTTCATCATTGAGGTAAATTGCCTGCTTGATCTAAAGAAGCACAATAAATGTCTAGGCACAAAATTCTTTACACTAAAATGTTCTAGTTTAAATACACCACCTGGCACTAAGATACTCCTGAAATCAGGGAATATACTTATGGCCCATGGGATGATTTTACTTACACCGTCATATATAATACAAGTTTTAGGGGGCAAAGTAACTAACCTGATAGAAAAGTGGGAATTGAATAAAGTAGGTTCATTCACAGTACATTAAGAGGGAAGTTGCATTGAAAAGTTTCTTGAAATTTTACTTTTTTATTGCATTAGAAATTGGCACTCCATACAAGAGTTAGATCTACAGATGAGGGAGGTCCTCCTCCATGGATTCCTTTTGGGAAAAAAATTATTAAAATAACAGAGCAGGATAAAAATTTCAAAGCCTTGTCTGAGAAAGATAAAGCATCAAAAGAAAATGCAGAGTTTGAGGCACAGCGGAAAGATGCCATAGCAGAAGCTGCTAAGCAGGGCAGTAAGAAAATCTTTGGTGGAGGAAACAAACAGGTACAATACGTGCTAAGCTTGATGCATTCTATAATTAAACATTTGGAATATCTAGAATATTTGGTTACCTCAAGCGATATTTCTAGCTTCTAGATCATAGTGTACAAAGAATTGTAGACCAAGGATTTTCAATAGAACAAGCTGAATATGCTTTGAGAGTTAATAGGAATAATGTTGAGAGAGCACTTAAAAGTTTGCAGAAAGCAGACAACAAGAACAAGTACGGAATTAATCGTGTTCATTTTTGCGAGAGCGAATACTCATTTACTCATAATAAATATACATTTTAGCATAAATAAAGAACCCCGCGAACGAGAACCAAGAGAACCTCGTAGTAAACGCTTCGAGAAAAAGTCTGACGAGACTAAACCGAGTACTGGAAAAATTTCTTTGTTTGATTTCCTTGAAGATAAATTACCCGTTCAAACTGATTCTGTAGATACAAGCCATTCTGCTCAAAGCACTTATACCCACGGTGCCGAAAATACTTACGATAAAGTTGATTTAAGAAGTGGTGACACGCATGTTGCGAGAGGGGGAAGGTACTTTTGATTAATTCTATATAAGACTATACAATATGTATTATAGTAACAACCATGTTTCGACAGATCCCAAAAAGGGGGTCGCGTATATCAAGCTCCTCCTCGTCATCAGGAAGAGAACAAAAATAGCAAAAGACTTAACAGCAACAGTTCTGGTCCCAGCCAGTATCAGCAATACAATGGCATTAGTAATACTCAACAGAGCAAGCCACCGCGGTTCCAAAGAAATCAGGACACGCATGGCTACTATCAAGTGGAAAGTTCTGTAAAAACCTATCCAAAGGCGCAATCGACCGATTATAGAAATTCAAATCCTCAATCACGCACAGAGACAGGAAATACAAATGTTGTTGGCCAATATCAAAGAAGTCAAGATCAACCAGGAAAAACATTTGCAAACAGTAAGACTTATAATCATCTCGAAGGAGATGCTCGGAATAAGCACGATTATGACACTCCACCCAGTAGGCATAATCGAGCACAAAAAGACGGGCCACATAAAGCCTTCCCTGCTAACACAAATGATAAAAATTTCAAAAATCAAATGAATAGATATCAGCCAAATGATAATTCTGGTGGTAGGGGGGCAATGGGGCCCAATCGCCAAAGGTCTGAACAGCATTACAGTAATAATCAGAATGCCAATAATTCTCAAGTCGGTGGTACTTGGGTTTGGCGGATAGGTGATAAATGTTTAGCAAAATACTGGGAAGATAATAGAGTAAGTTATACATTACTTGAAGACCGCAGCAATTTATCGCACTGATCTTTCTTAATGTGCGTGCAAATGCTTAGTATTACAGTGCAGAAGTAACTGATGTTTCGGATAGAACTTGTGTTGTACAATTTAAGGGATTTAAGAACTATGAAGAGGTACTGCAAATCGACTGTATTCCATACACAGATGATGTAAGTGAGTCTTCCATTATATTAAAGTGTTATTATGAGGAGGATCACTTATATAAATCTTTTTTCGTGCAGCAGCAGGTAGTAGAGGATTCTGTCGAAACCCGACGTCCAGATCAACGTTACAATAACAGGCAACAGCCACAATTTGATCAGGGATATAATCATATAAATGGTGTGTTTAGCAATAACGGCTTTTTGTTCCATTTAAAAGAAATCCCTCGTAAATGAATTACCCTTTTATAGTGGGAATGGAATTCCGGAGAGGTGGCAATATGCCCCCAAACAAGAGCTATGGTAAAAAACGTCCTCCACAGCGAACTGCCCAAGCCATTTATCAACCACCAGCGCAACGAAACCAGGGCTCCATGTCAATGAACACTTAAAATCATCCTTTTCTCTAATGTACTCTCAGAAATTCTCTCGGTAAAATTATTGAAGCAACGCTAAATTATTGATCCTAGTTAAATTATTTTCGAAGACTGACCTTTTAGAACATCTACAGAAATATTCAAGGTGCAATTAGCCAGTTTTATGCCGCAATTAATTTAGAGCAAATACAAAGATGTTACCTTATATGACTTTCAGGGAAGAATACTGCTGATTCGTACAAAAAGGATCGGTGTAAAATATTGTGTAGTTTGACTGTTGTTTAGAAAATAAAGATATTAGCTATGTGAAATTAACAAGATATCATGGCGTAAAGCATTTTTTAGATGAATATTGTAACATTTAATCTGCTATTTGTAACTAATTTGTAATTATAGGTGTTTGAATCGAATTGGAATTACAAATAGTAACTTCGTCCATGCTTTACATTAAATCTAAACATAAACTTAAATTGGGTACTGTATTTTTCACACCTTTATTGGCCCAACACACCGAGCACCTAATGGCGGATTTAGGGGTGGTGGAAGCTGATTGAAACAACTTCACACACTAGAATGTGACAGATTAGTTTAGTCCATAAGGTAGATGGCAGTTGCGTCATGTCACTTCTGTTTACAATTTTATCAATGAAAAGACATAAAGGAATAGTTTTGTTTTCGATGAGATTTATTTATGGAAAGCTCATAACGTGGTGATTGTGGTGATCAAAGTGCTTTCGCTGGTCCATCTACAGGGCTTGGAAAATGCCTCCACTGTCTGGAGGGTTCGGCGAGCAGATCGAGGTTAGCATTTCAAATTTTACGTTTGCGCGATACCCATTTAAACGAAATTAGTTAACATTTCCTCACTGCAGGATTACGAAGTATTGAATCTACTAGGAAAAGGAGGCTTCGCAAGCGTTTATAGAGCAAAATGTTTACGCAGCGGTTTAGAAGTAGCTATAAAAATGGTAAATACCGCTCGCATTAGGTTACTCCCATTTACCGGAGTCCTAGACACTTGTTGCATCGAACGAGAGACTCGATAAATAGGAGAATGGTTTAATGTTTTAGATCGACAAAAAATTGATGCAAGCTGCTGGGATGGTGGGTAGGGTGAGGCAGGAAGTATCAATTCATTCTCGATTAAAACACCCTGCTGTCTTGGAATTATATACATTTTTTGAGGATGCCAATTATGTTTACTTAGTATTGGAATTATGCCATAATGGAGAATTGCAAAGGTTCTTGAAAATGCAAGGCTCTCATGCTTTATCTGAGGAGCATGGTACTTATATACTTCAATGACTTAAACTCTTAGAGTAGGGGAATTATCAGTATAATTGATAAATGTAATACTTGTTCTAGCTGGTCGTATATTTAGACAAGTTGTGCAGGGTTTATTGTACCTTCATTCCCACCAAATACTGCACAGAGATATGTCTCTCTCAAATTTACTTTTGTCTAGAGACATGCAAGTGGTATGTTCAGATCCATAGAACACACATGATTGTTGATGTAGAAATGAGTTATCAGAGAATTAAATGGCTTAATTGAATTACAGAAAATAGCTGACTTTGGATTAGCAACACAATTGTCAAGGCCGGATGAGAAGCATCTGACAATGTGTGGTACCCCTAATTATATTTCCCCTGAGATAGCAACAAGATCCTCACATGGCTTAGAAGCAGATGTGTGGAGCTTGGGCTGTATGTTGTATACATTGTTAGTTGGTAAACCACCATTTGACACAGATGCTGTTAAAAGCACATTAACCAGGGTGGTTATGGCCGATTATGTTATGCCAACTTATTTATCTGACAATGCAAGAGATCTAATAGACAAATTATTAAAGAAGAACCCAAAAGATAGGATTCGTTTACGTGACATTCCCAAGCACCCATTTATTGCCAGCCTTGAAAAAAATAAATTTTATGCAGACAAGGCTGGTCATAATAAGGGTACATTGAGTGATGGTATGATCGACTCAGGAGTAGGACGAACATTATCCTCATATGGACGTACGAGAATGCGTTCTAGATCGGAAGAACGGATGTCCACTGTACCGAATATGTTTAATGGTATGGGACCGATGGTTAGTGCTAGAAGTGAGCCCTTAGCTGAGCCAGTCACGAAAACACATTCCGTGTACAAGGCAAAATGTCCGAAAGAAATTTCTGTACTGGCTGGACTACCACCACCGCCGCGAAGTAAAGTCTTCTCGCAAAGCGAGCATTACAGCGGCTGCGATATGTACGAAGAGGCTGGAAAACATAAAAGCGAAAGGCACAAAAGAAAAGGCAAAGCAGATAACGGTTTTGAAGGTGCTGAAGAAGGAGGAAAATTGCAAGTACCCCCTTTGTCTTCAGAAAGACTGCAGCCAACTCGGCATAGAACGAAAAATGCAATTCTCACGATTCTTGACACTGGGGAAGTGTGCATAGAATTTATTAAACGAAGAAATGGCCTGGTATGTTAAGAAATATTCAGTACGGTATTTTTTTTAAAGGAATTATTAATAATGGTTAATTTTATATCCCAGGAGAAAATAAGTGAAATATGTAGAATATCGAGTGATGGTTTAAGAGTCATACTTTATAAACCAAGTACTCCGTTAGAGATCGGCGCTCAGCCACCACCACTTCCAGCTCGTGGAGCTGATAGTATATATTCTTATGAAAATTTACCTGCACGGCATCATAGAAAATACGTATATGCTTTTCGGTTCGTGAAGCTAGTACGTGCAAAAACACCAAAGTTAACTCTTTACACACAGCGTTCGAAGTGCCTTTTCATGGAAAATGGTCCGCACCCCGACTGCGAAGTACACTTTTACTGTGGCGTGAAGGTACGAAACACGTTTATCAGACTCATGTAGGCTATTTACAAAATTCTCATATCGAAAGTATCATAGGTAGTACGGGTAGAAGGTGTCGTGAAAATTATAGAAAAAAACGGTAATCCAACATATACCGAGGGGGAATTTCCACCCCATTACGACGAGTATTACGAACATTATTCAGAATGCTATCAGCGCTGTTTATTGTTAGAATCCACATTAACGTCATTAGAAACAGCGACAGGCCATTCCTGTTTCCCCGTTATAATCGGACGTAGGCCAAATACGGCTTTAAATGATTCTCCTTGCATGCAAGGGAAAGAAAACATTTCGCAGACAACAACTAACACTCCCATGGTATGTTTCAAAGCAAAATGCTAAGTGCTTTGTTTTATATGCGCGCAAGTTCCCATATCCATGTTCTCCTTCTAGATGCCGTCATTCGACGTGAGCTGCTCCGTTGTATCAACAGTAGCATCTCAATCACGAAAAATGAATTCCATACGTATATCACATAATAATAACTTTAACAAAGTAACAGTACCAGGTATTGGTACTGCTACGCAATTACCATCTGGGGATGTTAGGGTTGATTATAAGGACGGTTCTACCCTAACAGTATGTAACACCACACCCTTCTTATATCCACCGCAAATTCGTAATTCCGGTTACTAGTAACATTGTCTCGATTTTAGGTAAGTCCGCAAAGTTACGGTGGAGGTATTATATTTGAGAATAGTAGTGGCATCGTTACGAGGTACAATCAACACCATCAGCAAAACTCGGAAGTGCCTTACACGGTGAAAGAAAAGTTGCGGCATTTACCAACAGTTATCAAATATCTCGTACAACCGAAACACACAAATATCCGGTAGCATTGTCAATAAAGGTTTAGAGAATCAGATATTTTGTGTAGGTTTAAGTATCACTCTTCCAGATCTGAATATTTTTCTAATTTCACATGATGCATTGTACTGGCTTAGGCAACTATCAAATAGCTGATTTTCTAAATATATATAGAATAATAAAACTGCCAATACCCCTAAATAATAATAAATTTCATTATGTTGAATTATAACATATATCTGACATCTTCTCCTCTGTGATTACTCTGTAAGTAGTTTCAATTGATCCCAAGCTTTTGCTGTTTCATTTGTAATCATACATGTTATGTATTGCATAATGTATGCACGTGGAAACACCCAACATCCAACAGGTGATTGGAAAGAGGTATGTTTATTATACAAAGTGGTTCTACGTAGCGGGCCGAGCAATAAACGAACCCAGGTAGTAAAAACACCAAAGTATCGGGGTCAACAAGACTCATTACCATTCCCGACAGACAGTCTCTTCCAATTCATCGGAAGGGAAGGTTGCACTCGCTATAGGTGCCCTACAATCTGTTGTGGGGGGCAACGATCCCGTTCACTTCCATCGGCCTCGGAAAATACATGACGCCATATTGTATCGCCCAGCATCAACGAAAAATAAAAAAGGCTGTCTCTCGTTTGGTGACAAGTCGGCAAAGTTGATTTACGATGCTTCTTTTATTTTGACATACTGCACGGAATCTTATTATGCTCGACTGCGTGTTTACTCGTTGATATTTCTCTGAGAGTATACTGTTAACTTGGTGCATCAGGAAGGAGTGTAGGGTGGTTTGAAGTGAATAAGTAGAGTGACGTGTCCGTGAATACGTGAGGGACGTGTGGGATGTCATTCACTACGACGAGTGAACCACAACCAATTGCTAGGATAATTGAGGGGATTCCGGGCTTATAATCTTGAAAGAAGCGTTGGGCAGTGCCCATCCGATTGTTGCTTAACCTCGACCACCAACTCCTACAACATGGGTAAGATATCTGTTGCGCATCTATGTTTTGATCGCGATACGGATGCATATCATTTTCATTCATAAAGAGGATTCTGTTGTTTTGTGGATGGTCTGTCAAATGCGGAACTATCCGCGCGCGTTTGATTTCACAATCTTATCTGGAATTCCGCGGAAACGATGACTACGGATTGGTCAATAATACTCATTCTCTCACACCTTCCTCGAGTGGAAGATATCGGAGCATTGTACAAATCTTAGTTTTCAAAAATGAGACCACGCGAGTCTCGGGAAGTAATTGAGATCGTGCCGCTACGCACAAAGTGCAAGAGTAATGTCAGTGTTGATAGATTTTCCCAGCGAAGTCTTCATGGACTCGATAACGATGATCGATCGTGTAGTAAGTTCGACGCTTGTAAATAATTAGATGCCGAAAACATGTTGCGGCTGATATTTTCGTGTATCGTTCTTTGAATTCATGCCATGACCGCGTATGATAATTGAACTTCTTTTAGGGAGCACATGCAACGACTGCATGGCCAGAGTGCCATACGCGACTTTGATAGCCACAATAATGTGTTGTCTTGGTGTGGGTATATTTTGTGGCACAATGTACAAAGGTGTCACACTGACTGCTTTGATGATGGATCAGGTATGTGATAGTGCACACTGTGTAAACAAATCACATTGTATGGAATATGACATTGTTTTCATCATTTTTGCAAGGTGTTTCACATAAGATTGGGATGGTTAGAAGCTGTCCAGTTGACATTCGCAATCATAGGGGCTAGTATGGCTGCTCTTGGATTTATGATCTTATGCGTTGGTTGTTTGGCAACAGGAGCTACTAGACATAAAGTATATCGTGCATGGAGGTCCAGAGTAGGAGGACGTATCTCTTGTGCAGTTGTATGTAGTAGAAAATATTATTGATAAATGGGATCACATAGAGTAGAAAGATACTTTATTGTCTTATATCGTTTCAGTTCATGACAATCACATATATTCTTCAATTAGGCTGGCTGTTGATATTTGCCTTCTTGGTAATTACTACTTGGGTATTTACTATATTCTGGGGTCTTTGCAGTAACCCTAGAATACAGTCCCTTGATGAATGCATTGATTTCAACCAATTCAGTAAGTTTCCATTTATACTTTTGTGAATTATGATCTACTTAATTGAGAACATGGAAGAATATTTGCCACATTTGTACTTCCAGGCTTTATATTTCCAAACAATACAAGGCCAGAAGATATGAAGGTGTGTGGACCACAAGAAGTCAAACTTTTCTGCAAAGATTTTGTGGAAAAGGCAGAGTACATGTTCATAATAGCAACAGTGGCTGCAATGTTGGTTGTTCTAAGTTTAATTCACTATCTTATGTGTTTGTCCGCGAATTACGCGCATATTCGCGACCATGAAAAATTCCAAGAATTACAGGAACTTCAGTACCTGCAAGATCAGGGAGATCCTGATTCTCCAAATCCGGGTATGGACACTTTGAGTTTGCACCGCTCTAGAAAGGATAGATTCTAGGATACAGCCCGCGAGATCTTCGCTATGAATCCATTATAAGATTAATGCTTCTGCATGCAGGAGCATAAAAATCTCTCTTGTGAGAGGCTGAGATTTTTCGATGTCACTCTCTTCTAAGTACCTAAATTCAGTATTCTACTTACTGCCCAATGTCATAGTAGTTTACTGATTAGAGGATCTTGCGGGAACACTTTATGCCGTCCATTTGTTTGCTACTACCTTAAAGCATTAGTAGACAAGATTTAGAAATGAGCCAAGTCTCACATAGTATAGTATTGATGAATTTGAGAGTCTGTTAAATTTCAATATAAAATGTAAAAGTCTTTCATGAGGAGAATTCAAGTACAGGAGTTGCAACAAGGCACATGTCGTATAGCACATAGGAGTTTGGAGATATATACATTTCTGCAGCTTAATGTAGACAAAATGGCCTACATATTAATGCTTATTTGGTATTGCAATGATTCTTGCTAACATTTTGATATTGAATAACATTAGCAATTTGTACATCAATTATAGGATGACGTCTTTTTTTGCGAGTGCAGCTTTTTTTATACTTTTAGTGCAAATGGGAAAAGAAATATTTTTTTGTTACATAATCTTGAAACACAGAGTATTGTTTTTCGTTACACTGCCACTCATATAAGATGAGTATTATTAACGCACGAATTCTTAATCTTATACATATATATAATATATGAAGTCTACTTAGAAACTTCTTCCAGTATGTTCGATAAGTAGTATTTTCTATTACGAAATATTTTCTTGGAACTATTTACATAAGCAGTTAAGATTCCAATAGCTGCCACACTGTATGATGTTATACTTATTATTCAATTAATTATAAGATCATGGGTTGTTGCTGACACATTCCAACAAAAGAAGTATGAGACTGCAATTTACGTTCGGTGTTTTACTCATAAGAACGGGACTTACTCTAAAACGTACTTTCGATGCACAAAGTATAACTGTGCCAAACTAAGCACGCTTGAATTATAAGTAAAAATAACATCTTTATATTGCACGTTAATGTTGCGCAAATAGATTTTGAAATGAGTACATTTAAAGCTGGAAGTCTGTCTTGGGATCATATCATTGCTCAAATTATTTGATATTATTCATTCGACAAGTATGCAATAATATCGAATAAAAGGAGTTTAATACGAGTATTGTAGTGAGTATTGCCTAACGCGAATATTATATTGTACAATTCACCTGACAAATACGTACATATCAAAATTAAAATAGAAAGATATGTAGTTTCTATAAAATATGGTTTTCAAAACGAACGATCGATGAAGGGGAATAATATGCACAATGTTAGTACAGTAATACAGACGGTTTATTGTGAATTTAGAAATACTGTGCTACAATTTCGATCGGAAGATATTGTAGCTTATATTCCTGTAAGTGGCAAATAAACAGCACACTTTGTTCAATATATCTTTATAATCCTTAGAAATCGTTAAGTCGTATATTCGGTAGGTATTAAATGTATAATGATAATGGATAAATTTAATTTTTTATGTACAATAGTAAATTACATTTTATACAAGCTTTGGAGGCAAGACAGCTCACACATCGCCGAACAGGAGATCTAATTCTAGATCAAGAGCGTTCACTTCGTGAAAAGTATTGATGAATGTATATCGCGAGAATATCATATACAATTTTCGATACCAAACGTACTGGGACTTATGTGCAGCCATGGCTTTCTAGAAAGTTTGAACACACACATAGTAAAAAGATTTGTCCACTGTGCCGAGGAAGGATGAGTGAAGGTATGTAGGACTTACTCTTATGTATTGCTTTTGTTCATACGTAACCAGGTACCAACAGGAAGCAGATAACAGACTAATAGGTAAATCTAATAACTGTACATATTTTCGAAATATATTGACAGATTCTAGCACATACAGTTTGCAATCTGGAAATAAATTCAAATTCCTCCTGTATATGTTCAACCTAGTGTGAATTTTAATATGAAACCCAATACCTACAGGATGGTACTTTTTTCTCTATGCACAAGGCAGCTATACCAAAGTATAAAGAAATATGATTTTTATGCTGGCTCACACCATGCTTGTCAAAAGTGACCACAGCATTGATCTTATAAGTTTCTATATATTGTAAAATAGTTTCAGCCACTATCTCAGTTGGCCATTGCACTTTTTGGTCATCAGGTAACTCTGAACTCCTACACATGCATTTATGGGGGTACAGAGAGAGTATTAACAGAATTATATCTTATATGCAATGTATGTAGAGACTTGCTGCTTCCTTACCCTTCAATGAGAGTGTCACTTACATTATAATAGTTATGTTTTCTTCTGGTATTCCTAATACATTGGCACAAGCCCATAGCTCTTCCTTTCTTTTTTTAGAACCACCTGAACAGAATTCAGGCCACTGATTACATCATACAAGCTGTTGTATTGATTTCAATTTTCAATTCATTTTTTCTTTCGGATATTTCAAAGGGACTTGCCACATACCCATGCTAAGACAGAGCAGATAAATCTGGCTGTCTGTAGACCTGGTAACCCAATATAGGAAAGGTCCAAAAAACATAATTTCATCATCAGGATGTGCTGTTACTAACAATATTTTAGCTGGTGGTCCAGGAAGTTGCCATGCCGTCTGCTTGACCTTTTTCAATATCGTGTAGACGAAAGTGCAAGTACAGAGGTAGGCAATAATTGTTATTAACAATTGCCATGAAATTTCTATGATGTAAAACCACCACCAGCATATTAGTTCGTTGATTTGCGCGGTGAGATATTCCCCAATGTATTCGAGGTGTAACATTTTGAAGTCGCTCGTGCGAAAACTTTCGGATCACAGTTTCTACGGACCGGTCATGCTGCTGCAGGTGCATACCACCCAATCGCCGCAGGAGAACTTACTCGTAACATCCCTGTACTGCAGCAGGTTATGTTGTGTGTCGATAAGCTGAGAATCAACGCCAATTTTAAATAAAAAGTCAATATCAACCCTTTCCACTGGACCTGAATTTATTCTTGTATCAACGTTGTAGGTCGTGCCTTTCATTGCCATTTTTAACTTGTTTTCTGAGACGATACTTATTGGGGATCAAAATAGTAGACAATCTTATTTTAACCATTTAAATGCGGCAAGATGTTTTTAAGGACTTGTTAGAGTTTTACACATTCACGGTACTCCATATAGAATTCAGGCGATGCAATTCAATTGTTTAAGTTAATAAAAAATGTTTAATTTAAATTTACAGTCGTGATATCTTTACAACGCGAAGTCTGCCGCAGAGCGGCAGTCGATTTCCGGCATTCTCTCCACCCGTCATGAGTCTTTTGTGGATGTTAACCATGTTAACCTTTTCGTACCTCACTGTTCCTGGTTAAAATTATATTCTAATCAAGCATGAAAAAGTTATCTAAGCTGGCAACTACTGACAATTCATCTCAGGTAGAGTCAAAGGGATTTGTACCTTCCAACATTACTGCTCTTAAAGCTTCTCGTTGGCGCCCTTTCCCACTCTTTTCCGAGATAATCTTATAATCAGTCAGACACTCATAGCGGCACAAAGTTCCTGGTTAATCGATATTGACATCTCCAATAATTGTAATATGATTCAGTACCAATCAACAATTTAATTTCAAATTCATTCAACAATGCCGCACCGACTTGCCAATATCACAAAGGACTTCAAAACGCATGACCGTATGCGGTGCACCCTAGAGACTATAACTTCAGATCGTTTGAGAGCCTGCGCTTATGCTATGTTGTTACACGTGACAAGTGTGACACTCGGGAAATCACTGATTATAAATCTTCGGTTATATCACATGAAAGTATAATCTTGCGCGAAAAGAACGATTCAGAATGCCCGAAGAGAAGAAGGAGGTAGATTTGTACCGTGACACGCCGGTTAGATATTTGGGTAATAAATTGCAGCTTGCAGAGATAATGTTATTCAAATTTTCGTGTATGTCAAGACTGTTTTTATGCACATGCAAGCCTGTGACACTGATGGACCAACATTCTTCCATTCCTAACTCATCTTTAACTCAATATCTCTTGAATGTTTTATTCCTCCTATATATTCCTACTAATCACTTCATTCTACTTTTGCTTCAGGATATTGCAATGAGGTAGGAGAAAGCTTTAGGAGTATTGTCCCAGTATCACTGGTATGGGCAAGTTATGGAATTTCTGTCGGCTATGTCTTTGCAGATACCTTTGACAAGGGTAGAAAAGCCTATCAAGTAAGAAAACCAAAGGAAACTATTTTTCATCTCAATGAAATGTATGCATTTACTAAAAAAAGATTTCTTTTCTGCAGAGAGACACCAGCTCACAGAAAATGAAGAACGTGACACTCTCAATGACGGATACTCTGTTGTGGCAGATGCTTGCATCTGTGGTAATACCTGGTTTTACTATTAATAGGATTTGTGCTGGTGTGCAGTTCTTCCAAAAGAAAAGTACCAATCCTGTTTTAAAAAATAGGTGGCTAGCTACTGCGATCGGTCTAATATCCATCCCCTTTATAATTCACCCCATAGATAATGCTGTGGAAGAAGGGATGAATATGACATATAGAAAATGGGTTGGGTATCGTCCCTTATGATCTTCTAGTATTAATTTTATTAGAGCTGGAACCTTGCAACTTGCCAGAACTAAGGCCTAGTCATGGCTTAAATAATATAGGATTGTTCTAATATAAAGCCTATATATTTTGCTATCACGTACAAATTAAAATATTTTGCATGAGTGTTATCCCAATAGATGGAAATTGTTAATTCATAATAGTTAAGAGACAGGAGGAGGGATAGAAGTAGTCAACATATTTTTATTAACACTCTCGGCATGCCTTATACTCGCATAAATTTTTTCTTATTAGCTATAAGGTTTGGTAATGTTTGGATATTACTGTATAATAGATATATTAATTATAAGGTAATTGCCTGTTATTGGGTATAAGCAGAGCCTTGGATACAGTCTATTAAAACCATAAAAATTGCTGTGATCTTATAGCAGGGACAATACTCTTAAGTCGCAAAAAAACGACACCTTATGTGGGTGTTGGATGTTCGCAGAAAGTACAATAAAAGTATAAGCACAAGAAGATTCTCATCATATTTAATGTAGTTGGGATTCTGTTATTCATATTCCTATTTATTAACCAGTCGTCCGAATAAATCACCGCGAATGACAGCACGTGTACATGGACATGATTAGCTTGTCAAACCGGTGACAGACATTATTTGACCCCAATGCAGTCCCCTCATCCCCCAAGAAAAACTAATTATACTTTCGCCGAAATGCGCTACTCCGTTTCTCAAGAAAATGCAAAAACTACTACAAAACGACGAAGACTGATTACGTGCAAATATTTGTCTGGCAATATTTGAGAATTCACAAGATTTCGATGTGAATAGGTGAGGATCGTAGGATACAGTTAGAGCGTATGAAAGGGTAGGATACATCTCTGCTGCTGCGGAACAAGGATCGAAAGGGGTCGTAAAAGGACTATACTTATACGGGCGCCCCGTTACGAATTGACGCATCTAAGTGGCGGCCGATTTTTCACGGGACCCTATAATAATCTTGACAGCTTTTCAGTAGGCCTCGGTCGACCCTCGTAATAAGCTTAACCAACCACGACAATATAATTTATAGAGTCCACTTCTTTACCAGCTAATTATGGCGAATTGTGTCGCTGTAAATATAATTTCATACTTCCATTGCGTGTCAGGATTATCTACCTGCACCCTCAAAGGACCCATCCAAACACAAAAGGATAGTCCCAAACCAGGATACATTACTCGCACAATGTTGCGTCTCTCACCGGTCAACGCTGCGAGCGGGGTTGGTTACCCACGTTAATTTTGCAAATTACCCACATTTCAGTACAACAAACTTTTACTTATTCGAAAGGCATTAGAAGCATTCAGCCACTAAATCGAAAGGAGCACTTCGGATGAACAAATACAGTGCGAAACTTCTTCGACAATGGAGTTGGACAACGACCGGTGCTGCCGAGGAAAGAACAATTACCCAGTCCGTCACGAAGGAAGCGCCTTATTAGAATACCTGGAATTGCGAGACTGGAAGCCAGGAGTATTTAGCAGCAGATGCATCGGGAAGATGCGTGCGACGGTCTCGCGGACGTGATGATAAGGGAGAGCGATCGGGGTGGTAGGCGAGCAGAGGTAGTGGAGGCCGGGGTGCGGAGGGTGAGAAAGACGGCGGCGAAGGCGAGGAGATATTTCGCGAGTGCTCGTCGTAAAGATCGCGTGAAACCTGTGGCATTTCGCGGCGTAGGCCACTCGGAATGGCGAGTCTTTGGCATAGGGCGATGAGGGATCGATAGCGCGTCAGACGGTAGAGAGAATCAGGCGGCGGCGGCAGCGGCAGCGGCGGTGGCGGCGGCAGCAACCTATTTCCAGCAACAACACACGAAACGACAGGAGCGGTAGCAACAACAGAAGCGCCCCGTGCGAGAGGAGCGCAGCCATTCCACGGCCATGTCTGCCAATGTACGGGGTTAACCACACCTCCGGAGGGTGCGCCCGGCCAATGGCTGATAGGGGTTGAGGGTCCCCCGCGATGGTCGTGGCCAATGGGCGTAGCCGTGGCCGAATGGAGGGGAGGAACATGGGGCCCGTAGAGGGGGGTCCTCGAGGTTGTCACAGGTGCAGCCAGTTGGTTGGCGAACTCGAGGCGAGCGTGCTCGGGATCGCCCCGCTATCCCTATCCCGCTTCACACCGGACCTCGTAAGCGCATTGTCGGCGCCGGTTCGCGCGCCCTTCGAGCATCCCTTCGCATTCACGCCGGGTACACCCTTACGCTCGGTCAGCACTCCTCCGTCGTGCGATTGTGAACGTGAACCTACCAAGTGAAGCCGAGCTACTCACGAGACAATCCATTCACACGCTGACCCGCTCGCGCCGGTCTTCGTCCTCCTGGATAAAGAAGCGCGAGGGCAACGCGTTACAGAGGGTGGTGATAAGTGGCGGCACGTGGGACACTTGATGCGGATCGTTGGGCGGTCGCACGGCCCTCCACCACCATGAGCAGGTGTTGCGAGTTTTCGGCTTGATCCGCATCATGCTATTCATCGAGCTAGTAGCGATTAGATCCAGGCACCAAGCCCGCTAAGAAGAAGCTTCGTGTTCCGCGCGATGTGGCGCCGGTACCACGAGGACAGCTGAGAAACCGCGTGCACTGCAAACCGCCCGTTAATCCTCTTTAACTCTACAACCACCCGTACCAGTTGAGTAGACCAATTCGCTCGGTAGCGAGTCGGAGCAGTAATCATCAATCAAGGTCGTTAACAACGAGAGAGAAAGAAAGCGAGAGAAAAAGGGTGATAGAAGCTGAGGGTCAAAACTGGGCTGGTGCATTTGAAGTGAGTGTCAAGGCCCGGCAAGCTGGCAGCAAGGGGGTGCACGGGCCCGTGTGAGAGCGAGAAGATAGTGACGATTTCGGGAATCGGGATAAAATCACAGTAAAAGTGGGTGCACTGGGGCCCTCGGGACCGTTCGGCCGATTCGGGCCCGTGGAAGGTGGGCCTGCTGGAGGGCCCGCTAGTGGGCCCGGTGGTGACAGCGGCGTCGGGACCGGCATTGAGGCAGTGGGGGCAGGGGTGGCCGCGCTCGCGGCTGGGGAGGTGGAGGGCTACGGGGGTGCAGGTGGCGGGGGAGGGGGCCCTGGGGGGGTTGGAACCCCCCGGATAAGGGTCGCGACCCTCGGCGGGCCTTGCTGCCCACGCCTGCCCATCACCCAATCTTGTAAAATAGGTAAGAATATAAATCGACTATCAAGTACGCTCCGCTCCGCTCCTCTTGCATGCCTGCCTGTCTTAACACCGAATCCCTTTCCTCCACATGTTCTCTTCCCTCGCCTTTTTCTTCCTCATTTCATTCGGACTTGCTGCCTCGTTCTCTTGGGATTCAACCGCTTTCGAGTATACTTCTTTTTATCTGCCAGCTACAGACGATACATTAATCCTCTGCCGCGAGAGATCCAGGGATTATAAGGTCGATCAGGCCGAAAGAGTTGCGGCCCTGCTCGAGAGAACGTAGTTATGTTGGATCAAACTTCCAACCGAATTCAGGAAGTAATGGTCCCTATTTTAGGGTTTTGATAGCAATTCTAATTTGAATAAATGGTAGAGAAGGTCGTGGATTTTTTGGCAGCATGAAATTGAAGGATTCGCACGAATTGTACTGTGCATGGGTGGGTGGACACGCATACACTTCGGAATTATAGCAGTTCGACGCATTGTTTGTAATCGCTAAACTTTGGAAAATTAACTTGTCGTCGTCGAGTTTCAGTAGTTTATAGTTAAGGCTGATTATTGGAGAACATGCTGGCGAACTTTGAGTGTTTAAATAGTAGACGTGCGTCCGTCCCATTTACTGACCTATATTCTTACATATTGGGAACTTTCATAGAGGTCTTGTGAAACTTCTGGTTGCCCAAATATGGGCTAATGTACATTAAGAGAGGATTTATTAAAACAATATTGTCGGGGTGTCGAAGGTACGCGCAGAATCGTACCGACGGTAAGATGAAGCTCGGCTGTGGTTATTTGTTTAGAATCCTCTTGCAGAAGATCCAAGGCATTCCTTTTGGGAATATTTCATTCGATCATCATCAGAATTTACATCAAAGAATATTTAATGATCTTAGGATCGTTAAGAAATTAAAGTGTGTATTTTCAAATGAGGTCGTAAGTGGATGGGCTGTAATATCGATGAATTCTTTGTCCATGCTCTCGCGAGACTCTCTGGCAGATAGTTGGCGGAGTTAGCTGGTGAAAGGGTTTAGAATATATTAGCATATCTTAGAGGGTGGCCTCAAGAAAAATATTGACAGTAAAGTATCGGATCACATCTGGTGGGCTGCGATTTCCTGAGCTCAGCAATATCGCCATTATTAAATACCGCTTGAACAAACGTATCCCATCTTATTAATTAATCATCATTCTTCGGTAATACAATTTTTGCTAACTCGCGCTTTCCAATTTGGTGATTTACGCACAATAGAAACAGATAAATTTTTATAATTAAGAAACATTTAGCCATCTCAGTTGACACTTGTAGTTGCTTCAGTGCAAACCCGTTACATATATTTCCGAGAGAAAGCACGATATTTTAGAGAGCACAAGCTCAAACAGCGGAATTTCACTTATGCAATGCTAACGTTCTATTTTCGCGTGCGGGTATTATCCTGGCGAGTAGCATCGCGGTTTTGGACGCAAAGTAAACGGCACCGAAAAATCGGATTAGCCAATCCGTTTTACTGGATTGACTCAGCTTCCGTCTCACGTACACCTAATCCTGATTGGATGATCCGAGTGAGTTTCCTCCCCTCGGAGTTTGCCGGTGTCAGATTTCAAGTAGTGCCAGATCAACTAGGGGGTTAACTAGCTACTTTTCCGTTGGGAGCATATGAGTAGTCAAATTTATTTCAAACGAATATCCTCCTCGAAACACCAACTTCGCTCCCTCGCCCTCTCTCTCCCTCTCTGTCTCTCCTTCAAATCTGAAAGTTACCGAGTTTCGGCGGCGAGGACGGAATTTGCTCGGTGGAATTATTTGCCAGTGTCGGAGGAGTCGAGTGGAGTAGGAGCAAGGGTGCTATGACGATTTAAATCTTGAGGTTAGCAGGAGGGTGGTTTCGGTGGTAGCTGGGAACTCTCCTTTTTCCCGTGGGTCTCCCGCCAGTCGGGTCAGATGAGATGCGCAAGGTCAGAGTTTAAGGGTGGGAGGAGGGTTGCTAGGGTTGACAACCCTGGCGGCGGAGAGGGACTCCGCCCATTGGTAGAAACCGCGAAAAAAGGAGAGCCGTGAGTCCTCGAGGGCTTCAGCGATGGCGAAAAAAGCTCGATCTACCAAGGGACAAGGCCTACCGATGGAACGCACGCGTTTTAAGGCGTGAACGAGAAAGAGAGCGAGCGACAGCTCCACACCCGTAGTAATAAAGCTCGATTTCCTCCCCGAATGTTAATTAACGACGAATTATAATCATTGCTCGGCTTCCTAAGCCGCGGCAGCATATTCAACCCTCGGGAAAAAGTGTTCCCGTCGAGCAGCTACTTGGACTTCTAGGGTTGAATAGTAGGAAAGCACTCGCGCACCATGTAAGAGACGACGTTATCACGTTTATTCAGGATCGGCTCGCTCAGTGTAACGAGGTGCTTTCGTGCTGACCTCCTCGCGCTGGCGCTTTCCCTTTAAAATTTATTAACAGCGGAGTGCTGCGCGCAGATTCGTTCATTCTTAATTGCACGAAAAAATTGGTCGCTTCATGCTCTCAGGCGCCGGAGAGCAAGCTTTTGTTCGGTTCCGTAGAAAGTTGTATTATGGCCAGACTTTTGTAGCGCGTCTCATTATTTTATATCGCTCGGCCGATTGCACGCTAATCAAAGCGTTGCCACCGAGCTGTAAGAAGCTTCGACACAATGCACAGTTCGTTATGCACGCGCGCTTTTGCTCGGCGAGCAGCCGATTTTCTTTTGAGCGCTCGGGAGCTGCCACTGAAATCTGGTCAGTAGATAAGAATGTATCGGTCTGAACCACTGGACGGTTGCTTCGCACAGTAATTAGCATCTAATTGCTTGGTAATAAGGGTCCAATTATCCGGCTGAACTTGGCTTAGCTAATAAGCGTAGCCGACTGGCCGCCCGCTCGCGAGAACGAGGGAAAGAGAGCCCTGGAATAACTTTATCCCGGAGTAGCATCTGAGCTTTACATTATTTTCACATTGTACGAGCATGAGTGATTTGCATGGGAATTTATTCTACTTTTATGCCCGCACGTTCCTCTCTCTCTTCATCTTTCTAGTAAGAGCACTCTTCGAAAAACAGCTCAGTGGACATTGTTCTTGTGGGGAATTCTGTCGCGAAGATACCACTTCTTTCTGAAATCATGGTGGTCGAGTGACCGACAAAACCGGCGTTGATCGGTTGCCAGGCTTTCGAAGAGTGCTCAAGTTTTAGCAAAGGAATTAAGTGTCGGGTCAGGGACACACGGAAATCGTAAAGGCAAGCTTTTTTTCCCTTCTGCTTGCAGCAGGGAGACGCGGTCTGGGGATGCTCCTGTCATGTGCAGGATGCGAGAAACCGATTACGGAACAGTACCTGCTGAACGTTTTGGACCGGACATGGCACAGCGATTGCGTCCGTTGCTTCGACTGCAGAATTCTCCTGGAGGAGAAGTGCTTCTCGAGAGAAGCGAAGCTCTTCTGCAGACACGACTTCTTCAGGTAGCTATATCATCCACATCATCTTTCCAGTTTCTTTCCAGCGAGGGTTAGACATCTAAGAAACAACGATCGGTCACCTTTTTCCCACTAGAAGTACACTTTCTACTTGTACAAAAGGTGTTGGCGCAACCAGACTAGTTCGCGCCTCAATCAATCCAATTGTCGACGAAAGATGTTGCTCGGCGCTAGTACAATACATGGTTCCTGTGTGCTGGTGTATGCGCTCGAGGCACAGGCGCGCGTGTCATGCAAATAGGAAATCGCTCGGGAAACACTTGCACGCGCCGTTCGTCAGAGGATTTTTTTCTTGGCCGCTGTCGGTAGACTCCGCGCGCAAAAAGGCGCTTCGTGACGGCTAGAAAGGAGGCCTTGACATTTTCCTCGACAAGAGCGGCGACGGCGCCATTTCGCTAGAAAAAGCACTAAGTACAAATCACTCGGCCTCACCGGCGTTCGCCACTGACAATGCCTCCGTTATCGGGCCAACTCTCGCCAGGCAAACTCGGCTGCACCAGCATCAACCAGGGTGAACGCACCAGTAAGTGGATGCTGTCGGTTACCGCTCCCTGAAATATTGAACAAGCCTGGCAGTAAATCATTTTTAGCTTGATCGCCGAGTGTTTTGGGAAATCGCGACACGTCAGGATTACCATACCTGCCGAACGACTTAACTACCCATGAAGGGCCTTGTGTGTTTTTGTAACACACTTGTCGAAACAGTTTATTCCTTCAGCTGGTAGCATGCACACTGCGCTACCAAGAGACTGTCAAATATGGTCGGAGACAAAGTGCCTAACATCATGTTACAACCGCCTCTGGAATACTTGGAGTCACGTGGACCTAGATTTTGTTATCCCCGAAGAAGCACGAGTCCTAGGATCAGGTTGTCTGTCATTACACGCAACGAAATTGTGTCGGAAGCCGCAGATTGCGTTAGTTGCCGGTGGAATCGAATCTCCGTGAGCGGCCGGGAGACGAATAAATTCGATTGTCGGGGCGACGACGGGGGTGGGTTCTCATTAATCGAGCTCGCAGCAGCTCGAGAACTCGTGGCTCTCCCAAGAGAGCACGGCTACTTTCTGTAACACAATAATGAAGGAAGCGCGTGGTGGAGGCCGCCGGCACGTCAGTACAAGAAACTGATTTCAAAGCGTGAACGGAGGCCACCGCGCGCGCGCGCGACCGGGCGAGCCTCCCGGAGGCCCGGGTCACGTTTTGTCTGTGCTCTCCTCGACTTTTTGCAGCTGCCAGGAGAGTCCGGAGAGCCAGGAGGAAGTGGTGCGGAAGCGAAAGAAGCTTAAATGAATTAGCGGCACGTCGTGAAGAAATTGATACATTCGACTGACAGTATCCGTGCCAAAGAGTTTTTTCGGTTTCTCTGCGGCCGCCCGCACGATTCCCCGCGGGAATAGGGGATCGCCTGCAGCAGTGATCAATAATATCGGCGGTGGGGCAATTAAAGCGGAGTAATGAAACTGCGAGAAGGCATCGTGATTAATGCGAGATAATATAATTACCGGGACGCGTTAATCTTTTTGCGGGCGGGAGAAGGAGATCGGCTCGAAGAGAGCGAGCGAGCATTTCTTTGGTCGGAGAGTGCAGAGCGTCGAGGAGCGTTCGAATTTCATGAAGCGTCATATTTTACGGCGGCCCTGGACGTGCGTGCCGCGATGATGGACGCGACACGACGCAGCCTCAGGGCTTCCATAGGCTGGTCGCTCGATCTCTGGCAAACAAAATCGTTACTCCTTGGCCGCGGAACTCCGACGGCAGCAGCCGCTTTCGCGACTTCTGGAAGCGCAATGAACGATCCCCTTTGTATATCTTTGCGGACAAGCGGCGAAGGGAGAGAGAGCCGTTTTGAAGGAGGGCTCTCTTTGAGACGTGCAGTACCTCTGCGCGGGGAACGTGTAACGTGTAGCCCACTACTTTACGATCCACTTTGCATTTCGTCCCAATGAAAAATTCATTAGTCGTGAAGAGGACCGCCCGATCGACGTAGAAAAGCTTCTCGGATCGGCGCATGCCTTTCCTTTTGGCCTCTCGCTAATTAGTATTATCCTCCTTACTGCCAGCTATACATACATACATACTTATACAAACGCGCCCGCTCACACCGCCGCACCAGTAAACCAGGCTCGCTGCCGCCGCCCCGGCGGATAGTATTATCTGCTTAAAATAGGATGCTAATCCCCGGCCATCGAAATCTATCGACTACCGATGACGGGAATATTTTGTCGGGCGTTCGCAGCCCGGGGGATTTCAGCGAGGTGTCACCGCCACCTGAAGACACCGCTATCTCTCATCGTTCGATTACAGAATTTCGGTGCGGGCGTGCTCGATGCGCGCGAACCACGATGACTATTGGTCCTCGGAGTTCAATAAAGCTGCCAAATGTTTACCCCACTGGTAATCTGGAGGGTCCGGCGAGCAGCGGCGTCGGCGGAACTGGCTTCTCTCGATGGTGAGAATCTATCGCTGTCCATTCTCACTCGCTCGAGAGAGGAGGCTCAGTCGAGCGGATCGATGAGCGAGCGAGGTTGTCGGAAATTCTGTAACACCTCCGGGAGGTCCAAGATGTATCGGGTCCGGGGTAGGGGAAGGGTACGTGCGGTTATGGTAACCGGCTCTTCGAGTCGCAGCAAGGTCCTTAAAGGTCGATAATGGCCAGTGGGGGCCCGAAAGGGCCCCGGATCAAAAGGGCCGATGTCCCCGTTTCCACGTCGCCGGCGGAGGAGGCGCGCCTTGCGGTCGATGGCCCGCAGGCCACGTAGAGCCACGTCCGAAAATTATTGCCTTAAAATATGGTCCACCACCCCGAGCGCGCACGGCGATGAAAACATTAAGTCCCGAGGGTCCGCCGTGTCAACCAGCCACTAGCCTCCTGCTTCCGATCATCAAAAGCCCGCCAGCTTTTACTTCTTCCGTCCTTCTCTTATTTCCCTATCGAACCGGCCGGTCACCAGCTCTTCTTTCGTCGACGATCATCGCTCAGCGAAAGCTGTCGCGAAGATGCTTAGCCTCGCTGGCAACGAGAATGTCGCGTCGTTATTCTGCCAGTGGTACAACATATTTATGCCTGCCAACTGGCGTCTTATCCGTGGCTCGGGAGAAACCCGAGACACCCGGCTCCCCTCATAGACGATGATAGATCAATTTTCTCGAGTTTTCGCGCAGAGTCATCGCGCGTGCTTTCGCGGCGCTACACCGCCGTAATCGGCGCTCTTCGAAACCCGACTGGTAAAAAGCTAGATTCCCCGACTCGCTCCTTTTTTGCTACGGGAGGTCGATCCCTGGCTTGGTGGCTCCGGTAATACCTAGTAATCAGGCGTGTATTCGTAATTGGGTCCTGCACCTTTTTCCCTCCATTTCCCCGAGTGCCAACCAGTAGGATAATGCTGTCGTCACGCTTGCTATTTGAAGGAGTAACAGGTAGGGCCAGCATCCTATCGGCAATGGAGCTCTAGGATCATTAGTGTATGAGCGCGGCGCGGCGCGGCGCGGGCCGGGAGTACAGCGCCAGCGGCATCCACCCGCACAAGTCAATTTTACGGAGGAGTGCTGAATGGGGTGAAGAGAGGCTTCCTTCTCTCTCCATTAGCGGTTAGCCAGCGGGAAGGATCGAATCGGGAAGGAGAGGCCGCCAGGTTGGAAGATCGACGCGGTTTTCGGCGATCTATCGAAAGACTCGAAAGGGCCGCCGCCTCCGCCGACGCCGACGCCGCTGCCGTCGACGAAAGGAGTCCTATTGTCCTTGCTCTCCACCCGCGGTGTGTAGTCGGCGCGGCGGCCTCTCGCCGTGAGAGAGCCTAGCTGGCCCAGAGAGAAAGAGAGAGACACTCGAGACTCGAACGTGGAAACATTATAAATGCGGCGTGACGCCCGCTACGAGCCGTAGGAGAAGTTTGTTGGGCGTGACGGGGCCGGCGAGGCAGAGGCTGAGGCGAGTTCGGCCAGAGAGAGAGATGGAAGGAGCGCGCGAGAAACAACGAGGCCGCGCGCGGTGCGGCCGGTAGGATCGGCCGAGATGGAACGCGCAAGAACGAGCGGACTCGCTCTCTCTCTCTCTGTCTCTCTTTCCTCTCGAGAGCGCTCTTTCCCTTCCAGGAAGGTCCGCCAGTAGTCTGTAGATCGCGATGCATATTCCTAAGAAGGATTTTGCTTCTTGGTGTACACTCACTTGCATCATAGCGGGCGCACTCGCCCGTTCGAGCGGCACCGGACGCCCGGCAACGCTCCTCCTCCCTGGGTGTCCCTGTTAATAGGCGGCTTCACGGGGCCACGCCGAATAACTCCATTAATTGCGTAATTGCGGGAACCGCCTCGTTATCCCTATGGCTTGGCGATCGCGCGCTTCCATCGGTCCAACGCAATCCTCGAAATGCCGCTCTCTCCGTGAGATAGAGCACACTCGGTGTGTGCTTTGGGGGCGAGGATGTAACGAGTATCGGGGTTCGCCACTTGGCACACCAGTGTTCGTGTGGTGCGAGTCAGTTGATCGTAAAGATAGACTGCTGGAGAAGAGTGTTTCGACTGCGAGTATTTTCACTCATTGACCGCTTTGTAAAACTAGTCTCGATGCACCGAGGAATTTCACTCTCTCGTAATATGCGTCTCTCAATTATTACGGAGTAATACTTGCGAGTCGGCCTTTGTAAAAAGTTGTGAGCGGCTCTTTGGATTAATTTGCAGAATGTAACTCGGAAATGATACGCGTCATGGTGACATGGTAATGCCTTTCTCGTTAGAAAGAAGCAGTAACACTTGCAAAATTAGATGCTGATTAGGGGGAATTCATATCTAGGCCTGCCTTGGCGTATTAGCGTAATTGTAATGAATCGTCCGGTGGCGAGCGCATGCTTTTTAATGCGGCTGCCGGCGTTCCGCGCGTATTAATCGCCGTTCAATTAAAACTGGTACCTGGTTGGGCGGCCGGCGCACGGAATACACGAATAAAGGAAAAATCGCCAGGAGTTATGATCGTTTTAGAGGGAAGTGTCGTGCCAGACTCGTTTGACATCTGGCACTGAGAAGATGATGGCCTCCTTTCCTTGAATAGGTAGTTCCCGGTCGCGAACACTCCTGGAAGCTGCTAATTGCAGTCGGCTAATTAGCATCGCACCGGACAAATGATTCACGGGATATTTAGGCATCCAGCCTATTGATATTTTCGCGGAATTTCCGTGAAATGTACGGAATTTTAGAAAATAATCTCCGTATTATAAATTGAACGCTAGTAACGGACGGCAGTAGATTAGGAGTGTGCTGGTCGTACGCGCTACGACTGCAGTTTGGAAACTCGGCTTTGTTTTAATACTTCTTATCCGATGTCCGGCTGTCACTAGGATTCACCTAGTACAGTTGAATTAAAATGGGCTACTTAATTATTATGGGAATATGAATGATAGAGGTAGGGGAATCGGCCTGATTTGGGTAATGAGCGAGCGGTATTAATCGTGGATGTTAAGGGGGCTTAAGTTGGAAGGTCCAGTCTTTCGGGAGGTCAGAGGGAGGGCTTCTCAGAGAAAGAGGAAGAAGGAGAGAAGGAGAGCGAGCGGTGTCTATGGGACACGGACACCGTGGAACCTCACGCACCACATACATAAACTCTTGGGTCCGTGGCAAATCGTACCTCGGACCCACCCCCTTTTTTTCATCGGGCCCAGGCTGTCCTATATTTCTTGCTGCGAGCCAGAATTCCTGCGTGGCTCTCTCGTCTTTACGCTCTCCTCCTGTTTAAGGGAGCTCGGAGGCCCACCCCCTCGTATACCTCTTTCCAGAGGATCCCTCGTTTTTCTCACACACGCCCGTGACCACGAACGGGCCACGTAAGCCTTTCTATTAATGATTTTTACGGGCTGGCTCACTTCTTTTTTCTTCCATCAGGAGGAAACAACGGCCGGATAGCTCGTCGTTCCTCTCCTGTTGGAAGAGGGATAGAAAGGCGCAGTCGAGGTTGGTCTCGGCGATCCTCAAACAGGGTGAAAGCCGATAGACGTCCTCGCCTCGAGCAACCTTTCGACTAATCAGAGTAATTAATTAAATAATTCCTGTAATTATGCCGCGAGCATCGAGCAGCGTTTCGTATCACGACGAAAGGTGGAAAGAGCGGGTCGAAAGAAGGCAGGAATAATGATGATCGTTGGAGAAATATCTCCGGCCACCGCTGCTCGGATTGTTGGCAGACGCGCGGGAGCGCTAATTTCGACAGGTTGATGAATAGGTCGAAAAAGTGTGCCGCTTGATTATAGGATGTCCCGCGGTACACCCGACCAACTATTACTCGGGAGTAATGGTTGTAGGTGACAGCGACGATCGATAAGCGCACGCTCCTCGATCACGCTTTTTCTTACAGATCTCAGCGATATATATATGTATAGCTAACTTATAAGAAACGACTCGAAAGGGGACTGCTTCATTGGAAGTCAGTGGACAACGGGCTTAATGACACGCTGCGATATTTTATTTTTCAATTTTTAATCCAGTAATAAAGGATAGGCGCTTTAAATAAATTCCGAGATTTAATATCGTAAACGTGTCAGTGAGAAGAGAGCCGTGAAAAGACGTCATTGGGGCAATCGATTTTGATAACTGTGCCTGGTCCGCAGGGGGATTTTGATGCCTGTTCAGAACAGGTCAGTTCAGAAATGCGGGCTGACACGTGGAATATCATCGAGTGAGATGTTCCCTCTGGAAAGACGCCACTTTCGCGGTGCGACGGCTATAATTAATCGTGCGATTCCTGTAATTAGAGCGATCGAAATTGAAGGCTCGAAGTGTGCGCTTCTGTTTCCGTAATAATACGGCCTCAAACGGTTCGGCAGTGCGCGGCACCGAATTTACGATCGAAGTCCGCCCGCGTGGTCCATGCACAGAGTGTGTGTGTGTGTGTGTGCCTATAGGCACAAGCGAAGCTGCTCCTGACAGGTCACGCTTTCCACCGATTTTCATCGCACGCAAATTGAAAAGCTGACAGGCTTTCTTCTGCCGAGTCATACGCGACAAGGAAGTGAAAGAGGCGTAGTAGCTGAAATAAATGAAAAAAGCTGGCTAATGCGAAATTAACAACTGGCCCGAAAAAAGGTCGCCAATGCCCAAGACATCCTTGGCAGCGCCAGCCGGTCCTTTAACTTTTTACGTCATATTGGAAGGTTAAAGTCCCATCTCTTTAAAACAGCCATATTTCTCTCATCGACATTTGCGAGCGGTGCCTTTTAACGATGCAACGCCTAAGTAACTCTCTTGAGCCCGGCTTCGAGCAACCTTACCACACCGACATTGACTTTCCTTTTCTCTCACTCGAGAAATTCTGCGAGTACAACCCTGCTAGAAATTGAATTCGCGTCCTGATCGGTCTATGAACGGGCGCCCCGTTTTCGAACTATTCATTTTCTAGTCAGCATTTATCCTAGTTCATTCTAACTGAAGGTCCTGTCGGCCTAACCTGGCCACATCCAACAGCTCGTTTCTTATTGTAGCCTAACTAGATAGTAACCAGGATTGGCCGAGTCAATTTCTAGCAAGGAAGCAATCCTGTTAAAACGTTACTGCATCTTTTGATGGTGTCGTTTCGGCGGTACCAATCCTCGCCCTGTAGTTTTGTGTGTCGGGAACCACAGGATACCTGTGGTTTGTTCGTTGAGAGGTGCGAAGAATGCCGGGAACGTGGAATTCTAAGCACCCGGTGCTCCCAGAGGGGCCGGGAAATTGGCTCTATGACTATTAATCATAGGCGGGACGGAAAGCCAGGCCACAGGAAGGCCAAGTCGCGTGCGCTCATTATCGGGGCTTTCAACGCAGCCACCGATAAATCTAGTGAAGAGACAGAAGGAGAAAGAGAGAGAGAGATGTGAAGTGTAGCAGATCAAGTGAACAAGAGTTTTGTGTTGCGAGATAGTGAAGGGTGTTTTTTATTGGATGGTTGCAGGCGATACGGAACCAAGTGCAGCGGTTGCAGACAAGGGATAAGTCCGCAGGACCTCGTGAGGAAGGCGGGCGACAAGGTTTTCCACCTGAACTGCTTCACCTGCGTGGTTTGTCGGAAGCAGATGAGCACCGGCGAGGAGCTCTACGTCCTGGACGACACCAAGTTCGTCTGCAAGCAGGACTACCTGTCGGGCAAGTCGTTGCCGGATACGCATCACGTGCACGGTCATCACGGTGAGTTACGAGTGTCATTGTCCAGGCTATTCGCGACGGATACGCTCGTTCTCCGTACCCGTCCTGCTCCTCTTCCACTCGCGCCACACTCTAAGTATTAAGCTCCCTTCAATGCAGAGAGTTTCTCACTCTACTTGTAAGCACTTCGGAAGTACTCCGGGGAGTTGGTGCCGCTCGACTCGTGGAATTTCGTATGACGCAAGGCGTTACCCCTCCAAGTTCGGAATGTAGCTTGGTGGAGTCGAAATTCAGTGGTCGCGCCGACTTTCGGAAGAATTGTTTCGGAGAAGGAGCGAGGGGCGAGGAGGTATCACAGTCTAACGCGCCCGCCGCCAGAGATTTCACGGAGTCAGGATCGCTCGAAAAAAGAAGGGGCGACGGGGTGGTAGCGGTGGTCGCGAGGGGGTTTCACGGCAGTTTCTACCCCGCTTGGCCGGCAAGCTGTGAAAACACGACGTAGTGCGCGTACGCCAGCGGTGACTAGAGGCATCGGTGGCGAAGAAAAAAGACGGAGAAAAACGCGTGTGCACCACTCGGTGGAAAGGAGAGGCAGCAGACGACAGAAGCGAAAGAGAGGGCGCGCGCGCGCGCGCGAGAGGGCTCGGTTTCACGAGGGCCCGACTCGTCCGTAAGCCGTGAAACGAAAACCGAAAGGTCGTTAGGCAGGGGCAAACCTTTTGTCGCTTCGATGCCGACGCCAAAACCGCAAAACGTCCGGCAACCCGTTTCTTTTTCATTTTCTTCGCCCGCTGCCGTGGCGAACCTTCCTCCACGTGACGTGGGTCCTACGTGAGACAATGTCCTGCTCCTCTCGATCGCCGTTCACAATACACCGGCAAATCTTGTTGACTTACATCTCTCTCTCGCTCCCGACTCACTCACACAAACACCCCTTTCGACATGCTGCAAAAAAAGCTGCGAATTGAAAGTCGTCCGCATCTGCCACCAACGAATTGCTTTTTCCCTCGCGCGCCGCTCTCGTCGCGGACAGTCATTCATTGATGCCAAGCGGATAATTAGCAGAGGAACCTCGAACGCTGCCACGATGTTCGCGAGACACTCATCTGCGCTGTTGTGACGTGTGGACATAACGGTGCGAGCACGCTCGCAAGGTGGGTGCAGTGTCACGGTACGTCTGGGTAGAAGAGGCAGAGGGATGATTTCGATTGGTGACTGAGGTTCTATGATTAAACACCGCGCGAGCCACTCGATACTCCACACGCTTCCGACATTAATCTCTGTCACTGAACAACCATTTGTCGGCTCGTCGAATTCGTGGTCATCGCAGGCTGCCGCGGCGTATGCGAAAACTCCGGTAATTACACCTGCAGCCTTACGATTAATGCCAGCCTGCCATTCGACGCTTTCCTTCGCGAATCCCCAGTGCTTCTCTCTCTCTCTCTTTCTCTTTCTCTTTCTCTCTGGCAAGTCATTCGCCCCAGTAGTCCATACAGATAGAAGCGATAATCATGTCAAATTTAGCACGAGATTTCGAGCCAGCCACGAGGAGAGGCATGAAATAATTTCCCACTTGGGCGCTGAACTTTCACCGGACGCGAGTTGTGAAGGGAGCGCGCTAACGGCGCGGCGCGCGCGCTCTCCAGCTTTACCCCGACGCGATTTGGAGTAGATTAATGAAGTAACGCGGCCGATTTGTTTCGCAAGGACCTCTAGAGCCAGCCCGCTCACCGACGGCTTCGGTGTCGGCGTCGGCGTCGGCGAGAGCGCAAACAGCCGCTTTTATTTGCACGTGGGCAGGAACGGTGAACCGATCTCCAAATTATACGGCAGCGGCATACATAAATGGGGGCGATAGATGGGTATCAGTTACTGTCGAAACGAATAATCGAAAAATCTCGTTAGAGATCTCTCGGAGCGGCAGCCTGCTCGTTTCGAGGCTCGAGTCATTTTTCGCGTCTAATTTTTCTTAGTCGACCATACACCTTGAGTGTATCTGTCAGTATCACTCGAGAACTGGATCCAAAGCGAGCGGAGTTGATGAATGCGATCATAGAGTAGGTAGGATTGTGTGGAGGGCGGGTGGGGGGTGGCGGCGCGAGACGTAAAAACGCTGGCGTCTCTCGAGAATGGATGTATCGTGAATGATAATCATGTGAATATTCGGTTGGGACCTTTCAATAGCAGAATCGTCCAACCTGTCGGCAGGAGGAGATTCTCTGATGGGTTCGGGCTCGGAGGACGAGGACGAAGACGGTAGTGCTCACCACCACCATCACGGCGGCGTCGGCGGTGCGCACTTGGGACCGCACAGCATTGGCCCGGGTGGTCCTGGTGACCAGTCTGTCGGTCACGCCGGCGATCTACCACTTGGAGGTGATCCTTGCAAGCAGGAGGACTCCGAGGATCAAGGTGAGTCGACTTCTTACCGCGACGTACTACTCCCAAGGAGAGAAAAAAAGGCCGAAGTGCAGTCGTCCGTTCGCGTGCTCTCGCGTAAATAAATCGGCCCTCGCGCGTATTTCACGCTCGCTTCCTCTGCGATTTACGAGTCAAATTACGCTCGTCGCTTTTGCCGCACTCGTGTGGGAGAATTAACGACGTTCGTTATCCCTTTGCGAGCGGAGATCCTCGCGCTTTCGTGCAAAAAACCTCTCGTATCGCGTATGAAGTCAAGGTGGATCACGTTTTCGTATAGAACCGGCACAGCAAGCAGTAAATATAATAGAGTGCGAGGAGAGTAGTTTTGGATGTGGAAGCTCTTGAAAAGCTGAGGGGAGAGTAGGCGGCAATAGTTTGCTCTACGATGTCACTGCGAATTATTGAGCTTCGTCACTTCTAGCCTCGGTCTATTATTCCCTCCTGCTCTTTTATCGCTCGGCGGTAACAATGTTCGGGATCGCCTTCACCTCTCGAGCGGCAACAACAGCAGCAGCAGCAGCAGCAGCAGCAGCAACATTCTATACAGCTGGTATAAGGATTTCGCGTGTCGCGTGGAAGGGAGATGCGGTAGGTGAAAGAGAGCGCGAGATAGGCCGAAAGGATCGAGTAGAGGGGTGTTCTAGCGAAGGGTGGCCCCGCAGTGCGGTGTGACGCTGTCCAAACATTTTCTTTGTCCCGCGGTTAAGACCTACCCGGCTGTGTATATGTATAAGTATATAGATTATCGTGGAGAGTGGAGGGCCTATATACGCACTAGTGTACATACACACCGGGCAGCCCTATGGGGTATAGCTTTCAAGCGCGCCCAGAGCTCGACCACGCTAATCCGATGGGGGTTTCGCATCGCTTCCGGGGGATTGGCTCCGATTTTCGTTAGCCTGATCCGTGCGATGAAGATTTCAAGATACGTGCATTATGCACGCGCGCATGTCGAGCTTTTTTCTTGCCCGTCACTTCGCGGCGAGACGGGCTCGCTTTTTGCCGACGCTAATCGCTCCGCGATTCTGGTTCGCCGGTTCGCCACGTTTGCCAGCCTCGCACTTCCTTATACACCACGTACTGGCCAGTGTCGCCGGCCCTGTAAGCACTTTCTTGCTCGCTGCTCTGATAGGTAATGCTGAAAAAGACTTCATGTCAGCACGCACTGAGAGCAAGCTTGCGCGCTCCTGTTCGCTCGCATTGCTAGATCTCAACGAGATAAGGCGCGCGCGGCTGTGAATAATCGGGCGGAATTCAGGGAAAATATTTTTGCACCGGTGGAAAGGTGTATCGGAGCGCGCGGTATACGCGTTGCTGCCGGTCTGGTTCGGGGGTGACGTTAACGAGAGGAAGGAGGCACGAACGGACACGGCAATGACTGGACACAGCGCTGGGAGAGTAAATTGTTTTTCGAGGAGGAAGTCGCGGAGTAACCGATGATGAAGCAGGAGCTGTGCTTGGCTCGGTTGAAGGTTCTCTCGACGGAGATCCCGAGACGAGGGATAGCCAGACGGAGAACAAAAGTCCGGACGGCGGCGCGGGCGGTGGAAGCGGCGACGGCGGTGCCGGCTCGAAGAGGCGAGGCCCGAGAACGACCATAAAGGCAAAACAGCTGGAGATCCTCAAGTCGGCCTTTTCCTCCACTCCCAAGCCCACCAGGCACATCAGGGAACAGTTAGCCAAGGAGACCGGGTTACCCATGAGAGTGATACAGGTTGTTATGCGATATTGCTTCTTACCATTTCCTTCTTTCACCAGTTTTCTAGCCGCCAATTTCTTCATTCAACTTGTTCTCAGAATGGACTCATTCTACTGGCGCATAAACTTAGCTATCCTTTTTTTTATCATCGATCCCTTATGAAATGACTTGAGTAGAATTCCATAAGTAACTTGAGTAAATGGAATTGACAAGAATAGGTGGTCCGCGGCATGGGTTGCAGGTCTGGTTCCAAAATAAGAGGAGTAAGGAGCGCAGGTTGAAGCAGCTGACGTCGATGGGCAGAAGTCCGTTCTTCGGTGGCTCGAGGAAAATGCGAGGTTTCCCCTTGAATCTGAACCCCGGTGCTCTAGGCGGTGAGGATGGTCCGCCACCTGGTTTCCCGTACTTTGGCGCAGAGAAGTTCGAGTTCGGTTACGGCGGGCCCGTGCCGTTCCACCATGAATTCTTCAGTGCTCATCCATCTCCTCATCCGCACGGGCCGCCCTTCAGCGGGCCGGGCAATCCTGGTAAGTCTGGCTAGTCTATGTTAAGAGAAAGTGATCTCTCGCCTACTGTTACTGCCGTATTTCGATATCTGATATTAATTTACTCATTTGATTCCGAAAGAAATCGATAAAACGACTGGAAAAAGTCCAGGTCTTTATGAGCCGCTTGTTAAAATGCGCTAATTTTTCTGACTCTCGAATAGAGTGGGCCATCGCCTTGGAACATGTTTGGAGTACGGGGAAGTTGGGACTCGGGAGTTAGTCAGTGATGGCATTAGCGCGTCGATATAGGCTTATGGCCGGCGAATGGCCGGGAGGCCGGCTGTTTGCCGAAGCACTCGATAACGGTGCTCGAAGTAATACATAACTCCGGGGCGATCGCTCGTTAAGCCAGCGGCGGGCGGCGGTGTTCGATGATCGTGCGGGGTTTTAGTGGCCGCGGATTCTACGGGAACCCGGTTTCTAATAAACTCGGCGCATCAAGTAGGGAGAGATCGCGATAATTATGACAGCCGGTTTCGGAGATGGCCGGGCGGATACGATCCTCTCTGAGCAGTGCGCAATCTGTTCCTGACAGGCTTGGACCCGGCTAGTTTAGCGGGCATGGCGGCCGCAGTGGCGGTGACAGGGGAATATCCACCTCCGGGTGCGGGAGGCGGCCCGCCGGAGTTTCTCACGGGCCCTCCTGGCCAGGGGCCCCCTGCACCCACCGGCGGCAGTCCCGGAGAGTTCCTAGCACCTTCAGGTAAAACTTCCACAAATACATCGCGAGCTCACGCCTCCACCTCCATCTTCGCATTCTTTGTCTCTCTTTCCGCGCAATCCGACGGTCACAAACCATTCTCATACTCTTCAATCATGCCGGATGAAAGCGGACAATATAATAGTACTAGTCTTGATTCATCTCGAGTGCATAAGGTGGTGACATTGAGGGGTTGATTTTTCTTAGGTGGAGCACAGGGTAATCCCAGTGGCGGTGGTAACGGCGGCGGTCCAGGCGGTGGCGGCGGCGGAGGCGGGTTCCTAGAGCCGCACCAGATGCAAAGCGAAGGCCTGGCTTGGTAGTACGAGTTTTAATTCCATCCCTTTCATTCTGCGCCGATTTTCCTTTTACGACGAGATTTTCATTTGGTTCTTGAGAGAGGGATAAAGGAAAGATCGCTATAATCGAGCCGATCGTCAACGATCAGCTCTTCTTCTGTAAAATATGGTACGAGGGGTCGATCGACCGTTTTCTCTTCGTTCTTTCGCGCACGGTTATCGTTTATCATTATCAGGGTTATTGTCGTCAGCGCTTACGGCCGCGGCGGTCGAGGCTGCCGTTAATATTTTATTATTATTATTAATATTATTATTATTATTATTATTATTATGGAATATTATATATTATTATTATTATTATTATTGCATTATTAATTATTATTAATATTATTGTGTATAAAATTTCGAATGTCCTATCGTGTAATATTATACCCTCCCTGTTGATTACTTTTCGACGTTTTACTCTTAAGAGACACCCTGTAGATATCCGCTGTTGTACCCCGATGTGACGTACACACGAATACAGATGCGAGCGATTCGCGAAAACAAACACACGCACACATACACACAGGCTGACAGACACGTGACAATTCAGATTCACATCGTACACGTAAGTACGACATGGTACGCGTAACATACGACCCATCGGCAAACAGAGAGAAACAGGCATACAAACACTGACACACAAACACCCACAGACAGACAGAGACACGCAGACCCGCCGCACGCATGATTCTTACACTTAATGACGCTGTACTAAGTATCATTAAAATATAAATATAAATAGGAATGTGTATCCTGTAACTGTTAAGGCGGCAATCGATGTAAATATAATTTTCCTTTCGCTGAGAAGAGGGCGGAGACGCGCGCGCGCGGACAGACGTTGTCGCGACACCAGCAGTGACGACTTCTTCACTGTGTATGTAAATGTAACACCAATCGAACCGAGCTGAGGAGAGAGAGAGAGTGAGAGAGAGAGAGAGAGAAAGAGAGACACCGAGAGAATTGACAGACGCCGCCGCGATGCATACTGATTATAAATATTATTATAATAAACCACCTCGTATTTCCGTATACGGATCTGTGAAGTCTGTTTCTTTCGACGAACAACTCTCCCCACCAAAGACGAGCAGAAGCCGGCTCGCTCCTTTCAGTCAGCGGTATAATCTTCGCCCGGATGAAAGTAAGTATGAAAATATATATGTGTGTGCACCTCACTGCCTCCGAGAAATAAGTCTATCATACCTTCCAATTAGATTTTATCCCCGCAATCCATCTCAGCTCGGACGAAGCAATTCATCTCGACGTGGCAAGAAAAGTATTCAGGATATCGCGCTGCTATTCGAGAGTAGAGAGAGAAAATCTGCAAGCTTTGGATTAAGTGTCGGATTGGCACCTGCGGCTCTTCCCGATAAGATCGTGAATCCTTTCGAGCCCTAAATCGCTCCACGGGCGATCACATGTGTGCGAGGGGTGGTGGCCACCTCTGTGTGTGCCTTAACGTCGTTAGCGGGTGCAACATCGTTCTCCGCGAAGGGAGATTCGTTTTCCCGGACATCTGGTGAATTCGATTTTGATGTGTTTCTGCCCTCCGGGGGCTGTACGCTTCTTCTGGCCACTGGTGAGCTCGCTGCTCCCGTACACTCCTGACAGTCCCTCTGGGGGCAGAAACGATCCTGCCACCCCATGTGCTTCCTCCTCCTCTACATCGTCTATATACTATATATATATGTCATCAACCCAACAAGATCGCCGCTAGGAGTGTCTCTGAAGTGTCTATGTACACGAAACTCTCACCCTTCCGACCCCCTTTATTTTTCAAACGCTACTCGAACACGTTAGTCTAGACTCTAGACTCTAGCCTCTTCCCATTGGGGAGATACATCCTCACACAACTCAACCGTGTGATCGATTTCAAAATTCGCTTTTTAATCCCAGTCGAATCTAAATCATCCATGATTATGTCGGGGGAAGATATAAGTTTATCATTTAGATTTTACTGCGGTGCAAGAGATAGGATGCAAAAATGAGGATGACTGATGTTAAGACGATAGGATCTGGTTTCTGAGCTGTCGCACAAATCTCGGTGCGTTGGAGCGCGGAATAACTGGTGCGGCCCTCGTGGGAGTTTATCGTGGAATTTAAGCGAATGGAGAACCAGGCGCGTACAGCGTGTGTACATTGTAACAGGGCTTCAGAGGACGAAGGGTGCCGGTGTCGGCAGCGTTCCGTGTAATGTGTGTCCTGGCGGGATCTCTCGTAGAAGATCCGCCGGGAGATTCGACAGATGCGAGGCCGCCTCCGCGCTCCAGGAACTACCGCGGGGTTCCCTCGGGAGTCTTGCAGAGACAAACCGTCCCAGGGGTCCTCTGCCCCTACCCTGTTCTATTGCTCTCGTTACTAGAGAGAGATTCATCCTCCTCGCGCTCTCTTGAGCCATCCTATTACCGATTACAGTTGCAATCGAGATACTATTTTTAGATTCTCATCCAGTGCGGAAATCGTGCACTTCATATGCAACAGTATGACGTGCATTTCATGCAAGTTCTTTTTATAAAATCGTTGATAAAGTGGAGTTCCGAAGTTGTGGGATTTTAAAAGAAAGTGGGAGGACTTTGGGGGCGTTTGGTTTTGCTCGATGAATAAATATGCATGAGAGAGAGATTTCTGGAGGTAGCCGGGGGCGACATCGGAAGCAGCTCATGTTTAGGGGGCTAGTCGAAAGTTTGAAGGGACAGTGTCTGCGTGTCACAGTCGAACGCGTCGCGAAGACTCACGTGTCGGCGCACGTGTCGCGAAACGACCCCCGTCGGGCCAGCCCTTCCCGCTCGTCTGCTATCATTATGCAAGGAGGCCTTGCAAATCACGCCCAGCTTACTGTGCAGATTCGTGGGCCCCCCTTCCTGCTTGTCACTGGCTCGAATTAACGTAGCAAAGCTTCCAATTAACTCTCACTAGCATGTCGCGTGATCGTTGCTATTTTAGGTAGAAACCACTTTTGGCGCTTGGCTGTAATCGTTTTAGAATAGTACTGTTCTATTCCGGGATTTCAGTCGGCGCTGCATCAGTCATGAATTCCAAAAGCAGATTGTATTGCAATAAAAATGACTGGATCTTCGAGCAGGATAACATAATCTGTCGTGTCTCGTCCTCGGAGCACAGCATCCTCCTTCGGGATGCGTCACGGCTCGCACGTGTCTCCTCTGACTTGAAGGTAGCGTTCTTCGAAGTGTCGGCTCTTCCTCGAAGCGAGGGAATTCGTGGAGAGCGAGATCGAGCTGACGAGTGGTACAATGGAAACGTCGAGTAGCCGTTGTCGCCGATCGTGAGCTCACCGCGCGCGCGGATGAGGGACGTGTGTCCTCGCAGTGGTCCGCGCACTGTCGAGACTTATTTCCCTCTCGCTTCGAGCGGACAGACACGGCAGAAGCGTCGAGAACGACCTCCTGGTGTTCCGGCTGGCTTAGGCTAATCCGAAATCCGGATTACTCGTGCTTCAGCTGGTCCAGTCTTACAGGCCTGCGTCGCAACAACGATAGCTGTTTTTTCTGGAGCGGCAGTCACCTGCGTGTTGTAAACGTCGGGTGGAACGCCACGCTCCAACTTTAATTCCCTCTTGAGAAAGAGGAAGAGTGAGCGAGAGAGAGAGCGAGAGAGAGAGAGAGGGGCAGAGGTTCTCTCTTGTGGGACAGCTCGATCCTAATGTGGCCCTCGCCAGTCGTAAATATTAATGCCGATTATAACGAGTCGAGTATCGCACTACCAGTTTATGGGCGTGTGTGTATGCCTCTTCTTATGGAGCTCGCATTTCTCGACAGCAGGGCCCATTAATTCACTGGCTCATTCGCTCCTCAAGACATCGGAAGCCATTGAAGACATCAGTCGCAATACCCTTCGCGAGAGATATCTTGGTGCAAGGAGCAGCGGCAATGAAAGGTAAACGATTCCCTCTTCGTGCCCGTTTCGTTCCACTGCTGGAGCGGATGATAACATTAAAAAAGCAATGGTCCCCATGGCCTCTTAGATTCCCAGCCTCGAGTGGGAAGGGTGGCCCGGCTCGTACAGGCGTCTCTCTACCCTCTCGACCTGCTTATCGGTGTACTAGCACCCTCTCGCTAGCGAGATAAGTATTTGCTATTTAAAATACCAGCTCCCGCTCGTCGCGCGTGGGCCCCAAGATAAACTGTGCTCGAGGGTTACAGGGCTCGACAGGGTTGGCGGTGGGGTATCGGCGAGAGGGAGCCAGAAGAGAGAAAGAGTGGCCGCAGGCGCGCGAGAAAGAGGGCTCGATTATAAACCGAAGGCAGAGAAGGTTCGGTCAGAGAACACAGTGGCGAAGGGGACGCGGAGGCTGGCGGCGGAGGGTGGCGGAGTGTGCAGAGCGACGTGCACTGTGCCAAGCATCGGTAACGGCAACAGCAACGGCAACAGCAGCCACGGTGGTCCACCGTGAGGGTGGTTTATGGGGGGTTGTACCGGGTATTGTTGTATAAATAGGTTTGGCGAGTTAGGGGTTGCTACCCCCGAGGGAACTGCACATGTCCGCATCGATTATACCACCCCTTACCCACCCTTCTCGCTCGTCAGTCTGTCTCGCTTTTTCTGCCGCCCCGCAGAGGCCCCTCTCCGTCCGTTCACGAGTCTCTTCTCGATTCTCTGCCACAGGGGGTGGTTTCGACCCCCCACTGTCGTACGGCGCGCCTCTCGTTCTCCCTCGCACCGCCGAATCGATGGGCAGACTCGCTCGCACTTGTTCGCCTGCCACCGGTTCTCTGGGACTCTCTTGCAGAAGCACCCCTCGTGTATGGGCACGGACCGCTGCCTCTCCCTGCGGAGGCCACGGGCCACGGTGCTCGGTTATTTTCAAGCCATTTGCTTTGTAAACGCACGCAATCTCGACCAGTCACCCCCACCTCCCCGACTTTTCATCCGAAGGACCTTCGACCCCCCTCGCTGATATCGCCCAACCCCCCTTCACACGAATACTTAAAAATACCGGCTCGAATCGATGACGTGGAACGAGCGAATTAATCTGGATGAACAAGTAGATGATACCTGTTTATTCGAAGAAGTCTCGAAATATAGGAATGTATTCTGAGATCGATTCTCAATTAATGAGAAACAGAAGGAACAAATCGCAGAACAACCCTTCGTCCGATAGGTATAAACTGGGGTGAGATTCCAGGAGAGGAGTTCCCCTATAATTCTTTCATTCATATTTCTTCTTAAGTCCTTGGTGGGAGAGCGAGTGCCGGGCGTCAATTCGCCACCGGCCTCGGCCCTCTCGATTCTAAGGGTAGTAAGATGGAAAAAGTATCGGAGAGAAAGAAGATAGAACGGTGGCAGGCCAGCACAGACAGCAGGGTGACTTGCAAAGCGAGTTTTAATGCCGCAGGGGTGACTGGGTGAGCCTGGAAAATAACCAGCTCCCCCGGCAGCACACCTCGCCGGCTACAAGTGGTGCTGGCCATGATGAAAGCGCCACTTGACTCCTTACAATTCACCGTGAACCTCGCCGCCACCCGTTAGAATTTCCCGAGCATCGCAATCGGCGCGGCGGCGGTGGCGGCGGCGGCGGCGTGCACCACCCTCGGCCGCCCATCGTGTGTTCCACCCCGTGGACACCGGGATTCCACTGGCACCTGGCGCATGACAGAGTACACTCCAGTGGAATCATGGCCCGCTCTCCCATCTCGCCCACTGTCTCATCCCCCTTTCCCTCGATCACGATGTGTTACGCCACGTTTGACCTCCTGTTTTTATTAACAACAGCTACGATTACGCTCGATCGCCGATGACGACGCGATTCCTCCCACTAACCCTTTCTTCCCCTCTTCACTGAAATTCTCCATCGCTTCCGTGATTTTCACTCCCTGATTGAACCAACAGTCTTATCCCCTTTACAGAATCTATTGCCTTATCGTGCCTCCCGTTTTTTTTAATCCGTTTAGTTGTTATTTACACGAAGTTTCTAATTGCGGAATTAAGGACGATGATTAGTTTTCAGCGAAAGCGCAATAGTCTTAAATCGCAGTCGAGATTCCTCGTCTTATCAGAACAGGCTTTGAGTTATCGCGACAATCTATCGCGACGAGCGATTGGTAATTTCAGAACGCTCCGCTGCGGTCTGATTCCGCTCGCACTAATTGTGTTTCGTGTCCTCCTAATTGTGTTAGCGAGAGTCTTACACGGGATTAATAAAGTTTCCCGCTGCCGGCCGTGCCGCGTCTACGCTCACTGCTCCGCGAATATCTCTCTAGCGGAGAACCGGATTGTTCTCAGGTGTAAATTAATTTCCATTGGACATTGGAATTCTTTCGCGGCACTGACGTGTGAAAAGTAATCGCGGTCGAAGAACAAGAGCATATAAGCATTGGAAAGGCAACTGGAGCTCATTCGTCAAAATTCCCTTCCAAGTGTCAAGTGGGCCGATTCAGCGAAGCGGAGTGCGCTCAGATTTGTGTAACCAGCAACTATCATATTACGACAGTCAATATTAGCTTCCCCCGGTGGAATGGGACTGGTGGCATTGAGTCGGCGACAATTACCACGACCAACATGTTCCCGAGCAGTTATTACAATAATTTTTCTGCTTAGCTGGCGGACAATGGGAGGGTGGTAGCCGCGGGGTAGAAAACGTGGACGGGTGCTGCGGCGACATAAGGAAGGAAGGCGAGAGCGGAGCGGAGAGGAGAGGAGAGGAGAGGCATAGAGCCACTTATGGCGCGTGAACAACACCGGGGGGCGGGGGAGGCTTGTATTGCGGAGATATGCAGCCGGTGGAGGCGTCCATAAAGATACGCCCCCCATCTGTCCACCCTCCGGACTGTTCTGTCGGTTCATCCCTTCGCGCACCAACCCTCCTCGTCGGGCGAAGGCACGCGCGCTCGGGGAGGGTAAAAGAGGTCACGACGGGGGGCCTCCTCGAAACGGGGTTGTTTCTTTCAGGACTCTAACTCGTTTAACGTGACGCCGCCTGCACACACATTCGCAACGCACTCGCTGACACCCTGCTCGAACAAGCACCAGGGAACAGGTGTCCCATGGAAAGTGGGTGTTCCGACCTGGGCGCCGGGGGTGAATATCATATCGCCACTTTATGCTGCGTTATGGTAGCATTACGTCGCCAAGTAGGCGTGATCCGATTTCAAGCTATGTCCCGCTACCACTCTTTGATCGTCCCTTCCTCTTAACTCGTACGAGCGAGTTCATTGAGGCCAGTTCACCTCGGCTACAAGCCGATATATTGGAAGTTCGATCTTCGCAACACGCTCTCGCGCGCACACTCTATTGCACTGCCTCGAAATGAGTCAATTAGCGGTAGCGGTACACGGTATTCGGTGACGAGGAACATGTTCCAGAGTCGGCCGTTGCTTATCCCGGGCATCCGGCTATCTCTTAGCGTCTTCGAAAACCACAGATGATTATAGAAGTGTCCCCCTTCGGCTGGAATTCGCGGAGTGAGAGATTTCGAGGAACTCGGAGCGCGCGTGGAGCGAAGCGGAGGCCTGTCTTTCGAAAGTAGTGGCGGCCAGATGAATAGAGCTTACGGTGGAAGGATCGTTAGAACAATAGGGAGAGAGGAAAGCTGGAGAGGAGGCAAAAGAGGGAGCGCGCGTTATCCGATAGTGGTGTTGGTGGCGGGAGGGGAAGGAGAGGTCGCGAGGGAGAGGTGTGGGCGAGGGGAAGGAGAGGAAGAAAAAGTCGCGAAGCAAGGAGCAAGCGTATGAAAGAAGCGACAGAGAGAGAAAGGAAGAGAAGAAAGGAGAGGAAGCTCGGGGTGCGAGGGAGGAGAGGCTGGGAAACGGGGGTCCCGGCTGACCCCATGGCCCGGCACGTATGGGGCCCCAGACTGCTGGGCCCGACTCCCGTCCCAGCTCGCAGCTTCTACCAGAAGACTAACCCTGAAGAAGCGGGCTCTCCGTTCCCTCTTTCTTCCTTTCCGTTCTCCCGGTGCGTCCAGTTCTCTGTCCACCTGAAACCCACTTGGCTTCTCGCAGCCTATACTTATCCTCCTACTAATACCACCACCACCACCACCGTCACCGCCACCACCGCCAGCTTGACTCCCCTGTCCTCCACCGTTCTTCGAGTTACCTTATACTTATTGCCTCTGCTGGACTCCGGGGCCTGCCCCTACAGGGTGTGTTATTATTATCTGACATTATCTATAATTTCGAAGCGGCCAGGAAGCCCACTTAGGGATTGTGATAGCCCCCGTGATTAAACCACCCTCCCCGGCTCCTACCTCCACCCACCGATGTATCGCGGCTATGCACACCTACACGGGCACCCGACTACCCGATTGCCCTGCCTTACTCCTGCCCGCCCGATTCTACCCAATCCTCCTCCGTCGCTACCACCCGCTACAGCACCTTTCAAACTCATATACTTCTGCATTATGCACATATCCGACAAGAACGAATCAATAAACGAGGAAGATTGCTGCGACCACGAGGATCAGGTAGCGCGGCTCCCTGCCACATGGATCAAGCCCAGTCTAAAGGAATATTCAGTGGACGGTACTCTCCTCTTCGCAGAATCTCGCCGGGGGCGTTTGGTTATAAACGGTAGCGGAGTTCTGGGCGCAGCCCTGTTATTTTTTTCATTGACGGCACACGATTTGTCAGAAGCATTGCCTCGGAAGTGTCGCCGACCGAAGAGGAAGATAAAGAATCTTGTGGGTGTGTTGCTGCCGGTGTATCAGATCATAGCTGAAGGAGCCTGTACTCGAAAGTTGCGGCTCCTAATCGTACACCCCCGTTGGGCCTCCGATCGAGAGGAAGGAGGAAGAGGAGCCCGCTGGGGAAAGGGACAGAGGGATCCAACAGTAGGCACCCAGAGACTGGCCCCAGGACGCTACTTCGGTAATCGCCCTCCGATTATAAACCGAAAAAGCCGGAAACCACTTACGTCCGAGACCGTGTGGCGTTTATACGCCAGTTATGTCGGTGGAAGCACACCTCACCAACATCGACGGAATTGTCTTGCCCGCCGGAGGAGTCGCAGCAGACATAAACGTCGCCCGGGATCATTCTCGCTATAAAATATACAGCGATACTGTAGGAAGAAACAGTCAACCAAAGGATTGCAGTGATTGCCATTCTCTTCTTCGGGACCTTAAGCCGGATAATGAAAGAGGACAGAAAGTGTTAATGCGAAGAGTACGAAAGCCCGTTACAAGTTTTATTACAATGCCGAGACAATAACGCAGTGTTCGCTTGAACGTATATCTTCAAAGATGACAGTTTTTAAAGTCGCGATAGAAGTGCAGGAGTTTTCTAGTTTCTGAAGATGCACTCTTGTTTTCGTGCAATTTGTCCTTGGCTCATAAAAGGTGCTAATTTAGCAGAGCATGTCTGATCCATAAAGATCATCGTTGGTGGATCCTGGCAAGGAAAGGGCAGCCGGTAATAATCGAACATCCCCTGAGGGCGAAAGGCCGAACAGTAGGCGCCCAGGTCCAGCCCCAGATCGCTACCTCCGGTAATCGTGGGCCGATTATAAATCGAAAAAAGCCGGAAACCACTTTAGGCCTGAAGAGCCGGGTGGCGACCGCCGCGATACACAGGCTACGTGGCTGGAACCACACCTTGTCGCCAGTTCTCGTGCCTCTGGAAACTCGAGTTGGTGTCGAAGGAGTGGGTGTCGATGCATATCTATGTCCTGGACCCCTGCAGTTTCAAGGCACCCGAGTGTCTCGTTGGGGACCACTTATGGTGATCTTGTGGGGCCCGAAACTAGTGCTACCGTGCACGTGTATATCTCGTGTCGGGGACGGATCTACGGCTGGAAGGTGCTCGATCGATCCTCCCGATTTATGAGCGGCCGAACCCTGTCAAAACAGATCGACAGAGTTCTCGCGCGCGCGCGCGCACGCGGACGATCGCCGCGCCGTTTCGCGACCAAGCTCCTCTCCCCGATGTAACAAATATCGGCCCTTCTCAGAAGAAGAACCTGTCTTCTTCTCTTTGCCGGCTGTCTGACGTCTGACAAATTGCGCGCTTCGAGCCCTCGCTGCGTTCTCTTTTCTCTCTTCATCGGGGTTCACCTTTACGCCGCACTTCCTGGATTTTGATCTTCCTCACCTTGAGCCCCTGCACCTTAGCTATTTCTACTCCTCATAATAGACGGATTACAGGGAGGGCTTGAAGTTGGCTGCTTAATAATTCGCGGTGCATGACGATGACGAAGTCCCACGCGCATGATGGTCGATCCTAGGAAAGGGGGATGTGGGTGAAAGAATGGCGAAGTAAGTGGGAAGGGAAGGGTAGGAAAACAGACGTGCGGGCAGGCAGGCAGGCGAGTAGAGCAGGAGTACACGGCCGAAATCATCGAGAGACGACGTCGAAAACACGCGAGCCTCGCGGGTACCCACGTGGAAACGTCATCGGCAGCTGGGTTCGGGCAGGGGCCCTTTCAGGGGTATATTTTTGCCAGAGTTGGGAGGGAGATGGAAGGGAGTAACGGCAGTCAGTCGTTTCGGGTGAGCGTGCAAGCGCCCCCAAAGCCGCCCCGAAGCGCGACCACCAAACCCTGCGGAGCTTATTTCACGAACGACCGGCCACCCTACTCGACTCTGTCTCTCCGCACACTTCCCACCCTCCCGCCGCCGCTGTCGCCTCGCCGACCTGCAACCCCCGCCTGGCCACGCGAGAAAAAGAGAGCGAGAGGGTGGCTTATCTTAGCCTGCCCAGGAACCCGAAGGTCCCGCTAGAGAAATGAAACTCAATCATCTATACTGGGTGTACTGCGTCCTGTCAAAATTAAGAACGTCAAAATCCGTCGGATCATTCCAGCCCGAGATTTTCCAGCGCTATCTTTCGACTTCGACGTTTATTCATTTTTTCTGCAATTCAAAAGCTTCCTCACTGGCAGGTTATAGCGCGGGAGTAAAGTGCATAGTGTAGGAGACGGCTATTCTGCTACGCGCACTAGATTGGCACCGATCACAGAGAGCCTATACAAAAACTTTTCTATGTCTGTGCTCTGCTGATAGCTATTGTTGTAGGTTTAGGAGGTCCGCTTTTCGTTTCGAGGCAAACTGAATTCGTGGCTCGCGTGAAAAATGGTCTAACGAAGTCGCTTGAGCTTCTTCCACAATGCGCCAAAATACGCAGTCAATTGGAGGGCTTCGACACCCAGTATAGGATACGGGGGGGTTGAGTATGGAACGGGGGGGAGCGTTATCTGTCGAGTCCCAGGCTGACGGGGTTCGCCCTTCGGGAATAACGCGGAGATAAGCACCCCCGTAGCCCAGTCCGGCCGCCCCGGCATACCCTGCACCACCGAGGTCCTCCGACTATGAGAGATGCAAAGAGATCTTGATACGAGCCTCGCTCGTCCTCTCTCCCTCTCCCCCGCCCCTGTATCAGCCCCTGTCTCGGCTTCTCTCTTTCTCGCGCCCTTGCTCAGCATCCAGCGTAGATACGGCCACCCCTGCTCTACCGGAGCTCCCCGGTAACTTATGAGTCAGATTTATCTCGTCGACTGGTGACTGATCGTCCCCACGAATTTCCAAAGTTCGGGGCCTCCGCCTCCGCAGCCACCGCTCACTCCGACTCCGAGAAAGTGCGAGACTTCGCGAGCAACTCCGACTCTCCTCTTGACGCAATCCTGTCTTCGCCGATACCCCTTTTGTCTCTTCGATTGCCAATAATTCCAGCCGCGACCAAAGCAGATAGTCTGACGTAGGAAGTATTGTCTTCGAGCAAAGAGCGTCTTGGTTGATTGCAATATTCAGTTGGAGCGAAAGTGTTTAAACGCGAATGGAAGCGTCTTAACTCCACTGTCATTGAACAGTAGTCAGAGTGGAGGTTGACGTTTTAGGGAAGTATTAATTTCGACTGATCGCTGACTGGGTCCAAGTTGAAGGTTCGGTAGCAGGTGGGCGCATCGATGATCCATGGGCGTCTGGCTCTGCTCTCCGACGGGCTTTTCGCCTCGTGACAGGCGGTGCGTGTCCGTGGCCGGACACCAATAAACGAGCGTAAAACTCGCCGAGGACAATGCAATCCGAGTGCGTGCGTGCGTGCATGCGGTGTTTGGGAGGCAGCGATTCTCTGCGTGCATTAGTGGACACCGTGTCGTGCTCGAGCGACGCTGGTTTCACCACGGGTTATAGGGTGTAGACGATGCCGGGCCCGTCGCACGCATGAACCCGCTTAATCAAGTGGAACTGTCTGCTGACTGTCTTCGGGATCCACAAGACAGTCTGGACTGTCAGCAGATCTTGCCTTAGTGATATCCTGCAGGTGGCATACTTTTTTCCCTTTTAATCCATTCGCCCTTTAACTACGCCACACAGTACTACGAGATTTTATTAGTGAACGGCCTGTTAGCCGCAGAGATTTTAATGGTAGGAAATTTTTCCAAAAGACTGGACAAACCCAATCGATTCGAACGGGGCAGGAACAAACCGTGGCTGAGATCTGGTTTGACTGAAACGGTATCAATGCGAAACGGCTGGCTTTGAAGTCAGCCTGCTGTTACGATTCTTCTGCACTTGGCTTCACCCCTGCGCTGTATTAAATGATTCGCGAGCCATTAGCTTCAGTCTACACATAAAGTAAATGGTTGGAGGGCGGGTCGGGGAAAGGAGCCAAGAGAGCCTCATGAATTCGGGCAACTATTCGCATTGCAGGCCAGCAGGCTCTGGGTCCCCTTCGGTTATTCGGGGCAGTTTACAAGCGCTATCGATAAGAGCGATATGCCGGCTTCTCGGCTGGCATGTCAGATGCCGGATCAAGGTTCCCTCCCACACGTGCATCAGTCGTTTCCACGAAAGCGATCGAACTTTTTCGGGCAGGCCGTCATCTGCGGCATGGCTCAATCGGGGCCGCACTCCGGATCTCCTTTCAGTCGAGATCCCTTTGCATCCTGTGTCCAGGGGAATCGGCGCGGAGTATCGATAGCCGCGAATGAAGACAGATGGTCACCTAGGAGAAAAGGCAAGGGAGAGTGCGTGAGACGAGGGCCGCTCGGCGTGTGCCAAGACTCGAAGGCCGAAGGAACACGCGGTCAGGGTGGCGGCGGCGAGGCGGTAGAAGAAAGGAGAGTTGCTCGCCGAGCACCAGATGACAGAGCCATGACCTAGGAAATCTCACGAGCACGAGGAAGCGGAGCACCAGAGGCATACGTCGGACAAGGCACTGAAAAATTGATGTTCTCGTGCCGGTTCCACCCCCGAACGAACCGCCGAAGGGGTGGCTGGCCAGGAAGGGGGGGAAGGAGAGGCGGCAGGGCGATCAAGGGATCGAAGAGGAGGCGATGAGACCAGCTCGAGAAGAAGACGGCATGGTGGAGTTGGTGGTGGTGGTGGTGAAACACGATGACTAGCGATCCGTTCTCTCGAGGTCGGGGCGGCAAAACTTCAAGGACCTTCGCGAAGGCCAGAAACACTCGCTTGGCCCCCTAATTATCACTACAGGGGTTCCCCTTTCGGGCGCGGGGCCTCTTCTGGTACAAAACTGCTCGGCAGGGGTTCCGCGCGAAGCCCCCTTTAACTTCCCCACGCACCTTCTCTTCCCCTTTCTGTTTCTCGATCGACCCACAAATATCTTTCTCTATCCCTACATCGGCGCGCATGCTGTTTCACTCGTTTACTAATATTTTCCTTACCGGCCGCCGGCCCCACTGGCAAGTGCACCTTGGGAAACAACTTCTTCATAATTATCGAGTACTCATCTCCTTCCCAATAGCCCTAGCCCATGTAAGAGCATCAATGCGAGATGCGCTTGACTCTACATATAGTTACGAGCAGCCTACACCCACTTGTTGGAGCGAGCAAGTTTATCAACTCGGTAAATTCTACAAAGCAAATAGACCTCTGGAATTCTCGCTGTTTATTACGAGATTCTTTTTACCGGAGTTTAACAACTCAAACGGTAGTTGCTTGGTCCGACGAGAACTCATAGGAGCCCCTCTCAATCACTGATAGAAACAGAAGCTGGAGTATGTTGCAGGGTGAGTGCAAATCGAGTATTAATCGAGCAAATACGGAAGTCAGAATTCGATTGCTATTTCCGAGTGTGGAAGGAAGCACGAGGAGGGGGGCGCTGTGTAGGAGCACTCGTGGCTTCCTTTGGAGCGTGACCCTCCAGTGCGCCGTCGGCGGGCAATCCCAAGAGCGTCGAGCGTGTCACGATCGTGGCTCTGGGTGGGAGGGTCGAGCCATCAACAAACAGAGTGTAAGACCATTCCTACAGGGCGACGCAACTCCATACAAATCAGCAGTTCCGTACTGTCTGGCGCACGCATCCAGCAGAAACGCACCCTCCCTCCTCGATCCGACACTTGGTCGGCTCACAGGAGCTATAACATGCTCTTCTCGTGGCCAGGGGTTGCTGCTCAGGGTGGTTAGCTTGATCGTCGATGTTTTGCTCCTGCCAAACTCGAGCGAGGGTGGCGTGCACCGCCGTTGAAGGACGCCTGGCGGAGCAACGAAGGGAGGAAGAGAGTGTTCCTCGAACGAGTACGAAGTAGAGCCACACACGGGACAGGGGTGTCGTCGGAAGATGGAAGAGGGTGAAGCGGAAGGCGCTTCGAAGGAGAGTAAACGAAGCCGAGGTAACGGGAGCGAGCAGGCAAGCAGGCTGGCAGGCAGGCAGGCAGGCAGGCAGGCAGGTCGAAGGAGAGGGTGAGAATGTTAGTCGGTGGTTTGTGGCAGCTAAACGACTCGGAGGCAGCCAGTTCTGCCGGCAGGCTCTGTTGTGGGGTGGAAAGCGTCAGAGAGCAATAGCGCAGCGCGCGCCATTCCCACGTGCCGTTCCTCGCCGCGAGGGCAGCCTGTGTCCTGTATCGCGTGCGCGCTTCCAGCACCTATACGTGCAGGCGTCACTCTTGAAAGGGAATGGGATTAGTGAGGGGGTTGGCGAGAATGGGGAGGAAGAGGTCGCCTGGCCTGGCCGGGCCGGGCCGGACTGGGGACGGGCGGTGGGTGGATGGTGAATCCGTGGATGATTGCAGGGCCGGCCGCGTGACGGTAACTACTGGGGCTTGCCATGACGGACAGCTACCCACTGCACCCCCGATTGCGCCCTCACGGCACACGACTGCACGCTGCTACCGCCACGAGGCTGTCTCTTTAGAGAACTTTACTCCTATTTTCTGCTGCTTTTTCTCTCGCTCACCCTCGCGCCGAGGGATAGTGCGATCGCTGCTCCTATCTCCCTATCTAGCCGCTTCTGTCGAGCGGCGGCGGCGGCGCCGCCGATCGTTTTACCGAGTGAGTGACGTGACACCTTGCATGCTCGACCCTGTTTGCTCGGATGGCCTCACCGACAGGGACGAGAATTCCCTTTGTTGCGTGGTAAACGTTAAACTGACGTTTTTGTAAGCCACCTTTAATCTAGAGTCACCCACTCCATTATCGGTCTTAATCTTTCGACGTAATGTCGGCGGCAAGAGTAATTAGAGTGCAAGGGCACTCGATCTGGCCTAGTACGGAGTAAAACGCTTCCCTTAATAGTATGTAGATGGTGGTGGCTCTGGCAAAGGGCTCGAGGATGAGAGGAGGAGATGACGTTTAGCCATCGATTATTATCAATTACCGTACCCACCGTGATCGCGATCGGGAACTCGACGGCACGATCATTTCCTCGCCGAGACGGACAGCTCACCTGTAACAATAAGGAGCGACTGCAGGAGGCGGCGAGGCGCTGTTACGCGATTTCGAGCGAACGATAGATAATAGATTTACCCCCCGCGAGGATTTCATCATCGCGGCGATGATGATCATCGTGATCTCGGGGCCGGCTGGTACTCCTGACACCTCGAGCGGCGGGCAACCGCACATTGCGTTAAATTGAATTTCCTGTAATATGATAATGTTATCATTACTCCTTCCTTAAGGAAGACGAATGACACGATTAATCACGCTAATCAGGGACCGTGCGCACCGAGCTCACTAACATGATCTCGTTCCAGTATTAACATAAACATATTGATCTTCCGCGGTATGATTTATCGTGAGATAATATAAGCGACGTGAAAGCCCTCGGTTTTTGATCCTTTGACGAAGAATATACTATAAATACACATTAGGTTCTTCTCCCTGCGTCTTTTTGTCCCACTTATCACCGACTATTGAAATCTGGTGTACTCGTTGATAAGTGATTAATTTGATTCATCCGAAATACGAGAGATTGAGTGTAGAAGTGGCAAAGTGATAAAAGAGTGGGCTAGCGGCCCGGGTAGGTCGGGCCAAGCCGATGCTAATTCAGTGGAATTATGCGTGCGGCCTTGGCCAGGTGGAAGGATCAATCCGGGTGCGATCGGTTTTGATGAAGCACCTAGACCTTCGGCATGCATGTTGGGATAGCCGCTAGTGCTTATAACTATAAGAAGAGGAGAGTGAAGTTCCGGCGATGTCCGTGGAATCTTAATGGGGTGGGTAGCGCAGCCGGCGAACCTGCAGGCGTACAAGAACGCTCGTCCTTAACCATCTTTAACAAATTGCAGCGGGCAATTGCATTGACCGACAAGGGGATGTGTCTGGGGAGTCGTGTACTGTTTTTCTTCATCATGTTCACGAACATCTCGGCGAGGACTCGCGCTGATCGCGCGTTACCACCCTCCGCTCGAGCTAAGTACCAAAGTGATTAGCTCTGCAAGTACGCACGCCTCTCTCTAACCAGCAATGTTTGTTTTGCCGAGCGCGACAAAGTTTGTGCAAAGCTATTGATTGGCAAACAGACATCGATTGGGAGAGGAAAAGTGAGCAGCACGGGGAATATAGGGGCTGGCCAAAGCGGGGTGGAAAAAGAGCAGGATAAATTTTCCGGTGGCCTTGCGCCCGCTATGATGCATTCGATTTGCACCTTGTGAATCAAGCTTGACGAATAGCCCTCTGAAAAATTCAGCAGCGGTGGCGGCGGCGGCGGCGGCGCTCCCGCACACACGTGTATGCCACGGCGTGCACGCGCGCGTGGAAAACACACGTGGCGAGTGCGCGTGATGCACGCAGCAGCACGCACGCACGCATGCGGCCTCCCGGCCACATTTCCAGTAGGTAATCAGACGTACCGCAGGGGTGCGTTAACCTTTCGATCGCAGATTCCCAGATTGCAAACACGCGAGAATAAATCTGGCCGTACAATTTTTACATCATCGCCGGCGCGCCCCGCGCGCCCAGCCACCCATTGACCTTTTTATCGCGGATAACCACCAATCATCGTGAAGCTCGAGCATTTTTAGTTCGAAAAATGATGCCGCGCCTCCGGCCAAATACGAAAAACAACGCACAAGGGATGTCCTTTTTTCTCTATATTAACACCATCAATTATAACACTCTTTATCTTATCACGAACCACCCAATACGCTTGCACGGTTTAAGGCAGAGCGCACGTGTTACGCAGCGTGCGTAAAGAGCGTGAAATAGACGGGGCATAGTGGATCGTGGGCGGAATAAATCCAATAGTTGCACCCTTTCCACCCCTGGGCGATCGAGCCCCTAAGTACGATGGGATTAGCTCGAATTCGGTCAGACACAGTTTGGCCGCCTTGCAGAACACCGTGTGCAATCAACTGGTATTCCATCTACATTTATTCCAGCGCTTTTCGCTCTTAAATTAAAACCATTGGAGACAAGATTCTTTTCGGCGACCAATCTTCAGCAATCGTTTTTTACCAGCAGCGGTATGCTGTTCTTGTACAGTGATTGCACGGGGGCGAGGGTGACAGGTCAATTGGTAAAAAGTATCTCTGGAGGAGAAAAGAGAGAGGAGAGAGGGAGAGAAGAGAGGGTGGGCTTAAGAGAGCGAGGCAGGTAGAGTGTGGGTGTCGATGCGATAAGTAGGGTGGCGCATGTTGTGGCGATGGGAGGCCGGTGGTTGCAGGATCGGCGGGTGGCTGGATGAGAGCGAGAGAGGGCCGCTTGTCGAGTAGGCGAGTAGGCAAAGAGGAGCATGTGTTGCGGCTTTCCATAGGGTCGCCCGGTGGCGGGTTGGAGGATGCTGTCCGCGCGCGCTGCGAGAGCACAGAGCACGCGGGTTCCCCGTTCCTCGTTCCTCGGGGAGGGGTTGCTCGGCCAGAAGAGGGCAGTGCGGGACGGCGAGGGGTGGCCGTGGGGCTTTAATGAACCAATTTAAATGCATGCGATGATCAGTTGGCCTCTGAGCCCTCTTCTTCTTCTTCTGCGGGCTCTTTCGACGACGACCAGCTACCTTTACACACGATAGGCCACGCCACACGACACACGCTGCTGCCTCCTAGGACCCTTCATCCTCGCTCGCTCGCCCGCTCTCGCGCGCGCCTTCGGACCCGCGACCACCCTTTCGCCCTTTTGTCCTCCTCCCCCAACCCCTTACTCGGCCCACTTCCTTCCCTATCATTCCTCTTGCTCTATTTCATCCCGCGTTTCGTTTCATCTCCCGCTCTCAACCTCCCTGCTCGTTCGCCGCCACGACCCTTTCTCCATCTCCATTTTTTAATGAAATCGAAATTACACCTGGCCTCGCGCATGCTCGCGAGACCGTCCACCGAACACACTCTCTGTTCTTGCGAGCAGAGAGGGTGAGAGGGAGCGAGTATGAGAGAAACAGACCACGCGCTGCTTGGTACCAGGGAATGAGCCTCGGGCGACAACCTCAGCCCATTGGAATGGTGTTAACCCATCGCAGAGAGATCGGCCAGATAAAGGTTTCCTATCCTGGGAATCGACTCGCGCGGATTTCCCGCTGTCTCTCTGCCCATTCTACACATTCTCCGTGATTATAGGCAGGTTGCTAATGCGAATAGGTAGCCGCACCACGGCCTTGATTAGCCGCGCGGTATCGAGCTGCTCTCATCTCCGGCGTGCTTCTCTCGCCTCTCGGGACTTTCACCACGAAAGTATGCACCGCTACTAGTCGCATTCGCCGTCGCCGAAGAGTCATTGGGGAGTGCTCAGGATCGAGTTAATTCGAGCAGAGTCTACCAGGCCAGGCTGATTATACCGTTAATCGTAAGGCTGATGTCCTAATACCAGGCTGGATTCGATTTGACAAGCGTCTTTGTTAAGAGGCAGCAAAACGGAAGCGGCAGACGAAAAGCCTGTGGTTAGAGCGGTGGGGGATCGGCGTGTATACCTGCGAGGGCTTTCGTGCAGTCGACGATTGCAGTGACAAGACGACCTGACACCCCGTAAAAAGGACGACTGGCCTCCTCTTCCGCGTGGACCCCCTAGGATGCCGATGCCACGGCGCGCCGTGTTCGTCAGCGTCGAAGCTCGTCACGCTCGTCTTTACTGGCCCATCAGTGTCAGTCGATCGGCTAATAATCACTTTATGGAATCCCCCGGCTGCCAGGCCGACGCGGCTACTGCTTAAGTTTCCGCCGCGACCAAGCCAATTACTTGCGATTACGCTTCTAAGCGTACGAGCCGCTGTGTCCGTGAAAATGACCGATTGCGGGAAAGAGCAACGAGCGAGCGAGACGCACGACTGGAAGATATACACCGAGAGGAGTACGTAACCCTGGCCAATTGGAATCATAGATGAAATTTACCTCGCGCATTTCTGCACCCGAGGATAATTCCTTGTGACAAGCGGATGAATCGAGAATAGCTTAATCATTGACTGACTGCGCGAGCAGGCTTTCGGCAGGTGAGAAGAGCGCAGGATGAATTGGCATTGAAGAGTGTCGGGTGGTAAAAATCCCGTGCGAAGCGGTCGACCCACTTTCCCCGGTTGGCGGGGGATTTCCGCTCCGGCGAGATGTCGTTTTTCGATGTTGGGGGGGGAAAACGCGCGTCGTCGCCCGATCGCGCAGCTTCATTTCTATCACGGAAGTTGGCGGAGAGGTATGGACATGTATGTATGTATGTAGGCACACAGGCAGTCATGCAGCCGAGCAGGCAGGCAGGCAGGCAGGCAGGCAGGTACAGGCAGCCGCGCAAACAACAACAACAACAGGCGCTCGTCACCGTCAGCCGCCTGTCGAAGCGACGTGTTTTGTCGATAATCAACGTCTATGGAATGCGTAATCGAGTGCGAGCGCTCACTCGCTCGCTCGCTCGCTCGCTCGCCCGCCCGCCCGACCGGCTGCGCTACCCACTCACGTTTCGAGCTTCAAAATGCTTCCATGAAAATTTGCTGCGCCTCGCTATCGCACCGACGAACCTCCCGCTCGACTCTCCCGAACCACCACCCGCCCTCCAACTCCCTTCATTACTCTCGCTCCCTTTATCTCAGCCAAGAGAACACTTTTTCTCTCTTCCCTCCCTCTCTCTCTCTCCCTCTCACTCTCTCGCTTCTGCCAAGTCTGCCATGGCCCCGGGAAAACTTGCACCCGCCGCGCTGATAGAAGGATATTTCCGCCGCTGTCGTACCTAATTCCGCCATCCAAGTAAATTGCTGCGCTACCGAGAAATCCGTCTCTCTTTTCCCCCATGCTAGCCAGCCAGCCAGCCTGCCTGCCTGCCTCGCTTGCTTCCTTGCCCCCTCACCACTCCTGATATTGTTACAAACAATTTTAATGACTTCGTCCGCGCTAGCGAAACTTTACCCATCGTGCATCTGACTGGCTCTGATTCGTCCAGGAGTGAATTTCTATTCGAGTGATGCTTCCCGAGCATCCGCATCTCATCCGGGAAGCGGTGGACATTGGAAACGATGTGATTAAGAAGAGTTTCAGGGAATGTTCGAAAGAGGAACGAACCGGCAGAGGAGCATCGGGTCCTGTGGGAGAGTCAGCAAACTAATTAGCGTTAGGAGGCGCGTTTCTTTGTGATTCTCGAGCAAGCGGTTGATGGTGGCGAATGCTCGCCGGGAGCTCGCTCGTGTTCTAGGGTCGGGTCAGGGGGAGGCGGACTTTTCGCCCAGTGGCTGTAGCCCTGCAGCGCGGCGCATCTCGCCTCGTGCAAAGTCACGCCGGTGAAATTTAGTGCCCCGCCACTAAATTTCTCAGGTATTCCAATATATTCCGTGGTGCGTATCTACCTGTTCCGCGCCTCCTCTCGCTCCCTCCTCGCGCCGAGCTTCTTCTTCGTTTCTTTTACCCTATGTCTCGCATATCCCGATCTCTCGCTCCCTCTCACTCTTGTTCGGCCTTTTTCTCTGTGTGCCGGCCGGCCGGCCGGCCTGCCGGCTGCCTCCTCTTCTCCACGGACGCTCGCTCGCTCACGTGAGACGAGCGTTTGTTGCACACGCTCGACTTTAAAAGAAAAGGCACAAGATGAGGATGGGCGTTCCCAGCGGAGTTATTAATGGCTTTGACTTCGTTGCTATGGATATCCATAAGTCTTTGGCCCGCGAGAGGATAAGAGAGAAGGATGCAGAAGGGTAGCGTCGACGGCCGAGAGAGGAAGAGAGAGGGAGAGGAGAGGAGAGGCTGGGAAAGGAGGGAGCGAGATGGAGAAGACAGCGGCGGGCAACGCGGTCTTCTTCTCCTGGACCTCGGACCGCTGTGCCGCGGCGAAGGACGTGAAACACGAGAAAAAGGCAGGGAGATGGGAAAGGGCAGACGAAGGGAGGTGCTGCTACGCGAGATCGCGTACTAACGCGGCCAGCAGCAGCAGCAGCAGCCGGCTATAGCATTTTTTTCGAAATGCACACAGGTTCGTCTAGCTGAAATATGCGCCGACGAAAATCTCATCTGAGTAGAGTGGCGCGGGCTACCGGGCCTCTTCGCCGTCGGGCACACGCTCCAAACGTAATAACTATAATTAGCAAAACGCGAGGAAGCGCGCTAATCAGTCGGGAATAACGTTGTCATTAATCCTGGCGAAGAGGCTGAGTAACGGAAAGAGTGAGAAGCGCAGTGCCACCGAGAACTTGTGGACAGTCGAAGAATATGAATATGGCATGACGATTACGTAACAGGTTTGTAAGAGTGAGGTCTTAGGATCGCCCTTCGCTAATAACCGGATAGCAAAGATACCTCCGGGAGTGTGCGAAGATCGGATGCTGGAGGAAAGAAGCCGGGGGTGACTCCCACATTGACTCGGCCGATCGGCCGGTCGGCCGGCTGTCCGAGCGGAGATTCTCGAGATGGTACGGTCAGAAGTCTATGATTGCTTGGCCGCGCGCTTTCCCATCCAGCTTGAAATCAAAGAAACCGATAAGGAGCGTTACACCACACGCTGGTCAGAGGTGTGGATTCTTTACGAAGCGAGGCGAATCGAGAACCCGTTTGGAAGGCGATAGAGAGAAGGAGAGGCCTCCTGGTAGACCGCAGTGGCGCGCGTATTCGAGAAAACGGGATTGCTCGTAACGCCTTCTTCGCGGTGTAAGCAGCGATAAGTGTGAGTAAACATAATAGCAGATGGAACGTCCGCAAGCACGCCGAGGAAGCAGCCAGCCGCTCCTTCTTCCACTTCTCCTCCTCATTCTCATACTCTTCTTACTTCTTCTTCTTCTTCCTCCTCCTGTTCTTTTCGCGGGGCCGAACGATCACTGAGCAGCGGCGATTTCACGTGCGAGTAGTCGGCTTGATCGCACGAAAAAGCCTGAGAAGAAAGACGCGTGCGAGTGGAGTATGAGTGCCGAGCTGCTGCACGGAATAAGCTCTCGTGTCAGACTGTCTTCGATACCTTTTCGTGAATCCGAGCGACGTATAGGACATCTCCTGTTAGGAGGATTCTGAGTCGGAGGATTTCCCCGGGATAATGGAGTCGCCGGGAGAGAAGGCATCTTTTTACTTTACAAGCTGAGAGGCTCGCAGTCATTTCGCTGAAAGTAGAACGAGGGCTTCCGGCGACAGGAGACAGTATTGCCAGAGAGCGTTATCGTGGCGACGGAACGCCATTAGGGAATCCCTTGAAAAGGTGGCAATAATAAAAAGACTCGTTGGCCCCGCCAGCAATGCCATAGGAACGAAGGACGAACTTCGCCTCGGTTCGCGGCAATGGAAAAGAAAGTCGGCAGAAAGAAAGGAGAAAGGAGAAACTTCACGAGGCTACAATCTCCCCGCGCCGCACGGATTAAGAACATTATGGTCCATCCCTGGTAGAAATTGAGTCGGGCAACCCGGTTACTGGTTGGGCCCCGCAGTAGGGAACGATCGGTCAGATCTCCTCAAATCAGGGCATCCGGGCCCTCACTCAAAACAACTCAAGATAACCAGACTGGACGATCCTTGTCCAGTACCAACACTTCACAAAGCGGAATTGGATTCTCACACATTTTTATCCAGTTCCGCAAAATTTTATGCAACTGCATAAATTTCTTCGACTAAAGGTGTCCATTTATACCCCGGTCAGAACCTGGAATCAATATCTACCAGAGCTTCCTATCAACTGTCAGGAAACTTCGGAAGCTTATCGCTTCATTAGTCGCCCTCCGCCATTGATAACAGTAATGAATCAGTTGCCTCATTCAAACCCATCTCACTCCAACACATCAATGAGATCCCGATTATAACTCGGCATTTTTCCGAGTCCGATCGGTGCTAGAGTTCATTATAAGGCCGAGAGGTAGATCGCCAGTGGCGCATTGAACTCGTGGGAAATTCGTAGGACCTGTCGGTGCCTGGACTCCCCGCCTTTCTAAGGTGGTACTTAATTATCGGCCGAAGTATCTGGTCCATCAGAAAGATGTGGGATATTCTCTGTTGGGTAGAGATCAGGCTACTCTTGGCTAGTGTTCGCACGTGGCGCGATTACGGGGCGCATTCCAAGGGCTGAGGAAATCCGGCGAAAACTGAAAAAGCCGCGATCGCGCGGAAGAAAGAAAGCGAGAGGGAGGGACGGAGGGAGGAAGAGAGAGAGCGAGAAGGGAGGAGGAGGAGGCAGTGCTGGACCAGGGCTGCGGAGAGTTTGGCGTAATGAAAGAAAAAGAGAGAGAAAAAAAGGAGCAGCAAATTGACCGCTGCCAGCGGGAAGCCCGGCGCGACGGGGAGTCCCCTTTGCCCAAAAAATCGTCCGTCCTCCTTCATCCCGGCGCGCTCCTCCCGGCGAACAGCATCCACCTTCTGACTTTTTCCTTCCAACCACCGGAGCGGTTCCTTCTCGCTCGCCTCGTCGCTCATCTCGAAGCGAGACAAATGAGCGGCATCCGTCTGCGTCACCTGTCCGTCAGAGTCCGTCCGTAACTTTTGACTCCAGGCAAATCGACGCGCGAGAAATAGGGAGGAAGAGCGAGAGCGACGGAGAAGATGGCAGAAGGATGGGAAGGAACGAAAACGGACTTTTTATGGTCCAAAGTCTCGGCGGTGACCCGCGGAACCTACCCCGTATTGTACGAGATTCGCCGGCGGATCTTCGCCGAGCATATCCTACATTTATGATGCTCGCTCGATTAGAAATCGAGAGAACGATGGCTCTATTGGACGATCGGATGTACGAAATAGTGGAGGAGCGAGGCGTAAATTCGAAAAGTTGGAGAACTTACTTACCAGCCTCAATTTAAGTTGGAAAGTCATATTGGGGGCGACGCATTATTCCAACTATATGTATGTATACGTACATAATGCAGCCCGGACGAACTATCACGGGGAACAGATGAGTTCCGCGTCCCAGCGTGCAGGATGGCGTGTGAAAAACGCATTTCGCATTCGCCCGCGGCCAACTAATAACAGGACTTCTCGAAAGCGTGAGGCCACGCGGGACAAAGTTCTTCTCGCATTGCATTACTGTCGAGTGTACAAATATGATTTGCATTATCCGATAGCCGGCCGCTGCTCCTCGCAATCCGCCGGAGAAAATAGTCTGCCGAGCAGGAGGCTCTCTCGCGCGCGCTCTCTCAAGAGTGTCGCGAAATTGCGTGTGCGAGAGTCGTCGGGGCTTTGCATAAATCGGCCGAGAGATCGAGATCGAACGCCTTTTCGCGACAGGCTACGCTGAGAAAAAGGAGGCCAGACTTACACTTGGCTGTGGGTACGTGCAATGCTTATCTTATGGTGTATCTTTCAATATGCGCGTGCACGAGCTTGTAACATATTTCACGGGCAATGCTTCCTAGAAGCGTTTGATAAGGAACAAAGTGTGCCTGTTGTCTTATCATCCGGCCTATCTTTATGAAGCCGACCACCACTGTGATGAGGGATTATTTACGCAATGCGCACCCCACTCCTTCCTCCGCCAAGATTTTTCCACATGTTCTATTTAATTGAACATCCCTTCCGCATTGTATCGATTAATTCGAATCCAGTCGAAGAGATAAGAATTCGCTTTGCTACCGATCTCCTGTTAGATGTAACATAGGATCCAGCATTCGAAGGGTCCAGGAACTAGAATCCTTCCTAAGTGAATAAGACGAGAGGCCGGATGGTGCTGAGATTAAAATCTGTGCGGGGCTGAGGTGTGTCGCCCGGCCCATTCAAAAGTGCATCCGGAATTCATAGTAGCTCCTCCCTGCTCCTCCACGTGTCACGAGCTCGGGATTAGATGAGAGGAGGTTCGCCGACATCCTTCCAAATTACACTGCTATTTTTACGGGTCTGGCTCAGCTGTGTCCTGAAGATAGTCTCCGAAAATATAGTTCAATATCCTTGCTCGCAACATAACAATGTCCCATGAGTCACATCGGCAAAACAAATTCGATGATCCTGACAGAAGAGTGTACACTCCTGGTCATATTGCACATTTATCGAATCGAGTGGACTTTAATAAACTTTATTTGCTGCGTTAGAATCATTAATACGGCGGGCTGATTAGAGGAATTTCCTGTCGGAAACGTGTCGCCAGGTTGCGATCGGAATGGGCTGGTAGCAGAGGAGCGGCGCGTATATTTCGTTTATTCGGAGGGATAACGGGAGCGATTAATAACCCGAAAATTCGCATTATCTTACTCGGAGCTTTTGCGAGCGGCGCTTTTTCGAAACGGGTTGGTTGCTAGCTGGGTTGGTGTGAGCGGCCATTAAACACGCGTGGGGTCGACGCATTTGCCGAGGGATTTCCGCGCGGTACCGCCAATTTCCGGAAATTATTGAAAACTGTAGACACAGGAGTTTCCAAAGCAACGTAAATCGTTCAGGATCGTTAATACCCAGGTTCGCTCTCTCACTCTCCCACTTTGCGCTCGCTTTCCAGCCTATGCTTTATCGAAAGGGGCGGCTGTGCGTTTACGTGTGCGTGCGATCTCTGCCGCGCACAAAGAGACACGCTGCGCACTGTGCCTGGTAGGTATGGCTACCGTTTGACGTATATTAAATAACACCTAATGCGCTCGCTGTAATAACGGCGGAATTATTAAAATGATCGGTGCTCGCGCGCCGGGTATGATAATTTCCACCGGTAAAACAAATCCGCCGATGAACGGAAAACCGGCGCGGCATCCGGCGCCACACACTCCCGGTGCACTTTTGTGCGCCAGCACACAGCGCGCACTCCAGTGTTAGTGACCGCTGAATCATTGACGCTCGGACTATCAATTACGAGGATTCGTGAATGGTATTCAAAGCCCGGCACATTATTTCCATCGGCGGTCAGTGTCGACGAGGCATTGTGTTAAGGGTAGTTTAAAGTTCGAGACCGTTCTCTGCGGCACCACTTTCATCACGTGACGAAAGCGGTGCAAGCGATATATAATGCTGCAATTAAGAGCGAGGCGGTCTCTATTACGTTATAATCCGGCGGCGCGTTGTACTTTCTCGTAAATTGAAATACTTTAGGAGGGGGAGTTACCAGCGTTTCTCTCTCATGCTCTTTACGGCGAGCTCGTTATCATAATGATGGTAGGCTTGCATATCTACGGGGGCCTTTCATGTGGGAAGCAAATTGATGGCGATCGCTATCCGCAATGTATCGATCACTGGTAGAGCAAAGTGTCTTTAGAGTCGTTATCACGCGGTTAGATGTGACTAACGCGCTCCCTAATCTGTTCAAAGTGTGAACTACATGCGACCATACTCTCACGAATTTCCCAAACAGGTATATGAGCCACGATAGAGGAACAATCCAGCCGCATCTGGTCTGCCTGGCGCAGACCCGTTCTACTTGCAGGGTAGATTTCTCCGCGTTCACTCGATTAGCTGCACATTTTTCAAGGAACTCGGGGCACACGGCACTCCGGTATCGCGCGACCAATTTGCGTACAAGTCGAATAGCGACAATTAGTTGAACGTCGTGGTGCAGCGTGCGCGCGGAAAGGCAATTAACGACGGTTCGGGAGGCTCGTATAGCACATGGGGTAGGAAGCGAGCGAGCTGCGGGGATTCAGTGTGTCAGTAACACGATTACGTGATTATATAATGCAGTGTTTAACGTGCAGTTACATAGGCAGTACGCGGTAGGCACGTGCTCTCCGCGGGAGAAGAGGACGATGATTCGGAATTACGGGAGATTAGATCCGCCGAGCGGCCAAGCGAGTGTCCGGTACAATTTTTACGTTCACTCGCCGTACACACATATACATGAACGACACACAACCAGTGGTCTATCGGCTCCTTCGGTTTCCTGGGACCTGCCGCCTCCCCCTTCCCGCCGCCCTCCGTCTCCATGCTTGTCTCGAAATTACCCTCTAATTCCCGCGATTCCGTACACGGAAAACTGGCTGGCGCGCACTCGCTTCGCCTGCGCGATACACCTACCTACCTTTCGCCTGTAATCTCGCACGATAAAAAATACTCGGCTTAAAGCCCGACATGGAGAGAGCGGAAACGATTTTTAGGATTCCCGTGGAAATAGAGATTGCCGCGGCAAGACTCGTTCGCGAGATTGCTATACGTACATACATACATATCTCTCTCCGCCCGACGCGGACGTATGAGCCTGGAAATTGTGAATTACTCGTTCGCTTTTAACCCGAGCCAACCGGAATATGTGTGCATATACATATATGTGTGTGTATGCGTGTGTGGGGAAGAGTAAACGCCCGAGAGAATATATTTTTTACAATCCAGGAAGCTCTTTGTGGCGCGAGAGGGTGCGTTGTGCATTCGCGGGCTAGTTGCGGTGGTGGCGGAGGTGGGGAAGTCTGACCAAAAGACAGTATTTAGCATTATTAGCCAGCTCGCCAAGCCTTTGATCCGTGAACAACCTCGCGGTCGGCCTTATGCAATACCAGAAATCGACCCTCCGCAGCAGCAGCAGCAGCAGCAGGAAGCCAAGATTGCTTTCCCGTAAATATTCAGTTCTCGGCGAATGTTTGCCGTAATAAAACGCGTTTTCCGAGAGACGGACGTCCCTCCATTCCCTTCTCCTCTTCGCCCTCTTAGTTAATTACGATGTCCTCGTTTTTCCGTGGAAAAAATGCATTCCATTTTTAGGAAAATAACTGGCGCTGGTGCGGGGCGATGCGACGCGACGCGACGCTCGCAGGCAAATAGTTTAGCGTCACTAATCATACGGGAGTATAAAAGGGGTGGCTGGGTTGGCCGCAGTTTTACGAGAATGAACGCTACCGGTATCCTTGGCAAAGCAAGGATTCCGAGGGGCATCGGTCCAAACTGTGCACCCATCCAGCCGCCGCCGGCGGCGGCGGCAGCGGCGGTAGAAGCTTCCACTCTTATCAGAGAAAAAGGATCAACGCCGAAAAGTGGAGTTTTGTTTTGCGAACGAGAAATCTCGATCAGCCGGGCCTCGCTCGTCGAAGTCGGGAGGTTCGATTCGGCTCGGAATGGAATTCATTTGGTGTTTTGTGAGCGTGCTTGTCGCGATACGTCCGCGGCTATTTACTTTCCTCGAGCGAACGATAGCTGCGTCATCATAGCAACCGGGCGAGCGCAGCTTTCAAAGCACACGTGATCGAAAGGACGGACGCTCGACAGGACCGATCGAGGCCGATCGTTTTGATCGCTCTCCACTCTACACGTACCCCGGCCTCCTCTCTTTACTTTTATTTCCTTCCTTTTCCTTCTCGCACCTCTCCCCCTTCGCGCCCGCCCCCCCGCCCGCCAACCCTTCCATCGCGTTCCTCCGTGTCGTACGTGCGTACGAATTCGATTTCACGCGATTCCCTTCGATCGCCCGCTCGAAACTATTTTTCGGAGCGGGTGCTCCATCGGCTCCTCGTGCTCCGGGGCTCCGAGCCGATCGTATGAAAAAGCCAATTAACGAGGCGAAGTATGCGAGGCCCAGGATTGTTAGACGGATTTGTATGATCGACTCTCACGTGAGTCTCGTTTCGGGAGCCTTTTTTTCAAGAGCTCGACCCTTGACTTGATGAAGCTTCCTGATCAGCTAGATGAGCGATCTTCTCGAGTCACTGCGGAGAAACATTTCGGGCACATTGTGCGTCAGTGGAATGCGAGGTAAAAGGTTCGAGGGACTATGTTAGGTGGGGAAAGGGGGATAGTATCGCTGGTGCTAGGAGTAGGATAGGTTCGAGCGTAAGTACTATAGGCCGTTTGACAATAGGAGAGAGAGCAGGTTGGCCCGCGCGGCTGGAAGAAACCGCAGGGTACGGCGGAAAAAGGGAGCAATAATAGGCTTCGCACGTTAGCTCGCGAGTTCTCATTGTCCCTGTTACTGCATTTGTGGAAGCCAGACCGCCAAGAAGAAAGAAACTTGGCACGCCGTGCTCGCCCGAATGAAATTCGGAAAAGCGAGAGCACGCCGAGATAACAGTAGCTCGTGGAGCCCAGTATGTACTTCGTTCCAACAAAAGTCGTGTCGTTGTACTCGTGTCGGAGACCTTTTACGAAGACTCATCAGCCGGCCAATGTATTTCGACTGTCGGGGCACCGACACGAAAATACATGTTCGCAGAACGAAATTATGCAAAAGCTATAAGCCAATAAAAACGTACTGGCGAAAGAACTCTTCTCTTGAAATTCAGCTTCAAATGCAAATTGACATCCGCTCAGCCGGGGGACGAGGGCGAGAATGATTTTGACGACGTTATGATAAAGCGCAGTCAAAGGGCAGCAGGGGGGATTGGAAGAAACAAAGCGACAGCTTCCGCGCGCCAGGAGAAATCAATTATAAGACCGGATATATTCCTGTTTCGGTCGGTGCATTGAAAAGTCGCCCCTAGCGAGAAAAAGTTCTCGAGAGTCGAGAGTATGCAGAGAGAGGGGGAGAAAGAGAAAGAGGTGGTAAGTTTCAGGATCGAGAATCGGAAAGTACGAAATCGAAAGGGCGGGGGTGGTACTGGCGCAAGTAGCTAAGAAGAAGGCACGAGGGAAGAAGAAGAAGATGAAGAAGATGAAGAAGATGAAGAAGATGAAGAAGAAGTAGTAGTAGGCAGAAGTAAAGGAGGAGGAGGAAGAGAATGCCTGGCAGGAAGGAAGGAAGGAAGGAAGGGATCTTGGAAGGCGGATTCACCGCAGGATCGCAGGTAGTAGCAGGGCACGGTAGGACGATTTCTACGTGGCCCACCCTCCCAGAACGTTTTCTTCTCTTTCTTTACTCTCGCCTCGCCTGCCGCGGTGGGGTTTTCGAGCGAAAGCCGGGGCAAAGCCTCAGCCGATCGAAACGAAACACGCTTCTCTCTTATTCGCCCCTCCTCCACCTCTTTCTCGAGCTCCTGCTACTCTTCTGCTGCTTCTCCGGCGTATACATACATACATACATGCATGCATACATAGGTGGACTGGCTCTTCTCGCGTCTCCGATCATTCTCTCGTAGTGCCACCCTCTCTTTGACTCGCTCTCCTTTTCCCCCAGCAGCCTTTTCCTCGCGGTCTCGCTTCGCCTTCCGGAAGAGCGCCGCCGCTGCCGCTGCTGCCGCCGCCGACGCCGCCGCCGCCACCACCGTGCCGTAGCAAAGCTTTCGCTCTGTCTCCTTCTAATTCTATCTCGCGGCTCCCATCCTCCTCTCTCCGCGTCCCTCTTTCCGCGATGGTTCCGACCTCTCTCGCTTCAGCCCTCTTCGCATCCTCGCCGACCTCACTCGCAAGCGGCGCCTCTCGCTCCGGCACGCCAGCCCGCTCTCGCCCTCTCGCTCGAACAACCTATCAACTCGGTGGGTAGACGTCGGGTCCGGACGCCGATTCTCTCTCTCTCATCCCATCGACCGACCGTTCTTACACCGATATAGTCCGCGGCCTGGCTCCGCTGTGTTCGTGGACGGGAACACGGGTCGCTCTCTACCGGGTGTCCTCCCCAGCAACGGCGCCGCCTTCCTCCCAACAGCGATCTTCTAGAGACGCAATTTGAATTGAGCCTTGATTGAAAGTAGCCGGACTGTTCTCGACATTTCCGCCATCAATGACACGTTCCGTCAGGGAAGAAAGAAATTTCTATTTTTATTCCCTCCTATGGAAACTGCGCGCTTTTTCAGGAAACTCTAACGGGAAAGTGTCAGTATTGTGATTTGCAAATATGTGTATTTCTTTGTGTGGTTTGAGTGTCAGAGAATTCTCGAATCGCTGGCGAGAGGTCGTAGCACGCAACTCTCAGAGAGGAGTTTCCGATGGAAACTGCGCACGAGATGTCCGTCGTGAAAATGGGAAATTGCTCGATAATTGGTTTCTTTGCCGCTAGCGTAATCGGACAAACTCATCTTGCACAATGGTAGAGAACGAGCGCGCGTTTATAACGCGAATTCTACGAACTTTTATTTACGGAATCCGCCGTAACCGCTGGTGTGTTTTGCCAGCGCGACTGATCGAATGCAGAATTCACCGAGTGTGGCTGCTTTATTAATGCGCCGATTTTCCAATAGCGGCCCAGGCCCGATTCACCTGCATTGGATGCTTTAAAATTCGATTTTGTCCTCTGCACGGTAAATAACTAATCCAAAAGCCGCCGCTCGAGATTTAAAGTGTAATTTCGGGCCCCGGCGATTCCATTCCACCAGGATAATGCAAGGTCGTAATGAGAAATAGCGCGACAGACTTGATAACAGGTGTTTAGCCCGAAGCCTTCGAATGGAAGCGCGAGTTGTGGAATATTAGATTTCCAATAAATCACCGAACCTCTAGCATGCTTGGCGTGGCTGTTACGAGGCGCGCATGCATTTTTCGCAATTATTCACGCCAGTTCCGTATAGGCAAATCGTCACGCCAGTTGAACTTTTTAATGGGCGGATAAGAGATTATAGCTGGCAGAATGAACTACCGGCTAACTTGCAGTCGACTCACTTCTCGGACAGACGTCTGTCTGTTCGTAGAATTGATCGCGTCGCAGGAGCACGAAATAAGTTGCACGAAAAGGAAGCTCAACCCTGGCGATCTAACGGCGCGCTCAAGCTGAACGGACGGACTGATTGATTCCAGCCTGCTCAAAATAGTATCGGCACCATTACCAATGCTACCGTGAATGTCAGTTTTCTATTTGAGTGCAGAATTGAAACAGCATCCGCCCGCCATGAAGGAGAATCCATGCTTGCTCGCATCTGGAAATTTATGTACTCGAGACAGGTGCACCTCCTCGCACTCATTAATTCACGAGAGGCCGTTCTGCAATAGTGTTGCAATTACGGCCGCGCAAGTTTGGCCGTTTGCCGTCAATGATCAATGCCCGCCGATTTCTCTCTTGACATTTGCGCACTGTGGATGTAGATACCCTCTGCTTGCCTGGCGCTTTGTGCCTTTCGAAATCCGACAATGACACGTGCTAACCCTCAAATACACAGGCAATCGACACTCCACAAATTGCGAGAGTCATTGATCAGGAAAACTTTGCAAACTCCTACAGGATTTACTCTAGAAAAATAGACGATTACAGGTATTTCTAATCCCGCAGGATTGACGCGTCGATTTAGGCGATGCGTGGACTTTATGCAACGCTTGTCCTGCAATTACAGGGGATTGTTATCGCGTAGTAATTAGTAAAGGGAGTATCGAAACGCGAGGAGAGCAAGGCCGAGCGAGCGTAATCGTCCGGCTGGCTCCCACAGTTCTATACTACTGTGCAGCCCCGTCGGCGGCAGGGACAGTAGAAAAAGTTAATCAATTCGAATCACTGCCGGACTGATCCCCGGGTGCACGGAGATCGGACCTACAGATTACAACTTACAACTTGAACTTCGATTTCACTCGTTAGAGGGGGGGAGAAGTCTGCAGCGTACGTGCCAGCAGAGACCAGTGACAACTCGCCCGAAGATTTTCCTTGGCTTCCCCGGGAAAATCTAGGGCTTCGCAAACAGTACGCATGGCCTTATCTTGGGATATCGTGAGCCGTCTAGCTACATCAAAGGCCAGTGTTTCGCATGCAACTGATTGCTTGTTTCGGAGCACTAAGCGCTGCTTTTAATGGCCCTGCTCTCCAGTTGGTCGGGTTATATTTTCGGGATAGATTCCCTGCGCCATTTTCCTCGAGTTATCACGTGTACGCGTTATCGCTCGATCCGTTTCTCGCTTCGCTTCTGAATTATCGGCGATCGGCCGTTCGCGAAAATATGAGATTCCCGTGTCCCCGGCTCTCACTCTCTCTCTTCCTTTCTCTCTCTCGCATTCGCGCACACCCTTTTTCAGCAATTTTCCGAGCCTTCCAATTTGGATTTACGAACAACAGGCTGGCACACTCGCTCGCTGGAACGATTGAAAAGCCGACGGTCAAAGCAACGATAATAGTTTGGCCATATAGAAAATTTTTCATCTCTGATTGCCACGAGCATCGCGATGGCTTTGCACTGGCCCACTTTTCCCACGGATTGCCAGCTCCGAGCGGTAAATTGTCAAATTGAAAAGTCGTCGGTTTGCGCTCGGTTATATTCTTTTAATGAACCTGCGCGCAACGCGCTTGATAAACAAACGACGAACCCTTCGTTTACGCGAAACACACTTTTCAATCGTGAAATTTTAAGATTTCCCTCAGTTACCGTACACTCGGCGCCCGTTGCGTTGACACAGCTTGCAATTTCTCTCGGCTTTGCATCGAAATGATGTTGATCCTGCTCGTACCACTAACGTACGCCACAACGTGCCGTTCGTTGCATTCGTGAAAAGTCTCGATTGGCCTCAACCAACTAAATTATAATCACGCTCGTACTCGCACAACGGCGGTCCAAGAATTCGAAACGACAACATTCAAAGAAACTGTTCAACATATAAGCATCTCCCAAATAACAAATGGGCAATTTCAAAAGCAGCAAATCAATCGGCAGTATAACAATACAGGGGGCGGTATCTAAGCGCGGTGGAAAAAAATTCGTGCTTGACGGACACCCGGTAGGTGCGGTGGCACATACAGCCCCGCGGTAGACGAAGCTTTGGGTCGCCGCTAGCTGCGGGCGTCCGGACCCGACGTCTACCCTCTCATTTACCATTTGGTACCTATAGATAGGTACCTATATATACGCGCAGGTACCTAATGTACGTGCACGCAGACAGGGCCGCGAGCCGAGCGAGGAAGACGAGCGTACGGGGCCACTAACGTGGCACACGTAGGTGCTCGTGAACAGACACACCGAAACCCGGAGGACACAGAGAGAGGTGCTGAGCGGGCCGAGAATGCGCGGGACTCTTCCTCTCTCTTCCTCTCCCAGGATCTTTTCCTTCATCCCACTTGGCAGCGCAGCCTCTCTCAACCCCATTCTCTCCTTTCCTCGGGATGCCTAGGTGGCTCCATATACTTATTTTTCTACATAACAGCTTCGAGAGCCGCTGGAAGAAAACTCTCGGCTACGCTCGCTCGCTCGCTCACTTGCTCGCTCATACTCTCGCGAGCAAGCCAGTTCTGTCCAGCACTTGCAGACCGAGAGGAAGAGAGAATGAGAATGAGTGAAAGAGAGGGGGGGCGAAGAGATGGTGGAGCAGAAGGCTCTCGCTCCTTTGCGATATTGCTCTGAGACGGAGCGTAGCGTAGTGCACGGCAAGCGAGAACGACGAGGCTCTATGTCCTTTTGCTATGCAAGGAGCCTTCCTCTCAGTAAGGAGAGAAAGATAGGAGTGGTGAGAGAGGGAGTACGTAGCGCGAGGGTGGCTGAGAGAGCGAAGGCGGAGGTGGCGGCGGCATTGATGGTGCCAGGAGGTTGCCGGGATGAGGCAGAGAGATGGGACTCGGAGAGTCTCGGAGGCAAGGATGCGATGGGGCGGAGGCGGCAGCATCGAGAACATCTCGGAACGGCGGAAGCTACGGGTTCTGCCCGAAGGGGCATTTTTTTTGGCGACTCGAAAGAGGAGCGGCGAAACGACGGCGTGCAAGGGCACCTCGCTCCGGATAAGGGTAGAGAATGTTCGCAGAAAGAGGGCCGGGGAGAGATGGGGAGAGGAGAGGAGAGGAGAGGAGCGAGGGGAGTCGGGAAGGGTGCGAGGAGAGCGCCGAGGGTGGGAGGGAAGCGAGGATCGACGGTGATGAAGAGGGCGAAGGTGGAAAAGGGATGTTTCGGAGGGCGCGCATTCACTCTCTCGCCCGGCGAAATTGATCAACGTCCTCGGGAAACCGATTAACCGGGACAGACGTCTGCCATGAATTTTATAAATATATTTTCTTTGAAGCTCGCAGGACTCTGACTATCATTCTCCCTCGGTTTCGGATTGAGCGAGGAAACGAGAGGAATCGCGCGCGGCGATAGAGGCTTTCATACATATTTTTGCGGAGGACCGAGATTTAAATAACATGGTGGCTCGGACCTCTCTAATATCGGGCGGATCGGTATAGCGCGAGCGCTCTGTGGATTTATGGTGCGGGACGAACCGCGTCCGTCGCTCACCGTCATCCGATTTATGTTATTAGAAAATCACGCCGCTCTCCGGAGAGCTGGTCGGTTGCTTAATTGAATATCTCTCTGTTGCTCGCGGCAGCGTGGAGAGTGCCGCGGCGGCATCGGGTAGCGCGCGTAAACCGCGCGCCTCCCTTTATCTGGGAAATTGAAAAAAGTTTCGAAATCGACGATCGGTATCGAAGGCCTGTAATTACACGCTTAGATCGAGGAAGACGTTACACGAGCGCCCGATCGTCCCATCCGTGACAATGAATCATTATCGGTGCAGTAATTAATCATAATCCGCGGCCTATAATTATCATAGCGTGTGTCCTGCGTGTGTTCGCAAGCCCGCACGCGTGTATGTGTGCGTGTGATCGCCCGGCATAATTATAATCCTCTGACGACTACTACAAAAAACGGATTTTCTCCGGGCCGTTCATTAATACCGAGCGAAATCCGTATTACCGCCAGCACTCACCGGCAAATGTGATGCATTCGATATTAGCGAAATAGTGTGCCAGCCGTGTGTAAATGCGAGCCGTTGATTGCGTACGAAGCCTCTCTTTGTCTTCCATTCCCTGATTACCCACAAAAGCGGTTGGAAAAAATTTATTCTGCTTATTTAAATTCGAAAGGCTGCCTTTCGAGTTTAACCGCAGATTGCTTCAGAAAAATCACATTGCAGCCACATTTACATGCTGCCGTTATGCTCGCCCAAAGACTAGTTTTAATTATCTCGGGATAAACACCGTGTGAAAATAGTTTGCGCGCTCCGGATACGGAGTCTTTACTTTCAACAGGAAATTGAGAAAAAGGGAAGGATACTAAAGACTGCGAGCGGAGGAGGGTTAGCTGCCGGTCTACCTTAATTGTTAAATGCGACAACCATTTTCTTCAGTGCAAGAGAGAAACTTGGAACTTCGACACTTTGGCTCGCAGCGTCGTAGAACTTTAGTTCGAAGAACAGAGAAGTGCGCCTGTGAAGTTCGCACTTTCCGCGGGGCTTATCTTCCTCGGCAATCGCAATTATTCGAAGTACGGTACGCGCGCGCGCCAGCGCGCATGAGCTTGCCAATGGTGCTTACGCGTTTGCCAGGCGATCATAATTTATATTTGTGTATTGTAGCGAAAAGATATGTGATCGGCGTTCAAGGCCGAGGATAGAAGAGCCACGCGATAACGAAGGGGATAAATTTTCCAACGCAACAGAGGCCGCGCTCGAAGTTTTCCACGGAGGATTTATTGTGCTGCCAGGATTCGGGCGAAACGATTCACGAAGTTCGGAGCTTTTGGAGCCGCTTGAAAAGTCTTTCATGTTGAGTGTTCATTGGATCGTAGGGATGACTTTTACTTATCTCTTAGGAAGTATTTCTATCATTCGGCAAACGTCGCTTGTCCAACTAAAGCTATCAGAACGCTGCTCCACGTCGTTAAAGGCAATTATTAAATCAATACCGCAATTAAAAGCCGACCACATTAAAGGGTAATAATAAATGTTAATTAATGTATGCTACTTTATTCGATACCGATTTAATGTCGCGCCAATAGAGGTAATTCTGTTTGTATTTTGGTACAATTTGCTCGACCGCCGCATCAACTGCGACTAAATGAATCAGTGTCGAATCTCGCAAAAGTTTTAGGGCCATTGCTCCAACAGTGAAAGCATCCAGTTGTAAATATATTTCGTCGGGATCGTCATCGCTCGCGTTCTCACATGGCGTGTCTAATTGGCTGTCGAGAAATGCCAAGAAAAAAGCTTCGCTTCGGTGGCGAAGCGGAAGTATCGTGACGCGGATAGAGGCGGTGTCACTTGCGCGTCGGGGCCTGAGTCAAGGGCTCAAAGGTCGAGTTAACGAACAGATCTCGATCGGGAACGAGCTAATCTGTTGACGACAGAAAATTCTCCTCGATGATTAACTGCTCGTCAAGCATATGTTCCCTTTATTGCTTCCCTCTTCCTAGTGCCCACGTGGCCGCCTGCATTTCCCTGAAACGTCCGACCCCTCAAAAGCCAGCCGGTATTGCCCCGACTAATTTGCCGCGCCGGTGTAACTTCTAACCACCCCCTTTACACCAGTTTTCACGGCTGTACAATACGGAAAACGTCCCGGCTACTTTCGTATCGGGCGGACGAGATAATTTAGTGGCTGTGAGCCGCGAACCGTAATTAGTTTCGCCGCTTATCTTTGGTGAGGGTCGTTACTCTTTTCCGAGGCATCCCTTTCCTACTTCGTTGACAATACAGTCAGCGTGCGCCACTTGCTGTTTCGTCGATCTCTTAACAAAAACCTGATGCACACTGTTCGTCTAAGATGGGCAGATTTATGCAATAATCGACACTCTTTTTCTGGTCGGTCGAGAGCCTCGAGAGGAAGGGACACGCGCGCTCCCAGAGACATTCTTGTGGCATCGGGAAGACAAGGGAGAGATAGGAGCAAAAAGGGAACGAGGGATTGCAAGATGAGTGGTGCGCGAGAGAGGCTCCAGAGGTAGTAGTAGTATGAGTTGTAGTAGTGTTGGTAGAAGAAGAAGAAGAAGTAGAAGACGAAGGAGACGGGCGTGTGGCGTACGTTCGTCGTACGGGACGTGTTATTAGCCGGCACCCTCTTTCACGTTGGCCCATTCCTCCTCCAGCAGTGCTCGGCTCATCTCCTTTTTTCTCTGATTTCCTATGCGGGGGCTAGAAACGCGTTTAATTAACATAGCTGGCGTGGCTGCATCCCTCTTCGCCCGGGTGCCGGCCAGCCAGTCAGCTTTCATGGCCCATTGCACGCACGATACACGTATTACTAACTCCGCTTCTTCACTCATCATTGTCTCACTCTCTTACACGCACTTTCTCAGTTTCCACGCCCTCCGAGTCTTGCCGAAAGTCCTCGCTATTTCTTACAAACATCTTTTCGTACACTGCTATCTGTGTTAATTACTTTCGACACACATAGATTTTTACTTTGCGGTTGTTCAATTCTCCCTTTTTAGATTCTAAATATCAGAACATTCTGTTCTTCGAATAACTTATGTACAAATAAAATTATCGCAATTTGTTTAGATCTAAGAATTTTCGGAGTGAATTGAGAGAATAATTGAGTCAGCCGAGTGTGGAATTATATTTCACATTTTTGTTGAATTTCTTAGTAAGAGAGACACAGAAGTTCAAGTATGTCATGTCGGGATGGGTATGGTCCTCTTGCGAGAGGAGGCGGGTGCGCGTGCGTGTGGTGCATGTGGAGTGCCATGTGCCAGGGTGGCGTATGCCTGTCGGCGGATGTAATGCACGCCTACCGCGGAAATGCGCTTTTTGACGGATCGCCCGACTAATTTGGTCGTTGTCAGGCCGGTACGCCTCGGAATTGATGGCGACCACCTAGCAGAGCTCGCCCCGAATTCCTTGGAAAGCCTTTTGCACCCCACATTCATACAAACACTCGCAAAACACGTATGGGGCCCCGGCTCGCCGCGCTTAATTAGGATTTCCAAATAGTAGCGATAATAAAGTGCTAATTCCCTGAGGCTCGCTACTCTTGTTGCTCGCGTCGCTCTATTTGTATAGGAGTGTCGGAGAAATGTGGCATTCATATGGAATGGAAGATCGTATACCACTTGTGCCGAGTTGTTACTCACGCTTCTGTCATGTTTGCTAAATTTCTAAGAGTCGAGTTTCACTATTACAGGTAACTCACGTTACACACAGTTACTTAGTACTTTCAATCTATCCGTTTCGAATCTCAGAAAACATGGTTTGGGCGGGATTTGTATTGAAACGAGCATGTATGGAATTAGTATGCGAGCCGAATCATATTACACTTGTAATTCGTCAATCACAGCAAGCAGAATTTATAAAATCGGTATCATTTCCTGTCGGTATTAAAAAAGAAGTCGCACCACTTTACGAGCGTCGAGTGGACTCACATAATGATATGTTGTCATAACATATGCTATGCGGAATATGTGAAGAGATCGTATTACAATATCCTAGAGGTTAGCACTAAGTCGTAAATTACTTGAATGTTACGAACATGTAATTAAAATGCTTACCTCCGTGGTCCACTGTCGCATGAACGTTCCTGACGTATTATTAGCTGATCAATTACTACCAGGGCACTCACAAGCCACTACTTTAATGAGCACTTTGTAATAGTTTATAATGGTGCATACACTTTTTTATAGAGCTACGCACAAACTTAGAGAAATCGCGCGCAAACTAAATGACGCCATCGAGCTGAGGCATTTGTGGCGGCACCTGCCGTTTGCTTTCACAAGGTAATGCCTTTACTTTTACCGACTAAGCTAAATCATAAATAGATACGACAAACAAAAAGTGCCAAGCACAATGTTTATAGTTTAATTGCATACACAAATTTAAAAGAGGGAGTCTGAGTCTTCGCATTTAAATTGTGAAAAAAATCGGCTTATTTTTTTAAAGGTTTGGGTTGTCGGATAATAAATATATTGGGAAAATAGTATTACAAAGCCCGAATTTTATTCTCAATACATGGTATAAATACAGAGCAGTCGAATCAATTAAAAAACGCTTACAAATGTCACAGTATGCATGGTGTGTGTATGTGTGTTTGTGTATTTAAATAGCAAAAAGACAAAATTAATAATATTTAGGCTCAATAAATGAAGTAGAGTAGTGACTAGTATGGTCAAACTCAAGTACGTTAAATTGCGTGTTAGAGAACCCATTAGTAACATTGGCAAGTACAAACATACCTATAGTGAACAATATGTTTAAAACCATTCAATTCTCTTAACATTCACGTAAAAATATGAATCAGTACAAGGTACTGACTTGTAAATGCCATATTCTGTCTGTATAGGAGTTGCATGCAAAACATTATTTATTCCCAACTTAGGACGGCAGTAGGTATATAACTTGGCATTGCTATCGAACCTTAAAGCCATTTACTCCAATTTGCAAATGCGCGAAATATCTAGTGGTTACTAGAGGCAGAATTGGCTCTTGCTGCCTGAAGGGCAGATGCCAGCTTATGCTCTTCCTGCAAGACCGAACCACCTATAACGTTCTCAAAGTTGCTGGAGATCCTTTCCTTGTCTTGAATTGCCAGGCCTTGCCATTCCTGCTCCAATTTGCACATAAGTGTCTCCCTGTCGGCACGAGCATGCGTGATGGTGGACTCTTCATCCTCGCGTACCCACTTTTTCCACAAAGCCTTCGCATCATCACTGAGAATAAGAACAGAGTAATGAGCAAAGAGATTTAGAAAGGTATTGGTGCCTTCGTCATTAGCAGTATAGATAAATCGCGATACTATTTGTGATCCACTAGTAACCGTATACATAGAGAGAGAAGGATGACGAACGGTTTGGCACTCAGTTGCCATCGACTAATGGAACTAGCAAGTGGTGCACTACTGGGGGACAGTGAATGATTCAGAGATTTGAGTTACGACATAGCCAACGCTATTCGACTAATTCGAGAAGCAGAATCTAGCCGTTCGTCGTCCTAGTCCTAGACCCTTGACATCACTCACGGCCACTATGTTATAATTAACGATATGACAAATATTGAGACCTATCGAGTTTCGTCATAAGATGCGATGCAAATATTTGCCACCTATGAATTTTATTAGCAATCTGATATCTCAGAATGAAATCTACTATTTTTGCATTGGGCTTAATTATCACTGAAAGGAGCAATTTACATTGACAGAGTGCTCTGCCACTAGATTCAAGTGTACAAACGTTAAACTATGATAAATTCACAGGAAATATGCTGTTAGCCGAGAAAAGCATACCTATACATTGTAGAATCCGTACAAGCGTTCTCGCGCAGAGCCAATTCCTCTTCCCTCTTATTCATGTTTGCCATTCCCTGTTGCCTCTCACTCTCGTTGAGATGTAGGTTTTCCATACTGTATAGTCTCTTCTCACGAATGAGTTCGAGTCGATTTCGCATATCTCTCAGTCGTAAGGCTTCATTCCAGGATTGTTTACAGCAAGCATGCAACTCCCGCTTAGAGAGGTCGTCGATTTTGCATTTAAGCTCCTTGTGTGTCAAGTATAGGAACATTTGCTTCGATAAATTTTTGTCATGGGGATCGATACGCATCCACGGTAGACTTTTTTCACTCTCAAATTCACGAGTATCTTTAAGTTTTAACTGCTTGTTATCTTCCTTATCTTTAACATTCTGTCGATCCGCTTTATCCTTATCGGCTGCAGCCTCTATTTCTCGTTCTGCATCGCCAGATGCTGCACCATTCTCTTTACCCTCACTCCCCACAGATGAACGACGTTCATGCTCCGTGGAAGAAGAAGACTGATTCTCTCCGTCCACTACATTCTCTTCAGTTTCGCGATTGTTAAAACCATGTTGATCAGGCTGTGGCGAATATCTCTCTGGATTGGTATCAAATGGTGGGCTGGAGCAATTCATTCTTTTTCCGGGTACGTATTCTTCGGGAACACAGTGGGCGTTCGTAACATTCGTGTTCTCCAAACTTTTCCGAGAGTAACGCTCTTGGTACTTTAGACTGGGATGGTTCTCTTCATCCCCATAGTGATCATCCCGAAAAGCAACAGTATCTCCATGCTCCTTCATATATCTTTGGTTTTGATCGTAGCTCATCTTGAAAGTTCTTCTGGGTTTATATTGCTCGTACCGGTTTTGTAAGTTAGTAGAATCTCGGCACACCCTAGATACCTGTGAATTCGAATCGCCGAAGCTTTTTGAGTATGATGACCTGGATTCCGTGGGATAAACAAATAACGGCTGATATCTTCGACAGGTTCTTGGTAAATAAAGACTTTGTTCAGCTCTCTTTTCCTTAAGCTTCTCTTTCAGGAATTCGATACTTGGCTCCTGTATTCGTGTCTTCCTTTTACTCAATTCTTCCAATTCCCTCCTGTAAGCTTCGGTTTCTTCCTGCAAGAGTGTCCTCAGTTTATTCTTTCTGCAAATAAGTCTTTCCGCTTTCTTTGCACTCTCAAGCTGTTTCTTGAAGTCTAGGTCCTTTAAGTTCCAGGAATCGTAGTGCCTGGCTACTCCACTCTCTCGCACGAAGTACCTAGCAGTTTGCTGATAATAACTGTACCTCAGATAGGCTTCGTTCTGCTTCTGTGCAGCCAATTGATATTGCTTCTCACGAAGTCGACCAACCCTTAAACAGAAGAAGCTCCCTTTACAACTATATATTTATAAGACACGCCGACAACAATTCATAGCTGTTTTGAAGTACGAAAGCTTAAGCTAGAAATCAGAAGGTTTCTGCTACACATGGTTCTCGCCCCTGTTAGAGAAATATAGGCGATTGGTTGGATTCAGATTTCACTTGTGGAGATTTTCGCGAAGCGATCGACCCTGAGATCAACTGACCTTCGTGTCAATTCACGATCGGCACGGGTGCATCGTAAACAGACGTGGGAAGCGATGGGGGGTAGGGTCGCAGAGCGAAGTCGCGTCTCGAACGAGAGAGTCGTCGAGGCAGTTCTAGAAGAAGAGGACCGTCTTCTATTTCGAGCTTCTGGCTCTACGTGACGTCACGTGGACGAAAATATCGCGCGGTTAGGGAGGTGCAGTCGTGGCCCTGGTGTGTGGTCCAGGTCTCAATCTTTCCCCAGACTCTCAAAAATTTGGGAGACACCTCAGACTACCGATCTTCCACTGACCAAGTGTTCGTGTCAGAACAATCCTGCAGATCCAGGAACGTCAGGAGCACTCGAGAAAGTGCTTGCTGACCACCGTAAACCGGTGGTACAGAGGGGGCCAGCATCCGGAAGATTTCCCGAGTACGAAAGTGTCTCGGGCAAAGTGGGTCGGAACTCTCCCACGCAGACGGTTGCTACCTTCCGCGTCGCACTGGTCCAGGAGTTTTGTTAGTGGCGCATCGTGCACGTCCTCGGGAGCATTCACGACTCCCGTCATCCTTGAAGGCCTAAGCGTAACTAGAAGGAAGTGTTCGACAGGTGGATTTCGATAGTAAGAAGGTGTACGACAGGAGCTGCCGAGGATTGTGAGCTGATAGGGAAGGATGCCTGGCGCCGGTGGTCAACCACCGCAACAGAGGACCATCTTCAGACCACCCTGGGTCAAAGATGGTCCCAACCCTCTACCCATGCCTGCTGCACCATGGACCCTCAATTCCAGAAGAGAATCAAAGCCTAAGGTGGACGAACCACCCGCTTTCACTCAAGTCACCCTTAAGGTGAGCCCCTCATTATCGGGTATCAAATAATCATCATTAAATTAGAAATCATAATAAGCTAACAACCGCATTTACGAGTGTGGACTAGTATACAGAAATCCATCGTTTTTACGTTACTCGTCCATGAGATCGTGAAACGTATTGTCTGACCCAGCAAACTCTTAGTCTACTGATTGGGAACTCTGCGATTGCGATCATGGTGCGCATGTAGTCCCAGTCGTGCGATCCTTCTCCATTCAGATATAAGGTTTCAAAGTCAGCGGACTTGACTGCTAGTCGTGTTATTAATAACCCGTGTGGGGGTGTCATGCAATCAGTTAACGTTCATAAATACTTCCTCCAGGAGTATACGTCCACAAGAAATTTGATCGCTTTTCCGCAAACTGCATGTCATTCTCGAGTTTCGCATTACATGCAACAACGCTGTGGAAATCAGAATCACTTCCCACTTCGAATAGTTCTAAGAGGTGGGATTGTCGGAATTTTGTTTAGCAGCAGTTAGCAGCGGTCCACGTCGAACGTGCAATTCGGAGACGCGTACTTTCGATTCGCTGGCACTGCGCCATGAGAAATTACTGAAAGCAAGGTGATCCTTGATACGAGAAAACGGGAAAAACGTTCGATAACTCAATGACACGTGGGCATGGCGTGGCCGACGTCATCGCGCAACATTGTTTACAAGTGTCGGAGACAATTAGATCACCGATAAACTTGATCTGAATTTATGGGGTACCCCTGGCCACTGGCCGAAAAAACAAACCTACGCGACAGTTTATATTTTATGTATTTTCTCCCAATGGTTTATCTCGAAACATAGTGCGAATACCTTTTATTGGTGATACGAACGTTGGCTTCAAAGAACTTTCCACTTGAAAGAAGTAAAGCTTAAAGGATCATTGACATCCAATTCAAGTAGTAAAGTGATCGCCGGTTATTTAGTTTGAGAATAGGAAAAAGATTAGTGGCGACGATCTTACGAGTTCCCGCGAGTATAAGCCTCTGGGTCAAGATTATTTAAAGAACACGCGTTTCTATTTCAAATGGCTTGCCAGCTGCGTCTTCCGCCAGTTTCTTAACGAGTTTATATTACCGCGCGAATTCATGGGAGACTCGCATTTTCCCCGGGAGACCGTGATCAGCGGGGAAAGGGAACCATGTCCAACAATGCTACATTGTGGTAGCAGCACGTGCCGCAAATAATGAGTCATTGAAGCGAGGGTAAGAATAATATTTGCAAATGCAAAGGCTGAATAGTAGCTTAAATAAAAAGCGAGCCAAATATTGGTCGGTAGCAATGTTTCCTGCCACGACAATCGAGACGGAAGTTTGATTTGGATTATTTAAAGACGACCGAACGAACGCCGATACTTGCCAAGACGACGCTCGAGGTTCTACTTCCCTCTTTTCTCTACTACCTGACTCGAAAGATCGGTGGTATCAACTCGCTTGCCTCTATTTTTCAACACAACTATTCCTTGCTACATGTTCCGCGTTTTCCTTCATATCTACCGCCCGTTGTATAGAAGTCGATTCCATAAAAATTGCAGTTTCATACTTTACAAAACTGCAAGGCACGGAGAACCCGGAAACTATCGAAACATTGGCAACTGGTACACTAAAAATGCATCGGACGAACTACTCGCACAAAGCAAATCGACATAACATTTTTAGTGCTGGAGATGAAATACAAAGTTGCAAAGAACTTGTGATTACAGCATAAGAGTTTGGCTCGTTTTGCAGAGTGTACAAAAGCCACCAGAGCCGAAACCAGCACCGGAGCCACAAGCTCCTCGCAAGCAGAGCAAGATCACTATAATCCCAGCGCAGCCGAATAGCGAAAAGAATACGCGCAGCGAACCGGCGCCTACGACTGCTAAGATCACTAAGCCACGCGAGAATGGACGACAAGAGCCAAATTCGAGGCCGCAGCTCGAACGACAGGTTCGAATCGAGAGGTCTCGATCTCGTGGTGACACTATCCCTCTCTCCAAGAGTGAGAGCAGCACAGGTAAGAGCGCAAACACCCTTGATAAAACACACCACCGGCATCTTACACACGCAGTCTAAGTTCATCGGCCGTAGTAAAGGTGCAATAGCAAAAGTGCAACAGCAATTGTGCCAAACAGCTATTAGATTGCTCTTGTGTAAAGTGTTCGGTATAATAATTTTAACAAGCCTCGAGATCAATTGGAAGGTCGATATGGATACCTGATATTTCGATCAAAGACTTTTTGATTTTTTTTTTCTGAATTAAAGCGTGTCTTCCGCAGTATCAGGCACGCGACACGGATATCTACGTCACGGAGTGGGCCGATAAAAATAAGGTTTTCTTATAAATAGGTGCACCAACACTATCGAAAAGCTCATCGAGGGCAGCGATCCCACCGCCGCCGCCACCGAGGCCACCGCCACCACCTCCAGGCAGAACGATCTTGAAGGATCTACCACCCCTTTCGGAACAGCAACACGAGAAGCTCGAGATGCTGAGGTCGAGGCCGCGAAAACGCCCGGACTGGGCGAGCATGATGAAAGAGGTCGAGAGTGGGAAGCCCTTAAAACACGTAAAGTGCAACGACAGGAGTGCACCTCTAATCGAGAGGGTGAACAAAGTCACAGCTGACCCAGCAGGTGATAAACGATTCGCCTCTCGCCACTCTTAGGAATCTATGTACCTGGGCGATAAACCCTATGCTTTAGATTCAAAAACTCTCACGCCAAATGGACTTCCAATGGATGATTCGCAATGCCTATTTTGCACTCAGGAAAAGCGCACTTTGTGTTCGAGTCCGAGAAGTCGAACATGCACAATCAGCTGCTGAAGCAGATCCAGGAAGGCGTAAAGCTGAAAAGCGTGAAGACCAACGACAGATCAAGGCCGATGCTGACTGGTCTCCGGAAGATCCGTAGGCAATTAACGATAGAGGAACAGATGCAACAGACCGAGGAAGCACCGGTGGAAGATGTCAGTTCCGACGAGATGGATGACATCGATGCGGTCAGGGACGATTTGCAGAGCACGAAGCAAATGCTCGCATTCGAACTTAGGAATAAGGAAGCCCTCGAAAGGGAGAACAAGAGATTACAAGTAAGAACTCCTGCGTGACACCGCGAACTCGTGCAGCATTACGGACTCTCATACTGGCGTGGATTATGTTCCTAGGCGAGGATCTTGAACCTCGAGGCCGAGGTGGAGCGCGAGAAATCGCAGAAAAGCGTTCAGGAGCACAAGCGGCACGATGAAAAACTTGTCGAGTGTCTGAGGAAGGAGGCTCAGCAGGCCAGAAAAGATGCGGAGAGGCTCGAGCACGACTACGCCTCAGTTGCGGAAGAACGTGATAAAATGAAGTTTGAATTAGAGGAGATGAAAAAGATGTACGCGACATTGGAGAGGCGTATGAAAGCCGGTACGATTGATCTTCCAGCGCTATTTAAAAGTACTAACTGCTCTTTTTGTTCTTTTTCCGTATCATTTTTGCAGATCGCATCACGCAACTCTATTAACAATGCAGTTAACAGTTCTGGGAAGTGTTTAGCGGAGGGACGACCGACAAGTGGACGTCCCTTCCTTCACATCTCCCTGCTTTTTATGCTTCAGCTAATGTGCTTTCTTCGTTTTATTATGCTACTAGAAGAGCTTGAGGTTGAGCCGGTAATTGAGCTCGCAGAAGACGAAGACGAGGTGGCATGGTACACTGTTTCAGGAATGGCACTGGCTGGATGTCCCAGTGCAAAGGACGTGGCGAAAATAGCGTCACAAAAGAGCATAGACAAGAAAGAGCCCAGCGAGAGCGAGGAGGAGGAGGAAGAAGAGAGCACCGAAGAAGAGGACGACGACGATCCGAATTCCTCGGAGAGGCGGCTTCAAAGAGAGATTAAATTATTAGCGACAAAGATAAAGACTTTTAAGTGAGTACAAAGGGTGCAAAAGCTGTTTCAATACCCTGGCTATCAATGTATAAATTACACAGGGACAAAGAGGGAAATTCGCGCAAGGAGAGGCATGCATTAAAGGAACAGATCAAACAACAGCAGAAAATGCTGAAAGATGAGAAGAAAAAGTTCAAGCACCTCCAGAAAGAAGTAGACAAGATGGCCAAACTTATGTCTGAAACTTCTGACGATGAGGATCCAGAGGAGGAAGAAGAGGAAGAAGAAGAGACTGAGTCTGAGGAGGAATCCGAATCCGAAGAGTCTGAGGATGAAGAATCTGAGACTGATGATGAAAGTTTGCCAATGGAGAATAGGAGAAACGATTTACAAGTAGGGCTTTAAGCTCTATGTTGTGTTATAAGCTACCGGTATCACATAGCTGTTAAAAATTTCAAATATTTCTCTATCATTCACAGAAACGTATGAAGAGGCATGAGGGACGCTTAACAGCCTTAAAGAAGGGTAACTATTTATTAAAGGCTCAGGTAGACCGGCTGAAAGACGACTTGGCCAAGCAGAGAGAGCAGAGTCTCAGTTTGCAGGAGGATCTTGACTCTGTCCTAGCAGAATTAGGCTAAGCTAATGTAAGACGCAGTCACATATAACTACAGATAATTGTATACACTTTATAAGTATTGCATCTTGGAAATATAGACGATTTTACATGTGGGAAAATAAGAGCGGAACAAGCAGAATAATACAAAGACACACTCACCTAACACAGCCTTTCTTACGAGGAATAGCACACCAGTCGAGAATTTCTCTGTCGCTCGTTTGCAGATCGCGAAAGTACCGCGAGACTTGCTAATATGCCGTATCGATCGACTGCTGATGCAATTTCTTGTTTTCTTTGGTATCTACGGGAAACGCGAAATGCACGCGATAAGCAACGAGCATCAGAAAATAATTGAAACAGAAGCCGGGTCGGTTACAGCGCAAAACGGTTATGCGATGCTTGCGGCACACCGGCAATTGTGATACGAGAAACTATATATGGAGATGGTGGTACGCGTGTTTATATACGACAGTTCACATTTATCCCTTTTTGCTATTGCGCTGTATCGTATTTTTTAATAAAGAATTCTAACAGTTCAAAAATCCTTCCCAATAGGTTAATACCGCAAACAAACGATCAGCAACGTTGATACTTACATACTTAGAGTGCAGCTGCAGACCTACTGTAGTAGATATATATCTATCTCTAAAAGGCGTAGTATTGACAGAATACAGTAAAGTGAATGCACCAAATACTCTTTCACGCTCTTGGCACAAGAATTCGCAACATACTTTGTTGTATGTTTTAGAGGAAACTCAAGTTTGAATAATTATTTGACAACCGACGCACACGAAACGTATAACAAACGTAAAGTAAATTCCCTAGGATTCTTCGGCGCCACAGTCGTTCTTATGTCCTTATATGGCAATGGCGTCGATTGCAGTTACTTTATATTTAAATATTCGAAATGGAAACGACTAGAAACGAATGGCGTTGGTGTTGCATTCGATGTCTCAATTAATATTCATTTGAAACCTATGCAGCTTGGAAATTCATAAAGCATCGAGGCCGGCTTATAAGGTAAGAGAACACACGTTTTATTAAAATTCAAAATTATATTTGAAAATCAGAATATCACTATCGTTCTCTGTGGGTTACATATTCTATACAGTGATGGCATAATATTATGACTTTATTCATACATTCAGTGTCCCTAAGAAGATATTTGAATTATGAAAAGATGTGGTTTATTTTGAAATGACTTAATGGGTGGCGTGGCGTGCCAAATGACCGGTGGCACATCGGTTTTGCTGTGTCTCGCAATTCTGAGTGCAATTAACAAGTCCTTAACAAGAAATGCATCGCTTTATGATTATTAAAACACTATCAATCTCAGGTTCACACAATCCAATTCTTATTGCTTTCTATCGTGTCTGTTCTCACTCAGTTTGCCAACTAAATTTTGGACGCGATTTAATTCCTATACATATACATATGAAAAAAGAAAGAATTGCAGTATATACATTTGCATACATAAAACGCCTGTTTCCAATCTTAATGCGACTTAGGTCGGAAAGTAAAATATTCGTCTGTAATGTACATGTTCTTAGTATTGCGTTTAGTCTTATCTATTTAACAGTATGAAATGGTGTAATCGGGTGTTCTCGTACGATGTCTCGTTTAGCACGATTACGCGGATTGTATGAAGGAGAGGCTGCATTAATTATTCGACTGTAAAGCCCGTAAGTGATCTCAAAAGTTTATCGAAGTGTCAGTGCAAACAAATGTGCTTGTACATCACGCACATACTTTTCTCACTTTGTCTCTTCCAATTTCAAAGAGGTTTCTTATCTTCTGTACATGTCGAGGTTACGAAACAAATGGGGTACTTTTTTCCTTGACGAATATAGTACCAAATCGATATTGGACCAAAAGGAAATCACTCCATTTGGGAGAGAATACTGAATATTAAGATTACGAATATGAGTGACAGTTATTTCAGGCCACTCGGATTGACCCTTGCATTACAACTGTAAAGTCTAATGTAATACTAAAGAAATCTAGAGATAATCATATTCTGATTAGTTTCAAACATTGCCTAAGCATTCTCGCGACGATTACAAAATCTGCTGCTTCAGGATCATATTGCGTATTAGATCCTGCACACAGTAAAACGTTTTAGAAATCTGCAACTCGGTATAGATCTATGGGAAAATAAAGGAAGACATGATGTACTACGATAAAAACAAAAAGTAAAACATTTCTTAGTCGATATTAATGTTAAACAAATATCTTTTGTCGAAATTACTACTTGTCCATACCGGTCAAAGTTAACTAAGACACGGAAATCCTATATTAAATATCCAAATCCACTTTGTTATGCGATATTAACGCGACATAAGTACAGTGGACATTTAAAACAATAAATAGGCGGAGTTCGCTGGTACTTGCGTTACCTTTTATGTATGAAAGGTTTTTCATAATGACCAAATTGCACGCATTATGTCTCCAAAATCTCGTCACGCTTGTTTCATGTAACTGTCGCTTCCTTTAGTTTTTTTTTCTTCCACCAACTTGACGTCGGTGACATGCAAGTTGTGCATGCTTTTAGCTGCGAACTTGATTACTGATTGTGTCGAGACTTGTGTAGTATGCCGAAGATCTAATCGCTTTAGCACTTTACACCTTGCCAGATGATCCAAAGTAGTTTCCGTAAGTAGTCTACAATTTGCCAAATTCAAGGATGCTAATGTTGAGACTGTTTGTGCCGGCGGTGTTGCAAGTTGAGCTACACCGGCATCAGTCACTCTACCACAAGATGCAAGATCCAGGGTCTCGAGATAGGGTAAATACTGGACAATATATCTCAGGGCAACATCAGTAACGTCGCATCCAGCTAGAGACAAGCTTTTTAAATGTTTTAGTCTTGAAGTTTTATCAATCAGGCCGGGTCTTGAGTCGGTGGGAGAACTGAGAACCTCGCGTAAACTTGAATCATTGAGACCAGAAACATGGCTTATGTCTAGCGTCACGAGAGGCGGACAGGCACAACTCCTCAAAGCACAAATTCCAGCCCATGTACAACCTTGCAGGGATAGTGTTCTTAGCTGTGGCAGCCTGCCTAACAGCCAAGCCAATTGTCTTTTGGTGACGTTCGTCCAGTCAAGGGAAAGACTCTCTGGTTGACGGCGTGTGATGCCAGTCAAGTGGAAAGCTGTCAGGTGTGCATGGGACATGTCCAGTTTCCTCCATAAACTAGGGTCTATACTATATCTGGCCCATGTACGGCAAACCAAGGCACAATTCGCCAGGTCCTTTGCATTTAAAAATCTAAAAATAGCAAGTATTGCGGTCTTGTCATACGCTAAAGACTGTCTGCTATGGTCGGGTCCTGGTCTTTGCACAGGCGGGAGTGGAACAGGCCTAACCACCACGTGAGGCCTCTTCAGTGACTTACTACTCGAGCCGGTCAGTTGCACAGCCAACTGCGTACGTAGTGCTGTCCTCTGCTCACCCTCGGCTGGTTCTTTGTCATTCCACGTCTGTATAAAACATTTCCAGGCCCTATATTATTCACAGAGTACTAGATAATCTGATAATCTCTTGGTTGGATTAGACTTACGTCATTGGGATCAGGTCTTGAACGTTTACTCGGTGTCGTAGCCCTCTCCGAATCTGTTGTAGGAGCTGATGAAGCTGCGCTAGATACCGACAGCTTCCGTGCCCGACCTTTAGAGAGTCGAGGCTTACTTTCTAAATTCCTGCCTTTCTCAAGGCATTCTGGGCATTCCCAACTATTTGGTATATCTTCATTGACAGTTACATTGAGAGAATTCAACCCTATACAGTCAGGATGAACTATATCGAAGCATATTGAACATTCGAATAAACTTGATGGTACAGCAGGCGTTGGTTTTCCTGTATTGCATATCGAGTGTAAAAAGATATTATACATAATTTATAGACATACACTGAATGAAAAAAAAAATCCTGTTTTTACCCATTAAAGGAGCAGGATGTTGTTTCCAACCGTCCAATTGACATACTTTACATGATGCTGTTACTGGCAGCATAGGTCTTAAACATTGTCTCATTAAGCATGTTTGCTTGGCACGTCCAGTCCCACCAAATTTTACCATGTCATGACAATATATACATTCTCCACAGTCTGTTCTAGTGCAAGCTTCACACTTCTTACACCTGGTGCGCCTTCGCCGCGGAAAGGTTCTTTCAATTTTGTCGTGCGAATGATGTCTTGCAATCTTACTAAAACCTTTCTTCATGTAGCCCTACATCAAAGTATAATATGTATGAACTGACTACAAAGATATACATTGTCTACTGCAGTGAGTATAAATACCCTTTCGGGAATCGCTGGCGCTGGAGGTGGCGGTAAGACGGGTTGTCCCGTTACTGCGGCTTCAGGGCTATCATGCCTGTGCTGTTCGACAAGACATCGAACATCGTGAATTAAGGCAACTGGGTCACGAATTAGATCAGGCACATTTTTCTTTGTAGACGGTAATGAATGTAAGTACATTACAATTGCTTTCAAGCCATGTAACTCAAATGGTGTTAAATGTATATGTTGATTATTATCTGGTATTTGGTGTTGACGTTGTGATTCTGATAAATCTAAGTGGCTTCTCCCTAGAAGCACATGCACATACCGCTCGAGAACATACCTAAAATGTCCCAGTTATTAGAAGAAAGATATTTTCTAGCAGCCCTTTTTCTACTAATATATCATAATTAAATTATGTACCATAACATTTCAGTAAAGAAGGGGTAGCGAAATTTCTGTGGCACCTTGGTGTGCTCTTCAACTTGTGCCACTTTCAATTGTTTCTCAATACCGAAACTATGAAGAAAGTTTCCACCAAACACTAGAGAATCTTGGGGTGTATATACAGCATGAATCCATCCAGTCGGTATGAATAAAGTCATACCAGCAGTCAAACTTATCCTACCACATCTATCTACCATATCCCCAAAGAATACATCTGATTGTTTGCCACTTAAGACCCACTCCTGGTACAAAGCTAAGTTCTTCTCTGTTGGCGGTATCAACCAGAAAATTTTTCCACCACGTAATATATGATACCATACACTAGTCCCACCAAAGTCAACATGAAAGTCTGTGTAACAGCCCTTGACAGACATCAAGCAGTATTTCTGTACTTTTGGGTACATCATGTCCTCTAATAAATTTGTGGATTCAACTTGTTGCTCTTTGAGATGCCTCGGCCAAACAACATCTACCCAATCTATCTGCCTTACTAAGGCAGGTGATTGTACATAGTTTTCCAATCTTGTATGACTAAATTCTAATGAAATTACATTTAGTAATCGTTCTTTATTAGGGTCTTCATAATACTTTTGCCATTCTTTCATAGTCATATCCTCATTCTTCTGTGTGTTGACATCCATCACATCGAGCACTCTCTTTGAACCTGGTGTGTATAAAACATAGAATGATTGATTAGGACAATGCAATTTATATGATTAATATTTTTATCCAGGTAATTAGTGATCCCTTACCAACACATGTTCTCACATCATTGACTGTAAAGTTTGTGCTGGGTACTCGAATTCCGAGGCCACTTTTCTCTTTGATAAGCAATGGTATGCTAAGACCATGTTTCTGCAGGAATGCCAAGTTCAACTCGGAACCTGTCATTTCACGGAACAGTCCCGTGAAATTACTGAGGTTGTATTTTTCACCCTCGATCTTTTCCTCGAGGGGAAAAGTCCTGCGACCCTCGATTTCCTCATCACCAAGGGTCCAGTCGTCTGTGTATAGTTTTCGCGTTCTCTCACGCTAAAATTCATTTCATGAAAATTTGATAAGGTTTCGGAAATAATCGACCGGAATCCCTTGAGGGATTGCTACATTCGACATAAAATCCAAAAGTTGCATTTAGTTTGTTTACCAATTGACGCCTTTTTGGCAGGGAAGTGGAGTCATCGGCCATTGCGGACATGCTGTCAGAAACGTATCACCGAAAACTCATCGAAAGTGCGAAATATCTCGTTGCACGAAAGTTCAAGTAGTTCCCATAATATTGTACAAACGGAATAACGTTTATTATTCACATGTCACACGCTACGATTTAATGTTAACCATAGACTTTTCTCGGGATTTGCTTTCGCAGCTAAATGAGGTCTCCATTTTACTACCGGCCAGTTTCAGCAACGCAAGGCCAAATCATTCCCAACTCTATCTGTGGTTTCTAGGGCATCCTATTTATTTGAAGTCTCGAGCAGCCTCGATAATATTTGTACAGTATAAAGAAATCTTCGTAAATATTCGACATGCTTTTAGATACGTATTTTTATATTCATCCGAAATATCGAAAAAGGAGATTCCAAATGGTTTCTAGGGATATTCATTTTTATTTATTTAAATAAGCGCTGCGTGCCACGAATCGCCACTTGTCAATGGCGACGATCAGTGATTCGCGTACTGCTTCCATCCATCACAACTTCTGTAGCGTGAATCTTTTTTGACAACTGCATGTTCAAAAGTAAATGCTGTGACAGTTTATGTGCGAGTCAAGAATTAACTTGGCACATCCTAACGTCATTACGAATACGCTCAGAAGACCAGTGCACGCCGCACTAGGCAATATTGGAGGTTCCAAACAGACAGATCTACAATGACGAGCCTACGTGACAGACAAATAAATGCTCTAAAGCAGATGTTAAATTTGAACCAGCCGGAGCAAAAGCACGATGAGGCTGTACCTACGTGGAAGATCCTTATCTATGACCGGCTTGGTCAAGACATCATTTCGCCTTTGATTTCCGTGAAGGAACTTCGAGAATTAGGTATCACACTTCATATGCAATTGCACTCTGACAGAGACTCGGTACCAGAAGTGCCAGCTATTTATTTCTGTGCACCCAATGATGAGAATTTGGGAAGGATTGGACAAGACCTTCAGAATGGACTGTATGATATTTATCATTTGAATTTCATCTCGCCAATTTCGCGACAGAAGATGGAAGACTTGGCAGCAGCCGCTTTGCTAGGAGGAGTGGTGTCAAGTGTGCACAAAGTATTTGACCAATACTTGAATTTCATCTCCTTGGAGAATGACCTGTTCATACTCAGGCATCAGAACAGTGATGTCATATCATACCATGCAATTAATAGGGGAGAGATAAAAGATAGTGAAATGGAATCAGTTATGGAGATCATTGTTGACTGCTTGTTTTCTGTATTTGTCACATTGGGCACTGTACCTATTATACGGTGTCCAAGGGGCAATGCCGCAGAAATGGTTGGCAGGATGATAGACAAAAAATTAAGAGAGAATGTATGGGATGCTAGAAATAATTTATTTGAAGGTGAAGCATGTGCAACTGGGCATTATAGTTTTCAAAGGCCGCTTCTCATAGTGTTAGACCGCAATGTAGATATGGCCACTCCTCTTCATCACACATGGACATACCAGGCTCTTGCACATGATGTGTTGGAAATGGCCCTGAACAGATTAGTTGTGGAAGAGAATGTTGGCAGATCACCTACAGGAGGAGCAAGATCCAAAACTAGAGCATATGAATTGGATAACAGAGACAGGTTTTGGTATCAGCATAAAGGCAGTCCATTCCCTAGAGTGGCAGAGGCTGTACAGGAGGAATTAGAACAATATCGGACTTTTGAAGAAGATGTCAAGAAACTGAAGTCTTCGATGGGCATCGATAACGAAAGTGAAGCAGCGTTGTCAATGGTATCGAATAATACCGCTCGTTTGACGAATGCGGTAAATTCGTTACCGCAACTTCTCGAAATGAAGAGGCTGATCGACATGCATACATCGATAGCTACCGGTATCCTGAATTTCATCAAATCACGGAGGCTCGATACATTTTTCGAGTTGGAGGAAAAAATTATGAGCAAGCAGACTTTGGATAGGAGCGTTCTTGAAACGATTAGTGACCCTGATTGTGGCACTCCCGAGGACAAATTAAGACTTGCCATAATATATTACATGTGCACGAATATGTCCGATGGAGAATACAACAAGCTGGAGGCTGCTTTGTCAGCGGCAGGCTGCGATTTGAATGCGTTAGTGTACATCAAGCGGTTGAGGAGTTATACAAGGATAGCGGAAATACAAAACAGTTATGAAGGCGGTGGCACAAAGACTGTCAGTATGTTTTCGAAGTTAATGAATCAGGGCTCGTCTTTCGTTATGGAAGGAGTAAAGAATTTGGTTGTCAAGAAACATAATTTACCCGTGACAAAGATAGTTGATGAGCTCATGGAATCCAAGCAATCTTCACAAACCGAAGATTATTGTTATCTTGATCCAAAACAATTGAAACATAACGAGCAGATGCCGAAGAATCGGCCGACATTCCAAGACGTAATTGTATTTATTGTTGGCGGAGGCAATTACATAGAATATCAGAATTTAGTAGATTATGTAAAACAGAAGAGCGGGGCTGGGGTGAATAAAAGGATAACATATGGTTCTACTACGTTTATTAATGCAAAGCAGTTACTTAAACAGCTTTCATTATTAGGTCAAGAGGTCCAGTCATGATTCCGAAAATGTAAAATATATATTTATAGCATCATTCGTGGGTTGCCCAATCATTTTTATTACTAAATTGTATAAAATGTAAGATAAATAAAATATAAACGAATTTTTACATATACGAATCACATTTGGAGGATAATTCCTCATTCCATACCCTTTCCTTCCACCTGAGGGCTTAAAACTGTTTTTACGTACTATGTATTGACTTGAAAAATAGGAGGATTTCATCGATATCAAGAATCTACCGCCGACTATGAAGCAACCGATAAAACGTTTCATCTATCTGCCAGATAGCTTCTTACAGTATGCACAGATGTCGCCATTTATATCTTTCAAATTGATAATTTTTATAATTGTTCTTTCGTGCAGAACAGTCTGTTGATTTTAAGCATAATTATTTTATGCCCAGCATAATTATTTTATGGCTGGCATAATTTGACGATGAATACGGCGTATTAGACTCTGAAATTGTTTAATCGATAGAGTCTCTCGATTTCAACCCCTCTCTAAACGGCAAAGCATTTTTAGGCTCATTTTTCTGCCAAACCCTGCGCAATTTCGAGTTAAAGAGAAGTGCAAAATTTCAATTATCGAGTAAAAAGTACTTCTATATCAAAACCATGGCGGACTTGGATACGGGGATAAAGAACTTTGTAGAGAGAGCTGTCGTCTTCACTGATCCACAGAAGGCAGTGACAGAATTCTATGTATCTAAGCAATTAGACCATACTATCAGGTAAAGCAAGTATGTATTTACGAAAATCTATGCCCTTAATATCGAGTCTGGTTCAGTCGCATCGGTATATTTACCCTGTCCTAGAAAGTATCCAGAATGGGATAGGCCACGCGTTTGTCCGGAGACGGAGGTGGTAAGAGCGCATCGTGAATTGACGAAAATTAATAACGCCCTGCGTGCAAAATGGGCCGAACGAGATGCAAAGCGCGAGAGCATGGATCGACAGTGGAAAGATATGAGACAACAGGAGTTACTCTTACGTGACTCTTTTATAAAGTTTAATAAATTCATCAAAGAGAATCAGGAGAAGCGCGACCGTGCAGAGAATAAGATATGTGAGGAACGGGAGCGGCAAGTGATCCGTCAAAAAGAAGTAGATAACTCCTATTAAAAAACAAGATCAAAGTACAATCAAGGGGAACTGCAAGGGATGCTAATTGCAGATCGACAGTTTAACAGAAAAGTTGGACTACATAACAGGAATTCGTGAGAAGATGAAGAAGCAAGTGGGCCTGTACAGAAAATATCAGCACTATTTGGAGAAGGTTGTCTCGGAGACCTCGGAGTTCCAGTCGATCAACGAGATCTTCAATCGTTACGAAACCTTAATAGAAGCGAAGTTGGTCCTGGCGGAGCATCAAGATAAAAGTCTTCGAGCTCTGGAAGATACTGGCACGGAAATAGTAAGTAGCCACTTTAGTTTCGTCGGCTTCTTTTTGGTAAGGGTGGCACGAAAATTCATTTTTAATTTTAGCACCACATGACCGAGGCCAAGTCGCAGATGCTAATGGGTTTGAACAACAAACTGGCACAGCTGCAGTCTCGGCACGACAAGGCGAAGGCACAGGCTCTTCAATGGGAAACCATCCTCGCAAGAATCAAATCCAGAAGTGCTTCCAAGAAACTCGAGCTCGCTCAGTTAAAGACATGCTGCTGGAATATCTATCAACATATCTGCAAGAAGAAGGGAATACCATCTACTGTTTCCCGGGATGATACGGAACAGCAATTGGTTCACATACAAAGCACTATCCAAGAATTGAAACGAATTATTAAAGTAGCAAAGAAACACCTCGCCAAAGAGGAAAAAGTCGATGCTGTTGACTAGAGTTTCGAGTTGGAATGAAATAGGGACTCATTAGGGTCTACCATACTTTTTATTCAGTATTGCGATTACTCAGTAAAATACAGTAAAATGTGGTGAATGTTCGTACGGTCAAGTACAAGGTCAATACAAAAACCTAATAGCCAGCTTTATTGCTTGCCTATTACCTTTTTCAGAATGGGTGGCAGAACCTGTTCGCGTTGTAATGATACCTCGTCTTAAGTGGGCATTCTGCACATCCTGAACGTTAAGACTAGTTACCATTGGTACTCCGAGTGATTCCTCTACTTCTTACTGGTACCGCTTCTGTATTATTTTTCTAGCCGCTGGCAAGTGGCAGCCAGAGACATTGTGCAACAATTCCGAGTAGTCGTCTGTGAGCCGTTTCCGGAGCTTTCGTGCGGCTTCGCTGCGTGTCAGCGGCTGCTCTAACCCTTCCGATACGAATAGCATTTCCTCCTTCTCGACGCAACTAAGTGATTAAATGTCGCGTGATTCTTATTTGCTTTCGAAAGGCGCTGGTGCAACACGCACCGACTTCTTAAAGAAGTCCGTTCGGGCACAGGTGAATGAGCGGGGCGATTAGAAAGTAAATTATATGGGCGGCCTGTGAGGAGGCCAGCCTCGAAAAGGAGATCAAAGGAAGTTTGGATGATCACAGAGAAAGTGGAAGGAATGATACGGAAGGATGTCTGACTTACAGGGAACAGGGTTGGGTCGGTGCAATGCGCTCTAATGCGGGAGTTCTCATTTTGGGTTTCTTTTCTTCATCCACTCGTAAATATTTCACTTTCATACTAATATCCACCCAGTACACTTTATGGAACATTTCCATAATGCGTTTCTCTATGAGTCCGAGATACAGCATCACGTTGTTCGGTGTGACGCGTGTGTTATCTCCTAATAATTCGAGAATCGGCGAGTTGTCACAACGGATTGCCTTGAAGAGTGTGTCTATGCCCTTCAACAGTTTGTCGAGAACGTCCGTCGACTGAAACGTGAGTTTGTGAACGGGGAGGGTTCACTTTAGAGCTTCCCAAGAAGTTCGTGCGAAATATGCGAGAATTATGGGGAGAATTTCAGTGACATCACCTGTGTAAGATTCTCCTCAGCTATATCTGCCTGGGCGGTCTGGTGCTCCAGCTGTTCGTTCAGTTTCTCCAATGTCAGCGTCTGCTCCTGGCTACGGGAAGCTGTGATGGCACGTGCTTCTTCAATGGCAGCAGTCAGCTGAGCCATCCTTGACTGTAAGCTCTCCAATTCATCATTCAATTCGTTTACATAATTAAAAAGAGCGAAGTTCTCTTCCTCTTGCTTGATGAAATGTGACATCAGCTTATCGATCTCTTGCTCGCCTATTGTGGGGTCAAACTAATAGAATTGATCTTAATTTTTCACAAACCTACGCGAACTAGCCGGTCAGATTTTACCTGTGAACTCTTTGATCATTTGCAAGATCTGAACGTACGCTGCGATCTTGTCCTCTTTTTCCTTCTGCTTGGCCCATCTCTCGGCTTCTTTCTTCACATTCAAATCGCCCATGTCTCGATGTTGACCCTTTACACCCATGAATTCTTGAAGTTTCATCTCGTTGTCGAGGGTACGTTGGAGCTCGCACATCTCCGACGTATGATTCTTCAGGTCCCTCAAGCCCCTGAAAATATTTTGCACAACTCTCTAGCAATATAACAGGTTATTGCCGGAAACTCGATAGTGTCGAAGTAGTTGGATGATAAATGGATTATTGAGTAATCACTCCTGTGCCGAGATCACCGGATATTCCACGCGTCGCTGCTTCACGGACATTGCTCTCGCTTCTGCGTCTCTAATGGAACTACGGATGTATGTTCTAGTCGAAATGCGAATGAGTTTCACCTAGTTAGAATGAGTGTCTGGGCTCTGCGGACAGCGATACTTCCAACTTTCCCTAGGGTAGCCCGCTTGAAATGCGAACCAGCGGCAGAGGCTGCCTTACAAAGTAGATCTACATGGATACTTGTATGAAAAGGGTTCTCTGCAGTACCTCTCTCGAAGTGCTTGTATCTTATGCAGCTCTTCATCCCGCTGGTTGAACGTGATGGTTGCTTGCTCTATCAGATCGTTAATGATCAGTTTCCCGGTGTCCAGCTGATTCATCACCTTGTTCCAAAGTGATGTGAATTGCGCCCTTTCCTTCAAGAGGCTCTCGATCTCCTCGCGGAGCTTTACGTTCTCCGCAACGACGATGTCAAATCTCTTCGTGGCCACGTCCAGTCTGTTCTCCAGGATCGCGATCATGTTGTCTTGCCTGACTGCGATTTCCTTCGCCTTAGAGTCCGACGGCACTTTCCTTCGCAAGTGCGTTACTTCTTTCGACAGCTGCAAGAGTTAATGAGCCCCTCAGTCATTCACTAATGACTGTTCAAAACGCGAGTATCGGAAGGGAGCGCGGGCGCAACAGCGGACCTTGCAAATGTGCCCGTTAAGTTCTGCAATTTCCTGCTTCTCATTCTTTATTGCTTCATTGTACGCGGCCTGCTCGGCACCGAGGGCCTTCATCCTCTCGAGCAACTCTTCGTCTTGGCGAGTGTACACCTTCGAATTCGCCGTCCTAATCGCCAGAATTAAGTCAGACTTTTCCTGCTCCAGTTGGGCGATCATCTTCTTCTGATTGCGCAGTTGGAGTCTCGCATCTTCCACACAGGTTGCTCGATCATTTTCCATTATCCTGTATTGTCGCTTGAGCCTCGAAAGCTCCACCTCAGCCGCAGCTTCCAATTCCAGCTCATCTTGCTGGGGTTGCTGCTGCTGCTGCTTGAATGCCATTGTCACCTTCTGCCCGGTGCAAGCGCCACTCTATTTTATATTTACTATATAGCCGGTCTCTATTTCATACAAAGTTGAGCGATTCGAACCAAGCGTGTTACTTGATTTACAGTCGGGCGGCGGTGTGGCAATAATGTCCTCCGATCCTCTAAAATTGGATACCCATAAAGCAGCAGGTGTAAAGCACGAAACGGTACGTCGACAGTCTCTGGTTGCTTCAATCTCTACAATTACTTGCAGCAAAATGCCAGACGGCCAGTGAAATTTTTCATATGGCAATTTGCGCAATCGATTTCAGTCTATTTAACTAATCCAATGCCTGCTGTCACTTCTTTTAACGCCACTAAAGTTTTTCACACTTGTTCCTATTGCTGGTTACAAATTTCACTTGATGATTACATGTTAAAGAGTGCCAGAGGTTATACCGATCAGCTCCACACTTGCGTTTTCAATGAACGCTCTCTGCAGGAATGATCGGATATTTGTACGGAAGCGAGCGACAATTTCGATCGGACTCCTCGTCGATAGGTGTACGATCGAACTTGCGAGTGGAATGCAGAGGGTGGGCGGAGGTAGTTTCAGTTTCAAGGCGTGGGTCCTGTTATTCGAGGTCGCCAAGCGATATTTGAGAAAGACATCTGCCACCCTCTATGCTCGGGCCAGCTGTAACATGCGCTGTTGTTGGTGTTTCCGGTTGCCAAGCACTACCACTTCAGGAGTGTAACACACCCGGCACTTCAGTTCAAAATTTGCACCGAAATCTCTTTAGCAATCTTATTACTACATTATAAACTACAATATAATTTATCATTTAATATATCATTTTGAATATACCATCATAAGAGTGCAGTTAAAAGGGTGCGCCCTTAAGAACGTGCTTCTCTATTAACAGTATCAAGTACTTCATAAATCATGCAAAGGAGCATTTGATAAATTGTCGGAGTCTACAAATTATAACGGAGTAGCGGTGAGGTGGTTAAGCGGGTATTCCGATAAGACCAGTTACCTGGCAGACCACCAGATGGTGTGAGGCGTTTAAACTGATAATTGATATAATTTCAACCGCAGATCCGGATTAATTAAGAGCGAGGAGTCTCGTTACGCGATACTCTATACCTATTTCACAATTAGCAACTATATATCCAACCCTCGTTGGCCTAAATTCGAGAGTAGCCGCGCAAGCTTTCCTAAAGCTTTTCCGTTCACTAGAGCGAATACAGCAGCGGTTCTGCATAATTAATGAAAACTCGCCTGCTGCTATCTCTCCCATCGGAATGCGGAAGCGGACCTCGACTGATTTTAATCAGAATCCATGCATTGCGCCGTGAAACCGCGATCACGGCGCAAGTGCACCGGGATTACGTGGATCGACCGGTACTAAGCGTATTTCATAGCATTCGTCGGGGGTGCAATCGGATTGCAGTTGTGCACTGCACCGGGAAAATCAGCGTGCATTCGATCGATCAACGAATGCACGGCTGCAGAGAGTGAATTTTAAAAGGGGGGCCGATAAATGCGGAACAATGCTGCAGGCGTGAATATAAAAAGGAGGGGACGAGATGTAGGAGGATCGAGGTTGGAGCGGCGAAGGATCCACACGATTCAGAGGATCGAGTCAGGTGGCGGTCGGACCAGGTGGGTCAAGTAGTGGGGACTGACTGCCGGAGTGCAGACCAAGGGAGCTACGTTAGTTCACCTCTGGAGGGGAAGGTCGCCAGGTCGATCGCGTCCACTCGCACGAGACGCGGCATCACCCGAGTCTTCGTGTTCCTGCGATCCTTTCGCCCCTCCTTCAAAAGAGGCCCAAAACCCCATTCAACGCTCACGCGTCCTACCTGGTTCGTAAAGTAGTGCGTCGACCCATGTTAAAATTTTCAAAAACAACCAACTATTTCTGGCGACTTGAAGCAGCCAAGAGGAAGGTCGCAGTGTTCGATCGAATTTACAGGGTGCTCGTAATCTGTTTTGCAGCGCGGTGGCAGAGCGAGTAGAAGGAAGAACGAACGAATTACTTTCCACGCGCGCGACGCAGGTAGGGAGAGGCACTCTCATCTCCTCTCGCTCGCTCTCTGACTCTCTCTCTCACTCGCTCCGCGCTTCGGGCATTTACTCGCTCGCCGAGTAGTAGTCGGGGCACACCGCGCGATTCCGTAACATTTATTTTCCACTCGCGGCTAGTGAGTCACTACCTGGCCGACTACGGCACGGTGATCAGCCGGGGATCGCGCGTGTACCTTGTCCACTGTACACACAGCTTGCGCGCGCCCGCACGCTCGCTCGCCCGCTTCTGTTATGGCAAGTCGTGCCGCTGCTCTCCGAGCGTCGACGCTGCTCCGAAAAGCCTCGAGCCCTGCCAGCCCTATTCACCGAGCATTCACCTCTACCTTCCTCGGCCGAGTGTTGGTTCGCCAGTGAAGCAAGGCCAACTTCCTTCGGGACCAGCTTCGTTTTGGATATCGCGCTGTCGCATCGTTTGAAGAAGGGGTGCCGGAAGAAAAGTGTAATAACGAAGTCGAGGGTTGCTGCTTGCTTGGTGACACGTGTGCCCGTGACCCTCGGCTACCAAAGCTCCGTCGTATCTTTACGCGCGAATAAAGTGGAGTGCTCGTAAAAGTCGACAATCGCCGGGAGGAATCGAGCGGCAAGTCCCAGAGACGTCAAGAGTTTTTATCGCCGAGTGCTTGCGTTATCTGCGCTGCACTGGAGCGGGGCGAATTTGCTTTTAGTGCAATTAGCGCGTCGCTGCCAGAAATCGATTGGGCTTCTGGCCGCGTGCGCTCGCACGACGCGGCAATGACAGTGTGGATACGCGCGGTGCCTAGACAACCTAGCCGGAGAAGCTAGAGAACGTGCCGGAGAACGTGCTCCGCCGCCCACCTGAGTCAGCCGCTCCGCTTGTCCAGGTGCGATTACATCGTGAACTTTCTACCGAAGGCGCAGGAATCGTTGCCGTTTGCCTGCTCCGCTCCCCAGCCACGAGGAAGCCGACCAGAAACAATGGCTTTTCTGGCGTAACAGACAACCAAGCTAACTTCGGGCCAACTTTTCCACCAGGGCTGCCAGAGCGTTGACAGCGGCCTTTACCTGTGTTCTTTTCGAGTTGGACTCTCATCACCTGGCTCGATCGATTTTTCTATCCGCATTGCGAGCTACGATTCCTATTGTAAATTGGAGCGCGTTCCTCTTCGAGGGATGTGACAATGAGAGTACGTTGTTGTCGCGGTATGTCGGCGAGCGCACTCTCAGCTGATCGTTTCCGGTAGTCGGAAAGAGAGAGAGAGAGTGGGACGCTAACGATCAACGGGAAAACCTGTTTGGATTCCTAGGTTTACGCGCGCGCTCGCCTTCTGATAGCAAAAGAATAAGTGAGCGTAACTCTTTATCGTAAGACGTGCGCATATAAACACGTTGGAGAGTGTTCGCCGCAAGGTGCGCGCGATGACTCACCTATGAACTGCCAATTATCGAATTACCGGCAGCGCGATGGGTGCTCGCAGTGCTCGCTGTATCCTCGAATCATGAAACCCGACAAGAGACGACGGCTGCGCGCTAATCAAGGAGCACTGCACTTTCGGGAAAGTGGAGTGAGAATGGCTTAGCGGTTTGCTCGACTCGCAAAGTGTTCATCAACCACCTGGTTTACCATCAACGACGAACTCTCCGATTCGAGAGTGAAGTTCTCCGGAATTTCCGGTATTCAATTTAATCACAGTCGCGTCGCGGTACATATTATTTGGTCTGAGAGACGCTCTCAGATGATCTGCCAGCTGGACACGGAGATTCTCGGTTTTGACAGTCCCGTGCCAGTCGAGTGAGTGACACAGTAAGTGTGTGAGGAATCGACGAGGGCCAAGAATGCTGCCAAAGAAGGAGGGTCAATTGGAGCCCTACGCTCTGGAGGACATGATTTCGGATCTACAGGCGCGCAGGAATTCCCTGGACCACGAGGATCTTCAGGATCCCGTGGAACTCCTTAAAAAACGCGACCAGGACCTCGTCCTCGCGGCGGAGCTTGGCAAAGCTCTGCTTGAGAGGAACCAAGAACTCACGAAACAAAGCGAGAGCATCACCGCGGAGTATGCCTCGAAACTCGAGGTAAATGTTTTTCCCATTATTTCTCTGTTGTTAAACCAGCAGTATCTCTCTTATCACAGGCTGTTTATCACCCAGCAAACTCAGTCCGGGAACACTCATTTCCCCAGCGCCTTTACAGTCGAATTCTCGATAACTACGGACTTTTCGAGAGGCGGAATTGGCGCGATAACGAGACCTATCTAATTAACGTCTGCGCCACAATATCTCCGCTGGCGTTTGTCCGGCACTCGATCGATACCTATCTCTCACGAAATCAGTGATATCAGAAAGTGATACGTGTTTACAGTCGCTCGGATTAATGCGGCCCGGCCTTTCCATTGCATAAACGAGAGTTTTATTAGATTAATAGTGAACGCTTGGTGCGTTTACGAGCCTTCCCACGCACTCCATAACCGCTCGTTGGTTTGCTTTGTTACATTAGATGCGAGCCATTACCGATATTAACTTCGTGGAATAGGAAAGAAATCACTCTCCTGCTCCTGCAAATGTCGCCCAAATATAGTAATGATAGTAAATTCAAGTAGCTTGTGCTTTTAGGGAACTGGTAAATGAATTATTCAATGGGACTCTTGTTAAGTATTTAGTGCTGCTTGTCCAGCTGCCATTGCGGGAATATTGGAACTCGTTTTTCGGGTGGCATCGAATATTTACGCTGCTTTTGGTTGACAATTGCGAGCAAGAGCGCCTCTAGTTACACGAGGAAGCCATTTCAAATGCAGAACAGTATTCGCTACTGTCAAGTACATACTACATACTATTAAGTATGCATGTCCTCCTGACTCTGACGGACTTTTCGTGGACTGCAAATGACGAATTGAAAAAAATGAAAGTCTCTGGCCTGGCTGATGCGTTTCTCCGTGGATTTCGCTGGGAATCGGGCCACGGGGCACGAGTCTGAATTCCAAATGCACTTTTCAGCACACGAGAATCGTTATTGTTTGCACAACTCTTATCTATAAAGGTGCGCGCTGCCAAGCGACGGCATTGACATGAACGAAATCCAGCGAAGGTCCCACTCGAATCGCCTGGCGATAAGCTCCAATGCGTTATTACGTCCGAGTGCCCGCATTATACTTTTTCGCAGTCAGCTCATTAGTCATTCTTCAAACACAAACAAAGTGTACACGCGTCAGAAAGAGGCGCGCGTGCGAACGTGTTCATCATGCAGTATTCACTATCGTACAATAGTCAGCATGAACACGAGTCGCCGGTAGGTTTATAGTACAGAATCAATAAGCCAATACAACTGGGAGAACGTTGCGCGAAATGGCTAACTGACAAAGTACTAAAGGATTCTATGGATTCTATGGAAAAGCTTTTCTGAGAAAAGCTTGCGAGCCTTTTTCAAAAGATCAGCAAATTAGATTAGTCGAGTGAGTTATAGTTGTAGCGGTGGTCGCCTTGATTTTCAAAGGGAGAAAAGTGGGCGCAGGAGCGCGCGGAGAGCCACGAAAGCGTGGAAACAAGCCACTTAGGCAATGTAACGTCAAAGACAATGCCCGGCATCACGCTTGCTGCCTGGCCACCTATTAGCTTCTGCTAGCCGGGCTACCAATTCACCTCCAACGTTTTACCTGTCTGTCGCCTGATTTTTGACCTCTCCTTCGAGAACCGCTTCTCTACATTCACGCAGTTTCTTTGTCTCCTGTTACAATGTGCACCGCCTACAACGCCGCTCTACTGGAACTCACAATTAGCCCGGTGAACGCGGCCGCATCTTTCTCTCCTCTGATCCTTAAGTTCCCATCCCGTCGTTAAAACTGTAACAAGGACTGCCGCGCTGGAAAGCGTGCCCCATGTTAATTAGGAAGTGCGTATCTTCGCCGGTTAACTTTCCTAGCACGCGCGTCGTCTCCTTAAAGAGCTACCCGATGATTTCACAATTCGAACCGCCGATTATGTCACTATCGGGGATAATGAGTCGCTGTTTTGTCAAGAACTCGGTGATTTTCGCAACCACGCCGAAGATGCAATCTTGTTTATTGCCCACTGAAAGACAGGACATCGCGACGCGGCCAGTTCACGTTTCGCGTCGCAATGGACACTGCAAATTCTACCCTGTTTTTATGGCGCACCGGTGCATTCAGGGAATGGTTATACTTTCCTTTAAATAAGTCCGCGCACTTACTACCGCCGCTTCCGGGTAGGTAAGACGATGGCTTGCATTGGAACTCTGAGACAAAACGGCGTCTTGCTTACTTCCTTTCGCCCGAAGGAGGCGAACTAGGCAGGAAGTATCACAGATATAAATGATTTATGCAGAACAGCTGAAGCGTGGGTAGGTTGGTTGCTTTGGCGAATGAAATGTCGATTGGACAATTTTAACGTCTCACTGACTTCGAGTAATATGCAGTTACTTATTGCGCTCACTGCCGTACTTGGATAGCCTTTTAATTCTGTTTTTATGTTTCGTTTATATCTGCTTCGCCTTTTTTTATCGAGCGCGTATAGTTTTACTTTTACCAGTCTCTTTCGCTCCTTTTGAGTCTCCAGGGTGATTTGCACTCGCGGGCATAGGTACTCGGCATGAAATATGAATGCCTCCGGGGATAATAACACGTATCTTTACTTGGGCCGTGCATACATGAGTCGCGTGCTGCCGATTGTTGAGGTAGGGCCGTGCACTTCCGGACGCCTTAATTGAAGCCGTCGCTCGGCGCGCACGCTCGCTCGGTGCATCCGCGGTTATCGCACGTGCCACCAGTAATTAAAATTCGTTACATAAAGTGCCAGCAACCGGGTTTCTTTCTACGAAAAACAGATACTTTTACTTACATTACAAGAAAACTATTTCCTCCCATTCCCCGAATCCGTGCGGTAAATGTTCCAAGAATAAGGAAGGCAGCGTTCGCGAGCTACATGTTATGTGCTGCCTCTATTAGTTAAGGATAATCGAAGCACTTTTATGAAAGCCGCCATTATCCAAGTCGAGGTAGGAGGATCTGCTTCATGCACGAGAACAATCTGCCTCACTTTCTCGTATCTTTCTCACGAGCCGCTAAACGCATTTCAATTGGAAAAACATCCAGTTTCTCTGCAGATTAAACGCCGGAGCGAATGATCGATATCTGAAACTGGGTCGGCGCGGCTGCTAATAAAAATCACACGTCACTTTACCTTTCTTTATCGTATAATTGAGTAACTGGCAGTACCGAAACCAGTGGTATTCTGCAGTAAAAAGTGGCTCTTAGTTAGGCAGACTATGCATTGCCTGGCACTTTGTGGAATCTAGAAAGCCGAGATTCCGAGAGCGGCTTCTTCTCGCCCAGTCTGCGACCTGGGAATCTCGGCCGCGTGAATTGCACGCAGAGCTACCGCGGCCGCCGCCGCCGCAGTCGGCTCTGTTCATAGCTCACCAGACTATCGGCGAAAAATTTGGATCACCTATTAACCTGGTAAGGAAGGAGAGATAATTAGCCGTGGGACGTCTAAGGTCGCCGGAGAGAGGCTTCTTTGCGGAGAAAGCAAACTAATTACACCTCTGCGGTAACGACTTTCTTACGCAGCCCTTGATATGGATTATGCATCGGGCTCATTATACATTATAGGGTAATAACGTGTAATAGATGTAATGCAGATGTAATGCAAATATAACGCGCTCATGAGATTTCACCAGGCAAATACTGGTACCAGTCTGGATGGTTGTTTCCGAGAATCTACCGAGCGTGAGAAACAGAATACGAAGGGAAGTTCAGACCGCAGCATCCGTGGTCCAGCCGTGTCTGTGACCCCAGTGTGCTTCTATTATGAGCTTAATGCTGCCTACAGAAGAGTTCCTGGTGGGATCGTGGTTGGACGATTATGGGGAAGCCATCCACACCTTTCCCTCTACATATTTATCGGGATTCCGCTTGCACCCACCATTTCCTTTTGTTCGTTGCACTGAGTTTCATTTACGAGCGGACATTCAGGTAGAAACTGCCATACCTTCTCTGTGTTTACCTGTTTACTTTAACACTTCTCTCTTTCTCGTCTCTATTCTTTTGCCGAGTGGCTCCAACCTCCGAAACTCAACACGGTTCGTTTGCGAATGACTGCGGTGACGGCTCGACTTGATTTACGACAAGCCATCCTGCATTTGGCACAGCACTCGGCTCTCGTTATACTTGTTCTGGAAAATTGCAAGCGCGCTCTGGACTCTCTGTGAAATGACTCGTGACTGAGTGCCGGGCGAGTAGTGTGCCATCGGCCGGAAAGCCTTTTTGGCTCTAGACTGGAGCGAATTCGAGACTTTCGGTGACCCGCTTTCAGCAGAGCAGAAGGTAATGGAGCCTGATGCGCTAGACTGGAATGCGACAGAATAAGTACTGTTGCGTCAGTGGCAGTCGGAAAAAAAGTGGCACCGAACAACGCGCGAACATCTCGATTCGTGTGGAGTCGTAGGAATGAGAACGGAAGTCCTCGAAAAAGGGAACCGTTAGGTGGGATCTCGCAGGAGCGTTCTACCCTCTTTCCTCGGCTTGTTTACCTACGGGTGCATGATAAGGAACGAGCGGCGTGCTGCGCAGTACTGACATATCCAGGGTGCTCCGCACACCTTTATACCTATAAGCGCACCCTTCCATGTCATTGGCTTTCTAAGAGTTACCCGCATTTCTTTGCCACTTCGATGCCCCGTGGAATGTAAAATCAAATTTGCTGCAGGAATGCCTGCGTCTTTACTTCGCATGCCGATCCAGTTGCCGTGGAATCGTTCTAGGCTACTAATCACGAGCGCCCGATAATCACATCAGTGGATGCGTCAAAAGTGGCTTCAGGATTATGCCAGCCACGGAAGCAACTTACAGGGATTTGGTTTGGCGCACAGACCGAGCTATCTGTCCTTGCTGCTTTGCGAGGGAATATTTTCGCAGAACCGTAATATGTAGATCCGTCGAGTTTTTACTGTTCACGTTTTATCGATACTTTCCTTGCTCGATGAGAAAAGGGTGGAATATGCAAGCGCAGGCGTTTGTGCGTGCCGCTTCATAAATCTTTAGTATTATATCGTACGGATGCTGGGCGAGGTAGGAACCGTAGAGCATAAAGCACACAAAGAGCCTCGATGAAATTAAAAGAGCGGAAAGGATAATTTTGACGGGAGAGGAGAGTGCGGGGAGTCTCGTGGCATGTCGCGAGAGCTACGGTGCTTGTTAGAGATACGGCACCGTTAGACGGAAACCCTAAGTGTTTGTTTTTAATCTCGTTACACAGCGCGCTCATTATCCTCTCCATTGTGTTCCGCCAGTCCTCGCGAAATTCTCACTCCATCTCCGCCTGATAATGCGAAAGCGGACGGCGGTAAAAAACGGGCTCATCGCATCTTACTACCTTAACTCGGCGATTTCCTTTCGGCATAAGAGAGCGTAGAGACCTATGTGTGCTCGGCTGCATTAATTGCAGTCTCGATTTAGAAACCTTGCGCGATAGATCGATCTCACTATCACTGCTGCCCGGAGGAACCTAGAGAACATAATCCTCGTCTTGAATGCTGCGGGTACAATGAAGGCAGGAGGGATACTTGTCGCCGCTTATACAATACTCTCGTGAGCTCACAACTAACGCACACACGCCAGGGGGGGGTGTGTACTTACTCTCACCCACTGTTCTCGAATTACAATTTGAAATCCGAGAGATGCCGCTTGCCCGTCGAGACGCGGTTTACCGCTTAAGGGACCGCGTGCCTGCCAATAAAAGTCCATTTTTCCTCGCCACTTTTTCTCCTCGGCCTCCACGACACCGTCTGTGGCTTCGATTATCTCTCGATTTCCCTCAGCTCTTTTCGCCCCGACAACCCACGGCTGACACGATTTCAGCCCGATCGAGAGTAAGCGACACTGTATCCGAGCAAGCGCTCCTTATCGTCATAGGTAAATACTGGTGAATGAGTTACGTAAGACAGTTCCACAATTGGATCTTAATTGGCTACGACCATTGGCCTGATTCGTCGGCATACCATACACTTGTTTGCACCGACACGATAACAGTACTCCGCCACCGAAGCACCGTCGAGTATCGCGTCACATTGTCTTCCGCATGATACGCCGTTTGTAGTTTCCTCGGGCTAAAGTGGAACCTTGAAGGAGGCAGCGGTAAAACGGAGATTCGACGAAGAAGGGTTTGTTATTTCAAGCTGCCGAATCGATAGCAAGTCAATGAAGATATATCGAACACATGTTCAAACGTCATTCGGAGACGCGGCTACATTATTTATCTGTAATCATCTGTAACTGGGAATTAGGGAAATTTTTTAAACGAGAATCGCGCGTCTACGTCATTAATTTGCAGATGAATAACGTCGATAAGATAACTCTTATCAGACTGCGACAAAACTCCAGGGATACATAAGTTCCAACCTCGATACCTTTCGAAAGTGCAAGGGGCCTCGCTCTTATTACACAATATCCTTTTAATTGACGGGGTGAGTCACGAAACTTTTTAAAGCAACAAATAACAACGCCTGCTTGTTAGCACATAAACATATATATAATTGCGACACATGCTTGGACAGCAAGGTAACAACAGAAGTGCGCGTCTTACTCTCGTTAATCGGGTAGCCTCGATGCTAATTTCTCTGATGCCGGGAGATAGGGACGATCTACATTTTGCAAGAGAGTGAGGTGCGATTCTTATCCCGTGCACTGCTAACGTGGCGTATATCATTAAACAGTATCCGACTTTTTAAGCTCCAGCTCTTTCAGTGTTAACGAGTCTTCCGAACTCTATTGAAAGTTACGTCAGGCCGGCGTTCTCACAAGATCGGCCCATTGTTCGATCATCGGTCCAAGGTCTCGATAATTAATGCAATTTAAGCATGCACTTAATTAGCGCGAACGTTCGTCTGCCGACTTTCTTCGAGGAAGATGTTCCCCATAATGAATTCTGGGCGCAGATATAGTTTGCTTAGAACACGGAATTAAGTCGTTTCTTGGAAGATAGTGGGTAACAGCTGGGAGCTTATTGCCGTTCCTCCCAGCCGTTCTCGTTTTGCGTCAACGGCAATTGCGCAAGGCTTGCACACCGCCGCGCCGGGCAAGAATTCACGTGGCCCGACACACTAGATTGACTTTGTATCCGACTCCAAGCTTGGTCACATAAAGTCTGCTTACGCAAGTGAAGAAGCGCGATCTTAAAATCGGTAGCTATTAAACAGACTATGGTCCGTCACAGTAAAAGGGTAACTGGGTAAGATTGGCTAATAAATTCGCCGGTGTTCCAAGTAGAGCGATCGGAACACTGCCGATTATTATTCCTTTCGTGGGAAGGCGCAATTGCTAGCCCATTATTTCAGCCAGCAATGAAAGTATCGTACTCTAAAGTACTTTAATTACCGGGAATGAGGTGGCGGTAAGGTTGAATTGCGGCAACGATCCACGTGCCAGCGATGCATGCGTGCACAAGCCACTCCTTTTACGGGGACCGAATCCAATTGATCACTCATCGTATGAAACGGGAGGAGGCCGGAATCATCGTGCTTACGAAAATTACGCAATCTTTAATGCCGATTACCGCGGGTATTCTTTGCTCTCATTTGCCCCGGAATTCCGCTCTTACAGACGTACGTATATACGACACTACAGTTACGCGATTCCCATTGTGCTCATTGTCGCCGAGAGACCCGGTTTGCACACGCCCGACTCTTTCAATCCTCGGTTTCTCCCGGCGAGAACGTTGACCATAAAGTTTACTCCACCGAGTCTCGCTAAGGAATTGGAGAGGTCTGAGTTAGGGTATTCCGGAGCTTCTACTCTTTCGTCATTCTACTGCTCGGTGTAATGAAGGTTTATACTACTGGAGTTTACGATGCCTATTGGAGCAGTCACGGGCCATTGCCTGTCGATTACCTGATCTCCAGTAAGACTCTCTTTCTCTCTTAACCGTCTACCAGAATTGAAAGGCTCTTGCGCGCTGTCTTACCATTTTCCTGCGGGGAAAGTGAACGAGGTACCAGATAATGGGTTGTGTACTCGCCGCAAACTACGTCATCACGAACCCGGGTGTTAATTGACACGTAATTATTATTCGATTTCTGTACTACTCGAGCGCGAACCACTCGTTCCGCTACTGCTAACCTACTAGTCGTAGTTCGAGCTCCAAGCGATACACTATCTGGTTTTGGAAGGTCACTTGCGATACTTGTCTCCGGAGAAAAATTCTTCTTTATGAGGAAAATAGAATTAGTTAAAGCGGCTTAGTTGCATTCTGTGTCAATAGTACATTCGCTGCTCAGACGCGCTTTGGGATCGAATTCATGCGGTCGTGGGGACGTGTGTACCATTACGATATGAGCGCCAAGGGTTCCCACTGGCCATGTAAGTCACGTTTGCAAACGTGATTGGCCAAAAAAAATCCGTTTCGTAATTCGACTTAGGCAACAAAAGGAGGATCTATGTTCTTTCTGATACGAATTAGAAGGCCGCTATGCCTCAGTGACGTTTGTTACTCGCGGTTGGACAGTTCGAATTGATTCAGGCGGTCTGATTTGCGTATACGTAATCCATTAGACAGTGAAAGTCAAGCGAATTTTCTGGTGGACTGGCGACTACGATCGAAGTCTGAAATCGATCTGTGAAAGGTATGACCGGAGTAACACTATAAAAGATTCGTGCCTCGCCTAGCTGGGGGGTAACAGATGTTCCGGTTCCCAGGCAAGTACACATACGCGATAACACTACCGAATAGAGGTGGGAACTATTGTCTACCATGGCTGAACTTGCACCGACTGAGTCTCCACTTATCAGTATAATTGCATTATGTGAGTGCGCTATGAAACTCATATTGTCTCATGAGAAGTCTTAATAATCGGGTAGCTAATACGGCTGGCTAATGACGGACCTTGGCTACTGCGCCGCCTAAGCGGATCAAACTGATATAAAAGTGTTCTCATTTCACGAGGATAAGAAGCGCTAAGTCTGTTCTTATCGAATCTATCCTCCGGCTTTACCGATTCCAAGGATAAATAGGTATTTCACAGGCATCGGACAGACCCCTGAGTACTCATCCAGAATAAATTAGCCGAGGATATCTCGTGCAAAAGAAAATCAGCGCACCCATTTGTACAAGTCAGGGTTGCCTTCTTCCTTGCGTCGATTATTCCCCTTTCTATCGGGCCGGATGTCGATATTCCTTCGAGCAGAAAGCGACGAGCCTCGCAGCCATTAGCTGGCGAGTCACAGCATTCAATAAAATTTGCCGGAAGAGGTATTGCTCGTTCCAGTCTCTAGTCAGATTCATTTCAACGTTCGCGTTGATGCTCGACGTTAATTACCCGCGTATTTCCACAGCGGGCTATTTTGCAATGTTGCGCCAGAGCTTGCCGATTGATCTATCTATCGCCATCTGTGAAAAATCACGCATCCCGCAAATTAACGTCTACTGGCTTATTTAAACCTCATCATGCTCGCTCGCCCGCTTGCTCCAGCCTGATCCCAGCTTAAGCGTGGCTTTTTGTCTTGTAAAGGGTTTCGTCAGTCGCCGGTATCATTAGCCGTGACATCGTCTTTCTGCTTGGGTTGCAAAAGCTTCCGAGAGTGCCAGGCATCGACAGATCGAGCAGGACCTCGTGACTCACCGAGTCACGATTCACTGAGGTCCTTCTCTTCGTACCTCTCGCCATTTAAATCGATGATGCTCGTTCGAATGAGCTGCATCGTAAATCCCCGCGAGATTACAAACCGGGATCAAGCGGCGCGGTGCTCGCGGCCATCTGCACTAGTGAGGACTGACTCATCCTTGAATCAGCCGGAGATATCAGTGATTAGCACATTGTTGCAAATCCCTCTGCAACTACATCGATACTGTCTTTTATTTTCTATTTTTCCTATCAATTATCCACTCAGCTCTTCTGTAAGCGCAATCGGACATGAATAAGATTAGAGTATAGAATGGATCGAACTGGCATATTATTGTTAATACTCAGCGCATGACTAACTCCGAGTAATATATCGATAGTTAAACTATGTTGCAATAAACGGAGCGATAAGCTCGTCCCGGTTCTCTGATCGCGAGCGGCGCAGGAGTTTCGAGATTGCAGAATTCACGTTTCACTTGGCTCGGTATTGTTTAAGCGTGATTCAGCGCCTCGGGAAAGGCACTTCGTGTACGTAAACTCTTGCACGGCGTACCCGGAGGTGAGAGTGTATTCGTATTACCTCTCTCGACGTCACTACCAACAAACCCAAGCGGAATCTGGCGCCCAGTCTCGAGAGCGGAGTCGAGATTCGTGAGTCATCGAGGTCCCAATGCCCCTCGCGGTACCACCTTCTCCAGCGTCCATACATTTCCTTCATAAATCAAGAAATTTTAATGGCTTCGTAATGACAGTATAGTTTCCCTCAATTTCTCATGTCACAATCCACGTAGGAGTGGAGATGACCAACGCTGAATTTGTCTCGCCCCAACAACGCAATTCTAAAACCATGCGCTGCTTCTTTGAGGAAGCATTCAAGCAGGTTTCTCACGTTTACCGAGTATTTTTCCTTTTTACTCTTCTCTGTGTACCTTTTTCATTTCCTACGCACTATGTGCTTGCCCTCTGTTTGCCCTTTGCATTCCATTGCCTTCCGCGGTTCTCCACTCTCTTTTTCCAGTAGTACTATCTTGCGCTTTTAATGTCTTCTCATGAATACTATTGCCTTGATATAAGAGCCGAATACAACTCGGGAAAGGAAGGAATATTGATGTATTTTATTTGAATGTCATTTGCAATTATTAGGGAGCGGGACAACTTTTGACTATCGATCAGCTGGGAGTCCGAGGGGGATCAATGCGTCAATCGCATGCTGTCTGATAGACAGGTGGGGTGAAGAATGCAGGGTTGCCAAAGGCATTTCTCTAATCGTGTTATGCGCTTAAGCCTGTCAATTCGTTGGCCTTTGGTGGACCTTAAGGGATCGGCGAACTTAAAGTTTGCGGCTTCGCCGGCGATCGGTCGATGAGTAACCACGGGATACCAAGGCCATACCTTCCAGCTCGATAAACTCCACGGACATTAAACCGTTCGATTCTATGTGTGCGTGCGGGCATTAAGCTGTTTTTGCTTGACTCCATACTCTTTCATTGATCGCTGGTCCCGGTCAGAATTGTATATTAATCGGCATTAATCATATTTCGATACGTGGTTTCTCCATCGGTCGAAACGTAGGTAGTTGATAAGGGAAAGTCTCGTTATGAGTTGGCACTGAAAGCATTGGTATCGTAATGAGCCATCGTTATGAGAGCAGGAACCGTCGAGTCTATGATTCCTAATCAGATAGAATATCCACTGTCTTTCCTGTATATCTTATCGTTATCGAGGAATTCTGCTTCCGTTCGAAGATTGGTCAATAAGCCGAAGGACTGGCGTGATTAGAAAAACGCCAAGCTCTGCACGAGTATCTAATGGGATCAATTTAGTTCAGCTTCGGAACACGTGTAACATAAACACCCGCGAGGAGAGAACTCGCTGCCGGAATTGAGTGATAGTTCGCTGGAAATTGAGCAATCACCAGTAAAAACAAAGGAATCCTCGCTGTCCCCGAGCTATAATCGTCACGGTCACATTCAGAAGAACGAGTTTCGTGTTTCATTATCCATCCGCCTGGTAAGCTTTCGTACTTCTGCTAGATTCTACGCAGTTGAATTCTTGACACGAGAGAGTTTCAGGAGGTCGGCCAAGTCAGAGACATATAATTTTTTTGAAGACAGCCTCTCACTTCGCCTTCGGACCATTTTGAGAGCATCTAGTCGTCACTGGTAATAATTATGCGCTCTGACTCAGACTGGTCACCTTTTTAAAATTCACAGGCTTACGTATGCCGAGAGTCTTATGGCGATTTCGAGAGAGAATGCGAACGTGGTCCGATTTATCTATTTGCCTGGTAAGAAAGGCACTCCTCGTACTTCCCTCGCGAGCTAGGTCTCGGCTTCTTCGAGGCCGTACTCCTCTGAACCGATTCCGCCTCATTACGCAACCACGTATTGTTCAATCCAGCGAGCAGATTAATAGATTACTCTTACGTTGCGTAATTCAACGAGATTCGAGCCTTTGTCAAATCTTTCCTCTGTAAAGAAAGAAGAAGAACAGTGTGCAGGATAACACAGGGTTCATTGGCTTTGTTGCAGACTTTGGAGCAGGAGAGGCATCTGCTGCGGCGGAGGCTCGAAGAGATCCGAGGCGAGAGCGAGGCGAGAGTCCTGGAGATGCAAGCGGACGTGGAGAGCTTGAGGAGTCAACTAGAGGAGCAAAATGAGAGGGCGAGACGAGCGGAGCGCGATCAGGCGAGTCTCGTGGCCGAGCTGACGGCTCAGAATACACGGCTGGCCGATCAGCTGAGGGAAGCTGCCAAGCAGGAAGAGCAGTTGCTCATCGAGGTCAAGGTGCTCAGGGAAAAGTGTGCCCTCAGGAGTAACACGCTCCAGGATCACGTCAGTAGCCTGGAAGTTCTCAGGGATGAGGTAAAGCTATACTTCCCAGACTTCATCATGCACTTTGGACAGCATGGGAACATCGTGCAAGGCGAATCATGCATCAGAATTCATGCAAAACTTACAATCGACTTATGCACGTGCCCTAATTAGAAATAATTCGATCGATATGATTCTTGCTTTTCCAATTTTATGCAGCGACCTGATAATAGAACTGACGGATTATTAAGTTATCGTGGGAATCGTGCGCGAGCTATTGTTGCTGCGGAATTAATTGGCTCGACGCGATCGAATATTCATGTTGTTATTTTAGTGGCTGGAAATGATAACGGTATTGCTAATTGTCCCGCGTGCTCGCAGGACGTGTGTACGCGTATCCTCCGTGGGATTTGATTTAGAGCGTGGAAAGAAACAATCGTGACCCTCGCCGATCGACTTGACTTGCTGTCCTTCGCTCTACGCCCTTTCTTCTCCGCTTACAAGAGCACTGGCTTCTTGGATTTCAGGAAACGCGCGTTACGCCCGAACTCGCCGTGTCGTCTGTGCGCCTATATGACCAGGATTACGTACTTCGTAAACAAGCATGTTTGTGCGAAACAAACAGATAAACCTAGTAACGTCATAAAAATCTTCAGTCAACTGATACTTTTACTACCCATGAGCCCGTATACTTTTACTTCTTCGAGCACGGCAAAAACGAAATCTGAACCGTCGACTTTTAATGGTACTAATACTTATTATTTCGAAAGTTAATGAAAATTTAATGACTCCGTGCAAAGTGTTTCGCAAAAACAGCTAAGTTTATTGGAGTACATTCGGAGCATCGCTAGAGTCACGATTTAATTATACCTGCAGCTCGCCCACTGACTGGTTGTCCATTTTTTTAATTGGCTCGTAGTACGAGGATGGCATGTAATTACAATTAAAAGTGCAGCGGTTTCACTCTACGTTTGCGAGAGCAAATGAGCCAGGGAGGCTTGGGCGACTGGCTAAATAGCGTGCGCTCGTTCTAGGTACAGTTGGTTTACGCACAAAGGACTGAATTAGAGAGGAGGTCCTTGGAGTTACGAGAGGAGAGGGCGAGGGCAGTGGCGGCCCTCGAGGAAGCCGAGGAGAGAGCTGCGGCCTTGGAGCGGCTCGGTCATGAGGCGGAACACCGTGCCAGACTAGCCGAGCGCGAAAGGTGAGTTGCAGGCCTCGTCGCTCATTGCTGCCACAATCCTGACAATACTCTAATATGCACACGCTGCACTCACTAGATGAAAGATCGTTTCCTCTCGCATCTCACGATCCCTTCCTATAACGCGCACCCACTCGCCTCATTACAAAAGCCGGAAAAACCCCTGGGAAGCCGGCGCGAGCCGAAGCCGTGTGAGTTCCACCTACGCTCCAAGCAACGAAAAAGACAGTGGTCTGATAAATCGAGATCGAATGAATTCCCGGCGATTCTCCACGCTGGCGCACCTTGTGCTTTCAAAGTGGAGCAAGGTAGTCGGCGGAAAAGATCATGCGGTTCCGTATAGTAATGCAATCGGGCTGTGTCAACGTATTAAGTTCTCTCTTTGGTTCTCTCGTGGAAGTACTTAGTAGTTAGAGCCGCATCGATCCTGAATACTCTGGTAAAGCACGCGACTGCCACCTCTAATTGTCACTCTAGAGGAACTCCTAAATCGTCTATCGAGTAGGAAAGTTCGCGTTGCATGCATCAGGGAAAATAGTGTTGTACTGGGGAGGCCAGCACGTTGCAGTTCACGGGGGTTGTGTTGATACTAATCTGTTGTAATCCCATTGGCAGAGACGAGCTGGCGGCGACACTGGCGGCCATCGAGGGGGAAAGAAGAGGCAGATCCGGTTCGACGCAGAGGCCACCGAGGTCCCTCTACGCCGAGATGGAGTGCGAGGAGAGCGGAAGTTCGCTCGGCGAGCAGGAGGACCTGCGGGCGGAAGTTAGCCGGGCGACCAAGAGGCTGAAGGAGCTTTGTGCCCACTTGAGGCGGGGTGAGGACGATTCAGGCCTGCAAAGCGACTGCGACGAGTCCATGCTCGTCATTGGCAACAACGGCAGTGAGTCGGAGGTCGCCAATAACAACCACGATACCCACCCCACTCCGGTAAGGGCTTCAAATGTCCCCCCCTGCTCTCCTTTGTCTCGTGGTTTCCTGTTTCCGGCGGAACAGCTCCGTCTGTAATATCTAGTCAAATATCCTGTCTTCGTCAAACTTCTTTTCACTGAAATCTTAGAAATCCTCCCCAGTTTTAAAATTTAAACCACGTAATCATTATTTTGCACTTCTTGTGTTATCAAATCCACAATTTTTTTGTTACAGCCAAATTGTCCCGGAGCTCTTTTAGACCTCGTCGAAGAAGTTTACAACTTAACGTTATCTGGAAGGGGTGCACCGGGTGAACTGGGTCTCGCTGTGGAGTTGCACAGGGTACGCGAAGAACTAGAAAACACTAAGGACCAGTTGAAACAGTCACAAGAGGAGTCCAAGCGACGAGGAGAGGCTCTCTTAGAAACTACTAGTAAATTAAGTGTATCCGAAGCGGAACTTCGTGGTGTAAAGGAAGAGCGGGATCGTGCGAGGGGTGACATGGAGGATTCGCAACTAAATAAGGACGAAATTATCGCCCAGGCGTATAAAGTGCGGGACCAGGCTGTGGCTAAGAAAAACCGTGCAGAGGTTGAGCTGGCTAAAACGAGGATAGACGTTCTACAAGCTAATAGCCAGTTAATGGAAGCGATTCAACAGAAAATCGAACTGAGTCAGCAACTAGAACAGTGGCAGATGGATGTGCAATCATTAGTAGACGATCACGTGCGAAGTAAATTGATGCCTGCTACGAATACTATCACTCCGATCAATGGAGAAAATCCAGAGATCGTTGCACCCGCCAGAAAAAAGAGAAGTACAGGCTCCTCGAGAAAAATGTTCGGCTTGTTCTGACGAAAGTGACTGTCCAGCAGCAGTACTTCTGGTTGAGGTGTACTGTTGCTATTGTTAATATGCTCTCATAGAAGACTGTGCTCGAAGAAAGACTTCTACCGCCACCGCATCCGTCTTGATGTCGGTTTTCCCTAATTTGGGAATGAAAGAGACTGCTGTGCTCTGCGCGATTGCAACGGGAAGCCAGTTGTAGTATGATAATCGATCTTCGATAGTGTTAGCATGGGAAAACTAGGAGTTCTAGTTCAGAAGGAAATGTTTGCACAAGAAGTGAGTAATATCTGTCAGTTACGGGTAATTCAGAAAGGACTAAGAGTGTCAGTAAATGACTTTCTTATTTGGACACTCACTTTCTAGAGAGGCATTTTACTATTACAGTATATTGTACTCTGAATACTACCGGAAATGGCTTGACATACTACAACGGACTACTCATCGTAAATCTGGCGGGCTATAACTCGAATTTATATGGCGCTAGATCTGCAAGAAGCATCTGGCGTTTTGCTTTCTACAATCTCCAGGGCAACGAAGTTGCGACCACTTTTCGTTCCACTTTTTTTGCGAGTTCATGTGCCCCTCATGCAAATTGCGCTGGTCGTGTCTTGAATGGGAATGATCCTGCGCCCGTATCAAAGCTACTCGTTGTCACTCTCATCAAGCTGATCCTCTGCATGCGAATATTTTCAATTATCCGACGAGTTTTTCTAATAATATACCTTGGATGCTTGCTGTACCATAATTCTCGTTAGACTCACAAAAAACTGAAAGAATGGTTGTTGGGCCGCTTCTTCGTTTTGCTGGATCGCTTTTACCCCGGGGAATAGCGTGAACCAGGAAAGAACTGGTCGTTGCGAAATGCGAGCGCTTTTTCCCCTGTGCGATGATAAGTCACATCATTCCCATGATCGTGGAACGAATGGTTGTCACGCAAAAACGATCTCCAGTAGACTCTTCTCTTCGCAAAGATCTCGCGTTCGCCTCAGTTTCCTTCTTAACCGGAAGGAGGACATTAGGAGTCACTCTCTCTCCCGTGATTTCCGGCGCGAACGTTGGGCTTCTGTAATTCGAGGCTGTACATAAGCGAATGCATTGTGATAAACTCGTGTCTTACGTTTACTAGCTTTACGACAAGCGAAACTTCGTTATTCCTCAATGTGATACGGACGCGGTAGCACTGTTGTAAAAATCCTTGACGGCGAAATTCCAAATGATATTCTCGTGTTACTAATTGAGAGTGTATTTATCGGGCCCAATCGGACTCCGATTCGATCGGCGAAAGAGAGTTACGTATGTTGTTTACTTTTTAAGAAGCACCTTTAGAAACCGAGCCTCATTCGCAAGGCCGAACCGTGGCAATTCGTACTTAATCATCTCATCATTGACTTCTTCGGGCCAAGTCCGCGTGTCTCCTTAACAAACTGTAATGAGGAACGTCCGTCCATTCGTCCGTCCGCGTGGACCAGGAAGCATTTCAGTAATTGCGGCAAAGTGTACGCCGCGTTTAAAGAAATGATGGCTGAAGGAGAAAGTCGATCGATCAAGCCGTGAGCCAGGACTTCTTTCCGCAAGGATAGTGCAATACCACTGGTCAACTATTTCGGCGCTGAGATAGCTCGAGCACTGCTCACGAAGCACCTCTTCGCCATATGGCTAATTACACCAGCCTGACTACTTAGCTTTAATTAATGCTTGTCGGTATAGAGGTGACCGTCGTGACCAGTGCTGACCTTTCCCCTTTCGTCCTCTTTCTACACGCGAAGGCTTTTGTAAAATAATTAATTCCACGGGTAGCATCGTCCAGATGTGCGTGAACGATACTTGTATAATTCTTGATCTGAACGATTGTGACGACGTATTTATTTAATAAAATTCTCTAATACGGATTCGCTACACTTTCTCAACTTGGAACCTTTGGCAGGATTCATCGATGATTAACTCAGAAGTGGGGAATACGATCTGTAAGTAAGGACACGCTTGAAAAGAAACAAATAGGCATTTATTCACAAGAGGCAGGTGTAGTTACAGTAGTTTCATTCTGTTGCTTTTATATATATATTCATATATATATATATAATACGTATATATACGTATATATATAATAGTATCTCATGTCCGTTATAATAATCGATCGCTTCAACTACGCAATAGAAATGGGCATGAACAATGGGGGAGTGAGGGAGGCGGGCTGGGGAATGGGAATGGGTGCATACAAAGTGTTTTTCTCTGTTGCTCTTTTTTTTTGTTGTTGCTTCACTCGCGAGAGTTCGATTAGCCTGCGAGCTCGCGCGCGCGCGCTCTCCTTGCTTCCTCCGAAATAAGTGTCTAGTTCCGGCTAGTCGGGCAGCCAGCGTCCACTCTATAAAATTCTAGTCCTGCAAGTGGACGCGGGCTGTCCTTGCTGAAGGACTCTCCGTCGGTCATTAGCGACTTGGTAAGTTCGATATCCGCTCGAGATAATCGACAATTAGTCGCCCAATCGAATCAATCATCAGCGGTCCTGCTGTCGCAGGGCGCCGCTCGCCCACAAAGTCGGCGGTAACAATATTTATATTTATATATATATATATATATGTGTATATATATATAATATATATATATTTGTATTTTATATTTATATATGTATATGACAAGACGACGATGGCGACTCTTATACTTTGTTCTCCAATATTAACGCGACGATAATGCTCGCGACAACAATCGAATTAACAATGGCCATTAATGACAGAGAGATTTTGGGGAATGAGATCGCTGCTGCTGCTGAGATGGTACGTATTCAGAGAGTAATTAGGGGTGGGAATGGGCGACAAAGTAATGGTAATGGTCGAGTCGTTCGTTAACACACGCGCAAGTCGTAAGTCGTCGAATCGAAGGTTCCAATGCCGAAACGATAGTTAAGAGTAATTGCCATAAGGGTATAGAGGTACATATGTTTTTTTTTTTCAAGATAGAGAAATAGAGAAAGAGAGTGAGAGAGACACTATAATTACCAATGAAGCATCGTGTTTGTGCAGAACAACTCTTCTATCAGTAGATCGCGTTTTCTTCTCTTTTAAGGATATTACATGTCACAGTAAATATAGTTAGGTTTGCTATGCTATGTCAGTTACAAGTGGCTTCCCTTCTCCTCACCCTTCTCCTGATTCAGCCCGCGTTTTGCCCGTTTTTCAAAACCGATATTATTACTTCTCTCGTGTGGCGACATGTCAACATCTATGTATATAAAGAGATAGGTAAGCTATGCGCAATTTCGTGAGCGTGTCTTTGTCTGTCCTCTCACCGAGAGTCATCGAGCGTAGTATGTCTATACGCGTGCCTCTGAAAAGTGTGTGAACGAGTGTGAATGTCATCGAGTAATGCTTCGTGTCCTTTGGTACATGTCACATGTATATGTATGTACGTGTATGTCTCTGTGGGTGTCTGTGCTTGCGTGCGTCACCCGTGAGCGACAGTGCAACGATGTGACTTAGCTCCTCCACTTAAGTCTTACTTTCTACACGTGTATAGAATATTTACATCCACACCATTATAACTTCTGTACGCGCCTTACCTGCCCGCCAATCGCAGCTCACCTTCACCTCCTCGCTGCGTACACATACTTTGACGCCGCCGGCTGTTTTTCCTAGCCAATTTCTATCGTGGCGAGGATCATCGGCCAGGTTCCCGGAGGTGAAGCGAGACGGGATGGCAAGCGACGAGCGAGAGCTCGCTCTACGACGCCTTATTAATTATTGTTCGTGACACGGCTCCCAAATCTACCCGCGTAGAAATTGAGAGTGACCAGATAATGGTAAGAACGAAACGATACGCTCAAAAGGAAAGTCGAAGCGTTACATATCGGCAGGGAACACCCGTGGGAGCCTTCCCCTTCGAAGATACACTCAGCCAGGAGGCAGTTGCACGTTACGCGGCTGCTCGCCGCTATTCCCCTACTGATATCGGCTGTGACTTAAGATAGGTAAAAGGCGGGTGCTTCTTGTAACACGCATTATGTATATGTACAAATACCGATCGCCTCGATTGGCGACGTGATCAGGAATCATCTCGTCTACGGTAATTGTCATAGGTGATATCCTTAATCCAAGCAGCAACTCCCATGCACACACTCCAGCACCCCTTTCACGCACACTTACCACGACAAATTCTCCCCTATCTCGGCAACCACCAGCTTATTTAAACGCTACGTAGAAATATCTTCGTTCTGGGTCCCGCACAACTTTGTATCTTTCGCTTTTTGTCGGCTCGCACGACGTGACCGCCCTTAAGGACGAGGATACACTGCGAGCTGTCCTGCTTCCCACCCTCTTCCCGACATATACCTGCATCCCTACCTCCCTCCTCGGAACCCCACCCTCTTCGCACACCGACTTCGACAATTGTTCTCCCCTTGTTCGATAGGAACGAATGTAATGATCCCCACGAAAGTCTCAAGGTTTAATTCGCCTCAACTGAAAGTGACTATGAAATCGCCGTCGCCGGTCGGGTAGTTCTAACCTGCGGCTGAATGCGTCTTCTACACTATCGATTGACATTAGGCGTCGCGAGCTCTTCGACTCCTAGTTTCCAGTCAACTTGCGAGCGCAGTGGCGCATTGATTTAGCAGCGATCGACGATACCGTGCACGCGCCTCTGTCTCTCTCTCTCTGTGTGCCTATACGTGTGTGTAGTTCTCGGATTAAACCTATGCGTGATGATCAGCATTATGATGCAACATTCATTACGGTAAAAACGTGCGTGGATCACTACTCGAGCGACACAGGGACCCGCCGAGTTCCGCTGTTGGCCCTAGCTCTACCGTGTCTTGAAGGACGCTTGCATAAAGTGCAGTCGATGCTGTACACAGAAAATGCCGTTTGGTAGATCCGATAAGAGAACCGGAGGTAGGGTGGTGGAATCCGAATGACACTTGGGGCAAGATTGCCCTCGAATAACGAGCCTGGCTAGGACTGTTCGCGACACTTCATCATCGAAGCCAAAGCCCCAAATATTTTATGGTCGACCATGATACTTTACAGCGATGCGCGTTACGATTCTGCTACTGGGTATCGCAAACGGTGATCCCGAACTCTAGGTGTTAGCACTAGTAATGCACGATCATTGTGCGCATGACCATCGCAGATTGCGTGGCATTTTGTTAGTGGTGTATAACTTCGGTCATGATCGCTCTACTTCCTGTGGATTTGAAGGACGGTCGCGCTAGTATTTGTCGTATCGCCTCCTCGCCTCTTAAATGGTGCAAGCTCTTCTATAGTTTGGCATAAAAAATAAACTCCCCACTACCTGTGTGTAGGTATGTTATCGCGTAGCTATGTGGCCTGCATACGTAGGCGTTCTCGTTTGTGAATGTTTAATTTGCGTGAGTGTTCCTTCTCTTGTTTGTGTGTATGTGTGTGTGTGTGTGTCTGTTTGAAAATGTCCCTAGGGGTGTAGGTGTCTCCAATGTTCTCTGGTCATGCTCGCCTTGCTCCTCCGGTCTGTACATCCGAGAATACACGTAACTTATACATAAGCTCTCTATAGCCTGTTTCTTCGAATGCCTCGTGGATACGCTAAGACGCCTACATCAATCACTCGGCCACTCACACACCGCTTCCCGTTCACTCGTTCCCGGACTTCCACTAGTGTTCGAGCAAATTTATTAAATTTAGCGCGATAACTACCACCCCGTATGTACAGACGATTATATCCCCTATCCCTCGAGCGATTACCCCGATTCGGTGCTCGCCTCGACGAACTCTATTTCCTAACGGATTGCCCTCTCGCGCCGCGATTTCCAGACTACTCCGCCAATTGCCAACCGAGAGATTGGCTCACCTACTCAAGACTCTGGTACCTGGCAAATCATCCCTTATACTTCGAGAACAGGATTGAAAGACCCTGCAGCTCCGGTCCGCGCGGCAAGCCGATTCGCGAGCGTACCACCGCTTCCGTATTTTCTGACACTGCGTTTAAACATACATAACATCATATCGACACACGTAAGCGTAGGTCCACTATAGCTGTGGTATTTTGTTTAGTATAGCACTCTGCAGAATTCACGATTCAGTCGTTACGTAAAGAGTATCCATCGATACCAGCTTCAGGCTGGATGTGAGTCCGGTGTGCTCGCCAGCGTCTAAGGGTTGCTCTCCCAGCGGGCGAGCTGGATGTGCCGGTTGTCCAGAGAAGGCGAGAGAAGCGATCTCAGGGATGCACTGGGCGGTGAGCCGCCGAAGTACTTTAAGGTCAGGGGCGACTGGAGATGTCTGTGTCTGATCACCTCTCGCTCAGCAGGCAGTGGCCACAGCTCCTGCAAGAAAGAGCAATAACCCGGCCTTCTGTAGCGTGGTCCTCGATGATAGGTCTGCGCGACTTTGGCTACTCCATGTCGCTCGGTGCTTTCGCAGAGGTCGTTTAGCGACTGAGAGTGGTCATTTACCTGCAGCGAGAGAGCCTCGTCTCAGGACTCACCCTGCTTATTTTTACGCCCAGTCAGAGAGCCGACCAGAGACTTCAACGTGGCGCCGAGACCCCTGCCATTTGGAGTATTCAGGCTGCTTGCATTTCTGAAGCCCTGCGGGTGTGCGTCCAAGCATTTCTGGTACCTTAGCTGAACAGGCAAGAGCGACCCGTTCTAATAGCGCTTCTATATTTCATCCTAGCCCACCGATGAATGATCAAACGAGTAATTACCTTGCAAGCGGCTTCGATAGTTTTGCAAAGTGCTCCGCTGCTGGGCTCGCAGTTGAAGACGTGTGCGATGAAGAGGTCTTGCGCAGTGTGCATTATGAAAGCGCACTGCTTGACATTGCGCCCGATTCCGAGGAAGGACAAGTATCGTACTCGGCACTCGGTGATCAGTTTGTCGTCCTGTAATTAGGAACAGAATGATTATAAGAAATCTATCCCTAATGATTACATAGGATGAATAAGTATGAGATTACTCACATTAGGCGTGAGTATGGAGATCATACTGGGTGCGACCGCGACATTAACATTCCGCCACTGATTAATAGGCGTATTAGCTACGATATGATCTATCGCGTCATTGAGCACCTCCATACCAGTTGCTTGGGTGACTTGCATTGATCCGAGGTATTGCGCCCGCAACACCTTCTTCGGTTCTTCCATTGGCGTTGGGAAAGATTGTGCTGCAACAACATTGAACACTCAAGTACCCTCCCCGCCGAGTAAATGCATTTCCCTGGTTGGTTTGGACGCTTGTTTGCTTGTACGAGTACTTACTGACTAGTGCTTGCCCATTTCGATGGAAGCGTCGGTGCTCGGTAGGCAGATTAGTCGGTCTTGTGGCCAGGCTCGTTCGACCATTAATGTCCACTGGTTTCGCTAGGTTCTGATGTTGCGTTCGCTCGATCATAATCTTCTTGCAGATGTCGCGCAACGTGTTGGCAATTGTGCGGGCCGGGATGTCGCAGCGGAACACGTGGCACATGTGTTTTCGAGTCGATCGATCTCTTGCCACGTACGCGAAGTCCCTGAAGAGTACACAGAGAAAATATATCGTATCGCTTCCATGTCCATTTTACGCTCTAACAAATTTACGTGCGTGTCTGTCGCAACTATAATTTACCTCTCACTGGTATGTTCATCCGGAGAGGCAGGGAAAGCATGGAAAAAAGTAGATGTCTCAGCGTTAGAAATGTAGGACACAGGTATTCATTAATCGATAGCTGAAAATGCACCCACCGACAATGGTCTCGCCCGACGCCCCACACCCTCACCGTGTGAATCGGCTGTGTGTTCAGTACTGTTAGGTTCTCCGGGTCTATCAGTTTCAGGGCACCTTCGTCCAAGTCCATGAATAAATCCTTACCCTGGTGATAAAAAATAATGCTCGAATAAAAACGCGACCATAATTTATTTATATGTGGAGTGTAAAAAAGGCCTTACGTCTCCCCATCGGCCAACGACATCGAGAAGATCGTTCCTGCCGAGAGACAAATCGACTATGCACTTGTTCACCGCCTTGCTGCTTCGTTCTGGCGTTAAATCCTCTTCAGCGATTTCAGTCCAGCCGAGAGAACGAACAGCAAACCTGATAGGTTTGTCTCTGCCCTCGGAATCAGCTCTGGCGGGGTAGCTTCTTCGTCTAGAAGGACAATCAAGTATCAGCAGGTGCAGGACCGGAAAGAAATAACGAGCTGCTCGAGAAGTGTCTTACTTGAGCGCTAACTCTGCTTTCCTCTTATTCTCAAGCTCCTGGTCCAAAGCCGAGCTCGTGTTACTACGTGTAACTGTGTTCACCATGCCGCTCAGTGTATGGAAATTGTTGATCTACGGAGATGAATTGAATCATGAGAAAGAGGGTACATTATCGATAAGAATGAGAAAACAGACTGACGAGCTCGATGTCACTTACGCTATCGTTATCCTTCACGAGGCTCCTGCGAGACTCAATTTTTGTGAGCGGTGCCTCAGGGGGTTCTCGCTGTATATTGCCGCTCTTAACGTGCCAGTAGTACGGGCCGTTTTCATCTGTAACATCGTTCGATGCGACCTCTGAGAAAAATGCACAGTATGGGAGTTCGTAAATGCATTAGCTCGCCGCCGCTAAGTTCGTTATGATTTTTGCCAGCCTTCCAGGGGGAGGGTTTTGTGGCTCTCTAATTGAGTGCAGTGTTCCCCCCGGAGGGTGTTTCGATTTGCGCGCTCTACGATACCCCATCTAGGTACCCACCCTCGTGTTTTTGCCATCCAGGCGGCAGGTTCTCATCTTTGTCCTCGGAATTGGCGGTATCCACTTCCGATGGCTTCTCTTGGGTATTGTTCTGCAGAGTGGCATTGTTCTTTTGATCCTTGGGCTGCCTCCTCTTCACCGGCACCGCGTAAAGCTCACTGTTCAGTCCACCCTCGAGGTGCGGTACTCCTCCCATCTCTGTCGTCTCGTTATCGACCTTCTCGCAATAACTGCAAGATCGCAAACAGAGGCTCAGGATTCTCAGTGTCGAGACGATGGAGCGGCGAGCTTGTCTCGCTTCGCAGTAATGCAAGCTCAACAATGCACCGGGCCGTCTGCGTCTACTCTCTCTCTCTCAAGCATGCTTTCTAGATTATTGGCGGGGCTTCCATGAACATGAGATAATCGTCTTTTGGGGGGGCTCGACGCGTGAGACCAAGCTCCGACTTGGACCAAGTCCATTTGGAGGCTCGAGTGAATTAACCGCGATGTTATCCGACGTGCTCCACCGGCGAACGGGGCACAATGGTATCAGTTAACATTTATACGTCGCCATTGATTCAACCCGAACGACAAATCGATTTCCGTCTGATCGTTCGGCAGACCGAACGGCCCGTAAAGTTTTATCGCGATCGCGCCGTTACGCCCTGCCAACGGAGGAGCGTCGGCAAATTATCGTGTATTAATTGGGTAACCTGGCAAAACACCGCAAAATGCATTGCCGGAAGCACTCGGTTGCCACTGCTACCACGAGAATGGATATCCCGTACCGATTGCTCACTAAAACGTATTATATATGCGAAATCGATGCTGCTCTAAATGCGGCTGGCAATGCACTGCCGCTGCGGTAAGGCGACTTGTACTAAGGCGAGATGTACGTCGTCTTCTTGTACGAATTAAATATACGAGGTTACACGATCTCCGGCCATTCATCGCGGTCAGCAGTATGCACTCCTTAGGCTCGTCACGGTGCCACCGTGCGGTTTTGCGTATTCTTTTCTGAGCACATTGAGGGTCGCGCGCGCACGACACGCTCTACTTGCAAGCTGCTCCACGAGAGAGACGTTCTACATGGACACCAAGGAAGCGGAGGAGCACAAACGAGAACGGAGTCAGTCTTACAATGGTAAAGCACAGCAACTTCGAAATTCTTCTCTCGAACGATCGCCAAACAGCAGCAATTCGCTCGGGTTTTCTACATGTTGCCAGGGGCGGAACGAAATAGCAAGTGGACACTGGGCACAACAACAAGGAAAAGCAACCAGGCCAAAAAGGCCGGCTAGTCGGGCAAAGCACAGAGTGGGGCTTGTGAAACAAGCGCGGCGATAATCAGGCTTGAAACCAGGGGGTTTAAATACTGGGGTAGAAAGAAATGGTGGACGCGTCAGGAGAACTTCGTACGTACTTTCTCGAGGCGGATAGACCGTCGGCGTCACCGGCCGGTGCCGCGGATCCTGATTGCGGGGGAGAAGATCGAGACAAGATCGAAGAGGACCCCGACGACGATGGAGGGTTTCCGTTGAGGGTATCGTCGACCAGAACGGACTCCGCCACACCCTCACTCCCGTACCTGAATCAGCAGATAGTCCCGAATCCTTTTTATAAAACACTCCTGTATGCATTTACTGAGACAACTCAGTAAACTACTTTCGTTAAATTTAACGCTCCGTGGCCGCTCGCTTTTAAGAAAATTTCTTCTAAATGTAATTTGTTTCTTGTAAAATTATTCCAGCTGCGCTCGGTGTCGTCTTTCCGCATAGAGAATACCGCGGCGGCCTGCACAAGGAAGTGCCATTTTAATTAACGATCGGGGAACGGAGCCAGGCACAGACGCGGTTAGTACAGGGTCGCTAACCATGTTGAAGTAATTAAGGGATTAGCCAAGCGGTTTGCTGACTAACGCCGCCGCTCGCCTCTCTCGAGTATCGTTCGGCCATTAGGACTACCTCCGAGCTGCCTCGTCTACTTCGAAAGCACTGTCGAAGCGACTTCGATCACTTCTTAATATCGTAATTTCATTAGACGAGTACACGCGCGAGCGAGCCGAAATTCTGTCGCTGGGGAAGGCATTTGTTCGCTGGGGATCGTTTTAGTGGCCCATTTCCCCGGGCTGTTTGGATTCTTTATTGCGCGAGGTCGCCTGTAAAAAGGGCTGCTTGAAAAGTAGGCCTTTGGATATTACACCCGCCATGGTTTATTCTGATGTAGCCGAAGTATCGTTTATGCTCCGCCTTATACACCCTCTCGGCCCAATCCCCAACGCTCCTCCTTCTAATTTATTGGTATCACTTTAACTTTAATAAAGCTTTTATTTTCCCGATCCATCTCTCATAAGATGAACGCTTCGTGGATTTGAAATTATAATCGCGTGCGCCTGTATATATTCCCTGGTGCAGCATGTATATTCCGAGGCACCAGTCGGGGGCTGATACGTGGTATTATTTTGCGGGATTCTTGATTCTCCCCTGTCAGTCTGAAACAGTATCCTGGGCGAGGGTCTAGCCGTGCAACTGCACGACGACGCTTATCCTCGCTCCCCTTCGCGTTTAACCCTCCGCCGCCTTCTAAAATGACAAGGGCCTCCTAGGGTCTTCGCTCTGCTGATGCAAACTCCCGGAATTCTCGACGAGGCCGATATTCCGGGGAAATTGACGCGCGGCAAGTCGTCTCTTTGCGGTACTAGTTTACCGCAACTCTGGACGCTATTCCTCCGGCAAAAATCGACAATTGGTTCTCGTTAATTGGAAGGTTGCTGCACCGTTGATAACTGCACGATAATTCGTTTCGCAGTGCTCTCACCCTGCGGGGGGATCCACTTGTGAGGGGATGAGTGCCCGCAGGAGAGAGAATCGCATGTGCGGCGAAACTTTAAACAGGGCGTTTGAAGCACCTTTTGAAGATACTTTTTAGCGGTGAATCGAAAGCTCCGCGTAATCGCAAGAAGGTGTACTCGCGCTCGCTCGCTCAAAGGAAATGTAATCACGCTAACAGCCTTGCCAGGGGTACTAACGAGTAAACTAACGAACAGCTATAATTGGTGAAAAGCGAGCGGGAGTTGCGAGTGTTCTGTGTTCCTTAAAGAGCCGTAGTTCTCTCACTCCTACTTGCTCCGCTTGCCGACACAATCTCGGGTTTTCATTTCGCCAGGATGGCGATGCGTGCTTTGAACTGCGCCAATGTGGGAGAAAGGGTGTACAGTGGAAAAGGAAGTTGTAAGTCGGGCAGCAGCGACTGAGCGGCACGGAAGCTGAAATCCCAGATGGTAGAAGGTACGCGAGGCGCCTCGTGGTGAGCCGCATCCAGTTTAATGGCACCATTTTGAAAGGTGTGTATGTGGGTTAGGGAAGAAACCAAGCTGGAAGGTCGCCAGCGTTCTATCGGAAGAATCGCTCTCTGTATTAACCAAGTTGGACTCGATGAGATTTAATAGCTAGTTTGAAACTCCACCTCCATGAACGACAGCGGCAACGCGTGCATCTAATTAAACGGGATGACGTCGCTATCCTACACACGAGCCAAGGGAGAACCGAATATTCTTCTCCCTGACGGACAGAGGGAGAGTGTGCCGGCCGACGGGTGTTCACATCGTAATTAAACGGTGGGGAATTAATTACGTAAATTTATGCCGGGCTAGGATGTCCCGCTGTGCGCAGGCCGGTATTACGCGTAAGTGGAGAAACTGACGGTAGCGTCGGACTTCCGTGGAGAAGCGCGGGTAATTTTCATCAGCTCGCCGGGTATAATTTCATTAATCAAAGTGCGAATTGAATCCAAACGCAATAGGAGGCTGGTGGCTCGACGCGTGGACTACTTGCTCGTTTGCCGGCAACCGCGATTTGTTGTAACGCGGAACCCCTGCCGTTCGAATAATCAAAACCCGCTGCGCTCATACTCTCCCAAGTCGTTTCTCCAATTGGATAATTAGAGTTACAATTCCACGCATCTCTAACGACCAACCACAACAAAAAGGTGGCCTCCTCGGATGACATTGCCGAGTCGAGTGAAATCAGGCCGCCCGACACCGCTAATGGCTGATGCGCGGCGTTCGCGCGAACACGTGCTAATTCTGCAGGCGGTTGTAATTAAAGCCAATTAGGTCGAGGCGCGGTGAGAAACTCCTGACACTCCCCCGCTCGACCAGCACTCACCGAGTCAAGGAACGATATGCAGTCTATGCTGGTTGATCGCGATGCCCACCAATATTACGAGTTCCCCTAGCACTTCCGGAGCCGCTCGGCTCGTCTAGCCGTGCCTAGAGACGTAGAGACACGGCTCGCTAAGCTCGCAATAAATGTTCCGTTCGCGACAGTGAGCTCCTCGGGGGATCACCTTATTCAAAGCGTAACGGGCCATTACTGTCGCGCGTTATCGGCCAGCGAAGTAGCTCTCGGAGTACGGCTCCATTTCCGCGCCGGCGACGGGGGTGTCGAGACAATCGGAAGGAACTGCGGAGAGTGGCGCGTTTAATTCGCGATGGCTCAAAGTGACGCGAATCGCACGTGCTCTCTCTCTTCCTCTCTCTTTCTCTTCCTTGATTTCTCCCACCTCAGTGAGTGGGATGCCAGGGGAGATCGGTAGATAGAAATGGAGATAGAGAGAAGAAAGGAAAAGGGCTGATCCCGGTGACTGGGTGATCAGGGGCCGAGAGGGGTGACGAAGGCGAAGGGCGAAATGGAAAAAAGCGGCGTAAGAAGAAAAAGTCGTATACAGGAGAGCGAAACAGCGCGTACGTGGGTGTTCGTAGGGAGAGTACGAGCCGGAGTCGGGTTGTTCTCCTCTCCTAGCTCGATCAATACACACTACCAGCAACCCCTCTGCGTCCCACGGCGTCCCTCGTCCACTTGGCTCACCCCCATTCCACTTGGAGCAACCCCTACCCGCGCTCGCCAGATAGTCCAGACCGCTGTCGCTTAGGTATGCTTCTGGAGTACACGTCTTATCGAGCAACTTTCAGGCCGGACGATTAGCCCCGCTTTTTTCTCACAATCCAACCCTAAGCGTGCGTGAAACCCTCGTTACTCTATCTTGGAGAGCGCGAGCACCGTTCATTGACGGGCATTCGTAGGAGAGAATGCGATATAAGTACCGCCGGTCGACAGATGCCCGGTCGGCGCCACGTCGATTTTGCCGATCTCACATTTTTCATCTCGCCCCCGAGGCAAACTAGAAAAAGCACGCGTCACGGGACGATTGATTCTGACGCGTGCTGGAATTTATCAGCTGCAAGGAGAGCAGTGGCAACTTCGTAATTCCGATAATGGATGACATGGCCGGGAATGAAGGGCGATTTCACTCGTCGCCCCGGCTTGTTATTGTAGTACGCTTCGCGCTTGCTACGCGTTCTGGATTAGTATTCATAAGATAATTGGTATGCATTAGGTGAATTCGTGCCGTCAGTGGAAAAGAAGGATGGATTGAATATTTGCGGCGACTGTGTGCCTCACTGTCCTGGAGTATTATCGGCATAGCGGCATCCGACTTGAACAAGGGAAGGGTGACTAGTTAGGTCTTGTCAAACCGAGAGGCTATTCCCTCCGGGGCTTTCGGCCTTCGGAGGGCTGAGTAGAGAGCCGAGAGGCTTGCAGCGCCGTACACAGCCGCAGTAATTAAGTTTAGGCCGATGGAAGCAACTCCAGAGACCCTCCGAGATGCGCGCCGCCCATCTTTCTCACTCCGGCCTCTTGAGAAAGTACCATCTGTGGCCAGATAGAATGGTATAAATACTAAAGACCGAAAGAAGAGCCTCCAAATTTGGACCACCTTGTTCCTTAATTTTGCCCGCTACACAATCTAAATTAGTTCCGTGACATTGAGCCAAGGCGGAGTTCAAATTAGTTGAGTAACCCTCTCATTAGCACCATTATATCCGGAATACCGACTGCGTAATTTGATTGTTTGGTGTACAATATTATTAGCCAGGCATGGAAGAGCATCATTCCGTACTAGAAAAAGCACTAGCCGCGTCGTTGCTTTCGCAATGGTAAACTTTTAATAACCGATCCGCGCTGTATCCCAAAGTTGTTCAGGCTCTTGCTCTGCCACGTGTGGGGAATCATCGCTTTTCTCAATCAGGTTAACGCCGGCTGAATAAACTTCACTCAATGCAACTGGAGTTGTGATTCATCGCTCATCATTAATAACTCGGAAACAGTGAGAACCCAGTGAGCAGGCAACCGGCGAATCACCGTTTTTACAGGCTCGGTGTCAATGGATAGCACGTTGCCGGGCTGCCATAGTAAGCGGAGGAAAAATTTTCCGGGAGGGTCGACAGCCGTAAACTTTTATTATTGGAGCTCCACCCAACCCCGACGTCCGCCGCCCTTAAACCGAGCGTTTTTTTCGTAAAAATCTATGCGCGAAACGCGGTTTACAAACTTTTGAGTCCGCGCGAGCAGTAAGCTATGGTATATTTTCGGTGGAACGCTTTCTCCGCGTTGCTTTACGAGCGTTTTTATGAATCTTGCAAACTCTCTCCCCGCCGTTCGGCGAAAGCGCTTCTCTTTCTTTTAACTACGCTTAGCTTACACGTCTCTCCATCAGGGGCCCCGGGCCCGCAGGCAGGCTAGCGCGAGATTTTAATCTAACTTACGCGATAAAACCTGATCAAAGGCGTATCATCCTCCGTTTGTTGGTGAACTCGCCACTCGGCATGTCCAGCACGTTTACACCGCAGGATTACATCGATTAGCTCCAACCAATTTTAGACATACTCTCTCTATGCCTCAACAATGACAATGCTTGAATATGATAATATAAGAAGTTCACGTTCGATTTCTACTAACTATGACGCGACACATTTCTTTCCAATTGTATTGTATATCGAGCATAAAAGGAAATCTCTTGAATAGTGGATCGTCTCTACAATAGGAATAGGAATACTAAGAGTGCATTGATTTGAGAAATACTCTTTCGCCTTTCATTCTTATCGGCTTGGAATTCGAGGGAACATGCGAGATGTCTTCCGGAGGACGGTTCAGAAGTGTCCTGCCGGATTTCAGTGTAGTCCGATAATCTCCTGCTGCCAGCTCTCCTGGCAGGACCTTTCGGGACATTATTCTTGCCGGCTACACTCCTGGCATCGCCGAGAAGTCTCCGTCGCATTCACCGGGGAGAGGCCGGATCGAGCGGGGCTTTTCAAGCCCGACGTGGCAGGACTTATCAAGCACGCCGCGACTTTCGGGGATCACCGATTACGTCCTACATGTATAATGGGCGAGTGGAGCGAGTGGGTGCTCCGGAAGAAAAAGCGGCCCTTCCATAGGAAGGAAAGCCTGTACGCGACGGACAGAGGATTCCATTTCGAGGATTTATGGAGACGCCGGGAGAAACGTGCATGCGAGCCGCCTGCGACTTCCACCTACTTCTACTCTCCTAGGTAATTTCTCAATGTTACGTGCTAACATGAACCGACTATAGTTACTGTCCCACTGCATTCGTTCGGCTGGCTATATGTTTTCTCTGGCAACGATGTCGGGGATATTCATCCTCGTTGATGTACATATGTCGAGCGATCGACTCGATACACTCTTCCTGTTCGACAGACTGCGAGAAATGTCGGGCTAAACTGCGAGTTCTATTGACTATTGGCGCTGGCCCTTTTTCCCTGCTGCCAATACGAGCCGTCCTGGGATCACGCGATACTGTTATTACCACATTATCTGCCAGGCCGGTGTCCATCGTCTTTCGCGTAATGTTCTCTGCGAGCGAAACGTTTCCCAATTGTTCTCAGAGGCCGAATATTTATTAGGCGATGGGGGAACGTTAGGCAAGCGGCCGTCACATTCTCCGATAGGAATGGGATGGGGCAAACAAATGCGCTGCTTTATAAGGAGAGTGTTTGCGAGTGCCGATTTGATCGGGATCAAAGGTCGGCACGAGCCAGTATCCAGCAGCGATTACTGCGAGACACCGATCTATCGGCTATTTGCGTCCGCGCGATAGTATCTTAGGCGTGGCCACGAGTGAATTGCTCGGAAGGTAATCGTTTGCCTTCGCAACCTAGTCACAAGGAGATCGGGCGTAATTGGCCCACCGGTTTGACATGAATTACAACAGCGACGATTCTATCGAACCTCGAAACAGCTCGGTTTGCTGTCCTTGGATTTGGAGAGACAATGCGGCCCATTCGGGCGGCAGTCGTCGAGAAAGGAAAGTAGGATACTGACGGGATACTCGACAGAGTGAGCGATTAAAAGCTCGAGTCTCCAGTCTACATGGAATCCGCGGAAATACATCATACTTGTGACTGAAGGACCGTCTACATCGGAACTCAAAGGGATGCGCTCTGAACAATGACTCTAAAAGCCCAACGATATTCCAACGATGCTACGAGTCTCTTCTTCCCAATTACTTATAATCAGAAAGATGCAGATTCCGCTCAATAGTCCCCGTGCAGCAATTGACACAATCTTACTAGGTCGAGAGTGAAACAGTATATATTCTACTCAATCCCGATATTAAGGAAATACCAGCTGTATCCACACATATATTATATTAACCCAGGCGTTCGTCAAGATCGATCGGGAAATTTGGTCGGAGGACTAGGTAATTCTGTCAACATTGTGCCAAAAGCACGAAATTCCATTGGCCAAGGGCGAAGACAGGTATATTCGCACACCTGCTGTTATCTTAGAGATGGCAGAACCGTATTACCATTAGGAGCACCTAATGTCTTCCGGATGTTAATGGAAAGCAGACACGTCCGAAACACACCGCCCGAGGAAAATTGTCAGTGGTGCGGATATTACGTAGATCGTAAAGCCGACAATCCTAACTGATCCCAGTCTCCATAATCAAATGTTGTCCCAAGCTGGCGTCTCGTGGATTAATTAAATTCATCGGAAATTGTCCACACGGTCATCCCGCGTCTCAGGATGCAATGATCGCGGGTACACTGTCGCTCTCGAATTTTCTAATATTCCTTCGTTATCTTGGAGCACGTCGCGCTGGATTTCACCTGGAATTATTAAAGAGCGACCTTGCGCGGAGGGGTACGACGCGAGTGCCGAGGGAAGCGGGCATTATTAAAACAGCGTGCGCCAACGCCTTAATTTAACGAGTTGCTTACAGGCATCGTTACGCTGGCTAAGTTCGTCTCAATGAGCGGATACAACTGTGAAACGCTACTTTAGTTATTATGATATATATTTATGCGGAACCGACAATCTTCTTCGAAGTCTCGCTGGCCAGCGAGAGAGACATTGGTTTTCACGCGAAATCCCTCTTCAGATTTCTAACCTTTGTTCTAGACGCGCAAACCTATTTGCAACCGCTGCCAAGAAAAGGTAGAGACTCTGTGACAAGCAGGGAATGATATAGACATAGAGTACAGTGAGACGTGGTTGGATAACATTCCGGGAGTGAGAAAGTGGAGAGACCAAGGGGGAGATTGACTGGAAATGGAACTGGCGAAACAGACCCTCCCCCCTCACTCTCTCCCTGGTTTTGTCTCGATGGAGAATGGGTAACGTGGGTGAATATTGCTATCAGACGGGTATCGCACCTCCGCTTGCGAGGCAGCTGCGGAATAGAATCGTCCTCGTGCGATGGTAATTACCCGTTCCCTTCCAGCAAATTGGAGCCAGTAAATACAAACAAATTCTGTCGATATTCAAGGGCCAGGAGGGTGACGTGAATTTATGGCGATACCAGAGCATTCCAATACCAACCTACCTTTTTCTTCAAGAAGATCCTCGAGGAGAATTAAATTTTTTCCAGCGCGAACATATTAGCAGAATGCTGCACGCCGAGGCGCCGTAAGAGGGAAGAATTTTACAGAGTTTCAGGTGGAATGGCGACACGAGTGAAGGCAGGTTGGTATTTGTGTGTGCGGGCTCCGTCACAAAGCCGGTGGATTCCTTGTCGCGGAAGACGTGCAGAACGGAAGGCAGACGATCAAAGAGAAGCGAGGCAGATGATTAGGAAGTAGGGATAGGCAGTAAGTCGACAAGACAGACGCCCGAAGGGGAAAAGAACTTTCAGGATCAGACGAGCGAAGTAGATTCTAATTTCAGAAGGCTGCGCTTATATGCCGTCGACGAACACCAGTCACCCCTAATGCACAAAGACGTCCACGTGGCCGTATGATAATTATGAGAATGTCCCATCGATATTTTCGTAATTAATAATACCCACAAGGATCATTTCGCGGTTATAGGAAAAAACGATTGGCGAGGTATTCAAAGCAGAAGTGGAGGGACCATTTAGTAGACCCTCAAAGGGCGAGTATGTGCGAAATGAAGAACGTTCGACTCTAATTAACGATTTTCACTGAAGCTAATCGGTGAACTGCGTAACTGAGCGGCCCGCGAGAGTAACGATGTCCCTATTCAAAGGGCTTATAATTCCCACTTCGAACTCTTTGATAAATCCGAGCCTATCATCGATGGACTATTCAAATCGAACGTGTCGGAAGCCATCACTAAACCCGGTCATTTCGCGAATTAAATCTATAACAAGCTTTGCAGAATATTTATTCCAGCGGTGCCAAGAAAACTAGGCGGAGAACTAGCGCGAAGGTCCGTACTTTGAAAAGGTCGATCGATATTCGCATAATAGCGCCAGTAGTATTGGCAGGTCAGCCCGAGAATTACGTTCCCGCCGCCCACACAATCCTTCGAAGTTGGTCAATAAATTGTAAAAAATGTGTTGGACGTGTCAGGATTCATCGGATATGGGGTGGCGGTGTGATGCAGTTCTGTGCAAGTGAGAGAAAAAGGGAAAAGCGCGATGTGTGGTGATCGGGAGCGCAATCCCCGCTTTATACGTAATAACGCAACCACGCGAGGGCAGCTCTTATCGACCACCCCTTCCTTCGTCTTCTCCTGAGCCCTCTTGCATACCCCACGACCTTCCTCCAACCCCCTGCATTCCTTTCACCAACTAGCAGACGCCTTCCTCCTTCAAGGATGCGGCAAACTCGCGCAATTTTGACGAGCGGCATTAGCGGTAAGTGGAGAACGCACAAGGGTGAATCTCTTGGCCGAGAGTTCTGGACCTCGGCTGATTTGAGTGGCCGGTCGGCTCTTAAGTTTTATCGACGCCAACCCGGAATTTCGACGATCCTCGCCAGCCGCTGCTCGAGTCCCGCTTGGATCCTATGATTGCGACCAATATTGAGATTCGAGTCGGACTAGTTCGAAAGTAGCGGGTACCTCCTTATGAGATGGAACGATTCCTGTTATTGGAAGTATCGAGATGGATTGGAGAACGTCGTCTCTCCGATTTTCGCTACCAGTTACTTCTCTGCTTTATCGCTCGGCATGAACTCGAGATTCCTCGATGAAACTTCAAGTATATACAACTTATCTCATGCCTGTCGATTCAGTAACTACTGAAGAACAATCTCAATTCTTTCCGAAGAAGAAACGAGTGGAGAAATAGACTCGACTCGAGAGAACAATTACAGTTTCACGAGCACAAACGGAAAGGTCACCTTTAGAAACGAGTGGTATACCCAGATCCCAGTGACTCCCACTAATTTCTGCGACGAAAAGTGAACGGTGGAAAAACCGAGTGGCATACACATCAGTCGGGGATGCATGCACCGTCACGTACGATCTTTACCGCAGCGATGCACGCAACTCTCGTGCAATTACAGTGGATCGATCGCCGAATCAACCACAAGATTCGAGAGGGCGGGAAGTCAGCCCGATAATTGCTCCTCGCTGAGAAGCAGGAGCCCCTCTATAATCCCCTTAAAGGAACACGTCGGGAGTACCGTGAAAAAGGAGGCCTCCCCTAGTCGGTTGCGGTAGCGCGGCTGCGACAGAAAGAGAGCGAGGGGGGTGGAGAGTTCTCGGTAAAAAGTAAGCTGCTAACGAAAGAGCAGGGCGCAACGAAAGGGTATAGTGCGGGTGGCGGGTGGCTCGGATCGAGAGTTGGCCGCGTTGTGCTCTCGTGGCGCGCGCGGGTGTAGTTTGAATCGATATTTCTTCCAGCAGGCGAAGGCTTTAGCTTCGATCGCCGCTCTATCCGCATTGTTCATTCCAGACGCTTCGGCGCCGACTTACACCACCTCTCGCCACGGTTATTCGCGCTTCCGGGACTCGACATGTCTCCCGCGGGTTCAACGAACTTTCTCTCTCTCTCGCTCTCTCTCTTCCATCGGTTTCTGTGCGAAGGGTTGGCTGGTGCATTAGATCGTGCTATGTTAGGACTTACAGTCAGCTGCCACGGAGATCGGCGTGCAGCGGTAGTCGCGGCACCAGCTCGACTTCCACCGCACTGGGATTGTTATTCATTTAGAAGTAGCAATCGATACGTCTCCTCCTTCGATAATTCGGCCAGCGAAGCCACCCCTCAGCTGCTGAGGGCTGCAGCGAGACTCTGCGTCGCCCTTTCCCCCCCTTTCCCCGCCCGCCCCCGCGCCCACCCTCTGATGTCCCTGTCTCTCTTGCTCCCACTCCCTCTTTCTCTTCCTCCTCCTCACTCTGTCCCTCTCGGCCCCGCACTCTCTATCCGCGTCGCTCCCTCGGCGTGAGTAAATGCTCTCTCGTCGAAGACGCGTTGATTTCACCGGCACGACATCGGACCTGAGAATCGATAGGTGAGCGTTGGTCGTTCAGGCGAGCGGCCGATCATTCAGACGGGGGTGGCTCGGCTCGCATGGGAGCACATACGCGAAAGGCACCACTACTCTGCGGCGGTCACCGACAGACTGAGCGCCCCAACCAAGCTCGAGACCGTACATTTCGGCTGGATTCGCCACCCTTCGGCATCGCTCGACATAAACTGACGTCACCCCTGCCGTACCATCGCGTGCCCTTACCACTGGCGCCTTGCGGTCGCCCCAGGTGGACTGCCATGTATTTTTTAGCTATCAGCATCTCGCCGTTCCAACCTAGCCGTCGTTGACTTCACTATGACTTGGCCGGCCCCCTCTCGCACCCACCCCCTTCCCCAACCCCTAGAAAACTACCCAGTAAACCTTGTTCCGGATGCGCCAGGCAGTGGCTTGCGGGCGTGAGTTCTGGCGCCAACACTGAACCCCCTTTTATTCTAGGGCGTCTACTACCCTCTGTAATTGTCGATCGTCCACGTCAGCGGTGAAGATAGTTTCGATTTACCAGCGGGAAATATTAGTTCGAGTGGCAATGGCGGGCATATAAATTACGCAAGTTTGTTTTGCTCGAAGAGAGCAGAGAGAGAGAGAGAGAGAGAGAGAGAGAAAGATAGGCGCGTGCGGAGCGATATCGCCGAGCCGGAAGGGCGCATTAGCCGACCAGGCGAGTTTTCAATCAGACAAGAGATCGCTCGATAAGTGAAGGTACGTGCAGAGAGTTAGCTGCTACTTTAGACTGCTAGAAAAGTACCGGCCGATCATTGCGGCTGCTTAATGCCAAGGAGCCGTGACCCGTGGCGCGCTCGCATTAACGGAGGCGTAAATCTTGGCCTCTGAACGACCTGAGCCAGATAGAGATAGACAGAGAGAGAGAGAGAGGGAAAGAGAGGATTGCGAAATGGAGTTCTAGCTCGTCGAGTTCTACCTCGTGAATCAGAGTGGTGGGCGCGCGGGCGCGCTCCAAAGTCCCGAGGGGATATTGTGAAGTGAGAGAAACGCACTCGGCGAGAGGCAGCGCGGGCCATTTGCGAAGGCCACGTCGACGAAGCTGGTGCTCTCACTCGCGGGGAATGTGTTCGCGAATGCCGTTGCAAAAGTGGAAGCAGCGATTTCGCGGCTACACTTCCTCCGCGCTTTCCTAAAAGTTCTCGCCCTCCCCTCTTAATAAAGGGGGGTGCGGAGGGTGGAGGGCGGAGGGCGAGGACGGTACTGCAGCATCGTAGGGCGAGCTGCGCGCTGACTCGGCAAAGTAAATTCGAAAGTTCTGTCTGGCGTAGGTTCCCAAGCGAGGGGGGGCCCGATCCGAGAACAAAAGTGCGGAGGGTTGAGAAGCAGAGAGTGCGGGGAGGACGGAGCCGCTTTCACGAGGACGTTTGCAGAGGAACGAAGTAGTTTGTCTAATTGAGTAGATAAGGTGGAACTCGCCAGGCAGGAGGAACGACTTGTTTACGCAGGAAACGAGACTGCCAGGGTGATGTAAGCTCGCCCTGCCTGCCTTCCACCCCGCTCGATTGAGCAACTCGATCGCTCGTAAGTCCAGAGAGCAATAAGAGTTCACGTGCCCCCCTTCTCTCTATCGGACCAATGTTCGATAGCACAGTTTGGAAAGAAGCTAATCAATAGTGGAATGATTTCATCTCTCAAAGTCGCCGGGCCGCGCCGCGCCCGGGGGAAACAACCGCGTCTAATCGAAGCAAGAAACTTTCTCCCGTCAATTGGCCGTACAGTGAAATATCCGCTGGAATCTCGTATTTCATTGGATCGGTTCGATCGAGCGATGATAAAGCGAAGAGTCCTTGGCCGAAGTAGCAAGTTTCGGGGCCACGAGCTCCGAGGGCGATCTTCCTGCGCAGATGATTCATTGAATTAACGGGGAATTCCTTCGGAATACTACGCAGGCGGAGCCGGCCGCGTACGGAGTCCGGCGGAGATTACGGAGAGAATTCGACGGAGAATGCCGCAGCCCAATCAATAGAGTACAGTGGCCCCCTAGCAGCTTTATCGGGCTTGCATTCTCCCGATGGCAGATATATTCGAACCTCGAATAGGCTGCATTGCCGCCCTCCTCGTTCTGAGTAAAGTGCGGTGTCGTCCACTGTCTGAACAGTGCTTTCCTCATCCGCGCTCGAAGAAAGCTCGATGAAAAGCTGCCGCCGCGCCGGGGTGAAACCTAGCCAGCTACTTCTACTCCGTAGAGAAAGATGACGAACTGATAATAACGCTGGCTAGCGCATCGAGGACATACACACACACACACACTCACACATATACAGAGAGCAGTCACTGGAGCAAAAAGCTTCCCTCCGTTTACCGATATCCTTTCTACACCGAGGGAAGAATCGTTATTGTAGCCGCTGTAAAATTGCTGCTGATAGAGGACCGCTCGATGAGCAATTTCGAACCACCGGCGATATTGCCACTGAAACAACGGGACTTAGACCGCTCCCAGATGATACTGGCAGCCGTACAACAGCATTCGGCTTTTCGAACTCGAGAAGGCAATTCCTAGCGAACGAGGGAAAATGACAGGAAGGACTAGTGGCCTGAGGAAAACGGTCCTATGAATACTTAGGATCTATATATGCACTAGTCATGGTACAACCCGGCACGCCTTTTTATTGGTGATATTTTTCTTAGCCCTCTGTGTGGGTGCACATTAAGAGGGAAGTACGAGCGAGGCAAAGAGGATGCAATCCCATGAACTAGCATGAAATAACTCTGGCGTTCCGTAAGCATAATTGTAGATTCTATCGGCGCTACTAGCGTGGAAGCGGCATGCTCGAAGGAGGGGTTTTATGGGTTCATTCGTCATCCTTGGTGCTCAGCAATGAGTGTGCACGTTTTGTCGCAGGGGTGGAAAGAATTCCGCCGTGATATTCACCTTGGCTTCCGACGGACGATAATTGATTACCACTCTCCTTGATTCGCCGCTGGTTTGCTCATCGACAAAGTCCTCGAGCGGAAACTGGGTTGCACGTCGTCGCGAGGCCGAAGCGGTTCTAATAATTGTGTCTCAGGCAAATGTAGCTCAATACCGAAAATTGATCGACCCTTGCGTTACCAGTGTGTCCGCATTATAAAGTAAAGATACTTCGTAGTTTCTGGACGATCAAATGTTATCGAATGCTCTTTGCTGATCTCAGCAAACATTCCTATAAATTGCGATTGGCCATTGACAGTAATATTCGCTATGATCATAGATAACTTCCGTGTTAGAGAAGTTCCAATCGATTTCGACGCTCAGCACGATGTTCCGAGTAAGCTACGGGAGCTTTTCGTATTCGATGGCGGGTGTAAGAAGATAATTTCTCCGGCGCGATCATTTTCAGTGAGGCGGCGAGCAAAGATAGAACGACATGCTGCCGGATAGGAATTATAGGGCAAACGGGACCACCGGCTCCAGGATATCATCCGGTGTGCGGATCCAGCGAAGACGATAAATTAAATCCTGGAGGTAAGCGGAGGCTCGCGTGAGCAATGAAATTGCTCAACCGGAAGTTATCGTCACCGAAAGCGCCCGGCTCGGGCTTTCGCTCCGGCGAGTGCCTTGAAATTCTGTTATCGGCAAGCTGAGAGTGCCTACCGAATGACATGCAAGCCGTTCAGCATCCTTTCTCATATGGAAAAAACTCTTCCATATATTTCCTATTGGACACCTATTTTCTCAAGTAGATATATTGCTTGGCAATTACCTGGATTTGAAGCTTCAATAACTAACATGACCCAGATTCATTTCCATGAACGTAGGGGCTGGTACAACGTCAGCCTGGAGGTGGGTAATTTACGCAAACGTTCCGAAGAAGTTGGATATTTGCGTAGGCGTTGCTCCAAGATCGTGGAAATTCTATTTACATTATACTTGGCGGAGGGTGTTTTCCATGGAAATAATCTGATTTCCGAAAGCGCCCCAGGCCCCATCGGCAATAACTCCTTTTTGCTCCTGTCTTTTTCTCGCCCCTTCATATCCCACTCCCTCAGCGCCCTTTATTTCCCGGGTTAGGTGTACCAGAGAAGTCAAAAATAGAGTGGAGAGAGGAAGAACGAGAGAAGCTGGCGAAGAGAGAGAGAGAGAGGCGCAGACGCGACGATGTTACGGTCCTCGCGGGAAGGCTTTGACGACCTCGCGAGCAAGAAAAAGAAACGTTTCTCTCGTCGAGGGTCTACTCAAGCGCAGCCTCCCTTAGAAGAAAGAGGCGAAAAAAACTGGACGAGCATCGAATATTTATTCATAGTTTCTCGCCAACCTGCTGGGTCCACTCGATTCCGCCATTCAAAGACTCGCCCGAATTGCCGAATACAGAGAAAGAGGGGTGCCGCATCCTCTCGAACGCTGACTATCGATATGGATTGATACTTATATTACTTGAAAACAATATTTCACTGAACCTCGCAAGAATTGCAACAAGTCAATATTTAGCACCGCAGACTCCTTAGAAATGCTGGTGTCGCTTGTTATCCAAGACAACTGAGGAAAATAATTTCCAGCACGTGCACGTAGCAATTAAGAAGGTCTTGGTAGTTATTGGTTCTTGCCGGACCAGCTCCCTCCATCATTCCGTACACTTCGGCGATCGATTCCTTCGTGCACTTGGTTACAAGTATCGGGGTGCGCTTTCCTACAAAGAGAGCCAGCGCTCTACTCGTAGCCAGCGACTTGCATTGCAAAGCACTTCCGGTCGAGAGGATCCTTCACGACTCGACACGACTCCCCGAGGGTGGTACCAACGGGTCAAAGGGTAAGAAGGGTTCGTTGGCCCTCAATCAACCCCCCCACTCGCCCCTATACTATGCAGAGGTCAGCTTCTATCCGCATGTTTCGTCTACATGCGTTTGCCTGCGGTTGAAATTCATCCCTCTTCCCTTCCTCTTCCTCCTTTTCTGCTGCTTTCCTTTTTTCGACAGGCTATCGGACCACTCACACGATTTCGCCACCTTTTGTTCCAGACGATCGACGATTACCTCCATGAGTCACTCCCCATTTCTAGCCGAGTTGTGCTCGCTGCTCGAACAGCGAATCGGTGTGCTAAAATTTTATTTCTTTGACGGTATGCATTGATATGTCAGTCAGCTCTGTTTCATTCGGATCTGTCCACCGGCTGTCGCCGAATTTCAACTTGTTTCAGGCACCAACAAGATGCATTAATCCTCCCGTTTTCACGGTTTATCGGACTGAGGACTCTTGAAATTCGAAATTCGTCAGAGAGGTATCACTCGATATCCATGTGTCGAACAGCAAGCGTATTCGATGACAAAGCTTGGAAACACCGTCTGTGATTTGTCAGGTGCAAATTCATCCGGACTTTAGTGGAGAATAAAAGATACGTCGGAATGGAGATATAAACTGGGATGATGCACGAGTTCTAATTTAATACGCTTGGTTTCAGTACTGTTTGAAAAATTATCAGCTTCTTTTGAATATTCAGCAATGAAGCAGTGTAAGTACCAGTCTCAAAGAATGCCAGCTTTTTTCAGCCCCGATTTTCCTCCTGATTCCACTTGGATTGAGTGTTGGAGTGTCAACTTGCACCAACTCGTCAAACTTCCTTCATGTTCGAGCCGCCAGAAGAATATTTTTTCTTTTGCGTCTGCCCCTATTCAAGTGCTCGGATGACATGCTTCTTCGTTGTGCCTCTGGCGCGCCAGCACCCTCCAGAAGTGGCTTATCATATTTTCCTGGCGTCATGGCGACTGGCTAATTTCGTCCCATTTTTTTCAGCTCATTGTTTCATTAGGCTCTCCTATTTCCAAGATGACGCGAAATTCCCGCTAAACTTATTCTCTTTCCTGAAGTGCTTGGCAGAAATGAGGAACAAGGACGAAGACGACAATGGCTGTTCGGGGAAGGAAAGTTTACGACGTGACGCGTGTCCTACATGACAAAGCGCCATCATTCGCCCCTCGTTTTTCAGAATGGCGCTCTTATTTGTTGCTCCGCCGGCCTTATGCATAATTCAGGAGCGTCGAATACACGCGGAATATGTACTATGTAAAGGAATTCAAATTCGCCGTTAACTAGCGAACGTACAGGCACTCTCGATTGACTCATACTCTTTCTAAAACCCTCGGTAATAAAGAGTGACGTGACCCTACGGAAAATGGGAAAATATGGAAATACCAGTGGCAACGAATTTCTCAGCACCGCCCCCCTTGTCGACAGATGCGTCGGATGTGTTATATGCCAGTCCATTTACCGAGCGAATAAATTTGTCAGGAGTCCTCTTGCTTACCAGCTTAAGGAAATACCTGGCTTATTCGGCGCAGGGAATATTACTTGAAGCGTTCGAATTTCCCAGTGATATTTCGGGCGGCGCGAGTTAATCGTGGCGTAATTAACGAGCTGCAATAATTAAGCAACTCGCGTTCTGGAAGTGGGAAGCGGCGTTACACGTTGCCGAGATGTGTGTCCCATGTTGGCTTGGTAGCCGTGCAACCCTTAAGATGCATAACGAACAGACGGGGTTGGCGAAACGAACGTTAGCCGACGGCCCTCCCTCGTTAGTGGACCCGCGTGTGTACCGTTAATTGAGAGTTAAATTTCAATTCTTCACTCTCACTTTTCCCCAGGCAACCCCTACCTCTTTTTGTACCAAGGCAAAAGCGCCTCGTCCTCATCGTTTGATGGAACGAGTGTGTGCTGCTTTGACGTAATGGCCTTTCAGGCAAGAGGCTCATTAATTTCTCTTAATGCTAGCGGTGGGCGCGTGTGTATGCTTGGTGTAGAATGCTAACTTTAGTGAAGTGTAATTAAGGGAACAAGGCGTCCGGTGTATCGCAGGGTCAGGAGGGAAAGGGCTAATGTTATGGGATTTTCGAGGGAGAAAATTCGGTGGCATAAGCGCGCGCGAGAGACCGAGAGAGGAAGAGAGAGAGGGAGGGGGGCGGGGACAAGCAGGGAGACAGAGAGATCACGGATACTCGGAGTATTCGGCACGTTTCGACGCGATCTCAAGGTGGAAGGCGAAATGTGCACGTGGCTTCGAGTTAGCATATAAATGAAATTCGCCACGGGCCACTGAATGTCAATGGAGAGGAGTGAACCTCGAGTAAGGGCTTTCGAAGGTTGCACGTGTGCAGGAAGAACGGGTAGGACAAAATGTAGTAACGAAATGTGATTGAGTTTCGACTGATCATACTTTCCAGAAGTACTTTGTTCGGAGTGTGCATTTCAATGAGTTGGGAAATCGTCAGGCCATTGATCGGCAATACTGGTGTTAATCATTGAGCGGAGTGCTAATTGGCCCACTGGGTGGAAAATGGTAGCTGATACGACATTGTGAGATGAAGTAATTTGGACTGCCGGTATAACCCGGCTTGCTGGCAGAATGTCAATGAGCTTCAGTTTTGCTGGCGAAATATCGTAGCCGAGAAAATGCAGTCGGCTGATATCAATGACCTCTCGGGATTGTAGGTAGGAAAAGGTCCCTGATTTGTAACCAAAGCCAACTGGTGACTCACTCTTCCTCGGTCCGTGAGATCAGAGAAATTTTTCGATCAATTCGTATTCCGGTGCGTCATCCGGCAAAGTTAAAGTAGCCGCCATTACCTGGCAGTTTATCGATCGACGGGAGTTTCGAGCGGCCCCTTCTACACCTCGCTTGAAAAGCAACGGGTAAACAAGCAGAAAAACAACTGTACTCGAATGACAATAGCCCCCAGTACCAGCCAGTCGTCTGGCTTTGAAAGCCGCAAATAAAGCTGAATAACGAAAGAGTAACGCGAGACACGGGATTAAAATCAGGATGCGCTGTAACAAGATATTCTCGGCAGGAGCAGGAATAGCCTGTTAAATAATAACTCTGTAAATGAATATCCGGCGGGCATGGTTGCGCTATCTCTGTGCACTAATGCCGTGCCAAGAGCCCTGATAAGATGCGAGGACTGTATTCAGTTGCAGCAAGTTCGTCGTTGCGCCGCCGCCCCAGCCATTATCGGCATTAACGGCCGAATTCGACGATAGCCTCAGGAGGAGCCGGGTGCAACTGCAATTAAGGGCGCCGTAGGAAAACCGATTCGTGCCAAGTGCATTCTACGGCCGGCGTGAAACTTGCCACTCGAGAGTGCCAATCCCCACAGCGGATTTCGAGCGAGCCAAGAAAAAGTTCCGGTGTCACGAGCAGCCCTCCCTTTCGAATCCGATAATGCGATAACACTTGGCGGTCTCGCCTTCTCAGATACTGATGGATCGTAACTGCGATAAAAAATCATCTTCTTTAATATATCAGCACTCGTTTACCGAGAAGTATCCTTTTACTTTCCTGAAAATACTTGGAAGAATAAATGAAGCGAATAAACTGCTTCCGCGCGGCGTGTCTGACCAAGCACTGACTCGTACTACTGCCAGGCCACATAAAATTAGTAATAAGGGAGCGTGATTCTAGGCGACCGCAATTACCTCTTTACTTCTGGTTACGATAAATGGAACTTCTCTTTCAGTAATTCTGTAAGAAATCTAGATCAACATTTCATTGTTAATTAGCATTCCCGGCTTTTTATACGTAAAGCCGAGAATCGAAAAGCGGCCGGGCGAGGCACTATACAAATATCGATTCGCCGATAATAGAGCGGAGTGCTTTTCATGGTCTTTCTATTAGCGTCGCTCTCTTTTCAGAGAACTGGAGCGAGAGAGACAGAGAGCGGGAATGGTCCAAGCACGAATTTAAACGGAGCCAAATAAGCTGCGCCCTACACGCTATCAGCCGCTTCGGGATAATGCAATTTATCCGAGTTTTGCGCATTGCAGTGAAAATTGACGATAAATGCGAAAAGAGGGCTCGAAGAATTGCAGCCAAGCCGAACGCTTGATGTGTCAGTGTGAAGCTTGATCGAGGGGAAAAAATAATTCCATAACGGGATTGTTTCGTGGTCGCCGTGGTTTCGCATGTTTCCGTCTAGGTGCCGAATAATTCCATTACTTCGTCACGTTATCGGGGATAAATGCAATATGTATTCACTGCTTCGTATCCGTAAAACACTTTGAAAGTACAATGGTTTTCACGATTCATGCGGCATGAATTGCGGATGAAATCAGATTGCGTTTTGCTCCCTTTGATTGAGGCTTTTTATTGTTGATTCTGGCATGCGATTTTTATTCAATAGCCCAGAGCGCTGCTTGCATTTGTCATCGACAGGTGGAACATTAATACGTGTTGTAAGCCGTCATGGATATTTTTTGCCGGCTGTACAGTACAGATGTGTTTGGTCGAGCAGTAGGCCTTCCAGACAGATTTTTGTAGTGAAGCGATTCCGAGCGTTAGGGAAAAAAATGCCTGCAATATTTGGTACTGGCGGCATTGCCCTCGGTGCAACCACTTTAATAACAAGCTGCGCCGAGCCCTCTCGCGCGAGGGCCTGTGCTGTTTCGTGGCCAGCAGCCCTTGGAATATGCGAGCTCGCCTACTTGTATTCGTAACCCCGCTGTCGCCCGTCTCGGATGGCCACCGATTTGCATGAAATTGAAAGGCCCTTGCCGGTGCGCCGCGATCGCCCGAGACTCGTTAGAATGGAAATCGCAGATTGAAATTTTCAGTGCGCGAACGCCAACATGGTTCACTGGCGATGCATGTGTGTTCTGCGGATACGCGGAAGTCCCACAGATACACACAGATTCATAAGAGGGAGTCTTTTGAATTCAGGAACCAAAGAATGCAGAAGAAAACGTGAGGAGACTAGCTTCGGTGATCGTACAGCAGATATGAGTGAAAAGAAAAAGCCTTCTGAAGATCGAGGATCAAGTGTATATTAAAGAAAGCAACAGGGCTGATGGTATTATTGGGTAGACTCGTCTATATTCGGTCTCTATTCTTGGCAAAGGACTGTCTTGGTAAGCCGGGGAATATCGAATTCGCATCTCCTGTCTCAGAGATTTCAGTAGATTCAGTTCGCGATTGTCGTCCCTGAGCCTTCTGACTTCCGACCCTTTGGAATTCAGAAGCGAAATGGGTCCAGGATTCCAGCAGGCCCTTTGGCCCTCCATCGATAAGCTTTCTGATTCGAAATTCAATATACAAGGTCCTGTTTCAAGTGGGCGTCGCATTGCGATAACGGCGCTCCACCCCGAAATTTCAGCTTTTCTCGTTACAGCTGTGTGTACGTGAACGTCGTTCCGAGTGGATGAGGCTGAACGCGACCCGCTTTTTCTCCGCAGCCCTGGGATGAAAAATCGCTTTGGGCCATGTGCCTTTGTCTCTCGATTTTTTGCCCGCTCACAAAAAGGAAGCGGCAACATATGACCACTCTAAAACCGATCGAGGGCTACGAGAACCCCTTCGAAAATCGATTGACCGTACCGAGATAGCTCGAGTAGGCTAGGATTGGCGTCACGCGGCTGCCTGCATCCATCTTTCCTGGCATTCGTCTTCGTCGCACAGTGCATGTGGAAAGCCAGAGGCCAGACTGGCGTGGGATAATATCAAGCGATGACGACTGGCGGCTGCCTTGTCTGTAAAGCGGCGCGCAACGCCAACTACAGACACACACACACTCGCTCACTCAGTTATGAATGAGAACACGGAAGTCGCGAAAACTCTTGTGGAGGGATTTCCCCCCGCCGGGAATGCGTAGTTGCCTTTAAAATTGTTGCCGTCTGAATGCTTCGGTATAATCGGCTTCCCTCCTAGTGGCCGGTCGTCTATTCCGCTTGTAGGAAACACGCTATCGATCCCATTCCAAGTGTCGGCATGCCCGGCAAAACTGTTTACTCTTGCAGCACGCGCAATAGTCAATTTGAACAGGAGCAGCGTGTCGTGATCGGGTACGAGCCCCAGATGAGGCATCGATCTACAGCCGGCCGATAATTCCCCTGAATTCTTTATCGCCAGCAAATCCAAATGGCTCGCGGCGTCTATGTAAATTCGGGCAGTTCGCCGCGCTGCGCATATCCAACCGCTCTATTATTTAGACCACTCTCTCTCTCTCCTTCTCTCTCTTCGACATTATACCGGAGCTGTTTGACTATACTGGCCAACACTGGAAACTACGTGTACTCGGAAATACCTCGCTCGCCCAGCTAACATATACGTCTAGAACGTGTCGTTTACCCTTGTCTTAGAGCCTACGTCGCTGCCAGCATTGCCCGCTTTTCTTGACCGGCCGTGTTACTTCCGCTATTGCTCATACATATTGGCCAACTGAGGCAAACATCTCCGCTGTACTGCACAACTTGGTACATTCCACTCGAGAGTAACTAAGTACACTCATATTTTCCGCAGGAGACCCCAGCTAGATGCGAGAGACTGGAGAAGCAACGAGAGAATTCGTAATGCCGAGCGGAATAAGATCTGAGACAGGAATCATGTTTAATGTAACTATACTTTTGCGCACTCGGGCAAAAAGGTAGGAAAATACTGCGATTCTGTATTTACGAATTGATGTAATTTTCCAATGCTCATAAAGTCTTTTACGAAAGGTAAATAGCATGCCGATTTTCATCTACTGGGCTCCTTCCCTCGCAATTAGTTGGCGCTTACAATGGAAGTGGATTACTCAGTCTGGCTATGCGCTGAGTTATACTACTAACGCGCTTCGCTTTTAGGGCAAACTACTAAATATTGGATGGCGTTATTCAGGTCTCCCGCAATCTTACGTGAATGTTCAACAACTTATCAAGTACTATCCATGTATAGATTGAGTATTAGTGAATATGAAGAGCTTCCATACACATTAACACGTGCCCTAATTATGCAGCATCAACTCGAGGATCAGCTTTTAGCCGAGTGTAATCCCAGTTGATCTGGAATTGAAAAGACTGGTAAACATTCTATTTGCATTCACGTCTCTATTTGACGATACCAATCAGACGTAAAATCTGCGAAGGGGGAGTACAGTCTTAATCCCATAAGGCGGCGGATAGCGCGCAAAACAGCCGGCGGTACGGCAGGGCACTTGGGGGCAGCAGTTTTCGCGGGTCCTGTTCCATCTCGTTCGCCAAAACGAGCTTGGCGAAACCGGGGAAAGAGGTGTCAGGAACGACGGACCCTCTTTTCGAGAAGGCCGTCGGTGCTTGTGGTTGCGAGGGTGGTGGCTAAGGAAACTGATGCGAAGGTACGCGACCGCAGAACAGAGAGAGAGAGCGAATGTGAGGTCCTGCGAGGAGAGGAGGGCTGAGCGTCGCTCTAAAGAAAAGCTGCTCTAACAAAGGCACCTTATTTCACGCCCAATGTATCCCGCCTCAGACACGATCGTTAAGATACCTATCCTTGCGAGGTGCGAGCTTCCCGAGCCCCTCTCTCTCGCTCTCTCTGGCTCTATTCTCTCGCTCCCTCCCTTTTTTCGAGACCCTCGAAAACGGCTCCGCCGTTCCTTATGGGTTTATGCTTGCCGGCCTCGATCCTCGTATCACCGGTCCATTGTACTGCCGGATCATCCGACCACTTCTAACGCGATTCCCTACGCAAGATTAATTGACACTTTCAGACACACGTGTTTAACGAGACACCTTTTCACGGCGCACTTCAGCCGGCCTATATTTTCCAGATATGCTACTACTAATGGTACCGCGTGATTCACCATGATTTTGTGAAGATACCGAGTGAAAGTAATATGGGGCTCCACCGAAATGCGGAGAGTCCAATATCTGGATGTCTCTCTGACAACACTCGCCTTCAAAATACGGGTTCCGCCCCTGAACTTATTAAATGGGGAGGATCCTCCAACAGCATCCAATACTTGGTGAGGATCAAAAGGAGCATACCGAAAGCGATATCGGGTCACGGTTTTTCCTTCGAGCGCCGTTGGCAGCGCACTATCACGAAGGAAAACGAACGGGTGACGCTGAAGAGATGAGAACTGGGCGAGCAACTGATAGTGGTAACTTATAGGAAGACTCTCTCATGCCGGAGCCCATCCGATATTCGCTGGAGAATCACAGCCACAATCCGCAAACCGGCTCGAATACTGGCGGATGCCTTTTCTTACGGTTTGCGCTTCCTGGATAGGTCGAGGTTCAGAGGACTTTATCGGGATGCTGAAAGTCGCCTGTTACCGAGCTGCTGCTTTGTGCTGGGCTACGATTATGCGCGTTCCCAACGTTATCCTGTCTACCGTGAAACCTGTGGATGCCGAGGCATCATAAAGGAACACGCCGTAATAAAAGAGAAAGTATGACTCGTCTGCTTTGCTCTCTTATCTCTTGGTTGCGTGTGCATGATACGAATCTCGTTTGAATCTTGCAGCCGCGATTCCCTGTGTAATTATAGTGATGACTCCGCGCTTCGTTAACGCGACAGAGATTTCGTAAGGCGAAATAGTTATTTCTGATATTATCGCAGTCATCTCGAAGAATTTCGGTGTGGGAAAGACTGGCTGCTAATGGCGTGATCGTCAGGAATTGGATGGGGAAAGATGGAATGGTGGTTGTAAGTGAAAACATATAGTTCGGGCGGATCTTTTCTGGCGGACAGTTGGGGCATCATGAACGGATGGAGATTGATGTGGCGTGCATTAATCAACGACTTGTCTAGGCGGCCATTTGAAGGGGCAGAGTCCTCTGCACGTGCTGGAGAGTAGGTTCAGCCTGGACGAAGAATAATGCATACATATTAAGCTCAGGCATTTCTAGTGGAGCGTTTCTCGTTTGCACGATTCCTAGGGAAAATCTATAATTCACATGCAAGGATACGGCCAGCTATTGCTCGACACATATCCAGCTACTTATGCTAATGCTGACAGTCGTCTCTTATTGGAGTTCGCACTCATCCTGCAAAGTCCAACGCGGTAACCTCGTTCTGCAGCTTATCGAGTCTGATCCTCACTCGGAGGAAATATCCTCTTTCGCGGAGTTCACCAAGGTGGAAACGCGATTTACTCGTGTTACTGAGGGACGAGTGTGTGACTGGCTTGAATTTCACGGGGTTCTCGGGGCCCAAAGGGTGCTCGTTAAAGGAGGGGTCAATGCTATCGTTCAACCGGTGCTGTCTGGTAACGGAGACTTTAATTTCCGCTGGCAAGTATATCGCTGATGAAATCAGACAACTTGGCCTCTCGGGAGGACACGACAATTTACGTGAAATGCGCCAGGATGATTTAACGCGTCAACTCGCCGCTAGTTTTCTCAGGAAATCTGTAAGTTGCTTGGGAATCTTTGCCGTTGCTACCGGCATGGAACTGGTGTGTGCAAGTTCGACAGAAGTATGAGAGACAGCGTGAAGCACGGACCAAGTTTGTCGCAAGTTTAGATTGAGTTCAATCTTGGAGGCTCTCTCCCACCCTCTCTCGCCCGCTCAACATCCTCTATTGCCAAGGGCTTATCGTCTAATATCCAGCAGGGCTTGGACCCCCGCACGAAATGCCAGGACATTCTACGCTCCCTGTCATATCACTGGACCTCGTCCTTCTTTTCTTCCGGGCGAACCTTCATATTCCTAGAAGATCGTATGTTTCGGGCGCGTATCAACTTGAGCACTGGCTTCCTATCAGAAACTTTGCCAATTGCCTCAGTATATCGGCAATTGAGGATCACTTGCTAGCCCTTCATTATTTATATCGAGCATACTTTCAGAAAATGGAGAAGACTTAGGCTGCGTTCGAATATATACTCCCGATACTAATTAGTAGACCTATTAGTTCCACTAATAGGTTTAATAGGGGCTTAATTTAGTACTTGTTAATTAATCGATAAGCCGGCAATATCTCTCATGATTCGCTCGGTGTAAAGCTCAGCGAGATACAACACAAGTGACATTAGACGGCAAAACAATTATGCAATGTTGGTATTACCGATAATTCGGTAAAAACCTGATGCCTCGTTTAGTGCATCAACTTGTACTCCTATAAGTTTTACAGTCTCTGATGAAGTTCGTGTGTGTCTGCATTAGTCCCTAGGGTGGCGGAGGGCATGGATAATGTTGTTTAATAATCGGTGATCGTGCGTCCAGCCGGGAGGTTTTAGCGAGCTGGCTATGCCACCCGGAGAACAATTAGCTATGCAATCGAATTACCGATTCCATGGACGATGGTGGCGCGGCTACTCCGGAAGCATGAAATATGGGATCGGAGTATGTCAAGTGGCTAACAATGTAGCCAGCTTCGTGTACGCTACAGGCGCATCAGTTGAAATCGAGTTATTCCGGGACACCGCGATGAAAGCACTCGCCGCGCGAGATTCGCTTTTCGTTCGCGTCGCTCCGAGCGGAAAATTCGATCAGCCGCGACTGATTTTCGCTCGCTGATTGCTTCATTACCTTGCTCGGCACTTCACGGGACACCGAGTGTGGCAGGTGCAGCTGACATATTCTATGAGGAGAACACGGCATCGAAGAGTGCGCTTCACCCTACTTTCTCTCCCTCTCTCACTCTCGCACACACTATTCTCTATCTTTTAGTTATCGATGCTCGCACGTGTTCTCGCCCATCCGCCGTGTAGCGAAACTGATGCCGACCCATTAAGTTTCGCAATTAATTTCCCGGGCGAACTTTCCTCCGGAACTTTCGATCGATGGGCGAAATCTGAATGAGGGAAGAAAACTGAATAGAAGAGCGGAAGGGGCAGAGGCGAGAGTGGGTTGCCGCAATCGTTTATTGGGGGACGGGTTGCGTACTACGATTAAATACCGACGCTCGACGCTTCAAGTCGAATGCCATTGGAAAAAGGGGGGTGCGAGAGGAGCTCGAGGGATGGCGGCAGAGAAGGGTAATGAAGAGAAGGGGTGCAGAGTCTTGGAAAAGGACGGTGAAGACACTTTTCAGAAGGTGGAAAAGTATGCGAGGGTTTGCTGGCAGACGCCCGGCGTTTCCTTAATTGCATTTTTATGCTCGCCCGGATTTCCGGTGCCCGATGAAAAAGACGAGCGCGGAAAACCGCGGCGGGTGGAAAGAGTTTATTATGTTGGCGGAGGGATCGCGCGCGACCGCGCCTTGGACCATTAATGCACCTCGATTCACCGTAGGCCTGGCAAATGAGTCGAGAGAATGGCCTTCCCTATTCTCTCCGCTCCTTTTCTCGGATAATCGCTCGTCGCGCCTATGCTCTTCACTGAATGAAAGCTTTCTTCCATGAGAGATCGTCAGAAATCTAGCAGATAATCGCCAGATCCATCCTTCGCGTCTTTAACTTTGAAAAACTTCTCTCGCCACCCTCTTATTCGACCTACCGAAAGTGTATCGAGATACGAAATTAATAACAATCACCGGAGCTCTCATTTCGCGGTGTTTCACAATTGGTACTTAGTGGCGGAAGGGGAGAAAGGCGCCGGGGACTAATTACGAAACTCGGGGAGAGCTTCGAATCTAATTTGGACCTCGACGGCAAGGAGATAGCAGCTGGGAGCAATTGGTGAAAGCCGATTGTTCTGACCTTTCGAAAATCTCATTTCCAAGATTAACCGAGCGGCTCGGGACTTCGATAATTTTAGGTATCATCGGTAAGTTTGCTAAGGCTTTCACTCGGCCACCAGAACTCTTCTGTAAACGCGACTACCTTGAACCACTGGAGTGGACAATCGCAAAAGTCGGGGACTTGGTACTTAGCACAATTCCAAGCACTATATTGTTCCCAGTCAATTCTGTAAAAGTGCTTCACCTGCCATAGTTACACGAAGAGCCGACCTTTTAACGCTACTCGGAGCATTCTTGGGTTCTCGACGATAAGGCGTTTGTTTCAGGCCTTGAGCGAACGAGAACAAGACCGAGAAAAGAGGATCGGGAGAAGAGAAGAGGGGTTCGATGAAGGTGTAGCAACTGGAAGACGAGGATTCTAGCCGGACGAACAAATACAAGAGGCCCGATTCCCGAGTAACAGTCGGGGAATAAGTTCGATCTGGCTTGTAGCATCAGCCATTCCTTTCTCTATTCGATCCGAAGCCCCTCACGGGATCGGATTTATTGAAATTTTATGCGGTATCCCGATGAGGTCCAACTTGGAAGTTTTATCGACAGCTCTAGCCAGTTGGACTCTATATTGCTCTGGAGGAAAGAAACGCGGCGACCGAAGATCGGCTCTTCAATTTCACCTCTCCAAGCCGATTTCTACCTTATTCGAGTCCTACTCCATTCGCAGAAGGGGAAATCTCAGTTGGCTCGGATAAAGGGAATTCCGGACAGATGGCTATTCGCAGCGCGGCTCATGTTTAAAAACAACCGCGTGAAGATCTCAAGAAGATCGCTGGACCGTCGTCGCTGACTTCGATTTCATATTCTCGGCGAGTTCGCTCCACGAATAAAAGCGATATCATTCGCTCATGAAAAGCCGATCCCATAATTCTCATTATTCAATCAGGTTCCAAATGCAATCGCTTTATGCTGCTTAAAAAATCGAATTTGCCGAACGGTCTCTCCCAGTTGAAACCAATCGGCCGGAAGTTTAATCCGAGAGACATCGAGTAAATTTGACCCCTGCCAATTTAACACTAGTACTCGACCACATCAGCGCGGTTCTCGGGCAAATAATTCAACGCGCCGATATTATACTCGCCCGACCTCAATCCACCGATATCCGTTTGAGTCGAGTGGACGTTTATCGATAAAGAGAGGAATTGTTCTCGCATAGCAGGCTGGAATCGAGGCAATTCGGCTTCAACGGGCCAGTCTCTTCCAATTAGGTCGATTTCGTGTCCAAGAGCTATTTGTGCTGGCGAAGTTTGGCTCACGGGAAGGAAAGACTTGTACTTACCCTAGGTTATGGTTGTCGGTGTTATCAGCGGAGTCCTCAGTGACAGAGTCCTGTGTGAGAGGACCTTGGGTGACGTCGACCCCCATACTCCCCAAATCGAGGGTGGCGTATGTTCGGCGGGCTTGTACCCTTGTGCCACCACCTCCTCCACCACCTCCGCCACCGCCACCGCCGCCGGTTACTTCTCCACCCCTTCCACCGCTGCCCACTAATTCTTGGTACAGCTCATCAAGCAGAGAACATCGTTCGTTCTCGTTTCTGTTTAACGCATCGTCCAGTCGAGCTGGATCCAAGTGGTAGTTAGGGTTCTCAAACGAGAGGAGACCGTTCTCTGAAACATAACATCACACTCTCCGTTAGTTTAATTCTCAGCTCTACTTACGCTCGTTTGACCCTCGGCAGAAAATCCTGATCCCAGGAGTATGTAGCTTCTACCTAAGAAAGATGAGTGGGAGTGCATGCTGTATGAGTACGTGCGACAGAGTGTGAAATAGTATCTTGTATTGTACGAAAGAGGAAAACGAAGATCGTTAAAATAAAGAGAAGTATGATCGAATGCGTAAGTCAGGCTATTGAGGAAAGATTCGTCAGACGTTGATGGTCAGCAGTCTATGTAGAGTAGCAAGTAAGAGAGTGCTGTAGAGTCGATCGATCGATCGCTTGCAGAAGCGTCGCAGCAAGTTTGAAGGCTTCGAAATCCCTCGGCAGTGTTTCACAAGAGGATTTAGATACAAAGCGTCGGGAGAAGAGAGCTCGAGCGTCGAGAGGCATAGGCACGAAGGTTCAAGCACGTGACAGAACACCTAAGTTAAATAGACTCTCTGTATGTCTCTACTCACTGATACTCCTGAGGAGGACGCCAGTGGCTAGAATGACGTTGTACAGAAACCGACAAAATACATCCATGGCGTCACGTCCGCGCTCATATTGCGAGAGATATCACGGCGAGTGGTGATAATCGGGAAATAATGGCAAGTGCTACTTATCGCGGCTCTATCGGCATCAGAACAAGTATGTATGGCGCAATATCGTGCACAAGGATCGCACACACGAAAGTCGAGGGCGCGCGGGTGTCTAAGTCGAATCTCCTTGGCCTCCTTTGTCCCTTCCTTCCTTCCTTTCCTTCTATCCCTGACTTGCTCCTATCTCTTCTCGGCCACACAGCTATCTCGCTCTCCCTCGGCGTGTATTGATTCTACCAGGGGCTTAAAGCTCTGTCCTCGGAGGATTCAGGCTTCTTTCGGTCAAAGGGACGCGACCTGCCCCTTTGCGGCTAATCCCTATGCCAAAAACCTCCACCTCCTTCTCTACATCCTGGCGAGCGTTTCCTTTTCGTGCTCTAGTTAGCCCGGCTTGGTTAAACGCCACCCGGAAAGCTATCGGTCGAAGTTCATTATTAATTTCCATCATGGTATGTAAACGCTACGTTCGGGTTAAAGGGAACAATTGCCCCGAGTGAAATAGCGACGTATTCGAAAGGGAAAGTCTACACAAACAATTATTCTCGATGAGGTAATGAATGGTGCGACGATAATTCTATCAGCATGGGTGCTTGATCAGGAATCAAAGCTTTTTCCAATTTCAGGATCCTTGTTCGAGACGAATGAATACGACTGCGGTTTTTCCACAGGCTCCCGGAACAATATAGAACCGTCAGCAGAAGGGTTAATTGGTCTGCCGCATTGCTCGGCTGGAACTTGTTTCCACGAGCTTTTGATACCACCTCCTTCTGTTTTTCGAGTTATTCGTCGCTTGTCGTGGTGTAAGTTCCATTTATCAACCGTTAAGCAATGACGCGCTTGAAATGGCACCCGTTACGTGTCAGAGTTTGGAAAATAACTTGTAAAGTGATTGGTTCAAATGTATTAATCAGGAAAGTGGTGTTTAACGCTGAATTTCGTGACAGGAATTCCGATGTCTTTCTGGACGCGACACCTGTCTCATTTAACCGGATTGTACCGGTGAAAAATCTCGTTGACACCAGTCGTGCTCGAAGTGGTCTCAGCTCTCATAATTATCGTGAAAACTCGTGCAAACTTTCCGTATTTGGGTAAAACGAGAAAGAGAATCTGCGCTGGTTGCGCGCGGGGACCATCGGCGGCGAGGAATTGGCTTGCGACACGGTCTAGTCTCATGCTCGTTATAAGTACGAGCCGGTGAAGTGCAGTTACAACTGCGGCGGTTGCAGACGCTGCGGCTTTTTCGAATGCATCTCGTTTCCGTCAGCAAGAACTTGCCGGGCGTGGGCAACTAAGCTCAGCGCTTCAAACTTCTGACATGCCTGACGCGTCGCTCCACCAACTCGGATTGGACGCGCGAGAAAAAAGATGTCCGCGGGGAAGCCGGGGTGAAAGAGCGCCGAGATAAATCGGCAAAAGTCAGGAATTACTCGAGCAAGTCTACGCCTCGATTAAGCAGCAACTCGACGTGAACCGGCAAATCGAGTGCGAAACTTTCCCTTCCAGCTCACTGCTCGCGGATCAGTGGGGAGATGGAGAAATATGCACGAAATAGGCAGCATTCGTATCCGTGAGTGAAGAAGGTATAAGCGATTGTCTTAAGAAGAGCGGAGAGATCGGAGGAAAAAAGTTTGCCGTTCGCTGGAGATGCCCGTGGGCCAAGATCGACCTAGTGAGTCGAAGGAGAGGGCGGCGTCGAGTAGCCCAGTGCACTTTGTTATTCCTTCGGGAAGAAGTCTAGAAGAAGAGCAGGAGTGGGGCGAGTCGAACAGGGAGTTTTAAAGTTTGGACACGCTTTCGGTGTTAGAACTGGAGGCAAAGGACGGCAAGGAAAGGGAGTGTGGGTGGTGGAGAACGCTGCCAACAAGTACAGCAGCCAGCGAGGCGAGGGTGCGAGCGAGAAAGGGCGAGCTCCGTCACCGCCCCCGATGACTCACCCTATCGATTCCTCTGGCGAGTCTAGGTGAAGTCTACGGACCAGGGCTGCTTTTTACAACGGCAAATACCTGCTTTCTTCTCGCCAACTCCTTACGTAACTCCTTGCCATTGCTATATCGGCTTTCATAGCCGTTGACTGACTTTCTTCGCGGAAGACCCTCATCGCTAGTGACACCACAATCGCTCGTGTGCATCTCCAATTCTCAGTTTCCTCAATTAAATGATAAATCGGAAGCTTAAATTACATTGTCGAGGAAAGAGACTATTATTGTACGCTTCAGATTTCAGCAGGATAAAATTTAAATTTGAAACTCAAATATCCGAGTGGGCAGACATGACATGTCAAGAGCTATCCTTAGGCAGTGACGTCACGCGATCTGGGTGGCAGAAACTCTTTCCACGAGATCCAACGTTCATTGGGGGCAATTCGCGTGATTATGCTAGCAGGGTGGCGGCAGTCGATGTTGTGCACCCATAACAATGGAGTTACGGTCTTAAATGTCCCTTGCACGGGAGCCCATGGAGAATGGGGTGCGAATAACCAAGCACCGTGTCTCGTTATGGCGGGGAAAGGCCGGGGCAATTTCAAAAGCGGTCGTTAAGCTTTACAGCTCTCCGAAACGCCGACGCTGCCGCCACGGGGTCGCTGGGAAGGTCAAGATTTTTCGGGTAACGCTGTCTGACAATACACTTCCTATTCCCCTTGTTTCATAAGTGACGCTATTTCGCAGCTCGCCTCTGCTTTATCGAGCGGAATTTGAGTCTCACAATTAATACAGGCCAGTAAAAAGACTAGGACGATGAGAGTACGACAGTTGGAACTGAACTTGGAAGAAAATGGCAATCAAGATCAGAACTCTTATCGAATCATCAGTATAGAAGTTCAATGGATGCCTTTCTCGATGGACAACGATTCCAGTCTAATCTAGCGTGGGGCTTGATACGAGAACTAGGAAATGGTGGAAAATTCTCAAATCGAATTTCCTGCCTCTCCCTTGTTCCCCGCTGATTTCCGTTGACAAACTGCTAGCGATCTCGTTCTCGGAGCAATTGGCATTTGCGGCCCCTTCGCTCGGCTTGGCAATCGCATTTTCCAGGGACCCACGAGTCGATGGATACGTAGATTGGCTTCACGGAAGGCCGGTTATTTCCATTTTTTCCCAGGAGTGCCCGCTCCCGCCCCCTGGCAATGCCACTTTCGCACAAGTTTCGCCGATCGAATGACGCATACTTGGGAAATCCTGTTCCGCCGGCGCTTAGACGTCCCGGCGCCGCTCACCTATGGCGCCGCACGCAACCCTTCAACACTATTAGCCGCACAGTACCGCACTACCTACCTCCGCCAGCACCCTCCCCGTCTGCCTTCCCTCTGACTCACCCTAGTTGACTCTGGGCCCCCTCGATTACTCTACACCCCCTACTTCGAGTTATCCGGCTCCTTGATAGCGCCGGACAGTCTTGGACCAATAAAGTCCTTTCTTAGATTAGGCGCGCCCCAGACGATCCCTTATCGGCACGGCGCGAGATTATGTCCCTCTACCTCGAACAAAGTGACCTCCAGTTTCATTATTGCGGATAAATACAACTGATTACATTTATGGCGCGCAGGCCGTCGTACTTTCTATGCTGATTCATCGCACCGGACGTTTCAGAACTTACTAGTAGTAGCGCGCTCGCTTGCTCAAGTAAATCGCCGCTGACTCGCGAACTAAAAGCACTGACAGTGGTTTATGGAACAGCGGCGGGCAGAGACGGGATCGATGAATATGAATAAGAGCTGGCACGACTCGCAAGTTCTATTTACGGAAGAATGCTCAGATCCGGCGTCTTAGTCTGCAATTTCTTTCGCCGAGCCGAGCGCAGCGGCGTACTTCGGCCGATTGCTACTTGCCAATGCGTCAGGCTTCCCTTTAATTAAGGTCTCACCGGTTAAACCTCTGCCCCGCTCCCTTTCCACCGTCGATACAACGATGCAACCGAGAGAGAGTCCGTTTTACGTCGGAATTTATTCCAATGTAAATCGCGCGCTTTTCAATAGGAGCATGCGTAAACCGGGGGCGAGGGGCTAGGCGGAAGAGCTGCAGCGAGCGACGTGGGAATAAAATTACAGCATATTCCGAGCAAGCAATTTATGCATCGCGGAGGACTTAGAGAGGGGTGCGTTTTAGTCGGGTAATTCGAGTCGGCGCCAATTTAAAATTCTTATCGGTCGATGCCCGAAGCTCGCCACTTTTTCCTTGACATAAGCGGCATATAATTTCGCCAAATAGAGGAGCACTACATCCTGGCTGGTAGTTTGCCTGAGCTATTCGAAGTCGGACGGGTTCGACGTACACTGGCTGCCGGAGGAAATACGCGTAGCGGAAGATAGCCTCTATCGGTGAGGCTATTCCAGGAAGGAAGTTATCGAGATGGAGGAAGGCGGTAGCTCTCGAGAGGCGAGGATTCGGCCGCTCGCCTGCGCGCCCTCGGCCGGCGGAAATTCAATGGAAAGCCCTTCGTTCTCGAGCTGACAAAATGGGCTCCTTCGTGAGGGCGACAGGTGCTCCATCAAGTCGCGCGCGCCAACCGCGCGCTGAGGGTGCTTTCCGAGGGCTTTGTAAAAATAGCCCGTGCTCATTGCTCGAAGGATGCCGCAAGAGGGTGGCAGTGGCGCGGTGGTGCTCGGTGCTGGCGGCGGCCGGCTGACTCTACTTCGGCCAGCTACGGCTGGAATTACGAAAAACTGAAACAAAAGCCAGCTCTGACCGAGTCTGGCACGAAGCCATCCGTCACGATAGCACCGCGCACGAGCTATCGATCTGAATGGTCGTGTGCACCGCTGGCGTGGAACGGCTTTTGTAATAAGGGAGCCAAGTGATGTACGATTTGTTGTCTCGTCCTTTCAGTTTTCCACTCTCGCGACACAATGGCCATCATAATCTACGACGAGCGTACACTGCCGAATTGCGCAATCGATACTTCTCCCGTTACACATCTACCTCGGTTATTGCATTCTTGAAAAGGAACGGATTGTATGTCCTCGTGGAAAAATCAACCCCTGCGGTCTAATGAGGACAGGTTCTTTGATCGTTACATTGGGTGGAGAACAATACCTACGCCACCACCAACATGTTCAATACCCTGTAATTATACCCTGTATACCTTGTCTCTGCGGTTTGCGTGGTCGACTATCCACCGCGAATGTGTACCTGGATAAATCCAATACAGCGGCCAGCCTAACATCGAATTAAGATCGATCGATTGAGCGCGGGGGCCTTGAGGTTGGCAAAAGGTCTCAGATTTATGTAGCATATCATTCTTACCGGGCAAAAATGAAGACCGAATACATCGTAAATGAGTCTACTCACTTTTCCCATTATAACCCATGTCAAAGTTCACCGCTCCATTATTTACAGAGTATGAAGTAAACCTCGTCCCTAATGACTTTTGCAGAGTGTAACTTAATAATGGAAGAGAAATTCTAGAATAAACCTCGGATTTGCATAGTAAGATATGAAATCTAGATAGATTTACGCATTAGAGCGTGGCCGGTCTCGTATAAAAGGCGCACGGCGGCGCGAAGATATTCTCGAATCCAGGGCAATAATCCAATTTGCCGGTGTCTTCTGGCCTACTTCATCCACCCCGGCCATCTTGAAACCGTTTGAATTACCCTGCACGTATCAACCCTTCGATATCCGAGCAGCATGAGACAAGACTGAAACCGACCAAAGGAAAGTCTTGGCTGTTGTAAGGTGGCCTTCCCCTAAAGGGGAAAGTTACAAAACAAACGAACCACGTCAGCAACTAAACCCAACCAACACGAAAGGCTATTCTTTCTTTGATTTACAATTTACACTCGATCTTCTGTATAATTGGACGCGCCCGCAATTTACAAAGAGACCTTCACTAAGACAAACAAACTGGACGATTGAACGAGGCAAGTGCTTGCGTGCTTAATCGTTGGTTAAGTCAATTAGTTTGTCAACTCGCCTTCAGTGGAAGAACGGAAAGGGCAAGTTCCGAGGGAAAAAGACTGCAATTAAGAAGCATGCTGCTGCTGCTGCCGGCACGACTTTTGAGAGCTTCGAGAAATTTATGGCAAGGCGTACGCGAAATTTGTCGGTGGCATGAAACAGCGAAGCGCGATAGTCCGAGGGCCGTTCTAGTTGTTAATTTGCCTTTCTCGCAGCTGGAACTTATCAGTGGTGCTTATGTATCAAGATAGAAACTATCTTCGTCCGGACTAATATGGCCAACGTGCACGGCGACCGTCGGCGAAAGTTTGTTGTGCACGCAAAATGTAAAATTGCGGGCCAACAATTTAAAACCACTCTAACGCGAGAATCGTACTCCTTTTTATTAGGTTGCATTTAGATGAAGCAACTGCAACGAGTCGAGCTTGGTCACTCACTCTTTCATGCATCATTTATTTCGCAATTCTGCACAATCAAACTCTTTCCGGTCTTTAATCGGTTTCTGTCAGACTTCCAATTACTTACAACACTCTGTAATCACTGCTCTGCGGTTTCGGAAGGAGAATTCTTCAATGCGGAAGCAGACACTAATCGGTTTGTCGATACTCACGATTCTTAAGGGCTGCGTGCTTCCAATTAATGGCAGTATCACGGCGCTTTAAAGTCCCTTACGAGATCGTTAAAGTTTTAACGCTCCGCAGTCACAAGAGCGAACTAGTCGAAGCCACGGCGAGCGTGAACGGCGGCTGCGTGCTCTCAGTCAAGTCTGGGAGCTTTATTCTGCTTTATAGCAATGGCTTTCCATTTCCAGATCGCACTTTGTTCCCGGAGCAAAGCCTGTTGGCACATGTACTTAAAGGGTCTTAGACCCTGCCGTTCTCTGCCGGCGCGGCCGAGTTGTGCGCTGCGAATATTTCTGGACGTGTTGTCGATCGGCGCTCGAAGCTAAGACCGTTGTGCGCTCGTAACATCGCCTGTTTACCTTCTCGCCCGCTGGAACTCTTAGTCGATCCATTGTACATTTCAGTAGCTTTTACCTTCCGTCACGTAACCAGCTATCCCGTGCTTGTATCTGATTTTCATTGCCGTTTGACTGTGTAGAGAGTCTCTCTCTCTCAAGCCGCTTGTTAAAACGAGCCCTGAAAGAGGATGCTTCCCTTTAAGCGTGTTATCAAAGCAACATCAAAGAAGCTTCGTAATTAAGCAGTGGGAGTTACCGAGCGTGCGGGCACATGTCCTTATTGAATAGCGGGAAGCTATCGTGCCGAGGCGAGGAGAAAAGGTTCGCGAGAGAATCGTCGGGTTAACGTTTTACGATCGGTGTGGCTGGGCCGTGCCGATGAGAGAGTGGCAGAGGGCATTTGCGAGGGTGGCGTTTTTCATGTACGGCTTGCGTATCCGCAGGAATGAGCCTCCGCGCCGGCACCTCACGTGCCTTAACCCCTTAACGCCCATCGAGCAGCACGTACGCCCCGTACGACGGGGGCTTAGAAGCATCTTTCGGTTTTACCGTGCACCCGTAAAACCGATATTGCGTCGGTTCCTGGTGAAATTTTCACCAGGATTCGTCGCCCGACTGTTCAGCCAATGGCATCCCGACTAATCCTTTTAACTGCCCCTTGCCGCCGACTCACCCCGCGGCAGCCTTGCCCGGACCTTTACTACTTTTTTACCTTAACGCCGCTTTTACCGAGTCCGCACCGGCCAGACGATATATAGGCTAACCTCCCGAGACCTCCACTCCTCTACGCCGGCCGGGCGATAAATTTCGGATAAATGGTTTACGCCGGCCCAAACTAGAAATATACGGAGCGTCGCTGGGCCGCGAGAGCGCGCGTACTTGAGATCTCGTGCGTAACGGCACTATGAGCAAAGATGCTTTTAAGCTGCTGCCTCCGCCCACCGGATCTAATGCACTGGCGAACCTCCGCCCGTCCACCCACAATGAAGTATGAAATTCTGCCCCGGACGTTTACACGTGTGGCGTTTATTGAAGTTTGCCCACTACCTTTGATGCATTTCCGGTTAATGCGGACAGTTTGTACCCGAGCCTTGATATATGACTGGCCTGCACTCACCCTATCACGGACTATTTATCTTTCTCCCTCTGTCACACACAATACGCGTACCAACTTGACGATTCGAAATTGCTGGGTGTATACTACGATATTGCACTCTACTCGAAACATGCACGACACGCATTTGCTCGAGCTTGCAAATGGAGAGAACAGTCTTTAACTAGTGTGGATAACGTCCATTTCGATGACGCACGTATTATGTGGTAGCATCGAGATAGACTGCCAAGCCGCAAGCTCAGCGTATTATTCCGCGATCTAACGAGCGTTACTGTGGTCCCTGGCAAGAGTTACATCGGATTACACACACCCACACACACGCTACGAGAGTTTCATTGCTTTTACACACAGTTTTGACTAGCCCGGCTCGGCAGTATCTGGATGCAAAGTTAATACTCCTGGAAGCCAGTTAATTTCCAAGTCCGTAGAAACTTGTGCTCCGCTTATGTTGGGGCTTTCGGTCTGTAGCCGCCTTAAATAGGACCGGTGGGGCTCGGGACAAGTTCTTTGCATTGGTACTTCCTACTGAATAACCGGCACAGTAAAATCTATGTCTCTAAAAGAACTCCGAAGTTTTCTTGTGTAAGGCGTGGAGAAGAGAGGAGGGTAGTGTAGTACGCGACGTCTTGTCTGACTACGGCATTCTAGTTCCACTGTAACATGCATTCTACTTGCGGTGTATTGTCGCGCGACGTCTCAAGGAGCCCGTGTCGTTCTTCGAGCAAGCGAAAGCGAGTACCGATTTCATTGCGATGAAGCATGAATTTTATAGCTCTGAGGTTTCCAGTACCATTCCCAAGCTGTTCTTTCGAAATCGTCTGCAGGTACCGGCACGCCGTAAGGCAATGCCGAAGAGCGATATAAAATTTGCGGCGTTGGAAAGACAATAGTAATTCAACGTGAAAATATTCTCTCAGGGTGTTCGGCTGGAATTTTCTCGAGCCGGTCTGGGGAACAAGAGCCGGCGTGAATTACGTGGGAAGCGAATGGAAAGGGGAACGAGGAACGGGGGGCGGTATCGCTTGCAACCCTTCCGGCGTGGTGCCGGTTATAAGGAGATTTCCCGAGGTAGCCGGCGAGGGCAGCGAAGCTGCCGCTGCAAGTTTTCGCGAAATATTAGCGGCAATAACAGTATTTTCTCCGCGATATTATTTGCTAACCGAAAAACGAGACGGCGGCGGACTCGGCTCTCTCCGCGGCCGCGATATGAAATAACGGCCGTGTCGACTTAAAGCCCAGCCGCGTAATTGCCTGGTCGGAGAGGAGGCGCCGCGCCGCGCCGGCAAGCGCGAATTGCCTTGGTCGAGCAGTCACGAGTTAAAGGACGATAAATGCATTAAGTGCTCTCGGCCGAGAGTGCAAGAATGCTGAGAGGGCCAGATTCCCAGTCAGTTTCACAAAAACGCCCACCACTTATCGAGGGTACAAAACAAATTCAAAGGGCACTCGGTGACAGAATCTTCGAATGCCGGTGGCAGCACTGCTGCCAGAAGAAAGGACGATAAAGTAACGAAGCCTTTCTAAACGATATCGTCCCGCAATTGTTTCGACGACCAAGCGGATACCGGAAGGCCATTTCCAGCCTCGGTGTCGGCGGTTTCCGCGAAATATTAGCTGCAATAACAGTATTTCTCCGACGATATTAGCTGCCGCCCGCTCAATTCTTCTATTCGCTAAGCTCCTTTAATCGCACAGCACACTCTCCCACCGTAATTCCACCGTTCACCTGAATTCCCTCCGAGTAACTTTCCTTAATTGATAGAATAAAACGGATAAGACGGGTAGGATGAAGAAGCTCGGCTCTGTGTATTCGCGGATACCAAGGAAAGTAGGCGAACTCCTTTTCTTGGAGGTGCAGTTGGAAAGAATTCCTAGTCTTCCCAGCAGTTAGCCCAAAAGAATTGCAGTTACGTCTAACTATTCCTAAATACACTTCCTCTAGCTTTGTCTGTGTTCTGCTACGAGACTGTTCGAGTATTATATCGCACTAAACTGTTTCCACTGTACTGAATGATTTTCAAAACTACTGTAGTCGGAGTGTCCATTTCCGGAGGATTTATACTTCCCGAGTCATTCTGCGCAAATGCATCACGACACTTTTATTTGGTACGGCTCATCTGTTATCGTAGAGCCTCGGCCGCGTCTTATAATTGACCCAGCGACTTTGGCGTCTTTGGCTGCCGCTGGAAAAAGAAATTGCAAGGAGGATTTGCTGGATCGTAGCCAGCGAGCCAACGGCGGAGGCCGCAAGGCAAGAGGGGAGAAAGGAAGAAAGGAGGAAAGCCTGGAATTTTCCAGCGTGTGTCGCGGCGAGGAAGCTTTTCGTTCCGATCGATCGACACTGCAACGTGTGGCGGCTTTGAAGTCAGCCTTTGGAAGGTTCCGGACATTCGGGGAGTATTGCTTGCTGATAAGATCGAACACATACTCCGCGACACTCGACCAACAGCCTTGCGAATGTGATCAACTGAATTGCTGGAGAAACTGACGTACTTCCCGCTGGCTCTCGCTATCTTGGATAAATCGTACAAGCTGCTACGTCTGTCGCAAGAGAAACTGGGAATTTAATTCCTTGAACTCTGAGATAAGAAGGACGATAAGAGCAGCGGCGTTAACATTTGAAATTGTAAGTTGAGCTATGAATATTACAAGTCTAGCGCACCGTCAGAGGGAAATGTAAAATGCCAGCAAGGAGTTTCACAGATTAGAGAAGGTTTAAATGCTACTCGTTCCCACCACTCGTCTCTGAGTACATGAGTACAGCGATGTTAATTACACGAGCATACATAAATACTGCACGGACGTCGGCTCTCTTATTTCGAAAGCCTGCGGCGAGAATGAACTTGAAAAATTAGCAAGGATGTCGAATAAATCTGAGAATGACGAGGTCCAGCGCGTGTTCATAAATAAAGCATGAGTCCGAAGCGCAAACCGGGTGAGGAGCGTGCCGAGATTAATACGCTAGCGTAGTGGATCCAGGCTGGAATTGTCGCTTCGCAACACACTCATTTTTCCCCTTTTAAGCCGAGAGTCTGCTGGCAGGCACGGCTGCGCCGATGTTACACTCCGAGATAGAATGAAATCCTGGCGTAATACGAGGGTCCAACGATAGGACAGTTGTCCGACGAATTAATGTAGAATTCCCGAGCACGGACTCTCGGATAATCCCTCAAAGCAGATGCGTGACTACGTGGCGCACTAAATTTCGCTATGAGCACTATGTGACTAGGATTACCCGGGCGGTAATGCTTGCATAAAATCCGCGCTCCCCGAAAAACTCACTGCTTTCGAAACACAGTAGGAAACTAGTTCTTTGTATTAGATTTATTTCCAGTTTGAAAACTCCATTAAGACCATTTCCTACACTTCAGAGAAGTGATAGGCATTAGCTACGAAAGAAAGGAAGTGTTTATTCGCCGAGGTGAATCAGAGAGCGCAATGAAAATCCCGGGAAATTTAATCACCTGCTGCGGGTAAGACGCGAGCGAGTTGTGCGGTCTCGATTAAAAGACTGGGAAACGGACGAGCGGGAGAGAGAGGGAAAGAATCGAGAAAGGAAGGGGAGCGAGAGAGAAAGGCAGGATTCGCCGGAGTATATCGAGCGGGCTGGTATATTAAGCGTACAAAGCGGCGGGATAATAAAAAAAATCGGCTCGGTTAACGCTCCTCGAACGAGAAGCGAGGGGGAGGAGGAAAAAAGGCGTATCGGGGGTGGCTGCTAGTAACTGCGGCATACACGCGGCAGGGTAAAAAACAGAGCGCGGTGTGTGGACTGTGCATGGCCCGTGGCGCTAACGTAACTACGGGGCTGAAATTACAAGAGGGTTAATCAACGCGCCAGCACACATACATACGTACGCAAAAGCGCCCGAGCTTTGGCTTTCGAGTCTGAAGGTGCAGTAAACGCAAGAGCCGTCCGCAGGTTCGTCATGGACTTTACGCTTGCCGAAAACGAGCGAGAGGGTGACCCTCCTTTGCCAGGAAGGCAGGGGAGGGATTTAGGAAGAGAGAGAGAGAGGAATGAGAGGTTCAACCTGGAAGACAAGTAGCAGCAGAGACGGGGACAGGTTTTACGAGGTGGACGCGCCACTTGTCTGCGACGAGCTTGCGGCGTTCCTCGTAAATTTATCTCGAGATCTTCCTTGGGCCAAACATACCACCCTAGCGCTGGCGCTCGCTTTTTTATAATTTAGTACTAGTTGCTCCTACCACCAGGAATACTTATGTCTCATATTTCCTTATAACGTCGCGCCATAGTACCCTCTTTCGCTGGTGGTTCTTACGAGCATCCAGTCATCGGCACTCTCGCAGGACCGGCCGCTCACTAATTAGGAAATACACCCTCGAGTGAAACTCAAACTAACTTGAAAATCAGTTTGTAACTAGGATAGGAATATGTGAACGTTGACATTAATGGCTTAACAGATTAATTGAATAGCAGTGCACGTCTAATTAATTCTTGAACTCTTTTCTCGACGATCTAACATCGGTAGCGCGCCGATAGTCCCACTAGCCCGATTAATTACAGTCTGATAAGCGCGCGCCGCTGCGGCCGCCCTCTGCACTAAGAGGTGCGGAACTGAAACTGCACGGCGCCACCTAATTAATTAGCCCGAGAATTAGCTTAGTTTGGCGGGGTCGCGCCCTTCCCGGTGATATTTCAAATTTCAAGCCCGCCTACGACTAATGCCGCGCACCAGTACGATCTGGCTGTGTATACACGTCGCCTTGGGAGCTGAGAGGGAGGAGAATGCGAAGGGAAGATCCCGAGGCGAGTGCCAAGACGAAGTCAAGAAAAGAAGCCGAGTTATTCTCCTATCTCAGGGTGTCGCGAATTTATGGCTTATTTCGAGGGAAATGAAAGCTGGAGAAAGGAAAACAGATAAAGCCCCGGAGAGAAAGGTCGAAAGGAAAGGGTGAGCTGCTCGAAGAAGCTAGGGAAGAGCCAGAGACTGGATGGAACGACCGTAACGTTTTTAGGGTGAATTCTTGGCTAATTCGGAACAAGCTTCGTTTCACCCTCCCCGTCTGGATTACAGAGCGACGAGATTGGAAATGGGATGGTGCTCCTCGCGTAAAAGCTCCCTCCCTCTCTTTTTGAATAACTTACAGCTTTTCACCTTTGGAGCGTAGGCAACATCCCAGGTGTTCCGATGCCTCGGGATTCCCTCGCAAATTTATCGTGCAATTTCCACGCGCTACACACGGAATATGTTTAATTCGCAGCCGCATCCCCTTCAACGGCAACGAGCTATACCTTTGCCGAGTCGGACGTTCTTACTGCTGAAATTTTAACTTTTCATCATACATTCCTGAGGTTACAGAATTCCCTAAATTAATAAAAGGTCCCCCGCAAAGCGGCTTGGATGCTTCCAACAGTTCCAATTTTGGAAAAATGCTACCACGCGTATAGTAGAAAATACAGAGGTCGGATTCCAAGAGATGTCGATAAAAGGCCGAAAATGACAAGCTGGAGGGAACACAGCGGAGGCAAGCACGCCGGGAGAAGTTATTTATGCTGTGCGCCGAGAAGAAGTTCTGATGCGTGAAACGTCGCCTGTGAAATATTACGGAAGTCCCAGGGCGACGTAAGCAGGCGATTTTTTCGTCTTTCCTCGCTCCGCGATTTAATATCCAGGGTGCGCGCACGTGTTTTGTTCCTGGTGCGTCGTTAAATGTCGCAAACTTCATGATTTTCGTATACATGACGTATACGCGCGCACAGTACACACGGCCGTTGCACTGGGAGCTGGCGACGCTGCGCTGCCGCGAAACATCATTAGTGTGCGCTGCTTTTGAATGAATTTTTCCTGACGCTCGCCGTTGTACTTGAGCCTCGGCCTGCATTGTTCCGCGCACCTTTCATCGACATCGGCCCTTGTTCGCACGTGGCGCCGCAGTAACAATAATAATTAAGTCAGTACAATTAAGGGGGACTTGGTCGCCACTAATTTGTGACTCCCAGTGCTCTACTTGCAACCAGTTCGTGAAAAGCAGTATATTTATCAGCTGATGGTAGCCAAAGATAGAGGGCGGCTTGTGTATGCTTTGGAAAACGGAAGCATTTCTGGGGATGGCTAAGGGCGAGCCGCGGTCTGGGCCGGCGTCTCTAGGTTGTAAGGGCGACTATGTGCCGTTACACACAATCATAAGGTATCATAATCGTAAGCCGGATTTCATAAGTTCAAGTTGGAAGGAGGGTTTAACGGCATCGCGAAGTATCGCGCCGTGTACGAGGGTGTCGGGACTGTTCCTCCGAGATGCCGAGGATGAAAACGTACAGGCGTAAAGTGATACTACGGTGATATAGACGTTTACGAGAGCAAAATGCACTGGAGCACGTCTATAACACCGGATTTAAGGGGAGAGTGTATTCCCTATTTCAGATGTCGTCTGCGCCCAACTACTCTACGACAGATATAATCGTCATAGGCACATAAATACACCTTATTTCCTCGTTAATCCGGTTATTATGCTTTGAAAATAAGTCTGATTTGATCAGGGAAATTCAATTGGGACAAACCGAGCTTTGTCCGCTATCGGCAGAGTATGGAGTCAATATAATTGGCAGGATATCGAGGCGTCCGATTTCATTCTGAACGGCGGCGTCTAGAGTGTAAAAGGTTAACGGAAGAGAAGGAAAAAATAAGAGGCTCTTGTGAAATTCGTGACTAATTAGGACAATGGCAAGAGGCCCTCGGTGAGTAAGCAGGATTTTAATGGACGGGTCTTCCAATCATTAAGGAGAAGTGCTCTTTCCCTTCGACCTCTTTCCCCTCTGGCTCTTCACTCAAGACTTCGCTCGCCTAATCTTTTGCCCGGAGAATCCACAACAGAAGACGATGCTATCTCGGCAACCCGGCTAACCCAGCTTCCTTTTCGCCGTACCGGATTTTCTCCACGTTTTCTCGGCGAAAACACCGGCGCGTACGTGATAGGAAAAAAAATCGAATTAACTAGGAATCCATGGCGCTACCGTTAGGTTTTACCGTCGACTATGAAAATCCTGAATGCTAATGAGACTCTGAAATGGCCGGGTTAATTTGTTAAGGATAGCGGGGCATTAAATATCAGATATCCTGACCACCCCCCGGAGGCCGCAGGGGTAGACTTCGAGTGCGTTGTATTGCGGGGTTCGCGCGCGCATGAATTATTCAATAAAACGATAACTGCATCGCGTGTTAATTTAGCGGCGGCCATTGAAGCTAATAATTCATAGCGCAGGGTTCGCCGCTGCTTGTTGATGAATCACTCGCGATTTGCACTTGACAATTATACAAGAGGCAGGCGATAGTCGACCATTAATATCTTAGTAGCCCGTTAAGGAAAACACACTCTGATAAGAAGCTTTCGTGAAGTCAATTTTTCAGAAATCAATTCTCTAGCAGGGTACAAGATGGGGTGAAATTCACGACCGCACATTTGACGATTGTAATTTATGAAAATGTTCGCCCGATAATTGGACATTCCTTTGAGAGTGTTACAGCGATCGTACGGTAGTGGGTTTTATCGGCAATATTTGTCATCGCGCGGATACAAGAACCCTTAGCGCCCTTACTTACTTACTTCGCCGGTTTTATGGCCGCCCGAGCCAGTGTACCCGTAATTATGGCGGGTTATGGCACGTTAAGGGAGAAGGCAGGGGGTAAAGAGGCCGGCGGAGTATACCTAGCACTCTCGATCTCTCGTCTATAAATGTCTAAGGACGAGACACCCTTCTATTCGAAAGCTAAAAGACGCGACATCCATGCTAGGGGCGCACATGTTCGTGCTTCGTTCTTCCAAACTAAATTGTACTCAATTACTCCCCTGTTTAGCAGTGGGTATAGCGGCCGTTTTCACTGTGAGCCCAACAATTTTATGCTGGCGGCGCGGCGCGCGTGGTCCTCGAGCGCGATAGTCGGACGCTCTTTCGTCCGCATAATGACTCGCCGCTGAATCCTTCCTGCCAGTTTTATGAACAGTGCTGGACGTGCCGCTGAATAAATGCCTTTCTGTGCTTTAATTCGCAGAATACGCTTCTAAGTGAGTGATATCACGGACTCCATTGTGCATTCCCGGCCAGAGCGATGCTCGGAAATACCAATGTGGAAATAGGGATTTCTCGCCACCTCTTCTCTTTACTGAATAAATCTTTCCCATTAACGCTCCAAAGCAGAATCAACTATTCTTCTTGGACTACTTTTAAACAGAGATGTTAATTTCGCCCGTCACTCCATTTCTCGAACGTTGCCAAGAAAAGCGGAGAATCGTTCGGAATAATCTATGGCAGTCGAATAAAGTTGCGGAGCATCCGGTACAAATGTTTCGTACGCTTTATCAGAATGAAGAAAATTTCTGTGACAGGGCAAAGTTTGGAGGAGCCCTCGCCCATTCCTCGGTGCCGAGACTTTGTCCGGATGCTGGGAGAGTAGTGGCGGTCAAGGGGGCCAGGAGGAAACTGTTGCAGTGGACAAAGTTAGTGCGATACTTGGCAAACAGGGCCAGACAAATTTAGACAAAAGGGGAAAATAAAATGGGGGTACATCCTCGGGCGATGAGCGTTACGTAGTTTGCGGTTCCACGTTGCCCGAATTTCTCCTTCGAATGCGAGGCACAATGAGGCCGAGGAACATCCCTCCGAGCACTACCTTTCTCTTGGTACGACTGAAGGCTCTCTCCTTTTGTGAAGGAAATTTTTCTGACAAAGACCGTGAAAGCGCACGCCAAGAATACGGATTCTCTCCATTAGAGGGAAAAGTTGATCAGGACTTTCGACGCTGGGCCCGAAATCAGGTCACTGAAACCTCTGCCATGTACTGGTGCTATAGAAAAAGTTCGCCGCTTTACTACGAGTTTCAGGAATGATGACTCTTGAAATCTATATCGATTAATTGCGAAGGAATTCTACTCGCTCAACTTGGTTCTTCGGTGTTCTAAATATCGTAGACAAAGATATCCACTTCTAAAAGCTTTCAAAACATATAAAGCGTCCGCGGAATATCCAATAACACTGAAGACTGACAGCAATTTCCTGCAACTTTTCTTGATAGCAACCCAAGCCCCTTTGTGCTCCTCAACATGCCATCTCTTAATGACGCCCGTCAATCATGCGCCCGGCGCATTTTCACAACAAAGGAACTCACGCGGGAACTGCAGTGGAAGCGCAAGGGAAAGAATTCCATTATCCTACAATCGCAATCGACCTTTATAGTCTCTATCTCTGGCGGGCAGAAGCGCTCTCTAAATTTAATTTCCCGCGGCGATGTTTTATCGAGCCACTAAGTACTCCAGATGATAGGGCAGTGTAGGATACGGTCCAGATAGACCGCGGGATAAATTCCGCAAGATCGATCCCGGCACGTTGAGTTGAGCGTGCCGAGAGAGATAGAGAGAGAATGAAGTGGCCGGCTCTCGATTCGCAGTGTTCCAGGAAGACTCCTAGGATTTTCCCGTGTGTGTTTTTTCGACGGTAACGAGATCAGGGCTTGCTCGTGGAGCAGACACCTATACCGATAGGGCTTCAACTAGAGCACGCGGGTTCCAACCCTCTCTAGCGAGAGATACGTTCCCGTGCTTGTGGCACTCCACCACACTAGCGGCTTTTGCCTCTTCCCCTCACCCTTTCTCTCTCTCCCTTGCTCTTCTTGCCTCGCGTACTTTCTGCTGTCCAGGGATAATCTTGTTACCGGCGATACCTACCCTCTTAATCCGTAGGAGCTTGTCTACGAACGAGCACCTAATCGTTCAACGAACGAACTCTAGCCGGCCGGCCAGTTGAGCAAGAATCCTCGAAACCTTTCGTTTCAAGTCTCGATGCCAGGGACTGTATTTCCCGCTGCCGATTCTCGACTGCCACACCTACACTTCCATTATGAGGCTACGAGCGACAGGATTGGCCTTGCCAAGTCGGATTTCTTGATTGTCGACGTTGTAGGGAATCGGTGGAAACAACTGGATCTCATTACCCTAGCTCTGATCGCGCGATCTAGTTTCGCCAAGTGAACACTCTTCTTTCAAGATCGTTGAATGTTCTGAGTCGCGGAGCGTGATTTTGGCTTGTACATTGGCAGTGCTTTTAAGAGAAGTATCGATTGCTGCTACCAGCCAAGTATACGGGTAGAAGAAAGTCCGGGGAGCCGAGCGCGGTAATGAAGGTGGACGAGGGAAAGAAGTGGTTGGCGTAAGAAGTTACTTTTCGGTTTATCTCGAAAGCGATCGATAGGCGAAGAAGTCAACTGGTTAATTTGCAGCGGGTGGATGGGGGGTTGCTAGTCTGAAGAATGTTATTAAAGATTCAATCTGCCTCATCGGAGCTGTGCGTCTCCACTTTGCGAGCAAAAAGGAGATGCACTTCACTCCATCATCATCGATTAAGGCGGACAAATGGGAAGGCTTAGCCTTCCTCCCACGGGCAAGCGACGGTGACATGAGTTTCTGTATTATGCATCGCTTTAATCGCTCCTCCGCTTCCTACCTACTGAAACACCAGCTCCTGCCTTCCCTCTCGTCAATACTTAAACGTGGCAACCTGTATTAAGTCTAAACTAAGCTGGAATACTGAAATAATATTTCCTACGAGATTATGTTCAGATCCCCGCATGATATTCTATCAAAAAATCCCTTTTAATCATGGATTATAGTCGCAGGAGAATTTCAACGCACGGAAAATCGATTTTACCTTTGCTCGAATGTATTGTATCGAATTTTCAGAATATGAGCTGCCGACGACTAATAATCAGCACAGGCGAGGGAAAGTACAAGCACGCGTTATCGTACATCTAAAGCAGAAGTGTGTCTGTGTGTATGGGTAGGGTTCGCGAAACAACCCTGTCCGAGGGTCAACCCCAGCGTTTTGATCTACTAACAAGGTCTGCGGGAGTATCCGGCTTTAATAGAGACACTATCCCTCCAGGCAAGTTGCGCCATTCGAGGCAGGACATTACCCGCAGAGAGGAGGAGCGGGGGAGGCGACATGGAGAGAGGGACAAAAGGGCGAGAGAAGAGCAGATGCCCGGTGCCAAGCTTGTTTCTTCCCGGACCTACGATAGAGCGAACAATGGCTGCGATTTCGGCTGGCCAGGAATTAACGTCGAACTATCTCGCGATATTTTCAAGTGTCCCAGGAGAGAGCGCGGTCCACTCGCACCTTAACTAAAGCTTGTTCGCTAGCATTCCCAGGCTTGTCCGTCTCGCCAGGAGAGATACAGGAATTGTGGTCGACCACCAGCAGCCAGCTTCAATTAACGCCTTGACATGTACCGCAGGAAAAATGTCCTCGTTATAGCCGACGAACCGAGCTCGAGCTAATTCCAGCGAACGCCGCTTGAAATTGGGTACATCGACTCGCCTGTGTACCAGAATACTTTAGGCAATGCGGACTAAGTGCGAGCAGGCTAACACAACGTGTTGTTGAGAAGAGCTTGCCACAAATTCGACTAATTCGTTGCGGGCGGACGTTTGTTGCCGGGCTTGTCCTTCATCAGGCGATAATCAGATCGCGGTGAAAGGACAGACGGTGTCGTCACTGTGGAAACTTGGTAGGGACGCGCTAGAGAGTGTGCTGTTAAGCTAGCAGAACACAGAGGAAAAGGGGCTAGAGCTGGACCCAGATAGAGTAGGCGAAAGAGAAACATAGAGGGATAGAAGCGCGACGAGATAGCAGGGAGATCGTAGCAAATCGCTCGTGCGCGTATTACAGGCACGTTCGCGCGCTGCTGTTTGCACGCGACAGCCGAAGAGCAAATACGTGTTTCCATTTGACATGTTAAGCTTTTGCTCCCTTTGTCTCAGCATTCGCATCTCACCACCATTTCCCTCGCTGCGACGCGCTTACTCTTTACGCGAATTCGTGAATTCCAATGCTACGATGGGTTAGTAAGGCAACATGAGGAATTGTTTGAAGTTAAAGTAACTCGGGCCCTGCCTGCTAAAGAGCGAGAGGAACTACCAAGGAGATTCTCAATTGCACTTGTTACCGAGATGAGGACGGGAAAGATGCAGGAACTCGGTTATCCTGAAACGAGGGGGCGGACAGTGACAAGCAGGCCGATGACCCTGCCGCCTCTGGAAAAGTGGGCCGCGGTAATTTCATTTGCATGGGGCCGTGCCAAGCTAGGGTTACCCCGGGCGAACGAGAGACAAAAGGAGAAGCCTGGAAAACAGGAGCGAGCGAGCGAGCGAGCGAGCGAGCGACGGGGGAAACGAGGGTGAATGGGAAAAAGAATGCACTGGATTCTCGAGCTGGCGAGAAACGGTAGGTGCGCGTTGCGCGACAGACAGAATGCCGCGTGCGCGTTACCCGACTGCTCGGCAAGGAGAATTCTATCGGAATATGTCATTTCCGTCACGGCTTCGTTCTTTTGCATCCAGCGCTCTTTATGCAGTTTACAGCGTGTACCGAGTTTCCCTTCCTCGCGCCTTATTTAGCGCTGAGAAACACAATTTCCACCCCCAGCCACTCTCGCCTCTCTCGTGTGCTGTGCATTGAAAATGCGAAAATGGCAGAATGAAATTCTCCCAGGCAAAAAAAAGGACTCGAGCCGCCTATTCGCTCCTCTGTACTGTCGCCGGAAAAAAGCCCATGAGTTGAGCAGGGAAGTCAGGGAGCAGGGCACTGCGACCGTATTAATATTCCGTAGGGCTCGCTGAGCTAAAAATTCCAAGAGTGGTGACACATTCGTGGCGAGGCCTCCATCTCATCTCGACGGATCACAATCCACAAAATTCTCGGGAAATCTTGCGTGTACACACGTGTTTCCAGGCAAAGAAGCGGGCCTCTTTCGCTAGGATCGCCCATAAGTCCATGACCCACCGGCGTAATCGGCCTCCGCCTTGCATTCCTCTCATAATCTCTTCAGCTGCGAGAGGGTGACCCAGGTTTTATATACAGTTTGTATAGAGGCGCCTCTCACATATCCTAGTAGATGAATATTCTGTACACGTTCTCACGAACCACCAACACAATCTAATGGATCCTTTTTCTCATTCACCTTCCTCTTCTCGATTCATTTTCTGTCTTCCTTTTATCGTTCTTTCTTACCACGGCCCTCATCTCCTCAAATCAGACAGATCAATGTCGTTGATGTCAGTTTACTCGGTTCCTCGTACTTTCATTAGACACAAAGCCCATCGAGCGGGGTGTTTGCACGCGGGACACTTGGACTCTTGGAAGTGTTTCATTAAGAAATACGTAGAGCAGCGGAGGTCCGAAATATTTTCTCAAGCCAAGAAGAATTTGCCGGTGCACTTAGAGTGCCGAAGAGACTTTCTGCTCCAATTTCTTTCGAGAATGTCCATCATTGGGAGACTGGCCAGGATCAGCCCGGAATTCCAGCAGGGTGAACACGCTAGTTGGAGAGCTTTTCGCGGGAGGTCTTTTTGTCTTGACAATTGCAACAGCGACAAAGTTGCTCTACCGCGATGGCCGCGCGATACTCCCGAGAATAGATTGTACAGCAAGTTTCAGCAACAATGGCCTTTTCTGTTCTCTGCACTTTTCTTTAAAAAGAACTCTGCCTCCGGCAATCCAATGATATCAACTCGACAATACGCATGCATATACATCCTTTTTTTTCTCATTCCCTCGATGAAAGTACCAGGCCGGAGGGTGATGGTATACAATGGAATTAGTCAGCTACACAGAGTTCACCGCAATGTGCAGCCACATGCACCGTTTTACAACTGGCACCGTGAAATGGAGCGCACCGCTAATTATGTCGCGAGCCACTCTTTCAGCGAGTCCCACCTTGCTCCTCGTAACCTCAAGACTCCAGAGCAGAGTTCAAGTCGTGTGTGCGGACTCTTCTGCCTCCTTAACTCTCACCGGCCCTCCACCTCCACCTCCTCCTGCGCCGAAGTTAATAACCAGGAAACCCAACGCCAGACCGGCAATAAAGTCTTGGGATATACGAGGCTTTCTTTTAGAAGACACCGTCAGAAGATATTTCTCTTGGCCCACAAGAGATTTTTCCCCCTCTGTTCTTGGCGCTACCGTTCTATTTGTCTCTAGAAAGATACTTTATTCGACGCGGAGCGAAATGAGATTTTAATCCGGATAATATTGTGATCATAAGTCGTCTGTATAATTGCCTGTATTCCGGCGTTATATTGGCCAGTGTTTAGTCGTCGAGAGAGAGCGGACGCAAGTAGCCCAATAAACTAGGAAGCCCCGCAGTAGCGTGGCCTTGGTAGATGCTGTTGGAAAAAAGGAGCCGGGTCTCTGCCTTCGCAAAATCTGCTACACGACCCCGACCGTCTGCCCTTGGGCTCGCTGCTTACTCTTGGTATATTTCGTGCACCAGGTGCTGCCGCCGGGGCGACGCTTAAAACAATTTGCCATAAATTTCCCGGAGGCAGAAGCAGAGCGGCGCGCCGTCGCGGCGGAAGAGGGTCAAGTGGTAGAATAGGAATGGACCAGGGATTCTCGCTGAAATCCTCGCAAAGTCAACCTCCTACCCGCCTTATCCTTCGTCCTCCTTCTTAAGCCGTGATTCTCTCTAATTAGGTATTATCTCAGGCGCCGGTATAATCGGTACTCGCATCTCGAGACAATCAGTGTTTATAGCGAGTGCTAACTTCTTGAGCTCCTCGAGTCCCATCTTTGAAATCGATCGCCTTGGATGGAAATAATGGTGCTTCGCTAAATTGAGAAAGAATCGCTGCCGAGGGAAAGAAGACAAAGAAGAGTAGGTTTGTGGACGCGACCTGTATCGTTTACAAGTTCCTCCGAAAAAGTCAGCTTGAAAGGGTGGAAGCCGTTGGATAGTCAGTGCGAAGGGACAGGGATTCATAAAACAAGGGAGTCGGCGTGGACGACATATTGCTGCACGTGGCATGCATTATGCATGAACTGGCGAGGACCACAACTGTTCTCTCAGTCATCGGCACTCGTCTCTTGGCCACTTTATTAATTTGCAAAGTGTCCTTTTATACTAGCGGGCTAGCAACGCGGTAGTTTATAAATTAAGCTGACGCGGTAGAAAGCATTGAAGTTCCGAACGTTTTCTGACCAGAGTTCGATAAATCATCACCTTTACCAGTATTTAGGCGAGCTCCGCCAACAGGCTAGAAATAGTTCACCGGTCTATTTAAAGCGATTGTATAGAAAAACGATAGACGAATCGAACACACACATACAGGTACGTGGTGACGCGCGACCCGTGTTGTTATCTCCAGGAAGAAACAAGTCCGAGCTGGAGAAATTCTTAAGGCGATCGTACGCCCTGCTATTTGTAGCCTACGTCACTCCCGCTGAAGGTCGGATTCTTTGTAACCCTCACCTTGTGCAGCCACGTAGAACCGCAGGGCACGAAGATAAGCTTGGCAAAAGACACCCCTTGCAGTCCGGCTCGGTAGCGTGGGTGAACTCAGTCGCTTCGAGAAGCATTTATATTGCCAGGCTCCCTGCTCGAACGAAGCCAACTCGGACAGCCGAATACAGGCAGAATATTTCGATAGAGATTATACGTATACGCTCTATCAGCCCACTTATTTACCACTTGAGACGCAGTAGATTCAGAGATAAGTTTTAAGGGCAACTTTAGTGATAGAATCTCCTGTCACTCGAACATCTTAGAAGAAGGGCGCGCTATCATTCTTTGCGTAAGATCGAATCTCGATCGCACCGTCCCGTTCGACTTGGTGTCGGTGGTGCTTAGGGGATCGACAGGCAACTTTATCGATGTGTGGATGGCTTTACCCACGCCCGAACACGTGTAACCATAGACGTAAGGGGTTGCCGGCGGGGAGGGTGAATAGCGAAAGGATAGAAACATGCAACGGGAGTAAACTACGCTTGATGCGAAACCGATAATGTCGCCGCGCTGCTTCGAATGGTTTGGCTAGCGCGATTGCAAGGCAGCCGCATCGGGCCCCAAACCACTTTCGATACCAGCCTAGCCCTATTTTCCCTCTGTTCAACCTCGTAGCCAGTTATGTGACTCGCACTCCTCCACGAACAAATACATATTAGATTTTTATTCAAGGCTAGTTTTACATGTCTGTCCCTTGGAATACGCTCGGCAATGCAGCCACCCTGCCCATTGACTATATATCGTAATGGCCCCTTCTTCCATAGGTACTCGCATACTCAACCATTTCAAGTTGTATAATCGACTAACTGTTTTTCAAAGTATGCCACGCCCTTTGTCTCACTACTACATGTAACATAAGAGTTTTGCCGTATATCATGAGTTTTACCTCGAGAAACGTTCGAGACGACTCGGGATTACTTGCGAGTGTTCTATTTTCCTCAAGGGCGATGTAAAAATATCCGATGGAAAGTGTACTTGTTTCTACCTTCCGTTGAAAACAGTGCCTCTTGGTAGTACTCGTGCAAAGACAATGGCTAAATAGTAGTACGGGCGCGGAGTAAGCCGCAGTTGGCAAAAAGCGGTCCTCGGAAGTGTAGTTCACGGAAGAACGTTCTCTTGGCGGTAGGTATGCCAGAGCGGGCGGGTTGGTTGTCTCAGGGATTGTTACATTTTTCCAGCACTAGAACCACCAACGCGCCGGCAGGTAATGTATTAAGAGCGCGTCAACCTTAATGCGAAATGGCGAGGCGAGAGGGATGGAGTGGCTCATCGTGAATGCACCTCAAGGATCTCGTTCGTTTCCCGTTATGCGATGCGGGCCGCATGCGGATTTCCGCGCGAGACGTGCGCGATACACACCGCGACGCCGCCGCCGCCACCGCCACCGCCACCGTCGCCGTCGCCGTCGCCGGGGTGGCTGCTCAATCATGCGCGACGCCGCTGCCGAGCGAGCGGCAGCTCCCATTTCCTCTGGATTTAATACTGACAACAAATATATGCATAACCGGATAACTCGTATCGCCGTAACCCCGTCGGGCTTAATAAGCGAAATTGGATAGCGGGCGAGGGCGGGCTGCCGCCCGCCCATCCGCCCGCGCCCCCTCTCCAACCACCAACTAAATGCACTCTGTAATTCTCTGCATTGCGATAATACAAAGGGCTCGCAGCGAGCGCAAAGCTTGACCAAAGCGCGCTTGCATCTCGTCGGATTGGGAAATAACATTAACGAGAATTACACGAATTGCCCTTGAGAAGGCTAATGAAACTATAATTTATTAGTTTATTTCCTCGGAGCAGCCAACGGAATTCGCAATATGTCCGATCCTGATGTAGGTAGAGCATAGGTAGATACTTGGAGCAGTGGTGGAGAGTTGTGGCGGAGGATTTCGTCTTGTAGGTGAACTATCTAGCGGCCGCCACTAGACCAGGATGGCCCGAGTTGTGGCGGAGGATTTACGGGACCGGGCAAATTTAGGGCTGACACCCGAAGGTCGTAGCCGAAGACGTTCCCGAGAACAGAGAGGAGGAAACCGAGAGGCCGCAGGGCTCGGAAGCTGGATGCCTGCGCTCTCATATCTCGCTTCAGGAGATAGAGAAATTTGGGCTTCTGCCGTCCCGACGCTCTTCCTCCAATCGAGGTTCTCGCGCTACCCGACCACACTGGCTCAGTTTAGATGCCGCCCGATCTCCTGCCTCTACTCTGGACTTAGTAGTTGAGTCACTGACACCCCCAAGAGCACCGAGGGCTCGCAAACCTTCCCTTATCAGGAGGACGAGCTTGTGTAATGGCTGGTTGTAAAAATGTCAGGGTCACCTTTGATAAGCGATCTCGAATTGGAAAAGTTCCGTGGAGAGATTCAATTTGGAGCACGAGCTAAGAGAGAGAGAGAGAGGGAGAGAGAGCTCTCGCAGTCCCGCAGGCAAAGGCATTTAGCAGCGATACGTAGCGCGAAGGTGCAAACTCCTATAAATATTAATGTGTCGCGGCGAGTACCAGGCGAGAGTAAACGTTGTCTCAGTGGATAGGCGTAATTCTAGTCAGAGTGTGTCAGGCAGCCCTCGTCCTCATTATTATCCCCGAGTAGCGAAGCCCCAGCCACCACTGGAATGGTGATGTCACGGTAGACAGAGGATAGAAAGGGGTCTGCTCGGTGAACCAAGGAGAAACGGCTCCCAACTTTCAGGTAATTAAGTGCGTCGAAACTTGGTTATAGCTCGTAATTGTGTTTTATAAGAAGCCTCCGGGATGACTTCCTTTCTCTCCTTCTCTGGCTCCGCTCGCCCGGCTCCATTCAAGCAACATGACAAAGAAGAAACTTCCCAGCAGATGGCTATGCGATACATAGGAAAACAGAGAGAAACCTAACAATCACCCTAGGCTGATCTCCGACATGCTTGTTCCATCGAGTTTAGACACCTTACTACCAGATGTAATTACATGGGAGATGCGACCATGATGATTTCGGCACGTGTAGAATATAGTGGCGCTATAAGCTGATTATATTGCGTTGCGAAATACTTCATCCTGTAAAGTGTATTATTTCGTAACGCATATTCATGACAGGCATCAAAGATAATCCAGGAGTCACGTTTGGCCAACAGTGATTCGGCGGGGACTGCGGACTCTGCACTCCCATGGCTGACTACAGCGGAATATTCTACTCGAGTCAATAGAATACTAGCTCAATTCTATTATCTCTGCTCCAATTAACTAAGCTGTCCAAGCAAGAATTCGCTCGTGTCAACTTCCGATTAAGAACCTGTTCTCGAAGGACTATCACGAAGGGAGCAGGACAAATCGATCGCGTTCAATCGATCCGGCCTTGATAAGTGATTACGCGAGTCAATGTACACTCGAGCATCGTCAGCTCCATAGCATAACAAGCTATCCCCTAGAACGATGATGCGACTAGTATAAAAATAGTGTCAATGTAGGTCAGTCAATGCGAGCGGGCTCGGATACACCGACGCTAATTCCTCGCCTTTGCAGAAAGGGTTCCCATGAAGTTACGACTGGTGTCGGCCGCGCTGGCAAGCGCACAAGCGCGAGGAGAGGGAGAGAGAGAGAGAGAGAGAGAGCCGACGGCGTGGGCTCGGAAGTGATGAACGAATTGAACGGGGATCGGTCCGATATTGGCGCAACAATTAGCTAATGCATCGAGTCGCACATCGACGTAGCACAACACACGTAGGCGGCGGTCGCGCGCTGTGTGTACGCGAGTTTTACGAGCTAGTCAGAGCACAGCCGAGGAAACTCGCTTTTCCAGACACCCTCGGTCCAACCCCGTCGATAATTGTGGACCATAAAGTACGATCCAAGCGTGGCTCCCGACTGCCACGACCCTACCCACGCACAGCTGGGAAAACCTCGACGACCTGCACCCTCTCTTCGCCCCGCCGCCCCGCCGCCCCTCGCCCGTCTCCCTCAACACCACCCTCTTCCCCATTCTAACGCGGCGGCCTCCGACTTTTTCCCCCTGCGCGCAAAAAAACGTCGATTCGCACTCGTGGAAAAAATGCCGGGAAAAATGATTTCCCGCGGTGACGCAGACGAGTATGTACTCTCTACTGCGACGATGGCTATCGAACGAAATCGATTCCGGAGATTCGCACGCTTCCGAGGCTATCCTTGCGCCAGGCGTAGGTCATAGGCCGTTACATTTTTAATAGATCTTCGATGGTAACGGGAGTGCGATAGCTATCGGCCGGGCATACTTGATCAAGTATCGTCCTTTTGTGTCGATCTCGCGTGATAGAATGCGTGCAGCGAGGCGGCTCTAGGCTCGTCACGAAAGCTCGTTTTTCCTCGGGAATTTAGCACCTACGTGCGCCTGGTCAGGGTCGACGAGCGGGCACTTCGTTCTGCCGAAAGCCGTACGTGCCAAAGACCCCGTGAGTACATAGACGGGGCCCCGAGAAAGAAAAAAATGGAGTGACTCGCCCTGTGAATTTGTCGAGCACGTAGCTGCCCATTTATTTTAATGGCGAGGTGTTAATTGGGCTAAGTTGGGAAAGGTCACGTATGTCGGCATTCCACTTGCAAGGTACTCGTGCGGAATCTGTCCTGTCTATGGAAGAATCCTTGCCCTGTGTGTTTCCCGTGTGTCTAGTTGATCCGCAAATTACCGCAGCGCGAGGACAAAGTGGCCTATGGAGGTAAACCTTGATCCGAATGGGTGTAAGAAGCCTGTGAACCAAGTTACTTACACTTCCAGGGAGGACACGCGGACTACGTGTATAACAGAGGGAACTCTGCCAAGGCTGCAGTAAGTACTTAATTGCCGGAGGATTAGCGCTAGTCGCTATCGCTTAATGCATACGTACACCGAATGACGAAGAGAAGGAAGGATCAAGCAGTATACTCGATGACTTTCAAGCCCCATCATAGTTGCGCCAACGTTATGCAACCGTTTGTACAAAGATCTACTTATGGATCCAGTGGGTATTTGAAAAAGTTGTAAGATCGGGCTCGAAAATCAAGGAATACGTTCTAAAAGGAGTCGACGGGGCACACAGAACTTACGGTTCACTCCGTGGATGACCATCGTGGTCGTCTTATACAGAACTATACAAAAATGTCCTTGTCAGCTCCACTGGTCGCCGAAGTGAAACTCGTGCGCGAAGGGTACGGCGCTTTCCACCCCCCTCACGCGGTTAACTCATCTTTCTCTCTGGAAAGCGTGCTCACCGCGGCAAGTCGACGCTGCGATTCCACCGCTCTCGTACCAAGAGAACCGAGCCGATTTTAACACATGTCCAAAGGAATGGCGAGACGACGAAGCGGCAAATAACTACACGAGACCAGGAGGTGAACGAAATTACGAATTCGGAGCACGGGAATCAGTTCACGCGGATCTAGTCGCCGTCTAACTCATGTTCGGCGAGCTGGCCAATATCTCACGAGGTCGGTGGATGCGGATTTTCAGCCGGCTGACGAGTTTCGAGTAGAGGTCGATGAGTAATACGCCGATTTTTAAGGTCAGAAGCGGACAAATGGTACCCCTAGACGTTGGGGCGTCGCGGTCGTCGCAGTGACTGGCGAGACTCGCGGCAACCCCCTCCAATTCCAACCCCTTCCAGTAAGTCTCTTTCACCCTCTTGCGTCTCCACCTTGCCCCCACCATGCTCGCTCCACAATGTTGCTATCTATACACCTCCTGGCTTCTTCTTTCCCGTCTCTCTCCCTTTCCGTCCCTCGCACTCACTATCTCTCGCCCTCGACGCTCCACTGCTACCTCCCCACTTCTCCCCTTCTCCAGCTATTGCCGCCTCTCTAACCCCTTCCTGCTTTTTCGCCCACATTGCTACCCCGTCCGCCACGTTGTGCCTCTCGTCCCACTCGCTCATTCAGAACTGCGATCGCGCCTCCTCCCTCGCACGCGCCGCGCCGCTGTCTTTCAACTCTGCGAGGGTTCATCCCTCTTTCTCGCTCACCCTTCGCGAGAGTACAACCCCCCAGCGCTCGGCCAGGCGAGTGGTCACGTGAACATTGGCTCGGCCAATCGTGCGCCAGATGACGTCACCCGCCCAGGGGTTCTCATGATTCTCGGAAAAGAAATAAGCCTAGGGGGTGCATTCGCGGTGCCGCTGTGGGGGCTTGGTTAAAGCTCAACCGGCTGGATGTTCCTGCGATCCGTCCGATCCGAGCGTGAGGACGTGTGACGCAACGCAGGGATTGTCGATCCTTTCGGCTCCTCCGGGAAGGATTAAAGCTTTGCCCTTCCTCTCTCCCTCCTGCCGAGCCTCTGCTCTCTTCCTTTATCCCTCACTCTCTTTAACTCCTTTCAGTCCTGTGCGCGCGCGACCGCCACTTTATCCCTCCGCAACGGCTCTTATTAAAGAGATCTGTAGACGACAGCGACAGACTGGCGATTCTAACTTGAAAATGAGAACTTAATTGCCGGCTGTAACCTCGGCCATTCTTCGAACCTACTCCCCCATCATTCTTTGAACACTGGCTGGCTACAAAGCTCTCAAACGAGCGCTTGTCCACTAGGCAAATGCTTTCTCCGATATTTCCGGACGAAATCGCACTATTCGTGTGGGAGCAGCAGCCGCGGGGGTTGGAGCGAAGGCGGCGCATGCACGTGGATGAATCGCGATTCAAGTGAAGTCGTGCCAGGAGCCGTTTCGCCCCCCCCCCCCCCCCCCCCGTATGCCAGGAAAATGGGTTAGTGCCGAAAACCTTCCTGTTTGTATTCCGTGCCCGGTTCCACGGTTTTTTTCCCCCACGGTTGCCCGCCGTGTTACGAGGTCGTCGCCGTCGAAATGAAATTCCAGGGCACATAGCCTCGCGACAGCAGCAGCACCAGCCCCTGCGAGGGCTAGTGCGACGGCCTCGGTAAATCAACCTTCTGGATGTTTTCTTCTTCCGAAAAATTTCCGCGAGGAAAATCGCCTTAACTGCGCCGGCGGACCCGATGTATCTGCGCCCGCGCGCACACACCAAGCTGACGGGCGGACGATCGGACGGCTGCGCTGCCAGATGTGGATTTACTGGGAAACTTTTATGCACCAAAAAAAGGGAGGGAACTCCTCGTAAATCTCGTGCGTCGTAAAATGTTCCATTCTTCTTTTATTTTGCATTTCGAGCCGGCGAGCTCCAGCGCGCAACCTCGCCCCCTCGATCATGCGCCCACGGACAAGCCGCCAAAATAATAGCCACTAATCCAGCAATTGTCGATCGAACCGCTGATGAAGAGTCGATCGATATGAAATATAGCAAGTCCATGCATCCAGTTGTGGTTTTTATTGATTAAACATATCTTTTCTTCCCGCTTATCAGTGGATGTCTGAAATAGTTGAGTAGATGCCGATAACAAGATGCCCAGTGCACGAGCGTGTCATTGGAAAGAAGAAACACGAAAGCAGAGACGATCGGTTATCGCGACCTCGAAACGTCAGTGGACGATCGATGACTCTATTAACAGGTGCCGCCACGTGAATGGAGATCGCCCGGATTATTGTAAGGACATTCGATCGGATCGCACCGAGCGAGCTGCAGGGCCGTGTAATCCGACAGAATATTGACGCCCGATAGATACAGTCGATTTATAAAGCGACACGTAAAGATAGCTGATCGCTTTCGAGATAGCGCCAGAAAATTCGTGATATTTAGACCGGTCTATTCTGCCTTATGCAGCTGGGATATATTCCACGCTTTGTTTTCTGCTGAATATATAATTTATGATAATTATAATTAACTGCCTCGTGCGATTCTATGAAGGCAGTAGAATAATCTAGCATTAAGCGAGGATAATGCACAGTGGGAAAAGAGCTATGGGAGATGAGGCAGAAAGGCTATCCAGCGAACGCACCGTTAACAGAATTAATTCATCCGATTCATACAGCAAATGAAGTATCATCCTTCCAGTGCGGCAGCGTACAATTAACGGCGGCGGCATCTCCACGGAAATGCCAACGGCAGATCCGATTTGGCCTTTTGAAGTATGGGATTGTGTGGTTCCATTTGCAGAAGCTCTCTCGGTTACTTTAGGGCTGGCTCCTCTCTTCGGCCTCGTCGGGATCAGGACGCAAGGGGTGCATTGGCACTCACGAGGGTCCTTTTCACTCACGGTGAGCGCAAAAACTAGGCGAGCACGACGCGCAATTAAAAGCGTGCCCCACTACTTAATAACCAGCCCTCTGACAGCCACAATCTAATTTCAAAGCCATTTTCCTTCAACTTTCGCACCCTCGCTTTTGGCACACGTGCATATTGTGATATACTGATGGCGCCAACTCTTATCGATTTATTGTCGGCAGCGAATTAATATGCAATTCATGCGGTAAACCCAAGAAATCATTTGAGAGACTCAGAAAGCGAGAAAAGGGATGGGCGATATCAATTTTCGTGCGAAAAAGTGCATTCATTTTTATGGAAATCGCACGCGTAGTCTTTCCAGATCTGTTATCGTATCACTGAGCTTGAAAATGAACTTTTTCCCTGGAAGTCCGTTTCCATTGGAAAGAGATGACCCGCAGGATAATTGAAACCCGGACAAATATGGAAACGCAGTCGGCCGAATAGGTGTGCAGATTTTTCCCAAGCGTTTTCGTCCTTTTTTTCACGTTTTTACCCGTGTCAACATCATGCGCTGCCTCGGCAGGGAAGGTTTGCTCGGGGTAAGCGGCATTTTCTAGCCGCCGCGCCGGACGATACGGATGAGATGTAAATTTACGAGCAGTGCTGTCGCCGGGCGAACGGCGATGCCGCGATAAAAAAGACGTAATCGGCCCTCATCAGTAATAAACTGGATGTTTGGCAACAAGTCCGCTCAGTGACGCAGGCCCCGCAATGTTCAGCCCCCGCTTTCACTCGATCGCAAGCAGTTACTGAGAGAAATATGGAGCTATCGAATATGACAAAAACGATACACGGTGATCGCGCGAACAGTGCAGTACGTGCGACACATGGCGATGTGTCGCGCGATCCCGACAGATTGACGCGAGTGGAAGTAGATCGGAATTCATTACAAGCCTGGTGCCACTCAAGAGCCGGTCGGGCCTGCAACGAGGAAAACAGGTGCTCGGCAACGCACACAAATCATTCAGGCAATATGAGCGTGTAAACTGCTGAATACCGGCTTGCCTGCGCGTGACAGGATCCCGAAAAATCTGGTTCATGTACCTGTCAAGCGCCGTGAACGAGAGCGTTGTTCGCCGAGCAATTAGGGGGCGCGCGATACCCTCGATTAATGCAAGCGTAACTCAAGAGTTTCGCCAATTGCGTCCTCGCTGTGTACGGGAGGAACAAAATTACTGTGGGAAAAATAGCTCGAGACCTGGTTGGAAAATTACTAGTTTAGTCGAGCTCGCAGGAGGCGCCGGTATAATTTCAAGTTAAAAAAACGCCGCCCCGGCGCTCTTCCCACTTTCGCTCGGGAAATTCGCGAAAATTACGGAAAAAGAAAGCTGCCAGTAGAGCAGGTCGTGTATATGCTCGGGCTGAGCGAAGGCGCAGCTCTGAAGGCAGAGCTTTATCGGCGTCTCCTTTTCAGCGCTCGCGCGAATCGAGTCGCATGTAGGTTACGCGGATTAATACTCTGCAGCGTCGGCAGGGGAAGTAAAGCCGGAGAAAAAAATTGGCACGAAGGCGAGTGCAGCGAAGGCGGGGGAAGCAGGAGGTGGCTCGGATTCGATTGGATTTATTCCCCGGCGCTGCGAGAGCCCGAAGGAGCGCGCGATGGAGAGCGCCGCGCCGCCGTGCGCGAGAGAATGCAAGAACGAAAGAAAAAGGGCGCTCGGGAGAGAGGGCGTAAGAGAGCTGGTACACAGGGCGCACGAGAAAGAAAAGAGAGAGGGGTGCCTCGAGGGTGCACATTTTTTTCATCCATTCAACGATCAGCCAGCGGTCGCGTACCCCTGCAGGCAGTCAGAGAGCGAGCGTGTATCCCAGCTGAACGGCTCGACCTGCCTCGCGTATTACGAGAGGATGTGGCACTTTCCAGCTAGGCTGAAAAAAAGTGTGTCGCATTAAATTAAAAGCGCGCGCCGAACGCTCTGTGTACGCAATTACGGCTTGCAGCGGGGCTCGCTCGAAAAATCCTGACACGCTTCTTTGGAAGGACGGGGGGCCAGAGGCCCTGGCAACTGGTTGCACCGTAATTAACGTTCGACTCGAAACGCAAGCCCGCAAACGCTAAATGAGGTGGCCATACCATTTATGAACAATTGCCGCCGGCTGAAAAGCACCCCCACACCCTTGAAAATGAGTCCAAGCCTCGCGCAATTCAAAACCGCAGGGATAGCTCGTTTTATTCCACGTTCCACGTTTCGGTTTTGGGGTGGGCGATCGATTTCGCAGCCGCCTCCGGCCCTCCTTTCTACCTAATACTTTTTTGCGTGCGAAATGATCCATAAACGATCTGTTGGCCGATTCTTCTCACGCTGCTGTAACTCCGACTCGCATCGAGCCAGAACGGACGAAAATCAAGGTAAGAGTGATGGACGTGCAAGGGGTGGATAGCCCTGGCACGAGGGGGGACGGCCCGTCATGCCTTCTAGGCAATTTCCGTCTACGGATTGAAATGTTATTACGTTAGCGACACTTTCCGGTTCCACCTTCTACTCCCCTCGCACACCTTTATTTTCTGCTTCCCGTCATTCTCCGGCAAATGCGATTTCGAGTATCGGCAGAGTATGGGCCGACTAAAGGGCTAAAAGCCGGCGAGCAAGACCGGCTGGAAATAATCTCGGATCTCCTGGAACGTGTTCGATTTCAGTGGAGCTTCGAAGTGTTCGAGAGAGCGAGAAATCTCATATCGAAGCTTTAACAAGAAGTCAAAGGATCCAGTTTCTTCAGGCGTATTTAGCCTCCTGTCTATTGGTCTCAAATTAGTTCCTCCTATCGAAGGTGTTGGTGTGTGTATGTTGCGCGGGTGCTGATCGGAGAAGAGCCCTCGAGGAATGCGCTTACTGCTTTCACAAGAAGTTAGGCTCCTATCTTGAAGCTGGCGGACGCCGCCGTACCGCTACGGAGGCTGTGCTACTCGTCGGTAAAGCGCCTCAAGAGGAATCCGTATATGCAGAGCGAAGCAAACAGAACGTGAACTCGCAGCCTAGAAATCACTGCCGTCGGTGTCTTCGATGCATACTTCCGCAGATGCGAAGTGCTTTAATACCCCGGAGTGGAGTACGCCAGTCAAAGCAGCTCACAAAAGCATTCGAAGCGGTACGAGAGTACTTAATGCCGACATCCAAAAAAAGCATTCTCATCCAATACATTCCAGCCGGAGTGGATTGTTTTCAGCTCGAATACACAGAGGCTGATTGAAATGTTTCGCAAAAAGCGATGGAAAATGGTTAAGTAGTTCATTCAATGTTAATTCAGGACATTTAAGTGCTCGTGATTTCGATCCGCTCTCGCCGCTACTGAGTAGACTCGGCTGGATCAGCCAACTTCTGGGCGATTAAGGGTCGCCTTACTAACGCATCCCGTAAATAGGTTATAGTTTGAAGCTTAACATGCTCGTATTTCCGAGCACTTCTCGCGAGAGCATAAAGCGCCCTCGACCATCGGAGACTCTATTTCCCCCGCAGAAATTTGCTCTCCTAATTAACCCGGCGTACTACGCGCTGTCCAGTCTCCATATCTCGGGCCGCATTATGCACCGACGATTATTTTATCGATGATACAATTATACGTTCTATGATAATAACGGCCGCTTCTAGTGCGTTGTTAATTAATAACCCCTGGCTGGGTTGGTTCAGTAAACAGACATATTTGCGGCGGCGTATAGTGCGCTGATGCATGCGCCAGGGATGGATCGCGCACGCTCTGCCAACACTGTTTTTACCTTAATGTGCTCGAAGCGCGCTACGGAAGAGTGAAAGAAAGTTAGCGGGGGGAGAGGGATGTCTCGAAAACAGGGACATTCCGGTGGTTTAATGCCGACAGTGTCGTCTGTCCTTGGTGGAGGGAGGCCGCCTGTACAATCGCCAGCTTTTATTCCCCCTTTCTTCATTTTCCCCTTAGCCGAGACGCCGAGGGCCGAGGGAGATACAGCAATCGAGGCTGGACGAAGAAAAGCATTTTAGACACCAAGACTTCCAAGTGGCCAAGCAAGAAAAGGGATGGAGACAGATGGCAGGATCGCGTTTCGTCGCGAAACCGAGCGTACCAAATAAAGAGAGAAAGAGGGGGGGATGGGAAATCGGCGTGAGTACGAGGAAGATGGTGCGGGCCAGCGGCAAGTAGAATGAGTTGAGCGCGAGTCAGACCTCGTGACTTTTATTGCAACCGGGCGTGTTAATCCCTGGCAGCCATAAATTCATCCCGCGGGGATTGCTTCTTAACCTTCGCCGTGGCCAGCGAGGCCCGGCAACCTGTCGAAGTCTTAACTAACGTACGTGATCTCTACTTCTCCGGACGCTTCTCCTGTGAAGAGTACTATTTCCTGCCCCCCTCGGCAAACGTTCACGTTTTTCACCAGGAATAGCTCTTGGAACGTGGCGCCCGCTGGAATTCTCGGTGCTTTCACCAAATGAACATCGGCACGGTCTGCGCCATAAATTAATTGCCGGGAGTTGCACGCGAGCGCCGAAAAAAAGGATAACTGACACGGCACGCAAAGAGATGGGGGGGAAGCTGCGAGAAAGGGGATGGGAAATGGAGGCGTTCGATCAGTCGCTTCTCCCATTACCCGCCCGGTCGTTTCGATTCCTCGAGCCTCGCCTCTGACTAACTGTTACTACACTGTCGAATTACGGCGAAGGTAATTCCACCTGGAAGCATTAATTAGCTTTTGTTTACCAGTGCCATTAATTTTCTGCACCAATTCGCAAGAAACGCCGGCTACTTGGAGGATATAGTTGAACCTGCAGTGATGCGTCTAGACACGCAAAGCATCAGATTCAGCGAATAGACGCTGTTAATTTCGAACTTTTAGTAAGAATTCAACGGCGGTGTTTTATGAAAATAAAATGAAATAGCAAGCGAGTACGATGCAGAGCTGTCTGTAACGAGGGCTAAGAGTTGACGAACTCATGAAATTCTTCACAGGCCTCTTGACACTTTGAAAATCGGGCTCCGAGGGAGTCACTTGGCCCGGCTCTTTCGGAGCCGCTCTCATCAGAGCCGTTTGGTATTCACCCACCGAGAGTTTTGAAGGAAACCTTACACGCCACTTCGATCCCTCGACAGGACTTTTGCGCCAGGCTTCCAAAGCCTCGAGGGTGAACTGTCAGCGAACGAGCCACATCGTCGCACTCGCTCTCTCTCGCTCTCTTTTCATGGTATGCATATATACACCGCCATATAGACAGGTATCTAGCCACGAGGTGCAATTTGCATGCTCGTCCTCGTTTTCAAGCCTACCAGTGATTCCCGGTGTCATAGTTTCTATACGAGCATGCAAACTCGACCTGAATTCATAGCGTTTTAACTATCGCGGCGTATTCCTGCGAGGGAAAACAAGATCTTCCAGAAGTAGTGGAAGAACTCGGCTCTACATTGAAATCTGGAATTAGAGTAAGAGGAAAATGCAGGCGGGAATCGTATGCGCCTTAAATATTCAATTGCGCTGGCAAAAATACCACGTCGCGACGCGCCGAAGAAGAAAAACAATCGGGTCAAATCTGAAAAGCGGGAAAAAGGTCAAGGAATTGGCCGCGGGGCAAGCAAAACCGGAAGCACGTGTAGCGGAGAGGAAGGCAGCGTTGGAAGTGAGGTCTCTCCTTTGAATACGCTTAATTGCAAGAACAGTTTCGCGTCCAGCCACCGGGAGCAGACGGTCTGACGAGAAGCACGGAAATGATTAACGACAAAAGGCAGCGCCGGTTGGACCGCCGGAGATTGGAACGAGACGACGAACGAAAGTCGAGATAAATCTCGAGGCCGCACGTGATGAGGGAAGCTTCGTAATTACTACGCGGTTTCCTTTGCTATCGAAGGCCCATCCAACGAATGCACCGGCTCGTTATTTAATTCGCGATATTGTACCCCCTCCTCTCGCCGCGCCCCTTGAATAATCGATTACTGCTGCTTCGTTACTCCCCACGAATAAAATCCCATGAAAAGGCAATTGTCAATTTAGCTCGAGTAAGGAGATGAGAAATCCAAGAGACAAAAAGGTACCATTGGTGGTGCGCGCGCCCGTGTGGGGCTTACCACTTCGACATACTTAATCCTCGAAACGGCAGAGTTTATAAGCCATTTCGCCGCGATATATTGGACGCTCGCGATAGCAGAGATTGATCGTCCACGTTTATTCGCCAAGTGTCACTGGCCCCGCTCTCTGTTTTCGGACGAATCCGGACAAATCGATCTGCTTTCGATCCATAGGGGAACGCGCTATCCAAATACCTACTCGATTGCAGAGGCGATCGGCCGCGTTTTCTCTGACTGTTAGAGTAAAGCCGAGCTGATCGGTCAAAGCCATTCGGGTTTGCTCGTGGCCGGGGATTTAAAATGCATAGAACGCCAGCGAGCTAGTTCGATCGGGCGGAGAAAAATGTTTGCAGTTTTATCCGGCTTGAAATACTTGCCGATTCAGTAGCGTGCATACTGTTCTCCCGTTCCTTTGAGTCTCGCGCGTCCGCCCGTTGTCGGATCCAGACATACGCTCGACACTGGGTCAGTGGAAATGTAAATAAATCTGCAGAAAAATACTTCGTCTGTGTTTGCATGTTTATCGTTAAAATGTGGAGCTGGATTCCACCGCGGGCTTGGTAGACTCGATGTCGGAGCGAGAAAGAATAATGCAACGGTGAATAGCGAGTGTTAGCGTTGCTACTTATATCTCGGAAAACTCTAGCGGTGTTTCAGACGAGAGAGAGAAGATCCAACAATTCACCAAAGCATACAGGCGGCTTGTAGCGCCCTCGAAAAAGCCGCATTTGCGCGTCAATATATCGAATTGTATTGACAAGCCGTCCGCCGGGTTTAATCAAACGACGAGAGCGTTATCGGAATCAGGCTAGAATAATATTGTCAGCGTCTGCGCGAATGTCGCTGACGAGTCGACGAGAACTAATGTTGGTGAAACTAGCCCAACCATCTTTCGAAATAATGCAATATAATTCTTGTACTCCAAGTGCGCTATTATGAGATACAAATGGAATCATGTCAGTTGCAATTGATTAAGAATACTCTTGCGGATGTTGTTAATAGCCTAAAGTAGAATGGCGACGTTCGAGTATCAGTCTATTTTAAAATCGTCAGACCGCATGAAAAATTTACACGAGGATGCAGTTTCAAGTGCAAAACACATTTTCCGGTGGCAAGCGGAAACCCTGGATGGATGTACAGTTAATTAGAGAGACAAGTCTCCCTTGCCAGGCTTGCTAAGCCAGGCTCACGCCGATTAATAAGTGAGCTTGCAAAAAGGAGAAACTAGCTATTAGTCTGGCAGACGTAGAGTCAGCTGCAAAATGAAGCAGAGACTAATTTATTCGGGGGATCGCGCTATGAAAGTGGACGAGGTGAAAGCTCGGGCTTATAATATGCGCTTTCGAAATTGCCGATAGAGATGGATCTGACGGCAATCGGTGGATTGCGGGGTTTCAAGGTGCGCGACGCTGGGCAAGAAGCAAAGGCTGTCAGAAAGGCAGACTGAAAAGTCTAGTGAAAGAGACAGGCTTGCAGATGAAGATAAAGGGAGGACGGAAGGAGTGGAGAGGAGAGGGAGAGGGAGAGAGAATCACAGGGGTGGACGAACAGTGGCTGGGCGCGGGTGGTTGGTCTGACGCAGCAAACAGAAAATAATACTGGCCGCTATTGTTCCCGTTTCACTTTTCTCTCTTCGCTTCATCCACTCCGCGCTGTCTCTGCTCTAGGGTCCCAGTATTGTCGAGTTTCGCTAGGCCCTTTTACTCCTTTCCCTCTCACCATTTTTCTCGAGCCTCCCCCCGCGTCCACTCCGGCCCTCTTCCCCGGCCTTTTCTTTCCCTCATCCTCGTTACTCGCGCATCGCCAACACGCTCGTTGCCTTTTCCAGCCTCCCCTGACGAATACTATGGGTAGCATTCGCTCTGCACCATACATATACATCTATATATATGTAGCATTTTTAGCCTGGGCCTCGAGAGGCCTGATGAAGCCTGGAACTCGCGACTGCATCGAGCGTTCGCCAAACTCCCGGAGGAAGAGCTCGCAGCCATTCGTGACGCGATATTCTCCTGAGGCGAGTATGCAAATTAATGCTTTTAATCACCACACGCTGCGCGTAGAAGTTCGTCCAGTGTAACCGATATTCCGACGCACCGGCCCTATGCAGACGGCCGTGGTATTTCTGCATTGTGACTACTTCCATTTTCACGAATGTCCTGCGACACGATCATTCCGAGAGCAGTGAACGATATCTTTAGAGATCGATCAATGTGCCTATCACTCCGGGTTTCGAGGCCTCCGAGCAGAATGAAGCACGCGCTCACCAATTTTTGTTTCTCCGCACTCGGCGATACGAGAGACGACGCACCATCCCAGGCAGATTGAAATATTCATATCGACGGTGTACAACAAGTGGAACAATCTGCCACGGTGTGTGATTCGTCGCGACACCCAACGAAACACTAGATGGGTATGTATTCTCTGCTAGCTCGGCTAAAACAAATGACGGCTAAATTCGAACAACGTGCAACGAACTCTCGTCGGCGCGACCTCCTTTTTTTCGTTAAGCCGCGCGCCGCCGCCGCCGCGCGATATTACTGTTCCTATTACGTCCGTGCATAATTGCGAGTTACAACGGTCGATTTATCTCGCGGCAACTCTTCTCGTGGAGCGTGTGTTATAGGACCACTCGAAAACTGTTCTACAGCACAGAGAGTTGCAACTGGAAGCGACAACATCGATTTTGCCTCTTCCAGCCTGGAGGTCTGATATTGGACTGGAAAATTGAAAAGCCTACATTCCGTTCTGTGTTCTTGCCATAATGTTATCCGGCCGTGGGTTACGCAATATCGCGAGTTTCTCACACACTTAAATTCAACACGTGTTTCGGAAGACCGCTGTCCGGCGCAACGTTGCTGCTCATTTCGCCTCCGGCTCGACATTAATTTGAACTACTCCCAGCCTTTTTTCTGCGTCGCTTTTGTTTCTGCCGCCTGCTACCGCGCACTGCCGTCCATCCAGAAGTAATATCGTGAAAAAGAGCGTAAAAAGGACGGATCGAGACCGAATTAAAACGAAAATGATTTCGCGAGAGATATGGTTTCGCCGGCGGGCTCCGTAAGTAGAGCCGCCCTAAAGAGCTCTCGAACAATGACCGCACTGGAGAACACAGCTTGCGGTCTGCTAGCAAGTTCAATTCAATTTCGACAAGTTTCTGCACCGCGTGCTGGCGTTCGCCCGCAAAGTAGGTGCCGGGCATCCTCCCCATTCTCCCCCGGTTTTCCCCTAGCCGACCGGCAGGCTCACCGTCAAAGTTGCATCCACTTTGCAGCGGTGGGCCAAGTGGCTTCGCAGACGCCTTGAAAATCTGTTGCCGAGCTCCCGAAGTGTCGCCTTATCACGGACATCTTATCCCGCTCGAATAAGATGGATGGTTATGATATCCGATTTAGTGGCAACAGCCACTGCTGAACTTCCATCTTGCCCCTTATATAACTCTCATCTCCGGACTACGTAATTTTCCGGCTGCGTGCATAATTTATGCACGTTGCTAAAACCGAATGTTCCGGAATAGCAAGAGCTTAATTGCAGTGTGGCGCGGCCGCGCTAGCGTACACTGCACTCTGATGCCCCGCCGGCAGACCCGTTTAACGTTTAACTAAAACGCCAATGAACTTTTTGGTATTAACGTTTCATGCACGCGTTAAGCGGTAATTAACTGGGTGCTGGATTAACTTTCCGCCGATTAGTGGAGCCGGCTATGGGCGCCTGCTTCCGCTTTACGTCCCGAAAAAGTTACTATCTCTTACGCCAAGAAATCGATAGCCCGATGACAGGGCTAAATTACGCCCGGATTAAAAAGCGTACGGAAGAGAGAGCACTGCTCGGCCAATTTCCCGAGGATCTCCGAGGATCCGCCGCGATACTCCATTTTTCTTCTCAGAGAGATAGAGAGAAAGAGAGAGAGAGAGAGGGAGGGGGGGGGGAGGGCGCTTTTCCTGTTCCAACGGGATGGAATCCCGAAACGATTTATTAAGATCCCGGGAGGATCGAAGCAGAAGGAAAACTGAAACGCCGAATGAAAGAGGGGGAGACAACCGGCAAGAAAGATGACCGGAAGAAATCGGCTTGACCGGGAGCAAGCTCGATACTACTCAAGGCCGACAACCGAAACAGGCCGCTTATCAAAAAGAATCTTCTCGAACGCACACCAACATGAATCACAGCTAGCCAAGAAGCGACAAAATTTTGTTTACCCCCTGGGCGTCTTCCTGCCCGAGTGGAATCTAGATTTATGTGGGTACCGCCTAACTTCTCAACCCCCACCACTCTCGCCATCGGAAACTCTTTGAAATCGACGGGGTGGTGAGAAAGAAAAACTGTGGGAATTAAAAGTCACGCGACGACGACAGGTGTAATGAAGTGTAAGGTCCCGGCAAAGATCGCAAGCAACCTCGAAAGAGGAAAAGCGGTAATACGAAGCTACACCTTTAAATTCTCAGCCGGTCGAGCGCGCGCGCGCGCGGCGATAAAGAACATTGGAGCAACGAGACGGCGGGATCTAAATCTTGATTAACAGCTGGAAAGATTGTTAACGCTCTCTCCATTATTTCGCGAAAGGGCTGAGTGCTAGTACCATCGCTGCCGCCGGCGCCGCCGTCGCCGTCGAGACTGCGAGCGAGCAACTACCGAGGGGAAAAAGACGTATAATCGAAGGAAAAGAGGGAGCGGAAAGAGGTTGGATGTCGTCCAGGGCGAGGACTCAAGCTAAATAGTCTATCGGCGATGGCGAGGCCTTCCAGACGGCATCACGTACACGCCGGGGACTTTTCCACGAGGGAAAGAATTATTGCTGGTTCGCGGAGGGAGTCGGCTTGGAATATGAAGCGTCGCGAACTTAATCGATCCTGCGGCTCGTAAAGCCGCGAGCCAATGGTGCTTTCCGAGCGACTCCATGACTCTCTACGCGATATCCCAGAGAGCTGTTCCCTCAACGCAAATATGGCTAATATATGTGCGCATTCGAGACCGAAATTTGTCAGGCGCACGATCGCCACTCTATCTCTGCCATGTGCGGTGGGAGTGCATTGGCAGTGCTAGCTTGTGGGAAAAACGGCTTCTGCCGCATGGAGCACTGGCCGCCGCCGGGCATATTTACTCGCGGACGTAATCGCGCCGGTTGTGCCACTCACTCTCAACTAGCAGGGACGCGCGACTACTTTCCCGATGCTGTCACGACTACGTGCATTGGCCTGTTAATGCGAAACCTAGCCGGCTGGTTTCCTCCTGCCGCGGAGTTCTCGCTTTCGAAATGGCCTCCGATCGACTACTCTGTCGGTCCAGGTAGACACCATTCCACACGGCCGGCTGCGAAGAATTGTTTCGCTGATCTCCTCTGACTGTCTCTCGCTCTTCATCACGAACGCGACACGAATTCGATCGCCAGCACCAGTTCTCCATGGCTTACTATCTTTACCTGTCCGATACTTTATCGGTAAAGCCCTGACTTACAATGTCGGTGTCACGCGGATTGTATTAGCAAACGTAGCGCAGACGTAAAATAGATCAGAGATGTAACTGTCACTCACCAAGGAAGACGTTCTCATCGATGTCGTCGGGTTGAATGTCGAGTTCGAGTTCACTGGTGCCATTGGTGTCCGGAGCCTGATGGCTCCTTTTGGCCAGGTCCATCAGATCGTCCTGGATGTCGAGCTGACCCGCGGCCAGGATTTCGGCCAGCAGGGTGAGATACGGCGAGGAGAGGGAACGCGGGCTGGTTGCACGAAGGCAACCGGGTAACCAGAGTCCTAAGAGCCCGTAGGGAATCACCGGTACCGCTCCGGTACTGACGAAGCCGCCGTTCAGGAGTTCGCCGCACAACATAGGTGCCGCGATGACCTCAGCTCCTGCCCCGTGACCTTGGCAACACCTCGATCTCCGTAACCTGTGTGCAGACACGCGGGACAACGTTCTTGGTTAATTGCATCGATGAACCAGCTGGAAGGGGTCAATTGCAGCCGGCTTTTGACAGATCAAACGGCACTGAGAGAGAGAGAGAGCGAGAGAGAGTGTACAGTAAGCGTTCGCTCTCAATAGAGACGTCATTGGAACACGGCTGACATACGCTCTCCCGCGTACTCTCTTCAATTTAAATATGTATGAGCGAAACAAAGCTCTCGGGTCCACCCCGATTATCCGTCAGTTTGGAGTGCTCGAAAAACGTGCCTGCGGTTTTTCCCATTTTGCCGCAAACGTGCACGCCTCACGAGAGAGACAGAGAGAGAGAGATAGGGACGACGACGACGTGGGCTTAAGGTCATTATTCTCCTAAAATCTGGCAACGAAAATAACTGCTGCGCGAATAACGCGCGATAACGAAGGGAGCTGCACAGGCAGCCGGGAAAACGAAATTTCGCGGACATCTGCATAACAAAAGAGTTGGCGTAACGCTGGACAGCGTGTAGCCGACACAATGCGATCTGTGTGACCCCCGCGTGTTTCTGTGCGCAATTATCGTGAAATGTGCGTGAATTAATACAACAGAGCCTAGCCGGCGAACATACTGCACTGGAGCGTACGATACACGGATGAGCTATGAACCGAGCTACCTCCGAATAATACGGGAGCAGTGCTCGCCAAACAATACCGGGCGAGACAAGAAAGAGTAGCTAATTCAAACGGGAAAACCAATTAACTGGATAGAGAGTATTCGGAATTCATGCACTCGACGAGCAGGGAGAAAGAGAGATGGAGCCGAGAGCAAGCGAAACATTTTTATGTGACACTTCTTTGGAGACTGATGAAGTCAATTAGCCAAGCTTACACATAATTCCACTTTCCAGGACGAAAATACCGAGGGTGAAAACTAAAAGCACCAAGCACTTTTTAACAGCGAAGCGAGCACGATTGTCGCGCGAAAGTTTAACGATATTTTCACTCGAGGCTCGCGAGCGAAGTGTCTACTTGACGGAGAGGGAAAAGGCGCCGGAGTATGCGAGACTCGAGCCGAGTAAATGGAGTGTGACAAACAGAGAACCGGAAGTGATCCAATCGGAGGAGAGGCATTCCTCTGGAGCCGGCCTCTTGGTGCCGTGGTACCAACGTGACGTCACTGGTCGCCCCGTGGGTGTGGAGATGCTGGATGATATCACGTTCGCAGAGCTCCACCGCGAGTTTATCGCGACCTACACTTCGCGCGCTCGCGCATTCGATCGATGTTTCCCATCGCCCACGGAATTCCTAATGCCGGCGGGCTACGTCCTGCTAAATAGCGCTGTACAATTGACCCGCTCGCACCAAATTTATATTTCACAGTCCCGAAAATCTATAGCACTGAGAAATGTCGAGCGTGAAATCGATCGAAATGGAGGCAAACTGTTGGAAGTTGGGAAAAAGTACGCGGAGAATCACGAAGGTGGAGAACGCCGGGCGTTAATTCGATCGCTCAACAGAGGATCGTCCCGGACATCCATATTTCATGGGACATTCAAATCCCACTGCGAGAAATCATGACAATGCCGGCCTTCCTGAAATTCCCGATCGGAATTTCGTGGGTATGCACCCCGCAGGATGAGAGAGAGCTTGGCCGGCAGCCTGCGTCATCGGGCAGCACACACATCCGCCTGGATTTCTCCGATAAACGGAATCGGAGTATGGGCCAAATATGTGTACACCAGTTATGTGCACAGGCTTTCCGGCGTGTCACGTATATCGTTAAGTCACCTTTTTCCGGCAGGCTAAAGGGAATTTTCTTGAAAGTAAAGGACTATATTTACGGCTTATGCGACCTCTATTTGCACCACTCCTCCCTCTCGATTCAGTACGCATCACTCCTACTTTGGAAATTACAGGAGCTCGGGAAGACATGTAATATCATTTGCACAGTACATGACCGGAATCCCCTTGTCGATATTATGAGGCTGCGTCAGGCTGCGGTAACTGAGTTTTTCGACAGACTCGTATTATCCCTAACCATCAACTCAATTTCACAGGGACGAGAAATGATGTTTATTTTCGGTTGCCTACTGATAGTAACTGCCCGCCTAACACGAATCAATTGATCAACGATCGTATCATCCTGTATGAAAGGTCCGAATCAAACTATAAAGACTTCGCCTTTCACTTCTAGAAGTCGAACGTGCTGCTTCAACAAAGTATATACAAGCGATGACAACAAGACACGATGGCGCGGCTGAAGATTCTTGGCCGATGACGCCATCGGCTACACCCCCTGATTTGTAAATTAATCGCGAAGGTAATGAGGCTCATCCGAATCGATGTCATCGCACAGCAACGTGAAAGAAGTCAATTTTCTCCTGGAGTTAACGCGACCGAATGAATTTTCATGAATAATGCATTCAAACTCCCGGTAACTGCACTTGTAAGTCGTACGAAGAGTCTGTACTGCTGAGTTTTTTCATGGCGCAGAACTACAATACAGAGAATATTCCTCGAAACATTTGATTCGCCGATCAATTCAGCCAGAGATAAAGTGTGTTATGGGAGATCTGATTGGCACAGACAGACACACATAAACACGTGTCACGCACGCACGATGCGGCCGTAGCCTTTTACGCCCACTTTTCCGATCGGCTGCGAGGCCAGAGTACGCGCTCAACGAATACGCGTGATCTATTATGAGATCGATAATAAAAGCAACCGATCGTTAATATCGGACGGGGAATGGATGCCAGGCCAGACGTGAAAGCCGGGCCGTTCAATCACCGCTATTAAATATCGCCTCGATTTTAGCCCAGTAACAAGTTTCGAATTGCTTAGCGGCAATCCGACAGACGCAAATATTAACAATACATCCCGGCCTGCCAATACGATCAATATTTGCATAAGCCGTCCCGGCGGGACGGATTTGGCGAGATGTAACGCACGAAAATTAACGAGTCCATCCTGCAGTCCGGCGTAGTAAAGTACCGGCTGTTTCGCGACGCCAAATAATTCCGGCGTAACTAGCGCGTCAATTAACAGAGAGAACATTTTCGGCGCGTACGTAAAAACTGGGAAATCTGCTGGCAGTGAGATACGAATGCCTGATAACACTGGGTGCCCCTTCTGCAACATGTCAAATTTGAGGAGATTCCGCGGAACTTTATAACAACTCGGTGAAAGTTAACTCGATAAAAGTTAGTAAGGTCCGAGTTTGTTAAGTTTCCATGGTAGCAAGAGGATAAAATTGCAAAGTTTGCACGTTACATACCAAGAGGAATCAAGAAGAGGAAGAAGTGGAGAGAGCACACGGAACGGAACGAGTGAAATCGATAGCACTTGGCGCCGTGAATTACGCAGCCCTTCGAATTAGGCTGCCGGATGAGTCGGAAGTCGCGTCTGCCGATACGCACGCGATCGAGAATTACAGTGTAGTACCATCATCATCAGGATGAGAGAGAATGAATCACGGCCAGTCGGGAATAGCACGATATCGTAACTGAACAGCTCGCAGGGGTTAACCCGTGTGTTAAGCTGGCGAGTCGGGGGTGAAGGAAGGCATCGACCAGAAGCGCGGCAGACGAGCGGGCGCCACGACCATCCACCCTCTTCCCCCTTTTCGTTTCCTCGCACACGAGAGCTCGCCGCAGCTTATCCGAAACTGGAACAAGCCCTGAATCAAGCCGCGCGAAACGTATGCGCCCACCACACGAGATACATTTGTTCCGGACTCTCGGCCATTCACAAAACAACCTTAAACGCCGCTCTCGGCTCCGCTACGCACAACCTGATTTACAGGAAGGGCCAAAAAGAGGAAGAAAGAAGCCACTCCGGAGCCAAGCAGTCCCAGTCGCCAGGTTCTGCGACGCCCTGAAAGCTCCAGTGCGGATTTCACGATTCGTTAAGTTCGCGCACGAAAGAAATAGCCCGCGAGAATGTTGTCGAGTAGAATTCCTCGAGGCGATCGAGGAGCTCGCTGGCCGCCGGCACCTGGGCAATGCCACCACTCTACGTGATCCCAATGATTATGGGCTCCGACTATCGCCGTATGTATGTGTGTACGTGGCAGTGCAGCGGAGCTCGCACAAATAAAACCGTATTAACCGAAGAAGGGAGTCGGGGCCGCGCTATAAACGGGAGAACAAAGCGGGCAGTCAGTAAATTTTGCCAGTTCTATTTACAGTGCGGTTCGCGCCGCTCTGACTAACGGAGATTCCTTAACGTTCTCTATTCAGACGGGCTGCACACTCGCCGCTTCTTCAGAGATATACGTTAGGTTAGTTGGTTGGCGTGGCCGGGGATATAAATGAGGCGCGCGAGTTAGTCGGAAATCGTCGGGATTCCACAAGATCGTTTTCAGTCAGCCGGCGAACAGGCGGTGGGTGTATGTCTGGGTAAACATTGTTGACGCGTCGTTACCGAGCTTCAATCTCGCCGGTTGGAGGCCCCGCGAAAATCCGAGCTCGATATCACCTGCCGGAAAATCGCGGCGGCGGCGGCGGCTTCGTCGGAGCTCCTTCGAAAGCTTATACGGCAAGCTCCGGGCTGATATGGCGATATCGCTCCTTCATCCGGGCCGGTTAGCCCCCAAGCTACCAAGCCGTTGAGTTTCGAGAGCGAAGATTCCATTTGATAGCGCACTCTCAGATAGGCCTCTTCAGCTCTAAGAATTCACGTATACGTCGAGATATTACTTCGCCGAATTACAGGATGTATATTCGTTGAGTGTGCATCGCTAAATAGGGCTCAGATCTTCAATCCTTCCTACTCCAAAGCTCCCTCGAGATACCCATTATACCTCGAGCGTCGGAGATCCGGTTTTTCGATGTCAACAACCTGGAACCCGATGTATCATGCGCTGCGTAGCTAATCTTGTCATCCCGAGGGAGCCGGCAAGAATACCGTGCCATAACGAAATCAGCATTTGGGATGCATGAGAGAGAAAATTCAGGGGAACATTTGGCTTTTCCCCCGAATGCAGTATGCTATCTTCGAAATCGAAGTCAAGTTCTTCCCTCAAGAATCCTGTGATTAAAATTTTTGATTCCAATGCAAATAGCCTGCTGGTACTTCGCAGTGAAGTGTCGGGGACATCGATTCAGCAGCGAAAGGAAATTGGATTCCGAGGCACGCGATAAAATTTTCAACGAACTCGGGAGGGGGGGATCTTTATTGCATCGTGATTATAATTATACATCCTTCGTTTTAATTGAATGGAGTCAATTTCGAGACTAAAGTTTGAAGGTAAATGGATCTCGGATGAAAGGCGGAGAAAGAGATGTAATTTACCGGCCTCTGCTCATTACTGTAGCTACAGCAGCGCGCACTGTCCATCTTAGTGAGTCTCGAAAGACGGTAAACTCAATGTAATTTTATCTTGTCCACATACGCCACGTACTTCGGTCAAATGAAATTTTATTACCGCTTCCTTGGCCGGAAGACACGTTACTCCTTTGATAACATATACTCTCGGCTTCTTCGCTCCAAATGAAACGCTTTATGTCAGGCAACGTTAGTGCAACTCCTTTCGGTCATCGTTCCACCCGCGCCAGTAAGAAATCTTCCTTCCAGTCCCGATTCGCCATTAAAGCAATTTCTCCTCAGTGCAAAGAGCAACGTGTAACAAAGTCGTCGCAGGTCATAAAAAATCCAATTAGTCTCGCAGGAGTTTCCGGGGCGAGGCGGGGCGGGGCGGGGCGGGGGGGATGGAGAACTTTTTCACAGAAAAAGTGTGCCTGGAGTGCTGCCTGCACTCTCGCACTTAATGACATGGAATTCGATGGCAGTCTAGAGCCAAGACAGAGTTGCTGAATAAGGATGCGCTCTCTACCCAACTTGACTCATTCGACCTCGACTGAGAAAGAACCGGATATTCGAGATGAAGTGGCATAAATTGTAATGCAGTAGAAATATGATGAATGACCCCGCTCCCCATATGTTATGTTACGCGTGATAACGAATTACGTGCCCCACTTCGGTGTAATGGAATATTGCGTAACAACTTCGATATCGCGCGTGATGAACGCGAAATTAATATAAACAATAATGATCCCTGTACACATACGGTGTATCACGTACCGATCGTCGACTAACAATGGCAGATTACATGGAAATGGGTTCTGACACCGCGATAGCTTGGCAATCGGATTTGCCGGTGAGTACCGAGTTATCCCTCCGAAAGGAGAATTTACATGAGGATTTCCACACTCCGGCAGGACAAGCGCGACTGAATGGCCCGCGGAACTTGTGAGAATGAGGGAGAGGGGATCGGATTGAGAGCAAGCGCGAATTTAAATATATTTGACGTATCACTCAGTAACAGTACATTACACTCAGGAACAATTTAGCTACACTGCGCGCATTCCTTTTGCCGACTATCGTTTCACTGAATTTCGATAGACTTCTTCTCGCCACTGACTTCTACATTCCGCCATGGAATTACACGCTCGGTCGGTTTGAAAGGATTTTTCGGGGGTTCGATGATTACCTGGTATTTTAACGAAGTTGGTTGATTCGCTGTGGTCGAAGAGTAGGCAGTACTGAGTTACGTAACAGGGGTGGTACGCGAATTCGCTTCGGGCAGGGTGAACGGGCAGGTGAACTCAGGTAGACGACAGGGCAACGGGGTTGATTGATCGCGTGTCAGGTTTCAGGCAACCTGGCGCCAGCACAGAGTCTCTCAACTTGAGGACGATTTGCAGGTGCTCTTGACTCGAGCAGACATCCTCCCCAGGCAAATTTGAGGGCTGCTAATATGTCGAATGATTTTGATCCCGCTATCTTTGGCTGATGACCGCATCCGGCAGAGAAAATGAACGAGAGGATCCGGTTGAATAGCTGGCGAAGAAGAGGATTACGGATGTGCGAGCGGCATAAATCACGAGAGCAGCATCTCCATTCCCGTTTCTGTCAGTCACTTATTCACTAGTGCCGGCGGGAGCGGCGCGCGGCCTGCACCTTCGCTCCTTTCATTTGATCGACGAGTGACGTTATCACGGGTAATATTGCCGGGAGGCTGGGGAATCTAGCGCTTCCGAACGATCCGGCTCGCTCCATCAAACATTCATGCTGTCGGTCGCGGGTCCGCGTTGCCGCCCGCACGGCGAAAATGCCAGCCGATAAAATGCACCCGTCCGTTCCGTTCACGGAGACTCTTTTGTGCTCGACATCGCGCCGCACGCTGCCGTTAATATTCCCCGGTCTAACTTCCGCTTCCGTCGACTCGCACGCGAAATCGTCCAGAGATCCCCCTGGGTCGTAGGTCACCCTCGATTCCCGCCAGGAATTTCAAGCACTCGTTACGAAACATTGTCCTATTATTTTTTTAAAATAATAAGGAAACACACATCGTTAACGTGTTATTAAGTATCAACGGATTGAATAATTTGTTGAGTTACAGATGGTACTAGAAAGAAATGCACAGCTTGCTTTCGCTGATTCGAAGGGTTCGCGGGTATTTTTCTCGCGCAGTAAATTGACTAGTAGTTAGAGGGAACTGGCGGCTCCAATTACTTGACTGAAAGTCAGTCGCAGTAGGGTGTAATTGGTACCTGAGTCGGTCTGAATGGTAGGTTTGCTTTTCGTCGTTAGGCTTTTCGCCGTCGTCGGAAAGAGATGAGCTCCGCGCAAATGGGGTGAGCGCGGGGGTAGGGGGCATCCAGGGAAAAGGGGAGAGATGAGAAGAGAGTAGCAGAGGGTGGACAGGGAAAGAGACCTTGAATATAAAGAGAGGCGAGCGAACTGTAGACCACTTCGTCACACTCGAGAGAAGACAGAGAGGACACGCGCGCGGCAGCTTGTTCTAGTTTACGCTTCTCGAAATGAACGAACGCAGAGAGGAAGACTCCAGGTACCGTGTATCCCACGTGGGTAAGAGGTTAGCCCCAAAATTGTCAGCAAATTCCAGCGACTTTCTTGCGCGCCCAAATAATCCCCAAAGGCTGGCGAGCTCGGCTGGGAACGTGCCGGAGCGCTCCGAGAAGCCGAGTGCCTGTCGCGCGAATTTTATTTTCCGTACGCCTGCCTCCCATGCCTTTATAAAGAATGCCATGCCTACTCTCCATCTCGACCTCCTCTCTCTTGCCTCGAAAGAACTGACTCCTCCGCTCGTCGAATTAGGCTTTTCCTAAATCTACAAGCCGCAGTGTCCCGGAGCGTTCCACTCGCTTCCCACTCCGAAAGAGAAATGATCTTATTATATAAACTCAGGGGGAATGAAGATATAAGTGACCGAATCATTCCGCGAGGATAGCCGCATGAAAATCGAATGAGATGAAATATTGTCATGCCAATGAGGACTCCAAACATATTTTGACGTTTGCTCATTTACCGCGCGGCTATAAAATTGCTGTTACCCCACGTTGTCGCAACTTGGGGAAGGAAAAAACTCCGCGGTACGGATACGCGTGTGGAGAGACAACGAAAACAATTCGTCTCAATAATATCGGAGCGGGCCGGGACTGTATTGATGTTATTTTATCGGAGAGCAGGGTGGATGAGTATAATACGACCATAAATCATTGGTGTTTCGCGGAGTAGTCAAATACTTCGGTTGCCGGCAGCTCACCGCCCGCTATTCGTGGGCGCGGGTCCGCATTCGCGTTTTATTTTCTTGCCGGCTGGCGTATTCTGCCAAACAGGGAGCACGTTCGTGTACCGCGCCGCTGCTGAATTAAAAAACCGGTCGATCTGCATATTCCAGTGGGCCGCGCACTCGAAAGATCGAATACGGAATAAAACTTTAAATTGACAACGCGGCTTCCACGGAATATTCATTTCTCGAGCGGATGCCCCCCTCGCGCAGGCCACCGCTCTTCCTCTCTTACTGAGATCTCAGTCTCAGAAGGTCGCCATTCTTCTTATCGGACTCGATGGCTGCCTATCAAAATATTGCCATAGTGCCAAACCGATGAGGGAAGCTCGTTGTTATCCTGGAGCATTGTTACCCGAGACAAGAGTACTCCGTGGTATTTCAAGGTTTCGTCATTCAGGAAGCCATTATTCACCGAAGGAGCCGATGTATCTGCGGCGAACAGCGTGTAATTCCTGAGTAACAAGGCGCGGCAACCTCGAAGCGTCAGGTGGTTCGCAAACCACATCTGATCGATAGGAAGGCGACTTAATGACAAGGATGGGATCGATCCGTGCCGAGGGTATACAGGGTATACAGCCCCTATCCAAGGAAGAGCTCCGATCTCACGTGCGTGCTCGACAAGAATTGATCCCATTCGTCAGCCCGAAACTTTCCTGATCACGAGAAGAATCCCAAAACGCTCGCTGCAACTCCCCCCGCGCGCGCCACACCCCTCACCCACGGCCCAAGCATTCTTTCCACGTACGTAAAATACTCGGCGTGTCGCGGGAGTTCGGCGTGTCGAAACTTTTCTGTGAAACTGCATTCCACTGGCACTTCTTGAGTACCGCGGTCTCACGACCTGTACATCGTTCGCGTGTCTTCACTTCAGTGGACCACCACATGGGCAGTTCCGAGGGAATCTTTGAAGGATTCTTATTGGACGATCAATTCATAACGAGAAGTCGTAGAAGTACGCGCAGCGGGCGGCGAAGAGAAATTAATTGGAGAAACGCGCATTGTGGAGTAACAAGTGCAGGTACAATTCCAAGATCGTTCTCCGGTTGCTCATTAGTCTGGAGAAACGAAAGGAGCAGGAATTGACGGCAAGCAAATATAATTTAAAAGTGAGTTTCGAGTGGCAGTCCTTGCTTCCAGCTTACTCTGGTGCTAGCAGGTAGCTGGCTGTCTCAGGGCGGCAAGTAATTCTGTATTAATAGAAGTAAAGAAACTCCGTCCGGCCGGGCAAGTCGTTACCGCTAAAGTACCAGGCCGCCGGTATTCCTCGCACGTTTTTTAAAGTATCCCGTGTCAAAGAGTTCGCGGAAACTCCTCCGGCGAAGTAGCACCAGTCGTCGTCCACTCCCAGGGGAGGATTTTCCTGAATTCGTTTCAACTGGATTTCCAGCCCTTCAGTCAGGTACACTTCAGCATACTCACGCTTGCGCGCCCGCGCGCGCTCGCGCGCGACACTGCCAGCGGGATGTGTCGTCGTGGAACAATATTTTCCTTTCTCGTTTTTTCCCCGGCACACACATGCCGAAGGGAAACGTACGCCCTATATTATTCCCATCGAATCAGGTTTCATTCGATCAGATTGGACAAACAGGAGACCCATTTTTCCCGACCGAATATCCGAGAATATGCTTCTAAGGTTTCGTCAAGGGCACACTCCGCTTTTCCCAATGTAACCGAAGACTTTTTTCAGCTCTGCACCAGAGACTGCTTTATTGAACTAATTCAGAATGAAATGACACATTGACAGAGATGATAAATCGGGCCCGATTAAAAGGGAGGAATATACGTTATCGGCGGAAAAAACTGTCAAAGTGAAAGAAAGAGAGAGGGAGAGGGTGGGGGGCAGAATGAGGGTTACTGGACCGTCAAGGAGGAGGGTTGGTTCGCTCGGAATGAGGAGAACTACTCCGGCGAGAGGGCAAGGGAGGGTTCCTGATCGATTGCGCCGATACATGCACAATAACAGGGGATAGAGTCATGTATCCGGGCTAAACAGCCCATTTGCCTCACACAATGGAGGCAACGTAACTGCGGGCTCGACTTAATTACCAGAGGGCTACCTTTCGCCGAACATAGAGCACTAAAGCAAGAGCATACCTTAGTCGGAGTCTCTCATGGCTAAGCAGTTTGATCGTGCGACCGAGGAATGCCGAATTCCTAGACAAATAGAGGAAGGAAAAATGCCCAATTAGTTCTGCTGGCCTCCCTGAACTTAACAGTATGTAGATCAGGCTAATCGGCGTAATAAATTCAGTGCCGGCCATCGGTGAGTGAAGCACTCTCTGATGGTCAGAGACCTATCGATCGCACAGTATCTGCCGCGCGTACTCTCTCAGCATCTCTCTCCGACTCCTCTCCTAGTTTCATCACGTCCTCTTGAACACCTGAGATTTTAAGCCCTCTCAAAAAGATGTAGCAAGAATCGCTGGTACAGGCCGCGGGGAGTAGCAGCGATTCCGCGGCCGCAGGCCAGTCGAGCGAAAATATTCCCTTCGTCGGCTCAACTCTTGAAAAAGCTGAAGAGTTCTCCGTTAGGCACTCGCAGTAGCTCTCCCAGCACTCGGTCTCTTCTTGTCTCTGGGCGAACGCGCGCGTCTGCGCCCGCCAGAATTGCATATCTCGCGAATGAAGAGTTTTCAGGCCAACAAAACAGTTTCCCGATAGTTCAGTGTCGGGGCGTGAAAACGGACGAACGCTGTATGTATGTAGTACTCCACTCTCTCGGTCCCTCTCAGTGGGTAAAGGCAAGCCGGCATTATTCACTCGCGCAGAGTGAATCGTGGATGCGCGCGGCACTGTGTGTTACTTACCAAAGTTTTCATAAAGTTCACCACCTCGAAGAGACCGCTGCATTAGGCGAAATGTACCTGCAACAGACGGAAAACCCGTTGCTATAAAGTGCTGTATACAACATTGTCGAATACCAACAAACAATGACGCTTGTTTTGTATCGCGCATCCGGTATGTATGATAGAGGTGGCATAATGAAGCTCAAGATTATATGTATTTGCGAAAATTCGTATCACTCGGAAGATATGATTTTACACTGTATTCCTTTGATAAGTTAAATGGGTCACGTTGTGTCCGCGGGACAAAATGTGCCAGTTCACAGCTATAGCAAGCACGCCTTGGTAGGCGTATATCGCTCCAGATACAATCTATCAATTGGTTTAAAGTAGCATCACGGGCCCTCCACTCGACTAGTCTAAATGCTGTCAGTGGCAAGAGTGGCACAGAAGTGGATCATCTCATACTCTACGTTATAGACATATCAGTGATGGAATTAACTGCGTGGTCACTGCTTCTGAGCGGCGTCGCAGTTCTCCTCGTCTTCTACCTCATTAATTATTTCACCTATTGGCAAAGGAAGGGTGTAATATGTGCGAAAGGACTAAAGCCGATATTAGGGCATCTTGGGCCTGTGCTCATGGGTAGAAAACCAATGGGAGACTACATACGCGATATCTACAATGAGAACAAGGATTACAGCATGGTGGGTATGTTCCACATGAACACACCAACGCTGTTGATTCGTGAGCCAGCTATGGTGAAGAATGTCCTGCAAACGGATTTCCATTGCTTCGAGAAGAACATATTCAAGATTGATCCCGAGATTGATCCTCTGATAAGCAGAAATCCTTTTTTCAACCATGGCGAAGAATGGAACTCTGGTAGAAAGCGTTTGACCTATGCATTCTCCAGTATGAGACTGAAGTTTCTGTTTGAGTCCGTGCTCGGTGTGACGAGAAAGTTCCACAATTATTTGACGAAAAAAATTGGGGATTCTGGGAAGTATGAGACTGAGCTGAAGGAGTTATTCTCTAAGTATACGGGTGAGGTTGTGGCAAATGCTGGATTGGGAGTGGAGGGTTTGTGTTTCGACGACAATCCAAGCACCAGCTCCTTCCATGCACTGGGCAAGCAATTTCTTGAACCAAACCTGAAGAACGCTATAGCTCATACGTTGTTACTAATACTACCCCAGTTGAATAAGATACTGAGAGTACCACTCATACCGAAGAACGTAGACCGTTTCTTCAGAAATGCAGTGCGAGACGTTTTGAACGCCAGGAAAAACGAAACTACACCACGAAATGATTTCTTACAACTGATGGCCGAGATGGAAAAGACTGAAGGTGAAAAGTTTGACGAGGAAGTGGTCGCTTCTCACGCTCTTTCATTCTTCGTCGATGGATATGAAACATCAAGCATTACTATGAGCTTTGCCGGCTTTCTAATAGCGTCCCATCCAGATGTTCAAAATAAACTGAGAGAGGAAGTCAAGAATGTGATAAATGCACATAATGGTGCATTGACCTACGAAGGCTTAAAAGAAATGACCTATATGGATCAAGTTATAAGCGAATCACAAAGGCTCTACCCTGTTGTTGGTAACTTTATGAAAATGTGCACTCAAGAATACGAATTCAAAGGATCGGACGGACTCAAGTGTAAGGTGACACCGGGAACGGTGGTTGTCATACCTTCGTTGGGATTGCAGCTGGATCCGCAGTATTGGTCGGATCCTGAGGTGTTCGATCCTGATAGATTTAGCAACGAGAGGAAAAAGGAGATCGACAGATTCACCTTTATACCCTTTGGTGAAGGTCCAAGGATGTGCGTTGGCATGAGAATGGCGGTACTGCAGATGAAGGCTTGTTTAGCTGCACTAGTCAAAGACTTCTCGCTCGAGTTGTCCCCGAAAACTCAACTTCCAATAAAACTATCTCCCAAACATTTCCTTACAGCTCCCGTAGGAGGACTCTGGGTTAATATCAGACCTCTTTGACCCTGTTCTTGTTAAATGAGTGTACGTATAAGTGTAACGATCTATGTGACCCGAGACCATGTATTACACTTGGCCAAGAATTCTAATAAAAGAAAATGTAGACTGTAATACGCAGTAATCGCACTTAATCTCTTTGAGTCCCTGCAAACGTTCTGCCAAGCTCCACAATAGTTTATGATAGAGTTATCAAGCTCGCGTTACGTAAAACGAGTAGTCGAGTGTACGTTGATAATTTGTGGTATACGGATCATTATTGCATTGCAATGGGGACTCGCTTATCCGTTCTAATGAGATTTTCATGTGATAATGCACTCGACATCCGATCATAATAAAAGGTACCAGTAACCAGCCACGTGCAGTGAAAAGTTTGCGGCATTCATCGGCCTCCAATCACGCTTGTTTTGTATCGTGCATCCAGACTGTGTGGTAGAAGTCGCATAATAGAGCTTAAGATTGTAATTGCAAAAATTCGTGTCGCTCGAGAGATACGATGCTGCACTATTCCCGTCAACCGTCCAGGCGGTTTACTATCTACGAAGAACTCCATTTCCAGGGGGATTCACGATGGACGAATTATGAAGAGCAAATCTCTCTTCTCCTGAAATTCTCACCAGCCTTATTTAAGTAAAAGCCCACCATGCTTAATACTGTTTCAATCAATAGGAAATCTTAAGAAGTCCGATCCGTGTTCATTAACTTATTCATATCTGTGCCTGGTCGCGAGCTCGTGTCATAATCATGAGCTTCGTCTCTTCTCTTACTGTAGCTTTCACTCCCCCTCTTGCATTTGATAAGTCAAATGAGTCGCGTAGCGACCTCGAGATGAAGTGCGCAAGTTCACATTTATTGCAAGCGCGCCTCAGTACGCGTATATCGCCCCAGATATGGCCTATCAACTGCTTTAAAGCAGCGTCACGGACCATCCACTCGGCTAGTTTAAAAGCTGTCAGTGACAAGAGTGGCATAGAAGTGGATCATCTCACATACTCTACGTTGTAGAGATACCAGTCATGGAACTAACTGCATGGTCACTGCTTGTGACTGGCCTCGTCGTTCTTCTCATCTTCTACCTCATTAATTATTTCACCTATTGGCCGAGGAAGGGTGTAGTATGTGCGAAAGGTTTAAAGCCTATATTAGGGCATCTTGGGCCTGTGCTCATCGGCAGAAAGCCAATGGGAGACTATATACGCGAAATCTACGATGAGAATAAGGAATACAGTATGGTGGGCATGTTCCACATGAACACACCGATGCTGTTGGTTCGTGAGCCAGCTATGGTGAAAAATGTCATGCAAGCGAACTTTCACAGCTTCCACCAGAACATATTCCAGATTGATCCTGAGATTGATCCTTTGGTAAGCAAAAATCCTTTTTTCAACTATGGCGAAGAATGGATCTCTGGTAGAAAGCGTTTGACCTATGCATTCTCCAGCATGAGACTGAAGTGTCTGTTTGAAACCGTTGTCGGAGTGACGAAAAAGTTCGACAATTATTTGAAGAGAAAAACGGAAGGTTCCGGGAAGTTTGAGACTGAGTTGAAGGATTTGTTCTCTAAGTATACGGGTGAGGTTGTGGCAAATGCTGGATTGGGATTGGAGGGTTTGTGTTTCGACGACAATCCAAGCGCCAGCTCCTTCCAGGCACTGGGCAAGCAGTTTCTTGACCCAAACCTAAGGACCGCTATCGTTCAAACGTTGCTATTCGTAATGCCGAAGCTGAACAAGATACTAAGAGTACCATTCATACCGCAGAACGTAGACCGTTTCTTCAGAAATGCAGTGCGAGACGTTTTGAACGCCAGAAGAAACGAAAGTACTCCACGGAATGATTTCTTACAACTGATGGTTGAGTTGGAAAAGACGGAAGGTGAAAAGCTTGATGAGCAACTGATCGCTTCTCACGCTCTTTCATTCTTCCTCGATGGATACGAAACCTCAAGCATTACTTTAAGCTTCGCGGGGTTTTTAATAGCGTCCCATCCAGATGTTCAAGATAAGATGAGAGTGGAAATCAAGAATGTGCTAAATAAACACAATGGTGCATTGACCTACGACGGCTTGAAAGAAATGACCTACATGGATCAAGTCATAAATGAATCACAAAGGATCTACCCTGTGCTTAGTTCTTTCATGAAAATTTGCACCCAAGCATTCGAGTTCAAAGGATCGGACGGACTTGACTGTAAGGTGACTCCGGGCACGGTGATTGCCATGTCTTCCTTGGGAATGCAGATGGACCCGCAGTATTGGCAGGATCCTGAGGTCTTCGATCCAGATAGATTTAGTGACGAGAGGAAAAAGGAGATCGAGAAATTCACCTTTATGCCCTTTGGCGAGGGTCCAAGGATCTGCGTCGGCATGAGAATGGCGATACTGCAGATGAAGGCTTGTTTAGCTGCCCTAGTCAAAGACTACTCGCTCGAGTTGTCCCCGAAAACTCAACTTCCAATAAAACTATCTCCCAACCATTTCCTCGCGTCTCCAATAGGGGGACTCTGGGTTAATATCAGACCTCTTTGACCCTGTTCTTGTTAAACAAGTGTACGCATAAGTGTGATGATCTATTTGACTCTGCACCATGTATCATACTTGTCGGACAGTTTTAATAAAACACAAATCGAGACTATAACACGCAGTAATAACACACAGTTAATCTCGTTGGGTCCTTGTAAAACGTTCTGCCGAGCTGGATGATAGTTTATGATACAGTTATCAAGCTTGTGTTGCGTAAGACAAGTAGTTGTGTGTATGCTCGCAATTTGTGGTATATGAATTATTATTGCATTGCGAGGGGGCTTCTTCATCCTTCCTAATGGGATTTTCATATGATAGTGCACTCGACACCCAATTGATTCATAATAAAAGGTAGCAGTAACTACCGATGTACCACGAAGAGTTTGCGGTCAATCTTTTCCGACAAGGATAGGACTGCGCGATGAATTATACCGGGCTAATTAAGCGTTAGCAATTATTCATCGAGAAGAGAGTTTTCCGATAATTGCGAGTGAAACCACGCTCTTTCTATCATGACATTCCGGCGACCGCTCGGCAGCCAGGCAGACAGACGCGGTTCGTTCGTGCAAATCGATCTATTCGTGCGAATCGGCCGGCCGGTTCTTAATTGCACTGCAATACCATCGCCATTTGGCTGCTATGGGCCGCGTCCGCGATTTCGGAGCGATTACATTATCGCATGCCTCTCCTCGAATAACACACGCGACTTATCGCCAAGAGTCGTGCTCCACCGACTCTCTATCTGTATCCGTTACACGCACTGGCGCCGCCATACTTTTCTCTTCGCACGCTATTACGCAAACTCATTTATCCGTAATCGAGTAATTAACCACTCGTGAGAATTCCAAGAGTACTTGATGCGCCAGACTGTTTACTCGATTATTGCATAACTACGCAATCCTAGTCGGTGGGCGTTACTTAGTGAAATTCCCTGGGAGGACAGATGCGCATAGATATGTATAAGTGGAAACTGAAAGCGTCTCCTTTGTCCAATTTCTTTGTTCGTGCGAGAGAGAGAAAGAGAGAGAGAGACAAAGGTAGAGAGATACGTGAAAAAGCTGGGGAACTCATAGGAACACTCACGGGAAATGGGTGATCGTGTAGGAATACAGGCTCCACGCGCCTCAGGAGCCACAGTGACGAGTGCCCTGAGAGGTTTCTCGTGTTCACCATCATCATGTACACGTAACGAGTGTCAACGGATCTGTGTGTGAGCAGACATTTTATATTTTATAGGAGGAGGCCTGGAGGGGAGGCACATGTATGCAGGAAAGGGCGAACTTCCTGAAACTCGGTATCCGACAGGAGTCTCTATCTCTTGAGTTCAAGTATCTCTGGAGTTCTCGGCGAACTTGCCGAATCATCGACTTGAACTATCACCTAATTGCCTTCACACAATCTTTTTCCTTCTCGCTGGCTGCACGTCTGAGAGTATCTAGTATCTGCAAGATCTGACTAGACGCGCTCTATCCCAAAAGGAAGCTATTGGCAAAGTTAGGAAGGCTTAACCCTCGTTAATGGACCATAACACGAGACAGTGCGAGCGAGCAATAAAATTACGTAATTACGAGCGTAGTTCGGAATCGCTTCATTAACAGGCGCGCCGGGGTTGTGAAAGTTTGGAGAGGACAGATTGGTGCGCACGCAAAATTGTCCCTTGCTCTGTTGCGTCTCATTATCTCTTTCCTCTTCAACATTATTCAGCCAGTGATGTCTCGTCTGACTGCTATCTAAAATGATTAAGCAGAAATTACTTAGTTGCTGGACTCTTAATTGATAAGCGGCACGCTGAAAGTCGTGTACATTTCTGCAAATAGACAAAGGTCGAGCAACCGATTCCTTAGAATCTTTAGTGCAGTCACTGTAAAGTGATCCAATCTCTCGATGTAACCTTGCTCTGACGTTAATTATAGACTCCATTAACCTATTCGTGTCAGTTACTTAACTCCGATGGTTTACAGAGGACGAAACTCGGTACTTCAGTTTCCTTAAACTTATCAAGTCCCGAGTACATTAACTTATAAAGGCAAACCAATGCCGATGTATTTTGCTTACGTAAGCCCTGGCTGTCGACTACTATTTAGGAAGTTTCCAGTGTGACTATCCCTGGATTTGCTCATTCGATACTTTTCCTTCTTTTTTTCTTGATCTTCTTTCGCCGGGACTATCGGGCGGTCGTTACGGGATCGGAAAACAAGAGGGGGAATGACCAGAGTGTTGGTGGACGCTCGGAATGCGTAGTCTCTGGAGAAGAGAGGTTGGTCGAAGGTGGACCAGGAGCGGTGGAGGGGCATCCACAGCGCAGTGCATCTTTCTCTGATTTCCCGAGGGAAAAGTCGCTTCAGCATTCGCTGAAGTTGGACGAGGAACGCGATAACAGCGCACGGTCCACGAAGGAGAGAATCACCTTCTACTAGTACGCGTGTCCTCGCGAAGCATGATTTACTTTATTGCCCTTCGAGAAAAGCTAGTAGAATTCGCCGCCATCCTGGAGATATTTGCTCTCTTTCAAGCCAGAAGAGATTCTCCGGTATCTGATCTCTTCCGGGACAAGCTCGAAGAGATTCTAGGTGGCCATCGAGGGATCAACAGGTACAGGAATCTGTAAGCTACCGAATTAAGCCACCAAGGTACTTTTAGATACCTAATTCCACGATAAGTCCGACCAGATAACCGTAACACACGGATCGAATTCGACTGGAATCCGATTTGGTTAGCCGAAAAAATTCACTGGGGTTCGAATAGTATCTAAAGGTTTGGGTCATTTCGATCGGTGATTAAACTTACCATTTTAAACAATTTTTACATGGGAATGGCTGCGCCGAGAATTCGGCTTAATTAAAGTGGAGATTGGTAATTCGCTAAATCGAAAATTACGGGATCAAGTAATCCTCTTAGTGACGATCACGTTATTACGGGGTCTGGCGCGGACATCGAAGACGAGTCCGATTATTAGCCGCGTAGGTCGATGCCCTATAAATGGCAATTAATTAATCCTCTTTGACAGGTACCCAAAGCCTGCGCTGACATTCAAATCTTATCGTGCACACGCGAATCCCTTCTCGGCTTCCCGCCTCTCTCACTCTCTCTCTCTCTCTCATCCCTCCGCCCTTTCAATCTGCTTTCATATCATATCAACGATCTGCCAGTTGCACGAATCCAGTAAATCGTTTCTCCCATGTACAAACGCTTATCTCTTTCCCTCACTTTCTAATGAACTTGACGAAATAAGAAGCAGTTACGAATTAATCGTAATCGTCCTGTTGCTCGCTCACTATGCCAAGAAAACAATAATTAAAGGAGTGAGCGCCAGTCTGGCTAAGACATTCCGCGACTACTTCAAAGCCCGCGGAGCACAAGGGATTCCAAAGAGTCTACAACTCTCTCGCCACGCGTCCGACACAGGGCGAAAAGTTGATGGGAATAGTTGTGCACTGGAAGACACCAAGAGAGAAACTGACAGAGAGTTTCCATCAAGAAATTCTATAAATCCAAGTCTCTCGAAGCAACAATCGGAGCAATATGGGATGGCGTGGAAGAGCGGAGATTTCTAAAGCTCATTAGCTGCCGCGCGTCGAGAAAGAGACTCTGATACCGAGATGCTTGTCTGGCGTTCATTAACGCAGCTATGCCTGGCTTCGTTTACAGATATTATCCTCCTAGTCAAAAGGATCTCCGGAAGGACGTCGAACCCCGAACGTAATATACTCTCGACCCGTGCTTTCGGAATGGATATCATATACTGTGGGCACGTACGTGTGTGTGTGTCAGTGAGTGCCGGTGTGTCTGGTTGGTAGTGGTACGAGGAACAGGGGGCTAGCGACAGAGTGGTGGTACCAGGAAATTTCACGGAGTGGCGCAATAACGTTTCTTATGCCACGTTTCCGGAGTGGCGTGCTGCGGGAGGGTGGGCAGCTTGCAAATACTCTCCGGCGGAAAGAGCAAGAAGAGAAGAGGAGAGAAGCGGAGGGAGTAGGGGTTGGGAGGATGGGTGAACCGAGCGAGGCAGTGGGAAGGAGATGGAATGCTGGATGGCGGAGGGAGAAGTGATAATAGCGGAGAAGAGAGAGGAGAGATGCAGTCAGTGTCTGGCATGCAATTAGGAGGTAGCATCACCCTGGAAAGCATTCCTCCCTTCCGCTGTTTCTGTCTTTCCCGTACTGCCGTTCATTTCCTCGCACTCCTTTCCCGGCGATCCTGCGTCGCTCGGTATTCTTTCCCCACGAGCCTTCACTACCCCTGCCCCCTCTACCCCCCCCCCCACACACATCGGCCTCGCACTCTTCCTACACAGATTTTGCCGGCGCCTCACCCCCCGTAACTCCATGTCACGGCCTCACAGGATAACGGCAGGGGGAGCCCGGGGGTGGTAAATATCGTGGGCTGCGAGAGCAGGAGACCACCAGGAAAATTGGACGCGTCCTTCTGCGAATCGAACGCCGGCGATCCAGGCAGTAATGTGGCTCGGCGGAAGCCATTAAAACAGAATTAGCCGAAGCTATTAAAGTATTATAAGCCGTACGAGCGAGTTCCGCGAACTGTCCGATAACTCGGCGAGCACCGCCAGCCTCGCTTGCATATAAATTTCCACTCATTTTCGGAATTTATTTCGCCGGCGGGGTGTAATTTACTAGGGAACACTCCGGAGATTGGAGCGTTACCGAGTGAAGCGTGGATGCAGGCGTACACCCACGCTTGTGTTTGGACGGGTGTGTGCGTGTGTGTGGGTGTGTGCGAGGGGGAATACGTAGCGGGCGAAAAAGGTTTGAAACATTTGGCCAGCGAGGGGGTGAAGGGGTTGACGCAGATAGTGCCATTCAGTGCTAGCAACGGATGATTCCCGCGGGTAAGCGAGGTAAACACTAACGCGAGTCCTGCGCTTTTTTCTCCCTCTTCCCTTCCGTCCGTCTACTCGTTTCTCGCTTTTTATTCGTACCTCTGGATCTGGCAGCCGCCCACCTCTCGACGACACGTAATAACGATAATAAATCGCGGCTGAGTGATTTAGGGGTTCATTTAGTCCCAGAGTGAGCGCAAAACTTTCGCGAGGCCGCTGATATCGCTCCGGACTGGGTTAGAGAGGATAAGTCATTCTTCGGTCTTGTCAACTTTAAACATTCTAATGAACTCAACCTCCTCCCACCCTTTCACCCAGCTCTCCTGGCATTCGACATTACTTTTCATTGACAATGTCAAGTGACTATATAACCTTTCCCTCGTATCATTAAAAGTCTCCGCATCGCATCATTCGCAGTCGCATGCATTCTGTGAAACAATAGCAACCTCCGCGGCTTGTCTTGTAAACAAAGGCTGCGATGCGCTTCGTAATCTCGCGTATGAATATAGCGGATAAACATATCCGACCGCGACTGAAACACCGACGACAAGAATGCGATAGGATTGAGAACAATGCGCCGGCTAATGAGCATGGAAAAAATATCTCGTAAACACAGAGAGTACTGCGACGCGCATTAAAACATGAACGCGAGCGCCTCATTTTTTAACTGTCAAGTTATGCGCGGAAACGAGGTAGCGTAATTAGAGAATAGGGCAGCGCAGCGGTGGCCAGGTGGAACGAGTTCCCATTTCAAATTCTTTTTTCCATCGGAGCTATTCGAATCGAGCAAGCACGAAAACAATGGCTTTAATCTCGGCTAGCAACAATACGCTAGTCGGCGGTGTGTTTCCGTGTCGATAAAGCACGCTAGTCCAGTCGTCTTTCAGTATCGAGAGAAACCCCTTGAATACAGATTCCTAGTGGCTCGCCACACCCGGCCGAACAAAGCTCTTCGCTCTGTCGAATCCACTTAATGCCTACATTCGACTAGAGCCGCCCACGAAAAATCACTAAGCCACCAATTAATTTTCCCTCCCACTCGGCGAGCATTCCTAGAGCTATCCTTTCCACATCTTACGTGGCAAGAGTGAAGTAAATTCGGTTATACACTGGCATCTCGGCATGAATCTCTAGGGGATCGCTTTGACGGAGCGACGATCCACTCACTCTCGGATCTTTTCCGCGGATCTCCACTTTTTCTTCGCACGAATTCAGTCCGCCACGAGGAGAGGATAGAGTGAGTCCATCCCCTCGGCGTTCCACAGGCAGAGCTAATAAATGAATCGATCGATCTCCGGAGCTCTCTCGCCGTGTGAAAGGAGGAGAGCCGAGAGAAGAGCAAGGTGACTCGAGGTGTGTTGGTACGCGTGCGTACCGTGTCCAAAGCCCACGACACCAGGCACGCCTCTCCCTCTCTCTTTCTCTCTTTCTGTGTGTGTATAAGGCGAGCTACGGATTCAGCTTTAACCTCGGAAGAGAAAGAGGAAGGAAAAGGCGAAGGGCCGCGCGCGTCTCTGGTATCTTTACGACCTCCCAGGGACATAAAGTGGTGTTATCCCAGTGTAGCTGCTTCGCCACTAAAGCTGCTACACACGCACAGCCAACTGAGCAACAAACACCCCTGGCCATGTTGGCTGCGTGCAACACATGTAACCGCGTCTACCTCGCAAAGCTCGACCCCTTTTGCCAGTTAGTTCCTCTCGCCGAGAGATACTAGGATTGCGATAGGACCGGCCGCCTCCAGCATTGCCCTTCAACCATTGGACACTACCACTCTCAATATTGTCCGATGAAAACAGGATATATTACTATATCCGCTAACCCTTCTCAATTGTGGAAATCCAATATCATTGAACTCTGATATCTTTTTTCTAATTTCGAACTAACACAATCCTCCTCGAATACACAAGCAATGGTCTCTCTTTCAGTGGAGACACCTGCTTAAAGTATCGCTAAGATCTCCCTTTGATGTTGCGCGAGTATGTGTATGCCTCGTGAAATGCGAATTGTGTGCGAGGTTCGTAGCCGCACGTAACAGGTGCACTTCCCCACGTGGAGTCTTATAGTACGCGCACATATGAAGCACGGAGCTGCGTGTACGAGACTGGGGACACAGAGCCCTTTGTTAGCGGGCTTGGTGCGATCAGTAGAATAGGACGACGCACGTACAATACCGTTAAGGGAAATGAGCCGACGCGAGGAGATTGCGAGAACGCGCAGACATCCCTTCGCCTCTTTAAGATCGTCTTCTTATTATACGTCCGGGATATCACCGAGTGTCGTACATTTCATTGTCAAGGCCGCACTCCTTCGCAGACGGCTGCCTACAGCAGAATCTTGAGTATGTATGGGCATTGTACAGCACGCGGGCGAGCATAAAGTTACCATCCCGATCGATCTGTCTGTCTCGCAAGATTTCCGGCTGCATCAACGGAAAGGATCAAATATTGTAGTACTGCGTTGGAGCGTTCACGAATTTTGGAATAAGCGCGTTCGTCGACTGAGGGAGAGTTCGTGTGGGAGGAGGAGGAGGTCTTTCTTTCTGGGAGATGCTGATCCGGATAGCACAGCGACAGCTCCGTTTGCCGAGCTTACATCGTGGGCGCTGCTCGACGGAAAAGAGCAGTGGAAATCGTCTGTCTAGGTATTCCACGTCTCCCAGGCAAGATAAGATCCGCGAAAAAAGGGGCGACGACTCACCGACTGGAGCGAAAGGGTCACGAGACATCGTACGGTGCTCGCACGATGGAAATTGAATTTCCAGGTCGAAAGTTCTCGAGAGAGTTGCTTTGTTACTTGGCCGTGGCGCGGGCGTAATACTACGCGGCGTCGTCGAGAGGCTTCTGTAAATCATTGCGGGGCGAGAGCGTGTCTCGCTCTGACGAGACACGCAGCTTGATACAGTGGATTAGTGCACACAAGCTGTAATTACTCTCCACGAAGACTGTCGGCGCAATCCCGTTACGTTCCCAGCGATCGGAATGATTATTTAATTAAGACAGCTGGCTGTAAGCTGCACACTGGATAGAAGGACTATCGCATTAGGTTCTCCAGAACACGATTGTATTCTGAGGTATTTTGTATGCCTACCACATTGGAAATGCGTGCAGAAATGAACGTTACAATTTTTTATGTGTCGTTAAACTGCATTCGAGACATCTGTAGTTGACATTTAAGACCATTTTTAATGGTTGATGATTTTTTAAGGCTGCAACTTAAGCACCTTGGTAAAGTCGAGTACTTACTCGACATGGTAGCGTCTTGCGCGCTGGAGCAACTTACTCGGCGCTTTAATTTTCCTCGTGTTAGTGGCTTTCGCCGGGCAGCCCATAAAGCGGCGCCGTGACGTAAGTCTACGTACGCCGACTAAATTACACGGCACCAGGGTGCAATACGTAATTACGGGAGCGTTAAAATAAATATTTCACGAAGTCCTGTCCTATTCTCCAGACCGGAAGTTGGCCAACACGGGGGATTTATCCATAGGCCTCTAGCAACCCTTATTCCAAACAGAACGTAACTTTACACAAAGACGCGACTCATGCAAGATATTACCTTGGTTTATTCCCAACTTATAATCGCGCTTCTAATGCGTGACTGATGGACGTTAAAAAGCTTCGTTTCCCAGGCTTCTTATATCTTGTATCAGACCACCCTTTGTTTGAAGCAATGGAATCAAACAGGGGACTCTATTAATAGTAAATCTATAAACGAGAACGTGACCCCTAGGAATCGAAGGTAATCATCGAAAGGCGGGCATGTAGGATAAAGAGATTTTTTCGGCAACAACTGCTAGTTTCGCACATGTGGGAGACACGCGAGTATTGATTACACGTGATGCCAGGTCGTCCTTCGGTGAGGCGATATGACCAAATTGTGTCACTGCAGAGCACTCGTGGCAGCATTTTGCTTAAAGAGTCTTAATGATTGCGGATCGAAACTTCGCTTCAGTAACTTTGCGAAGTACAGCTTATGCAAGATAAAGGGAAGGTCGAGCGCGAAGGTATCGGACTTTCATCGAAAAGAAAAAAAAAAGAGAGAAGTTTTCCGTTCAAGCCGAACTACCTTCGCCAGTTAACTCCCGTCACTTTTTTACCAATGCTATTCTGGACAAATTACTGCTCCGGGCAAAGGCAAACCAGGAAAGAAAGTCGTGTTCTCATTCCCGGGCAGTTCACCGGGAATATTTGCTCGTCAAGAGGCAGGATCGATGCTAACGTTCCATTAGCTCGAGGCCATTGGAGGGTAAAAAATCGGAAACTGAAATTTATGCCCACTGTATATTAAGTCCACGAGACTCAGCCGAATTGTGTATATCTCTATGCAAATGTGCAATATCCGCGTTTGATTAAAAGGGAGCGAGAGAGAGCGGGCGCGCGCGCGCGCGTCCCGCTTGCCCAAGATGGGCCAGCTCGGAAAAAAATTTCCCTCCTAACCGATCTTCTCGAGTGGCCAGACACGCCCTTCATCGACCGTTCCTTTCGCGAATTAAGCTTGGGATAAGGTGGTATCTGAAGGCGGGAAGGGTGAGAAAGTCAAGGGCAAGGGCGTGGGCGTGAAACCAAGTAGAAAAGGAGGGTGTCGGAGGCCTCGAACTCGAGCACACACAGACGCACGCGTTCTACATTGGCGCGTCTCTACGCACACGTTGAAACCTCGCTACGAGCACTGCCGACGAGAATAGGAAAAAGTAACAATGGTCTCCTTCTATTATCCGAGCATTACAAGCGAGTGTGTATTCCGGAGCGATAGTTTGTATTACTTTCTTATCTCCGAGCGGAATATGCTGACGCCTACTTCATTCGACTGGCAGCGCTCTTTCTTATTCATGAGACTTGTATATATCGAGAAAACAGGCGGTTCTACGAGGGCCGGCTGATTACAACCAGATCTTATCTCCCACCGGGAATGCAGGACTTTTGTCATTGAGAGACGATGTTAGCTCGTCAGGAAGAGGGTGAAAACTGAGATCGGAGAGCGGGATGTCAAGGTTTTAACGTCCGGATCAACCCCTTCGCGAGGGGAATGCCCCTCAAAGTTTAGCCCCCTCGCACGGAGAGAGGAGTTTAAATTTTCAGAATTCCAAGATGCCGACCCTCCGCCCAACGTAAATCTTGTCGCAACAAAATTCAACAATGCCAACTGCTCGCAGTATTATAATGGTTAGTGTCGGGCCAGCAGGAGTGTTTGCGTTACAAGTCCTTTATTACGCACCTGATAGCTATTGCTTTTATTAGAATGGGCATGGACATAAAAGGGTGATATTCTCCGGCGGAAGTGGATAGTGATTATGTGTCTCGCAAAACCTTGACTCCCTTTTATATCGATAGTTTTAGCTGGCATAAAACGATGTTGCAGCTGCGCGCCAATGACGAAATTGTAGGCGGTGGATTACTATTTTTCAGCCAATCTTCGGTCACGTTGGCAACTTCATTGGGATTGAAAGAACCGAGGCCAAAAGAGAGAAGCGCGCAGGAAAACCTTCCAAGAGACACTTCTGTAAATACCAGTAATAAAACTTCTCGGGCGCGGCAATGAGATTAGAGTAATCCATACCGGCTCCAGCCGGAAGAGAACTTGCTCAATTAAAATATCGGGAACTCGATTAACAGCGGCAACGAGAAACATTTTTTTCTCCGCCTCTGCCGCACGACTTTTTAGAGGACTTCATAAAAACTGGCGACTCTACCGGCGGCCTTCTCGCAACTGGATTAGCTGGCCTTCAGTTACAATTGCCCGCACCCCCCGAAGCATCCTGACGCAAACCACGTTCAACAAGCAAGAAGATTGCGAATCCAAGTAATAAATTCGAGTCATCATCTCAACTTTCATAATGCAGTACGACGCTATAGCGAAATTCCAGATGGAAGGGAGAAGGGAGAATGCGCGCACGAAGGCGCCGGATATAAGGTAGAATCAAGGTGAAGCGGAGCGGTGAAACTTTATAGTTTTCTCTTAATTAGAACACATCGACTGGATGTACAACACGAGGATCCACTCCTTCGTGACCCGCATACGCCGCGGTGGAAATTGCACTCGGCATTCAAGGAACGAACGAAGGACGTCAGGGAGCACAAGGCTCCGCAAGGATCAAAGCCTCGTAAAATTGAGGAGACGGGTCATGTTAGTCTTACAGCGGATCAGCCGAAATTACCACGCTCCACCAGCTCTCATTGAGTTTTACTGTGAATAAGAATTACTTCCACCCTTCCTCCGACCGTCACCTTCGCCAGAAGACTAATTACAAAATATCGGCGCAAATTAATGTACGAAAACTTTCCCCCAACCAGAATAACGAACTTAGATCTATTATTTCTAGCGGATCCTTTCTCCATGGAGTGATGACTTAATTGGATTACGGATGATCTATTTTTCCTGGCGAAGGGAGCGGGAAAAAAGGAACAGGCGAAAGGGGGAGGCGCAGGTGAAGCGAGGAATTCCGTCTGTCGAAGTTATAAACGATCGCCCTTCCTCCCGATTTCATTTCACGAACCGTCGCGCATCTAGACGAGAGCACGCTTCCGTCCCCTCATAATTGTCATAACTTCCTGCATTTTCTCTCCCTTTTATATCATTGTTCTTCTAGCTTCCCATCCCTTTTATCTCTTCCTACCACGTTCACCGTGAGGAAAACCAGAGTCGAATTTTTCGTTACCTCTGCTACCAGTTCGAGGACACATTCCATGCTCATTAATGCGCCATCGATTTGCACAATTGAAATATCACGCGATGTTCCAAATCTTGATCTGTAATGGTATTCTGTTTTACATCTCGGGAACGAGAAAGTTGAAGCTTCTCACATAATATTATGAAGAACTCCGGAACATCGTAGTAGAGGCATAGCTGACCTGAATAAACTGAGAGAATACTGCGCGGAGGGTGTGGATAACGAAATTTAGGAAATGTTTCGCTCCCTTCGCAGTAGTCGGAAAAGGTCTCGCAACAAGGGGATGATCCTGGGTTAAGGTCAGATCGCGCCACCGATTCAGGGCCGCATCCCTATAGGCGATCGGTGCGCCGAGACCTACGAAAACGAAGGAAAGAAGGAAGGGAGGAAGGAAGGCAGGAAGGCAGGAAGGACGGAAGCGCGCGGGCAAGGGAAACGGAAGTGGCCGGAGAAAAAGAGCGGAGAGCGAGGAGAGGAGAGAGAGAGTATTGACGTCGTGCTGCTTTTAAATATTGCATCCAAGTCACGTTCCAGGACCGTATCCTCTGCCTCCCCGGCGTCTCAGCCCACTAGCCTCTCCCGCACCCTCCGGGTGCCACCCCCCCCCCCCCGCCCGCCGCCGCCCTCCTCCTCTCTTCACAGCCCCTCCGGTGCCCGAACGTCGCATAACTACCGCAAGGTTTCCAGGGAGACAAAGGAACACAGGCAAAGAGTAACCAACAGAGGAAGACAAGAAGAGAACACCGCTGGAACGCGCGAGAACTTAGGCAGGAGGGGGAGCGAAAAACATCCGTGAGGGCGGCCTCTTTCCCTTGGCACTCTCCTGCAAAAAAGCGAAAGGTGGAAATAAAAAATAATGTACCAAGAGTGCGAGGGGGGGGAGGGATGCGCACTGTTGTTTCGTGGCCGGAGAGGCAGGTTCGATGTTTCAGGAGAATGGAGACGAGAGAATGAAAAGAAAGGTGCCCTCTGCTCTGTCGAGAAGCGAGCCTGTGGTCGTGCTGTTCTCCCTTTGTCAGGTTCCTCTTCTGTCGGCTCACAAGTCCACTGTCAGTTACACTCATTTTCTAAACGATTTATTTAGTTTGCGCCGACGATGAAAGGGAATGGTGTAGTTTGGGGTGGTTCCCGAGTGGCACAAAGCGTTCCAACAGCAATCAACCGTACTCTAATATGAGAGCAACTAATGAAGATGGCACGAAGGAATGGAGTTAAGCAATTAAGCGCGTTAGCCTGAGATAAATCGACTAAATAACAAAATTCACTCAGCGAAGATATTGGATAATACGGTTATCCTATTCTTAGCGTGCACTTGCCGAGCCCCGAGAAAAACAAGCAGCTGCTTTTGCGCACGGATGATCCATAATAAAAATATAATTCTCCGAGATTCCCTAGCAGCATGACAATCTCACTGATTTGCAAGGCTTGTCTCCTCCCTCTCTCCCTTTGCGACACCCACACCCACACACACACACACACACACAGACACACACGACTCGTCCTATCGACTACTCGGCCGTATTAAGCGTGTCAAGGCCGAAAGCCGTGGAATTATATCACCTAGCTGGAATACTCCCCTCGACATCATTACCCCCACCCAAAGACTAATTAGGCAGGAAAATTTGCGTGACATCAAAGCCGAGCGATTTAAAGCAAGACTTATCGCGTTATTATATGCGATGCGAGAAGAACCCCTAAGCCACAGAGGACGCGCAAATGTCACATATACAGTGCCTTCGATCTTGCTAGTATATTTATTATTATCCTGATCGAGCGAGGTGCGCGGGTCGATCTTGCCTGACATTATAAGCAATAGCCATCGGGCGCGTCCGGGAATACTCATAAAAAACAGTGGCGAGTCTCGAATTCTCCTTGAAATTCTTAAACACAACAATTACCTAATAGCACTGGTGAGAGGGCTGTACATTGTAAACTACCCCTTTAAAAATTTCCCGCGAAACTGGCGGGTGGTTGGCGTGTACGCGAGTGGACCTATCGAATGATTCAGTTTGAAGAGGCTCGTTTGAACGGTCGGGGGTGCGCTCAACGAGGCTGACAGCGATTGAACGCACGCGGAGGGTGCTCGGGTGACCTTGAGCGAGGGGTGGCAGATCGAAAAAATACTCACCGATAACGAGGTGGCCGATTTTTCCCCGGAGAAAGGCAAGCGACGGCCAGAATCCAGTTGTCTCCTGTGAACAGTCCGTTTTCAACTGATGATGTATATTAGTTGGTTCGCAGCATCGAACGAACGAAAGCTCTTGGCAAGAGCGTCAAGTTGTAGGAAGCCGCGGCACCACGTCACACGATATGTACGACGAAGGGAGCGACGCGTAGCGCCAGGACGAGGTTAGAAACGCCGAAGAGCCTCGGCGCCGTGCACCGAATAGCGTGTCTAGTTCGCGTCGAGGGCGTCGCGGCGCTGCCCGATGTCGGCGTCGCGACGCTCCGGCGAACCCCCCCAGAGCCGTTTTCTCTCTCTGGCGCGCAAACGCCACCCTTCTCTGACTCCTCGGCCACCCTCCACTCGCCCGACTAGGCGCTCTCCTTTTTTGGAAGCCAGCCCCTCGACGATTTCGCTATTATTTTTCTAATTCCGCCGCGCCCTACTCAGCTCAACTCGCTTCTTTTTTTAATGATCCCAGGATTCCCTTGCGATGGCCTTCGCCTCGCTTGCGGTTGCCCCTCTCGCACATTAAAACACGTATTGTGGCATCCCGGCAAAAACTCTAATTTACACATGTTACAATATTGAAATGACGCCTAGCCGTATGTTTCCTCTCTAAATTATCATAATCTCGCAGCGGAATTACCTTCCGGATAATCTTTCATCTGCGTTTCCTGTACTCTTGCTACCCATTAACAATGAATTGTTCAAGAAATGTAGTAATATTATAGGCGTGCACCAAAGTGACCGCGGTGAAAATGACACGCAGTGAGCGTACTGCATGTGGAAAGTCGATTGAAGATAATTTCGTATGCTTTAATTAGGCGGTCCCTGGACATTCATATATTATGAGGAACATTGTGCCCGCGGACATTATAAATTCATGAATCTCGCTTTACTGGCATCAGAACGACGGTATACCGGTGGCGGGTTGTTTAAAACTGCGTTATCAATATAGTTTTATTTGATTGCAAATGGGCTGGCATCGATCATAGTTAGGATCGATGGTTCATCAAGAGTCACAAGTAAGGGCATGCGATGCACTTTGCGGGCAGCTAGGGTCATCACTCTATTTTTCCATCGATCTTCTTCGCTACTTGCCATATTCGCGAGCGGCCAACAATTTGTCTTCCAGGTGCTTTAGCACACTGTTTGCTTTCGAGGAACGACAAATAGAGAGCGGCCGAGAGGGGATGGCTGGTTTCGATCGTTGGGTAGGACGAACAATTAGAGTATCTAACGATCAGAAAATTGAAAAGCTTGCGGAGAGAACAGCGCAATAACGAGGCGTCCTCCCGGATAATCGAAAGGCTCGCCTAATGACTCTAATAGACAATGGGTTCAGAAAGCGTGGCACAAACCGTATGTGTAATTGTGTACTTGCCAGGAGGGAGGACAAAAGTGAATCGCAGGGCCGAGGCACGCGGTCCGTTGCAACAAGCGTACAAAAATCAATACCAACACAGAGAGGGAGAGAGAGAGAGTGAGGGAGGCCCACACTAGAATTGATGTCTACCTCGCATCACCGTTTCCTCTTGATAAATTTATCCTGACGATAAATTGTGCCCACATATCGGCCTTAAAAAAAACTAAAGCAGCATGGTAATCCAAGCGAGGGCAGTCAAGTCCGCGCGTATCTGTTAATTATTCCTAGGAGCAGTTTCTCCGGGAAGAATTGCATCGAGTGGAGCTGGCGCGCTCGCCGCCCAGAAGGAGAAAAAAGGCAGAATTTGCCAAGTAATTTTGCGTACTAGCCAGGCCCTCTATGCACGTTTATTTATTAACGCATATAGTGCGGGGCGCGAACCTCTTTAAATCACGCTCATCCCCCGGAGAGCACCCGGCTCTTTAATATTTATTAATCTTGTTCCCGCTGACCAGCACGAGTATCCCGGCATCCCTCATACTTCCTCAGCGAGCAGTCTATTCGAAATGCGGTGGGTTGCACCACTCGCACCTTTAAATCACCACCAACTTAATAACTAATAATTGCACCAACTCGCCACAATTACTGGCATGCAAACCGGTATGAGTGAAGTTCCTTCCTAGCATACATATATACTAGACTTGCCGCCACTTCTCCAAGCGGGCTGGAATCACCGGAAACTCCCGTTCCCAGCACGAGTCTCCGGCCGGTTTGAGAGGGAGCGAGCGAGCGAGCGAGCGAGAGAGCGTAGTCTGTGTCGGGTGTGTGCCCGTAAATACTTGGGCATTAAAGTAACACAGGGCTAATCAAGGTATTCTCGCCCGCATTGGGAAGCTGGCGGGCGAGAGAGCCACCGCTTCTATCAGGTTTACTAGTTCTCCGGGAGTCCGTTAAACTGTGCGCGGCGAGTAACACCGACAGCAGTCGGGAGAGAGTGACAATATTTCCGCGGGAGTATGCGAGAGCGGATACACCCTATCGGGGGCAGTTTGCACGTCAAAGTTTACCAAAGGTTCCTCGGGTGCCGCTGCACCGAACCTTCCTCGATCTCTCTGTATATTATACGCCCACTCAGCCCGAGAGAGCAAAAGAGAGAGAGAGAGAGAGGGAGCGGGCAACAGCGGGACTCTGTTGGTATTGTGTGTGCACGTGTGTAAGGGAGCGTATCGAGTGCGCGCGAGTTTCACGCGACCATGCACACGGATATATATCGATGTGTACTTCGAGAGAGACACGCGGATACTTGGCCGCCGGTACCGGCGGTGCAGCTATGAAGGCCGCGCATTTACGTGTGGCCACGTACAGAGTGAAAGGGTGGGCGAGAGAAAGAGAGAGAGAAAGGGAGAGAGACAGACAGGGTGAATGCGGGAGAGCGAGAAAGAGAAAGAGATGGAGGGTGCCGGCGTATGCGGCTGGAACGGGGTGAACCAAGGCGAACGCATTAGGGGCGGGTGATTGTAATTTCACACATGACGTAACGCACCCTCTACCCCCTTTGCTCTCGCTGGCACTCCGCTTCCGCAGAGCACTCTGCGCGCCTCCACCTACGAACACCGCACTTCGCTTTCGCAGCTTTGCCCTACCTACGCGTGTATATCTTGCCCACACTCAACCCCCAACCCTCTCTCTCGCTCTCTCACTCTCTCTGCCTCAACAATCCACTGGCTCTTCCTTCGCATCCCAGAGTCGTCCACCCCTTTCTTGCCTCGTTCTCCTGTCAGCCAACATCACCGCGCGCTCTTAATACGCGCTCTTTCTGCCTGCCACTGACTTTTCAGCATCCATTCCCGATCCTTGCCACCGGCCCGCGACCACCGACCGAATTGATGCTTCTGCGATGATTAAAATTTGTTGAACACTTCTCAAAAAGAGAGATAAAAGCCAGCACTCCACTTGTTTTGTACAATTCTTGCTTAGATCCTTTCTTATCGCAATTTTGGTGATATATACAGGTATACACGTGAGAGAGCATTCCTAATTCTCAACAGCCGCCTACGGAGTTTTATATTCGCGCGTACTCCGAATTCCCTGGATTCTCGAAAGTTCACACGATTTTTTGCTCAGGCTCGAGTAATAACGCGCGCGCTCCTCTGCTACCAATAGGGAAAACGAAATCGATGAATATTCCGAGGAGCCCGAGAAGAAACTCACATCGCTCGATCCAGAAGTTGAACTGCCAGCAGGAGAACATTTTCCTCGGGCCTCCCCGATAACGTTAAACATTAAGAGACGTAATTACCGGCATTCGCGGGCCTAGTTATGTAAGTTGGAAATCAAATAATTCGCCGGTACACCTGGACTTTCAGGCAAGATTACCTAAATCTTACGAGAGGCTCGTGGGATGAGGGTAGTTTTCGAGGCTGCAGTCTAAGAAGTTAGTGCATTAAGGGCAGCTCCCTTTCCAGGGATTATTGAATATTCCTTTAATTAAATGCACTTTATCTTCGCCATACCTTTCACCAATTAATTCCTACGCGGACTCCTTTGCATAAGTTGGATGGTAAGTACGCCGCTGTCCGTGCAGTCTGTTGGCTGTTCAGCATTCAACGGGAGCAGCTTTCTTTCTGCATAACTACTGCGGCCAATGCAGCCTCCTCTCTGGCTGCCCTTCGGCTAAACTTAAAATATTCACAAGGACCATCACTACGTCTTCGGTACATGAAACATTTCTCACTCCCGTTCCTCTCCTTCACTATCTCATATACACGCATACGGCCGCGCACTCTTTTCCATTCTTTCGGTCTTATGGAAGCCGGAAACTACTGTTGTTAGTCGTGAAGAGAGAGAATACAGACAGAAGGTAGATTTGGAAAAAAAGGCCGAGTGAAAGAGAGTGCCAGGTGTAGCGGCTGGCAGCGAGAGCGGCGGCGTGGTGGCGTAGAAGGGAATGGTGTCTTATCAAAAATTAAAATTTCATTCGAGCAGAGCTGCCTTCCCTGGCTCGATCTTCGGAGCCGCTTTCCAGCCGCCGCCGACGGAGAGGCGAGAGTAGTCTCGCGGCAAACTGCGAAGGGGGTAAACTCTAATCGCGGGAAATTAACTCTCCCAACCCTCCACTGTCTTCGCAAAACTTTCGACGACCTGTCGTTCCGACTCTACTCTTCCCTTTCCACTTCTCCCAAATATGCACTACGATGCGCCTATTCGCCGAGGGATCAGTATCTTCGCCATGTGTTTCGGTGAACAGCGGAGTAGTTGGTGGTAACAGTGTTCGGCGAGTGCAAGGTCTCGATAAGACCACAGAGCCGAGATCGATCAGCAAACACGGTGATCGTCGCGTGCGGTAATTGAACAGTCGTGGCTCGAATCGGTCCAGATATGAACAGTGCAACTGGAGCACGAAGCCAATCGTACTTTTCACCGGCGACTCGATGGAGTGAGCTGGCTATTATACCGGAAAGTCATTATCCTCCCTCGCCCTCCCAGAGGAACTTCGCCGAGGACAATTTCATAAGTAATAAATCCCCTTCGAGTACAAGCGCGCTGGAGACTTATTCATTTGCAGATCTGCAGGAGCCGATCTGCAAATGAATAAGGAACAACGCTTCAACATTACAAAAGCAGTTTGCACTTAACTACCTTTAATTGTACTTTATCCTTGTTTACTTAATACTTAGTTCATCAGGGGTCTGTACGAGTTTCTCAGCCGGCAAGCGTCCGACTGTACCTTTAACCCTATTCAGAGTTCTGACTCGTGAGTATTTTCGTTCTATCGCCAAAGTAATATACACTACATGCTTCACCACAACTGCGCCGCATTCAGTTTTACCATCCATTGGAGGGCAGCTTTTGCGAGTGCGCTGTTAGCAAAGCAGCGGTGACGCCACAGGATAAAAAATACGAGGGTGCGAGCGAACAAAGAAAAAATCCCACGCTCTTCCGAGAATTTTTCTGTTGGTGGCCGAGCGGATTCACACGGGCGGACACGAACATGGCATCACGCGCGCCGTTGGTATGAAGTGTGCAAGCGGGAATGGGAGAGTGGCGCAGAGAGCGAGACAAACGAGGGTTGAATGGCCGTTTGCAAAATTATTGGGTAGAAAGAGGGAAATCGGGGGCAATCCGCGCGCGGCTAGCCGCAAATGCCGAACACACACATTCGTATATCGGACGATCTCCCTCTCCCTCTCTCTTTCCCTCTCCCTCTCCCTCTCTCTTTCCCTCTCGCTCCAACTTACTCGCTAACTTACTCACCCCTCTCTATTCTCCTCTCGCGCGTTTATTCGCGCTGCCCTGCTTGCTTCTCTCACCCTTGGCTTCTCTCCTCTTTGCCCTCGGCGCCGTCCTTTCCTCTTGCCGCGTCAAGCTTTCCTTCTCTTGACCCCCGCTCATCGGGAATCATTGCTTCGCCGCCAATTGTCAGTCTGCGTCCCCAATTGACTCGGCCGCAAATGCCTTTCTCCCTTGGATTCTACGGGAGAGCAATCTAACTGTGGAATATCTTCACGATTCAGCCCCATCTGCATATAATATGTACAGAATACATGTATTTGGTAATTGAGAATTGTCCCATGCATTGTGCACTGCTAAAAGTGCAGATAGTTATACTGTTTATAGTCTGTATATATCTTACCTTTATAACGATCCACTCGTTTTCGAAAGAACGGCAAGAGGAGATATAGTTGTAGAGGGATATTTTTATTTCATAAATTACTGGCGACCTGTTGTAGTGCTGGTGCGGCTCGGTGCGGCTTGGCTCAGCATGTTTCACATCGTTTCTCTTTAATACCACGCTTTTTCTGACAGCTCGTCCGGTTTGCTCACTCGCTCGAGCTCGAACTCGATTTTCCACCCCTCATCACTCGCCCGTCCCTCTCCGGCTTACCCGCTCTCCCTCCCACTCTCTCGCTCTCTCTCGGACGCGCGCGGTTTCTGCTCATCGGAAATCATTCCTGCGCCGCCGATTGTCAAGCGCCGCGCTACGTCGCATTGGCTGCGACCCAATACAACCAGGCTGCTGCTCCTGCCGATTCTCGGCGGGCACAATCGCATTATCCGGATTGTCCGGAAATCCGCTTGATCGAGACAATCGATGGAAGCCGTGGACCAGGCTAGCTGGCATGGAAGATCGAAGGCGAGGCTGAATCGAGAGCCACAGCCGCGCGCGGCTGCAGGCCGAGAGATTAATCACCTCAGGAACTTTCGAACAGAAGCCTCGCGGCCCTTACTATTCAAAGGACGAGGCCGTTCAATAGTTTCATTATCAGCCTAATAATTGCAACTGGGGAACAGGCCGGACTGTATTCCGAACAAAAGTGCGCCTGGCATTGAGGCCGAGCGAATCGGAACCATTGGAAAGTCAAACCCTCAGTGATTTGTTGAAAATGTACAGTTTTTTAACAATAGTCGCATCTCTGCTGTATCGTTTCATATTTTGGCAGAATTTCGAGAGTTTCCCGAGTTCTTTGAATACTTTTGTTTGCCTGTTTTCTCTCTCATGGCACGACTAGCCTCGTTGTTTCTCCAATTTAGTTTTCCCCAGCGGCGACGCTCCTGGGGAAGAACGGGTTGAAATTTCGGCCGCAAAATATGCTTTTTTCGGAAGCTCCTCTCCCATGGCAAGCGCATACGCGTGCCCATGTCGGATTATCATCAATTTGTTCGTGGGTAATCTCCATATGAAATGTAGCCCCAGGAGTTTTTACACGGATTATGTATACCTATCGTCGAGTTCATCTAACCGTATTTGATGAGAGAGTAATGCCTTTATGCATTATGAATGCCGAGCAGATGCACACCGCGCGTTCGATTCACCCACTTTACACAATGCATGCGCAAATCCTCCCCTGAACTCTTCTGATAACCATTCGGATCGAATGCGATGCGCCAAAGAATTAACTGCTCGTACAAATCCCCCAAGCTTGTTATTCGTGATAGCCTAATGAAATTGGTCACTGAAAAAAAGGACATTCAATTCGAAACACTTTAGTTTCATGGAGGAGTTAGTAAAGATGAATGATGAAAAAATTGGAGTGAAACCTGGGATGCGGGGATATATATTTGGGGGGGAATTCGTTGGTAGATGTTCGGCGAGAATTCCTGGTGGCCGATGGGGAAGATAACTCGTCCCTGAAGTGCAGTAACCTCGGCAGAAGAGTCTCGGGGCCCTCGGCTGCATTGCACGAAGGTCTTATGACCCGTGCAAAATGAATGCATCCCCTCGCAGGTTGCAGCATCCTTTTCATCCCCCGGCCGCTTGCCGCGGAGTTCGCTGCCCGGCATTCAGCCACCTGCTAAATCGAGCGTGCTTGTAAAACGAAATACGGAATCTCATTTGAACCTTGAGGCCGCATCGCATCGGCCTCGCTACTCTCCGCCGCTCTTTTTTCTTACTTATCGCTTCATTCCTCTCGAAATACAGAGCGGCGGAGGCGGCGGCGGCTGGAGAAAAAATTATTTGCATACAGATTACACTCTCGTATTTGCTTATCCCCCCTTCTCTATCTCGCTCTCGGTTAAATAGAACGCTCGACACCCTCTCTCGACTGGCACCGAATAGCCGAGATGAATTGAGGTCAAATCCCCTGACATTCTCAATTAGCCGTGACACCGCAGGGATGACAGTCTTTATGAGCGCGAGGGAAAAAAGAAACGTACAAAAATATCAGCGAATGAAACAGCGAGAAGGCGGTGAACCTGTTATTTACAATTAATCCAGCACCGGGGCTTTAATGGAATCATGAAAATGGAATGGACTTTTTCGAAGCTTTCAATTACGCTTGCGCCGGTAAACAGAAAATAATAAAGCTTTATAGAGTGAGAGCGCGCGGCCGAGGGAAATATTGGCGAATAAAAGTGCTCGGTGAACGAGGGAGCAAATATGTTAGCGGTAGCACGGTACAGGGACGAGGGCGGTAGTTTCGCCGGCTTCAAATGTGGAAAGCATCCCCCTCGATGAGCCGATGCGGTTACCCAGTTCCTTCTCTCTCGGCCGTCGCTCCTCCCTCTCGCTCTAACCACCGACGCCTCGCTGCCTTTTCCCTGCCACTACTTACGTATCCCGAACAGGTTACAAACGACAGCCACGGTATTACAACCAGCAAATTACACCCCCTGTCTCTCTGCTGCCACGCGAATGTGCGGGCCCCAAGACTGTTGGATTACACCCCTGACTGCGAGAGCTTCCACCAGAACGCCTTCCTTCCTTCCTTCCTTCCTTCCGTCCTTCCTTCCTTCCTTCCTTCCTACCTTCCTACCATCCTTCCTACCTACCCTCCGACCTCGAAAGCGAAACGATCTGGGTTTCCGGGATAAATTAGAGAGAAGAATATTAACTGCCGTTAGCCAGACAATCATTCGGGCCAAATAATGGAGAGGAGACCGCGATTAACTATCGAGAACTCTAGAGATTCATTAAAACCCTCGTGATTAACGCAAGTGTCGGCGCACAATTCTCCAGTCTAATTTTATTCGGGCTATATCAATGCTGAAAGGAAAGTCATATGTAAAGGAGGGGTGAGAGGCGGATAACCCCTGGAGGAGGGTAAATGTCATAATACCGAGGCGAGGGTGAGCAGCCGTTTCATAAATTACAATATTCATAGACCACCCTCGCGTCATTTGGGTAAATGTGCCTTAACGACGCAGGAAGCGCCGAATGCTCCTACTGAAATTAATACCGCGGATTTGCCAAACGATAAGTTAGTGTTGGCCGACCAGCTTTTTAATTGTTCCGGCAGCGTCATCGGTACACGTTTCCCGTTCAGCTGGCCTAACGAGATCACACTGAGCTACTTTAACCCAGGGAAAGCTACTTAATTTAATGCAGCACAGTGGAGACCATAAAGGAACCACCAATGCGGTGCACAGAGGACATTGAGGTTACCATGAAATTTCCCAAGCAGCCGCAGAGCTACACGACATTAGAGGAAAGTTGCGCCGCTGGAGAATCACCTCTCGTTGGGCGCGACGGTACCCGAAACTTTTTGGCGTAACCCTGTACTGCGATTTAATTTTCCCTAATTATCCTTGGTCGAATATTTGCTGGCGGCGGTAGCGGTCTGCCCGGCTCTCGCACCGATTCTTGCCATCTTTTCGGTAGCAATAATGCGGCACAAAGGCCTCCGGTATTAAGGTGGCCCGTTAATTAATTTATACCGGGGCGTCCGGGATTACCGTGCCCACTGTCGATTTCACTCTCGCCAGACTACGAGGCGGCAATGTTCCCAGATCAAATAAAGCGCGCCCAGGACCTCCACTTTCATCTGGGATATCGGGGTGATCGAGGGCGATAACGTAAATAAGAAATTAGCCAGACTCGAAGATCTCTCCGCCCTCGGCAATTACCGGGGTAGTTTCGCCGAAATGCCGGCGCGCCGGAGAATGATACGCGTGAACCGAAACACCGAGAGAACCGAAATGAAAGTAGAGAGAAAGAGAGTGAGGGACAGGAGGATGTGCAGGGCAAGAGGAATAAGGCTTTTCTGAGCGATTTTGAGGACGGCTCTGCATTATTAAAGAGAAGGTCGCCGCGTCCCAGCCAGCCTCGAGCACATCTACCTTTACTCTAACACGATTTCCAGGTACATACGCAGATATAAAGAGTCCGACATGTGTACCCAGAGCAGAGGGGTCACGGAAACTTCTTGAGACGCGAGTGTTACTTTTTACGAGTGTTAGACCCCGGAGACATGTCGTATCCGAGCTACACATTCGTGGGATACTTCATATTTCATGGCCTGTTGCCCTCCAGTTGCGCGACTATGACAGTTTACTTCTTCTTGCAAGTCGTAGTCGGACTTTCGAGTGAAAATAAATACCGCCTCTATTCACGGCGATGATCTTCTACAAATTTTCTTGAATATACTAATTGGGACTCGTTTAATCACAGCTCTTTACAGTAAATATTGATTTAATACTACCAGAATGCACCAGTGGTACGTGAACACATAAAATACTTGAAAGGAGTGTCGCGTAAAACTGGGTGAAACTGAGAAGTAGTGGGTTAGCATTATTGGCGAGTGATTGAGCTGTCTCAGCATTGCAAGCCCAACAGATGAGCCAAGCAACTTTAAAGAGGAAATGAAGCACCCTTGTACAATGCGCTTTTTATGGTACTTACTTTCACTAGCTCGCCCTGGAGAATTATGAGATAATTTAAAGGGGGGGACATTAGATCGGTAACGGAAGGGAGCACTAAGAAAACAGGTGCATATTCAATATTAATTATTTATTACATACAAGCATTTTTACAATATGAAGTGTTTTTAGACAGGGTCGATGATGTTTAACATTCTCAGTGGTTTCATGTTTAGAAATGTTCCTTCATACTCTAATGGGATTATTATTATCGTCATTATCGTTAATAAGAATATTATTTCTTGTTCTTCATCGTTTCGTTATTATCATTACCATGATTACGTGTTCCTATAGAGTAGGTTTTAGTTCGATCGAATGGGGTGGCTCGAATAAATAAATGTGACATTAGTCTAATCAACTTTCGCTCCGCGTAGCAGCACAGTAGTGACACACATGCTGGGCAAAGATAATCTCGTCTCCTTCAAAGTCGTCGTTGGTACGTATATATTGGGGCGATCAGGTTTAAGATTTTTGTTTATCGGACCAGGACTATATGCGCGTTCGGAAAGCTTAGGCGACTATAATGTCGTAAAGCGGCATCAGTACAATCGTGTACAATAATCCTCTTTTAATAAAAATACACATTCATTATCGCTGAGACACACTGAACTTGGGATACTTTAGTAGCGAGGGTTCTCGACGATATAAAACATCACTGTATCGTTACTAATATCTAGAATGGAGGAGCGAGTCAGCAGAACACTGTGAATTTACAGATATGGAAACAAGTATCATGCAATGCACAATTGTTGAAACACGCAGGGGAGATTAAAAGAGGGTGATTCTTGGATTGAGTTGGGGCATACATGTAGGGTGAAACTATCAGTATGTGTACAAAATTATTTATCGGTCGCGGATACTCGAACATCGGGTCAATAGGAGGCGGGGGGGTAACATCAGTAGTTCCTGTTGCACGGAATCTCAGAAGTTCGACAGTGCATGCTGATAAAGTCTATTGCACGACCATATGCCACAGTGACAACAAATAATCCATGTCTCAAACATCAATTACAATGCTAGCATAAAAGTAGACATTGAAACGATCGCGCCCTAGTCTCGCGATGGTATAAGACCATTTGCGATAATTAGCCACTGATGGGCAAAAGTACTGTCACTCGCTAGTTATCAATGCTAGTTTGATCATTGTTAAACATCTGGCGAGGCGGAAACGCGTGTCGCTATTATACGATGCATCATACTGTCCTGTTGCCGTTGGACTGTAGTAACTAAACTTCTGACACCTTATCGCTATCGATATCGAAAGTTCATCAAGAAAAGTTCCGTTCAAAAATAATACAATGCTAGTGCTAAACGCGTTATACTTCGCAAAGTCGCGCAGAGGCTATTTCACAAAGCAATCAACGGTCAGTGTCGTAATGTTCGTCATTGTCCGTACAGTCCGTACAGTGTCACATCATCACAGCTAGAAAATTTGTTAGTTTCAGGAAAGTATAATGTGTAATACAATCAGACGTCTAATCGATATCTAAAATACCAATATCAAGAGTGATTTCTAGAAAAAAAAAAACAAAAAAGAAATACGTTAAAAAACAGTAAAATTGCTTGACTAGTGAGCGCACGCCCCAAAAGTGTAGTATGGAAGAAATGTTTTTACATCATATCCGCACATGTTCTTATTAGATATGATTACACGTAGCTTCTTTTTCTATCCTCGAATTCTATAAAGTAGTAGTATACTATTCCTCTTAGAACTAAGGGCATCTCGATCGGCGGAGCTTATCTCCTACGTCATTTTGGCAGACGCAATTACACCGAATGCTCTGACCAATTGCCGTATGTCAATCCTGTATTCGTCAAGCCGTTTTACGGAGTCACACGTATCCACAAATGACTAATGCATTGTGCACGTACAGTTTGCACGATCGCGTTACTCTTATCATTTACCATTATTCTCCGTCCAAGTGGTACATTCGAAAAGTCAAAACAATTAAAATAAGGGCGACAAACGCCCTTTTCCCAAAAAGAAAATATATACGCGTATTTGAAAACAATATGTTAAAAACAGGCCTTATTATTCCCTTCAAAGGTCCTCTAAGATATTAGATCCATTATCTAATAGCGTTCTAAAAACAGACCGAGTGTGTCCATCTGCTGTTGCATAATATTATTAATTAACATTATATATTATTTTACATTTCTCATGACAACGTTCAAGGACAGGATAGTCTCTTTTGACGTAGTGCCCTCATTCTTTTCTCTACGTAGGTCTCCATTTTTCTACACATACATCGATAGCGCTTATTTACATTATCGTAAATGACGTCACTTCAAATATACCGGGTTGCTTGCCGCAAGCAACTTGGTATTTTATTCCGATCGGTCTTCATCCTCTTTCACCAGAGTATTTCGTGCGCGCATTAGGACAAAAGATCTGCGGATTCACACAACACGGTTACAGCACCCGAGGAAAAGCCGTGGCCAATTAACTCCGAATAAAAGTAACATCTACATTAGTTAAGCTCACGCCTGGAACGTACCTGGTACTGGACTGTTATCCTGCGGTTTGTTGTTTATATAAGGATCCTGGAACGGATTGACATTGGCGTTAGCAGCAGAGGGCATATACGCAGTGCCCATGGGAGTAAAAGGCATAGCTGCTGGGTTTAGATTTGAGTTGAGGGTGTCCTCGTTCGCCAAATTGGGTGTCAGTTGAAGGATTGGACCACTACTGCTATTACTGAGTGTGTCGAATTCCGTAAGGTCTAACAGGTTGTTCGTCACGTTGTTTTGTTTGCTATAAAATCAGCCAAAAGAAACAATAAAAACACTAAAGAATAGGCGTATACTAAAGTACTACGAGTTCGGCATTGTCTGAACGCTAATTTATCATTACGAAACTAGTTCGGCTAAGCCAAAATCGCAAATAAGTCAGTAACGTACCTCGCAAACGTTAACTATCTCAACTATGTAGCTAAAAGTAGGCTCGTCAAACTCAGTAGAATTGTATAACAGTACTAGGTTCGAACTCTAATACGTGTTAGTAACAATACAAGAAATGCACATGGGAAGGCTAACTTTGCTTCCAGTTTGGCACCGACTTTACGTAACTCTGAACAGAGACCCCCTTTCAAAGTTAAAGTCGGCTTTTTAAAAAACGTTGCAAAGCGATTTCATGTATACAGTTCTTGGGCAGCTACTTTAAGGCTTAAAGCAGCTAGTCGAAAGCGCTTCACCGTATCTTTCATTGCATAATCCAGCGATATAGTATAGAGCTTGTAATTCTGTATGTGTATATAACACTATCGTGTGTATTAACTATCTTTCACTGGCACGTGCTAACATATAGATTATAAAGTATATTTCGCCTTTTGTGTATTTCCGTTCGTAGATTACATATACCGAATAATATTCGTACCCTATATTTCGGTAAACGTTACTTTCTAGAAGGCTCGTCGAGTCATTAACGTGAAACATCTTCGTACAACGTCAAAATAATGTATAGACGAGTGAAGGTAGAGAGTACATAGCAAAAGTAGACAGTTAAGTTGACATATACAGCTGGATTGTATACAACAGAAACAAACAACATGTACAAAGTAGTGCAAAGGAATCAACAGGCCACACCATATTCAATACAATAATTAATGACATGCATTAATAACAAGACACCTTCGGCAGCGGGTAAAACTCTTATCAGCACTGCACGAAAGACACGTCTAATGGGCTTGAGTGGCGGCTAATTGGGGGAAATATACAAAGAAAGTTCAGCAAAGATGAAGTTGATTGGGTTGTCTTTAACATCTATTAGCAGTACTCTTTCAATGACCACCATCTTTGCCGAGCTTGCATCATGAAATTACAACCCAAAAGTATTCGATGAGTTTTCAGATTTATATGTACTATTCATCTCTCTTTACATTATGTACACTGACTTTATTGTGGATTAATTCATATTTAACGCTAGACATATAGCTCTGTTAGTCATTTAACACATCCACGCTTGATTTCATATTACATTATTGGTTTATGTCGTTAACGTAATTCTAAAAAGGGTTGGCATACATATTAAATAAATTTGTTTGCATTTCTTTTCATAAGCCTACCTAAAAATAGTATATTCATAACGGATACGCAATTAAATATAAATTATAAAATATATATATGTATATATAAGTATAATAGATAGTATAATATACAGCATCACACCTTTCATTTCGTATTTCAGCGTTTCTATAGTAGTATATAATTTTATTATTAATTATTATTAGTTAACGGAATAATCGTGCAGCTAAGGAAACCTCTCGTAATGACAAGAATTACCATTCTTATACTCGTCAACCCTTGCTCTGACTACTTTTGCAATGTACAATATTTGTGTATATTCAGTTAGTAACGTTGCTTGTATAAAGCAGATGTACGTGTGTGCTAAATTAGTTTTAATAGGCAGTTCCAATGTTCCTTTTTCCTCGCGAGGGAAAAATAAACTCTATTATTCGATAACTGTAGATATATATATTGGGTCGTGTAATACCTTTCGAACAGAATTCTATTAACCAGAAAAAAGGCATTAGATTTACTTTCGTTAATATCGCAATTAATCATCGTGCTTATGGCAGTTTTATTAAAGTCGAGTAATATTTTCGCGAGCAAATGTTTACCTGTAACACTTCTAAAAGAGGAACGCGAACATGCACAGTATTTGTAATGTCTAAATATGCGTGACTTAGAAATTCGACATTCTTACAGTAATCGCGGATGTGAAAAAAATATAATAGCCTAATAATCAACGTAATGGTCAATACGGAAAACGTATCTTTAACACGTTGTATTCTTACTTTACATCCTCCCGAAAACGGTGTCCATTTTAGTGATATCCACCCTGTTTCAGACACTGATGTTAACCATTTGTTAAAGTCGCGAGATTCCGGAAGTATTGTAAAAATAGAAGAATATAACACAACGATGTTCTTTGTTTAATTAAGAAAATGACGTTTGCAATATGTACGGTCAGAAATGTGCACGGTATTTTGCAAGTTATAACGACAAATGGTTTCACGAACAAATGACTAGAATAGCGTGTCCGCTTGGAAGCGGTGGACATCTGGTAGGGAAGGAGAGCTTTTAAAGTGTGTCGTATTTTTACGAGTGCTTAGTGGAAGGTGTTTACTGGCGCCTTCCTAGAGTCGGATAATACAGGTGCACACAGACATTATTCCTTTTGTAATTTTTTTCTTAGCATCTTCGCTCTTACCTTGTTAATAGCATCGGTTTATATTTTTACACGTATAGATATTGGCTAGTATTGTGCAATCATTCGTGTTGTGAAAATTGATAGTGATGTGACCAAAGCGTTATATATTTAACCAGAATGTACTGCTCAAAACACAATTCGTTATATTAAATTACTATTTGATGAAATCATAAATATTATGTACAATTATAAACCGGCGTAATGCGTGACGATTGCGAAAAGAATCCTAATTATCTTATACTCTTCGGTTAGTTGGAACTATTAGAATTCATGAAAAAATACAGATTCATGTACTAATGCCTCTACATTATGCTGAAAGCGTTTCAAATCTTATACTGACGACCTTTGAAAGCGAAGTTCGATCGGAAAAAAAGAAGAAGGAATTCATGAAATTGATTAAGCATACTATACCACGGCAAGCCCCGCATGAGCACTGACATAACGTTATTGTCAGATGGTATAAAAGAATCAAACTCACGATTTTCTGAGACACCAACCGACATAATGAATCAACTTCTGCTTATGATGTCTAAGGTTATATCCTGTACTTCTCCGAATTGATTAGTAAATATTAACGAATAACTTGTATAATAGTGTAAAGATTCTCACAAATCCTTGACTTCTAATACTTACACAGTGGCATTGTCCAGTGCAATTGATTGACTGTTGATACCGTTCCCGTGATTTGTGTGATGACCGTTCAATCCTCCTTCCACGTTACCCTGATTATTATCCAATACAATTTTATTCTCGTTAATGCCGTTTCTATGCGTGCCATTGTGCACAATGTCAGGAGTTGTATTGTTCTCGGTATGATGGGCCCGCTGCTCTTCATTAATAAACTGTTGGTTCGAATCCATGATTAGGCTGGACGTCATCACGTCCTCAACCTTACTACCCGAGGTGGGCTTATTTTCCTCGCTAGGACGGTCCTCTTTCAGTTTATCACCGTCACCGCCCTCACCCTACAATGAGAAAATGTGTTCCGCATAAATCGATGATAATCATAAACTTCTACCTTCACGATCATTGGCTATCCTGGTGAACGTACCTTAGTAGGTGTGTTGGCTTGATTTGCCCCCCGAGTCCGGGTCATGATTGCCGCGACTCGTTTACGCCTAGCGAGCCTCTCTTCCTCCTCCTTTTTAAGGCGTTCGGCCATTTCAATCCGTTGTCTGGAGGGAAATAAGTAATTTCACAGTTAGAATCGGAGTTATATTTCCTCCACTTAAGCTGATTTACCACGCTATGCAGATGCTGACCTTTCTGCCTCCTCTCTAGCTTTACGTTCAGCCTCCTCCTTTTCATGCTTTTGACGGGCTTCTTCCTCCCTTCGTCTCCTATCCTCCTCCTCGCGGCGTGTCGCTTCCTCAATTGCCAATCTCAGTCTCTGTTCCTCGGCTTCTCTTGCCTCCTTAGCCAAACGAAGAGATTCCTCTTCGAGGCGCCGTTGCTCCTCTTCCTCCGCGCGTAACCTCTCTGCCTCTAACCGTGCTTCTTCCGCCTGGGGAACAATTCGAAATTATATGTCCAATATATTTATTATCGGCATGGGGCCACGGAATTGCTAGCAGAACTACGTACCAATCTCTGCCGCTCAAGTTCAGCCTCTCGTTCAGCCTGCTCCCGTGCCAATCTTCTGCGCTCGGCTATAGCTGCCTTAGCTTCCTCTTCCGTGGTAATCCGGATTTTCGCGATCATCGAAGCTGTAAAATCGTTATGCTTCGTATCGATTCCAATATCCGCCAATTTCAGATTCACCATACCTGTCATATTGACTTGCTCCTCCTGATTGCTTTCAGGCTTTCCTTCGGACTCTGCTGATTTTTTCTCTTGCTTGCTGTCCTCGTCTTTCACGTTCTTCGACACTTCCTGTGCTGGAGCTCTCGAGAGATTTTCCTGAGAGATGCTGGTCTCATCGTTTGACTGCTTAGGAGCCGCCGGGGTGTCCGGCTCTTCAATGACTGGAGCTGTCTTCTTCGCTTCATCAGCAACGGGTTCTGCAGTACTTGTCTCTTCCTTCAGCTGAAGAAAGTAAAAGGGACCATTAAATACCATGATCCCTCTAGAACGATTTAAACGTGGTCTGCCAGAGTATAAGTCATTTACTTGTGCCTTCTCCGATCCCTGATCTTTCTTCTCTTCGTGCTTATCCTCGCACTTAATATCTTGAGCATCTTTCTCCTCGTTCTGCTTTATTATCTCTACGGCATTGTCGCGAATCAGCGGCGCGTTTTCAGCCCCCGGACTCTGTAAGGGTGTCGCCTTCGGTGTTATCCGCGGCGACGCTTTACCATTCTTCACTAATTTGTCCGCCGGCTTCTTTATTTCCGTGGCCTTGGGCGTGGAAGGTTTCTTTGGAGTGCTATGGACCTTTGGCAGTGGTGGCTTCGAATCTTTCGTCGGTTTAGCGTCACCCACCAAATCTACGGCGAGAACATAACGTCTCCGTACCACTGCCAGACGTACCCCCCATGCCCTCTCATCGTACGCTCAGTATTTCAATGTGCAATCTCCCAAATCATATTCACGATACAAAAAAAAATATGAAAAAAATTGGATGGTATAGATTGTAACTGAATTAAATTATAGATATTTGAACTACGAATCAGAACAACAGGGTAATCTACTGTATGTACACGAGGTTCAACGCTCGTAATGTTGACGTTTTTTGGAGATATATCTAGCAAATTTTAAATGTTGCACAGGGACCTGCTCGCTTCAAGGGGAGTGATCGAGAGAGGAATGGGAATGAGAGAAAACCAATAAAAAAGAGGTAAAGTGCATGCTCACTGTGTCGTTCTGTGACTGTAACACCGGTACCGGCAATAGAAGCAGGTCGCGGTCGACGCGGGGCAGCCGTACGAGGACGCAGATTGACGTTACTGCTGCCCACACTGCTGGCGCTTTGCTGGCTCATGGAGCTGTGCGGTCGTGATGGGCTGTTCGGTGTCGCTTCTCCACTGCGGATACCTACGCGTACCCACCCAAGGTGAATATGTCTTCATTTCACGCATACTGCGCGCATTAGTCGCGCGCTTTACATTAAACAGATCTTGCCAAGGAATTGCTTTCGCGTGACACTCATTCTTCGTGGCACAAGCTCAAAGTCGCGAGAACCGATTTTGCATTTCTGCTGCTCTCCTTTCATTCAACGTTTCCCTCTATGGCAACTTAGATTTTGCGGCTTTGATTTAGGACGAACGCGCGGCCGAGCAATACAACTTCCTGACGAGATTTCTTTTTATCTAATCTCCCTCGACAACGATCCTTGCGATCCGTACTGTTGATTTTAGTGCTCTAGACGCAAACACTTAGGTAGAAAATCATAGACATAGCGGAATTAAAGGGGGGTGAGAAAAAGCACCGCCACCAAAGATGCACAAGTGCCGCTGCAGTGTGGTATATTATGAGGGTCAACTGAATGATAGGCTGAAATCAATCGGAACGAACTTATGTCACGCCAAGATCGTGAAATTAAACACAAGGGTAAGATTGAACGTAAAGGGTGAGAATAAAATATACAGCGAGAAATGTATTGCACACTAAATACACATATCATATACCTTCGTAGTCTGAGTAGTGGCTCGGTGTAACACATTAAGATATATGTATAAGAAGTATGGCTTACCCACCGTTAGAGCGTACCTCCACCCCTGGTATCGAAAAGCTCATGAGAACCATTGACTCTTAGTAGGAGCATGTTGTTAATCAATTCATTACACGTACATACAAAGTAGAGCGAACTATATTAAATCTCATGCAGAATCTCGTGAGAACGATCGTGAGAATCGAGTAACAAAAAAAAAAGAGAGTGATGCTGAACTAAGATGGCCTACAGATCACTTGTTAGTCTCTATCGAGAGAGTGTAAGCGATTAAGCGTGTTCGTGAACATTGCATCAACGAAACATAAAAGGGGCGCGTTCAAGTGATCGAATTCCACGGGGCCTCGTTATATTGATTCACAAATAGCTCCTGCGCGCATTCCAATCATGCAGATGTGCACCCAACTCAAGTCACGTTCACTCGCGGCCGATCATGTTACATTTCACACGGATATAACAGAGAGAACAAGACCGATCTGGTCTTAACAGACGTTAGAGAGGAGAGACGAGCGCACGACCAATTAGTGCGAAGCGGAAACCTGTGATTATGTTGTACCGTGAACAGTATCACTGCGCGGCAGCCAAGAGAAATGAAGGGAACAACACCTCTGGCGTGGGGCGTCTAATATATTTACATTCGAATGATCCTGAGGATATACATGTCGCCCCGAAGATGGGGCGACAGAGAGAAGCTGAGATGGTTGAGTTGAGTGCACAGGAACGACCTTACCTTGCTGCTGATGGTTCTGATGCTCGCGGGCTTTGCGACGGAGTCTCTCGGCCCTCGTTGCTCTCGGCACCGGAACCACACCCGGCAATGTACCCATGCTACGAGAGTTATCTGAGCGTTTGAGGCTCTTGCCTCCGGACGCAGCTAAATGTGACATGCTGCGGCTCATGCTAGAAGCGCTCAGAGGCTGCTGGGTCTGTCGCTCCGCCAGCGTGCTAAGTTCTGTCGGACGTTTCCTAGGCTGCGCTAGCTGGTCCAGCCTGGACATGGAGTAAGTCCTACCTGGCGAACGTGTGAAGGCCTTAGCACTGGAACTACGTCCTGTCGTCGGCGGCCCATCCCGCGGGGACGGTATCGTCGGCATCAGGTCGGTGCGTCTCCTGTTCACTCGAAGGTATACCGAACTAGGTGTTCCAGGTGTGCCGTCGCTATCTTCACCTGCAAAGAGTCTCCCTTAGAACAACTGCCTTTCGACACTACCATCCCCGAACGCGACACCAATTCAACTGTCATAATGCGCACGCATACATCCTCGGGACGACACATCAAGAGAGAGTAACACTAACTGCCCGATGGTGCGCGCAAGACGCGCGAATCTGGCATTCCCTCAGTGGCTACTTTTTGTCCAACTGTTCGCTCCTTCTCATGCTGTCGTGTGGAAGCGAGATACCGACGTCTATAGTGCGCTGTGATTCGTACGTCATTGCGAAAAGCACATTTACCGTGGGATCAACTAAGCAGTATTCATGCAAGATAACGCGGAGAATAAAGAAAAGGCGCTAGCCCTACGAATACTGGCGATAAATATGATAAATATCCTCGGAAACACCCACCCCATGCAGGCATGCATACACGGCAATATCGACCGGTGTAAGGATCAACTTACATTCAATCCTTCATCAAAAATCGTTTAAGCGAAATAAACTAAACTGTAAAACCATGATGCAAAATGGTGAATGACATGAGGGTGTAATTGTAATCCGAACGGAGAACTCGATTACTACATATGAAGGTTCATTTAAATACTATTTAGCCAATTACTGAGGCAGCTCCGCACTATCTGGTACTATCTTCAAAATGTATTCACCAATGGCTATAAAAGACACCGGCAAGATATACTCTAATGTTAGTTGGTATCCCAAGGAAATACACACACAGAAATATTAGTAGTGTTACTGGTCTACACTCGGGGGATAGCATCGAATGCACAGGACTAACTAATGGTATACATCGTGCGATATTGATCTGCGCTCAAAAGTACCGCATTACGCTCTCTCTCTCTCTCTCGCTTTCTCTCCCTCACACACAAGGCTTCCAACCGCCAACGAAAAGCTGTTAAAACTCCGATCTGGGAGTTGAGCTTTCGCCAGGATAGACCGGTCTCGTGGTCATCAATGTCGCACAATCTTCGAGGTAGGAGATAGGTTCGAGGGCGGGGGCGGGGGCGACGGAGGGGTGTTCCAAAGGGCGTTAGACGAGAGTGACATGCTTGCAGAGAGAATTTGAAGGAGCGAGTGCTAATGAACGAGAGACAGGGAGGAGTGAATGTGTGTGTGTGTATGCCGACAACTCATTCTGGGACAACAGAATAGAACAGAACAGAGAGGCGCAATCTCCCCCAATTGCAGGCTTCTGGAGATCAGGACTCACCACTGGCAGCCCGCTGAATCATCGGACGCCTAGTGTCGCTATCAGACTTATCATCGATGGCAAAGATGTCAGTTGTAGGAGGCAGAGAGAGGCTGGCTCTCTTATGTTTGGCAGGGGTTAAGGGAGGATCAGGGCTAGAATTCCAATTGAACACCTCGTACATGGACGAGGACATTCTCATATCTGCAAACAAACCATTCAACGCTGCAATATTAGGCACTTTTCAAGACAGACTCTCTTTTTTGGGGGGCTGGTCGGACTGAGGGTAGGGTAGCTGCGGCGGGTGATCAGGCTGTACCGATTCGGTGATACTATTAGCTTGAGTTAAACAGACATAGTTACTATTTGCGGGTTTCTTTTGAGTACATCTCGCTTTGTAGAGCCACCACCAGTAAGTTACAGATACAGTAGGCGGATGCAAGAGGATCTCATTACCACAGATACTATAGTACTTTCGGGAGCAAGATTAATCGACAAGTTACCATTACTCAGAGACATGGCTTTTCGCTACGAGTCGTATTGAGTCAGTTGCGATATCTGTACTTCTGAGAGTGATGTGTTCAAGTGAATGAGTATGAGGGTGCTGCTGTGTACACACGAAAAATGCGACTGTAACTCAAGTAAAGGTACCAGAAAAAATTAAAAATAAATAAAACAAGATAGATCTTCATTCAACGCTGGTCTCACCCGACAATCAAAAAACGGATTTTATCGAACGGAAAGGAATTCATACAGGCAAACGGGGATTGCTGAAAAGATGGTAAGAAATAATGAAATTAAATATGCAGAGTATTGACAGTCCATGCTGTTCATGGTGCAATTCGGTCTATCCAACATTTATCATGGCCTATGTGTACGCGTTTGTCTGTAGCCCGGCGAACGATCAAACGATTAATACTATTATGTATATATACACGTAGGAACATTTCCTTTTACCCTCCTATATCGGTGAGAGTCGACTGGCGCTGGTAAGTCAGCTGCTTTCGGTTGCGACGAAATAAACACAACGATCCTAAGTATCGTACGCAACAATCTACGAAAAACACCTGGCAGCGCAAGTTTTGCATCTCAAACCACGTGGAGCCGTCGAACAGTAGGCTCCAAAGTGGGACAGGCAAGAGAGCGGGAATGCAAATCTTCATTACTGTCGACGAACTTCTTCAAACGATGTGCATCCATGCTCACACACTGTGCGCATCGTACGCGCAAATGGTAACTACAGTAAAAGGGCTTAGACCAGACCAGACGTTCTGAATTGCAAGCACTTATCCGAGCAAGCATCGTATTGCGGGCAACCGGGACTGAGGAAACTGTTCCGCATCCCAGTTATACGTAATGCATAAGCGAAAAAATCTCTCTGGTCGAGTCTGATCTAAGAGACGCAGCGCCACCTTTTTCACTTAAAACATATTGCGAAAAAGGAAGCCTCCATCGCTGGCATCCAATATACTGGCGACACGACGACGCACAGGCTAACATGGAACGGGGACATTCGAACACCAATAGCACGACCAGCAAAATCTTACGCGAACTCCCGCACCTGGATGTCACTGGTGCCGGAGACCAGTCGCTGAGTGTGCTTTAAAGTTGTAGTAGACTAATAATATTATACATGCTCTTCCGGAGTAACCATAATAACCCGGGCGAAGTAGATCAGTAGAGATTTAGCGCGTAATGCCAATAAAAATTGGGAAAATAAAATGTGAATTTTGAAGACGTCGACTTGCCGATTGTGGCCCGGGCCCTTATTATACTCTCGTGGCTCGGCCTCATACTCACATTCTGCTTCCGGATGTACTTACGTTAGGAATGATCTTTCCCGTTTGAAGACTCGACACGTATGCTACTACCATATACACCTATCACACTACCCTTCCTTTCTCCGACGCATTTGCACGATGCCAATTTCTCGTTAACGCGATACTAAATCTGACATTACTAAAGAACAAGATTTAAAAGAGTCTTTTATCGTTTCACGCATCACTTCACTTCCAAGCCATATCGTTTCTGGTGCAGTGATTTTAGTTGCATGACCATAAAAACAGTGCAGGATCATCGCGTGCAAGAACTAGCTCGAGCGGAATGTGCATCGTGTAAACGCGATTCATTACTCGTGAGGATAGGTCTAAATGCTCTGCGAGGAGGAGAATAATACCGTCGTAGGTGCGAATGAACTCTGCGCGAACGATGATTATCGCAAGGTACGAGGGGGACTGGTTGACTCACCTTCGCCAGGTTTCCGGTCGAGACCACCAGCGGAAGTGGCGCGCTTCTTATTGCCATCGAGCTCCCTCTCGGAGGATCTCCTGGTCAAGGGTTGCGCGGCTGAGAACATCATCACGTTCGTGGTCGACGTGGCTCTACGTGTACCCCAGAAAGTGGAGCCACCGGTATCGGCTGGCTCCAACATTCTCGGTGTAGAGCTGCCGAACGCGAACACGATGTGTGATCTCTCGTTCTTCCTCTTGGCTTCGATGCGAGCCTCTCGCTCCTGATTCTTCCGGAGGATCGCTTCTCGTCTTTCCCTCTCCGCCTCGCATATTAACCGCTTCCTCTCCTCGACTTGATTTCGCCTGCAATGAAAGATTCCTCGTCGAGCTCGTGAAAAGTTGGCAAACTCCGTAACTCGGAATCCCGGGCCACCTGGTCTCTCTAGTCATTAATATAAATCTAAGTCTGAAAATCTAACGATGCGACATCAGCTGCTAAAACCCCGGCGGCGCGACGCAGCGCGTCTAACTTCACGAGTGTTTTATGCTGGTATCGTCAGTAATTTCCCGGGCTTCTCTGCCACGCTTTCCACTAGGTTCTTGTTAACCAGGTCAAACTTATAACCTCGTAAAGCGCATAATCTCATAACGCGCGTTTAAAACACATCGATATCGGGCCGCTCCGCTTTAAGAAGCGTGTGACCGCAGCTGCGACAGGAACAGACCGGCCGTTACGCGATTCGGCTACAAATTGAGGGGCCCGATTTACGTGGCACAAAGCAGGTATTAATCTCATGGTAATGACAGAGGGAGAAGAAAAGTTTCGGCAGTCACGTAATGCTGATTTTGGCACGAACCTGTCGTTGTCACGCGATCTGAGATCGTCGATACGCCTTCGTCGCTCCTCTTCCCGTTGTTCCCGGAAGCGTTGGGCCGCAAGGGCGTGCTGCCGCAGGTCTTCCAGCTTCCGCTGCCGCTCCTCGTTTTGTCTCTCGCGGACGAGCCTCGCCCTGTCCACGTCTTTCGCGCTTCCCGTCGACTCCCGTCCTGAGAACAAGTCGGTGTCGATCGATTAATCTTACCGATTGCTACGATCGGTTGCGCGACATCGACACCAAATAACAATCACAGACGGAAACTCATATTTGCATAGCTTGGGAGAAGAGGGCTTTCTTGAAGAGAGGTAGATGGGATTTCAGGGACGGATTGGAGATAAGAGCGAAGCACACAATGCGCAGGGATGGGAGTGATTTTCTGGGTAACAGGATAGTAGATTCGGCAATACCCTAGAATAATGCGATACCTTCATTTTCACTAGAACGATCGCCGTCAAGGGAGTCCTCGTCGTGGAAACTCCGGCGACGCCTCACATCTGTCGAAACAGAGCGAGAACATGTGCAAGTGCACGTGAGATTTGAGAGTACCAGGGAAATGGCTCGCACGATATCGATATAATTGCAAACATGCACCTGCGGATATTTAGCGTTTTGCGTAGACATTCTTCATGCGACATGCTACTACGGGGTTAAACTGCGAAAGCGCAAGCTTTATGGAAACTTATGCGGTCTGTTAGAAGCGGTGGTGAGAGTTATCCTAGTATGTGCTATGCCGTTTAGACGTTAGTCGTTAGTGACGTTTTCATGACAGGCATCTTAATGGGAGTTGTTCATTAACTGCAACTCCACCTATTTAGCAGAGTCTCAAGATACAGCGAACTAGTTCGCGTGCAACTGTTAGTCGAACTATAATCTATCCATTTTGTACCTGATTATGCCGCTCGCTCGCAGATGAATGCGTCTAATTGAAATTAATGCAAACGACAGGTTTTAGCCCCAGGTAAGCACTGCGAAACTGTGCCAACTTGAGACTAGTAAACATACGAGTTGCGTTATGCAAAACCACTCAAGCTCACACGCACAAACACACCCACACAAACGTATTGGAGCAGATTATTCGGGCAAGCAGAAACGCGAGACGAAATTGTATGCCCGAATGCGGTCATTTTCAATTCTCCCAGGGGATTACTATTAATAGGCAGTTGCACGTTATCTGCCACACGAAACTCCGTGCAAATGTTCGCAACGAGTTTGGCAAGGCGGCTTCAGCCTCCCTGTTATTTACCAGGTTGATTATTACCTGACGATTCGAATGATGCATCGTTACCTCCGATTTGGGCGAACCAGTGCATCGTTTGCTCTGCGAAAAATAAATTCGGACAGTCGTCCCCATCAGCGCCAAGTAATCGTTCATTTTCATATTATGCTGATTCTCTCTCTCTCTTTCTCTCCCTTTCCATCCCTCTGCCTCCCTCGACCGATACACGAATCTCATTAACGTTATTTGCGCATACATTTATGGTAATTGCGTTGCTGCGAACGTATAAAGTATAAATCCGATAAATAACACACGCAGTATGTCGATGCACTCGCAAATTGAAAGTATCCGATGGGATTGAAGGGAGTTCGATTGAAATTTCGTGCGGTCCTAATTGAAGCAGGAAGCAGCACGCGCGCGTATAGAACGATCGGATGAAAAGCGCGAGAGATAAATAAGAGAGGTGCTTCGTTTCCACAATTCCCGTTGGTTCTATGGGGTGCCCAATGGAAACTCCCTCACTGGGCGTGCAGAGCTTATCGTGACGCATTCGCAAGCTCCGAAGTGACGCTCGCTAATTGCGTTCCACCCCGTTGATTTTCGGCGGCGCCTCGCCGCTTCTCTCCCTCTGATCTGTTTTCATCGGGCATCCCGCTTCCCACGCTGAAGGAGCATCCCACCTGCCGATGCAGCTTCCGGCCGCTGATTGCAAATGTCGGAGAGTGAAAATCGTGGCAGCCGGAAAGGTGCCTGCCTGCCTGCCACGGCAATTGCTATGTCCGCGGGCCTCAAACGTCAATGGAGTAATTGAAATCGCCCAGTGAAATGCGGCTAGCAGTGATAACGAAACCGAAGAATTCTCCATCGAAATCTATGCACCATAAATCATCAGCATAGCCTCTCGCCTTCAACTTCGCCTAACTTTCACCTAATACTAATTGCAATCATAGAGAAACTAAGTTCCGTCATAGCACGCGAAGCACAGAGATCCCAAAGATTCTTGCTGGCATTTTCGCGAGCGGCCAACTATCACTCGGATCAGAGGCTGCCAAAGCTGGCACAGTTACGCAGCCAGTCGCAAATAATTACAATGAGCACAAAGTGAAATTCTTCAGCTCGAAAAATGGGCGAGATGAGAGGGAGCGGCACTGGAATTGCACCGCGAATTTATTGAATAAAAGTAAGCGGCTGTTCCGGCAACAGAGATAGGTACTAGCAATTCGATTATCGAGAAGACTCGATGGGCATCACCACTCGGATTTAATTGCGTTTCACAGGGCTTATTTCACGCCGCAGATTGCACAAACCGCTAGGAAGAAGGCCTGCACTCGATTCGCTTGGAACGTGCAACGTGCAAGAGCACTGCTGCTACGGGAGTGTCTATCGATGCCGTTTCCTGCTGGTGATTGCCAACGTCAGAGCGGGGAAAGAGTATATTCGCTGAAAGCGGGAGCTCTCGCTGATGGTAATTGGACGTCTCATTAGCAATGCGGATGCAAAATCGAATCGGGGGTGACGGGCGGTGCGCTCGGGAAGAAGGTGAGGAAAAAAAAGCGAGGGAAACCTCGCGTTGCGGCTAAATAAAAGCATCGCTGGAAACTTTCTAAAACGTCAGAGGGCCCGAAGAGGAAGGACGCTATCTCTAAAGATCGGTGGAGCTATCAAAAATGCAGATTCCAACTTAGAGGAGAACATGACGGTAAACGCCGCACTCAAGAGAACATCTTGACGTAATCGGGTACTCCACGGAGAATCGGACATTTACACGCCTAGAAACTTGGATGATTCAGAAAAACGTTCAGCCGGAAAAGACGGTCAGTGGTTTGGGAAGTCTGGAGATTGCGCAGTCGATAGCCGCGCATCCATGCAAAAACATTTTTTCGAGCGAGTTCTTCGGGGATGCCTCAAATTAAAGCGGTCTCCGATGACAATAGAAAAATGCGGCGGATTCCCCAGTGCTGCATATACATACACACGCTGGCTCCGTTAATCTGCCGGCGCGTGGAAGTGGGTCGGAAAACAATAGGAATTCCGCCTTTTCAACCGCTTTCGGAGGGCCGCCGGCTCGAATTGGAATTTTGCCGCGAAGAAACTCAATTGTGGAACGGGAACTTGGATCGCGATAGAGTTCTCATCGTTCTTAGAGTGTTCCCTTATCTCCATCGGGATGCTTCGCCGAAGGATCCTTCACCAGGAAAAGTCCCAGTGTCCTGGACTGATATGGATTCCTCTTTAACTAACGCACTCTCGGGATATTACTGGCTCGTGACCCTTTTTTACGATCACCAGGAAAGCTTATTCAGTCTTGGAGAATGTAGTTCGAGCGCTGTGTGTTTTAATTATTCGATGGCCGTCCACATTACCTATTTTCGCGGCATCGATCCGTCGGCACGAGTAGACTGTCTACTTGTCAGCCAAGAAGGTAAATAGGAGAGATACTCCCCTAGTTGCTATGCGTTCTCCAGTCGCTTGAAAACTGGGTCGAAAGCTAGGCGTTTGTCAAAAACAAATCGCTATGTAGTTACAGGCAAATAAACCCGACCTAGCTATTTGCTATCTCTTAAAGAGCACCGAACCCCTTATTGTTGTCCTCGCGCGACAAGGGGCTTCGCCCAAGCAGATTATTCTCATTGCGTCTATTCTCTAGAGTCAACTGGAGTCCGCCTTGATAATCTCCTTAAATAAAATTGTACCCTGATACGATAAAGAAAGCTCGTTGCTTGGCAAAAGATCTCGGCAAGAGAAGAGACTGGAGATTGAAAAATAAACATCGATTATCGATGTTAAGTGAATAAGGAAGCGAGAAGAGGGAACGGCTGCGTATTTCGAAGAGGGGAAAATTCATCAACACACAACGATTCTGCTAATCTGCCGTCACTCCAAAGTGGGTCGGAAAACAATAGGGATTCTCATTCTTGCCATCTATCTTGGTGAACCATTCCGGTCCTCGGCGGCTTTGTGTCAGTCTGTCCGTGTGTTTCCATCCTCGCAGCACTCCTCGTTCGCACTGTTCTCCACTCGAGCCACCCTGCTCTTCTTCCACCCTGCCACTCTATCTTCTTCAGATCGTCTTCCATCTTGGCGACGCTGTACTTCGCTACTTGCTCCTCGAATAATGCATAATCTCGAGTAGCTCTGGTCTACCGTTCGTGTAGGACTGGAGTGACAATGAAAGAGAGATCGAGGGAAGGCAGTGTCATCGAAGGACAAGTGTCCCCGGCGTTGATTCCACTCCAATGCCACGCCAATTGCATCCAAGTGCGATTCATCATCGGCATTCGATCGTATCGTATGATATCGCCCGTTACTCAAGATCAATTTCTCCCTGCTGGCAGCGCTCTGTCTTCGCCGGAGACATTTGCTCGCTCTCGCACACACGTAATCCACGTAACACAGCGAGCGTATCACCTTACGCGGTTTCTCGAGATTGCTATAGCCAGGTGAGACTCGGCCGCACAGTGGGTCGACATCATAAAATACTAGGCATTTGACAGAAAACATTTCTTTTCTTCCTAGTTATTATTATAAAGATAACAACGACTACAATCGCTTATGGCAATCGCAAAGGATAACTGCTCTGAAAAATTTCCGATGTGCTGACAATTTCAAGATCAGCATAAAATTTTCTGCATATTAATTAAGTTTATTATGTTCATTATATTTATAATAATTCTGTTTCCATTATATATAATGATGAAGTCAGAAAACGGCCTCTGTCGAATGTCTAATATTTGTATGATTTCAATCCACTCTTGGCCGATACTTTTATACAATAGCCGACACATTCCCATCAGCTAGCGAAGCATTGTATTATGCAGCTCGCAAGAATACCGTTCGACGTCTGCCAATGGAAATTGTTCCAAATTTTATTTCAATGCGGTACGCCGCCGGTACCCCCAGCTAGCGGCGAACGGCATCGGGCTTCGGCGAACAATTGCGCGCCTGTCTGACCAGGCATTGATTATACCACTGCGGCTGCTCCCCGCTGCCCCTCCGCGCCAGTTTAATCACCGGCCTCGAATAATAGCCTATTAAAATCGTGGGAATCTCGGGGATTAATATAAGATGGATTTGTTTATCAGACCGAGGCTCTGTGACCCCGATATTCCATTTGTATTCTTTTCCTGCTCTTAAAATCGCACGAACGCGCTCACGCTAATCAATTTAACGCACGTTTAATACGAACAATACGAGTTATTCTTCGCGAACGGAGAGTACAGGTTGTATGGCATCGACAAAGGTTGAAAATGCAAGTCTTATCGAATCCATTCGTTTTGCAATAGGTGCGCGAATTGCATTCGTTATCAGCAGCGGCCCAGAAATCCAGCCGGCCGATTCACGGACGCGATAACGAGGCGGATTCGGATTCGAATTGAAAACTATTTGCCTAGATGGGTACAAGATTAATATTGTCATTATTGGATTCGCGATCGGCTCCTCTTTGCCGCCGAGAGGGAATAATAATCGCGATTGATGCAAAGCAAGCGTGCGAGGAGAATGGCGGCAGAGCAAAATAAATTCGTTGCGATTAAGAGCTCAACGAAAAATATGATTTCACAGTGGCGTGACAGATCTGGAATGTATCCGACAAGCGAGTGAAGTGTCGCGAGCGCGTTCGAATTGTCGCTGCTCGCACACTTGTGCAAATGCACATTTCTGTGGCAGGCAGAGGATGGCACACATTTCCCAGCGATGTGTCGCGAATATTCTATATGCAGGAAGAACGCTTGAATAAGTTCCCGCCCGCTTGATTTTCCTATTCGTCGGAAATATTAGATTATTTGCGATTTCGTTGCCAATGCCTGACATGAAAGAATCCTCTCGACCGTGCGGCATACTATTGAAGCAATGTCGATTGCAGAAACCTAAACGCTACGCATTCAGCTACTACGACAGATTCAGCTACCACTTCGCAACAGAAGAGCGAAAGAGTGAACGAGAAAAAGGTAGAGCAACAAAAAATGACAGGATAGGAAATCACCGCTTTCATCAGACATGCATAAAGTGTATACTGCCGCGAATAAACCGGTCGCTTATTCGAGGTGGCATCGATTGCTACGGCTACGTGGGGGAGGCTATAAAGCTGCGAGAGAAGCAAAGTGCAGATATCGATCGACTATATCTAAATCTTTCAGGTACGAGCCTCAAAGAATGCTTCGGCAAAGGACCCTATTGAAATCCGATGCTTACCCTTCGTGAGAGAGTGGCGATTGTGTGCAGAACTGGACCTTTGGTTAGTTTCCTCAGGAGCGGCTCCAGCTGGAACAAAAAAAAGAGAGTGTTTGCATTGACGATCGTCGTCGCTCGCATGGTTCACAGCGAGCCCCTCCAAAGCAACATGTCAAAGGCGAACAACGTAATTTACAATATTTTTTATGCAGGAAGATCGATCCTACTTGAACCAGCTTCCCGATTTCCACGGTATTCCGGAATGCCGACAATCTCGCAGGGCTTTATTCATCAAAGTTGCTTCGACTAGAGGCGCAAGTACACACAAGGGTACGGTGTCCTTTATAGCAGCAACTATTGACTCGAACGTGAAATTACCCATCCCGATGACTGCGTCACCCACCTACGCTACTAACAAGCTTATTAGCAACGTCTTCATTAACCCACAATACTAATAAACCCTTAGCATCTCTCGCAAATGTATCTCCAGCCTCAGCAGCACCGTGAGAACTTTAGCAGGCAGATATTTGCGATACTATGCTACTGACGAAGCAAACACCCAAAATTAATTTACCCTGCACTCTGATGTCAATATGAACGGACGAAGTCAATAAAGGGATTGACTGAAATTTTTTTTAATATACGTCCAGTAGTTTGCAATGGTGTGTGTACAGCCGGACAATGCGCCTGACAATGGAAATCTATGTATATGTATGTTCAGGATCAATTGTGAAATCCGTATGTCAGCAGCGTCGGCTCACCGTTCGCTTTGGAAAATGCCCCGGTTTCACGAATATGCCCGATAATGCACTACACGACGGGACGTGATCTGATTTATTCGGCCACAGCCATCTGCGCGCCCCGTTTCGTGCGCGCCACTTCCAAGATTTATCGTCCCTGACAATACAATTAATTTCGGACAAGCGAGCCCCGATTGGAGGTACATCACTGGAGATCATTAGGAAGTACTTTCACACGTATTTTCTCATGCTAACAGCAGATGTGGCAAGTGAAAAAATTCGGGCGATGATATAAGATGTTGAAGTGATCATTATCGAAAGGAGATGAGCGAGGTCTTTCACGACCATTAGCCGCTCGTTACAGTTTTCCCGAGGTGTTGCCTTAAAGAGAAGTGCGCTGCTGAAGGAATTGCGCTTCATCAAGAACCCGACGACGGGGCTTTCCCGGTTTTAACGGAGGATCCGAGCTATTAAGACGTCAAGCTCGTCTTCTAGCGATAATGAAAACGGAGAGGCGTGATTTTGATAAACGCTGCCTGCTGCCCCATAATTTCAATGAGGTAAGGGAGAAACGAGCAGGTGCTACTCTCCGCCGCGCCGTTGCGAACCTGGCTATTTGCGAGTGCCGAGAATGCGTCCGTTGCACCACGAAAGGCGTAACGGCGCGTCTCTGCGGAGTCATGTATCCATTCACGAAGGTCTACAGTTGGAAACTCGTGCAAATGCCAGCAATGTAACGCCGGCGTCATAAAAAGAGCAGCGCCTCAACGCGGGAGAATCGAGGGCGAGACAGAGGTGAGACTGGAACAAAAAGTCTCGGTTCTCTTTCCCCGTGGAGGCCCTATTCGCACGACCGGCAATCCGCGAATGGCTTTTGCGCCGCGCATTGTTTCCACAAAGCGTGCCCGACAGATACCACTGATCATTAAATCCTCACACCACGGCCGCGTCGTTACGAGCAATTATAAATTTCGAGAGAAATACTGCTGGCGGCAGTGTGTTCCGCTTGAGCGACGGAATTAGCGTCACGGGCAATATTGATCTTCTGAAATACCACTTGCTAGACCGGAGAGGCTGCATGTTACGATCCGGCAGCTCGACAATTTCGTTATTGATAATCACCAGGAATTGCAGCCGAGTGCAGGCCTGACGAAACAATATTGTACATTTTTCAGCCTTTGCCCCAGGCTTTATCGAACCTTTCACTACCAATTCATTTTTGCCAGCACTATTTATCCACTGGAAAATACGAGTCCCTTGCCACTCGCGATGGTCGTCTCGTTCTCTGCAATTATTAATTATTACTCGGAACTAACTGGGTCTTCTCTTTTGTACTTCGCCGTTTGCACCGTCTACGCAAAGTCTCATCGCTAACGAGAGACGCGCACCCTTGTCACTACACCCTATTTTCCCTATTGTTTCACGCCATAGTCAAGATTCCCGTCGGCGAACTGTGGCAAATTTATTGTTCGCGTGATGACAAGTAGGCTGGCGTGAGCACGCGAAAAATAAGGTCAGTTTATACCAGAATAACCGGTGAAAAAAGGTTACCGGCGTAATGCAGAGAGACATATTCAGAGAGTGCACAACTAATGTTGCCCGAAGGTATTTCGTAAGGCCGAGAATCTACCCTTCGAAGTCGACCTCTCGATTCGCGCGTCATTGTAGTGTCTCGTAATTATGCGGTTCGATCTGTGGCACATACGCACCACTGGATATCAAGGAGCAGCGTGCAAGCACCAGGACCAGTTTAACTAGTTGACAAATACGGTCTAACGGGTTTAACACCGGGCTCCTTTGGCCTCCGGCTTCACTCGGTCAACCTTGCCAAAGTACACAGTCCAAGGAGGCCCCTCGCACGTCTTCCGTGTGTTGATAATTAGGTCTTGAAGCCAATCGCTTGAAATATCAATAGCTACTGCTCTATCAACCTACTGTTATTCTCATCACCTGTCTTATATTTAATTTCAAGAATGACACGAGGCAGATATATTTATTGGTAAAGAGTTATGAGGAAGAATGATTTCAAAGTGTGAGAAAGAGCAATTACACATATGTTGTTTATATAGTAGTGACTGGCAAGCACAAATTGGCTAAGTGGCGAGCGCTTTAACAATATTAGCCGGGGAGTGTGTACCCGAGGAGATGGGCAAAACGAAGGTGGAGCCGAGAGAGCTCCGAGAGTTTTGTATTGGCCGATTTATCGGACGCGAGATGAGTTAATTGCTCTTCGGCGCCGGACGACGAAGAAGAAATTGCTGCTGGTGCCCGCTCGTCTCTTAAGCTCCCAGTGCCCCGTTTAATTATCGCTAGCACAAAGCTTCCTCCGTGCACCGGGAAAGCCCGCTTAAATTGCTACATGGAATCCTGAAGAGTCCACCGTGGAACGCGCCCGAGAATCCTGCCGGTGTTCCTCCTTTCAATTAAATTATCCATCGACCGAGTTCCCGCTCGTCCTCTGCTCGCACCCCGTAATTATTGTCCTCGTTGCGTGAACTGACGCAAGCGATACGCTCGCATAAATCGGCACGCGCAATCCCATCCAAGCATAATGATATTGCAGGATCACTAAACGTCTGCCATTTGTCAAGTAGCCGCTCGCCTCTTAATCCAACAAGCGTCGAGATCGATCGCCAGGCTAAACCTCCGCCTGTTCTTCGAGTAATTAATCGAACTGGCTGCCGGGTAATTACCAGCCGCGAGAACACCGCATACTTTCCGGTCACAAATGACACACCTTCCATCGAGAATATCTTTCCTGGTAATGAATGATTCACGCTCCCGGAAGATCGTAGAGAAATTGAAAGTGTATAACCATTGACACATCTTTAGATGACAGTAAGGGTGTAAGGCTGCACAAACCTTCAGTGGAAAAGAGCAGGTTGAAACGACACCGCGCCACTGCTAGATTAATTTAACGTCTGGCTGACTGTCTCCCAAAGAGAACCACTTGTCGTGCCGCGCACTCTTCAGAGTCGAGTCAAAAAACTATAATTAAGGTCGACGCTTGCGCCGAGAGACTGCATTCACTTCTCAGAACGTTAAAGTAAATGTAGTTGACGGGGGAGGCTGTTTTTGGCAATACTCCATGCTCTTGTTGGAAGCACGAATGTGTATGTCATTGCCCCCGGGTATAATAGCTCGGCGAGACCTCAATTTTCTTTAATTAATAATTCATTTAGCGGATGCGTGTGGATGGGGCCTCGAATAAGAAGTTCTCTTCGTCGACCATCAGTCTTGCAGCTCAAGCTTCGTGAAATGTAAAAGCATGGCAAGCTGCGCTCTTCCGAATACTCTAATATTTGACACTTATCCACGTTGAAAGCCCCAGGTGTCAGGCGCAAGGAGCTCATGTAGATTAATGATCACCGCGAGCGGCAACACACTATATCGCAAGAACGAAGAGTAAGAAGACTTGCTGATTTAATTTCTCGAACGCTTCACTAATGGGTACAAGCTCGTATTAATCTCGATCTTCATGCCGGTCTAATTCGGTCTCGATAAACTACCCGCAATGAGACATTGCTTTCCGACGGTAGTTTTCTCTGAGCGTTACGTGCGGCACACATTATCGTGGAGAGGTGTGCAAATATTTTTGCAGCCGTACTGGCTCTCCTGCGACTAGTGGGTCGAGCGGAACTTGATTGTAATTATTTACCCGGCATGTTAACCGTGGCGCGGGTGGTGCGGCAACGCAGTTACAGTTTAATCGGATGTACCATGACGTTCCTGTCCTGATTCGCTCTAATTTTCCGTCCAACGGTGCATATTGCCCTTCGAGAAGCGTGGACGTAATATCGTTTGGCTGAGACTCGCCGGACATTTGATCATCCTCCTCTCCCTTGTCCCATTTGCATTTCACACCTACCTAATAACTCTGTCACTGAATTCCGACGTGTGTCCGTTCGCGCGAGGACAAAAATTCGATCACGCCACCCAAGCTCACGGCAGGAATTTAATAGCCATTGCTTTAATTAATACACTAGCTTGAAACTGTCAGGAATAACGGGAGGGAAGCTCGAGGATTCCGAACCGTGGAGCATGCAAATGCGAAGCGAAACATAGTCGGAGGTAGGACTGTTTTCATCTGCGTCCTTGAAAACGGGATTTAACCACTGGAAACAAAGGCACCGATGTGACGGTGACCCAGAGAGGAGAAGAGAGAAAACGACGAAAGCTCGAGGAAGAGAGAAAAAAGGCTCTGGATAGTTTTTCGGCGATTCTCGCCGCCCGAGACACTCGGTACGTGAAACACGGGCGAACGTGAATAGGGGGTATCGCGCCTGGCAGTCCGGAACAAAGGCAGGTTTATCCACGAGGAGAGTATTCATCATCTCGTGAAATCGCGACTGCGACTGGGAACGTGTTCGGACTGGCTTGGGTGTCACACGTTTCCAATTCCGTTCTGTGAAAAGGACCAGTTTCCACATTCGAGTGCGAGCGGCAATATTCCCGGATTTATATTCCTGCCGGCCGGAAGTCCCTGCTACTGAAAAAAGTGTGTTTCCAGACATGATTCGCATCCACTTCCCGCCACTGCGACATAGTTGGCGAAGTAGTTCGACACTCATCTATGTAGGCGGGAAACAGCTCTCCAATCCTTAATGAAAGAGACCAGGCGTATAATGATCAGCACAGACATACTACTGGCGACGCGACGTATGTGCATATGACTGGAAGTATCCTCAGGCTATTTTCGCGCTGGCATTGTGAAAGTGGCCATGGCGACTAATCGGCGCATTGTTCGAGTGGCCCAGTTTGCGCGTGAGCGTCGAGGGGGCCCATTACGATTTTGGATTATTTAGCGCTAGTTGGTCTGGCGTGAGCGCGCGCGCGCAGAGCCGACAGCCTCAAAGGAGGATTCTCTCAGGAGGAAAGATGATTCTCGATGAGGAGGCTGCCCATTACTTGCTGCCGCTCGGATTACAAAGGTGACCCACCCGTATTCCCTTCACCTTCCTTTTTCCGCTTCGCCGCTGCTTCTCCCTCTCATTCTGTCTCCTTTTGTCGTGGATTTCAATTGGCAAGAAGACGCTACTGAATCCCGCCCGTTTTCCTTCTTAGAAGTGCGTTGCGCGCGCGCACCGCCAGAGACAAAAAAGCCAACCGCCGTGAGAATCGGGTCGCTCGATTAAAAAAGTCACGTCGAGTCCTCTGACTTCCTCTCTATTCTTCGGCCCAGCAGCCACCCACTCCATTTGCCTTTCATCAGCTCCCGAAAACACGATGGGAAGATTAATACGTTGAACGGAAACATCACCGAAGCCACTTGGCCTACAAGAACCTCCCTCTAAGTGTCCCGATGTGTGACGTGCGAGACAGGCCGCGTGTACAGTTCTCTCTCCCGACAGCATACGTGCCTTTGAAGGATTCTCGCATTGTGTAAGCAAGAGATTCACGACGTGCTGACGGAAGACATCGTGTTCCATAGCGCATTCCATACTCCTTCTGCACAAGCACCCTTTGCAAGAGGAAATTGCCAGAGTGATTGTGTCGGTCATCGAACGTGCGAGGCGCCCTGAAGGCGCTCTCCGACTGAACCGATTCGCAAGGAATGGGTGTTACACAAGAACTAAACTCTTATAGACATACCCACACCCTAGTTCGACGGGCACCAGGCCGAGTGAATAGTTCGATATGTCACGAAGAAAAATGCAATAACAGTAGGAAAATAACCAAGGCAGCCAAGAGATCCAACCCATCTATGTTCTCCTTTGGCCTTTCGGCATCGGCTCCGCCAAGGCAGCCTCCTGCACTTTGCTCCTTTTTCTGGTGTAGCCTCGATCCATTGTGATCAAGGTCGTTTATCAAGTTCCTCCCGATGGAGGCGAGAGGGAGCGAGAGGGAGCGAGAGGTCGCCGTTGATACGGAACAATCGGAAAATTTGTCGGGTCATTAGCATGCTCCGTGCCGACGGCGTCGAGCGGTCTGGCACAACCAGCCAAGTTCGAGCGTTCCATCTGCCATTCCACCTGCTGTCCGCACTCTCTGATTAATGGTATCAATGCTACGTTCATACTCGAAATCGCGAGAACGATTAGTCACGCCTCCCCGTATCCCTCTCATAGTCGTCTGGGAAATACCGACTACTAGCCTGTGTCATCGAACTCGTCGCTCGACCTTCGCTTCCGATTAATTTTCATCCTGACTTTGCACATTTTCCCTGCTATCACTCCCCGATTACACTGGATCAAAGTGCTCCTAAATGATATCAGAGTGCAGATTTCATAAATGCGTCGGAGAGACTTAATATGCTGAAAGCCAAGACGGCACTGGATCTTGCCAAGTCTATTAGGCTTAAGTTTCTACCAAGTTCGGGTAACAAGTATAGATTGTTCGGGGAGCAGCTGCTATGAGCATGAACATGTTGATGAGAAATCTGCGAGGAAGCCTCTGGTTATAGGAAAAATCAGGGTAAAAATAGCGTGATCGGTGTACCAATGGGGAAGCAGGATACGCGGAGGTCTTGGACGAGTGGAGGCTGAGCCCCGAATTTTTACGATAATCCGTGGTATCGGCATCAAATATCGCTACGCTTATCGAAGATACATAGAGACGGCCGGCCGCAGCCGGATGGAAAAGTATCGGACGAGTGGGACGGCTGATTTTACGTATGATTGGATCGCAATATCCGTACGTACAATGCCGGCTGCTCCAGTCGTTTACGAGGGGAGAGTGTCGATACTAATAACAGCGATGCTCGATCGCCGAGCAGGAACCTACCGCGAATGATTGCTTTTGATCGCTCTTGCTCGACGACGATGACTTCCTCGTACGATCCTAGCGTGATTTACGAACTCGTATACTATCCACTCTCTATTTACACAGCCCACAAAAACTAGACGGTTTTCTTGAACGGCGATAGTATCGGTTTAAATTATCTCATCTTTACGACGCGCTAGTAGTAAACGAGGAAGTATTATTCCAGGAAGATACATGTATGCGGAATTCGTGTGATTTATTCAAGGAAGATCGAGTGGTCGAAGATCATTTAAATAAGTGAGTTCATGGAAGCGGGAAAAAACGAGGAGTGCCCGTACCGAACCAACAGAGTTTCAAGTTTCTCTAAGCTCCCTGGAAAGTTCTCCGCGTTCGCGAAGCCGCCGTCAATTAAATCGGATACTTTCAGCGAGTGAATCCGAGCTGACCGGATTAGTGGTTTATAGAGGCTGCTCGTTCAGAAATTAAACATCAATTAAAGAGAACGATCTCCACTTCTCTGGATACAGTGACCCGCTTTTGCATTACTTCCTCTCCCAAGGGAAAGATCATTTCCATTTTCCGGTCACCGCCTTCGAAGCAGAGCACGCCCGACGAAAATCTTTTACCATTTCTTCTGATACTGTTATAAATCGTTCACTATTGAATTAAAACTGCCTTTGCTCGCGGAATACGAAAAGGAATTCAGGACCAAATACATAATGGCACTTAGGTGCAAGTTCGCAGCTTGTCACACTAAATTGGACAATTTATCGGGGAGCAGGTCGAAAGTGTGCTGGACTCTCATTAGCCAAGAACGAACTTAGCGGGCCGCCGTGCTCTTAATGAGGCTTGCCCGAGTAGCGAGTGTGTCAGTGAACACACTGATAGGATATAAATTACAAAATTGGCCAGGAAACTCTTGGAACACGGCGCATCGACAAATACCCAACCAACTTCAATCGATGCACAATGATCGAAGCATGACTCATAAAACTCAAAGGAAGGCGGACAAAGCTTACAAATTTCTGAGTATCGCTTACACAATGCGATTGTTGTAACAGGCCAGAGAATCTCCTCGTAAACAATCGGCCGATCTAATTGGAATGAGGTGCTCTCCTGCGACTGGAGGACACGACTGCGCTGGTAGCAGTTATAATAAGTGGATGATTATCTCGGACAAGAATCAACGGAACTTGCGCAAACTTTGCTGTGGGCCGATATTCGAATTAGTTCGTTTTGTTCGGCGAACAATGGGCTTGTTTGTCGGGGAGCGAGACTACCGGTAGTTTCCTGGCTCGGTCAAAGCTGGCCGCGATTATGCGGTGGTTCGCGTCTATCAGCGTGAAAGGTCAGTTAAGCTGCAAGTTGAACAAGCACACAAACGAGATTCGTTTGAGCCCAGAAGCAAGGTGCTACTGCGCATACATTATTGAAACAATCTTAAAGCGATCGATGCGCCGCATTTACCAAATGCAACATTGAGATTTAAAAGTAACTGGCTGATCCTCCTGCGATCACGCATTTCCACTCTCCGAGTTGAATATAAAAGGAGAGCGAAGTTCGAGGTAAAACCGGCAACCCGAGTGGCAACGCAATGAGGCGAGAACATGAAACACAAGACGCACGCGTGACCACAGTGGCGAACTGGGCATGGTAATGATTTTCCGGAGGATCTGCTTCTCTCCTGGTTACACTGTTACATTACAATGATAACGGATGACGGGTGATGGGTGACGGGCCTCTGATAATAAATGGCTAAAGTACGTCCAAGATCCTTTGAGGCAGGGTTCAAATTTAATTAAAGCAAGCCTGAGATCGTTTATCCAGCGTGCTATAACTTTGAGGTGGCCCCGGGGCTTGCTCGTGTTATGCTTGATCAACACTTTAGTATCAGAGACTTCCCGCAAGGCGGCTGACGTACCACTGACTGATGGGCACCCGATACCTGCCTTTACTAAGATCGTGTCCCTTCATCCTTCAACAGAGAAGCTTCTAGATAGACTGGTAGAAGCTTCTCTTAAGATAGAAAATCACAGGAGCTGGCAACTTCCAGTCTGAACTCGGCAAGAATCTAGGAATAGTGGATGCAGCGGGTCAATCAGATTGGAAGACTGATTGTCCGTCGCAGCTGGAAGCCAAGACAAAATAAAATGTGTCCCGCAGGCCTCGACGAAGCCGTGTCTTCCCGATGGACGCAAAATTAGATTCCGACTGCCACGTAACCATATTAAACTCGAGTAAATTTGCCGGCAGGTAGTTGCCCAGGGTAACGTTGCCGACAGTATCTCTCTATACGAGGCACAAACTGCGGAACTACTGCTCCCTATGCATTTATTATACCCTCTCCCGCATTGATACTTACACTTTAATTAATTCCACAGGACTTTGCGTCCGAGCGTAGGGAAGCGTAATTACGTGCAGCTTAAACAGTAAAATGGATTGACGTGGAACGAGAAATGCGCAATGCCGGGGGTTAATGAAGATCGCATCATACTTTTGCAGCCTCCAAGGATGCTCTGAATAAGTCGCACTGCGTGTATCGCGTGCTCGTCAAGAAGTCAGAAATATGCTCGACTCGCCGCTCAATAGAGCAGCGAGCAAGTAAAAGAAATCTAGAACGCTCCGGTGAATGGTATGCCCACGGAAAGGAACTATCAGTAGAATACGTCCCTCCCTTCAACCGATATTCCCCTGAGCAGACCACAGCTTGATTCGCGACCAGTAAGCCTTTATACCCCATCGGGAAACTTCGTAACACGAAGCATCCTGCTAGTTGGAATAATCCGAACTCTGCGCATCCGTCTGCAATTAATGGTTACCCAATCAGTGAAGCTTCTCGACTGGGTGATATCTCGAGGAGGTATGTAATATGTGCGTACAACGCGAGATGGTAAAGCCTTGTTTCAAATGCAAATACTGATGAGCGGAATACAGAATTCTATGCGTCTCTTTGGCCACGCCTTGAACGTCGGGATTGCATAAACTTGCGCAGCTCACTTCAGCCACACGTTCGCCTATCTCGAAGAATAAAATACTATTAGCTCCGCCTTGAAAATCGAATTAGTCGTCGTGGACAAGGCCAATAAAATTTGGCAAGAGATTTCTGGATGCCTAAGAGAATTCTGGTCCTCTGCAAGAAGGCCACGTGGCACAGCCAAATAGTCATTAAGGAGTATCCTTAACCAGTGTGGTGGTAGCTCGGCGTGGTCCTAATTACTAATAGCAGCGGCGTTCGAGGAAACCTTCGGTGGCCCGCAAAGCGATTTATCCCGGAAGAATTACATTACGGCGAGAGGCTGGCGTAAGAAGATCTCGCGATCGCCGGTGGTGTTCTCTCATTGCGAGGTGTATATTTATCACGCGTCGTCGCGCTAAGGTAGACGGGAAGTTACGTAAAAACAGGTGGCAGAAAAGCGAGCGAAGGCCGCGGGCGGAGTAAACGCCGTTATAAAATTATAACCGCAGACGATCGGGGAGACTTTGTCGCTCGTTATCAAAGCACACGCCTTCACCTGCCCACTGCTGCCGTCGCCCCGTCCTCTTATTCTATGGGAGGAGAATTGATTGCGCGCTTCTCGTTTGGCAGTGACAGCTGCTTGCGCCGCCGGAGGAAAGCGAGCGTTACGAAAGAGCATTTGCCTCCGCTGGACCAACAACATTGTTGAACCGACGAGTGGAAAACTCATTTAGCTCGAAATGAAGGCATACGACCGCAGCATTTACTGGCGACGGTAACGACAGGCTGCGATACAAGTTTAATTGGTGCTCGCTCGGCTCGCCCCAATTACCAAAACGATGCCGTTCGTCTCGAGAGAACGCCGAGACAATGTGTACCAACAATAGACATTTTCTTGACGCAAGAATTCCAGCAATGGAAAGAAGGCCTGGTTGCGCGCTCCTCTCTCGCACTTCCGCGAGCGATGCTGAATACTCGCCGACTACTTGACATAGGACAGGACGACTTTTAATTTGCCATAGTGGCACGATGGAAGATGAACAATGGGTGATGCTGCTTATAACTTCTTGCTCTCGGACACTAGTACCTATTTAGTACATTTTTTTCTTACGTAAATGTCCCATCCCCAATAGCCTCCGGCTGCCAAGTGCCTGCCAGCCGAGATACTCACCTGCAACAGAAAGAAATGCCCGAGATAAGTGAGTGTTCAAAACATTAATCACACTTTTACAGAATATCTTATTGCGTGCATTTTAATCTAAGGAAATTGTTTCCCCAGTTCTCGGGAGATGTTCTTTCTTCTGGAAGTTGGAAATGCGGATGTTCCATTGGTCATTCTTAACTGTCGAGTAAATTTATCGGGCAGCAGATAAACCATGATTGAATGGCACGTCTCAAGCAGACCCAGGGAGTTCCATTCACTTTGCCGGCAGGCAGCATAGTAGAATAGCTCGAGCTTCCAAAGAGGGAGTGGTAGCAGCGATGGTTTCTCCTCACTCCGCGGAATGAATCTTCCACCGCTTTAAGTTCGAACTTGCCATTAGAATGCAAGGGCAGTAACCGAGCAATGGAGCCGATGTCGACCACAGATTTCTAAGCAGCGCGTGATGCGGACTCCGGAGGAATCTTATCAGTCGAATGAAGAGACGCAAAAGGGGACGGACTAGTCGCCGATGTGTATACGAAAGCAAACTGATCGAGTGGTCGCTCGAGTGTTTCGACTTGGCAGGTTCCCGACAGCAGCCTCGACACTTTCGCCAAGAGCTCGAGTGGCCCGCTAGGCCGTGGAAAAGAGCTTTGCAGTTTTCCTTCTCCAGCGCGAAATCCCGAGCCTACTACTTGCTCTTCTACCCGCAGGAAAAGTTGGCCTGGCTCTTTCAAGGAGCCAGACCGAAGTCAGCGTATTCGCTCTGAGCTAGTCAGTGCAGCACGCGGTACACGGCACACGGCACACCTCCTGTCTGGCAATATAGCGTGTCACCCTCTCCACTCCTGCAACTTATTGCTCCCTGCTGATGCCGCGCGAGCGAACCTCCGCTTCAAGTGTACTCCACCTTTCAGAAAGATACCCGCGGCGTGGCGCGGCGCCTCGACATCTGTTCCGACCACAGCCGATATTCTTGGTAAAGCACTGTTTCGCGAAATATGAGAAGAAGCCTTGAGTTTAGCTCTTGGCTCCGAAGTCCTGACACGGATTGAGTGCCGCATAAGTTGATCCCTCGGGCGAGCCAGCCTATGCGCTACTCTCCCCGATAATAGTATCGGGAACGCGTAGATTCGCGATAGTTCACGGGTCGCCCCGTATGTATTAGATATCCGGCTCTCGATTAAAAGAGATATCGCTCTGACATCGGCCCCGCCATCGATTCTGACGCTCTCCCGATACTTTTCACCCGAGGCATACACTATGACAGAGCTCTTTCTCCACCTAACTTCTTTACCGCCCTTTCAAAGCTGATGCTGAAGGAATTACTAGAATGGCTGACAGAGTGTCGGAAAAAGGACTTTCAGAGATGCGGCCCGTTCGCTCGGTTTTTGCTTTTCCTCCCTGGCTTTCGCGGAAGTATTTGGTAGGCGGAAATCCGCCACGCAAACAACCCGCCGAACACACTCGGGGCAAACGTTTTCAGGGAGGCTTGGACCGGATGCTTTTTCAGAGAATGGGGGGATTTCATGTCGATCTATAGTGCGATGTGCTCGTCGATCATAATCTCGACAGAACACTCGGACAAAGATGACGGAAGTTCGAAGCAATCCGTACCTTTTGAAGAAGGCAAACTCCTCGGAGTTTTCTGGTATTGGTGTTCGGAATCACAGATATTTCGGCACTTGTAAACTTCGAGAGTTTTCAATTAGTGATCACTGGTTATCGATTCCTTAAAGGACCATTATCATTTAAGTACGAGAGGAGGATCGCACTACTCAAAAAGATCCACAACCGTATCTACTTTCAAATCTAGCAAACCCCTCATTCATTTTATCTCACAAGATTCATAAATCTCGATGAAGGCAATTTCAAATACTCCTACTGAAGTATCTTTGGATTGCAGCAACACAGGCTATCCCCCCAGTGAATCTGAGAAAATTCTCGCATTTCACCTCCGCCGCTGGAGCAGACTGTATAAATATTCAAAGAGTGGGGAGGGGCGGCTACGATCTGCATGTGAAAGACAAGCAACGATCAGCGGTAAATCTCGTCGGCCGGGGTTTCCGGAGAACAAACAGGACTTAAGCTCTTAGGCAATGTCGAGAGCTACTGAAGAGGATGCGTTTGCACATCAACTCCCTCTCTCTCACCCAACGCAAGCAGCCCTACAAAATTCATTCCTCACTTTCAAAAAACCTTATAGCAAGAAGGGAGCTTGATGAAATGTAATAAGTTTGTTCGTAGTTCAGAGTTCACGTCAAGTACTCGTTACGGCCATCAAAAGAGAATGTCGGTCAGGGGACTGGCCTGAATTGGCAGGAATCACCAAGTCAGGCTAATTTACCTGTCGTTAGTCTTGCGTATTCGATGGAGGAACATTTTATGGTGAAAATGTACCCGTTTATAACAAATACGCTGTTTCCAAATTTTATACGCAACACCATCATGAAAAACTTATACTAATTATATTTCTTCTACCTATGTCCCATTTGTGGGACTCGAACCCGTGTTTTCTATCTTACGAGTCTACCGTTCTACCCACTCGGCTATAGTGGCTTTAATAACAAAATTTGGTTAAGATCGATGGGATTTGTATTGAACGAGTTTGCTTGCTTATGCCCGTAATATTCCATGGAGGAACGATCTAAAAGAGGAAGCATACTTCCTTAAACGACACAGGACTCCGGAAGTAGTAGGATATTCCGCATTGGAGGACCGCATTATCCGGCCGGCAACGATGGAAACGCCTATAATTCACAAGCTTCTATATCCCCACGGCTCTCCCTGCACGATATTCCGCTTGCATGTGTATGCAAAGCATGTGCGGTGCACCATCGGGGGAGTCGAACGATCCCCACCAGCTCTATGGGACTTGCACGTACACCTGCCCCATCAAGCAAGTCATTCTCTTACACAGTGCTCTGTCTCCCTTTATCGGAACAATTACGTTGATCAAGCTTGAGCGGTGACTTGCCAAAAGACCTTTGCCAGGGTTGCACACCCCACCCTTGATCCCTAACTATATCATGGTTATAGCTGCTATGCTATGCTACGCTACGTTTCTGGCCCGAGCAACCGTTGCTTGCCTGCCTTAACATACTGGTGAGTCTGTTGATGAAGTGTGTTGCAGTGGAACACAGCTAGATCCTCCTAAAGAGGTCTGATTGCACTGGGAGTTATGTCTATTTCGCAGGCTCATATTTTGGAGCCCGATGAACATTAAGATTACTCCGGGCGATATCGATCTTTCTCCCGGGAGGCTAGCAACGCTCACTTCCGCATAATCCCCGCTCCGATTACGAGCCAAAATCGATGAGCGAGCGGCGCCGATAAAAAATTGTTTGTCGACGACGGACTATTTGCCAAAGCAAACATGCTCAAAAATCGCGACACACCGCCCCGATAAGCGGAGTCCCCACCTACGGGGAAAAACCTGCCTCGCCCCAAGTTATCCAAGTATGTAGTAGGAAAAATAGGGGAAATTAATCGAGAGGCAGTTTGACAGTAACCGCACATTAGCAAGTTATGTCCAAAATTCAATGGGATTTACGTCAAACTACTCGGCCCAATTCCGACGACGAGGTAATCGAGTTGCGCGTCATACCGGCGGTGATTTGTTTGCAGGCAAGTTCCCCGTCCTCGGTACAAGTAGGAAGGGGCCGAGAGCGAGCAGGAGAGAGGGAGAAGGAGACTCGGAAGTTGGTTATCTGTAGCGGTATGTAGTCGCGAAATATCCGCAATAGGAATGGCCTGTCGAAGCGCGGCCAAGTGTGAGTGCCAATAGTGGAGTGTGTCCAGGCCCAACCAGTCCGATAATGGATTCAGCGACATGCCTCGGGCTGGTTAGTCCGGCCACTCGAGCCCTTTCCCAATTCTTCCCTGGAGCGAGTTCTTTCGAACTCGTCCACCCTCGTAATTCACAAACGCGACAAATTCGAGGGATGCCAAGGCAAAAGAGAGGAAAGTACTGGAGGCCTAACAAAGACCTTCCCAGCTAAGAAGGATCGTTTCTCTACCCTCGATCGTCCTTATCTTATGGAAACTCTCGACCCCTTTCATGAGAGAATAGGGAATAGTGCGGTGAATAAATGTCCACCTGGGAAGCTTTAATTAACCCGTGTCGTTCATTTCCCACCCAACAGTTTTATCTACTTTTTTAGCAGTTTGAAATCCCGAATGCCAGTACACGCGGCGTCTATCTGCACCCCCAATTAAAAGCGGGCTAATGAACGGGATCGAAGTAGTTAAATGGTGCGAACGTGTGCCTGGGGCTAAAAGTTTCCAAATATTTGTAGAATATTCGCCGGTGCAAGCCCAACTAAAACATGTACTCGCAAAAACCCAGCAGTACGTTTTCACTGTTCATATAAACAACTATTTCCACACCGCACAGCAAATAACATCCCAAAAATCACAATTACACTGAGTCCTTTTCTTATTCAAGAAAGAGTGGTACCTAAACATTTATTAAATGTTACGAGGGACTATAAAAAAAAAGTGAATCGGAGTTTTCTCGTGCTCCGAATTATGAGGGTATAGCATCGCAGGGAGTTTCACTATCTAACTGCGTGCGGCTATTCATTCATTCCATCTAATGCATAACGAGCGACGCGTGTTCGCTCGGAAAGTGTCGGAGCGTGTGCGGAAAACGAGAGAGACTTTTGCCAGATACCTTCGTCGCCAGAAGTTGAGGAGTTGTCCTCTGGTTCGGGCGACGATCCTGAAGAGCCTGGGGACTGTCTGCCGAGTCTGGAGTCTGGTCTTCCGCATTCGTATCCTCGGTTGTCCTCGTAGTGGCATCCTCCTCTTCCCTTGTCGGGGGACACTGATCGCGACTCTCTTGATTCCCCGGAGTGCGAGCAAGAGCCTCGCACTTTTCCTTCCCTCGCTTCGAGTCCGGGCAATCGCTTGCTGAAGTCAGTGGGCATTGCAGGTCGCTTTCTGAGCAGGCAGCGTTGGGAATACGTTTACATCTTCTGTTTACCCACGAGACACGAGGCCTCTCTCACACTCGCATTTACATCAATCCGACGCTCGACTCATTAAATCCCTCCTCTTACACCGCCGTCCCGTGCGCATCTCCACCGTGGAACCTCCACTTCGGATTTTACATATCACGAGTGAGTGCTATCTAAATTGGATGGCAGAGCAGCACGATACACGCCGCGGTTACTTGAGAGTGGTCCAAGAGTTTGAGTAACCTTGCACGGGTGACAAGGATAAACCGGATCCCGAGATACGGCTGGAGGAACCGTTCGGCTTGATCGTGCAATTTCCCGTGAGGATGGCTCGATGGATAGTCCTCCCTAGGTTCGGCTTAACCGATGGGAGGACTGTCCAGCAGCCATTTGCTCCGACGGAGGAGTGATATTAAAGGTAACAGGGTAGTCGATTGGAGAAACGCACGAGACGAGCTCGAAAGATATTAAATGCAATGAGACTGCAGGATGGAAAATGAGGGGCAAGCTTCGATGTATCGTCAGAAGATGTTGAAAATGGAAAATTGGGGAAGAAGTAAACGTACTCCCTTTGATCGCCAGTGGTGTTGGGCGATTTCCTGCCGGTAAAATCACGCAACTCCGTGCCCGCCGAGGAAAGCGCGGTGTGTTGGGGCGATCTTCTGCTGGTGGTGCCTGCATCTCTGACTTCGTGGCCGGCGTCACGGACATTTGCCAGGTCAACGTTGGCAGAAGTCTTTGCCTCCTTGGAGGGTGATGGCGGCGGAGACGTTGGTGGTGATGGTGATGGACTTCCTGCACGACCAGAACTGTAGCACACTGCTGCCTTACGCAGAGTCTCCCTGCACAACTCGGAGAACATGCTGCCTCCCCCATGGCCGTGGCCCTTTCGGACCACCCGGCTTTTGCCTCGATCTTCTTCACTCTTTTCCTCTTCTCCTCCTCTTCACCCCTTTCACCCTCGGCTTCCCAGTGATTCTTCTTCCTCCGGACGTGTTTCCTCTCTCAGTCACGAATATGAATCTCCCTCGATCTTGCCGACCATCCCCCTGTCTCCCATGGAGACCGACGCGACGCTCTTGGCTTCACTAACCAAGCCCGTTTCGACACTACATCGTTCTACGTAACATGCAGCATCCGCCACTCGGACAGAATCGCGCGCGGCAATGCACCCTCGTCGGTGGACTTACACTTCCTGCTAGGGGAAAGGTTTACTGTTAAGAGTGGTTTCCTCGTACCGATCTCTTCCACCTCGGCAGACTCGTATTCAGTATGTACTAGCGCAGCATTCAGCACGACTCGTCGTGACCAGAATTGTGAACATCCCAAGCGATTAACTTGCACCGTCATCCGTGAAACGGACGAAAAGTTTCACGGACTGGCACAGCGGGGAGGAAAGAGTTTCAGATCGAGAGAATTTCTCGTCCCTAATGACATCCACCACTGGAACGTGGACACGCATCCCCGTGGTGGTAGAGTGCTTGGAAGAGCAGCGATCGGAAAATTGCAATAGTTTCGCTGAAGTATGACTTTGCAGGAGTTAAAACGGAGATGGGAACAAGAGCGTAGAAGGGCCGATGCCAGTTAGTTTGGGCGAGGCCGACTCGGCAACGTTTCGCGAAGAACATAGGCCCTGGTAAAAATGTCTGGCGATGAGCCAGCCGTTTGAAAATTTACAAGCCACCCCTTTCTTGCCATGGAGCCGACAACGTGGACTGTCGTGAGCCCCCGCATAAAGCGTCGCTGCCAGCTAGCTACGTGCTACCGGGATCCATTGGCCTCTCTTTCTCTATATCTGCTGCCTTCGATTTGCATTATGCTAAAACTGTACCGCGGCCGCTATTAATTCCAGCCCGGTGACGAGAATAGCCTGTGTGATGCATAGAATTCTCCCGCACCGCTGTATAAATACTGCCATCGCTTTTATTAGCTATATCTGCCTAAATCGTCAGGCTGAATCCAGAATACCTGATCTGCATTGATCATCGCGAACGACATAAGGAAATTAGCGAGAATGATAGAGCGGCGAAAGCTTTCATAGTAGTGGGGAATAATTCCGAGTGTAATCGTGATGGAGGAGGAATTGTTTACGGGGTAACTCGCAAATATTAGAGGATCGTGCGTCAACGCCGAGCAAGCGTCACGTTGCAGTAATTGAGCTGTTATCCGTTCCATCGATGATTCCCGCGTGCTCCCGTTGTTCGTGGACCTCGCTCGTATAACGAGGAGTTTGTCGGGGAAATTTATCAGTAGGTGATAATCAGTGGGTTAATGCGTTTCACCCTGCCGACACCTAGAGCGCCCTCGATTAACGCTGGAATATTCGTGCTGAACCTCAGCCTCAAACCCTTGTCGAATTCCTCGTGTACGAGGCTTTCAACCGTTCCGCTCGCTTACGCTCCAAATCTATTCCGTGAAAATTAATTTTCCCCGCGTCACCCGTTCCGTTTCCATTCAGCGGAAAATTCTCTGTACATTAAACTTAAAGCTTTGTTGAGCTTTCGAGTGAAAAACAGGGGGACTTGAGTTTCGAGAAAACAATTTGTGCCGGGAACGTGGTGGAAGGTGGCCAAATGGCAGTGCAGCCGGCGCACAGCCGAAAATCTTCCGTTGTAAGTGCGGCAATACTTTTTCGAGGGGTGAATTTTTCCCAGGGGCCGTTCGGGCTGGATTTGAACACATATATACTAAACAGTCAATGGGAACGGGGGTAGATACATTCACGAATTTTTTCAACGCCGGAAAGGCGGTTCTTTTTGGCAAACTCGGTCAAGGATCGCGCGCGAGGCGCGAACAGATAACAAAGTTTGCCAGGGAAAAATAAGCGCACCTAGATCAATGTTACACGAGCCGTTCAACGGGATGACTTTTAATACATGCTTTCGGACGCTCTCGCTCGCTCGACTGGAAATGATTGATGCATCGATCCGCGAATATTCTCTCTGTCCCTTTCAGAAAGCCCGCTGAAACCTAGTTGACTCATTAATCGCTGGAGTAACAATCAGCGCGGCGTCGAATCAAGTAGTCATAGATGGTGCACGTGGATCAAATGAAAAATGCATAAAGCCCGCTTAATTAAGTCGTTACCATTCCGGCAGTATTTCTCTGAAAGCTAATACAGATTCCAGCGTTCAGAGAATCAAATGATTCTACCTTGGGAAGGCCACATGCACGGTGCAAGAGACAGTCAATTAAATTAATTGGTGTCATCATGAATGCGCTGCTTTTGCCCCGCCATTTACAGAGACAAACGTGTGCGCACCACAATGAAGAGCAGAGATCGAGTCCATTTTTAACAAGCTACTTTCGAAAGAACAAATGTCTGGTTGTGAGAGGAAGTTTCTGTGAAAAATTCAAGTGTACAAAAAAAGTCCGGTTAGGTGGTTGGCCATGTGGCTAGAGTAATTGCGTGATACGTTCTTTCTGCGTAACTTTACCGTGTACCTCACATTTCCACAACGACGTTGTGCATCCCTGTTGGAGTAGCTTGCTCTAGGGAGAATTAAAGGGCAGCTTCTTTAAACCCGAGGAAGACTGACTTGGCCTGAGTAGGCACTACTCGACAACTGGCTTATTCTTCCAGCTGACACACTTAGCTGCATAGTTATGCCACTCGAGGTTCTACGAGACTACAAACACAGAGACTATATTTAGCCGCCCCCCAAGAGAAAGAAGATCTTGAGAAAGAGGCCACAAATAGTACTAGACTCGCGATACTACATCCAGCCACCTTCTTAGCGGACACATAGCCACGTGATCTACAACTTCTTCTCTAGGAACACCTGCACCTCACATAAGATATATTTCGCCATCCCCTCGCTCACCGCTTTAATAAGTAATGGCGAAGAATCGCCCACGATTATAAAACAAAAACAAGCCAACGTTTCCTTCAAGTACCCGGTATATCCACCAAACTTCCCTCTATTCAATGGAAGAACACTACCCGAACGAACTTCCCTTGTATCATGGAATACCAAGAAGCGTCGAGGAGAGCTAAACGAGTTTGCCGAGCGAGAATCAGTGTGAGCAAGTGGCAGAGAGTATGTTGACAGGGAAGTTGGATGAGGGCTAGTCGAGCCGGAAAATTTGCGGAGGATAAAGAAGGATGAGGGAAGGAGTAGGGTCCCAATGGAGGTATCGCACCTGACGGACAGGACGGCAGGATCGAGTGCACGTCCTCCTCGTGGCGAGGTGGCACGTCATCCCGGCCCGCGGGAGGCGGTCGAACTCGGGCATGCAGGCAGAGAGAGGGTGCGTGCGCGCACAAGCCGGATATATCACCTGTACACCGGACGGTCTTCAGGCGAGAACTGAACCCGCGGGAGACCTTGCAGAAGCGAGAAAAGGACCACGAGAGGGGAGTCACGAGGGGTTGAGACGGCTGGTCGCGGCGCGGCGCGGCTCGGCTCGGCGCGGCGCGTCGCGTCGAAGCAACCCCTATCCAGAAATTCACGGTGGTGGAGGACCGCGAATTCCAGCTGGAGGGGGATCCACGGATTGCCGAGGTTGGTAGGTGAGGTCCAACGTACGCTGCTCGGATAGTACGCCACTGCGAGAGCACGAGGGTGGGAATCTCGGGTTGCTGTGACTCTCTCGGAGGCTTGTTGACAGAATGAGAAGGAGCGAGAGCGCGAGGAGAGCGCGAGGAGAGCGCGGTAGTGCGGAGGGTCGACGAGGGGGGTGGCGGCGATGGTGGTGGTAGTGGTGGTGGTGGTAGGCACATTGGCGAAGCGGACACACGCCTGGCGAAACTACCCCTTGCCCTTTGCCTCGAGCATCGCGACGCCTCCTAGCCTCTGTTCCAGCGGCGCTGCTGTTGCATCGATCAGCGGTGCGCCGCTACCGCCGACGCACCCGAAATGGTCAACCCTCCACGTCCACCCCCAGCAACCACCTCCGCCACTGGCGTCGCCGCCACCTCCGCCTAGCCTGCCCTCATCCTCCTCCACCGCCGCCCTCTCGGCAGCCACTGCTTCCTACACTCTTACCTACAGATCCTACTGCCCTTCCTCTTCCTTTTCATCTGTCACTCCTACCTCTCTGCCTCCAACCTACCATCCTCCCACCCTACCCTCGCACTCTTCCTCACCTTTGCTTGAGTGCACGAGTGCACCCGATGCGTGCAAGTGCACTCTCTGCACGCCACCTTACCCAGACACCACCGCCTAATTATTGCCTTCATCCTGCTAACCATTTTTCCCACGTCCCCAAAGATATTCTATGGCCGACCCGATTTTATGGCAACCCTTTAAAAAGTACAAGCTACCCCAGCATTTAGTTCTGATTACCGGTGCTCCCTGTTTTCGTTAGGCAATACTGCTACACGGCGGCGACCTTGAGCCGGTGTAGCAGTAGCACCGGTGGACCTTTCCGGTTCGACGAACCAAAGCACCACTGCGTTCCCTGGGCCAGTCTGATCGATCAGCGAACTGCGCTCCCGAAGAATCGCGTGGTATTGCGAGCGGGGATATCCATCTTCGATTCATGTATCATTCTCGTGTGAGCGCCACTGAGAAACAGCTGGGGTGAACGATGCGAACAGATGGGCGTGACCTTGAGCAACCGGCGAACGTAACACACACAAGTTAAAAGAGTGGAATTCGAGAGGAAAGCGGGTGCATTTTCCGGTGGCGGGAGGGCGGGAGAGAGGATGGTGTCTGCTGTTTCACGCAACGATCCTCTCTCTGTCAGCACTCTCCACCAACGTGGAGTCACTTGGGATCGATAACCTTGAAGACGACGCGGAATGCGCTTGTACGATGTAATATAATTCACGTCCCATGAAAGAGGAAACTCGGTTTTAGGGGAAACTTCCACCGCTCTCCATTGACATTCGAAACAACAGAGGAAAAATCACTTTTATCTTTATGCAGTGCCGCGGCAGTATCACGAATCATCGTATATCATGCCAGAGGAAATGTATTCTCCTAAGAGTTCTAAAATCTAGAGATGAATTTCGGCGATCCATAGTTCGCGTATCTGAAAGTCGCTTCGAGCTGAGTGCATCCGACAAAATCCAATTATTCTCATGACATAGGCGCTGCGCTCCAGTCGTAAAAGCATGTCGATCGCTTTCCCCCCATTATACTACGAAATCAGTGATTCCTTTCTGCGATGTACGATACCGCTTCTCTATCGTTTCACGATAGCATAAATGTCCAAGTGATTCCAGTCCTCACTGACTCGTGCAGTCGGGGATGTAAAACACTTCCGATAGGAACTGCCATTGCTAAATTTCGTATTCACCGAGTGCTGACTTTAAGTCGGCGAGCCGCTCGTAACTTACAATTAAAACGGCTGGCTCGCACGCTGCGAATGTTCCAGCGGAGGCATCGTTCAGAATCGTTGAACTCTGACGGCGTGCCTGAGTGAGAGGTATCCTGACACTCGCACATTCGTGGATTCATCCGCATTGCTGTCGTGACTGACGTGGCTGATATCTACACACGTGTCCGCCTGGATTCCGGACGCGTTTAGGGGAATGGCGCTCTCGGGGACGTCCATTTCGGCGAGCCGGAGTAATCGGTGCGCCCTGTGCGAGGACCTACGCGACGCTGATACGATTCAACGTTCCATGAGCCAAGAAATAACTCTGGAAGCGGCTTGATGCTGACTTGCCCCTTTTCCGGCTCATCCCACTAGTCCTCCTCGGCTTTAGCAGCCTTTCCCTCTGGGCAAACTGCCCCGTGACTTTGTTTCTCCTTCACAATTCTTACGATACGTATTATCGTCCCGCGAACTACGTCCAGCCTGCTTTTTCCCCTACGGGTAATTAGTCTCTCTCCACATCCCTTTGGCAAATACTTCCACTGGCTTATGAAATCGTTTTATTTATCAGTGCGTACATTCCTTTTTCAAACGTTTCAGCGATAAAGCGACGTTATTACCAACAGATCCAAGCTGCAAAACGATTCAACGAACCATTTGGAAAATCGAGGCCGTCGTGTGTACATGGCCTGGTAATTCATCCGCGCGCTATATGTATATTATATTTGGAGTGGTACGCTTTTACGCTCGGTTTTAAATTTATTCGCGATTTTGAGTAGAGTTATTTGAACGCTCGGCCACCAGCATCGATTCCTCATTCCCCGTAACTAAATCCCCCGTTCATACTCCAGTCTCGAATCAGCCTAATTAAACTTCAAGCCCCGATAAAAGCAGAAATGCTCGCCTCGGGCCGTTGAGATTTTCTCTTCCCGAACATTCGTTTAATTTTTGTGAATACTACATTGTGTATATTCATAATTATAAGGGGTCAAGTGCGGAAGAATAGCCTTAATGTTCGGCGAGCTTCGAAGGATAAAAATTCAATTTTTCATTCTCCTGGCAAGTTTATTTCCCCAACTCCATCACTGCACCTATCTCGCTTTGCGCAGATGCTCGCTACTTTTAATCGAGTTTACTGTGCGCCCCTGTCAATCGAACGTCGAATACTCCCACTCTGATCGATACCTTTTATTTCATGTTCGACCGGCGCGACTTATCCCTTTATTCTCGCCCGCTCTTTTTTCTGTCTGTTGCTCTCTTTCACTGTAACTGTAATCCATCGTTCAGCCGACACTTCCCGATCTGGACGGTGAAAAAGTATTCGTCGGCAATGAGCCCTACCGATGATGATACACGATACTCCTTGGCCATGGGCCAAAATAATATTTAGCTGATGGGGTGGTTTTTCCTTAAGGGGTTATTTCGCCGTGTACAGCCTCGAAGAAGGGGTTGCGCTCACCGAGAGAGCTCCGGCCGGGGGAAAAAAAAAGTCTCGGCTCAAATTGAAATTGCACTGTACGTGACGCTGCCAGAGCGAGCCGTATTCCACGTGGGACAAGTGCTGGCAGTCAAGTACGTAAATAATGCACGGTTCCTTGCCTGGAACGAAGTAGCTCCAGCGCGATATACGATTTTATGAGCGGCAGAGCGATATTCCGTTCTCGTAAGGCGATTTCACTGAGAGACCTCTCCGCCGGCGGTGATCGCCTCGAGCCAACAGCAGCCCAATTCCAAGATCACGTATAAATTTACCGCGCTAGGATTTACACGCGCTCTGCCCTACTAAAAATCCCTGCACCGTTTAAAAGCGCCCTTTTTTAAATGCACCGCGGAATGGAAAAAATGGTAATAAATGTGCGACCAGCCAAGCACTTTCCATCGGCAATCAACGTAGCTCGAGCGCGAAACAATTTGTCGCTCGATTCCGCGACTCGCGTTTTGGTAAACGTTTAATTCACATGGCTTTCCAATCCGCTGATTCATTCGGTGCGCTCCATTTTCAAGGCCGACGAAAATTCCTACCGTGTGCAGCACGCGCTCTGCATGGCGAGCAATGCCGTGTGACGAAATTGATAGGGAAGTGGCATCACCAATGAAATATATATCCCGCCATGGCAAGAGTAGCCTGATGAAACTGCGGCCCGCGTGGCTGCACCCCGTAAAAGTCGATAAACGAATTTCAGGTAAAAGCACAGCCCTGCTCGATATCAGGAGCGTCTGCGAGTCGAAGGCACCGTGACCCGGGAGCTCGACTTTTTTCCAGGCTCTTTGGCCGTCCTATCACTGGTCCAGTTTTTCCCTGCGAACGTGCCAGCGCCGAAAAAAAGTTATTGATTACCGACCCAAGATTTTAACTAGGTTCGGCCGGCCACAGAAGAAAAGTGGAGCCTCCAGATTACTCAAGGATTGACTGAGAACTTCCCGTTGAATTTCTACCACGGCTTATGACTTCGAATAGACTTTCGTCCCAAAGTTCGAAAAGAGAAATTAAAGGTGACTTAACTCGTCATGAAATGTCCTTCCCAACTGAACCAGTAAAGATCAAGAGGGCGATTAAAAAGATCGGCAAATAATTAAGGCGAAGCAAATTATCGGATATTCTACGATCTCGAAAGGAAACCCAACCCATAAAAGGGCCTCTAGCGAGACTGATTGCTTTTGACGCATCCAGCACGCATTAATTGATCAGCCACCGGTACTTCCTCGATGATTTCTACGTAGAGCTCTTGCCACGATCGATGTGCACTTCGCGTAAAAGTTCGACTCACTGGACAAAAGTGCGCTAAAAAACTGCCCTGAATTGTTTCCGCAAAGCCGTACGAGCTAGAGAGTTTCGAAGCTGGCGGAATTAACGATCGGACGTATCGCTCGTTACTGTCAGAGCCTTTATCGTAACCGAGATTTATGTCAAGAGTATCGAGGGACTTTGGCATTTTTATTCGATCGAGATAATGTCGACGGGGCAGCTTTCTTTGTTTCGAAATTTCACCGATACTGCGGGCCTTTCGGGGACGCATTGTCGTGGCTTATCGGCCACAGAAGTACAACAGACTACTGGGACTGCAAAGGAGCCACCACCTACTGCGGTCAAATTGGACCTTTGATTTCACTATGCTCACTAAACAAGCGCCGCTCACCTTTACTTTATCGCTGTCACCCAGATCGCAACTTCTCTCCATCGAGAAATAGCGCTTCGATAAATCGAAGCAACTCAAATCCCAAGAAGAAATATGATTGCACTCGGAACTTTTAAATAACTAGGACACTGGAGTCCTTACCTGGAAGATGGTCAATTTGAAATTGCCAATGCAGCTAATATGAAAGGAGCAAAATTACTATAAACTTGTGGGATTAGTTGAGTTGGTGCTGACATAAGTCTCGAGAAGACTGGTTTCCGATCCAGCTGCCTACCGAGTCTACATGCGATGTAACTGAGAATGTATCGTCGCCTTGCGAGGAGATACGCTGGTTCGAGAAAAAAGGGGAGCCCGGCAGCAACTAAATCTAGCAGTCGTCCGACGTCTTTTTCAACGTCCACTTGGAACTTTACCAGCGGGAAGTCGGCGACTAGGCGTTCCAAGGGAAAACATCATAAATGGCTCGATAGAAAAGAAAAATCCTATTACTCTTCCCGAGTTCGTTCCTAAATCCTTCTGCGGTGTTAAAAGACGCTCATAAATTTTCTAAGACACCCAGCATCCCGGCCCACTTCCTAACTCAGCTCAATGTGTAAGTTCATTGGTCTGCATCTAATTTACTCCTTAAAATCTCCTATTTCTCGGCAGAATATTTATCGATTCTTTTTACTTCACTGGTCATACACTGACTTCCGTACCTACTGAATAATGCATGAACCATCGACGATGTAACAGGAGGAGTGCACCTATCCTCAGGTCGACTAGCGCCCAGCGAAATTGAAGATCTCCCAGCGTATAACGCACGCAAATTTCGTCTGATTTCTGCCTTCAATCAAACTGATTCCCTCGCAATTTCCCGTAATCAACGCACCGCCGTTGAAATACGTGAACAATCGTGCGCAATCTTGTTTTAGACACTAGGAGTGACAGGAAATTGATTTTCCTCGGAAATTCACGCAAGGCGAAAAAGCCAGGCAATCATTCTCCCGGTATTCCAAAGAACACAGACATCAGATTCACTGTCATACCAATCCGCTCTTTTTGCTAAAACATTGCTTGCTAAAGAACATTATTTCTTCCTACGGAACCGCTAGAGAAATGAATTCGATACATCAGGGGCCGAGCACGTGATAATTTTTCACGTCACTCAAATCCTAATTGTTTTTGCCGGCGCCGCGATCATTTGTATCGGACGACGCGACGTGTCCGAGTGTCAGGCGATAATTATCAAAGAGGAAGAAGAGGAGCAATGCTGGTTCCTGACACGGAAGATTGTTACTTTAGTCATTTGGTGCGCTAGCTTAATCAATACTGGTTCGAAACGCCGACTAAGTACATAAACTGCCGTCGGGTTAATAGGTAAAGGCACACCTTGTACGATAGATTAACCGCGCGTATCAGGATTAATTCGTAGATATTTCAAATTAGGTTACTGCCTTGTCACAAAGGGCTCCACCCTTTGTAATCAGCATCCTGAAACCTAGACGCTCCTTCAAATCCTCAATTCCGCTTCTGTACTTATTATCAATCGAAGTTCTCCTGATTGTCCCGTACTACTTAGCCTTTCTCTCGCGGTAATCAGCCGAAAGGAGAGAGGAGTTTTGCGCAGCCTCCGTCAAGGTAAAGGATTCATCGATGAAACAAAAAACCCTTTGTTAACATGTCGCGGCTGTAATTACAGGTTCAAAATGAGGACAACAGCCTTTGTTCTAGAACTTTGGACAAAGAAACGTTCAAGCCAACAAGCTTTTATAAGAGCTGAAAGGGATTTTTGGTAGACTAGAACTTCGAAATTCTTCTTGCTATAAATATTTATTAGAACGGAGTTGCCTGGAGAGTATAATGAGAAGATAGTTAGCCGGGGTTTAAATGAGCGGCAGGAAAAGTGGATTGGATAGTGAGATTCAGGGAGAGCCGGTACATGAAGGGTTGAGCCTGCAGGCGCGCGATCCAGGATAATCTTGACGATCCGTTTATGCCATGGATTTCGATGGCGAGCAGTGGTCCAGCTAGATAACGTAGCCCTCTCAATTTCGAATTCGCCAATTCAAAGTGCCAACAATGCAGGGATTAAGATACGAAAACGAAGCATTGGACTGTCATCGGGCAGTCATTGAGCAAGATGCACTTACAGCCTCTCGACCCACCGCCCTCTTGTGAATTTCTCCGTTTGGAAGCGATTCGAGTGAGCCACGATCGGAATAATGCTCATTCCAGGAGAGCGCCTGTCGAGGACGGAATTACCGCCGATTCCAGGCGTACAACGGAAACTCACTGGCCTTATTAGAGGCAATCAAATGACGAACTAGACTTGGCTAGTATGAACCACACACTCTGATACAGGCTTGCCTAGGCAAATCTTCCAGATGCAAGCACACGTAAATCATCGTGCCATGCTTCTGTGATATCAGATACTCTTGGAATAGTTAAACGTGCACTCCATACAAGCACGACATGAATTCTAAAGCCTGTTGAAAATTAGCATCGAGGTAGCTTAATTTCTTTGCAAATTTCGAAGTCCCACTTTTGGCAGGAGGAATGGGCGTGCTGCTGTACTACTTTCCAAGAGACTTTCGCGACTGCATCGAGGCCGGTACCACCGAGTTCCTGACTCAGCGATAAGTCTATCTCAATCCATCACGATTGTTTACCATTTCGTGCGTCAGATATTCCATTACGTAAAACGTGAAGCACAGACAACACTCTGTTAAGAGTGCGCCCGACGAATTGTTCGGCCTTTATCTAAAGCTATGAACCAGCACGAAATCTTTAGTTTAAAGAGTTGGAAACGGCTATTAAGGCGTTCGGCGGAATCACACGCTACTGAGCCATCAGCGGAATGAATGATTAACGCCGCTCATCCGATCTCGTTAACCTGATGTTCGCGGAGCAGCAACGACGGCGTGTGTTCGAGAAGTCTGGCGCGCTGCGCTCTCTAGTTTCTAGGTAGCTCGCCGCCGCCGCCGCCGCCGTCGAGAAATCGACGGGCATGAAATTAATTGCTCGTCACGAGCCGCTCCCCTCGAAGATAAAGTGTCAAGGGGAAGCCCTTCGCGCTTGTGGGATATTCTAGTCTCTCGGCTCTCAAGCCTCTCTTCCTCCGGCGCGGTTCGTACTCCTCGCCGAGTGAGAGAAAGAGGGAGAGTGCCGAGTCTGCATATGAAACGTAACGAGAATGCGAGTATGCACAGCATCGACCCCCACTCTCTTTCACGATGTTACTACACCGCGCGCACCAAATATGGCCTCCAGCAATAATTAAAGATGCACAGCGAAATCCCAAGCGACTCTTGGAGCACACGTTTCTTGCCACTTCATTACATGACATTATTGCTCTTCCTACTGCCTACAAACATCCTACAAACTGCCGATCACTAAGATATCGCTGTACGATCACATTTGATGTGCACTGCCGAGAACTTTTACGTACCACGATTACTCGGCTGATGATCATAGCCGTTCTTTATCGTGGAGTACTCACCTGAAACAGAAAAAAAGGATGACTGTTAGACTCACTCAGTTGACCTTCTACCTTCCACCACGCGTCTAATATCATTTTCTACACCTATGATGCATCACGCGAGTCAGTTAGCGGGGGAAATATTCTCCTACCGTTATTGACCGCCGGAATATGGTCATCAGTCACGGTGAGAATGGAACCGGTCCTGCCGCAGGCTAATTTGATTAGCAATTACTCCGTAATCAATCTATAGTCCAATTAACGATTGCCTTCGTTGACTACCAAAATTGGCTGTTGGTGGTGCCCCTAAGCTAACAACCCTTCACTGACCTTCCGACGCGTAGCCCGTAACCAAGATGGAACTGGTCTTTTCATTTCCGGCTTCCAATTCGTTTAACTAACTATTAGCAGAGGGTCTTGGTGTTGTACGAGAGAACAGGTGAAGGCTAGCCTTTCGGAATTCAATCTAAAGTATTTACAAGCGTTTCTCGAACGCCATGGACAGAGACAAGTACCCACAAAAAAGCAGCGTGTGTTGGAGTTGTTAATTTCACGAATGTTAATGAACACTGGAAACATGTTCGGCCCCGGGCGAGAGGCGTTAAATGCACGTCGTTTTCAGTGCGTGACATCAACGCATCTATTAGTCACTGAGTAATTCCCGGCGAGTTCTCTCATTCCAGAGGGCCTTGTACAACAATTACACGTAATGGGAACAGAGAGCCGTCTGGGTTTCGATACGCGATATTCAAATTGAATAGTGAAGGCAGGAAGATCCATGGCTCGCGAGACCATCTCTGCCAAGCCCATTAGTCAATGCCATTCAGTTTATCAGCAGCTTTCATTGTTTTCCCGTCACTTTTCGGTAATTGCAATGCGATCATCGTATTGTGCACCAGCTCTATTATGCGCCAGTGGAGCCGGTAATCCGTGCTTTACCTCCATCGGGAATACTGAAATCAGTGGGATCGCAGGCGAAGCCTAAGCCAGGCTTAAACTCCGACTGCCACTCGTGCTACTTGGATAAACCAGGCTCAACGCAGCGCGCGCGGCTACTTTCCACAGTGACGTTTCCAATAGGCAAAATAGCGGTGCGTTCAACAAACGAATTACATCCAAGCATACCGCTTGAATAAAGACTTACTCTTACTGTCAGTGTAAGCCGAGCAGTCGCTTGACATTTCTGAATATATCCAGCAAGAGATGCGACGCGGACGGTTTTATATTTTAAAAGGAACCACTCGGACTAACTAGAATATTCTACGATAATCCCTTCCTGATAAGATACCGGCGAGTCTTAGCAGTCAATCACAAGAACGATGAGACATTCGTCGGTATCGAAGGATGAGCAATGTCGTTTTAAGTAAGACGCACGAGTGAAGATAGTTTTGCTGATTTCAACTGATCAAGGAGGAGCGAACGAGATTTGCATGTGAATGAGGGCTGATTGTACTAGGGAAACGGAGGATGTACCTTCATGAAAGTGAACTTTCCTAGGAGGTCGATGCCTCGTGTGCTCGTGGATCGGCAAGTCGTGCGGACCGAGGTTCTCCCTTGACAGGGAGCTCACAAGGATTCCCCTCAAGGTCGCGAGGGTGCTGCTCGGTATCTCCCTATTCATATCGCCGGCTCCCATATCATCGAGAATTCACAGGCACCGACATTCTCGCACGCACGCACTCACGCACGCGAGACGGAGACAGAGAGAGACAGAGAGAGATAGAGAGACTGTGAGCACGCACAACACACTTGACAGACGAGGGACGCTTGAACCCTGTCACGTCTTGGTCGTCTGCGTAAAAATCCCGACTGATTCGGAGATACCTGGTACGTTTCGAGCCAGTCGAAACGACCCGTTCCCCTTCTTCTCCACTATTAACGACTTACTCGCTATCTCGAGTAAGATTCACTTTTCCAACTGCACCAGCGGGAAGTCACTATTTTTTTCCCCTCCAATCGATCGCCGAAGCGGCGTTCGTTCGTGGGAGACGAATTCGTGAGAGCCGTGCGAGTCACAGGGTTACGCAAGACGGTAGATGGTTTTTCTTGCTCGTCGCCAAGTAGCTCGGCCTGCTCGGATCGATCGGGGAAAAAGCGGTGCACCGTGACGCCGGCCGATCTCGCGCGACTGCCTTTTCGAGAGAGGTAGCTCACGGTCACGAGCGCCGATTGCGTCACCATGTAAATTTAATCGACTGTTTAGCTCGCGATAACTCGCGACTCTGCTGAGCGCGATGTTTAAAGGTCGCGAATAGTCGCGCACTATGCCACACTAGTTCCGCCGAGCAGCGAGACTTTTGCCGATTGTTCCGCCGACTGACAACACAACGCTTTTCCACGGATTCTCGCCAGCCACACTAGCTATATCGACGGCAACGTCCTCGAGGAATGCTCAATGCGTAGAAAGTGCCTTTCTCCTCGAACATCTAGAAATTCCACGCTGATTACACTGCTCTTCTCACCGCGCGAAACACGCCTTCTTCGGACACCGCGCGCTCTGCTCACATAATCGAACACTGGCAATGGAAAGCTCCCTTTTCTCATGCAAGGCGAGCTATAACTTGGTTTCGGGACTGTCTGGTGACAACGACACAACAGGAGTCCGAAGGAATCGGGAGCAGTCTCGTAGGCGGCACACTCTTCTTAGGAGGTAGCCGTTGCTAGCGGATCAGTCACGAAGAGAGATCGATTTCCAGGCGCCATCGCGATATCGCAGTGTAACGAGGCGGACGTCGCGCGGCCAACATGCCTGAGTGTGTGACTGACTTGACTTGACTCTCTCGAGAAGCCACAGGTACCACCTTACTGCCAGAGTCTCGTTCGCTCTCGCTCTTACCGGCGCTCTTCGTGTCTCTCTTCCTTGCGCTCGTTACCTCTCCCACCTTCATCAGTCTCGCTTGCCGGATACCTGGTGGATAGGTACACCTTTGGTAACGCGCTACCCAGGTCTCCCCGATGACGCTGGTTTCCCTGCCGAGCGAGGAAGAACACACGCTCGGATCACTAAGCGACGATCTACCTTTCTCGGGGTGCCTTCCTAATCGCAGCTGCAATTTGCACGGCGGCAAGCATTCCGGGTCAGCCAACCGGCGGGAATGCAAAAGATCGCCACTGATCGATGACCGAGCACACTGCCAAATGAGCGTTGCGGCCGTTTGCAGAATTCGCTGAGTGGCCACCGAGAAACGGACGTCCTGTCTGGAAATCACCAACGTGGTTTCGACAAATGACACGCCACAAGTCTGCCGAGCCCAAAGAAACTCGAAAGGCGGATCACGTTTACCGGGCTGCTAAATGCGGAGGACAATATGACTCGGATATCGATTAGCAAGTCTTGACTGGCGATACACGCGACCAACTCAAAGGAATGCTTCGCCGAGGATTTCCCGTCCCACGTTGACGCCTCTATTATTGTGGGACGCGACGTAATGCCAAACCGTGTTTCCTTATTGCCCACACGTGCATACTTTGTCGGCGATAACGATAGCAGTCGTTAAAAAGAACAAGTGGGATTAGAAGGAGGCGTACGAATGAGAGCGCCTTGTAAAAGCAGGTTGCTTTCAATGTCGAACCAAGCATACTAATTGCGAGTCAGCTGATCGTTGATCGAACGATCGAGAACAGGAGAATCGGAGGCTCCTCGTGTGGACGGACTGGCCGACTCTCTTCGATGTGGTAGGCGGTGCTGGTGCTCGCACGTGGAGCGATCAAAAGGTCCTTAAAAGGTAGCGTCGCTCAGCCACTTTTACGGCTGACCTACCAAAGAATGAACTAGTCGGCCACCGCAGACGTACACACGTGTACACTCTGGAAAGAATACTAGTATAAAGGAGTTACGTAAGGGAAGGCAGTTACTTCTTTCAGCATTGAGCCGCGGTCGAACTGGCCATCCAACTGTGCGAAACCGTGGAGATAAGAGGGATCGGCCAAGTTTCCACTGTTCGAACAGTTGCAAGAAGTAGAGGACACAGTGGACTATCCAGTGGGCCGAGTCACTCGATAGAGAAAGAACGACATGGAAAGACAGATAGGAGACAGGGTGTGGTTTTTAAAGTCACCTTTGGCGGCCACCTTTTCCCCGAGCGACAACAAACGCTTTACCATTTGTTTTCGTGTCAATGTACCGCAGATATCTCCTGGTAATCTCGGCCCACGCCAGTACGCGCGTTCACCCGTGAACGAAGTAAATCATCCGTAAAACTCGAATCGTCCGCGAGGAATGATTCCGATCTGGCGAGCAGCACTATGACCCCGTAAACAAGAACCAATGATACTTTCCAGACCGAAACGACTATGCACGAGGCCCGTAGGTGCGAGAGATTGCCTCGTAAATATCGGCGACCATTGGGTAGCACTTACAATTATATTTATGAGCCTTTACTCCTTTCGTATCCCAACTATTCACGCTCAAGCCCGATTCATTTACCTTTCGCTCACCTATCCCAACTTGATCATCGTAACAGCCCAACTTCGAGTTCCTGTTTCACCTCGGCGAAATCAGCTAAGGCGTTTCAGGTGGTGGCATTATCGAGCGGAGGCATCGGTGCATGGAAATCCGAAATCATCCTTAAGCCGTGTTGTCTCGTAAATAACTTGCCTGATGCGGACAAGCTCGAGAGCGTGCGGGCAAATCGCCTTTTTCCACCCCTGAAAACGGGTCCATACCGAGGAAAACGTAAGCGGGAGAGACTACGCTGAAACACGGCCCCTCTCTCTTCTGAAGCTGGCGTGAAAATGAATATTAATGGCCAGGCTAACCGATGTCGGGGCGAACGTGACGGCACGTACGAAATTAGAGCGAAGGGGGTCGTACTGCGAGCTGTCGACCATATTTCTCGTCTTTCCACTAAGAAAATCGTATTAAGGACAGAAGAAGGAAAGAAGGAAGTAGATGATGTAAGAAGTTACTGGTAGTTCCTACAGAGTAGGCCAATATGAACTGGACGCATCAGGAAACTGGTTGTAGACATGTCTATCTATAACCTGCGATAATAATGATAGGAAAAACGCAGAACGTCAGGATGAAGCTCGTAGAGAAGTTGCGTCGCTCGCAGGGAGACGGAAGGAAGGAAATTGGGGAAATTGCGTCTGAAAGAGGACTTGAACTCGGTGGGATCTTGCTCTCGCCGTCATCCGTGGCGAAAGAACTCTTTGAGGATTAAAAGCCACTTTAAAGAGCGGCAGCCTTTCATCGCGGGGTCGAGGTAATCCGGCGGAAAATCTCGTACCTATGTGGAAACCTTTCACGGTTGATCGTGGAAAATTCTTTAATTCTCTGCGCTAGGAAAAAGAGACAGGAGCAAGTAGAGGAACTGATATTAATTCTTGAATCGTTCCTGCCGGCTACACTGACAATTTAAGCTGTTCCAGTGGTACGCTGGCGATGCAAGTGGCTTGCACGCAAGTGGCTGGTCTCGACTTGACATCATTTCGCTACGGAAACCGATGGATTTCTTTTCCCTCGCGGAGTACCGAGCTGGCTATTCTCGTCGGCGGTTTCTTGCGGCCGCCGGATGGCCTTGCAATGTCGTGCACTATGCAAAGTGACTTCACTCTTCGAGCATCCACCTGCTGCCGCTGCAATCCCGCCTTTCCCTGCCCGCTGCCTTATCATTCATTACAAAGTTAGTTGCTCAAGTTGATTGAAAACTTATTTCACCATAGTGCTCGGGCCAAATAGCGGAGAGTGGTGCTAATGCCTGTTGAAAATACCAGCTAGGCAGAGGAGCGTAAGAATAATCGTCGGGTTGCCGAGTAATAAGAAGGGTGGCAAACAACTACTGCTAAGTGCGAACTGCAGAGAATCTATCGGCATCTCGGCAAGTTCCTTAAAAGAGCCATTAGGAAGTTTGGGGTGCGCGCGAGCGGGCGCGCAAGCCCTCACTTCATCGGCGCATCTTAATCCCTGTTTTCAGGGGGCTCGCGATACTGCCACGCTCCCATTTAAAATTCTAATTTCCTGCCCATTTCCTCACGGTCGCTTGTCCGGCGCTCGCTCACTCGCTCGGAGCTTTGCATTACGTCGCGCGATGAAAGAAGAAATTACCATTTTCCGGGTCGAGTAACAGCAGCCGATCTCCATGGCCGTTTACGCGAAAAGTATCGCGATACCTCGGCTAAACTGGCTGCTCGCTTCCCGAAAGCTAATAACTGGCTGGATGTATCCTCGTATTGTTGCAAGTAGCGAAGAGCCAGCCGTGCTCCTGCCAGTTGAGAAGTTAGTACACGCGGAGTGCTCGCGTGATTGCGATTACACGGCCACTCGTATGCAAGTCGTAAGTCTCGCACGTGCGTCCCCGTGAGCGCTCCTAAGGATTTCTAAATAAGCAGCTGGCGCAACTTCGTGGAATGCGAAGTTCCGCCGCGATCACTCAACCACGGAATATCTTGCACGTAGCGCCGAGCATCCGAAAATCATTAGAACTCCACCGCTCGACGACGACCAGCCGATAGTATTACAGCTTCCCCAAGTTCGATAATTGCCGCCGCAAGGAATGCATCCAATATCGAGCAAGTCGGGCATAACAGTGTTCTTTAACCCTTAGCTGGAAAAGTCTGGGAGGCTAATGATCGAGTAGCTCGCACGTCGCAACTCGAAATGAGCGTGTCCGCCGAGCGTTTCCACCTAAGGGACCGATCGGATTTCACCTTTCACAGTAATGCTCGCTCGCATTGAAGGACGAAAATGCCGAAGCGGTGTCTTGTGCAATTGCGCCGCCTCTTTTTCGCGAGGCCGGTTCTTGCGCGAGCACCTATCAAAACCACGCGGCGAAACTGTGTCTGTTTGTAGAAGCCACTATCCACATACCCACACACACATATACAGTCATAGAGAGTCTCTGGCTGGCTCAAAGCGAGTGCCTCGGGCTGAGGGGCATATCGTTCCAGAAAGCAGCGGGCAAAACAGGCAAAATGAAAATTTCCTCCGCGCCACTCATTTACCCGAGGCCTAAAACTTGTCTGCGGCGCCGGTGCACGGCGACCTATCGCGAAATCTGGGGAGATAGCGCATCCAGGGGGTGGCAAAGTTCACGTTCTAGTTCAACCACAGAATCCACCGGGTGATAAATCAATGCAGTCGAACAATGTATCACGCGTATCGCCGGCCGATAGGCGCGTCTCACTGCCGGCGTGTTATTTAGACCATTTTCTCGCCACCGCGCCGCACCGCGCCGCACCGCCTCACTCGGCTAACTATCGCGGAAGTTACGTCCCCGATAAATATGCCATTGTTCGTACACGCCCCGGCGACTGTGACAAATAGGCGAGTGGACGGGCCTCTTGCATCGGACATAAATATCGCCGGCAGCCTCCCTCGCGTTCGCGTTTTGCCCACTTAAGGACCTGTATCGAGAGAGATCCGTGCCCGCACCGCAGGAATGCCCGCGCAAAATTCTGCCTCGACCGCAAGCCCGATGAAAGTCAATGATCTCCAGCTTGCGCGCTTGCGGTCCCGCGCTGGTCAGAGGCTTGATTTGCATTCCTATTTCATCAAACCCGAAAGCGGCAGGACGGCCTGCACGCCGGCCGGCCGTTACACGCCATGGGTAATCTACTTAGGAGGAAACTCCAGGAAATGGGGAAAAAATATGGTAATGTAATTTACGACGGAAGGAAAGAGAGTATCGAGGATTGCATCGCTGGTGCAATCTCGTTGGCGGTGGCTGGCATCCTCGGAGATGGCCATTTTGCATAGCTAAAGTGCGAATCGAGTCTCTGTCACTGTTCCTTCCTCTCTTGCTTCTCGCTCCGATGGGATTGCCGCGCTTTTTTGCTAAATAGAGTATCTTTATCAGTACGTTTGACTTGAATCGTTTTGAGAGTAAGTAAACTTCCAGAGAGAAATAGGATTGATGCATCGGTGTGCCTGCAAACGGAAGATATGCCGGTGATGAAAAGGAGATTGCGAATTCGAAGGATATCGAGTTCGTAGCCTGGAAAGTAAGAGGTGCCAACACAGTCTCACTTTCTCACGACTATAACTTGACGAGCGCTGTAGCTCAATACTTATATGCCAGACTGAAGTTCTACACCACGGCTGGAATCGTGTCCAAGAGTGTCTCACCCAGCAAGGCTGTCTACCGGTCGCACGCACTCCCGATACAACGACCGCAGCGTTATATGGAACAGATTCATCAACAAAAGGTTTTCATCAGAAGACCATCGGGCAAAATCTGGACTAGCAAGTCGGAGGAGGCCAGACAATGATTTTTAGACAATGGAGGCCTGAAAATATTACGCATGAAAAAACTAGGTCCCGGGGTGGCTAGGGAGCGTGCTTGATCCTGTTTGCATTCAATCACATCGTTTTTCTACTATACGTCCGATATATTGGTAGGCGACCGTGCGCGGAATAGAATGCCTTGATTGTTTCTTGATCGACTGGTGGGTGGTAACGACTATCATCCAACCCACCGACATTGCATTTTGACCCATTTAGAAGATGCAAGATGAACTTTCTGCCCCAAAAACGCCGCCGCTATAAAACAACTGAAGGCCAACTACAAAACCACGCGGAGCCTTTCCTTTTTCCATGACAAAAGTATCAACGTCCCGTTCCCGCACTTTAACGTGCCGGTAATTAGAAGTACGAATCGTGCGGGGAATTATGTCAGAGAGCGTAAAAACTTTTATTAAGCCGGGGTTCAGTTTACGAGTTTCGCGAGCACGCCGACCTTAATGCGAGCAAGAGTCTGCACAAAAGGGTCGCTTAAATATTGTAGTCCTTGCAACTGGTGCTGTAACCCGGAAACTGCTGTGTATCGACGCAAAAAACTATGCTAGTCCCGCGGTAATTAATCACGTGAGACTAAGCTGAAAGTCTTAGTTCCTTAAGCCAGCACACGCTTGTAAAGACTTGTTCTCGGTTCGAGGAAGCCGAGAGCAATGCGGGTTTACGCTGGTAGAGCAGGTTCATTATTACTGGAAATGTAGGGGCTCTCATTTTGAGTTAATCGGGCGAAATTAAAAAGGGAAATACACTCTGGCGTACCATCACGCTAAAAGGTACGAGTGAGTTAGTGTCGGCAGGCAGGAATTTGCCACTTTCAGCTCGTCTCGAGAGGTAGCCGACGGCATAATTCACTAGAGCGCCGATATCTAAAATCAGATTACGCTAATGCTAAGTGACAATCTCGGACAATTGGAGGAGGGAAATTGAATAGCTATGCAAATCCATTTCAGTGTGGCTGGTTGGTTGGCTGGCAGCCCACTGACGAGAAGGATATCACATCAAGAGTCAGCAGCGATCGCTCCAATTTGAGAAAGTCGAGCCCCTTGCCTGCGCAAGAGTATCGCTCTGGCGTATTTCACGAATCGAGGAAACATAGTCCGATTGAACGGTTCCGCAGGCTTTCACCTGCCAATTCAGGTAAAAGAGCAGAACGGAGAATGACGGATGCTGTGTCTGACAGGCACGCATTAATAGGAATAATTATCAAAGGAGAATGCAAAGGTAGAAGGTGAATTTCCGTGAAGAGAAAACGGGGTTGTGGCAGACTCGTTAATTGTCGAGTTCACGGTTGTTTGAAGACGAATAACCTGGCTACAAGGGCAGGTTGTTAGTAAGTCGCTGAGGAAAACCGAGAATAGGGAACTGGCCGAGTGTTACACGAGACTCACAGACTAATTTAAAAATGCACGGTGGGCGAGCTTCCTGTGGGTTCTCGTTAATATCGCTCCCCAGGTATGCACGTGTCGCGACGATTAATCTCGTCTTGCCGCCACGGCCGAAGGATACACCAGCACCCTATGTCATTTTTCTGGCACGGAAACAACGCGACTGCCGCTGCTCTTCTCGAAGGATTCCGCTAACGGGCACGTCATTATACACAGAGATACGGATTAGTTCCGAGCGTAACAAACGGCGACCACTGGACGCAATTAAAATTACACTGTGAAACTCTAACTATCCTAAGCGATTGCGGCAGGCTATTCTCTTTCCCTAAGCAAGAATTCATATTCGCCATATTCACATGCGGTTGGAGAGATCCCGACGACTATATCGGAAAGCGAGCTCTGCAAATAACTGTAATAAATGCCCGCTCGACGATGTGCTCGTCGGATATTGAAGTTCGCGAACGATAGATGAGCGCGGAATTTCCGAATGACGGAGGCCCGGCTTCTAATAGTTCCGGCGGGATCCGCGAATTTCCGCGGAGCTCATTGTTCGCCGAATGACTTCCCGGCGAATGCGGAAAGCGACGGTCCACCAGATGTGTTTCTACATTACGAGGAGCACTGGCGCTATCTAGCACGGAAACCCGATAGCGGTCACAGCACACTAAGATTTAATACATTGTAGAGACTCGTTCCATGTATGTGCACATATCTCAATAAAGCATTGCCCACCAAATTCGTCCAACCACATATTTTTTCAGCGTTGCGCAACACTGATTTCACATGCTAAAGTGATTTCCTCGATGAGATCTGTTCGAGGCTGCAATAAAAATCGATGTAACAGTTCGTGAGAAGGGATCCGAGACTTATGGGAAACTAGTCGGGAGTCGAGGGAACATTGCATGAGACAGTGTGCCGCAAATGCCGTTCGCTGGATATTCTGTCTGCCGAGTAGCAATAAGGCCGACGTAATAACACGAGGGAGAATCATAACGAGCTCAAGACCGGCTTCCATGCAGAGCGTATTAATTCGTAGTAATTAAAAGTCGCCGGCAGGGCTTTCGGGCCAGTGAGCCTCTTGTAGGATCTGGCCATGGTTTTCGCCATTTTGTTATCTCCCTGCGATCATGAGACACTCTCTAGGAGAATCGGAAGCCGTTGCGACGAGCTGCGAGAGATCCTCTTAATTACGTTAAGGTTCGTGGCCAACGGAACCGTTTCTAAGTGGGTGACAGCCTTTTAAGGTTTTCCCGATTTCACCCTCAAACCGCTCGTGTCTCGGTGGAAATCTCAGCTGTACTGAAACATAATTGAAAAGTATTTTGGCGTCCGCGGTTCATTCGGACGAGCAAATTTGCAATGGTAAATCTAATTAAAGAAACTCGAAGGATTCGACTAAAAAGAATTACTTTCATTGAATGGGACAATTAAGAGGAACGGGGATCGATTTGGTTCAGTTAAAACGGTAGCAGCTGCCCGTTCCCAAGCCTTCCCAGCCGTAATCCAGGCCTTCCCGTATTTTTCCTAAGACGTCTCGGCTCGGGAGAGCCAGGCCTGAGAATATATCTGCGCCGTGCGAATCGTTCCATGCACTCGCAAACTCTATGAAAAGATAGGAAAGCTATCACGCACGTAGGAATCCTCGATCGTGTTCGCTAGAACACCTATCCCTATCGCGATACATAATATACGCTTAGTTCACAAGAGGCTCCCTTCCAGTTCCGGACCCTCCTATGTGAGAAAGGATATCGGTGAAGCAATATTATACTTGTAGCGGTGTGAACTCTCCGATCCGTATTTCACGGAACAAGCAGAGATGTCATCCCGTTTAATGGAGATAAACAGACGTATCCTAAACCCGTGCTGTCTCGCCGGAATACAAATTTCCAGGAAGATCCGCCAGTAGAGCAACCTCTCGGAGCACGTTCCCAGTTCTACGAAGCTTACAGTGGGCCTCCGGGCACGATTCAGCTGTTGGGGCTTCGAAAGAGATCCGGAAGAAAGTTCGACAAAACAGTTTGCTCCCTTTAGCAGCGCTTAGCTACGACTACTTCGGCTGGAGCTTAGTCAAAGCAGCAAAACCTGCTTGCAAGCTAGCCTTGGAAACAGGTCTGGCTCCTTTATACTACTGAAAATGTGAGAATGCTTAATTTGCCTCGGCTGAAGGAACTCGTAAAAATGTAAGCGTAATGGCACGCCGACCTGCATATTTTCTCTTTTCGGGAACAAATAGCAATGGGATGCATCGACAACAAAAAATTCCGCTCAACATCGCACACATACACACACAGACACAGGTCGTGTAGGAAAACGAGGGAAAGAGTATTGCGCGAGCGGGAGTAGGAAAAAAAGCGACTCGCGCGCGCTTGTGTCCGGCCCTTCTGCTAATTGGTTTCTCAACTGATGGCACGCGCTCGCACTAATTGATTCGCGAGTACTCGTTTGCCATTTGTTATTTGGCACGCGAGCTGCTTCGTGGACTGCGAATTTCTGAAATATACAATTACGAGTAACAGATGGTCGTACTAGGCTGGTAATGAGGATAGATGCACGCTCGAACAACACGACACAGGGGAGGCGGCGGTTATTTCATACAGGTAGTGCACCATGGATCTCCCCTAATTTGCGTAACGTGATTTTTCATCAGGATTGCGTACGACGGGCGAAATCAATTTCCCGGAAAATTAGCAATTCAATGAAACTCTCTGCGGCAGGCAAACCGGAAGGAATAAGAAGCCGCTACTGTTGCGTACTTCGGCCCCGTAATATCTCCTTCGGCTGAATCGCATGCATAATTGATCTATGTACCTTTCTCCGCATCTCCCCAGTCAATGTATCGCCAAAGTTGGCAGACTGAAGAATCCAGGCGTTGATTTATCTCCTGTGATGTATCTTTCGAACTTTCTGACACACAGACTGCCTCCCAAGATAATAAGAGGAAAAGAAGGGCCAAACATCGACTACGCAACCCAAATATTTCCCCCACGATTATTATCAGTAGATGTGGGACTGCGGCGACGATACTCGACTAACGCCTTTAAGCGAAATATAGGTCAGCAACGACTTCTGCATAGCTGCGGATTCTCTCATCCGCTAATCAGAAAAATCTCGCTCAGCATGCTTGTGAATATTTTTTAAGCTGGCTGTGCTACTCGGGCGCAACGAGTAGCTGGGAGTGGAAATGTCGTTTGTTAAAAACGCGGGACTGCATCCCTTTTTTTCTATTTGCCATTATGCGAATGTGCAGCTAGCCGGATAAAGATGGGCCGCGCTGCTTTTTGCCGGCTGCACTTCAACCAGGGTAAGTGCGTGAGTACTACCAGCCCCGGCTAAATGGGAATTTGCGCCACCAACTGTAATCCTGTGCAACCTGGGACAGGACGGTCAATAAGCATTGAATTAATTGGGTCAGGATTTTCACCGCTCTAGTGAATTACGATATTTGTCTTTTTTTAAAGGAAACATCGGGTTAACGTGATGGATTCTAGAACTGGCTAGTTGCTAAAACAGAGCATGTGTGGAGAAATTCCCATGGCAATTGGCTCGATGCGATCGCTAGAGAGGGTCTCAGGTGTAATCGCGTAAATGATTTTCATTTCCCATCCAAGTCTGCGCAGCGAAAGCGAAACGACGAAGAATGAAGGGGAAGGGTAAATTCACGGAAGGGGAGTGTAAGTGAATAGCGGTTTTAATACCATTAATATCCCCACGACACCTGACCGTTCGTCTAACGAGATCGACGCGCCTTCTCCTAGCTATTGAAGAACAGGCATTAATTTCCTTGAAATATCGTTGGGAAATCCAGACCGCTCGAGATCGCTGAAAGCGAAAAGAGGACGCTGGCACTGCGTGAGGTATCGTAAATGTTTTGCAAATGTAAATGAGGCGGAACGGAAATGAATAAATAAATGGAGCATGCTAAGGACCAACGCAGGAAAGTATGAAAATTCCAGTAGTATGAGACATTTAGAGGTCAGGCAGTCGTTAATTGTGGTTAATTTACTCCTTGATGAGAATTATGCAAAATCACAGGGGAAATGAGCTCCAATTGCATTCTATCTTCAAAGGTCGGAGGGCAATCTGTATCTCGGAAAATTGAAGTCAAAAGTTCGTCCGGTCAAAATGTAAGAGACGGACGGCAATTGTGGAAGGTGCACTGCATTTCTGGTCGTCGGGGAAAGGAAAATACTAACTGATGATACCACCCACGAGTTCTAGTGCTATGTTACTGTTAATACAAGTCTGCTTTCGCCGCTACTTTTCCAGAAGACGATCCTAACAGTTCTCTCATGACTCGAGCTAGGGTATCATGCTAGTTCTTGCCATTATCATCAGTCAACATCATTGCGGTTACCACTTTATCAGCTGGCAGTGTGTGGATTGCTCTTTTACCGACTACTGCCAAGCTAGGTTCCTTCTAGGAAGTTGCTTGCACGGAATCAGGTTTACCTGCTGGAGTTATCGGTACAGAGAGCAGCGACTTTACCCTGCGTCCTACTAGAATGTCTGCCCGACAGTATCCTCTTCCACTGCGATCAATATTCCTGAACTTGTACAATAAGTACATCCTTTGGTCCACGCTACGTACAACAACATATTACAACTTTTATTTTTACTGTAGAGCTCATGAAACTCAGTCTGGCCTAGCATTATGTGAGGAGGAATAAATCAAGGAGCCGAGCTTGTCTTTAGCCGTGCGTTTACGAGGGAGTGTAACGCGAGGCCTAAAAGAAAAGTACGTGGAGCGCGGACTTAGTAGACGAGAGAGACTCTTTGTAACTACGTGGGCGGATTGTCTCGCCTCCGCAGGTCGAAGAACATGCTCGAAGAACGAACGGTGCGCGGCAACCCTCCGATCCCTCGCTCTTCTCTTCCCTTGCCCTTCGCTTATATTCCTCGACACGCGCGTGTACTTTTTCGTCATCCTCTTCGTCTTCTTTCTCTCGGTTTCCACGAGTCTGCCGAGTAATTCACCTTGCGCGAAGAGGGCTCGAGTCTACGACGGGTCCTCCTCACTCTTGTTCGCAACAAAGGAGAGGAGGAGGAGGACGCTGCTGTTCGCGTTTGTCAGAGGCCCGGCGAGCGAGCTCTCGCGTAAGATATCAAGGCGGAACGACGACGAGGACGGAGAAAACATGGAATAAATTGGGGAGAAGACACTTCGTTTCCTCGACGACGAACGTGCCTCGTCATCAGGCACGTGCTGGACCCTCGGAGGAAACCGGTTCCCGATTCACCGCTTGGTAGAATCGTTTTTACCGGGCCCAGCATCCTAACAATCGATTTCGGGCCGCGCTATTGTTGCCGGAGGAGTGGCGGCTTTTCACGAAAGCAAGGCTAAGCAGTCCTCGAGTCTAGTTTATCTACAAGGTCTTACTATGTTTTTATAGGAGAGCGTTAACGATACTTCTTTGTTGGTAAGCAAGTCTGTCTATCGGAGAGGAGAATTGATGGCTCCTTTTAACCGAATGATCAACGGACGCGTTCTTGAGTAAGAGTGATTTGAAGAACTGGGCCCACCTTTCTCTACCTGGGTCTAACACCCGCCTCAAGGTGGCAAACAGGTTTGGTACCTGAAACGAGGGCACCACCGCCGAAAAAAGGCTCGGCAATTAAAACTCTGAAGATCGATAATCATTAGGCCGACTGCCGAATAGTCACGCGAAAATTCATTATTCAATTAAAAAGTCAGTAGCGCCTCGTTACAGATGTTGCCTTAATTACCGACGAAACCGTAGGGGCTTACTGCTACGGTCCAATTACAACTCGAAAGTTCTCTATGTGAGGCAGATTTAAAAATTGTTTGAACAAAATTTTCAGAGTAAAATCAGGACAACTTTTATACTACTGTCCAAATATGGTTTGATAGGAAAATAGATGTTAAAATATGTGGTTGGTCGAGGCAGTTTGATTAATGCGGGGGAATGTAAACAGAAAGACGATCCTTGTTTTCCCATTGCAAAAGCCGGATGAACGGAGATCCCTGTATCATCTATCGCAATTGGATAATGTTTGTAAATGCGTCTCTTTTATTATACAGATGACTACTTCCCGCGCTAAAAACTCTGTTAGTTCTATTTTTGAATCTTCACTTGCTAGATACTGTCAAGGTTTATAAAGTACACTAGTTCATTCATAAAGTACAAGGCCAAGTGTTTATTGATTACTAGTAGCATCAATATTACAACCATGCACTTACTCAAACGGTCGACTAGCGCGAACTAAAGGGAACATTCTCTTGTCCAAGCTTCTCTACTTTTCATCATCTCGCTAGAAATATCAGGGAAGCAGGAATCGTCTTAATAAAGTGAATTGAGGGCCCCTTTTCTCGGCGATTAATTCCCTCTTTACCTTATCTCGGCGACTACTGAAATTGAATTTGCGTACCATCAGGCAAATCCAGTGGAATTCTCCGTTTAATCGGGGAAGGAGTCCAAGAATAGAAGCTTTAAAAAGAACTTTCAAGAGTGCCCGATGGAATCGAGTGCGAGAGGTATATGACAGGAGTGAGACTAAGGCGTAGAACGCAGACGGTCGCCGAGTGAATTCTCGCGAAAGATTACCGATTCCAGAAAGGCCTCGCCGCTTCAGTAAAAGAGTTCCGAGACAGAACGCCGGGAATCCGTGAGGTATTCCGTCCCTTTGGTCGCGCACAAAGAGCAGCAAGAAAAACACTGGGAAAAGAACTGCGGGAGCAAGTGTGCGGGTACATAAGGAATACACCGCCACCAGATGCTAACTGTACCAGAACAGCGATGCACCCCGAGCAGAACTATGGGTTTTCACGAAATTAAATTCTAAAATTAAACCATGCTCGAGAAGATGGAATAGCAAGAAGAACAGCCGTGAAACTCGAGTAAGCATAAATTCCATCCTGCAGGAATAGCTGGAAAGAGTCCGAGAAAAGTGGTACGCTAGTGATTTAGATTCGTAGGACAAAGAATCGCGATGGAAGACATCAGTGGGTCTACACATTAGTCACGCACTAGGGAAGCTTTGAGCTTTTCTCTCCTGTTCGTCGCGACATATCTATCAGTTGAGACACTGCAATACCACGAGGAGAGCAGACCACCTGGCAGGGTACCCACTAAAGTCTTTTTTATAGTAGGGAAATTCACTGCCCAGTTTTTCCAGCAGCTCGCAGACGACTGTTTTTCCTGCGAGATCTGCTTGATAATGGCCGACAAGTAGCACGTACTGTAATGAGGCAATATACCATGAGAATTTCCGCTTTATTAACTCGATTTTTTCTGTTATTATTGGCCTTCATTCGCGGTGAAATCTAGCGCAGTCAGCTCGTTCCTCGCGTAATATTTCTCATATTTAATGGGAAAAGGATGAAATAAAATCCTGTCTATTCAGAAAATATTTCTACTAAATCCTTCCAGTTCGCGGGATTGAAACTAGGCGGGTGATTGAATTAAACAAGGTCTTCCAGACTGCAGAATACAGCTTTCACACAATGAAGTTTAAACTGAATCCCCGGCGTTTTGTTCCAATGAACGAAACAAGCTTATTTTGCAAAAAAGCAAGCTCCTGGCAATTTAAGTAGCTATTGAGGATACCGTAATAAAAAGCCTCGTGCTGCGGTAAAGGAGGATCGTCGTTACTTTCAGTGAAAAGTATTCATAGTTTCAGAAATGTATTATTAATTATGCCTCCGGAGCTCGGCAAAAAGGAGTGCAAATTGTGTTAGGCTATAAACGGGCGAATAGCGGGAATTCGATCAAGCTAAATTCCACCTTCTTGCACTGCTTCTCTCCCGCATAAAAAAAACCACGAGGGGGAAAAAAAACGGCGAACCGGTCACGTTCGGGTACTGAGAATTTCGAACAGTCATCCCAGCCAATCCCTATACGATCGACTATTTAATCCGATCGATTTTGCCCGCGGGACGTGGCAAGAAGCAAGGAGGAGCGAATGGGTTAACTCACGCGCTAGATACAGATAGTCGAGAGCCTAGAAAAAGGATGGACGGTTTTACACTGCGCCAACTTTCTATTCTCGCAGGATGACGTGGCAGGATACACGCGGGATTAAATGCAGTTTGCGCTCGCTCCTCCTTTTACGCTGGATTACACGGTAGCCGATATAAGCTCGGCCGTATGTGATACTCTCTCTGATAAAGTGTGCTGCTCGAGCTTCTCCCGATCTGATTCCGGAGAGGGGAACAATGTCTGTAATAAAGATCGATGGGCGATTCGATAGGCCCTGACCCAATCTCGGAATTTCCGGAAGCAAACTGTCCCACTTGTCTCTCTCTCTCTCTCTCTTTCTCTATCAGACTGCACGAAACTCATCTAACTGCCAGGGAAGCTGGAGCGTCTCAAGGAGAGACCTTCCTTTGACTCGTATAAATTCACTCGAATACTTTTAGCGAGCGCTTCACTATCCCTCCCTCCCCCCTTTCTTCGATTCTTCTGACCCGTTAGCGTAATGACGAGCGATGTCACGACAATGGTAGGATTCTCGTCTTTCCAAGAGGAAGTTCCGAACGTTTCTGCTGGCGTTGAAAGAATGGGAGAATGTGAAATCGATGTTCAAACAAGGAAGCATCCGGAATTCGGGAAGGAAAACAATCACGGTAAAAGCACGGATGTCCGTCCAGCTTGTGAACGCAGGTGACCCACGTTCTACTAGACCGTCAGGTCTTACCAATCGGTGGATAGCTACTAAATCAAGAATACCCTAATGGAACTTCGTGATCATAGGTCAAAAGCAGAACGTGAGTTAACAGGCTTATTTTAACAGCGCCTGCTGCGAGGATCATAAAATAACCGAGCGTATCTATCCTTCCATTTTCTCGTTTCGCTGTGAATAATTAACAACGAAAGTTCGCCGCGCTAAAATGGAATACACGTTTCATAGGAGTGGAGAAGTAGTTTTGTTAACAACGATTTTACACAGCAGAACTCCAAAAAGCAAGTGACGTGATGTCTCTCTGGGCTGGCTACGACTGTCCCGCTTCTACTGGCATTTCGCTACTACCCCTTCCTCCCCTTCCTTTAAAGTCTTCAACGACCGACTTATCTTATGCTCTGCAAGAATGTGCATTACCCTGAGTGATTGTGCGAGGTTTCGCGGAACTGTATCAAGACGCAGCAATCTCATCCAGAACACTCGACGCAATGCTTGAATTACAGGGGGGCACGAAACTCGGTCAATGTGTGGATCAATGTGTCGGGAATTTCATTAGGTCACGACAACAGAGACACATAGCTCGAAGTTTCTGATGTACTTTTGTCAAAACGTCTATTAATAAAGGTGTCACCTTTGTGGAACGCCGTCCATTTCCAGTAAACATCTAAAGAAAGCAGAATTATTCCGGAAATACCGATGCAGGTCAGGTCGCCCTCTCTCGGCCAATTCCTAATCAGTAAATTGGGTTATGCACCTCACGCGTTTCCGAGGACAATCTCGATTCTGGGCCAAAACGACTGGACTCCGGAAATTTAAAGGACTAGATGGAACAGCCAAATGATCGCGCTCTCGTGAAATATTGAATCTGCTTGCATGAGGAAGCCATAAACTACTAACATCTTTGTAATAAAAACATGTGTCGTTAAAGTTCGGGTATCTGTTTTGGAACAATTGGGGCGGAATGTTTCAAAGATCACTCGAGCGGTTGACATTCGAAATTGCAGACGCAAAGGGACCGAAAGAATGACTTCATCTTATTCCACGAATCTCGTCGGGTATATTTACCGAAAGCGTACAACAATGGAACGTGCTCTTCTCGCACGCTGGGTTGCTGGCATCGATGGACAAAGAGCGCGAGATGAAAAACAGTCATGGCTTTGTATCGATCCCTCTCGAACTTTACTTCAAAGGCCCTCTTTACTATTAACTCGCTGCGCGAAATGCCAGCCGCGAGGACCGAGAGCACCGGTGGAACACGAGCCATGCTTCTATACATGTATGTATCAGGAGTCTCGCACCAGGTAGTAGTATATGTATATGTATAGTATGGCGCGCGGCAGCCGAGGATACTTATCCCGAAGTGTAGCGGGTAAATCCTATCGTCAACCTGTTCCCCGTGTGTGGACACAATAGAATGTTTAACCTGCCAGGAAATTCCACCGTAATCCGAGGCAACCACTCCTAAACAAATCCAGTTTGAATCACTCTCCTAACAAGGATGAAGGCAAATTTACAAATTGCATTATCCAGGACTATGTGCTGTATTGAGTGAATTCCTTCCATCAACATCCCAGTCGATCAAACTAAGTGTTAGTCATGCTTACACGAGAATGTATTAAAAGTTTGGTTGGCTCCTTGAAAATCTATTCACCTTAGAAATACGAGCTTACCCCGGCAGTCCCTTCTTCTATGAATTCACGTGATCGATTACCCCGAAAGCCTGACTAATTCTTCGGTAAAGAATCGTACACGTAACGAGATTGTATAACGCGATAAATTCCTCGTGTTCGAGTTCGCCCCATCGATTACGTTATCCGTCATTAGTGCGCGTATGTTTCCGGCAGAGTTTGAGGCCGAACGTTCCAATTCGAAACAAAGAGTTCGGGGTGGGCATAATTGCAAAGAGGTCGCAGCCAGGCGTGGTCGAACTATAAAACACGCTAATTAACATCGTTAGTTACGAAATCGTGATCGATTGTGAATGGGCCAATGCGTCGTCCTTCGAACGATCCGTTAATTTCCGTAATGGGGCTTTGGTCATCCTCAAGGATATCGAAGTTCGTTATCTTTCTTCGATAATTAATAGGTATCGGGCCACCGATCCCTATTAGTCAACATGACACATATCATCACTCGATAACAAAAGAATACACTTCATAATATCCATTATGCGAGTACTCACGTACGCATTGGTATCGCTGCTGAGGTCACCCTCTTAAAATTCCTTGTTTCAAACGTTACTCACCTGAAACAAAGAGACAAAAATTGTCTTTATACTTGCGAGAAAAATATCGGATAGTCGACAAACGCCGGGAAAGAGTTTGGAAGCTGGGAGATAGTACGCACACGTAATCTCATTGCAATGCAGCCGATCTCTGAACCTCAGAGTCGGAAAAACGAAAGCGAATACTTAGCGGTTGGCCGCACGTGGCCGCGCGATCGTCATCGACGTGACATTGATCTTGGGAGTGGAAGAGAGCGATAAGGATTATTCATGTCCCGTGATCGTCGGGCTTGCCTCGCGGATATTAATTAGAGCTGCGTGCGATTGGATTACCCTCCGGTCAGGTTGCAACGCTGCTCGCAATCAATCAACCGAGATGAAAGACAAAGCAAGCAGAAACGATGACAGTACGTTCTTAGACTGAAAGGCAATGTATACCGACCCTGTGTAACCCAGATATAATGGGCCCGCACAAGGAAAGTTCTAGGTCCAGTTTTCGATTAACCTAGCTCACCCGCGCTCCCTCTTAAAATAGTCTTATCTCGATTTAATCGCACTCTCTTTATCCCTTTCATCCAGCAACATGCATGAAAACGATCAAATATAATATGAGCTACTCGCACGGAGAATACTTTAAGTACTGCTCGTATAAATGTAAGGCGTGGCTTCCGACAACGCAAGTGAAGTAATTATGGTGACGCAAGCGAGGAGGCGAACACACCATCGTGCGAAACAATGTTCGAAGAACGTCGCTTTTATTCACAGTCTAGTGATGCCATATGTGAGAGCGCCACACCAATTGCAGCTAAAGGACCAATTAAGTGTTTGAGTCATTAATATCACTAGGAGTTCCGATCTGGCGTGAATACTCATGGCGGAAATGCATCCTAGGACGCAATAATAGATGAAAGGACGCGTGAAGATGGGAATTTCCTGTGATTGGTAATCACCGACTATTCGCTGACGATCCTCTCAAATTTCACGACTCGAGAGACACGGCTTACTGCAGAGAACACGGAGTTTTGAACAAGCCACTTAATGCGACCGCTCTATTCATCGAATTCACTGAAATTATTCAGGAGAGCAAGCACGCAACCGCAAATTCGGCGAGATACCAGTAATTAGCGAATAAATCTTCGTCGAGAGCTCAACGTTTATCCAGGATGTTTCGGAGGCTGAATTATTAGGCCACTAAACCAAGCTCCAATTCGCGTTATGAAAGACAGAAATAAAACCGATCCTTTCGGGGAACTGATTGATTAATAGCTGCAGGAATAAATAAGAAGATCAATACAGTTCACACGGTCTTAGCATAAGAATAACCATCCGTGCCGAGAGACAGCAATTGCATACTTCGCATTTCCTAAGGATCACTCATAGACCCAGTCATCACTTACGATAGCATGAAATCACCACGCTGTTAATCAGCGCACGCAAGTTCTAGAAGTTCTCATTTTTATAACCGCCTTGTAATATGGAAGCTCTGGTCGGTGAAATCTTGGTCAATTGGTACGATTCAGTACTGATTGTTCGAGCGTGCTACTGTCAAGGCGCATAAGAAATGAATGAGTGCATTAGATCAGGCACTATTTATTACTCCACAAACCTGTTGGAATTGTCAAGTGAAAGAATGGTTTTATCAGTGAGCGTTGGAGCAAAACATTGAGTCTTGGTGTAATCCATCAGGACCGAGAGGGAACAAAGTGAAATGCTCGAGTGACCCGAGCATAACAGGCACACTGAAACAATGTGTTACCCTCTCGAAGATATTCGATGAGCTCGCAGCTTTCCTCTTCGCGGATAGTCGAGAGGCTGTTTACAGTATCGATCGAACAAGGGTAGAGAATGCAAATTGCTGAGTAACGGGGTTAGCGTGGACAGACCAGACGACACCGCCCGTTCTGTCGCCCTGTTCGCGTTCGCTCCAAAGTCGCTAATTTCGTTAGTTTGGCCTGCCGCTAAAGTGCAGCTAATGACGCTTTGCCAATTATTACGCTCCAATGGCCACAATTGAATTTCCCCGTAGGACTGCGTCATGGGCGCCTCGTGAAAATTGCATTCGCCATAAAAGTCGGCTGGGTTGATGCTAAGAAAAATCTAGCGCGATACCCACGAGCGTCCTAAAGAAAAATTCATAGCAAATGCACGTGGTGGCATTTGCAAGTGCACTCTTGCCGGTAGCGCCTCGCGTCAAGAGAGTCGTTGTCGGCAAAAACAAAACGTAATTACGCTCTGCTGCCTTTCCCAAGTACGCGTGTACCACACACACACAGTACGCCGCTTTAATTCACAGCAGCAGCAAGTGCGACCTCGCGAAAAAATGACATTCCAAAGTACTAGGCACACCGCCGCTGCCACGACTAACTCCAGGACATAATTACGACTCTAAATAACATACGAATTAAAAGACCCCACTAACTTTCGTGCCAGATCTTACAGTTCCGCTGTATCTCCTTTGGGAATACTCATGGTTCAAGAAAATTTACAGGGGTTTTAGACCAAGGTTCCACTAAACTGAGCAACATAAACTGACCCCCTCTCGGCAATACATATTTAAATACCGCTCCCCGGAAGTTTGTTACTTGGCAGGAAATACGCGAAGCATTGGTGCCTGAGATACAACCGCCATAACTGCATCCCTGAAGATTTATGAAGAAAGTACTGGCGTGATGATCGCATAAATCCTCACGAGGCCACTACTTTAACCGAGGGTATAATTAAAAAGATTACAGGAGAATATCTTTGGGATGACATTAATTGCCAGCTGACATGGCGGAAAATGATACGGCGATTTCTTATTAAGTTCCCTTCTAAATCGTCCTGAAAATTTCTTCCGATAAGTCTGATAATCTAATTACCGCTAATCCGACTCACAAATGAAATAAAGAACGCGCATCTAAATAACTGGTATATCTATTTTTAATTGCCCTAATTAGAAAAGTATAAGTAAAAATAAACTTTGATCATAGCTGTAGCCATTTACGAGGGTTACACCTTTCCCATTTGATCCCTACTCGTTCGTGCCAGCCATCACGCCAGAATAGTTCACCGTTTTTCATGGCGTACACTTGTAAGCTTTGTGTGTAAAAAGTAGCCCACCAGGGAAAAGCTTGCCCTCTCATCGATCGGAGCGAGTTCGTGAGACGTAGCTCTATAAGGTGTAATACCGAACTTAAGTGTGGCGCCCTGTCGTTTCGACATCTAAGTACTTCCGCAGCACGCACGTGACCACTTTTAATTGTAACGGGCTGAGAGCCTTCCCTCTCTCCTTCTATGGTGGAGCGTGGCAAGTTTTTAATGAAGTGACACGCTACGTATACCAGTGACTTGTAATTTCGTCGGATAATGATAGCCTCGCGCATTTTCTATAAAAACTTTTCGCTGACTGTAGATGGAGCGTGAGTACTCAAAGAAAAGTTACAGCAAAGCGCCGTTTCCTAACAAGAGAACTCCGATTATGCTTGTAGTTTTTTCGCAGCGCTGTACCTTTGCCATAAGTTTGCCCGGGATATTTTATGGAGTCCCCCGGGAGATGAGCTACTGAGGAGCGTGCAACTTCGAAACGAGGTGTACAACTTTTTCGAACTGTACTTGAATTCCTACTGTCGCGAGAATTAACAGTGACCGCGCGACTCCCATATGGAAGAACGGTGTATCATTGAGATTTAATGGTCCCTGGAGGAGGAGCTTGTTATTTCTTGTGCGCTTGCCAGTTTCGCGTAAAGATAATGTCTAATGGCAGGGATCGCCTGCCATCGTAAATGTCGCTGTTCGCCTCGGGAGGATTTTCCTGTCAGATGTTCAACATGCGCATCATCACGGCATACTTTTTCCTCTCCTATACACCTACTCCTCGATCTAGCCAGTAACTCACCAATCCAGCCCTCCCAATTAAAAGTTCCCGCCACCCACTCTTGTCAACACTTCAACCTGGTGCACCAGCTCGTCCATTAAACCATTGGACAACCAGTCCCCAGACGCGTTTTAATCAAAATTCCACTTAAATTGATTAAAATTGCACAGCTCATAATTAACTAAAATTGTGCATTCAAATCATTCTCTGCCGCGTCCACACAATTCCATTGACCCAGATATCCGCGCGAACATCAATCTCGCCACTCGGCGAATGAACAGAAATACATCATTGTTGATCGGTAACAAATGTAATGAAATGTAAATATCGAAGTTACCAAAGCATTCAAGAGCTTTCTTCGTTGATTAACAAAAATATCGAGTGAGGGATGCTTGAATTATTAGAGAAAGAATCCGATCAACAATGCGTAGGGGAGAGGGGGAGAGAGATGTAAAAAATATCGTGCCTTCGATCGCCCCCGACTGTGACCTAGTGCAAGCTAGTGACTCACATAGCCAGACGTTGCCCCGGGGCGCGGTGTGCAAGAGGTTCAGGTGGAGGTTGAAGTCGAGGCCCGCGAGGTCCTGGCGCAGGTGGGTGCTGTCCATGACGAGTGCCCTCTCCGGCAAGAGGAAGAGATGATCGCTCCCTTCCGCGGGCCCCAGGGTTCGTGGCACGCCGAGCCCAAGAGGCCCCGAGCGGGCCGTCAACATCCTACCGCCAGTTTTCGGGAGGATCGCGTTATCACGCGATGGTGCATCGCCAGACCCGAATCCCGACACGCTGACCGCTCGAGCTCTACCACTCGTGTCACAATGCCTAATCACCTGCCTCGCACTTCCCTACCCTTCTTCTCCTATTCAAGGATCCACAATATTCCTCACTGCTCTTGAACCGAGCGCGCTCCTCTCTAATGCGCTCGCTCTCTAATGCGATCGTTTACGTAAACACGGATGATTCTCGACGTTAAGTCTCGGTAAGTCTTGGACGACCTCGTATGGCGATGTTAGACTCGAAGCAACGTGCCACGAACAAATGGAAATCAATCCTACACCAAATGGCATAGGATGATGCTTCGTTGGAGTGCTACTCGACTCGAGGGAGTACACGCCAGTCAGCGAGAGTAAGATTATTACAAGCGGCTGGCTTTCTCCGCTGGCATATCGCGCGCACGCTTCTTCACGGTCCAATTAATCCTGCGTTAATTAGTGGCGCGCCCCGGCGTGCTCTGTACGCACTCCTGCGAGTGACGACTAATCGCCAATCGCCCGTGAATCGAGCGCGAACAGGTTCGCCCTGATCCCGCTGGGCCCGAGTACTCGCCAGCCAATCCTTCACCTGGCGATAAGTCGACGAGTCTTGGTCGATCTAACGTTTCATGCGATGTATCAGCGATCGCAAGGAATAATAGCTCCTTATCTCGTGAGTCACTCGGTCAGTCAACTCTGGTTCGCCGTCTCCGGCCGGCTCCTACGAACTCCCGCAAATTGAACGCACCGGCCACTTCGTTCAATTCGCTCGAGGATGTCGGCGGGGCTTCGCTGAGTGCTCCGGATGATAAGATGACCACCAACAGTTCGTACCGAGGGTGCACACGATATCAATTGCTAGCGCGTAACGCCACTGCAGCTTCCGCAAGATGTTTACGATAAGAGGTTCGAAGAGCTACTGGGATTCCGTTTATCTCGGCGAGGTGTTGTGTCACCATTGACTAACTTCAAGTAGAACGTAGCGGCTCGGAAGAATGAGCCCTTTCGTGGCACCAATCACTGTTTATTCCGATGAAGTTACACTTCGGGTGGAAGTTGGCGCGATGCAGCACACAACGGGATTAAACGAGGGCTGACGTCGAGATGAATCTGGCGTACCGACTGCACTCACTCCCGCGGAGAGGGGTTGGAAGGGTGGCGGCGGGGGAAAGGCGAGGAAACGCGAGAAGATCGAAGGCGCGCTGTCAAATTGACAGCTGGTCTGACAACAGCCGGGTTACTCGTGGGAGTGGGCAGGTATCAAACGTAACGCGATCCTTCGTGCGTGGCGGTCAGCGGTCGACTGAGTAGCAGAGGCACACTACTCGTCCGACTCGGGTGCCGAGGGGTGCCGGAAATTGCCGAGGCGCGCACTCAGAGTACCGTCAGCCGCCAGACAAGCTGAGATTTCCCACTAATTGCCAAGAGCCCCTTGGAAAATAATGAGCCTAAATTCGACCTTCGACGAGCAGCGGCAGAGCGATCAGAATTGCCGCATGCCGTGTGAGATGAGATCGGCGCCGTACCGAGAGCAGGAAAGAGTGAGAGAGAGTGAGAGAGAATACATCGACGACGCAGTGGCTCCTTTTCGGAGCAACCTCCACACTGCAATCAGCCGCCAATACTGCCGCAGCTTCCCACCCAGCCGATCTGAATTACACAATCCCACTTTTATGGCTGCCGCTCAATTCTCACCCCGTGCAGAACTCGCCTATACAGCGTAAACAGTCCGAATTCCTGTTCGCCACCGATTACGCCGCACCAATTTTCCGATATGAATCTCCGCCAATTAGCAGGGCCACGTAGTTGCTTTATCGCTGCAGCAGCTGGCTCCGATCTAATGCCAGGATATACTGCAGACTCTGAATGAACGAGCTAAAAGTCTATTAACGGAGACGCGCCCTTCGATGCAGTCAATGGCGAGAGCGCAAAAACTTGTGCACGATGTGCAGCCTATACTTCCAGACACGCGTGTGGGTGGTGGTACAATCGCGTCGAATGAGAAATCGCAAAGTAAGAATATCCGAGGTGCAAAGAAGGGCTGAGTGCGCTCGCCGATTTGCCTCGACGATTGGACAATTCTCCATCCTATCCTAACCAAACTACACCTTGACCATGGAGAGATGTGTATTGAAATCATTGGCGAAATCATTTCAGAGCCGCGTGATCCGAAAGATCACGAAAAGCAATTCAGATAGATGGATCCGAGAGATTGGTGGCTCGGATACCGGTGAAAGATAATCGAGACGCCTAGCAGAGTTTGCCAGGCGTGCTCGATCCCCACTGATTTATTGGGTCACTTTTTCACCCAGCTGCCGAAAAGTGAGAAGAGCAGTAGCATTATACATGTATACGTGCTGGCAGCAGTCAGCTATTCCATTGGAAGAAAGCAAGATTGAAGAACGTCCTACTGTGAATTCTCCGCATGACATTTCTCCGTGGAAGAAAAGCTGCTTTCCCTCGTAGGAAATTAAGTGCAAAGCTGGAGAAATAGAGGGTGGAGCTTAGAGAAATGAAGAGGGCGAGAAAGAGGAGATTTCCTTGAGGTGTACTGTTAGCTGTTATTGGAACGTAGTCGGCCGCTTCTTGTGGCTTGATCTTCCGCGTGCGTGCCCCGCGTACGAAGTCAGTCAAACGGCGATCGATGTCCCTTTATGGGGTCTAATATGCCAAGACCGCTGTGCTCGCCTGGTCGGACTAGGAGTGCCATGGTACAAGCCGCGACAGAAGGAGTCACGGCCTACCACCGTCGAATCGAGCGCCAAGGGCAGACACTGATTGACAGAGATACTTCAAGGCTCGTTACTTGCGGTACATCGCCGTTTCAACTGATACGACCAGACCGACCTACCCTCCGACAAGACCGACCACTTGTCTCCCACGTCCGAGGATGCCATTACGCCATGACACTTCAATCGTCCAGTCTACTCTTGCCGGCTAAGAACATTTCGACGAATAAGACATAAAGAAAGATCGCAGATAGAAAGACAACTAATCGTCTGTAAATTTGGAACTACCAAGTTTCCTTGCTGATAAAAATATCTTACGAAAGCGTTAATGAAGAGAACGATGCAGCAATGACGAGAGGTCATATCGCAACGTTCATCATATTACATCTTTGTAATTCAGGATGCGGAGCCGGCTAAAACGGAAGAAACGGACGTGACGCCAATTCGTGAATTGTCTGGTCGAAATTAGCCGCGGGTACCGTTTCACATTGAAATACGGTGTTTCGTGTATTTCGCTAGAGCCGACTTCGATAGGAATAAGCTCAAGAAGATATTATCTTATTTTACCAATTAGTAGAATTATGAGTATTGTTACTAATTGCGGATCACACCGAGCAATATAATACCTTCCGCTAGTAAAACCACGGAAGGATAAAATTGACTTGCGGCACTAACTAACCTTTCACTAGGAAATGATTTTTTAACAACAGGATGTCGCGCGCAATGTTGTTGCCCCAATTCTCGTACCTGCATTTTAATAATGGACTCTCGTCATAGGAACTGCGTCTTCACTCTTTCCGGGACGAATGTCATAACAGTTTCGAGTCACGTTTGCCCTCCACGAATTTCGCCACCTATTTCTGGATGTGGAACGAATCCAGGAGCCAGTTTATCCTTTCTGTGCGCAGGCTCGGCTATCCACTTCATTCGGATACAAAAAGGACTACCAGAAGTCGAAAGAAAATGATCCTTCGATTTCTCCGAATAATGTCTCGAGTAATATAGCAGTGTCGTTGAAATTGCTTATTGAGTGTGGCGTAGCTAAAACATCAATAGAATGGAATGAGCAGTTGCAAACGACACCCACATCGGTCGCATTATCCTTTCGCTGTACTGGCTATACGTGTTGTGCGGAGTATCGTGAAAGCACACTTTTTCTGAGTCCCCTAAGTGTAGACACGCGGCCAACTCAAGTTTCACGTACGCATAAATGTTACTCTAGTGGCCATGTATTTCTATGCAGAGCAAACATGGCGACATGGCTATTCCCAGTGATCATGTTATCTCGATGCAGTTTCCATTCGCAATTGTACCGTGTTTGCGAGTTCGAGGAAGATGCAAATAACAAAATGCAAATATACCTCTAATTAAGTTATCGTCGACGCACGTTCGACTCGATAAAACCGAGGCACGGATGCCTCGTGGACATTTAAGTGGCATGAATTATCCTCTGATAAAATGCAAATTGGTGAACGAGCTTATTAATAATAAACGTGATTGAGACCTGTTCGTTCTTTCGGCGATTAGATATTTCATATTTGGGAGAGTAGGGCAGCACCTCAAGAAAAGTTGTAGTCTAGAAAAGTTGAGTTCTCATTCGTGGTATCGATAGCCTATGCAAGAAACGAAAGGTATTGCAATAAGAGCAGGAGGGAATAGCTAGTAAAAGAGGAATGCAGTCGACTGGCGTTTCCAAGATTTAATAATGCGGTGACTGAGCTACGAGGTCTGCGAGAGCCGTCAGATTGGAGAGTGCCGAGATAGAAGAAGCTGCAAAGCGCAATCAAGCGCATTTTGCACGGACACTGTTTTGTTCCTGGGATCCGATCGAATCTGAACCATTCGACGGCCTAGTATGCAATGTCCACACGGATAATCGGGATTATAGGAAATTACCTTAAACGCGTCGCGCTATCCGATCCCGTTACAGCCGATCGGTTTCAATTTACCAGCTCTCGAATGTAACAACCTTCCTATGCCGACACGAAGATTATACTATCAGGCTTTTTCATGCCCTTCTTTTTTTGGTAACCCTGGACCACTCGGTGCGTTGGGACATGAACAATTTAGGGTTGTTGATAAATCGAATTTGCGCAAGCGATATTGAATTACAAACCGGCTGGGAGTGAATTAAGCATTTCTCGGAAGGCGCAAGCAATAACTCTGTTCTGCTGTAATAACCAGAAGTGACTGGAATTCGGTTAAGTATCACTTCGAAAGAACGGCATTAGTGGTTGCAATGCTGGGGAAATCATTGCATTCCTTACACTACAATCTCAGGAATTGCAGAGTTGATAATACGTATGTTCGCGCACGTCTCGCGTAGATGACTTATGGCACTTACGCCACGCTTTCTTTATTCGCGCTAAAAAGCTATTCAATTATCACGGAACCTCGCGGAGAATCAACGCGAAAATGATTTCAGCTCCTAATTTCAGTATTGTATATAAGATTACGCGAAAAAAGAACGGACTTTTGCAGAAAATGACGACAGTAACAAATCGAAGTTCCACAAAAATAGCAAGGGGCACAGCATACTATTTGAGTATTTCTGCTGAGGAGGTCCGCTCGCTTTGCTAGTTCCTTGCCGACTGAGGCTTTCACGAGACCGGTCTTAAATTTCCAAGACGCTATTCAAGCTACTGGGTTTCCTGCTTAAAGACAGCGAAAGGGTGTACACGATGATAATGCGCTGAGAGGACAATCGCCCCCTGTGTCTCTAATCCAACAGGATTAATCCCAAGTATCGCGTTCGCATCGTGCCTGTACTCAATCGGAGTTCTCATGTGACTGGGGGCTAACTGCTTCCCGAGCAAGGATTGAATCAACGTGATGACTTCGCAGAACTCCGAGACTCAAGTGAGCAACGCCCTACACCACACCAGATCGGGGAACGGTGCGTCGAGTGAATACTCGTCCGAGTATATTAAATGGCTCCAAGAGAGAATGTCCATGCCGGCAGGCAAAGCAACCCGTGTGCCTTTTGTTAACCAGGTCAATAGAATCAGAGTCCTTATTGGATGGATATTTCATCGATAATTGCATAACGAAATACCGGGTTAAACGGACCTGGAAAGTTGATAGTGTACGGCCGACCTGCCTAAGCCACTCGATGCAAAGTCGGCTTAACGCCGGCTGCAGTTTTCTCACTGCACGAACAAGTTCAACCCGTACTATTATGAGAGAGGATTCTCATTAATTGCCAAGCGAAGACTGATCTTTCTCGAGGGCCACTCCGCTCTGTCTCTCAGTTTCTTCACGGATTAAGGGTTGGAGCACGAAGGTGGTCCCATTAATTCCATCTTACTGATTAAATTGCCCCGACTCTCTCAGTCGTCTCATTCTCACCACTGGTTCCGGATCTAGAGAATATTCTCTTCTTTTTCACGCTTTGAGGAACGCATCAAGCGGGCAATGGCTGGGGCGGATGGCTCGCAATTCACTGAAACCGCTAATGCAATAATTAGGCGATCTCAGAGAAATGCCGAACAGGACGGACTAACCACGACATCGTTTCCCGTGTATCCAGATTCCTCGCTCGCCCTTGAACGCCTGGTAAGCCAGGCTAATCTCTAATCGGCGAGGGAATCGGGAGGCTGTCCGAGCGTGTGCGGCGAGAGCGACGAAATAATTCGCTAAACACCGTAACCGCAAACATTCCGTGCAGAATGTGGGCGTGATCGAGGCATGGCTACCCCTTTCAGGCTTTCACTCGGCTACAAGCCGCGGTTGGATAACAGTTTCCCGGCACTCTGCGTAATTATACCGCGCCACAATAAGTACCGTCGAGACAGCCCGCTAAACCGCGGCTGTTCTAGCACCTGCAGCATCACAGGGCCCCTGGAGCAAGTTCGCCGGGATGCTGTACGCTCGAAACAGAGCGGATGGCAGGTTTCGGTTAAGACGAATATGAATTCTTAATGCGCAGCTTGGCGCCGTGCCAGTCTACACCGTGTTAAGCTCGAACTGTTATGAACCCGCCGGAAGATGTAAGTACGCGTAGTCTGAGATTTTTAAGGAGTGGCCGTAGTGCGTAGTGTATTCTATTAGGATCGATTCAATATATCGATCGGGTGTTAGATTGATCGCGTTCCAAATCCTCGGGCAGAGTGAATTCCAGTGGTGTCGGGGGCGAGATGGCGTGATCGGGATTTCCGAGGGCAAACGGAAGGATAATAAAAGGGATACAGGCGGCAGCAGTAAGTCTGACCCAGATGAAAAGCTCGATCGATGGATGCGCCGTCCTCTGGGCCGCATTTAATGGCCACCGACAGGGAGCACGGGAGGGCAACTCGGCCGAGGGAAAACTCAAGCTAAACTGACATTGGCTTATCCCGAACTCCTACCTCGCCGATCAATCTGACTCGGCTCGAAGAGGATTGCGTGCTTAGCCGCGCGCATTCACGCCTTCTTTCTTGATCTCCGAGCCGATCTCCCGCAGCTTCCTATACCGATTTAACAGTTTCTCTCTCGCGGCCACCGGCAAATCGCACAATCAGCCTGTCCGACTGGAATCGTGCCTAATTACCGCAAACACCCGTTGTCCAAGAGTAAATGCAGTGGCCGCGTTCTATTTTACTAGCAAAGTGAGTCCGAACAAAGTGTTGCCAAGCCGGGTAAGATATATGCAGACCGGATGGAAGAGTTCCTCGAAGAAGGCCCCGTATGTGTGTTGGGGCCTGATCTGAACCAAGATGTCTGGCAGAGGAAAGAACTGCTACTTTCGATTCTCCCGGCACGACGACACGCGACAGACCCGCCAGACACGCGATCCTCCTGTACTTTTCCTTCTTTTCCGCACGCTACACTTTGTTCACGCCCTATAGCCACGTGTCGCCGCCGAGACCGTTTTGCATCTGGCAGTACGATAGTCGAGCGAAACGTTGTCTCCTGCTGTTCTGCTCTTGTTAGTTACGACTACTAATTCCCTGGCGGTCCCGAGAAATTTGTCGAGCAAGCGATCTAAACTTGAGACCGAGCTGGAGTCGAAGGAAACCTTACTAGTATCCGCCTCGGAAGTCGAAGCACACTTGGCACTGCGGAAACTCGCATAGAAATGATCTGAATGCTCCAATAACCTGGATAACCGAGTCTTCCGGCGACGATGGCACTGAGGGGCGGTTTTGCGTTAACTTGGCGCGCTCCCGGTGCCGACTCGCCTGGAAGCTACTAAATAGCTGCGGCTAACATAAGTACAAGGGACTTTATTCTGATTAGGGTTGACAAGCGGGCTCGTACGTAGCCACTCGAGCTGCATTCCAGTTAGGTCTTACACATGGGAGGCTTCCCATCAACTGCTTCGTCGGGTCAAAGCACACTGGCTGTCACGACGTGCCAAGGATCTCCAATAAACCAACGTCCTTTACCCTGAAAAATACGTCTGCTCATCCTAGCGCACCTACCACAAATAATGCAAGCACGCCCGACGAAAGTTACCCCAGCTCACCGGGAGAAATGTAAACGTTACAAAATTTGCCAGGACTTTCTTTCTCATGAATAATTCGATGGAATGCCGCAGACCGATATAACACTAAGAGAGAATACGAGGATGTTTCTTCAAGGAGTTTGGGCGTTGGTCTTCCCGAATTTACATGGCAGGCTGTGCAAAATATATCTTGGACTAAACCGTCGAAAGCGAACTTCCACAGTCGAGTAGTGTCCTCCGTGAATTCTATTGGAAGGATACCAAGGATCCAGGAGCAATAAAACAAGTGACGTTAGAGTGGCAGGCGGAAGGATCGGGAGAAAGAAAGCAAAGCCAAGAATCCCCACGTGTGCGGCGGTAGTTTCTCATTTTGCAATGCTAGCTACGTGTACTATCGGCTCCATTAAACGCGGCCGGGCAATCCACGCCTCGTTGGTAATATCCGTGACACCGTTTAATACCGTTCCCGATGCATGCGATTATCAAGATTTCACGGACTGCAGACTGATGATCGCGATCGATCGCCGGTACGATTCCATCGTGCTCGTTGAGACCTCTCAATGCGAATTAAAGTAGCTACTTGGGCATGGACCGAACAACTCATGCAGCTCAAGTCAATCACGTCCCCCTTTCCCCCCTTTCTCTTGTTTATTCGCTTCGCAACTGTTAGACTGACAAATAATTAAGTCCGCTCCTTGGAGACTTGGGTAACGTCGAACTAGCTTTCAGACTGGATTATGCATAAACCAGTAGCGGGTTGCACCTGGGTGTCTGTATTACTTGCGGTCACCGACTAACTTGGAGTCAATGTTTGCCCCGAGACTCCGTCACCCGGACAGTCCAATCAAGCTCAATTAAAAGCATCAACCTAAATTGCCACTCCGATCGCATCAAGGAAACGCGCAAATCTCGAAACAGGAGAAAACGCTCGCTCCACTTACATTACTCTCGCGAATCACTCTAATTCTAGCCACTCTCCGGCTGGCAATGCCTTTTCACAATGCCTTCCTAGAACTTCCTCTTAAAAGAGATACGAAGTGGTACGTATGACTGTGATTTGCATCCTGCATGCTCGGAATTGCGTTGCCTCGGACTGTCTTGATAGGCTGGCGGGCTCGCGCCATAAAGTAGCAATAAAACTTGTTATAGGCAGTGCCAGGAGGATTTATCGATCTCGGAAACGTCAGATCTTCCGATGCAGGCTCGAGTAGCTTATACAGCCTGAATAATACGAGCCAGTCGGCTGATACGACAGATGGGTGCAATGCGAGCGTTCCAACGATCGATGCTTCCCGTTAGTGGGCCGATAAGTACGCGAGGTACCGATATATCCGATTACGTCGAGCCGACTAAAAAAGTTGTCCTACACCGGCTTAATTAAAGAGATCATCTGGCAACTGGCCGCCAGTATGGGCGCCCGCAATTTCTCCTTCCCACTCGTTACACTCGATCAGTTTGATCGTTACTATTTATCCGTTCTGCCCTCAAGTATCTCGGACGATCGATCCTACATTCGTGGGCCGAGCCCCGATGGATATTAACAACAGTTATATCAGGAGGATGATCTCTCAGACCTAATTCGCACCTCATTCACAATCGATGCATTATAGTATGTATTGGCTGCTTCATATGTATATATTATGTTGCCATGGAATTACCCAGGATGTTGTACCCGGGTGACCTCGAATTACGCGTAATCGCTTTATTGCAGGAGCGCCGACCGCCACTGAGAAAGTTCGACCTCAGGCTAAACTCCAATACTCTACCTACCTAGAGCTGACCGTAGTCATCGTGCTCTGTGTGCTCGCCGAAATTAACGACCTCCGGTCCTCGCCCCAATCAAACCATGTCAGGCAGAGGGGAGAAAGCTAAAGTTTAGCTCCGGGTAGACAGAAACACAGACAGTATCCTGGCATAACATAGCGTACCACTGAATCTGGTACACAAGAAACAAATACAGTCCTTGAGCTTGAACTGATTGAATAAAATTGCACTAAATCACTTGCGGCCATGGCAAATTACATGTCCGGGGCTATGATTGCCGGACTAGGAAGTCGATTCAGAATTGCAGAATCTGTTGATACAGTTGCGGATGCAAGATGCATTAATGCAAGAAACCGATCAATTCTCTCTAGTGATACCCTATAAGAAGTGACTATCAAAATGAGTAATGGAAGGCCGAGAATTGGTAAAAGGAAGCGTTACCGAGAGTATCGAGCCAGGTAAGTGGTGGGAAGTCAAAGGAGACCTTGGAATGAGGAAGAGGGTAGGAACGTGCACGATGTCGGAAGTCGTGTAAGTGTGCTCGAGCGGCCGATGGTCCTAGCGTTAATGAAGAGTCGACGGTGAAAAAGAGGATCCTCGTCATCTAGGCGCCACGTACATAGAACGCCATATCTCGACTTGTGGGGTATGTTGGCTTTCCTATGCAAAAGGAAATGGGCGAGGGTTGCCAGGGTGACGGCTGCCGGCGCCCGAAACCCGGGGTCGATACGACCACGCCGACGTCACCGATCCGTTCCTTCTGTTCCAAAGACCACTTTCACGAGTCCTTTCTTGTTTTTCTTCGCATCTCACTTCAAGATATCACATCTTACTTCGTGTGGCTAGCCAACTTTCTGGCTTTCCTAGGCGGAGAGCAATCGAAGTCGAAATGAAAGTCGATAATACGAACGCAGCTTAACTTGGGAGAATAAAATCTCTTTCTTACAATTCGAAGATCTAAGTGTACAATGCGAACCGACCTCAATTCGCAATCATTCAAATTCAGCTTGCCAGCAAGCAGACCGTAAACGGAGCAATTTAGAAGTGAATATATTCGCGGCGGAAGTCTTGGATATACGAGTCTGTAAATTATGATACGTCCCAGTAACCTGTAAAGAATGTCTAACTACTGTTGCCACTTGAAAATAGGAAGGCAGAATCCGAGTTTATTGACATCGCTGATTCCCATCTCGACTATGCACTCGCCGTATGTCCCTCATCCATTGTCACATTTACAATAAGCCATTTTCGCTGTCGGCCATTGTTTCGGACAATTTTAATGTATATTACAGCTTGGCTAACTTTCTCCAAAAATGCTAGGATAATCTTCGGTCGAAGTAGAACAGAGTCGTTACGGATCAGACGGCAGACAGATGAGAGTGTACTGACCTAGAGACATCATGATGATCCAGTATGACACTGAGAACTACTATGACATTCCTGTGGATTTATGCACCGGCAACTGGCCCGGTAACTAGTTCAGCATTAATGTCCATTCCGTCTAGCAATTTGAAATCAGAGGATCAAACGGATCGCCGGTCGCACCAAATGTTAGTTCTCGCAAGCCGTATCCGGACGAGGTGTCCTTACGAGCAGTAAATCGTACTGACCGAATGATTCCGGCGGGAGTACTGTAACTCAGACTCGCCGAAGTCGAGCGGAATTCTGGCACGAAAGAGTCGTGTAGCGCGCAGTGGAATTTCCTTCGGCGAAGTAATCCTATTTTTGCGGCATTACGCTCTCGGGTGCTGTGTTATATATTTAGCACTCTCCCAATCTGCGAGAATGCAGCAGGCAGCCAGAGAGTGGCGCTCCAGATTTTCCAAAAACTGCAATCCGTCCAGGAGGTGTAATTGTATAACTTTTGCAAGCCTCCAGTGGCTCACTCTCTGCCTTACATCGCGCTAGTTAGCGTGCTCGCTGAAAGTGTAACTAATTAGACACTTTCGAAAGCGGCCGATGCAGTAATGTTTCATTGGTGCACGAATCCCGGCATAGGGATTATTTATACGGAATCACTGTTCCCCGCGAAGACAATGAGAGAAACAACTCGCAATATTCCCGAGTTTCTCGCGCGCGGCGAGCATAAAAATTAAAACGCCAACTTAGAGTTTGCAGTGTACAAGCAGTTGAATAATAACAATCCAGAAGGAATGTGCACGTGGGTAGATTCGAAGTGGAACTGACTGTAATTCCATTATCGAAAGCAATGAAATGTACTGGACAATTAAAGAGGATGGATGGGCATCGTGACTCATCGAAAGATCAATTGTAAATCGATACATCAGAGCAAGTGCCTGCCAATACCACTGGACACTGACGCGTAAAAAATAAAGTGGAAATCAATGCAGGTCAGGCTGTGCCCGGGCATCTGCGGGGGTAGTAATGACAAATAAAGTCGAACTCGATGCACTCCAAGTACATACGTCCTTCGCGCAGGGACCAGTGTTGATCGAGTGCTCCGGTGACGGTCATGCCAGTGAACTGACCTGATTCCAAGTCAAGCTTTATATATGTCCAGCTGGAATGCTCATTATGATAGCTCGCACGATGACTGTCGTTATTACTGACGTTTTGGGTCAACGAAAACGCGCCTGGTTAAACGCGTTGCAATTCCCGTTTGCATCTCCTCTAGGTATTCTTACAACGCCGACCACCGGCGTAACGAACGCTTTCCATATCAGTGAACGCAGACCTTCTCGAGCAATGGCGAACAAGATCATGTCCGTGAAGAACGAAGAATGCTCTTCTAAATTCGCTAGGAATTCCTTTGTATTTCATGCAGATGTTAAATGGTCAAAAAACACCCAATTATTATATTTCACGCTACTACCGGTGTGGCCGTCTACGACGATCCTAATCTACTGCTTTGAACCTCAGGAGCTAGAAAGTCAAGCAGACCGAATAATTCAACGAAATCTGAAATTATTTCAGAGTACAAGAGCACGGCAATTGAATTTCATATGGAATACTTTGAACTGACTGGTTAAACCCGAAACAGCAAGAGCAGAATCCTCCAGTAGTCTCTCTATTTAACGGTACCAGCGTACTCTTTACACGAGTGCTCCCTTTTTTTGCCATGCCACAATGAATAACCACGGATCAAAAGTACAGAAAGCGCACGGAACTTTTCTCTCGAAATACCGGAGGAGTCTTTGCTGTGATGGTTGACAACCCAGAATGGTTCTATCTGAATCAATTCATCTACAATTCTGCACAATTGTTCTCCTTGAATCCGGATAATTATCGCGACAATGTGTTAAACAACGGTACCAGCAGATGGAACAAGGGCCAATGGAAGCAACAAGAGGCTCAATTATCCGTGGCAAAGTGGCACGATTTTCAATTGCATTTATGGGCCTGCGTGACACGTGCTAATTAGCCGACAAGGTAACCATAGTCGCCAACTTCCAGCGAGTGAATACGAAATTCTTGTCTCACTTATTACGAACGGTCGAGAAGAGAATGGACGCTTAACGGTCAAAGAGAAAGTAGAGGGTTTTTTGAGTGAGCCTAAAATTTTTCCACGACCCGACCGTTTTTCGCCTTCCTTCTGAAGCCTTTGTATCGCTTAGTAGAAAGGAGAACTGTTTTGCTAAAAGAAGCCCGGCTTGTAGTCGTGTAAGCGAGAGGCATCGAATCACGAGAGATTGGCCGACCTTAATTACTGCTAATTCAGCGGGATAATCATAATTAACAGACTTCCACAGGGCCCGCTATTCACAGCATTGATCACGATTGGACATCCATGTCGTTGATATCAGCCATGCCACGTTCCACAGCGAGATTAATAGTCCTGTCACTTTCCCCGATAGATTAATTATCGGATAATTTATTGGTCCACAGAATGCGTTTTATTAGATTGCCGTGGGGAATATTATCTTCTGTCTGGAATACCTTTTAAACCAAATGAAAAATTGTATGTGCCGATTCGTCTGGAAAGATAGCAATAGCTGGCGGCAGACAATATTACATCAAAGAATTAGCAGAATCCTGCTAATCGATGTACCTTTTCTCCCCGAAATTCTACAGAATCTACGATTTCCAACCGCACCCAATGACTCTGCTGTGACCGTGAAAGTGCTTAAGACAGGAAATGTTTTCGATGTCGGCGCAATCGTAGTAAAATCGTGCCAACTCTATTTTCGTCGTATAATCGTCTTAGAAATTAGTGCCAAAAGTAATCCTAGCGAGAGGAAATCAGCATCCGAATCCAAAGTCTGTTGGATGAAATTATAGTTATTTCATTGCAATAGTAGGAGACTGCACGGCGAGTTTGCGCAAGACGCCGAACTCCAGAGAGTCGGTGAAAACTATCTGGGTTCACGCGTCACCGAGTACACGATGCGGCACCGTACCGTAAAGTATTTATTGCGTTAAGTTGGATACTATAAAATACGTAAATGTCAAATGCTTGCATGGTAATTTTTCCCGTCATTCAACGTCTCTCTCGCGCTCGTTACAAGAATTGCAAAGAGCCGCAAGAGAAGCTTGGTGAAAGCAAGTCGCCGGAAATGAATGCCCTCCTCGTCTTCCTTACACTTTTACGCCATCTTTCGCCCAAGGTTAATTAGTCACTAGGATCAGGTGAAATGCGAAGACGATCAAATCGACAGGTATCTTACCTGACTCGAATGCAAACATTGTCTCTCTGTAGGTACAAAAGAGCAGTAACTGAACGGCGACGGTGTGTTGTCACGGTGAAATCTCAGATATGTAAGGCAAACGGTGACTCACCTGTAACAGAAAGTAAGGAATTCATTAGGCCGCGATTTCAACGTGATTTTATCTCGCCAATTGCGCCCTGCTGATTTGCCAAGGGAAGTGGAACGCTTGACGAAAACTGTGCACCGCCGGCTTGTAATAACGCGATCGGCGGAACGTGACGGCGCGGGGTGGTTGCATGTTTGCTAATAACACGATGGCAAGCGGTCGCTTGTCGCTTGGCTGCGCAGCATCCCTCCAAGGGACATTTAATTGCGTCGCGTGTGGACACGCGTCAAACCGAGCAGGAAAACCACTACATTAATATGCATTATCATCGATTGTCGGCCCTTTTGAAGAGGCCCAGATTGAGGGGATCAAACTGATATGTGCGGTTACGACCAGCTCTCTACCGCACATGATTGGAACATCAAATTTGCATTAATGATCATCGAAATACCCAGACATGAAAAATTCTTTAGAAATCCGCATTTTAACGAGTCTGCACAAATTGAAATCTGGCAAATCGTGATTGAATGCATGGAAGTGGGAGAATTTATCTCTTGGCAATGATTTCCCGCAGTGGTCGCAGATGGTCAGAAGATTTTAAAGGGAACCGATGATAATATCAGTCCTGATAACAAGAGACCGGAGGAGCCAGCGCTACCTCGCAGCAAGTAGAGAAACGGCTGTCTCGCTTCGGTGAAACCTGCACTACCGATGGTAGAGGAAGCCTTTCCTCTCTGAGGTTTGCGATGCTATTCGAACCGTGGCGCTTTCACGTCCATCGCCACGGTAATGCAGCGCCTCTTCCAACTCCACTCGGCGAGAGAAGAATGCGAGGATCGGCGCGCATTCGAAAAGCGCGGACCACGAGGCCAAGTCTATCGGCGACGGACATTTTTAGAGCATCCAATGCCGAATGGAACAAGTCCGCCGTAGAACACAAAATTAGAGTCACTTCACTCTCTCGAGTCTCTCCTTCTCTTATTTAGTCTATTCCTGCCGAGACGAACTTGCGCTCATCGTGCTCTTCTGTTTGTGAGCCGAAGAATAACGGCAGCCACCGTGTACACAGACGAGCTTCTTCACTGCCATAGCAAAGAATCACATTCTAACGAGCAATGGCTGACCTTAAGGCTCTTTTCATGCCTCTTGTACAAAAGCCGCGTCATTACTAATACAAGAGAACGTCCCATTAATACTTGCTAGTCGAAGAACAAGGAGAGACTGATTTGCAAAGCTCCATCTTTGCCATGCATTCCGTTCGCGCTTTTCGCAGGCTTTCAACGCCTGGGTCGAAGACATTCCGAGTGTAAGGATGATGCGAGCGAATTCCTAATCTCAGAATGCTCTATTTAGCAGCCGATTATATCTGCGCGCAGGCAGAGTGACCCCCTTGCGAATTTAGTGCCGGACATAGCTGTAAAGAGCGGCGCAGTGGAACGGGCGTACAGAAAGCCTGCTTGCACTAAGTGACTCAATCCTCCGAGCACTCACGCTGCATCATGCTTTTTATGCGAGTGCTGTCGGGACTCGGGCCTCTCGTCTGGCGGCGTATAAACACTGCTGTCCATGCTGCCAGAGGAGAATTAACAGTGCTGGATGTGCGGAAGTCAGCGAGTTGGAGGATTGGCGGATGGCACAAAAGCGACATGTTGCATAGGTCTGTGAGGAATGCGAGAAGTTACCAAGCTATGTATCACGAGACACACGCGAGTGACTCTCTCTTTCTCTCTCTCCCTCTTCTAGCAGCGGCTTACTCAACTTCGACACACGGCTGACCCGCCGGCCCCGAGGGACGTTTAAGATGAATTCTAAAGAGCCGACGATTCAGAAGGCCAATTACAGGGAAGAGTCGGGTGTCCCGCGCAACTAAGAATGCAAATACCGGCAAAAGCCGTGGAAACGTGGCGTAGGGAAGAGCGAAATACGAGTGCAACTACGGTAATTAACGGTCATAAAAGCCTGGCTATACGGTAAGCGGGTCGCAACCAACGGAATCGGCGACACTCTCCCACTAACTAGACACGAACTGACCTTTTTCTCGCTTCACTTTGAGAAATATTAATGAGCCAGAAGCCGTCACGTTCTCGCAGATCCTTGTCTTAATGCCTCGAAGATTTATGCCGAGAATCAAGGCCTGGCTTTTAGAATTATTCTGCTATTTTAATTAGCGAGAATTAAGCGCTAGAGCCGAGTGTATAGCATTTTTATATATTACCCGGATGTACTATTCCGATGCAGTGTTCCACAGTTCACAATGCAATGGTCGGCGAGTAGAAAGTGAGGAATCTGTATAGTTTCGACGATGCTGAGATCCCGATGACAATCTCTCGGAGCATCGCGGGACTATCTCGTCGAGATTATCTTGGGAAATGCGAGTGAAGTTTGTGTGGAGCGGCCTCTTATAGCAGGGGTCAGCTAATTAACTATAACCCAACGACCACATGGCCTGCAGGATCGCGCATATTAACCCCGCTAGCAGCTGAATGCGCTCACTCACACACTCGCACATACACACCAACTGTATTTGCACAGCCTAATTGTTGACAGACCAAACAGTGACTCCTGCTGTTGCAAAATAACTCGCAGTTGGGTCACCGTTAGCTGTACGACGAAGGTAAGGGCAGGACAAAAGGACTCTAGGGTACAAGAGGCCAGTTTCTATTTGTGTGACCCATAAAGCGTATGGCGCGCTGCTGGAAATCCCCGGCGGCGTTTCCCACGTCGTGGAAACGCACGAATGACTCAGTATCCAATAAAGCGAATAATCGGGGCGCACTCCTTCGTGATTCCCATTTCAATCGTAAATTGTCCCAGCGAGATTGCATTTGAGCGCGTCGATGATTCAGCCGATGGAAGTAGAGCGGGTGGGTAGCTCTAAGATCAAGCGGAGCACCATGATCGGTGGGACAGGAGCCTGGACCGATTACCTGGTCAGTGATAGGCGGAGGGAAGGAAGCGATCAAAGAGTTCGGGTGGCAGGGCTTGCTCGTTCGCTTTCTAATTACGAACCGGTCGGGATCCTGTCGACCAGCCAATTATGCTTGATCCTTCGAGTTACTGGATGAGCCAGGATTCGCCTCCGATCCACGGTGGAAAGCACGAGCTAATCGGTTCCGTCAACGTGCACGTCACTCCTACCGTTTGACTTAAGCGGAGCAACTCTCAGACACTTGAAGCAACCGGGGGTTCTTAGCTTCTTCTAGCTGCTTTAATAAAGAGACATCGGTTCCTGTCTCACTTGACAAGTCGACCGCATTTAAGGGCACTTTAATTCATTCTACTTTCACTACTTGTTGCTTGCATGTGTCACGCCGGTTGGCTACACCCCTCTCGAGGGTTCCTAACAAGAAGGGATAGACTGGCAGGTGGGCAGCCATTGGTAACTGGTGCCGATAGCTACCGAGGAAAGTCGGATGCCATTTAATCACAGAATAATTACTGCCCTTCCTCCACGCATTCGATGGGCTCTGCTCGAAGGTATCTGCGCGGCAAAGTGTAATGAGACGATCTCCGGCGCCGCGCACTTCGAGATCGTATCGAATGATAGTAAATGATTTCTGTGCGAGCGATCCGTCGCGCCCAAGGCGATCCCCCTGACGCACAGGAACCTTCCTTAAGCCGATCTCGTTCTATCTTGTGCGGCTATCTACTGCGGGGAGCATGCATAATTGTAGTTATGTGTTATCGAACGTGTGCCGGCTGACCTGGCAGACATCCTGGCGCTCTGGACATTACCGGCAATCGATTTGCCTGGCGTGACTATGCGCTCGGCAGCCGCTCGGCCAAACTTCACGGAATAATCCACCGACGCCAAAATAGTACGGCATGTATCAATGTCAGAGGAGGACAATGACACTGCGGAGTCCTCTCGGCGAGACTCGTTGCTGGACCACCTCGAAAGCTTAACACACAGGCACCATATGGGCATCGCAGATCCCTTGGAACCACATAGAATGGAACAGCGAACTCAATAGGAACAGTAAAACGGTACCCGAGTAATAAGACGCGTAGCAAACTTCTTATTTGCCGGGAAAAAAATGTCTACAGCTCGCTTGAACACAGTAATACCACTTGGCTTGTTCTTTTGGATGATAAGGGCCGTCGCTGATTAACGAGGGAAATAAGAGCAAGCCGCCGCACTTGCACTTAGCTCCTCACACAAAAATAAGTACATGTCCAGCGACACTGAGGTTATCGCTCCGAGGCTTAATCCAAAAGTACTGTGCGACTTATATAATCATCATTGGCATAAGTATAGGTTATGCTCGACTATCACGAAGACCACACACAGGTTCATTAAAAAGGATGGAAAACGCATAGCTGTAAGATACGTAGTTCCGCCGAGAGCTAACTCAAGTAATACAGGAAGAGAGCACGCTCCAATTTAATCCCGGAACACGAGTGTCCTTAAAGAGTTATCGCGACCTTATTGAGGTATCGGAGCGTAAAATTCATAAATCCTCCGGCGAGGTAGGGAATGCGATGCGTGTGGTGAATAGGGCCGGCTGCATGGTGGGCGGACAGGAGAGGGTATCTGCATAGAAACCTTGCAGTGGGCACACGTGGGCTACGATATCTAGTACACGCGATTGAGATTTCACCATAGATCACGGTAAGCGCATGGCGAATGCTCGACAGTAGCGGTGGCGAGTCACGATTCCTGAATGAACGCCCTCCATTCGATCGAGAGAACGAAGCTTTTGTGCTCTACTAGGAACAGCGAACAGTTTGCACGCTGTAGACTTGTTCTAGTCTCCATGAATGTCTTATGTTAGTTCTTGAAATTAAACGCATCGACAACAAATCGTACATTGAAGAGTGTCCTGAATGGATGACTCAAGAGATACTTTGTGTGATAGGATGGTAATCATATGGAATTCATAATAATCATACGAATCAATCTACTTAAGTCGTTTGAAGTATTCTGGAAGAATCCGTGATAAAAGAGTCTTTTCATTTAAAGGCGCCATCGACGGTCTGGCGCATGCAAAAATAGCCGAGTAAGTGCCGTGTCTTTAGAAGGACGTGACGTCGAGCCCTTGCCAAATACTTTTGTCAGCACGTAGCGGAAGTCGTTATTCCCACCACACACTTTTCAACCCGCGCGACACCATGAAGAACACTCATAGCATTTCCTTCGAAGAAGCACCAGTCTACTCAGAGCATTCGCATTGCATTCGAAAGTAGCGCTATCTTTTTCCACTGCTGGAATTAGCAGGGTTATTCGATAGTCTCTGTCGTGTTTAACATATCGGAAGTTGTGCTTGCGGGTTCTTGGCCCTCTCACCAGCTGATCTCCGCAAATAGTTCTCCTAGTTTCCGGGCTACTTTGCCGGAGAAAAGGTTCATGAGCGGCGTACGATCGATGAAATGCAATTTGCGTGGAGGCTTAGTAAAAGTTGTGGAGAAAATGCGAAGGCTGTCGGTCGACTACTCTGAAAGGATATAGCAGACTGATAGGGAAGACCGGCTATGCTTAAACGAACCGAAGAAGTCGAAAACGCTTTTCATGTCGACAGTCCCAGTGTCTCTCGGGGGTTCTCGAGACTCGCCGAGGTAGAGAGTACGTCTTCATCCAATTACGAGAACCCGGGTCTAACCAACCACGTCCTCTGTAAGTGACCACCTCGCTGTCGTGGTACACATACTCGAACAATGTCAATTTAATGCCTCAATGACACGACATATTATTGTGAACTGGCGATTAAGCTTCTCCCGATCACTCCGAGGCGACGTCAATTTCTGAGAACGTCGTTCCGAGTGATTTGTGAGCTGAATAACTAGTGTACATCGATGGTGTCGCGTGACTAATCGGAGACTTTTGTAGAACGGTCTCTACGGTATAGCTAGAGAGCTATAGTCGAGAGTGACACGGTGGGAAACGTGTCTCGCAATGGAAGCCCGAGCTCCAGACGATTTAGGAATAAAAGGCCACTCCGCTTACAAGTCACAATTGTATCGTGCTAGCTGGACTTTCGTTGCTCGCCACATGGCAAGACCACGAGCGCAACATTGCCACCACGGTTCAATACGCTCTCCAGTCGTTTCTCTTTGTTTTTCTACAAAACGCGGACAGCCGAACCCACCGAGAGTGTCCCAGATGTCTAGAAGCTTTAAATCCGCTGGCAGAGTTTACAACATCCGGCCTTGCAGTACGGTTACTTGACCCTGTCTCTTTAAGATGCGTCTATTTAACTCAACACTTGTTTAAATCTGATATAAATGATTGAGGCAAGACTCTGGCATGACATTGGCTAAAGTTTCAAAATATTTAAAACTGTGACTGCGGACTGGCATTCAAACGTCACAAGTCGTTGCATGTTTAGTCTAAGAAAGTTAACCTGTGACTTGTACTGAAGAAACTCGGAATAATGTTGATGCAGTTGCAGAGAGGGTTATCCTAAGCGGAAACGAAGAAATCGTAGCCGACACGAAGGATGGGAAACGCATCGTTCACCTGTAGGCAAGTGGAATTAAATCGAACGATCAATTCAACCTAACAATGAGATTAAAGATCGTTTTCCGCCGTTTCCGATACGGCTTCGCCCGCTGTTTCGAATCGAATCAACGCGCATTAGGATTTTAAGTATTCACCAACACTTTCCCTGCGCACTTTCGTTGCGTTATCCGAATGAATCGAATCTTGCGGAAGGTGAATAAATCCATTAGGAGCCAGCGGGCTGAGCATCGAGGAAGGAAAAGCGCCCTCGAGAAACTCTTGACTGTACAAAAGCGAGCGTGCAATTGAAAGGCCCGACTCTCTTTGGAGTGCTCAGAACCAGCTTAAAAATTCCAATGTCTCAGCGAACAAAGAGCCGTCCCACTGAGCTCTGAATTTCAGCAACTACTCTCACAAAGCAACTCGTGGTCCATGTACACACACATCGAGACACAGGTGCAGGAGGCAGCAGTCCTGTCCTGGAGGGCGAGTGCTCCGACAGGGAGGACTCGAAAAGCGTGAAAGCCGGAAGCGAAGGTGAGATCCTCATAGGTGTCGCAGAAGCGATGGTGTGCAAATAGTTACCTCGGTAATCGCGGCCGACGATGGTAGTGACAGGCCAATCGGAAGCATCGAGCCTCTTACAGCACCACATATCACCTCAAAAAGGGCTGCGTAGCAGAGCAGCAGTCTGTCGCTTTTTTGCGAGAATGTGCCAAAGGACGTAGAGAAATGAGAGTGGCTGTCGCTAGCCAGCATGGGGAGGAACACGCAACCCTGCTATGCTCGAAAGGGGGAGCGCAGTGAACTTGGCGTCGCGACGGAGCACGGCGCCGACAAATGGCGCCTGTGGTCGATAGACGCATCGTAGGGGCGGCTTACCCCGCTTCAAATGGAAGCTTCGAGCACTGCCAACACGGCTTATATGGGATACCAGAAGATGGTGTTGCCGGGGGTTGCCCGGAGTGCCATGCGGTCGCCACGAGGACCTTGAGATTGAGACTCCTAGGCGCCACCTTCAACTCTCGGCAAACGCCTAACGTCATACCCCATCGGTAGCCCTCTGTCGTCAATAACCGAGGCTCGCGATATACTATCCTCGTAGTTTGAAGGACATTGATTTTCCCGCCTTCCAAATATATATACATATATGTCTCCTTGAACATCAATTAGAAATTGGCAGCGATCGGAAATCTGTTGTGTACTTATACCGATAATAAACACTGCCTCTGATACTCCTTTGAGTAGTATAGCAGAGTCAATGCGTCAGAAATCCTAGCCTGCGTAGATAGGTGCTATAGCCTAGCTGCTATAAGCCTGTTCTACTGAAATGCAGATTTAAGAAACTTGATGTCTGATAACGATCGCAAAGGTAGTCAGTAAATAGTCAGTGAAGTTCCGTGGAAAACGATCCTGAGGGATCTATCCCCGGAGGATCCCAGCAGATCACATGGCTACCAGATCAACCGACCGATTTATGAAGGCAACCTCGAGGCAAGCTTCGCAACGGATCCTCCTCTTCGTATCGACCACGATGCCAGAGGCGTACTTCTCGTTTCATGGGAATTTCGCGCACATTCCCGTCCCACGGGACGGCGAGCATCAAGGCACCGGCTCTCTTAGACTTCGGAAACAATGATTCTCTCTATTTCGATGTTGCACCTCCGCTATATCCATCGGGTTCTAATCGTCGGCTCGCCGCAACTCAACCATCCGAGTGGAACCGTAATTTACAGTACTAGAAAGAAGTGTTCGGTTGCAATAGAGAACAGTGATGGAATCGCGATAAAGCGAGCTATCGAGCTGCTAGACTTCGTCCCCCTTGGATCTAGAGCAGCGGTGCATTATCAACCTTGGCATCGTACTCGTGTCCACCAACGAAAGAACAACTAATTTTAACCTGGCTACTCCCTCGAGCACGACTCTAGAAAGTGTGTCTAGATTCTCACGGCACACGCACCTTTCCGAGAGAGAAAGAGAAGAGGGGGAGGATGGGAGTGCCCCCGAAACATCAGAGAAAATTAGGCGGCACGAACTTGCCACTGGAAGGAAAGATGGGCGGCAAAAAAGGCGGAGAGGACAGGACAAGGCTAGACGCTGTCGACGGAGAGGAATGATGCGCCGACTCTTGGGACGAGACGTAGCAGCGCGTCCGGACGAGAGGCTGGCTCTGCTCCTCGACAGGAATACGCCGAGGTGAACGCACCCGCGTCCTTTCCGAGCCCTTTTATATATTCGATCTGCCCCGTCCTACCGTGTACCATTACTCTCCATTCCCTCGGTTATCGATTACTCGCGCTTACGACGCGGCGGTGGCACTTTACCTCTGCTTCCTCGCCTTCGCCAACCTCCTCTCTGTCTCCCTCTCTCACAGGCTCCCTCCTCCCATCAAAGCAGCTACACCAGGGAATTGTGGAATGTCCTCCACTCGGAGGACAAAATTCTGCAAATACAATTGCTGTCGTGCCGCGCCAATCCGATACACGAGGAATAAAGCCTGTCGACGTCGCTCGGAAAATGCGTATGCTGTTTCTAAGGGCGGCCGATGCCATTTACTTAAGACGGCAAATCGATACCACGGATACCAGCAGAACTACGAGGAACTTCCATGTACTTACACGGCGCGCGTACATAGTACAGGGCGTCTCTCGAAATGAGTTGGATGTGCCACCCTCTTTTGTTCATGACACTTCAAGGAGAGTCTGTTTCAAGACGCGCACCAGTCTCTAAGAAATTGGGCCAAGATGCAATCTCGAAGTTTTTAATTCGTCTTCTACGGTGAGCCGAGAAAGGAAGCAGATAGGAGCAGTGCTCTTGTGATACGAGTATCGGAATGAGATTCCACAGATGTGTACAAACAGGGCTGGTTATATTACCGAAGTCCGTGTTGACTAAAAAGCGAAGAGATCCCCGTGGACCAGAAAATGAGGCTGGTATAGTTTGGCCGGTATTGGATAGCTGCGGCAGGCCGGGATTAAACGGGCAAATTACGGGTTTACCGTGGACCGCGAGGCCCCCTCAGCTCACCGAAAAAAATCATGAAAACCGTGGAGGGCCAGGATGCAGCATCCCACTGAATTCCACGGATACGCGAGCCTGCTCCGGCTTAATTTATTATATATCCCACTTAATTTATTGCACCCCCGGGAGCAGAACGCAATTATGCCCTTGCCCAAATCCTCGAACGCGTCTCTCCCCTGCTCGCGGTAACACGATCATCTCTGTACCAACTCGATAAAGAAACCCATCCTACTTTCTAATGCATAATATCAGAAAAGCAACCAACTACACTGAAATACTTATAAACCCGCGAGTTGCAAAGTGAAGTTTCGAACTTTTAATTGGCTTTTAGAGATGGCTGCTTGGACACTGAAAGAGAACGAGCGAGAGCTAATTGACTTAACAGGATCAGCGGTAATTGAAAGGCTATCTTTGGAGACCATCATAAAAAAGTCAAGCAATTAATCCCATCGAGAAAGAGAGAAAAAGGAGATGGGCGGCTAACTCTTTCAACAAACGCAGATATCCATCTGGATTTCAGGAGGCGTTTATCTGACAAAATTCCTGAAGGCGTATACCACGCTGCTAAATATACCGACGCTTACATAGTTTCACCATGGAATTCGTCTCTGCCCGACGAAAAGGCCGGTGGGCTGTTACAAAGTTAACTTGAGAGCGGCGAGAGGCGTATACCCTGTGATCCTGGCGGAATGCCTATCGGGAAGAAGGTATGCGGAACTCAGCGAATACCGTGATATCTCTTAATGATATAATTGTACGGCGGATGCCGACAGACGAAAAAGAAATGTTTATTCATGCGTCTCTTGGCAAGTGTCACTTCAATGCGCCGTTCCCTACTTTATCAATGGTCTTCGCGTGAATGATTCGCTTTGGATTAAAGCAAGCTTAGATATGGAACGATCCGCGCTGTTCATACACAAGCACACACAGAGTAAAGGTAGTCGAGCACGAGAAGTCTCTTGCTGAGATGCTTATCCTTGTTAAATCGACAGTACTCTTATAGAACAGCAAAAGCCTGACTACCAGTCGTGCCATGTATTTTTCAGATCTGCGTCAAAACGAACGTTACAATAGAGTACGGCTACTCGAGACAGTGATTTATTCCACAGACATGAGAGGTACCGAATTGACTGGACAAGTAGAGAGTGTGTGAATTTTCTCTGCCGTGTGTCTTGTTCGCAATTGATCTTGGTTGATAAACAATTCTTTCTAAAGACGAATTCCCTCTATTGAAAAAGAACGACTGTATTATTGTTATATTGTATTATTAGTCGAATGGAGTGATGAAGCGCGCGCCGGGATTCGAAGGAACAGGCTTTCTTGCACGTGAATACTTGGAGGCTCGAACCTCCCAGTGCAGCGCGCACGGAATTACACCAGCATGCCTCTGGTTGCCATCGGGCAGAAGAAGAAGCCGATGCCGAGACGACGACAGCCTTTCGAACAGTCTCGAGACGAGTTGGCTATTTTCGCGTGGCCGGGCTTTCCAGAACCTGCCTCGGCTACTGCATTCCTTTCAGCGAGCTAACCCTCTCACTCTGACCCCCGCATCATCGCTTCATCATTTTTCTTCCGCCATTTCCTCTCTTTGCGTCGTCACTCTAGCTGTTACAATGATGGAGTGGCACTTGCGCTCTCGCTCTCTCGCTTTCACAGAGAAATGCTATGTGAACTTTGACAATTGATATGTCGCTTTCCTTTCTGAACAACAAGCAAATAAAAAGGAAATCTTTCTTGGTGTCGTACGAGAGAGATGATCGGATGATCCAAGCTTCCAGCGCAAGAAGGGCAAGTTCAAGGTGAGTGTCGGGAAAGCGGAAATACCGACAAGCACGTCGGCACGAGTAGTGCGGGATTAAAGCCCATTACTCTGAAGAACGCAGCCAGCCAAGTGTGATCAGTGCTTCTACCGCGGTCGATACGCTGGAGCAATGCGTCAACCTTAATTTGCCAGGTATCCCGAAGGCGAATGGTAACAAGACGACACTTCACTACATCAACGTCTACCCTCACCGCCTTTTGAAGTCTTCGTATTGCCCCACACTCGCTCTTAATTACAGCAAAGTTCATTGAATGAGAACTTGCATATTTGGCGTGCATACTTTTATGAAAAATAGTTGCGACATTTGCTCTCTCGGCGTTTGATATATCGATGCGCGCCCCGGATTTCACAATCCTTTTAGTCCAACGCTCTACAGGCGGGACAGTCATTTACTGCTCGAAGAAATAGAGTTTGAAAAGGTCAAGTATGAGTTGGACCCCAACTAACTGTCACTCTGGGAGTTGGCCCTAACTATGAAATACTGGTTCTCCAATCGCCAGCATATTGAACCTCCAGCTGGTAAACTCTCTCCCCGAGCGGGATGGCTTGCCATATTAAATGCTAACGAGGCTATTGCAAGTGGACGTGTGAGTTTAAAAGCAGAAAAATGACGCGAGGCTGGTCGAAAAAGAGTCAAGAAGAGAGTCACGGCGGAAGTACGAAGGGAGAGTGGACGTGTGTGTCCACATCCGGTCCGACGACCTAGACCGAGTCCAGGGAGCGACGGGTTTACGAGAGAGGCCTTCACCTCGACCTTGAAGAGCACCGACCGTCCTAGCAAAGGTGAACCAGACACGGACGGACTGGTGGGTCTTGTACCTGCTGCAACTTCCTCGGACTGGCTCGCCGGCTCGCTCGCTCGCTCGCTCCGGCTACGTAAGTGTAATGCACGATTTCCGCGCTTACGTAAGTCTCAGGGCGTTTCATTGCGCGCACGTCATCATCCACGCGGCGGCTGCAACTTGCGCTCCCAACCATTGTCTTTGTCGAGCCTGAGACACACTATACACTATCTCACTGTGAGAAAAGCGAAACCGAAAGGTGCAGAATGCTGTTGCGGAATTGGAACGAGGCAGCCTTGCCACTGTTGACGTGCGCACTTGCTCTGGACACATTCTGGCGAGAAGTGAAGCCCTGATCTACGTTAAACAATCAATGTCAGTGCCAGGAGACATGCGGGGTCAGCCTGGACTCGTTGTCACTCTCGAGTAATCCTCGCTGACTTTAACTAGAGGGAAATTGCAATTTCCAAAGTGTTTCAACTATCGTCCCAAATAGCCCCGGAGCCCAAGCGAAATTCCAGCAGTCGTTTTAATTAAATTAATGCTCCAGATATAGCACGCCTTTCGAGTAATTACTGTTCATTACGCTGCAACTCCAAGGAGTTAGCAGTTCTGGCTTTTTCTCTTTCAAGCGGTTCTGGGCTTGGCTTTTCCGCCCATAGTTTCCGCGATTGCCAGTAAAGGTGGAAGAACTCTTGAACGCTCGGTAAATTGTCTCGCGTGATAATTACTGGAAATTGGCTATAATAGCCGGGAACTTTCTCGAGAGCGTCTCGGGCGCCAAATTGTGAGGGAGAATGAGACGGTAGGTGTCCGAGCGGTGAAACGTGCGTCAATCTCGCCACGAGAGTCGTCAAATAACCATTGGCTTTCGAGGCACACTCGTCCGGCCGGATTCCATCTTCAGGGTCATCGGGAGCCTTTTCACGTCTCGTTCACTCGATTGCTTAGTGGCCTTCACCTTTTGGCTATCAGCGAGCCTCGAAAATCAAGCATCTGCAAACGCGCTTTGCCCTCTGAAACTGTTTACTAGCTGCTCAATGAAGTTTCATAAAGTGACGCACTAGTTCGGGTGCGTTCGATAAGCAGACAGTAATCCGCAAAGTTCGGTGATAACTTATCGCGAGCATATGTTGCTGCTTAGTGATAAGCCTCACCCCGCAGCGTTAGGAATCGAGGCTGGCATGAGTCAGACGCCAAAATTGAAAAACTCTCTCGCCATATAAACCAGAGAAATGACACATAACATTTCTTATTATGCACGTTTGAAAGCGGCAAACAATCCCTTTCTCTTTACGCGATAATTATTACTGCATTTTCCTTTAGTAAAGGGACATGTTCTTTGCGAATGGACAATTTACCATCGCGTTCCGAAGTAAAGAGCTTCATATCTTACTGCGAAAGTCCACCTATAAACTGGACGGACAAGTCGGGAGGAAATTGAGAGCGTTCTAGTCGTGTAATTAAAGAGCGCCTGAGTCGCCTTAGATTTCCAGTTTCAATCGAAGATAATTAAAAGCCGCTGAGATACTCGCGTGTGTGCTTGTAAATTCATAGGATGAAGCACTAATAAATTCTTATTATCGATGCAGTGAACAGGCCTAGCATTTATTGGTTTAGTAAAAAGTACGATTCGCCTCGAGATGATAAACACGGAATAGGTAAATCATCCTGAGAAAACTTTGCCCGGTTGACACTTTGCATGTCGTTTGACGTCACGATAGAGATAAGTAGTTTGAAGGGTAGTGGGTTCTACCTAACTCGGACTAAAGTGACATTAAGTAAGTCTTTGCATTTAACGCAGCGAGCTGGCCTCGACACGTCGACGCGTTGGCTGCCTCCCGGTTAGCACGTTCCTGCCAACCGTTTTAGGAACTTTGTCTCTATCACGTTTATGTAATCGAGCAACGAGCCGAGTGGGCGACACCGTCCGTGTCGTGACTCTCCTCGGTCTAAAGACGCCTCTCGCAAGAGCGAACACTCGACAGACAGCACAGCACACACCGAGTTGCATGCGATGAACACGGAGAAAGGATCCGACATGCTTAAAACAGGAGGAATGCCAGCCGAGTGAGAAATGCCGAAGATATATAGTCTTTCTTGAAATATATGGGCGTGAAGTACGAAAGAAGTGATGAATTTCACAGGAGAATAGGAAAGTACCGTAAGGCCACGGGCCTCGCGTTTAACTCATTCCGTTTTGCCTCATAGATCGAAAAAAGTAATGAGCAACGCGGCTGGCAGGGAGCACCGCCAGTCCCTATTGTAAATCCGGCGAAAAAACAACGGGGCGAGACAATGACTGGACCGATTTCGCCTAAGTGACTCCGCTTCCCCCTCGTGCCCCGATAACAATTCCCGGACCAATGACGCCGATCGATTTCGTGAGGCGCGACGAAACATGACAGAGGAGCGGGTGAACAACCCAAACGAATTGCTCTTGCCGTTGCACCAAAGTATTTCCTCATTTTCTCGTGTTTGATCCACTCTCTGGCTCCCAGAGTCCTTAGAGTACTGTTAGACAAGTAATGGTAGGCAATTACTGTACGCTCGGACTGCTGTAATTGAAAGGAAATCAAACAGCGACCTAAACGGCGTAGTACTGTCCTGATAAGGGCAAACCCGGTTGAAGCGCAGAGACGAGCAAAGCGGCGTGAAGAAAGTACAAAAGTTGTTCCCGAGCTTGAGAGGCGCAATTAAAGCGAATTTAACGAGCGTTGGGTGCAGACCGATTCAGAGAATTAGTCGGACACGCTCAAGGAAGCCCATCGTTTCCGCGGAAGCTTAATATGCCTCGGCCACGAAATCGAAGAATTCCACAGGCTAGGGCATAGCACTCCCGGCCAGAAACACCATCTTTCCTCTTATATTTCTCCGCATTCACGTGCGGCTAGTTCACGGAATTATAAATCGCGATCACAGGATGGTAATAATTAGAACGCCCCTAACTTGTCGATTCTAATTAGTTCCCAAGACTCGCTTTGCTGCCCATCTTAATACGAAGAGCGCAGTTACGTCCTTCTCCGTCTCTCGTTCTCTCTCATACTTCAACAAGATCGTTATTACACGCAACGCATTCCACTGGCAAGAGCTATCTCACGCTGAAAATTACTGTTAAGCACAAACATTAATCCCGTTTAAACAAGTATTAACAGATGTACTAATTAAAAGACAATATTGCATAAATCGTCATGGTAACTCGATGAATTCATCCAACGCCTTCCCTCTGACGCGAAATGAATGACCCAAATGCTACAAGGTTTCAAATAATTATTAGAGATTGCACGTTACCCAGTACCGTTTTCTCCATGGAAACTCAGTTTTACTGACCCACCTATCGTGAGAACCGAGTCACCCGCCCGACCCTACTCGACCAGCCAGTATATACGCACAATCATCTGCCTTCTAACAGTTTCTTCTCCATGCCTATCGGGTAATTGGAAAAAATAGCCGCGTGGCCAATTACCTTGTCGCTTCGATTAATGAAGCCGGTCTATCTTCGACCTCACCACTCGCCTTCTAGTGCTAACGCGCTTGTCAGCCTCGTCAGAGGCGATAATTAGCTGGTGAAATACGCGAAATTCGATGGACTTGATAAACTGCCCATTCACCGACAGCCCGCTGGGAAACGCAAAGGGGTTGCGCTTGAAAAGTTTCAAGACTTACCACTGGCGCGTGCAGTGGTCCGCATACCTGCTGGGAAATCTGGCTGGCACGAGTAACACTCACCTGGAACAGAAAATAGAAGTACACGCGTTAATAACGCCTTTAATAATGCGGCAAGACGGGCAGAAATCGAGATGGGAAAGCAGAGGGTAATGGAGAACGCTCGCGCTAAATTGCTCGACAGCCTGGTATTCGGGGTACAATCTTCCGCGTGAAAGATTAGATTGGATAATCTATCAAATGCTTTCGTTTTACGCGGCGTGAGAGCGAGTCGAATGAGGGAAAAGAAAATACCGATAGACAGCCGACTGAAAGCCAGGATATTGTATCGATTGCTCTCGCATGATATTGCATGGATAGAGAAAGACGGGAAAGTCCTACTCCATTCTATGTCGGTTGAATATGTGTGCGTAGATGTATGTCGAATATTCAATTACGACTAAACGCTGGTTGTTTAGTGTGGAAAGAATGCGGGTAGCGCGAGTGGCAGTGTGATAAGGCTGGCGAGATCGAGGTTTCGAGCCAAGTCTTGTCACGTCGTTGCTCGCCGATAATAACTATGTATCTCCCTCTCTGCGTTCATTCGTCCGAGTTACTCCAGGTTATGTAAGAGTGATTAAAGTCGTAGCTCGGTAATGATCGGCGAAGTCTACTGAATGCGCGCATTCAGAGTGCTCACTCGATCCGCCGCCGGGCGATGCTCAGCTGGCGATCGGATATCGGACGACCATCGCTACACCCTGTCATTGAACATTGATCGTGATCGATAGTCACGTGCTCGCGCGCACGTACGGCCAGAAGTCGCGAGTCAAAACATACACTGGCGCGGTGCAGAGTCATCGGGCGAGTCCGTTAATTACGACGAGAGGAGCGGCGCGTATCTCGTGGCGAGGCTGAGCGGCCGCTTGTTGGCGTGAGCGGTGCAATTACAGAGACATTGTGTAATACTTTCGGTAACTTTAGTACGCCGTGAGCGCCCGCGCGCTCCGACCTTTCGCCCGACAGCCGCCGCCGATTTGCTCTCGTTTGCTGCGAACGTGGCCGCGGTGATATCAAAAGCGAATTATGTATTCAAATTATGAGCGATTACGCAGACGCTTTATAGTCAGAGCGAGAGCGGCGCAACTGCGTGAGAATCCGGAGACTGCGGGCGCGTGAGATTTCATATCGCCGGATCGAGCCAGGTAGAGTAGGTCGCGCTGGAGAACAAGGCAGCTGCGGTTTTCTAGCCAGCCGTGAAAAGCCCCGGGAACAATGACCACCAGATTGCGGTGGAACAATGAACGCATCGAACACAGATCTCTCTTTTCTTTCCCAGGTGTGAGTTATGCCTTGATGGCCGCGTACCCGACACTTTATTAACTGCAACACAAGTATATGATTCTAGAAAATGAAGACACAAACAGAATAAAGTTATCGCAACAGGAAACTGATGAAAGAGAAGTGCAACTGGTAAACGGACAGATAACTGGAAGTTGGAATTGACTCTAGAAGCTTGCTCGAAACAGGAACTTCTGAGTACAGGTTTCTGGTATTGACCTAGGTCACGGTTTATGATCACGCGCTAGACCAGTGTACACACGGGCCTAGCCAACAAAACATTTATTACAACAGTCTTCATGAAGATTTGATCGTCAGAAGGCTTAATTATGCACAATGCACGTTTGTCCAATGCAAACAGTGTGGTGTACAACCTTTACGAAATCGGCGAGAACAATCCAACTGGACAAAAGACTCTTTAAGATTCGTATCTACAGGAAGAATGCATGAGTAATAAGAATAACAAGAAAGTATGATATAATCCAGCATATTGTGCAACCAAGATTATTTTCATTCTCCTTCTAAGACTCAGACTGGAGTTCTTTTTACGGGGCTGATGTACGATAAGAAACAAAATCGATCGAGTTCACATACCGTTAGAAAAAATATCCTTGTCGCAATATTAAGCAGAAAAAGATAACCGTTTTTGCCGGTTTCTATGAGTTTATTCATACATTTCACATATTTTAATTTCGTCATTAGCAGCTGCGCTTGAAAATTACAAAATTGCGTAGCTGCCTCTGTGTGAATTTCCACTAACCACCTTTCACACTCAGTCTACTTTCACCACTCTCAAATTCTGTGGAAACTCGACTACATCGCTTGCTCACACGCAAACCGCATTTTATGGACCTCTGGTTTAGTAGAGTTCCATGAAAAGGGTATTCTACCCTTGCCTGCAAATTATTCGAATTACGGTAACTACGGCAACGCACTCAATGATATTTAATAATAAATTAGCAGTCTTATGAGCATTTAATGTACAATGATAACCGCTCTGCTTTTGGATCTATACGTGGGAGCCGCTGCTTTTAATTTAATAGGGGAATCACTAGAGGCCTTTAACAGATCGTGTGTACATGGTAAACAGAGTCTGGGGAGATTGGCGAAACCTGCAACACATTGATCATATGGACGTACCTATATCAGGTTGCCCGTACTTGGCGAACATTGCGACGACCATTATGAGTAGCCGCGCTCTAAGGTCGACGAACTGTTCCACTAAAGGCACCAATTAAAACACGGCAAACATAAGTATCGATTTGCAAGTATACTCTCAGCGGCATCCGTGAAAGAACGAGGAGATCTCGAGGAGAGCCGGACTCCGCTCACGCGAAGCAACTGGTTAGCCGAAAAAGGTAACCGGCACAAATTGTGTACGATACTCGGGCTTACGCGGCACGGTGAATCATATACTTAGAATATCGTGTGGGCAAGTAAGTACATTGTCACACGAACACGTGCGTTAACTCTTAATACTAGCACCGAATCAGTATATTATACGCAGCCGCCATGAAGATGTTATTCCAGTTCTTAGAGGCAATGGTGCGAGGTTTGCACAGTGTTGAATAAATGAATTACGTTAAGATGCACTTTTACGACCACGAATTTCATGGATCTTCAACGTTCACGATTTAAGTTTCGCACAGAGTTCTAACCGAGAATGAATATCTCCTCGATTCTTTCTTGGCATGCGGGGAGATTCGGCAGTGAACCGCGTACCGAAATCCTTTCCCGGCTATCCTGGCCTGCCAAAAGAATGCGGGGGCCAGAATCCCGATGAGACGCGTCCTTGACTTTCGCGTGGAGGAGGCGTAACTGGTTCGCGGTAGTGGTTCGGGATCGCGATGAACGAGATTCGCTCTACGACTGCGTGAAGCCAAGTGCGGCCTCGACGATGAATCAACCCCCTACCCTTCGAGTCGATGCACCAGCCCCCTTCACTGCCCCCCACCCCCACCCCCCACACCCCACCACACCTCTTCTTCCACCTAGTTCCACCGAGCACGATGGCCTTCGCAATTCTCCACCACCGCCCCCGCGAGATACGCCGCGCCGCCACGCGCAATAAGCCTGGCTGGCTGGCTGGCTGGCTGAGCGTCATGAGCGGGCAGCTTGCCCTACGCTAAGGACTACCGTTCTCCGATGACGTCGACGACCTGCCCACTCTTCTTCCCGGCCGACGACCATTCTAACACTTACTCATTAGACCTCGAGGAATACCTCTCTTGAACTGTTGCTCACAATACCAGGAGTATTGTATGCAACAATCAGTTGGTATTGAATTAAGCACTCCTTCTTATTACGCTTTGAATTTTAGAGTAGCGAATGTTTAAAAGGAACGACTGAATCATACAATGGTAATATGAAAGTTATGCTCTAGCCGTTGATGGAACAATCTTTTTTTTTAGAAACATTCATGACGACACTGGCCCGGCAGACTGCCAAGTATTAACTCGAGCGTGACTCGCACGACCGCCCGAAATTTGATGGATCTGGCGGTGTTCCTGAGTGCCGTGGTGTCCGGAGGCGTTAATGAAAATCATATCCCGCCTCGCGACTTCGTCGTCGCTCCAAATACTTGCCAGGCTGAGTCATAACATTGGTATCAATGCCCAGTAGTCCGAGTCATTCGGAGAGAAGCAACAAATCGGGTTGGTCGAGCCGGTAGATTTATTGTGGCACTCTTGCCCATTCAACTTCGCCTGAACGCGCGCGACCTTACGTAACCGGCGAGATACTTCCCAAGGGACAATGGCTAAAAATCGGCGGTGGTCTGCTCCGCTTCTACCAGATTTAGCTTGGACTCATTCGAAAGATCGGCGGCCGAATACCGCGCGTCGAGGGCGCCGTTGCAGCGCGGGATATCCGACGCGTCCATTAACCATTCCCAAAATACCGTGCGGTGGATTTGCTTTCACGGAAGCCCGGATGGACCCGATACGTTCGAACGACCATCGGGAATGATGAGCGGTAGTGGCTAGAGTCACTGGAAACTATAACTAGCGCCTAACCATCGACATTAATGTCGTCCGCGTGTGAAAACTCCTCGATTTCTAGCGGTACGCGCCACACTCACACGCGCACGCAACTTGCTCAACCATAGAAGGAAAGTTCCGGAGAGTCACGTGGAATTACGTACGTATGCCAATTTAATGGTCAATAAATCTTAGCGCTGGACAAGTAGCTCTCCACCTCGCCGATATCTGCACACGTCGATCCTACTTTCCGACCAAACGAGAGATCCCGGACTAGTCAAGTAGCGGAGAGTACTAACGATAAAGTCTTATCGCTCGAGACCTCTCGGAGCCGGCAGCTACAATGCCCCGAGACCCGATGCGGTTTTACCTGGCCGCTTTCTGTTGTTGCAGGGGACCGATCCTTTCCCCGATAAGATTTCTTTTTTAACCAAACTGGTAAACATATTCCCCTGATAGCCTTCCGCCAGGCTAAACTTTATCGTCCTGCTCGGACACATCCTGAAGGTGATGTTTGTTTGTCGTGATGTGAGCGTGAAATCTTGGCGTTTCTTCGTGGTGCAAACCAGCTAACTTCTCGAAAGAGACCAGCGCGAAAGGGTAATGGAGGAGTGGAGACCTTATTGCGGAATATGTAGATTTGAGAGCGGAATAATTAAGTGGAGTATTAACGCTCTAGAATCGAGACACTCGCGCGCTCCATACGTCCTAAAGAGATGCACGTGTCTCTAAAACCGAATATTCATTTTACGTTTAAATATGTACACCCTATATTCCAAGATAAAGGTGGCCAGAAATTATATATAATGCTCGGAAGAATCATTGTGAAGAAATATCTGCGTCCATAATTCACGACTGACGAACCCTCCAAGAATAGTCATTGCTCGCCAACAGGAAACGCCGACCGAAAACACTGGCTGGCCGATGATTGTGTAACGGTGTTAAAATAATTAGCGCGTATTACATGGTGCAACGCTACGGTCATAATTGGTGGATGCGCCGTAGCAGCGTAGAACAAGAGCAGATACGATCCCATCTAGAGATAGCCATGCTAACGTTTTCAAATGCAGTTAGCTATTGCCGCACTTCGCTTCCGAGTCTTCGCCATAGTAAAGTGAAGTTCCACTCATTTCCGGCCTACTAATGTGCAAGAAAGTTATTCTCGTTCTCAGACACCCCGGAGAAGAAGGTCAGAATTTCTAGCGTTGATTATCGTGCTCGACATAGTGTAAAGAAACAATCTGTTTATTGAGTCGGCGTAGTAACGAGATCACAGGAATGACTCACGAACAGCAATATCGATTCACCTACATAGAACAATTCGCCTGCGAGCGCGTCACTGTCGGAATCGGCGAATTGGACGAATTATTGAACGCGCTACGTCGCAGATTAACTGTCCCTTCAGTTATTCGGCCGACCAATTTAAAGCGTTCGGCATGGTTTCCTGTTTGACAGCCCTGGCATCGGCATTATCGTCTCTAGCGGTCTTCTACACTAGCGAAATGTTTATTAAAATGATGACGCCAGCGACACTCCTATTAAAACCTATTGTGCCAAGTAGAGTAGTCATCGTGGGAGAGTCCGTCGTCCAAAGTACCTGAAAGTTTCTTTATGTTTGGGGAGATATCTTTCTGATAGGATTAAGTCGATGGGATCCGGAGAGTTCTGGTTTATGATGGTCTTAATAGTTTTACTCGATAACAGCTTCCGGACGGAGCGAGATGCATACGAATAAGGCCAAAGCGAACTGAGACCATGGAGCCATTTATTACACGCACACACACTATCTAGCTCATGTTGCGCGCAAGGGAGCGTCAATGTGCAGATCAAAAAAGCTGTAGTAGCACAAGAAAAATCGGCGAAAAACGACGACTCGGGCAGACGCTATCAGACTAGCGTGCGTACCGAGAGGTGCATGGATTGCATCGTAATAATGAGATACAGTTACAAAAGGCGAGCGGCAATCTTAATTCTCCCATCCCAGCACAGCCAACGCCGCGGATAATCAGCGGTTTGATTTCACAATGTAACGAGATAATTATCGCGAGCAAACTCGAGTACTGTTACGTGCTCTTTCTTCCCGACAAATCGGTGATCAGTTATGCTAGGCGACTCCATTAACTTGATGGAGGATGAATACTGTTATTAGTTATTATCATTAGATGCACGTCTCGCCGGCACATATAGAAATAGAAGTGGAACAGAATTGACTATGGAATTCGTATGACTCAATTTACTGTCGCGACCATCTAATGGGTGACACATTTCGGTTGTGACACACATTTGCACTATCAAGTCATTCACGTGGTCGTTTGAATTAAATTCCTTGTAGTCGTCGCTCTTCGGTGTTACTCCGAAATAGCAAGTGCAAGGGAACGGTCTGCCGAAGCTAGGTTTAAACCGGAAAGAGATCGTCGACCCGATTGTTATTAACAAGCTAGTTAATAACAAAATTGAGAGCACCGTCGAGTCATAACTCATCGACCTTATTCCCAAACTGAATTTCCCCGCGTCTCTCTCGTACGCACTTTTATAGCGTTACCAAGAACTGCGATCTATGAACGAATAAAAGCGTTATGTCCTATCGACAGGGCGGAGCGAAATGCGAAGAGTGCTTTCACGAAGTGCGCCACCAATAAAAATATTAAAAATATCGAACATTACTGAAAAACGGGGCCACGTGTATTCCGAGGGACATAATTGGCCGGCTTCCTTCCGTTAAGGTCGTCCAAGCGTGTCTGATACGGGGAAACCATCTGGCAAGTGTAGACTATACTCGATTTGTGCTGAGTGCAAGCATGCATATGCTATGCTTTCACATAAATATACAACTACTGAAAAACTAGACCTCCACTACGAGCAGCCACTAGACCAGAGATTCTACTAGAAATCCTTCGGGAGAACACGATTGGTTGCTCGTGGCTCAAAAATAATATCTTGACAATAGCAGTAAAGTTCTCGGGTGCGGAACCTGCATAGAATAAAACAGACAGCGAGAAACTATTGATCGAACACGGTCTGCACACGATCCATATCAGCCATGAGGTTTCTAGAATACTACTAGAGCAAGTGCTAGCCACTACAAAGTGGCGTGGGGAATGGATAAAGCGGATATTAGGGTGAAAATGTTGAGAAGAATTGCGGCGACGACGGTCACGCGAGACGAGGGTGCGCCCTTCTTGGCCAGGCATATACGAGTTGCTCGATATCCTAGATTTCAGGAGGACGTTTACCAGGCTGATTTCATTAAAAGGTTTGGCGTCGCAGGGACAGGGAGAACGTGCCGTCAGCAGCAAGTTCGGAAGGGGGCGCAATAAAGTACATGCCAGTATGGCAGTGAATAAGAGGACACCGCGGCAGAACATGCCGCATCGCTCGATGCGTATAATACTTAATCTTATTACTTGCACCGGACGATCAGAAATCTCCGCGTAATCGCTTTACTCTGCGTTATACTTGCAGTGCAATTACGATTAGCCTACTTACAGGGCCCACGCGGCCGCCGGTACCACTCGAATTGAAAATGAGCGGTTTCTACGCGCGTCATGTAACACGTTGCACTCGCACCGAGAGAGTTTACTGGCTACGATTACGAATGCCCGAGTTCTCGGAGAAAACCTTACGCTCTCATTGAACGAGCCACGTTGCGGAACTATTGAGATCATACGAGGAACGATTGTCGGAGGTCAAGACGGAGGGCCTCAGTGCGCAGTGTGGAATACAGCGCTCCCAACCTTGCAGCGACACGTGACGACAAATACTGTCATTTCCCGATACGAAAACAAAGCCACCGGTCCCAACCCTAGCCGACTATTATGACTATTATCTCCGGATTATTTCAGAGCATCGAAACGTGCTGCTTCGCCGATCCTCTGCTAACCGTAAATACACAGGCCAGCTGACGCATAGCCCCGCGTGTTCCTAGCTATTCTTGAGTTCGACTAATTCTTAATCCATGTACATACAAAATTGCCTTACGAAACTTGGGCAATTTCAGGCTCACGGACAATGACGAAAATGTATCAGTTGAATTCTCTGGCTAGCACGAATTTCCCATTTTAGCAGTGGCCGGTCACCGTCTCAATCTTGTCTGGATACTGTTAACTGCTATTGGGAGTAACCGAGCCGAATCATCGGAGTCGCGGGAGCGGAGCGTGTAGGTGTTGCAGGAATCAGCCGGCAGTTCAGCGAATTCGCGGTGAGCGATAACGGTAATCCCTCACGAGAGATTACTCTCGGGCGGCGGCGGTCGTGTGGACTGCAAGGCCGGCGATTGCTGGGTATGACCTTAATGAGTAACGAGCATAAGCGTTTACGGTGGCGGACACGCGAGAGCCAGGAGGCAAGTAGTGAGGCCTGCTTGCTAGGTCGACCAGGGCACGCACAACGTGTGTGTCGGCCGTCTGCTGGTTCCGCAGCGCGGTGCGCCAAGGGTGCAAGCCGTCGTGCAACCTACTGGCGAGTATACTGCACGTATTGCCTGTCAAGAGGGACTGGCCAGCACACGTTTGGCAGAGAGTGCACGAGTGACGTGCCGCTGACAGCCACGTACGAGCCGGAGAGGCAGGACGGCCCCCTGGCCACGGCCGTACCGAATTCCGCCCAAAGGCCGCTCTAATCAGGCCGAATTCGGTGCTCTATTCACTGGCGATTATTCGCGATCGTTCCCCGCAGGGCACAGTGCGTGCAGATGGCGTGATTTTTACGGCATTTACGAAGGGCAGCGCGCGTTCACGGTGTCCGGCGGCCTCGGCGTACACGGGCCGCCTCTTCGCCGCGCGAATCACACCGAGTAAAGGGAGATTTCCTCATAAATACCTCTGTTTCCGACGAGCTCCGAAATCTCCTCCTTGTTGTCGGCCATCTTAGCACCAGTCACTGGTCACAATGCACGCTGGGTAAAAACAAACGAGCAACACTACGGCACGGCGACTGCCGGCTCAGCGCCACCTCTGCGACTGGTTAACAGGCAGGCCAGCCAGCCGATCCTGCTGACGTTGGGTCAGGGCTGTATGCTCGCCGGGGTTCACACGGTAGCCCCTCTCTTCTCCCTACATGCAGACAGGCCTATGACTGTACACGATGCAACGATGCGGGCATCTGAAGGAAAATAAATAAAATTTCATCTTTGTGTATTTTGATGTGACCCCTTCAACTCCAGAAATAACAGGATCTAATCCCCTGTCCTCTTGCTCGAGCTAGAGATTCCCTTGCTTGTCGAGTCGAAATAGATCTGATGCAAGTGTGAGAAATTGAAACGCAGTGTGAAAGTTGGTTGAAAATATGTATAGATCTTCTGTGGTGCTGTAATAAGAGGCAGGCGCAATGGATTTGTTATGGAGGAGGTGCAGAGGACTATTCATCATCCAAATATGTGCTAGCCGCGCTTCGTTTGACACACTTTCACGATTAGGCCGTTCCTGGGACATGTCGGTAGCTTAACATTGCAGCAGACTTCGTCTTCTTCCCGTTATCGTCCGTTACAAGGCTTCGGCGAACATCAGTATTGAATCAGGTTTAGCATAGGACGGACCGTCTGTTCAAACGCATGCAACATGAGTGACCGTAACGTTGTAATCGTGTCAGCAGTCAGAACTCCGATAGGTGAGACGTATATCAATTTTGCTTTTAAACGCTTAATACTGAGAAAGCATAGTTCTTTGCGTATTTCTAAAAATTAATTTTATAAAAGCTGTACAATTATTTTAACAAAAATTGAATAGTTGTTCCAGTTCCATATTTTTGTACATATCGCAAAGTATCTTTCTTAAATAACTTTTATTAAATCAAAACACGATTTTCAATATTTTAAGGATCCTTCTGTGGTGCTCTATCATCATTAAAGGCATCTGAGCTTGGAAGTATCGTAATTAAAGAGAGTCTTGCCAGAGCAAAGGTGAATCCGGAGGATGTGTCAGAAGTGATCATTGGACAGGTAATGGAAATTAATTATTCTACTGAAATCGTATTATAAACTATTATAAATTTTGATAATTTTCCATAGGTGCTAACTGCTGGCCAAGGGCAAAATCCAGCCAGACAGGCAGCTATAAATGCTGGGATTCCTTTTTCAGTGCCTGCAAGTTTAGTGAATATGTTATGCGGTTCTGGCCTTAAGTATGTATTTATGGACTATCATTTGAATTATACACTATTCATAAAGTAGATGGGGTATTGATTATCTATTATTATTCAAATTTGCAAAGTATTATCAAAAGCATTTTTTACCATACACTTTGTTAAAATTTTTCAGATCAGTTATGAATGGTTATCAAACTATAAAAAGTGGAGAAGGTCATGTGGTTGTAGTTGGTGGTCAAGAAAGCATGAGTCAAGCTCCACACATGTCTATGCTGAGAAGTGGTGTGAAAATGGGAAATGCTACCTTGGCAGACAGCTTGATTAATGATGGATTAACAGATGCATTTTTACAGATTCATATGGGTGTTACAGGTACAATCAACAGTCTTGGATAATAAGTAATTTTTTAGACATGTATTAATAAATGTTGTCTTAACAGCTGAGAATATTGCAAAGGATTTTAATATAAATAGAGAAGACCAAGATGCATTTGCAGCTAAGTCTCAACAACAAGTAGAGGCTGCAATTGCTGCAGGGCATTTTGATAATGAAATAATACCAGTAATTGTACCTGGTAGAAAGGGGAATACTGTTGTAGATAAAGATGAGTATCCTAAGTCGGGGACAACTGTTGAAGGTTTACAAAAATTAAAACCTGTATTTTTGAAGGTGATATTACAATGTGTAACAGACACAGCATGTATTGTTTCCCCCTACTATTCTAAATATGGTATTATTGTAGTCTGATGGAACAGTTACTGCTGGAAATGCATCAGGGATAAATGATGGAGCAGCGGCAATTGTTTTAATGTCGGCAGAAGCTGCCGAAAAACGCGGTTTATCACCACTAGCAAGCATTGTTGCTATTGCTCAAACTGGAGTCGAACCGAGAGTCATGGGCATTGGTCCTATACCGGCTGTTGAATTAGTTTTAAAGAAAGCTAACTGGACAAAAGACGAAGTCGATCTGTATGAGTTGAATGAAGCTTTTGCTGCTCAATCATTGGCTTGCTTGAGAGAATTGGGCCTGGATCCAAAGAAAGTAAACATAAACGGTGGTGCTATTGCCTTAGGCCATCCTATTGGAGCCTCAGGTAAAAAATCTTTACCTAATTACCGATTTTACTTGCATACTTGTGAATTTGTAATACATCTGAGTGATCATAAATTCTAGGGACACGAGTATTAGTGACCTTACTCCATTCACTGCAAAGAACGGGTGGAAAGAAAGGCGTTGCATCATTATGTATTGGTGGTGGTATGGGTGTAGCAATCGCCGTTGAAAGAAAATAACGATGAAAGAATCTTCATAGATTCAATGTTCAAATTGATTGTTGAGAGTGGTATATCCACTTATATGTATACAGTAAATTTTAATTTGGATTTGTGGTTTGAAGGAAACGCTACCCCTGTTAACTGTCCTGTTTTTATAAGAGGTATATTGTTAAGATGTGAAGCTTCACTCTTTTATCAATGTATACAACTGAATATGGCACAGTTACAGTACTTAAGAAGCTTTATATCATTCAATGGATTTTAGATTTATCTTGTACCATGTGTTGTATATTGTATATTTTCTAACGCCGGTTTTATACAGAGAAAAAAAAATACAGATATTACTAAAATAGTTTTGTTGCTCAGTTTTGATCCTCATTTCCTGTTACAATTTCGGTTGCTTCCTCTTTCTTTCCTTGCAGTATTTGTTCCATAGCAGTAACTCCTTCAAGTTGTTTTGCCAGCGTTCGTTTTTGCTTAAAAGTCCATTTTTTAGGAATTGACCTGTCTTCCACCTTTGCAGAAGATAGCAACTTGATCTGCTCTTGAATAGCTGGTATAATACGTATCTTCAAGTGCGAATATAAAATGCCGGCATTAACGGTCTTTTCATAGTATAGATTTACATAAATTTCTTATTCAATTAACATTCTGTATGCACTAGTGCCAATTAGAGGGAGTAGGATAGTAGCCCGAGCATTTTAGATCATTTTCATGAAATGATGTATAAGACATTTCAATTGAATTAGAGCTTACTAAATCGATATCTGGTATGCACAATTTAGCATGAGATTGAATAATATGAGCCCACAGTGATTCAGAACTTCCCTCCTTATCGCTAACGCAAAAAAAAGAACCCCATATTTTCGAATTTAAAATTTTTTCATCTGGGTGTGAGAATTCCTGGCCCAGCATTCCTTCTGCCATTAATTCATTAATGACAGCTATTGTATCGCAGTTAGAATATTTGCTTGGTACAAAAATGTCTTGCACAAGATTGTCTCCAATATACAAACACTTAGGCTTATCCATGTTTGTTAGTTGTGATAGAAGTTGCATTAAACCTTTCCAATTTCCCTGACTATACACTTGACCTTGTTCTAACATCTGGGATTCAACTGATTCATCATGCTCTTTGAGATCAATTACTTTAAGGAACGGTCTTTCATTAACAAAAAAACCTGGCTTTTTGGCATAGCATACTACAACATCAAATAGGGACTTCCAATCTTGTCCAAATGCATAACTGGCAGTGAAATTTGCAAAGTCAACATTGGACCCAGTGATAAGAAATGTCTTTTTGGATCTCTTTATTTCCTGTAGCCAGAGCATAGTCTGTGGGGAACATTTATGTAAGTATTTAGCTGGATTCGATTTAAGGATGGGGAAAAATTCGCCATCATCAGCTTCAAACTGTTTTCTTTCGAACATATAAATGAAACCTTCCAACATGTCAGGCCATATGCTATACTGGTCTAAGGGTTTCCCATGCTCTTCATCAAGAGTGTCTACTATTTTTGCAAAAATGAGAGATGATATAAAATCAAAATAGTCTAACAAACTTCTCATTTGCATGGACATTGGGCCATTCCATGTAGATAGCACATCTTTGCAAAAAGTATCTGTGACTGACCATCTCCATTGTGGATATATATTATTAATTTCTTCCACAGTCAACAATTTAGTCCCGTGGCATGCCCTTAAAATCTTCCCAGAAGAATTCAGCCTCAATATATTTCCTTTCTCAAAGTCTAAAATGAGCCCCCTTTGCATAAAATCTAGATCCTTATCAGTTAATGGTTGTAGCAGATACTTTGGATCATAACCTTTTTGTTTAACTAAATATTTTGTTAAAATATCATACTCCATCAATGCCAAATTTGTAATATTGTATCGTAGCAATGTGTGGTCAAGGTCAAAGCCAATACAATCATAGTCAGAAAGTTTAAAAGAGCTCATACTTGTAGAATTTGGTTTAGATGAAAATATAGTGGAGTTTGACTCAGAATGTGTGTGTTGAAATAGATTTCTAAGAACACACGTGTGTCCAAAACGTGTTTGTCTATATCCAATATGTTTAATGTTTGAAATAAAATGTGTAACTTTCTTAATATAGTAGCTTCTTATCATAATACATATGAGGTACGGATACCTATGTAATAAGTAACACTTATCACAAACTTGATATTACTATCATACACGATAAAAATTATCGTTAAATATAACGTTGATGAAGTTATTGTCGAAGGAACTGTGCGTTTCGTTGTTGAATTCCTGTAAAATTAGGTAAAAGAGCAAATAACGATCCGAATATCACGAGAACGTCACATGTTCCGTAATGTTTATACAAACTTTTTGTCGGCGAGGCTAATGCAACACCTCTATGGTGCAACTATCCAGGCACTATGATGGTACGAAAAATATTCACAAACATATGTTCATAGCGATAAAAGTTTCCGAATATGGATTCTGTGTACTCAACGCCATTCGCAACAGAAATTCAACAACAGGCGAGATACGAAAAATGCGGGAAAGTTATAAGTTTGAAATTACTTTTGGTGGTATCTGCACGCAGCGAATGTTCCTCGCATGGACAAAGAACATGTCGTAGTTAAAGCTGTCACCCCGTGGATCGGTAAAAACGCATTTCTTCATTACAATATTCATGAATCTGCACAAAACATTTAGAATATATCAGGAAGCCAAAGGTGCAGGTACAGTCATCGTATCAGGATTACTTACGCATCCACATGTTCAATAGTGCCATATACGGACGCTTCGTTCCGTAAATCAACGGTTGTACGCTCATTCAATACTGCTTTTAATAAGATACTTAATGTATTATAAAAAAAGAACCTCTCGCGGTTACTGTCACTCATATTTCAACTAGTTTTTAACCGACTTCGTCAACACACACCGGATATAACTATGCCTCGAACACAATATACGCGCGGGAATGCCGGTGCAAAACTGCAAAAGCGCTGCTTGCGCCTGTAGGCAGCCAACTGTACTCAACTGACCCTTTACGATTTGAAACGCAAATCTTTCTACACGAATACTTCGAAACTTTCAATGATACTAATCATAAATCTGTATAGAAACAACGGTTTAAATGCGGAATAAACAGTAAATCCCTCTTTAAACTCTGAAAAGATGTATGTTATATTTTAGATTATACAAATGATGCAGTAATATAAATGCAAAACATAATGTTAAAATTCATAGTTAGTAGTACACTGTCTATTAATCGTCTGTCCTTTTAAACACATATCTTTACGACTGAGCCATCAGGTTTCCTTCTATAAGTACGAGTGCAAGTGGTTGGTAGTAAAACAGCGTTTATTTCATGAGCTACGCCGTCCTTGTTCAAAATATCAGATTTCACGAGACTGGCGTCATTCACCTGAAGCACAAGAATGCTTGATTTTCACGGCATCTAACTTACCAAATAGGGATATTACTTACATGTAATTCATTATTCTTCCGCATGATATTAACGATACCCTGTCGCATAGGAATACTATATTGAAGATCGTCTTTAAAGCTCTCCGATATCAGCATGGTATCCGCAATGTGATTCTTTAGTGTCTGGGAAGTAAAATGGTCACTTAAGAGCAATATGACTGGGCAAATTAGGAAATGTAATACCTTTGCCAAGTAGTTGGTATCCCCAATTAAATTCCGAAGTTTGCTGGCTCCTAATTTTCTAAATGCATCATCGGAAGGAACAAAATATGTGCAAGAAGAATTCGTTCTTTTGAAATCCTGATAGAATTCAGGATCTATGTGCTTCATCTTGTCCATTGCTTCGAGCCATATGCTATGCAATTAAAATAGTTATTATTACAGCAATACAGAGAGTTCTTTATTAACAATAATCAGGGTACCTGAAGTTTCCATCTGTGCGTAAGATGTGGTCCAAAGGTTCTCGTGTTGGCTGTAAGATATGACTTATAACATGTAAAACACTATTGCTAGCTTCCCTGTCTGACTTCAATATCAAGGCATTTTCAATGCCATAAGCATCCCGGTACACTTGGAATCTTAATGGTAGTTCATCGTCGAGAGTGTTTACAATCTGACAGAACAGAAGTTTTATATTGGCTTAGTATTTAGAAAACGCAAGTAAACTCTTGTTGAAAATGATATTTTACTTGATTACTACTGATTCCGCCGGTAAAATGCTTCCCCCTCACGATGTGATTTAGTACAAAACGCCGTGCATCGTCCTGATTTTCTTGTAGGTCTATGAATACTCTTTCAGGCATTGCTGTTTTCCAAGTGAAAGTACGATTACTGTAAAATTTCACCTAAACATGCTGTGTTAGATAAAGTTTCTTTGCATACAGTGCATGGCTTCTTCAGATGGAACGAATATTGTGAAATCCTGCAAATGTATTAAGGTGTCCTCTAATCTTGCAGCTCGAACAATTTCCAAAAATGTATGAAGTCCTTCTTCCTTTGCAATTTGCAAGATTGTTTTTGCTGGAATGGAATATAGATACCAAGCAAATCCTGAATAAATCCTACTGCTAATTGAACGTGAAAAAGATTCCTGTACCACGATCAGGTAGCAGCACACGATTGAGAATATACATTAATCCATTATATCCATGGAACATTTCGTGTCCCAAATTTACATGGTCCACAGTCGCTCCGTCGGCGCCGCAATTAAATGAGATCTCCCGTCGCTGAATAATGGTTCTTGAATGATATTCCGATATAATGTTCGCGATACACACCGGGTGAGGTACGATGTGATTTGCAATCAATGCTACGGAAGAAACTCAATTACGCGATGGTAACTCGTCACCTTCCTATTGATTGGTATCGGAGGCGATATTTACCATTCAAAGCTGTCGGATCTGATAGGAGATTATTCAGCTGCCCGGGAGGAATATCGCGAAAGGCTTCGTCAGTCGGCGCAAAAATCGTATATGGAATTTCATTATGCCTGATCCGATCTCGCAGGTCACTGCTTTCAAAAGCGTTGATGAATATCGAAAATCTGCCGTCTCGTGCCGCGAGATCAATCACGTCCGTATCGTAAGCAATCGCGGGATCCAGAACACCGTCGATCACATGTACGATGCCATTGATTGCGGCTTGATCTTTGCGGACTATTCGCTGGCAATTAACAGTTTCGATCTGACGAACATAAATGACAAACGAATCAGTAAATTATTGCGGAGACGATCCACCAACACGCCTCGAAAAAGAATGCTTTTACCCCGTTGGAAAATTTATTCACTCTGAGAAAATGGTCTCGTAATTGGGAGGGTAGGAGAAAATCATTATCCCAATGCTGTGACTCGATGCGTCTACCGATAATATGATTTGCAATCAAAGATTCTTGGAAATTGATGTCATATAACGAATGCGGTGTAATTCCTTTCGCCCTGAGATATTCCTGGAAGGAAATGGCGAAAATATAGAGGAGAATGACCTCCGGAGAGTGGAAAAAGATATCTATTCGTAGTTCCAATTACATCGAAAGCATTGTCTGTCGGGGCAAACAGTGTTACAGCGGGGCCAGCACGTAATTCTTCAGCGAAACGGGAATCCTCGATTAGCTTTGCAAATTTCGATGAACCCAGCCGGCGCGATGTTTCAATTACATTAATTAACGGCTTCACTGTAACAGGGTGGGGAATCCAAATAAATCAGGTCGAAATATTTAAATCTCCTACTGGCCTGGAATTATTATGTTATCTACCTCCAACGCAACCTGGATAACCTGGCACCCGGTAGTAGCCGGAGCAGCACTCGTAACGAATAATCCTGTCGCGGTGTGCAGTCTAATATTAATATTTACTCGAGATACCAAACTAGAAGCAGTTCCACCGTGTCTTTTTATCCCGCCGGATTTTTCCGACTAAAAACTTACGTTTGCCTGCTGCAAATAGTACGGGGCCGCCAATATTTGCTATCGGTATAATAAGCGTAGTCCAGTTCGGAATTCACTTCTACCGCGCATACATTCGGTCTGTTCGCGCACAGGAAAAAGTCCACACGAATAATTAGTGCTATTTAATTTTTAGCTGATAAGTACATCCATTGTAGATAAAAACTTGTTAGATGCGTTTTTACCCTTGCTTCTGGCTCATATGAATATTCCACCGTGACCCATTACGACTGGCGGACGCCAAAGGTATAATAAGAAATAGTATTAAAAATAACATTTCGTTGAAATGAGACTGCAGTAGAACTAAATTATCGAAACAATCCGGATGGATGATAAGTATAAACTGCGGTGAAACCTTTGCCCTTCCTGATTTAATACTTTCTAGGACTGACCCCTTCCCGACCTCACTGTTACTGTCAGAACTGTACATGGCTGGTTTACAAATCTAAAGATTTTATCGTTTAAAGATCGCCCTGCTTTGTCGGTGATGGGAATTCATAGAAATTACCAGATTCCATATTCATTTAATCAACGCCTTTAGCATCTGTTTGATTATCGGGGGAGCCGTTATGCTTTATCATCAAACCTGACCTAGAAATGCATTTTATACGTTATAACGATCAACACGGGAGTAACCATCGCTCTCCCCTTGAAATAAGGTCAACTGGTTGTATTATTCACTCGTGATGAAGCCACTGCCACTACCTTTGCAGTGCAAATAGTAGTGGCCAAGTGAAAAATCAATTGAGCAGGTGTACTTGGCCCGAAATGAACGTATCCCTGTCATCTCGTAGCCTGGGAGATGAGGGGAGATGAGATCCGATATGTCCTTGTATTACACAAGTAACAAGAATCATCATGAACTCGATGTTCGCTTATGTACGTTTAGACTGCCATAGCTATCATTAGCCGAAGAATTAGGTTACTACCCTACAGATATACAACGGGGTCCAATAAATGATGGCATCCTATATGTATGTGCATTTAAACATTAACCCCTACAAAGGTCTCAATATTTCACACGAGTCTCTGACGTGACAGAGAGAATCAAACCGACCTCCGCCGCCGTTAACGCTTCCGAACTTGCATTGATTCTATGCCGCTTTGATCTGCCGCAAATTATTAAACTCTGACCTATCTAACACGAACGCGGGCGCGCGCGCTTATTTTCCGCGTACTTTCGAACGTGTGATAGTAATCATTCAATTGCGCAAATCGGTCTACGAAAAGTAGAACTGTGCGGCCGAGCCGGCGGCGAGTACGGCGTTAAATCGGCTGAATGGAGTGCGGCGGTAACGCGAGGGTCCTCCTATCCGCGACACAAATCCCTCCTCGCAATCGATTTGTTTATACGCCTGGAAAATTATTGAAGAGGCGACTTTAATAAAAAGAAGGTCGACCTAGATCCTTGGAAAGAGGGGCATAGGAAATGGGCCAGCGGAGATCTGCAGGAGGCATTACCGCCCACCTCAAGTGATATGGATCGCTCTCCTTACCGCCCTAATGATCCGCGAACTGCATTCATCGCCGGGACTGGGATTACCGGGATTAGTACATCAATTTGCCATTTCTGTCGCGCTGTCTTTCTCCATTACGCTTTCAATCTGCTTTGGTACACAATTATTCTCAACGAGGCGGACTGTGTGCGTGAACGGCGTTGATTAATCGTTTCATTTCCAATTAAAACGTTATGAGCCACGTGCATGGCTATGCGCAATCATATTTGATTATAAAGCTTTATCCGCCCGTCTATCGGAGTCGTTGCGGCCAATTCGCGTGTAATTTAAACCTTTCAAGCGGAAAAGTGACGCATGTCTGCAATTCCGAACATTTTTCTCCCTTCGGTTTATATTCAGTGCCGTGTGACCCGTTGTGATGAGTGCCCACTTCCTGTAATCTCTTTTATCTTCGTTGCTCTTGCCGGTGCCTTCCTTCCCTCTTTCTGCTTGCACCCTCTCCAGCCTCTCTCGCGCTCTAACAAGCTTCCTGGATGGGGCATATTATCTGCTTGATTGCAGATCGTAACGTCGCGATATCTAGCCAAGACCACAGGGTTTTCATCATATACCAGCTCCTCGCGGTACTCCATTGCGCGTTAAAGATCAGCCAAAAGTTCATCCAATCATTCGATCTTATTGCGCTCGCGGTCCAAGGATTCTCTGATGCTGCACTGACCGCATCAGAATTGGACGCTCTTTGGGGCTACTTGCTCTAGTGAGAATCTACGCCCATGCTAGTTGCCATCGGACAGCCGAACGCTAGAGTCCCCAACTGTGTTGAACCAAGGTGAACTTCTGAAAAGAATTCTGTGCTTCACACTCTCACCAACCCTGATACCACAGAGTTAAAGAGTTAGTCTTCGGATTTGTCTTGAAGAGAAGAGTGAATATTCTGTGATTTAGAGGACGTGTCGCGACGATGAAAGCAGCGAGATGATAGAATTGCGAACCAAGGCAATCTTCCTCATAGCAGGAGGGCATTCTTGAGGAAGTAGGGAGGCGGGCGAGTTCGCCAAGCTTTCAGAATGTCGCTGGGACAGCGTATATCCGGGGCGGTCGCCATCCTAAGGGGTGCCTCGGAGGTCAAAGAGAGCCAGCCGTAAAGATCTTATTACGTGACTTGTATCTACCATAGTGCCTTCTTTCACCTGGGTAACTTCCAGGTCGCGTACCGATGAGATTGAAAAACTCCCATCCGAGGATGAGGAGGCGGCCCAGCCCAAAGCTCCTAAGGTCTCGCCGCTCGACAGACTTCAAATCGTCAGTAAAACTCAACTCTTTTATTCTATGAGAACATGCTCTCCGAATTTAATGCGCCTCTGAAATTAGGTGGTCGATTGGACGGGGGAGAACTTGTTGTTAGTGTTAACCATTGGCGCTGTAATAGTTGGTTTGGCTCTCGGCTTTCTGGGCCGTTTGGCCGAATTCTCACCGCATTCTATTCAGCTTATCAACTTTCCTGGAGAGATCCTTATGCGGCTATTGAAGATGTTCGTTCTCCCATTGATCGTATCTTCTCTCATTACGGGTGACTGTCGACTAATGAAACGGTGCTCGAAACAAATTCGGAACTATCCTTGATAGACTTCTGGTATATTAGGAATGGCGAATCTCGACACGAAAAACTCAGGAAGGATAGGAGTCAGGGCTTTGACGTACTATGCTGTAACAACCATTCTCGCTGCAATCGTTGGCGTTACAATGGTTCTGATAATCCACCCGGGTGATCCTAAGATTAAGAGTGCCGTAATGGTGGCTAAACCCGAGGTAATGAAGGTCTCAACTGTCGATGCTATTCTTGACATCATTAGGTAGGTGACCCAGATAGAATATTAGGTAGATGCGAGGAGTTTATCGAGATCCTTTATAGAAATTTGCTCCCGGAGAATCTGGTACAAGCGTGCTTCCAACAAGTTCAGACTTCCTATGTTAAGAAGCAAGTGGTTGTCCTCGCAGGCTCCAACGAAAGTGATTATGTGATGGAGCCAACGGTAGCTTATAAGGACGGGATGAACGTGATGGGTATGATTACATTCTGTATCACTTTCGGCATCTTCGCAGGACAATTAGGTCCACGGGGAACGTTAATGGTCGATTTTTTTGCCATTATAAATGAAATTGTCATGAAGCTTGTCGATATCATTATTACATGGTAAGATTCTGGTAGAGCCACTCTTCTCGACTTGGTGAGTTTCAGTGAATTTATAAGCTGAACTTGGTAGGTACTCTCCGTTCGGTATTATGTGTCTGATAGCTGGTAAAATTATGTCGATCAACAATTTGACCGCCACTGCGAAAATGTTGGGCCTTTATATGATGACAGTGATCCTGGGCTTGCTCTTCCATGCCACGATCACTCTTCCTGTAATCTTTTGGATGATTACAAGAAAGAATCCTCTCACCTTCTTGAGGGGCATGACGCAGGCTTTAGTGACCGCTCTTGGAACAGCTTCGAGGTAAGCTTTAGTAGATCATCAAATGTAAACGTATCTTTTGATAACTTTGACATATGTCTTAGTGCTGCCACTTTGCCAATTACATTCCGCTGCCTGGAGGAAAATAACAAGATTGATCAGCGAGTGATCCAATTTGTTGTATCAGTCGGCGCTACCGTCAATATGGATGGAACTGCACTTTACGAAGCAGTTGCAGCTATTTTTATTGCTCAACTGAATGGAATGTCTTTAGGACTTGGCGAAGTTATAACTGTCAGGTAAATAGAATTTAAAATTAATTGTCTCTTGTGAAAAATTATTTGTTGACTTGCAAAAATCTTTTGCAGCTTGACTGCCACCCTAGCTAGTGTGGGAGCAGCGAGCATCCCGGGTGCTGCTCTTGTAACAATGTTACTTGTCCTTACTTCACTGGGATTACCTACAAATGATGCTTCTTTGTTGCTAGCTGTTGATTGGTTGCTGTATGATCGATTGCCAAATATTTATTGGACTGCATAATAGGAAACTTCATTTTTTCCGATAAATCTAACGAGTACTACTTTATAATCTTTGAAGGGATCGGATCAGAACTTCTGTCAACGTTTTGGGCGACGGATATGGTGCAGGGATAGTTTATCATTTAAGCAAAGACGATCTGGAGAAAATGGACGAAGAAAGAAAAGCCAAGTTGAAAAAGGTAACTCTCTTGGAAGGCGTGTCGCAAAGCCGACGTGAGAGTGAACCTACTAAAGAACAAACTTCAGAAACACAAATATGAGCATCTCTTTAAGTCCGTCTTTTTTGTGTTCACCCTCGTTAATTAGAGAAGCACGATACGGCAAACATTCGTGTTCTAATTTACTGCTCGAGTAAGGACATATAAGTTTTAATTACATGAAATTAGGAAATTTTTCTGGGTCCTAATCGCAACTGCCAAAGTAAATTTGAACTTTCGCAAAAATCATGTTAATCTGACAGCGCAGTAAACAGAGAAATAAAATATTTCAGGGAAATAATTGTAGATTCATAAATTCTGTCACGCCAAAGGGAAAATAAATTTTCCTGGTATTAAAAATATTTCCTGCCTCGGGACTGCTTTGTACAGAAATTTATGCAAATATTAATGTAATTCCCGTGGAAACGTTGATAGATTTAGGTAGAATTTATCGAAAGTAAAGCAATCAGAGTAATAATTTACGTTTTTAATGCATAGAAAAATACTTCGATGACAGGTGCAAAATTGTATAATAATTTCTTGACATGGTTCGAATATCGGTATTTATTTCATGTACGTGTTACACAATAAATAAATATATCTATATAACAATTTGGGTGTTCTCTCTTGTGTGAGGTATTGGTACAATGCTTAACTTGAACTTCTTGAACAGTGACAATTTATCACTTGGTGTTTATAGTATTGGTGTCTCTTGGTGTTTACATAATTATAAAACACATCCATTCTTGATCAATAGACATGCACCATCCCATATAAAAACCTGTTGAAACATTAAGGAAAATTATCACAATTCAAAACAAAGATACTTTACTCCAAGTAGTATTTAACTAAAATTGCTAATGCATAAAAGGATACGTCCAGAATAAGACATAAGTCTGTTTCAGTCAAAAAGTGTATCTGTTAAGGAAAATATGTTCTTGAAAGGCCTGAGTCTTTACAAAACCATCATCTTAAACAAAGGATACAGAAAGACCTCCAAAGAAGCCACTGGTCAAAAGATTTCTCCTACTGATAAAATACTTTTTCCATTGACCACCCGCTTTCAACAGTAACATGCCCTGTGTCACATAAATAAGAGTTACTAGTAGAAACCCAGTGAGATTTCTGCTTTAGACTCTTACCCATAATCCAAAAACAGCAAAGATATAGAAACCAAAGCCATATAGACCAGTTAAACCTAAAAGACCAGCTGTGCCACCAGACAATGCAGCCATTGATATCCTACAGTATTCTACTACAGCAGCATTATTCACAACTGCCGCTTCACTGTAGGCAATGATCTCTAAAAGTAAGAATTATGATTTATGTTATGGGAGCATGAAACATAATCAAAAACAACACTGATGAAATGTCAATGTGGAGGTGAGTGTTGGCCAATAATTACCATGTAGTTTGATAGTGAAATATGTTCAGTGACTTCATACACGTTGATACTTTTTATGGTTCTTGGTAAAGACACTTTTTTCAAACAATATAACGCGAAAGGAAAACAAGTGTAGATGTTGTGTGTTGAATTATGAAAATAATTCGACGATTGCTTGTCTAGACATGCGAGTAGAATCAGTCTGTTATACTCACCGCCCTTTTCCTGTTTGGTCTTGATCTTTCCCAGCATTGTAAGAATTGTTTTGTCTTTACGCTAATGAAACCTGGAACTTAACCTACTCAGTTCGCACTTGATGACTACACAAGTCCGACTGTACTCGCGGCGGTCTTCTGTCAAGTTCACGCGGTAACACCCACAACTTGGATCTACTTTCACAATAAGCCAACGAAGATATTGCCATTAAAGTTTAACTGATTCTATAAATTCACTTTCTACTTCGTTCTCTACCACTGTCCTGTTGAAAAAGTATAACAACAAAGCACATTTTTAAACAATACGCATCACGACGTAGTGCCAGGGAATTTTGAAATGATTTGCTTGAGAGATTCCCACAGGCGCGCTGGTGGCATCTTGCTAGGGAGAATCCAGGACAATCAAAGCAGCGCCGCCAGTTAAACTCAGGAACACTATTTTATTTGGAGTCGTGAGTGTTAAAATTGGTTATCACGTGGAGTTTGCCGAAAGTGCCGCGCTTATATAATTCTGTAGTAAGCTCGTACAAATTCTGAGTGTTTTGCATTAAAGTACAGTGATATTGCTTTGGATGACAACAACGGATCCATGCAAACCTCTTGCCTGCAAATTGCAGAAGTGTCTGAAAGGTCTGTATCAAACACATTATTGTTAACCCAAGAATTTCAAAGGTCATGTTTTGCTTTTAATCTTTCAATGACACTCATATTATGAACTTTATTATGGTTTCAGACAATGTCTATCAGCCTTCTCGCTGCGAAGGCGTCATCGAGGAACTGAGACAATGTTGTACCAAGCACTCCAAGGAGTCTGTCGTTTGTGATGGAATCGATACGAGCAAAGAGTACGAGCACAACACCGTCGATTATGTGAGTAAACTTTACTAAAACGAAGTTTACAATTTGCGATTGCTCATTCACAAGTTTCCGATACGATACGCTTATTTTATTGACACATCGGAATGTTACGCTGAATTATTAAAGATAATATTCTTTCGCCTTGTAATAGTTAAGTGTAGGTTACAATACGACTGTGATAGTAACGAATTCTTGTTTCTGGAAATAGAGAAAGGCTATGAAATAGAGATTCATCCAGAGAGACTTCAGGGCTGGATATACAAAAATTCTACCAGGTTTGTTACATTCAACAAAACGTGTAGGGCAGGGCTAATTTTTGTCAAAGACTGGGCAATGCGTTTGCCACTAAAGTAACTTTGTAATATAATGGAAGCTGTAAAGAAAGCACGAGAAAGACTGAAGCAATACCCTATTCTTATTGCCGAATGCCATGAGAGTGGGAAGAAATATGCAGCTTGCGTGGTTTCTAAGCGAAATTTGAAAAAGGATGATTGCAAGGCTGAATTCAATGAGTTCAAAGCCTGTTTAGTGAAAGCAGCAGCAAAACATAAGACTAGATTATAGCAGGTTCTGTAGTGTCACTTGATTTTTATTACCTAGTACAATTAGTTATTTTAATTGTATCCAAGAAAAATGGAGTGCTTGAGGAAAATTCAGTCACTGTCATTCGAACAGCATTGTGTAATAGGTTTGATGATTAGAATTCTTTTGATCATATATGCAAAATTCCATGACAGCTTCTTTGCTGTGCCTTACACTGATGTGGATTACAAAGTTTTCACTGATGCTGCTAGGTATATAACAGAAGGAGTGTCTCCTTTTGAGAGGCATACATACAGGTATACACCATTGTTAGCGTTACTCCTTACGTCCAATATTTTTTTCTGCGCGGAATTCGGGAAAATCTTATTTTCATTCGTAGACATTCTAGTTGGAATTCTCATCAAAAATATTTTAAGCAATTGCGATGAAAAAGTGCGATTGACATCCGCATTGCTCTGGTTGTACAATCCTCTTACAATTGTCGTTTCGACTCGAGGAAATGCTGATTCCGTGGCAGTTTTACTTGTCATGTTAACCGTGGATTCCTTACAAAGAGATAAGTTCCTGATGGCTGGCTTGCTTCATGGGCTGTCAGTACATTTTCGATTGTATCCAATGGTTTTCAGTATACCTATGTATTTCTCTCTATCCAAAAACCATCGCGTTCTACCAAACACAAATCAATTGAAACTGGTGTGTAGTTGTGTGATTTCCCTTCTTACGTTGACATTTGTAAGTTACTATTTCTACGGTTACCGATATCTTTACGAGAGCGTACTGTATCACATTGTTCGCAAAGATTCAAGGCACAATTTCTCCGTGTATTTTTATATGCTTTACTTATCGGCGAATCAGGCGGTTAATATCATTGAAAAAATGTTCACATTTTTGCCGCAACTGATATTACTGCTGGTATTGTCCTACAAATACTCGAGCAGACATAATTTACCGTTCGCGATGTTTACGCAAGCGATGGTAATGGTAACGTATAATCCGGTATTAACGTCACAATACTTCTTCTGGTTCTTGTCCCTCTTACCATTGTCCTTATCAAGGATCAGCTTGACTGCAGCTCGTTCGTTCTCTTTATGCCTTTTATGGTTCGCTAGTCAGGCTTTATGGCTCCTATCTGCATACGCCTTAGAATTTCGTGGATTAAATTCATTTACATACATATGGATCTCGAGTTTATTGTTCTTTGCGGTGAATGTGAAAATTCTCAGCGATATCATTACTTATTACAAGTGACATTGCGTACCTCTGAGTTATGTGAGCGCGATCCCGACTGTTCGCAAGCATTTACAGGAATGACTGTAAAGCACAACGAGCCGACTGTATTTGTACCATAATGTACATACATTTATTGAGATAGAAAAATCTAAATAAAGTTCACCATGCATACGAAAAGGTCTTCTAACTCTACTCCAACGATCACTATCCATTCTAGTTTCCTTCCATCTTCAGTACTCACCCTCGATAGAGCTGAACGGTAGTAATCAGTAGAGAGAGGGTTAATGATTCTTAATTTTATTTTGCAGGAATACAAAATACTTATTTACAGATGGTTTCGTAAAGTAATAGTGGTAGATTCTTAAAAGGAATGTAGATATAGTAATAATAATACAATAATAGTAAATCTTAATTTAGTAATCTAGATCAACTGTGAGCAAGAGCATCCCTTGGATCATCTTCGGAAATATTTTTCACTGCTTATACCCTTCAACTTTTTATTTTTCCTAGTCCCGTGATATTGACGCTGGATGGGCCAATCGCCGACAAAATATACGAAATGCCTTTAACAAGAATGATAGCTTTTTCTGGAACACGATTAAACGAATAATGCCCGTAAAAACGTACCAACAGTACCGATCGTTAAAACGGTTTAAGGGTCGGCCAACGATGCGTTTTAGTTGAACTAAACTTTTTTCTCCTTACGCTTCAGTCCAATGTTATGATCCAAGTTGATTGCGATGAGACTACCGAAGAAGTCGGCCTGACACGAAGTGGCCCGATATCGATGCGAATGAAAAACCGAAGTACAGTTTCGTACAACTACAGGTCACCACGGCAGACGATGCAACATATAAAAATAGCGTTATTTTCTTTCCATTGCTTTTGTTACAGCTTAATGAATTCTGTGCTATGTGAAATCATCTATTATATTCCCCTCGAGATGAGATTAATAGATGGCCCGATTTCTGCCGGAGGACCGTGCCCCGGTCTAGTCAGAAATCAGGGAAGCAACCAGAGGGAGATAGGGTTCCGAATCAAGCAGTGAGCCAAGCTCGAACTTTCTTCGCTTGTTCGGCCTTGGCTAGTCCTGCGTGCCCCAGAAGGTACCACCGAAGGGTTCGTAATACTTGGAAATTAATATCGCCTCGTTCGAATAACTTATTACCTTGTGGGACACGAAGGTGGCAAAATCAGAGTGTCTTTATCTGTTACTTTGAGTGAATCAAACTCTTCGCTCCACGCGAGGGCGTGAAATCGCTAGATAACGTTCTAAGTACGGGAAATAGGAAATTATATGAATTCCGGATAGGTACATGAGTGCTGAATGGGTTAAAGAGTGAATGGGATCTAGAAATTGGTAGTTATCCTTCGAAATCGCGCACGCGGTTCATTATCGCATGAAAAACAATAGGGAAACATGACGCTCCAATGCAATGGCAAGGCGCTTCTCCATGTAGGGGATGAATATGAGAGACTGCGGCAAGGTGTTATGGCAAAAATTTAATAAAATATAATAATAACAGCGCTGATTACAATTCACACGCCTACGGGTGGGGAAAAGTATAAAATAAACGGCACTGGGTGCTTAACAATTAGCGAATATAACTCAATGGACTATAAATAATGCATACAGTAATAATAATATTAATAATAATCATGTTGATCGGCCGATTGCAATACGAATGAAATGTACATCGTAGTAATTATATCGCCTGTCCTAGGCGGTCGCCGCTCTAACGTTTACAACGGAAATCGATCGGTATTTCACATATGTATACTCTACAATGTGGTCAATTCGTCGCATACGCGTGTATAAAATATGAATAGCTTAATAAAGAAAAGAATAATTAAAGCACTCGATACAACACGCGCGTGAGCGCACTCGCCGCCCTGATGGAGCGCCGGCGCGCCCTGACTTAAACTCAAGGAATATAATACACAACATAAAATAAAAATCTCTTTGGTCTTCTTTATACACGGGAAAGGGTAGAAGGTGTCACGCACATATTTGCTCACTGAATCAAAAGGAAAATGAAGAGAATCGTCAAGCAAACTGACTCGAGGAGAAACAATAGATAGGGGAAGATTGGAATAAGTGGGCGGGTGATTGCACGACGCAGGAGGCGTCGCGATAATAGGAGACCGCCGTTGAGAAGAAGTGCATGGAACATAGCTATCGGCTGTCATCCGCAAAGGACCAGAAAGTGAAAGATAACGCATCGGTGCTGGCTTTGTACTTGCATTCTTGAAGGGTGGGTGGCACGATAGTAGAGAAGGCGCGCGAGAGAGAAACTAATCAATGATAAGAGCCCGCACTCAGTTCGAGGCGCTGGGAAATATAGTGGAGAGGATGCGACGGACTTGTTTAACTATAACCTGGATAACGGAGTTCTTGGCACACTGTCATATCGAAGTAGATTCGTGATTCTGGAGTTGCTATGTTTTCCCTACTTCTGTTTTGTCTCTCGCTCTAATTCTGCTCTTCCCTCCACTTCCACGGCCGCTTCCTGGCCCGCGCTACTTCAAGCTCGTTCCTCTCCTCCCTTTGTGTCGTCTTGCTTTTCCCGTTAACGAAAGATTCCTCCGCATAAACAGTGCGTTCTCTCACTCCACTGAACAGCCATGAGAACGACGAGGGCGCACAGTCGAGCAATCGAAGGATTGTTTGTCAGCCGAACGAGTCTTTCCGCGTAGGAAACAGTATACGGATAAAGTGGAAGTTGGTGCCTTTGCGTCGGGCGAAGAGTGAGTTCCCGCTCTTCCCACGACAATAAGTGGCTCTGATCGAGCCACGTGAGAAAATTGTGGAAAAGGAACCGAAAAGCTTTCATTGCTCGGTGCAGTCGAGGGAGGAATAGTGAGCGAGAGAAAGAAAAAAAGAGTGTGAGGGGGGGGGGGAGAGAGAAAGAAAGAGCTGAAAGGAGCGAGGATGCTTCTCGTAATCAATTGACTCGTTTTCTCCCGAAATGGAGTGGTTGGCCGTAGAAGTGGGGAAGTATTCGATGCCGTACCGTATGTTTAAGAGTTTACGAGCGTCCGGCATCTGCCGATTCTTAGCGTATTTACAATGCGAAGAACTAAACGAAGCTATCAAGTTCACGATACTCGATGGTCTAACTTTCTCGTGCTTACTTTCTCGCTTTTATTCTGGTGACATCCACCGCGTCTTCCATTCTCGTTAATCCTTACAAAATTTGATTCTGAAATCAATACTAAGGAATATCTTTGTCAAAGGAGATCTCCGAAGTGGGTATGTGTGTTTGTGTGTGTGTGTGTGTGAACGTGTGTATGTCGGTCTAGCTAAACGTTCATAGTCGTCTATGGTACAAAGTAATGTACACTAAAAAGGGATGATTCGCTGCTTTTAGTCAAATCTCCAGAATAAGTATATACAACACGTGTGTCCCTAATACTCGTTAAGATTAGCCTATGCACTTCTGTGTATTACTTCGTTAAGGGATCGGCATCCCTCGTTACCGATTCGACACACTAAAAATCAGGGATCGAATAACTTGGCGGCTCACCGCCTCGGCTGGTACTCGGCGGAGCCGGGGGGCCGTTACGGTCCGCACCGTAAGCTTTAATTAACCGATTAATTAGTTAGAACTCTCGGGATTACGGGAGTAGAAAATTGTGATCCGCGCTGGGCCCTGTACGAAACGGAATGGATCAATTAAAGCTACTTATCCAGTAGAGTAGAGCGTTAAAATAGTTTACGTTGTTCGGCGAACTTGATCCGGCGGTAGCTCGATTTTCTAGAAGTCTGTCAGTTCACTGTGCATCTTTCTATCTACGTGTACTCTATTTACAAGAAAAGTTCTTGCATCACGCTGTAGGAAGATTTCTTTAGAGTCGCGTTGCGGGGAAATTTGTTCGCATGAAAAGCTACGACCACCACGTGCCGTGCACCGCCGAAGCCACCTTGCCTCCCGTTCAACCGAGCACTTTTACGACCTTGCTATTTTGCTACGCATTCAATTTGAAGTGACAAAACGTCTCGGAGTGCCGGCAAGAAATTTTTACAAGCCTCGCGCAATTCCACAAAGCTCCCCGCGTGCTGTCTTGGACGATGCTACAAGAACTTTCCTGCACCACGTACATACGACTTAGACCCTATTGTGCAGAATTTAATTAAACGGTGGTTCGCACTCGCGCTTACTCCTTTTTTCGGTTGCCTCGCCTCGTTAGAAAGGCGTTTTTCCTCCCCAGAGACAGATCTTTCTCCAGTGTAGTCGGTGTTCGCGCGCTAGACAGTCTTTTCGTTTGCGAGAACGGTATTCTATTGCGAGTTGCATCTACTGCGAAATGCTTGAGTCAACACTGGGACTACGCTCGGTAGATTCGGAACGAGTGGCAGTCAGAAATACTCTATGGCTTTTATGTACAGGAGGCGCACTGTCGCGCAGTGCTTCTTTTTTTAGTGGAATAAGTAAGGTCCACGGAATACAGTAAACAAATCCTGTCACCGGCCTGTCGATTAGTTGTTCCCAAGCGTGCGGGAGTATCATTCTCGAAAGAATAATTTGGAACGAACGTTCAGACTCTTCGTAAGTGGCTCGTAAGAAAGAATGTAAAAAAGTCTCGATTACAAAAGTCGCGGGTAAAAAACGTAAAAAGGGTTTGTTCGGTCAGTGGAATCAAAGACTCAAGCGTTACGATCGGTGGATGGTCGCTCTGAATCAGAAGTGCATGAGTTGCGTTTCAGAACGACCATGGGTTACACATTTCCTCACGAAACTCGAAGCTCCTACAACACTCTGCTCGTTCAAGAAGAACCGAGTGTCTTCGATCCTCTTCATTATTATACAAACAATACGCCGATATTCGAAGATTCGCAACGACTCACTTAAATTCCTTCTTGTAGGCGGTACTCCCTATACGTTCTGAGAAAAAGCTTAACATCGAGAAAAATATGGGGGTATGTATACTCGCTCTCTCTCTTTCGCTCTCACATGCTCTCCCATGTCATTCACTCGCATACGTAGAAGTAGTTTATAATCAGTGTATATTGATGCGGTCATCCTCGACCCGTTTCGCGCTGACAGCCGCGAAGGGTGTTCATTTCCTAGAAAGTCACTTCCCGTTTTACAGAAGTGACGCGACTCGATCGTTTTTAATACAGATTCTCTCGATCTCCCGCGCGCGACGCTGCCCTGACTTCAACAGCAAGTTTCCCGTGATGTTCCACTGGAGGGCTAGCTTTCGGCTCACTAGCGAGCAATACCAACGCAATTAGGAATGAATAAAAATGACCAAGTCGACGGCTATACCTCGCGAGACACTACATAATAGGCCATAATTCCTAAATTGTAAACCGTACGAAATATATCAACAAATTTCAAGAACATTCCCGTGCATTCGATTAGGCAGTAATCCCACTTGCAGGGTGCATTCGCCACGCGCGAGGTTCTCTATGACGACATGCTCGACAACACCCGTGAATAGCTCGTCGTCGAGCTCTTTGTAAATTGCACGGAAAAAGGATTGCACTAGTGGTTACGATCGAAAGACCGAGGCGACAGAGTACCGCGAGGAAAGTCAGAGTCTTTTTGTCTGTCTCTCTTGTATTAACAACGATCTCGATAGGCACGAACGAGAAAGAAACTCGGCGCTGACGTTCTTTCGTGCCCAACCCCACCCACCCCCTTTCCCCGTTTCCTTGACTAAAGGCGAAGAAATCGATATAATTTAATTAATAATTGACAGATAACCAATTAATACGTATGGGATGGTCCTGCGGCAAGAAGGCGTAAACTCCTAAGATTCAAACGACATAAACTTTTCTAATTTTAACATCGCCCCGGACCACCCAGTACATTGATTGTAATTACTTCTCGCGGTATACACCTTCGTAAACCTACGCTTTATAATAGAAATCGCATGTTGCTGTATGTATATATATGTATATATATATATATATCTCTTTCTCTCTGTTTCTCTCCTCCGTTCCCATTTTCTTCTCCGTAAAGTCGGCAGAGGCTGAGTGTGATCGTGCCGGTTACGTAGGAGACACCTGTCCTCCACTGCTTCTCCATCTCAATAGGGTCGCGGTGGATGAACAGTGTCGCCGTAGCGTCTTCCCGCGCCTATCTGTACAATTTTGGAATTCCACCAAGCACATAGATATACATGTTTACTGCGTGTTCCATGTACAAGGGTCGCTGGCGCGCCCACGTGTACACGTAACCACTGGGTGGTTGCGATGTGCAGTCGCGAATGCGATGCACCCTAGGCACGCTCCTTCGGAGGCGCGCTCGCAAATCAGATTTCCGGGGAGTCTTAAATAGTTAACAGTAACATCAGCATGAACATTGTACAGAATGATCGATCCGTGTATGACAAGCTGGGCTCCCGATTCGACGGTCCCTAGATTCGGAATTAGGACTCCTACGACGAGCCCGATCAGCGAGGACACCCGAATAAAACCTCATGCACATACTTACATCACGCTCGACACTACGAACGAAGGAACTGATTCTCTCTTTGAACGATGCAATAAATATTACGTGAGTGTGTTTGGAATGTGGGGGGAGGGTCCTCGAGGGGCGGGATGTCCCATCGAAAAAATGAATTTTCATCGGGCTCGCGCCAGGGAGTCCGCAACACCGAACGGAGAACCGTCGATGGCGGTGCCATCGTGTAGAGTCGTCGGATATGCACGCAGTGGTTCACAGTTATAAAACTAACTAAACCTTATGAGATACGATGAGCAATAATTCCAGTTATGTACAGAAATTATGTTACAGACTTTATAATATAAAGATATCATCTGACAATAGAAATGCATAGTCGCACTCTCATCCGCCAGCGATCTTGGTGCGCGCGACTCTCGTCGCCGCACGATTTGAACCCTATTTGGCTGGCCGGACGAGTTTCAACGTTCGCTCCTTCTACTCGTTTTCTTCCGATCGTCGACGCGTCATGCGAGCCTCTGCCAGTCTGTAGTGTGCAGCCTTCCCTTTTTTTTGGAAATCCTTTTAATAATTGATGGGCTACCCTGTTTCGTTATCATAGTTGGCGGTATCGTCCTCGCTCAAGATCGCAACGCGAGTCCCCGATACTCTTTTGCCCGCCGCACTTTCACACTCGAGGACCGACCATTTCCGTAGGTCATCGCCGAGGATCCTCCTTTAATACCATAGATCTCTGCCCCCCCTTCAATAAATACAGAGTGCTTGTCTAATCCTCGCCCATGAACTACGGATTGCGAACGTGCGAAAAACGAAACGGTATGTATACTTTCGAGAAAACGAGAACAACTCAATTTCATGAGTGCGATTAAGCGAAGGATCTCTCTTTTCCTTTTCCCCCGACCCAGCCCTTTTCGAAACGGCTTGTGACGAGTTCACCTACGACGCGACCCTTTCATTAGGTAGTCGTTAATATTATTACGTATTATTTACACGAAGCCTGTTCCTGCCTGAGCATGGGAACGAGCTTATTTCAATAAAGTTTTGCTCTCTCGTTGCGCCACCGAACTATAGGCCCTATGTTCATATTGACAACAGGTGTATTACATACCTAGTTATTTCAGCTATCTATCTTACAAATGCGGCCTGCATAATCATCGACGTTTTTATCGCCTCTCTCAGGCCAGAGGACACGCGGACTCGCTAACTGTATTACTAAATGAATAAGACCTCGGATCGTTCCATTTTCAAATCGTCAATTTGCTTGCCAGCGCGGCCACATTCGTGTACGCCGCGCGAACATTTTAGATCTAACTTGATCTAGAAATAAAAAAAAAGGTAGCGCGACACAGTAACACGTCGAAGTAGCAGACGAAACGCGATCTCGCGTTGCAAAAGCATCTCGCGCAGTGAATTGCTATCTCGACAATAGCAATAACCCGCTATGAGATTCGATCCTCGCTCTCGTTACTTCGAATCAACATTAAATGCTTACTCGAGATCTAAAGTACGTCAATAAAAGATTGTCGATACCGAGTGGTCTGTTCTCCTTCCGAAGAGTCCCTTCGATCTGCGAACCTAACCACCGTCTTCTCTCCCCTCTTGCAAGACTTCGCAGCCTTCTCCCGGGCGATCATCATTGGTTTCGAAGCTCAACTGCACCAGGCCAAGGCGAGTGTCTATCTCTTCTCTCTTCGACGATCGAGTCTTCCAACACTACTCAGAGTCCTCTCCAACTGCACTTGATTGCCGGATTAGGCAGAATACTGCTTCTCAGTTAACGATGAAACCTTTTTCTTTGCGTTCAGTCTTCTTGAAAGTGGATTACCGCTTGGTAAGGATGTACACTCACCTCACGAACGAGGTGAGCTTCAATCGGATAGTATGTATTGGTATCTATTCCAGTCTGGACCATGAAAGCTTCTTGGAAGCTGGCAGGAAGAATCCCTTGAACTTTCATACTGGAGTTGTTCTCGACTTATTTGTAAAACCGGTATTCAACTCGGCGTTTTTCTCTCTCCTTAAACGACCGTTGATGGGCACGCCTTATCCACCAACCTGGAAGATTTTCCAGGCAAGTTCCAAGTCGTTCGCCTTTTCGGAATTATTCTGGGATCAATTACAGGAACATATCGTGGACTTTCTCTACTTCCCGTGCCCACTTTCTCACCGAATCGTATCGGTCTTGGCTCGAGTAGATTGGTGCCGCCTCCGTATCGTTTCCTTGTGACCAAGAGTTTAGTGGTGAGCATCTCTGAGCTCGAATAATCAGCCAGCTCCACTGACACGTCCTCGGCTGGAACTCTTCGAATACCAAATTCCCTCAGAGGTATTCCACAGGAGTTTCCAGGCTGGCGTTCCTTGCAGCGAGGATGTTCGAAGGGGGTCTTGAATTTCCGAGATCGTAACTGGTTATTCGCTGAGGGATCCTTACCGATCGTCCAAGAGGACTTGCTAAGCGGTTGCGCGGACTCCATGCCGCGCTGTTGCACCAATTCCCGATGGTCTCTGCTGGCTTTCTGCAGTTGCTCAAGTACCAGGTCGATGTAGCGTAGCGCTTCTCCGTCCTCGGACATTCGTTGTGCTCGCGATTTCGAGCGAGCTGTCTGCTCTTCGTGCTTGCCGATCGATTTTGGCAGGGCAACCAACCCCTCGTTGATTCTAGACGCGTTCCGGTGTCCGTGGTCCTGAGAGATATCCAGCGTGTCCGCGTGGAAGTCGTAGTGCTCCCGGTAGCTGCGGCGGCTTCTCGTCTGCGGCTCTTGATAGCACGAATCGCGTTGTCTCAAGGTGCCCGGGCCCGAGAGTGCCCTGGCTGCCCCATAGACGGTTCCAGTTAGGCCCGAACGTCGACGGTTCTAGTTCGGATAGACCCCCTGGCCTCATACGTGCGTCGCTAACGTCCCGACCGCCGAGGTGCGCTTTACCGTCGCGACGCCGCCGTTAGGACCCCCCGTGATGTAGTGCGCCGACAGTGGGGCCTGGAAATCAACAATAACGCGCGCGCTGCAAAACACACTGAAATTAAAAGCCCGGGGAGGACACCGCGATGATGGGGGGTAGTGATGGCATGGGGAGGGAGCTGCGGTGGCGGGATAATGCAAAAATATAGGGGGGCTAGCTCTTTTCTCCAATTGCCGCTCTTCTCGAGTGGCAGAACTCTAATCCGATTACTGGTGCTTTGGTAATTAATGTAGGAAGTCAAGCTAATTGGATCAACGCGTGGCTATATCGATCTCCTTTCCGTTACGGTCGACTGCAAGCTTTTCCGAAACTGGTTCAGGTGAGCGGGCGCTAATGCGAGCTAACTTCTAGCTGCTACAGAGGGTGGCGGGTATGTCTAGGAATTTGGCACACATTCACTAACGTTGTACTAACCTGCGGTCCAGCGCCGTTCAGCGTATTCAGGCTATTCATTCTCATTGCTTGCGTGTAGGGTGGCGGCGCGGGCGTTACTCCTGGCACTGCTGTGTGCGGCGCGTGTCTCAGTTGCTCCGCTGCTGACATTCTATTGTTCGGAGGGAAAGAGCAATCAGAACAATTCCGTGGCTGCAGAGCACGGATATCTATTTGTATGTACACCGCAATCGCCGGTTTCGCCATTTGCGCGACTGTCCATTGCGCGAGCCGTCGGCGTCGTTGCTGTTGCCATTCCCATTGGCGCTCTTTCGAAAGGAGCATTGTAAATGCATCGAATTAAAACCCGACCCATTACCGTTCCCAGTGACAACCCGAGAGACAGCCTGTTAACCGTACCTTTGAACACGGCCGATGTAATAAATCCAGAGAAACCCCCAGTGCCCACGCCGACACGTGGGATTTGTTAATGCTCACATTATTAATCATACATTAAAGCGGGGAAAATGTGCTCAGCCGTGGTGGTCTCGTCAATGGAAAATCGCGCTTACCAAAGCCGCATCAGCGTGTCGAATTAGTTTTTAAGCGTTATCCGGAATGCAATGCACGCCCGGCCATCAGAAAGAGAGCACCTGGGCTGACACACGCTCTACATATTGGGTTTCACATAATTTAACCGTCTCCCTTGCAAAGCGTGTTTCACTACCAGATTAATGCGCGCCATTGCGACTCGTCAAAATTGCACCTGGCTAAGCTCTCTTTTCCGCGTGCTGATGCGTTTGTCTCACGAAACCAATAGCGCATTGCTCGTACCAAGTTATGCATACACGCGATAATGGAGAAGAAAGTCTATGTTTGGAGTGGAGCTTTACCTTAGATAGGGATTGCCGTATGTCGCTGAGAAGCGTGGATCGATGACAGGGGTAGTCTGCGGGGTGGTGCTGCCGAGATTCGCTGAACTCAAGCCGATCTTCTTCGAGGCAAGGATCCCGCTCGACGGTATCCTGCTCAGAGATTCCCGTGACGCTCCGACGCCCTGTGTCGTCGGTGGCATGTAGTCCCGAGTGTAGTCTACGTACGGCACGTAACCGTTATTGTTACTGCCGTCCTGTCGCAACACACCAGATAGCATACTTGTCAGTCAAGACAGTCTCAAAGAGCAACACAGATATGCCTTAAACTCCTGAACACAGCTTGAACTATTTAGGAGTGGTGAACTATTTGCAACGAGTGTTTGAAACGAGGCGATAAAGCTACAGAGACCAGTACACTTTTCCTTTCACATAGTCCATTGAAATTTATTCCACGGACAAGCGGGGCGAATGCAAGACCGTATTATCCTGGAGTGTTAACTCACTGAAAGTGTCCATTGTTGGCATTGGCTTGCGGTACACTGTTAGCTGTTCGGCAAGTAAAGCGAGTTTAGGTGGGAGAAGACTTACGCTATTCTTCGGTGGGAAGGATGGCTCGGTGTAATCCGCACTGTAGCGGTAGCCTAGTGGATTCGGCACCGGGCCGGCCAGCGCCAAGGCATTCACACCCCTCGTGCTTCCTTCGCCCTCACTGTCAAGTGCCGTTACACTCTCGGCATTGCTGACACTCGAACCCGCTCGAATATCCGCTTTGACATCCGATAGGTTGCTACTTCTGTCGCTCTCCCGATAGCGATCCGCATTTGAGTCTGTCTCTTCTGTTGGGAGTGGAAGGATCCCGTCAATATGGACAGCCGTTTTGCACCAAGGATCGCGAACGGGATATTTCTCGATCGAGTAGGGAATACGGTTACCATTTACTAGGCGCGTTATGTATAGAATGTTCCCTAGCGATACGGATAAGGATCAGCCACGGTCAGGAAGGATCACGTGGCAGGGGAAAGGAAGGTGGAATTTGGCGAGCTGTCACGAGCAAGGTAGAGTTGTAGAACGAATGAAATGGAAATAAGAGGGACATGGGAAATGCACTATGACTAATGGGCTTATAATAGTATGCAACATGATATTTCACTCACGCATATCGGTCTCTTGAGTCTGGGCTGTCCTCGGTCGTGGCTGCTTGATACGATCGCGGCACTGGAGAATGAGTATAATAATGACGCCAATCAGGATCACGCAGACAACCAGTCCAACGATGATCAGAATCAGCTGCCAATCGACTGGAATCAACGCTAAGCGTCACGGCTGGTTAAAATCTCGGCTATGAACTCGACAACAAAATGCTTGCTGCTTATTCTCTACACTCGGGAGACTAGACTCGAGAGTAAATCGCGATGGCCCGCCGGCAATATCTATGTATATTCATAAAAGTCAAGAGTTCCGGCAACTACAAACAATGGTGTACATTATTTAGTTAGCAGTTTTGTTTGCCCGTCGGCGCTGAGCAAATTTCGCAAAACCAGCAAGCATTTAAATACTCGCAGGATCGCGATAATGAATAAAGCCGCGCTCGGTAACCAAGGGCTGAATTCAATAGACGGGAAAAATATGTAAAAGCTGGCTGTTTGTTGCCGACAGAAATGATTTAATATACAAAAGATGGATGAAATTATCAGGCGAAGCAAGTGCCCGATAATCAACAGAATGATTTTTGCTCGCATTACAAGAGCTAACAAGGAACAATAGGAAGCGTCGATCAATCCGGAATCCAACATAGGAAGGCACAAAAAATGCGAAATCGGAGGCAGCGGAGGTGCGCGCGTTTGCACGTTTTATCATGTCGGGATTTTAGTTATTGCATCTTCCTTTGATGGAACGCTCTCGCTGGGCAGCCGCCTCGAATTTCGTTTGGGATTAACAAACACCATTCGAATATGTCGATATCGAGCGCATAAAATTTGCAGCGCTCCATTAAAAATGCGGGGGTAAGAATTACATGTGCGATGAGGCTCTGCATTATTTGTCGGCAAGGATTGCGGTTAATGCAAACACGAATATTGAATGCCCGGCTAAAGAGAAAGAGAGATAGAAAGCGGGACGAGTCTGCAGGGCGGACTAAAAGCGAAAAGCTTAAAATCGCGGGAGCCGTCATCTCGTGGAAAAAGGGTCGGTGGGTGGGTCATAATGGATATGAACTTACTGTGTGCCGTCAGCTTGATTATGACGGAATCCGTGCCGAAGCTGTTCGTAACTGTGCAGTTGTAATCCCCGAAGTAGGTGGATATGGGATCGAGTAGCGTGACAGTGCTGACGACCCTCTCGGCCGTGTATTCCTCCTGCACGTAGAACGGGGTATTGTTCGACGAGAAATTGAGCTCGCGACCGGCGAAGCTCCATACCACCGCGTCCGCTTTTGGCACGGATATCGCGGTACACTTCACCTGCGAAATCGAGGAGAAAACGCTCCAATGAAAAAAGGCTCGGGCGCCAACATAGAACGCCTCGCGTTCTCGCCATGCGCTCCAACTCGAACTCGAGTCCGACCACGGCTACCCCTGTGTCCTCTTTAAACCCTTTACGAGCGGGCGCGCCAACCAGTGAGAAAAAATGAGAGGGGACACAAAAAATTGCGAGAACAGGCCTTCGAACATAGGCGATCCATTGCCGGATGACTCGCACCCTAGATTCAATCGGGAAACATGCATCGCGCCCGAGTTTCCCGCTAAACCATTCGTTACGCTCCCGCGGATTTCGAGACGATCCATTGCGATACATCGCTTTCCACGCACGTATTTTTCATAAACGCTTGCTCTGCCGCATGGCCACAGTATGCATTGCGGCTGCTAGTTCCCGGATGTACAGCTACATTGTGGAATCGCGGCCCGGGTTTTCATCGCGCCGCATCGCATCACATCGCGCATCGCGTTGTGTCACTCGCCGCGCGCGCCTATACCAAAACAAAAAGCGGTTTGATTGCCGCGGCTTAAACTGACGCCCGCATTTTTTTGCATTCCACCGAAAAATTCCACACAATGCACAGCGATTGTGTGCATAGCGGCGAACCAGCGGCGCCGCGCCATGGGAAACGGATCATCCGGACTTACCTTGACCACCCCTTCATCCGGTACGTATTGCACGCGTTGCGACACGATGCTCGGGGGTGCGCGGATGTAAATGTTAGCGTAGCCTGTCAACTCCGGGAAGCCTGGAACGTGAGCCTTGCAGAAATAGCGTCCAGCTGTCTCGTGGTTCACCAGAACACTGATGTTTGGTGTGGTGGCGACCTGTCGCTCCGAGTCTTCGTGGTACCACCGTATCGCCGGCGTTGGGTTCCCGTCAACGTCGCACTGCAAGATCTCCGTTGCACCGTACTGCGTTTCAACGGAGACTGGCGGATGCCGAAACTGCGGCCCATCTGTGAAAATCAATTTTGCACTCCGCATAATTTTAAACGAGACCCTTGCGCCCCCAGAACAAGAAAAGTCTCTGCCCTTTGCCTACTCCCTTTTGGCAGGCCTTATTTTCCATGAAAGAATGCCTCACGCTCAGAGAGTCACGTTCCTCTAGAGAACCTTCAAGAATCTAGTGGTCGAAATAATGGTTGGCCAAGTGGTAGCGTAGGAAGTATAGGAGACTCGACAAGGGTAAAGAAAGCTGGGTGCTATCTGTGGTTAGTAAGAATTTATGTCCCTGTACGCCGATCCCGTCAAAGTCCGGTAGTTTCCAGTGACAAGTACGGGAGTTGGATGACAATTCCGCAGGTCCTCTGGGAGTAAAAGCGAAAGTTTATTTAAAGTTCAACACTTACACGTTATGTCGAGAGTCTCGGTCTCCTCGCTCTTGCCGACATCGTTGTGAACTTCGCACTTTACGATCGCGTCGTGGAGCTCGCGGGTTGCGTTGTGGATGATCATCTCGGTGGTGTAGTCCCCGATGACCTTCTTCTCGTTGATAAACCACCTGAAATGAGGAACGCCGCGAGGCCCGGTGAGTCTAATTCCACGATAACTTGTACGCGTACAGATCGCTGTCATGTGAGCGTCAACCAACACAAACCCAGAGACAATTGTGCATTATTTTAGAATTCTCTACTCCCGCACACTGCTCTTGCAAAGCCTTTCTTTTTCCACCCTGTTTCATTTCCCCTTTCGCTCCCCAGACTTTCCGCTAGTCCAACCAACGTACACACATTTCCGTTCTGACATTACTCTCTCATCCCGGCGCTCCGCTTCTCTCTCTCCCACTACTTCTCGATCAATACAAGTTTTCAGTGGACCAACAAAGCTCGGCAAAACGCGGAAACGATAGCCTCTGCGAATTAATACGGCTCTCCTCGTATGACGGGGCATTCAATGCGCCAGCATTTCATCTTTCATCCTCTACGTTTATGTCTTTGAACCCTCCTCTATGACAGCAAAGTACCCTTGCCGAGCTCGAAATCACAAGCGCTAGGCTTCTAAGACTTATCCGTTAGCCTTGTTCACCGGCGGAATAATTAAAGAGAGAACTCTTTGCCGTTCCTGCTCTTGTGCTTCAAGCGTAATAAACGAATGAGTCGGAGAGCCAGTTCTTTAGCGGGTGGAGTGCAGTCAAATTAATGAATAGAAAAAGTTTGCTTAAACAAACATCGTCGGTAAGTTGACCCGCTCGAGTTTCCCCGGAAATTTCTGTAGGCGGAGCCGCACTCCGGATATACATCTTCCGGGAGAATAGTAGGTACTCTCGAAACACACGCGGGCAAGCCAATAAATTAGGGGTGCCGGATGGCGCTAAATCGTCCGGACATATTTTATACATAACAGCCGCTCGAACATTTATCGGTCGATCGGTCGAAATGGCGATTCTTTACAGCGAAAGGCTCGTCGAATATATTTCAAGAGCGCCACCAAGCCGAGAAACTGAAGTCGCCTTCATCCCCTGTATAATACCAACGAGATAACAAGGACATAAAGCAAGTAAAGCGATAAACTGACATACCTGTATTCAACGTTGGGCGGATTTGCCTCAGCCCGACATTTGAATCTAAGCTCGCTGCCCTCGACAATACGACTCTCCTTCGAGAGGCCGGAGCGAATACGCAGAGAGACTTTGGGCGCATACCGCACCTGAAAAATAAACGCATGCCAGGAACATTTAATAGAAATGTCATGGGGACTTGTATCTTCATGGGAGGAACTCCTGCGAGAGAGGAGTCGCGAATGCGGCGGGATGATAAATATTGCGGGCCACCGCGATGCCGGGGCTCGGTGACCTCACTGAAAATGATTAAGTAAAGCCCAAGGCACAGGTCTCACGACTCATTTTCTTCCCGTGACCTTGCAACTCAGTTTGCATATTTCATCCTCCGAGTGATGAGGAAGAGTTGAAGCCCAAGATGATCGCAAGCGCGTCATAGCATGGAACAAGGGCTTTAATTATTTCTCGCAACGTTGATGCTCCCGTAGTTCGGTTCCCCAGATACGGAGTAATTTTGCATGTCTGACTGAATCATTGAGCGCGACGGGTACGTGCCTGAGACTGTTACGGGTCGCCGTTTTTTTTTTAATAGTCCCTATAAGTCCGTGATTGGTGAACGATGCTTACCTCAACGCGAAGCTTGGCGTTTTGGGGTGTGCGATCAGCTGCGTTCTGACTTTGGCACGTGAAGGTAGTGTTATCGTGATCCTTCCGTGGCATTACCCTCAGGACGGATCTCACGGTGTACAGAGGGCCGCCATCGAACAGTTCCTTCGTGGTTTTAATGCCCCTGTGCAGCACATTACCCAGACCGTCTATCCAGGTGATCTAGAATCAGAAGGAAAAAAGGATCACATCAATCCTGGCCGATCAATACACCCGAGAACTGTGGGAGTATGGGTCGAGAAACACGGCTGTAAAGGGTTCGACCAGTTTTCTCAAATTTCACAGGCGTTTCTAGAGTTACAGGGTGTAAGGATAAATCAAGCCGATGGAAGTGCGGCTTCTACCTAGAGAAAGCCATTTCATTATGGTCTTTGCCACCCCTGCCAACCTTAGAGTACCGCCAGTATGCTAGGTCATACTTTATTCGATAATTCACGCGAAATCGATTGTCGCGATCTGGCTTCAAGTCAGCCGCAAGTAGCAACTCCTGGCAACCACCATTAGAGTTTGAGATCCAAGCGACGGCCATCGGTGTCAGATCGAGGAGCTTTCTCACCAAACTTTCGAGTCTCCTTGAAAATTAATCCTTCGAGTCGCACGAGGCCGACAAGCAAACGGTCTCGACTCCTTGATTGAAAATCTTCCTTCGTTACGACTACGTTCTCCGATACGATAGTATGTCATTCCATCTTCTCCATCCATCCCGTCGGATCGAGCTCACTGCATTTCACCAGCATTTCGAGGAGGCGACGAGTGCCATTCACCGCGTTACCCGGATAATTCCGCACCTGGATGCTCCCCTATCACCGACATCAATCTGTGCACTCGCCCTCCATCAAGATCGACCTAATCGCCTCTAATTAGAAGTCCCGTGCCAGAATTCTCGCGGTTTTGTTATCAATAGTCGAGCAACGCGACCGATCGAGATTCGTGCTACATCACGCTCTCTCTCTCGCATTGTCATCGGCTTTCCATTACTTCCCGAATCAGCTATATACTTTAATCACGTCGGAGACGAATCTTTTTACTCTGATAATTGTGACAACTGTTTCCACTCCGTAAAGCATGATATAATATTGGAGCGGAGCGTAACGACCACTAAAGCCAGAGTCCGTTCATCAAAGTCATTTGGTATATGAAAATTCGGGTGATATAGCACGGGCATCATTTTCCCACTTCTTTCCGGAGTAATGCTTCCGCTATCGAGACATTGTTTCAGCGATATTGTATCAAGCGCGCCAGCAGTGGCGCTCGGCAAATAATAGCCCGGCAAGAGAACTTTTTAAAGGAGCTTGGAAGTGAGTGGTGCAATAAGTAAGCTGGGCGCAATTTTAATCAGGAAACGTACCATCCGGATGGAGTATTACGGATGCCTTACATAAAGCATTACGGCCGCTCTCGGCACATAAAGCCGAGAGCGTTTCACCCAATTCCAAGTAGCTCGACGGATCAAATACGACGGTGAGTAGGCGTACACGTGCACGCGTTCCGCCTTAAAGGGAGAAAGAACCTTTCAGCCCGAGCGAGGTCTCTAGTCGGATTTAATAAAGGGGGTGAGGTCACCGAAGGGCGCGAACTACGCTGAAAGAAGCACGTACATAGGAGCGCGAAGGGCATTAGTAGAAACGGAGCAACATATTTGAAAGTCGCGTAATGCACTGCTTTTATATTTAATACCTGCTGACATACTCTTTCGCGGGTCTTCCAGCATCTGGCAGTGCAGGTTGTATTTGCAAAGCCGATCGCAGGCGCGAGTGTGTGCTTTGCCCGTATGCAGATGCAAGTACGGGCAAGTGCGTGTGTACCTATGTCTCTGCATAGACTGGCGTGGCTGCTGCGATCGATCGTGTCGTCTATAATTAGCAATACTGCATCAGTCCACTCTTACACCCCCGTATCTCACCGAGTCCCGACATACTTTGCTCAAGTCTTCCCCTTGCCGCGCTCTTCGCTTCCTCCGACGGCTCTGCTGGTATTAAGACCGTTCAGTATAATTTTAATAAACATCCACCTCTTATCTCTCCAAGGAGAACCGATAAAAATTGGATTTTCCTAACGGAGCACGGCTCTGCCTCGCCGCCGCACGCCGGCTTCTAATGAGTATTCGATAAGCACGCGCGCACGCCCGCCCGCCCGCCGGGATGATGCTGCTAGTGCTGCTGGCGCTGCTGTTAGCTCGGATGAAAGTTTCCTGCGAGTTCTGCACTGGGAAAATAGTGATTCGTTTGCGCGATACTGGAACGCCCAGTTGCCACAAGACGCTACTCTGATTTAAGTTCACCGTGCTCTCGACATTTGGCGAGTTCATTTGCAATGCCAAGCCTCCCGGCAGCAGAACACATGTATACGGAGTACTGTCGAGATGGGCAGAGAAATGTAGAGAAAGAAGGGGAGCTGGGGAGTTGCGTGGAAAATATAGAAGGGGTGTTAGAGAAGGTTTTGGGATTCATAGAGATAGCGTTCTCGCTGCAGGTAGCACCTGTCTGTCTGGTGGCCGCCTTCCGAGCGAGCACCGGTGCTCGCCGAACAGTGAATTTCCCGTCCGGCTCACGGTAAAATCGATTTCGCTCGCTCTAATTAGGAATTCCGCGAGTCCGTGGTACAGGGCCATTTAGCATTGTGCCAGGGGTAACAACTCGAATTGCCCCGGCGCATTATATCTGCCGCGGAAATCGAAAAAAGCCAAAGTCATTCGTTCTCGTAGCAGCGACGCGGCGACGCCGGTGGTCCGGGGTGGCAGTGGTGCTATCGTGCGGCCACTCGCTCCCGGAAAAAATTAGCATGTATTTATTTAACGGCTCGTGCTGGTAGACACTGTATAAACCTCGTCGACTCGGCCCCTGTCTCTTTCTCTCTCTCTCCCTCTCTCTACCTATTAATTCGTAACCCGCGTCCGTCTTGTTTGCATATTTCGCGGACTTAATGTCGCCGGTGCTTTTATCTAATTGGCCCGCGAGCACCCGCCCCGACATTTTATTCCGGCGTCGACGTCTTCGTAATCCTTGCGCGACGACGACCAGTAGGCCGCGCCCGCTCGTTTATTTCCGGCCGACCTTGTACCCGCGCGGTAATCCTACATTTTTATAATTCCACGTGGCCGGGTTATATGCCGCCCTTAATGCGCACCCTGACTCGCTTCGTTGATGAGGCCTTTATAGACTCCCTCCTCCAATTAATTAAACGCGTTGCGACCGAATGAAACCGACGTCTTAACGGCGCATCGTCGAACTTTCCAAGTTCTAAAGTGTGACGCCTTTATTGCCACGAATTCAATGTGTCCCCTGTGTAGCTCGCTCCTTAATTCAAGAGGTTTCGCCGAATGATGTTAATTTGTCGTTATTACAGAATTCTCATTTCGCCAGGGAAAACAAACACTGTGGTAATGGCGTTAGAAAGTCTGCCAATAAGAGCATCTAAGCAAGACAGCTGCGGGCTTCTCCTTTCTCTGTTATTCTGTTGTACTGCTGGTGCGATCGCGCGTCGGTTTCATTGACATTAATTAGGAAATCAATAACGGCGGGCGGACAGGATTCTGTCAGGAATTTAATGCAATCCCATAATCCCGTAACCGTGCCCGTGCTTCCACGCTTCTCTCTATCCTTTCGTGGAGTGATATTAAATATTGGCAAGATATAATTAAACGGGGTTGATGAAGGGTTAGATTGCTTCGAAGCGAGCTCCCGCACTAATACAGTTCTAACTCACTATCATAGGATTGTCTAGCACTGATCGATGAAGACACAGAAGCTCTTGCAAATCATTAACAAGGTTTACGTTCCCACTTGCTTTGTATGTATCGATCGTGCACTACTTTCTTTCTCTTAGTCATTGTCGATGGCGATTAATGAATAATAGCTCAGAATTCCTTAGTTCACCCAGATTTCGATCTGACGCCAAGGCAGCTTTCCATGGATAATTTGGAAGGAGAAGCGGGAATTCAGGACAGCGACTATAGTACGGGCCAAGTGGCGAAACATCAAAGGGTGCTTGAACATTGTACCCAACATGGTCTTTGTTTATCCGGGAAACCAACTAGTTCCCTAATTAACCGTAAACCTATCGCAGCGTACCGGAGAGAATTAACATTTACCGTGAGCGGATTTCCATCAGGTCCCATTAGATGAGAATCAGGCTGAGGAGAGCCGAGAAAGACGGGGCGGTAGACTCTTGGGGGCAAAAACGAGTGTTCGCCCGCGCAATGAAATTAATTATCTGCCGCGCGGCGCGCTGGCAGAATACTCGCGTTATACCGTTATAATTACCATTCTTGTTTCATTGGGACGCGAGCGGCGATGTAACTGTTCTTAGGCACGGACGCGACTGACTGGAATGAGTGCGCTCCTTGTACTACCCGTCGTATCCGGGCGAATCCCCGATGGAGAAGACTCCCCCACATAAATCCAGAAAGCCTTTTTGCCGCTCTTGGCGCACGCAAGAACCCGAATAAGAACTAGCTAGGGAAACGTCGCCACGGATTTTCCGGTTTACGCCTCCTCCTCTCTGTGTATGGGGAAATGCTGGAAAAACCTGGTAGTAGACGGGCAGAGCCGCGCGAATAGACCGATTTCGTGGAAAACTTGGGTCGAGTTTGCCGAATGTCAGCTTCCACTTTTAGGGAAAGCTCAGCCTGCTCAGATTCTCCGAGGCTTAATGTAAAAATGCATTACAGCCAGAGCCGGATGGGAGGGGAGGTTGGGTGCTTCGAAATGAAATGTTTATTCCGAGCCAGCTAAATTCCGAGCCTCCACTGTGTTCCCAGCGCACTCGAGGCCAGCGTCGCGCGATCAGCGGGTTTGATTATCCGAATAAAGTCAAATATAGCGTTAATTTCACCGTCCGTAATTAGCGTGTTGGTTTGGTTATGACGTTCGTTCGTCCCGCGGGGTCCGATCGAGCGATTGGTCGCGTTAGTGACGTTCTTCCGAAAAGCGTTATAATGACTCTTGCCCTGACACGGCTCCTCGACTCGAACGATTTTCAAGTACGGCCCACTCGAATCTTAGAGGAAGAAGTTTATGCGAGGCATCTCTTTATGTATACGCGAGCCCTTTGATCTCCAAGTAATAAAATTAAGGGCGACAGTGGTATTAACATTCTGTCTTGGGAAAACTCGGCGCGCCTCGGAGATGGAAGTTTCTATAACAGTATGAAAGAAAGTTAGCGGGAGCGGCGCGGCGGCAGAAGTTTTGCACGACTGGTTGGGAAGTGTGTCGTTAGGAATGCCGCCTACACGAAGCACCAGGCACGAGACACAAGTAGTATGAGCGCGCAGCCAACATACTAATCGAAGCACGACCCCTGAGTTACGGGAATTCGGTGTTGCCTTGAAAACACGAATATCGGACAGTGGCCAGGTATTGATTCGGTCATTATTCAGTGAAGATGAGAGAGGGCCGGCCCGCCCCACGGAAACTATTTGAGAAAATCCTCCTGTTTAATTCATTCATCGAGAACTCATGAATTATACACGGGATGCAGGGCACTAAATACACTGTACAAGCTCAAAGCCCCCCCGTGCATTCTGATGACGCCTCCTACCTGCATAGCTAATTAGCTACTCGAAAAGGTTATTCGGAAAAACCAAACAGGTAATAGAGTAAAGGTTACCGGGGCAAGTTTACGCTTCGCGACCTCCGATCCTTTGTAAGCTAATGTAAGTCCTTCGCTACACTCTTCCTCTCGAATATTCATTCAGTGTTTGATGTCAAAACTATCTCGAATAAAATAGCCGCGCGTTTCATGAAAGATAAGCTAAGTGTTCTGGGGTCTTGCAATTTGTTATATTTTACCAACACTGCCGTTTGAAAGCAAGTACATCAGCAAACAACGTGGTGAGATCCAAATGGCAGGAGTAATGCTTTGCCCGCGCAAAGCACATTTCGCTAAATGTCGGGTGAATGGGAGAACTTATATTTCAAATCGTCATCAGCGTAATACGATAAGGCGCTTTCATTCGGCCTGGCTTCCAGCGTCCAAACCTTTTTGTTTTCATCATTTACGATTCGTTTCCTTTTCCCATCAGCGGGCGACGACTGTCTCTCACCGGGCCGTCCATTTTCGGCTTTCTCGATTTTCCGGAATCGTCGCCCTGAAATCACCGACGACGACGGCGCTTTGTGTTTAAGCTTCTCCGCCATTTCGGGTAGAAAGCGCATCGCTTGATAACAGCGGGCTTGAGATATCGCGCTAAAATACATCCTGCGTCGTGAATCAGGACGAGGCAGAAAGACAGAGGGCGAGAATGAGTGGGAAAGAAAGTACGGTTCGATGTAGAACGTTGAGGGCATTTGGATCACTTGGTAAAACCACGAGCATTTTAACGTAGATCCCGTTCAGCGGCATTGAAATGTACCTGCTTCAATGATCAGGCTGCGACCCACAAATAGAGGAAAGTCCATTTCGTTACGTATCGCACTTTATCCAGCCACATTATCCAGTTAAATGAAATAAAAGTACGCGTATCGCATTCGTTAATGCAGATCTTTAATCGGCTGGGGATTGCATTTCAAGCGGTTAATGAAAACATTGCTAAATCGATATTGCATGCGAATACTTGGCGCGGCAGACTTTCTCTTATAAAGAATGTTGACAAAGCCGAGATCCTTAAAAATCTCAGGACTTGAATATTTCATCCCCTTTCACCATTCATATCGGGTCAGGATTTCTATGGTGGTAATATTCTTCGCCAATGTATTCTCTCTTTGTCCCTCTGGTGGGCAATGCCTTCCAAGCCCACTCGGGAAAAGTGGGTATCACCTTCCTTCGGCGCTGATCCCCTCTCCGATGCGCCCGCTCGATCTTGATATTCGCCGACGCAGTCTGAGCAAATACAATTTTCATCCGGCAAGAGCACGATAATTTATGTGGCAGCTATGGAACTTCTTTCCCTCCTGGGCTGTGCTTGAAATTACGGGCCTCGCAAGAAAGGCAATTTTTTTCGAACTTGGAATGATTTCGAAAAGCGAAGGTAGCAAAAGACTCCTGGAAGTCCTTCGTTCGGACTTTTTGCTCATATCGCTGAATTTTTGGTCACCGCGCACAATGGCGGGAGAATTTCGCAGAGAGTTTTGGCGATTTTATCTTAACAGACAGCGACATCGTCTGCTGTCGGACACTGGCGAGGTCATTGACGTATTACAGAGCACGGGATGACACTACCTGGTGATTACTCTCCGTGTGCTCGCTTTGTATATTTTTTCTATTCTCGTCGAGTGTAAAGCGTGAAAATGAGAAGCACTCGCTCTCCGCTAGACGATCATATTATTCGGTCGCGAATCCAGAGATTTTCCATCCGCTCTTCGCAGTATTAAAATGTATGTTTAGATCCTTCAAAATATGATTACTGGGAATGCGTCCTTTTTTTGACAGAGAAGCCCGTTAGTCTTTGAGGATCGAGAAAAACTGACACTCGTATGGCATCGGGAATCCACTTTGTCATTTGCTGTCAACTGCTTGAAACATTCGTGTGTCGTTGCAGCTAATTACCCCGAAATTTTACTAATTATCTGCACAGTGGTTTCGGGAGAGCGACCACAACGGCTCCCTCTGGAAAAGCGCGGTTCAGTCGAACATTTCCATATTTGTGTCGCGCGACTAATAATAATGTTTATTATAGTGGCGAGGATCGATTTAATGCACGGGCGACTATGTCGTCGCGGGAGTGTGTCCTGGGAAATTGAATATACCGCCCGGCACATTATAGTTTTCACGGATTTATATGATACGTTGCAACGGGTGCGCGCACATTCTCGCGCCCGACGCATAGAAACTTGATATTTCAAATATTTTCGATTGAAAATGTTATGCCAATCTGCTCGGTGAGTGCACTCTACCCACGGATTACACCTGCGATAGAATTTCAGATTTATTTACCACCTCGGCAATATTTGTTTTTCTCCGATCTTATCCCATTTTGCGCTTTCGGCCATTGATGAACAAAATGCGAGCCATTGTCCGAGAGTGCTATAAATCAGCCCGAGACGGCACAAGCATTATTAATTCTTCATCACGGCTTTCTGCACTGAGCGGATTCCCGCCGCCAACGATAAGCCCCTGCTGAAACTCGCTGCTTATAAGCATTGAAAATATTTTTCAGCTCGCCCGCGATTTGATCAAAATCCGATTTATACATGTGTATCGCTTTACGAAATCGAATATTTGTCTGACGGCTAAATAACACTCCGCTTTTTCAACCTAGCATTATTTCCGCTAGCACGAATTAGCGGGGCGCGTACTACTATAAATAACTCGATGGAAAATGTACACGGTAGATTGACAAAGAGAATTAAAACTCGAGATGCGGAGGCGTTTAGCGATCGAAAATTCAATTGCTACGTCTTTAATGGCAGCGACGTCCCAAGACACACGGATAGGAATCCACTTCGTAGAGACAGTGTTAATGATAGCAGGATCGGAATGGTATGATATCGGTACAAAGGCGAACTGAGCGAAATGCGGCGGGGCGTAAAAATGCACTCGTTCACGCACAAGGCAAAACGAATGGATAGAGTCGCAGCCCTGGGGGATGAGTGAAGAGACGGCGCGGCGGGGGTGGCTGGCTGAAGCAGAAGTAAGCTTAGGGTGCGGATCTCATATCGTTCACATAGAGTTCTCCCCCTCCCTCTCCCCGCTCCTATCGTTCTCTTCACGGGTCGCCGCAAGCTCCCGCGAGTTTTTTTCCCGCAGTGCTTTTCTCTTTCAAACAACTGGATCTCTGTGCCGGGGTAGGCGAGGGTGGACTCGAACTCGGTCAAGCTGCCATTTAGGCGGGTCTCTCACTTTCGGCCGCTTTAAAAGCATGCTGGCCTGAACGACCGCATTGCTGCCGAGTCGAACGCCGAAACATCCGGTCGAAAGCACTGACAGCTGACTTTCTCTCTGCCTTCTGTCGCCTTTCCCTACACCATGTTTTACACGGACAGAGAAAGAGGAGAGGAAGAGAGAGAGAGAGAGAGAAACGCACAAACACGCTCGCTCTGTACTGCGCGAGGCACCCATCCGCACTGTCTTTGAAGCGTTTGAACATCTTTCAGGCCACTTCGTCCTTCCCCGAAGCCGTGTTGGCTCCATTCCGCGCTGCTTTGCCAGCCAGGCAACGGGAGCGTCAGAGAATTTTCGCGTTTGTAATCGCGCTCCCCCTCGTAAGTCTATTTCCAAAGGCACTTCGTTACAAGCCCTCTGCTTCGCCCGTCTACTTCAACATGGCGCGATGCATACGTATTCTCTGTCTGAATGGCGGAGCCTGTTTCCTGGGGATTGAGCGCTGACGCTTAGATAGAATCGACTGCGCGAGCATGTGAATTTATTAACCAAGAAGATTGGAAGGCTTGTGTGAATGCCTACCGGCAGGGCTCGAATCCAGCAAGATTCCTCTGCCCTAATCCGATCGAATTACCCGTTAACGCTGCGATATATCCGCGAGAGAGTTTGCGGCGATGTCAATGGAAAGTGTGCTGGGGTGTTTCTTACCTCAGCCGGCGGCTTTCCGGCCACGCTGATGCATTCGATCACCAGCTCTCGATCCTCGGTCGTGATGAGAAAGTCCCCTTGTTGTATCTTGGGCTTCTGTGGCGGCACCAGAACACTCAGCTTGGCGAAGCGCGAGCGCAACGCCGGCTGGCCGTCGTTTGTCGGGGACGCTTGGCACTGATAAGTACCGTCGTCCTCCAACTCGACCGGATAGATGTGCAACGAGAAATCACCTGAAACATACAAGGCACTCTCCTGTAGTCATTGCATATAAACCCTCTTATGTATAACCGGTTGCAGACGGTGCCTTTGGGGAGTGTGTCAACAATTTCTGGCACAGAAGACGATGCACAAACATCATTAAATGTAGAATTGGAGCCGCCGAGTAAATAGAGTGTTTACTACTCCTCCGGATATAGTAGCTCGCCCCAGAGGATGACGGCCCGTGTGAGATATGGGCGGTGGCGTCGACGAGAAACCGGATGGAAAACCTTTTAACCCACTGATCGAAACTAACGGTTTACGAGCGTCTGCTCGATGCAATCGAGTCCGGCCGCTGCGACACTCTTTCTCCATCCGCTTTTGTTTTCGAATCTCGCCGCTCGACGCTACTACGTGGAAACTGTCAGATGCACGGTGCCGCCTATCGGTCCGGCAACAGCGAATTAGAACGGGCTAGTGCAAACAGACTACAGTATACTTTTCATTGGAACACGTTGCTATACCCTCTACTGGTTAATGCAGTCGAACTTTGAACTATACTTCGCTGCCGAAATCCTCAATTTCAGTGGAGCCACGCTCAGAGCCCAGCCGGTCCATCGATTGCTGCGAGATGAATTCTAGTATTCAATTTATCTTCCGCACCTTTTCCAGCCTTGTGACGGTGATCGTCGGTCCATCTGCGCAGCCATCTATTCGCGCTTCTATTTATCTATGTATCGATCTATCTATCACGGTATCCATTCGGCAGCTGGCTGGCCTCCCCCTTTCTTCTTCCATTTGGCCGATCGAGCTTTCGCGAATCACTTGTGCGGCATGCACGACGAAGCAATTGTGTCTCGGCTGGAACGAGCGGTTAAAAACAAAACGAACGAGAGAACGAGCCGGCGGCGGGACAGACGAAGCGCTGGCGAACAGTCGAGCGGGCAGGCCATTTCGGCGAGCACAGACAGACAGAATGCGAATGCGAGGGTGCGCCAGGAAAAATATAATAGTCGGTCCCGCACGCGGACGCGCGCGTGCATCCGCGGATAATTCCCCCAATAAATTGCGCCCTTACGATGGCCGCGTAACAGGCAGCAGCAGCCCTTCCCGGCGAACCAGCCCAGGCTTATGTACGCTTGAAAATGTGCGCGCCGCGTTTTCGAACGGCACGCGATTTCGGTAGTTAAACGTCGCCGAATATCGGCCGTCGTCCGTTTCCTCGGACGGCTTTAATAGCCTCGCAACGAGAAACGCGCAACACCCTCGGCCAGCCAGGCCCCGTTTAACCCCTAGCGGAAATATCCCTAGGGATAAAGGCTCGACGTCCGGTCGGCTAAAATTGGCGAAAAGTTGGTTGGGTCCACGAGCAAACTTTTCCTCGCAAGTGGATTGTGCCCTGCGGTCCGGCCGTCACGAGACGAGATATAAATATTCGAGGGCAAGTGCGGCTGCAAGGCTCTACATGCGGTTTATGAACGTTGTCGACCACTAGCTCCTTTCTCTCTTAGCAATGTAATATGCTCAAAGGAAATAATAAACGTCACATCCCCTTCAGTCCTTCTCTCTCGCTAGTGAGAAATATTTTTCCAGTCCATGCCGAAACTGCGTACGCTGGGATAATATTTCCCGACGGATGTGCTTCCACTTTTATGCGGTCGGTTCTCTATGCTAGTTGGAAAAGTATTATTGCAATTCCGTGGAAGAAGTTGCAAGTGGTCAATTTGTATATTTCACAAAATTTGCGGCCCACGTCGACCCGTTTATTCACCGGTGGGAACAGCGTTTCAAGCAATTCGCAGTTGAAGCTGTGTACTAAACGATTTCGTCGCATTACGGGTGACAATAATTAGTAGCTCTCCCGAGCCCATTGAGTGAACTTTGGAACTCCGACTTGCGGTGCGCGGCCGCACATACCCACTCCGTGCAATGGCTGCATTGCAATAATTACTTTGGCACCAAATGCACTTCCATTACTGCGAATGATGCCAGTCACACAAATGATGGGCAAACCCACGCTCCGCAAGTTACTTTGGCCAACGCAATATTCCTTTAACGAAACTTACCCACTTTCGAGGTAAGTGCGAGAAGAAGGAAGGGAGAGTAGTCTGTGGAAATCTCGATTCTCTTTCATTACCTCCCTCTTTCTCCCGGCCTGAGAAAAGTCCTGGCGCGTTTAGGAGGATGTTAATTTCTCTGCCGTAGACACCTAGACCGCGAAAGAAAGAGCGGCGAGGTGCTCTGTAATTGGGAGAGAAGCAGGAATCCGCTGGCGCCAGTACGGATTCGCCAAGCGTGTCTGAGGAAGACAAGGCTGGCCGGGCAGTAACGAAAAGTAAGTTGCGCATTACATTCTTCGTAGGTTAAAGCCGTTGCGGGCTCGCGGAAGAAGTTGCCTCGTAACACCGAGGACAGTTATTTGGAAGCACGACGTAAAGTCTCCAAGTTCCGTGGAGAAATCCTGCTTTCCGAGATGCGATTGGGGAAATTTCCGAGTCGGCTACGAGTCCACCCCAACTCCCTCTACCTCTACCTCTACCTCTACCTCCCCTTCTCGGACAAAGGATCCTATGAGCGAAGAGAGTCGCTGGCAAATTGTGGAGGGACACTGCGAACACGAGAGACAGCGGGCCTTTCCTCTCTAAAGCCACACGGCTGAAGAGAGCTTTAACGACTGGCTCAATACGCCGCAACAATGCTTCGCGAACAATTAGCTAGCTCGGGCGTGGTCTGCTATATTACAATCGGCTATAATTAATTTTAATTACGCCACGCAGTCGGAGAGCCCTCCAGTGCCAACAGCTATGATTAATAGAGAGTCGTCGGTGGTTGCGAGAATAGATCAGTGTAAATCCGTCATACATTGTGTGGATCGTATGCTTGCAACGTTAACACTGGCTAGCCAGAGGCAGCCAGAGCCAGCTGCTTCTTATTTCTTCTCTTCCCATTCACCTCAACTCATCGCATCAAATCTAAAGTCTTAGTACTTTCCTGCGAAAATGTTGCAAGTTTGCACGCGAACGAGCCTTGCTTCGAATAGGACTTGTCTTGCTATTCTACATTCCTTATTATCGATCATCTCCCCAGGACCTCATGAAGTTTCGTGCACGGCCGAAATGTACGAGTAGTCATCCACGGGGTTGTTCAAACTTTACCCGTCGCCGCTCGGCCCCGCCGTTTTACGCCAGCGATAAAAATGGATAAACTCCAGACGAATATTTGAATGTATGCGGGATGTTCTTCGCCTTCAACCACCACCAGCCAATCTTACTGTTTCTAGTGTCGGCGGAGGCCGCGCCTCTCTATGCAAAGCTCTGCTGAAATCAGAGCGTTAAAAACTGATGTGTACTGACAGGAACACTATCGCCAGGGAATAAGAGGAGGGCAGAGTGTGCCTGCTTCACGTCACGGATGTCATGGATAACGACGCTATCACGCGATACTGTTCAAGATAAAAATCCAATGCAATGTGCGAAATTAGCAAATGAAATGATTCCGAACCTCGCCGCTACTGGCGGCGCATATATAGGCCATCGATATGTATCTATAATTCCTACGGGTAAAACTAATAATCTAGATTCATCGCGGCGGCATGTCAATCAACGACCGCTATTACCGCCATTATTATTTCGGTTAATTGGATAGCAATTCCCCGTTACATTCATGAGTGCCGCGAATTATACGTCATTATCGCTTCGTACCGCTTCACCGCAACTGCGCGCTCCGAGGGAGACAGGGCGAAACTGAGAGATTGGAAATAACATGTTTTAACAATTTATCTCGTCTCCCCCCTAATCGCATTGATAATAACAGTCTGGCCGGGATTTATAGGGCTAGTCACCTGGATGCGGAAAAATGAAAAACATTTTTTAAAATTGTAATACCCACAGCACATGACAGCACTGTCATTATTGACGCTCATGTTAATTAGTGATTTTTCCATCGTGGAGTAATGCGCAGTCCATTTGGCGTATATCCAGCGTCGCGACTCACTTTATAGAAGTTCTAATTGACATTTATTATCCTTCCCGTTCTTATGCCGGTCGTTTGCTCAAGATCCTCTAATGAATATAAGTAGTATAATTCGTTCTGGTGCTATGCCGACAATAACAAACCACAATTGCTCATCGTACGATGGAATACTGTAATGTCAAAGCATTTAATGCACTTCCATACTTGAGAAGATCCCCTATCGATCAGATAACAATGCCGACTAAAGCTACCTTTTGAGGTATCATCAGTCAGTTGAACCAGCGAGTATACATATTGTATTCCATCAGATCTGCAGAATGTGTCGAATTATTGGTGTCCTTCGCTCGAGCAGTGGTAGGTCATCGCAATCACGAATCTCTCTCGGTGGTAATCCTGGTAATCCTTTAATCAGGAGTGCAATATCCACCTGCCACTCGAGGACAATCGCGAGCGGATGCGTGCTTCCAGCCTGGCAAACAACGTCTCTATGCTAACGTTAGAGCCTAAGCTATGCATTGCCTTTATTGCTACGGTAAATCAAACGGATCTCGATAATGTGCGACTTGATCTTACGCATAAGGTAGCTGAATTCGTACCGTGTGCGAATGTGCAGGAGCCTCCGGCGGGTGGACCATAACTTGCCACGATTGTTACCCCTGCTTCTTCGGACTGTCGCATTGTGCACATATGCGCCCGCCCGCTCGCCCGCCCGCCTCGTGGCATAGCCGCCCGCTGCAATCTACGTGGCGAGCAAACTCCGGGAACCAAGATGCTGCGGTCGTTAACTTAGAGGGCAAGTCTCGAGAGAGAGAGAGGAGGGCATGGTATTACTGTTACGGATACTTCTCCTAGCTGCCACTTACATATGCAGCATCAACGTGGACTGCGAGCAACCAGGCTTGGAAAGTAGGAGCATAACGACGCTTAGGACGCTGTCGAGTTTACAAGCAAATCGCAGCTAGCGTTTGCGCGTCGGCCTAATCAGTGAATCGTCAATAATCCCACGGGAGCTTGCTTCGCAAGACGCTCGCATAATACTGATAGTCGGCCATAGAGTGAGGCATGCGGTTCGTATAGCTAGGTATGTAATAGCAGCCATAACTCCCTGCCGAAATTAGTAACGGTTAGGCCCACAAACGGCTGCTTGGCGAGCGGGCGCAGGACGAGCCAGCCGTGACATTAATCGTGTCTGTAAATTTCGAGAAAGCGCGGTTCGCTTAGCTCTCTGTCTCTCGACTTGGGCCTACTGCGAATGCAGCTACCCAGTCCACCAACCCCGACGCTCTAAGCCCGCCGCAATCCTTTTCACTCTAACAGAGATAACAGACTTTGGGCTCAAGCGATTTGCCGCAGTCCGTTTCCGTGATCTTGGATGAAACTGCGGTGGAGGAGCCTGAGGAGGTGGAGAAGACAAGCAGATATTCTAGTACATTTACTGTTGGTAAAGAGGAATGGTACTCGGACAAATGATTGATTAAGCCGAGGAGCGGGAAGTGTAGTGATTATCGGACCTCTCGTAGCATTAACGTAAACCTTGCCCGGACATGACCAAAGCGACGTCGCTCGGCTGCTTGAGATTGATCAGGGTGATTTTCGAGCGAGCGGCCAATCGATTCGACCATCAAGGCGGTGCGGCTGTTGAAAATCATCGCCGGTACCGGCAACTATGCTTACGCATCGACCGCTCGATCGGCCAAGCATCGATTAGGGCGAAACTGAGAGCTTCTCACGCGAACGCTGCCAATACTTGCGGCTATTTGTCGCCAGCTACGAGAGAGCGGAACACTGACGGTGGCTGAGGCTGCGGTGTGCGGCACGGATTTGCCCGGTGTTCGATTAATCTTTGATTGCGAGGCCTCGCCCACCGGGTGCCGCGCGCGTGCTCCTCCATGTGGGAAGCACCACTCTCCTGTTACTCGCATGCCAGTCGATATCTGTCGGATGTCCAAATATTGTTGCCAACAGCAAACACGTGGTGCGCCAGGGTGAGAAATTAATCAGATATCGTCCGATTATGCACAATGTCGCCGGGATATTACCGCTATACATATCTAATAAGGGCCGCGTTGCCCGAAGATCCTCCTACGTCATCCATAGATACATCGGTAATCTCACTCTCCCGATTTTCCTTCTGATTCTGATCAGTTTTACGACCGCCCAGATATCGATAATTAGACGCTAGATATAAAATGGCACGTCTACCGATCGACTCGCGAAGGCTGTCGGCTTTCGATGGTGTGCTCCACTCGAAACTTTGCGTAAGTGGTTTCCCGTACTTATGACCGTCTGGGGAACTTCAGGTTCGTGTGAAGTGTACGATCTTCGCGGGAAGTCGAGGCGGAGGTAGCTCGAAATCGGAGCGTATTGGTACAAATGTGCTGCGAGCTTGAAGTTTCCGGGCCAAACGATAGAGGCCGCGGTGGGCGCCCGATATCCTGGGTCGTTATCGCGGCGAATCTGCGACAATGGAGCCATCGAGAACCATCGTCGAAGCCAATTACTGCAGCTCCAAACGATTTGTTGTTTTCCACGTTACCAGCCACACGCTATATCCTATCCCGCCTCCCCAAACTCTTCTCGAATCGAACTTTTTCCAATGTAGAGGAAGTCTTTGCTATTTTGCAATCTTGCTGTTCGAGCTTTCGATTGGTGTATCAGGTCAACGGTATAGAGTATAGAGCAACCGCGTGATCAGCGACAAATCGAGTTATTCATTGTCGGATTCAATATTAGCCAATATTAGTGGAATTGCCCGCTGTCAGGCCAGCGGCGTTCGCCACGGGCGCTCATTTTCCATGTAATTTTGGTATTACAATCGAATGCATACTGTGGTGTGTGCGCCTCGTTCCATTGAATTTCGCTCCGTCCAACATAGCAAATGTGCTAATTCCTATTGACACAACCTTGTCAGCTTTTCTTCAATCGCTTCGGCTACCGAATGTCCACTCAAGTATGTGTATAGATATTTTCACTTTAGAATGAAGTAGCATCAACCAGTCGCGCCAGTCTGCGCCTCTTCGACTCCATTGGCTGAGCAGTGAATCTCTCAGAGTACACAGTACGTTCACCCGGCGCATTTTTGCCGCGGATGAGGTGACACTTTCAGGTGCATTCGTTATATGTCGCGTGTACGTAAGAGGAGATCTAGTACGAGAGAGAGATATCGGGCGATGCGACGCGGCGTGGCGCGGCGTGGCGCGCGAGTGGGAGGCTTGTAATTCAAATGGGGACGAGAGAAAGAGACGGGAGGAACGGCGGCGGCAGCGGCGGCGGCGGCGGCGGCGCCGGTATAATTCCTGGCGAGAGAAATGCGGCGAGCGACGAGGCTGCAAGGTAGAGGAAGGTGCGCGCTGAAAACCGGTAAGACCGATTAATCGGGAAGGATGCCGGAGGTGTGCGGGGCGTAGCCGGTCCTACAGGTTGCGCGGCTCTGCCAGGCTCCGGCGCATCTGCAGCTCCCAGTTCTCTTGCCACCATTCCCTCCGACTCCACTGGTGTTGTTATCGCTGTTACTCCCGTCTTGCTACCTCACCTCTCAATGCAGCTCACCCCACGCCCGCCACTACCACACTTGTCCGGGTGCATTTCACGTTGCGAATAGCCGCCAGTCGTCTTTACTCGCGGCCAATGAACGGGGAATCTTCCGCGACAGCTGATCTATCTAATTATCCCGTGGGAGACGGAAACTTATTCGTTAGGTATAATCAATCGTTCACCACTTCCCCATCGCCTTAGGCGGATGCTTCCTCTTCCATGCAATGCTGACCCGTTTGATCGGTGCCATCAAATGGCAATTAGAAATAATGACGTCTCGAATAAACAATTTCCGGTGAACGAGCGTGCCCCGAAGAATATTTTGCCAATTATTACGATTGCGTGACAATATCGTCAATGAGACACGCTCTTATAAACAGGAGTAATTTGTGTCGTTCTCTTGCCGGATCGTTGGAGCTCATCTCAGCGTTCTAACAGGATATCAGCTATTGGAAGGAGAGGTATAATAAAAAGACGGTCGGTATGTGATCGAGCCAGTGGATCGCGGGTGCCTCATCGACGTAAGATCTCGTTAGGATTTTTGCGGGGTCGATCGCCACCAGCCTGGTTCGGTTCGATTTTTCCTCGATGTCTTGTACGGATCACTTGCTTATCTCGGCCGAGACCTGCTGGACAAGCGGGGAAGCCGGTTGTGCAGGTTTTACATCCTGCGGCGAACGCTCGTCGAACCTATCGCGCCCAACTCCCATCGTGGAAACTCCAACTGAAACTCTGTCGCTCCCACAAAATCTCATTCCACCACGGCCAGGAAGACACATAAGCCTCATAAGCGCGCGTAATCTAAGCGGGCGTTAATTAATAAAGAAATATGAGCCGCACTTGCGAAATGGCTACCTCGATGTATGCGAGAAGTTAACTGGTGAATTATAAGCATAATCGGGTGAGAACGAGGACTTAACGAATGAAGTATGCTACAGTGAACCCGTAACATGTTCATGTTCAGGGAAGCGCGTGGTTCAGCAGTAATTCTCGTTGGGCGACGCATCGATTCCACCATCATCGAACCAAGATAGAGAGTCTGGTTTGATGGTACCGGTTATGCGCATCGACGTGCATTGCGCCTTAAGTTAACCCCTGTCTCGAGTGCATCGGGAGTCCCTGCTGCCACCGCGATACTCTATTGATCTATGGCAGACAGAGCTACCGTGCGGCGAAGCGTGCGGCAAGTGTTTCGGAACTAATTTAAACTTGGCCATTTCAGGTCGTGCGCGAGGCATCCTTTTAAAGAGTTCGTGCGGCAGATACGCGCGAATCCGCCGATTAAAATCTGAGACACGTACATGACACCATCTGCAATGAACTCGACGTGAGTGCTAGCCTCTAAGCTACGCGCGCTCTCCCTCACTCTCTTCTTTCTCTCTCTCCACGACGCTCTGGAACGAGCGCCGATACATCGATATCTCGTCTCCTCGTCGACAGCTCGTTCAACTCCCAAGCAAGTTTCGCCGAGCTCCGAGACAGCTCTTCCCGCCGCGCCGCACCATCTTCCTCGTGGTCCCCACCTCCCCGATTCGGAGGTCCGCGACTTCCTACTGGCGCTGCTGCACCTGTTTACCAATCTGCATGCTCGCGCAAATTCAGAGTAACTCGGGTGTAAGGATGAGCATGAACTTCATTGTTCGCCAACTTGTTACCGCCGAGCAAGCTTCATCCGGCGGCAACAGCTCTCCATGTGCCCGATGTACATGCATCCTCTCCTCTCACCCTCGATCCGACGCCTTTCCCCTGTGTTTACATCTTTAAGTGCGCCTGATTGCGACTACTACGCCACCTCGCCTGTCGCCCGAAGCTTCATTCGCGACTACGATCCTGGAATACTCTCCTGTTCCGTTTACTCGCTACTCGCTTCTCCCGCCCACTCTTCTCTCACTCTCTCCTACCAATTCAATCCGTGTGGCACACTCGAACGTGTTCGCTCAAAGTCGTTTGATCTCTGTATCGCGTTACAAGGAGCACTAGGGAAACTGCCTTAGACTTGAAACGAGGATCGTTCGATAGCTTCATTTTTCTAGCTTTTCCCTCGAAATTAACTGGTTCGGGCGACCACCGACTGAAAGAAATCCACTTTGTAGCCATTCGAATCGGTCTTACTAGGTGGCGTGTCGACAATCAGCATTGACTCTCTTCGCACTCTGACTGAGAAAACGTAGTCGTCGCTTTGTCGGGTCAGGGGCTTTGAGTGAAAATTGATACATACACATGTGGGAACTGAGAGGCCCGCTTTCCCAAGGAAGTGAATCGCATTATTCCACGACCTCGGCTTTTGGAGCTAAGAGGAGTTAGAGCCAAGGAGCGTCTTTGAGCGCAAAGCGCGATGCATAGAGTGAAGCCGGAATGATCAACAGTACGTATAATTCGCAGGTAGATTTTCGAGGGATGCTGCATCGGTTGAGAGTGTGTGCGAGATGTCGCGGGGTCTCGGCGAGTTAATCCGCACGGCGCCCGGAATGGGCGAAAAACAAATAGAACCGAAGTAAACTGTAGTAGTACGCAGCGGAGCGCCACTGCAAGCAAGGGGCTATACGCTTGTGTGTGTGTGTGTGCGCGCGTGTGTGTGTACGGGTTGGGTAATGTTTTCCTCCCGCTGACAACTGGAGATCTTTCACTGGATGAAGCCCCAAAGCCCGTGGCCTCACTTTTTCGCGTGTCGGCTTCCGCGCCGGGACAGAAATATGCCCGGCTTGCGCGACGGCGAGTAAACTCGCAAGATCACTACGGGCTGTCGTATCAGTTTCAGTTTAATGACCCCCGATATACCCGGCAGCAAGAGAGCTTTCATGTCACGGACCCACCCTGCTGAACTTTCTAGCTTAATAAGCCCGATATCGAATTGAACCTGCTCATCAGCGTTCCTCTGTAACGCGTATCGGCGCCGGAATGGTGTTCTGCAGCAAGGAGGAAGATATAGAGGGAAAGATAGAGCGCGGAAGGGAGAGAGATTGCCGGACGCCGAAATGAGGCGTGCCGCGCGAAATAGCCTGCGGCTGCAAATCGATTGGATTAGCCTCTCTCCACCTTGCCAAAGGAATTCTTCGTGGTATGTGCGGTGCTTAATTGCTAGGTAATCGAATAAGCGTTCAGTCTGTCGTTCACCGATCAGGCGAACGGTCACCTCCCCACTCCGAGGACACAAGCTGCACTCGAAGAATCCACCAACTAGTTCGAGTTTGCGGTTTCACGCTGCGACGACACTGATCGCCGATGAATACATTCAACTCTTCTTCGAGCCCCACCAGCCATCTCCACGAAATCTTAGGAGGCTATAACGTAATCTCCAACAACAATGTTTCTTCTTGAGAAAAGCCGGCTGGATAGAGCCGTTCGACCGGTTACTTGAATTTCTAGCATTGCAGTAGAACGTTGTCACTGTGCTCTAATGTTATCGGCTCGTCGGAGCTGAGCGCCCGGGCGAGCGAGTGTTGCGGTTCGCAGTGGCATCGGCTTTCTGTCTGGACACATTAACCCTGCGATGCGATCACCCTTTCGGCTTAGCGGACGGCTCGCCTCTATCTGGTTGTGCACGACAGTCTACGAAATCGAGAATATCAAAGTGGATTGGCGTAGAATTCCGCAGGTATACATTTCACAGTGGGTGCTCTGTCCTCTGATGGGTGGCAACGGTCAGTTGGCCGGCGTGGCGTGGCGCGGCGCACGTATGTGTATCTAGTGCGCCGGCGAAGGCATAAAAAATATTGTGTCGCGCGCTCGGCAAGGCCGTGGCCAGCCGTGCGAATGTGGTTCGGGGCTTTTGATGCAACAAAAAATCAATAGGCGCCCGCAGGAAATTGAATTTGGTCGGGCAAACTGACCCGCAGTTTCTATCGGCGGCGCCGGGGCGCACGAGCCTGCGAGCCTCGTGCCTCCATGCAAGCCAGAGGCATCAAGGAAATGGCCTTGCAGATCAGTCAGCCACTCTCTTGCTGCGCTGAAACGAAGTTTATCTTCATTCGAGTGATAGAGCCTTTTTCTGCGAATGCGCCGATTTGCCGTGATGAATGACGCCATCCATCTAACTTCCCTCGCTATAAGTTTAAGCGGATGAATGCCGCAGTTATGCCGCAGTGCTTCTACCTACACACTCCGACGAATAAGGAGGCTGGCTCTGGCCGTACGTGCGTAAATCTAATGAGAGTTATTGTGATTATGGGGCAAACTCACCCTCCTCGTCGCTGCCGATCATGGCATATCGCTCGTATCCCGTGAGGTTCCTAACGGCGCCGAGGCCGAAGTCGTCCTTCGTCCATTGAATAGGTCCCTTCTGATCGAGGACCCGGCAAGGAAGCGTCACCCGGCTGCCAATCACGGCGGTCTGATCCATCGGCTCGATCGCGAATCGCTGATAAACTACTTCCGTCGTGGTAATCGGCTTTACCGTGGAAGCCAGGGGCGACACGTTTGTCATGTTCGTGCCTGACACCGTGCTCGTCCCCATTGTCAGTAGTAACGAGAGCCAGATTATCGATGGGGTCGAGCGCACTCTCCTCCTCGCTGTCCTCCTGTAATCAGAACCAAGAATGCCTATAGATTTTATCCAAAAACGATATCCATTTAACGCTTTACCTCTTTCAGTAGCCCTACTCTTATAAATAACACATTGAAATTGCACTCATTCACTGCAGCCCGTGTCTGACCATTCGAACTACTGGTGTAGCAAGTTCCAGTGAAGATTCGCCAAATGACAAGGCCATCTGTGTAGCTCAGTCTGAACGGGAGAACTTTTTAAGTTACCCTTTCTCTCCCCAAACTTACTTAAGGTATTAACTGTCCATAAGATTCGTCGGGCGTCTAGGAGCGAGTGTTACCTATTTATTTTTATTGCCGCGCCGGATTCGAAATCCGACCGGGGGTCGAAGGAGTTGTCGCCGTAAAAGCAACGATAAAAGTATTGTCGGGGCAGCAATTTATTATTGCGCACTCGCCCTGCCTCTACTACCGATCTTCTGCCCCTCCTCCGCCGCTTTCGAGTATATTACGGTGCGTGGACTGGTGTACGCCTGGCGCCGTGCACGTGATGCCACCATTATGAAGGAGACTTTTTTACGAGGGCAATATAGTTTTGCCGCCGCAGCGAAAAACACACAGCCGGCCGACAATTATTGCGCCGAACGCTTTACGAGAACAAAGCGGCTGATATTAACGGGTGCACCAGTGCCAAAGGCGAACACTCGCTTCGATGAACGATCGGGACAAGTTTTAACAGACCGCTCAATTAATCGCTCGGCGGGCTGGGCCTTCGTCCAGATTCTCTCTCGCTCGTCGCGCGAGCAATCTGTCGGCAACTTGGTCCCTTTTGCCCTCTGCCTCTCTGTCTCTCTGACTCCGCGTGCCCAACTATCTGTCGTTCGCATTTCTGACTTAAGAATTATAGCCATCTCCCTCCACTTGCCACCCGAGTCTCTTATTGTCAGGGCAAGTTCAACGATCTCGTGTACAACAAGTGGAAACCATAACTGTCAGCCGGCGGACAGCTTCTCGATTATTTTATGGGACGCGTTCAATTAATATTCCCCCGCTTGCGCGCCGTATCGGAGCCGGTTCCCCGTTGTCGAATGCCATTCTCGAGCGGCTAGTGGAACGTGGAACATGGAAGGTCGAAGCCGAGAGGAGTGCAACCGCTTTTCAAAGAGGGTCTCATATGCGGCAGAGCCGAAACAATCGGGGAACATTGAAAGGCGCTTTCGATGAAGAGGGTGGGCTGTAAGGCAGGAGGCGTGTGTCGGCTACTGACTTCCTACAAGTTTCGCGAAAGGCCCTTCCACGACAGGAAGCCCTCGTACACAGAGGACTTGATCGGCGTCAGGGATGTAACCTTGTGGCGTGTTTCTTCGGCTAAAAGTTAGACAGCGCGGAGCGATGCTAAGCGGTTCTTGCCCCGCGGCGCGGCGGCGTGTTCCGGGAGAGGATGTCGTAAGATGCTCGTACGATGTCGTCGCGGTCGCTCGCTTCTTACGAGCTCAATAGGATAATAAGGCCCGGCAGTCTCTGCCGCCCGAACGCTTTCAATGGAATACAGGAGTAACGACCGTAATAATAATTGCGCTTGTGCTCCGCTCCCGCAACTACTACTACATACCAACATTATTCCCTCTCTTCTGCTCTATTCGCTCGCTCGCTCGCTCTTCCTCTCACGCTATCTCTCTGTGCAAGCGTGGCCTGATGTCTCGGATGATCTGAATCGCGGTCGCGGAACTCACGTTTCCCAGCGCCACTGTTCCACGGATCGACGGCTTTACGAGGGGCGTTCAGTGAATTCGGGTTAAAGCTTGACAAGATCGGGCTTGCGATACGAGAGCTCACAAACGCGTGTGTTACGCGTAGCGGCGGCGGCGGCCGCCGCTCATTTCTCGCTTTAATCTCACGCTCAGGTGCAGCCGCGAATTTCACGGGTATTTCCCGGATGCTTGCGGCGCAGCCGAGTGGACACAAGCCGCGCCGCTGTTACACACTGTTCTCTCGCGCATTGTTCCCTACTACCATCAGCGATAAAGACGTGTCGGGCCACCAACAAATTTTATAATCTCCAACCAGCTTGCTGAGCGAACACGCGCTCGTATATCAATGATCCCAAAACAAGTGGCATTCCTATTGCGGTGTGGAGCAATGCCCAATAAGACCGAAATTTTATGACATGGAATACATTCTAGTTAGGAAGCCCATATTCGAGCGGGCATTTGACTCAGCGTCGTTAAAAAATTCATCCTTTCTGCGAATTGGAAGGCGAGCGGAACTGCGAGCGAGAAAAAGAGGAGTTTGTCGGTGGAGTATAAAATGCGCTCGCGCCCCGGTGTAAGGGTGCGAGTCGTCTAATTAAAAGTTTCGATGGGATGCGTAACGAGCAAAATACAGGATCGATTTGCCGATTGCGAAAGTTTCGGCAGTGGACCGCATCCGACCGACAATTTCATCGCGGCGTGTTTCCCCAGCCATTCGAGCGAGTGCCACCCACAATGAAAATATCAGGCGCCTGGCATCAATGAGCTCAATCACGCCCACTTGCTTTTTATCATTTCAGACGCGCCACTGTCGAACTTTCGAGTGGGCTTCAGCAGCCGCCGCCGCCGCCGCCGCGCCGGTTCAACACTCACAGAGAACCGGGGCGAACTATAGTTTGTTTTTCGTCGATTCAAACGTCCCTCAAGCGGCTTCACGAGCAGGCATTATGTTTCGCTGGCAAAACACACTGCGGTGCACACGCGATAGCCGCGGACAATTAATTGCCGCTAACCGAGCAATTTCGGAAAAGCTTCCACACGATTATTATCATTACGCGCGCGTGCTCCTCAATGAGCCTCGAACACGAGTGAGTTCTCTCGCGCGTGACAACAGCGGTGGTGGCGTTGTCCGGAACGCCGGTGAATATTTCGTCAAGGGCAAAACCATCGCAGATATGTTCCGCTTGCTCGATTCTCCCGACAGGAGGCGCCCTTCTCTACTAAGGGAAATCAATCTAGCAAGAGTCGACAATGACAGATTTCTGCGGTGGCGAAGGGCGGCCGCAGCTTTCCGTGTGAGGCTGGACCGTAAGCGAGGGAGATGGCTGGCGTTCACGAGAAAGAAAGCTTCATCAGGCGACGAAAGCTGCTGGGAACGAAGAACCCTTGTCGTGTCGAGACGTCGGTCCGCCGAAAGCACGAGGCGGAAGGAGAGGGGCGGAGAGAAGGAGAGAAGGAAAGAGTGAGAGAAGAGCCGTCTGCTCCCCGTGGCGTGAGCCACGTCGAGACTTCGCAGAGCGGACGGCTCCTGATCAATTTGTCAGGGGATGACGCACTATCAAAGATACGAGTCCCACGGGTCAGCGGTGTACGCCTCTGGGAACCTACGTGAAAGCGTGTAGGGCCACGTGTTCGCAGAGCAAATTGCCGCACCGATAGCTCTCGCACAACTCTCCCACATACATATATGTGCATATATGCAAACGCGTGGCTTACGTCCAAAGAGATAGCGCTACCTCCTGCACATATCGACATACAAGAGCATCCAAGTGTATGTGGCCCAACTCAGCTACATCGAGCAAAAGCTACTCCTTTTTTCCTTCTACCACCCCCTCCCACATTCTCCCTCTGTCGTTTTTCGATATCGAGCGGCAGGAGAAAAAAATTCATCCCATTCTGCTCGAGCCAAGTGGTCGGAATTCTCGGGTGATACTTCGTGGTCTAACGGCGGCTGAGCCTGGCTTGGCTCACTCTCCTCTCCTCTCCTCTCTCCTCTCCTCGCTGAGGCCTCACTGCGCTCCAGGAATTTCGGAAATACAAAGAACCGCGTGTATCGATTACGATAATGGTCTCATCGGTGAAAGCATAGCGAGAGTGCTCGAGTCAGCAGTTGTTTCGAGCTGATGCAGCAGAGTGGGCTAGGTGTAAAAATGCATGGATTCCTCTGGCGTGTATCTTGCGGAGCGACCGATTCGATGGGATCGACTAGAACATGAGTGTTTCACCGTGCCTTGTTAATAGCAGCGGTACGCAATCCCTGATTTTTCGTTGACCCTGGTGCACTCAGCTGGGTGAAATAGGCGATCAGTCGATTGGAAACCCCTGATATGCCACTCCTCGAGAATATCGAGCATTCTGCGCGCGATTTCCCGTTCATTGTAATGGGCCGCAGACATGTAAATCTATCTAGTCGGTTACGCCTCCGTGTGACTGCTGACGTATCGTCTGGGGTGGCCTACGCTCCGCCAGTTTCCTATTTCCCCACTCTGCCTGCCAGTAAAATTCAGCTTGCAAAGTAGCCCAAATAAATTCGCCCGACCAACTAGGATCTTTAATTCTTTTTATAGTTTTAGTGTCACACGGAAAAAAGAGGTATTTCTTGGTCGAGTGGAGTTATGCGAGTTTTACTCGGTAGTGATTACTCGCCGTTGGCGAAGTTATTAGTACTTGCTCGAGTGAGTGTTTGCCTCCTCGGGCATGGACGAATCCACGAATCAGGATAGAATTGGCATTGCGGAATGGGGCGTGCAGCTGACGCTTAAAAAAGGCGCAAAGTAGGTTGAACAGGCGGAAGGTGTATTATTGTTAGCGAGCAGCGAGGGTTCACGAAAGCAGTAATATCACTCCATAGATAATTCATACTCGATCCGAGAGTAGTTTGATAAGGAAGCACATCCGTCCATGGAATTTCATTCTAGCGAGTGAGTTGGACAATCCTCGCATGATGGAACAGTGTAAAAGCTGGACGACAGGGGGCTCGAGAAATTCCATTCTATTTCGCCGGATGAATTTAGCTCGGCGGGTTACTTTTGCGAGCGGCGTTCGTGACACATCGGGGCTCCTTGGCAAATTGATTTATTAGCAGTGTCGCCACGCTTTCGTGCTCCGCTTGTCCCTTTCGGTATTCAGACTGCGGCGAAAACTGTCAGGGCCTGGCTCACTCGGTTCTGACTGTTGCAAGCGGGCGACGCATTGTGTGCTTGTACAACAATCAACATTGGCCGTGTGCGGGTTCCCGTGCATACGAACCCCATAATGCTAAGCCAACGAGTGTGTCGTGTCTAAAGCAGCACTGCCCGAGGAGAGGGTCTCATTCGCGAAAACTCGAGGAGCCTGGCACACAGGCTCTCTCTCTGTCGACATAGCAGTGTGGCGAAACTGGAGCAAGCTACCAATATTCCCGGAGCTTAAAGGGGACAATCCCGTCATCCACTCGTGACATAATTCCCGGAAGGACCTCGAGCCCGCAAAAAGTCAAACTTAAACGGAACTGCATTCCAAGTGACGGTAAACAAGCCTCCGAAATTGAAGGAGAGCGGCTGTCACGACGCTGCTTATATAAACGTCAGAGGACAATAATAGTCAGAATACCTGTTTCGTGTCGAATCTCGTATATTCCACTATGTTACTTTCATACTCCGAGAGAGACTGTGTCGCACGGCTAACAGAGAAGTTCCCGGCTTCCCGGCTGGAAGGCTCGAAAATGCGGCCGACACGCGGCGTACATAATGTCGAAGTTTTGCGGCGTGACGAAGTGCGCGTTGCGCTGGCCGATCGGCAGGAGGGTAGACCTGCATTTGCCAGCATTCACCGCAGTAGGGTGGCAAGTAAGATCCCGAGAGCGTGACACGGATATCGAGCGCTAGGGAGAATATTTCTCGGGATGCTGGCACGGCTGTTTATGCCGATTTCTTTTCAGCGTCGTCGCGACGCTTGCGACGACGACGTCTAGTCGATATAATACCATTAAGAGACGGTATTATCAGATGGCATTCGAGCGATATCTCACCCGCGCCTGAATTAGAATTGTGCAAGTAATTCCAGCTATCAGGCTGGTGAACGGGTTTCCGTGGGAGGCAGTGGCGGGGAGGAATAGGAGAGACAGAGAACTGGTACACGCCGGCGCCATATCCCAGACTTGTCGCTCGACTGGGCGCTCTGTCAATGGTACTTTACAGCGGAATGAAATCGTACAACGACGGGGAATTCGTTCCGCGAATCAGTTTTCATTAGGTACAAGCTGATACAACGAGGCCACGAGCTCGCTCCCACTGGCGAAGAGGCGGTAAACGGTGGTAACGCGCGCACAGTTATCCGCCGGGCTAGCGATGCGATGCGATGCGACGCGACGTGACGCGACGCCACGACCTCCTCGTGCTCGAGCCTCCGCTTCCGTACAGGTATTCGAGCGGGGAGATAGCTTTACATGGCGCATACACGGACACCTGCACACATCCCGCGCTTCACGTCCCCAAAGCGAATAGATCTGCAATGCAGAAACGAGGCGACCATGCAAATTCAATATTTGGGCCATGATGGAATGATCATGGCAAAGGGAGGGTACATACGACAGGGATACTTAAAACATCGAATGTAAGAGAGGATATATAGGTATAGTCAGTAGTGGGATAGGCACACGGGCATCGAGTATGTTTTCGCTTGACCCCATGACCCTTCACGGATACCTAATTTGAATACCTCGATATCGGAAAATCTTCCCTTCATCCCTCTTTCGCTGGCCCTACCCACACTCACTCACTCGCTCCCTCTCTATCCCTCCTACTTCCTAATAGATAAGAATTTTTTGCCGCTTTTAATAAAATCGAACTTTCCATATCCCGAGATATCTCCGGGAACTCTCCCTGGGACTGTAAGTTCGCCGTGGCCGAGATTTCCGATCGCCCGGGAGTTCGTCCTTCCGCGACTTGCTCCCATTTCTTCATGCCGTACCCTCTAAAAATACCCTCCTGCCAGCAGTCGCGTGGGCCCTCCACAGCGGGAGGAATCGATCGATCGGTTAATTTATATTTAAACGTCGCAACGGCTCGCATAAACAAATCAGTTTTTAACGAGCCCGAGGAAGGGGAGGAGGGGGGCATTGTGGCTTGTCGCTGCCCGTTCGCATTAATCACCCTCCTATCTCATTACGAGGATCGAAATATCCTTGACGTCCGGTAGCGTTCGAGAGATAAAGAGAGGGAAAGAGAGGACGAAAGGGTGCGAATAAAAGGGAACCGAGACTGGAAAGAGAGCGGGAGAAAATCAGAGCGTAGCGGACTAGAAATGTATACCTGTATGCGTACATTTGTATCGGAGTGGCAGGAATACGATAATATCGGCGGTGGCTACGAGTCTCGCGAGCCTCGAGGTAACGGGTTGCTTTGACAAGCGGCAACAACCGCCCCTTTCTGGGCTTGACCTTTCGCGATATGCGGATCGATATCGTGAAACGATATTTTCTCATTACCAACGCGTACTCCGGCATCCTCTATCCCCACCGAGAACCTTCCCTTCCCTATAAATCCTCGCCGAAAAAGCAGGCGCGGCCGGTTCCGCTCAGAAAAAAGGCAGAGCTCCTATCTCCAAAGAAGCGATTCGCGCGGGATTTCCTGCTGGCTGGTATCGTGTGATACACAGAGACAGGTGAGTGGGCGGACAGGTGTTCTGCCCTCTCAAGCAGACTGCCGCAAGATAATTACGGCAACGCAACGCGATTTGAAGGGACGCGAGCCCAAGTGGAAACAGGGTGTTCAGCCAACCAGAGGCAGCCAATTCTCTCAGCGGAATGGAAATTTAAAAGGCCGTCCGCAAAGCAAGGGTGGGAGGGAGCCTGGTAGATTGGGCAAGGGAGAATAGAGTAGGGTGAGGGAGGGAAATTCATGTTCCTTATCTCAGGAAATATGAAATATTATTAGGCGAAATAAAATTATAATTCGTCCTCTGTTAGTTTCGCCTTGTTTCGACGAGGCGGTGAGTGCGCGAGGTACGCCGGCCAGCGTTACAGCGCGCCATCCCATTTGTATTACCATACACTCCATTATCGCGCTGGCTTTCGTTATTCCATTATGATTTGTGCTTCCATTACGCGGCAAATTATTTTATCTTCGAAAACGGTCAGCAAAATGAATTGGTTATCCTGTGAAGTTCATTGCGAAGGGGGGCTGGCGACGGCACTCACGCCCGTCTTCCAACAAGGCGGGCAGATTTAATGATGATCAACCGATTTAACTGTCCTTCGTGGGAGTGACGCTCGAAGGCGAGCTCAGAACCGAGTTGTCGATGTGGTAACAATGCAGGGTAATTTGATTAATCTTCGATTAATTGGCCTCCCCTTCTCGAATCGAAAGCCAATGGACACAGCGTGTATCCAGACACCTGAAGGACCTATGTCTACCAAGCGCTCTTGTTCGACCTGCCTCATCGTCTTCTCTCATCGAATAATCAATTGCCATCTTAAGACGACAGACAGCCACTTAACTAGAATTCCGAGATTAATCTCTGACGAGTTATTCGAGCTAGCTACTATATACTTTATTAAACCAACCGGGATAATTCTGGGAAGAGACGAAGACATTACGTAGTGTCATTGCCGGTGACGTCACTGGTGCGGGTACGGCTGTCGGTTGATCAAACAATAACATCGTTAAGTCGATAAGTGGAATAATCGAAGTATCGATAATCTTGTTTGAACCGACGAGCAAACCATGAAAACATGGTTTGTTGATCTGCCGTAGTCTCTCACGCTTTTAGCGATCGGTAACTACCATTTGTTTGAATATTCTCGGAATCATACTGAAATTCGATACATACTATGGTGGCCGGGGCTGAAAAGAAGAAAACACCATTGAAGCAATACTGAACTCCTTTATTGAGATTTATCAGGCACTCTGAATAGTGGGAAAACGCTGGTCGTTTGGGATAAATGGGGGGTTGGGCGATAGATAGTTAGGGACCTAATTTGTAGTTGCGAGGAGGCCCTTTCGATTGGACTTTGTTCGAGTTTGTGGGCCGATTGTTTTCGTGCGATTGAGAAAGAATGATTGGAGGGAGAGGATAACAGGCGTTCCGCAACCAGTAGTCGGAGTACCTAATCCTGGTGCGCCGTAATAGATTAACACACTCCCTTGGGGCGACGCGAGCAGGCAAAAAGGTGGCAGAACAAAAAGCGAACCGGATTGAAAGGACTCCCCGGATGACATGAGCTCGGAAGAACACGAGATAAATAGAGCTTCCATTATCGAAGGTGGCGGTGCCACCCCTATTATCCCCCGTACATGTACATTTATCCATACGTCGCCGATATTAGCTCGCTATAACCAGCTGCCAGACATCGACTACTCGATGAAAGAATGACGTCTTTTTTTAATGCTCCGAGCCATTCTCATAAATATGCGTGAGGCTTTCACAGGGAGGGCGGCCTTTATGAATTACGACGGAGGCAATCCCAGGCGCAAGCGAGCAAAGTTTAATCTTTCACATTGGTTTCCCCCATTTCGAGGAGAACACGGGATTTAACTTTCAAATATGCCACTAATTGCGATTCCAAGTTCGCGATTATTTTACTTCCGAAAAAGTTAAGTGGATCACGGGAACTTTTCATCGGGGCTCGGACTTTCGTCTGTACTGTTCGCGGGCGCGTTCGTCCGATTTTGTTTAAATGCAATTAGTAATTTCCTCGCGGTCTTGGCGAACGTTGAGTCACGAGAATACTAATAGTGATATCGGCTGAACCCTCATCTCCGGGAATTACTGCAAATCTAGTCTGGCCTTGTCGTGTTAGCGCACTCGTCGACACTTAATCCAATATGGATTTCGATCTTCATTATTCCACCAAGTTTCGTTGGTATTACTAATTAGAGTCTACGGGAGTTGAAAATCAGGAAAGTTCTCTCTACCACATTCCCGTGGCGGCGCCGGCGCACTAATAAGAACAGTCATTATTACAGTGTTTACAATCCAAGGGGCTCGGAGGAAGCCAATTGCATTCGGGGGCTTGAAGCCGGGGCGATGGAGAATTTCGCCGCGAAAAATCCTACGCTTCGAGGTCCCGGCAGACGGTGGATAGTACGCTCCCGAATCCACCGAAAATTACCATTAAAAAATTTGAAAAATGTCACGAGCAGAGGCAGAGAGCGAGAGGAAGGAGAAGGGAGAACACCTTGTCAGTGATGGGAACGCATAACGCCCGGAGCTTCCTTTGGGATTTTTCGTATTTCCCGAAAAAATAACGAACACCACAGTTAAGGGGAGCGAACAGAGGATATGCAGGAAGGAAAATGTTTGTTTTCACCACGCACTCCACTCTCGAATCAGTGATGTGCCGCGGGGAAAAACAGAGTTCGTCGAAAATGCGAATAAGCCTGGATATTAAGCAGAGGGCAAGACCACCAGCGAGTCTAATGGGCGAGTATTAAAAACGCAATTCGTGGACTGCCGGAGGACCACACTCTGCAATGACGCTTGCTTCTTACCCGCCAGTTCTCGCGAGCTATCCGTCCACCATTTTTCTCATTTTTCTCCTCGACTACGCTGACGAGCTAATTAAAAATAAGCGTTGCCGCGAGCGGTAAAACTCGTACGACAAAGACATGCTTGAAGCGAGCGGGTGGCCCGGCTAAATTTGCGCACTGGGTTACCGGTTTCCCGAATTAAAGCGTCGCAATGTGATACATCAGTGTAATCCACACTTTTACTGGATCTGCTACTTTGCCGAAGCTGCACTTTCAGGGGCGTGCAATTTTCGGAGCGTCCTCACTGGTATCTGAGCGGCAAGCAGTACAGCTGTTTATGTTTAATTAACTGTCGTCGCTCCTTTTTCGGTCGCGGAACACTTTGGCACTTGCCGACGATTCGCATTCCTCCCCGACTGGATGCGTGACTCTGTCAAGTGCGGGGTGGCACTCCTCGCAGCGGGCAAAGGCAAAAGCGTGGCACGGCAGCCAGGCAGCCAGGCAGCCAGGCTTATGGTAAATATTTAACGCGCCGCATATTTCACAGCGATATTTCAGCACGCGCGCGCGCGTGGTAGCACTGCGAATAAACCATAAGGAAGCGCCGAGAGGAGAGGCGGTTGCGCGGTCCCGTGTCGCCGTGGGGTTGCGCCAGCTCGGAATAAAGGATCAAGAGTGCTCGGGACAAATACAAAAACGCGCCGAGATAAATACAAATGCGTTGAAATAAATCCCCTCGTATCTTCGTCCCACTTTCGAGAGACAAAGGAGATCATTCCAGATCCGGGAAGTTTGTACAATGTCGGATCATCCTTTTCGTCAACCAAAGCGGACGCCTTGCCATACCCTGGATGAAAGGGACGTATAATTAATCCGCGGATACTGCGGCCTCGATGACTACAACGAGATACGTCTCTCACTCTCAGCACTTCCTCCTCCCATTTTCCACTCTTTTCTCATTCTCTCCTCCGTCGCTCGTTCAAAGCCCACCGACAACTATTTATTAAGCCAGATAAAAACATTACACATCGCGGTGAATATTTGACATCTCCTTACGAATTCCCTACCGTCGAATTATTAATTACTGGCATCGTTGGCAAATCCCCCTTGACATTGCCACCGGAGCTCGTTCAGTCGGTCGCGTTTTGTCTCTCCTCGCTCTGACCTTAATTACGCCGGAAATAGGAAATAAAAGCATTAGCAGGGATACTCATCGCTTGCCTAGCATACATGTAAAGCTGTCTCTGCCTCGGTATCTGCTCGTTCCTACGCTCTGAATAATAATTTAGCAAGGGTATGTTCGCGTGCGGCTGACTACATAGCGTCCGTTTCCACTGTACCATTATAGCGGCCTAAGCGCTCCCGTGTCTCGCCTCAGATTCTCTCTCATTAGTGCCCGCTAAAATTTCAAAGTAAAAAGTATAATTTCCCATCCGTTTCGTGCTGGAATCAAACACCGCAGAGTGTCGCGTGCATCCTCTCTTGCAGGATACGGTAGGTACAACTCGAGAAGGACGTAATTCGACCGCGGCTTGTTAGAAGATCACGCTCTATCACCGGTAAAGTGACGAGCAGGGATTACTTGTGCGCCCGACTTATTTAATAATCGGAAAGTTCTTCTATCGGGAGTGGTATACGGGGGAAATCGTTGATGGATTTGCGGTGGTACACTTCTTCGAGTACTGGCTAAAAGAGAAGGCGAAATGAGATTTGCCGTATCGATCATAAATCACAGCTAGACTTAACTACTTTATAAAAGTTGGGGAAGCGGAGCGTGTTATCGATGAAAGTTTCGATGAGTGAGAAAAGAGAGCGCGTACACTCAGGACCCTGTATTAAAATGAGGCCGAGAAGCTCTCCTTCGGTACCCAACACCATTACGAATCGTCGAAAAAAGCTACACGTACAGATTGTATATTTAAGATAAAGCAGTGGCAGGCTAGCATTGAAAAGGCAGAATCAGGATTTCAGGTATTCCGTAGAAGCTCGCCGTGCAACGAGTCCTGCCGATATAGGAGAGCCTCTGTGCATCGAACCTAGATTGTATCTGGTCATTATTGAAATACTGGCGAACCGGCGGTATTCCGATTTCAATCTGTTTTTTCGCAGAGCGGGGGCTCGCACAGTTACGTGGTACCGCTTCCAGAATTTTGGGGCGTATGTTAAACGAGAGATTTCCCGCGGGAGTGAGGCGAGAGGAGCTCTCAGGTGACGCTGACACATCACGTACGATTTTGTCAAGGCAGTGCACGTACTATGTGCTCCCCCAACTTGCGCGCTCCCGCGCCCGCGCCCGCGCGCGTGCTTCTCACTGGCGAGAAATAATTGTTTCCAGTCGAAGCGTGCCGGTATTTTCTAATTTTCCAAAGCGATCAGCCCACTGTCCGAAATCAGTAATGGTACGTAGCCGCCCCGTCTATTACCCGGGCGAGAGACCTTTCCTGAAGAGAATTCCTGCCGGGGAAATAGTTCGAGCTAGAGGACTGTACAAACAGGGTAGCGGTCTCTTTGTGTACAGTCGTATTGAGACCGATGGGACGTGAGCTCATCGTGGCTCTCGCGAATAAACCCGCTATATGGATTCTTTTGAAGAGTTCTTCCTGGCCCTCCCCTTTCATCCTTTTGCTCGTTCCCGCACTCTTTCTCTCCATCTCCTTCTCTCTGTTGTCGCTATTCAAGCAAGACATTTCACCCACCGGAAAATATACCTTAACGCACTCTTTATTTCAAGTCCCGAGCTTCTGCGGGCAAAGTGCAGCCTGACCACGGTTATCGTCGAGGTTCTCCATTACCAAATCATACGGATCCCCGATACGCGACCTAGATCACTCTACGAATACGCGGTGAGCGTGCCTGCACCCCCTTTCCTCTCCTTTACTTTGCCAATGCTGCCTTATTCCAGCCTGCCCTCCATTTCGCCCCTTTCCTCTTTCAGTCTCTCCAAAGTCCTCGAGTTTTCTGCATCATCGAATACGCCGCGATTTCCTTCGGCGACTAGGACGACACTTACACATCCATCTGGCCTCGCTCGCTTCGACCAGCCGCGCTGACCGTACGAGTTTGCCATTCTGTATACTCGTTGACTCTCATCGATCCCCTGGCGTCACCCCCTTCGTCTGGAACCCAGCGACCCCGGCCGACTCGCACGCCGACCTTTCGTACCTCATCTCGTAATTCCTCGACGTGCCTTCACCTACAGGGTGTCTCGAATGAACGGCATTCCGCCCCTTTCCGCATTCGATACGACCCCGGGAGAAATCAAGCCCCACGAGGCCCTCGACTAGCTAGCATTCCCGTTCCGCTGCACCTGTTTATTCGCGCTTATGCTAATTCGCCCGAGCTCTGCTTTAATTGAGAGATACGCTGCGACGTGCTCCACCAATTGGTTCGGGCATAGCAGCACCATGCAGCGAACGAGTTCCTTCGGTACGAGCGCTTGCTTAACAGCAAAGCGACTTATTAGTTTTCCGGGTCGACGACCAGCTCCACTAACCTTGCTATATCTGATAGGGACTCGAGTGTTCTTCCCGTTGACGTGTGGTAATGTTGAGCAGAGCAGCGGGCTGCTTTGGATGTTTTTTTAATAAATGATTCGAAAGGAATTGGGGTGTAGGGCGGGAGGACGAGACACGCGAGGCACACCCCATAGCTGGTGCGCGGGTATAGTACAGGCTGCGGCAAGCGACGACCCTCGTCCTGCGCGACGATAGCCCCTCGTGCGTTATGTGCTGGCGGCTGCCAGAGACAAAAGGGGATGGACGGCAAGAATGGAACAAACCCCACGCTATCACGCAGAAACCGCGCTCCTAATTAAATATATATCTCTATAAGCCGGCTGTGTCCCGTTACTCCGACGATATTTTTCCCCGGGATAACGATAATGCTCGGACCGTGCCTATTTGTTAGCAGCGGCTCGCCGATTAATTCACCCCACATCGTCAATTAATTATCGGTTGCTCGCCACTAAAATACGCGAGCCCAGTCGAGCAGAGATGTCCTCGGTCGCCCAAGACAGTACTTCATTTGACTAGATTTGGTATGGTGATTGTGAGATAGCTACGTGAAACGCCAGAGGGAATTCCACGTGGAGATTTAATTCGCGATAGATCGAGACAGCTGTAGCAGAGAAGGCGCGCAGCATCGCCACTGATTTTCATTGTCGAAAGAAAAGAATGAGAAAGGAGCGAGGGCTTTCAGATCGATCTTGTTGCAGTGACGGATAAGCTGTATGCCAGGTCGATCCGATAGAAAGAGGAGCGGTAGACGCCGACTGGCGTGTAAATCTGTGTGTATAGAATGCAACAGCTAAGAGGCAGTCTTGGCAGTACCAGCACAACCGTAGCAGCGACACCTCCTCTTCCTCTCGCGTTCACGGCACAGAAAAATATTGACGTACTCCGGACACAATCTTCCGGAAGGCGGGCTTCGAGGTAATGTGCCACGAGGAGCTTATATTGATCTTTCAAAGTCAAGAGGGCGACTAATCCCGGCAGCACACTGTCCTCCCAATTAAAAGATAGAATCCGAGTTGAGGACCTGGGACGGCAGGGGCGGATACGTACGCCCGGTTAATTGGCAGCTCCCGCTTTCACCGGGCCGATTTCAAGACAAGTCGAGATTTATTTTAATTTCCTTGGCTCGAGATAGGAGCTCGATCGCAAAACAAGCCCCTCGCACGCCGGATTTCTAGTCGCTTTCCTCTATATCCCCGGGCTTTTCCTTCCCCTTTTTCCTTTCCCTCGCTCCCTCGCTCGCTCGCTCGCTTTTTCCCGTGGCTCACACTCAATTCCTCTGCCTCCCGTAACCCTCTGCGGCCCAAAACCCTCTCCACCCACCTCTATCGCTTTCTTTCCCTCTCTTTGGCCAACCCTTTGCCATCCCATTTTCTTCTCCCTTCCATCGCGCTCATTCGCATTCAAATTTATTCGAACACATAACACATACGCGTGGTATGCTCGGCAGGAATGCATTCGCGTGCAACGGGTAAAAAGGGTTGGCGGTCCGCGAAGCGTGACATTCACTCTTCTTCCTTGTTTTTTTGTCGGTGCATTATTCGACGCATTGCGGCTGTCTACGTTTTTCGGCTTCAGAGAGCGAGGCACCGCGAAAAGCGATGATGCTCAACTCGCACAGAGGGAGAGAGAGAGAGCGTAAAGAGGCAGAGAGATTGAGAGAGTAGGGAGACCAGGATACGTGGACATAGGGAAAGCCAGCAATAGTTCGTAATGTAACAGAAGCCCGATGGGCATCTTCCTGAATTCCTGGATGCCCGATTTACTCTGGAAGCCATTCTAGTGGTTACCAATTAGTTGGTGACTCGCAAACCACCTTCTCTGTCCCCTCTTCTCTATTAGTCTAAATAGAACGCCGTTCATTGCATTCATCCAAATCACGGTATATTCTCACAGATCTCCCAGCATCAGCAAGTACACAGGTATGCCGGTACGATAATTATTGCGTGTACTGCAGATTGTAGAGGTACCGCAAAATCCGGGCTGGCGCGCGCGTCGCACGTCGAAAGAGATTCCAGAACTCGCACGAATAGACCAGTGAAATACACGCGAACAGTATCTCGCCGGATCCAAAGTATAAACTATAGGGATTATGCTTGTGGTCCCTTCATCAAAGCCCGCTGCTGCTTCTCCTTTCTCGTTCACTCTCCCTTTCTCAGTCTATCTATGACGTGCTCGGAACTTGCTTAATTGCTTCCACGAAGAAGAAGCCTTGGCTATTCGTTAACGGTTAAACGTTAAGTAGAGCGGGGGAACGCACGAAGAAAGAGGCCCGAGTGTAGTAGAGCAGCCATAATTGTAGGATAACTACTGACCGCAACTCTCTCTAATCGCTAACACGGCACTATGCGGGCATTATTCGAACTGGCAAAGAACTTCCGTCGCATACAAGGTGCCTCCTTCCGCAGGTGGCTCTCACGGTGAATCTTCAGCTTTGCAATCTATCTAGCAAGGGGACCGCTTTTCAAACGACGACAGCCAAGAGCTAACTTCCCAAGGGGTTGATAGCGGCTTGCTAAAGGACCGAAAGGAAATCTCGAATTGGCTCTGGCGCGTCCTATCGGACCGAGCCCATTACCGCCATTTGAGAGTGATACCTATAGATCACGTAACGCCACCTAGTCCCGTATTGAGATGTCCACAGATCCATGCTCCGACAAAACCATCCTCACATTCCTCTAACGCATTCACCGATCTCGTATCGGATCGCGCATGTGCTTACAATTGTAATTGTGGAATGCAAGCGTGTTCAACATATCTAAGCTTTGCCTGCAAATTACTTTCCACCAATGAATTCATGTTTAGACTACGATTACGTGGCCTTGGCCTGAAAGTGAACAATAGAGCGCGGCGATCCCTCTTAGGTCAGTCCATTCGCTCCAAGTCAGCTCTTGACAATGAATGACGTTTCCTCTATACTGGGCCCCAGAGCTTGCCAAAGAAAAGCTTGATATATCTTACGAGCCAGGGAGTAAGCGGAATCCGACCGCTGAGTAATAAAGATTGCTAAGGTGCGCGCGCGCGCGCACACTCTGACTCACGCGAATAATGTGGAGGCGGGCATGGAAATTTCGAGGGTAGGAGGACAGACGGCGCATAAAATCCAGCGTAAAGGAGGGAACCCCCGAGGGTGCGAAGCCCCGAATTATCTCTCTTGCTTTTATTCCTCTGACTCACGGCGGCCATTATCGTGTCTACGGATTAGCAACGATCAACCATGGGAAAGTACGATCTTCCCCGAGCGAAATGTGTCATGTACCAGTGGCGTGCGAGCCAGCACTATATACGACGATACTCCCGGAAGAGTGGTCCACTGAATTAATTCCAATCGCGCGAACAGCCTCCGATGCTCGTTACTTAAAATGTTTATACTAGGCGAGATGGATGCCCGGCGGGGGAATTGTTCTCGGCGACGCGACGCGTTGTTGCGGGAATATCGATACGACATTAACCAAGTGCGATAAAAATGAATGGGACGGAGGAGAAGCTTTTTACGCCCTCGCTACTCTCTTCCATTGCTACCTCAGCCACGCGGATGTATAATAACCGCTGGCTTGCTATTCATTTGCGAAATTCCGAAGGAACTCGCTGGGGACATCGGCAGCCACGGTGGATTTGCATTCGATCGGAGCCGCCCCCGCCGCCCCCGCCGCCGCCGTCGTCGCCGTCGCATTGGGAAAAAGGGTTCCGTAGAGGAGGCAGTAGTAAGCAGGCGTTCGACGCCCAGATCTCGCTCGAACTTAGCTGAATTCCATCCTGATCCTTTTTTGCCCGGGTATACCGGGTCATAGGTCTAGCTGCTCGTTGGCGTTTCTGGGTTCGTTTCTGTCCCGGGCTCTTCATCCACCCCCTCCATCCCTATCCTTCTTTTCTCTCTATTTCCCTCTTGACGATGAATCTTTCAGGCACGCGTACGCCGGGATCGACCCTCGTCGACGAGCCGCCCACCGCACCGCCGCCGTCACCGCCGCCACCACCGACATCAGCCGCTCTCCTCCCTCTCGCACGGCTCTCTGTCCGTGAAAACCCTGGCGAGATGGTTAACGACCCCGGGCGAGAAATTGTTCCGCTGCCAATACGTAGGTGCTCGTGAAACGTCGCTCAGGGAAATACCTCGTCGACAGACCGTTCGTGCGCACCAGCCACATATACACACACGCACATAAACATACACACGCGTTACTTGGCCCGATTCTCGGATCGCGGTGTACCATAGTGCCGTGGCGTGTGCTCTGCGAGCCTGCCGCAATTACCCCTATTATGCCGCGGAGTCGCCCGGTTAAACTAACTTCTCGCTCACGCCTTTTCTTCCGCTCGAGTCCCCCGCCATTCCGCATCCGGGATGCATCTCGGCCTCCGGCCCAAGAGAAGAATGTACTATCGCTAACTTAAATACGGAAATACGGCCGAGTTCTATCGGAGATGCCCGATGCTATACAGCTAGCACTGGCTTTTGTGCGCCGCACTTCCACCCTCTTCGCCTTCTGAAAGCGAGACAATCGGAGGGTAATTAGCGACCACTTTTAGATCCAGGAAGTCTGCCTGCAATTTTTCTCCGGCGAATGAGTATCAGGCATTTCCATTTTCAGGGAATATTGTGAGATAAAGAAAGAAGGTGAGGCGGTGCGGAGAGAGGGAGAGAGAGGGGAGGAGATACCGTTAATAGTAGACTATTATTCAATGAATTCCTCTCATTGGACCGGCTTGTAGTGGGAATGCTTGCGAGGCCGAGGCCGAGGCCCGAATAAGACTGGCGCGTAGTCAACAGTGCCTCGAGCGATCCGGGGCATCGATCGAGCACCACCGCAAGCGCGGCGAGTGGCAATTCTTAACATGTTTCGAGTGGTTTTCGCAATTAACACCCTAACTATGTTACAAGCCTGAACAGACAAGCTTGCCCACCTTCTGACGCCTCTCTGCCAACGAGAACTCGTTTGTCCGCCGCACGACACCCCATTAATTCCACCTCGAAACAAGCGTACGTGGTGGCTGGTCTCTTCTCTCTCCCTCTCTCTCTCTCTTGATCTTTTTCCGGCGTACACTGACCGTCAGCTGTCCTGCTCCCGTCTTCTCTCAATGCATAGTGGAGCCGGCAGCAGGGCGGGCTACCCCGAGAGTGCATAGTTTGTAAAAGAACGTTGAACAGGCAGTTCGAATTTCGCGAGGTTCGTGTACGAATGTAGAGCGGAAGCGTGCTCTGAAACCACCGTCGGCACGGTGGCCGGGAGTAACAAGAAGCACGCGAAAGCCAGCAGAAACCATAGAGTATCCCGTATCGCGGCCGGCACTGCGCACGACTCATTTTTTTACTGACGGAATATCGCCGTTTCTTGGCCTGCTGGAGCGCGAGCTGCGGCCACAATTTTTTCTATTCGCTATCCCTCAAAAGCCCGGGCGACTCCTAGCTGACGTATCGGGTGAGCCTGGATACATTACAGGCCTCCTCGGCTTCGCTCGCGCGCGAGAATCCACCGCGAACCGCACACTCTCGCCCCGATGAAAAAGTTGGCACTCCGGGCATTTAATTACACCGATCGAACCGGGTGCCGCCACTAGGATTGACTTGATCCACTCGGCAATTGTGTCCCGGATTTTAATCGTCTTCGGCCAGTGTGGAAACGGGTCGCCGAGCCAAGTGCTTTGTGCAGATCTAGATAGAGAACGGCCGCCAGAGAGAAAGAGGGCCAACTCCCACGAGCATTGGAAAACACACGGCTTAAGCGTTCCCCGGTTTAATTTCACGCATCGGGAACATTGTCAAATCGCGGTGTTACTTGCCCAGAATACTGAATGTCGTATGAAAGCCTGGGTAAATGCGCAGCCTGGAGGATGCGGTGACCGCTCTTGGCGAGAATTCAGGAGATTGTGCTGTCTGGCTAGCAGTCGGCCAGCGGGAACAGTATGCAGCAAGCAAAGGGGGTTACGACCCCGACGAACTGGCAAGCTCATTGCTACGAGCACGGGATGGTTCCTTGTCAAATAAGATCGGTCGAGTTATGTTTAATTAAGCAGGGACAACTAGCTGGCCAAGAGGAATTAGAACGAGGTTTCGGCCTGAAAAGGCCGTGCGCGGTTGTCTTCCGTGGATTTTCATTTTCCTCGACGGGTCCTGGAAGATTGGGAAGAGGGTAAGGCAGGCAGGCAGGCAGGCAGGATGGCCGCGAAGGGTACGTCACGTTTCCAAGAGGGCACGTCGCAACGTCCGTTTTCGAGAAAGGGCACCCCGGCCGAGAACACGTTACGTGCGACGAAGCTTTAATGAGTGAAGGATAGGTAGTCGGGGAGGGAACCGCAGATTGCTTAGCGTAGGAGCACCAGCTCGAAGCCGGGAATTATTTTTCGTCGTCGGCGACGAAGCCTTTTTCTCGCGCGCGCTCTATGATCCACTGAAGCAAGGGAGAGACGCCGGGCGCCGGGAGGACTGTAATTTTCCGCTGAATGCCGGCACGATTAAAAATGTAATTATGAGCCGGAGGGCCCCGGAATATCTCTGCCTCTCCACTCGTCCGGTCTCTGTCCTTTCTTTCTTCGCTGCCGTGTCAACAGCAGCCTCATTAGCCGAAGAGGCTCTTTCTTTCGGGACTAACGCTTCCCTCGGACAATCGATACACGGGAATCGTCGCTTAATCCGTTTTCTCGGGTCTGCACGTGCGCCCAGCATACGAAGAGCCCCAGCTATCCTATGTAGTATGTAGCTTGCGAGAGCAGAATCCTTGTGCCACTAGAACGCAGCAAGGATCGTATCCTGGAGCCGCGGCGAAAGAAACAGAAACACTCCCGGGCGGCAGAGCTCGGAGCGTCGTCACGTTTCCGTCGGGACACGTCGCAATTTTCCTCTTCGAAAAAGGGCGCACCAGAAGGGGATCCTAGCGATTGTTACAACGTCACGTTCCATGCAACGAGCCTCTAACAGCTTGGGTATATACATGCTTCGACGAAAACGCACATACCACCCTTTGCCACCCTTGCCTTGCCGCCTTGAGGAAGTCAGGAAACAAGCGCTCACACGCACGACTTTTGAGCACGGAGCCACGGGTCATCGAGAGAGGATATCGCTGTCTGAAACGCCACTTTGGAACTTTCGAGCCAGTCCTAGTACTATCGCCACCGCTATCCGATACCCCTTTCTATGCTCCGTTTTTGGAGCGTACGTGCATTCCATTCTTGCAGCGTTACACGCAGTGAAAGTGAGAATAGAAGGAGTGAGGGGCTCGTACATAGAGATCGCCGATTTAATTCAGGTTACTAGTAGCGTTCAGAGCTTCGAGAGTAAAATCATTGTTACACTCGTGACATCGACGAGGCAAACTCACAGTAGGTATTGGTGGCTGAGGGCCACGGCTCGATCGAAACAGTCAAAGCCAACAAAAAGAGGCACGCTTCCCATTCTACCCAGCAGCGCTTTCCCTTTCCAAAAGGGACATTGAAGCCCCGGGTTGCTGCGATTGTTATAAAGTCACGGTACAACGAGTGGACTGGAAGGAATATCCAAACGTCCCACATTTTAAAGTGGTTTTAGCCGCTCTACTTTTTACCTCCGCGCACACCGTGTATTTATATACAGGTCGATCCAGCTATTCACCAACGAAATAATTGTCTAGCTAGCCGAGTTTATTTGACTTGTACGTGTGGGATGAATACGAGATATGCGGTTCAACTGGCAACAGTATCAAAGTCCCTTTTGCAACGCGAAGGATCTTCATATGAATGCCTCTCCTTTGTGGCATCATTCTCATTGCGCCTCTTTGCGATATACGTTCTTTTCGTGAACAGCGAGGCACGTCTAGTTCCCGGGTTACATCTGGGCAAAGTCTGAGTACGCAAACAGCGTAAGCTGTCTGACTTCCAAGATTATTTGCGGCAAAGGATCCCTTCAAATCTTTATGCCAGTCGGGGATCGTCAGCGTCATTTGCTTCCAACGCGGCGCTGCTAAGGTATAAGGAAGGTTCGCATCTCGAGCTGGACAATACGGCTCTGCCGGTCGGTCCTGCCACCCAACAGAAGTCACCGGCAGTCTTACCGGTGAAGAGAGGATCTACATAGATATGTACATTCATGAAGGCTATATTTTTTCTCATTCACCCGAGTGCATTCACCCGAGCCGGCCGTGGGGGAGGAGAAGGGGTGCGCGGAGTGGAGGGCGGGCGGCATGCAGACGCGAGAAACGAGTGTCAGCGTCGAATAAGTAATATTTCATCGCGCGCGCTATAAATCAAGCGCACTTGAAGGCCCCCGCAGTCGCTCGCGAGTGCGGCCGCGGCTCAATTTTATCCGGCGACGAAAAGTTGATCCATTTTCTTAACACCTGGTCGACGGATATTTATCGGGAGTGGCGCCAGCCAGCCAGCCAGCAGCACGCTGCCACTCGCATAAACACAACTTTGCGCAGTTGAGAATTTGCTGGCGAGCGAGCTAGGAAATTCCGTATCGCGAGGAGTGCGCTGCCTCTGTAGAAAGCTCCTTCGGATATAGCTTGCGAGCACACACTCTTTTCCGTGTCCGTTTTCCTACACGTAGTGCTGCTCGGCTGGCTCTCTCCTTTTCTCTGTTTGCACTGGCAATGGCAACATATTCTCGCGCACTCCTGATAAGGTGAGACTCGCTAGCTCGGTTGAAGCATGGTTTAGTATATTTTATCGACAAGCGAGCGGGCCAGAAGCGCTCCTGAACCGTGAAGATCCGCCCGCGACGGGTGTCTCTGCTGGTAAACGATTTATTTCCTGGCGCCCGCTCTCCTCTAATCCCACTCTCTTTCTCTCTCATTCTCCGATCCGCCTCCGCTATACTTCGTCACTACTTCCGATACCAATTCTCCAAGAACCCCGCCGACCTCTACCCCTAAGACCCATAATCCACGCTGTTCGCTCCTCGTTTCATTGAAATACCTCCGCGGCCAGTTAGGCACCGCTCGAGGAAAGCTCTCTACTTATCGTGCAATGCCAACCGAGCTCCACTTTCGTCGAGAATGGATACCGAGGGGCTGATATAAGGGATGGGGAAGCAAAGCCAGAGATCGCAGTTCGGAATTTAATTCATAAAAATTCCATGCTACTGTGAAACGAGAGACGCTAGACGCCTCGATACCCGCCGTTACGCAGCGTATCGCGAAGGGAAGAAAGGCGCCGGACGTCTTCGCCGAGGGTTGAAAGTCACGGCGCGCGATTTCATTTGCACGGCACTAAAGGGGAAAGAAGAAGTAAAAAAAAGCAGACAAGGGAGGTGAACGTGGTGGGCGAACAACAGAACTGTTATAAAAGAAGCGAAGGAAGACGAACGATGAAGCTGCTACTTCAATTCCAAGATAGAGAATGCATCGAATTTTGCAGGAAACAACGTGCTAAACGTCAGCCGTCTCCCACGCGCATTCCCACCCTCGCCCCTCCCCCCTTCCCTTCTCCCGCCCAATATATCTATCTAGCTGCTTTCAGTTAATTTATAAGCGGTGCACGCAAACCGCTCCAGATTTTTCAGCGCGCCCGTGCGCATCTCCAAATGGTACTGAATTTCGAGGCCCAATATTTGTCTGTTTGCGTGTTTTGCCGAGCGCGAACTTCGTATACACCGCCGCAATTGTAGCGAGCGCAAACATTTAAACCCAAATATTAAGCTTCAAAAATGTTGCTGCCTCTATATTATGCCAGCGAACTCGCCCAGACTGGCTGGCTGGCTGGCTGGTTGGCTGGCTGGCTGAGCTGGCTGGCACGTGATAAGCAGAAACTCCCCCGGTAATCGGGAGATCGTTGCCAAGTGAATTCGCCACGGCTGCGCCGCCAACGTTTCTCGCGGACTTGGCCCGCCAGCACATTCAGCCGGAGCAGGGCTTTCCAGCCAGCAACTTTCCGAAAAGATGAAGACCCCGTTCTTGGCGCCATTTCCTTGCGAAATGATACACTTCAGCAAACGAGGATTCAACCGACAGGAAGTACCGCTGGGAAAAAGAATGAGATAGCTCGCCCATTCGATCGTATCAATGGCAGTCATATCGAAAACTATAGATAAAAAGAAGAATTGGTTCGATCAGCGAGGCAATCGGAGAGAGCTGTCAGAAGAGTTCGACGAATTCATTACTAGAGGAACATCAACACACTAGCTAGCCGACCTGGATCGGCCGCAGTTTTGCACTTTCCGCTCGGCACTTTTCTCCTTCCGTCTCGCTATTAAACCGCGAGTTGCCTCTTGCAAATGCAGCCGCCACGGTAAACATTTTCCGCGCGACTCCCGAAACGTTGGCGAGGGAAAGTTAAGTGCTCCCGATTCTGCATGCTACCACCCACTGTGCTGGCCCCGTTATCCCCTTTTCCCCTTCTGCTATTTCGAGGCTGCCACTCTCTCTCTTTCTCTGTCTCTCTCTGTCTCTCGCTCCCTCCCTTTCTTTGGCTGCTGCCGGGCTCCTTTCTCGCATCGCGCATACTATGAGTGGTGTACACAGCTTTTAACCCGAATTCAGGACTCGCATTACAAGATGCCCAGGCTCACACACGACACATACATATATTAGGATGCCGAGTGAGCTCAGAGCCGGAAATGGACTCTGTCTCGAATTACAGAGCCCGCCCGCCTGGCCAATGCCGCCTTGACTCTCCTTCACCCAAGACACACTCACAGCATGGGAAAACAAAATGAAAAGTAGCGGCACGCTCTTCAAGGGAGAGAGCGAGCGAGCGCGGGCGAAAAACTAGCGTGGATCTTGAATTCCACGGAACTTACGGACCTCGTAATATTTGAAGCGCTACGGAAGCGGACTTGGCCCATTTTCCTATGTAGCAGCCGGTCACAAAGGAAGCGGAGGAAATGCTGTTCCTCGCTCTGCCGTTCTCGGGTCGGCCCTTTGTTTTTCTTGCTTTTTAGCCCCTCTGTCAAGTGTATTTAAGCAAGCATCAAACACTAGCTAGCTTTCATTCAATTACGCAAACAGTAGCTAGCAAGTCCCGAAGCCATTTTTTGCCAAGGCCCGATCAGGATCACATAGGCACGTCCCTGCTAACCCAGCGTTATTACACACAGTCGTTCACAAAAGGCAGATCGACGGGGCTTGTTGCTTCTGAAAATACGATCGTCGTCGAATGTGAACATCGAGGCAGCTAACGAGCGGAATTACGTTGCCGCGCACAGGCAGCTTGCTTTTAAATCCTCTGGCAATTATCCACACTCCCCTAACCCGGTCGTATCGGCGGCAAGTTCGTATGTAAACATTCAATATTGCCTGGAATCAATGTGGATAGTTTAGCGAAACAATATTCGAGCGACGCGCGCGCGATAAAAGACTCTCTCCGATCGAAGAGTGATAACGCAGGGCGAATGAAAAGCCAGGGAAAGAGGTGGCTTAACGTTGGTGTCGGCTCGCTCAGCCCACTGGCAAGCGTATCGTTTCCTCGTCCTCGTTTCAAAGATCAACGATATTTTTTAGTTGCCCGCGCGAGCTTCACGTCGGCAATTTGAACAAAAACTTATCGACTCGATTTTTCCCACTTTTTCCACCCACCACCGCCGGTACCAGTTCTGCCCTAGTTCCTTCGGCGTCTCTCTCCCTCAGGATCCGTCTCTCTCTTACACCGCTTTGCTCTCTGCTCCCGTCGAATTCTTTTCCGCCCGGGGCCACGGTGTCTAACAAACTGGAAGCTCGCCGATCGGAAAAGGAGAATTGACAGCCGCGGGCTGGTAACGTGAAAATGCCGATGTGCAAATTGGCCGAGGGATCCCCGCACCGCCGCGGCCAATCCAATCGGTCAATTATTGAATTATCGAGCGGACGCCTGAGCGAGTAAATGCCGTAATAAACATCGCGACGCCGCCAACGGCGTGTCGGCGTTCAAGTGAGGCGGCGGTTTTCATCAGTCCAGATCTATTGGTATTCCGCGGCTGCCGCCACGCTGGAAGAGACTGCCGGCAGTCATCGCGTATGCGGGTTGCGGCTTCGATAACCCGCGGGAAACTTGGCCGAAATGAGCCCTGCCGCAAAGTTGCTGAACAACGCGCAATGCGTCTCGAAGTTGTCCGCAGGCAGTGTGGAACTGGAGCGTTGGGAAAAAGGCCGTTCTAACGAGGCATCACTAGACTATCGCCCCCTCTCGCCTCGAGAACGAAAGAGCTCAGCAGCAGGGTACGCGAGCCTGGCAGAAAAAAGATTGTTTGATCGAATGCGCACTTGGAAAAGGGGCCTCTGAAGATATGTGGATCGTGATGTTAATTGGCTGGTTAGCTCTCCTGGAGCTGTAATCCAGCCGGGGGAGCCGATGAAAGTTCGCCACATCGAGTGTGCATGAGCGTAAAGTTGGCAACTCGAGCGCAAGACAAGTGAGGCCAATTCCTAATGAGGGACAAGGTTTGAATTATAGAGTGGCCCCGAGGCGAAAGAGGGCGGGGGAGGGGGGGAGGGCGAGATGAGTGGAATCCTGAATGGTTCAGGTGGCACGCGTTAATGACCACGGTTTCCAGTATCTGACCGACCTACCGATACATACCAACCACCCGAAGAACTCGAGACGCGCGAGCGTTTCTCCTTTTTCGTATTGTTGGTTACGTCAGTAAAAAGTAGAGAAGCAAGCTCCAGGCTTGGAAGGCTGGCTTCATCGTGATTGATAGGAGAAGAGCAGGAAACTTGGGAGATGAGAACAATGGCTGGTACACCAGCGCGCGTCCACATAAAAGTATCCCCGTGTCCTCGTGGCGAACCCGTTGCACGTACTGGAGCCAACCGCGCTACGGAAAGTTACAAAAGCCCCACTATAATGACACTGGCTGACCAGCAATGCTAGTTCCGCGACCGCAGAATTCGTCATATTGTTGGGGAAAAGGCAAGCTCGTCCAGCAACGTGAAGTTATCTCGATTCAGCGTGTCACAGTTTCCAGCTGAGTTTTTACCTCGGCGGGACTGCTCTGGAAACAATGCAGTTCATCGCTGTCCGATGTACCACCATCTCGAAGAAGTACGCCCGAGACAATGATAACGAGAGCCTCTGCTGCATCGCCTTTTCCATAGAGTTGTTGTTTCCAACGAATACCACTTATAATGCAGCATTTACCCTGGAATATTGCAGGCCCAAGTGGGCTAGCTGCAATTTGGCCCCGAATCTCTCTGGAAACAACCCGTTGACCCCGTACTGTTAACTATCCGAGAGCTTCTGCGGATTGCTCTGGCTTGGGATCGATTGTCGGGAAAGCGGAGGCAGGGACGGCAAGCTACTATGCCAAGTGGCAAAGTTGCTGGACGACACCGCGTGAGGCCTACGTCGCCGCCGCACTGTCATCGACGCTAATGGAACGTGGATGCCTGTTGGTGGATGAGCGTGACAACGGGGCTTACCGAGAAATGGCGCATTAACGCTCCGGTAATCGCTGCGAACAATGCCCTTCGTGTGTGTTACGACAACAGAGCTACCCGACACCTGCGCCTACCGCATTGATTGCGCAACGACTTCATATATCGCTCGACTCGCATACTTCCCGCACCTCTGCCAAACACGAGAGATCGACTCTTTTGTCTGGACTAGCTAGCGCTCGCCTACTGCCGCACCGCGCAGCGCCGTGTCTGCCCTGCCGTAGACCTATACTACTGCCGCCCGATTTCACCTCATTCCAGATCACTACTACTTTCGCTAGTCCGAGAGCTAAATGAATTAAAATCGTAATACTAATGTGGGACTCTGATCATTTACTAATGGCGAGTAGTAATTTATTCTGATCATACATTGCGCTAAAACATATAACGTATATATATATATATATATAAAGCGAGTGTATTCCTCTTTGTGGCGTGTCTGGGTTATGAGTGATCTAGCATGCCACTCCAATGTGTCTGAGTCTGAACTGTGCGAGCAAGCTCTGAGCGTCTGCTACCAGAGAATATTTATTCTCGACATTTCCAGTAAACTTGTCTCTGCAGCGGTGTGTTCCTCTTTCCCGTTCTACTTTCTCTAGGTTCGCTCCGCCCCGGCGCTATCTTCCTTTGAAATCTCCTTCGCTGTTGGCACGAGCGAAGCACGATGAAAAAATTATTAGTCGGTATCGAGCCCTTCTACGTCGCCGGGAAACCTCCTATCCAAAGGTGGAGCGGCTGCGAAAGTACGACCGGTAAGAAAACAACGGTAGTCGCAGTTCCACGCCGCCCTCTTTTCCCAACTAAACGTTCTTCCTACCATGCGTAACAATGCAGCTACCGAGTTTTCAACGTTACAGTGTACCTGGCGTCTCATTCCAGTTGCATTGCTAATTTCATTTCTGCCTCGGGATCTACTGAATTTATAAGGGTTCTTCTCTCAAGATATTGAGTGTTGTTTTATTATCGGTCGGATGAACTGATATTCCCTTAATTGGCTTTATTGTGATTCGCAAGGTTGGAATCGACGCGTGATTAAATATTGATCTTGCCATGCCAGTAGCGTTAGAGAGAGCGAAGCGTGTGAAGCAAACTGCAGCGCCCGAAGGGACGAAACTTAAATTGGCAACTGTCTTTCTTGCTCGTTGGCAGACGGTATCGCCGGGATGTCTGGCATGAAATGAGAGTGGACTTTGATTTTCCGGGATCAGGGAGAGCATACAGACCGGAATCTCCTGGATCGTATAAATATTGCAGCGGGCTATGAAATTTAACTATACAATCGGCCGGGATTTAATATAGCGCGTTTCACATTGGCCGTTGTCTAGGTTCCGTATTAAATTTACACGGACAAAGCGAATCCTCCGCGCGCTGCCCAGCGTAAATAGACATCTTTTGGTGTAATGGAAAATGCGGTCATTAATTCACTTCGATCTCTGGACGCGATGCCAGTGATACAGGCCGATCCGAAATTCGTTAATTTCTGGGGCGTGAAAAACGCGGGTGGTGTGGCGCATTTTTTTGTTAAGGCCAACGCAAAAGCATAATGTATCGCGCTGCCTCAATAGTAGACAAACTTGCCAACCAAGGGATTTCGCTGTACGAGCCAAATTGTGATTAAAATGTCCAATTTAATACCACGCCGCGCGATATGTTTAATTTATACTGAAAATGCAAATCGCAGCCGAGTTATTGATTGTCACGGACAAACAGTCCTGACCAAACAGTCTGGTTTGTGTAAATATGCGAGCAGTGCGCGACGCCAGTCGCGTTAGACGCGGCTTTTTATTCGCGCCAGCGTCAAACGCTCCAACCCCGAAAATGTTTAACCGTGCATTTACATGGCCAGTGGGTTTTCTCTCTCCTACGTATACACATTTACAACTCTTCGCTCATTTTCTCTCTTTCCCACTTTGCATGACTTTCTATCTCTATCGCACTGCCGTTCCTTCCATTTCTCATTCGTTATCTAAAGTTGCCGAGGCGTCTTCGAGTGAATTTTTGCAGAGGCCTCGGTAACGAGCGAGTGAGAGTGCAGAGTCGAGACGATTACCCCGTTCCAGCCCTTTCCCGGCATCAAAGGTACACAGGGAATTAATACGCAAACACCAGCTGAGCAAACACTTAAGCGGTAATTAGCAATGTGTGGGCAGCATTTCGCGTGTCATGCCTTTGAGGGAAAGACAATACCTTTTTCGGCGGGCGGGCCGATCGATCGTGTGGTGGCGGAGCAAAAAGGTCAGGTCGGGATCGGAAAGGACCGATGGCAAGTAACAAAGAGTGAGATGCGGGGCAGCGAAGAAGAGACTGCGTTTGTGAGGGAATGCGAGCGAGGGCGGCGTAAAAGCGGGGCTGCGCGGGGAGATGCGAGGGTTCTGACGAAGAGGAGGAAGCTTGGGTGGAAGAGTAGTAAAGCGAGCGCGCAGGGAGATGTAGAGGGCAGCCGTAGGAGTAAAAGAGAGAGAGAGCGAGAGAGAAGCGACAGCACAGCGGTTGGGAGGCTGAGCTTGAGCTACGGTTGTGTGAAACTTACCCGGAAGACGAGGCAGATCGGGCCTCTTCCGGGCGAGAATTGAGACGTAGTCGAGGGAAAGGTGTCTCGTTGTTTAAAGAGCGCAGTCGGTAGATCCCCTAGGGGGATTCGTAGCGATGGGGCTGAGGGGGGTTTGAGGGGGCTTGGGGTGCCGGCGAGAGCACGCGGAGATGGAGGAAGACGAGGGTCGGGTAGATTTCGGGGGTAGATACCGGGCAAAGGCTGTAGGCCGTTTACTATAGTGCCCGGCGAAGGCGAGAGAATATAGAGGGAGCGTGAGAAAGAGAGAAATCATAGGGGAAGCGAACGAGGAAGAAAGCTGTCGCGAATGAGAGGGTGCAGAAGTATAGGAGGGGATGTAGCGGCAAGGGAAAAGTGTAGGTGTAAGAGAGCAGTGTCAGCGAGAGAGAAGGAGGGTAGAAGCAGGATCTAGAGGAAGAGGGAGGAGTGCTGCTGGTGTAGCTTTAACTTTGGCTGTGCCGCAGTGGTATCGAGCGGCAACCCCACCTTTCACCCCTTCCAGCCTCCCCTCAGCCCCCTTCTGTGCTCTCGAGCGAGGCTGCACCTACACCTACACCCACATCTACACCTACATCATCCACCTACTCCTGAGCTACCCCCTCTAGGGAATGTTATAGCGCTCTACTCGCTAGTATGTTCACTCCAAAGAGTCCAGGCTCACCCTCCAACCTTCCTCTCCCTCCCGACGATCTTCTCTCTCTCTCTCTCTCTCTCCCTCTCCCTCTCCCTCTCGCATTCTCTTTCCCAGTCCGACATTCGCTCTCTTCCTGCCGGGCCAGGCTCTACGTTCTCTTCTCTATCTTGCTATCTCCTCCGTCTCTTCTACCCCCGGCGAATCCCTGGTACCCTCTTGGTCCCTCTTTATCACGACTGATCCCATACACGAGGTCGGCTATAGGTTGCCGCTCTTGGCCCTGCTCTCGCGCAACCGGGTGAATCTCTTTTCGGTCGAGGCGAGCGGCGCCACGTGGCCGCGGCAGCGGCAGCGGGAGCGGCGCTAACGCCACTCCATTTAGCCAGCCGCACCACGCCAGGAATGTCGAGTCGAGGCCATCCATGGCAGCGGGAGGTTCCTCTGAAGAGCTTTAAGTACCGCTCGCGAAAGCGCATCCTACAGTCCCTTTGAGCCGAATGCTCGCTCAAGCCGGATTCTTCGGTACTAAGATGATTACGGGTCGACACTGGCCCTATACGTATCCGTCTGTCTGGCTGCGAGTCATGCCGTATGCCGCATCTAGCGTCGGACACACTTGCCAGACAGTGTGTGCCGGCGGACAGAGGGAAGGGAAGACGGAGGAGAAAGCACCAGCCAGAGAAAGGGAGTTGAATATGCAAGCGGCGGCCGGATTTTGCGGAAAGGAATAGTGCGGTCATAGCAGAAGATTAACCGTGTCAACGGAGTTGCGAGTATGCACCCCGAGAGATATGCCACCGGCTGTGCAACATATTTACCCGCAATTGGGCCCCGAATTTACCCTCTGCTCGACCGTTCCATCTTCATAATTTCCAAGGCAGGCGTCGCGTTTAGTTAACGCATAATAATTCTTGTCAGAGGAGAGCTGCGACGCTTTTACCTCGATATCGACAAATCCTAGCGGCTTCCTTTGATGTTGGCACAAGAGGATAGGGGGTTCGATCTCCTTCTACAGTATATCGGCTCGGAGGCCGTCTACCAGGGGTTGTACGCAACCACGCTTAATTACAGCCTCGCATCGTCTCCGGCGCGAATTAGCCCCGGCTAATTTTTATAATCCATTAGTGCGGCCGGAGCCGCTCAAAAATGCATGGTGATAGCAGGGTTGCGGCTTTCGTGCTCACCTGCGGTCACGCCCACTCTATTATTCAGCCCGCACCATATCAAGTGTGTATCCTCCGCTGCAGAACAGCATATTTGCCTTAACGAGTGATATCATCTGCAGATTCTCCCAACGAAAATCCCGGAGCAACCTGGATTCTGTTTTTGAGAGTACTACGGTAGTATTATCTCCCGGGACACCATCTGACTACCCTTCAGTTTAGTCCTATAATGACAAGGCCGCTGGAATTCTAACGGGTAGATTTCCGAGGCTGATGTATTAGGAACACCTGTGGCAAAGCTCGTCCTTGGTTGGCACGGTGCAAGAAACATGTTCGCATGGGTAACGTTGCGTCAGTAGCGAGTATTCAGACTGGCGAAAATTCCGGCTGGTAGTAGCGTGAGTGGTTGAAGGGCCAGGTCTGGCTTTTCAGACGCTTTAACCCGATTTTCTGAAGTCTGGCCAGAAAAATGCGCTTCCGTTTGTGGGGGCGCGCGCGCGCGCCTAATTCGACGGTCTGGCGAGGGTCAAGGGATTCGCGTGGTGTAGCGATAAGTGTACGTAGTTAGCCACGAATTCACGCACGTAGGCGCGTCGCTTTTGAAGGTATCGACCGAAGCCCTCCACTGCAGGGCAAAGAAAGGGAGTCGCGGCCGGGCATGCTATAATTCCGAGGCAGGAAATTATCCCGTAAAGCAGCAGCGATGCTCGCTTGGCGTAAATATATAAAAACGAGCTGCTAGAAAGAAAGTGCTAGTGATTCGGGGCTGGGGTAATCTGTATCAGCCAGTGGCCGAGGCCGGCGCGCGCGTTATCATAATTACTCGCACTCGATTTAATTCGACGCTGCTTTGCGTGATATAGTTCCGTGGGACGCTACTGCCAGTACTTGAACCACCCATCGAACGAAAATAAGCTACGCGGAAAAGACTGGAGGGGATTTTCATTTCCATCGCTGCCGGTGCATAATATTAGTTGTTTATTTATGCTTCCTTTTTCTCTCTTATTCACTCGCTCTCGTTTTTCAAGTCTGTTCCTTCCCCTTTATGACGTCAAATTATGTCTGGCGATCACATACTATAGCATAGCTGAGCGCCGATCTCGCTGGTTTGTCTGCAACGTTATATACATGTAATATTTATGTATACGAAGCGCCTTCATGAAAATGTATTTTGGATGCACATTTTGCAGCACGTCTGGGCTCTCCCTGCGAGTTTCGACAAAAGTGCGCGCTGATCTTGCATTCAAAATACCAGCCTCGGACCCGGCCGGGCCTCACAACTTTGCATCCCGAGAATAACCGATAGTCAAACTATTCCTCTGCGCGGGCTACTATGAGATACGACCCACGGAATAACGATTCATGGAAAATTTCCCTTTACACACCATAAAGGAAAGAACGCATTTTACCAAATTTGCAAAGTAAAGGCCGGCAACTTTTAGCAATCTTCTAATTCTTCTTGGCAGTGCTTGAAAAATGTTTAATACTGTTTTCATTTGTGGCTGGTAAGTGGCATTTGGTGGCCTGGCTGCGAATAGAATGGCACCAGTCGAGCGAGCAACAGGATAGAACCGAGCAAAACACGTTATTAGAAAGAGGGGCACCATTGCTTCTAAGTCCGGTGCTGCTATGTCTCGAGTGGCCAGGGAGCTTTAATTTAACGCTTTTCCTCCGTTGATTTTAGCCCTCGCGCCTTGAGTTTCCTTAAAAGATTCTCTACCACGGGGAACCCGCTTTTACGCTAGGCTTCCTCCGCACGAGCCACAATATTACAGTGGCGAACAAATTAAAAAAGGACGAGCGCACGAACTGGGTAATCTCCTTTGCTGGCTTTTTTCCTAAAAATGGTTTGCCACGCTGAAATTGCTAGTCCGAGTAAAAGAAAATATTTCCTTGCGCGCCAAAGTGATTGCATGGATCTTCCCCCACTTTGTTTTAATCGCGTCTTCCCTCTCCGTTGGAACGCTCTTTAGCTACGAAGTCGCCTAACAAGTTGTAGCGGGAAACCTAATCAGAATGATGGAGTATCCTTTCCGTCATTATCTGATACTCGAGGTTCAGTCTCGGTTAGACGCTGCCTCCGAATACAACTTCTGCAGGAGGAGCAGCATCGACCAGAGAGTACTTGTTCTCCTCTAACATTATCTCGGAAAATTGCATCGAATGTCTTGCTTTTCGAGTACACGCTCTCTCGTTCGAAGCACGAAGGCCGAATTTCTCGTTTCCCCGGGCAATACTGCGTTGGCTAAACAAAGGACGGCCGAAGCATTTATGGGCCATGGACGAAGAACATGTGGAGGTCGGAACAGCCAGTCGAAAACGGGTGACAGTCGAGGCGATTGGGAGTTTGGCAATCTTCGAATCGTTAAATTTTCAGCGGACCCTCAATCGATTTTCTAGTTACGCCCGAGATTTATGGAGCCCGGTACGCGTCTAAGCCTTACTTATTGCGATGGCGATAAATCTACGAAAAGCGCAAGAGTGAAAAAAAGCTCCGGCGGCGGCGGTGGTCCGCCCGATAAATCGAAATTTTAATTTAGAAACTCGTTCCGTCACTGTCGACGTGCGCCTGCTAATCGTCCCGGAAGGTCATACGTAAGTGGCAGCAGGGTTTTGTTCGGTCGGCGGCGGGCAAAAAGCCGACTAAAATTTATGGTCCCAAAGCTGTCTCGCGGCCTAAATCGGCCCGGAGTTGGAGCCGTAGTGGAGGCGGAACAAAAGCACTTGCGCGGACGGAACCGATTTGGCGAATGTTTAACGTATTCGCGTAATTGCTGCGGCGCGATATAATGGCGTGTCATTTGGCCTGGCTGGAAAAGGGGTAAAAATCAATGGGGCCAAAGCAGTAGCCTCCAGGAGCTTCAGCCGGAGGCTGTTCTCTCCTCGCTGGAAGCTCGAGTATTCATTTATTTATCACCATAAAAGGACCCGGCCATCCACCAAGCCTCTCTTCTATGCCACTCGGCACCTCGCTTCGCTCTCATTTTAACTTCTCTTTTTTATTCTCCTTCCCCAGGCCGAGTACGCCGCCAAGAAATACCCAGGCCGAATACTAGACAAATGTTCACGAGAACTTTCGAGACTTTCGTTAATCTTCCATGTAGCGCTCATTGTGAGAATATTGACTTTCCTACCGTTTTCTATCCACCGCCCTATTCTCAACTTCGACATTCCACCTCGCGGGCTATGGTAAACCCAGCTGAGCAATCCATCTGCCTACTAATTGCCTTTTAGTCGCTCAAATTTAACTTGGCTCCTCTCCTGCAAGATATCAGCCCCGCCCCTTTCGTGTCTATAGACCGCTATCGTCACTGTATTACCAAGCCATCCCTTTTTCTTCATATGTAGTACTCGAGTTATGCGAAGCACTGGAATTTCGTGTGAATTTTACCAGGGTTATATATCTATCCCTAGTCATATTCGATGGACGCATTCTTTTGAAGAGGAAATACCACAAATTTAGTATCGATCAGCCAACAATATTCCACTGACGGATTCAGACATTTTCACGGATAATATTACCGGTAGAAAATTGAGGCCATTGCGATAACTCGCCGATCTTGATGCCTATCTCCTCTCTCGAGCATTCATTACAGCTGTCTGAATTTTTAACACCTGATTACGTTATCGCTGCATTACATTGCAGGCCGCATATGAAAACGAGATAATCAGATAATGGAAGTATATCGTTAGTTGGGCATCATCTCTGGTTCGCAACACTCGGCAGCCGGCCAATTGATGTGGATACAAATCGGAGCATCCCAATCCGCGGCGCGTTTCACAGTGATTCTTCAGCGTCACCTCTTCGGGCAAGGGGCGTTTAACAGGCACTTCGCGCTTCGCTATACATGTGTTGGGACAACCAGCCGGGGGATATCAAGTGCCATAAAATGGATCCCATAGCCCGAAGGATTTTAATATCATGTTGCAAGCGAAATTCGGGTCTGCGGTGGCGAGGCCGCCGGTCATTGCGCGGCTGAAACTCGGCGAGCATTGGTACACGACCCGTGACATTAATGCAAATCTCGCTCGGCCTAAATATTGCTCTGGGTAGTATATATTATCTAGAAGCGGCATACCGAGGAACCGCATACACGGCTATTCCTCTCCACTCAATAGCGTAGCCCGAGAATGATCCTATTTATTGCGGGCGCACCGAGAGAGAATGCATGTAGAGTTCTCCAAATGGCTAAAAGTTCGACCTATGAAAAGTTGAAGCGGCAAAGTCGGAAAAGGACTCGAAACCGGGACGAAACGAATGCGGCAGGGGGGTGGGGGGCTGTGGGAGCTGTGGGAGGCGGGTGGGTTTCGCGAACGTGGCGAAACAGGAGATGAAAAGCGGGCGATTATTAGCTTTCTCCTTGGTGGCAGTGCTAAATGGATTATAGGGGCTTTGCCCGGCGGCCCTTCGGTAAGCGCAATGCTGCGAGCCGGTACTCGGAACGCTGCATCGAAAGAACTATTCCAAACTCACACGCAATGCTACCAATTGCGGCCCGATTTAATCCTGATTTAAGGATGGACGGACGAAAAATTGGAAACAATAGGGCTGCCAACTCGTACACGCTTTAGGCCGCATTGGTTGCTGGCCCTGGTTACTGGAGCGCTCGTTACTTTGACAAATCTGGCAAGCAAGCTAGAGGGGTTTAGCCCTGAACCCTACTTTGTCCCTGGACACCACTTGCTCGCTCCTCGGAGCGCCACGGCTTTATAGAACGTCTGAGCTGCTGGCTGAGCTTTTGCAATCCAGTGATTTGACAAAAAAGTCGCCTGACCTATTTGTCTATCTTCTCGAATCAGAGTTTTTAATTTGCCACTCTTTATAGATTTCTCCGATTAGTAGAAGGAATATATTCACATGGGTGGTGGTAGAGAGGTTCGAGCAATGCACTCTAGTTAAACGTAATCTCGTTGAAGGGCTTTTGAAAGGCTAGTGCTTTGCTCATTTTTTTCCGACCGCTACGTACAACCGGACAAAGTAACTGAAGCCTTATTCGCCATTTATTCTAAAAGGGCAGTGGGCGTAGGGGGGTGCTGCTGCTGCTGCTACTGCTGCTGCTGCTACCAGTAGATTATACGATCTTCATGGCAGGCTGCAGGATCAACAACCCCCGGTGCATCCGAGAGGCGTACGTGCGCGAACTGCCTATTTTTGGCCAGACACCGCAGACAGAATTCGTAGCATTGGCGTAGCTTCACTTCATCCGGCCTTTGCAGCCTCTTGCATCCCTATCCAATTGGGCTTCCGCTCTCGGCCCCCGCACCCCCACTCGAGAAGGCCCGCGATACCAAATTATCGACCAGACATTCTCAGCGGACCTCGAGATTCTTAACAAAGTACCATCCACAGCGGGATAACATGTACGATACTTCGGAGCACCTATCGGCCCTATAATCGATAGCCTCGTAACGCTCGTATCGTGTCGTTCATTCGAGCTGGAAACCTAGCAAAAGCGGTGAAACTTTTTTTCGAAGTTTCGAAATCGATAGCGGTACAGTGTCCGGAGAGCGAGATGAGCTATATGGATTAGTGTGCGGGCGAATGTATTTTTACACGTACGCTTCGGCTGAGAGTTTAAATTGGGATCGGCGAAAGGTCAGTTTGAAAACACGACGCTCCGACTGGCCCTCGATGAATGAAAAGGTTGTGGAGGATGCGTCGAGGCGGCATCCGACCGCTTTTGAAACATTTGCGCTCCGCTCCGAAAGGCGAACAAAGTGCTAAACGCGTCCTGTCACGAAATGCCACGAGAAACTTTGGGTTTCTCAGAAACAATGCAACGTGACAAATAGCGCAGCGCATGGATTACGCTGTTCCGCCGAGTAGCAGAGGCGGAGCCCTGTTTTTTCGAGTGTAAAACTCCAGCTCGTATTTTTAAGTGACGAGGTCAGGATTCCGCGGTATTTCCGGATTCCTTCCGCATTCTTGAACAGCCGATGTCACGTGGCCCTTTAAAAATAAAGTGGAGCTTCACTGAGAAGTGGATTCGAATTACGGTGGAAGCTCGCCCGGGCCCCATTATTAAGTAGAAATCCGGCACGAAAGCGTCAATACTGGAACCAGACGGAATGGCTGACTGAATTATTTCTGGACTACCCCGTCAAGCGAACACAGGAAGACTTTTCTTCCATCTCTGCTCTCATTAGCCGCCAAATAAACCTGTCAAGCATTCAAACGCTCTTCCGTCATTCCATGACTATTAAATCTACTATCTCACATTCTCACAGCCGATGGTGCGGGTCAAAAATGTTGGTGGTCTCCACTTTAATTTAAAAAAAACTCGAGTCGAGATTTTAAAAGCGCTTCTGCCCGAAGGCAGTATTATTACCTTGGCTATGTTCCCTGCGGAATCCTCGAAGACAATAGCGATGCTCTGGTTATATGTAGAGACTGACCCGCAGAACCGAGCTCGAATTAAAGACGTTCGTTGAGAATGTTATCGAGCGATGCGGTTACCTCGGCACAAATGCCGAATAAACCAGAACGCGTGTATCATTAAGGGTCAACCGCGTATCGACCGCTCTTTAACGTCACTCTTTGTTTTAGACGCTGTGGAAAAGGTGGACGTAGCCAATGGCAAATTTATCGCTCGGCTTGTCCTTTTTCACTTCCCACCGATACTCTTTTTGAGATCAGATCAGCATGAGCAGCGTGGAGGCAAATGCCCTGCGATTTCGTAACGGGACCCTCGTTGGGTTCTCGACACTCGAAAGGGGATATCGAGATCGACACAAACAGGACGAGCAAGGGATTTTCCCGAAAAAGCCGGACGCCGTCGCGCCGTAGCTGGGCAATTATGGGGGGCTGTGGGTGAGCCGGGAATTTTCCTGGAGGAGGAACTCAGAGGAAGTGAGTTTACCCGTCGGTATCGTTTTCAAACGACATCGGAAGTATCGATTTCGAAACACCGTTTTCCCGGCTCGCATTCCCCATCCCCGACTCGTTCGCGCTCGATCCTCCGCCATCGGGGAGGTGATCTTTCTTTTATTTCCCTTCCCGAGGGCAACGATATTTCGTTACGCCAGGCCCATCATGCGTCGCCCTCGATACCTCCGCCGCTCTCGATACTCATACACAAAGTCCTGTTATTTCAGTGACAGAGAAGGCCCTGCTAAACTTTTCCACATCGATTCTAACTCTCCAATTCTTATTGGTCAAGAAAAATAAATAGTAGCCCATGAAAAATCATGAGAATACCCTACCCTTCAACGATGTGTGACCCGTCTGTCGATTTTGAACGTAGTAACAGGAATACACGCGCAAGTAGTGGTTCCTCACTATATCTAGTCAGACTGGAATGTCACTTTAGAGAGTGGCGTACTATGATGTCAATAAGTGAGAGTAAAGTGCAATGAATTATTGTTATTATCGCACTACTCGTGACAACCAGCTGTCTTGCCGCATTCTGGCTGTGGCGGTGTGCTCCCTGGCGAAACGTGCCGGAATAGCCAGTTAGTTCCAATAAATTACCGTCACGCATTGACATAATTGTAACAGGCTTACCGTGGCTAACTCAATTACAACTACCGCTCGGCGCACGTCCCTCTATTCTCGCTTACGCTGCTTCAGATGCCAATATCCTATTGGTGATTTGCTTTGAAAGCAGCCAGTCACTTTCCGTCACGCCGCTATCATTTTGGCACCTCAACTCCTTCCACGGCGAGTCAAAGCTTGACGAAATATTCCACTGGCATCATTAAGAAAAGAGAAGCTCCAGTCAGCATTGATTGGAGTGCGCTATTTCAAAAGCCGTGCAGAGCGAATTTAATTCCGGACAGCGGGAACTGTCATAAAGAAAGGTGGATTACTGGTTCATTTTTGGATATTCTCCACGAGGCGAGAGCAAGCGCTGCAAATTGCGATGTGATATCGGAGTCACAAGTCATCCTTAATTTGAGCAATCGCACCCTATCAGTTTCGACAGTGACAGGCAAGACGAGCCCCGCTGACTAGCAGCATATATACATATGTATGGACACATGAGCGCCAGGGTTCGGTGCGCCGCGACGAATTACCACGGGATCGACATAATTCAGAGCGTATTATCCGCGCTAACCTGATTTCGTACTGGCTGCAATTCAGCGATATGGTCGCCCTGATGTTTTCATCCATGTGCGAATCAGGCCAGCAGAGCGTTGGTTTTATAAGCGACTTCGCCATGTGCAATCGACGTGGATTCGCGGCATACGCAGCTTAATCGTATTAGAAGTAGACTGGCGAGAAGGGCGTCGCACCTTTTGCCATTTTGTATATCCGCTCGAAAATATGGCAGACGATACGGAGGCTAAGCACAACGAATTGACAGGATGAAGTGGGTGGGATTTCATCCTTTATTTTTCGTGCTATCAATAAGAGCAGCTATATACGTTGCATTCAGTACTGATGGATGTATCGTGGAGCACTTTGGAGAAGATTCTCAGGAGCGAATAGCTGTTGGTATGTTACATAAATTTCGCCGGAAGGATCTGTGTTGAACATTGGAATTCTCGAGATCGCGGGGATCCGGCGATGTTGATCGACTTCTCCCTGGGGAGCCTCTTCCTTTGACTCTACCGAGACTCTTTCTTCTTTGCGTCTCATTCTCCCTCTTTCAGAGAGACACTGGCAAAGAGGTAGTAGAGTCCACTATCTCGAGGAAAGAAGTAAAAGCCCGGGCGAGGCGAGGAAGTCACCGCGGGTAGTTCTCGCAAGCAGCAGCGGCAGCAGAAGCAGCGGGAGGAGAGGCAGGCCCCCGCTTTGTCGCAAACAATTTCGAAAATTCTTTCGCCGAGTGCCGTTCTAGTGAGCCAGCGAGGAGGAGTTAGCGCTCGTTTCTTCCGTCTGAAGAATCCCGTGCGAAAGAGACAAATGCGTGGGATGGAGGTGCACACACGGCGCGTTGCGAGCAAGTCCTCCCACAAAGGTACGCTCTGCTTTCGCTCCCTCTCTTATCCAACTGACAGTCCTTTTCAGATTCCAAGAATAATGCGCCTCCCACCACCCGACGCCCCTCAACCGCTCGATCTCGACGGCGTATATCTTTACCCCCTGTCTGTTTACCTGTTCTTCCGAGTTCACATCCGCCAAGACGCGAGTGTTCCACGATCAATGCAACTGGCCCATCCAATGAAACAAGGCCGCTCGTCGCGGCGCGACGCTCTGAACAATAGCCAGGGAGATACGGTACAGAAGACCCCTTCAAAAGGATCTCGAAGAATCCGCGTGTCGAATGACGTGGTGCGGACACAAACCGAACAGCAGACAAGTAATGAGTTTTTACGTCGCCACAATTTATAACTTCGTCTACGGTGGCACTTTCGGAAGAGCGGAGAGCGATGGGTGGCGGCGAACCATCGAAAAACGCTCGGTCCAAGAAAGAGGAGGGAGATGCCTGCTCGAAAGGGAAGATACATCGCGCACGCTTTCAGGGCGCGATCCGTATCCATCTGTTTTGCCTGTTGTGCCATCGAGATCGAAAGGATACATTATTCTCGCTTGATTTCCCCTCGTTTTAGCGAGCCCCAACGCCTATCTTTTTCCCGTGGCATTGCTCGAGCGAGTGGGCCGCTTATCGGCTAAACGCCAGCGAATGTAACGATGAAGGATTGCCTCTGCGGATCGTCGTTCGCATATCACCGCTGTCGTATTAGCTGAACGAAGGTATTCGCAAAAAGCTGCTCCCGGCATCTAACCGAGGACGCCGGGACGCTCCACTTCGCTGGTAAAATGGGGAAAGCGGAGGAGAGAACTAGTCGGACCCACGCACAAAGGCGGCCAGCAGACGGATTTGGTTGCTTGGAACTCCCCTGGCGTGGAGAATGAAGGCGGTTGCAGGGGTGGAGGGATGAGCTAGGCTGAAACAGAAGTCGCGCAGCGTCGCGTGAAATATTCGAGGGCAACGAGCCCGCGAATCTCGTCATCGACAGGGTGGCGATGGTGGTGGGAAAGTAGTAGTGGCTGGAATAACAGCCGGGCAGAAAAGGTCTGCGGGGGCTCGGAGGACGGGAGGGGGGAGGAAAGGAAACGACGAGGCAGCGAGGCTGATATCGGCCGCCTCCACCCTTTTGGTGGGCGCCCGGTGCCCAGGAGGCTTGTAGAAATAACGCAAGCTCGAGAAATTACATTCTCCTTTTGTCCCCGGCCTGGACAAAGGCGCGGCCAGAAAAAAGGGATCGCCAGTGCGAGCAAGAATACCACCGTTGAAAGGATAGAGAGGAGGACGCGGAAGAGAGGACCGAGAGAAAAATGAGGGTAGGACATTGCTAATTTCACCGCGAAGCGATTCGGCCGTTGAAGTGGGAGAAGGGGAGCGACTCGCCGCTCCCGAGAACGACGAAGTCGTGTATTTTATGGAAAGCGCCGACCTCGCCGAATGATTTTCCACGCTTCATTCTGCCGGTGCGTCCCTACTGTTGTCGGAGTGAGATCGAGTAATTCGGAAGTGGCGCTGTTCCTGAGAGAAATTGAAAAACTTGGAAATTCTGAATCTTCCGCGGAAGCTAGAATCTCTGCCGCTGCAACGTCGGCGTCGCTCAGCATCATATCTCCGCCCAACGGGTCCCGTTCTTCGTAGACTCTGAGACAGAAGAAAGAATACTTTTCTTGAAGTGGCCCTTCTGTCCCACTTCCACGAGGACTTAATATTTCAAGCGAAGCTCTGCTTCCTTCGCGATTTTTAATGTTTTTCGGGAGGAACAAACAACTCCCCTTGGGTATTCTCCCTTCACTCTCAGTTGAGCCGAAGCCAAATGGAACGAAGAGAGTATTCTCTCGATTGATCGGACGTCGATACTTGCTCGAAAGAATGGACGAGTCCTGCTTGAATCTTAATTAGAAAGTCTGCTTGGAACTGCCGCTTCAATAGCCGCCAATACAACCAAACTTGCAGCCTTTGATCTGGTATATAAAACGAGAGGGTGAGAGGGAGGCAAGACAAAACCAAAGTTGTGTGCACAATGCGAGCCTCTGTTCGCCGAAACCTGCCGGTGATCACTCCGCTGTCAGTCTCTCTTTCAAGGTCAATGACATTTCGCCCCTCATTAATTACGCACACGTGCTTTCCTTGCTTGGGCCGTCAGTAGCCGCACATTTCACGCGCGGTGAAATGGGTCTTGAATTACGCAGGAAAGCCTTGCTGGCATCCGAAATGGCTTTAACCGTGGTGATGCGTGTGCTTACGTAGTCAGCTTGTGCGACCATCCACTTCATTATTTCTACTCGATCAACTCGACACCGCTCGCACTTCCACGATGATGAAGATACTTGATCTCCAAAATCGGCTATCGACAGCTCGCTGGACTCCGATTGAGATTCTCTTAATACTCACACTGGCGAATATTACCTGGGCAAACTTGGGCCAACACTTAGCCCTCCGGTACTATCTACAAGTTACCAGGCCAATCTGACTGTTATTCCATCGCTACGGCCAGGCATTAAATGGGATATTTGCCATCAAAGTTTCAACAAGCTGAATTATGGCGGACAAGGATAGAGCAGACTGGGAGCAGTCCCAATTTGCGCCCGACGTTCATGGTACCGTTCGTAATTAAGAGAAGAGTGGCTGTAATACTCGGATGGCCAATATTTCCGATTCTTTTACGAGAGACTGGCACTTTTAGTATATCATCGTAATGAGTGTGAAGCCATCGCCGCCTCGACGCTACTCGAGAATCGTGCCGTCTGCTACGAGTCGAATGATGCTGGTGTCAGGAGAATGACGGTAGATCGAGAGCGGGGCATATAAACTCTTAACTGGCAGTAACCTCGGGAAATTTACAGCCGGCTGCATTGCTGCAATGCAATGAGACACTGTCTTGTCGCATTTACCGTATGGGGTCGTTACAGCATCGAGAGCTTTTCCCATAGTCTGCCGCATCTCCATTAAAGATGCAGTGGCAGTACGGTTTTTCTCTCTCGTTCACTTTCCCTCCTACTGGCTCAGTTACTCGCTCTCTCTCTGGAATACGAATTCGCCACGATTTCGAGGTCGGCCTTTTCTAGCTGGGACGCGGGCGAGTTAGCCGCCCGCTGCGTCACACACTGGTCGCTGCGGCGGTCATTGGCAGTAAACTTTTATTATTGAAACCGACAATTGTCGGCGGGCGTGCACGCAGCGACACTGGCAGAAATCGGCCTACGAATTACAGTGGTTTCGGGGGAGTAAAAAATCGCCGCGGTTTCCCGGCGGTACGCCAGCGAAAAATTGACGCGCGAATAAATCGCACTCGGTTGGCGAACGCTCGCTCGTTCGCTGTTCGCACGATGATCGATCGCTCGGCAACCGAGGCGAGGAAGTCTTAAACGCGGCAGGACGTTATCGCTGTCGATGAATTATTTCGCAAGTTTCCTTTCTCCAGGAAGTCGAGAAAAGGTTTTTTGGTCGGCACGAATGTGCTGCATTATTCGAGTGGGCCGCTCGAAACGTTCTACCTCTCTTTTCTTTGGCCCGAGTCTCGTGCCCCGCAACTCTCCCTAGGAATTAAGTCGAGGAGCGGATCCCTAATGAAATCTGACTTGAAATAGAATAGTGAAGATGTCTTAACTGGCAGCCGGTTCGTCTGGCCAATGGTGTTTCTTTCGCGGAATGTAAATCAGAAAACAGCCGACGCCACTACATCGTGCAAATGCCTCAGCAGGATCCGCTAGATAGTATTCACGGGATATTCTATCGTGCATTCATTATCCTAAGAACCTTTTCAAGAAGGTAGTTGAGTCAATTACCGGCTGAGATATTTTGCATGTCTGAATAGGCCAGTGATTGGCGAGGGTGAAATAGCACCGTGGCCGTTTTACATGCGGCTTTTAAATTCAGTCGTTTTTATATACCTGTGTTCGGTTTGCTTTTTCTTGTTTTTTTCGTTGGCGCGCAATTGAATTTAGCATTTTCCGCGGCGCATTCGGAGAGTTGGCTCAGATGGGACCTCCGGTTTCAGTGACGGTGCAATCGATATGTATATACCCCGAGGTACCGAGTACCGACCTATGAAGCGTTCACAGACTCTTCCGGGCCGCTTCTTATTCGGGCAACGAACGCCCGCCCTGGCCAGACCCTTGTTTATGAAATTCCGATGGCTTTTACTCGCAGAGCCCGCCACAGAAACAACTCGCACGAAACTATTCATCGGGTAGAGGCCGGCCCCCGCCCCGACTGAATAAATCATAGCAGCGACCACAGTTTCCGAAACTCCGTAGTTGCACTAGCTACGTATGTACCTACCTACCAGCCGCTCCTAAGACGCACCTTTCTCCCCCAAAGGAATACAAAATTACTTTCAGCCTGTGAGATTTCTAATCCAAGGCTTTTATTTCGCCCTCCGACCGCGCATGGATGGATGAAATCTCTCGCTACTCCACGAATACGAAAACAGCTGCTGAGAAATTCTTTTGTAAACTTTCTCTCGCAGAAATGCAATCGTTCCTCCCTGCATTACCGTTACAACGAAACGCCTCATCACCTTAGACGTAAAGGAAATGGAAGCTTAAGCTTCCTTCTTGGCGAAAATCTAATAGGTATCGTACGCCGGCCTGTCTGACCGCGTCTGTTAGTATCCACTTAAACTGTGCGCAAAACTAAACGCGACGGCCAAGTACACACAGAAAGCGCTCCGCGCTTAATAGTGCGCTTAATAGTTGGACGCGAAATTTATAAGCTACAAAGCCATCGCTCAGGAGGGAATGAAAAATTAGTTTGAAACTGCGAGAAGTTGGCGCGCGAGACGATACTCTCCCGAGTGATGCTCCCGGTGGTCTTAGTGGTGCGCCGGAAGGTTTTGCCAAGCGTCCGCTTGGTCAAGAAAGGAACTTTCCGGGCGTAAGCAGCGCGATCGTGCCGCCGGCAGCCATTAATTTCCCGCTCGATTCTCAAATCAGCTAGATTAAATAGAAACTAGGTGCTACGAAACTCTCTAGGATTGAGCGAGGTATCCAGGGACTGAACGGGTCAACTTACGCTGCAGTGCCGAGAGTTTGGTCGACGTTTGGGATGGCAGTGATTTAATGACACCTGAGTTCTCGCACTTGTCGATTGTACTCTTTATGACTTCCTCGCCTAGGCCTGATGTAACCGATCTCTATAATTACGACGGTACTTCCCTGCAGTAGTAACGCCAAGCTCAGAATGCGATCGGAATACGATTAACCTGACTACATCCATTAAAGCCACAACAAGAACATCGATAGTACTTTCGGAATACGCGTGCCGGGGATTTTTGCTGGCGTACTCTCGCTCTGATTTATCTCGCGGCACGATCGTATCGCCACCAATCGATCGTTTAATTGAGCCGGGGCTGAACGAGCCAGCACATCATTTACAACGGCACGCTGATAAGGAGCGCGAAAGGGAGAGAGAAAGAGAGGACGATAGTGACTAGTAATTAAAGCGCGATAGAGGACGATTGATACAAGCCGATGATGTTGGATTCTTCTGGATTCGAGCGCGGAAGATCTGTTGCTGGGAGAATTCAATTTCACCGGAAGGAATGTCGATAACTGCTTCCGGCCGGCTTTTGAAATCTGCGAGAGCTTCGGCTTCGAGTCGTTGAGTCACCGACGGTCCTTCGACGAAGGCCGCTCGGTACTCGCTGCTGATCATATCGATAAGGCTGACCGCTTTTTCTGATAAAACTGGTAATCGAACACCGCGGATCTTGATTAACGTAAACTACTCCTATTAGTCTGGCTGCGGCCTCTTCTCTCAATTCAATCGGTAAATTGCAATGACTGCTGGACCGCATCTCTCGAGCGAGCCGAGCAGGTCCTTCTTGGAAAATCTGACCTAGATTTCTCTGGAGCGACGCGGACTCCCGACAACAGAGACGAGAAAGAGGACCGTTCCGCTGCTAGACTCCTATTGCTCTTATTACCGGGAGGTTGTAATGCGATCACCGCTAATTAAGTATTATAATTGGGTTCTTACCCCGGGAACTTGGAGCGCACAAAGCGTAGAAGATTATCTTGAAGTTCGAGGCAGCGGCTCTATGAAGCCGGCGGCGCGGCGGCACGCCTCCCGATGAATTCGAGGCGATTTCCCGCTACATTATAAAACGCCGCTCTTTTGCCAAGAGTCGAGAAACGCTATTACCCTGACGGAGCACTGCTTTTAAGGGGGTTGCAGTAGCCAGGCGGAGCCGTGTGATTTTAGATGAGAGAGAACCTCGAAAAAATGAGAACTAATTCCTGCTCTTCACGCAGCTGGAGCACCGAAAAGAGACTCGAAAGTGGAGTAGCGCCACTGGCGAAAAAGTGCGATTGCATATAGATCGCGCGGAAAAGCGAACCGCCGGAAGATCCTGAGCGACTAATTATCGGTTAACTCACAATTTCCGCAACAAGTGCGAGAATCCGGCGTTCGCCACGAAAGTGCCGCTGCCTGCCAGAGGAAAAAGAAGGAGCGACGGACAAGGTGACAATATAGTCAAAGCACATCCGCGTCGCACGGTTGTGTCAAGCGTCTTCTTACGAATTAGCACTTGGCCCTCTACGTGGCATTTTCTCCCTCTCTCTCCCTTCTGCTTTCGCTGGAACTCCCACTCAACCGTCAGCCGTTCTCTATACATTCAGATCACGTGCCTCTGCGGAAACACAGCTTGCACCATTGTCGAAACTTTAAAAGTCACGTCCGAGCGCGAACGGATGAAGCACGGGGTAAAGCAACGTTGGCAAAATAGAGCAAGTGGCGCCTTTCGCACCAAAAATGTATCGGTTGGTCTATAATGGCTGTGGTCATTGCCATTCTCGGGGAAAACGACTTAACCTTCGACTCTTCCTCCCGTGAATCTAACATGCAAATGCGAGCTTTCTGAAATTGAGGATGGCGATCAAGCAATAATAGCTGTCGATGTGTACCACCGAGAACTGAGCGAACTCTCATTGGGTTGACACAGCCCACCGGTGTAATTGTCTGTTCCGGCAATTAATTGTCAACGGCGACGAGTTACGCCGCCGGCGAGCAAACGGTGCAAGGTAAATATAATTACGGTTCCGTTATTTCTGTTAAAGCGGCTGCGGTACGGCGGGGGTGGCACCCCGAAAATTGTGAGTCCATGCATCCCTGGCGAGCAAGCCAACTTTCTCGGCCTTTCCCTCCCTTTCCCACCCCGACGGTTTTTCCGGCCCCTCCGCCTCTCCTCCCTTTCGCCTTTTCTAGCGAAGCACACTCTTCCACCGAGTGCACTCATGCGTCGCACTTAAGCAACGGCAACACAATCGGGCTCTCTCGCAATCGTGTTGCTCATGCGTGTTGCCGCATTGTTCCTTCTACTCCCGCGAGTCCTTTCTTTTTGCGCCTCCTGGCGCGCCCAAACTCGCCACCCCCCTTTTCCGCCGGTTTCCAATCTTTCCACCCGAATTATGCTCCATTCGCGCACACCCCTCAATATCTATCGAAATGCACAGTAATCCCTAGCGAAAATTAGCCGACGAGTTTGCAGATCGGCTGCGAGGAACGGGAACGAAGCACGGACAGGCGTCACCCTCCCAGGGAGAATCAAGAGAACAAGCAATCCGCAGAATAATCTATATGCTCTAGCAGCGGGTATGCAAGCAGACCGATTTCTAACGCTCTCAGCCATACTGCTCTCCTACAGATTCAGAGTAAAATTTCATTAACACTGGCCTGGAAAAATGTACGCTCAGTGAACAATGGGGAATACAGTACTGGCAGGTTTCGCGTCTGCATTCGGGCTTTCCATTTTTGCTTAGATCGGCCTCGCTCGACAAGGACAGAGCATATTATAGCAGGAGTTTGCCTCGAGATACGCAGACTGAAAGTCTGCGGCAAAGCCACGCGGGCTAACACACGAACAGAGAGCGAGAAGGAAAGAGAGAGGAAGGCAAAGAAAAATACTTGAAAGCACTCCAGGGGAAGCCGGCTTGAGCCGACGAAAATCCTAACGAAGCAATGCAAACACACACACACAGACACATACACCCATCCACCAGCAACGTGGAGAAGTAGTCTCCTATAGGTAGAGCATCTGCTAAATGGAGCACCGTCCACGCTACAGCCAAGTCCGATTACACTGATTAGTCAGGAGTGTCCGAAATCTCCTGCGGTAAAGTCCACGTAGATAGAATCTTGAAGCGTGTCCAAAATCACCGAAGCAAGAAGCAACACTTCTCTAAATCGGGATCACACGTCTGCTCGGATGATGACTGAACCCTCGTTTCATGACTGACTGACTGCCTCATCAGCACCACTGCTTTATTTGCAGCCGCGAATCAAACTCCATTTAATACATATAGACAAACGCGTCAACTTCATTGAGCAAATACTTGGTGTCATTCCGAGCGTCCTAGTAATTAATCGATAGAGAGATCTCCGGATAACGATAGAGGATCAAATCCATTACAGAGGTGTTCGGTCGAATTGGTCGGCGTTAACGTCGCGGAGGTATCAGGATCTACAGGAACAAGGCACTGCAATTCGAGGATCGTCCCAAAGGCCGAATGAGACAGGGAATCCAATGTTGCGTCACATTCTTTTGTCAAAGCGCATTACCGAGCGAGAAAGAGGGAGCGGCACGATGGAGAGCTAGCGCACCGGATGGCAACGGGCAGCTCTGTGAAAATTTCACACGATCGTGCACTCGGTGTCCATTACGAATCCGCCCGGATGGACAATAGAGTGCTGTCAGGGAGCGAGATGCACAGCCTGCCTTCAGCAACCTCGCCGGAATGGAGGAATGTCCACTAGGCTATCAACCCCAATGAAAATGCCATTTGCTTCTTCTCTATCTTGAAAGACGAATCCCCGATGATTACTTCCCTCGCTGGATGCATCGAGCAATCGTTAAATCGATTTAGAGCAATATCCATTTGTTTGATAGTTGTCAGCGCAAGAAAGCTTAAACATGGCAGATCCCAGACAAACAGGAAATATCTGAACATCGGTGGATCGTAGAGGGGATCGCAATAACTGGAAGAAAGTTCCTTGGTGAAGCGTCACCGATATTTCCATTCCTGGATCAGGGATTTCCTAGGAGGGATGGCCTGCATCGCGAGAGTTGTCGGGCATTTGTTCCCCCGTCGAAATGTGCCCTCGATGTATTCAAAGTAAAGCAAGGTAAATAATGTCTGTCAAAGCTTTACCGTTAACATCCGCTGGTGGTTGACTGTGCGCGGATGAGCGGAGGAGCGACAGGGTGGAATAAAGTGGCGTCGAGCAGTGTGAAAATTTCACGCATTCACATAGTACGCGCAGGGGGTGCGACTGCTTTGAATACGATGCGATGAATAATAAGGCAGTGCACTCGGCTTCCTATCGATCGGATCCTGTCGCGGTATCTCAACGATAAGCTCCATAAAAATGCAATAAGGGACGACATTGGTACACGGCGCGAGACACGTGTCTCTTCCTTTCCGCAGTTTGCGACATTGTAGACGTCGGGAAACATTCCCGAGCGGAAGCGAGTGCGCTTGCTGGCTCGCTCGCTTCGCTGCCGGGGATGCGGCAGGCTGTGGGATGCGAAAATTCTTGCGCTCGATGTGTCACTTCGTGGATAATGAGGATGCACCCACCCGCGCGACGAGTATACGCGTAAATTCCCATAGTAGCCGGAGCACAGAGCACTGTGGGAGAAAGGCAGCGATAAAACACGGTGAGTGCGAGCGGTAAGTGCAAGCAAGAGTCGACGTATAACCAGCGAGTTAAGAAACGACATAAAACGCTTTCCGGACAATCAAGCGAGATATCAGGCGATAAGCTTCACTATCCTGAAATCAGGTTGCCGTTTATAGAGCGACATTTCTCGACGTGCACCGGCTGCCAGAGCCACCAGAGTGGAATGCGTGCCGCGATTATATTTGACGCTAAATTCCCCCTGCAGCCGTACACAAGGGACGTAAACGCTCTTATAATAATGAGAATCCATCGGAGTAGCACACGCCCCGTCCAAAGTGCGAGCCGTAATCTTCTGGTCTGCGTATCAACGTCGACGCTGATATTGGCAGTGTTGGTGAAGGTGCTTCGGGTGATAAAACGCGTCTCGACCGGAATGGGGCAAATGATAAAAATGCAGCGGCTCCCTACGGGTGCGGTTGCCAAAGAAACGTCGCCGAGCTGGCACATGCGGGAGAGCCGGCAGTGCATAAAGCAGAGCGCGCTACCAGACTCCCGTTGCTCGCCAATAAATTTTCAGTTGGTCAGCGAACTTTATGTACTACCGCTTGAAAGAAGTCCGGCGGAAGAAGAGAGGCTTCAAGTCCGAGTTAAAGTGTCGGGGCTCGCGAGTATCAACTAGCTGAACTAGTGTGTGTGTGTGTGTGTGTGTGTGTATGTATAAAAGAGCTAGCAAAAGTAGCACTGGCCCTGGCACGCGGCTCATAGCCCCAAGTCATTTCTCGAGCGGACGACACGCACGCTCTCTCACTGTTTTCACTTTTCCGAGAGTCCGTCCCTAGATCTTCCCACGACTGGCCGCCGTGCGAAGAAGAGCCGAGTCGACCCTGCCAGTGAAACGAACGAGTTGGCGAATTATAAAAATCCTATTGAAGAGGACTCCTCGGTCATTAGCTGTTGCCTCGGGGCAACGCGACAAGAGTTCCCTATTCGATGCTATCGTGGAAAAACTAGTTTCGCCAAGCGCAGTTCCAGTAGCAGCATAGCTAAATATGGCTTGCCGGGGGAGCAAAGAAACGCGTCCTAATAAACGTTATCGATGCTCGAACCACCAATTACAGCGACTTCTTCTCAGTGCTTTTTAACAGAACGATGCTTTTACATTGATGTTTAGACTGCATAGAAGTACTTCAGAGAAGTACTCGATCAGGACTGGAGCTTGCGGTCTGCCGTTCTGTGGAACTTTCACCGGTACAGAATAGTGCAATCAGACGCTCTTCCTTCCCTTCGTTCCTTCCTCTCTTGGAATCGTACACATCCCGGGGTGGTTTCTACAACATTTCTGAACTTGCAGAAGAAGCTCTGTTGCCACACGGTGCGAACATGCCTCGTTATTTGTTTCATGCGCGAAGCACAGAGTCTTGCAACTGGACTATCGAATATCCTTGGGGTATGTCCGGTGGATCTAACGTCCGCATAGTTCCACTCATCCTGCTCTATTTCTGCCACGGATGGATGATACAACGTGCTAAATGTCGACCGCGCAGCAGTATTACAGGAGCTTGTGAATATGCATTCAGAGTCGTAGAGTTGTACGCGAGAGTAGCCAAGTTGCTGCTGCTAGCTGGGATTAAGAAGTGGCTGTTGTCGATGCTAATGATACGAATGTAGCTAGGACTCGTATGTTTCACGAGTACCATGCTGAATGCTCAGCTAACGCGACAATTTAAGGAGTGCTCCTCCCTTCGCGGAAATTTCCAATGCAAAAAGCCCTTCAAGGCAAGAGTGTAAACCCCTTGGCTACAGAGCTTCAACCTCCCGGAAACACACCGGCCTGGTGAACCTCTGCCCTCAGATACATTCCGCAGTTGAAATGCCTAATATCCTTGAGGCATCCGCCTTTCAAGTGTTTGCCAAGTTTCCGTGGCTACTGACAAATAATGTGTTAATGCGAAACTTGGGCAAGTTACGTAGGTGTAAGTTCGCCTGGCCGATAGTGTCGCTCCCTCGGATCAAAGGTAGGATCGCGAGTGTCTGGACAATTAATGGCGAGTGATTATGAACCGGCGCACTACTGCCAGTGGCCCAGCCCGAGAGGCCGAGACTCGCATTAACCCAGCTTTATGAATACACTTCAGCACTAATTAGTTTACATCGGGCTGGTGCCGCTCACCGCTCGACCCGACCCCCATCTATTTAGCTAGCGCGTGAAGCAACTAATTGAACGTACACCTTCGACGCGTGATACGCCAAGGCTCAATTAGATTTTCTTTCACCGTTCGCTCGAGGTCTCCCCTTCATTCGTTATCGAATCCATCGCAACGCCGAGAGCATTGAGAGTGCGCCGACCAATCCGACTGGCTGGTCGACGCGCACCATGCCGCTCGCGTCCGCTTCTGCATGAAGCAAATGACCGTTGTTTGTAGAATTAATTAGGCTAGTAATTACCTGTTGGTAATTACCCGCGTATAAGTGTAAATTAACCAAGCACATTGCCCTTAATTTGCCACATGCAAATTGATTAACCCGGCCTTCCATCTAGTGCTCGGGCGTACCGCCTGAATTCGACAGTGGAAAAGGCCGTATCGCTTATATCGCGGCGGGAAAAAAAGCGAGGGATACCTGCTGCTCGCCTAGAGCGAGCGGCGGCGAGCAGCGGCGAGGGCGAGATAGCTGCCTCTTTCTCGCGCTCACACGCTGCTCACATCGATACGTCGAGAGAACCTACTTTCTAGCCGAGTTCTTGTTCCTTTTACGATACGTCGTGCAGATATGCCGTACAGCGGCATGACCGCTTCTACTGTGCGAGACCTGAGGGATCGATCGCCCGGCGCTGCTCGTATTGGCGCGTGCACTTGTACTCTTGCGCGAAAACGGCCTCCAATTAATTCTCTTGCCCTCGAGGCCTCTCGCTGCTGCTCTCCTATATTCTTTCCACCGGCAGCCCCTGTTATGTCTACCAGGCCGCCATACTCCTCGGGCTAACGTGAATTTTAGCCCGCTCCCAAATCTCAGGCGATAATCACGTGCTGCCGAGAATGAAGCTCGGCCTATCTCGCCGGATAAATCAGGATTCAAAGATCCGATGGGTGGATAGGTAAATCGTCAGGCGATTACCAGAGAAAGGGGTGCCGAAGGTACAGGGATGAGAGCAGACGGCGCGAGTAAATGCACACTGTCTCTTTCTACCCCGCTCCTTAGCACATCCTCTTCGGTAATCCTGATAAATCGACGTTTACTTACTGCCTGGGGAGAAGGATCCCCGTAGCACTTATCAACGAACATTATCTACAGAGCTCGTAGAGCTCACTGTAGCCGAGGACTGCGGACGTAGCGACGATTACTATTTGCGAGTGACGTCCTCCCGCTAGTCTGCCACCATGAAAAATGCCGACTGTGCGAGCGAGAGCGAGCGAGAGACAGCGAATAGAGAGCAAACTTCGGAGCTGCAATGGAATCCCTCTATAGTACACATACTGTGTAGCCTGCAGCACACCCCCGCGGGCGGAATTCTCGCGCGAGCTCCACTCTGTGGATGATAGCTCGGCATTAAATCCGCTGCAATCATTATGCGTGGAGTTTGTAAATGCGAATAATATCCCAAGGGAACTGGCGGCTCGGCAGTATGCGCGCGCGAATGCGAACGCGCATATGCATAAAGCTCGGGAATTTCGCTACAAACTCACCGGCGGTGCGTGCCGGGTACGCCGAATCACTGCTAATATCCGCCGCTAATTCATTCGTCATAATAAAGTATATTCCGAATGGTGACCTCGCAGGCTGAGAATTTATTTGCGCTTTTTCTCTTGACCCGTTGCAAAGGCCACTGGGAACGATACTTTCGTGAATTATAGACGACAAGCAAACAGTGGCCCCGGCAATAATTTCGAGTTCACCAGCCACCGAGGCATCAGTATGCCCGGGCAGTTTCGCAATTCACTGCCGGGGAAGGGGAAATGCGTGCCGCAAGTGCATTAAGTGAAAAAGGGCTGTGCGCTCGGGCTAAGAGACGCAGTCAAAGCCGCTGCTCGGAAGTATCTGATAAAGGAGGCCTGTTCGGAGTAAGCACGATTAATGCTTCCCCCGATTCCGCTGGTCCCAGTCATTCTCGGTGCACTGCCACCCTGCACCCTAAGAAGTTGCTGTGATCCGCGTGGTGGTGGTACACTTTAAAATTACCCAGGAGTCCCGGTCCCGCCGCGGTAGTTGCTGGCCTGATTAACGAGCTTTCTACGATATTAGGGCGAGGGGGCCTATTCGAAGCAATTGATCGATTTATTTGAGCGCGCTTGAGCACGCGAACCCCGATAAGACCGATGCTAAAGCTCCGATTGAGCCCCTTTCCACCTTCTTCCTCCCTCTTTCCTCCTTTAGCACTACCACCCCCACCCCTCCTTGATTTATGATCGGCGAGAATGCTGTGGGAAAACTCCCTTGAAATGGAAAGTGTGCTCGCCGAAAAGACGCTCGCACAATGCCAATCCTCCGAGAGGGAAATCGGGAGATCGTGAATTCAGCGCGATGCTGCCTGCTGCCTACCGCGCACTTTCCACGTTCCGCGCTACGGAGACGTGCGATTGACGCGATGGCCGTATTATGTCACTGCCAGCCGCACGCCCTCTGATAGCATTACTCCGGCTCTGTTATCAGCCCCACCAGCATAAGCTGCTCTCTCAGTAAGTCGACTACGCAACTACTTAACCTAATAATCTTCAAGTGTAAAACCAATGTTTGAACTGTATTATTTATTTCTGACGTGGATAAAGAAGAATTATAAGTGGAGATTTAAATTTAAATGTGGTTTCAAAGATTGTCGGGTGTAAGTTCTGCGGGTTTTACGTATGTACGCGTACAGAATACACGTGTTTCTTGTACATGTAAATCTCACGAGCAAGGTAATAGCTGCCGTTGGTAGAGAGAAGAGAGAGAGAGTTTCCCCTTCGCGAAATTATGTAAACATTATGTCTGGTGGTTCGACCGACTTTCCAACCGCAGAAGGACGACGACGTGCGGTTGAATATCGATGCTTCTTTAGTGGTGGCAGATTAATTAGGGGATATAATAGTTCCGCGTAGGGGCCCTGGCGAATTAGTATTGATGAGAGGAGGGGGGGGGGGTACGTGAAAGTGACATTGTCTACCCTCCTATCTCTATTTTGCACTTAATCAACGGCCCCAGCGAATGTTTAGTTTACTCCCACTATCAGCGGCGCGAATTACCTTTGTGTTTGCCTCGCTTCATCCAGTAGCTGTATCAGTTAACGAGGGCCGTGCAAGCCCCGAAATGCTTATCGGCCGTGATCGTCGATCTTGTCGGGCAAGCTCGTACATCTCAAGCGAACCGGCCTAGATAGACTAGCGATAGAGGGGACGTCATTGAACCTGTCTGCCACGATTAATGAAATTGAAAAGGCCGCAGTTTCTCACGGGAGAGAAACATCGTTCGGTGATTCGCTGGTCCACCGGTATTGGTAAGTCAGGAGAGATGATAATAGTCGCCGGAGGGGAAACTCATCGCAGTAGAGTAAGCCGGCTCATCACCATGTGATAGGCGCATTCAGTGGCCCGGCGACTCGCGGCGTAATTAATAATCGATACGTATGAACCCACCTCCGCGGCAGAGACTCGCCGTCCCACTGTTTTTGAACACTCACGGAAATTCCTCGTAAATGACTCGCGTTAAAGTTTATAGGCAGCGAGCCGATAACGCCGGGCGGGTACTGCTTTATCGCGCGAATGTTTCTATCGTTATAATAAACGCCCGGGAGGAGGCGGAGGGCCGAGCGCCGCGCCGCGCTGCGCCGCGCCGCCGTGCTCTGGCATTACCGCCCACTCGCCTGGCAATTTCCATTTCAGTATTCATGATCGTACATCAGAGATATTATATAGATACGGCGCGGCACGCGAGTGCATCGAGTCAATATTCTAAATCGCTGACACTTGCTAATTGCCGGCGAGTCCTGCCAGCACGAATTAGATTCGGCCGCTTGATGTTAATTGCGCCGATGGCCCAGTGCCTTCGATAGCCGGCTGTCCGTCGCTTTGATCGTTTGCCGATAGAAACTAGCGCGGCCGAGTGTGATTAGAGCTTCGTGGAGCGAGAGCGCGCATCTCGCCATTAGAATTACTCGTCGGCCTCACGCGCACGAGAGTGTCATACTTCTGGTGGATCGCGAGATTTCCGAAAATGCCATTGGTTAGCAAATGCGAGTGTCCGTGCTCCTGATGGAACTAGATGTTGAAGTGGGCGGGTAGAGAGCGGCCGAACTACGCAACGCGCGCGCGCGCCTCCCTGCTATTTTACATGCCGTATTTGCCGGTTCGTTATTTATGCAAACCGCCGGAATATACGATGAGAAAATGTATGCTTATGCAAATGTCACCGACAAACATTGACTTATGTGTCGAGGCCAGTCTTAACCTTTAACCACCTTGTTGCACACGATTGCACCCACCACCAGCATCCGTCCATTCGCCGGCTCTCTTGCTTCACGGTCCAAATGAAATCGTGTACACTGCTGAAACGGGTCGCAGGAATGTGCCTCAAGTGTCACTTGATTTTTGCTGGCATGTGCCGGATTAAAGTCCCCTTGATTGTCGGCCAGACTTTTAATTGCGACGTATGAAAACGCATTGCGATAAGTGGGCCACTCTGACCGCTTGGGATCCTCGGCACTGGCAAAAGCTGACTTTTACTTGGGATTATCGCCTCGGCGCTATCCGTACATGCCGGGTTCATCGCATGCACTCTGTTACAATGCGAGCACTGCGAAGAGAGTAGATAGGGGAGAAAGTTCTTACGTGGGGAGTACTCTCGCGACTAACTCACAATTAGTGTCTTCTAATGACGATGGTTTAGAGAGCACTGCGCTGCTAGTAGTACTACTTTGCTTACCTCTATCCGCGCAGAAGCCCCAGTTCCAAAGAGACTTCGCTCTCCTGCTCTCTCTCTTCCTGCCTCTCTCGGCGCGCAATTACTTCGCCGCGTAAACAGCACTAATTTATTCGATTAGGCGAGTTCCCTGCTTGCCACCGGTCGAGCACAGTAATCCGGCTATAATGCAAGCTCGAGCGGGGCAAAAGAATCATACCAACCCATTCGGGGAATATTTGCTTGCCACGGTTTCGGCTGCAATGTGGGGCTCGAAATACCAAGCCGCAAAGAGCGCAAGTTCGCTCATTATCGCGGCCGCCCGCTGTGAGTGCGGCGTGCATCAGTGGACACACAGTGTGCAAAAATCTTTGGAGCCTCTGTCGTCAGTGTTAATTAAAATAATGCTTACGAGATAATTAATCTGCGGCCGGGCAAAGTGATGGACGAGGCCGTTAGTAGCGGGAGCCTGGCGTGGACGCGTCCCCGGAATGAAGATATAACACGGCGCCACCGCGAACGCACACGCTACTCGCAAATTAATCGATTACAATTAATTGTTTACAGTCGAGTTGGCCGCGAGCTGGCCAAGGCTCGACGGCCAGCGCGAGTGATAAAACTTTTTACGCGTCATGAACTGAAGCTAGCGGTGGGTAAGAGTTGAAGAGGGAGAAAGAAAGCTCTTTCACTAACGAACTTAACCCGGGGGCTAAACTCACATTCAGTTAACCGCTGAAAATTGTAGTACGCCGCGGGTTAATGAACATTAGTGGAAGAAGAGTGAAGCGGCCGAGCGGTGTTACGAACGGAAGACCAATGACGCGCGCACTTGCCGTCTGGTTAACTAATTAAGGCTGCACTGACCTTAGCTATGACGTTAATTCGTGTTAATCCGAATTACCGTCAGGCGAGCACGGTTTTCACTCCGCTTTTTAATTAAGGTCGCTTCTTTTTCGTTGAGAGGTTTCTGCGAGGAAAATTCATCTCGCCCTCGTTGTGGTCCAGCCTTTTCAAGCGGCTGGTATTAATATTCAATATTATGCTTTAGTAGACTGCTTTATTATTCAAGTGCTACTTATGGTTTCGCGCAAGATTGACAAGTTCACTCGCTTACTGTCTGAGTTGCGGTCAGTGAACGAGATCTGCCGAAAACGCGCCCGGGCGACCACCGCTTCTCGGAAGTTTCCCCGAGGGTTGAATCCAGTTGTGAGGTGCTGTTGTTACCTTGTAGGGACGCTCGTAAAATGAGATCATATCCGCTGGCTCCTGCCACTTTAATGTATATCGCATGCTGTATACGACCTGTCGCTCTTTTGCCAACGCTTTTCCTTCATCAATCTTCCATTGTGACTTATTCCATTGTCGAGAACTAATCCCTGCTGTCCCGCTCGCAGAGGGATATCGAGTTATCCCGGTCGTCGCTATTGTACCGCCGCTAAACCCATTAAAATTGACACTACAAACCTGTCGAAGCTAGTCCCACCCCCGCAGCGGACCAAAAATTAATTTCATTTCATTTGCGTGGAACCACCTGTTACTCGGATGCCCGACGTTCAAACGGCTTTCTTACGTATGCATAAAATAACTTGTTTCGAGGGTGCTGAACTGCGAAGCGTTCACTTTTCACGATATCTAAATTAACCCTTCCCAGCGCACCTCACGTCCGGATAAACATTCACTGCCTACCTCTCACTCCCTCGCGTTACACCTCTGTTATGTCCTTTATCTGCCTGCCTCTGCTCGGCGAACAACTTTCCGCTCCGGCACTGACATCGTTATTAGAGATTAGATCAAAGAGGGCGCGGGCTGCTTTTTTCCGTAAAATGGATCGTGCCAACAGATCGGCGCGGCGCCCCGTCTCCGCTATTCCTGCCATCGTCTACTTTAATACCGCGGATACTTTAATACCAGCAGGGCGATACGCCTCGTTTCAGAAGTGCTCCCGTTTCTTTATAAGACGGTGGTATATACGGGCGGGGGTCGACTTTGTCCGCCGACTTTACCGGGCGATCCGCCACTGGCCTGATTTATCGGGCCAAATTCCACGCTGCTCGTCCCGAAATCCCGGGCAATAGCAATCCGTGGAATCGGCAAGAAGAAACGGACGACGCGACGGCTCTACGTAGGTGTGTGGCTCGATGGGAGAGGAGGGATTTCGGAGATGGGGGCAGAGTGCCAGAATCTACGCGGCCGACGGTATCAACAACCACAGCGACAAATTACAGAGAGCCCTTGGCGCTCCCAGTCTCCTCCTGCTTGCCCGAGCCGCCCTAGGGAGGCTAATTGTAAATTACAAAGATATATTGCCGAGAGGGCAGAGTTACCCTGGAAGCGAGAACTCACGTTTAAACTATCCATTTAAACTACTGGCTTGACGAGAGAGCGAGGAGGCACATTCGAGCGGGCCGAATATCTGGCGCTCTCTCGGGCGACAAGGTGAGACAGCTTCTCCACTGAGAGAGGGACTATTCCAGGACTGGTTTCTCTCGGGTGTTCGTGTTAAGAGAGGGCAAGGAGTGGAAAGTGTGAGAGGAGCGGAAAGTAAATTATGTGGATCGACTTTGTTCGATGACTTTCGGCTCGCCGTCGACGCCTTGATTTATTGCATTACCGGCGACGCTGACACTTACACTAGGTCGGGCTCCCCGCTTCGAGCAAGGCAACGGCGAATTTTATTTACTTTTAGCGAATCGATCGGCCGCGGCTGCTCGAGAGGAACGAGCAGGGCGAGGACCAAGGAGAGGGTAGAGCTTCCCTGCAGGCCCGGGATGGAAGCGAACCTAGAATCTAGCCAACATCCAACCCGAGAACGACCTTTCCTTTCTCTTCTGTTATACATATCATCGTCTACTTCCTCCCTAACTGCAAATTTACGCCGACAAATCAGCCTGAACGCTTCGCTGCTGCCCTGAGAGACGTGGTATTACCCTGGTATAATGCTCGCTTGAGCTCTCGCGATATAGCAATGACGTTGCTTTAAACTGGTCGCCGGCCCAATACTCGTACAAGTTGTAATCACCTGCTACTCGCTCCAACACACTGCCAAGCTTTCGTACACAATTTTTCCCGATGACGGTGTACCGTTCTCATTTCCGAATAACCTGAATTCCGAGGCTCGGCGGACACGATAAAATATCCGTATTTGAGTCGTGGTCTCATGGATTTGGAGAGAAACATTTCTGAGCAAGGTGGCGAATAGTTAGGATCAACGACACGCCTCGATCGGCGTTCGCTCCGAATCCAAGTGAATTCGGGTTACCAGGCAGCCTGGCAGAGGCAGGCGGAAGCTGCAGAGCGCGCAGAGTATGTATAAGTGTGGAGAATAGGACCGAGCTTGGGAGGGAACCCTTGAAACCGCGCGGATTTTCACAGCTAACCAAACGCGCATTCACCTGACGTGCCTCAATAGCCTGAATCTCGCATTACTCTCGCACTACCTTCTCAATGGAGCCTCGAGCTATCACCTTGATTCCCAGTTCATTCGTGCACCGACGATGCTCCCGCGTTGCGTTTATCGCACGTCGACCAGTAACACTGGCACGTACACTGTCATCCCGACCGACTGAAACCGATCCACCGATGACGAAACCTTCCTAACGATCACGGATTTTCGCTGAAATATCATTCCAGTGGTAGCCGTGCCTTTGGTGGTAGCAGGCATGCCTGCCACTATCCAAATGATGCACTGCAGTAACGCAAGAATTCCAGTTCGTAGCTGTCAGGCTTCATCGAATAATTGCATCGTCCGCGTGGTATTTGGCGGTGGTAGTGTACTTGTTTTTACTGGGGAAATCAGCCACTGTGACAAGTTGCTGAGCTTGGAAAAATCTATTCGGCAAATAAGAGACTGCGGACGAGAAATTGCGGCAATCTGGCGAGACCTCGAACGGTCAGGCTTGTGGCGTGGGCGGCTTTCAGTAGTATAGGTCAGCCACCGGTCGGACGGGCGTGCAGCAACAGTAAGCGGCCGGCGATTATTTCTGAGAATCGGGTCAAAGTTGCAGAAAATATAACGCGACGAAGCACCGTCGCTTTTTTCCCCCTCTTTTCCTCTCATCCGAGAGAACTATTGCGACGAGTTGCAATTTCATTCCATCGTGCACTATTATACTTTAGTGGCGCGCTCAAGCCACCATGAGTTCTACTGGAAAATAAGAAGTCTGCCGCGCGGCATTCTATTCGCAATTACGAACGCGCTATTTTCTCTGGTTTCCCTCCATCCTTAGAAATATCTGCGAAACTATTTCGGGTGGTGCAGCCACGGACGCAGGATGTCCCCGTGAAATTCGAGGGAAAATGGGGGAGGAAGGTGCATTCACCCCAGCGAAGCTTGAGAACGGTAAGAAGCTCTTGTTAGCCGTCGAAACGTCGAAGTAATGCGCATTGTTTTGGTGGCTTTTTTTCTGTCCTCCTCATTTTCGTGAAAAGAGAGCCCTGCTTACAATGTCGAGCCACCGACAGAATCGAAAATAACTCGGCGTATACTGGTACTTCCCTTGAAGTTTACTGAATTTGCAGCGGCCAGCGTAAATCGTTTACTACGCCATGCATCCCTTATTAGAACGGCTTTCACTACGACGGACAATTGCGACTTGTTCCACGATGTACAACAATGGTGCTACTCCCTCCTCTCCGCCTCCTTCCCTCCCTTTCGCTCCACCCGGAGGGAAAAATGTCCAAGCTCGCGAACGAGGAAAATATATTACCGTAGTCGAAAAATCATTGTTCATAGCCTGCGCGGGAGCTAACAAATCTATCAGTTCACATACTGCAGCCTCAGGCGACTTGAATAGAAGTGTTGCCTAGCAGTCCATTTCATACCTCTCCACTTTCCATCAACAGCAGAATTCGAATTGTTCGAGCGCTAGTTTCACAAATGTTGATTGATCTAATACGCTAACATAAATCTCGATAATGACTTTCTGTAAATTGACAATATTTCTACTATTACAACTTTCCACTGCTTCCAACAGTACGTATGATGGAGGGAAACGCTCTTTATACTAGAGACAAAGACACTCGTCGATACAACTGCCGAACCAGAGAATTGGGTTATTTCTATTTTGCTCCGGTAATAATTCTAGTAGTGTGTAGCGCGCGTTTGACTATGTAGGTAGTTTCACGTCGTCACAATTAAAAGGGAAGATTATGAAATACAGTGGGGTTCTTGGTTCGCAGCGAGCCGTGGAACGAGCACAGTGTCTCGCAACGGGCTTCCGTGACCCGCAAAGCTTCTCTAACGAAGGAACCGCACTACGGTTACATCTTCTTTGATAGCCCGTCCTTCGCACTCGGTTTGTTCCAGGGATGCTGCATCGCCGAAAAGCCGGTCGTGGTAAGCCAATTAAAATATACGCTTGGCCTATGTGGAATCAGGTCACGAGGATTTCGAGCATTACGCGAGTGGCCCAACGTGCTGAGGTCGCATTGACGCTTGTTAGTCGAATCAGCAGGAATCGAGTAAACACCGCCCGGGAGTTCAATCACCTCCGTTTACATTTCTTTTCAAAGTTCTCGTCCACTACTCCGAGTGCAAATATTCTCCTGAACGTGAACTCCACTGGAGCATGTGAAATAGGAAGCGTAATAATCCAACATTGGCTAAGTTGCTTTTAAACGATGCGATGATACCGTTGGGAATAGAAGCTTACGAGAGCCGGTCAGCGGATTCTATCACGCTCCGGAGGATCGTGAAAAGAGTTCGATTAGCTACACGCATGGTATAATCCTTTGAATGGGCGCGTAGGTTCGATAGAGAGCATATGAGTGCGAGAGTGAGCGAGAGGGAGAGAAGGGGCTAGTAGGTAATCCTGGCAATTCGAAAAAGTGTGGAATTTCTACTGGCCAGCCCTGCTAGCGTCGGAAGAGCGCGAGTGCTGGTCGCGCGGGTTCGTTATCGAAGTTATAAAACGCTCGGGATCTCCAAGTTTCCTCGTCCTATTAGGTCGAATTAACCCTCCGCGGAGAATCTTAAGGCTCTGATTGCCTCAAGTTCGCGCGCGCCAGCGCTCCTACGTGGAAGTTGGCACTCGCCTTTGGATTTCCATTTTGCCGGAATCGCAGAGCTGGGCTTCGTCAGGCGCCTCGGGAACTGGACGACCTTGTTCTCTCGGGTCGCAGCCGCCGGTTCACCGGGAGAACGACGAACTGATGGATCGATCTGGATCACCCGAGCAACTCGGATAAAGTGCGCTCCGACGATACGTGCCTAGAGAATTTCGCGCCGATAAACGTCCACTTCGCTGAAAGGATGACCCCGATTTCGTAGCCGGGGCGTAGCTTGTAAGTAAAGCGGCACAAAGGAAGTGCTGCCTCCACGTAGACTTCTCGCGTGTGTTCATCCATCCCCAAAGAGCGTGCTCTCGCGTTCCGGGAGTTGGCCCGACTTAAGCCTGCTTTCGACAAATCCTTTTCCTCGTTAATTATGTGGCTCGCATTAACGGAGCCATTAATCAACTCTACGACGATCCTAGACGCGCACGGCGGCGCATTCAAGTGCCTCCAGACTAGCGCAAACAGGCAAACTGGCTAGCTAGCAGCAGCTAGCTTAGCTCGCGCGTTTCCATATCGACCGCGAATTTCTTCCCTCTCACTCTATCAGCCATTCTCTCTGTGTCGAGGGGTAATGGCATTAAATTCCCTCGCGCGCCATTTAATTCTCGCCTATCTAGCGCGCCTATTCGTGAAATCGATACTCTAACGATGCGCGCCTTACATTTATCTCCGGCTCTCGCGCTAGATAGTTTCGTCCCCCGGCCACCCTCTCCGCGCCGCTCGTTCTCTCATCTCCCAGTGAAATTGCCGAAAACCCTTTCGGCCGTACGTCGCGGCTCGTGTCACGTATATCGCACGACAAGCGTGGAATATTGATCCCCTGAATATTTTAAGGTGGCTCGCGCGACACACGCAGCCATACACTACCTACACACTGACGTGCATGGTCCAAGCGTGCTGCATTGCGCGGGCCTACCTACATCTATGTATCTGAACCCACGCTCTCTCCTACTCATGGATTATTCCAGCCTTCTGCACCGGAGAGAGCGAGAGTAAAGTATCAGGAGCGCGCTTCTCCATCGAGCTCGCATACCCGTGCCATGCTCAAACATCTACGGAGCTCGCTCGCTCTCCACCCAATCGACACGTGCACCGGGAGCAGCGCGACTTTTCCACCGCCAACAACGAATGGCCAACACCACAGACCTTCTGTCTCTGTCTACTTGTGTAAGAGAGAACGTTATCCGAGCAATCGGCAAAAGTAGCCCTTACGTTAGTGGTTCCATATCGTTTACCACCTCGGTCACGAGCCCGATAGCGTGACAGGGAAACGGTCGCTCGTTACTTCTGCCTTTTTTGATCCTCCAAACTGATAAAAAGCTTCTCGTGATTGACTCACCTCGCGAGGAAGGACTGCCTACTGCTTTTACTCCCAAGCTCCATTGGCTGCCGCGGATGAGGAGCTCGGCGCATCTTCGGCCTGGCCAAATCACTGTTAAAATCCATGAGGTTGATGAGCAGAGAAATCCGAGCGTCTTCGATGGACACACAGGTTGCGCGCACTATGTCGACATGCTCTCTCTCTTTCTCTCCCTCTCGCTCTCTTTCTCTCCCTCGCTCTCTCTCTCTCACGCAACACTGCTTCGTGGCGGGTTGTCTGGGTTTGCAAGCACTGTAATAATGTATAATCCAGGCTAGAGTAACGAAGATGGCTAGAGGTGGTTGAGGCCTTCGCGGTCGAAGTAGCCAAGTGGTACACGGGAACTGTCACACGTGCTACGGGACACGGTTCACTTGGAATCACACACTATCGGGAAGGCGGTTTCACCGTTTATATTGGCTACTGATGTGTAGGGCCGCCGTGTATTCGAACTATCACTGGTTATAGGGTGGAAAGCGATTGGAACCGGCTGCTGGGACCGGCGGCCTCTCTCGTGCTCGACCTCGTCCTCGTCGGTGCGCTCACGCGGACGACATGGTCCCGGAGTCGAGCGGCACTGTGCGGAGGAGATACGGGGGGCCACCACGTCGTCAGGAGGTCAGAATAGGGAAGTCGTCGAGCGGCTGACCTCTCGACGCTGCTTGTCCGCCACCGTGCACCATCACGACATCCGGCTGACACAGCGGGTGCACTCGCGCGCACGCACGCGGCTCCGTTCGAGGCGCGCCGACAACTGCACCCTACAAATCTCGGCTCTTCCAACGGACGGAGACAGGGGAATGCACCCTTGAACGAAGCGCGTGACCGCGGCAATAAAACTGTTCACCAACTGTCAAATGTCACCGAGGAAAACCAGCACGATCTCGATGTGAGAAAGAGTGATCCAAATATCCTTTGGGGTAAAGTATGTTTGCCGTAGCCGCTGTTTTTACGGTCGACGGCGAGCGGTTCGGTCCTCTCGGTTGCTTTTTCTTCAGGGTATCACGGCGCGACCGACATCCAACTCGGGCGAGTGCTCCTACCAAACTGGCGACGGCTTCTCCGCGGAGCGTACTCCCATCCCCACCACACGGCGATGCCCCACTATCGCGTGCAGAGGGTACACGCGCCCCTTACCCCCTCCTTTCTAATAGGCACGCACCGAGCTACCCGGAGCGTGACACACGCTCACGCTTCTGGTGGGGGCTACGGTCGCGTGGCGAGCTGCCCCCGCGGTGGGAGAACCGAGAGCACCGTCGCGTCCTCCTCTGCCCTTCCACCCCCGCGCCACACCACCCAGCCCTCGCCGTTCCTTCCGCCCAGAGCGAAAGGGACCGAGATACGCGTCTCCGTCTTGGCGCATGCGGTTTGCCCCGCTCCAAGAATGAATCCTCGTGAAAATGTACGCTAAGTACGTACGTGCGAACGTATACGCAAGGGATAACGAAGGCCGCGGATGCAGGAACTTCCGATCGCCCTATAACAGACGATGACACTCTCACCCTTCCAACCCCTCTCACACTCTCTCTCTCTCTCTCTCCAACTACCCTTGTGGGGGTGTACGCAGCTGCTCCACAGGATCGCGCCAAGGCTAATCCAACCGTACGCCCGTTAATGCATACCGCTAGCTTTTGAATCAGTCAGCCCCCTTCGAAGAGGGTGCACCGGCACCCAGCCGGCCGCCCTACTGAATGTCGATTGCCATATACCAAACGGGAATCACTTATCGCTGTCTATTGGAGTGTGGTCTGCGCGAAATCGCGATTGCAATTGCTCACGGAGAGAAAGCGGTATTAAACTGCTTGAGATATTGTCGATTAATGGAAATTCCGAGTGGCTAAGGCGAGATCGTTTCAGGTGCGCAGACCGGAGATCGAGTCGTCGAGCAAGTTACTGGAACGCATAGCATGCCACTCGACGAAGGGTTCGGGAGCGTAGAGCAATGTCGGGCATACTGCCATGGGGGATTGACTTACGATGCCGTATAATTTCACGATATCCTGGACGCGCTGCGTTTTTAAAGGCTTGGCTTGTTTTCCCCCGATGGGTAAACATTTGCCATCCTCAAATATTTACCCACGTTTGCAGCAGAGATACTCTCGTCGGCCCTGGCTCCTGCTCGAGCTGCGAATCGGTGCATCAGCCACGAAGTTGCCCGTTTAAATTTTTGACTAGCCTCGAAATTGTTTTCGCGGCCCCGTATAAATCTGAGAAGGTAGCTCGGCTCCGCGGCGAGCAAGTATTCTTCTCTGGATGGATCTGTTACGGGATTTCGGGAGGAATGAAAGCATCCGGGCACGTATGGTGCGAACGAGAGGCCGTCATAGGGAGCTGCCGTCAGTGATAACGAGAGACACGTCGGAGTTACACGCCGCCTACGGGGAATATCGTATTCGCAATCCGGCGTCCGACTCGTTGGATATTTAAAATTCATACGCGACCCTGGAGAGCAAGTACGTTTGACTTTGAACCACTACTATCCTCGAACAAATCTCGTAGGACTGAAGTATAGCCTGCTTCACCAGTTGTATTTCTTTGTGCTTTAAATTCTCTTACAGCCATCCCGCAATTCTGTCGGGAGCAAGAGGGGCGGGAAAGGCAGAAAGATAGAGAATAGCCGACAAGAGAAAAGTTGCAGGGACGCCAAGGACATACGGCTTTCGGGAGGATATTAAAAATGACCGTGGAACGTGAAACCCGAGAATGATAAAGAGGGACGATGTAGCACCAGCATCTGTGGTGAAATTAACGGGAGACCATTGCTGCTAGCCGGGGTTACGTGCTCCTCGCAGAAAATGCTACTTGGTGATAGGAAAAACGAGTGCTTGAATGTTTCACAACTATTTCTGGAAAACTGGAAGTGGAAGAACATTGCGAATTACATGGCAACCGCGTCTGCTTACTGCTCAGTAGGATTTCAGTGGTATCCAGGAGAGATAGGGCCAACGATTCCAAACGGAGCTGATGTTTGATTAGGAATCTGGAAACTGGAAGCTAAATAGTAGAAGCTATATCTTAGAGTCGCACGGCTTTCTCGGCGCTGAGTACGCAATACGAGGAGCCGGAGAGCTCACTCGGGAGAATGTTAATCCGTAATGATGCACTCAGCCGGTGAATCTCTTAAGTTTGTACCCTGCTATGAAGATAAGGAGGTGCAGTGCTGACACGCGCGTCGCGCGACGATGAAGATCGTGTAGCAGGGCGAAAGCAAACTGCCGGCACGGGGGAGAATAAATATCTGGGAAACGAACGGGAAACTTTCTTTTTTTCTACTCTTGGAAAGTGCTTGGCTGAAACGAAGATGAGGACGAGAACGAACATCTGCGAGAGGTTGAATTCTGTCGAACAATGTAAAATGGATGGTGTTTCGCCCAGGCGGATGTATGCATATTCTAAAATGCCGTCGCTAGGAAACATTTTCAGTGCATGGTCAATAGCCGCGGTGTAGTTCGGCAAACATCACGTTCGAAGCTGGATGAAACGCACGCGACATTTTTTTTTACGACAGGGATTAAATTTTGATTTTTTTAGAGGGAATGCCAGCGCCGCGGGCGCGCCTGTGCGTCCCACCTCCCACCGGATCGTCAAACTGTATGAAATAACTGGGACCAGGAGAGAAGGAGCCTCAGCCGTTCGCCGAAGCGTATCCTTCCCTTCTTTTGCATGAATGGTGAGAATCGCCAGACCTCGGAGAAACGAGGGAGAGCTTTCCCAGCACAAGATTAGTCGTCCGCCCTCAGACGTCAGATTAAGTGCCATCGTCGTGGCCTAATTGATTTTGTAATGTGCTGTAACAATCGATTTATCCGTCAGCTTGAAGTACCCGGGCTCGCCAAGTATGCGAGCGAGTTTGCGTCTTCAATCCTAAAAATGATTGCTCCATCCGATCACGATTTCACGGCTGGTGGGGTCGATGAAGCGCATGGAACGCCAAGTAATTACCCGAAAGTAACGACGTCGGGAAGCGTCGTACTAACCGAGTCACTGTTACCGTAATAGGGATGTGGCTCCTTTTAATCTTGGTTAATGCCCGTTCGAAAAGTCACCCCCAGGGCGATGCGAGACGCCGGGAAAGCTCGAGTTAACGGAGTGCTAAAATGCAGACGCGAGCTCTGCCATCCGCTCCCCCCCATTCTAGGAATGACTTGCTGCTGCAAACATCGGGGCACTTCGTTCCTCTCTGTCGCTGGCATTTCTTCCCCCGGCACATTGAATCCGAAAGAAATACACCCGATAGCTTGCCGAAGGATTTTAAGTGACGCCCTTGTTTTCCTCGGGGAGTTATATTTTCTTTTAAAATACATTGCATTTAGCCGACTCGTCCAGCGTCTTCGTTCCCGCTACAGAATTTCACGAATGCCGAGCGGCTTTCGGTTTTACACTGAGCCCGATCCGATGCCGTTGACATCTTTATGCTTACCACGAGCTTTAAATTTACCGTTCTCTTGCTCTAGCCACGATCCCCCAATATATCTACTACTTCATACTATTTTCTTAAAAAACACGCGTTGTAGTTCCACGCGCCACATTGGAAACATTTTGTCAATCGGTGGACGGTGATGGCGTTGAGGTTGTTCGCAAGGGTGAAGGGTCCCACCCTCCATGTTAATTACCCGATTCGAACTCTCAATCCATCTTAGTATTTAAGGATTAAAAGTTTGCCACGTCCAGAGAGCATACTTCTTGCTCCATTAAGAGTGACATTTGGAGGAGCGGCAAAAAAGTCCGTCGTCCAAAAGAGAAATAGCAGGCTACTGCGTAAAGTAATCTGTCTTTCGCTCGGGGAAAGTCGCATACACCTTGGGGTGGCTGGATGAAATTTCTGTCGTATTTAAAGGGAGAGTCTCATGCGCTATTCTTTGTAGAACGGGTCGCGTGTAAGCGAGATTTAAAGGTACTTAGGGAAGAGATCCCTCTTCTGGAGAGGAAAGTAAATTTTTAAAGTCGGACAAATTCCAGGTCACGCCTCGGCATCGCTTCATTTGAAAAGCCGGCAGGAGCGAGAAAGAACGTGGCGAACGTGGTCAGAGGGGCACACTTGGACCGGATTTCGTCGGGCGTGGAGACGGGCGGGCGCGCGCGTCTCGAGATATAGCCGGGCCGCGACATATTTGCCTGGGGCATCCTAGGCAAAAACGTGCGCCACCGAAGTAGGAAATCGGGCCGGACATATTGCCACGGTGGCAGTGTGCCAGCAGCAGGCTCTACAAGGCGTCCGAACGTAAATTGAATCGGTAACCGGTAGAGAATAAATCCGAGAGATGTTTATGAGTATGGCGATCCCCGGGCACACCGGACCTTATCTCACGTTTCCTGTCTCGCTCTCCGAGAAGACGCCAGCCTCGATTTCTCACGCCGCCGGATTTCGAGAACGATATCGGCAATAACGCGCACCCCTAATGGATCCGTATCTCAGGATAGGAAAGCATCGGAGGGTAGTACGAGCCTCGGACAATACGTGATCCTAACGCGACAAGGTGGGAGCGGGAACCGGCGGGGGGGAGAGAGAAAGTGAATGAAATGTGGCTCAATTTCTGTCAGAAAATATATGGATCATCTCACTCGACAGCAAGCTCCGATGCATCGACTTAATCACACGCTGAATATGGCACATTCATCAAATAATTAGCACCGCTTTGATTGGTAGCATCAGTAGTTGAATATTCAATGCGATACTCGGCAATGATTTCCGTTACAAAAGGGAATTCAATACAGTGTTAAAATAATTAGATATACGGTTACCAGGTTCGGACTCGGGCGCAATTGCACTCTGTAGATTTTTAGTCAGTCTCAGAGTGAAATAGTCTCGTATTTGCGTTGGAGGTTTTTTCCTTTACTCGGCACGACAGTTTTTGCACGCTCGCAATCACCCGGCTACTCTGGAATGATTGCTTATAACGCAATGTAGACTCCAGCGACCGTTTCTCTTTAAAGAGCATCGCTTTACGTGTACCACTTTGTTAGTAACTAGTGGTAGATCGTTTTACGCATTGGCGCATTCGATGGTCGGTAGTCAACAGCCAGCTCATTACCGTAGCAGCGTAAAATCAATTGGGCGAGTGCACATTGAATAATTCTTGGCGTTCTCCCGATACGTTCAGGAACATCATAATATTAGGAGGGTAGTGAGGAGATCTCGAGCGTCTTGTTTTAATAGGCGGCGGCCACAGGTGCTCCTGTTAGTTGTGTTTTCAACATCGGAAATGCAGTATAGCCGAGAATATGAGAAAGTATGGGTATATCGAGCAAAAACAGGCAGAGATATTCTCTCTGCAGTTGGGGAAACAGTTAAACAGAATCCCCAATTATATTTGGACATTCAAAACATGAAATCGTTAGCAGAGAAGAATTTTCTCTCGTCGATTTGAATTATGAAAAGAAACCAGACACGCGTTTGCACTAAGAATATCCATAGGAAATGTTTTATTATAGTTGCGGGAACACACAACGTGTGGAAAAGTAGCGTGAGGTGGAGCGAGAACCAGTTAAAATACTTGCAGATGGGTTTTATTGAAATTAAAAGTTTCGGTCGAGTAGGAGGAACGAGCACGACCGGACGGCCGCCCGACGCGGAGGCGCGCCGCGCTGCGCCGCGCCGCCAGGAAAATGAAAAAAGCGGACTTGTTACAGAGGCGACCTTCAGATCTTCGTTTTTTCCGCTCGTGCCGGGCTCTGGCAATTGCAGACGCAACACTTTGATAAGTGCAACGCGAGCGCTTGCTCGCGGAAATACCTGCTCAACGAATTAGGGAAATGGTTTGCGAGCGGACTGGTGGCCGCGGTCGTCGCCGTATACACCGCAAGCACAGCCATGAAAAGAGGAAATGTATTCAATGGAATCGGCAAAGCGCTCTGGTAAAAAGCGTGCCTCGACTATTGTTCGAATCCAGGCGTATACAGCACGCCTTATCACGTTGAGAGAAGATACAATGTTTGACAGGGAGCAAAAAGCTCTCTTCTTCTCTTGGATTCCCCTGTAAAAAGCGAAACTAAGAGCATGTTATTGAAAGACGTTTCATTGACTACTCGGTTCAAAGAGTTTATTCGTTTCGCGTTGCTCGGCGATCGTGGCATGTTATGACGGTAAGAGTATCATGAGAATTATAAGGATACGACAGTGGAAGTCCGTGAGGAAGGCTGTGAAAACTAGCGGGACTGCAAGAAGCCCAAGTGCCACGGACGTTTTAAGCTTTTTCTCTTACACCGTCCTTCGGGCTGCTCACTCTTCTGCTCTGGCGTCGGCAGGCGCGCCCTTATTTTGCTGTTTGCTTCACTCCGCGCACCCCGGTGCCGTGGCGCGCTTTCAAAGAACTATCAATTTGTCGAATTATTGCGCTCAAAAGGGCCGCTCGCGTTCCTCTCGACTTTTATACGAACGCGCGACACCGCTTCCTTGCTTTACGCTTCCCGCGGGAGTCATTCCGCTATGGGAAAGAGCAGAAGGTACACGAATGTATATGCGAACGTGTCTTTATATCGACATATACAGACTCCGACCTCGGTACAAATATCAGCAGTTCAAACTACCTTTGCCAGGAATTCAGCTGGTTTTCATGGAGACCGCGCTTTTTAACACAATTGATTTTCAGTTTATCGCGCGAAAGGAAAAAGGTTGGGTCGTTGGCGGTTGTGACATGAGGTCACTATATGATCCTCTGTAATGGAATGTACGTGCGATCAGCCCTCCGCGCACCCCTTCACCGTGGTTATATTATTTCAGGGGAAACTGCGCGAGCATTATTCCTATCAGCTGTAACGTGGTTACGAAGCTTTGAACAATGATATGGGTTTACAGGCGGCTAGAACCAAACGCAATAAATAATGGATAATATGGCCAGCGGAACGGCCCCGCTAGCGATGATTTTCCAACGACCGAATTCCTCTGTCGGCTATCGGCAAACGGAAGGGAGAGCTTTTTCCTAAACGGGTCAAAATCTACGGGAGACTCGAAAACACGAGCAGATATTCAACTTCAACGATCCTGCAATAGCAGAGGGAATTTATCTGTTTACTGCGCTTGCGCATATTTGCCGGGCAAAAGCTTTTATCGGCCTTCGCGAGTGGCTTAGGATCATTGATGCACGCCACTCGAATAATTATACGCGGCACTACTGTAATCCGCCTCTCCAAAGCCAATTAGGTGTTTCTGAATTTATGCCGGCAGCGACCGAATATCGAGCGTGAGCCGGTCAGCGTCGAAAGGTAATCACACGAATTCCCTCTTGAATTTTAATTTAAGCGGAATTTGCACGATATGTGTTTCGCCCGGCCAAGTGGAATATGTAGAGGAAAAGATAGAACTTGGAAGAAGGAGAAAAAAAAGGGAGGAGCATGGATTCGCACAAATGCAAGCGGTGAGCTCGCGATCCTCTATTTAGAGCAGCGAACGATCGTTACTTGCCTATTTCCCTTAACGCCCTGGCCCGCGCTACATGTACCTAGGCCGGGCACTCCAAAGCGGATCATCTTCCCAGAAACTGAGAATAATTCTCTCACGTGATTATCGACAATAAGCGCTTATTGCGGCGAAATGGATGATGGCTAATTGCAAGTACGTTAACATTTGTTGCCGCTAAATGCCCGGGCATTCCCAATCCAGCGTGCTAACGGCGAATCGATCCTCACCGCCAAACGGCCTGTACATGGTACTTAGGACCACGAAAATGCTCCCGCGATAATTAAGCGACCAGAAAGACTAGTGCGTTTCGGAGATCGATGCTCGCATTGCTATCCAGGGTGAGTGGCATAAGCTGGACAATTATTTTACGAATAGACTTACATGAGAGCGAGTGGACGAAAGTTTGAGCTGGCATAAAAAGAAAGCTGGCGGACAGGAAGCGGATTGGCGTTATCGTTAAGGGCTGCGATAGGGTAGTTCCTAAGGCGGGGAGAAGCCCCGGGGGTTGTTCTCATCGGGGCAGTTAGGCCGAGCAGGCTCGCAGCGAGACTCGGGGAGTGGATTTGATAAATGCCGTGACATCACGAGAGCAATTATCCCTGCTACACTCTATTTGCAGTTCCCTTGCTCTTTTACCACCCCTCACTCGCTGAGGCCTCAGCCGCTTTACGCCACTCGGCGGCTCGCACGACGCCCTGCTACCACCATCAACATTCGCCGAATCAACGTTTTCTTCTTGCCAATTTCCACCGCACGCGCCCTCTTTTCTCTGTCGACCCCTTACTTCAAGCAGCGATTCCCTATTGAAGCACATGACCCAGCCCGGCTAAGTACTCCACTCCCTAAGACCACACTGCCGCTGTGACAGAAAGGGGCTTCGATTCCAAGCCGAACTTATAACTCGGCTTAACTCCGCTCGATAATTAAAACTCTCCTCAGGGATAAGGATTAGGTCCAAGAGGCGAAGAGTGGGGACCGATATGTTTCGTGGATTTCCATGCGGATCACTATGTAGTACGAGATAGTTTACGAGTCAGGATTAATTAACTCTCCGAGTGGGTTCTCTTTAAACTCGACCTCGCGCTTGTGAAGTCAGTAAATTTCAAATGAATTTGTTATTACATTCCGCAAACGGAAGCCGGCGAATACCTTTTTGGAGCAAAGGCCGTAACGCTGGATTTCAGTGGGCCAGAGAGTTGCAACAATTTCATTCTAAATGTCTGAAATTCAGCTAGTCAGCGGATAGCGCGGCCACCGAAAGTATTGCATTAGTCAGCTATCGCTGTAATTTTCTATTGGAAAAAATCACTATCGGAATACACGTATGCAAATTTCTGAAATTCGCTGCATCCCGTTGCGCGCGGGACAATGGTTCTTGCGTGCTGGCTGGTAATTATCCAAATTCAAAGGCACCTTTTTAAGCTTGCCAGACGACTACACGGAAAGAAAACACTCGACGCAAAAACAGTCGAGAACAATTTAGTTCTCCATTTTCACCCTTCAATAGCAAGCCCGAAGAGGATAATTTTTCAAATGAAATTATTTGAAAGAGCCCGCCGTAGTTAATGTAAGTTAGCAAGCAATTAGTAATGGAAGTTCTGACGTCTCCCGGGCGTTAAACAGTCGCGTTAGTAGACACTCTGATTACATGGCTCGCTTCTTTGTCACCAAGAGAACGGCGAGGCTCTGTCTTGCCAGCATTTTCATTGGTTCCAGTCCCGTTTCGAGCCAAGTGTTTCTCTCTCTCCTTAAGTTTTGCGCCAACCTCGTTACCCTCATTATGTAAAAGTTGTCAAGCGCAATCCTTTTCTATCATACCTTTTTCACGATTGGGAAATTGAGGTCATCGGAGTGGTGTCTGAAGGAACAACCCCCCGCCTCCCTCCCTCCCTCACTTACTTTGCCGTTCCCGCCTTAAAGACATTCTCCTTCCAAAGCGAGCCAACTTTTAAATGTCTTTCATCCCTTCGCGTCCCGCTTTCCCGAGAATTCTACTCTTCCTTAGCACGGCGGCGGCTATTTGTCGGAGAAGCAGTCCTCGAGTTATTGTAGCTCCTGGAGGCTGGCCGCGAGGTTAATTAATACGCGGCTGGCTTTGGAACCACGAACACAGTATCCATCAGGTGCGCTTTGCCCATAGTAAGAGGAAACCGATAGCCACGAGGTGGTCGCTTTGATCGAACGCGTACAAATCCCCGAGAAGCCATCGACACCGTTTGATTCGACACGCCTTTTTCAACAGTAATCGCTGTGCAAAATATTGAAGGGAAACAAGCGAGAGCGGCGGGACCAGTGTGGACTGGCCTTGCTTTCAAGAGCACGAGTTAAAGTAGGATCCGATTACACGAGTCATTTGCGGCCGGTCTCAGTATCGCCTGATGCCTGGAACGGTGCCTGCTTTAAACCGAGGCATTCCTATGCCAAGCCCGATCGAGGCCGTTTCCGAATATTATCATTCCCAACCTACCACCGCCGGCACCATTGTTCCTCGCGCTGCAACTACTCCGAGTGCAGTGAGTTGCGGAGTCAATTTGTCGGGGACGCATTTGCCGGGAATTACGCTCAACTCCGGAGTGAGCGCATGGCTTTCCCCATAGGTCCACGCCAGATTACACTGTATTATTATACAGGGTCGCTTGGACTGCGGTAACAGTCTCCCACCTCTATCTCTCACTTGCCCCTCATTCCCCCTACCCCTACCCTTGCATTTGATGAACTAAAGCCGAAGGAAAAGCGTGCCATGACTGTATAGGAATGAGAGGAAACTCGCAAAACGACCCAAACTCGACGCACATGGTCAATTTTAATTTCCTCGGTTTGATGTTGCCCCGTCGCTTGCTTGCTCGGCCTTTTCATGAACCCAGTTCTACCTTGAGAGCTTTTCTCTCGCTTTCTGTCTCTCCCACTCTTTGGTAGGCAGCCTGACCGCAGTCCGATCAAAGCCCGTGGATGGTCCCAGCGTTCTTTCGGTTCGATCGATAAAAATCAAAGGCATTGATCAACCAGCACCGCCACTGCACCGCATCCTATGAAATTCCCGGCAACTCGACAACGGTACCGCCCAGCCGAGCTTTATGCACTCCACGCTCGAAAGTAGGCTTGCGTTGCGTTTGCACGAGTGCTACAACCAGCTAGCCACAAGCTTGCCTTGCGAACTTTCCGGTAACTCTCTGACTCCTGACGCTCATACCAACTTCCTTTCAGCGAGTGCGTTTTATGACCGGAACCCTGTTACAGCCCTTATTTGTTTTTCACCGCACCGAAACAACTCGGAGTTTCGCCTGCGTCCTGTAATACTGATATGCGAGACACCGGATTATACCTTTGTCCTGTCACGAGAGTTTTGTGCCGCGTAGAACTTTCTATCCCCGGTCTACTTATAATTATCCTCGAATGAGCGACCAGACGAGTGGTACTCCAAATCGGTCATAGAATAACAAGCACGAAGGTGTAGAATAATTAATGGCCCGGCTGAGGCAGTTGGTTGCATGAAGTTCATGAAGACGATGATTGACGCTCGAAGTACCAGGTGCTCCTCACGAGGGACACGTGTTCTCTAGGAGGCTTGACTGATATCTGTATCATATGACAAGAGCTGAGTGTGAAGCGCCTGTTACGCCTAAGAGGGCTGTCGCTCCCCGTACGATTACGACATTACTAGGACACGGAACACGGGCTACGCTTTCGAGAAGCGGAAGCGAGGCTGTCGGGGGAAATCGGATCGGAGGATCGTTAGAAGGAATCGCGCGTGGAGAGTTCCTTGGTAAAAGGACGATCAGTCAAAATTTTCCTCGGTCCTCGTCGACGCCGACTGGATGCATACTTCCGAAACCGGGGAGCGAGAGGGTCGTTGAACCACTCGTCGCGCGGTCCAAAAATACGTATACGGGGGGGTTCAACTCGAGAATCTCACAACTCGGAGTCCTAACCAGCATGGGAGCGCAGACGGCGAGGGTTTCAAGGAGAAGGGAGGATGAACGGGAAGAAGGAGAGTGCGCCAAGGCTGCACAATACTGTTTGAAGATAGTCCGCGACAAACAGTGAGCCACAGCCGGATGGAAGAGAGACAGAAGGGCGAAAGATAGAGGGAGAGCGAAGTCGTGATGAATATATATCGCTATGGGACTCTTCCCTGAGCACGAATTACTCTCTCCGCGTCTATTCTTTCTATGCGGTTATTACCGTAGCCGAACTATTCTCGGACTAAGGGGAAACAGCAGGACTGAAGGAGAGAGTTCTCGCGCGAGGGAGGCAGACAGGAAAGGCGAAGAATGGCGTGGAAATTTTGAACGAAAAGGCGGTCCCCAATCGAAAATGAACGGAAGCACTCCTAGTTACCGGGATTCCCTCTTCCCATCCAATCAAATCGTTTTCTCTGTCGGAAGAAGGGTACCCACCGCAGACTACCCTGCTAATTAACGCGGTCCCGTATCACTGAGTACATGGATCGACTATGACTAATAAAATCCCTCTTCGATCGTTCGATATCTCTGCGAACAACCACTCTGCCACTTTCCAAGCCCACCAACCAAACTTGCCAGCGGCGACTCTTGTTCAAGTCAGCCCGCCGCTATACTTCGATAGGTATCTCGAGGGAGATCGATCTGCTATTTAAATATTTGTTCGTTGACGGAGCAGACGAGAATTCTGCGAGACACACCCTTGGACGTATATTCTTTCGTCGGTGGGAACGTAGTTCTCAAGTCAACTTGGGGAGTCGTTTCGTCGCTCACATCAGATGCACGTGATTTTACTCTTTGCCTCTCAAAGAGGAGCGTCGTGGTGGGTCGCGCAAAAAATTGTGATTTCCTCTATTCTGAGAGAATATCGAAGGATTCTCAGTATTTTTCGTAGCGCTCGTCTTCTCTGTTTTATTCTCCATTTACTGTTTCACTTATCGTTGGAAAATTATTAAATTCGCCTGATTGTACAACACCACGTTGCAGCCTTGATAAGGCGTTGCTATCGTGTTCTTTGCCGAAGAGTCTAGGTGGCACAAATATCGTGTTCCCAAGGGGAGAATTAAGTTTTCCGAAAACACTTGCTGTGTAAATGTTTCCAAAGTTTGCCGAGAAAAAAGGGATCGGCGAGATACCAGGTACTCGGGAGAAGAGGGATCAGACGTTCCTGCAGGATTCGTAGGGCGAAACTGAGGGAGTTGTTAATCGCGTTAGGAATTTCGAGGAGCGAAACCGGTCTCCGAGATGGGATGGTGCGGAGGCAAAATCCGTGATTTACTTCGGACGAGCGCTCAAAGAGGAAAAGGACGTCGTAGGAGCTGGGGAAAACTTCGGTCTTAGACGGTGCACCTTGGAGACGTCACCGGCAGCATCTTTTATCTTACGTGTGCCAAGTTCGAGTGGGCGACGTTGATGTCCGAGAGAAGTACGGGTCACTCTTGATTTTCCAAGTATAGTTTTCCCAGTGGCTCTTCGGTGGCCCGCCGTCAGCTGGGGGCTATTTGATGATGAAATTATGGTCGCTCCGGTATAATAAGCTCGTGAAATTAGATCTCCTGCGACAAATGACACGCCGCATTCAGCCGAGCGATGCGACGAGGGTGTCGCGTAGGAACGAGAAAGGAAGCCGCAACCTCGGCGAGCAAAGTTCTTAACTGCACCGGTATAGCTAACTTGCAGCCACCTTCTCCCTCTCTCTATCTGTCTTACTTCATCCCGCTTCGAACTTAACCGATGAATAACTGCGAAATAATCAGCTTAAGTATTCATGGCTCGCGTATTCCACGGCTTCCTCTTAGTTATTTGTTCTCGCGCCCGCTTTCGCTCGCCGGCTCGTTCACTCGCACCGAAGCTATTTCATCGTAATACCAGAGAGGCATTTATTAAGATCCGCGGTGGCGCGCATAGGGATCTTCGAAAAATACTCAGCTTCCAGGGCAGCGCAGCAAAGGACGTTAATGGAAAGCCGACCGGCTCATTTACGGCTCAGTGCCACGAGCGGATTTAATTTACGATTCCAAATTAATTCTGAGAACGCGACGTGAAATGCCCTCATAAACGTTTTCGCGGAAATCTGCTCAGTTCGTCGATCGTGAACGTGCATGGGGCGAACTGGTGCGCCCGGAAACTGGAGGGAAGCCACTATTTCGGGCATATTTATCTGCCCGGCTGTAACTCTTCTCTATCCCAGGAATCTAATTACAGGTTTACAGAGCAAGAAAGGCCAATTCCTAGAGACAGAATTAGTCGTAGGGATTCGTGGCGCTCCACGGAAGAAGCCCCATGACTAAAGATTGCTAGGTGAGAAAACGTAGTTCACCGGAACTCCCCATTCCGTTTCTTCTCTCTCTCTTGCACTCACTCTCCCTACTTTATCAAGCTGAGTACACAGTAATTGCAAAAATCACGAAGAACTTCAACGAATTTACGAAGCAGAAATATCTAGCATGACTCTCGCGAGATTTGCGGGGATTGAAAATAGTCTGTCCGGCTTAACACGGGCTTTCTAAACGTGTGATTCAATGATACACAATAGAGCCGAAACTGACCAGCACTCGCACTATCCCGATAAATGTCCCCTCGCATTAGGTAATGGATGAAAAAGTGCTGTCTGTTTGAATAGGCGCAGCAGCGGGCAATCACCAAAGCCGTTCAAACGAACACATATATTAAATTGCATAGTTCAAATATTTTAAACAAATAACGCTCATATGCTTGTTCGCTCCCTTGATCGTTCCCTCTTCAAATATCATTGGAGAGTGAACAATGGTGATTCAAACGCATTCAGAGAAATGTTCGCTCGAGTTGCGCCGATAAGAGGTTCAAAAAAGGCATGCTTCAAATATTTCCCTTACAAACTTTAAATGCAGTTTCCGATATATGGATGTATACATAGGAGGGACCGCCAGAGGCGATTCTAGTGCAGAGTGCACGGGGTCACGTGTTGAGCCGAGTACACCCGGCCGGCGGCGGGCTGAAAGGCCACAAATCACAATCTATCGCCAAGTTGCGAAACCACCGCGTACAATTACTTACATAATACTTCGGTTATCCGACCAACGGCGCTCGTTCGCCTTGTTAAATACGAGTCCATGCCTCACCCAATGACAACTGACACAGTAGACGTAAATGACGACCTAGCTCCTTTAATGGGTTTCGGTCAAAGGTCGAACGAGTTACGCGCCAACTACCTCTCACTAAGAGCAGCTACCCCCATTTCCCTAGCGACTACCGCCTCGTGGTTGAATGACTCGAAGGAGCAAGTTATTTGGGAAGTCATTTGTGCGCTCTGTTTGCGAGACATGGCGCAAAAGGCCAGTGCGATACGGTGCTTTGCTTTGTTAGGAGAGATATCGATGCCGTGATAAATTCAAGCGGGTGGAATTCAATATAGTAATAGATGAAACGACGGTAGAAGCAGGCGCGCGTGTGTATCGGGCGCACAGACTGTGAAATGAGTTTTCACACAGATATCTCGGGAAACGAGTGGTCCGATTGCCAGAGCGGGCCAGTGTATATTGAAATAAATTTAATTGCAAAATAAATAGAGTTATTAACCTGGTTAGGGGAGGGGCTGGTGACACGGAGCACACGGTGGCGGAGCGGCGCGCCGTATAATTCTAATATATTCCGAGGGCGATAAAGTATGTACATACATTGATTTCGAGCGAGCAAGAGCACCCGTGTGGATATGTATGTCCTCCACTGTCAATCCTGCACTTTTTTCCACCGCTCCCGGCCCTCTTCCTTCTCCTCCCGTACTCCCCATACGCTTTTTCAACATTACCGGACGCGTGTGGATATTAAAGCTGTATCGGCGTCTCCACGAGTTAATGAGTTCTCCACCCTCGACGCCCCTCGCGCATGTTTTGCATCCGGAGTTCGAGCAGTCCCTGCCTTTAGACATCCAGGGACTACTTCCCTCCAGGCTTTCATCCCGTAAAGTTTTGTCTTCTCGCATGTCGAGCTACTCTGTTCCACCGTATAAAGGCTACACTATCGGATCCTGGCTAGCACAGCCAGCGTTCTCAGATGCGTCCACGGCTCCACTGTTAGTAAGTACGCAGCCTGATATGGCGCAAATTGGTGAGTCTTGATAAAGCTCTTCATTAGCAGACCAACACCAGCGTGGTACGTGACTTTGTAATGATCTAGGCGTCCTTGCGATCATTGAAGGTCAGCTTTCACTGAAACTTTGTGTGGCTGGCCATTCATTCGGCCTGGTGTCAATTAGTGGCAAGCTAGACCAAGGAATACCTTGTCTGATACAGTTTATGGACGACTATCCCTTTCGAAGCCTGATTTTCACCGGTGTGTTTCTGACTTCGTACGAAGGTAGTTCGCGATTGAAAATAGCACTTTCAATAGAGTTGGCACTGTGGACATGGCGGCGCGGTCGATTTATCGTGGATGAGAACCGATTAGCGATCCTAATCCGTTTCTCCATTTCAAATCGCGGAAGCATCGCTGATGCAAGCCGATCGTTTATCAAGTGGTCAGCTGGATCAGTAGTTCTCATGGGTGGATGTAGCTCTTCCCCTATGTTTTCAGGCCGAAGAAACTGCGAGGGAGAGGCAGGCTGAACCTGCTCGCCCCGACCAAACCGTTTATCAAGCGGCTGACCGACGATGCTCTCTCCTCCGGAAGCATTTGCGGGACTTCTTACGTGCTATCGACCGTAAAACCTCCTCCGTACCAGCGGCATCGCCCTCCGGGCAGGGCTGCCGGCTTGCTAGCCGCCTTAAGTGATTAGTAGCTGGCGAGAAAAAGACGCGCGAATAATTTGCTCTAACGAAGCCCGGCCGCCACACTCGCGTATAAATCGCGAGGACGGGGGCAGACTTCGCCGGTGTGCGCGGCGGAGAAATCGGTTGTGTGTTTCAGGACCGATTTAATCAGCAAATGGTCGCTGGCTTATACGATGCTCCTCTGATATGCCGCACTGCTCTCCGTCGCGTTTCTCGCGCCTTTTTGCCCGGCATGGCAACCTGTTGAGAGGAGAGAGAAAGAGGGAGAGGGAGAGGAAGAGGAGTGGGAGGCGAAGGAGAGTATGCTTGGACGGCGACGGCACTCGGCCTCGTGAAATTCATGTATCTTCTTCGGCGCTACTTAGTGTAATGGGTTCCGATAATTCGGGTAGTGGCACTGTTCTCCGCTCCTAAATTATTATCCTCTAGCCACGCCCGCCCGCCCCCGAGGTATACCCACTACAGCCGGGGAGGAAATTGCTGTATATTAATTCTATTACTGCTAGAGAAACACGCCGCCGCCCGAGCTACAATTATCTTTTCCCTCTCGGGTTGGGACGGCCGAATGGATTTCGCAGCTTCCGTCAGATGCGATATAATTACTAGCTGGCCCTCTCCGCTCCGCTCGGTATGGAAGATCGATGGATAGCGTTGGTATTATTTCGGGTTCGAGTGCGTTCTAATTGCGGAACAATCGGAAAAGCCTTGGAGAGCACTTCGGAGCGGTGCCCACTTCGAATTGAAAGCCACTTGGCCAGTAGTTTTATCCGCGCTCGGACTAAATATCGCCAACCTGCCTGCCTGCCTGCCTGCCTACCTGCCTATCCCTTCAGTATCGATTCCAATTCCAGCCTATCCTACTGTATTCACATTTCGATGGTATTGCCAATCAATTATTATATCTAAGCGATTACGGATGGTTTACAAGACAGGCCGATACACAAATGTTGGAACTCTGTTCCGCCGACTTTGAAAATCATCGGAGCAGGATTCTTGTTTGCGAGTTCGGCGCTGTAATAAAAGAAAGTTAGCCTGAATTCCACTGGATATTATCAAGTACAAACTACCCCGGCAAGTAGCAGCGATGCCAGCGTGCATAAATACGTAAACTAAGCTTCCAAACTTAAATATCATTTGCTCGCGTCTATATAGAGGTATAATGCAAACAGTTACTCCGAGGACGTCTCGTCTCGTTACAGACGAATCTTGAAGCAGAGCACGCGCACACAACATCAGGAGACCGGAAGGGGGAGAGAGAGAGAGAGAGTAAGGATATATTTTGAAGTTACCCGTGCCTTCCTCCGTGGGGGAAGTTCGTCGTTCCGAAATTACTTAGTCAAAACTCCGGGAAACTCGGCAGTATCACCGGCATGCAGTGCACGCAGCGGAATATCCTCGGCGATTGTACTGCCACGAAAATTAGTTAACTTGACCCTCCGCTGTCCGACCAACTTTTTCTCCCTCTCGTCGGAGTAATTGTCCTTTTTCGGGTAGGCTATTTTGCACCAGCGATTGCTCGAATTCCAAGTAAGGAATTTCCTCTCGCAAATCGCGAGATTCTTAACAGAGTGTCTGAGCCGAATCTAGCAGGCTCGAAAGGGCGACAGGCTGCTCTCCCCGAATTCCAAGAGATTCGCAGGTTTTAGGCAGGATAGGGAAAGGGTGCGAGGAGGTAGAGAAAGGGTGAAGTAAGGTAGCTGCCTCGTAAATACCGAGGCGGCACTCCCTCGTTACGCGCGGCCTTCCTCCGCTTTTACGGAGTTCATCCAGCCGGCTGTTGGAATCTGTCTTTTGTCGCCGTGGCATCGTGGCGCGGCGGACTCCCCATCCCAGAATAGAACCGGCGCGACGCGGCGTGTGGATGTGTCTCGTAGAAATAAAAGCTAGACCCTACCGAACATTGGGGAGAACATACGCGGAGACGAGCTCGCGCCTCGTGCTTGCGCCGGATGTGAGGATTGGAAAAAAGAAAGCACTACCAGCCGCAGCGACGGCGGCGGCGGCGGCGGCGGCAATGCCAGCAGCTCGGGGGAAGGAAGGAAACACGGAAAGGAAGGGTGGCCTAAAATTACTTACTGCCGACTGTTAGTCGCCGCCAGAAACGATCTTTCAGATCTACAGCGGAGCTACTCGCGACGAAACGCGAGCCGAAACTCCTTTGCCAAGAGAGTGCAGAACTTTCTCTCTAACCCGGTTTTTTCCTCTTGCTACTGTACGCCCCTCTTTCGATTCTCCATGCATACGAGAAATGTAGTATCCCGGTTGTTTCGTCCTCTCGCAGACGCTAGAGTGCTCGAGATGCAAGGCCGCGCTGGCTGTTTGATCGATGTATAGAACAAATGAGAGCCATCCATAAGGAATTCGATAGTACGAAATTCCGGGCACTCCTTGACGGTGTCAGTGTGTTACTTGGTGACTCTTTCCTCACCGATCGAAGGAATTCAACTGGTATTCAATGCCAGGCAGCCCAACAAATTGAACACGTGCGATCGGTGAAATTTGACTCGGAATACGAAGGACTCCCGCACATACCTATGCTTGCTGATAAACTTCCACCAAGCCATGCCAATTCTCCCCATTACTCTTTGATTCGTCGCATCTATAATCTCTAGTGCACGTATTCCTTTGATGCGACAGCAATCGGATGCAATCCTGTTGCGAATGCAGATATCGTAGCCCTTAAATGTTTTCGCACTCAGGAAAATCCGAGTAAGCCAGCTTTTTTCCAGTCGGGCTTTTGCGACAGCGCGCTCGGTACATGGAGGTGCGATGAAAAGCAACAATTAATTTTATGGCGCAAAGTGACGCAGAGACGCATGGAAGCAGCACGTAACGCGCATCAAAGGGATCGCCCAAGGGTCGCTTAAAATTGTGCAAAACCGGGGAAAACATTTATCGCGGAGCTACTGTGAGGGAAAGAGAGCGGCACGAAAGGAGGCAGAGCGGCAGTTGGATTCGGAGCGTGAAACTCGCAACGACGAATTCCTTTGCTTAGAGATATTTTTGTCGGTGTGAAGTCAGTGTCGTTTGTCGGACGATAAACTTTGTCCCTTCTCCATAACTCCTCTCTTTTTGCATCTAACTATGCATTTGGTATTCCACGCCGTGGTACTCTCTTTCCAGTGCTATGCGCCCTATCTTTATCACTCTTTCGGCGACCCAAGCACTCGGAGAAATGGATAGGCTTTAGCGCGTTCCCGTGAAATTTCGGTCTTCCAGCCCGGGCGGCGCGGCGCGGCGGATTGGTGTGAGACGAACGACGATCAGAATAATCGTCTGCCCTCTGACTCCGCTCTCTTCACGATGCGAAATGCGTTACTTCTCCCAGCCAAGATAAATTCCGTGAAACGTTCCGCTTTATGAAAGCTCGCTGACAACTTCCTTCAAATCACCTCTCTCCATCAGGCCAAAGCTTTTGAAAAAACGCTCTCGCAAAGTCTCCATCCTGCCCGATGAATCTTGATCCAGCTCGCTTCCTCCAATTCTCTCTCTCTCTATCGGTGCTGCTCACGCGGATCTCAGCGTTTTACTGCGAGTGTATGAGCGGCTCATCGTTGTTGCTCTGAGAACGAATGCCTTTGCAGTGCTCCCGCTTCCATCCGGCCTCATTTTGCCCGAGTTATTCTTGAGATGCCTTATTGAGATACCTTATTACGCTCATGGAAAACGGCGTGGGATGAAAGTGCACGGTATTCCGGCTAAAATTCGCCAACTGCTCGCAAGGAGCGTGTCTAAGAAGCTTCGAGAAATCGAGATTTCAGAGAGGCGGCTGGTAATTCTATTACACGCGCAGCATGAACCCGACGTAGTGTCGGACAAAGATTCGGAGCGTATAAAAAGACAAGATCGCGTGATCGATAAATGTTTCAGCGGTTCGCAGACACGCGAGACGAAAGCTTTTTCGCAGCGAGTAGAAGAGTTTTGCGTGAAAGGGAAAGAGGCCAACCAAAAAACAAGGCTCATCCGGCCAACGACGATAGCGCTTTCGTTACAAGCGTGTAGCCGCAAATAGGATTTCAGGATCCATTTGTCGGCCGAGTCAGCGTGAATGTCGTGTCACTTAATTGCGAATCAAGCGATCGGGAGCCATGAGCTGTCAGCGCCAGAGCTCCGAAGGCACGTGCTTCTACCTCATACCATGATTCAAACGGTGAGGATCCAGCGGAGTGGATAAAAGAGATAGAAATAGAGTGGAAAAGGGGGAGAGGGAAAGAGAGAAGGCTGTGCGCTAACGCCCACTAAATGTTATACGGTATGATACACTATCGCGAGAATTGCAAGCCACTGGATATACTGTTCCTTGAGCTGATTACGAGGAGTCGCCTGGCGTACTTTAAAAAGAACAGTAAACCATCTCGATCCGCAAATAAAACACTTCCAGCTGCACTGGTACATCTGTCACCGTTTCCGGCGTAACACCCATTTCTACTTCGAGAAACAACGATATAAGAAAATCTCAGAATCTTCCGCTGACGAGATCGTTTCTCATTTCCAACCTTAAATGAAGCTCGTGAGGGAATTCATTTATCCAGGGAAGTCCGATCGATCGCACCATAATAATTCCGGAGAATTCAATTTATACGCGCGATTTCCGACAGCCGGGCTGCGACCGCGATTCCCTCGTTTCCTTCGTTAGAATGTTAGCGCCTAGTTCAGCGGACGATACAATTAGGCAGCGTTCCCGCCAGTTGGATTAATTCCCCTCGATTACCGCGGCCGAGGTGATGCGGCTTTCGAATGCGGAGCACACACAAATGGCGATTCCCTTTTGCGGTGGTTCTATCGCTCTCCATCTCTCTCCCTTCTGCTCTCTCCCCATCTCGTTCTGACTTTCTCCTTTCTCTGTCTCTCTCCCTCTATCTCTCTGTGACGCGAGGACACATCACGTACAACCCTGGTGTCAGTTTTATTTCCGTCGCGAGCTATGCTGCCGCGTGGAAGAAGAGCGCGTCTTGCTCCGGAAATCCGTGAGACGAGTCGTTCCTCTCGCGTCCCTCTCTTTGCGGTTCTTCTCTCATGCCTTGCCAGCCGTCTCACCGCTCTTCTCGATCTCATTTCTCTGCCCTCCCGTCACTTGCCCTGTGCGTGAGTGAGAGAGCGAGTGGAGGGGCGCAGGAGACGACGGGGAAGGGTGTAGGGAGGAGGAGGAGGGGAGCGGGCGGCAGATCCTCCAAAAATAACCGGGGTAGACACTCTGACCCGTCCGACGGTCCAAATTGATCAGCTGCTTCTACGGAATCCGAGGTCGTTCTCGCGAGCAAAGGGAAAGGAGAAGGGATAACCCATGACGTACGTACACATTCGCCTCTCCGCACTAAGGAAAGGGACTGAACCCTGACGCTCCACTTATTATCAGTTTGCCGGGACTTTAACAATTGGGAAGCCGAATTACGTGGGTGGAGGAAGTCAGAATCGCGCTCCAGCAAGAAGTCAGGGGACCATGCTAGTTGAAAAGTTGTAGGGGGAAGCGCGGGACTTGGAAAGTTTACCACGCGGAATGGCGAAGAAAAAGAATGGTGCCCTCGAGCAGAGAATTTCGGTTAAATCAAGAGAATAAAATTGTAGGTAGCCCGATCAAATATTGCCCTACCAAAGACAAACGTTTGACCGATGCTCGATGCCGCTAGCAACACCCCTTTCAAAGCTTTCCGGATACTTGGCCCCGTGAGAAATTACCCTGGCCATTAAAAGCTACCCCTTCTCGCTCGTTGAGAGGTGCACCTTAGATTTCGATTGTTGCTCTATCACCCGGGCGACAAATGGCGAGATCAATTCTCTCGAGATTTCGAGGTAGAGTGCGCACGACAGTGCGTTGCTCGCCACCGAATGAAACCCTGTTAGATTTCAGTACAAAGTTTCCATTAACCCCGGGCTAAACCCGGCGGTGTTGTGAATGCCGCGAGAAACGATGCAGGCCGGCCGCTTTAAATTCACTGACTCGTGAATCCTGTCTCGTTATCGCTGTTCTATGGAACAATGTGCGGTGGCGCTCAGTGGCCTTAACACGACGCTTGCGAAGACGCGTCCCCTTAGGAAGAAGCTAAATTCTAATTACCGCAGACACTAACCGTAATTAGTGCTATAGCAGAGTGAGTAATATCTAGCTTAATTCAACTAGGATTTACCTTTTAAGCGGTCCCGAAAACATCCGCGCATCTCGTAATCTCGGTGTGGGGCATTAGACTGAGCGAGGATGCACGCGAGTGGCAAGTCAAGTCCGCAAAGTGGCTCTAAATATTTCCCAAATATTATCGCTTCATCGAATTAAAAAAGGCACTTTGCGCCGGTGACCCGTGAACGATCTAGCTGCTCGCATTGAGTGCGCTGACTCGATGAATTCTTATTAAGCCGATCCTTTCCCTGTCAACTCGTGCCGATTAAATTATCAGGAGGGAAGAGTTCGAAATTTAATCAGCGGCTATTAGGAAAAATGGGGGTCGGGCGGCGAAGGCACTACCAAGATAAAAAGCCCGACGAGCGGTCTGAGGAACCCGGAGTATAAACGAGATGGAAAAACGTTGGGTGAAGCGCGCTGCGCGAGTTTCTTCGGCGTGAAGATTGGAAAGACCGTTGGATGCGTGACTGGAAAAAGGGCTTCGGTGAAAGCCATAAAGAACTCGCGTCCCGTGCACTGTGCTTTCTACGGTGAAAGCCGGAAAACATGCCTGGACTTGGAAAACCGACGATGAGAATTTTGAACCACAGCTGAAATATACATGAGCACGAGTTAAATCACGAGAGAGTGGAACTCTGGCTTATCCGTACTAACATATAAAAACGGAAAGTGTTTGTTTGTAGGTAATCTCTCAAATTATTGAAAAAGCTTCTAAAATGGTTTCATTCTTCAGAGCCTTGCTTCTTTCCTATCAACATAGACTATACACTGTACATTAATAGAAATCAATTGAGACTAGTCATATATAAATCAGCTTAGCAATAAGCGTTTAACTGATAGATACATCAGTTGACCTGTCCAATGTTTAACCACTTAAAGAATTATTGAAATATATTGATGTATGTAGGTTTTGAAGTTGTGTCACAGTAAATCTTTATAGATTTATGAATGGCTGCTGTGCTGGCAATTACCAGGAGAGATAGAGACATTTTGTAACATACTACATTTAGAATAGGTAATAGGTAATAGTGTTTGCCAGCAGGTTACTTATAAGCATATTATGATCTGTATTACTTCAATCTTTCTATTCAATGTAATTCTATTACCTACTTGTTAAATACTTCTACTGTTTCCTTATTATAAAGATTAAAACAACTACAAGGTGAATACAGAAATTTTACAGTATTTGCTGACTATGTGTTGCATGCATATCAGATTTCATAAAGAATGTATCAATCAGAATAGTACAAACATAAGATCTTGAATATCAGATGCTGGTACATCAAACGCATGAAGAATAATTCCATATTAAAGTCACATATTCATAGTAAAGTATATTAAACTCTATAAAGAGCAATGCGTATGTGCAAGTAAGGTGCTCTGTAAGATTGCTCTTTAGATTAGCTCTTTAAGAGTGCAATTTGTCTATTACATTTGCTGTGCATATCAAGTGTATAAAGAACAAGAGAAATATAAATTCTCTCTCCAGTAGGATAATCATTATGTGAATCATGGATGAATATTGACAAAAGAAATAAGTCCAAGATAAATGCTGCCTTACGTACAAAGGAATCATCCTTCAAGCATAGGCGCAATATATCAGAATGCATGGCTTAGGATGCTCATTTTAAAAGTAGCTTAAGCGTCGTTTGTCTCTTTGCGTCTTTGCCTCTTTGCGCATTGGAATTTGGTCGGACTGAAACTCGCGCACAAGACCTTTGCCGGTCTAAATACTCACAATAACTGCTCATCGTAGAATTTGTGACAGTACCGCACATTTTAAATATAAACTCCGCACTCCTTCGTACAAGCATTCAGAAAGTTCGGGAAAACAAACTGACGCGACGCGGTAACAATGAGCGTCCTTTTAATGCGGCTGCGCAATTCCCTACGCTGCTAATTGTCAGCTGTCATTCTGCAATACCGGCACACTTGCCGGCCGAATTGCACTATGCACTCGCGACAATATCGATATTTATCGATCATTAAAGTCGTAAACTAGAAAGATTATTTAATAAATGTATTCAACATACTGCTACACTGAGTATTTATGTAGCATTGGTTCCACAATCACAAATTCCTGTTAAGAAAAAATTACATATTAACAATAAATAATTTACAGTCGATATATCACAAGTTATCGATTGGTAGTACATCCCGCCCAAAATCACGATATCTAACATGGCTGCGGGATGTGTACAAGTGTGGACGCGTTATTTTCCTGGTGGTGCATTCTTCTGGATTTCGAGCATTTAGGTAGAATATTGGGATCTAATTAAGTGTTGGGTCTGCGTGCTTGGGTACTCGGAGTGCGTACGGCTTAGAAATCATAAGGGGTTAGTGCTGCTTGCGAGCAGGGACTGAGTGGATGTTGCTGTTGCATGTGGTGAGTGCTTGTCCAAGCATCTGCACACTATTTCTACTGTATTTCATTGATGTTCCTGCTTCTGATTGCTGTTGACATTATGGACAAGCTGTGTACGTTCACATCAAATTCTTTTACGGTGGCCAGCTAGTGAAGTAATAAATGTGACCCTTCTGGTCTGGCACATTCATTGGCAGATGCATTGCATTCATCATGATATAATTAACAAACATGCTGGTTCAAGTCTTTGAACAATTTAAACGAGGCAACATGCTTCATTAGTAATAGGGTCGCATGAAACAGCTGGGTTGTCAGGGTCAAGCCGTTATCCAAGGTAAGAACAGGGTCAAAAAGTATTATCGTCGGATTTTCCTTTGCACTACAGCAGTCAGGGCCAATGCAACTCTCAACGGACTATCCATTTCGAAACTGCGGCTATTCCTGAACATGAAACTTTCCAGCGAAGCCGTTCGATGTTAATGGCTGAACAATGGTCACAAAAACAATCGGATAACTCGGCCAGAAGCGATGTGGTCTACTGAAAGGTAGGTAGCCGTTTGAGATTCTGGCCGCAGCCGTGAACATTGTTAGAAATTGTCTGTCCAAAAGTCCACTATTCCATCGCCCTAAGCCCTTTCTACTCTACTAGCAATTAATCTAGCACGGACTTTGTTCAGTGGGAAATCAAAAGTCGTTCCAATTGTTTCGATCACCGAGGCAATCTCTCCTCTATGCCTGAATGGTGTACAGGCCACCACTATTTCAACACTCTCGAACAACTTCTGCTTTGTATTCCGGGCAGAGCTAGCATTTGCATCTTTGCCGAAATCCCTCGCTCGTCTCTCGCCGATGTTAAAGCGCCATTTAAACCAGCGGATCCCATCGACCGCGAGCAGACTGCCGAGCGTGTAACGACGATTTTTAGCCGGCAGGGCAATGGGAGTCGAAGGTCGTTTCTGATGGCGAGAGTGCGGCTGTTAGCGTCCACTCGCTAAATTTAACCGAGAGGATAAAACCCACCGGCTTATAGCTCTGATATTGAATACGATAGCTAATAGCAAAGCCTATTCAGAGGACGATTCCTACCTCTGTGTATTTCGGTATTCCTAGTACCCGGTTAATTATGGCGTGATTTCCATGGTAATTCACGACTGCCGTTATTTCCTCTGTATAAAATACATGGCTCAAAGTAGCGAAAATTACTCCACGATTACAGGACACTAATACTTTAATAGATCTAGTACAGAAGGGAGTGTTTACCTGTATGGCAATGCAGAGGTACAGTACGCTTTCGAAATTGTTTGTAACTAACTACCGAAACGTTTCTGGATACAATTATGGCGAAGGAATATATAACACAAGTACTACAGAAACGCTTTCGAAGGAAATATGTACCGATAAAGCACTATGCTTCCAAATAATTTCTAATAATACCCTGAGGGTGCTTTAGCATCACGAAGTGCGATATGAAATTGCAATTCCGATTGAACACTCGATTCCCGGTTCACCGGCGGACCCTGTAGCAGCCGGCGACAGGAATGATTTGCGCCCTTATGCCAGAGGGAAAAGAGGGATCGAGAGGGCAGAAGGAAAGATTCGCGTTGATGCGGCGGAAAGTCCCCGAATATTTCTGCGCCCTCGTTCCTTCGCACACCCACGTATACACACAGTCGCCACATACAAATGCATGCCTTGAAGAAGGCACGAGATGGTCGGGACCCGGAGCCAATACGGACTCTTTCCATTTTTCTCGAATATTTCGGAATATACGAGCGCATCTACCGCCAAGGAAATAGCTCATCCCGGCAGCGCGAATCGCACCTATATAGATCGAACTCTTTAAAGTGACAAATCCCCGGAAAGCCGCATGTATTGTCTTCCTGCGGGAAACGTGTCTCTTGTGTCCTGAACTCGGACCGTTCTTCGACGCTCTGTCAATCGCCTCGAGTGGAATTATTTTTCCGATCTCTTCATTAACACCCTCAGTGTGTATTCTACTCGATGGTATCTCATTAACGATATTGGCCTCATAATGCCCTGGGGCGGAGAATTCATCTCCTTACGGGAGAGTCTTCCGACCGGAATTACCTCCTGCTTTTTTGCTGAGCCGCTACTCTCTTCCTACAGAAAAAGAATACGATAGCGTGGTTGTATTTCATGGGGGCTTATTAGGAGATTATATTACGGTCGATTTAATATCCTGCGTTTATTTAATGAAATATATCGGTCTCCAATAGGTAAAAAAAGGTGCTGTGAAAGCGGGGGCAGCTGAATCGGCATTAAAATGAAATCGCGCATACTCTTTTTTCCCGTCGAGCCAAGAGGAGCCTGGGAATAATTCCTTCAATGAGATCAATATCTATCTAAGCGCGCTCCTTCAGCATTTCGATTCCGTTTACGCTCATTTAACTGCGATGTGAAAACTGCGGAATGCTGGCTTTCAGGAAATGTCCATTCAGCCAATTTGGTCAGCGTGATTGCATTTTCCAGTGCAAATTAATGTTGATTCTCGTCGGCAATTGCGAAGCGATGTGTGCTTCCAGTACTGATTGAGACGCATCGAATATCAACAATATACCGAACTATACGCGTATAGAGCGCCAGCTATTTGATTTGATGGCTGTTTAAAACGATATACCATCTTCCTGAAACCCGCGAACTAAATTTATCGGGGAGGATGCATAATGCGAGGATTCGATCGACGAGTATCGGGGATGCCCTGCGTGAGTAGTACACTCACGGGAAAAATGTTAATTACGGTAATTTGCATTCAGTGAACTGGATCCTGGACTGGTTTGTAAGTTCTCTCCTACTTTAAAAGCGCACGCACGCTTGGTAATGAAACGTCGACGCCTCGTTATCAATTCGATCGTGCGCCAGCTGTAGCCAGAGGCGAATTCCATCCATGTTTTTGCCACTTGACAGGCCGATTAAATATCGGTTACGTTCGGTCTAATCTCCGTCGACATTGGGGCCTCGACAGTCCGACGAGTTTCGTGGCTCCGATCCGTTAGTGTACTGATAGCTCGTAACGAGGTTTACCCCGTTAACTCGAGTATAACGACTACTAAATACCCACCCGCCACCCCCCCTCTATATTCAGCCTCCCGTAGCACGCTTCCTCCGAAGTTCACATTGCTTTATGTATTATTAATATTTACCGGACGGCTTCCGCTCGCGGCGCATCGACTTGTCTCGTGACTGGAAACTACACTTCGTCGGGGAGTAAACTTACCAGACGTATAGACAGAGGCACGCATACACACACAGTTAATGACAGTGAAGGCAGCAGCCGTTCGCATCCCGTATCCCTGGCGCCACGGAAAAATTGCTCGAGCCGGGGATCTTTCAACTCTTAAAAGAAACGAAGTCTTGGTGGTCGTCGCTTGTCATCCTCATTAAGAGGATGAGGGAAATTATGAGAATAGATAATTAGTATAGTGGATATAGATTAGCCAGGAAAGCAGGAAGATTTTCACGAAAAGTCCGTGGGTATGCGTGCAGCAGAATGAAGCCCGATCTATACGCATTCCCATTATGAGTCATTATCACGGACAGCGTTAATACGAAGGAAGCGAGTGGTAGTGGATAGTGGCGAGCGGGCATAATCACTTAGGCGTGCGGGCCGGCTGCTAGCCGATGGGGAGCCACCACCATCGCCACCACCGTCACGTGGGGAATGGTGCGAGGGCTGACCGAGGAACTGACTCAGAACGCTCGTGCTGTCACGCACGTGACGTGTTGCACGATTATCGCGGTGAAACCTTCTCTGTGTGTGTCCACGGAAAGTGACACGCGACACGTTTTCGAAGGTCGAGAGAGAATCGAGCACAAGCAGCAGCCCCGTACCTACAGTATCGTCCTCCTAGCACGCTATCGTTGTAATTGCGATCTGTTAGCCGCGGACCACCAACCCATGTACTTTGCCTTCTCGCTCGTCTCTCCCGCGCTCCCCCCGACTGCCCGTCCTCTGATTAGTTCGAGCAGACAGCTAATTTTGGAAGGGACGGCGAATCCAACCATGAAATAGCAACGACTGATTTGGCATTGATTAATACCACGCAGTTTTCGCGATGCTACAACACACCACAGCCTAGTTGGATATCGTAGTGCTTTAACTCCGGAAGTGGATGAACTGGAGCAAGAGGGTTTAAGAGCAGCACAATTGTGCCGGCTTGGGCTGATTGTACCGGGATCGCGGATGAACTTGGTAGTCCTTGTCAATATGAAATCAGTACGAGGACCCACTTAGAGCGGTGGTGTTCTATCTTTAAGGGGATCCACTCTACGGTAGGGTAGCCACTTGACATAGACGGCGGATGGATATTACAGAAAGCATCTTAATGCAAATATGTAAAAGGAGGAATAGAATAAATGCTAACAGGAAAAAAGAAGAGCCCGGGCAGGATGGGGCTTTGTATTTTCTTTGAATTGACGGAAAGTCACGGACGAATGGAGAGTAATGTAGTAGCGAATGCAAAGGGAAGGAAGCGTAGTCAAGAGGCTGATCTATTCCCCGACGCGGCTGGATTCCAGCCGCACTGTTTTCTCCCGTATCGGCCTCCTACGAAATGCGATGGTTTCGCAGTATTTTTAAGCGATCCTCGCACGAACCCGTCGACGGATTAAGGCCCGGCCGCGCGAAATCGTGACTCATAACACGGGGGTGGGTGTAGTCCGGGCGTCTTCATCATCGGACACGAACGCCGTATTTCTGTCGGCCAGTCACGGCGATATCCTGGCCCAGCGAGGTGCTGGACAGGCTGAGTCAGAGCGAGACTGTTCGATTCAGTATGATAGACGGAAACCTAACAATGCTGAACTTCAAAGAACAGCCAACGAAATAGGCGGCGGTTAAACGATTTCGCCCCCAAGAACACACCCTGGAACTGTGTACGTCGCAGACAGAGGGCCAGCGAGTGATGAATCGAGGGCGAACGAAGTTAAGTAAGGGATAAAACGTATAATGAAGGTAATTAAACGAGTTTAACTGGTCCTATCCGCTGTCGTGGCTTGAATGGCGCGCGATGACGGGGCCAATGTCCCCGGAGGTCTGAATGGCGAGACTCCACTGCCGTTTTCTCGTCTTCCACCCTCTCTCAACCGCCAACCCCCACCCCGTTAACCCCTTGGAACTTCCCTGCCTCTATCTGCTTTTACGCCGCCGCGCCGTCGTTCGACTCGTCCCTAGTTTTTCCTCTTTTCTCTTCTGTTCACTTCAGCTTTACATTCGGGGACTCATTACAGCATCTTCAGCAATTAATCCGCCGTGCTCAAACGCACTTCGCTTGCGCGCGAGAGTACACGAAATCAAAGCACGCGTCGAGGGCTCTATGCGCGCGCGGACGGGTTAAAAAGTCGAAAGTAATTTAACTTGCTAATTGACTTTCTACAGTCTTCGGATATAATTGTGTTACGCCTGAAGTTCCGCCGCGCTGCACTGCGCTTGTCGTAGTTATATTCTCAGATGGGAAAGCTAGTTAGCTGGCTTTCTTAGCGCCGTCCCTGAAAAGGCTTGCAATTTCTTGTCGCTAATGTCGAAAATGATTGAAATTTAATAGGGCTTCTTCGCGGTCCCTGGTGCAGTGTGTTTAATACTTCTGCAAATATCTGTCAGCAAGGCAGGGTGACAATAATTATTGCCGGGCATATTGTACAATACAGTCATTGATCGCCGAAATAGCCATTGTTCTCCGAACCAAAAATTCGGCTGCTGGGATTTATAGTAAAGTCTGGCAACCCGCATTTTCCTGTCGCATAGTTCCGGCTCGAATTACCCGAAACATCGGAAACGGATTGCTGATGCGTGCGCGAGCGTCGTAGATATTCGTGAATTTACATGCCACTAAACCACGAAATCACAGAACACTCGTCGACGCTCCTGGCTAACCCGGAAAGGAAACTTAGTTAAATTCAGTGCAACTTCAGAGCTCCCTATTTATAGCGCTTAACTTTATTCCCGGAGGTAATTGGAGCGGCGATGATTTATCACCGCTCGGCATTCCGTGGGGAGAAAGATCCCAGTCGGAGAGAGAGAGAGAGAGGAAGACAGGGTGAATCGGCGTGCGCCAGGTGAAGGGAGGCAAACAGTGCTGATCAGAAATAGGTTTCCGTCCTTACTAGTTCAACTAGTCACATCCCGTAGGAAGGCGGGACCAGTTCTATTGTGGATTCACTGTGATGAATAATTCCACGTGGCCGGCGCACGTGAACGCGCACACATTGCCCGATCTGATCGAGCGCCGGCTTGCTGGTTGGCTGTCTTATCAGATAGTCAACTTTCCCTAGAGCTGACCAGTCGCGACGTGCTTTCACTCCCTCTCTCGCTCGCACTCTCTCACCTTCCTTCTCCTTCCTCCGCGGAAACCGAGTTATCGTTAGGTCGTTACACCTGAGACCGAAGTTAACTTGCTCTCGGTGCGCCGCGAGAATTAAGCAAATTACACTTGCGACAGGAAGTGTGCCGCTACATAGGTAGAAGCAGTGGCGGCGCGGCGGCGGGGACCCGGACCGATAGAACTACGGCAAAATCGACCGTGGGGACGACGCGAAAGCGTTAAGCAGCAGTTCGCCAATCGATGGTGCACGGTCCTCCACGTACGTCGTCGATGGTAACGCAAGTGTACCGGGAGCGCTATCTCTTCCCAGGGCGACCGACGTCGTGCAGCTCCTCGAAAGCGCATCCCCGATAACGATCCCATTCTCGCTGCCGCTCTTACTCTCCCTCTCTCTCTCTCTCTCTCCCCTCCATTCGCTTACTCGGCGAGCAGAAGCTCCGCGCTGCGTATTCCGCTACCGTTCGCTCGCTCGCTCGCGGAAGCAAACCCTTCTACGATCGCGAATTACGTACTTAGAGGAGAGGATACAAGTGCCAGTAGGAATGGTCGCTGGTGGGCAGCATCGAGTTTCCTCTCCGGCTTCCCTCCTTTCCCTCCCATATCTCGCTTACTTCGATTGAAAACTCGCACGACAATAGCTGCTCGAAGCTAGCAAGCGGCCGGCGGAAGTGCACCGGCCGTTTTACTGGATGCTTCGCGAGCTTTTCAAGAGGCGCGCGGCGGGTCCGCGTGTAGGTAGACGTACATATATGGCGTTTGTTTCACCGCGCATTCACAGGTCGCTCGCAAACCGAGCCTCTCGCACTCTCCTCGTACCTCCCACCGCCGCGCCGCAATCCGGCCGGCCCGGACGATTTAGCGGTTCATTCGGGGCGGCAACGCGCGGTTTCACCAGACAATGCGATGCCACTGGGCCCAGTGCACCCGGTGTGAGGAAGAAGGTAGATAAATATACAGAGTATAAAATAAGTATAAAATAGGGCTGGTAGGTAATGTCGCTGGAAGTGTGGCTGGGGTCGAGAGGGACAGAGACAGCCAGTGCGTAGCTCTCTCCCTCTCTCTCTCAGAGAAGGAGAGAGACGGAAAGTGAGTGAGTGAGTGAGTGAGTGAGTGAGTGAGTGAGTGAGCGAGAGGGCTGGAGGGTGGACGTAGCACAACTGACAGGAGCGACACTGAGTACCGAGGCTTACCCTGCTGGACCATTACCCCTTTTTATTATCTTCTGGCTGAAACAAAAGGAACCCCTTTGCACAGCCTCCCATCGTCCGCACGCCCGGCTCGCTTGGTTGACCGACTTGCACTAGAAAACTTCAGCCCCGGGATTAATTGCGCGCTCTCTCGCTTCTTTCTTCCTGTTCGCCTGCCGCTCTACCCCTGGCTCTCTTTCTTCCCTTAACTCGCTGCCGCTACTCGGCGTGTCGCCTCGTCTATTACTTTCTCCTTCTCTCTCTTTCCCCCTGCGCGGGCTCGTGCCCTTTTTTATCTCCGCCCTGGCTGGATCCCTGCACCAAGGAAACCCTTCAGAAAGTTGGCGAATGAAGGGGTTGGCGGGGGCAATATCAACGGGAGGGCGGCCGATCCCAGCTGTCAGGAGAAGTGCGTGCATACGTGCGGAGGAAGCTTCGGCGAAGGCTTCAATCAGTGGGAGTATGCGATATAAAAAGGGCGCTCGCGATTTTCACACCGGCATATATGCGACGGGAGGCTTTTATGGGGAGAGGGGAGGGAAGTCTGAAGACGCGGCGGGGAATTTGCTCGCTAGCATGGCCAGATGAGATCATTCTCACCGTCGCGACGTCGACGCCGTCACAGGAAATCGCACTTTAAGAATGGAGCACTAAGAGATCAGGGTAAACGTTTGCTCTGGAGCGAGCAGCCGCTAAGTGCAGCCACTAGCCACTAGGATTCGTACTCAGAGCCGCCGGCTGAATTATGCAAGTGACGTTGAATATCGAATATTCGCTCGATCGCGATGAAACTGAGCACGCCTTGCGCCAGATAAACTCCCATAAATCATGCCAGACGTCAGTCAATTGGCTGCCAATTGAATCGAGCTTTTTGCTCCACCTACACGGCTAAATCGTTTATTTCCTCTATCATTGCGAACAAGGATGAAATTTTATTCAAGCTATTTCACGCCAATAAGCGCGCGAGAACAAGATATGCCGTGCGCAATTTTTACTCTGTCGAGATTGCGAGCTGTTGAGAAACTCGGAGGCCGTTCCTGAGTGCCGACGCTACTGAGAGAGTGCTTCCACGAAATTCTCTCGCAGGAACATTCGTTTCCTCCCGCTTGTCGTTCGACGTTCCGCAGAAACGCCTATAGATCTTCCTGCGCCGCTCACAGGAGTGGCCAACGACGTTATTTTCGGCCTGGTTTATTCAGGAACGGAAAGGAAACAAGGAGGAGAGTGGTGACCCCCGCGGCAAATGTTCCAGTCGACTACCACTGAAACTGCTATGGTGCCGATCTCACTTCTGGAGCGAACTGAATAAAATATGTCTAACCAGATTTGTCAAGCACATCGTGTCCTTTCACGGATCTGGGGAGGAGTAAATACTACCGTACGAGAAATCAGAACTTATACATTCATGTACTTCGACGTACATATGTATTGTGCTTAATCCCACGTCTACCACTTCCACGGGAAAGTATCGTGCCCGAAAGTTTCACACATGAGAAGGGAAGTACGAGGGGAGAGATTTTCGCGACTGTCAGCGGTAGTGCATAATAAAACAGGGTAACACAGACGCCCCGGCAATTCGGTAATATCCGTGCTCTTGCCGCATCATAGGATGCCCCAGGAGTACAATGCGCGTTGTAAAAAGCCACCAACTCCTCCGCGAAGTGCCATACTGTTTACGCCATAACATGCAATGTATTCAGTCTCGGCAGTTCGCCCCGATTCTCATATATCCTCTTTTCTTCCCGGCCCTCCTATTCAAAGGATCTCAAGACTACGTCGATAAGATTAGCATATTACAGGATTCCTACAAAAAATGTACAGTGTATCACATAATACAGTAATGCATTCGCCGACGACTGCGTGTGGAACGTAGTTAGTGGAAACTCGACGAAATGAGAGAGACGGTTGAAGCGGCATGTGGGAGAGAAGGGAAAGGCGCGAGGAGCGATAGAAGGAGGATAAGGTGGGGCGCGTATATGGAATAGATAGGGGTCGAAAGGTTCGGGGCGAGCGCGGCCGCGCGCGCACACACGTGAAGGGTAGTAGCTACTAGTTGCTCTATTAAAATGTTATGCAGCCAGCCTCGCTCTTGAGCGCATATGCCGCGCCGTGTAGAGCGTCGCTTCACGATGCGAACTCGAGCGAAATAATATTCTGCTTATATTTCCGTGTTACAGTAGGAGCGTCTGTCGACGAAATTACTCCGTTTCTCTCTCCCTCTCTGTCTCTGTCTCTCTCTGTTGCCCTCAGCTATGGGCCTTCGTACGCCGGGCTCGAAGTGCGCGCGTGCTGCCAGCTCGAGCAGTGAGAAAGTATTCGGGAAAATTTATTTATTTATCCAGCGGCATGCACGGGGCTTAATGTGGACATAAATCGAATGCGTCGGGAAAATTCAAAGCGCGGCGTTACATGACGCGCCCCTCTCGGCGCCGAATGGACGTCACGTATTCATTTTCATGAAAGCAGATGTCTACCGGCCGCACCGTTAAAATTTCCGAGAGCAATATACCCACACCCACTATATTCCCTAGCTGCATGGTCGCCCTAGCCCTTACTCTCACCCCCTTTCGTCTTGTTCCCTCTCTCTGTCGCCCTGTTCACACGAACACGCCAAGGGTTGAAAGCGAGCCAGACTCGTTTACGGAACCAGCGCTAGCGATTCTTTCAGGCCTTTCTTTTTTACGTGTGCTCGCAACAAGTCACGATTAGCTGGAGCCTCCGCCTAGGCCTGCTAATTACTCGCGCTCCTTCCTTTCCGTGCAACGACTGGCCTAATTAAAATAATGTTACGCCTACTCGAACCATCCGGTAATAAGTATCAAACAACCGTCGGCAATTCCGATTAGGGGCAGCCTCCATTAGCGTAATTAGATATTAATCGAAATTTCAATGGGAAATCCAACGAGCAGGCCGGCTAAGCGAACGGTCGAATTGGAGGGGCTCCAGGGCGAGAACGGGGGCATTGAATCGGCATTGTTACAGGTGCAAGGAGGGTTAATTCCGCTAAGTCGCGAAGGCTATTAACGAGATGAGGGCTCGCGAGAGAATAGGGATGTCAGTGCGGACCCTTGCGAAGAATCCTTTCGGTATTATTGGAAGAGGTCCCTTCAATTTTAAGAGGCATCGCCTCTTTTATTCACGGCCCTGTGCCGACTGTCGAGCGTCGAGCGCGTTCGGGGTGTACGACGAGCGAAGGGCGTCATGTGCTAGTAAGTGGGAGTAACGGGAAGGGCGAGAAAGGAAAGAGCCCCGGGAAAAAAGCAGTGAATGGTGATGCACAGATGCGACGGATGTGACGATGCTCCCGACCTCCGTTGGACTTGGCTTATGCGCACGTACCTACACATACGTCGCCCTCGCCGTCGCCGTAGCCGGTCGCACGTGTTCGAGCCCCTTCTTCTTTATCTTCTTGGCGAGAAGGTCGAAAGTCAAAAGCGACCTGCCGAAAGCGGGCCTCCGTGAGCCTCGCCACTTTGCATAGGGATAGGTCTGGACTAGGTCGATACCACCCTCAACACAACACGCTCCTATTTCCTCATAGATATCCAACAAAAATGTGAAAATCCCTCGGCATGCTTAAAGCGACTCTGCTCCGCCTCATAAAACCAAATTGCAATTCATTTGAGCACGTCGGCTGAGAGCTCCATCATCGGCAGTATTAATGAGAAGACTACTTTGAACCACCCTCGTTCCATTCCAACCCCTTACTTCTTTTACGGCTGACCTTGTTTGCTGGCTGGGATGCCGCAGCCTCCCCCAGATTTATTCCAATTGAGGTCGTCGCCACTGATGGACTTAGCCCGGCACTAGAGGTCCGTCGAGTCTACTCTCGAATACGGGGAGTAATCGTCTCCATTCGTCACTCTCAAAATTGATCTATATCGTTCCATCCACGTTCGAACATCCGCTCTACTGGAACGACCAATCCCAACCCCCAACCTCTTCACAATCACGAGCTTGGAAAATGGAGACATCCCATTGTTCCCCGGTAAATTGTTTGCTTTTCCCTGGTTGCATTTAATATTTAACGCTCATAGTGCGTATAATTACGTTGTTATGTTAACGGAATAATTAAAGCTGCGCACTAGCCGCGTACTGTCTGATACCACCCTCGGCGACAAAAAAGTGAAAAAAAAGGCGGCGTCATTAATTAGCGCGAGCGCTTATGGCTCGACGAACGGGGTCGTCGGTTCTCGCGACGGGGATATATACGAGGCGCACAATTGAGCCTGGTTAATGAAAGCTCGCCGGAGGCAGGCGATAAAGATAAATAAGTAAGGAGAAGAAATGTGGCGTGGAGAGAGGGCGCGAAGATAATACTTCTCCACGATTATCTCGGGTCACCGATAGGGCCCTCCTAATTACCACTCGACCTTATCGACTAGCAATCGGGGGGCAAATTGTGCTCCCGATAAGCGTCGTGATTTGTTACGCTCGGCGTCGTCGTTCGCGGTATGTACTCACTACTAACATCGGAGGGGCTGCGGAACGATTGAACGCGGTGCTCGTACTTTCAAGTTTTTGGCTCATTCGTCGACAAGCGAAACGCCCTGGTGCACGATGTTAATGCTCGCATATTTGATGCACACTGCTGGTAGTAAAGGCTTCATTATCACCTCTCTCTTATACCATCTCTCGTTACTACCTCGATCACTATAATAGCCGAGTGACAAAGGACCCATGTTACACCGCTGTTAAGCGACTTTACGACATTCTCGTACCTCCTTGCTCATCCGACCCAGTGCGTAACCCGCTCTTTGTCACGACAGGACAGAGTATGAAAAAGAGCGGCGGCCGCTTCTGCGGTGATAATAATGCCGAGAGCCCCGGCAACGCGGTAATTAATCGCCGTCCTTTCCAAAATTTCAGCCGCGGCGTCGGATTATTACAGCACACCCGTTACTTATCACAGTAATTTCATTAAGAACACTCGAACAACGATCCATCTGGCCTTAGGAAGTCGCGGCGAATCGCGATCTGTAATTAAGGTGGAAACGGAAGACCGCGAACGGCAGGGTAATCATTACAGAGAGTAATATAGTGGACTCATCGTTTTTCCCTCTCAAGCCCGCAGTAAATCGTTACGCTCACGCGAATATTATTGCTTCGCGAGCAGGTGTTTTAATAGGCGATAGGCATCTTACCAACAAGAGAAAGTATGTCTCCGCCATCCTGTGAGAACACTCATGCGTGAGAACGATTGGCGATGGCGAAGACTGTTGGAGATTGAAACTAGTTAGCAGTGAGATAAGACGCATTAAACGAGCCGCAACTACGTCGGTCGCCAGTGGCGAAGCAGCAGCATTTTTTTCTCTCGCGATTGGATACTGGCAACTGTTGGATCGCGCTCGGGCTATCGTATGGCGACGAAGGACCGACAGATAGACAGGATAAGACCCCAAGATTTCGTGGTAACGCGACACCCCCAGCAGCTGCGTCCTGGCTTCGTTCGCTCGTCCGTGCAGAGAGTGCAGGGAGGAGAAGCCCCTCGACCACATCGTGTTTATCCTGACGCTCGCCTGGCTCCGAAAAAATATCGCGCGCGCTCGAACTCTTGTCGTGCCGAAGCCGAATCGAAGGAAAACACCCTGCGAAAGGAGATTTAGTTGCCGACGTTTCGCCTTGGAAAACAAGCTCGAGATGGAACGACACGAAGTTCCAGAAGGTCCTTCTTCGTTCCCCCATCCAAGTGGCGGGCATCGTCCGACCGAACCGTATTAAAAATAAAAGTGCGCTACCTTCGAGGAAAAAAAGTATTGACAGCCGACGATCGCACTTTTATCACGACGGCATTGCAAGCCGCCCGACAACTGTAAGAAACTTTGCGACGCGCGAGATCGATGATGTGTTCCTGGCAATTGCAGTGATCGGCCTGTAAACGAAAAGCCCTCCCGCTACTTTCCCCGTCCATCTGTCTAGGAAATATATCGAGGCGCTCGCACGAGAGCTCGCTGCATTTAAAGTACGTCGACCAGTGCGACGTGTTCGTGATACGCGCACCATCCGAGAGAAGGGATGGATCTTCCTGGGGTTTCCAGGTGCATGACCCGGCCCGGAATATGCGCCAACAGCGTGTATAAGGAGCTCAATTTAATTGCATCGATACAAATTAATATTGACGTCACTAATTCTATCATAATGCAGCGCGCGCGCGGCCCACTGGGGGATGTTGCGTTCGATAATGTCTACCGGCTGGGAGACGAGATGCCACGGAGAATTCCATGCAGTTGGTAGTTGGATGCCGCGATGGGCGATAGCAATTTCCAAGAACACACGGGACCCAGTCTGCTTTTTAGTTGGTTGTTAAAATTCCAAGCAGTGTCTGGGATCTGGGCAACGGCGGTTCATGAAATGCAATAATTAGCTTAGGAGTCGCTTTCTCTGGACCATGCCCATTGTCAGATAGGAAAGCGGCTTAACCTGAAACGATGATCGAGTAACTAGTAAAGAGGGAGAGAGTGAGTAACGCTCGGCAATCGCTCGTAATTAAGCGGCTACAAATCGCAGTAGGAACAAGGTGCTATCGATGGAACCGCATTATCGGTTAAAACCGCCGGCATTATCATCATCACGGGAGCTTTAGTGCTTGTAGGACAAGGTGTAAGAGCATGGCGAATGTTGTTTTCGAAATTAACACTCGAGGATGGGCGCGGGCGGCCGCGGACGTTTGCCATAGACACCGATTAGCACTATTCATGTGCTTTCCGCGCGGTATACACGTGTCTGGCTTTGAACGTCATTTCCATTCAATCGAGATCCCATTTCCCATCGGGCTGCTGCCTGGGCCGAGCAGGCATTGCAAATAGATCTCTCTACCCATCACCGCGACTACAGTCGCGACTTTCGCCCCAGCTTCCTATTCCGTTTCATCAAATGTCCTCGAAACAGCAGCTACTCTATCTTTTATTATGCAAATAAAGTTAATTGCATTAGTGCTGTCAGACTTTGATTACGAATATCGGTGATACTATTTTAAATCGTGAACTGCAGTAGCAACCACACTCCACAGAACTCTAATTATATCCCAAAGATCCACTGGAGCTAACAGAGCCCAGCCACAAATACATTAATATTTCTTACCACTATTTTGCAAGCAAAAGCTTTCTCGTCAAGGCAAAGACATCGACTACGGACTCCAAATCAAATTTAAATCGTTCCCTAGGGAGACCCTGATTACGAACTTTCCATGGAGTTGCGCTCTTCTAATAGGGCGGGAGGCGGGCCAATGTACTCCAACCTCGAAGCGACACAGCTTCTTTCGTCGTTCTTTCTGAATTTGTTAATAAACACAGAAAAGAAGACGTCGTCTGGCGAAGCTGTTTCATTTATTTGGCCGTTCGCTCCAATGAAATTCAGTAGTGATTCGAAGGGAATCTTCAAAGCGGGTCGGTTATTTGCCGACAAAGTGTACATAGATCTTGCAAGTTGCAGGCCCCTGTGCCGGACAACCCAGGCGCGTCGAGCGAATTCGAGATTTTGCGTGAATGCCTCGAAGATTCCATTGGCAGTGTCGAATCAATAATAGAGAGGCCGACGTCTAGACAGGCTGAAGGGTTAGCGCGTGGTTTTCGCGATGACTGTGCTTCGCTTGGCTGACATTGTGAGTCAAAGGTCTCCCACTCTCTCTGACTTGCTCTCTCTTTCTGCCGTGCGCACGGAGAATTTATTAAGGGGTCGTAGGTCGCTTCATGGAAAAAGGGGGTGACCTCGAAGGGCCAGCTAGCCTGGGGCGCCTGTCGCTCGAGTTTTCCGAGCTGCTCTAGCTGGCAGAAGTCATTTACGCTTAGCAGCTGTTCAGTGCGGCAAGTGCCGCTGCCGAGATCCTATCTCGCCGGAACATGCCTCGGATTTTCCCGACTGGTATACGTCCCGTCGAACACGGCTACTTTCGGCCCCGAGAGCCTGTGATTTACTATTTAGAAAATTGTAACGAGTTTCCGATATTCCATTTCGGGTAACTGCACACCGAGAAGCACCCGCGCCGCACAGATATACCGAAAATAGGCACTCGATATTCCCATTGATATATCCGAACCTATCGGTCGACTCAACATTCCTGCGTTTCGCTCGTTCGCAGTGACAAATAAAAGCTCGATCCTTTTACGGTGGGAAAAGTGCTGTTACGATCGATCGCATTTTTAACGACTCCTCTTTTCTTCGCTTTTTGATGGCGACTTGCTGAAAGGAACCTTTAACGAATGGCTTCTGTAGCAGCGTCGCGTTAAAGAATAGATGCCGCCATGACGGCTACAACAAATCAGAAAAATTTAATAACACACCAGCGCGTATCCTCCCATGTTTCTCTCCCTTACGTTTCTCAAACGTACTTTCACACGGTGCTGACAGGCAAATAAAAATGAAAGCAAATTGCGAGACCTAGTACGCAAGCATGTTTCGGATGTTCTTCATCGGCTGCTCCCCGGAGCCAGCAGCGAAAAAGCCAACTGGGAAGGAACCCTGTCGCCGCAATCGCGTACAATTCGATGTTTTACGAGCGGCTTTATCGTGTTTACGAGGAGCCCCACCATAAATACTGGGGGGAGGGATAGAGACGTATGTGTACCTAGGTATCTCATTTCGCAATATCCATTCGATCAACAAAGTCGGGATTACCTTTTCTACCTTGATAAGCATTTCGCTAGCATAACTGCCGTGGCGCCTGATACGCTAGCACGCCGGCGTAACAGTAATGCGAACTAGTTTGCCCTGCAAACTTGCAGTTTCGCCGTGCCGCTGTCGAAAGGATCATAAAAAAGGATGCAATTTAGATGCAAATTACAATCGTATCGGTGGTTCGATCTCGACGAGCGGCTGAACGTAAACACACGAAATGAGTGAACAGCCGGTCGGACGCTGTGTGTTTAATCTGACACGCTTTTTCCGGACTCCACGCCTGGTCATTTTCCAAGAGAGGAGGGAACGAGAAAGGGGAAAGCGACAGTGCCAGTGCCGCTTTTGGAAGGTAACACCGAGGAGTCTGTTTTCCAAAGAGAACTTTTCGTGAAACTAACACACTGAAACACATGGCTGTAGAACTGGTGGTTACTTTAATGGCCATAAGAGGGAATAGAGCCGCCTTGACGGGAATGCAGAAAACTTGCCATGCCGCTAGTGCTTTCTGTTTCCTGTGTGTCCCGCAATCTTCTCTCCAGCCGGCGAGTAGATTGCAAGCGTTTCTTCCCCCCGACGCCGTCGTTTCTGTTTAGAGTATTTAAAAAGCATTTAGCTCGGGCGCGCATTTTAATTCAAACGGGTCGCGTTTATGCTTTTTTCAATGAGACCCCACCTACAATTGCTCGTGTCGCAAGAAGCATCGCCGCGCGACTACGATCCTTCATTATACGTACTCCAAAATGCACTCGTAGCCGGTAATCAGTTCTAACTCTCTTTCTCTCTCTCATCACACTCGCTGCGCTAATAGAAAACCCGTATGGCTAGGATTCGTACGCTGGCGAACTGACTACGACTCGTGCTATGCAGCAGAGAGTTTCAAGCTTGGAGGGAGAATCAAAGAAGGGAGGTACTCCGGAAATACAAAAGAAGATTCTCCCCTCCGACCAAATCCTCTTTCGATTCGACGACGTTTTCGCAGACCCTCGAGTGTCTATCGAAAGCAACGTCTACGGTAACGACAGCCTCGTCCCCATCTCTCGATACGAGCACGCCTATCTCAAGAAGATATTTATGCATCGATTGGATAAAAAGCACTCGACGGAAAGCGCAATCCGGTAAACGAGCGGCACGACTGGAATCGATTTCAAAATGAAACACATTTGTTTAAGAAACCACGGTGGTCGAAGGATGAGAAAAAGAGAAAGCACTGAGAAAATACACTATTTTCACGAGACTATCCACTCAATGCTTTTCCAATGAGCAGTGGAAGGCAGCGAGTTGGGCCGCGTGGCCGACGATGTGCTACAGTTGCAACTTAAGCGGCACGGGGCCCTTGATATTAGCGGCATTACGAAGAACGAGGTCTTAAGTGCGGGGGTGCCAAGAGTGCAAGAGCAGGGGTTTCTACCTTTCGAATGGGATTGCGAAAAAGGTCGCAGACGTCGGCGCGGTTTCAGACGACGACGCGCTCGAGCCGAGCGGAGCGAAGCAGCAGCAGAGCCATGCTCGATGTGGCGAGTGGCCGCCCGCCCCTGAAATGACTAGTGGTGACTGCACGCCGAGGGGATGATGGAGAGCGGCGACGAGGAGGAATGGAACCCTAAGAAGCAAGCGAGGGTTGGGTAGGAGCGTTGCGGACGACGGCCTGGGCGAGAGACGAGAAGGACGGCGAGGATCGCCGGGGTGTTAGCCGTGGTAATGTTGGCGCGCCAGCCGAGCCAGCGAGGGTGGCGACTGGCTGGGTGGATGGCTGGCTCTCTCTGTGACAGGGAAGTGAAGGGGCAGCCAGAGCCAGAGCCAGAGCCAGCAGCAGCACCACCACCACCACTACCACCAACAGCAGCACCACGTAGTGAAGCAGAGACGAAGGGCTCGAAAGAGTGGCGAGCAAGGGTGCCGAGTGCCGCGGCAGCGTTTCTCCTCGAGTGTCGGGAAACGGAGACGCGGGCTGGCTGCTCGCGGTGCAGCAACCGGCGCGGCGTCCTCCGCTCCGACGACGGCTCTCTTGCTCTCCCTAAAAGAAAGCTCCCACTTGCGGGGGACTCGCGACGATTTCCTCGGCAAGCACGACTTCGAGGAGACTAATGAAAAAAAGAACAATGACTCGGAATCGGCCGCGACAAAGAGAATGCACACGCCGGATGGCTGCACTCGTAACACACACCCCTCGGGGCTTTGATTAGCCCCGGCTCTCTTTATGACTCCTATGCATACACAATCGGTAGGAGTTGACGCGACCCTGCGCACACCATCCCCAATATTTCTACTAGGCTTCGCCCGCTACATCCGAACAACGTTAATCCTTCCTATAGAGAATGTGTCAGTGTCGATTTGACTCCGCTGGACGTTCTATCCAATCTATCCGATATGGCTCGGGGATTGCATGGAGTGAGCCTATTTTTCGAAACTCTACTGGATACGGTTATTAAGCCGCCGGAAACGGGATGAAGAGGTCAAAGGTGATGAACTCCCAGGTTAGTGCCAGGCCGAGCGAATCCCTGGAGATCCTCTGATCTCATTGTCGCAGAATGGACAGAGGGGTTGGCACGTTACGCAGATGCGCATGCACGTACACGCTGGGTGCACGTGTGTATACGCACCTGGTATTGATTGTGCCACAGAGTCGCTGGCTTACGATTTATGCCGCCGAAGCCGCGGCCAGAATAACCGATGTCACGCCGAAAATTCACTTTTTTCGACCACCACCTGCGTCACCATGAATCCTACCTGACAACCGGAATCGCTCTGACCCCTGCTTCCCGCGGCTACCAAGGCATGACCCCGAGGAACCGTCGGAATTTATCATCGCACGTCCAGCTAGAAAAAAATTGCTATCGCCCAACCCCACCGCTTCCTATTCCCCAAGTCACCGTTTAATTGTTTTCCATTGAATCGAATTGACAATTGAATTCCTCTCTATCGTCGCATTGTGTGCCCCGAGAGTGTTCGTCTGAGGTGCGATGCACGTTGTCCACGCCTTTATGACTGGAAGCGCACGTACTTCAGAGGTCATCCGTGTTTAACAGAGAGCGGCTCGCTTGCTGCTTCGCTGTAAGGGAAAATCTTCCAGGAACTATATCCATTCGCCGGGAACGGCGGATCTGAAGTAATCCCCCGGAAAGTAGCACGAAGGCCGTTTAGAAAATAGTGCGAATTGCAGGCGATATTGGCGGTGGTCGGTGAGATGAGATTGAAACTAAATTTCAGATATAGTGTGCAAGTGTAGCTGCTAGAAAGAACGACAGCTCTATGCGAGCGCGATATTCTTCGGGAACGTTCTATACTCTTCTGCTTGGTGTTGAAAGTGTTATAGTCGAATGGCACCGCCTGCCATGAAGTTAGTTATCCGTAACTAGCTGAATTTTCCATACGCCGTATACTGCGGGGCAAAGTTCGCTTTTTCCCTGAAAGGCTGAGCGAGACGAGCTCCGCTTCAATGAGAGCTTGACACTGAGGGAGGACAGAAAAACCCCCCCAGTCAGGCTGAGAGGGTTCCTTCTCTCTGCGAGAAGACGAGAGAAAGGAAGTTTAAAAACGAATCGTATAAGGTGAAGATTATTTCCGCGATAAGACTCTCGGTCCATATTACCCTACTAGTTAATAGGATCTACGTTACCAAGTTAGTTTGAAACTTAATCGGACTTCCTGAGAGCAAAGAGCCTCCCTCGCAGCTTTCCTCTCTTCTCTTCCAACCTGGCGAGATTACCGGCGCCCGCTAAGGGCCGGAAATCATTGTACCATTTGATTCTCTAATTCCCCTAATCCCATCGTCCCGCATTTAATATTCGAGTTTCCCCTGCTTTTACTTTCCTCGCCGGCATTTATCCCGGCGAATACACAGCGATTCTACTGAAAGATAGACCAAGGAGCGGGAAGTTCGCCCGGTGAAAATGTAGACACTTCCGAGTAAATAAGCATAATTCGTGCCTCGTTGAAACTTCTCCCACAAATCTCAAGAAACTTGTGCCCCGTAGATAGTAAAAAGTCCTATAGCCGCCGGCCGCACCAAGGTAAAAGCATTTTAATTCCCTGTATCGCGCTGACTTTCATTGCTACAGCGTGCGGACAGGCATTCGAACTTCGTGAAGATTCGTAATAATGTTCTTTTCATAAGAGAAACCACTGAGAGAATGAAATCTGCTCTCGCACCTGTGAAGCCCAAAGGATTATCCCAAATCCCGGAGTATTACTACTGCAAGTTCTATTTAAATAATCCTTTCTTCCTCTCTGAACGACTCTGACAAGATAAATAGCAGATCTGCCTGAGAGTACAACAAGAATAATTCCACACTAATTGCAGGCATCCCTTTGCTAGTTTGCATTCGCAAAACCCCATCACGAAAGTGCAACCACCCCGCATTGTTTTCACACAGTCTCCGGTGACGACATCATACAGTGAACTTCTCTCCTTTACCGGAGCAAATCTCGAGCAAAGTTTAGCTGGTGTGCCAACAGGGATTTTCAAAATAGAGTTGGTCCCAATTGCGCAACACTATCGCTACTCTTCGGCGCATTCGCGGTGGATAATTATTCATAATTCGAGAGGGGGGTGGTAGTGAAACCGAGTTAGTTTGGGTAAGACTCGGTTAATTTGGGTAAGACCGGAAGAGGAAGGGGGTTGGGGGGGGGCTCTCCACAAATTCCCCGGAACAATGCGGCGATGATGCGCGCATGAGTACGAAGCTATTGAATAGACGCAAAGAGCCGGAGAGTCACGTCGCGACGCCGCGGATGTCGCTTCTTTGATCCGCGGGAGTGCGCGCGCGAGGCTTAGGAGTTCAGAAAGTCGGACAATAAGTCTGAGTGCGCCGGCACTCGAATCTCTCACGGACGTTTTATCGTCCCGCCTCCGTCAAGACAATGGGTTCGCGAACAAATTGCCCGGCTGCCAAGGCATCGGGCTGTTGAAATTACCGTTGCGCTTAGCGAAGCCTCGCGCGACAAACGGGCCCGCGGAATGTCGCAGCTTCCTTCGCCTCTTATGTTTCTTCCTCTCTTTCTTTCCCCTCCACTCGTTCTCTCTCTCACCTTCTCTCCAGTTCTGCCAGCTTCCCGCGGCCCCAAGATCGCGCGACAGATTGCACGTGTTCGTACGTACGTGCACGCATATTTGCGTGCATACATGCGTGTGTTCGTGCGCGTATATCTTTTCTTTTTTTCCCGATCTGCGTTACCTGTTTTACGTGACCGATTTGTTTGCCGCGTCTGTACATGCACGCAACTTGCACAAGACACGTTACGACGTTGAAAGCGTGCTGCCGGCGACACTCGCCAGTGTATTCATTCAATTCTCATGGCGTACCGTACTGTGCAGTACAATGTGAATTCGGAATCAGAACGCACAATATACTTTTGTGGTGCACCGCCGTTGCCTCGTTTGCCCGTTCGCTTAGACCTTCTTTAAAGAATTTAAAAAGAGAACAACGTTCAGCGTATTGTTCAGCTGATAGGATTGTTGATAAACATTATGAAATAAAAGGAGGACAGTTTAGTATTGTCCTCTTCGGTTTATTTATTTCAATAGTTCGCACTACAACCGAGATTAATATCGCGGTTACAAGGGTTGTCTCTAATGGAAGTTTGTTGTTTCTACAGCTCGGTGCTTCGCCCCTCCCTAAATGGACATTTTTGGCGCTTCCTGAAAGTCGAAAATCTGCTCGATTTTTCTCTTTCTGTAAATTACTGGGAATATTGATTTCCATTGGCCGGGTGGATTGTGCGTGTCTCTTTTTCAAGAGTACGTGGATACATCGACTGAACGGTCGATGTAATAACGTAAACTCCGATTTCGTGAAATACGGCCAGACGCAATAAAGTAGCGAGGACGTAAGTTAGTGTGTATGTTCGTAGGCGTTACGATGGATTTATCGCCGTTTCGTCCGTTCACGGACTCGCAGGGTGTAAATCAATCTTATCGACTGGATAACAGTAGAGTAGATAATTTCAGCATCACCATGCTCCACCGGGCCACTGATGATCTTTTAATTTCCTTTCTCCATCCAAGCGGAATGGCAGAATAAGTATATTTATCTGTAATTCTTCGGTCTTGCTATCAGTGGCATCCCATCGGAAACGTCCCGGATCTCCCAGAAACGGCTTGCAATCCAACCTGCCAATTTCCGGGAAACGTCGCGCGCACAAACAGTCGCTGAATGCCACAGCTAATTTCTTTCTCTTGGAGCAAGGACCACCCGCCATTAAATGAATAGCGAGCCACAGTCGGAGCATCCGTCATGTGGCTTTAGTCTATCAGAGGAACGTGCAGCCACATGTCAGAACCGGAAACCGAGCGCACCCTTCTGAACATTACTCCGTATAATCTGTCCTTGCCTCGTTCTAAAACCGCATCCTCCGTTCGGTCTACCCTCTCAAACGAACCATCGGACCAAGCCAATCCAAAAGAGAGCATGCATGAAATAACGACAGCTATTCTTTCGACGCGCACTGCTCCATTCGTTTCCAGCCATTTCATCGGGCAATCTTGCGCGCAACGGGAGATATGGAGATCGGTCAACCACTTTCCTTAAGCATCGGTACATTGGAATGAGCACTCTGCTATTCAACGGCCCGTACACAGCGGGGACTTCACCGGTCATCGCATGAATACTTGCCGAGTACGACATGTTAGGTAATGCGAGCATTGACATCGGTGCATGGACCGCGATTCAGTATGACAGCGTCCTTCAACGGACGATCCAATCAATGCTCTTCCATACGCCATAGTGCATGAAATACATGCGTATGCATACCTTTGCAGCTATTGGAGTCCCGCTCGAGCATTTCACTTGGAGTACAATCTGAAGGAGTCATAAGGGATCTACCTGTCGTGCCTTGAGCGTATACAAGGCGTTGCGAGGCACGCTTGATAGCATCTTGACACGTGCTCTTCTAATAAGCTGCTAAACCATACGCGCAGCTCGCTCACTCGGCCGACTGTCGCTCTGCGCGCGGCGAAGAGCCTCAATGCCTAATCTGCTTGAACGTTTCAATGAAACGATCACGCCAGGCATGCGTACAGCAATTTCCCAGAATAAAGATTCAAATCTCCCTCGCTCGCTCTCGCAAGCAGGCGGATTGGCAAGCTTCTGCCCCGTTACCGTAAATCTTCCTTAACTATCGAGCTATCGCAACTTTCCCGGCCCATTCCCGGCGATACGCTTTTCAGCTCGATCGGTGCCGCGCAGCATCCTTTCCCCACGTTACCTCCACCCGCAGGCGGAAGGTTTTTCTCTCTCTTCTTCTTTACGTCGCTCCTCGAGAGCTCGGATGCCAATGCGGAAATTATAATAAGATCCCGGCGAAAGATTGCTTCCCGTGTGCGATCGTGTCAAGGATGAAATGTCTGCGTTAAGATAGACGCGAACGAGGCAGACTCCGTTCGCCTCGAGGATGGGAGAGGACAACGGGAGAAATATTTCTTGGCAGGTGTGCGCTTCGACAGGGTAGCGAGTCTCTGGTGGCAAATACTCCGGACTGGGATGGGTCGCGCGAGGAGATTTAGCCTGGCGCATCGGGAGCCATCCGTATCCCAGAGTGTCACGGGACTTTGACGAAGCAACCACCTCTCGTTTTCGAGGTGGCGCTTCGTCCCCGTGAAACAGAACGGCAGCCTCCCTCTGCGTTCTCTGGCCGGTGGTTTCAGTTGGCCAAGTAACATCAGGATTTCGGCGACGTGCGACACGCTCCAAGTTGCGAGTGGTCGGATGCGTGCAGGGCCAATTGCACGCGGCGGCGGCGGTGGTGGCGGCCGTCGGTTGATATCCGACGGTTACGAGTTCCGGCCGTGTAAACACACGTCCGAGCAATACTTCAACAGTGTGTTACAACAGTGCACGCAGGCAAGAGAGTAGCCGCGCGCAACGTATTCGGGGCTTGACAAACTGGCGTCGAGATGGTGGCCTCTCGTTCACCACGATTTCGCGGCCTAGTCGATCGACTCTCTTTTCAATCGCTCGCCGATTCACGGGGCCGTTATTTATCCGTACTCTATCTCTCTCGTCAGGGCCGATTAAACAGCGCTCTTTGGCCTCTGGCCATCAGGTCGGGATTTACGGTGCGAGTGGCACCGAGGACGCCCACCGGCATGCCTGCCCGCTTGCCCGACGCGACGGCTGGGCTATGTGTGCTCGGATAGATATTCTTGCGGCCAGAAGCACACGGACCGTTATGACAAAATGACAAATCAACCAGTCGGCCACGCGCACCAGTCGTGTAATAGTAACGGTCATAGAGTGTGCGGGCCGAGGCGCACTATCGTCCTGTCGTGCTGTGTCTGTAGTCGGCTCAAGCCCGAGCAGATAGCTAAATGGAGGCGGAGCCTTTGAGTGGATCGATCAACGTCCAGCGCTTCACGAATTTTGGTCAGTTCATCCTATGTATGATCTCCCCCGGGAGAGCGGCGTTCCTTCATTTGGCTGAACTCTCTCTCCATCGACCAGTTATGTGGAGCAGTGCAGAGTAACTTTACACCATCGGCCACTGCCGACTGCTGCTATCGGTATAACAATTACCGATGTCGATCTTGATTAGTCGGCGCGTTCGCGGAAGATGAGGGGCGTTAATGAGCACGAACTCCGTGCTTGGAGAACGGTAATTGGTAATTGACGGGAGCTCCGACGAGTCGATGTAACGCTGCTCGGTCGAAAGTTCGTCGCTGTGCGTTAATCACACTCGGCACACTTATTAATCGCGGAGACTCGCGAGTTTAGTCTCCATGGTGGCAGCAAGTAAGTGGCTCGAGCTCTGCCGCTAGTAGGCGGCTTCGTCCAATTAAGTCGACGTACATTATACAACGGGGAAAAGGAGAGCACTAAGGCGTGGCGGAGAAAACGTTAAGAAAAGAGTGGAACGGGAATTCCAGGTGTCGGTGCCTCGGGGTAGATTACCCTGATGCGAGATGAAAAAGTGAGCAGCGGATGTACTCGCTGATCATAGAGCCACTCTCTTACTTCCTCTCTGTCGAGTCGGGGCTCATGACCTAGAAAACAATTATAAGCGAAACACTTCCCGTCGTTATCTAACGCTCCACTTGCTCCGCGAATTATGTCCAATGTTATTACAGCGACATTCCCCACGCGCGTTCGCATCATCATTCATCCTCGCCGATCATAGCGGGAAACCTGCGAATGCAGACGTATTCTTTCTACCGCTTCCTTAAACGAGATCTGCTGGTCGACTCGAGAAGGGCGAGGTGTTCGCGAGATTACCCGAGATTATCAAACATGAGATGAGGGTCATGCAGTCGTGCCGCCGGGCTACCTAGAAGAGCGTATTCATCTAGAAAACATTGTTCGAGGAGAGCCGAAGCCCGCACGGAAGAAAGATAGACTTGGTGAGAGAGGAAAGTACCAGGAAGAGAGAAGAAAAAGAGAGAAAGTGAGAGGAACTAAGGAGAAGAGAAAAAATTCAAGGTGTCGGAGCCCTAGGGGCTGAGTGAGAAGTGGACGGATTACAGGGTCGAGATAAAACGGTATTACCTCATTGCCAGAATTAGCACAGGTTGTCGATAAGAATATGAACGTTGTCGACAATCCAATAAGATAGTGATTAGATTTGAATACTATCTACACCGTCGATGATCCTTCGGATACCCTGCGACACTCAGCAAACCGAAGACACGAATACTCGAATAACTGGTGGAAACAGGTTATTTGCAGTTGCTATACATAGCGTCGAATCACACTGCGTATATCAAGCTAATGGAAACTTTAAGAAGGAGCGTGTGTTACATCGGGTATCGATTCGACCTCAACCAAGGACTCGTTACTCCCTGCTAAACCGGTTGCCTCCACGATACGATTAAAGCGCGGCCTGAATTCTTGAGAGGTCGAGGAGAGTCACTCTCCCTTTGAACCGGGTACGTACCGAGTGAGCAAGTGCACCGAGGAACCTGACAGCGAATAAATATCCACCATACGATCTAGATCTCTATTCGGCCTTTATCGGACAATGGGCGGGAAAATATTAAGGTGGTCGTACGGCAGGAATGAGAGAGGAATGGGAAGGTCATAACGATTGGAGAAAAAGCAAAAGCCGAAGGAAGGCGGCTGAGCGGTATTACTTAATCAGAGGACAAGGGTCCAGAGGACAGGAGCCCCTGCTGGAGCGATCCGTTTCCACGACGCGGCACTCATTGTTAGAGTCTACGTTCAATCTCGCCGCTGTGAGATGAATTATGAGGAAAAAGAATGCAATCTGAAAGTCTCGGCTTGATTCAACGGCTTGCCGACCAGGTTGCGCCTGTCGCTTCCATAAATTGAGTTCTCCGCGGGTATGAGAATAGATCGGCCACCGTTTCATTCTATTTATATGCACCATGCCAGGATAATGTCAATGACACGGAAGCTGAATATACTCCGGTAAATACAACGTATACCCGTTGCCTGTCAGTACACTTTGTCACCAGAAACACACCGAACGCAGTCCCACTATATCATGCCGGTAGTAACAAGCACTTTTTAGTGAAATCATCCGATTTTAAGCAGAATTCTATCTAATAACGGGATTTTATTCATTAAAATATCCGCCGTCAAGTTCTTCCTTCTCGTTTTCCCGGGTAATGAATTACTTGGAGATAAATTAATAATGAATGGCAGAGTGGAACTTATCGAGAAAGGTTTCATTGGAGCCGGAATACCACTTAAACTGTCAGACCTCAAGTATTATGTAGCAAATTGCACCAAAATAACAAAGACAATGATTCTGGATGATAGACATATGACTCTGACTGATCATTAGCAAGAGAGTGCAACGGCTAATATAACATTCGGAGTATTCACAGCATGTTCGACATGCTTGGAAAGACACGTGAAAATAAATGATGCACTTTGCATTAGCGTGGCTCGGATATACCTTCGACTAGGAGTCCCGTCAACACTAAGGAAAAGCGAGGCTTCTTCACGCTTGGTTGGAGAGTGGCCTGTTTGGCTGTGAAAGCTCGCATTCGCAGACGCTCCTCCCGGAATGTGTCCTTGCACTCGGAAGAAAAATGCAGTGACCGACTCTTTGGTGTAAGGTTGTAAATAATGTTGGCCGCGGTCCTATGCGCGTCGGAATTTTCTCTTGAATTTCGTCCCGGAGAGCTGTGCTTTCGTCAGTGGAGCTTAATATGCGGTGGATCTTTAAGAGGGACAATTTTATTTACGAAGGGGGAATTACTGCGGCAGCCGCAGACGCGGGAAGGGAATGCTTCCGAATGACGGGACAGTCATCGTGGAAGTGACGCCGTAAACGAGTACGCTTGGCAAACGCGTGATCACATTTCACGCTAGGCTTCACCCTGTAAATAGACCGTTCCGTCTGCGATGGAGGCAAATGGTCTGCCATGGAAAAGCCGCGATTTCACCTGTCGCTGGATTCCAGCCGCATGCTTTAACCCAGCCTAGCCAGAGTGTCCGGCATACTTTGCGAGGACCTTTTATATTTGTTCCCATTCAGAAACTGTCCGACTTCTCTCCCCCACGGAGAGAAGTAAGTTTTCACGAGACACCAACGGCTTTACGTGCCTCGTTAACGCGGCACACACGCCCTGCATTTTAAGATTAAAAAAGATAACTCGGCTTGCGTTCGCGTCTTTCCACTGGCAGTTTCCATAGACGGGAATAATAAGGTCGACCTGTCAAGGCCTCTCGTGCTATCGAGGGAAGTCGATCGATTATTGAGAGCATCCGATAAACTCCTCTCTCTACGGCCTTTAATCAGATGTTAAATCAGGTCGCGTACTACACGAAAAATTGAAGTCACGGACAAGCGATGTGAATTCGCGCGGGATCGCTAAAATCGAGATATCCAGTTTCCCGAGGTTTTCGGCAACTAGAAGACCACTAGGAAATTCCAAAGTACAGGTTTCATAAAGTGTGAACTGTCCAAGCTTAATGCGCATGAACCCATTCTGGGATCCAGTGGAAATAAGGGATGAGTCGAAGCTTGTTTTAATGAGGCATATGACTCGTGCGCGTAATTAGCCTGTGGGTGTCGATTGGTCAAAAGACGCGGGAACTGCACTCTGCAGCTGAGAACCCCTAAGTGCATATACGATTCACCGCACGCGGCACCTGATTCCATTAGCTCTGTTTCGTTCCTGACCGTGCTACGCCTGCGACCACTCGTCTCGGCGACCCTCGCCCTCGCCCCTTGCCCAGCCACCAACCACCCCCTCGTTCACGCAGCACCGACACACCACCAACCCGAGCCACCTCCATCACCCTGTTCCACATCTCCTACCTTCCTGCGAGTAGCTTCTATCCACAAACTTCCTGTATTATGCTAGCTGTGTGCGCCATGCAAATCCCACGCGAACTGAGACACTGATTGTCATGTTCACAAAGGGTTACGCGCCGGCGTTCCCTCATCCCTCCGAAAACGCGCTTGTCCGGGCTTGAAGACTCCGAAGCTTTGTGCATTCCCGCCTATCTGTCTCTGTCCGTCACGCTGGTTACCTTCCCATTTTCTCCCTTTTTAACCGGGACTGCTCTTTGAAATGGTGGCGTCCGTTTCTGCCAGGCACACTGCGTTCCCTTATTAAATAGTCAGGATCTGGCGAGGTAAGTGGCGGGCTTTCAGCCGCTGGATGCATGTGTAGGTCGTAGGATTGGCGAGTGTGTTTCGACAGGCTTGAGCATCGGCGATGTCCCCCGAGACAGCTATCCGTCGGCATCAGCCGAGCACAGGGGGTGATAATGGTATCAGCGCGAATAACAAGCGCGGCCGGCGAGAGCCGATGATATTTCTGGCAACGCGTCCGGATTACCTCGCTAAATATTTTATCGCTCATTTTCCGTGACAGCCGCCCCGTCGCGTTTTTGCACCGGCTGGATGGACGACCGTGCGCGTTGCCTCGTCGTGAGTGAGAATTTTGTTTCGATCCATTATTTATCCATTAGAATGGGAAAAATTGTCAGCGTGCCGCGATGCCGACTTAAAAATAGCACTCGGCCCCAGCGAGCCCCCGGTGCGGATGTATAATACGTTGACGCGTTAATTCTCATCGGGATTTATGGCCGACGGTTCGCGCGCGCGTTCTGCCCATATCGATTGACGGGTATCTCCGAACAAACCGACTAATCAAGCGTGATTAACCGGCGTGAGTATTATAGTGGAACAAGCTCCTGATAGAGACTCGAGCTGAAACAATTTCACAAGTGTTCTCAAATACTTTTCCCCCGAGGAGTGTAATCGGTTCGCGTTGTTGGCGTCGAGAGTTGTAGGAATTTTGGAGCGCAGTTGGTGAAATGCGCAGGTGGCCTCTATCGAGGCTCTCTCTTCCAGGAATCATGGATACTCGACACAGTATATCGCGTCTACCTGCGCTATTTAATAGTATGACATTGAGTGACGTAATTACAGGGGGCCTCGAATGCGGTCGGCTGGGTATCGGCATTAACTTTCTTCAAGCGTCAATAATCGACGGCAGTGCTCCTCCCGGTAGTGACGCGAAACAGTGTGTGCAATGCGCATTGTGCCCCGGCGTTACCGGATGAAAGCGTTTGTTCCGCCCTCCACCGCCAATAAGTTCGCTGGGTGTCGCTCGTTATAAACTCCGAATACGTTCAGAATAACCGGTTCAATTACGTGTCACACATTTTAATGGCAATGCCAGCTGACAACAACGTGTATTGTGCATGTGGTGGGTGCATAGCGGGCCAGCGGATCGCTGAAATTCGTGCAGAGCAAACGAGCAGCCTACATGTGCTCGATTTACTGGGCCGCGTAGCATTAGTTATCAAATTAAAGCACTGCGAAAAGTAAGTAAGCATGCCCAGAGTTAAACGAGCGCGCTAAATGTTACGCTGACGGCTGACATTCGTTCGTTGATGATGATGCTAATTTTATGGAGCAGCGCATCTTTATTAACAAGCCCCGGGGCCTCGGCCCGGTAATTGTTCGTAGCAACGCGGCACCGGGCAACGAAGAATCTCTCGGTCACAAGGGAGGGTGATATTTAGCGTAATTTTCCTATGACAGTAAAAGCGAGGCGACCTTGCCGTGCTCGTAATTAATATTGCGGCGAGGGCCACCTTAATGACGCGGCCGTGAATATTCATTGGCCGGCGGTAGCAGCCTGGTCATTAGAGGAATCGGTGAAATTCCTGTCGACCTCGACTATGTACATCGGGTGGGGTGGGAATTTTTAGTTGTAGAGGGTAACGGTGGTCACCATCAATTCGCGTGATAGCTGGCCGCGGCACGCTGCGCCCCGGCGAAGATGAAGGGGTTGAAAATCTCGCCGCCACAGAGCGTGGCACGGATAGATCATACATCATCCCTTTGCGAACGAAGCCCCCATATCCTCTTGCCTAACCCTCCGCCCCCTCTCCGACTCTTCGTTCCGCTCTTCTCTTGCTGTCTCTTCTCTTCGTTTTGCCGCTCCACCTATTCGCCGAACAGCATCCCTTGCCTCCATACCGCTTCCCCAAGCTTCCTCCTCATCCATTTACCCTTTCGAGCATCCCTCTTGCTCCGTAACACACCATTCTTCAAGCCGGCCGCCACCCCACCCCCCCTCCCTCTGTACGTGCGTGCTTTCTCCCGAGGCTGCGGCTTCCTCGGAAACCTGCCGTTTACGAGATTCCTGCGAAAACTCTGTTAAGAAGCATGCCACCTCCCTCGCTTGCTTGCTTGCTTCCTGACCAGTCCAAGCGCGCGCGGATCAACCAGCAGAGCCTGTTCTTCCTCTGGAGGCAGCATCCATCCAAGATGCGCGAGGATCTCGGATTGGGATAAGGCTAGCTTTAGATCCACCTCGAAGAAAGAACGCCGGAAACCACGGCGATTGTGACCTCAATCCTCTCATGGCCACCCAGTAACGTTATCATCATAAATATACGCCGCCATAAATATAGCCGGTCGCGCAAGGGGCCGCAGTACTAAAGATTTCACTAACACCCGCTGACTCGCCGTAAAATTATTTATTTCAGGCCTTGATATACTCGTGGAAGTCTCGAAGTGTGTCGCTACGATCTTGTGACTGGAAGGATTTACATGATATCAGTATTCTCTGGTAGAACGGTTATTCCAATTAAGCTCCCTATGAATATTGGCACGGCTCTCGCTGGCAGAATCCATCGAATTGAATGTCATATTTATACGGACGGTATTATTGAGGAAGGTGCAGCGGCGCACGTGTTATCGGATCAATCTCAATATCGAAGGGAAGCCTCTGCTGCGGCTGACTGTAGCAAGGCAAACGAAGACGCAGTTCGCGGGTGTTACGCGATTAACGGTGCTACGGCACGTAAAGGAAATGCTACGGCGGCCAACGATCGTCCTTCGTAATTGTTAGCACTGCCCTATATACACCGCCAGCCGTATATCCAGGACCGTTTGAACAATGGAATTAATTATAAAGCCTGTTCGGATAACCGCAAAGCCCGCTACTCACTGGAATCTCAGGCCTCTTGAACCCTTCCTCGTTGCCCAACCACTTCAAGCCATCTCCCTTCCTCCATCTTGCCGACGGTACCGCTCGATTCTCTCATTCAATTCACTCCACATAGTCTCCAACAGTTCCAACGAGCAACCGCGACCACCTTCTAAGGAGAGTCATGTGAGAAAGTCCTAGTCTCTCGCGTCTTCAATAATTAGCGTGAGATCTGCTTTCTTCTTCTTCAAACCTTTTGCTGTCTGCCCCCTAACCAATCTCTCTCCTTGGGTCCAATCGGTTTTACGCATACAGCAAACTAAGTTGGAGCCTCTCGCGGTTGCAGTACATAACCGGTATTAATTAGTGGGGTGGGATCTTTCGAGAGCGGTGTTAGCCAACATTACTCGTACTTTACCGGCGGCCGGCGGATTGTTAATTAGTCCGGCTTGAAAACTTTACTTGAAGGATGGACCACATAAGTCTCGCGTTGCCGGCCGAGCGTGCAAGGGGAATAGGGAGGCGAGGCATGTTCGTGGTCAACCAGAAAGCTCAATCTCAGTCGGCGTATTGTTTTAAGCAGGTACTTCTTCTTCCGCGTAACGATCGGCCGAATCCTCGTTTTTTCACGCGCGCGTACTAGCCAAGCCGAACCGGCGCCAGTTGCAGTGGCAGCCAAGCTCGGCCCTACCTTTTTTTGTCTCCAGCCAAGAGAAATATGGCTAACGAAATAGAGTACGTAAATATTTACGGTGTGTTGGGTTGCAGAGGCATCGCAGTAAATCGCGGCCGGATTTAAGCTCGCTCGGACGGACTTTCCGCGGTAGTTATACAGGAGAGTGAGCCCGGCGAACGCTCCTGCCCTGCAATTATCGCGTTTCCTCGAGGCCCGGACAATTGCGAGAATCTCTCAGTGGTTACCGCTTCCGCTTCTTATTCGATCGCGCAAACCAACCTTTTCCTTCTGTCACTTAGCTGTCGCTTTCGAAAAAAAGCGCGGCGAGTTTTTATGGGGCAAATAATGGCACGTCCTAGAGAGCTTGATAACGTGATAATCGTGCAGCTATAAGCACTGGCTTCCTTGCGGATCAAAGGCTGCCCTTTATTCCTTAATTACTGAGGGACATTTGCGAATAGACGGATATTATAAACCCGCGATGCCATTCATGGCGAAAACGGAATCTACTTGGTAACCATGGACCTTTCTCTGGATGGTACGAAAGTGACGAGTTTAAGGAGTCGTTCGTGGAAATATGAGCTGTCAGGAGAATGATGATCGAAGTAATGCAATCACGGTCGCGCCGGTAATATTGAGAAGATTTCACGACGACAGGGCATTATTTAAACGGGCTGGAGAACGGCATGGGTATTATTTGAATGCATTCATTCCGTACGCGCTCTTGATGTAACAACGTTACTGCGAGACCGACAGTGCAGTCAGCCAGGAAATTACTGCCAAATTTCACGGGGGAAATTACATATTCACACACTATTTAATAACTGTTGCGAACGACTCGTCCGTAGCTAGGCAGCATTATTCGGCATCACCTGGCAGGGTTTAATGATTTTCAATGGGCAATAGCGCTTACCCATTCGTATTGCATTATGCGAGGCGAATATTTGGAGCAATAAACGCTTGGGATACATAATATTGTTCTATTCGACATTCACCAAATAGCAGATAGAATGACCATCGTAAACCTTTCAGCGTTTACTTCCTTTATGCGAAAGCGCTATTGAAATATGGATTTATCTTCTGCTACGTAACATCAGACCGCAGAACGATGTATACCCACAATTATAGTCACATATACACGGCCCGCTCCGTCTAATTAATTGGCCCTGCGTAAATGCCTCTGTAGCTGGTGGGAATGTAGGCTAAATTATAGTTCCTCCTCCTCAAACATAAGTATAGCAATGATAGCAGTATATTGAATAACATATTGAATACATTCCATTTAAATCTCTCGAGAACTAGATATGTTGCATACCACTACGAGAACCATACGGTCGCGGTTGGTGCAAAAATTGTGTAAAATCATCTACAAGACTATGAATGTTTCTGGTTGGTGAAATTTCAATTTACAGACTTTTGTCGACTTAAAAAAACAGTCGCTTCCATGAAATTTTAATTTCCCCGTGTATTTCCGGCCAGACACTTTCTAATTTCTCAGTCTTCCACGACATGTTGGTTTCGTTCTATCTCCACTCTCCTTTTTCCGGCTATGACTCTTTCACTTTTATCGAATAAACGAATCGTCGGTGCGTCCCAGTTTTTCTCGAAAAGCTTGCTCCATCACAAAGGACATGATTGCGAAAATGTTTATTTTGTTTTTTAAAAGACGCCGCACTGTTGGAGACGAGGTCTCGACCGTCGCTGCCCGGTGACTTGGTCGCCGCACAAAAGCGGCCACACTATTTCTTCTGGGGATGCAATGCATATTCTCCATTGTGTTGGACCTCTTCAAAGTCAGAAAAACAATTATGACCTGTCTCAGACAGACTTTTCCTCTAACTCTGACATGAATACATATTTATTGGCAATATCTATGAAATAGATTATCCAGTAAATGTACAAGAGAGAAACGTGAGTAAAGGGGATGTGATGGCGAACTAGGAAAGTCAAGACAATCTGGGTTAAAGCATTGTTTAGTTATCCCAGTGGCCGAAGTTTAATCCCATCAAATAAGAATCATGGTGGCTATAAAGCGGGGTATGTACGCCCTTGTCACTCGGGGGCAATAGTGGTCGAAAGCCTTTACTGCGGTGGACCTTAAGGAGGAAGGCCGGTGTTTCCATTTACGCTGATAGAAGCTGTAACTGACCCGGGTTGGATCAAGTTGAAGCCCGACCGGTACAAATACTCCTGCCCTCGCGTAGTTCATCTGAGATCGAGTAGACATGCTGGGAACGAATTTCAGCCTCACTGACAGCAAGATCGTCCTACTATATCCTGTCTTCCTCGTTCGTCTTGGAGTTAAATGACCAAGTGCATTTGTGTCCATCCGGAAAGATCCCACTCGGATTTTCAACTTGCGTTAGATCTAGTCGCTCGGAAAACGCAAGAGCTTTCCAACCTCGACATTCCACAGCTGCACTTTTGCCCGGACTCGAAATTCATCGAGCTTACTTCAACGCTCTCGGCAATTATATAGCATATAGACAGTCGAAGGACACTGAAGGTGGCTTCAAGAGATATGTCGTGAGGATGGCAACTCGGTTTGCCAGACATCCGTGGCTTGAAGAAGCATCGGCACATCAAAGGGTTTCCTAGAATCCTACCTTCCTGGCGGAAATATAAAATTGTTTCTCTGTTGCACGCTCACTACGAGAGGCAAGCAAATCCGCTTGGTTCATATCTCGAGGCTAGTTCCCCTGGTCTCCAATCCTTATTCGTCCTTTTCACCTTGAAGCGGTTACACGTCCAAGTCGTAGTCTTACTATTGTCACGTTCGTGCTCTCTTACCATCATCCTTCTGTCACTGACTTTCTGAAATAACAATGGAGGCTCGCTGGCTCGACGAAAAACGTGCGGCCATGCAGATGGCTCTCTCTCTGCGAGCCGGCATTGTTTTCCATTCCCCTCTGGATGCATTTTTTATTAGGCGTACCAGCCACGTGATAGGAAGATTTAAGCGGCCAGGAAAATTTCAGCAGCCTCCTGCACTTCTATAGGAAATGCACGCGCGCGCGGGCACATTATGCCGCAGCGGATGTTTGTTTTAATCCAATACGGCAAGTTCCGTGTGAGTAGCCTGCACCCGGATAAACCGGCTGGTAACAACGTGGTCGTGTCTAACCAGGGCTTACTCTACTGAAAGTCCTAATGCAGCGCACAGAACACCGACGCATAACCGGTGGAGCGGTCACGTCTGACCTGTGCCATTTCTACTTAAACCCTCCTCGCCACGCGCCAGACAGCACTCCTACCAGGATCGACTCTATGAAAATCTTAATGCGTCCAGTGAGTCGGCAACCAACTAACAAGAAAGGGGCTCAACCGAAACCCATCCCAGCGAAAATTTCCCAAAATATAATAACACCAGACAATATAACTACTGACAACAGACAGTGTGGTTTGAACATCAACTTACAAAGGCAGGCATGAAAGTTCGAAAAGTAGCGCTCGTACGGAAAGGGAAGAAGGAGTAGCTATAAATTTCGTAACCCAGTCAAAACGAAGGTCGCAAAGTTTCGGGACGCACTAAGACGACAAGTGACGTAATTTCGCACAGGGAGAGTTGAAAGAGCAGCGGGGAGGCCCCATTCTTAAATCGGTCAGTAATCCATGGAAGTACGTGGGCGATTGAGCCGAGGGGATCAAAATCTGGATTCGGTCTGTCATGCTCGCACCCAATGGAGCAAGGGGTCGCCACGTCGGCTGCCTCGAGAATGGTTGGCACACAGGCTTTAAGGAAGTTTTAATGTCGGCTTGCGAACAAGATTGGGACGTCACGCTATTCTTAGGGATTGGCAAGCGAAGAGAGAGAAAGAGAGAAGGGCTGAGGACCCTCCGGGATCGCTTACCCTAATCGCTGCCGCCTTCAACCCCGATTCGACCAGCGCAACCCCTCCCTCAGTTCTACCGTGGTCTCAAAGATTTCTCAGTTTACACAACGTCTTAAGAAGATCGTCGCGTTTATGGATCCTCCACTTATCGTCAGTATCGATGATGGAAGCAACTCTATTTGTCCTGGCAACTGTGGAATCTCGAGAAACCAGGGCCGAAGAAAATCAAGGGTCGATACGCTGCGAGGGAAAAGTTTATCCGCAAAGTCAGGCGTCCACTCGCATAAGGATAACTTTGTCTTGAGAGCGATACTGGCAACTTAAGTTATCGACAGGTAGCGTTAAACGCTGAAAATTGTTGCTCCCCTACTTCAGGAATGGATCCCGGTGCTACTTCTTCCAGTGGTAACTCTGCAAAGTAATCGGCGCCGCTACGCCAGCAAAGGGGCCAATCGCTATTTTTTATGCATTTTAAAGCGGAAAGTTTGAATTGCACTTGTTATCGATGCCAGCTTCCTTTACAGGTAGAAGAAGGTGTTCTCGGAACTTAAGAAAGTTGTCACGTTGACCGGTTCTCTATCGAGTATCGCTTCGATAAACAGTACATCGGAGTTCGGGAGCTAGGAAGCCCCGGTGGATCTCTAATCGATTTCACGCAAGTCACTATTTCGAATTTATGCGACCCCCGGGAACGGCGGCGTACGATTTCAGAGATTGAGTTACCAGGATCGCTCTTATTATTATACCCAGCAAGCCAATCCTGTGCTGCTTCCTTTTTCCTATATCGTATGAAAATAAACCGATTTATCGCCCTGGGAAGCCTCTTTACTCATAGACTATTCGTATTTGCAAGCATCTATGACATTGTCTACCACCTACCGCGAGAGAACTTTGTTGGTAACGCAGATTTCCGGAGTTTCCCGTAATCGGAAGACTAGTCGCCGTACTTGCACAAGTTTCACCGAAAGCCGGGCGGGAAACCAGGCCACGAGGGAAGCCCCTTTAATCGATTTCTCGTAGGCTTTTCCGTACCGCAGAGCATTTAAATCTTAAATCGGATCATTACTACGGATCAAGTCGCGCAATTATTTTACTCTTCGAATTCAAACCTTCCATGGCCCTGACAGCTCTCCCATAAAATCGCTCGAGCGAAAGCTTCATTATAGACATTTCTCCCTTCCTCTATCGATCCATCTATCTCTCTAATCTCCAATGCCGGATATTTTGGAAAGTAGTATATTGCGAACCGAGCGAAATACTAACCGGCATAACGTTGCAGTTCCTGTTTTGTGATAGCCTGTATTTTCCGAGCGTAGTATTGGAGCATTTTCCTTCCGGAGGCGTAATATGTTCGGTACACTTAGGTGCACGTAAGACAAGCTCCTTATGGAGAAGGAGATTCGGGAGGCGGAATGAACGTCTAGTGTTTCCAAGTTTGCAGGCGAAATTCGATGCGAATTTAGCTGCGACACCGATCACCGTCTTCTGTTCGACGTGACCCAATATTCGCAAGCACCTGTGCACGAAGGCAACCTGTCCAAGTGTATTATGTTATTCGGTATAATGCGTGAACCTTAGGTGCAATAGAGGCACTCGTTTATCTGGGGCGAGCATTTGGTCGTCGTTAATTGGCCGTTCTAGTGGCACATAGTAATTTCAGCATCGAGCGGAGATTTGCATAATTCGATGTTCAATTGGTAATGGCAGCCGGGGAAGAGAGGTCGAGTAAACAGCGGATAGAGCTTGTACGGAAAGTACAATATTTGCGGATTAAAAGACGAGGTGCGAGGGAGCGCCAATCGGGAATTCGACAGTAGCGTAACAAAGAAGGTGGGACTAAGTGAAAACTTAATGGTCTCTAGAGGAGAACCATGTAATGTTATACTGCGCCTATTCCCGCCCGTATATTTAAACCGTTTGAGGCATTCCGAATCGTGAAAATAGCCTGATTTGCATATATACAGCTTTGGAATTCATGAAAAATTCATGGGGCCCGAGTGCGCCGGTATACTCGGAATTATGCCTCCTTTACTATCAATTTCTTATTATTGCCGGGCCTCCCTCCTACCAGGGAGCTCCGGCACAGGAGCAACTGAGACGCCAACTGCAAGGAGACGCCGAGTGGGTAAATACGAATCTTATTATAATACGACTGAGAGAAGCGAAGATCCACTGGCTGCGAGAGCAACTTCTTCCTGCGTTTGTACATTCACGAGTGGACCAGCCCTGCCCCTCCTAGTCCCCCCAAGGTCAATAACGAATGGCCAATTGTCTGCTCCGGCAAACAACTTCCAAGCCGATTCCACGGTAGATTGCCGCGAGAACTCTGTCAACCCCGTAGCCGCCTCTGCTTAATGGAACAGCAGAGCGTCCTTATTATTCAAATCATCCGCGCCGATGCACCATACATGGACGATCCGATAAACCGGCGAGTCTCGTGCCCCGCTCGATCACTCGACTCTCAGCACTCGATGTGTGTTAAGAACGTCTTTACCAGTCCCGACCATCCTGCCACTGAGCCAGCCGCTAGGAATCTCTACACTAAATTACTCATTACCACTCCCGTGTGAATAATCCAATCCCATGCAATCAGGAGGTGCGATGAGGCCATGGAGAATGATGGGCTCGGAGAGTAGGGTAATGCACAGATGGTCACTGAGTATTATCAAGATACTCCAAGTCGAGGCCGAGTTCAGCTACCGTTCTGTGTCCTGCGTACTAGAATTTATCGACGATGTTTTACTGATGACCGTTTCGCAAATCCGACCGGAAATGGGCAACAGTCGGATTCATTGCGTAGGCGAGAGGCAAGCAAACAATGAAATAAATAAAGCAGGGTCCGAAGGTAACGCGGGAATGGAGGGCAAAATTGCTTTTGGAAAAATACGTGGAAGCAGTGATGGGAGGGCAGGGCGTTCCGTCGCCCGCCAAGCTACGTTCAGTACAATCCACCACCAGCCACCCATGTTTTTAAGGCACGTGACTGGAAATCAATTATGAGGAACTACAAAGCGGCGAGGTGCTCCCTCGCTTCACTCGCTCCGAATGTCCTTTGAGAAGTGGAAGCAACGCGACGCCTTTGTCACTCTCCGAGAATGCCGTACGTGCTTCCTAACGAACATAGAGACTACACTCAGCCGAGAGTGAACCCGCCCCTCATCCCCTATTAATTCCTACCGACGACTTTGCCAGCTGCGATTGATTGCTTCCTATTACACCCGATGAGAATCTGCCGATCACGCTTCCCTAACGACTTTTATCTCCCTCTCTTACATGCTTAACGCGTAAACCGTTTAGTTCCAAGTAGTCATCTGGTAATCGTGAATCTCTCGTGCGCTTGCGGTTCTCAGGAAAGCGTGCACGGGAGTGAAATAAATTTATTAAAGAAGGCGGGTGCTGCACGATAATGAAAGCATTAGGCATCGGGTGGACATTAGTGATTAGCTGCCCGAAAATTGCACGTCACGTAGCTAAGTACGCCAAGCGGCCCGAGTGCTTTCGTTGTCGCTCGAGATCTCTTCTTAGCACAAGCTGGCCGGGCACGCTTAAGCTGCCATGCTACTGCGGGCTTAAGAGCTTGACCCCAAACGAGTGTTGCATGCCCGCGGAATTACACGAACACGACTTTATGGGTCGGGCCACCCCCGAGTATCACGATATCCTCTCATTGACCGGGCCGATACACGCCGGTCATAACGCTCTGCTTGTACCACTCGTTCCAATTCGTCCCCATTATTCTCCGCTACTCTCGCATTCAATTGTATAGACAGTACGACCGCGAAATACTCTTAATCGTTTGTTAGCGTTCTTCGTTAAGGAAGAAAGTTTTATTTTCACCCTCCTCAATGGAAAAGCACTTGTGACTCGTTTCGCTTGCGCGCACGTTATGTGTAAGAATTCTAATTACTGCAATCCGTTAATCGTCGATAATTAACGCGAAGTTTACCAGTCGAATTCCAGTTAATGAACGGTAGTTCTAGCGCGCGTCACATCCTGTAAGAAAGTTCAGTAATTCCCGAACAACGTGGACCCAAGTTTTTCCTGTCGCGCGCAGGTCGTCGCCGGAAGAGTTAAGCGCTGGATCACGCATGAATTTTTTTCTGGTAATCCAGTGTTAGTCGAGGGAAAAATGTCCAGTTGAATTTGCATGGTTAACTCGAAGTATGTTAGAACTCGATATGGGAGCAAATCAACTGGTCGAGTGAAGAAGATATAGGCACGGCGAGATCGAGCGGACATATTTCTAGTGGCCGCAGATGTGAAATGGAAAGATTACCGTACTCGGACTCCATCCGCGATTTTGTCGAGCTGTCGGGTTTTACGAGCTCATGCCATCGCTAGAACGGGCTATCACGGGACAGCTTTTCTGTCTTTGGTACATGGTACTCAGGGCGCATGATCCGCAAATAAAAATTGAAGAAAGCCGAAGGCCGAAGGTATATATTACCGGATTCCTGGAAGCTCGGAGAGATGGTCCGGCTATAATTACGATAGTTTATGGGAGAGGAGCCTCGGTCAGAATGTGTCGGCTAGGGAATTGGTCGCGAGCCCGCACCTTTTAAGCTCGCCTTTCCACTTAATTGTAGCTCATAATGGCCGCCTTCCCCTACCCCTCGAGGCCCTCCGTCCCTCCCTCTGTTAGGGCTGTCTCGCACAATGCCGCTGAAAAGAGGAATTCGCGGCAATAATGTAAAAATGCAGCACTCGCAGTCAACCCAGATACGGCCGCCGGAATGAAACGTTTCTGGCACGCTTTTGCTAAAAGCGAAAGCGCACCCACACGATGTGCATTTAGCGATGCAAAATACGTTGCACGAATATGGAAAAAGCCGGGGAAAAAGGCCCTCTGACTTTCTAATTAAAATCATTCCGGTCGAAATGCACTGCGCCTGATTTATCAGGGCTAACATTCTCTTTAGTGGAACACAGGCACACCCGCGGTTATTAAATGACTTATTGTTGAAAGTAGAGGCAGAGTTTCCCTCCTGTGCGTTAAAGCTTTATTGCAATTCCCATTTCAAAAATAACCAACGATTTGCGCGCCAATTTCACGATATCGTATGAAATCAAAGGAGACTGTTGCGGAGAAATCGATAGTCTCTATCACATCCACAACAGCTGCTCAAAGAAGTGAAGACAAGCGGGGTAAGAGTTGCCAGCTTGCCGGCTAAAGCAAGTCAGTTTGATTCGATTAATTGATCGCCGGTGATATCGGTACAGCCGGGCCAACCCCAGCTCGCCCGTAAATTAATCCCGGCAACTTTTCCCTCAACCACCTTTCTATTCCGTCTTCCTCTCCTCTTCTTCTCCTCTTCCTTCCTCCGGCACTATGCCTGTCTCCCTCTGTCTTCCGCTCTCTTCGTCTCTGTCAGCCCCCGGCTCGCTCCTTTTTTCATTCTCTCGTACTTGCGCTTACCCTTTAAAGAGTTTCGAAATCCACTCGGGGGAGCCGCCCGAACGGATTTCCAGAGCGTAAACTTCGGGAGTTCGTGATCGAATATTGTTTCTCTGCGAGCAGGGTATTTCCGCGGTTATTGTTAATTAATTGCTCCAGTAAATCGTGCCCCAGAGGGCGAAAAAAGCGGGGAAGGTTCGATACACTCCCAGAGGAAAGTACGAGGAACTGGCGAAAATAGAGAAAGTTTAATTGGAAGAGCGATACCTGGATATTGGCCTACCGCCACCATTTTATCCATACTTATTGGCGGTTCATGTCGGAAATAGAATTCTTGGTGACCTCCTCGACTACTCACTCTTCGACATCGATGTTACTGTAAATTGGATTTCTATTTTCATTCTACCCTCCGTCCAATTCCGGAGGCTCTTACCGTCTCAATCTTTAACATTATACGAATTCCGTCGCTTCTATGTACATTCCGTTCCTCTCTTCGCCATTCTTTTGAATAAATAATATCCATGACTCGCCCAACGAAAAATACCCTACGCGCCGAGACTACTTGAAAACGACGAGGATACGAAGTGCAAGAGAAATGTGGAGCGACCTGGTCATTCGGGCGAATGATCCGTCAGCCAGAAGAAGCCTCATTCTTCATCGCAGGATCGTCCTTCTTAGGGCTTCGACCTTCGACCCACGCAAATGCGAACACCCTCCTCCCGCCGGCGGGGATACAACACCGATCAGAATAACATTCCAGCCCACCCCCCCGACCAATCCGTGTTAAGCAGATATTCATAAATCTCGTCGATCTTTCCCCAAAGCAGCACGGCGTGTCGACGAGAGCTAATAAATAAAAGTCATGCGAGATATTACCAAGTCCACTTAAAATAGCGGTGATTCAATGGCCAAGCATCTTTGTGGTCCACATGTTCGAACAGCTGTTATGGTTTCCTCTCGGACGATGAACGGTCGTACCGGGCAAGAGTTATTTCCCGGGATAAATCAAATATTCATGGTCGAGCCTCATCGCAGAGCACTTTTCGGCAAAGGAGTGATGTCAATCGCGTGAATCTGCGAAGAATACCGGTCCCGTCGTTTATCCACTCACAAAAGGGCAGCGAGAGCCGTCATTCAGAGTGCGAGTGCAATTTTCAAGTCCCCCACCTTCCTCCCCTTCCTCACTTGGTCTGTAGTATTGAAGCGGACGATCCCGTAAATGGAGAAAGTGCAAATTGCCATCTAATTTCTCGTCCCATTGGCCGGAAGGGCTGGGAGGCCGAGGGTGTGTGTGTGTGCTCGCTCTCCTTATGGCACGTCATTCGCGGAATGTTGGAAAAGCTTTATGAATTTGAAGGCCCTTCCGATAGAGGTGCGAAATGCCGGCGGCGTACAATGCGAGCCCCTCTTACCGCAAATCCACCGGTCACCTTGATTCCCGATGAAGGGGCTTCGAAGCCAACCGCACCACAGAGAGGGAACGGAATTGTCAAGGATAAATCTCAACCGCAAAAATGTGACTCGCAGCGCCTATATGTACTACATGTATAAGGGAGTGCGCGATGGTTGGCTGCCTCGGCACGCGCACTACGCTTGAGCCTTGAGCGATGCCATCCTGACTTTTTCCCGCTTGTCCCACTCGCCCTCCCAACACGATAAAAGCATTATGCCACCAACTTTCGCGCACACTCACAGATGCGAAAGTTTTCCGCGCATACCGGTACAGGCTACTGCAGGCAAGAGGAATTTACTCCCGAGGACACTGCCACCGCGATTAATATTTTATCTCCGGGCACAACAGACTGCTCTATTCCCGAAACCGGCGAGTGGCGCGAAAAAAGGAAAGCTCTGACGGATGGAAGTTTCAGGGAAATTATACCACAATGTTAGAGTGTGGGAAACGTGGGCGAAGAGTTCTCCCGGAGGTCATTGATTAAACGAAGAATAGCCGGGACTTTGCTAAAGTTGGGGAATACACTCGGGAATAAGGAGTGAGACGTGTCAGGGATGAGAAGCTCGAGTATCGCGTACGGCTGCACGCCACGTACGATCGATCCGAGGAATTCGTGCAAAGTGCCGCTATTACTCGTGCAGCTGATGCGTACGGGCACATGTCGTTAGTGTACACGCCCGCTCGTTGACATTGCTCTCTCAGTCATCCGGCATTCACGTTACGGTGTGAATATCATAACTTCTATTCCGCATTCCAGTCTCGCAAGGCGATCGTGCCATGGTACACCGATACGCGCGAAAGAATCCCCATAGAAATGTCTGCTGGCATCTGCGTACCTATGGGGACGAGAGCTGCTGCACGGGCTGCACCACTTGACTGGACGAGCACGAGCTTCCAATTTAGTCGGGCAGTGACTCGATAGTTTGCAGGACCGGCTCGCACTGCCGGCAATTCGATTAAGGAAAACGGCCGCGTAAACGACAATCGAGTCGGTGGTGGGCCACAATTTTTAAACAAAGGGCCACCATGCGATCGACTCTAATGGCGTCCCTTCGATTTTCACCTGGCCTTGCCGTTTGATTCGAGCACGTACTCTCGATCGTACGTCTTCGCCAGCGGACTAGCAGTAGTAGCGCAAGTGGCCCACCAGGAAAAGAAAGAGATATCATGAGAAAGGTGAAGCTAGCTCGGGCGATGTTCGAATTAAGCGAAGGTGAAGTTCTCTATCCAGAGCGAGCTATCGGTCATTTGAATCGATCGCCCGAGAAAGCCCACAATTCCGGTTTCTTGCTGATCCAAGGGAAACCCAGCGGCGAACGATCGTCATCACTTCAGGTTTCGATTTCTGGGTAACCTTTCTAGAAATCCTCTCCAGGACCTTCTTCCACTACAACTCCCCTCTCTCTCTTTCTCTCTCTCCCTCTCCCTTGCCTTTCCTCGATCTCGGATTGAGCCGCGAGTGCCGGCAGCACCAGGGAATCGATAAGTTAGTTCTACTTCGCAAGTCGTGCCAATATCGGCTAGCGCCCTGGCAATGATGTAACTTCCGCTCGATCTGTCATAACTCTTACGAGATCGACTGGATAGCTCTACAAAAGTAATTAAATACACGCTTAAAAGTCGAGTCGGCGCCCTCTTGAAAGCTTCCTCCTTCGGCAACGTTGCACCAATACACACCGTAGCAGTGCACCACTGTCTGGCTTGAAGCACTTCAATTAATCTGTAACGAGTTTTTCCACGAATTTCATCATCCTTTTTCCTTACCGTGATTCCGAGAGAGTGGTACACATGCATATATATAGATGCATATACATTCTCGATCCAGACTCTCTGGCACTCGGGGAAGCAGGAGTCAGCGGATCGCGCGGCATCGGGGTCACGTTTATTTGTATCCTCTTCGACTAGGAATTAATCCGAGAGGGAAACACGCCGGTGATACTAGAATGGAGGCATTTAATGAAGATGCAATACTAAACCGGCGTTGCATTTAATGAAGTGCTCCGGTGTAATTTTAACAACATGAATCTATCCCGTCACCCCACTGCTGATTTCATGGATGAGATACACCAGCGACATTCCCGAAAAACCTGCGCCACCGTTGTAACGCTTGCCAGTCGGCCATGAACACAGGAAAGTGGCTGTAATAGTAGGAATAGCTGGAGATCTCCATTTCCCTCGATCGCAATCCGGTAATTGATTGGATTGTACGTTTCGATAACCGAGATTAACCGTAGGCTCTTCCGCGCATTCCCACGCGTGCCGCCCGATTCCCTATTAACTCCCTGCCATCTGTCATCCTCATCACGAACGACCTGCCCTTTTTCTTCCTTAAGTAGAGCGGGCGGGGGCGGACAAAAATATGGCCCGCCCGGGTAATTGCATCGGGGGTACCACGGTAATCTCACACGAATAATGACTTCACGAGGAAGTTGCGTTAACGCCTAGTATATATGTACACCATACTCCCACCCGTTATTAGTCTTTCCAAACGAAAGCGAAACCTCCCTTGTGTCCGCCCTAATTACGGTCTCGATCTCCCTCAACGAAAGCACCGGCGAAAGGTCGAGCGAAGGAATTCATTTTGCCAGTCGACAGAGGCCGAAAGACTGAAACTTCCATCGGGTCACATCTTGACCCCGAATTTCCATTTATGAGTATTTCAAGAGTCACGCCAGAAAGCTCCGCCGGCTGCAAGTTGGCAAGTGGCGCGACGTCGCGGAAAAGCTCTGGGAGAGGGAGGGAATGTGGGTTGGAGGGCGGGAGAGAGGGAGGGAGAAAGGAGAGGGCGCGTAAGATGCGCCGAGCAAAGGAGAGTGAGTTACGGGGTCGATGCCGGTCCCCGGCAGGCAGCAGGGGGCTTGCAGCCGTTGTTTACCCTTTATTTATGACAAAAGTTTGGCCAGATTTCGCGAGCGCGCGGCCTCAGGTCGGTTAAGGCGCTCAGCCTCGGTCACGGGGGGTAAAGAGAGCCGCACGAGTCGGCGCGTGGGTGTTAAAGTTGCCGGGTCCTCCGGGTACCTCGCGGGAACGAAGCGAGAACGCTGGCAGAAGCTCAGCCATCCAGTCATTTGTTAATGTCGTCCCGTTTCTACCGCCTCCCTCGACTCTCGGAAATTCTTCGGTGGTCCTTCCGAGTACTGCTGCACCCCTCTGGAAAACTGTGTTGCTCTTCCCGTGTTCGATAATAAGTGCGCAGTTTGTACTGGGGCTACTGTCCACCTCGCCACTTTGATAAATCTTCCTCTCGACCCTTATCTACAGTCCGGCATGCAACGCCAGGATAATCTACTGAAAAAAGTACAAACTCCTTACTCTTCAGAGTCCTGGCTTTACTCGAGATAATTCAGCAAGTGAAGTAGAATGCAAGGTTGCCCGGCGTCTTTCGAGCACACACTGTTGTGTCCCACTTCAACCGACTGGCCAACTAGTCAAACAGGCTTGCGCGCAGGCATGTGAAAAGAGGCATGCAAGTAGCAGAGCATGACAGAATTACAGTGGGGCTACACGTATTACGAAAGGCCACTCGAAGGTGAGCGCGCGGTATTAAGCGAACAAGTTTTTTCGACCGCAGGTGCGCGTGCCCTACGGGCAATATTTGTCGGATGACGTTTGCAAGCAAACCCGGGCGAAAGAGCTACTAAATAATCGAGGGTAAATTGACGCCGGCGTTTCCCCATTCGCGTTGGACGCTTTTACGTACGATCAGTTATTATACTGTATATCTTCGCGCTAAGAGGATTAGTTTCTCTAGTTCGCGAATTTATGAGAGGAATCCTGGCAATCCTGACGACGCCTGCTGCGAGACAACAAAATGCCAGGCATTTCGATTGCTTGGTCGCCGGAATCATGTTTACAAGACCAAATTAAGCTATCATTACACGCAGCTCTGCACTGCCGGAGAAGATTAATCTCCTCGAGCATGTATCCCGTAGTTAGCTCTTACTCTTGTTAACCATTTCACGATTGCTGCACGAAGAGTGCTCAACTGATGACTATAATCACCTCAAGAATAGCAAGCTCTCGACTGGGGATAGCTATATTCACCCTCGGCAGCGAAAGGACCAAATTTTTGACGATCAACAATAGTCGGGCAATATAGGAGCGCGAAGGGCTTGATACTTCGACGCGTATTAGACTAGTCGGGCCAGTGTGTCAGGTTCAATCGGAACAGGTTGTTAAAAGCTGCTAACGCGAGCATCAAGGGGTGCAAACCGAGAGGAAGGAGCGTGCATGAGCGACGGGCGATAGGGGTAAACTTGAGAGAAAAATGGTCCGCCCTCGAGAGAAAGCAAGCAAAGGAAGACTGGCAATATGAATACGTACGTGGCATACATAGAGTGAAGCGGAGTCGGGAGCAAAGACTATCAGAGAGTGATTGGAGGATGGCGAGAGTTGATAATTGGACACGTGTTTCACGGAAGCCGGGCGCAGGTGGAGTGGTTCTTGATCGGGCGCGTGCACTAATTGGTGGTGCAATTAAAAGCATCTCCTGCCGAGGGTGCGCGGACCATGCGCGGCCTGACGGCGTGTGACGTGATCAAAACAAAGTGCAACTCCTCGTTGAAGAAGCAGCGGGACCGCCGGAGATAGCGGCGGGTAGCTGGCGAACAAAACCAGAAAAAAAGCTAGAAAAGCAAGGCGCACCACGTTAATTGACTGGGCTGATGCGGCGCCCCCGAAAACAAAACGTGTCGACGCCATGAATACGTCGGCGGTGACACCACGCGTGTCCGAACGCCACTCGAACGGCTCACTCCGAACACACCATATCTCCCTTTTACTAGCTTCGACTCCTCCCTCCCTTCCCTCTGGATTCCAGAGCAATACTCGATGAGTCTCCTTTCCTAAAACCACATGATTTATTTCGATATGCCTGACGGTGAACTAGACCGGTAGCTTTCCATCCCTGAGTGGTTATTAGACGGGCGATCGTACGCCACACATTGTGGCCTTTTCCACAATGGAAAAGGCATTTTCAGGTTGAATATTCGCATGGCGAATGGCTGGATTAAGGTAACGCTGTCATTTTGAATCTCCAGCAGGTCGCCTGACCCAGCAATGAGTGCATCCGCCACTTTTATGTCGTTTATCTTGCATTTGTATTCATCCCGACTGTCTCACACTCTCTCCCACCCTCATCCTAGCCTCTCTCCAGTCTGCTCCACGATACGCATATAGCAATGTGGAGGATTATTCCATCCATTGTCTTCCAATTGCATTCATTTGAAAACGTAATTTCTGATTCAGATATGCCGATAGCCGCTATCTCCCATCCATGCTGATCCAGTCTTGCTCTTTTAGTGACTCGCCGTTCGGATTTAGCAACGCAGTAAGGTAACAAAGTCTTACTCCACTATATTCACGATACTTCGTTATTATTGTCTGAGTGGTGCGATTTGAACTTTTGACCCGCCAACAAAAATTGTAAGGGTTTCTAATGAACTAAGCAACCTCATTAATATTATATAACATTTCCAGACGACGTGCTAAGGTTGGATTTCGTAATAATTCCACTTTGCAGAGACTACACAGTTCTACTGCACATGCTAGTTTAAGCCACTTCTATTCATTAACTGGGAGCGGCTCATCGAGGCTTATAACGGGAAAGAATAGCATTGGAGCCGAATTTATGTGATAGTATGGCGCCTCCGGTGGATTGCTCGTTCGAGTTCAATGTTATCAGCCGAACTATCCGGGAAATGCGGTAGTTGGCAGCGACGCTAATGAACATAATGGGCCGAGTTACCTCGCAGCTAGCTCACTCAACCCGGCAAAAAGTGCGTGTTGACTCTTGGGCAAACGGGGCCGCGCTGTAGTTGGTACGAGCGAACGAGTCACTTGGAAGTAATATTGCTGATCAGCACTTGGAGCGAGAATAGTACATCGACGCGAATACAACCAGCGAGAACGGTTGATCAAATTACGGCTTTCGCGTCGCGTTACAAATTTCTCCTCTTGTACCGCGCGTTATCCGCACCAAATAAATTCGCACCCGAGACGTTGGTTAGTTTGTACATTGCAAAAGGTATATTGAACGTTGAACCAAACGCACTTTTCTGTGGTCGCGCACGCCTGCTGTGCCACATGTCCACGAATTCTCGGATTTATACCTAATAAATAATTAACAAACACACAGACGCACGCACACACACACATACACCAATACAAGCAGCTATCCCTATGCGGCCACTCGTTATTCACGCATAATTGATTTCAAGCGGCGGCAACGCGGCGCACCAAACGAATCGCGATCTAATTATTCTCAGTTACAAGAGGTGCGCGCGAGTGCGCGGTCGCGTCGACAGGCTCCACTAGATTTTACATAATTGCAGAGAAAATTACGCGAACAGCCAGCGTAATTTGTGTCCGGGTGTATTTCTGACTTTTATTAATTCGGGGAGCGCGAGCGCGCACTCCCTCGCGCGGCATTCTCGCTGGACTGTGCTACTAATTGCATTGCACCCGCTTCTCTTCCTCCTCCGACGCTCTCTCCGTCGCGCGTTCCACTTCGCTTATTACTGATAATATTAATAAGCCGGCGATTACAAGTTGCCGAGTTTGTAGATCGGAGCGCGGTGAGAGTAACAACCGGACCGCTACAGAGTGGAATCCGGCTGGTGTCGGCGTGAGCGGGAGTCTGCTCGAAATTCACTGGTCCTTTGATAAAATATCGCTTCATTGACTTTAGTCGCAGACAGGAAGGGAAAGAGATAGCTGATGAGCGTTTGTTAATCAGGATTGGAATTGTAATTCGAGTTGGAGCCATCCCGCAATCGCGTTATTATAATTCCTGTAACATGAGGCGTATTATTTTCTCCCGTGGATCAACCAGTGCTGACCCCTCTCTCTTTCTCTCACTCTCACTCTCACTCTCTCGAACGAGGGAGTTCCCAATCAAATCGAACATCATTTCAAATTAACGTCCTCCCGCACTCGGCCTCTCTCACGAACGGTGCCTGACATTCGACGCTAATCCCTCGAGAGCGAGCGTACGGATCGCGCACAGCCCAAGCCGCTTGTACATACTCTCTCGATATTGGTCGTCCGGCGAAATTTGTGTGTCGGCTGCAACGGGACAGCCGGAGAAATAGCACGGCAGCAAAGAAGGAAGGAGAGGGTCGGTAGCCGGTATAACGTACGCCGACAGTTAATGAACTTAGCCGAGGGAGTTTGGCCGACCATTCGATAGTTAAGACCCCTAAGAGGAGCAACTATTATGTTGAAGTTTGCACATTAATTCGGCCACCTTCACCGCGCGAGCCGCCCCGAAACTTGCCGGGGCGCCCGAGATATCCCTCAAAGCAACCATTCGAATTTCCTGCTGAGAAGTTGCCGGTGTCACGCTACCCTGTAAAAGGCTTTCATAATGCGAGCACTTTAAGCCGAGAGGATTTCAGAATCGCCGATCAAAAGCCCAGATAAATGGAATCCCTTCTCGAGTGTACCAAGCATACAAGTTGCGTGTCCTCACGTACACGGCTTTCTGGATGCCGTCGTCACCCATGATAATTTCTGTTGACTAAGCGGTTTCGAAAATAACTTGGTAACAGATTGCCTCCCGACCTGGTTACATGATTGCTCGAAGGGACGCTAATTATGCCGAGGAGTACAGCCAACAGATATTAAAGGATCGCACGCTATGAATACCGGATATTCCACGTTCAGTGATTTTTCTTCGCCGCGGCAACTTGGTGTAATTACGGCGCGTATTGATTAGAAAAATAATTTCTACCGGTAAGCTGCTCTGCTGCCGTGGTAGACCGAGAGATGAGAGAAGCAGAGGCTGTGCCAGCCAGTTTCGCACTCTCTACCGTCTACCTTTCCTCCTACCTCTCTCGCTCCCTCGTACATGACACAATGGGCAAGCCGATGCGAGGCAAGCCGCTGCAAAGCTCTAAGGAAATTGTTCGCGCTGGAGCACGAACAATGAGCCGTGTGCCTATTATCACCTCGGCAGCCAGCCGGCGGAAGAATAATCCCGCGGCTATAGTTTGCTTCGAGAGCTTATAAATCGTAAGATTATTGCGTTAGTGGAAATGAACTGGTGTCGGCGGGGATTGGCCGGTGGCATCGGCCCGAGCGCCCATACTTCCACCAAACTTTCACGCGCTCCTAAGACTGAATAGCCCAAATTAAAGGTCCACTCGATCACTGCTATTTAGACTCTCGGGATTCACGGATACGCTCATTACTCCTGGATTATCTGCTCGAGAGTTTTCTACCGGATTCTATTCTAGCAACGTTTGTTTGCATACTGCGCCGGCTGCTTCTTAATGGCTCTCGTCGTACTTAGATTGGGAATATAATTTCATAGCTGATTAATACACCAGGTTTCGAGGGCGGTCCTTCAGCAGACTACTCATCCTTCCTGTAATAGAGCGCTCTCATTATAATTCGTATTGACTGGCGAAGCGTGCATCACTCGCAGTTTATTACGCCCTTAGTCGAGTGCTTCATCCCGATTCACTGAGATATTGCATATTATCTCCTATTAGCAGTAGGACTATAGTATTTACATCCGCTCTCCTTCTGGTTTTAGTGCTGATAAATTGCCAGGGCATCGCGCGCCAGTGCGCCCTCAGCATCGAAACTCGTTCGGATGAACACCATTAATTTTCTCCCTCGGAAGATACATACACATCGCGGCAGTATTTGAATTCGGCTGCTTCGGTTCTGCAATTAGTTCTCCAAAATACGTTGGAATTTATCGACAGTGTGTATTAGTCTGTCAAATGGAGTCGAAGTTATTTCGGATCCTTTCGAGCTTTTCTCTTAAAAACAGCGCCCTCTCTTTGACTCCTCGAATTCTTAAATGAAGTTGAGAGTGCTTGGTTCCGCCCACCATTATCCGGCAGTCTTACTCGTGGTCTCATTGTCAGAGGCAAATAGGCAAGGAAAGGGAGAACATTTCCTGCAGGATTGAGGTCCATTCGGGGGAATGCATACAGTCGAATACGCAGCGAGGTATAACATCGGCAGGGATAAACGGTGGCTGGAATGGAAGATAATAGAGCCTGAGGTGGTGGTGGAAAGAGAGACTAAGATACATAGCGGACGTTAAAGTGGTGAGGATCTCGACTCCTGGCCTAGGGAGAGTCCGGGCTCAAGCCTGGAGCACTCTGCCAGTAACACGTAATCCGGGGCATAAGGCCGTGTTCTCTTCTCTGTTGGTGGAAACGGTTAGCGCAATTGAGGGTTAACGTGCCCGGCCGCTCCCCGTCTATCTCCCAGGAAGTCTGTTGAGACAAGCGGTTTACGTCTGCAGAGGCCAGGCTCTTGTCCAAGGAAACCAACCAGGCATCATCGCGGCTAGCGCCGAGTGTTACGGCGACGAAGACGACGCCAGCGGAAGCGTGCGTGTTTTCCCACTCGCAAATGGAATATTTGCACGGTGTAACGGGCAGAGAGCCGAGTAAATATTTAGGATGCGCGCTATGCGCCGCAATTTCCTCGAACATCCCATCACCCGCGGTACCCTCCCCCTCCGCCGCCGCCGCGCCCACATCCGCCCCCTTGGTATCTACGATGTGAGAATACAACGCAATTTCTACCTTCGCAACGTCAACTTTCCTTCCCCGATGTCCTCGTGTTCGTTGTCGCCCTTGTCATCGTTCTCGCACCTTCTCGAACGGAGAGAAGGCGTACGACACAAGTGCTCCCAGCTGAAAAGTCGCAGCCCATACAGCCTCTCGATTAAATTTCCCCCGAACACCCCTCCTGGATCTAACTGTCGTCTTCCCAGTCAAGTTTTCTGCCTAATTTGATCGAGAAGGTGCGACCTTTTATCGCCGGCACATTGGCAAACGACAAGTACCCTTGGGCTTTCTAGTCCCATTACTGAATTCGATTTTCTACCCTAAGATGCCCCCTTGGAATCGCTCCGTTCTTACGTAAAGTCTGGAATCTCCATCATTCCAGTTTGCAGTCCAATAAAAGCCTATTATAATAACGAAATACGGTGCAATAATCGTTTACATCGCGTTCACTAGCCAGAAACGCAGTCTTTTCGCCAGTCAATTCGGGCGCCAAGTCCATCGCTTTCATTGGAGCCAAGAAGGAGTCTTCCAGAGTTTTATGTCGACTGAAAGTGGTGTGCACCAATTACTGTGTGAAAGACATACACTAGACCGAAGCTACAAAGCTCCTCGTGGCCGGCGGATCACGATTTCCTCGGCTCCTAGCCAGGATAGTTAAATTGCTCTGCGAGCTTGATGTCTTGCTGCATGAATCTCCACTGCAGCATGTAAGAAGTTAAAAGAGGGAATGTGGGGGGTGTATCGGTCTGTTGAACCCGAGGACAATGAAATTTCATTTGTGCGCTTTCCAAGCCGTTCTCCGCTTCCCATCTCACCCATCAAGATTCTCTTCTTCTTTGTCCGCTTATATGTAGCTAGTCTCTATTGCCGTAAATTACCGGCTTCTTGCGTTATCGTGACAGATGAATTTCTGCGGTTCAGGGAAAACGTCGGCGCGCCGGCCCTTTTCTCATTATCTTCCCTCGCCGCCCTCGTACTCCGCCATAGGTTTGCGATTGGTTCTTCCGTACCTCGCGTTCTCTTTCTTTCTCTTTTCCGGAAATGACTCGATGTACATCTCGAAAGCATGTTTCGTTGTAAAAGTCTGGGGTGTTATCTTCGTTTCGCCGCAAAATCCTCGGGTCATTTACATAACAGGCCGCGCGGGAACAGGGATACCTAGCCACCAAGAGGATCGCAGCACGTTGGACCTCGCCTGATATCGTTCCTCGTCTCGCTAATATTTCTTCTCGGGGCCGCAAGTATCGCTTTTCGATTTTTCAAGCGCAAACTCCGGATTAAAAATGCTCGCTGTCCCGGAGTGGGTATCAGTATTCCCAAGAACTGTTTGGCCCCAGCTGCTTCCGGCTTCTTCGGTAATAATGTATTTTACGGGAGATTAAAAGGTCGGAATTAATTGCTGGCATCCCGTCCGATTATACATATGAATATCGAACATTTATTTCTTGTGCCCGGGCCGTATTTTAATAGCGGCGACCGCTTGTGATTTTTGCAATTTTGAATGCCCATCCGGCGAGATAATACACAACGGGCGCGTGATTGCCAGTGTCAGTAGAGGCGATGATACATTTTTCCGACAGATTTTTCCGCTGTGGTGAATTGTACTCGGCAAGTGAGTGAGCCAGCCTCTGCACACCACGCTCTCTCCCACCTATCGATCTCCGGGCGTGCCGGAATTTTTCAGAAGCACGGCTGATTTATGAAATGAACGCTCGCAAGTTAAATGGCAAACGTCCCATTTAAAGTTGCAGCGGCGAATCAAAATTCACTAGGTCAACCGACTGCTGATTGCGCGCTCTCACTGCTTCAGTGGAAGTGAACGAAAGATAGACAAGCAGGAGGAAAGAGAGAGTGTATGTGTGTGTGTGAGAGATGAAAAACTCCTGTAAGCAAACTGGGTTGTGGAAACCGTGCGAATGCATAAATCTAGTCCGTTCCTCGCCTAATGCAACAGTCTGTCAGCAGCAAGTCCGTGACCGCCCTGCAATTATATTAAACAATTGGCGGAAGCCCTCCGGAAGGGAAGCGGATTCGTTACGGAAAAGAAACTACTTCAATCATGCGATGTGTCGTGACAAATAGCTGGAACATCCCAGAGATATAGATATCACGCGCTCGGTTTCCCGCAACTCCCCCCAGCGAGCGTATCAACTACTCGTAAACACTTCAGGAAAGAAAGTCATTAATTAACTTGCAGCAAAGGCTCCTCCAATTAGTATCTCCTCGCGAAGTACCCCGATACTTATAGCCCCATGTAAAATTTAATTTCAACATTTTGCCATTAATTGCAGCTGCCGTTCCCGACCGGATAATGAAAAGAATTGATGGAAAGGTTTGCTCAACGCGCGCATTACTGCAAGAGTGCCCCACTTTTTAATCCCTCGGAAATATTGGAATTACGATATTTAAAAGGTGAAATAATGTCAATATAGTTTTAGCTTGTTTCTCTCTCGTGGCAAATGGTATTGATGGTAAAAACTTGTATTGATGGTGATGACTGTTAGAGACGGCAGTCGTTTCCTTTCCGGTTCTTACTTTGTACGTGATAATGCGCGTTTTTTGCGGACACCGCATCACTCTGTCATCCGCTCGTTCCCCGCTAGCATACCTGCAAACCTCTCGCAAGTCTGCTGATTAGCCCATGCAAGCGGAAACGAGGAGAGCTATTATGAAGTGATGGCGGTAGAAGAGGAAAAGCAGGGGCCTTGCATTTCGCTGAGCTATAAAATCAGAAATTATTTAACTGGCTACAAACGCTGATAATGAAATGTCTGGCACTCTATGGAGATAGATCCGCGGAAGCGGAATCGCAATTAAATCGGACAAATTGCGTATTAATGTGAAACAATCGGCCACTTCGACGATGAAATGACCACCCACCACTACCGGCACACCCCATTCATATTAAATTTATACAATTCCGATAAAACGTCGACTGTTCCTACCCTCGCTCGATCCCCCTTTGTAGCATCAGGGGATGACCGTGTTTCAAAGTTGCAACAATCAGTGTGCCCGCTAAAAGCATCCTCACTAATAGCGTTAATAGAGAGATCGGTTCAAGAATGACAGCCTGGGAAATGGGTAGGAACCCATCATTCTACGCTAATCATTTCGCAAGCCAATTGTTATATCAATGCGATCTGCCATAATCATTTTCCGGGGGATGATCATTTATTCGCACGGGCAGGTGGCTGCCGGGCATTAAGTACAACTTCGATCATCGCTCATTCCCTCCTCCGTGATCGAGGTAACTCGATTTTCACGGGGGCTACTTGTGACTGATGGGCAATTTGTCATTGACGAACGATATAAGCAGCAAGCGGGCCGGTGCGCCGCGCCGCACCGCGCGGGATCGAGCTTGGCGGACGGAGATTGCAAAGTGACGGGCAGGATTGTACCGTTTCCACCGTAACCAGACCGCCTTCGAATCAATTAAGAAGAGATCATCGCCTAGGCCGTTTGAGCCATTTATACAGAGTCATCATTTCCCGCGGTATGACCAATCTCTCTGCGGAAATTGCGTGGCCTCCTCCTCATTTTTCGCCCACGCCACCCGCAACACTCGCGATGGATAAATTGCGTGGCCATATATATGTGTGTGGGTGCATTCGCGCGCGAAATGGGTAATAAAACGAATAAGTTTCGCAAACAATGAAGCCATCCAATATCGAGAAGCTTTCTCTCGCGGGAGGGATTTTTTTCCTCGGTTCAGGAAATTAGGGCGACGATTTAACTGGCCTATTTGCCGGCCGGTGATGGATTCGTTATTTGACGTGACGCTTGTGCGTCCGCGAGCACGCACCGAAATTGAAATCAATTTTTAGACAAACGAAAAGCATTTGTTTTCGGACGATGCCTTTGAGCCAAAACGAGGAATAATAATCCCCTGTTTTATACAGACACTTTCCGATGATTAATGCGCGCTCGCTATCGCACGATTGTCACGGCGAATTCGTAATGTGCCGCGTGTACACATTACCATCGACGCTGCGTACTTAAATTGCAATAAAATCCCTCGCTCTGAATAGGTAAATATTCACCCGAGCACAAAAACAGAACTCTACCATTATTGCGCGGTTGGATAAATTTCAACGTTTAATACTTCCAACGCAGGTTGCTGCAATAATATTATTGAAACTGACAAAATAATTCTTTTCACTCCATATCTGACCTTGAAAAGTATCTTCCTACATAACATTGGTATTTTCATAATAGCTGGAGTCGATAGGAGGTCAAGTTAATACCGCCCTAAGTAATTAGTGTGTTTTCACTCAGAGATTTGAGAACTTACGCGTTCAAGTTGGTATCAGGAGCGATTCAAGCGCCGATGAATCTTCATCTTTACTAGGACGACGGCAGATTTACGGCCCAGAGCCGCTCGGAGGCAAATTAAATTAGAAGGCTGACTCGGAGGTTTGGCGTTCACTCTTTTCTATCTTCCCTCATCCGGTACTTCTTGGCCCGCTGGCCCGAACGATTCGGGTGCGACCGTACGTGCCTATAACCGGCACCGGTACACACGCAGGAATTGCTGGATCGTTTGTTTCACTTTATACATGTTCCGCGTGCCGGAGGGAGAACAGTTAGGACAATAGGAAATGGACCAAGATAATGGTACAGCCTAGTCCCTGCGAACGGGAGCGCGAGCGGCTCTACCATAGGAATGGAAGGAAACAGGAAACAAGGCTCGGACGATAGTGGGCGAGAAAGAGAAAAGTGGGAAAGAGGCCGGGCAAAAAGAAACTGTAAGAGAAAGGACAGGAGCCCATAAAGCGCTCCTCGCTCAGAGAGGAGCTGAAAATCCTTGCGATACCGTGACTGGTACAAATTTCATCCTCGCCACGGGAATACCAGAAGCGGGTTCTCCGGAAATCAATATCGCCGCCGCTGAAAAATCTGACAGACCGCTTCGCTTCTCTAGGACGCCTTGTTACATCAGGAGGCGCCTTTACGTTTGCTACGGATACCTCGTTTGCCTCAATTAAATATCGAGCCCGCCGCACCGTTTGCCTTCGATCTCACCGAACTCGTGCCGTACGATATTCCGTTTCGCCAGGACATCGGGCTTGCGAGTGCTTTTATCGCCTGCGGTAAAGCCCCCGGGTATCGGTGGTGTTGAATTCGAATACGAAGAGGACAAATCGACTTATTTATCCTGCTGCAGCTCCGAAAGGCGCCGAGTACAGGTGTAAAGTCTATCCGCTTATTCAAGGAGGCAAGAATTTCTTCAGCTTGACGGAATTTGATTTCGCACTACTTGCTTGTAGTGGTTCGTGGCGAGTGCACTTGAATTCCGAGTGCGATCCTGCACTTCCCTCGACACTTCTTATATTTGTAGTCCTCTCCCTTTCCAGACCAGAATTTACGATGACGTTCTCCAAGTTGGACAATGGAATCACGCAGTACAAAAACGGCAGGACGTGTCACTGTTCCTCGATAGCGTATAATACGGGCGTTAAGCCGATAAAAAATCATTGTCGGTGCCCTTCGGCGATAACAGCTAAAGTGGCATGACGAGCGCGTGAAATGTTTGCTGCTATAGAACTGGATCACCTCCGGAATGTTAGGCGCTCTCGGCAAAATGTAGACAAGGGAATTATAAAAGGACAAGCAGAGTGTCGATAACATAGACGGCAGAGCTGCCATTTAAATACAAAGCGTCGAGAACCGACTGGCTGTTTACCCGTTAAAACTGTTCGCGGGAGGTTGCTCCTTCCGGAAAATTAGTGCACGCTGATTTCGGACGCGCGCAACACACACAATCCACTATTATTTTTCAGCGGCACGTTCCCGCTCGTATTATTTCATCGATAATACCGGGGATTAATTTAGGATTTAACGAGCGATCAGGCAAAATGGGACGCGATCGGCGCGAATTCGCAATTTATCAGTGCAGCAGTGAGCCATTGATTTTTTCACGAAAATTCTCGTTCCCCGTCGTTCCGATCGTTACTCACCGGTTCATTGATTGCTGGCATTATCGTTTGCTTCGTTTGCCAGGTCGAGGCATCGGGCAATTGCACTCGGGATCGTCCTGTCAGTCGTGTGAAAGAAAACACTAGTGAATGGGAGAGAGATAGACCCGAAAAGGTAAAGACAGCGTGTCTTGAGGTCGGATGGGTAAACAACCGCGTAAGTGCTTTCCATTGATCCGGCTTTAATTGCAACCCGACTTTTCTCCCGAGACCGAGTCACTTCACCGACACTCTATATATCAACGCGTCCAATCATCCACTCGAAAGAACGCCTAAAAATGAGACAACTAATTTATACGAGGACCAACGTACCCCATGAATCCATTTCATTTCCTTGTTCTTGGGCAGCGCCTGCCCAGTTAGGCTCCCGGAGCTTAACTGGCACCACCACTCTGTCAATTTTGACGACACTTCTACCTGTTTGTACCCTCGCGTGCGATGGAAACCCTTAGGAAAATTTGCCGAAACAAAAATTTTCAGCTAGGGCCCTGGAATTTATATCACTTCTTCCTTGACGAAAGGGCACATTCTCCACCAAATTTCAGCCCGTGAAATACACGAGAAGTCCAAAAAATATGGGAAAAACCAGCGAAAATTCCGAAAAAATCGAACTTTAAAGGCAGTTGTTTTAGTGTTTTCGATAGAAATCCGGACTTTTTCCGACGGATTTCTTGTTTTCTATCCGTTTTCATTCATAAACAATCGATTCCTGAAGGAAAAACCCGAGTTCGGGGACCTTCGAGAAATCGTGAAAAAATCTGAAGGGGTACCCCTTAAGAAAAATTTGCCGAAAAAAAAATGTTGAGCTAGGGCTCTGGAATTTTTATGGTATCTTCCTCGATGCAAAAAAACATTACCCACCAAATTTCAGCCCCGGGAAAGGTCGGGAAGTCCACCAAAAAAAAATAAAAACCGTTAAAAATGAGCAAAAATGGACTTTTTTAGACGGTTTTTCGACCCGTTCTCGTTGCAAATCCGGACTTTTTTTCACGGATTCTTTGTTCTCTATCCACCCTGATACGAAAACAATCAAAATATCCCGGGTTGGGCCGAGTTTGAGAAACTTGAAAAAATTGACCATTTTCGAGGGTCGAAAATAGGTGAAAACCTAAACTTTAAGCTAGGGCTCTGAAATTTATATCACTTCTTCCTTGACGCAAGGGTACATTCTCCACCAAATGTCAGGCCCGGAGAAGGTCGGGAAGTCCACAAAAAAAAATAAAAACCGTCAAAAATGTTTGAACTTGAAAGAAGCGGGTGAGGGGCCTCTCACTTGGCTGACACTGTTCTAGGGGAAGAGTGTGTCGTCTGCTTCAAATTAAGAAATATTTGTCGGTGGGATTTGCTGCGACAGTTTCAATTAGCAAGAGGCTTATAATTCATGCCCTCTAAAGTCCGCCCGCTTTATTTCGGGTTTCTTTTGGGAAGAGGCAAGTGGGTGAAAGTGTGTTTGCGAAACTGGATGTCTGAATTAAAGCGGTAGAGGGCGAATTGGAGCCATGTGCCGTGCCGTGCCAGGCCAAAAAACTTGGGCGCGCGTCCACCGGGTCGGTCACGCGAGTGAAGAATCAGGTTTATTTTCGAGTTCGGTAACAGAAATTCGCCGGAATTGCGTTATCTCGAACGGTCCCTTTTATCGCCGGCACCTCCCGCGTGAGCAGGCGGAGGTGATGCGCAAGCGAGCCCAGCCGTTGTAACGAACTTGGACTTTAATTAAATTCCACGCCTCTGCGAAAGATTTGAGATTCGCGCTCCTACTCCGGTGTGATAATTTACTTTATGCCGGTGAAATAGCTGCGCCCGACACAATGGCCGCGCACGCCCTCCGCCCTCGTTGCTCCCGCTCGAGGCAGAAAGTTACGTCTGCGGGAGAATGAATGAGCTCGATGCACGAGGAGCTAGCTAGTCCGCCACGAGAGAAGTCCAAAAGTGAACCGCCAAGTCAGCCCCAAAGAGGGCGCGCGCCCAGAACTCTAGAACGAACTTACTCTCGAGAGGCAAACAGGTAAAATGTACCGAGCGAAGTAAGCGCATCCCGGCAATCTCGATACACATACAGCAGCCGTTTACTAGTCAACCAAGTAACGAATTGTCCCAACGGAGGCGATGCTCAACTTCAACGTGCTGCCACTATCTAGAAGGGAATCACGTAGCTCGAGATCCTATAATCAGTCGAACTTCCATCTTGCTATTAGCCCCGGCGAGCATCCCTTAAACGACGAGCCGATGCTTGCCGGTAATTGAAATCGAGATGTACGCGATAAATTATACAAGGCCAGCCAAGACTCTTCAATCAGCCAAATGGCGGAAGGGGGCGAAAGGGGCATCCCAATTTAGAAACGGCCGAGCACTTTTGACAAATGATTGAATCTTTGGGGGTATCGGTCAGCCCGAGATTACCACCGGGTATCATTGAGCACCGGCGCAACTCTTCGCCGGGGAATTATGATTTACTCCACCATTGGCCAGACTAATACCACTTATTAGCCGAGTTCTCCCTTAAAGCGGTAGGACATCCAACATTGCTGCACCACCCGGTTGATTGCAGTGTTCTGCTTCTTATTTACAGTGTTTTTTTCCCCTCCTTTTCCCTGTGGTGCACCATGCATTTTACTGGTAACGTGAGCCAATTCCCCGATGTCCCTCATTTGGAAGATCGAGCGTCGTTGGATAGCCAAGATAACCTGGCTGCCTCTGCCAATTCCAAACTACTTTTTAGCTTAACACATACCCCGAACATGCTCTCCCGGCAGTCGCCGGAATACTGAAAGTTGCGGAAAGTCCGTCGAAAGCCCAGACAAGATTAAACGGCGTATCGACTGCGGCACACACACGCTGGAGTGTATGGAAATATTCGGCGAATCGAATATTCGAAACATTTCTCAATGCCGCTGGTTGGCTTTGCGCATTTGCTATCGATAGCCAGCTTCTATTACGAATTGTTCCCGGGACAATTGGCTGGCCAGGGTAACACGTACCGTGAGAATACGATGGGTTCCTCTGGAGCGAGTATCAATGAGGTCTCGCTCAAGCTTACCAAAGCGAACGGGTCTGTTTCCATGTTCCCGGTAAGAGCGCCGCTCTCGACATACTTTGTTGTATACATCCTGCGACAACATCTTCGCCAGGCCGGCCAGGATACAGCATATCCTGCGTAACCAGATCGCGACAAAGGATGCAGTGAGAGCCGCAGCACGGGGGAGAGAGCGCACAAGAAACAAGTAGCGGCTTCGAGAGCAAAGGGTGTGGAAGACGAGGGGGACGCGAGGGATGGGACGGAAAAAGAGGACGGAGCATCTTAGGCAAGAAGCAGCGCATTGCCGCGGGGCAAGCAGGTGCGCAGCATCCTATCGCCTTCTCCGACTCTCATTCCTTATACCTAGCAGATCAGGTAGGGAGAGGAGAGGGGATCAGGCTGGTAAGAGGAAGAGAAAGAGGAGATTCTCCCTCTCATAGTCTCTCGGAAGTGCGTGAACCACTGGGTGCACGTTCAACCGCTCTCGGCCGTGTATTTAGTCGGCCACTCTGTATGCGATTGATCGGTAGATCGACATCAGGCTGCTGGAGGGAAGATAGGAGGAACGTGTTGCCACGAGGGGACGGCTTGCCATAGAGAAGAATTTAAATTGCCGGCACTCGCGTCGCCGTGACGAAATGAAGACGAGACCTGCTTTAATGCGCAGCAGCCGCACCAAGCCAATATGACCACCTGCAATTCCTACGTGCCTCTTAGGAGCTTGTAATTGCTTAGCATTCTGTCCTCGCACCCTCGGACTGCCCTGCTAATTACATTGGCTCGACGCTCGGGAACGCAAGGGCTGGACCATAAGTTTGTCGCATCGCGGCCACCCCCCAGTTACCCATTGTCAGGAATAACCCAAGGCATAACTGTGGTCAGTGCCTATGGTGGCGAGTGCTTGCTGCGTGCCATTAGCACGTAGAACACGCTGAAACGTGTGTTTATGAGAGACCCTAGTGAGATTGATCTCGATCGTCCCGTCCTTTCGCTGCCATGCCCTATGCTCACTCGCACCCCGAAGAATGTAAATTGGCCTCCTTTAATGCGGTACTCGTGATTCCGTGCCCACCCATAATTCCCTAGCCGCACGCGGCCCGTCCTGTCTCCCGATAGTATCCAGCCCGCTTGCTGCCCACTGCGGATACCTACCGAAAAATGCTCTCAATGCGACGATAAACGCGCCTCGAGCAAACACTCTCGCGCGAGATCCTCTAATGGCGCGAGAACGCTACCATTGTTTCAAGGAGATAAAGCGCCCTTTTGGACACGCCCTCGAATATATATTCGTGCGGGCCGAAAGATGCTGATAAAATGGCCAGGCTGGCTGGCCACCCCACGTATTTGTTTGCCAGAGAATTAATAGGACGGCGCAGAGCTTACGCACGCTTGGGGCTGTGATCTGGCCTTGACTCCGAGGCACCGTATAAACGTCTGCGAGACAGACATAGGTACGGCGAGCATCGCAACACCCTTCAGTCCTCAAAGTGCACTCACTCGCCGCGGACAAGCCTCCAAGCACTTTGAAATGCAGCTCATGCTCCGGCGATCTTCTGACTGCGCTCTCTGCGCTACATACGATTGTCAAGGTGTTTCCTTAACGGGGCCATGGAGCTGCCGCCCCTTTAAGCTTGGCATCGTTGGCCCAAACAAGCTCCATAAAATCGCTGCGGCCATAAACTATCTCGCCAGTAGCCCGGGGTTACGGCACAGCTCCGGAATTACCTGCAGTTCGCTGGGCAAAGTGGAGCAAGCCGTGATAGTCCGAATCGCTAAATTAAATATAACTGATATAGTTTCCCCACACTTGACAGAAGTCCTCGGACATTTGTGTTTGGTCCAATCCTGGCAGAGTCGAAATCGAATCACCAATTACTGGCAACGCCTGTCCCGAGATTGTCAACAAGAGGGAGGAAAGTTTAGGGTGGTGTACATTGTCGGACTGTTTCGTCGAAGGGATGTCAAAAGCAGGCTTGCCTGCTTTACAGGGACTCGAAAGTTTACAAGAGTAATCGCTAGTATCGAGAGAGAATCGGACTCTGGCCAGTGTAGTAAACGACCGATAGATACTTACGAGATGGCTCCGAAGCCGGATTGCGAGGAGAACCCGTTATCTCGGAAATTTACGGTCGCCCGTAAAGATACAGGGAATTTATTATTCAGTGAATCAGATGCTCGCGTTGCTTACGGCCAATATTCGTGGCGCACTAATGTATTCCGCTGTGATTTCAGCCGGTACATTAATTTTCCTGGCCGGGTTCCTTTTCCTCCGGCCCCGTGCGCACACAGATATACATAAACAGTCACATAGATAGAGGTGCACAGAGGGCATCACTTCGTACAGTACATATACATAAACCTCGGTACGGCGCGTTCGTTCCCTCGTGACCCCGTTTCACTTTTTCAGCCAAATATGTATGTATTTCGAGGCCTCGCACTAGCAGCCGGCCTTTTTCCGGGAGACGACGGACGCGCGCTTGCTCGCAATTAAAAAATTTCGACGGCTCCCTCTGCTATCCGAGCGTGTGTGCACCGCGCTAACGAACACTGAATACCTCATCCTTCCGATGACGAGATTATTTGGCCACGCTTCTAATTAAGAGACAAGAGAAAACAATGCCTGTGTCTCGGCGGTGGTGGATGCTTTTCGTTGCACTTGATTGTTCAAATTATGTGTCCGTAATACTCGGGAGTATATGTCGCACTCGTGCGACTCTCTCTTCCTCTCGCTTTCTCTCTCTTTCGCTACATATGCGCGTGTGTGCCGCCGCACCTATTAAACGCGGGACACGTGTCCCGAATTCGCATCGCCGGGAGTGCAGATTGAAATTAACGAAGGAAAGCAGGCATTAGGAAAATTGTGCGAGCTTGCAGCTTTTTCGGTGCAGAAGCCCGGCCTCTATGGCTGTCACGCCTATGTGCGCAGCACAATAAAGAGATCCGACTATGTAAATATGTAGATCCTCTTCAAAGAGAGCACGCTCTTATTTCGTAGCAGATGTGCCTGGCCGCGTTATGGAAAGCCGGCTCTCTCTTTCTGTCTCTCTGTCTCTAGGTACGCCGTCGCTCACTTTTTGCCAGACGTGTACCTCCATGGCATCTTCATAAAGCATTCATCGTCGAGCACGTAAATTCCTCAATCCCTTGTGACCGTTGCACTAATCAGAAAGCCGCATTTTATCGTACCTTCCTCAAATATAATGGTGGAATGTTGCCGAGGATAAAAGAGTGGTCACCGTGTGGGCGGTTTATTCAGTCTTCCATGTCTCAATGGAGCACTCGACAGCTTTCCATATTTCAAAGTACTTGCCGCATACGGCACGTTACTCTAACAATGTCAAGTGGAATGACGAAGGTTCACAGAATCGGTCCGCGCTGGGATTTAAGGATCGTAGTAGGCGCGCGCTACTCGTCACAACTTCAAAAATGCATGAAAGTCGATAAATGTCCCACGAGTTTCTCAAGTCCCACTAAGTTCGCTCCTTGTTGTAGTTATTCCGAGAGCGGAATGCGCTTCACGTAAGATCAGTGTACCGTGAGGGAGGAAAGTTCGCCGGGAAATTTTCCTGCTTTCCCTGCCGTTGCTTCGTCAAGTTGTAATTTTTATCAGTAACGCTTCGCGACCGTCGTTCCATGCAGCATGGGCGCGCCTCTGTGCCGCTCTGCATGCGAGTTCCACATCCAATTTGCATCCAGAATTTTCATCTTCGGATTATCGGCTTTTCTGCCGAAGTCTCTGCTGTCTTAATATTGCTCGGGTTCTCGTCACGTCGCAACAGGGATTACTTCTCTCTAGTAATAATAAATGAGTATCGAGCGAATAAACTAATGACTTTGAAGTCACTAGAATTGAAGTTGAAGTTATCCCGATTCTCCGAGAAGATTAAATTATTCGACTCAATGAACGTTAATAGCCATTAATATTGCCATCATTTTGCTTCGCCAAAATGTTCAAAAATGTCCAGAGGATAAAAGTGAAGCGGGGGGGAGTGGTACTCCAAAGGGATACGTGGAATGCAAGTAACAGGTTCGATCAGGAAAATCGACTTTACGCTTGAGCGTGCACTTTGACGTTTAATTTACCGAATTCCGCCGTAGTAAGAGTACTAGCCGCTTTTTCGCCTCATTTGGAAGGGTAGTCACGCGTGCCGGTGAGCTCTCGGAACGTGCTAAAATGAGATTCGTCTGCGGTGGTTGCAAAAATGTGTTCTCTACTTGAAACGAGTGGGACAAACAGATAGAGTGCTACTAATGAAACTGCCAACATTATTCAGCGGAGCATATTCAAACGTGAGGATACGCTGTTTCGTTGTAATGAAACCAAGCCGAGCGATGCGATGAGACGAGGTGGTGAGTGTCTAATCTAATTGATAATGTGATCGAGAGAAATGTTCTCCGAGTCTACGCGACACTGTCAGAGTGACGCCAAGACAAATTGAGGTGCCTGGAACAAGGCGTAAGGTGCTTCGAACCTCATCCATCGCTAATTTGCAGTCCTCGCCTATCTAGTCAACTCCAGGGAGCCGATGCGCCTCTCGTTCAAGAGAATTTTGTTTCAAGGATATCGCGTTACCGGCAGGTTCGAGCCAATCGAACGCGATACACTAGAATTCCTGAACGGTTTAGTATCGTATGCCGGCTCGAATCGTTCTTCCAGCACTCTTCTAAATCAGCACGTCGCCTTCGCCGAAGTGAAGTGACTGCCGGTGAGACATTTTATTTTCTCTAGCAGACGAGAAGCGCAACACATTGAAGACAGGTCACCAGCATTGCGACACAGGTGGTCGCTCGATTACGAGGGAAACTGCAGGGTAAATTGAAACTAGCTTTTCCCGTGACTCGTCGGGCTTGCTTGTAGCGCTCAGTGCGGTGCACGTGTCGGGTCATTATAGCAGATATGTAGGCAAGCCCCAGAATGAAGCTGAAGGACTAACATCGGATTACCATTCGTAATTCAAGTTCCATTCCAGTTTCGCAGCAGCGACTCTCCGCCTGCCAAAACCTTTCTATTTACCGAAAGCTGTCAACTTCACATTTTAATGAACACAGTATCATCCCCGAGATTATAATGAATTCGTCGACTATCCCTGCTTTCATGATTCATGTGGCTGCGAGAAAGAAAGTGAAAAATGACCTTGGATCCTCACGTGTTCGCCGGGGTCTGTCCACATGTTTATGAGGGATGAGTTGGGAAACGCTGTGGCACACGGCGGGGCACCACAAGCCGTGTTCATTCGTGTTGGGCTTAATGGTAGCGCGGGGTCATTAATATGCCGGCGTCTCGCGACAGAAATCAGTAGTAACGGCTAGTCGTAATAAGACGTCAGTGTGATCTCCAGGCTAATGATCGCGTGAACAGTGAGAGCCCTCCTTAGCTCGACACGTGTACTGAATAGATAGGTGTGTTCGGGGCCTGAGAGTATGGAAGCAGCTAGGCGGGGGAGGTGGTGGAAAATTGTGGGTGTACTGACCAGAGTGGGCTGGAAGGTGCCGGTGGGTCATTTGAGTGGCAGCGATCGGCCTCTAATTGCCGCGTTAATGGTCGTGTTGATCGACGCGACGGATAGGGCGCCAGCTGAGTGATTTACACCACCTGGAGATACATAGATGTTAATGTCCCAATCGATTAATCGACCGATTCTCCCATCGACGTGCTGTACCCTGCAAGGCAAGTCCTTGACAGTCCGAGGAATCGAGAAGCTCCTGCAGACTTTCGCATCGGTTTCATAGTGCTCCTTTGGCCGGCCCCGCACGACTGAACCGATTCCTGCTAGAGTGCACTTTCCCGGCGAGATTCGAGCGGGAAGTTCTTAAAAATATTTGCCGTCCCCTTTGTAAAAGCGAAGTCACTGGCGAAAGGGATGCCGTTGACAGTATACCCTTTCCACTAGCCGGCTGTGCCCGCCCTTCCTTGGATTGTTTGAGAACCAGCGATTACGTTCCTTGTGTTGTCTCGCTTTTAGCGTCTTCTTCGCTCGCCCCAAGCGTCGAGTGCATGCTCAGTGATCGCGCAAGAATTAGCAATGCGGGCAGTTCACCTGCGCGAATTTCCCTGTCGGGCAAGTGAAGTTAGCGTGTACATACGGGCAAGAAAGATATCGGGCGCGAGAAACATTGCTCGTTAGGTATGACAGTCGGAAAGTTGGCCTGGAGATCATTGCTTTTCAACTAGGGTCGCTCCACCCCCTCTGCCGATTGTCATGTGCTTCGGGGAAACTTTTGTAATGGGTCCCCTGGTACGCCGGAAATCGAAAGGAACTTTAAATTATACCGCTGATAACGACGAGCAAAGCGAGGGAAACTTGGGAAATCCGGGTGAAATAAAGCTGGTCTGTCACCGGGCTCGCTTGAAAGTTCGAACATCGAAGAACGTGTTGGAGAGCATCGATGATAAATAAAATGCATAAAGCAGCCTGGCAAGCTCGATTCAAAGCGATTGCAACAGGGTATGAAAGAAAGTGTTTGTCGCACTTGAAAAGTACAAAGTTGCTGGCATCGCTATTCCGGGAGTAATGCATATTCTAAAATAGGAATGAGAATAAGGCGGACTAGAAGGGATGTATTGACAGTTGGTGCTCTTCTCGGTGAGCTGATGTAAATACGATATTTTTCAGAGAGGAAAACGATGGATATTCGTACGTGCCCGAGCGAGACGCAACAAGTAACGGTGCCTATCGATTTAAGCCTTACCAAGAGTAACCTTGGCATATTACTTCTCGGCGATATAAAGGCCTGAAAATGAGCCTCATTAATCGCGGCCCTTGAGTGAATCAAGCTTAGGCCTGAATAACAATCTCGTAATATGATCGTTCGCTCTAAAGCCAATAGCGCCCACTGGATTCTCGTCCTTCCGGGAAACGATTGAGCATTTTATTAATTGGCTGTCACTCCGATCTGATAATTCGCGCTAAGAATGACTACATTAATGTCAAACTCCATCGCGATGAGATTGCAACTCTTCAACTCAAATGCAAATCAGCTCGTGCTTCCTATGATTCAATTTATTCTTCAGATATTCTGATGTCTGAAGCAACTCATCGCGTGTTATATGCTTTTAGTTTCAGAAAGGTAGACCCGGCGCCAGGGGAAGGAAAGCATTTTTCCCAAGTCTTAATGCAGCAATATGTCGAAACCGGTACAAATGAGTATCTCCCTAAATGGCGTCGTGTCCGGGTGACAAGCGGCAGGATGAAAACAGGCGCAGTAGTGGAAGGACTAAGACGAGGGTTGAAGATTACTATCTAGGATCCGAAGCGAACGATTTATCACGGAGGCTGCTCGCTTGGGAGTCTCGGCGCGACAGAGGGATAAAAACAGATCCATCAAAAGTTTCGACGAGTCTCAGAGCACTGAAGAAGACAGTGGTGAAGATATGACTGGCATGAGAGGCAATGGCTGTCTCAGCAGTAGAAAGCAGGAGCTGGTGGAACAGGCTTCGTCTTAGGAGTTAGTTAGTAACGAGCACCCGCCAGGACATCGAAGAGAGAAGAACTAGAGTTCGAAATTGAAGAGCAAGCCATGTCAAAGGACGGAACAAACACGTCCTGGATGAGCATGCGAGGTTACAATGGGAGGAGCACATAGAATCTTTCCCACCATGGATATTTCCAGTTTCCAGTATTGAAAGTTACCCGTGGTACTGCTTAGTGCGAGAATGCCGAGGCGCCGAGCAAGGTGCCGATGGTGACTGCAAGTTCCTCTCTCTCACACTCTATCGTGGCGTTAGACAAGCAAGAAAGCTGGATCTCCGGAGAAAAGAAATCCTCGGGTTTCATGAGAGTTTTACCAGCCCGACACGGCTGCGAACGCTACTAAAGCCACTACCGCTGCTTCTACGCGTGGCACCGTGTGAATCCTCTCTCCTCTTGCTCGACGCCCCAACTGTGACTCCAGCAACCCAGCCCCATGGATTTCAGGTATCTCGAATGGCTTTAGTGAGAGCTTTTCTCACGAGAGACTTCGAACCACGGACAATTATTTAAACAAGATGTCACGTGAAATTCAGAATACGAATCTGACATTTCATTTGTACGTCTCAAATCTTTTCATAATTTCCCCGCGAGAGAAGACTGGAGCTTCTAGGATTTTTGCTGTTATGACTACGTTGAACGTGAAAACCAACGACGGCTAATAAGCGTGGAAGACGGGGTCTAATTGGTAGAGTCGTTCGTATTCCAGCGGGTGTTCTGTCTCCCTGAGACTTCACTTTATGACGATAAGAACATCCTGGCGTTGTCGATCGCGGAGCTTCGAGGAATCGTAGATCGTCTCTAACCGTGATCTTGATGGCCACTAGGATCTCACGCGGCTAACATCGAAAAAGTAGGATGCCCACTTTTTTCCCAACCTTGTTAACGCATTAACGCTAGGCCAAATGTGATCGTTGAAGTCACTCTTTCCGTCGTTCGGTGAGATGACTCTCTGAACACTTATTTCCAAAGCGTTCCTGCGAACGGCTAATAAGCAGCGCGCCAACAGCAAGAAACTATATTGTGAGGTTGACCTGCACCTTAGCTACGTCCGGTCTTACCTTTTGGAGAGATGAGCGAAAGGGAAGCCGTCCTTTCCCATCGGCCTTCCTTTCCAACCGATTTTCTTTCCATAATGCCTCCTCGGTGTCTAGGCAATCCCTTCCCGGCACTCATTTGTTGTGATCACCAGGGCAAAAACGAAGCTCTCGAGCACTCGAAAGAGTAGCCATTGAATTAAACTAACTATCCCACATTGACGAGCACGAGCGTCCTCCTACCGTATTCCGGACCGCACTCTACGCGAAAGTGGAACAACCGAACTGTACTTTAAGTGGCACGCTTGCATCCGCAATTCACCCTTCACTTGTGATCCGAGTCTCTCAATCATTTATGTAATTGAATCAACATTCACTGTCTTCACCGAGAATCCCGAGGCAGTTAGAAAAAGGCCACTCATAGTTTTTGATCACGCCGAGTGAAGACAGCAGGAGCACTCGGCAGAGTCGGCCCGTTTCATTAAGGCGGTGGCGACTCGTTTTCTTACTTACACGCTTCAATTACCGCGCATGTCGCGTGATTTTCCCGAGAGCGTAAATGACCATTACACTCCCTTTCCTGTTTCACACGGCCAGCGAGACACGGGCGCGCTTAAAAGCGTACTCGTGCACGAGAAGACAACGAGGGCGTTTTTTCAAGGAGCATCAAAGTTTTCCAGTGCGCTCGGCCGAGGCTGCCAGCCAGCCACCTGCACACGTACGCACACTCTTGTTCCTCTGGGTGCAGTTAGAGGCAGAAAGTGAGAGAGAGAGAGGAAGAGGGAGAGAGAAAGGCTTGCTGGAACCCAGGTAGAGCTAGCTGCGAAGCATGTGTAGCATCCACACAAGTACATTCTGCAGTGAATGCCTAATGCATGAGGTGTACACTGCTGAAGGCAGAGCGCCCTGTTCGACTTTAAAGCCCAAGCGAATAGGGTAGCAGGACGCGCACAATTTTATTAACAGTCATTCTTACCCTGTAATATAAGGATTAATATTTCAGGAGTATTTAATGCGAAATGCGAACACGTCGCAGGGATCGCGAGATGAACCTATCACATATTTAATGGCGATAAACATTTTTCATGCTGTATGAATATTTTAAGGCGCATCTCGCACCATCTGTCTCTCTCGCTCTTTCTGAGTATGTGTACCGGTGAGGGCTCCGCTCGAGAAGAAGATACAGCTCGTCTTCTTCAGCAGAAAGTGGTTTCGCGGTGTCCTCCTGTGCCTGTGGAAAAATCGATCCCTCTTCACTTTGGCAGCAGCCTGATGTTCAGTCCCGATAACAAGCACTTCCCCCGCCGCCCTCCCTTCGCTCTCCTTATCGACCACTCTTACGGCGGAATTTTAATATCGGAGTAACTAAGTTGCGCGCTAGGCGTCGGGGGAAAACAAGCTAGTCCGGTCCCCTGCCAGGATGAGGCCCGGAATCTTTATTAAAGTTGTCGCGATATAAGATACGCAGCTTTTCAGTTCTACCTGCGGCGACGGTAGCGGAATGAATATTCAGATTAATATACGTTCAGAATTTTCCTGGGGCACGCGTGTTGGTGGGAGGCCTTCGAAACTGAGCGAAGGGGAAAAAATTCGGCCGAGAAATAATACTCTTTTCGAGGGAAAATGTTTGGAAAAGGAGAGGCAGGAAGGCCAATGGATTTCCGTATCGAACAAGCTCGCACTGAGTCCCGGAAATAATGAAGCTTGTCCAATACAACCGTCTCCTTTATTGCTGGCAGTGCCAGCTCGCTAAACGTGTTTCCCGGGCGGGGATCCACATTTCACGGCGCACGAATCCTCCGCAGACGTAGTATATCCTTCCGCACGCCCGGTGTCTTCCGGGCACAATTGCGGCAAGTGGGTTTTCCCGAGCAGGAATGCAGGCATACAAGCCGCGAGAAGAGAATCGATATCTTGGCCGAATGCCTCAGCTCGGTGACAATTTCGCTGCGCTGCATTCGGATAATGCTGCTGGCACGCTGGAGTTGAATTGATCCGTGTGAAGGCGCGCGAAATTAATGCTGCATCCTCTCCGCTGGATATGACAGCAGGAAATAGCATAGTTCATGTGTGATTTAAAGTTTTAAAGTGTTCTACTTGGTCGAGATCCAGCGAACAATAATGAAGAAAGTGTTTGTCCTTTCAAACTATCCCAGTGATACTACGCGCACGCGTGGAATTCCTGCAAATATGCAAAAGGAGAGATATGGGATTAATTTACAAAGCCTCGACAACGAAGACGAAAAAGTCGTCATATAGATAGTGTGTACACACATAATCACGTGTAAAGACATTGAGATTTATTATTCGCGGCAGTGCCAGGGCTTTGTTAACGAGGGCAGCGGCTGAATTTCATGAGGACGGAGTAATTGGAGCGACGTGGACATGCTCCTCCCTTGCGGCGCGCGCCGACGGACTTTCTTTTTCGAGAGTTCATCGCGACAGGCTTCTCTTAATGAAATGCAACGCCACGTGCATACGGATTTCTGCCCCTTCTCCTCTCCTCTCTTTCTCTTTTCCACTCTCTTTCGCTCCCTCGCAACGGATCGGACCTTCCTCAAGTACTCACAACGAAGTCCCCCGGAAGCCAGCGTAATCTCCGTGAATCCCGTCGCGACAAACCAGTGGACCGCCGGGAATTACGCTTCTCGGCCGGTGAATTAAAAACGCTGTCATATCCTCAGCCACCTCTCATCCCCGGGATGACAAACGTGATTTCCAGGTTCGATTAGCCAATTTCCCCGACGATTCCAGTCGCGTGCGATCGTGATCTTATCAAAGAGCTGAATACATCGACGATACCCTCCCTATTGGATTCCTCTGTAACGAACTCTTTTATCCCTGTCGTTTTTATTGAGAAATAATCGGGCGATTCCACTCCCTCGCTCTCTCGCCGCTGCAGCGTATCTTGGTAGAATTCGGGAAATCGCATTTCCAACAGGAAGCGATATTTTATGCAGCGATTCTTTGATTGCCAGCGTGGCTGAGAGAAGCGTAAAAGGACCAGGCGGTGGCGCGCTCGCGCGTTCATAAGGAAACGCAATTCCTATTCCACCCCCACATTGATTCATCGCGGAACACCCTGTCGGATTTATCCCGAGGGCGGCGAATTCCCGGGGAAGCTCCGCTGATTATGGAAATCCCGAAGTTTCGCGGGAATTCGCATCCGCGGTTGCGGAACCGATCCACGTAGGAACCTTGCGCTCGAAATTCCATCGGATACGAACATCTGTCTATTCCTTAGGAACACGTACTGCTCCGTTGAATTGTCCAAGAGCCATGCCAAGGTCCTTTTGAATTTCGTTAGACACCGAAGGGGATGAAGGTGGGAGGAAGGAAAGGAGTATTGTCTTTTAAAACAGTAATCCAAGAGCTCAGGGCTGGTGCTAATGGTTTTTTCCCTAACAGCTTCGTTCCGCGTTTAAAACTAGCCTGACTTTCCTCGTTCTTCTCACTTCGCCCCCCCCTCTCTTGGTGAAAGTCACTTGGATAATAATTGTTCGGGGGAGTAAAGAAAGTCGGCGGGAGACGCCAAGGCACAAGAAGCTTGATTCACCTGCTGCAAGCAGCCAACCGACGATTTTCACAAAATTGCGCTGGCATAATCTTGGAAAGAGTGATCGTCCCGGCGGAAGTACGAATCGAAGGAAGTCTCGATACACAGAGCTGAAAAGCGATCGATCCTCTCTGACTAATAGGTTCTTGCCTCGCGGTAAAAGCAGGCAGACGCAATTTCATAGCGCGCGCGCGCACACCTTGCAATCGCGATGGTAGTGGGGGTTTGGTCGGCAGACATAACAGTACAACCGGGCGGTGTACTTACGTGTGTGTGTGTGCGTGTATTTACGGGAGAGGCGTGAGATCACTTAACTATATATGCAACAGCTCCGGTGTACTCTTGCATAGTCGTAGAAGGCTATTGCAGGTGGTATCATGCGAATCGGTATATAGGTAGCCAACCCACCGAGAAACTTACCTTTCTCAACGTACCACTGTTAGCCAAGTATATGAATATATGTATGTAGAGCTCGATCCACATTATAGGTACACTCATGCCAGGCGTCACGCACCACCAACAAATTACTGCATTGTCATAAACGTTCACACCACAAACGACGCTTAGCACGTGATCGAATGATAGACCACGCGTGAGTATGTGCCACAACTTTTATTGTCAGTATAATGTGGAATGGGGTTTAAGAATGTCCTTGGAAGTCGTAGTTGTTCGCTAGCTAATATCAAAGGAGTGCCGATCTCTATCTCGTTGTTATCAATATGGACCCAGACACTCTTGCTTGTCAAATTTCATTAGTTCCCGGAACTGGGCGCTTGATATTGAGAATCGCTCGAGCGGAAGAATGTATGTAGTCCGATTGTGCAAGGAAATTCTAATTAAAGTACGAGATGTCTCTAATGAGGATCGCTGCGAGACGCCCTATTCACAATCGTATTCCAAGAACGACATCGCGCAATTACTTCACCGGAAGAAAGCCCTTCGATGAAAATTGCAGACCTCAGGCACGGCTGCATTCGCCGGCGAGCTCGATTTGTTCATTCCCGTGCGATTTGTCGTGCAGTCCCTTCCGAGAAAAGTCGAAGGAAGGTACGGCACAAAACAGTGGTTCGTTCTCGCCTTCTACTTGTATTTACAGGACGTATCACTTGTGAAATCTCCGATCGATGCCTGTGGAGATACTAAATTCTTTGCGGGTTGTCATGTGGATGATTACTATATTACAGTTTGCCGCCCGGTCAGACGCGTGTAATTTCAGGCTCGCATATGATTTCTTAATAAATCTAGAACCGTTTTAAGTACAACCGATGCGCAGGCAGGATGTACTGCCGAATTATACGAATCGGTGATTCGAGCGATTGGATCGGCGGGAAGTAGCTGGCGGCGCAGACCGCAGAACAGGGTTGATGCAAAAAAGTTCAATATCTCTCTCTCCTACTCCGAGCTCCAGTCATCCGGGCTGCGTTCGAAAGAAAGTTTCAATTACCCCACAGGGCAGCGGCACAAAAAAAATCAATTAGCCCCGCTGCGAGACAGAGTGAGCGACACTGGGAAAATGAATGGCTAATTTATTTGGCGCTTCCCACGCCACTGCGTATACCCGTTGGTGGTTGCGCGCTATTTCCAAAGGTTTCCGCTCACCGGCAGAAGCATTCTTGGAAAAAAAATAAAAAAGATCGAGGCCCTCACTCAGACCTCGTACAAACTTGCGGCACCCCCGCTCATTTTCCCTTCTCTGCGAAATGCTTTCGTGGAAATTGCCGTACCGCTAGCCAATGTCGCTACGGCTCACTTTTGAAATACTTTTTGGCGAACTCCACTATATAAGACGTGAGATTCCACGGAAGAGTTCAAACTGAGCTTTACGATCCTATAACAACCAGCTGTGCCTGCGACTGCGTATTTCTGTCGAGTAATTCTATCGGGTTCCGGTCTAAACAATCCTGTCACCGATCCGTCGTGTCTAGGAAAGCGACATTCTTCGATTCGGATTTTTTAGTTACGCCAGACGGCTGAAATAGCTCCGCAGAGACGTGCAATAGAGCTTGGTTCATTAGTTTTCGAATGGAATTGGAACTGCGTCCGATAAGCCAGCAGCCGCACCAGAATCGAATAAATAAAGGTGGAGAATAGCCCGGAACTAGTGCGGAACACGAGAACGGAATCGGACAGGAGACAATAGCAGCAAGATTCGTCGAGGTTTATCGAGGTGGCTGGCACCGGGAGGCTCCATCAATCGGTGTCCAGATTGGTGCAGACTCTCCGCACGCCACAATTTCAATCAAAAGCCGGATATTAACATAGAACATATGCCTGCTAATATGCGTGATTATCGGTCGGTTTCGCACCGGCGCTCCGCTTACTCCGTTTAATTATAGACCCTACACGAGATCGAGGCCACTGCCCGAATTATACACGTCTATTACAGTAAAGGCGAGCCAATCTTTCTCGTAATAGTGCACTCCTCATTGACTGAATCGTTAACTCGTATTAATCATGAGGGGTCGCCGGTGACCCGCTGACTGAGAGGTGCTCGTAATAAAATTGAATCAGAGATTCAGATCAGTGGATCGAGCTTAGTAATCAGGAGGTATCTACCGACAAGCGGGTAGGGTCGTTAACAGGGTTGCTCGAGCAGTGGGCCTAGCAGATAAAATGAGGTGTTGCCAAGGTGCAAAGCTGTAATTATTGAGAGTAGCTGCTTTCGACTGGACCATTATATTATGTATTATGGCTCGAATTTCGTGGTTTCGAGAGGGAAAGGGTAACGCATTGCTGCCAGGAGAGGAGAATGAGAAAGAGAAAGACAGCTAGACCAATTTGAACTTGTAAAACTGGCTAAGCCACAGGGTGCGCACGGTATAACAGCAGGTTACGCCGGAGAAACTTGTTCGTCCTTCGGTTAGAGGTTCGGTTTCAGCGAATCGAATATGGCAGGCGGTATAACACAATCGTTGGCCGCCGCCGCCGCGCGGCTGCTTCCAAAGAAAACAGACGAGCCGACACGAGATCAAGCAATTAAGGAAACTTCCTACTGGCCAAAGGACGAGCTTAATGTCCCCGGGCAAGATACAGTTAGCCCGAAAATCCGCCGGTGTAGCGGAGTGACTGGTGCTTTTTCGAAACGACACACGAAAACATTGCCACAAGGGAGCTTCGACCAATTCAGGATAACAAAGCACCAGTCCGGGAACGCCGTGCGGAGCCGGCAGAAAAATCAAGTGACATTACGGGAAAGCTGGAGACATCGGTACGCGAATCCCGCTCGCTTCCAGCTCCCAGGGACAAAATCAGAACGTCGACAAACGGATCGTCGATTGCACTACCGGAGAAGTTGTTTTGACCGCACTCAGGATGGAACGGGAAACTGTAAATATCGCCGGTGCTCTCAGCAGCGTGTGCTCTGGCGCAGCGAGCAGCGGATCGAGGCAAAGGGGCCGAAGACAAATTCGTTTTCTTTGACAACAGCGTCGTCAGGAAATTTGAATTCAAATTGCGCGATCCACCATGCCCTCTGCTCTCAGGCTCCCACATGTTCCATGATGTTCCTCCTGCATTTTGCTCGGCCCTCAAGATAAATTCATAATGCGTCCGACGAAACTACCGCCGTACTTCTCCTTTCCCTCAAGCGCAAGGGTACACAGTAAAAAGGGACAAGCGTAGTATATAAATACATAGCTGGCGAGCGAGGGTCTCTTTTTTGCGAGGACGGCAGCCTCGACAGGCGGACGGATCGGGGATTCTCACTCACTCAGAGAAGTCAGTATCCAGCTGCATTCTCGGATGTACCATGTACTTCGATACGGCATTGCACCGGCCAGCCTCCAGCAATAAGGAGAGCGCAGCCTACAAAAAAAGGCAAACACCGAAGAAATCGCTAGTTGAAACTGTTGAAAGAGAGCCCGATGCCGAGAACGGCAAGGTATAGGAGCGGTGTGGCTCGACAGTAGAATAGGACAGTTCCCAGTCAGGCCAAGAGTCGTCCGGTACCCAGACGAAGTGAGAAGGCGCAAGTGGGTGCGAGGCCGAGGTACGCCAGAAGAAGTGGAAAAAACAGCTTGACTATGATGCTCGGAAGACGGCTGGGAGGAACAGAATGGCGCAGGCAAGAAGAAACAGAGATCGCGAGCCAGAAATGAAAGCATACAGCGTGGCCGTTCTCGCAACGTCGAGCTCAAAGTGCGGGCTCTGCTGCCCCGGATAAAAGGGGTCGCGCCGGGATAAATATCTAAAACGTCATGCGTAAAATTTTAATGAATTAAAGAGAAGCACCCGTCAGTCATCAGGGGTGGTTATTCAGGCCGGGTGGCACTGAGACGCGTAAGACGGCTGAATAGTATACGGTGTACTTCTTTAGCTCCTCCGGCTTTGTGGCCTTCCTTCTTGGCCTCGCTTCGAAGACGGGCCCCGGAAGGGTTGAGAGTAGAAACTAGCAGGGATTTAAAAAAGCAGCTACTTCCTTTCCCGCTGACAGCTAGCGGAAAGCCTAGAGTTCCAAGGAGAGACGGTCCGTCCCGACGACCTGCTGCGATTAGTCGGATTAAGTTGGTAAAACTGTGGCGAGGGGATCGCAAGATAATACCTGCCTCTACCCGAGAGAATTATCGTGGCCACGGGAGAAGCATTAAATTTCGAGAGCAGCATTCTTGAGTAGTAGCCCGCACAGTCGGTGCTGATGAAGAGCAAGAGTCTGGAGCATCTGTTTCCTCTCGGCTAATAAGAAAGTCCGAGGGTGTCCTCGCTTCCCTGCCAATAAAAGTCGCCTTTCACTCGCTGGAAGGCCTGAGGAGTTCTACATTTCGACCTCGAAATCCGAAGCGATCCAGTACGGACGCTCTCGGCTGGTACGACCTTCCAGCTTCATAACAGGAACATAAATCCACAGGAGCGGGCCCGAACCCGTCGGCGTACAGCCACCAGCTTCTTCCCGTATCCGCGTCCGCAGGAAGGCTGGCAGGTACGACTGCAGGTAGAGCCGACTCCGACTGGTACCCGGTAAATTAGTCCCAGAGCAGCAGCGCGTCGTAGAGCGCTCACGAGTGAGAAGGAGAGGGAGAGAGCAGATGCGAGATTCTTGGCGGGGTCAAGCCTCCCGGCAGCTTGGAGAACAGCTCCTTCTGTTCTCCCCCTTTCCATGCTTTCCATGCTTTCCCTCACCGTCTCTCCGGTCGTCCTTCTCCGAAGCTTGGCGTCCAGACTCACGCCTTCCTTGTTTAGTCGCACCGCACGAAAAAGCATCGGCCTCGTACATGGCCAGTGGAGATCACACGCACGAGACCCTCACCGAGCCGGCCGGCCGGTTCTTTTCCCCACCACGGTGCGCGTGGATGCTGCCTGAACCGGTTGGTCCACCTCGGTGATCGCGTGTTGTACGCGTGGCCGAGGCTACCCGAACCCTGACGGAAGGGAACGAACCCAGCTATTACACAAATTGCGCCATTACGTGTAATGGTGCTTAAAAATAGTAGATAGATAAGGGAAGCTGGAACGCGCGACCGCGCACGACTCTTATGCCCGGCGAAGTTTACTTTCAAGCTGAGGTGGAAAGAAAGAATGCACGACAAAGGGTGGAAGTATCTTGATGGCACGAAAGACACTGAGTAGTTTGCTGGTGGCTCTCGCCCAACTTCTCCTTCCTCTGCCAGCTTCTAAGATGTTTGAGAGCAATAATCCGCTTCGTGCGTCGCTTTCCTCTGTGCGAGGACTCGCTGGACTCACATCCGGCTTAGCTCATTATTAGATGTCTTCTTACACCATGGTATCAGATGTTTCTGTTACCCCCTTAAAGGAATCCCTTTGGCTCTCCGGCAAAGAAACAAAGTATTACTGCAGGTGATTCGTTCCTTTGATAAAGCGAATGAATGAATTCATCGGGATAATTGAGGGCGAAGTCCGACACAGGGTTTCCAATGACAGAGAGCCGATGCAATTAAGACCGCAGCGCCGGCACGCGGTCGCCGTATTAACGCCAATGACTCAATACTAAAATACCTATTACAGAGGCAACAAACACGCGGCCTCCCTTAAAACCTCATTACGCTCTACTTAATAGGCCGCGGCGGCCAGTACGATTTCACTAGGCGTTCTGTTACCATTTACATAAATTACGCGAATAGTACGTAGGTCCTTTATTACCTCCCGGAAGAACGTGCGCCGAGCGATAAAAAGCTCAATAATTTATTTACGAGAGAGTGGCATCCTATGAGGGAAGCCAGCCTGTAGGTTCGAAGGAGGCGCTAGGAGCAGAGCCGTTAAGAGCAACGATATTAAAGGTGGAAAGGATACGGCGCGGCGTTCGTGGGGAGGACAGCTAATAGTCTTATGGGTTGTTCCACCCTGGCTACACCCGAAGCAGCTTAAAGCCGGGAGGAAAACGGCTGTAGTCGTAGACACATACACACACACACACGCCGAGTGAAACTGACGGGTCTTGTGTTAGATATTTACAGGTCCAATGTTACTCGAGAAGTCGGCGTAATCTAGATTAGTTCATTAAGCGAGAGCTCAGCTAGCGTCTAGCTAATTAGCTCGGCACATCGACCGCGAGACGGTTAGAGCGACAGTAAGGGAGGGAGAGAGAGAGAGAGAGAGAGACAGGAACCATTTAAAATGCTCGAAGTTGAGTGCATCGATACACCCAGAATTCGAGCCTAGTTCACCTTTTTTCGATAGTATTGGGAAGCATTCGGCGACGAAGAGAGCACGGGTAAAGGAAGATGTTTAAAGTTTTCTGGACCAATGCGGAAACTGCAAATGGATAAAACAAGCATGCAAGAGGTCCGTTAACGCCGTTAGCTCTCGCAGGATACGCCCAGTCTCTCATACACCCTCTTTCTCTCTCCCATCGCGGAAACAATGAGCAGTCTAACTCCCGTGGGATAGAAATGGCGGAAATAGTGTTGCGCTTTTGCAAGTACAATGACGCACTGCCAAAGTTTCATTTTATTTCTCCTCTACACCGACCGCGGTCTACAATATTTAAGAATAGAGTTTAAATGAATGTGTCTCTTGAAATAGACTACAATTGGTGAGTTCTTCTACTGTGATCTCGAATCTGGCGCAACTTTTTCATACTCGATCGAAGAGAGATCCTTTCGGCAGTGGTTTCACACCGATGCGGCCTTCCCCATATTACATAACTGTGAACGATTAAGCCTTCCCACCGGAACGGAGGGTACACTGCCGGATCTATAACGTCCCCAATTTTCCGTTATACTCCGTGTATATCAGGCGTAATATCCTTTAACTACATTCAAGCCGATTTCATTTACTCCAAAGCCGCCTGGGTATTCACCCTCGGTCGAGGATTTGCCCGGGACGCCCGCAAATCATGGGTTCACTTGCAAAGATGTCTCATTCGCTTCGCAAACGAGATTGCGAATGGTCCTACCAATATGTTCTCCCGCCGGATTTATGCATACATTTCTGTACTCGGAGTATGTACAGGAATGTACATATATATATAGACGTTATGCTTATTGCGAAAATACATCATCTTTCCTAGTCCAAATGAATTTCTGCGAATCACAGAACCTTTCGCAGGGATTACCAGTGTCAATTCTCTGCTCTCGACGGGCAACTCGAAAACTGTTGTCACGCAGTGAGAAAAAAGCTCGGACGCGGGAGAATCGGGGCGAATAGTTGACAGAAATTGCCGCAATTAATTCGATGCCGCGGTCGGCTTAACTACGCATCAGCAGTGGACGATCAAGCTGGTAGAGCAGCGTTCAGGGCTCGCTGGCAGACAAAACAAACAATTTTTTCGCGGTCACTCTCGTTGTTTTTCACGTTTTGAGTATACTCGCGCCGCTGCTGGCGGGCTGGGCGTTAGCACTGGTCGAGGGTTTTAATCAAATTTAAATTCCTCGGTCCGCGGTAGTGGCGCGTTATCGGCATGAATTTCACGGCGTCTCTGCCACTTGAAAAAACACGCACGTACCAGTATCACTCTCGCTTTGCTCGTTCGTCGAGCGAGTCCAACGACTGCTGCTCTTTCCCTCCTTTGCGCTGCATAACCAACACCAAAAAGCATGCAATCGAAGTGTATCCCGAGCGAGTACAGACAGGGGAAAGTGAGGCTACTACGCAAGGGATCGCAAAGTAAACGATGGGGCTGAGTTGCCGTCGCGTGTAAGGATAATTCAGGAGCACTTGTCTCGCTCGCCTCTCCTCTTCCCGGTGTCTGCGCTCCGATAAGTGGCGGCAGTTAGCGACACACAATGAGATCTCAAGCGAAGTCGCGCGATATCGAGCGTGAAACTCGCGACGACTACTGATCAAATAACGGGCCACTTGTTCCATTGATATTGCTCCTTGCGCCGGGAGCATTAGCGTGCGACGACGCCAGTTTCCCTTTCGTTAGCCAAACAAAACAGTCGCCTTCAAAGGCACTACCCATTCCAACCCCTCCCCCTCCTGCTCTTCATTATGCCAGTGTAAATTGACTTTCGTCGAATTTTCGGACATATTTCAATTATTATTACGACAACGGCCGCTCAAGCACAGGAAGGTCCGGCAATATAGGAAAACGAGGTCAGTGAGTAAGTGGAATCGGCTTTACAGCTTGTCGCAAAATAATTACTTTCCTACCTCGACGGACGAGATTATTCGGGGCATCAAAAGCACTCTAGTCAATTTAGCTTTCCTTTCTGTTTGCTAGGTAATCTGCTACCTCGGCACAATCAAGCATTTATGTGGACGAGCACCGAATAAAGCGCTTCTGTTGCCGGAGGCTTTCGCGTATGGCCTCAACATGCCGCACATATACAGTAGTTCGGCCATTTTTAACCTAACATGATTTCTTGCTCGAGGGGAACGGCGGCGGGGGCGAAAGCAGAACTCTGCAAATGAGTTTTGGAAGCGAGGCAGCATTCAGTAATTCTACTACTAGCTATTCAGTTGCGATACGCAACATTTCAATGCCTGTGCGAACTGACGGAGGCCATATAGAGGAGGATATAATTACGTCCGATATTTAAAAATTCCGCGGTCATTTGTGCGCAACTCTTTGAATCCGTGCAAATGAGCTCGAGCAATCGGTGTGCTCAACCGGCGAGACAACAAATTTGCAGTAAACAGGTGCCTGGTGCAGAGGGAATGCGAGATGCACGCGATATCGTAGCACGAGGGATCGATTCACGAGCGCTCAGGACTTGACATTAATTAAAGGGTCCAGGCACGCGAGGACTTCCCTCTCCAAATGTGGCAGCTACGCCAGAATGCTCATTGTATAAGCGCATGAAACTTTTGGAATTCCACGAGCGTGGGAGAGGAGCGCGATGGAACTTTCGGTTCAATGGATTTCTGTGCCCGAATCTCTGAGCTACCACAATTATTGTTAGTCCGCTTACTCATCCCTCGTTCATAGTCCACTGGAAAGTGGAGGAAAAAGGAGAATTTGTTGATGCTATCCTGCTGGTTATTCCATTACCACATCGTGTATCATGAGTGGAGTTTCACACGCAAGACCCTTCAAAGCCTCGGGAAAGTTAAGGTGGAAAACGGTAAAGCCCGCTGTTCGGCAGGCATGCTTCGCAGCACCTCATTACTTCTGCACTTTCCTCGTTCCCGTGCACCGACTCGTCCGATAACAGCCAGAAAAAAAGGAGAACACGCGAGCGCCCGGGTAACAAAGTTCCGCCCCGTTGTCCTCTTTTCACAATTTTCCCATTTCTAGATTGCCATATCAGGCGCTTCCTTCCGAAATCTCACGGCACTACGGATGCTGAGTATTGATCTTATTAATTTATAATCACTTCTTCTCAGGGCACCACTTAAATTAGAGACTACAGCTTCCAAAAGTAGCCTGCTCTCAAAAACGACCTACAACTTAACCGTATCCGGTGGCATTACCATATACGGTTGGATTTTATTTAAATCATAAGTGCACCTAGGAATTATTCAACACTCGCACTCTCAGAGTAATTCGTCTCCGGGTAATCTGGCCGGGTGGTGCTTTGAGAAATAATTAATGTCCTTGCTGGTACAAAAGGGCAGCGAGATTTCACGCGATTGCTAATCCTGGGGATTAATTTTGTCCGGAGCTTTCCGAGCGTGGGCACTCACTATCGACAGTTGATAGAGTTTAGTTATTAGCGGCGAGATTCGGTACAAACAGAATGGATAAGTTTTTAAAATGGCCATTCTATCGCCATTTAGTCAGCGCAAGAACTGCTGTTCAAGAGAGTTGGCTGTGTACGCCGGACGCAGCCGGGGCTAGTCATTATATAAACTTCCAAGTTAACCCATCTCCAACGAGTGAAACTTTCCGATCCGAGAGCGAGTAGAAGCCAGACTGGAGACCACTAGGAGAGCTGTGAGGTGTGCATGGACAATGAGAAGAAGCCGCTGGCCAGCTTCTCGAGCGGGCGGCTGCTTGCTTGCACACTTGCTCGCCACGGATGACACATGGCTCGCAAGAAAAAGCCCGCCTTTCCCTCGAGTTGATTTACGCGAGCGTCACGAACTTTCGAACTCGACGTCGTCCGCGAAATGCTCCTTTTATCAAGAAGTTAGCCGGCGCATTTTTTCCATCCGCCCGGAGTGTTTACCCGCGGAGTGAGGCGGCCACCCGGCGGCGAGTGCTGCTGAAGGCAGACAGGACGGCCAAGTAGTAAGTAGAATGAGACGGAACGTTGTCTGATTACTCAAAACCAGATAAAACAGAGCGCGGCCCGTGAAGCATTGCTCGGTAGGAGTTCCCGTGTTTTGCAGAGTCAACTCTGAAGTTAACCGTAGACCGCAACGCCTGTCGTGCGAGCAAAAACGCTGCTACTCGTTTCGAGAGACTCCAACACTTTCGTTTGACGCACGCAGCACCGAAACGGTACCGAAGGCGAAGGCTAACGATGTTTTAACGATCGCCCGATTCCGGGCTTAATCAACCAAATGGTTTTCATGTACTGGTCGATGAATTTCGTCTGATACGTGTCACTCACCGATGGATTACCCAACGCTTGACACATGTCAAGCAAGGAATTCGATAACGAGCGACAATCCGCCCGCTACCATTCCCTTCTTTGGACTTGTAGTACTTCTGGATCGGAGTTTGGACCGAAGAGAGGGCCTTCTCCTCGAACGCCCTCGTCACGGCCTATATGAGGATAAATTAATTCTTTTTTGCCGCGCTGCAACGATTTATTTTTCGACGGACCTTCGCCTGACGGCTACAGGTGTGCGTTATTAACCGGTGTTACGCTTTAGTCGAGTCACGACCGGCCAACTTATAATGGGTAGAACGCCGTACGTTCCATCTCTCTCTCTCTCGCCCCCCTCTGCCTTCGTCGAGCTTGCCCACCATTTAGAGAAATCTCGCTGAAAAATGTCTATGTAACTTTAAAGTAATTATCCTGAAGCACACTCGTTGCTACCTTTTTCTCTCCGAGCTATTTCTTTCGGCCTGAATGAAGATTGCCGGGTGCAAGTATGCGCGAGGAAAGTGGCTTTGACATATATTAATTGTGACGTGCACGCGGGCCTCGTTCATTTTAACTTGCAGCATTCCTCGCTGCCGCTACCTGCTCAACTATAGTGGTACTTACTGTCTTTATACCTGCATCGCAAATGAGCCAGTTACTTTCAAATGTCAATGGATTCGCGATACAAAGAAACTGTCAGTTATCCTTCTTCGGAATCTTGATCGCACATATTGCCAAGGTATTATTAAGTTGTTAGATACGAAATGCCATTAATGATAAGTTACGTTGAAAAGGCTGACACGGTAGCAACCTGATATTATTCTCGATCGATCAGTAAAAGCTCGTTTCCCGAGGAGACGCCCGATCGAATTGTTTAGGCCTTCAGGATAGCTCGCGTCTTTCCGTATCGAGCTATTTCGCCGCCATTATACGGGGAAGTAAAGAGTAGCGAGCTTCCTTACAAATGCAGGTACGCGCGGCATATTGCTGGTGTAGGGTTGGGCGTAAAGCGAATGGAGTTGCAAATGAGCTACATTAACGGCTTTAAAGCTGGCCGGGGCATTTGGATGAGCGGAGGGAGCCAGAGATTTCCCGAGTTCCATTTCGCTTATCTTAAGAGACTTTATACTACCCGTAAAAAATTCACTTTAATTCCGCCCTCGCGCGGCCTCTCTGACCTTAACCGCAGCCCCGGCAGTAATCAACAGCAGCAGCGGGGTCAAAAGCACTGTGGAGCTTCATCGTTGCTGAAAAGTTCCATCGTCTCATCTGCCTTATTCCGAGTTAGCAGCCGCCAGTGCATACAGACGCCTACATGCAGACTACCAAGATCCCCTTGCTCATAGATCTCTCGAGTCACGAGCACTCCTGGCACTTACAAGGATCGTCGTGATTCCATAATCCGACTGGTAGGAAAAATGCCTTAACTGCACGGGGAACAATTCCACATCCATAGTTGTCGTTCAGAAGGACGAGAAAAGGAAGAGAGAGAGAGAGATTATAGTCCGTGAGAATGGAGTGGTGATGGGTGGGAGAGAGAAGGGGCGCAGTGAAAATGCTGTTTGTAGTGTAAGAGCCGGCTAGAATGCCGCGGCATGCGGTCTGATCGGACGATCGAGCAATAATTAAAATGGTTGCGAGCTCGCCGCGAGGGGGAAGCCAGCCATCCCAGGGGATGAGGCTGTGGCGCGCGACAGCTGCTGCTCTATCGAGTATAATCCGGCTCCGGCAAGAAACCGAACGGTCCTCTGGATGGCAGACCGACATTCCGTGGGACGACATTTTCTCGGAATCTCGGGCGCACCGAGGGGTTTTCGTGGCGTTTACTGCCATACAGGTGCGCGTCTCGTTGCGACGAGAGCACTAACGCTACGATAACAAACTCGTTACTACGCGGAGATGGCGCGCCACTGAGAAAGGGGCCAGCGGGAGAGCGAGAGTATACGAGCTTTATGGAGCATGTATGTCTTCACTTTATCGAGTGGCCGTCCATGAAATCCTTGTCTGAGATTGCAGCGATATCGAATTAACGGGCTGCTGGTTAAAGAGAGCCTTCGCGTGGAAATTAATGGTACACGCGTGCGCTCATACTGACCATTCTAATGGATTGTTTCGGAAATTTGAGGCATGTGAGAGGGCGACTAATTGCGATGGCTCGCTTGCTGCTACCGTCAACCGAGCGTACGCACACTTCGACAAAGGCAGGGAGCACTGGAACAACCTCCAGATCCAGTTGCTGCTAGTAGAGGCTGCACGGTGCAATGGACGCAGTGGTGAACATTGCGCTCCTGCTATAATCAGCGATTCGCGTGCATGTGCTCCTGCAACAGCACCGGCGCATACTCACTACTTCGTAACGTCGGAGGATCGCGTGTAACCGAGTCATTAAAGAATTATTGTCGCTTACTCTCGGCTAGCTTTCCAAAGGGTCCGCCGTCTGATCGTGTGCTCATTCCATCGCACATGTCCTAAAGTGGAGCACGCTTGCCAGGCTCTCTCCTTTCGAGATAGGGATGTCCTTTTGGACGGCCTTGCCGGCCTCATTATTAGCATGCTAAGAACGCTGCCTGCTTCTGGAGTACAGCCAAGGTCCTCCGAGATCATTAATTGAGTTGAGTGCAAACCTCTTTTCCCTCTGTCACGCAGTTCGCTCCTTCTTGAGATGGCTTGCAATTATACCACCATGCCACTCGAGCGGCCAGTCTATTGAACACCGGCTCGTGATGGATGGTACTTCGTAAACTTAAACTCCGCACCGGAAAAATCACTACCGTTCGAAGCCATTTCTCGGTAGGAATTCTCCACCGGTCGAGTGTTATTTGTTTTCCCAGCTGGCGGGATTAAAAGTTCAGAGTTGTCTATTAGTCGAAATGGGGCCAGACATGAAATAATTGCGAGTACACGCGATACGTGATGAAGTCCGGAATTCAGTGAACGTTCGCTCGCGTTTAATATAACCTTGCACCCTACCCTCGCTCGATCGTCCAAACGTTTAAGTCACGATCGCAAGCGCCGACAAAATTGCATTTTCGAGTGTATAAAACAGGTTCGCTTAACTGCGCCGAAATTCGGCCCGCCAGCGGCCCAGTATAAAACCCATTAAATTACAACGCTTCGGGAAAAAGGTGGCCAATCAGTTCTTACGTGGAAGCCTGCCTGTTTTAGCTGGTCGTTTCAAGAAGAACGTGATTTCTGCTCATTCATTACCGACGAAAAAGGGGGTGCAAAGGCTTGATGATTGCTTACTCCGGTTCCAAATCACAGAGCTTTGAAACAATGATACCTCTTAGAAACACCAATATGGCACGGCTCCACCGGGATGGAAGTGGAGTGCGGGGAAAACCAATTACACACGTCTAAAGTCGTAACTACCGTTAGGCCGCGATGGGAGAGGCACTCAGGAAAGGCGATGCCCAAGTTAAGGATAGAGCGGATTAAAACTTCAGGCGTCGAAGTCTTCTCTCCGGTAAATTGCGCAAACCTAAGTAGTAAGGACGTCATTTTCCGGACAGTTGTTCCTAGTATAACATCGAGGTAGAATGAAGCCGAAAAGCCGAGCGTGTTTCGAGCGATCATCCGTATCCAGAGTTGTGGATATGAGATATCAGGATCCTGTCGATATCAGATGTCTAGGCCCTTCCAGTGCTCGGTGGATGTTACCGCGGGACGCGCTCTCGTTTCAGCCTTTGTCCCGGCGCCGTCTGCTTTTCGACCGACCGTCATTTTTCGACCCGTCCCATTTTCCAGCCAATCTGGCAAGGAGAGTGTTCCGAAAATCTTGGAGATTTATTGCGACTACTTTGCTCGATCGATGCACGATCGTGGTAGCTCGTTAGGCTTGGGCACACCGGATACTAATCCAAGATGCGGAATACGTCGTCGCCTAATTGCAATTGCAGTCGAAGCCAGCATGAGATATTAGTTCCATCGATCGCGCGGGGGCAACCTGCGCTGTCTTAGCCGCTGTTTCGCGAGGAGCTTCGCAAGCGTACCATCATCAGGGATAGTCGTTCGGGTAATTACTCGTCGAAGATATTAAAAATTGGAGGAGTGGGAAGCGAAATGGATGATAGTAGGGGGGGAGAGAAAGGCGAGAGTAATAAAGCGCCGAATGAAAAGGCGAGGAGTGGGGCGACGGAAGAGAAGTACGATGAGGTGGGAGAGGGAAGGCAGGGGTGTAAAAACACACTCGCAATAAGCGGGACAATTTGAGGCGAAGAGCACTTTGGGAGAACTGGGAGGACATAATTCTTCGAGCTGCCAGCGGAAAACGTCGCCACGGTTGAGCGACACTGCCGGTCCGGATGACTGGCCGGTTAAGTTGAAATACCGGTCTCGTCCTAGCTGCAGAGCTAGCGAAGCCAGACTCTACTGGCTCGGGCCCGTTTCAGCTTCCGTGAGGCTCGGGGCACCATTGGAGCCAGCGTGAGCAGAACCTCGCACAGCCAACTAAGGAAGACGAAGAACCACGGGCGCACGCACGGCCATTCCAAGGGCTGAAGTGAGAGGGTGCCTCTGGAGGAAGGACACGAAGGAAAAGGAGCAAAATAGGAGAGTGGCCTCGAAGATAGATAGTCGGAGGGAGGAAGATAGGAAGGCTACCCTTAGTGGGCCGGGTAGCCACTTTTCTCTCGGTATAGGCGAGATGATGCACCTAGTTCTCCTCGGCAAGATTCGCCGCTGTTCGTGAAGCTTCGGGCACGCGAGAACCACGCGCATCAAGGTCGCGGCCGTCCACCTTTACCTGATGGCAAGTGCATGCATTGTGCGGCTACGTCGACGCTCCTAACACGCAGCTACACCGCGCCGTGCGCGCCCGACGCCTCCTGCCTTTCTCTCTTCTTCTTCTCTCTCTCTCCCTTTCTCGCCCCTCCAGGATCGGATTTATCTCGACGCACACCGAGCCGGATTGTTTCCTTTACATTTTTATCTCAACTTCTTAGATCTTCACGCTTTCTTGTCGTATCATCTTCATCGTTCTATGATGCTTGCGTATATAATATTCAAATATTTTCCATGCAGTGATCTGTTTTGAGAAACAGTTAAACTGTATGTAAGAGTATTGACTGAATGTTACGGAGTATCGATATGTTATAGGAGCTGTTAGACTATGATTGGAAAGGGGAACGGAAATTAAAGGTTGCAGTAGGAAAGACCGTGAAGACATTTGGACCACACAGACAGTAAGAGTCTCCGACTGCCGGAAAGTGTGATTAGAGCGTATGGCTGGTACAGTACCAGCAGTATACTAAAACCTTACGAACAGTGATCTGCTGCGTCGTAATTAACCCCCGTTTCACAGCGACGACTCTCAGAAGAACAGCCGGCAAAAATGGCCGACCGTAAAGAAAGCTTTACGAGGCCTCCCATAAAATGTTGTTTCCCGAAGATGTTTATGCATGACACATTCAGGAGTGCACACATCTACCCGCCTATATCCTCGAAAATAAATCGCGCCCTTGTTATACCGGGGCACTTCATCGGCCTATCGAGGCGGATCGCCCATCCATTAACTCACTTTTACTCCGCCGACCGACGCCAAGATTTCACAAGAACGACTTCTGCGCCACTTTTGCCAAGGGTATAAAATCGTTGTCGATTGTATAAGGTCAAGCCTCCCCCGAGCGAGTGAAAATGGCTCGGGTGAAAGTTGTTCTCGAGTTAATATGTTTGATCCGAGCCTGGCAGAGAGAAAGGGAGAAAGGGAGGACGGAAGCAGCCTCCGTGTTCACGGAGGGAGAGTGGTCCAGAACCCAGAACTAATCGTCAAAACATAAAGTAAGGGGGTGAGGCCGATCGAGAGCCACCTGCTCGATTTGATAGGGTACCAGCTTCCCGGTAATACATTGGGAAGAGGGGGGTGCTGGAGGCCGGTGGATCGTAGAAGATTACTGCGAAGAAGGAGCCGGGCACGAGAGAGGAGCTGCTACGCTAGGAGCGATGCACCGGCTAACTCGCAGCGGACTGCTCGCATTAAAGTTAACCCGTCCGACTGGTATACACTTACATGTACTCGGTGCAGGTTAAACAGAGTACGTAGGCGCACACAACTATCCTATCTTGCAGCGATGCGCATATCCCCTGGTATCGCTGGCGAATCGACATGGGAATAAGTGCTCGTGGCAGGGCCGATAGCGACTTCGCCACTACTTCCACGTAACGGTAACCTCCCTCGAAATCGCAGCAGGCCGCTTCACTAACGAAACACCATGCCGCCTCCTCGAGAACGCGATCCTCTCTCGCCCGAGCGCCGGCCTAGCTTCGGTTTCATTCTTATCAACAAAATCTCAAGTACAACTCACTAATCGGCCATGCTTAAAAGCGAAGTCTGCGTATCCCCTTTCACTTCTACCATCGTATCAAAACTCCGTGAAGCTGAAAGCACCACCCGCGCCACTTACTCCTGCCAGCGTCGGCGAAACCTAGCGTGAGCGCCTTTCGAGCATGCTCTGCGTGACATGTTGGCATCTGTTCATCAGCATTCAACGGGTATTAACTTGTTACGTAGGAAACGTCAGATTCCTTTTGACGATCAGTGTTGAGGAATGAAAGACGTTTTATTTGTTTAACAAGATAATATTTAGGGGGGTGGCAACAGAGGTGAAAGATAGAAGGGATAGTGCAGGGTGCTTTGGAATAAGTATCCGTCGAGCCGTGTCGCAGCATACCGATACGAGTACGTAAATCTTCGGTAGAGCGTTTGGATATATTTCCCAGCAGGTAGCCATCGATTCTGTTCGATCGAGGGGGCACGTCGACGTGCCCAGCGAACCGTACGATTCGATGTAGATCGTTTGCGCTCTCTGTCTTTTCTCCGAACCACTCGCCGCTGGTGAGTGATTGCGATCTACTAGCAGACAGCGAGTTCCAGTAGAAAGCCAGTAGCAAGTAGATGTAGAGCCAAGGCTCAACTACGTTTACGCATATCGCGCCAAGGGTATCGTCTCGATCTGTCTCTCCAGTTGCCAGTATTCGAAGGGTATTCATTGGGAAAAGGTCTGCGAGAAGCGCGCTCACTATCAGAATGTAGGATCTTGGAACTAAATGAGGAAGAGACAGGTCAGAGGAATTAAATGGCAATCGGACGGAAGCGGGCTGAAGGAGATGGGACGTGCCTACTCGAAGCTCGGCAACGGGCTGGCGAGAAAACAGCGGGTTGCAACAGCTTGCCCATAGTTCAGCCACGGTACAGTTCCGTGTTCGCCGTGAATTTCAATGCGGTTTGCATGCCGAGCCATATTCTTCGAGCTGTAAATTGTCCGTCCGGGCGAATCACATTTGTTTCCTGCTTCCTCGTCTCCATTCCTCGTGTTCCTGCTTTCTCTCCCTCTTGACTCCCGCTGGCTCTCGCCGCACTGCTAGACACTTTTTCCACGGCCGCCCTGTGACAAGCGTGCGTGTAGCGTCGGGACGAGGAGGCGGGAAGGCCAGACTCAGATTGAAACGAGTAAATTCTGTTAATTGGGAGGAGCACACACGGTTCCGGACAACACTTTAGGCGTATGCCTTCATCCGCGATGTAGCAGGGTGTTATCCACGCGCGAGTGCGACCGCCCTATGTGTATAGAGCGGAAATGCCACAACGGATTCTTCTGGCCGCCGGAGCATAGAAGAGGCTTTAGTACCTAGCGCGCTTCCTCCGCATAATGAGACGTATCCTTCACGGATCCCTAGAACCACACCTGACTTGGACCTGTCATGTCTTTTCAACTGAGCGTTTTGCACGCTATTCAATTGCACTGTACGCCTCGCTTTATTCCTCGTGCGTAACATAACACCATTTCTTGAATAAGTTGTGTGTGGCCCTTTAATTGGCATCTGACTCACCGTGACGATAATTACTGCGATTCTTTGAGGACCTGCATGATATTGGATAAGTTATCTAATCGTTATGGCAGAGCTGGTTACTGATATAATAATGTATGCCACCGTCGAATTACGCTATTGCGATAATATAGTCGATAGCCGGAAAGCTAATGAACCCCAAGGACGAGCTTGTTTTCATAGCAGGTGGAACTGTTTAATCAAAGCAGTAATGTCAGGATAGTAGTATCGACTGCATAATGTTCCGTGCACGCAAGGAGTTTTAGTATATGTATCATGGACGCGCCGGTACAGAAATATGTAGTATCGAGCGGGCTCTCTTTATGGTTGTAAAACGGAGTTGAATTTAAAGTCGACCCGTGCACCATGACGGCAGTATACAGCTATAATCCCAAAACATAAATACGAGGGAGAAGCGAACACGAGGCAACGGTGGAACAGGCGGATATGTCACTTGCAACAAGATTCTACGGCCTTCCCGTTATCGTAAAGCTCTAAAGACGCAATACAGCGAAAAGCATATGTATGCAACGCGCTAGGCGGGTGCTTTTTAATTAAAAATAGCTCGTTTAACTCGGCAGCTTTGAGCTCTTGATCTACGCCAAACCACGATGGAGCGGCTTTATGAAGACAGGCCGTCGAGTACAGCGGGTGGCGTTGGAAGACGATGTTTAATGGCTTTAAATAAATGTTACATTAGCCCCTTTGTCGGTCTACGCCAAGCCGGCTTCAGCAGGCTACTCAAAAATTAATATTACAGTGCTTCTCAACTAAAAGAGGTGTATACCGACGAGAAATGTTATTACGGCCTTCGGAAAAAAACGGGACTTAATTCAGCGTGCACTTCCTTTTATAATATCGTTCAATCTGCATAAAGAGGAAAGCGAGACTCGCGTGTAAACAGGCGGAACGCTACCAATACGAATGCAAAATTATAGGTCAGCCCTTTGATCCCGTTGATTACGCTTAATAATCGGGGGTAGGATGCCAATAATAATTTACCCAGCGGCGCGGCGGCGCAATTCGACAATAAGGTCTGGGATCGTATGGGGGCTTCGATATTGAGGAAGCCCTCGCTCCCAAACCTCAAGAACATACACTTGGAGCAAAAAGTACTACGAAGTTCCTTATCCTCTTAAAGTAACAGTGGACTTACGCAAGAAATTATTCGTAAAGCCATCGTAAACAATTCACTTCACTTCGTTAGACCTTTCCCTATCTCAGAGAGGCCGACGTACCTTTCTCTACCTTGCATATCCTCCAGAATTTCGAGGGGTCTCCCAATTAGCACGGGGAGGCTAACTTTCCCCTGGGAGGGAAGATTCCCACGCAGCGGGAGACGATGGTTCCTTTGAGCTAGGAGGAATTAAATAAAACCGCTTATACGATTTCAGGAGAGCAGACGGATTAGTCGTTTGATGGTAAGATGCGCGTCGAGATCGAGCTAAGTAAGGCTATCGCGTAACCGGGTTCACGAAGCGAGGAGGAAAAAGGTGGCGGCGCGGCGGTGGGTAGGTACACATAGGGACCCAGGTGGGTGCATGGAAAAAGCCGAGGAAGAAAGGGAGGAGGAACGATCGAGTATATGCGAGAGGCGGCGAAGAGGAAAGGGATCAGAGGGAGATAGATAGTTATATTGGTAGGCGCCTCAGCCACGCCTAGGACAGAGCGGCGCGACGGCGGCTGCCGCTCGCGCGAGAATATTAATGTACCTGTTGGTGTGAGGGGAGCCTTATTCGCCGGTGCGCGGATACTCCAAGGATAAAGACGGTGAAAAAGGTAGAAGGGACGATGATTCTTAGGTGGGGATCGGCGGACGGCTGGACCGGGAAGGGAGGCGAGAAGCCCGCCGAGGAAGGGAGTGCGAGGTATCGGCGCTAAAGAGGGACAGAAGCTGAGTGGAGCGTGGCTCGATAAAGGACCCGGCTACCGCAGGAAAAGAGAAACGTAGCCGCAGGCTGAGCAGGTTGCGGTGTCTGCTCCCTTCTTCTCTGATTCCGAGCTCCGTCCTCCTCAGGCTCGTTAGCTCCTCTCGCTCCTCTTGGTGGCAGGTCGAATTGGTAAAAGGTAGGAGGCAACATGAAGAAGGGCGCTCAGGGAGCGGGGGCAGCATACTCCGAGAGAGAGAGAGAGAGAGAGACGCTGGGCGAACTTGCCCCGAGAAAAAGAGACGAAGTAATATATCCGAGGTAGATCCTTTGTTCCCCGTGTTTCGAAATTAATGGCTGGTGCCTCCACCGAGACCCTCGAGGAGAAGACGATCATTTAATTGAGCCGAAGCCGCGCACGGCCGCTGTTTCCTCGCCCGTTTTACGTCCGGGACATTATATTACTACTACTGTAACACTATCCCTAGTCCTGCCGCGCCTCTTCTTCTCTCTATCGTTCTTCTCGTCGTCCTTGCTGCAATCCCTCTTCTGATCTTGGCTTATCTGGCATTCCTCTCTCGCTCATGGCCTCATCTCCTCGCCATCCATACACTTTGCTTCGATTTCTTCTTGATCTTGCACTCCAACAGACCCACCTTCCTCCTTGTTACCTTCTGTTTATTCCCGGCTACGGGAAACAATGTTCTTCTCTCGCTCGCTCGCTTGACTCTTTTTTCTTCTTTTTGCCTGGCTCGATAGCCGCGCTTGTACCACTGAGACTGATCGAGTGGATTCCGGCAGGTTCGTCGGCACACCATTCGCAGCTGGCGCTCTTGAGCGAAATTTTCGTACCATTCCCACGCTAGTCCTGGCAATGATTTTGCCTCGAAAATACGCGCATAATTCGAGTGAATCACGATCGCTCGCTAGTTAATGCAGCATATTATCTGGCTTCACTTGGAACATGGGTGGAAAGTAGTCAGCGTTAGCACGCGAGCTCCGTGTTTCCTGATAGTTCATTCACTGGACGAGCAAATGTAGTTTACATTCGCCAGAATTGGGAGATGACCGCTAATTTGAAAGCTTCTCTATCTTCTTTAATTAGTCGACCTTCTCGGTCAAATAATATGTCAGCAATAATATTAGAAAAATGTTCTGCTCGTGATACAAAGTACAAAGCAATGTGATATTATTATTTTATTTTGTATGATAAGCGTACAAGTTCCGTTAGACTTATAATCAATTTCATTGAGATTCCTATTTGGAAGAAGGAATCTGTGGACTCTCCCGGCTATAAATCCCACAAACACGTCTAATTAATCATGTCAGCGTGGTATGCTCGAGACAGCATATACTTCACGCTCCGTTTTATTTCGCTCATATCCTTCGACTTATTGAGGTAGTCAACGTTCGTTATCATAATCAACGGAATGTGGAACTAAAGTGACAAAAATATTATATGGAACGGAAGAGTGTGGATAAAAACAAGTGGGATAAACTTTCAGCTCAAAACGTGGAACAATAATACGAAAATGGTGAAGCAGCATGGAGTTGTCTCGAGGCTGACGCGGAGTAAACGAAAATTTTCGGCTCAATCAGTGTGCGCACCGCCAGAGGCTGCGCTGCAATTCAATTAAGTCGCTTGTTGTGCGTTAAATAATACATTCCAATTTTCCAAGGATATTAAGCTTATATAACCTCTTTAGCGTTTCGCCCCGGTGCGCAACCATGCGAACATGCTTGAATAAATAATCTTGATGAAGCGCGCACTTCACTATTCCTGATTAGTTTCTTTATGCGTTGCGTAAATCAAATTTCGTTGGCCCACAACAATTAAATTTAACCACAGTTTATAACTATCGAGCTACTAGGAGGAGGAAGGCTTCATTCTGCCACTCTGATTACTGCATTAGCAGTGCTCGTCCGGATTAAGCGGTACTAAAAAGTAATCTGCCAAAAAAAAAACAGAAAAAAACAGGGGCCCGGCATACGATCACGAAGTGTCAGCAGAGTACAGTCATAATTAATCCGTCGGGAAACGCCAATTAACTCCAGGCTAAGTTGGTTACCCCATTCGAACAAGCGCATTCCTGCGGGCTGTCACGAAAAAAATTTGAAACAAAGCCAGGTAATCCAATAGCCGGGTAAGCGACAATTAATGTCGTGCCAGAGTGCTCGGTGGGCGCCATTACCTTTGTCAGTTAGAATCGGGCTGGTAATGCAAACTTCAATATTTCACTCTAAATCAGCGAGTTCCGAAACACTCAGCATTCCTGGAAAAATAAATCTGGAATGTCGCCCCCTCCCCCTCCCCGCCCCATTCTAGTTAATCATTGATTTATCTATTTGGTGAATTATATGGTGAATCCGAAAATGCGGCCGCACTGGAGACAGGACGCGGACCGCGATCCCTGGTGAGATTAGATGCAATCTGCGATCACGTTTCCGCGGGTAAACACTTTCGCGGAGATTATGTCGGCAGGGGGAATTTCTCGCAAGCGAGCGCGCAAGAAGGGCTGGCTACTTAAGTCGAATGGTAGAGATGATATCTTCTGAATAAACATTTACTTTGCCGTATATCCGGTGAATGAGCGCGCGCCGGCGAGTCCTCACCGGCTAACAGGTCTTACTCGTGTAACTCGATCACACGGCGACCCACGGCCCGACCGACTTTTCCACCCCTCGCCTTTTTCGGCGAAACGTCCTCGTGATAATTCCACCCCTCTCAGGACAAGGGAGAAGCCCTCGAGACTCACGCGCCATTTGACCTCTTCTCTTTCGCGCTGGATGTATAATTTATAATCTGGTCAGCCGCCCTTACTCGAGACGTCTTACTTTCCGAGCATTAAGCGAGTCATCGCTTGTACAGCTTTATGGTATCACTTATTAAAAAGACGTCTAGCTTATGCTGTGTTAAAAATCCAGGATAAAGGAAGGATAAAACATATGTTCAGGATGGAATTGTAAAGTTTGAGAGGCCTGTGATAAACGCCGGAGTCGATGTCATCAGGTTATGATTTGACTAGCCGAAAGAAAGTAGAACGACGTTATGCAAGATTAAAGAGCGGCGTCGTGGACGGGCACTAAAAGCACAGGGCGAACTTCAAAAGCTTCGGAAGTTTGAACCGCAAGAACGAAAGTGGCAGTGGCGGCGCCAGGAACACCAAGCCATAAGCTAGAGAGGCCCTGTAACAATAGCACAGGGATGTAATCTCGTTTTACATCATAAGGAGTGCTGCATGCAGCCCGGCCCGTGAAGTTAATTTAATCTTGATTTCAAACGGGCCACTATAATTACAGGTGCTTTAACGCGCTTAACTTTTCGATCACGTGCGTACCGGCGCGGGGCGCCCGATGTCCGCGCGAAGCCCCAAGAATTTAAGTGTAATTAGGAGCTGCTAGAAAGTTTCGAGGCTGGAATAACGGGATTTTCACTGAATTCGCGTGAGCTATGGTGCGCTGCTTAGCTCGGCGAATAGTCTTGAATCTAAGATGAAATCGCGTTGAAGATTATCATGTTATAGTTTAGGAGACTCCGAACCAGGATGAAATAGACGCTGCTGTGAAGGACATTTCCTCGGTAGGCATTTCACTACGGTTTATCCCACTTACCGAAACGCCTCTGGCAGGTGTCATCAAGTTTGATATGCGGCAAGAATAATCGTGATTCAAATCGAGGTTGTTTCCAAATCGAGTCCAAGATACTCGGCATTATGTTAGCGAATCCATTTGCACATAAATTGGTGAAGTAAGGGCTGCCGAATTGTCCGGTGGTCGAAAATTCATATGGTACCAACTTCGAGAACAACCTGGCGGTTGGTATTACATACGGGGTGGTCTTACCTACCACGTACAACTGTGCAATAAATGATACACTCCTCCCACACTCCATCAGGATGACATTGAATTGCAATCGACATCAGACGAAAGTTTGTGTAAGGGAGTGAGGGAGAGCCGGCCTCCCAAGAACGGCTGGCTCAATCGAAACTGGTCTTGCAATAATACAGAACCGGCCCTGTACTTTTTTCGAGCCGCCACCGGCCGCCGCTTCACTCGATTATTTCGATATCGGCGCGCGGGGCCAGCTTGCCCATTATACATGCCAACCAGCGGTCCAGCACCCTCCTGCTTCCTTGTCCATAAACAAAGCGGACTTGTTGAGTAAACAGTGCAGAGGGATCGAGAGTTTCAGGAATCATGTTACATAGCCGTGGCGAAGAAGCGCTGCGGTGAACCAATGAGGGAGAGAAGAAAACCCGATCGTGCACCGGTTTCGAGAGAAACTGGTCTCGTGGTCAGGTTCCCCTTTTTTCCTAGAGGCCCACTTTTTTAATGGGCCTCCTAGGCCTGATTGTTTTGTCGAATTTTTCGGGTCCCTAGCGCTACTTGGGCCGGAGTCACAAGGACAGACCAACACATAAGCCGGCACTTATTTCTACCGCGTACGCCGCTGGCACCTGTCGTGTGGCTTCAGGTAAAGGCACGCCGCGCCGGCAAGAGCTGGTCCAGCAGAAGAAGGGGAAGAGGCCGAGTGCCATAAGAGCGGTGGCGAGGCCTTGGTTGCTTCCAAGACCGGTCCAGAAATCCGGTGCCACGCTTACGTGCCAGTGTTTATCAACTTGCACTCCGAGCATCTACCTTGGCCGCTACCACCTGGTAGCCCAACCAAAGCTAAACCTACTCCAAGAGAATCATCACGATGACCGGCAACTTTTACAACCCACCTCCAAGTCGCCGGCGCCCTTTTTTCACGCGACATATGGCACTGATGCCTCCCGCTACAAGCACTCTGCGCCAGTAGAATAGAGTCGTCGGGGGTCAGACAGATATGCAGTGACGTTCTTGCACATTCAGAAATACAAACAGAGAATCTACAAATGGAAGTACGATACGGCCGGTTAACGTCTAACTACCTGTTAACATCTTGGTTAACAAGCGCAGGGAGAGAGATTTGTTATTCATGAAAAGTCGAACTCATATAGTCATGAAGATTAGCTCCGGGTGCGTGGCAGAACACTTTGCCTTAGCAAGTAGACATATGCGATTGAAACTCCTGCGTATGCTTGCTTCTGGTCTTCTTGTGCTGCTTCTTCGAACACAATCCTTGAAAGGTCTCTTTTGCAGAGGCAGCATAAGTATTTTTAATCTTGTTTTACATCTGGAAGTGCTTCGTCGAGTGAGTCTGCGTCCGCGAGGCTTCACCGTTCATTGCCCGACGTTTCGGGTGACCTTGCATCCCGAAGAATTTTTCTCACATATCAAACTTGTCCAATACCATTAAGTAATCGATACACTTCCGCCGGATTACAAGTTAGGAGAGCTGCTATCGGCGAACACCCGCGATTTTAGAATCCGAGCAATGCCGGAATCCAGGAGTACACAATCTTTAGGAGTAAAAGCAATCGTGAAAGTACGAAGAATCTGGCGATCAGTTATGTTAGTTCCCCGATTGAACAGTCGTGGAATTCCTAAGGAAGACAAGACTTGCGATATACGGTTTCGTTCGCGGCTAGCCACGGACGAACACCAATCCAGTCTGAGTTGAGCTGTTCCGAGGTACAAAAAAGCAGACAGCAGCAGAGGCCGCCTCTCAGGCATTGCATTTACGGGCTGTAAGTACGTAATGCGAGCACATACTGCTGGCGGCTGGCTGCTGCGGCGGCGGGTGCGTGCGTGCGTTCTTTACGACAAGATCTCTTGGTCTCATTACATTGGATGATCCGGCGGCCGCAAACTTCGCCTCGTCAGCCGAATGGCTGTTGCCTGCTCTGAGCGGTCGCGCGACCATCATAGCCACGGTATTCCCGTGAACGTTCAATTAGAGGCTGAACGCGAACTTTATCGGCACTTGGTCAAGCCAGTTCTCCAAGGTATGCTAGCTGATCGGTACGGGATGAGTCTATGCTTCGCAGAACCTCTAATATCGAACGGGCTCGAATATATCCTCATGTTTCGTTACTATCCCCTTTCATGACTTAGTATCAGGGTCGCCTTTTCCTGCAATTTCGAATAATTTAACGCAGCTCCCGACGAACACCGGTCACGCCGTCAGCTTCGATCGCCCTGAGCGAAATTGATTAACCAAAACAGTTTGCCATGATGTAGAGCGATCTCGTAGAAAGGGAAATGACTCTCGCATGCATGCAAAAACGATCCAGTTCAACGAGGTAATGAAGTTCGTACCCAACGTTGAGAAATGTGTAAAGCATAATAAGTGCTACTTCAAATTTCTTCGTTTTATTATTATAAATGGTTTTTGCTTCGCAGCAAGGTCTATTATAATTTGTTATGAAAGCAATATGGGCTCCTTTATTGACACTCTCGTATTTTTACGAGTTTGTGCACTGTTATTCTCAATATACAGCGATCGTTTGCAGAACAATTCCCGATGCAAGTTGGAAAGGGTCGCACGAAGACGTCAAGGGAACCCCGCAATTAGTGGCATAACTTCAATTTTACGACTACTTGGCCGAAGTTTCCAAGACACCGGTAGGGCTTCTCATTGTATTGGCACGGAGCCCTTCAGCGAAACAACTTCGAGCTGCAGGAGCTCCCATAAATATCGTCTTAAAATTGCGTGTAAAAGGAGTAAGAAAGGCTCGCACACTCTTTCTTGCGCTGCGCTCTGAGATGTTATCTAAATGAAAGAGTCACGTTATCACATGCGATCATACTCCAGCATGTGCCTGTATTATATAGATATATATATATATATATATATATATTCATGTAAAGCTTGAGAACATCGAGTTCTGCGATATTATCTTGCATTCATTAGGATCGACTATACGTCGGGGAATTGTATCAATTTCGACGGGAATAGAGAACCGGGTGGATGCTGAAGCACCCAGAGAGCACGCTATCTCTGCGAGCATGCAATTAGAGTGCTCGTTAATTCCCCGAAGTGTCTCGTTCTCGGGAATAGTCTTGAAGTCACAAAAATTCGGTGTACCTTCCCCTGCAGCCGAAGTTCGAGCTCAAGTTGCGACAGTTGATTCAGAGTTGAATACCAACGGCAGCACCATCAATTAACGCGTGCTGATTGCACTACTGTCAGCACAGGGCTGTTTACAAGTTTGTGAAAGCACGAAAGTCGAAGGAAGAAGAGGTGGGGAAATTGATGGCGAGTCATTAATGTATCGGTAGCTATAAATATCGGCTGGTTCGTAGAAAGTAGCGCGGGACTGGGCATTCGAGTGAAACGGCTGGAAACAATAAGTCGATGAAAACGCATCTGATCCAGTTCGAGTGTTGCGACGATGTCGCCTTTGTGGGAGAGCATGTTGCGTGACATCGGCTTATGCAAATAGTGTCGCATTGAGAAAATTCACTCGCGCTACAAGCCAGCACGTCGCCGTAATGCCTTTCAATCCACAGCGAATCGGGCGGCCCCGGAAAAAACTCGTCCGGCAAATATTAAACCGGCGCGCTCATCTCCCTGTTAACGACGTGCCGTCGATTTTATCGGCTGTTCGAGAGCTCTCCTCACCAAGTTGACCTACCCAGCGATTGCAGCCTGGCACAACTGTCCAACTTTATTATAAGGTCGAACCTATCGTTTAACGCCGGCGCTCTATGAATAAAAGCGAAGCGAAGCCCGGCAAATCGTTCCGCTTCATATAGCCCGCACCGGTGTGTCGAGCCACGTTACCATTTTCCGAGGAATTATCCTTCCGGAATTTCGGAACTCCGCGCTAGTGCTCTTCGGCATTCGTGATCATACTCTCTTTTGAGTAGGATGACCGGGTGAGATTCGCGCGGAGTACTGCTATCAGAGGATCGGCTGTAAAAGGGAGGTGATCGGGCCGATAGAACTATCCTGATCTATAGCTCATCCCGTGAAGTGGCTGTTGAATATTTATCGGCTTTACCTTCCAAGCCGTACAACCTTAATTACAAGCACATATCGCATACGGTAAAGGACTTCCTTTGAACAGGTCGGTCGGGGCCGGGCGAGGGGCAGGCTGGAAGGGAAACAGTAGGAACCAAGCCCGGCTGGAATGTGGATTTACTTATCTTTCGTTGGCGCAGATACACGGCAACGAAACGAAACGAAACGAAACGCCATGCCAACAGCGATGCAAAAGCCCAAGAGATAGTTGCGATTTGCCAGCACATAGCCGCGGGTATAAATTGCCGTGGCAGAGATTCGAGTAATACGGGCGGAACGCCGGTGTTGCCGGAGCATACACGTGCTCCTGTTATATCAGGACATTACACGTGTATCTGCCCAGGTGAAATCGACACCAGCCGCTAATGCATTTGCCGCGGTATGTGTAACTGAATGTGTGTGTGTGTGTCTGCGTGACCGTATGCGCTGCCGCGGCAGAGAACATATCTCAGGACAACGAAATACAGTTTGAAAGGGAGGAGAGCAATACTGTCGATAGGTTAATCGGTTTTTCTGTTCGAAAAGGTCAATAGCAGGCGTAAAACCAATGGAATCGCGACTCCGCCGCCTATTGGAATATTGAGCGACTGACGTGATTAAGTCAACTGTTTTGCATTAACGGTCTAACCCAATATTTTCGTAATACGATTGCGGCCGCGAGCATACCGCCTGCATACTAAACCAATGTCTACTCTATACATGTATGGATAGGTGAAGTAAAGGCAAGGAGCGAACATATCCTGGTCAGGATTTCGGAGAAACGATGGCGCGAAAGGGCGGAACCGAAAGGGGATCAGGGTTTCGTTGCGCGGAAGGGAGTTGGGATAACTTCATTAGGGATCACAATGTTAACGAGCCCTTTAACGAGCCAGCAGGCATACGAAGCCCGGTGGCGCGGCCATAAAATCGTAACTCGATGTCCTTGAAGATATACAAGGGATCGATCGATCGACACGCGTGGGCTCCCCTGGAACGCAGACCGGTCCTCCAGCAGCGTAGGCCAAATAACTTCGTTTGGCTCCGCTCGATATTTGCATATCAAAGCTGCCTGTGTGTAACGAGCACCCCCGCTACACACTGTAGCCGCAATAACCTGAAACTACGAGAACACTGTGAAATTATATCCCGACGTCCTCCGAATGGTAGAACGTTCGGGCTCTTTCTCGCGCGCGCGGCAATCTAGTGTTTCTGGGTCGATGTCCGCGGCTATTGCGCGAGCCTCCCCGGCACCGACACCGACACCGACGCCGACGCCGACCCACCGCTCCTCTAGCTGCCTGCCGGCTTCTCTAAATGCTAATTCGGAATTGAAAGATTTTACAATTTCAGCCCCGCCGCCACTTCCGTTTGCTAGTCGGTGTAAATGCCGCTTTGACTGCCTTCCCCGTTAATTGAGATGGAAAAGTTAACTTGAACTTTGCCTCTTTCATTTGGTCGCGCTGTTCAAAGAAACGCTCGCTAGCTCGCCGGCTCGTTGACTCGACGGAGTATCTACGATACCGAGTTAAGTGGAATGGTAGCTCCTACTAGCCGACAAGTAATTACGCTCTGAATTTTGAGATGCCGAGACTAGCGTCTTGTGTGAGTTTATCTGGGACAGGGGCAAGCAAGTGCGCTGCGAGTGCAGGAGTTTCCAAAGATTTCGGTAGCAAAATCGGGCGATTTACCGATAGATTGCGGCATACGCTCGCAGAAGAATACGCTCGGCCGAGATTGACTGTAAACTCTTATAGCGAGGAAAGCCGAAGGTTATTGCATTCCGCGGCGTAATCCAGCGGGAAAGTTGTCCGGCAGTGGCGCGGCATCCGAACAGTCTTCCGGGGGAGGGTTGCGGACCGATCGAGAAACCGGAGCAGCCAAAGAAATCTAGCAGCACCAACAGCACCACTAGCCCCGGCTACCTCCAGCCAGTCTACTTATTAGATTCTCGTAGATTTCATTTCGCGACGGTTAAGCGAACGAGATTTTCGTGGCCGTTGAACCAACGAGATTCTCTCTCGGTGGCCGTCCGAGTGCCAGCTGATTGAATCTCTTAAAATTATCAGAGCGCGTAAACCAAGTTAGGGCTGACTTCCCAGCGGGCACGGCTCCACCGGATACCTTCTTTGTGTCCACAGTCCATTTTCTATCCGCGTCTCAACTACCGCGGACTCTTTACGAGGACCATTAGATTAAACTAGTCTAAGGATTCCGACAAGTAATGAAAAGAGACTCACCTCTGGATAGCTCGGGCCACGGGAACGACTTGCCGGCTAATCGGCCAAGTCCGTTTCTCTTTACACACACGGGAATACCTTACAAATTGTCCTGGCAGATAGCTGCGAGTACTTGCGCGAGAAGAGCCCGGCGACAAGAAAGAACGCAAACAGAAGGCGAGGATTAATCAGCGGTGGTGGGCTCATGAATGGCCCGAAGTCAAAACGCTTGAGTAAACACGTGGTTCCGGCGTTAGTTAACATCCCAGCGAGAAATACTAGCGCTCAGCCCGAGGTGTTTCATCAAACAGTGGTAGCCGGCACGAGGCTGACTTTATCCGCGCTTTTTCACCAGATTTTTGTTGGCAAGCCGCAAGCGGAGGAATGCTGCTTAGCCGCAGCAGGGCAAGTTTCTTCAAGGCGACCCTCGCATTCGCTCGATTTAGTCGGCACGGGGACGCGAGAATCGAATTATCACCGGTGCGCTGGGGAAAGAGCCCCTTTACTCGAACCTTCATTATTGGAAAGCGGCTGTTGCTCTTGTAATATTCGAAAAGCTGACAAAACGCTCGGATATCTGATATTCTTGGAATACCAAATATATGTATTTTATTGTTCGGCGTGTCTCTCAAAGTGAACTCCGTTATTACTCTACACATAAATCGCATTTCGAAATTGGTATTCAATGGAGGAATATACAGTTTCCGTATCGCACGGTGCATTCAATAAACACATTTTGCGGAGCTTGGTTCACGATGGAATCGTAGGCTAATGCTGATAAAATGAGCACGTCACATTGCGCATTTCGACCTTTGTCTTCTGAAAGGTCAATAAACTGTTTTGGAAGTAACGCGTTTAATTTATTAGGCTTGAACCATCTCCCTCGGACAGATATTATTACAGATATTATAGGATGGTTATTAATTGCCTGGGCGATAATTAATTCAACAGAGGGAGTTTACAGCAGAGACGAATCGATAGTCAACTTGATGAGAAGAGTGGGCTCGGGTAGGAATGTGGATGATGACACTTTTTCGAACATTTGTACCTGCCATTTAGCGAATAAGGCTTCAGCCACGTCTACTCATATTAGCATTCCATCTTGTACACATGCACGCACTAGTGTTACTTTCCGTGCTCGATCAAGTAGAATAAGTAACTATTAGAATGGAGCTACTTGGCCTGAATTGCGAGTGGACTGTATCGAAGAACAAATGTAAACTTCGAAATGGCTCTACATAGAGTGAAACGGAATCGAGCCAGTGCCGATTTATAAAGTCCCGAGCGGTGGCAATCCGGCTGATACTGATAGCTCTGCATTTCCCTGGAAACACGCTATTCGATGCGTAGCCGTATTTTAAATGGAATACTTGTGTAAGCTGGTCGAGTGGCTGTGCCGAGAGAGAGAGAGAGGGGGAGAGGGAGAAAGCAGGAGCGCGTATTCGGATTTACTGCAACTATTATTTCAAGTTGTGGAAAAATAAAGCAGACTACTCGAATCTCAGTCGTACATGCCTGGCTATTGTGCAGGAGAACACAACGAAGAGTTTCAGAAAAATGTGTGCGGATATTATGAAGCAGCGCGGTAACGATGGCTGTATTTCTGTACGCGTATAATTAACAAAAGATTCCCGCCGGTTTACGCAGGTAGCGGTGCTCTACTATATTTGTAAAAAGAAGGTTATTAAATTCTCGGTATTGTGATTTTTGAACAATCTCGGCGGCCCGTATGCCGGCTGGGAATGGCGCACTCTTGACACTGGCGAAAAAGTTTGAAACAGACAGGACACGAGTGAAGCGCATGACCGCATTTATGTTAAACGTGCAAGTGAACATGCTCATTGAAGACTGCCGCGTTATTTATCGAACCGTACCGAAACGCGGATAGTCGGGCAGGCTTTAAAACACACAAATCCACCATTGACAGCGTTGAGAGGATCGCTGAATTCCGTTGCGTTTTACCAGGATAAATCACAAATTTTTCAAGCGATCCAGAAGCACTTGGATTAATCAACGTTTTATCCACTCTGCGAAAAGGGTAATGCAAATCGGCGCATAAATTTCCGCATCCCCCCTAGAAAAGAGGGAGATCATTTCAACGGGACATTCAATGGAATACGTACAGAGTGATTTTTATTAATAGGCTGAAACGCGAGCGTTTCATTACGAGCTGGCACTCGGTAGAAGCCTGTGACCACTGCAGTGTCTAATTCAACTTGGCTTTTCCTTAACGAGCATTTTCCCCGGTATCGCACGAGAGACAACTTATAACGCAAACAAAGGATTGAAATTGTAACTCAAAGGAAATTAAAGCTTTAAACTTCAAAGGCTGAAGCTGTATAGGCTCGATTCCGTAGCGAGTGTCCGGCTAGCGAAATGTCTTTTTGAACAGACGACATTCCGCCACGATGACTTTAAAGCGAATCGAGAACCCTCAAGTGGAGAGAAGGGGCGAGGGCTGAGTGGACAAAGAGGAAAGGATCAGGTAGAAAGGAAAGGGGAACAGTTCGTACACCTGTCTGAATCTCGAGTAACGAGCTAAGAGAAACAGAAGGCGACCCCACGAATTCGTGCTGCTCCTTTGAGCTCCGCTTTTTATCCCACTGCTCAGTGTGGTGCTTGGGTAACCCAGAAAACCGGTCCCGCAGTATTTATGCACCGGGTGCATGCCCCGTAGCCGCAGAAATGTCGAGGGTACATGCGAAACACACATCTCCCCCAGATTTGGTCCAGCAACAGCTGTTTGTGCAATATTTCTTTCATTCGAAATGTCTCTCACCCTATAACTTTAACCGCCCGTGACATTTACTAAGCATTGATAGAATCATCTATGCGCCATATTACATTTCGTAATTATACGTATACAGTTTAACTGACATCAAGAATTTGTTGTCTTAGATAGCGTAACCGTTTACCTAAAAATACTATCCAAATCATGGTAGAGAAGATTTTCAAGTGTGCAAGAAAAATACGATAACAGTTATATTAAAGGGCTCCACGAAAAGAAATGGAAGGTTTCTCTCTTAATTCCCGAATCCGACACCATTGAGAACAGATCCGCAAAAAAGCAACTTCTTGAGTCTCGTTCAAATTGGCTCAAGGTTCATTTTCGTACATTCATGGCATGGAAAATTAGTTGAGCCTGCGGTAACCGGTTCGATCGTTGAAAACCACCAGAGGATCGCTAACTACCACATTTCGATCCTGTTTCCGTCGGCCCTCGTCGACGAGGAACCATCCGGGGAGAAAAACGTCCGCTCTGAGAACAATGTGTAAGTTTCAATTCGTTTCAACGGGTCAGACTCGCTCGTAGAACTCAACATTCCGAGCGGGGTTCTGGCACTCTTTTAGCTCGTTAGGCATGCAAACGAGGCGGAAAAAGTTTTCAAGCTTCGGGCAGTGAGGCAAGACGGGAATAATTATTCCGATGCATCTCGAGCCACCCCTCGGATAAGGATAATCCGATCATCCGTGTTAAAGGTCCTCTCTTCTCTTGTCGCACTTTCACTTATCCCCTCTGGAGTCTTGTATATATGTACATGTCTAACGTCAATTATTTCCTTAATGGCAAGAAGAGTCAACATAGTGTTATCTCTCAATACTCTGGGTCTCTCACTAGCAAGAGAGTTTAATCTCGAGAAGTTCGAATGTATTAAACAATGGAAAAAGAAGCCAACCGGATTTTACGCTCTTCTCCGAGAAAACCTTTATCCAGAGTTTCAAGTAGAACGGCAAGAGTGCGGAATACATCCGAATGGTAGTCTAAGGTAAGGCGAGGGAACAGCCACGACATTATCTTGGCGAGACTGCAGTAGCTAAAGTGCCATACTTCCGTGTACAACTCATATGCCAAGTTTTCTGCGAAAGCTGCAACTTGGAACACCGGAACCGGACGCCAAGTCATTGGGCACAGGGCGTACTTTCCCTTGATATTATAGGACGAAGAACCGAGACCCAGCAGCGTCTGCGTCTACTTATATGTATACGCACCAGCCACACTTATTCCCCCTTTCTCCACTACCCGCATATTCTCGTGAATGCAGCAACACAATCTCCCTCTAAGCTGCGGTGACTTTCACCTGGACCACGCTTAATTAAGACGGAGCGGCCAAAGTGCTGGCTATTAACCGAGCGCCCCGTTTTACCCCATTTTAGCCCGCTCCAGCCCGCTTCAGTCTGGAGCATTGGAAGCATCCTATCTGCTTCCAAATAATCTCGACCGTAAACATTTTGAACAGTCGAAGTGAGAGAGCTTTTCCATAATTTTACACAGTTAAAATAAATTTTACGTTTTTGCCCTACGGCTTAGTGGAAATTGGTAGGAAAAATTTAATGCAATCAGTAGCATTAGAAGAATAATGCACTTTATTTTGCATACGTGTTACAAAAGATGTTTCTTTCGATTATTATAATATACAAATAAATACACCGAACAAAATAAATGCTTATCTATAATACAGCATGGAAAGAGCAACATATATTCTATATGTTCTCTAGGAACGTACATGCCACGCTATAGTCAGTCTATAGGTTCCCACCCTGCGAGTTTAGCAATTGGTACTTTTATAAATATCAGGACTCAGGAGTATTTATTTCCTCCTCGAGGTCTTTCAAATAGGTAATCCCATAAGGTTCTTCTGTTGATGAACCTGGGGATGCTACGAGGAGCACATCTTATAAATATACATTGAAAATAGTGTTAAAATATTTCATGGGGTAAAGTGAAAAATTCCACGTACAATCCCATGTTGTACTCTCCTTTTCTTCTTCAGCCTTCAATTGTTTCCTTTGTACCAATTTAGTATCAATCCTCTTCTTATCTTCTTCATAACTGAAGCTATCATCACCATTTTCTTCTTCAGTGGTGAAGTGCAGATAAGAGAGAATACAAATCAATGCTATGAGAAATAAATTCACACCTATACCAGCAACTGCAGATAAAAGTGGCCAATGAAACATTAAATAACGCAAGCCAGTTAAATGTGCGTTTATTGTTATGGTTGCTGAGTAAAATTCAATATGCCTTGATTGTATTTCAACATAAACTGATGTGACTGGATTATTCTACAACAGATCAAAATTTATCATAGCCATTGCATATACATCAAATTCATATACAATCTTTATAAGCATGTGCATACCTGATCTTCCTCAAAACTCTCAAATAATTCCAGAACTACCATTTGCTTTTCCTCTGCTGTACCAAATAACATCATAGGTGAAAATACAAATGTATTCAGCGTATGTAACAATATGCTACGATAATGTAACATGGTAGGTCTGCATGAATGCTGTACCAGAAACCCATTTCTACTTCTTAAGTCAGCACATACCATAAACATGCCTAAACAAATATAATATGTTTTACAATTAAAATTTTTAATAAATAATGCCTATGATTTGGCAGTTCACCAATAGCGTTACCAAGCTCTTTATTGGCTGGTGACTCCGGCATTTCCAAGAGTAAATGTACTCTGTATGGTTGCCCAACCATGAGAATCTGTTGTTTATTTGTCAATCTGACATGGGCAGAAGGAAAGCTACAAACCCCTTTTTGTCTGTCGCACGACCTGTAAGGTTTTAAAACAATATATTACATTGATCTACAATATTTTATACAATTGAAGTAAATAAGTTGGTAGATATTGCGCAAGCATATAATCAAACGCGGAAAATGAATAATTTTTAATAATTGACATACTATTAAGAAGTGAGGCTCACTTGAATTGGAGATGTACTGGTCGTACATAGGACATATTCGGCATATACGCATAGTAAAAAGCCGTGTAAAGGAAGATCGATAGCCAGACGACCAGAATTGCACTGCTGATGATAATTCCTCCCCGAAGAATTGCATCTCGCATTGATTGCACTCCATGTGTTGTTTTCTTCCGCACGTCAATCCACCTGCTACTAATCGGTCGTAATAACCTCGTAATTAACATTTTGAGTGAACACTTCGAGCTCGTTGTGAAAAGATGAACTTTGACGAGCAGTCTTCAGTTCAAATTTTGTATCAGAAATCTTCGCGATAAGATAAGAATTTTATCACCTCATTGTCTACTCCTTCAAACTGTGCTGCGTCCAAGTTAAGCTTTTGCAGTTCCATGCTGAGTCGCAAAAATCCGTCGTAGCGTGCCGGTCAAGTTCCGATAGTATTCATTGATATATCATTATCCCATTATAACGTTTATTTCTATCAACGCGTATTTAACTATGAGTATTAAATTGTCTCATTCTCGGTTATAGATTACTTGTGTATAGCCGACATCACAAAGTTTTTGCTAGGTTCCCCGGTGGTGAATGTTGGTAGGGTAGAACATTGAATTATCAAAATTCGAAATTGTAAATTGTGTTTGTATATCATATAGTATATCGAAAGAAGGAACATATAAATTAATTAATCAATTTGTATATGCTATGTACTTTTTATTTGAAATCGTCGTATGAAATTGGAAATACTCGTATCGATTATCCTATATTAAAATTAAAGTACATACGATCAAAAGTGATTAATGTAATCAAATTAATCGTCGATTTTCTAATGGAGATAGTTGTCGACACATTCATGAGACCCACTCTTTAATACATAAAAAATATTCTCTGTAGTGAATCACACAAATTCTAAGTAGGATGAAGAAGTGATATCATCACAACACCATTAGTTTGTTTAAACTCATTGTTCCACATATGCATTAAGCCAAATCTATGCTTTAGCATGAACTGTACATATTCATTTGTCAAATTATTTTCCTTTCCTATGTTCTAGACGCGGTCTTCCTTTTTTTGTTGTTGGCTTGTCCTTCCCCTTATTAAGAAGTGGATGGGTTTCTGAAAATCAGTATTGTATCATAATCAACGAAATACTGTCCAAACCTTACAAAAAATATTTTAAAAGTATTCTTTACCATCAACAGGTGCACCTTGTAAATTAATTTCATGCGAACGATGCTTTTTTACAGGTGGTTCATGTGGCGTCGTTTGGTTATCTTCAGAATCTTCTACATCCGGAGAGATCGGCAAAAATTGAAGCGATCCAATGTCTTCAGTTTCTTCATCTGAGCTGCAAAATGCCGCTACTCTATCTATTGAAGCAACGTCAACTTCAATCTCCTCATCCTGTGCTTCTTCTCCCTGTACAATGGACTTGTCCTCGTCGCTCAAGTCAAATTCACTTTCCCTTTCTTCATATTCCACATTTTCATCTAATTCTTTAAAATCTGGTGCAAATGCTGACCAGTTTTCCACCTGATTTTGTGCCCAGATAGATACAACACCCGAAGAAATAGAAGCTATTATGGGTCTCACTGGATGCCACTGTAAACAGAATTTCATTTACAAAATGGTCTTAAACACAAATTATTGATCAGAAGTATCTGCAATTACCACAACATCCAGCAATAGTTCTCCCTTAGTCCCATGTAAAATTTTTACTAAATTTCCAATACTTTTCTCCCACACATACAAAGCATGTTGTCTTGCTGAGCCAGCACATACATATTCTCCATCTCCAGAAAAGCAACATTTTTTCCACATAGTTTTATTCACCAGATCTTGTAGTTTTTGAATAGGTTCTGGTTCCCCATCTTTTCCACAAGCTAGTACTTCCGTGCTGTCATACACTCGTATTACTCTGTCAGATGTATTAACTAAGAAGCAGGAACCTCGGCGTGCAAATTCAATACTCTTTACTGCTGTGTTACTGGCAGTTCCCTGAGATATTTTGTATGATGCTTTTACTGCTAATGATTCGGCATGCAAGACCAATATTCTTCCACGAGCATTCCCAGTATATACATAGTCCCCTCGTCGATCAAAGGAAGCAACTATGTTCAAATCACTCTAGAAAAAAAAACTATGAAAAAATATAAGAAGAAGACAATCAGAGGACTTTAGGAGCTCTACACACATCATCATCCAAGGGAATAACTCTGTGGGTACCCTCGACATCAACCATTACTGCAGCATGCCTCATAGGACATACTAGAAATTTATTGAGGTTCCTCGGGTGAAACTGTACTTTCAATATCGGGGAAGGAAACCTATATTTTTGGTCGCATTCCCCTGACAACACATCCCATATACACACATTGTTATCTGTTGATGCACTAAGCAACTTATGGCCGTTCCTAGACCAGCTAAAAAACACATCAAACATTGTATTTGTGGTCTCTTATCTGATATGATTCTATGTTTGAAATCACACCTCAAGGAACACACAGGATGTACATGGGCACTTATTATTTTTGCAACTCCACGTGTTAGAAAATCCCAAATTACTATTCTCCCGTCGTTGCATCCAACAGCGAGCAGAGTTCCTCTCTTGTTGAATGTACAAGTTACTGCCAAAGAAATGCAGTCCAGGGTGCCATCGAACTCCTAAAGAAATGTGAATTATTAAGAAAAATATAGAACGATAATATGAGCATTAAAGAATGTATGGAGTTGAACGTACCTCCGGGTAATTCTGTCCAAAAGATTCTGTGGAAAAATATCCTTCAAGTAACAAACTATGTATTTCGTAATTGGGCATAACACAAAATCTTTGGATACATCGTACTTACCTAATAATTCCAAATTCATTTTGACCGTCTATCTCTACCCTGTCTGTTTCCTGTTCTGGCAAAATAACCAGACAATTCCCTTTTTTATGTATTATTGTGGTGGATATATAATATAATTGAATTATAGTTTATTCGCAATTAAAATGACAGCTGTAAATACAAGAGTCTATATAGATACGACTGCATCACTGTGCTCCACCTGCAGTCCGTCTATCTGTATTACGTTAGACGCGCGTTTCGATAAAATTATTTTGTTTTACACAAAAGTTCAATAAATTAAATGAAAATGATTGAAAAATTATCACAAGAATTTCAAGTTTTCAAAGGCTTTTATCGCTTTTTGACAAGATAATCGTCAATTACCATATGTACGTAAAAAATACCACCCAAGCAGATCGATTTTTCAGTCATAGGTATACGAGGTATACTTTGCTGCTCGAAATCTTTACCATGTTTACTGCGTGCGGTTTAACCTACACACGTGTTTCGAATTAAATTGAGATTGTTTATAAAAATTAGACAAGCTTTCACTATTATTCTGCAAACGGTACTATAATGTCCTTAGGGATTCGTAAGTATTAATTTATATTGTGCTTACAGTATTAGCAGACTAATTAGAATACTCCTCATTCATGTTGATTGTTTAGCTGCATATTGATAACATAAAAGAACATAATTAACGTATCATTGTTAATAAATGACAGTTCATAAAATGTATACTTTAAAATTCAGTCAATACGACTTTTTAATTGTAAATACTTCCTACGCAGGGTTTTTACTTAGAAGTGCCTATAAAGTCCAGGCAAGAACGATTTCGGCTCTAAGTGCCGAAAGTTCGATCCAGCGAAAACTAGAACATGATCTTCGCACTTCCGAATGTAGTCCATCAAATCACAATGACTCACACATAGGCAAAGTTTATGTACTGCCAAAAACAGCGCAAAAAGCTGTATTTTCATGGAATGATCTGCCAAAGCAGTTTCACGAGGATGTGAACATTTTCGGTGAACCTTTCTTTCTCATCAGGAAACCTGCAGTTGAAATTATCTCATATCTGAATCAGACAGATTACAACCGCCCTGTGAATAAATATGTCATATGTATCCTTCAGAAATGATTAAATATTTAATACAATTAGTTCTTTCATGAAATACTCATAAGGTCTCCAAGCACTTAAATTTCCTTGACAATTGTGAAACATAGATGGAAAACCTGGAACAGGAAAGACAAGAACTTTGCTACATTTACTGCATTATGCATATGAGAACAAGTTTCTCTTATTTTATATTCCTTGGCGTAAGTTGGATGATACTGTTTAATATAGAAGTAGTTTTACATGTTTGGAATTTACTTTTGTTAAACATTTGTAGCACAATTGTGGTTCAGGTTTCCACAGGAGGTAACTTATATAGAAGAGAAGGACATCATTGACTTACCTGTTGAAGGAGGCAAATGGCTACAACTTTTTAAGAATCAGAACATGGAACTTTTAAAAGATCTAAATGTGGGTGTTTAAATCAATAACATCAACTTTGTGTGACATGAATATTAATTATTGATTTTACAGATCACCATTTCAAGAGATTATGTGTGGTCACAAAGGGAATTCTCAGATAAAGGAACTCCACTTATGGATGTAATTGATTTCGGTATAAATAGGATTAAGTATGCTTCAGATGTGATAGAAGCTCTTATCCATGAATTGAAACTTGCAAGTAATGCAGGAAATTGTAAAGTATTTGTTGCCATTGATGGGTTCAATGCTTTTCTGAGTGATCATACCCAAATTAAAAATCCAGACAAAAAATTTGTTCCTGCTGAGCAAATAACATTGACCAATATATTTCTCAACATCGCTCATAGTGACTGGTGCAATGGTGCAACGGTTATTACAGTGGATCAACTAGCAACTAAGGTATTTGCATATATTTCTTGAATGACTTATACTGCATTGGTATGATTCACAAGATTAAAATTTTTTCCTTTTCAGAATAACAGGGATTCTGAGCTCCCCCTGCATTTACTTGGTGAGAAAGGCTTTGAACTTTTGGACCCATTTGTGCCAATTAATGTTTCCAATTATAATGACGAAGAATTTTCCATAATAATGGAATACTATAAAGAACGTAAGTTTATTAGGGATATTACCGCAAACGGGCAACAAGAATTGAAAATAATAAGTGGGTGTAACGCTCTCCAGCTTCTACTAGCATGTAAGCCATTGTAAAGTTGGTTTTTACTTCAAAATATAACTTAAGTTTAAGGATCTACATGTTGAGTAATTATAGCAATGTATGGACTTAGTAATTTATTAATAAGAAATGATACAACACCAAGTCTCGATCCACATGCCTCCTATTAGATGAAACCATATTACATGACTATAACAATAATTTGTAATTACTATTTATAATATCTTAATAATATCAGAGTACAATGCATATCGTACATTTGACATAAATGTTGAATATTTTTTGTATGGTTACTGGGGAATGCCGTAAAATCTGCACATGTATGGTATAACTTAACGACGCAACAATATATCTAAAACCTTGTCAATATCACCATCTGCTGCAACTACCAAGTAGGTAAGTAAACCTCCTGTATTTGCAAATCCCATTTCTTGTAGAGATTTTACGGCTGCTTGAATTTTTGGATTGGGATGGAATATTCTGTCGCCGTCATTAAGGTCTGGATAAAGTCTTCCATCACTGGGATCCCTAGGAGTATCTGATTCCAGTGGGTTTTCCACCTTCTATGAAATTGAAATATCAGGTGATGCATGAAATATGAAAAATATCTTGTCATATTCAGTTTATGTTGCCCCAAATTACCTTTTCTTCACTGTCATTGGCAATCATAGGTTCAGAAATTATAGGCTGAGAAGATTCAGATTTAAAAACATTTGCAGATTCATTCTCTGTTTTTGATTTTTCTTGCACTTGTGCCTTTGATTTTTTTTTATCATCTGGACTTGTAGATTCATTGTCATCTATTAACATCCATTCATCAACAGTCTCTGCTTTATCACTTTCTACATCATGACTTGTTGAGGGTTCTCTTTCACACTCAGTACATTCATCTTTTTGCTGATCAGTAGCTGATTTTGTATCTTCTTTGGCTGTATGGGATGGTTCATTTGATTCATCCTCGTTTACAAAATCCATTGCACATTTTTCTAACATTTCCTTAATTCCATCTAGTACATGTGAGCCAAAATCAAATTTTGTGTCTCCCTTTCCATCAGACTGTAAGTCCTTTAGATTAATCCCAAAATACTTCATTGCCTCTTCCTACAAAATAATCCAAGTTTCTTGAAATTGCACTTTTATAGTAAAGCCTCTGTATCATTAAACATTACCGCTTTTGCAATACGTCGACAAGTTCGTCGGTTACGGCCACATTTATGCCCATGTTTGTGGGCATGTTTTTCAGCAGCAGATAGACACGTAGTGTTTACCATGAATTTATGCAATATATTTTGCAACTTATGTCGCCAGTTTGTTGCAGCATTTGGTATTCTCAACATAAAGTGCATTGAATGGATGCCTTGGGCCTCACACTTTGCACATAAGTCATAATCATCACATTGCAGGCATTTATACCGATACTCATGGATTTCAAGATCACAGTGATTGCAGATGCAACGGTAGCCCAGTGTTGGTACATCAATCTCAGCAAATATTATTGGGTTCTTTGCACTTGCAGCAGATGGTCCTGATTTTTTTACATCCTCAGGTGCCTTTAGTACATAAAATTTAAAAGTTGACAAGCTGCCCATATCACTAATTGCTAGTGTCAACTCCTCGTCTGATGAAACATTAATATAATCCCCAGAAGAATCTGCAGATTAAAACATTAAATCATAAACTTACGTGGGAATAAGACAGTAATTGCATATTATAAACACGCATATTGATGCGATTTACCTTGCCATTGAATCGTAAATTCCTTTCCTTGCAAATCGGGAAAAACAGACTCTACTTTCTTAGCAAAGTTAGTGTAGCTCGCAACTACATTGTTATTAAAGAAAAACTTTCGAATTTCTCTGTTGCCACCATACCCGAGGTATATTTTAAAGCACACTGGGTCCGGCATTTTGTTGTTTTTGTCAAAATCTGCTATTTCTTTTAAAAGATTATGTGTTTTCACTTCAAACAATCATGAACGTCGATTGAACGATTATAAACACAATACTGCGTTAAATTGATTCTTCACACACTTTAACTGTCTTTCGCGGATTACTTCGACCTGCCTGGTTCCTGTGTCCTGCCTGGATCTGCGTTCTGCCCGGGGATGTTCGTATGGTATGCTTTTATAGGTGGCGACGTTCACCGATCTGACAATCGACTTTTCCATACGCAACCTGGAACAAGATGGCTGATTTCCTACCATCTGTTTTCTTTCACATTTCTTGCTTTTAATTTCTCTTAATCCGCTATGATCGACCCCAATTCAGAGTTATTGAATCTCAGACAATCATTCGAATCAGTGATAATGGTTGGAGAATACTTTTACAATGTGATATCGACGGAGTTTTAACTAAGGTGCATAGGCGCCATCGTTGCATGAGACGCAGAATTTGACAGAAAGTGCACGTGATGTTTGTATATAAGCGATGACTCACTGCGCATGTTGATAGTGAGTTGAAGGCATTCCCTGAAACCGTTGCATCATACCGTGAATGCAATGGTTTTACTTCTCCCAGCTTTATAACATATTAGATACGTATTTGGCCTTTACTATCACTATTTCCAAAAACTGTTATCCTCGCAGAGCAGGCAAAATATGAAAAGGACCATTGATAACAAACGATATGAGCTTCTTCTTTTTCTTTTGCTTAACTTGGGACTCTTAAAGCTGGTTAACCAGATCATTCTAGAACTTTCTCTTGGAGTCTGCCAAGCCTGGCCGAGCCTACGGCACAAAGTCAATTTTGTACCTCTAGCTCATTACTAGGCATCAGAGACTCCCTGAACATCATTACTCGCATTCATCGTTCAAACACATTCTTTAGGGCAATCAGTAGGTCAATGTTTTAGTGAGAAAGCCGATTACATCAGCTGACCAAGTCAAGCCCACGTCAGTAATCCTTCCAATTCGCTGTTTCATTCAAGATGAGTCCATTCAATTGAGACACGTCAGTGTTCTAGGCGTTTCTTTTAAATCTGAATTGGAGTGGACTTCCGAAAACGGCTGAAACGTGAAAGGTCAAAATCTTGTAGGACCGGAGCGAATTTACCGATTGAAATGCGTTTATCATATACTTTCACTCGAGGAGCAACAGGTGAAATGAGAAATAGAGCGCTATGCAGATCGTCATTATAATTTTCTAATGGAGCGGCCGTCGCAAGAGAGGCTTTTGCAATCCTATTACGAATTGAAATGCACTTTCTACGCGATGAACATCCCGGGCTCGGATGCGACCGCTGGATGATTTATCATGAGGCACATTACTTTTATGACACACAACCTTCATATTATCGATCCTATCTTCTTTAAATTACTAGTATTCTTGTAATTTATTGTTAGTTCTAAGGGGTGGCTACAATCGCGCTCTCTCGCACATCCCTATTGTAAGATCGTATTCCTTCTGTAGAAATCAACCATCCTGTATTTTCTTGAAGTCACTTAATTGATTTGCACCATTACACATTGAACTAGAGCTGCTTAGAGAGCTGGACAAAGTTACTCTTGATATTCAGTTAGTTCTGTGCGAACTGCTGAAAAGAGGCTGCTTTGTTCCTTTAGTCGTGTCCATTCTACAGTTGGTTGGGGATAAAGTGGATTGCAGCATTCTATCCCCGCAGGAGAGTTCGTCGTTTATAATTTAAATTTGTGAGTACCACGTTGCAGCCACCGTTTTTGCTGTACTCTGCATACAGCGGTTACGAAGGTCTTGCAGCAATCTAGCTAAGTGCGATTATATGCTGTTCGTGTACTTAAACAGATTTGTCCATGATGTACCTGGTGTATACGCGGTTTCGTTTTTTAGATCTAGAACTGTGATAAATGTAAACGGTCTAAAGCACTTTCTGTCCAATTTCTATCCGAGTACTTTTCACCTCCGGCGTTTGTATGTGTTTTTCTTTTACGATATTGTAGCAAGACTGCTGTCAGCTATTATCTAACGTCCATGATTTTTAGGAGAAAGGATCAAAATCCGTAATAAAATCCCAGTCGTTTGCAATTCAATTCTAACACATTACGTGAATTTGGATAACAGAATGATAAGGAGAACTGATTTAGTCTTTACACTCCTTTGCCTGCTCGTTTCCCCAGGAACATTATTAGAACACAGAGCCATTGGTGTTCATAATTATGTGTCCTTGGTTGCGGATGTACATAATTACTACAAAACATCCTGTGTCATGTTTATTCAGTCCGATAATTATAACGGTAAGTTCAATAAACACCCGAGGTAGATACACTTACTAGAACTCAAAGTACATGTTTCGCACTTCAGACCTAAATGACGCTGGTTTAATGCAATCATGGTTCCTCGAGTTCTCCCGGCGCAGCATCTTCTCGGTCGCATCTACCTTTTCCAAGCTGGTCAATGAGACCGAGAAGTATTACAATCGCATACCGCGGCCGCTGTTCGTCGTGTTGCTTGACACCAAGGAGAGCATGGACGATTTCGCAATGGCAACGAGAAAAATGAGAATCTCCTTCCCTATATGGCTGGTGTTGTTCATGCAACAGCCCGGCGATCCTCTCAAAGAATTCTGCCAGAGTCCGAAGGGCAATCCATTTAATTTGATATTTAGTACTGAAATGTTGGTCCTTTGCTATGACTATCCGATCCTGAAGGAATGGTACGCACTAAGTGATAATACCACTAGGGAATCCAATCTCGCAACGTGGTCGCCCGAGAGTGGTTTTATTCCCTTCTCGTCGAAGACTTTGTACGCAAGACGGGGTGATATGTTTGGGGAGACTATGCGAACGGTTAGCGTAAAAGTGAGTATATCCTCCTTTGCATGCACTGCTGTGCACAATGACTCAAGGTGAAACGTGACTTGAGAAGTTGATGACACCAATCGTCTTCCTAAGAGTTCACCGTTCGTCGCCATGACCAAAGGGGTTCTGCTGGGTTTCATTGGCGAAATTGTTACGGAACTGAGTGCTGTCATGAACTTTACCATAGATTCAAGGAGTAGTGTTATGCAGTTCGGTAGCTGGAATAACGAGATGAAAGTTTGGACCGGTGCAATGGGTGAGGTATATGCCGGACACGTTGATTTGGGTGTTGGCGAATTTACCATTACTCGTCAAAGGTCAGAAGCTGTTGATTTCACGCTACCACTGCTATTGACTCGTACTAGGCTCTACCTTAAGGAACCTTCTACTTCGGCGGTCGAATGGTTTCAATATTTTAAGGTTTCCTCATATACATTAACCGCTATCTTTCGTATTTCTATACATATTTCTCTGTAGGAAGTAATACATTATTTCAGGCATTTGACGCCAGAACATGGGCAGTAATAGTGGGCTTAGTTTTGACTGCCCCAGTTCTTTTAACAGTGATGAAGACAAGGGGTTACTTCTCCGCGAGAGTAATGATAGAGAGCTACGTACAAGTTTGGGGTATTTATTGCCAGCAGGGATTACCTGGTAATCATTCCTAATCTACTCGAGAGGCACGCGATGGGAATATAGCGGTTCGGCGATTATTATTTCTTGTTCTTGTCATTCAGCATTTCCAGAGGAATCCTCGCTGAGGCTAGCCTTCCTTTCTATATTCATCTCGGCCCTAATTGTCTGCTCAGCCTACTCTGCTTCCCTTATAAGCTACTTAACAATGGCTACCGGCTCTCTGCCTTTTAACACTTTAGAAGGCTTTGTAGATGATGGTACATACAAGCTGATTGTCGTTAAAAACACTGCGGACTTTGATCTTTTTATGGTAGGTTTGCAAACTGCTGTAATTCGAATTAAGTCATCTTGTTTCGATAATAATCCATTGCAGAATACGAAAGACAGCTTGTTTCTGAGGATGAAGGAAATATTACAAAGGTCAGGGTTGCCCTGCGTAGTGAGCGACGGTTTCCGCCAGGTGTTCGATCAAAGCATCTACTTACCAGGAACTTGTTCGAACTATTTAGCGGAATTCTGTTCTGCCGTAGGTTTGCAATCAACGATTTGGTTTTTATGTAGCAGAGTCTTTTAAGAACGCGATCAATCTTTATTTGCCCTGCAAATTGACTCATATCGAGACTGGAAATGTTGAGAGTTTGGCGCTGATTTTGAGTAAGGGTAATCCATACACAGGACTAATAAACTATCAGTATGTGTGAATTGTATATTCGTAAATAAGGAATTTCCCAACAGAGTATTCGAACCCATATGGTTTTCTGGTTTAGTTTACAGCGCTTTCAGGATTGTGGTGTACTTAATAGACTAAGAGCCCTCGAGAACTTTCGTCCGATCCCTCCCGAAACTAAACACTATGCTGTCAGCATATGGGGAGTTGCACCCATCCTTGCTCTTCTTGCTGGTGGTATGATTCTTGGATGCCTTCTACTCTTAGTAGAAAGGATGATCTTCTTGAAGGCTACTAACAAGGAAATAGGAAGTTCGCACCGTCAAAACACTTCTATGATTTTCGACGAATCAATGTCGGCAAACTCGAGCTTGACGGACAATGGGAAGACTTTAAACAAATGCGATGAATTTATTATAAAATCTAATTATGAAATGCTGGACTTTGAATATCGACCGTAAATTTTCTGTGTGTTTCGTTTATCTAACAGCCAGGATTCACTTACTATTTAAATCATACCAAAGAAAATATACTGTAGCAGGTACTAATTCCCACGATTCTTATTTCATAATATTGTCGTCCCACAAGAACATGCAACGTATAAGAAATACAATTAAAAATAAAGGATCCTAAACTTTCCCTCTCTTTTAATTATACTTAATGTTATTAAGGATAGCGAATAAAATAAATTGAGACCTTTCCTTTAGAACTAAACTTGTTTTGTACTCTTTTGCCATTTGCCCAATCAAAGTACATATTATCAACATTATCAGAAATGAAAATAAAATGCGTTTTAGATTATTGGAGTTTCCTAATGGAATGGCAATCGGAATAGAGGCTTGTACAATCATATTCCAAATTGAAATGCACTTTCTATACGATAAACATCCCAGGCTCGGATGCAGTTGCTTTTATGGATCATTATCTTTATTACATTTATAAACAATTATCAATAAATTACTTGCATTTCTTTTAATTATTCTTCATTCTAAAGTGTACCTAAAATCATGAGAAATATCTCTACCGGTAGTGAAGTAATATACTATTATTGTAAGTTGCTCTCTCTATCGGAGTGCCCCGCCCTGCACTTTATTGAAGTCACTTAGTTTATTTGCATCATTACAATTGAACAAATGTCGTTTAAAGGCTCGGACAAAGCTTCCCTTGATATTCAGTTCAGCTCTGGGCAAGCTACTGAAAATGAAGTCTTTCTTTCCTGTGGTCGCGTACATACTGTTGGCTGGGAATAACGTGAATTGCAAATTCACACTCCCGCAGCAATACGTCCAACTCATAATTAAAATTCGTGAGTACTACCATGCATCCACGGTCTTCACCATACATCATGGGGATCTGTACGGCGATTACGGAGGTCTGTGTGCAATCTTATTGCTCTCCCAATCGTTTCTCGCAAGAGGTGATTGTTTGTACTGTCTCTGTAACTAAACAGATTTGCCTATGGTGTACATCGCGCATACTTGTAGCCGAATACTTAGCCGGGAAGGAATTGTTTCTTTGGATGTGCATTTCCATCGGCTGAATCGAACCCTAAGATACGTTGGAAATGCGGTACGGCCACTCTTTGTCGTCCTCATAGGAGACGACGATGATTTCTACCAGTTTTCGGAGGCAACGCGCACCTTCCATATGTCCTTTGCCGCGTGGCTCATATTATTTATCAAGCCACCGAAGAAAGACCAGCCGGACTTCTGTTCTCATCCAATTGGTAATCCGTTTCATCTTGACTTTAACGTGGAAATGCTGGTAAATTGTCCCAACGACAATATGCTGCGGGAATGGTATTCGATAGATCGTAAAACAACCGAAATTTTCGAACTCGCACTTTGGAAGAAAGAACTTGCACCCCCTTTTATTCTACTGAATAATCACAGTTTGTACGAGAGACGGCGAAACCTCAGAGGGAAGGTTTTGCGAGGCATCTATGTCAAGGTGAGATCCTGACGGACTTGCAGCAGACTTATACTGAATTGTGTCACTCTGGTACTTTTTCAGGACTCACCTTTCTTTACATTCGACAACGGTAAAATAGGGGGAATGATGGGTTCTATTATAGAAGAACTTAAGGAAGTGATGAACTTTACTCTCAGTATACGACCGGTTACTACGTACGGCGCCATTATGAAGAATGGGAAATGGTACGGAGCTATAGGAGAGTTGGTTGCAGATCGTGCCGATTTTGGTATGTGCGAGTTCTCGATGACCGCTGGTAGAACGAAAGCCGTCGATTTCCTTACGCCTCTCTTAGTCTCGAGAAACCGCATTTACTTTAGGCAACCCGATGCCATGGCAGTGCAATGGTTCGCATACTTTAAGGTATCGAATCAATGAAGATGAAAAGATTGATGAGTATTCTATAATTAGGTCTAATAATACTTTGCTATTCATTCAGACCTTTAGTTTATGGGTTTGGAGCTGCGTCATTGCAGTCATACTGCTCATGACAATTTTACTCTCAATTATCCATACGTACTCAGGTTCGACCGGAAGGGTTCAGATAGTGAGTGATAGCTTTCTCTCTGTTTGGGGTATATTTTGTCAACAGGGCCTTACAGGTATCGCACTCTAGCAAGAGACCTTCGCCTTTTGCCGAATTCATACAATGCAAAAATCTTTTCAGAATTTCCGACATTCCAATCACTGAAGGTGACTTACTTTACGACATTCATTGTAGCTATTGTGGTGTCTGCCGCATACTCAGCTGCTTTAATTTCCTTCCTGACGGCTTATACTCGAATTCTACCCTTTCGAACATTCAAAGAATTCGTTTATGACGGCCGCTACCGATTAATTGTCATTCCGTCTACCGCCGACCACGAACTTCTCTCTGTGAGTCCCGCCTCTATTCTCGATAGCTTGAATTGATACTCGCAATTAAATCCTCGTACTTTTAATCTGCAAAATTATCTGCCATTCTCAGCAATCCACAGAAAAGCTTTCACTTATTGCGAAATCGTTAATGATGCCGGATGATACTCTACCCAGAAATATGAAAGAAGCATTTATGCAGGTATAATAATCCGTTACATCAATAACAGATTCTTCAGTTGGAATTCGAGCTAAGTTTCCTTATAGATTTGTCAGAATCCAAGGCTTGTATTCTACACGTCGATCGAGAAAGCTAGAGCGGCGGCCTACTGGATCCCGTGCAAACTGAGTAGCGTTGACGCTGGTCGAATAGACTCAATGTCCATGATACTCCAAAAAGGCAGTCCGTACACGGATATCATGAATCACAAGTAATATCTCACATATAATATATTCTCACAGCTTACGATACAATCATGTGCCTTTAACATGTTTACAGCATTCTAAAATTCATGTTCAACGGCATGATAAACCGGATGAAAGGAAACAGACTAAAGATGCAGCAGGATCGTGTTACGTTCAGTCCGGTGAAAATGAACAACGTGGCGCCATTACTAACAATATTCTGCTGCGGAGTCGTGTTGGGATTGGTGATACTACTTATCGAGAAATTCTTCTTCTTCGTGAAGAGAATGATATCACTTGAAACAGTAAAGCAGTTAGACGGTAAACGAAGTCAAAATGTGCCTCGCAATGTCACATTTTTCAAGAACACATAATTATACTCTGTGTTTTGTGTGTGTTAAGAGTGCTTTTTCTGAGTGTCAATAAATATTGTGCCGCAAATCACTCAATACTTTTATTCTTACAACTCTAGTCAGGCTTGTATAACATTCAATATTATCGAATACTTTTGCCTAATGAGCAAAAGATGAAAAACGAGTAAAATGCATTGCAGATCGCAATTGCAATTCTCTAATGGAATGGCAGTCGTAATCGAGGATTCTTAATCATACCTCAAATGGAAATGCACTTTCTATGCGACGAGTTTCCCAGACTCGGATGCAGTATTCGGATATTTTATCGTGCGACGAGTTCGTTCTTCGTTAAAGTTCGATATTCTTACTACTGTCGCGTACCACCCTGCACTTTCTTGAAGTCACTTGCAATTAGTTTGTTTGCACCACTGCAAATCGAACAGGTGCCGCTTATAGGGCTGGAAAAAGTTACCCTCGGTAGTCAGTCGGTTCTGTATAAGGTGCTGAAAATGAAGTCCTTCTTTCCTTTGGTAGTGAGCGTTCTATTGCTAGCTGGAGATAAAGTAAATTGTGACCTTACACCTCCGCGCGAATACGTGCCGCTCATAATTAAAATTCGCGAGTATTATCAGACATCTACAGTCTTCACCGTACATCGAGGGGATCTCTATGACGATTACGGAGGTCTGTGTGCTGTCCTATTGTTCTCTTAATCCTCCTCCACAAAGTGCGAATATTATGCTGTTTGTGTAACTAAACAGTTTTGCCGATTGTGCACATCGCACACACTTGGACTCGTATGCTTAGTCGAGAAGGGATTGTTACTTTGGATCTGCATTTCCTACACATGCATCGAGCCCTAAGATACGTAGGAAATACTGTGCGGCCACTTTTCCTCGTCATTATAAGGAACGACGAGGATTTCCATACATTTTCGGCGGCCACACAAACCTTCAATATGCCCTTCGCCGTATGGTTCGTACTATTTATTCAGCCGCCAGAGAAAGGCATGCAGGATCACTGCCACCATCCAATTGGTAATCCCTTTAATCTTAACTTCAACGTGGAAATGTTGGTACGTTGTCCCAATGACAACGTGCTGCGCGAATGGTACTCAATCGATCGTGAAAACGTAGAGATTTCGGAGCTTGCTATTTGGAAGAGAAAGCTTGCGTCACCTTTCATACCGCTAACCAATCTCAGTTTGTACGATAGGCGACAAAATCTTAGGGGTATGGTTTTGCGCGGCGTCTACGTCAAGGTGAGATCCTGATCGATTTGCAGCAGACTTATACTGATTTCTGTAACTCTGGTACTCTTTTAGAATTCTCCTGTATTCAAAATAGTGAATGGTAAAATGGAAGGAATGCTGGGTCGCATTATGCTAGAACTTATGGAGGTGATGAACTTCACTGTTAATATGCGAATGGTCACTCAATACGGCATTATCACAAACGATGGGAACTGGAACGGAGCTATAGGAGAACTGGTGGCCGATCGCGCTGATATCGGCATTTGTGAATTCTCGATGACGGCTAGTAGGATAAAAATTGTCGACTACCTTACACCGATTTTAACATCGAGAAATCGCCTTTATTTTAAGCTACCCGATGCCATGGCAGTCCAGTGGTTTGCATACTTTAAGGTATCGATGTCCATCGTTTAATAAAGATGACAAGATTCATAAGTACCGCAAAATATACTAATATCATTAATTGTTATACACTACTCTTCATTTAGGTCTTCAGCTTGTGGGTTTGGATCTGCATCATTGCAATCATACTACTTACGATAATTTTAGTCTCAGTCATCCACGCATACTCCGATTCGACACGAATGGTCGAGTTAGTCAGTGATAGTTTTCTTTCTGTTTGGGGTATATTTTGCCAGCAGGGGCTTTCAGGTATCCTGATGGAAGAACCCCAATCTTTCCACTTTTTCCCAGAGTCATATGACATGCAAAAATATTTCCAGAATCTCCAAGATTGCCTGCACTAAGGGTTGCTTACTTTACGACATTCACTGTAGCTGTATTGGTGTCTGCCGCATACTCAGCTGCTTTGATTTGCTTTCTGACGGCTTCTGTTCGAACACTGCCCTTTCTGTCAGTTAAAGAATTCATTAATGCTGGACGCCATCGATTGATTGTTCTACAAGCCAGTGCCGACTACGAGCAGATCGCTGTGAGATGTCTTCATTATTAATAACTGTTACATATTTCGATTCGCATCCCTTAAATTTGGAAATTATCGGTTGCTCTCAGCAATCCGAAGAAGACTTTTCACGTGCTGCAAAATCATTAATGATCCCAGAGGATGCTCTACCTCTATACATGGAGGAAGGATTTGAACAGGTATGATGATCCACCCACACTAAGAACAAACATTTCTTTCGAAACTCGAATAAAATTTCCCTATAGATTTGCAACGATCCGCAGCTGGTGTTCTACTCTTCTCAAGACAAAGGTGGAGCATTGACTTATTGGATGCCATGTTCGGTAGGCAGCATTGATGCTGGTAGTATAGATTCAATGTCCATGATACTTCGAAAAGGTAGTCCGTACACCGATACCATAAATCATAAGTAAGTAGTTGCGGTTGATACATTCCAATGCCACGCGATTCAATCATTTGGTTCCCGTACGTTTACAGCATACTGAAATTCATGTTCAATGGCATGATAAAGCGGCTGAAAGGAACCAAGATGGGAATGAAGAGCAATCAGAATATCGAGTTCAGTCCAGTGAGAATGAATAACGTAGCTCCAATACTAACGATATTTTTCTGCGGAGTCGTGTTGGGATTGGCCGCATTGTTCATCGAGAAGTGCTACTTCTTATTAAAGAGGGAGATCCCAGTTGAAAGAAGAATGAGTTAGTCGGTAAATGAAATCAACACGTGCACCACAGTGTTACATTTATCAGAGGCACATTATTATAGTTTGCATTATGTGCTGGCAGCGTGCAGCACTGTAACTCTCTTTATCCAGTCGCGCATATGCATTAGGAAAACAGATGTACAAAAGCCGATAATAAATCATATCGCGACGAAGGCAATGCATTAACATTTCCTCGAATGATTTAGGTGGATGATAATTTCTGAGCATCCCAATGTACCTTTGCTTGGGACTTGCGGATTTTTCAACCCTCTTTCGATTTGTTGTTCCTCTCTACGGCGCAAAGTGACTTTGCATATACGTGCCTCCGGATACGTCCGAGCATGCGTATGCCACTAATATCCGGATGACAGGAGATATATGTCCAACCAATAAATAAGTTATGTCTTTGCTCGTAATTTCCGACACACCAGCCTATCTGCTTCCATCTGCGTGTGATTTAACGGAATCGCGGCCGGCGCATACTGTCCCTGCGAACTGTAATGCATAATGGACGACAACTTCGTACAATCATTTACACCCCGGCAGTATCCTTGCCTGCAGATCGGAGAATCCGATAAATCCAAATGCACACGGGAACGGACTTTCAGTCTGACTTTTACCCCAGCACTCTCTGCTTCCCTAGTTTTTCTTTCTTCCTTCCCTGTGCTTTTAACGTCGAAACATCGGAGAACTTTTAGCTATTTATTTAGAAAAAGAATACAGGATACAATGATACGCGGAAAAGGATTATTTTTCGGGCTTTTATGTCTATTCGTTTCACCAGGAATAATGGTAGATTGGAGGGGTATTCATAATTATATGTTTCTGGTTACTGACGTGCACAATTACTACAAGACATCCTGCATCATGCTCGTTCATTCAGGCAGTTACAATGGTAAGTTTCAAGGATATGCGAGGAAAATGTAATTTATCCAAAAGTATAAGTTTCCCCCCTCAGATTCAGAGCTGAGTGCCACTGGTCAGATGCACTCATGGCTTTTGGAATTCTCGCGTCGCGGCATTTTCTCGCTGGCCACTACTTTTTCTGGGCTCAGTTATGAAATGGACGTGTATTACAATCGCATACCGCGCCCGCTATTCGTCGTCTTCCTCGACACCAAGGAAAGCATGAATGAATTCGCAATAGCAACGGATCAATTGCAGCTCTCTTTTCCCGTATGGCTGGTGTTGTTCATAGATCAGCCAAGCAATCCTCTCAAAGAGTTTTGCCTGCGCCCCAAAGGAAATCCATTTAACCTGGTCTTTAATACGGAAATGTTGATCCGTTGCTATGACCAGCCGATTTTAAAGGAATGGTACGCACTAAGTGATAATCGCACCAGAGTATCAAATTTCGCGACCTGGTCATTCGAAAGGGGTTTCGTGCCATTCACGGAGCAAAGTTTATACGCAAGACGGGGAAACATGTTCGGGGAGCCTATGCGATTGGTTACAGTAGATGTGAGTATATCTTTCTCTGCACGAGATACTTCACAATTGCACAAAGTGAATTGAGACTTGAAAAGTCGATGGTGTCAATCATCTTCAGAGTTCGCCGTTCGTCTCAATAGAGGAAGGAATTATGATGGGCTTCATTGGCAAAATTGTCGTGGAACTGAGCACCGTCATGAACTTTACCATAGCCGCTCGAACGTCTGTTGGACAGTATGGCAGCTGGAATCATGAAGAGCGAAATTGGACGGGTGCAATTGGTGAGATAGTAGCAGGACGAACGGATCTGGGTGTCGCCGAGTTTTCTGTCACCTCTCATAGATTACAAGCCGTCGATTTCACAATACCGCTGGTGTTGACACGTAATAGAATGTTCTTCAAGGAGCCATCTGCATCGGCGGTTGAATGGTCTCAATATTTCAAGGTTTTCTCATACACACCAACCAGTGTCGTTCGTATTTCAGTACATATCTCTGTACAGAAAGTAATACATTTCCAGGCCTTTGACACTCGAACATGGGCAGCTGTAGTAGGTATAGTTACGACTGCTCCAATTTTTTTAACAGTGATTAAAACCAGGGGCTGCTTCTCCACAAAAATCATGGCAGAGAGTTATATGCATGTTTGGGGGATTTATTGCCAGCAGGGTTTGCCCGGTAATCTTTTCTAAGAAGCATGACAGAGATATGGTGAAAATGAACCTGATCTATGATTACTATGTCTTATCGATATTATACAGAATTTCCAAACGAATCCTCGTTGAGACTGGCTTTTTTCTCCATATTCATTTCGGCTCTGATAGTCTGTTCAGCTTACTCTGCCTCCCTTATAAGTTACTTAACAATGGGCACCGGAACTCTACCATTTAATACCCTGGAAGGCTTTGCAAACGACGGTACATACAAGCTGTCAGTCCTCAGAGACACGGCCGACTATGATCTCTTTGAGGTACGTTTTCCGAAAGGTGTATTTCTTAACTTTGAAATATTAAGAAATCTTGTCTCGTCGATATTCCATTATAGAATGCGCAAGACAGATTCTTCCTGAGATTGAAGGCACTCATGAAACCGAAGGATGAGTTGCCTCTCGGGCTCAGAGATGGTTTCTATCAGGTGACATCGACTAAAGAAGCCATTGGCGGCGGGTCTCCTTGTATTATTCAACCCAATCCTGTTATTTCATAGGTTTGCACTGAGCAAGTTGGCTTTTATACAGCGGAAGCATTTAAATCTGCGTTCAGCAGCTATTTACCTTGCAAAATAGCATACGTCGATACTGGAAAGGTGGAAAGTATGGCAATGATTTTAAGCAAGGGTAATCCATACACAGGATTAATGAACTACCAGTACGTTTGAATTAAATGAGTGAAAAACAGAATTCCCTGTGCAGCATATCGAAATTTATATGATTCTCTTGCATTTTATCAGTTTGCAGCGTTTTCTGGGCCACGGAATTCTCAGCAGACTGAGGGTCATGAATAGTTTCCGTTCAATTTCTCAGGAAACCACACATTCTTCTGTTGGTATATGGGGCATTGCACCCATCCTTGCTGTCCTTGCTGGTGGTATGACTCTTGCATGCTTTCTACTCTTCGTAGAAAGAATGCTTTTCCCGAGGTTCAATAATACAGAAATAAGGCACAAATTCCGTCAAAGAATCATTGGAATTTTCGGCACACCAAAGTCTTTGAATAAAATTGTATTGGATAATGAGGCGATCTTAAAGAATCACCATGAACTTATTGCCAGATGGGATTATGAAATGTTGCGCTTTGGATATCGACCATAAATTGTTAAATGTTTCTAAATGCAGTGTGCCTCGTGTACGCAATAGCTAGATAAGTATTTCGATTGCGTGTACAAAATATAGCCCATAATCATAGAGAACGATGTTCTTTCTTCCCTGGCAGTTTGCGCTATCGCGTTCCACGCGTGAAATCGCTTTCACTTCACGCCGTAAGGATATAGTGCATCGACAGCGAGTAATCAGATCGAAATTTCCGCGTACCATTGCCCCACTAACAGTCTTTCTTCGTAATTGAATGAAGTATTTTTCGAAGTTTGCAATCGTCATGGTTTTACATTGGAAATACAAGTCTGTTTCGGTTGGTCTGACGCGGTAAGTCCTTAAACAGTCCTACTGTCTGGACTCCTGCGGGTTCCGGCCGCTTAAACAAGTCATTTGTCACTCGGCACTGTGATTTTGTCCGGGTTTAAGCCCCGGCATTCCGGCCTTCTTATATCTGGAGTTCATTAATTCCATGAGTGATTGGCTGGATTCTTAGTAGGCGTTTGATCAAACGTTCAATGCTGTCGGTATCGAACACACAGAATGAACCACAGGCTTGAACGACAAATTACCATTCCATTAAATCCTAACGTGGGCGTGCACGCCACTCTGGCGTCTGAATTTCATTGTTTAACGATACAATACTTCAATTTTTATTAACAATAACGATTCTTTCACTTTCACGGTAATGCTGCCTAATGTTGAATTAGTACACTCGGCTGGCCAGGAATCGCTTGCGCAACGCTTTTATAACGATATCTCGGATTAGGCTCGAAGTGAAGACACGTGGATTCGTAAAAGACGGTTAACCCCCGACCTTTGGAGAAAATCGCCCACGTGATCATCTTCCCACGCGAGTGCAATTGGACTCACTCTCGCCGTGTCATTTAGAGAGCCATTAATTATCCGCACTTGTTGCCGAATCTCTTTTACCGCGCCGAGCTTCCCAAACCCTGATTTTTATATCTTCCAGACAGATTTTACCATCCTCCTTCCGATAGTGGTATTTAATTATTCCATCTCAACTCAATTGAACAAGTACTACATTTAATCATTTTAAATGAGTAAAAAGTAAGAATGTTTCAACGATTGTTAGAAAATGCACTTGAAAAAGTGCATTGCTGGAACAGAGAGTGGTTTCAATAGAGTTCCTTCTGAGCAGTGGAAAAGAAGTGCATCCTGGCCTCGAGGTATAAAGCTACTGTATACAATAAACGGTGCGTAGCCCCGTACGCACTCAGGTAGCATAACCACTAGCTGTTCTACCGGATGCGGACAAGCACGCGCTGCGTTTCCGCTTTCCGCATGACCGGAAGTGACCTTTGCCTGATTAACAAAAAGCTGCACGCACAATCCTTTGCCGTCAGCTTTGCAAGATGTCCCAGGCTAGCTTTATTTCTCTCAAGACTGTGCAAACAGGCATGACGTATTTCCTTTCACCGCAAAATCGCATCTAAGGCGCACAGCTCAGAGCTACACCGGCTGTCGAAGGCACTATCGAATTACTCGGACTCGATCGAATCGTTAAGAACTCCCCGTACGCTCTCCATACTCATATACGCACCGCGGTAAAAATTCGATACTGCGTAGTCAAGCGGCTGAAGAATATTTCGCATTGATCCTTTTTTCGGCGCCCGAAAGAACTGGGTGACCTTGCTGCTCTTCGTAGATTGAGTGCATGCTCCTGGAAACCGGCCGATCTCCGAGCGGCTTCGCACAAATAAACCACATTCGATCTAAAGAATCTGCAGAGCAGTATCCTTTTTAATCTCTTGTTCGGTCCAGTGCTATCACTGGGAAACGATCTTGCTTTCATTAGCGTGCTTTTTTCCTTTTGTTATACCTGAAAGGGGTAATTAAGTCTGGGAATGAAGGGCGGACAGGATGAGAGAATGGCATGGATTGGTGTTGCACTTCGAACTCTATGAGTAATCCAATCGACGCGCTGTCTAGGCACGTGTAACACCCATTGTTGGCACATTGTGTCATCTCTGGGCTTGTCTAGAATGCTATTATTGTCGAGCCGCTTGTCGAACTACTCGGCAGCGGACTGTCTATTCCGGTGTACCTGCAGCCAGCGTCAATTGGAATAATTATCACCAGGAAATAATAATGCCAACCGATAATGACCATTGTGATGCGAGAAACAATGATACTCACTGACAAGCCGGACCCGTCCCGCGTCTCTGCCGCTTAAGAGACGGCGCTATAAATTCTCCAAGGTATTGTTCGACCTCTCCTAACTGGATAATCCAGCTGACATGCATACTGCTCCTGCTCACAGTTCTGCATACCGGATAATGCGAAAACGAGACATACCTCGAAGAAATACTCTTTGACGTGTTGTATTAATTAGCAAGCGCGATATTGAGACATGACTGAATGAAAAAATGCCGGCCGATTGGTAAGTCTACTGACACGCGATTTCTGCCGAGTACACCGCAAAGAGACTCGGAGGCGTAGGTGGGTGTCAGTGTTACGTTAGCCGGTTTCAACATGTGAAACTTTGTACACCAGTGATACCTGAAAGAAGACATCATGCTACACCTGACCTAGCAAGTAAGCTATCGCCATGATTGAGAAGCATCAATGACTAACAAGCACATTAGGGGTTGAACGAAACTTGTACTTTTAATTTAAAATATTTCAAATTCAACTCGAACTGTCAGATGCTACAAGTGCGTCTGTAATTGAAGGAGCCTCTTACACAATTTACTAAGCTTTCGCTGTCATTACGGCTTACATCTCTCGTCCAATAAACCGTGAAAGAGGTCTCTCGGTCCCTCGATTTCGCAGTGGTTGGAGAGACGGCCGGCGCGGCGGTCTGGCGAGTAATGTCGAAATGGAAAACCTTCTCGAGATGGTTTTTTGCCCAAAATAGGGGAGCGCCTGGAATGGGAGGCGCGCGGGGGGTCGGTTGCTTGGTGATTTCGTGTTATCTCGAAGGCCGGCCAACCAGTCAAGCAGCCGAGCAGCCATCGAGTCAGCCAGCCAGCCAGAGTCGGGCTAGCAAGGATTTTGACAGTTCGTGGGCATCTGGCTATGCTGTTTCCTCTTCAATGCCAGCCTCTTCTCTCTACCCACGTATACCGGGTGTCGCGTGGGTGTAGGAACGGCCGGGCAGGGTGGTGTGTGTTGACGCGCGTGTACACATAGTGGGGAAGCACGGTGGCTCGCGCCGTGGAAAGGAAAGGAAAGGAAAGGAAAAGAGTGGTGTACGTACAACTCCACAGCTGGGTAGCCCGTAAACGCGATTACGTCTCCCGTGGTGGCTGACGAACTCATTCAGTTCTCCACACGGCTCGGCCCAACTAGGTACCCGGTGTGCGTGATCCTCCGTGGCTTCCTGCAACGGCGGATGTGGATCACGAGTTCTTCCCAGTGATTTCGATCGGGCACCGCGTATAGGAAGTGTGTTGCATCGCGCGTAACTGCATCGGCGACGACCTTCGTGCTTGCCTTCTCCAGGGTCGCAGTCACCTCACCAGTGGAAGAGACCATTGCCAAGAAGTGTGCGGAAGTTGATCAGTAGGCTTCACCTGGTGCCGCGCGTAGCATCGCAAACGGAGATACGCTGGGTTCTCAACAGTTGTGGATTAATACTTCAACGGGAGATTGATTTAAATTGGACTGAAATTGAATCGGTGAGTGAGAAAATCCTCTTTGATATTGATGATCGCCTAGTTACCGAGTTAAAACCTCTAGGCGCCGACATTAACAATATAATTTAAGTGTACTAGCACGAGCGGCGTGAACCTCGAGGGCATTTATGTATCGCTACTTCACATAACGGTGCATAGTCTTTAATATTTATGATCCTTGCAGTGCACTAGCGCCTCGAAGCTTGCGTTCGAGTTTCTCAGTTTAGAGTTAGAGTGATCCACATTTCCTGTCCGCTTACTCAGACGCAGATCGATATAATTCCTTAAAAGCAATTGCCATCGAAGAAGGAAATCGATCCATTAAGTTCAGATCATTAAAGGATACCCCTAGAGATTGCACAGATCCTTCGATAAAGTCACTGAATTAACACGTTCGTGGTTAGACTTTGATGGGCCAATAAAAGGGTGGGTAGTCAGTGTTCTCGTTAGTTTTCATTTAACGATTGGTACACGAGACTTTCATTAACGCTTCGGGGTCCAATGCAGCAACATCCGTATGGTTTTATGGACTGACGGAGGTACTAGAAATAAAGCAGAAATTCGACGAGTGGAAATGAGGCACGAGCAGGGGGCGTAAAATCGTAAAACTCCTCTCGGATACTTTTCGCCGAGAGAAATAAACCTCTTTCTTGTTCCCGGCGAGGAGCGCGTTCTCCTTTAATGGGAAATGCATGAACTTTTTGTTGCAGAGCTAACGAGAGGCTCGTCGTTTCATGCGTAGAACGACTTCCGTTATTAGAACTGCACTGCGAAGCGGGTCGAGGGAGAGAAAGAATGCGCGCATCGAGCTCCAGATATCAAAGATAATCGAGCGCAGGCCTCTTACTCCTCAAGGACCGCACGCGCCGCCTCAAGCAGTTTGCCCGCATTCAGGCATCTCTTCCATAAAAAGACTCGGTATGTATTTCTCCGCAACCATTACACCGAGCGCCTACCGAGAATTTTCTCATCGATCTCCCTCGCTTTTTTCGATATCCGCGAGTCTAATAGGATTGCGTGAATGATTGGCCGAGAAACGGTAAATAAATCTTGGTTACACGATCCCCTTAAGCATTCATTGGCTACGCTTCCTTCCAAATAAAGTAGACATCAGGAGACGCGCGCCGCGCCGGCGGATGGGAGCTTGATGAGCAACTGTTGTCGATTACTTCGGGCAACGGCACTGTCTCCCATTCAATCATCGCCATCATTTCGAACAGCCGGACGTGTACATACACATGCATATACTTGCAAGGAATAATAGTGTAGCGATCGTGCGTCGATTACTTTGCGCTCCTGCGCGCTAGAAGGACGAAGAGCGTGCGTTGCGGGCGTTACGTAACGGAGCCTCTCAGCAGCGGGGAATATTCGCGGCATAACAATTACGATGGATCGTTGAGCGTCGGGTAAAACGGCATGCGATCTTAATGGAAGGAACGAGCGTAATAAGCGTCGTTCCGTTCGATCGGCGCCGGCATCCATTTATGGCGGTTCGATCGCAGATCCCGTCGAGGCTGGGCAGTCGATGCAGCGGGCATGCGAGCGATTAGAGGCACAGGTACTCATGCATCACGTCCGCAGCGGACGCTCGTATTAACGCACGTGACACCTACATGCCGATGCTGCTTATGTCGCAAGATGGCCAGGTCGCGATCTGCCTACATGTCGACACCCACCGCTGGCACGCAACCTCCACCTCTCTCTTACTCTTTCTCTTTCCCTCCACCAACTTCTCCATCGGTCCAGGTTTTCTGTAATTCAACTCGATTAACTACTACGGGAATCGAGCGCGTGGAAAATCGCAGCGGGCGACACCCCCGTTTCCCCCAGATAGGGACGTCCCGCGTCGGTGTCTCGTTGTGTTTGAATAATTAGCGGCCGATCGGGGACGCGGGGGCCGCATCGATACTGATTGGAAATTCAAATGGCTTGATATCGAGTTTAGCAGGACGCTCGCCTATAGGTTAAGGAGATGGCAGTGCTGCCAGCATCGTAGGTGGTACCTTTGCCCTTTGGTGTGCAGGCTCTTCGTACTTTTCAAGAGACTCTTGTGCTGTTTCAGGAAGGAACGCGTACCAAAGACGGGATATAACTGCTTGGAAGAAATGAGAGAAGGTTCGGGTCGACAGAGATCTCGGTAAACATGGTGTACAGAGGTAGTCTGCAGACCGACGATCCAAGGGATGCACCGAGGCTGGTGCGAATGTCGCCCCTGAGAACCAGCAGGCCGAATCCGCCGATGTCAGGTCCACGAACGAATTCCTCTGTCAATAGCGCGATGTATCACGGTTCGTTTGTCGCGCCAATCGACGCTCATCGGGCCAAATTGATCGAAGAGAGGCGCTTGGGCCGTGAAAGAGACATCGAGTCTGTGGAGAAGGTCATCATGAGGACAACCGGGCTCAAGGTCGGTGCACCGAAGCTAAGGAACATTAGTCAGATACGGGACACGGTATTCGTCGATCCTACCCTCATACCAATGGACAAGATCGGGAAAACCGATACGAGAAATCGTCCGCGCACTATAGCCATTGGACTTGAGGACAGTCCTGGCTCTGGCAGGATGCCTAGGACACCGAGCTCTTTACTCGCGGACTTGAAGGACTTGGAGAGATTACGGAATACACCGCCGAGTCAGAGGGTCTCGAGGGGCGTCTCGAAGCCGGACAAAGTCGAGCCGAAACTCACGATGCCCTCGAAGAAGACTGATGTATCAAACTCCGCGAAAATTCGCTCGGACATACTTCGAATTCAGCAAATGTTCCAAGCGCCCGACAACACTCTGAAAACAGTGATCAAAACAACAAACGATAAAAAGAGTAAAATTTCGCCCGATAAGGAGGAGAAGAAACCCAATTTAGAAAATAATAAGACAAGATTGTTAGCGCAAAAACTGTTGGAGGCTTCACGCAATAACCGGGAATCTCTCAAGGACCGATATAATAATCCAAAAAACGTGTCTACCAAGCCAACGAAGGAAATGAACGGTAGAGTTTCGAGGAAAGTATCGCAGGATAAGAGTTCAATGGAATCGAAACAGTCGAAGAAGGAGAAGAACGAATTAAACCTTGAAGAGGTGCACCCACGTCCGCCAGCACGAAAAAGGAGGGATTCGAAGAACCGAGCCGGGAGTGAGGCGAAACGTTGTAGTGATAATGTCGACATAAGCTCGAACATGCAAGAACGAACGAACGATATGTCTATGGAAGAGGACACTGGGAAACCTGTTAGTGCGAGGGAGCAGACGAAAACAGAGCTCGACCGACCGGATATCCTGGACGGCCTTTTAAAAGAATCCGACCAACAACTGGCCAACTTAACACAGGATTTCGGTGATAGGGGAAGATCGAGGAGCCACTGGCGTGGTTTCGTGCAGTCCATGAGATTACACGACGTCGAGCTGCACTCTGACAGCGAGGACCAAAAGAAGGGTGAGTTTAGTGGCGTTTGACAGAGCGGCGCTTTAACTATAATGAATGACCAAACGGGTAAAAAGGATCGAGCGCGAGAAAGAGCACGCTAATATGCGCTTGCGTGCGAGAGAGCAGCACGCATGCATGAATAGCGCTAAATGAGATTTATCGATGTTGCTTTCGGAGCACGCTTGGTTGGCTGGCGAACTACGGTTACAGGCTTGCGCCTCTATGCTTTACCGATGTATTCTCTCACCCTCTCACTCGCCAAGCTCGTTTAAAGGGTCTGTTTTATAAGCCGGCAGATTGGATTAGTGGCATTCGCCGAGGTGTTTAAAATTACAGTACAACTGGCGCGACCATTAATCCCTCGAGCCGGGGCACCCCTATTTTTAGACACTCACTCTTTTCCCCTACGGTGCGTGCCACTAGTGCAGGTCAGGGTAGATCGTCCCCAACATATGTCCCCGCATATGGGTACACAGTTCAAGCAACAGACATACATATATTCCTCATGCACGAGAAAAGCACGGCGGCACGACCGATAAAACCGGCTTACTTTCTTGGGCGTTGCTGCGCTGCAGATAATTGCCCGGCTCGATTTCAACGAGGGCTCTCTCGTAACTCTTGTAGTTTAGATAGTCGATAACGTTATATGGACTCGATATCATGCGGAATACTCGCTGAAGACATTATAACTGTTACGTCAATGGCGTACGTAATATACGCCGCGATGTCTTCCTGGTTTTTCGCGCGAGGAATTTTCAGGCGTTTCTAATGGCGAGCATTGTGCCTTGTATATAGCAAGTATGCGCGATGAAGAAAAGTCAAGCCGTGTCCTGACTCTTTTTCGTTTAGCTGCGTCAAGTCTTATCTTGGATTTATTTCCTTATGCGTATGTGTACTTACAGTATCTTGTCGCGCGCTCATATCAGCCGTCATAGAAATGCCTAGGACGTTTCCTTTTCGGCTGATGGTCCCTCGAGTTCGGGAACTCCGTCGTATCGTGATTTCAGATTCCAATACTGGTGCGCGGCCCCAGCTCTGTGTGTGCGTGAGTGCTGGTTCGATGGAGTCGTCGAACGATGAAATATTTTAGAATGGCGATGACGATTTTAGAGACGGCATTCTTCGCGTCTTGGGGCTAATGTGATTTTCAAATTTAAACATTCCCTCCATATTCAAGAGATGCGCCTATCAGATCGTGTATGAATCCGGAAGGCGATGCACGCACCGGCGCAAGGAGTGCCGGGTGAAAAGCTTCATAAACAAAGAATGGATAACGTGGAGGAATGGCCGGGATGCGTGTTAGACGTGCACCTTTATTAAAAGTCCAGTGGCATGCATTTTTACGAATAGCTCCGGTAAAAGGCTTCGCCTATAAGCTTGTACCACCTTCTTTTATGTGCGTACAGTTACGCAAAGCCTTGCAAAAGACACGACTCTCATATCCCATGATACCCTTTCTACCATACATTTCAAGTTAAGCCTACATAAAACGATATAAACTTCATCCCTATTTTGAAACTTGACTTTTTCCAATTGACGTTACCAACTGAAAATTAGTCATCATAGTTCAATGGTATTGGAAGACTTTGTTCATCGCGAGTCGCGAGTAAAAAGGGGCGTGACGAAGCATTCGTGCGACGATTGCAAATTGAGGCAGAGCTGTGCATCGAACGGAAGTGGCTCGATAAATTCCAAGCACAATAGCCGATGACCGCGATAAGGATTCCCAGTGGCGATCGATCGTGTCGGTTTGGGCGATGCAGCGCGATGCACCCGAAATATCCCGAATTCCATTCAGGGGAAGCACGCTCGCGTACGCACGTACACACACAGACGTAGAGAGTGTATAGGCGTCGACGGCCCTTGCCCTTGAGTCTACGCCCTAATATTGATCTGGCGTCCTTTCAGCCCCACCATGAAGGTCCACGGGTGTCGTACAATGAAACGAGCGTGTTCCCCTTGCGCCTCCGCGCAGCCCTCCTGACCCGCCGGCTCCCCGTACCGGCTCCTCCATATGCCCCGATCTTGCTCGCCAGTGCAAACCAAGCTGTCAAACCGTTAACACTTTTCGACCGATCGGCACTCCCGTCATATTCACTTTTTCTCAATCCAATTCCCATCCTCCGCACTCCATCACCCACACCTTTCTCATCCCCTTCACCCCCTCCATCAGTGTTTTGACTATCAGCATTGTTTCGGCAAGGAAAAACCCTCTACCACCCGAAAGTTCCTTTGCATTTGGATCGCTGGTCCTAGCAACCCTCTGTCTCCTTATTACTCTGAGGATATTCCTTGCGTCCTACAGGACGCTTTCCTCGGGGGTTGGATCGAAAGCAGTTTGAATCGGAGTGGCGGGTTATCTCGCGCAGAAGTGGACGATTGTCTCCTCGGTGTGTTGAACAGTGAGCCAGGCTCCCTTTCTCCATCTCGCTATCACGCCAACAGAGGGGTGGGTGGTACTTTGCATTTATCGAACTTCGATAGAAAGAGTTTTCCACTTCCTCCAATCCCGAGGGTTCCCAACGCGCCGTTTTGCTTTGGCGGAGCTGGCGCGATCAGTGCAGATGTGACCACGAACCCGAGTGCAATCATCACTAGCAACAACAACCCCCCAGTGCCAGAGATGGTACTCTGCGACGTTTGCGACAATAAAGGTGAGAGGAACTGGCATCCACGATAAATAGAGCGTTCCCGGTGTACACCCAACTATCCCAGAGCACGACGTGCATGACCTTTTTCCTCCGAAGCCAATGTTTTCCACGGGAATCTTGCATAACACGCCCGCGGATCCAAGCCTCGCCTTTGACTTCTCGAACTGTTACATTATGCACTTGGCGAAAGTGCATCGTCTTGCTCCGAATTACATAGTGCGCGCCCACTGGAATCGGCCTGTTTCATCACACCGATTTCCAGGTGAAGTGTCTCATTATCGTTATCGGAAATACGGCGAGCCTACACGGAGTATCGCGTGTTTTTGGAGGCGCTTCCACTCGAGCGGCAAGGAGTGCCGTCGATACGGCACGATAAGAATTCGCCGGCTTGTTCGGCGGCTTGTTAGCGAGAGCTGTACTTACCGGCTCTCGTATTAGAGGGTAAAGATGAGCCGTGGATACGGGAAAGGTGAGAGAAATCCGAGCCGCTCGCCGTGGTAAACCCCTGACATTTTCATCGAGACGCACTCACTCTCCTGCGAGTGCTACTAGAGCTCGCTTCCTAGTGTCCCGTACCGGGAAACGTGAGTTCGGTGATACTAGCAATACGTTCTCCCTATCAAGAAGCGATTACGCGTGCTCTTTCGGTAGCCTCAATTCCGCTCGATGATAAACTCCTCCTAACTATCGTGAGTAATAATATAAGAGATGCTTGGTAGATTGCCACTGTGCCGCGGGATTAGCTGCTCGAAATACGCGTCTCGTATGACGGAGCTTTGAAGATCCTATCGGGGGAGCTGCTTGCTCGATGCTATTGTACACCACGAGCTCTCTCCACGCCGCAAATTCCATTCCGAGAAGAGTCAGATTAAAAGCGGCAGACTAAGCGGCTCTGAAGATTACCGGGGGCGACGCCGCGTAAACAAGCCTCGTTATGCACTTAATTACGAGCACTCGAAAGTGCACCCTCCGAGGGCTCGCTGCCTCCCATTACTTTCAGGAACTTTCTCACGAAGCCCTCCGACACACTCTGCACTTACGCCGTATTATTGTACTTCCGCTTAACATTTCGTCTCGACGATTCGACTACCATCTCGTATTCTCGCATTGTCAGAGGAGTGAAATAGTTTCGTATTGTCTGGCATCGAGCGCTGAACTATATCGCCGATGACTTTTGCTCGCTTCTTCTTGATAGCGAAGCGAGCAACTGCGCCCTGCTATTTATACTTTTGTGCGATAATGTCAAGTTAATCGATGTAATGTACGTCTGTCGTGAATGCTCGCTCCACTGAATGTCGTTAAAGTGCAGAGTAACGGTGCATGCTGGAATCATATGCATCGTCTGCATGTGCACGTCTCTCGGACTAATTAGAAAAAATGGAATTTAAAGCACATCCCCGTGGACATGTTCGAGATTATTAAGGTGTGCGCCGGCTTTGTCTTTTTGCAATGAAAATGAAGTCATGCAAAAGACCGTAGGCGTATTTATTGTTCCTCCGGGTGTAATTAAATACTCGCTCTCAGCTCCAATGGGGCTGGAATTAAATTGGATGAGAAATGAAGACCTTCCGTCACTTGCCCGACATTCTGCTCCACCAGGCGCCCGGTTATCGCGTTTTGTTCCGTAGGGAAAAAAACTCTTATCAAAGAGAAACTACCAGTTGGATTGGTTTGTGATATATTCCCGGTGTTCCAACAGATCGGAGTTGAACTGATTTCCTCGTCCATTTCGAAATACATAACACTGTGTGTCCAGATTTCGGGACAATGGAATTCCCATTGGAGGATAAAATAATTGTGCTAGAAAAATGATGGTAGAGTAACAATAGTACATGTGGTTTTTTGCCACTGTTAGTGTTTGATCATTGGCTTTTGTATATTCACGATCAGTGTTCACCGAACCAGTCAATTCCCATTTGAAAAGTCGCTCCGGTATACGAGCGTCGCCCAGCCGGTGTTTGCATTTGCTCGGAATCCGATTCCCTAAAGCGATAAAGGCACGTCCTTTGAAAAATCAGGGCTAAGCCGAAAGTTTGCCCGAGGGGTCGAATTCCTCGCTGGAATGACCTAAAAGTCTCCATTGCCTACACACGTGGATGGCTTCCCCTCCCACATGTGATGAGAGGGGTCTTTCGGGAAGCCGGGATGCCGAGTTACACGATGCCCTAATAAATTGCCATGGCAATGGTGTAATTCAATTCCCAGTGACTGCCGAAATCATTACTCGCACTGCTTCGCTAGCGGCTCGTAACTCTGGAATTCCTTGAAGTCGCTTGATGATTCCCATGGGAAAGCACGATGCGCCTCTCGTGGCAGATGGCTTAGCCGCGATTCATGCTGGGGGCAAGGTCGATCCCCCTGGAAACTCGCTGTAATATCATCCTACTATCACACGACACATCGTGTCGAGTATCTCTGGCAACGCACAGCATCAGATGTTTCCACCAGTTTCATTCAAAGCATCGCATGACTACGCTCCATTTATCCAGACCATCAATCCGTTGTATGTACTCCCAATCTCCTCCCTTTCCTGTCTTCATTTTCAACTTCCTTCATTAAAAACTTCCTTGAAAGCGAGCGGCTGCTCGAATCATCGCTTTTATCGACGCGGTAGCGACAGGCTGCCGAGCGGAAGGTCAAACGGTGCTTCGCCACTGTTAATTGAAATTCGATGTAAAGCCGGAACTTCCTGTCGAGTGATCTTGTTCTTGGCGAGCTGGGGAGCGTTGACACCGGGTGTCGGCGTGGCAGTCCGCAATCGGTCTCTCTGCCACTTAAGCATCGTTGGCGCACCGAGAGCGCCCACTACCACTTTGCACAGTATTATCCTTGTCATAATTTAACGTTATGCGTGTCAATGGTAGCCCGTTGCGTCTGCCTGTTGCGTAACGGTGCATAGGAAAAGCCATGGAAACCGTGCGGTGCTTCCCCGCTCGAAAGCGGGAAACGAGATCCCGTGCGCTGGCTTGATTAGCGTTAGGCCTCGTGCGGCCGCACGTGTAATTCACGCGTTCTTCGGTATCACCAAACGTAACTTTACCAACGTACTACTTTATAACGCTGAGTAACGAGCGGGAGTCAAAGGTCAACGTCACGACCGACGTCAGATATGAATCGGTAAATCCCAGGAGACAAATAAAATCCAAGACCGACGGTTTTACAGCACCCAATAATAACGCGTCTACCGAAGAAAGCCTATGAAACCTCCCTTTCATTGCGAGAAGGTCTGTGGAACTTGTGGAAAACCCATGACTTTACACAGAACTCCTCGAAATGAAGGCTGACAAGCACGTGCTACACGTGCGCCGAGCAAGCGGCGCGTGACTTTCCTCGAAAATATGCGAAACACTGAAATAAGCAAAGTAGCGGGGAAAGTTCGGCGCCGAAGTAATGACCGCCAGCCACTGAATTTGCCAACAGCTGGAGACTGATTGAAAGTCTCGATAGGAAGTGTGTATTATCGAAATACTAAGTCGAGTAGCTGAGTGAATAACGGTGCACGAGCGCGAGTAACTTGATGCACGCTCTCGCCTCTGGAATTGTAATTATCCAGCTAAGTAACCGCTAATCCTATACAACAAAATAAGAGTCTACTGGCAGATAGAGAGAAGACTATAGGAATGGCGGGAGCGCCACCGAGTTGAGAACTCCTTGCATAATTGGAGGCAGCGATGCGTGCAGCACGGGCTCAGCCATTGTCTGCATACAGTTACCCGATTATTCGTCGGACACGTTCCAAAGCATTCGCACCATCGACGAGACTTGCTTCCGGAGCGATGACTAGTTAAACACTAGACTCTCCGTCGAGCGATGGATCGTCTTTGCCACCAGTTAACTATATTACCAAGCTTCACGTACAACACATTAATTGGCTGCAGAGGTAGTGCCGGTATCAATTGGAGCAGTTACTCATACGCTGCGTGAAAGTACCGGTGTCACGACTTTTAAATGCCATCGCGCTGTCCGTAAAGTCTGCAGGGTATTATCCGCACAAGCTGGCCTGCAGCTGGGAAAGAGCAATGACGGAGAGGACTGAGCTCTCTGGGATCATGGCGCATACATGTATGCAGCTCTGCATTGTAATGCCACGACACGCAGTTCCCGTTGACACGTTTCGTACACACGATCCTCTAAGTAACGAACGTGCGCACGACACGCGATACTATTATCAGCAACGGACCAATGCTCCGACAGCGCGTCATTGACCGTGCGTGAAATAAAAGTATCAGCGAGCAATTCTTCCATGCTCGCCTGCTATAAATTGCCCGCTACTCTTGGCCCTCCCTACTTACAATTCAGTTCTACGAAGACCAAATTTTTCTTCGAAGAAGTCTGATATATTAAAATACAAGGATAAATGAGAGATTAATTTAGAGTTTACCAAGAAAATTGTAATTGATTATCAGATGGCTTTCTGTTAATAGAAGTTGTCTACGTGACATATATTAAGCTTCTCTAGAGTGACCGAGATCATAAAGGGACAAAGATAACAGTGGGACTGGGATCCGCAGTATCACTGACTGTGCATGAAGTGAGTCATTCCATAGTGGCCGCACACCGGCAGCCTTTTAGCTAACTAGATAAAGTTCCAGCCGTTTTGGTGCAGGGTTTCACTGGATTTTAACTGATCGCCGGGTCTTGATCTTTCAACTTCCTTCCCTACAATCTTGGCCTACGAGTATCTAGTTATACACTTGGTCTCTCTTGGCTTGTTCAAATAGCGCGTTCTCGCTACTTAGAGGCGTCGTCAGCTTAGGCATTCCTGGCAGGCAGTAGCCTACGCGTTTCCAGCTGCGACTGCATATCTATGAGGGCCCTTTTCTCTCTTACCTTCGGCAACCACCTCTTTCCACTGATCTACCATGCATTCTCTTACTTGCACTACTCTCCCTCCTTATCTCTCTCTCTTTCTTGCTCTTTCTCTCGCTCGTTCCACGCGTCCACTTCTTTGAATACACGTCCCCGAGCGGTTCCATTCTGCGCTGACGTGTACAAGAAGAATGCCCGTCTTCCGCACTCAATAAGCCGGCGCGGGCCTCTTTACCAAACGCAATCTCGAGCGCGCCTTGTGCCTCCTCCACGTGTGCCAGCTTGTATGTTAATCAGGCGCACTCTTGCACCGAATGGAGCGTTTCTTTGCACTCTACTTCAGCCCGGCGGACTTTGCCCCATCAGCGAATTATCCTCTCATTCTTGCAGACCTTATGAAAAAAGATCGCTTCGTTTTTAGTTACGAATTGGCTGCTTGTTATTCATGGATTCGTGTGTCAGTAAGAGAGCCCGCCACACACAATGGCCAATAGAAGAGACATTCTCTGAGTTTGACCTCATGCACGCCGTGTCACTTTAGTCAGACGCAAGCAGCACGTATCGCACGAGAGCGCGTGTATACTTCTTCCATGTGTCAGTGTTCTACAAGGCGTTCGTATTTAATTCTTAGATTCGTAGATATGATTGTATCGATCCCTCATTTTCATTAGCAGGATGAACTAATTAGGTTGATATTTCTCTTTTGAAATGAACTAACGTTACGGATCGTTCTTGGTATTATATAAGCCTGATTATCTGCCACTCTAACATCCCGTTGAGCCTGTTTGCCTCATTAGCGTGTATATCCTGCGGAACAGGGCTTACGCGATTTCTCAGTGCTATTGGAAAATCTCTGGTGGCACGAGAAATCGAGCGACGATCGGGATAGAGATATTGTGCGCTGCTTGCGAGAGGCGGCCGTTAATGCGTCTGGTTTAAGTGCGGGTCAATTGGTAGTAATTAGAGGGACTGCAGCAACCCCGAAAGCAAGAGCGGCGCGGCGGTCCGTCTGCTGGACGAAATCAGACTTTTCCATTGGAGAGAGCCTAGTGAAGCGTGTCTCGTGGGAACCTTGACAAGCCGTGCGAACCGGCGGGCTTCTCGCTTCATGGTCGATATGCATGTGTAACGCGGACTGGCGGATTATCGAAGCTCTCGAGTCAGCGGCTAAAAATCGCCCTTTTTCCTCTTGGGGTGCTCGTGTGTCCAGCAAAGTCGCGCACAAAGGGCGCACACGCATCTTGCCGGTGGAAAATAATGCCGGTAGTGGCGGCCGCCGGCTGCCGAGGCACACGAGTAGAATTGCACATAGGGTGTGCATGCGGCCGTGATGCACACTAATGGGTGTACACTCACGACAGCCAGCCTTACCCTCAAGCGTGCACAGTAGGCCCAGTGCTAGAAAGAGAGAGGCCCACTCACTAATACCTGGCGAAGGGGTTCCCACAATCGGCGCACAATCGGACTACCACACGTTGACATACTCGGTGAGCGTGGAAAAAAGTCGACAACACGCGCTCCTCTCCTCTCTCGGAACACTCAATTAAAGCGTGCCAAGAGCGTGGGTAAATCCGGCATTCGAGCAAAAAGCCCTTTCATGAGACAGTTTGGTGGATAGAGTTTAGTACGTGCAGTTTGTGGAAGATTTCAATAGGGTTTCTTGTGATCTTCCATTCGTTCGATTTAACATGATTGGCTCGGTGAAGCAGGTGTCGGGATTCCATGAAAGAATGCCATGAAAAAGGGGCGGAAGTATGCGGGGATGAAGCGCCGGTAGCTCTGGAAAGGAAATACCTCGCGTGTCATTCGGCAGCTATGCGAGGAATTCGAGTCACGAAAGGAGAGCTAGCAAGATCGGGAAAAAGAGAGAAAGAATGGCCGGTGTGAGGCGAAGTCGATGATTGTTTCAGTGCCACCCTGTATGCACAGGTACGATGCAGCACACGTGTGTACACTTTGTTACGCACACGCACGTAGCGGGCCGGCACGCACACAAGCGGGCGTAAACCTCCAGTCTTTCAGTTCATGCCGGGAGCGCGTACCGTGTAGACTCCCTGGTTTTCGAAATCCTGTGTGACTGGTGCCGTGACACGCTGAGTTCTTCTTTCGTCCTTGCTCGATTGTTAGAAAACCCCGGGGATTTTCTTCCAGCGACACGACGGTAGAAGCGCGCAGTTGCTTTGTGACATTCGAGTAAACTAGTTTCGGTGTACGATTTTCCTCTTCCTGTACCAAGGATGCTGGCCTATATCGTCGGATTTCTTTACTTCTATGCCGAATTGCTGCGCTTCGAGTTGCAGATAAGGCTACATGCGGATGACTACAAACTCTCGAGATTCATGTTGTGAAGTCGATATCGAACACTTTTGAGGGAAGATTTGCTATCAACGATGACGGCGTGAAACAGTGTACGTACGATAGGAGGGGATGGAACACGAAAACCTTGGATACCGTGTTTCCGTCGAGCCGTTCAAGGCGAGATCCCGGTTTACAGCGCAATCGATACTGATTTGCATGGAGCTGGCTGATGCTGGCCAATTCTAATTACCCTCTGCACCGGAAGTCACTCTCGTACGTCAAGAATCATAATCGTAGCGGGAAGCGGCGCGTGAAAAGTTCAACGATAGAGAAGCGCAGGGTCGAACGGTGAAAAATAGCGCTCTTCCCTTACACTAAAGAACTACGCCAAAAAAGCTATTATTAACGTCGCACGCCCACCCGCCCGGTTAATGAAGCTAATGTTGGCGAATTACACTTCGGCGCGTGAGAGTCATGCAATGAGCCAACACATGCATACATATATAACAACATATACGTGTGATGATGGGTGTACCCCTGAGGATCTCGCACGAAAGACGGCTCATCTTGACCCCGTTCGCTCTCTACCGTCTTCAACAATACACACGCCTGCTCTCTAATTAGACGAGTGGCATTCGCCAGACAGACGATTCAGCAAAGCGCTAGTAGGCGCGAATGAGCACCGTAGGGGAATAGGCTTGCGGAGAATGAAAAATCATCGCTAACGAATCAGGCCGGTGGAGAATTTCGGCAAAGATAGACTGGGAAGGTCGGAGAGCGCTTGGGGCGTGAAGACAGAGAAGGGTATCGGGGGAGCCGGGAACATCCGGAGATACACACGTCGCTCCGGCGAAGTGAAAGTGCATTTTGCAAGATGACTGTAACTCCAGATAATGGTGAGGGCAAGCGACGGCCCAGTGCATCCGTAACAATCCTCGAAGGCACATGTGTGTCAGGCGGATCGCGTCGGGCTGCATTCCGGTAACGAGTCTCCCAGGATGCACCCGAGGATTGCAGGCCGACAGGATCGACGGATCATTGCCAGTTGGATGAAGCAGCGCGCATTAATCGGCTTGATTGGCCGATTTCGTTTCACATGTGAACCCGGTGCCCCGTTGTGGCATTCACGTCTGCGATCGGGTGACTCGTATCAATAATTCATCGAGACGCCAGTCGACCAGTGACGAAAGACGTCAAGCTGGTTATGCACGTGCCTTCAATCAAGGTCGCCGAGGGTGTCCAGCCGAGCGGTACAAGAACCCCACTGGAAAAGGGATTGGCCCTTTGGCCAGGAGTCTTTCCGGAAGCGAGAACTCAAGCGCATCGCGCCCGTTCCCTTGAGCACGTGGCCTAAACAGCGAAAGGCAACATGGAGACTATATTAAACTGTAATCAAAGCATCTTCTGCCATATGCGAGCCATTCTACTCTACATTCTGTTAGAGCAGTCAAAACACGAGCACCTCTTGAACAAGAGTATTCTCGATACTCTCCATTCCCGTTTCACCCCTGATACTACTATCTTTATTAAAGTATACTCCTCGCCGTGACGTTCTCTCGTCAGGCGTACCTTTATCTCGGGTAAATACGAAGAGGTCGTTTCGACCTCGACCAGGGGAGAGATAAGTGTTTCCGGCCGTTGAATCCCACGATCAGGAAGTTGAGCCTTTTTTTAGAGCAACCGATATTCTCGGGAGTCCTGTTTTTTTAAATCCTTCTTCCTGCCGGTTGTCGCAGCCATTCATCAAACCATATAGTATCCTGTTGTTGGTCCTTCGAGGCACTTGGAAGTTTATTTTCGATCTTGCAGACTTGAATCTATGGAACAAGAGTATCAGTCAGCGTTGGAGGAAGCTGAGACGGAGATGTTCCGTGCAGGAAAGCGCGGAACCACAGGAAGCTTTATTACAAGGTAGGACGACCCAGGGGGTAATCCAAGCAGTAAGGTCGACCCCAGCCAGCAGAGAGTCGTCGCCAGCTGCCAAGAGTCTTCAGGATGGCAGCTCCCCAAAGAAGTTTTTACAAACAAGTTCCCTGAGGCTTCCAGGTACGTCGTTCCCGACTTCGTTGATTGAGAAAAAACGCAATTAGTCGACTAAAGGGCTAGGTAACTCTGTTATATGATCCCCAGGTACGACCAAGGGTATCGCCGATATCCAGCACGTGCTGAGGAGTAAATTCAGCAAGATAAACGCGGGTATCAGAAAGCGGAAAGCTCTAAGTGTCACGGAGGTCTTCGCCCCGAAGGACAACGCTTCGAATTTCTACGTACCGAGTCCCCTGACCTCATCGTCGAGTCAGAATTTCCAGGGTGGAGGATACGATTCGAGCGAGCCTACCTCTCTCCCACCCTATCCGTACCACGATAATTTGGAGACTTTGGCCGAAGGCAGTGTGCCGAATTCGCCTAATTGTAGCAGTCCCTTGACACCCAATCACAAAACCTTCAACTACTCCCAGAGCAGTAGCAGCTATGAGCCCGCCCACTCGAGTCACGATTCGGTGCAAAAAGACCTCTACGAGAATGTCGCCTTCCCTGCTGGCTCACCTCCCGGCGGCTGTCCAAGATCAAGGGCCCCGCTGCAGCGTAGCAATTCAGAGAATCGTGATAGTAGCAGACATCACGATCATTCCTACGAGAACGTGCGCTACCAGCGGGGTCACAGGTCAGATCTCACATCATCCGTCAGCCCCTATGCCGAGCGGCATCTGGCTAGGAGCAATTCCGAGACGAGGGACCACCATTCCTACGAGAATGTACACTTCCAGAAGAACACGAGGCTCCGAAACCAGTCGGAGCCCGCATTCGAAGAGATCCATATCCCGCGAGTAGCACCTCGGAGGCGAACACCTGACTTCAAAGTCGGTGGTGAGGTGAATCATTATTCGGCTGGATCTGCATCTGGAAGTCTTACAGCTAAGGAGGATGGTCCAGCGAGTCTTGGGGCCGACAAGAGTCCTGGGAAAAAGACGACCCGTAGGTTAAACAGTAGGAGCGTCGCCAACATCCCCAGCTCTTCCGGCGCAAGTTTGAAGGCCTGGCAAGTGAGTACCTCTTTTACGACCCAACCAATTAGCCAGCTCAGAGCCTTTATGATTTATAATGGAATCTGTATTAATGTCGCCAGGGCACACAAGATACGGACGAAGGGCTTAACACTGACTCCGAGCTCGAGGATATTGACGAAGCCGGCGAGGGCGAGGAATTGAGATTTTGTACCCTCCCAAGGCCAGGCAAGGGTGGTGCATCTTTTACGATACTGACTGCCAGATTCTCGAAGGGTCCTGGACACAAAGGACTCGGCTTCAGTATTGTCGGCGGTACCGACAGTCCCAGGGGAAATATGGGTATTTACGTGAAAACGGTCTTCCCCAACGGCCAAGCAGCAGATCTTGGGACGCTCAAGGAAGGTAATATCACGAATTTTCTTTCTCGTAATAACTACGTTTATTGAGTCATAAACCCAGGATGAGCTTTCTCTCTACGATTATGAAATGGAAACTTCTTTTTTGCAGGGGACGAAATTTTGTCAATAAATTCGAAACCCCTCCATGGTATGACACACGCCGAGGCAATCGCAGAGTTTAAAGCTGTAAAAGCTGGGGATGTTGTCCTTCACGTTGGCCGCCGAGTGGCCAAGAAGAAAAGGGAGTCCTTAACAATGCCCCCAGTGGCTGCTGCACCCCGCCAGCAAGTCAAGTGAACCAAGGAGCCTATAAGCACGGACATTATACAATTTTGATATTGCATTTCTTTGGTCGTCTTATTATGCAAAAAGTATATTCCTGAGTACATCTGTTATTAGCGACGCCAATAATCAGTATCGCATTGCGCGACTGGTGCGTTGGCCTGTCGAGTCCAAGGCATGTTGTTCAGATTGTTCTACAGTTTTACATTTGCGATGTTTCAATTTCAATTTCATCTCTTCACTAAAGTACAACGGATGCGCAGGCCGGTAGGAAGTGCCAACGGCAAATGAATATAATCAAACGCGGACCTAATATGAAATTAGAAGTCACGATATCCTAATGTTGCCGCATATATTTGCAGCTAGATCAGTCGGTGTATTGATATATCTCTATTTATCGATAACTTCTGAATGTTATTCTCTGTGAAAACCTAAAGTTACTATTAGCGCGGAGATCGAGAAACTTGGATTTTCGTACTCTTCCTTGTATGATCCCGTATAGAGACGAGAGCATATTTTCTAATGCGACTTTTACTCGTATTTACATATTCGTGAGAACGTATTCAAATGTATTTTGAACGTATATATTTTTGAATGCTCGTAGAAGGAAATGAGAAAGCTCCTCCACTTGTCGACTATCAGACAGTATTTTATTTTTGTAGAGCGGAGAACGCGACGTGCCAAAGAAGTACGCGGCGCGGCGCGTCCGGATCGGACCCGACGAGAAATCGAACGCGCTTAATATCGTAAATTGAACGGCAAATGGCCTGACACAAGAACACGCATAAACGAATGCCCGAACTTCACGTTAACGCAATAAGGATGGAATTATTTTTTAACTATAGACTAACGAAGATCGCCCAAAGATGAAATCCAAAAAATATTTTTACTACGACGAAAAGGACACGTATAGAGTTTGCACATATCTACATAAATATATTATATATATTTTGAGGAAGGAGACGCGTTTAGTTTAAGGCGAGAATGTTATTAGTATCTAGTCGACATATAATATTTCGCTTCGCAAGTTTACGTTTCGTACCCGCAACGACAAGGGGGGGTATAAAAAAATTGCATATTCATCTAGAATGTACACGTACATATATGTGATACGGTCATAAAGGAATACATATATTATATTTCTTACATCAATTTTCTTACTGTGCAACATAAACGCAGTTCTTTTCTTCACCCTTTTCTCTTGTCCTCATTTTCTTTAACATAAGTCTATGTAATTCGAAGATTCAGTAATCCGTGCCTTTTTCGGCAAAAAGTACAAAGGTGAAGTCCACACGAAAGTTCGGTGATCGAAATTTTTATTCGTTCGTGTTACAATCAAACTACAGGAGGAACTTAATTGTTACTTTTGCCTGGCTTCGCACAAGGTTTCCCGAGCAAAGCGGTGTCCACTTAAAACGGTTAAGATTGTTTGTGATACAAATAGACAAACACGTGCTACTGTAAGCCTACCAATGCGAGCACGCATTGTCGACGTTGTTCTGCCCCGTTTCTTCCAATAAACTTCATGACTCGATGACGCGTGTCATTTGACGTCCTACTGTATCCTCCACTTGCTATGCAGGGCGTGACGGAGGGTAACAACAAACAGTAAATAAATAATTCCCTTAATAAGATACTCGAACGTGCGTTCGATGACAATTGTTATTCCCTTAAAACAGAATGCGCCGCTCGTTCTTTTATGAACGGCGTTCTTTTCAGCGGACTCGCGCAGTCTTTGATTCACATCATCGCTGAAACTTAAGCTCATTTTGCATTCAGTCATTTCGTAATAGGCCGGAGGAGGGTAAAAAAGGGGGAGGGTTAGTAATCTCCTTCGCAGAGGGCGTCGATGCCAATTCGGGAGGAAATGTTTGCGTGTTTAGCAATCACAATTACGAGAGATCACAATGAGACAGAGCCGGTGAAAAGGTATCGGTTTGCGACGATCTACGAGAGAGCAGGCAGATGCATAATGTTGTCCGGTGGAAGCGTAGTGGTCATGGGGCTACTCGATAATGAATAATCTTTCCCTAGCTCTGCGTGAAGGTACAGTCTACGATTCGTGCGATATCTGATTTCTACGAGAGTACGGAGACTCCTGTCATCTCAGCGGGAGATCCTTCAGATCTCGTTGACGTGCTGGTGAATGTTATATGCCCTTCCGCCGCGCCTCGACTCTTTCGGCACGACAACCAAGTGTAACGGGACTTTGCTCTCCTCGGCTTTACCCTGGGAGGGTGTGCTTTGCCCTGACAAGATCTCCGACGGCTTCGAGTAGACGAAAGTAGTCTCGGCACCGTTCGATTGACCTATCGTCGCTGATCCCTTTAGTACGTTGTCCTGCGCACTGAGCAATTGTTTGAACTGCTCGTCGCTCTTCTCTAACCGACTGTCCCACTGCGCTCGAGCTGACCTCGCCTGCGTCGGGACCTCGCTTCGTTGCTGTTGTTGTTGTTCTTGCCTCTCATCCTTGCCAGTCAGGTTTAGTTTGGGATTTAAATTGAGGCCGAGCCATTGAGAAAACAAAGCTATCCCTTGCTCCGCACTCGCTGAAACTGCGGCTATCAACTCGTCCGTGTTCAAAGTGTCCTCCTCTTCCTCCTCCGCAGCCTCCGTGGTGGTTTCGATGATTCTGTGTGCAAATGTTTTTAGAGAGAAACGGGGCCACTCTAATGATTTTAGGTTGATGTATTAGCACCCTTAATTCTGTATGCTATTAGGAGATAGAAACAGAATTTCACACATTAGTGTGCGTAGAATTTCGAGGGTCATACTCACGCGTGGGGTTCAACCTGCCGAACTACTTGGTTGAAATTGAAGCATCCCATCGGGTAAGTAGCTTGCGGGGTACCCAATAATGCAGGCTCGATTACCATGCATCCATCATAGCCGGAATCCGATTGCCTAATGGACGTGAATTTCGCGCATATCTGAGCCAAATCCGAGAGGAGATTCATGCAGGTCGGCTTGTTCGCAGCATCCACTGGCAAGGAATAAAGTCAAATAGTGAAATGAATTGCGGTGCAGGTTGTTGGCTATTGTGCTTCGAAAGAATGCTCACCGATTTTTATTGTGGCATTGTGCACTGGATTGTCACCATAGCTCAAGTTCAGGGAGATGTTCTGTTCTTTCTGTCTGACATTGATGCATGCCGGTCCACCGAGGTCAATAGTCGTCGTCAGGTTGAGTTCGACGCAACATAGACATCCCAAAGATTGGCAGAGGCATTTCGACTGCGGCGTCGTTGATCTCCCTTCAGATTCCGGCAGGTCCCAGGACAGGAGTGTCTCTGATAAGAGAAAATATAGCGGGAACGTAAGGCGGCGAGAAACTGCGGTTGCGAGCGGGAGAAACTCGAAGGGAGAAATCGGAACGCGAGGAAAGTCGTCGATCGAAAGTCGTGAATAAAAATCATAGCGATTCTCACTGACGCTTTGACATGCCCTTGCGATAAAGAGAGTCTCGATTATGTTTTCTGAAAGTTTTTATTGGTACGCGTGCCTGTAAAATACTTCCTGCCATAAGTATGCCAAGCTGCCTTCTATCGTCTAACTTTCTCGCTTTACTGGGACAGCTGGTGAACGACACCATTGTCTCGCTTAGAAAATCTTTCATAGGAAAGTGAATATTCAATGTCGAATTGCCGATTGTCCCTGCCAAACGAAATTCCCTCGGATTTTACGGGTGGAAATTAGCATAGCAATGAGCACTTCCAAGTGAAAAGCATGGGGATACTACGCTGGCATAATTATGCTCGGTAGGCGAAGCATAATTATTCCGCACGGAGTTGAACGACGCACGGTGTTTACCGGTCCTTTGTGATTAGCAATGAAGGAATTAGTATGCAAGGAGCAGCGCGCACTTGCTTGGCCGGGCGTTCACAATTGGCCCGAAGGCGATGCAGAGTTCAATCCGAGTAGGTAGCCGACGACGATGTTTTCTTCGTTGTGATGAGTGGAATTTATAGTCACGAGAGAATGAAATGCGTAATGATTTAATGAGGAAAATCTATTATAATAAGGAAAACTCACCGAGCAGGCCAGCGGCGGATACTAGCGCGATACTAGCCAGAAGCACAAGAATCGTGAACTTGACGGTCATAGTGCTTCACCATCAACCGATTTTCCGCGGTGCTTCGAGGAGAACGTCTCGGCAGTGGTTTCCGGAGTGATTCTGGACGAGCACGAGGCGACACCTCGGGAACAGTCAAAGGATAAAGGTGGCAGAGGCTGGAGATCCTGCCGGGCAAGGAAGAAGCTTAAATCTGGGCACAAAACCGGGCGCAGCACTTGGATCGGCGATCGGTCGACAGTCGACACGAAAACTGGCGACAGGATTGGCCAAGACGAGGATGAGGCACCACGCCATTGGCCGAGGTGCTGAAGCAACCGAGGCATCAACGGGCAAGGAACCTCATCTGGGTGACCGGGTGACCTCCTTCGGAAACCTGGTACCAGGAGGACTTATGTGACGATCTCCTACGTGTGGTCGATCTGGCCTCACCTTCGACAAAAAGGCACCGCTCGCTCTTCTTTTCTTTCCCTCTCTCTCTTTCTCTCCTTCCCAGGGCCTTCTCCTCCTTTTACCGTTTACTCTTGCCAGATAAAATCGGCCGCTTCTTCCTTTTTTTTCGTCGTTCTCACCTGGACGTGCTCTCGTATTTCCGGGAGAATCCCCGATAAGAGAGCAAAAGTGAAAATGACCGCTCACTGCCAGCCGGCAGGCTGGCGCCGATAAAAATGTCAATGAAAACGTGTCTGCACGAGAGAGCAGGTGCTGCTGCCTCCTGCCAACTCGAAAACGAACACGCACACGCCACCCTCTTTTTTTTACATCTAATTACATTTAATTGAATATCATCAGGCACGCCGCGTGGAAAGCGATGTCTTTCTCGTCTTTTCGCGCACATAATCATCGGGACTATTATTTGCACGCGTCATGATTACAAAAATGACTAGCCATCGCTTGGGCCCCTTTTTACCATCTTTTAGACTAGCTTCCATAGCCAGTGAGCTTTCACCGGGCGAGAAAACTCCTAGTCATTTAATGGCCGCCTCTCTGAAAAGTGATGTACGGCTTCGTGATCGAGGGTTTAACTAGAATTTCAAACATTCGCTTTTTCCAGGTCAGACACGCGTAGGCGTGATATAACGAGAGCCAGCCGAGGTGGAGTTGGTGTGACAAGTCCGATGTGGAGAAAGGTGAAAATGTACACGCAGCCACGATTATGCGCTTCACTCATGTGCTGACTTTAATCATACACTGCGATACTGCTTAATATTTATAAGGCAGGTTTACTTGGTGCTTGACAAGCTCAATCGATCTACTTACAAAGTAGCTTTCTGCCGGAGGAACTTCCTGTTTATGTTTTGATGCCTCTTCCGATCGAGTGATGCCGTCAAGAGAGGGAAGCTGGTCGGGGTGCATCCTCTTTCGCCGCTGCCAAACAGATTATCCTCTGGCATTACGTAAAAACTCGTTTTCCCCCCTGACCCACATCTCAACGATTTATCTCATCGGACAGTTTAGAATCCCGATAGGAATTATCTTAAAATATAGCTGAGCCTTGGGGCGTGTACGCTCGACAATAATTATCCCAGCTTCCTCGATACCCCGCCATCCGAATTCCATTCGAGTACATTCTTCCTGACGGATAAATATTAACCAAGGTGAACCACTCCTGACCACTACTTTCTTCGACCCACTAACCGGAGAAAGGCCCCTCCGTCACTACCAAAACATAATCCCACTGATTTGCTTGGCTCTTCTGCTCCCCGTCTAATGAAGCTCCGTCCCGAGTAGGCGAGCCGGACCATTAATCTCCCGCAAACTGCTACCGTAAAAATCCGAAGGAAGTCAGTAGGATATGGTAGAAGCAATGCAGTGACATGATTCGCATACTTCTACAATGCTACCTTAAGTAAAGCGAGAGTCGAAAATCACGTTTTCGTAGCTCTACTCGCCACTCGCATACGAGACCAATGACCACTTTGAAGGTCGGTGAAATGTCTCGCTCGATGGCAACGTGGGCGTACGACCTACGTAGTCGCATGTATGTACGTACCGCGAATAAAGAGCGCAATCCTCATTGTCGATGCATCTCAGATTGACGATATGATTCCGTAGCGGTAAAACTGGCGCGGCGACAAGCCGCCGTAATTAGAACGCGATCACAAATTCGTATGCGCTAACTCGACCTTTTTATTACACATGCCAGGAGTTCCGTGGTTCAAGATCAGATTGGTACAAGATTTGAGAGGAGTTGATGGTCTCCTGGCGCCAGAATGTTTCTCTGCTGCGGGGCATCATTAAGCATGCTAAAGAGATTCGGTAGCATTTGGCCCCGGGGCACCCGGCTTCCTTCGCACTCTCGAGGATTTCGTATGACTCATCGGGATCTTACTGGAGAGTAAGTGCTTCATTGAGGAGCACTCTCGGCCAATAACCGGCACTTGGTCCAGCGGCGTTTAACTCCGGCATCAGCCTCGAGGAGAGATGGAAAACTACAAACACTTCCGCAGGCTTTTCGTAGACGCTATCAGGAGGAAGAGGGTGAGCTTCGTCGATCTTGACGATCGAGGATGGTAGGGGACGATCGACTTACTTACCTAGAACGTATTAGAATACTTAATAATCCTAGCCGCGGCTGAGCCAGGTGGTGGTGGCTTGACCGACTTTTAAAGCAACCTTGGGGGGAGTTGGGCGGCATCTTCAGTTGGACATTGGCCTCCGTAAGACGAAGAGTCGGGAAAAAGAGCTGAAGGGTGCGAAAGAAGAGAGACGCCTTCTTCAAGGATCCTCGGGATTCCACGTTGATTTTCACTAGGATTTACTTAACAGTCCATTGGTGAGTCTCTTAATCTTATTCGTCGTTTTTTTTTCTCCAAACCAGTATACTGTAACTCTCAGTCATCGAGATTGCTAGAATCGCTGGTCTATATCTTTCGTATCAACATGATGATTGCTCGTTACGTGGACCATGTCTCTTTCTAAAGTGACATTCATTCTCTGCCATGTAAACCTATCTAGTTCCGCCAATAAAGTTGCCTGTCGATCGCGTTCCATCTAGCAGTATGGCTTTCTTTAGCTGATCGAACGGTAGTTACGAGTTGGAGCGCCCGATTGAGCGAATGTACCGGTGCGAGCGGACAGATGTCATCGTGTAAAGTCTCCAATAGAGTATATCTTAACTGTAACGCGCTCTCGAGGAGCAATAGCTGCTTGGAAACCTGCATTTCCGTGATTACGCCGGCAAAGTAGGAGCGCGCTGAACGTGGTACACCTTGCGTATACACCTGGAGAGGAGACGTCTTTGACCGTGACCAGGATTGAGGTCAACCGGTCGCGGACGAGAGGTTCCGTACCTCGTGCTCTCCTCGAGACTTGAGATCACATTGGCCTCGCATGGCCGAAAGCGGAAAAAAATTCTTCCTCTCGTGCGCCCTGCCCGAAATGATTGACCGTCTGCGAAAAAAGCCTGCTTTCATCCTCCCGTGCGTTATTGCTAAACAGTGCAACGCCTGACTCCATTGTTCGCTCTTGTTCTTCCTGCAGCCGGTAGCACGCTCCAATACTAACAGTTCGTTAGCACATAAATGATTCTTGGCTATCTTTGATCGGCTATTTTATGCTGAGACTAATGACTGCCTTTATTATCCGAGACTGAGAATTCATCTGATAAAAGCACAACGGTCTAAGTAAATTCCAATAAGTTCGTTTACTTTACACGGTACTGTAATAACTGCTATGGATTTCGAAGACTTCAATACAGCCTTAAATTATATTACAGAGTATAAGAAGGATGCGGCTCTCGACGGTCATCGAATTATTTTTGATTCTCCTCCTGGTAGCGTTCGCTGCTTACGGCAGAGTTATTGGTAAGACATAATGAAATTTATTTGGCGTATCGTATTCCTGCCGCTCTTTCTCTTAATAATTGACAGCTAATCGACATCGCCTGTTCTATTTTCAGATCGGGATGAAGTGCACAGTCGATCGGTGCGAGCTGCGAATAGCTCGAGGCAATTGGGTATACCAAACATATCATTGAAACAAGCGGCAGACAGCGTTAATAGGTATTGCACTTGCAATGAAAACATTTGCAATTGCTGTCGAGATTTCCACATACCGCTCGTCCAGTTGAAAGGACCAGGTGTGTTCCACATATCGATGATACATATTTTCTCCATAATGCAAGTGCAAGCTATATCATTCTGGTTTTTTTCAAAGGCTGCGCCTCCCTGCAATATCTTCAAGGCGACAACTTAGCTATACAGCTGAGTTTCGGGGATAACATCTTGACGAGTGCCGTTGTAAATGGTAATCAGCTTTGCATTCTTTATTACCGCGCACCCTTATTTCCAAACATACTGTCGTTACGTAAAAGTACTTCGGTACGTGTCCGTTGTATGTTAACGGCAAATCTATGCTAATTGTTCCGTACACACCCGAACGATCTCGATCCTATCGGCTCGCCGGAAGTGCTATTCGACTTTCACCCACTATAACACCCAGCCAGTGTGTTCTGTCAGAGATTCATGGTAGGACATCGTTCCTGAAAGATCGATTTCTCCAGTTAAATCCTCGGGATACACTGTCGACTATCGCACCGGTTAATGTATTCATAACGCGTAGACCCCATTCAAATCATACGTGCTGCTCGCGCTATACCAAGTGAAACTCCCATGCATATTTAAACGTCTGGAATAGCATGAAAATGTGCTTGAAAACGTCTATTTCCATTCATCTCGCTTGAATACTTATTCTGGATTTCAGGAAAGAGCCCGAAACCCGTCTGCGTACCGTTGCCAGGAGGATTCACTAAGTTCTGCGGGAGAATTTATTCCATCCAACGGGACGCCAAGAATCATTTCAAAGCTTGTTTAGGCCTTGAACTACAATCCTCCACTGAATTGGAAGCCAGTCTTCGTGTGAGCTGCTTCAGGTACTTGACCTTTCATTATTAAAACTCATCCGGAACGAGCAGGATGACGAATTTCCTTAATTCTTTGACAGATTCGGTCCAGATGGACTGAAACTTCGCCCAGCGGAGCCTCTTCCTGTAGTCGAGGCTGAAGCAACATCCGAGGAAGATGACGACGATGACTTCTTTGGTTTTGGTGGAGACGATGATGATGATGACGAAGACGAAGAAGATGATACACCAGTTGCGAACTCTGTATCCGGCCAAGCAGCAGATGAGCCCGAGGAAGATGATGATGAGGATGACGATGATATTTTAGGCCTTGGTTCTTTGTTTGATATTATTGCTGGGGATGACGAAACCACCACCAAAAGACCGAAAGTCACGACCGAACCTCCCCGCCTTGAGTTCACAATTCCGATCTTGAATAGACCGAGCACAGTATCTCCCATTGAGTCCCATGATCCTCTGATTGCCTCTAATGTTGTACCAGATTCTTCCGATGACAATGTAAGCGAAGAATTAAGCGCGGAACCCGAGAGTACTGCGGAGGATGCTGATGCAGAAAACACAGATGTACAACTGGAAGAAGTTGCTGCTTCCGCTCCCGAAGAGACTGACGAACTCGTGCCAGAAACTTCGAATCAAGTGGCGAGTATTGCTAAACCCAACAAGTCCACAAACAAAGTACAAGTCACAACGGTACAAAAGAAAAAACCAGCGGCAAGCGTTAATGCCATTGGTGAAGATACCAAGAAGAAGCCTGCGAAGAAACCGCAAATAGACGAAGACGATGATGATGATCTCATTGGAGAAGAAGACTTAGATGATGACGACGAGGAAGACGAACTATTAAACGACGAAGCTGATAAGGATGACGAAGACGACGAAGATGAAGCCTCTGATGAGGATGAGGACGAGGATGAAAAAGTGGAGGATGATAAACACGAGGAGGATGAGGATGAAAAGGCCGAAGACATCGATGATTTGGATGACGATGACGAAGAGGAGGATGCACTGATAAGTGACCTAGTCTACGATGACAAGGAAAAAGCAAAGAAAGGTAAACCTTTGAAGAACAAAAACTCCGAGGAAGACGATGATTCTGATTACGGACTTGGCCTTAGTGGATTTCTGGCAAGAAAAATGCAAACGAGAGCAGAACGCCAAAGTAGGGTCATGAAACTTTAAGTCATGGTTAACTCTAAACTCACGCAAGTCAGTAGGATAATTGAACCAGAGGTCTTTCCACCTATCCTCCAAGAAAACAGAGTGCACTGTGCGACTCTATTTTCTTGCGAAGTACCATCGTTCATTTGGACACTTCGTGAGAAATGCAAAATATCGAGACTGATGGACTTTTTACGGAGTTTTGACAGATTCCTGAAAAAAATGAAAACTTCTTGCGAGGATTGTGAAGGATTCAAGGTGCGACACGACGGTCTTCGACCACAGCCATATTTAATTGCTCGAATAGTGTAATGTGATTTAAGGCGAGAAATATTTATTGTGTTATTTAAGTAACTTATTGAAATTGTAATTAAATTGCACGAATAAACGTACTGTTTCCCTAAGAATGCCAGCTTGAAACCTCCCGTTTGAACGCTTGGGAGGTTCTCGATTTCTCAATCCGCCCTACATCTGTGTCACTGTACAGGTACAGTCTAGATAAACGAGATAAACGGGGTTTTCTGGATATAGGTCACATGAGAAGCAGTGTTTATTGGGTTTAAAGCTCATTTGTATGTCAACCAGCCTGTAGTGTCGTTTCAGGTGCGTAACACATAGCCGGAGGGCAATTTCTTAGGCGCCAGCACGTAAAATCCGTCGGATCCCACTGCTTTCTATTGAAAGTTTATACATATTTAATGAACAAGCTGTCAGCGGAGGCTTGGTCCAAGGTGCTCCTAAATTTCAGTTTCCCATTGGAGCCAAGGCAGGTCACACCTTCTCTCCGCGAGTGTTCGCACAGTATCGCCATGTACCAGTTACTGCTTGCCTTCTTTCTGAGCTTCGTGACACAGAACACTGCTGCTTTCGAGAGCACTCCGATTTCCAATTTCATTGGTAAAGATCGAGAACGCTTTCAATAAACGATTGTTTTATTATTCAACAATACGTGACTTCATTTGTGATTTTAGACGTGAGTGTTTACAATTTCTCGTACTATGATCCAAACACGAAGGCTGGATTGGTGGCGGAATTGGAGGACTCAGGAAGAGACCCGTTGTCTTCTGGCAAAATTGCCTTCCGTGGCTTGCCCTGCCAATGCGAAGCTTTATCTTGTTCTTGCTGCACGGGACTGAATTTCACAGCTATCAATTTCGATAGACGCGCTTGCACCAATTTCACCTACAACCCGCAAGATTTCGCTATTGAAATGGCATTGAGCATGAACGAAAGGGTCGTCTACACGAATGCCCTCTCCGGTGAGTTCTATATTTAATTAATATTTATAGTGCAATAATTTCATTCACGATTTTATTGTTCTAGCTAAAAACCCACCGCCTTTGTGTGTCCCCTTCGCGTACTTCCCTCTTATAAACTTTTGCGTCCGCTTTTTCGACATCTACACCCCCGGCAGAAATTTCCATACTTGCATCGATTTCGAGACAAGAATAGTGGGCTCGCCAATTTTGATACTTCATTTCAACTGTATCAAAATTGGGGCAGACGGTGTCTCCTGGTCCAGGCCGGAGGATGACACCAAACCAGAAGCTAACTCCTTGCATTCAATTACCACAATGCCGGAAGTAAGCGAGCCTGAGATCTATGATGATGTAGATTTCGAAATTCCGGCGGCTGAGCTCATAATTAATCATACGTCAACCCTGAGTCCTGAGGACGAATTGCTGATTGGGCAATTGAAATTGTAATTATTTAAGGAAGTTTCGACATCGTCAGATCATCTCTGTACATACGACATATAAGACATCGATGAATGTTATTTATTTTCCATTACAATTTTATTTATTATTATGTAAATGTAAGCTGCCATTGTGTGTGTAAGGTTTTGGAATAAACAAATATTATCACCATGCCAAGAATGCCTGTTTCCCCACTGCACATAATATTCGCAGACGCAATTTCACGTGGGCGAGTCACTTCTATTAGGAGACAAAATGCGAGTGAACTCCTTCGAAGAACCTAAATTTCTCCGGAAAACGAGGTCAGTGTCAGACGTCCGTTAACCGACCAGTCACTCCTGAATCGTCCGGCAAAGAGCAGCATCCCATGATTATGTCCTCCCGCCGTAATTGAGTCTATTTGATCTCGTGCGAAGGACGAATCATGAGGACCGTTTGCTTTGGCCTGCTGCTTTTCGCCCTCTCGATTCAAAGTTCCTCGCATCTCTCTATCGATAGTGATGCAGTTGTCAATCGGGATGCTGAAGTTCTCGGGAAGAAACCCACACTGTTAACTATAAAGACGAATACTTCGAAACCGCAGATCACGAAGATCAAACAAAAACAACCGGAAATCACAAAGATCAAGCAAAAACAAACTGCGACGAACACCACCGCCTCTGCGCCCACTCAGGTAACAGCAACTAGACAGGGTCCCTGCAAATGCGGGGGTGGTCTTTGCGGATGCTGTTCGCGAATTCTGTACGAGACGTGGAAACAGAAAGCTTGTGTTAACATCACCTATGACCCGGACGAATTCAGTTTCACGGCCAAGGTGTTGATGAACAATAAGGTGCTCTATACAAGATCAATCTCCGGTAAGTATTCAAAGTTATCCATACGGTTCATAGTGTATTGGATATGGGGCGAACGAGTGTTTTCTTTCCCTCAGGCAAAAATCCCAGACCAATATGCGTACCAGTGCCACGAATCCCTGCGGTTAGAGCTTGCGTTAGGTTTTACAATATTTACTTCCAAGGTAGGAACATTCACTTATGCGTAAATATGGAGGGCAAGTTTCGGGACACGACGCTATTCAAGGTTCGATATTGATATAGTACAAATAGAGTATTCCCCTTGCTCTGTATCTCAACTTATAATACTTTGTAGATGGGTCTGGATTGCGTGAGATTTGGATCGAATGGTTTGGCTTTGGTGAAGCCAGAAGACGGGGGTGGCATAGGACAAGTTGAGTTTCTGCCCGGGGATGCCGACGGGGATGATGACGATGATGACGACGACTATGATGACTATGATGATGTCGATGACGACGACGACGACGACGACGATGACTTACTTGATTATTAATTTTATATTTGCTGTATTTATTTTGTTTGTAATCAACTGTTGTTAATTTATTGCCGGGTGAATAATGAAGATCGTTGTTCTACTAAATTGGTATTTATTATCTTCTTGAAACATTTGGGGAGTGAAATCCGCAGCGATGCTCTAGATGCGCTCGGATCATAATTCGTATTGTTACTCGATAATTACTTCCTCTGCAACAGTTGGCGACCCACTGACACTCTCTGCAGTGATGCGTTTGTTTCAAATGTGGATTCAGTCCGCAAACTGCTGGTCCGATCATGAGTACATGTGATCCTATTTTCAGTGTGAATTAATTGAACCATTTCGCACAATAAATATGAACTATCGAGTGCTGAGTGCATTAGTACTACTTGTTTGCCTCTATTGTTCAATTGAATCAAATGGTGCGAACAGAAGTTAGTATTGTTACGAAAATAAAGTGTGTGACTTTCATTCGATATCTGTGTAATATGATACTCAAGGTAAAAAAACTATGTAATAGGGTTCCCTACATCGAGAGCCTTTCTCGTGTACAGAACCGTTTCTGTCACACGCAACTCTTGCACTTGTACAATGTCATTTTCCTGCTCTTGTTGCCAAAGTGTCTTTATACTTTTCACAAAAGCACAGAGAAATTGTAAGTACATTTTGTTCGATGAAAAGTTAACGATAGTAATTGTAGTATGTGCTTTTAGTTTGTGTAAACTTTACATATCAACGAAATGGCTTGAACATCGACGTTTCCCTGGGTTCCACCACTATAAAAGAACAGACAGTGACCGGTGAGTTTATACTATTTCGGAATATTACGCGTACTAAATCGGAAATAAGTTTGTGCCGATTTTTTTAGAATACAAAGCGTTCATGTTTTGCGTGTTTATTCCTGGCACTCTTTTCTCATCAAGCTGCATTAATATCGTGGAACTGAATCAATTTCCAAGATCAATCACAGCTTGTTTACGTTTGGACATCTATTCAAAGAAGCAACTGTGGCAAATAAATTATGACTGTGTGAGTATATCCACAGAATTACCAATGATAACTACTACTACAACAAGTGGGCCAATGGGGACCATGGCAATGGCTATGATGACAATGTCAAATATGGTAACTATGGCTCCTGCAACCATGGCACCAGCAACTATGGCAATGCAAGCTATGATGAATATGATGCCAAGCCCTACCATGATGCAAGCAACAACTGCAGGATCAGCACAAATGAATCCAAGTATAGAAACATTACTGAGAGAACAGATGAGTGTAACTCCAGAACCAATGAGAATTGAGTGACAATTTGGCTGCAACAAATGAAAATACAATAAAGGTTGTTTAAATAGGCTTTATTAAAAAAGTATGAATATTCAATCATCGTTTTCTCTCAAATTTCCACTTGTAAACCGGGGCACTCTCTTTTGAAGCTTTCTTCAACATTTGGGGCTTGGTGACCTTCTTATCCTTCAATGCTCTCTCCATCTCCAACTTTTGCTGAACAATAGTCAGCTGCTTCTCCCTATCCACTCTCCTTTGTAGTTGCTTATAGGCTCTCATTTTCTTTCTCTCAATAATTCTCAGATCTCGCTTTGAGATATCTGGCAATTTCATATCCTTTAGATTACTCAGCTTAGGCCTGTTGGTGCGCCTGGATATCAGATCAGGATGAGTGTCCAACTTCTTAGCCACATCAAAATCCCTTAGTTCACTGTTATCCTCCAAGAAAAAGATGTGCTGGTTTTCAGCTTCATTAGCAGCATCAATCATATGAAGCTGGCTTTGAAGTTTATTTATCTTCTTTGCCTCAATGTTCCTCTTGTACGCAACGTACTTCAGATCCTGTGTTTCCATCAACTGTATTTGCTCCGGTGTGTGCTTGCCTTCCTTGCTCTTTTCCCGATGCTTACCACCTTTTATTCTCGAGTTGATCATATGAAAGTAAAATTCATCAGGGTTCTTATTGAGCGCCTTCCTTCGCAGAAGCTTGAGTGTGTCCTGTTTCTCATGGAAGTTTTTTGCTCGAACGACATAATCTTTCTTCTTTTCCAAAAGACCCAAGTGCTGTCGTGACTCCGGCTGATGCCTCTCACGATGGGTCTTTTGTGAGGACTTCGCCGCCTTCTTCCACGACGACATTCTTCAGAATTTCGTTTAATTCGTTTACTTTATACAGGACCGTATACGTACTCGAGCAAAACACACCGCGTGACATACGGGAACATAACCTGATCGAGTTTCGCCAGTTTAAAATCGTGTATACCCTGCCATCTAACTGGCATGACCTGCGGCAAAGTCAGCTGCCCTCTCTTAAAGGGAACCATCCAGATGATCCCGATTGCGAAAGTGAAATTAAAGTATCAAAATAAGATATAACGATAGTTAACTAGAGCAAATGATACGACTAGAAAGTATGTACGAGTGGAATTAATTAGTTCTTTATAAAAATATGTATATTCTGAAAGTATCTTACATATCATAAGGATAAAATATATATATCTATCAATTTAAAACAGACGAGTCGATAAGCATATACTATTACTATTAACGGATGGGTACATATGACTTTAATAAGCTCATATTATAGTACGAGCTTATAACAATTAATATACACTGTCTATCTTAAATAAAACGTCTCAACAATACATAAGTATGATTTGTTAACTGTAACATTGCAAATAAATTAAGTAAGTGACGATGATTATCACTCGGTTTGCGTGGATTGGTGTGCCCTTGCTGGCAATGGAAGAATAGTATCACGCACTGACAGGGCACCTTGACTAAAGAATTGTCTTTCGGAAGATATTCCTTTTGAAGGCGTTATGTGTCTAATAGATCTCATTCTGGACAAAGGTTCTCGACCTTTAATCCTGCTATACCATCCTCGATGACGCTTTGCCAACGGACTTCTGGGTTCTATTTGCGAAGGAAGCACCAAGTCCATCGTCCTCGATGTCGAAGATGTGGCAGGGGATGCACTTTCCGAAGTATCTCTCGGACGTTTGCTAGGTCGATGCAAAATCGGTGAACCTAGCCTGCTTGATATCGTGTTCGAAGTTTCCACTGTTGAAGAAGCTATTAGCATCTCCTGTGAAAGTTCTTGCCTCGACACGGTTTTCGAAGTTGCAGTTCCTGTTAAATTCGCAGCGTTTAAACAGACTCGACAATAAGTGTTTATGCTTTTCTTTCCACTTACCGGAGAAATTGTTGATCACTGTTCTGACCGCATGTGCAACTGCTGAGAAAATTCCTCCCGAGTTCGAAGCTTCTACAATCTCAGATGTTTTTGTTTCCAATTGCGCCGAGGAACTTACTACACTCGCGCTTGAATAACGTTTGTAATTCGAGACGCTGCGCCTACAATCGACAGATGTAGTTGAACTTGCAACGGATTCGTGAGAATCGTTGTTTGAAATATTTGATATCGGCGGAGATGCGCCGCTCTGCTGAATGTTTCCCAATTGTTTTAAGCCTGAATCTATCAGCGGTACTAAGTCGGACGTAGATATTTGGGATTTGTTTTCCACTACGAGCATCATAAGCACTCGTGAAGTGCCAGATGGTTGTTGGTTGATGTTCACCTTGGCATATTCGGTATTACGATTTTCCTTTTCTTCACTGTTCCTTGTCTCTTGACAAACTTTGACATCCTCTATGCTCTGATAGGATTCCTTGGTCTCAGACATCGTGTCACGAGCTTCGTAAAACTCCTCGCTTTCTGTGGCGTTAAAGGGTATTGGACTAGGGGCTACCGATCGATCCTGATCGAACTGATCAGAGAAACGGACTCTCTTTATTGAGTCCGATCGTTTTTCTAATTTCGTGCTCAGAGGCTCTAAGTTTGAACGTGAATGTAGTGGAATTGATCCCTCGATGCCAGTCAATTCCATATCCTCGACATCATGATTATCGGTGGCATTTTCTTCCAATTGTTCAGTACTTCCCTCTGTCTTGTTAGGATTTTTTGTTATATCAAATTTGTTACTTTGTATTAACGATGCCGTTCGGAATGGTGTGTTAGTCGAATTCGAACCATTAGTCGAGAAACTAATAAAATTACTATTGGAATCTTTCGTATCGGAATTGCCGGCGCGACTCTGGCACTTTGTCGAGCCGGCAGAATTGGTTTTTGGTGTCTTCAATGAAAAGTTTGGCACATTCGGCGTCTTAAAGTCGAAGCTCGTCTTCTGGCCGACGATCATTGGGGTGCTCGTTTGTCTGTACAATACTGGTGGCGAAGTTAAACTAACAATTGCCTGATTATTCTCTCTGAGAATCGAAGATGTCTTTGATTTTTTGAGCTCTGATATTGACGGCGGTGTTTCCAATTGGGGCGTCGGATCGCTAACCAGACAATGACGCTGTTGGGCTTGATACCATTTACACGCACCTTCAGGATTTACAATAAAGGAAATGACTTCGATTTTTTAACGCGCCTGGCACTGAAAGACCGTTTACATTCATGTGGCATGCAAAGTTTCTCACCGAAAGAGTGCAAATCGTTGCTGTGCTTGAAAAGTTGTCCGCATAGACAGCAATACAGTGGTAGATGATTGAATACTATATGACAACGCAGATCTTCATCCTCAGTACTTCGCAATGGCCACTTTTTCGACCAACAAAGCGGACAGTTGGCGTGACGATTCGAATGCTTCTTCTGATCGTGCCGCTTTCGACACTCAACACAACAAAATACCTTCTTGCACGTGTGACAATATTTACTCGTCTGTTGGACAGAAAATTGCACGAATAAATATTCCGAGATTTTAAGTAATTTTACATAGATTCACTTAATACGTTCTCCGGCGATACCTCAGATAACGACATGTTTCGGGAAGGTCGCAGGGGTGAGTGTTTACTAACTTCGAATAGCGTCAGCAATACATCGAATGTATGACGTACCAACATATGGTTATGACTTTTCTTCAATTTAGGAGACAGTCACTAATTTACAATTTATAAATACAATTATTTTGTTGTGCGTCTCATAATAAATAAGAGAAGAAAGTTCGCAGAGTCTATGATGAGTTTTACACATTTTTATTCAAGTTTATCATACTGTATGTACAAAATTTCATAATTCTTTATTGTGATTCTTTTGATTCTTCTTCCTTTTTTTGTTTTGCTTGCGCCTTAAACTCTGCAATTGACATGGAACTCAGATTGTCAATAACCACACTGACATCAGACTTCCTCACATCAGTATCCCTGTTTCCCAATAATGAAAGTGCTTCTTCGTATGGTGGCGCGATAGGAGTTTGTACCGGCTCGTGGTATTTGTATTCTTTTCCTCCATGCTGTAAAAATATGTAATTTATACGTTTTGTATATAATTATCTACATATTGCAAAGCAATTCACTTACATCCAAACTGTAGCATGTATCAGAATCCATTTGTGTTAAATCCCCACAAACAATGAATGGTACAATTGTTCTATTCACACCCTTAAGCTCACGTAGGTCATAGGGTTGATGAGTTAATAAAGGATTTAACATATGTGGCTCATAGCCATCAGGTGGAGAATAATCTTTGCAGACTACAAATGCTTCAATACTTGAGTTACGTGAACTACTGGGCTTTGTACAGTAGACATAGGGGAAGAATATCTTTAACTGGCTGTACAATAAAGATATGTCCTTTGCTCGAAATATTTTTGCTACAAATGTTCCCCCAGGTCGCAATATATGAGTAGTTATATTCAGAGCAGCCAGCAACAATTGTGACTGAATATAGATGTCCATATCATGAAGGCCAGTAACTGCAAATTATTAGGTACAATGAAATTGGCATTTTTCATTGATTCATCACAGAAAATAAAGATGATAAGAACCATCAGGTGCTCCATCGCAAACTACAAGATCCGCTTGCTCATTATCAAAATGGGAAATGATCTGTTTTGCAGTATTTATATTGGTGATATCCCCTTGAATCTGTATGACTCCTTCCAAAGGTGCCATGGCTTGCAGATCAACAGCTACTATTTTTGGTTTTGCAACATCTGTTGAGCCATTCTCCAGGGCTTTCTTGTAATTTTCACTGTAGTAAAGCATCATGAATTGTTAGAGTGTTAGGAAAGTTTTGTCTTTATCGAAAACAAGTGATGTTTCTTCAAAAGATGAACGAACATACTTCAATCTCCGCGATAGAACTTGGCTCCAACTTCCTGGCGCGGCACAAAGGTCGACTGCCTTGTTCACGCCTGCAATAATACGACGTATTGAAAGAGACAATTTAGAAAATACAAAACAATGTCATGTTTTCAATAATAAAGCAATATTCCACTGTACGTGCCATCCAAAATGCAACATTCGGTGTCGATTTGGAGCAACTTGAAAGCACTCCTTGCTCTCCATCCTTCTTCCTTCGCTCTTCGATAATATATGTCACGCTTATCTTTCGATGTTTTACCCATTATTATTCACTTCGGTTGTCACAGCTTTTGTTTACGATTCACGATCAACATGTTCCACCGGAATAAGGAGGTTAATGAAAGAATAACTGATGTGAAGTGAGGAGTTATGGAAGTGTTAACATACATCGGCAAACTTCAGTTCTCTTTTAGTGGCGGCACAAGTTCAAAAAATTCAGTGCCAGTTCTAGCAAGGACCTTGGCTTTTCTTTAACTTACTTTGAACTAAGTTGATGATCTACTTTCACATACTATATCACGGGTTTAGAAAGCAATTGAGAAGGGTGCATAGGGAAATTCAAATCGCATTATTAGAGCGAGGTCAGTAGGAGATTTCTGCTGATAAAATATTTATTAATAACATGTAGCACTACTCAGCAGGAACTCGACTACATTGCAGCCTCAGTGTTTATGTGTTCTAACTGTTCTAACATTATTTATTAAGTAGTCAAACTTGGACTCGAACAAATAAATTGTGAGAAGTAGTTCGATGCCCATATCTGCAGGTGGAACACGCACGCCAGGGAGCGTGACAGCTTGTTTTTGTACAAGTTGCTGTTCATTATCGCCGAGAATATCAGAGTGGCAATGGTATTTAGCGCAGATAAATTGAAAACTAGCAGACTGGCGACAGGCAAATAGTCAGAGAGATAAATCGAATAATATCACAGCATATTTATCAGATCGGCCGAGAGATCCGTTCGGTGTGCTAATTTATACTCGGCTATATCTTGTCGTCTGTGAAAACAATGCATCGACTACTCGGATGTGCAAGATTGGTAGTTCAAGCTGCTCGACATCCAGTTAATGCCACTAATCAGACGACAATGCGACTGCAATTATGGAAGACGTATCGTTTTACGACCAGGATAGTCTCCGCAAGCTTTTCCCGCCGCTGTAAACAAGAAGACAATGACTAGCTCACACGTGGAGCATTCCTTCAAATGATTATGAGTAAAGCTACTGAATACATTGACTGTCGGGTTTATCGGGTTTTGTAGACAGAAATAGTTAGTCTAAAAGCATGGCTGACTGTACAGGATAATAAAGTCAACTGTAATTACTTCGACAGCTCAGTGTGACCATGTGATCTTGGTTGGGAATCTGACACTATCTCGTTGATACCCTTACGCTCGAGCGATTCATTGAGCAGCAATGTATCGGTCCACTCTTACTCACTTGTATTATTCCAGAAAAATGGAAGATTGGCGCGGAGGGAAGATTAGTTTACACGTGTCGTAACAGCTACGACTCCACCGATTTCGCAACAAGTCGGTAATAGAGTCTTTGTAAGGAACTTCGCGAGGGGCTTTGCCGTTTCACAACGCATAATAAGTCGCCGATAAAAAACTGCCAATCGTAGCTACATTAAATTTTCTCAATAACAATCTCCCTTGTTTACTATCACTGTCAAGTATCCTGCTATCTGCGTAGGCCCACTGTTTAAAGAACTGACAAACAAAGTAAGTTCTCGCCGAAAGAGAGACGAATTATTGACGGTGAAATTTAGCCCTGGTGCATCTTTTTATGGAGCATTGACAAAATCAGAGGAATCGTGCCTCGGAAGACGTGGAGGTCCTCGATGCAGCCCTGACACTGTTCTCTCTAGGAAGTCGCGCTGTAGAATTCATAATGCCAATTGGCATTGCTCAACGAAGTAGATCGCAAGAGTATGATAGTATAAAAAACCTTTGGCATTCTGTTAATAAAGCGTCAATTCTTTGAATAATACTGCTTGACATTTTATAAACATCGATTCTTTCAAATAGCTGAAACAGGTTTCGAGGTGCAATTAATCAGTTTATTTGCGTTCGACAGAGAAGCACCGTTAACAAATTGCAAATGATAAGAATACTATTGCAGGCGCTCCCATTTTTACTTTATGGCGCAGTAAGTATCTACCGGGTAATTCGAATCACTCAATCATACAGCAATGAAGCTATCCTTCGCCTTTAACCAGCGCAATGTCACGACATGTCTAGCAAACGACGCTAGCAAATTCGACGGCGAATCGCTCGAGTGTTGCTGTGTTCATACATCCAACGTCATAGTTCCGGCTGGTACGTCAAACCATTTACTATCTAACTGTGGATTGCGATTGCCCGTACGTAGGAGATTGCATAAAATGTTCGTAAGTGATATAACTTTTATGAAACCGATTGCATCTTCTTCGAGGGAGTTTTTCGTAAATAAGTGCGATATCTAATCCCAGCCGGCGATGGTCTATTTCCTGAATACGTATTGATAAAACAATACTTCTTTTTATCGAAATCGATGGAGCTCGATTGTAAAATTGAAGTAGCACGCTTTCTGGACTCTCGAGAGTTGACTTTTTACCTTGAGTATTACTTTTCTCAAAGTCTATTTCCATTGGAAAAACCAAATTTTCTGCTATCTGAGATAGCAGGTTACATGCGACGTGTGGTCATTCTTGCGGTTTTAAAAGGTGAATTTACTCGGTTATCAACGACTGCTCGTCGGCTGTTCACTTCGTGTTCAAAGCATGCAGTTGCCATATCTTCGGGCTGCTGTTATACATAGAATGAACTGTTTCTTTTTAACTCAGTTGTTGGGAATCTTCAGTTAAGCCTCTTATCTGTGATCTCAAGAATCCTCCTGGAAGAATCCGGATTACAATGTTCTCGGCTGTAAACTTTAGCGAGGTCTTCCTTTCGAAATCTATGAATAGTCGATGGAGGAATGCAGAATGATACGTGGTATCATCGGGCACGAATATCTTATTGGGGCATAATCCTGCTCCTCTTATCGGAATTAAGCATTGGCTACTAATTTTAGAGATACCCAAAGAAACAGAAATCGGCTATGTGACCGGCCGTAGTAGGTCAGCCACTCAAGTGATATCGATAATGTTTGCGATCAGACCTCCCTGCTACTTTCTGGCTAAGAGACTGTATCTACTGATTAAATATGTGCACACAAGTCTCTTTGGTGCACATAGTCTGGCGAGTTGTACGGATTCTTATTTCCATGGCTTCTCCAGCAGGTAATTGAACGCTCTTGATCAGACACGGCGTGATCTCCTTTGTTATCTAGTTGTAGTTCAATAAGATCGAAGGATTCTCTGTCGAAACGATTAGGAACACAATTCTAAGATTCAAGTGGAGTACGAATGATTATTTATATCCAATAAATTTGATGAACTATGGGATATTTGGCCTTTAAAAAGCGTAGATAAAGTTATGGGGAGATAACGAATTAAACGGAATTGCATGTGCTCGAGTCGGCGGTTGAGCGCCTACTGATGGCGTTTGCCATTCCTGAAAGTTGTCGGGGCAAGGTATTCAAGCAGCTGTAGACTGGTTATCGGCGAAAGAAAGCCAGGATCGCGCCTGCGTGCCACTCTAACTCGTTGATTTTACTTCGAACTTGGTTACTCCGATTCCGAATCTTGCCGCGGCGGCACGTGTACGAGCAGAGCACGATTTTCGAACACCCACACTTTGCCTCCAAGCGAACAGCAAGAGCAATATCGGCCGATCGACTGGTTCGATTCTCGTGCTATCTTCGAATTTTTATAGATCGACTCCTGGAACACTGTGTTCTAAATATTCGAGATTTTCCAGACCACAGTCACTGGTTGTAGTGATTTTGGACAACTGTTCCTCGTCTCATTGTCTACTTTCGTGTACTGGGAAAACAGTCTTCTCCCGGTGGTTTCAACTTTATCACTGTGATTGTGCTTGTGACACAAAATTCGTTCTGCTATTTGATAGGAAGAGAGGCAGAGAAAGAGATTGCTCACATCAATTATTAATTGACCATTTTCGTGCGGGTGAGTTTATCTTCTGGATATGTTTAATAGTTACGTGATTTCGGAGCGCTATCAATTTTTGATCAGGCATTAACTATAACGAATTGTTGTTCATCATTAATACTTATTCGTGTTTCGACTTATGGAAGTATTAAGGTGTAAAGTTGATGTAATAGGGAACTAATTGTAAACGAATTCGAAGATATTTTCGTCCGTCATTAGCTATTTTTAACTTAAGGCCTGTGAGTGAGGTCGTGGTCCCCTGGCTGTTTAGGAATGCTTGGCTCCTCTCATATAATTGTTCCGGCAGTCACGTTTCGATTGAGTAAGCCTCTTGATCATTAAGATTCAGTGCACACGGACAATCCAAAACCTCGTGTCCTCTTCCTTGACAGAAATTCGAGTCAAGACTGGCAGACCTTGGCCCTTAATTGGCAGTGTTTTCGAACGTCTCGTCAGATGTGGCTTCTTCCACGCGTTAGTTCAGCGAGCCGTCATTATTCCCATTCCTTTGAAAGTGGCGCAAGTGCAAATAGCTCGCCTTAGCTACATCCACCTTATCAACTTGCCATTGTAAGTGATCCATTTCGCAGCGCCGTCTGAATGGTCGTTGTATATGGTTCAGTAGAAATTCAAGAGATTACGGGAGAGTAGAAAGGCAGTGGCGGATAATATACGGTAAAAGGAAATTTTTTCTCCGATTGTCCGTTCCAGATAAGCTCCATGGCTTTTCATTTCGCGCAAGAGCGTGAAATTGTCAATCATTATTAGATTGGGAAACCAATAATACAGTTTTGCAGCTGCGTTATGTCCTTGATAACAGAGCGGCGAGCATAACTGATATTGTTGGTAGAAAGAAGTATGAGAATTCTCTAGTAGAAGCATGTACTCGCACCAGAATTGAACTATGGATGCTGTCAGAGACAAAATATTATCCTCCCATTAGCCACGTGTATTCTGTTTGAATCTACCGAGATACGAAATTGCGGTAATACGCGTCTATTATCGAAGAGAATTGATTGACGTATAATCTTTCCTGGGATTGGATGCGCCATTAATTCTCATTCATTAATTTCCGACTTGTAAGTCTTGGATCCGGGCATTAAGACGAAATTATATTCCAGTCTTGACGATCGCTTATTATCTTTGCATATATAATTGAGACTTGAGACTAGCACTTGAGTAAACCAGCGCCCCGTGGGCAAAGCTTCCTCTCGAAATTATCAGAACGCGCGAGGTTTTGAGGAACGCGTGCTGTAGAGGCGCACTGCCTGTGTTTGCCTCCCCGATGCTTGCTGGATAAGCAAAATCTGCAATTGTAATCAATGCTTCACGCTGTTCTTTTCATTAACAGTTTCCCGAAGAAGGTCAATCGCCGTAGTCGACCGACTTTACGGCAAGCAAGACTCTGACCAGGCAGCCAGAAAAAATAGTCGAAGAAAAGGTGTTCATTAAGATTGTAGAGCAAGATGAATGGAACTTGATTACCACGAGGGAACGCGATATCACTTGCCTTATCTGAAGAGACAAGTGGAAGGAAGAAATATCGTATAAATCGATATCGAAGTAAATTGATCGGGTTAGTCTGACAAATCAGTGTCGGTCAGTTAGTCGAAGCCCCTGGAAGAAAGAAGTTTCTCGAAGCCAGTGAGTAGCACTCCGATTGCTTCGTTGAGAAGAAACAAGGGCCAGTAACAGAAGCGCCTCCACAGAGCTAAAGAGAAACCAGATATCTTCTTTTTTTGGCCACGTCATCCTTGAGAGAAAAAGTGTTCCTGTTCGCCTAGGTCGTGGTCGACTTGAGGCGCATTACCCCAAACTCTCTGCGACGCTGAAGCACGGCCAAACCAAACTCATCTGATGCGACGCTGATACGTCGCAGATAATAATTAATCACGGTGCGTAGTGCCACGTAATAGTATACTTTTATCGTGAGAAGGTAGTGGGTGTTCTTGCGACGTAGGTCATTGTTCCGGCGCTCTATAAAGAAAGCGAAATCTTTGGGAATACATTAACCCATGACGAAGAGAAACACGAATTAATCTAGTGTTGCGTTACCACTTCTTTTATTGAACTAGACAAGATTTCATTAGATGGAAAGAAACTTGTACTTTCCCTAAATATAGTAGAATATTGGCTGAATCACTCCAGTTAAAATTCAGATATCTGAAGACCCTTTGGGGACTCTGTTTATAGGCAGATTTTCCTGCGGAAGTAGATACCAGAGACGGGTCGAGAAAAGTTCTGCGAAACGTAGTCTGCCGACTGACTGTGGCTGAGATTGGCTCAAAAAGGAGAAGCGTGAGTGAGCAGTGTGTCGGCGCGCGAGAAGGTCATACGGAGTAGACTGAGGCTGGCGAGAGAGTCATCACTTTTAAGCAAGGGAGAAAGAGACCGGTAGATTTGCACCGTGGGGCAGAACGGATTTAGCAGGCGCACGTGATCCATTCTGGTCCCGCTTAGGCCTCTTCACACAGAAGGAAAAAGGCCGGGCATAGATCCAGGAAAATAAGGGACAACATCCCTTTTGTTTTTGAAAGAGTAGTGTGACAAAATTGGCTTTCAAGATGGAAAAGGAATCCCTTGAGCGACGAGTGAGCGATGTTTTTGACACGGAATCCATCCTGAAGCGATCCCGATGGCGAAACCTTGCGGCCTTCTGGATCCTCGGACTCTGTAACAATTATGGCTACGTCGTAATGCTGAGCGCAGCGCATGACATCCTCAACAGTAAATTCACCAACCACGTAAGCAAACACGGTTTATCTCCTCTAAAGTGTCTTAAAGTCTGCACCGCCACCGCATCTTTCTTATCTTACATCGATGCATGGAATTCTGTGGCTGCGTACACCGGAGGAAAGTTTCGGGGGGATCTTTGGTGTAAAGATTTCGGTTCGAATCAGAGATATGAAGCTGTTCTAGCGAGCGAAACGATACGCGTGTATTTTTAGGCCGTGGCAGTCTTGATTTTATGATGAGTCCATGCAGCACTGCGTACAACCACATGTTCTCTGGAAGCCTTGGTGTTGCTTGTAGAAGTGGAGGCGTTTTTATCGCTTCTCTCCTCCGGTGAAACTAGCGTGACGCGAATGTTGTGGGTCAACGCGCGCTTTCATGACGCCAATTCATCGAGTGAAGATTCTGTCCTTTTGTCATTCAGCCGTCTCGATTGATACGCGTCCTCTTCAATTAGTTAGAATGAAGCCGCAATGTCCTCTTTGGAAGAATTGAGTCGGGCACTCGGTCATTTGAGTTAGAAATTTTGTCATATAGTCTTGACGCAATGGTCAAATTGATTTCTTTGCTGAGAAGTCTATACTTTTTTCGAGTGCCTCCAAACGCACAAGAACCAACGCGATTGATTGGCAAAATCTGGTCTGCGATTTCAATCGACACACAAACACTTGTATGGAACACTAATCAGGCACTCTTGTGATACAACGTAACATAAAAATAGATTGATTAGATTTTTATAGATATTGATGATTGTTTTATGCTTCGGAAGCATAAAGGCGAACCCGACAACTTCTATAGCATTAAGCTGTTGTTGCCCGCTAGAATTTCATCCGGTAGTAATTAAGTTTGCAATCTGATCACACTGGATTTCCGCAATGGGACTCATGACGTTTCAGAGGATTAGTGATATAATCACAAGATTTAATGACGATGCACTTAATGATCTTCCCATTATCGCCGCTACAGAATGCGGTAAATTGTGATACGTGTCTGATGTGTATCAGAATGTGTGTGGATCGCAACTATGTTTGTTACATAATTCCGTCGGGATAATCAATCACCTTCGATAATTGCTTGTGTAAGGCGAAGTCGATAAAAATAGTAATCGCTTTTTCGTGGCAAAGATGAAAGAGCGGTGGCGGATTATAGAAGGCTTTGAAAAGTTATTAATATTCGTACTGCGCAAATCCTCTTAGACAAATTCCTCATAATTTTAGGATGCTGTCACGGAATCCCCGGATTCCACACCAGTTAATATGACTGGTATTCGGTCATGTAATACACTGTCGACTGGCGCTATACTTTTGGCGGACATTTTGCCTGCGTTGGCTATAAAAATTACTGCGCCTTTCCTGCCCTTCGTAGTGCAGTGAGTATCTCAGAGTTTTAAAATGTTTTTTTAGCATTTGTATTGTGATTTCTGTTCTCCAAAATGGAGAATACACCAAGTGGTTACTGAAGCCACAGAGAGGAGATACAGTATTGAATATCGTATGATCGATGCCCTCCGTAAATTTCCACATTTATTATTGAGCATTCGGGAATAGTAGTAGAAGAATCGTTAACACAGAGAGACTTCAGAATTTATGGCCGAATTTTACAATAATGTACTTGTCCCGTAAATCTAGATCAATGAGAAAACCGGTTCTCGCATTATTCATTATTTTATGAGATCAGTAAATTAGAAGAGTCTAAAATACTAAAAATCTTTTTGTCATTTATTTTACGTCATATTTCACATAACCATTCTTTCATTGGTCACGAAAGCCGCACACGGCGTTTAGGGGCACATCTTCGGAGCCGCGTAAGTCTCACCGCGACTTGCCGTCCACGAGAGAAACGCTAATCGACTAATCGACTCGTTAATTACAGTGCTCGACTGGCTACCTGTGTGTTATTTTCCGCTGCAGGATTCCTCATGGTGTCGTTGAGCACTACTGAATGGCTCGCCCTTATGGGCGTCGTGGTAACTTCACTCTCCTCTGGTTTGGGAGAAGTTACGCTGCTCAGTTACAGCCACCTGTATCCCAAGTAAGCATCCACTATTTTTCCTTTGCTTTCTTCCCTTCTACGTGTCGCGCACATGGCTACTTTTATCAAAAAATATAAGAGCGGACGTGAAAATCTGGCATTTCTCGACTAAGACGTAACATGTCTTTTTTTACATCGAGATTAAGCATGCCTTCTGAGTCACTGACTCACTCGAGCAGAATTTCCACCCGTTAAACGTAGAACTCCGGTTGCCATCAAAATTTCACAGCAATGGTGCTGATGCTTGTTTAGTTTGGCGCGCTTTGAAGAGGTCAATAAGTGCATACACGTATCTGAGAATGAAAATACGAGTCAGTCTCTGTTGATGCAGGTATATTTCCAGCGTCGCGTAAACCGCATATTGACATTTAGACAGTTGTTCCAGAAAAGTAGCGATAAGATAATCGGCCACCGGCGACTTGGCCTTCCAACTTTAAAGTAGGAAAATGAGTAGGGAAGCGTCACGTAGAACGCTGGTACTGAAAAATAAATAAGGCACAGTGAACTCTCGTAACCGGCACGAGGTATGTCCGAACTTATGTGTCATAATCGTTGTACGCCTAAGATTTGCATACGTTACTAACCGTAAACTCTCAATAGACCGTTGCAAATCTGACTGAGGATGTGCGCGAAATTTGTTGACGCGCATATTAGTTTCAATGTAATTGGACAAATTTGATTGATGATTGATCGTTTTCGCAGACAAGTGATCTCAACATGGTCGTCGGGCACGGGTGGCGCCGGTATAATTGGCGCTGTGTCGTATGCCGCCTTGACAATGGTCCTGAGCAATGAAGCGACATTGTTAGTGATGTTAGTAGTGCCAGTGATCGAGGCGATCACATTCTGGATGTTGTTGGTGCATCCACCACAAGCAACTATCCCGGTCACCAAAAATGGCATCGAGAGTCAAGAGAAAATCATTGAAGTGCCAAGGAAGAGCTTCAAGGAGAAGCTCAATATGGTTCCGCGCCTGATGAAGTACATGATTCCTCTTGGACTCGTCTATCTCTTCGAATATTTCATTAACCAAGGATTGGTAATGCCTTCTGTTTCTTATGCTTTGCAGCTTCCATTTGCTTGGGCAACAGCTGATTTAATTGCGCTAGGTTTTACACTTTATTGAAACCTTTGAATTATAACTGTTGATTAAACTTGTTCGATTGATCTCCTTTTTAGTACGAATTAATCGAATACGATGGTATCTGGCTGTCACACGCGGAACAGTATCGCTGGCTGCAAGTGGATTACCAAATTGGCGTATTCATTTCACGCTCTTCCGTCAATTTAATCACGATCAACAAAATCTGGATTATGGCTGTTCTACAGGTAATGATTCTATTAGTTGGAATTTGGCCAGCGGTTTCTACAGACTCACGGTTGAAACCACAGTATATAAATACGGTGATAGTGGATATCAAATAATTTATACAATTATTACGATTTCAGTTCGCCAATGTGATAATCTTGCTCTTTGAAACCCTTTATTACTATATCCCGAATATCTGGGTAGTCTTTGTTATCGTTCTTTGGGAGGGCCTGCTGGGTGGCGGAGCGTATGTCAACACATTCTACCGCATGTCCACCGAGGTAAAAACGCAAATATTAGCTGTACTCATTCGTGAATGGCGGGAGCGAGAAATGATATGCGAAAATATTGCCTGTTCGCAGATACCGAGAGCTGACCGGAAAATTTCCTTGGGAATCGCGACGATGGCTGACTCGATTGGCATTGCTCTTGCCGGATGGCTTGCGATGCCCGTTCACAACGCGATCTGTAAATTACCTCAACCAGTTCGACTGGGTAGTTAAGACTCCTAGTTTAAGGAACTTTCTTTCACTCGACTGTTTCGAATGGAAGAAGTTGTGTTATTTATTTTGAAACGACGTTTCTACACGAAGCGATGCTTGCATGTAAGAATTGTCCGCTTACATACGAGTATTTGCTGATTGCATTTTCACCTTTATGAGCCGATACTAATCACGAGCAGATCATTAGTGAGTTCTTCGTCGGACAGTTGCTTGAAGTATGACATCGAATTACGACGAAATCAAGGAGAAGGTTCCTAATTGAGATTCGCGATGGTTTTCACTGCGAATATGTGAGATTTATTTAATGCAAATGTTGAGGGAAGTAGGAACAGCATCTTACATCCATCTAGGATTTGGTATGATTGGCTCGAAAGTCAACAGTATTAGCAACGCAATGCTGATCATTACTTTTCGTATCTGTTAGATTTCATCCAGGAAAATCGCAAGTGTTTTTCCTAAACAAATTATCGTACGCAAATTTCCATAAGACTAGTGCACTGTGATTACATACTTCTTATTCTAAACCGTCGGAGCTCAAGATCTCAACCGACGAGCCGAGGACTGTTCTAGCCTAAAGATAGCCTACAAGAACTGCGTTTTACACAATGTTTTTTTTGTTACCCAGACATTGTACAAATTACAGTGTATGCGATGTGTTTTTATAAAAATGACATCCAAGTAGTTGATCGAGGAGTTATCACTGCAAACGTGTTTATAGCTGGCAGACTTGGCTGATCTCCAGCATGCCGAAAAAAGTTCTTCTTATCAAAATAGCTCGCCTCTTCCTGATCCACTACGAGTATGTGACATAGTTGTAATACTGTTTCCTGCGTTTACCGAAGTGTAAATAGATGTATGCAATATTATATATTGTTCAGTACACCATATAGTATATTCCTCGTTGTCGAACAGGAGCTGCTCCTCACTTTGTGCGTGAGTACTTGGTCTCTGAGAACGAAGATAAACTATTCCAATGTACAGCAGTCGTTTTGATTAACTCCAAATAAACCGAGAAAAACACTTTCCTCAAAGAATCTAATTATAGAAATATAAAGCCGACACGGGTTTCGGGGGGATCACATTTTCGAGCAGTTAGGAACTATGTATTTAGAAGCCGTGCCTTGTGCGCATATTCTGCCTGCGCAACTGCAGTCGCAATCAACATATTCATTTTTTTCTGCTAAACAAATACGATTTTCTTCCTTGAGAATTTGTGCTTGGAAAATTCAGTGTCGATTTTGACATTAGAATCAAGGGAGCTACTGTTAGCTATCGAACGTATAGTGGAAAGATATGACCTTAAAACTAATTACGAGTAATTTTGATTCGCTTTCAGAGGTTTGTTAGGCGCATCGTTCCAGTATAAGTTTACCCGACTCCTCATATTCTTGACGCGATAGCCACATCTGTTGGAATGATCCCAGAGAGCTCAAGATCGACCCACCAATCCAAGCACCGAATCGCCGCTCGCTCGGGCTGTTCGCGCTAATTATCTTCAGTCTCATACTCTGCAAATCGCATCCCATTACAAATAACTCACTTTTTAGATAAGTCAATCTAATCTTACCGGCGGTGTCTTGCTGGCCAAGTCCCTGTTCAGCCTCTCGCTGAAGCCTTGTAAACAGGAGTTCCCGCCTGTTACTACGACACTGCCATATAGGCTCTGAAAAAGCATCCATTTATTGCCCGATAATCATCTTAATTGATTTATCTTGTAAGCAATAAACTTACAGGCCTGATATCCATATCGCACATTCCAACACTAGTTGTCACAAGTGGTCCAATTCCAAGTATGCTTGCTCCGACTCCTTTCACATTACTAGGATCAAAAAGGGCCTCTGGAATCATTAGTCTCACAGATCCATACTCATCGTTATAGCCAGTTGGGAATTCATAGCGTTTCATAGGTAGAGTATTAGCAATATCCTCATCGTATGGACTATCCGATACTTGAAGACAATTCATCTGGAAGTCCTGAAGTAACTCCCGGACCATGTAGCTCACCCAAGAGGCAGTAGGTTGCGGTCCTGGTTTCCTGGTCCAGCGCGGTGTGTCTCTTTCCCGCACCGAGTCTAAATCAACATTGGAAGATTTACGATCTATAATAATCACATTTCTCATATTGACTGTGTCTATCTATTTGTTCTTCAGTTAGAGTTACTGTTTGCAGCATGAATTTGCACCAGCAAAGGTGTTAACAAAGAGAGTGAAATACCTTTGGTCGCTACCAAGGAAGCCGGTACTAATTCCACATCCTTTTCTTCGAAGAACTGCCTGCATTGCATTGTAATGAAGTCACCTCCCAACGGGCTTTTCACGATTCCTTGAGTAATGACGTAGCCATCGTGGACCGGGACAGCACTGGTATGTGTTGCACCACTGTCCACGATCATCGCAGTCGATCTTCCATTAGCATACGCGGCTAACACTGCATTCTTGCAAATATACATAGCTGGCACGCTAAACTTTTCAAACATCAGCTCGAGTAATTTTTCTCGCTTCAGTCTCGTATTCCATGGGCATTCGGTCAGTAGAATCGGATGGTGCTCGGAAAGGGCATGGAGACGCTGTTTGTAAGTGTACTCTGTCAAACGCTCGAACATATCCCAATCGTCGATCATCCCGTCCTTCATCAAGCTCACTATCTCCATGTCTAAAAGATTGCGCAGAAAGCCATAATCAGGCACGGGTAATAATTCAATCAATATCAATCGATATGACAGATAAGGTAAAAGTCGGTTTTAGGGGGTGGGGGTTACTCCAATAAAAGACGACGCGCTACCCCACACAGTTCAGTGTGGGCAGTCCTTCGAGAAGGCACGTGACAATAATATTATTCGTCGAGACTGGGAGTAAATATGGAATTATGATAGTTATGAATAGCGTACCATTTTTACGAACTTGAATAGATGTGACGTCGATATTGTAGTGTTTTCGAGGGGGTGTATTGCAGTCCGGCGGCGCTTCGGCGGGGTCCTCCCACACCCCGAAGCTCGTCGGGATTTCAGCTTTCGGCGAGTCCTCGCCGCCATATCCAACCCGTAGGCTCTGGTGTCCGACGTCGAAGATGATAGCACCAACCTCGTCTGCTCGAGATAGAAAAATGGCGCGATTAAATCGGGAAGATTCGAGAGTATTGCCTCGAAAATCGAGGAGCACCCTTGACTTACCTCCGCCGTAGACACCACCGCTCATAGTATCTGTGGAAAGCGTGCTTCAAGCGCATGCTCCGGGACTCCATTCTACCCTTACACCCACGCGCACCCCTTTCGCCCCCGTCCATTGCGCGCCAGGATCTCTCTCTCCTCTTTGCATCCGACACGGGGAGTGCCAGACGAATACATTTGCAAGACCTGCTCTCTATGCGCTGACGTGTTCCCGCCGACTCGAGTGCTAGCTGAATTGTTAGTCGATCGATTTTAACGGCACCCCTCGGGCCTTCCAGTGTACTCGTAGTGCAATTCAAATGCCATCGGCTGGCAAGGTTCACTGAACTTTGAAAAAGTACGAGAGTCCGCCACCGGCGAATTGGAGATTGAGAATTCCTGTTTATTTTGATGGGGGATTTTGGAAGGGTGAGGTCCTTGCAAAAGTAATCAAGGCAGAAGTACTTCCAATATGGAATCAGTGTCATATATTTTACAAAGTAAATAGAATATAAACAATCTAAAGTCATCTAAAACACAATAGTACGAATTTCGTGGTAAATCATTTGATATATTATAAAGTAGACGATTTATCAACAGTGCGACATCCCTTTCCTCGTTCCCTCGCTCTCTCCCGCTCCCAGGAATTTATCCCCTCTCGCATTTGCCGTCGTCGCGCGACTAACTCGACATATTCGAAATAACGAGCACAATCCGAATTCGATCGCACGTTGCCCTGCGAACGATCGTTCGACCATCTTTTACAATGAACTGATTCGATGAGAACACATAGACTCGGAGGGTGCGTTTCGTAAAGACTGTCGAATACTTTGCTGCTTTTTTATTTTCTTCTTTATTATATCGTTGGGTCCGTCGATCGTTAATGGACGAGTTTGGATATATGGAGAACATCATCTTCGTCGTTCCACTTACAGCCTGGGTGTTTGTCAAGTGCGCCTTGGGTAATACGTACAGTTAGTATTGGTAACATAGACACCTTACAGACAATACTTTTCGATTTATCTTTAAACACTATGACATCTCTCTACGAAGGTCTCAGTCTCTCGAAGTTTGGAAGGACACCGATGACAACGATGAGAAGAGCATGCTCTCTAGTCTGTACTTTATTTATATATACGTATAACACATTCTCTCGTGAATGCGTCGAAGGATCTTGTCGCGACCCTCGGGGATACAGTAGACGTGTAGCGATATTCGAGACATTCTGAGCAGTGGTGAGCAATCGGTGAAACCAATAGGTCGAAATAATCTAGTATCTTTGGAAGACCAAGGAAACTTGTAAGAAGTAGCGTATTGCTCGCTGGGATATGCACTCGGTGTGTAATGAGACCATCTACCTTAATTCGGGTGTAACGTAGTCTTAACAGTAGGACATGATCAGGTAGTTTATTAATTACTTTCGTAGTTCAAGTCTCCTGCAATGATTCGTCGATGATCATCAATTTGTTGAGAAACGCTTGTCAGCAAGAATATTCGATAGAGTCATCGATAGAGTTGCCGCAAGGGAGTAGACGGCGTCCGGTTATACCCAGAAAGATGGGAGTGAAAAGAGATTGGCAGTACACGTAGTCGCTGAGCAAATCTACCTCATTCTTGATTCGCCAACATCACTGAGACAATGAGTGGCGGAAGAATTTCTGCTTAGCTTGTATAACACCTAGAAACGAAATTGCGGCTTCTTCTCCCAGGTGGGATGAACCGAGTTGCGTAGTGCCGCTATCATATCGCAGCGGTCACAGTCGTGGCGTGGCAGTTTGTCGAACACATCGTCGAATCCTCAGTATTTTATGCAGCCGTGTGTGCTTGTGTGTGTGGGTGTGTGTGTGTGTGTGTGTGTGTGCGCACGCAAGTGTTTACGTGTATAGGAATACCTTAAAAGAATACGTTTGACGCGAGTTGGAAGGACATAGGCCAGGAATACGTACAAGAGATAGATTGGCCGGGCAGTGGCGCGCTGCCTGGCCAGATTAACGAAAGACGGACCGCAGCTTACATCGAGATAGTTATCTTAGCTCAGGGGTTTCTTCTGTTCATTAGTTGTTGGGCGCAATGGAAGTGTCGTCCGGTTCTTTCTGTACCTACGTATTTACACCGCGATCACGAAGTCACGGACGTTTCGTTGGCTGGTGTGGCCGCGATCGAGGTCGCACTCGGCTTCGCTTAGCTCAACCGCGTCGGAGAAGCCCCAGGGGGGTGGCAGCTTGGGGACGAACAGGTTTCCTGATCCGTCACGCTCCTGGTCCCGATTGGCACAGGAATTGCTCGACTGGTACTTGGAATTGCCAAGCCCGGTGTTTGGCCCGTAGTTGGGACGGGTCTCCTCGCCGGTATGACGCGCCAACTGTAACATCCTTTGAAGGATCGCCAAGTTTATTTCCAGCCATCGTCCCGCCATCTGCCTAGGATCACTTGATAGCAGAGGTTTATAGTACTTTTACTTACTTGGGTCGTCCCCGTCCAGAAAACGATTTTCTCTCACAAATCGGTGAGGGTTCTGTAGACGTGCTAGATTCTGGTCCATGGTACAGGACGTCTAGAAAGAAAGAAGCCATTTCCTCTACATATAGAGTGAAGATGCTACGTCGGAGGACGACAATGCGCTTCGGACTTGAGATTGAGACTGAGACTTATATATGTCAGGAGAATTAGTGGGTCCGCGCTCAGTGCATTCTAATAGTACGCAGGCAGACAAGGACTTCGGGTCAAGGGCTTTCGTGAAGTTGCAGTGCGTCTTACGAGCAGAGAAGTATGCCCTTCCTGCCCTCTTTCCCTACTTACGACACCAAACGTGCGAAAGAAAGAGCTTGGGGGAAATAAGAGGGTCCGGAAGAGCCTTGCTAAGATCAGATCGACATTCTAAAGCGAAAAACCCTTGGAGGCGAAAAACTAGGGAGTCAGAGACAGTGAGGAATGAGCGATAGGATGAAGAAGAGTTCATACTGTGGACACGCGGGTGGTGCGAATCGCCGAGGTGATTGGAGCACTCGATTCGCCTGCTGGTCCCGACTTCTGTGTCGCTGTCCGAACCCAGGGTGTCGTATTCCTCCGACTCGGATTTGCCCTGACTGACCTTGTGCGTTTTGTGCAACGGCGCAGAGGACGAACGGCCTCCGCGCACCTTAGTGTACCGGTTGCAATCCGACTGCAATCAGACGGAATTGGTTCGATGAAATTGGCACGTCGCACGAGGAACGAGGACCCGCTACACCGATCTCTCGTTCACGGATCTCGCCGTTATTCGCAATAAGAGAGGCCTTCGTGCCAGCTAGAGCAGTGACTCTAGATCAGAGCCATCGAGGATAGACAGACACACAGTGAAAAGAGTGAAAGGGAGAGAGCCGCTTCTATAAATGAACGATATCATTTTCACGGGGGTAGGGCCACTTGCTTCTCCTCAACGCACCACAAAGAGACACACATAATGCGAAGAATCATCAGTTGACAATGGAAGATTGAATGGCGCTGATCTAGTCACGATCTCACTACTGAGCCAGAGAGTCAGAGAGTCTCCGCTACTACAGCGAACAACGGCAGGCTGCTCCTGACGAGCCGACCGCCCTCGTGGCAAGTGTATGTAGTTTACAGTCTACAGCTAGTCGGACTATAGCGAAAGAGTTGGCGAGAGATGTGTATGGTGGCGGATATACGTAAGTTTTTCTGTTTGGTTTGCGTCGGTGTTGCGATTCCTCGATGGACTTGTTCAGGACAGATGCGAAACGAAGCAAGGTGGGACCAGCAGTCGCAATGATCATAGTTTCTCTATTATGTGATGCACATCCGTTACTACTTGTCCAGCGCGCTTGTTCTACTCGCACTTTCTAAGGATCTCGAATACCACCTCGTAATCGCGTTATCGGCCGCGCGAAATCGCGCTCTTTACTTCGATCGGGTAAAAAAATAGCAAAATAAAGGGTCGTCGAGATGGATGGTCGTTCACCAGTTCGAAGCAAGGTGGAGTGATGCGCGCGCAAGAGAAATGTAGTGTGTGCGGCAACGCGCGTAGAGCTGACCCGATGCAACATGCTTAAGCACCGAATCTCAAGCTTTTCACGGTGATCACTCCTTTCAAATTCTTTTGGCCGATCATTCATTGCGTGTGAGGGGGAGCAGTGCGTCGAAGCATAGGAACACTTGACAAGATCGCAGTTAAAGAGCGTATATACTAATTTCTCGCGGCATTCCGCTATTTGTCTACACGAGTCTTTCTAGTCAGGAACAAATGGTACTGCACATACGTTATTTAATCTTTCCGCGTTTATTGGCGAAATCGTATCGGTGCTTGGGGAAAAGACTGGGCATGCGATGTGCATAGTGTATTAAGTTGAGGTGGACGTCCGGACGCTTGGTGAGGATGCATGGGTGGTGAGTGAGAAAAGCGGTAGTGGTAGCTACCAGGAAGTTGGACGATACCTCTCGTAATTGCAGAGTGTCCGCTGCGGAGAGTCGTGGGTCATGGTAAACGAAGGTTTGAAGTGGTGCCGCGGAATTGCATCGGCTATCTCCGCCCGGGGGTACGCTTTCTTCTAGTTGGAAAGTTGCATAGGGGTAAATGTCTTCCGAATACTCTGCAAGAAACATTCACTGTGTTTAGAGCCCTAGATTTTCCCTATGCCTAAAGGCAAGTTCAATTCCATTTACCTGGAATCTTTTCTAATGTGGCCATTTCGTGGATGGGAGATCGGAGGGGTTTGCGAACGGTCGCGTAATACTGTTCGCGTTGCTCCATATTCTGTTTATTGTCCAATGCGGCCGCTGCTTGTGCATCGTGGAGACTGCCCATGTCTCCCATAAAGGGACCTGAAAAGAAATTTTAAAATTTCATCGATTTCCACGTAACACCCTACTTTCGAGGAGGCTATTGAAAGAATGCACTTACGTTTTCTGAAGCAGTAAAAGACGGCGCCAGCCGCGGCGATAACTGCAAACGAGCTCAGCACCAGAGGAATAATCAGCTTTAAATCCGAGTATACAGAAGTATGTGAGGGTATGTAATGATCGATCTCCACTGCAGGTATTGAAGTACTTGTGTGTGGTTGTAGAGTCGTTATTCGGCGCTCAGCGACCGAAGAACCCGCGTTATTATGAGCTCTTATCCGAATGTCATAGGTAGTTCCAGAGTGCAGCTCACTTAAAGTGTAAGTCTTCTGTACCTGTTGAAAACATTCCACGATTGATTATTTTAATAGAAAGACGTGTAGACTTCCATTGATTTAGCCAAGATCTAAGTGCCTCTCTTACTTCAATATTGTTTGACACGAGTGTCCATATTTCTTCTCCACTCCTTCTGTATTCCAATTCGAAGTAGGTGATGGGACAGCCGCCGTCATTCCACATACTTAAGTGAAGTGTAATCCACGAGACATTCACAGTGATGAACTTATCGCCGTCACTTGGAGGTTCTTTGGGTTTGGAGCCCTTGGTAGTCTCTTTGACGATCTCACTGGGCGAGCCCATACCGATCCTGTTGTACGCTGTCAGGTACATTTGGTAATCGTTCCCACACCAAAGTCGCGATAACTCGAAGCTATTGGTATTGTGAGATATTCTGATCTCCTCCCATTCGCCCGACTCTCGTTTGTAATGTAAGATATATCCTCTGATTGGTGCACCACCGGCATCGCCATTCTTCCATTGAACGTTGATCGAATTACTGGTGGGACTAGTAGCGCGTAATAGAGGCGCTGCTGGTGGAACTGAAAGGACATCGATGCAATTAGACTTTGTTAACGGATACAACGGCATTCCAGGCGCGAAAGGGTATTGTGTACATACCTTGTACAGTGAGCCGATGCGTGATTTGACCAGAGCCATAGCGATTCTCGACATGGCAAGTATAGTTGCCGCTGTCCTCTCTGTGGAGGTCTAGAATTTGCAAAGAACCTCCGGGCAGGAGGGAGACCCTCGTGGTAGACTTGACAACCTGCCCCCATTGCTTCCACGTGACGGATGGCTCTGGCTTGCCGACACTTTGACACGGTAGAGTGACGTCCTGCTTCCACGGCACCACGAATTCCGTGCCAAACGAGTATATAGCTGCTTTCACTGAAACAGCACAGACAGAAGTCCAGTGAATAGGGGCGAACCGCTTCCCCCCAGCCTCCACTTTAAGTACATTACCAAGCATTCATACCTGGAGAGTTTGTAACTTATCAGGAATCGTATTCATCGACTCACCTTCATTCGTGGGTGATATCGTGATGGGGGGAGTTTGCGGCCCCTCGCCGACGGAAGTTACTGCGGCGATACTGAACTCGTACTGATTCCTTTTGTGCAAGCCGTCCACTTGATAGCTGGTGTGATGAGCCGGTAGCGACCTCCGGTACCACTTTCCCTCGCTGCCCATTCCTCGAATATGCACGCTGTACGAAGTGATGTTGCCATTGCTTCTCTGCGGCGGTTGCCACGAGACGATAATTGAGACCGGAGAGCTGACCACCGCTTTCACACCGGCTGGAACTTCCGGCAGGTCTTCCTCGGTGACACAATAGACAGGCGCCGATGCGACACCGTCGCCCGCCCTAGTTGAGGCCAGCACTTGCACAGAATAGTTCGTGTATTTTTCCAAGCCGTGGATCCCCACGGTCAAGGCGCTGGTGATCTTAGTTTCCGATTTGGTCGAGTCCGTCATCGTGTCCATGTTCTCCCATATGACCTTGTATTCTTTCAGGATCCCGTTTAAGCTGGACTCCGGCGGAGCCTCCCAGGAGACTTGGAGTGATTGCGAAGAGAGTGCCGTACATCTCACGTCCTCGGGCGGCGCGCTAGGTACTGCGACACGTATCCCTCTTGTCAGAAATAAATTGCAACCCTCCCCCTTCCATTGATTGACGTATTGGCATTTCTTAAAATTGTGCGACTTTCACTCCGACAGTGATTGAAGTTAGCCCGATGCGTATGCACTAACAGCCATGTCGACATTCTAATATAATCTAATGTATGCGATTTAAGGGGATGCGTCGCGTATGTTTTTACCCGTCAGTCGGAGGCGCGCAAAGTAGTGCAAAGTTTAACCTGTTTGCATTCGTGGTTCCGAGATTAAAGGGGAGTTATTTGCAAGCAGATCAGTTCCAGGAGGCGACGGCCGCTCGCCCCCTCCTGAATTTATTATTTACCCGGAACTCAAGCGGATCTGCGATGCTTGGCATTCATAGTGGAATTCGTGATAGGCTGCAACGCCAGCCTCCTGTCGGAATTATTCCTTTCATGAATTTTTGAATAGCTCTGAATCTTAATAAAAATTGCTCTGCCTCTGAATGATCACTTTCCCCAGCTTTCTCTCTCTCATCGGACTCGTTTGCAAGATTGTTACCAAGTTGAGTTCAGGCCAACTTTAACGGGAGATTGCGTATCACGTTTAAGGAGGTTTACATTGTCACAGCGCACTACGACCCGCTTATTTGCGAATAAATATTGCTTTTGTCTTTCACGAGCTTTACTTGGTTCTGTGTTTGCCGCGAACGTCTGAATCCAAAAAGGATATGCTTGGATATAATCTTACCGTCTTCCAACGTTGTAGCAACAACCTCTGGTGTCATGGGTCCTTGTCCGAGTGCATTGTAAGCTTGTACCACCACGCTGTACCTTGTGAACTTCTTCAAATTCGTTAATTGGTACTGGCGCCCTGGCATGGAAGTTCTCGCCAGACCAAGCGCAACACTGGCAGTCGAGATTCGTCGTTCGACCGTTCTATACTCATATTGGCTGGTTGCCAGGCTAAAAGCCAAATGAAATACTTAATCGTCATGGTTGGCATTCATTCGCAGTTCGATGAGAATTTTGCCATGAAACAAATCGCGCGTTTATTAAATCCATCGCGTTGCCGATGAAGGATTACCGCGGGAGTAGTATTAAAAATGTCACGGTTATTGCGGATCGTCCAATAGCCATACTTTTTCTTGTGAACAAACAAGGGATGGTGTAGCAGATCGCTAGAGTGGCAGAAGCTTTTGTAAAATCGACCCTATTCTTGTAAGGAGTACGAACGGATTCCGTATTTCGGGGGCATGCGAGGATCGCATTGGGAAACATATTTGATACTATCGAGGCAGCATCGTTAAGACGTGCCGCCGATGCGGATCGTTACCGATGTTCCTTATAGCCGACGTGATAACCGAGTATCTCGCCGTTCCATAAATCATGATCAGGTGGATCCCAGGTGACGTTAAACTCGGTCGAGCTGACAGGATCTACCTTGAGATTTCTCGGCGGCCCACCTGGTTTTTCTCCTTCTGTCGTCGTTTCCAGGATCTGAAACGAGTCAGTGCGACACACGCTATCGAAGATACTAGCAATTAACGTAGGCGCCTTCTTCCATTCTCTCTGTGTGTTCACATCGTTCGTGAAATATTGCAGAAGGGATTACAGGTCTCTGATTGCATGCGAGAGACAAAGTTGGAGCTTTGAATAACGGCTGGTGCGCAGTAAGAAGGAATTAAGCTCGAAACGTCGAATCTGCACACCTGGGTGTATAGTTTGCACGAGGGATTTAAGACCATTGCTCACCCACTGGCAAAACTAGACAACTCAACTCCGCCTCTGCCAGTGTGTGTGCAATAATCTTAAAGATTCTTCCCAGTGAGAAGAGACCAAGAGTACTTTCTCCTCTTGTTCTTTATACAGAGTGGCTTCGTCTTACACTTACATCGCTAGGTTGACTGCGACCAAGTTCATTCTCCGCGTAGATTCTGAATTGATAGGTGACTGCTGGACGCAATCCACTCACACGACCATGAGCTCGGGTACCCGGCACCGTTGTGTGAAATGTATGATCATGCCACACCTCTGCGAGTCATAGTAATTCTCATTTTAGGCACAGGGCTTGTCTCCTGATTGACTAAATGCATATACAAAAAGGGAATACCTATAATTGGAGAATACTTGCCGGTGTCGGTCTTATACTCGATGATGTATTGTGTGATTGGACTATTGCCGTCTTGGCTGGTGGTCCAGCCGATGTTAATGTAACGGCTGCCCTTCTCGATGACGTGAAGATCGCGCGGGAAATCCGGGGGCTCTGCGGCGTATATGACACCAGATTATTTTCATCGTATCTAGCATCGATGACGTTGAAAGCGTTCGCCCGAGACATATTTCACTTGGGGGGACGAGGCGTTATCAGGCCGCAGGCTGCAGCCGCTTGGTCCAGAATCTCCGATGAGAGTGCGTTTGCGCGTTCGCACATTAAATTAAACGGATACCTCGCCGGGCGCTCCCCCGCATTACGATAATTACGCGCAACGCGTCGCGCCGTTATATGGAAATACCAAGGCTTCGACCGAGGCATTATCAAAATGGTCTCGGCCTGGCGATTTCATGGAGAGTACCGATAATAATATCACAACATTATCCTGCAATCGTGAGATAAAAGGCAGCTCTTTCACGGATGCGTCTACTATTCCCGAGTCCTGTATACTTCCACTCCCACCCCTACGAAGTTCTCGACTCCTATCGCGTCCTACATCACCCGGGATTCTAATTCGCTGGAACTCGGAAGTTTTAAGATTTTCGAGATATCGACTTCACTACTTACCTTGGATGTAAAGGTGGATCGTCATCTCATCAGGTCCGTAATCATTGGAAGCGATGCAGAAGTATCTACCGCTGTCTTCCCGGCTGGTGCTGATAAAGCTGAGAGTGCTGATAGTGCCATCAGTCGTGTTCTCTTCCTTCACGGTGTAACGGTAATCAGAGAGCTTTGAGTCTACCGGTGACCCCGCTTTTTTCCAGAGAATCTTTAAGGGCTGATCACCCTTCGCCTCGCAGCGCAGTGATGCATTCGAGCCGAGTCTAGCGGTTTGGTTGCGATATTTCTCCACGAAGCGCGCGGGCACTACACGTCACATAACGCAATTCCAAATTAGCTCGGGATGTCTCGATGAATGATTGCGTGTGATTAGTGGAGTGGAGGTATTAGTCATACCGTTGACAGTGAGATAGACAACTTTGCTCAAGCCGGCGCCGATGCCATTGACAGCCTCGCAGAGGTAGAAGCCTTCGTGGTCCTCCTGAACCCTTCCGAATACCAAAGATCCATTCGAATGTATCCTTACGTCTTGGGTATGCTCGTGGCTAGCAATATCGTGATAATTGCCGGGCTTCTTGCCGCTGGCTCTCCGCCACGTGACGGCAGGTGGCGGAAATCCATCGGCATGGCAGTGCAGCATCAATCTGGGCACTCCCTCGGAAGCACGAACGTCTTGCGGCTCCATCACCCATCGGGGTGGCACTGTTTCGTAATATGCCCTGGGTTAATTGCTGCACCCTCTGCTCCCCGCGCGATATCGCACCGCGAGGGTGTCTGAAACCCTGCGACTCTCCCGTTCAGCCACTGGAGCTTTCTACCTTTTATTGCACACTCGGCCCGTAATCATTATTCTTTTTCTCTAATGGGCGCCGTTAGAGCGCAGCTATTATCCAGGCGCGAAAGTTGCGAAAGCATTATCGTCCTGCATTCAGGCCTGAAGGGGAGTGCACTCTTCCGGAGGACTTGCAATTGTTTCGGACACCATCGCTCGCGTTGTCGTCGGTCTACGCTAATTGCGCCGAGGCAAGAGCGGAATTCTCGAAATTGGCCTACTGCAACTTCCTACTTCAGCGCAAAGTGAAACAGAAAGATAGGAGTTTTGACGGGCGCCTGCTAGAGAGAAAGGGGGTGTCGCATTTCACTCTGGAATATAGGCCGGGGGAGTCGAATCATCGATGACCATTATTGAAATCCGTATTGACAAGCTTATCGGCAGGCTGACCGCGCCCTTTCTCTCCAGAGCGCCGGACTGCAAATCGGGAATACCGTGGGCAGGAAAAGGAAGATTGGCGGACGGGATAGGCGTGAGAAAAAGTGCACCGGTGAGAAACGAATTGTGCTGAACGTGAGCGTGACAATTAGACTGCTGGTGGGATTTGGTTAAGTGAGTGATATGTGCGTAACACGGCGTACTGTGCGAAGTGCCGTAAGACACAGATTTATGCGGTGCGCTCTCTTCGATCCAAGAACAATACAGTGATTGTGCACTTGCATAAAAATGAAAAACAGGCTCCTCCATCTTATTCAAATATCCGCTCGACTATGTGCAATTGTGAGAGAACAACTGCATCGATTATTCGAAATTTCCACATGAAAAGCAATACATATTCTTCGCTCGAATATTTAGATGGAGCAGCCCGAGAAGGTGAAGGGATTCGTATTGTGAGATAGGGAAGAAGGGTGTTCGGGTGGTACGAAATAAAAAAGTGTCGCAGAGTTGAGGGTATGTGCCAAGTGATCTTTAATAGGTGCGAACAAAAGTGAGAACTCAAGTTTGTAAAATAAGTGTCGGTGCATATATATAGAGATATATATTTGCGTGTGCTGGTGAAGTGAACTTGAATAAAACTGCCGCTCCAAAGTGAAGCCGGCCGGTGGCAGGAGCCGGTTCAAGATGAAGCGTGGTGCTACGGCCAAGCCGAAGTTCGCAAAGTGGCTGGTGCCCTTTCATGCAAAGTCTTCCACCCTCGCGAGAGTACCACGATCACTATAGTTCGCTCGCGCAGCTTCTCTACTAGCGGAGCGCTGGTAAGAACCTGCTGTGCGGTCTTTGCCAGAGTCTGGCCGATGCCTTCGATAGAAACGATCGCGGTATCTCTCGATCGAATCGGAGAACTGGAACGGTGCGATTATACTGTAGGATGTGCCTGTGAAGTACAGATCTAAAGAAGGTACGGCAGTGTCGCTGGACTGATATATTCTAGATTATGCGGTGCTGAAGTGCGTTGGTGCGCCTGGCTGCTGCTGCTGCTGCTGCTGGCTGGGCTGTTGCTGCTGCATTTTACAAGAATCGCGACTCGCAAATTGCATCTAGAGCTGCGTCTTTCCCCGATAAATATATGTATGTACGTGTCAGAGCCGGATGTTCGCGAGAGCGCGCCGGGAATTACTGGTAGGTTCGATCAACGAGGAGGGGAAAAAAAACCGTCAAGACTTTTAATCTCTGAAAGTGATCTTGCTCCGGGGCTATCGAATATCTCTCCTCGGACTCCAGTGAGAACGCTTGTCGCGGCAGTCTCACCGGGAGATCTCGAGCTGTTTCTGAAAGCTTCGGAAGCTGGATTTAGATCCGCAGCCCTAGGTAGAATACTATCATTCGCATGCTACTTCTGACAGACGTCTTCTACGCAGGCTGCTGCTGCTGCTGCGGTGGCGGCGGCGGCGGCGGCGACTGCGCTTACGCTATTACACGTGAACTATTCAATAATAACGGCAAGATAACAAAGTGTGATGATACATGTACAAGAAACAGCGACAGCAATGGTGAACGTGACACGCAGATCGTGAGAGAGACAGAAAGAGAGATAGGTAAAGTGGTGCGCTGCGAGAAATCGAGTGCAAAGACGAACGAAAAAGTATACTATTGTATAGAATACATATACGTGAAAAGTGCGAGCGGAATTCTTAGTGCACGTGAGTACGAGGGCCTGGCCGATTTCGTCTACTTTACCACGAACGATCAATTCGGCCGTCCAGAAGACCTCGGCCACGGAATTGCGAGCGAGGCAAGTATAGTTGCCGGTGTGCGCGGCGCTCACGCGCTCGATAACTATCGTACTGGAATGGGCGTCAATGTTGGTTACACGGAGGCCAACGGGTGTCTGCGCGTATCTGGCCGGGCCTCCGAAGCCGGGCGAGCCCGCCCCGGCGATTGGCTCACCATCCTTGGACCAGGCGATCGTGAACGGCGGATCGCCCTTCTCGACCATGCAAGTTACTTGGGCGCGCACACCCTCCGAGAGGTCCTTGTTAAAGCTAAAGGGGGCTATCGTAGGTGGAACTGCACAAAAAAAAGATCAGTCTGTCAAACGACGTTAGGAGAGTCTCGTGTTCCGCTGCAATATCGGCCTGGAGGTAGCCCTGCAGCACCATTCTCCTCAAAGCCTAAGGGCTATCTGTCTGGATACCGAAGCCGATCTCCCTCCCGCTCCCCGATGACTTGCCTTCTCTAACGAGGCTCTCTCGGGTCACTCGCCTCTCCACCCGCGAACCGTCCGGACCTGTTTTCAATTGGAAGCATGTAAATTAGCCGACCGCACTCCCCGGGGTGCGATAGACTTCGGCCGCCGCGCTGGTCGACACTAGCCTCCCCATCGGGAGACGGTATCAGACCGGCAAAGTAACTGGGTAATCTTATCGGCGACGAAAGTAAACGAGGAAGCGTCCGACACGCCAAACCCTAGGAATCAATGTTCGATCCCTGAAAGAGCCAAGGAATAGTTGGCCGCTCCGTTCTAGAAGTTGCCACCACCCTCTCACGAATCCTCCCATTCAAGAGCCAGTCGAATGCATCAAGGGATTTACTAGTCTCTCGGATCACATGTATTATCTGTCACTCTAAGCGTTACTGACAAGCCGATGATGTACCGCGATAATATCAATCCTATCAAGCACGCTTCATGCGTCGTAACAATGGTGGCCAGAGTTAGCCAGATCAGCACGTCGCCAGTGTTCCCCTCAAGTGACGGAACATTAATAATGGCTATTTTGATTTCGGCCGACTTGGAATCTCTCTGCACACATTCCTCTCATTGTAGAAGCATGGTATATACCATCCGCTAGACTTTTGGTATTCGCTGCTCGATTCAGTTGTAGTCGGCAGTCGTTTTGGCTTCCAAATGAAGCTGTGCACACGGTTCTCCTCCCTCGTGTTTACGCAAATTGTCGTGCGGCGAGATATATATGCGAAAAAGGAGGATGAACTAGTGAGTGGTACGAGCAGGGCGGTTCACTTTTAGTATATCGTCGCGCGAAGGAAGCCAGACGTAATGCCACGGAACGACAGTAATAACGTGGCTCGTTGCCCTATGCGGTAGATATAGGTTGGGTGGTGGGGTTTCCAGGTTTCTAGTGGCCCGGGGGTGTTAGAACAGAACGTGCCGGTTGTTTGAGAATAATTGAGAAACCGTGGTCGGAGACTAGATAGCGCTACGTACGTACATATGTGAATAATGCGCAAAGACTTGCCTCGTAGACGCACACGTGTGTGCCGGTGTAGTTGTAAAGCACGCGCGAGTGCTGGCTGCCAAAAGTAGAGTCGTGTAATACACAATAGACTCGGAGGGAAGAAGGTAGGTAGAGGTCGTGAAACTGAGTTAAACGTTGGGCTTCGTGTAATCGCGTCTTCCCTGCGCCTTTAATTTTGCCTGCCTCCTCCATCGTCGTCAAAGGGCAGATGCCGTCTATATGTATGCTGGAAGAGAGAAGGCGCTAGCTCGAAATCTCTCCTCTGGCAAGCGGCCCTGCACATTCTACACATATTCTATCTCGGAGCCCCCCAATGCCAGGGTAAAAAATCACGCGATAATTTTCCATGACACTTCGTACAACCGTTAGTAGAAAAGCGGGAAAGAGAGAGGGAGAGAGGGAGAAAGAGGGAAAGACAAGGGATGCGCCGGAAGAGCGTAAGCGGAACTATGGCTGTTTTGGTTCCACGCTCGTCTGCGGAACACGTTGAAATCAGCCGCAGGCTCGTATCTCGTACACACTACGTTCGGTATGTGCAGTAGCAGCCGGCAGGTCGCAATGCCTTCGCTCGTCGAGCGCAACTTTCGTCCATTCGCTCGTGCTGATTTGTTCGTCGAGAAGGGGGACGCTTTTAATGCTCGCTAGCCTGTGGCTGCCTGGCGTCGGAAAAGCAGGAAGAATACGGGAAAATGGTGAAACCACCGCATGCCGGCCGGCTGGCTGCGGGAAGAGCGAGTGAAAAGAGGCGGAATCCTCGCCCGAGGGATGAAGAGTGTCAACGATTGATCTTGCACGCTTTATACGCTGCTACGAGCCGTTCGAGAGGTCCTGCCGTCACGATTAATATCAACGACGGCATTTCCCAGCATTTCTCTGCTGCCGCTCACTCGATGCGCGCCCGGCAATTGGCGAAGGATAGCGCACGATAGTGTGCGATCGAGCGAAACTCGAACAAAAGCGCCTACCCTGCCCGCTCCGATATCTCACATAATACTTTAATCTTCGACGACTACGACTCGTCGCCCGCGCGATTTGCGTATCCCGAGGGAGAGATCCACTGCACAGAGTGTGTTGAGTTTGTTATTGTGTCTCGATGTGTCTCATGTCGAATGCCCGTGAAAGTGGAGAGAACAAAAGAAAGGAGGTTCGAATCGTTGATGATGAGAACTGTGTTGGATGACAGTGTAGTAGCTTTATTAGAGTTCATAGTTGAGCTATGATGGGATTAGGCTACTCTGTATCGCTCAGCACGCTTGTTATACTGTATTCGGATCTTGTATGCTTGTCTTCTCGGGTGGAGAAAAATGGAGGGTTGTGTCTTGGATGAAAGAAGTATTGGGCGAATCGAACGGGGGGAATCAGAGTGATGTTGAAAGATAGACCGGTATCGGTTGGGCTCAGAAAGAGATAGGTAGAGCTGGTTTTCTCGCGTTTACCGCGTACCATGGACCAAGAGGGATGCCGTGCGTGAAGTTTTCGCGGCATCGTTGATCGCAACGCACGTATAGTTGCCATTATGAGCGGTGGACGCGCTTTGTATCCTCAGGGCAAGATCGAATTCCCCAATAGGGTGAGTGCTGGCTTCCCTAGGCTTGAGTGGCCTTCCATCCTTCAGCCAGCTCATCTTGAGGGGTAAGTCGCCTTCGCTGACCAAACAGGTCACGTGGACCCTTGCGCCTGCTTGGATATTGGCGGGAAAGCTAAACGGATCGATTTTAGGCGGTACTGCAAATTACAGGAAGGCACCAGATTTTACATCGTCACCTGCCGCTCCTCTGGAAATCAGTCATCGGACTTCAAGCCCGAGAGTCTCGAGCTCTCCCTCGTCCCAATTAGTCTCACGAATATATATTCACGAAGACACTGTTGTATTTCGACAAGGTCGGGACTTTTAGCGGACAATTTAGACTCGGTTTCCCTCTTGACTCTCGGCTTGAATTGCGATGTAGAAAATAGGGTGGGATTGGCTGTAGAGTTGCCTGGATGCATCTCGAGGTATGTGCTGACGGCACATTTTATATACTCTACCTGTGCGCTCGGCTCAACGCGATTGCTGCATAAAAATCGTCGATCTGAAATCGTTATTAATCCCAGAGAAGTCTCGCAGTCTTGCGGAGTAAACTACAACTGCATATGATCATTTCGCTTTAGTGATCGCCGGCTCTATACAAGGATCAACAATAACTCGCTCTGCTCGCGCTGGAACAACGACGTCCATTGTACCGCGGAACAATTGAGCTGGCCGCATTGTTTGCCCGCTGCTATTAAAACAAGTGCGGCTGGTAATTAATGCACTCGTGGCTGATTAAATTATGAAATGCCAATATTGAAAAAGACTTCCATAAGCCGTGGAATTAACGAGGTGCATGTCAGGGAAACGGGGGCATAACACGCCACCCACAACAAATACTGTTATACATAGAATAACAACTTCAAATAATCCCGTCGAAAACACGAAGCCATAAATCTCGGTGAACGGTCTGTGAAATAAAAGAAAGATGTTGTACGATAAATGTCAAAAAACTAGAGAAACAAGGAGTGCGTTTGTGCAGCAGCTGCTTCTATATTCCAGGATGCCGGCGATGTAGACAGACCGGGATGACGTAATACCTCGGCAAATGATTTCCTCCGAGAAGTCGACGCAAAGTCACCGCGATTGCCGGGATGCTGTCGCGCCGCAGGACAGAAAATCCCGATACAGAGCGCGCGTCACTCGAAGGCAGGATACTTCTGGGACGCCGTTATTCCAATTTAAGCAGTCGAAATCACTGCGTCGCGGCGGCGGCGGCGTTCCGTAGGAGTGAAAACCAACAGAACTCGCAGTGATGCGAGAGAAAGAGAGAGAGAGAGTTAGGGTGATAGGAAAGAAAAAGAGAAGAGGGGAAATAAGAACGAGAAAACTTTACCTTTGACTTCAATGTGGACCGTCTGAGAGTCAGAGCGACCCTGGTTGTTCTTAGCAGTGCAGGTGTAAGCACCACGATCGGTACTACTGTCGACACGGTGCAGCACCAGGGTACCATTCGGCGAGACCTCCTGTCGCCGACTTGTTGGCAGTACTTTCCCGTCTGCATCAAGAAAGCAGTGGTGAGGGAGAGGCGGGACGAAGGGAGCTGACAATTTTTCGCACGAAAAGATTCCACGCGCGCTTGAGGAATTGAATGCCACGGTAGAAGTATGTACCGGTATACCGCAGTCAATCGTCTTCCTCGTGCGGAGAGAATTTTGGCCCCCGAGACATTCCCGATATTCCACATCGGCGAGGGTGGTAGTGTGTCACGTCGTTAGGCGCGCATTAATCCGACGGGAATGCGGCGCGACTCGAGAATCGACTTAGCGAGATCGTCGAATCCGGAATTGCGGGAGCGATGAATTCCGAGCGGGAAATTTTCGCCTCGAAGTTATCGAGCGCGACGAGCTAGCGCTGATTTCAATTCGCTTTTAAGATCAGGCCGAAGTAACTCTGGCGAAAGTGTTAAAGGAGCGTCATTGTGCGCACGCCGTGAGGCAGGATCGCGCGGAAGGGCCGGCGCGGCGAGTTATAGTGCCGGGCGTTTGAAACTTTTGCCCGGAGTTCGGTGTTCATCATTACCAGAAGAAACTGGAAGTTCACGCTTGAGGGTAGCCGGTGTTCCGCTCGGAATAAAGCGACTCCTCCTCCCTCTTTCAAGGCTGCTGCAACACAGCATTGCTTCAGCCCTTTAGCTCGGCGCTGGATCGGTCGCTCTTAAAAAAGTTGGCGCAAAGCGCTCGACAACTCTCGGCCACGTAGCGGCCGGTACTTTCGGTTTCTCCGCGCGCAGTTTCCATCCGTCCTCCGCCTCCCCTTCTGCCTGTTCAAGGTGGCCGTGTTCCAGCTCGGTAACTTATGTACGCGGCTTTTATTCCGTCGCGAATAATTTTAATCTCTCTCTCTCAGCGGTTGCCTTAACAACCCTTGTCGAATGCGAGATGGGAGTGGTAGATGGGTGGTGGTGGAGGTTGGAGGTCGTGGGGCGGGGGCGAATCAAGCGGTCGCGAGCGAGCGAGCGAGCGAGCGCGCGATGCCTTCGAAAGGTCGGAGCACTCGGTTTTAAAGTCGAGCTCTCTACTACCGGGAAACACGAAGAGAACCCACTTGATGGTGCGCGGCTTCAGTTGCATCCGCTTTAAAGTCTATTTTTATTACCTTTGTCGAGAGCGTGCGCGATCACTGACCTTTCTCCCAGGTGATGCTGCTGATCGGGTAGCCGGCGACTGGACACTTGATGACAGTGGTCTCGCCGGCGATCGCAGCATACTTGCCCATTGGTCGTACGTGCGGAAAGCCGTAAATGTTGAGACGGGCTGCGTGATGAGCCTTCGCCACCCGGTTCGACGCCGAGCACCTGTACTCCCCGCCGTCCTCCACGTGTACCGCACTTATGTTCACGTGGGAGATTACGTCCCCGTGCACCGTCACATACTGCCCTATCATAAACCTGCGAAGCCGCAAAGTGACACGTATTCCCCTTGTCGCTCAGCGCATTATCGCTGATCACTTCCTCTGGCGGGAAGAGCGATAAAATTCCACCCAAAGGAACTCTTCGTGGCTTTATGGCGTCATTCATGGCAGCCGTGAATCGCGCTACTAAAATCTCGAGCCACCTACAGAGAGATTGTGCTCCGCTATCTCTGAATGCAGTTTCTTTGCGAGGCCAGATAATGATGGTGGTTACGTTTTTGAGAAAGAACGTTGTCGCGTGACAAATCTATCGGTGCAAGTGGAGCTAAAGTAAAAAGTTTAAAGCGAAGCCTGCTGATTGGTAATTTTCCTTCCAATTGCTCGAGAGAATCGGGAAGCCCTGCGGGGCCGAGTCGGTTCATGCCAGAGCCTGGCGTCATAACCGAAAGCCAGCCTGATTCCCCGTCGGTCGTAATAGCCGCAGGTTTAATAACCGCAAACGATTGTATACACAAGACCTATCGATTTCCCGCGAGCAACTACTACGCCCGCAGGCGAAACGTTATTACGCTTGAGTCTTCTACTTGGCAAGAGTGTCGTACCTGTCATTTTGAGGCAGAGGAAAGCCGTCCAAGCTCCAGGAGAAGTGTGGCGTTGGATTTCCCGTGGCTGTGCACTTCAAGGACACCGATGGCCCGGGCTGCATGGTTTGCTCGATAAATTTGTACAAGAGCTGCGGTGCTGCGTCTGGACAGTCCAAATTTTATCCTTCGTGCACATACATTTTTACATGTGACATATCGCGCCGAGCGAACGCTGGTCAAAAAAGCTTTGGAATTCGAAGGCACGCCAGAAGCGATGAGTTCGCAATTCTCCGATAAAACAATGTGGAATGGAATGCAGGGAATTCAGAGGATGGATTGTGGATCAGGTGTGCTGGCGCGGGAGGGAGAAACATGTGAGGGCATAGGTGGGTCAGTCGGTGAGATCCTGTAGAAATGATGCTGGCTGACCGCAAGGCCTGATGGGAGGTCGGGTATTATGCACGCAACATTTACATGACGAGCCCCCCCGGTACACCAGCAGAACTATCGATCTGCGGTTTGACGCCTGAACCGGAGTGCCGCCTAGTGAATTAACCCCAAATTATAGAGCCGACAATAACCTGAAGCGGGCGCTCGCGTTCGCGCTGGGCTCACCGGCCTGTTTGCTCACGGCCTGTAAATCAGAATGCCCCCTATTGCCCGCTGCCACGCCCCACTTTGCGCCATCGCGATTATTATACAAACCGCCGCAGCGGATCATTGTCCTTGCTCCGGCCGAATCGTTCGGTGAAAGCAACCCCTGGTCACTCTCTCTCTACACGCCACTCCAATGAGACTTTTATTGCGACAACCCCATCCAACATTCCCTCCCACAACATCTGCGGCAAATTGAAAAGCCGCTAGTTTGCACGCTACCCTCCCTTTGACGCGCCCTTACTCAATATTCTTCTCGTTTAAGTGCGAAAGAAGTGAAATGTAGTCCACGTCATATGTCTTGCTAATAACAGTCTCATTCCACTGGTGCTCGTTGTTTGGATTTCCAGAGTGTGCCCGCTCTTTTGATGAAACTTCAATTTTCCCTTTGGATAAGTAGTGAAAAGAGAATTGCCTGTTTCTGCCAGATGAATTCCGCACGCCTCATCAACAGACTGGATAACTCCGTAACGAGATATTTCTCGATATTTAGCCGGCAGTGATTGGGCTATGTGAAAGAGAACTGGGATTCGAATAAAAGGCGGGCATGTGGGAGGATGACGAGAATTGCGTGGAAAAAGGCTCTCTCGCAGCACAATTATCCGGCTCGCAAAGGCGAGTATTGTTCGCCGTAATAGAAAGGTTGCGATTGAATATTGATGGGTGTAACGCAATTTGCAACGAGCGCCCGTGCATGTACTACACTGGCTGCTTCTGCGATTATTGACCATTAAAAAAATGTACACGGTCTAATAATTCGCGAAGCGCTTCGTCAGGAATTCGGAAGCGCTTTTAACGAAATTTCGTAAACATTTCCAATTTCAGCGCGGCCCATACTCGTTCGTGCGACTATTCGACCGGAATTCGACGCTGAGCCTTTGACTCCAATTTTCCCTGCCCATATAAGCAGCCGCCTGCGAAACGGCTTTTGTTTAGCGTAACAAATTGAGGAACCCTTTTGTTCCGGTAACAATTCCCCGGTTATGTAAGCGTATTTTTGCTCCTTTCAGCGGCAATGGTTTACGATCGTTAGGGAAGTTTGTCCCTTTGATTCAGTCTTCCCCGCTGTGGATCACTCCGCTGTCCAATTATCCGCTACAAAGCCTGGCGATTGCACTGAGATTGTCAGCAACTTTTCAAGTTGCACCACTTAAATGCGTATATCTTTTTAAAGAAGTCGCTGCCAGGCTTAGTTATTGTTAAGCTCGGGCATCCGTGATAACAGGATTTAGTCGACCAGTTACGATAATTGTCCTCTCAGGGAAAAAAGGAAATCAATGCTCGCGCACCGCAAGAGAACAAGTCGCATTAACGAGGATGAATGACTTCAGCCATAAATATGAGTTTATTAAAAGTCTAATAAAATAAAGTGTATCCCAGCTAAGAAAAGGTATCGAATTTTCCAATCTTCTTTATTGAATAATGATTCTCGATATTTCATGCAAAGGTGAGAGCACTGCAATAAGAACAAAAGTCATTCTTTATTAGTGTCGTTCAGCCTGATTCCAAGTCGTATGTTTTCTTGAACAGATCCGCCACACAATAGACGACGTTCCGTCTTCCTCAATCAATTTCTGGGATGAGGCAGCTGAATTCCCGACTGCGAAATGGAATCACTTCATCTTCTGTGCTCCGCAAAAGTTAAATTCGTTTCGTCGGTCAGCCGGCTTACGACGATTTTGATTAATCGTCGAGGATCAACGCTGTGACTGGTATACCGTTAAAATATTGGTAGCACGATCGTCTTTGAGAAATATGGATGGATAGCCGGGATTACCGGGATTTTTCGGCCGGATCAAAAAATTCCCGTTTGGACACGTGGATCCCGCAAATGCGAGCGAGCGACAGGCTCATTTAGGCAGGGGACTATGTGACACGGACGCACCAAAACGTCGCATTCGTTTTCCAACTTTTAGGGCAAGCACTCATGCTACCATTCGTCTCTGGTGGCGTTTTCGTTCGGAATTACTTTTTTGCCGGCGAAATTTTCGAGTAGCACCCTTTTAACCGAGCTCAATCCCTTCGCCGCCCGAGAGCTCGTGACTAAGACAAATGGTATGTATTTATTTCACGGCACGCCAGTCAGTGGATTCCTCCTTTCTCCATTATGCATCGCCCTCGTTAAGCATTTCTTTCTCGTTCTCCTTCACTTGGCCGCTCACTCGTTCCATCCCTTTTCGTCGCAGGGACTTCTTTCGATTTCGCCATCGACTTCTTTCCCTCCCTGGCATTCGCCACCCTCTGTCTTCGTCCTCCTTCTGGACTCCTCCCCCAGTCTCATCGTGCGCTTGCCTTTTTCCCTTGAACTCTTACCTGTTCTGGTCTCGGCGACGGCGACTTCCCCCTCGGACCTTTTATTATCACACGGCCATGCTTCTCCCCCGCGCTCATTCTCCCGCAAGAAGTATCCGCGGCCCCGTCGCGACCAGTGTGAGAAAGAACCAAGTAATGAGAGAGAATTCGGCTTCATGCCTTGAAAGGATTTTCGCCGCTCGAGAGAAGCACGGCCGCGCGATGGACTTCGTTAGGGAGATAAGTCGAAAGCCCCGGTTTTCACTGGATGAGCATCGACTTTGCATAAATTTCAGCTTAAACTCTGAGTAATGGATTACACTGCGGGGAGTTGGCCCTGTAGACACTAAGGGGAACGAAGCAATCCGACAGTTCGTTCGGTCATTTTCGCCGAAGGCAGAGGCAATCCCATGATTGAATTTTAATGTAATCAGATCGAAGTTCGGCCTGAAAGTCAATGCAATAAAGCGGAAAGTCGTAAGCAAAGCTTATTGCCAATTACAAGCGTCCGTCGAGAGCAGCTTGTCGTAATAAGCGCTTTCATTGCATTCTGTCAAGCTCCACAGCGACCATCTGTAAAAATCGTATCGCCCGTAGAAAGCAGGGGGGTGCGCCGGGCGAAACTTTCGTAATAGAGTCTACCCGGGAGCAGTTAACGGTAGCTCGGTAATAGCTTCAATTCGGTCTTATTATTTTCCGGGACGAAATTCCATAGAAAGTCCGCAGCAAGTTTTACAAGCGAATTATAGAGGCTTAAGTACTCTAATCCTCTGGTAGTCGTGTTTGACGCGCCAACAGCATCTCCGTATTTTATGTCGCACGCAGGGTCGCACTTCGGCAACTTGCGCGATAAAAACTTTCCCTTGGCGTTGTAGTCGAACGGTGGGAGCAGCGTGTGGAACGGTCTCGAAATTTCGCCCCGGGAGTACCGGAACCGCCGGGGCTTTTTAATAACGCTCCAAGCCCCAATAAAAGCCCTCGATAATATCCGCGAGCGTTCGCTGGGCGCGGGCCGAAATTGAAATCTGTAATTTAAAAGGGGATTCGATCGACTTACCGCCCAGTCGCAATTCAGCAGTGGCCTGGACCATCTCGTAGTCATTCTTCGCGAAGCACTGGTACATCCCTTTGTCATCGCGCACGATCGATGATATGCGCAAGGTAGAACCGTCATTTCCCAGGATCTTGCTCCGACCGGAAGAGCCCTCTCTTACTGGAAGCCCGTCCTTCGTCCAGGAGATCACCGGTGCTGGTTGACCTGTCACCGAGCATTGGAACTCCGCATCTTTCCCTAAGTCCACCGTGACCTGCAACAGTTATCGATCCCTCGAAGATTAGTTGGCCCGTTTCGCCTTCATAAATGCCCCACTATATCTGCCTTCCAGCCGTGTGTGAGTATCTCTCGAATAAAATCTCGGCCGAGCTACGTGCCCCGAATAATCTTTCCGGGTGTCCAGCGATCGATAGCCCTGGAAATCACGCGACTTCTAATCGCCCGAAGAACGTTGTTGTGACCATTAGGGCATCTCCCTCGGCGGCAGCTCGTCAAAGCCGGTACATAGCATTCGCATTACGTCACACGTCGACGGAGCACGAGCGTCGTGTGTAATTGGATAAAACCAATATTACGCTACACGCCGTATTACAACCCAGATAGGTGTACAGAGACCGAGTCAGATATCGGATCTCAGCCTCGGCCTAAGACAGCTCGAGGCGAGAGATCCGATGTTTGCGAGAGCTTGAATACATTATCGGTCTTTTCATCAAATCAATCAGTCGACAATCAAGTTTGTGGAATTGCGGAACCCAAAGCTCCGTTAAACCGTCGGGGAATAGTGCGTATTAAATGGTATTCTGGAAGCCATAAGATCGATTCACATACCCTATCAGAGTTAGACAGTCTTAAGTAGAAAAGGCCTGTCACGTCCAGGCGGTTTCAGAGAAATTGCGAAGGTTTGGCTTACTATAGAATACCTTCGAGTCGAATATCCCCTGATGTTCCAACTCTCGCCTTTCGAAAACCCGACTACTATCAGACGCCACTATCCCCTACAAACCTTTTAAAATCCTGATTGATTCATTATCGGGTTGATTCATCTGCGTCTAGAGTGGCGCGCTAATACACTCATAAGGATTAGAGGATCATTTCGCCTCCTAACCAATACGCACGGTTCTCGCTGGACCTATTAAGGGTGTCTTGCATTTTGAACGGATGAGTACATCGTGGGATCATGGAAGCGTCCCTCTGCGAGCTATCAGTGCGGCGAGCTGATTGGTAATCGAGGAAATGCTTTGATCTGACTAGAACAGTCTTGTGCATCATTAAGGAGGCCTGCCTACTGCACCAGAAACGTCGGGGAGGGTGGGTGGTCGGCAAAGCCGCTCGATGAGGGTGCGCCGAGAGGCATATGTGCATGCACATACCATGCGGCCTCTCCACCGTACTACAAGCCTGCTCACCTCACCACCGTGCAGCCCTCCGTTCTCTCTCCTGAATTCTGAGGGCACTTTGACCGAGAAACCGCGCGGGAGCGGTTTCCGATGGTGCACGGCCGGTATTCCGATAAAATAAGAACGAGTCGCTCGCTCCCCGATGATCCCAGCAGCAGCCCCAATAAACGGAGCAGTAAGGAATTTCGATATAGGCCTGATTTAAATTCAAATTCCTTCTCCGGTTGCCGGAGAGCTAGCCAGCCGACTCGCGTCCAGTTGAATTACCTGTGCCACTCGGACTGCGTTCCATTTCTAGAGCAATAAAGCAGCGGTTGGCTGGCAGTCATTAAATATCGTTAAGATGATTGCGAGTTGCTCCCGCCGGTTGCCCGAGCGCTTTGTTCCTCGCAGCCTCCACGGGAAACTTTCTTTCAAAACGATGCCGTGGTCTTAAATATCCTTTGATATGGCATTCAGCTGAGGGAAAATGAGGAATAAGGCGCGGGAGGGCGCGTAGGATGCTCCCCGCGAAGGCGAGTGAAAGAGGAGCTTCATGAAAAAAGGAGAAGCAGCCGAAGGCGTCGACGGCCGACGACGAGCCGGTTTCTTTGTCGTCGGCGACGTCGTCGTCTTTATAATGCTTCTGGGTCCTGTCGCGCTGGATGTACGTGCACGTATAAGTGCATTATTGTGAGGCCAACGGCCGTCTATCCCCGACAGTGGAAGGACAATGGAGAGCCTCGCCACCGAACCCTTGTGTTTAATATCACCCTTCGAAAAGTGCTCGCCACGCGCTTTTCAAGTGCGCCAGCTTACGCTTAGAGTTATTACGAGCGTTCGCAGCGAAATTCTCGGCAAATGGACGGCCATAGCAGTGACCATGTGTAAACTTCCTGGCCAAGCGCCCTCTGCTGCGCATAGCGCGTTAGGGCGATAAAGTTTCGGACGTTCATTGGACTGTCGAAATTCTAGGGAATAAAGCTTGTTTGCGATACCACAGCTGTTTATAACCGGGTTGCGGAAAGAGTCCCAACGCACCGGAGCAACTATTGACTGGAACAATCATTACCGAGCGGAAGCTGCTGCGCTGCTGCTAGTTGTAGTGGTGTTTGGCAGAGGAGCAGGGTGCGAGTGGGAGGCTTTCCTAAAATTCTCAACGACTCAAAAGGCGAATTAACGGCGCGGTCGCCCCGCTGAATAGCCGCGATATATTCCGCAGATAGGTAACGAAGCGTTAGTCGATATTAACGCGTACTAGTACGAGCGCGTGTTGCGATAAGCCTGGCGTATAGTGGCTGCAATAAAGTATGGCTGCCGAGTTTGACGCGCTAATGGAACGAAATTGCGGTGGAGAATGGCGGCCAATCGCCTGGGAATTCGGGCGCAATAAGCGTTTCTTTGCTGATGACTATGAAGGTTATGCGAGTGCCTTCCGGCGAATGAATGCCATTCCATCCGCTTCTACTTCCTCGCCTCTGCCGCTTACCGATCCTGCGAACCATTTACCAATATCCGTTCGGCGTTCACCGTCTCTTATATTTTCCGGGACTTGTTCTCAACAGCACGACGGAATACCCGGCACTTTCTCGTGACTTCCATCGAATCGCGACACTCCACCAACCCACTCGTCCTTCTGCTTTGTCGAAAGCTCCCTCCCCTTCCCTCTTCCCGACTCATACAGGACCCAAGCGACTTTTCATGATACCTATTTCTGCCTCCTTCGCTTTTAGCCTTGCCTCAGCGGCGCGCCGGCACGGATTCATTTCATCCGGACACAACGCCGAGGAAAACTAGAGCGCAAGCGGCGTGCACAGTCGTGCGTCATCGTCATCAGAATCATTCCACACGATATGAAAATTTAATGGAAAATGCGAGTTTCCAGGCCGCGGTGGCCGAACGATCCCCTTTGACGTCCTGTTGACGCGTTATTAATTATCTCGCTTTCGGACGCACAATCAGCGTGCCGATAATTCGTTTGCCGGCTCTCACTGGCAGGCCGGGGTCAATCGAAATTGATACTGGCCCGCGCGATCATTTCTATACCCCCACGCCGATATACAATTTCCAAAGCCGCTTCCTGCCCTGTCAAAAGTTGAGCTCTCCGTTCGCATCTCTCTCGCGCTCGCGCCGCGTTTATGGCTGACTCTAAATGCTTAAACGGTGGTCCGCGTCTCCCGTCAGAGTTATCGTCGATCCTACTACTTGCAGTGTCAGAGACTCCCGGCGATTTGAAAGGAAGAGGGAAAAAAATACACTGGATTTCATTTTACAAACTGTTCCTTCAAGTCGTAGCGGAGAGAGCTTTCGAATTTGTAAATTTTATTGCCACGTGGAAAGGGAAGGGGCGCGGTACGCGCGGTGTCCCGTCATGTTGAGCGACATTTGCGTGATTTATACGTCACTTTCGGGCGCAAGTGCGCGGGCGCGCGCGTCGGAGTCACGTTGTATTCTCTCCCGGGGTGGTGTTTGCTCGCAACAATCCTCAATTAAGCACGTCAGCGGGAATTGGCCGGGGACGGCTTCGCGCAGTCGATGTGAATTTATTCGGAGAACTCCCGGGGGCGGCGGCTTATGCAACGTACGTCTCTCTCGGATCGTGCTCATCGGGGTAAGAGAGGCCCGAGTGCACGTACCTCGAGGCCTCTCCTTCTCGCGCCGCGTTATCGGCTTAACAATGTCATGGAGCAACGAACCATCATGTTGCGCGTCGGTTAGGGAACGCCTCTTCCTCCCCCACACCTCTCTCTCACTCTATTTCATTCCCTCATGTAGTCGGTCGTGGCAGTTTCCAGATTTGCTGGAAATAGAATCTACGCTCGCGCGGTAGTCGGGCAGAGTCGGATAGCAGGGGGCAAGCCATTACGAGAACCGGAAAAAGAAATCTTCCTCTCGAGGAAATTCCGAGATTGTTTATAGAACGGCAAAGAGAGAAAGAAAGAGTGAGTGGAAGGAAATTGATAGTAACCTGTTGAAGAAGCTGCCGGATCGAGAGGATACTTATTATCAAGAGTTTCACCGTCCCACGTGTCTTTAGCAAAGAAATTCCATCGTTAGTACTTGCTGAGATTTATTTGCCGATTGAGAGGATCGTTCACCTGGCGTATGAAATAATAGGCAATATATTGGAAAGCGTGAAAGTCATTCTGCGATGTCTCGTACACAGTAAGACTCAGGGAGGATTTCTGGAGGGCAATCAGTCCTAACAGATTCGCAGGGTCTGTGGAAGGACTCGTTGGTATCTGGAGAGCAAAGTCGAGGATTATCTAGCGGGGACGGAGGGGGAGGAAGGGCGTCTCCTGACAACGGAAACACTCGAAGCTTCCCTGGAAATCCAATCGAGAAGCAGCGGATACTAAACCTGTTGAAGTACCGCCAAATTGGATGAGAAAGTTACGTGCGGCGTGGAACATTGTCGCTCTTAATATCCTCGCAACCATCATTTCCACAATACAACGAATTCCACGAAGCTCGTGAATATTCCAACATGCAAAAAGGTGGAAATTCAACTTCGCCCTCTTCCAACAGTCTGTTATTGTGTATTCGCTTAAGTAGAGTATTAGTGCGCGCGGCCGAAATTGGCGAAGCCGAGACAAAAAAGAGGAAATCGACTGGGAACGACTCGATTCGATGCTGAAACCCAATCGTGGAGAAATGGATAGTACCTGTTGAGGCGCCCGGTGAACGGAGGCATTAAGCTCTATCGAGTCTCCTTTAGAATGGACCATACATTCCGGAGCCAAGGCGAATCACTGGATTAATCGATGGATGTGCTCGCCAACTCAAAATGCTGGCGAATTTATTGCTATAATAAAATATTACCATCATATTTATAGGGAGAGTATTGCCAACTGACCTGTTGAGGCGCAAGGTGAATGGAGAGGCTGCTTATAACGGAGACCTCCAACTCGACCCTTTCGGAACCAGCTGTATTGTTCGCGTGACACACGTATCGTCCGGCATCCTCTGGTCGGGCAGATTGCAAAACCAATACGCCGGCCCGCGCGTGTATCCGCTCGGAATTGAAAATCATCGCGGTCCCCGAGACCGACTCCCGGAACCACAGGTACATTGGTGGCGGTATGCCCTGCGAGATGCAGGACAACACGATCGTCTCGCTGGCGCGGATTGGAGCTGGACTCATTCGCTCGTTGAACCGCGGTGGTATTGGCGTTGGCGACTCTGAAAAGGAAGAAGAAGCCAATTACATCACCGGTGCCGACTCGATCAGTTCACAGCATCTTAGTCAACCATTCGATAACCATCTGGCGAAGGCAGAAATGCCTTCAGAAATTTTTCTATTCAATCTTATAATATATTACATCCACCACGAAGATAGAGTTCGCATTCCCAGTTGGCGGGGTGACTTCAAGCACGAAGAGAATTCCTTTTTTTCATTTCCCTCGGACTAAGGTTCTTAACTACTAAGGGAGGGAACGGCCAAAGTTTGTCTTCCCAAGTTCGGAGGGAGTATGTGATTTTAAATTTTTTACGTTAATTCCCCGTTTTTACATTCACCCCCGGCGGTTCAGCCGGAAGGAAGTCTGCGCGCCGGTAGTCGCAAGATTCCACTCTGGAGAGGAAGGGAGCAATAGGGAGAGCAAGATTCCTCGCAGGTCTTTCCTTGAAGAGTAACTCCCACGTGACGTATCAGGATATAGTTCGGCTCCCAAGGTACTTCTTAAGAAAGCGGCCTCCGCAGTTTCACTCGCCTGCACAAAGGTCCACCCTTTAATTTTTCAAGCGTCGCTGAAGGTCCTCTTTTCTTTCCGTTTCACACAGTCTAAGTCAATGTGCCCAGCAAATTTGCACACGTCCTCTTTTCGCCTGCTCCTCGTGGACTCACGTTCCGAGATCGCATTTCAAGGGGACAGTCTTTCATCTCAGCGGCAAGATGTAAAATGTGCCGAAGTGCTAACCCATTCTTACTCACTGAAGCACCAGGTATCCATAGAACGATGGTAGTCGTAGATCGCCATTGATCACCAGTGGCAATAATAATTGGCAGATACCAAAGGGATGGATTCAATTGGGCAATATCTCAAAATCACGCCTCGAGAACCTCGGCTGGAAAGTAACGGGCGAGCAGAGGTGAATGGATCTTTTATTTCTTTCTCAGAAGCGATTAAATGCCGGATGGTGTTTGTCGGGTGGTTTGGAGCTCGCGATGCCGGAGCTTTTTACGGCTGCACTATTTTATAATGGCGCGGCCGCTTTGTCTGCTCGGCGTTATTATTGTAATTTAAGCTGATGGCGTATTGATCGTCAGTTGCCTCTATTCCCCTCTCTCTCCCGCCCCTACCCACCTATCTTGCTTCTGCTCTGGTCCTCTCTCGCTCTCTCCCGAAAGTCGAAAGCTCTGTTCTCTCTCTGCCATATTCACCCGAACTCTCTCTCGCCCTCGCTCTCGCTCTCTCTCACTCTCTATCGCGCTTACACCTCTCTGCGACCCTTTCCTGCCTCCCGTTTACCATCTCTCTCGTTCCAGCGTGGTCCTCTGCCTCACTTACATCGGCGTGCAATTTCAGTTGCCATATTCCACCAACGCTTCGCCACCACACCCTTGTTCATATTCCCGCCCGTTCCACCGGCTTCTGCATATGCACGCTCTCGGAAAACTTACGCCATTTACACATCCGACTTACAGGAGCACGGCCTGCCAGCCAGCAGCCAGCAGCCAGCACGTTGACGTTCGTTCGCGTGAAAAAATGTTCCGGTTCGTATCAATCGATATTGCATATACATATGCAGATTGGAGGAATCGGCTGTTGGCTGTTGGCATACGCTACTTCCTTCCTTGCACGAATTTCTCTCTCTCTCTGTGAGTTCAGGGCACTCGACTAATGGGCCTGATGCGAAATCCGCGTCCAGTCGAGAATTAAGAGGGACGAGGCTCGAGAGAATTGAAGGAAAGGGGAAAAGGTCGTATCGAGGCCCAAGTCCGGTAATTGTAAATACGATTTTTCTTCGAATGCTCTTACCGGCGGCTGCGGCAGCTGAGTCGAAAGTCAAACAAGGGGGAGAAGTTTAATTAATAACGAGAGCCGAGTGGCCTCGAAGTGGAAGTAGCTCGGTCGTACTCGGACGAGAGGAAGAGCGCTGTTTAAGCGTGGTAGGGGTGCGCGCCAGAGGATAGACAGAGAATGGCAAAGAGCGACAGGGAGGAGCAGTGTGCTCAAGCGAGCATCTTGATGTCCTTTGAAGCATCGGTCATTGACTATGTAATCCAGAACTTCCAGACCGCACTGCCGTGCCGATATGCAGCGACATAGTCGCATGAAACGCACGAAGCGCGCTTGAACGAGCGTCCGGGGGGGTAGAAGAGAGGCCGGCTTCCGAAGGGAGTGGAACGCCCGCTCCCTCTTTCTCCTTCTTTCTCACTCGCCCGGTGAACGATGTCCAATTAAACCTTTCGTGCCGTCGACTCCAATTAAGACTCTATTAAATATACACCCCCTGGGAGCGGTGCGTATCGCCGGTAAAGTGAATTTCAAATGCCAGTGGCCCCCTTCTCACCTGTTTACCCCGGACAAGCAACTTCAGCCTGATAAAGTTCTTACTAATTAGCCGTACAATGTCTCTTATCGCACATTAACAGCTCGCAGACTGAGTTTCTCCTTCATAAACCTCCAACTACTACTACTTACCAGCTTTTTTCGTAGCCTCGAAATTTCGCAGCGAGCGTCATTACACTGAGATCGCCGCGACAGGCGTGAATTTTTTCGTCGTCATTTCGGGTAGGCGACACTTCGGTAATTAAAGTAGACGGGGATGGGGGTCGGGGTCGGGGTCGACTCGGCGGGAAAGTTGGTGGGGATTTTCCAGGTGGCGGTGTCACCTCGCGCCGTTGGAAGTTGGAGGGCGAGGGTGAAAATATTTCTTGAGTTCGTGTGGGACACTCGAGGCGGAGAGGGTAAGCGCGAGTTGACTAGTTGGAGGAGCCGAGTAACCCGGATTTAAATTTAAAGGCTCGCCCGATTATCGGAGGGGGACGTGAATTAGTACGTTTAGTGAATCGCACTGGTTGGCTTCATTAATAACCGGGACGCAAGGGTGGCAGGCGGCATTAATTGTAGCTGCATTACTACCAAGCGTATTGCACCGCTGACTAATCGTGTCAACGAAGTCCCAGCCCTCGAGCCGATGGAACGCGTGTGCAATTTCACGTCGGCCTCTGATTGCTTCAGAATTCAGGTCACAGCGCGACGACGAACACACACACACCCACGCACACCAACGCGTACACCTCGGCGTACAATCTGCGTGCAAGGCGCGCACGCGTTTCTGGGCAGAGAGCGGCGTGCGCTACGCTGTAATTCGAGATAATGATGCCCCTGATTTATACGCGGCAGTACCTGATGCAGGGGGGCCCCCGTCTCTCTTGTAGCCTGTAATCCGTTTTTCCTCATTGAAATTGCGCGTTCTATCGCACCCCGCTTAACTAGCTACTCCCACTTACTACCAACCGCTCCCGACGAACCTCTGATCCAGGCGAAATATTACATTAGAAAGGCCGACGCTTAAATGAAGATTTATTGCGCGCGGTAGATATTTCAAGAAAGCACTACCATAGCCACCCCAGAAAACAATGCGTCTTCTGGCCCCGTAAAGTTCCGTACGACACGCTTTTACCTACGTGGTTCCATTGGCAAATGCAAGAGGCGCGGAGCAGCCGCAATTTACTCCTTTAGCAAGGCCGCAGGACTGGCTCTTCTAAATAACGAATATTGAGGGCGAAATACGTTAATTAAGGGGGCTGAAGGCTTTTTGCTCTACACTCCTAGTCCGCCCGCCCCTTTGCCCGGCTGTTTTTCAGCCCGACTAAATTCCCTCTGCACTTATTGAGGATGAGTCTTCCGCCCGGCTAATTCCTCACCGAATTCCCCCCCGGGCGCGCGCGCGCGCGCTCTTCTTTCACGCGCGGTATTTCAATTTACCGCAGCTTCCACGTGTGTGGGATGGTGTGAGGAGGCTAGGGGAGTCGGAGTACACAGTGTCTTTCGTCGCCTTCAGCAAGCAAGCCAGTCTGATTCGTCGCCAGATTCCAAGGAATGTCTGCGTCACTTGCTGCGCTCTGCCACTGTGTGGCTTTCTTCCGGCTTCCCTTTATCCTCTTGAACCTCTTGCACGCGCGCATTCATCTCGCGCGCCCTCCATAGAGGCGAACACGAGCGCAGCTTCCCAAGACGTGCGCCGTATCCGTGATACAAATGTTCGCTTATGTAATTTATGGCTTGGTGTGCAAGTAGTGGGAAAGAACGAGAGGAACACGAAATTGCGAGTTCAGGAAGTCAGTCAATGCTGCGAGAGCACGCTTAGCTTCGTTCGAATGTCGCGCGCGCTCCACTCCCGCAACTTATATGTACTCTTGACTTCATATTCCTGTATCCATGGAAAGTATGCATCTCGGACCTTTGGCAACTCTTCCTTCCTGCTGCTCCGAATTCACCTGCGTCTGGCATATTCCCATGGAAGAGGAGATCCATTCCGAATGAAAGTTGCACGGAGCATTGTGGAAATGGTTGGTAGGGAAGCGGTCGATAGTGGAAAATCGGAGGGCGAACGCAGGAATTAGAAAAACGGGATTGAGCGGTAAGAGTGGCCTAGCCGGAGGCTAACAGTCCGGCGTCCAATACTTCTCTGCTGGACCAGCGCGCCTTTACAAATCAGGGTATTCGTCGATTTCTTAGGGTGGTGCGCGTCCATGTACTCCGGACGCAGAATAGAGTCGTCGGCGGAGGGTATATACGGCTCGGGGAAAAGAGAGATACAAGTAGGTTGGGCTCGATAAGATTGCGGGGTAGCAAGCGAAGGGATTGGAGCCGTGATGGCCGCATTGTTTCTTGCCGACGTTGCTCCGCAGGCTGGCTGCATCCTGGCGAGCTGCGGATTGCACTTTGCGTTTTCGCCGAGTCTCCAATAGGGCGATCTCCCCTCTTCCTCCGGCCCCGTGTTCCTCTCTTTTCGCGGCACGGCGCACCCCCGCGCAGCCACAGCTACCAGTCGCTCCTTTCTGCCCTCACCCTTGCGGTCTCTTTTTCTCCCCGGCGCGGCGCGGCGCGGCGCGGCGGCTCCTCTCTTCCCACTCGACTTCTGCTCTTGGCTTTCTCGCGGCCGTCGCCTTCATTGACCGGCAAAAAAGCCGCCCGGGGTATCGTAAAGGCGCGCCATCGAAGAACTCTCGCACACCCTCTCCCTTTTCTCTTCGCCATCGGCCCTTCTCCCTCTCTCTCCTATTCCGATGTACTGGCTTTATTCAACGGATTTGCAAAAGTTCATGCGTCCCTATCGCTAGACTCCTTAAGTATTCCTGTGAAATGGGCGTCCCTTGTATTTTTCGCCGAGTGCGGATCACTATTGTAAGCCGGAGAGTCTCCGGCTGATCTCCGGCGATCTCATTGCCATGATAATGTCAGTCGGAATCGTTCCACCGCAATCGCGAGCTGGCACTTGCGCCTCCGAACTCCTGGCGGAATGATGTCATTCCACCTGTCTTATAGAGCGTAGGGAATAGATGGGGTCGATGCCAGAATTTTTCGCCACGGTGGTCCCTTCAAGTAAATACGTCGGAATTCGGAAAGTTCCGATAATGCCAAGGCAAACGCCGGCCGAAGAGGTTGCGAACTGCACTTTGGATTTTGGCTGAAAACTCGACAATCGGATTCCGGCTCGAGAAGAGTATGAGCCTTGTCGCCGAGTCGAGCAGGGAGGAAAAAAGGAGGGGAGCAAAAGCAAAGACGCTAAACTCTCGGAGAACTATTCGACTGTCGAAGTAATTTAACGCTCGGTTAAACGGGAGCCCGTTTGTCCGGGAGTCGTTGATCGCCGGGGAATCGCGGGATCTTGAACTAGAGAACGTCTGCCTCAAGTCTTACCCGAAGTTCGCCATCGACGAACTTGGTCGCGGTCTAGAATCAAATTCGTACGCGGAAACCGGCTGATTTCCTCTCCCGATAAATAGAGCTGCTCGGAAATATGATCGAAGTTTCCCAGTTACCACCGAGGGACGTTAACGGACGCGCCGAATCCATCTTGAATTCATCTCCGAAAACAGATGGAGCACGCGAATCAGGAAGATTATGTCGCCGATATTGGAAACTCCCTAGGACAGGTTTGTGAAAAGGGAACGTCGAGGACAGAGATTCGGAGGAGGTCCATTAGAGACGAACCAAAGCAACCTAGCTTGCGCGGGAGCGTTTTTAAGAAGATCCCAGGGTAAATAGCTACTCGAGTTTACTCGCGCAGCATCCTGCCTTGTACTCTAATCTCAGGCAATACACCGGTAGCGCTCTAGAAATTCCGTGAAATGCGAGTTCAAAGTACCAAACATAGCAGCGTATAGAGTGGAGCGCAGTTTTAAAATTGCGAGAGTGCCTCCCATCCGTATCTCCCATAGCGAGGACAATGGCTGAATACTTGAGGCCTTTTTCCCTGCCGAGATGGCCCGTCACCTTGACAAACTAAATACAGCGTAAGGAAATTGTAGGATACTCTGGCGGATATCGACGAGAATTACTAGCTGCACGAAGAGAGGTGCTGTGCCAAGCTGGTGCGCGGCTGTATAGGTGACCGAAGGAATTTGAGTTTTAAATGGTTTGCGGCTCGCACGAGCGCACGCTCCCTAATGGACAGCCGACCTAAAAGGCAGTGCCACCCTAAAATGGCGCCGTGGCGAAGTGTTATAACTGCGACGTGTCGGCGGAAGCCAAGTAGAAGACCGGCCGGTTGCGAAAAATGGAAGCCTGGATAATGGCAGGGATTCCATACTAAAAAGAGGAGCCGTCCGAGCAGCAGCGCCAAAACCAAGACAACGATGTGCGCGCTCTCGGCTGTATTATCTTTTTTCGGCCTAGCGAAGCGTCTTGTTGCTCTCGGCCGAATCTTCCACCAAAGCTTAATCGCGATTCTTTCGCTCCGCCTCTTCCCATCTACCCCCCTCGGCCCCCTCACGTCCCCTTCCTCCCTCCGTTGCACTGCCAGCTGCAATAATATTCCATCTCGCGCGAAATACTTCAGGGAAACTGCAAGCCCGGCACTTTTTCTCTGTTCCTCGCAGTCTCGGCGCGCCAGAACAGCACTTTCCGTGCAATTTTCCGAAAAGTTTTTCCCAGTTAATACCGAGGCTGTTCCCGTGGCCGGGAGTGGAAGGGGTGAGCCTGGAATGCAGTTACCAGATAGCGGAGCTGCTGGCTGTTGGATTTGTTAATATTCCTGGCTGTTAGATATGCTATTTTTCAGTGGGAGAATCAGGTCAGTGGTGCGCCGGCTGGCACTCACGATAAACGAAATTATAGTATGGGACGTTCCTCTGCGATAATAACACTGGTAAGGCGAGAGGTACATTGCAATCGGATTTACTGGGGGGAATGCAGCCCGGGGGTCGTGAACTCTGGCGGAGCTGTGCTTTTAAACAACAACCCCTAATTTCACGGGGTGAAACGTCTTGCTCTCCCCCGCCGGCGAACAATACGCTCATCCTGCATTCGGTTGCACACCCTGCTCGGTCTTTCCAGCCGCAGAACACCTTGGCTTGCACTTTCATCATTAGCCGTCCATTGTTCCACGCAGTCATCCAGGTTCGACCTATTTTGTGCTCTATGAATCGACGACTCTCGAAAGCGCAGGCAGCGTGGCGCGGCGCAGCCTCGAGAGTGCTGCGTCGAGTCGAGTCGAGCCGAGCCGAGGCTGCATGCTCAAAGAAAGATCATTAACAGAGCTTGATTAGGATCGCCCGACTGACGGAATATACTCGGTCTTCGTCGCCAAAACGTGAGACACATGCACGGAAAAACTTGCTTTTTGCTCGACTGTTTACGAAGCGTTTCGCTGGAAAGTTCACCGGTTGAATCTCGCCTAAGAAATGGCATAATAATCGGAGAATTATGGCAGCTGCTTCCGTCCGCTTGGGGCGAAAGAAATTGGCGCGGCCACTGTGTTACTCTGTGTCCTGGAGGTTCTCCTCGCAGATTTTGTTTACCAGTCGTGACACTTGCCACCGGTGGATTATCAAACGAGCACGATCCTGTGGACCCTCGCAGGGCCATTAGCATTTCGGACACTCATGATTTATTCACGAAGCGGCAGGTTGGCAGGCCGCTGCGCACAACAATGCATTATGATTTACTATGCAAAAGATATGCGTGAGATCGCTCTATAAACGGGTCAGCCGTGTTCAAGTGGATGCATGAAACGTCGACGGGGATATATCCCTGAGAAATGCGCCGGACGAACGGGCGCTCACGTAGCCAGCATCCGTGAGGAGCAGCTTTAATCGCCATTACCTAGACGGCCCTGTTCTTCCGTCAGTCGGAAGCTGAGCGTATCCAAGCTTCATTCTCCTTCTGGTTGGAGCTTTGCATGCTTCCAATGCGAAGGTTAAACTGTCTTCGAAACCGGCGAATGGAGCTACCGGCCGGGACAGTTTTAATCAGCCGGACTGTAATCGGTTCCGGTGTGCTGTGCATCCTAATGCAAAAGTGTATGGGGCTGGTGCGCGTCGTGGCGGCCTTAAACGCAAACACGCCCGGCTAACGTTAATCGATCGTTGCCTCCGCCAAATTGCGCCATATTTGGCCTCATAATTAAACGGGATGCTATATAGCAGCCGGTTGATTGGGTTTCCAGCGGGCAAAATCAGGTGTAAATATTTTCCGTGTTTCGCGCGTGAACGATAATGGGCTGGCCTGTCGAGGCGATTACGCTATGCCCGGGAAAGGGCGCTACGTGTTTAATGATGCACCGGTATTTAGTGGGCTGCAGGCTCATCATCTTATCAGAGAGCTCGCGCACAACAGTACGAGCAATTGCCTCGAAGGGGCCGCCACACGCGCAACGCTATTTTACAGTGGTGCGATGCATTTGCCAGCATTAAACATTGACCGGCTGTAAAGTTGGCTCCTCTGTCAGGCCGACTGGCTCGGATAACGCAGCATGTTACTGTTCTGTTAAAACTTACTTGTGACGACAAGCCGAGCGGAGGTGGAACTTTCGACGGTGTCGCCAGTGATATGGTTCACTGTCCGGCAACGGTAACTTGAGTGGTCATCTGCTTGGGACACTGAGAAGATCAGAAGTTCCCCGGTCGGCAGCATATGATATTTCCCACCTGAAAGCAGAGAATCATAGACAGGTGTTAGGAGTAGCTGATGGTAGAGGCGTTGCGTTATCTCTGTTTTTCTCCGCCGCTAAGAGAGTGCCGGGGCCAACCGATCAACCCTCTGCTCTTCACTACGTTCGCTTCTCCATTAATATGCAAATTTCTTTAATGGAAAATCCTGCCTGTTGTTCGGCCAGTGGCACACGCGCTCTCCAAAGCGACGACGCGCTCGAGAAGGAAAAAGCGGAAAATGACTCACGGTGCTAGTGCCGCGTAATGGGCTACGCTCGCAACGCTACAATTTAGCGCACGTACAAAATGAAAATGAACGATTAACCTGTTCATTGTGCCGCGGGCAGGGATTAAAAAAGCGCAAACTCGACCTTTTTAAAAAATAGACAAAGACTGGATGAAGGAGAGAGCGAGAGAGTGATTGCAGAAAGAGTTAATTCCATAGCGAGCAGATCGATAGCTGGCGTCGAAAAATTTTCCCATTGCCAGCCGCAATTCCGTGTCACGCTCTGATGAGAATGACCACCCTGCAAGAAAATTCCACACCTTTTTGCGACGTTAGCACGCGCACCAGCCGAAGTCGACCATCATCGCGTGAACAAAATTCTCACCGACGCTTTTTCTCCCAGGACCTACGGATTTTTAATTTTTTTTATCGACCAGGGCATACAACGAATTGGAGCTGACATTTCGAGTGGAAACTACAGAAATTTTCGGACCAAGTGAGCATGCATTTTTGATATTCCTCTCACGAATGTGAGCCACCCGAACTCACACCTATAAAGGCATACGATCAAACGCTAATTCCAGAAGCGGTGGCGATCGATGCTCATAAAAATTTGCAAGCCCTCGTTTACCTATGGCCGCACTTTCGTGGAAAGCTCTTTGGATTAGGGATCATCTAGGATGATTAAGCTTCTTTATGCTAAAAACTAGGGCTCGCATTTTAAGCAAGCATTTATTGTGCGCTCCAGCAGCATGTGCATGCTATAAGGTGGAAGATGAGAGTGAGAGGCTCTATGTCTTTACTACGACAAGAAGCCGTCAGATTTTCGTAACTCTATTAGCCTGACATAAATTAATCGACATCATATAGTGAACACAAGACTCCGCAAAGTGCACAGACTTCACTCTTAGAGCTCTCCCGCTTCGTTCTTTCCCCCCAGCACCTAAATTACGTAAATTCCTCGTTCAGGCGAATATTTCCGGTTAGTTGGGGCTGCAGAACGCAGCGGGCGAAAGCATTTGCACCCTCCGAGCTCATATTGGTTGGCGTTCTATCTACAAGCCAACATCGATATATATTTCGCCAAGCGGCGGTTGCGCGTATCTCCGCGTGCGCGCGTACGCATTGCATTATTCCCGGGGAAATTGCGCGGAATTCCAAGCCGTTGCAATGCGTCGGCTGGAACTGCCATGACTCGGAATTCACGTAAGTCTGGTAACCTAAGAATGAAGGGAAGGGAATGGAGAAGGAGAGAGAAAGAGAGAATGAGAGAGAGAGGAGGAAGAGGAAAGAGAAGAGCAGTGCCACCAGGCACATCTCTTCACCCTCCGCTTCAACTGAAAGAAGCCAGGCAGCCCGAGAAAAATTCCAAGCGTGATCGAGAATCGCGTGATCGCGCGCGCCTCATATTCCCACATTCACGCACAACAGCTCCTTTATTATCGCGCACGATTCCATCGGCATGTCGCGAATAGCATACAAATTATCATATTTCTTGGTGAATATTGACCTCAGACATCATCGGTCGAGCTATCCACTCATTCGGACTCAGGCGCGCAGCAAGCCTTTGCATACGAATCAGTCGGGTCTGACATATGATTGACCTGCACTACTGGGAGAACAGACAGGCCAATTCCGAGGCCGGCCGGGGCATTGAGCCTCCGGCAAACACAGCAAGGTGATCGCTTATTTTTTTTCCATTTACCTTCGACTGTTTACTCGTCGATGAATCGTTCGCTACAAATTGGCGAAGCCCGGGCTCGCTCGGCGCGTATTGTGCAAGCAATAATAACGAGCTGGAACGTGAAAACGATGAGCGCGCGCATTAGGCCGGCGGGAAAAAATGAATGTGCCTCTGTCGGCTCGATCCACGCGAGCCTCTGTTAATGACCAAATACTGTTTCCAGCGAAACGTGGCTGGTTGCAGTACAATTCATCAGTAACTAGAGAACGAAAGAGAGAGAGCGAGAGACACTGGATGGGAGATAGTCGTATAATATTTTGTTGTAGGCTCCAAGCAAATACTGTATTTAACTCATGACACCAGCACTCCCGGGAGTTCGTGATAGTACGAGTAATGGAGCTCGTCTCAACTGCCACTTATTATTATTAGATTATATTCGGAGGAGGATAGAGAGTTCTATGGGGGTGGGTCGGTCCACGCGTGTTGGCGGTTTTTCTTGGCGCGCATTAAGCTCGCCCGGCTAAATTAACGTTTGTACGTGGAGTGGCCGAGCATTATCACCTGCGGTCATATCTAGGTCACATGAAACGTCGAGGGTAGCTGTGGGCGCTAATGCAATTTAGAGTTGGCCATAGCTGGCTGAGAGGAAGCTGCCGGGAGGAAGTGGAAGCCTGGTAAAGGGTTGTTGCGTAGGCTGTTGCGGAAACGTTGTTTCGCTGGACAGCAGGAAGGTTCGAGCAGCATATCGTGCTAATAAGAGTAATGGACTGCGGTCGCTCGTTCGCGAAACAGAGGCACAGAGGAGGCTGGCGCGGTGCGGCAGGTGGAGCGAAGCAGCCGGCATCAGGCCGGGGTGCTATGACAGACGTCTATTTGGCTGATGGCGCAGGATTTAAGCCGCCTGTTCGGCCAGGTTCGCTCGAATATTTTCGCTGCCGCTCGGGCGCGCGCATCTGGAATAATATGCACGAGTAAGTCCGCGCCGACACACTCACCCGCCCGCCCGCCCGCCCGCCCGCTCCCTCTCCCGCCATAGAATGCCGCGCGTGCTTTTCCATGCAAAACTATGGGGCCAACCGGCATAGAGAGACCGAACGCGAGCTGCGCCACCCCAGTTTTTCATTCCGCGCCGCGGCAGTCTTGACAAAACGCTCTTTTCGACGCATCACCCCCGCTTTCGCCGAGATGAAAATGCTGTGAATGCGGCCGCGCGATCGCCGGACGCCCGCTCACCGAACGAAACATTTTTTTCCCTTGCTTCCCCCTTTCCCTTTACACCCCCCCTCAGTCGCTCTCTTCCACCGCCGATGTATTCCATCCCCTTCGCCCCACCAGGCCTTTTTTTAATGCGCGTTAACGACTCCCCGGTGGCATTACGACGGCGTGTAATAATTCTGAAAGCTCTACTTCCGCCGGGCCAAAAGGGTAGGCTCGCGCGCGCGCAATCGGCCGCAGTGCACTCCCTTTTCCACGGCACATCGGCCACAATGGATTGCCAATGGAAGAGCGCGTGTAATCACGGGAGGAAGTATCCAGTGGCCCTCTGTTGATTCCAGTTCACCAAAGCTGGTCTCGAGTATGCCGCAGAGCTTGTCACTTCAAGCATACCTGTGTGCACGGCATACTCCACGCTATTGCTCGTAATGTCGTGTATGATTTTATGTGAAATTCGTGGGACAATATCATGGTTAGCCATGGTGTTTATTACATCGTCGTAATGCTAATGAATAGCGGAACGTGGCACTCGATGGCTCCGGTTGCTGCTCGCGTAACGAAGCCCTTGGGCGCTCGTGATTTTCAATTGAAATATGTCAGTGGCACACGGGCAGCGCGCGCGCGCGCCCGCGCACCTCTTCATCCGCTTACGTTTACTATGGAAGCAGTACAGTTTGCAGCATTGATTATTAATTTCGCGCAACCAGCGAGAGTTGCAGAGCGGCGGCTCTCGTTTTAAATCACGGGCCCAAATGTTGAGAGGGCGGCGGCCGAGCAACGGCTCCGTTCACGCCGTTGAATAGCGGCTTAGGAAGGCGAGCATGTTTCGCGCATATGTACGTACGTCTAGTATTATAGAAATACATTTCAAGCTCGATTTATTCCACTCGGAGTAGATTCTCTTTCTCTCTCTCTCTCTGCGGAGTGTCGGCTACGAGGCGTAGATCTCGGTTCAAAGAAAGTTCGCGACGACGGCTGCTCCCACGTGCATCGGGCCCCTTCGGGAATGCAATGTAATAAATCATTCTCGGATTTGCAAACAACCCGGTTTTACCAGGAGGCCGAGTTGCCGTGTTCGCTTATCGAAGTTGGTACGAAGCTGGCGCGGAGTCCTCATTACAGCCGGCTTTTAGAATCATCTTTTTGCCCTTGGGCGCACCACCGCCACCCAGGGACGTAAGCTCATTTCGTTAATTTGTAAGGATTTCCGTTACTGCTCGCCGAGACTACAGCGTCTGAAAGTTTCTTGCCGAGTAACGCCATCCTCGGCTCGAATGGGGCTGCTTATCCCTGAACCGATGACTTATCGGATAGGTTCAAGCGCGAGTTCGTACGGAGGACTTATCAAATATTTGGAGAAGTGAAACGCAATAAAAATGTTATTGTTTGAAGTGGAGACTCGAGTGGAACGAGCGACCCCGAGGACACTTTGCCACCTGAGAACGTGTCCTGAGTACTGCTGGCAACGTGTTAAGAATTCAGAAAGTATCAAACTCGACTTTGCACTCGGACCGCCACGTCGGCACACGGCGAGACTCACTCCAGTAACTTTCGATTTGTCAGTACGGTATGGTCGCACTGGCCAGCAGCCCCCTCCTCAGTAGGAAGCATCCCACGTATTTATGAAATTACATCCCTTTAACTTATTCAGCGAGCCAAGCATCCTGAGAAAGTGGCGGAACCAGGAAACGTACTAGTAGACTTTCTCGCTTGCTTCCTTGCCAGTGTAAATAAGTGTTTTGGACCGTCGCGCACATTTTTCACGGAGACTCCCTGCGCGCCTAAGTTATCCCTTAGTGGAGTCGGCAAACTTTTCCTGGACGAAGTGCACGAACTTCAGTTTTAAGCCGATGTATGCATACTATCAAGCCGCACTCTACACGCCACTTCGATCGGAGTAATGGAGGCCACGGGTACATAACTTCCGTCGATGTTTTACACAACTGCCGGAAAACTTAAGGGTAATGCACAGTGACTTTGATAAACGGATACCACATCGAAACGCGAGTGGTGTTGTTCTGCCTTGTGATACATTGGAAGTTTACAGCAGGAGTTACGAGGTTAAAGAAAATGGAGCGAAAAATCTATTACGTAGCATTATACTGATTGAAGTGGCAAAGAATTCGGCTGGAAGTCCCGAGGGACAAACCCTAATACGGATAACTTTCGGTTTGTTTAACCAGAGCTCGGGGGAAGCTCACGGCTGCTATCACTGAAAACAGCCTGCGGTTGTTATCACTGCTGTATCGTTTCGCGTTCGTTCCTGGTTTATATTCTCTCCGCGCGGAATCCGCACTATCGATACAGTGGCTCGGGCGAGAACTTACACATAGCCGTACATCGAGATCAAGCGGATTTTACCTTCCCCCATGGATAATCGATGGAAATCCCCCGAAGGGAGAGAAGAGCGAACTTTGGCGCGCCGGGGTCACGATTGTCTCACTCCGAGGCTAAACACAGTTCCGTTTGATTAAGGGATCTGTAATCCAGCCGCTCGAGGCGACGGCGGCGGGTGGCGGACGGCGTTGAGTTAATTACTTTTTACCGAGGCTCCACTTAAATTAAGGGCCTCTCGTAATGCATGGTCCATTCAGTGCACTTCGAATGGATAGCCCTCGGAGTGTGCGGGTACGTAGAACTGGGCTAAGTTCGGCGAAGAGGAGCGAGGCGTGGTGAGGGGGAGGCGAGGAAGACCGACAGTGGAAACGGATGGTGGTTGATCCGGTAAGGGTCGTATAGGGTACTGCAGACTGGGAAGATAGTTTGGGGTCTCTGTAGACGGGGGATGGGAACCTTGGCGAATTTGCATTGTGGCTGAACATTTCGCGTTTGAGCTGCTCCATCTGCCTGTAGTTTGCTGCCTTGCCAACGAAAACCGTTGATACAGTCAGCGTATAAAGGAGTGCTGCATTAAGCCGGTAGTTACATACTCCTGTAGCTCGTAACGCTAACTTAATATCCGGGATCTCGAATCATAAGTCGGATGATTCCTCATGCCCGATGGCATGCAATTCGACTTGGGGATAACGATGGGCTCTTTTCGAGTGGGATGCACGTCGATACTTCATTGATTTAGTACCCATCGTTTCACAGTCTGCCAAGCTTCGCAAATGCCCCGGCGCGGTAGCTTTAATCACGAATTCTCACGTTAATAAGTTGATGGTGAATTGAACGTTTTAACGACCTCCAATTTGCACTGGAAGACGATCGCCCGATAGCTTGGAGCTCGATATTCCAAACGAATATTTAACTCTATTAAAAGAGTTTTATCAGGTTACAGGCAGCATTTTATGCGGTAGAGGTGCTAGACAAAAGCCGAGAATAAAGTCACTCTGAACTGAAAATACTCTAAAGTCATTCCAGTTTAAATTCTTTTCTTTCCAATTTACGTCTGTTGTTTCATTGGTTAAACAGGAACACGTAGAATTAATACTTTCTTTTTTCGAGTTTGCACTCGGATAAAAAGAGAACTGCTACTTCTATTGCACTTTCGACGAGCGCTTATTATCTGGCACTTTCTACATAAAAGTTTATTGAACCCCATGGCTATTGGGCGGATAAGGCACCTCCGGATTAAATCATGCGCGAAGGTATAAGTCTCGTGGATGTCTCCGGCACTTCCACAGTAAAATTCAATCTACCGAGTGGAAAGGAATCGTAGGAACGCGAGGAAGAGGGCGGCCTCGAAGACAGAAGGACGGAAGCTCCGGCGCGCCATCGAATAGCGGCCGGACAGAGATAGGAAAGCTTCCAAATGGAGAGCGAATCACTCGGAAAACTTTCTGTTGCACTCGGATCAGCTGTGAGCCGTCGCCATCGCGAGAAAGTTGGCCGTTTATTCGGGTCTAATCCTGGAAAGGGAGGTCAGAGTGCGGACGAACTGCCTCGAGCTTTTTCTCTCGGCAGCGGCTTTCCGGAGTGAGCTCGACCATGAGGCGACACAAAAAGAATCCGGATGCGGGTACATACGTATGTACGAGATGTACGGGAGACACGTATGCATCCGAGAGTTTAAGATGCGACCGTAACAGCCGGATGGAGAGCACCGACAATGTGTGAACTTTGGGGGAAAATGGCTGGCCGGCTCAAAAGTTCTACCAGGATTCGGGGATATGCCTGGCATTATTACGTGTCAGCGGAAAACGGGAGTTACGTAAGTTTAGGTATAAAGTCGAATTTGCGTAGGGCGAACGATGCGCGTATGAAGCAACTCTCAGGAATGTTGCAAGAGCCAATTCTCCGCGTATTTCATGTGGCAAGGCAATCATAAGGATGCCTTTGTAAAGTTCGATTACGCCTTCTTGTTCCTGTCGATCTCTATTTGACTTTGAATCCTCAAGAGGCGTATTCACGTAGGTTCTCGTAGCCGGTTCAATTACGCTTCAAATAGCGCGAGTGTAATATCGGGGCCCTTTCAATATAGAAAAGTACTAAGCGAGGAACTCAGAGGAATATGAGCCTGAATTAACCGAGTGAAATAACCCGTAAAGCCATAAACATATCCGTGGGTTTCAGCTTTATCGTCCCACCGAAGCCCTCGCTTGTTCCCATAAAGTTCCAGGCGTCGAGCATCCACGTGGTACACGGTCACGCGTGCTTGCACATCCGTGAGCGCATATCGGACGGGGCTTTTTCTGCGTGCAATGCAGCGATTCATGCGGGGGCTTAGGAAGGACCGGTGCGATAATATGTATACGCTGATACTCGAAACGTTCCCTCAGATTCTAATTAACTCGGATATTGACTGGGCCGAGCCGCATATCAAACGGCATGTGCGCGCTCATACGTTTCACTGGAATATGTTTCACAGTCGCCGGACCGTGCACAGTAGAGAGACCAGAAAATCAGTAAAAAGTACCTCGAATTCATGTAGTCCGGATTTACGACTAGACGCCGATTTATGCGGCTCTTTAACATGGGTAAAAAAACCCTGCAGTAGTCCTATTAACTCTGGCATGCCATGAGGAGATTGCATGTCGCTTGATCAATATTAATAACAATTATTACCAGTCGGCTGGCGGCTTTGCAAACATACTCGCTCATTTTTGCATATTTTCCTAGCACATATTTCGCGAATTTTTACTGTAACAATGAGATTCGATGGAATAAAAATATCGCGAGAGGCTCGAAGCTAAATGAGGAGCACACTTCATCTCTCGAAAGGGTGAATCAGCGAGTGGTTGGAAAGAGCAATTAAACGAAGCTTTAAAACTTGCTTTCATAGATTGATAATGATTGAGATTCTTGAAAAAGTTGGCATTCAACTCACCGCTTTGTGGCGTTGGGAAGATGTTGAAGGCGGAGTTCTTCACCCATGACGTGACTGCCACGTACTCTTTGACGAAGATAGGGATCTCACACCTAAGGACGCCGGTGTTGCCCGGCAGGACGTAGGCATCACGCACTTGGACCTCATATTTCTGGCGAACCACTAGAAACAAAGTTACATCCACTTTGACCAGGAGAGTACAAACGGAAAATGAGCAAGACATTCGCCGCGACGTGACAGGTATTCAATTACCCCTTGTTGAGAGAGGACGGTCTGTGAGAAATGAATGACGAAACATAAGCTTTTTTCAATGTCATGATGCGAAGGCCGACGATATTTGAGCTCGGAAAACTTCTCGCTACAACAGACTACCCTTCTTTTAACAATATCGGGTCCCCCTTTTAATAGGGAACGCGACACTCCACAAGAAGAATGGCAATGTTCATGGCAAGTTTTCCTTTAATTAACTTCAGTCCGTGGAGCGCGCGCAACTTCTTTTTCCGGTAGCTGCGCTAAGCGTGCTCGTACACCATTCGCACTCAGGGGGTGCAAATCAATAGTCCGACAACTAATAATTAATCGGAAGCTTCTAATCCGAACGAAGCCGGGCTTCAAAAACACCCGACGAAGTCGGCATTAACCACGATAACAGTATTACGGACGAGACTTTTTTTTATCGGAGCGCTCGTTATGCCGCAAACGCGAGCGCCACGGGGGAGAGGGAGGGAGAGAGGGAGAGGGAGGGTGGGAGGGAGGGGCCGAGAGAACAACACTGCTTTTCAGACCGTCGGGGGACTGTACTTTCGGTAATTAGTGCTTCCCTGCCGCGCTTTCAGTTCCGCTGCTGCGACTAGTGCCTCACCCCTCGTAATCCAGCAAGCATCCGAGATCTGAGCAACCCCCCCAGTTAACTCGTACCATCGTCGACTACTCGACGGCTAGCAGTCGCTATGTACTGCTCGCAACGATTCTTTTCCAGTCGACTAGGAATTGCGATTCACGACTCGCTAAATGTGATAAGTGATTCTTGGCAGGACGTCGTGATTGTTAGCCGCACTCCCTCCCCTTCTCTCTCCGGGTGTAAGTGAGGGAGAGCCACTCCCTCGTTGCGCTTCATTGCAGGCCTCCGTCGTTGAAAGCTCCGCAATTCGCGCTTATGTCTGAGTGCACGCATACCAGACTCTCCCCTTGTATAGATATTCGTAGGCGCTTGTGGTAAATGCACGCTGCGTAACGCGAGCATTTTCATCAGACATTTGTAGCTCACTGCGAGGTGGATGCAACCGAGAACTTGGCAGCGTGTGCGCGCGGCGGGCAGCCTGCGGATCTTGATCTTGGCAGTGAGTGTGGGTTGTTAGCCATAAGCGAGCGCGAGTTTAGGATCATCCATCTGCGAGCCGATGGGAGAACTCGGAGCGACTGCTGCGAGCGGAAGCCAGCGATAAATGGTGTTGGCTCGGTGCGCGCGGACCACGATCATTCTTCCCGCTCCTGCTTGCCGAGACTGCGGTTACCAGCATCATCCTGCGATTTGTCGACTCCCATTTAAGACGCCACTTACGGAATGTTGCCGAAAATAACGGCGGTATGCCAACACCCGAAAAATCCACGCTCTCTTCCAGCTTCAGGACGTCGTCGTTGCTCTTATAGCTAAGATCATGTGGAATGTTGGATAGCCGCGCGAGTCTGACCGGAAAATGCCGGCGATAGACTGGCCTCGAGGTAATAGAGCTTGGTTCAGAAATTCCCTGACTATCGGGAACTTCGATTGCCAACCGCTCCCAACTAGCTTTCGTACGAGAACCGCAGCTACTGATAACATTAGATTACGCCGGTTTCGGATTGGATCGATGCATATTGAAGGTGTAATCGGGCACGTGGCTTATCGCTCTGATCAGTATGGTCAAGCAGAGAGAACCTGGGGGTTTCCTTATTCAGGGGATCTCATAGGCAGAAGGATCGATCGATAGAAGTGGGAAGTGTTTCAGGAGTGAGGTAGAAAGGTACCAACCTGCCTTAACTGTGATTTCACGGCCCAGTACTCTGCCGACGCTGTTGGAAGCTTGACATCTGTAGACGGCCGAGTGGACGTCATGCCGGTAGATCTCCGGGCCGAACGGCAAGAAGTGCATCGAACCGTTTACCAGCGTATCACGTACGTTCGGGATTGGGTGGACCGGAGAGCCATCCCCCATAAGCCAATCGATCCTTGGCGGAGGACTGCCTTGGGCCGAGCAGTGGATCATTGCTCCGGTCTCGTTTGAGAATTCGACCGATGAGCGTGGTTCTAAAATCAGCACCGGGCCTTGACTGTCCAGCACCACTCCCCGTCCTGTAACAGAAATCCTCGAATTACTCTCTGTGCTCCGCTGACACTGTTATTAACTGTGGCACATGAGTGACGCAAACCGCCTCACTAAATTAATGGGTCACCCCTGCTCCAACAGGCATTAATACTTTATTGATTAATGACCCGTCAGTAATGATACTGACAGTAATGATACCAAGTCCGGTTACAGGGAAGCCCCGAAAAAAGCGCGGAGATATTGTCCTTCATTCGGCCAAGATATTAAAGTCTGTCCGCGTCGAGATAAGAATTCAGTTCCATCTCCCGCAATTGCGACGATGATTAATCGCGATAAAGTCGCCCGGCTTTAAGTAATCCGCCAGCGGCGAAAAGAGCTGTTTCATCCGCAATTCCGGCGCATGCGGAATCAGCCGCCAGCAGGGATAGGTCACGATTTATCCGATACTTTCAAAGCATCGGTCGAAAACAATTTCCACTTGATTAAAGAATATATTTATCGAGATAGCCGGGGAGGTGGATTGGCATTGCTTAATAAAAGAGCGGTAGCACGCACGATATAACAATAATGTCAGATCAATCATTTTCGATCTTCGTCTCTGCCTGCTGCAGTACGTTACACGTAGTTGCCCACAACCCTCTCGAAAATGCATCGAGCCATTATTCACAGGAGAGCCTATTATTCTTGAAGCATAATCTGCTTGAACGCGAAATGGTTTCAAATATATTTTCATCATAATAATCTCGAAAGCATACGTACTCAACCTATTCGACTATCTTTGTATAAGAAAGCCAGGCAAATCGGCATGATTCACTAGTTGGCCAAAGAAACGCCGAACCATGCATATGCGCACTACCCCCCAATGTGTGTTTACAAGAGTACGGACTTCTATTATCCCTTCATCGCTAGCTACCCCCAGAGCAAGTGGTTCCTTCCGTGTGCTTCAACCGGAATGCAAAGAATTGTGGTACACATGGAAAGGGGTTACGGTAACGGTAATAAATCCAGGGGGGCGAAATTAATTCCCTCGATATAACCGGTATGCGAGGGAAGTCAGACAGAGTGGGAGGGTTGGAGTCAGTCACGGGGCGGATGGTTCGCCGGAGAGCACTCCTTGAACAGCAGTAAAACCAGTAGGATCCCGCATACATACGTTCACATTTGCCCCGTTCTCCACTCCCTCGCCCTCTCCGCTCCTCTCCACCCGCCCCGCTCGCCCGCCCTTCTGTTCGTGTCCCCTCGATCGCAGCGTTTACCACTCTTTCCGCTCGTATTCGCCCGTTCACGCTCGTAGAGGGTCCAACTGACCAGCTCTTATCCGGCAGTTCTCCAAGTCCGGGCAATCGGGATTGGCTTGGTCAGCGCCGACGGCGGCGTAGACCGAGCCGAATCTGATAGAGAATTTCCACGAGCTGAACGGATACACGATGCCGGCAGCATCGCCCGAGGAATCCTCGAGCGGTGTTTTCCGGCTGGATCGAGAGCGATCCGACTGCCGCTCAGAGTACAAGACACACACAGACAGAGAAGGCGAGATAGAGGGTAGTGAGAGAGAAAGCCGAGGGAGGAAATGGGAACAGCACGGGTCCTGGTGAGATCGGTGCATTATGCATGAACGGCAATTTGATAACGTGGACGCGCCGGGTAAGAGTGCATCGTCCAGATTACTCCTAGCCTCTCTTGGTCGCGTGCAACCTCCTGATACGGACGGCGCGTTCTCTCCGTTGCTCTATGTATGTACGGAGGCCGCGTTTATGCGCGACGCTTCCTGCGTTATAGCAAGCCGGTGCACCTGTGACACCGGTTTATGCAGCGATGCATCGCCGCCATCCATGTCGCGTTTATGCCGCCGCGCCGCCCCGCCATCTCGCATCCCTTGGATTCCGAAGCCCGCGGCCATAGCTTGGCTGATGCTGCTGCTACTGGTACTGGTACTGCTGCTGTTCGGTATTCCTGACGCATCCTACCTCATCGTGCCCGTCCGTGCGACGCCCTGCCCCGCTTTGATTTCTCCGCACCTACCGCCCTGTGTGTTTGCCTCCTGCCTATCGATTCGATCCGGCCACGCCATACTTTTCCCAGCTAGATCTGAATGACGCTGCAATTGGAATGTCGGCTGGCACGGAACTCAGCCATTGTCAGGCTAAGAATTGCCGCAATTTCAAATGGCCTTTAATTAACTAGGCTTGCCCCGCCAGTTGAGCAGGCGCCACGCCGCCACCACTACCGCTGGGTACTTGCTCGCGCGTGATGTACAATTATGAATCAACGTCATCTGGAGTGCGTTTATACGCACGTCAGCTCTCCAGGCTTGTTTAGGCCCATTTAGCCGTTCCACACGCCGTGTGTATTCAAGCCAACCGGCCGAGGGAACACGCCAGTCAGATTTTATTTGTGTACGTGTGTGTGCGCGTATAGTTGAATGCGCTACTGTGCGTGGCGGGCATGGGGATAATAGATGGAATGGCGGAAAACGGGATCGAGCTGATGGTAATGCATTTTGCCTTATCCAGCCGAGGGCCCGCTCTGTCACCGTGAAATAATCACCCATGCTTCTGGTCTTCTTGGTTAACGCTATTTTCCACGTTTGAATTAGGAGGGAATTGGGCGAGCGGCGCGGCCGCTTAATAATTAAAAAACTCCATTCGTGAGCACGAGCCCACCAGCGTTGAAAGCTCTTATGACTGAATTTTATTTATTCAGCGTGCTTCCGTCAATTAGATTTACACGCTGGACGGAGCAGTCCCCCTCGCTTTTACGCCAGGCGCGCGCCCGCCCCCCTCCGTCCCGCAGGATTTTGCAAAAATTGTAGAATTAAAAAGTTCGTTTCAGTAGAATGCGAGCATGTGCTTGACGATTGCACGTCGTATTTATAAACATCACTTGAAACCCTCGCGTATACTCGTTCAGTGAAATGTACACTCGACCGGTGTGCTTACGAGATGTGTATGCGCGTAACAAGCGGCAGACGGAGCGGGAGGAGTGGCTGTTTTAACATTTGAATAAATCCGCTATTAAGGCAGGTATATATTTACACGTTTATACAAAAGCATACATTACGTAGATTGAACGGTGTACTATGTCCGCAAAAAAGCCGCCGACAAAGCGTCTGTACGCCCTCATGTATACACCCCCGTAATACCGTTCTCGCTTCTTCGCGCGCGGTCTTACAGAAAAAACTACCGCAATCCTACAGCAAATACGACATTTTTTGCAACCACTGTCGACAGCTCGACACTCTCAACAATTCATTCACTACGCACAAATAAACTGGAGCCCTCCACTAATCCTAGATCTTTCGAAGTAAAATTCGATGAGGTTCTTTAGTGCCAATTATAATTACGCGGTTCAAGTTTTATCTGCCGATATATTCGCATAATTATGCAAGAGAAAATCTCACTGGAGGAACGAAAACCACAAGTTTTATGACGCGTCGACGTGCCGACAATACGTGAGAGCCTTTACATACGATGGGATGACGTGGTCGATGTGGTGGTCATTAATACAGGACTCTTCGTACCTCTTATTTTACGGCTGTCATAGGAGGCCTGCTATGGTATTCATCCCCCGTGGCCAAGTGCGCACCTGCTGCCACACATACCAGAGGCGCGTATCCATAATACGTGACTACCAAGCGCGATTGGATGCAGCTCAATTAATCCTTGGCTAAATTTCCTTGCTAACCAGGTAGCCGAGTCCGTGTATATGGCAGGAGCAAAATTCGTGGCTGATCGCTCATCGTTCGGCGAATCCTCGGTGTGCATGCGATTCCTGGCTGCGATTCATATTGCAGAGCTCGCTCGCTCGAGGATTTGCCCGAGGGGATTCCTTTTTTCTTAGGAAACAGCGAATAATCAGAAGCGTGTTTACGTAAGCCGATTACAGCGAGCCGGCTTGGGTGGGGGAAGGCGAATAGCCAAGCGAGCTTACAATTATACAGGGGATGGAAAGCAGCCCTTGGCGATTATACACGCGTCGGTGATCTCTCCCTCCTACCTTTCCACCGCTATCTATCTCTCTGTTTTCCACGGCAAGTCTGGGCACCTGTTTGCTGCCCTCAAGTATTTATATCGCACCGCGTCTACCTGGAGCGTAGATGTCGAATATTACACGACTATGGCTTTCACGAAGTGCCACCACACGTGCCACCATCTTCCCAACTCTATGTTGTTACGAATGTATGACCGGGTGCCAGTAATCCACGGCTTGCCTCGAGTAGTGCTATGCGCTAGCTAGCTAACCTCCGAAGCCGCTTCCACTAATTATGCACCGACGCCATTTGCACCGGGTTTATACGGTGTCGGTTCGCTCCCCAACCTTGCTCCCTTATATTATTCGCACCTCTAAATGTGCTTATTCGGCTGATACACCTCTAATGCTGACTCCATTTTCCACGCGGCTTGCAGAAGCCGTTCTAGATCGATAGTTACGCTATAGAACGCGTAGAATATTTCAATCGACGATGTTGTTGCCACGAATAAACATCCACCAAAGTAAACGCGACAGCTTTGTTTATCCAGCAGAAACAGTGATGAATTGGACTTCCAATTTCATTCTTTCCGCCCTTTCTCTGAAGCGTCCGTTTGAAGGCATTCCTTTAGTCCTGGTGTCGAAAGCACTCTGCCTGGACCAGCCTCGACGATGCCTCGCGGACTCCGCTATCGTTGGCAAAGTGTTTGGCGGCAATAGTATTCACGTCGACTTGCTGGGAACGCTTTTAATTAAAAGCGTAACCACGGGACGCGACGACGAACTTTCCTTTGGCGGAGGCTTGCATGGATTTCATTAGATGCATATGACCGGGCGACACTTATGTGGCGTGTGCTTCCTGCTTCGACTTCGCGCTTTCTCTCCCCCTCCAACCAGCAACTCCCTCTCTGCTTCTGTCTCTCGTGATTCACCCGTGTCGGTCCACAATTATACGTCGACGGCATTTATGTCTGCCCCCACGTTTATGGAGCCACGCACCCGAGGAGAGCGGCGCCTCGCCTCCTCTCTTTTCCGGCGTTCCGCACGCCCGTTCACTGGTACGTATCCGGTTTCCCCTGTATGTGTGTTGGAACCTGGCGCGCTCCTACCACCCGGTATGTTGGTATTACATGCGACTGCATTGACTGTATAAACGCTGCTGGCGTAGCTCCTGCGACTGCGTTACTTCACTCCCGACGAGAGCAAGAGAGAGAGAGAGGTTTAGCGAGTTTGGAGGGAGTGAGAGAGAGAGGGAGAACTCCAGTACTTTCGCGTTACACCCCTGCCATCCTGATTAATTACAGGGCGCCGTTACGCTGCACCGGCGGCGGCTGCACCCTGCCACTATTATCATCCTGAATCCACGTCACTGACGAATTAACGGACCGAGTCCTACCCGCTCGTAAAACGTTTCGACTGAGACGTCTCTGCCGGCGGCTCCACTCTCCCCGAATGAGTTATAACCGAGATCCGAGACATATCTCCGGGATAGATTTGCACAAGTGTATTCGTACAGTTAATTCTTCGAATCGATCGAGTGCGTATAACCGAGCGAGCAAATTGAGGCGCGCATTCGAGGAATGGAAGCGAGTGTCTGGGTAAGCCGAGCTAGATAGTTGGAGGGTAGTAAGGGGTCGTCTTCAAATTTCTCGTTAATTTGAACCTTAAGGAGAAGCCGCGCGTCTCCGGCGTAGATTTCGCTAACGATTATGTTTCCCGGAGGTTTCCAGCAAGGAAGACTGGGGTCCGGCTGCGCTCGGTTTGCTTAGCGTCCCTGTTAAACTTAGTTCGCCAGGAGTAGGGTAATTCGTTTAATTAGGTTGGTCGAAACGCGCCAATGATGAACAGTTGTCGGACGAGTACGCGACCTGAGAGCACTTCTAATCGTTCTTGCTCCTTAATCCAGTTAATCCGGGGCTGGTGCTGCTACTGGCCTCACCGCCGGAAGAAACGAGGGAGAACCGTACATATGTACTGAGAGCAATGTAGGTCCTGTTTATTTCAGCCGTGGAATTCTCGCCGCTGCAATTCCCGTGATCCACTTGACTCGACTCGACTCGACTCGACTCGACTCGCTCGGTTCGGCCGATGAGTGGCCCGATGGGGGTGCAATCGCACCCCCATCCAACCCGCCCGTCTTCAATTTAGTATCGATTTCATCTAATTTCCCCTTCACTCGCACGATAAACGCCCCAGGCTGAGGACCACCAGTCAGACTTGAAATTCAGCTTTCTTTCGTTATGATTTTCCCTTGACATCCTCAATTAGCTGAACATTTTCGCCGGGAGAAAAGCTTGAGTGAAAGGCGTCACGTCAACTGGACAACAGAACGCGGTCTGTCGATAGCGGTATCCGCAACAGGCATTGCTTTTTCCCAAAGATTAAACGAGTTTGATCGGGTGCGGACATAAATAGGAATATTCTTGGAGAGTCGAAATCCGGGCGGGAATTGCGCAACATACGTAGTCGGCGGACTGCAATACCTCGGCGATTCAGACTTCAACGGCACGCGTTGGCTGTGCCGAATCGTTTGATCTGGATCACGGTTAATTTCACCGTTGGTTATAGCGCACAATGCCTTACCAATCACACGCCGTGACCCCGCTCTGCAATGCGCAGTCCAGTTGCAACGTCCGCACACGCTGCCTCTGTTCAGAGCAGAGGAGAGCAGAGCAGGGAGAGAGCGGGAGAGAGAGAGGGAGAGAATGAAAAGGCCGGAGCGAGAGGGACAGAAAGCTCGAAGCACGCATACATCGGAGCATCACGAAGCTCCCATGTACGTGTACAATCGACGGCCAGATAAAGCCGTCAGGTGGATCAATCCGTGACGAAGCCATCGACTTTGAAATGCCGAGGTTCGTTTCAATCCCGTCAAATCTGAAGCGAGCGCCCGGATCATTTCACGGGGAAAAGTTCGACACCGACGAATCGCCGGGCCTCGAGCGTGTCGGCCGACAGATTATTTCGTCGACCGAGAGCATAGTCGAGCAGCACATAAATTCCGAATGCTCGGTTTAACAAACGGAAGTGCCGAGCCCCGCACTGCCAATATCGTGCTGTCAATCGATACACAGCGAATTTCCTGGCCAACCACTCCTTTTTCTTATTTGCTGACCATTGTTGGCTCTGGCGCAATGCATTACACTGCAATCCGCAGTCGAGATGTCGTGTAGACAGTTCGAAGGGTTTATGTTTCAATGCTATTTGTATGATGCACTGCTCTGCCCTACCTCAACTTCTATCTGATAGATTATATTCGTAAGGGGATCGACTCTGCTCGGTCAAAACAAATATCCCAGAAGCATTAGGAAAGGCAAGGAATTGACTTACCACATGATAGAATTCCTTCTGCACTTTACCAAAGCTTCCTCCATCCGTCTTAACCGCCCTAAGTCACTAGCACTGTCGCACGTCAGCGTACAATTACCACTGACATTTAGTTGTACATTAATACCAAAACTAATTGATCAAACCACCTCAAAGCTCCGAACGTGAGCAGTCAACAATGCGTGTAAATAAACGCATGCGTAGTAAGCAACTGGGCAAGATGGTTGGCATGGCCAACATATATCGATCATTATCGTTTGACTATATATCGAGATTATCGAACGCACTTCGAGCGTGGCACCACCAGCAGCTAGCTTCAAAGGAAGCTTGGTGCTCTCGCGCGTTGAGTTGTTGACAGTTGGTCGCACATCCCAAAACATTCGGGTTTAGAGCACTAAAAGTATCGGAATCACTGTGACAATATGCGAAAATGCAGCTGTGCGTATTGCGAGGTGGAAAGGACAAGAAATTCGAGGGGCAAACGTTTCGTGCGTTGGTGAGAGTCACGTGAAGTGGACGCATGCAATTAGAGGTTCGGCGATCTAATGGGACTGGAATGAGCTTGATGTTCGATGGGAGCTGCATTGATTCCTGACCACAGCACAATCCCACCTGTCCATACTGTATTTGAAGGTCGTCTAGTGTGGCCACAAGGTAGGAATAATGCATGGTGTCTCTGATTTCACTTACACTACACATCTGCTTCCATGGTCAATGCACTCGTTGGAAATAATGCACGAGTGTTGTGTGTGTGTTCGATTTGTACGAGCTGCATTCCCTTATGGGATTACTGTGTATTGAATTGTTTTCTAATAGAGACAGTATTTTTGGGATTAGCCTATGCGAGATTACCTTTCAATGCAATAAGTCTGATAGCATCGACGACTTTTGCATCATTATATCTAGGGCTTTCAACGGATACATTATCCTCGTATTGCGAAAGCATTCTCGACGGTAATCGGAGACTCAAAGGTGGAATTCAGCGACAAAATTAGTCGAGCTCGCTTGAGCTCCCTAAGCTTGGACGGCCAACTATTCCGCTTTCCCTGGTTTCCCGATTTCGCTTAACCCTCCACCCTTCCGCTTTCCCCAATGTGGTCTCTCGTTCTTCGTCCTACCAACTCGCTCACTCCCTGTCTCATCTGTGCCTTCTGCTATACTGGATGAATATATTTCCCTCGGCAGCGGCGTCTTCATCCGAGCAAATGGAAGAATCCAGCGAGACGGGAGCAATATCGACGGAAATCGAATCGCAAAATGGAGAAAATGACTGCGAGTGCTTGAGCCCGCCAGGCTGAAGAGGAGCGAATGCTCGGCGAAAGAGAAAGAGCCGGCTGGTCGAGCGGGAAGGGAAGGAAAAGCCGGAAAATCGGCTGAACGAGGAGAGACGCCGGGGAAGGAGAGGAGTAAGGGACACGTCCTAGTAGAGAGGGTCTGCGAAAGGGAGATGGAGGGGAGAGAAGAGGAATGCATTCCAGGGCGAGTTAATCCCCTGAGTCTGGAGCGACTGACGGTTCCATGGACCCATGCCTTCTGCCTCCCACTCTGATCGCGTGTGACCATATACCTGGAGCCATCCTCCTACGATCGAGACGAGGCCTCTGTGCCACCCTGGCCCTTTGGATTATCATTCCAAATCGATTCGTCGATTCGCAATACCGCGAAACTCCACGCAAATGGATCGTAATATGCAAGGAGCCTCCGGGCTTACGCGCCCGGTTGCGTGTGTGTGTTTCTTTAAGATTCGTCTGATGGTCTATCTCGAGTACCACCCATCCCATCGACTCAGATTGGGTGAACGATTTAAACTAGTTTTATCAGGCCTTCACCCTTCGAATTTCTCTTTCCCCATCTGGCTTCCCCCATCTGATCTTTCGGATTAATATCTCATCCTCTTATAGCTCTAGATATAAGTCTTTCGGGAAGCTCTTCTAAGCGAATTGAAGGAGGCTTTATCATAGTTTTAATATCAGGATCTATTATTATATCCTCGTATTGGGAACAGTCCTAGTGTGGTGGATAGTTGATTATAGCACCAGTGGTTTAGGGATCGATCATCCCTGGGGCTTCCTTGTGTACAGGTCATCAAAGCTGTCATCGATGTGGGTAATGGCTAAAGTTTCAGCACGGATGACGGGTATGCGAAAACTTGAAGCCATTAGATTCCTCGGTGTGACAATGTCAAGGTAGCAAAATTGAAACTGACGCAAAAAGGCATCAGACGACATTAGGGGGTCGTCCACCTGTAAACTGCTTAGGTTCCGGCCCCAACTTCTTTCCCTAGCAGAGTAACTTTCTTAATCCTCCCTCTTAGCGGAGTTAATCTCTCCGATTAATGCTGCAGCAACTTGCTTCCGGTGAAATGTCTTTTTAGCCTGTTCTGCATCCGCCTGTGCCAGATAACAGTGTTAGCGACGCAGCAAATTGATTTATTTCTTAAGTCTGCGTCCCAGTTGTCCTTGATGTGCTTCTTAGTTCTGGTTTGCACGGTAGATTTGCTTTATTTACCAACCCTTTATTGAATGATGTACAGGGTAATGCGGGAGTTAAAGAGCTACCGAAATCACTGGTGAAATCACAATTAACCTTGTATGAGAGAATGGCCCAAGGGCTTTTTACACGACTGATCCAAGCGACGGTCTACCCTCCCTATGGAGCCACGGTGATTGGCTGCATCCACTCCTTTTTACCGAGCAGGTGTTCGTAGCTTATCAGTCAGCAGCATCACGCGCTCTCTCGCGACGCGCTGAATTAGCATAATGCCAGTGTGCCGTAACGAGGCAGTGAAACTCTTCAGGATACTTCAATGCCGAGATACAATAGGGTATCGATCGGTGGGGCGAAGCTAGTCTCGCCGGAGGTGTAGACGGCGAAATCGCGCAGGGTTTTCTCTCCATCTCTCTCCTGTCGTGAGTTGAAGAGAGAAGAGACGAAAGCGTGGAGAGCTCAGGCGGCAGAGATGAGACAAAAGGAAGCCAGGAAGGAAGAGGGCGGCCACAGAGGCCGCAAAATAATTCCAGCCGGCCTCACCAACAGACCGGCTAAACTCTCACACCGGAGGAGTCAGGGGACAGTGGAAGTGTGAAAAAGCAATCGCAAGCGCGGCCAATGCTCGCCAGTTCTCCAGACAAATACGATCGGCATTGGCCCCATCGCATCGGCCACTTTAAGAGCTCCAATTCCTTGATCTCAACCTATTTTCCGAGGAGCTTAATACCTTTCTTAAAGCGGCGGCCGACTGTTCACAGCCAATACTCTCCGAGGAGCTTGGAAGATACTTCCGAGATATCGATAAGAAAAATTATGACCCACTAATTAGCACGGCACAGTTGTGCTCGAGTAGGTACTCTGCAAAGTCTGCCTTTGACCTCAGAGAGCACAACCGTGGAAGATCGCACTTCTACAAGAGTGCGAAAGCAGCAAGCGAGAGAAAAAATTCCCGAGCGGCTGCAAAACGTGAAATTCATAGCAATTTTAATAAAACTGGCAGCGAGAGAGAGGAAGATAAAATAATACATGCTGTGGGAGTGTCCGCGCGTTGAATCCTGTAATTTGTACGGTACTAAAGCGTCATCCTAATTTTCAGCCCGGGGCGAAATTCGCCGGTTGAACTTCCGACATTTAGGCACTTTTCCACGCGGCAACGCCCCCGGCAGGGTGCATTGCGCCTCATTTTGCATTCTAATTACAAGCCGCGTACCGACGTAAATTGTAAATTATTTTCAATAGTAGCATAAAATATGGAGCGCGCGGGCGGAACTCGGCTGTGAGCTCTCCGAGCTCGCTGGCACCGGTAAATACGGTCTGGCCGCGGATATTGTTCATTATACGCCATCCATCGTTAATTACTGGCCGAATATAATTAAAGGGTCGCGCCAACGTGCACCAGGACTCTCTCGGTGTAGGCTCCATTCTTGTGCGGCTTTTGATGCGGGCCTTTCTTTTCCTATTGCGCCGCTTAATGCAGTCCGCGCGCGCGCGCTCGAACCCGACGCTAACCAAGAAGACGTTTATTTATGGGGATTTAACGCGAAACTCCATTTGCGAAGTGCATGCGCTTCGTTTCCCTGGCGCGGCGCGCGTATACCAAGCAGCCGCCGAGCCAGCTAAAAAGTTTCGGAGAACACCGCGCGCTCATTCTATACATATACAGTTTCCTCTGGTCGGCGAGCGAACTCTTCTTATATCCACGCATACAGCCTGTACAGGCCACTCTCATTAAGCCCAAGCTCTCTCTCTCCCAATTATTTTTAATGCCCGTCAGGATTAAAGTGTTAATAATTGTGGGTAATTTGTTGAGAGCCCTCGCGTACTGTTAAAGGACAGCGGTAGCAGCCCTCATTTATTTAGCGCCGAATATTGTACTGCTCCATTTTCCAACATGTGCGGCGAGCGGGCGAGCTGGATAAGCGGCTGGCTGAGGGTAACTCGAGCTTTATTTTACATAGCAGTTTCTCTCCTTTAAATCGGTCAGTATACGTACGGATATGTGGAGTTTCGCCGATACCGTCACCGCGGTGGGAGAGCTATTTCACAATTTAATAGCTCGCCCCATTTCTTCCCTTCTTCGCGCACCGCGCCAGCGGCCCGCCAGAGAACGATGGAGGTCAAATATTTTCCAAGGACATTTTAGATATTGCCGCCGCAATTGTATTGCACTGACAGACGTATCGCTCGATCGGTCGCCTATGTCGCCCGTGCACCGCATGTTTCAGGCTGCCCACTATAGATTTAATTTAACATCTAGTACAACCGCGTCCCACCAAGTGAAATTAAACATTCTTTCGCACATTCCTTGCGGCGGCATGCCACGTTTAATTGTCACGCGTTGCTGCGACGTTGTGTTTAATGTGCGAGCATAAAGCGAGCTTTCTGTTATGCACGAAAGAGGCGAAGGAAAGCGATATCTGTCAAGGAGAAGCCAATTCTTATAACTTCAAGTAACGCGAGACGCGAAAGTTAATTACGTTCTTCAGTGGCGACCGAGCGATACGATCCTTTTCCGTTCCGACTTGTTGCAAAACAACTCGCACACCGTTTTGAATTTCGAGAGCGAAGCCGATCCACAACGCTCGCTCGCTCTCTCGACAATGCTGACAGGCGGCTGGCGGCTGGCGGATGCACGCCGATGCAATTGGACGGGGCGGCCATGTGGACCAGACGTTTTCGTAATTCAAGGGAAGCCGCGGCGTGCTAGATAACCGGCGTCGCTGCCACTCCGACAAGTCCGCCGGCGCACCAATGGAATCCTGAATAAATTAAAGCCGCCGCTCGATGGTGGCGACTTTACGGCCGAGGGCAACCCTTTACGCGCTACGCCGACCAAGTTATCTTTCACGAGAGCGGCAACTGTCGGCCGGAAAAAAGCCTGCAACGTCATCGTCACATACAATTCAGACTGTTGGGATATGTGTGTACACGAGAGCTGACGGCTTGCCGAAGAACTCTCCCGAGTATGACGTCCAGACCGAGTGAGGCCTCCAGCATGCGTGTCTCCCCTGTGTTTTTTCGACAAATTAAATCTCACAGCCAGTCAGAAACTCCAGTGACACCCGTCGCTGCTCGTTCTAGCAGCAATAGCTGGGTGGAGTAGCACATCGACGACAAGATCGACATAGGAAGATTGAAGCCATGAAGAGAAGGGCCGAGAGGCGGGGACGGGCAGCGAGCAACGACAGGGCAGAGCTCGAGGAGGCAGCCATGCGGGGTAGACATTTTCGAAATTTAGGACAAGCCGCGGTACAGGCGGGCGGCAATGGTACCACAGTGGCATCGGCCTGACAGATCGATCGTAATTAAATCGATGCGATCGGACGCTTGGCTCCCTCTCTCCACTCTCTCTCACCCCATCTCTGTCCCGCACTCTGGCTCTATCTCTCTCGTGACCGGTGGACTTAACTCTAAATCTAGGAATGGGGTCGATCGAAGCCACCATCAGGATGCATTATGGAGCCGGAGAGGACATGCCCGTAGATAGGTGGACGCGCGGTGCGCGGCCGGGGTTATCTCGCGCCTATTTGCACGATAGTCCTGTTTCCGATTAATCAGGTCCCCTGGAATTAACGCAGTCCCCGGAGACTGCGTCGCATCTCACACGTACCCGCAGTCATTACATCCTCTCTCCCTCTCCCTTTGCACTTCCCACTCTCTCTCTCTGTCTCTCTCACTCGACATAGTTGTGTATATACATATAGGTCTGACTCGTCTTTCCAGCCCCTCTTCCTCTCTCATTAGGGAACCTCCGTCTGTCTCTCACACTCTCGATTCCAGTTGCATTCTCTGGCCATTGCCGCACACCTGCCTCTCCGTGACTTCGTCCCCGAGCACTCATTTCGCTCTGTTTCTCCTGGCCTCATTTGCATACTCGCGCGTTAGCCCGCAACCTCGCACATACGTATTAGGACACTTAGCCTTTAATTATTCCGTCAAGGGCAAACATCACTCGCTATCATTTTTCGGTGGTACGAAAAGTTGGCCAAGTTGTCACAGGAAGCACGTGAAAAAGGGGTGGGCTCTTTAGTGCTGTGTCTGACTATAGCGCCGAGCTATTCTCCTTGATTCGGCTGTAGAACAGAGAGCATCATAGCGTGTCCAGTTAAGTTAGGATCCGGTTCGTCAAGCTGACTATTGGCGATTTCGCAACACTACGGCTATCAAAGGCCTCCTTTCGGGGGCACAGGCCGAAAGGCGTTTTTGCACTGTCAAGTCCTGTCGATCGAACCTTTCAAAAGCCAGTCCTTGTTAGCGCAGGAGCATTTTTGTGGGGAGCTGTGGAAGGACACGGTGCACTGATCACGAACAGTTTTTTGCCGGTGCCTTTGACGTGGCGCGCTCGATGAGACAGAGGGGGCGTGGTTTCTGCATTTTTCAAAACTTCATCCGAGTGACCGGTGGACCGTTTTCCTTCTAATTATTTCCTCTTGCCATGGCTTATCGAGTGGATTATTTCGGCAGTCCATGCGGTATTATTGGAGTGTTTAGTTAGAACGATATGCACAGCAGAATGTATTGTACGTTTCTGGGCTTATATTGGAATATAGCTTAATGATAGTAACCTTAAAAGATGAGCTAGGCCGGTTATGTTTTCAAATGGGTGGCGGGGTTAAACCGAAGAAACATGTTGATTCGTGGCTCTCGCCGGCTCAGCGCTTCCGCATTCAAGAGATGCGTGTACGGCTCATGTATATACGTAGGCTGCACATCCATGCGGGAGTTATCTCTCAGTCAAACGCGAGGCAGCGTGAAAATTTATTCTTGTTTCACGGTGGGGAAAAGGTAGTCCCGAGCATTGCTCCACCGCTGAATGCGGGCCCGTGTTTCATGAAAATTTACCACCGCGCTGAATCTTCATTACACCGTGAGGATTAAATTTTCCATGTAGCGCGCGCGCTCGCCGCTTTGCAAACAATAATGGTACGACGGATGAATTCTTGCGGTTCGTGCAATTACTCACACATTTCCCGCGGGATTTAGGCTTGCCACCTTGACGAACGAAAGTTCATGCGACCGCTTACCCTCTCGTTTTATTTCCAAGTTCAAAGATTTCCAAAGAATTTTTTCATATCCCAGCGTGACTCGTGTTATACGGGCGAATGCAGTCACAATTAGATTTTTCACGACGAAAATTCCTATGAGCCGGTCGGCTAATGCTCTTCCCTGGGACTAAATGAAATTTCCAACTATGCGTGTTTTACTTAAGACGCGGCATCCGCCGGAGTTCATTATTCATGGCGGAGAGGTATGAACTCCTCCTCCGGGGGGATGGGCGAGGGCTGCTTGGGAGCTTCCTCGTGATGATTAAGCGCACCGGTGAACTTCGCATCACATAAAGGCGGCCGCGGCGCCTTCTCCAAAAAATACCGGCGAGTCTGAGTGCCGTGGTAATGAGATTCGATGATGCTCGAGTCGGCTGGCCTTGCCACCATCCACGAATAATAACTCACTCGGTATCTGCTTTCTTTTCACCAGTGATGCGCACGAAGGGAGAAACATCTCACAGCGAGCAGCAATCCTGCCAATTCACGGGAACCCCGTGAATTGGAAACATCGCTGACCGAACGCGTGCTTGTGCAGCAGGACTATTTTCCATTGATTTTCAAATAGGCATGATGAAGGACGACTGCATTCCAATCGAGCGATTATTGCTATAATTTCGTAGTCGAATCACGTATAATATCTCACGCCCCGATGGAATAATCTATCCATGCGCAATAGGGGCACCCGCCCCACTCCACTGTATCAGGAGGTCCACATTTATCTCGATTTATTTCTGGATTTCACTGAGCTGCAGTACACAGCTGTTGCAATTCTAATTTTTCATGTAAATATTGCATACAGCCCGTTCAATGATTGAAACGTGTCTGGCGTGCGATAGGACACTACGTTCTGTTACATTTACATGTCCCGGAAAGTTAAACATTGGCACTCATTGCCAGACGTGCCAACCGGACTATTAATAGTCTACCCGATATTTCAAACTTTGCAGAGACAAGGATTTCTAATCCCTGGAATAATACGAAACTACGACATTAATTATTTAGGCCTGCAACTGAATCTACTGGCTCTAATTTCAATAGGTGCGAGCAAATGCAGCCCCGGGGAAAATTTATATTATTTCCAGCTGACTTTCGGACGTTTCCCGACGGATATGTATTTCCTTTTTGATGGCAGCGTTTGAGCTGCGTTAAACATGGTAATTCCGCGTAGAGATAATTGTTAGTACCTCTGGGAGATAATTCAAATACGTCGGCAAACATATCGCAATGGAACGAATAGCGTGAGGGTAGGTGGGCGGGTGGTTTAATGCAATGCTCTCGCACTGATTCCTTCATATGGAAAACTGCGTTTATCCCGATGCATCGCGACGTAGTGTTGCGAGCGACCGAATTTTCTACCTTGTATCGGGCTGGTATTGATTGGTAGGTGGAACTGACAAGGCACGGGCTGACTATCTCGCGCGCCGCTCCAGCCATCGACACGTCCTGCCTGCAATCACGGCTAATAAAAATCATAAAACTTGCTAGGAAAAACCTGTCACGAATTTGAATATAAATAAGTGTTCTACCATAAACGAACCCTCTGCTATTTGCATTTAAAAATTTAAGAGAAGGCCTGGACCTTGTATTCAAAGGTTGCCCAAAATTTTTGCACGGTGAGACTGACCTCTAATGAAATGGAAATCGATTGAATACAAAGGGTGTTCTTGGACAATGACACGTTGTCAGTTCCTTCTCTTTTTATAGGGATAGGTCAATGCACGACGAGAGCAGTGCAAAGTGCAATGCGTTATAGCGACTAGATTTTCCACAATGGGCCCCCAGCGAAGCGCAGGAAGGTGGCGCATGCATACGTGTGAGTGATGGTCAAAGTTCGCTCGTCCAATTATTCTCGCATAGTCCGCCGATTCCCGGAAAACCGGTTGCCGATTAATCGGTTTAAAATGCCATTCCTAGCGCGCAGATGGGACGGCTGCAGAACAAAAAATGCCGGGGCCACTCGAAAAAGCCGCCGCCGTCGCCGTCCCCGCCGCCGGGATAGGATCAGGCCTCTCTTTTTTCAAGGGCCAGTCCAATTCTGTGTATCGAACTCCACGATAAATTGGTCAGTGGAAGTGGTGTGTATGTCCGAGTACCGCGTACTCAAAGCTAGTTATGCTTTTATTGGGATGCATCGGGTAGAATTAAATGCAAACTCCCGTTCAGGCCCAATGAGGTGGACAGAGGCTACAGAAGAGTACTTGAGTCCCCTTTTCTCCTATAGGAAACGTCATCAAGCTCTACGCTGGGCTGACGCCACTGTTAAGCAGAAATTAAATATAAAGCCCGACGAGAGTTACCTCGTCTAATTAGAGAAGTCACTGAGTTCGAACATAACTTTCCGGGATGTAGGTTAATTGGTTTTCGCGCAGCCGCATACATTTCGCCGAGCGGCGCGTCCGTGTTGAAGGACAATTTTTTCCAATCCATTCGAAGTGACACGGCACTATAAGCTGAACCGGGATGAAATTTATAGAAAAGTGAAAATCGGGAGCATGTTGGTCCAGGGCGATACAGCCGGCGGGCATTACTCGGTCGGGTTAATAGGTTTTGAAGTGACAATATTTGCTCGGTAATGCGTCGGCTTCAAAGCTGGTCGGCGCACAGTGGCGCGTTCCAGAGCGGACAAAAAATATTTGGCTCACTGAGGTCCAAGGTGAAATGTGTGCTTCATGCGTGCATCCTGACGTTACATTAAAGTTTCACGATGCCTCGGCGCCCTGGCAAAAGCCGCTTTTGCATAAAATGCAAATGGCCCTTAGCCCGGTGGAAAAACATTTATGCGAATGATACGTCTCTAATTCTGTCAGCTAAATGGAAGAATTTTGTATTTGGCCATGATGGACAGAGAGAAAAATTGCATCTTCGCGCAAACATAAATCCATTATCAGAGAGTGCCAAAATATTTCTGCCCGAAAGGAATATTTGAAGGAACCAGTTGCACTAGTTGGCTTTCGGCATACGAGCTGCGGCGATATATTTACTATCGACCTTTAACAGCTCCTTTACACTCGCCCGGAGCAGCAGCAGGTGTCCGTTTCCGCGCTCCTCTTATTTCACGTTGCAGAGACTGGCGCTCCACTTGAACGCCCTCAAAATTCGATTTCATTCACCTGCTCAGTACGCGCGCGCCAACCAGAATAGGAGATATCCATCCCGGCACGGCTCGGCCGCCACTCAATAGAATTATCGTGGAAACCTCGCGGTTTTGTGCAACTTCTCGAGCGGAGGATGTGCCAGTTCTGCCAAAATCCAATGCGAGTTGAGAGATGCAGCTATATTCCCAACGAGAAACGGCAGAGCGATCTCTATATTGCTCGGGCAGATCAATGTTAATTCACTTAGCATAAATTGTGGCGGCGTAGGTGAGTGAGGAAGGGCGGGATTTGGAAGGGGGTAGGTGCTGGATGCGAAAGGGGGGCAAGGGGTCGTCGGATAGAGATAGAGCGAGCTTTGGGCAGCAGCTGTATCGGCTTTCCTGGGCATTGGAGGATCTGCTAGTCGATCCAGCAGGCGCAACTTAGTTTCTTTGTACGATCGGCTGCGTTATTTCCGGCAGTGGACTGCGAAAGAGTTTCCCTCCCTCTCTCTCTTTGCCAATACTGTAGTAATACAGCAACAAACGGGAGAAACGGTCGCGGCAAATAGCATAATCAATTCGAGCCGCAATTCCCAGTTCGAATTGCCGAGGTAGAAGTCCGGGCTACAACATTTCCGCTTCCTCCCCCTCTCCATTTCTCTGTCTCCCCCAGAACCTTTCCCTCTCTTGCCTCTCTCTCTCTCTCTCTCTCCCTCTCTCTGAAATGTCGCGCGCGCGTTCGAAGTCGCAACAGAGTACACTGAGTGCGCTGCGAGTTTCTCGAACAACCGTAACGAACGACATAATTCAATGACGAGTAACGACGGTAATTATGACGCGCAAGCGAACCCACGGAATAAAGTTAGACGCGCTCTGGAACATTAGCCCCATGATCCGTTCGGGTGTCTATGTCATTACGCGACGGAACTTTGGCAAGATATTGGCTGGAACGCGAGAAACTCCTCGAAAAATATCAAGACGCCTACCAATGAAACCATCCATCACTATTTATAAGAACGGTAAAACCAGCGAAAGTCGATGGCTGTGCCAGAAGATTAGCCGTCTGACCAGCCGTCGACCTATTCTACTGAACGCGAACCATAGAGCGCTCAGACTGTTCCGATCACATCTGCCTCATTCAAGACTAATATTCGATTTAGTCTCTTAATAGAAACGATAAAGTGTCTGCATCAGTTTTCCAATTTCGTTGGGGTCTCTGAGTCTGGATAGTTGGCTTAACTCTGGTACAGGAGTCGCGTGTGACAGGAGTGGGCTATAGGTACATACATGGGAGATTAGAAAGCTGCGGTCTTACAAAGCGTCCTCGGCGACGGTGTGGACCTCGTGTAGGGCAGGAGCATTATGTTCTATCTTGCGGTAGCTAGTGGACGCGATAGTTGGCTGCGAGCTGAAGGCCTTTTACTACAGAATACAAAGCTGTTGACGCCACGTTGTAGCGCGTGACAGCTTACGCAGGGCCACGGGAATCATCTACCATCACCGGCATGCTTGGCGCAGCTGTTGCAAAACAGGCCGCGATACATCCTGCTTCTATACGATCAGAGAGAACCTCCTTCCTCCTCCTCCTCCTTCTCCTCCTCCTTCTCTGCGCGCGGCATCCAGCTGAGATGATAACAGAGCGATTAAGCTACATCCCAGGAAAAATGTAATAACGTCTTTTTACCCCGGCGGAACCGCCGGACGTCTCTCATTTCTGTTCGCCACACGACCCCAGATTAAGTGGAGACCCTTTTCACATAAAGTGCATCGGTAACCACGATAGACGTAGAGGAAAATGGATATTATATATTTTCCTGATGACTTCGAGCCTACTTTTTCTTTAGCGCTATAGCTCTAGCGCTATAAAATATTCATGCAGAATGAGATTGATCACTCATCCCTAATACGGTTCTCAAATCCTCAAAAGAATCCAGTACACCATTCACCCCAATTAATTTTAAATCGAGAATGCGCGCGAGCGACCGCATTAATAGCGCGGAATCTACTCTCGCGCGGACGGCGTAAGCGGAAATTACTGAATATCGGGAATCCGAGGCGGGCGATGATGGCATGCGATTTGCACGCTTCCGGTCTGCGGCCGGCTCGCAGTCCAAGTCTCGTGACCGTTGAGCGGAGTCAATGGACGCGCGTATGTACGCTGGCCGCAGGCATTGCATTACGAGATACGATTCTTGAAGCGAGTAGAATGCCGGCACGCCCGCAACACAAAAGATGGACGAGCGCAGTTTCTTAATGGGCGGAGTTGGGGTCGCACGAAATGAAATATCATTAGACCGGGATGCGGCGACACTCTCTCACTCGTTCTCTCATCCGCCACGGGGCGATAGCGTTGCTCGACTGGGTCGTTGACCCAGCGCGAGAGGAACGCGCTAACTGCATGGAGTATCGTTGCATAGACGTAGACAAGGGACTTAATCGTGTCGAATGCATCGGCCTCAGAAATGCGTGATAACAAATGGCAGGGGGAGGGGGTGGAAGGGGTGGTGAGGTGAGCAAGTGGAATCGCGCGGGGTTGCGTGGGGGGGCGGGGGGGTTATGTAGTAGCGTGGAGTGCGCATCGATCGAGTGCTTGCGGTTTCTCGGCAGGCCGTGCGAGCGAGTGAGCTAGGAAGCGAACGGGCGGAGGGCGATGGAGAAAAGAACAAAGGTAAGGACAGGGGAAAGGCGCGAGGGACGAGGCGGAGGAGGCGAAAGAAGAAAGGACGAAAGAAAGAGTAGGGCCGGGATAGGAAAAAGAGCGGGCCAGAGATAGAAGAGGCCGCTGGCAAGTGGGAGAGACAGAGAGGCCGAGCTTTTACGGTGATTACTCGTCGTCGCGGCTGCATCCGCGCGCATTGCATCGGAAATGATTTCGCGCCCAATTAAACCATAGGAAACTCAACCCTCTCTCGGCCCTAGAGCGTGGATGCCGGTGGTAGTCACCCCCTCCGGTGCACTTATACTCTTGACGCACCCCCCGGCTTCAGCTTCTCTCTGCCTCTCTTCCTCACCACTGCTGCCGTCCCCCTCCCTCCCTCTCCCACCTTCCACCCCTCCCCATCACCTTCGTCTCTTTCTAGGCCTCTCTCGCTCTCTCTCTCTCTCTCCTGCTCGGGCTCTCTCAGCTTTCTCCTCTCTCCTCTTAGCGACTGGCTGCCGCACCCCGCGCGCAACCCCGTACAGCCTCGACCAAAGCTTTTCATCGCCTTCGGCTGCCGGCGGCGACATGCGCCGCGAATTAATTTTCCCGCGGAAAAACTGTCGTTAAGCCTTCCAAAGGCCGGCTGAATACGTGGCGCAGGGAAGAACGCGTGGAAAAAGTCAGGTGATACTCCGGGCGGCTGGTGCATGCCAAGGGCCGAAGAGGGCGAACCCCGTTCGTTAACATGCCCGGCCACGCAGTCACAGTGCGCTTCCGGGAACGTGCCCGTTCTTCCGGTGCGCGCGCGATCGCTTCGATCCTCTCGTTGTTCGGTGCTTGTTACGCTTTTCCCTGGCCGAGACGCGCGCTGTTGTTATCTATGCCGAGTGCTTCTGCGATTAAATCGCGACGGCGGAATCGTCGACTGCATTAGTTGGAAGCTCTCGAAGTGAGAGAGGCTCTCTCCTCTTCTCTATAGCGGATCGCAGGAAGTTGGAGGGAAAAGATTCGCCACGCGAATGCATCCGCGGATGAGAGAGTCGAGCATTTTAGGATCATGGTAAATGAAGGATGTATCCCATTTACAGTGCATGCTTCTGTAAACGAGAGCCGGGCGTCCCGAGACTTCGCCTCGGGCTCGCTTTTAAAAAGGAGGACACGAAGACAGCGCGTGTCGTCCTCTCCACTGAATACAGACACCTTTCCACGTATAATCCTGCCCTCCCGTGTACACCCACTTCCGCCGAGTACTCGACAAATTAATTCGCGTCGATTTCCGCGCTCCTGCAATATCCTCTCTGACACGAGGAAACAGTTCGCCTTGCTAGTCGATCGGATTCGCTATATCATAACCAACCGAGCCGATGACCCACTGCGCGAGCTTGTGACCCTGGTCCCAATCAGTAGCACTCTCCAAATATTGTTATAACGCTCTCACATCTGAGTGCTAGCAGTGGCTCACTCGGGAAAGCGTAACGCGAGGGTTCCCCGCTCTCGCCACCTTCACCTTCCGCCAAGGGTTTAAAGGGACACCGGTGTGACAGTGGAGGACGTGTGCACTGATATGTGAAGGAGTCAGCCAACAAGGGGATGCAAAGCGCAGCCGGGGGACTGGTAACGATCCCGGAATTTGTTACCCGGGTACACAGAGCGCCGCGAGTTCAGGGGAAAGGAAGGACGGAAGGAAGGACGGAACTGGGCGTCGAGACGGCCAGGGTTCCTGCTCGAAAATGCAAACTTTTCTCGTTAACAATTAACCCGGTGTTCACGGCGTTGGACTCGAGCAACATGAAGGGCGGCGGGGGGCGCGAGCGGAAGGAGCGGCGAGGGGTTTGGATGGCGAGAGAAGAGGCAGAAATTACGTCTGCGACGGAGACCAGGAGGCGAAGGACGGAGTGGACAGCCAAGGGAAGGCAGGCAGGAACGTTCAACGGAAAAGAACAAGAGAGCGGTAAACGAGGAGAAGGACAGCGAACGCGCCTAAGTGACTCGACCGGCCTGGCTTGTTAATTATCGACTCAGAGTCGGGGGTTGCGCCAGAAAGGATGCTGTTGGGTGGCGGGTGTGGGTGTGGGTGGGCGAGAGGGAGTGGGAGGCGCTGGCGTCCGCGCTATCCCCCAACCTAATCACCTTTCCTTTTTCCACCCTTGCGAGCTCTTGTTTCCAACGCGTTTCATCTCATCTGCCGAGCTTCCCGTGTGCCTCCGCCAGTCGCTCTCGCTTGTCATCAGCCCGGCCGTGTCTCCAGACATCTCCAGATACCTGGGTCTACAGTCTACAGCAACGCCGCTGGGCATTGTACACACACGTACACAGGCACACACGCACCCTCCCCGCTCTATGAGCACAATGGCTTTAACTAGTTAACAAGCAGGAGCCCATGAAGAACACACTCGTACCAACGGAGTTAAGACACTTCCGTGTACGAGCGGAACGTGTCGAAAGTCGAAACTCACGGGTGAATCGAGGGAGGAACAACCGGCTGAACTTTTCGAGGGGTGTTCCCTCACCCCGAGCCCTTGTAATTCGATTTCCTCTCGATTCCAGCCACCCTAGACGACGGCGATGGCAACGGCGAGTGAGACCTTAATAAAAGTATCTCTGACTCAGATATCGAGCTGGTAACTCGTGTCGGAGTGTCAACTTCCCTATTCTCGCCCGGCAGGCACAGCCACCTCGCGCCAGAATTGGCCCGCTCTTTTCTCTCTCACGTGCACGCTGCGCCGCTGCTGCTGCTGCTGCTGAGCTTCTCCATGTGAAAAGGACTCTCTAGTCGCAAATGATGTTGCGCTCAACCAGCTACTAGAAAAATTGTCGAGAGAGATTTTCAGACGGTGTTTGTATGCGTGGGGCCGGCTTGTAAGTTGGTTGAGAAAATACGCGCGCTTAATGCCCGGATGAGTGCACATTAAGGCTGATTTATGTATATTCCCCTTAGTGTCCCCATTTACAGGGCGGCAAGTGTAATTGCGCGTTTCAACGATTTCCAGGCGTGAATTCATCGGGCGCATTATGCACCCTGCACTCACCACGTGCTCTCTCTCTCCGCGGGTACGCAGGCCGGCAAAACCAAATGGTTTCTCAGACCAGGCTGAATGCGTCCTCCAGTGAGAGCGTGCACCGGTTATTAACGCGAGGCGAGTCAACATGGAGTCGTGTCGAGTCGAGGCTGATGCGGGGTCGAAAGTCCCACCCTCTACGGAAAAAAAGCGGGCTCTCGCACAGCCGTAGATTTAATAAAGCCAGTCGGTCCGCGCCCGCTGCTGCTACTGCTGCTGCTTCTTCTTCGTCCTCCCGCAAAATGATTAAAAAACTTCTGAATGGCCGACTAGCGCGCTCAAATATTCAAGATTGTTGCCGACGCCTCGCACCTGCGACAGGACCCGCGACGAATCCCCAGCTTGGGGAGGGCGTGACTTATATTAAAGTGTAACGGCACGGTATTAATATCGTCCTCGATGAAGAAAGCCCTGCTGATCTCCGATTCCCACCGGGTACTCACTCCCACCACCGTTCATTGTCCCGATCCTGGTATGCTTTAATCATGACTCATTCTCATCTCTTCGCCCGCTTTGATACGATCTCCTATACACATTTCAATAGACTCTCTCAATAATTTCCTGCCAGAGTCAGGTACCAAGCGTCTGCTCAGACAGCATCCCGATCCGGACGGACACCTGTGCCCGCTAATGAGCAGTGCACGCGGAAATTACTGCCAATCGATATTAGTCAATAGCTTTGTCAATAGCATTGCCCCGAAACTATCTGAGAAAATGTGAATGCAAGGATATATAGCCTGGTTAGAGGTCGCGAATAAATAATCGGGATAGGGATGCCGTGACGAATGTAAACTCCCGAACCGGCTCGACCTCACCTACTCTCACCAGTAGTGGTATGGTGGGCGGTGTTCGGAAATCGCGTCAATATAGCAAATGGCTTTTGTTTCCCGGGTGCTCCTAGTGGCAGTTACAAATGGTACCGCGAGTTTATGTAAATGCAGCCGCCCGGGAAAGTAGAGCTCATGGGAAAAGCGGCAGGAATGCTCGCTCTTTCTCTCTCGCTCCCTTTTTAAAAGTGTAAAGTTTGATCAAATAAAAGCCTGGGAAGAGCTTTGGAAATGGGGTGGATCAAGTGAATAAAATCTGCGATTGCTCCGGCACTCAGTGGCCCATATAAAACGTGTGTGTTGCTCGCGTGCGTTGAAGGACGTCACTGGCAGGCGAAAAATCAACGACAGGGAGGGAGGGAGGGGCGCGCGAGAGGAGTGGACGGCTCGGCCGAGCTATTTTCTGGAAATTAATTCCGCAAATTACGGCAACAAAGAAACAAGCAGCAGCCAACAATGGAGAATCGTAATCGTAACGACGTCGTTTATTTCGCGGTCTGCCGGGTGCACGCAGCAGCCTGGACCCCTCGAGATCGGCTGAAAATCCAGCTTAATTGCTCGATCCTCGGTGCGCCGTGATGGTGGTGGTGGTGAGCGGCGGACGGCGGACGGCAGTGCGAGCGGCGCAATTAACGACGTCTAAATCGTTAGTAGAATGAAGCGGGGCCTTTGACTATTTGCGAAGTCCCCCGTAGCGGTTGTGCGAAGCAGAGCCGAGTTGAAACCCGCTTTCGAAGCCAGGAGGTCCTGGGATTCGAGCTGTGTGTGTCTCCGAGCGGCGAATGCTGGCAGGATGGAAACTCCGAGAGGAGGAGACACATGCCTCGATAGGAAAACGAGGCTCGCGCGAAATCTATTGCATTACGGCGCTCTCCCCCCCGATACCGCAATGCAGTTGCGTCCACCGCAATTGGATTCGAAAGGGTGGGACGCGGCCGGTATCAATTTCGTAATTGGAAGCGAGGGTTTACATCAGTTTTTGGCCAAATGAAGCAAACTCGAGTGTCTCCCCCCTACCCGTCCCGCCCGGCTGCTCTTTTCAACCTTACAACGAAACTCGAGTAGAGCAACCGCCAAAACTCAACGCAGACGTACCTCTTCCATCCCCTCCCCCTCTGCTCACCCCTTTGGTGGTTGGCAGTTCGAAATCGATGGGCACGGCGGCGACGGTCGAAATTAAAATAAACGAGGAGTAGGAAAGCTTTTTATCCGCGGGCCAGCTTTCCGCGGGGCTCTGTCAATCGGCGGCAAGTGGAGAGGTGAAAATGTGCGCTCCCGCTAAAAAGAGGAATGGCAAGCACGTCGGCAGCAGGGACGATTGCGTGGGCGTGCGCGGGCGCGGGAGCGGGCGGGCTCGCGCTCTCTTTTCGTTAGCAGTGGCACCGGGGTCGTGTGCGGCTGCCGCAAAGCCGTTTATCACGTCGCTCGTGTCGTGCCGTCGCTTTCATAGAAGGCTTGAAGCTTTCGTTAACCCTTTCGCCGACGCACACCGGCGATCAGAGCGAAAGACGCGACCCCCCCTTTCGCCCCTTCAAACCCGGCGGACTTCATTGCGCCCCGCCTAATGTGTTTCATTTGCGTGTGTTCAGGCTTCCAGACTCCCGACTTAATTCCCATATACGAAACACTGCGAAGCTCACTTCTTCCGATAATTATTTTAACTGTAACCCGCCGTCATATGCCTACCAATTGTCAAGCGCACATCGGCAGAGGCTAATTGCCCTTCTATACATTTTCTCCTCTTCTGAGTCTCTGCGCCTTTTCTAATTTTATTGCCGAAATCCTCCGCTACTCATCTGGCATGCAGATGACATTTTTCACCCGGCTAGTTTACTCTAATGACTTCTGCGAAGTCCATTTTATTGCTCAGGTACGTCCAGGCGGCGAGCGTCTTCACCTCTCCTCCCTGGCCCAGGGAAAAACCCTTCCTCCCCCTGAAGGGCACCAAGACTCTTGGTGCCACTTCTTCCGTTTCCTGCTCTCCACTCTTTCCTAGCTTTTTCCCTCACTCCTTTCCGCTGGCCAATCGGAGCTATTCGCCGATTTTAGGTTCGACACGATTTTCCTACATATACTACCGCACTTAATTTCTAAACTCAGAACCAACATTACTGTGCGAACCACAACACCTAGAATCAAAGTCGAACACTTATTTTCGACATTTCAACGTATATTCTCTGTGTGGATAAATTAGCGCAGGGATTCTCCCGCTCAAAATTAAGCGACTCACATATTACAACTTGTCGCGAGCGGTTATCTCGAGTGTCTATTACACTCCATTCAACATTTGTAAATACCTGTAATTTCCAGTCATTAGCCATACAGGCTTATGACTGCTGATTAAAATATTAAGTTTCACCAGAAACACATCTCAGAGCAAACATCCTTTGAGGCCTTACAACCCTCACATCGAGGAGCTCTAAACAGCGTGCAAGCATTATTACACATTTGCCAGATGAAAGCCCGATGAAGAAGCGTACCAGATTACATTCCCATACTCTCTATCTCTGACGTGCGACCTCGGCCTCCTCCCTATTGTTTGTTTCTTTAATGCCAAGAATTAAAGACAGTTTGCCAATGTGATTCGCCACCGAGAATCTGATCGAGAAATATTCTCGATGTGTCAGGGACGCGAGGAAACGATAGTTTCAGAGGGAGTTGCAAGCTGAGAATATTGGGGAAGCGCGAGAGCTATTGAATTCAGAACTTGTTCTGGCGTTGATGTATTCAAAGGATGAAACTACCGGCACACCGGTCTTATCAACGGCGGGAGGGCTAAGCTTCTGTGAGCCTTCAGTAGCGAAGATCTCAGAGAAAGCGTCTGCGCCGACTCTCCGTTGCTGCATGTGAAAGTATGAGGGAGCAGCAGCAGCAGCAGCAGAAGCAGCAGCCTTTTTCCACGTCGACACCCGCTTCTCTTGCATGCCGCTGGAACACCACCCTCCGCCTGCCCTTTCCACTCCTCAGCTCTGCTCGCTTCCTCATCGGAGGCGCGGCACGACACGGCACAGCATGGCACGGCCGCTTAAATTTGTTTATTTAACACTCCGCTCGAAAGGGAACCGGCGACCCGTTTAAAAGCCGGCTGCCGAGTGCAAATGCGGCTTGTCGGAGCGCGCGCGCGCGCGCACGAATCTCTTTCCTTCTCTCCGCGGTGCCGCGCCGGCACGGCTTCTTTTCCCAGCGGTACGTCCGCCGTAGACGAAACAAGTAGCTTTTATCTCTCACCGGCTGAGCTCGCGAATTATCAAACACATACGCGAATTATCAATACTCCGTCCACCCGACAGACAGTGAATCCGACGGGCATGCATAAGCTCGAATCCTTTGCGGCTAACGTAAATACAATTCTTCTGATATGCAAGATGAGTCATTATCCGTTGGTACATTAATGAATTCGAATCCTGTCTCCCGGCGGCAGAACCATCGTTTGTGAGCCAGCCGATAGGCAACAAGAGCGCTCGGCACTTATTGGATATTAAAATGCGTAATCCCGAGAGGGCCGGTACACGGCAGGCGGGCGCGGGCGTTATTAATTGAAATTAATATTCCAGTGGTTGAATTTTAATGATTATCAGCGATATTGTATAACAGAGAGTGGTTGCAGCTGCGCATAATTTACCAGGATGCGCAGAACGTGCTGGCCCATACATGCATTACGAGTGCTTTATCCTTCAGGGCTGCCTTCGGATGGAGGATAGGCTGCGAGATGCACTTTACTAGGTACACGAGAGATTACTTTCGGTGAAGACTCGCATCCCACCGAGCGGAATGTATACGTTGGCCCGGCGAGGACCGGGGAGCCGATTAATGGCACAGTGCTGAGACCTCTGATCCTAGCTTACGTTCTTCAATCAGCAGTCCACTGCTATCATCATTATCGATGGCTCTGACTCTAGGAGACGGATTTCACGATCGTTTGTCGATACTGATATCGAGTGATTTTTCGAGGAATTATATTTGAAATCTCTGTCTCCATGAGTGATACATTCATGGGCATGCTCTCATGTTAGCTTATGTTTTCCAAATAACGATGATGTAACCTTATAGACGGTACAGGATGATAGTAGTAGTATATGTGTAAGGAGGAAAAGGATTAGTCTGGTTGCTTGGTAATGTCCTGTATAGGAAGGTCGGGAGGGATAGTGCGGTGCCGAGAGTCGTTGAATAATGCAAAGTTCCGACGTCAAAGAGGCGAAGGAAATCGATAGTATAAAAATAAGGCACACATCGAACCCAGGTTGGAGGGTGAAGTGGCAGGGGGGACTAACGATTGGGGACCAGGCGTGCTCGATATCGACGAGGAAAAATTTCATCAGCCGATCCCGACTTCGGGTTAGTTGAATTCCGACGATCGACTAATTTGAATTCTTTCATAAAAGTTCGCCTGGCACAGCGCAGTTCGAAGGGCTCGGATAAAAGCAGCGCGCGCCGCGCGCGTACTTCACTTCCGAATAGCAAAAAATCCGCACGCTCAGCCGATTACGCTACCACCGTTTCAATTAATTCCGAAACAAATGGCAAGCTGGTTCTCTCGCAGACTTTCCTCGTTCCTTGAGCGCCTCGTGCAAGTTCACCCGAGCAGCCTCTGGTGTAATAACGAGGAATGGAAGGCGCGCAGAATGACAAATAGGGAAACAAAATTTTTGACGGAGCACTAAAATACGAAGGTCGTTCGTCGTCGGGTGGAAGTTGTAGCCAACGAGTCGGCGACGGAGTGGAGGATCAAAATTCGCTGGAGCGGCGGCGGCGTCAGGGGCTTTTGGAAAAGGTCGATTCCATCGAATTCCAACGCTCGACCGAGACATTCGAAATGATGTTGGAGAGTTTCCAGCTTGGATAGTCCGATTGGCTGGATCGACGTATAAACCCAGCGAAGGAGAGAAATCCAGCGACGAAGTCCCAATTACGAACTCACGGGTACAATATCTCCATTCTCTCTCTCGGCATTCCGTCCCGTTCGTTCGTTCGTTCGTTCGTTCTCTCGCGAAGTCGCGTACCACTTTGGTGCCGCGATAATCTCGAAATCAATAAAGTGTCACTACGGCAGATTTCCCTCGGAGAACTGGCGAGAGTCTCTGCGCAAGCCCGCTTTATCCTAATTTGGGAGTCGCTCCCAAGATTCGATAGAACTGGCTGTAAAGTGTATGATCGTCGGAACACTTCGATAAATAGAGGCGAAAAAAGAAGCTCTAGAATACATATTACTCGGCACGCAGCTGGCAGCTTGCTAAGAAATAAGGAGAATTTTCTTCGCAAAGTTGCTTCTCATCGCTTTGAGAAAAACAAAGACGCGGATAGACAGAGAACCATATCTTTCTTAGCAAGACGTCGAATTTACACACAGGAGTATAATAAAAAAGCCAGGCGAAAGGAAAAGTGTATTCCGTCTTTATTAAACCGTGTTTTTCCGTGGCAGACGGCTCTTCCAGGCTGCGGATAGGTCGCAACGGGCATGCTGGTAATATGAAAAAATTGCTTCCCTCATCTGCGCGCGCGAGAGAAGTCCGAGAAGCGAAGGCCAGAGTCACCCAGGATTAAAGGCACTCCAACTAAAAGGTTGCTCACCGGCGTGAATTGTACGCGTAATTACAGTCGCGCGGCTTAATATCGCGCGTCATCCCCGAGTTATCGATCAATCTGCAGGGAGCTCTCGAGAGGAAGGTGGTCCTCGGTGCTTCTTACAGCCCGCAAGGAATCCCAATAAGTTTTTCCTTGGGGCTCCAATCCAATCGCGACCGACTGATTCCATCAGGCGGTGTGGAAAGTAGAAAGTGCCTTTTTCCCAGGTGGAGTCGCGTAGCCCTTTACCCAGCGAATAGATTTGCCGTATGTAACTACAAGGTACACCGTGTCGACTTGTCGATAAATAACTGCTGACTTTTAGTTCACGCGCTCCAATGCTCGAAATATATTGAATAAGTCACCGGTTCAATGTGCCACCTTCAATTAATACGTATTAGAGCGTATCTCTTTTGAAAAGATGATTTCTCATTATAAAAGCCAGCGAAACATTGCTATATCTTCCTTTGGAATTTCAATCGGGCGTTAAAGTCAGTCGGCTCCCAATCAAACGGTTGTCTGGCTCTCGAGCATTAAGCAGAATGCGGATCAACCGGCACTCGATCGTTCGAGGTAGAACGGTTCATCCCTCTCGATTACTCTCGTCCGGCGAGCGACGTAACCGATAAATCGCGCCTGCCCGCCAGAGGATCGATCCCGAGCCTGGGACCCGGGACACTTTACGGGAGCGTTGTCCGCAAGGAATCCCAATAAGTCGCCTGGCTCGGCCAGCTCAATTGCCGGGTGACGATTCCTCGTCCCACCATCTCTTGAAAGAACTCCTCTCGCTCGGCCGACAAGGATGCTGAGTAACGGAAGAGCGACGTGGTGTCTGATCCGCCCGGCGAGAAGAAGAGCGGGCTGGTTGGTGTGCGAGGAAACAGGGTCAATCGTCGAGATCGAGCAAGTCGAAGAAAAAGGAGTAGGTGGGAGGCGCGAAAGGACTCGCGCGGTCCTTTACACTAGGCGGGAAAGGATGAGAGGAGTACGTGTGAGGGCTGATAAATAAATAACACTGGCCTGGCCGGAAGAAGCCCGGTCAAGAGTTGGATGGCGGCGGCAGTAAAGGAAAGTAACGCGAGCCCGTAAAAGAGAATCAATTCGATTCCCCAGTCGTGCCAGTCCACCCTCCGTCCCCCTGCCTTCTCCCCGCTCTCACTCTCTCTCAGTCCCTCCTACGCTCTCGAGGTATCTTCTCTTCACCTTGCCGGCAAGCCCGCAACGACTCCTGCGACTCTTCCCACTGTCGAAACCTCACTCCACTTTGGTCGTTCCTCTTCCCTCCAGGCCGCGGGCTAGTGCCGGGCGGCGCCATACCTTTTCCACGCTTCCAAGCCTCCACACGCCTGTTCCTTACTTCCTTCCTTCCTTGGCATCGGCCACACTCCTTTTCCAAAGCAACAAGTGCGCCCCGATTCACATCTTTAAGAAAGCGCGCGCTCCTCCCTCTCCTCCCCTTCTCGTTTAAGCCACCGACGCTACTGTTGGCATTGCCGCCGCTACCCCCATTCAGCCTTCTTCCTCACAGGTCTACCCGCCACGTAGACCTTCCTCCTTCGAATTCATCCTACCTCAGAAAGCTTTTCTATAGCTCTCCTTCTCTTCCACCCCTCCCCCCGCCCCTCTCTCACTCTCTTTTTATCTACTCGCGGTTACATGCCTTCCAAATCACTTCGCGGACTTACCAGGCCGGCTCTACTATTTTCTCCGCTCGTGATAAGGCGCCTTTCCTCGAATCCGTCTGTCGACCGGCGGCCAGTTACTACAGCAACCGGCCTGAATCCTTGCTTTTCCTTCTCGATATTCCTTTTCTCGGATGTTCTACATTCGGCGAAGCCGAACCGTTATAGCGCCGGTGAGTACACGTGCATACGGTCTGCTGACCCCGAGTGAAGAGAGAGTATCGACGAAACTCGAAGCACCACGCTGTAAGAGCTGGTGCGCGCCCGTTAAAAGACGAACTTTGCGCCTCAGATAACTTGAATCCCATCTTGCCAAGCCGATTGCTAAAGGATCATTGGAAGTATTCCTGGAGTGCGCCGCTTTCCGCCTCGGCTGAGAAGAAATAAGGCAACGGGACAGTGAAGCGAGGGAAAAAGAGGAGGGAGATTCTTGATGCACATGATGGCAGGAGCGGACGGGAAATTCCGTAGAACGACGATGACGCTCTCTAATTGGAAGTTACCGTAGTGGAGAAATCGAAAGTGACGTGTAAACACTCTTGACGTCTTCTTAAAGTCCGGGAGGAAGTTTGCCGGTGCCGAGCCTTGGGAAAAACAGAGTGGACGAGAAAGAAGGAGGAAAAGTACCGAGCCATAATATTCGATATCAGGAAAGTTTTTCAATGGTCGTGAACTTGACGCGAAACTTCGGACTGTTGCAGTCCGAGGCCTCAGGGAGAAGTTCCAGCACTCCGGACTCTAGTTCGGAAGTCATGAACTTCCAGCGCTTTACTTATTCCTACGGTGGAGAATGGTAAGCGGCTTCTAAGGTACTCTCGCTTCAGAGATCTAAAGGAGAAAAGCAAAGGCAGTGCGGACAAACAAGCTGCCGAGTTCTCCGTATGGCTTTTTATCGAAAGATTTGGCTTGTCATCGGACGAAACGCGCTGCATTTATCAGAGGGTTTAATACACCCGGCGATATTTATGGAGAGCGCACCAAATAAAGTCGATCGCGATTGCCAGCGGTTGGAACGGGCGTCGCCAGTAGAAGAGCCAAACCGATTTCCCGTACTCGGCCAATCTCTGCAAACATTGGGCGTCTCTGGTGAGACGAGCACAGTTGTTACGAGAATTCCTGTATAAGATAGTTGCGTGCAGATCCCATTTGGGTGACCATAGGATCTTCGAACTTCTAGTGGACCGATCGTGGGGACAATCAAGCCAAAGAGAGGGAAAGTTATTAACGAGGAAAGTTGGAGTGCTCGGCCCGTTCGAAGGTGGTGCGGAGTGCCAGCCGGGGCAACTTACTCTCTCAGATAGGGTTACAAATTGCGTCGAAAGTTAGCAGGATAATGGATTCCAGAATAAATGAAACTGCCGGCCATAATTTAGGCGGATAGCTTTTCGCCGCCGGTACTTTCGTCAGCCGGTGAACAACGGTGAGCGAACTGGTTACTGGCAGAAAATCAATCAGCGGACACTCCACTCTGACAGCAAACACCGAGCCGAAGCTCGTACGCTTTTGTAGTGTCGCGTCGCGAAAGGCAGAGGACCAAAGCGGAACAAATACGGGCTTATAGGTCCCAGAGCGAAGTGGCACATACCAACTGTCAGTGGAAGAAGTAATAGAACGAAATTAAAAGTGCGCCTACTCCCAGACGAATCGTCCAATATATTGCTTTTGCACTCGCTGGTATGTACCTCTCTTTTAGATTCTGCCTTCCAGCATCCGCCTTTGCAAACGTGTGAAGATGGTGCCGCGAACGACTTTTTCCTCTCACTCCATCTCTTAAATTTGCGCGCCAGAGCATAAGACGATGGTATCAAAGACGGCTAAGAACTTCCACGCCTTCCGTCAAAGTGTGTTTGAAGCCTCCCTAAAGAGCGTCGCTAAGATCTCCGCACAGTTTCTATTAATTCAATAATTCCGAGAGCCGGAGATGGCTTCTCCTCTTCCACCTCAACCTGGCGGCGCGGCGCGGCACGGCGCGTCGCCGCTTCTCCCCCGACGGTCGCAGTGGCTTTTAGTTTATTACTCAAACATTTTCTGCCGCGCGGAGCCACATTAAAGTCTCATTTTCTCGCTTGATTATAAGGAGTGCAAATATTTAGAGGGCCAAGCCGTGCTCGTCTTGGAAAATAGAAGTCCGATCCGAGTCTCTTCGTGGAGCAGGGTGAGTCGAATAGCTTGGTAGAGAGGGTCGAGATAGAAAGGAGATAGGATGTAAAGGAAATGCTGGTAGTCTGTAGAGGACTATCGTGCCATTTGTATTCTTACTCACCACGGACAAGGATGAGAGCGCTGGACAGGAGCGCGAGTCTCAGCGGCCAGCTGGCCATCGTGGCGTAGGCCGTTACGTCGATTCAGCTTCCTCCTGAAACAATACAAGCGTGCCCAATCAATCAAGGCATCCATCCCAATCCAGTATCCAGCATCCCAGCCAACTCTCCTCTCTGCCTTCGGTCTTCCGGAGCATGCGAGCAACCAAGCAACCCTTTCCCTCGGCCACTCTCCACTAGTCGGCTACTTCGAGCTCATCCCGTTCCCTCGTGTGCGCGAGCAACCCTTTCTAGCACTCTTCCGGTACCCTCTCGCTCGTGTATCCTCTTGTGTTACTCGCCTCTCTTTTCCTACCTCGGAATGTAGCCCGCGAACTACGATCGGACCTCACCCTACGATTTTCTACCCACCCCGTCCTTTCTGGCAGGCTGCCCGTCCTACGCTCTCACTCCCGGCGAGAGCACCCTGCGGACCCGCGCAACCCCCACGCCAACCCCCCTCCCCCCTTCTATCGACAATTTTTTCCCCGCCCGAATCCCTACCTCTTCCATGCCAGCTTGCCTCGCTTCATGAAAGTCCGAGCAGACGGTACACGTTGCGCTCCCTCCATAATCATAAAACATGCGATTCAAACCCAGCCGGAAACGACTCATCTCGTCGACACGTGGATCTGCCTGCCACCGGTATTTCGATCAGGTTACGATACGCGAATACCTTTCTACTGGTTTGGAGTAAAGTCATCGGGTGATTGTTTGAAAGAATGTATACTGCGATGGGTATGTGCTGTTAGGAGCGAGTGGGATTTCGGTTGGCCGTTCGATCGTCCTAGTCTTTCTCTAAAGTTCTTTTATTCTCGAAACGACGAGCACTCTTTCACACTTCGATTTTCCGTGGAGCCCTTTCTCTCGAGCATGTAGGTGTACATAGTGTAGGTGCACATCAGCCACATAGACTGAATTCGTTCCAGCAGAAAAAAAGCAGACAAAATTGACCGAGGCTCACTCGCAATTCCTTCGGCGAAGCTTTCAGGCTTCGATCGGCATTATTCGCAACGGAAGAAAGGACCGAGCATTCGAACCAGTATACTCGGCCAGACACTGATGTCTGGGGAGCACGCGTGCTCTAATTACGGAACTTACAGAATACGTTGCCAGTTAGGAACGTGAGAGTGTGTTCGATGATTCTCTAATTCCCGATAGAAAACGTAATGGCTAGGAGAGCATGGTCGGATAGGCAGGCAGACGTATGAACGGAGGTCAAAACGGGAGGAGAAATTAAAAATTGTACATAGGATGTACGAAAAAGCAGGGGTGAGTTTCAGAAGCAAAGGACAGAGGGATCGGCAGGGTAAGAGCCGGGATATGAACATTTTGCACTTTGTGCAGGTACGCGCTGTAAACAAGTAATATATTTACTAATTAGTCGGGTGTAAAGAGAGAGCCAACCAAGCGCGAGCCACCCTGCAGGCAGCATCATTAAGCGTCCTAGAGCGTACGAGTGAGTGAACGCGTGTGCTTTGCCATTGCAAATACAAGTATCACCTGCAAATGGTAAGCGCTCGTCTCGCCCGGTGGAGAAGAGCCAGCGCCCGGATAATATTACGAGGCTCGATGCCCTCGCAATCTCGAAATCATTCACCTAAGCCATCCAATAAACGCATCTCCCATTAAAGTTCACCCTCGCTGAATACGAGCGACCCTGCCATAGAGTTGGTTCCTAATCGCCAGCTCGTTCACCGCGCGAGACTCGCGGTGACGCGATAAAAATCAGCCGGCCTGAAAATCGGACGAAGATGTGAATTTTAGCTCGATGATTTATCCCCGCGACGAAGGCGGCTACGACATACGCTCTCATTAAACTTAACGAACGCGCACGAACATACTTCTTCTGTCTGTCGTTGCTATTCGCTGAATAATTCTGTTCCTGACGAAGCGAGAGGAAAATCCGAATCCTCGCAACATCGATGTTCGAAGGACGAGAGTTCCAATAATGCGCAAGAAGGAGAGAGATGGGGCAAGAGAGAAAGAATGGGAAGGAAGGGGCAGACGAGCCATCCACGAAAAACGAAATGGCAGTAGGTTTTGCCATTTCTTATGGAGTCCTTCGCGCGGCTAGATTCAAAGGGCTGAAATTTGGAGCGTAAAATCGCTTGATTCGCTTCACGGCTCCGCAGTCACGTCTCCCGCTCATTCTAGTCTTACTCTCCCGTTCATCCGAATGACAGAGGCGACCTACGCCCTCCACCCTCGCTTACACTCTTCACCTCGGCCAACCACACACTTTCCCTTCCTCTTTCTCTTTCTCTCCCTTTCGGTCCTCCCCTTTCGACCATACTCTCGCACAAACCCACCTACGCAGATCCTCATGTACTTTACCACCCTCGGAATCCTACCTCTTAGCCCGCCGTTTCTTTCATTCTCTCGTGCCGAGTGAAAAATGGACGTGGAGAGAATTTGAGGAGACCTCGATTAAAACCCACTTACGCTCGCCGCAATCCCCGGCGCATGTTTCTCGTGCACCTGCGAGATTCATATGTCTGACCGACAAGTATTAAAGCCTCGCCTTGTGAAGCCGAGCATCGAGCTCTGCTGGCACTGATGAATCCAATCATGAACCAGTACCGACAAGCAATCTCACTGTTACTGATTCAGTTTGCCAGTGTCCGACGAACAATTTGCAAGGAACCTCGCTGATTGTCAGACGTAAAAGAAGATATGGAATTGGTAACTATTCTGAAACAAGGGCCAGGAATATTTCGGTGGTACATATTCCAAGGCGAGTAACCCTCTTTGAAGTACATTCTTGACTACAAAAGAAGTCGGGGCTAAAAGTGAAATGGGATTTTCGTAAGCAGTTCAGAAGTTACATCGGGTAACAGTGAAGTACACGCATTTTCCACTCCCTTTGTAACTTGCATTGAAATATCCCGAGGGTTCGTTCTTCCTCAAGCTTGTAAATTCACCGATTTCACCAGTGCAATAGCAAACGAGCAGCACTGCATTGAAATTGGAGCAGGACTTCCAATATGCCGGATGAAAGGTCATGAATGCCCGAATTCAACAAGAGCCACATTCTCTCTGGCGAGGGAGAGGGGTGAAAAGCGTTTGGCCGGCTAATTTAGGAATTAAATGGAACTTCTCTATTATCGGAGGATTTCAGATACGTTGGCGAAATAATTTCTCGCGTTTGAAGCGAAGCCGAAAGTGGGAGGCATGAAAATTTGGATTGGAGCGGGTGTCGGCTTGAATATTCTTGTCAGACACTCGGTATCAGGGGTGGAACAGCAAAAAGACCATAAAGGCTCGAGCGCGCTGTCGTGAGAACAGTCCTCAGGTAGCACCGGCAGCAGCAGCAGCAGCAGCAGCAGCACCAGTAGCACTGGCGGCGGCAGCAGCAGCAGCACACTCAAACGGTTCAAGCGTCGACGCGTCAAGTGTGAGCAAAATGTGTGTGATCGACGTCGAGGGTCGAGAGTGTCACGAGACGGAAAGAAGCAAGCCCTGTGTGCCCGCTCGGCAGGATCTCCTCGCAGCAGTTTGAGTTTGAAGCAGAAACCCGCCGCGAGAGATACGAATGTGCGAGAGAGATGCAATGCAGAACGTAATTGTGGCGCTAAAAGCAATTTCCTCGCGCGCGCCATCGCGCGTCACCGTTTTGCCGGAGTACTTTGCAATTTGCCGAGTCTTTATTAAAATAAGTAATTGCTAACCGATGCTTCGTGACTTACCCTTACTCCGCAGCACTTATCTCCGAGAAACAGTCCGGCTACAATTATTATTCTCGGGTACACAACTATTTTCAAAGCTGACATTAATTAGAACAACCGAGGAATAATACGCGGTGGAGTAGCTCACAGTGCGCGGCATAACTATGATTTAACCCACAAGCAATATATTCATAGTTGAACTCGCCGCTAGCCAAGTGGCATGCGAGTGAACAGCAGCAGCTCCGTATTCGCGTACGTACGGCCAGAGCACATTGTACATACGTACATACGGCTCCCCATCCTTCTCCGGCTCCCACATGCAAACCTCTGTGTTTACATGTAATTCATACTCACTGCCCTGGAACAAAAGCAGGCCACGGATGCGCGCGCTCCCAACTTGAGCCAGTAAATCACTCGACTAAATCTAAGATCCACTGTGGAGTGCGTGCAGTACGTGCACAGTGAATCAAGAGCACAGGACACAGAGGACCGGCGAATAGTCGGCGAACGAGTAATTTGTAGTGTAATTTGGTCAAGCATTGTGAGCGTGTTAAGATTCACAGAAGCTTCGTGCTGGCGCGCATCGTCTGATTAAGCAAGAGGACTCTGGAACGTACATACAAAGACATATCCTCTGAAGGAATGCCTTGAAGGGAGAGAGTCGTGATATCCGGTAGTACACGGAGATTAAGTAAATCTTTCCTCGCTCTGGCGACGCTATCTATTCTCCGGTGTCCTGGAATTAATAGGGGCGGCCGTGAAGCGTGGACAGTAGGTTCGCTCGGTGGAATGTAGAGGACGAGAGGGTGAGAGATGTGAGACTAAAAAGGGAAGGTGGGCTACGGGGCTGGAAGTATATAGAGCGGTAAAAAGGAGTTGCGGAGACGGTGGTGTTCCCCAGTGACGGTTCCATTCCATCGCTGTCAACGTCAAGGGTATTCTTCTGGGTGGTGCGGGTACGACGGACTACTGGGCGTCCCGGGCTCCTTATTTGCCGGAGCTTCTACTCCGCTGCTCCTCTTCCAACGCTCATCCATCCGTGTCTCCCTTTTTCCTCGACGCTAGTCCTTCCATCGCCTTGGATCCTTATGTACCAACACAACCTGATACAGACAGCCCCGGCTGTGCCTTGCCGCTCCACTCACTCGAGCTTCTCCAAGCTTTCCCACCTGCTGGTCCACCAAGTGCTATACCAACCTTGCACGGCCGCGTCTTGCTCGCTCGAGCGCTCAATCACCGCGAGCGAAAATGAGTAGGTGTTAATCAATTCGTCGGACGCCATCCGCATAATCGATTCGGAGAGTGGCAGGCGTCGCGCGGTCGGAATTCGATTATAACTCCGATCGTTATCGGCCAACTAGCAATGGCTCTGCCTGCAAGTTCGTTATCAGAAATCCCCAGTAGGTGTGAAAAGCGTTGACCATAGTTTCGCGTAGGCGCCGCTTGAAATCGACAGCGACACTTGCGGTAACTGGCGATGACTGGGAACGATGACGGAAATGCGTCCAAGGCTAGCTTGTTGAATGGCCCACTTTGTTGGAAACAGGGAACGCAAAGTTCTTGGACCGCCCAACCATGCCTGGGCGACACACCTTCCCTATTTACCCTCGAGCAACGACGCCCGACCCCGAGGCGTTAATGTGTCCTCGGAACTGTAGCTCTGGATATTCCACGGTGGGTAAAATTGTGCGAGCACAGGGCGCCGCTGGAGATCGCGTAACGCCGGCGTAAACCGAGCGATATTAATTAAGGCAAACGTCAACGTGCTGGCACGATCCCGGGAAAATGTACACGGGCGCCCAAGTAATTACTGTTCGGCTACATTGACGCTGGGACTTGGTTGAAATTAATCGTGGACGCGAGCGTGAAGCGTTCGTCGCGTCGCGTGTATCTGCACTCCCTGATTACTTCTTCGTTCATTCCTACTTGCTTGCCTACCTCATTCCCTTTTTCTCCCTCGTCTCTCCCGTTTTCGCGGGCTTTTACCTCGCCACTTTGATGTAGGCGGTGATCATCTCCGCTGGATTTTTCCTTAGACTATCCAGAGACATACTCCGGGCTCCCTCGATTCTTAGGGAGAGTTGAGTAATGAAACTGTGTCTTCTGATACTTAGAATTCTTCACGATTGCCGGACGATCATGAACAAAACATTCTTCGACTTCTTTCTTCCGATGGGTGAATTCCCGCTGAAACCCGAAACACCTCGGCATCGGGGAACTCCCCCGATTCCGCGCACGCAGCCACGCTGGAATTCCCGTCGCGAAAAATTCCTATTATCCGCGCAGGAATTTCCATTGGAGATCGCGCGGCTCTGCTCTTTCGCTGCACTTTCGTGTTACTCCTGTTTCGGCCGAGCCTTTTTCTCGGTGGTGCGACTTGCTCGCTTTGACCATGCTCAGGGAACAAGCGGAATGATATATATATGTATGTATATGTACATGTCCATGTATAATATGCACATATATAGATAGGCGTGCATAGCCACTCGTAGGGATGAAGCCGCCAGGATAAAGGGTGAGGGGTGTGCGAATACGTATGTATGTATGTACGTATGCGAGTGTGCGATGGTCGCCAGAGGAGGAGGTGCTTCTGGCATTTTCCGCAGCGGCGCGTCTGGCTGACCCGTTATTTATCAGGCATTGAAATTCGGAGACCGCGGTCCTCTATCCTTCCGATCCCTCTATCTCCCTTCATCTCCCTCTATCTCTCTTTCTCTCCGTTGGGGAATTTCATTAAAATTATGACTTAGATATTGGAACGCCGCGACGCACGTGAGGGATCGTTTGTGGAACGTGAACCGACTGTGCCGTGCGGCGTTCGTGTGATCTATCGGAGCCACCACTGGGCCGCCACCATGTCTACATGTCTACGGACCTCGGCTTCCCTCCTTCCGGATTCTACCATCGAGGCGAACCTCTGTAAACGCAAGCACGCCTCCCATAGGCGTTAACAGTCCGCTCGTATATACACTCACGCTCATCCGCAACCCTCTCGCTAAGGGCACTTCCATGTACTTGCCGAGAAAAACGCCTTCTTTATTGCCGGGGATAAATATATTTTACAACGCAGGGGATCGCTGGTCGAATGACGTCTCTGGTAATCCCTGCGGCCATTCGACCGGATTCCGAGCAGTTTCACTTTATCGCACTGTCGTCGTCCTCCTGCTCCACCTATAGCGCGCAAACGTCACCGCACCCTCGGGGATCCAACACTTTCAGGCCTACATTGCCTGAGTAGAAGGAATAAAGTGTACCACTCGATCGAGAGCTGATACACCTGGTTAGGAATCGCATGCGAAATTTCGGATGCAACCGTTTCGTTCCGCAAGCCTCGTCCTTTTTATTGATTTCGTTTTGGCACATGTAAACGCGTCCGGCGCTACTAATATCATTTCTCTCTCGGCCAGAATGCATGAAACTTTCACGCCGGTTAAACTGCCTGCCGAGCTGATTACGTAATCAGTTTAGAACATATAGGGAATTATAGGGAAATTGCGTTTCGAGCGCTCGGGCGCATGAAAGTTGTGGTTTTTACGGTAAACTAACTACCAACTGCTTTGCATTTTAATGTGCCGCGATGAACTAGAAAAAAAAATCGTCCGAACTAGAGATGGCGTCAACAGAGGCGGGCTTGAAAATGGGGTGACTCGACGGTATGAACACAAACGCATCACTTTGCGTGTCCATTGCCCGCTGCGGAAGGTAAAATTGCATGTTTGCGAGATCGGCCTTCCACGAATGAGAATGTAATCAAACTAGAAAAATTGCCTCCAACAATTCCATTCGGAACTACCATTCCATTCGTCTTGCGAGGAAAAGTTCGCAGTGGCGCATGGAACTGTACAAGAATGCAACAGTGCTTGCAATCCTTTGGACCGTTAAAGAAGCAGTAGAAAAATAGTGCGGGATAGCATGTGGTCGAGCGACGTTCGGCGGATGAGATTAAGCAGAAGTATTACGAGCAGACTAACTTTCTTAGAACCCCTTCCTACCAAGCTACTGCGGCACGGCTTTTAAAATGAAACTTGGTAAAGCGAAATAAGACAAATGCGAACATAATTCCACAAGAATGACAGAGCCGATTCTTTCTTGAAGAGTTGGAACTTTCTAAATTCGATCAGGAAAGCGTCAAAATGTTCCGCCGAAGCTTTGATCCCTTGAGGAAAATTAAAGTTGTATAAAAGCGAATACCCGTCGACTTAATCCGACCTAGAAGTTCACTAAGTACCTGCTTCTCGCTAACAACGTTTTCTCTGTAACAACGGAAAAAACCTCGGCTATGAAGTTATCTTCCAAATAGAGAAATTTGCTTGACCACAAAGATATCGTTGAACAAGGCAATGTCCACTGGAATGATAAGTAGGACCGATTGCATTGCCAGCTGCAAACTCGCAGTTAAAAGGGGAAACTCGTTTAGCAAACAGGCGGAAAAAATCAGCGTCCTGCAAAGTGCGGGTGACGAAACCCCCCGCAACAACGAAAGCCGTAGCGACTGGAAAATAGCCCCATTGAAGTCGGTCGCGCGCCAAGGATCTCGTAATTGCATTTAGTTTTAATTGGCCGTCGGAGCACGGCGAGCGGAGTAGTGGAAGAGATTTTCGAAACGACGGTAATCAACTCAAGACATCGTCTCGGCTCTGCCCGAGCTGGTGATCGCGATTGTTTGGAATTAGGTAGACGCGCGCGCCCTCGCCGCCGCCGCCGTCGCCGTCGCGACGCTATACACCATTGCGCTGGCAGGATTGCGCTTTTTGCTTAGGCGGCCGAAAGACTCGTACTGCGAAATCTCGCAGGAGCTAATAGTCGAAACTTGAGAAAGTGTTTGGAGTTGGGAGCAGCGCGGGGTACGCGCTTCACGGGGCGCACGGTTCTCACGGAAATGAAGTTTTGTACCGAGAGAAGGACTCATCACGCCGGAATGCCGGAGGTATGGAAGCATAGACGTCGGTGGCTCTCTCTTGGCTGGCAGGACGGGGGATGCCGAGCTGCGAAATGAAAACGCGGGTCGAGGTCGAGCGAGGATTTCGAGAGTATCCGCAAGTTTGAGCACGGCCGACCTCGCTCACTTAAGAGCGAACTTCCTACCTTATTCCGGGCCGACGCTTTTCGCGAGTGCTGGATCCATTAGAATGCGCCCTGCCAGGGCGAGTAGCTCGAGCCAAATGCTCGGGAACGTTTAGAGTAGCGAATACGAGGCGCGCGAAAGACGTGCCGTTCAGTCTGGCAAGAAATAGAATTTGCGCGGGAGGCGCCGATTATTCCACGGCAGTAAGTGGTGGCAATACGCCGTGGATGCTCGGGAATACATATATGCATGAGAATAGACCGCCCGCTCGGCGCTCCACAATCTGCCGCTTGAATTTGCCCGGCGTTCGCCCGCCAGCCTCCAAGAGAAAGGGAACACATTGTGCGAGAAAAATCCTGACTCCGATATAAAGGGGATCGACGTGTGCACTCCCACGTTTCCACGGGCATCAGCTACTACTCGCGGACATCCGACTAACCCTTTGTCCCGGTTCCCATCGACCAAACCTTTCTCCGTTCAATCGGTCGACTGGATACGTTCCGCGGCAAACCTCCCACCGCCTACATCTCCGTGTCGAAGACGCCTCGAATTATTTTTTATTCAGCAAGACACTCCTCCTCTGACACTCACCAGTGAGAGAAAGATTCGCCAAGTTCTGCAGCTTTCATTCTCCGGGAAGGCCGTGCTTCGAAAAGCCGAGTTATACGAGCAATTTGTAAGTAGTGATTCCAAACAATTGCGACAAGGTGCGTACTCGAAGAAGCGTAGTAGTAGTGGCAACTTAAATGACGCGCTCCTCATTGGTGCTCATCCCGGTCGAGGCTGGCATTCACCAGCCAGAAGACACTTTTCCCTGGGAGAGACTGGCTCGTTGACGATCCATTGTGCAGGATCCCGCGAGCGATCCCTGGGGAAGCGGCGACGGCGTCCGATGCAATAGGATGTCGTGGGTAACGCTAATATTCACGGGGAATAATGTATCGCCGCGACGCCAGTGTAAATCTCCCGTGAAGCTACTACAGTAGAGAGAGCGGAGCTAGGTAGGTCGATATCGCTGGCGTAAATATGCGTTAAAGGGGTGGCTGAATGGCCCGGCGGAGTACGAGGCCACGTAGCTCGTGTGCAAGCCGTATCAATGCCGGGCATTATCGCCGCGTGCACTCACGACTCTGTTTCACGGTATACATGCATGTACTCAGGGAGGCTCGGCGAGGTGGAGGTGGAGGTGGAGGTGGCCACGTGGATGTGTTTGTGGGTGGATGGAGGGAGCGGGGCGCGCGAGCCAGCGAAAAGACGAGAGGCCTGTGAAGGTGTGTATGCAGGAGGCACAGGGCTGGCTGGCTGGTGTAATGGCCCGCTGGCGAGGGTGCATTAAGGCGGTTTATGTACGCGAAGAGGTACGATCTCTTTTAGCCCGGCTCAAATGCTCCTCTTCTTGAAACCGTGACGCTGCTTGCACCAGAGAGTAGCGTCATTTCCAATGATCGGTCGACATCCCTTATTACAGTGCCACTCCTGAAAGAGCGAAGTACTCCTCGCCGACTCCCGCCGACTCCCGCCGACTCCCGCCGCTCCCACTGATAGCTAATCCAGGAAAGTAGGAATTTCTGGGCCGCCGGATCTCTCTTCCTATCGGGTCATAGAGCATCGCGATGAGCAGATAGCGTCGCCGTGAAATCTAGGGAAATGTGGGAGGGCCTCTTGGGGATTCGTGAATTTCAGCGGTATACAAGAGGCAGGGTGCACGACCGCATAATGACTGGCGTTCATCTGCATTAATCGATTATTCGGCTCAAGTATTCCGCACCGGGCCTTGTTGCAATTATGGGCGTCGGAGTGCCGCGGTCTTTGAGATACACTTCGTATCGAGGTATGGCAGCTCTTTCATTCCCTCGTCGGCTATGTTAATTAATAGCGACGTTCCAGCACAAGTTAGTTCCATAATAATCGCTAGCTCTGACGCGTGAAGATTATCATTACACCTGTCGAATGATTTACTGATTTGTTCGCCGAGGGAAGGGTAGCGTCACTCGTGGCTTAGGGTGCGAAGGAAAGTTGACGCGAAAGGCGTGGGCCTCCTTTTTATTATATCGTTACCAGGCTTTTGTCGCACGGCATGATAGACGAAACACGGATAAAAGAGGATAAATGGACGAGATGTCATTTCCAGAGTGCGATGATGCACTCTCACGTGCTGGATGCATTAAGGCGGTTTATGCACGCGACGAGGAACATCTACTCTCTGGCTCTCGCTGCCATTTCTCTCGCTCTCCCATTGGCTCCCGACAAGCCCCCCGGGATCCCCAGTTGTATTTCGTCGAACAATCGTGGATTGCCAAGCTAGTAAAATCGTCAAATCGATAATCCGAGCCGTGCAGACGTCCCCGGGAGCGCGCGCCTTTACTAGCCGGGAAGGGTAAAAAATTATTTGCCACTGTACTCGGACAGATAAATCGAGGAAAATCGACAGGCCGCTTCGAATATCGCATGAAAGGTCTACGACGGTAGCAGTTCGCGCGCGCAGAACGAAAGTGAGAAAGAGTGTGTGCACGCGACGTAGAAGGAGAGCATGGAACGTCAAAAGCGAAATGAGTTATTTACTCTTCTTTTTCCTAGTTACGGGAGCGCGCTAGCACAATAAATCACACTTTGAAAACGCTTTCAAATGCAGAATTTCGTGTTGAAGCTTGAGGAGAATTTATTATCGCGTTCACCCTTTCGCCCGGACATTGCGCCCCGGCTACTGAAACCCCCTCGACCGTGAGCCTTCCGGATCATTAAATATTCATACGCAAAACAACAGTCTGCTAATTGCTACCAATCATGACCCCTTCGAATTGCAGAAAAATATGGCTCATGTCTGAAATCTACACCGAGCTACTGTCCTCACCCGCATATTCTCCATTGTATTGTAGTTCATACTTCCGGATACAAAGATCCACTTAACTGGCTCGAAGGTTATTCATACCAAGGGACGCATATGTGGTGTGCGGGAGTAAGAGCAGCATCCTCTTACGGGTTACAATGGCGCATCTCCGATACAAGTAGCCGGTGATAAATGCAGTAAGACGCTTAAATCAATAACCATTTGAGAAGCTCTCGGGTTTCGTCATATGGCTGGAATGCTAGACCGCGGCGGTATCGCTTCATCCCCATTTCCCCCGGTGTATTCGCAGGCGGAATCGAAGGATTATTATTCGTTTTTCCGCCTCGCCTCGCCTCGCGGAAAGCCGCTTAGTTACGTCGCGGAAATGTCCCTCAGCTCGAAAGCCGGAGCGCTCTGTTGGCGGCCGCGCGGCTGCTATCCGCCTGGACAGGCCGAAGCTTATTTTAATTTATATCGGCGCGAATTAAAGGATTATGTTATAAGCGCAATGAATTATGGGCCGACCAGTATCCATTTCGGCACATCGATCCGCCGGCCTACCAGCCAAAACCAAGGGCCGATACATTTCAAGCGGATACGCTTGTGCATGTACTTTCCTCGAATTAAATGGCAGCCCGGTGCGCCAGTTTCGGACTTCGATCAGCGCCAGCCCCTATTTGCACTGTTCCACCCAGCAAATCGAAAACAAATTAAACTCCTGAAATTGAGCCGCACCTCTGCACAATTAATGTAAAGCCCGTCGGTAATCCCAACGCGAGCGCGTAAATATAGCGGACTTGACCATTCGGCCCAAGCACCGGAACGCCCTCCACTCTCCCTCTTTCTCCTTCTCTCTCTCTCTCTCTCCCTCGCTCTCTTGCTTTCCCTCTGTCTTTCTCTGCGACCACAGCACAAATTTGAGGAGTCCTGCGAAGAACCGGTGCCAGCAGTAGCACTCTTTCATCGATCGATCCTCCAATTGCAGGAGCTATCTTCTAAATCGGCCGGACGATACCCTTATCTACGATTCTAGCTTTCGATAGCAGGGAAGGGTGTGCTGCGAGCGGGTAAACGAGACTTGGCGCGCAATAGCACACACCGCTCGACGAAAAAGAGTTGCCGGTGTCCCGCAAACCGGCTCACTCGCACTCCTCTAAAACGGACCAACAACGGGGTGTTGCTTTCAGTCGCTTTTCAGCTTTTCTCCTGTTGACACGTCAGATCCTGCTGACGAAATTCCCACCACCAGTCCAATACTCCCTCTAATTCCAGTATAGTAGTGGAGCGGATGCATCGTTTGATAAAATAGATGCATGTAACTATTTCGAGACTGATTAGATTGCCAATCCGGTATACTGGCTCGCTCGAGCGGTCTCGGGATACGTGTGCATTCGCGAGAAACTAGATGCAGAATTCGCAGCTAACGAACGGACCGGGAAACGAGCCGCAGCTAGGCAGGCAGGCAGGCAGGCAGGCGGGCAGGCAGACGGGCAGCTAGCCAGACGTTTTTTGCTCGCGCTATGTGTGCACGTATGCGCGAGAGAGACAGAGGGTACATGCGGGCGTAGGCGTTTACACATACATATATACCTGTTCAATCTCCTCCAATTAAATCCTATTGGAATTCGCGCAAATGCCAATACCGGACGGAGCGCTCATTGTGTTGAGATAATGAGGGGCTGCGAGAGGAAAGCGTGCAGCTTAACGGAATACCGTGTACCGAGCAATAGCGGCCGACACGGGGATGCTATAGCGTACCCTGATACATACCACTGTGTTGATGCGTAGCCTACTCGAGTGCTCAGCCCGTGGACCGACCCACGCCTACCATTATTATACCCAGCTCTGCTATATTACCGCATAGTCCGCCCCCACCCCCTTCCTTAGCACGTGCTCGCCAAATACACCCTCTGCTTTATAGCATGATTCCGCTCCCCCGACTGTAAAATACACCATCCACATCTCACAAGTCCTCGCGCAATACTACATGTTACCCTCGATATAGTGTGTACTCTCTAAATTTAATGCAACACGCGCCACTTTGCTTGGCTCTCTTGTTTTTTCTTCCGTAATCGAACATGAACGCGATCCGATTGACTGTGGAGACAGGCGAACCACTCGCTGAAATTGGAGACGCTTTTTCCCAAAGCACACTTCCACCGAATCCGGATTCCCGACTGTATTATTTTAAGCGTCGCGCGCGCAGTGAAATTGGACAGTCGACGGTCAGACGCGCCGCAAACACGAGCCAAACACGGCCGGCTGTCGAACGAAAATGCGATGTTTCTATTGCGAGAGGCAGCCATGCCCACGGTTAAATTGTAACTAGCTCGTTTTAGCGCGTGCATAATCCATAAACGGGTTTGCACGGTTAATTATAGGATTTGAAAGCCGGGAAACAGAGGGGTGGTTCTGGCGTAGCGGCCACTGCCGCCCTCCCTGTATCACCATTGTAATTTGCTGGATTATCCCAACTCCGAATGCAGAGAACTTTGTGCGGTCAGTCGTCATGCATCTCTTGCAAAGTAATTTACCTTTGACCTCCTTGACAATAAGACCTCTATGTGCACTATCTGTGATTACTTCAGAATTCCAAGAGAGTATTTAACCACTCGTAACGCGCATCTATCCCATGCGTTCCTGGATGGTTCAATAGTAGAAAATCGGTAGTTATCAAATGCCAGTTGTGAAATCGGCGAAGCGGTTGAAACGCGATTTGAACAAAGTTCCTTAAGAGGATCACTCGGCAGCGTGCCATAAAGCGGTAGTGAAGTCATTGGACTCTCGGGAGAGTCCGACAATCGCATAAATTGCAAAACTCCAAAAGGGTTGCTCCGCCTTTCGGCGTATCTCCTTGAATAACTTTGTTAATTTTCTGCGAGTTGAAGGTTACGCGCGCGGGAGCGTCGGATGCAAAATTCTGTTTCATGCGGAAAGTATGCACCTCACGCGCATACTTTTCCCCTCGCACTTATCCTGACGTCTGGATTATAAGGTGAAATTTCATCGTGATTTTCGGAAGTATTCCTGGCACCGGCACCCCGCGCTACCAAGGGAAGCTCTTCAGCGTGATTTACACAGACATACTTCCTTGATGCCACGTATACAATGTGGAGGGTGAGAAATTAGATCGAGCCCCGGGAGTACGGCTGCGCAGCATCCTCCTTCCACGAAATAAAAATATTCACTAATTTCCTGCGCGATCTCCATCCGACTAATAAAATTTCTTATTCAAATTGAGCGTGTATACGCGCGGCTGGCTGGCGCTCCGAGTTTTCCTTGGCCTTCGGGGACACGCGAACTTCAACAGCGTTCCTCCGGGAGGACTTTCCTCCGGGGCTGAACCGGTACTCCGATATGACTTTAATCCATAAAATCGTCGCACCGGATTACACGAGTGTCGCATGCTGAACCGTCAGTGACACAGAAGGTATATAATGCGCTGCTCTAGAGCGAGAGGGAGCGCCACGCCCGATATCCTATTAACTAAAAACCCGCCGGCTTCCGGGTCACGAGAACTTCATTCTCTGTAAATCAATCCATAATTATGCAACCAGCCGCACCTGGGTACATCGCTCGATAAGAGGGTCGGTCGTATTTTGCGGGACAACTTTTCCGAGTAAAGTAACAGTCCAATCGAGACGGTCAAACCGAGAGGAACGAAGCACGCCGCTGGTAAATGGTGCAAGTTGATGCTGGTAGTAGGTGGATCCACTACTCCCAGAGGATAGACTCAACTATTCTGTAGCGCGCGTGAAGTGGAAGAAAATTCGAGTGGAATGTGTACATACAGCCAGTTCGCAGGACAGGGCGGATGTAAATTTCGAAACTAACTAAGCAGGAATCGGGCAGTAATGTCCACTGCGCATACCACACGAAGGAAACTCTTGCGGAAGCGGCGAGCGGGCATCCTTCAAGTTCCCGAAGCCGCCGGACCGTTTCATCCCCATTCCAGTGACGAATACTTTCGGACGAGTTAACAAAACAGCCGAGCCAGCAGTTTCGATTTACTGCGAGACTAAAGACACACACGCACCGCACATACATTCACTCGGCCGTCACTCTTTGTCCGCTTACTTTACAACTTTCAAGGCGGACCGGTGCAAGTTGCAGCTAGTTGGCCCGCCGCAAGATAAGAGTTCAGTTCGGAGATAGAGGGATTAGGAAGTCGGCTAGGGAGATTAAGCCACCAGAAGCTCAGGCTACACTTCGAAACTGCCCTGGCATCGGGGAATACTGTTCCGCAGATTCCCGCAATTAACCTGCGTCCGCCTAATCGCGAAACTTCCTCGCCTCTCCCCTTCTGAAACAAGCTTCTCTTCCCTGCTCAATTAAATGTACAGCTCGCTGCGTATACATACATGTAGGTCGGCAAAGTCGATATTACTACCTCAAAAACGTACTCCCAGCAACCTCTACATTTTTCATTAACTGATTCACTACCGAAATTCTGCTTTTATCTCGCGCACCAAGCAAAATGAGATACAGGCGTCATTTCATTCGGATGAAAAATTCTGCATGCAGAGACTGATATCAGCATTGTTGAATATGTATCCACATCAGGCTCTGCATGAATCACGAGGGAGAAATACGCGCCGTTTGTAATTGCTCGTGGACAAGTAATAGGCGCGATAAGTGCCGGTTGAGTGACAGAGATTTAGGGGACGGCAAGCATTTATTTCTACTGGTAGGTTCGTGGTCCATTCGAGTGGTTAGTTATTCTCGCCTAGTCATAAGTGTGTTCGCCCGCACGAGGAGCGTCGGCTCAGGGATGGACGTGGGATGAGCGAGCAGGATTGGCGAACGGACGAGTAACAAAACGCGACGTGTAATTTCACGCGACCTACATTTTACAGTGGCGACTCGAGCGACGCACGTCCTTTTAAAAGAGAGGGCGAACCAGAGAGAGAGAGAGGGAGAGCGGATTGCAGGGAGGCAGAATGCGCGCGTAACATCGATCGTGTCGCGCCATCGAAAAGCTTTTACTCGCGCGTCCCTCGCCAGTGACTTCTTATCAATCACAGCGGCCGCCGGCTGATATCACCGATGCGTCGTCGCAGCCATGTGTGCCGAGTAGGTGTGAGGAGGCCCGGTGTGTCCGCGGCCGGCTTCATTATGCCTGAAAGCCCGGGCTCGCTTGGATTGCAAAATTAAAGCGTTAATTAACCCAGTGACCGGTAATTGCGAATCCACCAGGGTGGACGTGGAATTTTTAAGTAGCCGCGGTATGCTAAAAGTACGGTGGGAGAGAGGGCAGTGCTTCATCAAGTTCCATTAAACATTAACAGCCGTGAAACGAGCCTGCGCGAGCCCGTAACGAAAACGCTTCGACCACCGCCGCCGCGACCGCAAACATCATTCCCGGAATGCATGCCATTACACCGCCGCCCCTCCAAGCATCCTTTTCCGAACGCTTCCTATTAATTCGAGGATCCTCTTCAATCGGAATCCTCTTATTCCCAGTGAAGCCCAGTTCGTAACTTTGTACCGAGAAACTCGTCGCTACGGTAGCAGCAGCGGCCGCGGTGGAAAGGATGCGGCAAAAGTATGCGTGGAGTCTTAAGACTCTGGCGAAGAAAGAAGGCATGCGAAAGAGCAGCAGCCTCTTCCTCCTCGCCACTTCTCGCAAGTCCGAGCTCCAAGAAGTGGGCTAGAAATTCTTTCTCCAAGTGCTGGCTAAGGAGTTTTATGAGTTCTTGGAATCCCAGGAATGCTGAAAGGTTAATCAATTTCGCGTGACTCTTTTCCAACCTCGCTCCCTCCGTTCCCGTTTCCCACTTCACCATCACCCTTTTCCCTCCCATTCCTCCTTTTAAATGGTCCGACCAACGAGATAGCATTACATTGGCCGCCCAGCGAGCTTAATGAAAATTGCTCCGGTTTTGCGAGAGAGGATGAGACGCGTGAGGAGACGACTTTTCAATTATGAGTACTTAGCGTGCTTTACCCTCTCTCTCCCCCTCCCCATCTCTCTCTCTCTCTCTCTCTCTGTCTCTCAAGCGGAGAGAGCAACCACCTGGAGCATCATGTCTCGCATTAAGTCCGGGCCACCCTTGAAATTGAGTTAGCTACGCACCGTAATCCTAGGAGCCACGAAATCCGGGTATAAATAAAGATGTATCGCAACATTGCATAGGAAGCGCTTGCAAGCCCAAGGCGGGGCCTTCAAAATCACGATAGTCTGGGTACACAAAAGCATAAATAGAAGGATCGCATAAAGACGTTTTACAGCTTTGATCTCTTATCGACCTGTCAGATTTTATATTTCACTTTACGGCTACCTGGCTATAACGACGCGCTCCTCCTCTATCTACAGGTTCGACAAGATCACTGGAACATGAATTTTCCCGGCAAGCGAATGCACATGGGACAACACGCGCACACAGTGTACCCGCCGCCGGTGTTTGTTTAGGTAATTGCAGATTCGTCCAGCGTGTACATAACTCCGAGAGATCACTGAACAGCATCGGAATCCAATCGAAGGCGATAAAATTTGCCGCGGTGGTGTTTCGGTTATCGCGTGCGATCTGGATCCCTCTCTCTCTCTCTCTCTCTTTTTTTTTATAGTTGTCGCTGTCGCACCGAGTACGTTTGTTGGTTTTGTTGCGCTCTCTCACAAACTGATCGATCAGCGTGCTGCGAAACATCATCCAGCGCAAGGGCGCCGAATGCGCCGGAGCGCAGCCAGAAAGTCACAAAAGCAAGCAACGAATTTTGTGCAACTGGCAAATGTAATCGGCGAAGAGCGTCAGCGTAGGGAGGAGGGCGGGGGAGGGGGTGGAGGATGCGGCGCGCTAGTCAAACGTATCTGATGGCCCAGCGTATTGAAGCTCGAAGTAATGAACGCGTTACAATGAAAGGGAAGATTTTTCTGGCGGGCGCACGGTGCCGAGGGAGATTGCAAGTATTAAAGCATCGAGCGTCCTCCTCCTCCTACTACTCCTCCTCCTCCTCCTCCTCGTTAAAGCGGAGTACATCAAATGAGTTTATTACGCAAGAGCCTGTGTGCACTATGCTTCATTATGGCGGGTAACGAATAATTAATCTGTCAGGTGGATCCCTACAAGCCGCCCGTCTACTTAATGATTTAAAGCCTGACGGAAACTCGGAGTCTACCAGTCGCGCTCCTATCAATCTCGTTCTAAGGTCAAGGGTGCGAAAAATTGAGGGGCCGTCGCGATTACTGGAATCTCGATAAGAGACTATCGGCAAGCATAAAGGTCGGCGGAAGTAGAGGCGCGGCCTGCGGCTCGTAAATAAAGCCACCGGCGGCGTCAGTGCGCGGTAAATAGGAGAGTGGAAAGAAAAAAAAGGTTGCGACAGGAATAATAAAAATCGTGGGGCAACTATCTTCAATGCGGCGAGGGAAAAAAAGGGGGAGAAGATGGACGAGAGAGGCAGAGGAAGCAGGGGTTGCCTAGCGAGCAGCGCGAGCTACTGACTCTGACGTTAATTAATCATCTCGGTGCCGGCGAGTTACTCGAGTCTGATGAATTATCGCCATCTGAGGAACCAGCCCGGCCGATATATACCTTTCATATCTGCCTACGAAAACCCTCCATTCTTTCCAGAAATTCCACGCGGATGCCTTCTCACTGCCACTCCTCATCCCCTGCGGCTGGCCCCGCGGAAATGAAAAGTGACAGCGATCTGTTATTAATATAAAATATCGTCGCCGCGAAAGGGCCAAACTCTTGCTGGAAGTTCATAAGAGAGTGCGCCATTCGATTCTAATGATAAACGGGCACCGCCGCCGGCTGCGAGGACTGCAGCGGGGAAAATTCCGCCAGGATATTTCCAATATTGATCGCGCACGATTACGGCGGCTTAAATAATTAATTATCGCGCATTAGCCGGCGAACGCATAGATCTGTAATAATTAAGCGCACCTGGAACCGGCGCCCTCGCGCGCGCGCGCCCGCGCTGTTCGTTAAAGTCAGCCGATAGCGCGCGCGAACTTGCAGGGCTCGGCTCGGTATCGCGAACTAAATGAGAGGAGAAAATCTTGGAAAACCGGATGGCACGTTTCGTTGCCGTGGCGTCGAAAGCGAAGCTAACGAGCCGCTTTCGCCGGCAGCAGGCGTGCGAGAAAAGCAAAAGAACGAGCGCTCATAATACGGAACCTGTAGGGGGAGAGCGGGGGTCGCTCGGAAGCCTTCTACGAACTGGCGCGCGTCTTATTCTACTGAAAGAGTCTCGCTAGAAACGATTGCACGTACATTACTGCCTCTGGACATCCCGGCGAGCATGATAAGCGTCTGTTGGAGAGCGTGTCACGTGTCGTCGATTCGGCGATCCTTCCTCCGCAAGGAACAAAACTCAAGGAGAGAGTTTCACAGGATGCCGGCTGGACAGAGGTGCCTGTCTTCGCGCGTGCACCGCTCGGAAGAAGGCGCGCTCGAGCGGTGTCCGAGAGAAATTCGGAAAAGCGGGAAGAGTGACTGGCGCACGAGTGCCAGTCGAGCACGAGTCTTTGCCAAACAGTTTGGAGTAGGTCGCGAGTAGGTTGACACCTTCGGGGAGGAGGTCGCGCGGAGAACTGACACTTCACGCGCGCGGTCCAGCTACCCTCAGCATCCAGCAGAAGCAGCAGCAGCACCAGCAGCACCACCACCACCACCACCACGCACCAGTACCAGCATCGGTGGTGGCGGTGGCGGCGGCAACGACAGCGTAACGGTGCCGGCAACCTAGGGGGATGAAGCCGAGCACGCGCGAAATTCTACCCCTGTACCGCTTCCACCACCCCCGGCCGACAACCCCCTCGACTCCCTCCCTCGCGATTTGTACCTCTCTCCGTCGTGCCACCTGTGCGCCGCTCTGATACTACCTTTGTCTCTCACCCTTCCACCCTCCCACCGACCGTCCCCCTCCTCTGCAGCCACCCTCCCGAGCCACCCCCGCTTCGTCCATCCCGCTCTTAGTCACCGGGCTCGCACGCGCTCCGCCTCGATTCGCATCCTACAACACCTCTGTTCTCCCTTCCCTCTCTCCCACGGCACCTCTTCCTCCTCCTGCTCCTGCTCTTGTTCATCGGCTACCACCACACACCCTCCCCCCCCCCCCTTTCGCCCTCCCGCGCGGCTGCCTTTCGTCCTGACCGTAGCATCGCGCCAGCCAACTCGGAAAAGGATGTCAGGGGGTGAAGCGAGCGGCGAACTTGCCGATAATTACCGGATGGATCGCCACGTTTTTTTCCGAAGCCAACCACACGAGGTGCGATGGCCATCGGAGAACTTTCCGTTATCCTTGGAAAGAAACGCTTGAGCGTCGCTGAAATGAAATAGCTCTCTCGCGCGGTAGTTTTCAAGATAATGAATCGGCTAATTCGCACGGCGAGTGGCGAGTGTGAAAGGATGTGTACGAGTATGGTTATTGTGGCGACACAGTTAATTTCGACGGTACTTCCGTGACCTAACCAGTGCGAGGAGAGAGCGCACGTACGCGCGGAGTCGAGCACGCGCGAAATTTCACCCCTGCCTGCCCTCCAGCGATCCCCTTCGAGCCCCATCTCACCGACGCGACCCTCGCATCTATCGAGGGGCTTAAGCTCCCCTTAATAATTAGTGGCTATCGGGGCCTATATTGTGCGAGCTTGTCGATGACCCAGCTCATTTCATATTTAATCGGCCGGCGTGTCCAGGAGTATCGGCCGAGAGTACTTGGCGTATGTGCGCGGCTATGCTCGCGTCACGCGCGCTCCCTGTCATTGTTTCCCTCGAAGACTTCGCCATTGTGCCTTCACTCCATGTTAATTAGCTATTCGAACCGACCTCCTTTTTAATCGCACCCATGGTGCGAGCATACACCTTCTGCCAACACTGCCAAACAAACCTTCTCGCACACACTACAGCCAGTGGTAGCGACTCTCGAGAACCGAAAATGTCGGTGTTGTAAATTTATTGTGAGGCACAAGGGGAGTGGAAATGGGAACGAGAAATGTTAGAAGTTCAAAGTAGCGACGAAATATCTATGCGGGAAATTCTCCGTTGGTTTTGCGTTGCTCGCTTGGGATGCCTGAAACGTCACTTGGTACAAACTAAATACCAAGAGGCTGTCGTTATTACGAGGAAGTAAAGAGGGAAGCGCATGAAATGCAAAGGGTGCCACGTAACTCAGGATCCTCGGAATCGCATCATTTATTTTTTCGTCAGCGTGTGTGAGTTCAGCGGGGATGCTTCTCGAAATTTGCTCTTTGTTGAGGCTGCTGCTGGTGCTGGTGCTGCTGCTCCTCTTCGTGCTCGGTGCACGGCTCACAATATTCCGCAACTCGCTTCGATGTTCCGTCATTCATACTTTCACTTTGGCATTTCGAAAAACGCGTTGTCGGGGCGATGCAAATATTGAGAGGAAACGGCGCGCTCCGAGTGTATAGCAACTGGCGGAATAGCGCCAATGAAAAGCGCCGATACAAAGCACAGCCGAAGCAAGAAGTAAATTAATACATGAAGCACTGTAATGAAAACTATAAATTGCAAAATACGAAAGGCTACCTCGCTACATACGCTGCGAGCTTCCAGCCATCTCTCTACCAATATGTTTCGACGTGTGCACACATATGTGTGTGTGTGCATGCGTTTGTTATTTCGAGTAGCGTGAACCGAGAGGTATAAAATTCGAGCATATTCGTTTACAGTTCGCCAGAATTGATTCCGTACGGGGATGGCGCGAACCGAAATCCCCGGCAATTAACGCAACGCCATTCTATTTGTCTAATAGGTCGCGGGAGGGTTTTCCAATATCATAATTACGATTTCGCACCTCCCAATTGCCAGTAGCGAACACTCCCCTTCTCTCTCGCACACACAAACACGTATTCTCCCTCTCTCGCAGCATGTCGATACCAATTTTCTAATCCGTGATTCAGTAATATTGTCATCCGCTGATTATGAGAACAATCCCGGCATTAGCCGGGGTCGCCAAGCGATTTAATGGGCTTGGGTCTGATAAAGCGATCAATGTCTGAAAATAACCTCGATTAACGAGTCAGCCATTGAGCTACCATTAAATGACTGCCGTCTAAAAATGACAGCAGACGAGGAATCCGTGCGCAAAGGGGAAGACAGAATTAAAATTCATTCGCATGTGATTGCTGCAGCAGGGTGGCTGCTGCGGCGGCGGCGGCGGCGACGACGGCAAGCAGTCCACGATAAAAGCGAAATCTCGAACAATTATCGTAGAATTCCCGATCGCTTCTCTCCAGTTTCCCTGTGAGCCGGTGCTTTTCATTGTCTGAAGAGGGCCAAATGAAAGGCGGAAAAAACCGGGCTTGTCCCGGGGGCGGAGGGAAAGTTCCCCAGTTGAGACAGGCGAGACTATGGAAGAAATGCAGGGGGTAGGGAAGTGGATGCACCGATGGTCGGCCGCAAACCGACGGACGGCGCGGCGCGGCGGCAGCGGCGGTGGCGGCGGCGGCGAGTGGGAGCCGTTAGCAAAGCCAAGGAATGCCGAGTGAGCGACCAAGCAAAAAGAGAGGGAGCCAACGGAAAGCACAAGGAGCTTTGCTGGTCGTTAGATGTGCGCCAGAAAAAGTGTGCTATCTCTTGTGCATCGAGCGTCAGGACCACCGAAACATTAGATGGAGATATATGGTTAAGAGCGGACGACAAACGGAATCCTCTGTTCTCTGGGTAGTGGAGCTGCGCGTTCGAGTGAATATCGAGGCAAATGCAATCGGCCCGGCAATTAATTATCAGGGCTACTGCTGTTCTAGGTCTTCCTGTCGCTGGCTGGCCGGCAATATCACAGAATGTCGGTCAGCCTAGCTTCATAATGCCGTAACGATTGATCGTGATAAGCGGCAGCCCCATTCCCGGGCTCAGAAGTAGTTAGCCTACCACCGGCTAGATCCAAGGAGAGGAGATGCAGCACAGAGAGGGAGAAATAGAGATTGAGCCTGTATTATTCGTGCAGCCAGCGGAATCCTAAGCGCAACTGTTTTCAACGATTATTGCGTTACTGTAATTGCGGCCCACTTTCTTACAAGAAGATAACGGCCAGTAATTACAAGGCCTGGCCTATAATGGCTGTAGGTAGCCCGTGGGGAATTCATGCCGCGGCGCTCGAAACGGCCGGGGGCGCGTTCGCGCGGATCCGCACAAATAGAGCTCTGTGCCGTGCGCTCTTTAATCCGATTTCGAGCGGCGCGAGCTTTGCAGTGCAGTCAACGAAACAACTAATAACGTAATTAGTAGGGGCCGATACGAATGTTGCACTGGCGCGTCTCTTTTGCCAAGCGGCAATTTCATTAAATGTTCACCGGCGAATTGGTGGAACGAGCGGTGGCGATGTGCATATTCATAAAATCAGTCAGAAGGAAAGCAGCCAGCACTCTTTGTATCCTTTCGATAATCCCAGGCCCATTGTCCGGAGTACAGATGAAAGAGAGGGAGCTACCTTTCGGGAGGAAGAGTTAATCGGCTCCAATGCACCGAAGCAATTACGAGGACACTTCGATCAGTGCTATTTGTTCAGTGTGCGGCTCACTAGAGCCACGTCTGGTCATGCTCTTGCGGCTGCTGGCCGCTGTATCTCGAGGGTGCTTCCGGTGGCAGAATGTTAGAAGCTCCTTTGAGGCTGGAACAGTCAAACCCTCGTCATATACCGGGAGTACTGGCGTTATCACCCCTGAATTTATAGCCGCTCTAACAAGTACGCCCGTCGTAATTATTTGCATGCCGTGACAAAGGGTGAAAACTCAGGCCACCGTCGGAATACGAGCGGCCACCCCGCGCACAGACACACAGCAACCTGAGAATCTGAAGCATCTCTTCGTGTACTCGCGCTGTTCTCTTGTAAGTCTGAGCGAGGCCCTCTTCTCTCGCATCCTGACAGATCACCTTAAAAATGCTTACGTTCTTGCCACTGCTCCTTTTTCTTCCCTCATTCCGACCACTTGGCACCTTGCGACTCTCACCACTGGCCGTCGACTTTGTATAGAAATATTATTGCTCGCTGGCCAAGAAGTCGGCGGCCAGGCTTCAAGAAGTGGCGAAGAAAAGGGAGCGGAGACACCTGCGGCTCTAGGAAACTTTAAAAATAGGATCGATCAACGAGGCACTAGAGAAATCTCCTACACAATTCTCGACGAGGAGTGGCTCGACGTAGCTTTGCGAACGCAAAATGGACAAAGAAAGCACCGGAAGCGATGCGGTCGCGCCATACACAGACCCGAGGAACTTTCTTCCCCGAACACGCGCGACTATCTAGGCCGGAGCATTGAAGTTTATTCGAAACTGCGCCACAGACACCGACAGTTTCTCAATGCGCAACGATTCGTGCGATCCTAAGTTGTTATCACTAATAACTGCGACTTTATCAGTTGGTAGGTTCAATCGCGCCCCGTGGTATCAGGTTTGCGACCTGGACATATGTACTCTCCATTCATAGGTCGAGTAACGGAGCAACCAGCAGAAAGAGAGAGGGAGACTAGCTTTCAAAGCAGCCGCAGTGCACCATGGAAAATGGCGATAAATAGCTGAGTGGTCAGATTAAAAATTAATAACTCCGAGCGCCATTTCCTCACCGGAACTTTCATTCCGCCGGGTAAGCCAAGTAGTTGAACTAAGTATCGAGTGTTTGAGGTATTTGTAAAACGGCTGGTCCCCGCGGCTAGGTTCTAATGAAATAAAAGCAACGACGACCAGACTCCAAGCTAAAAAGTCTGGAAGAGGGTGAGTCAATATTTGCCGGCATCAGGCCGGCGAAGTAATTTCGCATGAAATCGGAGAGTCGAACGTCGAAAAAGGAGCGCCGGATAAGCCGTTAAGAAAGTTACCGTCCCCCCTCCCCCCTCCCCCCTTTATCGAGCGATCAGATGAAATGCATTCGAGAGGTCGTGCTTTATTTTAAGTAGAAACAGTCAGTCGAAGTCCGCCTTCTCCGACATCTGCATCTACGTGCCAGGAACACTAGTAGCGTTCGATTTGCGGCTCGCGGTTTGCGGTTTTGCGTTATTGAGCATTCTGAACAGAGACACATACTGCGTCATTGACAAAACGATATCTGTTTTTCAAGGAAAGAACTGATCCCCATTTCAGCGGCTTTACTTGCTTACGCGACGACTCTCGCGATCCGCGTACTTCGCCCCCCTTGTACTTTCAAGAGGAAGTAATAACTGCTCTCTCCGAGCAGTAATTAGAGACTTCGTTCGCAAACGCGCCGCTGTCGGCGGAGGAAAGCCAATCATCCTAGGCGGAAGTGGCATTAGTACCACTCTGGAGAGCCACAACATTGTTATTCCTCGAGGAGGTAATTGTTCAGGGAGAAAGACGGAGATAAACAAGTTCCTCGAAAGGGAGACCAAGCGTGCGGATGCATGCGTGGAAGGAAGCTTTTTATTTCGACGATAATTCGCCGAGCTATAGTCCACCGGTGGTTCGATGATACAGGAATATTGAAAATGGCGAACGGAGACACAGCAGTCTGGCTGATTATTCGATTATCCGATTCTCCGGAACAATTTACGTCTGGAGGCACCACCGCCCAACCCCTTCCACTTGCTTCCTGTCTCCTTCTCCCATGTCCTTCGCTCGACTCAAACACCCCCAGCCCCATTCCCCTTTCCAACTATTCCTTCTACTGCTTCTTAAAAACGCTACAAGAACACCACGATACAAATCCCCAACATTCCCCTCTCTCTCTTTATTTATCCAGCGTTTTAAGGTTACAGCGAAACTCATTATTAGCAGCTTATCAGGTGAGCTTTCTACAACCCATTAAGCCCGCCGCATCTAAATCAACCGTCGATGAGCTAGTGAGTGAAGTCGGTCGGTATAAATTAATATTAAAGCCCGCCTTTGAGCAGGTCCGTCCTCAATTTAAGGTCGTCTCAGGAAGCCCCATTGTCAAGCCTTCCTTGAGCCAGAGTGAGCTGCTCGAAGAGAAGGGCTTGCAGCGCAGGACTGCTCACAATTCAATTTCGTCGTAAGTTAGTGCGCAGAGGAGGGGAAGGGAAGGGGGTGGCGGTAGGCGATGGGTGGTGGGTGGATGGTTCGGATTGAAAGATCGCCGGGTCTTGTGGCTCGCTTCTTGTCGCGGGCGAACTTCGGATTGTCGTCGGTGCTTTCACTCGTTAAGCTGGCGCAAGCTGGCTGGCATCTCGCGGTGGATCTCCGACGATTATTCATCAGCACGAGCGACTGGCACCAGGCTTGCTTTCCATAGGGCAGCGAGGGGTTGAGGGGGTGAGGGCGGAATGGGTGCAAGGGCGTGCCGGGGTGGCGGATGTGGGCGCGAGGGGCAGGAAGGAACGACGAGAGAAGAGAGAAGAGAGGGTGGTTGGGCGCAGGCAACGGAAGAGAAGGGAGCACCGAGAGAACAGCGTATTCCATGTTCCCTCGTGTCACTGATTATTCCATTTACGAGCCATGCCGCATGATTCTGAATAGAGGTACACAGTGTGCCGGGTAGATTCGCCCTGTACCCCTCGGCGTATACCTCCGCGCGTACCCCCATAGTCTCTCTGTCTCTCGGCTGGGCCGCGCGTTCCGCCCCCTGTCCTGTTGTTCCGCTCGCGCGCCGGCCTATCCATAGTCTATCGCAGAAAAGAAGTCGCGTCTGAATCGGAAATCAATTCAATCTGCGCCAACCCGCGGCTACCCGCTCGGTTTGCCCTCGCTGCCAGTGTTACTTGCTGGCGTGCGAGCCGAAAAACTCTCCAAGTGTGCAAAGCCATTCACACGCTCGATGATACTTCCGAATATAGCAGGTTCGCCCGTTAAAAGTGGATGGATGCCTTAACCCCGGAGAATGCATCTTTCTCCCGAGAGCACTGGAGCGCACCTAAATTCATTGGGAGCGTGGGACAATGAATAATCCCGAAGGTGCTTGTCGCTTGCTTGCAAAAATTCATCAAGCACTACGAAATCTCAGCAGCGTCGCGGAGAGCGCTGTCCCGACAGGTCGGATGGTGTACAGAAGGCTGTAAAGAAATTATGCAGTCTCAAGTAAGATTTAAAGACGGGCTTCGTTCGCCGTGGGACCCACACGGGAGTGGAATAAAAAATCTCACGGTAACAGGATCGCCCGATAGATCAGGCGGCATCGAATATGCGAGGCGTGCAAACACGTGGATTGTCGTGCTTGCGCATGCAGATTCGTGAGAGCAGGTGCGCCTCGTCATCGCCCTGGAGCCGCGTCGTCGGCGTACCTGAATTAGTTGGCGGAAGACGAGGCGGTGGTGGCTGTGGCGGTGGCGACGGCAGCGGCGGCGGCGGCGGCGTCGGCCGGGGGCAGAGTGCGAGGGTTGAAAGCTACCGCTACTACCCCTCTCCCTTTATTCATGCATAAAATCCATATTCTTCGGAGAAAACAACGTGCTTCATCGCGCGAGGACCCCGTCACCAGTCCGCACGCCACAGCACGCACCACGTCGTATCGCAGCCAACCCTTTTTTTCGTCCTAGCTCCTCACCCTCGCACCGCCCCCGGCCGTTTGCGGCCTCCGACATCCCAGGCCAGATTGCACTCCACCGCTCCACCAGACATTCACCCGCCACGGAATTTGACGCTTTTTCTATCCCTCCCGCGGAAAAAACACTCTTAACCCGCTATCCATCGCCTTTGTTACACCCAGCCACCCCAATGCATCTGAGGAAGTCAACGGATTGATTAACCCAGCCCTCTCTATATCGTGAAATCTCTGATCGATTGCCTCCGCATTTCCAAATGCCGGCGAAGTTCGAACTTCGCTCCCGCAAGAATCATGATTCATGGCGAGAATCCCGAGTGGAAAAGATAATCGATGGGAGCTGGATGCGCGCTGGATGAAAAATAATTAATTCGAGATTGATCTCTCAGCCAAAGAACGTATTAGCCTGACAACCCCTCTATTCATTAATGAAATATCGCGTTCCGTTCGTACGCGCGCCGCTCGTGTCACTGACTTCATTCAATGGAGCCGTCCAGTCGCCTCTAATTATCAGACCACGGGCATAAAGCATCCCAGCGATAATGGGCACGTACTAACAGAAGTAATCCTACTTACAAAACGAAACGAGAACGAACGCTTGCAACACTGTTCAGACCTTTGTCGACAAATTGTCGAGCAAGTAGTTGTCGAGTGCGAAGCGAATGGGAAAGTGACATCCCTTGATGATTCCGGAAGTAGGGGGGGGTCGCGGGATTGGATGCTATCTTTATCATGGGTTCGTAGATGGCATAATCCAGCTGTCGAAAGGACGGCCATTAGACGTTAAGGTAACAAGATATTGAATTTCTGCTGAGCTATGGACCCCAGACTCCGACGGACCTGTGCGGTGGGACATAAAGGAACACCTCCACACGTACTCCACTCTTTCTCCCTGTCTCTCTCCTTTCCCCTCGCTCGCTCCCTCGCTCCCTCCCTCTCATTCGCACACACTCACTCTGCGTTTCAGGGCTCTCTGCACTCGGGGCGCAGAGTGACTATACACACTCTAACAAACGCCCATTTTCAGACAATGAATATTTTAGTGAGCCCATGAAAGCGCGCTCGAGCGTTTTTTTGTCCCAGCGCGCTCTCGTCACAAAGGGCATCGTCGTTGGCTCGCGTATACGTGACGATCCTAACCCCTTGACCATTGAAGGAATACTGTCAGTAACTGGATCAAGTAACACTACTCTCCGCCGACGAAGATCCTTTGTTCCCCTGCCGTGAACCCCATGATGGAATCAACCCCGCCGGCTGACTTCCACCACTCGGCATACTCCCAGCCAACTCGATGACGTCCAACCTCTTATTATCGAATTTATTTGCCAATTATTTGCATCGGCCAATCCAAATGCGCCAAATGTTTTTATGATCAATTTGCAACTCGTAACGGCCACGGTAAACACACGAATGCCTCTGCGAATGTATGGAATGCGGCCGTTTGTAATAATAATTATTGGCAATTATCGCTGATTGTTATTGTAAAACTGTAATAAAGCAAGCTGAGTGGTTGAAGCGCAGTATTGAATGATTCAATTGTGTGGAGTGTTTTCCGATTTTTAGATAAACAATTACTTATGATGACCCTAGACTCTGAGGGTGCCTCACTTGAATAAAACATGCGCAATTATCTTTGAAAAGAGAAATTTAATAATTTTTTGGAAAACGTGTGAGTGGTATAGATGGTGGTCCGTGTAAATTCTGCATGGCTTACCATCCGGTGGAGTTGGGAAACCGTGCGAGAGAGCTCCCTGCTATGCCGATGTGCGATACGCTTCGTGTCCTCAGGATTCAGGTCGGAAAAGACTTGAGGAATAAGAGTAAGGGGAATTCCTCTCGACCGCCTTTTTTTCCAGTTCTCGCAAAAGCGCAGCTTTATCTACAGCTGGAAATATGCAAGGTCGTCCTAGCAATATTTGCCTTATCATTTTGCATATCCTTGAAAGAATAAACGAGCCGGCACCTTTAACTGGAGCAACAGAGCGTGCCAGAGGCTGGCAGTGTTACTACTGTTTTAATTAATTTTTGCCTCGACGTTTGCACGGTAATTGAAAATGGAAGAAGTTTGCGGCAAATGAATGCAGCGCAAACAATTCACTGTAGAACTGTTTTGCTAGAATAATGAAAGTGGAGCGGCAATAAAAGAGTCTGGCACTCGGAGAAAACGGATGGCAATGCGAGCCAGTGCAACGCAATGTAACCGGGCAATGTAATGCTTGCTATGAGAATTCTGCAGAGGACGCATCGCGGAAAGATCACAGTACCGATCTTCAAAATCCTAGGAAATACATTTGTTCAGGGCAGATCGAAGCTGTCCATGAACGTCTGACCATCGGTGGTACACATCTCCTGTAAAAAAAACTGACATTCGGGGATGGGAAAAAAATCTGACAGCAGGACGACCATTGTCCAGCTGTCCGGTAATAGACGACCCTCTTTTGGCTCGAGCTAATAATACTGAATTGATCCGGGACGCTTTGGTGATTATATTTCACGTTACCGAGCGTTTGCCTTTTATTACAAAGCCCAACTGAAAGAAAGGAAACTTTTTACCCGACTTTTTCCGCGAGCCGGCCAATGGTATGTCCGAATTTCCTGGCATCTGCACGTAGCTCCTTATTGTCCGGTCGATGCCGGGACTTCACAGATTGATACACGATAACAGATTGATAGACTACAAAAACCTGTTTCGTTGTATTCTGTTGGGAAAGAATCTTTCAGGAAACAATGTCGCATTCAAGCATTGCTCTAGATACAGCACTGGACGTGAGCTATTTATTTTAGAATTAATTCCGAGTTTGCCACTGTTAACAGGCTTATTCCGCCAACTCTATTTTCCAAAATTTTGTTGAACACCGCGTATATTCGTAGTTGTGACAAATCGAGTTCCACTAGTAGAGAAGTTATTGCGGTGGGATATAACATGTACAAAGCCGCGATGTTATCCGGTTATACGGAAGCCGGTAGTGTTCAAGTTTGCTGGAAGTTCTTACAATATTATGCCTAGTGGACCAGTGACAAAGATCATGTATTAACGGTAAACCAATAATCGTGGCAGCGGTTCTCGCCAATCTATGGGCCCACTTCCACGTGGCGTATCAGGTACAGAGTGATCCCTCTATTGAACCGTGATCGTCCATCCGGCACGTGGCTCTGCGACACGGCCACTCGTCCGCATTTTTTTATTTGCGCTTCCCGGCCATCCAGAAAGGGAGAGAGGAAAAAAGCTGCGGAAGGGACGAGAGCTGAAGTGTACCGGGCCGCGTACGAGCCTCTAAAATAGCCAGCCAATAATCCAGACTCAGATCGGTACCACTGAGATTTTAGCGTAGTTTATTTCGATAAAAATAACTGGTCAGAGATAGAGAAGAGAAACTGTGTTGAAAATCAGCATGGCAACGAGTTAGTTCTATCGGATATGATATAGCAGCAGTACGAAATTATTGAGTATACAGAGCCAATAGTTAGACGGTGTTCCTACGGTAATATCATTAATTTAGAGCAGCGAACGCAGCACCTGGTAGTTTCATCATCACTAGCAATAGTGCATGGAATCGCGTGACAAGTGCGAGACCGCAGAGCGGAACACCCTAGGATCGGGTGGACACTACCCTCCAGCCGAGTTTAACATGTCCTTTAAATTATTCACCTTCTCAACAACGGTCGTAGCAATTTTTGATCATGGGGCAAATGAAACTATTTTGCGGAAGCAGCTGCCGCTCGACGAGAACCTTTCAAAACAAGGCGGAACAGCAATTACTTCCTGAGTCGTGAGACAAATCTTTCGGGGGAAAATGGCTTCTCTCTCGGTGTACGCGCCAACTATTAGTATATCTGATTAAATAGAGCGCGCGGTGAGAATCTAATTCAGCGTTCAAATTGGAGGAGAGATCGGACGAAACCTCCGCTGACAAGTTAAACCAAGCGACGGCCAACCAGTAAAACATTTACTGTAGCACTAAGGGCGACCGCTGTTTTTAATTGGAAGTACTAGCACTGCAACCCGCAGCAGTCTCCGATGAAATTACTGAAGCTCCGGAAGTGGTAAATGAGGTCTCACCAATACCACATTTCCAAGAGTTCGACTGACCGAACGTACAGCCGAGAGTTCAACTCCCTTGCAGATCGTATTCCGAGACCAAAAAAAGGGAATCAGCGTAATTCTACTTTGGAAAGTGGGTAGATGAGTGCGGTGTGGCCATCTAAAGAATGGGTAGGGGCGAAGGGTAGTGTCGAGAGAGCAACCTCTTTCAAGGCTTCAGTCATCGAAGGAAAAAGCCTCCCCCGAGTATTTTTCGAAAAATGGCTTGCGCGCTTACGCACCAGAAGGAAAGAGTGTGCCGCGAGATTCTGCGCGTCATTTTCCGTGGAGAGATGAGAGGAGAAAGAAAGTCCTGAGAGAGGTGGTACTCGTAGCGAGAGCGAGGTTCCGAGTTGTGTCGGTGAGGCTAAACTAATTTGCTGCGCGAGGGTAGTCGACTGGTTACTGCCGAAAGTGGGGTGACACGGGGTGGCGAACTCGGCTTGTCGGTGCTGTGGCGGTTGGGCGGGTGTGCGGGGCAGGGTCATCTGATTCGGGATGGTGGGGTGGAACCGAATTCCGAGTGACCAGTAAAAGTGCCACCCCACGAGGCCACTCTCCACTCGCTCTCACTTTCTCTCCGTTGCTCGCAGCCCTGCGCCAGCAGCCCCTCTCTCTTTCCCTTTTATTTTCCTTCCCTTTTGCCGCGACCGGCTCGGCTACCCCACCAGTACAACCTCCCGGCGGAGGCTCACTGTGAACTGGGCTAAGGGAGTACCTACCTACTCGCCGCAAGAGTAAGACGGCGATACTTTCGGGGCACGTGTGTGCGTGGCCGCCTTTTTTAACGCACGTGTACATGCAGGTGCGTGGAACGCGAGCCCGCCGAGGAAGGAAGTGCCGCGACCAACAAGGATCTCCACAGTGGTGGCTGACTCTTTTTCGATACCCCTCCATTCCTCCCAAGTATTCCCTTTGTGCAAGCATCTCCTGGAACCCCCCGAACCACTTGTACCTCTATACAGATTTCCCAAAGTCAGCCGCTTTCAAAGGCGAGCTCATGCAACCTCTATCTGAGAAAGCCGCTCCTCTCAGCATCCTTAACGTGCATTGCAACAGGTACCGCCTGCAATTTCTACTCCTAAACGTACCTCCGCTTCGTGACTAAATAGAAAACTCGTTGACCTAATATTCCCTTCGCCCCATCAACGTAAGGCGCAATTGCTCTATCAAGAACAGCTCGGGTCGATCAGGGAATTTTCATTTGTTACGAATGGACAACCCAATCAAATTTAACAATACAATCGGAAAAATGCCGGGTTTGCTTAAGTAAGGACGGCGGAGCCCACACTCCCCTGGAAGGCGTCGGCCCTGACTTTGAAGGGCTGTTGGGGGTGGCAAAGCGTAAGGGGTGACTTCGAGGGGGTGCCGGCCGGGGGACGGGGCCGCGGGAGAAACGCACGATGGCTCGAGGGGAGAGGAGAGAAACGTAGAAGTAGCGGGGATGAGGGGTTGAATCAGCGCGGGGGTGTACAGGGGAATTAGTGGATGGCCATGGACAATGTGGGGGATACTTTCTCATATCAAGTATGGCCGCCACCCTGGCACGATGGCCAAAACAATAGTAAGTAGTCCGAGCCGTAGGTGTTCGTCCTCTTCTCGTAATTTTCCGCTCTCACACACTCTCTGTCTCTTTCTCCCTCTCTCTTTCTTACTTTCTTTCTTACTTTCTCGTACTCCCTTTCTCCGCTCCTCGGCTCCTCTCATCTTCGAGCCCTTTCTTCCGTCGACTTTTACTTTCGGTTTCAACTGCGAGACGGTACACGCTCCTCTCGCATCCACCGACTGATTCTCTCGTCTTGCAGTGCGCAGTGAGTAAAGTGGTGTTGTCGTTGCCGTCGCAGTTGTCGGTCGCGAACTCGTGCCTCTTCCGCCGGGAGCCAGTCTGATTCACCAACAAATGGATAATAGCCGGAATCCGTGGGGTCGTGATTCTCTCGGGCTGTTTCACGTGCACGAGGCGCCGCTGAGCAAGGTAAGCCATGTATCTACCATCATTACGAATCTCCCAATTGGCCTCGCGCTACTCCCAATTACGCTCGAGTCGCGCTCGAGCAATCGTTCCTTTACCAGTTAAGACAGACTTAACTGAACCGCTGACACCGACTTCCAAATTCTACGAAAAACTTCGCCCTCGCTCTCGTCCTCGAAGCTTCCCGGCTCTCTGGAGAGTCATTGCAATTTTTTCGAGTCTCTGCAAAAATAGTTGCTCGATCGCACCGCTCAGTGTGAAAGCCCCGCTGGGTATTCAGGTTCGAAGGGACGAGCAAAGGAAAAGTTTGGAAAGGACGACGACGCTGCACGCTCCCTCCACCGGGAAAGACTAAAAGACCACCGAGAGCCGCACATCTTTTGCATGTGAATACTCCACGTGGCTCATCCGACGACACGCATTGCGCAGATCCAACTTTCCGCGATCCCCACCTTTATGCGAATCGCACCTCTTACCATAATACAGCGCCGAGGCAGGTAGCAATGCTCAACGGGTTAATGCAGGTCTTCCCAATTTGCACCTCCTTCCGTCTTACACAACAAAACAGCCCGCATCTACGCATCTCGTGTGCTCGTCTTCACCTGAAACAAGGAAAATCCTGTTTCGCTACGTTCCGAGAATCATGCGTGCGATTGCATTGTATCGAATAGCGACATAGACACGGCAGGCTATTTATACTATGACGCGATATCGATGGAAAAACGAGTGCATAAAATCTTCGTCTCACTTACGCAATGAGGAAGTATTGGCCGACAAGCGAATGTACTATTAAACACAGAAAGGATGAGTCATCGTATTGTTGAAGTCAAGTTATCGAGATTTTCGAAAAGTCAGACATTCTGCTTGTTAAAAATGAAGATTAAAGAATGGTGAAAAGGAGACAATTGAATATATTAGGTGATGCTGTAGGTGGCATGCGAGGAAAGCAGCTGGAATCGGCCAGTTTCACAGGAGGCTGCCAGCATAGCTGAAATTGTGTTAGACCTTTGAAGGGAATATAAGGAGGGTGGGTGGATGGATTTTCAGGACGGGCGCGATGATATTTGTCTTGTTTACGGGTAGACTTATGCGCGTGTGCGGGCCAGTGAAGTTCGCTGCTCGATCAATAGGCCTCTACTGAAATCACATATAAACGCACTCGCTCCCACACGCGCCTACACACACAGACACACACACAGAGAGAGCCAGGCCTGCCAGCACGTTTCCACTTTTACGGGAACAAGCCGCACGCGGGAGTGGGGGACGCGAAAACTTCGCGAGCTTTTCTTTCGACTTTGAGAACCAAGCCGATCGAACGGGCCGCACGAAACTTCCATAATTCACCCTCGCTCCTGCTATCGATTTCGACGATTCCGCGCGTCCACTGGCGATCATTAGTTCTCCTCGCCAGTATTTCCTGCTAGGCCATTCCCACTCCGCCATCAACATTGAACTTACGACGATAATTTCTTAAATGCCTCCCTGAGGTATTTAATTAAATACTTATTAGTGAAGTTCGAACTGTAGTACTTATTAAGAATGAATGTAGAAGGCAAAGATAAGGGACCTCACAGCTGTCGTATAAAGGCCATTGATTTAATTAAATACCAGAAACGGGATGCCCCTCGACTAATTGGAGGCGGGCGACAATTCGGGTACTGAGTCTACATCGATTATCACTGGCCGTTAATTGCGATCAGCATGAGAGCCGGGCATAATTCATCGGGTAATCGCTTCACGACTCGCTAAACAGGCAGCTGCGAAAGTGCAATGTAAATTCGCACTGAAAGGCATATGTCGCACTGCCGTCGCTATTCCGTCAGAGCGTGAAGGCTGTTTGTCAGGGTGGCCGACACCCACCTACGCACAACCTCGTACACCTAAGCGATTTAAGGTGACAGACAAAGGACATATGCAATGCACATCCGTAATAATACCTCCTGCACGATCATTGCTTTGCTGAGAGCCCGATTGTCATGTTTCTCTTTCCCATTCTTACTCTCTCTCTCTCTCTCTCTCTTTCTGTCAATGTCCCTTTCCCTCTGTATCACGCTTTCCACTCTCTAACAACATGTTTTCGTCGACACCCTTTGCAGCACTGGCGAGCAGGAGACTCCCCTTTTCAACGGCGCTCTTTCCGTCATTCATCCAATTTCGAGAACGAGCCGAGCCCAAGCCTTTCGACAATGTCTATTGGCAACCCCCCCTTTTGCACTGGGATCTCGACATACGGGCGTATTTACGCGTATTTTTGGAAAATCCGTCAAATGTTGCGCGGAAATGCGGGTTTCGCAGAGGCACGGCACGGCGCGGCGCACCGGCGGTGTGCGCAGCACACGCGCACGCCCGGGGACACACGGCCGGGCGTCTGCTTTTCAACCCTCGCGTAATCCAATTTCCGCCTGCTGACACGCAAGCCTCTCCGCAATTCGAGTAATAACCCATACCCTCCACTCTTCAAACTACCTCCTTGTTTTCAGATTGCATGTACCGAGTGTCTAAAACTCTAACTCCTCCTCGCAAACTGTTCAGCGAACCATACATGTATTTTAACCAGCAGCGCATTTGGTTCGCTGAATTTTTCATGGTCTCGGTAGAATCCATCAATCGAACGGCGAACATTCCCATCACTCGGACACCTGAGACAAGAAATTAATCAGTGGGGATCTCGGAATAGAGTCGTGACGATGTCCCTGGCACGCGGCAAACACACACGTGCGCACCGCATCGTAGGAGCATCCCGTATTTCGAAATCGACGTGTGCGTACGATTGGCGCGTTAAACTTAAAAGCGAGATGTTACTCACGGCATCGCGCGGCGATCCAGCTGGTCTGATTAATCCGAGGGTACGCGCTGTGTCAACACAATGTTCACCGGCAAACAGGAGATGATTCACTCGAAGTGCGAGCGAGCAAGTTATTAAATTAGAGTCTCGCGGTCGAATAAGAGGAATTGACGATCAATAGAATTCTTACTAATTCCCGTACGCCCGCCAGTGTAAACTGCTCAGGTCGATTAGTCACAAGGATCCATTAAATTCAATACAGCCAAACGACTGCTGCTTGAGTCCAATTAACGAAAAGCAGGCGAACTGCGCAGGCGGCCTGTTGTAGATTAAAAACTGTTCTACCCTCGTAAAGGGCGCGAGGGGTGGGGTGGGGAGAGGACAGCCGTTTTCGAGATGGCGCAGATGATTTGGGAAATCATCTTTTTGGGGAAGTGCAGGAAAACGCGCTCTTGTATCTAGGGGTGGGGGCACGTTTGTGCGGCAGCTTCGAAGGTGGAGGGACGGGACGATGTGACAGGCCCTTCATAGGGCATCGTGCCTGCACCTAACAGTAACCTGGGAGAATCCGGCGAGACCTAAACGCCCTGCCAGCATAGATCGACTATCTCTCCAAAGTTTTTCTCGCGGACGTTACATGTTTCGGTGAATGTTCATTTCGCTCGATGACAGTCGAGTACTTTGTACTACTCCACTTAGCCGGCACTACTTCGATTGAACCCCTCGACTGGACTGGCCCTCTCAGTGTGTTTCATCGATCGTGCAAATGTCCTTCGGATCCTTCGTTTACGTTCCTCTTCGTTCCTTCGATATCATAAATTTTATACCGACTGTTCTGTCGGCCGAACGGCCGTCGTCGACCGGCAACACTCGGAATCTACCTACCCTCCTGGTTGCCACGTGCCGCTAGCACCTTTCCAATGCTACCGACGAATTTGTAAAAGGCCCTTTCAAGAACCCCACCTTCGGGAAGAACGCGTGTGCTTTTTCAATTCCAAGTGCCGATCGTGTCTGATATACCTTTTAAAATGAATCGGAACGTGCGATCACGTGTCTCGAAGTGGAATGCCTGTGCGACTGAGCTGTCACTGCTGAGTTCAACAACCCTTATCGCCTGGTCATGAAACAGGATCGCATTATCTGTGGGTAAGATATTCGCATCACGTTGAAATATTTACTGTCATCGTTTTCTAAGTCATTTTCCTTGCGGTTCTTTGCACTCCCTGCCACCCTCTAATTCGATGTATTCGTAATTCTATCGGACTTTTCTATGGGTCCCTGTGCATTGATGGACCTTCTCGTAATCGGTACAGTTCGGTGACCCAAGGCATTAGTTATGTGACAGAGACACGCGCCTGCCAGGCTCAATTAGTAATTACGGAGCTTCTGAAATGCATATTCGTACTATCGTCCGAATTCGCCCCCGAAAGTATGGGGTGGCTACGTATATGAGTCATGTGTGCCGTCCCCGAAAAGACACCCTTCTCTGACCACACGTCCATGCGATATAGGGGGTCCCATCGTGCGTCTCCAAGTTTCGCAAAGTTTCGTGCTCCCTCCCCCATATGAACTACTCGTTAGATAGTCATCGCAGTAGTCACAGTAAGTACTAGTTGGCGGGGAATTCTTAAACTGATAGACAAACCCTCATCACGATATCCCTTCACATGCAAGACTCTCAGATTGAAAAACAGAAATCGACGAATTGTCTGAAAGATCTGATTATAATTCTATCCCAGTGTGAGATGGATATCGCGTTCCATTCATGAGAAGAGGCAACGTAGGCATAAAGAATTTTTTGTTGAACAGAGGCGGAAGATCTGAGGCGAAACGAGATCAGGCTTGTCGAGCGGTATCAAAATGTCTTCGACGATGACGCACGAGACGGCGACATCGGAGCTGACGGAAGTGGACAGCGACGGCTCGAGCTGCGGGGAGCGCGACATGACGAAGAAACGGCATCACAGCGACGGGGATGGCGGTGGCGGCCAAAAGAAGAGACGGAAGCAAACCACCCCGGTGAGGTTCTCGTCGACCCTGATGACCGGCACAAACGAGGAGTCGAACGAAGAGGACGAGGAGGACGAGGACAGCGAAGGTAAGCTGTCGTCGCGCTCGCCTTTGCCCAGTCATCCCTCGAGCAAAGACGAGAATCTCAATAACGAGTTCCGCTGCCGGTACTGCGGCCAATTCTTCGATAGCAAGGAAACCCTGAACGCTCATCTCGACAACGAGCACGGCGCCGCGAATCAGCTCTCCCAATTCGCGCCGAGTAGATCCCCAAGCGCCACTATTAAGATCGAGCCGGCGCACCAGCTCGACCAGTCTGAGAATCCCGTGAATCTTCTTAGCGTAAAGAACTTCGCCAATTCCTGGCTCGCCGGCGGCCAACAAATGCAATCGCACACGCAGATGCAAGCACAGAACGAGGACTCGTGGCATGGCACTGCCGCCAATCAAATCACTTCGATGTCAAATCATTTGCAAGCCCTGTCCGCGTTCCCCGGTGCCCTCGCCCAATACCTTCCCTTGCCGGGCTTCCCTTTAAACGATTCCAGCCACGCGGTCAGACCCTCTTTAGGACCGACGCCCGTCAGAATATTTAATCCCGACGCGTACTGCGACCTCTGCAACAAGGAGTTCTGCAACAAGTATTTCCTCAAGACGCACAAAGCCAATAAGCACGGGATTTACGTGGATTCGCCCGGTCCAAGCGCCCAGGAGGCCAGTTTACCTGGAGCTCTCTTTCCCACCAATTTCCCTAGCAATCCAGTTAAGCTCGAACCCCCGGCGACTCCGCCAGCACCGAGTTTTGCATGCGATCTTTGCCAGAAGCGCTTTAAGAACGAGGACTCCCTTCGCAAGCACCGACAAAAAATGCACAATGATCTGCTAGATCAGCCGGACGCACAGGTTTGCGGCGTGCAGACCGAAGAGGATAGGGAAACGCCGCGTGACAGTCCTGGAGCGATGGAGACATTATTCAAGCAAGAATTCGGTGTGGAGCAGGAAGATGCGAGTTTTATGCCGGCTCCTCGTCATTTATCACCGCAATCGATGCAGCAAGCTCGCGATTCTGGATTCAATGCTGATCGACTTCGACGCTTGGGAGTTATAAACCCTGAAGCCTTCTGCGAGATCTGCTGCAAGGAATACTGCAACAAGTATTTCCTGCGCACCCACAAGATGAAGCGACATGGGATCGTCATGCAGGAAAATGAGAAGTCACCGGGTAACACCGGTGGCCCAGTTACCTGGCACCAAGTACAAACAAGCCCATTGAATTTGATCGTGACGGAAAGCAGCGCTGGTTCCGAGTCGAATGACCGTACTAGCGAGGAATGCGAGTGCAAAGCGTGCGGCCTGAAATTCCAAACGGTTGGCCTCTATCAAACGCATTACCGCAAGATGCACGAAAGCGAGGAGCAAAAGTCACCGAAAGCGGAATTCGAAGGGGCCGAAAGCCAGGATCAGAGAGGCGATTCTATCTCGGAGGATCTGCAAAAGCTCCAAACTATGATCTTGCAACTAAATGGCTTGGAAGCAGGAAAGAGCTCGAGCTGCGCCGTGTGCGGTAAAGACTACGAGAGCAGATCGGCTTTACAAGCACACATGGCTGCGGAACACGGGGCGCCTGCAACAGAAGAAGCAATCTCCCCGCCGCAAGGAAAATCACCCACCAACACCGCTATCGCTTTCTGTACACTCTGCGAGAAGGATTATCCGAACCAAGACGCTCTTCGCAGACATATTGCCGAGGAACATCAACCTCCTGTTTCTAATACAGTCGCTGCTCCCGTCTCTAATGTACCTACGACATCCGCCGCTTCGCGAATCTCCACCCCAACTAGTCAAACTCCGAGCGAGAGGAAGGTCGCGCCGGTGACACCGACCTCCAGTTACTGCGAGATTTGCAACAAGGAACTGTGCAACAAGTACTTTATGAAGACCCATATGCAGCGGATGCACGGCATCGAGATCGAGAACGGGGCACAGATTGGCGGTGTCATATGTAACATTTGCAACAAGGAACTTTGCAGCAAGTATTTCTTGCGAGTTCACAAGCACAACACTCACGGGATTGTCGATGAGAATACATCCAGCTCTATTAAACAGGAGAATTACGAGACTAGCAACTCGGAGGATGCTGCTCTCAAGCCGGAGCAACTTGGTGATCTTAGCCATCGATATTTCACCCACTTTACCGAAGTCTGTCCTATCTGCAGTCGCAGGTTCCGTAGCATAAAGTGGCTGAAGGCTCACTTAATGGGTGATCATGGCAAAGCTGGCATTGACAAGTGGCGCGAGATGGAGCAACAATATCAAGCATCCTCGCGATCAGCCAACCGAATGGCAGGTGCGTCGAGAAACAACCAGCAAGCCTCGAATTTAAAGATACCCAATGGATTTGACGTAAGCCCGCAATTCAAAGCGGCGGACTACACCGGATTGGGTAACCAAGTGCTCTCCAATCTTTTCGGCTCGTCTTCCGAGGATCAGCAATTAAAGAATTACCGGTGCTCGTATTGCAACTTTACCACGACCGTGTTGCCCTTCTTATTCCTGCACGAGCGCTCTCACGTGAGTCCCCACGAAAGTGTCGAGTCCGAGAAATCCCTGCAGTGTCCAATTTGCTCGCAAGCCTTCCACCAACCGGAGCTGCTTCATCAGCATCTGCTCACGCGCCACCAGTTCCCGGCTCTGCTCTCCCACTTTCCAGCACCGGTCCTCGCCGGCTCCAGAGCCGAGTCCGAAAAGTCGATCGAATCGAAGGAACAGGAAACAAGAGACGATCGGACCGCCAGCAGCCCAAAAGTCACTGCCAACCAAAGCATCCAGGAGACTGTGAGGAATCAGCGTCAAGATGAAAATGCGGTGCAGGTGACCGCTCAAGGGGCGTACAAGTGCGCTCAGTGCGGTTACGCGACAACCAATCTCACCAGGATCAAGAAGCACGTGAGGAAGGATCACAGGTCGATCGGTGATCCCACGGACAGCGTGATCGCCGAGCTCAGCAAGACTCTGAAGGACGTGGCGAATAAGCACAAGGTGCCAGCTTGTTACGCGACCCCCCAAGATATGAACTCGAATCCCGACAAAACAATTATGCAGCCGTTCCTAATCGAGGAACACGATATAATGCCAGCTGGCGAGGAGTCCAGTTCGGAGAAGCGCTTCGCCCCGGCTCTCGTCTATCTCCCAGTGAAATCGCGAATCAGCAGTGCACTGACTGCATCCTTCACCCTCAGCCCTGCTTGAAAGCCGAGAGACTCCTTTGGTACCCTGCCACACCCTGACAGTGTCGTTTGCCTCTGCGTCTGCGATTCGAGCGCGCCTCATTGGTTCCTATGTAATCTCTAAGTCGAACCTCTACACTGGACAAAGCGTTGCCATTCTTCACCTGCATTCACACTGCAACATTCTGGATCCAAAAACTAGGCTATCCATTTTTAAAGAGATTTTATATACCCACAAGCTTGGTTTCTTATTGTTTTTGCTTTTGAGTTAGATTAGAAGCAGAATCGTTGAGGAAACTGATTTATTTATAGAAGGGTCCCGCATTTAAAAGCCACGTTGTTATACAGTTCCGTATGGGGAACGCTATATTGTACATACCTAATCGTAACTAATTAACATGAATGGGTGATCGACAAAGTTCCTATTTTAAATGCGACGGGCCTGCGAAAGCTTTTTTATTTATTCACGCGAACCACTTATACTTTCGTTTTGCTCAAGTCGACGAATTGCCAGCAAGATTGAGGAAAGAATAGAAGGGTAGACTTGGGTGTTGTCGATATTTGTAGTTATTAATTTCTCTCAGTTTGCGATCGTGCTAGTCAATATTTTATACATAGATTATATACTACTTAAGACGAGGCGTTTCGAGCTAGGCGGAGATTTAGAGAAAGGTATTTATAGTGCTGAACGAGCTAACGTCGCAATCGCACAACAGTGACGAGCGAGCACGATAAAATTCTACGGTAACAATATTTAGATATCAATCGAGCCGAGAAAGCCAATCAACTCAGGGTGGATCCAGTATGACCCGTAACAAAAGTACAATCGTATACACAGCCAACGCATTGCATAGAGTGTAAACTGTAAACTATACTTCTTATGATTAATCGTATAGTGTTTCGCGCGCGACGCCGATATCAAAGCGCACGCGCGCCCTTGGACACTTCCCTTCGAGCCTAGATAAATAGGTCTTTCGACTGACCACGCACGATAAACGAAACGATAGGGTTCGTCTCATGAAGCCGTTTCAAAACTCGTGCCTTGCAACTTGAGAACTTGAGAATCAAAAGAAAAGTTGAGCCTATAATACCGATTTCCTCTCTGTCCGCGGGACTAGCACATAAAGTATAAAGTTTGGTAAAGGGGGTTCGAAATGTCCGAGTTCCAGCATGTGGCAGACTCTGTCCGGCGGGGTTTTACTATTTTTCTGCTAACAACGGTCGGCGGGCGTTCGATCGAAATGCTCAAAGAGACAGCTGTTCCGTGAGTGACCAATGACCGGCCGATAGTCGGGACGTGCAGCCGTTCCAACCTGCCTCCGTCGCTTTGGAAAACGTGCGTTGCCAGCAGCAGCACACGCTCTCGGCTCTGGGCAAGGGCGGCTTGCTGGCTGGCTGGCTGGCTAGCTAGCCTCCGGCTACCCTCGTCGCCCCGAGCAAACATGCACGATGCATTTCCGCCCGGCAGACCGCACGCCCACGCGCTATTGACCTTGGATTATGAAATAATAACGCAGCCCGTTTCCACGGCTCCCCCTTATTTGCTTAATCAGCGGTAATGCTCGAGTTCTGTCGCCAGGCGCGTGATCTCACCAATCGTCCTCATCCATATATGGCAGACCGACTCTCTCTCCCTCTTTATCGGAGAAAGATCCTGTCGCGAAACATGTTACATTTCGACCCCGGAAGAGCTAATTTCGACTGGCAATCGTTAAGACCGTGTCCAGAAGGCAAATTTAGCATTGAACGAGACCGCTTTCTGTCCGGCGAGGATTTATGATTCGGAAGACCCCACGGCTGACAAGGCCAGTGGCCTTTGTCTCAGTGGCCATAAAAATTTCCCGGAGCAGCTGAAATTCGAGCAGTGAGAGAGAAAGCGCGCCGGCAATGGCTGAGATGCGAATTAGTATGCGCGCACGCGTGCATTAACATATTCTGGGGGACGAGAGGAATCGGCCATTACGAATCCATTGAAATCGAGAGAAGCGAGGCGATATAGGGAAGCCAAGTGAGAGTAGTCGAGTGAGAAGGAGAGAAGAGAGAGCGATCGAAATTCGAGCGGGGAAAATGGAATTTTGAGGCAGCATTGTCGATCGAGCGAGATGGGCCTGGGTAAACGGCCCCCACATCTGGTCCCCTTATGGGAAGGTCAGAGAGGAAAAGAGACGAGGTCGCGACCTTGGGCAGGATTTTTCCGAAAAAGTCCAGGAGGAGCGATCGAGCGGGAGAAAGAGAGGGACGGGGCGGCGATCCCGGTGCGCCGCTGCCCCTTCTGTCCATTTTTCTCACCCCAGCTTTCGGACCGGTGACATGCAAAATGCACGCGTCCATGTAAATCGGCACCCTCTTAATTGCATCCCATGGAAATATGCGCATTGTGCACTTAATGGCCCGTGCGCGGCGCCCGGGGGATCGTAGATTTTAATTATAGCAACGGCTCGCACTCGAATAATAAATCGGCCGGCTAGAGGCACGGGCGAGCCTCGTGCTTTTTCACCCGGAGAATCCCATTTATTCTCGCATGTGCGCACGCGCGCAAGAACGAAGGAAAACGAGCGTATATGGCTGCATCCGCACATCGTCCGCCAGCAGCATTACCGAATTATTTTTTCCCCCGTGGGATCGTTCCTCATGAAATTATGCACGCGGTCTCCGTGGACGATGCGCGCGGTGACGGCCGACAGCCATGCCAGAAATCCCACCCTCTCCCCCTCCCGCAAAAGTAAACGCGAGCTCCAGCGAGAGGTAGCGAGCCCGAGCAACTAGTATTGCCTTCTCTAAAATAATTGAGCGCAAAATCAAATTTTACTCGTAAATCAAAGAAAGAGACAGATTTATTGATCATATATATATACATATATTATATTATATTATATAAATATTATATTATTTATAATGTTAAGTAGGCTAAGGATATTTCTTATATAAAGGACAAATCGGATCAAAGGTTATATATACTCTGTATTATACTATTACTGTGAGCGTACGTGTTTGGCAGCGCGCGTTACTCTGCTGCACATTGTTTCGCGCGATGCGTTTAGGCGAAAATTAACTGTTTAGCGTACGATCTAGTCATTTTCGAGACGGTTTACAATTCCTATACAGATGATCTAGTCACGTGATATAGTCAAGGGGGGAAGGCACGAGGGAGAAAGAGAGAAAGAAAGAGAGGGAGAACATTTACCAAGAGTATTTACGAAGAACCCACCCCCGACGAGTGCTGCGGCATCAGAGCGTATATTTTTATATGAGACTTCAAGCCAGGAACCACCAACCCCGGCTCTCTTACACCCTCTTTTGTATTTCTTTTGTACATTTTTATTTCTTATGATTTATGTATACACACGTGTGAATAAAGTTCCTTAGACCTTTTATTTTTCGTTTACCATTTTGTCTTTTGTTCCTTCGATAACGCGGCGTCCCGGGACATTAAAACGTCTATTGGAAGCCAATATCAACAATATATTATTCATTTATTTCTCAGAGCTGGTTGGTAATCGCGGTGGAAATTCCATAGCAGGTTCGATCACGGTTCGTATTACATGCGGTTTCAATTTTCCCAACCGACAAAGCCACCGACCGATCAATTACGGCCTTGCTCCATTTTAAAAGGGTGTCGCTCCTTTGGGTCCTTCGCGACGCCCCCAAACAAATTTAAACGCTGACAAATTGCTCGCGTGCCACGGCCGGGGCCGCCCTTGATGTCCTGGGTTGGCCGAAAAAAAGGCCACGCGACAAACGTAACAGGATCTCGCCAGGGTTACCCGAGTGCGGCGTAAAATTTCCTTGCTTTCGAGCAAACACGCTCTTTCTCCTTTTTATCTCCGAAAAACGCAAACGTATAAAAGGTGAACACATAGGAGGGGCGATCCCGTGGTAGGCTGGGGTAGCCACGAGGGTGAAAGAGAGAAAGAGAGAGGGAGAGAGCGAGAGAGCGAAAGGGAGAAAGGAAAGGAAGGAAAGCGGGGGCTCACAAAAGCTCAATGAGAAAGGGAAAGGGAGGTTTTTCTCTCCTCGATAATTTCCGCCGGGCGACGTCGCCAGCGATAATATTTTATGGGGCAGCGAAAGGAAAAGCGGATTGGTCAATTTTCAGCGAGAGGGAGAGAAAGCGAGCTACGGCGCGCGCCCGATCACGAAGAAACGCGAAACGCTTGCGCTCTATATTGCGGAGCCCTTTTCCTCTAAGTTGACGGGCCGACTCGTCGACAGAGCGACGACGAGAAGGACGCTTTGAAAAGGGAAGGCGGAAGGCGAGTAACCCCAGGCTCTCTTTCTCGTACCAACGACCAATGAGTAAATGACACAGCCGGCCCCCTACTCCCCTACGCAAACACACACGCGCCTACATCTACACGCACGCACGCCGAAAATCGGACGTCCGACCATCACCAACACCCACCCCGGGGATATGTATAAAAATCAATAACATCTTGCGGTTTCCAAGAGCCCCGAAAACTCACGCTCATCACCGCCCTCGAGTAATCCACCCCCGCTGCATCCCGCCGCCCTCCTCGACACAGACCTCTTAATATTTTATTGCCACTCTGGCGCTCGGCCGTATCAATTAATGGCGATAAAATTCTCTCCTGCCTGTTAGAGCCGCGCACTATCCACCGCCTGGAGCAAAGCTAGCAACCACTTCCTATACAATACTCCTGAGTAGTGATCCAATCGATTGAAGGAAATAAATAAAACGAACCGAGCCAATACTACTTCGGGTGGAATAGAGACACAGGGTGTATCGCGTCTTTGTATAAAATCTGCAAATAACAAGTACCCTGCCGATAGAACGACGCCAGTTCTCAGGAAAGCAAGAGGGAAATCCTCCGGGCGCGGATAAACGAGCGGGGAGAGTTTTCCAATTCTGAGGGAAAGCGCGGCTCGTTTATCGACTTATTTTTTCCTCCGCCCCCCACATTGCTGACTAGAATAATCGTGATCGTTGCTTTTGTTTCCCCGTCATTTATTTAGGAAGCCGGAATGAAAGAGGCAGTGCGGGAAGTTCCTAGTAAATTTAAGAAAGGTATCGAACCATGGTCACCCCTCCTCTCGGCCCCGCCGGTCCATCCTGCTTCCCCTACTCATCAACCACCACACTCGCAGCTCTACGTGTGCCCTTACAAGGAAGTGGATTGCAATTATCAAAGCCTCTCCTCCCCACCCGCACGCCCTTCTACCGCCCCACACCAACACCCTCTCGCCGGCTACGTACGAGCCTCCCTCTACATCACTCTTCGCGGCCCGATTTCCACCCCCCCACCCGCCCCCTGCCGACTTCTTCTTTTCATCGCTCCGCTCATTCTCCGTCTTCTCCCCCTATCAACGTCCTCCGGCAACTTGGAAATTTCATCCCTCCAGCGTAATAATTTCGCCACCACCATCACCACCACCACCACTACCACCACTACCATCGCGAGCCGGGCGATTGTGTTCCGCAGCGATCAGAGGAATCCACGTGCCGAGAGGGTGGCACGAAATATTTCTCATCGGAGAAACGTGGCAGTCGCGCTCGGCAAATTCCAGCTCGCAATGAATAAGGATTGCGCGTTAGAACGCGGTTCAATGAAAGATGCACTTCTAATAGTTTGACCGGCGACACGTCTATCATGCGAATGAATGATAAAGCGCACGTGACTATGATAAACCAAGGCAAATTTAGCACGCCGAGATTTATCTCGTTTCTCGATGGCTATCGTTCGGACTGCGCAGTATCGCCCTCGCGCGTTTATCACGTGGCTGAGTTAACGCTCTTTAATCGATGATGTGACCGGCAGCACGTCACGTTTTTTTCCTGTTTCTTCCCGTAGGAGAATCACTTGAGCGGTATCTGTGGAAACTTTCACCTTCCGAGACATTGCCCAACCCCCCGAGACATTGTTGACCAAGATTCGAAAACAAGGATTTGTCAGTGACGCCGGTACGTTCTATATCGAGAAATCTAGAGTCGGAGATTCGAATCAAAAGCATTCTCGGACCGGAATGATAAAGTGTCGGCACGCATGGAGGTCGGTTGTGCCAGGGCCAGTGAAAAGCGCAACGAGCGAGAGTGAAATATCGGCGGCAGGCGCACTTACAATACCGTCGGGTTAGGCAATCGCGTAACATGGAGCAAAAAATTCCGGTTCGTTTAAAAGAGGCTGTGCTGGAACCCTTTCATTCCGCTCTGCAACCCGTTTTTCTCAACTCGCCCGACAAACGCAGCACGCAGAAAAGTCTTTATAGTCGAGCGATTCGAACACGAAAAGAGGGCGAGAAATCCGTGATTTTGGAAAGCCGGATGATCGGGGCGAGGGAACGGGGTGAGCCGGCCGTTATTGTTCGATCTTCGGGGCAAGGGAGTATTCGCGGAAAAGGCGCGCAACCCTTTATTTGTTTAGCAGCGCGGCAGCCCGTGCACCCGGCACGTTTCCCATTTCGACGGATTTTACCCCAAATTTTCAGCTGGCACGCACCCCAGCCGATTTACACAATATTTTGGAAATCTTTTATAAGATTTCGACCCTCCGCTTCACAGAGCCACAGGGCTTAACGCGTGCGCGCTCTCCCTCTCCCTCTCTCTCTCTCTCTCTCTCTGTCAGTCTTACCCCCGGCGAGCAGCCCTTCCTTTTTCTCGCTCTGTCTTGCCCATTGTAAGCGAGCCCGCACCCTCCCCTACCTGCTTGCCGACAAACTCTCGGACGGAGCGACGACAGATGGAACCGGCGCGGATAACGGCGACAAGGGTGCGCCTGTGGAGCAAAAAAATTTTGTAAAACATCGCGCTTTCGTGAAATTAGGGTCGCACTCGCCGGAGAACGTCGAGAATCAACACGCGCCACACTCTGAATGGGATATGTCGAGCGGAAGGGTGCCCGAGGATTACCCCTTTTCTGGAAACGCGTGGCTCGCACGCTGCCCTTTTCGTTCACCCTTTCCCTAAACTCGTTGTAAATAGTATCGATGCGATCACGCATCTCGCACCATTTCCACGCAACAAGCCTGCCTGCATTCATTGTGAACGTTTCCAAACCAATTCCATACACGTAAGCAAGTCAGCGCGAGTGACGTCAACTATGCGATGAGCATCGTCGCGTATCCAGTCGATTGACGTTCTTGACGCCACCTTGACTCGGAGACGAAGTCAGCTGTATAATTTCAGGCTGAAGGCGAGATCCGAGCGAGACTAATAGTACAAATTCGGCTGAAAGCAAGGCCTTACATAAAGACGACGAATTTCACAGGGATCCATCATTAGTACTAGTTAGAGGGGGGCGTGTACCATTGCGCAATTTTAAGAAACCCATTGCGACTCAAAGGAACGGCACCAGATAACTGTCCGCCTCTACGAAGAGGTATGTCCACGTATTTTCATAGGAAGCCGCCGGCGTCTCCTTATCTAAGGTGCATTATAAGTCAGGCCCCCGTTCTCCGAGTAATAATAACCAGCTTGTGTTCGCGCGGAAGATGCGGCAGACCGTTTAAAATTTAGCACCCGCTTACGTAAACCTCGCACCAGCAGCGACGGCAGCAGCCACGTGACAATAATGATTCTGGTACTGAAAATGTTATGCAAACCAGTCTCTATTAGAAATCCCAAACGCACATGAATCCCCACATACGTATGCAGCCAAGTACACGCGTACCTCGAAAATAAATGGCCACTCGACTGACACGTATGTAAAACGCTCCAGCGGTCGCCTCCGGATAGGCGTAACGCTCGCTGGACGCTGTAAATATCAATCAAACGAGTAACTCGCACCGGATATAAAAGAGCATCGGTGCGATCCTCGCCAAGTTCCTATTACATTGTAAAAGAGTATGTTCCTAAGGTGGGCTTCGTCCACATACGAAGCACGCGAGACACACGCGCCTTTTGCGAAGGGAAAGGAAAGAGAAGTCTCGACAATTCAGGGCAAAGGCCGAGCACGCTCCGAGCACCACTCAAATACACGTACTCAAGAGGAACGCTAGAGATTTGTACATTCGAGCAGTGGGTTTTGTCGTACGTGTGAGTGTAGAGGCGTGTGTGTCTGTCGGTCGGTGCGTATGGCCGCGGGACACGCGTGAATCGTATGAGGAAGCGCACGTCGTCGCCGTATACACATGACGTTCAGGTATAGCGGTAAGTGACGAGCAGCATGAGTATCGTAATACGTAATGTACTTAGAGAGATAAGCGCATGAGAGAAAATCAAAATTAGTCTTTAAAAGGCAGCGAGGAGTGGCTAGGCATTAATGGGCCACCGCGCTCGACAGCGATAAGTATTTAACCGTTCTCGATTGATAAGTACCACGATTCAGGGTCCTCTAGTTACTTTCTCCCTAGCGGTTAATGAGACATCTAGTAACTAAGCTCGGCAGTTTGCTCGGCGAACACGAAGAGTACAACTACCAGACACCCATGTGGATGACGAATTAATTCAGATATAGATATATATATAGATGTGTATGGTGTATGCCTATGTATAGAGGTGAAGCCGTGTGGGTTCCGAGTGTGTAAATATTGCGGCGAATCATTGGAGTTTCCGGGAAATAAAAATCCATTGATTGCCGCAACGAAACTTTTCAATTTTCAAAGGTATCCCGAAATGCACTACTTTTTGTACCTCAAAGAAGTATTAGGATCACGTTAATTGGTAACCGTGACGCGAGCCAATGCGTCTCCGGTAATCGAGACCACCTGTCGTCGGGCATGAAAGGTGCAAAGTTATTATTTTTACGTGCGAACCACGAGACCACCGCAAAGGCACACACATACACACACACAGACACAGACACACGCTGACACTTTTGTACGTAACGACCAGTTCCGTGAGAGCGAGAGATTATATCGAAGCTGTCGTTCACTACCGAGAGAGCCTGCAAGTTTAAGTGTAATCCTAGTTGTAACTTGACAGCAAACCGAATGTTCCTAAGCTAATGCTTTCATCTTTGAATGAGAAGGGCGTATATTTATAAGTATTTATGCGATAGAAGTTCTAGTATTTATACCTTACTCGATGGCGTATGTTTTTCCTTTCAGGTATTTTTCTCGAGTAAAACGCGCGCCGCGCCGGTGGCGAGTCTGGTGTGTTATACATTTGTGACGAGAGTACCATACAATTATTGTATATCGACAATGCGAGAAAGGGCGAGCGAGGGTGTGTGAGAGAGTGCGTGCGTGTAAATGGAGAGAACCAAAACTAGCACAATGCATGAATGATCGAAGTGATTAGTACGAATGTACCTAGCGCATCTGGTTCACGCAGCAGCTCAGCTCTTGCAGCTCTGTATAAATCATTCCTGTACGTCAGCCGAAATAGGCTGAGACCTGATGACGTTCGCGACGGTCATTCGCCTGGACTAAAGTGAGATGAGAGAGTATCTGTATTAGGTGTCATTCTATTTTGACCGGCGTATACAGAACCAAAGAAAGAAGCAGTGTATTTTTCATGCTGGCTATTTTTGCCAAGAGTCCCAGACTATTTTTACGAAGCACCCAGGAATCATAGAATGTGTCCGTCATTGCGTTGTGCATTCGGCATTGCCTTCGAGCGATTGTTAGTGCTGTTCTAATGTAAGTGTCGAGGGTACAAAAGACGGTGGGGAGTGGAGAGGGAGCTGGAACCGAAAATCAAAACATGCAGAATCAAAATTAGATTGTAAGGTCAATAGGGATTCATTGTTCGTCGCTAAATATTATTTGTTAGCCAAGAATAGTTGGACACGTCCAATAAAATATAGTCTAATAATCATTAAAAATGCTTCTTCATTTCTTCACCCGTCCAATATATTCCTGAAAGCAGGTATAACCCAAGGGATATCGAAGGTTATCGTGGAACACTTGACCGGCCGCTATAAACTTTAAGCCACAAGGATTAATAGACTAGCGATGCACTACTTAACCCAGATGATAATTGTGACGTGAGGTTGGTAGCCGTCGAGCCCGAGGAATTCCAACCGAGATCATATATTGATAAGAATCCATCGATAAATCGCGAGCCTAACAAAGTCAACACAATAAAATCATTGATCGGGATTGACCGTGTAACTCACTCCCAAACGATAATGAATATCAAAGTCTGGCTCCTTTCTCAAACTGCTCGATCAAAGTTATATAACACTAATTCGTTTTTAATATCAAGCTGATAAAATAAATAGCCACTTGCCGATTCGTCTATCGCTGATGGCAGAATCAGGATGTAGTTGCATTATTCCTTCATTAGCGATACACGCAAAGTCAACTTTATGGGGTAGATAGTGGCGATAAGAATGGCAGAATTTCTGGAAAAAAAGTTTGTCAATCCCTGAGGGACTCTCCCGTACGCTGCAGACACTAATATCCATATTTTCTTTATGATTCAAAGCGACTTTCATACTGCTATTCTGAGTTGCAGTTTACACTGAGTAATCGAGCTTGTTCGACAAATTCAATAGACAGGAATAAATATCCCATAAATAACGGCTTTCAATAAAACCAAAATGACTTATCCAGTTTTCGATCAAGTGTCAGCAGGCTCCGCATTATTCATTAAACAGGTGACAGTCGTCTGTAATTACAGGTAAAATTCCTTGCGTGCTTGAACGTCTGTGATGTCGTCAGGATAACAGAAGAGCAAAAGATGGAGAGGCGTGAGAGATAAAATGGCAAGTATATTTTGCACGTTTAAGTGCACGCGTCAGTGCAAATATCGCAATAAAGAATTGTTGCTCCTTTCTTGGTTGATGTTTCCCGATATCGCGGGAATAATAGCCTGACTAACAATGGATTTTGCGGTTTCCCCGGAGATCATGCTAAGTATACAGATTTCTTCATCGCAGCCATCGAAGTTCACGTAAGCGTGTTTTTCCTTCGACCGATTGGCTTTTGCGGCGAGCAGAACGGTCAGGATTGAGCCTTCGCTCCCTGATAGGCGCAGACACCGATTTTTGTCAAGCAGGAAATGTCTCCTGATAAATACTGAATTACACTGATTACTTTGGAAGGCGATCTGAAATGGCGATTAATTATATCGGGCGAGCGACTACGTGGTGTGCCGGTAGTATAAGGCAATCTTGGTGGTCGATCGAAAACACGTAGCAGATTTTTATCGCGTTATGTGCTTCCCCATTGCCTGCGCGTTCGGTTTGCTTTGCGAAATAGGAAAGCTAGTAGAAGCGAGATAGTCGGACATTGTGCAATCCGAGCAAGTCTGCCCGAATGCCTGTCAGTTTCACTTGTTTACGAATCTCGAGTCGATTTAAAAAATCATAAAGTTTCGACTGGCTTGAGTGGTAAGCCCGGGGCTGCTGATGCTCCCGGTGAGTCGCAAGCAACATCACCTAATCCACTCTACTGCTTTACAATCCTGCTTATTCCATCGTGTCATGATCGACATGCATGCGAGCAGCTTTTACAACCGACCGCGTTCATAAACCCGTTATAAAATCTGTTTACATTGTAGTATTCGACGGCGGAGATAGCCGCGTCGAGTGCGGGCGTATCTACTTGATGGAGGTGAGGCGACTGCATATACGTATGTACTTACATACGTACACGCTGTAACTATTAGAGGCTTGAAGAAGGCGCTCCCGCATCCCTGCCGGTGGCAGAGGCCGACTCCGAGAATTTCAAATTCATATTTATTGCCTTCATGTTATCCCTTTCGCGGTCGTCGACGAAGTCGAAGTGCGCTGCGAGCGGCGCAATGTAAATATTAAGATACATGTACTTGACCTACACTTCATCACGCTGTTTACCCGCGGCTGTCATGAAATTCCTGCCATGTCAGTATCGTACTCTCCGAGCGAGAGGAGGCCGCATGGCAAAAGTCGTGCCAAATCTCATCTGGACCACCAGCATCGCGTCGCCGCGGTTCCCTCTTCTCGCCGTGAGAACGAACTTGATTTATTTTATACTGTGATTCAAACAATCATAAGACCGAGAAAAAAAGTCCAAGAGCGATAAACATCCGGTGGAGAATGCTGGCCGGACAATGTGCCAGGATGCAATGAGCCGGTGCACGTTCCTGCTTATCAGATAAGATCACGTGAAGATTAGCCGGCTCGCAGAAAACCCGCGGAAACGGGGAAAACAGGAGTCGGAAGAATCCAGTAGTTAGTGATAATCGGTTCAATCCTGATTTCACGGATGACACCCGTTCGCCGGCTCGCACCATTACAAATAGTGCCGAGCTATTGCTCGGCGACAACCGTAATTCTCCAAACAGGTATTGATTTACTTACCGATCTATATCACTCGTGGAATTTGAATGGACACCGCAGACTATGAATCGGTGAGTTCTTACCGTCCTTTACGCCATAAATCTCAAGTTTTTCCTGTCAATTTAAATGATTAAATCTTGTTGTTCAACATTACGGATTTGAAAGGGAATACCAAGGACGTGCCCGTTGATTTTTTCTCTGTTATCTTTTCTTCCACCTAGTAAAAACCATTTGACTCATCTGTAACGTTACTTCTGACTCTAACCCGTTAAGGATCACTGCTTAACGTTACCCTTTTATTACCATGATGTAACATGAATTATTGAATCAGCGGTTTTAATCGAATGCGCCAGATAATCTGTCGCGTGTCCAATAACATTCGTACTTCCCCGTTCGGTAAGAACCACGTGCGTGACGTCGAGATCCGTAGGTAAATCCCGCTCGATTCTTCCTGTCATTCGACGCATACCAATTGTTAGAGAGCCGGCGATTCATCGCTCGGTGTACTTACATACAGCACTATTTTATCTAAGAAAAAGCATATTACCCGTTCCCGATTCCACGCTTGCGTGCAGGCGCCAAGGTTGTTTTTCTGTAGTAACTGCAATTTTATACGGGTTTCGGGATATGGAGGTGGTATTAACAACTAAATTACTTCACGGAGTAATGAGTCATCCGGTCTTCCAGGTGGTAAGGCTTCTTCGCGCAATAATAGACAATTTTTCTGTGCTCGGTGAGTGCTTCTGAGTTTGTCTGCATCTCGCGTGTCCAAGTATTCCCTTTACTTGCATTTCTCACAATGCCGTATGATAATCCCGCTCTTTTTTCCGCTCGCGCGCGATCTCGTTAGATGCTAGATGTTCTGTTGAGCGCTTACGATGTCTCTTAGAGATACGATACGTGAGAACGTTACGAATGCAAATGAACCCATTTAACTTTTTGTCACGCTCAAGTCGAAATTAAATTACAAACTGTGATCGGGCTCGAATGAGAGGAGAGCACGCGCTCTGTATTCCAATTATACGAAATTCCTTGGAAACTTTTTTTCCCCGTGGCTCGAATGACGTGGAAAATCGAGTATCGAATGAATCGGAAAGTCTCGAGGAAGAATCAGTAATAAATCAAGCTAGACGGCCGTCAGTAGAACGTTTCCGTGAATTCATTAAGCTCAAGTGAAATTGATCCCGGGAAGGAAGAGGTTTCCGGTGGAGATGCGGATATGGAAAACGTGTCTTACGGGGTTAGAGATTCGTGATCGCCCTGACACGCGAGCGTGTTGGGGGAATCAGGCCGGATTCACTGGGCGATCTAGGATCTACGATCGAGCAAGTGAGCTCTCCCACCAGGCGGCATCGCGGTGCGATAGCACACGTGCGTAAGTCGGGACAGCACACGTCGCATCTGTGCACACGAGTTCGCCCGGAGTGCCGACAAACGAGCTGAGGCTTCTTTTATCAGTCAAGCTCAACCGCGCGCGGCAAACAGTCCACTACGATCGGCGGTGGTTGCTCGAGAAACCAATCGGACTCTCCTGCACGCGCGAACTCCTTCCGCGCGACATCTTCTTTCCACTCTTTCACCCTGGTGCAATTCTGCCTATCAAATTCAAAACGGTTCTCCCCGTAGCGAACGTGTACCCCAAAAGCTCCTTTGTGAATATCCCTAAAAAAAGACAGTTCTCTTTGAAGTGTCCGTGTTGGAAGACGCTCCGCAACCTGTCTCATCCAGGAGCTAACATCCTCGCTGAACAATAGACATCCCAAGGAAGATCGTCGACACGCTGGCGCAAATCCGTCGATACATCGCACCTACGTAAGTGACAGGGCATGGATAATGAGGGGGCTTTTCATATGTGCTGAGGATCCATTGCATTCACTCTGAGATTCTGGGGTGGGATCGTTAACGCTTCTCATGGACATCCCCTTGGCACGCTTAGGCCTTTATAAACAGGCGCGGCGACTTTATCCCTTTGCCTTGGCGGACTAACGATATTACTGTTAGATTTTTTATTTGCCAGCTTTATTATCTTGATTCTTGAGCGTCTACTTTTAGAGCGGATCGTCCTCCTAACTGCGTACTGATAGAGTGATAATAGCCGCTTTATTATCGTCACCCGTCACACCGGGATTCCGTGTTTGGCAATAGTTCGAAGTGCTTCACACGCTTGACAATTATAATGTTGGAAAACCTGACTAATGAAATAATTGTAAGTTCCGCCTGTCTACGGGGATACTCGATTGCAGTTGATCTCGCAACGGATGATCTTTAGGCTCGGGTGTCAGTGGCAAGGGGGAAAACCGGCAGAGCGCGATGAAAGTATTCGAGCATTGAAATTACGAGAGTTCGCGGACGAGGAGGAAATTGCGAGACTCTGTGCATTAGAATCGTGCACATCCTCTTGGACGGGTGTAATTCAAATCCGGAGGGCACGTGCGCCCGGCGATTAACAGTAACGCAAGAGGCAAGTTCCTCGTGTCATTAGCGATACTCTATGCTGCTGCTGATCTTGCAGCCATGATCCCACGCGCTCCTTCGAACATGATCCCTCGCCGGAGAAACGACATTTGAAATAATGGAAGACAAGTAGTCGCTCTGCTCCTTATCAATTAGCGAATTCCCCCGATGATTATCATTCTTCAACTACCTCTCGTTGATATCGATTATCAAATACTCGAGACCGATCGATACACGGCCGAATGGCAGTTCAATTGTTCTGCCGTTCCACGTAATATTCCGTCACACGGGTATCAACTTGGTAATTAATTTAAACGCTTTTCAAAGCAACGCATTCCTACCACAATTCTTTTATTTATTCTGCACCGCGTATCTCTGACGAGTATCGCTCTCTCTGTCAATTAAAGAGAATAGACACTTCGCTCTGGAGCATTAGATTGCTTAAGGAATCTGATAAATGGGGACTGTAGATAAAACGATTTGATTGATCGTTCCAGTGACCTTAAAAGTATTTGAAACTCAAGCTATATTCGTGTCTCGGGTATCCCATTGTAGGAACGGCTGTGTCGTCTAGTTTTGTCATGTCTATCAAACTCACTTCCTTCTGCTATCCTCAAATATCATTCAGGAAACAACATCTTATTTTCAACGCTTTATGATACGATTACCGGGGATCCAGAGGTGAGAAGCAACACTCTACGAGAACTAACGCGTCTCTATCTCTCTGTCTGTTAACAGTCTCTGTAGATTAAGGCTGACTGAAATAGGCAGATCGGAAGTGAAATTGCCACAGGTCGATCCTGGCCTCTGCCAATTCCGAATAGGCTACTGCAACATCGTACGTCAGCAACGAATTCGGTACGTGCATACATCACAGGACAATTAGACTCTCAACTAGTTGATTCCATTAAGGAAGAACAGTGTCTTGCGATTAGAGATGTAGTGTTGCCCGGTGCTCGTTCCAACTGAGAGTCCGCTGCTTAATTTCCCGGAAAGGCATAACGCCAACGATTAAGTAGAGATGGAGTTGCGGGTGCAAGGAAGAGACAATTATTTTTTATTCGCGGAGGACTCCGGGGAGTTGGGTGGCCGGGGAATACAATTAACTTTGAAGCGGCGAGGAGTCTACGCGGAAAACTGAGTAATTGAGAAAATCGCCTACAGGCACGGTCGCTTCTCCGGCCTCGACGACTGAGCCGGCGGCGTTGCTGAATGCCAGGGATTCGACGTTGAACGAGTGCAATAATTGCAAGGGCAAAATGGCGAGCAACGGCTCGAGCAACGGCAGGATCGCCGACGAGGCGTTTACCATCTCCCGTAACGGGATCACCGAGGGCAAGGACAATTACGGGATGGAGTTCAGCTGCGTCGATGTCATCAGTGAGAAAAAGTTCGATCCAACCAGCGACAATTTGAAGGCCGGGCCCGAGGTCGTGAAGAAGGTTGCCGGTAAGTGGAATCGGAGGATCAACGACTCTAACTCGGACGACTGTGACGCGACGAATCCACTCGATAGATCCGGCGGAACTACACCGCTAGTTTGGATTAGGAGCTCGGCTATGCGGAATACGTGTCCCCCAACTACATACCTTACATGCACACGCTCTTATCGTGAGAATTGTCCGTGCTCGAACACGACGCGACAGACTGCATTACACTATTACCACAATGATACGGCAGAAACAGTCCTTTTGTTTCGCGAGCGGCGACGGCGGCGGCGGCGGCGGCGCGAAACTGTCAGCGTATGCACGATCTCTCTGATGCTCTCCTCTCCACCGGCCGATCCACCACTTTTTTCTTCCCCGTGCACAAATCCTCTTCGTGGAAGCGGGACGAATGCTCTCCGGGCGTTTTATCTGTAACCGGTGCGATAACCTCGAAAGTTCCAGGGCAAACGAGAAATGCAAGAGGAAGTAAGTCACGTGCGGTGTTAGAGAGTGCTGTTCGGTTAGGTCTAACAGGAATTGGGTGCGTGGGGCGTGGATTAGAATTGGCGACGGGCGTCGGTAGGTCCTGCAGTGGAACCAGTTGCTAGTCGGAAATATGCACGGTTTTCTAGCGTCGATTTTCGCACGTATTGTCGAATGAATATTCTAACGATTTGCAATATCCCGGGCATTCTTTACGTATTCACCGACATCTTACTTTATATCGACGCGAAGACAAGGAACGAAGCCGATAAGAATATTGACGTGGAAATGTCAAGAGCCGAGTGATACCAAGATTAATACACGGTCGCCCTGCGTCGCCCGATACACGAACGCGGCGTTCGACACTTCTTTAAATATTAGACGGGAAATCCTTGAAATATCCGGCGTGTTGCTGCGGTGGGCTCTCCAAACGATCATCTTGCTTTTTCGATAGCGGGTCTGAAAAGCCCTAATGGACAAAAGAGCAAAAAGGACATGACGATGAACGGTGGAGGTGGCGGTGGCGGATCACTTTCCAGTGGCAGTTCCACAGTGACGATCTCTTCCAACGAAAATTCAGATCCCGGCGGTGACACGCAACACCTCGGCGGCAAGAGGAGAAAGCCAGAGAAATGGTACCACACTACCGTCCAAGTGGCCGTCCCTTTCTTCATCGCCGGTATTGGCACCATAGGAGCTGGTCTCGTCCTTGATAATGTCAAGGTACTACACTCAACTAACTATCCTTTCAACGTCAATGCGACATTGTGTTTTTTTCCTTATCCAAATGATAAATACACCTACGACAATCACTTTTATCGCGTCGGCGATTATCCGCCGCATAAGTAGGCTGCAGCGTTCTCGGAAAATCGCGAAAGCATTTTGCTACGACCTCCCGTAGAGCGACGACAGCAACTGTAAATACACGAGCTTATCAATGTACAAATAGAAGGGCTAACGCGAGCATTGCTCACCTCCTCCTTCCAGGACTGGCCAGTCTTCCAGACAGTCTCCCAATTGTTCATCTTGGTGCCGTCACTCCTGGGGTTGAAGGGCAACCTCGACATGTGCCTAGCTTCGCGCCTCTCCACTCAGGCGAATTTGGGAAACATGCACTCGTTGCGTGAAATAGCCAAAATGATCATTGGGAATATAGCAATAGTACAAGTCCAAGCGATAGTCGCGGCGATTGTCGTCTCTATTTTCGCAATTGTTGTCGGTTACATTACCGCCGATATAGATTCAGCATTCAAGTGGGAATACGGTTTGCTCTTGGCAGCATCGAGCATCTGTACCGCCACGAGTTCTTGCTTCGTTTTGGGTAAATGATCTAACTCTGAATTTTACTTAGGCACCGCAATAGCGTTCGCTGATTTGTACATTCTTTCATTAGACTTTGTAATGATCGCTGTGATCATGGTGTCCTATCGATGCAAGTGGAATCCTGATAATATGGCGACACCTCTGGCAGCATCCATCGGAGATGTAGTCTCCATTAGTGTCCTGTCGGCAGTAGCGTCTTCCTTTTTCTTCAGGATGCAAGAAGTCCCGTGGCTCTTGTATGTTATACTCGGAATCTACCTTCTACTCTTACCGTTCTGGGTGTGGGTCGTTCTCAAGAACAAATATACAAGACACGTTTTAACGTCCGGATGGGTGCCTGTTCTCTCTGCTCTGTTTATAAGTGGGTCAGTATCGAATTCGTCATATTTAAATGAACGGTGTCAAAAGAATTCGTCATCGGAAAGAAATGCTAATGACGTTGGCTCTTGATACAGATTCGGCGGCTTGATTCTCGATCAAGTAGTCGACGAGTTCGAAGGTTTCGTAATCTTCCAACCGATCATAAATGGTATCGGTGGCAACTTGGTATCAGTGCAGGCATCTCGAATCTCAACAATGTTGCACCAGTCATCGGTAATGGGTGTTTTGCCACCACTAGCGAAGATATTTGTGTGGCCATGGGCAGCAATCTTCAAAGGATGTAAGCTTTCGATTATCAAGCTTTTAATTTAACAAGATTACTTCGGATTTAACACTTCATTTTTCGTTATATTCAGCGCCGTATGCTAAGACAGCAAGGATTCTTGTGTGTATGGCAATTCCTGGCGAATTGATCTTCATCTTCCTCGCTGACTTCATAAAGAATGGCGTTACCACCTTGCAGATATACTTCGTCCTCTCATATATTATCATGGCTGTCATCCAAGTGAGTAAAGCCTTTCTCGGAATGTAAATCGCTCATAAAATGAACAACCCAGTCACGTGTCGGTATTGCTTCCAGGTGATGCTGTTGCTGTATGTCGCGCACATAATCATTCACGCTATGTGGCGGTACAAGATCGACCCAGACAACTCGGCGATTCCGTACCTGACTGCCCTCGGTGACCTTAGTGGAACGATGTTCCTAGCGGTGGCGTTCTTGTTCCTGAAGAGTATAGGTCAGGAATACGGCAAGTAAAGCACGAAGACGACCGGAAGAGGTCGAATATGAAATTTTGACTTGATGGACATACGAGAAAGTTGGCATAAACGAGTCCTATGGACTTCGTTCTAAGCTCGATTAATACAATGGGAAGCAGCCTGACTGATCTCAGATTTGAAGGTGGCATCGTGGAGAATTCGTCGGGTGCGCGATTCCGTAAGGGTGCACCTTCAGGCGGGAGTGTTAGCCCACTTGTACCGTAGACGCGGACGACAGCTTCGCGAATTAGGTCAGTATTCCCTTAGTAATTACTTTAACGAAGCAGACAAAGTACAACGACACAAATGCCAATCTAGTTCTAGCCAGTAAGTCGTATTATCGCGATTCACTGCGCCACTCTGTCGCAAGATAGCGGCAGTGAGAAGTACTCGTACGCGCGATACCTCGAAATACTTAAGATCGAAAGACTCACCGATCCATCTTTTTCCTATCGCAAGTTCCCTCGTGCGCTTTATCTACACCAGTAAAAGCATTTAAATGTTCTTGGACGTCATTAGCGTGTGCGGGTGCGCGAGTACCTGTCGTCGTGCGCATTGTACTTTTAAAGGAATCTTGTCGCGAATTCACAAGAGAGCCTAGTCAGCCCCCCCCTTATTTTTAACATTGATAGAAACACATTGCACGCGCAGCTCCGCGGAAGCAAAAAAGAGTGCCTCCAGCGTGAGTGCCTTTTTATTTAGAAGTAAGAAGTCAGATTTGTAGCAATAATTAATCATTATAATTTATACGATTCTAGCAAGCCGAATATGTCGAGCATTGTAAATAAAGTTGATTTTAAAGTATTTACGAGACTAGTCGTCCTTTGATAACCATCTGGAGGGAATCTTGCCATTGGCCAATTTGGCTGGTTCGATTGCGCCGCTTTGGTATAGCATCGAAGAGGAAAAATATTTGCTGATCAACAAAGAGCGCCTAAGTGTTCTGATGTCACAACACACAGACATCGACTCATGCACTACTGCAGTTTTGCACGTTCCCACTCTCTGCAGCGCCGCATTAGTTTATCTATCCGTATAATTAGCCGCATTGCGCGATTACGCAATGCGCATTACGCGGTGGTGAGCGGCGTAAAGCCGGCCGGCCGGCCAAAATAGCGGAACCTTTCGGCTGTTTATATAACGGGCTATGTCCTGTGAAAACATTAACCAGGAATTCACATGACCCATGAACGACGACCTTCCCCATAATCCTCTATCTACGTGCCAAATCAGTCACGTCTCGCAAGCATCCCTTTATCGTCTAATTCTCTTGATAAATCATTCCTATCGTATGCATGCCTTCGATATATTTAGGAACTATCGTATCAAGATTATAGAGGGATTTCTACCACACACGGGGAACCACTTGATCGCTCTAAAGTGTATAGTTTGTAATTGATTGATTTACTAGAAGATCCCATTATCACTTTCGACTTGCCGCTTCGAGTATTCTTATGGCATATCTCGCAATAACAAGCTTACTTGCTGACAATTAATCTCGATAAATGCTTGAGTCAATAAAAGCATAGAGTACCTACGATGTCCAAGCCCATCGATCAGTACTGCTGTGGAAATCGAAAATTCATGAAATTCAAATGTCACGTCAGGAAAAAGATCGATAGAACGATTGCATGATATTTTCATAATTGGCAAACCAACAAAAAAATACTTTGTAGATGGATTATCAATGGGTTGCAACATGCGAGCACTTGGTTTAGAAAATAACGAGACATCGAAGCAGTCATGGAGAGAAGATACATGTTTATACCTGGAAATGAAATGCAATTCTTTACGCAACCGTTATCATTCAGGCTTTCTTAATTGCGACACTATGGATAACGACGGGAGTGGAGTAGGGACGGCGAACTGGAAGAGTCTTGAAATAAAAGCAGCGAAGAAACCGAAGCAAGTGAAGTGAAAACGTGACTGCCTCACTTCTACCAAGGCTCGCTATACTGACGATCTATCACTTCTCGTTAGACTTATTAGACGATGCTGCACGAGTATAGGAATACGTGTACGATAGTATGGGAAGAAATCCCCGCTCCCACTGCCATCGCTTTGGTTCCTTCTATCTTCCCATCATTAAGGGGTAGCGTAGGCGACGAATTACGCGGAATCCTTCGCTTTCCTTCTAATCCTCGTAACGTTATGAGGAAAGCAAGCAATCGAAACCAATAGATAGAATTTTTCTGGCTGGACCACTGCCGCAGCAGGAACGGGCTCGATGCAAACCGCAGGCAAACTTCAACCGCGCACCGCTTGTAATCCATGGGATACATGCACACGTGATACATACACACTCGATCTGAAACATTGCGTTACTCGATAGCCGGCACTCGTGCGCTGGAGATTGTCGTGCTGCCGAATGCACGAACGAAGAGGAAGGTGCAGTACGCTCGTACGGAAAGGAAGCAAAGTTGCGCGTGTAGCAAAGAGCACGGTGCTCCCGCAGTCATTCGTCAAGCAGTGCGGTGCGGCTTTGGAGAGAATGACGCTGGTTCGTTCGAGCGTCGGCTCGCTTGCATTGCGTTCACCGAAATGAAAGTCCCACCATGTCGCCGGCGTTCGAGTCCTTAGGAACCTCCTGTTCGAGGGGGCCCCACAGCCTGTGCACACAGTACAGACAGACAGGTGGGGTACGTGCCAAGAAGGGGGATGCTGGAAATCGCGCGCGCGACATTCTCCCGAGACCAACATTCAAACTAGACCAGCAGTACCCGGTCGCATCCATCTAGAAGAAGTTTCGACGATACACACTCCTCTTTGCTTCTCCAACTATTGGAACAAACACGCCTCGTGACTTGTGTGAATGCCTGTGAAGAGGAATCGTGCTGGTGCCACCCACGAAGCAACCCGCTAACAACCAACATCCAGTCACGCCTGGACCGGCTGAATCCTTCGCTATTGGGGAACGACTAACCTGCAATATACCGCTATCTCTCCACGATTGTTCCTCCAACGAAGACGAACACGGTATGTACCGCAATTATTCGAGCGTGTCTCGGTGCACCAGTCGATCCAGCGGATTGCCCCCGGCCTGATATGGATCGATGTCAACGGTGTGCGCGCGTCCCTCCTATAGAAAAAGTGCAACACGTGCGCATTTAAATCGCGCGAGCCTCTAATCGGCGGGTTTGCATAATAGCTGTGCCATTGATAAATCGATGCCAGATTGGCCGGATAATCGGCTGGGCGAAGAAGAGTAAAGCCAGCCGAGAGAGGACCCTCACTGGCAGCGAGGTAAATTTTCGCCAACGGTTTAAACGACGATTACCTCTCGGGCAGCGTTAATTGCTTTCACTTGTACGATTCTTGCATGCCCTGTACATACCAGGGGCAAATCGGCACTTGCATACGACGATCATCTTCCCCCGCATGAGGTAATACCGTGACTAATGGCGTAACGCCATTAATAATTTAGTGTTTCTTAATGTGGAATGTGTGCAAGTTGCAATATCAGGAATGTTTTACATCATGCTCATGGCCGCTAAAGCAGACTAATTGACCGGTACGAGACATCATAAAGATCTGGTTCTTTTCACTGATTCAAACGCGACCACAGTAGCGCTTAGTGGTGTCAGATTAGATTCCGGACGGATACCGGAGCCTGTGTGGGAACACGGTGATACTGGGAGTTAAATGAGCTCGGTGAATTTTTGTTTGCCCGGAATATAAGGTTCGAGTACCTCATATCAGTATCCTGTTCCACTGTTCCGCCAGCATGGGAATCGATGCTAGCACTCATACTGAGGAGTGAAGGTGATCGGAATGGAGAAGGCGAAAGGGTGGTTTGACACGCACTGCCGAACACACCAATGACTTAAACTGCCTGCGATCCTGAATGCTACATAGTCTGACAGGCCTCGGTTCACCTCTTTGTGTGTGCTGGTCATGGAAAACCACCGATCCGGTTTTAATCGCGCTATCGCGGTTACGTATGAGAATTCTTCGCTATGGAAAAGTGTATTACAATACATACTTTAGTCAATCACTATCATGCTCTTTTCGCAACTCCACTACGGTGCACACCAGATCTTGGCGACTCGCAACTGGTCCATGCAGTGTAATACGACCTCGAAATATTTATACCCAAACAATTGCACGTCACGTACATACATGATAATGCCAGAAGTGGCAAACAATCTCTCGTATTTCCAGGACTATCGTACAATTAATTGTTCCAACGATCGGTGATCAATTGCGTAATCGAATTCCATCTTCAGCGAATAAAACGTCAGTAAATCGCTTTCCAGATATAGAAGCATGTTTTCACCAATCAGTTCATCAGAGATTGTATTTAACATTAAATATATCGAAGTGACGTTATCTCGTCGGTTTTTAGACCCCCGCAATGAAAAACATGAGCAGCAGGGTATTTTGTTTGAAATATGAGTTCGCATCGATTCCATATCGAATAAAATATCGGTATTTCGAAGCTTCGCGAAACTTTCGACGAGCGCTTGCATTCGAATGTGCAAGCCGGTGGCGAAATCGTGAATAGATATCCATGTAATCCTTCGCAAGACGCGCGCCGCAGCTGTGTGCGGACGGGCGCCGATGCTCGCAGGCATGAATGCGTATATCAACAGACATAGCAGAGTGCATTCGATACTGCCGGCTTCGATGATAATTGTTTTCAATTTTGCTGCCAGCACGCTTGGCCCGTGATCCGTCAGTGAAGGACGACACTTTTAGTCGCTGAGAATCGAGGCGCCGCAACGCCCGCTGGTACTCTGGACCTACATCAGACGCAGAGACTATTCTGCAATAAGGCGACACGCGCTGTAGCATTGCCCACAAATCACCGCTATTGAGACCTTATTTATGCGCTTATCTTTCGATCTGTAACGAGAGACAGAGCCGAGAATCGCAGCAACCAGCTCCAATTATCGCTCGCGACTATTGGATCATACCTTACGGGTTTACCACCTCGTACAGCTTCATTAATGCATTGCCAACAAAAAGGATGTCAGATTCTGACAGTATTACACGTAAACCCATCGCGTCATTATCCTTTCCAAAGAGCGATGCAATCAGTAACTGTCGGGGCGTATCCTGTTCCATCCAAATTTCGTCGTTGTTGCACACGCACCTTGGCCCAGATCTAAAGTGTGGTTCCCGACAAGCAAGGATACTTTCTACGGCAAATGTAAATCGCGATCCCCCAGATCACTGTCTGAGACTGCTCTCCTTTTTGCGTATTGTCAATTGACAGGAAAGCCGCAGGCCAATAATTCGCCGAACGTCGAGCGGATTTCAATTCCTCAGTGGATCACCTTGACTGGCCGATTTAGAAATGGTGCGCACGATTTACGTTTTCCGAGGGGCGAGAGAGTAAGGTCGTCGGCGCGTTACCTGCTCGCTGCTCATTATAAATCCTGGCACTCGGCTGGGTGCATGAATTTATCGGGGAATTGTCCTGCCAGAGGTGATCGTGAGCGAGGATCAGAACTATATCTTCGATTGTGATTACAGATGAGGCGGCTCGTGATCCTACTATTAGTAGCAGCGGCCACCGAGGCTGCGCCGCTCGCCAAAGTTCACGTGAAGTTCGTCTCGCCGCCTCATACTTACGAGCACGGCATTACGACAGACGGTTAGTGCAGAAAATTGCTACTGCTCCTGGGCATTATGTAACCGATCGACTTCGATAGAGCCTGCTAAGACGAACCCACCGTTTTTGTTAAAGGTGACAGAACAGTTGCACAGAAAAGCTTCGTCTCCATTGGAAGGAGGAGTAGAGCGAGTACCTCGGAATTCGGTGAGCTCTTACGACATTCTAGTGAAGTGACTTCCTTTACTTTCAAGTTCATCTTCACTAATTACACAGCTGCTCTCTTAATCGTCGAATTACAGGTCGTCGTGTAGGTTCATCCGGCAATAGCTTAGTCTACATCAAACCGGAAAATGCAGAGGCACTGTGGCCCATTGGCGTCTTCATTCCTCCGGTCAATGTTAATGATCTCGGTTATAGCTGGCACGAGACCGGCCACATGACACCGGACTTCTCCAATGGACTCGGTAAAAATCGCACCACTTAAGTTCGCTTAGCGCCCATTCTCAGCCATTGTTCTGAGAGAGTTTCCACCCTCTTTAAGGAAGTAGAGAGCTACAATTCTACGCCACTTGGTTTTCAGAATACCAAGACCAGTACTTGCTAACCGGAGACGATGCAATACTCGCTGTGAAATATCTGTACGGTCGGGGTGAACTTTTTTACGATGACTATCCGCACGCCAGGGCACTGCTCAGGAACCAGGAGGAAAGAAGATTAAATGGACTTCATGATCACATACTGAGCAGTCTCAGGCCATCGTCTCCCTTCTACAGAAAGGGCGCCAACTGATTTTGCCCGAGCGTGGACGTTCAGCGATGCTCAATGCTATTTATTATAAGCTATCAAGAAAACCGGATGGGAGCTAACTAGCTAAGCTTCATTAACCATGAAGCACATGCTAGCCATATACTCTATGTTTATCAAGGACTGACGCCTAGAGTTTATGTGCAACATCTTAAATGTACCATGTCTCAAAGAACCATTATTCGAAACACACGTAACTTTATTTACTCGCTCGATTAACAGAAAGCCACGCAGTCGACGCTGCGAGTCATCCCATTCTTTATTATAATTTAGGCTGTAATACACTCTGCTTGAACTCGTGGCCGTTCGGCTGACACGCCGGCCATAATCAATGACTTGGGCCGCTCAATATATTATATCAGGAATCGCGAGTCACGCACGTACCAGATGCCGCGGCAGATGGGCATGAGTACCATTGTCGCTGCTGGACAGTCTGCATTCAACACCTTCATAAATGTGATGTACTCGAGAATAACATTGCGTGTAATTACGCGCTCGAGAGCCACCGCGGATAATTTCGGACATCCTGTCGACGTGCTCTAGTACCGGCTTGATCCGAGGATTGCGCCATTTTAACAACGGGTCTATTATACCTCGAAATAAACACTAAACAAACAATCCTCTCATTTTCTTTCCCGAAGGTAAGATTGAAATATTTCCGATACTCTTGGATATTAGTTCAACTATCTTTGTTAATGCATAATAAGAGATTTATATCACAATCAATGGGTAGCTTATGGTCAGACAAGTTGCCGTATCGCGATACAGAGTGCAACGAGAATCAGACTACTAGAAGCGTGAAGTAAGGTGCTCCCGTTGCATAGATCCCCGAAGCACAGGCACATGTACACTTTCTTGTAATTCCACACAGTATACGCGCACCTCTCCTCGCCGTCATCGGGTCCCCTTTGGAAGCATAGTCGCTGAGTGGCCGTGCCGTATTCTAAGAAACAGAGAGAAAACCGTCCAACCAATGTGAATCCCTCGTGAAAGCAGGGGCGATCTTATTCAAGGTCTAGCAGGGATAGATACCGTTATTTAAATTCTGGCTCTCTATAATCTTGCCGCACCAGCCGGAGACGCAGGGCACGGTTTCGACGCCTCTTTCCAGCTCAATCTGGGTGTCGTTCATGGTAAACGGGTCCTTGCACGAGCCCAGCTCTCCTCTCGACCTGCACTTGACGCATCTTCGTAGGAGACCTGGAATTCAGCATTGCAATCGTCTGATCTGTCTGTTCTCTTATAACTTTGACATTTCCAAGCTGAGAAAATCCGAGCAGTACTGGACGATCGGTTCATTGAGAGTTAAGTAGTTCATTTATCCTCGAGATTTCGATGTGGAAAACTAGATCGCGTTGCAACGCGGAAAGGATGAGTTATCTGGTATGCGGTGAAAGTACGACATTGGTATCTCTCGACACGTCCAGGTAGGTATACAGAGGTGGGAAGCTTGTATGTGGGCGACTCACCGGTTGTCAAGGGAGTATTCGCGCAAAGGAACGCGAGCACTAGCAAGCAGACTGTCCTAAAATGCATCCTACCACGAGGGCACCACCAACTTCCAAGTTCGTAGGACACACAATCTTTTCACTCACTTATTCACCCACGGATTTGACAGTAGCCGAGCGAAGCGATCGGTCACGGCCATTTTGGAGCTCAGCGAAGACTACGGATCTACAAGCGGACACGTACACTACGCCGCTGTCCCTCCCAGATTCTCCTTTCACTCGCCTTTAAGGTCATCGTACACCGAGGAAGATTGTATCGCGAGACAATCCTAGCTCAGATGCGGTGAAAGAATCAGTCGGTAAACCGAAAGACTGCACTGGAGTCAGTTTTATTGCTACATTTCCCCAGGGAACCAAGTCAAGCAGCATACAATTCTCTCAATTACCACAATTAAAACAGATACCCATAATAAAGTTACGCTCTACATATCAGTCGACCAACGGCTGACTTTCTTCTTCGTCGACACTGCTTCTTGCAACAACTTGAAACTTTTCTCTTCGCGAACAGACAAATATCAGGCCACTGCAGTAGCAGAACGAACATAGGACCAAAATAAATCCCATGTATCCCAAATGTCGCAAGAACTCTGTCGCAAATGGGAATGACATCCAATTACAATTTTGCGATCTAAGTATTTGACGTTGAATAAATTCCAGGCCGATCTTGTCTCTTTTACCTGCTGTTATAAGCTTAGTCTTTGAAATGACACTAACTTTTAATTGCATCATATTGATACTATCAACGTAGCAAGTGTAATTACCCTCTTCCTCTTTCGATATATCTACCATGAATTATTAAAGCGTAACTGTGAAGAATATCCATGCAATGCATATGTATAAGAAAAGATGATTAATTCAAAACCAGTAAGATAAAGTGTGCCGAATATGTCGACTATCACATGGGCTATGGGATCCTTCTTCCTCTTTTTACTCGTCGCCCACGGAACGCCTTCTTGCAAAGTTATCGAATCTCTTTTCCAGACTATGCGCGTCTCAACAGTCGACCTACAACGCATTATCTTTATTGTTGTGTATGTCCTGGCGAAAATTAGCCACAAATTTCAATTACTCCGGACATGTGACTGCTAAATGTGCCCCCTCCGCGAGCACGTATCTTTTGATGTACCGAAACTTCTTCCCCTTTTTCTTCTGTTTTGCGCATTTCTTACAGGTCTCTCTTAACACAAACTCTGGTAATTGCCGCACCGCTTTACTGATGACGGGAAACTCTTCGGCAAGTAACACCGATCTCAAATGTTAAGATTCTTAGGTCTTGAGTCACTCACATGACTGCATTCGTGTCACCGAAAGCAGGCGAGGCTCACTTGCAGGGAAGAGAAGAGGAATTTCGGAAAAAGTGAACTATGCGGGAATCCTTGTCCTCGGCTATTGTCTGCAATATCAGCTTTCATATGATTACCCGCAATTATACGTCTTGCTCATAAGTACGCAAAAGTCAACATTGTAAGGCCTACGCCGTGCCTTGGATTAATTGGAACTGACTGAAGATTACGCTTTGGAGGACAATCAAGAAGCAGAACGATTTAATACTGACGAGAGCTTAATCGCAATTACCGTGTTGATATAACGCTTCAGCCGACAATAACCATTACGCGTTCGGAATCCGCGCTTGTGTACACAGTTCTCGCACGGGCCCCAGGGTCCCCATTCAGAACGCACTTGTAAGCTCACCCTATTCTCCCGTATTTCAATTAGCTCTGCCATTTGAGATACCTGCCGATCACGCTCATCATTAAAATAGAATATTCCCCAATGAAACTTGATGGAAAAGCCATATCTAGAGCAATCTGACCGCGAAGCGAGTTGTAACTGGCTCCAAGTACGTTTCACTGTATTTCTGCCAATCGGTCGAGTTTCCTTCCTCGGTGAAGATAAAGCCATATTCTTTGAAGACCGCTGTGCGAGAGAACAATAATATTTGCAGATGTTTATTGACGTCAACCATACCTCTCGCATTACGTTCGATCCTATAGTTAAACTTATTCTCTCGTTCTTGGCCCTCTGCGCCGTGGCACAGGTAAATGCCACCATCGGAGATATTCAAATCCTTTATGACCAGGGAAAGCTCGGGGGTCGTATATATTCTGTTATACGACGAATTATTGTCCATTCCCAGCTCGACTTGCTTTTCTCCCTCCACTCTGTACCGGTCTTGTTGATACCAAATCTTTGGTTGTTGCTCGCCACGATCATTGCTTAGAATGTTGGATTTACATTTATGATAGTTTGAATAGCTACTTTTAAGCGTCGTCGCCGGTTTATAACTAGTAGCGACAGTTGCGACATAAAAGGGAGATAAAGGGTATTTTTTATTGGCGTAAGCATGTTTTCCTACCAAAAGCGACATTCCAGCAAGACAATCGAGTCAACCTCCGCGCTTACAAGCAAATACTCATCGTTCTCCTCGGACGTTATTAGTCTTTCCTTATCGCGACAATGTTTATGGAGCAGCGCGGCATTCTCCATAGAAACAATATTATAGATAGATAGTGAGATGATGAGCAAGATCTTTAAATAATACATTCTTAAGTTGTGGTTAGTTAATCTCCTATTAAAAATTCGTGCCTGGTTGGCAAGGCATCCGTCGGTATCTAATGTCGATATTATTGGAAAATCGGATATCCGATTTTATAGGTTCTGGAAGAGAGTAGCATCATTGGATTCATGAAGCGGAGGAACCTCCAGCGTGTTACAAGGGAATCAAACTGCTTGTTTATTTAAAGAGGAAAGTCCAATCGCTGATCTAAATTAATGAGACGCACCTTTTTAAAACCTGTGCGCTGGAGGTGTTTCGGAAATCGAAGATACGTAATTCGAGTATTCGAGAGAGCGATGCCGATTTCCGGAACGTCGGAAACGGACCAGTAGCAAAGTTCCCCGCGAAGCGGGCGATCCTGACGGAAATACGTACCCATGATGCATCATTGATATCAACATGGCTGACGTGATTGAAAGTGAGTAAAATTTAAGTTATTCCCGACAAAATTAATATAATAAACAGAGATTAAAGAGGAAAACTGGGATGATGCGAGCACTGCGGGAAGCGTGCTTCGTCGGGTCGAGGCTTAGCATCTCTCCAGCGAGCGTCTCATGCGTGAAACCGGCCGTTTTAATTGCGCTCACGACGATCTGGTTTAAAATTTCAAAAATGACCAATACACAATTCAAGCGGGACGACGAATATCTCTGCCGTTCAACGTTCGATTTCTCCCGCGATACTCCCGAACGGAATTCCTTTTTATGATAATCCGTAATCTTCGAACACTTACGGTCGACAAGTTCCGCTTTTACGTAGATGCGATGAGTGAGCATACCCTTATTGGAAGTTACCCAGAGTTTGGTTATGTTGTTGATTCGAACCTGAATCTACGTGTTCGTGTTTCGAAATAAGGCTTTAGTTCAAAGAAACAGTCGTGCTTGCGGATAATGCAACGGACTAGGCAAACATGGGAAGCAACAATAGATAGATTGGCCGATGGCTTATTGACAAATACAGAATGTAGTAGTTTTGTTCTAAGTAATGGACTTTCAACAAATCTTGCTCTATGGCACAAGGCTCATCCATTAACAGTGTATTAATGTACAATAAAATGTAATATTTTACAAAACATTTAGTTATTCTGTTGATGTTTTCTGGTCTGAAACACAATTGACTATAAAAGATTTTATGTTTGATAATTATGCGTCTATTGTGTTATTATATGTGAGTCTCTGGCTTCACGACTGATGAACAATATTACACGTCCTTAGGTGAATCTGCCGAGACACTTTTGTCCATGAAGAATGGTGGATATCCCTCAATTGATGAAATCAAGACTGAAATAATAGAGGATGAACCAATGGAGATAGATGAGCATCAAACATCCAATAATTCGATGGATTCACAAATGGACGCCGAAGAGTGTGAACCAATCCCTGAACTGGGACCAGCAGCCTTGGGCTTACAAAGAGTAGGATCACAACCACCCGCAAAACCAAATCCTCCAGCACAACCGGTGCAAGTGCTAAACCGTAGAGGGATGCCAGCAAGAATTAGGAAGAAAAATAAAATGTTTTATGATGACATACTAGTGAACCATCCTCACCACAGGGTTAAAAAAGACCCTAATGCAGATCCGAAACAATCACCAAAGAAAATGCCACGTGCGTCACCTGCTAAAAAACAAAATAGAATAATGAATGAACCGAAGAAACACAATTCTTCAATAAATACACCATCAATGTCAGCTGTTACTCCAATTAAAGAAGAAAAGGAGTCTGGGAAACATTTACCACCCTCTTCTCCGGATCGTAAGATTGGCCAAAAAATTGGAATGCGATTGAGAAACCTATTGAAATTACCAAAAGCTCATAAGTGGGTCTGCTATGAGTGGTTTTACAGCAATATCGATAAGTATGTATAAAACAAATTATTGGTGTGCACCTGACAGCATTTAATGTACTGAGCTGCCAAATGTTATTTTCAGGACACTGTTTGAGGGTGATAATGATTTTATGATATGTCTTAAAGAGTCATTTCCTCAGCTCAAGACTCGTAAATTGACGAGGGTCGAGTGGTGCAAAATAAGAAGAATGATGGGGAAGCCGAGAAGATGTTCCCAATCATTTTTCGAAGAAGAGAGACGCGAATTAGAAAGAAAACGGCAAAAGATACGAATGCTTCAACAGAGGAAAGCCTCTGATATTAATAGTTTCAAGGATCTACCACCCGAGATACCACTGCAATTAGTAATAGGTACAAAAGTAACAGCTAGATTAAGAAAGCCACAAGATGGTTTATTCACAGGAAGTATAGATGCTGTGGACACCAGCAACAATACTTACAGAATTACATTTGAACGAGCTGGCCTTGGAACACATAGTGTTCCCGATTATGAAGTCCTAGTACGTTTTATACGAAATATTTCGTATAGTCCATTACCTAAACTGATAAACATTAATTGCGTATGTTTCTTTCAGTCAAACGAACCACCTGAAACAATCAGTGTTGCTTCTTTCGCGCAGAAGTTCCGACCACGGCATGTACAATATGTTCCATCGCCACCGTATGCGATGAAACTTATGTCTCCGCGCTTGAACAGTGATCCCCTGATATCGAATGCATCAGTATCGATACCAAAAAAGCCACACATTGGTGGGACAATGAATGGGTATCCATTGAAGTTACTTGAATTCATGGTAAAAGCTAATAAAATATTGGCAGCCAAAAAAATCAAAATTAAGAGGCTTAAAGAAATGAACAGCGAAGCTGAAAAGACCCATTCTTTCGGTGAATCACTCCCACCGGATTTCGAAAGACGTTATGCAGGGTATGAACCACATAAAAAGTTAAAAGTAGCATTACCTTAGTTTCGTATATATTTATCATTTTCGGAACTTACAGAATTGTCGTGGAACTAGAAAAAATGAATGCCGCCCTTCAGGATTATCTAAATGATGTGCAAGAACTGTGTCAAGAAATCGCGCCTGAACCTAGTGTCGCTGCAATGCTTGCTCCGTCCCACCTTCGTGAAAAATGTAGGCAAGAGGCATCCGATATGGTTGCACGGCATAATATGATGAACGATAAAGAACCGGGTAGAATGACTCAACTAGTAACTGATTTGACAGCGCTTATGCTTCAAGTGAAAGTAAGACGCGTGAATATTACTTTACGGAGATCAGTCGCATATCTTTAAGATAGAAATTCAATTTTACTTTCTATTCCAGAGTTTGTCCGATTCAGATAGAAATGCTTATGAGCTGAAAGTATTACAAGGTACAATGGAACAGATACGATCGAAATTGAGTCCGCAGAATCAACAGGTTTTCCAGAACTGTGTTGAAATACACATGCAACATATACAACTTGGCTTGGGACAAATGGGTGCTTTAACGCCTTTTATGGCCCAAAGGGCTTAATGAAGATGAAAGTACTTTCCCGTACTTTAAACTGTACAGTACATGAAAACAAATGTAGACCATAATATTACGATATTTTTAAAGAAAAACTATCTTTATTTTATTATCATTTTGTATAGTGTGTACTGTCATCTTTAAGAATTGTCCATAATGGATAGGCTGAAATTGTACCTTACTACTTTTGTATATATGAAGTTTCAAACACTGTTCTATTATTTTAAGCTGCACCATATAAATGCTTATAAGGATAGCGTGCTGTATTGTTGATTGCATTAAACGTTTAAAAATGTTCATGTTTAAAAGATTAACACGATAGGTTACTATTCCATTGCAATGCGCTTTTCATTAGTAGATAATGGCGGCCGGATTAGAAAATGCATATATCATTAGAAACGTCACGCATGACAATATTAGTAAACCCCGTATACTACTGCCTTATATGTATATGATTGAGAGCACATTTTTTACATCATAAAACAATGATTCTTTAATGTATGCCTCTTATGAATGCCTATAAAAATAACTTTCAACGATAAATTAATGTATACAATTTGAAAATTTCCATGTATCAGTCACTTTTATTTATATTGTATTACAAAACTGACTGCTGTAGAAGGTAAGTTAATTGAGTAATGCATAAGCACCTATTAAATGTCTATTAATAATCGCAAGCATGTTTCAGACAATCAAAAATATAGCCATTTCAACTTTACACTGTTTATTGTAAACTGATCTGGTGGATGATTTATGTTACATTTACTTAGTCTTATCTTTCGATCAGTGAATTCTAAGGAAACAATGGCATTAATATACTTTTAATAACTAATAAGACGATAGTTACCATACATCCTGCACGTTGTCAGTGATAATTTTTCGAACAGACTTTTCGCGCTTATGCATTCTGTACACGCATTTTCGGAGTTGGAGTCGGCACGGGAATGTTTTCTCCAACAGGCACATTCTATATTTACAAATATTGTATTCCATTCAAAACACTAGCGTGGACCGCGTAACGCAGCACTTTTATTACAAAAGTGTCTATCTAAATACCCATACATGAGTTCCTTATTGGAAAACAGTAACAAATTTGCGAAAGATAAAACTCCCTTTCTAATAATAAATAACAACTGTATAATCCTCAGTGACGTGATCGCAAGTCCATTGCAGGGTAAATTTTCGAAAAAGATACAATTAGGAAAAATGTTAGTTTATAGCCTATGTACAAAAATTGCTTTCCGTCGGCATTAATACCTCTCAGGTCGCAAATAAGTGCAGACCATCTTGAAGGAAACTTCAAAAATCCTAAGTTGCTTTTGGTGTTACCTCGGTCGTACTATTTTGTGCGATACGTAATGAAAATAATAGCTTGCGTCAGGCAGCGTAAATTTACACTAGATAAATTTCGATCGTAATCTAGCGGAAACGCGATAATGGATGTTCTTGCATATTCGCATCGTCAGATTAGAGTATCTTCAAGAATGCACTTTGACCAGTTGTTTCAAAGAAAATAAATCTAATACTTGCTTTTACTTTTTATGTTTATTAAGGTTTTCAAGTAAGGTGTCTGCATCTTCGTCAGTTTTTACTCTTAATAAGATTGGAACTGGTGGTGGCAAAGTATCTGGTTTTGGCAAACACACTAGCATTATTGTATTTTTGTTCATACGCTTTATGGGGATACTCTCGGTCAATAAAGTATTTAGGATCAAGTTTCCCAAAGATGTTTCTGCCCGAACTATTAATTGAGTCTTACCATTCGGTGTTGGTTTGAGGAACAACATTCCAACACCTCTGTCACTAAAGTTACCATCTTTCTTTACGAAGACCTTACACCTGCAATAATTTCATCCAGATAAAAAGTTCATGAAAGAATTTGACATAGCAGCATTTAACTGTTTTCTTCACCATACCTTTGTTCATACACTGCACCTTCTTCTGTTACAGGTTTAAACTCTGGCTTAGGTGGCTCCTCATCTTCATCATCTTTTGCATCCTCTGGCTTTTCTTCTGAATCCTGAGGCTTTACTGCTTGGGGAGCAAATGAAAATGGTTTTGCACTAGAAGTAAAGATCAAACATTGGTGAATAGTTTGCTCAATTCAGTTTGCTAGATATGAAAGATATCCATGCCAAAAATGCTTTACCTCCCAAAACTAAAACCAGCTATTGCACTACTTGTAGTTGAACTTTGACCAAAACTGAAAATTGGAGTACTAGACTGAGGAGAGCCAAAACTACTTGCAGTAGATTTTACTTCAGTTTTCTTATCATCTTCGGTCTTACTATCCGAAGTATTCAATGGAGCTGCAGGTTCCAAGAAAGGATTTTTCTCCGTATTCACATTTCCAAATACACTCTTGCCAATTTTATCAACATTTCCAAAAATGGATTTGGGTACTGATTTGAAGTCCACATTACCAAACACTGAGAACACAGTCTTTTCAGGCTTCCATTCTGGCTGCGAGAAAGATTTTGATTTTGTATTATCAGAGGGAGAAGTATCAGACTTTTTCTCTGCTGTACTGGCATCTTTACTAGTCTCACTATTAAACACAGTTTGTGCTTGCTCTGATGCATCCACCGTTTTCTCAGTTTCAGTTCCATGTTTTGCTTCTATTTCTTTTAAATATTTTTCATAATCTCGAAATATCGGGGTCAAAATGCAGAACGGATTTGAATCTACATGTGACTTGATCCACTGTGTAACACTCTCATTTAAGCCTTTCAATTTTGCAAAATATTCTGTAGGTTTCTTTGAGCTTTTATCATCTTCTTTTTCTGTTTTGCTTGAGGATGGATTGGTTGTTGGTGCTGTTATATCTGATGTCTCTTCTTTCTTGCATGTGCCATTCTCTGTGTTTTTTGAAGCCCCATTAGTAGTAGGTGCTTTAACAGGACTTGCAGTTGGTTTTAATGGTGTTGTTGTAGATTTAGCACCTACATTAGCCAAGAAGCTAAATGGAGAAGAATTGGTTGTTGGCGTTGCTTTAAATGCTGTAAGTGCACTAAATGCACTTTTTGCTGAGCCTGCTGAGCTTGCTGAGCCCTGCCATAGGATGAATGAAATTCAATATTATTCGATTAAAGCTAACAAAATGAAATCAATTACCTCTCCTGCTGCTAATCGCCTTCTTGCTGTCTTTAAGACTCTTTTCTCCATCACTTCATCAGCAGCTCTAGCAAACACCCCAGCCTCTTCAGGCTTACTTTCTTGATCCCAATTCTCATGATTTAATTCAGTGGTTGCAACCCTCTTAGCCATTGTTGTGTTCTTTCAGTAAAATGGTTGGTCAAATAATTGTACAAATTTTGTAGATATGTATAGCACAGCAAAATACGAGCAGAGAAAACTTTTATAAACGGCCAGAGTATTTATAAATATCGTATGGTGACTAAACTAATCGGTGTATACTAGCCGTGAATGCCGAGGAATCAAATGAAACAAAAATTAGAATTTAAATTCTCGCGAATGTTAATCTATACCTATCAGTCAGCAATACCCAATTAGTACGCATACAAAACTGCAGCTTTGATTGAGAATACGGGAATACGCATATGCAAATATGTATACACCTATCAAAAATATACAATTATTAAAATAGGTTACAAGAAGACCCCTTTGAAGCAAGCACTCATATCATCTTATACGTTTGAATCCCTAACAAAGCTCTAATAGCGAATTCTTCTTATTGATGTATGAAGACTTCGTTCAATAGCAGTGGAATATCAGAAAGCACGCTTTGAAAAACGGTCGTTTCTACTATAACCTCAGCACCATTTGAATGCAGCAGTATTGATTTTTCATTTGGTAAAAATATGTTTCAAACAATGTTCATGAACTTACTGCAAGGTTCTTATTGCGTTCCCAAGAGCGAATCAAACGAGCGTGACGAAGTAGCCGAACGGCACGTGGTATAATATGATTAACGAAAATAAGAACTTGCACAGCACTTGAATATTAAAGTACAATTTTTCAAGAATTGCGCATGCGTGAGCCGCTTCGCGGTTATACCGTGGGAAGGAATCAGCCAAATCTCGAAAGGTTAAAAGTCACATTTTTAGTTTGCCCAAAGTTTTCATTTAACGCGCACTTGATATATGTCTGTTGTATTTGGAAACAGGCGAGGCAGTGCGAAGAAGGTGACTTAGGGATTGAACTCCCATCAGATACTTTGCTTATATTGCCGAACTTTCTCCTCTCGCCTACTTCGCTAATTTAGTTTAATACAGCATTAATCTTACAAGCAGTAGTAATGTAAATGTTCATCCCAGCGATCAGCTTGCGAAGAGAGCTACTTGCAGGAACATGTAATATTTACCACAGGTGCCAAAACAGTTTATTAGTTCCAAAACTTACATTATAAATTTATAACACGCTACTACAATTGCACAATTTGTTATAACAATGACTAGTACAAAGTCAACAACATACGTATAGGATGAAATTAGGTTTTCCTAAAACGTGTTAGTAAACACAATAATTAGCGTGAGATAACAAAGCTATCGCTCTCCATAGAATGTCGTTGTCCTCTCACTCGTGTAACTTGCATGGTGTAAGCTTGGGTTATTAATAGTTTAACACACAACTTCCATTCTGGGAGCTTTTCGAGAGACTCTTCTCTGAAATAGAAAGTCCCGGATATCTTTGGATCTTGAGGAAGGAAGAAGGGAGTGTTGTATTATTTAATGTGTATCTGCGTTACGCTAGAGATTGTACGCAGGTATTCCAACACGATGCGCGATCACGTGATGGACTATCACGTGCAAACGATCGATTTAAAGTTCACACTTTTATGTGTCTCTGTATGGCCTACAGGTGTGTAGAAGGATTAGTTCACTGGCAGTGTCTTGACTACTACAAGTTTTGTTCAATGATGATCTAGATTATGGATCGGTGAATGAATTTGTTCCTGGCTTGAATCTTGAATGATATATTGCGGCCTATCTACGTGAAACTTGAGAGCGGATGCTTCACTTACTGCACTGCCGTTGAAGCAAAGTTCCATAGCAGTTTTGATGTATAGGTGTATACATGTGTACCATACGTACTTATAAGATTGCGGAAGCTTAATCAGCATCGAATTTCGCCATGCACCAAAACAAAGAGGGCATGAATATAGGCTATGCTGACTTTCCTTTCTGTTTTTTATGCCAAAAAACATTTCAAATGCGAGCAAAAGGGAAAAGGTAGGATGTAGGATAAGATCGTTAAAATAAGACGATACGCCTTCAAGGTTTATGTTCTGAAAAGAATGTCTATCGAAGGTCGGCTGATCGTACGGCTGTTTCGGCCAAGCATATCAAGGGGGAACTCGCAACTCAAGTGAAACAGAGTTAAAGTAGTCATTGCCGCAGCCATGTTACGTGTGTCTTGCAATGCGCAGAAATTCCGAAACGCGTCTTCGCAATGAGCGTTCTTGTCTCTTCGTCTGGCCTGCAAGTCGTCCCGTGTCCCATGTCCCGTCCCGAGACCAAGCCGTTTCGTAATCACAAAGAGGTGGCGCTACAATCGCCGGCAGCACCAACCTTCACTATCGCCAAACATCTGCCCGAAAGAAGTGTCTGACATGTAGAAATCCAGCGTTCCGGCCGCACAATCGTTCTGCAAGAATCAATGCAACTGCACAGTGAGCTAAGAAGGAAGGAAAGTAGTTGGAAGAGAAGGAGTTGGGGGAATTGAGGAGGTGCGCCTACCGCCCTCGGACTTGGCGCGAAAACACGTTTCAAGGAGCGCGTTGGATCAGAGAGCGGAGCCCTGGGCAGAGGGAGAAGGAGTGAGGGAGTGTGTGAAAGAGAGGGAAAGGAGGCGGCAGGGTGCAAACAGAAAGGGAGAAAGACGGACAGACAGGAGATCCGAGGGAGACACCGAGTATTACCAGAAGAGCGAGAGAGTGTAATGGAGGCGAGGAGACCCTAGAGGGAGACAGAGATAGTGGGCAGGCAGGAAAGTTAGGTAGTTCGGGGCGCACGGGGCCAATAGTTCGGCTTGGATGCCGGTGGTACAGGGAAAAGCCGAGTGAAACAGAGAATAAGAATAAGCAAGTGTGTGCGGGGTGGCGGGTAAGGGTAAGGAGGGAGCTAGGGGTGTCGGGGGAGCTCGGGCAACTTGGCACGTCCGTGTACGGAGGCAGCGGTGCTGGTGGCAGCACAGACGCTCGCTGATGAGCGAACAATTCGCTTTGGTGCGCGGTTCGACGACGTTGTTCCGTGACGGAGCCGGGAAGCAAGGGTGTGCATATGTGCGTGCGCCGCGGGCCGAGAACGCGTGTCCGTGACATTTTTCCATTCCCGGTTTTCCTTGCTCGAAACAGCCAAGTGTCGTCGCGGTGGTCCCCGGAGTTGTTGCTTGCTGGTGCGCGCCGTGCGTGCGGTTGATCAGACCGTATACCGCTGCTCTCCTCAATTTGGTGGGAGGCCCTGACGGGGGGAGGGGTTTCCCGTCCTCCTCTTGCTAAAATCGGCCGGACTTTTGAAGAAGAAGAAAAACGGGAGAAGTTCATCATCGTCGAAGTATGGAGATATCAAAGGGACTGCAGGAAGAAATACTCGCTGTACAGAATAAGTTGAAAAACGCCATACGCGATCATCAGGTGAGTGCGCGCTCCGTGCGTATATGTATGTCGATAGCGATTTAAAGATTGAGGCAACACGAAGCCGAACACGAGCGCCTGAACGACCCACCGACTCAACCAATCGTCCGATCCTCCGCCAGCGAGTTCCCTCAACAACTTTTTTCTTTCGCCAGAAGCGCTTTCCTTTTCTATCGCTCGAATAGTCCACACGAGCGCGCTTGATAGCCGAGCTCTCAAACACCGAAACAAGATTCTCTCCCGAGAATGCTGCCCGCCTCTTTACTTCTGCCCATCGCCGTCGTCGCCGCCGCCGCCGCCGCCGCATCACTATCCCGGCGGACTAATAGTCGGCTAAATCACGATCGAATTTCCGTAAAAAGTTTTGCCCGACTCGCTCTCACCGACGCCTGCTTAATCTCTTCACCATTCTCACGCACTATGCACACGCGCGCTCGCATCTACGCACGCAGCCACATGCACGTCTCACTCGCTCTCCCTCTCTATCTATCTCTTTCTGTCCCTCGGACAACTCGCGCGCGCGCGAGCACAAATGCACCCCGTGTATATTAGATTAGAACCCGCACAGCTACTCCCGAAACTATTACGATTTTCGCGTACACGTTCTCGTAACTGGGGGACGCGCGTTTTGTAACGCCTACTTCAGAGCGTCCATGCAAATCGGATCACTGACATAACGTCCTCCACAATTCGATCGCTCATTGTCACTGATCAAAGTAAGCAACGTGATTGTTTTTGACCTGTGAGAAAGAAACTCTGAAACTCTGAAACTGGCAATGCATTCGCTGTACATTCGGTGCAAGTGGGCGCCTGAATTATGCACCTGGTGCAAACTTGTGCTCAGCCGCTTACTCCGGAAATGAGGTTGAAGAAAGGAACGACTCATATTTTCTTGCCTATCACTGAAACTCGAAGGTCGACTAGTATAGACCTTAACCTTTGTTGGGCGAGTGCTTCGACCGATGCGTCTCATGACTTTGAGAAGCGACATTCTGCCTCGCTCACTCTCTTTCTCTCGCTTACTCCCTCGTTCATTCAGTCACTTGTTCGAGCGATTTCCCTCCGGCATGCCCTTCTTCCTACAATACCATTCTCTCCCTTTCACCTTCGCTCATGCTTCCCTGAAGAAAACTCCTTGCTCTCTACGTGGCGTCTTTCTTTCTGTGCGTCATTGCGAACCTTCGTTTCATCAGGTTACAAGACTCAGTAGCCTGATCCCAACGAGCAAGACCGTTCCCATTATCTGTCGCGCTGACTTACATCCGCGCGCGCCTCACTCACTTACTCATGCTAGACGTGTGCCTTCCGAGTTTGTCCAGCATGCAGTAATAAATGTTAACAGAAAGAGGCAGGGATGAATAGTTCCAGAGTACATATCTCGAGCACATTTCACTCGACTTAGCAGGCAGTAAGTGTCCATGGTCCAACATGAACATTTACATTTGTCATTAGTAAGTCTTCGCCACGATTAGAGTGCTTTGTCCCATATGATTTGGGTGTCAAGGAGATATTGCTGCGCTATCGGTGGAGCCCTTATATAATCTGAGAAGTAAATCCACGATGATTTAGTCATATCTTTTTTACCGTCTATATCGGACATTGCATGGTGGCAGTGGTGGCGGCGGCACAAGGCGAATATGGGCGCAGAGGGGAAAGTTTCCCGGCTTAATCGGTATTCTGCTTTACTCTAGCCGACCTTGCCTCATCAACCACCTCGAGTTTCAAGACTTATTTAAAAAGCTATATCGAAGGTATGCGTTCCACGTGCCTTGACCTAATTCAATTCGGCTGTACCATTAATCCTACCAGGAATTGATCGCCTAACCCCTTGGATACAACGAGCGATCCGCTTGTGTCATTTGACGAAATGGTGTATACATAAGTCGAGCACACGGAATCGACATTAGATTTAATAGTGGCGTATCAATTGCTTAAATAGTTCCTTGGTACTCGCAGTCTTGGCGAGCAGGTGAGAGTAAACCTGTTTCATCAGCTCGTTTCTAGCTGCAAACGATTAGTCGGGCGTCATGGCGTGCAGATGGGCATATGTATATATCGCAAGAAATCCAACTCACTGATTCTCTCAGTAGGAATTATTCACTCAATGAAAGTTTTTACAAGGTGGCGCTTTGAGTCATGATGCAGTCGGTGGTTGTTTGAAAATTTCATAAATCGGGATTGCATTGACAGGCCAGAGGTGGCTATTTCAAGGAAAATATTCCAATGTATCGATCGGTACTGTCGACACTCGTAAGGATGTACTCGAGCGCTTCGAAGCTGGATTTTGTCTCTGCGTTTTCGACGTGATCTCCTCTTTACGCTCGATGCGCACCCGCTTAAGGGCGGCATTATGCTAGGGTTGAAAAGGGTTGTATACCTGACCCCGTGACGTCACGGTAATGAATTGTTTCGAGACATTGTTGACGCATGTTGCCTCTCCTCTACGCTCGGTCGAGCCTGCTTTGAAATATCATTCTAGAAACATGCGCAGACTTGCTCTTTGCGGAGGACGCTCTGCGCGAAAACTTTACGGGAATATGAAGCCATGAATAAGACTCTCTAGTATGGGGGTGCTCTGGCATAAGGGTCAATTCAGATGACTTGGGGAAGTAATCAGTAAAACAAATCCAATTTGTTACTCCAACTGATCCCCTTTACCAAGCTGTAAGTTAAGTTTCATCATGCTCTGCTGCGCACTCAAAGAAAACTTTTATTCGTTTCAGATCTGTGTGGGAAAGCTGAAAGATGATCCAAATGTAAGTAGCGTTGTTTTAAACAGGCTTTAGAACCTCATCTTGCAAATTTTAGGTATCTCGCGTATAGAAATGTACTGTGATATTGCGATGACGGCATTGTTCTCCGTGCTGCGCTCGCACCAATATTAAGTCTAGCCACCGTTTATTTTTAACAGCGAATTGATCTACGATATTTAACGAATTCCATATAATTCTTCGCAATCTGCCACGTTAGCGCCGGCGTTTCCGGATTTGCAGTCTGCGATTATGTCGACCAGAAGCTAAATATTCAAGCTATTGTGCTGCAGTGCATTCATCAATAAGTTCGTGCGAGCGAAGTTTATTGGTACAGTAGTACCTTATAATAGAGCAGAGGCACGAAACATTTTCGCTCTAATAAAGGTAGCACCGTTAGCTCGGTACCGAGCGTGCAAGTGTAATTACTGTGCGATCGCAATTAAAGTTGTGCAATCTACTCAGAAAGTCATTGAATATCTTCCGTATCCCAGCTGTACTTATGTCACCGCAGTGACATTGCAGCGGCTATGTATACGACTAGACGCTACTAATCGTGCGATAAAGAACTTAACGTAGCGGAGCATTTCATTTCTACGCTCGACTTCCTCTCATCTGCCATGCTTGATAACTTATCGTACTCGCATATCAGATTCTCGTCATTATCATGAAGTTCCTGTACTCGTAGGGACAGCAAAAGGCACACTGTTTAAGATGATACTATTTTCTTTTTCAGAACACAGACATACTTGCACAGATTCAAAAGATTCACTTGCACATCGTGTCGTTGGGCAGATGCCAGGTAAGTTGGGAATTGATTTTCGCTAACTTTACCCGCGATTATTCAGGGCACAGTTGTCTGTGTACGACGCATGTATTTATCGTCATTCAGTGCAAATAGACTCGTCGTGCCCCATGAAATTCGATATCGAAAATTTGTAAGATTAAGATCGTAGTGAATAGTGTTTATTGTCCAGGAGACTAGAAAATTGATAGCTGACTATTAAACAGCTGCGATATCTTAACAGTGTACTTCTACGTCGATTTCCTTATTATTCGATAAAATATTCAAATGATAATGCGCGCGCGCGCGCTCCACGACCGTACAGTCGTGTCGAATATACCAATGCGACAACTTCGGGCATGCGTTCGTCGACGGTCTCGCGAATGTTTCCGGGCCACAGAAACTTTTCGACTAACTATGCCACACTTTCTTGGACGCGAGTTACTTGGTTAACAAGCTTGACATCGAATATCGCCGAGATATCGACCACTTTCCCAAACTTTGTCGATCCCCTCCGAAATCCGTGGTGGGGCATGCACGACCACTTAACTCATTGGCCAGTTTCAATTTCCCCACTTCCTTCCTTTCAAGTGGCGGCATTACAAAAACTTGTCCGCTGCTTCAATTAAAGCTCTTACTGTAAAGCCAATCTTTAAGTTGAAGAACGGTATTGCGAGTTGTTCGCAATGGATGATAGCTGAAAGGAATCGGTAGGAATTTCAGACTACAAATCAACGTTGGGTAACCGATAAGTCGGACTATTCCGAGCTGATATCAGTGTTTTCGATCCCGTTATTGAATAGTTGGAATGTTTTCCCTTCGCATTCAGGGAACCCGATGAATCGATACTGCGGAAGTCTTTCTCGGAGAAGACCCAATGGATGCTTAGCTACGCAGCATCCTTGCCGAATATTTGGACAGTAATCCGATCAATGTGTGTGTTCGCTCGTCTTTAATCTCCCATCTGGAGCGTGTTTCCTTACCCATCGCCCCGGGTCTTCGCCATTTTTCTGCCATTTTTTTCTTGCCAACCATCGGCGTCTGATCCAAGTAGAATTGCTGTTAATGCGGAGATGCGCAAGCAGATAGAAATGAATAAAGTGAGAGGGTGAGTCGGCGAGAGTTTGAGAAAACGAGTACTCAGGAGATGAGCGAATACGAAACAGAGATGAAAGGAGCGAGTGTGAGGTACGAGCCGCGGAGGAGAAAGAGAAGCAGACTACGTGAGACTTGGGTGAAAACGAAGGAGAGTAGGGGCCAGCCAGAGGCGGAGGGGCTCAATCAATAAAATGTCCCGCAGAAACGTTTTCAGCTCTTTACAAAATCTCCGCATCTTTTTCTTTTTTTTATATTTCTTTTCCAAATGCTACGAGCTTCTCGTCTTACCGACCCTTGTGGTTTACCTTTCTTTCTATCATCCAGTCCGTGCCTCTTGTTCTTTCCAGCCTTTTCGCCTTGGCTCGTGGAAGTTCTCGCCAGTAATGTTACTTTACGAACTTTCTTAAATCGTTCTGCACTTTGAGGACGCGGTCTGTGTATTCGGCAAAGTTTGGCTCCCTTTTTAACACGTTAATCTCGTGCTGTCGATGAAACGCCTTATACGCCGTATGTGGGCTTACAGAAATATCTCAGCAAATAGTTTCTACCTGCAAAACTTCGGGAATCGACCATGGGAAGGCCACTGGGATAATTATATCGGTTTCCGATGTATGCTCTTGTTCTGCCTGTGGCACAGTTTGTCGAAAATAATTCTTGGCCTTTTTCATTCTATAATACTTGTGGAGTAAATGTCCAATGTGTAGAGTCATTCGATACTTGAGTCGAGTTGAGCTTAGTTATACATGTACTCGTTAAATAGTCTGCGAAGAAACTTCTCCCGAAATCATCATTGACCGAAGTTCACAGTTAGTTTCTGATGTTAATACGCAGAAGCAAGTTGTCCAGCGATTGCGCAAAGAGGTGGAGACATTCAAAACGGAAAATGCGAATGGAGCGAAAGTTTCTATAGCTTCCCTGCTGGGTCTAAATAACAATAATCACATTACAAACAACAATGAAGCAAAACTTAAGACTTCTTCAAATGATTGCAAAACGAAGCCGTCGAAACAGGACTATGAGGAACACATTGTCAGAAATGGTGATGTACGTTCACCACCGAAAAACTCTGTTCCACCGAAGTAAGCATACACACCATTTTTAATACTTGCATGTTAGTTGTAAAGAATATTTGTCTTTTTTCTAACAACTCTGTTCTGTTCTTAGAGAGCGTCCACGTTCAGTGGAAACCATTTCTGGAGAAGATGATGTTATTGAAGTATCGATGGACGAGAACTCGAACGAGAAGGTGGAACAGCCACAAAAGGAATGCAAAGCCGAAGGGCATGAGAAATTAAACTTTTTATGCGCTCTTGGGCTGATTACTACTTCTCGATGTGCCGAATTGCAAAATAAGAGAGCTGAAAGAAAACGTCGTAGTACAGCCAATCCACAATTTGTATATGCAAGCCTTGAAGTGCCAACGGTATGTACTGTGGTGTGCAACGGTATGCAGTGAATATTAACAGTCTCAAGATTTCACTCTGGTACTTCATCCTGGACACTTATTACAGAAACGAAAAAGACATTCGTACCTGCAATCCAGTGGAAGCGCACCACAGACAAGACAAACGACGGCCCGTATGAACGGACCGTCTCCACCTCCCGCAAAAACTGCACCGCCAAAATCAACGTCGCCACCTTCCAGGACTGTAATGAAATCCCTAATTCCGGTTCAGAAATCAACAACACGGCCAAACATTTTGAGAAACGTGACCGAGAGCAAAGTATTCGTTAATAAACCTAAGGTCGAGAATGGACCTAGTCAGACACAACTTCCAATGCCTACTATGAAAAGCGTTCAATCTGTAGGCAGTAAGACTGTTCACATACCAGGATTACCTTCTAGTTTAACCATCGAAAGAATCGAGAATGACTCAGCCATCTGTATCAGTTGTCGCAATCCTGGTAATTATCTTGTAGTTTGAAGGATGTAATTATAGGCTAGATAAATAATTATTTTGTCAATTTGTACATCTATTAGGAACGCTTACTATTTGTGAAAATTGTTCGTCGAAGTACCACGTATCCTGTCACTCTGTATCACCAGCTCCTCCACGAATTTGTCCAAAATGCGCACAACTTGCCGAAGATGAAGGTGATGAGATAGAAGAAGTGGACGCGGAAGATGTGGGAAAGAGGTGCAAGCCAATCAAGAAAGACATGGAACTTGGTAAATTTCTACTGCGTAATTCTATTGAATAATTTTAGATTATTTTTCTATGTATAGTATTATCGTCCATCGTGTGATTGACAAAAAAGTTCTTGTTTCCTGCAGACAAACTTTTTCGAACATTTGCGGCACGCTTATCTCATTTCTTAAAAGTATTACTTAAATTCTATCAAGTATCGCGTAGTATTGAAAACAGCAACAATAGTAAACTGTAGTTGGCAGTCACGATTCACCTTTTATCTTAAAAGATGTTAAGCTTCGAAAAAGAAAGTCGAGTCAAAGATGGAAATAGTGAACATACATAGTGCAGGCAGGTCGTGTTGAACAAGTGTAGGAAATTGTGTAACATGAATACCACAATTTCTAGATTTAACGTGCAACGAGGTATCGCAGCGTTGCCGCAGACTTTATTGAGCGTAAGCACACACACAGATAAGTGAGAGAGCAGCCTGCCGAAGAAGTGTCCGCGAGTGAGCCTGGCTCCTCGATTACGGCAGAAGAATTTGCAATTAAGAAGAACTTTTTGGTCGATCGTCAGTAATAGGGCACAAATACGCAACGTGTATTGAACGCGAAATATCTTGCAGAGGAGAAAAAGAAAGAAAGATATGAGCTGCGCGAGCGAAACTCGGAACTGAGATTGCAGGTTTACGAGTTGGAAAAACGCTCACAACTACTCGGCCAGTCACTCCAGGTTCGTCCTGTGGCCTGCGTAGAAGAGAACTTGCAAATTTTCGTTTCATTTGGAATGCTCTTTTTTGATAAAATGACCAACAAATATTTTTCGCTTTTTGTTCTTTTCGTCCATAAGAACCTGCAAGATCTCTGTTTTTGCTGTCTTATTCGTTCAATTGTTTTCGTTGAGAGACACGTCGATTTCGTATACAAACGGTACTCGGATCGCTTTCGATCATCGGACACTATTTACTGAATATTCGTAGTTGATAGAAAATCGACTGGTTTCTACGATCCCATATTTTTACACCCACAGTTTCATTTCTAGTACATGTTGCATTTGAAGAAAATATTTATTGCGTTATATTCTACAACCTGCTTAAACAGCTGCATTACCAAGTGTAATATATACATATTTATATTTTGATCTTGTCACTTTTGGGTAAAACGTAAATATGAAATGTGTGAGTGTGTAAGTACTAGGAATGTGTGCTAGTATCAGAGGTCGTATCTTAAGTAATAGTTTCTCTTCTGATTCAATTGTGCACTTAGAGCATGCGTGTTTCTGTTAAGGTGGTCTCAGCATATAAATCGGAATATACGTACATTCTATATCAATACTTCTTTACTGTCTTTAATACTCGATGGTATATCTTATATAGTTTTTTTGTCCTGACAGCTACAACATCGCAAGCGCCAGGAATTATTAGGAAAGCAAGAGAAGACTCAGAGGTCTATAAAACGGCTGGTGGACTTCATAAAACTGATGCAACTCAGAACAGTCGGGGACTCACTTCTGCCCTCGGTATCAACCAACTTCCCTCCTCAACCTTCCTCATCCCAATCTCCTCTAACAACGTCAGCGGAGCAAGCATCAACCAGTCGGACGGTAATAGCAGTGTCAACAGTACAGCAGGGAACCACGAACAACGAGGAAATACTGTGTCCTATCCTCCAATCGTCATCAATCAACTCTCTCAGCCAAGCATTACCTATATCCAAGCAGAACCCCAAGTGTCTTACGGTTACCAACTACCTGCCAGCAGTGCCCAGCCAGAAAAGCACCAATCATATCTTATTGTCCAACAACTCGCAGACTCTGTCCGAAGGACAAATTCATCCAGCGAAGAGCAAAGCCACAATAATATGCTCAACACCAAGCGGTCGACCACAACAAGCCGTAATCTTCCCATCCAACCCAAAGCATCCGTCGCGTCCGACTCTCCAACGCTCTTCAACAAGCAACTATCCGACTCTATCCATCGCAACCGCAAAAAGCCAACCAACAGGGCAGTTCCTGCACTCAACCGTATCTTTAACACGGAGAACCTCTCCATCACTGGTGACTACCAGCTGGAGCGATCCACCGTCAATGGAAGAAAGTCTAGAGCAAAGCCAGCAAGGACAAAACTCTGTATCAATCAACTGCGATCTACAAGAGCCACGGATATCCTGCTGCCCTCCTTCGATTCCCCAAAGTCGGATAACCAGTTGCAGATCGCAAAGTCCGACGATTCGGAAGAACCCAGCCTCCTCAGCGCCCATGCAAAGTACAAGCCAAGAACAAGTGGCGTTTTCCACTCATTGTTCACAAGCCATAACAAGTCCTATATCATCTCCGATAGTTCTCGGGAACCGCGAGATATCGATACAGCCGGTAAAGAGCATTCCGCCCTCCAGCAGCAGTTGTATCATCAAGACTATCAGTTGGAATCAAACCAACCAAGCGAGCCTCCGACCCAGCTGCAGCGTGGTGCCCTCACGAAGTTCTTCGAGCACGTGAAATTGGAAGAAGCGCATTTACCAGCGCCACCTCGAGCAAAGCTAGTATACAAAGGCAGTCTAACACCAGAAGCCAGCGACCTCGGTGTCTGCGAAAACGAGCACATAGGAGGCTATGGGATTAGTACCAAATCTTCTGTAGATACTACTGGCACTGAGGAGAACACGGAGGCAAAACAAATGTCAAGCAGGCTCCTGATAAATACGTGCGACACAAATGAAAATGATTCGGCCAAGAGTACAGATTCACTGGATTCTTCGAACGGGAGTACGACGAGTATTAGCGATTGTATAACGTACGAACACAAACTTGGTAACACATACGTAACGATTGAAAGTGAAGCTCAAAAGACGGATGGTGCAGCATTTGTGCCCGAGCTCACCGTGCTAAGATGCGCGGAGCCTTACGATGAGATCGTACCGGAAAAGTGGAGGGAGCGGAAGAGCTCGGTATCTCTGTATAACGCACAAAGCAATCTTTTGGAGCTTCCCAACGAGGTCTCAGTTCCTGATGATAAGGCTGATACCGAGAGACAAGACTTACTCAGTGGCAGATGTTCGAGTAATAGTAGCGCCAGCCAAAGCGACACTCCAGAACAAGCGATGCATGAGTCCATAGAACAATTGGGAATCGGTACTGTATCTCCGGAAAGCATGCAAGTACTGGAACAATTTGAGTCGGCTATGCTGGAGACGGATCATAGCAATGCTGCCACTTGCTAGATTTAGGTAGTTAGATTAGGATGCAGCATTGCTGTACCAGTTGTGCTCATTGCTAGGATTTTTTCTTCCATGAAACGCGTTAATTATTTGCAAGTTATTAATGGTCTCTGTTTGAGGACAGTGATACTAAGAGCTCTCATTCGCCGGCAGGGGGATCCTTCTACTTCGTATATAAATTGACAGTTCCGTCAGTACGTGTGCGATAACTGCGCATTCAAAAACGATTTCAAAACCCCCGTGTCTCTAGAACACCTACACTGATAGGTACCTATGCAAGCACTTCAGAGCTTCTTAGGCAGTTCCTACTTCCTTACTGCCTTGAAAAACAATGCAATTGTTTGTACATCACGATGGTGATGACAATGATGGTAACAATTGATGACCCTACGTTCCCAGTTCATTAGGAAACGTAACTTTCAATTATAAACAATTATATTGCTTATTCGTTTATTTATTACTCGTTGCTATTTGCGTTTCCCGTTTTTTTGTGATGGTTTACGGACTGTGAGGACCAAGCTCGACTTTCTTCCGATACACGGATATCATGATGGGAAATTGGCGAGAATGGTGATTGAAACTAGGAAAGTTACTACTTGCGCGTGTATATTACACGGTGTATGCACTCTCGACGTTTGGTCGTTGCAATATGCATCCTTGTAAAACTGTTTATTTTAGGCGAATGTTTTGCTGGATAATTTCAAAGGCTTTATGAGCGATGTACAACAAGTATTTGCAACTTTGGAATGTAGGAAGCACGCACATATCTTGGGGATATTGTGATGTGTATACGGAAGTTGTGAGCACTGTTGGGAGTCTAATTGTATAAGACAAGTCATATTACCATACTGCCTTAATAGTAATTTAAAAATGGTACTTTTTACGATAATTTTTACGTGCGAACTCAAGAAAGGTCTGTCTGGAGGAAAGACAGGTGGAATAACGAAAGAAGATAATCAAAAGCTGTTACCGTAATCGAAAGAATAGGTATTAAGGTGGTTTGCATTGAAACATAGATGATCGTTACTAAAGAGATCTACTCCCTCAATTTTACGAATCTGATAGAAATTCTTACACAAAGAGCGTGATTTTTTTACGACCTTCCATCGAGGAAAGTGCTTCGAAAGTTTCTACTGTTACGATTACTTTTAGCGTGCTGTTCGTAGCATTTCCTTCGACAAATCGTCCTAGTTGTGTTTACCATGGTTTCAGCGTATCGAGGGCAAAGCATTGCTAACAGGATCGCAATGTGAATATATGATTGATCCGTGATGAATTGCCGATGTTACTGACAATGAATTTAATACAAAGATGAATCGATCCACACAAGATCGATAGTGATTAGCTGCAATAGGACTCGTTTATTCGTTTTCGTCTATGTCTATTCCGTTTTGTTTTCCTTTCGCGGCGCTCGCCGTCATCTTGTCCGATATACTTGTCTAGTGTATAAAATAACAAAGAATTGTTATACAAAGTAGGCAACGAGATCAAGACCGAAGTTCATATTTTTATGAATAAAGTCATTAAAATACCGTAAGACCTGACCAATTTATTCTCACTGGTTAGTTTCTCTTTTTCCATCAGTCAGAGTATGACTCAGCCAGCTGGGCCATCTGGGCTTGCAGCTAGCGGACAAGTTGTGTCCGGCCATAAGTTTTATTTCGTATATTAACCGATGGTGGTGAGTTGAGGGCAAGGGAGGGGAGCGGGAATCCCCGAGTCGGACAAACAGCCGGCTAATGATATGTAAATATGGCGGAGCTAATCAAGCGACTCTGCCAACAGAGTGCAAGAAGAGATGGGAACGGGCGTGCGGGTGTTCGATACCCGATGCATTTGCGCGCCGACCTGCACACACGTATCGCGGTGCAGCAACCCGCGTACATATTTAATGGTCGCACGTTAATTGCGCTCTGTTTGCCCATTCCCCATTCTACGCTCTACCCGTCTACCCGCTCTCTCCGCTCTCTCTCCGCTCCGTCCCCCTCGCCCCCTATTCTCCTCGCCCTTTTACCCATTCGCGTACCAGCGACCGTCCGCCTGCCCGCCTGCCCTTCCTCCTCCTCCTCCTCTCCCCTCCCATACTCGCTTCACTCCTTTGTTACTCTCCGGCGGAGTTTGATTTCCAGCAATTTACCTTGCCCGCTCGATCGTTGCCAATCGAGTGAGCGAGCGACCCGGGGAATTTAGCGCGACCGTTGCTCTCAGGACTTGTTCTTTGATCGATTGTGGTCCTGCCCTATCTAGCCTGATACTATATGTACTTGGGGCAAATCACAATCAGAGTGCTATTCTAGACCTGCCACTGATATTGCCTTTGGCGTGGCTGATGACAATGTGCCGGGATTCCCACGTAGTTAAATGGTACGGTACTTTCAGTTCTTTTATCAAAATTTACTATTAAATCGTGACTCTGTCCGTCTGGTAACACATCGCGCGAAAATGCAATTTCAATTTCAACGAAATAACCGGCGAAGCTTAACAATCGAAAAAATCCAACGCGAAAAAGTTCAGCCTCAAGCCCTGTCGCGCTTCTGGGATTTACCGCGCCCGCATCGGAACAATGGGGTAAAGAGTATTTTGCTGTTCAATAAAGCCGAAAGCGTGCCTCTTAAAAGCCCACTACGTCAAACGGGAATTGTTTATGGGCTCTGCATGTACGATCGAATTAAGACAGTGAATGCACTGCTTTCGCCGGTATTGTGCGAAAGCCCCTGCCAGCTACACAGCTACAGCAATATCGATAAATCAGTCGCCCAAAGTCATCGCGCGAGCTTAACCATTCCAGACGTAATTGCATTTCGCACGGAGATGAAGCTGCATCGGCATCAGTGCTATGATAAAGTACCGCATGCCGCACTGTACTGATCCAACTTCAGGATCTCCAAGATGAATCTTATTCTAAGATCAGATCAGCTTGGGCAAGAACCAACACTTAAATCGATTTACCGAGCGCGTCCACTGGAGCTAACTTGGTCACATTCGAATTCCGGAACCAAGAGAGATCCTAAGATCGCATCTATCAAGCCACAGGTATGCATGCAACTTACCTCATTCTCGTTCGAATCAATCGTTCGGTATACGTGGGATGGTGGGAGGAATTGTTTGCGATGGGTACTTTTATTCAAAACTTCGAACACAAGTCTATCAGGTTGTGTTAGTGGCTTTCCACTTGTCTCTTACTGCACTGCTTTCGCACACTGTCGAGAATTACATTGGAGTACTCTTAACTCGTGTCACACAATATTTTCACAGAAAATTGCTTTATTGGCACAAGGAACGAAGCGCAAAGACTGTAGCAGCACGCGCCATTAAACTGTAGCTCCAATTTCGTTAGTGCGCAGGTCGCGACGCCTGGCGCTCATTTGAACTACTTGTTGAAGTTAGGGTTACTTTTTCATTGGCGTTACATTAATGTGCGTCATTGAGACAGTTTGGCGCGTAATGGCTTCCGGGTGCTAGTTGTTTTCTCCCATAACATCGTTTGACTGCTGCACTTAGCGCCGTATGAGTGCTATTCATAAACTCTCGGACCTGAAATCAGAAACGTAAGTGTACTACATTAATGTTTTATTGAGATTCGCTGAAGCACCGAGTAGAGTTGTGAGACCCATTCCAACATTTTCAATCGCGATTTCGGGTTATATTCGTCTACGAAATTCTATTAGCAGTGGCGTGCCATTCGGCGTCCACTGGCGGCTCTCGCAATTAAACAACCCTCAGCGTCACTTGGAAATTGGAATCGGGAAACAAAAACGCTAATTCGAGACACACACTTGGAGGGTAGGAGCGGTGTCGTGTATAAACACATACACAAAGAGTAGCATACAGCAGGCACCGGCGGCGGCGGCGGCAGCAGTAGCAGTGGCACGTGTTCAGAGCGCGCACACCGCTCTTTCCACCGTTGATTGCGTGCGGCCACGTTTACTCATACAGGCTGGCCGGGCCTTTGAAAGTGTTAATTGACCGCTGCCGGTCATTACACGGCTGATCGGAATTAAACACCGCGATTTTACGAACGCCCGTTCGACTTCCCGGCCCGTGAAAATTGTAGCACTCCCGAATTACTCGCAATCAAGGCCTTCAGTTTCGCGCAAACCTCGCGTGCAAATCCTGTTTGTATGTTTTTTTTCCTCCGCCCTAAAGCGAGGGCTGGAACGACACAGGTGACTTTAATGTGTACTGTTTTTCAAGGTAGATCCCTGCGTCACTTGAAACATCCAACTCATCGGAAGAAGCTGTGAAATCGGAGTTTTGGCACTTGGGCCAACGGACGATCGCCGTTTGGGAGAGCAGCCGAGTATTAATGCGCAGTATGCGTTATCCTGTGACTTTTAAGCGTTCCGGTCCAGCCGCCGGCGTCGGAGGCATCGATGCGCGTCACCAATGTAGGTAATGTATTCGAAATTCTAGTCCCGCCGCATAGCGTTGCGACGTTATTATTCCGTCGCAATGTGTAAAACTAGTTGACGCTTCGTAAACCTCGATTTCACGCCTCGTCGACCTCTAATTAATGCAGTAGGAAATTGTTATTCCGTTACGCGCGTCCTCTCTCCGTCCTGCGCATTATTTCGGCCGGCCGATCGTGCACCATCCAAAGCTGACTGTCCACACACGTACTGAGTGCGCCTCGCGCGAAATTCGCCACTTTTTTCTTCAATTAACCTCCGCGCTAATTCTGTTTTCTCTGTCGTGGCTGCTTTCAACTCTGCTCTCGACGCACGTACCCATCGCAAATCGTGGCATATACTTGTCGCACCAGAGTAATTTCAACGACACGGCAAAGTCAATCGGCTGACTTCTGAAGATACCCCCTTAATTACGGCGTGTACAGTGCGACGCGTGTAAACTCTGGCGCAGTAATAACGCAACACTTGCTCTCCCTGCAACTCGGCAGTATGATTGCATGGGGGCGAACGGTGCGTGGTCGCCTTAATAACACTCGGTGGGTTCCTTCTCGTTTCGGAGGTTCCTATTAGCAACTTACCGAAAATTTCCTCGTTTCGCCCGTTAACTAGTGGCATCCTGAGGGGAGCGCGCTCACCATCATACGCAGATAGGAAGAAGAGAGAGAGGGAGAGAGAGTGGGAGCACATACAAGGAAGGAAGCAGCAGAGGGTAGATGTGTAGGCTGTAGATAGAGCGTAACAGGCGAGCAGGTAGAAGCGGGCAGGGTGAGTAAGGCAGCTACCACCGCGTATACGTGGATATAATGCATGCTAAACATGTCAGGTAATTAACGTGAACATTACACGTATGCTGCCCTCGGTTTCGTACACTAATTATAGCTGGCTATAACGCCGACCGCCCAATCGAACGGGCTTTCAAGTTTGCGGCTGCATCGCCCGGTTGAAAAAGCTCATTTCAATCAGCTCTGTTACCAGAATCGCGACTACCAAAGTACTTTGCTTTAATGGCATTGTCAATCATTGCAATTAACACTTCAACATCATCGGATATAGCAAGCACAGTTCTTGACCCGCAGTTGGTCGATATGGAATTGGAATCCGGGGATTTCTCGGGTTTGGAGATGTGGGCTTGGTTCATGGTTCGCTTGGATTTAGTGTTAATAGTTCGTTAAGCGGCTGCTGGCCCCGGCGGCTTGGTGTAAGCCCGCATCTGCCTGACGAGGATTCGTGTGAGAAACGCCGATATACAGGCGACGAGCGCCTATTTGGCAGCTCAAAGAAATTCCAATCAAGATACACTTTTCTCCCTCTGCTCTGCTCTGAGTATACATGCGCACGTTAAGCGATTGCCCGCTTGAATCTGGAAACTGGCCCTCCAAATTACACATACGGGTCCTATTATCAGGAGATGGTGGCATTCGAACGGGAGCCTCCAGTCTTGTCATTCCTCCTGTTTAGTCGCATGTTGCAATGATATTCCCAGCCTCTGACACGTTCGACAGGCATTAATGCATTGTGCCGGCATCCAATTGTAAGACATTGTTCGCGTAGATAGCTATACTATCGGATGGATATCAGGAATCCGAGCGGAGCTTTGTTACCCAGTGACAATTAGATTAGGCTGCTTGTGTCGAGGGATACGGGGCTTCGCGTGATGCAGGAGAAAAAGCGGTAACCAAATCGGAGAGGCTTGGGAAGTGGAGTGGGAGGTGAGGGCAAGGTCGAGCAGCGAACGCATCCTTTACAATCCTTTAACGATGATACATTACTGCAGAGCCTTCCCAGGGCTCGCAATCCTGGCCGCGTTAGTGTCACTTAGAAAAGGGAACCGCGAATCTGTCTCTGAGGATTCTACCTATCCTCCGGACGTTTCTAGGAAACCGATCCATTTAGCCTCGTGCATCCAACTAATCAGCCCAATTACGCGAACGCTTCCAGAAACTCTCCTGGAATCGCATTACCCATTTGAATTGATGGCTCGGGCGTCACGTACACAAAGCAACATTCAGTCGCAGTTGTGGCAGCTTCCGGAATGGACCGGGCATTTCTCGGTGCAGTTACCCGCACGTCATTAGCTTCCTGCGGAGAAAGTGCACCATATTCACTGAGCATAATGGGAAATGGCCAATTAGCTAATTACTGGCGATTATTCGCGAACGGGACGCTGCGATATGGTGTGGTGAGGTAACTCGGTTGAAAGGGGGATCGAAGGGAGAGTGCACGGGAAGAGCATGAACCAAAAGCAGGAGGAAAAGGTCGTGGAGAATGGGAGGAGGGCGTACTAGGAGTGCGAGTGTGGCCGTCGCGACGCGACGCGTCCATAGGACCGACGAACGGGTTAGTTAAGGAACACGGGAAAGCACTTCTGAATCACTCTCGCCGACGAGGAACGTCCTCTCGCTAGCGCGCGCAACTTGGATATCGCGATACCATATACCTTTCCACTAGATATCACTTCGTGCATATAATACATCAATTTTCTGCTCACGTCAACCCGTCGTCCTAGGTACCGAGAGTGCCAGCTAGACCCGGGATCCACCGAGCCTTATGTCTTCCGGGAATTTTCACACCTTTGACTTCCTGAGTCTCTAAGCGGAGACATAGGCTTGGCGGCTAGAATGTAATTTACTCAGGATTTTAGACCATGTACTTTATAGAAGCAGTTCGATAGCTTTTCATAAGGATCTTGTTCTCGCGCCGCGCTTCTATATAGTCGAAGTTTCGTTGTTCCTAGCGGTTTCTTAGTATCCGGCACTCTCAAGCAACTTTGGCTAAATCCTTTGCAAGTGATTGCAAGTTCAATCGCGCTTCTACTGAATTAAAGCAGACAATTTTATTTAGAGAACGCCAACGGGATTTTCATGATTTTACTGCAGACTTATTACACCGCAGCCAGGTCTTTTGCGTTCTGGAAATCGTGAAGGATGAGTTTCAGGACGTCTTCCGGTGTACTTCCTCTTTCCCCCGGTGTCTCACGCACCCACACTTTTTCCTCGTGATATCTTCCTCGTCTTTTTTTCTTTAATCTCACCGGGCCGCGCGCGGATTCGAACTTTGGAGTGATGCGTCATAATCAGACGGTCAACTTACTTAGTCCGGAGTGCTGGCTGCTTAAGTTAATTAGCTAATTACTAATTTTAATCGGATGACGTATGCGCATCTCGGGGGATACAAGCAAACCCTCTTAACGGGGGGAAGCTGAACTCCCATCTCCGTAGCTCTCTCTGTTTCTCCGCCCGTTTCCTTCGGCCCACTCACTCTCTCTTCCTCTTGCTCTCGCATTTTACTTCCCGTTCCTTCTCCAACATGTTGGAGCAGCCAATCCCGCGCTCTAAGGTAAACTCGGCTTAATTGACTCTAAGTAATTTCGCTAAAACTCCACGGACATTTTTCATGCGTTTTCGGCCGACTGTGGCTCTTAGCTCGCTCGGTGCGGCGTCAATAAAGACGCATAAAAGGAGTGGATCAGTGGCTGCTGTTTGTTTTGCGTGAAATGACTTTAAATATTCAATAGCCGAACAAAATGTACTATCAAGCCTGACTCCGTCGAGAGCAACGAGAGGTTAACCAATGCTTAATTGGTGAATTCAATCAGCAGGGGCATCTGTTTCCCCATAAAGTTGCAAGATCACGAGGAGCCAGGTGCTGCAACGGTGCGTGTACTTGCATTCCGATAACGAGGCACGGGCGAGCTTCCTCAAGGCGTGCTCAATTACGATTCGCCTCGAAATAAAAAGACAGTTACCCAGGCGGGCTGGGCCGGGCTCGATACGTTTAACAAGGATCGTTCTACAAATAATAGCTTGCTCTCCCCGGTCGGCCTGATGACATTTTACCAGGTCGGAAAATAACGAACAATTACTGGAAGCCGTGCCCGCCGACGTCGCGGTTCGAACGAGCGAGCGAACGACTGCCAGTTTGAATGAGCCCTCGTGAATAGGGAGATTGCGCTCTTCAATAGAAATAACGTGTGTTACCTCGGTGCGTGTGTGCCCCGGCACGCTTAAGTAGCCCATTGTGTCGCCCGCATAGAAAGAAGCGGGCCATTCAGTTGAATGCAAGCCGAACCCGTAAGCGCGCGTATCCAAATAATAAGATCGAAGTTTAATTAGAGGCTGGCTCGCGCCCGGCCAATAAGTATAATCAGTAGAAAAGTGCAGCACTACCACCGTCAGACGGCCTCGGCGGCCACTCAAGCGAGAGCGGTGGATCAGGCCGGTGCAGCCGCTTCTAAAAACAATTATTAATAAACCAGCATCGCCTCTATGCAAGATACAAGCGCGCGAGTACCAGCGATGGATCACCACCACTTTCTTCCTCTCGCGGTGAATACCGCCCTCGCTTCTGCCCGTTAATGAGGTGGAGTTAATTAACCGAACAGAAGTGAGAAGGATAGAGAGGGAGAACGGGAGAGAGAGGAGTTCAGCAGGGAAGAAGGAACTGGAGCAGCTAGTACCAGTACGCCAGCGGCAAGAGGAAGTCGAGCAACTTCTAGAAAGGGAGAGAGAAGCGAGATGAAAAAGAAGAAGCTTCCAGTAGAAAACCAGTAGGAAAAGGAGATGGCTCAGTAGAGGAAGACGAGCCACCACTGCTAGTCGGAGAGTTAGGGATTGAGATACGGGTTTGGCTATGAGCACGAATAGTGTCGGCTCCTTGGCGAGGGGGGCTGGGAGGCAAGGGCAGGCTTGTAGAGAGAGCTCTGGCTGCCAAGGGGTTGGAAAGGAGAGAGGGAGAGAGCCGGAATCTGCGGGAGAGAGTTGCGGAGAGGGGTGGCTGCGCGCCGAGCAGGGCGTGCGGGCTCGTAATTAGGGATCTATAATTGCGTGGAGTCAGCTAGAGCGGTTGAGTCGAGTGGCAGGCACCCAGCGTCACGTCGTTCACACTTGCCCGCGTTTGCGTGGCTAGGCTCTGCGATCCTATCCATGTATCCATGCGTCCTGTACATGTGCTTTCACATCTACAAGCGCATCGCGCGCCACTCTCCACCGCCAATCGCCTATCTAAGTGCGAGGATATCTCACTGCACCGGAAATCGAGCCCTATACACCCTCGGCGAATAATACGCTCGGCGGCGATCGCCGGTTTCAGCTCTCCGACGGGCTTCTGCTTTGCTTATGGTCCTCGTGAGCTTAGAGCGAGGGCCACGAGTTCTCTCACCCGGCTATCTTTCTGTACTCGTGATGCGTCTATCTCTGCCAATTAGTCGATGCTTGGTCGGGCGAACGAGGAACGGGACAATTATTAAAGGAACGCGCGGCAGAGGGAGAGAGAGAGAGAGAAAGGATGAGAGTAAGAGTGAGAGAGAGAGAGAGTGAGGGAGTTTGGATGGAGTCCGGCGTGATTCGGTCCAGCGTAGGCAGTCGGGGTTTATATCGGTGGCCGCTAATGAGGCAGATTACTCTCCGGCAGCGCGGACTGACAAGAATGACCAAGAATGTGCATAGGAAGTGGTTTTGTCGTTCGCGCGCGCGCTTTCGCCCGATAACGCGACAGCGTACATTCAGCTCGAGAGGAGATAAGTGCATCTGCCGGAGATATCGCTCGCCCGGGGTAATGTTTTTGAACTCCTCTGCATGCGGGAAGAAAGATGCTTACAGTTGTCGGTTGGCTAAGTCGCGCAATACAACGAGCAATAGCACTACTCGCAACATCGTATCGCACGAAATACCAGCCTAGAGAAACAGAGGGTACTAATTTCCGTAATGACAACTGCCGGCGGGCTCGAGCACAATTGCGGACTGGAGTGAAATTGAGGAAGTGGGAGTAGGTGTCGGGGAACAAGGTAGGTTGAATTTTTTGATCGCTCGTGTCGTGCGAAATGGGGTGGGTGCGAGGGAAAAAAGCTCGGGACTGAAGGTAAGGTGCACGTACACATAAAGATCCGAGCGGTCGTCGACGGAAAGGAGCGTTGCCCGGCACGCTGCTTTCTTCGGGTTGGCAATCCTTCACAGTTAACGCCCCTAATCGTATTCATTAAAGTGCTCTCAATGCTTTTACACGGCTCTCAAGCTCTGCCACCATTTTCTCGCTTCCACTCTTTAAGCGCCCAAGTTCTTCGGCTTGTCTCACTCTCTCAGTCATTGACTCTCTCGCTTACTCACTTACAGTCTTCCTCTTTCTCTCGGGTTCCCACGGACTCACCCCTTCCCAGCCTTCTCTTCCTTCTTCCTCTCTCCTTCTTTTTCTAGCCCGTCGTCGTCGCCGCCGCCGCCGCCACCGCCGCTTTCAGCGCCGGAGATCTTGAGTAGGTTCTCTTCCCCTCGACTTGATCGCGCGCGTTCTTTCCACTTCCACCCCCGGCTCACTTGCCGCTACTACCACTGCTCCTCTCGCTTGCATTTTCTTATTCCCACTCACTCTTACATCCTCTCTTTCTCTCGCTCTCTCTCCCTCTCTATCGCTCTCAGCTCGAAAGCTTTTAAGTTGGCAACAATGCGCGGATTTATAAACCAGAGCGAGGGTATTGTTATCGGCGAGTGATTGGAAGGCGCCGTTTCGACACTGGCCGAATACCAACCATTGGTTGCCGTCCATTGTTGACCCCTTTATCTTGGAAATTCGTGCCTCCACCACCTTACCCCCGGCGAGAGTGTGCGCTCGTCCACTAGGGACTCGCTAAATCACTTGGTTTTATTGATGGACCGCGGTGGAAAGGCGCGGGCAACGCGCTATCATGACTTCTGATAAACGGCCCATTGTGGGCCGCCTTTCTTCGTGCTTTCTTCCTGTCGCGGCCTCGTTTCCCGTTTCTCCAAGTCGAGTAAAAGCGGCCGCTTGACGATTTCGCTCCCGCCAAATCGCCGCCGCCGCCGTGAAATCCGTCTCGTTACACGTCCGCCCCCATAATTCTCGATGCCAACACCCGGAACGATCCTCTCACGCGCTCTGGCCATCCTGCAAGTCGACTGGTTCTGACCGGGAAGAGAACGTGAGTGGGAAATCAGCACGGTTTTTAATGGCTGGGAATCTCGGCTGACGGTGGCGATGCATAGGGGATGATGCGGTGAGAGACTGGCCGCCTTTCTGTCCCCGGAATTAATGCTGGGAGCTGGTGTGCGGATGCGCGCGTGGATCCCTTCGAATTATACGCATCGCTGACGGCGCCTCGCACAATAGGACACGATAGGCCGAATCGCGTTTCTACCCTCGGTTTGCGAGCTTGACTTTCCCATGATGCGGTCGTAATCAGATCATCTCTCTACCCTGCCCCGCACGGATACCATACAGCTACTCGATCTGCCGCCGATGCTCACTTTCAGTCTTTTCACATGCCTCTTCTAACAAATGCTCTTTTTCAGAAAATCATATCCACACGATGTCAATCATAAACTTTCGTTAATTGGACAAGAAAGGCCTCTATGCACAAAGTGGAAATACTCGTAATAGGATACAACTTCCGCCGGGACATAGAAACACCGCGGTCCTTTCGGATGAAACTTTGCGAGACTAAAATTCGCGCGGAATACCGTTAAGTGGTTTTTCCGCTCGAAGTCCATTAACTGGGCATCACTTGAGACGTCGCCGCTCGTCGCAGGCTTTAATTCAATTGGAGGGCAACTGTCCTGAAACGAATATAATCGGCGGGTGGAACGAACGGGCGATTGCCCTTCTCAAATCACAGGAAAAAGCGTCCATTCTATGAGGACACGTCCGCTGCAGGGCGACACGCCGAGCTCATAGATACGGGAGCGTGCAAAGTTGAGCGTGAAAAGGTCATTAGGCGGCCGCATCATGGGAACGGGCGACCCCGATGACAGACAAATTTCGCCGTCCGAGAGTTCGCATAAAGCGGAGCTAAAGCGCGTTAAAATAATATACACGTCTATGGCAGGGATTGCGCTCGCCATGGAAGACTATCGATTTTCAAGTGTACGTCGCACGTGCCGTAGCCGGCCGGGACACGTGCCGGTCCGCTCTGCTCCAGGAAAAGCGGCGGGATGCAGCCGCGATATCAGTAACCAGCTAGCCCGCGAGCTTTAAGGGACACGCGCGTGTCTCTTCGAGTGTCTGCTCCTCGATTAATCCCACCCGTTAACGGTCACCTCTTGATGCCGAGGCACCCCCTGCTAGGGGGCCGCTTAACAGCTATCTCTGCTCCATCTAATCCCTAATTATGCCACCCGAGAAGCAACTATTTGTTCGACGCTAACTGTCAAAGCACAGGGCGGAGCAGAGCCACCAAATGTCCCTCTATAAGCCAGTAATGTTCCTTTAAGCATATCACTAATCGGTTCGGAGGGAATATCGCCCGATAAACCGGACAGATCAGTAGTCCCAAAAATAGGTTTCTGTTGAACTCTAATAGAAGAGAGGGTGCCCGGTGAAATACATTTTCTAATAAGGTCGATAAACCCTGTTCATCGGAGAGTGCAGATAAAGGGAGGCTCTCCAATATATTCTAGCGAGCTAATCCTACCTAATGTCTCTACCTTGGTATTTACCTTAATGGTTTATTTTTTTCTCGGCTGATCGGGAGCCAGTAAGACGATAAAAAACTTATCCAGGCATTTCGCCCGCTCTTGCCGGTTCGGCGGCTTGCTAGCGCGGAGAATAGCGTAAATAAGTGTGCGGCTTTTTCTCTGCACAATATGTTGCGGGACCATTACTTAGTCAGGGGGCAGCTTCCGCGCGGGGAGAGACTGGCTCTTACCTAAATAACCACTCAGTCACTCGCAGACTTAGCTGGGAAGGGAAGAAGGAGAGAGAGAGGGGGGGGGGGGTGGGGATGGGCGAAAGGGAGGTAGGGGCGGCCGAGGGATGGTCGGGGGATTGGTTTAAGGGGTGCGGGCTGCTCGAGTCTCGGGGGGGATGGCCCGATACTATTACGTGATGTAAGAGCAACCGAGCATCTAGAAACCACCCCGCCAGATTAACGAGGCCATTCTCCGATTGATTTCTCGAGGAACGTTACCACCGTTAACTTCGATACACCGCACACTTCCATTGCCGTAGCAACTTGCCCTACGACCGTGTGCTACCTTCTTACTGGCGTCCTATGACTTTCGCATCGATGTGTGATCCCATTGACTCGAATCGATTACAGAGGCCCGATGTAGCCGACCTCTTGACTCCCATCCCACTTGAAACCATCCCAAAGGGTAAACCTCTTTTAGTTAGGCATTTTCGACCGCATTGCCACCACCGCGCGGGGGTAATATGCGTGCTTGTGAATCGTGTTTACCCAAATTCGGCGTGTCGCACCGCAGGACAGGACCGGCCGTATGAAATGTCGGGATTACAAATTTTGCGGTAGTGTGTAACGCCGCGATGGCACCCGAACCGTCCCACATTTATCTCCTGCCACAGGAATTCGGTAAATACATTATACACGCATCAACCGCATTTAGATGAGGCGGAAGATTGACAGGAATTGGAGGAAGCTTTAACATGCAATATGTTGGGTTAAGATTAAGTGGCATACCGGAGATATGGATTTTCATTTTGTCGATCTTCCGAGAGCAGTAACACGGTAGTAATTTCTATTTGGCAGATGGTAGGGAAGCGGAAGGGTGATGGGAGCAGGTAAAGTGAAGGCTTGGTAATAGGCGTGTCATAGTTAACTCGCTGATAGCCATCGGTTATAATTAACTCAAGTTAACCGGGTACGAACAAACGGTGCGCTGCTAACTGCGCCAAGCCGCAAGCGCGCGTTATTCGCCCGTCGGATATCAGACCGTGACCGCAGCATCCAGATTCCTTGTACACACCCTGCTGCATCCGCTCCCCAGGCCACCGCAGCTGATCTTTGCCGGGACTGGCTTTTTCCGATCCAAGACTTGCGCGGCGTGCGGATTTCGAACAAAAGAGGAAGTATGCGAAGGTTGCTCGAGTATTTAACGAGTGCGCCTACCGGTGTGGAAGCTCGGCCGAGATATCGATTTCATTCGGTGTCAAGATCGGTCACAGGAGATACTCGATATCTGCGTGCAAGGTCGTTTCGTCACGGAGCGCTTGGGACTTGAGGTTCTCACAGGGATAGTAAACAAAGGTCGTCGCGAGCCAGTCTGGAAGCTACAGCCGGTACGATTACTGTTTGCAGCAGCCGTCGCCGCGTTCCCGTCGCGTCCTCCTCTAGCTTAATCCCCATTGTCGTCTGACATAAGCCTCTAATGGATGGAACCGATCCGCCCAAACGCGCAACGAATTCGATTTACCCCGTTGGAGCAGCACCGACGCCGCCGCCGCCGCCGGTTCTGCCTACCCGTGCAAACAAGAACGATACATTTTTTTTCACGCCACTGAATACTCCACCATCCCGTTGCATGTACATACAAGGGACACCGGAGAGAGCCGGGTCGGACCGGGCATAGGGAGGAGATTTTGCCAGGCGTTCACGCCATTAGGATGACTCGAATTATTTATGCGATGTGTGTTCTGCCGAGATTGGCACGCATTAGCCGAAGCTGGTATCTTCTGCGGGTGATAAAGGATGCAAGGAGCTGCAGGAGTGGATGGCGACCTTGCTACGAGGGCACACTGCTAGAAGCTGTGGAGGTCGGTGGAGGTGAAATCCGTTTCCTGATTGCGGAGGCTCTGCCAGAAGATGGGAGAGTAAAGGATCCTAAACAGGGTGTCCGTTTTGGCCGGCTGCTTTAACGAGGCGAAACGAGCGAGCGGGCTCGCCCGGTAAAAGGGCCAATCCCAATCACTTTTCCCGACCAATTCCGTAATTCTCGCTAAGCAGAACGAATGTCCGCCATCTCTCTTTTGCCGCTGCTTAATTCCAGGACGCGGAGAGTGCCGGGGTAGAATGTAGAAGGTGGGCTGTTCACCGCAGGCAACGAGCAGTAGCAGGAGCGCCGAGGGTTAGAGAGAAAGAGCCGGCCGGCATCGCGCTACGCGCAATCATCGCCCAGTCTTTTAATTTCCTATACTGCCGAGAAAGTATCCGTACGTGTGACCGGGGCTTCGCGCGTGTGCGCTGGATGAAGAGAAGATAGGACTGCGGAGAGAAAGGCGCTCTCGCTCGCTCGTCCGACCAAGGAAGAGGGTGAAAGCAGCAACGGCAGCAGCAGGGTGAGAGATGGAGTGAGATAACGATAGCGAGCTAGTAAGGTAAACTCAAGGGGAGTAAGAAGGAGAGAGGGCGGGAGCGAGAGGACGCGAGACATAAGAGGGTTGCTCCAGTTGGAGGGAGAAGGATAGAGAGAAAGTGGCGGCTCGTGCGCGAGGGTCGGCACGGGGTGGTAATTGGCTGTCATGGCTTCCCAGTCCTACCAACCAGCCAACAACCCCGAGAGATTGGTATCGCTTATAATTAACTTCTCCGTGCCACGAAGCCACCGTTTCCATCGGCCTCCACGGCCAAGAGAGCTCGACACAAAGGATCGGGTAGTCGCGTCGGTGAGACGGAGAAGAAGCGAGAGTATAAGGTGCGCGCTCCCGGCCAACTTTTGGTTGTACTTGCGATCGAAAGGCTTACCGGCGAAGCCGCCATGAAAAAACATAGCTTCGGGATTAGATCTGGTTACCGATCCTTACTTAGAATACTTGGAGCTTGCCAGGCCCTCTCGGCGCGCTTTTGACAGAGAGAAACTGGAGAAATAGAATTCCATGCGGCGCGTCGTCGGTGGTGGGCTGCCGCGCAGGGTGAGCCGGGGGTCTCGTTACTTCGTAATTTTCCTTGGCCGCTATAATAGGAGAAGCTTTTGTAGCGGGCCGCTAGACTAACGAACGAGATCATTAACTTTGAACGCGACAGCACGGCAAGTCCTTCGGCTGAGCGTGGGACACTTGCTCGGCGAGCGCTTTTAGGGTGGCCGGGTGCTGGTCGAGAAGGGGCGAAAGGGGAGGTGGGTGGGTTGGAGTGCCGGCTGGGTCGTACTCGAAGGAATCGCGTAAAGCGTACGCCAACCTTCGAGATGGATTTTGCGGGATGCAGACTAGCGATTTGCCTCCGGTGCGCCGGTGGAAAAGGCGCCGCGCCGCGCGCTCTGCTGCAAAGAAAAGCCTTTCTAGCACCGGGTGAAGAGTACACGCGAGACTAGGGTTGAGTAGGATAGAAAGAGCCTGCTATGCGAGTGTCGGAGAGAGAGAGTGGGAGAAAGAAAGCGAGCGAGAGAAAGGGTGAGAGGGAGTGCGGAAGAAAGTAAGGGATAGAGATTCACCGAAGTCTGAGTAAGTAACATCCATTTCTATCCCCCACCACCCAGCCGCTCTTTCTACTTTGGTTTACCTGATACTTTACGCGCTACTTCTGCCGACTTTTTATTTACAATTCCACCTCTTTCCACTTGGGTCTCTGCCGGAGTGCCGCATCCAGCGCCGCTCGCTCTCAGAGGAGTAACGTGACGAATTGTGAATCTGGAAATCTGCCGCGACGGAAACCGTGTCCGATGTAGAGAGCGAGAGTGGTGACGATAGTTCCGGTGGCGCGTGGTAGAATCCGTACAAGGTCGAGGATCTTAGTCATACAGGCTTCGAGTGTATGTTAAGCAGTTGTGCTAATCATTCGCATGATATCGAAGGACCTTGGAGGAGTAAAGTTCATTTAGGCCGAGGTCGAGTGACTCCTGGCAAGAATCGGGATGACGTAAGCGGAGGTCCAGAATATCCAACGTTTGCCCGCATCCGGTATCATAGTGCAGGGTCGCCGCGTATCAGTGGGAGTGCTCTGGTAACTAGTTTCTGAGCAGGTCACCCCAATTAACGTTTCCACGTACAACGCACTCGTCCCCGCGCTTTCACCCTCTCGTCCTCTATGAGGCTGCGGTGCGCTCGACCCGACCGCCGCGCCGCGCCGCGTCGTGCCGCGCTATTCGTACCCTCGGCAGCCCCGCGTGGCTTCCCCTGTTCCAGAGCAAGCTGCCAGGCCGGAGAGCGCGGCAAGTCTCGCAGAAACTTATAATTGCGAAAGGAGTTGGCAATTATAACTGCCTCCGGCCGCCGGAGACGTCTGCAAGTATCCAAAAACGTGTGCGTCTGTGCTAGGAGGGCCGGGCGACGCAGACACACGCGTCCCTAATGCTACCTACACCTATTACACGTGTCCTCTGGGTGCGCGGAAGACTCGCTCACGATTAAAAAGCTCCCTTCCAATAGTATCGCCGCTTTTAATTGAAGTGCCCTCTGGACACCATGTCTCTTCCTCCCGTTCGCATTCGCCCCTTACGCGCGGGCGCTCGGGAAATGCAGGGGTCGTGGTGATCCAACTATTTTTCAAAGCTGTCCGCAGCCCCGGCTCGAGTTAGCTATGGTAATCTCGGCAGAAGAAAATTTTCTTCAACGAAAGGATCTCTCGCTATCCTTCTCTCGCACTTCACTCGCGCTCTTGTAGTTGGCTTGTCTGTGTGTGTGTGTGTCTTGTGCGTGTGTAGGATGTTGTAGGGGGTGACGGGTGAGAGTGACTGGTGAGCGCGAGTGCGAGACGTCTGAGTGAGCGCCAGCAGGGAGGAGGGAGAGAAACCGGGCAAGGAGGGAACCAAGACTCCGGTCAATTAAGCGCAGGAAATTAGAGTTTTAATTACGCAGTCATTCAGAAAATTACATCGGGGCCGTGAAGAAGGCATCCGCAATCAGCAACGAGCGACGTGGCCCGCACCGCGCCCGTTCCTTCCGACGAACATCCGATGGTTTTATAAAAGGAGCGACCGCTCGTGCACACAGGCTCCAGCTGCTCTCATGTCACAGCCAGGCAGGCTCATCTCTGTCGATCGCGGATACACCGCTTTATTTAATCTCAAAGACCAGTAACCGATATTGTCAGGCGTGACGGGCACTCGGCCTTCAACCTTTCCGAATAAGTAGCAGCTTCGTTAACATACAGGACGTCACGGCGGAAATAGACGTATGAGAGCGTGGAGAATGTGGGTCGCGCGACTGAAGGCTAAAGGTAGCGTCAAATCTAATTACACCTAGCTGTGACGGACGTTTGAACGAGCCCAGGGTGTGGATTGCTCGGCGCTAATCCAAATCCAAGGGTCACTTCGCTTTCCAGTCGATAATGGTATATCCGAGAGACAGGGATAGAGCGAAGCCAAATACCAAAGGGAGAAGAAGCAATGCTAGAGAATTCCGGCTGATATCCAGCACGAACTGCTACGAATTGCTGGTCTTTGGGACGACTTCGTGGCGTATCCTCGTTCGACGTGTCCACCCGCCCGTTTGATATCAGGATTGCCGTCTCGCCCTTCCGGATCGACCCGAAAGCGTTTCAGACAGCCGGGGGCAAAAAGATCGAAAAGCTGACTGAAATTGATTCCACACTATTAGTCCGATCCATGCTAAATGGCCGCGGCAGTTGTACCATCTTTGGCGGAATTGCATCGATAGAAAGTCTCGGTTACAACGATACTTCGCCGGCACTCCAACGAAACGATAGCTCTCTCCTCTCTCGAAAATCGAGTCGTGCTCGCAACTCGTTGAAACGCTCGAGAGGGAAGATTTAGCGAGCGGCCACTCGAGGGTGCACCATGGCAGAATGCACCCGCAGGCCCGCGGCAATCCAGTCTCTGTCTGCGTGTGCATTTTGTAATTCGTTTCGAATGGATTTTAATGGAGGAAGGTCAAGTGAGGAGCACATAATCAGTGCAGATGCTCACTACGCGGTGAAAGAGCCCTCGCACCCAGAATTAATGGGGTTTTCGATGCCTGTCGATAGCAGAAGCACTGGTAATCGTAACAGAGTCTCCATGCCCGTTGTTTCTCGGGGAAAAAGGGTGGGTGGAATTGAGCTGTAAATAAATAGAAGTCCGGAGGTCTTCGCGTGATGGGACCGGGCGGGGCGGCGGCGGCGGCACGCTCCAGTCCAGAAGTAAATGGAATTTAAACAAGTTGGGTCAGGACGAGTGACGAGATAAAAAATAGTTGGACGCCGAAGCGGCGCAGGCGCACATGAGAGAGCGAGTAACGGGGAGTGTTAATTTTCGGAATGAAAACGAGACATCCATCTTTCGCGGAATACTTGGCACTCGACGCTTCAACGCTTGGCCCATTCTCTCGCTCAACGCATTAGAGTAATGAATTAATTTCCATCCGAGTCCTGTCTCCCCTGTCCCAACCTCCCTCTACATCTGAGCAAGCCGGCCTTTTACCACTCGTTTAGCCGGCAACGGCTCCAGTCTCTCGTTCTCGCTCGCTCTTTCCCTCCGCTTGCCGCTGGCGCTTTGCATTCTGGATTTAAAGTCTATCTTCTTAATTATAACGGAGTGACAATGCACTCCCTTCCACCGCGCTTTCATTCCTAATACTCCTGCTCTCAATGTTCAGGGAATGTCAATCTCATTTAGTGCGATTGGCAGTCCAAGCGATTTGCAGCACTCCGTCGATCTGCGCCCCCCCTAATTCATTATGAAATTAATACCCGATCCTAGGGGCTGCAATTTGTTCCCTCTGCTAACAATTGCCCTCGGAGTTTCCCTTCTATAAAATCCGTTGAGCGACGTCGAGATTTTCGCGCGGGTTATGCTTTCAGAAGATCTGGGGAGCATATTGTGTTGCTGAAATCTTCACTGGACCATAGTCTGCTTGGTCTCTGTCGTGGGTGGAAGGGCTGGGCTGGTAGGCTTTTTGTGTGCCTGTATCACCCTGTCCTTCCCCAATCCCTCGGTTGGCAGCTCTCCGGATCGGCAGCCAACCAGGCAGCTCCTTCTCCTTTGGCGATGCCTTCCGAGGCGCACGGGGTGCTCGCTCGTTAACGTATTCATGGGTTTATGGGACAATTAACCCTTTGAGGGACAGTATAATTACAGAAGCGATTAAACATCTTAACTTATGAACACCCTGGTCTCGGAAACTGGTCGAGGCGAGACATCGGGCGCGTGTGAGTATACGTGTATATTCGAAACGCAACGTGGCAGCTAGGCAGACCGTTACCAATTAACATACTAATGACACGAGCCGCTTTTCGAGAGCCACTGTTACCAGCTGGCTAGCAGAGCTTCCTAGCTCTACGTACCAGCGTAGTTAGCCACGCGTACGCGTCTACATAGATACATGCATGTAGAGCTGAGTTTGCTAGTGGCAGCTATGCAAATACAAGCGCATACCTACCACGCCTGCTGGGTTTACTTACAATTATTCGCGATTAGCGATGGTGAGATCAAGACGTTAGCACGGCGCGTTAATCATAGTAATTGAGCAGAGGCTTTGAACGCGACCAGTTGCTCGCATGATCTCTCTCTCTCTCTGTCTCTGTCCGAGATTGTCAGAAGGCCTGATCTAGCGTAGTTAGGCCAAAGGGGTTGGCTGGCTCGGCTCGTTTAAAAGAGGAATATCCATTTGCATAGTACTGTTTTGTTGATTCAGTGCGCGCTGCAAGAACTAGGTGGACCGAGAAAGAAAGGGAGAGAAAGCAGCCCGGTGGTCGGAGTTGTGAAATGATTATCGCACCTCTCGGTCCAGCTAGGGATTTTAATATTTTTCAAGCACGAGGCACGAGGAACTCGTTTCCTTGATTGGATTGAAACGTACCGTCCCGCGAAAGGTTCCCTAACGATTTTCCTAATTACGCCGTCCATTAATTTTAATTGACCCGGTTTTTCTCAAAGCGCGGCGATAATCAGTCTGAGCGTGATTCGATTAAGAATCTGTTAATCCGACGGGATTCGAAATATTCGGCGGCGCGCCGTGAAAGTCCAGAGATAAATACGGAAAGGGGGGTGTGAGTGAGAGGGAGATTGGGAGGGATATCAAAGTTCTAACGCGTTGGTGCGGCTGTTAACAATAGCACGTTGGATCGCGGCCACTCCGTCATTTTGTTTACCGCAAACGAGTTTGATTATCGCGTAATCTCAGTCGGCCCCGAAATGGTCAGGGCTGTAAAATCATGGAAAATCCACGGCAACAATACCGCGTGTACCGGTGTCATTGTGGAGGGCTCTATCGGATTGTGCAGTGGGTACACGCGCCAATGAGAATCACCGCGCGTGGGCGATCACGAGCCCCGCTGCACGCGTACCAACCCGATGCTTTTGATTTAATTAGCTAATTATAATGTTTATTTAATTAATATAATTGGAGCGACCGGGAGCGCGCGGGCGGTGGGCGTGCACAACGCTTGCACGCTGCGTGACGGCAACTCGCTCCGCGCGCGCTCTCTCTCTCTCTTTCTCTCTCTCCCTCTCCACCCCGCCGCCGGTTCCCTGCCGCTCTGCATTTAATGACATCCATTAATGAACATTTACATTAGCAGTAATTATCGCAGTCGCCGCGATAATGCGAGCCGATTGGGATATTTCAACTGCACCGCTGCGTCCGCAGGAAAACTGCTAATAGTGATTTTCAACCCGCCACTGGCTGCCGATACTCTCGCGACTTTTAATCTCCCTCTCCCACCCACCTTCCCTTTAAACCGAGGCTGCGCCTCCCCCCTCCGGCCCGCCTCCCTTTCAGCTCTGTGGTGCTGTCACCCCCCGGAGGATTCGCACCAGGAGAGTGCACCCATCAAGCGAGATCTGCCTGATTGCGTTGCGCCGGGGCTGGCGTTAGCAGGAATCAAAAGCGAATCCTCCAGGAGTGGCACGCTAATCAAGGAATAGCTGCGGACCTGTCTGGGTGCCGGGAGTACTCGCGACGCTCTCTCTCGCCAGGACAGCGGCGGGTGTACCTTAATCGCGTTAAACTGGCGCGACAGGATGACGCTAACCGGTCGAGCGATCTCGCGACGCCGGAATTTCCTGCGGCGCGCGCGCGGCCGCGCGGCCCTCCTATAAATTATCCGTGAATGGCCATCAATCGGTGGAAGCTGCGGTCGATGAGCGGCCTCTGCCAGCCTCCGCTCTCTCCTATCGCTATCACCGCTTATAGATAAAGATGACAGGCGCGCTAGACGCCAGCGTGGAAACGTGATCCCCGTTCCTGTCTGCTTAATGTTAAATCGTCGTGAGAGGTGACGTGCCTAGTGCTGCTGCTGGCTATGCTCGCTCTCGATTCTTGCTACCGATCCCCGCTAATTCGATGATATTCCTCTGGAAGATGAAGTGGCAATTGGTAGGATGCTGCTCTCTCGTTGCAATGTAATTGTCGATATCGGGTATGGATATCGCGGTGAGATATAATAAGGTTAAACCTGTTCGAATCGGCTTCATTGAATCACCCTTGGGCGATGGGGCCGACGCCACGCCGCGCCGCTAGGCCGAGTCGGTGGCGAGGGGTCGGTCGCGCGCGCTCTTATAGTCAGACAGGCAGGCAGGACCTATTCCACTTGCTCGCACGGGGAAGTGAGTGCGCGCGAGTGACGAGGGAAGTCAGGGAGTAGAGTCGAGCCCAGAGTGTTCGTGGTGCTCTCTCGGCGGCGGCTATAGTATACCGGTCAGACTTGGCGACGACGGCTTCCCGTGGTGCGAGAGTGCGCGGGGCCGCTGCTCCTCGTTCGTTCGCCCGCTCGTCGCCCGCCTGCCCGCCCGCTCCGCGCGCGCGGTGGTTCCGTGGCAGCGCGCACGTCGAGCGCGGCTCATTCCGAAGCGAGCTGCCGTTGCGGCAGGAGTCCTCGTCGCCGGCAGCAGCTGATCCTCCGCTCTCGGTGTGGGTGCGCGCGCGCGCGCTCGCTCGCTCGCTCACTCGCGACGTCCCCCGAGTGTGGTGTTTTCGCGCAGCCGGTGATAGCGCATCGCTGCTCTCGCTCCTCTCAACGTCGCGTTCGCCTCACACACAGATGCAGCGGCGGCGACGGCGGCATTCGCGTGTGTACGGACGGCCGACGTCTACCGCCACTTAACTCAAATTGAATCTCGCCCGGCTGAGAAACGGGCTCGGCTACATTTGATCGATCCGCCTCTCGTGGACAAGAGTGACTTCGAGTGCCGGGCATCCAGGACACCCGTTTCTTCAATTCTCTCTCTTTCGCACCGAAGCGAGCCGCGCTCCCAACTTTTTCACTCGGTCGCCTTGGAACGAGTCGCGTGTGTATTCCTTGATGTGTGTGTGTCGTCGCGGGGTCGTTTGACCAGCACACCCGCCGAATCCACTGCCGTACGAGCCGAGCGGAAGGCTGTCAAGGATTTTCCTGGTGAGAGCAGCTATTGCCGCACTGGTGAGTATTGTATCCACCCTGGCTGCTTTATTGTGCCGCGCTACTCCAGCACACGCGCGCTTTAAAGGGACTCGGTGGGAGATAAACGGATTAAATCGATTTGCGATGCGACCGACCGAGCCAATTGAAAGATCTTATTAGTGTGGCGCCGCGGATTATGCCCGATGTCACAGTCCCACTCGACGGTATTACTGTCGATTTTAATAATTGCTCGCAGCGATACTGCCGCCGTATTTTCATTAAAATGTTAACTACCTCCCAGCCGTTTATTACTCACCCTTAATTAGACAGCATATTGGCGCCGACAGTGATTATATCGGGATAACTGGACCCGGTTTACGAAGCTGCGCGAGCCCTCGTAAAAGAAAAAAACACTTTCGGTATAATTTAAACGCTCTCAGCTGACTTTCTACCGCCGGTTTGATGAAAGGTACCCGAGGAGCAGCACTTGTGACGCATTTCGCATTCCACTCGCTTACCTCTAATGTGTACATAAACTCTGAGTTCATGTAGCCTTTCCTTCTGCCAGAAAAGATTATACAGAGCAGAGAGAGAGAGATCTTCCATTTTTCCACTACAGAATATTGCAACTCGTGTCAGAACTGGATTTTGTCAAGAGACGCGGTCGACAAAATAAATTAGAACTCGTTGGCGTACCGCGCAGGCCACCATTCTATAGCACCGTGCTTTTGAATGGAAGCGCGTTATAAATCGGGCATTATCGGGCAATCGGTGTCACTCGGGAGGCAAATGATATTTACGACGGAGCATAGATATTCTGCCTTGAATAGCCCAACTCAGAATCGGAATTTGCGCGCATCTCATACAAGGGAAGGGATTCTCGGCGCGAGCAGAGAAGCAAGCTTCGCCGAGGATGTTTGTGCGAGTGGCGCGCGGCGTGCCCCCGTCGGCGCTCGCCGCCACCCCGAGCTTCGCCAAGGCATTAATTGGGTGGAGCCTTAATTGCCTCGGCGCGAGCGACGACCGTTACGATCGCCCAGAGTTAAAGTTAGGGCGAAGACGGTGTTGCAAGGTCGCATTAACGTTGCCCCGACCAATGCAGAGTTATACAGTAATTGGAGTTTGCCGCCGGCTCGATGGAAATAACGCTCGCTCGCTCGCTCGCTCGCCTGCCTGCCTGCCTGCTAGACGGGTGACTCCGGTTATTCAGCAAAAGCGCATAAATCCTCGCGGCGAAGAATCGACCCACCGACCACCACCCACTTCTTAATGGATTTTGCCTTTAATTCTCGGGCAATTTTAATGCCCCCTTTCACGAGGGCTTTATGATTTACCTGCTATTATCGGGAGGCACCGATATCTCGGGGGTGAAAGCGCGCGGGTTCCACTGTCACGCCGAGATCGTCCGGAGATTCTGTTCTGCTGCCCTTTCTTTCGGGGCGGCCGCCCTCCCCCCTCTCGCCACCTCTCGCCCCTTCGCGTCCCTCGTCATCTCTCACGGAGAGGCAGACGGAAGCGAACGCGACCAACCCCTAAATGAAATCCGGGAATTAAAGCCGTATATTAACCTCGCGGCATCCCCTAAATTAAAAAACAACATTTTTACGATGTCGAGAGGACGAGAAACGGAAGCGTCCGGATACCGGTGTCGCTCCCCGCAGCAGGCGAAATCGTCTGGTGCTCCCTCCCATCGTTTTCTGATGCTATCGCATCCTAATGCAAGCCGGGCCAGTAGTCTTGGTAGCAGTGGTAGTCTACCTATCTTCCTCCACCCCCGCAAACAGGGGCCGAGGGCTCGCCGTACTCGAACCGGCATTCTATTCTTCGTAAATTGCGTTTTTAAATTCGTTCTGCGTCGGACCACGTGGTCTGGCTCGCGCGAATTTCCGAAAGCCGCGTCGGCTCCAGCGTCAACCACCCTCCTAGGCCAGCATCGCCCCTCGGCGGGAAATTTACAGGAGCGTCGTGCAGCGGCTCCCAAAACGGCGATCAGTTAAATCCTGCGGTTGGAGGCCGCCATGCGAGAGCTTCCTTTTCCCCGCGCTGCCATTTCGAGCGCGGAGAATTGAGAGAAAAAGGCGGCATTGTAATTGGAAGTGGAGCAAGTTGTAATAGGTGTCGGTGGAGGGAGGGACGAGGGTGGAAAGGAAATAGAGGCACTCTCCGATTGACGGAGAAAGCGGCGGCAGCGGCAACGGCGGCGGCCCGGTCGCTTTACATACTTTGGAAATACGTCGGCGGAATCGGGTAAGGGTGTATAATGGAAGTTGAAATTGGTTGAGCCTGTCCCGGCCGAGAGCGAGCGAGAGGGCGAGCGAGAGGGAGAAGGACCAGGGGCGGCAGAGAGCGAGAGCTATATCCGTATATACGTGGTATCGAGGGGAACGCATTCCTTGCCGAAATTGCTTCGCACTCGATTCCACGGAAAACACGCGAGCCTCCTCCGGGCTTGAGGTTACGTTTTCGCGCGTCAAAAAATAAGCGGCCAGCCCGAAACAGCCGCTCTGTTCTCGCTCTGCTGGCGAGCACTATACACTCGCACGTGTACGCGCGCGTACGTACGTACATTCATCCGTACACACTCGAGTGGTTCACCCTTTGGCTCGGCCGGGCGCTCTCCAACAACCCTCTCCGTCTCGCACTCGTAAAGCGTTGATTAAAACCCGGCCGTGCAACGTGGACGGCACCGGGGCACGGTTGGCGCCCGCGGAGAACTAGCCAAGAGGAGGGAAGAAGGCCAGAAGGGACGGAGACAGCGAGAGAAGGCTGGCAGGCGGGCAGGCGGGCAGGCAGGCAGGGTGGGTTGAAAGGAAGCAAAAGGGTCCGCGATACGGAAAGAGGTGGTAGCACGGCAGGGAAGAGCTCAAGTATAAACGAGATGGAGGAAGAAAGGGCGAGAGAGGTCGAGGCTCACACCCTCTCTGCCCCGAGGAGAAAGAGAGAATCAGAGGATAAGGAGAGGTTGCGCCTGCCGTGGAAAGGATCGGGTGGGTGGATGGGTGGTTGGCGAGGTAGTTTCGGCTGTCTGCGTAGATATAGCAGGAGGGTGCGTGTATGCACTTGTAGGTGGGCGCAAGCGCATGCTGCAAACGAGGCCGTGTGTCCGACCACGAGGCGAGGGGACGAGTAGGGACGCGCGGGCGGGTGAGAAGAGCGAAAGGATTGAAGGGGGTTGAAGAAGGAGAAGAGAGACTACCACCTCGGAAGGTAGAAGGTAGAGGAGAAGAACGGCTGAAAGAGAGGGAGGGTGTGCTGCTGGGAGAAGGTGAGAGTGAGAAAGAGAGCGGGACCACCGGCAGGGTGGAAGGGTGCACGAAAGCCCCGCTGGCGCGGTGGAAGGGGAGGTCCAAGGCGTTGCTTGCTTAATTACTAAAAGCTAATCAATTCCGGAGGAAGTAAAGTTTAAATTGCAAACTAAAGTATAGCCGGCTCCCGGACGTAACCCTGCAAAGCGATATTACCGCTGGCTGCATTCTGCAATTAGCCCGTGGTAAATCATTGAAAGCAAATTATGGGTGGAACCCGCCGCCGCTGCCGCCGCCGCCGCCACCGCTCTCTTTCGCCGCGGCGAGGACGCTCTATCTATAAAAATGTTCGCGCCGCGCGCGCTCTTGCCGCCACCCAACGGGGGTTGGAATTCTGCCCAGTAATTCCCGGCTCGACTACTCTCACTCTCTCTTTCTCTCTCTCTCATCGTCTTTCTCCCTCGCGTTAGTTAATAAGGCCAATTAATCTCACTGCAATTTCGCCCACTTCCTTTTTGCTGCCGGCGAAAATATACTCCGCGCCCTGCGTGCCGGCCGAACGTCCGCTCAGACGTACTTACACAGCCCGAGACGTTGCTCGCGATAATGAAACGTATTAAGAGTCATTCCCACGAATTCGACGAAGCCAGTAGATCACGCTGGACAGGGGCGGACGCTCTGTAAGTTATTCGCGACTCCGGGAGCTTTGTACGAGAAATTGAACCGAGCTTACGAAAGCGGAGAGAGCGAGAGAGAGAGAGTAAGAGCAGAGAGGGACACGCTGGACGCGGTGGAGAATCGTGGTCTCCCAGAGTTGGAGCGAGCAGAAGGAAGGCACTGAAAACAAGCAATAAAATCAATATCGTTTCCGGCGATTCAATTCGCAAGACACATCGCACAATTTCACATACAATTTTACGGCAGAACGACCAGGGCTCCTATTTACTTCACGGCCGTTCTTCCCTCCACCCCTCGCCAACTCTCCGCGCGCACCCCACCGCCCGACCGCCCTCCCATTCACTGCGATACACTCCTTCGAATTTCTTTCCCTCGACTGCCTCCCACCCTCTCGCTTTCTTTTCCCCATCCCGCCCTATCCCTATCCCTATCCCTTCGCTCTCTATCTCGTTCTCCCTTGCGCTCGTTCTCGTTTTCTTCTCCTTTCCAGGCAGTCAGTCCCACCCGCGACAGTTTTACGTAAACGCATCCACGCCAATGATATCAGGGTTGATCGATGGTATAGGATCCTCCGGGATAATAGGTGCCGGGTTGCTATCGCTCGATAGGAAATAATAAAAATCGATCCAACGATTGGTGGCTTTCCGTGTCACCTGCTGTTAATTGAAGCCAGATTTGCCGAAGTTACGCGGGCGAGTGAGCGAGGACGCGGTGGCTGGAAGCCGGGTCGACTGGATATCCGTATTAAATCCGCTTGAAATTGGTGGCCACTATCGAATCATGCCGAGTGGCACGCGCGTCGCATCTCCGATTTTAATTTCCTATCATTTGAGCGGCCGAGTGCCGTAACACTCGATGCCGGCGCCGCCACTGCCGCCCGTCCATCGCAAATTACAATCGAATCACGCACAATATCCGGATTATGGGAGTAATTGTCGATGCCGTTTTGTAATTAATTCCACCATCGATTTCGAATTCATGTGTGTGTGCGCGCGCGCGCGCTTCTGCTTATCCGGCTGGCAGCAGCAGCCGAGGCTGCTTTCGTGGATGGTCAAACTTTTGAGCGGAGAGAGAGAGAGTCGACAACTGGGAATATAGGACCACTGGCAAATGATATCAGCAGGCTTCCATTACAACACCAGATACTTAAGTATTAGCCTCCTCTAATGTTTCATTTAATCAGCAAACGCATGACGTAGCTAGCCGCGCGCAGAGCTGCAGGCTACTCGGATAACGAGGCGGCGAATCGTGCCAAGTGGAATGATATCGACGTAAGGAAATATTTAAGCCGCGTCGTATAATGGGGCGGCTTAATTAGAACTCGAGTCGCGATAATTGCACCGCGGATGTATTTAGCTGCGTTCTTAATGGCCTGCTAATGAGTTCGTAACACGTGTTTATGGCTGCGTCCTCCGTCCCTCATCCCCACTCTGATCTGAATGGCAGTCGCTCTTTCAAGCCGCGAAAGCCACTTCCACGCCGGCTATCTTTCCCAGTTCTCTGTCGTCCACCGTCCACCATATGACCTCTCTCCTCCCACACTCACTCACACACACACACACACACACGCCTTCTCACTCGTTCGCACGGATTTCTTCTCGCCCCGATGGATAGCCTGTCCCGAAAGCACGAGCTACCGATTCATTTATCAATAGAGCTATTGGACTCGGCTGAAAGTGATGCTCGAACGGCGATACGAAGAAAAGCCGCGCGGTTATCGATACCGTATCGAGTTCTCAATTAATTACCTTTCCCATGGGAACACAGGCTACCTGTAAATTGCATTATCGCGTCTAGATACTCCTGTCACCAAGCAGATCGGATAATTCGCTTGGCTCGACAGGCCTTTTTGGCGCGACACAAACTTCGCATAACGGCTGCTCGCGTGAAGTCTCACTTACGACGGAATCCTAATCGGATTTCGAAGGAGCGCGCTTCCACGCTGGATGCGCGTTCGAGCTCGAAGGACCTTTTCAGCCGGTGAAGGAGACAGCTGGGCGCTACGTTCGCCGCCTTGGTAATTAATGCCTGAGTCCTGTTCTCGTTGCGTGCGTAGTCCGATGTCTCGGATTTCTGGCTGGTCTCTCCAAGAGAAGCTGCAGCCAGAGTGAGAAGATCCGACGATTATGCCGGCTTGACGATACGACCGTTGACCGCAATAATATCGCATTACCGAGATTAACGCGATCTCCAATAATAGATCGGCCAGCGGACAGGCTGGTCCGCTGACCTTGGCCGACAAGAGGACCCGCACTCCTGCTTGACCTAGGATTCTCTCATTATTCAATAATCATTAAGAACCGGACGCCTCCTAGCTCCTTCCTTTGCTTTATCTAGCTACGTCTGACTTCATTTCCTTTCATCAGCTACACGTGTCTAATTTAGCGCGGAATAACATTGATACCAGTCATTTATTCCCGGCCTTTCCACAAGAGAGAAAAGTGTTTATCGGAAGCCGAGAACTCACTCGATCTTCTCATTAGCGCTCGCATCAATCCGCAGCCTCTTTTAGCATCCGTGGGAGCGAGAGAATGCGCCGGCCTTCGAATACATTTATTTTTGACGCCTCTTACGGTCGCGTTAGTCCTCGAGGCCCCGGTAGGATTGGATTTTTAATCGGTGAGCAGTCGCCGGAAAATAGCCACTTCGTCCCGGCACGTCAGGAGTAGTCTCTATAGCCACTCCGAGAGAAGCTGTGTGCGACGCCGACGCTATGGTGCCGGCTGTCCTTTCCCTCGCCGCCAAACAATTGTCCCTTTACGCGTTTATTGGCCGTAATGACGGAAAAAATGAAATCGCCCCAAGTTCAGCGACACGGATCACGCAAATGTACTACTTCCTTTAGTTCCCGTTAAATACCTGTTTTGCTCTCGTAGCCGCTTCCCTCGCTTTTTCCACATTCTCCCTGTCTCACTTGCTCTCGCGCTCCAATCCCGTGAGCTCGCTCGTTTGCTCCATTTTCACGTGCTCCTTTCCGAGCGGCTTCATCCTGCATCTGCGTTCTCTTTCTCACGCGTCGCCGCGCGTTTCCCTCTCGATTTTTCACAGGCAGTCGCGTGTTCAAGTGAAATTTTTGCGGTAGGTGTGGCGCATTACCGGGGAAGAGGAGGATCGATGAGAGGAGGAGGAGGGCAGCCATCGTGCCCATCGACGTCGACGTCAACGGCCACGAATTCGGGGCTGACAATACTATCACCGCGGATGCCCGAAATCAAGTGTAAATAAATAGATTGCACCGTCGTCCCATTTGTTAGATTAGAATCAAATATAATTTTCTCGAGCGGACCCACCAAGCCCGCTTCAGGGAAGTGTATGATCCTGATCGCGCGCCCGCTCCTGTATCCATCTTACTTTGTAAATACCGGGGGGCCGGCTGTAATCTTTTAAAGACATTATTTACGGACGTCCCGGGGAATTTATCGTTCTTCTCGAGAAAAATAGGAAATGAAAGAGGACCGGTGAAACCGGCACTCCTGTGCTGCGCTGCCCCGCCGCCCCAGCCCCACCAACTGTGCGGCTGCGGCTTGAACAATTACAGCCAGGTACGCGCCACCGCCAGCAACTGGTAATTGGATTATTGCGCTAATCAATAAAATTATGGCTTTACTTCTGCGTTGACGTAGTAAACAAGAACAGCAGTTCCGGCAATTTGGTGCCGCGGTTGCCGACCACTTTTTCGCGTCGACAATCCGATCGACTTGATTTTCGCTGACTTTCCTTGATCGAACTCGAGGACAATCGGCTCTCAGCGAACGGCGTGAATACTGACACAACCTGACGCCAGCGTCAAGTGCGACTCGACCTTTCTTTTCCCTCCTTTTCGTGAAAGATAATACATTCTCGCTCTTGATATCGCCGGCAGAGGAGGGATAGATCGGGCGCGGAGGTGACTGGCAGGAAATGAAATTTAATTACCATTGCCACGTTATGCTTGGTTACAGTATATTGCCGCGCGACACGGTAATCCGAGTATTTTCATCAAAGTGATACGCTTTGCGGTGTGTGCGGCTCTCCTCGCCATTCAGCATTCTGCGCGTTTATATGAACACACATACTATACCTTCCCGGTGGCAGTGTGGTCTCGTCGCAAACGGTCCTTTATTTGTATGAAGCCGATCGAGCAGACACTTGACATTTTTGTTCCAACCGATATTCGATAAAGGGAAAGAAATAAACAGCAAGGGGAAGGCAGAACATGTCACCTTTTGCTAGCATCGCGTTACCATCATCGAATCTCTAGGTGTGCCGCTCGAGTAATTATTTCTACATGAATGACGATAATCGGGCTATTATTACATTTGTGGCATTACAGTAGAGAGCCTGGCATTACAGAGGCGCACATATTATTGCTATATTGCAGTATGAATATTAATTGGGGACTGTGAGGACGGGGTGTGTAGGTGTGCCGAGTTTACCGCTGGCTCGCAATTAAAGTAGACGCGTCGGTGCTCCGCGAATTGAAATTAAATGACGAGTGAGATCAGCTACTAATTACGTAATGTCATATCTCGACAAACGGAGCGGAGCGTCCTTTCGTTGGGTTCGGAGGGCCGGTGGAGAGCGGGCGGAGCGGAGCGGCCTCTCTCGCCTTTTCCTCTCGCTTTTATACCCGGCGACAGAGCGTGCGCTCCACATCCAAGTCGCGCGCTTCTACTTAAAACCGATTTTAGCCTTTTGAAAGTCCTCTCCATTAGTGGCGGGCTCCCCTATTAAGCGAGATTATCGATCTCCGTAAGTGCGGGCCGCTCGTAAGCGCCGGAGAATCCCCTCAGGAAAATAGGTCGTCGACGGTGAGCGTGTGTATGCCGGGAGAGCGCGTTGATTTTTGCCATGGCCTGCTGGTGTTGCCACGGCTGCCACTCCACCTGCTCTACGTTCAGTTGAGAGAGAAAGGGTGGGTGGGAAAATGGTGAGTGAGAGAGGCAGAGAGCGAGAGAGAGAGAGAGAGGCCGTCGATTTCTGGATAAATATTAAACGGCCAATTGGTGCTTTGCGCCGTGTACACTTGCTGTTATTATAATTATCGATTGGCCATCCGGCGAGAGACCGCTGGCAATAAGTTAATACCTGCGCAGTCCCGGCTGACTTCCAATGGCATTACGGCATATCGCTGATTGGCGGCCAAGCCACCCTTGGCCAGCGCGTACCGCTCGCTCTCACACTCTGTCTTTCTCTCTGTCGACTAAACAACGCTCGGCTGAAAACGCCGTTTTTACCAATTAACCCCTCATAAATTTAGCTGGCGGACGCCGGCCAATTATCTTGGAATTAACGCGCGCCGCGCTCGATCGCGGCAGGTCTAAGCGCGCGAGTCGTGTAATTACAGCCGGTACCCGCGCGTACTCTCCTCGAAATTTGACTCCGAATAATTGAGCTTCGACCTCCCCCGCCGCCCACCCTCGGCCCGCCACCTCTTTCTCTCTCGCTCTCTCTCTATCGTTGTTTCAATTAAAAAAGTCGAAAGCACGCGGCTCGTGATATTGGTACTCTGGAGGATTGGCCTACTTGAATATCAATCGGTGTGATTTGGTCATTCTGGAGATGTTGCTCGAATGAGAAAAGGGGCTGTCGATAAAAAGTGTAAGAGTGGTGAGAAGCGGGCAGTGGAATGCCGGTTGGGGCTGGCATGGTTCCACCGGTGGGTCGAGGAGCCCCGAAAGCAATTTTCGGGATTTCATTTGGAAAACATAACGTGCCTCGCGCGCCAGCGTGCGCCCGCGCGCCCACGCTCTTTATGGCTTCCATTAGGAAGCTGTCAGGCCTGGTGATCCCGCGAGCTGCATCCTTCTGTTCGGAGGATGTACACGCGCCATGCGATCCTCTTGCCGATCCACCAATCGCAAGGTGCCGCCGCCGCAGCCGCCGCCGCCGCCGCGCTACCTTTTGGGACCCGGGCTTATCGGATACGTGCCTGATCCACTGAGCATCCGACTGCTTTGCCCGTTTTATACTCGACGAATGGCATTCCTTTTAGGCTTGAAAGCTACGCTCCTCTCGAATTAGTCCTCCCTGCGCGGCCGATCCGCTCACTCGTCCTTCTCTTTGCATTCGTATTGGTTTGCTCGATAGTAGGGGATGCCACCAGCAGGAGGGGGTGGCTTGAATTCACAATCCTATCATATTAATGATCGCCGACCAAGCTTGGCCGAACAATGATTTTCAATTAACTTTAGCCGAAAGTGCGGGCGCACTGTGCTGCTCCCAATCTGCAGCTCGTCTCTGTGGCTGCGGAGCCCCATCGGTCCAAATGGATGCGGACATGCCCGCGAAATCTATCTGGCTTTCGGGGTGCGAGAGCACGATTTCCTGTATACTTTCAGTGTGTCCTTCGTGCGATGGCATGGCTTGTGCGAGTGCATGTATCGCGAGCAAATATTTCGAGCAACCGGCTGACGCCCGAAACTCTCTCCTGTCTCGATGCGCGCTAATCGGCTAAATCTACTCACTCCTCTCAAACATACTAGCACGCTCGCCAGTGAATTGATGCGTCCTATTAAAATTGTAAGCGTGCGACACGATGGACAAATTTGTGCTCGTTTTACCGGCAAAAATGCGCGTCAGAATGTCAGTCGATTGTTTGTTGGCAACTGGCTTTTTTTTCGTGCGCTTTTTCATAAATCCACTAGGACCGGCGATACGATCGAACGCCAGCCAGATTTCATGGAACGCGCGCGCGCGGGCGCGCTCACTCTCGAGGACTCCGGGAACTCTTCAATCTGGATTAGCGCTGAAAGAAGCAACATCCGAGAAGGGTAATAACTGAGGGGGCCCGGGATGGAAGCGTGACGGTTACTTTAGCCGCGATCCCTCGCCCCGAGAATCATAGTCGATACAAAGTTAATGACATCTCGATCCCGCGCCAGCCTGAAAGTTAATTCCTTTCGGGCATTAATACGGAAAGTGCATCCCCCGGTAATGAGATTGCTGTGCTCGGGCGTTTGCGAGGGGGATGATATAAGGGGTCGATTATAAAGCTCGTTCGTAATAACATATTGTTCACTCAGCCGTATACCTAGCGAGGGTTACCACGATACATCCAATACACTCGGCGAATAATGTAACGAAAGTGGCTGGCGCAGTATCGTACTCTCGCGCCAAGTGCTACCTTCTGCCTTTCTCCCACACTCTCGCTCTCGTGGCGGCCTTCTGAATAGCATCAATTCGAAAGGGGATGAGAGAAGCGAATGAAGAGGGCCAATGAACGCTTACGTTACCATAGAAAATCACGGCCAGTCAAGCTCTTACACGCCTCGACTCGATACGCGGAGGAAGAAAAGGCGCAAGTCATGTGCCTAATTCGTCAGGAGCGGCTTCTCGCTTCTTGCCCTCTCCAGCACGTTAATGCCCAGTTCTCTTTTCGGCCAGTTCTAGCAGCGGCGAGATCGGCCAAACAGTTTGTCGGCACAGGCCGCGCGCGGCTCGAGTTTCTTTTCATCCGGCGTTTTTGCGATATCGGAGTAGCGATCCATCGGTGCGGCGGCGGTGGAGGCGGCGGCGGCGTGGCGTGGCGTGGCGCGATCCATTCCTTCGGCCGCGAAAAAGAGTCGTGGCCGCTCGTTCGGAAAGACTGAGATAATTACTTTCGGTTCCCGAGCGCACGCTCCGGCGAGCGCGAGCGAAACAAGCGTACCTTGCGGTCGTGAATTTAATTAAATATTTTCATGGAGCCGAATGTTCGTCCGTCGCCGACGCCGACGCCGACGCCGACGCCGACGCCACCACTGGCGAGCGCGCGATCATCTTGCCTCTTCTTTTTTTCCCCCGTAGACACGGGGCAATTTACTTTTTTAATCTCTGTAATGAATTAAACGCGCTCACCCCTCCACCTCCTCCCCTCCTCCTCGTTGCTCGATGGTATTACCAGAGCGCGCGCGCCCGCGCACGCACACTCTCTCCCACCCGCGCCTGTCTGCCACTTCCTCCCCAGCTTCGCTCTCTTTTGCTTTGTTGATGTGTTTTTTTATCTCAATATTCCTTCATTGTTCGGACGGCGCGCGCGTCGTGCCACCGCTCCCGGTGGCTCCCGCTCGTCGAGCACTCCCGTCCCCGCCGTTCACACGACCAACGGCGGCCAAAGCACTCGGTGTTTTGCCCGCGCGAGTACGCCAGCAAGCGGATAAATTACTAAACGATCCGAGTCCGCTTTAGCCGGGGCGTAGCCCGGAAATGCCACTCTCGTCGTATTATTCTCCACTTCGCAGTATCGCGATTCATATCCTCCAAATTGAATTCCTACGCTGTGAGAGGGCGCGCGTGCGCGCGCGCAAAGAGTACCGCGATCGGACTGCTATCTAGTGCGGTGGGCATCTGGTGTATCGAAGGCGCGAGAGAGAGAGAGTATACGATACATTAGTCATATTTTCGAGTGGTCCGAGTAAAGGTCGGTGTCGGATCGAATGCTTTAGCTAATCAGTTTGGCTTCACCCTAAGGCTTCGAGCGCATCGACGCCGGCCTCGGCGTCGGCGTCGGCGTCGGCGTCCGCAGCCGTGGCATGTGGCCATACACGCGTGGGGTTGTTCCAATGCTTTCCGCGTTGCGGCTGGCCCGCAGCTCACCGCACAGGACCACCGAGCCAATTACATTACTTAAACTAATGTTATCTACTCGCTGCTACCACTGCCGCTCTGCTGCGATGGGGGAATTGTTTTTAGCTCGCTTGCCGCTTGCTTACCGAGCGGCCCGCATCCGGCTTTAACCAGGTCTCTCTTCATTTTGCAAGCTTGTTTTATACCGTGAAATCGATTTCAGTCTATTTTAAAAGCCCCTCGCCTCACATACTTGGCGCGTCGTCCTCCTCCTCGTCGTTCCACTCTAGGACCCAGCTTGTCCGAGTACGACTGCTGTATTTCACTTAGACCATTTATAATTACCGGATATGTATCTGTTCATTCGTTACTTAGTGGGAAGTTTTCAATTTCGGGAATAGGATTCCTGATATCTGTCGGGATGCGATATCGAGACATCCATCAATTTCTTAGTCGAACTGGCGTAGTGGGCCGCGGTGGGGAGGCAAGGACAAGCGGGAGACTTTGCGTCACGGCGTCGCGACGGGAAAATCGAAAGGCCGAAGTGGAAACTGAACCCAAAACAGCAATAGGGAGGGCGGCAGTGTAGGCGAGGAGCGGGGCGAGCGGGGCGGCGAAGGGAAGGGACATCGTGATGCGTGTATCCTTCTCCTTTCCTCGGAATCTAATTTCGTCGAATGTCATCCTCGAGAGCTCGAAAGAGTGAGCGAGCGAGCGAGAGAAGGAGGAGCGGACGAGTGAAGGAGGATGAGAAGGAGAGTGCAGCGATCTGCATTCGAGGTTGAATCGCTCGATAGCAATTTCCAGGTAAGGGGTAGAGGGTGCGGGGGGGTGGTGGCTGTCGCGCGAGCGAGGGAGACACTAGAGCGATAGAAAGGGGACTGCAGAGAAGTCGGGGGGGTGGCCGACGTAAGAGGGGCTGAATCCTGCTGGAGGATACGCTGTCCGTTCCCGGGGAAGTCTCGTCGAAGTATCGAAACCTGTATCATGGCGGCTATAATACATTTTTTATCTGATCGAGGGGATCTTCTTTATGGAGGGTGCTCCGTGCATGCTCCTCTCTCCTTCCCACCACTCTCGCCTTTTCTCTCTTTCCCATACTAGCCGCGCATATTTACACGCACACTACCATTTACCGTACATCCACCCCTGAACATTTGAATCCTCACGGAGTTTCTGCTTTTCTCTCTGCACGACTTGCCGTCGCCGTGTAGGACTTTCCTCATTCATTCATCACTGGTCATGACACCCGGCTGTAACGAGTTTCGAAAGGCAGCGACAGGTGATTATCGGCAGCTAATTCGCAAATCCATAAGACGATGGGCAGGCGCGATCGGAGCGGAGCAAAAGGTAAAGGGATTCACGTGAACTTGAGGGAGGGTGGGGGCGGCGGCGTTCGGGGGTGGTAGGTGGTAGGTGGCGGAATAGATCGGAGGTGCGCGGTGTTACGAGACGGATGGTGGGTCGGCGGGGCGAGCGTAGGGGGCGGCGGAGGGCTCCCTATCATGCGGGGCGACGGGAGGCAGGACGGTATAGGGGATTGAAAAGCAATTTCCCCGCGAGGGACGCGTGGTGTGTGGTCCGAGCTTTATATTAATGATCCAGATATATTATCGGACGTGACCGAAATTGCTGTCAAAAAACTCGGATATTGGATCGAGAGAAGATTGCGAGACGCTCGCTCTCTTCTCAAGCAGTTATACGTACACGCCTATGCCGATCGGTCACTGCAGAAAGTCCTCTTGCAAGATAAGCCCCTTTTTGCCCGTCGTTCTTTCGATCTTTCCTCTCTCGACTCCTACCTCCCAAAGTACCATCGGCATTCTCACCTGACAAACGTCCAACCTCGCAATACTTGGATCCAAATAATTGTAGATCGATTCGATAGCTGACTCACTGTTTCCCACGCTTGAGTCGTTGGAGTGGATCGAACGTTTATGCAAAGTTACATTAAGCGCGCCACATGAATGGTGTATTTGCTCGCTCAGTGGGATATTTGAGGGGGGGCCGGCATGCACCTTGCGCTCAGAAAGTGTGTTCCGTGCGAGTGGGAAAGTAATCGCTGGCTTTAATGGGCCACGCGATCGCGAATCGCGTTATCTTCCGCTGGAATATTTATAAGGCAGCAATATCTGGGCAGAAGTCGAGTCGATTACGGGTGAGTGCACGTGTTGCTCGAGTTTCGGCGAGGGACGCCCTTATGCGGGTGGGTGCACTCTACGACGTAGAATGCCTGTCCTTTACGTGCTCTATGCAGGCTTTCTGATAAGCGATTAAGCGCCGTCCAGTTACACCGGTTCCCAAACGATAATATACGCTAATGCACTCGTTCCCGTGCCTCATTAAAACCCTTCGAGTGTCTTTATCGTAGGGCAACACATCTCTCCTCGCGTCACATGCATGCTTAAGCGAACGAGTTCGATCCTTTGCTGCGCGGATAATCGGCAATTTCCGATGGCGAGCGTGTGTGTCAAGGATGCTTCTTACCTTGGACGGGAATCGCGTTTGTGTCGCGAGGATGTATAAGGCGGAAGAGATTAAATTGTAATGATAGCCGGCGCATCCGGCAGCTCCGACGTATCACCGGTGCACTCAGGGAACTCTAGCGGTCGAACGAAATGTCAGGCAGCTGCTCAATACAGAAGCATTCCAGTAGCAAAGCGCGCCAGAGACAAAGCCGTCTCGAAGGAGATTTCGTAGCTGCAAGTGTTAAAATACTTTTGCCTTTCACTAGGATCGACACTCTTTTGCAAACTGGTTTGCTTTGGGGTGGTCAGCTAAGAGGAAACAGGTCGAATAGGGGATCGCGATACCTCCGGTGATTCCTGTGTGGCCAGTAGGCGTACACCCCAATTTCCATATATATATATACCAGAGCTGTTGGCATTCGGCAGTGAGTCGCACACCGGATCGAATTAAGCTCGCCTCAACAATAGCCCTTACACTTATTTACATTCTTTCTGATTTTCTCGAGGACGTGTTCCCTTGGTAGGTTTGTTTCGCCGGCTGTCGTCGAGAGCGGTCAACCGGTCGCCACGCTCTTAATCCAAGTCTGGCCGAGTGTTTATTCTATGACTTTAGCCGGCTGCTCGCTCGGCCCGAAGCGTCGTTAACATAACGGCCGGCAGTCGGGTCAAAAGGTGAGGACGAGGAAAGTCCACGACTTATAAATTAGCCCGAAAATGCGGGGCGCAGGCTGCTGCCTACCCGCCAGCCGACTCGATGTCTATTTGCATGTGCAAGTGGCAACGTTTGATTGCCCGTGACGTCGATGCTTTAAAGTGGCTTGCCAGCCCCTTGATTGGATTCTATCCCGGACACAATGAACTGTATATCGCACGGTCGAACTTGATCGGGGCTGACCGGGGCGAGGAAAGGAGGCCGCAGCGAACGGTAGAAAGAGGGAGGGGGGATCGGCCACCAAGTGGACAGGACACACAATATTATAAAGCCCCGGCCAAAGAGCTCGAGCTACTGAACTCCGGCAACTAAATAAATTTCCAACCCTCGGCCCTTCTTTACCCCTCCATCGAATTACCATGCCACCGCACTTTTCATTCGATTATTTATTTCCATCTCGTTATTATGGCCTGCTGGCCTTGCACTCCCTGAATCGGGAACAATGTGACAGGAAGACGAGCGAAAGAGGAAGGCAGAGAGAGAGAGAGAGAGAGAAGAGAGAGACACTGGCGGATAGAGAAAGTGAAAGCGAGGCCGGCGGGGATGCAATTTTCGATGCCTGGTCATATTGGCCGCACGCTCCTACCTCACCCTTACTGTATTGTAGCCTTGTGCCGATCGACGCTCGACCTAGCACGCCCTCATTAGTAGGCCAGCGATGTTCGATCACCGATTTCCAATGGCGTCTGCTTTGATTCTATCCGGCTAGCACGCCAATACATAGAGACAGCGACTGGTGAGAGAACGAGTGCGATCGGTGTGAAGTAAGCTCGCAGAGGATACCAGAGGAGAGCCAGTTCGACGACACGTTATTGGCGGCAGAGCTCGTCTCGCTCTCGGGGGAATCGCTCAGTCTGGTATCAGGTTAGCTGGCGAGGGTCGCCACTCCGCTTGCAGTATGCTGCTGATGCCGGGGGCATCCTCCTCGAGAAGCTAGTAGTACCGAGCAGCATCCATGGACCAGATGGAATAGAGTGGGTGCGAGTGAGTAGCAAGAATCGCGGTACCGGCAATCCGGAAAGAAGCGTGCGGCAACGCCAGGATACAGGTTGAAGGAGTCGAATGCCAGAGGGGAATGCTGGATGGCGGTGGCCCGTTACCGGAAATGGCAATGGGAAGATGAGAGAAACGGTAGGAAGCGCAGCGGCGAGAGAACGCGAGGACAGCAAGTGGAAAGTGGGAAAGAGGAGGTGGTGGAGGAAGCGGGCTTGGAAGAACAGAGAAGAGAGAAGGAAGGTGAGCGAGCAAGCAAGCAAGGAAGGAAGCAAGCGAGCGAGAGACTCGAGGGGCTCGGGGATCAGTAGGTTCGTCGAGGGTTGTGGGCCGGGGTGACTGTACTTAGTTAGCGGACAATGCGGCCCCTAATGAACAGTCAGGGGCGCTCGCTAGAGCAGGCACTGGAGCACGGCATCTAGTCTGAGACAGACAGATTACGTTGCGTGGCGTTATACCACGTTATCCTGCCTCGGCTGTTGCATTCGTGGTTCGCATTGCGTGGCAATTTCCCTCACACCCGACTGTTCCGTCCTTTACGATTCGAGCACTACGTCGCAAAGCACGACTCGCCTTGCACGACACACAACTTGCACGACCTGCAAAACTTAACCGATCGATTTCCTTCCTTTCATCGATGTAGATACGTGGTCGATGAAATACGTTTCGACCGCAGCCACTCAGGATTCATAGTTCTGATTTTTCAGACCAGCTACAAGAGCACTCCCGTCGAGTTGCACAGTTTCCGGCTAATTACCGGGGATCGGGATTAACACTGAGAAATAGGTTCACAGCCGGGCTTAATTAAGCCGCAAATTAGTAATAATTATCGCCGTGTAAACTTTCGCTAATGCTATTCAAAGTTCATATTGACGAAATTAACTGGCCGCCCGGGAGATAACGAGCGAGGTAGCCGTCGCAGTTGGAGAAACAGTTGGGGAAACTTGCCGGCCAAACTCTATGCGCCGCCGTTGGCCCTTCACGCGGAAAGAATGCAACGGCTCGTTCTATTCTTTATCGAGTATCGAGCAAGCAAGCAAGCGACATGCGTCCGCTTTGAAATTATCAAGCTGCCGCTTCGAGCACATACTGAAGGCTGGCGGGGCAGGCCTGCCTGCAATGCACTTGGCTGACGTTGCAACTGAAAGACGTGATACTTGGACGCGAAGCCTGTTAGACGAGTCGGTTGCGCGCTGGGACTTAATTAACGCCGGACAAAGCCAAGAAGAAGCGACCAGCCGGGCGGCGATCGCTCGGAAAAGTGAAGCGCTGCGAAAGATTCGAATAACAGACTTGCGTGTCGCTGCTGAGGACACGCTGTCGCCAGTTGGCCGGACAAGTATGCGGCTATTTCTCCGTCGCGTCGGCTAGGAAGAGTGAAAAGCGATCGGGCTGAGAGTCACTGGCTGCCGCGGCGGTTGTAATTGGATTCAATTGTCCCGCGTTAAATCAGTGACTGCACTCTCCTGCCAGTTCTCCATTCTACGTCTATCCATCCGCTACTCCTACGACACAGCTCATTGAAATGACTCGACTACACCGAGCACACCACACCGCTCGGAAAAGTCACCAGCACTTCTTGATACTCGCACGAGCTTGAAAGCCCCGGCCGCCGGAAGTTCCGGGCGCACGAGAAAAACAGCAATTCTTCGCGTAAGCCCTTTGTCGCGCTCCAATTTACGGCGAAGCCGAACTTTATTTAACCGAGCAACTACGTTGTGCGGTGGTCGCTCTTCTCTGACAGAGAGACAGAGAGACAGTGAGACAGCGAGAGAGAGAGAGGGGGGAGAGAGCCAGTTCGCCGAGTTCGGGGAGTTGGCCGCGCGACCTGCTGTCTCATTATCGATTTCGCTCGATATGGATGCCACCGGTAATTGGATCCCCCGATATGAAGTAAACCGCGAAAGCGGATCGCGCACGCTCTTCTTCTCCGGCTGGTCGCTCTCCTACCGCTGCTCCTGCTGCGGAAGTAACGCTGCCAACCCACCACTAAAGACGTCGATAACTAACCGTTGCATGCGAGAAGCAGCATTTACCGGGCCTTCACAATCGCGCATCCGACAAACGTTATCCCTACCGCGCCACCTTTTATTTTCCAAGCTCGAGCTTCATTTTATTGATCCCGGTTGATCTGGATGGGATCCAGCATCCCACTCGTCGGATTTCGATCCACATGAAAGTTGGGTCAGATTGTTCATTAGACCTGACGAATTTCCCTTTTCCTTCCTCTCGTTTCTGTCAGGCGTACGTGTATATTTGCGATACACCGAGCGGTAATTTTACTAATGGCATTGCCGCATTCTTTGTGTACAGCTTCACTCGTGTATCTTCCATCGCGCCGTCATACCATCCACTCTTCAGCCCGGTTGCTTTTCAAGCTTACCACTGACAGTCGCACGATTCCCTGTCTTTTTTTCCCCCCCCAGTCTTGTTGCTTTCTTTCCTTCCCTCGTGCAAGTTTTGCGGTATTTCCACAGCTTGTTCCCCGCTACTTGTGATGCACGGGTAATGCACTTGAGCCTAATCGTCACGGCAGGCTTACAGAAAGTGGCGTGATAGCGGGGGATTTTTATAGGTTCCTATTGATCGAGCACGCACGTGATTCCGGCAGACAGTAGATTGATCGTGTGCATTGGCGAATTTGAAAGGCAAATGATCCGAGAGAGGAGGCACCGGTGATCGCGGCGCACCGCATTACGGGAGGGGTTGCGGCTAGAAAAATCAGCCTCATTGGTTTCGAACGGTATGCCGGGGTTATCTCTTTTCGTTTCGCAGGCGTGATTATCGGTACACGGTATCTCGGCCGAGTCCCCGCGTTCGCCGTAATCCATCTTGGCGTCTTTAGCTATTAATGTCCTCGATATAATCTCGATGCTAGACGTATATTAATCGTGCACGCGGGTTAAATCGGCTGGCAGAGAGAGAGAGCGAGTGAGCGAGCGAGAGGGTGGCAGCGGAAGGCGAAGTGAGAAGTCGATCGATGCTCGGCATAGGCTTCGAATATGCCGTTCCATTCGAGCTTCCCGAGCGGAATTAATAAGAGTAAATTAATAATGAAATGGGCCTCCCTTCATACTCTCTCCCCTCCCTCTCTCTCTCTCTCTCTCTCCTTCTCACCGGCTGGGTGCGCCGTCTCTATCTCCTCATGTTTCCCGGTTTAATCTCTTTACGCACAGCCACTCCGGACTCCTCGCGCGTACAAAAGCGAAAGACTTTTCAGCGCGCGAGCCTCGGCAACTTTAATGAAAATAGTTCTTACGTTTTTACCTGGGCGCGCGCGCGCGCGAGCGAGCGAGCGAGCGAGCGAGCGCCACTCTCGAGGGGGGCTTACGCGGCCCCTTAACGAAGATTCTAATTAAGCGCGCCTCCCACCTTCGCGACTCCGAGCGAGCCCATTACCTCTCCTCTTCTCGCAGCAAGACCACTTCGAGAGTCAGGGAGAGAGGGAGAGGGCAGCAGTGTGCGAGATAAACCCTGCTCCTTCCTATCACAGCTTCCCGCATCGATGCACCGACATCGAAGCAACGACGGAACGTAGACAGGGAACGAGAGAGCGACTCGAATTTTCCTTCCAATGTGTACTAATGTACTCTCTATCCCTCTCTCCCTCTTTCTCCCTCCCTCCCTCCCTTCTTTTCCAGTCTTTGGCGAAGCAGGTACGAGTCTTTCTCGCTTGAACGCCATCAACATTGAAGCCACGATGTGCAAACACGTTCGGCGGCGATCTATTTTATTTTTGCCTGCGCACTCTTCTCGATAGCGAGTTACTATAATGAGACGACGTTAACCGGTACCTCTTTGATCGCCCGGAGCGATTAGATGCCGATGGACTGATTTTCCTTCGCGGAAAACGCTTCGCGGAAAAGTGGCCGGATCGCAGCTGGTAATGAGCCGTTCCTTTTTGTTCCCTCCTCCTACCGGCGAAGTGCGCCCTCTCCTCTCGCGTCCCTCTTACTCCCCCTCGCGGCAGCACGTTTCTCTCTTATATGGCTGGCGTAATTGAAGGCCGATTCTAACGAGGTAAGTCGCACGAGCGCGAGCGCGTCTTCGTGTAAGAGTTCGCTGTCCTCCCTGAAAAGAGGAGCGTAACGAAGAGAGAGAGCAGTATCGGCCGATTAATAAATCGGGCAATTAGAAGGCACATCTCGAGCGTTAAGAATACGAGCGACGCGCGTTCCAGCTGGCGTGTATCATGCGCGCACACAAGACTCTCGTCTCTGTAATTGGACGAGCAACGAGAACAGATAGGCCGTCGATTGATAGACAGATTCGACGAGACGACTGCTCTCGAGGTCGACTCGAAGCGCTACCCTCTTGGCCGGGCGAGAAAGCGGAAAGTTCGAGACGAGCTTCTCTCGAAAGGGTGTGAATTTTTGAGAGCGGGTTGAGATAAAGTCACCTCGACCAATCGGTGTGCCGATCCTCGCGAGCATCAACGTGTTACGATTATTTCGTGCTATCTGGCGTGGATCAAGGGTTCGTGTGAAAATCGTCTCCTCCTCCCCATCTGTGAATGGTGGCGGGAGCCCTTGGAAGCGCGTGCTCAGGTCCGACTGTCCACTTAGTTTCGTTTTAATTATGGGGAGGGCCGAGTAATCGCCCGACCAAAGTGGAATTAATGCGGCGCCCTGCGCCTGCCTCTCCCGACCCCATTTCCAGGGGTGGCAGTCTGCGCTTGCTTTCACCTTTTTTTCCTTTCGGCCCGGCTTTTTTCACGTGGGTGTAGCACACCACCGCCTCGCGGAAACATACGGGCGAGGGTGAGGATGAGGAGGAGGCGGGCGGGCGGTGCGGGGGGCGGCGGCGGCGGATCAGGGCGCATGCCGGCAGTGGTGCCATGGAATCTCCATAATTCTGGCTTACAGAAAATGACAGCTTTTAGCGTTGATGCACAGTTTATACCGGGCGTATTATTTTAAGTGGCGCTGTCTGTATAATTCAAGACGCGGGGTGTGCGCAGACAGAGCGGGAACGCGCGCGCGAGGAAGACTCGCCCGGCAGGCGGGCGGGCGGCCGCGCTACAAAGAGAGACGGGAGGACAAAGTTTGAGAGTGGAAGTGCGCGGAAGGAAAGAGAAAGAGGGGCCCCGGCTTCAACGAGCGAGCGAGCGAGTGAGAGCTTGCGGGGAGAGCTTGGAAGGTCGGCGCGGTAATGGCATCGTCGTGTCGCCAGCTTAAAGCTTCAGTGATTCTCAATCAAGCAAATCCAACCCTGTCCACTGTGTGCTCCTATTGGAGCGGCTCGCTCCGTGTCAGCTCACTGCTATTCCTCCGCAGGATGAACACGCCGCTGGAACTATGCTCGCGAGACGTAAATTACTAAGGTGAATGGTCCAATTTTGTACTCCACTCAAGATTCCACGACAGTTCTATTTGAAAAGGGGTCAGATGCGCATCATGGATTCTTAATAGGCTAACTGAAAGGGGGGACAAATAAAATTTGGGGGGCTCGCAACTAGGATGGAAAGGGTTGGGGAGAAAGGCAAGGGGCGGATGGTCAGTAAAGAGAGGAAGACGAACGGTTGCAGAGCGGTGCCTGCTGCGGTTTCCTCTAATCTTCGCGTCGGCTATGCCCCACGGCAAATTAATACGGCAGAGCCGAAGAAAAGATAAACATTCCTGCGAGCGCCGCCGCAGCATGCAGATGCGGCCGAACCTCTGGGACAGAGCAGCATGTGCTTTGCCTGCAAGATGTTTTGACCGGCGGCATCTCCCTCGTCACGGGTGTCGTTTCTAATTGCTCGCTTATCCCTTCGCATCTTCCTTCTGCTCTCCCGCAGTCACATGTGCGCCTTCCTCCCCACGCACGCTGCCACCGGCGCGGCGGCGCGGCGCTGCGCATCGTCGCCGGGGGAATAAATGAACCTGTTGTCGAGCCACGAATTTTCGGCCTGCGCCAGACTTACGCAATCAAGCCTTTTTTCAGTCTGCCGCTAATGCCGATACGATCATCCTACTAACGGGAATGATGTTAATCGAATCGCCATTAGAGACGGCTCGGCATGGCAGTGCGCCGGTTAAAAATCCATCGGCGTCGGGCAATAGGCGAATTTAACGATATAAGTAAGTCTCGGCAAATTTAAGGGGTCGGTCGGTGTGCTAGTACGTCGTAATCTGTGAGAGCACCGAGATCGGGCTATGGAATCGGTCGGGCGCGCGAGCGAGGGGCGGGAAAAGGAAGAGGGGGTGATATAGGCGATCGAAAGCGAGAGCGAGAACTGTAATACCAGGGGTGTAAGGGAGCAGTGTAAGAGGGAAGGAGCAAGGGAGGAAGTGCAAGGGAGAGAGAGTGAACGCGCGAGGGCCGATAGACGTAGGCGCCGGCCAAGTTGCGCCGCTGATTGCACCACAAAGGGTGCAATTATGCGGCCCTCCAGCAATCACCGCGCATTCTGCCCGCCATTTGACCCCTCAAACCCCCTCGAGCGCCAACCGACCCCCGCGCGCCCCACCGTCGCCCCACCGTCGTCGCCCCGCCGGCGCCCCCCTCCTGGCCCCTGAAATCCCAGCTCGCTCAGCGGAGTCACCTACCCAGCTCGGTGTGTGTATGGGCTTGCAGTGCCATGCTCGCCAGACGTATCACCGCTCGGGCCATCGTCACTTTTTATTTAAATGCACCCCCTCGGCAAGTCGACACCCTGAATGGCCCGCGGTGTCAATGCAATTTAACCTGCCGCCGCGAGAAAAAATCTCTTAATGAACGATTGTCGGCTACTGGGAGATTCCGATGGAAGTGTGCTCCGGAAAATTGGGGGCCTTTCTGCCCTCGCTCCTTTCCGCCTGCCTTCATTCTCCTCGACCCTTCGCACTGCTTTCTCCCATTCGCCGGCAGAGATTCCTCTGTCCTCGCCGTATTCTCGACACACAAATTCGTCGGCTGATCAAACGTTTATTTTCCGTTTTCGACCGTGTAATCGGAGTACGTCAGGATTTTTGATGAAGCAATCGACCCCCTGCTTTGCGCGTCCTTTGCCGCTTGATTGTTTAATTGACATTATGGTAGCGAGTCGCGTGTGATTGAGAGTAACTCGATTCTCGAGGGTGTCCCCCATCGGTTCGTTAGATTGTCGCCGGTAGATTTATGTGTGAAGCGGAGAATGAGTGCGATAGAGGAACGATTACGTAGAAAGGGCAGGGGAAGATGGAGAAAATGAAAGGGGCGACGCGCGAGATGGAAAAAACGGCGGGGCGAGCGGGGGGGAGGGAGCGAGAGATGCGGCGCGGAAGAAACGTTCCAGATGTGTTCCCAGCTTCTGAACAAGTTAAGAGTCAAGTTGCCAGGCCTCCTCCCTAGCCCCACCGGCTTCCAGACAGGAAGTGCCGCATTAAAGCCGCTAATCTACGTGTTTTCATAGCCCTCCGTGTCGTTCCTTACTTTATGTTACTCTTTCTTCTGTCCCGGTGGCTTTCTTATGTGAAGTGTACGTCCGTTCGTCAAATGAATCATCGTGCAAGAGAGATCGACTTAAGCTTGTACCAATCACTTATCTACTTAAGTGAGGACGACACCCCGTTTGAATGAAGGAAGCACGTGGACTCGCTCAGACATTCTGCCGGGGGGATCGTTCTCCGTTAAACCGGATTTAGCGGCACGTTTTTCGAAGCACGTTTCTCGATTCGTTAAGCTTACCCGCCGCGCCTCCAAGCCGCAGATCGTACTTTCGGTCGTGTTTGCTATGGCTCTGTTTGTCGACACTTTGAGGATGTTTTCGAATGTACACGTAGGGAGGCGGTGCCTGGGACAGCAAACTAAATTTTGAAAATGCATCCGAGTGTCCTGGACGAGAATCTCTCCCAACGGCCCGTTTCCGTAATCCGAGGACATTAATTTGTTGGCAGGACGGACTTAAGAGTGTCGGGCCGACCGTTGCCCCAAGGGATTTCTTGTATTTTCTCAGGTTTATGTTATCTACGAGGAATCCCGGAGGCGGACTCTCCGGCGTCCTGACAAAATTTCACAGTCCCATACGTTCTCGATCTTTGTATGGGAACGTAAGTATGTTTCCACACGCTCGCCTCCTATCGTCCTACATTCTAGTGCGTACTATTTCAATAATTGAAGGTGGTTCTGCCGGGAGAAAGATAAACGGGCGCGTTAAGGCGGGACACTTATCATCTTGAAGATTACACTATTTTCTCAAAGTCCTCCGAGGAGGTAATCGCGAAATCAGTTTAACTGCATTTCTGACTCTCGTATTCGCCGTTCACTTGAAGTCCATGACGTACATTCAAGCCGAGGAATTGGAGGTAGACGCACGATTACGGGGCCAATGTGGACTCCAGCCGCTCTTCCCAGTCGTAGCCCAATTCTGCGGAAAACGTTGATCTCGTTTCGAGGAGATTTCCAGGTGGCACTGAAGTGTGAATCTGGGGAGCGGTAAATGGAGAAATCGGGAAATCGGGAAAAAGGGAAGCGATGTGGCGGGCTGAGGCGCGCGTATCAGGACGGTGTCGACGGCATAGGTAGAGAGGTGTCCCGGGGTAGAGGTAGCTCAGAAGCAAGAACGAGCGGGCAGGCGGGAGGTTATTGCCTGTTGGGTGATTTATCTAGTAATACTAGCCGACAGGCCACGAGTCGGGGGTATGGGCACGGGGGCAAACCCGTGCCTTCCACCCCTACCCCGTGGGGCCAACCACCGGCACCGGTGGAAATTAAAAACTCACTTTATTACACGTCTCATTCTGCGCTCCCCGGTCGCCGGGCCGCTACCCTCCTCCGCCGCCGCCGCCGCTGCCGCCGCGCCGGCCGCACGAGTTCGCCGTACCCGTTCTATACGATCCTCCGCTTTCCGCTTTTCCACCCTCACTGCTTCCTCACTTTTCCGGGGGGTGCGCGCCTCTCGTCACATCCTGCCGCCCCTCCTGCAGCGCCGCGTCCACCGCCGACCGACTTAATATGAGGCCGGCCATACCTGATGGAACGAATATTATTAAAGTTCGCCCGCACGCGAAACCCGTGAAATATCGCTGCTCTCGCTTTCTCCGTACGCCCACCACCCCTGGACCTTCGCGCCTTCTCCCTCACACCGCACCCTTTTCTCCGGCTTCCTTTCTCACCCTTTTGCCAGGCTGGCCGAGCGGCCTGCCGGCCAACGCGCTCCTGCCTCGCCGACCCTTCGGTACCCCGGAGCCGCCGTCCCCAGCCTTTATTATCTCCACCTGGAACTTACTTGAGTGAGAGAAAGAGGGAGGCCGGCCGGCCACCCCGTGGCCACTTCCAACTAGCCGCCGGCGAAAATAATCACGAGCAACCTCCCGATATAAATATGCTCGCCGGAAGTGGCCAACCTTCGCCTGACGGCGAACGTCCGCTTTTGACTCGAGAACAACCACCCCATCGCCCCTGTCGGATCACACCGACTCCCAGAGAATCCGGGAATAGTGCTCTACCTTCACGATGGATTATTTATGAGAGCATGCTTTTATCCGTATTACTTTAGTCCACGGATATGAACGTTAGCGCATTTCAAGTAATATCAGTGGTGGCGAATCATTTGGACGAGTACCTCTCCCGGATGATGGTTGCCATTTCGAAGAACCCCGAGACATTTAGCTTAAAATCCATAGTACGTATTACTTGGTAAACATTTCTCTGCTAGAGTATTTTAAAAGCGGTAATACTTTGTTCCGGGACAGAAGCTCGCCGGCAGTTTGTAGACCGAGGCAGTGTCTAGTCGCACAAAGACTCGCACAAGGTAGAAAGACGGTCTCACTGCAATCGTCCCATATCGCGAACCTTTATCCGGACTCTCGATCCAGTGAAGAGAGGCATATAGAGCCGAGCCCGATGACGTATCCATCGATACCCAGCTCGTTTTATTAATGTCAATAAGGCAATTATCGTCGATGAATGGTGCGGGTAGGTATCTGGCTCATAGCGCTCCCGTGCCGAGTTACCTGCTCGTGCTATCGATGGCTATGAGTCACCTGCAGATCCGAATCACACCCTCTGAATTATCCTTTCACTTCCAATGAAGATAATCGAGTGGAGTGTCTCCCTCGGGGCAATTTCATTAGCGCACCGCCGCGTCGCGCCGCAACGAGAGACACGAACCACCGAAAAAGTGCGCCGGCCGCGCTTCTACGAACACACAGAGTGAGTCAGGATTTTACAGAAGTAATATTCTTGACTGTGGGTGGCGGCTGTTAAGGGTATGCATGAGGAGTGGAGTAGCTACTTGGTCCATATTGGAGATGATGCGCGATAACCTCTGGAGAAGTAGTTCGCGGGGTGCTTGAACGTTTGCGCGTCACTCGGCGCGCTCGCTCACTGAAGTATAAGGGGATGAGGAGAATAATATAGGAAAGAGGGGTTCCTCCAGTCTCCGCTAAGCAATATCCATCCACCCCACATGCCTGCCAGCCTGGCTGCTTGCCTGCCTGCTCGCCTGCCCGCCTGCCTACTAGCCTGCCTCAATGTCTGCCTGCTCATATTATCGGTGTGTACAGACGGGCTCTCAGCAATTTATCCATTACGGCCCCAGGCTTGCTCGCTCGCTCGCTCGCTCCTACCTTCTCCCACCCGCTCCTCCTCCCCTTCTACCGGCTGGTGCGCTCGCGCGCTCACTATTATTGCATTTTTTCAAATTATTGCTCCCGTGGCTTCGACGTCCCCGTACTCCTGTGATTGACAGTTCCCCGCTCGTTCGTCGCCGCTTTATGAGTTTGCCGAGAGATTGCCGCCGCTGCCTCGCCCCCGGAATAAGTCAGAGCGCTCGCGGTCAAAGCGCGCTCGCGCGCCCAGGAAAGCTGATAAAGGCAACCGAGCCAATAATATATCGCGTCCGGAGTAACCGTGAGAAATACACGTGTCCGTCGGAGGTACGCCAGGAAGCCGCAGAGGCCGCCCGCCTCCGGTGCATCCAGTGCGCGGCAGCCTGAAAAATTCACCGGCTGAATAAATCAAGGAGCGCAGCTCTCTAGCCTTGCCTCCTATGTCCATCCGGATCTTAGTTCTCTTTTGTACATACTTTAGTACGAGTAATACGTAGAGCGGCAGGATACCAGGGATTCGGGGCGCAAGCCTTCTCTTCTCCCTTTCGTACTTTCAATCCGAGACGCAATCCGAGCTCTGCGGAAGTGGGTAGGGTCGCTACGACCCTGTCTACGAAGGAAGAACTTTTCGATTGGATCTTTAACGAGCCGGCAATCCGACCACTTGGTACTTGTAATTAAAAACGCTTTGTCAAATGAGATTACCGCTGCCGGGTGGCGCGCGCGCGTAGTGAGCCGCGCGAGGGCCGGCTGAATTGGAGGCGCTCGAATTATCTTGAGACCGAGAGCGCGCGTCGGCGTCGGCTGCTGCCTCTCTTCCTCTCTTGCCCCCCTTTACCCCTCCACCGTGTCGGTGCTTTGCTGCGCGAGAGACTAATTACCGGGATGTTTTCATTAGAGAGAGCCGCTTCCGTAAAATCGGCAATTACGCGATGCAGCCCGGGTAATGCGTAATACCTTTTACCGCCCGCAAGAAAAAGGATTAAAGGCCGGACGGAAAGGATTGCGAGGAGCAAGAGCAGGAGCAGGAGGAGGAGGAGGAGGAGGGGGTGGTAGTGGTAGTGGTGGTGGTGGAAGTGTAGAGGTTGGGGGTGGAAGAGGAGATAGGTTCGTCGAGCTGTAGGGAGTGTGGGCGAGAGATGGGTATCGGGAGGATGAAGATAGGCGATCGCGGTGAGAAAAGAGGGATGGGTGCTGTAAGAAGCGCTGGGGGGTAGCGGGCGCGCAAGAGCGAGAGAGAAAAAGAGCTGGTGGTCCAGGGAGTGAGAGGATGGTACGTCGTGTAGGTATCTATATAGTGGGTATAGATCGTAGCGTATCGTTGGGTAAGTTGGAAGCGGAGGGTAGGTCGCTCGGGGGGATGGCGGCTCATCTTGTAATGGACTCAGAAGACAGGCGAGTCGGCTAATGGACCCCTGCTCTTCCAGAAAAGCTCTCAGTATCTGTGCCACACGAGCATCGATGCCATCGGGCTTTGCCCTTCCGAAATCCGCAACGTGCACACGCTCTACGACACTCGCCGCTTGCAAGTGCACTCTCTAGCCACTTTCTTCCGTTCAGCTGCTCCCTCACCCCTTCATTCTACCTCTCTCCCTCTCTCCCACTCTCTTTCTCTTTCCATCTCTTCTTCTCCCACCAGACTAGCTTGGATTAATCGGATGAAAGGGTATACGTCATTTCGCGTGTTTACGTGAGACTCGACTGACGTGAGAAACAATAGCAACGATTGAGCTTTGCATGAAAACATGTCAATATCTGTGCGGAACACCCACTCGCGCTCGCCGTTTCTCTCTCTCTCTCTTTCTCTCTTCTTCGAATATAACTGGCGAAAAAATGTTTATCTTCCTGAATATTCCCGGGGAGTATCGATCAGCTTTTTTAAAAGAAAGTTGCCGAGCTTGCCGACAAATATTTTTATTATCCGGCTAGCCAGCCGGCCGGATCGTATTGGGGCGAATCGGGGAGGAAGGTATCGGGAGAAATGGAGAAGTGACTTTTTCTAACGGTGTCTTTGCGTGTCTCGTTGTGCGTGCGGCAAAGGAAGACGGATCGCAGTGGCAGGCGACTGGTGGTGGTTGCCTTCTCGGTGAGCGCGTTGGATCCGGTGGGAGGGTTGCTTGTAGGAGTATGAGAAGAGAGAGTGGTGGTCGGGGTTGAAAAGAGAGGCGGCATTAGGTAGCTAGCCAGCTACTCTCATCTACTCCCGGCGTCGCACCATCTTTCTTCTGATCCTTCACAGTCGTCCTTTCTGGGTCCACTCTCGAGAGTAACGTCTAGCTCCCTTGATGGGCAGCACCACTTGAGCGGTACCAATACACACATACACACACACACACACACATTCTACCACACTGGCACACACCCAGACGAATAGTGCTCCCGGCAGCCGGACTGGCCGATGTCCGATACATCAGGTCCATGCATAATAAATCCAGCGAGGCAGGACGGTGAGCGCGAACACGCGCGCGGACCTTACCAGAATCGAAGTGAGAGCGGAATCGAGGGAGAAGCTGAACCGGTAAGAGAGAGAGGGGGGGCGAGAGAGCGAGATGCGAATGCACTTCGACCCAAAGCAGAACTTTCGATACGAATCCCTGACGTCTGGCTTGATGTTCCTTTCTACGCGTTTTGTCTGTTTGCTCGCGCAGCGTGCTTTCTCGATATCAATACTGAGTGGCAGAACTTGGCCATCCACTTTTTGCAAATATGTTCTTACTCACTACTATGGGTAGTTTCTGTTGGTTGTTCTGTCTCTCTCCCACGAAAGCATCCTGCTCCCCCTCTCACAGAGATACAGTAAGCGCGTGATCATCTCTAATGGCAGGCGCTGTCTCGTTTGAGTTTCGCCCTATTACCCAGTGACATCAGCGTTCCTAGTTTGCGAAACTACATGGAATTCGATCGACGAGTTTGGCCAGCCCTCTCCGCTCGAGGTTTATCGTGGATAACGATTTTATAGAGTATATTGCGCTCAGCCTGATTAAAACGTTCCTCCGCTGGTGACTGGCCACGCATGGCAAATTGGTGGTGGTGGTGGTAGTGGTGCTGTCGGTGGTTGGGTGCGGGGGGAAGTTTGGGGGAGGCAGGAGGAGAGAGCCGCTGGCGGTGCCGCCGCATGTGCTCTTAATCAGAGGATGTTAAACAAATTCGTGACTCAGAGATCGAAGCGGCATCGACACGGAACGCATCTTGAGGGTAGACAGGAACTTTTGCAAGCGAGCGAGCGAAGTGCCGTTTAGTTTAATACACGTAACGCTACTCTCCGTCTGCTTTTTCTTCCGAATACTCCGCTCCCAACCGGTTCGAAGTAGTATAAGTCTCGGACAAAGTAGACGGCGTACAGAAAACCTCCATTAAAGTCCCTAGAAGTGATTAGTACTCTCGGCGTCCTTCTCTTCCCCTGTCTGTTTTCTCTTCATCTCCTCTCCTCTATTTCTCTTTCCGCCGCACTCCCGCACTCGCGCTCTCCGACCTGCTCCGATCCTATGGTCGCTCTCCTCCCGCTCTGTTTTCCTTTCTTTATGCTACCTAATCCCCTATCCACTTGCTCTCTTCCAGCTGCGATTGCAGACCGCCGCCGCTGCCGCCGCCGCCACCGCCGCCGTCACCGCTCGCGCTTTGAAAAATCCCGTTGCGCGAGAAGTGCCTTAATAAGCGTGAGAAAATGAATTCCGATCTCTCGCCTCTCGGCACTAGTAATGATTTGCAATTCCCTCTCCCGCTGTTTGGCATGCTTTTAAGCGTTTCTCTTCCCCGCGGCTGCCGTTGCCCCTGCTGGTGGTGGTATACTGTCGCGGCTGAATTATTGACGCAAAAATTGCGAGAGCACTCGAGTATTACACGTCACGAATCCGGGCTTTCAATTTAGGATAGTAGGATCGGCCAGCCCTCGAAAATATATGGTGGTTGGAAAGTTTCCGCTACTAATTGGGGATCGAGGACTGATAACCGTTTCATTAGAGGCCGCCTTCCCAGGCAGGCAATCGAAAAGTGGCCAGGGGTTAAATAGGGCCACGCGATCGGCGGTGGCGGCGTCGGCGCGGCGAGGAGGGGGGACGGCCTGGTTGGACAGGGAAATATGACAGCGGGTGGAATAAGTTCGCGGGAGTGTCATTTCGCGGAGTAACCCGGTCCTCCGGCGCGGCGGCGGCGCGGCGTCTCCCGATTTAATCAGTGGCCGGCCATAAATCAGTCGGTAATTAAAAGAGAGCATCGGCAATGGCGGCAGTAAACATGGCCTAATCCATTTCATCGGATGGCTCGCTCGTAGGTGTGGATGGCATGGGAGTGGAAAAAAGGTCGTAGCCTTTCTAATTTAATCTGGCGAATGATTCCGTGATTCTCGAAGCTAGCGGCAACCCTTTCATTACTTAGGTCCCCACCCTGCCCGCGCGGACTCTCTTCCCTCTGCTTCCGATTTACCCCCTGTTCAGCCTGATCCACCTTCAGTAAGCGGCCGGGTTGCTTCTCGCGCGCGCCGCGCGCGCCACGGCGGCCCTCAACCCCCGATTCTCTTCAACCCCTTGCCGCCGTACCGGCACAGCCACCCCCAAGAACCGGCGCAGAACACTAAATCAGCGACCAGTGTAATTTTTGTAATGGGAGGTGTGGCCTTGTAGGGGAAATAGACGCGTCTCCCACCAGATCAGCTGGACATATAGTAGGGATGCCATCCCTGCGCTCGTTCCGACCTCGCTCATGGTAGGGACTACGTAGGGGCAATTTCAGGGGTGGAATCTCCTAGGATGCGAGCACGCCGCGCGTCGGTGGTTAATCCTCCGTCGCTATTCCACGACGTCCAAATACGAGCTACCACATCGCGTCTCTTTGGATTCCTGCTCTCCCGCCCTCCCCCTCCCTTCCCACCTCTCCCCCCATCCCCTATCCCCTACCATTACTTTCTCGGGTAATTCGCTTACCGGTTCGCCTTGATGGGAGGAAGAACGCTAATTAGCGCCGCTTTAATTTTTTACTACTCCGAGTGCTGGTAAAAGTATTGCCTGCCGTTATCATCGGTTCGTCCTCATAGCATTTTTTACCATCTTAAGTAGCACATTAGCTCAACATGTAGGTCCCCTTTTTATAATGTATCTTGACATGTGTTTGGTAGGAATAGTGTAGGGCGGAACACCAGGCACCACACTGATCGCTCCTTATCATTGTAATAGGGCAGTGAAGGGAGGAGGAGGAGGAGGGGCGGTATCGTGCGGGCCTGTAAGCATTCCGCTCGAATAGGAGTTAAACCGCGCGTTGGCATGAATGGTTCGATGATGGCACGCCGGACAGTGAAGCTGGCGCGGGGTTGATGGCGGGTGCAAATACGGGTTTTAGGCGATCGCACTGCCTCGGATGTGTGTGCACGCGCTCATTGGGTAGGGATGCTTTTGGCGCGGGGGTGGCTCGCCGGGGGTTGAAATGCCGCGATACCGGCGGAGGGGTAACTTCGACTGGTGGGGCCGAGTGGTGGGGGTTGCCGGCTGGTGGAGGGGATTTGAAAGAGGGTTGCTTCCACCGGTGGTGGGGATTTATCATCCTCGGTGGTGTGCCGCGGTGGCACGCGGTACTCGGCAGTTTACAACCGACCGCCGACTTGGTGGTGTCGTGTCCCTCATTCCCATGCGCCGTTCGACCCTTGCTATCACGTATACGGGCTGTACTTTGTCAATCTAAGTCGACCAGCATACTTGAACAGATCATCCGGTGCATAACAATCTTCCCTTTCCTCGAGAATTTCTCTGATTATTGTTATTTTATGAGGAGCGTAACCCAAATGTTGGGTAGTGGTTACTGTTCTGTGCCACTTGTGTAGTGCCACGTGACGATCGGCCTCGCAGCGAGTCACCTGTGGTTGCAGATCACCTCTCTCGCATTCGTTAGGGACATCCCAACGCAATTCAGGTATGATCTCTTTGCTTCACAATAGATTTCGGCAAGAATCGTGGTGAAAGTTGATGGGCGAAGTCGGAAAAAGTAACTGTCACACGCATGAAAACAATCGGAGTTTCGGAGTTGCGTCATTTGGAGTTGACGGAAAGGAAGACATGGATTTTAGTCGTAGTTGCACATCGCATTTGCGAGGGTAACAGGTCTTCTATAGCCAGTACTTGTACAATGGTAGGGAGGATCTTTGCAACACGTGACACAGTAAGAGCGCGCAGTCTACGTGAAAGACGTCACTCGAGAATCTGGAGTCATCTCCGGTGAAAGTACCTCAAAGATTGCCGGGGAAGTAATTTCTCGGGAAATTGGCTTGAAGTCAGTCCCATCAAGTGTAGCCGGTCTTTTCAGTTCGGCCTCATTATCGATGGCATTTAAGTCGTGGCGCGATTGTAGGGCTGCCGGCAGCCAGTGATACGGATTCCTTAGAACCTTAATCTGCATCCCGTAGAATGCTCGGGCGTATTGCCGCACTCCTTGTCGTTCTCCCTTTCTCTCCCTCGGTTGTGTGTTCGCTTTACTCGGCGACGATTATATACTTCGCCCGCTCGTTGTTACCGCTAATCCCGGCCGCGTAACAAGAGCACAGGGTTACGGATGGCAGTGGCTCATGAATATTCGATTACTCGGAGTGCGGAGAGCGTATCGCGTTTCCATCGTCGTCGTTGTCGTCGTCGTCGGCGGCGGCGGCGGCGGCAGCGGCATACACACTCGTCTCGCTGTCGCAGATATAAATACTTATTGGGTACGAATTCCAAGTCCTAAACCACTCGCTCACGCGATCCCCATGGGAGTGACAGCTCTCCCTGTGACTCCTTGACCCGTCCATCCATCCGCATTATCTATTTTCTCATTTATTTATCAAGCAGCCGGCTGCTCTCTGCCTCTTCCGGTGTCCGCCTTCCCTTTAAGACGGCCGGATGTTGGCGCGCTCTCTCTTTCTCTCTCTCGCCTTCTCACCATTCCTCCTTCGAATTTCGATAATTGGCAGTGACGAGCGGCGGGAAATCCCCTCGCTCCGCCCGATGGCTCGCCCCAGTGCGTGAAGAGAGACGCCTGATTATTTCGTTTGAAGTCGCGCGGAAGTGGCTGGTGGTCGTCATAGCTCAGGTTCGTACGGGTTTTGCGCAGGCTCGCAAATAAATTGAGAAAACTGGAGCGAAAGGCAGAGGGATAGAGAGGGAAAGAGAAAGAGGGAATGAGTGAGCGAGTGAGTGAGTGAACTGGGGACCGGGGCGAGAGACAAACGTTTATTTTACACCGACAAATTGGTGCGACTAATTAGCTCCGGCTAAAAGCAGAAGTATGACCGTGACGCTGCTCCACTGGCTCCACCACTCTGCAGAGAGACCGAGAGAGAGAGAGAGAGAGAGCTGGTGCAGCAAGTAACAGCCATGTGAAAAGAGCGAGCCCGAGGGGAACGAGGAACGAGATGGTACGAAATCTTCAGCTTGGACCCATCTAGGCGGGACAATTGCCATTGGTATTATATTCAGCCAACTTCTCTCTCTTTCTTACTGGTTGCCCTCTTAAATTAAAGCACACGAAATTGTTAGCGGTGGTGGCTCAGGTGTACGTACGGGTATGAACGCCTGGTAATTAACATTGCTTTTTCCCGGCGACTCAATTAAAAGGGGGCTCGCGGGAGGGATGCCGAAGGAACTGGGTGTAAGTGTACACCCGGTTCAATTACGCGGGCAAGTTTGCGGAACTGCTTTGAGAACGTGCCAGAGTGCCTTCAAACGTAAGTCAGCTTACTGCTAACATATAGATAAAAGGAGCCAGAAAGTGTAGGCGATGGAAAGAGAGAGAGTGAGGAAGGGGGTGCGTTGGAGAGGTCTCGGGATACCTTCGCCGGCAAAATTATAACGGAGCCGCGGCGCTGATATAATTTAATAGCAGTAGGTGTAGGTAATGTCTCTCGACACGCGTCAGCGATAATTCCAGGGGCGAATGTCCAATAAAAAGCCACTTTGCCCGATCGAAATATCAAATGTAATCCTCTTAAGTCGGCGCTGCACGCCGTCGAACGTGTATCTCGGCGGCTGACCATCGCACGCTATCCCGCTTTTCGGCTCGGCCTCTATCTTCTCCCTCTGGTACACGCTTCCTTTCGTTCATCCCTCTCCACCACCACCACTACCACTACTACCGAGATCCGTGTCCGCACGAAGTACGCGCTGGCTTCCGAGTTAACTCGCGACCCCTCGCCCTTTGCCCTGGTGTCGGGGGTGGCTCATCTCGAGGGCCGCCGTTGCTTTTACGCCGATTGAAGTTTCCCGCGGGTTCCTCAGACACCCCGCCAGCACCTGGCCAGCCCCGTCCGTCGACTCTCTGTTTCTACCCCGTTGCTCCCAAGTCGTTCCTCTAGCAATATGTAAGGCTGGGTCGCGCCTTACGTATTCCATTTACCAAATTTCCCGAAAGCCGTGCGCGCTAATATGCGCCCGATGAATTTAGAGTGGAGGAAGGAAGGCTCGGGCGATCAGTAGGCTGGATAAGTGGTGGTTCTTAAATTTCGACGTAGGAAGCCCGGTCACGGAGTGATTGGCTTGGCTTAGACGGCAGCGCGGAGCTTGCACGCGATCCGGGTTATGTATAATGAAGCCAAACTTTCGTTGGTTCCGTCGGATCAGGCTGCTAATTTCGCGCGGGTAATCGACGATAATGGGAATTTCGGAGGGCCGCTGGAAGTACTCGCGTTTGGAGAATTTGGTTACGCTCCTTCATTGGCCTCACTCCCTCGCTCCGTTATTTTACAAAGTGAGTGAGAGAGAGGGAGAGAGGGAGAGAATGAGGCCCGGCCCTCCCTTGCTCTTTGGATCCGCTACGGAGCAGGTATAATTAGCAGCGCTCATTAAAGAAGCATTTGTAGTGGCGGCAATGCAGGTTGGTATTGCATAATTGACCGGTGCCGACCAAAATCGATTCATTAATTAATAAAGCGGCAACGTGCGCCGTACTAATAATACCGGTCAACAATCGAATAGAGATCGCGTTCATTAAATCTCCGCGTACTATTAGCAGCGGGGATAGGCGCGAGGCGGCCGCTCGGCGTGCGGGGCTGCGCTCCGAACAAATCGAATCAACCGACCTAAATAATCGAATTTGCGAGCTGCCGATAAACAATTTTTCCGCTTGTGGGACGAGCAAGCATGACTCACTGGCTTCCCGAACACACGTCGATTCACTTGTATCAATCGAGCAGTGGTCGGTTATTGTGGATAAGAGTTTCCCCGCTTTAAACGCAGAACAATGAGAGCTGCTTTCGTGTCACCGGGTAAAAGGACTTTATTTCTTTGTTAAACGCTTGCCCACTCGCGAACCCACCCGATTCAGTATCACGGCATCGTCGCAGCCTCCCGCTTACCATCTCTCTTCGTGCCGCGAATTTTCTCCTCGAGTTTCCGGGGCCCTGGCGAACAAACGAACGTCGGCGAAAACTTCCTCTCGGAGGAGAGGCGGGAGTGGAGGAGCAGCGCGCCGGGCGGGCTATTGGCCGGGATATCTTTCGATTATCAAGAGCATCCATACCTACCGCCTTAGCCGACTGGACTTCCTTGTCTTCTCGGCTCTTTCAATTAATGTTTTGATTGATTTCGGACCCTCGCCCGATTCCAACCAACCTCATTCCTCCTTCTTCCCGTGGCCTCTCACCATCCTCTTTCTTCTTCACGTTTCACCGATACTCCTTACAGAAAATCAGTTACCCTTTGGAGCACGAAGATCCTCGTCTTTTACTGGCGCTTCTCTCTATTTAGAATCGCACTCGAAATCGAGGAAGCTCGGTTGATTAAGGTGAAAGCATCCTGGTAGGGTCGGCGTGGAATCGTGGAATCAGAAGGTGCGTGCTCCACCCTCGGATTAGCTGTAGCTTCCGTTTCTAATGCTGCTACGTGCTGTAACCACAGAACGCGCCACTGGACGAGCCAGCTATGCGTTGGGGAGGATGGTGAATGGGAGGACGGGGTGAGAGGATTTGGCAACGCACAAGAGGATCGGTGGCGACGGCGGCGTCTCTAGCGGAGACGCTGATGGTGGTCGGTAGACGACCGAATCGGTACTATACCGCTGGCTGTTTTATTGCGAGATTTGCGGCGTGGCCTCCCCGTGTAACAAGACTTACTGAGATCTTAATAGAATCTGAGAACCACCCCTTCTCAGCGAGTCTCATACCACCAGCTAACACCGTGCACCACCAGGCAATGGAGAGAAGGGGACGCTCGTCCTTTCTCAACTCCCTCTCGCGCTACTCTTTCCCTCTCGATTTCTTTCTCCGAGCCCCGATTCTCCTCTCTTGGCTTCTCGCGCGGCACTCTGTTGAAGTCGCTGCTGAAATAGCAGCGCGCCGCGCCGGCCACGGCGGATGAAAGGGGAAAGAAGTTGACCCCGGCGTTGCTGCATCCCTCTATCAGGAAAAGGGGTGCTTATTCTAAGCGTACATAAGAGGGGCAGGAGAGAGTAGTCGCGCGAATACGGCCTGGGTTGTGAACGGTGATTTATGAATATTGCCTCTACCGGAGAAAAGTGTATCGTGCTGCCGGCCGGCTCGTTTACGCCCGATCCAGAGCAACTCTCGAACGACCCGCCGCCCTCGTCGTCGCCGCCGTCGCCGCCGCCACCAGGCTCTCTATACGCGCACTTCCTTTTGTAACATTCTTGCTCTTCTGATTAGTACACCATTTCTTCTTGCAAGCCATTCTCACACGGCGATATACAATTCTGACTTTCCACATTGGCCACAAGTTCTCCGGCAAACATTCGCCCGCTCTCTCCGCTAAACCAAACTCGAAGCGATGGGTTGTTTGCTCGGCTGCCAGGAATTTTGTTATTGACAACACGGCGCCAGAAATTGCCGGCGAATAATAGCGTTACTATAGATTTTTATCCGGCCTGGGCAGAGAGCCGTTGTTGAATCGGTGCGAGGACCGGCGGCACTCCCGTGCATGCGTCGTTTGCGAAATTGACAGTGGCATAATGGCTCGGCCACGCAGTGCGCGTCAATTACATTTTTCCGAAAGTAGGTTGACCATCACTCCAGCCGTAAAAAAGAACGTCGCGCCAGATTGTGGTAGTTCTCGCTTTCTCTCTCTCTCGGTCACGTCGGAAGCGCTAATGAATTTTGGTCCCAACGTTTACTTTACGATTATAGAGATTATGCAGATATAGTGCGGTGATTATAAACCACGCCGGCGGGCACGCGCTATTCTTCATTGTACGACGTAATTAATTTTGCGTTTTATCGTTACATCGACTATTAATTATGGCGCGGCCTCCGGATGAAACGAATGGTCCTCCGGCGAACAATACGGATCGTCCATTGATAAATACACCTTCCCCATACATTCATACATATATACCTGGCACTCTCGGTGTATAGGCGATTCGCCCTGCAAAGAGGTGATAATAGCAATCGTAAAATTCGAAAACCATGTTTCCAGTGTACACTTCCGCGGGTTCTTGATACATGGCCCGATAGTCACCGGCTGACTACAGCTGTAATCGATAGGGAGAAAAGGGGTTAAGGACCGCGGTACAAGAAAAGTCAGCCCGTTATCACTCATCGTTCTATATTACCATACTATTTCTTTTAAAAGTAGACGTGTGCCGCTTCACACTTTTATAACTGTCCTCTCTTATCGTATTTGCGGTCCCTGTAACGGTTTTGTATTTTAGTCCGCCCTATTTGAATCTATCATTTCGGATTTCGGCGAAACAAAAATAAGTTTAAATTGAATTCGGTGCCTCTCTTAGCCGCGAGGAGGTCCTGCATCCGCCCACCATCCATCCCCGTATTCTTCGTACCATCGAACAATTCTATTTCGCTCTTCCACCACCACTACCACCACCAGTAGCAGCGGGTAGTCTAGAAGCAATGCCGGGTAGGCAAGCCGCCCGCATCGATACATCGCCTTGGCTCGCGTCGCGTCGCGAGAGTTTCGTTCCACGAGGACGATTTAATACCCGGAGCCCGCACGAAAACCTTTACTCCATGGAATCCTGACTTGAGACTCGCGTATCTCGGCTGAGGCCCTCTCTCGGCCGGTGACATGTTACGAGAGGGAGTGCGGGCTTGTTGGATAATTAATCGTGAAATACTTGGACGCGTGTCGACTGAGGAGCAGCGGAATTGCACGGGCGAGAGACTTTACGGGAGCAGGGTACTGTGCGGCTGTGGCGACTGGCGGCGCGAGGTAAAGGCCGAGGCACTAGTGGCGAGGTTGTCTGCGCATATAACGGCAGAATCGAGAGTAGATCTGTCTCCCCAGGAAGCTTGTTAGGCGTCGGCGAGCTCCGCTATCTTCTAATTGGCGATATAATGATCCTGAAGGATGGAATACCGTGGTCCTGAAGGGGCAGAGGAGCACCCTCCGCCGTATCTTCCCTTGTTAGGGGTGAAATTAAAATTTGGCTCTGCCTTCTCTCTTCTCGTTTTCCCTTCCCGCTCTCTCACTCTGTCTCTCGCTCTCGTTCACGCTCCTTTCACGTCCTCTTCTCTACCGGCGCTTCTCCTACTCTTCTCGCGCCCTCGTCTGTCCTCCTTCGGCCTTATTCTCCTCGGCGAGACTCATACTACTCGGGCCTCGACGCGCTCTTCCCCCGTGGATTCGTTATGCGGCCGCTCTGAAATTTATATGTCTTGCAAGCAGAGCTTCGTCCGCGAGGATCGCCGGTAAAGTCGCCGCATATTCGGCTTTCAAGTACTTTGTTAGCAAGCTTGCTGCCTTTACAACGACTGCTCTTGCTCCTCCTCCTCGTTCGACAGACACGCATACATGGGGCCGCGCAATTGCACACCGACTGACTGCGAATCGGGGCGTGCAACTCCATTCGTCTACCAATTGGCGAGGACTGTTACGCGACATTAGCGTTTAATTAAACGTTAATTTTGCGTAAGAGCATGGAATTAAGGCACGCGCGCCGCCACCGCCGCAGCCACCACCGCTACTGTGGGGTTACCAATTCTCCCCGAGAGAAATTTCCTTCCCCGAGGACGCCCTTCGCGTGCTCTCTCTCCACTAGTTACTAAACTGGTCTTCTCAATTAGCGAAACTTGCGGGTACGCCGCCGACTTCCAATTAGTCATATGTTGCAAACTGTATCGCGCTTACTGGAGCGAAACTAATAACTTTTAGGCCACCGAGCGTGTACACGGGCGCGTGGATATCGTGCAAATTATCGGCCCTAAAGTAGCGGAGCGCGCGCCCGGAGTGACTAGCGATCAAGAGGAACAGGGTGGCGACGGCTGAGAGGAAGGAGGAGCAAGATTCTCGGCAAAAAAGTCTCGAGACTCGCTGAGATGTGAGAGGATGAGGCGCGAAGGAGGAACGCGACGATCAAGCATTTTCCCAGCACGATACGCTTTTTACCGGGAAAGGAAAGTCCTCCCCTATTTCTTGCCTGGGACTTGGACGTTCCATGAGACGGAACGGGATGGCGAACGCGCAGAGTCACAGGGTTGCGTGCTGCGCGCGTTTCCACTGGCTGTCGGTGTGTAGGCCACAGTGCCGTCGATCCGAGAGAATTTACGAAGGTCCTTGTCGCCCGGCTGATAGTTACAGGCCTGGTCTCAATTAGTAGAACTTACGTCGCTGGGGTCCAATTAGACGTAGGCTAGAAGCTACACCCTGTTTGCTCAAGTTTGCCGTACCTGTGCGCGCCGCTCGGCGCCGCGCCACGCCGCGCCACGCCGCACCGTCCGTCGGATGGGGTTGCTGGCCGTCCTGTACTGCAGCAGAGCCCGTTGAAGGTGTCTTTTTCCTACGCTAATGACTAATTAGCAACCTCTCCACTTCATAGTATAATGACACGGGATCCCAGCCTCGAGCCGCCGACTGGGATCATTATTAAACCCCGAAATTGCAGTCGTGCCTGCCGCTTCGTGCCCTGCACACTAGCCTGCTTCACTCTGTCCTCCTTCCTACCCTCTCCCGCTCCGCCTCAAGCTTCCTCCACCCTTATGCATCCTATCCTGTCCCACTCACTTCTCCGAGCCCGTGTACCACAATGTGTCGCCCTGTCCCGTCGCGTTCCTCCGTCCCTTCCCAACTAGCTGCCACCACGACTCCAAGGACACGCACGAACACGCGAAACGTGACTCAACGAGGACGAGGGTGCGTTCGGATTCCAAGTTGCCGGTGTGCTCGCCTTTCCCTCCTACCACCCTCAAAGCATGCCGCGGCTTTCTTAGAGCGCGGGCGCGCGCGCGCACACACGCACACTAGCTTTCTCCACCTTGTTTACTTATTCTCACTTGTTCTTGCCCCTTGACTGAATCTCCTACGCTCCTAACAAGAGCACCACCGAGAGAGCTTATCCGCATTTTTCGTCGGAGTTCACTTCCACCAGTGAAACCCAGGGAAATCGTGAAGTTATAAAAAGCCTCCGCTCGACGTCACAGAGGAAGACAGACTTGCCGGGTATAAAGTTTTCCTTCTTGAATAAGAAGAAATGTCATAAAGTCGGTGCGGTGCAGGGATGCATTTATGTACAATTCGATACAGCTGGGGAGAGATCCGCTGACCCCTAATCGTAATACTGTATGGTAGCTATTCTCTTAGATGCGACCAACTCCAAGTGACTCTTCCCCCTCGCATATACCGGCCCTATGCCCTCCAACTATCCCTTATTTCACTGCTTACTTTCTCTCCCTCGGCCGCCTTCCGATTTCCGCGATTTCCCTTGTACACCCACCGATTTCTCCACTTCCCCTCTTCGCTTTCTCCCACTCGCCCCAAATCCCCTTCTCTCTCTCTCTCTCTCTTCGTCTTCTTTTACATTTATTTATTTCCTAAACGTCCGTCCCCGACGGCTACTTTATATTTGACATTTTTATTAAACCACCCAGCAGTGCTGTCCGTCCCGACAAGATATCTCGGCCGAGGTAAAGGCGGCGGGGGTGGTGTGCCACGGCGATTCCGGCAGGCAACGTTAACCGGGGGGTGGACGGCGCGGGGCAGGGCAGAGGAGGGGAAGGGAAGGGGAGCGGGGGTCGGGTGGACGGTAGGTTATCCCATATTGCTGTTAGGGCAGTTTCGTAATCTCGCGAGGGTGCCTCTTATATTGACCGAATAAAAAGTCGTATCCGTCGCCGATTCGTCGATCGGATATCCTCGTTTTTCTATCACGCGCCGTATCTGGAGAGTGGTGGTCGGCGGCCGTGCCTCTCCCCTCATCCTCCCGTGGAAAGACAGCCGCTCCACAGAGAGGTGACTACAGCCGCGCGCTCGCGCGCGCTTTCGATCGCCTAAGAGCTCTCTCCTCTCCTATAAATCAACTTTTCACTTTACGATTGCGTTATTTCGTGCCAGCCTCATCGTAAGCGGCTTCGTGCACGGCCGATTTTATGCACGGCCCGATGCTCGGATTTTTCTTTGCGCCCTTTCCCGTCCCCGAAATACCATCATAAATTGACCTATCCACGAGAATATCGTCACCCTCGGCGCGGCTGGTCGCGCGCACTCAACCAACTCACTCTCTCTCGCTCGCCCGCTCGCACTCTCCTCGAGAGTCTTGTCGCGAGGGTAATGGCTCGGGAAATTGACGCGATTGATTTAATTTCGCTCGGTGTCTAACGTCTCGTTGGAGTACATTGATAATAGCGGGCGAACGTGGACGGAATCGGGGCGAGCGATCGTCCCGGCAAATAACTCGAAGCCCGTGAGAGCTCTAATCAGGATGTACTGATGTACTAATGCGGCGGTCCAAGAGTTCTCGCCATCGATCGTATATTATACTGTCCCCCTTTGATTATCCCGCCCGATCGGCAGCCGATCGCGCAGCTTCGATCGGGGCCCCTCATCTCCTCCTTCCCGCCTCCTCCCGCCGTTCACTCCCTTGCACTTGCTCACTCTATCAATCTATCCCGCTCGCAGTCCGTTGCTTTCTCTTTCCTGCTTCCCGCAGCCGGCGCAACATTCTGCCGTCCTGTCATTATTTGCGCTCTCGCGCGGCACCCGGATTTTTCCCCCTGACTAGGATATCAATCGAAGCAACAGAGTCATTAAAAAAAAACGAGGGAGAGAGAAAGAGAGTGTGTGTATGTGTTTGTATGAGAGAGAGTGAGTGAGTGGGAGAAGGGGAACGAAGCCCGGGAAAATGGGGCGCACAGGTCGTTTGACGAATCGCGAGGCGTCTCTTGGCCAGATACGTAGGTGGGGCACGTTAAGAGGGGGCCAAGGGGATATGGTAGAGGGATGATGTTTTTTTCCTCCGCGGCGCCTCTTTAATTTGCCCTCCAATTAACGGACGGAGCCCTATTTGAAAAATACCTGCCACGAGGGCTGGCAATTATACTCCTTCCTTTTTTTGCGCCACGAGCGCGTTATTAGCGCTATCCGAGCTTCCTCCCGCTGCCCACTCTTCCCTCATCCCACCCTCGGCTCGCCTCCTGTTCCGCCCCCTCCCCCCGGCCGCCCTCCAACCTCTCTCGCACCTCCTCGCGCGCCCCCTCGCACCCCCACACACCTTGTGTCCGCTTTCTCTTCCGCCTAGTACGCTTCCGTCTCTCTCAGACACGAGCGCACGTACACATACATTTCCGCTCGTTCTCCTTCCTTCTCGGAGCACCGCACCGCGCGCCGGTTGCCCGCACTCTGTCACCCTCGAGCCTCCGCTGCTTCTAAGTGTGCCCGCGTGTTCGTATTTGCGAGCTTGTTCGAGCTTCGGTTGTATTGCGCGGCACGGGTGCTTGCGGGACACGCGGCCTCCTCCTCGGCGAGCGGGGGGCACAGCTGAATGGGAAGGTGGGACGGAGACGGTGAATCGCCGCGGGTGGCGGCGCGGCAAGCGGGGGTAGTTTGCGTGAAACAGAGAGAGAGAGAGATGAGGGCGAGGGAGAGTAGGAAGAGGCGCGGGATCACGGCGGATCGGGGGAGAGGAAGTGGTGGAGGAAGAGGAGGAGGAGGAGGAGGAGGAGGGAGACGGCAGTGCCGAGAGGGTGGTGAGGCAGAGGAGTGGCGTTTATAACTCGTGCCCGGGTCTCCAAGCTTTGAGAAGGCCAATTAGCAGCATAAAGCTGCAGCTCGGCCCCGGGGCCGAGGATGTTTGTATGTAATAATGGATTGTTACTCAAAGTATCCGGCTAATTAATTAAGCCCCCGCACCTTACGGTATACCCACTCACCATTTTAACCGGGCAGAGGCTGCTGCCTCCTCCACCCCTCGGGATTGCCTTTGGACCGCGCGCGCGATCCTTTCCTCTTACCGACCACCGCTGTTGCGATCACTCTCTTTCTCTTTCTCTGTCTCTCTCCCTCTCTCCCTCCCTCCCTCCCTCTCTCTTTTTCCCTCTCGGCCGTCTTCTTCCGGCTGCACTCCTCCCCTGTTGCAACCAACCCGTCAAACCATCGCTTTCTATCGCCGTGGATTCTTTAGATCGCGGCAACCCTCCGTTGCAATCATAGCCAATCCGGTAAAAGGCCTGTCCCGTTCGCGAATCCTCAGCTGTGTCGTCGGAAAGGATCAGAGGGAGAGAGAGAGAAAGGAAAAGGAGAGTGAAGTTTTTTAGTAAAGGCGAAAGCTGTGCGCCAATTGCCGAGATATCCTGCTAATTAGGAACGCGCGAGGTTGGCGGGGAGGGGGGGAGAAGACAGAGGGTGCAGTTGGCACATGCGTCAGCCCGAGGACAAGTCCGATCCGGCGAAATTCTGCAATGAATCCCGAGCATATCCCCTTGGCATATAGGTGGGCGGTCGCTCGGCAGAGCTTAGCTAGGTGGTTATAGTCGAGCGAGATGCAGCCGGCTCGCGAGAGCCCAAGGATGGACGACGGGTCCAATTAGCGTGGATAATTATTGCGTGTTGCCAGCCACTTACGGCGCGCAGACGCTTATGACTACGGAATACGCATACATTATACCGGCGAGGCAACTAGCCCGCTGGCGAAATCATAGGTATGAATATGTACGCGTGTACTGCGAAACGGATAAGATCAGGGTCATTGGATATACCACGAGTGTGGCAAGGATTATATGCCCTCTCCGTCGCCCTCCCGACATCCCAGCCGACCGATTAAATCATTAAGACGGCCATTCTCTTCTCTGTTGCAGACGGTGTCGTTGCCCGGATCACGATGACGATGGACGTGAGTAAAACGGAAACGAGTAAAAACGGATCCACGCAGCAGGAGTGCGCTGGCTGCGGGAAGGCAATCACAGATAGGTACGACTCAATTGTAATACAAACGATCTTACAGTTTATATTTCGTGTCGTATTACAATTTTGAAAAGTATCAGTAAGGAATGGTTGAAAGAGCCCTCGAAAGTAACACCTGTAGATCGCTTTGAAAAGTAGGTTGCGCGCAAGTAGATTAGAACGCTCATGGTCGGACACGGACGCCCGAGCATAAGCAGAGTATCAAGACGCGCCTTTAGAAAAGAGTGAATGGGGTGTGGGTGTGGGAGGGTTGAGAGGGGTGTTTGAAGGGTGTCTAGCCGTCGGTAAGAACGAAAACCATGGTCGGTTCTTCAGGTACCTCCTCAAGGCCATGGACCTTTTCTGGCACGAGGACTGCCTCAAGTGCGGGTGCTGCGACTGTAGGTTAGGGGAGGTCGGTTCCTCCCTCTATACCAAGTGCAACCTTATCCTCTGCAAGAGGGACTACCTCAGGCTCTTCGGGAACACGGGAAACTGCGCAGCCTGCAACAAGCAGATACCGGCGTACGAAATGGTCATGAGGGCGAGGATGAACGTGTATCACCTCGACTGTTTCGCCTGTCAGCAATGCACTCATCGGTAAGTCCGTCTGCAATCTGTTTTCTTCCAACCCCTCGATGCTCCCCTTGTAATTTTATGCACCGTGCAACTCGGCGAAACCAGCTCGTGCTCCTCGATGCTTTGCGCTGCCGGCGTTCATTAGGGGTGCTGCTTCTCGAGGCTTCTCTTAGTATTCGGGCCCCTCTGCTGTCTCGTGTTGCGCTCTCAGGAATAATGCAAATAACCGGACTCGTAGCCCTGCAACACGGCAAGGGTATGGAAACGGGCAGAAAGTGATAGGATAGTGCGGCCGGCAAAATGGGCCGTGACAGACTAGAGGATGAAAAGCCGGAAGAAGGAGAGCGGGCGAGAGATAGAGAGGGAGAGTGGCCGTCCGCGGGAGAGAAATAGCGGAGCCTAAAGAAAGGAAAGAAGCAACGAGTACTGGTTTAGTGAGGCACAGTCCACTCGGGACTTGCTTTACAGGTCAGCTGGGAAATCACCCTGTGCTCTGGCCATCGCGATCTCTTCCTCCTTCCGGCTGCGCCAGCATTCTACGCAGTAGGAGACCAACTTCTCATCGCACTGGCTCCCGCGGCACGTTCTACCAGCTATCTCTGCTCTCTCTTGCCTCTTGCCTGCCTGCCTGCCTGCCTTTCGTTGCCGGCCCCGCTACCCTTTCTGCTGCTTACACCCCTGGGACCAGTTATGTAATTATCTAGATACTGCTGACATTTTTGTGTCATATTGCTCGCAAAGCTCGCCTCCCGGACGGTCCCCGAATGCCGAATAGCTCTCGCGCGCCGCCCTCTGCTTGCAAGGATCTCTTGCTCCTCGACGTGTTGCGTGAAAATGATGCTGGATTTATGTTTCTCCCGCTTTCATATGTAGCCGAGCAATCGGTGCTCGTATGATTTACACCTCATTTCCGAAGCATCCTTCGCTTCCCATTCGTTCTGTACATTTATTTCCCTATGTTTAATCGATCACCTTTTTTCCTGTTTACGACAGATTTCATTTGGACTCGAATTTCAGTATTAAGCGATCAACACAAGCGCGCTCGATACTCCCTCGACTGTCCGTTCGCCAGTCTTTGTCTCGGATTTTTCGATATCGCTTCACGCCACTTGTTCCGGTTCCGCTTTCCAACGGTTTGAGCTCCCACTGTTTCGTCTCTGCTTTCCTGAACTATTCCATGCCCGTCTCGTATATCACACCCCGCGCACGCTGTTTTATTAGAAGCCGTCGATTCAGATCAAAACAATTTCCAGCTTATCTTATCGATCAAACCCTCCGCGATATGCTCGAGCGCACCTTTCTAACTCGAACTTCCATTCTCCCCGAATTCCATTGTCAACCGATCGTCAGTCGTTCCGGTAACGTCGATTACGGTAACATGTGAGCCAAGCGGCGGGGGGTGGTAATGTGATAGGAGCAGGACATTCTCCGAAGACAATCTAAAGTGACGGTGCTAGGGAAGCCAGCGAGGTACAATGCCAGCTTATTGAGAAAAAAGTGGCGGGTGAGCTTGAGGGTTGGAGGTGGCACACCGATAGATCGAAGAAGAGTATGGTGAAAAAAAAGGAGGAGAGATAAGGTCGCTCGGTCCTGGCGGGCTGCTGAGAGGCCGCCGGGGAGCAGAGAGGCAGAGGCAGTTGGAAGCCAATAGGAATGGCTCGGCCAGGCGTGCGACAAACGTTGTACAGGTCCTCAAACAATGCGAACAAAAGAGCATCAATTTTACGTTTTTATCGCGCGGCATTGTCTATCATCGACAATGCCTCTGCGCGCCACCAGCCAGAGAATTCTCCCGATGGCATGCCCAAGGCATTGCCGCCCACACCGGCGACGCCGTCCTAGCATTCGACTTCACCGAAATCGGCCAGACTCTCGTTCATCTGATACTACCACTCTACGGCCCAGTCTCTCTCTCCCTCCCTCCCTCCCTCCCTCCCTCCCTCCCTCTTCTGTCGTTAACAATGTTCCATAACTGCTCCATTTATTCATTTATGCGTTTGGAAGAGAATGTGACGCGTGCGGCAAAGTCGGCGCCGATTATGCTTCTATCCGAGAGACTTCAAAAGCTCTCGGGGATAATGGTCTCGAGCAGTGACGCACGCATTAATCCCATCTTACTCAGCAACGGTGGCGTTGGTATTAATAATACGTTGATCCGACTTGTATGAATTTTCAATGCGGTTATTGGAACGGCCGATTTTTCGTTTTATCGAGCGCGCCTTTCGAGTTGGTTGGAGCGCGCTCGCACGCCGCGCCGGTGGGGCGGATCGCGTGTTCGTTCAGTAAATTTGGATATTTCCGGACGGTATAACGCGCACGGGGGATGGCTGCCAATTATTTCTGTCGGCGAAAAACGAGCGGCTGAACTCGAGGAGGGCAATTATACGGAGCGGGCGGGCGCGCGTCCTGCAACGCGACGACTTAAGGTTTGCAATTAAACAGCAACAATTACACGGGGTAACTTTAGACTGTAATAACAGAGAATAAAGGGTTGCCGTCGGCGGGTACCTAGACTACCACCCTCCTGGTTAGAGGATGATTTACCGATCCAATTAGATCTCTCTCTCTTCCTCCCTCTCCCTCACTCTCCCTTTCCCTCACTCCCTCGTTCTCTTTCTCCACCTCCCATACCACGCAAACTCGACACGCGTACATCGTGGAACTCGTGTACGGACACATTGAGACATCCGTTCCCGTAGCCGGCGCCGCGCGCGAGAGAACACACGCTCCCCTCGTTTTCTTCGATCCACTCTCTCGGGTAGACGTCCGGCCAGATCTAACGACCGTCCAATTAATGCTCCCACGGGCGGTAAATTAGCTTTCCTTCCGCACGACCGTGAGTTCTTTTATCAAGTAGCCAATAATTATCGTTCTTGCTGGAGCCGCACGACCCGCTGCTAATTCGTGTCATCTATCGCGCTGACCCACTACTTTCCACCTTGACGAATGTGCTCGGAGAGCATCGCAATGTTAGCAATGAAAATTTCATCGCGCCAACCACTTGAGGCTCGATGTTGTGCCTTTCGCCTCGAGTAAAAACTCATAAAGCAAAAGGAAATTGAAATTTTTATTTGGCGCCTGCCACGTGGGAGCCTCGCGCTCTTAGGAGCGTTGCTACTCCAACGTTCCTACGGCAGTGGCTCTCGTGAAGCGAGTCTAATGGCTCCACGCATTGGTACTAGTGACGTTATTTATTTACAGGACACAGCTCCCGTGTGCTCTTTCTGTTCCGCTCGTTCCCTCCTCGCACACTCTGCATTTTGCCGGAGCGGTGGCTACCTGCACAAGGAACGCCTTGGTGCCTCGTCCACGCTGTCACGTCCTTCCGTCTGATTTTCCTGGCGTGCAAGTTGCGTCCCGGTGCTCTTGGATTTTGCAGAGCCGGGTGACCCTTGTTAAAGATTCAGCCGAGTTATCTGGGCGGCCCTCGGATTGAAATTTTCTATGCGGAAACGTGGCCACTTTGTATCTCTCTCCCTCTGACTCGAGTCACTCGGACTTGTGTCTTCCTTCATTCGGTGTGATCTTCCTTTCTCGCTCGCGCCCTTTGCACCAGTGGTCGCGACCCCTTAATATTTCAGGCGCGGTGTTCTTGCCGCGTGTCTCTCCAGCCAGCCAGCTGCGGCAAGCAAGCCTTCCACCGCGCCGCGCCGGCAGAACGACGTCCGAGGAAATAAACGAAAGACGCTGCAGCTAGAGCACACTTTGGCTCCGGCGGGCTCTTAATTCTTTCACGTGGTCCACAGCCAACCGACCTCTCTGCGGGTCAGTCTCTTTGAACCTCCGCTAAGAAAGAGCTTCTTTGTGCAATCCTTGCCTCGGCGCGGAGGGTCAGTGTGTTAATGGCACCGAGTGTTCTCAGCACCGGTGATCACCGCTTTAATTGATGCATCTGCAGTGCGCCCTTTCCCGGGCCGCTTTCTTCATTCACACATAGTAGTCGCCCTAAGACTCTTGCCCCGACAATGAATGATAAAGTTTCGAGCGGCGGGCGGCGCACGTGCGCCGGCTGGCTCGCCGTCGGGCAGAAGGCATTCGGCGCCGTTGGCCTTGTGAAAAGAAGCGGCGAAAGTGGAAAATTGGTGAGAAAGAGAGAGAGAGGGAACGAGAGAATAAGCGAGTCTCGACAACGCAGTGGTATCGTGCCACAGCAGACACGTGCACCGTTGGCGAGAATTAAAGGACAGGGTTTCGGGTGTGGCGGTATTATTCGCGCGTATTCATAATGGAAAGCCCTGCCTATGAGTGCGCTCGTGCGATGCGATAATGCTATTGACTGGCCAATTACGTGTGAGTATCTCCTCCTAGCCAGACAGGAGGCGATGGGAGATTTTTTACGCCTTACGCGACTCATCCTCCCATCAATTGTGCCCTCTCTGGATATTTCTGATCTTCGTACCATTTATAATCATTCGAGTCCTTTTGTCAGTGTCTCTAGCATGTATAATGTCTGAATCGAGCTCGGTATTACGTAATATGGAGGACTTTACGACTGCAAAGGGTGCATGCAGTCATCAATCGATTAATGTCCAGGTCGGCGCTATTAGCATTGAGTGAGAAGTAGCATGTGGTCCGCCGCGGAAATAGGTGAGGTTGAGAGGAGGGGAGAGAAAATATGAAGGATGAAGGAAAAGGTGGATGAGAAGGAAGAAGGGGATGCGGTGGTTGAGGCGAGTGGGGTAGCATGGGAATGATCGAGTGGGCAGGAGTGAGGGAAGCGGCTATTGGAAGGCAGAGAAAGGGCGAGGATCGCAGCACGGCGTCATTTAGCAGAGGACGATAATGGGGGAAACGAGCGAAACCCGGTATAAGCTGCACTCGCCAGGCAACGAGCGCTCGCGAGCGACCGCGCGCGCGCGCGCGACGCGATAATTCTATTTGCCGTGCGATTATGAGAGTATCTACCTCGAACCAGACTCTGACGCTCTCGTATTTCGCTCTCGTATTTCGCAGCGGGATCAAAGCGGATGCGAGACCGTTCGCGGACAGAAGCCCCATAATAATTATTTGTCCGACACGTTGCGATACGCTCGTTATCCACCGGCCCCTCTCTCTCCTTCTCTCTGCACCCCCAACACCCATCGCCCCCCCCCTCCCCCTCCCCCCCGCTTGCTTCGCTTACCCCGCTATTTTTCTCTTTACGGGACGATCGCTCGATCGAACTGGAGCTCGAGGAGCGTCCTCTCCCCTCTGCTAGTTGGCTGTGTGTCTCTCTCAGTGTACGCCCGCCACGATATAAGGCAGACTTCAAGCGAGAGAAATTGTCCGGCCTCGCCCGATTGCTTTGCCGCTTTTGTCATTGAGCAGATGCCCCGATCGATTCACTCGTATTCGTTCTTCGCTGCGGCGACAGAGTCCCCGGCGTTAATGACCGACGATCAACGAGTGGCGTCGCCGAGCGTTTAGATTCATTGAGCGAGCTCGATCGAAGAACCCGACCACTTAGAGAGTGGACGTTGCTCCATTGTGATTGCAGGTTCTGCATCGGCGATCGATTTTATCTCTGCGAGAACAAGATCCTCTGCGAGTACGACTACGAGGAAAGGCTCGCCTTTGCGAACATGGCACTGCAATCGCCGGCATCGCTCGCGTACATCAAAAGGCAACTACCACCGACGCCGACGCCGCCTGGTCAGAATATGCACCCTGGACACACGCCCCTCCAGAGTCACCAGTCTCACCAGGCTCTCGGACAGCCGGTCGCTCAGCATAACCACGTATCAAATGTAAGTCACCGTATCATACGCTCTTCCCCATACATTCGTTCTGATCCCTAAAGAACTCTATTTCATAAATATGTAGCCGAAGTAATACCCACTTTTGGTATTCAGTTTGGGGGGAGGGATATGTGATTTTTGAGGGTGGTGTTCTTCTGTTTACAGGGTCAAATGCCGTCTGGTACACCTATGGTGAACGGGACGACTATAGGGGTGGGTGGTCCAAGGGCACCCGGGGATATGAACAACAACGGGTTGTCCGGTCCAGCGATGGGACCGGTGAAGCCTCCGCCCACGTCGATGCAAGCTCCGACCAGCTGAAACGAGGCCTCGCCACCTTTGAAGAAGCTCAGATGTCTCAGTGGATACTGAGACTGACGCTGCCCGGTGTCGTTGCCAAGTAAACGATTCTGCCACGGGATGCGAGGAAGCTAGGAACACAGGTGCTCGATGCTGACGATCAAAGGAGGAGGGGAATGGGGGGGGGGAGACGCGGGGGAACCAAAGTTTCATCGGGGAGACTCGGGAATCGCGTTGAGTGATGGCGAGAAATGGACCCGAGAAGAAAGGAAAGAGTGAGAGAGAGAGAAAGGGAGAGAAAAGTCTACGACCTCTTAGATACCGCCGGGAGTACCGTCGAACGATTCGTCGGGTGCTCGAGTTCAATCGGGGGTTCGGAATCACTGTGATCCTGAAGAATGAACAGATTTATCGTGGATATATGTTGATAATAGGTGTGCGTGACATAGGGGCGCGTCCGCGCGCCGCGACCGCGCTCGTGTGTGTGAATACCAGCGACGTAGACGCGTACACCCGGGGCACTCACCACGTACAGCTCGTCTTGTAATATACGGTACGGCATGTAACGATAAGATAGACGATTCATGTAAGATATATTTCTAGCTGAGAGCAGAGAGCGAATGAATGGGATGTATGTGAGCGTGCGAGGAGAGCATCCGTGTATGGACCGAGTGAGAGTTGCAGGGTTTCTGTAAATATCCGTATTGTCGACTCTGCAATCCAAAAGACTATCAGTATACGCAGACCAATCGATGGTTTCTATTCTCTTGGCGATCTCTCCGCTCTGGCAGATGATGATCGACGACGAGGTGAGAATAAAATCGGGCTGATGACGCCGGAGAAGCAGCATCTCGACTGCCTGGCGATCCTCCCGATGATGGTTCACAATCATCAGGACAAACGAGGAATCGTACGCCTCTCAGTCTATGCCACATAATTTAGCACTGTTTCCGCGTTGTTCTTTGAATGCAACTTGTTTGTTTATTGAGCTGGTGTTGTTGTTGAGTTTTGTTTCCAAGTCTCCGGGCGGCACTTCGTTTCCGGAGCAGCCATAAACTGCAGGCACTTACGTGCGCGCGCGCGCGCGTGTGTGTTGCTGATTTTTGAAGCGCGCTTCCACTCGCAGAAGGAAAGCCCGGGTAATTTTCATATCTCGATACGGGAGCACGGGCGGGCTCGCGAGCCAACGATGGCTGATACCAAAGATTAATGACGTAAGATTAAGTGCCCCTCGGAGCGCGCGAGCGCGCGCGCGTACCGTGGAATTTCATTTTGAAATTTCATTACAGCCGCGCTAGTTCTAAATTCGTTATTTCTCGCCGTTGGAGGGAGGGCGGCGCGCGCGTAACACGCGCGCACTCTCTCCCTCACGGCTGGGTCTTCGCACGGCGTCGATACCAAAAAAGATTAAGTACTTCCATACCAAAAGACGGTCGAATCGCGATCAACTGAGGTACGCGCCGATAAAGTCTTCTTCACTCAATTGCGCTGACTAAGGAACAGCTCCACTTTGGTGTACACGAAATAGCCATTACACCAGGCTGAGGCGCAGTTCACGGAAAACGCTCAAATCATGAACAAGCAGCCCCGGCGCCACTCGTGCAGCTCCAACATTTTATCTATTTCGGCTTGTTTTCCGCGAGCTGCGGCGTTCACGACCTGTAAATTATTGAAGTCCACGAACCGAATCCAAAGCCACCGTATCGATTAAGTACAAAGAAGTTAAGGCGCCGAGCCGCGAGGTATCGAGCCAGTTAGAACGAACTCGAGGCGAAACGAAGTGCGAGATGGGAGTGTCATTGAGGAATGAAAACTCTATCGCACTCTTAGGATTAACACGAGACGCGAGCGCTCTTTCCTCTTTTTTATTCATCTGTATATAATATCATTTATTAGCGCACTACTAATATATTTACGAACGCCTCTGTAGGGGCTCTCATTATTACCGAGAAAATATAATTCTTATAAATACAGCCTGGTGCATTCTACGCCCGATTCTCTTTCTTCATTTCCCCCAACGTATATGCACCGTATCCGTAGCATCATCCAAGGATATGTCCTCCTCCTCCACTGGCCGGTTCTTCCTCTCGCTATTTATGGATCTCCCGATAGCATTTCATCCCCCGAGCAAGCTGCTCGCTTCCAGTCGCCGCGATTGCCCCAGTCGCGTTCTCCTCCTCCGGCGGAGAAAGAGCGGGACAGGGCGAGATCCGGCGTATCAAAATCGACGAGAAGTAAAGTCGTTACACGTTGAGATCCAGCGATTTGCGGGGAGCGTATTGTCCGCGTGGCAGAGGGAAATAGCTGGGAATATCACGGTATAGCCGGCTAGAACGGGACAGCGAACTCGGCGAGAGAGCGAGGGGGAGAGAGAGAGAGAAGACGGAGGGGTTGCACTTTCGGTTGGGGGGTGGCAGCCACCGGGCAAAAGGGCTGCGAGGCGAAGCAACTTGGAGGGAGGCAACGCGATTTCCCTAATGCCTTCCAGCTCACGGACTTGAATGTTATTATACACGCTGAAGACTTTATAATAGGACGTTGAAACTCTTTAAAACTCGCGGGCACGCTCTCTTTCCCGGCACCCCTGGACGCCCTACTACCCCTCATTGGCATCCAAGGGCAATCCCGTCGAAATTCAGGGAATTCGACTGCTTATTGAAAAAAGGCCTTGCTCGAGGAGAACACTCGAGCGACGGGCGGGTGGAGGAATTACTTGTGCAGTAAGTCACTTCCGCGGAGGTAACATCAGACACAGTGGAGTACTCCTCTGTAATCAAGCTTCCACTCGAGTCGACTTCCAATCAAGCAATCACGTTCCACCCTTAACTGGCGCGGAACGTTTCCAGTGCGCACGCGGTGCGCACGTATGCATTAATTGGATAGTATGCGAACTGCTCTGAAAGGTAACGTGACTCTTGGTCAGATCCCCGTTAACCAGCAACCACGCTGTCAACCCACCCCTCCCGCTTCTATCCCACCACTCTCCTCTTCATCCTGCCTTAGCGACTGCGAGTCGCATTAATCACGTCGAAGGCAGATAGAAGGGGCCGAAGAACCTGCGGGCGAGCGAGTGAAACCGATAGATCGCCGCGGCCAGAAGAGGGAAAGAGAGGGCATGACGTGCTGCTGGTGGACGTTGGACGGGGGTGGTCGGGCGAAAGCGGTGGAACCCCTTAAAATAATCTGGCCCGAAATGAAATCAGCCAAGGCAATTTCCAGCCCCTGTGCCCAACGGTGATGTTAACAGCGCCGGCGGTTTTATCCATCCACTCGGCGAGCGTGGCTGATTCCAGCACGCTGCAACCGACAAATGACGACGCGGCAACCACCCTCTTCCCGTGGTCCCGCGGTGGCTCACAGAATTAAAGATCCCGAGATAAGGGTGTCATCCTTCGCTATGCATTATGTGTTCGGCAAAAAGCTCGCCCTCCGGCCACCCTGACGCCGCCTGCTCCCACCCTCTCACTCTATATCTCTTGCGGTATCATCGCTTTACCCCCCCACGTACTCTCTATATATATCCCTACATCGCTTCCTCGCTCTGTCTCGCACTGCCCTGGATCCAACCTATTACTCTTTCTCGGGAAAGGGTTCCAATTAATCTCCCTCCTGCTTTTTACCGAGCCTTAGTCCACTCTCAAGTACCTGCGCTTAACTTGGCTCTGCTCTTGTTATTTATCTACCTGCATCGTTTCAATACGAGCTCCCCAGCCCTTTTGTTCCTCTCTACCTGGTTTAATCTGTACGACCTGGATGGTTTTTTTTTCATATAGTGCAAGGGGTTGTAGGGCTTCTCTACCTGTGGTACGGTAAGTCTAAAGTTAGGGTGTACGCCTATTTCGTATGGGGTGGGAGAACTGCTATTTAGGGACTCGCTAATGAGACGTGACTCGCAGTGCTGGACTCGTGATGGGGAAGAGGACATCGACGGGCAAAACACGTGCGCTCGCCTCTCCAGGTTCGCACGGTAAGTCTTTTTATCTAGAAGGTACGAGGAAAAGAATAGCAGGGCGCGAAGGCAGAAGGCGTGTAAGCTTTCGAAGGGGGCGAAGGGTTTTCTTTTGAAACGGTCGCGTAAAGTAACTCAGGCGGGCAACAGGGTGTATGGGAGAGAGCGCGGCGTTATGATCCGGACATCCTTTTCGGTCGAGTCGAATAGAAGTTCGACCAGCGCGCACGCTCGTATTTCAGGTTTTATCGCTCGAAAGCGTCGGGGCTGCTGGGCTACTTCAGTTGTGCTGTGCAAAGCGTGCTCCAAAAAGTGCGAGCGGCACAGACAGAGAGGAACCGTCGGACATCACGGGGAACGTACTTTGAGCGAAACTAAGTCGCTCTTGATCGTGTTTAACCGCGCAGCAGATAACTTATCCTGGCAATAGAACTTTCGCCAGCCGAGCGAACTTTTGTTTCGTAAACTTGCGATATTGTACGAATGCAGCGATAAGTTCGACGAGCATTCACGATTTCCAGCGAGTTAAATCCTGCATTAAAGCAAGCCTCCGCAGTAAGCCAAGAAGGTAATGAGATTAGAGGCGGCTTGCGAGAATGAATTCGCTATGCTCGACGAGCGCGCAACCAAGAGACACCTAATGATATTGCCTTAGCGCGAGGAAATGGTGCATTTTACCCCTTGAACTAAATTTACTTTACGGGCGCCCTTATTATAGCCGAGCCCTTGAAAGGGATTACCAGTCCTGATCGCAGCTCCCCTGAACAACCAATCCAACTTCTCCCTCTCCTTAAAGAGCGATGTTAACTCAAGAAACGGGCGTCCCGAAAAATGGTGTCTAGCAAGGCCATTCTCGAAACTCGCAATTCCAATTCACGGGAATCGCCGGAGTCCACAGAGAGACGACGTGGGTTTCAAAAATTGAATGATTGGCGGTGAAGAGCCAAGGGAGAGGAGCGAGCATGATAAGAAGATTGGTTGGCTCGATCGGTCCAGGGGTTGTTTGATCTGGGAGGTGGAGGGGCGGAGGTAGTGGGTGCCGGTGGTCGAAACCGGAGCCCCTTTATCCTGCTGTATTGTCGGCGCGCATCCTAAAGCAATCACACGGGCGGCCAGCCAACCCGCCATTACACGATATACAACCTTAACTTTGGACGCGAGGCGACGTCGGCGTCGCCCTGCGCCGCTCCGCGAGCACCGTTACGTATAGGGTGTACCGAAGGAAATAACCGTCATCTGTATTCGCGATAACATCGTAATTGAATGCGGTTGACGGGGATTTGCTGTACGCCGAGCGACCACCAGCCCCATAACCGTTCCCTTTTACCATGGCTCTCACTCTCTCTCTCCCTTGGCGAGAGACCCTCCACCCTCACCCTCGATCGTCCTTCTTCTTTTTCCCGGAGTCACCTCATTTCAGTGTGCCCCTCGTGCTTCCCTTTCCCCCCCTTACCCCGCCTATCCTACTTGATACACCAAACTGAGGCATTCTTTCTTTTTCAACGCGCCCATCACTCGTCATACCTAAAATTCAACATCCTACCAAGATATTAGTTATATCGAGGCGCTGAAAAATCTGCTCTTTTTATATCCTGTTATGTGGGACACTTTTCTCGAAGGAAACCTATCATTCGTGGCAAGTAAGTTTGCAGTAGGTTGATGATTTTTTGAATAATTTAATTTGGGGTGTCTTAGTATTCAAAGTTGATAGAATGATGAAGAATCTTGTCTCATGGTGCAATAATGACCAAGGGTGACGGTGGGCTCATTTACGGAAGCAGGGTGTATCAGCCCTTGCATGCCGAATGTGCTGATGGGAAATACTTGTTTCATCGTGACTGTCAGGAAAGCTGATTGGCGCATGGCCGTCGGATTTCGCGCTCTATTAATGGCCGTCTGTTGTCTCTCTCGCTTGCAACCCCGACTCGTGACTCTCCGCCACCCCTTCCGACCGCTTTAGCAGTTTCAGATCAGATCACCGTGGAAACGCAGGCGCGGCGAAATAATTCAGTAGGTTCGCTTCTCCTTATATCGAAGTACCGTCGCGTAGATCATTTCTATTGCGAAGTCGTGATGCTAAAAGGTGATTGGGACGTTCTCAATTGCTTGGCGGCGCGCCTTCTCCCTTTCCGGCCTGCCGATGGGTCTTGTAATGCTCGATCGTCGAAGTCACGCCAATGATTCGTTCATAGGCAGCGCCGCGATCGATAAATTGTATTACATTTATAACGATTGCCTCTGGCGACGGTGATATCCTGTGATACGGCCCGATGAACCATTGTCTACCGTCTGCGAATATCTTCCGCTCCTTGCCAACGGCGTGTGACCCTGAAATATTCGTGAGTCTCGTGGGAGTTGTGTGCAGAACCAGTCGGAATTATGTACAGAACATACAGAATCGTGTCTTTTGTATTTTCATCCGGTTATTTCAAAAAATTAGACCTTTTATTATTCCTTACTCTGACTATCACATTTACATTATTTTATAATTCCAGTTGATAACAAAAAATAATTTCAAGGCAACGGTTTTGTGAAAATATGTAGAATACAAGGATTCGTAGGACACAGATCGAAGAGAATGATGAGATGTAAGGAGGTTGTTCGGGGTAAGTTAGTTGTCTGCCTGTCCCCGGAGTGCGAAGTGCCGGAGACCGACCGCCACTAGCGAAGGAGCTTTCGTCGACGGATAACTATCCCTTGGCTCTTTCGGAGCGCCACAACTACGCTGATATGCATTCAAGGACTCGAGAGTAGCTCGCCAACTAAACTAAGAATATTACCCCCGGGACTAATCCAGAACTAGCCAGTGATACATATTAATATCGCAAGTGATACTAACTGTCTCGGTATTTCAATTCGGCGCGCCGTTTATATCACGCGCGCCATACAAGTGCTCGGGCTGGTGGGATTTCTTTTTTTGCCACGAGGGAGAAACATAATTATCGTTCTGGAACAGGCGGAAGCGCGCATATTTATCTCCTCGACAAGCGGAGGGGTTGGATCGAAGGGTTGCTCATACGCGTCGGAGTTTATTAGCCAGGAAGCTGGGCAAGATCAGAGGAGCAGTTATTGTATCCCGGTTTGCAGCGGATGCGTTTTTAACGGCGTTCCTCCCGAAACGAGGGACGAGCAATAGAAAATCTGTAATTAGCCCACCCTCGTGCGATGTAATTTGCGCTAATTAACTCTGGGAGATGGTTTTTCCCCCTCCCGGGTAACGTATGCACGCGCCATTCAGTCTCTCCGTCGGCTGGAAGTCGCTTTAAAGATCGGATCGCATTTGCGGCTGACGCTTCCGGCCGCTTAAGCGGACTCCCGGCTAATCGAATGATTCGCGCGCCAGGCATTTTCCGGGGTTAAAATGATTTTATTACTTGGCAATAAGATGACTCTCTTCCTGGCTGGAAAGATTCATTCTCACGGGCGAATGGAAGTCACCCCAACTCCTCCTTTCTTGGTTGGGTTCTCCTCGTTACTCTTTACCCGGAGAATCGCTCGGTGCGCTCCTCCCTCTCTCTTTCTCTCCGAGGCTCTTTCGTTCGCTCTCGCGGATCTCCCGATACTTTCGAGGTCTCCTTGGCTCCTCTCTCGACTAAGCCCGACGGGGATCGTTCACGATTTTACGAGGGACTAGAGTCGAGTATCGGTGGGCAATTATCCGCGAAACAAACAGGTCCGCGAGGGAAAGTCTAACGACTGCCGGGGTCTTCCCGGCGATTACCTCAAAGCAAACCGCCTAACAAGACATTGTTCCGAATAGCTTAGCCATTCTCCCCCGACGCGGCCCTTTTCCACCCTCTCACCCACTCCAGCGGAACCTCTTCCCACATAGAAGAACCGCCACATCCACCGGGACACGACCGAACCCGCCAGCAGTTAACAACCCTGCTCTGGCGACGGTCGTTAGCAACCAACCTCGTTGCCCCACCTCTCCTTCCATCCTGCGTCGATCTGCCCAACAGACTCCAACATTCAAATCCTCGATCTTGATTTATCATCACTCAATCGTTGCTTGTATCACCGAGTTTCCAATGGGATCGCAAAAACCTAGATTTTCGTGCGAGTATTCATAAATTAATTCTCGCGCATCATAAACAATGAGTAGACCGTAAATTAGAGTCTGATTAGATGACTCTAGCATTATTAAGTGAGACTCTGATTAAATGAAAACAACGTGTCTTACCAGGCTAACAGGCAGAGTTTGCTCCCATTATCGCGGAACGAAGCTCTTTACACAGGTAGTGTGGCTGGCTGGGGGAGGACGAGTGACGAAAGGGATGGGGCGATGGAGAGACTATTGCTCCCGCAACTGTAATTTGGAAGACTGAAATAGTATTGAGCAGCAGTAGAATGAGCCATTTGTGCTTACGAATCTCGCAGGATTCATTTATACCGCCCACGAGCAAGAAGAATTATCAGTGATCCTGAAATCGAGTAAAATTAAAAGGTAGTAACGAAAGATCCGTGGGTGTTATTCGTCTGTAATAAGAACTACTTGAACATTCGCCTCCTACTGCGTAGGTTTCTTCGATAATCATCGAAGCACCTCGACTCTTTCCCTCGAGTTCGATATAAAAGAGGAAAAGCAGAAAAGCGCTCCGAGCAGAAGAAATATCGTGCTTCAGCTCGGTTGCGAGTCGACGCTCCTTTAAAAAGTTCCTTCGAGTATATTCGCGCGTTAGCGGCATTATCGCCCGCCGCGATAAAATCCCCTCGGCGATAATCTATTCCGGCGTCGGGCACACCAGCCAGAAAAAATACAGATTAAGCCTCCTAAGCACGGATTTAATGCTTATTTATACTCTGCTAAGCACCCAGCATTACCCGTCGTATTACCAACCTAACAGTCGTAGAAAACTTATCCACCGACGAAGCTACGTCGTGATTTCTCCGCCTACCTTCCCGGTTTATTCCACTTCAGAGAAATTCGATGGCCAAAGTATCTCGAATCCTTGCAGTCCAAGTAAATCCCATACACATAAACCGACCCTTACCATAGCTTTTCGAATTGAATAGGAATATGTCTCGCTGTGCCTTAAGACGAAGGTCTAGACTGAAGAAAGAATTGAGGCAGGGTGTCAACAAATGGCTGGGCTCCTTGCTTCAATCGCACGGAACCTTGAGTATTTGATTACCCGGCTGTGTAGAGCCGTAACACCTCCGTTTCAGGAGAGGGCTCCCATTACACTCGGCACTTGCAGTGGCAGTGCGTGCGTCAGGAAGTCGAGACTTACTGTACCCTCGTTACTACCCCCGTTAATTTTAACGCCCGCTACGTGCCAGCGATTCTGTCGACTTTTTCTTCGGGCGAGTTCACCAACCCTGACAGCTTTGTTAGCCATAAGACATCCTGAATTAGATTCGAGATGGTACTTTCGTATGAAGAGCGAGTCCTTTTTCTTTCCCAAGGAAATTATCGAGTGGTGTTGTTCCGCTATCTTAACAGGGTTCATTTTGTCTAGCGAGCCTGGTGAGAATCGAGCCGCAGACACGTAATTACCTACCCTTCTTAAGGTAATCGGCAAGGCGATCGCCTATCTCGTGGCTCGATTCGTGGTCGTTAAAGGGAATGCTTTCACGCTACCCTGGGGAGTAACCGCAGGAGACATTATCGCTAGTAGTCCTTCGGAATTAATATGAGGGAACAGAGACCGCTTCCCGGCGACCCTTGCCACTGATATCCGACGAATTTTCAGATTTCAGGGATCGCGCACCCATCGAGAAGCCAGCGTGACAGCGATCCAACGATTGGAATTCCACTAATTCCTCGGCGATTATACATTAATTCTAGTAGCGTCGCCTAATTCTACTAGTTACGCCCGGGGTTTGTTTGACGCACACGGCCTATTAATTTTCGATAGAGGGCTGCCCGCTCGCTCGATATCTCGGTGGATTCCACATTTCATGATAGTATTTTCACGCGTATCCTGGCATTAGGCTAGTCCGCTGGTATAAACAATATTTACGGGAAATTGGGCGCGTCTAGTTCGATCCTAGGCAACAGCAGTTGCTACTAGGATCGGAGTGGGGGATGGGTAGGTATGTATAAAATACGCTTGATCGCCGCAGCGACCAATTATGGGGATGTCGTAATGTTTCTCACTGAAATCCAATTTGCCCGAAAATCTCGACTAATATACACCATGTTTCGATATCGCGAGCCTCATTAATACCGGCGATCTCTTCCGTCAGTCTAACAGATGTTTCCGACGAAAATCAATTTATCCCAATTTGCCTCTTCCAGCTGGTTTGCGCGCAGTTAGTTCGCTAGGCCGCGGGCATCATGGAATGACCCGGCGTTCCTCTTCTTTTACCGAGTGAGGTGGTTGTTGATTTTAATGAGGTTTCGGAAGAATGGAATGTGAAAAAGTGGTCGGCTGGCTTGGCTGGGGCATGATAAGTCCATTATAGGCCTTGGGACGTTGGTATGGTGCCGATCGAAGTATCATTGCGGCTGGTTGCTACGTCAGGTCCGCCGAGTGACGTAAAATGGACCCGAAGGGTTATGGCCAGCCATCCATGGGCTTATGGGCTGATCGCTACCGATAGAATCAGCGTTCTGCCTTCGTGCTTTCGCTCATAATCACTTTCAGATTAATTAAATTTTACGCCCACTGTCGTCGATAAACGTTAAATTTAACGGGCCCGTCCTGCCACGTAATTACGACTCGTTACGGCCTGTATACCCCCGTAGGCACATTCTACCGGCGAAATAACTATTGTTCGTCGCTAAACATGCCGCCGCCGGCTCTCGCTTCCTTTCACGACGGTCCCAATGTTTTTCAATATCCGAAATTAATTTTCCGCCCGCGATTGCGGAAGCCGCGATAGTAGATGCCAAGTCTGGTGGAATGAGAGGGTGGCTGACAATTAGCCTGGGCGAAAAGGGGTGGCTATAAATCGAGTTAAATGAAGTAACGCTTGAATCGAGCACTCCGCGATAAAATGGTAAGCGGCACGATGATTTAAATACTCATCAGAAACGCGCTTTCCTTAAATCGTACTTTAGCCCGGTGCAGCCCCAATGGGGTAGCTCATAAATATGCACTCGATGGATAACCTTTTCTCGTCGTATCATTCATGAGCCTTGAACGAGGATGGGCGAATGGGGGGGAGTGGAGAATAAAGAGAGGCTATCAAATTTACTCTCCGGGCAAGCCTGTTTAACCAGGGTCCAGGGGAATTATTGTGTTGCAGCCAAGATCGAGAAACGGATCCGCAGCGTGGAGCGGATGGGCGTCGGCGGGGAGGAGGCCGGGGGATAAATCTGGCGAAGGCGGTAATTAAATTAATTAGCCTTCTCGAAGATGCAAGGATACCAAGCGAGAGAGACGGACGCCGACGGAAGGGCAGATAGAAAAAGAGAGAGAGGGGCGGTTTCACTCTCTTCTGCTCGTTTTTTCTTTAACGGCCTTAATTATCAGGGAATTCCCCCTGCCCCGCCGGCCTTCATCCCCGTGCTCGCTGGCCTCTCTCTCTCTTTCTCTCTCTCTCACACTCCTCTTTTTCCTTTATTCGCTCCCACTCTGCCCGCGCTCACACTTCCTGTCTCGATCTCTCTTCCGGCTATTTATTAAGTTTTTACTTATGCCGCCGACCGTAGAACAATCGACCGAGCCGCCCAGGCGTCTGATCGAATTTCCCCGTTTCCCCGGCGGGACGAAACTTCTGCGGCGAGCGCGCCACCGGGGCGGCCCGCTTTCCGTGAAAGAAGCAAAGCACTCAGAGTAATTAGAAGCGGAATTATATTCCGCTGCGTCCTGTTTCAGTTTATAAACAAGGACTCTTAAATGAAGTTGCCCGGGAAGCAGGGCGCTTTAATGCCCGAATGCCGCGTTCACGTGTTCCGCCCCTAAAACCCCTTCTTACTTCTTCAATGCGGCGCGTCCATTTTTGGAGGGGCCGCCGATTTCCACCGCAATCTTTTATCCCTGACTAGACTCCTTCGGCTCCCCAAAGGAGGTGCATCGGACTTCTCGATGGGTGTCTTTATTCACAAAAGTTCGAAGCCAATTCAGTTCAGGGATCTTCCTTTCGTCGAACGAATCCGGTATTCGCGCGAACGAGTACCTCGCTCTCCTCCTGCGCTATTACGGAATAAGATTCAATTAAGAATCTTGATGGCTTCGTCGGTAGATCGACATGCAAATCGCAACGGCAGTCAAAGGATTCGCAAAGTTCCTCACGGCGCGCAGTTACTGACAATTGTTTTTCAATTCAGCAACTACTACAGGCATAGGCGGCATCATTAACTGCCGAGCGTCATTCATCCAATCAATACTTGTTAATTTGCATTCCACTGGCCTCCGTGTACACAAGGACATCAGCTGTCGACATTTCTCCGGGTATTGGAATGTTCTTAATGAAGAAAATCGTTACTGTCGCAAGTACCGTTAAGAATGTCACGTGTGTCAGGCCCTCGGGCGCCTTCCCCGCAATCAAATCGCTCTTTATCAAACATATACTATAGTATACGCAGGAATCCCGAGGGTGCCCTAAACCCGATAGCATCCCGAGTTCGCCGCAAGACTGCGAAATTAGCGGGAAGCCCTTTCGTGGAAAGCTCAAACTTCCTAAGCTCGTGTTAAGTTCGACCCTCGCGCTGCTAGGAGGCCCGCGCACCTCTCCGTCGCATTTATGGTTGACTCGTACTACTAGCTTTCGAGCTAGCCTTCGCTGCTTCCCTCATGCTGCACGGCTTCTCAGCGGCCTTTGGTGGGACGAGCGAGGGAAGAAGGGTGCGTTTTAGTTTTTAATGATTATTGCGTCGCAGCTCGGGCTACAGGTAGAGGAGGGAGACATTAGCTGTGCTCTCCCTTTCGCGCGCATTTGCATATCTTTCCAGCCGTTAGGAATTGCCGACTGGCTGCTGCTGCTGCCGTCGCTGGTGCTGCTTTCGGCCGCCCCAACCAGGCCATACCTACTTGCACGGACGCACTCCAACTTTTAAGCCCGCCTCGCCCCTCCCTTGCACCCTTGCTACTCTTCAGCTTCAACCCCCCCGCCCACCCTGTTCGCTCGTCGCTCACCTTTCCTTTACTCAGCCTACCCTTTTCCCTCCTACTACCTCCCTCGCTACCCGTATACTTTTGCAACCCCGTTCTTTCCTCTCTCTTTCTGCCTGCCGACGACTCGCACCCAGTGTCCTCCTTTAGTGCGGGGGCTCGCGCGCGCGCGCGCGCTCTTGCTCGCCGAGCTTGTAATTTCTCCCGGTTCCTCTTCCTCCCGCCGGCGGTGCCACCCCTCTCGCTCCCCTTTAATGGCACTCTGTTTTTGAGTGCTTTAATTAACGTTTTGTCAGGCGCTCTTTAATTAGTCGGCTTTTGAAAAAATCAGTCAGTGAGTCAGTGCACTTCGCCGGGAAAGCGCTTTCCCGCTTCCCGGTGACGAGCTCCTGCTGCTGCGTAACCCGTACGCGCTGTACTATTCGACTGGCCGGAAAGTACCCGCGGCTTTTCATGATAGTTTTCGTTGTACGAAAATCTTTAAACTTTTTGAATAACGCACAGTAACGAAACTACCGGGAATTTCGAGCGGGAGATCCACTTTTATTACTGCAACCCGAAACTAATGGGGTTGAGTTTTAGCTCTCGGACTATTTGCGTGAACCATTTCCAGGCTTCTTGGCCGCCCTTGCCGATCGGTAGCGGGAAGACGTTAAAATGATTTATCACTGTTCGCGGAGAGGAATTGGTAGCACATATCGTAAGGCCGGCACGAAGAGAAGACGAGAGTTCATACATAGACGGTACCGTGGGCCGTTAGCGTTTCATGTTGAATTCACAAGCCGGGCTACTGGAACGTTCGTTTCCTTCGATTCACATGGTGTTCCCCGGCATTGGTGGGAGCCGGGGCGCTTACGCGCCATTAAATTTTCACGCTCCTCGCAGTGCGCCTCGAAATTCGCGAATGCCGCGCGTACTCCTTATCATCGAAGCCGAGCAGGTTCATAACCTCCTGGTATCGAGGGCGCTGTGGTTTACACGTTATTTAGCACGCCCCCGGCACAACGCTACTCCGGAGAAACTATTGTCCTTCCAAGCATACAACCACATTTCCTTCGATCCTCCTAACGATTAAACGAGATTGCCCGACGATTAATGTAAGCACCGGCGTAGCTCCCTTGGAGAATGTTGCTTTCAAGGTATAAGAATGTCTTGAAAAGCGGCGGATCGATGCAGACTGAACTGGCAAGCGCTCGAAATGGACAATACTTGAGCGTCGCTCGCGAGGGAAAGCCTGTATAGAGATGATATCTGTATTTCATTAACATTATTCTCTGTGTTGGACTCGGCTCGTCTCTGTGTCCCGTGTACGGCGCGCCGAGACCCCAATGAGGTAAACAACCCTTTCAGAAGGGAGTCGATTGTGCGTTCGGAACCCTTCCACCATCTTAGTCGTAGCGATGCGGTCCTCCGCGAAACTTACTCGCCCCATGAGAGCCACCCTCTTCTCTGACTTTGTGAGAGGACTAACACTAGCTTTCCGAATGCCAGAAAAATACCAGGCTTTAGAATTCACGACTGGAAATATGGCTTGATTTTCCAAAAGCCGAGGGAATATTTCTCCGCTGACGCTGGAATCAGAACTAACGACTCACCCCCTCAAAACGCCCAGCATTCGAGATTAGGGGAGATGCAGGACACAGTTTCCGGGGGTTGTTATGAGAAAAATTCAATAGCGACGAATTCTCCTTCGTTCTCTCGCACTTCCATCGACTAGCCGCTATTATTCGGCAGTAAAATTTTATTTTGGCAGCGTTTATTGGCTCTCTCGGAAAGCCTTCGCGAGGCAGCGCGCCGCTCCGGCCTACGCGAAGCTCTCTGTTATTTGATAACGACAAATTATTGTTACGAGAAAAACTGGCGGCCGCCTCGTCCTACCGGCTCTCGGGAGAGGCTGCTGGACGTTCGCTAGAGGGTGTGGGGAGGAACGGCACACGCATAGTGGCCCAGGCAAGGGTGAGAGAAAGGGGAAGGCAGGAGAGCGGGGTTGGCTTTGGTCCTGAGCCTCCGCCGGCTATCGGCCGACGTGTCCGGGCCCGCTAATCTCTCGATATTTTAGCGGATTTATATTTTCACCGCTGCCAGTGTCCTGCTGCGCCGCGATCCCCTGAGATGTCTGTGTGCCTTTCTCTATGTATGTGGCAAAGTGCGATAGACGCGACCCATCATTCCTCGCATCTTCCTTTCAAACCACTCTCCTAATCCTTGACACATCCGGCAACCACTAGTACTTCATTACAATTTTAATTATTCCCATACTTTCGTACAACAATCATTCATACCATCTAATACAGCATTATTGTTTATTACTAAAATACAGATGGCGAACAGAAGGCGGATAAAAAGTGAGGCCACCGTTTGAAGGTAGAGTCGCACTGGTGCAACGAGCGATAAAGGATTCGACGGGCGGGGGAAGGACGAAAGGTGTGGGACGAAGGATTTCATGCAGGCGCTCGGATATATCCCGGGTGCCGATGGCGCTCGGTGCACCTGATCCTGGTCGGCTAAATTGATGATATAATCCGCCATAACTCAGGATTACCATGAGGAGAGAGTGAGAGAGAGAAAGAGCGGAGAGAGGGATGGGGCACTCGTATATGCAAGAGCACGTGGAGGTCGCGGAGAGAAGGTGCGCGCACCAGCTTCGACTTGTAGCTGGGCTATGGGGCCGTTTCAACGAATACCTCTGGCTGACTATGGTGGCCCGTGACTATTGCGTAATCGGATAAGGAAAATATTACTTGGCGCGCTAATAAGCGCCACGGACATGACATCCCCTTCTCGGTATCACCTCGTTATCCCGGGCAAATCTCCGTCATCGACCCGTTACTCTGAGATTCATCTTTACGCTCGAATAATCCCGGTGCCGCTGGTAATGCCAGCTGCCGCTGCCGGCGCTTGTTGTTTATGTTGCAGATTACGCTCTCGCGCGAGCCGAGTGATTTCAAGAGGAAAGGCGGCGAGAGAGAGAGAAAGCGAGAGCGCCACCTTGTTTTTCGGCTCTCTCCCCAGCGGATAGCCCGGTGGCCTCCTTCTACTTTTACTTCCCTCTAACCTCCCCCGACCCCACCGTCCTCGCCGCGCCGCGCCGCGCCGATTCTGTACGGCTATCTCGCGGTGGATCATTGCACCCCTGCGAGCCTCTTAGGTACACTAAATGCCACCACCTGAAGGGGACAATCCACAATCGGCCATCCCATTCTATTGCCAAGCATCGCTCCTTCTTTCTCCGCTTACATTTCGAGCGGCGCGGCGGCCCTAAAGCACAGGTGTCACGGAAACACTCGGTGGCCAGCTCGGCTATCCTACCAACAACCATACACATAGTTGTACGCAGCCTGGAGAGATACAAGTGTGCCAGTTAGTCTCATTGTTATCCAACGACACCCCGGAGGGAAGAAGAAGAAGAGTGCGTGCGCAAAGTTCTGCGGCCAACGTTTATAGCATCGGGGTAAGTTAAGACCTCGTTAACTATCCGGCTGTCTCAACGGCTACTTACACATACACCAGTTCCGGCTCGGAATCGGCCCGCTCCTGCCACCGGGCCGAACGTAAAAAGTTGGCAGCGCGGAGCGCTTCCTTCGAAAGTCTAGGCGGACTGGTGCGCCCGTTTCTTGCTCGTTTTATCGGGCCCGTCGTTATTTAACGGCTCGGCAACTTGTAACGAGTTGTCGCGACGAACTAGTAACTACGATTCGGTAATGTTCCACCATCTCTTCGCTCTTGGTGCTCGACGCCAGGTTGAATTAGCGTTACAAGGGAAGGAGCTTGCGATTAAAAAAAAGAGAAAGAGAAGATGGCAACTCGGTGCGAGCGGGTATGGTCGCTTAAGTCCTATCATAAATATCGTGGTTCCGCGCTTGCGAGTGGGTGGCGCGCGAAGCATGAAGCACGGCCAGAAAAAATCCGTTCCTCAAACACGTGCAATATCGAAATTTACAGCCTTTCGTTTCGCGCGAGGTTGCCCGGGCTTTAAGCAGATTTCACTGATGGTATACAAGCGTGCCAGGCTTGTATGTATGTGTGCTGCATGTGTCTGCGTGTGGTCTCGCTTTCTCATGCCAGGCTTTTCACCCTCTAGAAACAGGCGAAAAGTTTAAAGATCCTGAAATATCTCTATTTATCGTTCACCAGTGGTTTCCACCCTCTCGAAATAGAAGGCAGTATTGTTGGGCTCGCGTGCGCCACCGAGAACGAGCAAAGAACACTCGCTCTGCCCACGAGACTCGTTTTGTCGTTTGTGAGTTGGTGCGCGAGCACCAAGTAAAAGCTTCGAGATTTATGCGGCGAGCAATCTCCCTGTAAGTAATAATGCAGCGCGATAAGTAACAAGCTCCGGCACGTTGTTTCCTCGTGCAGCGCGTATTCGCTCCAACCACCTGCTATACTTAAGCCGAGTTCTCTTCAAATCTCCATTTGCCTAGGACACCACTTCCTCCTTCTCGTCAATTTCTTATCATTTCCGTATGTAATACGGATAAAGTAACAATGTGTCTAGTTTGCAATATCAGTGAGATCGTAACTGGTTTCAAATCGAGACGCAGGGTGGACTTGGAGACGGTGAGATAAGATTTATTCAGTCAGTGGATCGTTAAGATAGAACTGGTTTAACGCTCGGTAAAGCCTAGCCCCGTCCTTCGGACGTATTCGAACCTCCCTGACTATTGTCTTCTGTCAGTCTGCTCGTGGTCTTCGACAAGGGTGCTTTTGCTCCTTAGATCGTTGAATGACACCTATCATTCGCATTGTCTCAATTTCGTAGTGGTGTAAAAGCGTCATTGCGGGCGGCGCAGCCGCCGGCCGTAAAAGCGACTGGGAATGTCCACGGTTAGTGGTTTTATCGACTATTCGCGGGAGATATCATCTGCGAGTGTAAGGCGATATGCTCGAGGGTGTGCTTAGGCGTTGGAGGGTGGCGCGCTCACAAGAAGCTTCGGTGAATCAGTATATTATGGGCCACTTTACTCCCGCGCTTTACGATCCGAATGCTTGAAAACATTTTCTTTCAGCGAAAGCTCGCTGGGATTGCGGCGGCGGCGGCGGCGGCGGCGCTTCGTCGAGATTGAACGACTGCCAGCGGGAGCTAATTCTCTCTCGGTGGAATACTCTTCGGTTGCAGATGCCAGGAACGCGCGTACCTCCCGTTGGAAGCCGACGAAAACCGGTGACAAAGTTGCCGCGATAATGTTTCTTCAGTTTGAGAGTTGGCAGTGCAGGGCGCGGCTGCCTTCGCAGCAGGCTAGCACCCTTGCGTCGGTATGTTAATTAACGGCATAAGCTTCCCAAGCCACGAAGCTGTAAGGAGCCCTTTATATAACTAATTAGTAGCGGCGGTATTCAGACTATTTACTTCATTTGGCTCGGCTTAGACTCGACCGTGCGCCACCCTTTCTACCCTCCCTAGCAAAGCCCACTCTTCCCAAACCTCGATTATCACCATTCTTGTCCCAGACTTTTCTCCAAGTGCTAGCGTACGTCCAACGATAGAAAGATCAACCCTTTGCTGGGTATACTTATCCTTTCTTAGTTTGTTATTTATTCTTTATTACATCATCCCTTTGGGAGATCGAATATAATATCTATTGTCTCAACTTGGAGACAAAGTGCAGTGTAATTCTTGAAGGAAGGACGTTTTTAGCTAGTTTATGCGAAGCAGTAATTCGCTTCTGCCAGCAATGCCATAGAGAAAGGAATATAGCGGCCAGTAAAATGTCATCCGGCACTTCCGGATTCATCGGCAAGAACTTCATGAATTCCGGAGCACGAGCGCTCCGCCACAACGGACAGTATCTGTAACTCTTATTTCTTCTTTTCAAGGAGCAGGAGGAGGCTCGTTTGTTCGGGAGCGGTGGCGGCGGCAGTGGCACGAATAAGAAGTTGGAAATTGCGGCGATAAAAGTGCGCGTAAAAATGTAATAGTTTATAGACTTAGCCATCCAGCGCGTACCAATAAAATCCTGGTTGGAGAGGGGCTCCCCGCCGCCGCTTGTCGATGTCTATTACAGCTCGACTAGCTCTGCTAGGATTCTTTACGAGGCTCGTCTTTGCCATCGCATCATTCTCCGCTTTATTTCCTCCCTTCGTGCGTGACAATCGCCATCAGCTTTTCCAAGTCTCTCGCCGGCTTTAGTATTCCAATTACACCAGTGATAACCACTTTTCGCCTCCAAGTAAATACGCCGCACGCGAGTATAATAGCGTTCGTGTCGTGAATAATAGAGTGTTATTATATTAGTTGGAACAGCTTGGTTTCTCGGATACTTTTGCTCTATTGTAGCGAGGAAGGTGTCAATGCGGCTTTCCACTGAGGCTCCTCCCGATGATTAAACCAGTATCTTTTGGATCGGCATTGGATCGGCGAGGTGGGGTTGCTCGGTTGGCGACGTCGCTCCTTGGCGATGCCATGCAAGATTTTTAATTAATCGATCGAGACGCGCCGGGGAGCGGCGCGCACTGCCGGCGTCGTTTGCACTGCGACTGGTTCATTAGAGACTCTTAATTAACTTGCGGCGCTCACGCGACTTCGCACAATGGGATACATGTAGAGGAACAGCACGCGCGAACGCGAACGCGGCGCGGCATCGTGTGGGTGAGAGTGGGAGAGTGAAATAGAGGCGGTGGGACAGAGAGCTTACTGCATTCAATTACATGTTAATAATATAGGCTGGGCGAAGTTACATGGGATCGCTTTTCTCCTCGGAAACCCGGCAAATCGAATCCGCTTTCGTGGGAAATCGGCTTCGCAATACTCGAGAGCCGCACCATTGGAACCGGTGCCGATGACAAGGCCGCCACCGTCCCGATTAATCGGCAGTCGCACATTTGTGCGATTAGACCTTTATCGAGGATGCGGTGCCATGTAATTGCTGGAATCTCTTAACACTCATGTGTTGGAGCTCCCTGGAAATTTCGGATAATTAGCGGGAGCGACGTCGATACAATTGGATTGGACGAATTCCACTTGAAAAGCGGCATAGACGAATTAATCGCAGCAGCCGGGGGATGTTTTCCCCGGGTGCACTGGAATGCTCGTCGAAAGACGCATGATCCGGCAATCCTTCGGGAAAAATTCAATTACGAGGAACACATTTGCCGCGGCGGGGATAGAGAATCGGACCAACGAAGCACTTGAAAATGAATCCGCGTTCAATTAAAGCGCCTCGAACATTTGCCCATGCGATAGCTACCGTTATTTACCGAACGATAATTAACGATCGCGTCGTTAATCGTGTCTATTTGATTGCGTCTGTTCGAGCCCCGCACACATCCGCGTGCCAGCGAATTTATCAAAATGTCTGTGAACATTCAAATCCGATAAAGGCTTCCTCTAACGATCCACTGTTAGCCAGGCCCACTTTTCACTTTTCAACTTCTTTCCGCCAACAGTTAATGCGCTTCCAGTCAAGGTAACCGAGAAAAATATTCCAAGAGTTTTCAAAGCAATCCTCAAAAATTGATAAAGTATGTCAGGCATCTTCTTTCAATAACTCTCGGGAAACAGTATTCAAAGTGGAACAGTAAACGACCAGTTTATTAGTATCGTGCGCGTGCTCATTTTACAATCGGCAACTGCGAGGCAAAGTTAACACCTGCGGTGAACTTTCAGCGGGCCGGAACATTTATACTTCGGTATAATGATATGACCTATTATCATTAGCGAAAATTAGCCGATACCGCTGCCGGCGAACGCAACGGACAGAGTGCCGCACGGAAAATAGTATTTGCGGGGTGTTGGTGAGGGGTGGGGGGAGAGGAGAAGTGAATGTCGGGCGTATAGCGGGCTGTACAAGAACGATACCCGAAACTAGTGGAATCTGGCAACATATGCTCAGACAGGGCAAGTCGTATATATTAGAGGCGACATCGGGGTTTTCCGGCGGGCTGGTTAACCGCACTCGTTAAACGCCCCATAACGCGCTCGCCCCATAACACCGCCAACGTGTTGTATTTTGCATCGGGCTCATGCACGCGTGCGCGAACGCGCGGCAGCGCGCGCTCCAATTTTTATCTGCGTTACAAAGCCATTAATATCGTCCGTCCCGGCTTCTCTCGACAGTCTCCATAAACAGTCAGCCGGCTGGCACAGATCAGCAGTCCCGCACTTGATTATAGTCTCGCGCTAAAGGAGAACCTCCTTTTCCCCTCCAAGAAACAAAGGGAGAAGGAAGGAAAAAATGGGGCCTCGATTTAGTAGCTTATAAAAGGGTGTCCGGGGCGAAATATATCCGGACATTGAAAAGTTCGGCGAGCAAGCCGCGCGACATGTTGCCAGGATATCGTCATAACTTAGCACGCTCGTCGATATGGGAGAGACGGCATGCGAGCGAGCGAGCGAGCGAGCGACGTCGCGCCCTTCGGGCCATGCTCTCCCATTCCAAGGCGTTTCCACACTCCTTTTACAAGGTGTACCTAGGTCCATAGGCATGTTGGAGGGCAAGGGCCGCCGAAAACAGTATCTCGCAAGCGGCTAGGCGATAAAAGTATATCAGGACGATTTAGAGGACGATCCGACGCCGCGTCGCACATGTTACTCTCCCGGCGTCTGTGTGCACACGTGCGAACTTGGCCGTTTCTTCATCGGATCGTCGATCGGTGATCGCCGCGAGCTGACGACGGGGGTGAGCGGTATACAAGTGTTCGGGTTTCAAAGTCCCTCCACCCTTACTTACCTTACAGCGAAGCAGCCGCGATCGCTCGAGGTAAGAGGAGTACAATCACCGATCTGGCCGACGACATTCGAGTAGAGAGAGGAGGGTGGACCAGTTGGGACCTGCGGCGTCTCACGATCGAAGCTGCCCACGGAATTGGAAGGAAGACAGGAGCGAGAGAGAGAGGAGGGCAAGGAAGGAAGGAAGGAAGGGTAAGAGGTCGGGTGGCGGGAAGGGGGTGGGGGATGGGGTTGGACGCGGAGGAGGTAGGAGGAGGAGGAGGAGGAGGTGGTGGTTGGGGGTGCAGGTCGAGGTAGAGAAGAGGCTTGGGGCGATCGGATTGAGCGAGCTCGCGATGCAGCGTTATAGGTGCGGCCCTGGCAGCGGCTGTACGCTGAGGTCGGTGTAATTAAGGGTATTAATTAGCGGGTACTTCATACCCCCACTCCGGAGTGCCGCGCAGCCTAGACCACCCCCGCACAGTCGCTTCGAAAGGTAGCTCTCCCCGTTCTCCGACACTCCTGCACGTCGGCCTACCTTTCTCCCGCTCTTGCTCCTTCCTCTCTCGCTCCCTCGGCCTGCCCTCTCGGCTCTCCCGACCCCCCTCTTGACTCTCCGCTGCTCCTCTTCGTACCGCTAAAGTGCACCGCTGCGCACCAACGACAGGGCAATACGGACAAGAGGTATATGGCTAATTACATGATTCCACGGTGCCGGGGGCTCCGGGCTTGGTGCGCAGAGGGGCTGCTGAGTCTCATGACGTCAGTGGCGAGCGGGGCGCTAAGCGAGCTTTCGGGGCCTCCACCGCCGCTCCGCTCCGCTTCTCTCTGTCGCTAAGCATCATCCCCCCTAGCGCTACGGAGAATCGAACGGAAAGGGAACATTCCTGGCGCGACACGAATCGCGGAAAATGCCCCGGACTTTGTTAGGTGCCCGGCATTGCATCTCCCTCATCTTCCTTTCCGTCTCTCGCTTTTTCCCCCCTTCTTCTAACCCGCTATGGCGAACCGCGCGAGATAAAAGCCGCCGAGCGAAAGCACCAGGCTCGAACACGGTAATTACGGGGATTTTCGCAGTGCGAGCTCCTCATTATACAAGTCGAAAGATTATATTTCAAATCGTCGCTCTCCCAGACTGAGCCAACGAGTTTTACGGGTAGGAAGACAGGCTTGAGCAGAGCGCAAGAACATTTTCGGCTGCGCCACTTGGAAATCAACGTGTCTCGGTTAATGACGTGTATGGCAGGTCTGTGATCTTTCTCGAGGAGCTATTAACTGGGAGACACGGGCATCGGGATCCGCCGGTAGGTGTAAAGCCACGGCGAGCATCGTGGCTTAGGTATTCATGTATTTAAATTTATTTATTGGCAGGATTTTTGCTTTCCCGAGGGTGTCGATGCCCTGGGAGAGACAGCTGGACTGATCCCCCCGTCCACCCCTTCGACGTCGGCCAGTTGCCGTCTTTCGACCGACTGTTAAACCCGCGCCGCTCGACGAGCAGCCCTTCCCGGTAATTTTCCCGCTTAAAGAGATCTCGGCCAATTACGCGGCCTGTCCGACGGGCGTTGAATTTTAATTGGGAAAGAACGAAGTGGAAAGCCTTCCCCTTCCCTTCCATCGGCCCGGAATCGGCCTGTGGCTATAACTGTGAGCTCGGCTTTGACATAATCGTAGTTTAGTTCGGTGAATCTTACTGCGATATTCACTGCGTTCTTCATTTTCCTCGCAATAAGTAATATCATATAAGTAATATAATATAAAATTGTTTTGTTCAGCTATCTTTATTTGTAATAATTAACATGTTTTTATAATTAAATAGAGTCGTTGCTGGATGGTTGGAAATTTGAGGTAGTAGACTTAAATTTGAGGAGGGTGAAATGGGATACATAGCAGCAACAGTCAAACAATACTGAGTTAGTCAAGTCACAGAAAAACTGGTGCTCCACTGTCAGAGAATGCTCTGGTGTAAAGATGCCAGTGAGGAGGATGCTAGAAAAGGATATTCAAACAGATTTCGTCACGGCAAGACACGGGTGCTGCCACGCCGCGGAGGGACAATAAACCACCAAGTCACCCCCTTAGCACCCCTATAATCAATTTCCTAAAGTATCCACATACGATCACGCAATTACCTCCAAAATGTAACTTTCTGCTGATTCCTCGTCTTCCTTGCTCTTATTCGAGAAATGCGATATATGTAAAAGCAACCACAAATAGTCTGTTAAATCAGTGTTAACTGTCGGAAGTCTACCTCGCGCATAATACTACACGAATTTAATTAAAACATTGAATGCAAGGTAGAACAAACTAATTTATATAATTCAATCGTACCAGAGATATTGTTTTTCCGACTTTGTTTTCAGAGTCCAGCTTCCCTGTCGAAGCTGCTTCGATCGTTCAATTAAAAGCGAGAAAATATGTGTCCTAAGGTAAGAGGACTCGACTCTCCACAGCTCTCTTATATTACAAAAGTTTCCCATGCACGTGTGAGAACATTGGCGCGAGCGTGCACGGCCACCTTTTGCCGGCGCGTCGAAGAAAGCTAATAAGTATCGAAAAACACGGGTCCCAAGTAACTTTTAAGAACTCTGTCGAGAGACCGCTCACTCGAGTAGATGGGTGGAGAGCTGTTTCCAGGGCTCCGCTTGCTCTCTCAGCCAGTGCTTGAAGGGACACGGGGAGGAAGGTAGACATTCCGGTGGGAGGAGGGGGGCGAGGGTGCTTGCAGTACTTTATGAACACGCTTCACATAAATTGTCGCGGCTCTTTAAGAAATTGGAAAAAGGCACGAGAGATCCTTCGTGGAACAGCTTGCGTCGAGAGTGGCTTCGGAACTTTTTGAACTGCCGCCGCCGCCGCCGCCGCCGCCGGGATGGAAGTCGGAGAAGGGGAAATACGTGGGGTGTAAGATGACGGGAGAACGCGCTCCATCCACCCCCCGGTATACGTATGCCTTTCATAACTGGAGGCATATAGAGGAAAGCGAGAAGGGTTGTCGAACGATGGAATAACAGATGATGAGTTTCGATTACGGATTTATATCGAATCTTGCCGAATTTCTGAAAACGCGTGGCGCGCATTCCAATACATAGAAATCGACATAGATCGGATTCTTCGCAGTTGCTCTTCCTTTTTCGTCGCAAATACACAGAATACGATATTCTCAGCAAAGATAGCTATCAGGCACTTACGGGAAGGAAAACTGCCGGAGTGTGAAACTTTTTATTAATGCTTCCAATGGCTCTAAGGGCGACGCGTGGTACGCCGGGAGGGTGTAAATACTTGGTAGCGGAAGAGGGTTGTCACGAGTGCGCCAGGACAGATGGAGGAAAGACGCGCGCTCTGATACCAGTGGGACGCATTTTCCAAGCAAGTAATCTTCGCCGGTAGACAAGATATTACATTTGAATAAACGTCGCCGACGATAAGCAGGACTGATCGGAGTCGCGGCTTATCGATCAACGCTCGCGCGGCCACCTTGGCGCGCGCGAGAGAGGAGAGCACCGGTAAATATCCCGTGGGAAATGTTTGCTAATATCGATCATATTCTCATTAATGGCGCGTGGATTCGCAGTAACGGCCCCCGTCGGTAGTGAAGCCTCCGACAAGCACTCCTTCCCATTGGCCCCTATCACTCGCCCTCTCGCCCCCTCTCGCCCCCTCTCGCGCTGTCAATTCCCATGGTGATTCCCGGCGCATCTTCGAGTGTTCTCCGATTAATCGAATCGGTTGGCGAAGCGGCTGGCGTGATGCATGTCATACGCGCGATTTATTTCAAACGCGATCGGCTTCTCGGTTTCGCGCAAAATAAACCACACGCACACGCACACGCGGACGCGCGCACAAAAGCCTAGACGATACGCGCGCCGCCGTCACAGAAGGGGGGTGGTGGTGGTTGCGTCGGCGGCGGTTGCGGGGGCGGGAGGGGTTCGCGCTGGGGGTAGCGGCGAGGGTGGCTGTAGAGGGTAGGAGGGCGTGAAAAATCCGCGGGAGTACGGAACGAAAAAATCGGATTCCGGGCCGACGGACATTTATCTCCGCGGAGGGCGATAAAGGGAGAGAAAGAGGTCTCTCTGGCGCGAGCCGGGCGGAACGTGTGTGTGCGCGACGGTAGTTGCGAGCCGCGGCGCGAATAATGCGTATCGCCGTGGGTAAATCGGAATTTACCCGAAAACGAGAACGGCCAGGCGAAAGAGAGCGAGAGATGGGGAGAGAGAGAGAGAGCGGGAGAATGGCCGAACGGGCGACGGGCGACGGCCGATCGTATCTCCCTGGACTCTCACCCCCCTGTGGCCACTCTGCGCGTCCGCCGGTGTTTACCGCAATTATTAAATGTAAACTCATATTTCGTAATTGCCAAATATTGGCGGCCCGATCGCTGGGCCGTGGCGGGCGGGCGGACGGGCGAGCGGGCGAGCGCGCGCGCGGCGACGGCTCCGGCGCATCTCGCGACAGGGGTGCTACTACTCGCACGTTTTCATCCCTCCTCGCATAACAATCCTTGCCGAATTGCGCGGCGGACCGCCGAATGAATTAAGCCTCGACGAATCGATAAATGAATTTACCCGGACGCGCTCTGTGTGTCCTCCCGCTCCACCTGTCTCTACTCCCGAATGATCTCTCGACCAGTCTCTGCGACCACGCGCTTTACACAATCCCACTTTATACTCTCAACGTAAATCTTAAAGTATCCTTTCACAGCTCGTATAATCCCGAAAAGTGTTGCCGAAAGTGGGCGAGTATTTTTTAAAGCAGTGCGAAATGGAGTTATGGACGGTTTAAAAAAGGACGGGCTTAATCGAGACTGCGATTTTTGATAGGCGCAGGGGGAAAGGTCGAGCCGCTGTTGACGAGGGTTGTCACCGGCGCGGCGTCAGCTTGCGTAACTATCGGTAATTAATCAGAATCATCCCCGTATATATCGTGTCCGTCGGGTGAGCCGAAGGTGTTGGTGGTAGTATTGCTACGAGAGGGTAGTTAACCAGTGACGTCACGCTCGTGGTGACATCTGGTACGGCACTAACCACTGGACACTGCAGGGCTCTGGACACTGGACGCCACCCTGGCACTCTAACTCCGGATCAGGATCAAAATTACCCTTGCGACCGCGTCCTGACTTTACACCGGCAGCTGCTTCTAATTAATTTTGCGTTGCGCAAACTAAACCGCGACCTAACTACCTATAACCCATACGCTCTTCACTTTCGAGGGAACAGTGCGCCATCCATATATATATTATATATGGAGAGAGAAAGAGAGAAAGAGAGAGAGCACCCTGAAAAACTAGGGAGCTTGATTTTACTTGCTGATCGGGAGAGAGGGTGGCTATCGGGTGTAGGGTATTTTTTAAACAGAGCCCTGGCCAGTTTCAAACGCCGGTCTCTCTTTTCACGCGTAACGCCACGCTCGAGCACGTTCCTCCGTGCTTGCGGCTATCAATTGCGGCTAATCCCTTGCCGAGAACGCAGGGAAACTCTTGTCCCTGGGCCAGTCGAAATTTCGGCCTCGATTTTGCCCGAAAGTGTTGGACTCCCCCGGTTCACCTGGAAGCGTGAATTTCATCGCATTCGGAGCTCGCTCGTTCATCGGGCATGCGGGACAGTGGCGTGGCCCGCTCGTAATTGCGCGTAGCGGGATTTTAAAGCGGCGAAGGACAAATCTCGGTGGACAGTTTAACTCCGGCCGAGCCCGCAGGCCCGCTCATGTATATTAGATACCCAATTCCAGCGGTAATCCAGCCATAAATATCTTTGAATTATATTTTCCGGCGGGCTGGACACCATCACGAACGATTTGTTCTATCTGGAAGCGGTGCCGGGGGAAGCCAGCACGGTGCCGGGGCCGTGGCCGAGCGAGGAGCGGCCTCTATTTAGCCGTTAATCGCTCAATTAAATTGGATCGCTCGAATTAGCTTTTAATCCTGGCGCGGCTGCAGGCGACGCGCGCGCGCGCGCGCCCTTTCGAAAAATCGAAATAAAATTCCCTCGAGCCGTGCCTTCTCCCTTCTTTAATCCGGCACACCTTTCAAGGTCTGCCCAATAACTGTTTCACCTTATGCTAGGATTCCAGGGAACATCGGCAATTGCCAACGCTCACTGTCTTTCTGTTCTCGCCGTACGAGGAGTATTCGCGCGACTAATAAAAAGGTAAATTTAGTTATCCGCCTCTTCGGACTACGAGTAAAAGCCGCTTTAATTTGTTGCCGCAGCTTTTATTGCCGGGCTTAATTGCTGCGGCACGAAGGGAAAAAGTATCGCCCCGGGGGGGTGGGGCGGGCGGGGGCGTGCGGGGGAAGGGAGGGTGGCGGCTGTGGGCCGCAGTCGAAAAAATAGCGATGTACGATCGGCTTGGGGGAAAATAATTGTACGGTACTTTGGGAGTTCGGGCTTTGGTACACACGTGTGCCTCGAGCGAGCGCGCTTACGCTCGATACTCCGGGCGATTTTTCGCTCGCAGATGCCTTGCCGGGGCTGGATTTTATCTTTTATGGTTGATGCGCTGTCCCGCGACTCTCGTCCTATAGCGCGAGTTCCGGCGCGAGTGCGGGCTAATCTAATCCCATTTACATCGGCGAATGGTCGTAGGATTGACGTATACGGAAATAAATCCAGACGCGCGCGACCAACACACGTGCGGCAAGCGGCGCGCATGTAAATCCCAGCTTTCTCCCGGCGGCGAACAAATCGAATGTCGGTCGATGTAAATGAATTCCGCTCTAATTGCAATTATGCGCGGCGCGAGTGCACGTAAATGTTCGCGTTATGCGATAAATGACACGTCACTCACGGGCCCCTGCCTCCGGTGTCACTGTGAATTTATGAAATGGCGATCGTTATATCCGTACCCGGTAGGGCCATCCACCTTCTGTCATAATTGCAATTAATCAATAGTTGGTGTCACATAATTGCTCCTCTGCCGGCGAGACGCGCTTTGTTAAATATTTACTGACCGACGTCTCGACCAATCTCTCTTAAGATAGCATCTTCAGCTTGATACGTCCTCCAGACTTCTGTCTTTCTTTCCTCAATCCCGAAATTTCTATATCTGAATATCCAAATCCACCAGGACGAGAATTACTCGGATGTTAAAAATATGTCTCCTCCACTTGGCTGTGATTAATGGAGAGGGTGGGAGACATGCGCGACTCTTATGCTTTACAGGATTTACAATGGTACAACATTGCAAGCGCGCCGGGAACAAGTGAATTACGCACCGGCGAAGCGCGCGCGAACGGCAATCAATAATAAATTATGTCACGCCATTCTATCCCAAATGCCATTCTCTAAGGGTAAATCATTAAAACGGCGGTAGTCGAGTGTGCCAATCAGCAGGCATACCGTGTGAATACGTGATGGAAATTCCCCCGGTCCTCTCTAGTGCACAGTTCTCACAAACCCTTCCGTGAAATCGGCCCCGGCGTTCTAACTGATTTGCTGTTTAGTTCAGCGCCGATTTATTTATCGGTCGGCCATGATTAGACTTTCGCTTTACCGCGGATACGCGACCTCGTCAAACATTGACGACTCGCCCTGATTTGTTAATGACCGCAGAGGCCCGCGCGTAGCACACTGCCTGTTTGAGCCCCCAAGAGAATATTTCCCTGTGTTTACGCATTACCTCACGCTACACTCTTTTCATTTTTTAACGCCGCCGCCGCCCCGAGCTTTGCACCTGTTGCTGGAAAAGAAAAAATCGCTCCATCGAACTTGGATGTACTTCGTGTACCCAGGCCACCCTCCGTGCATGTTTGTAATTACGGCTATGAAACTTCAGAGTCTGCCGTGTCGTTCAGATAAACGCGAACGAAATAAAAGTGTAAAAAAGGGGACAGCAATAGAAGTGTCAGTCCTCACATATAGTCATTTAGCACACGCTATGAATATCGAGTCATACTTTCAGAACAAAATCAATACCCGTTCTCTTTCGCGAGCAAAGTCTTTATCTCCACCTCTTATATTCTTCATGTACATCGTTCAAGATATAACTGAATTTAATGTTCGTTAAGACCTTCCTGGGCGTCTGTTCTCCAATCGATGACAGATGTGGGCGTGGGTCTTTGCGAAGAGTGTTCTTCCAGCACGGAGAACCAGGAAGACAAATAGCGTCGTAGATATTATTAGGTACCAATCGACGTCGTCGGGAGCCCTCGATACCATTAGTTTCCTTAATTGCTCGAAGCACCTGACCATAGCGTCCGAGGTGGGCGAGCGCGGATCGAAGAAGTTGGCCAGGAAGTTCGTGGCCCGAACCAGAGAGAGTGAGAGAGAGAGAGAGGAGTTCTCACGCTCGTTGGGAGCTTAAGGAAAAAGCTCGGCGGCCGTGGGGGTAGGAGAGTGCTCGTGGAAAGTGCCCGGCCCCGAAGACGTGCCCCTTTCCCGAGGTCCTATCGGCACCCCGTGCTTATTCCACCCCTAAAGCTCAGGCCACACCCGCAATCATGCGCAGTTTCCACCCATCGGCCAATGAAAGCGCGCGAGCTTGCAAGCTCGTCCGGCCAGCCTTCGAGCCGAGCCACTCTCGCAAACACCACGTGCCACGGGGCCGAGTTGCACGTGCGTCCGCGGAGCTGTCGGGCTTTTGCGCGTAAGCCAGCACGAGTGAGCTTGTGGCTGCCAGCCGTCCAGGCGCTACTTCCCCAAGTACCACCAAGTCGCCGGGCCCAATGTACCGCCTTCCTCTGATTTCATTTTAACGCCTGCCACCCTCGCTCAACCACCCACCCAACCACCCAACCCACCTACCCTCCACCGCCTCCTCCCTCCCTCCCTCCCCCCCTCTGTGCAATCCCCTCGTCGGCCTTCAACACCCCCTCGAACGTGCTTTCACACCCCCGCGCGCGAGCTTTTTCCCGGAGTACCAACGTAGAAAGTTACTGGCTCTCAGCGCTGCTGAGAGGGGTACTCCTGCTCTCGTCAATGAGCCGAGTACACCGCCACGAAGATTGACCACTGACTCCCGAAGGAGCAGCGAGAGCCTGCCACCGGCCCAAGTGTCACTGGGAAATCTACACGAGGCACGTGAGTACCATGATTCGATGACTTTAATTATTGGGACGAGCCGTGCTCGCAGCTGTTCGGCAGTGCTGCTCCGCTCGCGGAATTCTAATTTTGAAATTCTCGCCCGCCGTTGGAACGCGATCGAGCGGTGGCCGGCGTACGTCGCGCGACGATAGCTCTCACATATCACGCTGCCGGCCCCGATATTCAACAGTTGGTCCTTCTTTTATCTTTCAAAAGTGAACCCTTCGCGTGCCACCCCTGACTGTGCGAGCCCTTAAAGGCTCGCCTCTTGGGCCACCCTCGATTCCGCGCGCTCGCTTATATTACCAGCGCTACTGACAGCTTCGAGTGAAAGCTCCTCTCGGGCGACTTCCGCCCTCGACGTTGGGGTGAAGCCTATACTGTCATTCCGCGCACAGAATTAACTGTCTTTTGACATTGCCCTCTCTCGACGCTCCACACATCGGTCTGTCATTAACAATTTCATCGACACACCAGCTAATTACGACTGAATCCAACCCTTAACGGGGACTTAGAATTCTTGCTAGGAAGTGTCGCGACAGTGGCGTAGAAATTCGCAGGGAATAGGTGTGCCAACATGCGTGTAACATATTTATGTTGTGAACCAAGCGAGTGCGGGCAATAAATAGCGGAGAAGCGCGTGCTGGGCCATGCGGGAAGGCTGGAGGGGGCGAAGGGGTAGTTTGTTGAGGCGCGGGGCTAGAACGATTACGCTTTCCAAACCCCACGTCGTTTGAGGGAGTCACCACACACCAGCACCGCCAGTAGCATTGCCACTACCCCTCCGATCCCCACCACCCTCTTTCTCGCTCTGCCAGGCATTCCATTTCTCTCTCTGTCCGTCTCCCCGTTCCACCCTCCCCTGTACTCGCCAGTGCTCCTCTTTATCTTCACATCTCTTCCACTAGCTCTTTCCATACACCTGACAACCGCCCTTTCTCCGCATATCTTGTCCGCTCTCCTCTCGTACCATCATTTCTATTCACCCTCCCCGAAAGCACCCCTGCCCACTTGACACCCGCGCCCCTCGATTCTCCCTGACCGCCCCTTCCACCGGATCTCCGGCTCTGCCCGAAACAACCCTATTCGTTTGTTCCCAGGCCGTATATATGCATATGCGAAGGTATGCAATTTTGGAGTCGGGAATGCGTCAGCCAACGAATGATCCTCGTTCTTGTGTCCCGCGGGACTTTGTTATCTTTTATCATAGAAAGATGCGACTCACAGGTGAATATCTGGTTCACCTGTCGTATGAGTTTGTAAAATAGTTGGTGGTGGTCCAGATGAGAATGAATGAAAATAGGAGGATGATTGTCTAATGGAATATGAGTTTGAATGGTATTTGGAGGTGGGAGTGGTCGAAGAAGAACTTGGCAGGCGCGAATGTCGAGGAATGCCAGTGTATCGTGGCACGCGGGTACACGGCGGGGTATGCGGAAAATCTCGACTCGGAAGCCCTTGGACATTCCAGTCGGTTCTAACGATCAGGAATCGACGGATGCACGTAGGGTGCGTCGATCGGACACGCGTACGGCTAACCTGACGATGCATATCTCTCCTCAGCCCGTTATGTCTTGAATGTCTCGACGTTGCGATGCCTGGGATACGATTATTCCCGACGGCCTCAGAGGAACACGGAGAGAGAGAGAGACAGAGTGATCGGCTCGAGCGGGGTTGGGTGACCAACGAAAGCTCGCTCGGGGGATGGTGGTGCATGGTTGCAGTGAGGCTGAGAGCTTGCGGCCGGATGCCAGTCTAACTGTGGTGACCGTACGTACGTTTACTTGGAACCTCACAAGACGCTTGTATACCTATCGCTAGAATCCCAGCAATGCCAGTCGAGAGTACCTTACCTTGCTCGATCCCATTCTAGTTATTTTCGATTGTATCATAGTCTCGCGGATCAGGAATATAAATGGCATTTCGGGCAATCGGAATTCCAGAGGAAAATAAAACCGAAAAAAGCGCCCACCCAGGCTGAACTCGTATCGATTTAACGTTTAAACATATACGCCGCGGTGGAATGAATTTTTTAAGTGTCCTTCCGTGAAAGCACGTACACAGAGACGCGCTCTCCCCATAGAGAGCTCGCGGAATCGAGGACGTGGGATTCGGATGGTAATGGGTAGCCCGGCAACGAAATTCTCGGCGCGCGCGCGCGCGCTTCACGCATTCCGCAGCGAGATTGCGCAAAAATCGGGAAAAACAAACGCAACTAATTTAACTGCTTTCGAACAATTAATCCGAAGCATTTAATTTAATTGCGTGGCGGTCCGTCGAGGCCGGGTGATGCCACTCTCGGAGCAGCAGCGGCTGCCGGCAGAGTGAGAGAGGGAGAGGGGGAGAAAGAGAGAGCAAGAGCTGGGGAACGCGGCCGTCCGGAATTTTCAGCTTGGCGCGATGACTCGAATTTTTTCGGCGCGGCCAAAAACGAAATCAAAGGCTGGGTTGGAATAGTGGCCTGGGCATAAAGGACGCGCCGGCTAAAGAGATAATACCTCGAGCGCAGACGAAAAAAGCATTTTGGCCGCCCGGGATTCGCGTAATGTGCGAACGTACACCGTCCAGAGCGACGTTTATCACAACGCCGGCCGTGTTATCGTCGCCGGAGCAATTACCTTTGCGATGCGCCTGCTTTTTGGCCCGATCCTGTCCAGTACGCCTCGTGTTCCTGCTACAGCCTCTCGCAACTCTCCCATTCATCTTTGATCGCGCGCCTCGCACAAAGAACTTTAAAGAGTCATTCTACTCACAATAACTCGAGCTATCACAAGTAGATGCTGCCGCGTGTCTTTGACGATAGATTGTTACGAGATTGCGGAAGCTTGCGGACGAAGAGACAAGGGGTGATAGTGTGGGTAGGTGAGGGGGCCGGAGGGGTTGTTCCCGTAGTTGTCGAGCGGGTCGCGGTGGGTGGGTGTAATTAATAGCAAACCCGTATAAATCAGAGACAGGTTGGATGCACGTTGGTACGCGCCGTTACCGATGCAGGATTATACCCAGAGGGGCGGTTACCCCACGACTCGCTAATTTTTCAAACGGCCGCCATAATGGTCCCGGCTAATTACTGATTTTTATCTCCGCCAGTCGGTACTTTCGAGCGGCGTGTGTGCGAGCGAGAGAGAGAGAGAGAGAGAGAGAGGGAGGAGAGGGAGTGGGATGAAGAGAGAAAATTCGAAGTGAGTGTTACTGGGCGGAAGAGCGTATGAGCGCGCGCGCGAATAAGGGGAGGGATTCAGGTCAGTGGTCGTTTTGTTCTGTGATTTTACGCGACCGAGGAATTTTCCCCGATAAACGCTAGTCTATTGTGACAGTCGCGGTTTCGAAAAGGGTGCGATCGATTGTTTTCCCGAATCTGTCCAGTCCCAGTTGCCATAGGCATGTGGAAATCGCAGTGAGGCAGCCGTCGCTCGGAAATACATGGCTTGTGAAGGGCGCTTGCTCGCCGATAAGCATGTAAACAATAGCGTACTCTCCCGAGGCGACATTTGGCCTGAACATTTGCTAGGTGCTACATCGAACTTAGAAATCCAGGGAAGAGTCGTTTGCCACTGTGCGGAGCCTTCCAAGTTGTGTGCGGGGTATTCTCTGCTTGGGTAGATACAGTTAACTACCCCCAAACACCTATGTACTTAACGTAACCCATGTAAGCTCACGCTAGAACAAATTTACCCCCTCCCGGACCACCGCACTTCGCCCTACCATCTACTTCGGGTCCCTTCTCACCCCCTAATTCTCTCTGGGAACACCGATGTTATGAAGTTGTGTTGAACTTTTCGCGAGCATAGTTTGCAGAACACCCCCGGGTGACTGCGAGGCTTACCTTCGCTCGTGACATATATCTACGCGGCTTTGCCTTCTGTTAAAGCCAACGAAAGAGAGCGAGAGGGAGAGAGAGAGTGACGTATCAACCCAAGGCGAAACAGGGTAGCAGATAAATCGTACAAAATTTGTTGAAGAGCCTCTCGCTAGCGTGTGTTCCTTTCAAGCTCGCTCTCGTATTTTTAGCAAGTGCTAGGAAATCGGTATCAGCTACCTGTTGCCATCATCAGCGCCCGTTAATCGATAAATCTACACCGCTCGGTTTCGGTACAGATGTTTAATAATGTTAAACATATTTTATCAAGCCCACCGCTTTAAATATTGTCGGTCCATTTCCCGCGTACATTGCCCATCCTATGTATAATACTATAATATAGATTGCGGCTGATGAAGCGTTTTTCGAACATTGTATTGTCTTGAAGGGAATCCCTTTCATGCCAGGCAAAGACAGTGGGAGTTTTTTCTTCTCCTCGGGCTTGGTGGCGCAGCAGGCTGTGCAAGTAAAATGGCATTCGCGTTAGGAATTCCCGGCACGGCAGTCGGAGCCAACAGGCCCGGCAGAAACTTACGGGCCAACTTCGAGGGGGTAACAGCATTACAACGTTATTAGATTTACCGCAAGCACCTACCCCGAGGCTCTGCTGCACATTACACACATACCCCTTTCGAGGTAACCCTAAGCGCTCCATAGAGTCTCGCTCGTGCCTCCGCAGTCTTACGCATTAAATTATGCGCTCGCGAGCAGCAGCGATAGGCGCCACCGAGAACTATTTCCTCCTAGTACTTTGTTTGCTCCCTCGTCCTATCGCCACCCCCTGCCACTCGTTGGTCCGCACTCGATTAAAGATTTCAATCGGTTCGAATTTCTAAGCGAAAGCTCTCGGCGAATATCAATGAAAAACGATATTTGTTCGGTGGTCGTAGGGAAATCTGTGGTTGTCGTGTCGGCGAGGTAACTGCGGCGAGGTGGCGAGAAAATCCGGGTACAAGAGGGACACCGAGAACGAGAGGAGACAAGAGCGAGCGAGTTTTGGTGTGCCTAGCTATTGAGTAGCTACCCTTAAGATAAGGGTAGCCTCACCCCGTCCCCCATACGTTTCCGCTATCTGACGCTAAACGGCACCGCTGCTCTCGTGGCCTTGCCACGTAAAAGGGATGGTCCTGCCAGGCTGGTTCTACATAATACGCCGGCACATTACTGTCGAAACCCCATTAGATAAGCGGAATTTAGAACGGCGAGACAGGACTTTTGTACGCCGCGAGCCTCAGGAAAAATTGCCGTGCTCGCGTGGACCGATGCGACCAGTGAGGATTCTGTTCCTCTTCTTCTTCTCTTTGCCTGTCGATAAATCCTGCGTCTGACTAGCACTGCGCTCTCACCGAAGATACAGGCCGCCCTTGCATAATTGCTCGTTTCCTCGTCCGCTTTTATCTCGCGCGCGTCCTCTCCTACTGACAGGGAGGCTGCGTACAATCTGATTTCCATGTATCCTGGTTACAGAAGCGCGCTCGCGTTTCCTGCTCGAATAATTGAGTTTGATATAATGCCAGTGTCTTGGAGAGAGTTGTGGGGTAAGTCTAGGTGATTGAATGTCGTAGTGGAATTCTTGCCTTGCGGTCCGATTATCCCATCTGCGATCGGACAGCCGGAGAAGACATTGGCACAACTGATTTCAGAAACGGGAAGACGAGCGCGAGGCAACAAAGGCCTTTACACATCTCACCCCCCGACTCATTTAAGGCTAACTGTCCACAACGGGGGTGCAAACTACCCTTATCTGCGGACGTTTATGCCCACGCCTTATCTAGCAGCTCTCCCGACTGCTTCGTGCTCGCTAACAACTAAGCATTCTCTCGCTCTTCCAGGCCAATCTCCTTTCACCAACGCAAACCACCGCGCGGGTTTTCTTCGTTACGCAACCTGCCAACAGCTCCTTCGCGTCGCGCCCTTACCTTTTGTCAGCTTTATTTCAATTCCCTTTTCAGTAGAGCTCGAAGGTTCTCTCTCTCTCTCTCTTTCTCACTGGAGTCTCGATTCTTATTAAGTCGGTGGGCTTTCTACGTCGCTTTTTCTAGATCCTGTTTATTCAAGTGCGATAGACTCGTGTCGAGTGAAAGGGCTCTACTTCTCTTTGCACAGTGGCCGGGATGATGCATGATCCCATTCAACTGGTAGCAACTACGAATTCCGCCGGTTCTTCGCTAGAGTGCTCTTTGAGGGGGATAGCATTGCAGGTTTCAATCGTATTGACCTATAGATAGAGTGAGTGGGAGGGTGGCAAAATCGAACGGGATGCTTCTTATCTGAGGCCCTCGCCCTTCGAGCGCAGAGCACACAGAGAAGAGACGACAGAGGACTGCAGCCGAAGGGATGCTCAGCCTCGGCGCCCGGAGGATGTTGCGGTGAAAACAAAGACGTTACTCGCCCCTATCTGGGGTTGTAAAATAACCGTCGAACGAGAGCAAAACAGGGGGAGGTAATAAATGAGATAAGCTCCGGATAGATTCCTACGGGAGCGAAAGGCATTATCGACGGGACCCGCCGTCACGCCGTCGAAATGAGTCCTCCTACTTGGATGGGCCGTCTAATAAAATCAAAGTTCCGCCCTTTTCCTCCCTATCTCTCTATCGTTTCCGGTTCCATTCAATGAGGCCGTGGCGCCGGATACAAACAGGGTCTTTAAAACTAGGCATCGGCCTTTATTTGGAGGCTCTGTAAGGGACATAATGTGGGGAGGGTGGGTGGTTGGGGTCAGGTAATAGAGGTATCTTTGAGCGAGGGCTGGCCAGATGAGCGTAGGAAGCTGACTGTGGTACATGGCATGAACGATCGAGCGATTTTCCGCTGATTTTCCCGAACAGAACGGGCGGCCGAGTCTGCCGCGCACTGGTACATCGAACTAATTGGAAGTCTTAATAGCACTCGACGCAATAACGCTCTCCGGTATCCGGGAGTGTGTGCATCATATCGATCGGAATCTGCAACGAACCCCTCTTGTTCCCAGGCCGCTCGGCCGCTCTCGCGCGCACTCGAAATGCCCTGCCCACCCGCCTCAGCGGCGAATCAACAAACGGGCCTGATTTGATTTCATTCATTAATTCCGAGCAACCTCACCCGGCTTGATTTTCGTTATGTTTTTGCCGTCCCGCTTTGGCCCGTGTGCCACGAGACACTCTTCACTACGTACTGAACTACGTAGACCACCCTCTGTGGCGAAGGAGCGCTCCAATCCGATCGAGTTCAATGCTGTGATCAACTAGACTCCCTGGCTTGCCGATTAATCGAATGAAGCGATATTGGCAGGTAGGATTGGTATTGGTATTAACATAAAATTTCAATTAAATACACCCTCGATTGGAGGGGTTTTTCTGTATAGTCCTCGGGGAGAATGTAGCGCGGCTAATGGTGCCAAGAGGCCTGCATCGAATGAGAGAGATAGAGGACTCACCGGAATAGAATTGCATTTATATTGGCCTGCCGTTCTTGATAATGCCAAATCAAATAGAGCGTCATGATTGAATCAAGCGGATCGCTTCACCGGGATAAAACCAGCCGCTCCCAATGCATCGGTAACTTTATCACAGGTTAATAATGAATATAACTATATTCCAGTAATTGAACTTTAATTCGGTCGAAGTGCGCGCGAGCCATCGGAATTGGACCGGGTGGAGGAGACATGTCATATAGGGAAAAATAAACATGTGGGGGGTGCCTGTGCCATAAGATGGGGGAAGGTGTAGTCGGGGGTGGAAAGGCACGTCTTATTGACATCCTGTAGCCATGCCGTGATTTAATATAAACTGCACAAAGCTCTACCTTTGATAGGGAGATATGAAATACTCCGGCAGGAGGAGTGCCCTTCCGAGGGCACCCACTCTTGCTACTGCTGGAGGGTGCGCTCGAGAGGATCTCTCCACGGCTGCATCGAACAGTGATACACTCTTTCCATGTATTCTGAAGTCCAGCTTGAGAAGACACCGATCTCCTGCAGCTTTGACAATGCTACAGAAATGTCCGTGTCTTTCCTTTACGTAATTCATGCTAGAATTCCTTCTACGAACGTCCTAAAGAATGGAACGTTTCTACAGCGAGAAATCAGTATAAGAATTCTGTTACACTGGAAATATGGTGGGATCTTGCGTTGAGTATAATTAGTTCTAACTAAATTCTTGCCGCAATTTATTGGGATAAAAGAGTGGTGTATTAGTGGTGGTCGGTAAAACACAGCAGTTTTCCCTCGATAGCCTGGTATATCGCAAGCGCAATATCCGTTTCGACGGCGGACTTTGATCCTTTATTACATTTTTACAGGCGATTACATTGGCCAGCCGCTGGCGATCCTTGAGGGCGACCTTATTTTCCTCTCCTCAGGACTATCCACCGCCTGTCCCGCCGCCTTTGCTCCAGCCCACCCTTCCGCCAAGCGTCTGTAACGAAGTTCCTCCAGCGGCGGAGAAAGATATTGTTCTTGTTTGTAGGAAAGTTAACCGGCGTCCCGTCTCGTCCGGAGCGCACTCGCCGTTCTAATTAGGTTTGAGAGATTATAGAATTGCTTGGCAAAGTCGATTACGCGATTCGGACCGCCCGGCGACGCGACGGCATGATAGCGGGGTGTCGAAGGGGAAAAAGGGCTGAGGTTTCTTCAAAAGTCGAGGCTGGAATTCCGTGGCTGTGGAAATTACAAGGCGGACGAATGAAGGAAGAAACGATTGAATGGGGTTCCCAGTGGCTATTGGCTGCTGCCTGCGCGCGTACCCTGCAACAGGGTGCTTTCTATTCAAGCTCGTCCACTTTGTCTCTCAGTCCGCTTCTCTTTCCTCTCTTTTATCGAAGTCACGGGCATCCAGCGTGCAGTTAAGGCTACGTGACCGGGAAACTGACCCTCTGCCCTCTAATTGATACCCGCCGGTAGTTAACGGGAAATCATAGCATTTGAGCGACATACGTCACCAGCACACCGCACGGGCACACGAGGCTGCAGAAGGCACCGTCGTCGTCGCTGCCGCTGCCGCCGCCGGTGGATCAGCTCCGTTTGGAAGTGGAGGGTAGTCCGGAAAAAAAGAGAAAATTGGAGAGAGGAGAGGAGAGTGGATGGGATGGGGCCAGCAATTTTAAACAGTCCACGGCGACTCGATCCTCCTGGCATAGCGGAGTACGGCTAGTGAGCCTGAGCGTGCAATGATTGATGCTGGGGCCGTGGCCGTCGCAATAGAAGGGGTGAGAGAGTCCGAGTGCGAGGGAGAGAGAAAGAGAAAGAGGAAGAGAGAGCGAGAGAGAGAGGGGGGCAACGAGTCAGAAGGGCTAGAGGATCGGTCCTACGGCCTGGGGAAATTTAATTAACGTAAATGCCGCCGCCACGGCCGGCACTACACACCGTGTGTGGCAATCGCTCATATGCAACTGACCCCTACCAACTTCTACTCGTACGCTCGCTCTCTCGCTCGCTCTCTCTCTCTCTCTCTCTCTCCCGCGAACTTGCTCGCTGCCCAGTCCTCTTTACCCCCGCATCCGCATCGAGGCAACCTCCGCTCATCGCTTAGCAGTACCCTAGTATTCACCCCTATGATCACGGATCCATTGCTCAACCCTTGCAACCCCTGCCCTCCTCCTATTACTACGGCAGCCTCCGGCTCTCCCACGAATCACGACGGAATCTCAGTTGATCCTCGATTAACGTTTCCCCACATTGCCCATACTTCAACTCCACCATAAGAAATCTTAGCCTTCCAATATTTAAGTAAGCCAATACTAAAAGAAGATAGCATAAATCATATTGATAGGTCAACGAGTATAGATTCCGTTGAATTTCGAGCTCTTCCCTATAATATCCACATTCCCAATGGGAATGGGATCGATTTAGTGTCGATATAATCGCCGCCTGTCGTTCCTCCGAAGCGCTGTGTGTACACATAAGTACCGCGAGGTAACGGCTGCTGCGGTGCCAGTGGCCGTATGCTAGCGGCGGAGAGCGTGGATTGTGGGTGGGGTTGGAAGTCGAGATAGCCTAGAAAGAGGGAAGAACGCGGCGGGCAGGGTGGATGATCGGATGAACGAGAGAGGGAGGGAGAGCGAGAAGGGAAGAGGCTTCGCAGGGTGCGGCGTGTCGCGAGGTGTCGAGGGGTGGAGGGAGGGAGGGAGGGAGGGAGGGAGGGAGGGTTGATTCGGTAGCTCGCGAGGAACGGGGGATATAATGGCCGCGGCACGTGGTGCTGCGTGCCCCCATTAAACCGATCGCGCCCTGGATTGATTTTCAGCCTTTCGGCATTTGATCCGAGCAAACTTCGTTGTCGGTATAATTGAATCGCCGCGAGTGTCCGCCTGACTCGACCGCAAATTGACCGAAACGCGCTGGCCTCGCTCCGCCGTCCGCAGCAGAGCCCGCTGCGCTATGCGAGATAGAGAAGCTCGCATACATCTGGAAACGCACACACACACACACACAGAGGCAGCCATATGTGGACCCACCGACGGAGGAAAAAAGAAGGGTCGCGGCTAACATGCCGCCTATTCGGATTTGTTCGCGTTGCGTACTCCGCTAATACGATAATTGAATTATCCTCGCTGAATGCGAACCGCTATTACTCGCTGGCTGGAGAAACCTTGGTGCTTTACCAATAATCGAGCGACGATGATTCGGTTCGGCGACTTTAATTCCATTTTCAGGACGTTTATATCCTCGGTCTTCTACTTTGCCAGTTTTTACCTGCTCGTAAAATCGTATCGGTTTTGGGGGTAGGGTACATATTGGGGAAAGGGTGGTCGAAGATTTGTGGCTTTGCTTGCGGAAGGCTCTTCCACCGGTTGTCTGGGCATCGGCCTAATCGCTGGAATTTTCAGTGTGCCCGATCCGCTCGCCGGACGAGGACGTGCTCGGAGCCGAGGAAAGTGCAACGTGGCAGCATGCGAGTAAGCAGCAGAATGCATTCGTGCGGTCTGCACGCCCGTAACTGCTAATTAGCGCATGCAGGCCTGCACGGCAGGCTTGAGGGTCGGACGGCCGGCGGTAGGGGGGCGCGCACGATGCGCCCCTTTATTAAATACCATCGAAATTAAAATTATAATTGCATTCGCTGCCCCCTTGCCCAGCAGCATTCACGCGCGCGCGCGCGCCCGCTACTTCTCTTCGTGCTCGTGCTTCCCTCCCCTCTCGCACACCCCAACAGGCCTTCATCGTTCCGAGTTTGATTCGAAATTTCCACGCCGAAATTAATATCGCGCCTGAACACTGCGGATTAAAAACGCGCGGGACTACTGCGATCATTCATTATTTTGATATGCAAGCCATAACAGCGAGCTATAAGCGTATCAAAATATTTTGACTTATCTTTGCAAGTTATTTTGCAAACAATGTAACTGGAAGTAGGCACTTTGGGAAGAGTGGGACTTGCAAATCGTGAGTAAAGGTATCATCGAGCGCGTTCGACGCACTCGGCTTACAACGGGCATAGTGATTGTACTATGAGGGGGAAGCAAAGCGCTTTTGAAGTGTCGATCGTAACGAGTACTAACGGCAAATCCGAGCGTAGATATTCTAATTAGGGGTAACGCGAGCCGGTACTTCACCAGCTGAGTAAGGCATACGGTATTGGGGCTGTATGCGGAAGTTATGCTCGGCCCAGGCCCGATAGAAGCAGAGAAGCAGTAGGTTGTGTAGCCCCTGTCAGCCACTGTGCCACTGACGGCTCGCTAATTGCTCGGCCAGCCTCCGAGGCCCTCCTTCCACGTTATGCCACCCTTCAACTCCAAATCCAAATCCAAATCCAGCCCTTCACAGTGCGCCCGATACTCTCTCCCCCCCTCGCACACCCCACCACCACCCCCGGCCTTTCAGAGTTGCCAGCATATATCCAGTATCCTATGACCAAATTTCTCGCGGGTCCCGTACACGTGTTCGATACATAACTAATCGATCGGGATTTCTCATCGATCCTCGAAGACCATCGCATACCTAATCTGGATTACATTACAATATGAAAATTCATCTCCTTTGTCTATTAATCCTTCGACTCTTTACGATCACTCTTCTATATTACAAATCCCAACAAGGGTCTTGGAAGTACTTTGAAAGTTCCGAAGACTTTATTGGTTAGTGAAGGCTCTGTTTTCGTTCATTCCAGCGAGATCCGTCATTGAGAGGGGTAAAGCTCGGTTCATTAGTCTCCGGGCGGTGCGCGGCGGTGGAGTTGGGTGAAAAATTGGCAAGTGCGTGGACGCGGCGAATGCCAGTGGAAGAGATCGATCGCGTGTCAGGCGAAGTAAGCGGGCCAGCGAGAGCGTGGGGCAGCGAGAGAGAGAGAGAGAGAAAGGGTGGGCCGGCACGGTGGCGAATTAATCGAGCATATAATCGATGTACGCTTGTCGATATATGTATATGGAAGTTGTCCGCCTGGTCACCCTCGTGATCGCGGGCCCCTCCATCGTTAGCGAGCGCTCGCCGCGCACCGCCGCGGTAACGCTAATTTCTGCAACAGACGTGTACGCGTACAACCCACTCCTCTGCCCCTTCCTGAAAAACGTCAAACTCTCTTTGTTTTTCGAGCTTCGCCCTTGTGAACTCGCAGCCCGACAGTCGGCGTACCGCATATCTCCATAGGGAAAGCTCCGCGCCTGTGAGCTGAAGTTCGTTGCTTGCTTCAAGAGAGATATATCCGCGACGCGAGTGTGAGATAAGCTTGCCAGTCGTTTCAAATGAAAGAATGGAAGAATTGGTGTCTGAATGTTGATACGCAGAAAACTCAGTATGAAACAAGTGTTGTGGAAAGAGACAGAGAGAAGGGAGTGAATGATATCAGAGAGAACGCAATGCGAGAGAGCAGCCGGTGGCGGTTCTGCCGATATGAGATTTCGCTCGCGAATTTCCCCATCCGATAGGCCACTCTGACGGAAATCAGGCTAGACCGCCGCAAAATTCATCTGTCTTTTGATTTATCACCGCGAACTAATGAAGCTGATATCAAGCGCGGCTCGCGGTGGCAAAACCGATATTTCGGCCGCGTGGACGTAGTGCAGATTTTGCGAATATAGTTGCCGGCTATACCTTGTAACAGCCAACCCGCCGCAGGCTATTGTTGGTGTAGCTCGTGCGAATCAATTGTCAAAGGCGCTAGTTCGGGAATTTTGGGAAAAAAGCATTGGCAAACTTATACGATGAAAATCCATCGGGACACTTTTCAGTATTTTCTAGTATCGTGTTCGAAGGCAGACTATATAGCAACACTTCCGACACGTACCAATTGCAAATAAAATTACTCGGCGCAGGTGGAGTTAAAAAATGGAGCTGTCAATAGAGGAGAAATGGTTGCAATCAAAGTTAAGAGTGACATGTGGTATTAAACATTTAATCGGCAGCACGCCCACGTCCAGTTTGACCCTGGAAATGTGGATAAAAGGAAATACATAGCGAGTGGCATGCAGGTGTGATTGGCAGGGTCGAATGGGAGTCGCGACAAAATTTATGAAATTTCCGAGATGAACGGATCGCTATTGGAATAAAACCGTTTATATTACAGCGGCCGATACACGCGTCCGACTGTATTTGTAAACCGATAAATTTCGCGCTCAACAACGCTCGCGCTCTCTCGCCTACCGAGTGTCAAGCGATTATCACAGAATTCCGCGCATTGAAAACACACGCTCGATTAGAGCGAAACGCTCTTTCGAAAATTCAAACCGTCCACTTTTCACAGGCTTACTTATGCTTTTCCAGGCAGGGTATCCAAACGTTTTGCTTCCGCCAAAAGCAGAGGTTTGATTTCTTTGAAAATATATCCAAAGTCTCTTGAAATACATGAGGGACAAAGGTATGTCAGGATAAATATAAGCTCGACGGATGGAAGTCCACGGCAAGAGAAAACATTACGTATTAACGCCCGGAGGAAAGCCGGAGAACTTTTTGAAGCGACTCGTTCGGATCACATACAGCCGATAGACAGTTTCATGGAACAATCTATATTTCTTTCCATCGCAAGCTAGAAATGGTTAATGGTATTCCTTTTTACGATAGCATCGTGGAATTGTCTGTTTGATGGTCTTGTTAGAGAATATGTCGAAATGCAGAGGGCTGTCAATACCGCAGCGTTGATAAGAAACGGATGTGTTCGCTCTCTCGTAACAGAGAGGAAAGGCCGAGCGGCAAAGCGGAGCGATGGGTTAATCGAATTGGCAAGGCTCTGACAATCTGTGCGAATAGCGCCAATGTTAAAGGGCAGATTAAAACGAAACTTGCCAGCTTTTGAACAGTGCATCCTGCTGGCTGGTGGCGCGGATATCAGCATACTTTGTACTGCGTACGTACATACATGTGCACTTTCACTCGAGATAGCGAGCCAGACAGGCCGTTCTGCGCCCTGGCTTGGAAATGCCGGCTGGCAAGCGATCCAACCCAAGCGGTCACTCGTTTCTGCGAGCGTTTTGTCTACCAGCGGCAACAGTCCGCCGAATTTCCCAAATTACATTCACGCGCGCGTATCCCTGACTCCCCGAGACAATTTGGCCTCATAAACATAATTAATGGCGGAGCATTAATTCACCGATTTTTCGCCAGCTACGAAACACATGTTGCCGCCAGTCCCCACCAACTGTCTCGCAATTTAGCTAAATAATTACCGAACTTGCACGGCGGAGGACGACGCATTGCCAGCCGCGCGAGCGCCTAATGCGTTTACGAAAGTCCCAGTCGTATTTAACGAGCTATTACCTCGCTTTTCCACCGTCGAATTAATGTAAAGTCTCTCTCTAGCACTGATATATCGCCACCTTTACGACACACGCTCCGCAACCCTGTTATTCTATTGTGTATCACACACCTATTAAGGGGGAATTCAACTTTGTAATAAGAGCATACAATATACGAGCAAGTATTCTTGAGTATAACGTCATGCGAATTCCAGGAATTTCCGGAACGTCACAAGCTACAAATACCTCCTTACATGTTATGTCTTCCTATTAGGAAATCTCAATTTTAGCCGAGATATTTTGGAAATGGGAATTTATTTCGACAAGAGGATATGTTCTACAATTGAGACCTCTCCAAATGCAGTAACGTAAAGACAATATAATATTAGGTTTTACATTAACTTAAAATTGTTATACATTTTACAAAAATTCACTTGAATAAGTGTGTTTGACTTGGGTGACGAGGTTTGCGAGACAAGCTCTAAGTCGGAGGAATCTGGAACATCGTGACGGCTCGATAGCCCAACCGAAATGTCAGCTGGTATATATACATACGCATATACGTAGGAGTGAACATATACATACTGGCTGTCCTGGCACAGGACTGCCATCCTAAGCCGGCTTGACTAATTGGCAGCGTTATAATCATGGGTACACGGTTAGGTTGGTATTACCGCAAGTTATAGCCTCGGCTCCACATCGGCAACCGCCACGCACATTCGCGCGCGCAAGGGGGGCCGCTTAATGACCCTGCCGTTTACGCAAATTTTCCCATTATGCGACGCGGTTTTGGCCCGGCGAACGTCCCGAGATCGGGCCGAGCGAACCTACCTCGAAATGAGCCCCATTTTCTCGGGCCATCGACCACCAGGCAACTTCTATGGACCACTGATAGTTCGCCTGGACCTTCCTCGAATTAGCAACCGATTCGTCCTACAGGATTTAGGGGATGTCAATATGTAATTTACACGAGCCACCCCTCATCTCTACCTCTCTCCTTCACCCTGTCCCTCCCTCTCTCTCTCTCCCTCAGCGTCGACTGTATGAAACTGTGCTTGCTGTAGCGCGAGCAATTCGTTTTAATCGCGCCGGCCAATATTAGCTGAACAAATGTCCGCGATAAAACACGTGGACCGAAAGGCCAGTAATCAGAACGACCCCGTTTCCACACGCCCGCCCGACGTGTATCCGCCGGCTGTAGATACTGATAATAAAAAATCGCGGGATATAAAATAATTCAAACAAATGCGAGGCGGAGGCTGCTGTATGCGGGTCCAGCCGAGCGCTCGCTCCTCTCCAACGATATATCCCGTAGGGCTTATCCACCAGCGGTCATTCATACACGCACGAGAAATGACACTCTAATGGCTGGCAATCCGTAACGGTTAGGAAGTAGGCAAGATTTGTTGGTGTCGCTCGAAGAAAAAGTGGCAAGAAGCCCTACGCCGCTTTCTGCTTCGACGTCTACCACTCGATAGCGCGTCCATGAACACTTATAGATTATGATGTATGAACCTGCCTTATCTTCCTTCCTGGCAAACTACTAAACGCCCTCGGGAATGGTGTTCGATCAAACTGCCTGAAGTATTGTTATGTCAGTTGACACATGTGGCAATAGTGAATGTACTCATAACAGATCAACGCGGTAAAAATCCACTTCTACTTGACGCGCGATCGTTAGAAGTTCGTAAGTAGTAAAGGTCGACGATCAGCCGGACGAGCGCGGCAGCCCTCGTATCGGTAGAGGCTCGCTCCCATCAGAGTGGAGGGATCCCGCGGGTGTGATCGCAGCTAACTAAACTTGTAAATCTCCCTCGAGCAGCCAGCAAGCCAGGCTGGCCTCGGCCTCTCCCAACTAACCAGAACCCGCATTTGTCTATCCTTACTGTGGGGTTAAAGCGGCAGGGGCACAGTAAAATTAGTCGGATTCCAAAGCTTCGCGTGGCGTCGGCATTCTCTGCGCTGAAACGCCGCGCCGCTTCCCGTCGATATGAGATTCGATACAGAGGGCATTAATGAATCACGTGCTACCGGTGGAATATCGGTCAGGTCTGGGAATCGCGTGCGATGCGGGCAACACCGGCTCTCGGTGGAATTCCAACGATAAACGGCTCTCAGCCGTCGGCCATGCGAGAACACAAATTGTCAGTGATGCAAAGGAGAGGAGACTTGGGAACTGCAGCGGAGCAGTTCTCGTTCTCGCTCGGGCAAACTTAGATCTACGGATCTCGAGCCGAGACATAAAGCTACAGCTCCGGGGAGATTGGCGCTAGGAGCGCGGGCGCGGAGGCATTAGAAACAAAAGCTGGGTAAACGAGGAGTTACGGGGCCATGGCCTTTATGCCTCTGGCAGGGCATCCGGTTGTCTCGCGTATTATGACTGATGTCTTAGTTAACCGTTTCCACCGAGCCGCCGGGACGGCCTTTAATGCCAACGGGGAGGGAGAAAGAAAAACGAAAAGGCTCGCGAGATACTGCCACTTGTGCCAGTCGGGTGCGAGCGGGCCGCCTATCCGAAATTGTGAAGGATGGTTATGGTGCAGCTTTCAGATGCGTTATGATACAACGAGCTCTCGCAAATCATTCGTATACCGTCTATCAGTCTCCTCACTCTGGTTAACTCGTTACTGTCTAGTCCATTTTCTCCTGCTTGTCTTGCGATTCTCTCCTCACTGATTGACAAGCGCTCGTCCGTATTTTAGAGGCTGTCGAATGAAACAAGTCTGGCATTTTTCGATAGGAAGCCAGGTCAATATTCGGTGGGTGCACGTCGGCGGCGCGTCTCGCTCTAATTGACGAATAAACAGCGGCCGGAAGCGCGGGGGCTTAGGGGCGATGAAAGGGGTCTCAATATAAAATTGCAAAATTGATCCGTGGCTAACGAGGACAGGGAGGCCGTCACGAAATTTCAGCCGATGCGAGTTCCGTGGCCCCTCGCGAATCGGCGCATTATTAAAAAACGCTTAATATTTTTCCCCAGCCGCCAGTCAGTTAGTGCATGGTAGCAGCAGCCGCGGCCATGTTTTTTTATCGAGCAACTTTCGGCCTCCGGTTTGCTTGCGTGCTTTTTCATTGCCGGCCGCGCATTCTAATCGCCCGCCCTTCCTACGGTAATATTTAATTTTTAATCCGCGCGTATTCAAATGCGCCCTTTCTCGCTCTCTCGCTCGCTCGCTTGCTGCGCAGCGATCCGGCCCGCTTCTAATGGGAATACAATTTATGCCGTAACCACCGACTACTTTACATTTTATGCTAAGCAACCGGGCACAGCAGCACCACCGCGAGGCATCTATCACGCCAACTAATTATGCGTATATACCGCTTACGAACTACACAGAATTCTAACTGAAGGATGTACAGCCTCTTCTCGTGATGATCGAAGCATAAGCTGCCGAGATGAGAGAAGCAGTGGCTCGAATTACCTTCGGAAGAGCATTATCTTCTCGCGAACCCTTGTGAGCACAAGTTTCGGCCGGGGCATCCGACCCTCGTAATTATCTACATGAGACATTTGGTCAAAGAAGCCCGAGGGTTCGTGCCAAACTCAGTTACGCCTTGGTCAGCCGCTCACGAAAAGTCCCCGGGGCGCTTTCGAGCGGCGATTTTTAATCCGAAATCGATTATCCCCTAATAGGGTATGCCGGGCACAGATTATACTTCGCCTCGGGTCGAAGTCTCTTAATTGAACTACCAACTCGGTCATTTTCAACGCCACCTCACTCGTCGATGTTTTACTCGACGTTGTAACAAGAAGTTGGAAGCGATCGACTGGGAGATTTTACTGGATGTCCAGGACGGTTCGGCGAGTACGGGCGCATTTTCTAGCTTATTTACCGATTTTGCGGATAAGAAGTAAATTTGTTTACTGAGTCGCTCGGCCGTTAAATGAAGAAGCTAGACCGAGGGGACAGGAGGCCTGTACGGGTGAACGCGCGGCACAAGTTCTTCCCTCGCTCGGTGGTAAACGGCGTTTAGACACGGCTACGTGCGACGACGCGTGCATAAGTTAGACGGGGCTGCATTAAATTCCGGCGGAACTGCTAAACCGAGCTTGCATGAGGGAGCGAGCTTAACGAAACGATTACGGACTGCCGCCGCGCGAGGCCGAGTCAATCTCGAGACTGCCAGCACTGCCAGTGAACCCCTTTAATAAGAGATCCCAGATGTTGGAAGATGCCTCCAGCGATCGAATTATATGTGCGTCTGAGTAGCATCAGCACTGCCGGATGTCCGACATGAATCAGTAATGTGCCGTTGCCTGTCTCCGTCCTCATTTCCGCCAGTACGAATTCTAACCGAGGGAAGACTGAAAAGAAGTAGCTTCCGGCATCCAAAGCTCGACGGTACTTATTTTTCGGCGGTCTCTTCATGCATTATTTAGAGCTCGGACCTCGGAAACGAGCGTTGAAATCTCTATCGCGGCAGCAGCGCCACTGTTGCTCTCTGCTCCCTCTTAAAACCGATCGCTTGACCCCGCCAAAACGGAATACCTACGAAGCCCTGCTACTCCGAGTGACCAACGTCGCACGCATTTCACCCGTTTACCAAAGACCAGAGGCCAGAAAGGGAATATTTAAAGGATTTGCTCTAACTGCTAACGCGCCAGCTAGCACAGTCCTTTTAAGGATTTTTTTGCGAGTCTACTCATGGCAAGCAGGCCGAGGTCCGTTTGAACTGTTCAAAGTATGAGGCAGTGAAACGAGGACCGACCTGGTTGACCCGTGTGTTGCAAAATTTAAAGCGATGCCAGCGCGAATCGAGATTTCCTCCCAGGAACCGGGCTCCGGACGCAGCCTAGATCTCGATTTACAGCGACCTAACGAGCCAACGACTTGAATAATAGAACGATTCCTAAACCTCATGTCCGGCTATTACCAGCGTTGAATATTAAAGCAACACTCACCCGGCTCCCGACGAACCTATCCTCGCTCTGATTGCCGCGCGTCTACCTAATAAACCTTCTCCAACCAACCACATGCTAAAGCCAACGGATGAACTTGCCAAGCACACGTGTTTCGCACGTACCGGCACTTTTCGGTGAGGGTTGCCGGTCTTGCGACAGAGAAAGCCATCGTTCATCGCACGCGCGCCCGACCCCGTGTCGGGCTAAGATTCTTAGCTACGATTTGTACGAGTGCCATATTTCTCCGGTAAGGGCGCCGTTTGCTGGTAATAGTTGCAGTATTATTTACTGTTAACGGCCCACTTTGCTCCGGGTAATGCTACGGGAATTAACTTACTGCTGCTCCGCTATATGCGGCAGCCCGAATAGTTTATAGCCAGTCACGTCGGATCCCTTTGACTTGTTTACTTACGCAGCCGGCGCGACCTGTGCATCGATTTCCGTGCGGGCTAATGCCGAATTAACGAGGTTACGTCGTATCCGATTACATCGGACAGATCCTCCAGACGTCACGAAAAAGTATCTGTCAAAGGGGCAAAGCAGCCCTTTCACGACATTAGATCGCGTTGAGAAATCGTAAGGGCGTAACTCCAGATTAACAAGAGCAGGTCGAGAACCGGGCGAACCGTACATTAATCCTAATGAAGAAAACCACGATATTAGGCGCGAGGTCGTGCCAGACTTTTATGACACTTTCAGCTAATGGAATCGATGCCAGTACGCTCCTAATATCGAATTAGCTTGCCATTAACACCGGCGATAATTGGGCGACGCTTCGCTAACCCGGGGAATATTATGTCTCTTTAGAATTTTACATCCTTCCCCGATATATCCCATAAAGAGCTGTTACAAGATCAGACGGCGGTAAAGTCCCGAGTAAAATTGATGCGGTGTCCCTATCGCCCTCGGGCGAATCGCTATTCCGGCGTAAAAGCGATACACACACGTACACAGACATCTATGCGGGAGAGGTGGCGGCGGTGGTGGCTGCTTGGATAGGAAGATATATATTATATGGATTATTAAGTGTTCGCGCATTCACTTAATCCCGCGGTGAATAGCACGTGGTATCTCAGAGCCGATCAATCACAGGGGGGAGCGGAGCAACCCCTAGGACAGGCTGGAGAGAGGGAAACTAGCGAGGAGCAAGAGAAGAGAGGATACGAGAAGAGCGAGTGGTCCAGGATGGAGGAGGGTATAACACGCAGGGCAGGCCCGTCGGTCTCGCTTGGCCTCTGTTATTCTCACCGAGTCATATATCATTTCGTTATCATCGACTCTTTATATGCGGTTGCGCTCCATTTTCTGTCTGTTTGCTCCGTTAAACGCCGCCCGCCGCTCCGGTTTGATTCAGTGAAACCATTAGCCGGATTTCGGTCGCCGGCCGCATTTTCCGCTCCCGCCGTATCGCGATCCGGCTATATCGCCGCGAACGCATCGTGCGCCACTGACTACCGCCATTATCGGCCTGCACCACCACTGCCAACGATAACACGCTGCACTCCCCCGGGGGAAAAATCACCCCCCACCACCACTCGATCTACGATAAATAAGATCATTAAATCGTGCCAACTGGGATCACGTACCAGTTCCACCCTTTACTCTACCACAATTACCAGTTGTTAATGCGGAGCTTGGGTTCGAAGCTGACAATGAGATATTGGGGTGATCAAGACACGAGCAATCCTCTAACGCTACTTTACATATTATAAATCGACGCAAAGCAGTGCGGCGATCGGGAGGGTCGATAATTCCTTCCATATTTTGCAGAGCATCGCCACCAGGCTTCCTCTCCCTTCTTTTGATATCGTTAAATCGGCACATATGCGTGCCGGTCGAGATGGAAGCTGCGCCATCTCGCCAAATGGGTGTAGCCGAGGTGCCTGGTGAGCCGGAAACAACTGATAGCGATGTCACTGATCGACGCTTACGGCCGCCCGACGATGGTTAGCGCCGTTCCTATCCATTGTACCGCGAATCCTCGCGATAAGCATGCCGATAATAGATTTTACTCGACGAATTCATGGGCCTCTGACCCTTTGCGAATGCTCGGCTATCCCAACGTTTGGTCAACGAGGTCACTAAACACCTCTGCCGGGGATTGCCACTATTCCCCTTCTCGTATCTCCACTTTTTCCCTTGTACCCGTGGCAAACGCCGAGAGATACGATGACAAAGAGAGGTCTCCTGGTACAAATGCAGCGGAAGTACCACCGAAAATCTTGCGGACCTTTTCTGGATAGGCCGGAAGCGGCGGGAGTGCGGTGGCAAAAGGATGAATAAGTTTCGGGTTGGCGTACTTTGGGATCTCGGCTTGGCGAAGCTAGAGATTGCGCGTCGGGGGTTTGCGAATGAGGGTGTCAGCGGCATCAAGTCTATATTGTGGTACGTCAATATCACGGAAACTAACACAGCACCCTTTCCTTCGTGCTTGCCACCCTTTAGACTTGAAAGCCTACTAGAATATGCCATGGGAGTTTCACTGCCAGTTTATATAGGATACTTTATAGGCATCCTCCAACCTGACAGCGAACGCTGATCGCTGCTATTCTTCGAGATTCGACGATGACAATCACTCCATCTGCCAAGGAAGTAAATTGGTGGTGCGTGATAGTTATAGAAAGTATATTACTTGGACAAATCCCGTCGTCTTCCCGTGTAAATGCGAAAGTTGTCGATAACCGATAAACCGGCTGTCAGGGCAGTCCACTTGTTCTGACGGGTGCGTCACTACTGCTTATTCAAAGCCGAGCGCGCACCGTCAAAAACGTTGACGGCACCTTTGTCTGGCGCGTCGGCCGAACGGAAAGTAGGGGAACGTCGTCGACATCGACTATTATTTTCACCTAGCCGGGCTCTTTAGGTGCTTGGTCCATCGAATGCCCGATCATTGATCTTCCACTTTATGATCGAGTAGACTTTGTTCGGCAAACTCAAGCCTTCCCAACCCCCACTGACAATCCACCCCTAGGCAGGTGGGTATGGAACTTATTTTCCAATTATCATGAGACTCGTGGCTGACTCTAATTATGATATGCGAGGGAGAGTGATCTGTTACTGACAGCAATCTGTCATGTCTGATTATATTCTCGGAGCGATTCAGCGTGAAACGCCGCTGAAAGAATAGCAGTAGGTACGGAGGCGGAAAACTGCCGGTCTTAATTAATAGCCGAGCTGACCCGAGCAGGCTGCTGCCTACCGATTTTCCGAGGCAAAGCCGCCAGGGATAAAACGATTATATAGAGAAATCTCGCTTACTTTGCACGACAGGATAGTAAAGGGTGCTGCTTAGGCGCGCTTGTAGTCCGCGAAGGGACGAGTCGGTGGTCTTAGCGAGGTAGGGAAAGGGTGTGCGGAGGCTTCGTCTCATACAACGATCTCCACTCCAACTGGAGTCCTTATTAATAAGGTCGGATTAGCATAACTGCTCGGATCCGTCGACTAAAGTCCGCATAATTAAGCGAGCCCGATCTCTCACGATTGCCATCTTCTCCGGTCGAATTCCCACGAGCGCTCGCGCGATCACCCAGATAAGAGCTAGATCAGCCCTCGCCCTGATGATTTCTAGCTGGAACCCTCCGCAGAATGCCGAGGCAGTCAAACTCGTCCAAAGAAATTCCTGCCACGCAGCCCGACAGGCATCGTAAAGGGAACGGCAGTTCGCCGAGCAGCATTAGTTGAACTTTCAGCGATACAAGCGGAACTGCCACGGCAATGACAATGATATCAGAGAAAGGGAATAATAAGGGCGGCACGCGAAGCTTTTTCACGGGACAAGGGCGTATCCGATAATAGCGTCAGTGACGGTCTACGCTGTCAGGAGGATCATTCAGGAGAGAAAGGGTGCAACAGACTCGCATTTTGCCAGGCAAAAAGTGGTTGCTAGTGGTATCGCGCGGGGCATAGCGGCGGGCTTATCGGCCGGTGCGGTACATTAAGCACGGCCGTTACTGCCGCCGCCACAAAACGGGGATGTCTTCGATCATGGCACAAAGCGGCGGGGTGTCGAGAGATTATCTTGTCGTATTCAATATTCCTATGGAACCGCTCGCGATGATAAATCGTCCGTCTCGATAGGAAAGATGCGCTCGAATCGCGTTCCATGATACTATTCGTCGAGCCGCCCATGGACGAATCCTGTCGCCCGTCGACACCCCCGTCTGACTAGTACTGGCTGAATCTACTCTCGAAATTCGCTAGATCGATATCTGAAAGTACCGAACGAAACTTTAGATGCTCGTGATGATCGTTTATCGTTTCTCTCTCGCACTGTGCCGAATGATACTGTCATAAAGGAGTAGAACTATTTTATGACAGCAAGCCTGTATCTCCGAGGGAAACTGCTATTGGAGACCCGAAGCGACTGCCTTGGCGGTAAGCTCTTTCGCCAAGTGTCTCACTGCCTTCTTCTCAATCCCGGGGAGGATGAATCGTGGAAATCAGAGGCCGCGGCATGCGAGCCGGGGTGCGAATGCGTCCACCAAGAAATCCCGCGGGTATCAGTATAATAAAACCATTAGAGTGATCCTCGTACGCGCATTCAAACCGTATAAATATCCGGGAGAATCCCTCGCGCCGTTTCCAACTTCTGTGTAATGTTAAACTTGCGATAAATCCGAAGTACCGGGCGCGCGGGTGAATCTGTTGTCAGGCTGGGCTGGCTCGAACCGGTTTCATCCCTTGGTTGACCAGGGACAATATTTCCGCTCTCGGCATGCGTGAAGTGTGCGGAACCCCTATGGCGCTGTCTCTCGTATTGCGCGCGATATATATTTTTTTCTCTCTCTCCCGGGGCCGACGTACTTTCGAGCTTTCATTATTTTATGTGCATTCATCACGAAAACAATAACCCGGTTGACCTTCCTTTTTCCTCGCGCGTGTGCTTCGGAGATCGCAGATTCTAGCCGCCACTCGCCTCGGACTCTCCCCTGATAGGGTCCTCGGTAAGCCTAGCAATGCTTCTGCTCCCTATCTCATCATAAAGTCGATGATACTACACTTCTCCCTTCTCCCCTCTCCACTAGAAAACTAGAGCTCGATCTCTTTACTTTTAGAGCCATTATATTTCTAATGCCATCAAGTCGAATCTTTGGCAGCATCGCCACCATTCGCCCACTATTCTAAGGGTTGGATCATTAGAGTCCTAAGCAAAGTCTGACGAAGCAAGGGTACGGCCAAGTGTGCAATTTCCTTTGCGTAATAAGGCGTACATAATTATTGAGGCATTCAGCTGGAGCGGCGTTCGCGTCAGCAATGGTCATTCCGCCCTATCGGCTGGTCCACAGGCTGCCTTCCTAATTTGCGACTGCTAATTTAGAACATTCCGAGTAGACATACATCTTCCAAGCAGAATCAACTAATTGAAAGGAAATGGGAGCTCGTTTGTCAGTCAGTAAACGAACCAAGGTTCCTTAAGTATTTTCTGAAGTTTCTGAAGTATTTTGACGAAGTGCTCGAACAAACCATGTAAGAAATCCTTACTAAGGATCAACAAGTATCGCTAAGTGAGAAGTCGAGCACTTTCTTGGTATCCAGCCGGTGTCCGCCCCTCGCTCGAAACACTTGTGGCGAGTATCGATATATCAGAAAGTGCGGTAACACCCTGACGTCTCCTGTCACCGGTTTAATCGAGCACCACTCGGATCGAGTGTTCGCGGCCCCGGGACGAGTTGTACTCTTCGGCTGGTCAATAACGAGGCTACTCCATAACGAGAAGCGTAAGGGGAGGTGAAGGCCTGTCGAGACCTCTTGGACATCCCCTCGCCTTCGACAACTGCTTTGTCTTCGAGCGCGCCAGCCTTTCAGATCCACGGCAATATGCGCCGAGCATCGGAAGCCGATTTCCCGAGGGAGTCCGCTCGCGTTGAAGAGCACACTTTATATGATCGTACGAGAAAAAATAGAATTTGTTGAAGGAAGATGGATTCTTAACGCGATTCGATTAGAAAGATGAGTGTGTTCTAGCCTTGTTCGAGTGTGACTAAGAAATTAAATGGACTAGCAGTGGCTGTGGCCAAGTAATAGCGTTGCTTGGTAGGATCCCAAGAGCGGTGGTCAGTGGTGCGTGAACCTGGTCCTACCGAAAACCGATCCAAACTTGGAGGATCCTCGAGGTGCTGTACTTACTCACTGAGAAGGGCACTCGCAGAGGGTTTCCGCGTTATTTACCGGTTAACTGCTAACGGCTAGCAACCCAATGCGGTTCTAACTCACGCGCAACGACCGAGAATATGTCTCCAGTGTCCGGACCTTCGTCTTATTGCGGACAAACCGTCTTGAATGAGTTATCCGGCCCAGACCGCCGAGATATGCCTTGATTTACAGGGGAGAACTCCACTGTATTCCAAGCGCGTTTAAAGTCCTCGAAAAAGTGACACACTTCCTTTTGCAATTGCTAATTTTGTTGAACGAGCGAATGAATAAAGTTGGCTGCGGGCAACGGGATAGTATGATCGATTTGCCGGCCAGGTGAGGTGGACTAATTAATAAACATTCTTCACGGAAATACCTCGTCTTCCTTTCTCCCGGGATACTCTGCAATGCAGAGCAGCGTGCCTTTGATTTATGTCGGCGTAGGAATGCTAATTAAATCATTATTAAAATCGCCCGGCGAACTCGCGCTCGCTCCCGGGATTGCTGGGAAGCTCGAAACACTGCGGAAAAGTATCCAAATGAAACTCTGGTAGACCGAGGAATTGCAAGCGGGTCGCATTCGAAAACTGGTGTACTCGAGTCGCCGCTATAATCTAGAAATTATGAAGTCAGAAGGATTACGAAGGAATTATGAAAAGCCCAAGAAAAGGAACGAGAGGAGTTCATCGACGATCATTCCATGAGCTAGGTTATCAGACAGGCTTACTTTTTTGCCTTGCCAAAAACACAACGAACGCGACGGAGGACCAGAATCAGAGGAGTGTCGGCTTGAGGGGTGGCGGTGTTATCGTCGGGCGAAACATTAATAATAAAAGTTTTCGCTTATTGTCTCGCGGCAACGCGACGAACGGCGACGTCTCTTGGTAGCGGCGCGTTTTGTCTTTGTCATGAATGCTCCCTTATCTGCCGCGAGTCCATCACTGTGGTTTTGTCCCGCCGGGCGGGCACTGTCTGCGAATTGTAAGGAGACAGGAAGCCCGAGAGCGGGCAGCGTCTGGACACCGGTCCAGGATATATTTCAAAACGTCGATCAACCACGAAACAAGGGTCCTCAGTTGGCCGATAGGAATGTTACTCTCTCACCCTTCCCTTCATTGCGGAGATAGCCCGCTTAAAAATACCTAAGCTCGTTCTCCCTTGGGGTTGCTGCTGCTTTACAGACGCACTAATTTAGGACTCTCGAAGTGTACTTGGACAAGCTCAGCCTCACGGTGGAAAGCAATGCCGGGGCATGTATCTCGGACTTGCCACACTGATGTTGGCCAAGCGTGCACACTCTACCTTCGGCAAAGGGATGCGATGTAAATCAGTCTAGCGTCCAGCCGCCTCTACTGACCGCACATTAAGTTGCCTTGACCGCCGGAGATGGAGGCAGCCTAATCTCGCAATCCAACTGTGCGAGCTTCTTCGCTCCCGGGCTTGGCCACTTGCGATAATACAGTTCAACTTGTAACACCACCAGCTAGGCTTCGGCTAGTTTCCGTTACCCCGACTCGATTTACTCGCGAGCATTATCCCGGATTATTGCCGGGAAGCCGTAATGGCGAAGCGATGAGAAGTGTACTCGAGTGGTCTCGAGATGAAACTGAACTAGTAAGCAATTAAGCCGACAGAGTCAAACGGCGAGATTCAATTCGACGGTACATTTGAGAATTTCACGCTCCCGCTCGTCCCGTGACGATGGTATATGTGTGCCTCGGCTGGACCATTGGACGCACGTACACGCGAGAGTCGAATCGATCGTTAAGTTCCTGACCGGACTGCCGGGGACACTTACAAATTAGCCAATCAAGTTCTAATCCCGCCACGATTTACCCCAATCAGCCCGCATCCCGCCGCAAATGCTTTAATCCGACCATTAATCCTACGAGATAAAAGTTTCCGAAGTAGTTACGGTCCCCGAACACCCCCTTTGTCGTCGACCTGGCAATGTATCGGAGCCGCGAGCTGATTGCCGAGCGATAAGCATCTCTTTCGATCGAGCCTCCAGCCTCTGATCGCTAGTCGCTAGAGACTCGCTTGCATTGGGATTCCGTGAAATCAGCACTCCAATACATGTTACAAGGGCTTCGAAAATTCCGATTTCTAATTATAATCGAATAGCGAACTCAGTTTACTATGAAGTTCCAATGGAAAAATGAAATATAACTGTAAAGGGTTTTATGCCTGGATCGCCGGAAAGAAATCTACTTCGCACTTTCTCCACGTCAAGGGCCACTTTTTTCAGGGCAAAGCTATCTTTGCGGAGAAGGGCCGATGTGTTTAAGCGGACTACAGGATTGAAATCCAAAAAAAGGGAAGTTGGGGAAGAGGGGCACTCGGGAGATCAGCAAGGGTGTACGAAGAGGTGTGAGCGGAGCTTAAATTTATGCCCGGCATCGTCGTGGTCGTCCCTGGGCAATTTTTTTTTTCAAGTTCAACCTCGAGCGCGAGCTCCTCTCCGCCGCTAGGCGCCCACCACTCACACCCTCTGCCGCCACGCTGGCCATATACAGAACGCTGGACAAACAACAATAAATACATTTTCCCAGGCCGGCTGGCGAAGCCGGTGAGGGGTGGAACTTCCATGCGAGCACGTACGGGCATAGCTTAGCGTAATCTGACTGCACACCACCCCGTTTCACGACCCTCCACGCGGCGCACCGACTACGCAAACCCCGTCGCCGCACCGCCCTCGCCAAAAGACTGCAGCTAACCCACCCCCCACCACCCCGCGCGCTCCTCTCCCGACCCTTGGAGCAAGAGTACCGCCACCTACGCGCGCGGGATGAAGAGCGCCCCGAGGAACTGAGACAGTCCGAAAAACAAAGAAACAGGAAAAGCCCCCGGAGAAAGGGAGAAGCTCTGGCCACCGAGCAGGCCAGCTAGGTGGCATCACCACCTGACGAAAGAATTCCTCGACCTGACTAGAATTTCATTAACCGAGCGCAGCCGGTTTCTCTTGCAGAAGGGGAGCGCAGATATGAAGAGAGAAAAAGAGTGGCGACACGTTGGACGCGTTTATCGGCGCGAAAGAACTTGTTAAACAGACCGTCTACGGCGGCCCCATCCCATCCCCTTCGCCTTCTTCGCCTTGGGACGTCTTTCCACAGGAATTCACCGGAAGACTGGCCTCTCCGCAAAGCCATCGCTTATTTAGGCGCGTGCCGAACCTCTCGACACGACTGCTCGTGTGCATGCCGATTTTACCACTCGCTCTCCTCACTCCTAAATACGCTCGAATGTCGGCTAAAATATCACGGCGGATGAGCAAACAGCCGGTGCGCCGCTTATTTTCTCGTTTTATTAGATGTCGGATTATTTGGGTGTTTTGCGGAACTCTGCTTTTTCGCTGGCGGAACGGGCCAGCGCGAAAGTTTAAGCTCCGTTCTCCGGCCGTTGTGTTCTAGCAGCGTGAGCTCCACGGCGGCGGCGTTGGCCCTGCTAGCGTTCTGAATGCTAATGCGTGATTACGGTGGTCGCGGCCGTAATACGTGAACTTTTTGTGCGACTCACGTGTGGCCCGGGGCGCTTAAAACATCCCTTAAATTACCCCCATTAGCAAGGGTTGAATGCCGGGTAAACGAGGATTTCACTGGCGCTGTTACGCGAGATTTATTCCGTGGGAAATATTCCTTTCGCTCGTTAAATTACATCGTTACAGGCATGCGCTCTTGCGGTGCCGCGCGACCGATCTAAACGAGCGCGTAACCCGATTTACTCCTGTATTATGTGGAAAACATGTGCTCGCCTGAAAGAATACACATCGGAATATGCGATTATTGCTACCCGAAAACCAGTACCGCATTAAACCTAGAATTCAATTCGCAACGAGTCTTCCAATACTTCATCAAGAACTATCACTTGAAGTTTCACACTCGACTAAATGAAGACAGCATTCTCTTTGAGGGGCAAATTAATACTGATGAAGCTAAAGCGGTCAAATGGCCAGCAGGTCAAGTACGTACGATTGCAAGGAATGGAGACAGTGGAAAATTGTCGGACCGATTTGCAGAAATTAAACAGTCTCTGGGGATAAGGTGGTGGGACGGCAGGTAGGATTAGCAGGCCACCCCTGCCGAAATAATTCCCCCTGCTGCCTTCGTCTAACCAGGCCGCTCAGCCTCCGAGGGAGGTTCCGTCCTTCCTGCGGGATAAAACAAAACAGCCAGCGGAGTATATTAATGCTCGGCTTAATGTGGCCCGCCTAATTAATGGACCGACTCACCGGATGCCCGTACTCGTTCTAAAAGTAAGAGATAACGTTGCCGCAGAAGCATTATTAAAGACAAAAGCGCTGCCGCTCTCACGCTCCGACTCCGAGCGGGGAATTTTCTCTGGTGCGCGCACTTTCCTATGCAAAGGCGAACGGAGCGGAGGAGCCTTCATGATAATGTGGAACGTCAACGACATCGCGATATAACCGTAACGTAACTATCGTATCTTGGATAGGAAAGTCTAGTTGCGCAGACAGAGAGAGAGAGGGAAAATCGAGAAGTTTTTACCGTTCCTCCGAGAAGAGAATCTGGGGGTGGTCCTCAGGGGGTGTCTCGGATGCTGGGAGGGCGGAGCCTTGAATACTGCACCGAGACTGGCTAGCTAGGTCGATAACCAGAGAGCACCTAAGTACTTCTCTGACGTTTTAATTCCAAGGCAAGGTTCGATAAGTTTTGTGATCGGAATTCGATAGAGTCCGACTAGCTCCGATTGAAGCGGTAAGTTCAATCTAATTGCGAAGGCAGTTAAGCAAGAAGTGGAGGAACATTCGGGGACATGGCGGCGGTGATCGAACATGTATCGGATAATCGAATTATCGTCGCTTTGAGGAGCAGCACCCGTGGATGATGCGATCACGTAGCTGATGAACAGACCGCTGGCGATGCAAACCGCCCTTCTAGGGAACCACCCGTTACGGAACCTCTCCCCGATGACGTTCCACCGGACAACTCTGGCATTCGCCCTGCTCCGTTGGCTTTTCGAGGGGCGAGCGAGAGTAACTTCTGCATACTAGGAGTGATTAAAGCAGCTCAAAAGCAGACAAGCCAGAGTTGGCCAATATTAACGAATAATAATCACCGCGAACACGTGTCCTCGTAATTCTGGCCGCGGCGCCGGAAATGCCACATTTAAATCATAATGCAAATTAAATTATGCCGCCACGTGCTCGCAATAATGAGCACATCCTGGGTTAATTCCAGCCCGCGAGAACTTCCATCGAATGGAGAGAAACTGAAACATCCTTCGAGGAGTTGCAGATCCTAACTGAGAGGGTGATTCTTCTTCGAATTGCGAGCAAGTTCCAACAATTTGGAAAAGGGGTCGCGGGTAGAGAGGAAAAACTGGGCAGTGTGTACAAAATTGACTGGCCACATGGGACTTGGGAAGGTTTTCGCGGTCGCCCGAGGTATCCAGGTCGACCGACCTGCCGCAGGAATGCTCGCGGTCGAATTCCAGTGTGCCTAAACTCGAGAATACTTCCATTATTATAGAATACGTTCGCGTTTCCAGTCTCAAAGGAAACATTTTCCGGCAGTGGTCTGCGCTGAATTTCCGTCGTTCCCAAGTATTCTCGCAATGAGCGATTCACTCGAGGAAAACAAAACCGGTTGCGCTCGAAACAATCTTTCCTGGTATGTTGCTTAGCGAAGGGGAATTCAACGCGAAGTCTAATCAGCGTCCATCAAAGTGGCATACATGGGATTTAAATGATCGACACGAATTTAATAATCGAGCGCTGGCCAGCCCTGCCATTATTACGTGCGAAACTTAGTAACTTAATAGTTCACCATAATTTCGCGTCGATCAGTTAGTTATACGATTAATCATCGGCGAAATAGGCGCGCCTGCGAATAATAATTGCAACGGTGATTATAACATGGACACGCTTTAATTGGCAAGCAGAATCCACTAATGGATTCAGTGCGATTAATTAACCGACCGCGACGTGACTCTTCATTCGTGACAGTAGCAACCTATTGAAAAACATGGAATTCCTTTGAATCTCGAGATTCAATCTATTCCCTGCTCCATTGTGTTCGTCTAGTGTCCTCCCCTCGGAACACGAGAGCATCTAATATCCGAGTCTTTAATAATTAAAGTATCAAAGGCTTCGTAATGTTTGCCTCCAAGTCCCAACCGCACGGAAGATATTAACATGGCCCGTAATATTGTGTCCAGGCTAAAGGGAGAGGACATATTGAAACCGCACAAACTTTGCTCATAGCATCCGCGGGTACTCGTAAATATAGCGAGTGGCTGGGATCGGGACCGCACGTACGCAATACCACCCTTAATGAGAAACTAAACAGTGAAGCGGAGAAACTCGCTCGATCTCACCGGGGAAACGTGCAAAAATCGAGGGGGGGAATTAAGGAGGCGGAGTTGGCACGATGATGCAGGCACACTGGCTATGAGACGGGACAGCTGTGTCTGACATTGAAACACGCGTTCCAGGAGGAAGTCCCCTTTTAACAGGGATCATACGTTTACCTCGGGAAACAATTAACGTTTATCGAGCTCCTACTAGGCGCTGGTCAGTTTTAGGGGAAGGCGATGGCGCCGCTTAAGCGTCCATGGAAGCGAGAGAAGAGAGAGAGCCAGTCTCAAACTAATTCGATTCTAAACTCTGACCGCACACACCGGCGCGAAAGAGAGCGTGAGGGTGGTGAGGATGGGCGCCCGAGGGTGGCCGAGGAGAAAGGCCACCCCCGCAAACCGGGATGGACACAGATGGCACTAACCACGCCGCTAAATTCTCAAACCCGTAACTCTAATTGCTCATAGACAAGCAGACGTCCTAGTGCCAGATGCCGGTGAAACTTGTTAAAAGCACGCTGGCCCGATTACTCACTGCGATCCCGTCGCGCTCACTCTCTCACTCTCGCCCACCCTTGCTCTGTGATTTACGCCGAGGGCTAATCGACCGATTGCACCGTGAATAAATTTCCCCGGGCTAATACGCCGATCGCCATCAATTTCAATGCTACCTCCTCGTTCATCCAGCGCATGAAAAACACTGCAACACTAATGAGCGGCCGCAATTTTTCCTTTGTTTTGCAGGAGGAGCCCGCAATATAATAGCACACTGGGAACAATAAGATGACGATGGATATGAGCAAAAGCGAACCGAGCAAGAACGGAACCACTAAGCCGGGAGCTACGCTCTGCGCTGGTTGCGGAAAACCCATCACGGAAAAGTAAAAAATCTATATTGAAAGTTACGTCAATATTTAGATACACACTGGACTAGTTTATATTGGCTTTTATTTCATTAAAGGTATCTTTTGAACGCGCTCGATGCCTTTTGGCACGAGGACTGCCTGAAGTGCGGTTGCTGCGACTGCAGGCTTGGCGAAGTCGGCACGTCCCTTTATACCAGGGCCAATCTGATCTTCTGTAAAAGGGATTATCTCAGGTAAGCGAGAAACCTTTTATGTTTCGAACCACACCACTTAGGTCTACCATAAAATGATGTTGTTTCTAAATAAATAAATCCTATGGGTTGCCATTCAAACAATGGTTGTGTGCTAATAAAGAGTAAAAGAGGGTCGAAAGTGGAATGACTCGCGTGCGGCCAATTTCAAGAGGGGCTCGACAGACAAATCGAATTTTACAGATGAGTTTCCCTTATTGAGTACATTCCTATCCTTTATAAACACAGACGGGACAAGTAAACCGTGTTGAGATTACGAGGTCCCGAGGGAATACACGCAGGTGGCGTCTAGAAAAAGCACTCGCCATTGAAACCCCGTGGCTTTTATTAATGGGCCAATATTTGAAGACCCAATATTTCTCATAATAGCTCATCTGTAAGCTTATTGCCCCAAGTTCATCGATGAACGAAAGTTCTTGACTTTCATACAACTTATTTTGCAAAGTTCTGAAGATCGCTGTTGTCAATTTGCAGGCTCTTCTGTAACACTGGACACTGCGCTGCTTGTGGTAAGGACATCCCAGCCTATGAAATGGTGATGAGAGCGAAGACCAACGTCTACCACTTGGAGTGCTTTGCATGCCAGCAATGTAGTCACAGGTAAGAATTTCCATTTCATACAATTTGAAAGTCCTAGAAACGGGAATTAAACCGATCCTTGTGAGCCTCGTGAAATTGGCTCGACTGGGAACTATCTCGAGGATGGTATTGTTTTATTAAGCATAATAAGAGCCGCCAATTAAAGATTCACACCGCAAGGGTGGCGACGCCGTCAGCGCCGGCTTCCACTCGTCGAAGTATTCGTCGTGGTAGCTCATCCGTATAACAATTTAATTCGTGCTACCCCAGCCGTGCGAGAAACTTCCGCGGCGCTTCGCAACACTTCGCTTACTTATTCACAACAACGAAGTTAAGCTCGAGACTCGGGAGTTAGGGATTCGGGCGGAGACACCTTGGTGAATCTGCCGGATGAAGATAATCGGCCCGAGAATCGAGAAAGCCATGAGCCGCGGGATTTCGGCTTCTCCAAAACACGAAATTGCCTGGAATACACGCTTAATTCTGTCGGCTCTCTTATAAAGCTTTCAACACATTGTTCAAAATTAGAGGCTCCTGAAAATTTCCAGCCTGATGGTTTATGTTTATAATTGACGCGGTGCGAGAGGGTTGTTGAGACATCTGAGAAGAGAGGAGGAAAGCCAGAGTTGCGAACAATGTGAGCGACGTGTGAGCGCCCGGAGCTCCACGTCAGATGCAAATCGTGTCGACTAATTTCTCGGAAAACTGGCGGGTCCCGGGAGAGATCGCGTCGAGAACTCATCCTCGAAACGCCAGACTACAATGAAGCCTGCTACTATAACTTCGTGAATTTCGTTAATTCCTCGTTAAAATAAAAACCAGTCTACAATGAAGCCTGCTACTCCAACTACGTGATTTCATTAATTTCTCGTCAAAATAAAAACCTCCAAGTACTAACTTGCCCGACAAGAACAGCGTACTGCTTCAAGTAGAATGAGGCGGACACGGTATTTCGCCCGGTTAATGTCAGACTACGGCATTTCCCTGACCTTTGCCACCCTACCTGTTTCCCCTTCGCGTCACCGCGTGTCTAACCGAATAAGCTCGATGAATCAACCAAGCTCTCCATGGCGAGGCATTCTATATATTAATTGAAACCACCCCCTACTAACTAGATTGTCAAACCTCCACCCCTGAATGAGTAACCGAACCGGAACCCAACTTAACGCACAAAAGAAAGTATAAGTATAAGGAATAAAGTATCGTGGCACGTTTTCCAGACAAAATCGGAGTTTTCTATTTTAATAGGGCGATATCAGAGCGCAGGAAATAAGAAGAGAGGGAGTGTTGTAAGAGGGATGACGTAGGGCGCGGGTGGGCAAAGGTTAACAGCTTGGCGAGTGCGGCGGTGGCCGGGGCACGTGACTATCGAGCGGAGCCGATTACTCCTTAAAGATAGGTGTAAGCATACTTTCTTTCGTGGTCGATGGTAACGTGCAACCCTTAAGGCGAGCCATTGGTTAGGGGTCGAAGCGGTTGACCGTAGGTAAAGGCGGAAACGGATGTGGCCGTTGGGTCACGCGATCTTCACGAGCCGAGCATAAAACACCTGAGTTGTTTAATCATACGCTCCTAAGGCGAGTCGTACGTCGTGAACTCGTAAGGGCAAACTCGCCTTCTCTCTCCTTCTCACTCTTTTCCACCCCCGGAATCGAGCTCTCCTCATACTTAGTTCACTAAGAGAGAGAGAAAGAGTGAGAGATTCGAATTGCGATAACGCTCCGTTTACCCATTAACAACTGTGTCTCGTCGATTTCACGCAACCTCTAAAACTGACCGGTGGGTGATCGGAAACTATACGTTTGCGATTGCCCTTCCACGATGGAATAATGCAAAGGTGTCGTGCTCTGCAAGGATAGCAAGGAGAAAGGGGTGACATTCGCCAGGAAGATGCTTCTCGTATTTCTAGGGGATGTACCAAGAAGTTTATGGCTCACTTTCGCTGGACCGATGAAAGGCAATTAAGCTTGCTTAAATCTTGCTGATGACTCGGTGGAATATCGTCTGAGAGCAGTGCTCTCCTCCTGGCTTACGATCCACGCTCGAGTCCTCCTCCGGTCGACGGCTTTGTCTAGGAGAGCATTATCGAGCCACTGCTCGCTCTTCCTCGACTGGAGGGTAGCATTGTTCGTGCTTATATTGTATTTGGGCATTACGAGTCAGCCCGGTTTAATTGTTATCGTTCCCCGGCGCTTATCGAGCCCGTTGCCCTGCCTGCATTCCCACGCGAGTCATCGCGTGGCATCGTAATTACTCGAAAATCATTAAACTCCCTTACTCGCGCGGACGTAGCGCGTACGCGGCAACGCTTGCCATTAATAGAAACATTATCGCTGCTCGTGCATTCGTTCGCCTCGATCAATTAAGTCGTGACCGGCTAATCTCGCGCTCTGCATACGCTGCTGCGCCAGAGCGTTGAAATCCGACCGACTGATGAACGAGGACACTGATTCTTCTCGCGCCATCACTATCATTCCAAGCGAGGAGATTTCAACTAAACGAAATCGATTACAGAAGAGGGCACAACACTAAGACCCAAGTAGAAAATACAAAGTTAACTTTGCACTAGGAATGGGGGCTCTTTAGGGAGGGACGAGGGGAAAGGAAGTGGAGTCAGGCAGGCGTAGATAGGTGGATGGCCAGCTAACTCACTGGCCAGAAAGGAAAGCAGTGCACAGGGTGGAAAGAGCCCGGAGACCTTGCGGAGAGGGCGCGGCCATTTTGTTTCCGGTGTCCCGGGAGCACTTCCGGTCACCGTCACGCAGTCCCGCGTCGCGGAGTGGCCTCGAGCTCCTGAGATCTCCTTTCACGATTATATTCAAATTAAATGCGGGAGTCCAACCGGTAATATACTGCCGCCAATTTAGCTACAACCCCCCGGAGGGTGGTTCGCCTTACCTCGTTCGCAGACCATCCGATCTCCGCAGCCCTCGAGGAGAGTCGCCAAACGTTCTCCCGCTCTACATACGCAATAACCATGTAGCTATCCCATCCGGCCCTCCCAAGACCAAAGTGTTTTACCCTGTCAGAGAGATCTGCTCTCTCTCTCGCGCGATAGAGGGAAACCGAGCAACGAAGGTGATATTGAATGACGAGCGGGCACGCCGAGGTGGGCTAGTTGACGCGATCGCATCCAATAAACGCGCGGCGCGCCAGGCAAGGAATTCACTTCCGGTTTTGGATGGAAAGCCCGGCATACGTATCGCGTTCAAGCGCCGCTGCATCCAAACAGTGGGGTTTCAGTTGCAGCATTTTCAATGGCGATAATCTGAGTTAGCGCGGCCTGGCTGGTTGCGCGAGCCAAGCCGGCGCTTTGTCACCGGATAGCCTAGACTCGCATTGCCGGCTCCGGTAGCGCCAACCGGCACAGACCCGCCGCCTCGCAGGTCTCACCCTACTGTCACCCTTCGACTGACTGTGCCACCGCCACCACCCCCTACCACTCTCTCCCCCACCCACCCCCCTCTCTCTCGCAGCCGACAAACATCGCGTTTCAACCCCTTCGCGCCGCCACCACCTTCCAAAGCAGCCCCCGATCAGCGAGTATGTGAAGCTGCACGCTCGCTTCTCTATTTCACACGATACGCCGAACAACCCTCGACGTATAATAGCTGTTTCACTCAGATTAGAAAATGAAATGCGTGTGCCAGTCGTTAACGCGCGATCGACATTCGCCAATAAAACGAGCGGGGAAATCCGTTCTGCTCCCCCCCTTGAAATGACCAGTTGAAAATTGCACAGAGCTATCATTGAACGCCAGTGGGCTGGTTAATGTCGGAAATCCTATGAAAGATTTGCTCAGCTCGAGCGGTGGTTTAGATCGATGGATAGACTGTGAGTCTGGCAATAGTTCAAAGCCGCGCGCTGGCAAACAGAGGCGGAATTTGCGATAGGCCGGATGGAAGGGCGGAGCGGAGGGGGAGGTGGAGGTGAACGAGCGGACGCGCGTCAAGATTATCAAACGCGACAGGCACACCGCGATCGTATGTCGTGACGCCCATTTTACCGGATACACGTGTACTCTTGCGTTACATCGGTGTTTGTCCCGGCGCGGCGTAGGATCACAAGAGCGCGCGCGCTCTCTCGCCAACGCTCTATGGTAATCCGAGCCAAAAACTCTCTCTCGGAGTTTAATTGAACGCGATAACCGATACAAATTGAACATTGCGGTCAAGTGGCAACAGGTTCGGTAAAGGGCGCGTGACTAAAACGGGGACTCCGCTGGATAAAAGGTCATAATGGATCGCGGAAAAGAAGAAAAAGAATGACGCGCCACTCGAACCACCTGAAATATAAAAGCGACTCGAAACACCCGAAGTAGACAAAGCTGATTGCTCGTCCAAATCGATACAGTATCATCCGGCGCGTGTTCTTCGTGACAGCATGCCAGTGCTCTTTGCTCCAAATAACATTGATAGAATAAGTTCAACTATAAATCGATTGAAGAGAGAGAGAGAGATCGATGCATTCCACGCAATTGATCCGCGTGTTTGGGATCGAGAGTGCTCGGCTGCTTTTAGTGCTGACAATACCACAATGCACAGGTTGGCCTAATAAAACTATGATCGCCGGATAAAACAATGCAGTGCACGCTGGTAATTAGCGGTATACATAAATCATCGGTAGCGTAGCGCGCAAATGCATACGCACACGCCAACCGGCGCGCCCGTAACCCACCGCCCATTCCAACCGCGTTCACCCTTTTCATCCCCCTTGCACAGGGCGAAGGTGAAGGGTGCGCGTGTCTGTATTATGTGTTACATGTCGTACAATGGGTCGAACGCATAAAATATTAGGCATTTGACAGGAACGCTTTTTTTACTTCTCTGTTATTATATATAAAAATGCATAATTATTATAAATACAATTAACATCAGAGAAAATTTTCGCATATGCAGAAAATAATCTGTCTCACTGTGCATCGAATTTAAATCTCTTAGTATCCGACAAAAAAAATTAACTAAACTACCTTCCTGTCAAGAGTAGCTAAATAGACGGCAGGGCAGGGCGAGTATGCAAGAAGAAGGGACAGGGGAGAGTTACATCGAATAAGGATAGCTTTTAACGTCAGAATTAATTCAGTGGCATCAGGGAAAAGCGCGCAAGTGGCAGGCCTGCCTGAGCATAAGCCTAGGATTTTTGAGACGCTCTCATGCAAAGTGATGGCTTAATCTCCGGTTTAAGGCACCCGCTAGAAAATGGACGCGGCTAAGCCATGCACGGCTTAAGCGGCGCATTAAACTCCTCGCATAAGGTGCGCGTCCTATATCACTCTGACAAGTTGCGATTAGCTAGCCTGGAATAACGCTCTCTTACTGCCTGTAAAACTCCACCACCTCCTCCTCGCACTCTCGACACTCCGTTCCTCACTGTATACGCGAAATTGATTTCTCCAAAGTGTCAGCGAAAAAAAAACGGCGCCTCGTCCGGCCAGTAGTATGAGCGCGCGTCTAGTCAGACGGCAAGTGGCAAAACTCTCATTTCTTCCAGCGGCCGCACCTTCCATTTTCCCTCTGGCATTTTAATCCGGCCGAACAACGCGCTATATTCCGAGTGGCGCGCTCATGTCCGCCCGGCCACGAAAAAGGAAGAAAAATGGCTAGGAATTATAATCGGCGCACGTGTAGATTTCCCTGTTGTTCTACGAGCGGGTCAGGAATCCCCGGCTGGCTGAGCGCTTGCAACAACCGGGGGGAGGGGGCGAGCGGGTGCGGCATGAAGCGAGCACGACAGAATAATTAACGAAACATCAAATTCCGTTAAACGTCGGGAATTAATCGGGCAAATACGAAATTAGCCGGGGCGAACATAGCGGAGCGCGGCGGTGCCTCGATGAGTGTATGGGTGCGTGGAGTGGGCGCAAGAGCGAGAGAATGAGAGGGCTGGCACGTGCACACACCTATCTCAATATTACGTATAGGCGGCGTATATGTTATGGCCGCGCCGATAAAACGATACCGAAATTGCTGCACCGCGGTGAACGTCGTTATAGAAACTAATGCGATTTCCCCCGGGTCATGCCTAGCCGCCGCTCGATTTACTATAAACACAATCGAAATATAATCGAATGCCTGGCTATATCGCCCGCGGCTCAGTTATAACGAAATATGATTACCAGAGACTCTTTGCAGTTTTGTGCACCCTGATGCACCTGGTGACACTCCGCGCGGCTTCGCTCGGCTTGAGCACTCAGAGCTAACTAACGAAGTGACACACTCGCTCGAATCGGCCCTGTATGCAAACAACGTTTATTTTCCTACCCGTGTACCACCCTCGGCTACTACCTGCGCAGCAAGTATTGTTGCGCGGTGTGTAACGAAGTTTTTTCGGCGTACATGACCCGGCATCTCCGGATTCAATTACGAGAACAACCCTATGCGTCTGCGGGATGGGGATGCTCGCAGAATTATAAGGGCCGGCAGTGGCTCCGTGCTGGAAAAAAACTGTTTTCGTGTTGACGAAAATAAAGTCCCGGCTGGAAGAGGGAAAAGGTCGAACGGTAGCAGAGCGCGGCAGAAATTAATCGTGTATTGCTTGAATAGAGATCGATGGTACTAAAGGGTTTAACTGGCGGCTTTTAATTGCCGTGAGCGGGCTAAAAGTGCGACGAGCCGTTAATTGCGGTCGGTGGATTGAACTAGTTCACAAGATTATACGATGAACGCCCGCCGCGTTTTAATAGCCCGCGCACGATAATATCGCATAAATTTGCGTTCGGCCGCGCTAAGCAAATTCTTCGCAAAACGGTGGCGGCTGCTGCTGCTGCTGCTGTGCTGTGCTGTACTGGTGCTGCTACTACCGCTGCCATCGATGCACCAAGCCAAAATCGAACGAGCGGACGAACGAACGGTCGGGCCAATAAATAATGAGGATACGCGATACGCGAGATCGGCCGGGGCAGTGCTCGCGCGTAACCGTCGATAAAATAATAATTACCGGCGACAATGCGCCCGTACAAATTGCCCGTTAATTTTTGCCGATAAACATTCGTAAGCCGGGGCCGCGCTCTCGGTGCCGAGGCGAAAACCGTATGCATGCGACGCGTAAATAATAGCCAAAATACGATCGCGAAAAGCGCGTGTTCTCCGCGCAGGGAGCCACCACACGCGCACACTCTTCCCACGTACATACGCACCTATACTGACACACCGCTACGTGCCGGCTGCTATTTTGTACTCTGGATACTGGAGGTACGTGTGGGCGAGAGCTATGCCTGTGAGCAATGCCTGAGCGAGCCCCGGGATTTAGCCGGCACGTAAATATCACTGGATAATAATTTCGAGTGGTTATTAGCGATAATAAAATCCCAATTTATCGAACGACGACGGGGCGCTACCCTCGCCTACTGCCCGCTGCCACCTTCGCGATTTATAATCTGGATTCCCAGTGCTTCGTCACGATCAGCCGTTGCACCGGGAACAACGATACGCGAATGCCATCGACACACGCAAGAATTTATTCCCATAGCCCTGCTATCACTGACTGACAAGCCCTCGGGCTTCCAAGAATTCCCATGGCACGCACTTCCTAGTGCGGCTAGTTCCACCTTGATTATTTGAAGCGGGTGAAACCTTAACACGATAAGACAGAGATTGCGAATACTATATGAACCGACTACTGTTGGATCAAGGTGCAAACGGGCATGGTGCTTACGAGACACACTGCTTTCCCAGTTACAGGAGGAAGGTCTGCAACAGACGTCCCGTATCTAGCTGGCAATGGAGTCTAGGCGACCCCGCTATAATATCACTTGTCACGTCCAACGTCAGTTTCGAAACCTAGAACTATACGGCTGGTATACTGTTGCAATAACCGGCGACCGGTAGCTAAGCGAGCGTATAACTTGACTCGCGCCACTCCCGACAGCCCTTACGCGTGCCTCGTTACTGACAGCCCTAAAGGATATCCCGTAGCCAACACGTCACTGGCGCATTGCTCGTGCTCGCTCGTTATTAATCATAACAGTGATAAAGCTCCAGTCAGGAGATCGAATACCTCACTTTCCATCGGCCGCATTCTCAGTGTCATTGAGCTGACTGACGACAAAGTGTTCGAAGGAGGGAAGGCGGAGTTCATCGAAATGCGGAAGGTAAAGTTTTCGGAAGTCCACGGAGTGTAGCTATCAACATGCTCGAGCGTAAGCTCCATCGGCTCAGAGTCCCGTCCAGTGCATCAATTTCAACTTTAGCCAGCATGCCACCCCATTCTTAGAGGACGCATTTTCTTCCACTTAACTTTTCCGGCGATAAGGGAGAAGCCTCCTACTCCTCCAGTCCTTGTTCCCTTTCCCCAGCTTCTCCTGCTCCTGCTACATCTCGTCGTTCTAACTCCCGAGATGGAACGGAAGGACGAGTTCGAGGGGCTGCTGCCGGTGGAACGCATGCAAAGTAAAGTTGTTCTTTAGTTCGTTAGGTCGGAACTCCAGAGTGGAGGAGGCTTTCCGCTTTACTTATGACACTCGAAGGTGAAAAGATAACCCGGGAACATTATTCACCGCGGGCAGGCAAGATCGCCCGCTCGGATGCTGGCATGGACTCTAGCGTTGAGAGAGGTTCGCCCGAGCGCTGACGGTGACTTGCTGACATTACACGATTTTCTCCCCTCGCACGCACGAAAATATGTGAACCTTCCTGACCCGCTCGAATACCATCTTGATTCGATGCTGAGAATAGCCGAGAATCTCTTGGATGATTGGATCTTCTGAGTCACAGACTTATGATCGAAAGATTATCGACTGACGATGAATAGTCAACGCTAGGTCTCCGAGCTATCATTACGATCTCGTTAAGGAGGAAGTTTTGCAGAGCTCATCAGGAGCGAGGCTGGCAGAGAGGATGCCCAAGGGCCAGTCGCCGGACACGAGCATCTCCTCGAGGGTACAGGGATGGATTCGAACTCCCAAGGGTGAAATGGCTCATTCCGGCGCACTTATCCGGCACACGCCGTAGATAACCATAGATTAATGGGCCCCGGACTCTCCGAAGCCTTGCGGAAAGAGAACTAGTCGGAGACAGGACGCAACGAGGGCGGCTAGCACTGAGAGAGAATGAAAGATCGGGGCCAAGAGCCTGCAAGAAAAGCGTGTTTCCCGCCAAGAGTAACAAAGAAACGAGAGGCAGAAAGATCCATAAGAGGGGCGTTCCACCTTGCTGCGAGAGCACGCTCTGATTTATTGTTTATTGAGAAATATGGCCGATACTCCACTCGTACGGATTAACCCCCTTCGTCCTTTCATTCTTAATGTTCGATCGCCTTCCTCCTCGAGGATTCTTCTATCTCGAGATAAGCCTATCTATCTGTACTCATAGAGAAGGCGACGCCTGATCGTTTTCCTCTTAAATCCCTCGAATCCGCCGAAATTTTTCTCACTCCATCGATAATACCAGCAGGAAACTTGCCCGTAATCTTCGAAACTCGCGAAGCTCGCCGGCGAGTTGATGGGCTTTACTTAATGCAAAGCCGACCCACCGAAAGGATTAGGCTAGCTAAGCCTGCTACTGGAACTTGTGCCAGTCTCCCTATCTCTCACTATGCTACACTGTCTATCCCCGCCTTCTCCCTTCCACCCGTTTATCTGGATATTCAGGATATTCAGTTATCAAGTACGTCCGGTCAAGAGAAGGCAACCTCGGAAGTCAAACAAGCTGCCCTAAGCACGATAACAGCGTCGATTGCCAGGCAAGCCTAATGAACAGCCGCCAGGGAATTTAGACCTTGAGATTTCCAAGTTACTTGAAAACCTACGATCCAAAATAGCAAGGCTTCCTCTGATTTTCTTTCACACCACCACCACCACCACTGAGAACTACAATCTCGCACATGCTAACTGAACCAAGAAGTTCCAGGCGGAATCCTGCAGCCAACTCCCAACAAGATTTGGTAATTAGACTGCGGTCCGTGCAACTTTGAATTATGCGTGTTCGCCAGCCGTAGTGCCAGAAGACTGAGAACTCTTAAGGGACCAATTTGTTGATTAAGCCTTCGAAACACAACCCACCCTTGCCTGCCAGTGGTAATGGATCGCCTATAAACTTGGTATCCATGCGAATTGCAATACTTTTGCAATTCCCTCGTTGACTTAAGTTTTCCAACTAAATCGTGTTCATTAAAGATCGGGAGGAAAATAATCGACGGCTATTCCCGAGATTAACATCCGCTCTATCGTATCGAATAAGCTCGAGAGCGCTTAAGTCCTCTCGATGGATCTCTTTAATTGTGGGCTTAGTTTTAGGGTTTACATTCATAACCCTTTAGCGCCGGGGGAACTTGCGCGTCGCAAGCGAGGGGTGTAATTTATTAAATCCGTTCCAGCCGCACCCTGGATGCTCGTGACGTGGTCAGGACGATATCTCGCATGTCTTGAAATGCTGGGAAGTTTATAATTATTCCATATTTTCCTAGCTGACTGACATCTGGTGTCATATCCGGTGTTGATTATATCGGCGCTCGTTGACTAGAGCTGAGTGAGGCGAAAAAGCAGTGGGAAAAAAATCGATTGGCGCTTGGAAATTAACACAGAGACATTGGGCGAGGAGTTTTGTGCGCGTAGGATTACACGAGCGATTTGGATATTTTCCAAGCAAATTACAGGAACGTCAACACCATCACCGGCATCCCTGTCATCCGCAGCGGCCGGCTGTGCATCGGGGGGCCAGGCCAGGCCAGACCAGGCCAGCACGCTCTCTTTTGAGCGTAAAATTGAATCAACGCTTTTTAAACATCCCACGCACATAGATGCTCGCTGCCGTGCCCTCGCGCATAGCTACGTTTTCCCGGCTGCGCTCTCGTTCCCTTACGTTTCATGCGAAACGCGACACCCACCACGCTCCGGATGCGAAAAACCGGCCACACGCGGGATTAGCGGCGCGATAAATTGCTCTCGCGCGTGGAAAAAAGTTAAGAATAATCCAACCACATTTCTAGAAACAAGCAGAATCGAGAAATTCCGGCTTGCTTGAGTAATGATCATCCTAATTGTAAGTATCGTTTGGGATATGTCGAAGATAAATGAACCGTTCTTCCCGATAAGGCCAACTTGGACGACCGCTGGCTAATCGGTGAGAAGGCCAGCCGAACTTGGCAAACAAAACCTCGACAATGCCCGGCGGTGTTATGGTTACGGTTACTGTTACGGTAACAGTAACAGTGCGTTGATAAGTTCGCCGGGGCCACATTAGTTGGTGGAGGGGGGGGTGGCTTCGTCGTGGAAGTTGGGTGCTTTTAGCCCGCACTACTACCCACGTTACTAGGCGAGCCAGCAGCCACCTAATGATGGAAACTTAAGTACCGGGCGTAAGTCATATTTAATCCGATCCCCCTTGGTGCTTCGGCAGCTCGTAGACTCCGCCGAGTTAGCGTTACCCTGCCAGGCCGGACTACCTATGGCCTGCCGGATACACTCAGCCCGCTGCCGCCGCCGCCGCTGCTGCTGCTGCGGCCGGCTGTTCAAATTGGCCAGGGTTTATCTGGAATTATGGAGTGCGCTGGCTTACTTCTCGACGATGCCCATCCACCAGTCACGAGTACGTGCTTACGATCGCTGGATCAGATCGATCCGATATCAACGGCCTGCCCCGATAATTGGCAGGTCGCCTCGTTATGCGCATCAGTTAAGCACCCCACTTCGTACCGTCGAATTTGTTTCGTCAATTTCTGATAAATGAAAGGCCTCCACCTAGCCTTCCCCATGCGAATACCGCTTAGATTCTATGCCAAGTACTAACAAAAATTATTCATGCCATTTGGTAGATGCTCTGCTGTTTGAATTGACGAGAATCCATTATAGTTAGTGCATGTTAACTGGCCGTTATGCAAAGTGGGAGCTTAGTCCTGCCTAACGAGAATCGATCCTATCGATATCTATACAGTCCTACATATCCTTCCCAGCCAATACGCTTCCTGGACACTTCGATAATCAAGTGTGTCTGATCACTATCCTTCCTTAAGTGGTAAGATAGATCAAAAATATCCTCCAAGCTATTTTCCTAAGGATTCTGTTCCTTTGGGAGAAATGAATCTTGGGGTACTTGGTAAATCGAGACTCCGGTTGAGACAATGACTGAATCGGAACTGATGATCTTAGTTGGGAGTCTGGCGTCAATTTCGAGAGATGAGAGAGTACGCCGGCGGCGGGCTTTTCTAGCAGTCACCGATCGCACTCGCGGCTGATCTCGTCGAACTGATAAGTACCTGCTTCGGGCTACCGTAGATTTATTGTCGAGCTCTCGCCGGTTAACCCACCGAAGCATTGGCATCTCCCCGCTGCTCCTCCGAGTTCTATCAGTGCTTTTCTCTATTCCAATCTACCCTCTTGCTCCTGTTAACCCTACATCAACTGGTCCCTCTCAGCTTGTCTTCTCGCTATCGACTTCTTACGAGAGAGAGTTCCATGCCGCCGCTCCTTCCTCTTTCTCGCTCACTCCCAAGCGACCCGCTCTTCTTCAGACAGCGAGAATGACTGGCGCTCCACCCCTCCACCGAAACTCGACTTCCGTTTTATTGGCGGAAATAATCTTTGATATGATTGCGCTTCGCTCGCTCAGATTTTTCTCCCTCGCGCCACCCCCTTGCGCGCCGAGAGGGCGAATTCGATCGATTTGCAATAGGAAGAACCGATTGAACTTGTTAGTAGTATGGAACAGCCACGTCCAGACGCCCGGGATAACGCGCTTTCTCGCGTAAAGGAAGGCCAAGGAATAATGTTTGAGATTAATGTCTGAAACGCGGGAAGCTTTACCTTTGTCCACGGTGAGCCCGGCATTAAAGAGCAACCGGACTAATGACAAGGACTCAAGTGTGTCGCATGGAAATATTGCACTTTCATCCTGTGGCTCGCTTCAACCCCTTCGAGCCGAGAGTAACAAAGGCTCCGGTGCGCCCGCCGCTCCCGAGGGTATCAGCGAACCATTGCTGTCTTAATTTCCTTCGTAATCTCGGTTATTAATATAGCTTAGGGTCGCCGACGCGCAATTTCGCGGCGCATAGAAATTAATAGAAAGACGAATGCTCCCTTCGCGTGCGCTTTACGCTCGAATACACGCTCGGAATTGTAAATGAGGCCAACTTTTCGTTGCCGATGCTCACCCTTTTGCGGCGAGGGTTAAGATTGCGCGAGTGTCTGTCGGCTGAGTTAAGAACTGGCGGTAAAAGGTGACAAACCGCATTTTCCCCGAACAGGTATCAGCCACGCGACTGACAATGTGTTGGTGGTTGAGATATGAGGTGAAATTTGCTGGAGAACATCTCGAATGCCGTCACGCTCTCCTCGGGCTCCTCTCGAACAATGCGCTGTGATTCGAGACAGCGGAGCCTCGTGTATTATCGAGTGGCATTCCCGGGGTGCTTCTGGAGGGCCGCGCAGATAGCGACGTCAACTGTCTGCCGGGGGTAAATCTGTCTTGGAAGGCGGCGCGATCTTCCCACCCCGGTGCCCGGGCCGCGCCGCGCCGCGCCGCGTCGGGGTGCTAGCGAAGCGAGCGAATTCACTCTTGATCGAATTAGCGCGCCACGCTTCCTTGATACCCCGACAGTCTGAATTAATTAACAGGAGAGCGTGCTAGGTAAGCAGCCATTATCGGAATAAAGTGAGAAGGACGCGCGACATCCCGATCGAACGTTCCAACTGCGCACTTCGAGCGCCAAACTCTAACCTGGAAGTCGGACATAGTATAACACAACTAAAAACATCAAAATTACTCTGATCGTTCTAGATACGAATCAAATTTAAGCCCACGGCGGTTTTTAGCTAGAATTATATATTGAGTTGAATGGTTATTGTAGGCTAAGCTCGGCAGGAGAGTCTTGTCTAGAGGCAGCGTCTTGACTCCATTAACTTCACACTTAGCGGCGTCTTAGAAAGCCCGCTGCCGTCGGAAGATCTGATTAGGGGTTCGAGTCACTGCTAAACGCGTTAGTCTCGGCTTCAGGAGCCCGAAGGAGAGCGGGATGGAGCGCCCGGCTCCATCAGGTGCTAGGGAATCGTCCTAGAGGGGATCTCGAGCCTCGAGTGCTGCAGCCTCGATGCTTGTCTCTCTATAGTTTGATGCAAATTGAGTACGAGCACCGGCAACTACCAGCAGTATAGGCCGTCTTCTCCTCTCGCTCTAGTTTCCCTCCATCTCTCTCCCTCTCTCTCCCTTTGCCCCCCTTCTGCCTCCTGGTGGCAACTCGACGATCAAGTAGGAAATTTATTCTCAGCCACCAGCCTGCGACAGCATCGAGTCATCCTTCCTGCTCGCCCGCCACCGCGAGTCTACCTTCGTTCCTGCTCTTGACTGCCGTAGACCGAAGTGTTGCCGTTTGGGGTTTCCCACCCTCCCCCCTCCTCTTTCCCTATATTTGCCGACGAATCTCCGAGGCTTCCTCTTGGCTTGCCAAGTGCGACAGACGCGCACAACGTTTAACGGTTTGCCGAACAACCCTTTCATCCCCCACTTGTGATCTTTGAAAGCGCGTTCCGATTCTCTCGCGAGCCACTGCGACACCTGCCAGCTACCAATGACTTCCTCCGATGAGAGCTTTTGAAGGACGTGTGTGCACACTGCATTAAGATGAAACAACACATGTCGTCGGTCGAGTATTGCCTGCAGACTGTGTTATTAGGCTGAGAGGCAGCTAAATGTTTTGGAAGCACATGCGCGCTTGCTAATGCTCGAAGCGTTTAGCGGTACATCTTTATCGGCGAGTGTCTTGTCTATCTTCTTGGAAAATCACAACAGCATTATATTCGTCGCTTCCTTGTCTGTCTGGTGTGAATCCTCCATTGTAGATAGCTCGCTCTCCTTCTCTAACGCTCCCTTTTTATGGGGCGCGCCTCGAAGCTGCCCCCGGGATCGATTTTGCTTCGCGCCATGGCACTTATCGTACCCCGTTACGGCGGCGCATTGCTTTTTATGGCGGTCCATGCTCGATGTTCCGATCGCTCTGCCGCTCCTCCCGCCGCGCCGCGACGTCACCCCATTTTCTCTGTTTCCCTGGCTCCCGTGATCTCCCTCTGCCAACGACCGTGTGGCGGAATTAAAAGAATGGAAAATCGAACGGTGATCAGCACTCGCCCAAGCCCGTTACAACCTCGAGCAGATGCTATCTCGATTCATTTTTGATGATGCCAGACCGTAACGCACCATCGATTTCTACCTCGACGATGCTATATTGTATATTGAAAAGTACTGTTTCATCTTAACGACAGCTTCGTAACAAATGTCTTTGAATAAACCAGTGCGACTGATATAATATGCTAAGGATAATGCATAGAACTAAAGAAAAACTTTAGTGTACCATGCTGGTTTGTTAGACGACTCCGTTTCAAATGTTCAGCAAACGGTACAACACCCCCTTCAGCCGGCGTGCAGTTGAACGGGTAGGTGTCGAAAAAATCACGTCTGCATTTACATAAGCGGCGGCGTAAACCACTCGACAGAAATCCCAACATAAAACCCAAACAGGATCCCAGGCCGGGACATGGCGCATCCGTTGAATACGCAATACGCTCGGTATGTACTCCCAGTGTACTGTCCCTCCTGCCGAAAAATGCTTTTATTATTCACCGGCGAGTTGCGGGTATCAAGATACACCATCCAACCCCCGCACTTGCATTCACACTCCGCTAGAATCTGACATCTCGGAGATTCCCAGGCGGATTATAGGAACGGTGACTTCGAGATTGGAAGATAGAAGGCTGCCCGCTCGATGTGCCATGCCAGGAATGGCATTTATCCCCGCTTTATTTGACAGGACTTGACTAAATTTGGTGCCGAGAGTGGGGGAGACACGGGTGGGGCTGGAAATGACTTAAATGAGAGGAAGATATTCTAGGGCGTTTATCTTCCTCCACGAGACAAATCACGGCACGAAGTTGGTCTCTCTCTTCCCCTTTTTCTCTCTTTCGTCATATTGCGGTCGATACGAAGTATGTATAACTCGTGGAGAAAGAGAGAGATCGATGTTCGGGGCACCTGACAAGAATTTCAAGGCAGCGCGGATCCTGACAAAACGATTTTCGAGTCCCCCGCGGATCCTGCGGGATCTATTGTACTGGTTGGAAGCGAGCCACCCTTATGATCCTCGTCTCAAGGCTTCTTAGCATTTCCGGCTTGTAACGCACTTTATGCGGACGGCACGGCTAGCGAGCGATGCTGCGCGGCGAGGAGAGAAAAAATTGACTTTTAAACCCGCAATAAAAAGGAGGAAGGCGAAATCTTTGATTTTAAAGGCGGTTGCCGGCGACGCTCGTTCGCCCATCGGATGCGACAGTTGGTCGATGCGTATAACCCCCGTGGCGCAACCTTATTTCGCCTATATCGCAAGCCAAGCACGTTCGTACTTCGCCACCATTTCGAAATCCAGCCTTCCCTGTGTATACGTGTATGTGCATATATGTGCGTGGCTGTATGTTGCCAGCACATAGAGCATGCAATCGCCCGAGCAGGATTATGCGAAAATCCCAGGCTTATACGTTGAATTTTAAAATGTGCTATATCGCCGAAATTACCCAATACGAGAACAAACGTACTCTGCTCCGCGATAGAAGTTATTATGTTGCCGCACCGTGTACCCCTCCTAGTTTATATTCGACACACGCTGCGATTCTAAGTGGGAATGTCACGTATGAAAGCCGAAGCAGTTACTTAAGTATCGCGCTTGTAAAAGTCACATTGCGAAATGAGCCGAGAGGTAGAAGAAGGGTGGAAACTAGACGGCGAATCGGGGGGGAGCCAAGGCCGCCGGTGATTTTAGCGCGCGATGCAATTCCCACGAATTGGAATTTACATTTAAAGCACTTCGAAGACAGTCTGGCAGACTCGCCTTGCTTATTTTTATTTTCTCGTAATTTCCTTTCCAACCGGCCGGAACGGAAAGCAGTCTTGGAAGGAATTAGCACGCTTTACTCCGCCTATCTCCTGCAACCCCTAACCCTGTAATGTCTTTGAGAGCTTGGCTCCTTCGCGAGACCGAGGCTTTCCCAAAGAATTATCATCCCCACAATTTGCTACTAAACAAATCTTCACTAGATTTATGAGAAATAATCTCAGTTTAATTTCTTTCGCTTTACAGATTTTGCGTGGGTGACAGATTTTATCTGTGCGAGAATAAGATACTTTGCGAGTACGACTATGAGGAGCGATTGGTCTTTGCGAACATGGCTCTTCATCCACCGCCCAATGCGACTCTGGCACATTTCAAGAAACAAGTGACCCACCTTCAACCCCAGGTAACTAATCTTGACACTGTTATCACATAATTTACCGGGCACATTGTTGACCAACCAAAGTATAAAATGTTTAACATTATTATCACTGTAACTCATTAACAACCTTTTTATTCAATGGAGAAAATAGCCGACAATATGTTGAAATTGTTGTCTATAATAGCTGGTCAACGATGCGTTAATAAGAGCATTGGCACTCGCAACTCTTAACACTAAACGAGCATCTGCCATCGCTGGCAGTACCAATTCGTACAGTATGAACAACACTATAAGAAAAGCAGTTGGAACAAAGGTATTATTATCTCGCGTTACGTCGCACAGGATCTTTGAGTGGCGCGCGCGCCGGCAAGGTCGCTCCATGGACTGTGGCCATCGGACACTGCGAAAGGTTCGAAACTTCTCAAGACCCCTTAAGGTGGGTTAAAGTGGCAGCACGGCGATCCCGACCCTCTCGACAACAAAGGACTCCCTCGAGGCTTCAGCTACGCCTTACCAGGAGCCCGCCGCCGTCTTGCGAGTTGGGATATCGCGTGTCCTTATTAATTAAGCTCGCCCGTTAAGCCAGCCCCGTCGCATGCCTTAACGATCCGCGCCGCTCTACAAACGACGGCGGAACGTGCGAAAAAATCCGCTCCTCAAACTCAAATACGGAAGACCCGTGACGATCGCATCATCTTTTTGCCTGAAAGCTCGACATTCTGCAATTAATAACTCAAACGAAGACTCCTGCAAGCAAACGATTGTAAAGGAAGTGCCGAGGAACAGTCTTATATGCTAATCGCTCGATCAGAAGTGCCTTACAGGTGTAAATAGTATGTGCCGCTCTTAATAAGCGATACGGCAATAAAGTAAAAGTCGAGGGTTAAGAGATTGGTTGGGCGGAGGAAGTTGAGGAGTGTACAGGAGAAATTGCGGAGCTGTTTACGTCGCGCGAGCCGAGGAGAAATAGAGGGGAAACGGAGAATGGGAGGCGCCCGGAATTATGTACTCATCGGCGCTAAGCCCCTCGGAATTAAGTCGCCTTGATTATCCTACGGCAAAAGCCGCTGCTCTCGCGCGTACCTTCGAAACAATATCTTAAGCCCCTGCTGCAGGAAGGACCGCGTCCTGTCTGACCCAACGAGGATCCGATCTACTTAATCCGGCCGGCAGTCTTGAGAGTCTGTGTGCGTCGTCTTGGAGGCGCTGCCCGCTCCACCGTCACGTACCGTAATTTGCCAAACGTAATATTTGTGCACCCTGCAATATCCAACTCTCCGTGCAATAGGCCGAGCCTCGTCTTATCGGACTAAGAGCACAGCGCGAATCAAGTTCGCGAACGAATTCACTTTGAGGAGGCTGGCACGACAATTCTCAGCACTTTCTCGAGGGGGCTCGTTAACAAAATTTCAAGACTCTACTATACTTTCCGAGAGGGCTGCTCGGAGATCGTAGATGGTTGCCACGCACTCGAATTGTACGCATGCACAGAATAACGAGGTCCCCAGGCCTGATGATATCAGCCTCGGTAACGTGTACTACTTATAATATGCAAATTTCCTCCTCTTAACCGGCCTGCCAGTGAGCTGCGTGTAATTCAGGGGTTGCTAACCCTTGCGACTCTATTTCTACATTGGCCAAGTGTTCGCGGTCTTGTGCGCGAACCACCCGCTTCACAACTCTACTCTTGTGTATGTCTACATGCGTATATATCTGCCGACCTGTGTGTGTATCGGTGTGTCAGCGCGCCCGAATATGTGCGCCGGTGTTTACCTCGATTAATATTCATTGGACCACGCGAATGTAATCTAATCAGCCTACCGTAAGTCCCGGCGGAATCGATGCATTCTTAAAGACATGCTATAATTGGACCAAGCGAACAAAAAGGGAAAGCCACCCTTTCACCTTCAGCAATGTTATAACGCCGGAAGAATCAAGCGCCCGTTCAAGTTGGCGCGATATCTGGCGAGGCTGATTGACGAGATAAATATAGGAAAGCTTTGCATCATGATTCTCCGATGCAATGGGAGATCAGGAGACATCGGGAGAGTATCGATTCCGCGTGCGAAGGGGGCTTTACCGCTGAGGGTTATAAATGACCGGTGTGCGAAATAACGGGATGGCAGACTAATGCCAATAATCGGCGTGGCATGCTAATGTCGTTTGCGCATCTATTACCGTAAGCCTGACGGATCCCTCTTGACATCTCGCACCTCGAGCGTGAATGCCTTCGATCGCGGCAAACACTCAAAGGTGTCTCGCTGTCCTATTTCCTTCTCCTCCTACTCCTCCACCTTGTGAATGTCACTCCGTGACATTTAGCATCTGAATGGAAAAGCCGGGCGACGCAGACGACCGCGCGTCCCGACGTAAGTTTGACGTGACAGATAACGTCGAATCACGCGCGCCCAACCAACACACACCGTCTATGTACACCTAGTTCCCAGTTAATTGTAGGGCTCGCGTGCACCCTACCTTCCAGATTAGACAACAGTTCCATCTCTTGCTCGAAACTCTCTAACTTGCCGGGACAAACTATGTATCACTTGTACTCCGCTCGAGATTATGAGGCGGCGAGAAAAAGTCGTGCAATTAGGCGGACGGCCATAAACGCGCCGTTACGATGATCCCCTTTTCAGAAACATTTACAAGCGACCTTTTAAGACGATCGTGAGAACGGATTAGAGGAGCGCGCGGGCCCCGAGAAAAGTTAGAAAGGGATACTGGCGGGCGGCGTACGGGTATATTAGACCCCTCGGAATACGAGGAGAGTCTGCGCCGGAATTGGATCCCGTAACGAAATGCAAAGTACCGGTAGCGCTATCGCGTCCTGACAAAATCGAGGGAGGAGGAAGAAGGCTTGCACGGCGAGAGAAGGAAGGCGTTAAGATTCTTAAAAACCGCGAAAGAGGGTCCTCACCGGAGGCTGAGGAAGCCGGCGGCCCCTTCTGCTTGCTCTCCTTAAGCCGCGGCTCCTGGAGTGAGCAGCGAGGGCAGGAAGAGGTAGTTTTTCTGATTGCCTGAGAACAGACAGCTGTCCCAATCCTTCTCGGTCTCCTTCGCCTACCCACCCCAGCTTTTCTCGCCTCTTGTAAATAATGCCCTAGCCAGACCGCACACCCCCAGCCATTTACCAATAATTTGTACTGCGTGCTAATCCATTCAGTGGTAAAAGAAAACCAAGTACTGACCATGCACGAAGATACAAGATAAATGAAGTATTCATCGCTCTTTATAAATACCAAAGTGGAATGTCATCCGTCAAGATACACAACTTAAGAAGAGTCTTCGCAAGCATTTAAAATCAGCCGCAGGACACGAGAGACCCTAATCGGCCTGACACACCGTCTGAATCTTTTATATCGGCTCTCGAAAAACTTTCGCCCGCTCTCTCGGCGTAATCTCTTTACCTTCGGCGAAAGAGAGTGGGACAACTATAACACGCTTAAAAATTGGCGAGAACTTTTATTTCGCTCTAATTTTCCCCTCGGGAGGCCGACTAGCTTATTGGGGGTGGAGGCGAGTGCGGAACGCACGTTGGCAAAGGGATAGCACGCGTGTCGTGGAAAGGGAGAGGCAGAGGGTGAACGTGGAAACGTAGCGAGCGGAGAAGGAAGGGTGCTTCTACCAGGGGAAGCGAGAGAGATGCAAGAAGGGAGTTCGAAACGATTATCTGAGTTTTAAAACAAACTCTCAAGTGCCTGCAAAGTCCTTCGCGAATCAGAAGGTTCAGGCGTGACCGGGGGAACGGTGGGAGTGAGGGGTGGGCTCGAACAAGGAAGAACGGGGGTGGAGAATGAAGCCGAAGGAAGGAGGTTGCAGGCCGAGATAATATGCTAATGCCAAGACGGAGACTACATGGGAATTTAAGAGGATCAATGTGCACTACGAGATTCGTACGGAGAGTGAGGCATTACAACCTCTTCTATACTTCTTCCAGACGATTAGAGCACGCCAAAAGTTCTGGCCCAATGTGCCCCGGCAATCCGAATTAAATTAAACTTGCGAAACCTCGCTTCCTTCTCTTTCTACTCTCTCTCTCTCTCTCTGTCTCTTATCGCTTATATATTAACTCGAGTGGTAATCCCGGACCGCCTGGAATACGAATAAAGGCAATGTCTCCTCGGGCGATGGCGGAAGGTGGGATGATAAGAGCCGGGGAATATTAGGCCTGACTTAATGATAATATCAGAAGGAACGGGGCCCATAAAGAAATATGCACGCGAAGAGGAAAGCGGTGCTCGTTGCTGCTAACGCGCGCATTATTAGGTGCATCATGCATGGCTGAATTTCACGTGAGGCCCGAGCGGGGTTCGCTCGCGGCGCCTTAACACAGAGCCAGCAGCGTGCGGAGGAAAGCGGCCTCGCATGGGAAAGGCCAGCTTGCGAGCTTATGTGAGATTATGAGTTTAGTTACGAAACAACTCGGCGCTGCTTCCACAGTGGAGCATGGCCCGCACTCTCTTTTATAACGATTATTACCGGCTGCCCGCTCGGCTGGACCCGTTTCCTCCCGCAGTACGCGTACACACTTGTCGAGGAGTGCCGCCCCGGGACAGCTGTGCTCGCTCGTCGACTTTAATCGACTATCCAAATCGCTCTCGCAAGCCTCTACAGCCGGATAGCAAAAGGAGCAACGTAACTCTCGATTATCACCGTCCTATTACCGGAATAATGACGTTCGAGGGTGCCAGTAACTCCGGATTCATTATCCCCACTGATCCCCGCGGCGCGAGCGCCCTGGGAAAGGTGGAATCATGCAAACACATTGTCCAGCCGTTAGAAAGCACGCGAGACTCGCCTCGATAATTCTTCTTAAACTAAGGAAGAACCCCTGCTGCCGAAATGATCGCGCTCGCTTCGCCGTGAGAGGACTCGGCTAATTCTCCCGTCCACGCTTAGAAAAGGTGGATAATGGTCGTTGGGATCCCGAGGGCTTCGTTTTCAAGCTCTCGATCCTATGTGGCGGAGGGTGGCGCTGCTAATTTTTGCGCGCAAGAAAAGCGAAGGAAGAGCGCTCGCACACCTGGCCGGTTCTCAGGCCGAGGGAGATCAACGGACAAATGACACGCGATTCCCGGCAACCCTGCCACCCCCACAGGAGCAGCAGCAGCCGCTACACATTTACTCCCTCCCGGGTTACAAACTGCCTTGGCCTGCCTCCTCGGCGAGTCGCGATTAATGTCTTATTCGTGGCGTTGCTGCCTCGCGTTACCCCCGTCTTCCTCAGTTAACCACCCGCAAGGAACGCGTTAGTAGTAAATGTACAACCTGCCCAGCCGAGGATGAAAGAGATGCTATTGTTAGATGCTGCTCTACTATTACCGTGGATGCGCAGGTAATAATGACGATTGTCTATCTCGCAAGAAAATAAGAAACTCATCTTTCGAGAGTTGCCGTTTCTCCTCGACAAGCAGATTTAAGGGGCGCGTGCCGTTTGATTATAATGTCGGCAGTAAATCCTCGCGGTAGTAATTCCTCCGCTGGCAATTGTAGATAAAACTTGAATAAGTCATAGACTTAATTTAACCCTACCTAGTGACGGTGGTGGCGAGCCTTCCACGGAGATTTCTTAATTACGAGGACTGCGGGGACGAGGTTAGAGTAGAAGGAAGATAGGAGAGAACCCTGGTGAGCGAGAGCAGAAACGAAGATAAAAGGAAGACGGCACTAACATTGCCGGAAGAAAAAGAAGGATAAGACGCGCTTCTCTTTATTCGCCGAGGTCGGAAGAGGCCTTCGCAAGCAGTGAAATTTAGGAATTCTCTCTCACTCGCCAAAAAGAACCTGCCACCCTCGCGGCGATAAAGCATTTCTTCCGCGACACTTTGTCATTTTTATCATAATTATTTACGAGTTAATTACTTGCTACGCTGCAATGAATCTTACTCTACCCAGTGGCAACTTCTGCGACAGAGAGATACTTGCTCCTTTATTTTAATAATAGTACCAGGCATTCTCGGCATATAAAGAGTCCGATTAAAAATTGTGGGCGCGCCCTTAATTTAGCGACTAGAAAACAGTTAACTGGAGAGCGCAGCCGGCAGTGCTAATCCGGCGGGCTTTTAAGTGGCCCGTATTTCCGGCGAGGGGTTCGCGAAGGCAGAACGTGCGAAAGTTGGCATGATCAACTTACGGGGCGAAATCATGGCAGGGGAAGCTCGAGGCTCTCGACAAGGCGCGGAGGCGCACGGTCTGCCGAATTTTAAGCTTGTATAATTTAACACCTTCGCCGACGAAAGTAAGAGAAACTGATGGGCGAAGGGTGCGTCGGAACTTGACGGCAGCGGCGCCTCCCAAGTTTTCAACGGCACTTACCTATCCTAGCATATCCCTGCGGTGTACTCTCCCACGACTACTTTCTCACTCGAACCAGCGCGTCTGCCAAACGAAGAGAAGAGAATGCCTGCCGAGCGTAAGAACGTCACGTGGAGAATGTGCTATGAACGAGGCAAAGATAGAAGGACGAAAGAGAGGGGCAGTCGCCGCTACGGAAACGCCCAAGTTGAGTTAGTCGGGCTCGACTTGAGATACAAGTTCGTTCCACGGGCCTTTTGTTTTTCGAGTGAAAACCCCCTGGCGTACGAGAAAGATAGAAGGAGCGGGGGAAAGGAAGGACAAGAGCGCGTCTAAAACGAATTCGTTAGTGGCATCAACCCTTACCACCACCCAGGAGAAGTACCGAGCCACGGAGCTGGCTTTTCCCACCCCCCAGCCAGTTTTAAAGCTCCGTCCTGAATAATTGTTAAAATCAGATTACCGTACTGCCGGGCCGATTGATTGCGGATGTAATTATGAGACGGCACCGCATTCTCAAGACGATTCTAAGCCTTTCACGGCTTACCCAGAGCAGAATCGAATTTTAAAATTACTCCATTAGGAAGGAGCGTTCCTCACCGAATGGCTGGCTTGGTGCTTTCGTATTCATTGTATTCAAAGGCAGCGCGAGCTTTTTCTTTCGTACGCTTTATCGGCGCGGAGTGTGTTAATCTTTAAAATGCAATAACACCGGGCATCTTTTTCTGTCTAGCAGGGAGTGGCCGCGCAAGCAGCGCAGAGACAGGCGAATGGAGAGGCGACCCACAACCACAATGGATATCCGGCGCCGGCGAGTTCGAGCAGCCACAACGTGCTCAGCCCGATGAATAATTTAAATGGCATCAGTTCGCGAGCACCCTATGATGCCAAGTGACAAACGAAGTAAATCGACCTATCGACCCAAGAATCACGAAGGAGAGCACGGCGATCGTATAGCGACAGGACTCGCAGCCACTTCTCCACTCGTGTAAAACCCATTATTGTAATCGCTCAAAGGCTTGCTTGTTATCGAATCATAGAGACTTTACGTTACCAATGCCGACTCTTGAAATCGATAGTAGAACTCAATCACCCTACGAATATGTATGTGACAGGGAAAAGTACATACAGGCCTGCATGAAATCTCTATGTACGTACGTACTACATATGTATACGAGGAATAGTCCCACTCACTGTCAACCCGAAAAATCTTCTCTGTGTTGAAGTAGCAGCTACTAGTCAATGTTCGAGTGCGATTTCAGTCGAAACGCGTGTGAAACTATTGGTGCTGTTTAGACGAGGCTCGATCCTCCGAGTTTCGGCGGTTAGTTTAGAATAAAAAAGAAATCCTGAGGGGTGCCGAGCCACTGGAATGAAGAAGAGCGGGAGCACGTCGAGCGGAGGATACTGTCTGCAACAGGGAGGGAAATACTCAAGGGTGATCGAAGTTTAGCTGTTCGCATAGTCGACTTTGGTGTCCGCCGCGGGTTACGCCGGTAAATCTAGCCAAAGCCAAGACACCGCCGGACTACCGGAGAGCCAAAGCGGCCGGAGGCACAGCTCCCGAAGGGTGACTATGGACCGAAATTGGCGAGAGAGAGTCCGAGCAACGGGAGAGAGAGAGAAAGAGAGCGAGAAGTGCGCACTGGCAGATCGAATCGGAAGCTAGCTTCTCGCAGCACCCCTTGGGGCTCATACGTTAGGGGTGACTTAAGCATTGTTTCAACTTCGAATCTCCCGGCAGAGGCCCAGATTGATGTCACGAACTTTTCCGTTGCCTTATTTGCGAGTCAGATAACGAGGCTGAGTTATGCCGAAAGTTCTCCCCCCTCCACCCGCCGCCACCTCTCTACGGAGAGGCAGCTCTCGCGTTTGCCACTATCGGCAACAAGGAATTCGGCTCGGGAAAATATTTTATTTCTTCTCATTCTCAGGCAAAGAGATTTGTCGGTGGCACGCTTCCCAACTTTTGCGATGTCTTCCCCGATAATAGGTTTAACGTGCGTGCGATAAAAAATGTTTGAAGCCCCAGCTGAGAGATATTTGACTGGTGCATCTGGTTTTATTGAGATCGAAATTCTTCGAGCGGTGCTAACGTAGAGTAGCAATGAAAATCAGGGGAATCTAGGATTCCTGAATTGCATCGCATAAGTCATTCATGTTCCCTCAATCTTCGTTGCGGCGATCGACAGGAATCCGATTGATTTCCACGTCTGTCAGAGAAGCACATACACGGCGGTCCTGTTCTATGCATAACGAATCCTTCGTTGATACTCCAATCGTACGAGTATACGCGTAGTTCCTAATACTAAGCGTCCCTCACTCCAACCACTATGAGTAGCGAGAAAGATACTTATACTCCGTCGTACTAACCGAATGTCTAACTAACTAACTATCATCTAGATTACGATCGAAGACGACTAAAGAGCCACTCGTGCATCGTTACATTTAACTCCCAGCAAAGTTCGACAAGAGAAACTCGTACGGATCGAATGAGGAAGGCGTGTACGAGACTCTCTTCATTCTCTCACTAGCCAAGTAGGATCTACGATGCATAGCGGGTCTCCAACGAGAATATGTAAAGGAAGTGTGCATGCTCGCTAGTTTAGGTATGTTTTGTATTATAGCTCTATTACAGTGATATTGATTGAAATAAAATTATTGTTTCGATGTTACACCCTGTCTCGATTTATTAACGACATCCCCGTCGCGTCTGAGCACCAAAGTCCCTATCCACTCCGACCGCGACTCCCGCACTACGCTCCCAGCTTTCCCAGATTCTTCGCGCTTCCCCTGAATTATTTAAGAGGCCTACGTGATTGGCCAGCCAATCCTGTATGCCTCAATAATTTACCGATCATACGAGGTCTTTTGTGCTTTATAGGGCGCGTTTCGAATAAATCGCATTGTGTATTCAGGAGAGTCGGCTCATCCGACTCTATTCGGCTCGCGGCGCGGCGGCCACGTGAACGCTTCGCAAAGCGAAAGCGAGCCAGGAAATTCCAGAAGGTCAGTACGAATCGATTGAAAGTTATCGGTGGATGAATTAAACTGGCTAAATTCGCATCTGTGCCTGTTTTTAGTAGGCACTTGGGCCTAATCGATGCGAGATATAAGGTAGACTGGCGCGCGCGCCTTATCTTGGCGAGCGAGTAATTCCGAGTGACAGGGAACAGTCGCGGTAATGGAAAGTAATTCGATTGTAGACGGGGACGAAGGAGGAGGCGGGCGAGCAAGCAGGCAGACAGGCAACCGGTTATCTGGAATCGAACATCAAGCTGGTAGGAAACCGAGCGGAAAACGGGAGGCAGAAAGAGCGGAGCGCGGTTCGATGCAAATTGCCAATTTTTCTCGAGCGGGCCCACGGTAATCATTGGCAATTAGACCGCGGGCCTCCGATAAATGTTATTTATGACCGCGATTATCCACGCGCTTGCTCGCTCGCTCGCTCGCTCTCTGGCGCACCTAGTCCTCCCATCAAGCTTTGCCTAACCATAACCCAACCTAATCCCCTCCCGCCCCTTCAACCCCCAACCCTCGCCCCCTCCGCCACCCCCGTCATCACCGCCTAATTGCCGGACGATTATTCGAGTTTGTACAAAACGTCGGTGCAAGCACATTATGTTGGTCCGACTGCAAGCACAACTCCCCACTCACTATACCATCGACTGATCTCTCCGGTGGTTATCACGCGCCGCATGAAATGACAAACGTAGCCCACCACAAATATGATTATTCTTCACGAGTGGCATCAACCTGAGAGCAGCCCTATCATACGTTGCTTCCTTTCCGGGCAGTCTGTTTTTCCGGCACTGGGAAAATATCTAGATTAGGTGGGGCGGTCTGTAACCGAAGAGGGTGTAATGTAGCGAGAGCAGGGGGCGTCGTGGAAATCGTATTCCAGCTGGGCCGAGCGATTAAAAGGGAAGAACGAATCGCGCTCCTCGCGTGGTCCTTGAAACAATATTATTATTAAAAGCTCGCCACTGGCCGGCGAGAAGAGTGGTGATGTGTCGCCCCGAGAAACGGAATCGCGAGTGGCGGAGCTAGGGACGGCGGCGGGGCCGGTCCGGGCCGGGGCTGAGGAGGGGGTGTAAAGAGGTGGCGGCTAACCAAGGGCGCGAGGGGTCGAGCGACGGAAGAGCGATTAATTAAAAGAGCAAAAACTGTTTTCATAAAATTCATTTGCGGAAATATGCGCCGACTGAAATAATATCCGACCGATGAGCGCGCGTGTCCCCGGCCCGCTGTTGCTGCTGCTAGCATTGCCGCGCTCTCCTGCTGCCGCTGCTGCTGCTGGTGGCCGTTCACGGATGGCCCGGGTAAAAAAGCGACGGGAATAAAAATGAAGGCTGGCCTGGCCGCTGCAGACCACGCGAAAGTTTTCGCATTTTTTTATGTTCATCCATCTGCGCTTATGTGCGAGGCCGGCGTGCGAGAGGGAAGCGGGCGAGCGCCTCTGCCTGACCGGCGGCGCGCACGTGTGTGCATGTACTTTCCGCCTCTTGACCCGTCCTCCTAAGCGTATCCTGCATACACCGCGCCTACAAAGCCAGCGATCTTCTCGCTCGCCCTTTCTCCCTCGCTCTTCTTCCCTCCTGGCGTTGTTGCCAGTCTCGTTTTCACACAACCCCTATCACCCTCTGCCTTTTTCCTCTCCACTATACTCCTCCACACAATCCAACCCTGCCCCACACCAACCTCCACCACTAGCTCGCTCGTTCCACCGCGGCCCGACACTCTTTTCCTCTCACTTCCGTTCAATCTCGCACAGCCGTTCGGTCATAAAAATATTTCTACGCCTTCGTGGATTTTTTCTTGGACGCCGGCCCCGCTTACACCTACCCTAGAGTCCTGCCTTCTCCACCCCGCCGATCCATTATTCCGTCGGGCTAAGAGTGCCGTGGTGAGCTGTGATTTAAGCGGGCGTAAAAGTGGTCGTTAAAGAGCGGGAAAGCTCCTTAACTCTGGCTTTGATTGGCCAAGTCGGTTTATTAAAACGTCTCGAGCGCGCGATATTACATACTTTTCTTCCAACCCCCCACCCCGGCCACTTCGACTCGCTGCTCACCTCTTTCCTTCCTCGCTTCGTCCCGGCTTCCACCCAGTGGAACTGCGCGCGAGCTTTCGCCCGGCTTCTCTCTTATTTAGTTTTCTTCTTTAATACGCGACGCCACGACTCTCCGGGGTCGTGGCCGCTTTACTGCGTCCAGAACTTTTCCCTTCGAGCTGTTATGCAATAAGCAGGCCGCGATTGCCGTTGCCGGCGATACTTTCCGTGACACGGCACGCATGAGGAGCGGGTAACTCAGTGGTAGCAGTCGCACGGCGGTTCGTTCATTCATCTTCGCCGGGCCATAAACAAGCCAGGTGTCGAGTAATTGGTGCCAGCACGAAGGATATATCGATTCCAAGTGGTCGAGTGAGCAAAGCGGAAATCTCGAGTCGGAGTCTCGTGGAATGTATAATCCTGACATAATTAAAGCAGGATAAACGGGCGTTTAGTGCGCAGATGGAAAGATAGAGAAGTATGTTTATTCGTAGTGGTGGAGGGAAATCCGTTCGCGGAGAAGAGAGACATTCCTTAGAGCTGCTCGTACTGCAGGCCTCCCTTTTGTAATACTAATTAATAAGGCAACTTCCGCCGGGTAAGATACTTGCTGCTAATTAAGAAATACCTACCGCGCCGCTCTTTTCTAGCCGAGGGGCGAGAAGGCGGAAAAATAAGAGGTGGAAATTCCGCGCTGGCCTCTCGCACCCCTCGAAACGAGGTAAACTTAATCCTCGCCCAAGTTAAACCAACTGCTAAGCTTTTCATTATGCCGAAATGAGTACGGGCGAGGAAAGGGCCGCGGCCCCATTGTGAAATCCTGTTTTTCGGTAATATCCGAAGATAACTCCTAATCCTCACCTTTACTCACGCAGATTGTCGCACTTACCCGTCGCTATCTCTGGTATTCTTTATCAAAACCTCTCCCAGGGCCTCTTCTCACTCTGCCGTTTACACCACTTCCAAAGCATCTCTCTGTAGATGACTCGAAAAATGTGGATGTTAAACTTAACTGATGTACCAAGCAAAGAGCTTGGAGTCTTCTTCCTTTTCAATGAAAGAAGACGCTCTCTGAACAGTTGGCGGGGCTGTCAGATTTACTTTCAAGAAGTTGGCACATCTCAAAGTGGCCTAACGCTGTCTAATGGTACCCGGGAGCGTTTTTCCGACGAGGATCGCCAAGACGAGTAAAGATGAGGATTAAAAAATCTTGGCTAACTTTGAATTTACAGGAGTGAGGGAACGACTGCTAGGTGCCGAGGAGTTTTACGAGCGAGCCAGTCGCACTGGCTGGCTGGTTTGAATTGCATCAATTAAAAAAAGCCGTTCCACGAGAATTCCATAACGCCATGGTCGGAGGGCCGCGTCAAATGTCCCTGCATATTCACCGCTTTCCACTGCCGGCGGCCCGTGCCTAGTAAAACCTTTTTTCCCCACGTTTTTTCGCCTCCTTCCACGGCCGCCGATTACGATTGGTCGGCCGCGCAAATTTAATTCGGTCACTCGCTTATTCGATGGAAATGAGCGGTGTGTGAGCAGAGGGATTGTTCGGACTCTTCTCCATTCAAGTGAAAATCCAAATAAATCTAGCTCCCGTGCGCGATACCTCTGTAAAATGCTCCACCTCCAACCAGAGAAATAAGAAGAATGTTATATACTATGTATGACAGAGAATACCTTATGTAACTCATGCTATGCGATACTGTACACGTGTAAATGGTAGTCGAACTATGCGAACTATCTCCTCATATTATTTCCTGCGAAAGGATGAGAATGCAAGAAAAGGGTCGTCGTCGCTCTGCCACGACTAAGGCGTGTGCCAACGGTGTTCTCTCTCCGAGCAAACAAATCTCACAACGGAACTGGAAATTTACTTTGCAAAGGCTGGCTCGCAGAGCGGACACGCACCGGAATATCCCCGCCGCCTGTCTGTTTCCTGATTTATTTCCTCTTTGTCCACATTTTCGACATAACGATATTCGAAATATTTCAATTTCACTCTATCAGAGCGAGCTGGACCCTCGAGCACTGGCGAGGGAGCAAGTCCAAGGGACTGCGGGAGAACGATTTTCGAGAACAAAGTATCAAGGCAATAGAGGGGCTCTCACCCCGAAGAAACCTACCTTCCTCCGCCTCCTCCTCCTTTTCAGGTATCATAAATTTCCTTCAAGCTGAGATCAACCGTGGAAACTTAAACTGATATCATTCAACATTCTTCCTGATTTCTTCTAGGAATAAAGTAAAATGGAAGAAAAGACAGCCGCATAATTGTGATACGTTATTCGAGAAGAAAACTTGGCGAACCAGGAGAAACTCTGATCACGGGCATTCGAGGGCTTCGGAATGAAAAGTAGAAGCCTTGAGAATGATCAGCCTGGAAAGAAACTCATTACAGAAGAATCGCGTCCCCTAATTCATCCTCGATATAAAAGCTACAATTGACTGGAGAAAGAACTCCTACAAAATAAGTCTTCTCGATTCGGACTTTTTTTTCGTGAAAGTGCGTCTGTTGCGGTGGAACACGGCTGAGATTCCAATAACTAGATATAATTGTGGGGAAAAACAGTCGGGGCGATGCTTTGCTTCACGATGTGACGTAAATGGATGCTGAAACTCGACAGCGGACAAATGACAGAAGTACTAATCGCCGGGGCGATTTTTGCCGAAAAAAGAGGAGGCGGGCAGAGTGGGAGAAAAGGCTGAATCTTGCGAGTCGGGTTCTCTCGTCGGTTGAATCGAGCAATCTTGAGGTCCTTTGTTTTCGAGAACTGCCACTTGTAAATATAATTACCCCAGACTCCTGGCGCTCCTTCGAGCGGCGCCCCGCGGTAGTTCCATCCGGCGGGCGCGGCGCCCGGGGTACAGGCGGCGGCGGCGGCAGCAGCAGCAGCCTCCTCTAATTTGATTCCGCGGTTGTTTTCACCCACCTTCGCCGCCTCCTCTCCTCTGTTCCGGCCGCTTCGCCCACGCATTGTCTCTTGTCTCTTCATTCAAATTACCCTCGGCTTTCCCATTCTCGCGTGGCGCGGCGAGGCGAAGTGAGGCGTACCAGAGCCTCTCGGTTGTTCCACTCTCCGGCACGGGGCCCGCAAGCAGCCGCGCGCGCGCGCCCGCGCGCCACCCCCGAGGCCTTCCCCGTCGGTTTTCACCCCTTATTGTTGCGGTTTTATTGAATCCGGCGGGCATTGTCTGGGCGCGAGCGAGAGACAAGCGGTGCGCGCGGGGCCCCGTTGTTCAAAGAAAATTGGCGCGCGATTCGAAGCCCTCGTATTTCGTCTTTCATCGGTCCTCCCTCGGCTCGACCCAGGCCCTGAAATCGGCTTTCACGGATGCATAAGTACGGTCAAAAGGTGCGCCCTCCTGCAATCCTTTTTTTCGCTGTTGCCAAACCATAAAATCGTTATGTCGTCGCGAGTACTGCTCGCACGCCAAAAGACCACCAACTGCTGCGACACCACGTGCATGGGGATTTCCGGATCTCTGAGCGAAACGAAGTTCCGCTTTATGCTACGTTTCGACGGCGATTTCTGTCTCCCCGCGACTTGACCACCAGCGCAGTCTGGATGCACAATGAATCCCGGTAACGTTATTTTTCGAGGGAGCGTGTACGCGCAGCTCGTCGCCCGGGCGAACGTCCATTGCCAGCTGCGCAATATTTCCTGCCGCTGTCTCATTTGTTCGTCGCGAATATATAAATGTATAAGGAAGCGGGACGCGTGTTTGGAATATATTATTGTCGGAGAAAAGGAATATCTCCTTGGGAAAGGAGCCGGCCGCCGTCGCCGCCGCCGCCGCCGGCTCCGCGAGGGTAACATCGATAGGAACTCGAGACGAGGGGTGAGTGGCTATGGCGTTTACATATCAAAAATCAAACGGAAGCCCCGAGAAAGTGTCAACAGCGAATGATGGATCGAACCTATGTATTTTCCAATTATGGCCGCTTGTTTGTCCTATCTAAACAATATGCCTTGTCGTATTAGCATATCGACGCATATAATATCGGCATCCAACGCACTACCACTAGTCCATCCGCCAATCAAACATTTTTCAATCTCCTCATCGTGCATTCGAATATTGTTTAACTGTAATTGATTAATCGTACTATGCAAATCCGCGGAGAATGCATAAGTTCGTTCCATGCAGGAAGAAACAACATCGAGGGAAGAATAACAAAAAATCCTGCTTAATGGTAATCAGCCGTTGGCTCGGGGTTGCTGACTCGTGTAATGGAATCAAGAGTAATCGAGAGGGCGATAGCTTTTGTCGCGGACGCATGAATTTCGTCCTCTCGAGCTCGCGCGACCATTAATTATTCGAAATTAAATATCCCTGAGCCGGAGCTTTAATTAAAATGTTTACAATATCGCTCGGCCAGATTACCGGGCGAGATTTTCTGCTGCCGATATATTAAAAAGATGCGGATTCATTCATCATGGCCGCTTCGACATTTTCCGTATGTCAAACCCCCCCGCTGCGCCACAGCGACAGAATCGCCACCCTTTCTCTCGACGAGCGGAGCACCCATCAACAGCCTGTCACCAGAATCACTAATATCGCAATGAGAACGCACTGTGTTCCGCCGGCTCATGAAAATCATTTCAAGGCTTCTCCCTCTATTGGCAACCCTTTAGTCACGAGGTTCACAATGCCAGGACAAAAAACCGACTGGTGGCACTGGTGAATGGCAGGGGTTGCTGATTTCGAAATCGGCTAATACAATTAGCGGCGCGAACCCATGCTATTCTCGCACAATTAAAATTCCCTCGCACGAATCCTTTCCGACTGGGAGATTCCCGGTGCTCGGAGCAACGTCGGCGGTGGCACACCGGCTGACTCTTGTGAGCAAACGATTCCTGTTTGTTTTGCAAACAAAGGCTCCACCTCGCGAAAGCCTGAAGAGACTCTGTCGAACCGGGGGTAGGTAGAGCCAAGGGTGAGGGAAGAGTAAGAGTAGCGAGAATGCGAGGATCGTGGTTGAAAGAAGAGAAGTGCAATGGAGCGAGCGAGATGGCTCGGCCGGGGAGCGGAAAGTGAAAAGGGGTGCTGGAAAACAGGGGCAAAATTATTACATCTTTTGTTCGAAGGCTCGAACCGCCCCATTTGTGGAATTGCGGATGGTGATCCGGCCGCGATTGCGACCACTGAATGCCACAGGCTCGCCCCGGCTTTTGTTAGTTTTGACTAATTTCCGCCAGGTAATCTGCTTCAATTCGAATTTGCCCCAAGCGCGTGGCAAAGCGAGCTAGCATAGGAATTCCCGGGAATTATATGCGTGTCCCAGCGTTGAGTCCCTGCTTAGTTGACAGCTCACATTGCGATATCCATTTTCCATAAATGGCTAACAAATTGAACGAGCTAATATCGAGGAAATCTCCCAGTGGAAAAGAGATCTCGCGCTCGAATAATTGCAGGATAAGACGAGGCCGAAAGGGTTCCGAGGGAAATAATCGTCAAATTTTCATTCGTATCTCATGCGGGACGACAGTTCGGCAATCCGAGCAGCCCCCGGCAAGTTTAATTCTTGTGGGTCCCATCGGTGGCTTTATCGCGGGAAGTTTCCACGGCTGCCGGATACCGTCGTTACAGCATCGTTACCGTAAGAACTCACCGCGAGCAAGAGAGAGTATTGTTACGGCTAATGTTTGCCGAACTTGGTTAACTTTCAGTTTTACCGCCGATTCGGATTAAGAATTTATGGTAACGACTCAAGACTCTCTCAAGAACGTGCCGCGGAAGAACCGGCAAAAGGTTCCCAAGACTACCCTTTAATTACTGGCGCATCAACCCTGCACTATTTATTTTTACGAGCCCAACAACTATTGCATATTTTCAACTGAGACACTCGATTAAATATATAAAGGTAACGCAATAAAGAATGAGTTGCTAACTAAATGATTTATAAAAGTACTTGGCGGACTTAGGGCTGCAGTAAAAAGCTCTACTCCGAATTCCACTGACGTTGCTCTTTCGTAATAGCATTAGTCTTCATTTCGCTTAGCGACGACAGCAGTTAGTATCCGGTGACGAATATGACGTGGAGGACAATAGCCGGGAGAACTGCTTACTCCTCACATATCATTTAGTTCGCTAGTTCGGCACCCTCCCCAATTATATTAACGAGGAAACATCGCCGACTCCTCGAGAGCGAAGCGGCTGGCATGGACTGGCAAAAAGTTCCAAGTTCTACGTGTGTCACGCGATATTTTTATCCTGAAGCCCCAAAGGCCCCATCGTAATTCTACTTATGGTGTGATACGCTAGGTTTCCGAGGCTCCGCTAACTTCTGCTAATAACGGCGAGACATTAATTTCGTACGATTGGACCCGGCGGACTTACGCCCAGGCGCCACACTACTAACTAAAGAAGAAGCTGGCGCGCGCAAGAGCAGCCAGAGAGAGAGTCATCTCCGGCTCCACTCACTTATACGACGCACTCCCTCGGAAACATTCGAATTCTCATTGCGATCGTCGAGGGGTTGTTTTAACCCTTCTTCTTTACGCCGCATAATCCTTCCCTTGACTTCCTTTCTCCTGGCGGTTGGTATAATCGGCCGCGCAGCCCTTCCCCCGAGAGCAATTGCTCTCGACACGATTCTCCTAAGAATGAAACAACCAAAAGTTTAATGAGTCCACTGGCAACTATACGGCTACCTCGGAGATAAGATTGGTTTTAGACATTTGCTAAGAGTAAGCATGACTATTGTTAGTAATTCGAAAAATTGTACGAGGAGGAAGTGAAAAGTGATAAGACGAGGAGAACAACTTCCTTAAGACGACACGAAGTTATACTGACAAAGGAACCGGGTGACTAGATACCTGAGGAGCGATTCACGCTGCTTCGAGACATAAACTCCAACTGACCTGTGAGCTCTAATGGGCCTCCTTAAATATGTAAGGGCCGCCTGCCCACCGGGTAGCGGGTAACAATAAACTAACACTTAAGACTCACTCCAAGACACAATGCGAAGTCGCACCCTTGGCGCTAACGATCTCACCCCTAAGCTTCAAGCATCGCGCCAGCCGAGCAGATTTTAACTAGTGACCAGATCTCCCAGCAACATTTTTCATATCTTGCCAGACGTGAATCCAACTGCTTTGAAATTATATCAGGACTTTTCATATGCGAAGTCAGTATATTATCGTTTATAGGAATGGCTGGAATGGTAATGGGACTTGCGGAGTCGTAACAGGAAGTAATGATCGAAGTATTACTTCTTAAAGTCGCGAGGGGTGCCATTAACAAGACTCTGCCTTTTCATCCTCGGCAGTGAGAAGTTGCTGCTCCCGAGCTGCTCATTGATTTCCTCTCATCTCTCGCACATCTAAAGTGCCTTGACTTCTAACTTCTAATATAATACTCATACACGTACTTCCCCAGTCTCATCGACGCCTGCTAAGAGCCACGAATTTTTTATAATATACCCGCCATCGTTAGTGGAGGTTTGGGGGTGCCTTGTTAAGGATTTCTTTCTGGCTGGGCTCCTTAAATTTCGTGGCGGTCGCATTTCGATCGCGGCAGCTGATAGGACGGCGGTCATTATAAATTTAAGCGCTTTTAACAAAAGCCACGTTAGCTCACAGCCGTTTCGCACGCGAGCGCCGGCACTTTGCATGCCGCATTCCGGACGACTTGCCACCCTTGTTTAAACTGGCAAACTGGTGTTGCGCTCGAACTCCGAATGCATAATTAATCGGGTTATCAATTAAAGGAGCCCAAGTCCTCGCGGTTCCGTACGCCTGAATCACTATCTCATCGATAATTAGTAACGATTTTATGACCGATAATTCACTCCTACTGATTATCATTCAGTGGAAACTAGAGTTGAATAGCGTGAAATGACAGGAGAAATCGCAAGCTATATGTTGCGTTAATAATACACTGAAACAAAGTAATCGAACGACTTCTTGGAATAATATTTAATATAATACCTTTCTTTGTAGTATCTTTATCTTTTCAGTACGTCGATCAGAGTCAGGTAATATCTACAGCTAATTGGCTATTCACAATAGTGTTCACTGATCAACTAGCGCTTCGAAGCTGGGAGTCAACGCAGTGGCACGTGTAAACTTGATCTAAACCTAGCAAACTAAATGATTCCCTGTGTTACGCGGCACGACAAGACCAACAGAGTCTGGGTAAACAAAGTGGGGAAGCGAATGCACTTTGCTCGATATTTAATGCGATTCGTGGGGCGGCCTCCTGAATTTTCCATCACTACTACTGAATACATGTTGTTTGACATACAATCAAACACTTCTTGAATTTATATTCAAACAACTTTGCCAAATAAAAGCCTTGCACTTTATTTTATAATTGTCCTGAAATTAATATGTCGAGATTAGAACAGTGACAACATTATTATAATCTGCTGAGGGGTAAAACTACCCACAACTGGTCTTTCCACCCCTGCAGAAGCTAAGAGACCTTTCCCAGCGTGTTCCACACCCCGGTAACGTATCGGCGGAACAGTTACCCTTCGTGAATAGTGGGCTCTTTATCTGTCTTTCCATCATATGCAAATTTTGTTTAATGGGAATTAACATCAGCAACATAAGATGAATTAACGACGGTTTTACCAGCGAATGAAATAACAGGAATCATTCTAAAAGCTCTGATAATTCACCGACAAACAATCATGGTGTTCCCGTTTGGCTACTGTCGGATAACTGACCCTGGCTACATCTGTGCTCTGGCAAAGGAAGCTGAGCTTTCAGCTTATATACTGCAGGATAGTAAGTAGTACTGATCAATGCTTGACGAGACGAACGCTACCCCATTTTATTTCGATCATCAAAAGCCTACAAACGTATTCCCACAACCAAAATCACCTCATAAATAATTCTAAATAACTGTTAATGTAAGATTGTGAAGCTAATATAAACCTATATCAAAAATAAAGTGAAAAGCTTTGAAATCCTTTATTAACCCCCCGCTGGTATGATAGAATTGAATGGATTGAGGAATCAATAAGCGATAGGATTTCTTCTTACATGAGATGTATATTTTCTCTCGTGCAGGTACTACCGTACGCCCAATTTCAGGATCATAGTCACATATGGATTAAAATTACACTAATGAGATTCTCTATACACCATCATCCGCTTCCCTTCACTCGGAACATCCCTTGTAATTGAACGGTATACTTAAACCTAAGTGTCTTATCACCGTCGTGATACACTGTAGCCCGGAATATCATACAAAACAGAAGGAATTCAGTAGTTCTTAATTATTATTGGACCATAAAACCAGAATTATAACTGGCATATAAATACAGAAATCTCGAAAGGATTAAGACCCCTCAGTACCGTGAAGAAAATCACAATGAAAGCAATCCTCTGCCTTGCACCCATCACAAAAATATACTAAGACTTTTATTTTACATCTCCACAGAGCCACGACACCTGTATAATACTTTTCACCGACGTGTATACATGTTCCCCCCGTTCTCTCTCTCTCTCATTCTCTAAGCCCTGGCGGCAAGCTATAGGTATACACGACGTACACTACTCCATGGCGTTACTCTGAATTACTGGTCCACGCTATAGGTAGATTAGTCGTTAATTAATCTTTAGTGTACTGGCATAGATCTGATTGTTAGACAGTACGCGCTCGATATGTCTGTGTATATCGTCGAACGCGTTAATCGTAGACCTATCGATTCCATCAAGAAACACTGTCTCCCTATGATCGTACAACTTCGTTAATACTCGTAATTTTAAGAGAGGGTTCATTATGCGAGTAGAGACGCCTATTTCCTCAGATACACGATACACAGATGTATATACTCCGACATACAGGTATACCAAAATAAGTAGTATCTCCATATAGCGAGACAGTGAAATCCAGGAAAGTAGAACCGGAAGGTAGACGAGGAGAGTTAGCGCGAAAACGTCGAGCCTCAAAATTGACTGGCGCGTAAGAAAATATGATTGTTCGTCTTATGAAAATAGAACGGTAGCTCTACATATAGTCGGCCATCCTTAGGAGCGGCCCTTAAATAAACGCAGAGACACACGTACCGATTCTTTTGATTATCGAAAAGAAGCTGAACACCAATGAACGGATTGGCCTCACAGATCAGAGAATGTGTAATGTGATAGATGTGAGAGAGACATTGACAGTTTTACGGTATTGGTTGATATTATCATGCATCGTTAGGGCGATTGAATGAAGTAGTTCACATTGATAGAGGGTTCAGCTTAAAATCCCCGCTGCTGGTCGTTCGCTTTGTTTCTGGTCGTTAATGTTTACACGTAATTAGCACGGGCTGCGCAACAAAAGAAGTTGAACGCCCCGCGAAAGTAGGACGCTTCCCGTGATGTCTGGGCCACGTTGTTCCACTTGGGTGTCCTCCGACCACCGTTCATCCGACCGCTTGGCATCCCGCGATCTTGGAGGGCGGACATCCTCTCTGCAAACGTAAACCAATGTACGCACTCATACATGGACCGACACATATCTACATATATGGAGAGCGAGGAAACTCGAGGCCCACTGGAACCGCCTACGGAAAAAGAGGCAAATGCGGAGTAAGCGGCTTTCGGGAGAGGGATGTGGGGAACTGAACTTGGCGAAATTGCCTTTGTTTACTGGGAGAGCAATGCCAGTGGAGGAGAGATTTCCGGGTAAATCGGGCATCCAGCCTGCTCCAGAAATCTGTTTCGAGCCTTTGAGCGGGCGAGCGGCCGCGCCAGTCCGGACGATTTCGTTCGAACTGCATTATATGAAAATTGTCGGCACCATTACCTCCCAACCGTACCATGTTTTATTTACCGGAAGTATTGCTATTGTCCTACTTGTACTAGAATATAAAAACTCCTTGAAATTCGAAGTCTACTGCTTTAAGAGAAAGAGACTACTTCAGGAACTATACGTAGCTTTGGCGTGTCGATAATTGGAAAAAGAATTCCATCAGAAATAGTACATTGGCGAGAAAGATCTATTCTTGCTATTGGGAAAAGTCGTTGTACGTGAAAAGAATCCCTAATCCTTAACCAATCTACACGAGTTTTCTCGAGTTGTTGCAGTTGCAGAAACGTGGCTCGAGACGAAACGCGCAACGGGAGTTGGTTCTCTGGCGTATCAGATTTCTCTTGTAAAGAAACATTTCAGCGAGAGGGAGTTCTATAGTTTGAACGCACGCACACACACACACACAGACCAGCAGACGGATGTACAGAATGAGAGCGACCTCCCACTTCTGTGCGTCGTGTTGCCCACAACTGACAACTCGATTTCAGTAATTTTTCCCAGAGCATTTTTTTCATCCCTGCCCCAGTTACAGTTAATTTCCAGCGGTAGAGAATTTGCACGGAATTATAAAGCAAACTGGAGGCACGGAGAAGAGAACGTGACACGAGCCCACCCACCAGTGAGTACTCGCTTTCTGCATTTGTGAACGATTAATCTTGTTGCTAGCGGAGAAATGATGCTGGCTGAACGGCCGGCACGGCACGGCAGCCAATGCTGAAATATATCGCGCTTCGTCTTATATCGTGCGAGCGATTGAAAAGGCGACTTAACTCTTTCGCCGAGCAACCTTCCCGATGCTCCGCAAAGCTCTCATAATTTCTCGTGGCCCGCTTCAGTATTCCTTTTCATCTGGCGCCGCTTTCATGCCAACAGACACACGAGAAATCGCTCGGAAAATCGAAACCCATCCCCCGTGCGCGCCTGCTGCTCTCCTATCTCGCGTTCCCGAGTCCGGTGAAAGGGGCCAAAAAAAAAATCGCCCCTCAAAGGGCGCCGCATTATTGTTATTTATTCCAGCAAAAGCTTCCCCTAATTCATTCTGCCTCTAATTCTAGAAAATGCAATCCCCCGCCAATTCAGTTTGCAATCGAGAGATCCGATATGAATTTCCGCGGAGGTATATCATCGCAGCTTGTCAGGTGCTTCATCCAGCGAGTTCTAGGAAAAGCTGGTCTGCGCATGCATTCTCCTATATCCCGGCATCGAATGGCGCAGCCAGCTACTGGAGTCATCTTTCATCATCATCGGTGCCCCGGGGCGGGATGGCGAACGATTAATTCGTCCAGTTGAACTTCGCTCGCATTTTACAGGCCGGCGGATTCTCATTTCCGCGCGAAACACTGCGAGCGAGGAGGAGGCGTCGGGTTGTACCTCCACTCCTCCCTCGGAGAGTGCGGCCTTGACCCGGATCGTGTTCAATGTTAAATAATGTTTTCGCGTCGCTAGCTCGTTCCCATGCATATTCATGTCACCGCCCAACGCGCAAAAACGCATCGTCGAAAAGCACCCGGGCCAACCAACCAACCCCCCTTCCAACCCTCCGCACCCACGACACGCCAATCCTTTTGCGCAAAACTCCCAGAAGCGAGAATCTCGTAGGAATAATGCCGTCGCCTGTCGATTTTCCATTTCTCGCGACGCGAGCCGTGTCTGCTCGCGCAATTCTCCTCCGGCGAACACACACTCGCTCGCATTTTTCCCATTGCCCTTGTTTCCGTGCGGGGTATTGTCGCCGACAGACTACCCACCGACAACCCCCCCTCTTTCACCCTCTCACCCACCCCATTGCCAGCTTCTGTTTGCCCGTCGAATCTCAGGAATGTATTTGAAAAAGTTTTCCGGAGATGTGAGCGTGACTTCGTTACGAGCTTCCTTCCGCAGCTTATCGAAAGCTCGCGAGAGCATTTTCCCCGACTTTATTTGCGTGTCCTCCCGTTCGGCGCTCGAGCGTAGCCGCCAGATCTGTCCCGGACCACGTCCTTGACCCGATCTATAGCCAATGTCAAACGTTGCTCTCCTTTTTCCCGGTGACAAGCCGAGCTGCTATGCGACCACCTATCTCGACGGCGATACCTTTAGTATTTCACCTTTAGGATTGCCCTTCGTTGAAGTGCTGCGGTCTATGGTGATTTTGCGCGATCCCGATCACGTCCAACTCCCTCGCGCCGAGAACTCCATTCGTTCATTATATAGGCGGATAATTAAAGCCGCTGCGATCGAGGCCCCGAGTGCGCCGGATATCACTATAGCGAGCTTTATCCTGCCGGAGGATAATACGTTTGTCCCGTCTGAAATCAATGAGGGCGAGCGAGAAAGAGATCGGAGGGATTCCAGGCCGTCTTTTGGATTCAGACCTTGGCCCCTCGGGTAAACGGATTAGGGTTAGTTCTCTGGATGGTCCACTGGAGAAGAACGGACTGACGGCTCTCCAGAGGGATGGACGAACACTCGTAACCTATAGGAAGGCCGCCACCGAAGCCGCCGCCACCGCCGCCAGCCAAGGAGGTACAGGGGCGAAATATACACTCAAGAAGTAGCGTCAGTCTCTCTACCAAAATAACAGAATCAGCAGTTTGAATCGGCCGAGTGTCTGGGGCAGGTCGGACTAATTGCAAGCTCCGAGCACGAAGCGGGTCCAGGTTGGTTCGCCTGAAACGGTCTGTTAAATTCAAAGAACCACCGGAACTAAGTACATACTACTACTACTTTCCGGAACTTCAATCCTTTTTATATGGCCGCGCTAACGTTTTCTGAAGGCATCTCGCCCGCTACTCTCATCCGGCTTTGCGTGCTGAGATAAATTCGAGGTCGGTAGAGGATGCAGGGAGAAAGAGCAAGGCGGATTTCCTCGAACCAGTCGAATAAAATACTCATGCTTCCCAGGAGGGAATGCCTGCGTATATGGTACGCCTAGGGCGATTCTACCTAAATTCATGTCCGACTTCGGCATGAACTCTTGCAACTCCGATATTAGCTCTCGGATCTCTTCGGAGTCCTTTCTAATGCTGCAGATCTCCTCCTTGTTGAAGTCGGGCGTGATCTGCTTGCAGAGTACAATTTGTGTGATAACCGTGCCGATATTCGAGGGGCCTGCTCGATTCTCTGAAACACCAAACAACGTTATTGTTGGCCCGCGGCAAGGAACCTCTCTCGCTACAACACTCATTCTCTATCTAAAGCGGGCAGAACAACGAACACATGCGCCACTAGCCGCACACTCCGACTCTGACCTCGATGCATTTAAAAATGGCAAAGCTTCGCGTGTGCCTTATGTTTTAACTTGTCTATATCTCCGACTAGCTCGCGCTACGCTCGGCCTACCAACTGTTCGGCCTCTCTGCCACTGCAAAAGCTCCCGTACTTGCTGCCATACAGCTTCGAGCACTAACTGTTAATCTCGCACATGGCGCATGCCAATTTCTCTCTCTCTCTCTCTCTCTCTCTCTCTCTCTCGCTCTCGCTTTCTCTCTCTATTGGCGGTGCACGCATGGGATAAATGCATGCATGCTCAGCCTGATCACGCAGCTTACCGTAATAGTCGGTCATGTCCATCGGCGCTATGGTGATGAGGTTCTTGCTTTTGCATAGCTCCCGCAGAAAATATTGGATTACGTAGAACAAAGGCACCAGGTTCGGACAATCCACGGGGATGCCGATGTCCGTCGTGCTGGAAATGAGTAGGCGTTTCAGCATCGAGATCTCAGTGCGAGTTCCCCATTTGCCCGAGCTTCCTTCCTTGTTGACGCTTGCCCGGGAGCTCGGGCGGTCTGCTTTCCGTTCAAATTAACCGGCCGGATCGTTAATTGGAATTTATTCCGCGCCCGACAAATCCCCCGTTGCTCCTCGGTATCGGTGAATTAACCATTTCCAGAATGCCAATATTGAGGCGACAACTCGCCATAGGATTAATTAGTGGAATACCGGGCGGATTGAAAATATTGATGTACTCGGGGGTGCTGCTGGTTGAGAAGAGGTTCGCTCGACAGGTGGAGAGAGAGACCCGGAGAAATTCGGGCCAGCCGCTCGGTGATCCCTGAACGCGTCGACAAGATCCCGCCGCTAAATGAGTAATTTAAATGCGTAATTTAAATACCAACCGAGCGAACCTCCCCCATCCTATATAACAGGCAAAGCCGAATTAACGGCGCTCCTGTGGTCTCAGCAATTCAATTCATCTTAATTTGAAAACGAAACTTCGCCACTTCGGACAGACCGGGGAAATGAAGCTCCCGAGTGCTTTCATAGAACCTTTTCACACGCGTTACCTTTATAATCGTCATTAGATCCTGTCGCAGAAGGGAAACCACTATCACGGAGGCACACGGCCGAATTAACAAGCGTCAGGTCGTCGTCGCCGAACACATTTTCCAGAGCGGCAGTGGAAATAAATGTGTAAAACAGTCTGGCGTGTTGGGGTGGTAGGCCCGGCTGGCGAGGACGGGCGAGGACTCTCATGTATATGTAATCTTTTCGCTCCCGAGAGATTTTCTAGCTCCAATTGAGAAGGCGAGTTGCTCGGGCAGCAACGCTCCGACCAGTCGACATATTCTATCCGTGAATTCTATCGGGCACGCTCGCGCTCTATGCGCTGAAAGCGTGAATACTGCTGGCAAAAAAATCCACGCGGAGAGTAGCCGCTGTTTTTCCCGGAATTTCTCATGCGCACTGTACAGCAATGCGCTCGCTCGCTCGCTCGCACGTCGGGCGAAACTGCGGCCGGATGCGGCCACTGCGGCTTCGGTTGGCGCTATATGGAAATGTCTCTACTTAATCCTTAAATAACGCCAAGCCCCGCTGTGAATTTGCACGCCTAATGAACCGCGTTTAATGACTCCTCTTGCAAATGATACGATAAAACGTGGCACGTTCCGCTTCAACAATGAGGCCACTTCATCTTCCCTCGCAATACGCGCCGTGTATGCACCTATATCGCCGCTCGCGAGGGAATTATTTTAATCAGATTCCCCTGTAACTCTTCTGCATCGTGGACACGCAGAGCCCGCCAACTTAATATTCAAAAGTCCATTTCGCTCGGAATTTTTCTAGCCCTCGCCGACCTGCCTGAGCACACTGGAGCTCCCTCCTGTGTACTTCCGGAAAGTGGAGCGCGCCTGATAAATCTTTCTTCGCTGATTACAGATTTGGGAAGTGGAACCGACACGGTGGCAGCGCTGGTGGTAGTGGTGGTGGTGAGGAGAGCGAGCCGAGGCAAGTGCTTGGAGTACCAGAAGTAACTCGATGCCCGTTCTCGATGGGATTACTTGCGTCTAACGTGATGTTTGCTCGGAATACTGGTCACGTCTCCCGAAGTACCGCTATCAACTTAATTACTGGACGATTTTGATCCGCACCGCTTTAAATTACTTACTCTATCTTCGTATGAGAGTAACTGTGGCTGTCGATGTGTTTGTGTAACATGAGCGGCGATGAGAGTAGGTACGGAGGACAAGTGGTGCTTCATCGAAGCCTTCCAAACACTTTACTGAATATCAAACGATGCGAAGCCAACTAGTTTGCGTTAGAACGTAAATTAATTTCGATCCCTCGAAAAATATTAAAAATATAGATATAATCCAACGGGCACAGGAAGAGAGAGAGAGAGAGAGCGCGCGCTTTTACATTTACAGAGGTTAACCCCGATTTGCGTTCCGAAGGTAATTAAATTAAAGCACCCCACTGCACAGCTAGTTACGGCCAATTTCTCGAAAAACTTCAGTGAGCTATGTCACCGGAAAAGCGCGCGCGCAACCGCATTCAAGATAAATACCGTAATCATCGTGAATGTTCACGTTCCACAGAAGCGACGCCCTTTCATTGGATTTCTATGTCGCGAAAAATCGATGCCTATCGATGGGAACCGCTGACAAATTGGTCAACACGAATTCCGCTTCTTGAGCATCGGCCAATGAATAAATAATTCAGAGCGGACTAGTCCAACTATTCCGAGCGAGAGTTAATGTTGACGTTTGCTGTGGTTGAAACCGCACTCCTCGACCACCAGTCAAAAAAGCTCGCGTATTCGCCAGTAACACTTCCTCAGCAGGGAAAACAAAGATAAATATTTAATGACCCGAGCAAGCCACAAATCAAAGTTAGGTCTACCATTGTACGGTACTCAAACCCGGAGCGATGTTAATAATTTGATAGGCCGCGCTCGGCCGGGATTGGAACCGGCGAAACTTTACTTTTCAAGTAATTTCATAATCAATACCGTAATCCCCATACACCGAGGCCCCATAAATGTTGATGTAAAAGTAGTCCCGGAGATTAATTGCATGGTCTCTCTTTTCCTCGGAGGGAAATTTGCGCGATGAAGTTCAGCCGGGCCCGATTTGGTCGGCGCCGATAAAGGAAAGAATTAATCACAGGGTACTTGAAGACGGAACTCGCAAAAAGCGTTTGGATTAAAAGGTGCGAGTACTGGAAGGTAATTTTTCAAAGCGAGAAGAGTTGCATAGTAATTAGCCTCCACCCGTTTCCTTTTCCACAAGCCCTCCCTTTCCCCAGTTTGCCCGGAGTCTTTATTGTGCCCGAGGAAATGATTTTCCTCAACGAGAAAAGAGGTGCACCCCGCGCATTCCACGTCCTTCAGTAATGAAGTGTTACTACTAATGTCTCATCTACCTCTCGTTCTTTGAACTCTCCGTTTCACTTTAAAGTCTCTATTCAACGCGGATCCTTCATGCTCGTCCAATCATCCTCCCACAACGCTCCACGAAATTACCCCAATTCTCAGGATACGCTATTTTGCCAGTTTTTTTTATCCACGAAGTAAGTTATAAAAATGAAAGGCGCACGGAAAGAAATGAGTAGCTGGTGCTTCTATAATCGTAATCAAAGAATGCGGGAGGATAATGGCCTCTAATCCAGGAAACGTGGTACTTTCCACGGGTATAAAGTCAAATTTGAGGGAACAAGCGTAACAGCACCGAGACTAATAAGCCGGACAGGATAATGAGAGAAGCGAAGGCGGATAATGCCTGCTATTGAAAGACTTCCGGTGGCCAGCGAACCTGTCGTTGGCGAACCTATCGTAATCAGCTGACTTTTCGACGGCATGATTGACATACTAACGACAGCAGTGGAAGGTGGTCATGGACACGCTTGCAAACTACTTGCTTTCAAGGGTGCCGGTGGTCTGGCAGCGCTACATTAAGGGAAATCTCATTAAACGGAAGCAGGCCGAAGTGGCCCGTGCGCGACGAAGTCCTCGTTTAACGTTCCCTCGAAATAATTGACGTAAAGTAGTTAGTCGCGGCCCCACTTCTTTTCTACGCCCGCCCCTATTGTGCCAGCCGACGCCGCGCCGCGCCACGCCGCTCCCTTTTCACTTTCTGCTCTCGTCAGAGACCGTTGGAAGCCGCAGCAGGAACGTCAATTCGCGGCGCGGACGATTAGCATAATATCATCATCGATAATGCTATTGGCGCGCTCTCCAATGAGGATTTCCCATTGTCCGCTTCATAAATTTTCGATCTATGCCGGGGACGCGGCTCAGTTAACTGTGCGACACACAGCCAGCCAGTTGCCTACCACCCAGCTGGCTTCCTCCAACACCTACCTTCGTACTTGTGGCAGTATTAATTGGGATGCGCTCTTGCATTCCTCCACGCAAGTTCGCCGCACTTTGCGGATCTTTTCGCGGAGTTCCGGGCAGTCGCGCGGCTGTCCGATGTTAATCAGTAGGTCGCGGAACAGGGCTACCTGATTGTTGATCTCTTGTATGTGCTGCGAGAAGAAAGCAGTTCCAGAGTGGTCAGTGGCATGCCGGTACGTCGTTTTGGCCAACATCAAGGTGAGAAGCGGCCGGCTTTTCTAGCCTCGAAGCACTGACAGAAAGTGCAAAACATAATGCTAAAGGGGTGCGCGATGCACCAACCGAAAATTGAACAGTCTAATAACCACAGGTTATTGTTATAAACCAGGAGGAACGATCTCATCTTTTGACGGATTTAATGAACAATTTGTCTCTGTTCTTTCCTCCTGGCTCACCCTGTCGGCCAGCTAATGAGCGCTCACGCGTGTTTGCGTGCGCGTGACAGCTTTTGTGTGCGTGTTTATGTGACTATGAGCGGTGCAATTACTTTGGAAACGAGAATTGTTAGGTTTTTACGTACCATGAGAACAACCTTGTCAGGCTTTTCGTCTTGCGATTTACTGGTTGATGGTGTCGGTGAATCCGTCATTATCTAAAGCTCGTCTCTTTCTTCACACGTTAACTGCTGTGCGACAAAGCGGCATTGATTGCAAACATTCGAGGGTGGTAGCTGTGTGCGCTTCTCCTCTAATGCAAATATTAACAGACCACCCAAAAATACCTGGGATAGAGATCGCGGGCGCGCGCGCCCGCCCATTCTGCGTAGATTTGCTTCCGCAAATATGCGAATTACGAGTATCGACGAACGGCAGCAGCGGCATCCATTTTTCGCGCGCTCTCTCATACGAGAGATTAGTTCCAAAGGATTCTCGCGTTACGAGCCAACTAATTACGCAAATGATAAGCAGAAGTATCAACACGCAATGCTAGCGGATGGCGGGTGGTATGTGATCCTTCCCCAGGACAAATATCACGAGGTACACTCTCTGTCATGATCAAAGGCGAGCAAACACGTGTGTTACATTTTAATGGAGGCAATTTCGGAGAAATCTCGACTCTACGAAATCTACTTTCCACCGCTGGCAATAACATTAAACATTTATCACGCGAGCGAGCTAACTGCGAGTTATATCGACTAGGACAAACGAATTTCTAGGAATCTCCCCGAGTAAAGTGAAGGCATACTTATAGGAAAGCTCAGGATGTACATAGCAATATTCCCAGGACTTGCCCGCCTGCCGGGGACTATTCGCTGATTATTGGTGCTCGTTATCATTTCCTCGTGAATCCTGCCACCAGTTGACCAGTGCTGCTGGCGTCTGGCGTTAATTCTCCTCGCTGGTGGCACTCTCTTGCCGTTGACAGAAGCTCGGCTCTTGCGACGACATCGCGGGGGAGAAACGCCGCTCCCGTCCGGGCAGTGTGCGCGCCGTGCTGATACACGCGGCAAACTGAAACGTGGGTTTTGCCCTCGAGCTCTCTTTCAGTGACGCGATGCCCTTAAAGAGCGCATGTCTGACTTGAACTGGCCGCTTATCCTCGCGCTACCCCCTCGCACCACCACCTCCCAGCCTCCTCCGCTACCGGCGCCGTCGTTGCCTTCCTCCACCGACAAATATCCACCAACCCCCTCCCTCTCCTCCCATCAACTATAAAGCAGCCGCGACTAGCAATGCTACAACCTACAACCCTGCCATTTTTCATCCCCTCGTTCCCCCGTCCGAGTACACCTTTTCGATTCTCCCGGACAATCCCTCTGCGTATGTATACGTCCTTCATTACTCCACTCGACCAGCCATTTGTCCGTGTAAACCAGCCGACTGGCCATCGCCGAATCTCGAGTGGCGGCCATCCATTAGTGAGACTGCCGGCCAATTTGCCCGGTCACCGAAAGCGATCTCTCCGACAGTTTCCACCGCAAGATTGTCGAAGCGAAGGGAAAACGAGGAGGAAGAGATGAGAAGGAGGCCGAACGAAAGAGTGCCGTTAACCATGGAAAATCTGATAGCGCTCGTTTCACCCTAAAGTGGAAGACGAGTGGAAGGAATATTGCGCGCAAAGCTCATCTCAAAGGAAGCCAAGAGACGATGGGCCAACACAGTCTAAAGTCTAAATGCCTCCTCGAAGAAGGGAAATGTCAGATCGACAGAGCTATTCGAAGAATTTGTGAGAAGAAAATATTTTCACTGACGGCGTTGCCGTGTTGCAAGTCCACCCACATTCTCGCTGTCCCTCTCTCTCTCTCTCTTTCTCCCAAGGCGTGTTTGGAAATCGTTAAAGGAATTCGTATTGGCAGCGGGCGAAGTGCTCGCTAAAAGAGTGTCTCCTTTGAAACGAAGGGAGGCCAGCTTCCTGAGAGACGAACGAGCCACCTTGGGCTATGTGCCCGTGATACATGATACATGGGAGGTAAACTGCGAGGAACATTTCAAGGCGAGATGTTAGGCGACGACGTGCGGCTGCTTTATTTTTGAATTATTGCCCAAGCAAACACGGAAACCCCATGTAACGAGCGAAGACAGCGAGGGGGAGGGGTGGTGATGGTGGTTATTGTAAATGGGAGCATTCCACATCGCTGAATTTGAGGGCCAGTGAATCTGCGAGGCTTTACTAATCCTGTCCGGCCTGCTTGAAATTAACATATTTGCGTCGGATACACCTAGCCTGCTTTTGACAGCAAGTTTAGGATGATGGAATGCGCTCATCCTGGCAATAGCGTAATACTACAAAATGGCTGACATTTGCATCGGCTGTTTCCGCAACAAAACAGGGCTTAACGCTCCTCGCAATCTACGCCGATGTGCCCCATTCACTCAGTACCTAATCCCTCGCGGCTAAAATAAACTATATAGATGCTCCGAGCATCCCCATTCAACGGCCACTTTGAATTTTCGGAAATTTTCGACCCTAGCCAAACTACCGAACGCTCGAATATATGTTCGGTAATCTGTATGCATATACGGATTATGTATACTCTTGAGAAAGCCCTGTTTCCATATCTGGCCGGAGCTCCCTGTCCGACTAGTCACCGGGTTATACCACTGCGGCACGCAAAACAGTAAAATGCAAACGAACCGTTTGCGGATCGAGTCGCATCCATATATATATATATATATATACATACATATTCGTGTGCTAAAAATGGAAAATCACGAAATGAAGATATTAATTGGCCATTTGCTAGTATGAAATATTAATGTACAATCAGCGCATACCGAACGAAACACTTGTCAGTTTTTCACATGCATTTGTAGAAAATCGAGTAACGGAATGGTAAAGAGGATCTGTCAAAGAGCAAATATTAATCTGCAGTCGCGATCTATGCGCTGGAATACCTGATGCCCAATAAATATACGGGAATGCAAACTTCGCTCTCGGTGAAATTCGACAAATGCGCGTGACACCCCTGACATCTGGATAGCGGCATCAATGTGTCAATCAAGCGGGCCTTCCACTTTTTTCGAACGCACCCACTGGTAATTGTAGCTTTTATGGGAGCCGATTAAAAACACGGCTGCCGAGTGAATCGATCCTTTAATTAAGTGCATCACAGCCGGTGCTATTGGCCCGGACAGCTCGAGTTCGGAGGCTGGTTTTATAAGCGCACCACCATCCCTGAGTGACAGATAATTTTCACCCCCGCAAGTGGATCCTGTCCGCTCCTAAACCGCGCGGAACACTTGGTAAAACGAGAGCGAGAGACATCGACAGGCGACACTTGCCTCCAAGAACAAAACGTACTGCGGCCAACCAAGTGGAAAACTGGAATATTGTCGTGCTTCACCCTTAAATCCTCCGTTTATTTACCCGTAATTCCCAGCCGTTTCGAAGCTTGTCTAACGTCGCCCCTCGCGATATAATTACAGGCCAGAATTTGAAGACGCATAGGTCGAAAAGTTAAATGCATGCCATGAAAGCGATTAACATGCTCACCATCAGGTGAAACAGAAAAGGGTCAAACGTTCCCGCTCTCACACTCTCTCTCACTCTCTCTCACTCTCTCTGCCATGCGCCTGCTAACTAATTAGTGTGCAGGAGCTCGAATTGCCAAGTTCCCAAAGCGAAAACCTATCCCACTCAGCTGGGGAGTTCTAATCAGTGAGCCAGGCTAACTATATACGACGTCAAGCTGATGCATCGCTAAGTTTCCAGTTCGACCTCGATGAACATTTATTTTAGCTGGCGTACGTACGGTACGTACGGTACATGCAACTGACATATTCTGCGTAAGGAAATGATCGGGCGTGTAGGTCAGTGCAAGGACAATTTGCCACAAAGTGGGGAGTGTAATTGGGGACATCCTAGGATGCGTTTGACAGCATTAGCTTCTACTACAGACCAATAATTGAATCTTGACAGTACTATCGTATCTCGCTTGGTTACTCATTAATGCCGATCATGCTTGCGTTGATAGGACTCCCAATCAGTCTCTCTTGCGACTCGGGTTAAATAGAAATCCGGCCAGCTCAATCTGCCACTGCGTTCGTGCTTCACCACGCAATCACTTTCCTTGTGTACATTTTTCAGCATGCTCGCATGCACCCAGATTCATTCATTTCACTTATCGCGTAACTGAAAATGCGCCCGGGCCCGAACATCTCAAATTAACTCCTTGACACCGAGGTAGGATAACATCTCGTGGCAGCGAATGGCATCGGCCCACGCCCGTATCTTCTGTATAATTAAATTGCACGCGGCGAGAGTAGCTCGAATATCGCAAAACATCAAGACACGTGCAACTCATAAATCCACCGGGTTGGCCCAGAACTTAGTAGAGGTTTGCTTGGCGACAACTATCGCCAAAAACCGCACAAACTTTCTCAACCAAGACAATATATTGCCAAGTATCCGAGAGATCTTGTCAAGTTACTGCGTCCATGGGAAATGGAGTCTGTAACTTCCCGTCCGTGAAAGCGGCGAGGCCAGCCAGTAATGGTGAATTCGGGCTGGCGCGAAAGTACGTTCGAAAGTTTCCTATCCGAGCAATGTCCGAGACACGACCTTTGCAATTAATCCCATTTCCGACCCTCGCCGATGGCTATGCCGGTGCGCGGTCATTCCAGTATCCTCGGTAAACGTGGCCTAACCCGTGGCGAGGTCTTACTCGAGTAGGGCGGCGCTCCGGTTAATTAGTAGCAATTAAAGCATGACTTTTTACTTGCCATCTGGACCGCCTCGGACGCTCGGGGACAATGTAATTTCGCCGTTATGAAAGCCGGCCCTGCGGCTCGCGCAAATAATGCCCCGCTGAAATTGACTTTGCGTCAAAGGGACATCGTCGTCGCCTCTAATGAAATAAAACGGCGCCCCGACATTTTTTACCGTACGCTTTTTCTCGCCCGGATAACTCCCCCGATATCCCATAACCCTTTACCCAAGCCGAGGTACACGCGCTGCTCTCTCTGTGTGTGTACTCTGTGTGTGTATTTATGCGCTCGAGCATTAAAACCGCATTCGCTTTTCAGCGAATTACCGGAGGCGACTGTCTAAGAGGCTTTTCAGCAGCGGTACATGAATAATCGAGAGTGGCGTACCCGGCATCTTTCCATTTTGAATTATGTATACGTCCTCGAGTACGTGGTTCCCTAGCTAAGAGGATGAAGGCGAGTCATTGAAAAGCTGGCCAGCATCTATACTGGCCAATAGAATTCCATATAATACCTGGGTGCTCGATGGCCACCCTCCAGAGAGAGCGAGAGAGCGAGAGAGAGAGAGAGAGCAAGTGGCTGATCATCATCTCGGACCGAAGCTCGGTTGCAGCGCTCGTATCATTGAATTCACTACAAGTGGGAAGGCTAATTGCATCTCTAGACTGGTGGCAGTATTGCTCCCTCACACCGACACACTACCCTCATCCTATCACTTTAATTCGATATTGTTTATAGGGTGAGGACATGGGATCACGTCTAAATCTGATCGAGCTGACTGACACCCCCATTGGGAGCAGGGACGTCCGAGTTTGATACAGAAGTACATTGTCAATAAACTGACAGCAACCAACCGAACCAACTCTGGCTCCTCTATAATGCGTGAACAATGTCGAATGAAACACATTGTGAATCGACAATGCCTGCCTATTAAGTAAACCGCACTGGCTGCCATTATGCATTCGCCTTATTATCCCTGTCCCTTCCTTCGCTTCTTTCTCCGCATTCCTCGCTAAACGGCCTTTATTATCCCGTCAATTTCAATATCGCGTCTCTATAAAAGGAAGAATTATGAGGACAAAATGATATCCGAGAGGCATCCCTTATAAAAGGATTACTTGGGCCGCTCCAGTTTCCTGGGAGTAAAAAAAAGCAGGGATCGATCAAGCGTGACATATGACAGGGGAGCATTTGTCGTATTTGTTTATGACTATGAAAGAGGACACACGGTTTGTCGCCTGGTCTTAAAGGAGGGCCGTCCAAGCAGATATTAGATTAACCATTCAATGGGGTAACTCGATGAATGACGACTCTATGTATGGTGCCGTGTCGGTGCGTAAATTGAACAAATTACAGAAGAATGCCTTTGGTGTTGGTGGCTCGGACACCCCGGCCTTCTAACATTTCTATCGTAACTCTTTACTCTTAGCCTTTGCCATTCCTAGCGTTCTCCCCTCGCCTTCGCTCCTCTTTCAATGCACCGCGGACAAAATGTACATTGGCAATAATAAATGGAAAGTTTGATATCATCTGTATCATGTTTGATTAATGTCAATGAGGCCTAAATAGTAAATCGACTTGCCCTCGTAGAATTTGTATTAACGAGCCGAGAAAAGTACGAGTGTGCAGTGCGTGGCGAAAGTAAGAGAAAATAGTTGCTCGGTGAGTAGAAACGGACTGGTCACTCCGCAGTATGAGCATCCCTGAACGACACAATGGGCGACTGCTCATAATTACGCTAACCCACAAGTGTGGGTGAAGCACACTCGGCTAGCAGTGGCTGTCTGCGTGTCCGCTTGAGAGTGTGTGAGAGAGCGTGTGTTAAGATCGTGCGGAACACGATCCCTCTCTGAAAGGAAGATCAGTGTCTCGTGAAAAGTCGAAGGGATCACGCACCAGCCGACCCATTCTGAACCGTTTCCTGTTCTCGAGATCACTTTATCCGCAGCCGCGCTTACGCTTGACCCGCGATAAGTAGATTTTCGCGAAATGGTGTTTCTCGCTTGGCTCTTCTGCATCTTTATCACCGGTAAGCTTATTGAGACGTGGGATTGCCAGATGACATTGCATTAAATTGCTGAACCACTCACCACTCTCCACGAGTATAATGCAGTGCGCGAGTATATTAATACAAAATTATATATCCGCTCTCATAATCACTTTGAAAGGCAAATTGGCAATTTCCTTGGGAGAAATTCTACAAGCTACCACTAAAAAGTGTACTAATCGGATTGAGTGATAACCGAAGGAAGTGCGGGCGCACGAAGTAGAAAACAAAAAAATAGAAAGTTTTGCATGTCCAATGAGACTGCTGTCAAGCCCGACTTTACTTGGATCTAGTTAAGAAAAAAAAGGGCAATTTACATCCTATCGCATGCAATACTCGGTCTAAATGAATGCTAGGGTGAGCTTGCCGCTGAGGAAAAAGAGTGGTTGGCGGCGAGTGCAAGTGACATCTTAAATTTCCAGCAAATCAGACGTCGGCCACTTGAGCTCCCATTGCTCGCGCGTGCACAACAAGCTTCTCGCGATCGATTCGCTCGCGTGAACCGGGAAAATATCACGGCGGGGCGCGCAAGAACAACGGGGACCGGTGATATAATTACAGGAGTGCCCGACTTTCACGAACCCCGTGCATACATAATGTCCGTAATCTCGTTCTCGGGTAGCTCTGACGCTCTCCGCGTATACGCAAACCTTGCATATCGACAGGGTTGTTCCCCAGGCGCGATTGGCATCGAGTGAATAAATGAGAAAACTTTCCTATCTCGAGCACAAACATTTCGATTATTCAAACTAGGCGATGTCACCGACAAATTTTTTCGCCTAATTCACTATAAAAATATATTTCTATTGTTTTTAGACACACACGCCGCAGTCGAAGATGGTTTCACCAGCCATCCGACAACCGTGGAGACTTATGAGGATGCCACTGTCTTGCTTCCCTGCTACGTCGAGGATTTCGGTAAGTCTTCCTTAAAAGCCTACCACAAGGGGGTGCGCACCGGAAATGTGAGCTTACCTTCTGACACTCAATGCGAAAAAGGTGCGCTCGCCCCCAGCGTCGAGAGAGACAGAGAGCATGGCTGATTCAATACAGAAATTTAATATCAAGCCCGCCTCGCTTGAAATGCAAATTGCACGCAGCGAAACGAATGTATTGTTCGATAAAAGCAAATATCTCTCGGGTGGGAGAAATCACTTGTTGCATTATGCAAATGCACGATTCTATTCTTCCCTATGAACCAGGTTGGGTACAAAAAAAAGGTGGGGGGAGCTTCCTCTTTGAAGGTAGATATTTACCGGCGGTATTAACAGTAATGGTTTGACACTAGCCTGCCAGGTGTATTCAGAGCACGTACCCCTTTGTCGCGAGGAATACAGGGCGTAATAATTTCAATCAATAATCAATGCGAGGCAAGCCGGCAGAGAGAAATGTTTGCAGCGACACGTAACACGATGGCCAACGCAATTTGCTAGGTAATCGATCGGCCTGTCGTCAATGGTACCGCAAAAGGGATTACCTGCCCCGAATTCGCTTTGTGATGTGCCGCTCGTCCCTCTCCAAGACGTTGTACGCCTCCTCCCATAGTCAATATATCAGACATGCCATCCCTTTAATAGAAGACGAGATCTTAATACGGATTCCTTGAAAACTAACGCGGCCCATGTGGATCATCGTAAAATAGCATGAGTTATTTGTTCGGGGCTGCCACTATAAGATCCGCGTTGGAATTCTGCTCGGTTGAGCGGCACAACAGCAATCACAACTGGCAGAAATCATAAAGGGAAGCAGAGAGTAAAGGAGAGAGAGAGCGACGAGCGGAACCACAATGCCCCGAGATACTTCAGTTTGGTGGGATTAACTCGACAGTGGATTTGGTTTATGCGGCTAGAAAATGTCCGAACGACGGTGAGGTGGTGGAGGGGCGGTAATCTACTGGCTGACAGCAGTGATCCGAAACGTATACTGCCCGAAAGAATTCGGATGTACGGGAACAACAGCTTGGAGGTTTCGCACGTGAAGAGGAACGATTCCGGCGAGTATGTGTGCCAGGCCTCGCGTCCCGCACCTTGGGGATACGCCACGCAAGTACACGAAATCGAAGTTATGTGTGAGTACTGCCCGGAGTACTGTTTTGGCACCATTTATACCCTCACCGAAATCCGTACATACATACACGCTTTCCACTCTCTCGAGAGAGTCTGTCTCCCTGTTCTCTCTAACTGCTTTTAAAGTCCCCGCATAAACCCATTTGGAAATGGGACCAGCGCTATAATCAGCAAACACCTCTCTCATTCGCCCCGACACGACGAAATAGTACGGAGAATAGAACGTTAAATGGAACTATCGACCGTGTCCGTGTTTCTCATGTGTCCTGCCCATAAAATCATAAGTTCCCATCAAACAGACGCTCGCTCGCCCGAGCGCCCGCCCACGTTCTATATATCATCGAGATCCGCGCGCACCGCGTACACTCCGAATGAATTCGGCAAACTTTTCGGAGACTTTCGTTGGTACCAGGAAAATTCCGATTCCATTTCGTGGAAACCTCGGGCAAAGCAATGCTAGTGGCGGGCAAGCGGAGAAAAAGTCGAAAAAGAAACGGCAGCTCGTTTCGGCGAGGAATAAAATTTGCGACTTTTTGCACGCCGCCGTCGGAATTGGATACCTGTTCCCCGTTTTGCGGCCTGCTCTTCTTATCGTCGACAGCTTCGCGTCGTTCCAGTGCGTTAGACCTCGCCTCGCCTCGCCTCGTCTCGCCTATCGCTCGTATTGATTCGGCAAGATGCGTCGCTGAATTTCATCCTAACGAGATTCTAATTAATGTTACGCGATATCGCTCGTGAGCACGCCGCGCACCGCCCGAGTTCAATCCAATATGCGCCCCCGCAACCCATCCGCGGTATATTGATTTAGTTTCGGAACCCAATTACCTCATTAACAGGCTATTTTCCCGAGAAAGTGTCAAAGTGTCAAACGCGCCAGACATTTTTCTTTTCCAGATCCACCCACCGTTCAACCGGTACCCGAATCCGGCGAATTGGTGGTGAACTTGGGGGAGGAAGTTAGCATAGCGTGTTTAGCCAAAGGAGTTCCCACTCCCATTGTATCTTGGAGGACGGAGGTAACTGCCACCTGAAATCATAGCAATCATCATAATAACCAACGCGCATGCCACTCATTACTTTAATAAATCACTAAGAGCCTTAACTCTAACCAACTTCATTTCTACAGGATTTAATCAATCTAACTGCAAATGAAGAATACAGCAATGACAATGCGTTGACAGTGATACTCTTTTTATCAACAGGCAGGTGCCGTCCCGTCGTCGTACGACAAGCCGCGATTACGATTTCACGCGGAAAGCCCGAGCGTCGCCGGTCGCTACACTTGTCTGGCGCACAACGACGTCGGCGAGGCTGCCGTGGCACACATAGATCTCTACGTGAGATGTGAGTAATCTAACACTATAATCTTTATGACAACACAACTGTTACGCTCCCAAGGCGCCTAACGGCGAGCGGCCGTTAAGCCGAACAAGCCGCGCTCCCCACGAAATACATAGATATATCTAGTGTCCGGCTAGTAGCTAGATTTATTCGGAACGTCGAAAGTGGAGCAACGCCGCCAATATAAAAGCCTGCCGACGTTTGCGGTTCGGCTGGTGCTTTGGAGCGAAGGGCTCTCTTCCTCCCTCCCTCTCACTCTCTCTTTCTCTCTGTACCCTATAAATGAATTTCGTTATGGGTAAGCCCTTAACACGAACCTCCGCGAGGCGAGTGCAGCCTCGGTATTGTACGAGTTCATCGAAATTGCGTTCGGTTGCAGAGCCACGCTCGAGAATGGCAGAGAGAGACAGAGAGAGAGCGAGAGAGGCACGATGGGGTGGGAGAGAGAGAGAGAGTTAATCGATTTTACTTATAGCCAGAGCTGTGCGCGTGCGGAAGCAATCTTTCACCGGTCCACCGCATATATGCGTGTGTGCGGGCACGGAGACTGTAATTAAATTAAATGATTGCTGCTTGTTCCTCTCTCTTTAGTATTCCGATTGGGCGGCCAAGTGATCTAATTGCAGCTGGACTCCGCTCTCTCACTCCGCCTCTATCTCTCTCTTTCTCTCTCTCTCTCTCCGGTTGGCTGCGTCAAATTGTTTGCAGACGTTAATCAAACTTCACGGCCGGCCCTCGACGATCGCGGTTTTGTTCGAGCAGGAACTCGAGCCGAGTACGGGGCCACACTGGCACGCTTAAACGGAAAGGAGAGGAGGACCAGTGCCCCCGAAACTTTTCCTCCTGGCCAAATATCCAATAATTGAGAACGCCTCGATCGCGCTTTTGCTACCTCGACCTCGGCAAGGTCCCCTCGCGTAATAGGATAGCCCAGATAACGTGGAATACACGGACGCCCGCGCGTGTAACACGCCAATCTCTGATAATGTCCGCTCACTTTCCATACCGGAGAAGCCCGGCTACTATGCGCTCCCCCTCCTCGCCATCCCCCCCGCACGTGTCGTCGTGTAGCCCGGAGGGAACAGAGCTAACCGAAATAATGGATTTTCTGACATAATGCCAGACAAGCCGAGAATCGAGATGCCCAAGACGTGGATACACGCGCCCCCGGGAATTCGAGTGAAGCTGCACTGCGAAGTGAGCGCCTGGCCCGAGGCAAAGGTGAGCAATACTGCCACGGCATCCGTAATTAAGAGAGGCCAGTAATTAACCGTTCGAGCAATAATTAAGACAGTTTATTCAATAGCTATTCCACTCGGTGCACCCGCGCGCGCCAATCTCGCCCTCGGCTTCTCAGTCGACTCTTAATCCCGAGTTCTGTCCTTTACTCTCTGAGCTATCTTACTCTCGCCAAGCGGCTCCCTGCGCTCCGGAGAGTCCACCGGCGTGAAGAAAGCCAGGAACTCGTAAATTTTCGCGAAACTTTGCCAAGCGCACTGATGGGAGGAAAACGGATTCGCTGACTGTAACTGGCCGAATAACTCTCGAGCCACTTTGCATTTTCTAAAAGGGAATATTAATTGTTCGTTCCTGTCACTTTTCAAGCCCAGCGCCGCTTCCTAACTAAGAACTCCGGCTAACATTGTGCGCGGCGAAATAAATCACTGGTTATTGTTCTTAAAGCTCGCAGCACGCGGTAAATCGATTCTTCATGATATACGTGACTTACAATACTTCTGCCGACGACAACTGGTCGCCGGACTTGAGTTGTTCTTGTTGCTCGAATGCGACCTGACTGAGCGCGTCTTTATCGTTCGCAAGTTTGTATCGTGCGGTACACTAGCGCGACACATGCATGTTCAACTGGGCGGCATGTCGACCTTATTTCGTAGGTGGCTGACATTCACTTTGGAAGAATATGTTCGCAGGTGGAATGGTTCTTTAATAATACGACCCTGGAATACTCATCCCGAATAGTGAGTCACAATGTCGGGAATGATCATAGCTTGGTAATACGAAACGTGCAAGCTAGTGACTATGGGTTCTACCTCTGCCGAGCTCTTAATTCCCTTGGGATAACCGAGGCAGCTGTCGAGCTGTCGGGCGTCGCGAATCCCGCTGTCTTTAAGAAAACCAGCTCGCAGAATCTCTCCACCAACTCGTACCATTTCGTCTGGGAGGTCTACAGCTATAGCCCGATCGTGCAGTACGAGTTGAGATTCCGCAAGTACCGCAAGTACAGGGTGAGCCTGTCAGAGCCTCTTCTAATATGTTAATTGAATTCTCAGCGAGCGAGAGCGCTACGACAAGCACCACCCTCTTGAGAGGGCGGCGCGGCTCAGCGCGGCGCGCTCTCGTTGCTGCTACACTAATTCCAATTAATTTATCGTCGAGTATTCAATCGTAGCGAGGTAAGCGCTTTCATTCAATCCGGGGCAGTGGCCATTGCGAGCGACACAACGCGCCACCAAGCGTTTGGATCGTAATCGTAAAATGGATATTAGGCATGGCGCTTTTTATTGCCTCGTTGCACGCGAACGAAATCGCCCTAGGTCGGGAAAAGTATGCTCGGTCGGGCCCCGCCAAGGCATATACATATAACCCATATTTTTCTGAACGATTTCCTTCTTCCCCCCCACGCGCCTTTTAGATATGTGTCTACGGACCGTGGTACACTTTGTACATACCGAGTGGCAGCGATGATAATAGCCTCATACATACGTGCTCGTTCAATTTGACGGGCTTGAAAGAAGCCACCAACTACGAGGCCCTCGTCCTCTCCAAGAATCGTTACGGCTGGAGCAGACCCTCCGAAATAATACGCTTCGCTACCGAAGGTGCTTGTAAGTAATAAAGATAAATGACCCTACCTCCCGCAATGCCGTTTCAACTCTATCGTTTATTTCCTTATTCTCGCGGTCACCGGGCAGAGCAAAAAATATGTATTTATCACCGCCAGGATATAGCTATATTGGATTCACTTTAACGACCCTGTGCTTTTCCAGCCACCGAGGACGAGGACTACCTGGCTAATGCGATGGAAGACGGCAAAACCATTCCAGGTAAGATTGATCGCGTCTGATGGCCAATGGCTGTCCAGAAATAAAAATACTTGGATAATTTTGTCTGCCCTTTTAGGCGTTCAACTCGCGGCGGTCGCAGAACTACCCTCGGACACAGATTACGGACGATACAGTGGATCATCCTCGAATCAAGTGACATTCGCATTGACGATTTTACCCCTGCTATTCAGTTTTCTTATAAGTCTATGAACCACCAGGTGTACGTAATCCACAAAGTGCCAAAACCAAAAGAAATCTCGCGTGTTATTCAGGGGAAAATAACTCGTGTCCTATATTAGGGTTTAGTTACTGATTATTTTCAAGTATTTCACGCGGGAAAAGGGATATTTTTACTATACGGCGATCGGACCAAGCGAATCACGGAAAGATACTTGTAAATACATTTAACGAAGATTGTGTACTCTTATTCTGATGAACATTCGATTGCCCCTTCTCGGTTATAATACAATTATATATTAAAAATGAATATAAATAGTAGTGAGAGAATGAATGCATATTGGTAAGCGTAGTTGTTTCAATGTAGCGCGGCGGCGCTCGAGCTTTGTCTGCTATTATCTACAACTCATATCGTAGTCGGACTCGTTGCAGTGACCTGCACACCCCATCTTCGATAAATATACGTCCAGTGATTGGTAACATTACGTTACAAAAAAAATTACATTTCTCCGGTCATACTAAATATAAAAGTCACTTTTCAAATGTCTGATGTATAAATCAATGCCTCACTCTACAATTCTGATTCAAGGCGAAAGGTTTGACTATTCAAATTGATTCACCGCAACGACGCCATTTTCTCATCAGTATTGCCTGCCGCAAAACCACATTTTTCAATCAAATAGTTTGACAGTTGGTGGAGCGTGGAATGCTTCTCTCATATACGTGATGGAAAAAACCTGGATTTATGTGAAGGTGACTGGTATTTGGAAATATTGTACGAAAAAGGGATATCAACTAGAATGTCCGAGTTTGCAACAAGAAAAATCCATTATCGTGATAGAATTATTGCTAATAAATACATAAATACTACATTATTATCCATGACTATCAATAAACCCACCTACCTCTTCCCAAGAACTGCAGAGTAAAGATGTGCCACAATTCTATTCTAAATATATCTGAATAACTATTTGGATCTAATTTCGAATCAGGCATTGAAATACTAGTATTTATCGAAGCGAAATTTATTATATGTAAAAAATAATCGGTAACCGATCATGTATGACATAATCTCGAAACTCTTCGTGTAAGACCGATCAAATGATGAGCAAGAAAGATCGTCTTAACTTTAGGAAGATGCAGGTCTCACTGATGGGATCTCACGAGGAGTCATTACGAAATGAATTTAATTTAAACATTATACAGCCTGTGACAAAAATGTAATGCTTCCGTTCTTACTGCTTGACTGGTTGTAAACTGTATTCTTTTACAAGTATTATCTTATAATTATAATAATAGTATAATATTAATATTATATCAGACAGATTCACACAACGTCCGTGGTATGAAAAGTGTTTTTTTTCGCTTATATTTTTGCATCATTTCCATACTTTTCGGCTAATGCTTACGCTCCCCAGTGACGAATATGTGTGGCGCAAATACTTGACAATCGGTTTCGTTTAAAAGTGAAAAATATGTAAAAACGTGCACCGACGATACGACGACGGTGGCAGAGCATTGTTTCGGGGAAGGGAGTTTGCGTATTACTTTTCACTTGTTTTTTCTTCGCGTTAATAAGAATTTTAGATTCGCTGGAATACTCCTAATTCCTGTCGGTGGATCGGAGCTTCTCTTCCACAGCTTCCTCGGAAGCCTCCGAAAGGTCTGTTGCCTGTATGTACTTTTGCACACCGACTAGCGACTTTTTCAGAGCGTCGAAAGAACTAGAGTACAACATCTTCTTCTTGACCTTCGCCGTATCGGGACACCACGACATCAAGAACAACTTCTGTTTCTTGGAAGCCTAGAAGGAAGACCACATAAATTAGTCTCGCTTCAGAAATACAGACAAAAGTAATGCTTTCGTAAATGAGTCGCCCTTAGTAGAATTCGACCTGCTTTAAAAAAAACTTGTTGATTTACCTCGGAAGTACCCTGGCACTGATGGGTATATTCAAAATCGTAAAGGCCGTAGCGACATTCTCCACTACCACCTTTTTGCAAATCTTCAAGGAAGTTGTCATACATCGCATCACGGGGACCGATTACTTCGACATCGATCTGCTTTTCATCCTTAATGTAAAAAATCACATATCGATGCTTTTTGTCTTTCTTGATCTCCTCGTATGTCGTCTTACAGACGTCAGCCACTGTTACTCCGGATGCCTATGAAATGAAAGGAGCGAATGTATTAACGAAATTCTGTATAGAACAACATTAGGAGCATCGACGACCCATTGACTTAAGATTCATTTCCCTATACCAGTAAAGGTGAAAGTTAGTGGAAGGACTCGCATGACGAACAGTACACAGGCGGTAATAAGTAATAACTAACAGAACTTCCTGGAGAGACAGAATCAGTAGGAAGTTTCAAATAACGTTTGCGCGTTAGAACCTCCGAGACAAATCAAGCGTAATAGTGAGTCAGTCCATTGCATAACGCCGTGATGAAAGATTTGTTTATGTGTACTAATCGCACCTGTTGGAACTGATACCGGAGACGGGGGCCTTAAAATACGTTACAAGATTTCAGAAATCTATCTTGCAATGCGGTTTAATAGCTGCGACTTCTTGGTTTCCATCGAACACGGAAACACTTACGATTGCTGAAAACCGAAGTCACTGCAACTTGAAATATCACGGGCGAGCCTCCGCCGAACCAGAGGCTGTTTTCCTGTGACGTTTGGTCCAGGTGCAAAAATAAAATGAAGAATTCCTACCCAAGTAAACTAGGTCGCAAGCTCTTCAGTGACTCGTACGCAAAGGGAATAATGCATGTATGCAAAAGCGTGCTCGGGAAACGACTCCACTTTGTACGAGTCTACGTAGAGAACAAGGGAGATTCTAAAACATTACGAGTTCAGAGGGATTGCACTGAGTGTCTGAATGAATAGTGGGTGCCTTGATAGAACGCGAGGAAAGATTGCTCGCGTTCGTTGACGTTGGAAGCGATGGCGCATCTATCGCAAGTATTTATCAGACTATTACCCGTCGTGGCTGCCTGTCCGTTTAAGCTTATTTCGCGGCAAACGACGGGGGAAGGTACCGAAATAAAGTCTTCCCACGCGCGAATCCGACGCTAAAAGAGATCCGATGTTCATTTCTAAAGTTATCCCGTGCTCGCGAGCACGTGTCGGCGCACGGTACGAAGGTCCACAACTAGTCGTCGCCGTCCCTTCCACCGCGTGGAAATTCGTGAGATACAACTATGACACGCTCGGAAAGAAGGAGCTAGGGTGGCACGGCGACGCAACAGACGCGCGACAATCGCCCGTTCAAAACTTTGAATTGGGATAGTTATTTTTGAACTACCTTCGAGCAGGATCGACGCTTTAGGATTTACGGCCGCCACTGCGAGCACAGGCAAAGAGAAAGAGGGATAGGCTCACACGCGTATCGACCAACGTGGACACAACACTCGACGCAAGGTGTAAGACGAAACATCAATCGAAAAACACGCGACAGCCTGAACTATTCACGTCTGCCGCATGCTTCTTCCATCAGGCCACGTTTTAATTATCCCCCTAATAAACTCGCAAGGTGCATCGAAGCCGTACATCACGCAATTCTGCATCGATGTATAATCATCCACGGCATCCGTACGATAACCCAAGTTCAGTCAATCGTCACGCGTCTCGCTTCTCAAAGCGGGGATGCGCCATTTTTCAAAACGCTTTGACTAAACACTGCTGGAATGCGATGACTCGTCCCTCGAGTGCCTTTTGAGGTAAAGAAAAAAGCTAAAACGCCTTTCCACCATTCGACATGCGTCCCGTTTTAACGAGCACGCCTACCAAGTGTACAGTTGGCTGCACAAAAAAGCGATAACAAAATAGTCGCGCGACTCTCGGTGGAAATGTAAGCGCAATCGGGGCGTATTAAGTTGTCAGGGTGTCGATGGGAAAAAGCGTTGGAATTGTACAAGTGAGAAACTCAAAAGCAAAGAGACATCGGGGCATTCGGACGTAAGAAGGGCGAGGGTCGATCAGGATGCACGAGGGACTGGCGAAAAGTACGAGGTGGTTGGAGAACAGCCAGTGGACGGAGAATGCAATTCCTCGGTCGATATTCCGGCACGATGGGGGTTGCCGGTTAGGGCCAGACTTGGCTCCCTCTAGGGCGTTGTTGTAAACGCCTCTTCTATGCGTGGCACAAGGTCAAACGGAAGATGATTCACCCGGCGAGTAGCGACGCGACTCCGTCGCTTGACCGGTGAATAAGTCGGTCGTTTACACGTATAAAGACTACACCAGACTTGCTTGTTTCATTGGCCGTCAGGCAATAGCTGGGCGCTCACTCGATCACTCGAGGATCGAATCCCAATTCCCAGTTAAAAGCATGATTCAACCGCCTCTTAATCAGCAACGCTCACTGCCAGTCGCTTGCTAATTGCCCGCACGATCTATCCATCCAGTGCCCGCCAATCCACCGAGCACCCAACATTTCATGGAAGCGGATATTCATTATATCGGAGTTATTTCCGTCGAGTGTTAGTGACCCATAGCGGATCGTAAAAAAGAGAGAATGAAGAATTCGTAAGACTGCATTGTCCAAGACAATTTGCCCAATCGCCGCATTCGCGAAGGCGTCAGTGAACTTTGAGAGTCACTGGCCTGCAAGAAACGACCTCCTTACGGGCTCATTGAATTTTTCCCTCTCTACCAGAACTCCTCTTGTAGTTCACTGTCAACTTCGAGTTGGCAGAGGAGGGAATGGGGGAGGTGGCGTGCGCAAGGAAACCCGGCTCTTCATTATCAAGGATACAGCGTCTACTAATATCTAGATCTAGCCCGAGTGCTCCAAAACTATCCCGTGAACATTACTCACTGCATCATGATTTCATCCATCCCCACCCCCCGTCTGCTTTGGCTCACACTCTTTTGGATATTGAAAGCAATCGCAATCGAGAAAGCGAATGATCCCAATCGGTGAGATATCCACATATGATCCAACCACGCGTAAACGTTAAAAATATTAACGGTTACTTTGATCAAAGATAGCAGCTTATCTCGATGTGAGTGCACTGGCAAATAGCAGTGATAAAGGAGAATGATAGGAGGAAGGAAGTATCCCTCGATAAATTCTGTGATCAAACTCAAGTGATCTACTTCGCCTTTAATATTATATTAGCAGACCACGTGAAGGAAATGTCTAGGAATCTCAGTAGAAGCGAAACCGCAGGGAACTCGTTTCGAGTGATGTAGCGAGAACCGTAGCACGATTTAGTGCAGACTTCGATCTGCTGCGAGTCAAGCTCGCTATAGACTTTTGGCAATAACGACGCAAACTCGGGGAATGATCGGGCCGATGACGAAATTACGGAATGATAATAGCGCTGAGGTGCACTTTAGCGTGGTCGATGAATCCGACATCGAGAATTGGACATTTGCGGGAGAGATTGCGACTAGGTACGACCGGCTCGCTCGGCACTATTGAAATCATGCGAGAATCAATTCTGCAGGATTTAGTAGGGTTCACGGTAAATTCACAGGGCCTAGGACGACAAGCCAGCAAAACTAGTGCCCGGCAAGGACACGGGATGCTGCAGGATAGCAGGGAAGACTGCGACATGCTGAGTCGGCGAGTACAGTCGAAGTACGTGCTAACTGCAGCCGAGAGAGGAGAGGATTTCTGCGCGATCCTAACGACCGACCGTCTATCGCGACAGGCGAAGGAGAATGACCGGACGTTGCCATGCGGCGATATCGCAGCCCAGGCAGCGGGAAGAATTTCTACTTGCACTCCGTGACATGATTTTCGCCCGTCGCGAATCTACAGGCTGGGTGCGATATCGCGAAACTGGAAATGAATCATCCATTTCCTGGAAGCGAAGCGGCTGTGATTCGTTCATTAAACCGATGCACACCTAAGGGCAGGATCGCACCTCAATGTAGGGTCGCGTAACGATCGAAACGATTGGAAAGGCAAAGGGAATCGCGTTAGGTTGCGGAGGGACTGTTCTTCAAGGATAGGATTTCCAAATTGGCGTGGCCAGAAGGAAAGAAAGCAATCGGTCTGCACGGCGTATTGCCGGGACAGAAATGGCGACCGGCGCGTCTGCTTTGGCCATAACCACAAAGTAACTCGTCTACCGGTTCCTCGATCAGGGATCGCCGACGCTCTTTTGGGTGCGGGTGCATGCACGCTGTGATATTTACCATTTCGTGATGCCGTAGCCGGTGGGAAGAGTCACGTAAACAAGCACTTTAACCTACACTTTCGCGAGAGCCTCGGTTCTGTTGGAACTGGATAGGCGGATAGGCGCAGTGTCCAGTCGCGGGGGTCGCGGCTCACAGCAGCTCACGAGCGAACGGGAAGGGAGGCTCCTCTCAGCCTGCTGCTTCGCCGAATCCTGTATCCCTACGCCTGCGCGCGCGCACTCGATTCAGCCCCGAGATATCCTCATTAGCTCCTGTTGCCGTTCGACAAATTCGCGCACCTTTGCACTCGAGCCTTTCGCCCAGAAAAGAAACTCGAGCGAGCTGCCTGTCCGAGCGATCGCGCCAGTTTCGCTATGAAACGGCATATCATGGCCCTGGCTTTCAGTTCGAATTTTGCAAGCAACTCAAGTCTGCCGCCGTTTGCGCAAGCGTTCTACGGCATGGCTGGGCCGGTGGTTTACATAGAGCCCACTTTCAGCTGGAGTACGCTTTTTCTCGGGACTGCATCCAGAAAAGAATTAATTGATGAATCATGCGATCGGTTAGGCTGATCGCCGGGCCGATTGCTGTGCCAATGACATAGAATTTACAGAAATTCAACATCCTGCCGACGTACCGGCTTCGCCAACCAATCGGCATAGGGGACGTGGGGAAATTACCTTATATGGGCAGCGGCATGCAAGCCACCGCTGGCCGTGCGCCGTCCTGTGCGCATGCCGTACACCTTGCCCGCGCAACGCGCGCTTCACGCTCTTTCGAATTTCCGCAAATATCGACAGCGTAGCCCGCATTTTACGGCCTCTCCTATTATCTAACTGATCTTCGCCAAGATAAGGTGGCTGATAAAACTTATAAGAACTATGCTTGTACCAGTCCCTCATCGCTTATCCTGTATCACACAGGCCGATGTCAAAATACGAAAACACCGATGTTGTGGCGTAACTTTATTTCCCATATACGGAAAATATATCTTACATTGGATGAATGTACAAAAAAGAGCCACTTATTTAGTGACCATGCGAATGAAATAGGTCGCAACAAAAATAAGTATAAATTGTGCTTAATCATTACGAGCGACATCTAATGCCAATACTAAACCAGTCCAGTTACATGCAGTCTTAATATTTGCAGAAGAAAGCAAATTCGTATTACAACATATCTTGCAACGCAGTGAAATAAGTGAATAGATACGGAATGGAAATATACACGGTTTGGTATTTAAATACCAGTATGTGAGCGCCATGTGTACTCCAGATTTATCGTACGTAAATATACTTAATACATGAATATAATTAGTCTTACCCTTAAAGATCTCATACATTTGTCTAGCGCTTTCCGGATCGTATATATAGATAATGTTTGAGGTAGCGGAGCATTAAGGAAACACGATTAACGCAGGATAATTTAAAAAAACGTACAAGGTTTCAGTTTATTTTACAGATTGCTTAATTCACGAATACTGAGTATTATAAATACTACACATGTCGGTGCCACCTTAGCCACTGATGCGGTCGGACCCGTATGCGTTTCAAAGTCTAAATTGCATTAATAGGGTGGATAATAATAAACAATTTTCGTGAGACATTACCATCTTGACTGCATTTATCAGAGCAGTATGATTAGCGGCGATAATCAAAATATATCTACGGATGAGTCTACAATTTGTCAACAATATACCCTTACATATATTTACAATTTGGCAAAGTTCTAGGGAACGTCATTTTATGTGTTATATCGCATGCGATGGTGTGTTAGCAATAAATGTGTACGAGTTGAATGCCAGTGATTCAATAACAATTTGAAGTTCATGATATTTCAGTACGATGATACGTAATTTTGAATGGATAAAGAAAGTGGTGTCTTAGGATGATGGTAATGGTACTGCAACAAACAAATTTTATAGCAGAATAGCTAAATATTCATTCGTTTTAATACATGGAAGATAATCGTAATACGTATGTATCTAGGCGTAAAAAAACTAGACATCAAAAAATAGGTCCTCGCCATCATTCTTTCTAGTCAATGGGATACGTAAGACTTCTAATTACTTAAATAATATTTTGAATTATTCAGCGTATGTACAAATTATTTTCTCGAAGGAGATAACTTGAAGTTGATTAAAGAAACGATAACGGCAGTATTTGAGATTTACTTCACTAATGTTTCTGGGTTACAAACGTTAAAACATATGAGCGGTGAAAAGTATTCTCTATATTTTTACTAGCTTCCCTCACGACCGCTCTCATGATTGCCGTTACTATGATTTATACCGGCCGATTGAACTCAAAAGTATTATGTAGCAAATAACGGTCACGATTGATAGCATTACAAATGATACTACTGACTCAAAATAAAAATATTATCAAACAGTTAGATACTCTCTTAATATGTTTGCAAGGTATCAAGATATAAGCATTTTACGAAGAAATCTTTGTCAGTGAATTATAATAAAGGAAAAACTGAAATTTGAAGGCAATTATAAAGTTCTTGGAAGATTCCCATTGTAATACTTTTGCCCAGTCCATGTTAAGTACATCTTATCTATGGATTTCAGAAAAAGTATTTCACAAAACGTTAAACCTACATTCCTTTTGAATGCAATCGTAATCTTTAATCGGACTGTATGGTAGAAACTACCATATCTCTATTAAAGGAAGGAGTCATGATCAGTGAACAAGAAAGTAACGCGAGAACTATAAATAATTTAGTTTCTCGGTCAACTGTTACAAGAGTGCATGTTCTTGTCTTTACAATTAACCAGATCGTTTCAGAGCTAAGCTGATCATGCGAATCACTACTTAAGGATGTTCGCAACTTAGCCTTATAGTATTTCCTGGAATTTGGAAATTAATGTAATAACGTTAGATAAGTCCACGTTTCTTCTTGTAATCCTCTAGGTTCAAAGAACGACGTGGTCCTGTATCTTTAATATTGCTAATGGGTTTCGGCAAAACGCTAACAGGATTGTCTGCAAAATAAAATCAGTCAACAAATTATATAGCTATAGAATTTTGGAATAGTCTTAAAAATGAACACACTTACTTGGAATTGGAACTTCCAAGTCTATTGTAATATCAAAGTCATGGGCATTAAATAAATCCTCTGTACTTTGCTTTTTCTTAGTTTCTTGTCCATTTTCTTTCTCGCTACAGCCAGAAATTGCTTCAGCGCTTTGTGGCAAACTCACTTTCTCAGTTATCGCAGCAGTCGACTGTACTTCATCATCTTCGGGCTTATAAACCATTCTCGGTTTTGTACTACGCCGTGTGAATGGATCATCTACCTTTTTACCTTTATTTGCTTTGATTTCTTCCTGTAGTAGAAAAAATTATGAATAACTGGATACGAAAAATGTAATAACTATATATACGTAGAGCAAGAAATATCAATTCACCATTATTGCTTTTTCGGCTTCCTCAACGTTTTTCTTTCTGTTGCGGTCATTAATATATGATATACTAGAGATTGTTGCCGTCCGCATTTTATCTAGTTCAGATGCACGTTCTTCAAGTTCACTAAGCTCTTGATTTAATCTAGTTGCGGTTTCGTCATCACCCCTACAATTCGCTGCATCTCTTTCCCGCATCAGCTGCGCTTTTTTCATTGCATAATTATATGGATTCTGCTTGAACCGCTCTTTCTCACGAACAATCTTTTCTATATCTTCTTCTTTAAACTCGTATACCAACGCCTCTTTAATGTCTTTTAGTTTCTGGTCCAGTTCCTCAAATGTCGGCATTGAGATCCCTTGAAGTGCACAAGTTTCTTTCCATTTGAAAAACTCTGACTCTGTGAATTCTTGATTTGACACGAACTCTAATCGAAAAACCCGCTCCTGAGCTCCGTGACGCAATTTTAAACCCTTGTTCGTCCTTGTTCCACCAAGTTGGTATATTTTTCCTGTTTCGCATACTCCGCTAATTTCTGCTACCCTGTAGACTGGCTTCCCATTATTGTTTCCAATGCCAATCCTTACGAAGCAGCCTTGTACTACTCGATCGAAAAACGGTAAGTGCACGAATCGCTCCATCTTGTGACGTGATAATCGAATTTTGTTTAAGTCTTCTTTAGTGCTCACATATATCGGTTTCTTCGGCTTAGCCTTATTACTAGTGATGGACCTATAACATTTACAGTTATCACCGGGATCCGCGATTCGAGCCTAAGAACAATAAAAAAAATCGTGACTTACTTTTTATCATTATCTGAATCCGAATCTCGACTATCGCTAGATGACGATCGACGATGTGGAGCTGGTTTGGAAGTTTCTTCATCTTCACCACTATCTGATGAGCCACTATCATCGGAATAAATATCTGATGCCTTAAGTTTAGTTTTGTTTGCACCTCCTTTATGATCGTCTTCCAATTCTTCTTCTTCAATGTCTTTTGTTTGCTGCTGCTGCTGTTCTATTCTCTGCTTCTCTTTCTCCTCTAAAAATAAAATATTACTTGTGTGAATTGAAAGATACAGCCAGTCCAATGAAATATATACCCTAAACAAACATGTATTACCTCTTTCCTTCTTTTCTTCCCGCCTTGCTTTTAGAAGAGACATAGCATGGAATTTTTTGTCCTGCTTTTCCTCTATAGTTTTCTTACGATCTTTACTCCTTTCCTTTGGATCAGGAGCTCTATCAACTTTCCTTTCCTCTGCATTCCTTTCTTTTTTCTTTGATTCCTTCTGTTTCTTTAATTCCTGCTTCTTTGCCATCCTCAATTTCTTCTCAATTTCAAACCTTGTTTTCATAATTTCTCGTTGTTCAATACGCTTGAAGATTTCTTGTTCCCTTTCCTTCTCCGTCATTTGAGCAAGTCTTGCTTGATCCTCAGCATCTCCCATTAGTTTGTCATCATAGCCATCGTTAAATTCCTCTTGACTAGAGTCGGATACACTAGCATCAGAATCTGATACTTCTCCTACAATGGCAAAGTTCTTGGCTATAATATAGTTTTCTAAAATAGATCCGGTATAATATAAAAATCTTACATGAAGTACATACCTTCTTCTGGTTCTGACACATTTGCTGCTTCTTTTTCACTTGCACTGTCCTCTGAACTAGATTTTGTCACCTTCCTTTTATTTCTTTTGGTGGGAACTTTCTTCTTTTTAGCCTTTGTAGCTTTTGCACCCCAATCGTCTTCAGAGTCCGATGTTTCCGAATCATTCTTTGAATCTTTTTTACTAGACCCATTGTCTTCATTGGACAGAGAATCATCTTGACTCTTCCCTTTCTTTTTCTTTGCAAGCGATAAGAGGTCCTGTTTTGTTTTGCACGGATGTTCCACATAAGATTAAATTTGAAGTTTGAAATAGTGTGGATCGTAAGAGATCATATAAACAGAACAAATGCATGTAGAATAAAAATGTCCGTTTGTAAACAAGTTGTATACTCCAAAATAACATGCTTTGGTATTTGATAAGGCAGCAGGTTATATAAAGTAGTTCATATTCAAACTTTATATTTAAAAGGTTGTTCTTATATATATGTGCGAGAGCTTATTCAAGCCCGAGTGAATTGGCAGAGATACTCTTACAAAGTTTTGCATCACACCAGGCATAAGACAACATAGAAAACAATAAACGAATGCAAAGAATTTTTTACATAAGGTTATAGCATTTACATTGTCCAGATCCGATCCGCTTTCCGATGCACTGCCACTACTGTCAGAATCTATGAGCGCTTGATTCTTTCTCTTTGGCATCGTCGCGGGTATTCAGTCTCGGAGATCGTGGAAAACGCACGCCCTCCAAAGAAAGAAAAATCTAATGTCATGCAAGATACAATAAACTAGGAAGACCGCGTAGAACCGAATGCGACGTTAAACATCACGTTGATGCTCTGTTCCGGCGCGGCACACGGCACGCTATTTGCTTTGCTCCTAGATCACTATAGATCACTAACCCCTATAGATAGGGCGAAGAGATTTCGTTTCCTAGACTGCGTCTTAGAGTATCGCTCCTTTTACTCTTCAATCTATGCAGATGCTTCCCAAATACGAATTTCAATAACCATTCTCAATTATATGGAATAATTACGAAGTTCTTCGTGCCCGATTTCAGGAATTCCGACTTTGGCGGGCGTAATGGCACCGGTTTAGTAACATTTACTGTCGTGCATTGGCAATTATGGATGTTGACACTTTTATACATCGCACACATATTTCCGTCAATGGCGTACCGTAGACGCACCTGTGTTGATGTGTCAGACAAAATTCGTACTGTATTAGATTTCCGCGTGACGTTGCCGTCAAGCAACGACATGTAATAATAGGCTTGCTATCGTCGAATTAATTACGATAGGTACTAGTGCCGTGGGGGACGTGATCGTTCTATTTGCGGATGTTTAAAATTGGAATGTCTAATGGCTGTGAACATGGATGTGGAGAACACCACGAAGGAGATTGACACTCGACTTTCGACGAGTGATTCCGCCGCGGTGTTCGATGACGGCATTGAGAAGGCAAAGAAAAGTCACAGAAACCCAGAAGACTCGTTGTCATCCTTCCAAAAATTGGCCATTGACAGAAACAAGTATGAGGAGGATATAGCAGACCAGACATTTACCGATTCCGAATCTCGAGAAACGGTGGATGGTGTGTCAAAGAATGAGCACTCTGTAGAAACTCCCAAAGACTCGTCTCTTCAACAGAATTTCCCCGAAGCAAAGGATACAACCATTAACAATACTGAGACGGAATCAACAGCGAATGTTAAAGAAACTTCCGCGAACGGTCACGTACCTCAAGCACCACTAGCTTTTACAATTGACTTCGGTAATAATAAAGAAGTCGATACTGTGAAATATCAAAATTTATTCGAGAGATACAACGCTAGGCACAAAAGAAATCTTTCCGCGTCCAAGGTACTCCAAGTGTAAAATACTTCTCTTTGCTCTACAAGTTTTCTACAAGTGTATATGTTCAGTTAAGAAAGCTTACAAGAACATGTTCTGCCACCCTTCCAGGTAGATGGAAATTCTAGGAAACCAAGCAGTCTCTTGACCTCGGGTCAGGTTCAGCAACAAAAAGTATCCAGTACTCACTCTGAGGGCTATTTTAGTAGTGAAGATGATACAAAGAAAAAATCAGACCAATTACCTGAGAAATTAAAGCAACTAGGTAAGACCTGTTTCCATTTGCCTAATTTGTGTGTATTGGAAGGCCATAGCTGTGACATATGACTCATGGTGAAGTCATCTTCACTTTCCTACTTAGTATTCTTCTCAAGTACTTCTCCAGTGCCATGTACTTATATGATGGTAACACATTAGTGATGCTGTTGTCAACTCATAAGAACCATTGCCATTACTGAAATGAATTTGTGTAATTCATTTGGGTCATCTGATTTTTAGGTCCTAAATCTATTTTGAAAACCAAGCATCCTGCAAAAACCAACCCAGATGCTGCTAAGAAACAAGATTTAATGACAAAGTCTTGTGACAGCCAGTCTAAGCCCAATAAATTATCAAGAAAGAATCTTTCTTTAGAACTTGGACTTACAAAAAGTTCAAACACATATTGGGAAGCCCAAAAATCTGCCACTATTAATGACTTAAGCCGTGTTCAGACCAGTAATTATGATGATGAGACAGAAAAATTGTATACTAAAAATATAGATCCAATTGATGTAGAAAATGTGTGGCAGAATGAGGAAGAATCCAAGTATTTAGCAGAAAATATCTCTGAAAAAGTATCCAACCTTAACTATGCCAAAAATAAAAGTTTAAGTTCAAGGGAGCACAATCTCTCTAGTGTAAGCTACTCAGTAGAGGTAGGTGAAGGAGAAATGGATGAGACAAACATAGAGGTGTTTAATGTCAGCACTAGTGATGCTGGGTCTGATGGTGCTGTAAGTGAAGCAGGAACATACACGATTCATAAAGACTACACTGATGAAGAGAAGGCTAGAATGGATATTGACAAGATATTCTGTGTGGGAGGTCTACAGGAAGATGAATGTCATGAATCATATGTTCAGAGCTTCAAAATGAGTGTCTCAAGGGATAACAACACATGGATATCAGAGTGGGCCACACAAGTTGCAGAACATAATTCTTTACCTCCAATTATTGGTGGTGTCACCAGCCGAACTCCTCCATTAAGTCCAACAAAAATACCATCACCAATTGACTCTAGATCGCGCCGATTAGCGCGAAGTCGAAATGAACAAGGCGATAGTAATCTCGATGCTGACTCTTATTTAAGAATAAAAGAGAGATTTGCCACAGCAACACATCAACATGCACTCATCGATTCAGGTGGAGAATCTGATGATGATACTAGCAATAGTTATAACACACCACCCCATAGTTCCCAACGTACACCGGTGCATAGTGCTTTAACAAGAAGAGGAAGCCTGTCTGAATCTCTATTTAGACGAATCAATACCAATGAGACTAGGAGGAGTCTTCGTAAATATCTTAGCTCAAATAAATCAAAGACTGAAGATGTAGCTGGGGAAATAATAACTAGTCCGTCCCGTGATTTTGCTGCTCTGGGAAGGAGAAGCAGTTCTCTGGACAGGTAATACTAAATACAACAAATTGATCTTCAAATAAACTATAATTCCATGATATGACTTTTCTGGATTTAATGCAGAAGGGAATACACATCTGATACACCGGAGTCAAGTACGTCCAGAAGAAGTAGTACGAAATATCAAGGCGATGAATCTCCATATATTAACAGTCCTGTTTTAAGTCGTGTACGGCCATCTACACCGAAATTAACAAATAGCCCGATTATTACCCGGAAAACCGTCGCTAAAATTGTAAACTCCACTGTATTAGAGAAAGCCAAACATTTAACAAAATCAGCTTCACAGGCCAAGAATATTGGATACTTTACTTGTACAGAAAACAGGTGTGTACTTGTATAAATGTAAAGAACAGATCGATAATTATATAGTAAAATTTGTTTCAGTCCATACATGTTGAGGAAATCTAGTAGTACAACAAGCTACCATGAGTGTAGTACTGGATTCAATACTAGAGAAGTGACTGGGAAGGCTACTGGTGTTCTACGAAACAGTCCAAACCTTTCACGCAACTTGAATATTCAAAGATCATGTAGTAATACAAATATCAAAAATGCTAAATCACAAAACGTATTATCACGGCGTAGTAGTCTTAATAGTAGCGATATCGATCGATCACCTTCGGAAACAAGACGCGCTGTTGCTTCGGACAGCAGCAGCGAAACGGGTGAACAGCAAACCAAATCGGCATTAGGTTCCATATCTTCCGGAATCAAGTTCAACCGAGCCTTCAGCATACGAAGAGCAAGGTACGAATACACGGTGAAAACATAGATTCATAATGCCGAAGTTTATGATTTAACGTTACAATTTCACATAGATTGAACTGTGAATCTGACACAACTCCAAATACAACACCCGAGGAAAGACGCAGGAGAGCGCAAACTGAGGCGAAAACAGCGATATCGAACAAGCAGCAGAGTCACCGTAGCCGCGCGAGCAGTGTAGGTGTATATAACAAAGAGTCTATAAAAAAACCAGAGCAGGCAAAAGCAAGGACATCATTGATATCACGAACGGATACTAATAGACTTAGTGGAAGGGCAACAAAAACACCACAAGTAATTACAAAAGTATTAATTTCTTTTATATGACAATATCTTCATCCACCACCACGCACATTGATTATTAATTTTTACAGGCAACTCCTACCACCCAACGACCAATTCAGAAACTAACGAAGGAGAATAAAAAATCAACACGTAGTAATTCGACGTTAACATCGAAAGAGGTAGAGTTCCAAAACTGGAAGAGACGGAAGAGTTATGATCCAATGAAAGCAGCTGCACAAGGCAAAAAGAAACTCGTCGACAGTACGAAGAAGCATCACAGTACAGAAGACAGTTCGGGAAAGTATGTTTATCAATCGCAATATAAACGAAGTAAAAAAAAAAGTTCCTGTTATACCATTTCTTTATTCTTCATAGTCACGATAGTTCGGTATTACGATCGGCAAGCTTTCATGGTACTGGTGGTACACTGTCATTGGCAAATGATTGGTCGGACAACGAACTAAATTATCCTTATGAAGATAATCAAGTACCGCCACCATGCAGTCCCCAACTGGTACGATTCTGTGCAGTAAATCTCAAACAGTATTTTCTGTCTTAAAGCTGTTAGTGTATAAACTTAATATTTGTTATATTTAGGGTGATGATAGTGATTTTGAAACTTCGTATCACTTACAAGCTACGCAAAATGTTGTATCTGCCATGTCGGCTCGATTGACACTGCGGGGTTCTCCATTAGTTGATTCGGACAATGAAAGTGATGATGATACTAGTCACAGTCTACACCATGACAGCCAAAGTGTAACAAACCAACCTAGTGACACGGAAAGTAGTGACGAACGGCAACCTCCACCACAGTCCGTTACCTCGACAACTAAATATAATCGGGCATTTAGGTAAATAGAATCCTTTAACAAATTTAAGTGATTTAATTTTGATATTAGAAAAGTATATCAAATGCAACACAACTTCCAGTTTACGAAGGGCGAGATTAGATACTCAACCAACGAAACCAGTAGCGTCCAGCGCGAATAGAAATAAGTCTGCTACGCGCGATGTGCGTAGTAAACCCGAATCTGCAAGCATTAGCAGAACCGATTGTGGACGCTTCAGTATGCGGATTCCTAAATCTTCTAATACTGTAAGTGCCTTCATCCTCCAAATCCGTATACAATTACAAATTAAATAAACGATATTACCTTTAATATATACTTTTGTGGCACAGGGATCTAAAGCTAAACCAAAGGAAACAAGAAAACCTGCAGTCCCGAATGCGAAGGAAGTCGAAATGCAGAACTGGAAGCGTCGTAAAAGCTACGACCCTATGAAGGCTGCAATGGAGGGGAGGAAGAAGGCTAGCTTGGCCAGGAAAAATACTAATCCCAACCTTTCCCCCAGGTAAGTGAATTTATACTAATACTTGCATACCGACAGCAATACCAAATTGTTCTTATATTTTCAATATGTAAAGTACTAATTCCACTGTGTTGTTAGGACCGATAGCGATCGATAATCTAATGATAGGGAACATCGATACAATCAAGTGGTACGGAAATTTGTTTGAGTATTTTGCTGTAGGTTTTTCGAGAGGTACAGCTATGGAAATACAGCTTTGAGTCTGTGTGTTATTTCATGACGTTCGAGAAGGATGATGTTGCAATGATGACGCTTTATAGTTTGATTTGATGTTTTATGTGTTCGTTCTCTAGTGTGTTGATACGTGAATACTATGGATAATATAGAGTTGAAATTCTTCACAATAAATTTTCGTAACACATCGTTGGTACTATCCATAATATTCATTCATTTCACTCGCAGCATAAAATCAGCTTTAACTCATTAATTCTTTTCTTTCAAACTAATGTTTTCACTGATTTATGAACGAAATTCACAAGATTAATTAGAAACTATATCTCACTATGTGCAATATTTCCACGATGATGTGATGTGCACAGGTTTTACTCTTGTAGTGGCTTATTAATGCGAAACACAGCTAGATTTACTTTTGGCCTTGTTTATCTAATTGTCATTTATTTGCACGTTTTAAGAAGGAACCAATCTGACCAATATAGACCAAGGATTAATGATTGGTTCGACTTCTATCGCTAAGCCAGAAGATTATATGTCCATATTTCAGCATTATAGAATGCATTGGTTCTTTCTTATGTACTTACGATTTAGGCACTGCAAAATCATTTCGATTTCTAGCCATGTTGCAAGATCGCAAAGCTTCCACGGATCCGTAGGATTCTCCGGTAATTGGAGCGACGACGAGTTGGTTGCGTCTGCAGATGAAGCTTCAATTTACTATTAATTAAATTATATCTAAAAGAATAATTATAGTAGAAGGATTAACTGATTTCTACGGCAGTTCATGTATATAAAAAATGAAAGCTCACTTCGTACAGAATTTCCTACGAGTAGATCTACACACCGAATGTTAATTCCAAGGAAGATAAACATTGAAGAAATCTTTTCTATACTAACAATTTATAGTTTTCGGTATATGGACTGTTGCGATTTGATATAAATTTGCTCCTAAGTTTCGTTATAATCATTTTGGGGAATGCTACATATTTTATAGGCAAACTTTGAATGTCTAACATGTTACGATCGAAGACATTTCTTCTTGAAAGTGTTAATCAAAGCTAAAGTATATTAATTAGATGTATTCATTTTCAATCCTCGGCAATACGGAATAGCTGCAACTATGGAAAAGGTTTATCTATATATGATATTGTGTTTTCCTTCCAACCCAAATTGCTCTCTATACCGAACAATCTGCAAGTGCTATTCTCCTGACGATGCCCGCAGATAGACTAGCAGTTTTGGAAAGCTGCTTACCTATATCTATATTACCATGTATAGAATATTATTGCCTTGTGACAATTTAGCGACCAATTTCTCAAGCCATTAAAATACATATACACATATACACATACGCGAGCTCTCTCTTTCCGCTTCGGTATCACAATTCTAATGAGTAACGGAGCATTTTGATTAAAATCGGAATGTGCAATGGCTATAATGATTTCTCCATTCGATAGTTTAATGATTATTGTGATGATTCTATGCTTTAAGGACTAGGGTATACGAAGTATTACGTTTACAGCCCAGTTAATTGTAAGTTTTTCTTTACCCTGAAATATGTACATATTACCAAAACTCTCTAGCCAGTTATGAAGAAATATGTTTCGCGTACATGCTTGATAAGATTAATCGGAGTAATATATTCGTCTGTGTACTTTATAAATGATAGCAGGCTGGTCGATACGCGATTTATAAAATCTTCTAAGAAATTGATGAGTACTTGTTTAAAAATTTATATTTCTCTGTTTACTATGCTTGTTGCTCTATTGTAAATTTATCACACACATACACGTTCGCCAAAGACCACGAAATTTCAAGCGATTGGTTCTTTACTTGGTTGCGAGTTTAAACTACGATTTAAACTTGGTATGAAAAATATATCATAGTGAAGAACCCGTGCAGTGAACCTTCTCGCGTGTGAATACACGTACGGCCGAATTGCACAATCAGTTGCCTAACAAAATTGATCTATATTAAGAATTTCTTTTTCTCTAAGGCTTCGTAGGTAAGAATCTCTGTGGTCGAGACTGATAAATTGCGTTTCATTATTTCTAATTTTTTTTAATCAGATTGCGAAGGTGCTAGTTGTGTTGTTTGAAATATCTCCATTTATCTTGCGCTTATGTACGAGCACATTAAGGCTTCTTCCGTGCATACAGTTCTTTTAAAAACTGGTGCAGAGAGTGCGTTGAAACACTTGTTTTGTACTATACAGATTTCTAATGCACGTGTTACTGATGCCCACGATAATGGATGTGTATACTCTTTTAGCGCCTTCGTCTGGGGCCCATATTGGTTTTGCGCGATTATCGCTTCTATAAACCCGGGCTTCCATCGCAAATGTTATTGCAAGAGTTTAGTGTGTGGCGTATTATTTCCATGTATGACAAAAGTGAAAATTCCTCTGAACCTAGACGCTGTCATCAGTTAAGATGCTTTCGATGCTAAAAATATTCTTCTCCAAGACTAAGGTAATCTTTATGCGCGCGATAAGTTCGACATTGTTAACATTCGTATATACGGATTCTCGGCGTTATGCTATAATGAATATCCGATTATGTCAGTCCGCATGTCGCATTAAACATAACGAGATCGTCACTTTTGTCGTGATGTCATATCCTACGGACTTTGTTGAAGTAACCAACTTTATGTAATACCAAACTGGTAATACTACAAGGCCTATGTCTTGCGTTAAGAATTTTATGTTTAGATTTCCCCGATCCCCTTTCCGTATGATGTTTGTGTCTGTATGATAATGGATGTCTCTTTCGATAGTAAACGATACGAGAGTGCTCATAGACACATAGATAGGGGACAAGAAAATCACTATATATTTTTCTATACGCAATACCTAGCAACTCAGTGTAATATGTTCGAACCTAGCGTTAATAGTTTTATATTATCGTTTCTTAGGACCTATACTTCATTTTGATCAATTCGGCAAGTCTGCAAACGTTAAATTTCACAATTTGAAAAATGCGTTGACAAGCACTCCGAAGACATTTGGCAATGTACTATTTAGGCCAAGTCTACTGTTGTCAAACTGTATCACAAATCAATTTATACTTGCGTTAAACATGATGTTTAGTATCAATAAAACTTTCAAGTTTATTTTACAGAAATTAAACTATTTCGAAAGAACAGTCTACGTTCTTCATTACATAATCCCGACTTTGAAACGAGTCGCGAGAGCGACATTTCATCGTATTCATCTAAAGAAGAGAACCGGTAACATTTTGAGCGAAAGGGGATTCCCGCATGGCACGGTGGCGTGATCAAGTGATGGGAAAGAAAAGAGGAGCATCGTAACAGTGAAGGTGGTCCTGTCGCGCAACGGAAAGAAAAAGTTGGAGAAAGTAGATGGAATCTATCTACATTCTACGGGCTCAGCCTAGCTTGGCAGACGGGTATCTTTGATCCAACTAATTCGTCAACGAAGCCATGCGCGCGTCAACCTCTCATTATCGAGAAAAGCAATTGCCGATGTTGGTTTTAGTTGGACCGACTGTCACGAAAAGTGATTGCTTTCGGCATTAATTCTGAGCCGCAGCACGCAGTGTTTGCATTTAATTAACTTGGCTTGCGCAAAAGTGGACTTACCGGGTCCGCTGCGCTTACTGAATAATGATCATTCTTGCACAAGAGCGAAACCGCGACTAGCGATAATATGGCCGAGGATAATAGCGATTCTCTATGATTACAGTGTGAGGAGGAAAAGAGCGCGCTACAGTTATGAGGGATCGTTTTTTTAATGTAGCTTCCCTAACGACTAATGGAGATTGGCACTCTGTCAGTTACTGCAACCGTTTTCGTAACGATCTCTTGGTAATCATACTAATACGTGCAGGATCAACCGAGGTGTAATCAAACTAATTAAACTTGCACCGATAATTGAAATGGAATTTCGTAGCGCGTCGCGTGTTTCCTTATTGTCACATGACTGCATCCAATCTGACTGTTCTATATATGGAGATACATACATATCCAAGAGTAATCTTATTTGCACGAGCACGGATGATTGGTAAGTAGGATATTTAATATTGCAGCACGATCGTGCTGACGTCGTGGGAAGTATGTGACGGTCGAAGGGTCACCAATGAATAAGGAAGACGTATGGTTTAAAAATATTTACTGCAAAATAAGGTCAGATATAATTTAGGTGATGTGCCTTAAATTTAAACCTGGATCGATGATTCTCGCATACGCTTATATCGTTCAATGTGACCCGCAAGCCTGCGAATCATGGGACAGCACAATTTCGGTCAAATGTACATTCTCATTCTTAAACTGAAAAATAAATAGGTACTATTACAAAGTCAAGTCTTTATTTCTGTAGGTCCTCCGATCTGCATTTTCCGTGCACCCGCGATTCGTCCTTTTATTGTGGAATTATACTAATTTCACAAATTGTCGCGCTCGACAAAAGGTGGAACAAGTTGTGCTTGCGTGGATCAGTGATCGGATTGCTCCGATCGCACGCAAAACACCATATCACTTGTACATTTATGTAATGTAATAAGACACTGGTAATAGATCTATACAAAAATAAAATGCAACCCATCGAAATACGCTACCTACGTTATTGCGCACAGGAATGGAAATAAGTTACCCTACGACCCAATATGTATAATCCGTGAGCAGACGTCCGGTTATTATATTCGCCAGTCAGTTTAATTGATTCTATTGGAGGCAATAGCCACCAGACTTTTCGCAACATTGTAGGTTTATTACGAGTGAATAGAGAGCCGTCGTTTAATGAATGTGACTCGTAGGATGTGCCAGGCGTATTGTAGGAATGCAAACGTCTTTTTTTATGCTTTGTCCCCCGCACTTCTTTCTTAAACAGCAAATATTTGTCAAAGAAGTCTGCAGGCTGTTTCTTTATAATGCAAACCATTTTACCGATCTTCGAGAAGATCGATACAGGTTCTGTGTAACTTCGAGAACATATGGAAAGGTGGAATTTGGAGCACCGCACGTCGACCAAGCACATGCGTATTTCCATCACTCACGAAACCGCAAAACCCGAATATCGGGTTCACATCGAGATACTCCTTTTGCACGCATACCTCATTGATTGCATATCTTCGTATTGCGAGAGCCGGCATGCTTTATACAACGCTTACTCACGCTCGTGAAAAAATATTGTCTCTTACAAACGTAATAAAAATCAAATGCGTCCTTTTTCTAATAGGGAATACGCCACTATTAATTATTAATTTATACGAGACGATTCGAAGAAGTATGCCAAGGACGCGATCGAAGTTTGAGCGACGTCCACTCGTGAGGAACAAAACCTTGGCCCGAATTTCGAGGCTCATTATCCGCGCAATGATTCCCGGTAATTTCTCGGGTGCCCATCCAGGTGAATTGGACAGGATGCTCTTTAAAAAGTGAAACACACAATTTCCTAATCTCTAAACGCGCATCGTCATAGGAACGCGATTCCAAAGTGATTGCGCACTCTTCTCCTGTCGTCTATGGCACTAAAGTAACGAGACTCTGGTACCGCGTCCGCGCGAAAAAGGAGAGGCTTAAGCGTTTTATTTGGGAGCAAGAAATGCTCAGGATTAACAAAGCGACTTTATAAAACGTCCATATTATCTAGACACTGACTAGATAATATTTCGGGGAAAAGTGTTTTAAGTTTCCTTGAAGCGTACGTACTCTTTCGAGAATAGAACTGTTCAAGAAAATTTAGCAGCCTGTTTAGGCGGTTCCAGACCAGTGTGATTTCCCCGACATCACGCACTTACGGATATTGCATACATACATAGATAAGGCATTGTGTTACGCGTGAGAGTACGTCTAGTTATCTATATCGATTACACAAAAATCGGTTCACCTTTCTAATTACTGCTGCGACATGTAGTCCCGATAATTCTATCGACCAAGCACTAATGAACACACGTTCACGTGCATGACTTCATATGTCGCGGCAAGGACACGCTGTGTTTCTTTTCACTTCCGATACTAATTCTGATTAAAAACGAAACGCTATATTTTCAGATTGACACGAATACGCGGACCTATATGTATGAGAAAGTTGCGGCATCATGATTACCAATATTCCAATGGAATATTGGGCGGGGTGTGTGCTTTTGAGCAGAGTTCGATGACTGCCGTTGTGAACGGCGATCAATGCACAACCTAGTAACATTAATCAAGTACACGATATGAACCGGCTGACAAGTCTATTGTCGGCCGGTTCCACGATATTAATCGTAAAACTAGAAGCGATATCTATCACTTACATTTACTCTTTCCGTCCAGTAACTTTTTCCAAAGGTCAAATTGTTCGCTATATTTCACCATGTGTATACTTATGCCTCGTTGCACATTGCACGCATTGTACATTATCTTCTTATTCAAAAACTCGTTCGCGTGTATCCGCTTGATTCCTATCTTGTCCGCGACAATGCCTGTCATAAAAACGTCTTCTAACTTGAGGTATGTTTGGTCCAGGGCTGCATTATACAGTTTATGTACAATGTCAGTGGACATCAAGTAAGCTGGGCCTGTAGTAAAGTCAGGGAAAGCAGCTTGCTTGAACTGTGCTTGAGAGACATAATACTTGCTCTTCTTATTTCTGATTGGCTTCCACTTCTTGGCGAGCCTACCAAAAATCACATTTCTATCCTTCGCATGTTTATTTACAAATGCTTGGAGGCGTGGAACATTGATGAACATGTCATCGTCAGTCTTCAAAAAGAATTTAGCCTTAGAACAGTAACTGTCCACCCATTCTAAGGTGGAGATTGTTTTAAGTGTCAAATTGGAGTAGGAATCCAAGAACTTTCCTCTTATAATGTCATTGTATATTCTCTGTTCATTGGAAAGGAGCGCTTCTATCTTAGGATGATTGGTGGCACCAAGCATAAACAATACACCAATATCACTTCTCTGTCCAAAGTGTCCCCATGTCTGTCTTATGGCTGTTCTGGCTTCAAGATGCATGGGTGCAGACATTATAACAAGGATCAAATCCATGTCCTTGCCGAAATTCGGACATTTCTCGGGGATGGGTACAGTGTGCCCGGGTTCGTATATGGCACGCGCGGTATGTTCACCAGGTGCAACAGGCAAGCTCTTCACCTCGCTGATCGTTTTGTTCGTTTGGGGATGGGGTTTCTCGCTGCTCCGTTTCGAACTGGTCGAGATACTTGCGGAAGACGCAGTTTGAGAGCCGGCGAATGTAGAGAGCGTAGTAACAATACTCAGCGGATGGCTCAGATTTCGCGAACTAGGACTCGGCACCGAGGGCTCCAGAGTTGCATTTTTCGATGCGATTACTGAGTGTGCATCCATACTGAGATTCGAGCGAGTACCGTCGCCTTCCCGGTACGCGGAGCGACCTGAAATTCAAGGGAGCACTTTACACTGGGATGAAACGGAGCCCTTTATCGGGAGACCTCGGCTGTTAGAAAAACGATGCTAGGCCGTAGAGAGGTCCGATTTTAAACGACCGAGAGCTTCGCAGCAACCGGTGGCATTCGAGATAACGCGGGTACCAAATGAGATCATGCTCTCCGGCAGGAAGAATGCGTGGCTCCCGCTCGTTGTTATCAAAGTAGATGAGATGAGGCGTGCTATACTTACTGATGTTGAGCAATAAGGGATACTGTCGCACGTCGTAGTATGCGATGCGGTAATACGCGTAGAAAGTGAGGCCGATTAACGCTAGGATGAGAGTCTGCAGGGGACGACTCCGGAGATGCAGGAATTGGTACATGACGTCTTCCGTCGCACTGCTTCCCGTCGCTGTCGTTTATCCAATTTGCCCTAGAGCCGACTCCTCGCCCGTATCATCACAACTGCTGGACCCGCGCTGCATCCCAAGTCAGCCTGTCCCGACGATGTGTCCATGTACACGCCGCCAAGCAGCTCACTCCCATCTCTTGTTTCTCAGCTGGGCACTCTCCGCTCGACTTTCCGACCAACTTGCACCGCGTTCCTCTACTGCCACTCCTCGAACTTCTCCGTTCTTTCCCGCGACTCTGACAACGCGTGTTCTGAGCCCCTATACGTCATTATAAGACCACTCGCACGCCACACTCTCCATCACTCTCCCCGGTCCGGTCGCCCGATAACACGTAAATACCGCAAATACCTATCAGGTGAAGGGATTCGCATCCACTTCTTTCCCACTATGCTCTCTACCCTATCGATACAAGCCCCTTCCATCGACCACCACATGTCCTCGAGGACGAGTTCAACTCGACACTTCGACTTTCTACCACTCTCGATAGTCGACCCTCCCTCAACAGTCGATCTCACAACTTTGAATTCGTTTTAACGAAATCTCTCCAGATGGCAGTAGCTTCCCAATCACTTTGACGGCGCGTTCTAGTGCGGGAAGGTACGAAACGAGGAAAGGAACACACTTCGTGAAGCATGTGTGTTCTGACCCCTCTAAAAGGAATATTTGACATGATTAATGCGAGACCAGTCACCGGGTCAGTTACATAGTCGACAGTCGGCTAAGATTTATCGTTGCGCAAGTTGCTTGAAACTGAGGGGAACAGTATATCCTGACTTACACACCACTCAATCGTCAAAAATGATCTAATAATCGATGCTAGACAGTCTAGCATTTATCTAGGATAGAATAGCAGAGATTTCTAGAATTGGGGGATGAGAGGATGAGTGTACAAGTCTGGGCAGCTGAAATCGGAGTGCTCTCGAGGCAAGAGGGGTAACAGCGCGTGAAAGTTCGCCCGGTGTTAACTGGGGGGCTCGGGCTCTGTTAGGAAGAGGCTAGGGATCGATCGATAACCCATTTTTCCGTGCTTGGCAGACAGCCAGATTGTCAGGCGAACGCGCTGACTCTTTGACAACGCAAACACTGTAACCCCGTCCTCATCCTAGGTCACGAATGTTTTCGAAGTCGCAGCGAAGCCACGGCTGAGCGGGCAGACGAGAGCCACCACCAGCAGGAGGATAGGAGAGGTAGCGTTGCGGGAAAGCTTGCAACGATCTTCTGCCTACTCAGGACCAGCCACTGTTAATCGATGTACCAGCAAGTACATTGGGTGCCCCTCGGCCCAAGTGGAAAAAGTCATATCGACATGACGTTCTACGAACTTAATACCACGCGGAAGCAACTTACTTTCCCTCGACTAGCATGGGGCACACTTATTGCCTCGGAAACCAACTTCCTCCGTTTAATCGTTCGACCTCACGAAAATGTAGGATTGCTATTCAAACGATAGCACCCGCTGCTTCCGGGAAAAGTTATCGGGATCATGCTGGTAGCGCAACGTCCTTCGATCTCACGCTCCGGCAATTCGAAGCGAATTCAAGGTTTTCCGACGATACGCATCAGTAAACGCGTGTCAGTTTGCATTTTCCGATAATTATTGCCGAAGGCATTTACGTCGACAGAAATCCTGGAGCGTGTTCGACGCGAATGCCAAGATGCTGCTAATATCGGGATACCAGGAATACCTGGTCGCAAAGCGGAAAAGATCGCGCGCATCCATCGAAAAATATAAGCTGCCCGATAAGGCTGGTTTATCTGCAGGGAAGCATCGATCGAATGAGCGCGACCGGGCGCTATCTCAAGCTCTGTATCACTGATTTCCCTAATCGTCTAATCATACATATTTAAACGCCGGTCAATACCGTCGGGCGAAGAATAGAACTCTGTTTATGAGCATATTCCGTAATCCCGCTCGCCAGGAGGAGGCTGTCTCTCTAGCTATAAGTTAGTGATTTTCAAGTGACCTGCACTTTGGTATAATACAATGATCGGAGCATCAATTATCTCTCACATCGGTATCGCATTGTGATTCCAAGATACATGCGACCAGTCGCCGAGGTCTTTCTACTCAGAATTCCGTCCACTTGACCCAAAACGCCGAAGGAGAAGAAGGTCGCCTCGGGCAGCTGGTCACGCTCTCTCCTATACTCTTTCTCTCTATACACATAGGGCTCTGACATTTCTGGCGCATCTCCGAGCAACACCGAGTGAAATCGAAACTGCACGCATTCCTTGCCAGTTGCTGGAACAACGATCTCATGTATTCGGTACAGTCATTCATTGTGAATGACGACACGGATAGAAGCGTCGCTGGGAGAGGTGAACGGGAAGGAAGTCGCGTGAATCTGCGTGCGGTGCGAAGCGTTCAGCTGCTATAACGACGGCCAGCCGCGCAGCCGATCGATGGCCCAGTGCCACTTCGTACCTACGGGCTACCTTCCTCTCTCTTTCACACTGTCGCCCCCACCCCCTCTACCTCCACTCACACCCTCGCACCCCTTTATCTAAGCCTCCTTCACAAATCCTTCGTTTCTATCTCTCCGTCCTTTACGAATCCGCTTTACTCTCGGCCAACCGAGAGAGACAAGCCCTTTCTTCTTTAGCTCCGTCTGATCAGCGCTTTCCTACCATTTCCACTGACTCGAACCCCTTGCGCGCTTGTCCACTCCCTTGCTCTCCTTCATTCATGCTTCTGCTCCCTGTTTGTCCTTCTCCAGTCGCACGCTTCCACCTCCGCCGCCAGTCCGGATTTCGGTATGTACGTATCCCTGCCCCGCTTATGCTTTTCCTCTCGCGAGCTTTATCGCGCAAGCTCCTCCTCACCGAAGAGAGCAGCAGCAGCAGCAGCAGCAACAGCAGCAGCATCCTCTGCGTATACTGGCTGCGCTCGTAAATAGAGAGTTACCCTCCACCGGATTCGTAAAGAAAGACACGCAAGGACGTAAAGTCATCTGATACATCCTCCGCGAAATCCCTGCGGGTCGACTCTGGCGTTTCCTCGATTTCCCATCTTTTTCCCCGGTTGCCATCTGCGGACGTCCTCTCCCCTTGACCACTTTCGGCCACCCTCTCTCTTTACATTTCCCATCTCCCCGACTCCATTTGCCCCTGGACGCCCCCTTCTTCCTCCTCCTCTCCTCCAGCGATCTCCCTTCATCCGAGTATCTCACCCCCGCAACCCTCGCGCTCTCTCTTCCTCTCTATCGGTTTCTCCCTCCGACCCTTTCAGAAGCAACCCCGCCGTCGAAGCGCTCCCTCTCGCTCGTTTTCACTCTTCCCTCCCTCTGTGCGAGTCTCCCCGTCGACGTCGGCGTCGTGCACGGCGTGACCGTTGCCGTTGTCGCCTCCGTCGTTCGTCAGTCGACGAGCCGAGTCGAACACGCTAGCTCGCGCGGGACGCCTGCCGTCCGCCTGTCTATCGCTTTCCACCCTCGCCGTTCATTCTCTCTTCACGCATCATCCCGACTCGTCTCTCTCTCTCTCTCTCGACTCTCATCGCTCCCTTTTGTCTCTCTCCCTCTCCAAACAAGCGGGCGGCGGATTCTCGCGCCGAATTTCCTATCCCCTGCGAGCAACGTCGCCAGCGGACAGATAGGAAGATTTGTGCAACGAGTCCCTGGCCCGAGCGGAACTCGAACGTGACTGCAGGCAGAATGGTTCCCAGGCGATTCGCATCCAAGTGGCCACGCATCAACTGAGCCAAGGTTTGTCTCTCTCTTTCTCGCTTGGTTTTCATAGATAGACACCTCTTTGGTACAGTTAAGTCTGATGGATCATCGATCCTACTGGTAGCCATGGTTGTCGTGCTCGCCCGAAATTTCGCCGTGCTGAATTGCCTCGATCGGGCCTGCTCGACACACCCAGCGATCGAGCGTGTGCCGAGGCAAGCCTGGCTAGTGGCGAAGGTTCGAACTCGTGCTTCACGTTAAATCAATAATATACCGCCAAGAAATTCGCCGAGTCAGTCCTTTCGGCCGAGTTATTTCGACCGGAGAGAGCTCCGACATTCGTACTACGAGGGAGGTAATCGACTTCCTCTCACAGCGAGTCCCCGCGGCCTCGCTGCGGTTGCACCGTGTCGCCCTGTCGTAGTCTGACGTTATCATCCACGGATTGCCGCAACTATTCCCAAGCGATAACCCACTCCTTTCTATATACGAAACTCGCTTGGTTCCGCTGAAATTTAGCAGCAACAGAGAGGAGGACGAGAACCGTTCGTCAATGGGAGCTCTCTCGGGCAGACGTGAAATTGCAAATTACAGGAGGAGAGTACCGCGCGTTGCTATCCACCGGGCCTTTGATCGCCACTATTATTGATGGAGCTTTATTGCACCGAGCACGCGGCAGCAATCCTGCCTCAAAAGTGTCAGCCTGTCAACGAACAGCCGCCCGTTCAAGCGTACCTTCGATTATTAAAGAGGAAGTACCTGAGCGCTGATTAATCTTCGATACCTCTTTATCAGGATCGGATCCTCCTACAAACCCTTATTACCGCTCCCCCATAAACTCATTAGAGTTTTCCTCGAACCTCCGCATCTCGGTGTTGCGTCAAAAGGTCACCAAAGAGAAACGAGTATATCCACTCTCGAGCTAATAAGCAAGAGGCGAAGAACCTGGCAAACTTTAAATGCGAATTCGTAGGTGTGAAATATTGCGTCGCGAGTTTATGCGGTTGCTGCTCGATCGATTCTCGTCCTCTCTCTCGCTCTCTCTCTCTCTCTTCTCTCTATACGTATGTACATTATATCTCGAGGCGCACCAGAGAAATAGAGTGAAAGAATTTATGGGGGAGGAGGGAAAAGGGTCCACGGAGATTTCATCCCTTCCGGCGGTAACAAGCGGATTTTCCCGCTTTAGTAGGAAGTACACAAGATCCTTGGTTGGTGGGTTTTCGATGAATGAAGTACGAGCCGAAGGTATCGCCATTCACCAGGGCATTCAGGAAGTAGCTTATCAGCGCATGGTAGATACGACGGAACGATGACGTACGAGGAATCGCGGTTCGACGTTTCCGCTCGCCCTTTACACATAGAACAAGTATCCTCGACTAGACGAGTAGGAGACCTCGGCTGATACTCTCATCAAGGTCCTTTGCATTCACGAGGCTCCTCCCTTGTACGAGCATGTTGTGCCGTAATTATGCGGGAATAGTCGCTCGGCCTTCCCGCCCGAGCACGTACGTGGCATCGACTCTGTATTTTTAACCCTTAAAGTTACCAATTATCCGATAACGCGCCGCGCCTATATCAGGCGTACTTATCATCGATAAAGAAAACCACCGACGCTAATTTGCTCGTTAATTAATGGTGCCCGGTGAGCTTTTTCCTCGGTAGAACGGAACTGCGTTTATACGCTATATGTACAATGTGTATATACCTGGTATATGTATACTGCAATTTCGTGAACAGTCTGAAATAGCGGGACTTGTATGGACCGTCCGTAAATAGGCCGCTGCCAATCAATATATTTATTTCCACGCTCACACCGCCACAAACCGTCTGCCTTAATAAATCGTATTACCCGTCACAATTCGTTGTGCAGGGAGAGCTCGAAATTGGAATTTAGATTTAATTAGAACGTATCCAGAGAGAGAGAGCGCGAAACCAATAACCCGGCCACTCGGCGCAACGCTCTCCGGCAGAGCGCGTCCAGAAGTAACACTTGCCGAGAGATGCCGATTTTTTTTTATTGTTGCACCGAGAATTCGCCAATCATTCGTACAATCGTGACACACTTTGTCGATCTCGTGGGAGGTAGACTGGAAATTGCGGGAGGGAAGTTTCAGGTCGCCGAAAAGGCAGCGGGGTGATTAGGGCCGGAGATTTTAGAAGCAGCGTCGTGTGCGCGCCAGCCGACTTTCAATCCGCGCTGAAGTCGGCCGGAAAAGTTCGCCCGGCGAAGGACACACAATTAGCAGAGAGAGCTTGTCGCACGTGGGAGCCGAGTTTCATTTGGAAATTTACTGGCCCTCCTTCTTCACTTTTGTCCCCGGCGCGGCGCGGCGCTTGCCAATTTCCGTGAAACGTTAAAGCAACTCCACTCGACGGCACTACTAATACAAACGCAACGCGAGACAAAAGAGCGGCTATGACTAGCGCTAGGTATGTAGTACCGAGGATTATAGGTGTTCCGGGTGAATTGGATGTCGCATTAATGCGGCGCGCGCTTAATGAGAATACTGAAGCACGGCCGGCCAGGATATTAGCGAGCTAAAATTCAATTGACGCTCGTTCCCTCTCGAATCGCGCTTCAAGTGCATATCATCGTCGATCAATTATCCCACGGCTCGCTGTCGACCAGCCAGAGATACGAGCTCTCTACATGTTGGTGTACGTGAATGCTAGAGAAATGCACTCGCACGCTTCCTCCTCTTTATACGACGCCGGCAGCCGCGCGTATATATCCGATCGCATTCGTTCTTTGATCGAAATTGTCTGTCGATGCAAGCCGCCTCTACTTCAGCTTCCGTGCTTTTGACGGCTCTGTTCTGCCCTCTTCGATCATTACCGGACGCATGCCAAGGTTGCCAGACCTAATTAAAACTATGCGTTCTCCCATCTCGTAGTCCTGTCTCTTTTACTTAGCGATATTGGCCCATATTAAACGCTCCGTCGAGGATATTCTTTGTTATCCTTGAAAAGTCATCTCAACCTTCCTACGAATTTCCCTTCTCGCAAAGCTGATCAGTTTATCAGGATGCGAAGGATATTCTTTGCCATCCTTGAAAAGTGCCTCGTAAACTCCCACGCCTTTCCCTTTGCCAAGCTGATCAGCTGATCGGGAGGCGCAGGATATTGTTTGTCATCCTTGGAAAGTCGCTCGCAAACTCCTACACATTTCCCTTTTGTCGGGCAGATCAGCTGATCGCGAGCCCCAGGATATTGTTTGCTACCCTTGAAAAGTTGCTCACATGCTTCTATGAATTTCCCTTTTGTCGAGTTGACATTTGATGGCTCGGCAAGCTCTCTCGTATCCTTGACTTCGAAAGCTGCCCTCGCATCACTGCGGTCTTCTCTAATCGCGAGCTGCGACTGCCTGCCTCGACACAATTGCTACACCAGTCGGACAAGTTCAAGTGTTCAAAAGGAGGTAAAGAACGCTTCGAAGACTGATCGGCGTAGCTGTTCGACTGGACTGACCCTCAAGGGCTGTCCGCTTGCTCGGACTATCGAGCCGATCGCGTGCACCCTCGTACTTGGGATATTAGTCACTGCGCGACAGATTTATGGCTAATGCCTCCAAGCCGAAGTTGCATAATATGACCTCGGCCACTTTGATAGTATAATTCCATTAGTGTCTCCCTTTTACATGAGTCGGGCACGTAACGTTGGCCCTCCGCCCTTAGCGACAAATATGCGCTATCACGTCGATCTATAAAGTACGCGCGTCTGACGATGTACAGGGCTGGTTGAATATTTTAAGAAAATTCGATGGCTTAGAGAGGAAAGGTACGGCTGGCACGAGCCAGTGGAAATATTTGCATATCTGGGTTAGGCATTAGTGCCCGTATACGGGTGGTAGGCTTGCTGCCGACGGGCACACACTATTATCGCACACGCAAGCGTCGCCCTCTTCACACTTGGCCTGACAGTTGAGCCGGCAGTACTCGCTGCGCCATTCTCTGCATTGGTACTTCCGCCTTTCTTATATCTCGCAGCTCCGCGAGCTTCCCTTTTAGCCTGGCAGGCGTGTTTGTGTCGGTATGCGTGAGAGCGCAAGTCAATCCGCGATCGAACAAGAAGTAAGTAGGTCCGCTGGAGAGCAAAGGGAACGGGATAGGAGGAATCAATACGTTTATAGAGCGAGTGCTGCTGCTCTGCTGCTACAGCTACGCCAAATGTCTACTTTTCTTTTCTTTTCTTTCTCCGTGCCTCGTCAGGCACATTTTCCCCTCAACATTACCGGAGCAGGACGACCCACTGTCCTGGCAGGACACGTTCCTCCCATAAACTGGCGCACGAAACCAAGAGTCTAGGCTAAAGCTGACACTCACCGCGTACCAAACTTCCAGTAAAGAACCGGAAAACTTTATCCGAATTGGGGCTGGCACACGAGCTGAATTTCGTCCTTTCTGTTAGTCCGTTAGTCTGGGGCTTCTAAGAATAAGGATGGCCTCATTTGCAGAGGTCTATAGTAGTATTCGAGGGTAGGAGTGAGGGTTATCGAGTGGAGGGTTGTGGGAATAAGGATGGCTTAATTTGTAGATCAGGCGTCGCGAGAGGTTGGCGGAAGAGGAGCGAAGCAGAGAGGATTGAATAAATACGACGACGAAAACGGCTCCGTGACTAGGCGGGGGGACTAGGCCTCCGGTGCTGAGGTCCTAGAGGAGTGTATCACCCTAAAGGATGATAGATCCAAGTTCATCGGAAGAGGAGAGCGAGGAGGACCAGAGCTCGCGCGGCGCCGGCGGTGGTGGCGGCCGCCCCGGAAGTGGAAGTTCACATGGCTCCCGCCGACAACCGGGAGCCGGCAGTGGTTCCGGTGGTGCGAGCGGTCCGGTGTCAGGGAGCGTAAGCTCCTTGGCATCAGGCCCAACCGCATCTCCCGGCGGTTCGAACCACGCCGGACCCGGTTCGCACGGCGGAAGTCATGCACGAGGTGGCGGCCAGCAAGATGCTTCTGCCGCCGGTCTCGACGTGCCCAATCTCGGTAGCGCTCGCAATTCATTGTCGCCGTCGATGGGTGCTGCTCAGGATGCAGCCAACTATTCGCAAAGGCCCAACAGCCCCTCGCCTTCGGTCGCCAGCGAGAAGACCGAGGCAGAAATTCAGGTAACGCGATCCCATCGGATCCCGATTTAATATGACCGAGCCGGGAAGAAGATGCCGATCTCCCTCTCACGAACTGCCTACTGCCAATGTCGAAGAGGGAGAGAATGCCTGATACGATTTTAGGATAAGCAGGAGCGCGAGGAGGAGGAGAGGAAGACCCGCATTCAGCTTTACGTATTCATATCACGCTGCATCGCCTACCCGTTCAATGCGAAGCAACCGATGGACATGACCAAGAGGCCGATGAAAATAACCAAGCAACAACTAGAGACGATATGCTCTCGCTTCCAGGTGATTATACCAGAGGCGGAAAGGTTAACGCAGGCTAATTTGTGTTACGCCAGAAGTGATTAGATGGGTTCGAGTAGGATGGTGGGAAGGCGGATATTGGTGTGAATGCGCCGGTAATGGCGAAATGGCCGAGTGCGAAGTGGATCGCATGGTTCTAAGGTCGAAAGTGTAAGAAACCCGTCGAGGGCGACGGTAATATCGAGAAGCCGTAGGGTAGCGCGCGTCTTACTATTAGAATCGTTACATATACAGATCAAATTGGTGGAGTGCTCGCCTTCTCGCGTATCCTGGAGCGCCTCGAACTCGCTTGGAAAATAAAAAAAAAAAGGCAAGCGCGATGGATGTGGGAATGGGTGGTTGGCAAGGTTGTTCCTTATGGTTTTCCAGAGCTTCTTGAAGGGTGAGACGCAAATCCTGGCGGACGAAGCGTTTCGCAATGCGATTCAGAATTACCATGATGTATTTCTGAAGTCGGATCGAGTGGTTCGAATGGTGCAGAGCGGTGCATGCTCCCAAGTTGACTTTCGCGAGGTTTTCAAGAAGAACATTGAGAAGCGTGTTCGAAGTCTCGAGGAAATTGACGGAGTGAGCAAAGAGACTGTGCTTACGTCCTGGCTGGCCAAATTTGATTGCATTATAAAAGGTACGGGAGACGAAGATAACAAGAGGCCCTCCAGGATGCAACAGCAGTCTTTGAACTCGGAGATGATACTGTCGAAGGAGCAGCTGTACGACATGTTTCAGCAGATCCTCGGCATCAAAAAATTCGAGCACCAGCTTCTGTTCAACGCCCTCCTGTTGGATTCAGCCGATGAGCAGGCTGCCGCCATCAGGAGGGAGCTGGACGGTCGCATCCAGAAGGTCAACGAGATGGAGAAGGTATAGTCTTTTGCACTTTACTCTCGCCACACCTACATAATACACTGTCCGAGCGCGGCCACGCAATCTAGCACTGTCGCAATGAGTACGAGGCGAATTTTCACTCCTCGAGAGATGTTGTTGAGGAGAGGAATCTACGATCTCGATCTCGCCTGGCGTTTGCAGGCGCGCTCACGGGTGCGCGCGTGCACACGCCATCCATCCCACCCGGTGGCTTTCCTCACCGTCGCTCTATCAATCTCTTTCTTTCTCTTTCGCTCTTTCACTTACACACACCGTCTCTCACCAGACCAACCGTCCTTCTCCTCGTAGAACCGCAAGCTCATGCCCAAGTTCATCCTCAAAGAAATGGAGTCGCTCTACATCGAGGAGCTCAAGTCGTCTATCAACCTGCTAATGGCTAATTTGGAGTCGTTACCGGTCTCCAAGGGTTCGATAGACGGCAAATATGGGCTGCAGAAGCTGAAGCGCTACAACCATCGTGGTGAGCGCTCCCGCTGCCGCGGTCAGGGTTCCCTCGGCAAACTGGAGGGCGACTCCGCCGAGTCCGAGCCCCAGCTGACAAAAATGGACGTAGCCCTGACCTTCCAATTAGAAGTAGTGGTAATGGAGGTGAAGGGCCTCAAAAGTCTCACACCCAATAAGATAGTTTATTGCACCATGGAAGTCGAAGGTGGCGAGAAGCTGCAAACCGGTCACGCGGAGGCTTCGAAGCCTATGTGAGTAGAGTCTCTCGGGCGCGGCCTTGCCTAGAAAGCTCACCCTCGGCCAAGGACCCGGCCGAATCTATCTCCTCTTTTTTCGCCTCGACCTTTCTAGGTGGGACACACTCGCTGACTTCACCACCATGCACCCGTTGCCGGTGGTGAAGGTGCGCCTCTTCACCGAGAACCCGGCTATGCTCGCTCTCGAGGACAAGGAGTTGGGTAAGGTAATTCTTCGGCCTACTCCGCTATCTCCTAAAGTACCGGAGTGGCATCGCATGACCGTCCCGAAGAACTGCGCCGATCAAGACCTCCGAATAAAGATCACTTGCCGGATGGACAAGCCCCTCAACATGAAGCACTGTGGCTACCTCTACGCGATGGGCAAGTCTGTATGGAAAAAGTGGAAGAAGCGGTACTACGTGTTGGTCCAAGTCTCGCAGTACACATTTGCGATGTGCTCGTACAAAGAAAAGAAAAGCGAGCCGTCGGAAATGATGCAGCTCGATGGCTATACAGTGGACTATATCGAGGACGTTTCTGTTAATCTCGTGGTCGGCATGGAATTAGAGGGCGGAAGGTAAATTTCTGAAAGACGAGAGATACCTATCGCCGCGGACGCGCCACTCTGGTCGAGGACCCCCCTCGCCCACCCTTCTCTGCTATTTTGCGATCGCGGTCCTCCTCCACGAGCGTAACGCTTCCCAAGCGACGCTCTCTTAGTAGATATATATATCTATATCTATATCTATACATCTGCTTCCTAGTTCTATCATTAGAAAACATACATATCCGCTTTAATCGCAAGCCTCCTCTCGCTTCTATCTTCATGGCTTTACACTCTCTTTCATAGCACTGCGTCAAGCCCGGTGCCTTTACATCTAGATCAATCCGACATTCTTGCTCCACCCCCCCTTGCCCCTTGCCCCGACCCACGCCCCGCCACCCCCCCTCAACTCTCTCACCCCAAGCACACCTGCTCAATCGCAAATACGCGAATTCTCATCGAACACATCTCGCGCGAACCCCTCAAACTCTCAAGACACTTTCGCAAACAGACCAGAAGTAGCGCGAACGCTTTAGTAAAGTAGATATATACCGAGCTTCCTAGTACCTAGGAACGGACTCCTCGAGCGATCCTGGATCTTACGCGGCCTCTACTCTCCAGGTATTTTTTCAACGCCGTCCGCGAAGGAGACAATATAGTCTTCGCATCGGACGACGAGAACGAGTGTCATTTATGGGTAATGGCTATGTATAGAGCGACCGGTCAGTCGCATAAGCCTACACCCCCGGTTTCCGTAGCGGATAAAAATTCTACTATTAGCAAGATTCAGGGCGACGCCGACAGGGCGAAGAAGCACGGCATGGAGGACTACATTAGCGCGGACCCGTGCAAATCCGACCACCACAATTTCTTCAAGTACCTCCAGAACCTGGTACTCGACTACAGACTGAACGACCCATACTGTTCCCTAGGATGGTTCTCCCCCGGCCAAGTTTTCGTACTGGACGAATACTGCGCTAGGTAATACGATTGATTTTACCAGGGGACACAGCATGCGTGCTCGAATCCTAGCTGACGGTCACACTCTGCCCCCGATCCACTCCCCCCGCCCCCTCTTCTCCGAGATTGATCGTCGCCCTGCCCTTGACATTAGATCTCCGAGATTTCGCATTCAGCGCGGCGATCTGACAAATCTATTCCTCGTCTTCGACCCACAGATACGGCGTACGCGGTTGCTATCGGCATCTCTGGTACCTGCATGATCTCCTGGACAGGATCGACCGCGGACAAATGATCGATCCGACCTTGATACACTTTAGCTTTGCCTTCTGCGCCACACATGTCCACGGCAACGGAACCGACGGCATCGGCTCCATCACCCACGAAGACAAAGACAAGTTTCAGGAGATCAAGGAAAGGCTCATGCAGATCCTCGAAAGACAGATCACGAATTTCAGGTAACTTTCTTCCTTGGAAGCCCCTTCTCTCTTGTTATCTCGTTAAATTGTCGAGCTCGGCGTTGACAAGAATAAGTGTTTAACACGCTTGCTGGGGAGGAGACGCGAAGGCTAGCGGATACATGGGGTTTGTGATTTCCTGTGGGGAGAGCGGCCGTAAAGCGGCACTGGCATTATTCCCCTTTGATCGTGTCACTTGTAGATCGGCCGATCGTTCGCAGGCGCCGCTCTAATTCGATCGATTAAACGGTGAACACACAGGTACAGCTTTCCTTTCGGTCGACCCGACGGCGCACTGAAATCTACTTTGTCCCTTTTGGAGCGTGTTCTGATGAAGGATACCGTGACACCGGTGCCACCGGAAGAAGTGAAAGCCCTGATCAAAGGCTGCCTGGAGACGGCTGCTTTAGTGAATTACCAAAAGCTCTCCGCGGAGGCTAAGATCGAAGAGGATCTCAGTGGTGAGGTTTGCATACCGCCGAGCAAAAAGCTCGACGACTTGACGCATCTCGCCGAGTTATGCGTCGATCTGCTCCAGCAACACGAAGAACATTATTCGGAGGTATTAGTTGGGTTTTTAGAACTGAGTGTCACTACTACCCGGAGTTCTCGAGAGAGAGGGTAGCATGCCGAGACACGGACTTAGGTAAGGGTCCGCCACCTCCTCAGAAGACAACCGCGGGATTTCTCGAAATCGATCATAGTTCAATCAGTAGTCAGTAGCTATCATCGAGCATTTGCATATTCCACAGCAGAGAGTTACTTTTTGATCTTCAATTATCATCGACGACGATAGTTATTCAATGCCCAAACTGGTAAGATTAGGATGCATTTGAAGTTCAGTATCGAGCAGATTCTTTCTGATTCAGTGAGGAACACTTTGCCATTTGAGATACTCCCGTGAGACTCTTGAAAGGTAAAGCACTGAGAGAGCAAGTCCCATTCCCTCGTTCATGTTCGCAAGATACGCCGTAGAAGTAGTGTCTTCTGGGTACTCGAGGACTCCGTGCTCAGGGTGGCGTCCCCATCACCCCGAGCTCCATCAGCCGTGCCCACCGTATATGTGTGTCGTCCAATATTTTCACGATCCGCTCCTACTACACTGTACCGCAGGCGTTCGCCTGGTTTAGCGACGTTATGGTCGAGCACGCAGAGATCTTTTGGTCTCTATTCGGTGTCGATATGGATAAAGTGCTCGCCGAACAACCGCCAGACACATGGGATAGCTTCCAACTTTTCCAAATCTTGAATGACTACCTGAGGACAGATGGTGCGTCTATCGAAAGTTCTTGCCCTTTCTCCTATTACACACACCCAACACCTACGAGTTCTTCTAAGGTCACCCGTTCCTTTCCAGACAACCTAAAGAATGGCAGATTCCACCAACATCTACGCGACACCTTTGCCCCACTTGTCGTTCGATACGTCGATCTCATGGAAACGTCCATTGAACAGTCGATTCATAAAGGTTTCGAGAAGGAACGTTGGGAGATAAAGGGCAATGGTTGTGCCACTTCCGAAGATCTCTTTTGGAAGTTGGGCGCCTTGCAGTTGTTTATCTCGGGGCTGCATTGGCCCGATCAAGAATTCAGACAACACCTCGAGCAAAGGCTAAAGCAGATGGCTTGCGATATGGTTGATTCTTGTATCCAAAAGACAGACGGTGCTTTTCAGCAATGGTTGAAGAAAGGCGTAACGTTTATTTCCACTGATTACATTATCCCTTCGGAGATGTGCGCTATGGTGAACGTTATTTTGGACGCGAAGAATCAGAGCTTTAAACTTTGCACTATCGATGGTGTCGATATGGTAAGTCAGTGACGATGTTCGCTTTCGGTAGAGCGCCGAGGTAATGTAATGTACACCCAATTGTTTCATCTATCGATGTGATAAGCACCAGTGCGTTCGGTGGAGATATCTGATGCAGCCTCCGATGGGAGGGGGTTCCATTAGATTCCTAGCAGACGCCTGGTGTCTCATATTCATTCAGTGTGGAATGATGTAGCATGCTTTGTTGTCGAAAGGCCTCGGGTAGATGTTCGCTTGAGTTGCTTCAATGCTTCGTACCACGTATAAAGGGAACTTGCTTTTCCAGCATCAATATCATGCAAAGATCGATGATATGATCGAAAAAACTTTGGCCGCTATGAGCTCAGGGATGATTAATAAGTTGGTCACCGTATTGGAAACAACGCTCTCGAAACTCTCTCGTTACGACGAGGGTTCCTTCATAGGATCCATCCTCAGCTTGACGGTAGCTAACTTGTTTGCTCAACTTCTTGGACATTGAAACTGGATGTCACAATTTGATTAATCCTGTTTAGAAAGTGTCCGGCAGCGGGAAGGAGATGGGACAGGCCTACGTAAATTTCACGAGAAATTGTGTCGATCAAATTCGTAGCAAAGTTCTGGACGAGCTGTGGATTTTGAACTTCTTTGAGGTGGGATATTTCGCTCTCGCTCGATCCAATAGAAGGTTAAATTACTCTACTAAATGTAATTTGCAATGGTGTAGCAATGGTATACGGCGCAAATCCAAATGCTGTGTAACTGGCTCTCGGAAAGGCTCTCTCATAATCTGCATTTGCATCAATGTACCTGCCTCGCCCACATCGTAAAGAAGATTTACTCGGACTTCGAGCTCCAGGGTGTGATAGACGAGAAACTCAACTCGAAGACATATCAGACTGTATCCAAGAGGATGCAAACGGAGGAAGCAAGTGCCTTAAAAACGAGCGCTCAGAGCGAGGAGTAAGTTGACCCTGACATTATAATCGTTATTAATATTATTAAAAGATTGTAGATTAAAATCAACCGATCACTGTGAATTTCAGAGGTCTTTCGGAGAATGGTAACGACGATGATGCGGAACGACCGAAGACGAAGGTAACGGTCGTCGAAAACGATGCCGCGGAAGACGGCATCAACATCAGCAACGTGACATCGAACGTTGTTGGCAAGGTGGGAAGTATGTTCGGTAAGGGCATAGGCGGCCTTTCCGGCAAATTCGGCGGAGCCACCAGTTGGTTCTAATTATTATTTCTAGTATTCTGCCAGTAAACCTTGTATTCGACTAGTACGTTCCTTCGTCTAAATAATAAGTGAGTTACGATGGCAGGACTTTCGAGGCGTAGCAGGTATTTTAATATGTACTACGCTCTAGAATTTCGTCCGCACAGCGAAATGTACGATAAAGAAACCGAAAAAAACTACGAAGAAGCAGGAGAAGAATAATATGAAAAAGAAACAAGGTGCAATCGATCGGAGGGAGTGCTTTTAACGCTTTGAGATATCTCTTTCCGTTGTACTTTAAGTCTCGCTTTTTCAACGGTCCTCTTTCCGGAGGAGGCGAGCGGGGCTGAGTCTCTCGCGGGAAGTTAATCCAACTATTCTTTGAAAAATCTTACTCTATCTCTCTATCACTCTCACTCTTTCCCTCTCTTTCTCTATCTTTGATCGTATTTTTTCGCTTTGTACTAATAAAAGCGAGAGAACCATTGTAAAAGCGAACGATCATAGCCGTTTAAACGGGAACTCTTTAACGATGAGACTAGAATGTTGCGTTGTTCTATGTGTGTCGCGCTTGGTGAATCCAAAGTATATCAAATAAAGGCAAAAAATAACGTTTCACAGTGACTAGGTGCGACACGCCAATAATCAGAGCCCCACGGAGAGTAAATCTATAAAAAAATGTTACAAAAACTTTAACTATCGTTGTTCGGATTAATTTACGAGCAGAAGATAAAGAACTTCTTAGTTGTTAGAGGCGACCACTGCTTCTACTGGACCACCGCTCGGATAAGCATTAAAGCTGCACTATTACCTGTGAAAGCCGGTCTCTGCGGGCTGCCTTTGTTATCAACTACCTTCGATCGAAAAGTGAGTGCCGAGCCACACGTGACTGGGCTTTTAAATTCTCTATTTAAATGACTCCTGTCTGTAACGAAAGTACTGGCGAAGTGTATAATTGCTACAATTAGGTGTTGAAATGGGTCCATCAGGAGCAGTGATCGTGGTAATTTTGTCGTACAGAGATTACGTTAGCGACTGCTCCACACATATCCAGATGTGTGCGGGCTTGCATTGGTGCTGCACTCAATGCGACTATAATCTATTTACAAAAGGCGAGAGCGTATCCTCGACTAGACTCGTTCTAATTGCGCGAGCGTCAAGCGAGCGGGTGAAAAACGCAAAAAAATCGAGGGGAAAGCAAAGGAGAGAGGTGGTTCTATGACGAATTGGAAGATTGTTGTTAGTGCTTTCTTCGTGTTTACGGCGAACTACGCGGGGAGCACGCGGAATAAGCCGCTTCTGACTATCACAAGCTGTCCGACTTCTTGGTCTACCTCAAGTTCTAAGGGATATTTTGTTACGCGCTATTTTCTCAAAAAGATGACACGACGACGACGACGAGTACACGCGCTCCGGATACTCGTCGATCCTGCCGGTCACGGGAACTCTCGTCGTCGCGATTCCACCTTCCTTTTCCTCGCTGAGTATTCTTGTATGCCGTATACCGGCACGTAATGCAACGTCGACACACTCACACGTACTTACACACCTTGTCTCGGGGCGAAGGCGTATCTTTTGTAAAGGTCCGAATACGCCGTGGCGATTCACTCATTGGTCTGTACATAAGTATAAATGAGTGAGGCCACGGCGATTTAGAAGGGAAGGAGAGAGTACGATTATATATCGCGCCTTAGAATTCGTCCATCAAAAGTTGTTGCGACAAGTTGGGGGAGTCCGACTCTGCCTGTGTACAGTCGGTATCGATCTCATACACACAGGGAGAGACAATGTGATCTCGACGCGTGAGTACGGCTTAGGTCCAGTGCCGTTCGATCTCGAAATTGCTAAGGAATTACTCTATTCTTGCAAAGTCTGCGGAAGGCGAGCTGATCGCATTGAGTACTTAATTTCGCTGAGAAGGCAAAGCTACTTTGGATGTGAGCCGCTCTCGTAAATGCGATACTTGAGGTTGGCCCGTGGAGATACCATCCTTACTACTCTGCGAACCCGAGCAATGCCACCCTCCAAATTCAATCTTCTTCTCTATTCCGTTCTCTCCTCTCTTCCGATCGTCTATTATGGGGCGCGCGATGGCAACAATTTGCCAGCCTCGGAAAGTGGAAACGCCAGCCGCGCTCTGGCGTGGCTTCGGAAACACGCTCTATACATATATGCTTTATAATTTGGCCGTAAACAAATGCGTCGACATTATTTGACAACGGATGCTGGATGAGAAGGGAACTAATTATCTTTGAGCCCGAGCATGTACCGAGTCGGGCGAAAAGAGAGAGAAGGAAACAAGTGACAAACGAAACATTATCAAAAGTTAAGCTAAAATCATTATATTGTACTTGCCGATGCTAACGAAACCTAGAATTATTATGATTGTTATTCTTACTATTGATAATTCTCTTGTAATCTATGACTAATTAGAGTAGAACAATTAAGAAAGAGGGTCTCTTTTTGCTCCAGCGATAGTGCTCCTGCACCGGCCGCACTTTACATTTAAACACGTACATACAGACACTAACACTTACTCTCTCTCTCTCTCTCTCTCTGTGTCACTCTTTCTCTATTCCCTCTCAATCTTTTCGATCCTGAAACCCTGTGTCTTTTCTTATTTGCCATCCCTGATCCCTTCGGCGCCCCCCTCCTCTTCCTTTTCACACCAAATACCCTCGTTGTTTTTCCTCATCTTCCGCCACACGTAACACACGAAACCAGTAAGCACACATACACAAACACTTAAATTCAGCAACACACACCACGGTGGTACAAAGCCGAGGCACAGTTAGAGACACGAGAAATTGAAAGATCAGGTACAAATACAATTGCGCGATTACACGACAAGCGCTCTTCCCAGCTCCCCCCTCTCACTCTCTCGCTCTCTCTCTTTCTCTCTTTCTCTTCCTGTATCTCTTTGTCTGTGTTGCGTTATCGTAAGGTTTAATTGAGTCCCGAAGAGAGGGCCTTTTTACTCTAGCCAGTGTTCTAGTCGATTAAACTTCTATTCAAACTGTTGTTCTCTCGTTAATAAAAAGTCCGACAAAACCAATGAAACTACAACGGTCCACGGCGTGTACTCCCGAATTTTTTCATCTCCTGCTTGAAGCAATTGGTGCACGGTGTATGTTCAGTGTCATCCGCTCATGAAACGACTCTTCTGGTTTTTCTTTTTTCATCTCTGAGCACCGTCTTTTCTGTCTCTTTCTATCTCTGTCTATCTCTGTCTCTCTCTCTGTTTCCGTTTCTCTCCACCCTCCGTCACCAATATACTCGTCGAGGACGAGATGTATCCCCCAATCACTACTTAAACTCGAACGCAAATGTCCTCCGCATAGACTGCTCCGTATGTACGGCTCTCGTTTAGCTACGTATGCATTTTCTATAAACGCAATTTCCATGCACGCCAAAACACGCATCTCCATATACACACAGCATTGTCATTGTATGAAAAGCGGATAAGTTTTGTAAATAAATAATGTGCGATTGTTGGTAATACTCGTTGTCGTTGCCCCGTATTTTCTTTCGATTTCGAGGGGCTCACTCGATCGAGTCTATTCAATAAACGACGTGATCCACCATCATTCGAAAGCATCGGGCAAACTGCGATCGAATTACGATAGAGCAGAGAATAGAACTCGATACCGCATGTGCTTTGACCATTTCAGCGGGATAATTCAGTGAATCGTCGCTCTTCCACTCGAGACAATTTAAAACTTCATATTTATGTTCTTTCTCTTTACTTACGTTTCTTTGAAGTAGTCTTCATAAGTAGAATGTTACGTGTGTGTGCTTCAAGCGAACTGAGAGGTAAGTGACCAACACATTTGAATAGCCGAGTCAACCAAGGCGGATGGCAAGTTGAAGGCAAGAGCGAACTGCCAATGCGATATTATGCATGCAAGACTTTTACCCGATTCAAACTAGACTTCGGATACTGCGCACGTAATGGCCGATGTTTTACGCCGAGTTGCGAGCTGTCCTCCTCGCTTTTGTTTGCGTGCATGCATGTGTGCACTCTAGTGGAACTTGCTGGCACTTATTCTGTAGCGCCAACATTTGCTGGTTCAAACTTAGAATGCGATTATTTGGACTTTTTAAGAATCTATTTCCTTAACTTGTCAGAAAACACGATCATAATATGATTGAATTATATTATTGAATGCCATTATTTCGATTATATGATGTGCTGGTTCTCTTACACTTTGGACATTAATATATTAAAGACCAACTAAGGAAAGAGGACCGTTTGTATTTCTGTAATGCGAATTGGAATAAAATTTCTGGGAAACTAATGGTTTTGTGATTTACACACATATCCCCGAACAATCTCCCTTATTCTAACGAAATCATATTTATATATGTACATACGTTTGTTCAATCAGCTATAAGAAAAGAAAGGTTCGTTAGAAATTGAACATGCTGCATTCCGATATCAAATTAAAATGTGATTGGTTGGCCTATCGTGGCACTTTTTTTGATTGAAGTAAAACCGTGCTTTTACATAGTAGAGCGTATTCTCTGTGAAATGCACTGTTAATGTAAAGAGCCAACCACTAGAATATTATTAATGACAGTAAGATATTGACAGTCCTCTTAATCTCGCCAATTTGCAATTCTGCTATATACATTGAGTATAGATGATCTCGTACATGTTTCGTAAGAGTCGCCCACCGACCTTGGAAACGCTAACATCGCCCCGTATTTCTGTCCGCGGGAGGATAAAATCGTGAATTAGGAGGGCCTCACGTTGCCATTAATTGAAGACTGAAGGGCATACTGACTGTCATACATTAACTAAAACCCTTCGCTAGTCTGTGGATCACAGGACGTACAATGCTTGCAGTAAGTAAACTCGCAGCAAGGAGTTCGATGTTCAACCTAAATCAGAGCAGCATATGACGTTCGCAATATGAAGTCCACAAATATATTGTGCCGTCGTTTTTTTATTTTCAGTCCGTTGTTAGAGGAATTACTCGTCGCTCCTTCTCGACATCAAAATGTGCTGCTGCACAGCAGGTAAGAGCTACATATTCCTATTTTCTTCTTACTTCTTGTGAATAACCTCATTACTCAGGGTTTCCGAGAGACCTTATTATCATTCGTTGAGCATTCGTTGTGCATCACCTTCGAGCGTGATTGGCTTCTTATCTATCTTGACATCTAATTTAGCAACCAGGTTTCCTCAGTTTTTTGTCGAAACTAGTATAATTTTGCAAGGAGAGTGCCTTTTGAAGGACGTCAAAGGTCATACATTCTTGTTTTCGAGTATCGCTCAATGACATTTGTCTATTATGTTCCAGATGACAGTGAGAGATGCCCTCAACTCAGCCCTGGATGAGGAAATGGAGCGGGATGAAAAAGTATTCATAATGGGTGAAGAAGTAGCTATGTACGATGGTGCATATAAAGTATCAAGAGGCCTGTGGAAGAAATATGGGGACAAGAGAGTTGTTGATACACCAATCACAGAATCTGGATTCGGTGGTATTGCTGTTGGAGCTGCAATGGTATGGTGGAATTAGAAACTGAAACATTGATGCTCCTAACATGTGTTTGACGAATTTCTGTTCATTATTCTTCTAGGCTGGTCTGCGTCCAGTTTGTGAATTCATGACCTTCAACTTTTCAATGCAAGCCATTGATCAAATAGTAAATTCAGCTGCCAAAACATTCTATATGTCTGCAGGCAGAGTAAATATACCAATTGTCTTTAGAGGACCAAATGGTGCTGCAGCTGGTGTAGCTGCACAGCATTCACAGTGTTTTGGTGCATGGTACAGCCATTGCCCAGGCTTAAAGGTAGTATCACCTTATAACAGTGAAGATGCCAAGGGTTTATTGAAAGCCGCTATCCGCGATCCCGATCCAGTAGTAGTACTGGAAAACGAAATATTGTACGGTGTTCAGTATCCGATGTCAGATGAGGCTCTATCAAAAGATTTTGTACTGCCACTTGGAAAGGCTAAGATCGAACGAGTTGGTAACCACGTCACACTAGTAGCACATTCCAAATCCGTCGAAACTGCTCTTGAGGCAGCAAACGAACTTGCTGGGAAGGGAATCGAAGCTGAAGTAATTAATCTGCGTTCGTTGAGACCGCTGGATATCGATACCATTATTCAATCAGTAATAAAAACTAATCACTGTGTGAGTGTTGAACAAGGTTGGCCTCATTGTGGTATTGGTTCTGAGATTAGTGCACGAATTTCCGAAAGTAAGTTTCGTTACTTGTACAGCAATTATACGTGAAACAAATCGTTTGGCAGTTTGCTCTAAACTACGATATTTCTTCTCTTCCACAGGTGAAGCATTCTACCATTTGGATGCACCAGTGATTCGTGTTACAGGAGTAGATACACCGATGCCATATGCTAGAACATTAGAAATTGCAGCCCTACCACAAGCCCACGATGTAGTCTTTGCAGTAAACAAAATACTAGGTGTAACTCAGTAGTCAACTATATGAATAATTAGGTGTAATTAACCTCGGCTCTTCTGTACCCTCATTCTTCACCTTTGAATATCGGGCGATCTCCGAACTGGTCCATCTAAAGTACTTTATTATTCGCCGATATGGGTAGACGACAGTAACTATAAAGGTAATAAATATAGTATACAGTATGGTAACATGAATGTATAAAGTTAGAGTAAACAGGGGGAGGCATCGATACTCAATGGCAACTAATAAGATCAGAAATCTTGAAAAACATGTTGCTATTTAAGTTGGTTTTGGAAAGTGTACAGTACATGATTATGTAAAATGGAACCAAATTGCTTACACACGTAATAAGTTATTGTAAAAGTCTTGCCTTTCTGTAATTGTGAAAGATACATCTACTGCCATGTATACCAACAAACTTCTGACTTGTTTTGTCAGAAAACCATGTGCGATGTAAAATGCGTGCACTAAGATGTTACATATAAAATCTTCTGCGGTATGGCTTAAGCCTCACATGTGCTGCATTTGTTCATTATTTATTACTAAAAATTAATAAATTGCGATATACAATTCGTCGATCCTTCTTATTTACACTAGGTGCATTCGCCAGCCGCATTTAGATTTTTCCCAGGTTCATCTTCATTGAGTAAAAGTCACGTATGATACATACGCAATAAACAACAAGTTACAACAGTCATGTAACGTTCGAATGCTTCTCTTAACATCTCCCTGGAACAAATATATGTATATATATTTTTAAGAGCATTTCATTTTTATTCCTACTTTTGGATATTGACCACGATCAAGTTTCCCATTATTACCTTAATACATCCATATCAAGAGCGCACTGAGTGTACACCGATAAAAAGTTTCGAAGATCAGCATGAGTCCAATTCACTTGGCGCCAGGGCTCTATGCATTTTTCTACCAATTCCAAGAAGAAAAATCGTAAATCTCTCGAGCGGTGCAAGTTGCAACCAATTCCTAGAATAGCTCGAGAATACGATCGGAAATTGCTATCCAACTCTTGGAAAGATCGTTCCAATAACATCGGTTTAAGTTTAATGCACACTAAACTGAAAATGTTACATAATTTTCAACTGCACTCTACTTTAAATGAAAGGATGCAAAACGATATATTGATAGACTGTACTGTTTATGGTGTTTATCATTCTCCAAGAGTACCCTACACTCTGAAAGTTCTATCAAAAATTCCCTGTCCAAGTCTGTGTCAAAGTATTCAGGTCCAACACATTGATAAGTCCATGATGCCATCATGCTATTTGCACAATGATACAAGTCAGGAAATGTGAGAAACTGAAGTTTCCTTTTGTTGGTTTCAAATCTGAGACACGCTATGAAAACCACGGCAGCATACCGTCTATTAAAGATATGACTTCTGTTAGGAAGTATTTAGATACAAACAATACATAGTATAAAGTCATAATTACTTGGCAAGATCATCAGAAAGTAAGAAGTGTTGTTTGATATTGGTAACCAGAGAGCCAGGTAAATCCTCCACTGTCTTAAATACCCTTTTCACATTATCATATTGCCTGCGACAGCTTTTCAATGTGACACCAGTTTTCTCTGCCACTTCATCCATATCTTTCCTGCTCTTTGATGTGAGCTTTTTCCCCAGTAATTCTCTGACCACAGTGTCATCAAATTCATAGTACCTGTGTGAGATATCCTTAAGTATGTGCATATTGGAGACTACAGGCTTAAGCTCATAACATCTGCTAGACCTACATTTCAATGAGCATTTGACCGGTTTGTGGCTCTATTTGGAATGCGAGCTGTTCACTCTCTAGCTTAGTGGGTGCATGGAGCAATTTCTCCAACAATGCATAGGTACGATAGTGGTCAAGAATATCTGATGCCACTAATTCAATAGGTGCATTTGTTTGCTGGCATATACCCCTCTGGTGAAGTATATTGACAGCATCACTAGCTGCCAAAAGAGTATGTTTTTTTCAATCAATGTTCACGCCTTGATGCATGCAAAGTGTATCACAAGAACTCACAAGAGTGACCATCAACCCATAATTGATAGATTTCGGGATCAACGAGAGTATAATTACTGATAAATACGTCTACTTCGGACAGCATCCTGAAGGTTATCTGACTAGACTTAAACTACCACTGTAAAACGATTCTCGGTATCAAGCGAGAAATTATTTCTTGCGTTTGTATTATACTCTGCGGTAAAATACTAAAACTCGGTGCATTCTGCACTTTTCTTTCAAACCAACTGGTTCCAATCAATGTTTGGGATTGGCCGATACCGAACGGTGCATTCTCCCCAAATGCGAAAATACAGCACTGCGATTCTCGTGCACATATTTGGACTAACTCCAAAAGGAACTACCCTTCTAACCGGTTTTTGAAAAACGCCGCACCATTGCGAAATACTTATAATTCTTTATTATATATAATTGCACTGTGTCGATAAATAGAGGATCGCGCCATTACTGTACTTGTAATTGCGCTGCTTGTAATTGCAGGTTGCTTTCAAATGTGATTTAAAATTACTAATGCCATTTGGAAGATTTTAGTAAGTTCTACTGCAATTTGTGAAATTTCCTGCCTTTCGTTCAGTCAAGTGTAAAGTGTAAACAATGAATTATTTTATTTGCAGTAAGAATGCAGTGAACGTTATTGATGACATTTAAATCGCTGTAATGAGTGGCGGAACCGCTACCGCGCTGCGATCATTTCCGGTTACGCTAAAAGCGCCCGCTGGTATCATTTTTCATTACCAGCTTCATGCGCACCCTTGGTGCGCGTGGTTTTGCCCCTCTCTTCCGGCATTTATTGTATTTTGCTGTAGTTTAAAAGAGGAAGGGTTAAACTAGATCAGTAGGCCAAAGTGGGCCGAACTTAATGTATCTGAGTTGTCTTGCGCTGCTCCATTTTGTTTTTAACAAAGTTACTCTGCAATCTGATGCTTAATTTTATCAGATAATTAACTGGCAAGTTATACGAAATAATGAACGTGCCTCCATTTGAATAACAGGCTGGATGGAAAAATATACTACAAACATCGACTGGCTAATTGCAGGATTGCATGAATAACTGCCTTCGCTCGTTTTCTCGGTCTCGTTTCCTTGCACATACTTATGTACTGGCATCTCTTTCACAGTGGCTCTGTATCATCGATTTTGAGCAGTAATTATCATGGAATTCCCTGGGAGCTAAAAAAACAATGGGAACTCAGAATATTGTAGTAGCTATTGTATTATTAATATAGGAAGAAGGGACATGACGAATATTTATATGCCGGTTGTCGAACAGGATATATACCGGCTCGAGCGAAAAGGTCGTACACGATGTTACGCGTCGATAGGCCATCGTCACGTGCCACCGTTTTATCTTCCAGCGGTGCAGCACCGTTTTTATTTTTCCACCGCAATCTCGCGCTTAATTAAAGCAATCGCCGGACTTTGGAACGAAATATAACCACCGCATATCACTACGTAGTGGTTGGTGATCGACCGGTCAGCACTGGTTGGCAATATGTAGCAGGAGACCAAAAGAGTGGTAAAGGGTGATTGAAATCGCCCTGAAGAAAGGGGATTAACTGACTCGGCCGGATGTCACGTAGCTTCTGATCAAGTTGAGCTTTACGTACGACCTTTGGACGCTCGCATTGGGGATACAAGTGTGACACGCACACACAGAGCGACGGTTGTATTTTCCCTCGTGATCGTATATTTCATTTATTTCAGCACGCTACAAATTGTCTGCCTTAATTAATACGCACGAATTCGGACTGAATAATGCGGTAGCAGTCATTCGATTGCGAGGAATTTGTATTCGTCTAGTTCTCGGTGTCCTTTTCTGCCAATTGTCGCCTGCCGCGGCATCGCGACTGCTTGGCACGATCGCCATGCAATATCCTATCCCAGGGAGTACTGATAACGATCTTTATTTTGTTATTGTCTTCGTGCAACCGGCTTCCTTGGCTGGCGTGCACTATTGGGTTGCTCGAGACGCCCTACCCTGTCTTCCTTTCCGGCCGTCTTCTTCGCCCGCTTACTCCTAACAAGGCAGAGAGATCGTCCTCTGTTTTGGATCGTTTCGTCCAGCACGTCTCCGTTTCTTTTTCCTTCGTTCTACTTTCCCCTTCCGTTCATTCTCCCGTTGAAATCGTGACCCCTTGGCTCACTATTCCCGGCTCGCTCTTGTCTCGTCGCCGTCTCCTTTTCCTGGTCCCGTCCTCTCACTCCCTTTCTCTTTCCCTCTGTCTGTCTCCGGATGGAGGAAGGAAACGCTCCAGGAAATTCATTTGCAGAGACATGGCAGCGCACAGCAAAACACGAATGATATATTTGCATGGCGCCGTGGGAGAAGCCGACGAGATGGATTTACTCTACTCGGCAAAAGTTTATCGAGCGTTACGAGTTACCACGAGCACGTAATGCCTACGCGTCCCTCCTCTCTAGGAAGAGTGCCCGGTAATTCGCACGATAAACCCACACTGGGACTCGGATCGCGGCTCTATCTTGAAAGAGGCAGAGAATTATTGCAGAAATAGGCTGCTTTCATACATTCGTAGAACTGAATCTTATCATTACCCCGACACATACTATGGCTGAGCCTTTGCGTCATAGTTTCAAGTTCAAGCGATTTTCGACAGCAATGCCTTTCAAACACATTTGCCTAAATAGCGACTTTCTCCTAGCTTAGATTACTAAACAATGTCGTCTTAATGAGTCAATTAAGTTACTTGGGTTTCCTAGTGACCGTTGGCGCGATTAAACAGAAGTTGGGAAATCGAAAGCACGTTTTACTGGTGAATCGCTTGGAGGAAAATAGCATACGCTTGTAAACGCCGCGCGCGCCCCGTTGTTTACTTTAACTCCTTGGTGATTAGGGATTCGCCGCGTTAATCGCGTAATTACGTTATGTTATCGCCACGCTTTGACGATACAGTGTTCAGTACGCACAATACTTGCCAATTCAACCGCAATTGAAGGAAGAAAGCAATATGATACAGCTTAATAATAAATAAAATCTTACAATCTAGGCATGTCATTCTAATGTTCTACATTTACAATATACTAAATAATCGAGTCAACTGAACAGCGCGTTTTCAAGGTTCGTCATAAGTAGTAGCTAGAGGAATACTGTTTTGGTTTAAAACGCGTCCGTGCGTCTTGGTGATTGTGCGATTGGTCGCAATCGCAATCAGAAGCCCGCAATTAACAAGTTTCAAGTTTCAATCATGCACCATTAACTGATATAGTACAAAAAACTCAGCGCAGCACGAGATGTGGAAATGTAAGAGAGTCTCGCGCAAGTTGCTCAGATATTTCAGAGCGCAGAGATAATCTACTAAAGGCAGAGAGAGCTGCGCGCAAACGGCGGGGTAGACTAAGAAAGGACCACTTCAGGGATTACCATATACAGCTTTATACGTACTTTTGTAGTGCTGTTATGGTAAAACATACCAATAAAAAATGAATCTGCCCTTACCCTGCTTTGCCTACGATGTATGTACGTATGTCACGAGCTCAGATGTACATCTACTCAAGTAGAACCGCCATTCCTCCCTTTAGCTGACAAGGGGAGGTCGCGATCCGGACGAGCGCTTTTTGAGCGGGACTTGGCTTAAACTTTAGGTATTGGTGAGTATAAACAAAGTGTAAAATTTTAAGGGTATCTGGCCACACAATTTTGTAAAAAATTGTTATAAACATTTAAATTTCAACATTGTCAAATCGTGTCAATTTTTTTTATGGTGGTAGGTATTGATGTTGGGAACGAAAAAGTTTTATAGATTGCAGCTCTAGAGTCAATAGTTTAATTAGAAAAAAAACAAATATGTATCCAGAGTAAATTGTAAAAAATTGGTTATAAATTGGATTTTTCATCACTTTGTAAATGTATAGGGACAAGATAATAGTAATTTGATAAATTGGTTTATATTTGTGCAGTAGTCGAAACATTTAAATATTTTTATATACAATATAGTTATATTTTACAATGCCACGGCAATTCAAGAATGAATTGTAAAGTACAATTATATGCATAATACATGTAACGTACGATTCTAAAAGAAACCATATATATGACAGCGAACCTTGCAAGATTCAATTCTCTTCTTCTGTTTCGTTTTCATTTTCCTGCGTACTATTTTTCGTGTATAATGTATCAAAAACGCCAAGAAAGGGCTAAATACCCTTAATTTTTTATGCTTAAGGTAAAAGCATTTCGAAATATTCATTACAATGTTGGCATATGAGGAGTATTCCTAGATGAGACTCTATTCACCGGTTGTATCTACGACCTACCACTAACTATTCCTGTCGACCTTATAAATGTTCACTACAGTCATTAACTACGTTTAGGCTTGCGGAGTGTAGCATTGACGATCCCGAATCGCGAGTCATCATTCTTTGTGCCCCTGCAATTAAACATCTGTGCGTGAAGATGACACCGTTAGAACATTTTGTCTCGCGTGCTATTGTCACAAGCTCCACGAATTTCATTCCGCTTTCTCCGTCTTTTTGAAGGGATTACCCATCCGCTCCCTTAGCTGTTTGTTATTTTCTCCGTCTTTGCTAATTTTACTGCTTTTTTTTCGACAAGTCAAAAATTTTATTTCCAGATTACAAAATGCCCCCATATTGTTATCGGAGAATAGAGAAATTACAGACCGCGAAAGTATCATTAAACTACATTCGATAATACATCATCAGTTATCGGCACCCATATTTCAAAAAATGATTAAATACGCGTGGTATGCATCAAAATTATCACCTTATCAAAAAGAAATATTTTGTAATGTAAACCAAGTTTGTTTTCCCGCAGATCTTAAAACAAGTAAGTGCAAGTGTCGAGAATTAGCATTTATAAAATGTGCATGGTGCAGCAATAGTTTGTGTTTTCATTGCTTTTTTGATAAATTACATATGAAAAATTGTAAGCAAGAAAATGAAAACGAAACAGAAGATGAGAATTGAATCTTGCAAGGATCGCTGTTATATATATATAATTTCTTTTAGAATCGTACGTTACATGTATGATACACATAATTGTACTTCACAATTCATTCTTGAATTGCAGTGGCATTGTAAAATATAACTATATTGTATATAAAAATATTTAAATGTTTCGACTACTGCACAAATATAAACCAATTTATCAAATTACTATTATCTTGTCCCTATACATTTACAAAGTGATGAAAAATCCAATTTATAACCAATTTTTTACAATTTACTCTGGATACATATTTGTTTTTTTTCTAATTAAACTATTGACTCTAGAGCTGCAATCTATAAAACTTTTTCGTTCCCAACATCAATACCTACCACCATAAAAAAAATTGACACGATTTGACAATGTTGAAATTTAAATGTTTATAACAATTTTTTACAAAATTGTGTGGCCAGATACCCTTAATATTTTACACTTTGTTTATACTCGCCAATACCTAAAGTTTAAGCCAAGTCCCGCTCAAAAAGCGCTCGTCCGGATCGCGACCTCCCCTTGTGAGTGGTTTCTATGCACCGCCAGGAGGATCTCAAGCCATCAAGTGGAATATATCCGTGAGCCATGCGACTCTCAACATTCGCCTCATAACTGGCAAGAGAACCAGTCGACTCTGGCACGTCGGCCCGCTAGTGGAATCGCGGGAAATATATGATTAATAGATTTCTTCGCCTTGAAGTCTAACTCCTGCTCTCTCTCGCTCTCGCTCTTGGTAGCAGGAGGATTCCGAGCAGGCGAATACATAACGAACCCTACGGTCTACCCCGTTCTAATTTACGTAGCAATTTCTCGTGGCTGCGCGCACGCCAAATAGGCTCTACGCCTGGCAATCAACTTAGAAACGAGTTTTCATGCTCCCGCTCCTCCACCTCCTCCTCCTCCTCCTCCTCCGCCTCCTTCGGTTTCCGGCTCTCTCCCATTCCTCTCTCTCCCTTTCCAACTTCCGATTTAGCTGTTGCCTCCATTCCCGGCGGACACAATCGCTCCCTTTTATCCACGCTTTCCTCCAGGTAGAGTGCTGCGTGCGAGGCAGCAGTGATCCAATACAATTTCGCTGCATAGTGATCGAGCGGTCGATCGACGGAGAATTCGATGAGTTTCCGGGATAAAAGAATCACATGCAGCCGCATGCCTCAACCACCATATTCGGGAGTGTTTTCTGCGTGATCGTATTATTCGAGTCGACGTACAGCAGTTGAATGGGTGAGAGCTGCGTCGGCGAGCAACAGGGCACAATCTCGCTTTTGCGGTGCAACGTATTCGTGCTTTTGGCCAACAACCTCTGAAAGAAGACAATCCACGTACTCTTATTAGTCAGCGATTATCGGGAGGTCAAGGAACTGATGCTACAATGTCGTAAACAAAATCAGGGTGCCATTCCAACTGGCAATCATCCATAATTCCGTAAATGAGTTACTCCGCGGTTCCTTTTTTTTTCATTCGTTGCATGTTTCTTGTTTCACGATTCCTATGCACCAGAAGGCATGGACCTACTTTGGTACGGTTTTACGTGCAACGATAATAGAGTCCTGGCCAGCCATTATCGTTACGAGTTGCAAACTGTATTAGCGACATTGTGTGCCAGCCACCATGTGATTACTTTGCCCCTTAGTTTTATTAACAATTAGTGCGTGTAATAAGCAGTGAAATCGTCGCCTGCTCTGGCTATTTAGCTAAATTCGCACATGGAACTGAGTACCTCATTCATTATAGAAACGAGCTGGACTAGCTTCATTTACAAGATGAAATAAAAAAGCATATCTGTATCTGGGTTCCTGGGATCCTTTAAGCAGTATACGACATGGAATTTTGAAGTAGAGGAGAAATTATTGAGCATGAGATTCGGGAGGTCATACGTGAAAGATATAAGAGGTCGGTGGAACACTTTCAACGCTAGGTATTTCAAAATAAAGGACTCGAATCCATTTCCAATGAGACAGAGGTGACATGCGTGTGGACGATGTAGGAGGTCGTCGGAGATAGCATTACCAAATTGTTCTGTTTGGTCTTCTACTGCGGGCGAGGAAGGTGATATTGTGTGACACTTACCCTGATAACGTTGGTGTAAGGTGATCCGTTGATCGTTAGTGATGCCGCCGTGGAACACGATCCTCGACAGAAGTAGGCGTGATACCCGCTCGGATGGAGGATCCAATCGCTCCAGCCAATGTCATCGAAGTTAATGTAGAGCTCGTCCCTGCAGCACTCTTTCATTTCCGGGAGGCAGTTTGAGTTCCTTTTGGGCCGGTTCTTTTGAGGCAAGGGCGACGTGTGTATGACGAGGAAAGGCTTGAGAGTCTTCTCGATGGATACTGGCGCGGTATCGCGGTCGATCGAGCAGGTGCTGCAAGCGATCTGCAACGCGTGATTTAGCCGATGCTCTTCCACCCATTTCTTCAATGTGAAGCTCATGTCAGTCTTTACCCAACCCTCTGAAAGAAATTACGGTATCTCAATGCTCAACGGCCCGTACAGAATCGGCGCCCTCCTCCTCTTCCAGCCCCGCCGCCACCCTCTCTGCCGCCTCACTCACACCAGCAGCGACGACTCTTCGATTTTATGCCTTAATAAAACGTGGCGTCCCGAATTTACGCAATTTACCTCGGCTCTCGGGGAAGCCTGATCCGCTCACGGTCAACCAGAGAGGGAAGCAAAAGCACCTTAATACGTTGGAGGATGCGACACGTTTTTCAAGCGAAGACCGCAAGCGCCCGGCTTTCGGCCTGGAAATAGTTTTACACCGCTTGACTCGGAAAATCTCGCCATTTTTCCCCGCCAAATTCCCACCATGCCCTGGCGGCGCTGTCTTCGTCGTTACGCGTGTACCTCGAAATAAGTTACCAAGTTTTAATATTCAGCGTGGCGGCCCCAACCGCTCGCCTCACCATTCCCCAGTATTCCTTTGCTCCCTTTTCCTCTCTCGCTCTCTTCCGCCTTCTCCTCATTTTCCCCGTGCTTTTCGCCCCGTTATTCGAGCAGTCATTCATTTCTCACTCTCTCATTCCGCCAGCGTCTCCCCCGGAGGAGTTAGCGAGTGATCGATGTAAAGCGACTTTAAGTGGTCCTTTTAAAGACGGCACGTATAATCTCGAGATCGGACAAGCCCCGGCTACGGTAACGAGCTCCGCCCTGTAATTGTGATGATAAGTCGCGTATCATAAGGCAGGTGATGGGGATCGATTCCCCCTTTTATAACGGCGTTGATACGCCGGATCAAAGGAGCAATAAATTGCGCGAACGCCGGGACGCAGCAGCTTGCTTGGGCGCCGTCGCACGGATTATAGTCAACTGCGCCCTGTGCCTCTTCATGTATCCTCGTAAAGTCTTAGATCGTTCTCTCCTCCTCTGCCGATTTCGTTCCGAGAAAATACGCCCACTTAGGGGCCACCATATAAGGCTATTCTACTTGGGAGCAACCCTGCGTCCATATTTTTATTACGTGCGGTTTCGGGTAACTGGGAGAAAGGGCTCGCTCTCTCACACCACTCGTCACCTCGAGGGAGCAGTTTCCGGGGACAACGGTCATGGCCAAGTAAATTGTGGTCTACTTCAAATGTGCGCTTAATCGCCGCCGGCCGATCATAGATCGTTGGGAAACTGCTATGGGCTTGTGGCGCGCGGGCGAACAACGGCGAGGGTGTATTCTCTCTATTGTGGAATAGTTATGAACCACTTGTAACCCACTTACACGCGACGCTACCAAACCCCTCTCTGCTCTGGTTGATGCCGAAGAAGGTATTGGAGGTTCGTTGCAAAAACGCGAACGAGATCCATTTGCATTGGAATTAAATCCGGCGGGCCACGCTTTTCGAGACAATGCGGCTGGTATTTAATTATGGAAAAATCCTGGCCACAATCCCGCGGATCGTCGGCCAAAGATATGCAAAATTGCCGTATAGGAATGGCTGGCGCCGCCAGAGTTATACTATTTCCGGCCAGGCTCTGTTTATCTTGGGAATTATGCATCGAATCGCGCTTTACAACTGCTTCTGATTGAAAAAGTCGATCGAACAGAATGAATTTCGTTGACCGGATCCGCGGCGCGATATTCGCGCCGGCCGCATATTCCGGCGATGATTTCAATCTTCCAGCTCAAATGGCGCGTGTCTACGCGGCCAGCGGAGCGCGAGCCCCGCATATTCCGTCTCGGTGTACATCGGTATTTATACTTTCACGACGCGGCCTCCGAATGGCAACTACGATACCGGCGGTATCGCGCGGAGCGCAATGTATTTTTCTCCGGCTGCTCGTTTCTGAAGTCTAAAGTCCTTTAGCGCGCGAGCCCCGCTCCCACACAGAAAGATAGAAAAGGAAGGCTTGAGATCATCGGAATTTCTGTTGTGCGCGTTGATCCTGTTCCGTGAAGAAAGCTGATTGTGCTTAACGGCAGGTCAATTTAGCAAAGATTCCAATAGACCATTAATCACCGACCCCTTTGCACAACTCCCCTACTCTCAATTATTGTATCATGTTTGTGCTCGCTTCCCCTTCCTCCATCACTCGAGTCGCATCATAGAGACATCGATTTCCTTGTACGTTGCAAAGCTTGGCAGGAGAACTTTAGAGCGGGTCACGGACGGCCGATAAAATTTTGGTAGCGATAATAGCATTATTCGGGCCTCCTTGTCGAGCAGCCTCTCACCAGTAACATTTAGCCGGAAACGTCCCTCGTGCCAGTAGCACGTTATTGATAACACTAGCTAGGACCCCGATATCCGATAATTAGCGCGACCCTAAGACCAGAAGCGGGTTGATATACTGGTGGCAGGTTGTATCGATTGCGATACTCTTGGATAAATGGGGGCGGGCTTTCTCGCTGGAGAACTAATGTGCGAACAGGAGGGGTTTGAACGGCTGGAAGAATCCTATGGAAGATAGAATCGAAGGAGAAGAGATAGGCCGTTTGCGGGCAGCAGCGCTATCCCCGCAAGTAGTACAGGTATAGCTAGGGTCAGACATAGGAGGGCCGGCAACTGGCGCGCGGCTCGCTACAGGCTATACCACCGCCACTGTATACATAGAACAAGCGAAGGGAGAGAGAGTACGGCGGAGATTTCGACGAGGGAAATTTCTATGCAGGAGCGCACGCGAATTCGTAACGAAGGGGGATTCTTCCATTTACCTACCTCCGATATTGGTCGCGAAGATTGCCATGACGGTGTTCTTTTCGAAGCTCCCACGTCTATCCCAGTGATCGAGCTCCGAAAGCACGAAGGTTTGGTTGAGGTCGTCGTTCTCGTCGTACTCCTTGTAGAACCAGAGCTCCGCGGACGTCACGTCTACGAACTGCATTTCGTTCGGCAGGTAGAACGTGAAACAGGCTGCTGGATTAAAGCCCGTTAAATGATTCGAGCTCTGACGGCACTTCTTCCAGTCGGCGACACCTGCAACACATTGTGGCAGACGCCCGATTTACGATGGAGCGAACAGCCATTTACTCGATTCCTATCACTGCTACATATCGGATCCCCGTGCGAGCCTGAACTTTCCTCATTCAGGTCGCTTGAATGCCTCGTATATCCTTTGCGAGACCCAAGGGTTGCATTTACAGCGAGACGATTTGGCTAGCACATTGAGCAGCGTGTCAATGGGCCAAATGCGAGCGGGATGATCGGTGCATAGAAATTAAGTGCCATAAATCCACCAAGCGTCTATCCCCTCGTGATTGAGCGCGCGCGTAACGATCCTCCCACTCGTAAGTGAATACCTTTCTTCGCCATGAATGCATTGTGGCCTCACGTTTCAAGCACATTGCCCTGACTTTTCGGCACTGTTCAACGGAGAACACATGTCGTTATAGTCACTGGAGGCAAACGTGGGCGGTGACTCTTATCGATCTCGGACTCTTTTGACCTCTCTGCTTGTGGTTGATGCTCTAATCTCGTATCAGCACATACATCATGCAATAGATCAAGTGTTACTTGTACGTTAATCAGGCAAGTATTTCGCTTCCCACTGATTTCGTAGCTATCGGTCGATCGGAAACCGACGATCCTTCTCTGTTTGCCCTCTGAATGCGGATGTCGGGATAGAGCTCCGGTACAATACACAGACACGGAGACACACACATGTGCGCGGAAATCAGAGCATGTTCATTAACCCCCGGCGATTCTATATTTGGAAGAGGAAATCCCGAATAGCGCGATTCCCCGGCCAATTGAATGTTCCTCCTTTTTCGTACTAACGACTCGGATTAATACTATTATAATAATGATGCTCATAAACGAACGGGTGTATCAGGAAGGCCGGGGAGTGCGAGGGCCGCCGCGAGAACGAAACAGCCAAGGATAAAATTAATTAATTTTGATTTTCGATGGAAGGCCGAGCGCGCATCATTGTAAGCAATCCAATGTACGTCCTTTTATCTCATCTGCTAATTTATTATACGAGAGCAGAGAGCAGCGTTGGTAAGAAGGGGAACCCACGGGACGAGTAGCGCCGAGTGGCAAATGAGAATAGCTGGATGAGCTATGTACTCCGAAATAGGGACTCCTACGAATCATGGAACTCCTCTGGGAGCAACATATGCTAGGGTTGTAATCCGGCTCGTCTTACCGTAAGAATTTCACGAAGCAAGCCATCGTACACAGGCACGATGAAAAATCATGGCTTCGAGAGTGTGAGAGAACTCGGTGGTCGTGTTGGACGCTTGTAGACGTGTTTCGGCGGCCCCTGTTTAATTATTTCCCAAGCGCAAACTCGTCGACAGAGTTCCCTCACTACAAACGTGCCTCCTTCCGAGAAACTTTCGCCTTTGCTGCCCGGGTTTATCGAAGCAACTTTGAATCTGCCATCCATTACGCCGGGATTTCAGCGTATCCCGCTTGGCGTGTCGTCTATTGCACACGATAATACGATACTTTGGCATAAAAAGAAGGAATAACCTTCGTCCCATTAACTTAGCTTGATCCCACATACATTTCCCTCTCATTCCTAACTTTTTATACTTAACAAACGATCCCACGGATTATAAAATCATTATATACACGTGTCTATGTTCGCCCGAAAGAATAGCAAACTAAAATTCCCGACATATGGAACGTTCCAATCGAATAAAAACTCGAGGAAATCCCGGGGGACTTTTCCTCGATTTTACTGGTAGTAGCGCTGTGTTCGCACCGTGCTGTCGATAAATCTCGGTCAATTAAGCCGCCGGCAGGCAGAAAGTGCAGCTTAGAATTATTTCGAGTGGCGTCGCCGGCGACGCCAGGCGTAACGGGAGGCCAGGGCTCAAATGAGAACACACACTGGCGAGAAGAGGAGCGTGATTCGGCGCGCGGTAATTCCGCGTAAATTTTCGCCGTCCACTGCCGCTGCTCGCATTTGCATGGTCGCGGTGCCGCGCGGAAAATTTGAAATTCATGCTCCGTACAGGGTGCGTCGGGGGTGGTGGTGGTGGTGGTGGCGGTGGTGCTGCTGCTGGTTGCGGCGAAGTGGCGGACGTGGCGGTGGTGACGGCGGGAAAAGGGCGAGCGAGGGTGTGTATGTGGTAGAAGAGGGAGGACGCGATTCAGCACCGGTAGGAGCTACTCCCGCCTCCGGTTTACACGGACCTGCTGCCTAGTACATGTGTGTGTAGAGAACGTTGGTAGATCGGTGTGTGCGGACGGTGTAGAGGCCGCGCCGTCATTGTTACCAGTGCTCATTTATTTCGAGGGGAACCATGCAATTACGCAATATTCATATGCCCCGGCGCTAACTACGCGCTCCTCCAGCGAAAGGAACCTGGCGCCACGAGGAAGACTTGAAAAAAGGAGCGAGCGCTCCCCCGCCCGTCCCTCGCCGGGGAGCGGAAGAAGGACGGGGGCCGGGCTCGCTACCGCTCTCGAAATTGCTTTGAACGTGTGCGTATTTAGCGGGTGAAACGGCTACGTCCGCCAGTCGAATACGGATATGCGCGTAATAACCGGTGCCGCATGTACCGGCATAGCCAGGCAGGCAGGCAGGCAGGCTGGCAGGCAGGCACAGCCACCTAGATAGTATCTCTGGATTCACTCTGTCCAACCCGGGCCGACGGCCTCGCTTTTCAAGCCGGGCCGTTCTCGAGCTTTCATGTACTCCCTCCAATCAAAAGCAATGAAGGGAGGAGAGAGATTCGAGTGCCATGAGCGCCACTCTCGCTCCGCACCTCCGCGCCCGGCCCGCAGCGACACAGTAATCTGCCCCGGCTCTCCCAATGAAAGCTCGGGAACACAAAGTACCTGAAAGACGAACATGCAATTTCAGTGGCAAGAAGGGGGAACGGGAAGCACGGGCGCGGGCGCGCGCGCGCGGCGACGGGAACTGGCGTGTTCTCGTTCCGCGCGACTCGGCCGCGCAGGCCGGCGGCGTGCATTTCGTTTCCCAGCCGTTAACGTCATTACTTGCTGTACGGGTCTTAGGGGAGAGAAAAGATCGCCGGGTTCGCTCGGGCCGACGCTAACGAATCGCTGGCAAAGTTTTCGACGTTAACGTTAAGCCCGCGTCCACTGATACTACCACACTTTCCTCTATTTTCTTTCCTCCCTCTCTCTCTTTCCCTCTCGCGCCCTTTACCTACTCCTCCAGTCTGGCTCGGGCGTAACCGAGAGCATGGACGAAAGAGTGCTGGATGTAAAACGGCGGAGCAGCCAGATCGGACGTTCGCCGCGCGAGTAAACCCCTCTCTCTCTCTCTCTCTCCTACCTTGTCCCACCTATTTAGCGATTCGGCGAGCAGCCACGCTATAATTAGAACGGTAGCTGCAATTAATTAAGCGGCGTTGCTCCCTCCAGCCACACTGCCACGGACGCGCACCGATCAACTCGCCGCAAAGCCCTTGCCGTCGCGCGGCTTCACATTTTTCCCAGAGTATTCCCCATGAAAATTGAAATCTCCTTTGGGCAACTGTTACTAGATGAGATCCTGCGACGGGGAACGATATTCTTACGAGCGGCTCGGCGATGTCGGTGCTTTCGATTTATCGAACGAGTTCCCTCGCAAACTGACGACGTAGAAAGACGCCTGTCAGGCTTGCGTTATCGAGGATCGTGAAAGCAAGATCTGCGATTACTCCGGACACGCACGAGCCTCGATTGCACACCGCAAATGCTGTATCTCGATTGGATGTTGTCGCTTCTTTCTCCGATGCTCGCTCGACGCGCGCCAAATTCTGTCCTCTCCTCTCGCCGATGTACAGAGTGATGCGGATACATGTGAATGAATAAGCAATATACATGTTGCCTTGCGTTCGCGATCGTTCTGTGGGATTCTATCGAGTTCTAGGAAGTGCTGGCAAGCCTGGATTAATTAAGGAGAAGTGCAGACCTTATTGGAAGTGTATTGTTGAAACGGCAATATCGATACAACCGACGCGCATGTATCCGCATCAGCCTGTACACGTCAGCGAGCGACTCATGCGCCATTCGCGAGCCATCCAGCGCGCCGGTTATATTTTTCCATGGAATATCGCCTGGTGAAAAAAGGACGGTAGTGGGAGGAAGAGGGAGCGTATCGGGAAACGAGTCTGACATCGATCATTATGTAATCCAGAGAGATCCCCGCGATTGGAGGTTCGCGGGTGACGCGTGTAAAAGTAATCGGCTGTTCGTGCGACGCCTATGTAATTCCGAGATCGACATTCCCCGGTAATAATGACACGAACGTTTAACGGTACTCTCGAGATTTCGTGGTTGGAACCGTCTGATTGATCATCCAAGTATGCTCTCTTTCACTAGGAGGAAAGTCAGTGGAGTGGCGAGGATGCAAAAAGGAGAACTGACCTTCGTTGGGAAAGACGACAATCTGGTCCGTTTTCCCGTAGAAGCTGTCCGCCGGTTTTTCCGGTTCAAGCGGTGCCCCGGGTCGAAGTTCGAGCACATGACCGTTTATCAGGGGCTTCGGCAAGGTCGAGAGCGACATCGATATCTCCGGAGGCTTCGACAGGCGCAGTTTCTTCAGAATCTGCTGCTTCACATATTCCACTCGCAATTCCGTTAGAATAGGATCTTTCGCTGTCGCGCTGACTTTGTTCTGAACGCAGCCCGAGCATTCTTTCTCGTCGGAAGGATTACTGGCTCGTGCAGGAGGGTAAAATGTCCACCACACGCTCATCAGGGGATTCGTCACCTTCGGCCAGACTTGTCCATTGGCGAAGCAGACGAGAGAAATCAAGAAGACTAAATATAATAAATGCATCTTCATAACTGGTACGGGTACTCTGCGCACAATCGATAGCTAGCTCGAACGACTGGTTCGAGGAATGCTTTGACCCGCACTTGGCTTAGAAGTCCGATTCCCTTTTGCGTGGACACGCGGCTCGCACGAATGCTCCGCTTTCCATCGAACTATACTCGCAAGTCGATCGGTGTCCTTTCGCTGCATCGATCCTTGTACTCTACTTCTCTTACACTCTGGCAATGGAACTGACAAGTGCAATGGACTCAAGGCGGCCAGGCGTTCCTGGCGTCTTCGTGGACTTCTCCCTGGTGTACCAAACCTCCGAAGAGAAAATGCGGACAACGTCGTTATGACATGCCCGAGCTTACTTTCCACTGGGAGTTAAGTGTCTAGCTTTCTCCAAGGCGTTCTCGCCCGCATTGACACTCGAGTGCTAGCTCTGCCAGCCGGATCACACTTCGAAACGACTGCCTGTGCGACGCGTTCGCGGAGACTGGAGATGTATTGTTACGATGCTACAGTGATGTAGTGGTCCTCGCGGGCAGATGAACTTTGGCCCGGGCTCGGGGCCGGTGCGGATTGGACGAGGAGCGCGTCCCGATATCGCCGGCAAAAGCACGCGCCGGGATCATGCTTTCAGCCCGAGAAAGAGAGCTTAGCCCCCCGCATACGATTCTTTTTCTCTACCGATCATTCGCTCCTCTCTAACGATCTCACGTATATATTCACACTCTCTCATCCCTTAAATATCATTATTTCTCGCCTGATCTCCACTCCAAACCCTTAATCGGGAAATGAAGGAACTGGGGACTTCCCCGGGGTTGACTTTGTACCACAGCTTGAATGACGGATTGCGCTGAGATTACATGGTCGCAATAGCAACGAACTTTGCCGGCTGTAAGCAGAGAAGGCGGCCGTCAGATAAATCGTCAGTGCGTCTGTGACTGGCGAATGAGGCCGCCCTAATTCCCCGGTTAGCTTAGCATCCCAGCTGCACCTTTCTCGCAATCGAGATATTCGTCTTTATTACAACAGCACTGCTCTCGGAACTTTCTGCCAATCGATTACCCTTTGGCAATTGACCTGACTGCTTGATTACTGCTTTCTAATACTGAGAATATTTTCCCATTGTGTCGGGCTATTGTTCCAAAGGATTGGATACATGGCCGAGCGAGGCGTGTGTTCTGTAAGCACGTGCCGTCGATAAATATTTACTTGACAGAAAACTCGTTCCCACGGGCTAGCTAGCTAAACGGAACTTATCGGGGCGAAGCTCTCCGCTTATTCGTAGAGGGTAGTTGGGTAAAGGTTTTCCGGTGGACACCCAAAATACCGTGGCATCATCTCACGATGAGACTACCGTGTTTTAGTGTCCATCCTGCCTTTCGGCCGAGATGGGAAAATCCTGAGAGCTTTATGTCCCCCGGAAAATGCTTATCTCGTTGCATGTACAGGACGCTTTACATACGCCGGCTGGAATCCTGCTGGGTAAGTTTGAAATTGACACTATTATATATGAAGGGCCTTGTACGCAGTGTCCCGGGGGAGGAAGTAAAGCGAGAGAGGAGGACCGAGGGATACTAGTCCTAGGGAGAGAGTAGAAAATGCCGCCCTCGATATCCCTTTTCCCTCTTTCCCCATGGCTACTCTCACTGAATCCCTCATACGATTAAGCCATGAATCTTACATGGAATATTATCATATTAATTGAGGCCCATACGCGACACTCGGATTAGGTTCGCTGAATTTGCTAGATGGAACAGAAACGAAGCTCGTAATATCTCCTTCTATTTTCGCACGCTGGAAAAGAGAGCTCGATGGCCTCGATAATAATGCTGAATTTAAGAGAGTTCCTTGGCAGAGACTAGCTATGTCGCAGATGATATCGCGGGCAGGCGATAGGGGGAATTTATAGATAGCGCGGCTCATCTTCCGGGGATCGGGTGAAATATGGTAGCCGGGTAATCCGTTATTCGGTGGACTGCATTATCCAGAAATGTGTGTACATACATAGGCGAGTGAGCGGGGCGTTCGCGCGCGCACACTCGTCCGGATGCTCTTAAGGGACTGTGTCCTCGAGGACAATAAATTCAGCCACTCTCGTCTTTCCTTCTCGCCTCTCTCCACCGCGGTGGTTTCTGCGCACCGAGGATAAGGCCAAAGTGGACGACGACAACTTACGGCGTATCAAATATCCTTACCGCCTTTTATGTCCGGCTACCCATCTCGCTATATTTTTATGCTTTATTCTGCCAGCACGTCCGCAATGAGGATATACGAAACTAACCGGTGTCTATGTGATCATTGGGGCCGACCTGCTCCTTTACGAGTTTGCCCACCAAACGGATGAAAGACCTCTCCTCTTACCCGCTGGCCGAGATTCCAACAGGACTTTTCTTTTCTCAGCCTCACCGACTCTCTCTCTCTCCCTCTTTTCTTTCCTCTTTGCCCCACCCTTCCTTTTTCCAGAGAAATAATGTTCGGCCACCTGCACCTACCTCTTTCTACTACTTCACCATTTATTGTAAGCGGCGGACTTCCGACAACTGTGTCAATTGGAATTCGTAAAGTTTTTTCTCCGTCTCGTACCGCTGCGTATTTATTGCACGCGCGAATTATTTCCAGCTTAAGCCTAGGCATGGTGTGTGTGTATGTGTGTGTAAGTGAAAAGCCGCGAAAGATAAAGTAGCGATTAGGGGAGAAACAGGAAATAACGGAGGTGTGAAAGTTCGTAAATCAGGATGTCAGACCTGATCCGATTACGAACGATTATATTACGTGCAGCATTCTCCTTGTGAGAATCACTCCGTCGGATTTCTTGGGAGAGAGGAGCCTTGACGATGTATCGCGCCACGCGGATCCTTTCCTCCATCAAACGTAAGCTGGGCCAACTCTCTCCCTACTGACCTTTCCAGTGACACGACAAGGAATCCCTCGCAAAAAAGTGGTGAGCGGAATTCCTCGGAATCCTTATGCGCCCTCTGAAGGAGGTGGCACAAAGTCGATGAAAGGACGGAAGTGTGTAGTTAAACGGCCAGCAAAGGGGCAGATCCACGTTACGATTTAAGGAGGCGAGTTAAGGTTAATGCGCGCTGCAATTGCGCACGACTTTGCCCGACGACTCGTTAAATTCGTAGCCGTGGAATTCGTTCCAGGTCGCGGCGGCCCTTCAAACCCGATTAATTAGCAAAGCTAATTCGGCTTGAACACTCGAGTGTTTCGCGGCATCCGTGGCTCGAGTACCGGCGGAGACGCGAGTTCCTTTAAAGCGATCCTTGAGTGACTGCTGGCGAAGGAAAGACGAAACTTTGCCTGCGCAGCGCCAACTAATCGCGTCTCCCAGGGAAATCGCTGCGAGGCACCACGCCCGACCCCCCCACCGACTTCGACCCTCCGTTTGTCTTCGTCAAAGACCAATACAGAAATCGATCCGAGTCTTCTTCGACCCGCACCTGGGGCGGCCGCTCCTGCAAAGGTCACGCAGCGTACCAGAAGACAGACACAATGCCGAATTCTACAACTCTCATCCATCATTCTCCTCAAGTTTTCTAAATTACAGCATAATCATAAAATTCTAGTAATTATAAATAAATGGCTAGGAAAAGGAGACATCGAGGGAGGACAAAGTTCTTTTATAATGGTCATTCAATTATTGTCATTTATTTGATATTGTATCTTTCTGTATGGCTTATGTCGAATGGGTACCTTGTTAGGAAGAAAATGTACTTTGACTTTATACGCATTATGCGGTCACAATGCGGCTGCTGCACTCTCGGCAGTGGTTCCCGTTTATATGAATTCACTCGCCTGCCTTATAACCCGGCTGATTCAGCCGGCCGCAGTGCATTTTGGAAACAATTGAAATGCCCGTGAAAAGGACGGACGGGCGAGCGGGCGCGCGCGCGCGACCACTTCGCATGGGGGAACAGTGAGAGTGAGCAGAGCAGCGGCAGGCTATTGCGACCTGCTGGCATGCGAATTTTAATTGATCCATTACTCCCCGAGCGCAATAAAGCGAGCGAGAGTGCAGCCGCCTTTTTCTATTTCCCATCCCCGGGGTCAATTAATGCCCTTCCGTGGATTAATAGGCCCCAAATTCTCCGATTATATACGCCTCGGCTGGATTCTCCTCGTCGTCAACGACGGCTGCCGGCCGTTCGTTTACTTTTTTTCCAGGGCCAATCGCTGATCTCGCACAATATCCGGCCTGTCGATGGGGCAGTCGAACACGGCATTCTCCGCGCCGGCCGGCCGCTTTTGTACCTCTGGCAAACCGGCAATCGATTATATTGGGACGCTCTACCTTTATTTATTGGATCTTTATTCTTGCTTTACATGGTTCCGCTCTGGTATCCAGTGATCCCGCTGAATCCACTGTTTTCTGCATTCGGTATTGTAAGATTCAATTGGTAGAGGCGGCTGTGGGCGAGCGGGGAGGGTGCGAGGCCGCTCGGTGGCTGTGTGCTTTTGTGACCGCCATGTTTATCGGTTGTAAGTGGCGAATTCGAAACAGAGCGAGTCGCACTGCGCAGATATACACAGGGTCGTCAATAAACGACAGCAATTACGCGTGCAGGTATTGTCGAGAGGGGCTGGAATTGAAAGGGAACATGGGACAGATGTGGCCGAGCAATTTCAGAGGCAGCGCAGAGCGCGCGAGTGGATCGTTTCGAAAATTCAAGAGGCATGCGCCGGCTAATAACGCGATTTAGCCGTGCGCGAGAGAGTACTCGGGCTTTAAAAAGTTCGTACTGCACGATGCACGAAAAAAGTTTCGTCGCGCGGATCATCGGAGCGTGTGTGTGGGGAGGGAGGGAGGGAGGGAGGGAAAGGAGAGAGAGAGAGAGAGGGGTGGGCGACGGCGAACACACCACAACCAAAGCAAACGGAACTAGACGAAATTACGGTTAAACTTTTGCATAAGCGGCGTAATTGGCGACGCCACATCGATTTTTGTGTCTAGCTAGTCTCATATATCCACCCTCGCCCCAACCTTCGCCCCACCAATTCTTCAGGATCCATACGCGTGGAGTGTAGCCGACGATCAGGATCGCATGGTTCACCATATCCGAGCTGCATGTCTCGTCATCGTAGATCCCTGTGCTGTCAATGAGAGTTGCAAGTCAGAAGAGTGGTAATTCAACCGATATCTCAGCGACGCGCTTTCGAGTGACTAATCACTGTGCCACCAACAATTTCCAAGGCCTCGCGGAAGCGCGATTACGAAAGCATCTCGCTCGCTCTTTCAGTGGAGTCCAAGCGAGAACGACTGAGCGAGCGACGTTGGTGCCCTTTCGAATGACACAAGTTCAACGACATCCTCCTGCCGCGATTTCGGGTCATCGCGGCGGAGAGATGCACCGCAGGGTTATCGGCACTCTCTTGGACAAATTTCTCCAAGGAGCCATGTAACAGAGGTCGTAAACACTCGTGTGGAAAAGTTTCGTTAGAAGTCGCGACTCTTTTTTTTACTTTTCGCCTGGCAGATAGCACGCTGCTATTTGGCCTAGCTTATCCGCTTGTCAATTAATTTCGGTGGGAGTTTCGCCAGCTTATTTTCTCCGCCAAATAATGCGGCTCTTGTTAGCCGAGTCTCGGAGGATACACTTTACTCTACTTGCTGTGTCGAATGGGAAATCGCAGCGAGTTTTAAATGGGACGCTTTCTTGAACTTTGACTGGGAGTTTAGTTAGCGATGCTGAATGTTCGCGTTTTCCGAAGGGTAAATATAACTAGTTGGTTCGTAGCGGATTTTACTCACTGGTACAGTTGAAAGGTCTTCGGGCTGGCATTTATTGAGGCCGCGATGGGACCAATGGTCGCGACAGCCGCCTCCAAGGCTTTCTCATCGCGCGCTGGCAGAACAGCCCACGAAGTCACGTTCACAACGCTCAGGTCTTCCTGGAATCTGCACTGACCTTGCTGAATGGCAAACGAAATCAATTAAATCCCGCTGGAAGAAGGCGATCCTATAGAATCGCGCTCCAGCCGTACGGATAGTGAATCAGTCGCGTTTCCCTGGCGATCGGTGTGCAATTCGCAATTGGAAAAAGTGTCGCTTCCTATTCCGGGCGAGGCCGATAAGCAATTAATAAATAAGCATTCGAGCTCAATGAGAAGCACACATACTGCTCGACGCGGGGGCATCGGGGTTGGCAAGTTCTTTGCGTAACGTTTGTTGACGCTTTCGAGAGCGCTCGCCTCACTCGAAATATACTTATTGTTACGTCATGCGCGTGTATCGCCAAACGACATGCCTCGATATAGAATTAAGCCATCTTCGTCGGATGAGCGCGAGCGAGCGAGCAAGCATCCGTGTTCCGAGGGAGTTGCACGAGCGCGTTGCGTGTACAAAAGGCGGACATGTAATAATCGCCTATCTCTCTCGCCATGTGTACACAGACGAAATCTGGCTGAACCTCTCGGGGATCCAACTGGCTCGCTCGCTCTCTCCCTGCTGGGATTACATATCGGCGAAATTTTATCCGGACCGAGAGAGCCTATCTGCAATTCAAGGTGTCGCGTCGGGTGTCTTTGCAAATAAGTAAGTACCTCCGCTTTGTAAGGGTAATTGGAACGGGCCATCAGGCCCTTTGACTTCTCGAGATACCTCAGAGTATTTCTGAGAGAGCCGCCGGAGCATCCGAGATTGCCGGTGCTAGTGCTACAGTCGAGAAGCTGCTGCTCGCTCAGGGGTATCAGCATGCCGGTTCGCTTAAAGATCTGGCCCTGTATACTCCCAGCAATCGAATAAGCATAACAGCTTCCGCAGTCCCTTTGATTTTCCGGACTAGTCCGGAAGCCTAACTCTCTCCAGTCGAGGCGTGCAGGGATTCGTCGAGGGTCGTGCTGCACAGCAGCAACCATTGGGTCCCTTGACACTCGCCGGCGACGACTCGGGATCAATTTCACCTGACAACGGTAGCCACGAATTAATTCAGCACCGAGACAACTAGTCAACCCATCACACAGCTAACCGAGCTACCAACCATATCCCGCATGTACTGCCTACTCTCGAGATCCGAGATGTGATTGTCTCGTAGGGTGAAGCTGTGGTGGCCGGCGGCCGCCATCAGATTGTGCTTATAAATCGTCACTAGATTCTCCTCCCATGCTTGCCTCCGGGCAATTTCCTCGCTGCCCAGGTAAGTCTTGTTGTGCGATGCCTAGTTAACAGACAACGATGAGTTCCATCCCCAAGGTGGCTCTTCTATGCTCGAGCAACAGCTCGTGTGTGGGCCCTCCAGCTCACCTTGTAAACTCGCCAATAGTCGTCCAGTTTGGACGAGATGTCCGGTGGCAAACGACTGTCCTTGCCAAATACTTGGATGGCTCCAGCACCGCAGAGTACAATCAGTGGGAGGCTAACGAAATTACAGAGTCGCAGGCGAAACATTGCACTTTGCGTTGCGGCCGATTCACACCGAACTTTATGGATAGAGCAGCCCTTAAAGCGCGTCGCTCCAGTTCAACGAGTGGATTATGACTGCACCCCAAAAGCTCTTCTACCTTGATTCCATACTGTTATATGGTGTCAGCGATTTTACGAGCTGTCCCACGCCGCTCGCTGTTTGTTTGTTGCATCGACGCCTGCTGCATCCACCAAGCAACGTTGGATTGCACAATATGCCGCCGCTTTATGCAGGAAAGTTTAATTTCGTGGACCTTGCGAGGCAGTTAAACTCTGACGTGGAAAGTAAGCTGAAGTAAGAACAGGACGAGGAATATGTTCTGGAACGCATCCCACGAAGTTACATTATTCCGCTCATCCGCCGCCGCCGCCGCCGCCACATCTCTCGTTCCGCTATTCTCAGGCTTTTAGGGAGGTTGAAGTTCCGATAGTTTTCTTCAGCGAGCTAGCTTGAACCATTGTTCGTATTTACCATTGCTGTCGGACCTTCGCCACATTGTTCCCTGCTTTTTTCCTCGGCTCCCAATAGCCTCGGTTACTCGGTGGCGGAGCGCTCTGGCGCCAATAAAAGCGTCTCTCCTCCGCTCGGCGGCGTCCAAGTGCGAACAAGCGCGAGCAAACTCGCACTTCGGAATGCCGATATCGGCTCGCGAATGTTCCGCGGATGCTCGGGTTAAAAGCGTGCCCGTGAGATGGCTGCAGACGTAAGTTAATTGGATGCGAAGTGGCGAGAGCTCCTCCAGTGCCAGATTGGCAAGCGGAACCTGCTTTCGGCTCTCGGCCTTGTAATAAATAGTATACATGTTAGTTCGCGCACTTAGAGATTCGTAGAGGAGCTTGCAGGCGTGAAACCATAATGGAGAAGATCGGGGGAGGGGGGGGTAGCGGAGGAACTCTCGCATTCTCGTGAAAGCCCAAGCGAGCCGACATCTCCTTGCTAACCGGGTTAGACTGATTCTCCGGGATGGTAGCCATCCATCTTTCGGTGGATGCTCGTTCGCGGAGAGCATTTTTGCGGGCGGAGAGACTGGCAGTGCCGATGATGATGGAGCGCGCGACAAAAGGCGTTCGGCATCCGCGAAGATCGCCGGTGTTCATTTAACGCTCTGCTTCCCTCCTCTTCATTTCGCGCGCTCCTTCTCTTTCTCTCTCTGTCTCTCGGACTCTTCTTCTCGTCAGCTGGTTGATGCGTCTCTCCCGCCAGCTGACATCAGTCACCCGCCTCTCATCTCCCGAATGCTGCTGCTGCTGGTGCTGCTGCTGCTGCCGGCGCGCTCATCGCTCCTGTCTTTTTCTCTTCCTGCTCTCTTGCTCGCTTCCTCCCATTCCCTCACTCCTTCCATCTCTTTCTCCCTCTATCTTTTCTCTCTTTGCTCGCGATGCTAAGCCGTGTGTGCCGGCGCGTTTATCGCTCGGCACTCGCGGCCCTCTCGCCTTCTGCCAGTGGGGAAGCGCCACGCTGGAAAGCAAAACCCGGCAACCTCCCGGTCGTCTTCGGGAAAATCGGCCGCGTCGCGCCGCGGAGACGTCCGGGTATCAGCCGCCAGGATGGACGAGTCCGGCGTTGACATGGGCTTCGATCTCGCCGCCCTTACCAACGACCTCGAACTGCCGCGCGCTGCCCTCACCGTTTACGAAAATGGAGAACCTGTCGGCGGCGGCGCTTGCACAGGGAATAATCACGGCTCGAGCAATCGACATACCAGCGAGGATGAAATCGAGGACTTCGAGAGAGCCCTTTCCTTCCTGACGACGCCCAGCCAGGACTTCATGTACTACCAACTGAAAAGCCGGGCGCCCGACACTGGGAGGTAGGTAGGCATTCCTAACTAGCATGTATGTACAACCTCTGCTCGACTCTCCTCTCGGTTCGCATCTGATTCCAAGTGTGCGAGGCTAGGTCTCGGTCTTGGTCTCGGTCTCGACCTCGCTACCCTTCTCTTCTCATTGGTTATGCTATATGTCTAATGGTATGTCGAGCAGTCACCTGTCGCGGACACATGTCGCCGGGCTTGTTTTACGCTCCTCCACTTGAACTAGGCAAACACGCCTCTAATACTCACGCGCACGATATACCGCTCTCTATCTTCCTCTCTCTCTCTCGCTCTCTTTTTCTATTACACGAGAAACGGGGATTATCGTGGGACCAGATTGGAACACGGTAATAACGTGTGGATTTTAGTAGCGGATATATTTCGAGTAGTTTTCGTCTGTTATCTTCTTGATTAGGATCAAGCGGGCCGAGCGATAGATAAAATCTAGCGGCAAGTTGTCGGCAGAAATCATGCTCTCCACGCGCGCATCGTCGTCACAGAGAAGAGAGCGCGCGTACTTTTCCACGGTGAGCTTGCACTCGTTCGTTTAACGCGAAGCGCGTCACTTCCAGGAAGGAGGATCAGCGTCAACATTGTCAATTCGGGAGGGAAAGTAAAGTCGAGTGTTTAGCAGCGTAGAATTGGGCGACTCGATTTGCCGGAGATATTTAGAGGAATATATATGTGGTCGGTGAGGGGCGTGAGCTTTGTGTAGTTGGTGTTGGGTTCATTGGCGCTATTAGTTGGCTGGCAACGACGCGCAGACAGATAGAGAGACAGGAGCGGAGGAGACCAAATATGTCGATCATTCTCCTGATCCCGCAGAATGGAGGGAAGATAGTCGCTATCTATCAGCTCTGCGACCTTTCACTATTCGAACTATGCATTCCGCGTTCAAGTTGGCTACTGGCGCGCAGATAAGGCGTCGCGCGGGACAAAGGCGCTAAACAGGCATTGTTCGCTTCATGGAGATGGAACAGGGTCTCGGCGTGGCGGGCATACTAAAAACTAACGATCAGAAATGAGAGTGCTATCCAAGACGAGGTAGAGGGCCAATGATACATCCCCTCCGGAGCGAGTACTATAGGTCAAGCTTCGGTAGAAGTTGCGCAGGCAGATTTTAATACCTTGGGGTGAACGACCTCCGAAAATGACGAGCTCTTTCCAAGATAAGAGGGCGGCATTGGCTATTGCATAAAACGATCGGAAATGGAGAGCGCGTGCGTCCGGGCGATTTAACGTGTTCGCGAAGCCGAGGAGGATCGAAGCCGAAGAAGGGAGGAGGAAGGAAGACGCGGCGAGCGGCGGAGGCGGACGCCGAGGGATCCAGGTTTAGAGACGTCGTCGTGGTCGGCGTCGGTTTTTCGGCGGGCAGCGGCTGCTGCTTTTAGTAACGTCGCGACGCCTCGAGCCGTCCGATCGCGACGCGTCTCCGCTTCTCCCACGGGGGACATGCAAGGCGCGTCCGAGGCCGCGCGACAGATCGTCGAGTTCGAGGAGCTAGTGTCACGCCTGGATCGTATAAACGACATCGATCACTCCTCGACGCCGACGCCAACAACCTCCTCGGTCCCAACGGCCCTACCCAGTCAGCTCTCCAGCTCCCGATTCCTGGCCAATACCGATTACGCCACTGACCCATGCTATCAGCTGGCCAACCAGCATCATCAGCAACCATCTCGACAATCAGCCCCGTCGAGCCAACCAACCTCGCAAGACCACCAGCAACACGTTCGCGTCCACATCGGCATCGACGACGACCTGCGCATGATCCTCGAGATGGATCCGTCGATCGTCGACAGGACGCCCGCACCGGTCCTCCTCTCGCACGATTCCGCACGGGCGAACGGCCACTCCGCACTCGCGAGGCCCCTGCGCGCCACTCGCCCGCAAGGCTGGTACTGGACTGACAACGAGACTAACAACTTAGCACCTAATGTTCGTCCATCTCTTATCACGTAACATTTAGCCCCCGTCGCTCTTTTCCTCCGGCGGTTCATCGATCATCGAGCTCTCGATCATATCGACCAGACCACCTGATTCTCTCAGCTCTAATTCAACTCGAAATTCGAGAATCCCACTTTCAGAACAAAGTTCTATTGATTAGGGTAGCAGGCTGTCGTCTCATTCCTCGTGTCTGGCTACAGGCGCGCTGATACGCTCGTCGAACTGACGTGAACAACCAAAATAAAGAGAGTGCACAAGTGGAACCGGTTCGATCCGCTTCTGGTAGCTCTATATGTCCGTGAGAGCGAGTTACTCCGGCTGGCAGAGTGCGCTCAGAGATCACTCGTCGCCGGCGGTCTCAGTGGCGCATTCTTCAGTGGACAAGGGGGTGTCTCACCCCTCTCATTAGTCTGTGGCGAGCTTTACCGGCGAGCGTACAGTATACAGCTTTAGGCTGTCGGGCGTAAACATCACCTGCTAAATATAAGCGGCCTTGGAGTACGTACGCGCCTCGCTCTAATGCGGATAACGCGTAACCGCAGCGCACTGCGTCTCTCTTTGCCCTGTCGATCAGCGTCATATGGCGAGACGCCGAATTCCCAACGATTCCGAACATCTCGTCGGGAAATTGCTCCGAGAGAGGAACACGCGCCGCGGAATCCGAGAGATTTAAACGCCCACTTGAACGCATGCTCATTTGGACTATTGATAAAGCCACTTAAGCGCGTTCGGCGTACTCGAGCAAACTGCTAGATGCGTCTGCACACTCATGCGTTCCCGTTGATTCGCGTTAGTTAATGGTATTAAGCATAATGCGCATCTAGATTGTTCCCGGAGCCAGCATCCGAGCTCGCTCCTAAATAGCCGCTGGATATGTTGTTCCTCTGTTTTACAGGCCTTCCCGCTTGACACGCGACTGCCAGTTAGATTTTGCAGGTATTAGCTCCACCACTTGGTGAACTGTGCGTTAGCCAGCACTTTGGCCACCTTTTCTAGCAGCGGCGCCGAACTAACACTCGCGTGCAAACGTGAGGCTAGCGATCGGCTTGCCAGAATTCGGGAGGCTGGCACGTTTCTCTTTGATCTCGACGGGCCGAGCGTGCACGACTTTGGCACGCGTTAGCTTGCTACCGTTATCGTTCGATTACCTAATGTTCGCTTTGGATACCACGTTGCATTTGCCGGCCCTTCGTTAATGGCTAGATGGCTTGTCGTTATAATATTTGCTCTGTGTAGTTCTCTAATAAGACCTTATTTCCTCTAATGTCGAAAATGAGGCTTTAACTTATTTTCTACGAATCTTGGAGACTCTTGAATTCTCACAGAGATTTCTGAAGCTTCTGCAAGTTTTCGTACCACTTCCCCATTGTTTTTTCTCTCCGAATGTCCACTGTGTCAAGGACTTTTTAGAGCCGCGCCATTAACAGCTCACAGGACTGACGAAACAACAAGAGCACTTGTTATTCCCTCGCTCTGCCCGGACGGATACGTGAAATCTTGGAAAAGCGGCAGCGTTACTCGAGCATTCGAGCGAGCCCTCGAGATGGAAGTTCCGAAAGCAAATATTCGTGCACAAAGTTCGCGGGACGCGCCACGCTTTGCACGGGCGTCGCGTGCATTCTCACGTTCCTGAACTTTAACATCAGCGAACTCCACTTACAGTTTCGTTCCTAGCGTCGATCCAGCAAAGAAAGCAAAGTTTCACACCCGATCACTCGTCTCGCGTTTATCGTCCCTGCAACCCGAAAAACGTATTCCCGCTCTCCTTTTACTAGTTCTCCGTGTGAATTTTGAATATTCATCTAATGATGTGTGTCTGCCTTCGCAGTCTTGAATAATTCTCGTCTCAATTACTGGAAGTTTATTCAGACCGTCCCAGCGGCGTTCTCTCTTCTTTTCATTCGAAGCAATTGGAACAACGGGATTCCTCGAATGTTTATACACTTTTGCAAGATCGTCTTTCTTTAATCATTCGAGTGGAGAGCGGACATTGACCCGAGTGATGGTATCCTTTCATTAGGCGATTCTTTACCGCAATGAGATTTCCGTGCTTCATTTTCCTTCGGCGATTGCTCGCTACTGGGCTTTTGCGGGATCCTGGTACGCGAGAAAAGGGGTAGATGGGATAGACGGGAGAGCGGCCGAGGTAGCGCGATGTTTTCCGAGATTAACGGCATTAATATCGTCGTTTCTTCCTAGCGGCAGCGAGGGGCGGCGACGCGTAATATCTGGCTTGGCTGGGGAATCCGTGCACCGAGACACTGACGAGTAACGGTGGCTTTCGAGCGATGCTGGATTTGCATGAAGCCACCATAACCGATTTCTGTCTCTTTTCGTATAAGCACTAAATTCGGCATTGCTCATCGACCAACCTGCCACCAACCCATTCCCCACGCCGAGCCGTACAAGCCGCCGCCCGTTAAAGACTGCCGCGAGTTTTCCAGCCCGAAAAACGACTAACAAGCAGAGCAGGGAATTAAAAAGCTAAAACGACAGAACGAGCAAACTTCGCCCGCGGAAAAAATATATATTCCGTATATCTAACTGGCGACTGTTGCCCCCGTCACATTTCATTCGGCCTGCTCCTCTTTTGGCCTTAGCCTTCCTGCAGGGAAAAGCGCGCGAGAGAGAACGCGCGATGATTTGTCTGCAACAAATTAGCCAGTGTTTCGCCGGCGAGAGACGCGAAGTGGCTTGCACGCTGTGTTATGGCATTGAATTCTTTAATTAGAACATGCGCGCCAACGAGATTTCGTTGAGGTCGCGCGACTATGATGTGACCGGGCGGGAAAAGTCTTGCTGTACTTTTCGAATTTCTGTTCGCTTACATCAAAGCCAGAAGAACTTGGAATGCATAAATTCGGGGAATGTGGCACTCGCAAGATAAAACTATGCCGTATAATCATTGTTCTCCTCATTAAGGGCGATGGATTCATAGATTCGTAGCTGCAGGGTAATAGATCAAAGTACATCCGATCGGCAATGCGTTTCTTTTCCCCGTTCGAAATTGCAAATGAAGTCGCGGCGACGAGAGGATCGATCGGTATGTTTCTTTGCCGACAATTGCGCTTACATAATGTCGATGATGAAGCTCGAGGGAGAGATGTATCCGCCCGGACTCTCAGAGCGAGATGAGCATTGTGCGAGTGCTCGGCCGACAGCCGGAGGAACGGCTCGCGGAACCGAGTGAGGATCTCCGTCCAAATTGTGCAATCTCTCTATTTTGGTTTTCTTATAGCCACAGCTTGGCTTTGTTCCCGATACGGGAATGCCCGTCGGTCTCTCTCAGCCATCAGAGAACCACCTCTCTCTCTATCGAGGACTGGTAACATTGTTGCGATCAACAGCATCATTGGGAATCAATCTCGAGATCATTCGCGAGACAAGAGTCGAATCAGCCATCCGAAATGTAGATCGTCCGTCAAGTCTTAAGCGCGATGTTGCTCGTGCCATATCAGCACTGGAAGGTCTATTGTCACTGCAGAGTAAACCATAGATCAAGCTATATTCCTCGCTCTCGACTACTCGCGTTATCGCCCTGCTCCATTAATTACGTATCTCGGCAACACTCACTGGAGCGGCTGACTAAGTTTACGCGAACTTTCCTGCTCCTTGCGGCGCAGATATAGCTCTCATCCTTCCTAGGATTAATCTGAGCGGAGGCGATTTCGTCGAGCCGATCAGAATTTCGGAAGTTGGATGCGGCTCGCCCGGAAGAGATTCTCCGGCCTTCGCGGCTTATTAGGAAAGAGAGCTCGCTCGCTCGCTCGCGCGCTCGCGCGCGTGTATCGTGCTCGTTATCAATAGTAACACGCGTAAATACAGGCTCGCACTGGTACCGCGTACATAAGCCGCGTACACACCGACAGATCGACTTATGCGGCATACATGCACACGCAACACTTGTTACGCAACGACCGCGCCTCTCGCGCTCCAAAATTCTCAGGGCTCACGGCATCTCGGCAGGCGGGAGAGGAGACACTCTCGCAAGTTAGTTAGCCGGGGCCTTACCGCTCACGCTTTTCAGCTTTCGGCCGTTGACACATTCGGCGGGTAAACGCGTGTGTGGACGACTCGATTTTCGCGGTCTCAGCGCGCGAGGCACAGAAATAGAAGCGCGGATCCTCGGAGCGCATTTCGGTGAAGTCGCCGGCGGCGTTCGCTGGCGATTCGCGCGGCTCTCGTCTTCAGCCTTCACGAGAAGTCATCGTCATCGTCGTCTATCTCTTTTTCTCTCTCTCTCTCTCTTTCCCCTCTGTCTTATGTATTATGCGAACTGGTCGCCTTCCGATGCTTTTTCAGTCCGCCGACGTTTAAGACCGCGACGCCCACGTCGCGCACGCAATTGAAGCTCCAGCTGATGCGGGAGCAGCAGCAGGAGCAAGAGAGGCGAGAGGCAGAGTTCCGGCAGAGCTTGCAGCAGCAGAGGCCAGCTGCTGCCCCCCCTAGACCTGTGCCTCCCACGCCCTTGCCAACCATCGGGGTGGACGTGCCGCCGCAAGTCTTGCAAGTACGTCTATCTTTCACCCTTTCGTCCGCTTTTGCTCTCTTTTCGATCAGTCAAGCCTCATTAATGCCATGCCAATATTCCCGATGCCTCACTGTCACACAGCCTGACAGAGCTCTCGCTCGAAATGCTGATCAAACCGCCGGGACCACCAGACTCTCCATAAAAAGAAAGCGACAGCTGCGCGGCACACAGTGAGGCTGACGGTGAATGGACCAGTTGGCAGTTAGCTGTGTTACACACTAATCGCATGCTGTTTTTGCTGCCTCGAATGTTATGCAAATGCAACGCAGAGCACACACTGTTGTCCTTCTTGCCGGAAAGTGGAGCGGCCGGGATGAGCTAATGCTACTAGTAGCGCTAGCGCTGCTTTCGAGTGGGTGGTTAATGATGTGCTGCTCGCAAGAGCCCTCTGCATCTGCAATTCACTTCCCCCCCCCCCCCCCCCCCCCCCCCTCGTCCTCCCCTCTAAGCTCTCACTCTCTCGTCGCGCTCGTGTGCGCGCGAGCCGTATGTTTTGTTGACATTAATATCGTTAACGATCCCGGCAAATTGAAAATGTTTAGCGCACTCGGCGACTAACGAAATGCAAATGTCCCCGCGCGAGTGTCTGACTAGTGACGTCCCTATTCTACTTGCCGCGTTGCCAGTCTAGCGCTTTGTAAGTCAGGCGAAGGCTTTATGCATCGGGAGTGCGCATCCGTCTCGAATGAAAACGAGAATGAGGGCTGCTCGAGTGAAACCTATAAATAATACGGCATTTGCCAGCTTGAGGATGTGGAGGGCTCGGCGATTATGGTTTAGGGTCACGATGACAACTCTGTTAGATTGGAGTGGCATTCTGCCGTTCACGCAACCTTCCCACAAATGGAATTCCGAGTTTCGTCGGGCCGGATCAAACGAAGTTTGAAGCGGCGGCTATTACCGAGATTAGTTAAACTGGAATGCATCTCAATTATCCAATATTTCACGAGGGATAGCCCTCGCGACGTTTTGACGCACGGACTTTCGGAAACTGGGTCGCCGCACTCCGCTCGGTCCAATTGTTTGGCGGTGGCAAACTTACGCCTGCCGCAAAAACCCCAAGCCCAGTTATTTGTTCGCCATGGTAAACGGATACAAAATTCATGAGCTTTTGACTTTTGGCAAAGAACATTTAGCCGGTAAGAATTTAAGTGGTTGCGATGGACATTGAACCGCGACTGCAACTTTCCGCGAATGCTCGAGAGAAGCTCGATCGTTCGCAATAGTTTCCAATGTGCCATTCAGAAGAAGCACTTCATCAGGGTGATAACGAAGATAGACCGGCTAGAAATCTTCCGTTGCATTTTTCCGATCGGCTTTCCGCGAATTTAATATCGAGTTTCAGTAGTACTTTCCGCGGTCGAGTTCGAGCGATTAAACGATTCATCGAGAAGAAAGGCATTACCGATGTTAGTGGATAGTGAAATCAAGTTTGCCTCGATTCGTATTTTATAAGCGACTGGCTTCCCATCAGCAGCGGGCTCGGATGCTTTCCCTCCTCTCATTCACTCTTTCAGCCAATCGCTCTGTTGCGTTATCGCGTTAGATGGCGTACGAATGTCGGCTTTATGATAGCACGCAAAATTTTCACCGAGTAACGAACACTGGGCAAAATGGGGGTTTGATTTTTCCAATAGTTAACAGCCGCTTCTCTCTCCCTTTCCGTTACGGTGCGAGCACATGTGTCACTGTACGCGGACCGTTCTTAATTGAAGCCATTAGGCGTTCGTTCGGTCGCTCAGCTAAAACGCAATCCCGTCCCGAGTACAATGTCCAATCTAACTAAGAACAATAAATAAAGTTAAGCATTGCTCGACAAGCATGGAACGACCAGCTATCAGGAACACGCGGGCGGATTACTTGTTCTCGGATCCTCGCTCTCTCACACAGAAAGTTCCACTTCGCGTCAAGACAAATTCCAAGATGAGCGGACGAATTGATGCGCGCCCAATGAAAGCTCGGTCATATATCAAACTCGATGGATCCCGTCCTACTTTCCGTAAGCGAGCCGAGCGCTGTCGAAATCGAGAGCGATCTCGAACAAGCCTCGGCGGCGCGCGGCGGGGAGCAGAATTAAGCCGGCGACTCAACGCGTTTGTACGCCTCTGTGTACGCCGGTTACGACGCGGCCGATGATAACGTCATTCCGATAAACGCATCGCGAAGAGCGTCGCTCTCTTGACGGCGACGTCTTGTCGCTTCGAGTATCTCCGTGTCTCACCGAATTTACCTGCTAATGCTTTGCTAGCCCAGCCTGTCCCCGGTTATTTCAGGTGCACTGACTCGAGCAACTGTCGAACCTACTGGAACTCAGGTAAAGAACGTACTGCAATACTTCGTCTTTTCGAAGTTACAAAACAATGCATACGAGTAAGCTTTGTGATACTGCTCATACACAATTTTATTTTCAAGCAGGATATGACTTATAACACTTGTACATAACTGATAAACTATGTCCTTGCAAGACTTAGTAAAAAAGCTCATATACATCCGATGGTAGAATACTTCTACCCAATCTAAGACTAACAATTATTTCCTATCAAGGAAAACTCAAAAGATTCTTTTTTACAGGTACGCACGCTCCTGGAGAATCCGACGCGGTATCACGTCGTGCAAAAGCAGAAGAACCAGGTGCGCCAGTATCTTCACGACTCGTTCCGTGGCGGAGAGCTCGCCGCCGGTAACGAGAGTCTCATTGGTAGGATCTCCGTGGACGGGCCGGGCACTGGCCCCATGCTCGTGCAGAGTGCACCACCGGGACCAGCGGTTCACCATCCCAAGCCGCAGCATCCGCACTTGGCTTCTTACCCGCACGCGCCCGCGATTCTATCGCACGGTAATCCTGTCGCGGCGAGCCCTGACCCCGCAACCGGTGCCATGTCCCCAGGACTATCCAGTGTGGCCACCAGCAACTCCGAGGTAAGCCCTAACTTACTACCGACACCTCCTCTTCCTCTACCTTTTCACCTACCTCTTTCGATCCCCGCAATTTCAACCTGAGATTTCCACGAGGCTCGTACTTCTATTAAATCTATACGATGATAAAAATAGGAGAAATTGCATGTGCGCTCACCTGGAAAGCACTCATCCGCTCTGAAAAGATTAAATTTTATCTACGAACGGCTCGCTGTAACATCGTTACTACCAGCGAAGTGAGATAAAGTTGATGCTTTGATACTCGAAGGGTTAAGTGACGGTGTTTTCGTAACCTACTTATATTCCCTCGGCAACGTCTGATTCGCTGACGCGAAGTGGGCGCAATTGTATCGTGGAACGTGTGGTTGGTTCATAGAGGCTGGTCTCGACTTCCGTTTTGTTTGTGAATCAAACGCGCGGCTGTTCCATCAGCTGGCAATCGATAAAGTGATGTGTGTAGAGATGGGAATGGTGGAAGGTTAGTTGGAAAAAGGAAAAGCGTGACTGACCCCTTGTTAAGGCGTCTGCCTATGTCATTCAAAGGTCTTAATAAGACGAAATTCTTTTTGGCGACGCTAGTGTGCGTCTTCTACGTGCGATACCAGGCGACGACCGCCTTCAAATTGACCTTTTGATCCGTAGTACTATCCCGCTTAACACGTTTCATCTACTGGACGCTTCATTGCACGCACCCGGGCATACCACACACGTTATTCCACTGGGAGAGTGTTCCTCTCGAATCAACGATATCGTTAAACTTTCAGAACCATCGTTGCCAGACGACACCCATTATTCAAGTGTTCCTCTCGATTCTATGCCGTAACCATTGGAAATCAAACATGCATGGTCTGGCGGGAATCGTAGAGGGAAAGCTCCGAGCCGGTGCCAATCGAATTTGAGTAGGATTTTGCATATTTGATTTGATTTTTTCCCCTGGCTTAGAGCTCAGTTCATCTGGCATAGAGTGAGATTCTATCGTCACACAGCTTTTATGTGACCGCAGACCTCTGATACAGATAGTATTTCTCAAAATGGTAGAATAGAAAGGGCAAAGCGCGCGAGTATCTGCCGAGTGAATTTCCGATAGTATCAAGTTCGATATTCAACAAGGTTGATTATGAGAGGCGATGCTGCTGCTGCAGTGCAAAATTTTGTTTGGAGGCGCGTTGCTACGCGGCCGAACAATGTCGGGTGAATCCGATATCTCGGACGGGGCCGCAAGATGAAAGCAGCGTCGTGTTATGGGTGCGCACGATAATGGGTATCAGGGCGCTGGACACGCGGCATTACTCGCACCGGGCGATTACGCCTGCTCGGTAGCCCCGAGTCATCAGCACGAAACGAAATTTTATTATTCGGCCAGCGAGCTGCGGCGGTCGCATTACCATAGAATTTCATGATAGCCGCAGCTTCGCCGGCCGACTGGCCGGTTCGCGCATTTATCGTATGTTCACGGAAAATTATGGACCCCGTTGCGCAACGAGCGATGAATGCAAAGGTCGTGCGGCGAATCAAAGTGGATGCACGAGCAGTCGGACGACACACTCGGGCTCGCTGCCACTCTCTGTGTGTGCAGGAGAACGGCCGATTCGTATTAATGGCAATGCAACGCTCGAAGCGCAATGCCTGCTAATGCCGGCTCGAATCTATGTGGCCTCGAGAGAGAGAGAGCGCGCGCGCGCGAGCGCTACTGCTAAAGACAATGCCAGATCTAAAGATTTACGCGACCAAACCGATAAACTGATACGCTCCCGTTTATCATGACATTCTCCTCTCATATCGGAACAGTTAAGCCTACTCCGCCGCTGTTCTGCCTTTGTAGCACAACCCTCGCGCAGTTTCCGATCCCCGGAATTCGGGATTTACTTACTCCCTCCAATTAGCCGGAAATCCCTCGCTCGTTTGTTAATGCAGTCTACCAGCCGAGTGATTCATTGTCCTGTTTAAAGAGACTGATACTATCTAACTGCGCGATTCAATGCAGCTTTCTCCTTCTTGTTTCTAAGGGAGTCGCGAGAGAAGAGCAACTTGTCATCGGCGAGAAGTCGAGATTTGGGTCTCTCGAACGGAACCCCGAGCGGAATGGAAAACCGTGGTGCTCGGCGATGTTTGTCTGGCCCGATTATCGAGGGGGATTATTAGCAAGTACGCCCGTCGCGTACTTTACCGTTGGCCGAGTTGCGTCACCGGCTCACGGCGCTTTCTTTTTTACTTTGACATTCGTGGCGCGTTCGAGCGGGCGGGCGGTCGGTGCGGGGAAATCAATCCTGGAGGAGGGCGAGCAGGCGGCGCGACGTTCGTAAAGGAGCCGACGCACTTAGCATCGATTAACATTACTCCATGTATGCTTAGATGTGTGCGGTGACACGCGAGTGTCCATGCACGCACTGCGACCTCGACACGTTCCGCTTTATGACTTTTCTGAAAAGCCAACTGCTCGACCGAATTACAGCGGGCCGATTAGACGCGAGTCACATCGGAATCGGCTTGGGGCCACCGCAAGCACTCACTCTGCACCTACATACACTTTCTCACCTGGCCCAATTGCCAGTGGAATTTTTTTCGACGGTTTCGCGAGTTTCTCGCGACTTTCGGCAACCGGTGCTAATCGGAGTAACAGTTGGAATCGGACGAGTCGACGGTAGCCGTGCAGGCCCACTGTTTGCTTAGCCGATATTTGCAATTTGCGCGCGTGAAATCGCCGCTGGTAGCTACGTGCTACCAAAGTCAGCGAGGGTTTAACGCCTGTTAACGCCCGCCAGCGAAATCAAGTTTCGGGATGAAAGAACTAAAAATACAATCTGTCGCCAGCATCCGCCCGCCTGCAATCTATCTAGTCTACTACGCCTCCGATACACTTGGTCGCGCCACTTTCTTTTTCATTCTGATCGACCGAGCAATTGGTCATTCAGTGCACTCTCGGCTCCAGCCTCTCCGGATCTCAGTCTCTTATTTCCACGCTGTAATTTTCCCCCGAGAAAATTGCGTCCCGAGGACTCACTTAGCCGGCACTTTCCTCCAAGAGAATCCGAGAGGAGTACGTGTGTGTTGTTTCCTTTCGATTGCAGCGACGGGCGAGCACGTTGGCAACGATTCACTCGAGCGACAGTCTCGTGTATACGGCTGGTTGCTCGATCTCTAATGTGCCAGATATCTCATTTGCGTCAGACTTGTCAACGGCTGATTCAGCCCGGCTGGCGCGGCGCAGTGGAACGAGTCCGCGCGCTCGTCCGCCCGCCCGCCCGTCTGTCCGGCTCCGGCATCCTGGCCGCGATAGGATCGCATTTTTCCCGGTGTGGTGACGTGTAAACGAGTTGTCGGAAAAGCAGATCACGCGTCGAGTCGAACGTCCCGCATGGACAGGTATCGTCACCCGGCGTATCGCACACGCGAAATTATCAAGCTCGAAAACGAGCCGCGCTATCTATCTCTCTCTCCCTTTCTGCTCGCCCCTCCTCGCCCACCTTATCAAAGGGTACCACGACATATTAATCGATTACTTTACAATTTGCCGGTTCGTTTCTTCTCTCGCATCTCATAAATTTTAAGTCAACGTCACCCTCGCCCCGTCCTCAGAGAAGATCTCGAGGGTGCGAGAAGAGAAGCGTCATTTTATTTCATTCGTCGAAACGGAGCGGAGCAAGCGCTCGTAAATTAGAAGTAGAGGCATTTAGACATTGTTACATAACGGGGATCCCCCACGCGTCTCCTTCTCTTTTCTCTTATTGTCACTAGATATATCCCTCCCACATCGTCCCTGCCAGCGGCTCCAGGGCTCTCTCTCTCTCAAACATACACACACACGCACACGCCGATTATCCGACTCCCTTTCCTTTCCCTCAACGTCACTCTCCTGCCCATCTCGATCCAGTTTGTTCTCCACGACAGGCACGCCGCGCGTCGACCGGCATATCCCGCTATCGCCGGTATCTCGTTTGCTCGCGTTGTTCCAGCAGTCCGGTTTAACGGGGCCGTTCGTAAGCGCTTACCAAATACGAGACCCGTTAGCGTAATCAAATAGTGTCCCGTATATACCAAGTGAGACTGGAATTCGTAATGCCGGCCGAAACAGGGCCAAACGAAATGATATAGCGCCACTAAATCGTGGAAGCGACGCGAGGACCGTCGAGTTTATTTCTTGCGGCTTGGAGGCCAGCGGAGAGTAAAGGCAATAATAAAGGGAAGTAAAAGCGGAGCAATTGGCTTTGGAAAGAGCGCTCTTCTTGAAACTGCATTTACCGAGGAAAGAGTAGCCCGGATAATCGCCGGGTGAGTTGGTCATCGAGCGGGAGCGGGTGAGGCTTTTGAGCGGGCGTTCGAAGAATCGGACAGTGAAGAGAGGCAGCAAGGCAGCGTGGCAGGGATCGAGAGAGCGAGACGGTAGAAGTCTCCTAAATCGCGCGCGCTCTTGCAATTGTCGGCAAGTGGAGTGGCGAGGGAGGAGAGTGCGAGATAGAGATCCCTGGCAGACAGGATAGGAGAGAACGGGCGGTGGCGGTGGTGGCGGTGGTGGCGGTGCCGGCAGGCGGTTCGATCCCCGGCAAAGCGCAGCGCGGGGGCACATACACACAGACACAGAGAGACACCGAGTTGGAGCAACCTGTTGCGAGCGGGCGTCGTGTCGGACTGCGAGTGAGAGGAGAACGATCGCGAGCGAGGGAGCGAGGCCTTTCCCGGTTGCATCGGACGCCGGACGTCGCGACGTCGTCGGTGTCTCGCTCTCCACGGGCGGAGACGCGTGGTAGCCGTGTGTGTCGCGTGGCGCGAAAGCGAGCACGACCGAGAGCGGCCGATCGCATGCTCGACTCTCGGTTTCACGGGCGAGCGAACCACCCGGAGGCCTTGTCGTCGATGCTGCCTCAGCCTTCTTCCTCCAGAACTTCTTTCCACGCCGAGCAACCGGCACCTTCCTCTCGCGCTGCCACCGTCACTGACGTCTGCTTCGGAGAAACGTGTCGATCGCCCGCTTCTGCCCGCTTCTGCCCGCCCGAACGATTCCCACCGCGCACGCTGAGCAAACTCACCTCAACTCCGCCGTCAGTACTAATCGCAGACGGCCCATGGATCGATTGTGACTCGTGTTGTTTACAAGTGTCCCCGAGCGGAAGCCGCTTCCGCCACTGATCCCGCTAGCCGGGGATAAGCGCGTGCCTTCTGTAATCGGGCCACCGGTATTTGGTAGGACCGAATGCTCCTCGATACCCCAGGCTTTACCACTGAACCGCCTCGAAGCAAACTGCATCGGACCACCAGTCAGACCGACCCAAATTAGATGAAGCCAACTGCTCCACCGAAGCCACTGGAATTCCGAAGACACACTTCCCATTATACAATTAAACACTATTTGAAGATCCATCGTGTGCAAGAAAATTGGTGTTTAGAATTTGTGTTATAATTCGAATTTGTTCAACAAAGAAGGTGGTGGAACAAAGGGTTTAAGAGACAGGTCTCGATGTATGTGAGTCGGTGAGATAGTGTGGAGGTCAACTGTCACTTATCACCGGAGAGAGATTCGGCGAGATAACGTAGCAACGCATCTAGTTCGCGCGCGCAGTTTCAAGTTATCTCGGCTTCTCTGCTGGAACACCCGCGCCGCCTCCTCATCCGGCCGGCGAGGCTCCCTCCACCATCGTCGAGCGATCGAAAGATACGTTATTGGGTAACCGCAACCTTGAGGTGCTTAATCGTAGGTGCTCCGGCTCCGATGGAACGGTAGTGCTCGACGAGGAAACGCAAGGTGGCGATTCGCCATCACTCGCAAGGAACGCCCGCCGCCACGCTCGAAAATGCACTCGCGCGCCGATCGCCGATTCGTGCCGCATTCATCGACCTCCTCACGCTAGCTCAACCACAAGATCGACTTGATCCTCGTCTAATCTATCGTCCATTGATTATGACACCGCACATTCAACCACTCATCGACGCCACGTCTTTTTCCTAGCATTTATTCGCACGTGTTGAACTTTCCTTTTTATTACTTTCGACCTCCAAAGGACTTGGATTTCGAATCCAGCAGATTGGTGAAGTTTGTCTCCGGCAAGGTGCAGGACGATGCCTCGGAAAAAAGTAACTAGACGGTGACAGGAATCACGAAAGCAGCCAGCACTGTGCATGGACGTACCCTGGTGAAGAGGGTTGCGAGTGGACGTCGAAAGTGAGCCCAATAGAATCGGGCGGGGAGTTGGGAAGTTTCCATAAAGTGAGGCGCGTGCCAGACCGCGATCGCTTCGTGATCGATCGGCGAACGGAATAAGCGTGTGTCTTGTCGTCTGCTCGCCGGTTCTAGCTGCGCCACGATGCCTGTATTTAATATAATTGCCCGAAGGTGCAAGGTGAGTTCAATTGATTACAAATCATCGAATTTCATTGACAGTAGAGGAGTTCGAGGTCCGCGGTACCATCGGACGCCATGTGCGTGTCTCCTTCTGCGTATTAAGTTCTTGGCCGCGCATGAAAGCGAGTTAACGACGGATTGCTCAACGCCAATCTACGACAGCAACAACCTTTCAAAGCTGCAAGCATGTCGCAAGTATAGGACAGACATTTTTCATGAAAATCTCTTTCGCGCCGCTTCTCCTAGGAGGAAAAGTTGATATTGGATGGTGTAAAAGTAAAAATAGCTTTGGGAGGGCTGGGTCGTGAAGCGTTCGGATGGCGAGGCCAAGTGTAACGCAAGTGAAATCGCCGGGCAATTGTGTCGTTTGTATGACAAGCTCGTGTTGGAAAAGTCTGCCGGCTGAATTCCCCACGAGGCTTGGCCCACTAAATACATGCCACTTGGCTTGTTTACGTTTACTGCGCGCAGCCGGCTATCAATCGAAGGATCGACAGCCTTATCGAGCGCGATTCGCTTACGTCGAGTTTTGTACTACAGCCAATAGCGATGGCAAGTGTCACGTAGCGATGTTGCGCGCTGCCTCGCACCGATACGCCGCGTCGCGCCGCTTTCGGAGCCGTCCACCGAATTAATACCACACATCCGTTTCTACCTGTCCTCTTATCTTTAAAACAGTAATCTCCAACTGTCCCCGACAGTACTCGAGCCGTCAGCTTTTTCTCCTACGTAACCCGCTGCTCTGCTCGAGCGGCGTTATTGATACACGCGACTAGGAAGCCCCGCCGAATCTACGCAAACTGTAAACACAGACTCTCATAGAGAAAAAGCACGCCTCTTTCGCCGCCGGCCGGCCGGCGTGGCGCGGCGTACCGGATGCAGCTTGGTTAACGAAGCGACTCGTTCACGTAATCGCATCCGATGAGCGAGTGCCAGAGAGTCCAGCCGCAGAAAGAACCGCATGTGCGTTCTCTCGGAGTTACGTCGCCGGGAGAAGAGTTACGAGGTTGCTAGCCGATCGTTAGTCGGTTAAGCGCCGATGAATAATCCCCGCAAAAAGAAGAACATCCTCCATTATCCGGATCACGATGAATCGAGAGGAGGTAAGCGGCCTCGCTCGCCGGACCAACTGGATCCTATACGGATTAATGACTCGCTCGACACACAACTACCATTCAAACTCTCGTATACACCAACCTCGTTTCTCTCCAACTGTGAAAAAAGGCTTAAGTCACTGACACTTTCTCGAGCAATGTTGATCCTATCCGATCACACACGCATATCTCTTGGGCAGCTTCCTTATGGAAAGTGCCGAGTGTGCGTCTGGCCGGTGGGTAATCAGTGGCGGTGGTCTATGGAAAATCAAGCCGACTCTGGACCAGACAGTCGCGTATCAGGTGGCTGGAAGATCGTGTCGAGCTAACCAGCAGTGAATGATGGAGAGAGAGAGAGAGAGAGGGTGGGTGGGACGCGAGGGGAATGGCAGTGGTTAATCCGCTTAACGATTGATGAAATCGAGCACGATAGTGGGAGGTCCGTCGAGTGTGTGTAAGCAGGAATTCTGCCTCTCCGCGGAGAACAGCGTGGAGATACGCGCGAGAGCGCACGTTGCGATAACGCGTGCTCTACTCCTCCACACCTCGCTCCTTCTCGCCGCTAGATAGATTCCTCCTGTACGTCGATTCACAGCCATACAATGTAAGCGCAATCTCTCGTTGATACCGCTTATCTTTACAGTGGAAGCTAGGTAATGCGAACGGGCGCCTGCCTCTGATTTACCGTGCTTGTAACAGGCCTTTGAGAGTGTTTTGCGTGGAAGGAGTGAACAAAGTCGAGAGATTTCTGACAAGTCGGATGAGAGGACAGGTTCGAGGGGAGGACTCCTCCGAGATTGAATGTAACCGGCGCATTAGTCTATCCCGGGCTTAAATTTATTTCCCACGGGAGTATAGGTAAACTGGGTCGCGCCGAGAGAAAGGGGAGGCTTGTCGGAGATCGGGGGATGTTCGGCAAACACTAAGAAATATTGGGAGGAGCGCGTTGGATGAGAGAAAATGCGGGGCCAGCTAGCTTTCCGCTTATCACCGGCAGCATTTCCATCTCGAGAGCCAGCAGCCTTGCAGATAACCGGTAATGCTCCTAATTTGCAGTTGTAACCTTGCCGATATGCCGCCCATCCCCGGTACCACTCGCTACGTAACCACTGCGTCTACCTTACTTAACCAGTCTCGCCTTCGCCGTTACGTAAAGTTACACTGAGATAAAACCGCGGGAGTTTTATGCATCCTTGTCAGGCAGCTTCGCGATCTTGAAATCGAGCAGGGCCGTTCTCCGGAAGTGCACTACGCTCGATCGCGATCAACCTTACGGTTTCTTCGTCGACCGGAAAAACAGCGCTGAATTTGCACGCCATGATAAGATCTGATTCGATTCCTCGCTGATTGCTGATCTCTCCGCTCGATACTCGAGCACTCCGGAAGAGGGGAGATTGTTCATTGTAATTAATTCAAACGGACACCACTTGCGCCGAGCTATCCAAGATGAGCGTTGTACTTTCGCCCTGTCAGCGACGCAACATTCGCCTCTCGTTGCTTTCTTGGTGGAGCGATAACGTTTTATAGTTTTGTCAGCCGTTCGAATGACACTGAATCCAACGCGAAGTATTACCCGAACGTGACTCCGTCGCTCTGTTTTCGTGCCGCTTCTTCGAGCAACAGCGATAAATACTGTACGAGAAGTAAGAACACGCTTGCCTTTTCTCGTTGCAAATTGTTTCTTTTTTTGAACTCTTTGAAGCCTACTCTGGCAAAAGCACGGCGCAATAGCGAGGAATGACTTTTGTTAATTGGTCGGGTCAAGGGACGCGTGACAAGTAGGAAATAAAATTGGCCGATAACGATATAGTGGCATGGTTGAGCGCGCGCTATCGTTCCTCGCACATGCGATTCCTCGGCAAAGCTGGCGGCGACTGTCCGCTACGAGGGCGATCAATCATTGGATTGAGAGGGAGTGCGTACACGTGGTTTCTCGAGGTACACGCGGTAACAGACGCCCGTCAATTAATTCCAGCGGCAAGAATCAAGTTTCAGGCTGCTGGTACGCGATTAAGTTTCACGCACGAGCAGGCAAAGCGCGTACCTGCCTCGCCGGTTTACATCGAAAGCGCAAAGAACATGTGCTCGAGCACGCTTCTTACGCGAGCGTACACAAGAAGCTTAACCCAGCACGCACACGACTCTCCCTCCCCCTCTCACTCTTATACACTATCTTTGTTTCCCTATGAACTTATCGCGTCGAAATCGTCGAGGTTCATCTCGCCCGATAAAGAAAGAATGCCTGAAACATGCCAGATTTGACGGTGACAAGCCGCTCGCTTCTCCACGTGCGAGCGCACACATAGAGCAGAGTGAATTATTATCGCTAGCGACTCGTTTACTTAATGGGCGCGAACACGCCCCGAGCAAGCAGCCCAGGCGCTAAGCAACTGGGAAGGTCTTTTCGGTGCGAGCGCCTCCGGATTCGTGGCTGCAAGTTACGAAAGAATCCCCTTATCGCAGACTGTTCCCCAGGAATTCCATAAGCACTCCCCGTTCAATCTAAAACTACCAGGGCGAGTGGCCGCTCCTCCCTCTCCTTCATCCAAGGGGGATGAAAAGTGTTTTGCGCCGGAATTACTGCGTTCGATTGCCTTCGTTTCTCCCTCTCTCTCTCTCTCTGTTTCTCTGACGCTTTTTCTCGCCCACCTCGTTTCCCATCCTTTTCTATGCCTGTCGCGAAACTTTCTAACGGGATGGACATCTTCCCCAGGCGCCCTGGCGAATTACTCCGGCAGCCTATTTAAATTCTCGTTCCCGGTGTTAATCTAAGAGCGGCAGCGAGCGCACACCCGTTACGCCCGGATAAAAGGGAGGACAGAGGCCAAAGGACTACTTCTACGACCATCCAAGCCCCCCAACCCTTCCTCACCAACTGCTAAAAACAGCCCATTCCTCGATGCCCTTTATCTCGAATTCCACGACGCATCGAAAATCGATGCCTCTCGATTATGCGCGCGTTCGTCGCGCTTGTCTCGGCTGTCCCGCCTCGCTCGAACGGAGCGAGTCACCGGTGGAACACCGCGATTATGTAATTATCGCGGAGTCATAATTGAATTGAATGCCGAGCTCGCTTCGAGGATGCTCGCGTTCCCTCTACACGCCTGCCCGAATTTCTATTATTAGTCCGCCGCTTTCTCGATAACGGTGTCTTCTACCTTTCATGATTAGAGTGATATCGTTCCTGCTAGTTTAGCTAGTTAGTTTAGTTCTCGGCAGGTGTCTGCGACTAGAAAAGCTTATCCCAAGAGGAAGACTAAAGAACGGGCGCGTGAAAATGCGCATTCGTTACTGCACCGAAACACTGCTGCACTTCATGACAGGCGCTGCTTATTATTGTTTTACGTAATGTTTACGTAACTCGAGATCATACGTGTACGCAACGCCGTGGAACGCCATAAGCGCGCGGTGAGCGCACACGCAATCGAGTTTCGCCAGGCTCGGAGAGCTTCCCATACGACTTACTTATGACTTGTTTTAATCTCTTGGCTCCTCTCCTTCTCCCGGACGCACCTGCTCGCCGCTCGAGCTCGAGCTCGAGCTCGGTCCACACCCATCTTTTACGGCACTCGAGCGCCGGCCGGATTCCAAAGTTCTCGAAACAAAAGTATTCCAGACTCCTGCATGTGGAAATTGCCGAATGGCCGAGTGCTCGAGATTAGCCTCGAGGAGCGAGAAGTTCCTCATGACTTCTTCGCGAATGGAGTCACGTACTTTTGAAGGAATGCAGGTGTGTTGACGCCCAACTGCGATTGTACGCTCGATAGCGGAAGAACGAATGAATTTCCAAGTGACTTCCCGCACTCTTCCCATTCCTCGACGTAATAATTTCCATTCTCTCCATGTGCTTCTATATAATTGGCCGGGATCCGCGCTTGTCAACCTTGGACGGCCAAGGTTCTCTGACCGTCCGGTTTCCCGAGTTTACCGGATTCGCATCCCGTGTGAGTAAACGCTTGACTGTGTCTTTAAAGGAGCGTCCGGTTTCTACCAGCTGATCCGAATAGCTCTCCCGCGCGCAAGCTAAGACCTTTGCAATGCGACCAGGTAAACACGAGCGTTTACTCTTGGCTTTATGTGAAATCGAATAGACTCCACTCGGAGAGAGAGAGATTATCCACCGCGACAAGGAATTCTTGCCGGCGTGATTTACTTCGCGTCGCCTTGAATTACGGCATAATCGTATGATTGCAGGCGGAGGATCTTCTAGACGACATCCTGTCGTTCGAGGCTGGCTCCTTGGGCGACAGTCTGAAAGACGGCCAGCCCGGAAGTCTCACGAATATCCCGGAACTACAAATAAAACCGGAGCCGCTCTTGCTCACGGAAGCAGAAATCCACGCGCTTGCCAAAGACCGACAGAAGAAGGATAACCACAATATGAGTAAGTATTTAACCGGCGAATAGACCAACTTCAATCGACCTCCCACATCTTGCGCGATTTCTTAAGAATTGTCCCAATTTCCTGGAAAACAACCATAAAAGAAACAGTAAATCGACGAATGTTTCGCTTGTTTTCCCAAGAGCTTATCAAAAGTTCACAGAAACTAGATGAATTGAAGGTATCGTTGAGATCGCATTGATAGTGTACGAGAGGAAGGCGGTGGTACAAGTTGTCGTCCTGGTTTACTTCGAGACAACACACGCACCCTATTTGATAGAGCGGAGGCGCCACTGGCATGCCTGCTGGATTTAAATAACAATGGGAAACATTTAGCGCGTCGCGCATTATCGCACTTCCATCGTCTCTCTCTGACGTATGTGCGATCGACGCCGAGACGTATTGGAAATGTTATCTGTCAGATAAAGCGACGATAACGGCTACGGAGACGACCTTCGTAGTCTGCACTAATGGCGGTCTAGTCTAGCCTGGCTCGCTCGCACACTTTGAAAGGAGGAAAGCCATGATTTCTAAGGAAGACAAGTCCTCGAGTTTCCCTCGCTGATCGACAATCGAGCGTCGATCCAAGCAATTGCGAATCCCTGGAAAACAGTGGCCTCCACCAACGCATACACGCTCATATTCTGCTACTTATTTCCTCGAGCCAGCCTGATCGACCGCTTCCTAACAATAAATATGCGCATTATAATAGTCCGCTGCAACATGCAACAGTCTGCTCAATATGTCTCTGTTGAGCGGGTTGATTACGCGCATTCGAGTTTCCGGCGAGTAAACGTATCGGAAGCGAGCATTACCTTGTTGCTGACAGTGTTAAAGAATCACCGTTCCTCCCGAAGTTAAGTAACAAAATTGGACGCGTGCTCCTGACACACATGAATATGCAAAACGGCCGGTGTGCAGCATCCCAGCTCTGGCAACCAGGTGCGTGGACACCCACACACACACACACACACACATACACATAGAGAGATAGAAGCGCTTGCGCGGGCCAACAGGCAGAGATCAGCGGAGCTCGCAGCCGATTACTAAGCCACGTACGGAACGGATGATGTTGCGCGATATGAATGCAAAGCCACGAATATGGAACCAATTGCGGCATGGCAATGACACCTTTATCCATTACAAAAACGTCATTATTGAAATTAGCTGGACGTTGCCGCCACCACCGCCGCGGCAAGTGGCACCGGCCGAGTGGCCGTTCCCTCTCCGTTTACCGAATTCAAAATCCACTTTAGCTAAACTCACTCGGCCGCGATGCCGATCGATTCCCTCCGATACGAAAACACATCGATGTTGGTAAACACGAGCGGCTCTCGTGCAAAGAGGAACACTCTACAACTGTGTGTTCTCTCCTAACAAAAATCGTCGATGAACTTAACGCACCGGCTGCTCTGTGTGTACGCTCGTTTTTCTGTACAAATGGAAATTGATCCTGGCTCGATCACAAGTCACCGATAGGAGAGCGTGGTGGGCAGGACGGTTGGCGTGAAAAGCGATGAGACTTAATTCCCAGTGGAAAGAGAGAAGAGAGGAGCGAGGAGAGGAGAGGAAGGCGATGTTGAGTGTGGGTGTGGGTCGGTGATCGGGCGAAGTGGAGAATGAGTGCCGGCTCTTTCGCTTCTCGCGAAAACAATTGCACGCGCGCGTAAAGGGAGTGAAGGCGCCCGAGAACAAAGGGATGCCGATTGAATTTGTAGGAGAGAATAGGGAAGTAACGATCGGGCTACGCTCGCGGAAAGTAAATTAGTAATTCCGGAAAAACAGCTGCGCTGCCATTGCCGCTGCCCGCTTCCAATCTAACCAGCTCGACACTCAGCCCGGAGACTTCTTCCTCTTCCGCTTCCTCTTCTTCTTTCTCTTCTTCTTAGAGCTTTCCACCCTCGTTTGTCCGCCGGCGCGTACCGCAAGCATTGCTTATAAAGGCGACTGCGACGTGTGCTCGCCCGAAGGGTCCCTCTATTTATGGAGCACTCTGCTTTTTACACCTGAACCATGCACGTACGTGATTTGACTGGGGATCGTCCCATACACCCACCAAGCCCATCCGCGTCTCCTTTTCCAGGCGAATGCCGCCGACCAATTGCGAATATCCAACCGATCCTCTCGTTACCAGCTATTCGGATTTCCCTAAAAAAATTCGCCGCCCTGCCGCATCCTCTCTTTTTCGGAGGCACGTTTGTCAGTTGTTCCCGACACTTGTTACATGAAACCGAGAATCAACACACTCGTCGATATCTACATTGTATACAGAGTCTCCAGCAGGTTCATATATCCGGGAGTATTGCGGAATTGGGTTTATAGAACAGCGCGTGAAAGAAAGTCCCGAGAACGCTAGTGTTTCCCAGCTGATTGTGGAGGCCGTTGAATTGCTCGAAGAAGTCTTGCAAACGACACTGCGTTATTGTCGCTCGCGGGCAACGTTGGAAATAGAGTTTATTCATTGGAGTTTCTCGCAATTGGAGTCGAACCTTTCGCTTAAACCCACGAAACAAGTATGCACATCGACTTTTTCCCACTCGTTTCTGACTGTCTCGGCTCTGTTGATTTTTCTCCCTTTTACGAAGCCGTATCGACTCGACTTCCTATTGTTTCCTGTTAGCACCTTCCTTCTTTTGCCCACTACTGCCAAGAACCTATTTCTCTTTTTGGAAGCGGATCGTGTAAAGCAGTTCGCGCCATTCACTTGGATCACCTCCGCACAGAGCAGAGAGCGAGCGAGCGAGCGGGCTTTTTTCCTCTTTGCAGCGAAGCCCCCGCGATATGGAGATTGTTAGAATCCCGATGCAATCTATTGATCGCTCTCATATTCTCTGTGCACGCCGGCTCTGCGAAGGTTTGCCCGGCGGACAATCAGAAATCATTGTTATCGAGTACGTGCAAGAAACGCCGGGGCGTATTTGCTTTTCATCGTGATCGATAGATTCACTTTGGCCAAGCATTACGCGACAAGAATTCAGTGGTATGAATGTATACATGCTCTTCGGGAAGGAGTGCGGCGTCAGTTCCGACCTCCGCCTCTCCCGATTTTCAGGGAAGAATGCTCCCTTTTCCGCCCTCTTTCACCATGCGATAAATGTTCCAGTAAGAGGACAGCGCTTGTTAAACCTCCCAGTATTAATTGCACGTGCAATAGCGCGCTGCAGTTTTTCGGTCGAAGAGCGACCTCATTTGCCGTCCACTTGGCCGACAAGAAGTCAAAAGGTACTTCAATTAACGCCAAGTAATGTCTGATTACTGGGACATGTTCCATGCGTCCCTCTCCGCTTGAATTATTAACCATTCTCCCCTAGTTGTCCGTAACGTTCCCTTTCTCCCTCTCTTACTCCTTCGCATACAACCATCTCGTGCAAGGGTTGCTCTGCTCTACTTTGCCATTCCCTCTTAACTCACTCTCCGCGCTAACGCGTGTTCCTTCAATTCAGTCGCTATAGATTCTATATTACCAGGCTGCCTCTCGAAGACTCGACGATTAACGAATAATGCAATGAATTTCAAATAAGCCGCGCACACTGCGCACCTGGCAATCTCATCCGAGAGAAAAAGGACCGTTTGATAGGCCGCCGTTGACGAAACACCGCTGCGAAATTGATCGAGCCAGGATTTCCGGCGAATTAATAAAGATTATCTGATACCGGTCTCCGTATGATTGATGTGCATAATTTCCGTTTTCAGTCGAGAGACGCCGACGCTTCAACATCAACGACAGGATCAAGGAACTCGGCACCCTTCTGCCTAAGACCAATGACCCGTGAGTAAGATGCTCTATTGCTTCTTTGTTCTCTGCTCACCTTTATCTTCGTCACCCACTGTTCATTCATTCGTTCATGCGTGCTTCATAAAATGCCCCCCGCTCTTCTTTTCTCATCTCCTTTCTGCCTTCATACGGCAATCCTTCCTTCTTTTCCCTCACTTATACCGAGTTTCGCGTCCTCCGCCTTGCCTTTTGTCCTCTCGCTGCTCTGCCCTTCTTTTCTCATTCTCATCTCCAAAGGTGACCCCTCTCTTCCTTCTTGCTTTCCTTCTCTCTCAGGCCTCCTCTCTCCTTCCTTTCATTCAGCGCGGTTCTTTTCCCGCGATCTCTCGCTGCCCATTATTTTCCGTTCGTGACCTTTTACGACGAGTTAGTCTAGGTCAGGTGCTCAAGACGAGAGGCTTTCACCGGAAATCCATTCTTCGGCATCTTTTTACTGGCTTTTCACCACTAGCACCCCTTCTCTTTTTCTTGCGCTCTCCTAGTACCCTTGGGAGTCCGACACTTCCTCGCACTGTGTCCCCTGTCTCTCCCCTTACGGCCCCCTTCATTGCTACGATCCAAGACAACTGAGAGTAAATGTTCTTGAAACCATAAGGATTAAGAGTTGGTCTTGTTATCATTTCTATATGATATATCTCTTGCCAGGCACACGTTGCTCATCGTCCGGCAGGGGGAAGAGTAAAAACGAGTTTAGTGGGATATATTTGGCGATGGAGGTCAGCGAGCTGAGGAGGCCTGCTGATCCCAGTGATCGCTTTACGATAGGTTAGCCTGTCGCAGGCTAGGGCATCGGTCGAAGAGATGTCTTCGTTCAAGCGGGTGGGCACTAACGAGCGGTCCTTTTGCATAGAATATCCGACAAGTCCACCGTTCATTTATCAGTACGTCCTGCCAGCCATTTGTCAGTGTCAGCCTCCTGAGATCTTAAAAACTACCCCTTTCGAATCTTTTTCGCGGCGCTTCTTTTTCCAACCGCTTTCCTCCTCTTCCTCCTCCTCCTCTTCCTCCTCTTTAGGATGCGTACATGTATATTCTTGGGCTGGTTCGTGTGTCGGTTTTAAATATGGAACGCGCGCGCTGGAGCTCCTCCTCGCGAAGAGTTCCCCAGGAGATTTTGCCGCCAGAAAAGCCGAGCGCATTAGCATAGTATCGTTACTCCTCTATTTAGCACAGCGCGCGACTTTATTGTGGTGTCCCAGTGGCGACGAAAATTTCCCTCGCAAAGAAGTGGCCACGAGATGTCCTGGCTATTGTGTGTAGCGGGAGGGTTGCGGCGAGGACAGATTTATTTCTTCCCGTTACTTCTGTCGCGCGGAGGTGCTCTCTCTGCTCCCGGTACGGAGTCCCTCAAGTTTGGCGAGGATCGGGATACGCGATGGTTACGGTATAGAGGAGGTCGGTTCGATCGGGGCTTCCGTAAATCACACCTTTGAAAGCTGCGGATCCCACCGGCTCTCCCGTGGGTAATCCCTCACCCTTGAAACGACGGGATACGCCCGTATGCACTTCGACACCACCGACACATCATGTCAGAGCACGTGCTCGACAATGACGCAACAGCCCTGCACCGTCCAGTTCTCGAGCCGGTTCACATCAGGGCGTTCACATTTCCATGAAAAAAGCTACTCCTCCCTGTAGCAGTGTGACGGTGCAACGAACTCGTACCAGAGCTGCTGGCAAAGGAGAAGGTGGAGGTGGAGGCGGAGGTGGCGGCGGCCGCGGAGGAGGAGGAGGAGGAGTAGAAGAGTGGTTGGTGCGGTTGCAGGTGTAATCTGGGTCGCCCGGGTGCCGCGCGGCTTTCTCGAAAAGTTCCCTCGCAAGCAAGTAATAAAGCGACACAAGTAAACTTGTGGAGATATCGGGCGGGCGATAACGAAGAAGAGCACTTAGTCCAAAGCTACATCGCTAAACAAGAGGACGAGATCTCCCTCGTTTCGGGCCCATTCTCCTCTCGGTGCCCTCGTGGCAGCAAACTTCCATCCAGCTGCGGGTGAAGTCGCGGTTGAGTACGCGTGCCAGTCTTATCTCCTCGCGTGGAGAAGTAACGCGCTCGCTTATTTGAGGACACTCGTAGCAGCACACCACGTCCGCTCAAGCAGAGAGAGTGGTCCTCGAGCCGGCGCGCGGCATATTTCAGGCCATCCTCGTCCACTTTGCTCCTTGTCTCCTCTCGATGAAATGCCATCTACCCTGGTTATACGTGCGCTCGTCCGTCCCAGCGGCCCCTTGATCATCAATTCGCCCGACCGATGAAAGTAGCTTACGTAGAATTGTCCCGCGAGGCGAAAGGCTCTTCTTCCGGGCGAAGTGAGGCGATGAGGAAACGGGATTATTTCCTCGCAAGGGTGGATGGCTGGCCGTGAAGTTTCCACTGGCGGCGAGGCCGTCGCCACGCAGAACGAATGCGGCCGCCTGACATGACGAATGCTATCTCGTAATAGGTCGCTATGGCTCTGCTTCCCCCCTTTCTCTCTCTCTCACACACACGTACATACTCTCACTCTCACTCTCTCTCTCTGAATGTGCGGCGCGCGCGCGCGGGTCTCTGCACACCAGGCTCTTCGCGGTTTTGCTCGATAAATCAGGCCAGACGCGATTTCTCCCGCCATAAATCGAGATCGCGCGCGCCACGCCAAAAACTGTCGCTCTCGCTGAGGGAACAGACCGCGAGCCAGCCGTCCGACCTGGAATATCCCCTAGCGGCGCGACCGACCCTCTTCCCCTCTGCCAGCACAAATTGGCTCGCCCTTCGTGCATCAACCCTTCCGAATACACCAGTCTGCCCTCTGACTGCGAATTAGCCCCTTCGCTCGCTACAACTCGAGCTAGCCCATCCAAAAAAGTTCGAAATTTACCTAGTTTCTAGTTGGCTTAGTTTTTCCTTACAACTTAACGATTTCCCCTAGGTTGCACCCTGCGGACAGGCCTGAATTCGAGATAGCGATTTGTCAGGATTGCGGCGCGAAAGAGTTTAGCCAGTTTTTAGAGGATTTCAAGGAAGACTGACATCCGCGAGACGCGAGGCAAATCGCCGGACGAACGGTAGGAAAAACTAGAGTAGGATGAGCGCGAAGGGGCGGAAGTGGCTGTTGAAGAGGCCAAGGTAGAGCAGACGTACACGCGAGAGAACGTTATGGAAATTCTTCGGGATTTCAGGGAGGACGCGCGTACCCGGGTCAAATTATTGCGCGCTCGTCCGATATTCCGCACGAATTCCCCTACGGAATTCCATCTCGAAATCTCTTGAAAAGGATGCCTCGGGCTCCTGTGACTCGAGCGACCGCGATAACGCTCGTATTACCATGGTGCGAGGAACTTCGGGGATCCCATGCAAGCAACCTGTCTCTCAGAGCTCTTGAGACGAAAGGCCTTCTATCGTCTCTCCAAAATGTATTGTATGCAACCTTTACCTACTCCCTTCAACCACTCAACACCTTTCAAACTATCATAAAGCGATCCGATCAGCTATCTCATCTATTGGCATCATGAATTCTCGGTCATGGTGCGCGAAATCAATAGAGATGAACCGAACGCCTTGAATTGGCATTTCGACTGCATCTTGTGTTACCAGGTACTACGAGATCGTTCGTGACGTGAGGCCAAACAAAGGGACGATATTGAAGTCCTCGGTGGAATATATTAAACTGCTGAAGAACGAGCTCACGAGGATGAAGCAGAACGAGCTGAGGCACAAGCAACTCGAACACCAAAATCGTAGGCTCCTCCTGCGCGTTCAGGAATTAGAGCTCCAGGCGAAGGCACACGGGCTTCCAGTCTCGGATTTCAATTGGGCGTCGACGTCTGCCAGTATGCTCAGCGCCTTTCCCCGAAGCAAACTCGAGCAACGCAAGGTACGCACTCATTCGTATACGGGCCAGCCGCGCAGTGCATTCTCTCCTCCTCACAGCTTTAATTAAAGAATGAAATTAAAAGCCGCTCCGTGCGGGAGTGTGTCATAATTGCGGGCCTCTCGGGGAAACGCCCGGCGATAAAGTCACGCTGTTGCGTTACGTAAAGCAATCCCGAGGATTAGCCAACAACCGGCGCATAAACATTTTCCGTTACAATTTTCCACTCGCAAAATTCCCTCCAGCTTCCCTCTTTCCCCCTTTCTCCCCATCTCTCCTATTCTTAACACTCGGATAGCGGCTGGAATTTAACTCCTCAATTATGTCGGCTTCATTCAACTTCTCAGCGCAATCCACTCGAGCGGGAGAACCAGGGGGATTCTCGAGTCGCTATTACATCAATCGGCGCGAAATCTCGTTCAATCAAAGCCGACAGCGAGCAGCAGCAGCAGCAGCAGCGGCAGTGCAGCAGTAGTAGCAGAGTCGCGCGGCGGCTGCTCGCCGCCTCGGTTTGAAGTTTTCAAGGTTGCTCCGATCAGCGCCGATCGTTTCACGATCCTTGATCCGAATAAACGCTCGCTTCGTTTCTCGGGACTGGTTTCATAATCCGCATCTGTTCTTGGTTCTCGTGCCCGACAGCGAGAGAGACTTCACTCCATGAAATCGCCCGTTTATTCCACGCCCTGCGCTTCTCTCTCTTCCTCCATCTCGCACGCCTTCTCCTCTCTTTCTTCCCCGAGAGAGAGAGAGAGAGAAAGAGAGAGGTTCACCCTCGTTTTCCCAACTCGCTCCAGCGGCCTATCTTTCTGAACTTGTTGCTCCCCGAGCTACTCCTAAACAGCCGGAAGTTTCTTTTAAGTCAACGTCAGCCGTAAACTTTTCTGTCCAATCATTGCGGCTCCCGCGGAATAAGCATGAAAACCGAGCAGTACGACAGTGACACTGACGAGATTACCAATTTCACTGGTATACTCTAGCCGCAAACCTCGGAAAATCCGGGAGTCTTTCGTCTTCGTCGTTAACATCTCTTCTCTTCCCACTTACGTTAGCTCTGCCCTCGTAGAGGCTGCTCTGCCTCCTCCCACCCCTCTCTAGGCTATTTCATACACAGCCTGTTTGCACGGTTACAGTGTTACGGCCTGTTTGCGCCTTACATAACCATTCGGAAAGATCTCCTATTATTATTACCGCACACAGCGCGCGCGAGCGCGCGCTCGCCGATCGGCTCCAGCGAGAAATCGTTCGCTATCGGCCTCGCTTGATCAATTTCTTAATGCCAGCGGCGGCGCGGCGGTCTGATCGCTCGCTTACTCCACTTTCGAGACAATGACCTTTCCCTGAATTCAGCTCGCTCGCGGCCGGCCAAGAGAAAGGGGAAAGAGAGTGAGAGCATAATAAACACGTAATACCGGTTGTCCCTTGACTCGCACGTTCTGTACGCGATACACTTACGCGCGCGCGCACACACACACATACACTGAGAGGTTGGGTGGCGTCCGAGGGACGAAGGGGCAGGGACAGGATGGAGGGTGGCTTTCTTTGTTTCGTTTAAAGGTAACGCCACTATCTCTCCGAGGGGACGTGACGGTAAAAGGCGTGCGATAAGAGGAAAATACACACGTTCGCGCGCTCCTGCTCCCCCGCGAATACACGTATATGTACCGAGTGTACATATATGCACAGAGAAACGGCAGTACACGGTTGTCCATATAATATATATATATAACTGTGTATATATATATATATCTATGTGTATCCCGACAATGGAGGGATGCCGGCTGGCTTTTATTTGTGCGGCGCGCTGCGTGGAATTCGGAAAATCGGGGATAATCCTGGAGAGTCAGCCGCTCCCGTGGATTCGTTCTCCTCTCGAAACGCCGATCGACACCCAATGTGATAAGAGTGGCCGAACAGGCTGGAAGCCCGATAGCCGCCCTTCCTACCTACACCTTTGGCCGAGCCAACCAATTCGGAATTTTAACGGGCACTCGCTCGAAATCGTCGTCCAGCTGCATCCGTGCGCGTCACCCAGAGATATACGTATATATCAGATTCCATTACGATATCTTTCGCTATACTGTCATCTCCCCGTGGCGCACTCCAGATTTGCTTTAATGGGCTTTAAGAAGAGCCGGCCGCTGGCTTAGATAGCACTCTTGAACCCTCTTGACTGAGAGGTCGAAGCACCGGTGAATTCCTACGCTGACTTGCACTAATCGCGCGCCCACGGAAAAGTTCCTTTTTTGGTGATGTCGGATGACAGCTACGATGTTATTTAGGTCGAGCATGATTTTCGGAAAGGAGTGCTAGCGAGATAAGGGATACGACACGTAAGATGACGCGCGGAGGGACGAGTCGGCATGAATTATTATAGGAGATAAAGTCTCGCTGGAGCATAAGTAGCCTGTGACAAGCAGAACCTCCTCTCTACTCGCGATTTGAAATTTAAACATTGATAACGTCACGCACCGGGTCCTACGCGCGCGGACGACAAATATCGCAGGCGTCTCTTAAAGGCAAGGTAAAGAAGCACCAAGGGAAGGAAGCTTCGCAAGTAGCAGTTGAGCTACACGCGATTGCAGGAGGCAAATAAATCTCGGCGATACTTTCACTTTCTATAGAGACTTTATCCCCTCGTACGCGCGAAATTTCCTGGACCGCCGAGGCCCTCGAGGCTATCTCGACTTCGATTCCTTTATAAGCTAGCCCCCGTAAAACCTTTTTCACGATTGTTGCCGAAAAGGAGGAACCGTTCCACCGGCACCTACGATTCCCCTTGAATCTCCACCCTCGAAAAATCCCTCCAGGCGAGCGAGCCGGCAGCCATGTAATTTTATGGTGCTCGGTGGTGTCCATCTCACCGACTAGAACTAATTCCCGAGGAGAGGCCAGGGGGAGAAGAAGAAGGCGTTTGTCAGCAATCGAGGCATTTTTTGTCGCAGATCCCCGAGTTGGTCGCGGAGGAGGCGGCAACTCTGAGCATGTCGCAGCTGGAAGATCTGATGGAGGATGACACGGGTGGTCCAGTTCACGGTGGCGACCCGATGCTGTCGTCGCCGCACCTACCACCTCTGAGCCCACCAGCGGCTGCCTGCCACCATGGACTACCCGACGAGGATACCCTTGGTAGCCTTGGCGTCACCACCTCTAATTCCTCCTCGGACATGGACATTGTCGCGTAGCACCAGCGGATGCTCCTTGCCCCCTTGTCCTCGGCCAACCACTCACCGGCAAGGAGCACCTCCGCCAGTCCCCCAAACCTTCAGCCGAATCAACTGATCCGCCGGGAGAAACTGATCCTCGCAATCACTAAGAAGAATACCAACTCTAACTCCGCCTGGATCGAGCAACTATACGCTCAGCACTCTCGAAGCTCGCACGGCTTCAGATGATACACGGCTGAAATAGGAAGAGTGGCCTCGAACACAGCTACCGGAAACGGGGCGTGTAATAGCGCGGCGGCCGAGGGGAGCCGGGGGAGGAAGAGCAAACTCAAGATTGCGGGAAAACGGCTGGCCGTTACATCGACAGGAAGTTCGATGTCTCAGTTAGGATATAGACGATGCGCGAGATTGCAATCCGGCGAGCGACGTCGAGACGACCATGTGTACCATGTGACTCCCGTGTTTGTGTTTCTGCCTCTCTGTGTGTATGCGTGGGTGCGTGTGTGAGTGTGTATGTTGGCAGCGCGCGTGCTTGCACGCCCACCAACTTGGTGTCCACGTCCGTTTCCGTCGAAAGCTATTTCACTCGCGACGGAGCGAAGGTAGCGCCCTTCCTTCGGACAATATGATCGAGAACCTGTCCGGAAAGCTCGCCGGACGAATCAAGAAGCAGCCAATCAAAGGAAACCGCTCGCTCGAGTAGTGACAAGGACTTTTTATTTGTACACACCGATAGCATCAAGTTTGCACCCGGTCAAGTTAGATTTTACTAGCCCTCTGTCCTCTGCCTGTCCCTCCCTCTCCTCCTCCTCCTCCCAATCTTTCGATGGCGTGCCCGCCAATCGTAGTTAATTTCCTCCCTTATTCATAGAGCGCCTGGTTAATTCTACGTGTATAATTAATACATTCCAAACTTCGTACTGCGTGGAACGCGTACCGAGATGACGTTGGCCGATGGCTTTAGCCGTCGCTCGTTGCGGATGAGAGAGTCAAGTTGGTCGATTGATGGAAGAGCATTAAGAAGTCGGCGAGCACCCGATGAGACTGTCCTCGATGCTGTTCTACTTCGAAGTAACTCGAAGCCTGGCAAAGGAGAGCGCGGTACTCAAGGGGAATAGTCATGCGGTCCTCCCAAGGATATCACTTGGTCCTTAGGCGAAGCTCACTTTTCTCTATGTTCGCATGTTCGCGAGTGGCCAACTTTCTTTGGGGAAGATCGGCCGGAGGACGTAGGTGTGCGTTTTTGGCGAGTCCTCTGTCCTCGCTTTGGGATCGATCGGATCGTCCTGAGAGCTCGCTTCTACATCGATGTACGATGCCACTTGATGTTCGGATATCGGGTTATAGCTAAACTCTGCGACGTTAAGGCGTGCCGAGCGGGAGCGCCAGTTGAACCAAGTGTTCCCCCGTGTCCGATAAACGTTCCTGCCCCTTGGCGACTGCGACTGCTTGCAAACTTTCTGATAGTTATCACTCCCAACCCAGCTTCCTTCGTCCGCTCTCGCTCAACAGACAATCGACTGAGATCCCTAGCTCACACATACACACACACACACACACACACCTCTTCGAGAATGTCAGCTCCGAACCCCAAAACGACTCACCCCAGTTTCATCGGCGGCCATCCGCAAAACTATAGATCCCCCCAGTTACCCTTCCCCCTCCCCACGCGTTTGGTGGTCGCTCTCAATGACCAGGGTTCCGCGCGGGTCGCGGCCCAGTTAATTTTAAGTGTACATATCTAGAAACGGTCTCCGAGAAGTCCGGAGCCGGCATCCTCCCGAGATATAACATGCCCCAGCTGTGAGAAAGTGAAAGAAACCGAGCGAAACATCATCGAGCATGCACGTGGAACTTAAAAAGAAGACGCTGCCAGTATTGGATACGCCCAAAGAATGGCAAGGTAAATCCTAAGAGATGCTCGTCTCCCAGGGTGACACTGATTGCGAGGCGCGTCTAAGTGAGAGTGCAAACTGTCGCCGGTGCGCGCTAACGATTGCCAGGCCATGTGTACAAGTCCAAGTGCAAACGAGTTTATTAGTGCTGCGAGGCTCCGGTTACGCGCTTTCGGCTTGTTGTATGTTTCGACGTAGAGACGCATTGCATGTGAGTGTATGTGTGTGTGTGTGTGTGTGTGTACGACTCGCGGTAGTTTCTCTTTCTCGTTAATAAAACATCGGAGTGCCCGCGACGTCGTCGAGGCCGAGATCGAGGACGAGGTCGAGCCTGAGGCAGCGATGGAGAGAGAGAGAAGGAGAGGAGAAGCAGCGAGAGCAAATCGAGTCTAGCCTAACGACACCTACACACCATGCCACTCATCGAGTCTCTCCTCTCTCAGCTCGATCGTTCCACGCGAAAATAGCTTTCCCTTAACGATTCTTCGTGGGGAGGCTAGTGGCTCGTTACCAGCATCGACCTCGGCACTCGGAAGTGTGCGCGCGGCCGGAAACCTAGCCCTCATCAATGAACCGGCCGCGGAAATTAGGGGGAGCGGAGCGTGCTCGGGACGCAGGACACCACCGAAACGACCTCGAGAATCGTCGGGAGCCGCGCTCTCCGGAGAAAGAAGCGCCGGGCGAATCTAATCACGGAACGCGGACAGCTAATTCCGGAATTCGCTGGTGGAGGCCCGGCAAAAAGACGAGCGCTTAGAGTCGAGCACGAACCAACTCCGGATTTCACTCTGATTCCTCCTCGACAAGCTGGAGTGGAACATTACCGTACGAAGTTCCTTGGGCATTATGGTACGCTGGCGCGCGGGCCTGATCCCCCCCCCCCCCCCCCCCCCCTGCCGGTTCGATGTCGATTTCGTCGATCGAATATCGATTGAAGAAAGGCCCGATTAGATAAGTCAGTCATAGGTTCGATTACTATGTAATTAGTTTTAGGTAATCCAGAGAGAGAAAGAAAGATAAGAAAGCGTTAAAATTACTCTATTTTCCGATGATTTTACGCCTAATACGGTGAATAGGTTCACAAAGCCTCTCGCTCTTCTAAGGAGCGGGGCAAACTTCACCATTTAGAAGACACGTGTGCACGCGTGATCGATATGTATAGGCGTTACCGTCTTGCGGGCACGTAACTTTTGTATGTGGCGGTGAGAATCGAAGTTACCTTATTACCTGTACCACTAAGTTGTTGTTATAAGCGGGCGCAAGCTACCACCTCGGTGGGCCGCTTGTATGGCGCGCGAACGAAAGATGATTAAAGAAGACGTTACCGAACTCCAAGATCTCTCTTTATTACAACCACCCGAGCGCCCTCCCTCTGACCCTTCTTCTTTCCAAGATCCCCAAGCTTTCATTATCACCAACATTGGATTTACGGTAGCCTGGGTGTGATTCGCTCGTTAGCCATTACTCGGGCGATTCCGGTGAACAAATATGGTGAGCGGCTAACGATAATGCGGACTATAAAGCGAAGAGCGAGCGTCGGCTCGATGCTCGTCCCGGTAGAAAAAGGCTGGGAGATAGATCGACAGGCAGGCAGCCGCGCGTAAGAAAGGCCGGGGCAAAAAAAGGAGAATTGCGATCCGCACTGGCGCGTCGAAGCCACTCTCCGCTCGCTCGCTTCAGGCTCTTTCGCTCGCAGGTAAGCGGGCGGTGGCGAGTGCGAGTGCGCGCGCGCGCCCCGGCTCGTGCTCGTTCTTACGCTTTTTCAGGCGGTTCTTCAGGGGAAAGCTGCTGCGGGCGTAACGAGAGCGAAACGTAATTTGTCGTTACGAGAACGAGGCGAGTGTCTCGACGGAAAGTCGCTCTCGTTGGGTACATTCGCCTTCGGTGAGATCGGTCTTCGGGGGATGCTGGGGTCAAGGCCAATATCGAAGAACGTGTATTCCTCCTTCTCTTTTCTCAAGACGACATCGACGTATCGAGTGGCTCGCGGCTAAGGTGTAGACGACATCGAAATGTCTCTGGTAGGGAACACGGTCTCCAGAGTCGATCGTGCCTCTTCCCTTCCTAGATGTCTGTTGTCCCAGAGAAATACACCTTCGGCGAACGTGTCCCTTGGAGCTACGATCTCCGGGCTGACTGGCTAAGAGACGATGACCGGGCAACCTAGGTCTATCCTAGCTCTTCGCCGCACGGACAATGCGATCTACGAGGACCACGGCAATCTTCAGTTAAGCTCCTTCAAGTCGTATTTGTTCTGACGTAACTCAATATCTCTTCGAGACAGATTCCCTCTTATATCGGCTGGGAGAGCGAACCTCCCAGGCATTTTCGGTAGAAACAGAGACACGTCAAGAGAAACGAAGGAAATGGGATTCGTCCCGCGAGTGTGACATTTTCGTTTCGCGAGACATCCGGCATATTTTGTCATCTACACTTATGCAGTGCAGCGTGTCCGCGTTACATTGCGCTCGGAGTTCGTTTGGGCGAAGGTTGGAACACGGATAATAAGCCGTGCGCTCGCCGGCATTTGCCACGGAAATCGGGAGGAACGTGTTCATGCGGACAGGCCGGCTTCCCGCCGCTGTCTCTCGCTTTAATATGCGTGCGCGTTCATTAGCAGATGCGTCTGAACGTGGCAGCTCGGCCGCACGGAAAAACGGGAGCGCCAGATTTCTAATGGAGAACACGAACCAGCCCACCAAACGAACATTCCCACTCCAACTAATACGATATTATAACTGCGATAGCACCGAAAAAATTCGATCCTTTAGTTTGTAATCGAAATAAAGTGAAGTTTACTGGGGAGAAGTAATCGAGGTAATGCTCGAGCAATTACGTTTCGCCGAGGGGAGTAATCCTAGAGGAAAGGTTGAAAAAGGAGGATGAGAGGTGAATGCGAGGGCAGGCATGTCAGTAGTAGGGAAAGGCAGTGGGAGTACCTGCTGGAAGAAAGAGAGCGAGAGCACCTCTCACCTTGGTACTCTCCGCTCTCGCCTCCATCTGCGTCCCTTTGCCCCGGAGCCGGAGCCCGAGCCGAGCCGAGCCGAGGCTCGCACTCCCTCCCGCACCACCCCGTGCCAACACGCCGCTATATAATGGATCGCTTCAATTTACTCCTCGACACTCCACCTTCTCCGCCCTCCAGGTCCCTTGGCACTGCTAGCCGTTCGTCTTACAGCCGTCTTACCGCCGTCTTGCACCCGCGGCGCCACCCACCCCCGACGAAAAATTCGCACGACACCCCGCAACTTGCCGGGCCAAGAACCTTCTATGGGACTCCTTCTTGCTGAGAGAGGCCGACTGGGGGGCACTGAAAAGATGAACAGAGAGATGAAAAGGACGAAGGTAAAGGTTCAAAGGTATGGGGAAAAGAGTGGATGAAAGGTAGGAGCGAAGGGTGGAGGGAGGGAGAGTGGGGATGGAGTCGCGTCATCGGCGAGAGCCGTTGTGCACGAACGCCGAGAAACCGACGAGATTTCATTAGTACGAGCCTGAGGGGAGAGAACGTCGCAACAACTCTCGCCTTCTCTTTCTTCCTTTCTCTTCTTCTCACCCCGCTCGTAGAGCTGAAAATCTCCGCTCAGGGTGGAAAAAATGAAAAGGCGCCGCAGAAAAGAACGAAATCGAAGGAAATTATATTGTGAACTGGCTCGTCGAGCCTGGCGGAAGTACGACTGGCTGGGATGTTAGTGCGAAATTGCACCGTCGCTCTAGAAAACCGAAAACCCGTCGCTGCTAGTTAATCGTTCGGACAGAAGCGTTGACAGCTAGACAGCCGGCCACACCTTCATTTTTTCACCGTGAAATCGGTTTAGAAATGTTTGCCTTCCACCAAGATTGCTCGAGTCTTTCAGAATTTACCGTGCGATTTACAGCCTTTATTCTTCGAGGAGAATCATGCACTTTTGTGGCAGAGAAAGTGGAGCGCGCCAAGCGAAGATGAAAGCGCGCACTTACGTCAAAAGAGTGCACTTATTTTTCGTACACTCGAATATTGCAATTCGTAAGTGTAACTGGAAGATTCTCGCCTACCGAATTTTCTCGAGAGAAGTAGCCTGTGATCTTCGCTCGTGGAAGCATCAACCATTTCTCTTGACTTCATTAGCGTTCTACTTCTGTCACAGCGCGAACCACTTGCGCGGTGCCGGTGTATGTCTCGCGAGAAAGGAGAAAAAGTGGAATGTTCTCGCCGGAAGAAATGACGGCCATCAGACAAATGGAATTTCCTTCTTAGGTAAACGTCTTCGAAGCGTGCATCCACTTTAGGAAATTCTATTCTGGCTTGTGTCTGGCGATGCCGGTCGACATTTATAGGTAAATGAAGAAATGTCGATGAAACAAACTGTAGTAAATTCCGGCTTCCGGTGAGCAGTTCTCCGGGAGCAGGCAGGAAGGGGGGATCGTGTTCAAGCATGTGAATGAAGTAGCTGGGCGTCATTCGCCGAGTTTAATGAGATCAGTGTGGCGGGGATGGCAGCGGTTGCGGTTGCGGCTGCGTGCCGAAGAATCGAGTAACGTGCGTAACTCGAGCGCGAGGGTGGTCTTACAGATTTCACGCGGGAGCGCACATGATGCCGAGCTGCAAGTGACAGCAATGATCGACGTGTCGGAGGAATTCCAATTTCGCGGGAAATCATCATTGAAATGTAATCGCATTACTCGGACACGTGTCAATGTTTGTCCGGTGATTTGCGAAGGCAGTGACTTTGCCAGTAGTCTGTCGAGGAAGCATCCACGATCAATCATGATAGCTCGTGCGTGGAGGAGGGTGGAAGCTTTCGCCGGTCGCCGGGTCATCATAAATTCCGGCGCAATCGCCAGGACTATAGATCTGGCAGGATGCGGCCGGCAATCCGCGCAGTATTTACTGTAAGAGAGGAGGATTCAAGGGAGAAAGAGAAGTCACGTAGGACTAGGGATTTCTATTCGGAGGTACATGCTTCCTTGGCTGTACTCGCGAAATCCGACGTCGGCGGCGGTGTCTGCGACGACCGGTTCTTTCGTTTCCTCGTCATTCGTTCCCACATCTTCGTGCGCGCACGAGAAATACCTTTTAAGGAGGTTCTTCCGCTTCCGCAAAAAGGCGACACGCTCTAGCCTCCTCGCTCACTCCTCCTATCCCGTGTATCTCGTACTCTTCCTTACGCTAGCTCTCGTAAAAGACCTTTTTGCAGACGAGCGAAGAAGCTAAGAGGCCGGAATGATTAATGAGGATGGAGCCGAAGGGTTCGGCTCCACCCTGCTTCCTGCACTTGGTTTTCCATGGCTTAATTTCTCGTGGCGGCATCCTCCTCCGTGACCGTGCTCATCCTCATTCCCTCCCTCCCGCCCCATTTCCACCCACCGGCCAGTACTACTGCTGCTTGCTGTTTGCTGCTTCTGCTTCTGCTTCTGCGACCTCTCTCCTCTTTCTTTTCTTCATTGCGCCACTACGAACCATGGCGACTTACCCTCTCCCTGAACTCCCGACTCACCCTTCTCTCTTCAAGCTCTCCGCCTTCTTCCTTCCGCCGCCGCCGCTGCTGTTGTTCGCCAGCGCGTTTCCTTTATTAAAAGAATCCCGCGAAAGTAGTGCCAGCAGGATGGGAATGGGTGGTGGCGGCGGGGAGATGGGCGAGAATTAAGGAGGCGGGGGAAGACCCGGACGATTATCGAAATTCAATTTGCGGCTCGTGGCGACGGAAGCGTCGCGATTACTCTTTATCGCGGATTACCCGCTCGCTTCTTGGAAATTTTGCTCCCCCTCGCCAAGCACAACCAGTTGCCTCGCTCGCTTTTTCCCATTTTCCCACGAAATATCGCGCTTTCCACGGGAAATTGCAACGACGTGTCGCTCGGCCGCTTAAGTATCGCGCGATCAGATAACTCTTGTCAAGCGGCATGGATCTCCGATTGAATTTCACGATTGAATGTCGACGGTGCGTAATAGGCTAATGGGAATTCTATTGGGGAAATATGTCGGCGCTACCGGCGCGCGCGCGAACGCGTGTCGGAAAAATATTGCAGTGCACGGTAATCGTTTGAGTGCTCGTGACGTGTTTTCATTGATCCGAGCTTGGTGAGATAGGGAGCCGATAAATTGGTCAAGTTCACACGGTATAGTCACGTGTGTACACTGGGAGACGAAAACAGATTATATCTGAAACAAACAGGGAGCATAAACACCAATGAACAAATACAAGAAAGTCGTCGGAACAGTGGGAAAATGAAACATAGTGCGCATAGTGACACATGTGCGGAATATCTGTCGCGTGAATAAGTATAGTGCAGCAGGGTGAAGTTCAAGCTCGACATAGAAGCAGGAACGAAGTACCTGGTGGGTGAGCGCGCGCTATCCAACGCGGCAGATTGCAAATCAATGCACTATTCATGTGTATCAATCAAGACGAGTACTCAAGGACGTCAAATCAGTCAAATGTAGTGCAGTTGAGTGTGTAGCTCGAGTGAATACGGTAAAAGGAGGAAGTTGCTTGCACGAACATCCACTCACCATTTGCTCCAAGTGGCCATGCCCGCCAGCACCCAGCAATTTTCTCGACTCCTTTCACTTCCCACCAGCAGCGACTGCATACACATGGTCCACCCTGCGGCAAATACCCACCGACTTAATTGGACAGTGGCACGTTGATTAAATATTCGGAAAATCACGAAATAATGCGAATTATATTAATGAGATCGGCATTCGTATTCGCAGGGGGCATAAATTGTTACTTAATCAAGGAAAACCAATATCTGAAATTATTATTTCATCGCTACAACTGCTAATACATTTGTTCCACTTGGTGCGCCATGATTAGCAGGAACTATAACTTTATCCGACGAGTTTCCCCCATTCCATGCTATTTTATTGGAGCAATAAGCTGATATTTCACTGGCGATGTATGCCATACGTTTGGCTTGACGGCTCTCTCCCCTACGGCTTAATCCCCTGCCAATATCTGACACACCCTCGCCAGATATAGCTACGGGCTAGCATTAAAAGTCAAAGCGGGGCTAAGTAAGTGATGGAAAACTGGCCGCACGAAAGCGTAACTCTATCCATCGGGTGGTTCAAGTTCCCAGTGGCCTTTTTGTAAAACGATTAGAGGAGAGGATCCCGGATAAGGGCGAGGGATGCGAGGGGAGAGGCGGCTCGGGAATGGCTGGGCCGCTAGCACGTCGTATTCCAGGGGCGGGTGATCTCGCGAGTGAATTTGTAACGCGGCCAAGAGGAGAAAAATATGTGCGAGGATTGGGCTTGACAATGGTGGCCGTCGCAGCGGCGGCGGCGGCGGGCGGCGACGGTAGTGGTGGAGGAAGACGGGCTAGCCGCTCGGATAGACCGGAACGGAGGAACGAGCTTGCGAAGTTAGTGCTGACATTAAAACCAGGGAGTGGACTTAACGACTCGTGGCTTGTCGGTGGCCTGTGGCTGCTGCTTCTGCCTCTGCCACCAAACTGCGGCGCGGCTGCGGCTCTCGCCACCGGTGTCCGTTCCTCCGACTGCCACTGCTTAGCGCCGGACTCCCTTTCTCCACTTTACTTCACGTTTGTCTTTCCCTTCCGGCTCTCCGCTTCCTTCGTCCCTTTACGCTCAGGCCTCAATTCTGCCTCCCTTTTCTTTCGCCCTACCCTCTCTCCCACTAGTCTCCTGCGGCAGGGATCGCTCCGCTGGGCTACTTCGATTCCAGCTGACTCTGTCATTCGCCATCTTTCTTCCCATCGAACCCCTTTCTTCTTCCTGTTGTCAAACATCCCCTCGCACTGAGATCCAGAGAGAGAAAGAGGAGCAGAGATAGAAAGCTTTAAAGCAATGACCGCAGTTCAAGGAGAAGAGATTCCTCTTTCTCCAAGGTACATATACTTTGAATTGGCCCAGCTTTGTGCACTCCATCTTAGCTCAGAGTCTCGAGCAGTGGCTCTGATGGCCCCAGTTTCTTCTCTTATTTGCTCGCGGGATAACGTAACGAGTGCGAAGAATACCTTTATTAGAATCGTAAATTAGCTTGAAAATATAGAACAGGCCTGGCAATGCTTGCTTCTTTCTTCCCGGCGCTTGCTGATACTCTCGGTCTGGCCGAGTGCAATTAGACAGGGCGTGTTCTCGGGAACGCTTGGATGCGAAAACATTGGAGAACGAGGCCGAGTCTGGCCCGGCGGTACTTGCAGGACAAGCTTCGAAATGATGATGATGACGGGGGTTGCGGCGGCGTGTTGCCGCCGCCTCGGCAAGGGCATCCGGGAAGCGGGGGGCGGTCACGCTGACGCTCGCGAATGGGCCATTCAAATTTAGACGACAATGAGCTCACCATAAATATCGACGTGTAGGATAGCCGTGCGTGGTACGCGGCCCCCTCGAATATAATAGGCCATCTATAATGCATTACGCCCGGGGGTTCAGGAGGGTTCGGGGGGGCAAGCTTTCGCGACGTGCCAGACACTACGAGAGCGAGGTGTACGATCTGAGCGCGCGCTCCACTGATTCAGCTCGTACAACTCGCTCTCTCCTTCCATCTCATAATAATAATACAAGACCCTTCGCTGGCGCGCGCAACGTCAAGCGAAGCTTAGATAATTGAATTTTAGAGTTCCACTTCTTGGCCTATACTTGGTTCGCTTTACGGAGCTATTTTAATCTTGTTTAATTTCTCGACTCCTGGCATGCCAGGGGAGCAGAGAGAAAGAGAGCGCGAGAGAGGGAGAGAGGGAGAGAGGGAGGGAGCGCGGCCCTGCATAATGGAGAGAGCGGGCTATTGAATAGAGTGCTAATGATGTTTTACGCGGAATCCGTGCCGGCCGTTCGTCGCGAGTTAAGAGCGGAGCCCTGTTCCAAATCGAGAGTACGAGCTGCCTTGTATTTTCTCCCTACATTCGCCGCGTCTTTGTCTGTGCGAGGGCATCGCCTAGTCTCCGCTAGTTGGTTGGCCGGTGGCCATCAGCCGGCAGCAGCCACTCATACCTGTACGCGTCGCTCCCGGCTACGGAAAAATACCCTATGTCTCTCTGTTCCGCGTAATTTGTACGGCGGCGGCGGCGGCGGCGGCAGCGGCGGCGGCGGCGGCGGCGGCATTGTGCCACGTGAAAGCCGGGGATTTCCAGTGGAGGAGGAGCAAGCGGGAGGAGCGCGCCACGGAGCAGGTTCCTATCCGTTCGCTGCCGGTAGCAAACGTGCCTCTATAACGGCTGCAAGACACGGTCTCCGATACAATGCGGAGATATTAATATTGGCAGTTGATACATCGCCATGGTTTGAGCCGTCGGCTGTCGGCCGTCCCGTCGCCCGGCGGCCACCGCCCGTCCACCGTCAAGCTCCAACTACGTGCCACTCACATACCGGGTGATCCAGCACGCTCTCTTCCACTCCCACTTTCCCTTTAATCCATTCCGACTCATTAAACACGACAGGCCCCACACTCGATCGAGCCTGAATAATGCGATTCTCTTTAATTAAACTCGCCCTTCTTTTACCTTCGCCGCAAAAGCACCGAAAACTTCCCTCGGCAATCCGCTTTGCGTGGAAGCCTTACAGCTTGTTCGTGTATTCATGGGAATATAGGCCGATAGCGAGGAGAAAAGTGGGATCGTTAGTGTCGGGAGATAAAAAAGTGCCCTCTTCCGAATGAGATCACGCGATAGGTGGAGGCTGGCGGTGGTTGACAAAACTGTCGGTGGCGTACGGCTGGCCTCGCGGAAGGGGTTAATATTCCAGGATCGTCTGCGGCCCGTTCTGGAGAGGCTCGCGTTGGTGGTTGGAGCCGAATCGCCGATGCAAATTCGAGGCAACGGCCTGTGAATGCCAGATTGCCGATCGGAAAGTAAAGCCCGCGAAATAGCGGGGGCCAGGGCCTGGTTGAGAGGTCGTTAGCACCGAAGGGGGTTCAACCGGCGTTTGGCGGGTCAGCCCAATGAACATTCGATCAATGAGGCCTACCCTGATTTCCGCCAGGAAACTCATTATCCTGAAAACCCTCATTAACGTGCCATGAATTCACCGCCTAATGGAAAGAGTGCCGGCTTCGGCGACGTGTCCTCCGGCTTAGTGGCAAGGAAGCCGAAATAACTGAGGCAGTCGTATGCCCTAGACGATTCCGGTTGGCTCAGAGTGCGAGAACCAGCCGGTGGGACGATGTCGATCGCGGTAACGAGAGCAGCAGCAGCGGCAGCGGCATCGTGCGATTCAATAATACCTCGCTCAAGGGGCCTCGCTATGATTTATACACATATATCGTGAGACGCCGAGCCGATACGCGATAGCTATACCCGATATAAATCAGGATTCCGTGATTACCTCGGCTCCCTCCTTGACGAGGAATCAGCAAGCCTTTCGAAAGTTCCGCTGGCGATGAGTAACGATGCGCAGTACCGTCGCACAAATGGAGCAAGCCCCTGCCATCCTTCATCGCCGGGGATTCTCCCGCACCCTTCAACCCCTAGCGCATCCATTATTAGTGCCTTGTTTGGGGACGGACATGATACAAGCAAATCCAGGAATTCGGATTTCCGTCGTGCCCGCCGAGTAGTATTGCGGCCCAAGAGGAAAAGCTGAGTGGAATAAGAACCGGGTGAAAACGGGAGGGTCGGGGGTGAAGGGTCGCGTCAAAAGGTTCGCGACTTTAATCCATGGGAGGGACGGATGAGTTTTACTGGGAAGGGAGGAGATTCGACAGAGCGAGGTAGTATCTTGAGAAGAGATCGAGGCGCGAGAACACACGGCCGCTCCTTCCAAGAGAGCACACGCTCCACTCCGCTCCGCTGCCGTTGCCGCTGCTGGCTGCAGTGTCGGATTCGGGGCCGCAATATCTCGCACCGCACGTACGGCAATAAAGCGAAGCCCTGGGTTCGTTTTCTCGGACCCGTTCCGCCGGGAGATCGTCGATTGTCCGTTAGAGGTAGGAAAAAAATAAAAGGGAAAGAAAAAAGAGAAAAGAGAGCCAGGCGGAGCTCTGCTCTGCCATTTTGGATCAACGGCGAGGCGAAATTCGAAACATGAAGGTTACCGCGGACTCCTTTCAAACTTCACTATCAGTCTCTAGTCTCATTTCATTTGCCAATGAAAAGACAGGCGAAAGCATCTGCAGCATGACAGCCAAGGAACTCGAGAAGCCACGGTCGAGCCGAAGGAAATCTGTTTACGATTCTCGGCCGACAGGAATAAGTACCAGAAGAGATCGAAATAGAGCTCCTCCGGTTCTCTGGGCTTGGCGGTCCAGAGGGAAGTGGTGAATGGTCCTTGAGCCGCGAAAAGTTCTCGTCCTAGAGCGACGCAAGGATGCGGGTTAGGCGACTGCCGGCCGATTAAAATTCCTGACAGTCACCGTGGAGTTAATCGAATATTCAGGAGGGCGTCGGTGGCAAACGTTCTCCAGGAGCGCCAGGAAAACTTGGACGCGAAAAGTTTCCTCGAGTGCGCGTAGCACCTCGGCGAACGGCCACGTGGCCCTTTCTCCGAGGAAAGCGTATTCTCCTTGAGCTCCGTCATCGCAGGAGAGACTTGATCTTTCCGTAAGAGAAACGTGAAACGTCCTGTGCTCCATCTTGTTGACCTCTTTCCTCACTATCAGCTGCCTTTCATCCCTTCGCCCATCCACCCACCCACTCACCTACTCGCGGTGCGATGGAAATCGAGAATCGTATCAAATGATCCTACAAAATTCCTCATTCCTCCGCGGCGAATCCCAATCTTCAAATGACTTTTGGATCTCGGCGCATGTAATCACAGCCAGGGTACTCTGATTCGAGCAACATTTTCGCCTCGCATACGCCTCAACACTTTCCGCGATTGCGGCTCGACGCACTCGAGCACACTTTCTTCGGATTCGAGATTGAGGAACGTAGAAATGTAAACGAAACTCTTGCCGACAGCGTTAAATCGGAACTTGAGGCACATGTATGTCACAGATAAATGTCTCGGCAATAGGGAATTTTATTCCGTGCTTGTTGGCGACGAGAGAGAGAGAGGAAAAGATTGCAATGGTGGATGGAATATGTGGGATTATAGCAGCGCTAGATAGATTCGATCGAAAGCCAATCTTTTGGTCGATCGGTCACCGTTCGCCAGGCAAATCGCAAAAAGTACGGTGGTTCTAAGAGCGATTACTCACATCGCCGAAATTCAGCACTGCGCCAGGTGTCGGCTCGGTTTCAATTAGCTGGTATGTTATAAACGGATCGAGCCGTGCCTACTTGGAAACAGTAATCGAATCACTTCCACCGAATTCCGAATCGGGGAACGCGCTGTACCGCGTCGGATCGAACGCTCGAGGATTTATTAATTCCCTCGTCTGACTCGAGCCAACGCCGCTTGCGGATAAAGCTCCACTGGCGATATTGGAATCCAGACTCACTCCAGTGTCGAAGGGAAACCGGTGATTTACACGCAAGAGTGTCACTAGTATCTGTGGAGGATAGTTTGAAGTTGGGACGTTACGCCGCGCCGTACCACCGGCCAAGTAGAAACGGACACCCGACCAGTCAGACAGGAGTGACGCGGGTTTAGGATTGCGGCCTCAGTGAAACGTAAGAAAACCTCGTGGAATTTCCTGTCGTTTTTCTCGATCGCGCGCGCTTAATCGCGTCGTTAAAGCGCCAAGCAAAAAGAGGGGTTTCCTCGAGTTTCAGTCTCACTGCCTTCTCGCGCAAGAGAAACGAGAGCCCTCCCCTCTCCCCTCTCGCTCTCGGACAGCACTCGCGCTTCAGCTTTCGAATAACTAATCCTTTTGATCCTGTCGTGCCTTCGAGCTCCTCGCTGACTCATTTGCCGCTCCAGTTCCTCTTCCTCCCGCTCCCCTCCGCTCCTCACCGTCTACTTTGACTTCCGGTTCCGCTTGAGCTTAATTTTCCGCCGCGGGGTGTCTTGTCCGTCGTCTGGCCGCACACGCGGGACAACGGACGTTGAAAAGCTTCAAAACTTAGGGTAGTCTCGCGCCCCGGCGCCCGCGACGCCTGGCCCTCCTCCTAAACTTTCCCGGCTACAACTACGATGATAAACTTTCGAAGAATTCGCCGCTCAACTTTGCCGCTACACTCGAAACCCGTGAAATTACAGACGCAACTTGAGCGCGCACCGCTTCGCCAACTCAACAGCAATCGCGTCTTGTTCCGATTTATCGACGAGTTCCTCGGTTCAGTCTCCTCTCATTTCCCAGAGAAATTGCTTATTGGCAATAAGAGGTTTCCCGTACCAACGAAGCATATCTCATAATACAAGATTGTTCAGAAATCCCGCACCATACATTCTTCATCTCCGAATCAAAAATAACCGACGGGAAAACAGCAGCGGTGGAGAGACAGAACGGGATATCGATAACGGTGAACGGGTTTGATTTACTGTTTACCTTCACGCGTCAAGCGAAAGATACTTGAAGACCAATATGGGAAAGGGAGATAGATGGCTGACGAGATGGGATATTCCACTGAGGGGAAAGAGACTATGATAGTACAAGGGATCCTGGATTGATTAGACCGATGAACGTATCCGCGTATGCGGGAACCCGATTCCATTAATGCCTGTTATCTTAGTCGAAGTTCATTGCGGGATGCTGCAACGGTTAGCTCGAAGCTCCCAAGCGATCCCGGAGAACGAGAGACAAGACGAACGACGGAGAAGCTCGCCTCTGAAAGCAGTTCGATTCGGACGTCTTACTATGAAAGCTAAGATGTGGCGTCCCTTTATTCCTATAACTTCTCAATTAGACTGAATTACGATTCAGTCCGATCTATGCCGGTTGGCCAGTGCGAACCGAGCGTTCCTTCACTCGCAGGAAGTCAGAGGGAACCAACGAGGAACTGACTTCCGGAGGCCTGATTCTTCCATGGATTATTCTATTACGAGGCGTCGAAACTAGGGAAAGGCGCGGGCCAATTGGAAAGGAAAAGTTTTCCACCGGTTACTTTCGCTCTTTCTCTTGGACTCCCTTTCAAATCGGCTTTAGTCCGGGAATCCAAGATATTCGATTTCCTTTCGACTTCCTTGAATATCAATTCCTCCTGGCGAGCCCCTCCGTCCTTGATCTGCGAAATCTGTCCTTCTCTCAGGACTTTTAGTCTTCAAAGAGAGCGTCGGCCATCGGCAAGGCCCTCGAGGGGCCACCATTGCCATGAAAGAGATAAGCATAAGGTTAGAACGGTGCACTTTCTTGGATCCATAACTAGTGATTCTACTACGTGTGGCAAGAGGATCAGTGCGCCGAAGAGGATGTCTCTGTCGGGTTAGCGAAGCTCCTTTATATCCCTCGGGTGTGTATCAATGCAGCTTCCATTCAGACATGCTCTAGCAGCCGCAGTGCGGCTTCACGAGCACGTGTGCAACAGTCAAGGCGCGCACAGGCGATTCGTTAAAAATTTCGCGTGAACTGCTTTCAGAGTGATTACCGTGCGGTTGTGGAAGGGTGAGAGGGTGGCTGGTGGCTACGGCTACAAAGGCGGAAAGAGAGTGCGAGGGCGCGAGGGCGAGAGGGCGAGAGGGCGATTAAGCGGCGATTTAAAGAAACGTTAATATTTGTTTTGCGTCCTCTTTACCATTGCTTTTGCGGGACCCGCCACTACCACCATAAGCACGCTCTTCGCGAGCGCTCGGTGGTGAGGCGGCTGGCCCAGGAGCTGAGAAACTCGGGCGTCGAGCGACCAAGCCGAGGACGAGGAGGAAGCCTGCTCGAGCCGAGCCGAGACTCGTCAACGTTTCATTAATTATTTTTTCTAATTGGAGCTTCTCTCTTACCTTCCACCGTAATTACGCGGCGCGCGAGTCGAGAGGGGTACCCTCTGGCTCACCAAGTCGGGGCCCTCTTCCCACCACCTTCGAACTCCCTCCAGCCTCCCCTCCGCCCCCTCCGTCGCCTTTTTGGCCCCCTTCATTCCCAGCAACCCTTATCACGCCAGCGCCGCTCCACTTTTCCGAGCGTCCCCGTTGAATCGAGTGGACATTCTATGCTATCAGCATCAAAAACCTTTTCACCGCAACGCGCGACGCGACCACCACCGACCCCGACGACGCCACCACCCCTCGACACGCAGATTGGATTTCGAGAGACACGCTAAAGAGAGGAGATATGAGTCGCGCGCGTTAGCGGAAAACGAATTTAATGCGGGAGACGCATGCAGATGGGGGGTACAGTTGGAGGGGGAGAGGGGAGTGAGTTCTCGGGGGCTCAAAGTGACTTAATGAACCCTTATTATACCAGGCGTGTGCGTAACTAATGACTATCTCTCGGCTCTTTGCCGCTTATCTCAATTTGTGTAACTCGCTCCTTATGCGAGGAGCTGCATCGTGTCATAAGTGGCGCAGCATGCGGATAAGTGCTCTCCTATACTCCATTCCCAATTTCTCTCTCGCCGTGTATGCACATATCCACTTGACCCCTTTTAAATGATCGGCATAGACTCCAACTATCCATCTCAACTATACCACACACTCCCCTCCCACCCATCGGCCGTGCAATCCACCCCCTCGCCTACCTTTCAGTTCTGGCGAGAGCAAACGAGAGATGCAGTTGCAAAGGTACTTGACGTCGTAGTGCAAGGTTGTACATATATAACAAGTTTGCTGTCTCGAGGTTCGCTCGCGCGATTAAGTATTGAAGCCAGCCTGGACCCTACTCGAACCCTTTTCTCAGGTTTCCGGACAGGTAGTCGAGTAAACATTGTTTGGATGGCCGAGGTCTATACATATGTATACAAGGATAGCCGCACTCGCCTCTTGCTTGCTCTTCTTGCTGACGTGGCACAATAATAGCGGGATTGTTTGCCCCGCTTTTTCATGGCGGCAGCCCTCTTGCAGCATGCATTCGAGCGTAACAATACTACCCCCCAGCAGCAGCGGCAGCGGCAGGCCGTACTAAATACTAATAGCAAAAAGTTCCGAGCAGTATGCTCGGCCATCCCAGTTCAGCGTCAGGTAATGAAACGGATTAATCGGAGCGCGAGCAAGTTTTGCCGGGCAAGTGCGAGCCGGAGAGCCCCAAGAAGAAGAAAGGATGGAGAGGGAGGGTGGTGGGGCGGTGGGGTGCCGAGGGAGGAGGGCGGGGAGAATTAGAAGCTAACCAGAATGGGGAGCAGTGGATTCAACGAGGAGGCAACAGCAACGTGATTACATTCCAGCGATGTGTCTAGGGGCGGAAAAATCGTATCAGGCATTTGGTAGTCGTCGGTGGGAAAAGGGGGCTTGGACGGTACCATAAAATTAAGCTGGACGTTGCTCAGCATGCCGTAAGGACAGCCGGATAAATGGTCGAAATCGGAGATTACAGGAGCTCGCGCGATCCGCCGAACTAGTGCGCGCGCCATCCAGCCAGCCAGCCATCCAGCCAGACAGCCAGACAGCCAGCCAGCGACGAGGATTGCCTGGTCGAACAAGCGAGCGCAAAAATGTGAAGTCAAACGGGATCGACGTACCAGCAGAGAGCGGTTGCTACGAAACTCCCCGAACTGTTAAGCGATTCCCGTGTACGCACATTTGCATACGTAAACCCAGCTTTTCCGTTCCCACGCGCCGACCAGGGCCTCGCCGACGCCGGCGCCACCGCCGCCACCGCCGCCGCTCAGCTCTGCTCTGCTCTGCGCAACGCCTGGCTCTTTCGCGCGGGTGCCGAGCAGTAAATACCCGCATACATATGCAAACTCACAAGGGCGTACCAGTAGCAGCAGTAGTAGCAGCAACAGCAGCAGTAGCAGCAGCAGCAGCAGCACCGCCGGCGTTCTAAGTATATCTTCACGCGCTCAGCCAAATAACAAGTAACACCGTCTCGCGACGACGTCCTACACAGCCGGCTCTCAATCCCTGCCGCATCGTCCCGTCCCTTTGTAATACCCTCCTTCGCTACTCGCTGCAAGGCAAACTTGAGATTATGCATTTATTCATTAGCTACTTTCCCGGATGTATCATTATTTCCTGCAGCGAGATATGCGCACACACTATCACTCTCTCACTCGTATATCTTACCAGAGAGCTAGTCAAATGATTTATACACGAAACGTGTGTACCTACGCGTTCACTCTCTTTCTCTTTCTTCTCTCTTTCTCTCTCTCTCTCTCCATCTGGTGAATATCAGCGAGCCAATTGGGATGGGTCGGTGCTAAAAAACGAGAGCCATAGTAAGACTGGTTCGCCGGTAGCTCTGATCTCCGGATTCGTGGTTCACCGATATTGCGATTGAAAAATCCGGTTCGCTTTTAAAGGAAATCCGTTCGACCCTCGGCGGAGAGAACGGAAATTCGCATTAAGATTCGCGAATTCGTGTTCGCCCGGAGTTTCCTTAGCTCTTACGACAGAGTAGAAAAGAGAGAGAGAGAGAGAGAGAGAGAGAAAGAGGTAAGACTGCATGCTTGCTTACTTGGCTCTGGGGACGATCGGAGAAGTAAGGAATCGGATAGTCGGGCAGTCGAGCAAGAGTCGAGGGCGATAGTACAACCACTATCCCGTGTTTCCAAGGGGAGCGAGAGAGTAAGCCGGTAAGTAGGGTCTATTACCCCGAACCACCCTTGGTTGCACCAACACCAACGGGTTACCAGGAAGGCAGGCAGCGCGTTCTGGATCCTGTCTGTCGGAAGAGAAACGCCCGCCGGAAATCAGCCCGACTCGGGTCAGTAACGCCGCGGAGAGTAAGAGTGAGGGAGGGGAGGTCGAAGGGATGGAAGGAGGCTGACGGGGGATGAGAGAAAGAGAATACCCCTTCGCCGGAGCAAACCACCGGATGGGCATGCCGCGGCTCTGCGCCGCTGGTACCACGAAAATGAAGAAAACGATGCTAAGAGCCGAGGAGATGCGAGAGGGGGCTTTCGCGCTTCAGCCGACTCTGAGTAAGACGATCATTTATATTTGTTTCTGGCTGCCGAGATATTCGCCACTACATCCAGCACTCTCGTCCTTCAGCCGCGACTTCCATGTACCGCCGGCTACAACGTCGACTTCCTCGTCGGACAACTTAATAAGGAGTGAAATTTATCTACCGACAAGCTAGCCGTACCGCGTGCGCTCTAGTTCCTCTCACTCTCTCCCTCTCCCTCTCCCTCCCTTGCTCTCTCACTCTCTCGCTCTTTTTAGCGCTGGAGCGAGGAAGGGTAAGAGCAAGATGAACTGGTACGATAGGGATGCTGATGCCGCTGGAAAGGACTCCACTCTTCCACGAGGATGAAGTATCGCCGGCCCGTGAGGAAGATATTAAAAAAATCCTACCGTGGAAAAAGAGGCTCTCCTCTTTCTCGGTTCTGGTCATGCGATCCTTCTTGCCCCCTTCGAAGAAGCCAAGAGAACGAGAGAGTACTTTATAGAGGGGTGTAATACTGGTGGCCGCGATGAGGAGTCGATGAGGTCGCGAAGTGGAGACGAAAAACGCGTTGGGCTTCGTGGTAGGGGCGAGGGTGGACCGATTATGGTGGCTGGCGAGACTGGCGAGGGGCTTGTCTGCCAAAGAAAATTAACTGGGAAAACGGAGTCCCGAGAGATCACAGAGCGAGAGAGCGGAAGCCGCCGCTCGCTGCCGTGGCCAATGAAAACACGAAAGACGAATATTAAAGAGCAGAGGGCTCGCCACCCGGGTAACACGCTCGTCCCGTCGACGTTGTTTCCTGTAAAGTTTGCGAAGAAGAGACAGAACAGGCGTGTGTACGAGTGATCGTCTCGTTCTCCAGAAGTTCCGCAATAGCAAGGCAATAAAAGCTCGAGAAGAGAGCAGTCTTCCTACGGTAGATACTGCAAATAATAAACGTCGCGAGGCTCGAAACACTCGCTGCCTCTAACGAAAGTGGCGCGCACCACAAGTGCAGCCGAGTGCTCGTTGCATGGCGTGCTTACTTTTAACGCGATAACTCAAGACACTCTTTACGATCGAGAGTTGATACCTGTCCTTGCCTCTTGCAAAGCCCCACCACTGCTGTTCGACTGCTCGCTCCGACGCTCGTAAAATCGCGCGATCTTCCAATCGTAAAACTCCCGGACAACTGAATTGCAAAACCTGCCTGCTAGAACGCTAGTAGGATTCCCCGTGAAATTGGTAGTCTTAGAGGAGCGGCAATTGCCAGTATGAATGCATAGGATTAGAGGAGCTGGCCCACTCCAGCCTTTTGTCCTCCAACCCTTTAGACACCCTCTGGAACAATCTGTCGAGGGATCTCGGAGACGGGAAGCCATAGATGCAGCTAAGGTGGTGGTGCATCGGAAAGCGGATGGGGTGATCGTCGAGCGCGAGCGAAAAATACATTTTTCATACGGTACGTGCACGTGCTGCGAAGTCCTTCGATCGGTCGTCGGATTTAAAGCCAGCCAGCCGAACGATTTTCAAAGGCAAATACATCACGAGCCTGTGACCAAACATTCGAGGAAATCTTCGCGGATAAACGCGCCTGGCAGAACTTAAGTCTGTGACTTTCTCGCAGTTCTGTAAGGAAGGAGGATGGAGAAAGAGCCTCGGAGAGAGAGAGCGAGGGAGAGAGTTAGAGAGTCTCCACACCCGGAAATTTAATCCCTTCGACAGTGAGCTATTCTCTCCTGCAGAGTGTCTCGGAGGTTCTTTCGAAGTTTGCGTGCTTTCAGCTGGTTCGCTTTTTTTCCCCGATCGATCTAGGCGCGTTAGCGGTTTCACTCCTGCTCTCGCTCTACGCTCTAACATCTTTGCCATCTATCTCGGCGCTGGTCTTGTACGTCCACACGAATTCCTCGCTCGCCGTATTCCACGGCCACTTAACGTCTCTGGTCATTATCGGCGGAAACGGCGTGTGTGTGTGCACTTTCGTAAATTACTTTCGCCCTTATCGTGGCCACATTTTATCATTGGCTATTGCCCGCTTCCCTCCAACTTTCTGAGCCGGTGTTACCTGGAAGCGTGGCGAGAACACCCTCGTAGTAAACCGCAGCGGGCGTGAACGCGGGTCGCCGTGCTACCATCGGTGCATTTTAAAATATTAATTAACGCCCGGAGCCTAATACCAGGCTTAAAAGTTGCAGGCAGGTGAACGCGTGAGAACGACGTGCTCCTCTTTCTGATATAACAGCGGCGCGTCCGTTCAATTTCTCGCCTTCACCTTCCTCGCAAGCCATCCCTTACGCTTAATAAGAAACCTCTCGAATCGTTCGGTTCGGCCACTCTTTCAGCGGCATTCGAAGACACGCGTCGCCCTCTTTATCTTGAGAAGCAGCCGCAGATCCGGGGCACAATGGCCGTCGCATCAGCTATTCTATCGGGGCGAGCGCCAGATTAATTATTCGGCCTATGGGCCCGGAAGAAAGAAAGTTTCCGGCTCAAAAGGAACGAACATTTCCCCGGCACGAATGGAATAAAGCGACGAGCGCTCTCTCTCTCCGCCAGAAACGCGCAGCCGGGGAAGAGCGCCAACCCTTCGACCAGAGATGGAATTTCTAGATGGAGGCTTCTCAGCCTGAATTGATCTGGCGGCGGTCGCTCCTTTCGGTGATAACGCAGCACGAGTACCAACGCAAAATCAGCTAGTTCCAAGGGGAAAAACCATTATGGCATAAGCAGGTATTAAATTCGTTCGATCCGCCGAGCGGAATCATTCGATTGCCGCTTTCCACTCGGCGGTAGAGCGAGGAGCTCCTTGAATACACCGAGGGATCTCTCTGAAGAGGAAGTCGACACAGAGTCACAGGGAGAGTGGAGCGTCAGCAGCTGCAGAACTGGCGACCCTGACGCGAGAGAAATCAATGGTCGCCTCTTGCAGTGATGATCTCTTGTGTTCCTGAAAAGCGACCCCGTTTAATCGGCGAGCTTCTTCTCAGGAAATCCACTTCTCAGGCCACACTTATACTCTCCAATTCTCTCACTTTCTTACTATCCCGCCCTTCCATCTTCCTTCTACTACCACGCAACTTTTCCCCGGCGGGATGCTTGTGGTCAAAGACTTAATAAAAGGCAAGGCATACCTCTGCGCGTGAAACCGCCGGCGAAGAATGTCTGCGAGTTCTACTTGATGGAACACAATTCCTATGGTCATCGTCTCAGCATGCGGTTTTAAACTCGCGTGCCTTTTATTTGCGTCCTTGAATGTGGCAATAAAGGTACTATTAGGTGAATTCGATGAAAGAGTATCTCAAGAAATCGACAAGGTTCACTAGGCTCTGCCAGCAATGACTATGATGGTTTGACGGAGGAAAAGCGAAGGGGAATTACGAAAGTACTTGAAGAGTTTATTAACCCCACGAAGTCCTATCTACCCTTGAAGCTACCCTCTCCCAGTGAGCGCGTTGGCGCCAGATTTTCAATCACCGCGGACCGTAAACCCGCCGAGGGAATAAAGCATGCCGCCCGATTCCACGCCATTTACTTTACGCCTGGCTGTACGGTAAAAATTACGCAAGACCGAGCTTAATCCGAAGTTTATACCCTAGTCCTGTTTTATAATGCACTGCAACTATGAATCTGAACGCTCGCTGCTCTTGTTTCTGATTTACGCCTCTGCTACGAAATGCTAAGTTCCAATGAATAGAACGACTCCCCACCTGTTACACCCGCTACTTCTAGCATCCGATGGCATCGAGTTGTTCACGATGTTCGATCGCGCCTGTCGCCCACCTTTCCCCTATCATACCGAGCGCTCTCGGCGTGCCTGCGCGAGTCGCACCGAGTTCCAACGAAATTCCTCCACGAATACTGCAGTTACGACTGCCTAGAAACCGCGATGATACCATATAATTCTTCCAAGACATACATACATACAGCTGCCATATATTTACAAACTTTGAATGGACAGGTGACAAAAACACTTTCATCGTGACTGTCGTACTGTTTTAAATGTCATCGAAAAAAAATTTTCAGAAGGGTGGTTTTCAAGCGCCACTTGTTTTTTTGATACGTGTCAATTCAGTTCACTATCACGATTGCTTTCTCCCGATTTGAGTTAGCAAGTATGTCGTTCTGTCGCGTGCGCTAGTAGTGTCGGGCAGCGCCACCGGCAGCGACGCCGACGCCGGCGCTTCCAGCCCTCTCCGCCCCTCTCCTCAGGGATACCTAGGCATCCCCATAACGAAGGGGTAGCTCGCGCGCTCGTTTCTATCGCTCGGCAGTAGCGCCGGGCGTTTCGACGCGGTAGCACCTTGCGCCGGGGGAGCGCGCTCTCGCTGGCAGCTTTTGATCGCTCGCCTGCTTCGAGCTGGCCACGACAACGCTGCCAAAGCACGCGAAATCACTCACCCCTTTGCACAGCAAAGAGAAAGACGAAGCAGATAAAGCGAAGGGGAGAGAAAGAGAGAAAGCGAGAGAGAGGGAGAGAGAGACTAGACATTGCCAGGGAGAGAAAGAGAGAGGGTCCGCGGAGACCCGCCCACCCGCCAAAGCCACCCTCTCCTCCTCTTCGTCCTTCGGCACTCGCCCATCGCCACCCTGCACGCCACACCGCCACCCGCCGCCAGTTCTCAGACCTTCCACGCCGTGACTGCCCTGCCCTGCCCTGCCCTACCCTATCCTCTCATATCCTGTCCGGCCGCGTCCTCCTTCCTTTCAATCTACAACCTTCTCTTCTTTTCTATTCTCTTCTCTTCTCTTCTCTTCTCTGTCCACTGCTCACTGTCAAGACTTCGCGCGACCGTGTCTTCTCCCACTTAGTTTCTTATTCTACTTCGTGTTAGCCCACCTGACAGGCAGTGCATTCCTCGGTGGGCTGTCGCGCGTTCCCGCGTTCCTACGGGAATACCGCGGGGCAGGAAGAAGTGGCGCGGTGCGCTGGATGCGCGCTCGCCCGTGCGAATGCGTTAGTCGCGCGTCCACCCGCGCCTCGCTCGCGAATCCTCGCCGCAGACGGTGGAAAGGTGCGAGGAGGCTCCGAGTGGAGCGGCCGACTGTCGGGCAATCAGTCAGAGCCAGGCAGGACTCGTCGCTGCGCGTTTGGACGCCGCGCGCCGCCGGACCAAGGCCAGTCTCTTCGGCGAGGCCCGGAGGAAGCGCGCCACTTCCTCCTCGAGCGATCGCGATGGGTGTGCCGAGGAGAGTGTCGACGCTCCCGCGATCGCGAGGATCATTAAAGTCTCGTGGAAACTCCCAGAGAAGATCCTTCCTGGAAACTAGCAGCGATTTCATCAGGAAGAAGAGAAGATCGGGAGGAATAATCGGCCGCATGGGAGGACGTACGATTGGATCGGCGAGACGCTACTTGGTGTGCGCCCTTCTTGCTATGCAATTGGTTGGTGCACCTGCGAACACTGTTAAGGGTGAGTCCTTCGAGTGTTCGTGATTCCGAACGCGTTTCTACCTCGGCCTTTTGGATACTTTGTATGCTAGAGCCGCCGCCTTTCACGGGCTTCCGAGAAAATAGACGCCCCCGACAGCGCAACCACCGACGCCCTTCACCCAATGAAAGTTAGAGCTCGTTATTTCGGTAGACCTCCAAGTAATAAACAATCCGATCCGGTAAAAGTGTGCGTGCTAAAGAGAAGCTAGGATAAGAGGGCATAAAAGTTTGGTTTACCGAAACTCGCTCAGTGCACTTAAGAGATTACCGCGGCAACGTAATGCGACGGGAAGCGTTGCGCGCTATGCCAACGAAAGAAGTAATGAGAGAGAGGGAGAGGGAAAGAGAGAAGCCGCGCGTGTTCTAGCATTTGACGTTTATTCCGGATGAACTTCCGAGGACATACACTAGCCGAAACCTCGTGGCACAGTTCACTGTCTTAAGTTGTCTTGGCGTGTCATCCATTCCTCGTGAAGAATAGCTCGCATTCACAGATATCGCGAAAGCGAACTCCTCGGAGCAACGAGAAACTTTCCGCCAAGTCAGACTTAAGATCATTAGCAACAGTGGTTGTTTAGCGTCTCGGCTAAGTGTCTCGGCGGTGTCAGGGTCGTTTGGGAGTTATCTCGAGCGGGTGATCGTCCCGCCCGTACATACCAGGGAGAGTGCTTTAATTAGTGAACGCGAGGGCGCATACACTAACGAACAGCGGAAAGGTACACATAATCCCAAAGACGAATGGCGCGAGAGTTGTGCGATCGGGAGGCTGCTGCCCAGCAGAGAGGTGTCGCCGGACTCCATTCATTTCGTTCGGGTTTAATTAAACTCGAGCGAAGCACCGAATACTGTTGAAAGCCAGTGCAGACTCGTGCTGCCGTAAGTCACCGAAAAATCGGCAGATCCGGGCCAATGCTAGGGAAGAGAACGGCCACGGCGGGGTTCCCATTGTGAAAAATCTGGCCAACTCCTACTTGCGATTGCAAGCTTAAATTCCCTCCACCTCCACCTCCTCCTCCCTTCCTACTCCTGTCTCCTACAGTACCCCACGCCAAGCCACCCACCACCCTCCCGACAATTGTACGGAGTTTCCTCGGGGTTTCGGTGCTTCGCGGGAAAAAAGTGTAGCACTCCGGGAATGCTGGATTAACTTGGCGTAGGAAGTTCGCGGCGGCGGCGGCAGCGGTAGCGGCAGCAGCAGCCGCGAACTATGGAAGACACGAAAAAGTTGGAAGGATTGGCCGAAGATTTCCGGAAAGGATCATCGTGTTCCATGATATTTGTATAGAAGTCACGTACCGAGCGCTATCCTCTTCATCCCCCGAGAAGCGATCCGTGATTCCCGAGAGTGGCCGACGATCCGCGAGAGTTGGCTGCAAAAGCGCGAAATTCATCGATCCTTATCGTGGATCATCGGCCAGCTAGAATTGTGAAACGGAAGGCGAGCCAGCAGCCCGACGAAGATATCGACAGGGAAGCCATAAATGCGGGGATGGGCCGGTGGGAGAGTGGGCGTAGGAAGTATGTGTTGACAGAAGAACTCTTCACCGGGAGCTCAAACTTTCAAGTATTCCGATATACCGGGTTTGAAGAGCGCTCGAAGACCCTCTTTCCCTGGATCTACACAAGTATCTGCTGAAAGTTCTTCGAATAGTATTGCGACTGTGATTGTGCGGCCGATAGCGGGTTAAAATCAAGTTATATACGTCGCGATTCGGGAAATATCCAATGGTTGCCTTGTAAGGAAGCGAGCAAGTAGTTGGAGTCTGTGTGATGTCGGACGGGCGGGTCGCCCGTCGACTCGTACTACTACGCTCGACGGTGAAGGCTGATCGGTCGACCCTTACTACTTGGCCGCCCGAGGGTTGTCTACATCGGTTCCCTTCCACTTGACTGTCACTTCCGCGACGCCCTTAACACAGACGCCCATAGACACCGACACACCGGCTACATCCACGCCATTGGCAGAGGGGATCTATCAGGGGATGACTTTGTGTGCCACGAATTTGTCGCTCCGCCAGTGGTCCTGGAACAAAATTAAACGAGTTTGCGTGAAACTCGCTAAGCTCATTCCACTCCGTCCCTATTCTGTTTGGAAAGCCCGTTATACGGGAAAGTTGATACGCACTGCGGCCGCAGCCCGGCTGCGGCTGCCCGCCCGTTGGTTACGAAACCCATGAATCGCGCGAAAGAAGAAGCACGATCTAGATTCATCACGTCCGAGTAGTCGTGAAATACCGCGTAAAAAGTCTCGCCTCTCCTACCGGCGAATGAACGAGTTTGTTCTAGTCCTCGTATATGATCTAGCTACGACCTCATCTTCTCTCTGGCTTGGAACTACGGCCGAAATCTGCCTCTATCGTGACACCAGTCCTGTTTCGGAATTATTCCCTGGTAATGCCTGTCGACCCGAGCAGCACTCGGCCTTTCCTCGTTGAGAGCACCTAGCCGAGGCTCTCTTTTCCCGCCCGGCTGAAAGAAGCGGGCCGCACTGAAAGCCCGGCACTTTTCTCGTTTTTAATTCGTCCCTGCGGCACGCTCCTCTTCCCCAGTACAATGCGAGCACGCCAGGCCATAAGTGTGAAAATAGTGCGCGGGGCTGGCGGTGAGGGTGGTCGCACACATTGGAAATCGCACACGGGCATCGAATGCGAACCACCCGGAAGGAGAGATGAAACGGGAGAGAGAGAGAGAGAGAACAGCGAGCACGTAATTAGAATTTATCAACTCGTTAAAGAGCGAATTGCTCCCTGGCCGCTGCGCCACTGTAATAAAGATTTATACTGGAGTGCGCCAGAGCAACGTATTATACCAGAAACAAAGACGTACGAGTGGATTTTTTCTACACCGGCTTTTCTCTCCTGATCGCGCAGTGAGTGCAACGCGCGCTGCCTGAAAAAATACAGCGGTGATACACTGCAGGGATATACGGCTCGGACGGCTTGGAAAAAGGGGGAACGAACGGGTTTAAATGACGAAGAGAAGCAAGCATGGATTTTGGCAGGCCTTGTCCTCTCGACACCGGCAGTATTACTGATCGGTGACGATCTATGTTGGAATCCTGTTGAACCAGCGACTTGAGAAACCATGATCCATCGCTCTCCGAGTGGACGAGCAGCAGCTGAGGTCGCCTTTCTCGTCGGACGTAAGCCGGCAGAATAAAGAGGAGTGGCAGGGCTTGCCTGCTGGCAAGTACACGGAAGGGGAAGCCATGTCGCTGAGAAGATCGAGTGCAACGGTAAGACGAAGGAGCAAAGGGAACAAGTCGAAGACAAAAGGAACAAGAGCAGGCGGCGGACCAAGAGCAACGACGGAAGAACGGTCTCCTGGTTCTTGGAGGTAGTAGTAGAACAAGAAGAAGTAGAGGCGGAGCGCCGCCGCCGCCGGAACGAGCGACGAAGACGTACGAAATACGACGTCTCTGATACGTGTGAACGAGCTCAGTCCTGGGAACAGGCGTAACTTCGTTTGGGCTATGGTCTCCGTCGAGGCTGACCCTTTTCAGCTTCCACCGCATAACCAGAAGCTGTATAGGGACCAAGACATCGAGTGGCTACCTGAGAGTACACTTTCCACTACAGGCAAAATAGCTACGTCCACTAACTACCATAGACGTCCGGCCAAGGCTACCTTGTATTTGCTCTAAGTTAATTAGGAGACCCGCGTGCACGATAGCCCAAACTGGAGGTCACCGCTGCTCCAAGTTGGCGTACTATAATTTTTCACTGGCCAGTCTCAGTTGATTTGAAGGCGTATAAATGCGGACAGGAGGGACGATACAGAACTGGCGGTGAGGGAGTATGGGAGGGGGCGCTTTCTCTCTCCGGAGTAGCAGCCGGATACGAGCGCGATTTCTCTTCGTTTTCCCGTCGCGGCCGGGCGGCCGCATGCATTACTTTCTCGCACTTTATCACCATTTCCTTCGGTTCCTGCCGCTTACTGTTGCGCCGGCCTGCCACGCTTTATCTCCCGTTTCCTCTCGACATCTTTCGTCCTCGCTCTCCGGCCGCCCCGACCACCCCCCCCAACCACCGAGCGAGGCTTGTGGCTGCAGTACGGGGTTATACTCGAACGGCCGGATGCGCGTCGCGTATGCCGGAAGCCATACGCGTAACAGCATAAGAGATACGCCACTTGCGAGACTCCCGAGTCGCATTCCCTTAGCCGTCGCCACCGGCGCACCGGCTTCGCGTTAACCCTGAGTTACAACCGCAGCCATTGCTACCGTGCACCGAACTGCCACCGCACTGCTTCGCTCGAAAAGCCACGATTTTCTTCAGCAACCTAGGAGAGCGAAGGTACGCCAAGCAGCCAGCCAGCCAGCCAGCACACACAAATCCGGCCTTTCTTGCTGGCACCTGGAAACACGAGCGCCAGGTGGCACATCCACCTCGAAGCGGGGCAAGAAGCGAGCATATATGAGGAGCAGGAACCCCTTTTTCCTAGGTTCCCCTTGGCGCCTCAAGCATTCGCTTATCTCCCTTACGGCTGGCTCGTTGCACGCCGCTGGGCTTGCTTGCTGCATGCTTTCATTCCGCTTCGATGAAAGCCGATTACGCCGCAAGTGGCGCGAGCTTAACAGCTCTCTCATTTTCGTGGCCCGGTGAACGCGCCCCGATGCAAAGATAAGAAGAGCCGAGGAAGGTAGCTCAAAGCTAATTAAATTTCAGCACGCGCCCCAATGGCACTACTGTCGCCGCCGCCAACGCCGCCGACGCCGCCGCCGTCGCGCGAAACCAGCAACCGGTTCACTCTGTCCGGTATGCCAACGGACACCGTAAACTGGAGCGTTTAATCCGTTTCCCGTAGAGAGGTGGCTTTGAAGCCAGCCGGCCTGCTACTCTCCGAGTGTGTCCCGTTGGGAGGATATTCGATTGCCAGGCAGCCTGATCGGGAAACGAAAATTATCCCGGGCCGCTGGGACTAGCAGTAGAGCGTGTCGCGCGCGCGACCCGCTGAATTGGCAAAAGAAAAAAGCAACTCGGCATGCATGAACCCCCCTGAGCGGCGCTGCGTTTCTTTGCTCGCCCGGATGTTCAAAGGCCGACCAATAATACAACTCCATAGAACCTGCTATATTACTAGCTGGCGGGGTGACATGTCGAAACCGCCCGCACAGTTCTCCCACACCTCCTCTCCCTCGCCGCCCTTCATGCATTCTCTGTCTGTTATGCTGCATATGGATGAACGTCGTGTTTCCGGGCATGTCGACGACGTTAATCGCAGTCACGATAAGGACAGCTGCTGCCTCCACTGGATGGTAATTAGGCTACGTGACGCGATGCCACCGATAGCGGCGACAATTATAACCGTGTCGACGAGGCGATAACAACGACTGCAGTCTGTGCAACAAGCCACGAGAGTTACTCCATCGAGTGCCTCCGGAGCTCTCGCCATTCTCTATTCTTATTCTTTCTTTCTTTCTTTCTCTTTCTTTTGCTTTCTTTCTCTCTCTCTCTCTCTCTGGTACGCTTTCGCTCTGTGCTCGCTGTTTCGTTCTCCAGGCTGTCGCGTCAACCACGACATTCTTATTTACGAGTTAAATCGTCCTGGCCGGAGGGCTGCCGCTTTTCTCCGGGAGTTGTCGCCGCCCGGATCTCATCACCAGGCGAAATCGTGTGCACGCGGTTTAGGTTGCTCGCTTGCTCGCTTGCTCGCTCGCTCTCGCAGACGCAGTTAACGAGAGAGCCAGTATCCTCTCTGGTTGCTCCAGAGGGCCACGAAATTTGACGGGACTTGTCTCGTTCTGTCTACTTCATCCGGCTGCCGCCGGCGGAATAAAGAATCCTCGACTATAGCCGAGCATTGCTAACAGTAAAGTAGAACGAATCCCGCGGCGGGCGGCAATAAAACCTTATCTACTTGCTCGATTTATCGTTCATACACGCTACTTATCGCAGTGAATCGAGGGACACGCTAGAATCGCATGTCCACGAGATGGAATGAGGCTGACGGTGAAAATTAGCAGGATCATTTTGCCGGGAATTTCGCGGCGCACTGGCAACATCAAGCATCAACTGACCGGAGCACAGCAATGTTGTGCAATTTGTTCCGGCTGCCGGCAAATTTAATCAGCGCATTTCAAATCAAAATGAAGATACGAGGGCTTTTGATTTTACGTAAAATGCTTTTCGAGCTGGCTCTTTTTTCCCCTCGACTTTTCCGTGGCCTCTCACGGGACTTTTTCAAAACCTAGCGAGTTTCCATCAATGCGTATCGGTACACGAGAGCCTCCTGTATGCCCAGCTGGTAGGCCGGATATCCACGGTTTTTTAATTTTCCATCGAATGCGATCGAGATGTTTGTACCAGTTAAGGCTGTAGCCTCTGTATATTCACTGTTCCTACTCGCATTTCACATTTTCAACTGTAACGATGCAGCCGCTTTTCCCTTTCTAGCCGCGGCGCTCGCAACGGTGCAACGTCACCTGTAATTGTATATACGATCTTACGGCGCTGACGTTATTTTAGCCCGCCGGCAGAGTGAAATTTATCAGCTTCCAGCTCACGAAGATCAAAGGACAGGCTGTCTAATCAAATCCAGCCATTTGTTCTACGAACACCAATGCGAGCCAACTTGACTTTACACTCCCGGGAACCGGAGTATCTAGCTCAGTTGTACGACACGTTTTGTTTAACAAAGAAGTTCGGTCAAAGTCAAGTGATGCGAGATTCTCCAACTAAGAGGTGTGGATCAAGAGTAGCTCCTGGCTGACGTAAATAGTGTAACAACCTCATCGGCCTTTGATCGCGCCTCGCTTCTTGATTACAAAGCTGCGTCACCAGCAACCCTCTTCGTTCCCCGATCGCATATTACGGGCAAACTTGAGTAGGTATTATGCGGCAGCCAAGTTGGTTTATGGTAGAGCGTAAGTGGGACGCGTATACGCGTCCACATATTCGCTCGATGTATGTACTTCGCACCGGTTTCCTTGCCCCGGGCGTCGCCGTCAGTGCACTAAACCACATGCATGTAGCTCGGAGGCGCGGGAGCGCAATTTTCAATGTTAATTTTGATCACCGCCTCGGGCGGGATCTGTGAATGCCAGAAATGCGAGTCTCGCTCGGTTGGCTTCATTATTATTTTCGTGGCGCGCCGCATGCTAGCGGCCACGGATGCTGCTGCCGGTGGTAGTGGTGGTGTTAGTGACGCCAGGCAGCGGCGATTTGGCAAGCGAGTCAAACGCCTCTGCCCGACACACGCCTTTGTAACGCGGCAAGCTCGCCGCACCTATCGCGCTCACTATTTTCCACCAGCACATTTTCCTTGCTACCGCCAGTTGCACGCGCTTCTCCTCCTGTACACGTTTATTTCTGTCCGCCTATCTCGTCCGTGTCCCCATCTGATGACGATCGTACCGCTGACTCTCCATTCCCACAAGGCACGCTCCCCTCTGGCTCCTGGCATTTCTAGTGGGCGAAAAAGCAACGGCTACCATCGTCGCCGCCGCCGCCACTGCCGCCGCCGCCGGGGCCATTTAGCCCGGCAATTACAATTATCCAGTGACGAACAACGGCGCGCCGCCCGTGCCGTTCCAGGCCGTGCCGCGCCGCGCCGCGTCGTGCGTTTGCCCGTCCGGCCGCTGATTAGCCGATCGATCGCCGAGCGTACGGACGATATAATTTGAGCGTGCTCGGAGACGCCCCTGCTCGCCGGTCTGCCGTGTCATTGTCAACCGAGCGATATCCGTCCAGTGGCGACGTGTCAGCCACCCCCATTGCCCTTTCAAAATGAATAAAAGGACTTACGCTCAGTTAAACAACTTGATCGCGAATCCAGCGTTTAGCGTGTCGGCCCGTTTCCCGGCTCATTCGATAATTGAATCGCTCGCGCAGCCAATCCCCGCTATTGCCGCCGCGAATTAACCACCAGCCCCAGGCCCCACGGTTTCTCTTCATTTGAGTCGATTATAGGTAGAAGTCGGGAGCCGTACGTGTGCTAGCCGTCGTTACATAAATCCTTGATTCCCTCCAGCCGACGTCACCCGCCAAAGGTAGCGAACTTGGGGGTTAGTTGTCGCTCTACCGGCGGAACTAAAGCAAAGAAGGCAATTTGCCGCGATACCAGCTGTTACCCGGTTGGGGTCGCGGTTTTGACACAAGTTAGCCTCTATCAGATAACGTAGCCGACAGCGGCTTCGTCATGAGACCGAATTGCGGTCGGCTTCACGTCAAAAAGGAAACTTGAGAGCTCGAAAATCTCGAGGCTTGACGAGTCAGAGGTTCGTGTAAGGTCGAAGCTACTATTCTCGTACATGCGTTGACCGTTCCAGAGGCTGACGGTCGCTCGCGCTGCTTTTCCCTTGGATTAAACGAAAAACTCAATGCATGCTGAAGCGCGGTCGACAGGCCGATCTTGACGGCAGGCAGAACGGAAGAGGGAAAAAATGAGGAGAGTGCTTTTGGTATAAAGTAAGCGGGCGAAACCGTCGGGTAAGCGCGTTCTCTTCCAAACTCTGGGGAAAAAAGGGGTTTGAAAGAGTAGTGAGAGGCCGGGAGCGCGGAGAACCGTACGCTTCAGCGAAGAATACACACACCAAGAGTCTCCACGTTCTCGCTCTCATCGCGATTATCAATCCTGACTGTATCGCCCGCACTGCAAAGATTTATCCGGCCCAAAAATTCGCCGTATGGCAGAGGCCGATGCCCGCTATCGTCAAGTGGAATTCGTCCTGGTGTAGTCAGACCAGATAGGGGAAACGGGATGAAAAGCGATCAGAGCACTGACATCGCTAACGAAGCGTAAGATTTATTCTTGCCTTCGTTAAAGCGACCCAGCTTTAAATGCTGCCGATGAAAAAAATCTGATAGAGCCGCATAAACTCGGGTGGTTTCAATGCTTCGTCAGTCGCTCTGTGTGTATTAGCTTCTGTAGTGCTTAAATAGCTACACTTCGTCGATTTTCGAGAATGTTACGTTTTTCTCGAGGAATGACGAGGCTGGCGAACGTGCGGTTAAAGACAGAAAGATCGGGGACAGGGAGCGCACAATGAAACGACGACACGCGTCCTCCCTGATCTTCTCTCTTTCGGTTGCACCCTTTCACCCGTTAAATTACAAAATATCCCACGGGAAATTCTTCGTCCCCGGCATCGGAAGTTCGGTCACCTTCCGCCTCGGCAGTCCTGCCACGGCCAACGAAGATAGATGACACGGACTTCGGTGGATACCGTATTCGCGTCTTCTTATCGAGCGCATAAATCAACGGGCCATCTCTCCCTCGGCCAGCTTTTTCTCCGGCGGCTCTTTCGCTCGCGTCATGCTTTTTCTAGCCGCTCGGCGGACGCGCGCGTGCTCGCTTCTCTCAGTGGCCGCCGAATCGCCGCCGAATACCACCACGAACCACCACCGTTACCGGAATACCACAGTGGCACACCGATCTTTGCTACTCTTTCGGTACTGCAAAGTTGCGAAGATCGAGGATTACTTAGATCCCAGCAAAGTCAGAGCCTGGCATCAAGTGAAACTGTGTGTGACATGTGATTACCCGTGCAGACGAAACAGAATAATCTTCAAAAGCAACTGCGACCTATTCTGAATCGAGTTCAGCTAAAAAAAAGGGGAGATCACATGTCTAAAAGTAATTACCTAATCATAAAACGCAAGCTGCTGCTGGAGATTGCGGACCTTTTGACAGTTGCGAAAAAAAAACAGCTTGGATAAACTTGTTGCAGAGGTCGTGAAAAGCAAAGCGACAAAGCTCTGACTGCTGTAGATAGTAAGTAGCGCGGATACTAGTATCAGTTGCACCTGCGAAAAAGTATTATCCCATTGCCGCTTTTACGCAGGACTGACGCGAATCCATTACTACACGAATAGAGAAAACCGATATTAACGATGCCACGGCAATCGCCGTGATTACATCTCTCGTTCACCTTTTTCTCTTCTCCCCCCCGTTTTTTTCTACCCAACCACTAGCGTCAGGTAGCCGTTACCCCTAGCGAGGTTGGCTGTACGGCTTGCCGATTCCGATTGCTTTGAAAGGGTGGCTTGGGCGATAATCGGGAAAATCCCCCGGGTATTTACGAACGCGCACGATGAATCCTCATCGTAGTCTGGCCGATGATAAAGGGTATAGGAAGCAGAAGGGAGGGCAGCGAGCCATGGCATATAATGCAGCGACAGTGGAGATATTCCAGTGCGAGTACGAAGGCAACATAATCCGAAGAGCAAAGTCGTGTAGCTCGGAGCGCGGGGGTTACCTGAATTCCGAAGGAAGCCGAGACACGATGGTTAGAGGGGATGGAAAACGTCGTACAAGTCGAAAGCTACGAAGTGTTCCCGTTTCAGCCGGCAGAGCTCAGACAGTGACGGCTGGTATTGCGTGGAGAAATACTGGTATCGGAATTGACAATCCTGTGAAGAGGAAGGTTCGCCCGAAGACCTCGGTCTCAAGAGGGTAGAAAGCTCTCTCCGTTTCGAGGAAGATCACATTCACATTCGACGAGGCGAATATGCGAGCAGTGGGAGAGGCGGCGGCCGATACCGACGCCGGGCCGCACTCCAGTCCACCTTCCTCGGCAAAGCGACGAAATGCCTGCGCCCTCTAATTAAACGTTGCTCGAGTTAGACTTTCAATTATACGCTAATTGGATCGAGCCGGACGGTCCGCTAGTAACGGGTGTCATGGCGCGCGCGTCCGGCCGTCGCTACATTACTGCTCTCAATTCTCTGGCGGCGATCGCTCCGCCGGGATTGCGGATCGCCGGCCGTCTAATCAATGAATCGCTGCGGATGCACAACGCCAATCGGCCGCGCGAGCGCCCTGCAAATTACAAACTCCGTAAACGTTTACTTTCTACATCCAGTCGGCCCTCATCAAGTACGCCCACCGCACCGCTTCAGCCACCACTTGCGTGCCAGTCTCGCATGATCGCGCTAACCAAATCATACCGATGAAATCGCGTTAACTGTTCGGCTGCAATCAAAGCTGCGTTCTAGCCGCAAGAATAATTATTGAGGTTGATAGAGAGTGCGCTTGGAAGATGGAAGGTTCCGGAGAACCGGAAAGAAGAACCAGCAGATTGGGAATGGTACTCCGCCGAGAGAGGAGGGTGGTGGGTGCTGGTGGTGCGAGCAATGTTGGTCCATGAGGGGGATCCTAGGATGACTGGTGTCCGCGACTGAGTCTTTGCCAAAGAGGGCTCGGCGAATACGCTATTACGTCTTAATACCCGGAGCGTGCCAAGCGGTGCCCATAGCGATTCCCACACCGACGCGTCGTAACTTTCTCAAACGTGCCAGAACTAGACAGATGCCTTATTAATAACCCTCCATCCACTCCGGGCCGCGGCCCAATACCACTGGCTGCCCACCGCCGAGTAACTCTCCTAGCCTCTTTGCCTCTCTACCACTTTTTCCCTAGCAGCAACCACCCCTACGCTCTCTTCCATCACAGTATTCACAGATACACACTCCTGAAAGCTAGCAGTCTGCTATAGTTCTCGAACAGCACCTTGGAGCCGCGAATGCCAGTACCGATGGACCGGATGCCGCTCCGATCTAGCCCCGAAATCTTTATCGCTCTCGTTTCGTACAGTATTATTTCGCGAGCCGACCAGCCGGCGGCAAGGCCCGCCCGAAATTAATAGCGCGATTTCCTTCCGGTTTATTCGATTGCCCAGGGAGACTCGGTCGCGACAACATCCCCCTATTTCCCTTCCCTCCAATATCTCGATCACTCTTTACCCTTAACTGCCCTCCGCTCCAATCTCATCTCGAATGCTTCACTGCTTTTGCACCGCTCTACATCAGATTTCCCGATTTTGCTCGATCCATCGCTACCCCTGCCATATCAATTCTACCTCTGTCGACCGGCAATCGTTCATTTAGTTAACTCGTATAATCTCCTACTCGGATTACTCTCGCACTCGCTTGTCCCCCGAACTTGTCTGCAAACTGATACATAAGTCTTCTATTGATCGACTACTTTGCTTGTAGTACCACTGTTCCCTTAAGTAATCCGATACCCTCCGCCGTCTTGGCGCGCCGTTCACCCTTGCGCTGCTAACTAATTTGAAATATTAATACGCCAACACGACTCCTTTACCCTTTCTTCCCCACTAATCTTGGAGGGTCACCGACCCTTAAAGACCTCTGCTTGCTATAATAAGAGTTACAAAGAAGCCATTGGTAAGGCTAGAATGCAAAGCGTGCAAGGAGACAGGAAAGATTTCCAGTCGAGCGAGTTGCAGAGTGGCAGAGAGATTCACTTGGTACCCCGTGGAACTTTGTACCAGCAAGATTGCCGTTCGCCCGGGGAAGGAGATCGATGTGCGGACGAGCGGATGCGGGCTGCGGTAGGAGGGCTAGTGAAGACCAGCGGGGGTTACGCACACAGAGTCGAAGCGAGCGAGCGAGGAACAGAGGGAGAGTGAGGGAGAGAGGATGGAAGCGATGAGTCATAACGCGAAGATGGGTGAAAGCGCGATGGTTTAGTGAGAAAACTGAGCGAAGCGCTGCAGGCTCCGGAGGCCGGAGGTCCAGGGAGCAGAGGGTAAAGGCTAAGCGATGTAGCGAGCGGGCACACGCCGCCGCCAGTGTAAGGAAGCGGAGGAAGATCGGGCGCGTTCAGTGGCCGTTATAATCCTGTCCATTGTGACGGACACAATATACGGTCGCAGCTCAATTCCGCGTGAAGTATAGCTCCATAAACGGCGAACCACCCGGCAGCCCAGCGATCTATCTATATATGTATGTAGGTGTCTGTGTGTGTGTACATGTGTACGTATAGGTAGCAGGTGTATCGGCTCTACCAAGCATCGACTCACACACTTTTGCCGCGCGCTCGCACCCTTCGACACTCTCCGAACAATCTGTTGTTCTTCCTCCCTCGCCTCGCCATCCCTTTCTTCTCGGCGATGGCCTCGGTAATTTTCGCGTCGTTATCAGCTCGCTATTTCATCGGAACGATCCGATAGCTCGAGGCTCTTTCAAATGACCCGTGCACGATCCGATCACACGGTGAACGCCGGCCCCGCCGACCCCCCCTCCACCCTCCACCCGCCCCGATCGACAAGTTACTCTTCAGCGGCGATAAATGCACCGGATTAATAAGGCATCACTTCGAACGCCTATTTGCAAAAAGTTGCAACTTCGCTCGAGCTACTTTCCGCTTTATTGGATGAGAGCGAAAGAGAGAAAGAGAGAGAGAAGGGAAGTTGAAGCTTGGCTTGTGCAATCTTAAGGGAGAAAACTTAGTTGACTCGAGGAAGAAGGAGAGAGAGAGAGAGAGGGAGGAAGGAAGACTGTCTCGCGCCGATTCCATTGTCCGGCTGCGACGGAAATTCGGCGAATTACCATCCCACCTTCCGGTAGCGGTCGCCGGAGGCCGAAGTTCTTGCAAGGAGAGAAGGCGCGCTCGTCTTTCTGCATTGTCGGTGCCACCACAATACGCGTGCCTTTTATTCATACCGCTTCACTTCGGCACACTTCGCGCGCCCCGGCTATTTATGCTTTTCAACAGAGGCTCTTCTACGCCCCGCTAGGATGCGATGCGATGCTCCCTCTGGAAAAATGGCAGCACTAGATATTCTTGCTAGCAACTGGAATACGTAAGCTCCCGGTGGATTCTCATTCTTCCCATCCGAGGGAGATATCTCGCGCGCGAACGCCGCAGAGACACGCGATATTGGATTAAGTCCCATTACGCTCCGGCGGTGTGGAATCGCTGGGAAGAAGACGGCGCGGCGACGGCGGCGGCGGCGCGAGCACGGACGACAGGAGAACTCGTGGAAGCCGCGTCGACGACGGCGATTGAGAGTTTGTAAAAGGCCGCCGTTGCTATCGCCGCAGCTCGCGTGCGCTCCGCAGAAATAATGATGGGGTTTTCAGAGAATCTAGAGCGAACAGAAGCGTACTCCTGGCTAGCCACGTAAGCCCGAAAGAAAACTCACCCCCGGAAAGGATGGAAGGAAGCATCGGAACGCGACCGAGGGCGGAAATAAGAATGGCGCTGGAAAGAAGTAAATGGAAGTTCCTTGAATGGCTAAACTTACTATTGGATCGCCTTGGTCCGCCGCTGTTCTCCTAACGAACCAGACTAACTACTACGGAACACATTCTGTATCGTGCACCCTAAGTGTCTACCCATCTCGAGCGGAATTATTATGCTCCTCATAGGAGTAGGGTCGTAATCGATACACGTCGGCGAATATTATCAAGTCGCGAGGCACAGCTAAATTGGAATCTGGTACACCGAGGCGACCAGGGAGCCGCGCTCTTTCCTGTAATCACTTAGGCCGTCGTGTTTTTACTTTATTACTCGGGTGGGATCGAAGCGCGGCGCACCGAAGGTGAGAAATTTCGAGGGAATGGAGAACGACGTTGCGCGCATCTCGCACCTGCGGCATCACAGCTAATTATCCGGAGACTTTAATTAAACCTATCTAATCATCGGCGGTGCCCTGCCTAGCAGACTGTGGGTTGATAGTGTTCGGAAGATAGGACAAGCCAGCGCGTCACGTATCAACGCTGCGAGCCTTTCCAAACACGAGGAAGTAGCAGAGAAAGATAAAGATAGGGAGACGTGTGTGAAAGTAAGGGAAGAAACGACCTCCATAATGGAATGCTTGCGAGTTCATTTTTTAAAAAGGCGCTTATCGACATGCCGGTCATTCTTTTTCGTTACTCGAGGAGCAAGAGGTTCCTCCATCCTTAAGGAGTACCGCCCGCAGGCATAACGAGTGGAGAGGCCAGCCAGCCAGCCAGCCAGCCAGCCAGCAGAGAGCTGGCTCTTCTGTCGTTTGCCTCGTTAGTCTATCATTTTAAGGGAGCTTCGAGAACAAGGCTTGCACCGAGGTAGTGCGAGTCCGAGTGAAAGAGATGGAGAGGACGAGGAAAGGGAGGAGGGTGACGCGCGCGCGCGCGCGACCCGGAGATGCAGAGTCGCAGGGTTGTCCCGTTCGCGAATTACTAATCGGACGTGCTTTGTGTGCCGGTGCTCTCGAATTGGCGGGCGTCGTCGTTCCACATCCGTCGCGAGTGGCGCGCATCGCTAAATCCTCGTCACCCTCCTGTTACCTTTCCAACAAGCCCTGTCGCTCCTGTCGCCCCATCATCCGCCGCCCAGCACCACCCACTTCGCTTTCTCCCTCACAGTCGGCGTTTTGTTTGTAAACCATTAGCGGGTAAAGGGTCGGGGGTTAATTGTCCTGGGACGGCTGGCGGCCGCTATCGCGACGACCCTCTTCTCCAACGGCTCGTCGTTTCTCTTTCAGGCCGTCGCGTTGAATTTCTCGAGTGGCGGCGTTCGTTCGCTGGTCGGCTTGGGTGCGGTGGTTCTACGATATCAGCCAGTCAGCCGACAGCAGCGCACTGCAGCCACTGGCCAGCAAATGATCGGCGTCACTGGCGAGAGGGGGGTAAGAGCCGCCTCCCCCTGACTCTGTGGTCCCGGGCGGGGAACCCTCGAAAATTCACCCCGTCAATTCCCGGACTCTGATAATAATGGTTATCGTTCTTTCTGCCACTCCTATCTCACCAGAGCGACCCATTACCCCCCACGGCGCATTTGCGTTATTTTATCGTCATTACCCGATGAAATTTTATGAGTTTCATATTTTACGGACCGCGCGATATTCGGTGTCCCGTAGGATTTATACGCGAGCGTGCCGCCGCCGCCGCGAGCTCCATTCCCTTTCCCTCTGTTTTTCCTGTTGCCTGCTTCGTACTAGCTATCTACTCGGACTGACTGGTTTAGGCCGAGCGAGCGACGTCTGGCTGCGCACTTACCTATGTCACTTGAGCTGACACTAGTTCTCCCAGGCCAACAGGAGAGTAGTAAGAAAGGAGAGAGAAAGAGAAAGAGAGAGAGAGGGCGCGTGAGCGCAGGCCACTTTCGGACGCTTGTTTAACACGGCAGAAAGGAAAGGAAAGCACACTCTATTCAGGCTTACTGGGTTTCGGCGGTGCCGCAGGGCGATCTTGAAGACGGGCAAATCTCGTGAATCATCTCGGCTGAATAGGGAAAGGAAAGGAACGCTTCTGCGAGAGCTCTCGTTCACTCGTTACCATTAGGGGTTCCGTCTGTGTATGTATGTATGTGTGTGTGTGCGGGCGTGAGTAGTCAGTCGCGCGGCTAAGTAGATATCCGAGCGCGGCCGAGCGACGCCCAGGAGCATATGCTGCAAAAGAGCACATTACACGCCCGAAGAGACAGAGAGCAAGACACACAGAGGGAAAAGGCGAGCGAGGCGAGTCGAGCCCAGGCGAAAGAAGCGGGGGTTGCGCGCGCGAAGGAGCTCCGAGAAACAGAGGCTGCTGGCTCTCTTTCGCCCGGCGGTGCGCGAGAGGGTGGAAACGCTACCAGAAGTGCATTAACCCCTTCGCTGCTGGTGGTGTGCTCGTTCTAACGACGCTCGACAAAGCCCCGCGCCTAGAAAATTTATCGCGCTTAACTCTCTCTCTCTCTCCTCTCTCTCCCTTTCTCTCCCTCTTTCTCAGAGGCCCTTCATCGCCCTGCAGCGATCCCACTTCGCTCTTTTTCTCATAGGACGCGCGGCGTCGCTGCCGCCGCCAGCTACGTCGGCGGTGGAAGGGGCGAGGAGGACCGATGGGTGTGCGGCGGTACTAGGGAAATCTCAGCTAACCGGGGTATTTTTATCCCCTTTCGAGATTCCGCGCGCCTCGCGGTTATCCCCTTTGCCTTCCTCAATTTGGCTCCGCGGGAGAACGGATTTTCTTGCGGCAGCCACCTATTGCCACGATTCCTCTGCAGCCTGTCAAGTTTTGTCCCCTTATCGTGGAATCCCTCTATTCGAGGAACGAGTCAAGCTGAGAGAGAGAGAGAGTGAGAGGGGGAGGATCGCGGATAGGAAGAGAGGAGGGGAATTGAGGACATGGGCGAATTGCGGAGACAAATATAAATAGTAGGAGAGGTGAGAGGGTGTTAGAGGGCCTTTTATCGTAAATCGCATGGTATATGGCAGAGGCGAATCGTCCCTCTCACCGGGGGAATATGTACGTGTGTATTTACACTGCCAGGAGGCAGTGATCGCAGCCCTCGTTCGGCATCCGCTGACCGCAATTAAACCGACGTAATTCGTGCGCTGTATTCAATGCAGTCCGTAATATGCCGGATTTATTAATGTATTACCCCGGCGGCAGCGGCGCAAGCATATTGTCCTAAGCTCGGTTAAACTGAGCCGATTAAAAGCCCGAGCTAGGTAGTTCCGAAAGCGCGCGCGCGCGCCAATTTTGGGGAAACGTGTCGGCTACCCGCTGGTCCACCAGTGTAGACCGACGTCGTTACCGGAGCACTACGGCTTTCCTGGGATCTTCTTCGATTTAATCCAATTGCACGATTATCCACTGGTCATCCCAGATACGACAGCTTCCTTATGACTCTCTATATGGGGAAACGCTGAAACTAGTGATACTCGAAAAGTCTTCAATCCAGTGATTACCCGAGGACTTTCTTCCAGCACATTCGCCAGCCTTATTATCGCTTCGGCCAATGACTTCGATCGGCTGGCAATGCGAGAGAGAGCGTACACTGACCTAGCGCGTATTGATCTAATCAAATAGCCGAATCGCTTCCGTATGGATGTATCTCATCGGCTCCCTTGGGTAGTGACCGAACACCGAATATCGAGTGTCCTCTAACCGATCACCCCGAAGGGGCACTCGAATTGGTTAACGGCAGACGAAAAAATAACAAAATATTTCCACATCGGTTATTTCCGTTCCCCCCCTGATAACTTCATTAAAATGAAGTACAGCCCCCGATATCGTCCGTGAAATCGGCTGATTGAACTCGACGCTGATGAACGAAATTTTTAGCAGGCTTCGACTCTTGGAAAACGCCCACTTACGCGAAGGTAGAGGGCGGGCGCGCTTTGGAAATCGTTGGGTAGAATTCATTTTTGGTCGGAGAATGTCGAGAGCATTGTACGAATAGGAACGAGCGAGCAGCAGCACGCGCCGCTCCGGACGATATAGGTCCCCGACGCACCACCCGAAGCGTCACCCGCAGCGCTTTTAACTGGCGAAACGAACAGATAAACAGGCAGCGCGGCCTGCATTTTCCGGCACTATCGCGGGCTACGACGCGTAAATAATGACCGCGGCGTAACAGAAATATCCGCTTGTTGCTCCCTGCGATAATGGATATTTGCTTTATTGCGTTGATTTACATTTTACGGGGACAGGCCGCCCGCGCGGACGTTGCTTGCACTATACATACCAACCTCCGTCGTAGCGCCGCGCCAGGCCGCACTGCTTTGTTCCCACAGCATTTCTATAGTCGGGGAAAACGCATCCACGTGTACTCTCTCTCTTCATAGCCATGCCCCCGAAAACGATTAAGGGAGGGTCTGTCTAGCTAGCGGAAATATTGTCTGCGTCCGCTCCCCGAAAACAACAGGCGTAGGGAACGATGGGAAAGCACTCGACGAATCCTCGTTTACCCGCCCGATTCTTCTCTATTTGAGCTAACTCTTTCCGACTGGGTTTCCTGCGCCGCGCCGCGCCGCGCCGCACCCACCACCGCCACGCTTTTCTTTACGATAATGATCGCGGTAAAGCGCACTGGAAAGAATTCGGTCAAATTAGTGTATAGACCTCCGCGGCATGAGTACTCGAGGGCGAAGTTCAAGCTTTGAGGGGGCGCCCTCTTCACTCAGTAATTTTATGTACTCCGCGCCACTCGTTACCCCGTTTCCTCTGATGTCGATGGAGTAAAGTGAGATAGACGGCGAGAGAGCCCCGGAACGGATATTGAAGAAAATTAAAAGTTAGCTTTATATCCGGGGAAATGGTAACGCATTTGCCATCCCTCCCTTCATCCCCCGCGGCAAGTTTCGCATCCCGTTATGCCGCTGATCCATCCTCCAAAACCAATGAGAGCACCCCATCGCTCTTCCTCTTTCCATCTCCTGTCGGAAATCGCTAATTATGCATCGCTCATTTAATACCAATCATTACGGCTGATGATGGGTCAATGATCCCGCTTCCCCTACAACCCCCCTCTCCACTCATCTATCTTTCAATTTCAATATCCCTCTCTTACTCCCTCGCTCTCAGCTATATAATATATTCAGAAAACAATCGGCTAATTTATTTATGCCCGCGGATGAATTTCGTTCGATGATGAAAGTGGATGGCTAGCTTACAACATGCACGAGGCGGGCAGAAAATCTGATACGGATTGGTGTATTATAATAAAGGATGCGTGCAATCGGGTATTGGATATTGGGGTGCGGCGAATGTGATATTAGGCTGCGGAAAGTTGGCCGCGCCCTATCTCAGTCACGGCGACGGCAACGGCGGCGGCTGCGACGAGATCGACATCTTGACGTGGGTGGGTTCGATCAAGGAAAATTCCAATGCAATCTTCGCTCGAATTTCTGGTCTTCCGCCAGCGGAAAGTGCCACTCGTATGCCACTTAGAGCGTGAAATTCGTGAAAGTGCCGGGAGAGATCGAGAGCTGCCTCGGGAAGAAGGAGCGACGAGAGAAACCGCGCGCCCGATTTCAGGCCGCTGGATCGCGCACCAGCCGAGTACACGCATACAGAAGCCACCAACCATAAGCATACATAGACCACCGCAGAGGCTGGATGATGGTACTGAGGGTCGAAGACTAAACGGCGGAGCAAGCAGCGGTGCGAGCGACGAGAAAATCGGTGGAAAACTACCTTCCGAGAAACGAAGGGCGGCACACACAAGAATGGAGATTCCTCCTTGTGAACCTCGCTCGTTTCGTAATTAGGTCGGCTTTTTCCTCTTCCCTCTCACTCTCCCTCTTTTTCCCCTCGGTGAAAAAGCCTCAGTGCATATACTCTGAACGACGAATCCCAGCTGCTGGGACAAGTAGTATGAAAGGAAGGTGAGAATTCTCCTAGTTCCCGGGATCGAAGCAAAGAAAACTGGAGAAACCGCTGAGCTTACCTGCCGAAGCGAGGAACTCGCTGTGCAAGTTCTTCGACGAGTTCGACTCCCTTTTCCACCTCGGCTTCTCCCACACTACTTTCTTATGAACCCCACCGCTGAAAGAACAGGCTCGCTTAATTAGCGATCACTATGTCACCGCGCGCGCTGCTTGTTGCTCGAATTTCCGACTTCCACGAGAAGATCGGGGAGTATCGCGTGCTGCCAATTGCAAAGCACACCTTCTTCCCTTCCACTTTTATTCCCTGCTGATGGAGACTGAACGAGTGGCGTTCGCGGTGGTAAAACCTGTACACTGGTATTTGTGTCGCCCCGAATTCGTCGTGATATTCCTTCCTCCCCTTCGTTCCGTCTGGCTCTCCACCCTCCAGCTGGCATACAGGAATTTCCCGTAAAGCTGGGTGGTCCGGGCTTTCACTGGAATTCCTGTGAAATCGACTTTGCTACGTTTTCCGCGTGGCGGGGCGTTTTCGGCAGTAGCTCTCACTCTCGGCCTCTCCTTCTCTATCTCTGCTCTGCCTCTCGGGATGTCGCGCGCTTCTCCCGGAAAATCAGGCAATATCTTTGCGCCAGCTTTGACGCCAGAGAGAACGAGCAAGTGTAAGAGGGAGAGAGAAAGATCTCCGCGGATTGCGCTTGATCCAGGGCGAAAGTGGGCGAGCAAGCGCCTCCCAATTACTTCCGGCGTAATATTCCTTCGCCTTAAGTGACTGTAATCTAGGAGTGTCGCGCCGGAAGCTCAAATGAAACGGATCGCTGGAGAATACGGCCAGGATGGCAAGCGATTAAGGAACCTCGTAATTTTTCTATCCCGTGCTATTCTCAGCCAGCAGCATTCTACCGAAGACTCTCATCATCCCCGCCAACTCTCTCGCAGCCGCGCTGAAAGAAAGCGCACATCTCTCGAAGGAAAGATACGGTAATGACGGCTATTCTCTTTTCATCTAGCCAGGCGTTCGTTCATTACTTACTGCTAGCCCGGCTTTACAATATCAAGCCGACGCCGCCGACGCCGCCGCCGCCTTCCCGCGAGACCTCACTTTTCACACGAATTGCCCGACGCCCTCGTGTTAATTCTTAATCACCACAGAATTGATTCCTCCTACCTCCGACGAAAACACTTAAGTACAAGACCAGCATACCTGAAGAGGAGGAGAAAGAGAAAGAGAGAGTGAGAGTGAGAACGCTAGGCATCCTAAAACTCACCCTCTGAACTCCCTCGAGCGAGCGAATGTATTCGAGAAATATTTCCAGCTTTCCGGGACGTACGCCGCTTTTATAATCCGACGAGAAGGGCAGGGGGCGCGCATCGTATTTTTTACGGGGGCTTTGAATTTATACGCCACGGAAAAGACGAGGGGAATGAATCCCGACGAGAGAAATCGTGGTGAGCTCTTTCTCTCGCTCTCTCGCTTCCTCTCTATGTTCCCAACGCCATGATACGATTTTATGTCACGGATCAAGTTGGATCGAGTGCCCGTCCTAAGTCATTCTCCTCCCTTTCATCTCAAGACGACTCCGGATGTCTTGCTTCTGTAATACTTTCTTCAGGTTTTTAATGACGACAAAGATAGATCTTGACAATTGAGACTATTGGGAGTTGTGGATACTACTTGAGGGAGAAAACATTCGTGAAAGATCGACGCTTATCATTGGGAAAGCCGCAATGCGCGGACTTATACTTTTCTCAGTTGGAAGGAAATCAATAGACAGGATAGGACGCAGCCAGGAGAGATAGTATAAGGAAGATTCGGTGGACGGGGTGGCGATAATCCCGGCGAGCATCGCGAGGATGTATCTCCGCGCCTTGAGACCAATTTAACGCCCCGAGCCGGTCTCGTAGCGCCGCGACGCTATCGGATTCGAGAAATCTCGGCCTTTTCTAAGCCGGAAATAATTGCGGCCAAGAGTTCCTTGCCACCGCCAACGCCGAATACGTGAGTCGAGTACGGGCCAAGAAGTTTTCCGGACCGATGATGCTGCTCGGCCTCTCTCCGCAAGACTTCTCCTTCCATTCCACTCTATTCCATCCTCCGCCTCTTACATTTCCAAGCTCTGCCCCCGAAGAAGAACATGCGGATTCGCGGTCCTGGATTAAACGAGACGTAGAGAAGAGACTAAGAAAAATTTCTACCTTTGCAAGATCTCACGAATTTTTTGCGGCCAAGCTAGCCAGCCATCGGCCACCAGAGCAAAGCCAATCTTCGAATCTCGACTTTTCCCGAGGAATTGCGTCCCCATCAAGATGATGTAGCAGGCCTTGTTCGACTGCCGAAGTGACAAACAGATGGCCACTCGCACCCTTGGAAGTCCATCGAACAGTGCGAACCAAGGACACGAAGGGTGATAAGAATGAAGAATTTTGTCGGGCCCGACTAGTCGGAGTGAAGCCGAAGATCGACGAGGATCATCGTATCCGTCCAAGATACCAAGACACGAAAGTTCAAGACGATCGATCTAGTCCTGTCAGGGGAAAGGGTCGAAGGCCAAGAAACTAGGATAGGCAGATAGCAACTAGATACAACTAAAGCCTCGAATAGGTTGGAATAGGGATTGGTTCGTTAACACCACCGCGTCAAATGGTCATTTCGAGGAAAGCGCCGGCTAATTGGAGTAGGAGCCTCACCCACAAAGCGACCAATTATCGTCCGGGCCGCCTATGTCTTAACTGTCTTAATTGTCTCAAACGTCTTTCACTCGCGCTCTCTTCCAACTTCCACACTTCAAATGACCAATCTCCTCTTTCCAACACAATAAGATATTAACCCCTGAAAAACATTGTATACGATTACCGTGAACAAGGTGTGCAATTCGCTTGGGAATTACTGGGGAGCGGCGCGTGGCATCGATTTCTATTAGCCGCGATGTAGCCGCATCCGGATTACCGGGCGGACATTCGCGGCGCGTGCTCTCGCCGGGCAATGTTAACGCGTAATGGCTAATCAATGGGCAGCAAAACGTCGCAGCAGCGTTTCAATGCCCAAAGCTAATGCATATTTCATCGGAGAATCCGACGGCGAGGCGGCGTCGGCGGTGGCGGTGGCGGCGGCTGGTACACTGTGTGCCGGTATCGGGGCGGAACGTGGCCAGCTTGGCACTGCACTGGGAAGCCGAGTGCGCCCTCGACAAAGTTTCCCTGCAGGTGGAAGGGTAGAAAGGGCGGCGGGGAGGGTGCTGGAAGGATTTCCCAGCCCATTAGAGCCTTTTCATATGAGTCTCCTCGTCGATTCGTCCGCGCGAGCATGAGCATGCCACGCTCATTCACTCGCCCTTTACCAAGGCGGCCATATGTATATCCCAGCGTCCACAGACCAAAACTTTCTATACCTAATTAACGCGAGAAACTCCTTACTCAAACGCTACGCATACGCCGTCCTCGAGGCTGACGGTGGCTCGTACCTAGTGAAATATCGTGCTGTCGCGGAGAATCGGGAAGGGCGTCGGAGAGAGGCGAGGAGGAAGCCAGGGAGAAAGAGAGGCATAGGAAGGGCGAGCACACGGTGCAAAGAAAATATCGTGTGGTATTGGAAGCCCCATGCAAGCGAAGGCCACTCCCGACACAGGACACTAAGTGGAGCTCTATCTAAGTGCCGCCACTCACTTTAATGTATTTGAAGTCGCCGGTCACTTTGTGTCCGACATCGAGTACCTCGTATAAAAGGGAACGCCAGAGACCGTGTATCAAGGCCTCAACTCGTGTCCAACGCAAAGCGCTTTCCATAGAAAAACTAGCTTGTAACTCGCTTGGAGAGGCAGCGATGCGCGCGACTGATATGTCCCTTTAACCTGTCCGTTTATTGCCGAATATACTGCCGCTCCCTGTCCTGTAGCCGTCCGCTTTTTTTGCGGCTTGCAAAGCCTGTCTAGAAACCCCCCCTCGCCCCCTCGCCCTCCAATTGCCTTTTTCATTTAACGGCATTCCTGTCAAACTCCACCGGAATCCTAGGCACGAGACTAATTTTGAGTGCTCGGAATATCATCGTTCTAATACACGAGGCGCATAAGCATAACAATGCCGTGGCAAGGATTATTGTTACTATGCGGATTATGCGGTCCTCCGCACTTTCAGTATCATTAAAATCCGACGTCGGCTTATGGCCTTTATTATTCTGCTCATCAGGACAGGGTGTACTGGTTTCCACGCGGTCTGTGCCTGTGTGTGTGCGTGTATGTAGGTGCACCGAGCAGTTTCACTCTTTCGGAAGAAAGCCGGGGATGTAAATTTTTCCGGGGCATAAATCCGCCTCTTGACATCGTGCTGGAGTAACATTAGCCAGGCAAATACAACCGCTCGGCTAGCTGGAGTACCCTGGAGAGGGTGAGAGAGCGTACTCTCCCGGCAGGGAAAGAGCAAAGGAACGAGCGAGGAGGAACTAGCACGATGGAATTATCCAGCGGAGCCAATCCTACGGTAATTAGAAAATCAGCAGAAAGGATTGCGGAGCTCCTGCGAGAGCTGTCTAGTCTCTGCTTACTGGTGGGATGTGGCGAACGGAATTACGTATCTCTTAGGTGGTGCTCCGACGATAGAGATGGCAGGGGCCCCCCACGTAAATAGCCCGAGTGCCGTGCAAAGGCTCAATAGCAGGCCAACGGCCTGACTAAAGTTCCACGATGCAATTTAGCGACCATCCGAACTCATTTCCGTCCTAATTCCGTGTTCGTTCATCTTGGTTGCCGGGCTGCTGAGCAACTTACATGCAAATCTCCTGAAGTGTCGGGCCGAGACGAAGAGACCTTAACCGCGTAGTGGATAACCATGTAGGTTTCACTGTCTTCCACACGGTAGATCTCGATTGCCTTTCGCTCCTCTCCAATGTCGGAGGACCAGCTGCGACCGGCTGTGCTTGGAAACAGCGGGCCGCAACAGTCTCGGTTCCATTGGCTAGTTCTGTCTATGGATATCGAGTTGAATGTAGCGCAAGTTCGGCCCTTGAGTTTCCAGCAATTCACTCTGCAGCATGGATGGCAAAACTGAAGAGTAGCATGAAGTCAAAGAGCCGGCGGGGTGTCGGACGCGCGCTCTGCTACCCTTTCTCTCTCCCTCCCTCTCTCTCACCCTCTCTCACCCAACCTCTCTTTCCCTTTCCGTTTACCCGGACGCTCGAGCGACGCAAACTTAGCACGCTTCTCCCTTTCTCAGTTCTTCTTTCCTATTTATCCTACTATCTATCTCGTTCGAGCTCCCCGGGGGGACTCGAATAGTTTAGCATTTCCAAGCCTGCCACGACGAAGATTCCCCCAAAGGACGGTTCTCGCCTCATGAATAAATATGGCAGTGAATTCCCGGCCGCCGCTACCGTCGCCACCGCCGCCGCTGCTGCTGCCGTCGAGAAGAGCGGCGAGGAAAGTACTGGAGAACTAGGAGCAAACGGCAGCCGAGACGATGGGCGAGTGGGCGGGATGGCGAGGCAGAGCGGAGGAAAATTATCGAGTCTCCACGAGTCAAAGGCTACCTTGGAAGACTGCCCGCCGACTTGGACGCGAAAACCTATGGAGCGTAACGAATATATGGGACACGACACCGTCCTACGTGGGCCTTGCCTCTCCCCAATTCAACGAGCGTACCCTTGTAACCAGTCGAATGCGGAGATTCCGTGTTGATGCATCAGGAAGAACCCCTTCGCCTCAAGCATCTCGACTAGTCACTCTCCGGACGAAGTGTGCGGTCAGCGGGCATTAGCGAACATGAAAGACAAGTACTTCATCATCGGCTGAAGGAATACAAGGCGTCTAAGGATGGGTGGGGCAAGGGCCACTCAGGTGTCGGCGTGTAAGCGTGTCAAAGGGAAAGGGGCGGCAAGTAGCTGAAGGGCGATCCGTCACTCGGGAGGGTGAAACAATGGGATGGTCGATCAAAATCGAGAGTGGGGAAGGAGGAGATGAACAAGATAAGCGTAACCCGCGCTCTGCCGCCTTCGATCCAGTAGGATTCGTTTTGTCCCACGGGAGGCCAATTTCACCGCTCGTGCTCGCCCCGAAGAGGGATAGCGCGCGAGCTACTTTCGAGGAAGGTTTCAGCGCGCTACCTACGCCCAGCGTTTTCTCCGCTCGGGGGGGTGCGCCCTGCTCCGGCTGGCGTAAGCGGGCGGACGGGGGGGTGGGAAGCAAGGCAAGGAAGGTTCGTGGCTGCTCGGGTGGGGTTACTGTGGCAGATAACGTAGGAGCAACGGACGATACCCCGGGGAACGGTATCCAGGACCGTAGCACTAGCAGTCACCGAGATAGGACGGTGACCCGGCAGACCATCCTGGCGATGCGTGGCAATCCTGGCAACGAGCGCACTCCGACCGCGCCCGAAATATCACCGGACGTGCTATTCCTCGAAAACGACCGACAACCTCTGCTCCGAGGAACCCCCCCGAATTATACCAACGATCCGCGAACGATCCAACTCACCGCGCCCAATCGCCTTTTTCCACCATTTCGCGCTACCTCCTTTTCGATCACCTTACATCGCCCCTCAAACCTATTCACCCGAACAACCATCCTACAGAAACATGAATCGAGCAAGCGTACTGATTCTAGAAAGTCAATATGAAAGATGATGTATATTTCGAAAGATTGAAATTGCTTTATCAAAGTGATCCTTAAACGTGATCTTGTCTCTATTACGAATGTCAAGGAGAATATAACAGTCCTTTAAGAGGAGTGTCCGATTCAGCGGGTGGCTCAATGTATCTAGCAGTTGGAGGGAAGGAGGTGAATAGGTGGAGGTTTAATGAGTTCAGAGGTCGTAGGATAAGACCGTATGTAAATGTGAAGGAGGAAGGGATTAACGGTGCCGATTCGCGCAGACAGTAGGGCATTCCTCGTGACTGGGGCGGAGGAATCGATGTCCGGTGGCGAGGCACGGTCCATCGGTTTCCGGTGTCGCCGTTAACCGAGGGCCTCGATCCTACTGGCAACCGGCTTGCTCCACTACCGCCGATGTAGCCGTCAAGAATTAACTGCACACAGAACTCGAGACCACAGCGGCGCCGATCGAGCACGACCATCCTACGTGTGCTGGTTGGCCTCGAGCACACTCTACTCACCGGCTAACTTTCCCTCTTCGTCTAGGATTCTAGGAAAGCATGCGGCCGTCTAACTTTCGACCGATTTATGGCCGCAAAGTAACGAGAATGCGCGTCGATTAAATCTCGATTAAAACAGCTCGAGGAACGCCCAAGCTGTAGGATTGGGACATACGCCGCCGCCGCCGCCGTCGGTGAGGATCTTCTCCCGTGGGAATTGGAGGTATCGCTCGCCGCCAACCACACTGAACTTTCGAGACGAACTCGCGCTTACCCATCGAACTTCGTATTGAAGCCAGTGTCGCCCGCCGGCTTTTCAAATCCCAGCCGAAATACCCTCGCCTTTCACAGCCAGCTATTCTCTCGGTCGCAGGGCGAGAATCCGCGCTCTACTGCTGCCCGTTGGAGAAATCACTCTCATCACGAGTGATGCTTCCTCTGAACAGCGAGGAGTCCCACTCGGAGAAGTGGGATGGGTCGGCGAATAGCATTGGGAAGAATGATCGGGGTGGGGTGGCCAGGACGCCTCGTAGTTTCTCGTGTAGCTCGGGATGGAGTGTAAGTTACCGTCACACGGCACTTCATAGTATCAAAATAGGGAGGTGTCTCGGATACAGGGGGAGAGCGAACGACTAGCGTGTCCTGTCCCCATGAGAAACGAGGATACCAGCCGGGAGGAAAGGCGGAATAGTGGCTTGGTCGGATAGAGAGAAAGTGTAAGTAAGTAGATGGTGTGAGAAAGGCGAGGACGGCTTTCCTCCTAGGCGAAATGCGAGCGACGAGGAGCAGGACGATGACGAAGTATCCACCAGTTGTGGGTGGATGCGGAAGACAAGGAAAGAAGGTGGTAGGTGGCGAGCGAGCGAGGGACTTTCCGTGATTTATTTTGGCCGCGTGTCCGGGCAAGGCAATGATATCCTCGCGCGTCGGCGAACTTTCATCCGCGTGCCAGAAACTTTCTCGATACATCCTTGCAGCGAATGAGCGAGCGAGCGGACGGGCGCGCGCGTGGCTAGTAATTAAAAGTAGCGCCCGAGCGTGTCCGACATACCGGATGACGGGATATCCTCCGAGCAGCATTTCCACCCTGGCGAAACGAGGTGGCATCATCGCGCGAGAGAACAAGTCCGGAAAATCCCTTCCACCTATTAGAGCGGCTGCTGCACTGCAACTGCTACCAACGGCGCTCGAGAAATCAAAGGCGGCCAATCGCGATCGCACCAGCCGAACGGAATACCGAGCGGAAGAAGTAATCGCATTACAGGACTGCTCTCGTTGCTCCCAGATTTATGCTAATGTGACACGCGCCCGCATAAAGCTCTCCGATCGAATAGGACGAATCCTATTACCGCGCGGGCCGTCTCCTCCTCCACCTGCTCGCTACCACAGCGAGCGATAGGTTGGATCGACGAAAAATCGAGGCCGAGATAGCGAAATCGCTCGGATGAAAGGTGAACAGTCGCACTAGAAGTCGCAACCATTCAGAGAGAGAGTGAATGCATTGGGACTTTGGGAGTCTTGGATATCGACGATGAAAGGAAGAGACTGAGCGACAGGAGGCTGCTGCCGCTAGTGCTGCTAGTGCTTGGGGGATGGTGCGCGATGAAAATCGAATTGAGTCGTGTCTACAATTACCCCGGAGGATGCCTGCCAGCCCGATTGCACTGTGAAGGTGAAGGCTAAAGAGAACGGAGTTAGGGGACCGTGGCGGGTGCTAGTAGTACTAGTCAGAAGCAGCCGGAAGAGGAAGAGAAAGGCGAGGGTTGAAGCGGCGGCGAAGTTTCGCCCGAGATTGCGGGGCTCCGAGTTAATATTTGAAGTTCTCGAAACGGTTATACGTCGGCGCGGATAACGAGCATGGCATCTCAATAATCGTTTCTCGCGATATCCTACCTCCACCTGGTGCTGATGCTGTTGCTGTTACTGTTACTGTTGCTGTTGCTGTTGCTGCCGCTGCCGCTGCTGTTGTTGGAAGAGAGCACGGCGGTAGTCGCGGATCGGCGGAAGTCCTTGGAGAGATCACTGGGAACGTCTGGTTACTTACGTCTCCACACCGAGGGAGTCGAGTAAGTCGCGCCACTCGAACTAAACTAACTAAGATCAGAGAAACTCGAGCGACGCAATCCAAGGTGGAGACCGAGAGACCCTAAGGCTGTCATTTGGACAAAGTAGTTTGCTTACCAAGAAGAAACGGCCGGTGGTGTGTACGTCCTAATTGCAGTATCGATCTTCGATAGGGCAAGTGGGACTTGTGGTTTAAATGTTAACCTACGACACTCGCAGTGAGATCGAGCTCTTCTTATGCCATTCGGTGAACTCTCTTACCTCGAACCCTAGGGAATTGTAATCCGACGATACCGCTCATCTAGGAACGGTAGCCGGGCCAAGCTGCCGCAGTCGAAACTCGACACAGAGCTCTCCAACTTCTACTCCGCAAGCTTCAACCTAGAGCTGGCCTCGTTCCGAACACTCTCCTGTCACCCCAGCCAACCACCGTAACAAAGGGTCAAGCTCAATAAACTGTGCCCGCCATCTCTTGGAACTGTTAAAACAGTAGGAAGCTCATTACACCGAAAATTCTGGCTCGCTCGAAAACAGCGCGTGTGTTTCGAAAAGCTCGCTCGAACAACCTAGAGCAAGCATTCGACGGTCTCTCCGTCGCTCGGGGATGTATCATAGAAATTGGAAACAGCACACCAGCATGCGTCGACTGGACCGCGGGTTGATTCCATCAGTTTCGATTGGAGGACGAATATTCCTGGAACAAAAGGTCGATTTATACGCAGGGAAGCACGGACTCGTTCGGTAGGATGGTGCGAGAGAAATAGGAGCGCGGCCAAAGCCTAGCTAGAAAGAAGCTTCGCCGACGCACATTGCGCGTGGTTTTCCATGTACCAGCTATTTTGTGTCCGGCTGGAGAGGGCGAATGCAAGCGCGGAGGGCGTGGAGAGAAGGAAGGCGAGCGGAAGGCCGAGGGAGATAGGACGAAGCCAGGAGAAACGGACAGGACACGATAGAAGCGAGAGAGAAGTAGCCGAGCGGGAGAAACAGAGCGGGAGCGCTCTTTCACGGGAATGTAAACCTTCGCGACGTTTCTACCTCGTTCCGAAATAAATGGAGCTCTCGCCCTGCCCCCATTTGTTTCCTCCTGCTTTTCTCCATACTAGAACCAGCCTCCCCTCCTTCCTCCTTCTCTTCCAGCCGCTCGCATCCTCGGACGAGAGGAGTCCCGTTTACCACTAGTTGTCCTGGTGCGCCGTAGGACCGCGATCTTTCAGGATTCGCCGAGCGACACGAGTGATAGCAACGAGGATCGCGCGTCTCGTCTGCTCTTCTCACCGGTGGAAAATAAAGAAGCGCGTCGCTGATAAAACCGGGCGCTATGCCGTTGCTCGACACAAAGGGAACAACAGCAGACAGAGAGGGAGAAAGAGAGAGAGAAAAGGGGGTGGGGGGGAAAAGAGAAACGAGGCAGGGAAATAGAGGTACTATCGAGGAAAATCGAGCGAGCGGCTCTCGACATTTTGCGGCTGGATTCCCTGTGCTCTCATAAAGCGCGCCGTTCGAAAGCCGACCACCTATTGAACGCATGTGCGTACGTGCGCTCTTATATATATATGTATATATATGTGTGTGTATATATATCTATGCAATATCAGCCATAGAACGTGTATACCTGACGCTCGCCACTCCCACTCGCCATTCCTCTTCAGTGGGATTCTTCTATTTTTCGAGAAGTTAGTCCAGCCGGCCGAAAAACAACTCTGTCGCTCGTCGTGCAAGAGAGCTCGCTCGATCCACGAGGGAATGAGACTGTCGGCGAGTGTGTCACTAGTCACCGCGTTAAACTCCGCGAACATGGACCAATTACGCCAGTCGAACGGCCGCTCGAAATCCAGTGGAAATCCGCGCGAGTTATTCGACAGGAGTGGGGAACGAGGAGGGAAGAGAGAGAGCTTAGGGGATGTTGCAGAGGCTCGTTTCAATATTCTCAGGGAGAAAATGGCCTGGTCGCCCACTTGTCGGCCCAGCGAGGACGACGACGTTGCTGGCGGCACTGGCGGCGGCAGCGGCGGCCGCGTGGCACGAATGCTCTTTTCATATTTCGAGATATTATCTCGTGACACCTAACTGCTAGGCGGCGGCGGCGCGCGCGCGCGCGAGCGCCTGCGTTACGCCGCTCGTAAAAGTTGGCTCGCCATCCGGGCGCTCTTGCGACCGATATTAAAAATCCGCTCCGGAAAATTGCGCTCGGCTTCACCATCGGCGAGAGAGAGCGGTGCCGGTGCCGGTGCCGCCGTCGACGCCACCGCTCCCTCCCACCTCTTCTACACAGCTTCAACGCCCGATTTCCAGCTACTGTGTAGCGGCGGCGATGGTGCGGCGGCGGTTAGAGAGCACCGTCACCAGAAAGAACTTCGATCGCACAGCATCTAGAGCACCTAGAGTAACGGGACTTTCGCATTATCGAAATTAAATTCGAAAGTTCCGATGGCTACAGGATCGTCGGAAAGCTCGACGCGCAAAAGCTTTCGCTCTTGGCAGAGAGAGAGCGAGCGCAAGAAGGCCCAGAATTGCATTCGAAACGCTCGACATACTGAAAGTCCAAGGGGGATTGTCGGGGGAAAAAATCATGGTTTCGCGTGGTCGAAAATGCATCGGTGGCCCAAGGGTTAGGGGTGAAATTCTAGGTAGGCGGGGCGAGCACCTTGTTCGTGGTTACATTTCGGCGAGGTTGAGCATCAGCTATCAAAAGCAGTGCCCGCAGTGCAATCAGGCCACAGAATTCTGCTAAAAATTGAAGGAGGCCAACGAGGAACGTGAGAAGGGACGAGGGAGAGTAAACGTATGTGTGTGTGTGTGTGTGTATGTATGCAGGGGAGAGAGAGAGAGAGGGAGAAAGGGGCAGGGTGTAGGGCAGGGCATAAAAAGTAGGAGAGAAAGAGAGAATGGAGTCGGCAGGTCGAATGAAATTTCGACTCGGTCCGGCGAATTCGGCCCTCTCGCAAGCCGAGAGAACCAGTCTGGAATAACGAATAAAATAAACGAGAGCGAGGGATAGGTGGCGTGCGCGCGCGCTCGCTCGCTCGCTCGCGAACTTTCAAAGGGAACAGTTTCCCTAGGCGACGAAACGGGATTCCGGTGGATCTAATACGACTAAAGGATTCTCGTGTTTCAGGAGGTGACATCGAGGTCGACGTAAAGGTGCCGAGAGAAGCTCAGGTGGGCTCGAGCGTGGAGCTCAGATGCGACTGGCGGCTGCTCGGTGGAAAACAGCTCTACTCGGTCAAATGGTACAAGGACGATCACGAGTTCTTTCGATACGTGCCGGACGACAATCCCAGGGTACAGACTTTCCCCCAGCCTGGCGTCAATCTCGACGTGAGTGCACTTTTCACGATTTATACCGCGTCGCCGGTGCAATAAGCCCAAGCACGCCATTCCCTGAAAACAAGAAGGCAACTGCTGCCGCCGCCGCCGCCGCCGCCGCCACCGCTGCCGCCGCCACCGACGTTGGTGGAGCCTTCCGATTTGATAGTAGCACCCGCCAGCCGAGGATGGCGAGCGACCTCGATTCGACGTGCTCTCACTCCGTATTCCGAACTCAAACCGCAAAGGGTAGACTACTAGACGATCGTCTCCCTCGGCAACGTCGATCCAGAGCATCTACTTGCGACGAGCTGGTCCCACACACCCGACCCGCTCTCTTACACCATGACACAAGTTTCCTCTGGAGTCGACTGCTCTCCTGCTGCCTTCTCGCTTGTCTGTCTACCTAGCTATCCTACACCTTCATCCTGCCATACACGTCTTGCTTCCTTGACGAAAGGTCGAGGAGCGAAGGCTGAAATTTTCCTCGCCTTTTCGAACTACGATACACGTACAGGCGTGTGCTTCTGCTAGAGAGGCTTTAAAACTTGGCAGCCCCAGAGGGCTCGACCCTCTACCCACCCACCTTTTCCCTCCCCCCTCCACCCCCTCCTCCTCCAACACACATAGATGGTAGAAACGGCGAGCGTTTCAAAGCGCGCCCCGTCGACCAAGTCGAAGTTCCATATGCGCTCCCGAAATTCCCGGGTCGCAGAGAGCGGCCAGCGTAATAATTGAATCAGTCTTTCATGCGGCGCGTGTGCCATCTCCCCTTTTGTTCGCAGAGGCTGGCAAACAGCGAGAACTCCATCAGGCTGAGGGACCTCGGCCTCAACAGCACAGGACAGTACAAGTGCGAGGTGTCCATTGAAGCGCCGTCCTTCGCCACCACTTATCAGGCAGCCAATCTGACGGTGATCGGTGAGTCAAAGGGCTTCATTCTCACGAATAAAGCATCCAATTTTTTATCCTATCCTCTAGCGATGACCTTCTCTGTCTTTCGACTCTACTACCAGCTGTGCCTCTCCGCTAGTAACTTCACCGAGAAAGGCACCATCGTGTCTGTGTTTTTGTTCGATGCTCGCACCGCCGCCGCCCTGCCATCAAGAGTAAGTCTGGACGCTCGACGGGAAAAGAGCGAAGGGTAAACTGGCAAGTACGATCCCGTATCGATCTTAATCTGGGGTACGGCGATTCTGCACCACCAGCGACAGGATACCTCGGCCTCCATTAGCCCCACCGAAGCAGAGAATGGACCAATGTTTGCGCATTTTTTGCACGCCTCTCTCTCTTTCTCTCTCTCTTCTCGATTCTGGTTTCTCTCTATCGTACGTCCAGCGTGTATGTCGAGAGCCGGGTACTCGACTTAAAAACTGGTACCTCTCTCAAAAGCGATTTATACGGACGTAACACCGAACGCTTCAAATCCGACGAGACGCGGTTCCGATACGCGAAAACCATTGTCGAAGTATTGTCGCGTCAGTGGGATCGTTTCACTGCCGTATCGCTGGGAGAGAGAGACTCTCGAACACAGCACACTCGAAGGTACGAGTGGACATCGAGTTGCGCTCTCACCCGCTCGCCCATCCCGTCTCTAATCCGGGCCCGTGACTTTTTATTACCCTCCTAACGAGTCCGCGCTCCTGGCATTACTTATTCAGCAGTGATAAAAGCGAACGTCACGGTAAAAGGGGAGCCCCTCAAGGTATGCTACAAGAATCCCGGATCATCGGAGAAAAGAGATACGCTCGGGATAAGAAGTCCAGCGAGGAAAGAGGAATATATATTTGCCACGAAGAGATAACTGTGCCTTAACAGAGATCTCTGCGCTACCGTGGGATGAATGTAATTCGAGAGTAAATCATCCTCGCGGCAAGGGGATTCCATCGCCATCAACTATTGAAAGGTTATCCTTCCTAAATAAGAGTTAGCTACCGGTAGGAAAGTGCCTGCCCCATAAACTAAGAAGAAGAACGCCGGAAGGCACTTGATGCAACTTTCTTTACGGCTCTCCTTCTCGCGCCGGAATATCGTGGATCTCGAGACAAAGATAATCCTAGAAATCGCAAAAATTTAAGGCGCCCAACACTGCGAGCATCGACGGGGGGCTTCTACCAAACGAAGGACTGCTCGCAGTATCCAAGGTCTTTCCTACGGAAATACAGACTCCTGGATTATGCATGAGAAACACCGCGCGCAGTAGCATCTCGTTTCCTCTCGATCGTTCTCTGAAAAGCTTTCTGCCATCTCGCTCTTTCTCGCTGGGCTCGCGCGCGCATTGCCGTTATCTCCGTACGAACTACTTCCGTGCCGGCGCAAGAAGGCATAAGAGGAGGGACGCTAGCGGGGAGTCGAGGGAGAGGACAGGGCGTTCGTGCTTTTCGAGAAACGACTCGACTGTATATCGGCGAGATTACCTTTATCGTGAGAGTACCTCCGCTCCACGTAGAGAGTTGCACGCCGGCTCACATCCGCTCGAGCCTGAAACGCGCCAACACTCCGCCTGCCTGCCTGCCTACTCATGGTTAGCCGTAATGCCTGGGGAATCAAACCAGCCCGCCCGAGGGATCGCTTATTCGCCGATGACATCCCCGGGACAATGTCAGGATGGCTCACGCTGAGTACACCGAGACGCGCCGAGTGCAAGCGACGCAGCAGCAGCAGCAGCAGCAGCCGCTGTCGCCGCGAATTCATCTTGCCACTGACAGACAATATCAGAAGAGCGCCAGCGCGCTTTGTCTCGATCTCGTCTAGAGTCTCGTCGCCACAGAAGTCGTCTCTCCCGGGTGGATCCTCGCCGAAGCAGGAATTAACCGGCCTCGCTCACCGGAGAATGCGGGTAACGTCGACGAGAAGCGGCAGCGACTCAATCTCGTGCCGAGGATCCTTCCGAAGATCGTTCATCGCGAGGAACAGCGGGACCACCGACGGAGGAGTCGGCCGCCTCTCGTGGTTCCACCCGCACCGCAATTAAGCCCGTCAAACAGAGAGACAAAGCGCGCGCGCGCGCGAATTCTGAGAGAGAGCGAGAGAAAGTGAGCGCGAGTGGGAGAGTAAAGCAGAGAGACAGCCAAGTGGCGGTATACGCGAGAGCTAGAAATGGGGCGATGCTACTAAAGAGAGAGAAAGAGAGGGATAGGGAAAGAGAAAATGTAGTGAGAGGGTCAGAGTGTAAGAGGGAGAAAGAAAGAGGGACGAGTGAAGAACGAGGAGTGGCGTGGGATTTGGCATTCTTCCAAAACCGGTCAATCGCCGGTAGATAACCCCCGAAGTTCATCCTGCGGGAAGAGGGCGAGCCACGAATAAAAAGCTCGCCCGAGTGGAGTCGGACGGCGGTGAGGAGGAGATGGGAGAGGCCGGAGGGAGGAGGGCGAGTGGCCGGAAGAAGGGTGGAAAACAACACGAGTACCGACGATAAGCCCGCCGGAAAGACCTGCAAACAGTCGAAGCAAGGGACTCACTGTTTGGACGACGTCCCCGCTGAAAAGCGAGTGGCGCAACTAGAAAAGCTCGACTGATGGAGTCCGGGTAATCAGGTAGTATTACCCTTTCACACAAGCACTCTCAATTATAACACGATCGCTCTGCTACCTCTCTTTACCACGACTCCAGAAACAAAGGAAGCTCGGCTGAAGTAAGTCTGTGCTGGGGTGTGCCGAAGAAATACATGGAAAGGCAAGAAGAAGGAAAGAAGCGCGGTCATATAAATAGGTTAGAAAGAAAGAAAGGGGCTGTTCGCGTGGATCGACGAAGTAAAAAGGAGGATGAAATCCTCCCGACGCTTAATAATAGAACGGGAGCGTATGCCGAGTAATCTTACGATTTCTATGATAACGGCGGTCGCTTTCCCGGTAGCTGAGAGGCAGTGGGAAGCCGCACACTCGGATTACGCATGCGTTCAACGATTAGGGTGATTCGGGCCGCGATACAGCCGTATTTACGTTCCTCGTTATATATCCTGGCGGACGATAAATCGGGCAAAACTCGAGTTGCTCGGCCACTTTCGGACATATGGGCAAGATTCGCTCGGCGATATACGCCTCTGTCGCTCAAGCTCGAGTACGCTCTCAGAGCCAAATGAGAATCAAGACCGGTTGAGCGAGGGTTGCCCCGGAGATCGTCGACAGGGTAATGGACGGATGAAATGTCCCATGGATATAGGAGCCAATAGACTCGACTGTCACTCGGAAAGAAATGTGGGAATCGTCGTGCAACACATCGAGTGTATCGGCTACGTGTAGCTGGAGTGGTTGCCTATAGGGTACGCTGAAAGGGATGAGGTGGAGAAAGGCGGCACCCCGCGCGATATACCCCCGGTATGTAGGTCACAATTCGAATAATCGAATTACGCGAGCCAACCAAATGGCTCCGGAAGCTTAACTCGATTTGCAGACTCGACGAGGATTCTGCTAATTTCGAGAAGCAGAAGGGAAGCCGGAAAGAAGGAAAATAGAGAACGGCAAGATGAGAAAGAAGGGGAGAAGGGAAGGGAAACAGAGAGAGAGAGAGAGGAGAAGGGAGGAAGCGCTCGACCAAAGACCGCAAATTATTCCTCGTTCGATGCACCCGGAGCACGGTACACCACGCTCGTATTCAGCCGGTTCTCCATCTTTCTCGCCCCTTTCTTGCCAGGCTCTTCAGCAAAATTTACACCCTCCTTCCTCGAACGCCTGCTGTTTCTCATCGCGCACCTTCTCCTTCCTTTGCTCTTACTCTCTCTCTTTCCCTTTCACTGGCATACACGAGAACTTTTCGGAAACTGCGGTCGTCCACCAGAGAACACTGGCGACTCGAGAGGTAGCGGCTCGAGGAAAAACACATGGCACTAGCACTACGCCGTCCTATGGAATCTCCTGTTAATTTCTCGCTATCTTTTTCTCGGTTACCGCTTCCGATAATGAAACCACGATCTTAGCCGAGCAAACGCTCCACATACTCCTTGTTTTTTCAGTAAAGCTATGTGCATACGAGAGCCAGGCCTGCCTCGCTCTGAGGCGAGCGAGCAAGTTGGATGTTCATTCTGCAGGGAAATAGCTCGGCTATGTCTCAATATCGACGCTGACCCAGTACTATTTCATTGAATACTCGGGCGCCCTAACGCCCTCCTGAAGGAATTTACCGCGTCGCATAGCGCATTTTCGATCAAGAGATTCATCGACAACCATTTACTTTATCGAATCCGTAGGACTTCGCTCTTTTCGTGAAAGAACCCCCACTATCCGCGCCACCCGTCGTTCTCGTAGATCACCGATAAGCGAGAGCCAGATTCGCGCGATTTTTCCACGAGATTCGAGATCGTCCAGGCTGAAAAAGAGAGGAGGCACAGAGAAGAAGTAGGAGGAAAAGTTGCAATCCGACAGGGTCTCTGTTACAACTGTGTCCCAGTGGGATCTCGATTAAGCTCGGCTGGGAAGCGCTCCCACCGGAAATAATTGCATCCGCTGAACTCGGAGAGCGCGTCCATAATAACGCCAGCAGGAGAATTCAAAAAGCAGGATTTGCGAGGAGAGTGTTAGCCCAAAATCAGGAGCCATAATTCTGTGGCGCATTGTACGGATAACGTGATTGTCACTGCGCCAGTAGATCGCGTGCTGCGCCGCTCGTATACTTTACCACGATATTTCAATGTACACGTACGGCCGTCTGGTACAGTAAATATTCATGAAATCATACATATTCATGACGGGCCGCTCAAAGGGAATCGCTTAAGGAAGGAAAAACCGGAAGGAACGATATCGGGCTTCTTCTCCAGCGTATATCTCGTTTCCATTTCGCGAAAGCCGCGCTGCTCTCGCTCGCTAGGAGACGCGAGGGAGACAGACCAGAGAGAGAGAGAGAGAGAGAGGAGTGAGTATGGCTCGAGGAGAGCAGCTGCACACAAAAAGTCTGGCACGACAGACTGGCTTCCCTTCGACGGCGGGCACCAAAAATTCTCTGCCTCTGACTTTAGTGCCGACGTAATTTTCCTAGCTCGTTAGATATGAGCCGCCTCCGCCTTCTCCTACCGCAGCTCGCATTCAATTTGCAGGAGCGGCCGGATAGTAATTTTCAGAAGCAGTTTCTTAACGTTCATCCGATAGCCTTGCATTCTTGGATTGCAGGCTTTCGCGAACAGCAGCCGCCGCCGCGGCAAGGGTTTCCCTCTCGGGAAGCCTCTCTGGCCAAGCGAAGATAGAGCGAGCCGTTTTAAATGTGCCAGATGCAAAAGGCTCCTCGCGTCCACACGGCTCGTGTGAGCCGAAGAGCGAGGCTTCTCCGCAAAAAGAGTTAAACCTCGACATTATCGACGGCTGTCTGTACCTGTCCGATGCAAGGTGTCGACGCAGCAGGCCATCCGATCGAGCGGACACTCCGAGGCATTAGATTAGACGATCAATTGAGAAGTCCCCTGAGACCAGCGAGCAGAGCAGAGCAGAGCAGAGAATTACTGACCAAGCCTCCGAGATATCTGTTCGCCGAGTGTTCGTGCGAGCAAGGCGAATGTTTAATCACACGTACATTTCCGCTGATCGAAACGCGAATGTCCTTCCTAATCGGATCTACCAATTAGCACCATTAGAGATACCAGTCCTATATGCGGACAATAGCTACGCTACGATAGTAATAGTAGCTAGGCTTAATCTTCGCGGTGGCCGATGCAATATGGGCTTCATCTCAATGCCGAGGGTGGACACCGAGTCCCCCTTGATGACATGACAAAGCCCCATCGGGACTGTCAGCGTCAGTCGGATTCACGACTATAGGAAGTCCCGACAAGCCTTCGGGGAGGATGCTTAAGCCCGTTTCACATTCTAACACACACTCGCAAAATAAAAATGATTGTATCATTCCGGAGAGATAGTTTCGTGAGTGGAACGTGAATGTGAAAGAAGCTTTATCACCTGGCTAGCTGGGAATTGTAAGGGTCATTGCTATATCACGTGGAAAGCTTCGCGAAGAAACGGCAGCTGCGGCTCGCGAAACTTTACTGCCGATCGTGCTGTTCTCAGGTGAGAATTTACGTTTTCAGCGCTGCCGGAGAGGGCACCCGAAATCACTGGGCTCTCCTCGCACTACGCCGTCGGCGAGAACGTGACTGCGAACTGCACCGCCTGGCCGTCCGTTCCCAAAGCTACGATTCACTGGAGCATCAACGGCGAACCGGTAAGATGGTCCATAATTCTCTCTCTCTCTCTCTCTCTCCCTCCCTCTCCCTCTCTGGCGGAGGTTAGTCCGGAGCAATTACCCGTTGTCAAACCCAGGAGAAAAGGGAAGCCCGAAAGATGAGGATCGCAACGTGACGGCAAGAGGAGGTCACCGGAGCACCAGTAGTAGTGGTGTACACCACTTTACCGTGGCCACTGGCGGCCACTAGTAGATTAGTAGTCTCCGCAGACCAGACCACGTCGCCACTTACTATCCGGTTCGGATCATTACGGGAAATTACCTACGATATCCGTTTCGCAAATTGCCAGATTGACTTTTCCGCCGGTGAAAATTGGACGGGGAGTCGAAAGGCGTGTTAATAATCTGACAAGAGTATCCAATGCCACATCTCAGAGGACAGCAGCGACACACGCCCGCCCGCCCGTCTTGATTCTCCGAGGGGTTCGCGCGTTTGCTTGCCAGGCAAATTTTATTTCTCGCAAACCGATCATTTCCGCCGGCTACAGAGATCTAGCGGCTCTTGAGGAAAACGGCGAGATGGAGTTGGCTGTTCGGCGCGGATGGATGAAATCTCGTTTCCTTCCTGTAGACTCGCGAGGAACTCTTCCCGCCGGAGGGCAATCTCGCCCGATGCTACCGAGCATCGGCGAAAAATCGGCAAAGTGCATTTGGCCTGTCTCTTTCTTTTTAGTCCCTTGGCAACCCCTTCTTTTGCTTTGGGAAACGCCTGGGACACTTAACTCTCAAAGACTCCCGGGGCGAACTCCCATCGAATTTCATCTCGCCTGCCCTCGCGGTGCCCGATCAAAGGTTACCCTCGTGAAAAATGCACGCGATACAAGCACACCGCTGGATACCCTCACTTCCGAAAGCCCGCATGCGGACATACTCCTTCTCGCTCCTTCCAAACTCCCACCATTCATCTACCCTCTTCGTTCTCCCTTCACAACTACCAAGTTTCTGTTGTTGCGCGAGAATGTAGTGGTCCACAGAGTTCTTTCGGCAATGGCGGCCGGGCTGAATTGAATTTAGTCAGCGACCACAGCCAGCCGTGGTATTAATTCATTATTCATTAAGTGGATCGCTGGTAAGAACGGTGCGAAAAAGGAGTGGCGTGTTGTCCTCTGCTATGACGACTCTCGGAGCTTACTCACGGCAAAAAGCTTCGGTAGCTTGGTGAGAAGTGTGCCAGTACTGGCGAGCCGCAAGCTAGGTATCTCCTTTCTAGCCACGAATACTTTATTTCGACGACGAGGATTACCGACTAATTGGAGCGAAGCTATTAGTACGGCGGGGAAAGAAGGAGGCCCGGCCGCCTCTCCCTCAGACTCTCCGGCCAACTCACTTCTCCCGGAGCTTACTTTAAAGGGAGAGTGCGCTGTAAGAATCAGGAGAGCTCGTTGAAAGTCGACGGAGGAAATTGAATCGAAATGCAAACTTAGCGGGCGCGCCGTGACTCGCCGCTCTCTCCGTTAACGAGCGTGTTAAATGTTTCCCTGTTTTCCCGGGCACTCGACTGCGCCTAAATAAGAGCCGTTTCACGTACCAAATCATTGCGCAGCCAGAAATGGCAGGTCCGTGTCACTCATCCGGGTTATTCCTGGCTAATCAGTTTAATGGAATAACGGGATACGCGCCAATAGTATGGACAGATCGCGATCCAATTAACTTCCGTTATTGCTTGCCGAAAGGTGCAAAAATAGTGAGACTCACCGGATTGGACATGCGACATACACATAACCCTCCCCCAGCCAAACTAATACCATGTCGCAGACAGGTTGTGCTGTGTTGGCGTCTGTAATCAACGAGCCAGGCGCGAAAGAAAATAATATGTTATCAGCAAGCTTTCTCTCACCCTATTGCTACCGGCTCGCCACCACTAGATCGATCCCAGTCGCTCGTAAGCCGACTACTGCCTTCTGGAAATCCGAACACGTCCGGAGCCGTCTTAAAACTGATGAAACCCAAAGCACACGCGCTGATATTAGTAAACTTTCCACTTCGCCCGTGATGACTAAATCCAGCTGAGACCCTGAAAATGAATAATACGAGTCTGCCGTTTAGGAGGGCCGAGAAAATCATGTCGCCAATCATGGACGAATAACCCCGAAGTAAATCTTAACGGAAAGTCAACCGAGCTTTATATTAGTTTTCTTAACAAAGATTTCTGTCCATTCATTTCGACGAAGTTCTCTCTTAAATCCTTGATTATCTCGTCTATCTTGGGGGAAAGTGGACAATATATACCTCAAAGTAAACGAGATAATCCTGCAATTATCATGCTTAATCCACATAGCGGAATAGTAGAAAGACGTACGGCCGACAGGGGGAATGTCTTATCAGTGGAGCCAATCGGGTGTACGAAGCAGAGGAGACAGAGAGCTGCTAGAGTATTCGCGACAAAGGGTTGAGCAAATAGGCCTATCACTAGGAAGTACATTGTAGGTAGTCAGAGGTAGTAGGTAGTAGGTAGTACGCAGAGCAAAGAGAAATCTGTACAAGACTGGGGAATCCGAATATTTTAACAAGCTTCCCAAAGAAATCGGGCTGAGCACATCTCCCCCAACCGTGCGCTCTAACTTCGGGCTATTTCCTCGGAGCTACGTAGATCCACTCTTTGTTTCGCACTATGTAGCCCCCTTTTCTATTTGCATTTATACATACGCGCGTTTATGTGCCCTTATTTCCTTTGTAACATTCCACCTAGCCCTGTTATTCCAGTACACCTTTCATAAACCGTAGCTCGCTCCACTCTGCTCTCACTCGGGAGAGAGTATCAGTTGTTCAAACCCGGCTTCTCCCAGCCGTTTACCCAAAGTGACTTATGCAGCACAGAGAGAAGCGAGGAGGAGTATTAATGTTACAAGTACTTTTATCGCACACAGGTACCGCAGGAGAAGACCATTCAGTATCCGGCTCTGTCTCCAGCGAGCAGGGGCATCCCAAGCAGCTTGGGCTTGAGAATAGAAGCAGAGCCAAGATTCTTCGAGAGAAGCGGCGAGCGTAGCGCGCCGATGAGGATCAAGTGTATCGCCGAAGTCGGCTCGAATGTTTTCGAGGCTGAGAAAGAAGTGCCGATGGCCTACGTGAACAACGAGAGGCTGAGTGCCGGCGACATTCGAGGCACCGGCAGGGAACTTCGCAGCGATACTCTTTGGCCCGTCCTTCTCCTCGTCCTTGTCCTATTGGCGACGTGACCTGGACCAGCCTGAACCAACTCCCAGCAGAGCCACCGGAACTTCTCGCATCCGGAAGCCGGCGCGGCACTCGACGCTCGCACGATGATACAAGTTGAAAGGAGACACGATCGAGCATCGATCAGGGTGAACTCATTGGTCCCCGAGCCTAGAGCTAATAGACTTCGGTTCGCCCCTCATACTCCCGTCGCACTCTTCCTTCTTTTGCCTCTGATCGCTCGGAGATTGGCAGGGAAAAGAAGTAGCACCAGAAGCCGGAAATACAGTGGCGTCGAGTCCGGTGGGTTCTCCGAGTACGCTCTGCCAAGAGAGTCCTTTAGATTGCGACCGTTTATCCGCGCGCACTGTGATACTAAGGATAAGGTGTATCGGAGCCGTCGATAGGGATAAAGTTAGTCGCGCGGCTGCTGCGTGCACCCGAACAACGAAGGAAGCTTACAGGAAACGAGTGGAAACGGAAGTGGGAGCCCTTGGCGTTCGCGCGCCCTTTTCTCCACGCACTCTTGACGATCTCTTGAGGTATTACTGGCGTATTATTGAAGTATTATCGAGTCCTGATAAGAATCAGCTCAATACTTAAGATTCAAGGGATGAGTGGCTCGTTATCTCGAGACTCGGGCGAGGAAGTGCGTGCTTGAAAGTGCGAGCACCACCAATCGAGTGCGTCTCAGCGGGAGCGCTCGTATCCGGCTTGTCTTCTCCTTGAATTCGATATCTAGCGCGAATATAATTTTGGGAGTGGCAATGCTTCCATTACGTTTATCAAAATTCGACGATAACACGGCAGCTCTCTCTCTCTCTCCCTCTTTATTTGGATCGAGCGAGTCTCATCGGAGAGACTTGCGAGAGGGAGGGAGTGGGAGAGGATTGGTGGGCCCATCTCTCACAGGACGTGTCTCAGTATCGTCCTTAACTTCGGATCCTCTTAACGAGTTTCGGGCCAAAGTGCTCCCCCTTAAACTTTCCTTGCCCGATGAAGTCTTGGATGTGGTGCAGGGCTAGGAGAGCGCGCGCGACACTGGCTAGACAAACCTATCAACGGCGACTCCAGCCTAAATCCGATACCGATGCTGGATTCGACGCTCGTCTCGGCGCCGTGCCTTCCTCGGTCGTCGCGTCTACTCGCTCGCTCGCTCGCTCGTCGAAAATCAGAGCCGGAGTTACCTCGGTCTTGTCTACTCTGCCGATAGTAATGAGCCAAAGTCGAGATAGGGTTACCAGAGAAACGCAATTCCGAGGACGAGTAGAGAAGCAACCCCTACAACTGTACCTCGAGAAGAGCAACCGCTAGATAAAGATTAAATGTCTCCAGTCACTCTATTTCCCTCTCCCTCTCTTTCTCTATCTCCCACTGTCTCTCCCTCTCGCCCAGCACATATCAACGGCGGTCTGCCACCGTGGCGAAGCAAACAACGAACTGAAATCGCGATTCTCTACACTTTAGACATTTCTCTGGTGTCTCGAGAGGACAAGGGCGCAGCAAGAATCTTACTTGGTTTCTGGGGAGTTCTCTCGCTCACTACGTCGCAAAGAGGGAAGCGAAGGAAGAAAAAAATAGCCGGGAAGAGTACGACGGCGATCGACTGGTAGCGCGGTTTCAAATCCCTTTTATTCAGATCGATCATCGCCCGTGTGGAATTCCCAGACCGCAGCGGCCCACTCCACCGGGCACCGGCGTATCATCCGGCGCGCTCTCTACTTTTCGATAGCTGACTTTTTATTCGGGCGCACCGCAAATTGCGATTGCAATCACGGTAAAATCGAACGCTCGGCGGCGGCGGCGGCGGCGGCGGCGGTGGCGGCGCCGCGGCCAGTAGCTTGTCTGCTCGAAAGCGAAATGGGCTGCACGGCTCAAACTCGGCGTATAAGTCCTTTGCTATCCCATCTGCATCGCTGTGGCTTCGCTCGGGATCGGAGGCGAGCGGCGCGATACTAATTCGATAGATTGCCGTCCTAATCGTTCTGGCGGAGAAATGTTTTCTCCTGGTTGGAAGAGGCCTCGCTTGCCCGCTCCGCCCCGCCCCGTCCCGCATCACCGTCTCTTCCCTGCCAAGTTTCCCTGAGATTGGAACGCGAAATGAACTCTGACAAAGTACGGCAAAGCGGATTGCGCGGGAGTAGTAGCGAATTCAGGTGGAAAACGAGCTCAAAGACTTCCGTAATGGTCCAAGACAGACAAGAGGCGTCGGGACGCCCGTCAGCAGCCCGCGAGGGAGGAGTACGCGCGGGAGTTTGCGGATGTGTCGCGATTCGTTTGCTCAAAACGCGAGCCCTGGGTAGAAGGGGCGCGATGGGGAAGCTCGATTCTTTGAGAACGATCCTTTGACTCGAGACGTCGACGGAACCGGTACAAACATCCCTAACTCTCCCTCTCTCCCTTTCTCTCTTCCTCACTCACCCTACTCCTCAGTGGAAGCATCAGAGAGCCGACAAATCTCGACTCTACTCAACTGCGTGTTCTATCCCCCAAGCGATAAATGTACATCGTCACAAGACAGATCGCAAACCGGTTTCGAGTTCGAATTCGAAGTCACTAACAAGAAAGTAAGGCCCGGTTTACCTCGCCGGTAAAGGTAACCCAGAGGCGCAAGGAGCAGGCGTTTATAAAAACGAGTCTGTCTCGCGCGAGAAAAAGGTAAGCGAGAGCGTCAGACAGTTTTCTATTCGTGCAGGAGAGCGCGCGAGCTCCACACTCCCGATGATAGAATGTAAAATGAATGTATCATAAATGTATGTCTAACAAGCTGGGGACGGGGAGATGGGAGGGGCGACTTGAATGGTTGGAGGCTGGGCGTGTAAACGCACGGAGACAACAAGTGATTTAGAGGAAGCGAGGGCTGCTTGAAAGCCGCATTAGCGGCGCGGCTGTCCTTGGTGTTTACTTTTGAAAAGTGTCTCCTTTCGCGAATACTTCCAGATTCAGCCCCCGGGCGACGTATGCAACGTGTGCAGTTACGTGCCTAGTGTGCCCTACTGATTGCCGCCGCGGCACGTTTCTCCTCACGTGCCTCTCTATGTACCTACATACATACTTCCATACATAGATGCATGCAAGCACCACCGCCCACCAGTACTACCTTCCCAGGAGCGTGGCTCGCTCGGAAGCGGAGCCCCCAGTCGAGATACGAAGTTAACCGGCGGCGCAAGAGAGAGAGATCGCGATCGTGAGCGCCGTGCGTTAAAACTAGTGCCAAAATTGGAGATGTTCTCTTGGACCCTTCGTACACATATACACACATATACACACACCTAACGATGATTAAGGATAGGCAAAAGTTCTTTAGGGGGAGTGTGCGGCGGCGTGCCGCCGATATGATCGTCAACGAATAATTAAGCACGAGTGAATTAGATCACGTAGCTCAGTTTCTCACTTAGTACCTAATCGGAGGCATTGAGGCTGAGCGCGATTATTTCTCCAAGTGCCAAAATGTCCAGTTGCGAAAGGAGCGCATGCGTCCCCCTCCTCCCCGCGGGATTTAACGCCACGATCAGCCGATACGATGATGAGCGCCGATGGCAAAAGCGCGGCCCGAAAGTAGTTGTAAGTATGCGATAAGCGACTCTCGATTGGCGAGCTGCGATTAAGTGTCATTGACGTAAGTAAGGCGAAAGTTAAAGTACTGACTATCGACGTATCCAGATAGCGCGCGCGGCGTAACGACACGTCGTCGGTCGTCGACGAGCCCTTAGGAATATCTTGGGGCCTCGAGACGCGTCATGGGAACCTCACGTACCGATATATTCGTATGCACGTGTACATCATCTTCGAAAATCTCGTATCGACAAAATAAAGAGTTACACCAACATCTGCCTCTTTCTCTGTCTCTGGTCCTCCTTTCTCTGCCTTCCTGCCTCATTTGCAAGAACCTCCCGACAACCCGGGGAATTTAATAAAGTATCTGCAGCGCTGGATAATCCAAGCTGGTGGCAAGTGAACGAGTTGTTTGTTAAAACAGGTAAGTCCAGGGCTCGAGGCAGAAGCCCTATCGTCATTCCAAGCACAGTTTTGCGCTCGTGCAAAACTCCCCGCTCGCGAGAATATTTATCCCCGGCGACGAGACGGATGAATTATTTATTTTCGCACACCTAACGAGCCGGCGGCGCCCTCCTCCGCACGCGAGCGCGAGCGGGGAGGTACAACTGCAGATGGCTGCGGCTTTTCCATAGTGGAACGAGGAGTAAAGTCCTTAAGGAAAAAGAAAAACAACGGAAGAGAGCAGGAGTGAGAGGGAGAGCACCAGCAGGCGGCGAATTGTCGTCACGTTTGTCTTCGCCCCTCTCCGTCGTTAAATAAGCGCGGGGCAGTCGGATAGTCGGATGTACCGCATTAAACGCGCGCAAGAAACGAGAGCCACTCGTCTAACAATAAGTAGAATAGAGCCGCTGATGGTCGGACAGCGGCTACGATTGTAGGGCGGCGGATGAGTATCGTGTAATAACGCGCCGTTTCAAGACCTCCACTTGGGAGACTGAATCCACTTATCCTCGGGCAGCAGCCGCGAGCCGCGCGAGAAGAAAGTCGGAGAAGCGCCGCCGAGCGAGCAAAGAGTGCTCCGAAATTAGAAGTGGCAATTTGACGTAATGGGAAGCCATAGCCGGGCGATCGTACATTCAACAAGCGCCGCCGAGACAACGGAAGCCACATTGCGGAAAACTTCATTTTTATTCAGGAGAAAGAGGCCGCGGTTGTAAGGCTCGCTAAAGCGAAACGCCCCGAGGGGAAAAGAAATGTAGCGCGTCGGCTAGCTGGCCCTCTGGAGTCGAGTTTTCACGAAGAATACGGCGGAACGAGCGCTCAGGAGAAACTGAAATCCCGGCCCGCGACACACCGTCGAGTTAAACTTTCGCCCGAGTCTGCGACCCGATATTTCGTATCGAATGTACTCTACTTTGGGACCCCAACTACCGCCGAACGAGTTAAAAGCTTTCACGTGTAGGCTTGCATGCAAACCCTCTCTCGGCTGCCTACAGTTCCTTTTGCCTTTGATTCCCTCACACGGCTGCCACCGTGGCGAGTCAACTTTGTTTACTCCCAACCAGGTGCACGACGCGCTAAATCTCACTAGAAGCCCTCACAACCCCTTTCCAACCAAATTCTCTCGTTCGCTCCCACCTACCTTCTCACCCTCTCTCTATCTCTCTATCTCTATCTCTCCACTGCACAGTCAGCTAAATACGCATTGCACCCTTCTTTCGTTTATGGTCCAAATTACCCTCGAGCGCAAGTGGATCTTATGCAAGAGGTATCTCACTTGACAGCTAAACTGCTCGCTACAAGCATGGCAAGCATAGGGATGATGGAGTACAGCGATAGTATCATCGTTACGAGGATAGTATCACAACATGAGGGTGGCTTTGCGTAATGCTACGAATGTGTGCGTGAAGTAGGAGCGCGCACACCTATTATATAGGACCGCAGACATTCTGGTTACAACGTGTTCTTAGAGTGGTATAAAAGAATGGAATAAAGTTCGTTGTTGTACCAATTTGTAGATAGAAGTGGTTTACGAAATAATGATAGTTAGCATCGTCGTTAAATAAAGAATGTAAGATTTCGTGAGTAATGTAATATTCGGATAGCAGTTAGTGTTAGTAGCAGAGACATTGAACAAATCGGCCTTGAATCGTGATGGCCCTAAAGTCCTTTCCCTACCGGGGACATCGATCATTCACGAGAGGAGAATCAGTTATAGGCTTAGTCGCTGCTACTGAAAGAATGCAAAGTGGGTTAGAGCAGATCGATGATCGGTCTCAAGGGCTAGAAAACGGCTTTCGTAGCCCGTAGTCTTTCCCACCCTTCTCTCTTCTCTTCTCTTCTCAGGGTCTGGTAATCTATTTCGCCGGGGGAAGTCGCGCTCCCGAATGACAACTACGAAATTCCGGCATTTGAAGAATTCCAATAAGAAGATCGGCCGCCGCGCCGCCCCTCGGCCCGATCGAGCGGTCGACTGCGGCTGGCGGTCTCTCGAGATGCCACGAAAAATATGCTTTCAATGCGAATCCTTGGGAGGCCCTCGTTATCGTTTCCACGGCTGCAGCTGGTTCCGCCCTATGAATTTCAGCGTGCCGAGAGACTCGAAAACAACGCGCTTCCAATACCGCCCTCGCTCTCTTCTGCCCCACAGGGAAATCAAGTTGCATCGTCCCTCCCCTACGAGTTCACCCCCGAGTCCCCTAGAAACACCTATCGAGCGTCCACTTAGCCCACTGACTTCTGCTGACTTTTGGACTTAACCGAGTAACGAAACCAACCGGTCGATCGATCTAATATATACGCGACTGCAACTCAAAGACAATCCCACAAGTTGGAAGATTCGTAATCCGAAATAATGCGCAGGAATACAGGGAAGCGTAGCGGCGGAATTTCATCGGATAATAGCTCGACGTTGTATTTGCATTGGAAAGTAATGCGCCGCGCAAACCAAGAGGTGCAACGAGTAATTAACTACGACGCTATGCCATCCGGCGGAAATGGAAGCTGCATCGAGAATATCTTGGGAGGAGATAGTTATCCTCACGAAGGACGCTCGATTACGCCATTAGTCGCCGGTCCAGACCTTACTCTTACGCTCGATTAATATTACAATCGAGCGTTTCTGGCCAGTGCTGATTCATGGCTTTCCCCTTTCACCTTTTACGTATATCCGATATCAATGCCATATCCTTCCCCGTTCGTACCGTTCAACTTTTTTACACTACTGCACACGGCTGCTAGCGGCCAGCTATCACGGCAAATCCCCTTTTTTTCCCCGCTTGCCGCATAGCCATTTTTCTCCACTCCGTATCCTAGGAACGCTCTCTTCTTTCTGATCCGAGCAATTGACATTCGACGGGCGAAATCAGGACACCGGCTTCAGTGCGGCTGAACGCTGATGCGAATTCCAGTCCAATTATTCATTTCTGCTCAATTATGCACCTCTCGATTATTCAAGGAGGGGTGCATTGTAAAATCGAAATGGTGCACTCTAAGCGATAATCCGGTTATTGAAATGATATTATATCGACGCGCGTTGCGCGAACGCGACGCTCGCCAGTCAGAGGAAAGCGGAAAAAAATGAACGGACAATCGAGAGGAGGCAGAGGGGAGACTGTGGAATCGAGTTCATAATCAACGGGGCACTGCTACTCTCGCTGACCCGCCCTCCCCGACCTCCGCCTCTCTCGCCATTCCACCGTCCAGCGGCGCGGCCGCCGCCGCCGCCGGTGTTATATCCCGATGTCAGCAATTTACTTGTGCCAGTTTATACCAGCAATTATTAGGACAATCGTGAGAGAGCGAGTAATGCTGCTAATTTCCACGGGCTCGCCCTCCTTGATGTCGAATATCGCGAAACAATCGGGTTACTGCAGTAACGGGGCGCATAAAATTTTAAATGGCATCGGTAATCAGATTGCTCGACATAATCGAATAGCCGATGAGCCGGCCAGCTTTGTCAATTGAGATTTTATCAAATTTGCGATCTCCAGATAAATCGAGAGTGGCTCCAATCCGATGGCGCTCCTCCCGCCCTATCTATCCACCCTATATTCTCTCTCTCTCTTTCGCCCTTTCTATCTATCACCCCGATCTATCATCTTTCTCGCCTGCCGCCACAAAATTCGCGCTGAGAAAGACAGGCGTGTTGAAGCTTTAACGCAAATTATCCGACCGCCTCTCGACACACTTGCGATTTACGCGACTTTGCATTTCTGCCGACTGAAAAAGCGCCACATTTACGCCGAGCAGCGACAGTAACATGAAATCATTATACTCGGAGGGCTCGCAATGCAGCAGAGAGCAGGAGGGGTAGGAGAACTGTGCGCGCAACAACGCGCCGTAAGAATTAAAAGGTAAACTTGAAATCGATGCCCGGGCACTCGTAAAAAGTGGCGGGCATAAGCCGAGGAAAGCCACGCCATGGGAGACGAGTGAGAGTAGTCCCAGTAATGAAACCTCGAACGCCAAGATAAAACTGCAAACAGTTCCGTGGTACTTCCGCACGCCCGCCTCCAGCGGAAAGAGGACTTTAGCGGCGCCGGCTCGCTAAAAAATTGCCGTGAAGCCGATGGATCGTATTTCGCATCGACTCCCGGAGCCTTTATCGCCGAGCCCATTAAGCCGCTACGCATCACTAACCGCGCGCACCATTCCCCGCTATTCGAACACGGGAAATAACCCGATCATACTCTTAAACCATACATATAGCAAGGCAAAAAATGGCCCGCCACACAGCTAATACCAGCGACATACCGCTAATTCTCATACACCCGCGAAATAAGCCGATGTGAGAGCTATGCTTTGCGGCGGCAATAAGCCAGAGAGGTAATAATAACGAACAGCGACGATTTTAATTAAGTCCGCCAGGATGAAATGATGCTACTAATTCTCGTAAGATCCTGTGGCTTGCGGTGCTGGTTGCTTCTCTTTAAGATGAGCTATTAGGTATGCTGTGAATGTACGCGGCGCAAGGAGTTGCATGTTTCTTCGGCCATCTCGGCGAGTCAAAGGCTCTTGAATACTGCCGCTAAGATGACTGGAATATTGGTAGAGAACTGGGCTCTCTTAGCACCCGCCGGCAATCGTTCCGTCTCGCTCGCTCGAACCTCCAACCACCGGAGACGAAAAGTCGACGGAAACGAGGTTACCAGCTAATTAATTGCGAGTAAGATGTCAGAAACACGAAATTCACATTACGCTTCCTCGTCTCGCGGAAGGAGACTCTTCTTCGACCTCTAACCACTGTTTACGGCTCATCGTCGGCCCAAGGCATCACCGGGGAAATTTACCGAGGCTCTCGAGCGCCGACGCCGACGCTGCCGCCGTTGCCGTTGCCGACGCGCTACGAAAAACTCGCAAGCGAGCTTCGAAAGAACACCCTGCCGGCCACTTCTCGCTACCGTAAATGTTACGTCGTTACGTTGCACTTTCTTCTCATACGATTCCCCTATGTTTCCTTATCCCGACGCGAAAGTAGCACTGGCCCAGCCCGCTGAGCTTTGAGAGGGCTGAGAGAGGGCTCCTTGGGGCGAGAGGCCAAGGAAAAAGTTCAGCAAGAGGCACGAGCGGGCATCACCGCCTTAGAAATACAACAGTTGCCGAGAGTACCTGGCCATAGATTCGCGTGAGGGCTACTTTCTCGGAACTTCCACGGAATCCGAAGATACACGAGCCACTGATGAAAAAGCTCCGGCCCCCCTGCACTCCAGAGGAGGAAGCGGCCATAATCCGCAGGAAATTGGAATCTCCCCTGACAGAGATTAAAAATAACTACGCGTTACGGAAGCGAGCATCGGAAAAGCTGTTTTTCCCTCCAGCCGTTCGACGTCAGTGGAAAAGGACTGTCATAGATCAGCCGTGTCTCTTTATATCTTGTACCTGTCGAGGCATGACAAAAACGAGTAATGATTAAAAAGTAATTATCCAAGGTGAATACGTTATAGAAAAACCACTACCTAGCAGATATCTACCCTCTCTCTCGGCCAAATTTATATACCGCTGCCATCTCGCGTCGGTATTTCGTGGAATTATCCGTTGGGCGTCGGACCACCCTACTATCGATGCTGAGCCACGACCTACGACCCACGACCTACACTCCCATGACCTTTACATTGGAGGGCTCTGATGCCAAGGCATCTCTCACACAGCCGCTCTCCGCGATATATCGCCACCCTAAAAGAAGCTCACCTTTCCCCTCGAAACATTCCTCCCACGCACGTACTAGCCATACATGCATAACAGCCGAGGGGAAAATGACAAGGGGACATACGTTACGCATTTACGAGTTCCAGACAAGTAGAAGCAATAAATCTGAATTCGAAGTTTGCTCTCGTTGATACAAGAAGCTCTGCATATTTGCACGATAGTCTCAGTCTCTGGCGGCCTTTGGATCTACGGCATGAGTGTACTCCAAAGTAAAGAGGTGTTTATCAAGTGGCACGTAAAACGGGACAAAAGAGAGAGAGAGAGAGAGAGAGAGAGACCGAGCGAGAAAGTGTGAGCGCACGGCACGATGGGAATGTAGGGGGAGGCGTCTGATAGCATTCTAACAATGAGAGTACCATGAGGATGTAAATCCAAGGGGAAGCGAGAGGTGAAAGATAGCCGGGTGATAATCAGCCGACGATATCATGGACGAATCGTCGTAAAAACGTGCTGGCTGTTGTAGATCACGCGTAAGACTCGCCACGGAAAAGCCATCGACCACGGACGGCCGCATAACCCTGACACGTGCGGCACGCGTGGATACGCACGTGTCCATCAGCCGCAACCAATCCATGTGCACGATTTTGCCTCACCTCTCGGGGCTCGTAGCTGCAACGGCTACGTGGATTGGATCGGCGGACTCGCGCGCCGTTCCATCCTAAGTTCCGCAAACACGATAACTCACGGATTACGCGCGAGAGCCTTGATTGCGACCTACCAGATTACCTGCAACACGCTCTTAAGAATCCACTAGCGCACTAAGGCGGACTGATCGCCGCCTGGCGAGCCCGTGCACCGACCCCGCCTTTTACCCTCCTTCAAACTCTACACTAGCTGTGTACGTGTGCACCTGTTCTCGCAACATTGCGACACAGCTGATGCTTTACTGCGAAAATCTACGAAATGTAGGAATAAGTAGAGAGCGAGTAATGTGCAAGTTGTTTCGTATACTATTTCCCTTTAAGAGAGAATTCTAATTACACAGAGGGTGTTTTAAAATTATCTATTAACCATAGCAAAGATGAGCCTTTAAAAAAATAATGTTTATATATTTATTTAGCTCACGGCAAAATTCCACGTATATATCGTTTGTAATAACGTGGCAACAAATGAGCAGATCGCGAGGAAAAACCAGCCGGACACCGATTGCGACGGGCCCATTTACCTTTGACTGCCAAAGATCTCGATAAGGCAATGTTAATTTGTTGACCACAACTCGAGTGGCTGTAGCACTGCGAGGATAGATAAAGCGACCGATAAAGAATAGTTAGTTTCGTTGATAGCTTGGCCAGCGTGCGACTCGGCACACACAATTTCCCATCAGTGGGATGTCGACGATGCAAGAAAAATATGCCGAGTGACAGTAATTGCGGAATAGGAAGTATTGTCATTCTTTCAACACGCTTCGTTCACGCGGCGAGTTCCATCGTCGCGCTGCAAGACACTCGGCTACCAGCTGAACTATCTGCGTGGCAGCAACAGCGACCAATCTTGAGGATCGATGTTGTTAAAGATGGAACGTCCTGAGTACATGCGATGACCGCGCAGATATCAGGCGAATAATTGTTAGGAAGCAGCAGGTGAGCGTCTGAGAGAGCGGCGGGTAGCGGGGACGCGTGCACCGATGGTAGCACGCGTTTATCATTGTTTTCAAGTAGCGGCTGCCAATCGAGCGTAACGTGCAGCCTAGATAAAAAGTCATTATCTTAAACGATATCAGAATGAGCGTCTAAGATCTCGCGGTTTGCCAGCCGCTCTGGGAAGCCGCGTTCGAATTAATCTATCGCGGACATAAGACATAATGGTAGCGAGCTCTTCAATTACGGCCGGATTAGCAGTACGCGAGGGGTTCCCCTTCCTTCCCTCGGGCCCTCCTCCCATCCTCCACCGACAACGACATACCCGCGGCGGCCCACCTCCTCCCTCACCCTCCCCCGACTCGAGTGAGAGAGAATCTGTACCCAGTGTCCCTTGCACGCTCTCCAACTCTCGAGCACAATCTGCCGCGGCCTTTGAAACGCTATATAAAGTGACAAACTTCCTCGGTGACGCGGTATTAGCGTTAACACGGCACCACGATCCGGTTCGGTAATAGCCGCCGGTCAGAACCGAAAGACCAGGCGGTTTTCGTGGCTCTTACTTCCTAGAGAGCCTCGATCGCGATACTCACCCCTCGTTCTTTCTTAATCGAGGCTGTTGTGACTCTCTCTCTGTCTCCCTCTCTCTCACTTAATCGCCAGTGCCGCGTATTTTTAATAATTATGAGCCCTAATTCGGGAATATCCTGCTGACGATAGAATAAGCCGACGTGAACGATTCATCGTGCCTGTCCGAGGAGAGAAAGAGAAGCCAGGCCACCCACCGTGTAGCCTGATCGATTTTCGCACAAGTACTTAAGTGATTAGTTCGATAGGTAGGTCGATATCCTTCCTGATATTCGATAGCGTAGCTAGCGGGATCTCATCAACCCCCCACGGCCAAATCGAGTTATCCTCTGATCGATCGCGACCCTTCGTACCTTCACTCGTCTGATGTGTGGTCCACCTTTGAACTTTACGACGTGTCGCTACTGTTTCCGAAGCGAAACAAGTGTATTCATCCACCTGACAAGCTTGGGAGTAGTGTGGGGTTGAATGTCGGTGGTGGAAGGTAGCGCGCGTTAGCCTCGGTCCAGAGGGAAGCAGAAGACGACGCGAGACGCGATTGAGAGCGATCTGTCGACGGCGGCAGTGGCGGCGGCGGCGGCGGCGACGAAGCGGCCCTAACGAGGATACGTTTGCCAGTATGCCGATTTCACTGACGATTGACCCGAATAACGCAGCTCCCCTTTATGCTGGCTGATGCTGCTCTCGCTTACGGTGAAGCCGGCGATAAATAAAATTGAAAACACACGTTCTCTACCGGAGAGAGAAAGAAGAATAGAAGGCGGGCGAGGTAGACACGAGGGATATACACGCGCGTGTCCAGTGATCCATGGGTCATCAATGCATGAGTAGTAGGCAATCGGTTTCGATCGTAAACGCTCGACCAACTACTCAACTCTACCTGTCGCTCTCCCGAAATCGCTCCGCTTACCGGCTATATATCCCATTTAAAAAAAAACGTGTCGCGTGCCGAGAGAGCCCGGCCCGTGTTTTAACTAGCAATCCGTCCGACTTCCACCTGATTGCCAAGCCCGGATGAGTAGCCTTTTTTTTCCGCGGCACTACACGATATCCATACGCCGACGAAAAGGGCTTCTACATCATCGAATTTTATTTCGAAATACACATCGGCACACAAGTCGCTCGGAACGTGATCGAAGAGCAACTCGACCCGGAATATCTGTAATAATCTGTTGCAAACGTCCGTTAATTACAACTCGTGCCACATGCTACTTGTGCGAAAGAGAGACCACCATTAGCACGCTTCCGCCGTTAGTGTGGATTTAATTGGCAGCTCGTTGGGAGCTCATTACACACGGTGCAACGATACGTTTATGACTGTGCGACGAACCGCGCAATGACCACTCGGCTTCTGTTGCAGGAACTGAAGCAAACATGAAAAGCTTGACCGTGCTACTACTTTGCCTGGCATTCGGATACCAGGGCTCCAACTCTCTGCCCTCCAACTCCACCGAGTATGAAGGTTTGTTATCCAGAAACCGAGCAGTCATTATCCCGAGAAATAGTTTCGATAATACGGCCGCATTTTCATATCGGCGTACCGAAAACATCCGAGCGATAAACTATAAGCATACGATCGGCTATTATCGGGGAAACAATTAACCTGATTCAAGAGTCGAAAGCGTATGCCAAGGATAATAAGGAGTTCCGCTCCAAGTGCTCCATTCGCTCAAGAAATGGTTTCCCGATTTCAAAGAGTTCCTATTTCAATCGCGTATTCGTAATCTACCGCGTCATTCTATCTCGCTCTTTCTCTCTCGATTTTTCCCTCCCTCTGCCACCATGTGGTGGAATGCTGTCTTTGGCACTGGGGCGAAATTTTAATCTCTCATTAGACATGTCCTTCTGGCTGAAGTCTGGCCAAGAGAACCTCCAGAGGATACTACAGCACCGGGACATTGAGAATCGTGCGAAGAACATCATTGTCTTCATTGGCGATGGCATGGGAATCTCGACAATCACTGCCGGCCGAATTTTCACCGGGCAGGGCAAGGGCACCACCGGCGAGGAGTACAAACTCATATTCGAGAAGTTCCCGAGCACCGGCTTAGCCAAGGTATTTAGAAACGCATCAACCCCTTCTGATTACCTAATCCACGCAACGCTGTTTTTCGGGAAAGCGTATCGAATCACTATCTGAAATACCGTCACGCTCAATTCTCCATCAAGTTGCGCATGTGATTAACAAAAACAGCCGAGCGTGTTTTTGCAAGGCTTGCGCGCTCTACCTATACTACTTGCTGCGAAACAGCCGTGTTCCCTTGGCCCGTATATCTTCTCCCGTATGGCTTCGAGCACACGTGTTACAATGTGTAATAAGTTATGCTGTGATTTTGACTCCACTAGACTTACAATGTCGACAAGCAAGTACCGGATTCAGCGGCAACGGCGACAGCAATATTCTCCGGAGTGAAGTGCAGGTACAAGGTTCTCGGCCTCGACGCCAGGGCTGAGTACGATCACTGTGAGAAGGGCATCAACAAAATCGCTAAGCTTACAACCATCGCCGATTGGGCATTGGAGAGCGGATTGGACGCAGGTGAACCATCATTCCCCTCCCCCCTCTTGTACTTGTTCGCTCCTGTTTCCCTTGTAATCGATATGCACGCTAGCACGCAGCCGATACCTCCCCGTTCACGGTCGCTTCAACCGACCCATTAAGTGTCAACAGCGGTTGGACCTTGTCAAAGCGACGCACGGCGAAAGTCTATTTGATCATGGAGGTCGTTCCACGACCTTCTATCGTATTCCACGCGGGTACTCGTTCGAGTACTCGCCTCTCGTGCTCGCAATCGAAGACACGCGTACGCTCATTGACCCTACCATCAAGGATCCACCGCTGCTGCCTTGACTCTCCCCCATTCCCGGAACACTCATCGCACACTTTCTCAATTATTTCCTGGCCACGTGGGGACACCATCTGAAACATTAACGCATAACAATGCTATCACACAGGTTTCGTCACCACCACTAGAATCACCCACGCCACTCCCGCCGCACTTTACGCACATACCAACAACCGTGACTGGGAATGCGACAGCGAGGTCCCTGATAAGTACAAGGACTGTGTCAAAGACATTGCAGCGCAACTCGTTGAAGAAGCACCCGGAAAGCATTTCAAGGTGCGCGGGAGTTTATCATGTGTGATTATGATTTATTGGTCAAGGATAGATAAGAAGAATAATGTTTTAATTGTAGGTCATGATGGGTGGTGGTGCCCAATGCATGGGACTCCCAACTACCGAGGCTGACCCTGAACTTTGCGTAAGAGCAGACGGTAAGAATTTAGCGGCGAACTGGAAGATCAACAACCCTCAGGGAGCAGTGGTCACCACAGTCGACGATCTTATGTCGGTGAATGTGAGCACAACTTCGAAGATTCTCGGACTCTTCGCACCCGGTCACATGCCTTACCATGCAGTTCGTTCGGCGGAAGTACCATCGCTAGCAAACATGACAACCCAAGCCGTTAGAATGCTGAAGAAGAGCAAGAACGGCTTCCTTCTAATGGTCAGTGTGCAATAGATCATAATTAGCAATACGCGCGCGGACAAAACGATGAATCTTAAGCGAGCGCCACTCAACTCAATAATCCCCACGTGGAAGGCAGCCACGCTATACACTACTAGAATTTCAGTTTCCCGGACGCGAGCGCGCCGAGGTTACTCTCTGCACTTGAACAAGCGAGAGCCCGGTCTCTGCAAGAGTGGGAGAGTATGCGGTAACTTGGTGCGAGATTAAATATTAACGAGATTAACTGGAATATCAAAGAGAACGGACCATTAGTTTCGCTTAGCAAAGTCAGGGGTAATTACGCGGACTACATAATGCCCGTAGCACGCGCGCTGAATATCACTTCTCTACGCGCAGCTTGCTGAAAGATCGTTGGAAATGGAGATGAGAGGTAAATGAGAGATGTGAATTTAACACGCAGGTGGAGAGTGGCAAGATCGACATCGCTCATCATCAGAACTACGCGAAGCAAGCATTGAACGAACTGACGGAGCTCGAACTGGCGATAGAAGCTGCTTTGCAGCATGTCAAGTTGGAGGAGACCCTGATCATCGTAACCGCCGATCATTCTCACTCGTTCACGATGAACGGATACCCGGTGAGAGGCAGTGACATCCTCGGCTTTGCCAACAAGAAGGACAAGGCGACCTACGAGACCCTGACATACGCCAATGGGCCAGGCTTCAACTATCACAGGCGGAACGACTCTAACAATGTCAATGAGACCTGGAAAGACTTGGCTAGCGACATGACGCGCGACGAGCCCTACTACAGGCACATGGCTGGCGTCTATTTGAAAGACGAGACCCACGGCGGAGAGGACGTTGGTGTCTATGCGATAGGTGAGTTAGCTCCGAGATCCGCTCTTCCCTCACATTCTCGCCAGGCTAATACCAATATACATCCTCGCTGCCCGCTCCACTTGACAGCGGAGATCCAAATGCCGCGGCTAATTACTTAATGGCTCACGAATGACTTCCAGGTCCCTATTCTCATCTGATCCGTGGTACCTTCGAGCAGAATTACATCGCGCACGTCATAGCGTACGCCGGCTGCTTCAAAGACTGGCCATCGCATTGCGACAATGCTTACAACCGATACTACTACGACCTCACCAACTCCGCCGGCACAGCAACCTACACTCTACCGATTATGTTCGCGTCCCTGGCACTGACTCTCTTCGCTCTCTGAGGGAGATTAATATTGGACGCATTGTTAATTGGGACAGCCACTGTTCCGTGTGCACCTCCGAAGCGTTAGGAGGCGAGCGAGCGAGTGAGCGAGCGCCCCGCGGATGGCGCTCCCCACGCGCAAAACTATTTTCAGTATTTTACATATCGATTAAATCGAACCCTTCGAACTACATGTGTCTCTTCCTCCATTCTACTCGTGCTCGTGTATCAGTATCCCTCTACTTTTTACGTCTCTATGTGTCTGTGCGTTGCAATAGCCACTCTATGGATTCGTCTGATATATATATGCGCGTTCTCCTGGAAGCCGTGCTACTTTCGGTCCTTTGGAACATCGAAGCATTTCATTCTCGCTGCGCGCTCTCTCTCTCTCTCTCTCTGGCCCTATGCACCGCGACTCATTGAGTCCCGGAAGTCTAACTTCTGAGAGGCGACGTGGCAGGAACTTTTTTGAAATATTGGCCGTACCCACCGCCCGCCACCATCGCATTACGTACCTGGCGCGGTACGCTTGTAAATGTGAGACAAATGATGTGTCTATTCTTAACCGAGGAGCTGGGGGGGAGAGAGGGAGAGAGAGTTACGGTAGGAAGATGGAGGGTGTATGAACGGGGCCGTAGATGCCATTGTTGGCTCGAGTGCGGGCAGCATGTCATCGGAATTCTGGCACGATGACAAGTGCGTGCACGTAACAATTCGTAGGCAAAGTTCGGCCCGGCTTGATGGGACACCGCGCTAGAGTTACCTAAGTCGGGGAATCGTAGGGTCTTCTAGAAATGATCAACGCACATAAGCATAATAATATCCTGCACTCCGCTCTCTCTCTCTCTTCCTCTTTATTGAACAAAGTTCCACTTGGCGTCGTGCAAGAAAAAGAAATTATTGCCGGAACATTCACAGATAGACGATGTCAGTTATTGCTCCGGCAGGTATTCATCGCTAAATCAAACGGACGTGTGGCACACCCGCTCGTGTCGCTTACGTAAAAAGCAATACATCAGGAGACCGGCTGAAATACAGATAGAAAACTCTAGCGAATACATGCATCGAGGGTTTACTCGTAAATCGACTCTAACGATAATACCGTGGCTCGCGCCCGCCAGAACCGAGCGTCTTATCGCTACGTTTACGGCGCAACTGGCCGTAACTCGCACCACTCGCTCTCTCACTCTCTCTCATTCTCTCCCTTTCTCTTACTCTCTATTTCCTTGCACTCGCACCGAACGAATCGTCCGATTCAACAAATAAAACCTTTAGTTCCGCGAGAGCTACACTTTTCCTTTTACTACGGTGAGGTAATAGTTCTTGTAGATGAGGGGCGCGGTGTCCTCACTGACGAAGTTTCGGTCAGGCTTAATCGAAGCGTACGGGTTGCGGCTTGGTTCAAGCAACACCTCCGTGTCCGGCGATATCGACTTGATCCTAGTGACTTCTCGCGGGATCTCCGCCTCGGTGTAAGAGGTCACGGCTACCGGTGCTCCAGTTTTACAGAATTCACGGATCGTGTCCGGCCACGTGTCGTACCCTGCGAAACCCGTTTCCCGGTAGAGGCCGGGATTAAAGAGACACACCAGATCAGGCTTCGTGAGCCGCCCCTCGCGAGCCACATCGTGATAAAATCTGCTCGGGTGAAAAGTTACGTTGATCGAGAAACCCGCCGAACGACAAGCCGAGCAAAGGTGCACCCTCGCAAGAAACTCCCGAGGAATATTCGCAGGCAACTCTAACTCCGGACCGACGAACACTAGTGCGAGCTTCTTCAGATTTGGTAAGAAATGTGCGAATAGTTTCTCCCAGACATGGAGATTGATGCACTCGAATAGGAATTCCGCACCGATTATATGAATGGCGAGGGCATCGAGGGTGGGCCAGTCGGGCCGCGCTATTTGCAGAGAGTACAGGCTGGTTAGTGGAATGGTGGACATGTGGGACAATGTGGCATACGTGTAGCAATCCATTTCGCAATAATACGGCGTGCGACCGTAAATCTCGAGCATCAGGCTATCGAAGTTGTTCGGCAATTGAACGGGCGATTCATGCCGCGTGCTCGGCAGTTTAGCATCGACGCGGCCGTGCCGGCATTGCATGAATAAGCAGCGGCGGAACACGCGGAATTCTTGGCACCACCTTTCATGCTCGTTCTCGTGGTCCTTGCAGAAGAACTCCATGGCGCAGAGCTCGCAGCAGGTGAGGTCGGCCGGTGCACGATGGCATATGCGGCATGCACGCGGATAGAGAATAATTTCTCGCTCCCAAAGCTCGAGCGGCCGACCGATCTCAAACGCGATGGCTTCCAGCAGCTTTAATCGATAGTGACGATAGTGCTCGGCTGGAAGCTCGCCCACCTCCGAAGCATATTCCTCCATTAGTCGAATCTCCATTAGTGCATCGCAAAGATCCTGGTGTCTGGCGTAAGACTCCTTCTTGTGGCCCGGCGAACAGTATGCTACCATGCTGCAACCCTCGCACAAATTGGCAGCCGGCTCCATGCACACCAGACATAGACTCGCAGCGAAGACTATTCGTGGTGATACATTTAGCACGATCGCGTCTTCCTCGTCGCTGTCATAATCTTCCATCTCAGAATTGACCAGGGGATAAGTCAGACGAAAATACACGTTAATCGGCCCGCTGGCATTTGTGCTATCCTCTGTCGCACCTTCAGCGTTACTTTTGCCCTCGACGCTCTTGAGATTGTCGCTCGTTGACTGGGAAACTTCGCTCTTCTGACTCGATGGCTTCTTCCGACCCATTATTGCTGGAAACTTGGCGAAAGCGATACTTTCAGCGATATTCCCAGAGTTCGATCGTATTACCGATAGCGATAGCAGAGAGAGAAGAGTATGTGCGTGGGTGTGCGAGTATTTGGCGAGGCGTGTGGCAAAAATGAAGGCAGAGATCACGGTCAGAGAGTTCACTGTTCACCGATAAATCTGCCGAATGTCTCTCAGTGATTAGTGGGAAAGAGAGTGGAGCCAGCGAAGCCCGGCCCGATCTATTCGCGATGGCCACCTCGGGCTAATTTCACTTGGGACAAAGAGAATTAACTCTCCGGATTTAGCACAGCGCAAAAGCGAGAGGCGAACAGTAGACCATAGTCAAGCTAGTAACAGTACCGCTCGATAGAAACCGTGATTTGGCTCGATTGATACTCGAGTCAATTTCATTGATCCTCACTTGATCGTTTCACTGTCCCAGTTAAATCTGGTTAGAAGACGAGGGATTCCAATTTATCCCTGACGATACGTCGTATCACACGCACTCACTATTCTCCCGTGGCCACTTGTCCGCTCGGCTGAAGGACGGCCAAGCTTTTGTGCGAAGGTGAGAGAGACTTACCGCGAGTTTTCACGCGATCGCCAGACCTCCGGCAGATCGAATTTCTCCGCTAGGGAATTCACGGCGGGGGTGCGAATTCGAAATCAAGGGATCTTCCGACGAGCGAGCAGTGGTCCTTTGAAGACTCGGAAGCCGATTATTGAGAGACCAGCACCCTCACGGGCACTATGCCCGCACCACCCAGACCAAAGTATTTCAAGCTTCCTACTATTGCCAATGCGCCTTCTTCTTCTTCTTCTTCTTCTCCTCGGAGCGACCAATTCGGCTTACGATTAGTTCTACTCTCGCGTCCTCCGAGCTTCGATTGACAAGCGAACGCGATACGCCCAAGGTAAATAAAGATCGTTATTCACTGTTCAATTTCGTCCCAGTTACTTTACCGTTCCAATGGATCTTGCAAATCTTACAAAAATACTTGCAAAACCGATTGCACGTTTGTGCCGAGCGGGCAGATACGATCGTTCGAATTCACGTCGTCGTGATTATCATCGTAAAATTGGGGAAGTATGTTTTATCTACTTGTTTGCATCCCAGTGTCGAGAAGGAAGGTATTCTCCGATGAAACTCGCTCTTATCAAGGGCTAACTAGTAGAGCGTGATAAATTATACAAGTGAAAACTGACGTACTAAAAGAGCGGGTGTATTATCGTCCGCTCGAAGGTCCGCATTATCACACGCTGCCAAGGACGTGCGAGTGTTCTTGTCCAATTGATCGAATGCGAAATTCGAAAAAGCAATGAAAAAGTCGCCGGCTATGATTAGTGGCTTTAGCAGCGAACTCGATTAAACAGTCGTTAACGTTATCAGCTCTCTGCTTATTCGTGAGCTTGTCATACGTAAATAAGCAAGCGGATTACACACGACTGCCTCGTAAATATACACAAGGAACGTCTATCGGAGCATACATCGATGCATCTGCATATACATTTAAGTATTTTTGCAAGTGCATGTAGATAGTATTAGTTGGAAAAGCGTGCGAGCCGTTGTAATTTCGGAAAAGCAGAACAACTTTCGTTGATTCCGTCCTCCTTGCCACCGTTTTGACAATGGCTATGGAGACCGAGTGCTGTCTACGTGTTCAAGGTATGATCACCGTGGATCTGTGTAGTACATACGTAGGTGTGTGTATTTGAGGTTATGGGCCGAGGATACGAGCCGCACTGGCTCGATCCCCGATAAAGTGGCATAAAGCTGATTAACAAAGACGTGCACCAGAAGTTCGACGTGCCGAAAGTATCGTGCAACATGTTTCATATTACATTCACTGCACACTGACTCTCCTGCTTCTTCATTGACCTTCTAACGTGGGCTAACCTACTCTGCTCCTTTCGGAGCAACAGTCTCTAAGGTGGATCATAAAAGCGATGCCTTTGAAAATAATATTAACATTGTGATTGTTATTTTTTTCCTCCCATCGGCTATTGCACTTGATTTCCCCGAATTCCCCATCCTTTCCCTTTACGCTATTCTCACACACAAAAACAACCCAGAGAAAACATACGTGAATCATCGTTTGAATTATTACGTCTCGTTCTCCACTTTCTTTCACGATTCATAAGTTTTGGGAAGAGTGATTAGTGAGCAGTGTAAACCTTAGGATTTCCATGTACTCAAAGCACTAATCTTCAATGAGTTCTAAAGTAAAAAATTGCTTTTTATCTAAATATCGAATAACCACTTCTCGTCTACGAGTGTTTCCTAATCGGTTAATTAGTTTCGCGTTCCCCGGCGAGTTTACCCTTTAAATTTTATCATCACTCAATTAGCAGTTGGTTCAAAGTTCAACGCAAGCGAGTGCCGATAATTTCTCCGCTATAAAAGCTACGTGAGCCCGCGTGAATGACTATAAAGTGTACGATACGATCCGGGAGTTTCCTGGATTTCTCTGCTTACAGTTCTCGCTAATAGTCTCCAAAGCCTAAATCACCAAGAATGAGCCATGCCAAGGTAGAGACAGAAACGCGAGACTCTCAAAAAATTCGACTGAGAAAAACGACCAAGGCCAAAGCAAAACATAACATGGTGGGACTAGGTAGCGGAGAGTCTCTTAGGTCAAGTATGGTTTCGGACAATCATATGGAATCATGGTGTAAATACACCAGGGAATTAGATATAAGTTCTGAGGATGAGAGCGAGGGGGAGGATGTACAGAGATTAATACCATCGCCAATGCTAAGTCAAGAATTGACTTCCGATGCTAAAAAGACTGTTGCCAGAAAAGAGCAACCGAAATCAGATGATGAAAGTGTATGGTCCATTTCTATCCAATTGTTTATACCATTTTTACTTGCGGGTTTTGGAATGGTTGCTGCCAGTTTGTTATTAGATGTTGTACAGGTACGTAAGAAATGGGAGAAATATCTGTAAGGGATTGTCAACTCCTTGATAGTCCCATCCGCTTGTGTCCACATTCGAAAACTGCAAGCTTGATTCTTTTTTCCAGCACTGGCCGGTATATCAAGTTGTATCCGAGGTGTATATATTAGTACCAGCATTGCTTGGTTTAAAGGGAAATTTGGAAATGACTTTAGCGTCAAGACTCTCAACCCAAGCTAATTTGGGTCACATGGATACAAAAAAGCAGCAATGGACTTTAATCGTTGGTAACTTGGCCTTAATTCAGTGTCAGGCCATAGTTGTGGGCCTCTTGGCCTCTTTAGCTGCTGTGATTCTGGGTTGGATACCAGAAGCACAATTTGATATTCATCATGCATTGTTACTATGTGCTAGTGCACTGGCTACCGCATCTGTTGCAAGTTTTGTGCTAGGCCTAGTAATGGTTGCCGTGATACTCTTATCTAGACAAATGAATATCAATCCAGACAATGTGGCTACTCCAATTGCTGCATCTCTTGGTGATTTAACTACTCTAGCACTCCTTTCATTGATTGCATCCCTATTGTACGAAGCTATAGGTAATAGGCAAAGCAACTTTTCTTCATCAAAAGAATATCCCCTCAACTGACTCTAAATGTTGTGGTTTCTACTGTTGTTCCAGGGAGTGCACCCTGGATAGCACCAGTACTTATAGTATTTCATATAGTCGCCACCCCAATCTGGGGTTACATAGCGGCTAAAAATCCATTTACCAGTGAAGTATTGGATTACGGTTGGAGTCCTGTGATATCGGCTATGTTAATTAGCAGGTGTTTATTATGCTCCTATGACTTTCATGGTCGTATAAAGGCCGTCAATCTAACGGGTATGGTGTTAAACTTTCAGTGTGGGTGGTTTAATCTTAGACTACACGATATCCAGTTACAAGGGGATAGCGGTTTTTCAATTAGTGATTAACGGCGTTGGCGGTAATCTTGTTGCCGTGCAAGCTAGTAGAATATCGACTTCCTTGCACAAGGAACGTCGAACCGGCATGCAAGAGAAGCCGGTAGTTTGCGTCAGCCCGTTACACGCATTCCTCGCCAAAGGTAATCTCAAGGTTATTGAGAAGCAATGAATTGCGCATATAAATTCGAAAGACAACGTGTGAAATCTTCTAGGAGGCCACGCGAGAACTGCCAGGGTATTACTGATGATGGTAATACCAGGCCACTTAATATTCGGTTACACCATAAGCTATCTACAAGCCGGCCATACGTCTTTCACTCCAATATTCATTGTCGTCTATCTGATCGCTGCTATGATGCAGGTACTCTATCAAATGCCGAGCGAAAAGCTCGTCGCCACAGGTACCGCCAGCAGTGTAATCGAAGTTTGCTTACCGGCAACTTTTCTCGTTAGGTCGTCTTGTTGTTGTACATCGCTCAGTTGATGGTAGTTTGGATGTGGACGCACGGCATGGACCCGGATAGCTCGGCAATCCCATATCTCACGGCAGCCGGTGATCTCCTCGGCACGGCTCTTCTTGGAATCGCGTTTCACATTCTCTATGCCATCGGCGATGGAGATTCCGATGTCGGCGATTGATGTGCGAGCGAACAGAATCACACGAAAAACACAGCCGACAAATCTACCGCGAAGTATCCGAGTACCGCGCGATTTCTCGGATGTAACCGACAATTCAGTGGCGCCCTCGCGCCCCAATCAGCGAGTGACCAATTCATCCAAATAATGACGCGCGGGAGAGCGGGAGAATTGATAATGACAAATATTCAAAGTTTCCTTATTCCCCCGATCTCCTAAATTTCGTGATATTTGGTAGAATGGCGATTTGCTTTGAAGTCTGAAAACTGCCTGAGTTATAAAACAAAACGTTCCGCCTTATGAAGTGAGTGATGGAATAGTCACTTACTTTGCGGCGCGACAATGGTCTCTCATTTGAAAAATTAAATATGTGCTGTACAGTCATCGCGTACAGTTTTTTTCAAGGACTTAAGAAATGTATGTAAATAAATACGTAATCCTACCTGCAATTATCCAGCCCGTTTGCCGGCTGGATAAGAGCGAGATCTTTTTGCACCGTGGGCTCAAATATTTTTTATTCGAGCATGTAACGAGAAAGCCAGTATTTAGCCGAAATAAATCCTATGAGTAGAGAAGGACTTGCTGTTCATTCACCCATTCATAGTCATTCCAGGCCTCCATTTAAAATGGTCATCTGCAACCTCATTCATTTCAATTGTGTGAGCATGTCGAAACCAGTGTTTCCGCGTGGGAAAACATTTCGAATGACGACATATCCATAACTGCACCATATTGAACTGATCGCAGAGGGGGTATTGGTGCGCCAGCATTTTACACCAGTATTAAGTATGGTCGATTTGTTTGGCGTGCGAAATTGCTGGGTGAAATGCAATACCAGAAACAGATGACTCGGCTAAAATGAGTGAAAAATGTGCAGGCATGCCGAACGATTCGACCAGTAGTTTCACTGACATTGGCATTACATGCAGTTGCGATCGATACGCGCGAGAAACGAAAGCATTATCACATGCTCAACGCGATAAGCGGTGTTCTACAAAAGGTGACAAATTATTCTAATTATAATTACACGACCTCAATTACACGGCCACCTTCCGCATGAATCATTCAACAAACATCAACAAATCTCACATTCATAATTATTGATCTCAGCCTTCGCCGATTAACTCGTGCAAGGCGCTCCGTTTTTACGCTTCCGTGCGCTTGCCATGTCGCAAAACACTTGTATCAAGGAAAGCCAGAGCGAATCAACAATCAATTACAAACGATTACTGAGGCGCGTGTCTGGCGCGGGGTGCGATCAACTTCGAGTTATATCTCTCTTGTCTTACCACTAAAGACACAACTCTCATCGAGGGAAATCAAGTGTACTCAAGAATCACTTGACTCCCTCGGTGAATCAGAGTGCGGATTCCCAGTGCGTCGGGAAACTCGTAATTGGCCGGAGAGCGCATACGCTTAACTCGAGGAGTATCAGGGTGCAGTATCACGCTCACTCACATGCATGTCCACGCGTGCGTTATTACCAGTGGCGAATTCAGATCGTCGTTTAAGAGGGCCGTCCCCTTGCCTGCCCGTCTGCCGGACAATACCGGCCAGGTCTCTATTCAAATGCCAGCGTCTCCGGAGCCGTCGCGAGAAGGAAGGATCGGCCAAAGCAGAGCACAACACCAGTGCAAGCCGAGCGTATTATCTCTCGCACTCGCCCCAACTAAGGTGCACGCTCATTCTTTTCCCGGGCCACTTATCCAACAAAGTATAGGATAATCCGGCGAGCGCGGATATGTCAAGCCCGAAACGGAGGTCGTTCGTTAAACGAGGCAGGAAAGAAGAATCGGGCCGGTAAAGGAGCCACGTATCCCGTAAAATTTCGAGCGGCAAGTTAAGCGGAGCCGACAGGGGAAGGGTCAGAGGTCAGCTCGGTAGGCTAGATAGATCGCGTAGGTCACGGTGTGTCTTACATTAGAGCGAGTTTAGGTCGATCTTTCGGCCGTTCCTACGAGTTCCACCCCCGTCTCCGCCGTACAGAGTCGCGCTCGCCTCTTTCTCTGTGTATGTGCGAGACCGCGCTCTGGTAATCGGCGCGCCGCTATCTGGCGTCCGCTCGCGTTCATGACACGCCGCGATTCATGCGCCGACACGCATACATCGACGCCTCTTTACTCCCGAGAGACAGGCAGGGAAAGACAGGCGGAGAGAGAGGGAGACGCGTGTCCGTGTATGCCGCGGCTTGGCCGTATGGTCAAGCATACGGCTCGGCTTCGTGAATGAAATAGTTGGATCTGTCAGTGCCGACTATCGCCTCGTTCCCGCCGGACCCTTTTTAGATCTTATCTATCCCGGCGCGATAACACCACGAAAACGAATCCTGCTCCGATCCTGGCGGCGGTTCGATCCGACCAACTTTGTGATCCCCCGACGATCATCGACGCTCTCTCCCTCTCCCTCTCTCTCTCCCTCTTGCTGTTTCTTTCTCTCTCGCTCGGTCTTATGATGATGATTGCCGCTTCCTAAGTGGACTCGTTTCTTGGGCCGCCGAGCGGCCGCGCGGACCTTCCGGTAAACGCTGCTAACGCCAGGCAAAATTTGCTCTATCCAGCGTGGAGGAGAGGGAGCACTCTCGAGGCGAGGCTGCCCGCTCGCGTTCGCACGCCTATATCTCGCTCTAGTCGCGATCCCGCGCAGCTGCCGCCGAGACGAGTTTCTTCGACCCAGCAGCTCCTCTTGAGGCAACCGCGCACGGAAATGTGTCCTACAGGAAGATTTCCGCAGCGGACTCGTGCGAGCCGACCGATCATCCTTGCCTTCGCCGGGAACACGTGGGATCTCTTCGACTGGAACCCTCGCACGCTCGAATGCTCTTAGATCTTCGCCCCCAGGATCAGTTCTTTGCCCTGTGTATACCAGCAGCCTTCGCCCCGGCCAGTCTCACTCGCTTGTACCGGAGCAGGCTTCCTACCTAACGATAAGTTTGCGCGATCAGAACAATCAAGTGTAAGTATAAATCAGCTTACCTTCCAGCGGGCGTTCTCACCCGGGATTCCCATTTTCGTGGAAAAGCGCGGCTAACTTTGGCGCACGCGCGCCCCGATCTGCGGCAGCGAACTATCAAAACGTATGTTAAGTTATTGCTCCTCATGGTCGAACTTAAACACGTGGAGTAATTTATCAATTTGCGAATATGTTACGGAAGTGGCCGTACTTGCGCGCCACGCACGTCCAGCGGGCGTGTTGCAAGTGCCAAACTTGCGGCACGAGCGGATGCATACCTCCTGCGATTCGCAATCGATCCTTCTCATTTCCAATTCGAACCGATCGCCGCTCTTGCCTCCGAGGGTTCTCAGTGATGTCCAAGACTGCCAGTGCCATTGAACTTCTGGCAGGATAGTCGAACCACCACCCCGAGACTTTCGCATCCCCTACTCGAGCCACCCTGAAACTGGCAGCGATGATTAATCAGTGATCCCCTCGCGAGAACGCGCTCATCTCCGAAAATAGACGCGCAAGATAATACTGAGAAATACTCCTTGAAAAATTGCAGCCCCAAAAAATCTAGCAACAATTATATTGCACTGGAAAGTGCAATAGTTTTACCTAAAAAGTTTCCAAGTGCAACAATTCGAAGTCGTCGATTTCTCGGCGGGCAGTTCGCACTCTTAGACTGAAACCGAGACAAGTTTCACTTGCCATTCCTTTCGTGAAACGCTGCTTAATTGAAAAACATACACGACGCATAGACGCGCGCGCTCGAACGGCCCTGAGCCCGCTCGCAATGTCAATTGTATCGCGGTGAACCTATCTCGCTCACATTGTCGTTGCCATTGCGTGGCCCTTACAAAGCCGGGTGTTTCTTTCCAGTGGCTTGGACTGACACTTATAATTAAAGGAAGTGCCCCGCATTGCGTCACGATACAAAGAATTCTCGGGAAGAAAGAGCCGCTCGCACAATAACAATACAGAGCGAGCAGCGAGTTTAAGGAGCAGTCGTCTGAGTGCGACGGTCTGCCTTTACTTGCGCCAGTTAAGAGGGCTGCAATTAAAAAAAAAACAGACGAACCTCCTACCGGTTCATTATTTCCTCATTACTAATACACGATCGGAAAGCACGCGCTTCGAGGGATTGCAAATATATCGCGCTCTTTCATTAAACCGGCGAGGGAAAATTATCATGTATTTGAATACTAGGAATGCGCTCCAGTTACGGACGTTCACGCTGGAGTCTCTCGTTTCAATGTCACAGTAGGAGCGTTCATAGGCCATCGCACAGGGCTTACGTAACCCATAATTTAGGAAGTAGGCAAAGGTACGGACGCGAATGACAGCCTCCGGTAGGACCGACGCCGAGCGACGTCAGAAACTCGCGTCTCTCATTGATGAGAAACGCCGAGGGCTGACGGAGAAGAAAAGACGTCGCAGCGTTCCTAGTGGAAGCCGATTTACCCCCGAGACGAATCGGATTCGTTTTAAAGAACGCTGGAATCGGATTTGCGAGCTATCTGTTCTCGAATCGACGGGAGAACTAGCAATTTCCTGAGGCTTTGTGGAAAGAGAGATCTCACCAATCGCCCCTCCCAGCGCCGCGGTAATCTTAAGGAGGACCGAGGAGCCGAAGATCTCCCACTATCGCTACTTTCAAATCGGATGAGCTGCTGCTCGAGTAGAGGAAAGGCCAGATAAGGAGCTGCAATCGCATTTGCCTAAACAACAGTCGGAATTCGCCGGTGATTAATTTAATCGTAAACTACGGTCGGCCAACTAGGGACACCGTTATCATCCTTTAGTCCGAGGGTGTAACCGTAATTTGGAAAGACCATTCCTCGTTGCTGTGATAAGGCCGGATTCACCGACAGTAGTTCATTACCACGTAGACTGCAAACAGTGCTCGCCTCGTTCCTCGTAATACAGTTCGTAATACAGCGCGCGTGGTACGTGGGAAGCGACGATGATCTTCCTCCCTGTTCTCTCCGCATCTAATAAGGCTTTTCTCTTCTTTTCATTAACGCTCCTATTTCGATCAATCATACTAATAGTCGATCACACTTTGCCGCCGTTGCAAATTCCGTCTGCACGTGACTCCGATTGCAACTTGCAAAAAGCATCACTGCCACTGGCAAGATAGTAAAACGTTACCTGCCGAGTGACTCAATCTACTGCAAAAAGTATCATTCACGGAGTAGTATACAAGAAACAAACAACAGAATAATTCTAGTAAGATTTCTCTTGGATTTTCAATGAATCAACTGGGATTCTGAGCAATCCTTCATACACGAGACATTGATCTTCTTAATAAAGATACTAATTCAAATAAACTCCATCATTTTCACTAACCATTCAAATATACTCACTAAAAGTATTATCAAAAGTTAATATCGTCCTACTCCGATTTCGTGGGTGCATATAACGATTACTCGATTATCGACGACCTAGTATTGGACTGGCGATCGGAAGAACGAGTGGCACTAGTTGGAGTTGCAGGGCTCATAAAAAAGGGGGGTTGTAGGCCCAGGGTGAAGGCTAGGCGGAGGAAGGAGAGGGTTGTAGTTGTACTCTTGGGCGGGAAGGGTCACCAGACATAGTAGACAACGAGTTCACGAGCCGCGTCGGCTCGAATCCCGGGGGATGATCGATAAATTCGCGCGTGCTCCCTGGACCGCATGCTCCCGGCGAAAGGTTCTGGCCGAGTTTCGGAAGAGCGGCGTGATGCGCGCACGGGATCAGTCGCGATGTAACCGCAGCGTGAAACGGCCTCGCATCAGGCCACCAGCCGAGCACAATCAGATGCGTGACGTGGGTTGATCAGATCTCCTGGCCAAACCGATATCCCTCGGCTTAATCGTGAACCGAGCGAAATCCACTGCTCCAACATCCTGCAACTTCGCCAACGACAATGCGTCCATGAGATTTCGAACCGAACCCTTCGCGGCGTCGGATTCTCACTCACGAAGCTTCAGGTACGAATCCTCCCCTTCTTCAAAGACAATCCGTTCTTTCTCGAATTAAAATCAACTTCCACTGAATTTTCCTGTGATGATTTGTCAACTATACTTGAGAATCTCCTGGAAAAGTCTGTTCGAGTCTTCGGGGGTGTTCTATTGCGGGGGCGTCGTCGACCCGGGCGCGTGCACTCCGAGCAACGTGAGCGCGTGTAGCGCACGCGCTTCGATCTCACTTGCGTGTGTAGATGAAATTCAAAAAGCTTTGGGATCTCGATGCGATGATATGGACGGGCCTATTATTCGAACGATATCGAACGCTCCGATGGCCCACTCAGCGCGAATGGATACGGCATGGTTCAAGCTATCGCTCAATATCTGACGCAAGTCGCCGTCTGCAAGGTGGAAATAGCATGGCCTTGCACCAGGTGCAGACAACGTAACTTGTTTGCTACTACAATGCTAGTATTAGGGGACCACTGAGAAATCGTAGAAGGTGATTCGAATCTCACTGCAGTCAGATTAATGGATCTTCGTTTTCCTGGTACTGCTAAGGTTTCAAAGTACTTTTCTTAGCAAGAAAGCGTAAAGAAGACATCCACCTGATGAAACGTTTAGTCTTTGATCGGTTAAACATTGCCAGATTGTCTTGTTTAGATTTCAGTGAAAAAAGATAGTTCGTACGTGAAGTTTCTTCCCGAAGGTCGCAGGTGGTGTGCATCTCTCTTCTCCGCGCGATTAGCTCGACTTTACGTAATGTAATCAGGTGAATGGGTTTGGGGATTGAGCGCGCTTCCACGGAAAGATGTCGAAATGACGCAGGCTGGTCGAATCCCGGGCCGATAAGCGGCAGATAATGAAAGCATCGATTGTAGCGGGACGAATCCAAATCCCCCAAAATTGTCAGTTATCATCATAACATCGGTGCCAGAACGATCGTAATCGTGCTGCCGCGCCAGTAGAGATCATGAATTTGGTGGTCGATATCGATCTATCGATAGAACGAGCACTGTCTTCGGGGATTCGGAAAAGTTCCGTGCAATGTAGTAATCAGCGCGGGACTTGCTCGATGATGAGGAAAGTTTTCCGGAGCGTCGACGCCTCCGGGTTCGTGGCTTTGAAAAGCTGAGAACCGAGAGCGTCGTCGCATTTTGATCTTCCCCGTGATTTACAATGGTTCCGAGCGAACCCAACTGGAGATAGAGCGTCCCTCGCCGATTACGTAATTCGCTTTATTTGTGTCCTGAAATACAACGTCGACGAACGAACACTTACACGAGCGTTATCACTCTCAAAGGAGAATGGCTATATATCCGTGGCAGCAAGTTTCACGAGGCCCTCAGTAGAGGATGATGGAGGGCCTGGTACACCGTCATCCGGTACGACTGCCGCCCGACAAGCAGAACCAGGCCACCACTGGAAGCAAGTTCGAAAAGTACGTCCACGTATTTTAGGAGAAGCGTTGGCACGCTCGAGTCGGTACCCATGTTCTCGAAACACCCTCGTGGTTCGAGCGGGAACATTCTACACCTCTCCGAAGTGTCATTTCATTGATGGTCGCGGCTGCAGCATGGAAGGTTTATCTGGAGCATCATCAAAATCTAGTTCGTTCCCATAAAGATCGCGCGACAATGTGCTCCAGATAAAACTGTCCGCTAGATAAAACTATAGCAATCTTTGTAACCGGCTCGAGCGGTGTTCGCCAATCTGGCAATGACACACATGTCAAGCTTGATGTCTGACGATAACAGTTCCATTTATTGGCAATAGCGAGCAGTGCAAGGAACCCCTGCTTCCGGAGAAGCAGAATTCGACCAGGGTAGCCCAGATCGATCCTCGACCCCGTAGAACCTCGGAATCAAATGCCAAGCCGGCCACGGCCGCGGTCACGGCCGCAAACTCGCCTACAATTCCAGGTGGGTCTCCAGGGCCGGTTACGGAAGCGATTCCAGTCACCGATCCTGATGCAGTCTCCGCCAACGGCAGCTCATCCCCCGTGACGACCACCCTTAACAATTCCGTCAACACGGCGACAATATCAACGGCGACGCACGATGATTGCTTGGAAGTGACCATCTTCGACGAAGGAAACGGCGACGGCGGCCGTTTGCCTGATGTTGTGGCGGAGAGTAAAATCTATGGGGCGACCGAAGGCGAACCCCTTGAGTCCTACTTAGCCATCACCATCCAGGTCTTCATACCTTTCCTAGTAGCAGGCTTGGGAATGGTTGGAGCTGGTTTAGTCCTCGATGTCGTCCAAGTACGAATCCTTCTTTCTATTCTTAACGCTCTTGAGAGGCATAGCATGTCATAGTCTGATGTTTAACAGCACCTTTTTCCCGTAGCACTGGGTTGTCTTCGAGAAGGTTACTGAGCTCATGATCCTGGTACCAGCGTTACTGGGCTTAAAGGGTAATTTAGAGATGACTCTCGCCTCTCGTCTCTCCACTCAAGCCAATCTGGGCCATATGGATACGCCGAAAGAGCAGTGGTATATGATAGTCGGCAATCTAGTTCTCATTCAGGTGAGTCATGTCCACGGCTGGACACACTTTGCTTTACGCTTCTCGGACACACGCGCCGGACTCGGCATGATAATTGAATGCCTCCTGTCATAATGAATCTGCGCTGCATGCTGGGAAGCGATCAGCGCCGATAAAGTATCACAATCAGGATATAATTCTTGGTGGCCACGAGCGCAGCAGCAGGAAAACAAGACGTAGTTAAACGTTCCCATGGTACCTCTTATGATTCCCAAGCATAAGTGGCATACATAGACAAATTTTCCCTCGGCGATTTCGGCGATCGAGATATGCTCGTCAAGCACCGCCTTATCGTCGCCGGCGTAACACTGTTTTATTGCGCGTTTAACATCAACTCTGAATGGCCTTCGGGTTCCTCGTTCCACGATATGTCCGATTTAATGAAGCCCGTGTTTAATTAGTTGTCAAGAGATGACGCTTTACGATAAGCGATTGCACCAGCACGAATGCACTCCCCGTGATAATGCATCTCAGATTCCATGACTGGGACAACTCCCAGTCACGAATTGTTTGGATAAGTTTTGTTTCCTGATTACAATTGCCAAGGAAAAGCTTGATTTCCGTGTTTCTCTTTCAGTGTCAGGCTATAGTGGTTGGGTTCCTTGGGTCGGTCGTGGCGATCGTAATGGGAGCCTTCCGTAACGGGAACGTCTCCCTCGACCACGCATATCTACTTTGCGCCAGCAGTCTGGTCACCGCATCTCTCGCTTCGTTTGTCCTTGGCTTAATCACTGCCGGGGTGATAGTCTTCTCGCGGCATTGTCACATCAACCCGGACAATGTCGCCACTCCGATCGCTGCTAGTTTGGGTGACATCACGTCATTGGCCCTGCTCTCTTGGATCTCCACGATCCTCTACGAGTCCATAGACAAACAGGACTGGGTCGCACCCTTGGTCATTGCTTGCTATGTTCTTGTAACACCTCTTTGGGTCTGGATCGCCAAAAGGAACAAGTACACCAACGATGTCCTTTATTCCGGCTGGACTCCTGTTATGGTGGCGATGCTTATCAGCAGGTAATAATTTCTTCTAGGTCTCAACAATGATATTTTAAATAATGCAGAATTTTTAATTCAATGGTCCTATTTTTTTCTACAGCTGTGGTGGATTAATCTTGGAGTTTATGGTATCGCGATTTGAGAATCTGACAGTATTTCAGCCGGTAATTAATGGAGTCGGTGGTAATCTGGTGGCTGTCCAGGCAAGTAGGATATCAACTGCGCTTCACAAGCAAGCCGAATTAGGCACACTCCTGATACCACCGGGCCACGCTCATCCTGTAATATTCATCACACCCATCGCCAATTTCTTCGGCAAAGGTGGATACAACTCTGAATCCAGTTAGTCCGTCGAACTTTCTATTTAAAAGTAGTTCACGATTATGGAACTTTCTTTTGCAGGAATGCATGCCAGGACGACTAGAGTATTGATGGCGATGGTCATCCCGGGTCACATAATCTTCATCTACCTGATTAATTACATGAAAGACGGCGATACCTCGATGACGTCGCTCTTCGTCTTCGTTTATTTATGCGCCGCTATGCTGCAGGTCGCGGCACTCTTGTACATCGCCTACATTATGATTCACTGGATGTGGAAGAGAAAGATCGACCCCGACAATTCGGCAATTCCGTACCTGACCGCGATGGGCGACCTGCTTGGTATCAGTTTGCTCGCGATCGCCTTCCAATTTCTCTATCTCGTCGGTGATCAGAACTCCGATTTGCCGATCAAACCGTGAGAGAATTGCGAGAATGAACTTTCCAAGTGAGTGCATGCCTTCCTCGAGAGGTTTTAGAGTCCTCGTCGGTCCGGCACCGACGAGATTAGGAAAACAAGCTCCAAACCAGTTGTCATTTCCTGGCAACTGTCGAGGAGTTTGGCCTCAATAATTCGGCCTTTTGAATGGAACGATGTCGTTCCCACACCGCGGACAAGCAAATCGTCGAAAAATAATGCTCGGATCTTGACGAGTGAGACGCGCACCGATTCCAATATGGCATTCCTAATAGGGCTGTGCTCCCATGAAAGTATACTACTTGCCAAGGCGACGAGTTCGAGTCGCTGGTCCGTCGAACTCACTCTACGCATACTGCTACGGCCTTTTCCTTCCTCGAAACCCTCTTTGCGACGAGTGACGATCGATTAATGACTGCATCTTTCACACAGATATAAAAAGAACCATATCTTCGCGGCTGACTGATCGTGAGAACAGGTCACTCTTTCTACTTCGGCTAAATTCGACAATACCAGTATAGTTGGCGTGATCGAAGGACAAGGGAAGGATAAGTCCTACCTCTGGAGAACTCAGGGAATTGGTTGCGCGGGCCTCGATCGACAACTACTCAACGATTCGACGATCTCGTATATTTCGTCGATCGTCGAGAAAACTAGGAAAATCCACGCAGACTTCTTAAGGCAGCACTCGTATGCTTTGTACAGTAATATGAAAAAAGAGATGAGGAAAGCACGTTACGAAACTCTTCGCAAGTGTGTTATACCAATGCGCAACGGCGCGCGTTCGTGTCTTCGAATAGTTGCCTTCGTATATGACGAAAGTTAGATAACTAGTAGAGTACCTCCGCTCAGCCGAGCTATTTTTCGAAGCTTTAAAGGATTCTCGAATGTGCGGAAAGCCTTCCTTGCTTTTGAGCGGCAGAGTTCAGTGTCAGAGTCACGGAAGGATTTCGATCACGCGGTGATTATGCCAGTCTTCCGATTAGGCCTAATTTAATGCGAATGGCCGGGCATTGTTTGAAGTTTCTTTGTAACTTTAGGCTCGGCTTCAACCAGGCAATCAGATCTTGGACGTACCATCCATTGCAACAAATCACTAGGTGAAATATGTCAATCTTGTTTAAAGTCACAAGTATTCCTATGAAAATGAAATCAGTCAGGCTCTGCACTCTTATACCATGTGTATTTCGGTGCTTCATGTTTCATTCCAGAGGAGGTTCTGTCCAAAGACCTCTTGCTTGGTCTAAGCCAAGGGTGAGCATACCGCGTAAATAGAAACCGATGGAAAGACACGTTTAAGAATAGGTCGCATTCAATCGTATGTTCGAGAATACTAGGAACGAATCTCTGGAATCTCGTACGGTAGTACTTTCGGCAAGAAAAAAGGACCGGCTTGCCACACCCGAAAATATAACATACCGTTGGAGAGCGAAAGGGTCGCACGACCGCCGCCGGTCTCCGATTACGAAAATAGCAGATTGTCCTAAATAAAATTTCGTTACACCGTTTGGCAGCTATGAAAATGAGGCACATAGGTAGAATTATAATTTTTTGCTAAATTAATGATAAGAAGTGACCAATCAACAAGAAGTCTCGCTTTTATGACCTTTAGCCAGTATTCGCTTTTTATTTCACTTGAAAACAAGTCGGAGTATACTACGTCAGGAAAACTATCTTGCAGAAGAACCACGAGGGGAATATCGAGTGATGAAATTCATGGTAATGGGAAAGGATTCGGCTCGAAGTTTATTTCCGACATTCTCTTCTCTTCTTAGTATAATAATATGATGATCGAGGCAACTTTCCACGCGCAACTCTTCCAAAAGAATGGCTTTATGCACGTAATAAAACCAGTCGAAAGGTTTGCAAAATTGTAACTTTGTCTGTTGGATCTGAAACCTAGAATCGCGATCACGTCGTACCCGCTATTGCAAATTATACTAGAGATGATAAAGGCAACTTGGGTCTCTTGTTCGTACAGTTTGCGTGCCTAAGACTTGATCGATCGTAATCGGTGCAACAAGATAACGATGCCGCACTACGCCACGAACATCCTGACAATAATATTCAATTCAAAGATCGTGATAGAGAATATTTTTTTCGCGTTCACGTTAGCAGCCGAGCAAAGTATTACCTCTATGTACAAAACCAAAAGAAAAAAGCAAAAACCTCGCGATGGAAACTGCGTATGATCTATTTTATGAAACTTAGCAGTGTTGCCTGCAATACTCATAAACAAATTACCCTAGAAAAAAAAATGAAGTGTGCCATAAAATAATTAATGTTTCTCATGTTGAAGAATAACGATGAACGGCGAAGGATCGCCGCCAAATTCACGAGGTTCCAAGTTTTCCTCGAAAGGGCGGAAACAACGAAACGCGGGCGATATCCTAGAAAGAGAGAATATTTTTCTGAACGTACTGAAGAAGAAATAATATATCAACCGCACGCTCTCTCCTAAATTCATTACCCTCGTACCGTTTTATCACTGTATTATCTTGTTAGCCTGACACCGCGAAAAGTATCCATTCCGTTAGAACTGATCGTCTATTGTACGCCTCTGCACAAAATACTGTCGTACTTACGACCACCACGGCAAACGCCTCACTGTCCGAACCAATAATAACTATTAAAATTTCACGAAGCAAAATTCATTCCTAATCATTATATGTTTTCGCTTACAAAAGTTTTTAATTTTGATGCGTAAGTATAAAAATCTTTGCCTTGGTGACTTTATTTGTGAGGACAACATTTTGTTCGTCGCCGCATTGACTGAGTCCGTTAAAGTTACTCCAAGGGATACTGGGTTTAACGCTCGGACCGTCAATTACGGTTATACAAGTGATTAACAATATAACGAATTCTCTCGCGTCAAAACACTGCTCACCCCACTGGAATCAGTTCTTTAGACAGATGATCGCCAAATGGCTGCGTATTTTGGGCCAAGAACAGGTCACGAAACAGCTCCTAATCGTTAAACGACAAAGCGGTCTGTTTAATGGAATGTCGCTGTGAAACGATTAGGCGCACACTTTGACGAGTTATGTAGTTTTCTACAATAAAAATTGTAAGAAAAACATATGCTTATGGTATTACCTTTCCAGCCTTCGTCAGTGTTTCATTTTCTCACTTTCAGTTATCTTCTTCTAATCACTTAAACCACACACCGCACTCACTTTCACTCAAACTATCACTCCTGAAACTTCGTACCTATTGGCTTCGAAATATCAACTGGTGAAGTGTTGAGTAGAGAAAGAAAAATAACAAAGATATCGTGTTTGTATGAACATCAAAATTTCATTTAATTTTCCATTGAGTATCGAATGCGGCCTAGTGTCACGAACAAGTGATCATCGTGTTTGGACAAAAATATAAATACGAACAAATGATCGACTTACACTCATTTATTGCGAGACTCGAACAACAGCCATAAATTTCGAGTAATACGAAATGTGAAATGAGTAACGATGATGAAGTACAAAAATACGAATCACGATATTGCGACTCATCACGGCAAGTGCAATTGCAAAAAAGATCCTACATAATCTCAAGACTGTTATATTACACATTTATACATGAAAAACTATAATACATACGGCAGTTAGAAAGAGTAACAGTGCGTTGGGAAAGAAAGGTATAAGTCATTTCGTGATACAGCCGCACTATAATCGATCTCCATTCATTGTAACTTTGCTTCTTCCCTCACTTTCCACATAATTAGCTCCATACAAGCTACAGCGTCTTCTTTGCTATCGTGGCCACCGACTGTAACATTAACATCAGTAAGTTAAACTGGATAACAAAAGCAACGCGAGGGAGAGATGCGTGTATTAATACTCACCATCGTTTTGAATTATCTTTCTTAGATACTCCGAACAGAGGTTCTTCAATGCCCTCTTCTGAGGGTATCCATTCTTATGGGGAAACATAATGCTAGTATCAACAACAGTGTCGTGAAGCAGTTTCAGTGCTTTAAAATCACTTTCCAAACTATGTCCAACCAAAATGGTTTTGTCCGAAAACATAGTCAAAAGTGTAGCCTGCACGTCCAACAATGTTGTCGTTACATTTTGCATGTCTTCCTCTGTGATTCCCGAAAACCTATACACCAAAATAAATTATATGTGACTCGTGTATTTTCTAGTCGTCGAAAGCGCTTCACGTTAAAAACACGTACCGTGTATTATAATCAATTATTGAATTGTGCGGTTTAACTAATGTTTCATACACAACATTGCAGTCTTCATCAATAACAGTTACTCTTGTAAGTTCGAGGCCCTGCGTTGTGTAACACATTTCACAATCAAGAGCGTACACACCCTGATCCTCAAGCGTTATATCTGTCATAGAATTCACAAATTTATGGAAAATTGTTCGTATTGCATTAAAGACGAATTAATACATTAATATAGCTTACCTTTGGGTAGTGTTCTAACGTATCCGCGAAGATTTTCATAATCTGTATAATCCCACACATGAGTCTTCGCGTCACAACAACCAGTCGCTGAGCCATATTGCTGACAACAACTATATCGCCCCTCACCCCTGATCGTGAACTTCCTCCCCCAATGATATATACAGTTCTGTTGTCGTAAAGCAACTCCTTCTTTGTCCGTCATATATGCTTGACCACAACGGCAGCAAATTCTTTCGTTAGGCACTTTGGATAAAACGGTTTGGTTCCGCGTATTTATTACGTACACCTTTGCCCGGCCCTAAATGTTAAAAAATGTTAAAAGTGGAAAAAAATCTGTTTCCAAATATCTCCCTTGATACCTACCTTGAGGCCTTCAGGATGGGGTCGTGGAAATCCATTATCCTTAAGCTGTTGTTCCGTCATAATCCATTTCTTTAGCATACTGTACAACACAGCACCCTTGAAATCAGTTACGGCCTTTTTCGTTTTGAGAACGCTCCATGATCCCTTTGATTTTCCAGTGAGTACAGCTTCGTGCGATACCATACCACTTGCTGATGTAGTTGGACCTTCTAATGTGTTTTGGTCAACTTCTTTACGCAACCTATGTGCTGCTAACATGCAGGAATTTTTATAAACAGGCAATGCTTTGCATTTCTCGTGGCATGCCAGTTCTTCTTTAAGAGCACGCTGAGCAGCATCCTCGCCGTTCGTATAAATTTGAATGCATATATCATGCATTATATTAATGTAATACTGGCGAACATTAAGAGGAAATTTCTGCGTTGCTACAGATAAAGGTTCCGGCCGGACGAGTTGTGGTACCTATTAATTAAAATCCAAGTGAAAAGATCGTTTATGCGCTGTAATTAATGCTTGCAATATTCAAATCTTGAAACTTATACTTACAACTTGTGGAATATGAGCAACGCGAACTCCACTTTTAGTAGTTTGAGCAGCAGTTCTATTATCTACAGTTTTATTCTCAGCCTGCTTTCCTACGGTTTCTGTTACTTTTTTCTTCTGCATTGCCAATGATCTTGCGTAGGGAACGTGTGCGATTCGTATACGACCTATTTAAACATTCAACAATGTTACTTAAGCTACATAATTAATCAAATATTCATCATGATAAGTATAGATTACCATTCCCATTTATTTGCTGAACTTCTGTACTTCGTGAACTGATGGATTCAGATCGACTTTCACCGCTTTTAGTATTAGCAGATCGACTTGATGTTACAGACGTCTTATCTGTACTTTGAAGAGGCTTTGTCTCAGTAGGAGCTTTTGTGGCTGCTGCCTCCTTCATTAAACGCCACCGTTCATACATTTTTTCTTGCGGGGTTGCAAGTTTTTTACCATGTTGAGCGGGACCAACTTGACGATTAACATGCGTAGCTGCTGAAGGATGTGCAACTCTCTTCTTACCAACTTCCTCATTTGTATCATCTTCCCGTTTCGTTGATTCTTTTACCGATACTGGTTTTGGTTGCTCGCTAATCTGATATTCCTTTAAAAAAATGTGAAGAACAAAAGCATTGATAACATTCTTGCTCAGTAGCTAGAGATACTACGATTACGATAGATATAACTTTATTTTTGCAAATCATATCGACTAGATGAGATACCTGAAATATCTTAAGACACTCCTCTTGTACATCATGATCAGAATCAGATATGGTTAACACCTCGTCGTCATCTATTTCGTAGATCCCGTTTTCTTCATGCTCAGCGCTAGCAAGATCTAAAAATGATTGGATATTTTCCAATCCACTATGCGAATCATCGGAAATATCCCGTTCTTCGTTATTGCTCTCATCAACTTTAGGTTTTTTCGATGAATGTCGAGAAGATTTATGACTGGAACTTGAATGTCGTTTTTCATGGGATTTTTCAGACGATCGTTTGTCACTTCGACTACTTCTAGATGAACTCGTTTTTGAATCATGCCTATGATGCTTGTCAGACTTGTGATGGTCATCCTTGCTTTTTTCAGTTGTTGAAGTCTTTTCCTTCCTTGACGACGATTCCTTACTTTTATGAGTATCGCGACTTTTATCCCTATCCTTGCTTTGGGATGTAGCTTGATGCTTTCGATCTGAACTAGAATCACGCTTATGCCTGTGTTTGTGCCTGCTGCTACTTTTATGTGAACTACTGCTTCGTTCACTTTTTCTTTCCTTACTTTGACTGCGGCTTTGTTTACTAGGTTCCTTTTTATCATCTTTTGTACTTTTTTTCACTTCAGTTCCCTTAGTTTCCACGCTTTTCTTTTTTTCAATTTTCTCATTAGAGGAGGTTGAATCAATTTTCTCCTGAACTTTTTTCCTTTTATCTAATTCAGCTTCCTGCTTCTGCACACTGTTGCTTGCCTCATTTGTTTTGTTGGCATCCACATGTTTATCTACTTTTTCTAAATTGGAACTCAAAACAGAAGCTTTCTGTATTTTATTTGTATCATCAATTGATTCATCATCAGAAAATTTGGCATCTATATCGATGTAAGATTCTTGGGAATCTTCATTGGTGAGTACTTGAGCAGATTGTACACTACTTGTGAGTATTTCATTCCTAATATCCAATTGTCCAGTCAAAGGGGCTTTCACTTTTTTGGGAACATATTCTTCTCTTCTCTTCTTCGATTTTGGATGATATTCTTCTTTACATTTAGCCAAGTAATCATTTATACTGCTGTCCTCATAAGTGTTTATAGATGTGGAATCAGATTTACACGTAGGCACATACCCTTGTTCATTTGTATTTACAATTGCAGTAGGTTTGTACACAATTTCACCAGAGTGGGAATTGCTGGTATCATTGACAATACTCAACCAAGGTTTGGGTCTATCAGGGGATGACTTTCTTTTAACAGTAGGCCTGCTTTCCCTAGTTGGCATATAAGTGGCTATTGGAATATGTCTCTTCTTAAGTTCTGCTATGGGTGTTGGATTATAGACACAAGGGACTGGCTTGGTTATAGTCACGGGCATGTCTAAATGCTTTCCTATTGTATTTGTTACTTTATTCTCCAGTACCGTAGATGCAGTGGATACACACGGAGAAAGACCTTCCACCACCTGAGACACAACATCCTGAGAGATTGGTTCTCCTGTTGTGCCGTCATGGTTGGCCAATACTTTCTTCACAGCCTCCGTCACCAATCTTTGAAGAACATCAGAGTCAGAAGACTTTGACTCTTGAGTCTGCCCCGTTGTACGTGCCTCCGCTGTACCAGCCGCTGTTCCCGTGTTTCCATCTTCTGTAGAAACCCGAAATCGAAAACGACCATTTTAATTATCGTGAAAATTTAACAATTTCGGACGCTCGGAACAATTTCGACGACGTCCTTCCCATATATTTCTAGATAGTAGTATTACTAACGCACTAGACTCAAGGAACAAAGTTCAAGGAAGCGGAAGCGTCTTTAATTGCTAGGCACGCAGCGTTACCTAAGAATGATATCTTTTGTTAATAGCGTAGAACTTACCGCGTCTTGCATGCTTGAAATGACAATAGGGCCTATCACAAGATCCGCACTCGTAGAATGGACAATTAATCGCTTTAAAATAACCGGTCGACGGCAACATAACTAGTTCATCGGACTTTCTTCCGACGAACTCGCATTGTTCGGACAGAGATTGTCATATGAGTGGTCGGCCCCTTTATGGTAAACGAAGCCCAGATATTTCACGTCGAACACAACATTGCTTGTTTCATTTGATTTCGCGTGATTTAGAGCTCGCGTTCAACGCACACACAATCTCGCGTCATTCGCCTCGAGATAGAGCTCTAGAGCTGCCGTCTCGTTCAGTTGCAACGCAGGTTAGTTGTACAACCACAGTGCAAACAACTGCTCAGAGCTCCAAACGGGCATCTTTTTGGAGTCAATTGCATTAGTACTCCGAAATTTGTAAAGTGTTTTGAGAGTGTTAAAAACCAAGACGTTGTTCGAAACGGTAGTAAAAGAGAGCTAAAAATCTTTTCAAAGCTTGTAAAAATATAAAAATATATTCATCGGCGGTAAGCAAAGTTTTGCGCTTGAATTTTGCATCCCGTGATGAAAATTTTAATATATTGAATCGATCATTGGGGCCTTGTGATACATCTATGTAATTTTGCCTTTAACTATTTTAGATTTCTGAAAATAATTACCATCCAATTATTGGTTAAATTATAACTTCACCGAGCTCTAGATCTTTAAGTTTTTAAAAATGACGGGTATCTATTGTACACTGTGAAACTGTAGTGCATCGCTCGGTTCAATTCAGTTCAATTTACATTTCAGTTTATCTGCTGCAGCGGCCTATATTAATTTTTGAATTTCCTTTTTCCATAGTATTTCTTTAAACTTCTAAATATATAATCCAATCAATAATGAAACTATTACAATAATATATGGACTATAAATAGCATTGTTCGAGCTCTCGCGATTCGAAGAAAATAGTACCGGGGACTCCCAAACCGCAGGGTCAACTTTTTGTCGAGAGTTTTTGCGGTGTGCTCATGGAATAATCGTCGAAGAAATTGTACAACAATACCTCCAGTTACTTGAGCTGATAAAATTTGTTGAACGTATCCGATTACTTTTTGATAAATAAGCTTAGCAAATTAAATAAGAATCCCGGATTAATGCATGAAGTACAGATTTTATGCCTATTCATCATGCATACGATCGATGTATTACAGATGATATGTTGTAATCAATAAGACAGCATGACCACGCAACATATGAGTAGATGATAAACTAAATTTTGAGAGAATATTTTGAAATCTTCCGAAAAAGAAGGCAGAGCAGTTTTCATGGGAAAGAGAGATGGAAGAAGATACGCATAGATCATAGATTAATACGGATGAATGATAAATGCTAGTCACGTTAAAGCGATACACAAAGTCAAAACGCTTTTGCTTCACTTATCTCATAATTTCTTGAGGGGTCCTTTATATAACGGCTTCCAACATACCGACGACGCTAGTATACCGTGAAAGATAAAACTAGCTGCGTGTTCAGAGCTCAAAAGACCCAAGTGTCCGTTCAAGCTGTGCTGAAGAGGAGGTGAAAGAAGAGACTGAATAATCATGGAGACACACATTCAACAAATCATAATTTACGTGCTATCAGGATTGTTAATAGTGGTTTGTGGATTTTACGCATATGTGAAATACAAACACTCCTACTGGTCCAGGAGGGGTGTGAAGAGTCCACCGACGCATCCAATTTTCGGAAACTTTAAAGATACATTTCTTATGAAAAAGTCGCCGGCACAGACGTTGAAAGAGATTTACGACAGTGCTGATCCGGATGATCCTTATATCGGTTTTTACATTTTTCACAAGCCGATCCTGCTTCTTCGGGACGCACAGTTAATCAAACAGATTATGGTAAAAGATTTCACTGTGTTCCCGAATCGCAGATTTGGCTCCACCACTGAGAAAGATTCGGTTGGTCTAGTCAATCTCCTCGGTATTAAACAACCGAGATGGAAATATCTTCGAAGTAAAATTACGCCGGCGTTAACTGGACAAAAACTGAGGAGTATGATACCATTGATGGTTGACCGGTGGAATCCAATGTTACATTTTATTGAAGAAACAAAGGAAAATGCGGATGGATGGAAATATTTTGAATTGAAGGACTTGTCTTCGCGATATTCCACAGATATTATTTCGTCACTAGCATTTGGCATCACTACCAATTCGTTCGATAAAAACGACACTGCTTTTTGGGAAGCCGGTACAATAAACAGCCTACTATGGAATTTATTATTTTCAGGCGCAACAAATAACGTATTTCCAATCGTTTCTTCTTTTAATTACAGGTCAGGGAGTGCTTTCTGGTCTAAAAAGAGGTATAATACTGATTATTCTTTTTTACGTTCCCGAATTAGCACGTTTTGTATTGCCATTTGCAACCAGCCCATCAAAGTTTTTCCGCCAAGTATTCTGGCATTCAATGAATACCAGGGAAAAACAAGGGAATAAACGTGGAGATTTAATAGATTCATTACTCGCTCTTAAGAATGGTGAACAAGTTCCTGAATTCAGTAAGTGTATGCCTCAGACAAACAGTACATCCATCTTATTATCTCGAATGATAATCGTTCCCTGATTCGAAGAAGTCACTTCAGGCGCCGTCATACATCACGTACATACGAGAATAAATGTAATTGGAAAATGATGGACTAAAATGTTTTCGTAGAATTCGAAGGCGACAATCTATTGGCACAAGCTGTCGCGTTTTACATTGCGGGATTTGAAGCAAGTTCAACTGCAATTGCGTTTGCATTGTTTGAACTGGCTCGGAATCCCGACATTCAAGAAGAGATATATAAGGAAATTCAAGACGTTATAAAAAATAAAGAAATGACTATGGAAGCAATCAACGGCATGCAACTTTTAGATGGAGTTGTAGATGAGACTTTGAGATTATACCCCCCACTTCCTATGACTGATAGGATTGCATTAACGGATTACCAAGTACTTTAATTGCGCATTCAATTATATAATCGTTAGCAATTTTCCCTAACCGACAATGTTGCAGATTCCAGATACAAAATTGGTTCTGGAAGAAGGTATGTCAGTCTATATGTCAATAACCGGAACAAACCACGACCCCAAAAATTTCCCAGATCCAGAGAAATTTCGTCCTCTTAGACGAAAGGAAGAGAATGGTGGTTTACAAGACTCTTTCGCTTTTGGTGTCGGACCCAGATCATGCGTTGGTGCGTACATAACTTTTTTAGTAGTAACAAATGAAATACCTGGATCAAAACAAAAATATTTTAAATTATTTTTAGGACAAAGAATGGGCCAATTAATAACGAAGATAGCAATTATTGCTGTTGTGATGAATTATGAAATTTCTTATAAAGTGGACAATGGCAATATATACAACCCCGTTACAGTATTTACAAATGCAGCTGATGGTTTAAATGTACGGTTCAAGAAGCGAAAAGAAAAATGTCAATAATTAGGGGCATACTCTTTCATATTTTTATACCAATAAAGCTTGACGACGAGACGCAGTAGTTTTATTGAGAGAACCGATTAGTCTCACGTATGATTGTGTTACTCGGATTCGTCATTCAACAATGTAGCTAGTACGACGTACACGCATGGCACGGACACAATTTTTGCCGCGGACGCACAAGCAACAGGTGTCTACGTGCGTACGTGCATATACATATATATATATTTATAAATATACTATAACAAAACGTTACAAAACAACAAACATCTTGGCAAATGCAGTCGCTATTGATTCGACCTTAATACACTAATAACAATGTGTGCGCATATATCTATGTATGTATGTATAAAACATAAGTTAACGTCATTTAAATATAATTAGCTATTAACGATTATCTTACAGCGCTGTATGTCATACCAGTACGATAGTAAAAAATTGGCTAGTTTTTGGACAGAAGTATGCGAAGGCTCACCGTGCCTGGACAATCGATTGACTTGTTTGTGCGTTATCGTCATTTTCTGTTGGAGACAACCCAGGCAGCTCAGCCTTCGTAGCTAACCGTAGAGTGTGCATCCATCTAAAAGATGTATGACTCTTGTAGGATTAAGTAATGTTACCAAGCATTTTCGATGTAGCGAAATCATCTAGTGTTTCTTTTTCACAAGCAAACTATCAAGCTGTATTTGATTAGACTGAAAACACACTTCTCTTTGTCCTCTTGCGACGAAGCTTGCAGATAGTAGCTCTTCCGTGAATGGTGTATCTTAAAAGCCCCCAGCCGATCCTTAATATTTAGTGGGTCGTCGTCGGGTAAATCGGGGCCATCTGTGATAAAGAAGCCTGGCATCGGCGTCGCCGTCATTGCCATAGATTCCGCTTCCGATTTGAACGTATACAACACGAAATCAACGTGTAATGCAAACCATCGTCTAATCCACGGCTTGCTAGCCTGAGTCTTTAGTAAGAGGTACCCGGATAATACTGAGGATGCGCTTGCTGACACTTGCAGCAAACTTGGTGCTGGTCCTGACGGCGATGAAGGAGATTTAGAAAGGGGCTGTGTGAGCGCAGCGTGACACAAGCGGCAAACCCTCATGTTCTTATTGTCTTCAAACAATAACTTTTGATTTGAGCATTTACCACATACGACCTGTAATAAAAGTTGAATGAAATTAATCCAATACCGTTTGCAAAAATGATCCTGCTACTGATCTAACTGGCAAAACTACTTACTATTCCACAAGCGCGACAATTATGTTTTCTTTTCATTACAGAAAATATTGCTTCGCAGACCATACATTTAGTTACATCATCGGCTTTAACTACGACTGTTTTTACATCGCCGGTTTTCAAACTGGCTTTTCTCTTCATAATCTCTTGCATGGTCTCAAAAAGTGCATCAAGCCAGGCTGCCTTCTCTTCAGCTGAATGCGTATATAGTTCGACACTCTTATCTTGATCTCTTACATAAAAAGTATTGGCTGTTTCTAAATTATCACCTTCTATTACTTGAAGGTTCTCTACCATAAATTTTGCTCTTAGGCGATATATAGGGCCTGGTATCAGTCTTATTGAACATAGTAATAGTAAATCGCTAAACTGGAAGTACATAAAGATTAATCTACCATATATCTTGTAAACGACATAATTTTTTACTTGTTAGCATATGTACCAGGAAGAGATGCCTATCTTGATGATCCCCACTTCTTGCGGATATTTTTACAATACGACCTTCTTTAATAAGCTCACGAGTTGCGCTGACTAGATCTGTTGCATCGTATATACTCTCCTGTATTTCGAGCAATTTTTTGAACTTGTCGATTTTCTTCATTGCTTCATTTGTATGATTCGCGGCAATGGACACCAATTCTAAAGCCTCTGTCAGAAGAAAAAGAATATCGAATTAGTTTAACAACCGCTGTAAATTTACCAAGTATGTAAATCTTACTTTTGGCATCTTCATAATCCGAATTTCCCTGCATGAGATTCTTTAGATAATCTTTTAGGAGAAGCTCGTACCGCGGTAATCGTTGAATTGGGCTGAGCATATGATGCGGTAAAGTTAGTTTGGCGCACTCGTCCAGCTTTTGAATCTCATTAATTATTGCAGCAAATCTCGGTACTTTGACTTGCAATGTGTTAATCAAATTCATTGCATAATCAAAATTCTTTACATACTCGGTGTACATTTTTAAAAATGGCGCAAAATTCTTCATAATGTCGCCGATTTTTGGATTTTTATCCCAGTCTTTCATTCTATCCACTAGTTGTGGCAGTAGAAAGTCATTATGAAATTTATAAATTGACTTGATATTTGAAAACATATGTTGAACTGTTTCAGGGGGAAACATTGGATGTGCTCTGTTTTCTTGGTCTACCCTAAATTGGAATATTTGATCAATCAAGCGTAATACATTGACATAACTCTTCTCAGTATTCAGCAGCTCCTCTGCTACTCTCCTTGCTCTCTTTTTCTTTGCATCGGGGGAATTTGTACTACTAGTAGACTTTGGCTCTGGTACAAAGTCATCTGCATGATCCGCTACTATAGCTGAATCTGTTTCGGAAGATTTTGCTTCTTCTGACTCTTCTTCACTTTCAGATTCACTGTCAGCATAGGTGTCAATTGCATATCTCCTAGAATTCCTTTCTGATGCTAAATACCTGTATACAATTTACCAATCATTGTATATTCTGCTTTATACTATATAAATATTTGCAGTACACTCTAATAATGTACCTGCTACTCCTATACTCCAAAACTCCATGAGATACTTTAACAACACTTGTTTCATTGGAAGATTCTTGAATCTCGGATGTATTGATATGTTCAGTTGGGCTAGTAGCAGACATGACAAAGGGTTGGAATCGTGAAAAGCCACCGAATGTAGCAATCCTACGGAAGGAATGTTTCTCATACTCCAGCTCCTTGTCAGCCATCGCTGAGTTTGAATCTTGGGAAGATACATCTTCATTGCTACCAGCCCTTCTTTCCGTACAGACTTCAGATTTTATTTCTTTCTCTTCATCGTCCGTTTCAAGATCAGTGTAGAAAGTGCTGTTTCCTGAGATGGTTTTTGAGCCAAACATTCTAAAGGGCTCAAACCAGTGACTTCCTTCTCTAGGCTCCAAAAATAGCCTTGTTGTCCAAAGTGGAATGTCTTTCAACTGACCTCGTTGCATCCTATGCCTAGTCCACCAATCCATTTAGAAATAAATCGCATATCTCGAACGGAGACGAAACACTTTAAAAAGCTGTCATGCTATAAAAAAAAGGGATGCAACGGGACGCAGACAATGACACGGGAGTGACAAAGACGTCTGGAGTAGGAGAGAAAGAGATGCCGGTAAAGGCGTTGATCCAAGCTTTTTGTTCATATCGCGATTGAGTCTAAGCGTGCCATTCTATAATTGCAGTGATATGCTACGCCACTGGTATCATCTTCCAATCTAATAGATCGCCCCCCGCTACGTTGCCTTAAACGCTTCAATAATCACCCAACGATTTTTACCTGTCTTTGACTTAATCATCGTTCCAATTGGCAGGTAGCCTGCCGATCAAATCTTCAACCGTATCGGTAGATAATGACAATCGTATCTCCGATAAACGCATTTATCGTGTACTTTAGATAGACGCTGGGCCAGGGCTACGACACTCCAATGTTATAAAATATTTTTTTTCCGGTAGGGCCGACGGCGCGCGCTGCAGCTCCCCCGCAATCCACCTATTGCACTTCCTCCTATAAATCACGTCATTTCCGGATGTATTCTCGCTATTGAAAATGTATGCAAGCTTATTGTTCGTAATGACCTACAAAAGCCTACTGGTATGAATGGCATGAATCATACATGCTCCTGACTGTTCTGATCAAATTGGTGAATAAATTATCGTCGAACAAGACGAGAATGCAAAGTGGCGGCACAAATGCACACACACACACACGAACCTTAAGAATATTAATTGATCTCCAATAGTTGTTTGTAAAGTATAATAAGCAAACTCGATTTTCCGGGCGCAGATATATTTAATGATGATCTAAAGCAACAACATTCCACATGAGTACATGATAATGTATCATAATATGCTGCCGATGAAAATGTTCCGAGCCAATGAGTATTCAAAGCCTCTGGCCATATTGGAACGCAGAGCAAGTTACATTTCGCAAAGTAAGGAGGGCGCCGCCGACACGGCACTTCGAAGCCAAACAGAATCATATTCCGAAGTCCATGGTTTTGGTTTTGTCGCGGAATCCGAGAGCAGCCGAGAGCATTGAGGAAAACTCTCGGTTTTTCGGTTGGCCCGATGCTGTCGGGAACTAATTGAGAATCCCAAAGCCGCAGTTACTCGAATGCTTCTTCCACTAAGGCCGGTGAGCGTTCGGCGGCCGGGAGATTTCGCGGGCCTTCTCTGAGTTTATGGGTAATATTTCCCAAGATTCTTTGGTACTGTCGATTGCGAGGCTGCGCGAGACGTCGGAAATTGAACTCGAATTCACCCTCCACGAAACGGGGGAAGATCGACTTAAGGAGAAAGGTTGAGGGGAGGGGGGAGCAAAGGGTATTTGTATTTGTAATCGTACGTCATAGAACGAAGCTTGCAAAATTCAACTTGATTTTGAAGTCGCCTCGGCGGAAATGACTGTTTCTCGACACCGCTCTCCGCAGAACGTCTTGATAGTTCCGTGAGCTACTTGAGAAAAATGGCGAGCGCAGATTCACGATTCTCCTTGTATCGGATTATTGTTAGTTTCTCGAGTCGTTTCGAACAACTTGCATTTATGAATACAGGAATGTTAGTCAGCCGGTATTGATTTGGATCGAACAGAGAATGTTTATGATAGTTCGAAATAATACCCGATGCAATACCCCTTCGATTCAGACACATCGGGCTATGTACGCTTCGCCAATCTCCTCAGGCTATGAAACTCCTTTGGTGCAACAACTAAGCAATGGGGTTGAACCCTCTTTATAGAGAAACGTACTGTGTTTATAGTTTCCCATCAACAGGCAAACATGTCGATACAAGATACAGAGCTTACACATTCCTTGACTACTCAGGATATTGGGGTAATTTCACATGAGTCACAGGTATACTGCAAAGTCATCCTGAATGCCCTGATCAAGTTATTAAACATCTAAGTTAAACATCTGATCTATTTTCTTTAGGATAATCGTTCTGATATCTTAGAGTGTCTCTCTGTTCTCATTAACGATGGTAGTCCTAATGATCCTAGAGTTGAAGAGCTTGTATTAGATGAACAGTTACTTGGAACAACATTGACAGCAGTAACACTACCTGATGGAACACAAGCTTTTGTTGCTAATCATTTTGCAGATGATGGTTAGTGTTGTATAAAAGTATTGGTCGCTTGGGTGTTTGACAATATGCACTTACAGAATCAGAATCAAAACATACAGGAACAGTAGAGCTAGGGAATGGAGAAACTATATTATTGAGAGATGCATCAGATTTTACTACTGGGAAATCATTACATTTAGAGTTAAACCATGGACCATTAATATCAACAGAAAATGCTGTAACAGACAATCAAGACAATACACATCAACAACTGGAAATAATTGATGGTACAGCATACATGGTGACAAGTCATATAAATGTGGATGATGATGAATGGGAAATTGAAGATGGCAAATTAAGAAAGAAAGATGCCAAAGCAGTTTCAAGTAAAGTACCAAGGTCTAAAGTTAGGCATCCATGCCCAAGGGAAGGATGTACAAAAGTGTATAGCACTCTTCATCATCTGAAGGTAATTAAAGCTGATGTCATAATACATGTTTGCTATACATTTGTCTGCAATTTTTATAGTTTTATATTCTATATCCTAGGTCCATGAGCGTTCACATACTGGCCAGAGACCATACAGATGTAGTCATCCCAAATGTAAGAAAAGTTTTTCAACCGGGTATAGTCTGAAAGCACATTTGCGCACTCACACGGGTGAAAAACCATATAAATGTCCGAATGATGATTGCGATAAAAGTTTTAAGACATCAGGGGATCTGTTGAAGCACATTAGAACACACACAGGAGAACGGCCTTTTGTGTGTTCTTTTGAGGGGTGTGGTCGCTCTTTTACCACGAGCAATATCAGAAAAGTAATATCAGAATAATCACATAGCAATATCAGAAAATACTCTGTTGTAAAAATTTGTGTACGTAGCTGGCATCGCTTTATATACATTGTTTTCAACAGGTACATTTAAGAACCCACACAGGTGAACGGCCTTATAAATGTACTCACCCAAAATGCGGCAAAGCGTTCGCAAGTGCGACCAATTATAAAAATCATATACGCATTCATTCCGGAGAGAAGCCGTATGTTTGTTCGATCGAAAATTGCGGGAGAAGATTTACTGAATATTCTAGTCTTTACAAACATCATCTTGTAAGTGGCACTTTTTGAAAACAAGAGCCAGGTGTCAGTAACAATTAAATAGTAATGAGTATAAATCTATCAACAGGTTCATACGCAACAGAGACCATTTGAATGCAAATTGTGCTTCCGAAGGTACAGACAAAGTAGTACACTTATAATGCATAAGAGGACTGCTCATTCAGTTCTTGATTGCGACGATGGAGAGCTTCTGCCAGATGAATCTCTTGAGTTATCACCTGTTCGAATTAAAGATAGACGAAAGACAAGTATAAGTAAAGAAAGTAGTAACTCAATGAATGCAGAGGGGAAAGAGGGCCAGGTTCCAAGAGATATCGAGGATCTGAATGACAATGAGACACAGATTCTCTTTGTCGGAGACGCTTCTCAAATCGCGGCTCTACAAAAGATAGAATTGAATGGTGATTTTGATGACCCTGATATAGATACCTCCTTCGAAGGGTTGAATGTAAAAATCGAAGATATTGGACTTGGATGGAACTAACGCCTTGGTGACCTAAATGACAATAAAGTCGTGCAATTTGATAGTCAGTGATTATTTCATAGTACTACATTCGGTTCTAGCAAAATTGGAAATACTTCCACTACCACACTTTAGGCGAATTTAAATAAATCAAATGAAATTGATTTGGTAGTGCCTTATAAAAAAATTATCTGTGGTCACCATTTATGTTCAGTTATCGAGCAAGTTGCTTTCAGTTGTACGCTCGCATGCGTTGACGTGAGTCCTGGAAAGTGGTCTGCGCAGAACAATGTATGCTCTTACATAGATATACGTGCTTGTGTGAAACACCCTCAGTATCTTGTTCATTGTATAGAACGCGTAAGTAGCCGAGTTACTACTACACGCGAGGCGAAGAAGTTTGTTCTCGATATCTTTGCAACAAGAGAGCATTGTATTTTTTTTAATTTAATCCCCGTTGCTCAGTATCTCGAAGCGAACTTAATTGCCGTAAGGAGCGTTGGGGGAAGTGGGTGAAAACGTTCAAATGTTTGTGATATATTTCTTTTAAATAAAGGGCAAGACCGTTGTACATCTGTGTATCAGTATTCCTACCCACAACACCCCTTGGCACAGTACCCATTGTATTATAAGAGAGTTGTGAAACTGAGCGTACATAATAATATCAAGTGGTTCTAGTATAGAACGTGAACGAGTTCGTAAAATTAACGCTGAACGGTTACTATCGCCGGGGCCGCTACAAAAAGGAATATCGTGCGTTATTAGCATGTGTTTACTAACCAAATAAGTCTATTAACGCGTCGCGACACGACCAGTAAAGGTCTCGGATAGAATGTAGTTGGGCATAAACATTAATCGCAACGATTCGTCTCTCCAAACGCCTGAGTTTCCCCAGTTCGCACCTTACCGATATCTACGTCATGTGTATTCTCCGCATATCTTTCTCTTACCCTTGCTTTTCCCCTGCTTAAAAAAATATCCAATTGCTGTAATTATTGGACTGAACTGGGGACCAACCAGCATTTATTAGGATACGTTCGATGTGGAAAAATCGAAAAATATTTCAATTCGTATTTTACCAGGGCAAACCTGCTATATATGAACTTCCTCACCAGGCAGACATGATATCCTGTAAGACTGTTGTGGTGTATTCTTTAAGTTTACTCCTAAAGTTCGCCGAAGCTGTCCCAACTGGTCATCGTAACAGCCCCCGTGTCTGGTCTCCCACCATCGCAAAGTCTTTCAATGCGGTATCGAGACCAATCGCCGTAGTCTTCGCCTGTCGAATTTATCAGAGAGTTCAGTCCAGCCTATCGACAAATCTCCACTGCATCCGTTAAAAAGTAATACTATCGCGTGAAACGGATATCCAGTTTGCGATATGTTCTCGCGGGCATAATAAGGAGCAGCAAACATGAAGTCAGTTGGTGCTCCTACATTGTTGAGGGAAAGAGCCGGTTGTTTCTTCGTGAGGATCGGTATCGTGCTCTGCATTGGAATGCACCAGTTATGAGAGGTGAGATAAAATTGCATCTGCTCGGAATAAAAGGAGTCAATCAATGGACGATCGACTGCAATAATCCACCGTCAACATCGACGACCCCCCGAACTATATCTTCTTCGAACGAGCCTTCTATCTTTAAGATTTCATTATGTCATATCAAATCGTTCGGCAGCACGATCCACGCGGCTGAAACTACAAATCGTTAATGAACTATCAGTGGACATAAATTGATAGTATTGACGATAAAGAGGATTATTGGTCAGTGAGGAAAGAAAAACTTATCTGGCTGTGCGGTGTGACGCGGTAGCAAAAGTATAACAGCACACAGTGGTTCGCCGCAACGTAATATATGCTAACAACTCTTGTCACTTTGGCCGAAACGAGTTATGAATATTTAGAGAAGTTTCCCAGAAGACAATACTCGATTTCATCACTCAGTTTCTAAATCTGACCACAATACCCTCGGCCCAGGAATCCCCTTTTACACTCAGCTATTCCGATCACATTGCGGTTGAACGGTGTTTGTACACATGCTCTCTTTACGATACAAGAGCTCATCTCCCTAAAGTGTGAGCAAATGCCAGACTCGTGTCTGGAATTCGGAAAACTTTTACACTCTCCGTAGATCACGGTATCAGTTTAACAGTCAGAACGCGAAACTGGGATGAACTATCGTCGATGCTTCGTTATTTTCTGTGCACTGATCTGTACCCCTGGTATCTGCTCCAGTAGTGCCAGGCACTGTGTACAAAGAAGATAAGCTCCTGTACATCGATTAAGATCAAAGGAATCTTTGGATAAACCACTGTCAACCGTCTCTTAACAACACAATCTTGAGTGCCGTTTCGTATACGCATAGTAAAAGCTGCTTTTCGTTACTAACGTAGCGTGAAAGCGTCAATCACGCAACTAACACGGATTTATTTCAATGAACTGCAATTTTCTGCGAAATCCGTTTGTCCTTGAACGCCAAATGTATTGCAGTAAATTACACAGAAATAACGTAATGCACTTGACGCGCGCCTAATCCCAAGCATCCGAGAAAAAGAACTAACAGTAACATCGATATTACGCACTCTACAGATACGACACGATATGACGAATGTTCTATCTATCGATCTAGGAATGTCAAGCATGATCTATGGATTGTACACTCATATGCATAAGTGTCGCGCTTATTTGCGCAAATAATAACTAACGATAGCAAAGGTACCATAGATCACTAGAACAGAAAAGCACGTGGCTGCGATGCGCGCTGGCAAAACACGAGCGAAACTGGAGCTCCCCTTTGTTGCAGAATCCTCTGTATTCCAGGGCTAGGCGTGCACTCGTGTGTCTTTGTACAGAGAAAGAAACCGGTCCGGGAGCGCTTAACGAAGTCGTTGAAAGTGTACTACGTGATTCGGAAGCAAAGGATCAAACAATTACTCCACCGAGTCGGAGTGCAATCAAGCGGCAGGTCGCCGGGTCAGCAAAGATCATGACCAGGATAGCAACAGGCCTGAATTTATGAAGACAGTTTTTAACTGGCAAATAAATATAATTTCAATATCACTCCTTTAAATATGGAATCCCATTTACCGCAGGAGAGTAACTAGTTTATTCTGAGGACTTAGATCGGCAAGTAGAAGCGGACCGCATGTGGTCAGACCGCGGCACTCCATCGGGCGCATTTTCCGCGCGATAAATCATACTTTCGATCGATCTTGTCGCTCGATTCTTCGAGCGGCTGGGCATATATACTGAGAGCGGCAGTTACCGTGGTCATCGTGCGCATTACGTAAAGAGGATCGTCGAAGGGAAGGTTTTTGTGGTCGTGCGGCCACTGCGAAAAGTGTAGTCGGCCGCACCGGAGGCGGCGGCAGGTCCTCGAGGCTCGCGCCGTGGCTATCGGGCACGCTATCGCCCTCGTCGAAGCCGTGTCTCGAGTGCCAAGCCGCGTGATTCTTTCTCTTGTGCGTTGTGCCCGAGATAATGCTCCTCATTTTTCGCCGTGTTGGGCAAAAGTCGTTGTCTCGGAGCTTTACCGGTGCGGCGACTCCTCGCCTCACAGGCAGCTTCCCTCGCGATGCGATGCGACCAGTGGGGCTTAGCTAACAATTTAAGAACTCGAGCTCTTCCGTCCCTCACTCAGTCGATTAAAGATACCACGACACTGTAAGTCGAGGATATACCCTTGTCTTGTCCTGCCAATTTGCCCTGTCGACCGTAACTCCACCAAACCGGTAAGAGCAGTCCGTTTCCAATACCGAGTTACATCCTATCCGCCAACTTCCTCGCTTCTCTGAGGGACGCACCAGCCAAGCGCTGTCTTTTATACGATATCGTGATTGATATTTATCGTTTTATCGTGACGAGACAGACTACTTCGCACAATAATTGGGTGCAAACGAACCCTAGGAATATCTAAGAGGAACATGAAAGACCTCTGATCGATCTCCGATCGAGAGTGCACCCGGAACTTAGTAGAGGTGCCTTGAAGAGATGTTGGTCTTTTTGCAGGGTGCACGTGGAAGCTGAGAGCTCCTCTGCAGGGGGACTGCCGGTACCGCTGGCCTGATGAGATGTTCGATAATGCCTAGTCGATACTTAGTGGTATACATTGGGTATCTTGACGGGATCGCCACTCGAGGAGAAGAGTTCTGAAGGCCGATGAATCGGTCCCATAGAGTTATCGTGCGATAATGCGTCGTCGTTGCGAGCATCATTGCCGATAATCCGCCTTCAGTGCTTTAGTGACAAAACCAACGGACGCACCAGGTGGCCCGTCGTTCCCCGACGATGTCGTCCACGTGACGGCCAAGTGCTGTGTGCCGCGTTTACGAACGTGGTGAACGCCAGGTCGGTCTCCTGATGGGAGTCGATCGAGCGTCTCGCCTTTCTTTGGAACTCTCCAACTCGAACCACCGAAAATCCGCTCACTCGTCCGTGACACTCGCTTGAAGAATGTCGAAGAAACAATGGATGGTCCTGCTGATGCTCTTCCTCATGTATCTGCTCCTAGGTGCATCCATCTTTTACCACATCGAGAGCCAACTGGAGATGCAGAATATCGAGCAAGCAAAGCAAGAGCGCATCGAGATCAATGGTAAGGCAACATTCCGTTCTCCAAGTTCACCGTATGCCTCACGAAATCAACCGGAAATATCTGAAACCCCCTCAGGCACTGTCTACGCGCTTCTCGTTAGGAATCGTAGCTTGTTAATTGTACGCTGGCGAGCAGTATAAATTCGCATAAATTGGTCTTAGGAATTCAAGCGCGCACATTCATGTTCTCTAATCATATGAGGCGTGAAACGATTTGAATTAGAATCGGCAAGCCGTAACCGGGCCTCAAATGGGATCGGGGAGGACACACGTTCTCATTGAGGCCGACAGTGTCATTGTCACAACAACGTCGCCGCTTACGAAACTATCTCGGCAAGCCACTCCTAAAAAGCATTGTCCACAGCATATCCATTTGCTAGCGAGTCAAAAGGCAGAACGAGTGGGCGGACAGGGTGAATGTGACGGGAATCAGACATCCTAGTATCCTCGGTGTTAGTGTGAGTGTCGCTAGATGAGACAATGCAAATTCCCTTTCATCCAGGGCACCGCTAGAATTGGCTTAACTGGTCGACTAACAGTTGGGGTCGGCCGGGATCAGTGTCCAGCGGTAGCCTGGAGATTGCACATGACCGAGTGCAGTCCACTAATGCAATAAGCGTAGGACGTAATTGGTAAATATTGCAGGATAAGATAATAGATAAGCTTCTGGCCGGTAGCCGACCTTTAGTAAAAAGAGAACCGGCGCTCTAGGCGAATAGCGTGAATGAGTACATTAGGGATTTAACGAGACACGCTAAATCTAAACTGAAGTGCAATCACCCTGGCAAAGCGATCGCAGTATTATGACCGATATCTTTGGATTATCGGTAAGTCGTGGTTGTAAACAGACGATTGACATTACAAAGGAAACCTACCGGAGCAGCATATACATTGTTGTCGCGCCCCTCGCTGTGATCCGTAGGAGGGAAATTTTAGGAGAGCGTCACCGGATTAGGAGAATATCCACATGATAAACCAGGTGTTCGACCGATAATACTTTACAAATCTTCCGTTCCGGATAATGTTGAGACGAGCGCGCCAAGACCTCGACGACGGATTACAACGGAAATATCTCCACGACACATAACAGCCCTGTTAATGTTTCAGCCTTGTTGCGCGAGCACTATATTCCAAGCAGCGATTTCGAGGAGATTCTGGCGAAAGTTAGCGAGTACTGCGGCAAGTCCGTTTACAATTACACCGATGGCGAGGTCGACCGTTTGCGATGGGACTTTTACAACAGTTTTTACTTCTCTTACACGGTGGTCAGCACGATCGGTAGGTGCACTTGAGAAGTCACCTTCGATCACCTCGTTGATTCACCAGTTAATATTCCACTTCCTCGAATGTAGGATACGGAAACTTGGCGCCGACGAACATGCTCAGTCGGATCCTAATGATCTTCTATGGCCTGGTTGGGATTCCTATGAACGGTATCTTGTTAACGCAGCTGGGCGAATTCTTCAGTGATGTATTCGTCAAGGCCCATCGGAAGTACAAGTCGTACAAGCGAAGTCGCGAGCACTATAATCCCACGAAGCTGACCTCTTTCGAGACGCGGAAGGTCGGATTGGCGGCGCAGATCTGCGCGTACTTGATCCCCGGATTCGTCATGTTCATCTTCTTCCCGGCGTTCCTCTTCTCCCATTACGAGGGTTGGACCTACGACCAGGCGGTTTATTATGCTTTCGTCACTCTTACGACCATTGGATTTGGAGATATCGTCGCCGGTGAGACACACGAATTCTGCCTTGCCCATTAATATACCACTAACTACAAAACCCTTTCTTGTTCATGCTTGCGTAAACAGACTCGTGATCTCTTTTATGTAAGTGAAGTAAGCCTCCGGATTTCAATTGACTATAAAGTGGGATACTCATTCGGGAAGCAACCACTCCCATCACTGAACTCGGCTAATAGGGCTTTAAAACTTATAGGGCAAGATAACACCAAAGGCAGCGGCGTATTCTTCATCATGTATAAGATCTTTCTGATCGCCTGGATCTCCTTCGGATTAGGATACATCGTAATGATCATGACATTCATCGCACGCGGTATGCGTAGTAAAAGAATAAAGGGTTTAGAGCATAGGCTCGCGGTTAATCTCAAACACACCCAAAGTAAGATCTGGAACGAATTGCACAAGGAAGTCAACTTCTTGCGAAGGGTCTTCAATGAACTTCAACTCTCGAAAGTTAAGGTATGAAAGTTCAAGAATAACAATACAAATACCATGAACAATTTTTGAAATTTCACTAATTTATTTCAAGAGGGTATACGTCGACGAATATGAGTACGAAGGCCCACCAGCTAAATTACCGCGTAGTAACAGCTTCCCGGATCTTCGACTATTGACTTACTTCGGCCAGCCAGAAGTACCATTGCAACAACCACGGAGACGAGCAAATAGTGAAGTGGTGCCGATAGTAAGTACTCGGGTTGTCGACATCACATTTCATTCATTTGCATTCCAATAACATCAAACACATTTTCCTTTGTAATTCTAGGACGACCAAATCGCACGTGTCGTATCAGAAACGGATCTCCAGAGAATAGACAAAACAGCAACATTCGCCACTCACGCTATGGTTCAACCAGCTGAGTTACTTGCAAAACTGGTGAACATTCTAGGATATATGCCACCCACGGACGACAATGACCAACAAGATACGGATTATCGCAGTGAAAAGGACAAGGAAGAACAAACAACTGATTGGTGGTATGATACACGAAAGGACTTCCCTGCACGCAGAAGTGTCTCAACTGCAATCCCATGGAGAATCGGCAATGAGCATATTCTACCTGCTGGCAAGCCACGATCAAGAGCAGCTAGCGAAGTCAGACTTTACGAAACGAGAACCGATCTAAACAACCGTAATGCTGAGTGGACTTGGTCGGGAACTCCAACGTCTAAGAAAATCCAGGAGTTAATTAATGCAGAAGCAGAGAAATCAAGGCAGGCGAATTCCAAAGCAGTTGGCCCGAAAATGTCAGTTTTCCGATCCCTTGGCTTGTCGATGCCAAAGACACTGATTCCGCGCTGGAAGAGGCAGTCAACTAATAAGAAAACTGACATCGAAGCTGGAATTAAAGGTCCTGAAAGACCTGACATCGATAGGCGGGACAACTATAATTCGCAGAATGCAACCGTTACTCAGAATGGAATGCCATACTTCGATGATAGACGCGAATCCATCAGCAGGAGGCATTACTACACACACACCGGAGCTAACGCTACAGACTTCTACGAAAGCAGTAATTTGCTCGAGGAAACTAGTTTAGCAGACTTTCTGAGAGCACTTACTGTTCTGCATGCGAGTGTCGGGACTGTACCCGAGAAATATGTGGGCAAGCCGCGACGAAAAATGGGCACTGCCAGCCTCACACCGCCGAAACTGCCAAGTTTGTTCACATTATTCTCGTCTCCGCCACCGGGAACGAACGGTACCGGACTACACAGTAGTCAGACTATAACTAGTGCTGCGGATAGGAGGCTATCCCTCAATGTCTTGGAGAAGCAACAATCGGGAGCCTCGACGCCATCCGGAAGAAGAGGAAGCTTTGCATTTATTAAACCCAGGAGAAGATTCTCGTTAAGACCTGTTGCAACACCTATCAGCCCCCCAACACCTCCACGTCCAGAATCGCCCAATTTGTCTAACACCAGGCATCCCAATGGAGAATCCAAGTTTATCTTCGAATCTTCCAAGGAGCCTTTAATACAGATGGAAACTGCTCCAGGGATTTCGTCTCCTATGAAGCTAATACCCGGCTCTCGTCGTTCGTCATTGCGACCGATACCAAGTGGAGTCGAGATGTCAACAACATCCCCCAGTCCTCCTCCAACTGGACCACCTAGTAAACCTCTACCTCGTTGGAAAGCTGGTATGCTCCAACGTCAAATTGGACAAATGAATCTTCGACGACGTGTGCGAGCGTTTAGCTTGAGTGACGTACAACTAGATGACCAAATTCGGGGAAAGAAACCTGTGTTAGAACCCCTGGACATAGGTGACACAAGTTCGAGGCTAAAGAAAACTCGACCTGAACCGCTCAGTGGAGAAATTTCGAAATCTACCGGTGATACTGTTCGTAAAAGTGTTACTCTGCTCTCACCTAAGAGAGGGCAAATTTTCTGGCCGGCTCAAGACGATGAGCCTTTAGAAATGAGCGCAGCGCCGTCTCCAACCTCAACGGAGGACATTGTGACTTCTAAAAATGATAGTGATACAAGTACTGTGGTACCAAAGGACACAGGCCTAACTATGAAGTCCGACCTCGGTAATGTAACCACCCCGAAACCTCCCAAAGAGGAACCTTTGTCCGAAGTAAAAGTAAGCCCGCCTACTACTTCGGAAGCACCCATCCCTGAAAGTAAAGATATTCGTGTTTCGGAGTTTGTGAAGGACTCGAAGAAAGATGTTAAAGCAACTAGCACAAAAAACAAACCCAGTGATAGTAAACCAAGAGTTTCTATAGAACATTATGAATTATTATCGGAAGTAAAAATCGAAAAGCCCGCGGAAAATCCGTTTGAACGCTATAGAGCGGCGACAAGTTTACGACAAAGAAGAGATTCTGATTCAGTTAAAGACGAGAAAGATGAATCGAAACGGAAATCTGGAGTGAATAAACGTGCATGAAAATGAAGACAATAGCGAAGTTTTACTCTTTGCTTGATATTAATAATCACTTGCGTTTTTAGATCATCGCTATCATAATCTTATAATGACTTATGTTTGTTAAGATAGTCAAGTGCATTTCCGAGTAAGCTAAGGCCAAGATACAATGTAACAGTGTAGGATATCGAAAGCTGTGATTATAATAGGCAATAATGATTCTTGTCAAGCTACTTCTGTACCAAAGTTAGTCCGTCCTGTACAGAATAATTGTACTACGATTATAGCACTGGGTATGCCTTGGTATCATACACTATACTTTCACTTCCGGTATTCCGATAAAATATATTCAGGAATGGACAACAACACGTGCCATGATCTATTCCATTCCAATTTGTATGTCGGGACATCGGTGTTACGAATAATCGATAGAAAGTCAAATGGCTTTGCAAGAAAAATGCTTGCTTCATACTATTGAAATCACAGGATTGATTTCATGGTCAAACTTCCGGTTCGTTCTGTCGCCGGAGGATTGTGTACATGTGTAACTAAAAGAAATTGCTGTTGACAGTAATAAATTATATTTATTGAAATAAAATTGTTCCACAGTGCTTAACTAAAGCATTTCAGGACTGGCGGTCTATGGTGTATTTGGTGCATAATACAGGACAGATTTTCAGCCATACTAGTCGATAATATACCGAATATTTGTACAGCTAGGAAGGAAACCAATGATCAAAATTTGTGAGAATAATTCAACAGATAACGTTACAGCGCTGTTAGCCTTTTTCGTATTTCTTCAACGAGGTTCTCTCGTGGCACTCTCTCTTCTGCACGACTTGGGACGTCCCTGAGCGTAACCACACCATTGGCAATTTCCCCTTCACCTATTATAATTGCCAATGGAATGGCACGTTCTTCACAGTGCTGCAGCTGTGCCAATAGCTTGGCATTTTTTTTATAGCTGTGTTCAGCTTTTACTCCAGCTGACCACAATTCCGCTAAGAGTTTCATTCTCTCTTCATGTAAATTCTTCTGCGCGTTTGCCACATATACCTCAACTTCCGTAGTTCGAATCTTTATACCACCTTTTGCTAGCTTTGCCTCCAAGACACTGAAAAGTCGTTCAACCCCCAATGAGAGTCCAACACACGGTACTGTTTTGTTCTTGCTATCGAACATCCCTACAAGATTATCATATCGGCCACCGCCGGCGACGCTTCCGACACCAACATCATCTCCTGTAGATAATACAAGAAAAACACTTTTAAATAGGCTTCTTACTTATAGCAAACATATTTTTATTACACGTTCTCAGATAGTTACCTGTTAATATCGCTTCAAAGATTACACCCGTATAATAATCAAGACCTCTTGCAAGACTGAGGTCAAAAGTAACTTTATCGGTCAAATTGAATATATTACAGTACTTAAATAACAATTCGATAGCTTCAAGTCCTTTCACCGCAGCTGGTTGTTTCATAAGAGCCTCATTATTTCGCAATTCTCCTATAAGTTCTACACCACCGGATTTCGACACAAATTCGCCAATTTTATCAGCAACTTGCTCATCGACACCCTTTTCCTCCACAATTTCCTTTCTCACTTCTTCCCATGGACTTTTATCAAGTTTATCCACGGCCGAGCATACACCGCGGAACTTGTCTTGCGGTACGCCGCAAGCTGCGAATATACCGTCTAGTAGTAATCTGTGGTTCAATTTCACTAAGTAAGGCCCTAAGTCCAAAGCCTGCAATGCTTCACATACAACACAGATGCATTCCACATCAGGTAACATAGGGTCATATTGTCCAGCAATATCAAAATCCTGTGAAGCCAGTACTGTTTTTTAATACGAAAATTTGAGTAAAAAACATCTATTATTTATCTGTGTATAAATATACATACACATTGATAAAACTCTCTGTATCTCCCCTTTGTTGTAGCTGGATTATCTCTTCTATATACTTTGGCAATGTGGTACCTTTTAATGGTTGATATTTTTGACATTGCCAGGTATCTAGCAAATGGTACAGTCAAGTCATATCTCAACGCAAGAATTTCACCACCTTGATCTTTAAGGTCATAGATCAATTTAGAGTCTTCTCCATACTTCCCAGTTAGTACATCCTATACACCATAATAAAATGGGTCAGACATAACATACTTTTATAGTACTTCCAGCAATTGTTTATACCTTCAACTCAAAAACTGGAGTGTCTATTGTTTCAGCCCCATGCTTTTTAAAAACTTTGATTATCTTCTCCAAGACCCCATTCCTCAAGGACATCTGTTCTGGACTATAATCCCTTGTACCCTTAGGGGTTTTAAGAATAAGCTTGGAGGATCCAACATTTTTTTCTCCTAGTTGTTCCTTCAGACTCAACAACTTAGCAACTTCATCTGCAATCTAAACAAAAGTAAATTATTACAACATATTGTATGTTAATTGATACAATGTTTGTCTGCTACAGTAAGGAATCTGTATTTTTATTGCCTAATAATTTTTTACTTGAAACACACAAACACTAGTAACATGCCTACCTTTAAAGTGGGCATGGTGGTCATATGACAGTATTTTTTTGCAGCAAGAGCAAGATTGATGCGTGTTGCACATAACATCATGGGGAATTGAATTGCATTAGGTAACCAGAATCAAAGAGAAAGGTCCCACTGAGTGTTGTTCATTAAACTAGCCCAAACAATAGACATAATATCAGTAAGTAAGCTGGCAAGGCACTGCTATAAACTATTATGTCTGAACTTAATAAGATGAACAACAACATTTGAATCTCTCACAAATTGAAACATCTTTGATAATACGTATATCATATCCCATTTATAATTTATAGCAGGCTTGCTTGCTAGCAACCAACTGTCTCACCTTTTTATCAAGAGTCTCTGCATTAGGACAATGGCAATTACTCAATAGGTCTACTTTCTCTGCCAATGAAATGTGACACTTTTTTGGAGCAGGAAAGGCAGCTCTTTCTGCTTCAGTGAAGCTTTCAATATTTTTAAACCATCTGTTCAAATGTGGCCACTTCTCTAATTGACCATTAAATCTGACACAAAGATCAAACAGCTGTGTATCCTTTGATGTTGGTGTCCAATCACATATGTAACTTATATCCGCGAGAACGTTATTTATCTCATGTAACGCTAAGTTAACATTCTGCAAGTTCGCTTTGCCCTACGATATAAAATCTCGTTTTTACATATGTAAATTTTGCACTATTTTCGAACAATCATTGGAGTATTTAAGTGGAGTAAGCGAACTCAATAACACAATCATACATCAAGCAATTGCAATCGCGTCATCAATACAAACAATACAAACAGGTGGTAAAAATTACACTAGCGAAACAAATTCAAATTCAAATTATACGAAACAATGAGAATCCATGAATTCCAGCAACTTGACGTAACCCGGTGAAAGGCACGTGTAAGCGTCCTTAATACACCGGGAATCAGCACGTTCAAAAACAAAGTATCAAAGTGCAACCATATGTGTGCGAATTTTTTATTATTGAAAGAAAGGGGCGGGCTGTACCTGAGCTTGGCTCGCCTTTGCAGCTTTCAGCTTCCGGACAAGCTCCCCCTGCTCCTTCACCTGCTGCTGCAGCTTTCCGTTGATTTCATCAGCCATCGCGCACGTCTCGATCTTTCACAAGTAAAGTCCGTTTCCGTACGTTTCGCAGAGCGCGGCATTGCTATGCTTTTGTAGATCAGGCAGTTCGGGAGATTTACGACGGGGATCTCATCGTAGCGTGGTAGTCGGTTTCTGTAGCGAATCCCGCTCGCTGGATCAAAATTGCGCGCGCACACACTTTCTTTCCCCCTTTTTGCAAGATATACGCGTTCTTGCGAGAATAATGATTATATACCTATTATTCGTCCGAAAGTGAACGAAAATCTACAAGACTACTCCAAGAGCAATCGATTAAATGTATATGTCTATAACTTGGCAGAGCCTGCATGTCTATGAACTATTTTTTAAGTCCTTCAGCTTACATCTTGACCTACAAGACACGATTTTTCCTCATATAAGTGCAATATGCAATCTGAGAAAACACCAACACCTATAATAAATGGTATAGTTAATAACAGGACTTGCATAAAAGCTATCTATTAATAAAAGTAACAAAAAGCGTGAATATCGTTTTTATTATTCTCTTCTTTCGGTGGGATTGCACGAATTATGTGGCATTCGTCTTTGATCAAATGTAATATTATATACTGAAATCTATTACAGAACAATATTCAATTTTATATAATTGTATATTTTATATTAGTTTTATCTTTTTTAAAGTATCATATATATTTATTTATATACATTTTGCACATAATGTTCTACTAATATAATATATTATATCGATGATGTTAAATATCTGCGCTTTTATGTTCTGGATCGATCAACTGAAACGATTGGCATTCTCCTTGAATGCGCGGTTGTCCACGCAAAAATTGATACCAGCATATTTTATGACCAGACAAAGCGAAGAAAATACTTAATTATTAGTACTAAATTAACAGAGATGTAGACGGTATAAACAATACACTCATCGCTGTTATGTAGGCGTTGCAGAAAAAGCACTCATAATCCCCACAAGCCGGAACGGAAATATAGATATATGTATAATTCTGCGTCAATTTTTTTTGCTAGGCTCCCGGTTTTTGCAGAAAACAATGTTCTTATTACTGTTAGTACAAACTGACATTGATTCTAGCGCTCTGGTAGCAGTTTCATTCATCATATTATCATCATACGCTATATATAGGTATACGTAACGCATGCGAATCTGAACTTAGGCAGAATGACGTCATCTGCGAATGGGGGAATAGGGGGAGAAATTCGATGTACACGTGTGCGCAAGTATATGTGCTTCTTGGTAGCCGTGGCAGCGTAGAGTGGCTGAGTAAAGGCTGTTCAGTGCTAGCTGCTAGCAGTGCTAGAGTGTGTCAGTTGGTTGGGAAGTCGGCACTGTCGTATGGTCGTATGCGTATGACTGCGGCCTGAGAGATAACGCGAGTGAATTTGCTGAAGTAAGGGTGGTGCTGCGTGGTCGGACTGATATTACTGCGGCCCATGTGCTCTGCTATTTAAAATGCTCATTAAGGAATTGTAAGTCGGCCTACGTATCCTCGCTCTTCACAGAGGCTTTACCCCGATTGACCGTTACTACCCGAAAAATTTAAAAGCGATGCTCGGGAGATGGTTACTAATCTTTAACGGCGGGTGGCGTTGGAGGGGTGAGGAGGAATACCTTCATCCCCTACTGCCTGTTTAAGAGAACCTTACGATTATGAAGCATATCTCGGCAAAAATGATAATCCCCCTGGCGCCGACTCTGTCGCATCCCCGAGAAATTCGGCACTCATGCTCTTCGAGCCATACATGCTCACGAACTCGTGCATACCTTTATTTGCCACTTGAACGTGACCCAAGGCCATGTTCTTACGGACATGATCTTTTCACCTCCTCTCTGACAGAATGCTAGATGTAATTTACTATTTGTCTGTTACAGCCGTGTCACACTACCTCTCACTGTTGAAGAGGTATGTAATTGATATGCTACAGGGCTTCACTATAATGACCCAGTTTGGTACTTGTTCACCTCTTGAGGAAACAAAAACTGACAGAAATTTAGTTGTCTCATTTGATCATGTAATCAGAAAAATTGCAAATCACCTAACTGCAGCTTAGTATCCATGCATACTTGATGTTTCCATCTACTAATCATAGATGTATAACTAAGAAGTCATAATACAAATTCAGCTCACTTTGTACTGAGTAACCACATTTTCATTCAAATATGAAGCAGCTTTTGAGTCCCATGTGTGGGTGATTGACTATCCACTGGAATATGCACATTTAGTTTACTGCCAGTAGTGATTCATCATTGTTCAAGATAAAGATTACTACATCCTTGTCCGAATGCTATTAAACTATTTAGTTATCTCTAGTTTCTTTGTCTCCTTAGTCTCAAATTATATATAAGTATGTGTATAGTACTATGAATTTTATAAACAATGCCCAATTAAAATTTATTGATCAACAGTACCAAGTGGCTCAGCTGTACTCTGTAGCCCAGGCTAGTAAAGACAATACTGGAGGTGGTGAAGGAATAGAAGTCTTGAAAAATGAGCCGTTCACGGATTATCCTTTGCTTGGTGGAAAATATTCATCAGGCCAATACACATATAAAATTTATCACTTAGCTAGTAGAGTGCCTTCCTTTATTCGTATGATGCTGCCAAAGAATTCCTTGGAGGTACATGAAGAGGCTTGGAATGCCTATCCGTATTGTAAGACAGTAATAAGTGTAAGTAGTTGGATGTGACTGAAAAGAAAGTGTTCAATGCATTATTATAATTAATCCTGACCCTTTTTATAGAACCCTGGGTATATGAAGGATAACTTTGTGATTATGATAGAATCATTTCATATTGATGATATAGGGAACCAGGAAAATGTATGTAGAGAGTCTACAGTACAATTAACTTACTGCAACATTGAAAAACTACATTGCATGTGTAATTTTTAGGTCCATGAGTTACCTCCAGATAAGTTGAAAATAAGAGAAATTGTGCACATAGATATTGCAAATGATCCAGTTGATCCTTCTGATTATAAAGAGAGTGAGGATCCATCTAAATTCTGTTCGCAAAAAACAGGCAGGGGTCCCTTAGTAGGGAAGGATTGGAAGCAGAAGGTTACCCCTGTGATGACATGCTATAAGCTAGTCACCTGTGAATTTAAATGGTTTGGTTTACAATCTCGCGTTGAGAGTTTCATCCAAAAAGCTGAGAGGCGCCTTTTTACTAACTTCCATAGACAAGTTTTTTGTTGGATTGATCGCTGGCATGGTCTCACCATGGAAGATATTAGAGCAATTGAGGATACTACAAAACAGGAATTAGATAGGGTGAGTTACCTATTTGTCATGTGTTGTTTATTCATGGATAACTATTTTATACTAATTTTAACTCATCCATCTCTTTTTCCAGCAACGGAATCTGGGAGAAGTTCGGGGTATGCGTTCTAATGATTGAGGCTCTGAGAGTTTCTATTATAAATGGTTAAATCAATTTCCTTGTAAATGTCGAATACATACGCATACCTACGGAAGTACACCCATACCTGCCCTGTCATAGGCGATCCTGCAGGATCGGGACAATTTCCAGAATTATGTGTCTAGATTCAGTGTCTATTATAATTACTTATGATTTTAATTTATTTACGTTTACATTCGTTTTAGATAAATGTACCTACAGTCAAAGAGTATGATTATAATATAGCCAATATTGGACTGATATTAATCAGTTTAAGCGATATTATGCATAAATAAGATAGGAAGGAGAGCAAATGGTTTTGCGCAAACCATTGATAGGAGAAGAGCAGTAATAATTACTTAACGACATAGTAGTTCGATAAACCTAGATATTAAAGTTTATGAAAAAGCAACTTGAAATGCTTGCTAAAAGCTACAGAAGGACAGTGACTTAAAATTGCAAGTTTGATCGTAGTTAGATAGTAAAAAATCCATGGTTCGTGTCATAGTTCTGCTGCATAAGATTTGCAAGCAATATCTTCGCTGCTATTGGCTCCCATATTCCCAAGGGTGTGAGTATAAAACTGCTGACTACCTGAAACTCCTCACGACTTACACAATGCAATATTTGAAATGCAATAGTCGTAACATTGAAAGCTTGAGATTGGATTGATTGAGACAAACAAGTTTGGTATCTTAAGGTGCGTACCGACTTGAGTTTTCGGCGCGCGAGGGGATCGCACGAGTTGGATGCTCATGTCAGTACGGAATTTTATAAGGAATCAACTTCACCCAAATAGATCGGAAACCCTTTGAAAATAGAACCTAACCGATGGACTTTTAGTTAGACTGTGACGCGGACTACTACATTGAAATTATCAATTTGTTTGTGGAAATATGGAAATGATATATTCTGTATATTGTGATCAAATTGATATACATATGAATCTATAAATACATATATATATTCATATATATCTATATAAAAGAAGAGAGAAGAGAGGCTAGGCTATTTCAATACGGGTGACAGCGGGTGAACGATGAAAGGATGCGCTATTGTGTATATATAAGGCATACAATGAAATTCAAATTAAAATGATATATATGTTTCTTTGCATTCCAATAGATCTCTGTACAACAATGTCATATATTACTATATAGTATTCATATCTGATATTCAATTACAAAAAGTTCCCCGAAAGTAATAACATTCGGAAGAATATAAATAGAAAAAATGATGTATATTTTCCTTGTCATTTGCACAAATTAAGCATACTGTTATCTGTTATACTGGGATCTATAGAATAGTATTAAGACAATTTACCTCGATCTTGCAATGTCAAATACTGTTCTAGTGGCATATACACTGGATGCAGGCTGGACATATGTGAATATTTACTCGTTGCAGACCTCAATGTAAAAACAGTAGAACTTACGCTGCTCAGCTATAACTTTTAGTCTTTATCAGCGATTGTATGTCTGCACTGGATGTCAATACAAACAGGGGTGTTAGAATTACATTTTTCTGCGAGCAGTATTTACGAGGTGTATCTTAGTTATAATTACTAGGTAATCTAATAGCTTCTTCTCATGACAACCAGGGTAGAACTTGAGAATAGGAATTCCTGTAATGCTGCCAAAGGGCTAATAGTGAAATACTAATTGTACGTGTATGTATGTAAGTATGCATAATAACACAGTTTCGCATACTTACATGCATATGTATGCGTTTGTGTCATGCAGTCATATAGTAAAAAAACTAATAAAGTTAGAAGGCATAGTGTAAAAAATTTATTGATTTCTGTTCGTACAAAAATATCTACATATTTATGTATGCAGATCAATAGCTATATATATATAAAAATATTTTGCTTCAAGATGGAACCAGGCTGTATATTGCACGTGTAATTTTTCAATTCAGGCCATATTCTCTTATCAGGTTCCCAGCAATAACAAGTCTCTGTATTTCAGACGTACCTTCGTAAATCTCAGTAATACGGGCGTCCCTATAATGACGCTCGGCTGGCATGTCTGTGACATAGCCCATACCGCCTAATATCTGTATACATTGATGCGCGCAATAAGTAGCGGCTTCCGATGCCGATAATTTAGCCATAGCAGCCTCCTGAAAGACCAAAAAGAATTTTTTATCCTAAATCCAGCTTTCAATTCACGAACAGTATCCAGCTTGTTTGAACGAGCGAGGGAACAAGCGAGAAAGAGCGTGAATACACAAGAAAGTTGTACCTTTGTGTATGGTTTATCGCTATCCTTAAGTCGTGCTGCTCGCCACGTTAATAGTCTGGCGCTTTCTAGCTTTAGTGCCATATCTGCGATCTTTTGTTGGATAGCTTGTAGCTTAATAATAGGCGCATTGAATGCCTGTCGCTTTGCGGCATATTCTATCGCACAGTCAAGAGACGCTTGAGCAATGCCTAAAGCTTGAGCAGCGATGCCTATTCTACCAGCATCTGGACGTTAAGTAATATAACTGTTATAACTCTGGACACTGCATATATCTATTTCAATTCTACCTGGTCATGTCGTACCTAAAGACATCATTGCTATTTTGAAGCCCATTCCTGGTTCACCCAACAAATTCTCCTCTGGTATCTTACAATCTTCGAATATCAAAGAACACGTACTGCTTCCTCTGATACCCAATTTGTCTTCCTTTTTACCCAAAGAAAGTCCTTCTATAGGCTTATCAACAATGAATGCACTTATACCTTTGTGCTTCTTTGATTTGTCTGTCGTTGCCATTAATATTATACCATCTGCCTCAAAGCCATTTGTGATCCATGATTTTGTACCATTGAGTATATAGTTATTTTGGTCTTTCTTAGCTGTAGTATTAGCAGCACCAGCATCACTTCCATTGCCAGGCTCACTCAAAGCAAAGCAACCAAGCTTCTCTGCGCTTACAAAGGGTGTGATATATTTCTCTTTTTGTGCTTTGTTTCCAAACTTCTCTACTGGACCTAAGAAGAGTGAGTTGTGCACACTCATTATGACTCCAGTACTAGCACAACCCCTGGAGATCTCTTCCAATGCAATAGCATAAGCCAGATAATCCAGTCCAGTGCCACCCAATGATTCAGGCATAGCTATACTCATTAAACCTAATTCTCCCATTTTTCTTATTTGATCTTTAGGAAAAAGGTGGTTCTTATCAATATTGGCAGCAATTGGCTTTAATTCCCCTTCAGCAAAATCCCTACAGTAGAGAGAATAGTTGAATGTACTCTGCTACAATGAATGGACATGATCCACTGTCGACTATTTTATTGCACATTTCATCGATCGACGTATTTTTGCAAGGAAATAAAAGCGAAACGTATTGACGTTAAACAATGATCATATTTAATATCCTATGTTTAAATGAAACATAAATTACCTGCATGATTTTTGTAACATTTGATGCGTTTCCGATAGCGATGAAAGGGATGCGATATTTCGAGTGATCGCATTATAAACTTTTGAGACATCTTGACCACCTAATTTGAATTTAAAAACGTCACTATTATTGACATTTGTCAGCGCTTTTCTGTAAACGGTTTAAAACCATACTTACGGAGTAACCTAACTTTGTGCATGGTCGCTGAATACACTTGCTATTCACTTCGATCAGTGGGAATCTATTTTGAAATTTGTTTGTCAGCAACAATGCTATTTATTATGTTATTTATTATGTTATTTAGTACAAATTATTATACTAGCTAAGTTCTACGCGATGATTGCTCTACCATCGCAGGCTGCTATTGAGTTTAAACTAACAAAAAGGCGATTATGTATACTCGTGTACTCTAAAGTACTCCAAAGTCCAACAAGTCATATTTATTAATCGGGGTCAACGAGCATGTATAATCTTTATTCTACTTGAATAATTCATTGTTATATATTTCCCGATCCTTGACATTGTTGGCTGTCGTACGATTTTGTACGGTTAGATATGGCGAATTTCATTTTATTTTCCTTATGCGTTTGCTTTGGAATGAGAAGTTTTTACGCGACAGGTCAAAATTAGCCGGCATCCGGACGCCGGTTGTGTTGCTCAAGCATTCGTTCTCAGTCGACATATGTTTCGATAGAAAAATGCGCAAAAAGGACTCTGGATTAAAATGGGTAGCAATATGAAAAGTAAACATGCAGTTATTTAATTCCGGCAAATTATCAACGTTAATATTTCAACATAGGACGTTAATTTGAAAATTGGGGGTAGTTTTCCCGCGGACGCGCTAGCTTAACAATCAATATGTTGCAGGAAGGGCCGGGAAATCTGCGCATGTTCCCGCTGCCAGTTTTGTTCGATAACAGGGAGTTCTCGTCCGGTCGTTGGGGTAGCTTCTTACACCTTGAGAGAAAGACAAGTGGTAGACTCGATTTACAAGGTGCCTATCTCGGACGCAGATCACAATGTCAAGCAGCAGCAAGTGCATTAAACAACCGCGGAAAAACTATGCCAAGGAGCAACAAGAGATGTCTCAGTCGGACAAACTACGGCTGATAGACGATGAATTGAATTCATTTTACAAGTAATCCACCAACATTCATTAATTGCACTATCAAAGCCTCTTCCCTTTGTTTACAAGAGCACGTGCCATCCTGAATGGTGCGCTGAAATAAACAATCAATCATTTGACAACCCTCACTTATAAAACCCTGCAATTACTACTAATTTTCATAATTATTTTATCCACTGCATCGCAAGATTATCAGTTACGAATGATAGCTTTACATTCTACTCTTTCCTCTTATGTTTTTTCGCACACTTTTTGTTTTGCACTGTCGACAATTCATGCGTGACTCGTGTTTTTCTTAAAAGGTATTGTCAGCAAGCAGGTTTCACAGAGGAGGAAATGGATATTATATGTCAGCCTTTGGTAGCGGCGATGCGACGATCCTGGCTGCAGCTTGTCTTCCGTGGCACCCTAATCCTGATAGCACTTGGTACCCTGGCTTGCCTAGCGGCGCAACTTGACTTTGTGGGAACCCATTTCACTGCCTTAAGCCGGCTACTCTTGATCAAGGTCCTACCAATATGGAATTGGCAGCCGCTCTATTACGAGAACTGCATGATCAACAACCCCTTCTACAACGATTATACCATTACGGAAGAAGATTGCGTGGTACGCTCACCACTTATGCATTCATCCTCTTAACGAGTTGGGGGGCTTGAGCAACATTATGTAACTATTACTCCTCTGTTTTGACCATACCAAGAATGTCTTTATGCACACGCTCGATAAATAAGGTTTCGCCTATAAAGACTCGCATTCTTGAATGCAGAATGATCGCAGATAAGAATGTGACAAAGAGTTATTCACTTTTAGACTTGCGAGGCTCTGGAAACTATCGTCCGCTTGTCGGACGTTCGCTACCGTAATCTCGTTGATAACTACTTAAGTCGTGATGCACCTGCAATTATCACCGACGCCATGGACTCGTGGGCGGTCATGAATACCGATTACTTTTGGTTCGACAACATCACGCACGTACGTAACAAACAACACCGAAGCCTTTTTGTACCAAGTCGGCTAGCGTAACGTAATTGCAGTAACTTTGGAATTGTTTTTCCACGACCACTAATGACGCTCGAGAGTGATAGAGCGAAAAAGCATGAAATAATACTCTACTATTATTGAAGTACGGGTCACTATTAAGATTTTCTGCTTTTTCGCGCCGACAACTTAATAATCTACCATTTCTTTGAAGAAGTTCCGTAATATAACTTCTTCTCGGGATAATATGAACAGCTCTATTTGGAGAACGAGCGGCTAATGGAAACGGTGCCGTGTGCTCTCACGTCGAATTTGCGAACGGGCAGCTCGGATTTGGCTGCCTTTCTGCGACGCGTGCACTCTCCGGAAGTGGCCAAGTGGTTCGTGCATTGGCAGAACTGCGACATCAATGCGGTGAAGGTCCTCAGGAAGTATTATCAGCGACCCTATTTCCTATCGAGCACGGTCTCGCCGGCCCACTTCAACTGGGTGCTCATGTCCTCGGACTACAACAGCCCGAGTTACAAGAAGGTTGAGCTAGATTCGGGGCTGATCGCCTTGGCACAGCTGCGAGGAGCGACGCAGCTTCGATTAACACCGATCAACCCTTGCAACAGCTCCTGCCCTGAGCTGATTGCCGACTTGAACCAGGGTGAGATGTGTAAGTCTCCTTCGCTCCCGAGCATCGTCAAATCCTGCTTGGTGCATACGCTAATTACGATAGATAATAAGAAAGATAGTAAGTGGGGTGAGTGGGGGGGTGGGGGGAGTGTCGTGAGAGAAAATGCTTTCATTCTTATTCCAGGCACAGCTTTCGTCTATAATTATAACAAACATTATAATTCCTTGTGATCCCGTAGCTTATAAGTTGTAATCATTGCCCGCAGTGGTATTCACCAACTTAATGTGGACCTTGGAGTACGCTCCCATGAGGGGACTGGACAACATCGCCATCCTTACGGAGACCGTCTGGGAAGAAGATACGTAGAAGACCTTCTTTCTCTTCCTATCTCTCCGATTCGACTCTTTTTCACTCTAACTTCGTGTCCTAGTCTTCGATATGTGGAACTTGTATACCGCTCGATTATTATACATATATACTCATTCTATCAGCTCATCCAGCTGCACATGAAATAAAGTGTATACTTTCACTCGTTGTATGGCTCCACGATCTTTTTCCATCCTATCGATCTTTCTCCCTTTTCGGTTTCTAGCTGTCTTTAACGGCCCCTCGCTCTCTTTCGAAAGGAAAGCATGCCTTCGTCTGACTTACACGGTTTACATACATATCCGAACGGTCGCTACTACTGTGAGTTACGAGCAGAGAAGAGAACTTGATACGAGGATACCAGAAGTAACAACAAACAAGATTCGTTTTTTATTAATTAATCGTTTATAATAACATTGTGTTTTTGTTGATTTTTCTCTTTTGCAGTAGTTTTTTTTTACTGTTATTTCGGTTGGGCTAACAAGGAGTAGATTGTTACGCACCGATTCATAGAAAAAACAAAGCGCAAGATTACTCAATGACAAACGTAGCTGGCGATTTGACATGCTTAAGTCGACGCGATATTCATTATATTAAAAGTCGTACGTGTATGTAATCAATCATTTTGCGCTACGTCCTGTTCATACAATCTTAGGTATCGATACGAGAGAAAGAATGACAATAATTGGCGACTAGGTAACACCATCCAAGTTAGGTTCTGAGGTTTTTTGTCTCTATGCTCACGTTGCGGCTACTATTTCCCGTTCTTTGTTCGTACTTCGCTCGTTCACACTCCCCCCCCCCCCTCTCATCCTTCCTCCTCGCAAAACTAATACATACACGGCTCGGTACATACAAACTTTCATCTACAATCCGACAATCTCTCTCTCGCTCTCGCTCTCGCTCTCCTTCGTCCAGCATCCCTCCTCTCTCATACTTTGCTCGCCAGCGTTCGTCTCGCAAGAACCGTTCGTCTCTCACAATCTCTTGGAGCATCGTATCTCTCGCTAATCGTAATCTAGATTGAAAGAAAGGGTTGAATGGCTATGGTGTTTGTCCGGTTATAAGATCGAAAGGAAAGAACGATCAAGGGGGATTACGGATACAGAATTCTAAGCTTTTGGGGATTTCTCCTTGCTTTTGTTCTCGATTCTCCGTCCGGTCGGAGAATTCGCTGAGACGGAGATCGCCGCTTATCGGACAGACATTTATAATCTCCTGCAACCACTGTGGCATAGCGAATAATTGCCCGACAGCGTCCTCCTTCTCCTCCTCTCTTTCTTTCTCTCTTTCTCGCAGACTCGCCGATCTATGCAGGCCTATGCAAGCGGACACCTGCGTCCGTCACGGGCTGCGAGAGTAAACGCGAAGGTTTCCCAGGGGTGGCACGCGCGCGCTCTCTCTCTCTTTCTCTCCCTTTCGGTGATTTGGCGATTCGCTTTTGCACTAGAGCTGCCGCGGTATCAAAAGATTTATACGAATCCACTCAAACACGACTAGTTTTCTTTAGTTCGTAACGATGAGAATGTACAAGTGAGACACTACGGAGAAATGAGCCTCGAAAAAACGATGTCGAAGTACACCTACGCGCGAGATTCGCGATTCTTAGTTCGCTTCCTTCTTTCCCGTGCTTTTACGCTCGCTTGCTCGCTCTTTTCTACTCTGCTTCTGCTTCTTCTTCTTCTTCTTTTTTGTTGCCCGTCTTTGTTCCTTGTCTCTAGCGTGCAATTGTGTCGTGGCACGCGTCTCAGTTTTCAGTCTCCGATATTCCTCGGCCTTGCGCCGCCGCCCGGCCGGCCGGCCGCCCTTTCGTCAAGGGCAAGGACAAGGCCGTCGTCGAACCAATCGAGGATCGGACCCGCTTTCCCGACTTTCCAATCCGCCATTCTCAGCCCGTGCTCTCGATCGATTGCATTGCGTCGGTTTATTGTTCCTGTTGTCGTATAACAGCTAGTAGACACTAAGAAAAGACTTGGTCTGATCGCGAAGAGGGAGGAAATTTGAAATCATAGCGGAGATGCTGCCTCTCGGATGCGGAGCTACCGGCTCCGCGAGGGTCCTTTCTTTAATGTGTTATATGTTCAGTCGCCTTTTTCTAGGCGTCTGTGTTTACGTGTGTTCCTTTTGCACAGTGTTCACTTTTTTACTCGTTAAGTCTAGATGCGTTCCTTACGATATCTAACATCTAACGATAATAGGGTGTATGAAGCTTCTTCTCGAGACATTCGATTCTCTCACTGGTACGTACGGTCTGATTAAGTCCACGGCTAATCCGGTTAAACCCTCTCGTAATTACGCTTGTTTGCCTATCATCTCTCTCTCTCTCTCTGACTGCCGACGAATGCAACCAAGCCCGATAATAATTCGACACTGGTGAAAAGGAACGAAAGATGTCCGGCGAGGCAAACGAAACTATAAGTGCGGGATATGCGAGATGAGAACTACCGATTCGCTACTGAGAATTCGTTAAGTTACACCTCCGCTTTCGAAAGGTCTTTTTGTTCACGTCAGTCTTTTTTTCCTTTGTTGTTCTCTTTTTTTGGGGGGTGGGTGGGTAGGTTAGTGGGTGAGTGGGTGTGGATGTGGATGGCGGGGATGGGAGGATGAATCATTGCCTGAATCAACCGTCGTCGATGATCGGATATGTCGGCGATGATATAATCCGCATCATCGTAATACTTTATAGTAATTCCCTGATTAGTCGCGGCTGCTACCTTCGAGCTCGTCGATAGTGTGATATACCTATCTCCCTAGGAGTTTGAAACACCGGAGACGTGTGTGTCCGTGTGATTCGGATTCTCGCCTTCGTCCCTGGGACACGCTGCACCGCCCGCTAATCATTCGTCAACTGGCCTAAGAACTAATTAAGCGCCGAACGCAATGCACTCTGTTTAAGTCGAAGAAGGAAAGAAGTTGATGTCGCCCGGTGCCCGGCTCCTCCTCCTCTTCGATGGGCAGAACGATCTCTAACGAGACTACTGACAATTGTACAGCTTCGCACTTTAATAGTAATTATACGTGTGTCTATCGGTAATACAGCTCAGCGAAGAAGTCGAACTCTCGTACATATGTAATAGAGAATAGAACACTAGTTCCCCTACAGCTGGTCGTAGAGCTACGGCAAACAAGTGTCTTTACGATAGTAGAGTCGTTAAGTATGCCGAGCAGTGTCCCAGCGAGTACGGCGGCGTCGCAGACCAGCACGCGTCTCTCGTGCGCCGAGAAGTTAAACGCGCAAATGACAATAGCGCGCGGGCGTAGATCTAGGATCGATTCGATTGTTCATTGATTTGAGCGCTCTTTGATTCAGGCAGCCACCACAATTCCTGACGGCCCAGCGCAGAACACCCTTCTCCCCTCTTTCGGAGAGCACGTCCGGCTGAACTCGATGATGCGAGAATTGAGCTTTTTCCTCGCAGAGACAGTAAATCGAGTGCACAACGAGCGAAACTAGATCGACATAATATGTTCGACTTACAATTACGACTTTCATTAGCTCTCCAGTTTGATTAAAGGATTAATATAGTTTTATGTCTAACAGATCAACTTCTGGCTTTGGCTTTCTTGTATTTGAAACGTCTCGATGTCAGGTCAAATACGCGCTTGTTCTGCAAACCAGCAAGCTTCCCGAAATCACCCGATTGCAGAGCTTTCTCCAAGCAAACTCGTGGCTCTCTTTCGCTCGTTGTACAGGCCTCCTCATTTACCGTGGACGATCTCGCAGAACGTAAGGACGCGAACAGTACAATCTAAGTTAAGTAAAGCTTTCGTCGATGATGGTGCTACGAGAGGCATGTCAAACTCGTGGTCCAGCAAGGGGAGTGGCTGAAGGAAGGGATAGTTACACCAGAAGACACATCACCCTCTTAGACAAATCATAGAGATTTCCTTGAGTCGAGGAAATGGAGAAGGCGTCCAATCGACGAGAAACAAGCCGAACGCTTCCACGATCTCGAGATCGTACGACTGTGACTTTCAAGATTCCTTACAGATCTATGGAACAACTAGGGGGATCATCGGCGTAATAGCGCACCTGGAATAAACGAAGTATTTAGATACTCGATACGATTATAAGGGAGGATCGAGGAGGCGTCCGGCGAAAGCACGATGAACTCGTAATCGGATCTCTACTACCGAAAGAGTGGCCAATAAGAACGAATAAATCTGAAGGCAGCCGCAAGGAATCATAGTCGATGGTGGTTCTCGGGTAGTTATGACTGTATCGATGAAAGGGGATGTTAGAGGATTGCATCTGTGTAAGAACTGCCGAGAAACAGGGATATGAGGATAGTTGAGGGATGGGAGGGTTTGCGGTGACGTTTGACACGCACGTACTAAACGCATCGCCCTCCTCGCAGCTTTAATTGCTAATCGGCCTCGCCCTCTTTACGCATAGAGTGGTCTCGCTCTGACCGGTACGAACAGATGACGAGCAAGTGATTTACAAGAGATACACACGCGATATTTAATAACAATTACAAGTCTGATTATGATTCCGAGAAAATTAATGACTCCGACAAGTGACACTGAATATTCGTCGTACTTCCTTCGCCTCGCTGAGGATCCGCCGTACTTTGCTCGATTATAGTTCCTCTTCATCTTCATCTTCGTCGTCATCGGCTAACGGGTTTTCTTCTCATTTTTAATGGTTTGTTCCTTAATTCACTTCGTCTCGTCACGGCGAAAGGAAACAATTAAAGGTAAGGATACTTTGTACAAAATACGATACAAGTAGCGATGTAACAACACTTTGCAATAGTTAAATATAATATGTATATGTATGTATATATATGTATATCTGTATATGCATATGTATATATGTATATCTTCATTATCGTAATATACGTATGCTATGATCTCCCGAATATCTCCTTTCTCCCCGGTTCTCGTCTCATCGGCTCGCGCGCCACCCACCGACGCGCGAGCGCCGGCCGATATAGATGGTATATATTTATATATATACTTCTGTGTATTTATAACTATATATATAAATATTTATGAAGTTATATATCATTCAACTTGATCCACGAATCGCTCGACCATAAAGCCCGATGGGTTCTCGGTGTGTACTTTTTTGGTGGCAAGTCGACTTTCGACCGCTAGCTCGAACACTCGACTTACTTCAATTTACGCTCGAGCACGACTAGGAGCTACGTTTCTCCGATATTCCCTCGACTGCACGTTTCTTTCGTGTCAAAGCCTTTTTGTTCTCTCTCGGCGAACTTGAAAGGACGATTTAGACTTTACATTGGGGAAAAAGGGGGGGTGGGTGGGTGAGTGGGTGGGGGTGGATGGGCCGAAGAGGGCTTTTTCATGCGCGGTTGTCGGACGGACAAAGGAAAAGAAGATTAATCCGAGGGGAATGCAAGTAAAGATCCAAGGAAACGAGCAGAAGACTTCTCTCTATGCAACGCGACTCGATATTAGAAAGATTACTCAAGGGAAAACGTGAAACCGATCTTACCAATCAAAGGTGTGGTGATCCTGATTGAATGAAGTATTTCAAGGCACAACCCTCGCTGTCTCTCGCACATGATATCAAGCACATGTCGCACATGATTCGTCTGATGATGATATCAAGAATCCGACAGGACGTCTAAGTAACAACTGTACCGATTCTTCTCTCAGCTCGATTTCTACCTGACTCTAAAAGCCCTTGTATCCTCTAATCAAGTATACTCGGGAAATCAGTTAACTTGTGAGAACATCTCTCTCATCTATCATGGGACGGGGTGGGATCTTTCGTGTTTCAGTCCGAGGAACGGATTCCTATGCGCGAAAAGTTCGATTAATGCTGGTCGACGCTAAAGGAAACTATCTGCTTTTACGAAGGGAGAAGGAGCTGCCAGGATAATAAGAAAGAACAGAGGAGGCTCTCATAAAAACTTGTTACTCAGCCCGGAGAACGTAAAGGCGACAACGAGCGTATCCAAGGTAAATGTCACGCAACCCTATGTCGGGCCCGGCTACTTTCTCTCTGATTATCGCAGGGGAGCCTCAGAAGTGATTGCCGGCAAGCAATATCTTCGATTGGCCCGAGAAAGGAGCACAACCCGCCGGGGGCTGGCATTCCTTGGATTCGGCCAAGGCTCCCCCCGGCATTCGGGCGAACATCCTTGTTCGTTTTCATCACATCTCCCAGCGACGGTGGCAAATAGTAACAGTCGTAGTTTTCTTTCTTTAGTAATTAGTAGTAGAAGTAATAGTTTAGTTAGTAGCAACAGCAGCAGCAGCAGCAGCAGCAGCAATGGCAGCACACATTAATGTGATGTCGCGTCCAGGGTTATCCACGAAGACCTGGTAACGAAATGCCTCGACCAATCTATCAGCCGTGTGCTCTCCTCTCGGAGCCATAGTTCACCGTAATACTGATTCATGAGGGATCTCCCGACGAGGAAGAGGATCAGCGCCAGGTTCTCAGTGAGATCTCGAGGGAAGAATATGGGGAAAAGGGTAAGCAGGACCGGCGAGTTAGGCGAGGCAATAGCTCACTTGCCCAATCCAAATTTCATGAAGATCAGTTCCTTGCCCTTTGATAGGATGTCTCCCCCAGCACCGGCGCCAGCCATTTCCGTGAATTTCTGCATGAGATTCGGCCCGGTACTTTGTTGCTGCTGCTGCTGTTGCTGTTGTTGTTGGCCTGGCTGGGGCGGCTGGCTCTTGGCTTGGGGGGTTGGCAATACCGTCGGCATTCCTCGCATGGGCTTGCTCGTACTTTGACTTCCTTGCATCGAGGATCCTTGCGTCTGTTGGCCGAATGGTTGGTTCTGCTGTTGTTGTTGTTGTTGCTGGGGTTGACCCTGTTGGAATTGCTGACCCTGGGACCTGAAGCCCTGACCTTGTTGCTGATAACTTTGATCCTGCTGACTTGGTTGCTGCTGCTGGTAAGGCTGATTTTGTTGTTGGCCTTGATAGTCCTGTTGCTGCTGCATGTGCTGGCCAGGACCTTGCATACCTCCTGGCACGTTAGTTCCACCGAGTTGACGGCTCATCCCCCTCCCCTAGAAATGAAAGTCAACCGGCGATTAATGAACTGGCGCATCATCCTGCTATAGCAATTGGTACGGCCGGAATTCTCGGCCCGTCTGCGCTCCGTCCTCGGCCGTATCCCGGCCGTATCCCGGCCGGCCGTAATATCCATTGGATTTCGTTGGCTTGCTCGAGGACTCGGGGTAGGCCTCGAATTCACTTCTAATCGTGGCTCCGCTCCGCTTGGAGCCCTGCCAAATATAATAGCAGCGTGCACGCCGTACTTGTTTCGTACACGCTTCCCCCGGTACACTCTCTCCTCTGTACCGTTGTTAACCAGTGCTCGCTGTCAGTTTCGAGTTTCTCGTGGTAGCGAGGCTAAAAGTTCGCGTGCTCGCTCGCTCCGGCCTGCATCATTTCTATTAGTAGTGGTCAATCGCTATTGCTACGCATTACTCTACCTCATATCGCTTACTTCAACGCTTGTTATGGTGTAATGCCTTCGTTAAAGAATGACGATGGTGCGACCATTAAACCATGAGTGCTCTAGAAATACTCGTGTGTGTGTCTCTCATGTCATGGCGAGCGAATGTCTCTCTATTTACGAGCCCACTAATGCACAATGTGATATTAGTGAATTCGTAGGCGGCCTGTCAGACGTATTTTGCTACATTCTTCCCATCCCCCCGGCTCCTCAAGGCCTGCGTCTGACACAGCATCCCTGAGAGGTGAGTCTGCCTTAATGTCTATCCTGCTACCTGATGTGCCATATATATATATACTCTAGATGATATCAGATGCGATCGATTAGCCGATGACACCGAATGATCTCATATTTCTCCCCCTTGCCCATTGTGATTGTGACTCGTGTCGAAAGAGGAAAGAAAAGAATAACGATGCGTACGAGGGAAGAGTGAGACTGCTCGACAAAAGAATCGAAGAATGAAAGTGATAAAGGGATGACAGATCATCAGAATGCATCTCTATGATACACTATGTCTATGATGTGCATGAGTATGGATGAGCTACTTCTAATGCTAATCTCGGACTACCTAATTCGCTACTGTCTCAGTAAAAGGGGAGCCTACGATCTTACTCGGCAAAATGATAATAGAGGGATTGAAGGGAGCATCGTCGAAGATACTCGTGAGTCAGAGTATCCTGATGTATTCAAGACCTACGCTCGAGTATCGCAGGCGAAACGCCGGCTTCTATAATAAGCTGGATTGAGATGGCCGAGCTCGGAAAGGAGCTCGCTGTGGCTTGCGCAAGTTCTACACAAAAGCGACGCATCTTGAAGCGAGTTTCCTAAGGTACATAGAAGGGATCGTCTGGGGTAAGGACACAAAGCGTTTGCAATTCCATCGCGGTACTAAGATGCCGTAACCCAAATATACACCGGTTTCTTTTCTCGACTTTCAATTCGAGCCTTTGGCTGTGAAAAATCGCGCGAACCGAGCGCACCAATCGCTCGTATATCTTCGATACTCTTGTTATTAGGGTTACAACAAACTGGCGTCAGAACTAATTAGAAAGAAGCAGGGCGAAATTGCATAAGCGGCACAGATGCGGAGTCACGATAATGTGATCTTAGGTCCAGTGCTGGAAAGCGAGAGACTTGACAGTTCAGTAGACTGTGTCGATCGATCAATTCGTGTCAGTGCATGTGTGCCGCGAGACATACCTGAATCAAGGTAAAAAAGGTATCGAGCCAGTATTCCCAATTGTATTACCAACCCTTTCACGAAACCCCGACCTTCAAATCTGAGGAAAAACTTGCTTAGAAACTCCGAAATAATAATAAAGACTGGAATAGTGGCTCGTGTCCTGTAGGGCTGATGCGATGTCAATGGCACCCGCCTAGTTAATTTCTCAAAGATCTCATTGTGAAATGAAATAGAAAAGAAGAAAGCAGTGAGGCATGAGATTTCTGTAGGAACAGAGCGAGTGCCATCGAGAAGCAGTATGAAATTAGCAGAATAATAAGAGAAAGGCTATCGCGGCGGTAAGAGTAAGGCCTGGCAAGAAAAGAGTTGTAAGCACGGCGACAAGCGCGTGAAAAGTCTCTTTCTTTTTTCTTTCTTTCTCGGAAGAGCAGTGGACTCACCTGCTGCTGGTGGTGTGGCGGTACGGGACCTTGCTGATGGGCACCCATGACGGGCCCATGCTGATTGGACGTAGTTACAGTCGTGTAGCTGTGGTGATTCGCTTGTTGGTACGCTAGATGCGGTGGATTGTTTTGTTGATGTTGGAGTTGATGTTGTTGGTTGTTCATTAGTGATGGTTGTTGTTGTTGTTGTAGTTGTCTAGAGTCTAAGTGACAGACAGGGACAGACACAGGCACAATGCAGGCATCTAGCAACAGAGAAGAGAACAGAACCGTGTTGTCATTCATTTGGCGCATTTAGTACTCTTGGGACTTAATCATCGGGAAGCATAAGTATGCCGGGTAATTATTGGACATCATCGTTTCATTAGTCAAAGCCTGTCAAGTTTATCAGTCTAACGTGTGCTCACTCATGGCACTTTCTCTTCTTTTTTAAAAAAAAGAAAGAGATAAAGAGAGAGAAAAACCTCGGCACAGCTTGCGCTTTGTTTCATGGGAAATTTTGATACGTGACTCTGTTCGACGACTGCGATGACTTGTGCATCGAGAAGTCTTTCAAGTTCAGCCATCGAGTTTCGTGGCGGCTTTCAGAATCGCGAGTGCTTCAGATAGGAGATTATAAAGTGGTATTTCGTAAATGGCCAGCATGACAACACGACACGAACGACAATCATGTGACACGACGACCATCGACCAGTTCAGGCACACAGAAACAGATCATGTCGGTATAGAGTATACACGCATAATTATATATCACAGCAAATATGATCGCGTGATATAGTCAATTAACAAACATAGTGTAAAGTATATAGTACGCATGTATAATAGAGAGAGATAGAGACAGAGAAAAAGGACAGGTAGTACGTAGAGAAGTAACACAGCCGGAAAGTGCCCGCAGAGAGAAAAAAATATATAGATATATATATGTATATATATATACTTAATAGAAGACACTGAAAGCAGCTTAGTGTTTTATTGTATATATAAAGAGAGAGATAGATAGAGAGATAGATAGAGAGATAGAGAGACAGAAAGAGATCGGCTTGTGTATGATAATACGTGTTCCTAAAATGTTTGTACAGATCACCTTCGTAAATCGTGTGAGACATTTGATCCAGAATGGTACGAGTGGATCTCGTGCTAATCTAAGAAACGTCAATTTCGAGAACTCCCCATGAAAGTGGCCTGCAAGTCTACGAGAAAGGGTTGCTCTCTAAATCTGGTGGAAGGCCCGCTTTATCGGGGACGCCTCGCACCGAGACACTCGGCGCACATTCGGTTCTGCTCTACATATTTGTACAATCTGGCGTGAAAACTTGTCGACAATTTCATCATACGATCCGAAAAGACATATCTCTCGGCTCGACTCGCATCTATTAACGATTTGCCTGTCGTCTGGCACATTTAGTTTCGTGTCCTGTGTTGCTTGCCGTTTGTATAGTCATCCACACTGACGACGTAGCCCTTCTAGCGAGAAACTTGTCATTTTACGACTTGCTCTAATACGCAATCTCAAAATCATCAGACTCCCACAGTCAGTCAGAGCTAAGGCAGATGCAATTGAATGAGAGAGAGAGAGAGAAAAGAGGCGTGTGAGAGAGATAGATAGAGAAAAACTAGAGCTAAAACGCGTTATTTAGCAGCGCCAGTGTGAATTGGTTTGGACCCCTCGAGCCAGTTCTCTTAACATCTTCGATTCGTGCAACACATTCGGCGGCGCGTCCGGAAGGCATCAGACACGCTCTAATCTTCGGGTGTCGTTTCGAGACGTATACACTTTTCGCTCTCGAGAGAGATCATGATATATATGGATGTATATATATCGCAAGGTTCTTAAGAGAGAGGAAATATACAATATCGGATCGGAAGTAGCCAGGTCGGTGTGCCCGGTATTGTTTGGCTTGAGGAGCAAAGGCTGCCACTAAGTGCGGCATTGCATAAAAAGAAGAAAGAGGTCGAACGGCGAGCGTTCTTTAAAGATTTACCTGCGCCACGTCGAAGGCCAGGTGGCTGGGGTTCCCGGGGCGGGGGTGGTGGCCCTCTGGCACCGGGTCCCTGACTCTGTGCTGGAGCCCTTCGCCCTCTCTGTTGCGGTGGGCCCTGACTCTGATCCGGAGCCTCCGTTAGGAAATTACTTGGAACTAGACCGCGCACATTGTTCACTTCACCTACGTAACATCCATCCGGCCGACATTTGCCGTACACGTAGACCTCGTTCCCTGTTCGGAACGCCAATTCATCTTGCTGAAAATGAAAGTCGACAACGATTATCGGGCGAACTTGCTGTTTCAGCCGCTTCCACTAAATCAGGCCAGCCAAAGTCAGCCGCGCGCGCGTCTCTCTGTGTGTATGTATGTGTGTCTGTGTGTGTGTGTGTGTCTCGTTGCATTTTATCGAGCGACTTTCCCTCGGCCCGCACCGTCAAAAGTCAATACTCTCGTTTACATTTTGAGACGAGCGGTCTGACGATATTGGCCCGTGAACCGAGGGTTCGACAAACATCCTTACCACATTCGAATTGAGAGAGAGCTCGTGGGGATTGTAATCGTAAAGGGCGATCATTTTCTTCGCAGGCATCGAATAGATATCGTCCCATCTGCCTCTCCCGTCAGGGCCAGCTTGATTCGGATCGGTAATCTCTTCGACCATATTATATGGCACGTATCCTTTTCTACCGCGGCACTCGCCCCAGTAGAATCCATCGGAATCTTTCTCGCCGTGTACCTGAGAATCACATTGGTCCATTAGCTAGTTGAATATCGCAAAGGAAGCTTGATGTAATGCTCGACATTCACATTTATGATATCCCTTTCGGAGAATGCTAGCTCTTCGTGGCGACTGTTTGGGTTGGGTGACATGGTGAACGGATCGTAATTAAAGAGTGCGACGAACTGTCGTATCCTCTTGTTGGCCTGCTGGGCACCATCGGGCGAATGCGGAGGACCTCCTTGTGCTTGCATGCTTCGGTCTTCACGGTAAGCGGGCCCCCTGCCCCTGTGGTTCCCTATGTAGAAATGATTGAAATAGAGGAGTAGTGGAATGAGCCAACATTGGTCAGACCGGGCGATCGTCAGGTATTGCGATTACGCATTGACCACGAATATACTCGATTAGATACCGGGTGCGGGTTATTGCGATGAATTATAGTGTCGTTGTGTTTGCGTTTTGCGTCGTGTTAACAATAGAATGAATGATATTTATACCCGTCTGCTCATAATAATGATCTTGAAGCCTAGAACTAGCAGCACTGCTCACTCTATCGGATCTATGGGTGCCAGGGAGAGCTTGGTGACTCATCTGCGTAGCGTAACGATGATGAACGGCGTGATGTTGCGCTGACATTTCTCTACCTCTATGCAGAGTATCATCCTCGTCGTTGTAGTTCGCTGAAACCACCGCCTTCTCGATGTCTGGAATGCCTAAGTAACAGCAGCAACGCGTACATGGTTTCAGACGTCCGTGCAATTTTGCTCTTTAACACACTTTGGTATGGGTCTCGTAATCCGAGGCGTACATTCGTAATCCATCGTGTCTCAAGCTTTGTTCCAAGAGACGAAGGATGCAAGCTTTTCTGATCGACGAGTTCCACGATGAGCTGATTGCCGATGTACGACCCTATCACTTCCACATAACACATAATACGCACGGCCGTTCGTACACGTGCATCTACTCGAGGAGGTATGTGAGAAATACGCATGTGAGGAAAGACGGAGATTGTGAACAAGCAGCCGTGCGCCGACACATAGACACATAGAGAAAGACACATTGATGCGCGTGCAGCCGATTATACATACGTTCGTAGTCAAAGCGTTGAATCGAGACTTATATTGCATGACACGACATATAGCGATTCTTACCCATTTGCGACATGCTCTGCCCAGGGAAGATCTCCTTGTCCGAGAGATTCTCTTCTGTTTCGATGATCACCTGGCCGTGAGCGTCGACCCGCGGTGTACCATGGCGTCGCATGTGCGAGGATACCGGGCCCGAAGGATACCTCTGCATATTAGGATCGTCCTGCTGCCTTGACAATCTCACCACCGATGATTGCTGCTGTTGCTGTTGCACCTGATTTTGCATATGCGGCGATCCATGTTGCAGGTGTGGATTACCACCGCGTAGTATGTTGCAGGGGATCGCGGTCGCACAACTGTCGCCCGACTGACTTTCTCTGCTTTTGGTCCTGACCGTAATATGCTTCGGGTTCAGACCCATCAATTTATGGATATCGACCAGAGCGTGGTCACCGGTTGGACTGTCAACGTCCGTGACCTTCTTCCCATCGGCATACACCGCGTAACCGGTGACGGCCGAACCGTTTAGGGCAACAGGCTGCCAGGTCACTAGCAAAGTGCCGTCCTGCGGTCCAGCCTCCACCTGTCAATGTCCTTGTATGAGAACTCCGAAGAATCGTTACAATTAGAGAATCCAATGGAGACAAAGTATACAAATCTGGCCAATCCGATAAACGGGCTGGGAACTAGGGAGAATCATTCACCTGGATATCGACCGGAGGATCGGGTAGTCCTTTGGGCAACGTCTTGAAGTGAATATGACACGCTAAGTTATTTGCCGCCTGAGTATTTTGGTCCTCGAAATGCGTTGCTCGCAAATTCTTCGCCTTGACTGTAACCCTGTAGATGGTCGACGGTGCTAGGCCAGTAATGGTGTGCCTGTACACTCCAGGCTTGAGAGTTCTCACTTCGACGTTGTTCACGCAAACGACGTGTTGGTGATTGCTGTTACTCGGCAGCCAAGATATGAGAGCACTAGTGGCGGTGACGTTCGAGGCCTTGACAGCCGTCGGCCCCAGGGCTACATCCTTGCCGATGACCATCGTGCAGGCTGCATCGCGGGACGTTCTTCTCGAGTGGGTCACCGAGCGCACACTTATCCTATGTGGCTGCACAGCCAATTAAGTTACCAATCAGCATACCCTCTCTCACTTAACACCTCGTCCACTCTGGGAACGTAGCTTCTTACGTGATAGATACTCGCATGCATACATCGCTGCGGAGCGTTCTACGATACTTATCGCTAATTCGATTAATTGATCAAACTTGTTTACGAACCCTGGTGGAATCAACACCCTCGACTAACGCTCTGGTCCTCTCGGTCGCTTTCACCGTCACCTTCAGCACACCATCCACGTACACGTGATAGGATTCTAGTTGGTGGGTCGTCTCCGGCGGTGTCCACCCAATCAGGACGCTCTTGTTTAGTTGCCGCTCGAGTGTGAGGTGCTGTGGCGCCGGAACTAGGTCCGAAAACAGGTAGACTTCTTCAGGGGAAAAAGACAAGACAAGCCTAGCTGTAGCTAAAAATCGTTGTCTATCTAATTGTTTAAGCCAGCCTAAGGTCATCCAATACTCAACACAGTGCAAGAGTCACTTTACGGCCGTCACACGCTTACTTACTCACGAGACACCGGAGTTACGTATATGTATATGTTTGTACTATGTACTTGATATATATATATCACTAAAAAGTGTGTGCAGCAGCATGCCTCGCGCTATTACCAACAATTTGACAGTATAACTAATATGCGCAATTAGTGTGTGCTGATTCGGTTAGGCTTGAAAGTACTACGGGTGTTGCTTTACTAGCCGTATTTGTATCTATGGTATGGTACGATGAAGAGAGATCGTCACGGCTAACCGAAATGTTGTCGTGTCACGAGTACCCATGGTAGAGAGCCATGTCACTGTGTAACTGTGAAAAATACTCTGCTTAATTAATAGCCAGTGTGGTAATGGGTTTATATTACAGTAAACAGTAATGTTCGTATCATATGTTGTTAATTGTGAATGCGGGCGTCCTTTTGTACCTAAACACACCAAATAGTTAGCAGCATCGAACAAACACCAAACGCCTTCGCTCGAACACAGTGTAAAGTTGTACTCTAACATTTACAATTGTACTTGTTCAACGCAGCAATACAACAATACTCCAAGACTCAACAGCAACGTCTATGTATGCTCTAACACAGAAACTGGAGTGTATGTATACACGGAGCATTGGAACTTGCGAGTACGCGCATACTAATATGCGTAAAGTCGAATGCCATGCTCAACATGGAACGTCTACTAGGAGGAGTTTGAGCTGGTACAAACCTGGCGGCTCTTGTTCATCTTCCTCCGCTATGTTCTCGAGCTCGGCGTAGGCGGAAAGCTCAGCTTGCCGGTTACGGTTGCCCTCCTCGAGTGCTGCTAACTCCAGATCAATGTCCTGCAGGAAACACTGAAAGACAACGTCGATAAATCCGTATGTGTTCCAAAGTACCAATGACAGAAATCATTAACAGGTCCTATCAAGTGTATATTTAAGAGTGTTAAAAATCTGAGTCTCACATTGCTCGCTTGAGGAATAGTCGTCGAGACAGCATCGTCGACGTCTCGTATGCCAAGGACCATCTGGTGAAAATCTAGCAAATCGTTATCGACTAATTTCTGCACGAAATTCGCTGGGACCAAACCCCGCCTGCCATCGAGTGTTTCGGCATCGAGGAAGTCATCTTTGTCAGGTTGCCCCCAAACCAAAAGATACTCGCCGCCTTGAACAGGTAGTTCTCCATCCGTGTTCTCGTTCGGCGAGTGCTGAGAAGGATCGTAGGTGAAGCGAGCCATGTAAACATAACAACTTCCTTTGCCGGGTATGTCGAGCATATCCACTTCACCCTCGGGAACGATATTGTCATTGGTCAGTCGATCCAAGGGGTTGGTTAGTATACTAGTGGGAATCTTTGGCATTTGCCTTGGACCAAGGTAATGGTGACTCGTCGTAGCGGATGCGGTCGGCGAAGTTGCGCGTAAGCTTTGCTGGATCTGCTGTATGATAGCCTGTTGCTGAAGCCGATTGGCCTGCGACTGTGCCGACAGTTGCTGCATAGCTTGGAGCGGATCGCCGATCGCCTGCAGCAACCCTCCCGAACTAGTGCCTGCAAAACAAATTATATAACCAATTAAAATCCTCTTAGTCAATCTCCAACTATTAACTGGCAGTTGGAAAGTCTAATTACCTGTGCTGACGCCCGACATGCCAAAGGCGTTGGTCCCCACAGTGGAATAAGTCGATCCGGTGGTGGCAAAGGTGCTCGAGACGCTCGAAAAGGGAAGAACAGACTGAGGCATACTGGTGAGCGTGCCCAACGTCGAGTGGTAGGAGGAGGTCGAATACGGCGGCAAGGAGGACAGGGTAGTTTGCGGCATGCTCGTTTGCGGAACGGAGAAATTGTGGTGCGACAACTGAGTGCTGAAGCCGCCCGCCCCCGTGCTGTAGGTCGAGCTTGGGAGCGATGTCATCGGCAGACTCGAGTATGTCGTGGCCTGCGTTTCATCAACATGATTAACGATTCCATCAAGCTTGCTGCTATCGGCTAAAGAAGCCGATAAAAGAAGGGTGCTGCTGACACGAGCTACCTGCTGGCTTCCGTTCAATTGATAACTCTGGGCGGTCTGGCTGGGCTGCGTGTAATGAGGTAGCACGCTTTGACTCGACGATGTCAGGTACGTTGTGGAGGTCGGATGCTGCTGCTGCTGCTGCTGTTGCTGTTGCTGTTGTTGCTGCAGCGGCTGCGAATAGGTTTGCGTATGCGGGTAGCTTTCCTGGTACTGATTGCTCGAGTAGTGGGTGTGCGCTTGTTGTTGCTTCTGCTGTGATGGCAGAGTACTTTGAGAGTGAGAACTTTGTAGTTCGCTATGTGTCGGTTGGGTCTGATAGGGTTGCAACTTTTGCTGAAATGCCGGCTGTGATTGGCTGCTAGAGAGTGACGGTGCCGGCGGTATCGGCTCGCTATAATGATAGGGTGGACCATTCGGTGTCAGGGGTGGACAACCGGGCATCATAGGGGTCACTGGCATTGGAGAACCTGCGTACTGTTGTAACAGGGCATTCCTTAGAATCTGCACCGAAATCGACATATTCTTAGTACGTTACTCAAATGTTTTATCATCGATTATACATACATGACCCATCTGGGTAGGCATTCCCAGACTTAGGGCGTGTGGGTGAGGCGGGTGCTGGTGGCCGAGAGTGGGAAGGTTGTCCGAGCTAGATCGGAGGATGCCCTGGGTAGCCGAGGGTTGCTGCGTCGTGATCGCCCGAGCGTGGTCCACTTCGTGTAGCATTCTACCACTGATTCGATGCATCGCAGATAATAAGTCGAGATGATAATAGCCCCAAAATACAGAAGAGAGATAGAGTGATAAGTTAAAAAATCAATAGAGGAGCAGTCATTATAGATACTTACGTGCTGTCCTGTTCTATTTTCGCTATGATTCTGTCGATCTCGGTACCAGCTGGAGGCCAAGTGGTTGGCACGATCGTCGAAGACATGTGACTCATCGGCGCTCTACTCCGTGCCCTTTTTAAACTCGTTAGTTCCAAGGACAGTTCTTCGTGCTTCACCATCTGCAGCTCGGTCTTCTTCTCGAGTTCTCTTATTTTCGATTGCAGCGCCTCCAGCGATTCTGGACCCTGATATCGCCCGGCGATCTTCTCGTGTAACTGATGCTGCGCTTCCGCATGTTGCTTCTCCAACTCTGCCCGGCGGGCTTCCGTTTCTCGCATTTGCTAAGAGTATCAGGATATTCATATATGATAAACGGCAAAACATTTCCCTTCTCCAAAATCAACCGAAGAGCGTGTGCAATGGAAACCAGGCTGAGTTTGCTTTCTCTCGGGCTAATCTTAATAACCCCGGGCAATCTCCAGTGGAAAGTGCGGTGGTCCACGGCAAGAATCATCCATACGATATGAATAATAAAGACACGCCTCGAGGTGAGCAACGGAACTTCCTCCGCGCAATCCCAGCGTTCCCGTAAAAACGCAAGGGCTGAGAGGACGTTAGAAAAATGATCGAAGGTGGAATCTGACCAAATCTACACTCGCGCGATGTGGCAGTCTTTTTAATTAAGCATGACCTTTGAAGGAGCGCTCGAGACGGCGCTTTCTATTGCTAAATAAACTCCTCTCGAGCATTCTTTCGCGCGAGGTCGTTACAGCGGGTCGTTACGGAGAGCGCGTCAGCCTGCAACCCTAGTACGAAGGGCAGCATTGTTTGGGGAGGAAAGAGTCAGTACTTTCGTTGGTGGAACAGCTGAAAATCTACATATTACGTGCTCTCAATTCTTTACGCAATGCCCTTTTTTATAAAAGATTATCAAAATAAAATCTGCAATAATTAGAGGGGAATAAAAGGATGGCGATGATAGGTCAGATGGAAACATACCTCGAGGATGGAGTCGAGAACTGGATCCTGCATCATGGTGGTTTTGGTGGAGGTGGTAATCCCGACAGCAGTTCCGGTACCGTGGAGCTGCGGAGCCTGAGGTGCCGTGGATGCGCCACCTCCAACACCACAGCACTGCAACATCCCTGAAGTCTGAAACCCTCACGCGCCTTTATCACGGCCAGTCCCTATCGATCTACCGTGTATCTAGTAGCTATCTTAATTAATTGGCGGCTTTTGCGGAGCCCGCCAGGCCGCACACGACGATCCCACGATTAGGCGTATTATTCTCGGGGTGCGAAAAGGATCTTTTTTTCATCGTGCGCCCCACGATACCCCAGCCCCGCTCGAGAAGCGACTGAAAAGAGTGGGTTACTCTCGTCGGATTTCTCCCGGTGATAAGGTCAGACACTCTCCGCGCTCGAGCCTCTACGGACCGACTCCTCTTCGTGAATTCTGTTGGCGCGCAACCTGCAATTAGAGCGAAGGGGGGAAAAAAAGAGATTGCGGGAGAGCGAGAGAGAGAGAGACAGAGAGCTTGTGTGCATTTGCCCGCTTAATACCGCTCTTCTCCGGCTCGAGATGCGGTGCGGAGGCGTCTTAGAGGAGAGCCTCGATAGGACCCCGTCGCCGTCCTCTATGACGGATGTATTAGCGCGTCAGGTATTGGCTCCATTTCCCCGAAGACGCGTCGGTCTATATAGAGGGTAGAGCGCGGAAAGCAGGATATATACTCAAGCATTCTTTAAGTAGATCATCCTTGAGGAACATTGCTTTAATGGTCTTGCCATGCGTGCGCTGTGTATGTATGTATGTTGCGTGTCTGTGTGTGAGTGTGTATGCGCGCGTCCGTGCGCTGCTCTGTGCCGATGTGACGAGTAACATATCATGGATGGATTTCAGCTTGCAGTCAGAGAGAGAGGTAAAAAACATACAGAGAGAGAGATAGAAATAGAAAAAGGGGGGGAGTAAGAGAGAGAGAGAGAAAAAAGAGAGTGCTTTAAAGCAGCCAGTGCATTCAAAAGCACGCACAACCCGCCCAGCCCTCCTCATCCGTCGACCAGCAAAAGTCACCGAACGACGGAACTCCCTTTCGAACTGCGAACAACTTCCTCCTTAGACGTGAAATTCAATCGATGGGATTACTGGCAACAGGTTCTTAGAGAAAGTCCGCGCGAAAATACTTACGGGCCTGAAAAGTCGGGATTCCATCCCAATTGGTCGGTGTGCCGCTCGTTTTAAGGGAGACTCTTGCTCTGATGCTTCAGGTATGCTCGTCAATTCCGAGGCATTTCGATCGCTGCCGAAGGGCGAACTACCGATTACGGGATATTTTTATCACGACGGATTATCGATGCGTTGATAATTATACTCGCGTGACGGTCTGTCGCCAGCGCGGTATGATGGTAATATTCATTGAAAGCGAGAAAGATGGGGGAGAGAAAGAGATAGTAGATAGAGAGAGAGAGAAAGAGAGACAGAAAGATAGAGAAAGAGAGAGAGAGACAGGTAGAATCCTCGGACTGTAATTCGGTTGCGATGAAAATTCATGCAACCGAACAGCCCAGTGACCCCTGTCGGGTTATTTCTGGCCGGAATACCGAGAAAGGAAAGAAATCACAGTGGAGCACGCGTATGTAGCATCTAGATTCTAGATTCCAAGGGAGACGCAACGTGTCCAGGAATATCAGCGAAACTATCTTCTCTGTGCAGCCTTCACTCTCCTCTACGACACGATATGTTGCAAGGGTAAAGGGCTAATTTAGTTGCGACTACCAAACATATTCCACTGAAACTAGGGAGCCCGATGCCGCTCGAACGTCGATATATTGATGCCGTCGTGTTATATGCCTTTTTTTCGCCCTGATATATTGATCATGAGACTCCGCCGCCGTCAATTTTCCACGCTGCAACACGCCGCGAATTCCCGTAATCTAATAAGCGCGCGTCTTACATCATTATCTGGAAATACGCCTGGCAGCGGCTTATACTTCAACGACAACATAAATAACTGTCGAACAGGGGGTGGGAAGAATAGGGGGAAATTTTGAGTGGAGTTTGATGCTCGAACAATGCAGAAAACACTGATCAATTACCAATGAATCGTGACAATCTAATCTCATTAAACCTCTGAAGTGCTAATGAGATTTCGACGTGTCGCGACTCCCGATTCTCCCCGTTCTTCCGACACAGCGATAAATTCCTCCGAACTAGAATTCCGATTATCCCCGGGTTACACTCGACAGAGTGCTCCGGATGCACGGATAATTCAACGACACGTAGTCCACGTCCAGAACGGCGGACAATCCACGAGTACAATCAATTCGTTTGACAATCAACGATTGGCTCGCGACCTTTCGATCTTGCGTGTGAAATTCTGCGGCTCTAAGCTCGGCACGGTCTGGCGACAGGCGGTCGTAATCTACTGGAGGACTGAGCCCTTGCCGAAGCGGACCTTCCTTCCCACTTATACATTATCAAACTACGAGGAGGGAAAGCCTCGCGATATCGAATCCCCCCACGAAAATTCCGATTAAGAGCCCTCGGCAAGCGGAGTTTTCATTAGGGAAAATTGCCCGAGACAACTAACTACTCCGGGACAATTCGTGCGTACATTTCTAGGGAAGGATTCTCGCTCGAAAGGGGGGTTGATCGAAGGAAAGCGATAAAACTCGGGGAGGCAGGAGTACGGTCCAAACGGCAGCGGCAGCGGCGGCGGCGGCGGAGGCGGCGGCGGGTGCGAGGGGTGTGGGAGGAGGGGTGTGGGGGCGGTGTGTGGGCGAGCGAGAAAGAAATGGATTTCGGCGCAGAGTGTGATGCCTACTTACCGGATACATCGGTAACGATTCGAGCAACGGCTAGTGAGACTCGTGATGCGTGCTACACAGGGCATGAAGGTAGCCAAGCAGTAGAATGAGTGAGACCAAGGCCAGACAGCAAAAAGCAGGGGTCTGTTCGTGCTAGGGGAATGCGAGCACGGGCCTTTCCTTATGCTCCTCGGGCAAGAGCGAGGGAGCCAGCGGGGATAGAGCCATGAGAGAGAGAGAAAGAGAGAAAGAGATAGAAAAAGAGGGGTTGCGATCGAATAAGAAAGATTCGAAAACGATCAGCGGGCCAGCAGTAGATAGAAAAAAGAGGATGGAAAGTGGGTCGTGAAGAGAGACAGAGAGAGAGAGATTGAGAATGAGTTTCCGTCCGGGGGCACGGGTCGAGTGGCACGGCACTGCTTATTGATCTCACCACCAAAGGTACGGAGTATACATATACACCCGGTGCGCACGGGACACCACTGCACGGCGATACGTAATCCATCCACTGTCACTAAAAACTGCCGATTACCATCACCACGGTGATGTATCAGCGGCGGCACTTTCGGAGGCTCCTCACCGCGATAACAGCCGCCATACTGATAGGAGCCTCGTGCACCTCTGACCCGTGGGATTCCTCTCTCCCTGTCCCGTGGCTGGCTGGCTGGCTGACCACCACCACTCTTCTACCCTCACTGGTATCGCTCGGCGTCGAGCTCTACTACTAGATTGCTGCGAGCTCCGGCGAGCGCCCAGCCGAACTTGATCCGAACCAGCAGGCCGATCCTCCTCAGTCTTCCGAGGCTTCCGTGCGTAATAGAGTCAGGGGGTTCCTTTCGTTGACATTTACGTGACTCCTGGCCACTGCGCTCCTCCTCCTCCTCGCTCGTCGCCGCTCCAGCCCACGTACCACTCGAACCACGTTGTCTGAATACGACGTCCACCCTCTCAGCGAGTAGGTTCTCGCGCCCCTTGGCCCCTTGGCACTCGCACCACCGCTCGATTCCTCTTCCTCATCCACACGCATCCATCCATACACCCATCCACTCTGCTCTTTCCTTCAAGGAGAGAGATTCACTTCTTCGCCTTCTGCCTTTTTTTTATATCTTTTGTACTTCTCGTATATGAGACACTCTTTTCCCGTTGCCCCCAGTCACCCTCAATCTCTCTAGCCTTCTTCGTTCTAGGTTTACTCCTTCGTTGGAGTTGACCGCTGTCTCTCGGAAGCGCGGCTTTCCTCGCACTCCCTCGCTCCTGCCCTCGGCTGCTCTTTCTCCGCAGGCACACCACGGCCACCACGACAGGAGGTAGAGTAGGAAGAAGAAGAAGAAGAAGTACAAGTAGAAGAAGAAGAACAAGAAGAAGAAGATGAAGAAGAAGAAGAAGCGCACGGGGGAGAACGGAAGAATGCGCGAACACCGTTGACACTTACGGTGACCGAGCCGAAGGGATTGTGGCAGGCCAGGGCTGCTGCTGCTGACGAGCGAACTCCACGGGACACGCGAGCTTTTTCACTCGGCTAGCATCCCGTACAACCCCCAAGATCTGCTCGGCCGTGGAAGGCAGGGAGGCAGGCAGGCAAGCAGGCAGGCAGGCAGGGCTGCTGGAAATCGGGGGTGGAGGTGTCCGCTCGTCCCCCGGAGTGGTGGCGAGTGGGGGTCGGCACTGGGTTGGAGGGGGTGCCCGCCACCGGCGAGCTCGAGGGGTGCTCGTCGAGGAAGGAAGAAGGAGCCCGGCGCTCGGAGCGAGAGAGAGAGGAGGTCGTGGCAGCGTAGGAGAAATGCCAGCAGCTAGAGTCGAGGGATGCGCGAGGGCTTGGGGGGTTGTAGGGAGGGCGAGCGGTGGAAAGCGCGCTAGGGGTATCGAATAGAGAAGCGAGCGAGGGGTGAAAGGCTCCCGTCACTCCCAGATATGGGTCACTCGGCGATCGATGCCGATATAGAGCCCCTATATCGTTGGAGACCACCCTCAATCGCTTGCGTCACTTCTCCTCCCGATACTTCGGCTAGCTTCGGCTCCTCCGCTAGGCCGCTCTCGCCCTCGCGCCGCCTACCCTCGCTCTCGCACCAGGCTCTCGCACCCTTCATACCTGCTGTATCGCCACTACTTATGCCAGCTCGACGGCAAGCGGCGCTCCGCAAACATGGCGAAACTGGCTTCCTGGATTCTAGGCCGGCCGATACGCGCCGTCCAACTTTACTCAGACTTAGCCTGCGATGCCACACATCTCGCAGCTACGCGAGGGTGTAGCTTTCATAAAAGACCAATCAATACGCGCGAGGCGAACCTACGATCTTCCTTTCTCTCTTCAACTAACTGCTGCTGCCGTCCGTCCGCCCCCCTCGCACTGGCTCCTTGCACCCTCTTCTTTCAGCACCCCCTTTGCTTTTAACGTCCCTCTCTCTCTCTCTCTGTCTCCTTCCCACCAAGCTCGACTTACCCTCTCCTTCGACTCTTTCTCCTCTCTCTAGCGAGCACCCTACACCCTGCCACGTCCACCCCCGCGACACTCACTCCAGCCCTCCATTCGTTTCGTTTCACTCTCGGACACCTTGTACGTTCGCCCGACTTCGTCTATTTACTCCTCACCCTCGCCAACCCTCCCCGGACCAGCCATTCCTTCCCCGTACTCGAGCATCGCCGTCGCGCGCTCTCTTGCCTTTCATCCGATTCTCTCCGCTCGTGGAAATTAAAGGGCAAAAATGAGAAGGGTGCTAAGTCAGCGGGATCGCCGCCGGAGAGATCCGATTTTAATGCACGAGTACTTCCATCGAGTTTCGGACACTCTCCGCAACCCGGCCGCCCCGTTCATTTTCCTCGAGGGCTGCTACCTCATAGCGTCCCGTTCACTTTAGCTACCCCGGCCGGGACAGCTCTCTGATTCAACGGGACAGCCCTCTCGACAGGGCCGTAAGAAAATCGTTAGGATTGAAATTCTTGTACGATTCTCGATGAAAGAATAGCGCGAACCAGTTGGAAAGCGAGCAGTAATTCGGTGACGCTTTCTGTAATATTGCGCTTTTGATTTTCTCTCTCTCCCACCAGCAGAGAGCGGCGAGGTCCGCCTTGATTCACCCACATTCGTGGGTGAGCGAAGTGGGTCAATGGTAGTGGATCTTCCAGAGCGGCGACCAAAAATAGAATTTATCGCATGTGTGCGAATCTCTCTCTCTGGGTGTTTGTGTGTGTCGGGGAGAATATCTATAGGTGTATATGCGCAATTTCGTTTGAGCGAGAAGTCCCTGAAACGGTGCTTCGGGGGGGTTTTGTAATGCTCGGCTCGGCTCGGCTCGGCAGCTAGAGTGAAAGGCAGTAGGAAGGAATCTCGGGGCGAAATGTTGATACGCTACTGTTGCAAGCGCAGGCGTCCGTGCGATTCAGTGACGTCACCGGTCTAAGGCACGGGGCGTTATACGCTTATCAATGAACGTACGGCGCCTACGGCGGATACCTGTTCTCCACTGGCAAACACCCACCGATCCTCCCGTACCCACGCCACCACCAGCATCTACAACCCATGCATTCTGCCCCCTCATTTGTCTCCCAGTTCTACATGTTCCCGAGCTCTCTGCTCTGGTGCGCTGCCACCACCACCACCACCACCACCACCGCTCCAGCATCCACCACCGCGCCAGCAGCACCGCCACCGGAAATCTGGCGCGTATTGACGCGGCCTTTTACCGGAGACAGCACTCGTCATTACCATCGATTCCCTCCACCCGGCGTACCCTTCCTCTCTCTCTCATTGAGTAATTCGACCTCGCATCGATCCCTTCGCTGCTCCGATTCCACACTGAATCAGACCACCCTCTCCAGATGAATCGGTCCGCCTCTAATTACAGGTGATGGGATCTCGAACGAACCGACTGCTAGACACTTGCTCACTCGAGAAAGGTCACGCCGGAGAACGAATGAGAACTGTCGATGTACTCGGACGATTGATAACTCGGAAGCATCCGAAGAGGAGTACCGGGGGATGCTCCGGCGAGCGCACCCTACTCACCCGTACTTTCCCGCGTACGTGGGCTTCCGTGGGACGTGCCGCTCTTTGGATCCGATGCGCTACGGTAATTGGTAGCAAAGGTCACGCGACTCCCCGATAAAACATGCTCTCCTGTCGATATCGCCCACTGGCCAACTACTAACGACACGGCTACGAGCCTGCATAATTTGAGTGATCGCAGCTTCCCTAACTTCCCCCTCGGCGCTCTAACGACATTTCGAGCAGGCTTTTAACAAGGTATTCAAGGCAGCCTAAGTGAATTTCGGGGCGAGCTCGCTTGCCAAAGAGCAGGGAGTCCGATCGCGCAAATGAGCAGCCGCTCCGCAAATGAAATTATTCTCGCGGCATACTCCACCGACGGAAATTTACCAGGTGAGAACCGAACCGGCGGCCGAACCTCCTCTCTAGCTTTACGATATGTTACGCGTCAATGTTCACTGAGAAACTCCTTCCGCTCGGCCGTTTTCAGCATGTGCTGTACTTTCCCTTCGGCCAATTTTTCGCCGCTCGCACCATTCGCAATTTCCCGATCCCGTGCATTCGAGAACGGCAATTTCTACGTTACGCAAGAGCAGCGCAGAGTGGCTGCATGCGACCAGTTTCTTGCGAGGAAGAAAGAGCCGCTCTTTCCGACCGGCGCCTCTCTCAGAGAAGTTCGACGACGCGCGTTGAATTCCACGCACAGTTCGAACCTGCTAGTTAGCTGGCGAGTACTCGCCAATCGGTGCTGTCACGCTGCCTCGGACATTTCGACATTGGCCGATTTTATGTGATCGATAGTGAAAATTACGCTATTTGCAACAGTGACTGCTTTTAGTTCAATATTGCTTCATAAGGTGACTTTTACAAATTGCATTGGCACTCGATCGCTAACTTATATTCGGTGACTTTCGAACAAATCGTGAATGCGCAAGAATCACTTTTATCAGACATCAATGCATCATCATTCAGAAAGAAGTGAAGGATTTCCATATCGCCAGTTGTGAGCTATAAATTTCATGCCATCGATAAAATATCTTGGATAATAAAACTGACGGAGACAAGAATCGTGCTTTGCAGGTGTTATAACTGGATGAAATAGCTGCATGAAATCTATATCGTCAGTTTAATCCTGCTTGACGTGGGACAGCTAATGGAAGAAGGACTTTTCAGGATGAAGTTCCAATTCACAATGGACGATATGAAAAGGGAGCATCCGGAGCTCACGGATGACTTGCTAGAAAAGTTACGACGCGCCACCGAGGAGCAGAACTTGCCAAAGATACCGGACTTGAAATTGGCGATATTCGCGCATAGCTGTTACTTCGACTTTCAGCTGACGATGCGCTGCATCGGTAATTTCTACGAGCAAAGAACGTCATCCCCAGAATTATTTGGGAATATGGATCCGGACCACGAAACAATGCAGCAGGCATTGGAGACCCTGTACGTTGGTTTCTTTGAGTAACCTTGTTACTTTCGTGTCAGACTAGTCTCAGGCAAACCTTTATACTTTATACTTTCAACGGGTCTTTGTTAAGCAGGGAGAGAAAAAATTCATTAAGTCTTTGACGATGACAGAATGTTTAATCGAACACGAGAGACAATTGCATTGAACGTACAGGAGAACACGTTTGACACGCAATCCCGTACGTAGCTATTGTCAATCAAGGCGTGCTTTCATCTCGTCTCTCGGCAATCGACTTTCACCGGTGTGCTGCATCGGTTCCTCTTTCCATTCCTATAACAGGCATTCGCCTCCCTCTGACGTTCGAGCTTTCTCTGGCTCGATCTATCCAGACATCCAGCTATATCTTCTTCTCCCTCGTCCTCCGCACTTGTTACCCTCGGCCGACCCGGCTCTTCCTTTCGTTGCCGCCGCTGCCGCTGCCGCTGCCTCACCCTCCCCGTGTATCGGGCAATTTGTAAGCCTGCCAATAACACTTCGTAGCTCTAATAGTGTGGCGCTCGATATCTTTATCGTTGCAATTTCCCCAGCGTCCGCTCCTCTGATCCTTCAATGTGAATTTTCATTAATACCACCTGCCCGCCTCCAAAGCAGACCAACTGTTTGCCGAGATTAGTCGAATGCTAACAGAAACTCAAGGTCTCCGTAGACCTTCCGCTTGTGTGCAAACAATTGCCTGACAAAACCATTGAAAACGTGTGCCGCGCCGACTACTTTCTAATCGAGAGGCGCGCAATGAGCGAGGCAAACTCGCGAGCTCTTGGAATTCCTCTTTTAGCGGAGAGCGCCTGTCAAAGGATAAAGGGGGTTTGATCGGGCCGGACGTAGAGAAGTTAATTGACCGGAGAAACCTTGCAGATGCTTCGCCAGCCTGCCAGTGACAACCCCGGAAGGGTACAGAATCATTCTCCATCGGCTGGAAGACACGCGCCCGGAGAGCTACATTATGGACGATGCCATAAAGATGCTCATTATGACGACGGAGATTGACCTCTACGCCGAAGGCTGTAAACCGGGCACCCTTTTGTTGTTCGATGCCAGAGGAGTGCGGCTTGCACATTTAATGAGAATATCGCTGAGTAGCGTTCGGAAATTGCTCGAGTACGTCCAGGATGCGATGCCAATACGGCTGAAAGGCATTTACGTTTTAAACGGAGTCTGGTTTATGAGCAAAATCCTGGCGATAGTCAGACCTTTCCTCAGAAAAGAAGTTTACGACTTGGTAAATTGGCTTAAGCTTCAATTATGTGAATATTTAATCGTGAGAATTTTCAACACGAATCGTTTCCTTTTTTTATTATTGTTATTAATACGGCTGGCGAACAATACTTCAAATCTTCCTAAATGCTCCACTTTGCATAATGTTACTGACAGTTCTATGCAAATGAACGAGGAAAATTGGGTCGCGCACATTATAGCGTATCGCTTTGTTAATTCGTTTCAGATCCGCATTTACACGGGTGACGTGAGCCAAGTGTATCCGGTGATACCACAGAAATGCCTGCCGAAAGACTACGGCGGTGAATTATCGAGTATTTATGATCTACGAGGTGGCTTGTTTTTCTCATTAATATTTCCACTGACCCCAGTTTCCTTATTTCGTACAATAGCGCGCTTAAGGACATATTCACTTGCAGGTGAACATCGGGAAAAGTTGCACAAGTGGAGGAACAACTTCTTGGAAGAAGAGTCCTTATATAATACTAGTTTCACTAAACATAATATCTTGAGTGACAATGAAAAAGAAAAAAGGGAAGTAACGAGGTGTGAATCAATCGAGCATTCGAACAAATCAAAAGGAGACACTAACGACATTAATATAAAAAGTTGATGTTACATTTAATTGCTATTGGTATTCAGGGGTGTAGTTTTCATATTTTGAATAATAAATCGGGATGACAAAGAAAAATATTTGCGCTTTATATTCCATTGTTTTAAGTAAGGTATTAAGGTGATAGTGTGTAATCTAGAATCCGATAAGTTCGAAGGACGATTGACTGTCATGCTTCATCCGCATCATGAAATAGAAAAGTGGGACATCTGGTATCAAATTAGTTTGCATTGTTTTATGTCATTAAATATACAAGACGTATGGTGATTTTGAATAGAACGATACTCTACGGTGGCGAAGAGCAGATAGGTATAGGAGCTATAGGAGGATTGGACTTGCGCGTTATGCGCTAAGAGGAGTACCGTGCGTCCCGAGCAGCGTGGCTGGTTCTGATTCGAGGACGAGTTAGCGCCGCGTAAGTAGTCGTCGGCACCAGGAAGTTTTCTGCTAGAACGCCAGGTTAGTTGCGAGTGCCTAACAACGTTGGCTGGGTCCGACGCGCGACGTCCCTTTCCACTTGCGACCACGCATGATTGGTAGGCATCGCTTGGCAACGTGGAGCTCCCATCCAAATTGTTACTGAATGATACGTGCTGGCTACTCCCAACACTTGCCAATTCGACTGTTATTACTTGACAATTTTAGGTAGAGGAGCACTACCCTTCGGGGTCACTAGGAGCACTCGTCTAATCTGTGATAACATGTTCTCGCTGCTGATAGTGCTTTTCCTCGTTGCCGGCATCGCTGCCACAGACGACTGTAAGGGTTGCGTCTCCTTGGACTCGTATTCCTTTGATAAGGTATACCTCAAACTTTGCCCCATTAATCTTTCGCGCTAGCAATCATTATTTTTGCATGTAAGAAATTAGTGAAACATAAAGCTCCCTCGTTGGACTCGTCCGGGCACTGTTAATGGATTTGCAGTATTAAATAGTTTTTTATTCGAATGATTGGGGAAAAAATTGTTTTCCGTGGAACATGATATCGTTAAAATGTAAATGTGATATTAACGTGAAAAAAGTAGATGTGAAATTACAAAGCTATATACTACCAAATGAGATTTGCAGAGTTAATAGCAGTTCGTATCGCAGCTCTAATAACGTTGCGGACGGCCTCCTATCATGAAAGTAGATGGAATCGATTCGCGAATATAGCGATCACACGAGATTGCCTGGAAATTATTTAGCAAATCGATTTCCCACAGCAGCGTAACACAATCATATTACAGCGATTGCTGTACCCTGCTTTTCCTGCGTACAGGTAATTCCAAAATTTAAAGCTGCGGTTGTTAAATTTGACGTGGCATTCCCGTACGGAGAAAAGCACGAGGAATATGCAAAAGTAGCAGCCGCCACAAAAGATGCCCACGATGTATTAGTGGGCGAAGTTAGAGTCAAGGACTATGGCAACAAGGACAACTCTGATCTGGCTAGCCGATACAACATCAAGAACGAGGCATTCCCCAAGGTCCTGCTGTTCTTGCAAGGAAAAACGGAGCCTATCCCTTTCGTCGCCGCTAAACCCGCCGATTTTACAGCAGACAATATAAAGCGCTTCGTCAAATCAAAATCAGGAGTGTATCTTGGCCTACCTGGATGCGTAGAACAACTCGACAGACTAGCGGAAGAATTTAAATCCGCCGGTGGCAAGGAGAGACAGGTAATTATATTTCTCGTCTAACACTATTGTATTACTGATAATAATCAGCGTAGCAAACTTCTTCGATGTCGTATTTTATGTTCTACAGGAGATCTTAAACAAAGCGAGAGTGTTCGAAGAAACACTATCAGAGGGGCAACGTGCGGCTGCCAAAGTCTATGTTAAAACAATGGAGAGGATACTGGATCGTGGCGACGTTTTCGTTCAAACGGAGCAGGCCAGAGTAGAAGGGTTGTTAAAGGGGAAATTGTCGAACGGGAAGAAACGCACAATGGAAGAAAGGCGTAATATTTTACACTCATTCACGTATAGGGATGAGCTGTAATGTTGATGTCACTGTTTCTGTCTTCAATCAAAGCTGTCTTGTACAGCATCTCCACTGTCGCGGTAAACTCAAGCCGCCGTTGTCGAGAAATTGGTAGTATTATTTTTACATTTAAATCCGATTTCGATTACTGCGATAATACGATGCATCAAATGATCGTATTCGTCGGTCCGGTATTTATCAAATATTAACAATTAATGTGTATCAACAACTTTCGTGTATTAACAATTAATACACTACGTTTTATATACTGAAAGAAGTCTGACGCCCGTTTTATAGCTTTAGTCTTGGTACCGAACATTCCACTGCTTTTGACGCTACCGAACTGTATATGTGATATATTTATTACTTTTGCAACAGTGAATGCATTTATGGGCTCCTAACGGTATTAGGTTAATATTTAAAATAAACATTAATCCGTACGATGCTGCGCAATCGAGTTCCAATTTATTTTTTACTACGCCAGTGTGGCGGTCCGTATTTTCCGATACATTTTCTTCGTAAAAATGGTATGTTGCCTTGATTTGTATTCAGTGAAAAAATCACAGATAACATATAACATTCATATAAATATTGTCTTATTAATAAATTGGAAATTTATTTATCTCGTCTATAACGTTATCACTAAAAATTTTGCCTACACATAATGATCCAGTAATCACTGCGGTAGTAGTAAATCCAGTAGTACATTGGAATGTGGCATAGTTCATCAATGCCGCCTGATATATATACGGCGAATTGGTCGTGTTACTTTTTCTCTTCTTTATCTTTGACATCCAACTTCTCAAGTTCTTTAGACACTTCGTCAGTGGCTTTTTTGTCATCATCTGTCTGTTTCTGTGAAATATTGTTAGTCTTTTCACCCTCCTCACTTTCAGTAGGGGAAGTCTCCCCATCCTCTTTCTTCTTCGGTTGATCCTCATTGTCAGAACTCTCACTATAACTTACTTCACTAGACTCACTATCACTGTCTCCTTGGTTCTCCCGAGCATTATTTTTGCCAGCATAGATTTCACATTCTGAGCCAACTATTTTTTTAGCTTTCTCAAAAGCATCTTTCCATGCAGTTGCATCTGCAAGAAAATAGAGAATGAAATGATAAAAGTGAAATATTTGCAATTCCTATTGGGAAGCTATGCATTAGCTGATACTAACTTTCAGCAGTGGCAAAGCGTATTGCAAGCAATTCAGGCTTAAGCTGTTCATCCGCATAATCTGCCAGAACACTCCAGACCCATGCTTTGTCACTACCACGATTTGGCTTTAGCTCCATCCAAGGTGTAACAAAATGATTAGCACAAATTTTAAGTGTCTTATCCCGACGCATTACAACTCGAACTGTATTTTTTGTTTTATGTCTAAGTAACTTTACTTCTCCTGTTCCACGTTCCTTCCATTCGGCAGGGTCGCTATTTGAGTCATATCTATATAGTTTTGCCCTCCTGTAAATTAAATAAGCAAGCATTGCTGATGAGATGCTAAACATAAGTGAAAAAAAAAATATGCAACAAAGGTGTAATAATTGAAATTTACATTTTTATCATCTCAACTTCATCTTCTTCATTGCTTGATACCTCCACTAACGGCAATGAAATAAGTGGTTCAAAGTGAACATCCACTGTTTCCTCCTCAGTCTCTGCACCATCGCACTTTGCGATTTTCACCTCAGCATGATCACCGTTTAGCTGCAATCATAAAAATTACAATGGATCTCTATAGATTATTTCACCAGACAGTTAATGTAGCGGCATTATGGAAATTACGTAACAAGAATATATTTAATTAAGAGAAATTTTAATGTGCGTTTCGTTGGGCTTTGTTTCGAAAAGGGGGCTGTAGCATAACCTGGAGAATTACGTTACAATTCGCAGTGCAGATTTGTTTGATTTTACAATATCATCCACTCAAACCTTAATATCATAAACGAATTAATAATAATATAATTCTTACCACGCTTTCCGGCATTTTTCTGCGCGTTGTGAAATATATAGCCTGATAACTTATTGCAACTACCGCCAACAATTCTGATCTGTTTGATAAACAGCTTTAAACGCGTCCGCAATAAACCGACGAATGACAGAAGCCACGCCACAATTTCGTACTTGTTTCTTTCGCAAAAAGAACAGACTTGCCGAGCCCACCAACCAGAGAAAAGCACACTAACGAACAGTCGCTGGTCGTTATAATTGAGAACAGACCAAATCATGAGTCATCGCTTGGCATCCCTGAACAAAAGCTCAAAGAAATTCGGACCCTTCTCCGTTTCGGAGACCACCCAAGATGCAATTTACTTAAAGCATTTAAGCTACAGCAGTAATAAGGAAAGAAGATGTATTTAAATTATTAATACTATGGCAAATAAGAATAAGTTTCAAATAAGCAGGAGGATTGATCTAGGGAATTTGATGATTACATAACGGCATTAATGGCGGCATTTCCGTCGACGACATGCGAACCGGCACTGCTCGAAGCCGCATGCCCCATAAATCGAGAGGTTGCTTGGTCTGGCGGCGCTATCGAGCAGGAAAACGGTTCGGGTTCGGGGGAGGGGACAAAAGGGAGTGGAGTGCGCGGTTGTCCGGGCGGCCATTGCGGGTACATTGTCCGAAACCGCGAATGCAATTGAGTGCCGTGTGCCACGCAAGTGAAATCCAGGAAAATCGACGGTCATCCCCAGAAGAAGGTGCTCCGTGTGAAGCCCGGGACGCGCACAAAACCCCGGCCCGATGACTGAACTCGACAAAGTGAACATTGACAACATCATAGCTCGGCTCTTGGAAGGTAAAGCTGGTCGATCACCGTCCTCCGAGGGGGGGTACGATGCGACGAAACTGTCGCCCGCGTCACCCTTCGTTCCACCTTGCTTCATGGCCGTCTTCTTCCACAGCACTGTCCCATCCTCTTCAAGGATACCGATTGCTTTCGTCGCATCTTTGATTGCCGTTACGCAACTCCCTTCAAATATGACCGATCCAGATCGAGTCATCGATCCGACCATAGCTTGTTTACAAGAAACGAGGTTGACAACCGTAGAGAAATCGCTCCTTTTGGGCGAGGTTCGCAGCCTCGCTCGATAATCACCCATCACTCGTGACTTCGTGCTCCTATCGATACCAGCATTGTTTATTGCCTCGAGAACTTTTTATTGTATTAATAGACGAAGCTGATTCATTCGACAGTATGACCTGGAACGCGCACGCCTGTATCTTCGCTCTAGCCAAACGCGTCCTTCCCACGATCTCATTTGAATAGATTTGAATTTTTTTCCCGATGCTTGCTACTGGCGTTGCCTACTTGCTGCGAATCAGTTGTTTCGCGAGGAAATGGATCCCGGGAATGCCGACTTTATGGATTTTTTTTTCTTACATAGACAATTATCAATGTTTCAGTACGGGGAGCCAGACCTGGAAAAAATGTACAGTTGACAGAGGGAGAGATCAGAGCACTATGCCTGAAATCACGTGAAATTTTTTTATCACAACCTATACTGTTAGAGCTTGAGGCACCACTAAAAATATGTGGTATGTGAAAGGTTTTAGAGTCTCAATTGGTTGAGATTGAAAAGATTGTATTCAACATGGTAGCTCTGTTTCATTTAAGGTGATATCCACGGGCAGTATTATGATCTACTCCGGCTATTCGAATATGGTGGTTTTCCACCAGAGAGTAATTATCTCTTCTTAGGAGATTATGTTGATAGAGGAAAGCAATCCTTGGAGACCATCTGTCTCCTTCTTGCCTACAAGATCAAGTATCCTGAGAACTTTTTTTTACTCAGAGGAAATCATGAATGTGCATCTATAAACAGGATATACGGCTTCTATGATGAGTGTAAGTTGTGCAATAACAAGGAGTTGTATTTAAACTAAGTAGACTGATTTGTTGAACTTGGTGTAAATACATGTGACTCAGGAAACGGAGTATGGGTAATGATTACCATCAGTAACTTTTATCTCAAACTATATCTTATCATACAGGTAAACGTCGCTATAACATCAAGCTATGGAAGACATTCACTGATTGTTTCAACTGTTTACCCGTTGCCGCTATTGTTGATGAGAAAATATTCTGTTGTCACGGAGGTCTGAGCCCAGATCTCCAGAATATGGAGCAGATCAGACGTATTATGCGACCAACAGATGTACCTGATCAAGGACTATTATGCGACTTGCTCTGGTCCGATCCAGACAAAGACACATTGGGATGGGGTGAAAATGACCGCGGCGTATCGTTCACGTTTGGACCCGAAATCGTTGCCAAATTTTTACATAAGCATGATTACGACCTCATATGCCGTGCTCATCAGGTGGGTGTACTGCCAATGTTTAATTATAACAGCGGTGGCACGCAACTAATAAAACGCGCCGTACATCGCTATCGATTACGCAGCAATCCAAACGCATGTGTGATTTGTGTCAACAGGTGGTAGAAGACGGCTATGAATTCTTTGCTAAGAGGCAATTAGTTACACTTTTCTCGGCACCAAACTACTGTGGCGAGTTCGACAACGCTGGCGCCATGATGTCAGTTGATGAAACACTGATGTGCAGTTTCCAAATTCTGAAACCGGCTGATAAGAAGAAGCTAACATACGGTGGCCTGAACACTGGCAGGCCCGTGACGCCACCCAGAGGTGGAAACAACAAGAACAAGAAGAAGTGAAATCCTTAGATTTGTTCCCTTTCTTTTTTTTCGATCGCAACGCTTAGGATCTTAAGACAGCTCCCCGAACCCACCACCTTTTAAGATGTTAAGTTCTTGTAAGAGAAAAGGTTATTATTATTGCTATGCCTATTATCGCTACTATTACTACCAACATTATTATTATTGTTTCGAATTTACCGTGAAGCCGTTTACAATGACAGTTTAAGCACAAGAGAAATCCGGAGGGGCATTGCTCGTTGAAAGAAAAATATAACAAACATAAAACAGTTTCTCAAACGGTAGAACTTGTTCAAGGTAATAAAAGTGTTTGTAACTAAATGTGTGTCTATAAGACGATAACAGCTAAGTTCGATTAAGTGAAATTATTAGACTAGTGACCAAAGGCTTATACCAGACAACTTGATCATAAATAACGAAAACAGTCGATAGGTATATCATTTGTCACATTTACCTGGATAATCATTTCGCCATCATTGACACGAGAAACAGTCATTCATATCGTTACAAATCATTACACTTTGGCATGATGTCATTGGCATAATGCCGCGGTCGATTTATTGCACTACTCTTCCTTTAATCGGCATGACCACCGCGCATCATCGAAATCATTAATCTACGCATGTGTAATTGTATATGTAGTATTTTCAAGCAATAATGCTTTCAGATGTGATATATAGTCTTGGTTTCACACTTACGTAAATTGCACAAACTCGAGGGTGACATACAAATACAATTTTGGACATACAAATACAGACAAGAATCGTTTTGTAGATCGTGCTTTTTATAATTAAATCTTTGTAAATTACAAAAAACAAGGATTTGATTATCGACAAGTATCCTAATGAATGATATTTATAAGAAAATCAAAAAAAGGACAATTTATACAACTTTGTTATCTCTACGTGTATCGAGGGTGATCAGTGGTTGTCGGTTATCTACACGAAGATCGGCGAAGCTTCTCTGGATTTTGCTCGACGTCATTGTAGTCATCAGTTGAGGAAGGGATTTTTATGAGTTCTGTCGACATTACACACGCGTAAAGCGCAAATAACGGTCATGAAAGCAACTAAAATACGAGAAGCTGAATCGAAGTCTCAATTCCAAGGATTTCATTATGTGATGTACCAAATTGTCCAGATGATCTGGGCATGATCCATTACATTTACCGGCATGCACAGAATACACACTGTTATTTTCCCTCATTCATCCTCCGTCACTTTCCTATTACCTAATCGCACCAAATAGAATATAGATTCACCTTCAACGACATCACTGTAAATCACGTGCAAGCAAGAAATGCGACACGAGAAAATGGAAAGAACAAGATGCAAAGAAACACTTCCGCCGTAAACCCATCATGTTCGCCTCCCCTGTACTTGTATATTAATTTCTATTTTATAAATAAAATTCAACTGAAACCAGGTATCGACTTTTTTCGTTTCAAGAGGCAGTTACGGCAGTTCGCGCAGTCTTGTATACCTTCGCTGGTCTAATCTTGCATTCTTCGAGGGTTCATTTCATCATTGACGTCTTGTATGTACATATGTACATATAAGCTATACCACTGGTACTATTACGACTAATAAACTACTACTTCTACTGCGATATGGAAAACAAAATAAATTCATAAAAGTTCATTGTAAAAATTTGTTATTTATTCATGTAACATTTCTCGAGAGAGTAGGATACTTTAACGGATACTTCATATATTAGAACAATGCAGTAGGTATACTCTCATTCATTCGGAGACAACAAAACCACATACGATGTGTCTTAGACGTTATCAAATATATATGGTTGTTAGCGCAACAATCTCTGAATAGACATTTATATTTGTATAATACTCAGGAAGAGAAATGTCAAACGTACTAAAGAAGCGGAGAACTTTTTTATTCAAGGTTGCGATTATCCGTGTATACAGTGGCAAGTTCCACCCGCCTTTTAAACCGACTCCGTGTAAGACTAGGGCAGTGTAATGTCGATGCGGGTGAATTAGCGAGAGAGAAGCCAGGAGGAAGGATTGCAGAGAGAAGAAGCGCCATAGCGGAATCGGCCTACGAACGTTGTCAGCTCGTCCACGAATTTATAGAAATATTGCGAACTACTCGAACACGAAATCATAATTCGGAACTAAGATCTTCACCAAGCGTCGTTAACTTAGTGCTGTGTGTATTAAAAGATTTTGCAGAACCCAACCAACCGTCTATTTCATTCGCTTTGAAGCGATTAACCGGAGTTACCCTCCACAACTCCATTCAAATAAACACCAACGTAAATACATATGTACAGTAAAGGAAAGGGTTGCACGGCCGCTAATACTTAGGAACTCGGGAGACAGGGTTCGTCCCTGAGTGGAGAACGCTACCCCTAAAATCTCCGGCGGCGCGCGGTCAGACTCCGCCTTCTCGCGCAAGCTGACCGCACAAGCTTTCGAGCGAAGGCGCGACGAGAAGAGAAGCGAAGCAGAGAGGATGCCGGCAGCTTCAAACGTAGAGCCCGGCGTGGGTGCCCGCGTAGGAGGATCCTCGAGAAACCCCTCCTTTCTCGTGGAGGCTTTCCCTACCCCTCTGGCCATTTCACGCTCTTCCCCGTGCCCGCTTTCTCTTCGGACGAATCTCTGGTGGAGAGGCCGAGGAAACCAACGGAGGAGGAGGCCTCCAAAACCAAAGAGAACGCATTCAGAAATCGAGGGAGAGGGAGAGAGACAGAGAGCCCCGGGAGAGAATGATGTCTCGATGATAAGGCACGAGGTAGTAGTCGGCTCGGGGGAGTTCTTTCTGATTCATCCGATCTCGTGTTCCGCTCTCGGTGACCGGCGCGAGTTTTAAGCCCTTGTCAGCATTCGCGGCTCGAGGTGAGGACAAGTCCTGTTGACGAGAGGTGTGAGTGCCCGTCGACGATGTCGAGCATCGTCTGATATTCGTCCGTGATCCCGACCCTCGCCGATTACTCCCGCGGTTCGCTTAATGAGCGGCTGCGAAAGATAACCGACCAGCTTGCCAAACGCTTCCTTCCGTCGCCGAACTTCACCCTTTTTTCCTTTCCTGCCTAACACCACTCTCTCTCTCTCTCTCTCTCGTTCGCTCGCGACTTACCCTTTCTCCTTCGTGCCACTTGGAATCTGCTAAGTGCCGCATCCCGCATACCTTATCCGTGTCTGTGCCACTGACACCAGCCACGCTAACGTTCACAGTTGCATCCCGTGGAAATTAAAAGTGGAGTTCACGTGTGAGTGTGTGATGGGAGTGAAGACTGTGATTAACGGGAATGCCGCGGCTGCTTTCCTTCTGAGCGAAGGGCAAGCCTGACAAAAGTATCGGGGTGGAGATCGAAAAATCGGTGTGACGCCTTGACGATTGTAGTGCTGATCGAGGCAGGCAAAATAGTTGGTGGTATCCAGTTGGATTGGGAATTATTAATCTTGTCGATGCATTTGGGCTAACATCGAAGATGCAACAGCAACATGAGCAGCGTCATGATCTCGCCGCGGATTGCTGCTATCAGCAGTGGTCCACGCATCATCAGAGTCATCAGACACAGCAATTGACGAGCGTGCCCTCGCCGATGCAACAGATGGAAGGTGAGAAATAAGTTTCATTCTATCAAAAATCACAGCATTTTCTCGATTGTACTTCAAACTAATTCTTCATAGTTGCAACTATGTAACAAATCATGAAATTCAAATGACAATCTGCGATTATACTTTAAAGTTTCGCTTCTTTTGAACCCGTGTTCCACTGCACTCGACGAAACTTTCGGGTGTTTCATTGCATTCTGGCCTACATGCTTTCCGATTGCATGGTAGTTTGAGACAACGATCTCGATTAAACACTTTTCCTTTGGTTTTTCGAGCAGCCGTGTTTTAAAGTCATTCAGCTTACTCATAGCATTAAAATGTAGCATATAAAGAAAGAACTTAAAAGGAGAAATTGATTACGAATGTACAGCATGCCTCCAAACAGCTGGAAGAGCGAAGAGATCCCGAAGTCCCAATCTACCAAAGACTGCAATCTCGCCGCACATAGGGAGTTCCACCATTTCGCCTTCCTCCTCGATGGATTCAAGGAACGACAACAATAACAACAATCATCATCACGGCGATCATCATCCGAGCGAAGACAGTGGGAGTGCGGGGGAGGAAATCAGTGGAAAAAGACCACTGCATCCAGCCTTGGTTGGTGCGGGCGTCGCATTGGAGGCAAAACCACTTTGGGAGGAGTTCCATCAATTGGGAACCGAAATGATCGTCACCAAAGCCGGAAGAAGAATGTTCCCGACCTTTCAGGTAATTCACATTTACGAATCTTCAATTTAATCTACGAAATTCGCTATTTATATTATCCAAGTTTAATAAAATAAATTCTACTTCGACGCTTCATTATTCGCACGAAGCTGTTTGTGTATCCATGCTCTGCTTTGGGAGCTTTATTGTAAGAGTGGCTTAATTATTTGACAGTGTCGGTTCTTCGGCTTGGACCCCAACACGGACTACCTCCTGGTGATGGACTTCGTGCCCTGCGACGATAAGAGGTACAGATACGCCTTTCACAGTAGTGCCTGGGTAGTTGCCGGTCGTGCCGATCCAGTTTCACCCCCTCGAATTCACGTGCACCCTGACAGTCCAGCGAACGGTGCACATTGGATGAAGCAGCCAGTTTCATTCGATAAATTGAAACTGACAAATAATCAACTGGATGATAACGGACATGTGAGTAGCGTTTCTCGTAAATTGACTAACAATAAATAGTAAAGATAGGAATGGGGTGGTTTCTGAACTGAGAGACTTCAAGCCCGTAAAGTACGCGGAGCAGTGAAGGAAACCAAAGGGGTGGCATCGCGTCCTCCACGTGTTTGTCGTTTCCGGACGACTTCGCCTTAATTGATCTGAGATACGAGCTTGTCCTCCACGGGAAATTATAAGCCTGTAAGAGTCGGCGGTGTCGTATATATTTTTACGGGAGGAACTCTACTTTGGAATCATGCGGTTGCTCTTACGACTATGTTACCTTACTTCATTGCGGCTCCCTCGGTCCTCGACGGCCTCATCAGCCCTGACTTTTACGACTCGTATAAAGAATTGTCCCGGACCTTCTTAAAAGGTCGCAGTGTGCATAATAATATTATCCTATCGCATGAATGGTAGAGAAGATTGGTGGTCCACTGTGGTACATTCAGTAAAATCGTTAAGGGGACTGAATCGGTGGAGACGACACACCCAAGTTTAACGAGGTACGACAATGAAGCATGGTTCCATTAGAAGCTATTATCGTGCTACGAGTAATTAGTAGCAATAATTATTTTAGCGCTTTCCAAGCAGATTTACGCGGCGCTCCTAACGGAAGGTTTAGCCAAGAACATAGCACGAGTTTACTCGCCGATAGTTTCTCACGATTTTTCAAGACTTTTTATGATTTCCGTGGAAATCGAAGCACATGGCTCGCATCCTCGATCAAAGTTTATTATTTCGATTCTCCAATCACAGGAGCCTTTGAACGATGGTCAAAGGTTTCGACTAGGGAGAAACGACGGATCGGAAAGATCGAATCCGAGGATTCTTCCGGGCGAAATAAACGCTCTGGCGTATATCGCCGCTAACTTACAATCACTTCTGATTATTTCCCGGCTTCCTTAAGGTCGTCGACGCCTTCGGGAAATTATGAGACTCATATAGAAGCGTCCATAAAGTGGCGGGCAATGGAGTTATTCGGCAGGGAGAAACGCGTCGTCTTCCCGAACGGTACCACGCCGCTTGTATACTCTTGTTGTATACCCGTGGATCTTCTCCTGTCGGCGCCTTATTAATTTTATTCTCTTGTCGCCGCGCGACTCGCCGCAATAGAGACGATACGGCGCGTAAAGTAACGTAAACATATGTAGCATAAACGAAAGCTGGGAAGCCTGGGAAGGAGAGTGTTCTCCTGAGATCTTCATGAAAGAATTACAGGCATGAGACACTCTGAAAAGACGCCCTTACTATCGTCGTCCTCGAAATTATAAACTACATCCAAAAATCTCATACACTGTTATACTAGCAGTCTATTTCGTAGTATTTCGGATGTGAGAATTTCAAGCGGAAGGTGCCAGCTCATCATTTAAACACTCGACTCGATCAGACAATGTTCCCATTTGCAGTTGGGTACTCGAGAAACCGTCGCACTGTTGCGCCCGCAACCCTCGTTCCTCTCGATTGCATCCTAATGCACCTGCACTCGGGCCGAAAATAATCGGCCCTGTATATCCGTGCCAAATTCATCGAGGCGCTCCGGGATTGCTAAAGAAACGAGAGTGTGTCTCTGCGCTCAACAATGGATCGCCACACTGATCGATCGTTCCTTGAATCGTCGATATCGGCAGTAGTCTTCTCGAAGAGGAACGCTGCAGGCGAACATCCTCTCGCGGAGATGACTCGTATAATTTTCGCTGAATTAATTTTTATTTGGCTTATACTTATTCTGATCCACCTGCTTCTCGAGTCCGATCGAGATTTACTGCGACAGCTCCTCAGAACCCGCTCTCATCCTTTTCGCAGTACTTTAACGTACAAAGTCATTGTCTTCGGGGACAAGCCTTGATTTCTCGGCGGTCTTATTGTCGCATTTTTTGACAGGCCGCAAAAATAGTAGAATCGTCTGGTTGAAGCAGAGGAGTGTTCTCGGTTCACGCTCCTTTCAAGGATTTATCGCTGCACGCGCATCAAGCGAGAGAGAAAGAGAGGGAACTCTGACCCGTGGCGAGCGACCCTTCTGCCGAGAGGAGCGTAAAGCAGTTTGTTCCTTCTAATTGCTCTCGGAGAAACATGCCATCGGGCTCGGTAAAAAAAAAATCGGTGTACCCGCGTGCGGAATGTCTGATGGTGCGAGTCTCTCTTAATTGATACTTCGTATCCACCCGCGCCGCTGAGTTTGCAATCGTCTGGAACGAGAGGGCCGCACTTTTTCCAAAGGGAGGATTTATGGCGGCTAGATACGCGCGACGAATCGCCACTCCAAATAGCGAGAACTTGAGAAGATATTGTTGGAGGATATCGGATAGGGTGTTGAACTGGGAGAGTCAAGTTCTGCAATGTTAGTAACGCTGTAGGCTTTCGAGGAAAATCGCATTTCCCGTGGAGGTTGTATTCTTGCGGTCTCTCGAGAGGCCACACACATACACACTTCTCACAATCGAGAGGCCGAAGTATCATCTTGGTCGGTGTCTCTCGATCCCTCTGCGACTCGCACGCCCGCCGCGCTGCGCCGCGCCGGGACACATGCCCTACGAGCATATGTGCATAAGTGTGTGCGAGGAAGGACGAGGGTGTCGGATTGCCGATGTGGGTCGGGGGTTAGTTTTTACACTAATTAGTCACCGAGTCTCCTCTAGCTGTCAAACATTGTGACCGCCCCCCTGTGGTGCCTCTTCCTTCTCTTCTCCCGGAGAAACCCTCCTCTCTTCCCCCCCTTTCCACTCCGCTTCCTTCGTCCTCGAGCTCTTATACGCGCCGCCTTCCATACACCACCGACGATCGTCCCCGGTGGTTCCTCTCCTAAAATCTATGTTTACAACGCCCAATGGATACAGACTTTTTACCAATCGTTCATTGCGACCTCATTGTTTAGTAATCACTGCCATTCCAACAGCACATTTACGTTCTTTTATGGAACCACACGTGCAATTCCTGGTAGAGATTTTGTGATTTTTATGTAAGAAGGATTGTATTTTATTTAATACGTTGATATTGTTTTGCAGATCATCCTCAATTCTATGCATCGGTATCAACCCCGATGTCACGTGGTGGTGGCACCTTCCCCGCCCGGTTCAGCGCCGGATCCCCGCAAGGAGAACTTCAAGACTTTCACCTTCCCGGAGACTCGGTTCACCGCAGTAACCGCCTACCAGAATCATCGGATCACACAGCTCAAGATCGCGAGCAATCCCTTCGCCAAGGGTTTTCGTGATTGCGAGTCGGACGAGTGCGATACCGTCGCCGTTTCCGGAATGCAGAATCCAGCGAAGAGGCCCGCGACGGGAAACACCAGTGTATTATCGCCGAGTTACGTGAACACAGTTCCGCCGATGCAAATCCCAACGATTCCGAGTCAGGAACACCATCAGTTTTATGGTGCACCCACTGCTGGACATTGGACGTACCCGACGCATCATGGACAAGCTGCTGCCCATGTGAATTCCGTTCATTATCCTGCGCATCCCCATCATCCACACCCTGGTGCACCCCTTTACGGGCCACGATAACGCAGACGTCATTTATGTGTCTTGAAGAATCATTGTTCTTCACTTTTGAACTATAATCGATTATCCTCGTATTCGGACGACCTGGTGGAATCAGTGCCTTACCCTCAAGTGCCCTTCAAAGTCGTATTGGAGTGCCTTATGTCCTAGGACAGCGCCTAATTGGGAATTAGGTGAAGTGGCAGGTCTCTGTCCACGATCTACAATAGTAGATTCTACACCAAAGCTGCGTACAATTGTTATAAGATAAGTAAGTGTATTGGAGCAACTTCAATGTACTTGATAGGGTCGTAGTAGTTCGATTATTATTCTGGGTATTACGAATGGATATCGGAGGAACTGAAACTGGTGCGGGCGAAAGAAGTGTCTAATCAGTGGACTCGATGCTAGAGCGATACCAAAAGTTAAGCGAAGTATGTTTAAATTATATTTTAGATAACGATTTATATTAACTATCACTGTTTATGCTAATATTAATAAAGCCTCTTTATTGCTCACGTGTAAAGATAGTATTATTTGTGTTATGAATAAAAGAGAAATGTCCCATCGAATTGCGAGTGTCCTTTTTATTTTCTCACCATATTACCAGAATATGTTTCTTTATTATCGTGACTTTTTCGAATTCCTTCGACGGAGTCAACGGTATTTTCCGGGTCTTCGGTATAATGAAGGGACTGAGAGTCTTGTGGCTCGGTTCGCGATTATCGGAACACGTGGTCCGAATCGGCGGTGTCGTAGTACGAGGCTCGAGAAAGAAAGTGCCTTTTGTAGGAGCAAAGTGCGTCTATTTATACGGGGTGTCTGAAATGCCAAACGAGCCTAAAACGCTCTCGAGCCAACTCGGGAAAGTAAACGCACCGTGACAGGCCATGAGAGAGCTTGGCTACTAAGTGCCTTAATAAATTATCCCGCTGGCTATCACGCCGGAAAGTCTCCAATTTTTCAATGGTCCAGTACTACTATTTCCCAGCGATACCAAAGAGAAAATACTTTTCTCAAGGCAGTACAACTAAATGTCACAAGCTATTCTGTAACGTTCGGAAGTGGCTGTAACGAGGAGAGCGAATATGTGTTTAGCACCGAAAGAGTTTTGAAGATGCTTTTGTTGCTCGTGCGGGGAAAAGGACGCTTTGACACCGCGACTGTCAGAAATGACAAACTAATGCCAACGAAGCGGCGCGCGGAGGAACTCGAGCGTCTAAACTCCCTCGGTTACTTGCGGAGCCAAAAGACGGATAGACGTACGTGTCCCGCAGTGATTGATGGCCCCGCGACGAAGCACGCTGTGTAAACATATTACGAACGTATCCTTAATGACTGCTCGTGAATACCTTGCCCGTGCAGCACCAGTACCGTTTTGCAGCCCTCCTCACTCGCCGTTTCCGCGCGCTCCCACCCTAAAGAAAGCAGTAAACAAACGGATTAGTCTACCAAGCGGTGTACATCAAACGACGATAATCTATGCGCAGCCGTTTATCGGGAATCGCGGTAGTAATTAGAGGCTCGTATCACTAATGAGCTTCGCTCCGTACTGCGAGATTCTTCGAGATCTTGGAAACTTGATCGAGGATCCGACGGTGTGCTGGGAGCGCACAGCATGCGAAAAATGTCATGTTCCTATCTTGGAAAGGGAGTTCTTATGTTTCACAGCTGTTGTTGGTGTTGTGTGGATCGGCTGAAGATAGGAGGGAAGGGCCAGCACCTTTCTTTGACACTGGAGTAAGTCACTGGGCGAGAAACTTTTCGTGCACAGAGAGGCCGGTCTTATCGGTGACGCGTGGCGGCGCCGGCAATAAAAAGCAGAGCCGTCGGCCTATCTTCCATATGCTTTCATCTTTCTCCGAGGTGCTAGGACCGATGTAACCCTCTTTCGAGTTGGGACACATCACACCGACGATGCTGCCCTTTGCTCTTACCGCGAAACTTGCTCGACCTCCGAGTTCAACCTTTCCCTTTCAAGTCTAACAGTAGTTTTGTATTCGGAAGACTAAGATCTGTTGCAGTTCGTAGTACTTGGCTTGTATTAAGAAATAAATCCTTTACTTTCGTTGTAAAATGTGATTTGTTAATACTCATTAAATCTGTCGAATATTCGATAATTGATAGTACGTTCAAGGTCGGTTCGTTAAGCGTTGCTAGTACAAACGAGGTTGTTGAGAGAAATGGCATGTAGAATGCGACCCCCCCAGAAGAGGCATCTGGAATTTTTCACTTTCCCATGTTCGGAGCCCTCTCACTCGGCCACCCAGTTTTCAAGACATGTTTATTATACTGAAATTCACAAGCCCTCTTAAGATCGCACTCTACACAGTCTGCTTTGTCACCAAGAAGTGGACAGCATCGAGAAAGAATTACTACCTGAGAAAGCAACTGGTTCGCCCCCTCCAAAAAACCGCCAACAAACGATTATTGTCATCATATTTGTTTGGTATTCGTTAATAGAATAGCTTTCAGTTTAACGTGTGCGGGATGGCGCACCGTTGAAATATATATTTTTCTGGGATTACATAGATAAAGCGAGCTAGTCTCGCTGGAGGCTTAATAAATCTCCCTAATTTTCTGCTGGTGGCTCGTTGGTCGCGGATCAAAGACCGACAAATGAATGTTTGCGGGGTAGGTGGCTGGGAAAAAGAGGAGAAATGCAGGAGGAAGGAAGGAAAAAGGAGGAGGAGGAGGAGGAGAGGCGTGTGCATCCACGAGAGACAGAAAGCTCGAGCCGTCTCGTCGAGGTAGCGGTATCCCACGGGCCATGAATCCGTCATCGCCACCTACCACAGGGAATACCGTCTATACTCCGCCACCGAGGAGCTTTTATAGTTTCCACGCACTTTGACACAAGCAAATGCTTTTTGAACCTTCGACCGAGAAGCCCCTTTCCTCAGCCCACTATTTTAAAGTAACGAATTGCATCCGAAAAACTCCCACCACTCTCCCACCCCCTTTCCACCAGATGCACAAGCACACTTCTCTGTAATCATCCCCTTGCCATGCCACTGCCATCATATATCCCGGACAACATTGTGACGATGCTAGCTGGATTTATGATGTTTTTCGAAAAGCTCCACGGTATTCTGGCAGTCGAGGAATAGTTTATTATACTTTCATAAAGTGTCCACTCCTTGAAGGAGCCACTTGAGTTTCGGGCGTAAATTCAGCATCAACATATACCCCGTGGTCTAAGTTTACGCAGACCCTTAAGAGCGAAGGGCAACCCTTGAGCCGAGCAGGAAGTGAAAGTGGACTTTCGTACAATATGTGTATTATAAAGGTTTGTCGAATGAAATGCAACGGGGTTTCCATCTTGTGAGAGAGCGCGAGAGACTCTCTCTTTCTGTCTCTCTCTCGTAGGTCTCTCCTCCCGGAGGAAGTAAAGCAGGCAGATCTAGCGTCTCGGGGCGAGGGTACGTAGCTCGGTGGCACACACACGACAAGCAGAAGTTCATATCCTGCGGTAGCAGCCACACGAATATGGCCGCAATGACAGATTTACAGATTCCAGCCATCGGGCAAGCCTCTTCTTCGGGATTCTTAAAGCAGAGTACGTTCGGGAAGCTGGATGCGCTTCGGATGGCCGGGCCCGCACGTCAAATCGCACCTCGACTGTTTACGCTTTACGTCCGCAACCTTCCTCCTCCTTTACTTCTTCGTCTTCTTCTTCTTCCACGGTTATGCTTCCTCACCAGCCCCCCTTTCTGTGTATCTTAACTATCGGTGTCCTCCGCATCTTATTCCAGTCTCCAAGTACTCGAAAAGTTATTCCTGCGATGCGCGCATTCCGAATTAGAACAGTCATCCGCAAAATTGCGCCGGTTTGATAAGTGCGAGGTAATGAGTTGCCCGATGATAGATGTAATTCGTGCGAAGGGCTAACGAGAAGCATCGTTATCCACGGTTCAGGCTTATTAGCAACAATAAAGTATCACTGTTATATATATGCCGCGGCCATTTATCCTTCTTAATTGCTCGGCCGAACTTGACTTAGAACAGAATATGATTTAAATTTGGATTCCGCGCTGCGAGCCAACATCCAAGTGGCAAGTTGTTCCCTATTCTTTTTCGAGTACCACGTTCTTGCTTATAGTTGGTGCTTAGAAATAAGAAACGGCTAGTATAATATCTGATTCATGAGGTACATCCCAGACGTATCAGGGGAAAGAACGCGGGATAAAAAACGGGAAGGAAGTCGCGGACATATCCGTTAGCACCACCAAAACTGTCCAAGCAAGCGGAGTATCCGAAGACAGACACTGACCGTGAGCCACGGGACCTAAAAGAAGTTTACCTTAGTCGTAAATAGAGGGGACGATCGCTCCTGACTTCGCTTTTGGAGTCGGTTGACAGTGCCACGTGCTCCAAAGGAACCGCCAGCGATCTCTTCCTCACTTGGAGGAACTTTGCATCCACTAATTTACGAGCAAAAGAAACATCATCCTCTGTCGATTTTTGAGGAGGACGCCTCGAGGATGCTGATTTGCATTCTGATAACCAGTGCAGTCAGTACCTCTTAAAATGTGAGGCACTTCATTAATCGGGACACGAAAACCAGACGACTTGGCAATTCTATTTGTCTGTCGACGGCTCTTCTTTCGCAATTCGGCGTTTGCGAATTCCGCCGAACTGTGGTCCCGCGGCTCCATTTGTGCCTCAATCGTCGCTTCTTCTAGCTGGCGCACAATTACCGATTATCCCCTCGTGAAAATCGTCGTCGTCGTCGTCGCTATTATTGCTCAAAATAATCAGGCTACACTCTTAAGGGGAGGACAGTCGCGACACGCTCGTCTTTCAGCCAGCTTTCTTTCGCAATTCAACACCCGATTCCGTTTACAAGTTGTTGGAAAGTAATCTGGTCATTCGAAACCTCCTCGCAGCCACACGAATTCACTTCGCTCTTTCTAGAGTGTGTCTTCTTCACAATGGAATATACACTTGGCAAGCATTTTTCCTGCACTGGCATTTTCTGCAAAGTGTTATTTGCAGCTGGATGCGCAAAGATACGAAAAGCAGGAGCGGGCAAATTGTCTGAGATGGATCTCGAGATTTTCGACATAGTGTAGTCGGCGGGCATATCCTATCTCGCCGCTGGAATCCTCATATGTCTGTCATCGTGGCCCTCCAACACCTCGCAGCCACGGCGATCACTTTGCTCGCGCGCTCCTCTCGGCTCCCGCTCTCCCAACATCCCTCTCCTTCTTCTTCTCCCAACGAGCGAGAAAGATGTATGTTCGAGCAATACGAGAAGGCGATCATATCCCATCCCACTGCCCCAGCTGGACCAAAATATCACTTCAAGTAGTGGCCAAGCCCAGGGCCGTCTACCCGACTGCCCACCGACAACTGCCTTCGCCATTGTCACGATTCTCCTTCCCTCTTTATCCTCAATTACTCATTTATCACACGTAAACAATAATATACGTGCTTAAATACTCATTTAAAATGTGATACAATGGTCTTGTTTTAACACAGGTTTGACAATATTACGTTAAATTACATCGAAATATTTTTCAACATGTTACGACATCATATCATGTATCCGTATTTTTGAGAGTATCGTCGGAAGTAATGCAATGTTTTGTACGTCAATGTTCTACTTAAATAACGAAAATGATGTTTCGAATTTGCACAACTTCCACTATGCAGCTTTCGGAGAAGAACACGGCGACGCCACGTGACGATGACTATTCTCCATTCGCCTTTACCTTCTGACGGTCAGCTGATTCGATTCATGGCTATGGAATAGTACGCACATGTAGCACGATGTCTACTGTCTGTGACACATTCGTTCACTTTGTAAACATTCTCTATTCTCAGTGAAATCTGCCACTTGAAATACACGTGTGCTTTCGTGGAAATTGACGTCCGCAATTTGAGGCTTCGCAGTAAAAGTATGACGTTGCGTCGCAAATCCACTTCAACGTTTATTCAACGTTTTGGAATGTAGCCTTCTGCGGAAAGGTTAGGAAGATTTAGATACTTCGACCAATATAAGGTATTAGGATGGAATCTCCAGGATCCCAAGCTTTGGAGGCTGCCAAGAATATGAAGGACCTGGCAATATTCAAGAAGCCTCTCGGTGTGGTGAAAAAATATAGAAAGTCCCAACCGAAAATTTTGGATGAGGAGTCGTACGTTAAGAGGATGGCTGAAATTATACAACGGGATTTCTTCCCTCATCTCGATAAACTTCAAGCACAAAACCAGTACTTGGATGCTTTGGAACAGAACGATGTCAAGAGAATGAGAGAACTCTACGAGAAGTATAGTGCTGGTAGACCGGACACTGATCGACCAGCTAGCCCTGCTACCTTTGAGACACCTATGAATAAGACCGTATCTGAAGATGAACAACTTAGGCAGGAAGAAACACCTAAAGAAACATCTTCTGATAATAAAACGAAAGATAATGACACAGAATTTAAGACAGGCTTGGATGCATACTTAAGCACACATACCAGCGAAGATAATGCTAGCTTTGAGGAGATGATGGTTGAGGCAGAGAAGAAGAGAAGATTGAAATTCGCCTGGCTATATGAAGTAGAAGAGAAGTCTAAAGCACCAGCCATTGAGATGGCACCCGATAGTTCCTTGGCTATAGAGAATGGAGACAAAAGGCCCAGCCAGTTGGATAGCTGGACTTATACAAATAAGAATTATATCATGTATGTTCCTGATGGAGTAGAATTAACTTCCGAAGAAAGAATAGACATGGCTAAAAGGAAGCAAGCTGTAGTTCATGATAACACTAGGCTCAGAACCAATCCATTCAATGAACAACAGAATAAAGAAGCTATTAATGAATTAGCAAAGTGCCAGTCTAAAGCCAGTGATGGCAAAATTGGGGTGGATGGTAAAGAGATTGTTAAAAATCCAACACCAAGAATCAATGGATTTTCTTTTGTGGCTACACCAAGTCCCAGACCTGGAGAATGTGAAAGTCCCTTGATGACATGGGGTCAAATTGAAGGGACACCATTTAGATTAGATGGTTCTGATACACCTTTATTGCGAAGTACTCAAGGTCCTTCATTTCGAATGGCAGAGCCTCCAAAGAGAGAACAATTAGCATTGCAACTTGCGGAGAAAGCTGGCGAACGTCATAGGGATAGGAAAAACAAAGCACTAGAAGCAGCACGAAGATCTTTAGCAACGTAAGAATCTGAATAAAAAATGTCGATATTTGTCCAAATGATTGGAAAGATGTACTAACGTTAAGTAATTCTTTTTTAGGCCATCGCCCAGATCAACTATTGATCGTCTGAGTACGATGTCTCCTGCGGCAAGGAGATTGGCTACTCAAAAGTTGCGGATTGCGACTACACCTACACCTTGCAGATCGACTTCTAGAACACCTTCAATCGGCATAAGAACTCCAGGCACCCCCCGAATGAGCACTCCTGCTAAGACCGTTCCACGACCGGAATCCACGGGTACAAAGCCGCAAGGCCCCGAACTAACGGACAACTTGTTGAATTTGCCACCTCAGAGGCAAAGAGCTTCAGATTTCTTTAACATATAGCTTATGGGATATTTGTCGAAATGGGTTATTATACTCTGTAAAGAGATCCAATATGAGAGTTGTATTTTGTAAATACTGCGCACTGCGCAACTTTAACGTTGTATTTATCAACCACTTGTACAATAAAATAGGATTAATATTTTTATAAATTGGCTATTATATCTGCAAAACCCTTCCTCCCCATATTATTAAGAATTAAGTGTAAGATTTCGTAAAGCGAAGCATCGGTAAAGACATGCTTACAAAGAGTTTGCGATTAGGCAAGAGCTAATGTGCTCGTCGCATATTTATACGATGCAATAGCTGTAAAGGAGGACGCGCTCACTAGGCATTCATCCAGAAGAGTTCGTGGCTATAACAAACCTGCAATGTTCCCTATAAACCGAAGAAGAAAATCAGCTATTAAATATGGATATAGTCTTTTACTGAAACAATAAAAATTCTTTAAGTATATTAGTCACGCATAATTTTTATCTTCCAACCTGTCCTATGATTATAAATGACTTGCTGTTAACTAGTTCGTAATAAGCATAAAATAAAGCTTAGGCGATAAACCAGTGTCACTCCCGATACGTATTTAAATTTTGCGATATACATGCATGAGTAGCTAAGCGAAAATTAGAACGCTCGATATCATGTGTTTCCGGTTAATCCTACATTAACACAAATTGATTTACGGAAAGAATTGAAAGAGCACGTTTCGCCCAGCCGGAAACGATCCAATACCTGGATTCGAGGGTAATGAACGAGGAAGTCATGACAAATGTTTAGGATATTTCTGTAAACGGTGCAACAGGAAACGGAGAGTGTCACTGAGCATTTGCGAAACTCCCAACTGAGATCTTTAGTATAAATGAGGCTTGGAGGAGAGACCATGCATCAAGCACGAAAGTTCTCTTCGACATGAAGATCCACCCGGCTTTCCGTATCTTCTTCGTCCTGGCAGTAGCATGCCTGCTAATTACCGAGGCACGAAAACGCGACTGTAATTGCGGTAAACTAGGAACAGGTAGTTACAAATCATAGCTCAATCACCTATTCAAAATCTATTCGATTTCAAATCTCAAACTTTTTTCTAGGTACCAATCCATGCACTTGCTCGGAAGTCGTGGTAAAGGCAGCAAAAGTGTCGAAGCCAACAGTATTCGTTTCCCCCGAGGAGATAAACGAAGCTGCAGGGATTCGAACGAAAGATAAAGTAACTAACATTGTCGAAGAGAAATCAATCACCCTTAAGGGTGGCCATCATCATCATCATCACCATCATGGTCCTGGTTGCGGATGTGGCAAGGGTAAAGCAGAATTGCGCGAAGGATATCCAAAAGTTGCACCCAGGTAATAATCTCGTAATATTATCAAATTTCATTATCACAGATGCCATCACAAAAATTTATATTTTAGCTTCCCACCAATTGGCGATCTGTGCTATCCCCTTCCCGTAGACCGCAGTGGTAAAATCATCGAGTCCGTCACGAAAGTGACACCAGCCTATCCCGGAAAAGTTACAGGATGTTCCTGCCACCGAAACCTTCCAGTTCCATACGAACATTATTATAAATGGAGCACGGGACATGTTGATGGACACAACGGAGAAGTCGTTAAAGAAGAAAGGATTGTCGAGGAAGAGTGCGACACATCGACTGGATCATACGATGATTCGCAATCGATAGTGTATGGAACCAAGTACACTGGATATGGTGACTCAAGCCATTTAGGATATTATGGAGGATCAAGTTCCAATATGTATGATGGATCAAGTTCCGGAGTGTACAGAGAATCTACTTCAGGAATGTATGATGGATCTGGTTCTGGATTGTATGGTGGATCTAGTTCTGGGTTGTACGATGGATCTACTTCTGGATTGTATGGTGGATCAAGCTCTAGATTGTATGGTGGATACACTTCCGGATTGTATGGTGGATACGGTTCCGGATTGTACGGCGGAACAGGCTCTGGACTTTATAGTTCATCCAATAATGACTTGTATGGAGGATCGAATTCTGGTTTATACAGAGGATCCAGTCCGATAATATACGGTGGATCGGGTTCTGGGTTATACGGTGGATCAAGTTCTAGTTTATACGGCGGAATGAGCTCTGGAATCTACGGAGGATCGAGTTCCGGAGTGCTAAACGGTGCAAGTGGAACAGCATCGCCATACACCGATGAGGATTCCTTCGTACCTACTGATTCCCCAGGATGTTTCGATAATATAGGTACAATTTGATAATTCTCGCACTTTCACAGAGGTCTACAAATATTTGTCATGTTTCCAGACGAACCCAAAACTCGAAAACCTTACCCAGACGCCCCGGCTGACGCAGTCTCTTTAGCTCTTGCGTTCAAGAGCTTGCATCGACCCAATGTTATGTACAAGAACGGAATGACATTTGTACCAGAAGACAAACTATCCTTCGGTCACCGAACTGTGCCAGTTGAAGTAAAATACAAGAAGAAAGTAGTAGACATTCCCGAAGAGAAACTATTAACAGTTGACAAGCCTGTCGTCGAATTGCGACTGACCCCTCAACAAACTGTGACAATCGGATCTTACGATCAAAAAGAAGAAGCGAAACTAGCGGAACTCGAAGCCGTAGAGCGCGAAAGTATCACTAAAGAAGTTTCGGGACAAGTTTCCAACAATTATGTCTCATTCAAGTACGTAAACTTCGCATTGTTAATTTAATAATTAAGCCAGGAAGTCTACTAATGATTGGTGCTCTACCTCGCTTGAATTACAGGGATCTAGGATACTTCCCAGAGCCTTTCCGCCCATACGCAATGAGGAATTTGGAACGAAACACTGCGGTTGTTGAAGTAATTGGCGAAGAGCGTCCTGCGGCTCCATGTGGACCGATGGGTCCACCACTTCCGGGCTACGTGCCAGGCTCAGTTGTTCATTACAGTGAAGTCATTGAGACTGAAGGGCCAAAAGAGGAGGCTGAGGAAGTTTATGTAGAGCGGTATGCGGTGAACGAGGACAGCGAAGAAGAGGAAGAGTATGATTCATCGACGGGATTCTTCAGCAAGTTGCGAAATATAGCGCGCAAGCACGGCAGCCCATCGTGCTCGTATTAATTGAATTGAATGAAACCTGCTTGAACCTTGTACTTCATCGAAAAAAATACAATATAAACAATAAACAATGAAACCAATATTCTTCTACTGATTTTTATCCTGCATATTATACTTAATGATTTTTATGATACACAAAGTAGTACTTTAAAATACTACTTTATTCTTTTGCACTGCGCATTTTAATCAGAATAAGCTGAATAAAGATATGAGATATTAAACAATGCGTTCTTATTGTAATGATAAATATCTGCGCATTTTTGCATAGCTTATTATGAGACCTGAAGGTTATCAAGAAAGTCAAATAATAGCGACATTCTTCAATCATAATATATGATATTTACGAATATTACACGTGGCAGACAAAACTGTACAAATTCCTCGTTTCTCTAAGATGAAAGGGAAATATGCCAGCAATTGGTCCAGCACTACGCGGTTATGGGAACATAAAGATTTTTGAATAGTTGGCTAAGATTCCTGCGAATACGTGCAACGGAGAGTAATTGGTATTCTTGGTATTACGAGTTCGGCGGTAACTCGAAATTTACGAGGCTCGTTCGACTTGCATGGCCAAAGCGGTACTGTCAACGCTTCATAAAAGCTCTTCGACCGCGAAAGGGGAAGTTCCGGGCGAACACCACATGGCAGAGTACGATGATTGTCCCGAAGGAACCATAATGTATCTTGAAGAGCAAACTCACCGACCAAATGTACGATGGGTTCCTATTTAAAGAACTCCCCGAAAGCCTCGAAAGTCTTTATATCTTCCTTATACCAGAACACTTTCCCCTATCTTGCGCACACACCATTTTCACAAAGTTCACTTTAGAATTCTATTTTAACATATTCCTATACTAGAATAATTTGCTCGAAGCAATTTGAAAAAAATTCCAATATTCACGACGCACTTAAGAACAGCAGGAATATTCGCTTGGACTTCCTAGTACGCAAGTGACACGTTCAAAGATCGTATATCGAGGCTTGTGCCAAGAGCTTCGTTTTCAAACAGTCGTTTTGATTAAACGAAACATATGTCAGGGAATGTTTAGCTCCCACAACGAAAACATTTCTGCTTAAGGTGTTATCAGTGCGTGATGCCGGCCACCCTTAAACGGCAGGTTGGGACAGTTGGAATGGGGCTTATCTACACAGAATCGTGGGCTGCGTATCAAACTGAAAGATCGTATCTCAATGGAACGTGTTGAATTCTTCAACAACCTGTGGAACCTTTAGGTATAATAATCGAATGCAGACAATCCCGGACAACGAGTTCTCCACTGGCAGTGCAATGAGTAACTTCAATCCGATCCTCCTGATCTTCGCGATCGCACTTGTCTTCAACTTGGCTTACAGCCAAGAAGACAAGGGTACTGGCGAAGTACAATTCAACGAGGACACAGCCGGCTCCCCGAAATACTTTACTCGTGTCGAAAGATATGATAAAGAGCCCATGGAAGACAAACACAAAGAACTAGAACAACTGAGGGTGAGTTTATATCATCAAAGAATTGATGAATTGAGTCCGCCATATTCATATGTATATTTTCATTCTGCAGGAGCCACCACCAAGTACTCTCGTGGAGGATTTCTCCGAGATTGCGAAGCACATTTCGAAAGAGACTTCAACGCATGAGGAGATGACAATGGATGAATCTTTAGGACAGGAAAGGATATACGTAAGTTAACTTCCTGTGCTTAATTAAAGGACGATCTGAACAAGTTTCATTAATCGACTAATATTTTTCCAGAATGTCCACCTTCATAAACCATCCATTCCACCCAAACGACAAACTGCTCAGGACGCAGGAATTGTAGCAGAACTCGACGCACATTCGTGTGCCCAGGAAGCCAGTGGATATGGCCACGAGCACGAGGCCGCCGTGATTAGTCACGAATTGCTTTGCGAAGTGATGAAACTCTCGCAATATTTGGCACTCTCTCAGGCAAACCTTCAGAAAGAAATCAAGGAGAATTCACAGTCGATTATAACTCAGGAATACGCAGAACTTGCGGCAGAGGAAGCTCTAGTGAACATCCTGGAAAGCAGTTTGATATTAGCTGAGGAAGAAAATCAAACTGCTCCACCTCAACCCCCAAGTTCAGTGCCAATCGCTAGCATTCAAGCTTCCGTCTTAAGAGTAAGGGACGTTATGACAAAGCTGACTGTGTATTTTGAGGATGTTGTTGTCAAAACCATAGGCGAACACCCGGAACTCCTCGAGCAACTGCGCCAGCAATTATTAGAAGTCGAGAATACACTTTCTCAATTGCGTCCTGATTACGACAACCTTATTAATCAACTTGCTGAGACCTCCAAGGCAGTTTACCAAGGATTCCTTGCCGCGGGAATGGTACCTCCTCCAGAATCTACTAATGTGCCTCCCGCAGATTCTGCGAATGCACCTGCTGCAAAATCTGTTAATGTACCTGCTGTACAATCTGCACCTACGGTCAACGGAGATCACACTGTGACAGCGTATTCTTCAGCTACCAGCTACATCGATCCACAACAACCTCTCAATGAGAACTCTGTGTCTGAAACCATTATTAATGGACAGCCAGTGAATCCCTTCATCAATGCAAGATTGCTCAGACGTGTTCTTAGGAGAGTGGCCAGGCACATAATCAAGAACCTTGATGTGCAAACTGCTCCGGTTTTGCCTTCGTCTCAATCAGGATCGCCATCAGGAGAAAACGGACAACCGACGTATCCTTTTATCAACGAAGGCTTTTACGGCAGTCTTCTCAAGCACATCATTAAACATTTGTACACTGTGCCAACTTCGCCCGCATCTCCAGGAGCGGAAGAAGACCCAATGGTTGATCCAACGATTAACGCAAATTTCATCAGTGGAATTTTGGGCTACAATCCAGTGATTCATCATTCATACATCTATCATTCACACGGATATCGTCCAATCTATCCTTCTCATCGGCATTTGTACACAAATTTCGCAGCTGAACCCGAGGATTCACCTAATCCTGTCATTAATGAAAACGCAGTGACCAGTGTGCTTAAACACATTATCAAACATTTCAACTACGTTCCATCTACACCCGCGGAAAATGCGCAGCTGGAAGAGCCAATCATAAATGAGAATTTGTTGGGTTCCATATTGAGGCATTTGGCACATCGATTCCATGGTTATACCGAAGGAGATGCACCTGTTAGTGAATCTCCTTTATCTTCCCCACCGATTTCGCATCATCATGTTCCAGTAATTCCACAACCCCAGATTCCAGTAATTCCACAACCACAAGTTCCAGTAATTCCACAACCCCAGGTTCCAGTCATTCCACAAGCAGCACCACCTGTTCTTCAGGCGCCAGGACCTCAAGTTATTCCTTCGTACCCTTCATCGTCGGGAACTACATTCTCCCAGAGTAGCTCTTCTAGTTTCACCGCAGGAGCTTCTTCATCCTCTGCAACCTTATCGGCAGCTGGAGCTCCAGGATACCCACTTTCTCCAGGAGGTACAAAGTCCCAGAGTACTTCGTCGAGTTATACTCCAGGATCGGCTTCCTCATCGTCGACAAATACTGGAACCGTTCCTTCTCCAAGTTTGAAACCTGCACCATACACTAATCCATCTCATCCTGGAGTCTCCCATCGACTGCCACATGTGCCAGTTTCTTCCGGGTCAACGTATTCCCAGAGCAGTTCTTCAAGTTACACGGCTGGTGCAGCTTCATCATCATCGACGCTCACAGGAACTTCGCCAGTGGCTCAAGTACCCGTGAGCCCTGCAGAAGTTCCTTCACCGGTTCCGCAAAGTGGAACTTTGTATCCTCCGGCTCAAGTTCCAGCGTATTCCGGAACAACTTATTCTCAAAGTTCTTCCTCGAGTTATACTCCACAGGCTGCCTCGTCTTCAAATACTGCCACATCAGCTGGACCTTCTGCAACCAAATCTGTCGGTAGTTCCTCCAGTTATACACCTGGATCAGCATCTTCCTCGTCGACAGTGACTGGAACATCTGGTGTCGCGAATCCTCCAGTGCTTTATCCACAAGCTTATTACAGAGGACCTCAGGGAATTCTTCCACCACTGACATCGAATTCTGGAACTACTTATTCTCAAAGTTCTTCCTCGAGTTATACTCCACAGTCTGCCTCGTCTTCAAATACTGTCACATCAGCTGGACCTTCTGCAACCAAATCTGTCGGTAGTTCCTCCAGTTATACACCTGGATCAGCATCTTCCTCGTCGACAGTGACTGGAACATCTGGTGTCGCGAATCCTCCAGTGCTTTATCCACAAGCTTATTACAGAGGACCTCAGGGAATTCTTCCACCGCTGACATCGAATTCTGGAACCACTTATTCCCAAAGTTCTTCGTCCAGTTATACACCAGGATCAGCTTCTTCATCGCAAACAAATACTGGCACTGGTCCTTCGCCACAACCTTATCCCAATCAAGGATATCCTTCAACCCTTTATTCTTCGCAATTGAGAGGAAAACCTGTAGTTCCCCCGCAACAACCACGTCTTCCGGTGTATCCTGGAACTTATTCTTCGAGTTCTTCTTCAAGTTACACGCCTAGCTCTGCCTCTTCTTCGACTACGACGACTTCTGCTGCAGGCTCTCCTAATTCGCATCCTTTCTTCCCGCAAACAGCTCCTGCTCATCAACCAAGTCCTGTTCATCAAGCAGCTCCTGTTCATCAACCAAGTCCCGTTCATCAATCAGCTCCTCTTCATCAAACCGCTCCAGTTAGTGGAAATCATAACAGCATTCCACAAGTGCAACCATATTCTTCGAATACTTTCTCCAACAGTGCTTCATCTAGTTACACAGCGGGTTCGGCTTCATCTTCTAGCACTGTGACAGGCACATCTCCTTCTCGATTACCGAGTCCTCAACCAGCTTCAGTTAATGTAGATCGCAATAACTTCTCGCAAGTACAATCGCCTTCATCTCAACAGGGAACTTTTTCCACTGGTAGTTCGTCCAGTTACACACCAAGCTCGTCTTCGGTTTCCACAACGGGAACTTCGGCGTCAAATGTGCAGCAAAGTAGTGTAGCAACAGTTTCTAAAAGTAGTTCTTCTAGTCATACACCGGAATCAGTGTCTTCTTCGTCTACATTGACAGGTTCGCCTTCGCAAAACTTTGGTAATAGACCGTCGACTCATTACAATTCCAATTCGGGGTATTCAGACTCCCAAGTTTCCGCTACCGAAGTTGCGTCTTCTTCAGCAACGGTAGTTAAATCGCCTGATTCTTCTACTCCTGTTTATTCTCCAAGTCTGCTGCCACCATCCTCGCAACAAAAGCCCGTAGCAGTTGCATCGATAAATGTTAATGGTTACGAAACGATGAACTTGACCCTTGTTTTCCCGCAGGACAAAGTTGCTTCTGCACTTGGCAGAAAAACTCTCTTGCCTGGTGACGTTGTTGCTATTCCCTTGAAAAGCGGCACGATTTTGTTCGGTCGTGTTGTAGACGCTGTTACACCAATCACTTTCAAACTCTCGTCGACACCAGCCTTCCCCAGCATCCGTAGAGACGGAAGACTTTGGAGACTTCGCGTGAAAGATATCCAAGACTCGTATTGCCGCAATCAATTGAACAAATTATTGGAAGTTATTAATAATCAGGCGTAATTGCCACTGTTATCTTAGTACTTTTAATTCGTAATGATAATTTATAGTTAAAACGGTATTCCCGAACTAGATCTAAGTGTATTTATGATCATCTAATGTATACTAAGTCTGAAATAAATCAGTGTTTAGCAGTTAAATTCTGGAAATTTATTATTTTCCATTCTCCCTTGCTGAAGTTCATTCCCATTGGCATTGCAAAAATTAGCCTGACATATGCAAATCTTTCTGCAGTCGCTGCATAATTTGGAAATGCAGATTTCGCAAATCGTATGACTCTCGTTTCTTTGTGTCAAATACATACCGAACGACTTGCCAAGAGACTTTAGCAGTCGCGTGCTTTCTTAATTAAAGCGAACTACGTGCCACGAAGAAATGAAACGTGAAATCGTCATTAGCTTCATAGCTTTGATTCTAGTGTTTCAAGAATTCACACAAGCCGAGCGCGCGTCGAGTTCCGAAGAATCGATAGAAATTCCACCACGAAGACAACGGCAAAGTTTAAAGAATTCGAAACAACAACATCATCGACCTATCGTGGAATTGGTTTTGGGAATACTGGACACCTTCCACGCGAGAAGCGAAGCCCAGTTAAAAAGGGCTTATCGAAGACAAGCAAAGATAGATGAAGAAACGAATAAACACTGAGAGTTGTCAATAAACAACAAGGAAAAGGCAACGAAAAAAAAGGGAAGTACGTGACGAGGAAAGCGAAGTTGATGTTGTATTGATCATCGCGGCAAAAGCAAGTGGGATCCTCTAATGCTCAGATATAGAACTTAGTTGACCCCACTATCTATTCCATTGGGTCAAAGATATCATTTCCATACGAATTGTGATAAGCTGTAAAAGAACGAGAGAAGTTCCTTGGCAAAGCGATTCTTCGACACGCGAAGAAAAATACTGGTTTTAACCTGCTACTTCGAAACAATAAGTTTGCACTGTTGAGTTCCCATCGAGCGCGTTAACTATCTGCCGACAGGCAGATTAGTCCATTGCATAATTTCCGGATGGGGAATATAGTGGGAAAGCGCAACTCATGCCGCACAGCGAAATAATAAATTGGGGCAGCGCACAGGTATGGTCATAGTTGAGCCGTGTGCCTCCAGTAGAAACCAGGGCGACTAATCGACTTCGAACGGACGCGTGCTGCATAAGCTATTTGATAGTAGTTTAAAAAGCATAGGGGCTCCAGTGACCGTTAATGTGATCTTTGATCCCCATCCGCCTTATCGTTTTATAACGCTCAGTGCTCGACGTCTAGAAAAGCATTCTACTTCAGTCCACCGTCGGAAGTCCTCCAGTATTCTAACGAGCACTCCCAAGGAATCCCCCGAGACAACGAAAATGCATCGCTACATTCTCTTCGCCTTCTTGCTGGTCTGCCTTGTCTCTATGTTTGAGGTAAATTGTTCTCAAGTTATTCACATATCTTCTTAAATCATTTACTCTACTGTTCTTGTTTACTGACTTTAAATACCATCCTGTCAAATTAGAAATAATGTCATATTTATTCTCTTGTGCTTGACTTTGCAGGCATCGCCCACACCGCAAGAAGCCAGCAACCCAAGCGACATGGACAAAATAAAGAAGACATTGGAGGACACCGTCGAAAATCTCCAGAAGCAAACTAAGGAATTGATTGACAAGATGAACCTCGGCGAAACCATGGACAATGTGAAGGAATTCTTCGAGAATGCTGCTAACAAGATGCGCGAGGAGGCAGGAAAACTGACATCATCTTAAACTTCTCGTGAAAATCACAATGCGCGAGACTTCCAAACGGTGCACAACTTTTATCGCAGACTTGCGCTTTTTATTCTAGACGAACTTGGAAGATTTGTGTCGTTTGAATGCTTACGCATTCCCCAAAAGGGGAACTTGATTTTTACTGCATGGTGTGGGATAAATAAAACTGACGTTTCATTTACAATGTTATACTTTACTGGTGCAAACCCTGCGCAATCCTTTCCCATTCCTTTTGCAATAGTAACTATATCACTGATAGGATAAATAGTCGGAGTGAGTGATAATTGGAATCGAACGTAATCGGTTACGATAGTAATTTCTAAAGAACTCTTAAAAATAATGTAGAATTATTGTATAACTGATATCGTGCATTTACTGGAGGACCTTGTCCCCTTGACGCATTCATCCATGCCAGACGAACAGTATCTCTGGTTATTTAGTCGATTGGGAAAATTTGCTGGAAGCGATACGCGTCCTTTTTCGTCTGATCTTCATACAAACTACAATATCAATTATATTACAAGAGCGTTTCCGAGCGAGCTAAACAATCAAATCTACTATTTGATAATTAGCATTGATACAGTTTAAAACCAAACAGCCTTATAATTCTGCTGTCAATTCGTTTGATGATAGCTCAAGTAAAATGATGTAATGCTGTAACAGTGGAACGTTCTGACCGATATCGATATCAATTTGCTCTCGCCCTGAACTTTAACACCTAAGAGATTGGCTCGAATGCCTCTATCAATCCGAAACTTGACATAAGTTGCACGATAGAGGTACCGACTATGCAAGTTTGCCGTGACTATCTAGTCAGGGAATAATCAAATCAGGACAATGGCTGCACTTTAGAAAAATGCTGTCGGTTCAAAGGATAATACATTTCCGGAAAAGTCGACTAGACGTTTGTTACATCCCGGAAGAGTTGCATATAAATATTTCCTATCATTAGATACTGTAAACAGTGAGTAATTGGCGCATCTGTTCTCGGTATGGTGTCATCGACGACTCATTGTTTTTTCGGTCGTTGTACCGTCCGAAGATGAGAGTGTCAGCGGTAATGGGGGTCTCCGAAGAAGTAAGATAATGAGCACTTTGCCCTCATGAATCCTCGATAAGGATCGCCTATAAAAGGAAGTAAACCGTACATCATACACATCAGTCGCTTTCTAGTTGGGCCAAGGTTTTCGTGTGGTACAGACAAGTCTTCCAACTCAAAGAAAACATGAAGAGCACACTCGCGATCCTCTTCGCCGTGTTCCTGGCCGCCCAAGCCAAGGTTGTGCCACAGAATGGTGCCAACGCACACGAGACTGCCACTCAGCCGATTCAACTGAGTGAAATGATCAGCCAGGCTCAGGCTAACATCAACACCCTCGCCACACAAATCCGTGAACAACTCAACATCCCCGACCATGAGACTGTTGTCAACACCATGAAAGAACAGAGCACCAACTTCGTCACCAATGTCCAGGAGTACATGAAGAACGTAACCGAAGAGGTAAACCTAAACGATTTTTAACTTTAACATAACATGGAATTTTAATTTATTAATCGCACCGTGCATAATAATTTATGGGAAATTAATTCAATCGCTTGTTACTCGTAGATGAAGAACAAGAGCCCCGAACTCGAGAAACTCTGGACCGATGTCAAGGGAAAGCTGAACAAGGTCGTCGAAGATATCAGTGCCACCCTGCCCAATGCAAATGAGCAATTCACTCAATTGCAGACCAAATTGCACGAGGGTGTCCAAACTCTCGTGAAGGAAAGTGACAAGGCCGCTAAGGCTCTCACTGAGAACTCTGGCAAGATCCAAGATGATGTAGCCAAGTTCACCAAGCAAGCTGTTGATATTGCTGTGCAGGCCACTCAGAACCTGAACACTCAACTCCAACAGGCTGCAGCTGCCAAGAGCTAAATCATACCTCGAAAACTATCAAGAACTCTTAAAGAACATATCCAGCTAGTACCAACTATAGCTGTATCATAAACTTACGATTTACGTATTATATTTATGACTGACGAAATATACAACTGATAACATTAATATTAAACGTTAATCAGACGAAAATATATATAACTCTTAATTATCTCCTCATCTCATCCCCGAATCCCTCTTGGAACCACATGTTACATAAGCCATTGCATGCTTCAACAACATCGAACCTTACTGTCACCAGCTGGAATTTGGCGAATTCACTGAGTTGGCATTTTTAGTCACTCTTATAAAAGAGTTGGCGCTTGTGGTCAATTCGTTAATTGGTATCGCACGATACGACCATTTCGAATAAGTTCCTAAGTGAAATTGCCTGAGTTTTGATCTTGACCATTCATTGTCATTGCACATCTATCTAAATAACATGAGGAAATTACTATTGTTGTTTGCAGTCGCGTGCCTGGTGAGTTGAAGTGTAATTATCGGTGATCGGTTGAAGAATGATTCGATGGAGATTGCAGAGTGATTACAGACTGCGGAGATTACATTGTATATACTAAGTATCTATTTGTGTTCAGGTATCGACAATTTTCTCGCAAGGAATATTCAATGCGGACAATCGCAATAATGTTGCTAAAAAGTTGGATATGTCCGGACTTATATCAGATGTGCAAACGAAGGAAAGAATAAATCACGGATTTGAAAGGATTATCCAATTGGTGAATGTTCTCGGACAAGTTGACAATTTCGTTTCTGATCGTACAAAGAACTTTATTCGAAAGTTAAATGCAATTTACGATGTAGACGAGGCAGACAATATGCGAAAATATCGATCGCGACAATAAACTTGAACGTATATGACAGTAAAACATTTTTTAATAAGTATAAGGAATTAGAAATAATGTAATAATGAATTGAAGTCAAATAATACTTCGTGAAAGTGGCTAATGTGAGTGTGATTGCTGAACGCTTCTGAAATAGTACAAACACCGCCATCATGCGGCAACAAGAACGAAGTATTTCGTTGCAATGTTTTAGATACCTTAAATGATCTAATCTCCAGAATTAATTCAACATATGAATAATCAAATACGGGGATTGAAATAGGATTCAAGGACAAGATTATGTCATGTAGCGTAATCTGCTACGTCTTACTTCTATATCTCTTGTTCATTAGTTTCGGCATCAGTTCGAAGGTTAGTCGTAGGAGAGTTATAGTCATATTCCTGTAAGTTAGAACTTACCACAAACTGCTCTTCTTGGGTCGTGAACACCTGAAATAACTAGGGCAAAGTACTATAATCGAACTAAATTTTGAACTAGTTAAATACATTTATATCTTTGATTTAAAGCACTCATTGTTACACTGATACCTTGCAGAGATTCAAATTAAACTAAATGGAGGACAGATGCGCATGCTCCCTCTAACGGAAATTATGTATAGAAACAGATTCCCATTGGAGAGTGAACATGAATGACGTATACGGACACTATCTTTAACCTGAATTGCAGACTGTCTTTATCGCATATTCGAAAGACAATACACTAGGTGGCGGTTAAATCCGACAGTCACCGGGATCAAGTTGATCGGGCGACTTGTGCTAAGTTTTATCGTTTACCACATGTTGATTAATTAAATAGAAGTACATTACCTTGGCTAAAATCATAATTCGGGGCTACTATCGTTAATTTGTTAACCCAGTAGCAAGTAAACTCGGCACGGCTGATTTTCTGCGCAAGGAGAACGGAGTTACGTCACGCAGCACTAAGATATCGTGTACGGGTGCTCTGGGCTTCACCGTACGTCTCTTCGAATATAAAGCCTCCTGCTATCCTCAATCTGCAAACGTGCCTGTCAAAGTGGAGAGTCACGCACGCGCTAAACTTTCAATACTAAATGTTTGAATATTGAAAGCTTGGCTATAACCTTACGTGAATGTGGATAGTTACTGCGGCCAGCACGGCCTGTCAACCACTCCGGGGTCGAACAAGATTCCGCATTGAACTCTCTTACGCTTAACGACGCGTACGCGTACGCAACCGATTTACGGTTCTTCCCCGTATCGGGACGCTAGATTGAAGATATTTTTGACGTTAAGAGGTCACCGGGAAATTAGTCAAAATTCCGGTCCCCACTAGGAAACGAGAAGGCCCCCAACAAACCGGCGGCAGAAGTCTATTAACCACTGGCGAAGAATCATCTTCGAGTGGCAGAATGAATAGCAAACGAAAGAATCGTTCCAATACCAATAGGTAAACACCATTGTCTATGTTTCTACCTTTGTCTTAGCTTCCTTCCTTGTCAGAGGTACTCCAGTTTCTTGGGTGGGTATGGAACATGCTAGGAGACTGGTGGATATCTTTCTACTAGCAGTTTCATGTCTAGCATATATATTACTATCATGCAAATCTTCATTATACCTTGTCCAATGAATATGTATAAAGAGATAAAGCTAATGAGTTAGCATTGAAAATGTTCATTGGTAACGCATGTTTGTTCTTTTACATTTATAGATCTCCACGTGCTCGCGGTCCACAAGACAGATGTGTGGCTGCAGAGGGTGTATATAACAATGCACATTTCATGCATGCGATAACAAGCCATGTAGGCAATATTGTACAGGTAAGGCTGTTTATACTAAAGGCAATTGTGTTATGACAATTGATATGTGAATTTCCAGTTCATTGATTTTATTAATACAGGCCAAGGTGGCATTGCACTACCACACAGTTTATAATAATAAGTATATTTATGTTTTTGATAGATACAAACTTTAAATGGCTCAGTTTATGAAGGTATTTTTCGAACATTCTCCAGTCAATTTGATGTGGTATTGGAAATGGCACATCGTGTAGAGAGTTCGGGGAAGATTAGTGTGGAAAGTGTGGTTGAGAAATTAATTTTTAAACCACACGATATTATTACTATGTCAGCTAAGGATGTTGATTTAGATTATGCTATAAGGGATACCTTCCAAACAGACACAGCCATTAGTAAATTTAATGGTATAATTGGTGAAAAAGAGCTAGAACCATGGGATGCACCTGCTGCCATGAATGGGGATGACCTAGAATTAGATGGCACAACGGTATGACCTTCCTATATGTCAAACCAATTATGCTTGAATATTCGATACATATATTTTTATTTAGAAACATGTGCACACGTGTGCATTTATCTCTAATATTGTATTTCAGAATGGTTGGGATGCAAATGATATGTTCCGTAAGAATGAACAGAAATATGGAGTACAAACAACATTCGAGCCATCTTTAGCTGGTTATACTTTACCACTTCAACGTAAAGATACAAAAGACTATAAAGAGCAGGAACAGAAAGCTGCAGAAATTGCAAGTGAGATAGAATCGCAGCCAAATCATAAAGCTAGATTAGAATTAGAGAATGGTGATGAAGAAGAAAGATTTGCTGCTGTGGTATGACTTATACATCCATTTTAAATTCTGTAACAGTGCAAATTAGATATTGACTTGTCTTATCTGTAATTATTTTCAGGTAAGGCCGAGTGAGGGTAAATACATCCCACCACCACTAAAGAAAAAGAATGGAAACACTGGAAAATTAATGAGGTCATCAGAACCTCCTCCTTCACCAGGGCCTACGAACAGCAAGAATGCGTTTAATCAACAACCTCCGTCCAACGTTAATGTAAATGTTCCCTCATCTTCCAACATTCCCATTGGTATGCAAAGTGCTCATCCCTCTGTACAGCACCCAGTATCTTTGAACATGGGAATGCCACCTAGTGGAGTAGTTGTAACATATAACAATCCCCCACCACCCTTTATACCACCTGCAACATCACAACAACCACCACAAGGTAAATAAACTAGAAATCCTTTCAATTTTATCATATACCTATGATTACTAATTTTGATTTGTACTTCTAGTACCAGTCATGCAACAAACACAGCCACAAGGACAACCCACGTCCTCAATACCACAAGTTGGATTTCCATCCCAACAACAGCAAAATACGTCGAATAAAGTAGGTTCTGAAAAACGTGAACGTCCTGGAAGGCAGCAAGTTTATCAAGCAGACAAAGCACCACCAGCACCATTCCCCCAATCAAATGTAAATACTTCGCATCAGCAACAACAACAATCAACGCATCAGCAACATGGATCATTGCAACAGCAAAACTCTGTAGAAGGACAACGTTGCGAAATGATTCCACATAAAACAGATCATAGAAAGGTATAATTAGTTTTCTTAGGTGTATGATGCAATCACCGGCTATTAAAAATCCGTGGTTCGTGTAACATTCGAACGATTCATTACAGGTCCCAACTCCACGCGGTAGAGAAGATCAACACTCAGAGTTGAGACAATTTGCAGCAGATTTTAAATTGGCTGACTCATCCGCGCAGGATACTCCACCTGTTACAAGAAAACAGCAACATCAACATCAACAAGATTCTCATTCTTCATCTCAGATGACGCAACCACATCATCAATCTCCTCATCAACATAGTTCACAACCACCACCACAGCAGCAACCACAACAGCAGCAGCAGCAGCAGCAACAGCAACAGCATCCAAGCCCTCCACAACAACAACAGCAGCAACAACCGCAACAGCAGCAGCAGCAGCAACACCAGCTACCACAGGAAGATACAGTGGTGGCAACTAAACCCCCACCAGGTCCATTACCAGGGAGGGCAACAAGCCCACCTCAGTCACAGCAGTCACAGCAACCATCAACAAATACACCACCAGTTCCACAAACAAATCAAGAACCAGCTGTTGAGAAAATCACAACAGCTTTCAAGAAATCAACACTGAATCCAAATGCAAAGGAATTCAATCCAAACGCAAAACCTTTCACACCGGTATGTTACAATTACTATGTACTCGTTTACTCTGTTAATATGAAAATGAAAATCATTGTTCTATTGGTATGTTGCCTAGCGATCGCCAAGTACTCCGACACCTAGTAGACCACACACTCCACAAACACCTCAATACACTGGTGCAACCATGCCTGCAACAGTTGTAATGCCGGCATATGTAATGACTAGCCAACCACCAACTGCGTTCAGCCAGCCACCAGCTCAACCTGTGACAAGGTTCCGGAAGGGTCAGTATCTAGGTATCCAAGTTGTTTTTAATTCTTTTTTCATTTTTCGCATTAAATCCTGTTTTAACTATTTGCAACAATTAACCAGTTTATTTCGGTAATCTAATACATAAACTGTTGTACGCATTCTTGTTTTCAGTGCCAATGATGCAACATCGAGCACCTGACATTGCATCTCAAATGCAAGTAGCAGCGGCGACCGGGCAACCTTTACTTGCTCCGGCACCGCTTCATCCTCCATTCCAGGTGCCTTATCCAGGTCAGCCAGCATATCAACAAATGGTACGCATGGTACAGGCACCACCACCACCACCACATATGGCATCACCTTATCATCATCACCACGATTCGCCAGGACCACAAGCCCCAGGCATACAATACATGGGGCCACATACACATCCACATCCGCATGTTGCTCAACAACCACCAAGCCAAACTCCTTCTCCAGCTAATCCAAATCCACCACATACACCAGGTACTTACAATCCTCCTGGTACTCCTCAACCTACATATCCTCAACCACCTCCACAAGGACATGCCCCAAGTTATCCAATCATGTGCCCTATAATTCCTCCTCATATACCAATACCACCACAGCATATGCAATACCTACCACCACAGCCACCACCAGGCGCACAGCAGACTATACCAGTCATTCTGCAGCACAATCAGTAGCTGCAATAAAACGTGGGGATGGAAAAAGAAAACTACTAGTATTCTGCAGAGGTAGAAGAAAACTTCTAAATTCAAGTTACTTTCATGATGACAGTTGTCACTTGATAATTCAGTTGTCTCCTTTTAGTTTACTTACATTGATTGTTAAGTTTGCAAACAGTAATATTATTTCGAATAATTTCTCAATGCTGAAACACTATGGAGCTTGTATAGTAGCAGCAGTACTGTTTTACAGTGAAATTCGTATCTCCTTTGAAAACAATGACCCAAATATACTTCTCATATTAAATGCTACTCCAGTATTGCCACAAAATCGAAGTGTGAATGCATCTTGAAAGTGACTTCTACAAAATTGGATTGCTGTGATAGCAATCCATATTTCTACTTAGTCCCTCAAAGTTATCTGATCTTACATCAATGAAAGGATATGGACGCAAAACATATTACACTGCATAAAAATCATTTATTATCAATGTAACCAAAGGAACGCAGCTTACAAAAAATATTAAAGATTAAGTGCAATGCCATGAAGATAAATATGACGCCTTTCACCGGATTATGCATCAGTAGTTGAGGCACAGTGTGTAAAGAATCAGCATGAGGGACTGCTACCTTGAAGAATCATGAGAGACCTTTAGATTCCAAAACTTCAACCTTATCTCAATTATTGTAGTTTGCACTACTTTATTACGTTTATGAAGCTAAACCCAGCCTGTGTAGCTGGTGCAGAGTGCTTATACCCGACAAGTGAACAACAAATGTATCTTTGAACATCCAGAAATTGTGCTGGAAACCTGCGAGTATCACGCGAGTTAAACTTTTTTTTTACACGAAATAATTATTGGAACAATGTAAAAATAGATTATATGGCATATTTTTCTGCTCGCGCTTTCATACGTGGTATTCCACTACAAGACTAAGGTGAAGCACAGAGAAACGTAGATCGCCATAATTCTTCTAAATTTCATCATCTGCACTCAATTACAAAAAGTTGAAACGTGATGGCAGGGTAACTAAAACGAAGTTCGGAACTCTGCGATTTGTTGATAATGAGTTTTGTTATGAGATGCTGATACGCGAGATCCTTGAAATGGAGACTAAGTCAAGCATGAAAACAAGTAAGTTAAGGGTTGTCCAGCGAGTGTGTTGGTCGTTAAACGAATCAACAATCGTTGTGACAAGTAAAGCATCTGTTCGTACATAAGAGGTACACATTTTTTAAACCCTGTATTTTATTACACTGGATCGGAGTAATTCAGATCTTTGATTGCCGTATTAAAAAATACACAACACACAAGGTACGCATCATTCCATCATTGTTTTTTGGTTTTCGTTAAATAATCTGTTGTAAACCTCTACGTTTTAAAAAGGAAAAATTACAGGCCCTGGGCCTGTCTTTTGAAATTCATTGTAAAATTAATATAATAAAAGTCGTATTTCTTTTATGCGACGAAGGCTTAGAATGCAATCGTCTTTTCAGTATTAAAGTGCCAGAAAAGTATATATATGTGTGTAACATAAACACAAAATATTATATGTAACACTGTTATTGATAAGTTTGTTGTTTTCGTAACATTTCATAAATAGGTACAGAAAGCCAGGTATTGAACTGGTACTATGTACCAGTTAATCATATTTATTAAAAATGGAAATTGCAAATGAAATATCCCAAAAATTGATCACCAAACATCCAAACAGATAACTAAGTATGTACCTCTCATATGTAATCAAACATGTACTGTCAGATGCGAAGGCAATGAATGTGAAAATTAAGCTACTACGGCCTTAGACCTAGTCGTGTATATAATTGAGATGAAGGCAAGGACGATCCTTATCCGAGCGATAGTTGAATGCGTGGCATCGTTAGACACAAATTTTATATCGAAGAGATTTAAAAAACATCAAAATAAAGTCAATGCGTTAAAAACCAATTGCTGAAGTCTCATTACTCTGTGTACTCATTCATGTGGGAACTCCCTTTTCCCACGTTGCAACCCATATGTCAAAATAAATGTTGAAAGTAACAAATAAATGATTTCGAAATTTAATATTCTTATATACTGCATGTCATACACCACACAAATGTGCATTATTGAAAGGATTTATTGAGTGCAACCAGGTAGAACTGCAAGTAGCGATTATAAACATAAGTCACCATAACCTTCGATTTCTTTCCTTTGACGGCAAGAGTGTCTCTCCTATCCAGACACGTGTTCCCTTTACAAATGCTTCATATTAATTTGACTCGTCATTTAAATAGTTACAATGAAAACGCAAAATTGGAAAGATTTGGAGGTGCCGCTAAGTAAACGCGTGTTAAAAACCATAGCAGAATTGAATTTTCCCTTCATGACACCAGTGCAGGTATCATGTTTTTGAAAGCATATTAGCATCGATAGACGATTATTTATAATACGGCTTTGTAATAAAAGTTTATTCGTAATTAGGCAGCTTCAATACCACTGCTATTAAAAGGGAAAGATGTTGCTGCTGAGGCTGTTACTGGTAGTGGGAAAACACTTGCTTTTCTAATTCCAGTTTTGGAAATAATACAGGTTCTTATAGAATTTTAACAAGTAGTAAATTTCAATTATAACTTTTGCTATCCTTATCATTATTGTGGTACACAGAAACGGGCAGACAAGTGGAAAGATACAGAAATTGGTGCTATAATAATTAGTCCAACTAGAGAGTTAGCTGTACAAATAAGTGAAATACTTGGCAAGTTTCTGAAAAACATTCCAGAACTTAAGCAGATATTATTAGTTGGTGGTACAACAATAAATGAAGATGCTGAGAAACTCAAAGCAGGTGCCAATATTATTGTTGCCACACCTGGCAGACTAGAAGATATATTTTCAAACTGTAAAAGCATCAACTTGGCATCACGCGTTAAGTCACTGGTAGATGATTCTTGGTCTTATGGAATTCAGTTTGTTATATTGAATGAAAAAACATTGCAATTTTTATTTATAGGAAATATTAATTTTGGATGAAGCAGATAGATTGTTAGATTTAGGATTTTCTGCAAGTATAGATACTATTCTAAGTTATTTACCTCGTTTAAGAAGAACAGGATTATTTTCTGCAACACAAACAAAAGAGTTACAACAATTAATAAGGGCTGGATTAAGAAATCCAGCATTAGTAACAGTGAAGGAAAAAGCAAATATCTCTACACCCTCGAATTTAAAGAATAATTACACCATTGTTGACCCAGAGTATAAATTCTCTGTTATGGTTGATTTTATTGAAACAAAGGGGCCACATTTAAAATACATGGTCTTTCTATCAACTTGTGCTTGTGTTGAGTACTTCAGCTTAGTTCTACAGAAGTGAGTTAGATTGGATATTATAAATGTAACATGTTATATAAATGATATCACTGGGTATGTATATGCTTGTTTACAGAGTTTTACCATCTGTAAAGATTCTTGCACTGCATGGTAAAATGAAGGACAAGAGGTATAAAATTTTTCAAGAATTTAGAAATATAGATTGTGGTATACTAATGTGCACAGATGTAATGGCACGTGGCATTGATGTACCTGAGGTTGATTGGGTGCTGCAATATGATCCACCAAGCACTGCTAGTAGCTTTGTCCATAGGTATCATTAATGCCTCATAACAATAGAAATATACATTTCATATGATAAAATAATTAACTTCTTTTTCCTAGATGTGGCAGAACAGCTAGAATTGGTAATGAAGGAAATGCTCTATTGTTTTTATTAGAAACCGAAGATGCATATGTAGATTTCATTAAGAGAAACCAGAAGGTTGATCTGCAGAAAAGCGAATTAGAGCCGTCAATGATTAGCGCTGAAAAGTGTTTAGAATGTATGCGAAATTTACAAAAAAAAGATAGGCTCATATTTGATAAAGCGAATAGAGCATTTGTATCTTATATACAAGCATATAGTAAGCACGAATGTAGTTTAATATTACGACTCAAAGATATTGACTTGGGGAAACTTGCAATGGGTTTCGGGTTATTACGAATGCCTCGAATGCCCGAGTTAAAAGGAAGGGATATGTCCTCATTTATAGGAGATGATGTAGATTTAAACTCTATTGCATATACCAATAAACAAAAAGAACAGAACCGATTAGTGAAATTAAAAGTGTATGAAAGTAGTGGAGTTTGGCCGACTGCAAAGAAACGAAAGTGCAAGCAGACTGAGTCTTGGTCGGAGACAAAAAAACGCAAGCTAGAGAAACAAGAAAACCGTAAGAAACGCAAAGAGAAAAAGATGAAGCAACAAATGTCAAGTGCTCCGGTGAAAAAAAGGAAGAAGAAGATAGATCAACAAGATATAGATGAATTAAGTAAAGATATAGAGTTAATGAAAAAATTGAAGAAAAAAAAGGTACCAGTTTCCTCTTATACAAAAACTGTGATAGTAAGGTTGTAAAAGTTATTTGAAACTAACATATTATTTCAGATATCCCAAGAAGAATTCGACGTTGCGTTTGGAATAGACTGATTACTTTGGAGATTAATATCCAAACACATCTGTGACATATAAACTGTATTTCTAATACACTTTGTACGTACATGCAATCCAATACTATTTATTGAAGAATTTTATTTTATTTCCTTTTCCCATTTTGCATATATGCCCAAAATAAGTTACCAGTAGTAAAAATTATTATCATACAGAAAATACATAATTCAAACGCGAATGATTTAAGGGGTACAAAGCATTCCGGGGGCACGTGGAGCTGTGTGGAGGGGATAGCCCTCAATAGGGGTACCCATACTATTTTTGTTGTTGGATGTACACGAGTGTGGGATCTTGAGGGGAAGGAACATATGACCGAAGTTGAGCAGTTAATTCGTATGAGAGTGTCACTCATGATAGAAGCGTGAGAAAGAGTGAGAGAAAAACAGGGTGGGGGCCTTAGATATCAGACCACAGCAGATTGTACCAGACCACACTGGTGAGTCATGCATTACCATTGACTACTACTACTCTACTCTCCTCCTACTTGACTCATCGCGGGAGAACGTGGATAGAACTGTCAGCTGCCCGTGAGATTTTAGCGTCTATTTTATATTAACATTGTGCCATTAGAAGTTAAGAAAACTCTTCCACACAACGAAATGGATGAAGCTGCCGATCGCCCAAAGTGGCTGCTGGAGTTAGAAAATCGAAAAAGAAAGGTAGTTAAATAATTGTACTTTGTATATTATCTACTTTATTCACTACTTCCAATAGTTTATTCTTATTCAATAATAAGTTTGCTAAATATTTTTTTTACTTTCATAAAGCCGAGATTAGCTCACGAAGCTGGAGCTGGGTCCCCGTGCATGGTATGCAGTAATGCTTGTCCAGGTTTAGATTTACACTTTTGGAGAAAAATTTGTAAAAACTGTAAATGTAGCAGAGATGATCATGATGTGCAAGACGATGATTTTCCACAATTTCATTTACTTTTTGGACCATCTAACAAATATAAAAAGAAACCCATGTGTCAGTATTAGCAAGTATTTTCAAAATGCTAGTGTTATCTTTCAAATGGAACATAATTTAATTTTAAATTCCAGTCCTGCGGGTCAATGAAAAGCAAGTTGAGGCTGAATCTGTGTTTGAATGGGTACCACCAGATACAACAAAAGAACTTGCCAGTGATTATATGAAGGCATTACCCATTGATAAATTGCCAATCAAAGGGACTACTGGTGCAGCCTTGAGAAGGCAATTGTTACAAAAACAATTGCCACTCCATGATATTGATTATAAAGCTTGTGATGAACTTAGTGATGATGAGAAGAAACAATTTGAAAAGTATTTGGAAAATATAAAGAAATATGTTGGCCAAGGGAAAGTTACAAAGGTATATTGCATAGACCATTCTTGTTTCCCATTATATATGACATAGGCTATAAATATTGTTTTCTATTTTATTCACAGATATTGAGTGCCCGTCCCTTTGATCGTGCACTACTGACACCTGCTAATGCAACTGATATGCAACAGTTCAGTCCAGAACATAAGAGATCAACAAACCCAAATTTCCCACAATTACGTACACCAAGCAGTTTTACAAAACTTGCATATGGAAAGAATTTGGCTAATAGTTATAACACACCTGACCATAAACCTAGTTCAGATATGGAAAGTTTGAAAAATAATAGTAGAAATGCATCTACAACAGAACTGTACAATACAATTAGTAATCCAAAGGATACTACCATTGCCACATCAGAGCCACTTTCCAGTGACATTGTTAAAACAGCTTCCCCACTTGTTAAAGATAGAATTTCACAGCACCATGATGCTAACACTAACACTAATTGTTCATTAACGGAGCCAGGAAGAAACGAGGATGTCACATCTCCACTGAAAGACATGAGGCAAGGCTATCAGAATAGTCTTAAAGATCCAGTTTCATCTTATGCTGAATCTGTATTGGCTGATGCACTACGCCCACCTAGCACTGTTCGAGCTAATGAAATCATTGGAAGTACTCTTGACCCAAAGGGTTTAATGTATATTCGAGAAAAACTTGCAACTAAATACAGCACACAAGACACAAAGATTATAAATAGTTCACCTAGTAAATGCCAAGGATTGGGTAACAATGATTTACACTCGAGAAACATGAACTTGGCAAAGAGTGACATATGCAAAAACCCAACTATTAGTAATGCCATTCCTTATACTTCATCGGACTTGCCACCAATGACTGATAATAGTTTAAATAAGTTTGTCAATGAAAATAGGGAACTTCCTGCTAATGCTGAAAAAACATTATTGAAGACTAATACACAGATTAGTAAGTCAGTGCCTCTGGAAAGTGGATGTGCAACTCTGATGAATAATGAGAAGTGCTATCCTCATTCTGAAGTGATTAATTCTCCCTATGTGCCACAAATTTCGGGTAATATTATACACCCGCAGGATCAATGTCACAAGCCAGAGGATTTATTATCTGGTCGTGTATGTAATGAATCATTGACCACACACGTACCACATTCGTGTAACACGGAAAATCAGTTTCAAGCCAAACTTAGTAGCTCCTCTATTCCTACTAATCTTCTGCATTCAGAGGAGCTATATAATCAAGTATTTCCACACGAACCGATCAATGTCATGAAAGAAATGACGCAAAATGTGCCAAATGTAGAACACTTAAGAGGGGCTGTGCAGGAAATGACTCTTGAATCGTCAGGGCCTCAGAAGTGTAATAAATGTGGAGATGAAATTCGCATTGGTGACGTTGTTGTAGTTACGGATAAGGCGAAGAATGCTGGGTGGCACCCCGGATGTTTTGTGTGTGATGTGTGTAACGAGCTCTTGGCAGATTTGGTATACTTCCACTATAAGAATAAGTTATACTGCGGTCGAGATCTTGCTACTCTTCTTGGTATTCCAAGATGCTTTGCCTGTGATGAAGTAAGTGCTATTCTAATTCTATTGTTGCTTACGCGTACATCAATGTATATTAAATTACATATTCCTTTTTCTTTTTAGTTAATATTCGTTCGAGAGTACACGGTAGCAGAAGGCCACAATTATCATGTGAAACATTTTTGCTGTTGGGATTGTGATGTGCCACTAGCAGGACGACAATATATAACGGAAAATGATCGACCCCTTTGTCTTCCCTGCTATCAAACTACTTATGCAAAAACTTGTAATGCATGTAATGGGGTAATAGCTGCGGATCAACAAGGAGTTAGTGTAAAAGACCTGAATTTTCACGCAGCAGAAACCTGTTTCTGCTGTTACGAATGCAAAAAGAATTTATTGAACTGCCGGATGGCAATAAAAGAGGGCAAACTATTTTGCAGCAAGGAATGCATCTCAAGTTTCCTAATTACTCGCGGATGAAATTTCAATACAACTATGATATATTCATCAGATTCATCTATCAAAAAGTGAGGTATAACAAATTTTGTAAATAAAATTTTATTTTTATTAAATATAAACATTCTCCAAATTGTATTCTTGTCTTATTCTTCTTTGCTAATAACTTATTATTTATGTTATACGTCTTGGAGCTTTCAACGATTCCAAATATCAAGAATATTTGAATATATAACAATTGTGGATGAAAATTCACTTTGCCAATATTCAACTAACGTGCACTTTGTTTTAAGAAGCTTCAAGATGTTAACAAATATATCAACTTGTTTAAAAAATTCATCTACAGAATACAGAACAGTTCATACAGAAACTTTTTGAGACATAAAAATACAAAAGTATAGTTATTTCATACATTAACATGTACAAAAATAATTTTCGCGATTTTTACTTCCACAAATTTTGTGAACTTGTACTTTGCAATCGTTTATATGAGGGAACATATGTATGAACATGAAAAAATACGTTGTACTTTATATACAAAATATAAGGGTAGCTATGAATTGTAAAAGTATATTGAACTTCGTTCTTGATGATATTTAACTGAATGTATGTGCTGCTTAATACAGCATTTACTTATCAGATAGAGTTAAAGATATTTGCGCGAGTAGGGCTTTCATTAAAGCACAAGTGCTTTCCACCCCTATCAAATGTATTATTCTGAATCGCTGTCAACGACACTCATAATTCGTTTAAAAGAACTACGACCTTCTCGCTGCTTCGGTGGGGTTTCAGATGACTTTTTTAGTTCTTTGTTTTGTCCCATGTTCCTTTGAGATCGCGTTACTCGAACTAGAAACAATACAAATTTATTTTTACACAAATTTAGTGTGTTGTCACATTGCAGCCTTGTATTTTTTTACAAACCTCCAGAGATAATATTGCTTGTATTTAACTCTGATATATCCCTTAAAGTTTCATTTCGTATCTTTGCTTTTTTACACTTCTCTAAGGAAGGTCTGCCAGTAACTCCATTTTTTTCCAGTAAATCCTTAAGACAAGTTTCTTTATCTATATTAGTTTTGCATTTAGCAAAGAGTTCATTGTATGATTTAACATGAATCCCTGCAGCTCTGATGTACTTCTTAAGGCTATCAAGTTTCTTCTCATGTCCAGATTTCTATAATAATATGTATCATTCTATCTGTTTTTATACTACGAACATCAATTTAGTAAATATACTTACAGAGTCTTTTTTGGACCCTTTACCCTTGGATTGGCTTTCAGTTTCACTATCATTATCACTTATACTTCCAGACTGATTATCTGACTCTCCTTCTTCCTTTTTAGTATTCTCTGTCTCATTTGTACTAGTATTTCCATCATCTTCTTTATCCTCTAATTTTTCTTCGGGTTTTGGAGTTTTTTTTCTACCACGTCCTCGACCTCTTTTTGATTCAGATGGCTTTTTAGTCATAACATTTTTCTTGGCCTTGCTCTTAGCTTTGGGATTGTACTCTTCATCAGATTTGCTATTATTGGTATCTTCAGAACCAGAATTTTTGTCTTGAGCTAAAGATTTCTTTGTGCCTTTCTTTCTTCCTCTCTTGCCTTTTGCCTCCTTAACACTATTACCTACAGATTCATCTTCTTCATCTGTCAGATCTGCTTCTGATGAACCAATTTCCAATTCTGAATCAGTGGGTTTAGCTTTTACAATAGTAGTCTTTGTTTTTGGTACACTTGTTTTTTCCTCCTCATTTTCAGAGGAGCTTGATTCTTTTTCACTTGCACATTCCACAGACAATTCTAAACCCTCTACAACTTCTAATCCACTACTGGCTTCAGATTTGATAAGCTTTTTATTTGAATTTTCATTCTCATCTTTCTCTTTTTCAAGATCTTTATTTTGTTTTAGACTCTCTGGTTTATCAGCTTTATCATCATCACTACTTTCAACTGATTCCTCCATACTGGTATTCTCCTTTTTATTTGTCAATTCTGGAGATTCTTCTAAAGCCTCAACTTTTGCAGGTTTTTTACCTTCATCTTCATCCTCTTTTTTCTTATGTTGTTCATTTTCTTTTGGACTTTCTGATTTATTAATTTCATCTTCATCTTTACTCTCACTTAGTTCCTGATCATTATGTGCATGTTTTGCTTTTGCATTTACAGTACTTTCTCCGGTGCTTAATCTTTCACCATTTAATTCAAGATCTTGATCTTGCAGTACTGTTTCATTGTCAGAAGTACGGCGCTTCTTAATAGATATCTCTAAACTTTCATCATCCGAAGATTCAACTCGCTGTCTCTTATGCTTTAACTCTACAGTGTCATCAGATACACCTGAAGATGCCATTTCTTTCTGATTTGATCCTTCAGCTTGAACTGATTCAACCATTCCTTATGAGAAAGCCTCAGCCAAACACAGCATATGTATCAATATCAAGATGTTCTACCTGAACCTTTAGCATAAAGTTTTTGTTGAATACTTATTCAAAATATGAACTAACATACAGCAGCAATGAATATAATTAAGATACCATGTACGAAGGTCTATTAGCATCATTATTTGAGATCGCATTATCATTGTGATTACGCATATAAAATTTTTGAATTATTCAACAAGTGATCGAATACTAAAGTTAGGGTGACATATTGCCGTTATAGCCTCACGTTATTGTCCTGTGAGTTTGTGCGTAGTACATAACAATCGATCAATTGTTGCTGTCAGAGTAGCAAGAGATGCCGGTGTATACAAAATACAGATGTCATAATCCTCAAATAGTAAGAATGCGAGCAACATATTCACTGCCGCAAAAAATCATGATATAATAGAAAGGAACAGTAACTACCTTGAAGAATGTCCACGGGTTAATAATATCCCATCAATTATTGCAAATTGTGATCACGACGTTTGCGCGGCAAAATCTACGTGTATAGGATGTACTATAACGTATATAGGTCTGAAAGTTACGCCAAAGCTGCCGATGGCGTCGTTAGTATCCGACTGCATCAATCACGCAATATTTATTTAGATTGTTTTAGATATCAGGAAACTGTTTTGTGCGAGATTTGGTAACTAATAAAGCTTCTTATATACTTGTATTAAATATTAATTAGATTTTACAAGTTGTTCCCGCCTGTCCTATTAGAACCTCCACAATTTTCCGTTTTATATATGTGCGCGCCTACATCACATTATTGTGAAGTAGTACAATGTGGTGTTGTAGATAGTAAATACAGCAAGTTTTCTGTCAAACCGAGTGTTTATTTATTTCGAATTTTATAGAAACATGCCTCTGTATGTATGTAATATGTATCAAGTTACTTTTCCAGTGACGTGCACATGAATAAATATGAAGAACAAAAAAGATAAAAAAAGTTCGAAGCACAAGAAAAGTGAACGAAAAGAAAAGAAAAAGCATAAAAAAGCCACAAGACAAAGATCCTCTAGTTCTAGCAGCGTAAGTGTTATATTTACAAATAAGAGGGAAATTGTATATTGTTATATTCAATGGTATTTAACACTGTTTTAGAATTCTACAAGTAATGAAGAAGTGGAGTGGGTGGAGAAACAAGTAGTCTCGCAATCAGATGTAAAATCTGTACAGGAGAAACCTGTAACTTCAACTGAAAAGGGACAAGATCTTGCAAGGGAAGAATGGATGAGCTTGGATAGCATATTTCCCTGTGCTTTTAGTATTTCAAATGAAAAAAAAGCAAGTTCTAAGAAGAAAGAGCCCAATGTATCATCTATTTTGGATAAACCTGGACAAAGTACTAGGGAACTAAATCCCTACTGGAAAGATGGAGGTAATGGACTACCACGAATGGACTCTACAAAATCAGATGCACCCCCATCAAAAAATGCAGCTTGGTTAAGGAAAAGTCTCCAAAGAGCAAAAGAACAAGCTGAAGAAGAAGGTAGAAGCATACATGAAATTGCTGCAGAGAGATGGGGTGTAAGTATAACAATTATTTTGTCTGGCAAATAGCTTCCCAAATTCTTATGTCTCATTATTTTATTATGTTTAGTCTTTAAGAACGATAGAGTCAATGATTGAAGAAGCAGAAAGAGCAGAGACACGAGGGAAACCAAGATACCGAAAGCAATATGAAGAATATGATAAGAAAAGTAGTTTCTTACATGAAAAGTCACAAAAAAAGCTATATAAGAAGCCTGTAGATGAAGATGATGATTACTACTCACATTCAAGGCACAAATCAAATCACACTACAACCAAGAATTGGCAGAAAAATAAAAATCCAAGTAGTAGTACTACGTACCAGGTGCCTGATAAGATTGAAATAAAAGAAAACCCAGATCATAGAGAGCAGAATAAGAGTAATAGTGAAGGAGAAGTAACTGCTCTGACTGAAGCAGACCTAAACAAATTAGGAGCAAAAATTGTAAAAGCTGAGATCATGTGTGACACTGTAAGATATATTTAATATTATCAGAATTCAATTAAGTGCTGTATATGTGAGTTAAAAGTAATTAATTTTTTTAAAGAAACTTGCAGCTGAATTAAAATCTCAGTTAGAGAAAGCTAGGGAAACAATAAAATCAAATATGTCCAAAAAAGGTGAGGTACAGAATATTATTCTCACAAGGACTGATTCAAAAGGTAAAATTATATGGTTCAAAGTGTGTACAGAGTTTCAATTACTAGTTATCTAATCGCGATTATAATATCTGTTAATCAGGAATTTCAAGACCACTTGAACAACGAACTGAATCAAAGGATTCCTCTACAAGAAAAAAAAGAAGAGTTACAACTCACGAGTCTGGGGAAAGAGTACGGCATTACTATGATGATGATAAGTATTCATTACAGCAATTGGTAAGTAACTCTTCTTTGATAATATAATGGTTTAATAAGTGAGATAAACAACATTTATTATATTTATTTAGTTCCAACGCGAAAAGGGTAGATCTACTAACGATGACGATGCCGCAGTCGCTAGACTTACTGGAAAGGTATAATGCAACTTGCAGAATTTCTATTATTTAAGAAAATACTGAAAATCATACTTCTTGTGTATTGCAGAATATGGACATGAATGAAATTTTCGAAGAGCAAATTGCCGTTTCTCAAAATGAGGCACGCCAGGATGCCAGAGAACGTGCCATTGCAATTAACGAACACAAACGGTTAACAAAGTCATTGGAAAATTGCAGATGGTGTGTGGATTCCAAACACATGTTGAAACATATGATTGTTGCAATGGACTCGCATATTTGTTTAAGTCTTCCCTCCTATGCATCCTTAACAGAAGGCCATTGCATACTTACGCCTGTGCATCACATAGCTTGCCAGTTACAATTAGATGAAGATATATGGGAACATTTAAAGGTAATTTTTCGATATTATTAATATTTTACAAATCATTGAATGATGTAACTTTTTAGAAATTCAAGCAAGCCTTGTGTAGGCTGTTCAAGGAACAAGACCAATATCCAGTATTTTTTGAAGTTTATAAGAGTCGTAATAAATTCTCACATATGCAGTTGGAGTGTGTGCCACTGCCAAAAGAAATAGGAGAATCAGCACCAATGTATTTCAAAGTAAGTTCGTTATAGGACAAGTCTGGCATAATTTTATAGATGTGTAACTATTTAATTCACTCCCTGTATTATTTTAGAAAGCTTTATTAGAATGTGAAACAGAATGGTCAATAAACAAGAAAGTAATTGACCTCAAGGATAAAAGCTTGCGCCAGGCCATTCCAGTTGGATTATCATATTTCGTAGTACAATTTGGACTTGAAGGTGGATATGGTCATGTAATTGAAGATGCCCAGATGTTTCCATCAAATTTCGCCGAGGTATAACAGGAAAAAAGAACACGAATTAAGCATTAAGTACAGGAGCGTCACTCTAAGATTTTGGTTTCCTGTAGGAAATAATAGGTGGAATGCTCGATTTAGACCACGAATCCTGGCGTAAACCTCGAAGGGATAATTTCGATCAACAAAGGGAAAAAGTCTTGCGATTCTCAGAATTATGGAAACAGTACAACTGTGATGACGAATGCAAAAATTAACAGTGAAGTTCCATGTTTTTAGAATCTTGTATGTATATACAACAATTAATTGACAAAGATATATTGCCGGTAACATGTTCATAATCACTTTATTTCAACATTTTCCCCTTCACAAGATTCGGGAAATCCTGCTACTGGCCATTTTTGCAAGTGTTCTTTTAAAATAGATGGAAACAGTGCTAAGACCTTAAAACATGTCCCCATTTCTTCCATAATCATTCTATATCCTGATTCCAGTTGAGCCCTTTCGTTTGAAGAAACGTTCTTCATAAGTCTTTCAAGTCTCACGTTAATGCCCATATTTTTTAAAAATCTCTCTTGTGTTGTTGGGCCAAACGTGATCAATCTATCGTCTTTTTCTACAATTCTTTTTATTATAGAAAAGTCAACGTCGGCAGTTAAGTCCATAGTCCCAGGGTTTGTAAGAGGATCCTCTTGTTTATGCCTTGAATATGCACGGAAAGTATCGGATTTATCTCCAATATGACCATAATCAATAATCAATCCAAATCCACCGCATTCCCATAAAAATTGCGCTATGTAGTCCGCAACGACCATAGTTTCAGGACTTATTTCTACGTGCAATCTTGTTTCATTTTTCTAAAGGTATTACTTCAAATGTATAAATTATTTTAGAAAATATAAACATTCATAGTACATACTAAAAGTTTTTACCGATACGTAAGCATGAGTTGCAGGGGTTGGAGAAGGTGATAATACATAACGAAACTTATTCTCGTCCGTATCGTTTGCTACATCGACCAAAATCTCTCGCCATCCGCTTTCTGTTTTCTAAATGAAACGAACAAGTATCATAAGCCTGAAGTTCGTATTATAAAACGTACTTTAGTAAAGCAGAAAGTACCTGAAATTTATGAATGGGAAGGGCATCAAAGAACTCATGTGCCAAAAATACACTAAAGTTTCTTGGTATATCCTTAACAGAATAATACCAGTATACATCTGTCCCATCCTTAGTAATCCCCTTTTTATAATAACTAATTGCATTTGCAGTTTTATCTGTTATAACAGAACAGTCTTGAATATCAGTGCATAAGTTTTTTGCCTGGATATCTGATAGTGTAGGACTGACTTCAACCAAATGTACAGAAATATTCTTTGAGTACCTCAGTCTAGAAAATATCTAGTAAAACACAATAAATTTTATTGTAAAGAGATATTTTATCTTAAAGCATCTAAGAAACTTAAAATTTATACTGCAGTTCATTTACTCTTAAAATATCTTTAATCATTGTTCCTCTTCCAGGGCCTAATTCTATTATCTGAAAAGGAGTATTTGTGATCTTGTTATATTCACTTATGATCCAAAGGGCTACCATCTGAAAAGTTTAATTTACTTATTGAATGTCAAGTAATAATTTACAATAGTAAAACTGGATCACACACTTCTCCAAATAGTTGGCTGATTTCTGGAGATGTTGTAAAATCTCCCTTGCTTCCAAAGACATCATTAGTCATATAGTAGCCTGCAGAGGGATTTAATAATATTTCCTTCATGTAATCAGCGACACTAATCGGCCCACAGGACAAAATCTTAGAGTACAGATGCCGGTAAAGACTATTCTTATTTTCATTTTGTCTATTGTCAGTTGACAAAAAGCAAGTTGTTGTTTTTCTAAAATTGAACTTTATTGTATCATGGAAAAAGCTTGTTCTACATTGCCTAGCAATTACAACTGTACGATTCATGTTTATTATACACCGAACGTCATTAAGTCATAGACTTCGATTCGTACTACAATAAGGTTAGGAAGTACTGCTATATAGCAGCAAACTGAATTGGCTGAAACTTACGCATGTTTACAGTACAGAACTGCATACAAATTTTATTGTATTATTGTGCAATGACATGTTCTACACATATTCTCATAATCTTTTTCAACTAAGTTTCAAACCGTGTGTTTCGCCACAAGTTACTTTATTGTATAGATGAAATCTTTGCACGAGTATATGTATACAATGTATTATATTACTATAAGCTTTTAAAAATCTCTTGGATTTTTAAATGTCTGTCATGAATGTTAATTTCCCCATCACTGGTATTTCTTATCGAACTTATACAAATTTGAACGAAATACAGATACAAAATAGACATAGATACATTTAATACTTTCATGACTTCATATAAAATTGCGTATTTTACAAAGTTCTTGGCAAATGAGAATCGTATTATAGAAATAAAACTTGAGTACTGCACGCAACATTCGATATATGAAATATGCACAGATGGTAATGCTGATTTGAAAGATTTATTAGACTAAAATTATATCTACTGGTATCTGTTAACTCTAAAAAGGAATTTATCACAGTTAATGATGGTTTCAACTTAGGAAAAAGTCTTCCAAAATCTAAACTTCCCACTCCGAGCATTGTTTCTTTCTATAATCGATAACGTCATTTGCTTTGTGGAATTTGATTTCACAATACAAAAAATAGATGTGTAAAACGTGTAAAAGAATTGTTATATAAAATATAGTGTATGTTGTCGCCGTATTTTAATAGGTACAAAGAGCCATCTAACTGATAGTTGGTCATTTGTGGAATATACTTATTATAGTACAAGTAAGAAATAATTTAATTCATGTGATGTACATTACTGTGGTATTTCAATTCTTAATAATTATCATTTGGCTACCTCATCATTTGACGGAATTTGTCTAATTCGAAAATGCTTTCCGATAATCTGAAAAAGTATGAGTTATTACAATCAGAATTTTCTACATGTGTTGAAAACAACAGAGTAAACATACCTGCCAAAAGCATTAACAAGAGCCACAATCTCACTTCTCTCCAAGAAGAATTGTTTGCGATTCATATTATTTAATGTTGGCTCCCATCTATCAAACTTGCCAGAGAAGAGAATTTTCAGGGCAGTACCCAATCCATGAATTTGTAATTTACCCCACAGTTTACACTTGTCGCAACCAACGCAATCCATAATACGAGAAATATTACGAAAATGCTGCCGAAATTCTTCTTTTAATAGTTTGGCTTCAACTCCACCAGTAAACATAACACTTTCATTAAAGTGATCAGGAAATGATCTGCAAGAGAGGTATTTATTATTGCTATTCTCATATGCTACATATATCAGTATTAAATTACATATTACTTTATGGTATCCTTTACTTACTTTACAACATTCATAATGTCATCAATTGCTAGGCGAGTATCTTTATCTTCTGCTCTATTACCCGTATAATATTCTTCTCTTTGTAAGTACGGTGCTGCCTTTGCCAATGCTCTTAACTCTAATAAATAAGTAAAATACAAATTTTTTAACCAATTTGGACCTTCACCTCCTGAAGTTTCTGGAGAAAATCGTTGTTGAAATTCAACTAAATTTGGGCCCCACTGTCCACCAGGAGATATTCCTAATGTTTCTTGTGACAGCAAATATTTTGAACACAGATGTATATTAATGCTGGCATGAAGTCCTGATATTACTCGGTAAAATACTCTTTTTTCCAAGCACATGCCTAAAGACAGAATTAATTTTCAAAATAATAGAGTATCCCATTACCATTACCATAATTCTGTGTAATGTCACATTATTAATATTACCATTGATTTTAGAAGATTGAATGAAATTATGAGGAGAGTTTTCAGGTCTGAAAAAAGGAAAATTTCTTTAGTATCACAGTATTCAACTAAATTAAAGAATTTGAAAAGAATGATCACCTAAAACAATTTTCTAGATAAATACTACGCCATATTCTATGTGCACTGGGACCTTTATATCCTGTGTATCTTTCAGGATTAAGTAATAAATCAACATATTCTCCAGGTGTAGATTCTTTTACACAGAAATTATCTTGAGCATCATCATATTGTTTCCATAGCTCAAAATCCTTATAATTCTCCAAACTGTAATCATTTATGTTTTGATCACCTACATAATTTCTTTTCCCAAGTTTGTGGTAAAATTATATACCTTATTGTTGTGTTTAAATAACCAAGTTCTTTGTTATAATCATTGCTATGTATGCAGTCATCCAATTGGAAGTCAGATTTATATTTATCAAATGGACTTTCATTAAAATGTATGTTCCTTAACATATCACCTTTTAGGCCATCTGGAATGTCTTTCTAAAGTGGTAAAAGCATTGGACTATATTATTATACACATCTTTATGCCCTCTATTCTTCTATAATGTCAAAGTTTAATGTGACTTACCTCTTGACATGGCTGAACATGACAATATCTGATTGCACATTGACTGTCATCAATCCAAAAAGGACACTCTTGTTTTAAATTTACCTTATAAAATCGAAAATAATCTCTGACTAGGAGACTCTGTAAACGTGGATATATTCTGATATTATTGAAATAATCCACAGTATCCACATTGCAGCTGCAGTCGTCGATGGAGCCTTTCAACTAAACAAATTAGTAGACTATTGTTAATTAGGAGCTAATACCTTCTTCCTTTACGCGGCGAATAAATCACTTAAAACACCTTGTTAGACTGTCAAATTTCAACACCAGATTTCACAGTATTTTGTAAATATATTGATGGCCAATACCTGACAGAAACACTGATCATCCTTCTTGGCATTAGACTGAAAGTAATTGCCGCGTACTTCGAATAACAAGAGGACTATCAACAAAGTTACACTTCGTATCATTGTGCCACTGGGTACGATGATCTTCATTGTAAAGGTCACTGGTATTACCACGTCTGCTTAACTCTCACGGATTATCGTGCCTTTCAAGGTGTACCATGCTGCTTCCCACTTTTAATGACACCCACCAAGCTACGTGCCTCGGGACGCGTGGAAACGATTGATAACAGTACACGTTCCTGTCATATTCATGAACCTCTTATCAGTGGCACACTTTACTCGAACCAGTGCCAAGGACCCGAAAGCAAAGTGCCGTGATCTTTGTTATTATCTACATGCGTGTGCATTTACCTAATAGCTATGACAGCGACAACAGCTTAGATGCAAAACCGTTTTAACTATATCTATATAGAACTGCCGGACGATGAGGTCACTGGTTTCTAGCCCTGAAATTGTTTCCGTATCTTGCGAAATGCTCGATCTCTGCCTTTATCCCACTCTAGGTTTCGGACACGCTATTTTTGGCTATTGGTTCAGGTTTAACTACACGTGTACAAATAGTATTTGACATAGATTATTTTGTAATCTTTGCTTTTCAATATACTAAAAAGCACGCCACGTAGATACTAAATTTGTGCTACATATACATAGTACGTGTAGCGTGGCATTTTTTCCTTTGTGTATTTTTTATGAACTTTCTCCTAAAGATGTTGATGACGTCCTTACGATGCTATGTGCTTTCCTTCGATTCCAATAGCTTGAAAGAGTTTGCTTGAAATTATATTATAATAAGAGGGACATATAATTGTTAATATTTATATATATGACTCAATTAAATAAATAATATATTCTAAGAGTGACCGGAATACATTATATTATGTATGTGATGTATTAATATTATCATATAGTGTTCTTTTGATATAATTAATCTCATGCAGTATTAATTATATTTTTAAATGCCCTCAATTGTCAGCTGGAGAGGTGGCGCCACTGAATGAATGCAACACCCATCGAACGCTCAGTAGAACCTAGAGGCTGACATATATAGATCAATAATAGATTGGTAGTTTTATCTAGTTTCATCATCTCATCATTAAACCACCTTTATTCGGTCGGTAAATCAGACATTGAACACATTTGGTTAAAACACGCAGCCTTATTTTAGCTATGAAATACTGTAAGAAACGAATTATTGTGGGAAATGCATGTCACATAGTTCTGAGTAGAAATAACAATTGTCTTCACTTCTATTTAATTACAAATTAAATCGTATTCCATTTACACATATCGCAGAGAAGCAGAAGTTGTATTTTTTATATTTGTACCGGTATATTTGAAATTAAAACCGGTACACACGCCATTCTGTCCGTTCACTAGTTGATTCATTTCATTACCGCAGAACTTGCCGTGCCCTGCCGTAGTCTATCACAGTCACGATAGGCATAGGGCACAGGACATGTCAAAAATTTGTGATGGCGGCGTTGTTAAAGGTTAGTTGTCATTATATACAGAATATTTGATGGTAAAACAATTTATATTTTTTCAATCTATCAGAAGACACTATAGATACGTGTGCGATATCTTCTACGTTAAGACCAATGTTCAATTAATAGAAAATATTGTTATTATGCCGTTGAGTACGCGGGTTCTTGCATTCCGTTTTAATGTTTATTTTCATCCAGAATTTAAACTTATTTAATTTAAAATGGGGCGGTACACACTTACAAAATCCACTTGTGCTGTATAGTAGTGGATGATACCAATAAGTGATGAATGAATTACATTTGTCCATCATTATTTTTCCCAATTGTTTGGCAATCTTTAATTAAAACCTCTTATTCAGATTACTCTAATAAATCATGATGTGCGTATTCTTTATGTAAAGTTCATTTAATACATTGTTCACGTAGTTGTATTGAAGAAACACACATGGCCCATAACATGTGCATTAGAAGTTTGATTTAACTGTTCTGAGTTTCCAATTGAACTTCTTAATTTTACTTTTAGGATGGGGGTCAAATTACATTTGAAGAGAAATGGCCATGTATGCGTCCTATTATTCTAAAGCTGCTAAAGCAAGAGCCTGTGACACAAGCAGAATGGCAGGATCTATTTTACTCTGTACATTTAGTATGTGTGTGGGACGAGAAATGTCATCCACGCATGAGGGATGCGCTCAAAGAAGATATTATGGATTTTATAAAGCAAGCCCAACAGGTAAAAGGAACATATTATTCGCAGAACAGTCTTGTTATTGTTGCAAAGTGAAGCAACAGAATTACAACTTCTTTGATTACAGAGGGTTCTTGCGCATCAAGAAGAACAAGCACTATTAAAGGCATACATTACTGAGTGGAGAAAGTTTTTTACACAATGTAATTATCTACCAACGCCTTTCAGGCAACTGGAAACATGTCTTGCTGGAAAACCACACAGTGTACAAAAAAGGAATCAACCAGATGATATTGTCAGAAAGGTTAGAAATTAATCTCACATCATTTTAGAAATTGAACCTTTCTTAATGCAGATGATTTTTTGCAGCTTATGCTGGATAGTTGGAATCAAAGTATATTTGGTGAGATAAAGCAAAGGCTTCAGGATGCAGCAATGAGACTTGTGCATGCGGAGAGAAATGGTGAAGCATTCGATTCGCAGTTAGTCATTGGTGTCAGAGAGTCATATGGTAATATACTTAGATTTATGAATATTTATGGCAAGTATAATCTGTATTCTAATTGGGGTACTGCTTTGGGTGTTTAGTAAATCTGTGCTCGAACACAACGGACAAGCTTCAAATTTATCGTGAAAATTTTGAGGCAGCATATATTGGAGCAACTGAAGCATTTTACTGGGTTAAAGCTCCAGAACAACTGTCATTACATGGTGTTGAAAATTATATGCGCTATGCAGATGCTAAACTTCGGGAGGAAGAATTACGGGCACAAAAGTATTTAGAACCTAATAGTGCCAGTGTCCAACTCCTCACAAAGTGTTGTGTGCGTGTATTGGTAGCAACATTTAAACCAGCTATATTAGCTGAATGTCCCAGAATGATTCAACATCATCAAACAGATAGTATGTATTATTCTGTAGTTTGGAGTAACATGTTATATAAAACTTAATAAGAATACATTGATAATTGCAGAACTTAAACTTATGCTGAAATTAATGGATAGAGTACCAGATGGTGTAGGTCCAATGTTGAGAAATTTAGAAGAGCACATTGCCAGTGCTGGTTTGGCTGATATGATGGCAGCAGTTGATGTTATCACTCAAGATTCTGAAAAATATGTCGAACGATTGTTAGAACTTTTCCATCGTTTTTCTATGCTCGTGAAGGAAGCATTTGATGACGATCCCAGATTCCTCACTGCTAGAGATAAAGCTTATAAACTTGTTGTAAATGATGCTACAGTCTTCAGGCTAGAACTTCCTGCGCGGCCAGGATCTGGTATCGGTGCAGCAATGCTAAATAATAAACCTAATAATAATAATAACGGACAACCTGAATCAAAATGTCCGGAACTTCTTGCTAACTACTGTGATATGCTTCTTAGAAAGACACCACTCAGTAAGAAACTGACTTCTGATGAAATTGAAAGTAAATTAAGAGATGTAGTGAGTATCAAAAACAGATCGCAGACGCGTGCTGAATGTTGTGCAGTGAAATAATTTTTTCATGGTTATTTTATTGCAGCTATTAGTATTGAAATATGTCCAAAATAAAGATGTGTTTATGCGTTATCATAAAGCACATTTAACACGACGTTTAATACTAGATACATCGGCTGATTCTGAAAAAGAGGAAAATATGGTTGAATGGCTTCGTGAAGTTGGTATGCCCGCCGACTATGTTAATAAATTGGCCCGCATGTTTCAAGATATTAAAGTATCTCAGGATCTCAACCAACAATTTAAAGAGCAATGTAGAGCTGCCATTGCTGACAGTATAAATATTAAGGTAATTTGGCAAAAACAGTAGTTCAGATAAACATTACTCACTGCATAACATATATGTACATTTATATTGTAGATATTAAACGCTGGTGCATGGGCAAGGGGTAGTGAACGCGTTACTGTCAGTTTACCATTACAATTAGAGGATTATATTCCTGAAGTTGAAGAATTTTATAAAAAGAAGCACAGTGGGAGAAAGTTGCAGTGGTATCATCACATGTCTAATGGAACAGTAAGTTTAATTACATTAACTAATAAAGGATTATATAAAATAAAACTGTTTCCAAAGTACAAATATATATTAATTTTTCGCAGATAACATTCTCCAATCGTGTGGGTCGTTTTGATGTAGATGTTACAACGTTTCAAATGGCAGTCCTGTTTGCGTGGAATCAACGGCCATTGGAGAAAATATCTTACGAAAATTTACGCTTAGCTACTGAGCTTCCACATCCAGAACTAAGGAGAACATTATGGTCGTTATGCGCTTTCCCGAAACTTAAACGGCAACTTCTTTTGGTAGACCCACCTGCGCATAGTCCAAAAGATTTTGCAAATGACACAAGGTTTTGGGTTAATCAGGAATTTGCTATAGTGTTAGTATTTTGTAATTGTACACTAAATATAAGTGCGGAATAGCTCCCATTTATATAGTGCGTATCTGACTGCTTTATATTAATCTTATAGGAAAAATGGTAAACTGCAAAAGCGTGGTAAAATCAATTTAATAGGGAGACTTCAATTATCAACTGAGCGTAGCAAAGAGGAGGATAATGAGTCCATTGTACAGCTCAGGATACTTCGAGTACAGGTATGTATTATTTTTCAAATTACAATCTTAAGAACATTGTTGAATTGTTGAATTATTTATTAACAGGAGGCCATTATTAAGATCCTAAAAATGCGAAAGAAAATCAGCAACGCTCAATTACAGACTGAGCTAGTCGATATTTTAAAGAATATGTTTTTGCCAAGTAAAAAGATGATCAAGGAACAAATTGAATGGCTTATTGAACATAAATACATTCGTAGGCATGATGACGACATTAATACCTTTGTGTATATGGCGTAACCCACAATTACGGATGCGTACATGACGGTTCAAAGTTATATAGTTCACATCACAGTTTTGCTTAAGAGGTCAGCTTTTCTCGTACAAGCGTGGATGTTTAAGAGCCATCATGTTACTACAAGCGCGATTGATGGTACATGAGATACAAAATGAAGAATTTGAGGCATTGAATTCAAAACCGGGATCTGTGTTGCGTATCGCGAAAGCATATCTTTCTCAAATTCTTGGTATACAGATATTAGAACATATTGTGTGTGCTATATGCGTAGCACACACAGAACGAAGATGTACGAATGATACAGTGCAACCATATACTCAGTTCTTTGTATTTGAGGATATTAGTCCGAGCCTTTTGATAGATTACTATGCTTTAAAAACCATGTGATCACATAGCAAGACACAATTTATACAAACGATGAATTCTATCGAATCGTATGAGGATTTCCGTGTGCTCAAAGATATATGCCGGTCTATGAACTTCAGAACAACATAACACGAATCCAGTCAAGTACAAACCATTGACAGACAACCTATAGTTAAGGAGGTATATCCTGACATGCAACATATTACCATCACTTTCTTGAAAAAAATATAGATTAAAAATTCCTATGGACACCAATTACAAGTATACCTACCTATCCATAAACAATTTTCACGTGCGTGGGTGTGCTTATACAACATACGTGTATATATTTTTCAAATTGCGAACCGCGTTCGTTAATTTATTGTAATATTGTATGTACATCCTTTTTTTATATAGCCCGATTTGTATGTTATTATGGCTGCAGAAGTATGTTTCAAATGAATGTTCTAATTATATGGCAAATTGATTAGTTGTGACAAAGATTTATTTTTGACATTACTTCAGGTGTAACACAGAGTAGAGATAAACGTAGTGAAACATTTTGTTAGGAAAGCAAAAAGCAACAATATGCAGAGTAGACTTTTTATGTTGAGATGAAAAGTCTGAATGGTTTCATGTTTTAATATTTGACACTACTCTTATGATGATTACGTGTATAAAGCTTTTATATTATTTCCATAAGCTACGGACGAGTGTAAAAATAAATAATTCTATAGAATTAAAAATGAAACTTTTTATATCATCAGAAGTTGGTTCATCTTTCACACATCCTAACACAAGTCTTTCAATTACAATTAAGTGTATATAGAGAAGAAATATACAAAACAGATTTCGGGAAAAACTTTCCTATAATATATTTATTCACACAAAAAGTATTATATCATAACATATTTATAAATTTCCAACAGTTCTATATTAGATCAATCTTAGAGCAACATGAAATATTTTTCACATAAGTGGGATATTATATACATATACATAAGCATTACTGCGTTATTAACATGATAACGGTGATACTGTTGACAGTACACATGTATATTATCTTCTTTGATTCATTTCCAATTTTTACAATGATTCGTATAATTTATTTAACAATGACCCTTTATGTAGGATCTTTAAAGAATCCAAGAACAAGGCAGGCAATAATTAGTTACTGTTTTTGTGAATATAAGCTAATTCAAAAGGAATTAAGAATAAATATCAGTAATACTCTTTCTCATTGCTTTAAGTGATACACATGCATATTCACAAATATGTACATCTGGTAGCTGATATTGAAAGTATGCTTACATAGTCCCTTGCGCGCATACTCAATATTCTTCAAAACTAGTTCTTGTTACCTTCTCAAAAATCTGTATCTGAATAATATTTTCAACCCTAGTGCTCGATGAATTCTTAAGTTTCATAGACATTTAGTCTACAACGACGGAGTTGTCTTTTCGGAAAATAAGATTTACACTAACTCTTCAAGAGAAACTTTGATATTAATTCGTTATCGTATTTAAAGCTTTTATTTTTGACACATTGACGTTGATTGCGCCCGTTTACAGATGAGATGAGAGAAGCAAGCAACCACTACTTTAACGAAGAATGTTAGTTATAATTGGAATAACTAAACTGGATAAAAATGTTAACTTGATTGAGTTTTTGTGGTGCTTCTAGTTACTTGCCGCATCTTATCATTACACCAATTAGTTTTTACGTAGAATACGATATTATACTTTTCGATTCGACGATTCAAAAGCCATTTAATCATGAGTAGTTGACTTATAGCTTTAACATAAATGGTACTATAATTTATCTGAAAATATGACACATGTAAAAAAATATTGAACCTAATGAAATAATGCTTGCCTTATAATTACTATAATACTTACATACATTTGCTTAGCTAACACACATTTCGCACGGTATCTCTTTATACCAGTTTGTGAAATCACACATTAAAAAACATTGGATTTGCAGTGTAATATTAAAATCTGTTATTTTTTATGCTACATTTGCTAATGCCGCTAATTGTGATTTCTGTCAATAAATAAAGCACTGCGAAATCGTAGAGCAAAGATTAACAGAAACAGTTTATGAATGATCCGGGCAACGTGTGTGTGGAATACGACTAGCATTTTTCACAGGGTTTGCTGCTTCACAAACGTGAACAACTATGCCTGGTTGGCCGGATCCTCCAGGATGCAATTCATGGCTACTTCCTGTTTATTTTAAATATCTATGTAAATATAGAATATACTTTCCGTACTAGAATATACCCACATACGTGGGGTCTAAAATTTTACTAATACAGACCTGCCGATAAATTAGCTATTGCAGCTAGTAAATCATAGTTCACCAGAGGTTCATTTTCTTCTTTTGGTTCCCATCCAACTGGAGGAGATGCAGGAGGTGATATTAGGAACTGCTTGGTAAGCGCAGGAGGTCGCAAATGTTGATCCTCCATATCTATTCAACAATTGCAAGCATGTGTCCTTAAGTACGCCTAATGCATATATCAAAAAGAAAAGATTCTTTTTTACTCTACCACAAATGATGACAAACCTATAGGCGTAACTGGCTGTGCAAAATAACAATTGATGTCACTTTCTCCAAAATGAGCTTGGTGCAATTGTATTCTAGCATTTGCTGCAGCACTTGGAGAACTATAGTTTACCCTCATTCTCCTGAATGATCTGAAATATTGGAAGGTAGCATCCTTTCCAAATTGTTTAAATAGGCTTTCAATCTCTGACTACAAAAAAATCCAATGCTTTATCATTTACATGGCCTTTTAAAAGGAAATAATGTCTAAACTTGTTCACTCCAAAGTACTACCTTTAATTCATCTGATTTAAATATACGTGGATCTACTTTTGTTACAATAATAGATGTGGGTAAATCTTCATCGTGGAATAAATCCTCTATGGTTCTTGCACTGGTCTCCCCATGATTCTTTTCTGCCTCGATTTCTAATTCTAATTGTTGATAATTAGGATGCAAGTTAGGCAATCCATCGACTTCATTTATTATCATATGCTCAGCTTCTTTGAAATCATCCTTTAGTGCTTCATCTTCCAAGGAACCTGAGCCAGGTTTCTCTTCCATGCCTGTTACCTATATTAGCGTAATTGTATATTTTTAAACATTGTTTCAGCTACAAGTATAATGCAGTTCCTGGCAAGGCACTATGTTATAGCTTATACACAGACAATCAAATTATTAATTTGCGTGCAAACAAGGTTAGATAAGAAATAGATAAATAGAGCAAGTTTGATTTGTTGCAATCAGCATAATACATACATAAGTGACCATTTCAAATAACATGTCATCACATGCGACGTGCGTTCTATATAGCGCTCAGCATAGTTTATTGCCAAGTGATATGTCGTAAAAGAATTATTACATCTTCCCCGGCTTTTATTGTAAATAATACAGCTAGAGCAGAATTCATAACGTAGATGGACAATCACAAAAAGCCATGCAATATTAAAACAGCTGTTCCGAACTTATTTACTGATTGTGCAAACTGATATATCACTGTCACTGACCGTCACCGGTTGACACTGAAATAACGTGCTTATGTAGTGGAAAACGACATTCGGAGTATTACGGGAAAAATAATCAATCAGTTGATTAGATCGACTAGACCCAAATAATCCTTGCCTTAGTCTTCAGATAGACAAGTTGAATTTGCTATTTTCCAAAGCACACTATCTTTCACAGTAGCACTTTTATTACTATTGTATTATTCTGGTTTACGACACGTATATAAGGTGTACGATCATTGGGAAGGTATGGTAATGGGCATTTTCCAGTCTTTTTAATTCTAGACTGTATTTACTATTTCATTATTGTCGTAATATAATCACAGTAGATATATACAGTATAGCTCGAAAGGTTACACCTGACTGCACCTGACCTGCAGCTAGGATCGCTAGCATACATTGTCCAGTATCTAAGTATTATCTAACTATATACACATATATAGGCCAGGCTTTAAACCGTCGGTCTGGCAGATCATATGTTTTCGAGCTATAGAGCTCGGATAGTTCTGCCAGACCCAGCCAGAGCCAGACCACACACATCAAACCTGCCGATGGCGTCGTTAGTATCGAGAAGATTTGCCGCCGAATACGGTAAGCCAGATCTACTACGTACTAAACTCATTTTCTATTCAGTTCTCTTATAATATCAACAAACCGGTAAGTGACGTTTCAAATTGATGTTAATTCAAGAACTAGTAATGTAACAGAACTGCTATCCATGCCAGTCATGGACCACATAGAGAGATAAAGGTACACCTTTTCATTAGATTATTTTTGTCTCTCGGATCATCCCGGATATCGACTGCAACGCTACCACGGGCTTTCCGTCGTGAATCTGACAGGTTGTGCTTCCACTTCCGCACGCAGTGATTCTTGGCGAAGTGTTTGGCTTGCTTGACTTACTCAAGGATTGCTCCAATCGCTCCTATTTGTTACACGAATTTAAAGGGACTAATTCTCCCTCTGTAACTCGTTCTGTGACATACACTTTAGATAGTGACATAGAGTATCATGGCGTAAGTATTCAGTCATCATAGTTGCACAGCTTAACTCTTAAGAAACCAAATAAAATACTAAAGATTGGGAAACATATGTTTTAGGTATTTAAATCTTTAATAAATATTGCTTATAGAAACTGACTGGAAATTTCTCTTGCTGTTTCAGGTCCAAAGTTACTTTTAAAATTACACTTACATCTGATCCAAAACTGCCGTTCAAAGTGTGAGTCCATTTATTAGTTTCCTGTGCCTTTGAAAATTTTCCTTAAGTACTTGTTTTGCGGATGAGTCAATGGAATGACCGAATATTCTGCTATAGCTCAAAGTTTTGAGAATGTCAGATACAGAATTCTCAGAAATAATAAAAATGTTTGATGTGCTTATTCTTTTACTTAACAATCCAAGAGCCAATGAACAAATTAGTGTAGATGCAATTGGAAAAGCCTTTGAATGTGCTAGGTTCATAGAATTAACAATTTCAAAGCTCAATGGACTTGGCAAGGAACATGCATTTGAAACATATCTTCATGATTATTGGATTAGTAAAGGAAATTCGGTTTTGTATAAATGTTCCGAGTTGCAAACTGCTTGTGACAAGTTGTTGGAATTATATATGAAAGATACTAGGGTTCCAAGTGACCTTGTCCACGAATACTTGAAACTTTATACCACTCATTGTGGGAGTGAGAGACTAAATGATTTTCTAAAGAATACTTTAGTTAGTGCAGTATGCGTAAATCTATCTTTGCAGTCATTAGAATCATTAGGTGTGCCTGCCTCTGATATGTATGATGAAGCTTTGAGAATATCTTGGGAGACATCTATTGAAAATGGTAATCTGTCGGATGTGACAGAGAATATTTCTAGAATGTGCAGGGATGGTCACTTTAAGGAAATTATTAGTATTCTAAGTAATTCACAAGAACAAAGCAAAATCAGGCCTATAATTTTAAAATATTTATCAAGCGAATTAGCAGAAAATAATGCAATTGTATATCTAGCATTGGTAGGTTTGGAAAATAACTGCCTCAGAATATTATTAGAAAGTGATTCTGAGTTTTTGCATCATTTTATTGATGCCGTTTTTTATTTCGCGCGGCAAATGAGAAAAACGGAAGCTACATGGATATCACTTCTCGAAGTTCAATCTAGACATCTCATTAAAGCAGCAAAAGTTTTACTAAATAGTTCGCCCGAAATATCAGACATTATGTACAATCGAATACAATTAGTTAAAGCACACGCAGCAGATACTGTATGGCATACAATTGAAAACGATATTGGAATTAGATGGTAATAATAAATAGTAATCTCTGAAAAAATATTGTAGCAATAACGTTAAATATTCATGATCAAACATTTCAGACTGAGTGTGCCCGACAATACTCCATTTACTGCGGTATTAAAGTTCGCGGCCGAAGAATTTAAGGTCTCTCCGGCGACATCTGCTATAATTACAGATGATGGAATAGGCATAAATCCACAGCAAACAGCAGGTATAACTAATTTTAAACTCAAACAGATGGTATACTTGAAACATTATTAACTCGTATTTTTTATGCCAGGAAATGTATTTCTTAAGCACGGATCGGAATTAAGATTAATTCCCAGGGACCGAGTCGGCACTTCTAGATGACTTCTGAAGATATAGTATAGGACAGCTGCAATGTATTTTTTATAACTATGTAAAATATTTTCGATTGTACTCAATTGTTATATCATAAAAATGTATTGCACATGTACAATAATTTTGCAAATTTGTTACAATACAAAAGACATTCCAGCAAAGTGGAATTCATAAAAGGCTTCATGTCTTTCGATTGCGTTTACGATCACTATTAAACTGTTATACTTTATTTAACAGCATGTATAAAACAATTAATAAACTGAAAGGTAGATAAAAAGAAACTCACATACAAGCGGTCTTTGATAAAAAGGTTTTATAGGTGAAATACATGTAAGGTATAAGATTATAAATGTATGCTATATGATAAAGTACTTAGCGATCAGTCATAGCGCAATGCTGAGTACTAAGAAACTTCTTGTTGCAATTAAAAAGATGGCTTGAAATGTTTATATCATATGCTACAAAAGATCGCGTCTTATCACTCATAATCTGATCATACGGAAATCTGCTACATTTTCAGTATATAAAGGAAAGAGATATTCGCCCATTTTATGATTTATTGAAGCTACAGGAACCTAAAGTCAGAATAAAAAAATAAATTGGAACTATGCAACAATGACGTTTCTCAGTTCTAAAACCTTTCGACGGATAATTATGTAGACGTACTATTGAGTGTAGTAGTGCAACTAATGTGAGAACGGCGGCAGTTACTAATTTCCTATAGCGAAGTATTCTGACCTAGGCTTTTGCTAGTTTTTGTCACGTATAAAAGTTTAGTAATACTCTCTATCAACTGGGGTCCTTATATTTCTAAAGTGTGATAGTACCAAAAAGTTCTGTCGCATAGAGAAAATATTGACAGTATTTACTAAGTGGAAATGTTCCAAGACGGTATCGTTTTAAGTTATGTCAAGCAATTATGAGTCGATTAAATGTTTGTCGCCGACATGAAATGCTTTTTGGCACCTGGTTGGTCTTTCAAAATTCGTTAATGATTCATCATGATTCATCCATTAAATTATATCGTTAGTACGGCAAGAATGGAATTCTTTCAGCTATTATACCAAGGAGAATTATTATATATCGGAGAAAAATTATACTGTTCTTTAGTTTTGATTTAAAATTCACATAAGTTCTCAAAGTCGTTGAAGATAGTAATTCGTGTTGATATACTTCGCCATACAACTAAATTATTACCACCCATTACTTAATGTGTGTAATATTATTCGTTACGCTTATAACATGTTTCGTATGTGCGTGTAAACTTGGGGCGCATCGTAAAAATGTCTATCCTTTATGAAAAAGTATCGTCTGCTAATATCACACGTATGATGATTATATCACGATAATGCATATACTGAGGCTATCGCGGATATTGTATTGCCGTAGAAAAGAGACAGCCGTGCACCAAGAGAGTACATAGAATGTTTTCTTTACCGGGGATTGTTACTCCGTGTTTAGTTCTACATAGTTAAATAGAAACGGGCAAAGTTTATTTCGTTCTTTGATTACGCAGTCAGCTTTATGTCGCCTTTCAGTTCTTTCTCACTCAACATACTTTTTCATAGAAAAGAGATTAGAAATGTCCATATAAAAAATATCTTCTGACACATATTAATAGTACAACTTGAATGATAAAATCAACAGAGTGTTCATAGAGAGCAGGGGTATTACATCTAAAGACTTCAAACAGTGCCCGTTTCTGAAGGGCATCAAAGAAGTTTACATTTACTAATTCATCACGAATGGCACAAAATATTACACATTGCCTAATATAATAAATAAATAAATTGCATATTTATCCTTGGCTGTAAACAATCTTTTAAAGAAACTTGCACCCATTAAAGAGATTACCAATAGATATAGAAGTATTATTGGTTTTCTGAAATTACCTATTTATAAAAGATTGTTTCAAAAACACGAGACTCCTTAAATATTTAATCCAAACTATTGTCGAACTCTGATAGGAATTTAAGAACATTTATTATTCTAATCAAGAGTATCTTATTTTAATATGGTTGTTACCGCAATCATTAGTCTACGTAATTATTTGCACCTTAGAACGCATTAAAAACTGTATTGGATTACCAATTGATTTACGAATCAAGCACATACACTTAAATGGAGATTACTGGAAGCATAATTCCAACTATAATACTTAATCTCTCATCACATACACAATAACATCAAGACCTCTTTTACGACATGATTTTAACTTAGAAATAAATTATGATTGGAACAATTGTATTTAGATTTATTTCGTCTTACCGTCTTATTGGTCTACCACCAGCTACTTTTCACTCATCCTGTAATCATAAATCATTGAAAATTTACAAATTGTTTTTAAGAACCATGCAGCTAATTTGGCAAACTAGTACTCTTCTAATTTTCTGGTAGGCCCTTATGTACATGAGTGACCTACCCATTCGTGCTCTTCTACACCTTCCATGTGATCTTGTTCCAATGGGCACTGTATAACATCTCCCACAAAGTTGCTCAAAGCTTTTTGGATCTACCACACACACACGTACACACACATTAAATAGTACATTCAAGGAATATCTGGCGCAAGAGTGCACAGTATTTATGTCGAGCCGATTCAATATGCATTCACACTCAGTGGAGGCAGGTTTTCTAAATCAGAAGACTCATAATAAAAAGTGAGGCTGTTTGTGATATCAATTTGATCGATAGTTGGATCATGTGAAGGAAAGAATGCGAGAACTCGTGCGACAACAATACATCGTATAATAATAATTGTGTTTACCAATTCTGAGTACGCATGCATAAGTATTTTTATAAGATATGGTACGCACCTCTTCATGCTTCGCCCTCATGTCGGCATTCCACCCAAGTCTGAATGATTGAGCAGTTACAGGGACAGGGGCACTCGATTGCTTTGCTGCAACTGGCGCAGTAACCACCCCTTGACCCTGATTTTCAGAAACTATATAAACAATAGATTGTCAGTTTATGAATAAAAACAATTGGTGGTCCAATATAAACTAGGCATAATATACTTACGATTATCCATGCCTGGTGGTTTAAGACTTATCCTTTGAGCTTGCTTGTTGGTTCCACTGAACCACTCTGCTGCACTCATAGTTGGTTTCCATGTAACTTTCGTTGGTGGGAATAAATCATCTTGAAAGAGTTCGCTCTGTAATACAATTATGAAAGTCACGTTATTTATTTATGTCGCAGGAATAATTAATTAATTAATACACTATGTTTACCAACCTTTACACGTGGTACAGTGAAGCTCAATGGTTCTATCGTATTGTTTGTTAGTCTTAAAGCCGATGCGAACTCTACACTTGCAACATCACATTTGTTCTTAGGAAGGAATGACAATCCTTGATGTAAACTACCACAACGATGATGACTAAGTGGGCAGCAGTACGGTGCTTCCTCTGTTACTTCGAATGCATATATGGTAGAGTCGCCCTGAAATATAGTTGTCTCATACAAGCTGCTTACTTGACGAAATGCAGGCTTAGTCTATTATAGTATACATACACGTCCTGTTAAGAAAAGTGTTGAGCTGTCTTCGTCGTAATATGGCATTAAAATTGCTGGCGAAACATCCAATCCAACTGTTGTTAATGGGTTACTAAGATTGTCTGCTTTAAATACGTAAATTTGTCTTTCCGAGACTCTGAAAAGAAGAATTATCGAATGGTCAAATCAATCAAGAAATTAGAGGCATTGATAAAGGTTGATTAATATTACTTACTTATCGAATCCCATAACGACAAGGAATTTTCCTTTTAGAGCCCAGACAACTCTTGCTCCTCTGGTACCAACAGGTCCTTTACCTTCTTTCACGGGTACATCACTTGATCTTGGTTTGTAAATTCGCAATTCTCCATCCTTACAAGCGCTAGCCAAAAATTGACCACATGGCGACCATGCCAAACTGAATATCTGGTCGGTATGACCCAACAGAGTAATTTTTGCGGCTGGTGATTCGCACGATGACAAATCCCAAATCTTTACTGTCATATCGTAAGAGGCAGTAGCAAGAACGTCAGATGCTAAAGGATGATACTTTATTAAATATATCTTATCTGCATGCGCCTTTATAATATGATTCGGTTCATTCGTTGATTCTGTCAATCCATCATCAGGAATTTGCCATAAACGAATCATTCCATCGTCGCAAGCTAATAAGAGAATGAGAGTGGGTAATTAAATGAGAACTATAATTTTAATATCTAAGTCATATTAACTGTGTTGACTATAAATAATATTTACCGACTGCCAACTGCTGATTATCAAAAGGATTCCATTGGAAGTCCATTACCGCAGCTCCGTGCACTAAGGCGGGCATTACACCATTTGGCAGTCTTCCTGTATTCTTCAACTCTAAAACAGCCACTTTTCCACCTGGTCCACTCAGGGGGACAGCAACTCGATCAGAATTGGCTGCGTCATAATTAAAAAAGATGTGTTAGAAACTGTAAATATTTATCATCCCAAATTTTTAATTTTTAATACTACCATGGAAACCATCACATTCTCCAGATATTTGACGGCTAACACTTCGAACATTTTCGATATGCGTTGATTTATGTCCAGGGGTTCCTTTTAGATGCCGGAATTTAGATACTCGACCTTTTGCATAAATTATAGCAAGTTCAATAAGGAAATAAATTGTAAGATAAGAGAATATTTGCAGTGACATAAGTTATTTTTACCAAATACTGTTGAAGTTCGTTTAGCGCTTGGTGTTGTAGTATCGACTTTTTCTAACCGTGGATCCATACTTTGCTGGCGTAATACTGGAGTGATTTTCTTTGCTTCGTCCTCTTTAATAACTTCATTTTTGGTTTTAAATGAATCTCGTCGTCTAAGCATTGTGGGCGAACCCATTGCTTTTTCTGCCAAATTCCCATCTGTCACAGATACAGAACGACTTTCGTAGAGGCGTCGCCTTTCAGCTATGGAATTTCTATTAGAACCTCCGCGTTCGAAATTAGCTGCATCTTCGCTTTCTGGCGAATCGTCTTTTCCTTTTATTTCAAAAACCTTGCGCCTCTCAGCTGTACTAGGTGTCTTTGGCTTATATCCCGAGTCACTCAGATTTGCATCTTCTTCAAGAGAGCTCGAGTCGCTCTTACCATTTTCTGCTTCTTTATTTATGCGATCATTATTAAATGGCGGTGACTTTTCCGCTTCCGAATTATTATTTTCTAGTTGGTTGTTTGTATCGGCTTGATAACCATTTGTGTCACTGTTTGGTGCAACAGGGACTGAGAAGATTTTATCAAACGAAAATTCTTGATTACCAGCCTTAGCTTGAAATGGTTTCGGCCCAAGTCGAGGCTGTAAAGAAATAGAGACCTATTATCACACTGAAAGAAGTAAACGTACAAATTGTAAGCTTGTTTAGTTGTGCAGAATGATCATGACGTGAGTTGCATGAAAAGTGGACTTGTACTGACACACATTCTTTCACCACACTCAGACTATTTTACCCTTTTCTTAACACAATAAAGGTTTTGTATAGCTATACTACAACCTTGTATCCTCCAATCGTGTTAGGATTTACAGATGTAACTACTGATCCAGGGTTGGGTGATGTACGAGGACGCGCAACTGGTTTTGGTTCGTCTTCAGAAATACTATTAGTTCTGGACGCTCGTGGAAGAGGTTTTGGCGGAATTGATTGACTCCCATTTTGTATTTTATTCTTTTCCTCCTCAGTATCAATCTTCTTGGGCTCTTCTATCTTCTCCACTTCATTCTCTGGTGTTGTATCTTTCTCATTGGCGATGTTTTGTGCCTTGATGTATCCTTTTGGTGTGTTGATTGATATTGACTTTGGCTGTCGATTTATATCCACTTTAACATCTCGTTGGTTTTCTTTTAGAGTTGCTAAATTTCCTTTGTGTACCTAAAGGTACGGCAAAATCCTTAATGATGCGAAGTGGCCAACAAACTAGCGGAATAGCGTCCCCCAATCGCATCTCAAGATATGTTTGTCTTATTCGCAAACCGTAAGCTATCAACATACAACTTCTACAAGCTCTACACGCATACACACATCACTTGCACACTACAGTATAATAAAATAATATTTTGTTACATAGTATCTTTTAAGATTTTCAGCATATAAATTTTCGCAACAAAATAAAAATTTGTTTACAGAAAAGGTTTGAAAGCGCTTGCACAATAGCTCTGATACATTGTACGCTTTGAACTTATATTACTTACACTGATAGAATAAGCTATAGAACATCAATTGCCATTAACATTACACGTGCCAGGAATAACACTTTGAATGGTGCTAATGTATAAAATACAAAACATACATTGGACATCTGAAACGTGAAAAATATACACAGCATATGATGAAAAAAGAAATAATATAAAAAAAGAAAACAAACGCGTTCAATAAATTTTAGATTGCAAAAGGAAAAAAATCCTACAGCACACTTAAATTATGCTTTGCTCTGCTTATATTATCTACATAAATGTACATAATATTCTACACTACCATTATTAAATAAACATTATTGTTGTGTGACTTCAAATACACTCTCATCCAAGTGATAGACAATATATACAGTATTATGCTCAGCTGTATCAGTTGGAGATATAATTTGTACTAGCCACACAACAGAATAAATACATTTTTAATAACAATCCCAAAACAGGCAAAACAGGCAAAAAATAATGAATGGCATAATGATGATGATAAGCGTGCAATTGAAATTTCATTATAATCGCTATGCGTATCATAATAAAATTTTTGACAACTAGAAAGAGATGAAAAGAACTTGGCTCTTGTTGCTATGATCTTCATTGAAAACAGTAAAGCATGGGATATAATGACTATTGCAAGACAGAGAATATATAAAGCTTATACTCACTGTGATAGGTTCCTCTCCTTTATTTCTCTTTGCTGGATCTAATGATATTTTTGGGACAGGCATATCAATACCTTTGATCCAAGCAGCTGCATTATTCTGAGCCACACAACCTGCTGTATCTGGATATATATCAGCATGGAAATCACGATATGTCTGGAACACACAATATTATATTAGTACTTTCCTTATCCAAAAGATGCTTCTATTTCACTTTATAAACAAGTTATTTAAAAACTTAACACCCACCTTCCGTGGAACTTGGTACATGATGGGGATCACCATATTGGATGTCAATTGTAGGAGTCTGTTGACTTCTGCTTGCATGACATTTAATGCTCTTTTTGGTACTAAACATGCTCCTTTTGTTTGCTCACCAGTGTGGCGAATGCCTTCCACTAAATACGGATCTTTATCTGTTACCTCCATATACATAATGGTTGTGTCCCCTTTTCCAGCAAGGAAGAGCATATTTGTGTCAGGATCAAAAAGTGGTATCAAGATCCTAAAATAATCAATTGTTTCAAGAACCCTTTCACAACAAAGAACACTGAAGCCATGTAAAATATCCAATATAATTTTACCCAGTACTGCAATCCAACTCCACAGATTTCACAGGCTCATTCAAGTGTCTCAAGTCTCTGATATAAATCTGCCTAAATCTTGCTGCATCAAAGCCAGTAGTAAGAATTCTGTCGCTATTGTTTAACCATACAATTCTAGAATCCTTGATGCTCTGATGGCTTGAACATGAGTTCACAAAACAACTAGATGCCCTTGGATCTATGATCCTAACTTGCTTATCTTTACATGATGTTGCTAGAAGTGTACCATCTTGTTTCCAGCTTAGGGACTGAATGACATCAGCATGCTCATTATTGGCTGCAATAATATAAAAACATAACTGGTATATCAAATTACTATAATAGAAGTACAAAAAGACATATTACTTACAGAATAGCTCTTGCTGAGAAATCACATCCCACAATGACAAGTTTGTGTATGATACAGTTGTAAGAAGATGTTCTGCAGCAGGATGCCAATGTACTGCTTCTACTCTCCTTTGTCTGTGTGAAAAGGTACATTCCGGATTGCATATAGACTCTTCTAGGCCAGTCTCAGGAATATGCCACAGTTTGACCTATGAAATGAATATTAGATGAACCACCTATTGGTTGTGGTAATCTTCTATAAATGTCTAATTCTTTTAAACTAACAAGGCAGTCTTGTGAACCGGTAGCAAGTAGACCATCATGAAATGGAGAAAAGTCCATGTCTGTCACAGTGTCAGCATGGGCATGTAGCAACGGCATAGTCTTACTTTTTCTACCACAATCTTCAAGTGGTAATACAGCCAGACTACAACCTATGGCAATTGGTAAGTTGAAGGATGCAAAATAATGTATGCGTATCATCATGTATGGAAGTGAATATCAAGTCATGTAACATTGTTAATAGCATAGAAATATACCATTGTGATCCACATTGAATGCCATAAAGGCAGCAGATGCCGTAATGTTATTGCCATACGTTTGATATGATCCCACACATATATCACGAATGCAGGCTTCAGGTTTCGGCACAATTGGTGCTGCATTCTTGTACTTGGATGCTTTGAAACGCCAAGCCATTCTTCAACTATGAAGATGAGTCAGTCTTCAACGTTTAAATCATGTAATCTGGACAAGTGATGAATGGAGTTACGGGGTTTTTTCGAAGTTTGCATAAACCGCGACGAGAGATAGACGCGATATGTGTCTCCGATATACGCCTGGGAAGTGTTGGAGCTTCGTCGAATACTTTCTAATAGGATACGTGACGAACGGCCAGATAATCGGCTGCTTCACAATCTATATTACGTAAACTCGTTGTAGGGGTAACGCGGAGAGAACCGATCGGCGGTGGTGGAAAGCTGTGCATGACTAATAATTTGGGGGTGAGAAACACCCCACCCTTAATGGTTGTGTGGCTCGTGCTAGTGACAACAATGACGGTCGATCGCCGGTTTCCCGGCAGTAAAACATCGCACGAGTTTCTTCTACTTACAGTTTGTCGCTTGCAAAAATGCTTTACGTTCTTGGCACAAAATCACTGGCAAATTCTTCGACTGGAAAGTGGCGAATAACTATAAACACGCGAAATGACGGCAAGTAGGCGTCTGATCAAGCGGCCGTCGGGCGGAAACAGGAAAATCCCCCTCCAAGTACCCCTTCTATCCTTTATCGCAGTTGTCATACACCGGAGTCATGAACTCAGTCGATGTTCGATCGAATGATACACATTAAATACGATAAAATTTATGAAAAGATATACTAATTTCTTTTCACACGCATATAATATGTAATACAATACAAATCAGGAGTATCAGTTATTGCATTTTTATTTCGGTAGTGTACAAATGCGACGTGTATTTCGTACGTATGAATATATAATGAATTAAACGGAAGTAAATTTCTTGCGTCCGTCATTATAAAAAATTATGCCTCATTCTTTTAGTAGAACTAGCTGTAGTAACGGCATAACTTTTAACGAAGACAAATCAGCCAAAACTGCCTGGAACATATAGAATCATATAACAATAAATGTATATATCAGTCATGTATTTTCCAATTATTAATTACTTCAACATGCTGCTGCGTATTGACTTGTAACAAGTTCTCCTTTCGAAAGCTGAGGATAGTTACAGCGAGAAGAGGAATGATTTCTAAAGAGTCATATCCAAGTATCAAATCCCAGAGATAAAGTAATTGTTCTGGCGGCAAGTGACCGCTGAAGCCGCGCATGAGCCATTTAAACACAATTCTTATGCTAAAAAGGAATGATTTCGTCACAGTTGCATACAAACCAATATTCAGAATTGAATCGCGACACTCACGGTTGTATGTGTATATTTCGAAAGTGGGCCCAAAGTTGCGGTTCATGGCATTGTAATAATCGTTCAAAAAGTAAGCACAGAGCAACTATGCCTTGCTCGTGACTGGACACAGTATGCAATCGGAACCAATATCGCAAATAAAATGCTCGGAAAGTGTAATACATTGCGCAAGGATCATCGTATAAATAGCAGAACGGCGTTGCTGAAATATGGATTTATTAGCATTTATTGATTACATCGAAAGGCAGAGTGTAGTAGAAAGCGCACGAATTAAATTAGCCAGACTTACTTACCGTACATTGTAAATCCATGAAAAGGGATAACGCCGCTGGGAGGGAAAACTAATGTGTTCTCCAAGGTAGCTGGTCTTCCTTGTAAAACCGCATGGATTACTTGGCCACCTGCACTACGATCAGTAGTGACCGGCGCCAATATTTCGGAATCCCTTGAGAAACACAACATCGTTTTATACAATACGTCTTCGAAGACAAAATATTGATCATCGTTTCTCGCCGTCAATTGTACGTCCATTATTACCAGCTTGTCCACCACAATGTCGTATTGTAGCACCAGGTTTTTTAATTGGTCATAATAGTCGACGTCCTATCAAGTAAAATGTCTTATTGATTAGTAATGATTGTCTACTTCTCTCGTAAGTTCGAGGACATACATTCTCTTTTACAGCAGATCCTAACACGAGAGACCAAAGACTTCCTCTCAGTGCTCTTGGTGCCCCTCGCTTTAAGAATTCTTGTGCGACAGGAGCATGTCTCGAATTTAAGACTTTTTCTCCAATGTATGTACGCTCGTCCTCCAAAGTGGCAAAATTTTCTGTGCTTGGCATATCGGGATTTACACCTAACAGAGCCGCTCCGTTTGCCAGTTCTACGTAGAGCCGCCTCTATTTTACGGTGATAATTATTAATTATGATAATAAGGCAAATGACTGTTTGCAGTGATGATAATTTTTCTCTAACGAGGGATCTTTACCAATTGCGCGAGCGTTTTCACGCGAATTTGTATGTGACTGAATTCCCAGTTTAATTGATCTCTAAAACGTTTGTAGAGCATATTAGTTTTATTAGAAGATTGATAAACCGTAGAATGAACATATTGATATGTACGGATGCTTTTTGAAGGTAGGATCTCGTATTGAAAATAAGACATCTAAAAAGTCCTTTGGAGCATAGAGCGGTCGATACTGGGACAGGTCTGTAAATGGAGTCCTCTTCAGAAAGTTCATCGGCTAACGGGAGGTCGGAAGGAAGTTTCGATTAAATGTACCAATGTCGTATGTGCTCAATTCGTTCCACTTTTCCTCAAGTTCTTCTCTGTCTGCTGTTGGTCGCATTCGCGCCAAAGGAATATTTAGCTCACTGCACGTAGAATTTAGCGATTTTTGTATTCGACGTTCCCATTGCATTTGCGCTTTCTTCAAGTAAGATACATCATTTCCTTCGGAACTAGTAATTTTCGAGGAGTGCAATGGACCCTAGAAACTCTTTAACTTAAAATCAGTTCAAAAATATAATAGTTTTCACTTTTTACGGCGTAATCAATTTTTGAACCTGTGAACGTGACCAATGGAACACTGTATTTCGGATTTCAGTCTCCAAGCCATTATTTTTTAAAGTATTTAGTAATGTATTTTTAAAATCGCCACTTTTTACGGAGGTCGATGCAACCAGTCTCTGCAATCGAATGAAATATTTGCGAATTGTGTAAATTTTCGAATTGAAATTGTGACACTGAATTCAGCAGTGATGTATCCTTTCGCGGCGAAACCTACTTGAATTTCGGCGTATAAATTTCTATAATTCGTCATACTTTGGATTTCCTCGGTTAGCTTCTCTGCGGATTTCTTAACTGACGATTCCTTGGATTGCTCCATTTTCTGGGGATTACAGATGGTTTTTTAACCGGCAGACTGAGGGAACACCCTCAAAGAGTATCTAACTTCGGCGCCATTTGTAAATAAATATACTACCCTAGTTGCGGGGGTGTTTTATTGATATGTTAGTTCATATACATAATTTAACAATTACACCTATCTATGACATACGTTACAATAAAAGTTATTCCCCAGCATGTATATTATCGCAGATATGTTTTGCGAGAATATAATCGGATTACACCTTGCAAAATGTAATTAGAGGATTTACATAAATCAATATCTTATTCTTTGGTTTACATGAAAAACATTGCCTGTTGAATAATGAAGTAAAATTACTGTTACTAAAGCGTGTACGTCAAAAGCGTGACTGCAATAAAAAGTTATATATATTTTGTAATCTTTTGGTAAAAGATACCGCTGGGTATCCATATTCCTGAAACTTCTAAGAACTATAGAAGACAGTGCGCAGAGAATGAATAAGGGAAAAGGAACGACTTTGTGGGATCTCGGATTTTTTCGCGTAATTCTTCCAATACCCGAAATGAATTGCCTAGCAATTGCTGGCCGATGCACTGCACGAAAATGGCGGTGCGATAGCCCATGTTTTGAAAGCCACTCTCAGCTGTAAATGCCCGAAAACCTACGCTACCATGGATATATCAAGTATGCTCGAAGTCCAGGTGAACGAGGTGAAAGAGGCTGACATAAAGGAAAATGGTGAAAATTCTATCCTCCGAGTATTTAGGCTAAATCCTTGGAAACATCATGTCTAACCTACTTTGGATTACAGTGACACCAGGAAGCTTATTGCCCCGTGGGATACTCGACACTCAGGACATTAGCAACGAAGAGAAAAATGTCTACAAGCACATTTTCTCAAATGGTAAGAAAACAACAAATTATTTGCCAGAAACTTCGTCGATTCTTATTTATTGCCTATTTTTTAAATGCCTTCTGATCCAATGGCTCCAAATATTATATGACTACCCTTTTGATTGTCAGACATTGATCATTGATATTCCAAATGGAATTGAACTAAATAGTCTTGATAGAAATTCATGTATACACAATGTCTCTTTTTACAGGAGTTGCTGCAGTACGTTTTGCTAGATTACATTGTACAGGTTGCGATACACATATTGGATCAGCTCCTGCCCAAGCTGAGAATATGTTTGAGCACCCTGTTCTAAGAACTTTGCTCTGTGCTAAGTGCCGTGAATTTTATGGAGATGGCACATTTGAACAAGGTATGTTATAGTTATTGTGAGACCATTACAAATCACAAGTGTGTTGATTTACAACTTCAGAAATTAGATATTAACAAAATTGTATGTTTTAGGTGATGACGCTACAGACATGTTTTGCAGATGGTGTGCAAATGGTGGGAATCTCTATTGCTGCTCTTATTGCAGCAATACTTTCTGCTCCAAGTGTATTAAAAGAAATCTTGGGCCCGCAATTAGGAAGAAAATTGAAGCTGATGAGAAATGGAAATGTTTTGTCTGTGACCCATCTGTTTTGTACAGCTTGAGAGCAATGTGTTGGGCTCTTTTGGAGCACATACAAACAGTGACCAGAATAATACAAGAAGATAGTAATTCTACTCAAGAAGATATAGACTTTAGAATGAATTTGGATGAGAGCAGATGTTGCTCCAGGCGGCGTAAAAGGAAACGGAGAAGAACTTCAAATTCAGAAGAGGAGGATGAGACGTACACCCCGAATGCTGATGATGATTTTGTCTCCCCCAGGCGGAAAGTGCCAAGAAAAAGCTATACTTTAACTAAAGCAAATATGGTAAATGGTACTTCAAAAAGTGATGTTGAAAGACCATCTGCCTATTCTGAAAAATTAGGAAGGCCTGTTTCAAAGCCACACATGAATATAGCGAAACTAGTACCAATTTTGCCGAAAGACGCTGACTTATTCATTGAAAGAGAAAATTTTGGTAATAAAGAACACATGCCATCTTCGTCGGTAAGCGCAGATGCTCCGAAAGTACAAAGAAAGGGTCCTGGCACACAGCATGGTTCAAGTAACACCCCTGTTTTAAGTGCTGTACCAACTGCAAAGTTATTGAAATCGACTTCATCTACGCCACCGCCGTTCACTACCCAACCATTTACGATGTCCACATTTCAGTGTATACCTCCACGTATTGCACCGATGGTATCCATTCCCACTCAACAGAATATGATGCAAAGAATTGTTATAACGAATTCCGTTAGATTGGCAGCTCCAAAAATAACACCAAACATAATAGACATCGACAGTGATTCTGAGGAACCTGCGGCCGCTCATCCATCCGACGTATCTGTTCCACAAATGGCCGCAGCTCCAACAGGAAGCGAGAGCTTTATTAAACCTGGTATGCCAAATTCGCCTGCTGTACCTGTTGCTCTTGTTAGTGCAAGAAGCAGTGTGGGGAATGAGGCAAGACCAGATCAACCTTTAAGGGAAAGACGTTCGACGATACCTCAATTCGTAAAAGCGTTCCATGAAATATTACAACCTTATGAAAGGGAGCTGGAATCTACCTTCAACGTCCTTAGAAATCGGTTCCGAGAAATATTGGAAAATATAAGACGTGATGAATATAGAGGACCAAATCCGGATAATACTAAAGTGACGGTTAGGCGATTTCATCGATTAATACGTGGCGCAGTGACGGACTTGGCGGGCATTAACGATAGAGTAGTACGAGGATATAATAAATGGAAGAAATATAATACCAAAAAATTGTCCAAGGACAGTACTCCTCCGAGTCGTGCAATCGTCAGACAAGAAAAAGATCTGGATATACTTCTGGATATGGTTTGTGTTAATGAGTCTGATAGCGATTGCGACGATTCTGAGCCTGTAGAACCTGAAGTAATTTCTCCATCCGAATTAGTTGGTATATCTGTTCTCGACGATCTGCAGTTTTGCAAGAAAAGAAAATGTTTTGATCGTTCGGTTGGAACGCACGATCGAACCTTCAGAAAAAGTAAAGCTATACAAGTAAATGATGTTGAGTTAAAGGACTATGAAGGTTCCATTTTCTATTCTGTTGTGAATAGATGCGGGAATCCATCAGTAGGGTCGTCATCGCAAAGTGAAAGACTGGATTCTACCTCTGTCCCTAGTGGTGTATCAAAGTTGTGTGAGGAGGTAGGGTATGAGAAAGAATTTTTACGTTTTTTGAGTCACGAAAAGCAAAAAAAAGCGGCAGAAATGGAAAGCGTCCGTCAGCTATTTGAGCCGTTTATAGTAGATTTAATTGAAGATACTCCCACAAGTCTGAGTGAAGAGCATACAGCGACTAACTCAGACCCAGCTAGTAAGTTGGAACAATGTAATAATATTATTCAAGATAAAACTGTAAACGAAACAGAAAAGACAAGGACGACTCCTCTTGAAAAAGATTCAACAATGCATAATGACGTAATAAAAACTATAGAAATGATTAACGACAGTATTAGTGAAACAGACTCCAAAAACAAAAGCATTATTGGTGACCCAATCGACTTATTCAATATCTCATCGGAAAAGATTTCTCTACTCATAGAGCAAAGTCCACTAATCATCATGAGTTCACCAAATGTTCAATCAAATTCAAATATAACTATTACAAATATGGCGGGAAAAGATGAAAGTGAAGACGATTGTACAATTATTGATGAGTAATATTGTAAGCAGCCTATTAATTTTATTCTCAATCTTCATAAGAATGGCAATTAATCGCGCAAACTTTTAGACACATTGTTGTACTAAAACGGCTTCATGATTATCATTTTGGAGCATGCAAGATGCTCACGATTGTACATAAGAAATATCTCTATTGCAGTAATTTATCTGCTTTTTGTTGTGTTGTAGTTCTATCGTATTCCGATACTGAGAATCGTATAGGACTACGAAAAATTAGTGAAAACAATCAATCCGACTTTATTTAAGCGAACACTGGAACGATCTTATGTATTAGAGAATGCTTTCGTTAATGTAATTATCGCAAATTTGACCGTGTGCGATTTCATGTTCGACATAGCACTGGCTATATCTGTCCTGTTTAGAGCGTTACTCTTCATGTGAACATTAACGTATGTTATTAAATGATCATTAACAAACTCCAATGTTATTCCAAAACGGGTCGTTTGGTGATGAATTGGAGGAGTCGCTCGATAAGACGCATTTGTATTTCAATGTTTTTGCTATCAGGACTATTGGTGACCAGTCTTGCTGATAGTTCTACAAGCAGAGGGTTGCGTGCGAGTACTGTATTATTTTTGGCGAAAGGAAAATATTACGTTTCATCTTGTCTGACTTTCAATTGAGTTATGAATATGAAGTTTGACGATCGTTCATATTTGTAGGTATAAAATAAGGTTACCTACTGTTACACACTGTGAAAATGTGGGATACTTATTTTGCAGTTAAAACAAATGTTAATAACTGAACTCGCACGCATAAATCATTGAGACATTTTGTTTTGTATGAATTCTTCATATGTCGGTACTTCTGCTTATCTGGCGACATTTTTATTTATACCTGATACTGTACCACAGACTATTGTTAAACAATTTTCTCAGATGTAATAAGGAATAAAACATTTATTACTGGAGCAAATAGGACTAGTTCATTCATAAACAATAAATACGGGATCGGGAACCGAAGTCGTATTTTGTTTCATATTTACTTTATTACTCTTTGTTTTGTATACACATATCACTTTCAGGAAAACAATAATCATATAAATAAATGATTCATTAACCCCTTTCGAATGTCTGCGTTTTTTGATACAATATTTGCTTTTTTGTTTAATCTTTACGAAATATTACGAAACAAGCACTAAAGTTTGGTACAATTCCGTGCTGATCAGATCTCTTAAATAACATATAATTTTAAGGGGAAGACAAGTAGAATATATTCGCATTACTTCTAAGTATTTATTATAAACAAGTAAACTCCTACAATTTAATTTGACCGATCTTGAAATCATATATATATATATATATATAAAAGGTGCAGAGGTTATTATAGCTGCTTAGGGTGCTCCAGTTACAACTGCAACGCACCATTGCAGATATGTTGGATGTTCAACATCGCAGATATGCTGGATGGAGAATGGAGAATAAAGGAGAATAAATTCATTTAGAAGTTTTATTCGATTTAATCAGAAAAGTAATTCAGCACATCCATATCATATCCACTGGGAAACATCCAACAAGTCTGGTAATCTCTGAGTTTTTGATTAAATACTCATAGGACAGATTAAGGCGAAATACGAACTGCAGCGGCGTAGATCGGTGCCACTTTTACCGGAAGAGCAACTTTCAGTCACTAGCACCCGTCGATTTCTGTCAATAAGATGTGTCCCTAATAAAATCCATCCCTCGCCTTCCCGGTTCTCGTCTTCAGTAGCGAAACTGACCCTTCCTACCCAATCCGTTGTGGTACACTCTGAGCGGCGTGTAATTCCCATTGCCGTTCATCGCTGTAGATCAAATGTTATTTCTCGGATAGGCATAAAATGTTTACAAGTTTGCAATCGAAAAGCCAAAGTCTGTAGGCAAACTATTAGTGTGCAAAGAAAAAAGGTTACTGTGAACAATATGCGATCGGTTTCCTTGGTCAAAGCGTGCACCCTGTGAAGATCATCTAAATAGCAAAACAGAACATTCAGTGCGACCAGCTCAATTAGTTTCTTTCTCAGAATTGGCTGACGCCAAAGTCAGTTTGTCGCGACATGCAAGAGTTGCGTTAAGGTATCCTGTTAAACGAGTGTCTCGCTCTTAATGTACTCACTGAGCTCATAATCCCTTATAGCAGCTTGTAAATGAGTATGAAGAGGTAGCATGTTAGCCGTATTAATTAACTTATTTGCACTTGCGTGCATGAAGTTAAGTATGTCTTACCTTGTACGACAGTGGGAGGTTGCCTGGATCCTTGCACGGTATGTGCGTGACACCGTGGCTTCAGTAGGCCATGATAAAGGACGAAATACAATGCAGCCATGGCAGCAGCCGCAACAGCCATGCAACGATAGACGAATCTCAAAGAGCCAATAATATCGGCATCCGAGAAATTAATGTACCCTCCGACCACAGCTCCAACGCATCGGCCTATAATCCATTCGGTCTCTTATTTCACTCCTCTAACAAATCAAGGAATTCCTCAACTCACCCACGCAAAAATGAGCAATCACAGGCAATGCTTGGGCCGTCACCGTTAAGTGACGCGGTACGAGGTGTCTCATGTAAAGAATAGCAGTAACCCACATGATTCCTAACGTGAATACTTCTAGAACTTCCATGATTAGAGACCACCAAGGTGTCGATATTAAACTAAGACCAGTGAATCTACGAGAAAAATGACTCATTGATACACTTGCACATAATGAAGAATCCAACTATCAATAATTTGATTATCACGGAAGAATAATGAAGACTTACCTACCTAATGATATAGATTGTGAAGGCAGTGATTAGAAGATTACTGTGACCACAATAGTCAACAAGGTGTTCGGACCTCCACAAGAATAACAGGGCAGGTACCGCACCGACGGTCATAGCCACCCCAATTGAGAGCTCGTCGCCTCCCAGTCTTTGTAAATGCCTAAATAAGAATTAGATGTATGAAATATCTTCTAATACGCTTTAAAAAGAATATATACTATTCGTGCAATGAAATGTACTCACAGAGGCAGGTAGGTGTCCATGGCACTCCAGAAGGTACCGAGAAACAGGAGTACGAATACAAGGGCGACCGTTTCGCTACCGTACCTCTTGATTGCGCTCATGGGAACAGCAAGCATTCCACTTCTCGTATGCCACCACCACTCTGGCGGACTGAGAGGCATGCCATTTGCGCACAAAGCGACAATTGCCGTGAGGAGCATCATTGCAGCGTGCATAGCTATCGGCAAGTAGTAGAGTGAATTCAAATTCTCAACGAGCGTGCTCAAGTAGCCAGTGAGTGGGCCGAAGATCGCGAAACCGAGGGAACCGAAAGCTAATTGTCGGCCGACGTCTCCACGGCCGCAAGATGTTTCCCTTGTAGCGATTACGACCGCGGCGTCGATCAGAGCGACGGCGGTCGTCGGGAAAATATCGGCGATCGAACGAAATGATAGATACGTCCAAAATACCAGCTCAGACCATTCTACTGATTGCTGGCATTGGGCTTCTACTAACAGACTGCCTGAAAAGATAATTCGTGGATGAAATTATTTAATATATTATGAGTTCTTGTTTATGTTAGTGAAGAAATTTACCTGGGATAAAATATGGGGCGGCCAAGTCACACTCTATGGAACAGGTCTGATTAATCTGTGCCATCTTAGTTTCGAGGTCCGGTGGTATTCGACAGGCGAAATACTCAGCGACGGGATAGGCGCACCACTCTTCCTCGGTTTGAGGGTTCAAAGCTTGCTTTAGCGTGGCATTCACGGCTAGATGCTCAGTGTACTCAGTGTAAACGTGACAGACTACACTCTCACCGTCTTTGAAACATAAATGAGGCGGTTCGTTGTCAGTCATGGCGAACCTCCGTGTCACTCTCGAAGCCTCCTCTTCCTGCGAAATTTTTAACACTCCTTGAACATTCCTTTCCCGCAAATCGGGGACAGGGCTAATAAATCTTTGAGTTATTCGCATCGCTCGCTTTCCATTGTTCCAGGCTTACTCCTTACTCGCTATTCGAATGCTACAGTAAACAGTCTGCCACTCGAAAGATCTAGATTGAGAGCGAGGCGATGCAGGCAAATTCTGAGGGGGGAGCTTTTGTGGGATGAAAACGCAGACTATATTTACCGGAGCGTAAAGTTCGCTCTCCAAAGGAATGACGGTAGTTTCGCCGCTTCCGTCGAGGATGTCGACATTGGAATCAGTGGTAACGAAGTCGGTGGAAGTAGTATCGGCGTCGTCCGAGTGCCATCGCTTCGAGCCGATCGGATAACAGGCATAATTACAGTTCTCCAGCAAGAGTGATCCGACTCTGCTGTCGTCGGACCACCTATGGCAGGACATATGATCCCGGCAGCGCTCTTGCTGGACCACAGCACCACCTCGGTCGCAATTGAACTTGACCTCCGGCTTTTCCGTGTTGAAAGGTTCTAGGAGGTCGACCCTCGGCACCAACACCAGGACCGAGTAGAAGATCGCCGAGAGAACGCAGACCACCGCGATCATTATCCTCAAGTAGCGGCCGTTCGATGATTTGGTACCTTTGCCTTGATGACCGGCGAGCTTGTCAGCTATCGGCGCGGCGATCAAAGGACCGAGCACTGCGGCGGCCGGCGAAATCATCGATACTATGCGGATTTGCTCGAGACTCAATCCCACTTCGATCATGTGCAGCGAAAGAAATGGGAAGAGGCATCCCATCCCTGTTGAAATTCACTCTCTTATTGTCTGATTCAGAACTAATGACTTTGATATACAAAACCCCAGGCAATATCCACCCAACAAGATTTGGAAACTAACATCGATTCTCGCAACACTATCTACGTAATTCTCTGCATGGCAATTCAGAACACGCTCAAGCTGTTTCGCGACTTGTTGCCACTATATAATTTACTCTGCGCTGTACCAGAACATTATCAACTATAACTTTCCAATGATCCACGGAGCAACGGCGATAATGCTATTCCGGAAGCTTTGACATCGAGCTAATGGAACTTTGCAAGCCTGATTGCATTATATGTACGCCGCAATAGCCGCAGGGTGTGAAACGAAAGAGTCTTGTTATACCTCCGAAGAAGAGAAAGAGCAGGAGCTTCAAGGATAAAAGATTAGTGTTGATGAATTTCCTCTTGGGAATATCCTCTTCGGACTCCATTCTCTGGGTGGAAGCTGTAACCGTCATAATGGATATCCGAGCAACTTTCTTTCAAGGGTAGCAAATAACAGTCCAAGGAATCCAGACGACTGCTCGCCGTCCACTATGCCGGTTGATCCCCACCTCTATCCACCCTCATCATGTACCCTTATCTATATCTGAAAGAAGATTCCAATCTATCATGAAATCTCTGGCTAAACATATACTTGGCTTAAGCATGAGAAATTGTAAATGTCTGGCTGAAATCCTTGATATTTCCGGCGGGAACTGTAATGATAGTGCTGGCGCGGTAGCACTCGGTGTGCATACAAGCACTCTCGACTCTACACTCCCGACTTAATTACTGTTTAATAGCGGCGCTCGTGCGACTTTCGGAGCTCTAGCTCCAAGTAATTGGAAATCGGACCAAAGGCGACTTACTCCATCAGCAATTAGGTAGCGCGAATGCCCTGTAATCACTTCTGGTTTCTCGGCGACGAGTGCTTTCCCAATTGCAGTGCTCTGAAACAGAAGAGCGATATGCTTCAGTCTAAGTAGTCGCAGACGTCTGACAGCAGAAATATCGTTAGTTCCATGGGATTCTAGGGTAGAGTGGAGTACCAGTCAGGTTTGAGGTCAGGGTGTAAAGGGGTAATCGCGTGGAACTGGCCGTCATCGAGAGCGATCCGGGGGAATTGCTCCCTTTCACGTGGAATCGGCTTACCACCGTAATCAGCGGGTGCGACGTCCTGCAAGAATGCAACCCACTTTCCATTTCTCGCTGCTGTCTTAGGCAATCATCAACTCTTTTCCCGGGCTTTACTACTACGCCAATTGGGACTTCCTCATTTCTAGCTCGTAGCTTCAATGAGATTCTAGCTGGGAAGTGTCACGTTTGATGACAATGAATAAGTAAACGCACGCATTCATTCAGAATCGCAATAAGCCTGCTTGAGACTATTTACTCATCGATTTACTATTATATCTAGGATTTCGTGAGATCAGAGCGAGCGGTTCGCATGAGCGGCGTGAATGAACGAATCTCGTATTCTTACATCAGGGGAATTCGTGCCAAGGTAAACCTGCCAACGCAACATCGCGCACGGATGCGCGCCAATATTATAGCTGCCCGATTTATCATCCGGCGAATGTTATCTTCCATGTATAACATGTAACACCATGAATCCAATATGGAAAGTTCGAAGATGGATTTGCGAAGTGGTTGAATGTCGATTTCTTGTCGTCGGCCTTTTTCTGTAGTCGACACAAGTCTCGCTTGCCAAGTGCTCACCCTTTCAAGTCACATCCTTCACCCTCGATCACGTTCCGCACACTATTCCTACACATTCCTCTGCACGAGCGAACACACACTCGCAGGATAATTCGTAAATATTGATTCGAAACGATGATTTGTGTACATACCAGCGGCAACTCGATCCCTTAGAGTAAACTGACTCATACATATGTACGGTTTCACACGATTTAAAAGCCAGCCGGTTTACCGGAACCTGCCATGAATTAGTGCCAATATGAATAGCGTAATTAGCGTTGACGGCAAATAGATAGATACAGAGAAGGAGGGAATCGATTTGTCATCTTGCACGTCTGAAGCAGTCCGAAGCATTCAGGAGGATGTTTCGTGGCAAGCGTGCATCTGTCACCCCTAAATTGAACCTCCCAAAATGTATGAAGCTCTCAGTGTCGCTGAAAGGTGTTGTAATTACCTTTGCAGGAGCGCTCATTCAGCGTGCTAATCTGTTTGATATTAGATTGCAGCTCGCTGCAGGCCCCAGTATAATTAAGCTCTAATGGAATGGGAGACAGTAAACGCTAATTAATTTCGTTCACGTGATATTGCCATGACCGCTCGATTCTCCTGTAATACTAACTAATCCTCGCTTATCCATTTAGACGCTCCTACTACTCATAGAACGATATCTAATCATACAGCTGGAATCACCTTAGGAAATGTCTGACCCCAAGCAAAGTGCGGCGCACCTTTTAATTATTTAATACGATCGACTACAATCTCTCGAAGAGTATCGGTTAATATTAATTAGAGAGCAAGGGACTGAGGCGCAGATGGGATCGCCGAGTGCGAAACAAGGCTTGAGTGGGTCATGCATAGTTTATGAGGGCTCGAGGGTTCAAGCTCACTTGTCCAGTGTTTAAAGGGTTGTGTGTAATACGATATCAGAGGCTTTGAGGACTCAACGACTCGCAACGTCAACGCCAATTTTCCACCGGCTACGAGCACCGACTTCATCTCGCCTCGAAACAGTTTACTCTCGGCCAGCACGGTAATCATCGAATCATTGGTAAGTGTGTGGCTGTACATGCTTGCGTAATCTTGCCAATTGTGCACTACGCTTTCGCACTGTTTTCCCCGGAGCGGCACGTTACAATGATTCTCTCACGTTCCGGCCATGAATCAGCCGGGTTCAATGCTATTGTTTTCCACGTTCTAGCCATCCCACTTCACACTAATTGAGAGCGTTCAGGATTATTAATTGCGAGTGATGCGATGCATGGGAAAAACGTTAATGGCGTTGCTCCATTTTACCGCTAATGCGGCCGCTCTTGGAATAATAAGCTGACATCGAATGAGAAGCCGCTTGTAAAGGGTTACTTTATCAGCGCAGGAAATACGGGTGGATCATGATGTATCAGTGTATCTGTTACAATTGCGCTCTCTTCTTCAAGCATCGTGCGACGTGCTCGCTCGTGCGTGTGTTATACATTGTACACAGCCGAACCGAAAAGGTTTGCACTCACAACGAGAGTGCCAAGCCAAACACCGATAAATGCATTCTTCAGGCTTATTAGCCAATCGAGGGTGAAGAAAGGAACGTGACTAATAAACCGTCGACTCGGCACTCAGAGCTTATCTTCATCTTCTGGCGTTCTTCTCATTCGTGAAACGTGAAACCTCGAACGATTAAACAGCACTAATGGACCAAGCGACCAATCGGACACTTAGGAAATGTCGAGTAACGAATAATCATTCGATGATTCGGAGTTGAGATTTATGAGGAATAATTCAGCCTTTTCTCGCTCGCTGGACGCTCTCATTTTTAATTCACAATTCCGTCCGGCGAGCGAGATTACATTTCCCCGGGGGGAGAAAATGTTAAAGCAGTTTTCACTGCGTTGAAACGAGAGTGCGAGTCTCAATGAGACGTCCGAGAGAGGAAAAGCAGCGGGGCTGCAACAAGTGCACTCCCTCTTTCCATTTGTGCTTCCAGTTGACTTTACGAATCGCTGAATCTTCCCTGGGTCTCTCTCGGCATTAGCTCTCGCAGTTTCATTGTCTATCCTGCACTCGCCGAATGCCAGGACTCATTAAGCGCCCCGTGCCACTCTTCTTCGGCCCGGCTGTTGGCATTTCATTCTACATATCGGCCTCTGCAGTTCCTAATGAGGTGCTCAAAATTTCGGCTCCGATATTTCAAGCTGCAACTTTGACGCGACACTACCGGAAAAACTTATAGACAAACAGATCGGATCTCCAATTAATTTCACCGCTTATTAGTCACAAGGCAGTTGAGGCTTGCATGTCTCATTGAAAGGGCGGACTCCGAGAGGATAAAAACATCGCGGAGGGCTTTCTTTCGCCGTGGAATGAGAAGAATCACAGGGCAGACTTCAGAGAGATGACTGCGTGCCGGTCCACCCAGCTTTGCACTTATAGTCTGCTATTCTTCCGGCGCGCGCTTCTCGTCCTACGCCGCTCCGTAATTAAATGTCCGCTTCTTTCATTGAGACTTCCATCCTCCTGGCTCGGAGGCTGCCACTCCGCTCTCAAGCGGTCACCAACCGTCTTCGTTGCTAGCTTAATGTCATCGAGAAGGAAACGAAAATTAACGCACAACTCGCCCACCCTTCATATCCCCGGCAATTCATTTCGACACTTGTTCACAGATGACCGGAACACTCTCGAACCCATTCGGATTTATAGCTTGTAAAGTAATGACTCTAATGATTCTCGTAATTACTTTCGACGAAGGAAGAAAGATTCTCTTATGGCTGATGGTATTGTACGAGAGAAAAGGGAGGAAATCGATCAGCAACCTCGGAGGAATGACCCACTGGGAGTAATATTCTCAGCATTACCGGCTTATCCGGCGCCTTAATCGGAAACCAATTAATCGATTAAGTTCACTGCACCGGGTTACCTGGGCGGCAGGTCGATTGAAAAGATTGCCGGAAGATGAATGACTCTCGACAAGATTCCTTGGCAAAGTGAGCCAGCAGCGAAGTGCCGCGCACCAAGAAACCCTCTCCATCCAACGATTCTCTTCCCTTCTTGCGCTCCGTAAAAGGAGCTATTTCTTCAAGCGTTCACTCGCAATTCCTCCTACGTAAAGTGCTGCGTTTTACAGCAAAACTCTTCTCACTTTTTTATGCGCCGCGTAAAACACGCTCGCGCACTACTAGTTGGACGGTGAATTGAGACATTAAGCTATGTTCCTCAATTTATCTGCCGGTCGTTACACCCTCGGAATGCTAACAATAAATTCTAGGTGGCAAAACGTACAGGGAAGATTATCATGATGGCGGAGGGATTAGATTGTAAGTGGTTGATACTAGTTGCGGGTGAGTTAAGCGTGTTACGCGTGCATTTGATGCATCGAATTGGGTTAACAGCGAGTCATGGAAGGCCAGGCTTGTTCACGCACGAACCAGCCACTACCTTTCGTGACTGATGATTGTAAATAGCGATCGTCACAGCGATCTTTCAAAGAAAGCGACCTATTACTCCTCTTTATCAACGATTGTGTAATACTCGCTTATAAAACACCCACAAGACTGTTCTATATTCATGATGACGAGAATCCTGTAAAGCGGATTGATCGAGTATGAAAATGACGGCGAGATCAGTTGGCTTGTTGCTCATCGAGAATACCTTGGCTATGAATAGGCGCATGCGAAAGCAAAGCTTTTCAGCCTGGCATATTCATTTAATGCTCTCTCCGAGTTGGGATTATGAGAAGCGGAAGTCATGTGTGAGCCGATGACGCCGGGACAAATCTACACATGACGACTGCCAGCCACGTTTATCTCAGCCAGCATTTTTCTTCTCAACTTCGCGTCACAGGAATCGCCAGCGTTCGCCGCTTTTTCCCCAGTGAAAGCTGCAGTTCTTCTGCCAGAGGCAAAGCGAGGGCGACCAGATGGACTACAATGAGAGAGACGTATGAATCACGAAGTTTGATGGTAATTGATACGCGTCTCGATCTATCAATCCTGGCTATGGTATCTGGGTGTCCTCCGTGTGACTAGTTCCTTGCGTCATCGGGAACAGGTTGCCGATTACGTCAACGGATCAGTCTGGATTCGGCTGGTCTGACGGAACTTCGAGCAGTCATCGTTCTATCCAAGAATGCCAAGTGCAAGCATTTCTTCCTATGCATCGCTCGTCTATTTCCTCTAATGGGAAAGAAGCTAGCGTGTCGATAATGATAACCCCGTATGCGATCCCTCTCGCGAAACTTGATATCTCTCCGCTCTTCGTTGCTGGTTTCTGCTTCATCATGGAGTCGTGCAATTCCCCGCAGATATCCGTCCAACTTCCCACCGCTGGGAGAGCGCGTAACGCGGCGGACTAATTATTTTGAGAGTAACTCGGTTCACCGATAATTACTCGCAGCGAGCGCGTGTGTAGGTTGGCGTGGCTCGCGGAGTCTAGCGCACTTTAATAAAGCGGAGACAGGCAGACGCGAGCGGAGCAATGCGAGCTGCACTCCGGAAAATCGATGGGAGATTGGAAGGACAGGAAGTCTGCTTGGGCGAGGAGTGTCATCGAAGATTTTGACGATTGTGAAGGAGTAATACTTCCTGCACGGTTTCAGAGAGGAAGCCAGCGTTTACTCGCCCTCTTCTTGCCAGCATCATTCGTCCCCTTTAGAGAGCACGCAACAGATATTCATATTCGTCCTCGTCTCAACCACTCGCTCTCCTCCAATCTCGTAATGGCACCTCCTCTCACTCGCGCACCTTCTCGCAAGTGCGAAAGTATTTTCCTCCTCCGAAATCGTCGAGTTCTCCTCTCGCACGCCTTTCGCTTCGAAAGCAGGAAAATCGTGGACGAATTGGAGGTGCAGGAAAATAGAAGCGTCATGGTAGAGAGGAATTTAAGACTCTCGGAGAGAGCGTTGCTCTTCACAGTGGAAAGCCTTCTTTGGTCTGGTTGGGCCTCCAATTTCTCGAGTGGTCTGCGATCGTTAACCAGCTATTATTATTCGATGCTGCCGGAAATCGGTCGATGCAGTCGCCGGATTTGATCGATTAAATGCAGCCTTGTCGGAGGAATTTCAGCGTACCAGTGAAAAAGAAATTTGCAGCTGCCGCGAAAAAGTAACGCTCCAATTAATGTACCAAGTCCGAGCAGGGTTCGCCCTGCTTTTAATTAAAAGCCGAACGCGCCAGATGAAGTGGCAATCAGTCAAAAGCGTAATCTGTCATGTTCGAGTTTCAGCGTCCTTCCAAATGGAGACATTTTAGTTCGCGTGGAATTGGGGAATTGTAATAATAGCGGCTAACTAAATGCGACGGCATGCTCATCGTGTCAACGTGTCATGATGAATCGCCATTAATTCAAACGAGCGGTAGACCGAGTTGCACGCGACTCGGACATTTTACACGCGAAAGATCATCGTTCTAACGTACACCTACACGTGAGACAAAGTGATACGCAGCCGGACACGGGGCTACATATAGTGCGAGAGCGTCATACGCCGAGAAATTGGGTTAATGAAATCATGGAAGAGTAACGCTCCGCTTGTTCCTTCGCACAGACACAAAGTCACGCGCGCGCTTTACTGACCCCTGAGAGAATCCTGCACGGCAAATCACTATTGCCGTGACGATGTATTTTATGCTGAAAGGGCAAGACAGTCGCCGAGCCCTTTGTTTCCGGGATTCGTGCTCACTCATCTACTTTTACTGCTACCAGCTGCTAGAACATGAAAGAGCGCCTAGGCACACCTGTAATGCCTACCAATGCAAAAAGGGCGAACTCAAAGAGTCCACCACTTTATTTTACATTGGCGAACCTCCGACATCCTTTCGCAATCGGTCACTCACTTCCGCTGTCTCCTCCTCCATCGAACAGTGCTTTGGCAACAGTGCCGACATATCCTTGAGCGTCTTTACCAGTCTTTACTGAAACTCGTAAAACACGTGTGCGAGAGTGGTGGCGCGTGTTCGAGACTGCGAGAGATCGGTGCGCTTACGGCAGTGAACCAGGGTCAGCTCTATACACGGCGATGACGTTAGAACGTTCCGAAACCTTTCTTCTTTTCAATTTAAAGCGCCAGAGGCAGTCGACGCCGGCTTCTACAGATGCGAGAGTACTGAGATAGATTTTGCGATCGATACGAATTACCCAGTCATCGGCACACTGCATTACCAAACATGTAATTCAAGCTCTTGTTGCAATTCGTTGCGACTTTGATGAACGTGCTCTGTTTTTAGAAATTGTTAGCCAGTTAAATATCGAGAGGGAGAAGAGAGTGCGGGCGGATTAAAGGACAGTTAGATTGGCGATCGATGGGAATTACTCATTCAACTCGTTGCACGGCTGAACGCTTAATTCAACCCTATGTCCCTGTTGGCCGTCTCTCCTTTCGGCGGGCACCCCTTTGCCGAACCCTCCTGGTAGTTGCGCATCCCCAGATAGAGTCGAGAGAGCCAACAGGAGAATGAGAGCCGCGCGCGCGCGCCAGCCAGTTTTGAGAGGATATTATATCCGGCAGGGACAAATGTGTGCACGCCGTTGATGTTCTTGCCTCGAGCTATGCATGTGAGGTGATTATTCGCCGGAGATGTCGCTACTTTTTGGCACAGCTGCCCTGTGATGTTAAGCTCTCTCTCTTTCTCTTTGAAGGAAGAACTTGAGTCGGGGAGGTTCATTGTACGAGGGGACTGGAAGCACTGGAACTCTTTCTACGATGGACGATTACGAGTCTACTAACGAGGGAGTTTGCAATATTGTTGCTATCAGCACTGATCTCCGTTCTAGCTGATCCCAGACTGTCCAAGTGCCGATGGAATTCGAGCTCCAGTAATATAGAATGCAGATCGTAACCGAGAACTTCGCGGTGCATCGTTAAGGTAACTTCGAGGTTTCTAGTCGGAATGTAGGAGAGGAGTTTCAGCCTCTTAGGAATTCTTGCTTTCGTCGGTTGCGCGTATAGATGTCTCTCGAAAGAGCGGCGGGGGGCGGACGGACGGACGGGGGATTCTTCTTTCGATATGGATTCGATTGATTTTACCAAGTTTCTCAATATAGCCGGCCCGCTGAAATACTCCGGCGGCTCACCGGCTTTATTGTGCTCTTCTATAAATAAAGAAGAAACTCTCCCGAGAAACTCGCCCTGCCTGCAAAGACTCCATTAATGACCCGCTCGAAATTACTGACCCTTTCCTCGCTAAGCATAGCCAATTACCGGAGTGCGCAGTTAGAGCAACTCGTGATCGCCTTGTCGAAGAGGATACAAGAATCGAGTGTGTTGCTCAAGATCATATTGATTCTATACTCTCCATCAATTGATTTGCTAGGAAGATCGAAGTTTATCTTCGCTAAGAGCAGCACGATGCACAAACCACATGCCAGACGAACAGAAAATTCTGCACGCGGAGGATGATATCAACAGAGTCGTCTCATATGTATCGGCATCAGGCTGCACGTGAGAATGGGTAATGTGGCAAAGTGAAACTCGACCTTTTCGAGCGAAACGGCCGCGCGATTTCGAGCCAGCCGTATCAGTAACTTACGGTCTCTGCTTCGAAGGGACGACGACGACGACGACTACGACGACGACGCCGCCGACGCTGGGCATACGTGTGTACATTGTTTATTTTCACCGGAGGCAAGATCTACAGGATGCTCGACGTGTATTTACCGCGGATAACGGAACCACGCTGATGCTCGCGGTGCCTTCTCAGTTGCTGGTGTAGGTGTGTATGTGTGTGCGACGAAGAACTGTGCTGAGCGAGAGGCTCGCCAGGAAGACGGCAAACCGAAGAGAGCCGATAGAGAGGAAGAGGCTGGAAAAGACGGGGCTCTCCGGCATGTACTGCTATCGTGGCATCGTGTTCTCATGGGAAGCGAGCCTAGACCGTCAGAGGAATTCTTCGATTTCATATCGGGGCTGGTACATCGCGATGATGAAAGCAAAATTGTACTTCCTACCCGAGCGCTCATAGCGCTGGACGTACTTTGTGCAGTTTTTCATTCTACAGTCAAAGAACTAGAAAGATTCCGCCGCCAGCGCCCTTCCGCTGGTGGTGGTTTCGTTAAAACCAGAATGAATTAGTACTTCACTGTGGCTTTCCTAGGAAGCCCAGCGAAATACAGCGAATACGGAACAGTTAATTAAAGGGCCAAACCCGTTGCGAATTCATTACTTGTACGGGCAGCGTTAAAGCTCGCGAATACCAACTCGCAACTGACCTGCTTTGTTGTTCGGTACTTTTTGTTATATAATTACGTGCATGCGTACACCTTTTTCTCCGGCCGCCCACAAGACTACCACCGTTCTCTCTCTCTCTCCCCCCGAGAACTCTATTTTTACTGTGACGCGAATTGCTACCAGCGCGCAACACCCTTCCCAGCCTATTCACTATTTCTCGCCGATGAAAGTGCGCGTTGGGAAAAGCGCTTTATATTAAAACCGAAAGAAGCGTATGTACGTGTGTTGCCAGCAGCGCAACGGCGGGGAAAATCATTCTTGCCGGAATTCTAGGTGTCTCGCTACCGAATATTTCGTAATACCAGATAGCAAGAGTGGTAGCGCGGACGGCGGTGGGAGGAAGGGGATGTCCCGACTTTTGCTAAAGGCAGCTCGAAAGTTCGTTGCACCGGAGTTCTCTTGGCGCAAGGAGGACTTAAACTCGGGGTAAGTTTGTTAAAGGGGATTGAATTCTCGCCCTGCTACCGCCAGAGTTTTATAAAGTGTCGGCGGCTTTTCGCCTATCTCTGGACCAGTCAATTACATTTAACCGGATCGGTAATCGAATCCATGGAGCGAACGTATCAAAGGAGAATTCTCCCTCGTGAGAGTGTCGAGGGCCAAATGTTGCGATGACAAGATCTACCACTTCACAGATTGCACTGGGTGATCGCGTGTAACTTGGAAGGGTTGGACTCAAGTAGCCGAGGGTAACGTGTAGTTGAAAGGTAGCGAAGAGTACTGCGTGCCTCGAAATCAGGGTAAAATAAATAGAGCAGGGATGGGAGGTACGGTTATGCAGCTGCACTCCTGGGGCTGCTGGTGCTTTTGTAATACGGTGGTGGTTGCCGCCGCAACGAGAAAATGTACGATCCACCGTAGGCTATTCTCTTGGCAAGGCGTAATCGCAATCGAGAGCATGACTGCAGACACTGTAGACATTTCTGCACGTCCACGTGCTGCTGGCCTCTCTACTTAAGGAGTCCTATTGAATTCCACGATAGTTTGTAATTGGGATCCAGGTCACTGACCCCGATAACATCAGCCTCTCTCTTCTTCTTCTTCTTCGTCTTCTTCCTTGCTTCTTCCTCTTCTCTGCCTTTTTTTACCGCTCTTCCACATGACAGTAAGCCTGCGCACTGCGGAATCCCATCGAATTCCATGATTCCATGCGTTCCACTTTAATGCGCGCCTCTCTGTCTCTCCTTCGACGCTGAATCTTGCGTAATAAGGATCGCCGTAAATATAGAAATGATCTGATATTATGAGCGCAGAAACTCATGGCACTCGAGGACGAAACCCTGACCGACTGCATTTTACTATGCGCCGCTTCCGCTTAAGTAATTTCATAATACCTCGGAGATCTCGTAATTGTAATTATTCATATCAGTGCGTACTTCTTTGCATTAACGAGTGGCAAATTGCAATAAATCGTGAATGCGTTCCTGCGAATGTGCTCTGTGCAAATTCGTTGTCAAGTGCAGGGAATTTAACCAGGCGATGTTTCTCGCTTGAGTGCATTTCAAGCGTGCTTGTAACAATAAACATTGTTACATCCCTTGCATTGATTGCGTTTGCGCGGTAATATGTCGAGTAATAAGAAGAAGGTGATATAAATATAACGATGTGCGCGCAATTATAGCACATGCAGGTCATTATACAGTGTTGCGCCCGCGTGATTAACTTGAAATCGATGAGCTTGAATTCGATCACTCACTCGAAATCGAATTATATAATGAATGGTGTACGATCTGATGTTGAAATAGCTTGTAAAAGAGAGATTTCAAACGTGTTCCATGAGCAAACGTTGCGGCTGAATTTTACCTAGGAGCAATCCGGCTGATGGTACCGGAGGACCGGCTACAATCTACTAATTAGCAGTGAAGGTATTTGATAAAACGCTCAGTGGAGTGAGCTTGATTTAATTAATAACCATCGAACACACGCTACGCAAAGTCTGGCACGGAATGCCAGCAAAGCGCAATAATCCTAGCCGACGATTGCATCGCTCGAAATTAATTTCCGGCGGGCTTGTACTCCGTCTCCTTGCCATTTTCACTGATTCCCAACGAGGCCCTTGACGGCCCTTCACTCCGCGATATGGAATCGCAAAGGTCAGACTGGATTTCTGCCCGCCGCCGATCGAATCAGCTTCCACGTACTCCAAATTTGCCTTGTTGCATGACGCACTCCCGCTTGATGCCCCACTCGAGATTCTCCATTAAATTCGACAGCATCGAATGCAGCCATCGCGAAAATATTTACACTTTCTGATAGTTATATCGTTGTTATTAAAAACATTCGCTCTTTTATTTGTTTTGTAATCTAACACCGCTTTGTCTGGAACCTTCGAGCTTTCGCTCGGCCGGAATTTATCCAAATGGAACTTTCCGCGGCGTGGCCAGTAATGTGTAACTCAATAAGGCAAAACCCAACGCACGCCGCGCAGTAAATAAAGTCTGACTCGCTGCAATTGCGTGGCGCGCACACTTTTCACGAGTTTTCCTCTTTCTCCTATCCGTCTCTATCACAGCTCTCCCTTCAATTCAGACTACGATGCCATGCACGCGCGATTCCTTTCGTGGATTCGATTAAAAGGATGTGCAACTCGATCCCGAGCCTTGCTGTCTACCCTCCGAGCTTTACACTATTCCCTCCACCTCAATTACAAGTCTTATTTGTCAGACAAGTGAGAACATAAATAAAAAACTCACAATATCAAAGTTACCATTCCAATGCAAATAAAAAATCTCTTATTAAACTCTTTATAATCCTAATGTAAAAATTACAATATTTTCTTTTACAGAACTACAATTTTGTATTCAATTTCTCCTAGGTCAGTGGAATTGTAATAGCAGATCGAAGGCAGCAAGTAAGCAAGAAGTAGGAAGTGATGCCATTAGCATCGGAAACGCGGGCTCCACTATCAATTAAGCGCTCGGATACACCGATAACGAGGGTAAGAACGGCTGGAGGTGCATTCAATCGGATCAGCATGAATCACTTGTCAGTACACTGCTGGGGGATGCCGTCCGTTAAAAACAATTGGCTATGATTTAAGACGAGAATGGGGTCACGTAGATCTGAAGTGTAACGAGAGAATGGACTGTCGAGCGCGGTACGCGCGCACCGTGGACCCAGATATCTCAGCCTCTCACTGTTAACCAAGGGTAGTTTTCCCATTAAATCAACATCCACTGGAGCAATGCTTTCTAAACTTGCGGGAGCACTTACCGAATGATGCTGGAGAGTTTGCGATTATTGTGTGGTCCAGGTTACAGTGAAGTGGTCGACGGGAAATCACGGAATGGATCCTTGGAGGAAAAACACACAGGTCGCACGATCCTCTCGGTGCGAGGTCCGCCGAGCGACTGTTGCGTCCCGGTTTCTTCCGACCCCCCTGCACGCCGGCTTGCGCTTCTCACAACGTAAACGTCAATGCGAGTGCTGCCTAGTATCTACCAGCATCTACCTGGCTCCCCGACACCTCTCCTACACGAACCTTGCCCCCCCTCAACATGCCTTCTCCCTCTGGATGCAACCAGATACAACCACTCTTCCTCCTTGAGTACCGCCGACTTACTTACTCTCCTGGAGGCACCAGGAAATGCGCCAAGAACGATTAGATACCTGGCAATCAGAGCTGTCATGATTAAATCTACCCCTGCTGCTAAATGATTTAAGAGCATGCTGTAATTATCTTGTAATCTAGTAGCGAAAACCTGCAAGTCGAGTTCCACCTCTCGTGGATTGAATAGGCTGGGAAATAGTAGTAGGAAAGTTGCTCGGGATTTTGACGTGCGATATTTTGTTTGACAGTCGGGTGCCGACTCTTCCGCAGGAAGTACACCGCTAGTAGACCTCGCCGACAGGATGATCGTTGCATTAATTTGTCGCTTATGCCGAATTAATTAGCATCTTCATTACGAAATCGAAGGGACTAGACCTCGCACCTTCTGACATTAGCGGTGTGGACGTTACTATACTCCGAAATGAGAGAACATTGCAGAATGGATGCGATTTGTTATGATCTTTATTACTTTTAATTATATTATAGTATTATTGTATGCAGGTGTTAGAATTGAATATATTAAATATATTAAGTGTTCTTATTAGACAGATAAGAGTTACGTATGAAATCTTTGTAAATATGTTTTACGTGACGAGATAATTCTATATTATAACTTATGACTGATTCAGTAATGTTGTTACCGACGAATCAAGAATGAATATTATATCGATAGTAGTTAAAGCAGAGACTCACGTGGAGAAGGTTTACATCTTCATTTGAATAGATTGGCGCGCCCCGCCATGTCCAAATCGACCAGCACGCCACCAAAAGGTTAATCCCGTCAGTAACAGTAAGGTTGCAAAAATGGAAAAGAACGGCGGAGCCCTGCCTATAGCACTCTGACTATTTTGTGGTGCGCAAGACAGCATAGGATCGACGTATTTACAGGCGTGATAGCTGTCCAGTAATTTATCCTATCGCTTCCCACGCCATTATGGATTCTTTAGCGAATTATGGCAGTGACGAGGAGAATAGCAACAATTCAGATGACCAAAAGGTGAGAGCCGTCCTATTGTTGTCCTGGATGCAGGGTGTGCCAGGAATATTCTGTCGAGAATCGCGGCACTACCCTTGGCATCCATGACGCCGAGCGAATTTCGATGTACACAGACGACATGGCTTCTGTCCTACGAAGCACAACACTTTCAGGCCTTGTTACTTCTCGAATTTATATGAAAGCTTCGTCCTTGATAAAATTGATATGCTATCATGCTCGTACTTAGTAATTTCGCTTGGGTTTGTCAGTGATCGAAGGGCTCGAATGTCCTTCGATCGGAGTAAATCCAACAATGCCTGAATGCAAAATGCTTTTGCTGTACTCAAAATTCATTAACTTCTTTCCTAATACATTCTACAATGGATTTCCTTTTTGTTTCGAATTTAGTATGACGAAGAAGGGGACACAAGCAGAAGAGCCAGTGACGCGAATTACGATCCTGTACAAATGGACATGAGTGAGGTACAGTGGAAATCGTCGTGCACAAATTTTTCTTCCTTTAGTATAATGAAGGGGCTGTTCGAACAATGTTAGGGAGTACTACAGTGATGATGGGGGATGTATGTACATGTAGGATCACAGACCTAACATCAGAGGAGTCTGACATTTCATTTCAAAGGTCATGTCAAAGGACTGTCAGCATTCTTAGTTGCTCACACGGTAAAGATATAAGATTCCAGTGAAAGTGGGATACAACAGAAATTTTAGATTTTGTTAGTTCGGGCAATAGGATATTTAACTTTATTATTCAATTTGGTCATTCTGCACGTGATATATTCTGGTACCGGTAATAGAGCTTGAAAATCTAATTGATCGGGCTATTATGGATTGGTAAGATTTTGGACATGACCTTCGCATTTAATGGCAAAAATAATTGGGCTAGAGTTCGTTATTTAAAATTTAAATGATAAGTAAATGGGACTAGTGCCATTTCGTGAGAAAATATTAACACGTAGCTCTGTTGGTAATACATGATACAATATCTACGCACCTCGGCAAGGTCTATGCTGTGTGAGGGTCTTTCAAGACTACCCCCAGTCCTAATCAGAAGACAGAGGTGAGTAGAGGAAGCTGGAAGAAGGTAACACTAACAAACATCAACCATCAAACAAACCACATGTGCAAACATACTCGGGTAATGGCCAACTGCTAATGCAGATAAACACGAAGGGCCCTCATATTTAAACCTCCTCTACAATGTGGTAATACCACATGGTTCCAATTTGGATGCAAACTATAACAAAATGTGGTGGCATACATAAAAATGATCTGCACACAAGACTTTTGTATCAAGTACAACCAAGGATGCAAAGCAACTGAACTTGTGCAACACCTGTACATTACTATTATTATTCCTTAATATCCTAATGACAGGTGTTGCAAAACTCAGTAACCTATGGAAGCTAAAATTTTCTCAGGGGTTTTCTCACCACTGGCTTCCAGTGGTCAGAATGTTAGGTTTTGGTGGTGTGAGGGTATTAAAGTTTCAAACTTCTTAGCTGTTATAATACAAGTTATTATGATAAGCTCTAATTAATGAGGGTGAATACAAGGGAGCATTAAAATACGCTTTTTTATTTCTTTAGGAAAGTAACAACAACAATTCATCCAGGGAATCCAGCAGTGAGCCTACCCGTAGTCCAGTGACTGCACACTCTGGTTTCCACTCAAGGACAGAATCATCCCGCACACAATCTTCTCCCACAGACCAGAGGTATGCTGGTTTGCTTTTTTTTACATACATATATGTTGATAGTTTTTTTGGTCATCATGTCAATATTTGAAATATTCAATTCAATGGCTTAAATAGCTCTTAGTGTTTGCCATAAAACAGAATAATAATATGAATCTGTGTGGTTGTACCCTGCAGAACGTAATCGTTTTACAGGCGATCCGATAATGAAAACCACACATCAAACTCGAAAGAGGAGCACAAACGGGGCGACCGCTCCGATAAAAGCAAGCATGGGAGTGAAAAAAGCCGGCGGTCTCCCTACGATGACAAAAAGCAACGGGATTATAATCACAAAGACAGTAGAGACGGGAGAAGGAGTCGAGACGATGAGCGAAAGTCCCGCGATGATGATAAGAAAAAAGGGAAGTCTTTGGGAACTAGTAGGGATGAAAGGAGTGACGACAGAGAAAAGAATGATAAGGATCACCACTATCGGGATGACAGGCGAGATCGTAATCGTGATAGGAACGACAGAGAAAGGCGGCGAGACAGAGACCGAGATCGTGAAAGGCGGCACTCCAGAGAGGACAGATCAAAAGACAGACATCGGGATGAGCGTTCCAGTTACCACAAAGATAAGGACCGCACACGATCCAGATCCAGGTCGAGGGATCGGGCGCCACCACCCTTTAGGACAATGAGTTACAGAGAAGAGAAGGGACGAAACAAATTGGCACAATTGGAAAAGTTAGGCATTGAGTTGAAGGCACCAGAAGGAGACCATCCAGTAACACCTGGAATCCAAACGGAACAGAATTATTACAATCCCTTGGCGACAGCGACGCAAGGCAAATATGCCGAGCAGATTCAAAAGAGGAAACTTCTTTGGGCAAAAAAGGTGAGCACTTTAGTGCAAATGCAATTAAGCTTTTCTAGTCGTTTGACAAATTGACACGTTCCATTTGGCATTTTGCCAATTTCAGCCGAGTCAAGAAGAAGGCAGGAGTAACCCAACAACAGCAGGTACTACAAATACATGGGTTGGTACAACGTTTACCCACGACCAAGATGGAAAGGTAACAGCGAAGTTCAAAAGATTAATGGGTATTAAGGGAGATGTATCGACTCCGCCAACGTGTAACGCGAAGCCGGATATTTTGAAGAAACAGGAGGAAATGTTCAATAATATGGAGCAACAATATGAGGTAGCCCGTGCTACTACGCACACGCAACGCGGAGTTGGTCTTGGTTACGCCACTGGCGGCTACCAATTTCCGCGGTAAAGTTAATCGAACATTTTGTTGAACGTTAAGCTAAGCGCTCGGTTAACGTACACGTGTAACATTCTTTCCTTTACTCAACCGTTCTGCGATATCGTCAGATGCACTGCGAAGCAGAGTTTTTATTTCAGAGCCGTTATAAGATAGTAATTATAGGATAATAATCTCAAGATTGGCTGTATCTTGTTAGAAATATGTAATTCTATTGTAAACACTGAAAATAAATATTAAAAATACGAGAAGGATGAATCTCTGTTTACTTTCCTTTTTGATGCCAGTGGGTGCTGTGTAATCTCAAGGTGGAAGTGGGTGTTAGATTGAGAAGCATTTGCTGTCATTCAACTTGTATGCACAAGTTTTGCACAGTCATAAAATAAAGCTTGTTTTGACAGGAAAAGCGCGGTAATACAGTGAATGCTATATCTACGTCGTGTGCGCAGTAATGTTAGATATATACGTTGCGTACATATATACCCACACGAGATGTTTCTGGATTGGTTCAAGACCGACCGAGCTAACGCGAACACGGCCGAACTCTCAACTTTCAAATGCGTTTACCAATATGGCGTAACGAAGTTTGAATTTGATCGTTACGTGACATCGCATCTGGAAGTTCGTGAGACACATGTGAGACTTTACTTTGTGAAGGGACTCATCGGGCGTGTTGATTTTTCCAAGATATCAAGTAGCCTCTGATACACAGGAAGCAACGAATATGGAGAACTTCGTGAAGATCGAGAAAATCGGCGAAGGTAAATCGTGTTTGATGGCAAGCGTCTGTGCCTTCCCGTACTCCGAACTTCCAGTTTCTTTCACTCCAATTTGTCAATGCTTTTCCTCGCCTTAATGCTAGAACCCCTCGAAATCATGTCTACTGTAACTATTTTGGCAGAATCCTTAAATCTTTGAAATGATCGATACCGATTTTTATGGCCGATTGTTTCTGTTTGATCGAGGTTATTAGAAGCTTCCGTCAGCGAACTGTTTCTCTTACAAAGAACAATGCCCTGCGCTGCGTAACTACTTTGAAAGAAAGCCAGAGTAGTTTTAGGTCAAAGAAATGTAAACTCTGCAATTTCCTGTGTCCCGAAAGATAGAGGAAATGCGGGTGATAATGATGTTGTCTGGATGTTTATAGGTACTTATGGTGTAGTATATAAGGCGAAAGAGAAGAAGACTGGGGAAATCGTGGCGATGAAAAAAATCCGTTTGGAGAGCGATGATGAGGGTGTTCCTTCCACGGCTTTGCGTGAAGCATCTTTGCTCAGGGAATTACCACACCCGAATATTGTACGGTTGATGAGTGTTGTGACAGAAGAGACCAGATTATACCTTATTTTTGAATACCTGACAATGGACTTAAAGAAGTACATGGATACCTTAGGTAATGGAAAATTAATGGATCCAAAGATGGTCAAGTCCTATTTATATCAGGTATGATCATTTCGACTACAACACTGCGGATTTATGCTTGTGATCCTCCATTTATGCTACTTCATTTTTTAGATCACGTGCGCTATTCTCTTCTGTCACCGCCGTAGAATATTCCATCGTGATTTAAAGCCACAAAATCTGTTGGTTGGCAAATCAGGTGTGATTAAAGTGGCTGATTTTGGCCTTGGGCGAGCATTTGGTATACCAGTGAGGGTATATACGCACGAAGTAGTCACACTTTGGTACAGAGCACCAGAAATTCTACTTGGTGCTACTCGATACTCATGTCCCATTGATGTCTGGAGCATAGGCTGTATTTTTGCTGAAATGTCAACCAAGAAACCACTTTTCCAAGGGGACAGTGAAATTGACCAGCTTTTTAGAATATTTCAGTATGTATTTGAGAAATCTATTACATCAGAGTTTAGATACTAACAGATTTGTATGCAGGATTTTGCGGACACCAACGGAGGAGATATGGCCTGGCGTAACACAACTCACGGACTTCAAGCCGACATTCCCGAATTGGACGACTAATAATTTAGAATCCCATGTGAAGACGTTGGACGAGGATGGACTGGATCTTTTGCAATCAATGCTCGTGTATGACCCCGTACGCCGAATATCCGCACGCGCTATTCTTGAGCATCCTTATTTCAATGACTTGGATACGTCAAAGCTACCAACAGCTTAAATTGGAGGATCAGTAATCAATTATGTATATTATTTCATTTTCCTGACATTTTAATTGTGTGACCGTATGAAGAATATGTCTTAAGGCATCCGAAGATATTAATTTATTTGAGTTAGCATTCGCAGGATTGTCGATCTTGTACATTCGCTTGGGCCTTGGCTAGAGCGTAGATGTTCAATTGACTTTAGTTTCATTCCACTCTACTCATTACATTTGATACATCCCGGCATTCCGCTTAACTTGGAAAGTGTGCGAGGATATATGTCTGTTGTGCGAGTGTGTTCTTATACTTTACATTTGAGAGTTCTCACTTTTCTAATATAATTTAATACCTAGTTAAAATATCAGTGCCTTTAAGTTCAAGAATTTTATCACAGCTTAATCATAGTACTTTGTGTGTTATATAGCAAGTTGCGCGATACTTTTATAATATATGCACCTCAATTAATACCATTCAATCTACGTATACATCGATACTGCAATGTACATATCCTAGCTGATTAGTTTCACGTATACATTAGGTTACTCGAATCACATGCACTTTATAAGTACCAACTTTTTCCCGAAACGTATGAAACGTGTGCGAATAAGCTGCTGGTACTCTCGTTCACTCTCGGTTACGGACGTGGTACTATCAAATATTACGTATGCGTACCGTTATTCTTCCCGCTGGTATGACGCGATCTTGGGTCGTTTGACGCTTTAATTTAATTACTATCATTTCGGAGAAAAATACGAGAAACCGTACAGGGTATGAGCAGTTCTAAGAACTTATGAGCAGCTTTATTCGTTACTGAGCTCGCGGATGTGGATGAGTCATCGCAACAGCGTAACGAAATGGTTTTGTACCCTTAACTTAGACTTTTTATACAAAATAAAGAAACATTCTTTTGGGACCATGTTAAGAAATCTTCTGTGTCAATTATTAAGCAGAAACCTTTGAACAAACGTATACCTTACTTTTGCTTGATCCTCGGAGATGCAATTGTACATTGTATTCAATAGGATAACATACGTTTTCATGGAGTGACGACTTATGGACTTTCCATATACTATCATTTAAAAATAGGAACAAAGAATTCGAGAAAAGCAAATTAATCTCTGCTGAGACTTCGGAGAACACGCTCACGCTCAGCACTGTGTGCGTTCGTTTAACGTATATGTGACTGGTAATTGGCTCCAGGGTGGGGTATCGCGCTCATAAAGTCCTTCTCCATTGAAACTACTGTTTACAGTGCCAGTTGTGAGACAGACAACACCACTTCAGCGTGAGTACAGTTTCTCTGATACAAATCTTCCTCATGCATACAATTTGTTATGAAAAAACCAAGCTCTACACGCTTATAATCGATGTGAATTGATACTGAATATCATTTTAAATAAATCGTTCATAAAAACCAATGTCTGTGATTGAATCGTATATAAACGTAGAGAGAAATTACTGCAGACGTTGACCCGGTAGGATTTGAGTTTAAAATGAATTTCGCAATGACAGACTATCATCAAGGACATCAATTTAGACAGCTGTGTTATAGTCACACTGTTCTCGGCACTCTTAGCTACGCGAAATACCCATAGCTTCATATAATTTCCAAATACGTCAAAGTGAATAAGTTAATCCGATTACAAATGTGTACTGTTTTCTTTGAAGATTGAGGAAAGCCCTGGTTTATGACAGAGGCCGCGGAGGTCAGGCACTATCGCTCGTACTATCGTCAATTTTATTTTACTCGTCAAATCTTGCCAGATCTGTATACCCTTTAAAGGCCTGCATATAATCGTCATTTCGTGTACAAAATGAAGGTCTTTCACCGTAGTCCCAGTCCAAAGTACCGGATGAATCACAGTCCAGCGTTTGCACACAAAACCTGTTCGTCATACCGCTATAGGCTCGTTCAGACTTTGTTTCCAACACTGATACCCCCGTAGCACATTTCACACTGCCATTAGCTTGTCTGTTCACTCGTAAGTACCGGAAGGACAAAGGTGCCCGGGTTGAACACTGCGTATTTGTCTGTGATTACCGGCAGAACGAATAGCCCGTTTGAGGAAACGAACGGTGAACTAAGCTACGTAATGCAGTAGTCATTCTGTAATTAGTCCAGTCTCGAATTGCAGTAACACTTATTATCAAGCGGTAACACGAGCTGTGATTCCCCTAGATTATCGCAGACTATTCCTGGATCTCTTCTGCACTGATTCTTAAGCTTTGTTTCATTTGTAGACAATGAATACATTAATACGATTCTTGGCGTTGGCTGCGATCGTTGGCCTCGCTTGGTCCCACACATACCACATGGGTGGCTGCCCAGTTGTGGAACCAGTGAGCGGATTCCAAATGAGTAGAGTAAGCATCCTGAATTATTTGAAGAATTAAAAGAAATTTATATTTCTATATTTCGTCCTATCGGTAATACTGATTCCCATCTTGAAACTTCTAGTTTCTCGGCGTATGGTACGTGATCCAGAAAACAGCCACTGCTAGCAAATGTATCACCTACAATTACACCCGTGGCGGGGAGCCAGGAGAATACGTAATAACGCAGGAGTCGGACCACCCGATCATAGGTAGGCTAATACTACTGAACTTTATAAGTATGCTCGATGTATTCGTAAAAGAGTACAATGTTTACCTGGAGCCTTGCCAGGCTTCGAGTAAAAGGTGCCGAAGACAAACTGAATAAATTAAAAGCGTTTTAGAAGATTAAACATTCGATATTACGCGAGAGAAAAAAGTGTCAATGGAAAGTCCTTGGGTGCGGAGATCGCATTTAAAATCGCGACATCGCTCTATTAAGCAACCTCTCGCCAGCGCGCATTACGAAAGGGGACTTTTCTTTTGTGCGCCCGCACTGATATGTATATTACTGGAAGCTTCTGAATTAATAAATAAGGAGAGCCCATACGGGCTCCATCGGGAGTCATAAAAGCATGTCAATAGGATAAATGTCCAGCCAAGTGGGATGAATTATCCGTAATTGTGCGATGCCTCTATGTGCAGGTCTTACACCATTAAAGCACGAGTATCATTACACTGGTGAATTGAGCGTGCCGGAACCATCCACACCGGGTCGAATGCAAGTTCGTTTTCCCTTGAGTGAGTATACCCGTCAATGGTGCAACAAAATAATCTTCTAGGAATGCGATAAATCATTCTCGGAGTAAATCGGCTTTCCGAGCAGTCGGAGATCTTAAGCCGAGAGCCAAGGATTAATCTTAATCTATCCAATTCGTTCGTCCAAAGGCGTAGCGGGTACGGCATCCCATGTGGTCTTCGCCACCGATTACGAGAACTATGCGGGTATCTTCACCTGCCAGAAGTTAGCGTTCGCCCATCGCCAGAGTGCGACTATCCTGTCGCGCTATCGGGATCTGGACAAGAGCTATGTGGACAAGTTGCGCATGAAGCTGAGCGACTTCGGGGTGGATCCGTTCGATTTAAGCATCATTGCGCAAACGGGTTGTCCCCAGGGCAATAACACCTTGGATATCAACATCGATCCAGGCACATTCACCGCGGAGAATTTCGGAAACGCCGTGCGCAAGGCCGGCGAGAAATTGGGAGACGGAGTTCAGTGGGTCGCCAATGCCGGCAGCAAGGTCTATCATAAGATAGCGGGCTCCGAGGAAAGGCCAAGCAGTAACTCTGAGGACAACACCCGTGCTGCGATGAACAGGGAGGCGGCCGGGAGAGTGAATACAAACGAGGTCGAATGGATCCCGTAAGGCTTGCTCCCACTTCCTACGGGTTCACTGCATCCCATCAGCTTTAAGTGAATGTCGCTGGTTTTTCACTCAACCTTGATCTCCAGGAAGCCAGCGACTATCCAGCCCTTCTGACTAAATTCGAAAATATGCTCACTTCAATACAAACTACGATTGTTATTACCCGTTTCACGGGTTACTCTAGATATAAGAATTTGACTGACCATTCGAGAATAAAGTCCCGAAAGTTAATCTCAAACTATAACGTAAGAATTAACCACGATCACTATAGATTTAGTAAGGACTCTACTGTATTGTGCTACGTCTGAATAAAATATATTTTACAAGCAGTTGGGCGCATTCCTTGTTCCAATTTGATTAAGAATCACTTGTTGGAATAACTATGATCAGAACCTACGCAGTTGTCAATCCTGACCTTGCCGCGTACCCCCCATGATTAATTCGACACCCTGTCTATAATGATTAACACTTCACCCACTATCACCCTGTCAATCACGCAAAAAAGTGTCTCCCCAATGTTCCGGTGACGATCGAGTGATTCGTGCGGTGTATTTACCGTATGATCCTTATAAACATACGCTGTCACGTGATAATGGATCTCCCCCGTGTAACGTGATCGAAGCACCCGTTCATATATCTATGTCCACGAATATTAGTATCTTGGGCAAGCCGTTTCTACGATCAGTCTGATAGTGACCGGCTGAGGAGAGCGAGGGAGCGGATTTCCTCGGGAGCTCACCGTCCACCCATCATCCACCACCGTCGAGCAAGTCGATACAATCTGCATAGGCAACTGATTAACTCGAATTATCAAGGTACGTCAATCTTTTAACACCACTAAACCCTGCCCGATTGCTGCAATTTGTATTGCTTATAATTCGAAAGGCAAACGATGGTCCAGTAGTCAAATGACGCCGTATTATGCAAATACAACTTGTTCACGAGTGACGTCTCTGGAGAATTTTGACAGTGTGAACGGAACGGTCCGCTCGAAATTTTACAGCGCGAAGTACCGCTCGATTTGCATAATGATTCGAATCCTCGTAGGCCACTTTGGATTTCGATAATTATTCGAGTGGAATCGATGTTATTCGGTAGTCACGGTCACCAAGTGGATGGAATGAAATCTCTGGCTTCTTCTAATTCGATTTAACTTGGCAGGCAATTCCAAGTGGAAGGGTTGTTGAAATTTGTCACTTTTTCCACACTGATAATATCGTCGAGCACTGCTGTTTCCTATGCGAAAGGTTCGAACGAGTGTTGTTACCCTCTCGGAAGCTTGTTGCGCACTGCAGCAGCTCCTCAGGGCGCGTTGCGGTTTCGGGGGTGCGCAGATTAGTTATCGAGTGGTGAACTCGCGCATTTCCGTACCCCCTTGTCGTCGAAACTCCCGTTTCCTCCTCGGGAATTCAACGTCCCACTATCCAATTTCTCGCACTTCCTCCACCCCCTCCGCTCTTCGCTCGCCAAGTTATCTTTTCCTGGCAGTTTGCGCGCTTTCCACCCAACGCCGAGGGTGGGTTTTGCTTGGGTCCGCGTCCGCAGAGTTGCAGTTGCACGTGCGTGTCGAGAGGTTTGCAGAGGGTAATTCATGTCATAACAAGCGTTGATTCCGGCAGTAAAGGTGTTTGACGTCAGTCCTGTTACACTCAGCCTCCGCAGTGAATCCATCTTCGAGTCGAGGTATCGAAAGCTTTGAGTTGACGATTCGCGTTCACCGGGTCAACCAGTCACCCGATATCTATCTCATTCAGTTAGAATCACTCATTACGAAACACTGTTTGATCTGTAACATTCTTTCTCACGCAATTCGCCGAGCATTCAGTGTACAAGTACATCGTTTCGCAGTATTAGTCATCGTTAGAGATCCGTGAAACGAGGGGATTGCGAAAGTCAGTCTGGAGAGGCGAAGGTACATTAAATAGCTTTTAATTCGATGTACATGAGGCAGCGATGATCTCGGAGAGGCTGGCTTTCCGAGTGAGGGTTTTGACTATCCAGCGAGAGAGTGCAATTACCGTTTATGATGCGTGATGACCCTCAGGATGATAGGATAGGTGGGTCAGAGTTGTCGCGTCACCATACCGTGTCGATTTGTCATTTATAGCTCATTGTCCGACCCACACGGCGCAAATCGTTACAGGTTCAAGAGGCAAGTTCATCAAGGGGCCCCACGTTGACCCAGATATACCTTGCGCAAACCGTACAACCAATTTCACGAGGGCTATTCCACTCGACACGCTTTTCAGGAGAGCCGCCGCCCCTAAACTAGGCCGAGATAATCGCTGATCTCGTTGTCGAAACACTGATCGAATTAAATTCACGCCTGCTTCTTCCTAATGGCTAATATCGATCATGATCTCGTTACCTGGCGCCACTCCCCTATCTCATCTAATTATTTAATGATATCCAATACACTATCCTTAAATATTCAACTCCCCTTTATTAACTCATAACGAATCGGGATAACGAAGATTGGAGTCATAACGATTTCACGGATAGCATTGCCAAATAAATCGATTGGTGGGCGCGATTTTGAAAATCGCGTTGCGAATGATAGAAGGTGTCCTCGAGCCGCATTCAAAAGACATTTAAGCCAGTCGATGGTAGAGCCATGACTTGGGACTTTTACAAGGATCGAGAAGGCCGTTCATCGCTCTCGGGATCGTAGTTTCGTGAGCGGGGCGAGTTGCTCGAGCCGATTCAGGTGGGATCTATTACACGTGCCCTGGGAGAGACTGGTCAATCAAAAAGTGCTCTGGACGACGCGGATATGCTTGGAGAAGGACACCCGGTGAAGAACCTTCGACGTTTGTCTTTGCGTCTTATCTGAGCGGAGCCGCGGGCTTGTTCGTCCCTGACAGAATCTTTGGGAATGATTCTCGGGAAAGGTGAAGCACCGTCAGTCGCGAGTCGCACCTCTGCCAAGATACTTCGGGGATACAACCATCTTAACGTCTTAGATCATTTCTCAGAGTGTTTCTTTAGAGAAGTCGATAATAAAACAGACCGGTCTTTTCGCAATCTAAAATAATATTGAACAGTAATTCCCTTTCAATTTCTTTTGCTGTCTTCACCAGTGATATTTATTGTAATTAAGAGCTGTAATGTTATCGTAATTAAGGGAGTAACAGTTGGGCCGACGTAGGAAGAGTAAGTGCGGCTAGTTTGTCTAAACGGTGCGGCGGTCAATCAGTCCGAATGGGAGAAGAGTACAATACGACTTGACGTGAGCCTTAATTAATCCACCCCTCAGTTTGTTCGTTAAACTAACCGGAACTCCTGCTGGACTGTTTTATTCAACGCTCAACGAGCGATGGCGAATGTCAAAGTAAGAAAGAAAACGTCGCACTGTCCTCTGTCACGTAACGCAATCCATTCTCGTTAGCTGCGAGTTTCTATCGCTCGATTGCTCTGCTTCCTTCTGTCAACTTTCTCGCCGGCTGAACATCATCCCTTTAAATCCTTCAGTCTACTAATTCTCGAATTGATCCAATCAGTAAATTTGAAGCGACGAAAAAGACGAATTATGTTTTAGATGTATGCGGCGGTCTTGTTGCTTTTTCCGCTGCTGGTCATCCACAATGTCAGAGCCAGTGTTTTCGTGGCGGACGCGACCATGTCCAGGATGGTCGAATTGAATGCAGACGCACCCTTTTGTGCCCTGTATCATGATCGCGGTGTTATTCAAAGAATGATGTTAGGCGCGGATCCAAGGAAGGTCCGTCAGATGTCGAGCAAATTAGTTGCGGACCTCGTCGAGACCTGCAAAGCATCGCGCGATAAAGGAAAGGTAAAGCAGAGGTCAAAGTTCTTCCAAAGATAGAAATTGGTTTTAAATTAAGAATCATATAATTCTGGACAGGATCAAGCACCGGGAAGTGGGTTGATATACCCTGGAACGAAATGGTGTGGCCCAGGAACCTTGGCCCAAGCATACGACGATTTGGGTCAGCACGCAGCCGAGGACGCCTGTTGCAGAGAACACGATCTCTGTCCCATAACAATAGCGCCACAAGAGTGCATCCATGGCATTTGTAATAATTCACCTTTTACGCGATCCCATTGCGACTGTGATGCCAAGTTCCGTAGGTGTCTGCAAAACCTCAATACTGAGGTCGCCAACACCCTTGGCGCGCTCTTCTTCAATGTCATTCAAGTGACCTGCTTCAAAGAACGCCGGCCATGCTCCCAGTGGCAAAGGTGAGATTCCAAGGAATATGAAAAAGATGAAATTTCTTATTTAATAAACCTTGATTATTTCATGCGCTAAGTATTATGCTAACTGAATTCCTTTAGCTGCTCCGCGTACTGGGACAATTCGCCTCGATATGACATCGACCGGCCGAAAGTCTTTCGTTACGCTCAGAAGGCGAAGCTTCTCAAAGCGATCTTTGGCGCAGTCCATTCCATTTTCAGACCACAGAGATATCCGAGCGAGGGCACTTGAGAAGGCCTTTTCGTAAATATGTTTTCGATATTGATTTTTATAGCTTTTTGAAGGACCAAGCTGGTGGTGGTTGTGAATATTATAAAGATCGGCTTATAACAGTATTTCCGGTGGCGGTGATTTCATTGATTCTCGATCGATGAATGAACGATCTTTCTAATGGGATCTCGCAATGATTGATTACAGGAACGGCTACGCAGAGGCGGTGTCTGACAGACTGTGCTCTCAGTACAAGTTTCGTCCGAGCGACAAGTACGTTCCCTTGATGCCCTTGAACATGAAATAGCTAAACCGAGTGCGACGGCGAAGAGGAACCGTCTAAGTCCTCATTATAAACGACACACCGCGCCCGACTGTACAACCACATTTAGATCAAGAACTCTGCTGACTCCGGAAGTCGTCGAGAACAAAGCTCCGAAAGAAGCCTGGCATTTGGAATTAGCAAAGGCCGAGCGCGATTACATTGAGAATGATTTAAACGTCGTTGTGCAGCGGTTGATTTCGAGGGGAGCGCCAAGGAAACGCAAGAATAGCCTATGACAGCAGCCAAGTTAGCCTCAGGAAGAATACTCGAAAAGAGACACGATTGCCGAGCCGCAAGGACCTTCCATATTATGCCATGCTGCCTGCGCTGTCCTTCGTGCTGCATTACCTGAGTGAATGCACTCGCCAAGGATTCAATGATCCGTATTGGAAAAGCGAAACTTTGCCTTTTGTCCGAGCTGTACTTTCCTTAGCAGCGATTTGTCCGAACTTTGCCATTTCTGTAAATATCTGGATTCTACCATTTCATGAAGCAATAGAAATGCATCGTTGCCTTTCCGCGCAAGTTCTATACTCGGCATTGTACACTTGCAATGATCTGTAATGCGCACGGCTGGAGATTCACGAGGCCAAGGAGCAACACGGATTCTGCAAGCGACTTTCATTGAGATTGAACTATATACCTGTCGTCCTTGCTTACGTGATTCAGGAAGCAAATGCATGGAAATTAATGTATTAGTAAGAAGCAATACAAAAAGGTTGTAGATGATTCAGAATTCACTACTTGATCTCGCGATTCCATTGAATCGAGCGGGATTCTAAATAATCATAAGCAATAATTTCGAAGAGATATTGTAATATTTTGTAATTCTAGCGTTCGCATGGCGAGAGCGAAAGTTTCGAGTAGAAAGTGAATAAATCGATTGTCAGTTTGAACGACACTTGCATATCGTAGCAACGAGGAAGTTAGCGTTTCCCGCATAAGGCGTTATACTTGCTGGTACTTTACGAAGCTCCTCCTAATTAGATTAACTAATATTATATTTAGTGCTCGTCAGAGTTCTTGATCTTCCATATTTACTACGTTTCTATCTGCGTTGATCCGAATTAATAGTCAGGTTTTCCTTTATAACTGTGATCGCTGTGGCAAAGCTTGAGGCTGAGTGGGAATCGGATAAAAAGCCGTCCTGTATTAGTGAAGAATAATTAATGATAGGATATATAACTCGGAGGACGTATTATGTATCCTGGACGGAGTAATGGTAATCGAACACCCGCGGGACCAATCGTCCGATCGAATTCAAAGTTAAAGAAAGCAATAATGTGGTTCTAAATGAATTGTTGTACCATATTGAGGCTACAAATAATATATACATATCCCGAATAGTCTTGTTTTAAGTTACCCAACAGCGTCAAGAAGCATTCGACGATTTTGCTCAATGATCTAAGTATAGATTACTAATTACTGATAAGATTTTAAGCGATGTATGTACTCTGCTTCATTATTATGTAAGCTATATTATAATTATGTGGCATATATCAAGACCAAAATGCTTTCTTCCAATTTACTTCAAATAAAGGACAACACTTTTCGGAATATCCCATGTGCTTGGACTTTACTGAACTTTGTTCCAATACTCCACAAGAATTCAAAACCCATTCAAGAGTTCGCGCGCTGAGAACTGAAAATGGCGAAGCAGGCACGGTTCCCAATAGTTCCTAATAGTTCCCAACTCTATGGCCTTGGTACTCCGTGACCGAGACGAGGAGTGGGAGTGTGTCAATCCTAGATGCTGTGATGGATGAAGTTTCATCAAACGGTACGTCTTTTTTTCTTGATAATGTATGAAGACCCGTGTGAACGAAAGGATGTGCGGGCCATCGAGGAATAAAGGGAAAATCGTTCGTCGTAAGAGATCGAAATAATAGAACGACGATACTCCGTGGTTGGTCGACGCTGAGCGTTGTCGCGTGGGCGTCCTGCCACCCGAGCCTCTTGGCCCACGCTCTTTCGTTCTCGCATTATTTACGCATTCCCTTGAATTCAAGCCGTTACCTCACTGCCCGAAATTGAAATTCGATTGTGCTACCATTCAACAGCGGTGCCAGTCGCTGTCTTTATCATTGACATGCCGCGATTCCCTCGTCAGCCTGTTTCCCACTGTCAGCTGGGCTGATAACTGCATCGACGGCAGTCACCGAGTGTCAGTCGTGAATCACGTTTCCTTCCTGGCTGCACTCTAATGTCATGTTACTCATGTCGCGCCACTGTGTTAGTAGGGAACGTTAGTTGGGCGATCGCATTTGACAACACCAGGCGATGCCTGCCTCGTCCGATTTCGGAAGACGTATGTAATACGCGTGAGAAAGCCTCTGTGAATTTGATCTCAGCTGAGTGAATGAGCGTTTGTGGTGAATGGCAAGCAAACTGCAGGATGAAAAGTGTTGTGTGGAGAAAGTCTGATTATCCGGACTGTTTTCTCTAACGGTTTGTCTCTGTTTGTTCCAGACCCAGGGGGTGGGGAATCTGGAGGGACACTAACATGCGCTGGATGCCTTAACGCAATTGATGATGACGAATTCATACAAGCTCTCAACCAGGAATGGCACATTGATTGCTTCAGGTAAACACAGTCAGAGTATATCCAATTTATCACTGTCAATTTGGAATGATGTTTATGTTGGATCTTTCATTCATTCCAGGTGTTCTGCATGTGATATTGGTCTCTCCTCCTGGTATTTTGAAAAGGATGGCCTGCTCTTTTGTAGAGACGACTATTGGGCAGCCTATGGAGAGGCCTGCCAAGGATGTGGTCAAATTATTACAGGTCCTGTCATGCTGGCAGGTGATCACAAATTTCACCCAGAATGTTTTGCCTGTAATTCTTGTGGAGCTTTCATTGGAGATGGAGAGAGCTATGCTCTTGTTGAGCGATCTAAGCTCTATTGTGGAGTTTGTTACAAGAGGCAAATGCAACCCATCAGTAGGACAGCCAATTATCCATTCGTCAGAAAACCTCACAGTATCAGATTAGTGGAAATACCCCCAAGCACATACGAGCCTGACAAGCAGAGAGCAATTAAATTGACATTGGATACAACACCCAGCCCAAGAACTTGTGGAGCACTACTAAGAATTTCAGAGTATGTATATATGATGTCCATTCAGTCTATTACTTTTACATTTATTGTTGATTTTTTGGCAAATATGCTTGTTTACACGATTGACAGCATTTTAATAAAAATTCATATGTAATGTATAAGTTGCATATGGGATTGATGTAATTTTGCTTTGGGTGGCGATTCGTCCAAAAGGAACACAATATTTTAACATAAGAGCTTGAGTTCTACACTTTTCTGCTATTAATTAAATACTGATAAAATTGGAGACCACGGCACATACATAGATATTCTAATGGGTATATAAGAAGTGATAAATGTATAGCTGCTAATAACATTCAACTAAAATGCAGGTTAATGAGAAATGTACATGGAAAGATCAGTAAGCTGCTGGCCTCTGTGATGGAGGTTCTATCTAGGCTATGCTGCCACTTCTCTAATTATAGGTACAGCATACCAAATAATATGCATTAAATAATACGTGTACCTAAACATAAATGTGTGTCTTTTTTTTAAAACTGTCATGTAATTGCACGTAAAACAAGGTCACTTTATCAAAGCAGGATCGTTTTGTGTTCAGATAGTACTGTAATATGTTACAGCTCTTACACAATGCGCAATACTAATCTAAACGCTTGGGGAACACTATGCAGTGTTATCTTATGTACTGACTCTTCCACAGCACACAGCATACCACAGGGGTCAATGGGATTTTAATAGATTAGTTTAATGCATTCTAGTTTTGTGCATTCTTGTGTCCCGTTTTAATTACTATCACGTCTGTAGCATGCGGTATTTTATCTATCGTCACATATTCCGGGAATATCAGTGATCGTTCTTTAAGGAATGTATACAACTGGTCTTGATCGGCACAAATACATCCTCGTGTTTATACACGTGTGCTTCCGAAGATGCACATATTTAGTTCCGTATCTGTGTGTTTTGTCCATGTTAATAGTATCCGAACAAGTGTCACCCAATTCTTCACTATTGTTTCATCGGTACTCTGTTGTTATGTACATGTGTCCAATATTCCGTGCTCTTGTAAAACGCAAATTAATGCACGTAACGATCTGCATGAGCGTTGCGAGAAAGCAATTCACAGATTACTAGATCGTATTGAAAAATATGTTTCAGACTGAATATGCCGAATGATCTCATATCGTTACATATCGGCGATCGCATCCTCGAAGTAAATGGAACACCAGTTAAGGACCAACCAGTGGAGAGCATCGAGAATTTAATACAGTATTCAGATACAGTTCTACAGGTAATGTAAATTTAAAAAGAAATGCTCGAGGAATAATTCACACGTTGTACATCCATTAATTTACAAATAAAATGTTGTGTCTATTGCAGTTGACCATCGAGCACGATCCAGATGCAGTGCCACAACGCCCTACATTTCCATCTCCGTCTCCGGCGATGTTAACTTCGGTCGGAAGTCCGAGAACAAGTCCAGAGAGTAAAGAACGATTATTTAAACGTCGTGATGAGGGCTACATTAGTGGGACACGAAGTAGACAGTTACGAAGGACTAGGGATCCTATGCATAAAGAACGAAGTAGTTCCATGTCGCGACTATTGGACGGGTACGATTCCACAACAAAATCTGGTTTTCGCGTTTTAATACAATAATTGGATCACGATCAGTTTCTCCCTCTTGTTTCAGGTCTCCCCCCACAAATGCCACCTGTGACCTAAGCAGAACAAGGTCGTTTCGGGTTGAGCCAAAGAATCAAAGAATATTCCGGGCAAGTGATCTGGTGAAGGGGGAGCTGCTTGGAAAGGGTTTTTTTGGACAAGTATTTAAAGTCACGCATAGAGATACGAACGAAGTAATGGTGCTAAAAGAACTTTATAGGGTAGATGAAGAAGCACAGAAGAACTTCCTAAAGGAGGTAAGATTATATAATCATTGCCAGTAGCAGTCGCTTTCAAACTAGTTTGCAACCCATATAGTAGTTGGAACCGCAACCACAGAGTTCGAAAAATGTTACTTTACATAATTTTGACAGGTTGCGGTATTACGTTCGTTACATCACAACAATGTTCTGCGGTTCATTGGTGTTCTGTATAAAGATAAGAAACTTCATTTGGTTACCGAGTTCATAGCAGGTGGAACTCTAAGAGCATTGCTGCATGATCCAAACGAGACCTTACCATGGGAACAGCGTACATCGTTCGCGAAAGATATCGCCGCTGGTATGGCTTATCTGCATTCCATGAACATCATTCATCGAGACTTAAACTCACATAACTGTCTCGTTCGCGAAGATAAGACTGTGGTTGTCGCGGATTTCGGGTTGGCTAGAATAATACAGAATGGCAATTCTCCCGACAACCGAAAGTATAATAGACATTCCGATGGGGAAGCAAAAACCTCAAAGAAGGAACGAAAAAAGAGATATACAGTAGTGGGAAATCCATATTGGATGGCACCCGAAATGATGAAAGGCAATAAATATGACGAGAAAGTCGATATTTTTAGTTTTGGAATAGTTGTCTGTGAAATTATCGGCCGTGTTCAAGCGGATCCCGATTACTTACCGCGGTCCTCGGACTTCGGCCTGAATCAAAATGTATTTAAAGAAAAGTTTTGCTCCAATTGTCCCGAAACTTTTTATAGAATCGCGTTTCTTTGTTGCGATTTGAATCCGGACAAAAGGCCACCATTTGAGCTTATGCAAGTATGGTTGGAAGCCTTAGCCATGCATTTATCGGTTGGTGTTGAGCTACCGTCAGAACTACAACACGATATCAGAAACTACACCGGACCAAGTCCGAGCACTAGTGAGTCAACAACACCCGAAACACTTGTACCTCAATTAAAGCCTATTAAGGAAGGTCAAGTGCATCAAGAAAAGAAAAGGTCTGCTTGTTGTGAGGATAGTACATTAGAGCGCGATTGTAATCTAGATAATAGTAATACGCTTCAAGTGCCTGAGGTGATAAATCCCAGAGGAAGGTATACGAGACAAAATAGTAAATCGTCTGAATCGTCGCCTAGTGTCGGTCGATATTCACGGCAAAATTCCAGATCGAAAGAAACCACCGATAAGTCGGATATGTCTATAACCCCTGATATGTCTGGCTTTAATGGTCGATTCATGAGGCAAAACGTAAAGTCAAAGACACCTACTGATTGTTCAAGAGCGTATGATTATGGTCAACAAGAAGCTTACTTGAAACGGAACGAACCGACTGATTGTCTTTTAAATCGATTACCTGCTATCGAAAAAATAAAGTTTGTGGGCAAAACGAGCCCCTGCTCTTTCTCTGATATTCCATCGGAACATAGTATCGACAATAAGTACTCCTACAAGATTATTAATAACTTGACACCAAAACCAGCAGAGAAATCAAACGAACAGAGTCCTGTTGTCGGTTCGCCTGCGAAAATAAAATTAGAGAGTGTGTTTAAAATACCCGATGCGAATAGTGTCAGCTCTTATCTTAAGCAGATCGGGAAGTCAATTGCTGTGGAAAAGGAAACAAAAGTGATCAGTGTTCCAAGTGAGCCTGAGTCAAAGAAAGTTTCCATTGAAACCCCGAAATCCACGGTAGGATCGTATTTACGGAGAACAAAGATCTCTCCAACCAAGGGAACACCAAAGAATGCCTTCTCTCAAAAAAGCAATCAATCATCCGAAGCAAGTACATCTGTACAGAATCCATCATCGCCAAAATTGCCTGAGAAGTCAGAAGACATGACATCCAATGAGAGGGACGAAGTTAAGATTGCAGTATCCAGACAAGAGAGTAACGTGTCAGATATTGGAAGCATCTTATCCAGACAAGGGAGCCTTACAGTATTAGATTGCACAGCTAAGTCAAACGATGGCGTGTGCAAAGAGTATTCACCCTTCAACACTTTGACAAGAGATGACCTTCGAAAGAGCAATAGTTTTAGAAGAAACAATTCAGCACTACACTATACAGACAGTCTATACTCCAATTCGAGTGTCTTGAAGAATGACGAGTGTATCTTTGCCCAGCAAAATGAGACAAATAATGATGCTGCTGAAAAATCTGCCAACCCACCAGTTCGAGAATGTATAAACCTGGAGTCGAATTATTCGAAGAGGCCTGTGATAGGAGTGAAGACCACTTACGAGAATGACTACAAGATAGCGCCCGGTTCCCTTGCCGAATACAGTGGTTTGTATAAAAATATCGATTTATGCAGGCAAGACAGCTTTGGTTCAGACAGCGCGGTTGGCACTATGAAGAGTGACTTTTTTGCGGAATTAGACTTCGTTCAATTAAGAGACGGTAGGAATACACCTGACCTGTGCCATACTCCTGAACGGTGTTATACACCCAATCGTTCTGCTTCGCCGATAGAAAGTACGGCTTTATAAAAGCACCGAAATCTTTCCGCATCGTATTTTGTTAATTTAACGAAACGAATCTCACACTACTAATTTGATCTCTTTATTTTGTAACTTAAAGCGTAAGCGTTTAACGATTTTACTTTTTAATTAGTTTAACCGCGAGGAACCCGCGGTTTCGAAGAGTTCGTGTTACCGCGTAATAATGAATAGTATTTAAAAGAAACACTATATAGAAAAGAAGTATTAATTATCCCGCACCGAGTACCGGCGAATCGCACGTGTTAACAACTCGCGTCCGAGAACCGGCACATTCCTAAAGATCTTGCCGCGTGGTTTTCATGCATTGAGACGTAATGTAATTGATAAGACTAACAAAGCATTCCATCCAAGATAATATTCGTGACTTTGAGAAGCGTTAAAAAGTAATGCGTGTTCTCGCCGCGGTCGTGTCAAACACGCCGTTGACATGGACGTACAATTATTATACAGTGCGCTCTGGACGATGTACGCCAGAACGATTGGTGCAACTCTATTTTATGAAGATACGTTACCACGTATATTTCCTAGAGATTGTGAACATTATTGTAGAGTTTATTCTGTAGAATAGAATGTAAAGAACACGGGCAACCTTCCACCCGATTATCAATGTACATCGTATTGTAAAATATTATTCACATGTCAAATGGTGGTGTGTGCATGTACAGACTATCGACATACATATGTATATTTGGAGACATCATTTATATCTTCGTTATGACCTCGGCTCGCGAAACACGAGATAATTCCTACAACCGTTTAGCAGTTGAATTGTAAAATTCTACTGGATATTAATCTGTTGCACATTATTTATATTTTATAATACCTCCGTCGTCGGTCGACAAGTAAATCGCAGCATCACACTGGACTGCCTGTCATTTACTTGGTCCACCGGGCGATGCTGGTGTAATATAACAGAGATATAAATGGTGATAGCATAGCATCATGTGTATAATATAATAAATGTACATACAATTTTGTATATATACTACAGCGTTCACAACGTTCGAAACACTGATATATATTTAACAGTAAAAGAAGCTTTATATGAATAATGTAGAGAGAGAGAGAAAGAGCGAGATTGAGAGAGCGAGAGTTCTTTTGATACTATTAAAATTTGATATTACTATTTCGTTACGATCTAATTCGGAATGACGCGTTCCCTGTTTTATTAATACGATTCCATATAGGTAGCACGTCGGTCTTAATCTTTTCCCTGTTGCAATGGACTTTGCTATCGAAATATTAGAGGCCTCTCTATAGAGTGCTCGTAAGAGCTGTAGATTTGTTATCCCGTTTGACAAGTTCAATTCTCTATTGTTACTCAATTCCACAGTCAATAGAGCGAAATGAGATTTTACGCAATTTTGAATGAAAATTCTATTGCTTGCTCGCGAATTTCTTGCACCAAATATAAGTGTTTGTTATCTGTGATACAAAAAATGGTGTTTTCGAGCTGCCTATTAACGACAGATACTGGAATTCATATTATAGCATAATGGAATACAATTAAGAGATAACCCCTGAACACTCAAGCTCTTAATTGAGCGGAAGAGGAAATATTTACCGATCATTCAAAGGACGTTCTGAATACACTACTTAATCAAAAAAAAGAGAAACTTTCAGACTCTATTTGAATGGACAATACGTGCAGTAAGCTAATGACTCTATGTAGGGCACGATATACCCGAGTTGTACTCATGGCTTCAATACCGGCATGTACTACTGTTACTGCGAACCCAAGTGAATCTAGAACACTACGCACTTCGATTGGAATGTTACTAAATAATTATACCTTTCTACTTTATAAGGTTCGAGTACTGAAAACACTAGATATTTGTGAGATGCGATCGCATCGTTAAAATTATATTTGTCGTGTGTTGTTCAACAGTTCCTAATATTCTGATCAAATCAATTCAAGTTACCCGAATCCTTCCAAGTTTTCCAAATCGAAAATTTAAAAGAAGCGTATGTACATGCCTATTACTCACGCCCCCCCGTAGAATTTGTCGAACGAGTAATTACGAATTGGATATGATATTGGATAATGGAACTATATATGCGTGTGAGGAAAGCGAGGGACGTTCATTGTACGAGGATATCCACCAACCAACAAGCAGTATTAAACCCGTATTGTTGCTTACTCCTACATACAGTACTACATGAGTAGCGAGAACTTTCTCGATACCGAGAGGGCACAAGAAAAATGAAATCCTGTAAACTTCTGTAAAAAGCTCTGGAATGGCTAGACGACACATTATTTTTATAGTCTCTGTAAATTTTTACACCTTTTCTTCGAGGCACACGTAACGTACACCCACTCAGTCGTAGGATCCACGAATCGTCTTGACCGTTTTGCGAAAATTATTTTTCTGTCGAGCAATAGCGGCAGCGAGATACATTCGGAAAGATCGCGTGTACGAGGAGGAGGAGTTTTCTACTGCAACGAGACGACGAGAATTATTGTAATCGATTGTGCGAGAGTGAAGAGAAGAGGCGATCGAGTGATTGAGAGATTGCAAGATTCTAAACGATCTTGAGAGTTGAGCCTAATCAGTTATGTTTCCACGTCCTCTGCATAGAAGAGTACCTTGAGGCGAGCACTCCATCGGAGGTTTCTCGATGAACCGATTAGTAAATGATTGATGAGACAGTGAATTTCCTAGACCAAGCTATCATAGACACCCTTAGGACTCAAGGTGCCCTTCGTCCCAAACGATCCGAGGATTTATAGTATTCTTAACTAGTAGCAATAATTGCGCCGAAAACAAATACCGTATAGAAACTGGGTAGTGCGCACGTTGTTCTGTATACTGCACATTTGTTGACCCAAGAACGAAACAGTACTACATACATACTTTTTTATATGAGAGAGCGAGTCGTTAGACGCAAGCGGGCGAGTACCGATTTTTCACTTTTTGACAGCACTTCAATTCTTGATTGACTTCGAGATTGCTCGAGCAATAGAAATGAAATCATTGATATAGACGTGACTTTTCTACCTTGTGTGATCGTTCTCGTTCAGGGTCTAAGAGTCATTTATTTGCCGCGCGAATAATTATCTAACTAGGGAGCGTTGATTCTGTTTAACATTCCAATAATACTGCGATAAAAGTGAAAAATAAAGAGTCGAAAGTACTACTGAACTGTTATGCCAGAAATCTTTTACTCCCATCAAACTCCAAACTTTTTCATATCAATATCAATTCAAACCAATACTTCCTCCCACATTTTACTGAAATTATTCATATCCTTTGACAATTTTGACGATCACAAAGACGCGTTTATCGATTCTGAATTGAGATACAAGTTATACTTGAACTCGTTCGATGGCAGCACATGCTACAGTTGGACAGTCAGTGCTCAATACGAAAGGTCGAACTTTCGGGATAAAATCAAGAGAATACAAACTATACTACTAATATATTCGGAATATATTAAGAAACCAACAAATATATAATGAAACATGTTAAATTCACACTTGTATGTTATTAGAAGGCAAAAGGGATAGGAAAAATAGCAGTCACCGATCATCAATCGGATGAAAGCAAAGGTGCTCGATAATCAGATCGGACGGGGGGTGGCGCTACCTTGCGGGTAGTGGTGCGGCAATAAAAGTAAGGGAAAAAAGGCGATTATTTCGAATAGTAGAATTTATAGGAGCGAGCGACGTGTCGTCGGAAACCTTAAATTTTAACAAGCCCGTTGTCGCTGGTCGCGTTAACTTCTCTCGGGCGGCTGTTAAGGGCGGCTAGGAAAAAGGGGATTACGACTTGGCGTCGTAGAGCGAGGGTTGTTCTCTCGGAGGCGCGGGAGAGAGAGAGAGGCCTCGAAGCCTGTCATGTACGGGAGAATGTGGCATGCAGACGGAAGAGGTACAGAGGGTGGCTTATGGGGTATAACGAGCCGCGGCGAAGAGCATCCGAATAAAATAATAATAAAGCGAGAGTAACCACCGGCCTGCACGAGACACGCGGGCTTCCTCAACTCCAGCTTTCCATTCTCTCCTCTTTCCGCATTCTCTCACAGTGAATCTCTAATCCAGACACTTCTGCCATGTTTCATTCAATTCCCTCTAAAGCTAAACCCTCGAAAAGCAGTACATTCGCCTGTTACTCTTATGGGAATGTGCTGCCTCTCGGGAGAAAGAGTAAAACTTGTAGCAGCGCTCCGGAAACGCGTAAAACAGGTAGTGCGAAGAGATTTGTATGAGGCGACTTCGGCAACTCTATTCTAACGAGCTGCTCTCTGCCATCTGAATACTAATGTCAGTCTTCTTCCTCTTCAGCTGACTCGGCTGGCAATCCCGTGATTAACTTCGCTCGATCCTAAATGAGGGAATATTATTCCAGACGAATTAGACATCTAGCGGGCCAAAGACCAGACTTCATAATCATTTAATTACGGGCGTTGAAAGGTTCCCAAGAAATATTCGTGCCACCCGGGTAGAGTGGCGGGGTATTCCTCGTTCTCCGAATAGCCGCTCGCAAAATCTGCCTTATGTGACTCATCGACGGGGCGACGAGGCGTCCAAGGCGTCCAAGGCGTCCAAGGCGCGGATGGTTTATTTATCGCCGAAATGGAGACTCGTCGGGTGAGAGGAGGTGCAGTGCGTCGATCTGTTTATTCCCAGGGACAAATCAATGGAGCGAGCGAGCGAGCGAGCGAGCGAGGATCGAGAGGAGATGGTCGAGGCGGGCGTCGTTTGATGTTGCGAGGAGAGGAGGCGCGCGAGAGAGCCGCGCCGGGATCCAGGGTTTCTCTCTATCTCCTCGACGTCGTCGCCGTCGGCGGCATCCCACCGCGATAACGCCATTATGCGAATTCGCGATTTGCATATTTCAGAAAGCGCTGCACAGGAAAGCATAAACAACTCCTCACCGCCGCTGCCGCCGTCGCCGCCGCCGCAGTTGCCGCTGCCGTCGCCGGAGCTCGCAACGAGAGCGAGCGCCGCCACCGTGGCTTCCTCGTCAGAAGAGTTACACGCATGGAAGATTTACGGAGAGTCTACTCTTCCCTTTTCTTGTTTTTCTCTCTGGCTCACTCTCCTCCTAAACTCCCTCGCGAGCTTTCCTTTTCTCTCTATCCCTCTCCCTCTCTTTCCTGCCACCCCTCACACTCCGCCTTCTTTTTAGCTGGCGCCCGCCACTTTGTATTCAAGCATAAATGCATGCGAACACTCGGAAATGGTAGCAACCACTCCTTGATTAGATCAAATATCTCAGTTCGATGTCAGACGTCTAAAAATGCCAATATTTTATATACACCACCGAATTATAAGTGCTACAATAAAATTGTGTATTGGAAAGAGATACTGCAACTTTGTATGGGAAAGTAGAACTTAAATGGAAGGTTGATACGCGCAATTAAGGGCGTAATGGTGCATCGTGATGTGTCGGCTTTCTAATTAAAGCTAGCATTCCGTTGTCGGGTGTAGGCCGAGCAGAATGAAGACGATGCAATTATCTGCGCCGGAGTGTGTCTAGGATGTGGAGGACACAAAGTGGTAGAGCGCAGAAGGCACTTTTCACGCCAGTTGAAATAGGAGAGGAGGCGGCTCCTGATGGTATCCTTTTATCGGGCAGGAAATACAAAACGTTTGGAGTGAGAGGGCAAGCGGAAGGCGCACGGTAAGTGCGGCCAGGTCTACATATATAATTGATTCGTTACAAGCGCTCCTACACGACGGATAAGTTTATCTGCGCGGCGCATCGGCGAAACCGGTTAGATAACGAGCGGCGCAACATCATATAATAAGGCTTAATTATTGGAATAACGAGCCACCGTCGGGCCACTCTAATGACAAATCAGCACCTCCGAGTAACCAGTGCGCAATCTACACAATTTAGCCACCTAGCAGGAATTTGACGAAATCTTGCCAGCACTTTACTCTCTTTGCGAGCTTTTCATTTCTCCGATAAGAGTAAGATTTCTAAGGCGCTTTCACCGATCGAAATGTATTTGCCGAGACTTTCCGATCGACAATGTGCTAGGAATAATTAAGAAAAAGGAAATAATTGTAAAACGTCAGACTGTGAGACTCGATTGAATATTCATGGCGTGAAATCCTTGATGAAGAAACGGGGGAAAGAAGATATGTCGTCTTGGCGGCGGATCAGCGAGCAGAAGCTCTTCGCTCTTGCAGTAATACAGTAGCGGAATGATAAAGTCCGATAAACGACATTTGGGAACACGTCGGGGATCGCGCGCGGCCAGTAACCGGCCGTCTTCATTAGCGGCGTCAGACTAATTAATTCGACGGCGAGTCAAGCGACTCGGCCGAATTTCGTTGTGATAGGCCGCCGGCTTAATTTATGAAAGCGGGCACACATACAGCGATAGGCGAGCGATATTTCCTAGGCGAGCGCGCATACGAAGTGGCGCGCTTACCCTTTTCGGCGAATACCAGCGAGTATAATTAAGCAGGCGGCACTCCTCAATCACAGGATTTCACTATTTCGGCACTGGCGTGCGAACTCGTTGAAAGCCAGCCAGTCGTGTGTCGCTCGCGTAGCCTACTGCGCTGACATTGTCGAATCACTTTGAGAACTGTGATGCTTTAGTATCTCGAAAACACTCGAGACCGACTCAGATGCACCTGTCTTAAGAAATTACTCTCCACTCCCCTTCATTTAAGATAGATTCGAACAGTCTTGGATGAGTTGTTTACTTTCTCAATAATGACAGGGCTCAGTTTAATTAATCACAAGGTAAAGATATACTCTCCACTTCCGCATTGGCCTTCGCGAAGGTTCCGTTCATGATTTATACTGTCCGAAAAAGTATAAGTATTCTCAAGTTCGCTCATTTCACTTGATGTGTATAATCAGGTAAATGATCGAATATATTTTCCTTTCCACTTATTTTCAAAGCCCATTAATATTTCATGGCGATGTGCGCGCCTTATTAAATGACATCAAAATTGTCTTGGTAGTCGTTGAAAAAAATTCGTACAAGAATGACCAAGAAACTTTCAGCGGTTTAAGTGGTCGGTATAGTGGATGCATCAAGTTCGGTCGGACATTTTAATAAACTCATCACGGCGCTTTGGTGGAGTGGCTGGCGGTGCCATCCCGAATCTTAATTTTCCCTCGACACCGTAAAACATCGGTGGGAACGTTAAAAGGAGTTACAATCACGAGGGCAGATCTTTTGAGCGAGGAGAAAAAGGGAATCGCTTGGACTCTCGAATTCCAAGGCTTTCGGAGGGAAGAGGGTTTCTTTGCTGGGTGTACAGGAATGATGTACGTTCGAATGGTGGCTTGGGCTTTGGAGGAGGGCCAGCCGATTGTCTCTAGGCGTGCTGCAGGTCCAGCAGCGTCCCCGTGGATATTTACGTGTAGCCTTGCGGGCCAAGTGCTGTCGAACATCGGCTTTTACAACGGGGCGACTAGGAAGGACTGTATCGGCGATGATCACCATGGCAGCTCAGAGAGATCGTGAGGTAAGACTGGTTACACACGCAAGTAGATGGATGAAGCGGGCCGCAGGGAGGTGGCGGCTGATGGGTGTAAACTCGAGATACGATCTTGTGTCCCCGCCGGCCCAAAGACAGAGAGAGAGAGAGAGAGAGGAGACACCGCCGGATTTACCGACTTCTACGTTTTCCTGAGGCACCGCCGGCTCCCGCAGCCGCTCCCCCGGCTTTTTAATTATCCCCCGGGTCACTTCCCAAAGACAAAGGTATCCGACTGCGCCACAGTCCAGGTAAATGCTCCTGGCCCGTGTCCACTCGAGGGAGCAACTGAAACCGGTGACGGTGCCCTCGCCGCTTCCCTCCTAGCCAACCTAGAATACACTAAGAAACTCTCCCACCACTTACAAGTCAAATAAATCCATTGAATATTACAGATTTTAATAATAAGACAGTAATAATTATTGTATTTTTCATTTTAGGAAGCCTGGAAGAGGAGAATGACATTTTGGTATCAGATAGCGCGTATCTCCTATGATCCTGTAAAGGATCTTGCGCACCCTTCGCAGGTGGAATCTGCGGAGTGACTTTTTCGCCGGTGCTCGGCGAAAAGAAGAGGGCGGAAGTGATGAATGGCGAGGGCAGGTCTTTTGAGAGAGCGGTGATCTCTCGGCGCGGCTAGGAAGACGAAAGACACAAAGCGCCGCTATCCGCACCATCAGTGTCCGATACTAGGCTCAGGTGACACGCTTTCCAAAGAGGTACAACCTATGCCTCTGGCTGTACCTTTATTAAGGTGGAGACAGAGCCAGCCTCGACAGAGACTCGCCGATGACAGAAAATATTTACAACGTCATGTTGCCGAGACTGGGCGTTTTCGTGTGTACCTCGTCCTGGCGCCGAGGTTTCTCCTCCCCGAGAGGAGAAGGGCAGGCTCGTGTCTCTAATGGCCCGTTACCCTTTCCTTTATCCTCGATTGGACTTATCGTTTTACTCGCTTTCCTGCTAATATCCACGAGTGCTATCCGCTCCACCTTCGGAATTAAGGTGGGCTCTTATTTCTCTTGCTCTTCTCCCCCCCGGTAAAAGAGACACGTATTCCTTCCGACAACCTTGACCCCATTCTCCATTCAAGAAACTGATGCAAGAGAAACTGATATTCTGATTTTACCAAGCCGATCCTTCCACTCTCTGCCAAGCATTTGCCAAACTTAATGCAATTTGCAACATTTACCCTTCCATTGTAGGCCTGTCTGTTAATCGCTTTACGTGGATTTGCCAAGCACTGTGGACAAGGATGATTGTTAAAGGTCTTAAGAACCTTGTTCGCCGGAGGGCTAGTTTACTCGAATCAGGATTACACTCGACTATCGTGCCAGCTAGCATGGCTAGACCCTATTCACCCGGAAGCAAGGAAATCCTTTAGGAAGGCCACGATAAGCCTATTGCGGTAATTTTTGCCGCTGGTTACTATCCACCCTTTCGACTAGGGAAAAATAGGAAAGGAATATCCCCGAATTATTCCCGAACCGTAAATCCCATTCGTTAGTCCGCCACTCGATCTAGCGAACCATTCTAACTAGTCTATAAAGAAACATTCAAGAGGATATTTGCTCATCGGCCTTTAACCTTGCTTGATTCGACCCTTCGAACGTAAGTTGAACGAATCCTTGGAGCAAAAGACCCAGTAATTATTACGGAATCAGTGCAACAATGGGAGGACAAGAGTAGAGGATGCTCCGGATTCGTTGTCGGGTGCGGGTCAAAGAGGTAGTTACAAAGGGCCTTAGGGAAAATTGTCCCGGGGAGTAGCAGTAGCCAGTGCGATAAGACTGTAGCGGTGCAAGCGACACGTGTACCGACAATGAGAGGGGCGTGGAGGAAGGGGGGAGGGGGGGAGAGAAGGAAAACAGGTCCCCGCCGGAATCAGTTTGTCGCGTCTCGCCGTGAAATCCCGTTGTCAATGGTCGCAGGGGAATTTTCGGTGGTTTGGAAGTAAGTAAGGAGAGAGAGAAGAGCCGGAGAGAGCAAAAGGCGGCCGGTGCTGACCCCCCGCTGGGGTATCGGTTACGCTTAAACCGCGTTTAAGGCCCCGTTCGAAATGCGGCTTTTCGTAGGGAGCCGGCGACGAGGCCGAAGAGCTCTCGGCGAAGAGAGGGCCCCGCTGGACGTCGAGGGCTGCTTACGTAGCCCTTTCGAAGGGCCCCGAGACGGTGGCGCCAAGGAGATCCGTATCTTGGCGCGAGGCCCCGAGAAAGGGCCCCTCAGCCTTCCCCACCATCGGCAGCCCTCGTCAAAGATAACATCTGATTCCGAATCGTTCGCTCGCTCGCTCCTTCCTTCGTCCGCTCGTTCGCTCGTGTAGGCTTCCATGTATCCCGACTCGTTTTCTCGGCCCCGTACGAATGTCATCGTGTTCGCTTCTTACAAGCGGAACGGGGCACCGCTTTCGAGCGACCAGGCCCATCCCTCCCCGGGCCTCCGGCCCAGCCGAATTAACGATCGGGCCCCTGCCGCCCATGCTACGCGAACGATCGAGATTAATTGCGAGCGACCATTCGAAAGAAAAGCCAGGAGATCCGCTCCTGCTGCTGCCGACGACGCCGCTCCCGCCGCCAAGACTCCGACGTTCCTCTCTCTGTCCCTCTCTCTTCTACTTCTGTACTCCGCTGCTTGATCTTGATCTCGTTAATTTATTGGTTAATTCAGGGATGCTCCTGGGAAACACTCCTTACATGTAGCGAGACCTTGCGAGCGAGGACCACCGTTGCTGCCTTTGGCGGGGCCGGATATTAACTCACCAACTTATTCCCGCTGCGTTCCAGTTTTCAGCGGCTCGAGAAAGAGGATCGGCCGGGGCTGCGGGGGAGACACTAGGTGCGGTCAAAAAAGGCGTCTGGCAAGAATCAAAAAATCAAAGCATTTGTATTCCGCAGGGATTTTTCAACGGCGGCTGGACAGTTTTCTCATTTCGTTTATGGCCGGCAGTAACATAACTCTGGACCTACCACTACTAGCAACGCTGCCAAGTACAAGTACCAACACTAGTCGACTGATAGTCCAGCCATGTTCCGCTACCACCACACGGTCGAAACCTTCTCCCCTGGCAAACCGAGTGATGAGACAAACCTGTGTGGGTGGAATCAGCTAGTGTTCTCGGAGCACTTTCCGGACATCCAACAAATCTAATACCACGTTCCCACTAATTCAACTAGGAATTAAGAAACTATCAAAAGCCCTCGACGGATGTTATCCAGCTTTTATTGCATCTCGGATAAAGGCCGCATTGTACAACACGTTCCTAGTGCGGCGTGGAAGAATTTTTCCCGGGGGAAGCTCCTTGTAAAAATCAGACTGCCATTCATCGTAAACACGAAGCTCTGGCAAGGTCGTAAAACGCGCGTGGTTACAGTTTCATGAATAGGGCGCGCGGACGCATTCCCGGCGATTCAGTGGCCGCCGCTATAAAATATATCCGCCACCACCGAAGGATTAATAAAACCGTGACGGGGGCGTCGTAGCAGAGAACTTATGCATCAGAATTCTGGCATGATAAGAGACAAGATGAATTCCTGAGTGAAAGATGATCGGTTCAATTGGGGTCTAAGTCCCAGGAAGGACAAGGTGGATCGTTGAAGCACAGTAGTGGCAATGGCAGAGCATTTACGAGAGCAAATTACGTGCTCTCCTCGGGGATGCCGAAACTGGATGGACCAAAAGGAGAGTATCTCTTTTTGGAAGAGAGTGAGGAGTGGAGGAGGAGAAGCGGGGCCCGACTGGGCCGAGTCGGGGACAGGTTCACGCTAAATGGCGGTCAGACGAGGCATGTCGCACGCCACGGGATGCCCGGTCAAAGGCGCCGGCAACTTTGGACTACCCCTTCTCCTAACTCATATGCGCTTACACATAGAGAGACTCACTCGCCCTTAGTTACCCTTTGAGCCCACTTTATCCCCTCCTAGTGATTTCGGGGTTGGGCCCCGAACGCACCCACGATATTCTAATGGCGTCAAAAGTCTGGATTGCGCTCGACTCGCTTCCCTGACGGCGGAACGGCGAGATAACTTGATTTTTGCCGAGTGTTCGTGCAGGCATTCGCAGAACGCGCCCTTAAGCGTTGCCCTTTTTCCCATTGCCACCCGTTGCCCGCCACCATCAGCCTTGTGTGCGCGCATTGCCTTTCTACGGACAAGCGTTACCGTCACTCTTCTCGAGCGGCTCTGCTACTCTACGGAGAAAACCGGGTCGACTCGCTCGTCGCAAAAAGGAAAATGCTTGTCGTGGCTTGGCAAAGGTGTCGACTGCGCGTCGAATTGCGATCATACGTGGCTACGGTGCACCGGCAGCAAAACAGCAAAACAGCTTCGCCCCCGTGTAATCGTCATCCATTTAGCTTAGCTGGCTGCTGCGAGCGAGCGAGCGAGTCCGGTGAAAAATCAATGTTAATTATGGCCGTGGCATCGCTCGAGCATTCGCCCCGCCTTCTCCGATCGAGTTCTTCTCCAGTGAACTCTCTTCAATGATTCCTCCTCGATAATTGAAGCGACGCTAGCAGGCGCTACTGTGACGGATATCGAATTGTTCCGTGGTAATTCGAGGTTCGCTCTCGAGCTCATCGACGTGATTTACAAATTGGCTTCCGTTCGAAGCAGACTGGAAGGGCCAGCAAACGATTAGCTCTCTCGAGGGGGATGAGGAATATCGTTTGCTCTGAGGTTGCTTCTGTGAAGGGCTTCTATTAGTACTTCTCAAATCGACCTACCATCCGCGTATCCTCCTCCTTCCTCTTTCTCTGCAACTGGATAACATATGGTTAGCCGAAATATTTCGGCCGCCCCATTAACATAATTTCGATCCGCACCTGCTTCACCAAAAGCACGAAACTCTCGGTCGAAGTCGGTTTAAAATTGATTCGTGTACTATTGGCGTGGAGCTGGTCTTATTGAAAGTTCTATCTTGGTCACTCGAGTGCGTGTATCCAGTATGAGACTCATTGCGATTTCCAGGTTCTCGCATGATATCGAGAGACGATGGAATACCAGCGACGGAGGAGGACGAGTAGTGTGCACATACTATGTACGTGAGAGCCTACACTGCGGACAAAAGGCCGAGCGATCGGCCACGCAAGCTAGAAGAAGCCGAAGCCGGGACAAGTGAAGCCAATAACGAAACGTCCTTTTAAACGACGACGATCGTCCGGTCGTTTAGCAAACAGAAGCGAGTGTCCTTTTTCCCGGCGCGGCGGCTGGTGTAGGGCGTAAGTCGATTTTATCTGAAATCGATGCTTTCGTCGCGCATATATCCCACCGAGTGAGGACCGAGACAAGTTCTCCTTCTCTCTCCCTCTCTCCTTCTCTCTTTCGCTCGTCTTTCGCCCTCCTCCACGTGGATGGAGCCGCTGCTTTTTCTCGGGCGAGCCGACATAAATACGGAAAGATTAATACGCGGCCCACAAATCCGAAACGGGCCGTAGTTTATTGTCTGATACATCTGCGGCCCGCCGCGGGATCCGCGTAATAAAACGAGAGAAGATCTCTCGGTCGAGCTAGGGATGCTGTGATGTTGGATACCAGCCGCGCCCGGTATATCCCGACTCTCGTGGCAGCATCTCTACAAGCCGAGTCCGAGCGGATCGAATGTGTGACAGACTGCCGACAATATTGCGCATTCCTATCCGTCTATGAATTCGCTAGGAGCGCCTCCCTAACTCCTGTCTCTCTAGCCCCTCTATTTGTCAGGGTTCCTGCTTGTCTGCCTGCTTCCTTGCTTCCTTGCTTGGCCATCGTCCACTACTACCACCAGCATAACCATCGCGAATGGGGGGGTGGTAGCTTATCGAAGCCGTGACGAATTTATGGCTGATTTGATGCGCCTTTATCGTGGTATTTCCCTGAGTGCTCGCATTCCCGGCCACCCTCCAACCGCCACCACTCGACATCCCATTCACCGCCGTTTTTCTTCCCCAACATTATCTTATGCCGGTGCGCGCTCGTCTAACGCAATCCGACGTGGTTAACGCTGGGATTAATATTGGAGCCGGAATAGATATGCCTGCGATAATACTGCTGATTTATTATGTCAATATCGAAGGGAGAGTTTCGCCAGTACGACTTTAGGAGTGCTTGACCGACACCTGATTCTAGTGTGAGGAGAACTATGCTACCAAGAAGGAAAGCCTCTTCTAAGAGAGATCTTTCTCTCGTAAGGTCCTCTTGGTGTCCCGAGGCTTTCGTCGTCGGAGTACCAGTTGATTTACAGCCGAGACTTACTCACCCACGTTGCGTCTGTTCTAATTACAGGTCCGCTCGTACGGAGAGTAGAGTCCACACCCCTTTGACCTTCCCACCTGCCGTCGACCCACGCGATGCTCCTGTGAGATACAAAGTAAACATACATACATTGGTATACGCTCTCAAGAACTTTCTTAACTACTATTCTCTCATCTTCCTTTCTCTCAAGGCGACCTTTCCAAAGGTTTACCGAGCCATAGAAAAATTCTAATTATCCCCAATGACAATGAGATACTGTCGAGGCTAGTAATCCAAAGGAATGAGGATGGTAATGTCGAGTTCGGGAGCAAGTTTATTCCGGATTGGCCAGTAGCCGGAGGCAAGCTGGAATGTCTCTGGAGTCTCACGCGTTGGCGTAAGATGTTTGCACGGAGGGAATCCGGCGCTAACCCGGCGATTATGTTGTCGACACTACTCTTCTGCGAAGGGTCGGCCCTCCCGCGCTGATCCCGGGGTACCTTGAGGAGGGCTGCCGAGTAGAATATCTGCTTATTTGGAGGGCAGGCGAGTGGTGCACGCGTGCTACTCCTCGCCGCATAATCCTTCGACCGCCATTGCGCCATCGTGTCCCTTCGCCCTCTTCGCCCGGCACCCTTTCGCCGCCCTCCCTTGCCGCGCACAACCCTTTCTCTCCACACCACACCACCACCCCCCCTTTCGCTCTCCTTCTGACATTGGCACCCTCCTCGCCCGGGGGCGCAACGCTACCTTCGCCCCGCCGGCCGCCGCCGGGAGTCCGCCACCTTTCGCCCGCGCGTCCCGTCCGAATCATTTGTGCATATGCACGTACACTCGGCAGCACTCGCGCACCACTTGCCACCAGGAGAAGGTGTGCGCTGACTGTGTGAGCCCTCGTCTACCACGTCTTGGCTATGGCCTCTCTGTGATCGTAAAGGTGAACGTGTACATACAGGTAAGCGTGGCTCGCTGGGGGCGTGGCGGCTTCCTGGTGGTCCTTCACTGGCGTCGGCTACGATCCTTCCTCGGAGGACTTTGTCCTCTCGTACTTCATTTTATTTATAATCAGCTATGATACATTTTTTCCTTGGACATTATTTTTTAAAGCCTTTGTTTGTTGGCTGATAATTGGGCGAAGATCATTTTATTCATGTCTGTTCTTCACTTTTAAATTTCTATGAATTTGGGGTTGAAATAACTGTGGGCACAATTCGAGTTAATATATAAATCGTAAGGTTTGATTTAGAACGTAAAATATTAAGTCAGACTTTTGGTATTGATATGTTTTATGTTTAAGATTACTAGTTATTTGAATTGTTAATGTAAGAGACGTTTAAGTAGTCGAGGGTGATTCTCGTTTAGACAGTAGTCGAGCTTGCAGGAGGAGATTGTTGGAGGGCGAAGTTGAGTTAGAGTTTTCTGATAGAGAGAGATACGCCAATGGCGAGGTAACTACCGCGTAACGAGGCCGCACTCAGCTCCGGTCCCTTCATTCTTCGTTGCGGCGCGCTCATGGAGGCGCTCGCCCGGTCACGAATGCCGGACCTCACATCGTCAGGGAAAAGACGCTCGGCCCTCGTTCCACTGATGTTATTAACCAGCTGGCTATTAAGCTAGACGATAATCAGAGAACCGCTGCTCTGCCGAGCAGGGATCTCGTGGCGATGAAACCTTATTTATCTCACCTCAGAGAACCTCACTGGTCCTCCTACCCGACCAACTTCCTCCTCCTCCTCCCATCGCTTTCTCTCTATCGCAGCTTCCGGGAGAAATGGAAGCAACCTCGTCCTTAGCTAGGAAATTAATTAAGAATTTCTCGTAGGGAATATCTACTCGGTGGGTGATCGCTCGAGTTTGATAATTTGGTCGAAAAGGAGAAGATGCCAGAGGAAGCCAATGATCGTTGGAAGCGCAGGTGATGCTCCAAGCAGTTTGCTCTACTTCCGCGAACACGCCGGCAAAACTCGTGGTTAGGCGTTTTACGAGGATGGCTCGGTGCCTCCTGTTTGCGGCAGGAATCTGATTATCTCGTTTTCCCGGAATGATCGGGAACTGCTACCTTGGGAAACGAGGAGGTTGGTCCTCTCTGAGCTGTTCAGTCTATAAAAATTGGTAGGAATTGCCGGTTGCCTATCGGCGATCCCGACTTCCTCAATTCGATCTTACTGCTTCGATCAGGTATTATTCTTTTCGCATTCTACTAATTAAAATTGTTCCAAACGATCTCACTTAGTTCATTGAAAACCAGAAATTTCTAGGTTTCTGTGCCACGCAAGGCTGATTCTCACATAATAATCGGGCGAAGGTGATCCGGGCGAGGCAGAGTAAACACTGAGGAAGGAACGAGGGGTGGGGGGCGAAGGGTAGAAGGGTGGGTGGAAGGCGCCGTGTTAATTTCACTTCGAAAAATCGTAAAATGCAAATGAGCGATCGGTGGGTCCGGCGAGGCGGATTGGCAAATTGCGAGAGAAGGCTGCTGGCTGGTTTGGCGCGCGACGGCCGCTGCTGCTGGCGCCCAAGGTGGTCGAGTAATTTCTCGGGGGTACCACCCCCTTCCTCCGGCGCAAGGGAAAAAAAGGGCTGGAAGAGTGGCGAGCGCGAGGATGGAAGGTGGAGATGAGGGAAGAGCCAGAGCCTCGACGAGGAGGAGAATACTGGAGAATCACGGAACCAGGCTTCACCAGGACATCGGACGAGGACGAAAGTTTCGGAGGAGGCGAGGATCTCTAACAGGACGCGCCACCAGTCAAGCCTGCGAGGCCCATTCACTAGATAGGCGAGTTTCGCTGCGGGACATAAAAATGTGTTGATTATACGTTGCCGTTGATCCTCAGGCCCATGGTGTCGTTAAGGAACGGCAGCGGGCCGGGCGAGCGGGCCCCGAGACCACGGAAACGTTAAACGGTGATACCTTCCTCGGCCACCATTACCTTTGGCTGCTCGTCTCACGCAACCCATGAGGAATACGGCGACCTCTCCGGGACGCTGCTAATGGAGACGCACGGGGACACCAACGGGAGGGTAATTCGGTTCCGGGGCATCTTCTAACCGCGCGCGTAATCTCCCCGACTGGCCCAGCAATCAGACTTATTCCCAGTAACTGGTACCAATCTCCTGCTGCCCGACTTGTCACATAATCGCTAGGAACGAGTTCATTCTCATTGAGGGCCTTTTTAGTCCATTATTGCTAGCCCGGTGAATGAAGCAGTATCGGTTGGAGGTTCGGCCATAAATCGAGTTGGCATTGCGAGGATCGGTGGTTAATCGGTCGCCGAGCCCAATGAAACTAATGAATCGCAAGTCGGTGCACTGGAGGTGGGCCCTCGGGCCCGGATGTAGCCCCCTGCGCGCTACGTAGTTGGGCCCACTGTGCCTCCCGATCGCCGGCTCTGTCGCTCGTCCGTCCGACTGTCTGCCTGTCCGTCTCCTCCCTCTCTCTCTCCCTCTCTCTCTCTTGCTCTCTCTCTCGCTGTCTGTGTGGTGGAAGATTAAAAATAAACAACAGGCAATAAGTGCGGGGCCCCGTGCGAAACCCGTCATTACGCGAGGCGGGCCCACCTTGTTAGCCCAGTGGGCCCCCATGACCATATCCAGCCGCTCATTCAGGACTCCTCGCCCGGACTCCTGGCGCCTGCGCCGTTAAAATTGCCCGAAATTCCCGGAATTCTTACCTCCGACGTATACGCGATCACTACCATCACTAACCACTCTCTGTCTCACTTTCTCCAGCTCTCCCATTCACCCAGCAATAGTTAACCTCCCCTTTGGAAACGAGTGGAGTACGGAAATGTCTTCGGTTAGCATCGCTCATTCGATTCGGCGCCAGGATTCTTCCTTTTTTTCTTGCCCCGACGTATTTCATTTGGGTGTTCATTCGCTAATCGTTCCTTCCTTACGGAATTGTTCCATCCTTAGGCATTGCGGCCGCAATTATGCCGAGGGATTACGCGGTAGGATCTATTTTGCTGATTACGAGGCTCTCTCATTTTTTGCTCGCCCCGTTGCGGAACAATGGAAATTGTGTCAGGGTAATTAGGGCGCCTTGATGCCCGGATTAGATGGGAACGCTCGCCGCGAGAGGGTTGAGAGACTAGGAGAGGGCAAAAACTTGAGGGAAGCTTGGTCGTTCGATAGGGAAGAGAGGCGTAGGAGTCTCTTTCGCCGAGTATTCGCAGTGGCTAATGGCGTGTAATTGGACAAAGCAGCCGCAAATTGGACCACCGGGAGCGACGGGGTCGCGGGGTCGCCGGACGCTAATCGTCATCGTTGTTATTTGCATCTGTCGATGCGCGTCCACCTATCAAGCTAGAGCGCGTTCTTCCATGCGCTCGTGATGTAACACTTGCCGCGAATCTCGAGGAGCCTCCCAGTTCTCGGCTGGAAATAGACTTGACGAACTCTAGCGTCTATTCGAGGAGCATCCGCCCCCTTCGCCTTTTTGCTCCCTGCCATTTGCCATTGCCAGATCTCCAAATATTATTATAAAATCAGAAGTTTAAAGGAAAATGTCCATTTCGAAATTCGACGCGATGTTCTTATGAAATAATTCGCCTATTGAAAGATAGATATAGTGGACCAGCAATCTAATAATAAGTGGACGCCCGCACTATTCGACGTTGATGAGTACGACGACGAGGATGATCGGGATATGCCCACGCTGATACATCCGGCGGACGATGCTTCAATTGATTGTAAAGCAATTGCCATGCCAGAATCGGCGCGTCATTTATTAATCACATTCAACCATGTGTCCGGATGATTCTATCAACTTCGGAGCATTGAAACACATTAGGACCTGGCGAGGACTGGAAAAATTGGGACCAACTTATCTTCCGTCACTCGCGAAATCTTATGTTCCTTTCGAAGGTCCAACGACACTTCGCCCCGCTCGCATCCTCTTGTTCCTTGGCGGCCAGTGCACCGAAGGAAGCCGATGCTGCGAAAGATAGGCCGATGCTAGGAGATAGCGTCCAATGAGAAATGCGACAGCCGGCCAAGTGAATCCAAACGGCCAATTTATAAATAGAGACGTGGCAGCCAGTGGCCGGGTTGCGACACACACGCTTGCGAGACTTATCTCGCTCGCAGGCCAGATAAATGGCACGTGACAAGCTGGGCGGCCGCTTGTGGCAAAAAGGCCAGGAATTATTCTATTCGCGTCCACTCATTAGCAGACACCCACGGTATCAGATAGAATCGGTGGTGGAAAGCTTCCAGGATCCCGCCGGCATTAGATCGGCCAGGGAAAAGCTCGCCCGGATATCCAGGCCGAGTCTGAGGTCAAAATAAGTGTCGGGCTTGTAAAACTGGGTGCACAGAATGATTCACTTGCTTTTAAATCATTTTCATCAAGCGAATTTTATATCTCCGAGCTCTATTTTCTATTCTATAAATTAATTATATTATTATAAATAGTAGATCACAGTAACTAATTCAAAGGTTGGCATCATTCTATACAGTGGGCTGCTGTTTACTTTGAGACACGCGACTCTAGTCTTTCTCACTCGGTCATTCCCCGGGTTGCAGGCGCCTGGTGGTTCGAGAGCGGTGGAGATGCTGGAGGGAGATCGGCGCGGTGGTTCCCGGGGCTAATTACGGTAATGAGGCAGCCTAGAATCACTTGTTCTCGCAGAGCTAGGGGCTAGCTAGCTCGAGCCGGTTGGAGTCGTGTCGCCCGGTTACCCTGGCACTTTGAGCTGCCCTGGAAGCCGCCCCTGATCTGATAAGATAACTCCCTTCACCCGCTACTGCGCCCTCTCTCCCTCTCTTTCTCTCTCTCTCTCTTTCGCCACTGGTTTACACATACAAGTTCCTCTCTTCCCCTGGGACCATTCCACCCTGGCGCGGATGTGTGGCCATCGTTGTTGCATGCTCGCGTGTAACTTTTCTTCGGCGGGAAGCCGGTGCGCGCACTGAGGGCCTCCGCCTCCTCCAGCTCGGCGACGACGACGACGACGACGACGTCGGTTGGCGTCGTCATCGCGATTGCCTCGGTAGATACGATGATCGATGCCACACGGCTTGCTCGACGCTCTTGCCAGCCGAGAGAGAACGTCCCTTCTCCACGAGAAGCGATCCTCGGGATACGTATGCTCGTACTTGTTTAAGCGCGTCTGATTAGAAGAGATAGTACACATACTACTGCGACCGCCGCCGCCGCCGCCGCCGCTACCTGCAGGAATCTTAATCGACCCTCTTCGCTCCGCTCATTCCTCGCCAACTTCAACCTTTAAAGAATTTACGCGCCCGGATATTGACTTCTTCTTAGTTTCCGACTGGTTCTACGACGAGCTTGCAGTTTGTAAGTAATGGGAAAGTGGGAGATAACAATTTCAAGAAGAGTGGAACTTGGAATCGAAGGGAGTCTCTTGGAGAGTTCTTTGTTAGTAGAGTTTTGTTGGGAGATCGAGGTGTTGTCGGTACACACGCATCCCTTGGATAGTGCTCGAGGCTCGAATAGATTAGTGCGCTGGGGAAAAGGTCGTGCGAGCGCTTGGAAGGTATTAGGTCAAGCAAGTAATCTCTTAGCAGTCACGCCAGCAGCTCCTCTTGTCCGCAGGATGGATATATCCCGATTGCTTTTCTACCCTTATTCCTCACTCGGCCTCCTCCTCCTCACTCTCCTCCTCCGCGCACCACCATGGACCATTTTCGATATTAACGCTAATCAGTGGTGCCGTTGTCGTAACCGATTTTCCTGACGCTCTTTTTCTACTACGAAGTTCTTATCCTCGAGAAAATTAATAGAAGCATTCATGCATTATAAGATCTAATTAATATCAAATCGAAAGCTACTTTTAGTCACCACGAATGATTAATTCAAAGGTTTATAACCATAATTATAGATTTTACAAGAGTTTTGTTAGTTACAAGAGTCACATCCTAGCAGTCCTTGGTATCCTTGCGTTTCTCCAATGAAACAGTTGGACTTCCGATAGAGGCGTGCTCCATTGGCTAGGAGAGGAAGGTAGCATTTAAGCAGGCATCGTCTCGCACCGCTGGAGAGCGAACGTGCCCGGTATTCGTTTCACCGTGAATCCGAGCGAAGTGGACCGCCTTAAAATGACGGTCACGATCGCGTGACATCTAGCATCGAGCTGGTTCTCGTCACCTGGCCAGTCGGCCTCTCTCTCTCGCTCTCTCTCTGGCAGGTTCATCGGCGGCAACGGTGGAGATCGCACTGGCTTCGTATCGTATTCCCATGGCGTCCTCGGCGAACAAGCGCTCCCCGTAACGACCTTTCTCCGGGGCCCGAATTCGGCGCGTAAACTCGAAAACGAGCGTGTTTAATACTGGTCGGCCGTGCGCCCGTGGACGCACGTAGGTCGGCGCTGGATCAAAGGATCACGTCTCACCTACGCACGCCGCATCCTCTCCGGCACACACCATCAGTCTACATATATATCTGTCCGCCCGCCTCTCCGCGCCTTCTCGCTGTGCTTCGTGATGGGCATCGCACCGATTCCATTACAGCCGACTCGCCGAGAGCCAAACCGCTTGCCCAACTGGCCCATTCGACTCTATGAAGATCGACAGCCTTTCTGTCTTGGACCCGATGAATGCCTGCTTATGGAATTCTTCCCGAAAGAAATGATTTGCATTCTGTTTTCTTGTAATTTGAAAGTGTATACGTTCTTTGAATAGTTCAATCCGTTTTTCTGCTTAATATCGACAAGTCTCGATCGAGTTCGTAAGAAGGCTAAATAGAACATTATTCTCAACACGCTTCCCTAATTTTCTTAATTTGCCCTCTCGTTCTTTTATAAACAACATAATGATAGAGAATTATTTATTGCGGTAGTTTGAATTGAAGTTTGGGAGTGAATTTGTTTTAATTCGATAATTGCCGCGGATTGGGAGTTTGCTGTTTAAGGGTGTTATAATGAATGGCAAAGGTTTCGATATATTTTGCCATTAATCATCCAGCATTCCTCCGACTTCTTTCGTAGATTTGCTGTGTTAGGATTGACCGTTTTCATTAAGGCTCTCACCAGGAGGACGGGATCTGTGCTGGCAGTTTGGCGAATATGGCGGAGGCACGCGCTCCACATATGTCGCTTTTGCGCGCGGCGTACGCCGAAAATGACCAGGTTGCACCTGTGCACCACCGCAGCCATTGGCAGGTAAGGGTATCGCCGAGTCAAAAGTGAGTGACTTGAGAGCGCACTGCTCTAGTTTCTCACGATGCCCCGCGACGAAACTCGCCGGCTGATTTATGGCGGCGACCTAACAAGAGCGATTGAACCCGTAAAAAGAACCACCGCACTGACAGTCGTAAGCTTCTTGCCCGCGCGCCTCTCGCTCATGCGGACTTTTGCACGAACATGGCAGCACTCCAACCTTGCGCACGAACTTGATGCGCGCGCTCCTTACCTGCACTTTTCGAAATTACCTTTCCCATTGGAGATCTCTGTGCCGCTGGATTGTCGGACCGCTCGAAATTCGTGATCGGCCGCGAAAGTGCAGTGCAAGCACTCTTGGAATAAGAGGAGTTCCACGAAGCGATTAACGGCGAGGCGGTTAATTACGCGCGAGGACAAAGCGAGGAGGGTGAGGATGCGTGTCGACGTGTGTGGTCCATCGGGAGGATCACTGGCGAAGCGTCATAACTATTCATGAAAGGCTGATATCTCCCTGCGGCTCTTTCTCTTTGCCGATGACGGGGGTGGCTGCTGATCGACGAGGGGGTTGCCCGCCAAGAAGCAAGCGCTCGAATAGCCCATAGAGACGATTTCACGTTTGTGCGTCGTCCGCCACATCCGGCGGCGGGCGATCTTTGCGAATCCGGTAACAGGACAATGCGGCTCCTTTTTACTCTCTCTCTCTCTCTCTTTCTCTTTCTCTCTTTCCCCCGGCGGTGCTGCTGTTGCTGGTGGCGTGCGAGTAGAAGCAAAGTCCGAAAGAGCCCGGGGACAAGCAGAAGTATGATCCAACATGAAAGGGTGCCGCCGAGCGGCGTCGGCGGTCGCGGCGACAGGACCAGCGTCCCCCGGCGCACTCAAATTTGGATTTATGCAGGACGAAGCTCGCTCGTTTGCCACGCATGCCAAACGAGCGACCTCCGCTCTCAGGCCTACCACAGTCGAGGAGAGCATCGAAATTGCGCAACTCTCGCCGCTACTGTACACCGCACTCGGAAATATTGAGATCAAGCTAGTCTCCGTCTCCTCGAGAAAGACGTGTTCTGGTAGGAGCAGCGCATCGTCATATCCCAGCAGCAGTGAATCCATGATCGAGGTAGAGCGCGTAGTTATGCCGGGAATCACTACGGTTCATTTGACCGCTCTGTTTGCCGAGGGCAACCGCCGCCGCCGCCGCCGCCACCGCCGCCGACCGTCTGATCAGGAACGGGTTAACAAAAACAGACCGGCAATTCCTGGCGTAACTGCTGTTTGCCTGGCGTGGCGATACATATTTGTCCGAATTAGCTCGGCTCGTCGCGCGTCGAATTGCAGATAGTTTGCTGGCCGGCATAGATTCTTTCGTCTTGGCCCGCTGGCTCCCGGATGGACACGTGATCCTCCTACAGATGTAACGTGGAAAGGTCGCTCGGGGGGGTCGCGGAGGCGGACGAGGCAGGCGTAAAGCGGATGCGAGCGAGTCCACCCGGCGCTGGTCATCCCCCCGGTGGTGGGTTAAGTGTTTGCATTGGCCGGGCTCTCGCCTGGCCACGTTTGACGCAGAGATTGGCCAGTTCGACGGCGCAAAACTGGCTTCGTTAGCTGATTGAGTTAGCCCGCTCGCGGCCCCCACTGATTAGAACAAACTGACCGGACCACGCCGCGCTCATCCCTACACTCCTGATTGCCAGACGAAGATGGAACTCGGCTAGCCTGTGTGTTCTATCCCTCTGGGAATTAATACCAATCTTGTTTCTACCATTTCGAGGCTCTTTTCTGCCATTCTTTCTGACAAATTCTATTTAGTGTCGAAAGGGTTAGTATCTATCAATGATCGGTTATTAGACAATGAAAGAAAATGGAAATTATCTTCGCCTTATTGGTTGGTACACGAACAACCCTTGAGGACAGGTTGAGGAGTCGACAGGAGATCGAAGGCTGGCTACAGTAATTGGTGATAGTTCGTGTCGTGTGACCATAAAGGACAAGACTTGGTCAGAAGGGTAGTCGATATTGAGGAGGGCCCTGTATGCCGGAGGGCACGAGGCCCGAGATTCTTCAGGACGTAAGATTCACCGCACGTTTCCAGCCACTTCGTGATTCGTAGGTCGGACTGGAGAGCGGCGGCTATTATGAATCGACAGGAAGAGCAAAACTGCTCTCGCTGGACTTCCTAGCTTGAGACGAAGACTTATTAGGAAGCAGCCGATAGCGGCGTGTCGACTTAATCGAGAACGGTGGAACAATGTCGGGGTAATCTCCCGCCGGGCGGGCGCGCCACGTTTCATCGCGAGCGATACTTTCCCAAGAGCTTTCAATAAGATCGAACAAGGCCAGCGAGCGTGTACATACATATCGCGAGGCACGAGAAACTGCCGCGGATCCACGAGCGATTGGCACTCGCTGCATCGCCGAGGACTAGCGACGCACTTGAATTAAAAAGGACACGAGACCAGATTTGCAAATCTAATTAGTAAAATCTTCTCGCTCGTGCCTCGCCAAGGTGGACGGGGAAATCGAGCGAGAGAGAAATATTCCACGAGAAGCCAGCATGATTATGTGTCTGTGCGGGCACTAGCCACTTCTACTTGCATCAATTAAAATCATGAGAGCTCCGACGTGGCCCAAGAACCGAGTGGTGAAACTATAACGATCAGCATGCAAATTCATCCCAATTGTCCTCGATGCATAACGAAACTACGTATTCCTTTACGGAAGGGGTCGCTGCTAGTTCACCATCGACAGATTCACCACCACCACCACCCCCGAGCGCTTCTCTTCTAACCGTCGAGCTGTCCGTGCTGGCGCTCGAGTGCCCGTCGAAATTTCCTATCTGCAAGTGAAATCTGCATCTGGCGAACGAAAAAAGAAACATCGGTGGCGCAGGGTTCCTCGGGAAAAGGAGGAAATTTCCGACCCTCGAGTCTAGGAGTCTATACATATAATTGTGCCGCGGGGTCGGAGAGAGTCGATAATGAATTCGATGGCAGACCTTTCGGCGGGCTGGAGTTGTCGGCCATATTTTTTCATCGCCAGAAAGAGAGAAAGAGAGAAGAAGAAGAAGAAGAAGAACAGGGAGAGAGCTCGGGGGGATGATGCAGTAGGTCTCGTCGAGTGCATCACTCTTTGGCGAACCTCTCAGGATTCGCTTCGTCTCCTAACGAGGGGCTGCTTTCTCCTGCTTCATCCGGATCCTCTCTCGCTACTACCCCCGCCCGCCCCGCTCGCCCGCCCACCCTTGCTTTCTCTCGCGGTGGAAGCCTCCCTCGGGAAAGGTGGTGGTGCTGCTGCTCTGCTTTGAACCCCTTCCCTCTTTGTGATCCCTACGTGGCCGAACAAAACTCTTGTCACATATTTCTTCACCTTAATTAGCCAACCGGCTCAGATACCACCCCCGTCCCTGCCCCTCGTTTCACCCCCTCGCCCGCACCGACGCCATCGACTCCGGTGAACAGCATCACCCGGCCATTCTTAGTCACTTATTGTTTCTACGCTCCTCTTGCTCGCCTTCCTTCTCTCTTAATACAGAAATCCCGCCTCATTCATTTGTTGTTATTGTTGTGGATTCAGTGAGGCTAACGACGCCGAGCGAACATCGCGACAAGTTCGGGTTTATTAAGCTCAGAGAGAGAGAGAGAGAGAGAGAGAGAGAGAGAGAGAGAGAGAGTTTCTACTGGTGGTCGTGGCGCGGTTGGTGGATGGAGCGTCGACGGGAAAAAGCCTGTCGCCGCGAGATTCCTCGACATGTGCAGAAGGGGCCTGAATCATAAAATTCTTGTCTTTCGCGCACCTTCTTTACATGGAGGCAAGAAAGACTGGGCCGGCGGAGGAGAGTGACTGTCCACCGATCGCTACCTGTTTTCTCGATATACGTACACGCGTACATCCTGGCACTCATCGGGCGCTCTCCACTTTTTATCTTGCTCTCCGGGCCCTCCAGCATACCACGCTCGCCCTTGCAGCCTCCCTGTTTATTTGAATTCCAGACGCACGTCCGTATGAAGTACGATCGGAAAAACTGGGATTCCCACACTTCGCCAAGTAACGCCGCGCCGCCCCGCGTCCTAGCTTCGCCGGTGTAGCATATGTCGATATTACTTCGCGCGAGTCCATAATATTCCCTCTCTCACCTTTATCTCTCCACTGAGTGTTTCACCTTTTGGGAGATCTCGCGCGCGTCTAAAATAGAGATTTCCTAGTGAGAGAGGATCACTCCTGCTGAATGGGAAAGGCATCGAGTTGGAATCGGAGAGGAAGCCGACTCCGTCAAACGATTCAACTCAACGCCCGCACGTATTCTCAATCTTTCTCTCTTTCTCTCTGCCTCTCTCTCTCACACACTCTTTCCACTCTGAGATACGCATCTTATGGGAACGCTAGGGGAAGAAAAAAAGCCAGAGCAAAGAAAAAGCTCACTCTCTCTCTCTCTCGCGTGTACTCTGCAAGCGGTAACGGGCGAAAAAGGACGGCGAGGACGTCGCTCGCTCGCCAGAATGGCGAAAAGCGAGACGAACCGTTGAAGATAGCGCGCTCCTCGTGAGATGCAAGGATGAGAGAGCTCTGACGGAGGAGAGTAACATAAGAGAAGCGGTGGAAAGAAGAGGAGGGAAGAAGCGGAGAGTTAGCCGAAGGGCGTATTACGAGCGGCGCGGCCAACGTAATATTCATCTCGGGTCTCCGGCGAGGTCAGCGGGGCCATCAGCGGACTGGAGATGAATGAAAACTAGGCCCAAGCCACATGAGTACACGGAGAGGGCCAAGACAGAGTCTCTGTATGCGTGTATGTGTGCCCAGAGGATGAAGAAAGAAAGCGAAAGAGAGGGAGAAAGAGAGAGAGATGGCGTAGTGGCAGAAGCAGAGCTGAATGGGGCCCGCTCTCGAGCGCAGGGTAATGGGACTGCCGCTCGTAAACTCGGCTGCGTAAGCTCGCTCGAAAAGGGAGGAGAGGGAGAGCGATGCGGCTAATTCAGCGACAATGAAGGTACTCGGTCAATGGTGGCCGAGTCAAGGATGAGCGACTTCGCTCTCCATACCGGTTCCTACCATTCAGACTGGAGCGCGGCGCATGATGAAGTCATAAAAGTTCGCGCGCGCGCGCGCGCGCGCCTGACCCTTCGCGAGCAGTATTGTATGTTGGCATAACTGTATAACTTGCCGGCGTGATACATGGAAACATTGTCGACTTTCGAGGAAACTCGAGGGAGTTCGGTCGAATCGGGTGAAACTATGTCTGACCGCGCGCGCTATGAGACTCACCTTGAATTATGAATTACTCGGGGAAGGTAGCGCGCTATTTCTATTGTACTGTCTGGCCAAGTGTAAGAAAGAAATGCTCGACTTAGGAATAGTAGCGAGCTCGTTTTAATGTCGAAGTGAGGCCGAGTTCTCGAATTGCAACTTGGGAATTGATAGCTCCGGGGATTCGCGAGGCCAGCGAGCATCGCTCGTTACTGGCGCGGGATCGGGCGAATTCGCATTAATCGGAACTGATTATCATCGAAGGATCGCGATTAATTATGCAATCGCTGGGATGAAATGGACTCGGCAGTCATCCGATGAAAAAAGGAGCAGGCCCAATTAATCGGAAGTGATCTCGTACAGAGGGTATTAAAGCGAGAGCGAGAGAGAATGCGTTGGTAAAGGTTTTTACGGTAGGCAGCCGGGCCCGAATCCCATTTTCGGAATGCGTCTCCTCGATGCACTATGCAAATCGGCCTCGCTTCAGCCCAGCATTCTTTTCGAGCCTCGCCACGACAGGCAGAGACAACGCGCATCGAGACGATTCTCTCCGCGAAATTCCCGGAATGAAACGCTATTCGAGATCCGGCGGGCCTCGCTTCACCCTGGCACACCTGGGCTACGTGATTCGCCTCTCTAACATTCAAATCCCCCGGGAAAAAGTGTGCCTGCCACGCCAGCCAGCGAGCTGATTGCACGAAAAAAACCCGGTGTACACGCATGATTAGGGTCGAGGCGCGCTCCACTGCTACTGCGAATTAAGATATATCTGGATTGGTAATCCTCCAAGTACCAGGAACCGTAAGTCCTCAGGAAATGCTTCCCTTCTCGAAAGAATCGCTCTGTATGCGGTTGCATGCGCAAGTACGACTGTTAAGGGAACTAGGTAGCTGCGGTCAACTCAATTTGGGACCTTAATCATCCTAAACTTTCGTAGCGCCATTCCGCTGATGGGAAACCACAGTTATGTGTCGTGCAACACGAATTGCCTCCTTGTATCTCGCTCGCTCTTATCGGGACTTCTCAGTCCCACCCGGCACAGATTTACCAACAGTGTCGCATTGGGTCTGAGGCCCAACGGGGTACCGAATATCAATTTCCCCATTCCCCGCCCACAATTCCGCGCAAGCAAATAAAGTCTTCGTAGTCAATAAACACCTTTCACGAAGTGGTCTCGGCAGTCGTTGTCGGGCCCCGTCTGATTACGTATGCGCGTTTCTACTCGGAGTAGTACGTTCGCCTGGTGAGTGAGAGAAGGAGAGAAAGAGAAAGAGAAAGAGAGTGAGGATCGAAGGAGTGAAGTAAGAGGCGAGTGAATAGGAGGCAGCGCGGATAAGGATAACTCGTGGCGGAGGAAGAGGAGGAAGGAAGGTAAAAGAGGGCCCCCGGAGGCGGGGGGCAAGAGTATAAACAAGAGACGGTCCCCGGCCACCCAGCTAGTGCTTTCCTCTCGCCCTTCGTCCTTCCCAGCCGTTCTCCGGCTGGTCTCTTCATCGTTTCTCCATCGCCTCCATCCTTGGTCCACCAACTTCCCGGAGGCCCGGCTCCACCTCTCTCGCTCTCTCAGTCTCTCGCTCGCTCTCTCTCTCGGCGCTCGATATTCAAACTAATAAATTAGGAGGCCCTCCGGAGCCGGGGCCGCGTATGAATCATCTAAAACAATGGAATGCAGACTAAGATGGCGCCTCCGCGTGCGTCGCTCGCGTCTCCCGCTCTCCTTCCGTTCTCCAAGCGTTTGCCAGCCGGCGAACCCTCGTACCTCTCTCGAGATCATCCTCCTCCTCTCTCTCCCGTTCCTCCTCCCTCCTCCTTCTTCTCTCGCTCTTCCTCCTTCGTCTATCTATTCGCTTTCTCCAGCCGTTCTCTCGCCGTGTGTCTGGGCCGGCGTTCCACGGATACACGAAACGCCCGCCGCCGCTGCGGACTCTCACTGACAGCCCGACGACAGACAGTCCATCCGTACTTGGTATCGGGAGGTCCTTTTGTCTCCGCTCCATCAGGGATTCTCATCCGCGCGCGCCAACCCGCTTCACCCTCCGCCTCCCTCCTCCTCCCCCTCGGACGCTCATAAATCATCTGCGAAACGATCGGGAATGGCTCTCGCTCCTTTTTACGGGAGGCTGCGACCACGAGGAGCTTAACGAGCCTGGCACGCGGTGAGCCGCGCCACGTGAGAATCATCGTCTCCGCTGCGACCAGTTCCTTCTTCACTCGGATCGATCTTTGATTCTGTGTCGACACATTGGATGGACTGTTTTTTTTTAAATTAAAGTTATTAAAGATGGTTTAGAGATTATTAGTTTTAGTATTTATAATGATAGCAGTTTTGTAATATGATTGTTGTTTTATTGCTGGATGAGACTCTGTTGACATTAATAGTCAGCGAGTAGTCAATTGGGTTAGAGATGGAATGCCGAGAGAAATGATACCTGCTCTGGATGGTTCGATGTGTCTTTCTACCCCAATTGCGAGATGCGCTCCAGCTGTTGGCGCGCCGCTTCCCACGGCCGAGATGATAATGGCTTATTTTGACAGTGAGCCAGTGGGATCGTGAAAACAGAGGCTTGCCCTCATTGTTACCGTTGCTCCCGTAGCGAGGGTGGATGCGCGTTGCGGGGGTGGCGGCTCTGGAAGGCCGTGAGCGAGGGAAAATAAATCATGGCAGTGCGCGCCGCTGATCATCCCCCTGTTGCGAGGAGCGTGACACCGTGTTGGCCAACAATGACCATTGTCCGGCCGATACGCGGCCACTCGAAATGATCTCCGGTCACAAGTCATTACCTTTTCATTTTAAACAACCTCCACCCCCCGCTTGCCCTCACCTCCCCACTTCCACCCACGCCCGCGAGCAATCGGCCCGACTCTCGCCGCGGGGGTGAGATCCTCAACATCCCCTGTTCCACCCCTATTGTCGGACATCTTCCTCTCAGCATCCCGAGACACCCGCTGCCACCGGACTCCACTCAATTGCCGGATCCTACGGAACAGATGGCCGAACGGACTCCCGCACAATTGAAGTCCTAGTACAATCGAAAGGACATGCGTCCCGATGAACTCTTTCATTCAATGACACTTATGAGATTAACAGCGAGATTAAGTAGCAGCGATTCGAAACTAGAGTTTTTTCTCGAGTGGATTTATCCACTGGTTTCTCGGTCGCGTGTTATGCCAAATGATTCACTGCAGGAAACAAACATTCTCCCAACAATATTTTCATGTGTGGCCTTTATTACACACTGGACATATTCTCATCCCTATTGTTCCTCGTATTCCGCCCTTGTACACGAAGCTTTATCAGGATTCCGCCCTGAACCCGATTTTCTCCACCAGTTGTGCATTACTGATTACAAGTGGCGAGCAGCGAGCGAAGAAGTTTCCGGGGGGCGAGAGAGGAAACCGCAGACACCCGGAGGTCAGGAGTTCTCCTTCGACTGGACTTTCACGTTCCGAGGGATAGAAATTATGCGGCGCTGCTTAACCGTAACTGCGGTCGATCCAACGGCCTTCGTCGTTGCAGAGTAGTGACCAATTTCACCCCGAACCATTATCATTCCCGTTCACCGGACCATAGTGAATAGTCGCTTCTTTTACCACGCGGATGTCGTGAAAATAACTATGCGTGGCTGATTCGAGAGTCGGTGCAAGATGGAGTGTGAGGGAGAGAGAGAGACAGGGAAAGCGTCCGCTCGTTGCCAGCCCATCGGCAGGTAGCGACCGTGAAATTCTGGCCGTGCGATTCTTAATGAAAGCCTTGTACTCCTTTCCTCGAGTTCTCCTTCCCTTTGTATATCTCGCACCCTTACCTTTAAGTTCCACTGTCTCCTCGTGTCATTCAATTTATTGGAGAAATATTCATATTGATCAGAAAAATCAATCACTATCAAAAAGTTTGATTTTGTTCCGGGAAAGTTATTGGAATCCTCGTAGAACTTGAGGAACATCTTTTACATTGTACCAGCAACAACTTACTTAAAAGTAAGTCAAGAGATTTTTTCCTTCAAGATCGAACATAAGAAATCGTGAAAGCACTGCAGAAGTGATTTCACAATGATAGCAGTGGAAGTCAGAGTCAATCACGAAGGGGAAACGTCCGAGTGTAACTATGTATTTTCACAGCGTAGTCGAGTCCACCTCCTCGCGCTGATAATGCCAGGCGGCGTGTGTTGGGCGGGCATCATCCTGTCCCATAATGCCGCCGTTTCACCAGTCGTTCACATGCGGAAAACCGGAGGTCGGGGCGTGACGACAGACGACAGGACGTCGCTGGGAGCTAGCACGGAACACGTACGAGCCGCAAACGACATTATAATCGCCGGCGGGATTTTTCGCTGCCGCCAAATTGCTCGACACGAGGCCGACGAGCATTCCCTCCATGTAGAAAGAGAGAATATAGTGTACCTTGTGAAACTAGCATGAACAAGTTAGCAGCGAGCGAGCGAGAGAGAGAGAGAGAGGGATGGAAAGTGGACTTGGTAATGCGAGCGTGCAGGGGCACAACGGTTGGCCACTGCTCGCTGTTTAATTCGATATGGAAAAGGGGGAGGTTCTGTCGAAAAAGGCAGCGCCGCCGCCGCCGCCGCTGCAATGGCTTTTTCCTCGACTCTCCTAATGAATCGACAATTTATGAGAGTTTCACGGCTCGCCGGAGAGCGCGTTTCGGCGTCGCCGCAACTCCTGCCCGCTCCCCTCATTTTTTTTTCCGCCAGCATTTCTCTCCCCCAAGTCGCCTCTCGGGCGACTTTTTCCCCGGGCGACTCTCGGCTCAAGATTCCGGGGCAAGAAAGCCGGAGGTAACTGGCAGTGATCGATTATCCAAAAGTTGGTCAGCGGAAGCCTGAATTTCCATCTTGGCTCGGGTGAACCCTGTTGAAAAGTGGCTCGGTATAGTCTTGAAGGTAGACGGGGTAGTAATGGAGCCGCGGTCAAGTGCTTGCGCTTTTTAGTCAGAGTCCACTGTTACCCGAGCACTCGGCTTTAGCCAAGTTATTACAACAGGTAGCACAGCTCCTCGAAAGACAACCCATTTAAAAATTCGACTAAACTTCGGCAATCGCCTCGGCATTCGATCTTGATCGAAGTAATTAATAATTATTGTATAATGACAGAGGGAAGCGAGCCGATAACATTTGAGTGCGTGGTCAATCTAGAACAAGCTCCCTGGAGAAAAAGGGCTTTATCGTTGCCGGAGACCATATATCCATCGGTTAGCAGAGAGCATAAGGGAAGCGGTAGCTGGTTGGCTGCTAGACTCGAGCGTACAAGTACAACTGGAGTGGAGTGCGGCGAGAGGAGCGAGCAGCTCGGAATGAGAGACGTGTCCTCCTGGCGCGCACACACCGTGTGTCCAGTGTGCCGGATATATCTCGCTGGTGCACGCAATTCGGTGCCATCTGCGCTTCCTCAGGCGGCGGATCGAAAAGGGGCACCGCAGAGAGCGAGCGAGCGGAGGTGCGCTCGCGTGACGTAATAATAATGGTCCTAGTTTCGTAACGCAGACGGCAGGACGCGGCACGACAAAAGGCCGGCATGACGTTTCTGTGGTTTTGCGGCTGAAGGTACGTGTGCCATCGAAATTTTCGATGACTCCTTCGTCCACCCTGGCCGCGACGAGCATTCCCTCCTACCAACCCCTCCTCTCTCTCTCTCTCTCTCGCTCTCACTGACAGGAGTAAGGCGGCCTTCACACCGCCTGTGATTAGCGAGGTGCCGAAAGAAAGCCGCCAGGAAGTGGACCATTGTCCTTTTCCGCCTTTTCCACGCGCACCCGGCGCTCCTCCTTCACTGCTCGCTATTATTAGTTAACGGCGCTTTAATTGACCACGCCATCCCGAGAACCACGCATACTCTGACACGCAGAGCTCAAGAGAAGGAAAGAGAGCAGGAGAGAGAGAGAAAGGCAGTAAGGGGTTGCACGTGAGCAGCGCTATTACTTTGCAACATGCTGCGAGTTCGTGTAATGCCGAGCTATTTGCGATCTGATGGTGCACCGTACCTTCAACACAACCCTCCTCTCTCCCTCCCACACTCACTCGCCCTCTCCCTCTCTCTTTCTCTCTTCCGCTCTTCCTCTCTGCCACTATGACTATGTTACGTTCGCCCGCGGTGGAAAGCAATTTCGCCATGAATTCACTGGTGGTACTGTTACTGCACTTTCCTGCCGGGTTACACTTTGTGGCAGCCTCTTTCAGTTTGCCAGGCAAAATGAACTGGTAATGTAAGTTCTGACTGGAAAAAGATTGGGACGCCCCAAAGCTCTGTTTATGTATGAAAGGATTTTCAAGAAATCGGCATTGCAAGATGGAGAGGATGTTGGAATCAGTGTTTCGGGGGTGGCTCGCGCCACGTAATAGTCGGTGCGTCAATTAAAGCGTTTAAAGTGGCTTAAGTGCCTTAATACTCGAAAGCTATCATTTGTCATTGGATAAGTGGGCAGTCCGCGGGGCTGGCCGATTTCAGATAGTCACGCTCGGGGAGCGCTCCTTCCGCTGCAAAAGGACTGCCGAGCAGAGTGCCCTCTCGCTCGCTCTTCCTTGTAATCCAAGGAACTAAATCAAGTCATTGCGCGTATGCTCGAAATGACAGGTACTTACGTGCACACGGAGCAGAACGCACGCTCGCTCACTCGAGATTGACTATCGCCCGCTGGGAATGCGACTGCCGTAAGTGGTGTGACGCGAGCTTAAAATCCTGGCTCAACGATTCCGGGATCGTCCCGGCTGGGACGACGAACCGTTGCCTTCCGGTGAATCCTGGCCATTTCGCCCCCTGAAATCGCGCTCCTCCAAATTGCGCGTGTAATTGGCAGTCCGCTTTTCCGCAATAGTTCCTGGAAGCCCTCTTCTTCCTGTCTATATTTCTGACGTTCCCCCCCCGTTCGGCCCTTGTTCCTTTCGGCGGGGGGAAACGTCGTTCCTCGTCGCTCTTGTTCGTAAGAAGTCTCCGGATTCGTAAGAAGCGCAGACTGGTCACCCTTCGCGCCAACGAATGAATGACTCGTGGAAATAAATGCTTTATACCGGAAGGATACTGCGGTGTCGTTCCTCTGGCAAAGGCCAGCAACAAATGCCGAACAGTCCGCCACACGCCGGACACGGAAGCTACTCGCTTGGCGCGCGCGGATTTCCGGCTAATTTTCGAGCCGCCACTCCTCGGCGATCCCTTTTTCAAAATTTACCACCGACACCACCGCCACCGGCTGCGCCCTTGCAATACCGGCGCACCAGCCTCCATTATACTTTCATGGCTATGCGAGAATAGTTTGGAGAGAAGCGTGTGCGGTTAGACGCCGGCAGCCAGGATGTTCCGCTTTTTGCAACGCGGACCCTGGCAATGTTATGTTAATCCGCGGGAAGATTTATTTATACGGAAGACTTTGACAGAACACGTCCAATTTGTGAATGATTAACGAGAGGGCTTTAAGTGTTGCGAGATTTAACGAAGCACCTTCGACCAAGTGAAGAGAGAGCGAACGGACAGCCTCTCTCCGGCAAGGTGTCTCTCAGGAAACGTCCAACAGTTATGATAATTAACGGCTCGCCAGGCAAAAAGGGACAGCCTCCTCTCCTCCTCCTCCTCCTCCTCCTCCTCCTCCTCCTGCTGGCTGCCTTGTGGGAAAAACCAGCGAGGAATTATAAGGCTGCTCATCCGAGTGTAAGCTCGTTCCACTAAAATCTGAAGCGTCAGATATGGAAATACTGTAATTCCCAGTTTCGTTTCATTTCCACGTGCAATGAAAAAGCTTTTCTATTCCATTCTTATTACAAACGCAAATCATATAATAATATAGTTTTTCATTTACGATTCGCTGGGTTATTCATCCAGAGAGAGAGACCTGAAAAGAGAGTGAGGGAGTTCTTGGGGTGTTCCAGGTGATATGTCCACAAAATTGAAGTGGTAAAAAGAACCCTTGGTGAAATGGGAAGAAAACATTTCATTATCGTTTTCCCTCGGTTTTCAACATAATCGAGGGAAAGGTAACAGTGGTAAATGAATAGTATCGAGTGACGGGGACTCGTGCAGGACACGGTGGCCAAGCGAGCCAGTGGTAACTATGTCCCTTAGGGGATCCTTAACGAGGAAATAAATGCGCGCCAATTTTTCACCAACGACAGCACCACGCCCTTCGCCCTACGCTCGAGCGGGGGCGCCAGGGGCCAGATGAATTTTTAATTTCACAGCTCCAACTTTTCCGCTCGGAACGGTAAAAACAGTGCTTCATCCTTCGCGGTCCTGCTGTTCTCCTCGTCACGGGCCACGATTACACGGCTTGTTCGCAGCCACGGGGAGAAAAAGCCGGCGTATAATTCATTACAGCATTTAAAGCCAGCAAAGCGCTCGGCGAGACTTCTGCACTGCGAGATTATCTCTCCGCGCGTCTAATATGGCTTTTTTTAACCGCCGGTAAAGCACTGCAACTAACACTTTCGCTATTCAACGCACAGAACGCCTGTCTTGTTTCGAATTTTCTTGAAATCATTGATTACCGTTTGTGAGACAAAATTTCTTGTTGGCGGAATTGAAATAGTTAGTTAGGCGTCGTCTTTTCAAGTAGGAATGCTGATTTTGGGGGAAAAAATTATTTCGTTGCTTCTACGTGGAAAGGTTTCAAGTGTTGGCTGAGCTATCGGAGAATAAGCCGTGCTTTTAAACTCGATTTCTATGCTGCCATCTTCCTTTCGTACTTATGACGGTCAAGCGCTCGAAAAAACTGGGAAACAATCAGAAAGTTAAATTTCATCGGAGGGAACTATTAGTGGGAGACGACGATCTTTCCTTAGCCGAGCTGTTAAGGATCTTTTTGTGCTTGCAGAGTGGCCGCAAGTTTACAAGCTTCCGTTCTGGGAGGATCTGCCACCGTATCATTTAAGGGTGGCCAGCGGACCACCAATTTCACGAGTCACAGTCGCACACAGACAGCGCAATTTCGCAGGGGCGGTTTTTAATCCAGGCGATTCAAAGCCAGAGGCAAAAAGATGGTTGGAAAATGGAGCGGCAAAAATCCGTCTTTCTCAGGGTGGCCTCATTGTGCCGACCTTGGAAGCGTTTCAACCTGCTACGCCAGTGAAGTAATCCTCGCGCTTGAAAAGCCTGGGATTTATTTCGCCAACGATACGCGCCTGCATGGAAGAGAAAACAGTGGGTTCGCATGCCAGGAAACGCGTCGAATCCACGAGCGGCTCTCCTCTCCCGGAGGAAAGAAGAACGCGCAGGGCGAGAGTTCAGAGAGGATGGCACGATAGGATGGGATGTGTGTTGCGGATGCTGGGACAGAGAGCAAAAAGCTAGGCGCCGGCGCTATGCAGAAAGCAGTAGAATCAAACCGCCAAAGGCAGCCGCTTCCCGGTATTATTTTCGGCGGGCAAGCGGAGAAAAGACTGGCTGTTCTCTCCTCCTGGCTGGCTCGATACTCCGAAATCCAAAAGGAGGATATTCATCGGTGACAGGGAACCCTCACTCCCACAGGACGCGCCAGTGCCAACCGAGACACGCATCGCTCCAACTCGAGATGCAAGTGTCAGACCTTTTGATCGTTCCCGACTTCCTCGCCGGCATCCTGCCTTTGAGAGTTTGGCGACTCGACGCCACCGCGTTTAGCACTTAAAAGGACCTCCTCTTTTTCTCATAACGTCAACATGATGCTTACGCATTTGACATAACTGGCTTTCGTAACTAGCTAATTTTGTCGGTGAAATTTCTAGTAGAGCTAGCGAAATAGGTCTGGCTGGTAGGTGGTTGGAAGGAGGTCTCCCCGGAGGCACGTTCGTACTTCGACTGGAAACTAGTAGTCTCGGGAGTTCCATTTTCTATGCAGTGCAATGTATATCAAGGGGGTTGAGCACGAGTTCCTTCCGCGACGACGTCCGCCTGTTTTACTGTAGTCGTTTTGTCGGCGTTCCTCGGTGGCTGGGAGGACGGGGGTGTCCCAAATTAAAATTCAACGCCGCCGTCAGAGAGCGAGGAATTTACAGGGAGCTTGGGACGTGTATATGAGCCAGTCGGCGCCCATAAAGTGCCTCGGACTAGATGCACTCCTTGAATAAAGTTAACTTCCTCCTCTTACTCCTCCGCGGCTAACGCCGCCTCACGGGATATGTTTCAATTAGCGAAGGCAAAGCCGAACGTCACAGCTCCACTCGCAAAAAGAATATTCTCCTTTCATGAAATATGTATGGCGGAAAAAATTGGGACAATCGTCACCTAATCGGCCCGACCGCCACCAACTCTACTCAAGAAGACAGTTAATTTTGCCAGTGCTGCTTGGAGAGAGCCAGGTGAAAACCTACCTAGCTCCCTCAGAGCGACCACTAATTATCACGTCCACCGGAATTAATACACTGCGACGAGCGATTGGCTCGCTTTTTACACGATTCCCGATCGGGCATTACTCACGAATTCGTGGAATTAGCCCCGATTAATTATCGAAGCAATTGCAAAGTGGTCCCTTGATAACACCCTCTTTCTTTCTCAATGACGACTTCGGCAGCCATTCCCTCACTTTCGCAGGATGCAAGAGTGATCGAGGATGACTATCGAAGCCTGGTCGAAAGAAGATGACGAGGCCAAGGGAGATATTAACGAGACCAATCTCTCGGTTACCGCAAAGCGAGGTAGTTGGGCGGCCACTCTAATGACTGTTAATGAAATCGGCGAGTCTCGAGCACCTCCGCTCCATGCGAACGGTGGAATTATCTTGGATGGAAGGATGCCCGATGGCAGTGAAGAGAGGGACACGGGAGGAGTAGGAGTAGGAGGAGGAGGAGGAGGAGGTTGGGAGGTGCACGACAAAGTTCATTAAAGCGGAGGGGTCTCATCGACAAGAAGAGGGTCGCGAAAGGGGTCTAATGGGGGCTTCCGGCCGGTCCAGAAGGACGGAGGAGGTGAGGGCGCGCGAGTTGATCTCGGCCACGAGATGAAAACATAAAATGATTTTCGCCCGGTGTCCATTAATTGTCGCGGCCCCGGACACTTAGCGGGCTCTCGCTTTTTGCCGATGGTTCCGGCATCAGAGGATACTCGCTCGCTCGCTCGGCGAGTTGCCGGCCGAATGGAAGCAGACAAAATGGAAGAGGAGAGACGAGAGTTCCACGAGGGAAGACAGGGCGAGCGAGGCGAGTATCCTCCCGAAGGGAGCAGCAGAGAAGGGCAACGAGGAGAACGGGACGGCCATCTTTGCGAGGGCCAACCGGCGGCTGTGGCGGCGACGCGCAGAGAGCGGAGAACGAAGGAGAAAGAAAGGGCGAAGGCGAGCACAATGGACGATCGGTTGCGTGTGCGGTGTGTGAGTGCGGTGCCGCATGCCGCACTGCGAGCGGCCATACGTATGCATTGCACGCACGTGCACACACTTTAGATGCCGTCTAATTGATGCCGGAGTGAGCGCGGCCCACACGCACCGAGTCAATCTCCGGCTTCGTTCGAGCCTCTTTTGCCGCATCTCCTCCGCCCCTCTCCTCCCCCCCTTTCCGCTCCTCCTAACAGCCTCTGCCTCCCTTCTCTCTCTCTCTATGCCACCCCCTTTGCAGCACACATCCTCCGCCTCTCTCTCTTTCTTTCCTCTCCGTTCCAGTCTCACCGGCAGACGCAGACGCTGTTTTTCGACTGGTACCACTTGGTATCCCTTGCACCTATGCATCCCCGTCAACACTGCGAAACTCCTCTTCGTGTCTCTCAAGCTTCTTCTACCCTCGGTGACCGGCCCCTCCTGTGACCCGGCTTCCAAGCCGCCGCCGGCACTCTCCTACCTTCTAAGATCGTCGACGGGGATTAACGTTATTAATTGCCGGGCGATCGAGATATCGGTGGCCGATCGCCCTCGGCCACAGACGACATCACCTTTTCCGGCGAGAGCGAAATCTCGAATGCGCTTCACTCCCTCATAAAAAGCATCCGCGCTCTCATCCTACTTCTCGTACTCCTCCCTGCTTCGGATACTCGGACTGCCTCGCTTTCTTCCTCTCGATTTCGCAGCTATCCGCTTGGTGACATCGCGTCCTCAATGTATTAGGCATAAGGAGAGAAACGGGAGCGTGGATTTCATGCGGCTTTTTTTGTTCTTGTCAAGTGTTCGTGAAACGTGGACAGTTTCCGTCGGCGAAGAGGAAGTCGCGGATGTTGAAGGGTTGCTCGTAAATTTGCTAGTCCGAAGCAGACACGACGCGAGAGCGGAAGACGAATATGTGTAATGGAAGAGATGTTGTGCATGCTAGACTCGTAGTGAGCGAGTGAATTTTTTTCTGCGCTTCTTGTCGATGAAGAACGCACTCGAATCGCAGCTTTCTTATTTAACCCCTTCGAGATTTATCTTAGCCTCGCATTCGATGCTCGCCAGTATTCACTGGGCATTCTTTCTTTCATCCTTTCTTTCTAACGGGGCCAAACAACGATTGCAGAATAATAGATTCGTGCCATTCCTAGCGGAGCTTTCGAGCGGTTAGAGAGGAGGAAGTGCGCGCTTCTCCTCTCGGAAGGTGGGTAGCGCGGATTCCCAAAGTATCCGCAATAAATCCGGGATATTCTAATAGTTGGCTCTCGCTGCCGGTATTATGCCCGAGGGAAAAAGGAGCTGGAGAGAGAGAGATGCTCCTCGATATGGGAAGTTAACGCCGGCCTAGGCATGTGCATCCTCTTGGAGAAGAGGGGGGCGAAGAGCGAGCGAGCAAGTATGTATGTATATGCGCCCGATTCGAAAACTCGCAAGGAAGAAGCTGGCGTCCGCAGGAATTGCTCGCGATCCCGCGCGCCGGAAGTCGGAAACACGTAAATATCCCAGGGCCGAGAACTTCCAATAGCCGGTGCCGGAATTTTGGCGGCTGAGATCGTTACTTACCCCCTTCATAAAGCTGCCATCGCACGGGCGAGCGGGCGGGCGCGAGCGGAGCGGAGCGGCCCGCCGAGGAGGAGGCTGCGCGTTCTCCAGTACGGGAAAGGACACCGTAATATTCACAGGCCATTTGCGGCACAATGCCGCACGTTAACGACGACAATGGAAGCAATAATGAGAGCCTCGGGCCAAGAAACTCCTACCTGCCCCTCTGCACACTTCCCTCTCTCGCTCTCCCGCCTCCTCTCTCGCTCGCTCTTGGATGCCCCTCTGCCAGCATCGAATGGCAGTGCACTTGCGATTGCCTCTCTCGCAAATTCCCTATCGTAATTCCATGCAAGAATCGCTCGGCGCATACTTAAGCTCGCATGGGCGCCAACTTCTTGGCTTTCGCCAGCCTCTCGTATTCACCAGCTGAATAATGTTTCTATCAGCGGCCGGTTTCTATCATTGTTCCTTTTAAGTCGACCTTGCTCGTGCCAGAAATTAATCTCCACAGTTAGCGGTGGCTTCAACTGCCTTTGTCTGCCTGGCAAACGAGTGCCAGTAGAATAAGAGCACTGGTCAGACACGTAGAAGCGTAGAACGCAGAGAGGAAGAGCAGCGTGTCGCAGGAACAGGTAGAAATGACATGGAACGTGGAGACGTGCGTTGTATGACGGGAAAACAAAAGAAGGCAATAATTTGCGAGCAATTTGAAGGCAGCCGCGCGAGACACCGGAGAGGAGCGCTCGCGTGACCGAGCGGACGCTTGTCACGGCAGTGGCCGACTCGCTCGTCAGACGAGCGTGCGACTAAACACCGAGAACTGTGTCAAAAAGTCTGAAGCATCCCTTCCACTTGCACAACCCTTCAAATTATAGTTGCTCGGAGTTGTTATCTTTTCTAGAAAAAGATAGTCCGATGAAATTAATTGGAAGTATATCGTTAAAGACGACGAGTTTTATTTGACGAAATTTGCAAAGGCTTATCACCAATGACTTTTATATAATTTTATTTTGTTTGCCACTCGATTTTTTTCAAAATGATGGCAATCGATGCCCAGTCCAAAGGCGTCCAAGAATTTTCTCACCGAAATAGTGACAGCTGAACGATGTCAGCTTGGCACTAATCCATTCCGATGTCCGCTGGGTGCGCTTACGTGTACGCAATTATCGGGCTTCCACTACAAAAGATGGCCATGTTGCGCTGGTAACTCCACCGATTAAAGGCGGACACGCAATCGCCGCTTGACAGCCGCGAGAATTCGCTTCGAACGATGTTGCCTGACCCCAGGAGTCCGGTGACGAATGGATCGCCAGGAATCCCCAGAATCTCACTGACGAAAGATCGCTCGATCGAGTGCTTCGAAAAGCGAAAATTACCACCCATGTCGCTTGATTCCCAAAATTCCTATGATGTACGAGCTGGACCCTCCTCACCTCTAATGTCTTGGATTTATCATCGAATGACGCATTCACACGATCTCAGGTAGAGCTCGAAATTAAAACTCGCACTTCAAGAAACGTCCTCTCCTATAAATTTAATTTTAATTTAACGATTTCTCTTGTATTCCTTGAAATAATTAAATGACATTTAAGTGGTTCGATCTACTGCCAGCACACCTGTTCCATACTCGATTTGATGGGCCATTGTGCATTCTCCACAACTGGAATTGCGATTCAAAGAAAGTCGTCCATCACGAGGGATCGATTTATCAAGCTTTATCAGTTCACCTTCTAGAAACACGCTGTTTCTTCCACGTGTGTGGAGAAATGCCATGCTCGCTTTTTATAGGCAAGGGTGAGAGTCAGGAATGGGCGGGAACTATAGGCAGTACGAGATGCAGGATCCTCCGAGGAGTTGAGCTACGAAGGATGCGAATAATGAATGAAGATTTCGCTTGGGATATGACGCGAACTAACAAGCTGATAGTCGGTCGTTCTTAATTCATCGGGCGACCATTACTGTCGGATGGATTGTTTATTGTCTTAGAGATCGCCGTGGAAGAGAGGAGTCTCGCCAGAGCAAGAAACGTGTTCGCTCCCACATTCTTGTTGAGCACACTCCTATTCTCTCCTATTCTTGTAGCCGGCGCATTGCTCTCGGAGTTCTGCAATTACTCCGCTCGGAGGGCGAGTGAATCGCGCGAGCCCGTTAAGAAAGGATCCGATCGGTGGAATTCGAGCTCGATCGGAAATCGACGCTGAACTATGTTGGCCGGTGAGAAGTTGGAGACTCCGCTCGCGGAGAGGAGCGCTGAAAGCGCGTGTCCCTCCTGGTATCAGCGTAACCCGTTGTTACAGCGAGGCCGGACAAACGTGTTTCGACAGATTTACGCAGTCGGCACCGGTGTTATTTGCTGTCGGCACCGTCGGATAATAAATAACGTCCAGTTCGCAGCGCGGACTCGCCACATCCTGGCCGGGGATGAGTATAATACGCGCGCCGGTAACGCTTCCGCAGTTTACCCGCTCATTAAATTTACACGGCAATTCTTACTCGCACTGTACTCTCTCTCTCCCCTCTCCCTTTCTCTCTCTCCCTCGCACCTACATTCGTTCTCACGTACATTGGCTCTGTGTCTGTTGGTCGAGACTGATGATTCGATTTACTCGGATTTGTCACTTCGCCATTGCCCGCTCGTCCATAGTTCCCGAGCGCAAAAAAGGCTTGCGTCAGCGGGTTTTCTCCTTGCGAGTAGTCGATCTCTAGGGGCATTTCGCGACACGATTCGAGACCACTCGATCGGCCAACATACGCGACACAGAGAATACATAAATATGATCGCCATTAACGTTGCCCATTCATTAGTTTCTCGCGTCGAAGAAATTAATTAGCCTACCAAGCCTATCCTTTAGTCGCGGCTTGTCTGCGTCTGGCGGAATCCTTCGTTCGGCTCGTTTTTTTCCTCCGTCTCGCCCATAAAGCATTCTTCCAACGGAAGAGCGTTCATCGTGCAGGTATACATGAATTCGAATGCCGAATTCTAAAAATCCAACGAAAACCGGCACGCCGCCGCCGTCGACGCCGCCGCCACCGCCGCCGCAAGAGTAGAATCGCATGCTGAATAAGAAGCCAATACGGAGCAGACGAATTTCAACTTCGGCCGACTTGTTTCTCCGGGGTTGCGAAAAAAGCCAATGAAACAATGGACGGCGAAGGGTTGCATCCCTGGAGAAAGGACGTCCCTATAGGGTAGAGATCCTGGATTCGCTCGAGGGGCTAAATAATCGGCCAACTCGCAAACTGCTGCTGCTACTGCTACTGCCGGCGGTGGCATTATAGTGATTCCGTGGGCCAACTTTTCTGTTTCTCCATCCGAGCCCCCCTCCGCGACCCCCGCCCCCCTCCCTTCTCTCTTACAAGCGAAATGCCCCTCTGGCCCCGACCGCTCCGACCGCTCCGACCGGCGGGGAGAGAGAGAAAAAGGTGGAATCTAGGTAAATCCATAGCGTTCGCCAGGCCGAGATCGCTGCAAGGGTTTCGAGGGGTCGTGGCGAGTTTGACGGGGGGTTGGCCGAAGAGTGGCCGTCGCGGGGCAGGGAAGGGTTCAACAAATTAAATCGATCGAGGCCACGCGAATGCGGAAGCACGCTTTGGTGCTCGGCTCTTCGCCACTTCGAGGCTCCGGTCACCGCTTTCCAGGATCGGACATTATTTATTATCGGCAGGGAAAAGGAGGGCACTGCCAGAAAGAAAGAGGGAGGGAGGAAGAGAGAGAGTAAGCGGAGGCAAGCACTGGTAGGTATATCTTGGGGGCACGGCAAATAACATCTGACCACCCACTTCTGGCGCACTCCTTCAACCTCGATAGCCCCTGCGCGACTCTAACTCTTCTAACCCCTTTGCTTTTCTACTGTGTGCCTTCTGCTTGCCTACCTCTGCTTGCCTGTCTCTCTATGTATGCCCCTGTCTCACTGTCTCTGCTTTATGGATCCACACGATTTCTGCTTGCTTATAGCACGGCAGCGCTTACATCCGCGATTGTCAACCCTTGCCTCGGCAACTACCGGCCACTACGTCCGGGAACAGGCTCTCTTGGAATTGCGGCCCCGAGAGAGCTATCGTGACTCCCGTGTGGAAGGAGGAGGAGAGGGGGTGCGCGCCGGTGGAGCTATAGGCAATCTTATAGTCTACGAGTGTGTGCTTCGAGGGAGGGAATGCCTTTTTCATGAACAAACAGAACGGACATCGCGTGGATTGAAGTTACTCGAGCAATCACTCCGCTCTCAGACCACTTCGAGAGTGGCCCACGAAAGATATACATACATACATGCACCAAGGATATTTTGATCGAGTAAAGAAAGGGGGTGGTCCGCAAGAATGAAATAATGGTGAGAAAGAGTGGCGAAGGTTGGATCAGCAAAGTGGAAGAGTCACGCGGCAAGACAATAAACGTTAATTCCCTTTTGGAAATGTGGTATCGCGTGGAAATAATAATCCTCCTAGGTTGATTGGCTGCTTCTTGGGTGCCCGAGGTGAGCCGTAAATTTCCGCGGGACCGCCGCGATCTCTCAGTTATTGTTAGATTCCAGTCTCGGTGGGTGTGCTACCGTCGTCAGTTAGATGACCTCTGGCATATTCCACAGCTTGGCTTTTACTTCCCTCGAAATTCGGTGGGAACCCTTCCACCAGCCACTCGTCTCTCCTCCTCTCAAATAAAATTATCAAACAAATTTAGAACAACTTCTCGCCTATGAAAAGTCGATGATAGTATTCCTGATGTAACTGAATGGAATCCAGAAGAATGAGGAACGCGTCGATAGGAAGATTAATTTAATCCGTGGCGATGGTAGGAGGACGATTCGTCTCGGATCCATAGCTACGAATGGCTATCTCTCCGGTCGAAGGATCTGGCCGTTCGTAGGGCCGAGGATAGAGAGAGGAGTGCGAGAGAGCAGAGAGCGGGCAAGGGCAGTGTAGGTATACTCGTGGGTGGCCACTATGATTTCTTCGGGGCTATCTGCCGATCTCAATAGCCGAGTAATTCCACGGTAACTCTCTTTCCTCGGGATCGGCGAGCTGGTTCTCTCTCTGTTGGATTGAGTATGCATCTCTGTCGGTGGCGGGCCGGGCCGGCTCCAGGCCGAGCGAGGCGCATTCTGACACCTACGACTGGCCATGAGGCACACGGCTCTGGCAAAAGGTCCTGAAAGAAGAGGGACCGGCTCCGGTTCTCCAGGAGGACGGTTAGGCCTCCCGTCGCTCTGGAGCCAACCAGAAACCAGAAGAACCACTCGGCTACACTCTCATAGCCACACCTCTGCCAGCAAAGCCTCCTGGCCTCCTCTCATCCCCCCGCAGGCTCTCTCGCATGCCCACCGAGTGCGCCGCTCGCTCTCGCACACCCGGACCTCCTCTGAGAGGCCACTCTTCGCCCTCTTCGCCCTTGGCCCTCCTCGCGAAGGAGCCAGCCTCCGACCGGATTTTTTGGTACCCCTCGCGACGATCCTCCTCATGAGAGCTGGGGACCTCTGCAGGCTGCCTCTTCAAGTCGAGCGGCAAGGAACCCTCGCCCTCGCCCTCGCCTTCAGCCCTCCTCTTCTCTTCTTCCTTCTCCTCTTCTTCACTTCTGCCACCTCGATACCCAACGAAATCATCAACCCCTTTTCTACTTTCGGGATGAATATCACCTGATGCGAGGAATTCTTGTTCTCTCCCTGCTCTGATTGTTATAGAACCTCGGGCGAGAAATTGTACTCTTTGATTTGTGACGCTTTCTATGGGTTTTTGTACTCGTGCTTGTCGAAGTACACTTTTCCCCGATGAAATCGATTAGATAGAGTGGAGTCGAGGTCCCCCAAGGTGGCGATTTGCATTATTGTGATTTACCACTGGCGATCTTTACGCTCGGCCAATTCTCAGGTAGCACTGGGAAGGAATGCGGTTACAGGCTGGCAGCACATAATTATTCGACCCAATCATTCATTAGATCTGAAGGGATTGCTATTATCCCGACGGCGGTGGACCGCTATTAGCTGGGATTCGGCGGGAGTGCTGCTGCTGCTGCTGCTGCTGCTGGTGCGCGGGATGCTGGGATAAAATGCGAGATGAATCTCGCGCTTCGATGGCTATTGTTACTTCCCACGGCTTGGGAATTGGATCGAGCGAGGCACACCTTTGTGTAATTGCAGCTTTCGCCATTTCGAACGATTCACGAAAAGCATGAATCGGAGACAATTGCTCGGCGAATGATCGAACGCTTCGGTTTGACTTTCGCAGCGACGGACGATCTTCCAGCGACGATCAAGAAAGATAGTACGTGTGCGAGAGGGAAAAAGAGGCAGTGAGTGGTTCGAGTGGAAATAACACGTTCTCTCGTTCATGGAACAAAATCGATTAATAACGTAAGCGAATGCCCAGGGCTATTAAACCACCAATGACGAAAGCCGGTCTCAGCTCTTCTTCGCAGAAATGAATTAGCCAGCACTCGATGTGCCAAGCTGCTGACACGAAATCTTGCATCACGTAGCTGCCAGTAGCTGGTGCGATTAGGTAACACGATCAACTCGATTTGCATGAACACGCTCGCATTCTAATAAGGACGTCAATGTCCTCCCGTCTTGTCCAAGCACCGAGAACTCCTCTTACAGCATCCCGAACCATCGTGCATTACATTCGAATACTCTCCCAGTGAAATTCCTCCGGCACAAACTGGAACGATGAATTTGCAATGCCGTAAACATTCTCTCCAGTTAGTTGAAATAAAAAAAAAGGGGGCAACGAGTTGAGAGAACAGCTGTACGAATGCCGGAGATCGTCCGAGTCACGCGAGCTGGTTTCTGATATTAAACTGACGTTCATGACTCTATCATTCCTGCTAGTTTTCCAGTAGATGAAGACAGTTATAGGTGATCAGAAACACTCATCCTATCTTGAACTAGAGTATCGCTGGAATACTCGTGGAGCAACTTAGTTCTCAGCGTCAAAGGCGCACAGGTGGCGGCAGCCGCCAGTTGGGATAGCGTTCTAATTAGCAAACCTACCAATTATCTACGCGTCGCGTATCCCGTCGATAATTGCTGGTACGCCAAGGGAGAATTTCCATCTTGTGATTACGCGAGGAAAGCACCGCCGGGACAGCAGCGTGTGTCTCGCCGGTGTACATTTTCCAGGAGGTCTGCAACTGCCAAAGAGGGCGAATCCACAATTGTGTAAGATCAAACAGTAGCTCGCTCCTTGTTCCATCTTTCCCAGCATCCGAGTATCTCCGAGGCTCGTTAGTGCATCCAGGAGCAAAGCGACTTTTCGTCACTCTCGTCGTCTACACGTTGCCAACCATCTTGCTTCTACTTCTTGGATGGATTAATTGGAGCAGTTCATCTCGCTTGCTCTCTCAGCCTCCTCGCTTAGAGGATGTATCGCGACACTCTGATACGCCAGTGTCTGCCAACTCTCGCTTGTAATAGAATATCCTTGGATTTAAAGTCCCACAATACTAGCTGGACCTTGTTCATCGAGTAGTTTCTCTCTTCCGTTGTATCAGTGGATGAGGCGGTCATTGTGCGGGATTAGAATTGGAAATGATCTCTCTCTCTCTCTCTCTCTCGTACTCCTTTAGTGAGTCGAGCGGGCAATGCGATTCAGGAAAGTAGCTGCTCCAACCAAAGGGAGAAGTGAAAAATGTGCCGGGCGTATCTTGGATTCTGTTTAATTCTGCTGAGACTAATGAGAGTAGTATAGAGAAAGAGAGAGAGAGAGAGAGCGAGAGAGTACGAAGCTTGCCTTCTCTCGAGCAAAGCCGAAAAGTTTGAACTAACGAGCGTTTTCGATAGTATGAGTTTCAGCAACAGGTATCTGATTACCCTGTCATTCCTTTTTTCTCGTCGGATGAAATAAAAGTGATGTGTTTATCGGAATATAAGATTTCCTTTAAACCTCTTTCCTCGATGCTGCGGGAACGAGCTTCTATCCTCTTCGGCTTCTTCTGGCATCGTTTGGCATAGCACTGTGAGACGAGGCGTCTCCTGCTTTCACATCTTCGTCTTTATCTTTATCGCGAGATTTTTCATTCCTCCGGCTGGCTGGCTGGCTGGCGGGAAAATAAACTGTGGAGACAGCTCGGCAGACGAAACCACGAGGATGGCGAGCGAGCGCGAGCGCGCGAGGACGGAGGGAGGGAAGGAGGACCGCGAGGGAGGTGGAAGGTGGCCGGGGTGAAAGCGAGAAGAGTACGGGAGAGAGAGATTAATTAGCTCTTGCTTTGCCGAAAAAAAAAGAGTTCAAAGGAAGTGGCGCGGAGACTACCGAGGCCTGACTTCCGACCTGGCTTTCGCCGAGGGTGTGTGTAATTCCTTCCTCCCTTTTTTTTCATGCCAGCCGCCCTCTCGCCCTCGGCCAGCGCGCGCGCGTGTCCGCTCAAAAATGGCGAGATCCTGCGTTCCCTTGACTGGCAAGCACAGGTATCCTAAAAAAAATCCCAACCCCAAAACCAACCAACCAACCCGATCACTTTCCACGTAGCAGTGTCGGAGTCTGTGAGCGGGCGGACATTCTCCGGGTGATACGCAAACAAATTGAAATACGTATCTCTAATCCGATCCACTTTGTCTCCAAATAAGACGCGCGAGCCAACCCCCGTCGCTCTCGCGGAGACTTTACGTATGTTGGGCGCTCTGTGTCGGTGCGGCCTCAGCGTTTCGGGGGTGTTCAACCCCCTTGGTCTCGAACCCTCGGCAAGGACGGGGGCGGCGGCAGCGGCGCCGGTTGCCGCCGGTGGCGAAGCTCTGTTTGCATGGGGATCGCGCCTGTGCTCGTAAGCGTGCACGCACGTATACTTAGATAAAGCCGAGTGGAGAAGCGGAATATATATACGCGGGGGTTAAAGTAAATCCTGTCCGACTAGGAGGCAAGCGACTCCTCGCTCGAGTTCTACGCAGAGAGCCAGTTTCCATCCCCTTTCGCGTTCCGCGGTGTCATCGTCAGAGGGCACTGTGGTTGACACAGAATGACACCCTCTCTCCTGCATCCGGCTCGAGCCTGCTCGCTCGCCCAAGAGTCAACCGCCACCCCCGCCGGAGATTGCAACCGGCCCGCCGAGCCAACTCCTCGTCACCGACAGAGCCGGACACCACCCCTTCTCCACCTCCAAGGATATACTCCCTCGATTGAAACCGCATGATCGACTCCTTCAACCCTCCCTTTAATTGGAAGCACTCGAGTTCTAATAATTATTGAATCATCTCAGATTCAATATGAAGCAACACACGAATGATACATTCATTTACTAAAAGATAAAACAGCCAACTCTATCGAAAGGATAACAGTTTTAAAATACATCTTTCCACGGTGAAAATATGCGACTGTCGGCGATGATGTCTCAATTGTGGTTGGGGTTGCACGGAGATCGAGCGGGAGAGCAGGGCGAAGATGAAAATGCCTGGTTCGTTGACTAATTCACCGGATCCACCCGGCAGGATCTCTCACCGCGAAGCGTGGCTGATCCCGATGGCAAGGGAATCAGAGAGAAAGAGCGAGAGAGAGAGAGGGAGAGAGCGAGTGGTGGCCGAACAAACAAAACAGTGTTTTCAATCAGGCACCCTCTCTCGCTTTGACTTCACCCCCCGTCGGCGGTGGTGCGGCGTTCCTGGCCCCAGTTTGACCCGTTAAATCTCGCTTCGAATTCAGGGGGTGTAAAGGGAGCAACATCGCCGAGGAAGGAGGGAGCGAGCCTCCGGCGAGACAGAGAAGGACGCCCTCACTGGGAGAAGGAGTTGGTACAAGCCACTAAATTTCCCCGCTCCCGGACGACGTATACACACGCCGGCGAGCCAAGGAGGATTTAAAATTTAAATTTTATTTGATTATATTTGAATTTAATTTCAACGGGGCTGGCGCACACCCCCGTCCCGCTACTGCTTCGTGATTCCCCGTGATCTCCGCCCTGCGACGACCTCCTCCTCCTCCGAGCCTATCGCCATTTTCGGGCAATCAGTCTCCGCGAGACTCGGATGCCGTGTTAGGAAAAAAAAGGCCTGGAAAGCTCGCTAGATTTATTTGGCAGAAGCCGCTTCATGAATTCCCTAAGATTTGGTTAAGCGAGCCATCCGTAATTTCGCTGGGGAAAAAAGCTTACTTGCCAGACAGTTGTCTTTAAATACCTGTTATTTATTAATTCTTAAAATCGGATAGAATATCGTGATATTTTACTGTGTTTATTGTATTATTATAGTTTTAAAGACTTGAAATGTTAAGATAAGTGAGAAGTTGGTCTGAAAAGGGATGTTTCGGAGGCAGCACGGATTGATAATGACACTGAATGGTGGAGAGGTTCGGGGCCGTGGATGGGGAGGTGTGTGCATGCGTGTCCCGAGTGACAGTGTGTTTTCTCGAGTATCGCAGTGGGCGGTTTCTTTTTATCACGAGCGACGGAGGAAGATGTCAGGGTTCTTCTTACGCCTGCTCTCCCTGAATGGACCCCGGCCACTGTTACGTCTAGCTAAGGCGAGGCCCGGGGGAAAAAAGGCGAGCGCGAAACAAGGAAAGGACATAATTGGGCCAGCAGTCTACCGTAATCCACTCGGATCATTCGCCGCCGCCATTCGAGCCTGCCTTGACAGAAAACCATACGCTTATCTCCTGGAATCGATGATAGTGAACTCGATATCCGATCGATTCTTTAATTAACCGCAAGGCCAATGTTGAATTCGACCTTCGCCACCACCAATTCGAACTAAGTGTATCCGATAAAACGAGGAGTTCTTGAGTACACCGGAGGAATTAATCCCTTCGAGAGATATTCGTAATTTTTTATTCCAGCCAAGAATGTCCTCTCTTTCATTTCAAGATTAAATCACTAAATGGGAAATAGCCAATAATTAATAATTCTGCTTTTCATCCTATTTGAAAGGATGCTGGCCTCTCTCTCTCTGGAGAACTAAGCGTTCCAGTGCTCTCTTCTCTCATCGTAATGTCACTCGGTGACTTTCCAAGGGAAATCTCAGTGCTCCTCGCTCGATTCAGAGAGGAGAGAGAGAGGGAAAAGGGAGGAGGGAACGTGCTTGCTCTGCTGCGAGTTATTTATTATATCGCGAAGGACTGGCGGCGTTGAGGGATAGCCGGGAATTAAGGACGCGCCGGTTGGTAGCGCATACCACGTGTCGTCCACGGTAGTCCCGGTAGTCCAGAGCTGGTAGAGAGGATACTCGATCCTCGGAGGAGAGCGCGCGCGCCTTCTTGATAAGGAAGAGCGAAAGGAGCAAGAGGAAGCTGCTTGAGCGATGCAGCAATTAGCCAGGATGTCTCACCACGGAATAAGCGTTCTAGTCGAGGTAGAACGTTGCCGCAAAGCGACAGAGAATCTTCCCTTCTCCAAAGGCAGACTCTTCTTACATTCTCTCAACAGAAATCATCCCTTTCCCAGTGACGATTACACGCCCCAGTTATTTCAGCTTTCTAGAAAAGAAACCTGTTTGATTTTGTCTACTCGAAGTGCGCGTGTTTTTGCTTCGAGTTGTTCAGCTGAAAAGAGCGACGGTACTGTCTATAATGTGGGATTCGAAGGAAACGGGTGGCTTGGGAAAATCTCTCTCTCTCTCTCTCCTTCTCTTTCATCCTGTTGGAAGAATCTCGTGAAGGAAAATGGGAAGGAGTGTCGGCTAGAGTCTCGACCCTCCAATCCGCAGGAAGACCGTGAAATACCATAAAATTAAATAGACGTAAATTCGCAGTGTCTTCCTCTTCGTCTGTCCCCTTGGTTGTCGACGACGACGATGGCTTCCTGCCAAAATTCACTGCCAACGTCCTCCCGCTGCTACGCTCTCTTCCTCTCGGCCCTTTTATCTCTTTCTTGCCACAGGCTCTCTCCAGCAACGAGGGACGTAAAAGGGGAATCGGAATTGGCTGTGAATTTTCGAACGCCGCCCGCAATTCCGCCTGCTCGACAAACTTATCACCTAGTGCTGAGAAAGAGAGAGAGAGAGAGTGCGACCGAGCTCGCGTCTACCACTTCCAATCAAATAGTCGAGCATTTTCTTCGCTCTTGCCTCATTTACCTCATTAAACCAACTCTCTCTTTCTCTAGTTTTCTTTCTCTTTCGAGGACGCCGGGCGTCGGGATTCTCGAAATTTCACGTCCCAGTCTGGCAAGCCGGATTGTCTCAAGTGTATTGCGAAAGCACGCGTCGACGGGACCGGTGTTTCCTCTGGTTACACCAGCGATTTCATCGATATTTTTCACCTACCTTAATTAGTAATTGGCTCCCGCTAATTGCGCCGCGCGCGCCGCTATCCTTAATCGTCCGATCGCCCGGGAGACGCGTGCAAGCCTGCAATAAAGGAATTCCTGATGACGAAAGTGGAAAAAATCGACTTTCCTTGCCGAGCGATGCAAATCATTGGGCGCTCTTAATTGTCTAGGTTTCGCCTACCAACGCGCTGTATTACATTCGCCACGAATCCGGTGCCAAGTAACTACTTCATTCCAGGCATTCTAATTACTGCGGAGTCTCGAGAACATGGATAGGGAAAGAGAGCAGAGGCAAAGAGAACGTGTCTCGCTAATCAGATTCGAAGCGAAGAATTCTGAAGATCTCGAGAGAGAAAGAAAGAGCTTTCGGGTGTTCAAGGAAAATCTGGAGAAACTCGAGCGTGCATGGAGGTTCGCCGGAATTGGCGGAAGTGCGTCAGTGGTTCGAGCTCGTAAAGGTAGAGGGAAGAGATCGGCTCAATTTTTATCTCGCCCGCCTCTCCGAGCTCTCGCCGATCTTTTCCTCCTTCTCGAGTGTTTCCCTCGTACCACCGTGAAAGCTGTGGTAGTTGGTCCTCGCTGGCAAACATCCTCCCGGCTTTCTAGCTGGAGTTTCGGGCGGTTGCGGCCGCGAGCGCGCGAGCGCCAGTTTAATCTATGCTAAGTCGAGCTGCGGGGTCTCGTCCCCGATGCTGATGCCGGCGGTGGCTTTCGAGCCCGGACATGGAAATCCCGTGGCTGCCTTCGGAATCAGCGATAATGCAACGTCATCCTGATCCCGGGCGAGCCGAGCTCGAACGTTATTCTTGTTAAAGGCGCCTCGACTAAGCGATCCCCTTCGGCTCCGACCACCACCTCCTCTTCCTCCTCCTCCTTCACTAACCTCATCACTACCTTTTCCCGGATTTTCCCGGGAATCTCATTAATCCAACCACTTGACAAGTGTGGCGTGGTTCGCTCGAACGTTGATCGAACCTTCTATCAAATTGTTAGGAACAGTTGTCACCGATCTGGTTCTCTCTCTGGCTCTGTCAGTCCAAGCAAGAGAACGCCGAAGCCGAAGCCGACAGCGGTCTCTGTGGTTTTGCGCGTGTGGCAGCCGATGGCAATTTCTCGGCCGTTCGACTCCTCGCATCGCATATGTTCCTCCGAGGGGTTAATACCAGGCTCGGTGGTACACGGTGGGTGTGGTGTAATTTATACAGGTGCCATGACACGCGAGACGCATGACAATGGGCGCATGGCGAGATCCACCGAGCCTTATGAACTCGATCTTCCCATAATGATGTCTTTAATCTTCTACTCTGCTTTTTGCTAAATGCACCAATGTATCGCATGCAATTCGCCTCGTCCCTCCAGTAAGCCAAGCTGTCGGCTTGTTACCAAGCGATGAAGGGAGGATATAGGACAGTCATTTTTCAAGTGAGACTTGACAATCGTCAGAGTCATTCCAGCGCTCAAAATGTAGATTTGCCATCGAGTCAGCATGGCATCGCCGAAAATCGACCGCGGCGATGTCGCGACGGCGATTCCGGGAGAGGTGGAGGGGTGGGGAGCGCGGTAGGAATTAGTCGGGAAAGAAATCGGGAGGACTCTTTAATCGTCCTGGAGCGGGAGAGCGCGGAGGACTCCCGTGGTGTTGTCGATCGAAGGGGACTTGTCCTTCGAGGCAGAATGGAATTCTCCTCGTTCTCGCGATGGCAGCCCTCGTTTTGCCTTTCTTACACCGCCGCCGCCGCCGTTCGCCTTCAAATAATTCAGTCTTAATTAGGATTTACGCGGCGGCGGCGGAGAACAATTAAAACATAAGACAGTCGCCAATCGGGGCGAATCCGAGAGCTGCGAAATAATTGTCCTCCTGGCAAAAGTAAGCAGGCGTTTTCCTTATGAGCGTTGACAGGAGAGTTGGATAAGAAGGCGGGCCAATTTTTACTCGCACTCAATCCCTTCGATACGCCGACCTCCCCATTCTTCATTCCATCGGGGAAAATCCATGGGGCATCGTAATAAATACGTCCCCGGTAACCGGCTGGACATCGGATGCTCGGCGTGACGATTGCGTCTTTTAATTACTAGCTTGGCGAGGGACAGCCGGCTGGCCCACGCCGACACGTCCGACCACGGGGGACATAAACTACTTCGGGACTTTTTGCTCTCGGCGTTCGCTTCCATCTCAACTACTTGATCCGGACGCGCGCGGGCGCGCGTGCTTGCTTGCTCGCCCGCTCATCAGCCTTTCCGGGGATGACGCTCGAATTTTCTGCCTCCTTGATCCTGCCAGCGGAGGAAATTTATGCCCGACCACGGCGAGCAACGATGCCCCCTCCCCGACTACCGCCGCTTTTTGCCGCTTTGAGAACTCTCCAGCAGGAAGGAAGGAAGATCAGTCTGCGGAGGAAGCTCGCATCTTCGATCTTTCATGCAGACTTCTTTGTAATGAGATTGCGACATAATGAGAATACGTCACTCGATCGGGTGGAAGATGACCTTACGAAGATTTGATGAGTGAATATTATAGAGAAGCTTTTAGATTTCATTCTTTCGTGTTAGGGTTGTTAGATATGAAGGAATTCACCCTCTATTGTTTGAGGGTTAAGCAGAAAATTAAATAATAAGTAGTTTGATCGATATCTCCCAGACTTCGTCTGGCCAATGATTAGCCACCTGATTAGTGATTAGCCAGTTAATAATCGTCGCGAGTAGTTCGTAGTCGGTGGATGATCGCACCTGCGTGGCAGGTGCGATCCAAGACCACCTCTCCTTCTATATCAGACATCAAACCTGTTCCTCAAGACGGCGGAATCTCGACGATGCTCGCAGATCCGATCTACCCCGAGCACGTCCATTCCCGTTCTCCAACTTAATACCGGTCTCGAGGCTCGTTTGCACCCTTGCCTTTGCAAGTACCTTCAACCTTCGCTCGCCTAGATAAGTCCCACCCACCAATTCCATTGCTCCAGTCGATTACAGCAATCAAAACCATTCCAAGTATAAGACACTACGAATTACAATATGAAAAATCTTAAACCAGCCACGAGTACTTATTTCCTAGTCCTCGCAACAATGTAACGATCATTCGGAATAACATAGAAGACTGCCGAGAGATGGCAGGAGTGTCGAGGGCCGGGGGTGGTGGGCCGACATTTGCCGGCAATAAATTCCAGCGGGTTAAGGGTTGGCAAAATAAAACTAGTGAACGTCGATGCGTGCGGCTAGGCGAAGCAGGAAATTACGCGTCCGCGGTTATTGGCAGCTTGTAAAGCGGAGGAAAGCGACGTTCCCCTTGGACGCGAGAGCACTCGTTCCTCTCGCTTTGGAGCGTATATATCGATAGAGCGGAGGATAAGGGATAAAAGATGGGAGATGGGAGAGGCTGGAGAAGGACGAGGTGGAGCCGGCGGCCGCCGGCTCGAGGTGTACAGCCCTCTTTCACGGTGGTCCGTGCCTCCGAGTGGTCCTCTTCCTCCTCCTATTTATCGTTGCGCGCCCTCGCCAACGCCAGCCTGCGGCTAATATCCGACGCAAGCCGCCCGCTTCGGGGCCCCACGTTTTCGGGCCCCGCCGCTCATCCCCGTTGTATAATAATATAGACGTCTCGTTAGGCCTCGCAGACACTCACAAACCTCAAACATACACAGGCACACACGATCGAAAACTAGAATTGGTTTTAGGCGCATGCATGGCTAATGAGGAATCCCTCTCGCGGGCCAGCTGCTGCTGCTGCTGTTGCTGGTGCTGTTGGTGGTGCTGGTGCTTGGGACTGTTGCGATCGCGCTCCCCTGTCCCAGAGCCCTGGCATCGAGTCCAGCATCTTTTTCGAATCTTTCGAATAAATTGAGCGGCCTGCTGCCTCAACCAAGAACGGCCAAGAGAGACCCTTCGTCTCCGTGGATCTCGGATCAATGTTAATGCGAGAGCGGCTTTGATATTGATTGATAGCGCCTGCTTCCACGGCGATTTGTTTTGCTTCCTTCGCTAGCCCCCCCGTGCTCCGGGCATCGCGGCATCCCTCGGACTTACTGCATGCGCTCTGCTCCCTCTTCTACTAGCTCTGGAATTTAATGAGTCCTGCCTTCGAGGGATTCTTGCCGGAGCGTAACCGCCATGTGCTGCTGCTGCTGCTCAATGAATTCCAGTAGCAGAGCTTAGAGTTTCGTATTAGGGGTGGTTGCGATTGGTAATGTGTAATCCCTAATCACTTTGTATAGCCAGCAAATATTAGGTCAGAGTTTCTCTTATGGTGTGTGTTTGTGTGTGTGTTGGGCATGCGGTAGCCAAGAGCGGTCTCCGGATGTAAGACGAGAAGTGGCGAGAGCGGCGACGGCTGTCCGAGCGAGATCTCGGTCCACGACTACATCTATCGCAAGTGGATCTCTCGGCAGTGGTGCGCATACGCGAGAGCGAGGTGAGCGGGGCCCGTCGGGGGCCCGGTTCGCTCGCGGTATTTAATTCGTGCTTCATAAATCGAGGGTATTCGTGCGGGCCGGTACGTCCGTAAGTCAGGGCCCATTGGGCCCAGGACCACCTTGTCGCGGCGCGGCAGAGCGTGGGCACCAGACGCTCCGTGCGCCACGTTACCCGCTACGACGACCTACCTGCTCCCCTTGTTCTTGCTCTTGTTCTCGCTCATGACCCTCCACCCACCCCCACCTTCGCCCAGACACTGCCCGAGAGAAAGAGAGAGAAAGAGGGGCAGGCAGAGAGCGCACTGAAAGAACGGGCCCCAACTCTCGGGGCCCTCTGGTGGGGCCCGGGTGTCCTGGCGCGCCTGTATGCGGAGATGTACGTAGGCAGAGTGTGTGCGCGCGCGCGAGATCTCGAGTTGGAGAACAGCGCCGAAGCCCGAGTAGGCATTCAACCTTTCCTCGTTACTCGGTCGCAGGCACGATTATGATTTGTTGACCTGGACCACCGTGCCGGAGTCAAGCACCACGGCACAGCACTGCGTACCCTTGCCTGCTCCCCTCTACGCCACCAAATCCTCCATCCTTCCTTCCTGTCTTCCTCCGTCCACCGTTTTATTCCACCTGCGAGTCGCCACCACCCCCGGCAACAATCGAACCCTCTCCCACTTGCTTAAGCAGACTCTTTCCTCTCTCTCGTACAATGAAGGTAGTTCTTCTGACAATCGAGGAAAGTACGGGTTTCCATTGCTCGCGGTAACGCTTTCTTTTGGGGAAGAGCGTGACGTGCCACTGCCGGTTCCGTAGTAACATGCGATTGTAGTTCTTGATCGACTTCATACTTGGATGATTCCCACAATGTAATCCGTTTGGAGAGTGGTGTTCGTGATGCCAGGCTGAGAGCGGAGTGTGTCCCACTTGGCCCAGATCTGCTCGGGGTGCTCTCGACTGGTCACAGTGGGTACACACCCCCACGATAAGCTCAGGGATTCGCCACGGCTGGGATGCATGGCGCGCGTGTCCCGATAGAAAACCGAAGCGGAACCGTCGCGCTATTACCATAAGAACACCGTGACCAACTGCTTCGACACACCATACTCCCTCTGATCTCTCTATTACACTGGCATTTTTTTCTCCTCGCCCTTTTACAGCAGAGTAGAAGAGAGAAGATGAGAGAAGAGGTCCACGGTTATTGCCGCTTGATTTTCATGCGCCACGCGTAATACTACGCTCAGAAATAATGTCGAGCTTGACCGTGATTCCTCGGTTAATGTACGACTCCGATAGCCGGCAGGGATTTCCGACCGGAAGATTCCGCTGTCTTCCACTCCTTCTCTCTCGTATTTACATTATGAACGTGACCGCCAGTCTCTCTTTCCCTGTGATCGAGCCAATTCTCGAGCTGCCCGCTGCCGCCGCCGCCGCCGCCGCTGGCCCGTATCCGAGCCGCTCCTTCATAATTCAGCGGCGACTGTCCGCCGATATTAATTCCATCTGCAGCCACGTCGATAGAACAAAGTGGTGCCGCGCGCTCGAGCCTCTCTCTCTCTCTTCCTCTCTGGAGATCGAGTCGATCGAGGCCGATCGACTCCGCTCGCAACGGAGTCGATCAACGATATTCACCGTGGCGGCGAGTCATCGCTCCTGTTGTGACAATGGCTTTCAAGCGACACGTAGGATGACACTGCGGGAAAGAGAGACGGATGCTGCCGCATCGTAGGAAGATTAAGGGACCGCGCGGATGTGAACTGGGAGCACGCGTCAGCATCATCGTCGACCTGCCAGCCAACCGATCAGCCGTCCCGAGTACCAAGCGGATTATAAGCGTTGGTCGTACGGAGAAGTTGGTAGAAAGAAGAGAAAAGAGAAAGGGGCGGTGAAGAGGAGTCGCGGGTGTAGCACGCGTGTCTCCGTTTTGTCTGTGTATGAGCACACACGCGTCTGCGAGGAAGACGTGTGTGTTGGGGGGCGGGGAGCCGGGACGGAGATCGTGCGAGGACATCACGAAGCGGAACCCAAACGTCGGCCGGAAGTCCCCGGTCACGTGGCTTAGGCAACACGCAATTGTGTCCGGCATAATAAAGCATCGGCTCTATCTGTCCGTGGAAACGTAACACGCTCCCTCTCCCTCTCACCCTGGGCAACCCAGAAGCGCTGGCTCATTGATTTATGCCCTCCTGACAGATCTCCAGCACGAGAGAGAGAGCGCGCCCGTCTCTCTATGTCTGTGTCTGCACGTGTATAGCAACTCGCACGCGTATCTCCAAGCTACTTTCAGTGGCCTAGCAGCCCTATCTCTATCGGTCTGCCAACAGTACAGGAAGAGCGAGCATCGAACGAATCGGGCCAACCCCCTCTTACTAGACTCCTCTCTCGCTCGATCTAGCAGAGCTGCGAAAGTCGACAGCCTTCCGTTGGATCAACCCGCTCGGCACTAAGTGCCTCAATGACACATTGATCATCACAATAGTCGTAAATAGATCCTGTTTTAAACAGAAGTTAGAATTTTGTATAAAAATGTCAGTGGATATCCCACTTTTTCAACGAGATTTTACTTGCCACTGCGAAGTTGTGGATAATACAGTGTGAAAGAGTTTTAAGGGTAAGTGGAGCAAGACCGTAGTGGTCGGACGAGGCACGCAAAGGATTACGCGCTCTGGTATTGCGGCAGAAATGAGTGTACAGGTTCTTCCAGTGGTAATATTCCAGTGGACAGTAACGGTAAGCGGGAGACACTTGTCCAATTGGGGCCAACCCACTCGAATCCCGAATTCGTCGGATCAATGACGTGCTCTGTGCGAGCATGCGGCGGGTTGACGCCACGCATGCAAGCGCACATGTGCGCCGAGTGCAACTGCGGCATGCCAGGCCGCACTTGGCTATCGACAGTTACGCATTATTTGGCGCGCGGCGCAACGCTGACATTTGCATGGCTGATTATATGGCGTGTCAGCGTCGAATTGCAGTTCGCGCGGACCGAGAACCGTCTGGGCATTGAGCGCAACTTTGCACACACATACATATATTTGACGGACGACTCGAACGTGCCATTCGATGGCCCCGATCGATCCTCGGACACCCTGTCATTTCGAGAATTATTTCGACTGATTAGAGACAAGGTAGTCAAAAGAATTCGATGGGATTACATTCGGAGAGAGTGTTGGGAAGCGAGCGAGTTGACGACAGAAGGCGAAAGTGAGCAGAGAGAGTCTCACGGCGAATTATTTGCGAAAGGATGCACAGTGGTCCGGAATCCGGTGTTAGAGAAAAAGGGGGAGGGAGAACGACACCCCATATCGTTATCCCCCTATCGCTATTATTTGTTAGCAATTTTCCGAGCTGTCGGCCGGCGCACGTCCGCACCCTTCTTCATCCCCCGCTCGCGCGCACTCGCTCTACTCGCTCGTCCTGCTCGTCTCTTCCGATCGGATCGACTCGATCGTTATTGCGGTCATTGTCATTGTAATGTCGCCGGGAATAATGGATAATGCGAAAGTGGCGCGCGTGCCACGCATCTCTCTTTCTATCTGTCTAATTCTCTCTCTCTCTTTCTCTCTTCGCTCGAGCAGTGACTGTGTACGAATTGCAGTTCGCACACGTTCCTTCGTACAAGTGCAAACACACAGAAACGCGCGCGTGTTCCTCGCGACAATGCAATCGCGTGTTCGGGAATATATATCTCGAGCGATTATGTTTCAGCTCATGCTCACGCACGTCTAATTGCCCCGAGCTAATTATCCTACCAGCGGCTGATGCTCGCACTGATTTCTGCTTCCTTTCGTGGTCCAAGTTATTTGCGATGGATTTCTCTCGGTGCTAGGTCGAAAATTGTTTGATGAAATTTGCCTGGCGAATTAAATACGTAAACAAGTGGATCGAAAGAGTGCCGAGGGAGGAATGCCCGAGGCGATTGCTAACGCTGAGAGATCGATCGGAATGGTCCATGGGATGCTGCGGGAGAGATAGCCGGAGAGAAAGGATGACGCGGTGTGGTGGCCGAAGCCCGGCGAGGAAAGACTGTAAAATTCAGGAAGGAACATTAGGGAGAACGGGGTGGCAGCGGTTCGTTGCACCCTCCGAGAGAGTGCCGGCTTGAATTAGGGGCGAACCAACCGGGAGAGTCGTGTTTATTGACACAGGAAGTGATTGCTGCGCCTATAGGGAGCACCGAGATCACCAGCGGTTCACGTGCCCGACAAGGAGAGAGCTTCCATGGGGAAAAGCTGAGCGAGAGTGAGAGAAAGGGAGAGGGTTGTACCCGGGGAGTCGTCGAAAGGACTGCCACGAAAGGTTCGTCCCCTGCTTGACGTATTTGCACCGTAATCCCATGATAAATTGCGAAAAGGCCGACACGAGCTCCAGCAGATAAGCTCTATTAATTTTGCGTTATAAACTCGACTATCGCAGCTAACCCCCACCAATTCTATTTTATCCTACTTGCTCTCTCATTTCCTTCTCTCTCTTTCTCTTTCTCTCTGCTGTTTCTCTCGTGCTTAGGTCACTGTGAGCACCTAGTATCTACCAGTTCACCATCGGACTTACGTTATGGAGACGTAAAACTTTTTAGAGGCAGAGCTGGCGCGCATATTTATTGTCCGATCTATTACGAGCGCGCTCTGTGTATACCTCTCGCTTTATATTCGCCTAAGAGCGCGGAACTCTCCCGTTTACGACGCAGTTAAAATTTCCTTCGCTTCGATTAGCTGAATATTTTCCCATTCGCGTTCTGCACTCTGCCGCGGTAAAAGTTGGATCGCGATGTGTACTCGGCTTGTTGCTGCTCCGGCCTCGTCGCTATTGGATGAATAAAGTTGAAAGAGTCCTGGCGAGGCTCTCTCCGCTTGCCGACTCATCGTCATGATTTGTCCCTCGGTATTGTAGGATTAACAGTCACTCGTGTCGAGCGTATCGCGCTAAATTTCCCGAGCCATCGTGCGTGCACGCCTGCACGATTTTAAATTTTAACGACTTCGCTCGCCCCGATGGACTCGCGTGAAATTGTCCTAGAACTCGCAGCAACTATCACCGACAATGGGAGCGTTTACTATTCGCACGAGCGATCTTCCATCGACGTTTCTCATGGATCGGCAGATCCGCAGTGCGCAGACGAGTGAAAGAAATCGGCGGAGTAAGTGACTGATAACGAAAAAGGCCGAAAAATGCGGCGAGCGGGCCAAGGGAGAGACCGAAAGAGGCGAGTCAAGGTTGGAGAAGGACTGGCTGGCTCGTCCGTGGTATGTCGAGATGGAGGAGTAGATATGTTATTGATGATCTCACAGCTCTTAGATGATCTATCGTCGAGCGGGGCCCGGTTCCGTTCGAGAGCAACGTCGCACTCTCCAAGGAGAGTTCTCTCGGGGCCTTGATGTATCGACTTAATTCTGATCCGTACCAGATGCTGGGGCCCGGCGCTATCTCCGTTAATGCCGATTAATTTATCAAGAGTCGCCTTCGGAGATAAAGCGAGCCAAGGAGAGCTCTGGGTTCTCTTCTTCGCGCGATATCTCGAGTCAGGGAGTCGAGGAGCGATGCGAGTGGCGAGGTTCCTCGGTTCTCGAGGGAACGAGGAGGTCCGAGGGCCCGAGGCCCGAAAACCGGGGCCTGTAAACACGCGAAGAAGACATCTTTGGGAGGCTGGGTACACTTTGCATTTTGATCGGGACACGAGGGCGCACGAGCTCTATACCAGGGAGCTGTCGCACGACACGGCCAACATTTGTCATTCGCACCATTGCTGATCGCCGATAACAGCCAACTTAAATGAATCCTCGCCGCTGGACCACGCTCTACTCTCCATCTTCTACCTCGAGCACAACTCCCTCCCTTCTCCCTCTGCGCCCGGTGCTTTGACAGGGCCGGGACAGTGTCGCTCTTTCAACCGGGCAAATGATCCTTCGAGGTTCACTCTTCTTATCGATCATCGCCCGTGAAAATGCTCCGGCGATCCTGCCACGAAATTCCCTGTCATCTCGTCTCATTGTCTCGAAGATTCGCTTTGTACAAGTTGTCTTAGTACTTCGAAATAATCGATGTCGAAGTCTCCACGACATTGGTCAAGAAAACAGTGTACATTCGACTGGGAATATAAGGGTGGCCAGCCATAAATGCCCCAAGCAGCTTTCCACTGATATTCCAGTGCTCTTTCGTGGAAACGGCGATAATTATGGCTGGCGCGAAAGCGCACGTAACGTTCGTGTAGCGCTCTCGCGCTGCCATAAATTGGCAGTTGAGCCGCGCCATTGTACTCTCGAAATCGCCGATTAAAAACGGCATACTCCTCGCCAGGGCTCGTACCCGCTTTTTATCTGGATTCGTAACCACACGCTGCTGCCCCGGGACGAAAGTGTATGTATGGACATACAGTTGCCGGAGCGTGAGTGAAGCCGAGAGAGAGAGACAGAGAGAGAGCGAGAGAGCGAAAGAAAGAAAGAAAGAGAGAGAAAGGGCGAGGGCATTGACGGGCACGAGAAAGTAATGCAAACGATGCTGAAGAACGACGTCTACTATTAGCTACCGGTGTTATTCTTTAATTGCCGGCGGCGCAAGAGAGTTACATTTCGCCTTGCGGCGAAGGACTGGTACCACTGGTTTTATTCGTACTTCAATTTGTCTCTGCATTCTGAGCGCAGAGCACCGGCGGCGCGGCGCGGCGCGGCGCGGAGCGGAGCGGTCGCTCTCTTCCTTTAATGGAGATGTGTGGTGACTGCGGGATAAGGAATTTGCATCAGAAGTCGCGCTCGATTCGATTATTCATCAGTCGGCGGGGGCGAATTAAAAATTCCCTTGCCATAAAGGCGAGAGCGCGAGATTAAAAATATCGATAGTCCGGTCCGGCGCGGAGAGACTCCTTTCGAGATGAATAGAATAAATTTCCATGGATTACTCGTAGTGTTGAATGGGAACGGCTACGCTGCTCGCTCTTTCCTCTCTGTCGCTTATTGCTCGCCGGCGATATTTGCAGCGAGCCGCCGCCACCGCCGCCGCCGCCGCCGCTCCAGAGGGCAAATCTGCAATCTGGAGAACGAGATGCATGCATCCATACGAAACAGTGATACATGTATATCCGGCCTCCAATTTACCTCGCATCCGATTTCCCTCTTTCTGTCTACTTGATGCGATGAGCTCTCTTACTAGCTGTATCTCTGTATGTGTGTGCGTATATGGCTCCGCGCCGATTCCACAAGCAGCCATGTCTGTCAGACATTAAGGTGATGTAGGAAAGCCACCGACCGAAAGTCATTTTCACCGACACTTTCATGGACAATTACAGCAGGCTTATCTTATCAGCGGTGCGTTAAAGATCGCGCTACCGAACTCTCCTGAAGTGGACAGTGTCGGATAATGCACAGTCCCGGGGGCTCCTCCTCCTCCTCCTCCTCCTCCTGCTCTTGCTCCACCGGCAAAAATGTGGCCTTACGAGCCGGAGGACACGTCGATTATATCCTGGGAGATAATATCCCTGTCGGGCGTGCTGGACCGGGCAGAGGAATGCAACAGGCTCGGGGACTTACATCTTTTTCCGCGGTTCGGCGCATAAATAAACGCTGTCGGACAGTTTCGGGCCCCGTTTCGGGGTCCCGTCTAGGCGCCGCTCTTTTGTCTTAGCTAATAGAACACGCGTTCCTGCGCGTCCCTTTCGTAAAAATGCCCGAAATGTCCAGTCGTATAATCCTCGCTCGATCGCTCCTTCCCCTCCCCTCGCGCTGTCCCGCTCGATCCTTTATGCATGTCTTCCTTCGACCAAGACTACCCCTTTTTTCTTCTTTCTCTCCACACCGACTTCACCATCCTCGCCTCTCTCTCCCCCTCTTTCTCCTTCTCTCCCAGTCCTCCTCTTCTGCCTCACCCCCCGCATCGACAACATCCACCACCACGTTTCTCTTACTTACTCGCTGCTTTTTGCCGGACCGTCCGCCCCAGCACACCGTAGCAATCATTAGCGATTATTACTATAGCTGTTAATTGCTTTACGGCCTCTGGCACCGGGAATCCGGGAAGGATACCCTCTTGGTCTTGTCACTTTCTTGCTACGCGCCCCGGATAAAAGGTAGTCCTCCGGCCGCGCCGATGGATACACGAGGAACTCAATGTAACGAACCGAGTGTAAAAGGGTGGGAGAAAAGATTCGCAGACGTCATATCAGAGGGTTTATCAGAAGCGAGTGGATTGGTCGAGGGAGAGAGGAAGGGTGGCAGGCGAGGGCGAAGGGCGAAAAAAGTCTCGCCGTGAGAAAGAGGGCCGCGCGCCCGCTCTAATCGGTATTCCATCGATAGCGGAGAGGGCCGCGCGCGGCCAATGGTTAAGGGCCGCTTTTACGAGGATTCCCCTTTAATTAGTCAGTCTTGAGGAGAGAACTGACGCCGGCTATGTAAGAATCGGAATCCACGGCGGCGTTCACGCGGACTCCCGTCCTTAACGAGAGGAATGCAGCCAGTTAGGAGTGTACCTCTTCGTCGAGATTATTAATTTCTGTTCCCGTGGTCGAAACCTCGCTCTCGCTCTCCCAGGAGAGGCTGCTGCTGCTGCTACGGAGAGAATTGGATCGGTGCTCCTCTCACTCTTCGGGGAGAAGAAGGAACGACGAGGGAGATAGCGGTTCTTAGCGGAGGATAATGGTCGCGCGCGCGCGCGCCCCGCCAGGGAGAAAGCGAGACGGAAAGGGAGAGCGATCCACTCTCCTCCCCTCTGCTTGTAGTCTCGCTCTCTCTCTCTCTCTTGTTCCTGCTAGTAAGAGGAGGAAAGGACCGTGAGAGGACCGGACACGAGAAAGGGAGAGGAGAGAGAGAGACTTCTGGCGCCACTCCGGGCATACCACTTGGTTTCGTCCGGCATAGGCTCCGATGAATCCTTCCATCTCCCTTATGGTGAACCGCCGCGCGCTACTCTCCTTTCTCTCCCACGTTCCCGTCCTGCATTTCGATCCCACACTGATATCAACGGTCTCGTCCCAGTACGCCTAACTTATTGTCTTATTATTGGACCACCTAGAGAATCGGACCGACCAGCCGCTCTCCCATAAGCTTTTCCTTCACCCTCTCATCCTTCCACTCGCTCATTCATTTCACTCTGCCAAATCCTTTCATTTGCACCATTTGCGGCAAAGCAACGATTAGCAAATGTCGAGATAAAAATTCTGTCAATAATTATTGTTCTAGTTTGAAGTATTAATATTGGGAGGCAATAAGTTCGTTGGAAAGTCAAAGTTTTTGGGAGTAGAGGGCGAAAGGATTTGGTAATCGAAAGTGGAGGCGATTCCAGGATGCCACGGCGGGGCCGATTGCCGAATACTACGGATTCCACGGTGTCCTGCGGGAGATCCGGTGATTTGCCGGTACGACACGACGGACACGAACCGGCGCTTGTAACGTCGACCTGTACGGCCTTCGGGCAGGACGCTGCTCGTGCCGATAAACACTTCAACCGTCGCCAATGTCCACTCTGACAGTCGAAGTTACGCTGATGAGCCGAATGCGGCCCCAACGAGAGAGACAACGAAGCCCTCCAGCCAGACCGGCTGTCTTTTCACCGGGAAAAGAAGCATCATGAGTAGTCTCTCTCTCTCTTTCTCTCCCTTTCTCTCTCTTTCTCTCTTTGCCCATCTCCTTACCCTGAATGTCTCGACTGCCGGCGCACGCTCCTACTCGCACTCACCTCAACATCTTGGAAGCTGTGCGGCCTGATACGACTAGCTATGCACCGACTGATGTGGGAAATAATTGGAATCCCGACTGGCAATTATAAAAAAGCGCAAATCCCCATTCGGAATATTGCGCGCCATACTTGGATACTTATATTTGTCCGCCAAGGCGAGCCGAGAACGCGATCCCTGACTTAGTAACCACTTATACTGTTTTTCTTTAATCATTTCGTACTATCAACCTTGACCATTGAGCGGTGCGAGTATTGGAATCAATAAGTCGAGCGAAAGCAATCGACACCAATGATATGCATGGACCACACCGTGCCAAGTGGATGTAGAGAATCATCGTCGAACACGAGGGACACGTACGAACAGTGTAGCAGGGCTGACCAGGTCATTGACGGATGTTCCCGGAGGGATGGGACGAGGGTTTGGCAACACGTTAATGAGCTTGAAACAAAAGAATGTCCGGGGCCAAAGCAGGGCCCCCTGGGGCGGCCAGAAACTCCAGGGGGTTGGTGGCGCCATGAGCTGTCATCACGTGTCAAACGTTCAGCTATGATATCCAGGTAGAGTCCTCGAGTTCTTCACCCCTGGCCAGTTCTCGACCTAGAGAAACTACCCTTCTTCCTTCAGTCAGAATATCCGACTAACCGAAGAGCTTCTTCTTCCTCCTCCTCCACGGGGACACCGTCTGCTGTCCTCGCCGAGATCTCCTCATCAGATAAGCCTAATGTTCGCATCCCGTTAATACCTCCTCCGGCTTGGTCCACCCCTTTCTTTACCTAAACAGGCATCCTTTCCCCTAACGTTAATTATTTCACTGGGCCTCAACCGCTCGATTCCATCCTACAGAGCTTCTTTCTTAAAGAGTATCGATTTATCCGATGCGTCGTGATTGCAGTTCGCCGATCGGCGATCCCTCTTTATAGGACCAATTGATAGCGTCGCCGTTTCGGCGATGGTGGTCCAGAACTAAAGAGGAGCCCAAGCAAGCGTCAGACATTAACCCCGAAGACTGAGAGGGCAAGCAAGTGGTTCCACACGGTGGTCGATCATATTGGACTATCAAAACTGTGTTGAGGAATTATTGTTGGTCGAAGGGAAATGGAAAGAGGACTGGATAGGTTGGGTGTGTGTATCGGAGGAGTCCGAGAGACGAGACGCATGCGTCGTCCGGCAATCTGGTTAAGACATCTAGGTCGAAGGAGCTGTGCGGCTTGCAACTGTCCGTGGGGTACGCGTGCATCGGTGCATCGCTTCCACCGGCGGACAATAGTTGTCCGTTGGTGGAGCGGCGGTATGCGCCAGAGCAGCGGGGACCACACACGCCGGCGCCATCGCCGCAACACCGAAGGGAAAGGGTGAACATACGAGCGGCGCAAACGTATTTCAAACACCAGGCTACGTGGAAACGATAAATAAACTATAACTAACCGCCCTCGGTGCTGGTGACAGGTGAATGGTGAATCCTCTTGTTAGCCCCGAGGAGAGAAGAGGAGCGAAAGAGTTCTCTCTCTCTGGAGCGTTCGTTCGGGCTTTCTCGAAGGAGGAACGCTGGAGAAGGAAGGAAGGGCGTTCGCTGTCGAGCGTAAGCGCCGCTTTTACCGGGAAGCTTGGACCCAGTTCGATCGGGCTTCCTGTTGCTGAATCTAGTCGTTCCTGCTGCTGCTGCTGCCGCCACTGCTACTACTCCTGCTCCCGTTCTTGCTCCCGCCGCCCCTTCATGCGTACGCTCCACTCCGAGTATCTCGTCTTGGAGATGCTGCCCTGGACCATAGGTGCACTAGAGATGGAGCTGGGAGGCCAGCAGGATTCAGCGAGCGTGTCGGGAGAGCGAGAGGAACTGGATTATCGATGTAAGTCACCGAGAACAAAGGGCAGCCTCCTCGTCGCTCTGACGGAATAAATCAACGCGATCGATGATCCGAACACTCGATGCTCGCCAGCTCCTCCACGGAGGCCAAGCTATCGAACGCCTCTACGAGAACGTGTTCCTTACTTTCCCTCTTTCACCAACTGAGAGATCCAAATCTATAAGACAAGATCGGAGCCCGAAAGTTCGTCGGTTGATCTCAATTTGATGAGGGCGCATATCGGTCCAGATATTGAGGGATGTTTATTTGCTCGGCGTTCGATACGATTACTGATTTATGGAGTTGCTCGGGCGGCCGTTGTGCCACTGACAAAGGGAGGACGGCCCGGGGCTGTTGTTAAAGAGTGTCCTTTGGTTTGTACGACAATGCCGAGCAAACGGCGGTCACTCGGGAGCGCGACGGGCAAAGGGCCCCTATAAGGAGGCCTAATTTTAAGCAAATTTAGGCCCTATTCTCCCCGAAATTGGTTAAGCGTGTCGTCTCTCTACCTGGCCAGCCTCTGGCCAGCCAGCCAGCCCGCTCGCCCCGTCACGCTTATCCAATATTTCTCGACATTGTCACGCTCCGGCCTCAGGTAGGCCTCTGTCATTGTCGACACGGGTCTCCGGCCCTCTGTACCAATTGGATTAAACGTATCTATTACTATTGTCATCTTAAGTACTCCGCCGCAACTGGATGGCGCGCCGCGTGGCCAGACAGTGAGAGAAAGGGAATGGGAGAGAAAAAGAAAGAGAGAAGAAGTCCTCGTTATTCGCTGAGTTTCGCAAAACCTCTGCTGATCCGTTCGCGTGGACAATGAGCGCTCTTCTCCTGCCAGATGATCCGCACCAACTTTCGAAAGAGCCTGCCAATCGCTGTATTAGACTGTATTAGACCGGGCAGCATTTAACGAGGTTGTGCCATCCGTGTTTCTTCTATTTCGCCGACTAAAAGGACAAGAGAACGCCACAGGACACGGCAATCGAGTCCTTTTCTTACAGGATTCTTGTGTTTTCCAAGCGCCGCCGCGTTGTTTCCAGCTCGATAGAGCAGACCGCGGAAATCCTGTGCCGAGCGGAACGGCAAGAGCAGAGCGTCTCGCAATCTGCTCGCCGAGGCAAATAGGAGAGGAGAGCGTTGGTGAGAGCCTCCTTCCTCGGTATGCCGTGTCCTTCTCTCGGAAGAAAGTAAATTCATTTTCGTTTCGAGTGAAAAGAATCCACACTTTTCAGTTGTACTTTACTTCTTCCTCTGAAGAAATAGTCAACTATTGCACTTTCTTTCGGCGAAGTGCACATCTCTTTCCTTGTTAGCCAGCGACTTGATGTAAAACTTAGCGAGACATCTCTTCGTGCAGAATTTATTTGGATTACAGAATACTGTAATGCCGCTAGTTGGAATGGCGGCGGATCTCGGACGTTCGTTTATAGGATCGTCGTTGCAATCGTAGCCAGCTTCTCATGGACCACCGAGTGCGTGCTTTATCGCAAGACTGGCGGGGCCCTTCGCGCAATATACGTCGGCCGTCAAGTCGATCAGGCATAAACGAAGCGCGTACGCATGAGGAGACGGCATCATCGTGTAATCATTGGCAGCGCACCGAGAAGAGAGGAAAGAGAGAGGAAGAGAGGGGTCGGAGAAGAGGTCAGGAGTGCGAGAGAGGGACGAAGGAAAAGATCGGGCAATCGCGCCACGTGAGTACATAGTGTAGGCAGACACCGAGGACGAGGAAGAGGAAGAGGATGATGAAGAAAGCTGCGAGAAGCATCATCGCGAGGAGGATCGAGCGAGACATCAAAGGAAGCGTTTGCCGACCGGCTCGAAAGCGAGAGACAGAGCGAATGTGCTGCGAGGCGAGCAGGAAGAAGGGGGGAAGTTGCAACTTCAGAGGGCAAGCGGCGGCCGAAGATATTTTAACGGAGGGCTCGCACTGACACTCGCATCCCTCTGGACCAACTAGACAAAAAGCCCGCGGAGAAAGAGGGAGGGAGGGAATACGGCAGGAATAGAAACGCGCAAACCGGCCCGGAGAGAGCTCGCTTGCCCAGGGGAGTCTTTGTACGAGGGAAATTAGGCCTGAAATGCCAGGAAAATAATCCGCCATGGGGCTGCGCATCTCTCTGTGCAGTTCCTGTCTTTCTTTTCCACGCGGATCATCCCGTTAAACAGATCCTCTCCTGCTCCTAGTGTATACCTTCTTGCAGCTTCTGCTTCTTTTCCCTCCACTTGTCGCACGCTCCTTCTTCTCTCTCTCTCCTCTCACAGTCGACAGCACTCCTCTCTCGCTCTGTCGCATTTCTCTGTTTGTCTGTCTCCCTTTTTTGCTATCAGCCGTCACCGCGAAATGGTTTCTAGGACTGTCTGGCCCAGTGCTTCTTCCTTCTGTCCTCGTATTATCCTTCTCATTGTGACCCGCTCTAGCCCAGTCCTGCCGGATCACCGACCTAACCCAAGATCTCCTCCACGAAAGGATTCACTCGCATGGCTAGCAGTCCTCTCGCACACGGGCTTATCCTTTAATTCAGCCCCTTTAACGCAACGCTGCGGACGAAAGTGGGCCGATAAAAAAAATCGGGATCATCTTCCTTCCTCGAGACATTCTTACCGCTCTCTTAAACTCCTGATCAAACCTCTTTCTGTCATCCTGTTATTTCTCAGGACTAAGAACTGGTAAGAGAATCCTTCGGAGTAAGAGTAGTGACTAAGGGAAACTGTGAGGAGAGTGCAATTCTGCGATTACCAGGATCGACTGAGACTCGAGTGAAAAAGGGTGGCTGAGCAGGCGAGTTAGAGGCGAGGTTAGAAAGGCGGCGGTATCGCGGCGAGACATAAAGAAGATCGGCCCTCAACACGAGCAGCAAATGAAATGCATGTCCCGTGCTTTTTACGTGAGCCGGGCCGACGACATCTTCGGCTGGAGGATACTCAGAAACGAAGGAGAAGAAGCGGGAGAGTAAAAGGATGATGCGAGAGAGAAGAAGAGAGCGGATGGTAGCTTGGTAGAGGAGGACGTGCAAGGAGGACGCGAGTAGGTAGAAGGAAAGGAGGAGGACCTCCTGGCGAAGGGTACGGAAGAAGGAGGCTAATACTTCCAGGGCTGGAACACCCCGGAGATCCGAGATCGAGTTAAGATAATTGCTCGTTTGTTTAAACATTTGACCGCCCGCCCGAGAACGTAGCCCCGTAGCTTTTTGCTCCCTTTTCGGCGTGCTCCGCGCCGTGAGCCTCTATGGCCGTACGCACACGCCGAACCTTTTCTCCTCCCGATATATCTGCCCTCTCTCGAGGAGGAGAGAGATGCTGGCCTCCAGGTCCAGGGCCTGGGCACAGCGGCTTCGAGGAGCCTGGAGCCGTGTCGCCCGCGCCCGTAAGCAGATCCTTTTTATTTTGCGCTTGTGCGTCTGCATCCTGTCTCTCATGACGCTCGCTAGGCGCCTGCGAATGCGACGCGATGGGGGTAAATTGGACGCGGCTCCTTTAATGGCGCGCTCTCTCTTTCTCTCTCTCTCGTGGCGAATGTGTTCATCAGATTGACTTTCGCCCTGGCGCACCAGACTCCTCTCTCTCTCTCTCTTTCTCTCTCTCTCACTTGGTTTCTCTCAGTACACACGTGAGAAAACCTTGGTCCCGCGTCACCGAGGCATCCGTCATAACACGCTCGAGTGGCAGAGGCCGGTGCGACAACGATCATTGAAATTCGAGCAAACAAGGGAGAGAAAAAGTTGCTCCGCCTCGAGGATTCTGCGAGACAGTGAATGCCACATTGTTGCCTGTCGCCGGAGTATTGAAAGCTCCGAGTACCACTCGTGTCGCCGCCGCAGTCCATGAATGTGTAACGCTTGCACATATGTATACGTGCGGCTTGCAGCAGCAGCAGCGCCGGGGATTAAAAGTTTCGGGGGTTGCTTCTTCGCCACGAGATAGGCGAGGCTAGCGTACACTCGGTCGCACATACGCGTGACACAGGCAGACACACACACATAGAGCTATCTTCGTTGGCGAAACCACTGAGGGTGACAGAAACATACGCGAGGGTTGTTTTGCGCGGGGTCAGAACGAAGTACAGCGGGATAGTTGCTTTCTGCGGTTGGCTCTGCTGATGGCACTGGAATACATAGTGCAGTGGAGAGACCGGTAAACCAGTCGGCATGCGAAAGCCACTGCACCCAGCTTCCAGACACTCCTGCGAATCCCCTTGGAAATCGGACAAGCTCTCTCCGCCAACAGGGACGAAACAGAGCTCGCGACGAGATATCCCATGCTAAACATGCCGGCGCGCCGTTCGCGCTCAGGAGAGAAAAATGGTGAGGGCCGGATTAAATGTCAGAGAGATTTCGGCATCTCTCTGAGGGGATGGATCAGTCCCTCCTAATTCTGTTTTCCCTCTCGGCTCTACTCCGCGAGCAGTAAAACAGAGAGTCACGCCGTAACCCCGAATTATGGTTCTGGCCGTGCGCGTCTGCTTTATCCTGGCAGTGTCCTCCACGCTCTAATAAGTCTCCTCCTTGACTTACGACCCTCTGGCCCCAAGATCCACTCTCCTCCAGCTCTCTCCCACTCTCTCTCTCTCTCTCTTTCTCTGTCCGTCTTTCCATCCACGGCACTTTCCTTCGCGTTCACCCTTATCTCGGAGGCCCTCTCCTTCCCGCTGCAACCCCATTCGCGACGTTAAGGGAGGATGGCGCGGGGTGGCGCGGGCCGGTGATAGATGACGGGAAGGGCGCCTCGAAGGGACGCCTAGCATCTTCCATTCCTTTGGAAGGTTCAGGGAGAACGGCGAGGAGCGAGAGGGAGGAATGAGTGCCTCGGTCTTACCCGATGCCCACAGACACGCGCCAATGCGCCCTTCCCATACACGAACACGCACGCTTCTTCTTCCTGCCACCAACACACACACACACACATCCTCGCAACCCCCAGCGAGTATTTTATGCTCCTCTACGCCCTGCCGACTACCACCGGCAACGTCACTTTCCACGCTAGGAATTACTCTGTGTTCGTAGCAGCGTCACTGGAAAGGGCCGATGAAAATTCCTCGAGACGCCTACTGTACACGACACAGCGCACACCTACCACCTAACTCTACACTCGGCCGACTTAATGAGCAACTTAAGCTGGATGCACCGCTCGATACCTGCGCCGTATAACTTCCAGGCAAACTAACATCCCCGCGAGCATGATTTCGATTCGTTCCTCGAATGATAGTTAGTCTCGGCGGAATAAGAATGAAGGCAGAGGAAGAATTGAATTTGGAACTGGTCCGTTAGGAAGAATTTCAAGGTGGAATTCATGATTGTAAAGTGGAGTCCTGGTAAAGAGTCGGAGAGACAGATTTATTCTTGGTGCAACGACGACAAATGAATCCGTGTAGGCTTCCGCGAGGAGGGACGGAGTTTCCAGTAATTACGCATAGTAAGCGAGAATACCATGAAGGGTATAACTACATGTAGGCTGAGTCGATCGAGGACTCGCAGATCGAGCCGGGCAATTCTGTATTAGGATTTCGAGCCATTGCCGAACGCGAGCCTCGTTATTGAGACGCTGGAAATAGGCTAAGTCCACCGGCAATCGAGAAAGGGATGAGGTACTTATTGCAAATAATCGGTCCATTCATACCAGTTTCGTGGAATTGGAAGCTCACCACAATGGACGACGCTCGCCAGACTCATACTTCCACTCGAGAAGTTTGAAGGAGTCTCGCAGCATCCAGGTGATACTGAAAAATGAAAGGAAAGATAAACGAAAGGAAAAGCTACGCGAGACTAGCAAGCAGATACTTAATAATCATAGAGAATCGGAAATCGGTAAGCCTGTAAATCTGAAAGTGACAGACTGGCAGGAGTGGGACGGGGGGGGAGTTGCCGCCAACTTTCTAGTGGAATATTAGCAGGCGCAGTCACGACAGGATCACGGGTCGACGGTGATAGTTCATTATGGACAGCTGTATGGTAGCAGTGCCGGTGGAACGGAGGCGATCTATTTGCCTGGCGAACTGCATGCCAGTTTCCCCTGCGATATCTTAGCGGGCGCATAATCGCTCGAGATCGCAGCGTGTCCGTGCAGATTAACCGAGTGTTCCCCGTCGCTGCTCTCGTTATTGTTTAATGCACGGCCGCCGGAGCAAGATCGACTCTCCACTCTCGATTCCATCGAGCACGCGCGCCATTATCTCTGACTATGGAATGTTCGCGATAGTTGGATCCCCTTTCGGCCCTCTTTCCCTATGGTTCTCTGGGTTCACGGCTTCGAGAGCGACGAATCTGGCGCGAGATGGAGATATCGGTAAGCTGGGAGATATCGACTGTCGTGTAATGGGGCTACCACTCGCAGCAGGTCGGCAAGTTTTCTTGAATTCTGCATAAGGATCGTCGAGTGCTCCAACTGCTATCGTTAATCTTAATTTCCCTCGGCTCATGTTGAACGTCGTTACGCTCGATATCTCGTTGTACAGCAGGGCTCTCTTTCTCTCTCTCTCTCTGTTTCTCTCTCTGGCGCGCCCGGTACACGTCGTGATCGCTCCCAGTTTACAAGGTGACCGGTTAGAAGCGAGCGAGCACGCACTTATGTCCAATCAAACTGGGAGAAACGATCGCGCGGAGGCTAGGCGTGTATAATGTGTGAGGGAATAAATGTGATATCGTGCGCTCGCATTACCGAAGGCGTGAAGGAGATTTTTCATTAGAGATCCGATGCCTGGCAAACAGTGATCACTGTCGGTTTATCGAGCCTCGATAGCATCAGCGATGGGCGGAGGCGGTGTCTCTGCCTGATTAGACATGAAAAAGACAAATAAGGTGGTAATGACACGTGACAGGTAATGGAACTGTCGGGCGATTTCGATGACTCGTTATCACGGCGACTGTCACGCGATCCTGCTTCCACGCACACTATAATGTGTCCGATGTATGAAGGACTTGTGTGCACGCGCGCATTCTCTTCCCCCCCCCCCCCCCCCCTCTTCTCGGGGAATCGATTAAACCCGATTAATCGGAAGGGCCACTCTCGGTAAACGGGCGATTCCATGAGAAAAATGTTCATTCCAAGCGGCGATTAATGGCGTCACAGCGCGAATTCACTCGATTCGTTGGATTCGCGTCGATCGGCGCGCAGCATTTATTTCCTTTTCCCGGTGGCCAAGCGCCGAGAGACGAGAACCGCTTCCGGGAAGCGGTTCCCTTCGCAATCGCTTCCACAGAAGATTCCATCTTACGGCTGGATTCCACTGAATTCCGCCTGGCCACCATCTCGAGAGAGCGCGGACCTTCGCCGAAGGGACATTATTTTCAGGAGGGCCGCCGCCGCCACCGCCACCGCCGCCGCCGCCGTACGGCGTTCCATAAGGGGCGAACTACTTATCTCCGCTGCTACTTTTCGCCAGCACGTGCTGCTGCTCACTCGGCCGTCGAAACACCGACTGTTCCAAGCTGTTCATACTTTCTACCTCGAGTAATCGAGAATCAGCCAAGCTCTACTTGTATGTCAATATTCCAAGGGTCAGTCAACACATGAGATATCGATGCTTTTCTAGAGGAAGGCGTCCGGGGATTCCATATTCTAAGTCAGCCCGCTCGTTCGGCCTTCCGGGCAATCACCTACGCTCAATACCCGCTCGGCTATCCAATAAAGCCGGCGCACATACGTGTCGGAACTAACACGTGCGCACGAGCCACTCTCTCTTTCTCTTTCCCTCTCTCTCGCTGGGAGGTTCCCAGCAAGAGAGGGGTGAGAAGGGCTTTTGCGAGGAAGCGCACATCGAAGTCAGCCAAGGCACCCAACTACCCTCCCACCGAGCCACGCGATGACCACCCCGGGCCGAAGCATTTTGGCCGTCTTTTGGCCGGCGAGCCCTAGCGGCCCGTGGCCGAGAGCGTCCGAGCGCACAAACACACCAAGACCAAGTCAGAGAGAGAGAAAGAGGGCGAGGTTGAGAGGGCGAGAGGGTGAGAGGGTGAGCAGGGACTCGGAGGAATAGGTCTGTGAGATGGTGCGAGGGTTGCTGGTGGTGTGTCCAGTCCAGTACGGCGGAGCCCAGGGTCGGAGCGTTCGATCAATAGAGGGTAGAGGCTACACGTTTCTAGGAGGTGGACACCCTGGCTCTCTCTACCACCCCGCAATGTATGCCCCCGACGACGATCGCGCCAAGCAGCCACCTTCAACCCCCCCGGACCACCACCGCACCGCTCCGTTCCGTTCCGTTCTCCTCTTGCCCCCGTTTCACTCGATTTCCTGACCAAGCTTCTGCTCTAATGTCCCCTGGACTCGATGCTTCCACCTCAACCATACACGCCTGCCTTTCCTATCCTTAAAAGAGATATTTCGTATCTGGGTCGTTAAAGGAAAGTGAGCAAATGTCCGACTAGAAAGAACTGGCTCTTACGCGATATACTCTCGATTCTCGCAGTGCGATGATGCATCGAGCGATGCTCTTCTAGCGAGGAGAAGGAGTTCGTCTCTCTCTCTCTCTCTCTCTCTCTCTTTCTCGCAACCCTCTCTCTGCTCTAATCCTTTACTGCCCCGGCGAAACGTACTCGGACAGGTTTTTATTGTATGGTAATGCCGCGGTACTTTATTCCCCGTATTTAAATCGGCGCCGTATATCAACGGTTCTTTAATGGAATGACAGAGAGAAAGAGAGAGAGAGAGAGAGAGAGCGAGAGAGAGCTGTTTATCGTGTGATCTCGTAAGGAAGCGCTGCCCCTTCAAAAATGCCCGTCTTCATAACAGGAAAAAGCTCGGCGATTCCGTTTACGGGCAAGGATGGAGCGAGCGGATGAATTATGAGGACGCTGGGAAATCTGAGTGTCTGATATAGCGGCGATCCACTTAGCCCAATTTGCTCGAGGTCCCCGCCAGCTTTCCCGGACCTCGGAAAGCTCCGGTGCTCGGTTCCGCGGGAGACTAGTCAATAGAGTGAGGGGGTGATCGGCGGCGAGTGTGATCAAGGTCGTCGACCGGTGGTAGTTGGCGGCGACCGAAAATTACGAGGGACTCGGTGGTTCGCGAGCGAGCGAGCGAGCGGCAGTGCTCGGTGGGTCTTGATCCAATTATCTCGTGTCCCTTGTCGGGATCAGTGTGCTACGCCATTGGTCTGCAGGCTCCGCGGGCCGGGCGGGCGGCCGGCGGGCCGTTTGTTTTGTAAGTCTAATCGCAGAACGGCTCTCCGGTGGTCCTCTCGTGGACTCTCTTTCTACCGGCTGCTTCCTTTCCTCCGCTTCCCTTTCGTTCGCCTCTCGCTCTTTCTCTCGAGCCCCCTTCGCCCGCCCTTCGCCCTCCCTCTCTCTTTTACTCTCGTGCATCGGCCTCCTTTCCTTTCGCCCTTTTCTTCGTCCCCTGCGACGTCGGCCGGCGCGGCGCGGCGCGGCGCGGCGCGCCGCCGTTGCCGCCATTTTATTTTTAAAAAAGGACCAGCAAGCGCACTTTCCTTCGTTCTGAACGCAGCGTCGAGCGAGGCGTGCGAGGGAGAGGAGAGGAGTGAAGAAGAACCAAAGCCTCTCTCCCTTTCGCATCCTTCCTCCTCTTCCTTCGACTCTCCTTTCTTCCTGCCGATCCTCGTGCCTTCCTTATTTCTTTCTCGGCGTATGGTGGCGCCATGGCCACAACGCTCCTGACAGCCATGCCACGGGAAAAAAGAGAAGCCGGCCCGAAAGCTCCCATGACTATCTGGACCACTAGGATACCGCCGACCGACGCCGCATCCGGCGGCGATCACCCCCCAAGGAAACTTTATTCGACGCCGTTAAGATCGTGCACGCCGCGCCCCGATGATTTACAGGACTCCTCGGTAAACAGCGCTCTCACCACCGACACCAACTTAACCACTCCTAGCGGAACTCAATCCAGGATTCTATCGTTTGAATCTCCTTCGATGGGAACTTTCCTTGCGAATTCCAAGCGGTAATACGCTCGATGATAATTCAAGAATAAAGCAATAGGGTGGAAGAGTCAGGTCTGCATGATAATGCAATAAAGAAAGGGCAAGAGTGTTGTACTGATTCGTAGGGTTGCAGCGAGATGTATTTGGTGAGGGCGGAGGCCGAGAGGGAGGAATCATCGTATTCTGGCGCCATGGCTGGCAAAAGGGGCAAAGGGAAAAATGTGTGTTGTACATGGCTGAGGGTTTTGGTAGGTGTGCGTGGGCAGCTGCCTGTGGTCAGCCAGTATTAGAGAAGCGACCGTAGGTGGCCCCGGCAGAAGACCGCGAGAGGCATAATGATATTGGCTCTCTACCCAGGCCTAATCACTGTTATATGAGAATTAATAATGCCTGCGGTTTGCGTTTCGCAGCGTCACGCGGCAGTCAACTCGGCCCAAGATCATTTTCCCAGCGATGATTGAGACATCGGACCCACCAGCGCCAACCGTCCGATTCTACTGGATACGCAAAAATCTTAATCATTCTCTTCACTCAACATACGATTGTAAATAATACCCCAAAATCCAAACAACACTTGTTGAAAGTAAATCCTTGAGGAATAAAACAGTATTCTTTCCTGATTCTTTAGCAAGGAACCCTGAAAGGCTAAGGTTGCTTTCCAGCTGGGTTGTCGAAGTTAGAGGAGCTTTAATCTGGAAGTTTGTAGGGTCGAGGCGATTAAGAGATGCCACCCTGTAATGTGGAGAGTTCTCGGTCGATTAAGTGTGCCACGATTAGGAGGACCAGGAGCGAAGTTAGTCCAGCGTGCGGAGTCCGAGGCCAGCGGGGGTTTCTCTTCACTCCTAGTTTTCGCCCCCACCGCCAGCTCCCTGTTATTTTTCTATTATTATTTCAGTGGTCTGCCGCTGGCAGCGCGGAAGATTGTTCGGCTGAAAAAGGGCCGCCCTTTATTTTAGTATTTTCCTTTTGTGCCAGGGATCAGCGAGCGGGCCGGACCTAAAACCGAAGGGACGGAAGCGCCGGGAGAGAATTCCTCGCTGCAAGAGAGCGAGGAGAGCGCGCTGCCCTCTTGGAAGCGTACGAAGTGGATGGGCGGCGGGTAGTAGCGCGGCAGAAGCATCGTCCAAGAGAAGAAGGGAAAAGCAGGAAAACATTAGGAGAATAAGAGCGAGAGAGCGTGGAAGCGGAGGGGAGGCGGCAGGGCGCGCTTACCAGAATTCGTAAACCGGCATGAGAACCCGCGGAATGCTTTCACATAAAGACGCAACCCCATAAGACTTCATCCCCCTTTATGCGGAGCGTTCTCGCCCCCGAAAGTGCGTCCTCCCCCGATCTCTGTGTGAGTCCCGTGCCACGTGTAATACATGTCCGTGTGGGCGAGTATGGGTTCCGCTCTGGGATCGATGTTTTCTCCTTCATCCCCGTATCGGGCTCTCCGTAGTTCGTGCGTAAAAACCCACCCCTAAGATCTCTCTACCCTGACTCTCCTTTCGCACTCGCCTCCCTCTGCCTTTCCTCCCGCTCATCCCCCAAAATCTTTCTTCCTTCTTGACATGACACGCCAAAGACTGTGTTACATTCCTTAATAAATATGTTAGCAGTGCCTCGGCAGCGATTACGCCAACTCCCGTCATCCCCGTGACGAGGGGCTGTTCGCTGGCGGCGGTGGAATCGTTTAAGGGCGAGACGGAAGAATTTCGACTGGAACTTGGCTGGGAGTGCAAGTTTTCGCGGAAAATCCTGGAGCCAGGAGGCCTTAACAAAAGTTTCACAGTCGAGGAGCTGGCGACAATGGGCCAACCAGTGGCGAGAAGGGGAAGGAAGAGGAGAAGAAGGAGGAGGGAGAACACGCGGGTACGATTTAGCGGGCTGAATGCGGATGCCGCTAATTTTCTGGGCTGTCCACACTAACTTCCGCTTAAGTCTCTCCCCCAACGGGCACTCCCGCTCGAGGACAGAAAGCCCGTGTCCTTCTAGTTTCTCTTAAAGACTTAAAGAATCGCTCGAAAGAATTCCCCGTCCCGATTGAAAATCCTTCGAGTGAACTACCTACGCGCCGATAATCAGGATCGATTTCAATTGCGAGCGATTAGTTGGTGGCAGAAATCAGCGGCGCGGCGGCGGCGGCCCCTTCGTGTCTGGCTGCGTGCGTTTGTTATGAAGACACGTCGACAAACGCGCACCGGCAGGGGAACAACAGAGAGAGAGAGTGAGCGAGAGAGAAAGAGGAATAAAGCGGAATTAATGACAGACGTCGAAGAGCGGTAGTAGCCGTGGAAAACATAGGCCGGCCGGTTTCACAATAGCCGAGGTGCAGGTCATAATGCGAATGGCAGTTATGTATCGCGGTAGGAGTGCCTGGGATAATAAGGGGTTGTTTTCAGTTGCTCGGTGCGCACGGCATAGTCTCTCGCCGAGGCAGAACCACCGCGACAGAAAGCACCACCGACAGACGGAGAGACGAAAGATGCATTGTTACATGTGACCGAGTACTTCCCCAATGCATCATTAAACATCTCACAGCGCCACCTCTTCGCATTCAATTTCCCGGTTAAGATTCCTCTATTACACGAGCGACACTCCGTATAAAAAGCTAGGATTCGAAATGCCTTCACCTTCGCCCTTGCCATTTCACCGTTGATCGACGTTTATGGCTTTCGAGGGACAAAGGAAAATTCGTCCAAAGCAAGTCCACTCGTGCTGGCAATAGCGATGACGGTTCGATCGGCACCAAGCAAGCCATTGCTAATCACAGAGCTTTCTCTTCGGTCATGCGATAGAACAATTCTTTAGGAACGAACTCGCCTTTTTACGTCAGATTCATAGAGTTTCGGTTTAGTGCGAATTGGTGTTTCAGCGGCAATGGAAGACACAGAGAAACAGGATGTTCAGAAGCGAGGAGAGAAGCGTGCGTAGCGTTTTTTTTCTCTCTCTCTCTCTCTCTCTCGCTCGGCAGCCGGCGAGCGAGAATTACGCGAAGCTCCGGTATAATACAAAAACCGAATTTCGAGTATAATTTACTAGAGTGCCCTTGCCCCGCTCCTCCTCCACCGCGCCACCGCCTCCTCCACCTCCCCCCGCGCTTCCCACCGCCACTGCCGCCGCCGCCGCGGGGAGATTAAGTGCGCAGAAAAACGCGGCGGTAATTGCGCGCACATTGTTCACCGTGAAATGTTGCCTTCCCCCCGCGGCCCCGCACGCCGCCCCGCGCCCCGTGCCCCCTCCTCCGGCACTGATGTGTATTAAAAATAAATCCGAGTGGAAGCTCCAGAGAGAAAGAGACGAATAGCGTAGGAGGAACGGTTAAATCTTGCACGCTACTTTTTTAGCGGGCCGCGGTGCATAATGCAGTGGGCGAAGATCATGGAAATTCTCGAGGACCCAACCAATTTGCAAGCCGATGAGCGAAAGCACATTTGACAAGGAATTATCATAGAGCAAAGATAAAACATCCCAGCTGCACTTCGAACAGTTGGCAGCAATGACTTTTTGTCAGAGGACTTTCCTATTGAGAGCAACCGATCGGAGGAAACCTTCCCTTTCCTTCGTGGCCTTTCATCCAGTTCGAAATCATCATCGTCACATTGAACGACTGGCACTTCGAGCCTGGTGAAAATCTCAACTGCATTTGAGAAGGGCTCGGTCCACCGGAGATGGAGTGCTGCTTTGGCGAGCACTCGGAGTTCTCAACTCCGAAGTCAAACCAGCAACACGTTCGAGCCGGAGACGATTGTATCGTGAAGAAGCAGTGTGTATGTACTTCAAACGGGAGCCGGGGCCACCGGTTAGTTGAGCAGGGGGGGTTGGTTTTTGCAGGCGAGAAGGGGGATGCGTGCTTCGGAGGCGAGAGAGGACGCGTTTCGATGGCGCGAGAACCTAGGTCCGAGTATGGGGTACAGGGATTTCTCTCTCTCCCTCTCTTTCTCTCCCTTTTTCTCTCTTTCCCCTTGATGGGGGCATCACGGGGCGGCGTGCGGCCCGCTTTCTATTGGCGCTCACCTCAGGGGTGGTTTTTAGCCGAGCTGCCCCGAAGAAAGGAGCCGGTTGCACACGTCGGCACAAAATGTTCGCGCTAATGCGGGTACGTGGGTACAGAGAGCGGAGCTCTCGCAGAAAGGGAGAGAACACGTCAGGGTGAGCAGGAGCAGTGCGCTTCCAGCAGGACTGCACCCGAGGCCAGAAGAGAGATAGAGCGAGTGGTGGAAGGAACACACCCTCAGAAAAAAAAGCGTCGCTCATAATGGAAAGCGACCCCTCTCCTCGCAGAGCTTCGCATTTGCCCTGGAAACCCCTCACGGGGCTGCTGCCAGCAGCCCCCCCTTAGCCTCTTCCTCTCTCTCTCGTCACTCTATCTCTCTCTCTTCACTGTCATTCACTCTCCCATTTCACTCCCTCTTCTCGGGATCGCAACGGTGCACACGCGTGTACCATTGGGAATTTCCGAAATATATATCCCCGCGCGCGCGCGCCGCTTCTATTGTCGGCCGAAGAATGGTCGGAATTTCATAGTTTCCTCCATCTTTTCCTACGTTTTCACGAGGCCGAACTGCTCCTCCTGCTACTGCTCCTGTTCCTGCTCCTGCTGCTGTGGCCGAACACACAGGAGCAGTAGCGCGCGTCTGAGAGATCGTATTTCGGGGCCAGCGAACTGCCGCTTCTCTCCACGGATGTCCTTACCGCTAAGGCCGCTTCAGGGAATGATCGCTTTTTTCCCAGCCGCCCGGAAACCCTCTGCACCAGGAGTCCCGAGTAATCGCGAGCTAACCGCACGCCAATTTCCTGACATACGTGCGCGCCTCTGTCGAGCTGCTGCCAGCAAGGATTCCCCTGCGATGCCCACTGGACGGCAAATCGATAGACCACCGCCGAGCATTCAATCCAGAGACTACCTCTACACCTTCACCGAGCGACAACCGATTGAACCTCCCAGCGCTACCTTCAACCTTCCTGCATTCCTCTCGAATACAATAGCGCAATTCCGTATAATCAACTCGCTATACCTCCTTTACTAACTGGCTAGCTATAATTTCAGCATCGAAGGTAATTAATAAATATTGTATTACTCGGATATAATACTAGTAGTAGGAAGTGAACAGTCTCGAAGAACGATTTCGCGATTGGCATGGGAGGAATTCGATTGGTAAGAGTGGTTGGCATTGCTAGGGAAGGGACAGCTTCTAACTTATTTAGATAGCGCGCGCACTTAGGAAGTTCCATAAGCACCGAGCGGCGATTGCAAGCGCGCTTCCAGGTGGAAAGGGTTTAAGTGGGTGGCGGGGGCGCGGAGGAGGCATCAATCAAGTTCCCCGCGGGACAGTTCACGTGAAACGAACGAAATTGGACGGTGCACTAAGTATACGTCATCAATCTAGTATCGATTCGCCCACTCGCCGCGGCCAACTTCGCCCGCTCCTTCTCCTCTCCTCTCTCCTCTCTCGGCCATCTCTTCTTCTCTTTCTCGGTGTTCGCCCGCCAACTTTCTCCGTGCCGATGCTCGAAGTGCCGCGCTGCTACGCGAACCATCTCCAAAGAGTGCACCCGCGCTCTTCCTTCGGCTATCAGCGACTGGTAGGTGTTATTCGAGGGAAAAGTCAAAATGTCGGGGAGTTGTTGGCGCGGCAGCCATCGAAACTGGTTAGCCGAACAAAGTTTTCACAACTGCTCGAAAGGAAGAGACTCGGACCAAGCTAGGAAAAGGGCGGACGGATTTCCGAGCATGTCCTCGTTTGCGCTCTTGCCAGTGTACCGTCGATCGGAAGTGGAACGAGCGCCCAGATGGATCTCTCCTCTCGCGCACGCCTTGTTAGCGCAGCGCCTGCCAAGCTATCCAATACATTGCGCGCACCATTCTCGATACTTGAGGATCGCGGACGATTGCTCTAATTAAAAAGCCAGGGAAATTTCAGTCCCCCATTGCGAACCTATCTACAAAGGCTTTACTTGACGCGTGGTAGTTCTCACGCAGGAACTTTGGGAAGTTAGCCATAAGTTAGACGAATGACAGTACGCAAATCGTTGCTGTCTTCGAGCTTCTCTAACACGTGTAATGTGAGCACCTGGTGAAAGGGGTCTGACAGTCAGGTGATAGGAATCGCACGATTAAAGAAGAAACACCGAGAAGATTACTAGCCTCGAAAAAGTAGAATTAAGCGGCGATAGCCAGACGGCGAGGAAAAAAGGTAAGCGTGGAGAAAAAAGGGGTGGGGGAGCACGAAATCTGTTACGCCCTGTAACGAGTGAGACGGAAACATCGTCGCCTTGAGTCGGCTGCTTCGAGGAGCGATTTCATAGTGGGGCACGCATACTTACATAGACGTACACACGTGCCTTGGAAGTCAGAGGCGAGCGAGGAGGTCTTGCGAGACCAATTAAATTTTCACGAAGAAGGAGGCGCGTCATTATGGCGTGACATGCCACGACAAAAGAGCCACCGCGACAGCCTTCTACGTGTGATATTGAATTATCGATGAGTACGGCGTGCTTGGATATTCATGCGTTACCGACTTCGACGACGTTACGTCCAATGAACGCGCCTACATCTTACGCCGATCTGCCTTCTCACGTGTCGCCCCCATACAACCCATCGCATACTCCTTCATATCTCTATTATGTATAATAAACTCCATGCGCTTATTTTCAGACAAAGAAAACACATAGAAACAAAACTCCTACCACCATTGATCGACCTACAAAAACTTGCCATCCCCAACACGAATAAATCATACAAAATATAACAAAAAAACAGAATACTTCAAAGCTAGGAAGGGCATTGAAAGAAGTGGTACATACATGATAATTCCTAGCGAGTAGTAGTGAAGGCGCGATGAGATTCCGGTTTAAGATCTAGTTGAGTCTGCGATGGCGTCGTCGTCGGTAGTGGCGGCGGCGGCGGCGTGGAGGTTCTCTCAAAGGGGTCTCGCAAGGGGAAGAGGAAGGGCGAGAGCGCGAGAGAGCGAGAGAGCGGGGCAGCGTAATCCGATCTAAGAAATCTATGTCGATAGGGCAATAATTAGGCTGGCAAAGGGGTAAGTGAGCGGCGAGGGAGGCAGGGGTGAAAGGAGGTGGAGGATATCTAAGAGACTAAAGAGGTTGCGGCGTTCTTTCTCTCAAGCCTGATCTCCTTTCTTCGGTGGCCGGTTGCCGCGGGAGCAGGAACCAACGAAGAGGACGTGGACGAGGAGTCCAGGAGCGACATGATGGCGGCGACGGCGACGGTGGCGGTGGCGGCGGCGGCGGCGGCGGCGTTGGCGAAGGGAGAGAAAGAGGGCTCGGTAGTCGTGTCGGTCCCCGGCCGCAGCCTTTCATCCCTTTCGACGTACTACTTACGTGCCGCCGTGAATAGCCGAAAACTAGAGGTAGCAGAGTACAGAGAGCGTAGAGACACTCTCCTCCCTATTCCTCCCGCTCGGCACACACAGGGGAGCCTGTATTTCAATTTGCAGCCCCTGTATCTCGACTCTCGGTCGGTCCCCGGGGTCTATGGCGGGCCGGAGAGCACGAGGCACGCACGGCCCACACCGCCAACAGAGACAGCCTACTTCCAACCGGAGGAACAATCCGGGAGCCAGGCTTCACGTCGTCGCGTCGTCGGCGCGACACGTCGTGCCGCTCGTTCCCGCCAGGCGTGCCTGACGTCCCTTGTGAACTGCACTTTACGTCTGTGTCCGTGAGGCCCCGGAATAAGGGGGCTGCTCGCTCGCTGGCCCAGGATACACAAGGCTGGAGGATGCAGTTCCTGGAGGAAGGACGGCCGAGCGAAAGATAGAGCGATGGAGGGAGATAGAAAGCGCCGGCACCGGAGCACTGGTATAATGGCGGCGTTCGGCACAAGGCCCCCCCAAAAGAAACCCATAGATATCGCATTGCGCGCCCGGGACTGACGGGACAAAACAGCTCGGGCCCTCGACAATGGGCCAGCCAGCAGGGAGGGAGAGCTATCAGGCTCCTCTCCGCGAGTTCTCTTGCAGCGGAAAGCGAGAACGCGCGCCCCGGAGAAACGATCGGCAGAGGATCGAGAGAAGAGAAGAGTGGGCCTCATCGCCTCGTAAGGAAGAAGTTGGCTGATATGCGCGCACTTTTCACGTCGGCCTCAACCAGCCCCATTGGGGCCCCCTCGCGTGCCGATCCGCTAATAACTGCGCTCGAACGCCGCGCCGACAGTTTATGTCCACTGGGAAAAAGAGGAGCGCCTCTCCCTCTACGGGCCCTCGAGTCGGGCCCCATGGAAAGTGCGACTGCCCGCCGCTCACACTTCGACCCGGCGACTTTTTAATCAACCATTGCTGGTAATATAGCCATAACTAATACTTCTTTCGAGCACCGCTCCTGCCAGCTTCGAGTGCTGATTCGAGCATTTGAACCGAGCGGATATCCTATTAACGATCAACCAGTAGAACTTTGATTTATTGTAGCATTTCCAGGATGAAACTCCTCGTATACAAATACCTTCTTTCTCCAATATTGTCAATAATTGAAAATAGTAGACGGCGTGAACATGACATTCATTGGGACTCGGGGCCCGACACCCTTCCAGATTAATTTGTACGCAAAGCGATAAATCGCTCGGCATGAATCACTAATGAGCGTTATAAAGTTCCTAATTAGCCGCGGGCATGGAGGATGAGAGTGGTGCGGTCAGTGCGGGGGGCTGCACAAGCCGCGAAAGAGAAGTAAAGTGAGTGAGAGAGGGCAAGAGAGGCAACGGGAGCGAAGGAAGAAGAGAGCGGGAGATCGATGTTAAACCGATCGCGTAGCCGCGGCCGATGTTTTTGCTGGCAGAAATGGCGAGCGGCGTTATTATTCCCTTTTAATTATTAACTGTTGGCGACCGCGCACCCCGGTGGGTCCCGTCCACGGCCGATGAAATTATCCCGTCGTTTGCGCGCCAGCAGGCAAAACCGACGTGCTGCAAATAAATGGAAACACAGCGAGGCTGCACGCTCCTAAACCATAGCTTTACCGCATGACTGATTGCTTCTTCGCCGAGGATAAAGTTTTATCGACATCTTCGCGACTCTATCCACACCCAATCGAAACCTCTCCACTATTATACAATGTGATTATCCACTAACGTTTATATAATTACACGTTCCTATTGAGCACTGTCGAAAATTCGTGAGTGATGCTTCGTGCGTTGAAATTGTATTGGAGGGCTGGCAGGATGGACTGTGAATAAGGCAGCCTCTCGTAACCAAGAGTATTACGCTAATGCTCACGATCAATTTCGCTCACCCATCGCTGCCCGATGCGATTGCCCCGTTCTCTGGATACACGTTGCCAGCGTTAATCGATAGCTCGCTTTTAGACACGCTCTGACAATCCGAACGCTTCTCTCTATTCCGAGAGCGGCCGCCGGTAGGAATAGATAGAGCTTTATAGACACACACACAACTCTAGCACCTCAGCAAAGTTTTCACTTTTTCGCCATCGGGAAAGTGCCTATCTTCGCTCTACACTTTATACTTTGTACTTTGTACTTTGTACTTCTTCCTGCTTTTTTCTCTCGCCCCGGATACACATCCAGTTTAGATCGTTCGCTCGTGACTAAAATACGTACTTTGCATTTGGTATGCATGGTAGGTAGAGAACGAACTATCATGAACCGTCCGTGTCTGGTTCGGGACTATTCTTACCGGGCGAGGAGCTCTCTTTCGATGCTTGAGAGGCATGCCGGAAATAATAATATCCCGGAGGTCCTGAGAAATCCTGTGGTCTTCTCTCCGCCGGGCAATTGGGGTCCTGTAAAATTGATTGGACACGTGGTGTCGGCGGATGAAGGGCGAGGAGGTTCGCGCTCGATTTACGCTCGCATCTAAATGCAGATATTCGCCGGCATATAGATTTGGGGTGGTTGGTGGCGGAGGAGGGAGGAGAAGGGGAGGAGGAGAGGAGGAGGGTCGTGTATCCATCAGTCTCAGTTGCCTCGGCCGGGCATTGAGATTCTAATGTAATATTCCGATCTGAATGGCCAGTACAGAGCCGACCAACGTACTCCCTGATTCAATTAGCCGCGCATAGGTAACTCGTACAAGTACAATTGCCTTGTTCTCTCTCCGTCTCTCTCTCTCTGGCTTTCCCGATGTTATTGGAACTCTGGCTAGCTCCGAACAATCACCATGCAACCTGCTCATATTGGGTATCACACCTGAGGGCTTCTCGCAATAATCACCGAATGATCATTACATATTCATCGTTCCGTCTTTCGCTAAACAGTGCATTTAACCAGTTGGATTTCCAATGTAGGATCTCTTCGAGCTACTTTCGCGAGGATAAAGTATATTTAACATATTATCCACTAGTGATGAGTGTACATACACGTGTTTGCACACGCGTCCACTTATGCCACTATTAATTCCCGGCTGAAATCCACAGTGGGAGACTTGGCCTCTGAATCAGGGCGACAAAGTGGATGACCACCTAACGCATCGGTGTTCGTTTACCAGGCAGGGATTACCAAGTGGGCAGGACGTTGGGATTAAACGTCAAGTCTCAACAAGGAAGATGTGTAACGCGTCCCTCGTCTGTTATGTCCATTGACCGGCCGCGTAGTTGGAGCTCGCTCTCGTTCCAGTTGCGTCCTCTTCTCTTTCTCTCCCGTGGCGTCTCGTTTACCAAAACTATCAATTGATGCCGCGGCACAAACAGTGGTGCACCGTTTACACACAGACGCAGCTGCACCCCCGGACACACACCACGCTAGCAGGCCAAACAGAGGCGGATATATCTCCTCGTTCGTCCATCTGTCGTTGTGTAACGGAACACCGGCTAATAGTATTAGAAATATATATATATATCTCTCTCTCTTGGACTAAACCGCCCCACCGTCAAACCACTCGATCCTGGAACACCCCTCGTGTGTGTGTATGTGTCCCTCTGGCCTACCCTTCGCCACGCTATCCTTTCCTTTAGCCGCTCGCCAGATTACGTCTGTAAATGCCTCTCGTGTACACTGTCATCCTTAATACCCACTGGCCCGCTCCTAGAGCTCCTAAATATCCCGGCTAACTATCCTACTTCCTGAGGAGTTAGTGCATTATGCGATCATTATGCCTGCACTTTCGCCTGGCGAGTATGTCTGACTATTCTAACTCCTATTCTACTAGGGCCACTGGCGCCACAGTGCGCCTGATAGGACGATCAATATCTTCTCTTCCCTTCCCAAAAAGCTGCTGCCGCCTTTTTTTTAAGTTCGCATGAATTATTGCCGATTGGATTGAGTTTGCAGGTCAAACTCTGTAGGAAAGCCAAGAGGGAGAGAGAGAGGGAGTGTCGAATTTGAAAATCAGGGAGCTGGTTGCTTGGGTGCGGGCGCCACGGAGACGGTAGATTTTACTTTTTGCTTGGCTGTTTGTTTGTCTGTTTGTTCGGCGCGCGTTTCGTTGCCGCGTTGGTTAGGTACTTGACTCCTTCCGCTCGCGCTCTCTCTATCCAGATACTCCCTTTTCCCACCGGTCCCTTTTTCACTTTGCCTACACCGCCCCTTCCCCCATCTCTCTCTCTCTCTCTCTCTCTTTCTGCCCCCTTTCGCTACCACTTGCTGTCAACCTCAGTCTTCCATACCACGTATATCTCTTTCCATGGTCGGGCCCGATCGATCCGCGCAAATTTACACGAATCCCCCGCAATGACTTCCGAGATTTTCACTGTCTTTCGCGAGCGCGATGTCAGCCGCACACTTTCGATCCTTCTTTGCGCGGTGCCCGTCCCGACACATTTCGAGGAGTCCTGGAGGACGAGCCCGGGGCGATGGCAGTGTACACGCAGTTGGAGATGAGACGGAACGCCCGCCCTGCCGATTGTTTCATCCAATTGTTACAGGGCTGCGAGCAGGGCTCCCATTAGCCTGACTAATTGGTTTGTCGTTGCTCTCGCGGTTTTCTCCAGCGTCGATGTGTGTTATTAAGGCCTGCTTCGTGCCTCCAAACCCACCAGCACGCCAACCTGCCTTTACTCACTCCCTCTCCCTCTCTCCCTCTCTCTTCGCCATTTTTGTCTCCCTTCGGCAAAGTTCCGAGGGAAAGCCGGCGGATCGGGGAACTCGTCGCTCTCAGTACTCGCAGTGCTATTCTGAGAATGTGGGGATCACGGCTCTCAGTCCCTCTCGCTCTCGCACTCCCTCCTCTCAGTACAGTTCATATTACCTCAGTTTTTTGGGTAAGTAATACTTCACCGCCGGCTACAATTACACTCTTTGTCGTGTCGGGGGATATCACCGGCAACCGGATCGTTTCTGTGGTTCCTTCGAGCCAACTTTTTGGAGATTTGCGAGTGAGCGCCGCCGCGCCGCGCCGCGCCGCGCCGCGCCACGCCACGGTTCGCTCGCTCGCCGCATCCCGACTCTTCTTCTTCTTCTTCTTATCCTTCTCCTCCACCTCCTCTACTTGTTCTTGGATGCCCGTTTGGTTATGCGGATCCTCCCGGATTTGTTGGCACCTATCTCGACAAAGGGCGCTCGCTCCACTGCGGAAGTTCCAATAAAGTAAACTCTGTTAAATACATTCCTACTATTACAGACATTCTACTTCAAATCTGGCAACTTTGTATTAATATAAATATCCACAGTCTCTTAGAACACGATATATTTGTGGTTCGCGTATATTCAGAATGTAGGATCAAATAAATGTGGAAGAATTTCGGCTGAGCATAGCAGTGGCGTGAAGGCTGCGTGGAAGTTAGCGAGTGTGTATAGGTGCTTGGGAGGCAGGAGGCCGGTTAAATTCAGCAGTTAGGAGTTCACGGTAAGCTCGAGCGCGCGCGGCGGCGGTCGGTCGGCAGCGGTCGGCGTCAGCAAGTAGTAGGTGCGGTGTGTTGCAAAATTTCTCCTCTCCGGTGACCAGGATCGAGCGAGCGGGTGGAGGCGACCTGCAGCACCGGGGGCCGTGTGTGTTCAGTGGATATTCGCGCTGGCACACCATTCTCCACACCCCCGGCTACAGACTGCACGTATCTGGCTAGGCCGGCGCGCTCTGCTCGTTCACCAGTGGCAGGACCACTCCATTTCCCTGCTACACGGCTCGTCACGCACATGCTGCTGCCTTGCTTTTGCATCAAAAGCTTTGTTTATGGGCCGAGGAGATTTATAGGCCGCACCTCGCCATGGCCTGCCGAGCGGATACGCGCTGGAAATGTCGCGGCTCGCGGCAGAGGAAATTCACTTCTCTCAGCTTCCACTCTCTCTGTCTTTTCTCTCTTGCTCATTCACTCTTCTCTCTCTCTCTCTCCTCTCGTTCTTTCGTCCGCCCGGCTCTCTAGTTGCTCTAGATCGTTGAGTAGCCGCACGCTAGAGAGAGTGGTAAGATGATATGCTCGACAGGCCTAAAGAGGTGACCCGAGATCAAAAACGGATCGATTGGATTCGCCTCAAAAGAGCCGCTGAGCGCGGAGTGTTGTCTGCTCCGAACCGGTTAATTGAGGCGCCTAGAACGCGCCGACCAGCACCGACAAAGGCTCCGAGGAAATTTGATTGGGAAAAAGCGAGGCTGGTACAGACCTCGGAACTAAGGAATGCCGGGGCGAACTTTGTCAGTGACCGACCGCGACATGACTTCTCGCTGGATCGATCATTGCTGATTCATCATTAAAAATGTATCCATGAATGGTGGCTCTACGGACCACAACTCATTTGCGGACTAACCGAGTTTCATTGATTCACTAATGTTCACGCTTGACCTTTTCAGCGTTCAATTCAATATTACATGCTGAATAGTGTGAAGTGGTTGTCGAGTTAAAAATCATTGTATGCAGTTAGTTTATTTTGATTGAGGTTAGTGTGTTAAGGAGGCGCGCGGAAAAGTTGTATTAGAGTTCGTGGGATTTTTGGACCATTATTCGAGCTGTCCTCGAAGATTTGATCGATACTTGTCTCGCTGGAGGACTGGGCCATCAGTGAACACAACATTCTGAGTGATAGGCTGTAATTACTGTATTATTCAAGCATTAGCAGGAAGCCGCTAATGAATACTTCGAGCCGCGCTAAGATCGTATGCATTAGTTATCCACGAGAGCGTCGGGGATTCCTAATGAGACACTCGTTATGTTCGCACTTAGAACGGGGCACTTGATCCTAATTCGTCCTGCCCGCGGGAGACACTGCAATCATTACCGGTATTAAAATAACCTATCGGATCAGGGCGTCGCTGATTGGCCTGGAAACGGTGGCACGGCGATCCGGTCGTGCTTGGAAAGTCCTTATTTAGTAGCCGCTATTATACAAGAAATGCGGAATATCTCGCGCGGAATATCTGCTTCGACCTGGCCAGCGACAGAGCGCTCTAATAAGAGCAATTCGATCTTTCGACAGCCCTCTCTGTCTCCTATGCGCTGCACCGTCTTCCAGCAAGTTCTACTTCACTCCTCTCTAACCTGCACTTTCCATTGCCTTCCCCCAAATCGAACAAATAAAATTTCACTCGTTCCAAAGAATTATCCTGAGAAGCGCAAGTCGTCTAAATGCAGGCACCATTCCAACTCAAGTCCCAGAAATTATAATCCTTAAAGCTCGCCCCAAGAAATCATCCTTGACTCAAAGACGATTTATAAATTAATTATTACTAAACATTTTCGCGATCCAACCGTCAAAAACTAAATTTTCATTCGACTTCGAGCTTGGCATTAGTGCAATGATCGTGCAGAGGGAATCAGTAGGTTTGCCGTCGCACGCTCGTCTCGCCGGTAGCGCGGTGAGTTCCTGTAACTGAGCGGCGTTCAATCGGAGCGTGTATTTGCGTAAAAAAATGCCTGATCCAGCATGGTATGGGGTGGGGGGGTCGAAGAGTCGAGTAGAAGGTTGACGCGTGTTTGTGTGTCGGTGCGAAGGAATACGAACTTATGTTATAAGTCGCGCTGTCCTGCTCGTAACGCGGTCGCGGGCGGAATGCCACGAGATATCCATCCTCCTCTCCCGGACCCCCCACTCTCCTCGGTGCTCCGCGATTCCGCGCGTTCCACGCTCAAGAGCCGACCCCCCCACTTCCCCGAGTTTTCCCCATCGTGGTCGCGAGTGGGGGTTCTGGGTCCGACACGGGGGGCGGAGTCTGTCTTTGGCCACGCCCGAATCCCGATGCCCCTTTACCAGCCCGGCGCGCTCGTCAAATGTTTTTCATCGCGGATTATGACGCGGTCTGCGCGATTATGACCACCTCTACTGCTCCGCTCCGCTCCGCTCGCTCACCATCTCCCTCCGAGCCTGCCTCATTCTCTCTCTTTCTCCTCGAGCGGCTTCCACTCGCTATTTTTGTTTCGTTCCTTCTCTCCCTTCTCTGCCAACCACGATCGCCTTCTTTGTCACCCTCTCGGGGCCCCTCCGCGCGCGCGCCCCCACTGATCGGAGAACCGAGCGAGCAGACTCACTCTCGTCGCTCCTCTCTCCGGAGGCAGGATTTTTTTCTCTCTCCTTTCGGTTGCTCCTGTCGCCCCTACCCGCCGCGGCCCAGGACGAAGTTTGCTCTTGCTTCTGCCCGTCGCACGCTACGGTGTCTCGGACACAGAGAGGCGACTGTAAACTTGCCCTTTCCTTCTCTCTCTCTCTCTCGCTCGCTCGCTCTCGCCCTGTCGACGCCGCTTTCCTTTCCTCTTGTGTCGTAGGTTCTCCTCCGTGTTGCTCCGCCAAGCACGTATAGCGTTATGTCGTGCATGGTGTCTCCCGCTCGCCAGGCTTTCCAACCCTGTCCTGCTCGCCTTCGCCGGGTTCTCGCTTCTCTCCCCCTCCCCCCCGGCCCCCGGCTCCTCCCCGCCCCAACCCCCCTCGCCACGCGTGTCGCCCTTTACTTCGCTCTCGGCTTGGCTCCGCTTTTGCTGGTCTCTCTGTATCGCTGGACTCGGCTAAGGTAGAGCGGCATCGATCGCAGCGCAACTCTCCTTGGATCGTCCGAGCGAAGAGCGAGGATACGCGCAGTCCTTCGCTCACGACCAGCCACTTGCTTAGAATGCTAGTGGAATAGGACGAGCGCTAGTCCGACAGCCGGACCGTCTCCAGGATTGCTAATGCTTCTTCCCTTCCACCATGTCAATCATCATCAAAGCACGATTGGTTCTAAGAGACCTCGACGTACATATCGGAGCGAACTTCATCAATTATTAATACAGAAGAGTTAGCAATCCATAGATCGATGCACCGATCAGTCACTATGAAAAGTATCACCCGGCAGGAAAAGCGTCGTTTCCTACTTTTCGTTGCTTATTTCAGAGGAAGGGGAAAAACGAGGGGGGAAGGGGGAGAAAAAAGAAAAGTGGCGGCGGGTGGAAAAGCTCTCGCGGATTTGGCAACACTGTGACGCGCTGGGCGTCTCGCTGACACTCGACGGCGCGAAGGACGAACGACGAGAAGGTCTCTCGCCGCGACGGAGAAAAAAACGTGATCGCCCGCTCGCCGAGAGCGGTGGGGGGCGGAACCGCGTGTCACGGCGGCGAGCGACGACAGCGGGCGAACCGGCGTTCGTCCGACAGAGAAGGAGCCACTCGCCGACAGAAAGAGGGGGATTTGGGAGCAGCGGCGGGGGAAATGCTGGAGGTGGCGGGGACCGATGGGCGTGGCCAGGATTTTCTCCTCCGCGGGCAGTCTCGTTGGGCATCGCGCAGGTCGACGTCTACGCGCGACGCGAGGGGTGCTTGTCCGGCGACGGCGGTGGGGATGGGGCGGAGGGGACGGCGACGGCGACGGCGGCAACGGCGGCGGTGGTGGGCAGGGGGTCGGGGGATTGGACAAGAGTGATACTCGTGTCACGCTGACTCGCGCGAATTTTGGCACAGCTCGTGAAAATTTCTCACCCGCCGCCGCCGGCTTTTTCGCGGAAAACTCAGATGGCTCTCGGCGCGGCCGAATGCGTCGGAGTGCGATTGATAGAGTGGAAGTTCCAAGCCCACCGGCTGAAGAGAGAGGGGCTGTGGGCTGGAGGAGGAGGAGGAGGAGGAGGAGGTGGGTAAGCAACGGGAAAATCGCACGGCAGCACCGCGCCACTGCTGCCATTGAGAGCGGGCGTCTCTCCAATTAGTTGGAGCGGCCACAGTTTAATGTAAATGTGCTTAACGAGGGCTCGCGCGCTGAGTTTTGGCGAAAGTTTTGCGTGCCCGAGCAGAGGAGCAAGCATGCCGAGTCTGAAGGACCGTCGGACCTCGCATAATCGATGGCAGACAGTTTAACAGGGATGTTAGTTCCAGCGAGAGTACTATCTGTGTAGCCGCAATTCGTTTTGTGAATGAAGAACGGCTGTGAATGACTCGAAACGAATATTCTCGTCATTCGAGTACGAATATTACAGCAATGACTTATGACCGATTCTACCTCTAAACGCCTAATCCCTTGTCCGGGCCAAACAGGTATTGTCTGATGACAGGCGTATCGGGCACGATTTCCGAGCCGAGTTCCAAATTCATTTAAAGGGCTCTCGCGAAACAAGGCGATGCAATGAGAGAGAGGGAGAAAAATGGCAGAAAGCCGGGAACGATTGAGAAACCGGGAGCAGAGTTGTAGTAGAGGCGGGTGGAGCGGCGGGAATCGGCACGGTGGCATTCGAGCGACAAAGGGAACGGCGTTCGAGTCGGGTGGACGCTTATCGTCGACAATGCATCAAGTAGCGGCCGCGCTCGCCGTGGAAATTCAGTGTGTCAATCGCGAGGAGCGACAGTGTTCGAGCAGGGAACATTCCAGCAAGCTCCACTCGGCAGGCTTTTCTGCGTCGTCGGTCGGCGGGCAGGCGTCTCCCACCCCTGAGCATCGAGTCGAGGCCTCCCGGTCGGCGTCGTCGCTGGCAGCAGCGACGGAAGGCAGCAGCGCGGGGTGGTGTTAATGGGCGTACTCGCGGTTAACACCCTTAAGGTCGCCGTGGTGGGAGGTTTACCCCCTGACGCAACGACGACAGCCACGAGGGAAGAATAGATCGCGCGGCGCCCGGTACGCGGTGTCGAGGGGATGCGGCGACGGCGGCGACGACGACGGCGACGGGTAGAAAATCGGGTGAGCCAGAGCAAGAGAGAGAGAAAGCGAAAGGGAGAGAAAGAGAGAGAGAGAGAGCGAGTGAATGTGAGCGAGGGGAGAAAATGCACGGGCGAGGAGCGTCGGAAAAGGCGTCGGTTCCAACGCCGCTGGGATTGGCGCCGGAACGCCAATCCGGAGTACGAGCGCTCATTATCGCCCGGCGTCGAGTAGGGGAAGGTGCCACCGGGTTTTTGCCTGCCTCTTCGTCGCTCCGCTGCCAGTGGCATCTACTCGTCTCAGGGCCGAATACCGGCTCGGCGAGCACTGCTGGCGGGGAAGTATCCCCACCAGGCGAGCGCTCGGGGTCCGTAGGGGAAGGGAGGAGGAGCCCCCGCACGGTTTCAGTCTTCGCGTCGCTGCCCTCCAGCATTCACGCCTCCCGCGTCCGTTCTCGCCGGCGCAGGCACACTCCGGACCGTGTGTACACCGACGCATATACACACCCATACAGTCAGCCGCAAGGGGGCGCGTACACACGCCCTGAATCCGGACGAGGACTTTAGCACACCAACACCTCCGCGGGAGGTGTGGGGGTGAGCCCCCAGAGGAGGTGTCAATCCTAGCGCTGCTCAGTGACCATCGCGGCGCCACCCAAGTAACACCTTTCGTCCGCTCTTCAGACCCGGCTGATTCGCAGCGCAGCCGCCGAGGTAAAACCCTCTCGCACTCCTTTTTCTCGTCCTGCGACTGCGACTGCGACTACTGCTGCTGCTGTCGACGCGCCCCGTTCTGCTCTGCTCGGCTCTGCTCTGCTCTGCTCTGCTCTCTCGCACGCTGCTCTCTGCCTGGCAGTAACGTGCGAACACGCAGCAGCCGGCTCGCCGCTCGCCAGCTCGATTCTTATTTCCTGCCCTGTGAACGGCGCACACACGTCTCCCGGGCTCTCTCACGCGCGTCGCCTACCGTCGGAAGCCTGCCTGCCTGCCTGCCCGACTGCCTTCACTGCCTGTCTGCCGTTCTTCTCGCAACCGCCACATCAAGTGCTTCGTGCCTCGTACTCGCTCGCTTTACCGTGTCGCTTCATTCTCGTGACTCGTCGCGGCTCACCCGGTGCATCCTCCAACTCGGCCAGCAGCACTTGGACACTCGGCGCCCTCGCAAAGTCGAGCGGCGGACCAACTGTGCCCCCGGAGGAAAGGACGAGAGCCGGCAAAAATCCAGTGGCAGAGAGTTAGTGACGAGTGAACTCGCCGGCAGTCGTCCTGGCGAGAAGAAGCCTCCCTGCAAATCTCGGCGACTAGTGCTTCGCAATGGGAGTAACTCTGATACTGAAGATTTACCACGCGGTCAGCAGCAGCTCTTAGAGCGCGGCGCGCTTGTTCGCGCGAGTGCCACACGCTCATCTCTCTCGCCCTTGACGGATTTCCCTCTCGCGAGTGCCAGTGACAAAACAGGGGTTGATTACATTGCGCGAGTGTCTCCCGGCGACTATCGTAAGTCAGAGGTGCTAGTGGTGGACAGTCCTGCCGGCAGGACATGCCTCGTTACGTAAAATGTCCAGGGAACAATATCGAGGATCGGCAGCGTGCTGGCAGAGAAGATTGATCGGCGGAGAGCATGCTCGCCAAAGCGACCAACTCCAACTACAATCCTAAGTGGACAAGTGCGACAAGATACATGCAACTCGTATCCGTGACTTTTTGTGAACATGAGTGAACAAGACCGAGAAAACAGTTGACTATCAAGCGTCATCATAAGAGAGAAGAAAATCAGGAAGGACAGTGGAAGAATCGGGGGAGGCTGAGAATCGAGTTAAGCACGTTGAACCAGCGAAGAAGTAGTAAAGGTCCGAGGCTTAGCCTCCTCGGGCAGGAGAGGAGAAAAGTGGTGGTGTCTGCCGGCAGAGTGCCGGAGGATCGTGACTGGTCGGACAGGGTGCATTGATAGGAGGATAAATAAGGGAACAGAAAAGCGAGAGTGGCATATCGGCCAGAAGTTTGAGTCACTCGAAGAGGAATCTCGCGCGACTCGGCAGACCCGCCCGTCTCGATGAGATTCGAACAAGAGACGGCGTGCAGGGGTACCCACTGCGCCAGCACTCCGCAACCCTCCGCGCTGCAGCAGCGATCATCACGGCTCGAGGAGTCGGTGGAGGAGGAGGAGGACACCTCCGCCGCGAAGGACGTCGTCGAGGGTCAGCGACGTAGACGAGAATTGGAGGCTAACGTGGTCGAGGGTGCGAAGACGGGGCCGAGGGCCGAGGCGGGGGGGCCTGGGATGGCGTACCCCGCGTCAGCGACGGCTCTCAATCAGCACTCGCCCTTTACCACCTCGATCGCCGCCACGCCGTCGAGCAATCCGAACGGACACATCGCCGCTGGACACCTGCCCGCGCCAGCCGCACCGAGACCCACCGATTTCAGTGTCTCGTCCTTGCTAACGGCCGCGAACACCCATCCCCCCATCCTTGGGGGATCCTCCTCTCAGGGCAGTGCGTCTCCGCCGCCCGGTGGACCCGGCAGTCCGGCCGCCGCACCGGAAACGCCGCCGCCTTTACCCAGCCAGAGAGAACTGTCCCATCCGTCCTCGGCGGTGGCCGCTGCTAGTTACTTCAGTGCGGCGGCCCTCGCCGCCGCAGGATTCTACAACCCCCATCTGCCGCCCACCAGCTCCCCAGGACCGACGGCACATCATCTCCAGGGCAAGGCCATACTCTCCAGCCCTCATCACCATCCGCATCTCAATCCCCACGGGATTACCCCACCAGGTGAGAGACAGCACCGCTTGTGTTTCCAATCGGCACTCCGACAACGCCGTCCGCCGGCTCAATGTGTCTCGCGACCTCCGCCAATCTCAATCTTGTGTCTCGCAAAGCCAATATGTTTTGGCCGGAAAATTTAGAGTGATGTGTTTGAGAGATAAGAAGGGAATCGTTTAACGAATCTTGGGTAATAAGGGATACGCGTGCCGATGGAATAGCGAAGATCGAGATGCCAAAGATTCCTGCCAGTTTTCGCAAGGAGGATTAGACTCCTGAGTGTTTGGAGCGTTGCTTTGTGCTGCTGGATAGGATTATAGGATTCGGCAGGCATTTAAGCGTCCTAACGCGATTCCCGCTCGGGGGATAATGAAGGCGATCCCGGATTCTGCTGCTTAGATCTCCCGGCAGAGTTTCGGTTACAACCACTCGACGTGTACCGTAAAATCCGGCATGATCTGGGTGACTCGGGGACTAAATCTCTCTCGGACACTCCGCCGTCCACTTCTTCGACTCGAAATGCTTTGTTTCGTAGAGGGAAAACTCTGCTCCATTAGGTAAAAAGGCGATTTTGTTATAGAAAATAGTTGTTTGGAGTTTCCGGGGAAATTAAGTGTTTTGGTGCTCGTTGTTCACTTTTTCTATAGCAGGCGTTGTATGACGCTCGTAGAAAATCGGCTAGGGTAGAAAAATAGCGGGCGATCGTTTAATTAGCCCGGTGCGGATGAAAAGCGCCGAGTAAATTTTACGAGCGACGGCCCCCACGCACACAGACAGAAGGACGGACGCATGGGCCCGCCGGTTAAAGTAAACTTGTTGCGCGTGTTTGCGCAAAGCAATATCGGTGAGAGAGCGTGCGTGCGTTCTCGGCTTTAGCTACTGTACGGACACCGGGAGTTAAGACACGTTACAATTTAGGAGTATTAGTATAGAGCTGTGTGCCAGAGCAGCAGCAAGAGCAAGCGATTTTATGGGGATACCTTCACTTTCCCTGTTTCCCATGCGCTCGACAGTACAATCATCCAACAATCGCACCTCTAGCATTAGAAAGTCCATCCTAACATCATCATCGGCGAGAAGAGTGCTGCTCGCTCTCCTTGCGTCCTGCGAGAGAGACCTGCCAACAAATTGCAGCCTTCTGCACTTCTTACAATGAGTCCTTTCCACTCGCCGGCCGGAACCAGATCACACTGTCAGCCTAGAATTACAGCTGCACTTTGTCATAGCGCGATCCAAGTGATTTTGCAATCGGGATCTTCGTTGGATTCAACAGCTGGAACGGGAATGTCTGTCTCCCCCGGATAGCGCGACGTTTATGCCAGGCAATGTTGCAACTTTTCCACGAAATCAACTCTCTTCCCTCAAACTGTCGCGCCGCTAATCCACTTGTCGTGTTGAGCAACCACCTGATCGAGTGCAAAGAACTCGTGGAAAAATGGGGAAAATATATGGTGGTTGGCGTTGTCTGGCGGTGGTGCGCAGAAAGCGCATCTCCGATGTAGTGAAGGGACGACGTTCAGGCCGGATATTACTAATTTGTGGCTTCTCGATAAGACAGGCTCGTGTCACCGCTATTGATATTAAACGGTCGCTAATTGGGCCGACAGTTAATTACCTTGTTTGCTAAGTCCCTCGCGGTGCGCCGGGGCATCCTCGCACGAGAAGATTATTGTTAACGTCGCGACATTGATTGCGCGGGCGGCGGCGGCGGCGGCTGCTGCTGCTGCGACAAATTCTGCCTGCAATAATATTTGTCTCGAGCGTGCGCTATCTGGGCATGGAAAACTCGGTGGATCGTTTACCAACAACCCTTGCGCTTCCGGCCATGTTTATGAACACCCCAATTCCCGCCTAACGAGCGCAAATCACATTCAAGAAATGACATTATTCAATCGAACAAGCCAACTGGCAAGAAACATTGTTATCCCAAGTTTCACAAGCACCAATATGACAGGGATTGGAGAGCCGTCGCGTTCAGTAGATGAAGACAGTGGTGGTAGTACAATTCCAGCAAGACTTTCCCATCCAGTGATTGGCCGCGGTATTAGCGAATGGATGAGTGAGAAAAAATCGGACGTATCCGGATCCTATTGGGCAATGCTCACAATAACCCGGGGAAGAAGACGATAAGATCGAGCGGGGAATGCGCCGTGCAGAAGTACAAGTCTCCGCCAGCATTCGGAGAGAGAGAGAGAAAAAGAAATCAGCACTCCGCCTGTGTATGCGCGTTGCACCGCTGCCTGGCAATACATTATGACTTAGGCAGCGATAATGCAATCGATCTGGCATATCTCCTAGGCTAAATGAACAGCGCAATGCAACTGTGCACGGCGTGGCCGGCCGCCCGGAGGAGCCAATATTATTTTCCCGCTCGAACTTGCAATTGCTGCACCAGCGGCCAGCAGTGCCAGCCAAACCAGCCAGAAGGAGAGAGGAGAATGGAAAAATCTGGAAAACGTTTGTTAGCCGTTAGAGCAGAGAGATAGGAAGCGCATCCCGGCGGAGAGTTCCACTGTTTCCCCTTGGAAATCGAGAGGAGAGGAGAGGAGAGTGGAGGCACGGGCGAGCGATCAGCGAGAAAACGCTTTCGAAAGAGGCAATCCTGGCAATCCTCCCGAGATTACGCCGCCGCTATCTGCACTGCTCGAGCTACTTTCTGAAGAGGAAGTCTATGACAACGCTAATTACCGCGCGCTGATAAACAACCGGCAGTACATGCGGCTTCTTCTAATGAGACAGAAAGAAGGACAAGTGACGTCTCCGCCGATTTGATTGACACACACCCCCCCTGCAATACGAATGTTGGTCAATTTTTTTTTATTTTGACAAGGATATTTTTCTAGTCGCGATTGTCTCCTTGATTAGCAGCGCGCCGTAGGCTTAATGCGTGGTTGTAGGGAGTTGGTATAATTTCGCGGTATGTAGATGCCACTGGCGGAGCAATGAAGTGCCCTTTCGATTATTGTAATCGGCAGAGACGGAGAGCGAGATATCCACCCGCGGGGAGGGCGAATAATTGCGACGGGAAAATGACACGCTTGGAGAGAACGGATTCGGAACGGTGGCCGCGCCGCGTGTGTGTATGGCCCTCCGGTGCAAATGTCCAACTGCCAGGTGCAGGAGAAACAGACGAAGGGAAGAAGGTCCGAGCGAGAAAGAAAGTGAAGAAAGGCTAGGACTCCCAGGCGATTTTCAGCCGACAGCGTGCTCACCGTAGTCTTATCTGACATCTCGTTATTATACACTCGTCCACCACCCTGTTTGTTACAAGCAGTTATTTCCTTCGTTAACTTAAATGATGAATTAATCCAGAGCGCACCTTGACACGTGCTGCCCGATAGCTGTTTCTTCAAGGTGCCAGTGAAAATCGAGTGACTTTCCAAAAGAAAAGTCTAGGTTCTGTTTTTTGAAGTTTGCCAAAGGGTCGATTTGCGAGGGAAGATGCGTAAGATTTCGCTCAGTGTTCCAAGGATCGTCCTGACATTTTACTCACGTCCTCCACGAAGATTTCGGACTCTTGCGAGCGATGGTGAATTTATTTACACGCCGGGCAACGTCGGGCCAAGAGTGCGAGATGCTGAATTTATGACCTGCTTCCGAAGGCGAGTTAAGAGCGAGGGGCACACGTCCGTCTTCCGAAATTCTCCGCTCCGACTTCCACAGAGAGAGTAATTCGCTAGTGAGGGAAACCTTTGACCAAACCTTAGCTATGATTCCACTAAGCAATGCTGTTCTTGGACTTTTCGAGACGTTTCTAAATGAAAGTATTCTAACCTTTGAATTTCCCATAGAAGAAAATTGCAACGAATTAATTCCAAGTATAATTTTTCATAAACACAAACATGTTAGGAATTTTAGTGAATCAAGAGATTCGGTCTGTCAGGGTTAACTGAAACAGGGACAAAAAGCAGTAGAATATTATGTGAACCCCATGGAAGAAAGGCATCGAAATTTCGAAGAGTGTGGAGTACGCGTGTTGCATCGAGATGCACAGAATTCAGAGTGTAAATACAATGGGTAGAGTCACGTCGAAGAGGTGGAACGGTTTTCCTCAAAAGCGGTCTGCCAAATGGAAAATCTGCCTATTTCACGCAATTCATCGGCGATTTACAGTGCGGCACCATCAGCGCTGTTTATTATTTTCGATAAATTAGCCAGACACAGGATGCGCGCGCCCGTGGCGAGCGATAAATCTGCGGCGATTAAGCAACGTATTTTCCAGCGGGTGCAATAGCATTGCTCCGCGTTCCCTGTCGTTCATTTGTAATCCATTTCCGTGGTGACTTGCAACAAAAGCTCGTCGCCGGCTGCTCGCGCCTGAAAATAGCGGAGCTTCCCATTTTTCCGGCTAATTACTACGCGAAACGCGCATTGATTCCTCGAAACTTGCAATGACAATTACCACCCGATTAACTTAACATCTATTATAACCTACAACTATTTCCGTAATTCAGTAAAAGAGGTGTCGGCTCCAACTGAATTCCAATAACTTCATTTCTACTCAACTTGAACTAAAATCGACTATTAAAAAGGGAAATATATTTGTAAGTTGAAAGCGGTCTTCGGTTGGTGAAAAGTGTGCGATTGTATATCTAAGGATGAGTGGAGTAGTGTGCGGTGAGCAATGTGTTAAGAATTACGTGGTAATTGGGCGGGATCTAAGGTCCTCGGCAGTCGGAGGAAAGGGAAGGACGGCGGGGCGGCGATACGCCCAGGGAGATCCTGGCGTCGAGCGGAAATTGGATTTGACGTCGATCTGATACGTGTACAGTGTATATACCGTGTATACTACAAGCGGTTCTGGGCCGAGCGTCGCACACGTTGCTAACGCTTTCAGCCAACATTTGATTAGCGCGCCGATTGCGGCCAGCTATTCGCGAGAGACTCGATAGACCATTGAGATATACACTTTCGAGCCGGAGGAACGCCGGCTATTCTTGATCGAGCCAGCCGGCGAGCATTGTGTGTGCCAGGAGGCTACGCCTCGCTTTGATCGCGTCATCCCCGAGCCAGCCAACTCGGAATGGCGTGTCAGTACCAAATAGCCTGTCAGGGTTACATCTCTTCATCAGCCACTGGATCATAGTCTCCGCGACAACCAGAGATACACGTGAAAACGACAATCCACCGGCCCTTTGTTTCCATTCTAATTTCCCATTGGACATCAAATATTTCGCGACCAGAACTCGAATTCACTCTTTCATATGCTGATACTTCGTTTAAAAATCTGACATTTGTCGGAGAACTGCTGCATCGCATCGCCGCTCTTCCTTTAACTCGCGAAGACACTTCGACAAGCGAATCTCTCATTTGGCGGGAGAAAAAATTGGTGACAACATTCTCGCTCCTCTCGAAAGACAGGTGTGCTGTCACCTAAATAATTTCGGCATTCCTAGGTTATCGAAACAGTAGCCTCCTGTAAAACCGATAGCGATCACTAGTTGTGTCGTGCTGCGTTGCGGAGGTCGGGATGCTGGGGGTCCAGCAGAGAGAGATAGATAGAAAGAGAGCGAGAGAGAGAGCGAGGCTCGCGCATTCAGGCCAGGCGAAATCTAAATCGTCCAATTTCCACTGCAACTGTGGCCAGCTCTAATTCAGCGTGGCCGGCTGACTGTATTGGTTAATGGCTCGCGCAAACTCATTCCCAATTAGCAGCTGAACTCTTTTGATGCCGGGAATTACGTCGGCTAGTGCGCGCCGATATTTCCTCCAATTAATATGGAGCAGCGAATAAATTAATAGATAGCGAGAGATAGAGAGAGGGAGATGGAGCGAAGGCCTACCAAGCGAGCGAGAGAGAGAGAGAGGGTTATAAGGGAGGTTAAACAAACGCACGATAGACTCGGCGAGATATACACGCGCGCGCACGAACCACTGGCAGTTTGCCTGCCATGGAAAAATCGAGGCGCACGTCGAGCGCTGTGTTTTCCACACACAATATGCAGAGTTTACTGGCGGCATTAAGATACCTGAGATCGAATGGTATCGTGATTATTGGAGAGAGGCAAAAATCGGCAGAGAGTGAGAGAGAGAAGAGAGTGTGTGCGTTGGTTGGCGAGGCGAGAGCGGCCTAGGAGCTCGGAGATAAACGAGGCAGACACACATAATGATCGGCTATTGGCGCTGACTTTGTCCGATAACAATCATGAAGTCATTAAGGTGGCAACAGGTTTTACATTTGCGTCCAGCCATTTTCCCCTCCGCCTCTCTCTTTCTCTCTCTCTCTCTGGCCGGCGTGTTCTCTCTCATTCTCGCTCTATCCCGTTCTTTGCGAGCAGTGTTGCCGCGGTAATTGATTGAAAAGGCAAGAAAATACCGGGAGCCGCCGTCGACGCCGTCAAGCATTAACTTCGCCATTAATCATGAAGTTATAAGCGCGATTTGCATTAATCATAAATGTCAGTATCATAGCGAGCCGGCTTTCGTTCGCTCTTTCGCTCTGGCGCACTTCCTCTTTCGACGAATACTACGTGAGGAATACGTTATTGGGAGTGGTGGTGCGCTTATTGAAAGAGGGATGGAAGAGGTAGGGATGAAAATATGGCCAAGTCTGGGCATGAAATTTCGAATGTAATTGCGAGCGGCTCGCACGGCTGACACGGCGAACCAGGCCTATAATATTCGGCATTCATTTAGCAGTAACTAAATCGCTGGCCAGTCGATCGCTCGATAATAAGTTACTGATTGACGCTCGCTAGCCATTCCAGAATTTCTGCCTGAATTCTCGAGCTCGCGCTCTCCTCCCAACCCCTCGCCCGCGGGCTCTCTGATCTTAAGAGACACGAGACTTCGGAAGCTCGATTAATGTCCGCCAAGATTTACGATGTACAAGCGTCGCTTTTCGAAAAAGTGGCCACTTGGAGAAAAAACACAGCGAGAGAGAGAGAGAGAAAGAGACGCGTTTGCGAGTGTGTGCGTCGTGCATTGGCTACACGAGGCCAATATCAGTGGCGATCCTCGCTCTGATTGTTGCCAATGTGGCGCGCACAGCATCCCGGCCCGAGTGGACGTCGCCGTCGACAGGATGAGAACGAGGTGGTGGAGGAGGCGGCGGCGGAGGAAGAGGAGCTCAAGCAGCGGGAGAACAATTGCTGGCCATCGATTGCTCCATTGACCCGCGATCCGGCGAATGCGTCAATTCTATATCTGAAGTGCGCCTCTTTCGCGCCAACACAACCTCGCCGCACGCACACGCGCACTCCAATAATGATCGGCTTTCGAAAGCACTAGGTTAGAAAAGAGCGAGACCAAAAAGACAGAAAGAGAACGCGCCTAGAAAAATAGGGGTTGGAGAGTAATCCAAGGGAAGAAAGAGAGGCGGAAAGAAAAAGAGAGTGACGTGGTAGAAAAGAGGGGAAAAGGCGGGGAGGCAAACTTGGCAAGTTCTTGTTGGCGAGACAGGATGATCCGACGATATAACGTCTAGGGGGTTGAAAGAAGTATCAAGAAGTTTCTCGGTAGCGCTCCTAGTAAGGCTGACTCTCACCCCCGCCGGAGAAACTTGGAGCAGCTGTCTTTTACTTTTCCGAAACGCGTCGGGGGTCTTCTAGTTCACCACATCGGCGGGTCATTATGTCTTTTACATGGCTATAAGTTGGCATGTCAATTATTCAAAGTAGAGGTCTCGCTCGCGGGCTGCCTCTCGAGCGTTAAGGGATGTGACTGGAGAGGGGGAGAATCTAGTTTATGTTGTGTGGTTTTAGGGTTAGGCCTGGGTCCACACACTCCTGAGGAAGCAGCAGTCCTGGCGGCGGCAGCGGCAGCATTACACCACCACCATCAGGGTGGGCCCGGTGGTCCAGCGATGAGGTCTTTGAGGCCACCCCTGCCACCGGGGATGCTACACTCCTCACCCCACCCTCTGGCGCCCCACCACCCCCTAGCCGGCCCCCACCACCCCCTGGTACCTCCTCATCACCCGGAGGAGGACGGGGTGGTCGACGACCCCAAGGTCACCCTCGAGGGCAAGGAGCTCTGGGAGAAGTTCCACAAGCTCGGCACGGAAATGGTCATCACCAAGAGTGGCCGGTAAGTCTCCATTTCGTATCTCTCATTCCTCTATTTCAGGAGTACCTGTTTTCGACCGCTGAGATTTATATCTTCCGTTCGTAGGCTTGGACATTTCGTTGGTTAAGAGACCTGTTTCATGCATGATCTTGACGAATTTAGGATAAGTTTACCAGGAAACTTGTTCTGTATTCACCTTTTGTACTCATTACTAGACGTATATGGAGTCAATTGTTCTTTTGTTGGAATGGAATTAGTTGGTATTAATCATGTTTAAAGGTTCGATTGTAAATGAGATGATTAAAAGATAGAGGAGTAGAGTACAAAGGGTAAATCCAGTAGGAGGTACTAATTTATTCTGTAAGTTAGTTGTAAGTGAATCATCCAATAATTCTGGAGAAATACCAAGCGGCGTGCGGTCACTTTCCAATTGACGAGGTGTCTGGGATTCTCGTGATCTCGAGGATGGTTTTTTATTGGAGACCTTGGCTACCAGGGACACAAGTTGGTCGGCTTTTTACGAGCCTCTGTCTGAAACAGGTGACAAGGTGGCAACTCCTTATGCTTCAACACCTTGTTTTCGGTTTGATACATATACTGCGAGAAGAGTAGAAAGGTGGGTGGGTGTAGAAGGCGCGCAGTATTTCTTTTCCCGGAGTGGTTGGTTCATTGTATGTGGGCGAGCAGAAACAATAGGTGTCGAGTTCTCCAAGAGGTGAGGACACGCATTCTAAATCCGCATTTCTCACTCCCTCGACTCGTCGTCGTCGTCGTTTCCTCGTAAAAGAAGAAAGTGAGAAGTTGAATTTTCTTGCCACTCGGCTCCCACCGACTCTCGCACTTTAATCACTTCAATCAACATCTTTTTCCTCGATATTCGCGCGAAGCGCAATTTCATCGGGCGAGCAGCGAAATCGGAGAGCCGTGAGAAAAATGACGTGGCGGCCGGCGACGAAATAGGAGGAGTCATCGCGCGGTGCCTACCGAAAACCGCAAAAAGTCGCGTCGCCCTCGACTAAACTCGTTTACAAATTTACCTCCGAGCATTCTACGTGCCACGACTCTCTTTCCACTGCTACCTTCGAGTGAGATCGATCGCCAAAGAAATCCGAAACAATTCGCAACGCTTGTGCCTCGGGCGGCCGCACTGCCAGCGGGGAGGAGGGACTCGACTCTCCGCTATCTATAAAAGCGGTGAATCAGAAAAGTGGAAAAACACAGGTCTGCTCTGATAACAGGCGACCGAAGCGCGCTCGCTCGGCCGAGATCGCTCAGAGAACTATAATAGCCATTGAACGGCCCCTTAGCGAAAGGGTGAGCATATCCACCTTTACATATTTCATATGCGAGGTATACAGCTGGATCCGAAAACTCTTTCACATCGACAATTGCTTCAACTTCAACTTGCTCGTGCTTGGCCACTTCGAATCTTCAAGAATCTTCGCGATTTCTCACTGATACATCGCGATTCATAATTAAAACTCGGAGGAAAAAAATCGTTTGCAACATTTTTAAATAATTCCAGTCTCCAGCTATTTTTCCTTCGATATTTCTCAATCGAAAACCATCGTGCGGGTTGCGATTAAACTTAATATACAATTAATATACAACCGCTAATGATTCTTATTGCGAAATTACTGGTATGAGAGCGATCTAACGGGACAGCGATTCGATAAACGCGTGTAATCGCGTTCGAGCCGAGTACGCGCTTTAAATCAATCGCGATCGACAAATAACCCCTCGTCTTTTAAGAAGGCTTACCAACCAACCCCCTGCACTTGTGGGGCGGTGGTCCACCGATCGCATTTCGCTTTCACGAAAGCAGCTGAGCAGCGAGCCCACGGCGACGATCCTCGATAATTACACACACGGAAATTACGGCTGGTCCAATCCCCCGCATGGTCATCCGGTGGTCGCTACGACTCAATACAGCTCACCACGTCCACACACGCACACATTCGCACACGGAGAAAAATCTGTGAAGATCCACTGGCGTTCGGCCTCTCTCACTTATTGGCGAACGCCTCTGTCCGTAGCATCTCTCGAACGGCTTACAGGCTGTCTCACAACTCGAGCATCACTCAAAGCCACTCCACAAAAAGCAATATCAAACACACCACAATCTACACAACAAAATTCTATTCTAAACCTTCAACATTAGAAGTTCTCAAACAACTAGAATCAGTCAGAAACTTGTCTATGGTGTTAGACGATAGAAGAAAGTCTAGCCGACTGGTGTGTTGGTAGTGTAAGGTTGGCATCGATAAATAATGGCTTCGAAACAGTTGCGGGACCTCTAATAGTCTTTACTCTGGAAAGAAGCTACTGTGGATTGACCTTGATGGGCGGGTGATATTGCTACGTGGTGGAACCTGTAGTAGAGGGGAAGGGCCGGTCGCTCGGCGATATTGCCGGGGGTGGTGGAGGGTGGTCCGGGGCAGGGGCGTATTGGGGAGTTGGGGGCCTTAAGTATAGGGCTGGCTTAACGATGTTTGTTTTATACATTGGCAGCCTCTTCTCGAACCTGTAATCTTTCTAAACGAGATATTACCCCGGGCCCTTCGCCCAGGAAACCCTTATCCGGGTGGGTCACGGCGCAGTGCGCCCGAGGTCCCAGCTAGTGTGTGCCAGAAGAGAAAGGTGGGCCAGTCGAGAGAGGCCCCGAGACGCATTCGACAGAGCGAGACAGAGGGAGAGAAAGAGGGAGCGTGAAGGAAAGGGTGAAGGGAGAGGGGAGGAAGTTTGGGTGCACGGCCATGCACGCTGCTCCGGTTCCAGCAAGCGCCAGTGGAAAGGGGTGGTGGTACGAGGAGGCCCTAAGGGCTCGAAATTGCCTCCTCCGGATCCGACTGGGCCCAAATTGCTGACCACTCTTCAGTTCCATACGCATGCTGACGCTCGCCAGGCAAAATCTGAACGGGATCCTCGGAACCGGATTATGACTCCTTATGAGATGATTCCTTATCCTTTTGGACTTGTTACTCTTTCCCTAATACAGGCCGTGCTCTCCTCCTTTAGGGAGCCTCGCTCGCTCTTCCCGTCTTCCTTTTGCCGTGGCTTAACACGCGGGAGGGGTGAGTTGCGGTGATACTATTGTGGGAATTGGGTGCTAAATGGAGTGAAGTGGACTTAACAAGAACGAGCTCCTTAGCTGGATTGTGCCATGGATAGTTAGTGCGTCGGCCGTCCGTTAAGGATGCTTGGCACCCTTTTATGGTGCTTAATTTCTCTGATTTCTAAATCAAACAGTGCCAGGAGTGTGTCTGCCTGCCCGGCCGATAAGCCATAAAGTGGTACAAGAGGGAAATCCAGAGGCTGTGTGGGAGCTTATGTAATCAGCTTGGCGAGCCGAGCTACCTGTGACGCCTTAAGCCTACCTTCACAGTGGAAAGCCTCTCCTCTCCTCTCCTCTCCCTGAGACATTCAAGCAACGTCTCCTCACACCTAATTCGAAATAATAGAATGGAGTACCTAGCCGTAGATTAGATTACTCTACAACCGGTAAGACTAATTGCCAGTCATACGCTATAACGAGTAAAAGTTGTAATGAGCTTGTGTTCGCCGAATAAACTATGCACATCCCAAGTAGACACATCCAATGCAATATGTATGACTTGGCTTGAACACTGGAATTTTCCCACTTGCGCGGCGCGTTAACATGGATAGATATCGTTATCACAGGTGGGATTATCGTACACTTTCATTGGCAGTAGCAAGAAATCCCTGCGACACAGTTCGCAAGCCGCGCACCACTGTATTTTTCGCGCGGTGTTAATGCATCGTTCGATTTAATTAACTGATTGACTACGATTAAGGCATACGCGCTGACGGATAATTCCGGGCTGCGAGGAGAGCACGCGGCGGCGGGCGCTAGTAATAGCAGTTCCCTCGTGTAAATGGAGCACGGCCAGAAATAATAATACCAATCGAGAGTCGATCGACGCGTACTAGCTTACAGTATTCGCCCAAGGAAATTCCGTGTGTGGAATTAGTGGTGGCGCGCGCGCGCGCGCGCGAGGAGTCGATGCTTGCTTCTAGACTGCTTGCTTCCATCTATCGAGGCATAAATGCGATCGACGATCGCGCGCGCCTACCTAGCTCTCAAGTGACACATTAATCATCGGGCGTGTAGCGTATTGCGTTACTTTTTCGCGCGACGGAATATATCAGGTGTCAGTGACTTTCGCGTCGACACTATCGGGGAGCGGCTATCGACTGTCAATCTCGTGGCGAGTGTTTTGGTCGGCCACTTTGCCAAGTGTTAGTGGCCTCGCGAGCTGTCATTGACTCTTTCTAGCTATCGGAGGAAGCATAGGCTTGAGGATTTAGGTATGTCGGAGAGTTGGTGGGCCAGTGTCCTATAGTTTCGTATAAGGATTCCCAGGGCAGTGCTATGCGGCGAGAAGCAGGCCAGAGAGCTTCCAGATTCTAGCAGCACTCACCCCCTCGCGTACTACCCGACTTCAGTATAAAACCTATTACGGGCATTCAGTGCTTACAAGAAGGCCAACGACACGAGCATACGCAAAGCCGAAAGCAAATCGGTTTAGCCGCACCGGCAATCGCCCTGGTAATCGTGTAACAGTATGCTCAGGCAGAGGCGACAGGGAAAATCATGCGGCGTCTTGGCATCCCGATATTACCCTAGATTTCGATCACCTCTTAATCAACATTTCGCCATAAGATCGCATTCTTATTTAACACTTCCTTCATTCACTCTTTCTCTTCTTCTCAATTCGTGGCTCATCTTTCTCCATCTTGATGATCGCTCTCTTTCTCTCAGAGGCTCATTCACCCGCTCTCTCCTACTCCGAGCAGTGTTCCTTCTCTCCACACCCTTTCCCATTCACGTAGCAGGCTGCGCGTTCTCGTCCTTGCTCCTCTCTGATTCTCTCTCTCTTGCTCTATCGTCCTCGAGTTGGGCTTATCCTCGGCGAGGCTGGCAGGCGCAGTGCTCTCTCGCTCGGAAGGTAGTTGTTCCATGATGCCCTCGTGCCGCGGCGGTTCTCCGTCCTTTCCTCCTCGGGGTCTCGGGGTGGCTCGTCGGTAATTAGCCGCAGTGGGCCTCACCCTCCGCAGGCACGCGCGCGCGCCCGCTCATGTGAGCCTGAAAATGTTCCTGGTGGTAGTGCTGGCGCGATTGCGCCTACCAGGCTTGGGAGGAGGATGAGGAGGATGAGGAGGAGGAGGAGGAAGAGGAAGAGGAGGTGGGGAACGAGGGAGAAGTGTCAGTATCCTACGGGCGTCCGTGCATATCGACGTTTTTCTTGGGCTTTCGCACGCGGGACGAAGCTCGCCAACGATTCTCGCGGATAGTCGTGCTGGATGGGTTGGATGGTGGATGATGATGGTGGTGGTGGTGCAAGTGTGCCGGCTCCCGCACACTGCGATGACGACGGTGGTCGTGCGAGAAGGGGTGCCTGCTTGCTGCTGCTGCTGCTGCTGCCTTTCAAAGCACCGCGGCGCTCCTCTTCCTGCACGCCCGCAGCGCACCACACTAACACTACCACCGAAAACGCACTTGGTTTTTTGCCGTTTCTCTCGCTCCCTTTCTCCGTCTTTCCCACCCCGCCCTCGACTTTCCTCCTCCCGCGTACACACCTGTGCGCCGCGACGCTTACCGCTGACACGTGCTTCACAAATCGATCGGTTGAATGAGGCGCTGACGATGTCAGGATAGATCCGAGTGATTTAAGAATAAACTTGGTGTATGAAGAGGGGATGAGAGTATATCGTCGCTTTATTACAAGATCGTAGAGAGAAAGACGAGTGTTCTGTGGAGTAACTGGCGCGATGTTTACTCCGCTCCGCTCTGGTCTACTTTAAATAGTATTAGCGGCCAGATTCCATTATGACGCGCGTAACACCTTTAAGAGCCTGACAAGCCAATTAGCATTGCACTATCTGTTCGTTAGCCCGGTTGTACGCCAGGCTGGATAGCGCACTCGTGTGTTCCCGGACGCTCCTGTCGTCGACACACACTCGCTCACATGATCTCCCTCAGGATTAACAGAGATCTTGTCTTGTTTACCTTGCTCTATCGAATCACCGGCAAACTCCTACCATCTGGATAGGAGAGTTTAACAGTGTGTCCTAAAAATGAGAATGCCTCCTCAATGATAGAACGGACGCCTGCGCGCGCTTGTCCTCGCTCGTCCTCGCGGAGACTTGCGCGAAATTATTTGCGACTCCGCCTCCCTGCACGCTGCTGCTGGACCACCGTCAGACGCTCGCGCAGCAGCAGCACGCCCGCTGTTCCGGTGTGAAGTCACCCTGCAGTATTGTCGTGCGATCGAATCGTCTCGAGCAGCTTGCACTCACGCGTCACGCAACCGAGCAAGTCTTTCCTGGCCGACCTGCGTTATTACTGAAAATCATTGGCCCTCCTCTTTCCAGATTAATTCTATGCCCGATAATTACACCTCCCCGAAGCTCTGTTTAATCATTTGTTGATTGATATATTAAGACACGAGAATGTCAGTATTCCAGTAGAAATAATTAAACGTTGCATTGCCATTTTGACACACGCGCGCGCGCGCGCGCGTAGCAGTGAAAATATTTGAGAGGGTCTTATTGTTAAATTCGACAACTGGCCGGGCCGGGCGCGCGCAGTACCCACACATTTTGAAGAGGAAGCGAGGGGTTGAAGGCTGCTGCGGCTGCGATTGTAGCCCGTGATCCCCTTTATGGGTTTTAGTAGCTTATACGCTTTAAGACCGTCGGCGCACTGGTAGTGCTTTAATTGGCAAAGGACAGTTTCACTGCTTTGCATCGACGATCGTTTAGCGAATAGTATGTAGTACTTCTCTCTCTCTCTCTTCGGATCGCAAAGCAGCAACCCTTTTTTTTGTCACATGAATCTTCGAGAGCGGTTATTATTTTCTTTGAACGCGAGAATTCCATGCGTTCACAGAGAGATCCATCTTGCCAGAGTCAGCATTCTCTCTCTCTCTCTCTCTCGCTCACTCTCTCACTCCCTCTTTCCCATTCTCTCTGGGGCTCAAAGTCCTCTAAACGCAAGTCGCGCGCGCACCGGCAAAGGGGTAAAAAGTTATCTGCGATGGGTACTTCAAAGGGCTGCGGGAGCTCGCTGCGGCCCCAGGACACGAAACAGCCGTTTAAAACTTTATTCCGCAGTCGGGTACAATCGGAATCGCAATCCGGCGAAACAATGAGCCCAGCCGGAGGCGGCTAGTCCTCACTGAGGAGAACACCTTTCGAGATTTACGCATCCAGGAAGATTAGGGGCGTGACTGTTAACACGTCGGGCTAGCTATTCCCGGTGCGCGCTCGCATCCGGCGAGATCGAGCGGAGCACTTAATTATACGAATCGTTATGAGGGAGATCTGTGATCGGTCGATCATAAATATCGGTCTGGGGACAATTCATTATATGCCGCTTAGGGGCTATCGCGAGAGCCTCGCTGCCTCTTAACAGCTTCATAGTAGCGCGCGGGGCCGACACGACTCTCCTCGGCGGACGGCCTTGCCGTGCAAATTGTCCGCTGTCACGAGCGTGCCGCCGCGCCGCGCCGCGCCGCGACGAGAGTCGAGTGTACCGAGAGAGCGAGAGTAAAGCCCGAGTGGAATCGAGCCAAGCGAGAAAAAAGGATCGAGCGGAGAGGCGAAACGCATAATTTCATCCGCGACGAAGTAACGACAGGGTTGTGTCTCCCAGACACGCGCCCATCACGAGCCCTCAGGCCTCTCGTCTGCCACCTCTGCCTTCCTCTCTTCTTCTCACTCTTTCTCTCTTCAAGTACATACGTGTGCGTGGCGTTCTCTTGCCCTTTACCGCTTCGGCGCTTTCGCCTTCTCCTTCGAGCTTATTCCTCGCTGCTTCTTCATCGCTTGCCTCCGACATTTTCCACCTCGCCCTCTCACCAACCGTTCGCTCTTCTCTTCTCTTTGGCCTGTCCTACTCGTCCTCGAGCGAGTCACCTCCTTTTTTTCCCCGTCTTCCTTCCATTCGTGCACGAATGTCCGTCCTTATCTCCGCGGCGAGTGCGAGAGCGAGCAGCGGCACTTTGCAGCGTGTTTCAAGGCTACAAAAGCCGGCACACACGCGATTACCAGATAGCGCATCACATTGCATCGCATCGCATCGGCTGTGCTCGCACGCGAGCAGCCCCGCGCTCTTTCGCGCGGCTGCAAGTGCTGAAACCGTGTTTTATAATTCCTCGCTTCGACTCCTTCTTACTCTCTCGCACTCTCCTTCTCGATCCATCTTTCCCTCTCGCGCTCACCGCACTCTTCTCTGCTTCTTTCTCCCTTTTTCTCTCACTCTCGAGCGGCACCTCGCCACCTTTCCTCTGATCCGAGACTCACCCTCGACGCTCGAACGCAACCCCCTTAGTCTCGCGCGCGCGCGCGCATGCCTCCTCTCACTTTCTCGCACTCTTTCTCCGTCCTCGCAGTCTGATCTTCTTTCGACTCCGAACACTTTTTTCGCCCCCGAGTACCCCGGCTCTTCACGGTGTTAGGTGTGATCAAACATCGAGAGACATCGTTTACCGAGATCATTTTATTCCACGCTGATATAACTCTGTGTCTGTGTCTGTGAGTACTCGCAGAGTTCGCTTGGTTTTCCATCTCTGTCAGAACCCTGTCTGGGCGACCGAATATTCTCGGTGGTGCGCGCGCCTCGTATGTTACTGTCAGCAGCGATATGCCGTTGGATCGGTCGGCTGTGTGTCAGCCCTAAAATACTACGTACGAATCAACGTGCGTCACCTTTAAGGTCATGGCGTGCAGCAGCGCACGACGCGTGACGGAGCTCTCGGAACAGCGTGGCCTGGCAGAGCGGCGAGTAGCCGCCGCGCGCCGCGTGTATGTGGGAATCGCAGGAAATCATACACGCGGAAGCCCGCAACCTCCTGGAACGACGTGCGATTGTTACCCGCCAGATAAATCGTCCCCGATACTTTTTCTCCGTTTCGTTTCCGCGTCCCTTCGCGAGCCACTACTCTTTTTCCAGTCGGCGTCCACGTCGCCTGCTGATATTCACGAGTTTCGTGTGCCAGCCGCGCGCGGGCGTGCGTTCTCTCTATCAAAGGGGCAAGCGACGCGTGTGTGTGTACACGTGTAACTTGGCTGGCAAGTGGAGCATAGATGTACGTCACTTACCAGTTACGCCGGTGTGTCCGAGCGGTGTGAATAGATAACGAGCGTTTACCAGGACGAGTCCGATTCATTTTTCTCCTTCCACCCGGCTACATATCTCGCTCGCTTCGTTTAGTATGACGACAGGTTGATTACTCGACTTATTCCTCCTCACCTATCATTCTCCTGTCGTCGCTCGAGCATTCATAAGCATCTACAAAAGTAAGACACACCCTTTGCCAGTTCGATCGGGCAACTGCTGGGCGAGTGAGCGGTGTATCTAATTGAAAGTACAAAGTGAAGAAGGTTGTGCCGAGGAGAGGCTGCTGGCAACTCGAAGCTGGGAAGTGCCAGGAGGATTGAAATGCGAGAGGGTCGAGGGTGGTGGTGGCGGTGGCGGTGGTGGTCCAGGGCGGAAGTGGAGCGCGGAGTACTGGCAGAAGGAGGAGGAGGCTGCGGAAGGAAGGAAGGAGGTCGAGCGCGCGCGCGTTGATGGTGTCGGCGGCCAATTTCTCAATGCAAATAACGCCGGTGTCGAAAGGGACCTCGCGCGCGAATGAAAAGGGGCGAGGTGGTATGCAAATAGAAAGCTGTTACGGCTCTGCGCGTCCTCCGCCGCCCCCACCGCCCCCGCCCCCCCTCTTTCTTTCTGCGACCTACACCCCTCGGATACTGCTGGCGCCGGATGGATGCTGCCACTGCACCACCACCACTCCTTTTCTCTTTCAACGCGAGTATAGACGCGAGACGTGTGAATTCCACGTGAAATGCAACGAGATAGATGGAAATGGGCAGGTGGAGGAGAGAGTCTTCTACCTCCTCTAGCCCTCTCTCTCTCACTCTCTCACTCTCTCTCTCTCTTGAGAAGGCCTGCGGTCGTGCGAGACGGGGGTGGCCAAGGGGGTACATACGAGAGTTGCCACGAAAGGAGAGATTCTAGACGCCAGAATTCATTTCGCTCGCCTTCGTCGCCATTCTCTCAGCCCTTGTGCTCGGCCCATTCTTTGCCCCGAGGTGTGCCTCCCGCACTCCTCCCGCACTCTCTCGGACCTTTTATTCCATTCCCTCCCCGACGTGATAGCACCTTCTGTCTCACCATGCGAATTCATCATTATGGGAGAGGCTCGAGTGCGGTCAGCCTGCATTCACTTTTCTGGACGATCCTTTGCTTTCCTTGGAAAGTAAAAGATCTGATATCTCAAAGAGAGAGAGAGAGAGGGACTTGGACGCCGATGAGTTCGTTATATCCGAAGCATCGCATCGGCTTCTGGCAGACTAACACTACCATCGCCATCACCCTGCCAGCGCTCCTGAACTGGATCTGATCAATTACCCATTGCATGCGGGCAATTAATCTCGCGCTTTATCTAGAGGACTTTAATAGGTGGCCCGCTATTCGCCAGCTGCCACTGGCGCGCACACACACGCGCGCCTACAGACGCACACTAGCTAATACTATGTAACGTATTCCGTTCTCTCGCTCACTCAATTAATTGGAAAGGTGGAAAATTATTCAGTCGCGCATTTATTCTAATACCTGGCAACGTTGATTAGTCGTTATAGAATAATTATCGATGTAACATTTCCATGGGGAAGTCGAAAACCGGGTGGTCCGTGTCAACGGAGTAAACGAAGGCTAGTTATACTAATGATCGTTAATGACGAGTAAAAGGATGAGTGCAACATAGGAGAAGGATACGCTCGTTAGCCTTAGGGATCTCAGTGAAGACATAACAAATTTCGACTGCTAACCCAATGGCGTATAATCCAGCAATTACGTGGAATGCATTGACGCGTATATGTACATACGAGATCCGCTATCAGCTAGCGAGGAGACACGATTGTTCGAGATTTCATGCCCGGCCGCTCTATCGTACATCTTAATAACAGAGCAGTCGAGGAATAATGTCGGGTTAGGCAAACGCTATTTCTATAGATCACATAATGAGCTACTCACCGGAGCCACGGACTACTTGATGGAGCGCAGCTCGGCTTTAAATTAGTGTAAACAATCGGGCGTCCCATATAATTACGTGGATGGCCTCACCAGTCTCTCCCGGTTTCCCCGCCACGAATCACTTTCCATCGTAACGCGATACCTATAACAGAGTGATATTAAACGGATTGTAGATTAGGAGCACTCCGCACTATCATCTCCATCCCAATTCCCAGCTTTCCCATGGCTCGTGCAAGCATTGATTAAAAAAACACGTCGTTCTTCATCGTATAATCTATCTAGGGGATTTGGGAGGATTGTTTCTCAGCCATTGGAAATTGACCCACTTTTCTACTCAGCCAGATCCATTATATCTGTGCTTTCTTGTGGGTAAAAGAGACTTCTTTGGATAATTCTAGGAGCACGAGCCTCGTCATTAAGAGCGATGATCATAGTCACATTCTTGTAATGAACACCTTCGATAGATGTTTCGAATCAACGATGACCAGCGGGCATTCGCGTGATATTTTCCACCCAATTGGCATCGATCCCCTGAATTATATATTATGTAAAAAGCTACGTCAAAGGTAATCTATCGTTAGCCTCGCGCGGATAATCACGGTCAGAGGATAATTAGTATCCCCGGGCGTGAAAGGTGAACACTTGATGATTGCGATCGTTTCAACCGGGGGCCACTTAGTCCGCCAGTCGGTGCGAGCTTAAAGTAGGATCGCGTGCACACCGACAGCACCAACAGCAGCAGCACCACCAACAGCAGCAGCAGCAGCCTTTGCCCTCAGTTTCGTTGGCCAACTTTCGAAAAATACTTTGCCGAAAAACGAGCGCCACTCTAGCGTTGTATATCGCACCGGGAGGATCTCGAGCTTATTATGCCCGGCGAGAGGAGAATTAAATCGTCGGTGGATAATAAAAGGAACCGCGAGCTGGATTCGTAGTCGAGGGAATTGTAGCTCGATGAAGTTCCGAGCAAAGAGGAGTCTTGCCGGCCGCAACTTTGACTTGTTCCGGCGAGTAGTCCTTTATACTTTCTCGCTTCCTCTCACCTTGCCGCTCTCTTCCTCACAAACTACCACACACACACACACACACACAGGCACGTATACCGGCAAGTACCGGATAAAAAAGTTCCTCACTGCGGGGGTCCCGCAGGAGGAGCGCGGTCCCGGGATAAAAGAAGGAGCCCTCGAAACTCCAGCCTCTCCTCCCTCTCACTCGGGCTCGCTCTGCCTCCTGCTCGAGAGAGCGAAGACTATCGGTTTCCCTATCGGCTGCGCTCATCTCCCTTCGAAGGGCCCAGCTATGGGGCCCCGTGCTCCAAAGGCGTATATAAACTCGGCCTTAACTGCTTTACGACGATCGTTTGTACCGATTTGTTCGACAAGACTCTTTCTCTCTCTCTCGCTCGCTCTCTCTCTCTCCTGCGCCACCGCCAACCAAGGGTGCAACTCCTCCTCCACCTCCTCCTCCACCTCCTCCTCTTCTTCCTCTTAAGATTCCAGCGCTTCGCAACTGATCGCTGCCTATCCACGCCTGGATTCCCCTAGGATCGCGTGGGCCGGGATAAGAGATCGTCGTGTACATTGGGTTGGCTAGCCTGAGATGTATTCGTATAACGAGCGGCAGCCGCATTACTTCAGTGACACTTCGCCCTGCGGGAAGCCCCAGTTTCGATTAGGTCGAAGAGAGGAGAGGACGAAGCTCGTCGAGTCGGCCGTCAGCCGTTCAGCGCGACGCAATGCTACGATATATATATATGTATATGTATATATATATATATATATACACACTAGTGTGGATCTGAGCGAGAGAGGACGAAGGGGCCGAAGGAAGAAGGAAGAAGGGGGGTGGTAGTAGGGGGCTTGCGAGTCGGGTTGAATTCTAAGAGCCAATTTGTACTTGGAGAGTCAAAGTTTCGAGGTGGTTCAATAGCGCGCCGTGAACAGTGGATTACACCTTTAGTAATGTATTTTACGTCACCCTACGCGCGGCAGGGGTGCCCGCACAAAGCACGCGCGCGCGGTTCCCGAAGCGCGAGCGAGAGGGTAGGAGAGAGAGAGAGAGCGAGAGAGTGGTGGGCCTCGCCGGCGAAGAGAGAAGGAGGAGCGCGCGCGAGGGAAGAAGGAGAGAGCGGGCGAAGCCGCGGGGTGAAATAGAAATAAATGAGCACACGCGCGGAGACGCGAGAAGAACGAATCATCGTGGCCCGGAGAGCCAAGAGAGAGAAAGAGAGTGAGAGAGGGAATCATCTGCTCGACGATAAAATAAATTAACTTAAAGCTACCGGGTTGTGCTGCTTTCAGTGAGCAGAGAGCGGCAACGCGAGCCTCGGCGTAATGACGCGCCGTAAATTACGATTGGCCGTTCGATTTATCGCGGCATGCGAGCGCGCACAGCCTCCGCATAAAGGAGCCTCTGATACTCCCCTCGAGCGGACGTGTTAGTTCGGGCTCGCGTACGTGTGCGAGCGCGCGCGCCGCGCTTTCGAGTGCGAACTCACCTAACGCCAATGACTTTGACACGGAGAGCTCGTCGCGTATCTCTGAGCTACAAGTAGATCGTCCGTGTAACGTGGCTCGCTCCGAGTGATTATTTCGAGATTGGATCAACCCTTGTAATTAAAAGACATCACTGACGTTGGCCCACTCTCATATTTTCCTTGTTTTATTCTCGTATTGCTCCAACAATACAAGGATGCTGATATTAATGCTACTACTTAGAGGGGATAATGGTTGCTATCGTCTTACCTCGATGACACAGATATTCCCTGTATTCCTATCGGATAATAGAACGCTAGCTATTTGGCCATTACGGCTATATTTGCTACTCCTTTCTACGAATACCCGAGTATAATCGTATTCGCGACACAGGAATAATCCATTAGCGATGATCAATAACCAATTCAACTTTGCTTTGTCAGATTTAATCTGAACTGTTCGAGCTTGCGTTGGTCCTGTAATAGTTCAATCGATGTGGTAGTTTTTATATGAAAGCTTTTCGCAATCCTGGAGAATAAGTTAAACTTATCAGTGACTGGAGTTGTAAAAATGTACATTGCTTGGGAATCATCGGGTTTGTTCGAGTCTTTCGATAAAATCAATAACAGCGATCGAGGGATCCTCATAAATCTATGGAGCCAGCTTTCATCGGGAATCGGCAGGGTCCTTCGAGAGATGGCGATACTTCGAAAGAACGAGTTGGAAAGGACGCGCGAGGAGGCTTGCGCGCCCACCTGCAGGAGCGAACCGGCGCATTCTTTCGCATCCCCTATTTGTCGTTATTATTCATCTACGATACCGGTAAGGAGGCTGCAACGAGAGTTCCAGCAAACACGGCCGATGTTATTTATGAAGGAGCTTCTTTCTCGAGGCTTGATTTAAATACCTCGATTAACCGCCGACCGTGTAACTTTCCTCTTATGCGCGCTTCTCGATCGATCGATCCTACACGCACGCTTCTTCCAGCGAGCGTGCGGTGCCGCACCGCGCCGCCTCTAAACAAACATATGAATAAGAATCCACACTCTCACAATCTCTCAGATTCAACCGCCAGTATTATTAATGAACCCTCAGGCAGATCGCAGCCTTGGTTGCTCCTGCTCCATTGAGGATATCTATTCTTCGGGCGTCCGGGCTTTAATCAGGATGTACTTAGAATTAGCCAAGCAACACAAAGCGATACTCTCATCGATACTTCAATTAATGAAGTAGATTCTTCGTAGGAAGAACCGAGGGGATGCTTCGTTAAGGGAATAATATACCCGCAGCTAGTTTATGAAGGGTTGACAAGAGAAAATTTGTTATTGCTTACTGGAATTGGTAGGGAAAATGCGAGTGGCATCTCTCGTGTGAGTGACACCGAACGCAGCCGTGGTCTTCCGTGATCCACAGGTGTCTCGGGCTCGAGAGAAAGAGAGAGAGAGAGAGGAGTCCTCTTGACTGGAGCTTTCAGGGATTCTCGTTAGCCAGATTCCACCTCCACGAAAGCAGAGCCTCCAGCTACCCATCGTCCGATCACCAGATAGAGTCGTAACCAGCCGAAAATTAGCATCGCCGCCGGGAAACGAATGCAAGGATTCTCTTGGGAGTAACGAAGCCACGTACGAGCAATAAGAGTATCAGCAAGCGAGACGCGCTCGAGTCCGCTCGAAAGAAGAAGAAGCGCTCGAAGAGAATCGGAAGAGGATGGCCTGTGTTGGTAGGTCAGGTAGTCCCGTCGAAAAAGGAAGACGCGGACACGAAGGGTTTTTTTGAAGAGAGCCTGAAAAAGAGTATGGTCAGCGTGAAGTATAAACTTGGCAAGAGTGTGCGACGAGAATAAGAGGATTTCGAGGAGGAGGTGGAGGAGGAGGGTGCGCGACTCGGGAAGAGCCTCGTTCAAATTAACGAAGAGGAGCGACGAAAAATCGGGCGGCGCGCCCTCAGCCGGTGAGCAAGAACAAAACTGGGCGCGCGGGATGAAATAGAACGGATGCTCGCCGACGAACAAAGCGAGAGCGATTCAGGAAAATGGGCAGGCTGAAAAGGATGAACTGCGCTAGTGAGAGAGCCAGCAGACACGTCGGTGGAAAAAACGAGAGAGAGAAAAAAGGCAGAGTAACACGTGGAAGAACGAGTTGCGTAGAAGGTGCGAGAAAACCTGGGGTGACACGCTTCGAGAACTGGCAATGAGGACGTAGCTGCTGGGTGGAGAGCCGAGAGGGGATGTTGTTGATCCGTGGTGGCAGATCCAGCAAACAATAATAGGTGTTTGCTTCGTTTAGATGCATCCCGCGCATCAGCACGCTGTCTGAGGTGTCGTCGAAGCGATCTCTCATTCACCCGCTCGTTAGGGAAAGGCCGGGGATGCTCGAGCCTGCATCTACTGGGTATCCCGGAAGTGCGGGTCGACGCTCTCCGGCTCCTCTCGAGCGATGATGCTCACCTTGACATTCCTCGGCTGAATAGCTAATAACTCGCCCTCGGACGAAGCCTTCACACCGTAACACATCGAGAACCCATCTTACACACCTTTCCTTTCCAAGAATTGCTGGGAGTATCGTAGCGTGAAAAATAGTAGAAGGGTGGGTGGTTCGTCCCGAATTTAAATGATAGTCCTGAATAATTAGTGGTTGGATCTTAAGGAGAGAGAGAAGGTGCAATGGAAGTAGGTCGCTTGGAATTCCAGAGTAGCGGTGGAACTTCGTTTTCCCTAATCTGTGTGTTGGAGGGTTTCCCATTAAAACTGAGGAAGGGCCGGCTTGCGGGATGGCTCAGCGTGAAAGGAATGTCACGAGGTTACGCCCTTTCTCATCGGGTGAAACGACGGCCCTTGGTGTGTTCCTCCTCGTTAAACGTGCCCGGGGCATCGCACCGTCAAGCTGCTCGAACTCTCGGCCGCTTTGTTCGGGGCCCCGGAATGAAAACGTGGTCAAAAGCCCCGGGAGCTCCCTCACTCCCGGGAGGGAGAGGCCTTATCAGGACTTTAAAAGTTGTAGTTTCGGACGATAGGACGCCGGTAGCCAAATGGGCGTCGGCCCCGAGACTTTCAAAGAGCTTTATCGCACGATTTACAGCTTTCAGCAGCCTGGTACGACATCTCCTCTAGACCGATAATTTGTTTATTACCATGGACAGTCATTAGCCGGCACGTATATTAGGCGGGCTCGTGTGTGCCGCCGACCAACTTCCAAGGACATAATGGGCCCATTAGAATTTCATAAATAATTCGAACCTCTTCCTAGCTCTCTTTCCATCTCTCTTAAACGAGTCATTTAAAAGAGAACAAACGACAGGAACATGTTAGAGTATTACAAGTAGAACGTGAGAGTGGAAGTTATCGTCGCGCGATTCTCTGTGATCGAATGATCCTCGGGAAGAACGGTAGAGAGAGAAAGAGGGAAAGTGAAGGGAGGGCGGGTGGCGGGGATGGGGCAGCTATATCCGATGGAGGATGGAAGCCGGCTGTCAGCAGCTCGCTGGATTTGGCTCCATTTCGCCCGGAGCCGCGGCGGGATGTTTTGGCTCACATAGCGCGGATAATCCGGCTTAGTATCCTTCAGTATCCTCCACGTGAATGAGAATGTGTCTCGTTTATCACGAGCGAATGCCTCGCCGCCACCAAGATACATACATATCCATCCCGCCACCAGAGACTCTCTTCCCTTTACACCCGCCGAAAAATTCGGCATCCTCTCCAACAGTAGGCAGATGGAACTGTCACTTTTCATTGGAGCAACCTTTCCGGATTTCGGTAGAGGCGAATGGAAAGCTCGCCTCGAACTCGATTGTCGGGGGGTTAAAAGCTAGGGGGTAGAAGAGATGGAGGTCCGATGAGAATAGCTCGCTCGATTTCTAAGCATCGATATCTCCCTTTCTCTCTGATGAAAGATCATCGTGTGCTGAATATTTCAGGAAGTATATTATACTTTTTGTAGGACGATGTCGAAAGAGGGATCGCTCTCCTCTCCTCTCGCCGGGCTGCTGGGATCGGTATTTTTACGAGGCCCTCAGGGAGGACCTTCTTTCCCACCCAGTCAGCTTTCCGTTTCTGACCGATTGCTACTTCTTCTGTGGCGGCGCGTCAATTAGTTATTAGGAGGATCGAGTGTTTGCCGGGAAGACAATGGCCTCGGCGAGAGTGGATCTTCCGATCGACACTGTGTGACTTATAGTTATCGATCTTTGCCCGCCGACGACGAGGACGAGGAGCATTGTCTGCTTGGTGGAGGGAGTCGTGCAGGGGAGCACAAGCACCAACGTAGCTCTGCTTTCTCAGACGGAGTGCGCGCGCGTTTACGGCGGCTAATTACGGTAATTGGTCGGCCGCCGTTATAACGGCGACGCTTAAGGACACCGTGGCGGCCGTTAGCATACAAAAGTACAATAATTCGAGGGGCCACCGTCGATTTCTCTTAAGGCAATCGTGCCGGCCTCGTAATGGCCGGAACACCTACCCGCTCGCGTAATGCTCCTCCGCTCCTTTTTACACTGGCTTGAAGCCTTCGCCTCGGACATTTAAATCCACTTTATTCTGTGAGACGCATCAACCTCCTTCCATTAAGGACTCCACGTTTCCTAGGAAAAAGGGACCGATTCTCAAGCAACCGTAATAATTCTCGACCTCTAAGTACACGCGACTTCAACTCATAAGTAGAATAAGTCAGTCCGGGGTACAGTTTATCGGCACAACTCCTTTCTTTTCGCCGGCCGCCTTCGAATTCAGACTGCTGGATTCGCGAGAGATTTTTCTCGCACCGATGCAAGTTGGCCGGCTCGGCGGGCACGGTAATTGCGCGAAGGAAATAACGAAGTTCTCGTAAGACGGTGGAGAAGGTAAGCGAGTAATCTCATTGGGGGAGGAGGCTTTCTTTGGCCGGGTGGCGCGAGCGAGCGCGCGCGCGCGCGCAACACGCCAGCTGAACTTGTTAGTCCGTGGCAGCCGCCCTCAAAAGGATTTCGGTATGAATGGCGAGCGCTAAAAGCTTTCGGCTCGTTAAAACGCAGCGTTTTCCGCCGCTGGGCCGCAGCTCCGGCTGGATTTTCACCGCTCCATGCCAAAGGGAAATCGACCTTCGCCGCGTCAATCTCATTTCCCCGCCAAAAGAATATTGAACTTGAGAGCCGTGAAATCGTATATACTTTTCGTACGAGAAAGCCCGACGAGATTCTACCAATTGCATCAGCTTTTTGAGTTATGCAATCTTGTAGTTAGCAAGAAATTTTGCGTTTATGACACTGAGAGCGCCTATTGGCGCTCTAAAAATCCATTAAAATTGCATTTATCACAGCTAAAACGTCATCAGTCGAAAATAGCGTTCTTCCTTAAATTGTGCCGTAGTCAAAGGGCTAATATCGAGTGAAACGAGCCAGTGTATTATTGGCGGAGTGAGACGCGACGCTCCGTTTAATCATAAGTCGACTAATTGATGTAGCTGTTACGGTCATAGCTGGCGGGCGCGTAGAGCTGCAAATTGTACGTGGTACACTTTGTCATCGGTACCACGAAGCTTACGAGGTACACGATAGTACAACAAGGCCAATTACTGCAAGGTCCTCAAACTGTTAAAGATACTCGTTTGCTATCGCCTTTGGCCAAATGGCCGAGGCAGCAGCACTTTTCCTGCCGCAAAAGCCGCCACTCGTATTCGGCTTCGAACGCTCGGCACGATCGCCTCGAATTTACCAAGTATCATTAATCAGTTTACGTTCGCCAGTCGAATCGGAATCGTCGTGCTCGTCGCGTCGTTGGATTCGAGTGCGCGCCCGGAGCCGATCGGAGTCAATAAACTTTCGAGCGCCGTTTCCTCTTCGGGACGACGAGGTATCATCGGCCGGGATCTTATCTCGGCCCATAAATAACGGCGCTGCTCGTGCACGCACATTTCGGGAAAGAAAAACCCGAGAGGAACTCGCCACCTGTCGCGCGAGCTGTTAGCTGAGAGTAAAAGAAAGAGAAAGAGAAGGAGAAGGAGCGAGAGAGGGGGAGAGTCCTCCCGTTACGAAAGAGCTGGTGGTAGCTGTGAGTGTCTCTTCGGGGTAGGGAAAGAAAGAAGGAAAGAAAGCGGCATTCCTCGCGCAGCTAACGAATTACTTTCGGAAAGTCTTCCCTCGCTCGGTGCTGTCTGTCTTTGCGCAGTGGGCCAGGGGCAGTCGTAGGCCCCGGAAGATGAGAGAGGGAGGGGGGAGGGGGGGGGGTGGAGCAGGCCAAAGGAAAAAGCAGAGACTCGAATGCCGTGTGTTGGAGGGATTTGGTTTTGCCACGAACCACGTGACACCAGTAGCTCATGAAGAGCGTTCGGACCTCTCGTCGACAATTTTCCAACTTCTTTCACTCTCGAACCCTCTCCTCCGACTCCCCTTTTGCACACATGGTCTGCGTCTCCGTTTCCCTGCATTTCGTCGAAGCATCTTCTTCTCACTTGAGAGACGAAGAAAGAAGAGAGAGAGGGAGACGAGAGTGTCTGGAAGAGAGGAGGGCAATGCGCAACGACGTGCACGAAGTTCCTCGATAACTACTTTTGCTCACCGGGTCGCCGGGAGGCTTGGGAGGCGCACGGCATGGGATGCTGCTGCTGCTGCTGCGTGCTGATGGCCGCGCGCGAGAAGAGCCGAGCGGCAGCGTCGAGACCGAGATCTGGTTTTTAGTCCCGGGGAACGCGCCTCCAGCATCCGCCGCCTGACAGGATCGCGGATTGACTCGTGCACGTTTCTATTCCAACCTTTCAGGATTCCAGCGGGTGTCGTTGACGTGCCCGGCTTCGCCACGATTTAGCACGATGTGCCACTTACTCTCTCTTTCTCCCTGTCTCTTTCTTTCTCTTGTTCTCTCATTATCTCTCTCTCTTGTCCCCTTTGAAATCATGATTCCAGAGGTCTTTCAATCGACTCACGCACTCGACAAACTTTCCCCGATCGATCTGGAATCCTGTGATTCTTAACGATGCCTCTTGTGGTCCAGATCACACTCGGACTCGAGAATCCCCAGACTTATCTGATGGGCGGCTGTCATTACCAGTGAAGTGTCGTTAAACACTGGTTAATTATAAGCTTAATTTTATTGCCCTTACTTTCAGACTTCTTTGGAAACAGGTCGATGAGAGCAGTGTTTTACGACTGGAGAGCGGCCGAGACGAGAGAGTTGCATGGTTAATTAGTAGTATTAGTACGTAGAATAATCGGTGCTGACCGAGCTCTAAACTGATCTAATCGGATTGTGCTTGTTGATCGGGGGTCCAGGCAGATGTTTCCTCAGATGAAGTTCCGAGTTTCCGGACTGGACGCGAAGGCCAAATACATCCTCTTGCTGGACATAGTGGCCGCAGACGACTACAGATACAAGTTCCACAACAGGTAGAGAGACGCCGATTCAAGTGGCAGCGAGAGAAGCTCATAAACTGATCACTGTCACAGGCAGCTGGTGTTAACGATCGCCGATCGTTCCTCTGATTAAGCATTGAATAACTTTCTTAATCTTGATTCCTTTCATTGGAACGAAAGCAGACTGATTTATGAAACGGGAGAAAATCGGGATCGTTAGTGCTTGCTGGCCGGCAAAATGACAAGAATAATCCCGTGAGCGTTGAACGATCCCCAGGAATTATGCAGTGTTTGACATGACATGACATGTGCGATAATTGTTAATACGAGTGTGATGATCTGATAGAAGGAAGGTGGTCGGTGAACGGGAGGAGGACTAATTCCAACTTGTGCTTTTGCGCTTGCAAAATTGTTCGCAGACGCATGTTCCCCGCGTATAGAGTGTGGGTGTCCGGGTTAGACAGGCAGGCTAGCTACATACTCCTGATGGACATCGTGGCATCAGATGAGTGCCGATATAAGTTTCACAACAGGTGATATTAAAATGCATACACCATGCGCGCCGCGTTTCTCTAAAGACAAATCTCGGGAGATTGGGGGAGAGTGTGTGGAGCGTGCGCTGCGAACAATTCCTCATACTCGTCGAAAAAAACTAATTGGCCCTCCAGCCGACCAAATTTTTGGAGAATCACGCGCGCACGTGTTTAGCATGCTTCCTCTCACCTGTGCATATCTCCGTGAGAGTCGATTATGCATCTCGAAGATCCAGAACAGGCTTTCCTTGGAATCATTTCACGAGACAAAAAGAGAGCGGAAACGATTTTTCAGAGCCTTTTAACAAGGAGCCAGCAGCTCGCAAATACTTTCGCAAATACGATTGGGGATCGTTGAACGACTAGTAGTTCGATTTGGAAAATTCATTTCGACCTGTATGGGGATCGCAAGCCTTCACATCAGCTGGCTGAGATGCTTCGGGAACTTCTCCTCAGGATTGAAACTACCATCCAATGTTAGAAAACAATTGCTGCCAAAATTAGTCGATCATGACAAAGTCAGTGGTGGGACATCTTTCCTAAGGAAAGTCTCGCGAGGCATCTCGGCGAGCTCGAGCGGGCAATCGAAAGGTAGACCACAATGAACGATTACATCACATCGCGCGCCGGCGACCGCAGCCACTTTGGGACTCGTCGAACGAGTTCTGCCTTCGGTCCTTTGAGTTTGACCCACCTGATGGGACTGCGAGCGCTAGACACGCCTTCCTTAAAAGACAACAATCGCGGTAGTCGATGCGCCAGCAGTCACAAGGACCATGGGGGTCCAAACTCCAAAGATCCCAAACATCTTCTAAAAAGATCAAATTCAACTTGCCTTTCGCTTCTTACTATTTCATTCTAAATATTCAAAATAGATTCTTTAAAATTTCACAAAAATTCTTACTCTTCAATTGCAACTTGCTGTGGTCTACCTTTCGATGGGGTAAAAGGGTGGGGATGGCAGTAACGAGGAAGATTCGCTGGAATGTTCGCCGTTAGCTTAGCGATCGAATATAGGGGGAGGGGGGGGGGGTGGATGGGGGGACGGGGGTGTGTATGGCAAGGTTCTCGAGGGTTTCTAATTGGGGTTAATGTGTGTTGCCGGAGAGCAGCAGGTGGATGGTGGCGGGTAAAGCCGACCCGGAGATGCCGAAGAGGATGTACATCCATCCGGACTCGCCGAGCAGCGGCGAGCAGTGGATGCAGAAGGTCGTGAGCTTCCACAAGCTCAAGCTCACGAACAACATCAGCGACAAGCACGGCTTTGTAAGTACTGTACGTAACGCCAACCAAACAATTACTTACTTACTAGCTTCTAAGTTTACCCTTCCGCTTCGCTGGCGGTCGTCTTCTACATATAACGTCGTCGTCTCACTGAGTTCGCAATTAATCCGGCCTAACTTGCGCGGCGAGCCGGCCAACGGCCGGTTGATGATCGACCGATTAAAAGCTCGTTAGCGATCTCTCGCTGAGCGCGGGATAACGAGGCTACTTTCGCCGCGAGGCAAACTTCTGCACCACTTGTGCACTGTCACGAAAATCAATGACTTTCTCGACGTACGTGCAAATGACATCCTTTCGAAATTAATTCCGCGTTTGCCCTTATTAATTGCATCGGTACAAATGAGAATAGGGCGACCAGTAATAATGAGCGGGGAGTTAATAAGCTAAGCCGTGTTGAAGTAGTCGAGCCAGGACTAGTCGGCCAGAAAAGGATAGGAAGTGAGAGCGGAAACTGAGCAACGAGGTTACGCCATTTCCTTGGTGGGCGATTCCTAAGGATTCTGTCAGGAACAGAGCGAGAATCAGGGCAGGCAGGCAGACACAGGCAAGGTAGGCAGCCAGGCAGACAGGCAGGCACGATCGGATTTCCGCGAGGATTCCTAACCGCAGCGTAATCCTGGGATTAAGTTATCGCGATGGATTTCGCCGTCAAGTAGTTCGACTGCCTTCTTCTTTTCTCAGTGGCGCGCGGCCCGCTTCTTCTTCTTCTCCTCTCTCGCTCTATCTTTTTCTCTGGAGCTTGGTCCCGTGGTTTCGTCGAGCACTGCGCCTTACTCTCCCCGCCAGCCACCGTCGCCGTCGCCGCCGCCGCCGCTGCCGTCGTCTTGGTCCTCTTCTTCTTATTCCTCTTCTCTATTAGCCCGGGTCCCCGTCGTCTCCGTCTCACCTTTTCTCTCAGGTGGACGAGGGGCCTGCGGAAGCCAGCATTAACTAAAGAAGCCTGCCTCTTTCACCGGGCCCCGCTCGCTCGCTCCCTCGCACCACCGCACCACCGCCCCCTCCTCCTCTCGTCCTCCCCCTGCCACCCTCCTCGTCCACCTCCTCTCGCTCTGCCTTACTTCGCTGCGCCGTTTTTGCGAATCCTTTTTGCGGCACAGTTCGTCGGCGCCCTTTGAAGGATCCTGCATCGCTGGCTCGTGAAATCTAGTCCTCCTTACCCAGGGCCCACCGATGTCAATGGCTGGCTGTCGTGCAGTGCGTGGCAGGCCGACCTTTGTTAGGGCCACTCTCCTCTCTGTTTTTTTCTTCTCGCCCTATCTCCCTCTCGCTCACTACCACGCGCGCGCGCGTCTTGTCCTGCTACTCTCTTTCGCCGCTAACCTTGCTCGCCCTCTCTCGCTCACTCGACCACTCTTTTCCCATCTCTCTTCTTCCTCTCTCCTGTTTCTGTATAGCGCACGGACTGCCACTGCTACTCTCGGCCTCTTTTCCTCTTGCGCACGACCGAGGATTTCGATGTGTGTGTGTGTGTGTGCCTCGTCCTTAGGGCTAACCAGCCTGCTCGCCACGAGATAGACGGAGAAGGCGATCTCTCGACAGGTAGGGTGGTTGGCTGGCATGCCCTCCGGGGGCCAGAAGGGGAGGGAGGGAGGGAGGCAGATTGTCGTCGAAAAGTAATGTGGCCACGACGTTATGCATGGTTCACCTACATCGTGGGCCGAGGAGCGAGAGAGCGGGCGACCGCGCGCGCTTCTGCCCTTAAGGACGCACTCACCACCGAGAAAAGAGATCGGATCCAGTTTGTGCACGAGCCCAGAAAATACCCCTCTCGAGAAATCCTCGAACCCTTTATCGAGCTAATACGCGCGCTCGCCGCACCGGACCCTCTTCACCTGGAATCGGCCCTTGAGGGAGAGAGAGAGAGAGAGAGGAGGCCACGGCTTCCACCAGAAAACGCATCAACCCTTTCCAGATTCATGCTGGATTCGCCCGGCTTCTGATGGAGGCGCCTGCCTCCGCCGCCGTTACCGCCGCCGCCGCCGCGGGTCCTTTCACCAAATGTGCATCCCAACGTAATAAAAGCTTCCGTGGACTCTTTGTAGAACGCTCAGCCGTAAGGAGTAGCTCCACACGCCTGTGGGAACTTCTTCGTGCTTCGAATCCTCCAGACACTTTTATCGCTCGCTCGCAAACTTTCGCCTTTCAAGCAATTATTCACCATCCAGCTGGACTCTTCTGTTCCATTTGCTAGCTCGACTTTACCAATAGCCATCGGACGAGGTAAACAAAAGTCGATCTTCTTCTTCCGAATCCGCTCAGCTGCCTCTTAGTCCGAGCAATCCTAGTTGCCCATTAAGGACATTCCTGGAGAGTGTAGGCGAAATTAGCGCAAACAAAGTCGAGCGTTGGACACTCCGCTCTAATCCCCACTTGGGCGGGAGTCAAGATGAGAGAGGATGCGGAGCGCGCTCTTTGTCGGGAAAGTCCACGGTCGGCAAACAAAAATCAGACACTCTTCCCTGTGTGCCTGTTGGAGTCGTTCGACCAGGGAGACGAGTCCTGGTTGGAGTACACCTTGAAGCCCCCCGGGTATACGAGCAAACAGCGGCTAAAGGACCAGGGCCTTAGCAAACAGGAGGCTGTGGCGGTACGCGGAAAGCGGAGTAAAGTCCCGGCGGGAGCGGGGGGCGGGCGGACGGGGTCCCGTTGCTCCCGTTTAAAAACGACATCGTATATCCTTGCGTCTTCCCTCGCCGGGCGCCACTACGTATTAGCGTGGGAATCTTCGACTCGGAAGCCCGTCACTGCCTCGCGCTCGGCTTCACCTCTTTCGTCCTGAGATGTCCTTTCCAGTAAAACTACTCCTTGCCAATTTCTCGGTGCGTGTATATATGTCGCTCGAAAGGCTTTTTCCTCCGCGGGTGGATTAAAAGGGGAGTACAGAGAGGAACACAAGAGGCAAGCAGGGCGCGCACGGCTCTTTATTAATTGGCGTGGAGCGTTCTACTTTTTGGCGTGGCTTCATCGTGTTATCGTCGTTATGGCTCGTCGCTAATGAAGTAGTTCGATTTAGCGCTGGCCCTCTGTGCCCCGCTGTCTCTCTTCCTCTCCCGCTCTCCATTGGACGCCTGGCGACATCAAAGGATACCTGAAATACTGGAAATACAGGAATCCCTCTCCCTCCATCTCGCTCGCTCCACCTTTCCCATCGGGTGGTCCTCTCTCTCTTTCTCCCAGTCGAGATTCGCAGTTTCTTTATTTTTTCCCCCCGCTCCCCCTCCCGCCCCCAGAGAGCGCCATTCGCCTTCTCTTTCGACTTTCGAAATCCGGGGGACCCACCGCTAATTGCTTCCAATTTTCCACAAAGGACCCGCCACTCGAATTTCAACCTTCGGCCTCGGCATTGTGAAAAAGTCTCCTTTAATGGAATTCGGTGTTTTACAAACGGAGTTCCGAGTCAAAGCTTGCCCTTTGCATAGAACTGCAGTTAAGCATGGCCTGCTTTTCTCATTTTCCTTCGAGCGCGCCTTGAATCCTAGCGTACGCGAAGGAGCACTGTGATTGGCGAACGGTTTACCCATCAATTACCGTGAATTTCCCGTGGAAATCACTTTTTAATCTCCATCGAGCGATGCGAGAGTCAGCGGCGGTTGCGGGGTCCAGCACGGAAATTGCGGGAGCTCCGAACGTGATCTTGTTGCTGGGCGAACTCTCTCTTTTTTCTCGTTGCCGAAAATTAAAATAGGAAACAATCAAGCCGACCGACGGACGGACGAGTCGGGGGCTGAAACTCGATCAAACGTGCCTCGCAGCTTTAATTATCCGGCGTCCGGCGGCGTGTACCCGGGAATCGGGGACGGGCGAGCGCGCGCCGAGAGGCAGAGCCAGGCAGGCAGGCAGCAACCCTGTGTGTGGGAAATTGCACGCCTGTAGCCTCGATCGCGTTTACCTTTGGCAGCGTGATTTGTTTAGTACGTCGGTACACAGTGGCAGTTAGCCCCGCTTGCATTTCGCGAGAGATTGCTGCTGCAGCGGGCGCGCGCATCCGCGCATCACCTCGGACATGTCGCTTAGGATTCCATTATCCGACTTTTTCACCCAACTTTCCGCTCGATCGAGCTCCAATTACAGCCGACAAAATCCTCCGCTTCACCTATCATCGACTCTCGCATCGTCTCTCTCTCTCTCTCTCTCTCTCTCCCAATGAAACAGACATCGAGTGATTCCAACGATACAGTAGCGCGAGCACTTGGCGAGCTTGCGATGTTCCGACAAGCACTCCCGCAGGAGTGGAGCCAGCCGACTAGGAAAGACAATAGTGAGATTAGGATGCGCGGGCATTGTGCGTTTGCACGCGAGAACTATGCAAATAGGGCATCACGGGCCGGCGCGGCGGCTGGCCGCAAAAACGCTCGCCGGCAAAGAGGGCATGAATCGCACTCGTCGTGCAGCGGATCGACGCCTCTCGACACACTCAACATATATCCCTGGCTATCCCTGGCACTATGTACATATGTACTTGCACGATGCTTGCTCGCTCACTCGTTCGCTGGCTCGCTCGCTTGCCTCGCTGCTTGCGTGCACGCACGTACACGCCGCGGCCTCATTACGGAATCGCGTGCTCCCTTGGCACTGGCTGCGTGCGTGTGAGCTTCCACCAGAGAGCAGCAGAGCCAGGAGCCATTTTGCTGTCCACCCGGCGAGCGAGCGGACCAAGCCGATCAGCGTCCTCTTGTCCTCTTGCACGCTCACCGCTCGCAAATTCTCCTGGCGTCCGCGACACACACACACTCTTTCTCTACCCACAACTTCATCGAGCTCTCTCTTTCCTACATCCTCCTCCTCTCGAGGAACTCTTCCACTCGCTGCAAAATCCGAGTCCCTTTCGATTCTCTATTAACTTTGACGCACTAGTCACGATCGACTGAACATAATCTGTTAATTACCAAATATCAAACTCCCAAGAGCAGTGCAATAATCGCGCATGCATAACTGGCTAATGGAGCGTTGGCAATGTTCGAAATAGCCGAGTGTAATCGCGCGTACTCGTATGACGATTTAGCTCGGGGGCCTCGAGATTTCGCAAAGTTGGCAATATACAATGCTGCGTGCAAAAACATGTGTACCTTTGCCTGCCGGAGTTGCTGGAAGTTGCTGTCTATGGCTATCGGCGTCGCCACCGGGAGAAGCGATAACCAAATGAATGAAAATTAAGTATTACTCCGAGCCACTTGCCGGAGATACAGGAAGATACGCGAGAGTGTATCGCGCTTTAGGAAACGGCCTTTCGATATTATACCACTTCATCTGCACTTGGGTTCGCTCCGTGCAAGTTGCATGTGTGCGTCCGCGTGTGTTTGCATTTTTTCGTAGGCGCTCGGGCATGAAATATTTTTGCCCCACGTACACGCATAGATAGGTGTAATTTGCGGCGCGCAGACACTCGCCGATGTGCCAGACATACGAAATACATGCAAGGAATACACGCGCACAGACGTAGCCGAGGCGAGCAGCAGTTTTCAATTGATCGACGCTACGTAAACCGCGGCGGGCCGTAGCCCTTTCTGTTTATACTGGCGATTTATACCGACGATTACCTTTAGCGACAGCTTTTTTCCGCGGCTCTCCTCCCCTCCAACACCCACAAACACACACACACACACACATACGTGAGAATACAAACGCGCACCACTTTTCCGGCTTTCGTGCCGACACTCTCGTTTTTTTTGCACCGCGGGTTCCCGATGTTATCCATGCGGCGAGCTTCGCTAAATAATGACCCGCTCCAATTTCGCACTCGCTTGCCAATCGCTTGGTAAATACGTCCTTTCTGCTTTGCCAGGCAGACGTTCCACTAGTTTTGTATACTAGTCTCCTCTCGCATTGACGAATGTATTGTCACTCGAGTAATTAGCCCCTGCCGAATTGAAGCTCTCTCAGACAGATGTTATGTAATAGGTGTTCTCGAAGTGGGCGCAAGAATTCGGGTAGGGAGAGTAAGAATGACTAAAGGAGAGAAAAAGAGAGTGAGAGTGAGAGAAAGAGAGAGAGGCAGTATTGGTTGAGAGTTCGGGGTGCAAAAGCAAGCGGGCGCGCGTCACTCCTCAGCCTCGCTCCGCTCCCGCTCGCTCTCTGCCTGCTAGCAAAAAGGGCTCTGCTGCTTCTGCTCGCTCCTCGCGCAGGCATTACTAAATCGTTTGCCGTGACCACGTTCGGCACCATGCACTCCTGCAAATTTCCCTCGGGGATTCCTCCTCTGGTAACGATCGCTGCTGCTCTCGCTCTTTCTCCGCGCGCGAATTCTGCCAGCTCGATTCTAGCCGGCGCACTCGCTCGCTCGTCGCTATCAGAAGGGAGCAACAGCAGCCCGCTCGTTTCTTTTACGTCGCCTCCTCTCTCCACGTACTCGTTTGCCATCGCGTGATTATGATTACTGTGCAAAAACCAAGTTCTCGCATATCCGATATCTTTGTACCATCCGCCAGGAGCCGAGTACATCTGCGGCAGCTCTCGGGCTCGTTGATTAGCATTTAATAACATGAATCAAGTTGGATCGAGAAGCTTGAAGACGTGTCATCGTGGCCAGGCTGATATATCCCGGGCGTCAGGTAACCAAGGTTGACGGACACTCGATGAGTCCACCCCGAGTCATTTCATCAGCGCTCGTCACGGTCTATTGTCACCGTAGCTGTTAGTGCCGGCTAACAATAAGTAGATTGGCCGAGCGTTATCGAACGCTGGCACAGAGGCAGTTATTAGTTTCCGGACGTGCTCGAACCAGTACTTAACGCGGATCCATCGGCCAGTTCGATCCTAGCTAGTAGGTAGGCTCGCGCAAACTTACGTAAACGATGTCTCCGTTTCTCTTTCCCTTTCCCGGGCCGCCGCGCCGCGCCGCGCCGCGCCGGCCCTGCCTAGTTATACCTGAACACCCTACGTGTTTCAGTAGATCGCTCGGCGTCAATTTCCCGATAAAGTCAGTGATGCCGACGACTCGTTTCATTATCTACTTTTTAGCGCCCGGCCACCCGGCAACCCTCGCCGTTATCGTCCTCTGCTATTACTATCTTACCTATACCGACTAGCTAACCAATCGGCCTTGCATGTGTAGGCACATATATACTTTACCTGTCGCACGAGCGCCCGGGCACAATGCCTCGCAATTATGCTCGCTAACACCGAGCGATCTCGGCGTATTATCGCGCCGTTACGGCATCGTGTGCTGTGCCCCCCTATCGATGGATCTCACTCTCGCTTTTTCATCAAACCTATCCTTCTTTCTCGCTGGATAGCTGCTCAGGCCCGTCTTATTAGCACGCGCGCTCCTAAGAAAATCTCTCGGCGAGCGCCGCCACACAGAGAATTCCTTCGCAGCGCTCGAGCGAGTCGAGTCGGGCCGAGCTCGCTTAGCGGAGTTCCTTGGTATTTCAGATCACTTGGGAGTTCGGAATTAACAACGTAATGAGGAAAAATTAACTGAACTTACGGCCCACTGTATAGAAAGTAACGGAATGCTAGGTTTAATGATGTACCGACGCTAAATAGTTGCGAGAGAATCGTTTGGAGTTGAGTCAGTGGTAGTCGTCCGTAAAAGGGCGGTTGGTCTTGTTAATCAACCCGCATATTCCACTATCCTTTTCGCCTGCTCGCTTGCCACTCTCGCAGATATACTTAGAGTTGACGAATGTCTATCGACGTGGTTCTCACCAGCTTGAACGTACAGGTGTTACATACTCGCATTACCATTCGACACGTGCAATTCACCCTCGACTTCTGGCGAGTGGTGTATTCGCGTGTGTATGTGTGTGTGTGTGTGCACTTGGTGGTTTGCAGAAATAGAGAGAAAGTGAGGTAAGCGAAAGCATCGTTTTCGTTTGGCTGGGTGGAAAGGCGTGTCTATGCCGAGGAGAATGACAGTGTAGGATAATAAGGGGAATAATGCCGGGGGCTGTGAGGGACACGTTCCGCCCAGCGATACATGCTCTCTCTCTCTCTCTCTCTCCCTCTCTACGTGCGCATATGGTACACGCTCGAGATCGATGTTGTCCTAGGTCAATAACGTCAAAGTTTCCACGTGACGTTTTGACGGTGGCATTAAAGTCCAGCGGACGTTAGCCGCTCTCTCGCTCTGCTCACCGCTCTTGCCTGTCACCTGTCCCATTGTGGCTGGCCTGAGACTTTTATGACTCGGCTGACTGTTCTTTGAAGCCTGTTCCGTGCTCGACTGATAGATAGCGACATTTCCCCCGGATTTTCTGCCGAGAGTCCTTTATGACTCGCGACTCTCATGCCGTCCCCGAGATAATTGGAGCTCCTTCGACATATAAAGTACCAGACACGTGACCGCTATCACGCTCGCCGAGGGAGTAGCGGCTACTTCCTTGCAAAATACAAAGGAAAGGTTTCAGCGGCCATTCCGGTGTCCGCGAAGAATCGTCAGGGGGTTGAGGGGCTTAGCACACTTTGGTCGCGGAGCACCGATGAATTACGAGCCTATCAGAAAACGGGTGTAGGCATTTGGTAGATGGGATCGATCCGATCCGATCGGCTCCGTGGCAGAAAAATGGCAGTACACGGGAAAGGCGTAAGGAGAAGCCGTACACCGATTGATTTTGGGGGGGTGGAAGGCCGGCGAGAACGAGCCGGGGGATGGGACAGGGAGGAGAGAAAGAAAAAGGGAGCGAGAGAGAGAGACTGAAACGAGATAGGAGTGGAACGAGTGTTTCGGTGGGGTCACCAATGGATTTTCCACGTTAAGCTCCCTCTCTCTCTCTCTCTCTCTTGAACGGTAGCTGTACTCTCTTTGGCCTAGGGGGATAGAGTAGGTTGGTTTAATAGAATCGAACAGGCGGTAAGGCGATCCCAGACGATCTGTCTTTTGCCGCTGAACGGCCCAATCGAGACCCTCCTGGCGCGTCGTCTGACGCGACGACGACGACGTCTCATTCCCCTTTGCGCTCGCCGTTAACATCGGCAAACAACCCCCCGCGCGCCAGCTTGTACAACCACCCCAGCCAGTGTATGTATGTTCGTCTCGCGTTCCGCTTCGAGGGCTAAGACGCGCCCTCGCGCCACCTAAACTGATGGATTCCACCCAGCTTGGATATCTTTCCTCAGCATCCACGAGAAATGGCGACTGCCTTTCCCCGGTCAGCACCCCTCTTTTTCTATCGTCTGTGTAGTTGATTCTTTTATGTTCTTGTATTGCCTATGTTTACTAGTTTCATTTCGTGCCATTCAGTTCTCCTTCGACCCTTTTCAGACTGTCAATTGGCATTGCGAGTTGTGGTAAGAGAAGAACTTGACTTGTACGGTTGGTATTCTTGTTAGGAAAGTATTTTGAGTAGAAGCGAAAGCGGGCTTTGTTGCGGTAAACGCATCAGAGTCTCGCTTTCTTTTGAAGCGAGAGGAAACCGGGGGAGGCAAAAGTAGAGAGCGAGCGTTTAACGAAGAGGAGTGTAAGGAGGGCGCATCGAATTCTTATTCACCTTCGGTAGTTTTACAGCGGCTTAGAGGGGATGCTGACTTTTTTCTGTGACTCGAGGGCGAAAGCGTCGTCGAGCTCGGCTAGAAAGGAAGATTAAGAGGCGCTCGGTCGGATGCTGAGAGCGAAAGTACAAATTTTCTCGTTAGTTTTCCTTGTACTTTACATTGGCTGCTCTCTCACTTCCGACGGCCTGCCGAGCGACGAAAATTCAGTTTCGTAGTGAGATTTTCTCCCCCCCTGTCAACCCCTGCTGAATATGCTCGGTCACAAAATTCCTTAATTTCGCTGCAACCCAATATGCTAATGATTTCGATGGGAGGCTGATTTGCAATTCCGGCAGGAGTGGATCTCTCTTCCATGAGTTTGGCGAAAAAGTTGGGCTGTGAGGGTGCGTGCTGCCCTCCCATGAAAAATGAATTTCCAAGCATATAATGTCAAGTTGGCCTGCCGGTGGAACTGTAAACCAGCAGAAATAAAGTTGGAAGGGTTGCAACATCCAAGCATGACATTGTGAATCCTCTTATCGTCCGATTCGAGGAGAGTAAAGAAAGGGAGTGATGAAAAAAGGAGTTTAATTAGGCCTAATGTCCCGTCACATTATTAGTCCCTTACACTTGAGCTTCGCCCGTCATTGTTCTTGTCAGTTGGCCTATCAGTTATCCGCAAAATCAGCTGACTAACCGTCTCGCGACACACCCTCTAGAAATAGGGATCCCCGCACACGTCCGACGTGTATTTTCCTGTGGCCGAAACCCGCAACCAACTACTGCCGGCTCTAAACGCTTTTCGTGGTAAATTGGAAAAAAAATGGGATCCCATTCCGGCGGGAGCGGGCGGGCGGGCGTTCGGCCCGTCCATCGCCATTTCCATTAAAAAAATAGCGGCTCCAGCCCTCGTCTCCATCCGTATCGCAGCCGCGTACGAGTATCGACCGCAAAATTCACGCGCGCTTGTTCACCGCGCGGTAAACACCATCTCCAGCTGCATTTCCCTGTTATTTCTCCACCCTTTTTTCCGCTTGTTCGCCCGGCCGTCGAGTTTTTCACGGGAAGCGCTTGGCACGCACGCATCGGCTGCACAAGTCTGTCGCCAGACGTCGTCCCCGCCAGATTCTTCTTCCTCCCGGCGAGATTTCCTAGCAGTGCTTCCTGCGCGGACAGGCGAAGCGCTTCCTTCTCTTTCTCTCCTCTTTTTTCTAAAACGTGAAATGTCGAGCTTTTATGGAAATTACAGGCGAATACTTCCGTCAGGAAGTAGACAGTGCCGGCGGCGGCGGCGGATACTGTGAAAATTAAATGTCCATTTCCCGCTGGCATTCACTACTTTTTTCTTTAAGAAAACTATAGCTCTCTTTGGCTGAGACACGCTTGAAAGAAGTACGTCAGTGGCACGGCGTACTTCATACAGCCAACTGCCACGATCTTCAGTGGCTTGAAGCAGAGCCACTTACGGCATTTTTTCGCACCGAAAATGAAAAGGCGGGGGACGAGCTGCGCCTTAAGAAAAGCAGAGCAGAGTGCAAGCCTCTGGAAAGTGCGGAGAGAAAGAGAGAGAATGTGTGGAAGAGGTAGAGATTGCTGTATACAGTGTATCAGAGAGAAAGTTGGACGTTAATCCGGTGGCAAGAGAAAGAGTTGACGAGAACAGTGCACTCGCCCCACCAGTACGGTGTGACCATGGTGGATGCATCCGTACTTACGTAGCCATCCACTCGTACAACTTCGCACACACACACACACACCATGCAACCGGCTCGGCTCTCGCGAGTGTGTGGGTACGCACACGGTTGTGTGTCGCAGGGTAAAAAGGTAGCTGCGCGTGCACATATTGCACGTAGGATCGTAAAAGGGCCGTGGTCGTGGGGCATATGCATCGGGGAAGCAAGGCGAAGGGCGTTTCTAGAGGCGGTCGTCGTCCCCACCAGGACGGAAAATATATAGAAGGGAGCCTGTGGCGGCGGCGGCGGCAGCGGTGGCGGCGGCGTCGGCGGCGTCGGCGGCAGTGGCAGCGATGTGGAGTGAGAGTTGTGAGGGTGTAAGTACGAGACACCATGAACATACAGCGCCCGGCATATCGTGTATCCCAGTCGATTCCCTCCGCCACGAAAATCCCTACCGATCGGACTTTCGCCCCGGGAATTCCGCTAATCGCCACTTCCAAACCAATCCCCTCGACAGTATTAATTCGTCGAATTAATCCATTTCCAATACCATCTCTCGACAGTATTTCTCTTCGATATTCTTACAGAGGGTTTCAGCATGGAAACTCGGTCTTAGGGATATCAAGAACGCGAATATTTCTTTCTGAATTCTTTCACTTGCCAGCCGCCGGCTACCATCGCCGAGGTATGCATATGTGGCAGGTTGCAATGAGAGAAATGTGCGTCAGACGAATTTTCTTCGGGAAAGGTTTCGCTGGTATTAGTGCGTGAGGATATGTGTCGGTGGCGTTTGGAAAGAAAGAGGAATAGGGTGGGAGAGGGAGTGTGTTCGCCTTACAAAGAGAACGACGCACACGCTTAGCTCGGAGCGGGAATTCTCAGTTAGAGCGAGAGAATTCTTGGGATTCCTTGGGGAAGGGCGGCACCCTCTCGCAAGGAGCCACGCGGTCGTAGATGCCGTGCTGAGAGGCGGCATAGATAAGAAAAGGGGATGCCCTTCCTTCGTACTACTCGCAAATTACAGGAGGCCGTCTTTCTTTTCTCGCCGGCTGACTCGCGCCGCTCGTTTTGACTTATCTTTTAAACTTCATCGCAGCAGGTAGCAAAGCCTTACCGCTCGCATCTCCTCCGAGTGATCCATTATCACTCGTCCACCGCTCGTGGCATTCGTAGCGAGCGTCACAAGAGTGCTACCAGTATTTGAACATCGCATGTTTTCGGATAGCAGCGATTTACACTCGGTAAAGCGACCTCCCACACAAATCGCGCTTGCATCTACTAATTGTAGATGAATAACACAGCACTTATACTTTTACTTCAGCCCGAATAACTCTTTCATTATACATTACATACCAGTGGAAATTATTTTCGACTCCCTTATAAAGAATTAATTAAAGCCTGTTTTGAAAGCGTCCACCTACGAATTACGTAGTAATACGAACTATGGTTTGCTAGGAGTAATTAGCAGAGGAGAGGCAGGCTTAAATAATATTGGGGAATAGAATGGTATTAAATTTAATAGAGCATATTATCGGAAGTGAGTGGAAGCGCGATGGGATTGCTTTATTTTTGCCGGGCCGGCGGCGGCGTCAGCGGCAGCGGCGGCGGCCGACTGGTGTAGTCGCAGCCAGTTGGCCGGGTTTTCGACGGTTGACGGCTAGTTCGTCATGGCGGCGTGATGTTGTCGGAGGGTAAATATTAATTAGCGTGCCTCTGTGTTCATTTCGTTCTGAGCGGTGGTAGCGGCGACAGCGGCAGCGAGAGCATGCTTTTGCTGCTCCGGTTTACACGGGGAGCGGCGAACACGCGCGCGCGCGCGCTCTCTCTGTCGGACAGCGCGTTACTCGAAGCGGCGTTAACCCGAATAAACACATTTTCGCCCGGCGCCAGTCACACCTTCCGGGATTTCGGCTCTCCCGAATAATTAAACCGCCCTGGACTCGACCACCTCACGCCCCATCCCATTATGCTTCAGACCTGCCGCGCCCTTCCCCCTTAATTTATGAAGATTTCTTCCCCCGAAATGTCCTCCTTCCACACACACCCGGCCATACATTACACGCCTTGCTCAGAATTCTACGCATTTTATTTCGTCGTTCGAGAAGCTTTCTCTTGGCTCATTTCGTCATTAACATGTTACCTTAACCCCTCGCATTCCTATATTCAATCAACCTCGACATTGTATATTGTTTGTATTATATAACATAAATTCTTTTTGTTAAAAAGATCGACAAGTAGATAAAACTAGAAGTGTGATTACAAAACGGGAGTAATTGGATTGAGGTTCAGTGGTAGCGTGGGCGGCAAAAAGTTTGGAGCGTGAGGAGTGAAACACAGAGAGAGTGAGAGAGAGAGAAGAGGGTATAGGGATATTGGTGGTGCCCATTGGGTTGCGGTGGTTGCCGATGGTTGCCCGGACCGATGACAAACAAACGAAAAGGAAAGGAGGCGCGCGGGTAGGGGAGGTGGGACACAACATGAAGATCAAAAATGTTCTCTTGCGAGGGCAAGGAGCGGGTCCCCCGGGATTGACGAGGAGGAGGAGCAGCAGCTTTCTGTCGCTCACCATCGAAGCGTAAGGCGGACAAGTCCGCGGCTCTTCGTCCCCGTTTGTCCCGACTAAGCCGGCGCGACATCTCGAAAACCACGACACGTCCTTTGGGCCTCTTCGTCCTGCCACACTACACACATCCTTCCTTCTGGCCTAGGCCGCGCGTATTCCCTTACGCAATCCGCAACATACCGAGAGCAACCAATTTCACTCCTCCGATATTCCTGCATTCCTCCTTTTGCTCCTCCGCTCAACGTCAGCTCGCCCGCCCTTCGTAATACTAATTGCCAGTGGAATAAGATAGTCGCAATCGGACGCACGCCGTTCATAATACGCGCTTTATTATACACCCGTGTAGATGGAATATCAGTGAAATATTTCAATGCTTTTTTCAGACATTAAATCTTCCTTATCCGAGAGAGTATCCGATTGATAATCCCGGCAATCGGTAATTGTTCTTATCAGGGAACAAGCAGACTTTTCTAAGGGGGCCACTATTTAATCTACTGAAATACATATGTATTAGTTGGCAGGCGTCGTAAGTTTAGTTCCCAGTGGGCGAGGGCGATGTTATAATTTTTTCGCTCACACACTATTCGTTAGCAATACACGAGGCGGAGATAAGGCAAGCAGGTATGTCGTCGTCGGATTGTTAGGGGTGTCGCGTGCTCGCCGCCACTCGTCACAAGAAAAGTGCGCACCGCCGAGCAAGGAACGCGTCGACGGAAGTGTCCCGGTGACACTTTCCGCCGACGGTGATCGCGGAGAGGGCGGAGCGGAAAAGGGCAGGAATGGTTAGAATCGATCGACTGATTAGTATCGAAGGAAAGAGAAGGCGCGCGCTTTCGGGCAACGGTAGCGATAATTACCAGAGATAAATGAGCGAAGGCCATGGCGGCCGTCATAGTTGACCATTTTCAAAGTGTCACTATGGAGTCGGGCCAGTCGAATGCGACCCACGGTAAAAACTCGAACCGACAGACTGCTTGGCCGCCTTTTACCGATTTCCCTGTGCAGGTATGGCCGGTCAGCCAGCCAGCCAGCACTCCCGGCGACAAGCAAAATTCGTTAAGGTCCCTTCTGCCCTAAGACAATCTCCGACCGATTCTCTACGTCCACCGTGAAAACGGGCAGAGCGAGCGCTTTTTATTTCTAAGCTAGGAATGCGTGGAAAATCTATGAGATACTACTACGGCACCAGTCCCCTCTCGTTTTTTAACCACGACTTTTAGGAGGGACTCATTTTAACCCCTGGATCTCCTCGTTATTCCTCCCTTTGTCTGCTCGAGAATAGAACAGTGGAGCTCCTTGCTGCCGAGAGTTACGATATGCTGTAAAGTTTCTCCCCGATGATCTTCCTGTCATTTGGGCAGAGCAGCCGCTGCTCAAAGACTCTCCAGTCTCTCGGTTGGAACCTGCCGCGAACAATGGATTCGACTTTGTACCTTTTCTTTTGCCTCCCTCTCACTCTCTTACGCTTTCTAATGTGAAACCCCAGCTTTCCCATCATTCCTCGAGTCAAAGAGTACGATCGCCGATATCGATGATCGTTGTAGTCATTCGCGCCTTTCTTGCTTTCCTATTTGTCAGTACAAATGACGAACTCGTGTCAAGTTAAATCATCCCACCCTTGATTCTTCCGTCAGTTTTCGGCAGGGTTCCTTGTTTTCGACTTTGCGCCAAGTGCACAATGATTTTTCTCTCATAGAGAAAACAGGGGGGCGGATGTATTTGTGTGTGAGAGGAGGTAGGAATTCGCTGAGGATCCTCGATTAGTTGGTTTCCTGTTTACACGCCGTCGCCCGTTTACACGTTGCCATCGACAAAGAAGCGCTCACTACGGAGCTTTGAAGCGTCAATCGAAAATCCAGGATGGTCGCCTTTGATTTCCGTCGCGATTCCACGGCCGGCCGTGAACGCCGCCGCTGAAAACTGGAAGGAGAGAGAGGAGGAGGGATGTGCCGATGCCCCTCGCAAAGCGCAGAGAAGCCAGGGAGAATCGGGGATAATGCATAAAAGGCAAGTACTCGCTCGGTTTGCAGAGTTCGGAGGAAGGGAAACTCGAGATGCGTGTGTATCTCTGTCGCCGGTGTTCCTTGGCAGTGGTGGCCCATTGATTTCGAGGCTGTAATTCACTCGACGGAGATTGCCTGCGAGGTGAAAGACACACGCACACGCACACGCTCGCAAAACCCTACACTTTGAAGACGCTGGAGCCGCGTTTTTTCTGTAATTAAGCGCTGACATCGCGCACCGCAGTCGCAGTCGCAGTCGCCGCCGTCGCCGCCGCGACGCCGACATCGTCGACCGCCCGAGGAAGCTTTTAACGCGCCTACTTAGGTATGACAACTTTCACGGCTTCACGGGCGAGTGTGCGCGATCAATGCTGCCCGCCACTTGGCTAATGGCTTAATGATTCATAAAGTCACCGAGAGAGCCAAGACTAGAGAATGACGACGCGCCGAGACACCCGACTTTAACGACCGACTCTTCCTCAAGGAGAACTATACAGATTTGTAATGAAGAATGACAATCGTAAAGCTGCAATCATCGCTTATGACACGGCGAACTTTCACGCAAACATTCACGCGTTCGCCAGCTATAAGGATCCTTGCATCTCGTTTCCCATATGATTACGCAATTTCGTACTCGAGGCTGCTCTGTCATCAAGTCTGTCAACACTCGGCCTGCCACTCTCCTTTCTGCATACTGCCTGTCAACTCCACTGTCATTAAACGACAGATGCGAGCCACTCCCGGCGAAAATACACGTGGAGATCTTCTTTCCATTATACTTGTACGTTTTACGATTGGAGGGCCTTAAAAATCATCTATTATAAATATCGAGTGAAAGCGAGGATTTTCCTATCGTTGGCTTCACTCGGTCATTTGGTTGGGAGTTCCGCGTGTACCTGGCCTGAGAGACAATCCAGAAAACGGTGGTCCATTCATAACCCATAGACGCCCGGGGCTAATCGTGGGCTCCCTGGCGCCAGGGAGGACGGCTCATCAATTTTATGGGAAATCGCCCGTCAATTTTGTATTTTGACGTGGGTCCGGCCCAGCCCGCGGCCACTACTGCCATAGAGGAAGAGAAAGAGAGACGGCCAGACAGAAAGTGTCTGAGAGACGGAGAGAGAGAAAGAGAGAGAGAGTGGGGATATCCGGCCTCCCCATTGACCAAATTCTCAGCTAAGCAGAGGTGAGCACCTTCTCGCCGGGGCAGCAGCTCCTTTGCATACTAAATGCACTCGTAATTCCGCCGTCCCTGCAGCTCGATCCCATTGCTTCCCACTCGATCATCCTCGCCGAGGAGGAACGTGCAATTTCGATTGGTGATTTACGCGATACCTTCTGCGTAACGTCCGAGATAATAATCTTGCCTCGAGAGAGCTCTGCCAACGTAGAACCGTGGCTTTCGGCCTCGAGACAAATCTCCTGAAATAATTAGGAGCCACTATCGAGGACCGTGGGCTATTACAGTCGACCTCTTCATCTGGTCGAGCAGTGATCCTCTCGTTCACGGTTTCGCCCTTCCATCAATTGGCTTCCTTATCGCGATTCAAAGACGTCCTATTTCGATTTTCCCTTCGAATTCTACTCTCACCGTTGCTTTCTGCCAGTGGGAGTTTGACGAGTGAGTTTGGCAGTGGTGGGGTCGAAGGGAGGAAGGAAGTGAAGAAGGAAAAAAGGAAGTAAGAGAGGTGTGCACGCTTCGCTCGTGCGTGGAGGGCAACGGAGAGTCAGCCTGGCCACCGATGCGTTCCGCCTCACGAAAATTGGAGGCAATTTTCGGCAATTCCAGATAATTCATGGGGCGTACCGCGACTCTCCCGAGGGGTGAGAGACGCGGTCATGTTAGGCGGAGAGAAAGAGGGAAGAGAGAGGGGATGGTTTGCCTGGAAGGATAAATAATGCGAAAGTAGGAACGAGAGAAGGAACAGGACATATGGCTCGCACTCGCCGATCGGAAAGCGCGATAAAGCTCTAGTGAGTTCTATCGTATTACGGGGAACTATCTCTTACACCGGCTTTATATGGGGTTCCGGGATTACGGTCCACCGCAGGGACCCCGAGGGATCATAGATCCTCGATACGATACATCGGGAGGGTATAACTGCCGGATTCGAGATCCCATCCCGATTTGACCGCTTTATCCCCAAGCAAATCGATCTCCTTTCTTGAAGCGCGCCCGCCCTCCCTCCCTCCACGAGAAATTGCGCCCACGCTTTTCCTCCTGTACGCCTTTTAATTCCAACTCTTAGCTCATCTCACTCTTAAATATCAGAGACTTGTTTCCCTGTGAAAAAGTCTGAATATCGAGTCTTAACTTTGGAGGCCACTGTGTCACTCGGGATCAATGTTCGCCAGATATAAATTCCAAGGTGGAATGGAAGAATTTCCCATTTAGATTGAAAGACGTTGGAAGTTGGCATTCGAGCGGTAAAGGCTGAATGGCATTGAAGAGTTGCAAATGCAACGAGTAACAAGTCAGCTGTGTATAGAGCGATGGAAGTAGGAGCTGGTGCGGGCTTCTGCCCTATAGGGAAGTGCAACTTCGGTCGAATGGTAGCTTCTTCCAGAAAGCAGCGGTGGCACGTGAACCAAGCTGCACTAACACGGCGCCAGTCTAATTGTTACCGCGAAAGACGGCAATCGAGGCGCAGAAATTGGCGAAATCGGCCTGGTGAGACCTGGTTGCATGCCTCCACGCGATCCCGCAGACGTCTCAATCGCCACAGGAAACTCTCCCTGTAAATTGCCTGTCTGCAATACTTGCGCCGCCCTCCGCAACGGCAACGCCAGCTCGCTTGCACCGCACCATAAAAGTATTCGCGCCACATATTATTCCCATATAGGGCTGTGCCAATGCGGCAGAGAGACACACCGGCAACTCGCCATTCGAGCAGCGAGGCGAAAATCGCCGGGAGCAGCTTCTTCTCCCGTCGAGAGCTTTTCATTCCCGCTCTGAACCCGGATGCACCGGAGATCATCCTGCATTAGCAATACTACTTTTTATCGAAAGAAGAAACCATCGGAACACACATTCGATCGGCTAAAAGATCCTAGGCTCGTTAAAACTGGATCTTTACTGTTGTTGCCGCGGAATTATTCTCTCCCTTCAGCCAGAACGAACGAGTCTGCCCAGTGAAAAAGAAAAGAAGTATTCCCGATGCAGGCCGATAGGAAGATAACGAGGAACCGCTAGAGGAGCGAGCACTGCGAGCAACTAGAGTCTTGCGGAAATGAATTATCGAAAAATGAGGCGATCCGCTCTTGAGGGTATCGCGCATCAGGCGCGAGAGGGGGGCACGCGCGCGCGCGCGCAAGCGGTATGATGCTCGAGGATAGTCATCCGATGAGTCAGAACACGAGCATTTCTCCAAGTAGCGGTGGGCAAGTGCGAGCGGAGCATAGCGGGAACACTCACCTTGGGAAGTCGGCGTTAACAGCCGGTTTATTTAACTCGGTAGATGACTTTGCCAGGCTAAATACCGCCACTCAGAGCGATCTTGGCTGCGGTATTCTAGCTTCTGGCGGATACACGCCGTCCAATGGATTTCAGTAGAAAGAGTCACCGAGATAGCGGCGCGCCCGATGCGTTTCCCTCTCGAAATGGAATTTTCAGGGGGGGAAGGAGAGACGGGGTTGCCGAGCATCATCCCTATTATCGGCGGTCATTATACCCGAGCGTATTTCCATGAGGCCTCGTTAGCAGCGAGCTGATCGTGTTTACTGGCAGGTTCCGTGTACCTGGCGATCCAGCGGCCGCCACCCCGCCGTGGGTGGTAGCAGCGTGAGAAAGCGATTCCCTCACTCGCACGAGTTTCCTTTCCTCCTTCGCCTCCATTTCTATATCCGCCTATCCTCAACGCACACACATACACACGCCCGCTCTCTTCCCGATCAGTGCGCGCGCGCTTGATTTACCGCCGGCTTTAATTAGAAGTGCGCGTGCAGGCGCAATCAGGACCAGGATTGGATTACCTCGCCGCTAGTTTCTCGTTCGAGCGACATTTCCAGGGCACCGAGGAGCGACTGGATATCGCACCCTCGTCCTCCTCTCTCTCTCTCTCCCTCTTGGCGGAGGTGTCCGGATGAAATTCAAACTGCGCCGCGTTACCTTACGCCTCCGTCGCCGGCCGAGTTGTACCAGCGGATCTCTCTCTCTCCGCCGGCAGGGATCCGCTTTGGCTCGGTGTAATTACGTGTCGTCATCACAACTTGCGATTGGTCTGGCTGCCGCGTGCGATAAGTATTCTCGCAGTAAAGCGAGGAGTGAGCGAGAAAGCGCGATAGTTAAATATAGTTGAAGCAACGTTTGCTGAAAGTCCAGTTCGGCAAAATGACTCGTAAGCCGAGTAAGGTAGGGTTCGCTGTCGATTTCCTTAGAAATCGTGGACGTGTGAGGACCGAGTGTTTCCTAGGTAGAGCAGGTGGGAGAGTAGCGGCGCGAGCAGGAGAGGAGGGAGAAGAGGACATTGGGCGGGCGGCAGGGGCACACGCGCATAAAGTGGCCGGCATTAAAATTCAATATAACGCAGTGTCGGAGCGGGCGGGCGAGCTATCGTGAGATTAGATCGGCAGGTAAGAGTCGAGGCGAGAAATGTCGGGGCTGCTATGGTGGCGAGCGAGCGAGCGAGCGAGCGGGCGACGAGAGCGGTAGCCCATGTACCCTGTGGGATTTAAAGAACGTCAGAAGCGCGCGGAGACAGTTTATCGTGCTAGCAAGCCGGAGGCGCTCGGCGGCGGCGTCGGCGTCGGCGGCGCGATGAAAGGCATCGGCTTATCTACGGGGTGTCCCGGGCCTTTATCTACGCGGTAAAGGATTCCCGTGTTCCTCGCGAGATAGATCTTATTTATGCGCCCCCTTTCCCAGCTACCGATTAAATCGATGTACATCCCGCTCCGGCTCGCTACTCTTTCCACCGGCGGCGGCGGCGGCTCACCGATCTCTCACTTCCTCCTCCGGCGACAGAGCACCACCTCCTCGCACTCTCGCACCACCACCACCAGCAGCAGCTTCCTCTTCCCAGCCGAGGAGTTCCTCGACTCGCTCTCGTCCACCGCCGCCGCTATCCAGATCCCGTTTCCACCTTCCTGGAAAGACGGTGCGCCGCGCCACCGAGAACCCGGTCCAACCGGCGCAATCTTGAAATAGATAGAATGCATTCGCACCGCGAATTCCTACCGTGACGCGAACAAGAGAGAGAGAGAGAAGGAGAGACGAGGTCCTCCTGTTGGCAGCGCCTACCTTTCGCGAACCCAGCGAAACTAGATATTTTCTGGCTGGACCCCCCTTTTGAAGTGCGCCGGGCGACGAAGTCTCACCGCCCGCGCCCGACTTCTCTCGCATTAACTGATACTTGAGAGGAGGACGATTTATCGTTCACCAGCGTAATACTTGCGTGGCCGTTAACACCGAGCCATCTTTAGGGATTTCTTTTCTCGATTAAGACTACAACTCCGCACGATCCGTGCTTTCTAGTATTCAAAGACAGCTGGATTTGAAGGCGAGAACCAAGCGATAATATCTCGTTGGCGTGATCGCTTTTTTCATCGCTCTTAGCACCCGGAATTATCGCGGCGTCTGATCGATCATAGACCAGGCGAAAGTAACGATGGAATTATGTCTCTTAGATGGGAGCTGATAGTAGAATCGAGCGGCTTTTCCACACTCGTGGAAAGGATCGTTATTCGCTCGGAGCACGGAAAGCACAGTGGCAGAAAATACTTTAGCGAGAGCGTAGGCTTCCGTTCGTGCTATAGCAGCTAATATCGAGAATACTCGAGAACTTTATCCGCTCCGCCCCCTTGTTACTAAAAATAAGCGATGCCGAGAGTCCCGTAGACGTACATACATACAGTTTTTCCTGCCGGGAATACTGATCGGCTCGGTGTCCGTCAAGCGCGCTCGGAAAAGTTGCTTGCCGGTATGCGATGACTCGATGACAACGATAATCATGCCCGAGTGAATGCGCGCCTCGCTGATGTCACGTATTCATGAAAATTCATTATTTATCGTGCGGACGTCTTGATCGCTTCGCTGACAGCCGCCGAGTCAAATGTAATGCCGGGCGGAGAGTCTTGTGTGTACGTGGCGGACTATCTCAAGTAGCAGCATCACTTGGAAAGCAAGCATTTCCTAGGAAGGTCTCACTCGGCCTGAGTCGCAGGCGCGCGCGCGGATGCTGGAGCGCAATGCTCACATGATTTATTAGGTAAAGCGAGGTACATTGAATCAGGTTGCGAGTTGGAAGAAAGGCATTGATTCAGATCGGCAGTTCTGGCGCTCCCGGCCGAGTGAGTAACCCATTGGAATATTCAGGTTCCCGAAGACGCATCTCTCGCTCCCTTTCTCTCTGCCAATGTATTCCTTCCTTCCACGATCCTGGAACCCCCAACGCGGTCCAACGGAGGGAAGAAGTAGCTCGCTCGCTCTATCCAATATATGTATACCGAGTTCTCCTCGTTTCACGGTCTCCTCCTCGTTGCTCCTCGTTCATCTCCTCCTTTTTCCACGGAGGGGGTCCGCAGGTCGTTGTATACCTGGCCGCGACTAGTTAGGGGCCCGCCGCCGCCGCCGCCGCCGCCACAGCTGAAACTTTGAACAGTTAAAACAAAGCCCCGTGGGCCCTGGCAATCCGAAGGGTAGCCCTCCGCTGAGAGAGACAGAGAGGAAGATGCTGCGTGGTCCAGCTAGCTTTGAGAGAGTCGGACCGTTCACTGAAGAGAACGAGGGAGAGAGAGAGAGATGGGGATGGATGGAGGGAGAGAGGGTGGTGGTCGAAGGAGAGCTCATCTAAATCACAAATCTCAGGCTCCATCAGCACACCTCCAGCGATAGAGTCCACGGTTAATAACCAAGCTGGCGTCGGTGTGTGGCTGGTCCAGGCGAACCTCATCCTTGCTGGATGCTGCACTGGTGAGAGAACGCCGTCGAGTCTGCTCTCTCGATGGTGTTGGTGGCATCGCTTCCACGGATAAGTCCGCTCGTGTTTGTATCACGGACTCCTCACGGACACCTGATGCTGCGCTGGTGGCTGTGGACCCCCCGCGACATGGCGCCAGGGTGCTCCGCCTTCCTCCGAGGCTCACCGCTCCTACCTATAAGCCCTCTTGTATTCGGCTTGTAAATCGTGCGACCGCACCGCACAATCGGGGTACCCTATCGAATCCATGGAAATTTTTCTGCCCCCCTCGCCTGCTTCACCTTTGCTCCCCGGACTCTCCCGCTGGACCATGTAGGGAAAATTGCCTTAATGGCTCCGCACGCGCGCTCCGGAAAAATCGTTATCGTTATCGTCTTGTTAATTCTATGCACACGCGTCCTGGCAGAAATAAAACGACTTGGAGTGAGCAATGAACGATTCGGGAATCTACATTTAATTACACCCTTTTTGGTGAACTGTTCATGGAGAGAGAGAAGGAGAGAGAGTTTGTCGAAGGAGGCTCGGAAGTACTATACGATGATAGTCGAGAGACCACCCGAGATATCAGGCAGGCATTATCTATGCAAACTGTAGTGCACGAGCGAGCCGTTATCGTGTTCAACAAGGTTACTGGCAGAAACACTTCGTCCGTCATACTTATTCAAAGTGGAGGAGAGAGATTCCTCGGTGCAGCAGCAGCAGGCTTGCTTGCTTGCTACGATCGGTTGCTGTTGAAGACTGGTCATAGGTGCCAGTGGCATATTACAGGCGACTCTGCAATAACGAGGAGAGCTCTTGCACGAAGCCTCGAGAGAGAGCTTCTGGGATGCATTCCGCGGCGAGGACTATAAACGTACCTACCACCAACGGATCGCCCGGTAACTCCCCGGCTCATCCTGTATGCACTTGCAAATTCGTTGCGGGTACTTATGACTACATTATACCCGTGCTCACCCAGCCCCCCGATAGAACCGGCCATTCCGGCCCCGTGGCCGTTTTACCCGCGCACTAGGAATTACAGCGTCTTCATATCGACCGTCTCCCTGATCCTCTCCGTCCTCTTTTCTCATCCCCATTCCTCTCTCTCTCGCTCGCTCGGCGAGGTTTATCCCCGGCGGAAGTTAGCTGGCGTAAAGTTGCCTTATCATCATGCATAATTGGCGGGAGCAGCATGTAGGCCTCAGCTTTCAAGCAGCTTGGCATGGAATTCGTGTCCTGCCCGGCGAGAGTCTGGCCCATGAAAATCCCGGATCGAGCGTTATCGACTCGGTACTACTTCGCTCCACGGTAGCATCTGTGGATCTGCCATCTGCCGGTCCGCTCGCCCGGCCAAACAGGCATTTCTACTTAAGGGAATTAATTTAGCACGGCCATTGTTCCGGGATTTATATTGCGGCTTGCATGGCCGATCGAAAGTGTATCGGTCGGTTGGCGCCACTACCTGGCTAGGGCCCTCGTACCTGACCTTGTTTGGGCCTGAATGGAGTGTGTGTCCCTTCCGGGGGACCAAGCCTACCGGAAAATCTAGTTGGATGCTGGAGAGCCCACTTGAGATGAGGACAGGATGTTCAGGGTGCTGCTGCTGCTGCTGCTGCTCCTCACGGTGCGTGAAAATCGCGAGGGGCACCTCTTTTATGAGGGTTTGAGACGCGTGAAATCTCTGCTCCATTAATACGTGCCCTGGACCGAGGTCATCCATCACTTCTCTCTCGCGCTGCGTGCTCCCTCCGCTCCGGCCTCACTGGCAGGGCCCGTGGCCCAGGAGGGAGACAGTAATCGAATGGATGGGAGTAGAAGAGAGTGAGAGAGGGCGAGACGGAGAGACAAAGAGAGGAGGACAGTGGGTCGCTGGAGACTGGGAAAAAGGAAGAAGGAGAAACGACATCTTTGTTTGGTGGAGCTCGGGGTGGCCCAGGCCCCGTCGGCCCCGTAGGGTGGTCGAGGGGGAGACCCCGTAGATGAGGGGTTTTGAAGGTTAAACAAACATGTGATTACCGACTGCCTACAGCTGGCTACATTATATCTGCCTACCAAGGTAACCATCTATCCGTATTCCCTCTCTCGCTCCCTCCGGATCCATCATCTTCCCTCCCAACTGGCTCTCCTTCTGGCCCCCGTCCTCTCTTCCTGCTTCGCGCGGCCAAGCAGGAGAGCGAGAGAGGAGGCGGAGGAGGCGGAGGAGGAGGAGGAGGAGGAGAAAAATAGAGGAGGCAGCGGACCGTGGCTGCGGGCTATGTAGCACGCCATCATCTTCCATGGAGGATGAAGCGGGAGTAGGAACCTCCAAGGTGCTCGTACAGGCGAATAAGGACAGAAAGGCTTCGCCCTTTTCGAGTAGCCACCTCCGAGTCGATCCAACCGCGACGCCAAGGCCTACGATCGGACCACCTTCGACCTACGCCGCGCTATGCCCCCCGGTACCCCTCATTTTCTCCAATTTTTGCCTGGGAAATTGATATTCTTTCCGATGCACTCACTCTCCTCGCGCAGCTTCGCCCCCGGCGGCATCATCGCGCTCGCATTCAATCTTCACGACTTTAACAGACTCGTCTGCCTTCACGTTAGAATCACCGTGTGGCTACCCATGTTAAATCCAGCAGGAAGCCCGACGCTTCAGTCTGCTCTGTTTCGTCGGTTAAGAGTAGCTCGCTTTCAACAGTCGAGAGTGCAGAGTGCGGGGGAGCTTTAAGGTCGATGACGAAAAATTCGAGTCAGTGTCAAAGTCAAAGGCGGGATTAGAGCCGCAAGCTCTCCGACCGGTGCAGTTTCAGGGCTGCCTGGGCTCTCTCTTTCTCTCTCTCTCGGCTTTCGACGGGAAAACAGTCGGGGCTCGTGGCATTTCGACCCGGCGTTTCTTCGGCATGAACCTTCTTGCGGATAAACCGATAGAGTACGAGAGAAAGAGAGAGAAAGAGAGAGGTAGTGAGTGGCTGTGGGTCGAGCAGCGGCCGCTTAATTACGTTGTCGCATACACACACGCAAACATGCTCAGGCTCAGGAGGAGGTCGCACACTAACGCAAGCCTCCATAGAATTGCGAGAGTGTCGGTGGCGATGCTCACTTGTGCACGGTGGAGGTGTGCACCGGCAGCGGAACACACGGCACCGGGCTGCTGTTGCTGGTGGTGCTGGCCTACCGCACCGGGAGAGCAGCGAGGAGCCCTCTTTGAGCCACGTGACGAGAAAACGGGTAGGCCGTGACGCGAGGCGAGGCGAGACGGTGACGGTGACGGTGACGTGCGTGCTTTCTCGTGGAGGCACGTTCTTTCGTCACTCCTCTAAAGCTCCGCTCCTCCGGAAAGCTCCTTGCCAGCCTTCCGAGTGCTCTGCTGCCTCGGACCCGCGGAGTCGGTTTCTTTCCGCCGGCTTTTTACCGCGCGACACTCTTTACCTCCTTCTTTTCCTGCGTCCACCTTCTCCCCGTCGCCCTCTGAGGGCCGCCGAGCCACTCGAGTGCTTTCGGTGCTGGCAGCCCTTAGTTTTCTTAGCTCGAACGCTAAGAAACGAGCGACGACGCGTCGTTTCTCTCTGGAGGCCACTCTCGGCCAACGGGAGGTGGAGGCGGAGGAGGTGGAGGAGGGAGCGGCGGTTGCTTCAATGCAGAGTGCAGAGGCTGGCAAAGGTGGCAAGAAGTAGCGCCGGCCTGGCATACACCATACACCTCGGTGCCAAGACGCCACAAGCCCGGGAACATTCGGCCTTTAACTCGGGAAACGGAACTCCAGCTTTCTTCCGGCCTGCCCCCGAAAGCCCGGCTCCCAGCCGAGAGTATTCACTGGGAGAAAATTAAGCCTCTTCTCTCAAAACTGTCCCGAGAAGTAGCGCGACTCTCTCAATGAAGATAAAGGTGTCTCGCGAGCCTTCCGACGCGTGGAACGAGCCCCGCTCTCTATTTAGGCTACACATTTTACGGGCGGCAAAGCACCATTAACTATTCCGTAATTTAATCATTTAGTTCGAGCTAGAATTACAACCGGCATTATTAATTACAAGCGGGTCTTTCAGTGTTTGGGATTAATGATTTATAGTTATCGTTGGAAAGCAGTAGAAGTGTAGGGAAGAGGTCGAGCGGTGATAGGAGGAACGTTGAGAGAATATTCAATGCTCGTATGGGTGCGCGCGGATGGTCGGAGGGTCCGGCCATATTGAAAAATGAGTTGAAATGATAAAATGCAATCAGCGGGTCCGATGGATGGGGCGGCGGCGGCGGCGGCGGCGGTGGCGGAGGAGGAGGATGGTAGGTGGCAGTGGAGGTGGAGGAGTGCGCTTAATGGGTCCGCTTCGTCGGGACAGCTTCCTGCTTAACGCCGAGCCACTCGCCCACGTCCGCTCGTTCCCCAATTCTCGAACTGTTCTCTCGCTCTCTCTCGCGCTCTCCTCTCCCTCGTTAGCCTTTCTCTCAGGATTGGGCGCGAGAGCGAGAGAGGAGAGCAGTCCTGATCAATCCGCCAATCATAATTTCTATCAGAGCCACCTCCGGGTGACGATAGCCGACAATCACGAGATTGCCCGGACGCCTTTTGTCTCCCCGGGCCTCCTACGAGCGCTCGACCAATCTTGCCACGCGTTCGACCCACCGCCAATCCTCGGCCGAGCAGCCACTCGCTCTCTCCTCTCCCGTTCTTTATTAATTCTCCTCGGCAGTGCATCCTTCGCGGGACTTAATGCCAATTAATCGACCGGCCGACGCTCCAGCCGAGCCAAACTACGGAGACGGCCTCCCTTTTCCGACATATTGACGCTCGCCGCTATTTTTAGAGACTCCAGGAAATCGTCCATCCACACCGATGGACCAGCCTTTTTTGTCGGACTGCTGTCGCCTGTTGTACTCTCCTCCATTAGCCCCGGCTCCCACAGAGATTCCTCCTTTATCAATAGCGCTCGGATGAATTGCTTGATTGGCCGGCGAGCGGTCACCTTGCCCGTCAGCTTGGAGCCGTCATTAATGTCTAAATATTTGGTAGCCTAGAGAGGATCGTCAATATCCGAGCGAATGTCATCGGATTTGGCAAAACCTCGTCGACTAGAAGTCGTGTGTTGGCAATAGTTTGTGGAGTGAGTCGCCCGGCGAGAGTTCTTTCTGAAAAAGAGCTCCGCCAGAAAAACTTTGCCGCTCGGCGGAAAGGAGCCTTTTCTCGGAGCTAACCGAGTTCGGTTTTGCAAGCGGGCAGAGACCGACTTCATGTGAGAAGGCGCCTACACCAACAAGCCCGCCTGTTTTTCTACTTCGCGCGAAACTCTCCCTTTTCCACTTGCATCAGCCCAGCATCGCATTCTCTCCCTCTCTCTTTCTGTTTCGCTTGGCCCATCTCTCTTTCTCCCTCGCTCTCGTCTTTTTGGCAGCGGCACCTACACGCGTAAATGGGCCGCCGGGCTTGCGAACGGCGGCGTCTTTGAGCAAATTGAAAACATCACTGGATCCAGCTAATTACCGAAACATAACGAGGCACACTCTCGTCCCTCATGCTTAACCCCTTTGCTACTACTTGCCACTGCCGTCAAACCCCCCCGTTGGATCTCCGTGGGACTCGAAGGCGGTCGCTCTCGATTTTTGTGAGGCGCCTCTCATGCACTCCTTGGCGCCACGCGAACCCTCCTTACGAGGAAACGCATAAGGATTCCTCGACTTCCTGCTTCCTCGAATTTCACGTGCATCTTCTCCTCTCCGGGCTGGCAAGCATTGCACTTTTTCAGGGAATGCGTGCCTCCAGACGAAATTCGTGCTTTTATTAAATCGCTCAAGATTTCCAGATTGTCAATGTCGTTGCGAGTGTCGTCCGAACGCGCAGACACAACTCTGCCATCCTTCGCGTTTGGAGGCGAGTGCGCGTTTCGTTTCGAAAGGGATTTTCGTTGGGATCCTTGGGATTCCTGGCGCACCGTTCATTCCACGCTCTCAGCTACCGGCGTTGGCCATTAGCCGGCGACGCAATAATGGAACGAAGCAAGGATCGGCGCACTTTCGTGAAATCGCTGCCTTTAAAGATCGCCACTACTCCTCGAACTCGCCTTCTACATTCTATCGGACAATCTTCATCCGCTCCGAGTGCCGCTTACTATAAAACCACTCTAGAAAAATCATTTGTCAAGCCTCTTATAAATCTCTACTTCGAACGGCTCTAACGAATTTCGACTATCGAGAGATCTGTCGGATGATTCGACTAGAGGGACGAGCCATTTAGTGCCGAGTGGCAGACAGATAGACGCGCTGCTGTTCCACTGTTGCGAATTAGAGCAATCTATAAAAGGCAGCCGCGCGATTCATTGTGTCCTCGACTAACTATAACTGGACCAGGAGTTCAAGCTCACGCATTTGCACTCGAAAGATCCCCCAGTGTGCGGGTGACCCTGGAAATTGGAGTGATGACAGGACAGGTCTCCTTTCTGATGGGGCGCAAAGAGGAATCGGCGAGCGTTGACGAGAGCGATCGGATCTCGTATTCTCTCGAAGGTAGAAAGAAGAGAGTATACGTGTCGCGAGAGAAGTGGTACCGCAGGTACCGCGAGTAAAGAGGTAGTAGAGTGAGATACGTGTTTGATGGCGGCATGTGTTGGATCGGTTGGTGTGCGAGATCGCTCGACATCAGAGGCGCCGCCGCGCAAACTCTACTAATGGACGTTCGACGGACGAGCGAGCGGTTGCAAAGAGAGAAAGAGAGAGAGGAAGGGCAGAGAGAGAGAGGGTGGAAGCGGCTCTGTACACCTCGAAGGAAAGAGGCTCCTTACTGTTTGTCGTTTGAATGTTTTAGGACCTCTGCTTAACCAACTTACTTACTGCCTCTGTGGGAGACAGCCGCTGCCGTGTTTGCACGGAACATTTCTTTCTCTCCTCGGTGCTGCTCACCGATCATCTCCACCGCTTCTGCCGATCGACGACTCCTCTCTCGTTTACTCTGCCTCTGTCCGTCTCTCGCCTTTCCCGTCGCCCACTTTTTCCTACCTGCCTTCCGTTCTTCCTGGCCATCGTGGACACCTTTTGTGCCACTTCGCGGGAGGAGCCGCACCCGGCCGCTATGACGGATGCCTCCGCAAACATGGATAATTACATGGCCTTTTTTCCCTCGGCTCCCTATCTCGGAACGTGTCGTGTACTCTTAATCGCCTGGCGAGCGATGCTTCCGAGTTCGAGCCCTCGGCAAGAAAGGCCGCCGCCGATTTATCACTTACTTCTCGCGAGAAGAAGAAATCTTTCAGTCGCTCCTCACCTAAAGTGAACTGTTGTCAGTCGATTCGACTACAAGTAGACACGTGTATCGTAGGGATTTTCGACTGACATTTTTTCTCCGCCTCTCGAAAATTGCAGTATGATTAGTCTCGGCTGGATGAGGCGATAAGAGGTGAATTATTGGTAAGGAAAGGCGGACGACAGGTCAATTAGGAACCGCTGTCGTCGCCAGTGGCGAGCGTTGCGGCGCACGCACCATTGCGTCGAATTATTGAGACAGATTGTGATAGAGCATTCTGGACCACGAGGTTATCCGAGCGTCCCCCGGGGGTCACGGATATACCGGGGAGAGATAATTCGAGGCACCACCGATGGGAAGAAAGAGGCCTCAAGTACAAGGAGAGGAAGAAGGCATGCTTGCCATAGCCACTGAGATTTCTAAAGGCGCGCGTCAGAGTTCCATGATATTTGCCTCGTCTATTTATCTTCTTTATGACTACCGGCTGTCCATATTTACGATTTTTCGTCCGATCCTTCTGGAAAGTCGCGTCCCGACGCCCAAAAAATCCCACTAACTCTCCTATCCCTGTCAGCACTTTAATTGTTAACGAGAGGCCCCCTTTCTCGGTTTTATGCCCCGCTCCGTCAGACATCGGGCTCACATCGTTGATAGGAAAAAACGGAGCCCGGTTAACATGCTCGCTCTCTCCCCAGCCGCGTTCCAGCTAGCCCGAGTGCCGAGAGTAATCTCTAAATGCAGCGAGAGATACTCGTGTTCCTCGCGTGTAATTAGCCTTGTTATCGCCGACACGTTCTACATGGGAATTCCGTTCTTCTGGGCGAACTAAAATGCATACTTCCCGAGCGTCCTCGCTTCCCTGAGAATTTCCAACAGGCTGGCCACATGTCCGACTGACACTAGGGGATGAAAGTCGGGTGAGAATAATTCGGGCCTCATTACGTGACGGGACTGGCGATCCTTGAGAACTGGGAGGCGAGGGTGGTGCTGGGGGTTCGGCGAGGTGTATAAGAAGGTTGGCATTAACGTGGTGGACGTGGTCAGTGGGGTGCGATTGTCTCGGGGAGGGTGGAAGTCCGCAAGAAGAAGCATTTGCCCGGCGATTGCTCAGGGTTTCATTTGTATTCCAAAAAACTGCGCCGCGCCAGATTATAGCGCTGTGCTGGGGTGGTCGAAAGCGGCGGCGGCGGCGGCGGCGGCGACGGCGGCGGCGAGCGCGCGAGCGCCAGTTCTCTGTTCGTTTTCTGGGGACAATAAAGTCGGCCCCGGGAATTGAGGGGGTGGCTTTCTGCCACTGGCAGAATCCAAGCTTGGTCGGGCTTTTCGCCACCGACTACTGCTTCCTCCATGCTACTCTTCTCTTTCCAGCGAAGTCTGCCTCTGCTGCTGCTGCTGGCCTTTTGCTCCGTTTCCCCCGATTTCCTTTTCTCTCGCTCGACTCTCGCTCTTCCTCTTCCTCGCTTTTTCCTCGGCGACCTTTCTCTCCCTCGCCTAACTACCCCCTTCCGCACTCGCGATGCTTTTTTTACGTTTGACCCAGCCGCGACGAAATCACAGGGTCGTGACACCTCGACTGGAAACGAATCCTCCGGGTGTCGCCGCAGTGCCAATGCAGCACTGCTGCCTTAGTGCGCCTTAGTTGGTTGGCAAAAAAGGCCGGGTCGGATAAAGAGCAGAGGCCGATAATCGGTTTCAATCAGCACTATTGTTGGTCAGCGGTGTTGCCTATGTGGCCAGCAGCGCCCGCTATTGGAAAGGAGTGAATGGCCGAGATAAGGGGACGATCGGGCAAAAAGAAACCGCACGGAAAATCGCTATGGAAATTTCGCTATTGATCGGGCAAAATAAAGGAGCGGCCCGCTCTTTTGTCCGCAAAACGAATTGGCAGATCCTGCGGAATGGCCAGCCGGACTGAATAAAGTCTCTCCAAACTTTACTTTCCTCGTCGGTCTCCGTGGAGTTACCATTTTTTGCGATTAAGAAATATGCTAAGCGCGATGACACTGGGATATTCGTCAAAGCGATTTCCATCGGTCTCGACGAGAAATCGGCCGAATAATAAGCATCGTTGCATCATTCCTCTTCAACCAAACGAATGCGCGCGCGCGTGTGCGCGACACAGAGAGAAAGAGAAAGAGAGAGAGAGAACTTGAGTTGTCCGAATGACTAAACGCCCGAGGCATTTATCTTGTTTGTCACATTGGCGATAGCCCTGGCTCCCGTGCGACATCTTCTCGCTGCTAATTGCTACAATCGCGAACAAATTTTTAATTGATTGAGAGCCCTCGGTCGGCGGCCTCCGCTTCGAAAACAATTTCCAAAGTTCGCGATTCGAAAAATCGTCCAACCCCCGATAACACCGCCACTTTAGCCGCGAGTATCACAAATGCACACTCATACCGGATGCAAGTGGCCGAGAGTTTAACGAATTCGAAGGGCGCGCTGAGCACAGGGGTGCTGTTGCTGCTGGTGATGCTGTCATGGCTGCGAGAAAAGGTGCAAAATTTATTCCAATCGTTTATTCATTCGTCGATGGAACACCCTTGCGAGATAGCTGTTGGCGCGGAGTGTGGGAGGGGGTGCGAAAAGTAGTCTCCTCGAGTATTCGAGAAGCGCTTTGCTCGTTCGAGGAAAAATCGAGCTCTCTCTTGGCAGCGACGCTTGCCGCGGCGTCCTCTTGAGCAGAGCGTATCGAGCATCACCGCCAATTTCACACTTACCATCCGCACGGATACCGAGCTTCCAACCCACCCCCTCCCGCTCCCAACCGACGAGAGAGAGTGTCTTCACCGTTACCGCGAGAGCCTCCTCCCCACGGCATTTCCCATCTTTTCGAGCATATTTCAGCACGCCGCCGCGCGTATACCCGCATCAAAGGGATCTCTCCTCCTCTCTTTTCTCTATTCGAGATCGCACTCTCTTTCACCCAAGGAACGAGCCCCGAAGGAGAGTGATGTCTCTTTGTAAGCGATCGTCCGTAAACCCGCTGATTTCCGTTTAACGTTTTCCTTCCTTCGGACTTTTTCCTTTAACATCTCCCTCCTGGTAAGCGCCCGGCAAAGCAACCCCTCGCACTCCAGTGCCAATTGGCTCTCTCTCTCCTTCTCTCTCCTAGCCAGCAAGAATTGTCGCGATACCACCAACATGTCCTCCTCCAGTAGAAAAATCCCTCCTGACTTTGTGCGAGGGAAAAAGGACGAGTTAGTTCCCCCTTTGGTAAACTGTGAGTTTCAGGCCGCGGAGATATGTAAAATACAGTGTCAATCATCTCGGAGTAGTTAATGGAAGGGTTCGTACTGGCTGATGGAATATTTCGAAATGGAATATACGATGATCACTGGGTTCCATCCCTCCACCTTCGTATCGGCAGGATATCGATGCTCCCTTTAATTGTAAATTACTACTGGCCGGTGTGGAGTTAACGGAGGACGATACCACCTATTTACTGTCATCGAGCGATCAAAGAAGCGCGTCCCACCGATAAGACTTATCGCGCTCTCTCGCACAGTAGGTTCATTCACCGAGTTCTTTTTAAAGAAGTAATTCTGCGCAGTTGCACCCGGCTAACTCGAGGACGGCTTCACTCGAGTGCGCGTCCACCTAAAAATCTCCAGTAATTTTCTATTTTTGAGACAAGCTTTTACCACTTTTAACTGCTATTAGAAGAATTGCACATTGTTGCGGGAGAAAGTTGAAGTCGTGGAGCGAAATCTCGTGGATTTCCATGGCGAAAGAGTGAGGGCGAGCTGTCGGAAATTGGGCCGAAGGAAGGAAGAAAGTTAGAGGAAGATCGTCCGAAGGTGCTCCACCTGGTAGGTCGTAGATTGGGTCGGCCTGCCATTGGCTGCACGCTTCACGTGCGAGTCGGCCATAATGCCTGAACCGGATGATGGAAAAGCCACCCTCGATTCGGGCCAATTAGCTTCCGGGCGAGTAAGTGGCAGAGAAACCCCCAAGGATCCATTTCTCTGCCCCTCTGGCTCTCCTCGCCCTCTCTTGTCCTCTCTCACTTCGGCCTCTCGTGCTCTCTCCTTCTCTCTCACCTCGCTAACCCTCTCGCACGCACTCTCACCCTCTCTCGTCCCCTCCTCTACCTTCGCCTTCCCGCTCCTCTCCTCTCCTCTCCTCCGCGCCGGTACACTCTCGCTCGCACACCCTTCGCCATGCTTTCGTTCCGCAAGCCTGCCTGCCTGCCTGGCTGCCGCCCTGGCGCACTCGGTGCGACCGAAACTTTCGGAATGAGAGCGCATCGCATTTTTTACTCCCATGCGACTCCGCCTCGATGATCGTTAACTACTCACTGAATTGGACTCCTCTAGGGGACTTAAAAATAAGACGAATTAGCAACGATACGCTCGCCGCCACTATTGGCACAATGAGACCGCTGAATAACGGAATATGAATTGTAGCATTGATGCCGGCGGCAGCCAGTCGAGATTTATCACACCAGCAAGCACTCTTGAGAAAGAGACTAGTAGACAGTTGGCTTGGCCCGCCTAATTCGTTCCGGGAACGCGGGGAACAACTATCTCGCTCCCAAGCGACACTTCCCCGAACTTAGATTCAATCGGATTAATTGGATTCCCCGGAATCGTTTGCGTAGCTGTGATTGCGGTGTCAAAATTTGCGGCTACGCTTAGTGGTAAGTGGAAAGGAAGGAAGTCTGATGAAAAAGATCGAAAAAATGAATTTTGAATTAGGACTTTAGTTCAGAAGTGGGTAAATAATCGGCCAGAATGCATGAACGACTGTAAAAGCGTATAACAAAAAGTAGAAGACGCGGATGTCGTTGTCCTCATTCGGTGAGACTGGACGCTCCTCGTGGCAACAGTACTTTCTTTGGGTAGCTTCTTCGAAATACCAAGATAACTCATAATGACGGCTAATCCCATATAGATTTCTCGAGCGTCTCCTCGGCTCCGGTATTCCGAGATTTAATAACTGTTTAGATAATCGAGGCCTTTCTCAAAGAACAATTTAGGAAGGGCGAGGGCGTGTCCTTTTCGGCGGAGCACTCGAGAGAAATTAGATGGACTTTACTCTTCCGGCGAAGTGATAGTGACAAGAAAACGAGAGATGATGGGACGGATATGCGTTGGGAGTGGGAAAGTTTGGCGAGGGGGTTCTGAGAGTAAGAAGTCGGGCTGGTTAGAGGGAAGGGTGGAAAGATGAGGGAAGGAAGGTGGGCCAGAGCGTTAAGGACGTCCAGAGCACACGAGCCGCAACACGCAGGCTAGGTCCTCCGCCCAGGGGTAGAAAAATCCACCCCTTTTTGAGCCGGTCGATACCAGGACGACCAGCCTTTCCGCCTACTTCCTTCCTTCTCCATCGCGTCCACGTAACCCATCCAGCCAGGCAGCAGAGCACGATGCTCTCGTAGCGCCTTTTCTTTCTCGCACCACCCCTGATCCTCTCCACTCGCTCGCTCGCTCGCTTGCTTGCTTACTTTCAGGCGAGAAGTTTCCCTCCTGCGCCGCTTCCTGCCCAAGAGGCGCCACCGGTTTCGACCGAGCCCACCCTTTCGGCCATACTCACCCCCTTGCCATCACAAGACGACCCTCTTATTCTACTTGCTAAGTTCTCCTCCGCCTTGAATGTGACGTGTCGCTACCCATACATTTCTTCCTCACTCACGATTTCTTTACAAGTTTCCCTACTCATTCTAGTTTTCGAAATTGTTGCCTCCGATCTTTCGTAGGAAAGAGTTGGTCGACGAGGTGTGCGCGGCGGCAGGCGGCTCCTCGTCGTGCGAGGAGTGTGTGCCGTAGGCTTGGAGTGTGTGCACACGCGCACCGCAAACTAACTGCATACAGTGTGTTACCTTATGTACCAGCGGCCTCTAAGTAATCCTCGGACCATCAGCCAACTTCTTAACCCTCAAAGTGAAAAGGGCCGCCGGTCTCTCCTTCGACTCTTTCTTCCGATGCGCCTTCACTGCACTCTCCTTCTTTTTGCCCCCTCGCTCTTCTGTCCTCTCCCTCCTCCATTCCTCTTTCCCCTACGCCTCTCCTCTCCTCGCGCCACCGCCGCCGCCGCGTGATCTTTGCTCTCGGCTCTCTTGGTGCCTTCTTGACGTTGCGACGATACTGCGTCCCTTACAGCTTGCCGCCGCTGATGCCGAGCAAGTTTTCTCCTGTATCTCAGCCTCTTCTTTACCAGACCGATACCGACCACGATGAGCCGCACTCTCCTTTCCCACTACCTTCGACTTCCAACTCTTTTTCTACCTTTCAAGAGATTTACTCTTCTACATGATCATTTAACTAAACACCAATTACATAATTTCGAGTAGTTCCTCGCGATGCCTTGTAAAGTGGTGTGTAATATACTAATTGGTCTTGGAGCCGAGAATCTCTTGATCGAGAGGCCACATTGATAGACACAATAGGTGTATTTCTCGATTATGAAGCTATTACCTGGGAAGGGGTTATTAGAGGATCGTTGAGTAAGTGTATCCTCTCAGAAGCCGGGGAAGATCCCATCGATCTTCCGGGAGCGAGGGGCCCCCCATATTTCCCGGCGGTCGAAAGCGATTGAACTGGCATCGGTAGTAAGCCCCCGATTAGACGGCACCGCTTTCAGAAGTGATGAGCGTACAAACGGCGAAAAGCAAGGGATCGGACGATCGTAGAGGAAAAGGGAGCCGTTATAGGTGGGATGGTGGCGCGAGTGAGCGGTCCGGGCGAGAGTCGGCGCGGCGCGGCGCGGCGCGGCGGTTCGAGTGCGATCGGTAGAAAGGGAGAAAAGGAGGCAGAGCAGGAGCGTGTGCAGGTTCGTGATTCGAAGTAGGTGGGCCCCAGGTAGCCAGGACAGATAACACCCGGAGATTACCGCGGACAGAGTCATTAGCAGCGTCGGCTTCTGTGTCGGCCAGGATATTCTCTCACTTTCCTCTCCCTACCCGCTCGATCCCCCTATCTTCTACTCGCCGATCGCCCTCCTCAGCCTCCTCCACCTCGCCGAGCGAGCTCCTCTCCGTTTTATCTGCCCGGTCAATTCACGCGCCCCGATATACACACACCTACACAACACACAACCCTTCCACCAGAGCTCTTTCGAATTCTACCTCTTTCGGCCTTCCATCCTCTCTCACGAGCTTCGCGCTCGCATTCTCTCGCTTCCTCCCTCCTGCGATTACTTCCCTCTGCCAGGAGCTTCGTGTGCCGCCGGTGCGCGCCGCGTATGCTCTCTCATCGGGCTTTTAGCTCCCATGCTTGTCTCCCTCCTCCTCCGCCTCCTCTCTTTTTCTCCCTCGGCCATCTCCTAATGCGAGCGTCCTCGTTCGATCCACGGGATTCGTGATCGTCGTTACACTTGTCCTCCTTCGTTCGATTCACGCTGCCCGCTTTTTAGCCCGATCGCCCGACTACTCTCTTCGCCTCGCCCACTGTTTTATCTCTCTCGCGCTCTCTCTCTCTCCCTCGAGCTACCCTGATTGCCCTGGCACATTCTCACACGAGTCGCTCGTCAGCGCGATGGAATTTTCCTGGCAGCGATGATACTTTTTTCGGTGACAGAGCATTTGTGTGTGGCATAGGTGCGCACGATGGTGAGAAGAACTTTTGGAATCAGAGGCTAAAGAGTAGAGTGTTTCTCTCTCTCTCTCTCTCTCTGTTGCTTGGTGTATTTCTCGCTCTTTGTCTCTCGCTCTCTTTCTGTTCCCATTGACCTTCCACGATCGCCGGCTGACCGCACACGGCGTTCGAGGATGCTCGAGCGAAATCATCGAGAGAAGCCAGTCGCATTTCTGGTGGACTGGCTCGCTCTCGAAAGGCGAGATTAGCCTCCGGAGAAATACTAATTGCCGCGATCGGCGTTCGCACATATTTTCCACGGCGCCGCCGCTTGTGGAAGGAGGCGTGTCGGTGGCGCAGCTGCCGAAAGGAGAAACGAGCGAGTTGAAAGGGAGAAAGGAGAGGGAGAGGAAAGAAGAAGAACGGGCGAGAGAGGCATTCGGGATTTGATAGGCTAATGACAAACGCCTAGATTGGCCGGCTTATCACTCGGCCGGCACTAATTATTTCCCCTTTGTGCCAAGCCGCACCACACACCATCCTGCCTTCTCGGACCCCATATATCCCTCCGCCAGGAGAGTCTACGTTCTCTCATCGCGATTTCCACGAGCTTCTGCCTCCGCCACTCGTCTGTATTTATTGCCAGCTCATCGGGGATGCGAGGATTCGACACCGTTTCTCTCTTTGCCGAGCGCGGCTCTCGTTATCGCGACTATTTACGGCTCGGACCTTTGCCCTCCGCATCTCTCGCTTTCGTTTCGATTCCTCCGCTGCTCGATCTGTCCACTGATCCTCTCTTCTCTTCATGTGTCGCGCCCAAGATTCCGTCTCACCCATCGCTTTTCAGAGGCCCGTGATTCGCGCGCTTCCTCCGCCAATTGCGAATCCGAGAATCGATAAGTTCCAAGCATAAATAAATGGAATCTTACGTGATTTTAGCCATTTATACAGTAAGAAGTATCGAATCCTTCCGCATTTGGATTAATTCATATTCATGCTCTTCGGTAAATTGATTTCAAATGCGATTAGACTCGGGAAGGATCATTGATCGGCGAGAGTCGGTGAATAAATTAGGGAACGTCAATCGAGGTCGAACGCGTGCTAGTCAAACGGCGAGCAGCGGCTTTTGAGAGGGGGCGGAGTGAAATTCAGGCATTTGAATCCGGCAGTAGCTCGCAGTACTCATTACCTGGTGGCAGTGGGTACACGAGCATCCGGTAATCAATGATGCTAGCTCCATTTTACATGAGAGTCACTACCACAGAACTCCATCAGTTTATCAACTGGAAGAGACGCGCTGCGACTAGTCTCCTTAATAAGTAGAAATCGCCGACTCGCCAAGCAAAAAGATGGCTGGTATTTGCAGTGAGAGACGCGGAATGCAACTCGAAACGAGTTTATAATCCAAGCCGATTGGCGCTGCATGACGTGGTCGGAGCAGCAATTAGCAGGCTTGCCAAACAATCTTTCCAGATTCCGGCTCGCTTTTAATGTCTCGAGAGAGAGCGCGCGCGCGCGCGCGCGGGCGCTCGAGCGCGTGTGTGAGCATAGATAGTCTCGAACGGTGCACGCTGCCGAGGTTTCTGGCGAACGAAGGTACCACACCGTTTCCCTGCATTTCCCGCTCTTGAATCGCTATTTACGGCTCATAAAGCGGCCGAGCTATTGCCACGTGCGATTGCAAATCAAAGAGGCGCATGGAGAACGATCGCAACCGGCGCAAAACCCCGGAGAGAGAGAGAGTATAATCTCAATCGCCCTCGACTTCGGCCTCAAGTGCGCCGACGCCGCAAGAATGAACCGGCCGGCCGATATTTAGCGATTCAGACGGCGAAACTCGCGAGCTTTCGTTAACTTCTTCGAGTACAGTTGAAGCGCGCACGCCTGCTTAATTGCATCCTCGTGAACTCGAGCGGCGAAACACCTTTCGAGGAGACGACGACCGCCTCTGCTGCCCTCCCCCAATCAGACTTAGGCAATTATAAGAACGAGCATACGGCTCGTCCATAAAATAGTCTGTCCCAATGTATGCTCCCTTCCTTGTTACAGACGATATTGAACTCGATGCACAAGTACCAGCCGAGGTTTCACCTGGTGCGAGCCAATGACATCTTGAAGCTGCCCTACTCGACGTTCAGGAGTTACGTATTCAAGGAGACCGAGTTCATCGCCGTGACCGCCTACCAGAATGAGAAGGTGAGTGAACATATTTCTCAACCCATTTCAATCCAAAACCTTAACAATCTTCCATTAAAAATACCAATTCTTGATATTTGAAAGCAATACATTTAAATAATTTGTATATAAAGAGAATCCTCGCGAATTTGGCTGACGGTCAGGACCGACTGGGCGGGTTAATTCGGTCGGAGTAGAGTGGGAACGTGAATCGAGAAGTGTGGTATAAAAGGAAGCCGATAGTCAAGGCATCAAAGTAATCATGGGGTGAGATCGCCGGCGAGAGAACAGGCCTCTCTGTCAAGAAAGTGGAGCGAACTGTCGAGTAGAAAGGCTGCACGTGGCCTATGAAAATCACGGGCACGGAACGATCTCGTGTACGAAATCTCCTTTTGGCTTCTGGCTTGCCCCCCCGCTTCCCTCCGCGCGGCCCACTCGCCCGGGCCTTAATTAATAACTCCTCGCGCCGATAAGGTCGACATGGACGGCAGCGGCACTTCACGGAATGAGGGCCGTTCTCGGTACGCATTATTTCGGACGATGCGAGCGACGAATGGGCTTCGTTGTCCGGATTTTTCGTGGCCGGCCGAGCGAGTACTCGCTCGCGCGATTCTTCCCTCCTAATTATCGCGCTCCTTCTTCCCAGCGTATGTGTATCTATCACGACAGTGGCGCGCGGCTCTACCGAGTGTGGAAACGCGTCCGCCCTTATCGCCGCACGGATCTCTTTGACGTGTACGCCAAGCCGAATATCGTGTGCGCTTTTCGCCCGCGTGTCAGCGACCCCAAAAACCCGCGCACACAAACCAACCACATTCAAAGAATTTATATGTATATAATTATTAAATAAATTATTTCCTTTCCCTTGCAGATCACCCAATTGAAGATCGACAACAATCCATTCGCGAAGGGCTTCCGAGACACCGGAGCAGGCAAGCGCGAGAAAAAGTGAGTATCGCTTTCAAAACTTCATTCTAAAAGCGCACTTACAGATGCGTCACAAATGTCAAAATTTAGTTAGACAATGACTACGTGGTAGATTACTACCGCCGACGTCCGGATTTGTCAGGAAAACAGAACAACGGGGTCACCGAGCGCAAACACTACGACAGGAATGTGAAACTGACAGTAATAGTGAGGCGAGTTAGATATCATTAACACAGCTGTCCCATCAGCACTGTTTGCCAAGGCAGACGTCGGTTGGCAGCAGCAAAAAAGCTAGTGCTCCCTTTAAAAAGCAGGGTTGAAGAAGAGGGGGGCGTTCATTGGCGGGCGGTGTCGGAGGATGAAAAATAATTTCGGGGGTCGCATCTTCTCGCAGTCGACCTAATTGATCGTAGGACCTTTTAGGCTTCCCCTCGATTGGTGGCATTATAGCGACCTTAGGGTCAACCCGCTTCTCTCCGGGCCAAGGGTTGCTTTCGCAGGGCTCATTTGCACCCCGCCGCTGCTGGCGGCGCCGGCGTCCATTTGTATTCAATATTGCGGCTTTATGAGCTTATGTTTAGCCGAGGGCCGGGCCGGGCCGGGCCGGGCCGGGCACGCCATCAAAACCCATTTCAATTTCATCGCTCGTGGCACCGACCGTGCGCGCCCTCTCTCTCTCTTTCGTACAAGGATACAAACTCTCGCACCCTCTCGCTCCTTCAAGTGGATTCTGATGAAGTTAACTTCGTATGCATGGGATTCCTCGCCACCCTCGTTAACGCTGATAATCCTCATTACGCGCTTCCTTGCGCTCACTCACCGTGTAAGACTTCCTAACTGTGTGCGCACTAATATCAACCACCGCACCGAGTCGTCCTTGTGTTCCTCCCACAAGCGACACCCCATCATGTTTCGGGATTAGATTCAGCATCGAATTATCGTTTTTATTTCTCGGATAGTTGTACGCTGGCGAGTTCGCGATGCGTGAAAGTGGCGGGCGTGGACTGGAAAGGGGTGGCCATTTAGCACGAGCAATTTTTCCGGAAGGTCTAACTATGAAAGGATGACGGTGGCAGTGGTGGTGGTGGCGGTGTAGGGTGGAATTTTCGGAAAATGAGGCGCCACTGCGACGTCGAGCGGGATAAAGAAAGGGCGAGGTTAATCGAGAAAATATGCAAAGCAGGGGGCGAGTCGGGGCGGTGCGGCCGCCTAATTAGAATAAGGGTTAGTTTTGGCTTATGGTTTCGGTTAAGGGTGGTTGGATGCCATCAGGAAGCCGCAGAGAACCCGGGAGACAGAGCCCCGTTAAACCAGGAGGAAAGACAAAGAGAACGAGTGTATCTGCCGGTGCGTTCGTGCATGCGTGCAGTCTCCATGTGTATGTGTATGTGTAGCTGTAGAAAGGTAGAAGAGAAAGAGAGACGCAGTGGAGTTTGGTGAGAGCAACCGAGAGAAATGTAGGGTGAAAGAGGAAAAGCTAGGCGCAGGAGAGAAGCGGAGCGAGAGAGGCAGCGGGGTTGGAACATAGCCAATCATCGGATTAGCATACTGATGCTCAGGGGCGGCGCTGTCGTTAACGTGGAGGGTGCCACTTGGTGGTGGCTTTGAATTTTATATCGGCCCACTAGAACCTCGGTTACCGGCGCAGGAGCCAGCCAGGCAACGTGCCGTCCTTTGAGAGCGCGATCGACTTCCGGTCCCCGGCGCCGAGAGAACGAGCCATCTTTTTCCTCTCGTTCTTTCCATCGGCCTTCGGCAGACCCTCCAACAACCAGGCGACGACCACCCTGCACCTTCTGCACTTCCCTCAACTTTCTCTCTCTTTCTCTCGATATTTCCTTAAAAAAGTTTCACGAATTGGTCCCCACTTGGAGCCTTTTAGTTCGGCTCATTATCGCTCTTGTAGAAGCGTGTCGCTTTAACGAGTGGCCCATTACCGAGTACTTAGAATTCAGGCTTACGCCGGTGTCAAGCGATAGCCACGCCTTTTGTGCCTCCACTCGATCTTGAGACTTATTGAAACCTTCGCTTCTAGTCACTCTCGCACTTCCACTCTCGGTGCTTCCTCTCTCCCTCTTTCCCTGCCCTAATTACTGCCGGCAGCCGTGACGTAGCGGGCTAATTGTCTTTTTTTCTGCCCGGCACTCTCTTCTTCGGAGTCTCGAAGGCCTCCAGGAGGAGGAAGCGGGCGCCGCCACCGCCGCCGTCGGTGGCAGCACATTATTTCGTTAAGTTTTTTAACAAAGCAGGTCGCGCCGCCAGGCCCGTCACGGGACGCAACGCCACTCGAGTGTGGCGAGTCGATTCGTCATACCCGCTTACAAGACGAAAAAGGAGAGAGAGAGAAGCCCACTACGCACACAGATACACGAAATGCGAGCCACTTGCACCGGCGTAGCCTGTTGTCACGTCATTTATCATCGTACACGTGGTGAAGCGAGATCGTATCGGCCCGCGCGAAGAATCAATCTGTTCGCTGCTGCCGGCCAGTTTTCACGGCCGCTACTTTTCACCGAGCTCCCTTAATTGCCGGCCGACACGTGCCCGCCATTGCTTCGAGAGCTGGTAATGATCGGTGAAATTGCGGAAAGGCAAGGTTCATCCTTCCAATGGGCTTTCGGCTTGTCATCGGCTATTTTCGTACGGCGGACTACGTTTTAACCGGTGCTATCATTCGACGAACCCTCGCTATCATTCCTCGCTCGAGCTAATCCACTATTTACCGTAGGGTGCAAGTGCAAATACTTGGCTTGATCGTCATCATTGTTCCGGGGTTGCAGTCTACCGCCACTGATGAACTTGCAACCCCGTCGCCATGGCGACACTCTTGCCTCACTCTTATCCCGCGAATACTCGCTCACAAAGCAGACTTCGACTCCTCTCGTTGTGAGGATATATCGAAATTTAAATGTCGATTCAAAGCATTGTCAAGTTTACAGGGGGATGGGAGGAATGAAAAATCTCGGGTGAAATAACGCAATTCATTAAGAACGCGGTGGCGAGAAATGAGATCGCTTAGACGAGGAGCAATACGGGGACGCCTAATCCCGGATTACATGGGGCTTGCACAGGATTCACTTTGACCGGCCGACACAGCTTCGCTCTTGTGGGCTCGAAAACGCGTGCAGGCAGTTTGTTAGCTCGCCGGGAGGGACGTCTGGTCGTCGGCTTCCTGTTCTCTCACTTCCACTGGCAGGGCGATGGTGGTTTGCCGCCAGGGTGATTATAATTCCATGGGAGTATGTTGAAAGCGCGGAGCGGAGCGGGGTGCGCGCGCGCGCGCGGGTGGGAATGACAGTGATCGCCCAGTTGGAGGGTGGCTGAGTTTTCATTCTGTCTGACAGCACCGACAGCGACCACTCTATCGATGCTAGAAACCAGTGCGAAAGAGATGGAGTGCCACACTCGATGAGCAACGCAGACTTTCATAATTATGGCGAAGTTAGATGAACCCGGCCTTTGAGGCAGCCGTGTACACAGGAGCACACCCTCCTCTCTCACCTAAGGAGACCTATGGTTTTCGGGGGAGAGGAAAAAAGTTCACCGATCCCACATTGACTCGCTTGATTTTATAATTGCAATTATCGTTCTCTCCTCGCCGAGTATCACAACCACGCGCGCTGATTTCCTCGTAATTGGTAGTGGGAGGATATGATTGAAGTTCCACGCGGTGTCTTCGTCACACGTGTCGCCGGACGGCGTAAGATCTTACTTAGTTGGCTCGGCCTCTACGAGAGTACATGGTACGCGCAAGGCAACAAACAAGATTTACATGATTGTCGCTTGAAAAATCGAGCGGCCACTTTCTACCAGCTTAGTCGGCACCAGCGTACGTACGCGGCCGCGCACCTGGCCCGGCGAGCGGCGGCGTGTTTTCCCAGTTGAGTTATTGTAAGAGCAGAGCCCCCCGCCGGTAAATATCGGCATTGGCCAATGGAGCGATTCCGATATTTCAGAATTCCTGGAATCCCTTTGATCTCGCGTTAGACGCGCCGGTTCGCGCTGAATTGATATAAATTGCCGGCGCGCGGCACTCGGCGGCCTCAGGTAGATTCGCCCGGTAAGTCTCCGCCGATTGTTCCTCGGGAACGCCGCGCCGCACAGTGGGCTCAAATGCTGAAAACGCGGACATTGGAAGTAAATGGTACTTTATCGTAACAAAAACGAATTTATCGGTATTCTTTGGATAATTTATCACATATGTTGTATGATTTTGATGTTGTCCTTTCATTTTGATGCTGCAACTGTAATCTCTAATCTATCCTCTACTTTATAAGGGCATATCATCTAATACATAAAATGCATGATTTTTTTCCTCGAAAACTTCACTTTACTTCACATATCAGACATAGGTCAAAATATTCGTCAAACCTTCTAGTTTAATACCCTGAAACCAGTTGGTGCGTTTTTTTGCGATTTTGGAAATGGCAGCACATTTTGTCCACCACTACACTAGTCGGACAATCCATATAGGATATTGCGAATGGAAATAAACAGATCGTTTGCTAAAACGCAACAAAACGCAACAAAACGCAACTTCCGCTTTCGCAGTATCAAAGGACGAGTTCTAAGAAGAACTTCTACACAAGTCATTTCCGGAAATTGTCGTGATAACTTTACCAAAATCGCTGATGAATGAGGGAATGTTATAATGGTATATCATTTCATGCATTAAACAGATGATTTTTTTCCTCGAAAACTTCACTTTACTTCACATATCAGACATAGGTCAAAATATTCGTCAAACCTTCTAGTTTAATACCCTGAAACCAGTTGGTGCGTTTTTTTGCGATTTTGGAAATGGCAGCACATTTTGTCAACCACTACACTAGTCAGACAATCCATATAGGATATTGCTAATGGAAATAAACAGATCGTTTGATCTGCAAAAAGAATTTCTACACAAGTCGTTTGCGGAAATTGTCGTGATTGCTTTACCAAAATAAAATCATCTATTTAATGCATCAAATAATGTACCGTTATAATATTCCCTCATTCATCAGCGATTTTGGTAAAGTTATCACGACAATTTCCGGAAATGACTTGTGTAGAAATTCTTCTTAGAACTCGTCCTTTGATACTGCGAAAGCGGAAGTTGCGTTTTGTTGCGTTTTAGCAAACGTTCAGTTTATTTCCATTAGCAATATCCTATATGGATTGTTTGACTAGTGTAGTGGTTGACAAAATGTGCTGCCATTTCCAAAATCGCAAAAAAACGCACCAACTGGTTTCAGGGTATTAAACTAGAAGGTTTGACGAATATTTTGACCTATGTCTGATATGTGAAGTAAAGTGAAGTTTTCGAGGAAAAAAATCATGCATTTTATGTATTAGATGATATGCGCTTATAAAGTAGAGGATAGATTAGAGATTACAGTTGCAGCATCAAAATGAAAGGACAACATCAAAATCATACAACATATGTGATAAATTATCCAAAGAATACCGATAAATTCGTTTTTGTTACGATAAAGTACCATTTACTTCCAATGTCCGCGTTTTCAGCATTTGAGCCCACTGTGCGCCGCGCCGCGCCGTTGCCCGCCGTTAACATGTCGCCGACAATGCGAACTTTCTCCGAGATCGCTTTAATTTGCTTGGCTTTCCTACGAATTTACAATTCTTCTCTTCCAATGAAATAAACGATTTTTCTTCACCCCGTCGATTTATCTCCACGAAAGTTCCGCTCTTATTTGAAATCAAGAGCGAGATATCCAATCGAGTTTCGTATACAAAGCGATCGTAAACGCACTCGATATATAACCAATGTGAAAGTGGGCCTTACAGGTATCACAGGTGCGACATACCACAGCCAGTCCAATTATTTTATTCGATGCGCGCAAATACCCGGATCGCCGATGAGTCTCGCTGTATTATTATTTCGCTGGGATGAGAAATCACGATTTACGGGATACTTGAGATTCCTGGTAGTAGCACTATGAGAGTAGTGCGTGGCGAGTGCGCGTCAGACCTACTTATCGAAGACTCTCACGTCGTCTACGCGGCAAACTATTGATTCAGCGTGCGCTCGCACTTACGTTAGTGTACGCTTGAAACTCGCCGAGTTTGCCAGCTTGCAAACGCTCGTGGCGGAATACCCTTTCAAGCCGGTGTCACCGATTCGTGGGTGTCACTACGATACATCGCTACACCTTTCTCTTTCCTTCTCTGCTTCTCTTGGCTGCGCTATCTTCCTCTTCGTTGCTCTCAGGCATTGCGCTCCAATCTTTCTATCTTCGTCTTGCCACCCTCGTTTGGTACTTGCCGTTGTTCGGCCGCACTCTTTTTCTCTCCTTCTCTCCTCTTTTCATGGCGAGGCCTCTGCTCTAGCGTTGATGCATTGATCGCATTACACGGTATTAAGGTATCGGTAAGCCCGTCGTTGCGCTCGGCTCTGGCAAATGTGCCCAGCTGCTACTTACACGAGACTTAGGCTTGTCCAGCGTGTCCGCTGAAATGCAACTTCACTCTCGGCCTCCCCTTCGCCTCCGCCTGTACAGCGTCTACTTCCGTTTTCCGCAGGCTTCTCGCATCGACGCCAGCCACCGGCCCTCAGAAACCCTCGCCTAGTGCACGAGGTAATCGGCGCAGAGCATACCTCTCAGCTCCGAGTAGAATCTCGCGGTGATTTCGCTATTAAACAGTGTCACGTCAACTTAAACTCGTATCGCTTGTGTAATCTTTGGCTTTCTGCTTATTAAATACGTAGGATTTAACGTTCGCGCATTTTCTGTCATTGGGACTTCGAAGGCTATCTTTTTATCAGGTTGGTCGAAGTGAGTGTCGTGCATATGTGCACGGTATGTGACTACTGGTCGGTTGGAGAGCGGTAATTTTCGGAGGTGCTCGTCACAGTTTCGTAATCGAGTCACTTACGAGTCCAAGAACTGGCGAGGTAATGCGTTGTGTGTTAAATTATGAGCACGTAAAGTTGACGGTCATTCGGGGAGACGGTGGAGTGGACAGTTGTCGGTAGGTGCTCTCGCTCTTTGAGAGAGTATTACACGCGAGGGCAACGCTAAATCGTTTTCCATTGGGCGCGAAGTTTCGTGAGGGTCTCGTTGATGAAATGGATTGGTGTTACGCGGGCGACAGTAGTTGGGTGTAGTTGCACTTGGCACTTGGTTGGCGTCGGGCAGCGAGCGGCGTCGCGATGAAAACCGCAATCGTACTACTCGCACTCCGGCGGCGGTGGCGGCGGCGGCGGCGGCGCCGCACGGGAGGATCGCGTGCCGCTCGTATCTTCATCGCCCTAAAAACGCGAGCTGTCGGCTGCTCATCAGAATTTAATCTACCCCCTCGTAGCCTCGTGCTGCCACGAGTGCAAGTACGAGAATTGCCAGGCCGCAATCCCACTGTTTTCACGCTCCCGCCACTTGTACTGCTCGCGTTATAAACTCGCCGAATAATCGCTTTCTAATTGCCGGCTTGGCAACTTTCGCACCGAGAGTCCGTCCGCTTTTTCACTGGTACTTGTACGCCAGCTGCAATATTGTCTCTTGGCTCTGAACGCCAGGCGTCATTCAAGGGGAGAGCAGCAGCAACACCAGCAGCAACAGCAGCACCTGTCACTCGATACTTCGTTGGAAGCCCGATTCTCAGAAGTTACTTAGATCGGACAACTTCGAACTTTCTTCCCTTCGGCGAGAGCCGATTAGCCGAAGTACGCCGTTTTTCGTGAAAACAGTGGCAATTCGGGGAAATAGAAATTGGATAGAAAGCAATTGGAAAGAGGAAGCAGCTCGACTAGTATTTCAACCGGAGGGACAAGTAGTAGCATCGATTCACTTGAATTTAGCCGTGTATAGAAGTGTAGGGGCGTAAGGGATACTAGACAGTAGACTGGCAAAGCGATTTCACGATAGGACGCCTATAATTTGCTGAAGGCGGAGGTGTGAGATAGCACTCTATGATTATAGAGTAACTCCAGAGGGCGGTTCTAGATTTAGGGTGCAATGTCGGATAAGCGATAAGCCGAGTTCGAGCTAACATGAATCCCAGTGCGAACTGGACGCGCTAGGAAACACCTAAACCGATCCAACACTTCCTGAACGTTCTGAGAGAACTGCTGCAATTCGATGATAAGGACTGATAAGACTCGGTGGATTTTTCTTGGTAGAGAAAAGGGTCGAGATCGGCCGGCGAGCGAGATGAGATTCTAAGATCAGGCAGCCTAGTGGAAGAGGACGCTCGGTAGTCAGACGGTGCTCAGCCGACCCGTTAGAAATTCCTGTCGAGACTAATCATCGATTCGACGACGTAAATGGCGGCGTGTCACCCGATAAATTACGCTCGCTCGATTCCGAACGGCTACTGCTCGACACACGAGACATTCTCACGAGAGATTCTTCTGCGGTCTGTCGTGTGCAACACGCAACGCACTCTCCCAGACTTTCCTGCCCGCTTACTGATGGGATCGAGCGTCAAGTAATACTGATTTTTGCCCCCCGACTTTCATTCCGCGGACACACGTCGCACTCGGACAGAATTGTTACAAGAAAGGTAAAAGGTATAAAGTTGCGTGAACGCCGCGGCGGCGGCGGCGGTAAAATGCGCTCGCTGTGAGCAGCGAGCCGGCACAGGGAAGGCGTCGAAGCTGCAATTAAGATAATTAATTTAATGTGCTCGCGCGAGCTCGGGGCCATGCGACTACCGTGCGTCTCGCATAAATCCTGTCAGCGTTTATTGCGCCGCCGCCGCCGCCGCCGCCGCCGACGCCGTTGGAGCGCTTGAATTATTGCGGCGGAGCAGCGTCGCCGCGGGTACCGCGTTCGAATCTTTTTCATTTCTCGCCGACGGTACAATGCGCCTTTCATGCAGCTGCGATCGCTGCATACGTTTCCTCGTCGGGAGAGGTATAAAGAGAGAAGGTATACATCAACAGTTTCCTTGGAAAAAGAGGCGAGCGGTGACCTCGGTTGGTGGTTCTGTTTTTCTGACAAGCGGTGCATACGCAACCCTTCGCATGATCGCCAGGAGGGCTCTCACACACATATTCCTGCGCTCTATTCACGAAAGGAATGGCGGCGAGAAGGGGTACCTTGAAAGATTGCTAACTCTGAGTCGTTGTTGCAGAAGGCAGGCGCTATTGACAGTGTCAGGCGGCGGTTCCCGTTTGGCAGCGGGCGGCCCAGCATCGCCGGAGAAGCGGCGCTCCTCCAATTCTGTGAACGATCTCCTGGACGACGAGGACAAACTACTGGACGTCGTCGGGCCGGACACGCCACACCCGGCGCATCACCACAGGGAACGCGAGCATTCTCGCGAGAGGGATGATCGGACCAGCGAGAGGGGAGAAGGAAGCGAGTCCTCTGGTTCGGAGAGTGGAGGGGGAGCTGGACCAGCGGGCTCGGAAGGTCCGAGGCCGGATGTGTCGGTGGGACCTCCGCTACATCCACCCTTGCTACCGTACCTTTACCCACCCGTACCTGGCCTCTACCCTGGCCCCGGACCTCTAATACCCCCGAGCCCCCTCGGCATCCATGGCGGAGTGACGCCGGGGATGTTGTTCAACGCTCAACTTGCGCTAGCCGCCTCCCAGCATCCAGCGCTCTTCGCTCACTACCCACATCCCCTGGCGAGTCCGCTTCATCAACTAAAAGGACATAGATTCGCACCGTACACGTTACCAGCACCCTCGCATGGCTCTGCCTTCGAGACAGTGACGCCCGGTAGTAGGACTCTCAGTCCAAGGTCACCGCCGCCACGACCACCGACTGGTTCGCCGACGCCAACCCCCGGAGGATTGACATCGACGACGTCGAGCTCCGCCGGCGAGCTTAAGTCGATCGAGAATATGGTGAACGGTTTGCAGGAGAAGAGGAGGCGAAGTCCAAGTTTGACGCCGGGGCACAGGGGCGAGGCCGACGCCGGCGGAGGGAGTCCGTGACAGGAGAACGAGCCGGTGAGCAGCACGAAGGACGACCCCGAGGACGAGGATCGCGAGGACCCTGGCGATCTCGAGCAGCTCTCGGCCGACGAGAGGGAGCCGGACTCCACGTCCGAGCCGTCGTAGCGTGAGGATGCTGACCGCTGACCGGTCCTCCTCCCTCGAACTCGCCGCTCCCACCCTCCCCCCTTAAGGATGCTTCTGCTCCTGCTCCTACTGATGCTCTTCTTCTCTCGTTTCGTTCCACTCCACATTTCCCTTCTTTGCTTCTTCGCGTCACGCTCTCCTCGCTCGCTCGCTCGCTCGCTCGCGAGCCAGCCAGCCAGCCGAGTGAGAGATCGGCCCAGCACGAGGACAGGAGGAGGAAGAAGACGAGCAAGGACACGCGGCGCTGCGGCGGCGTCCCGCTCGGGACTTCAAAGTGCAATTCCAGTTGGCGGCACGGCGCCAACCCCGGCCGGAAAGCGCACCCGGCGCATCCTAGCGAGCCCGACCATCTCGTCGCCGCACCGCGAGACGACACGGCTTCCGGGCAGCAGCAAGCCACAAAATCCCCACCCACCCACCCACCCCCCTTTGTCCCCTTGTTTTCTTCTCTACTCTGCTGTGTACATAGACATTTCTTCTCGAGCGACCACCGCACCCTCCATCCAACCATAATCGGCCGTCGAGTGATCGAAATTGAAAGAAAAAGAGAGAGAGAAAGAGAGCCGAGCCGTTCACTCCGACCTCGCCGGAAGGAAGTGACCACGGCGGGGCGGAGCCGGCCAAGGATTACGACGGTGGTGTGTTCACTCTGGAGACTCTGCACCGAGCTCGCCGCTAGGCGCACTGTAAATTTTACTCGACGCGCGTGCACCGGCGGACGCACGAGCAAGAGAGAGAGCGAGAGAGAGAGAAATAGAGAGGGAGAAAGAGAGTGAGACGGTGATGCAGGTGGATAAGAGGACAGTAAAGGAAGCTAGACGAAGAAAGGGGGAATATGGCGCTCTACCTGCATTTTACTAGGTTGTAAGAATCGGAGATAAAGGAAGAGCGAGCGACACAGAGAGAGAGTGAGAGAGTGAGAGAGCGTGAGTGGGAGCGTGGGAGTGTGAGAAAGAGAGAGAGAGAGAGATGGAGAACGTTATTGCAATATGAAAGCACCTCCTATTATTTGCAGCCCCTGTACATATGTACCCTAGTGATATTATATTATATATTATATTATATATAAATATAAATAACACCTACTCTCTGTATTAATTATTGATTATATTATTATATATATATATATTAAATATTAGAGACGCGAACGACGCATAGAACGCACGCTGCCCGATTTGCGGCCGGGCGCCCTCGGAAAAACGAAGGCACGGAAGGCCAAGGCCGGGATCGGACTGGGCAGGTCCAGTCGAGACGAGCGGAAAGAGTAGATTCAGGCTGAAAGACGAAAGGAGGGAAGAGAGCGAGAGAGAGAGAGAGGGAGAAGACGGTACCGCGGCGATAAACCTCGAGATTTTCTCCAATTGGCCCGGTAGCGTTCACGAAATGTCTCGGGGTGGGCTTCCCTTATCGATGGGCGACAGTAGTCGCTCGGGGAATTAAGTGGAGCGATGTTTCGGCTTCTGTTTCGGGCCTGGAAAGTCCATAGAAACTCCTCGGTGAGGAGGCATCCTCGCCCTTGACGATCCTCTTCTCCTTTACGACTTTCCAGATAACGCGCGTCGTCGTCCCCCTCCGACCTTTTCGACTGCCGGAGATCGGATCGGACCGGTTTCTCGCTCAACCGGCGAGTAATTATCAATGCTCCACTCGGGAGGCAGAGAGCGAGCGAGCGAGCGGTGCGAGTTCACGGGATTCGACTGGCCGATCTTCCTGGCTGGCGAGCGACAGCCGATCAGCGGGACATCGTCGGCCGCCACGTACGTATTAGTCCTCCTCGCTGGAGCCCCCCCTTTTTTCTTTGCTCTCGTCATCGCCAGTGTCAGCGATCGCCAACCACCCATCCTTACTCTCTTTCTCTCCTTCATCCCTTCCTCCCTGACCACTCGGCCCACCTTCCACCATCTTTCCCCGCATCCCCCACACATCCCTTTCGTCTCGGGAAATCTCGGAGTCTCGCGCGCAACCCGACCACTGGGGGGTCGGTCCGAATCGCGCGCGGTTTGTATAAAATGGTAGACGTCGATGTAGATAATTATTAAATATGTAACGGGAGCTCGAGAAACCTGCAATCAGTGTGAGTCTTTGTCAGTGAGAGAGAGAGAGTGCGAGTGTATGCTTGTGCAGATGTATGAGAGTGTGTGTATATGTGTGCGTGTACGTGAGAGAGGGCGAAACTGTGGGCAGAACGGGCATGTACACTTGACACCACCGTGGAACAGAGAGGTTCAGGCACGAAGCCGCGGGGGAGAGAAGCTGCGACCAGTCCGAGAGATACTCGACAGAAGCTTTTATTATCTGTACCACGTACATCGGCGATGATTGAAACTACCTGTGATTGTAAAGACAGACGAGCACGTTGGCTACCGTCTCGACCGAGTTAACCCGCGTACACACTTGGAACGATCGTATTTGCCAGAGAGATATACACCGAAAATCCTCGCCGCGAGAGAGAGAGTGAGAGAGATCGAGCCGAATTACTACCGGAAGGTATAGATATTCCCATGATGTTCCCATAGCCAAACGAATTTCATTTCCGGCCACTCGAACGGCGGACAGCGAGCTCTGATTTCATCTTCATTAACAGAACATCCTCACTATCGAAACACACACACACACACAGAGATTCGCAGACAGACACACTCGGCATCGTCCTCGATTATTGCTTCCCTTTCCGTGAGTGATTTCCAGCGAGATTCGGTGAAGGGTCGAGAAACGAGCGTGGAGAACGGCGGATATTGCTGTTGAATCGGGAAGCAGTAATCGTGGAAAGAATCCGAGTGTAAGCAGGAGTTGGGTGGAAAGCAGAGAGCGGATGAGTCATAGGAATGAAAACGCTTATTGCTAAACGATGATCGACGATACGCAGGGTCGAAACGGAATCGAAGTGCGACGTATATATGTGTGTCTGTGTGTGTGTCTCTCGGCGGAAATCTATGCGGAACCGGGGCCGTATCGTCGAGTAACGGGGCCCACGGTGCGCGACCCATAACAGCCAAACCCTTCACTCCACTTCCCGCACAATAAATAATTCTCCGGAGGCTCGCGCACTTACTTCGCTCTTTGCTCATCCAGCAGCAGCAGAATTCGACCTGTCGAAAACACGTGATATCCTTCATCTCGGAAACTTGCTCAATCTCCTCGATGGTGTACCACTTTCGGGACAGGCGCTCGCGCGTAGCGAGAGAGTCGCGAGGGAGAGAAAGAGAGTGAGTGAATGAAAGAGAGGGAAACGCAATAAAAAGGTGTGTGGACGGTGGTGTGCGGCGCGAGCACGCTAATAAGTGAGAATGAACGACGAGCAGTAACGTCGCTCGTGCACACGAGGATCGTGATATTCCGTGGCTTGTATAATGTATATTGTATACTATCCGCCAGGACCCTTACACACAAAACCCTCCTCCAACCCTCACCTCCGCCTCCCCCTCGGCCCTCCCTTCCCCCTACCTCCGCCCCCAAAAACGCCCTCCGAGATCCACGTGACTAAGAATTATATATATATATATATTAATTTAAAAATATAGGAATGCCTTCACTTATTCCCCGTCTCCCAAGACACATTCCTCAACGTTAAAAGCTTCTTAGATTTCGATCCCTATTAGAAGGTTGTTAGATAGTTCATTTTCCGGGCGGTAGCTTTATGAATCAGCGAGCGATCCGTCGTCGTTAAGGGAGCCCCGCCAGGTGAAAGGTGGTGCGCGCGCGTTCCCGGCGTTCCTCTCCTTCGGATCATATCTCGCCAGATAGGATTAACAAGACTAACCGCTCAAACTGGCTACCACGGAAGGTGTCCCGCTCCTTCCGGCTCCGGCGAGCTCCTTTAGGAGCGAGGAACTGCGTGTTAACTAGCCTAACAGACGATTCTCTCCACTGGCGGCAGAGAGAGAGAGAGAGTGAGAGAGTGAAAGAGAAGGAGAGTGATAGCCCGGTCTGATATCCGCTGACAAGAGGCAGGAAGCTAGATCGGTCAGGTAAGTGCTCGGATACGATTAACACTCTGTTACGCGGATACCACTTGGCAGCGAGGAGTAATAGCTTTTATCGGGCTAGGATTTACTGGCGTGGAAGCGCTGCCCGTTCCACTAGCCAACCAGACAAATGGATTTGTTGGGATGAGCCTTGTTCTGATGACTCCTTGTTGATGGAGTACTCCTCGTGTGACAACTGGCTATTTGCTTCGTTAGTACTATAATCGTCTGATTAAAAGCTCGAAGAAGTCGGATGTAAATTCTAATCATGCCATGTGCAATCCTCCTATTAATAAGTGGATTGGATGTGTCGGAATTACCATGATTGCTAGTGCGAATACCGGGAAACATTGTAGCTGATCGTGTAAATCAAAGGCGGGCATTAAATATGAGAGTGTTTGTACCAAGGTGAACTTCTTGCCGAGCGACTTTTGCAATAATGAGCTGTCACAACTTAATTACCTGGCGGATCGGAGCGCGTAAATTGCATTAATAAACGCATGAGCTGCTTGCCGATTCGATCGGATTTGTTGATCGCAGCGGGAAAAGTTGATACGGTTATTAGTGGTAAAGGATGTTTGATTTAGTCACCGTCGGCGGTGTCATTATCATTGATTGTTAGATGCGCATGCATGATTGCGAGTTAGAATATATGGAGAAAAGCTTGCATCGGGAAAAGTCACGAATGTTGCCTGATAAACCTTTAATGAGGAGGTTGGGGATCAATTATCGGTGGCTTTCGATTGCCAGGGAAAGAAAGGTCATGGTGGTAAAGGGATAACGGCGCTGACGAGCTGCGATTGATCGCTTTTTACATTAATTGACCGTGAAAATGGAATGTCACGCCTCGTAGATTTCCTCGATTAGGCGTTCGTGACGGCAACTCGTTCCCGCCGGCAAGTGAAACCGCCCAGTTTCCACACGATTCAGCTCGATGCATTTTTCCAAAGCGGAGAGTCAACAAAAGTGAAACTTTTCATCGGCACTGCAATGCCTAGAAAGGGCAGTTGAGTGTCGTGGTTTCCAGGAATCAGAGCAATTCTGAATATACGCGAATCGCAGTGCCGTCAAATTAATCCGGAGCACGAAGACGGAAATTATTGCGGTCTCGACTTTTTTTTCTCTGCCTAATCATTGCGGCTTCGCAAAACACATTTTCCACTTGCTCGAGATCGTGTTCTAATAACAGGAAGTGCAATTCAAACTAGAAATCACTCGTGTTTGATTGTAAACGAAACGGGGGGTGTGTCTGATGGGGTTTTCTAGTGGTCCGCCTAGACAGAGAGATGGTTATCGAGTGTGGACATTTTCGAGCGGTCGTTTCTTCCGATTTTATTCGTGCTCCATTGCTAACGAGCCAGTTGGATAGTAATCGCTTCGATCACGAACGCCGCCCGTCTTTTCTTCATTCCGTATCAATGCGATCGAGTCACGAATAAGCTTGGCGTGATATCAACCAGGATTGTCGTCGAGATTAGTCATTCAAATAGGCACTTGCCGCCCAACTGCTCTCCCATTTATCAACGCGAGCCGCCCTCTCAGCCAATGATAAACTCAACTAACTACTGACATCAACGAATGAAGGGAATTGATCGACCACCTTAAAACTGTATTATAGAATTGAAAGTACAACCAAAGGGTAGCTGGCTGCGCTCGACATATGCCGTGCGAGTATCGCGGCGAAGAATCGATTGATACCCTTTCAGCCGATCAAAACGGATTTGCATAAACCATTCTGCAGGTCGTCTCGGTGCTCGCACGATGACAGATTGCATTCTCCGCGATCAATTTCTAGCCGGCTTCCTATATTCGCAGCGGACGAGAGCCATAAAGAGAGCGAGAGAGAGAGAGAGAGGGGGGTTGCAACGGGGTGAGTTGAGGGTCGCTCGGTACCAAGCGCGCGTAGCGTGCTCGCCCGGCAAAAGAGCACGGTTTAATATCGTTTATAAATTATTCCGTGGAGATAGCCATCAGCATACAAATTGGTTCGCCAGGACCTCGGGGCCGGCGAACCGCTGCTAGGAGAGTTTGTATTTCCTAGGATTCTCGTCCTGCTCCTCTTCCTTCGCCGCCGAATTGAGACTAGCCTCAGTTCTACTAAATATTCTATCGCATTCCCATTGCCTCGTGGCATTTACTTTAGCGATCGATAATCCTAGTAAATATATATAATCTTGAAATATAATACAATACTCGAATCTTAAATATGACTTCGTATTAATTCAAAGGAAGAGGAACTCTGCCGTTTCTTTATACGAATCAAGAGATCTTCGATGTCCTGTGGAGGGATTCCTGGAAAATAGTAATCCTCCCCCAAGTTATCATTGACGTTCCGAGGGAGTGAAATGAATCCGAGGCGCAGATGTCGGGGTTCCGGGAGTCCTCGGGCACTTGGCCCCGACTAATCAGCCGCTTTACACGGTGTGCAGTGGCGCGAGGGCATCTGTAAATTATTATCTTCACGGCATTGTGCCACCATGGGCGCGCCCTTGCGCCAAGGGAAGTGCGCCAAGTGCTGGGTACATTCGGCATCGGTGTACAACAATTCGTGCGAGCCACAATGGATTCTCAAGTGCACTCCAATACTCCATAAACGATTCTGCATCGGGAAATCTTTTCTGACGTCGCCCGATTCACTCTCCGCCCGATCACAAGCCGCGGATGAGGGGCCGGCGGCGGCGGCGGTGGTGGCGGTGGTGGCGGCGGCGGCGACAGCAGCGATAGCGGTGATTTCTCTCGAATCGAAATGAAAGTCGCAGATGAAAGGGAAGGGGTTCGGGAAATCAGAGTTCCGCTCTTCCTCCTATTTCGGTGGCTTTCCAGCCCTCTGCCCCGGCCGGCGCGCTTCCACAATGACGAGCAACTGACTCGAACCTCCTCGGCGGGTCGTTAGGTTCACTCAATCATTATTTGCACGCTCGACGACGCCACTCGGGCCTCCCGACACTCTACTCTCTCTCCACTAGAGTCGAAATATCGATGCATACGCAAACCCCCCACACACATCCATCCGCACGCACCTCTCGAAAGTCTGCGCCCTCGTGAAAACGTAGACTTCGACAACTAAATACAAACATCGAAGCTCGTATTATAGTTAAGGTAGAATATTCCTTGGCACAAGCTTCCCATTAAGTGTAAACTACATCCAGCAGCGAGGAACCCTTGAGAAGAAGAGTAAGTAAGCTCGGCGAGCTTAAAGCCAAGGTACAAGAGTGCTCTCGAAGCTGTGCGTAAAATTAGCATGCTAGTAAGTCGAGCCTATCTAGTCGATGCGCAAGATATCGCACCGGATTCTCGGCACTCTTCCACCCCGTTGAGCTTTGCGGTGCGATCTTCTGACTGGCGGAAGGCGAGTCGAAGAAGAAGGAGGGGGACGATTTAGCAGGAGGTTGCTCCGAGAGAAATGGCGAGAGATTAAAGGGGCAGAGGGGGAGAGGGAGAGAGGGAGAGAGGAGGAGAGATGGGGAGGTTCGGGCGGATATGTATAGCCCGGAGGAAGAGGTACACGACTAGAGGATGGCTCCTGGTCTCGCTGGATGGACACGGACAGGTCCGCATTGTATTCTGCGGCCAGTAAATCCTCCCGCTGCTAGTGTAAATGAGAGCCAACGGGCTCTCAGAGGGTGGCGGCGGCGACGGCGACGGCAGCGGCGGGGCGAAAGGGGGGGCGGGCAGAGTCTGGGCCAGAAAGGAGAAGCTTCGACGCGGTTCGGAGGCGCTCTTGGAACCTCGAACACGAACCTCGCAGCTCAGCGCGCGCCAACTCCGAGCGAGACCGGTCGCAGGAGAGTCCGCCAGCAATAGCAGGAACGGAGCGCCGGCGGACAGGAAGGCTCGTGCAAAAGAGACAGAAAGATTTATCTTAGCGGCGTGAAGGCAGAGCAGGCCTTTGTCGCCGGGCCGCGGTGAGAAGTTCGCATTTTTCGCCATTTTTTTCCGAGGCCAGAGGCCTCGCCCACCCCCTCGCTCGCCGGCTCTGCCCGCTTTCGCCTCCTCGTTCTCCGAGCCGCAGGAACGCGCTCCGTTTCTCACGCAAGCACTTCCCTGCCACCGGCACCGACGACTACGCGGAGACCGAGGCGACGACGACGGCAACGCGCACCCACTGACCAATTCCACTTTGCCAGCTACTGGAAGCGCGAGCCGCTGTCCAATGATCCTTTTATCGCTGCTTAAGGACCTTTTTTATGGCCACCTTCTAGATCTTTTCGCTGCTCGCTTTCCTTCGAAGTTCCAGGTGAAGTTATTGTTTCGATTGGAAGGTAGGCGAGCGTAGAATCTTCCTACACCTATTGTGTCTCTTGGGGATGTTATTAATTATCGTGCATAATTATCGGTCACCTTTGTGCCAGGGTCTTGAAAATAGCTTGGGTGGTAGGAGGGACTGGTGTCGTACATTAAATCACTCAGTAGTCAGGGAGAGTCTGGAGTCGGAGTAGTATAGGGCCCGAGCGGGATGTACTAGTCTGGCGTGGGGCGCCGCATCCCCTAAGGCCCACTTGTGATTTGCACCTGGTACTCACTGGCGAAATGGGTCCTCCCTCGATTCTCTTGGCCGATGAATCGGTCGCCGTACAATCAAGAGAGGAGAAGGAGCCTCGGCTGATCGGCGTGCTCTCGCTCTCGGTGCGTTGTGTGGGTAGGAGAACCTGCTGAGGGTTGATGGAAGGAGAGGTTTCTAGCGGAACAGCGTTTGTCGGCGCATTTGTGGGCACCGACGCCGCCGCCGCCGCCGCCGCCGTCGCCGCCTTAAGTTCTGCACGCTGAAAGGGGCCCCGAGGCCCACCGGTTACATCGACACCGTCGCCTTGCAGCGCCGGCACACATGTGCCACGCACACCCATTCGCATTTACTTCACCTTCCTTTTTTCGATGGGCAATCATCCTCGTATTAATGAATAGCCAATCCCCTTCTCACGATTCTATTCACACTCGATTCTCATTCCTCTGGCGGGCGCGGGAGAGGCCCCGATTTTCATTGTGCCGCGCATTGCGAGCGACGCCGGCCAGGGGCCCCTTGTAGGGCCCGACGTCGTCGAGCGGCCCTTTCCCTTACTTGGTGCAATCGTGTGGGAGGCACTCGAAGCCGCGGCTGATTTGCGATCAATTTGCCCTGATTTACAATCGCTGCCCGGGCCCAGTCCGCCTTGCCGTTCAGCCTTCGCCGGCCGCTGCGAAAGGTATTCCGTGCGGGCCTCTCGCCTCCTACCCTCGGCGCGTACGGCCCCTCCCACCTCCGGCGTTCGACGATAAATTAATTGTGTCGCTCTACCAAACGGCATTCGATCTTCGCCCGTGATAGTCCTCCCGGCGACACGAATCTCCCTGAATTACATCGCATATTTAGCTGTGGGGCCTTACGGCCCCCTAAATCGCGAGAGCCAGCGCACGCGACGGAGATCGTAGATACTCATTGAGTAATATTTCACTTCTCGCGGTACCAGCGCTTTGCCTGCTTTTATTCACTCTCGCAGGTGTAATTGCACAGTGAAGGTAAGAATGGACCTTGTCAGAAGATGCTCAATCTTGGCCCAGAGTTCCAGCACTAAGAGGTCCGCGGTTCCAATTAATGTTTCCGAGCCGACGCATTCGGTAAATATTCCGACGAATCGGGGCCCGTGTCGTACGGCTAAAGTCGCCAATAAAACGCGAGGTGGACATCGAGAAGTGGGCAGTGAAGCCGGAGAACTCGTGGAGGAAGGGGCGCATTCGCGCGCGGGCGCGCACGCGGTTGCGCGGTATTTCATCGCGGCGATTCAACGGGGCCCAAGCGACGCCGCGCCATACATAACGTTGGGCCCCTCACAAAGGAGTCGTGGTGAGATGGTAGCCTACAAGATCGGATAATATGGGTAGTTATTTGTCGGCGCCGATGTTGGTTTTTCGGGACGATGTGTTGCCGCGTACGTGTGGGGCCCCCCGCGGCGCCGGGGCCCGCTGGGCACCAAGGCCCCTCGAGATCTCGCATCCTACACCCTTTCCTACCAGGATCCTCACTTTTGTCCCTTGGCTTGCCCTTTCTTTCTTTCTCCTTTTTCCTTCTGTTCCGGCCCTCTCACTTATGCTCCCTCTCTCTCCCTGCCTGCCTGCCTCTCTGTGTCTAGCTCGCCTAAACTTTGCCCCCCCCCCCCCGCCCGCACTCTCCTCTACAGTTCGCTGTCGTGTCGCCTCGCGCTCCTGCACTCCTTTCCTTTTATCCCTTATCTGCATACTTCTCAGCACTTTCGGCCCTCTATCTGCAGAGCCGCGTGTATCCACCGCTCGGGACACCCTGGGGGTGGAGCGTGCAAGTATCCGAGGGGGCGCGTCCTGCGAGAGATCACCGCCAAGATTAATTGGGAAATAGACATTAACTACACTCCCAGCACCCGGTGCCGATTAACGATCGCGCGCTAATGAGTTGTAATTGGCCTGCGTTTACTGGCTTCTTTGCAGTTTGCTTGAAGCAGCCGGGCGAATAGCTCGCTTGGAAAAATAAGCCGGGAATATCGAAGCCCGACATATCTCGTGCTCATTTCATTAGTGAATATTATGCATAGTGTGTTCGGCAGGCAGAGCTCTGGGAGAAATTAAATGCCGGCTGGATGAGTTAACACTTTGCCGGAGGATGCCAGCCACTCCCGGCTCGTGTATCGATTCTCTCCCCTATGACATTTGACTCTTGACGTTTAATTTGTGTTATTTAAAGCAGCCCGAAGTTGACGCAGCATTCTCCTGCATGCGACGCGACGCCCGGCATAATTAGAGCGACGGTACACTCGGATCCGTAATTCACTGATGACTTTCATGAGACAGATTGCCGAAATTCGGGGAGAAATTTATCTTTCTGTCCACATCGGACGAGGTTTTTTGCAAGGGGCATTCGAACTTTGACCAGCAGATGAAGAATAGCTCTTGAGAAAGAACATTTATATGAGAAAAACGTGCTGTCTCGTCATCGGGGAATCCAAGAACATATGTGGTTGTCTGGGATGCAGATGATACGTGGTCCATAATAATATCGGGCCAGGATAAAAGTGCCTACTGCGAGAAAGGATTCCAAGCTTGGAGGCAGTGTCTCCGCCTCGGGAGTCGACTCAGTTCTCGCGATGGCGGGGGAAAAAGAGGAGATTATGATTGCGGGCCGGTTCGAGTGTAACTCGCCGTCCAGGAATATGAAAAGTATCTCTCTCCTCACATTGACATTAAAGCCAGCTACATTTATTGGTTCCGTCTCCGCGGCTCCTTTTACGACGTTGACCGTCGAGGCCTGAAATCACGCGGTCCGGTGCTATGCCGGAGAGAGACGAGGATCCTGCAGATGTGGAAGATCATGGAGGGCTGATCATGATCCTCCTGGTATTAATCCTTCCCTTTGAGAAATGTCACCGCGGAGACATCCTCGGAAATATTCGAATTGCCCGACGCCCAACTGGACTAATCTCCTTGATCGAGTAACGAGATACGCCGGTGTACACGGACTTATCGAAAGGTTAAGCAACTCCGAAGAAGTAGAAAAGCCGGAGCAGCAGCGCATTGAAATTAAACTTGATCCTTTGAGACCCGACACGCTGGGGAAGTGCGAGAAAATAAAGGGCGAGCGGGACTCTCCTCCTCGGCTGTGTCTCTCGACGGGCGGCGAATGTGCTGTAGCATTCGTATTAATTCCCCATCCGGCCTGGCCTCTTCCTCTCGCACTTATCTGCCGGCCTCGGTCTAATCGCAATAAACCGAGAGAGGCGAGAGCCGTTAAGCACAAAAATATGGAGAGTGGTCGGCCGAGCTTCCTCCCGTCGGAGAGAGGAAAGAGCGCCGGAGGAAGTGGGCGCGCGAGAGAGCGAGAGAGAGCGAGAGAGAGTTGTGCCGGGGAGACAGGCCCTCGGCGAGAATCCTGCCGCCACACACATGCTGCGCCAAGGCGTCCGTAACGTCTTTTAATCACGAAATGAGCCGGCTCTCTTCAAACGCCGAGGGGCCCGCTCGGTCCTCTTTGGCCGAATTAAGTAAATCAATAAATAACGAGGATACCTCGGCAACACCTGCGCGCTCTCCGCGCCTCCACGGCACCGACGCGCCGCCCGAGTAACAGGATTTACGGCGAGATCGGCGCAAGGCGCCGGGGCACCGTCGCCGACTCCTTTTCTCTTTTAATTTCTCCTCTTCTCTCTGATTATCTCCCTTCAACCATCCCTTCTTCACTCATACGCCTTTCTCTATATATGTTCTTCTCCTCGCGGACTTGTTCTCCCTTTTCATTGAGAAACAATACTTATTAAAGCACTCTGGAAATCAGTCCTCGTCATTCGAGTTCATTCGTAAGAGTTGAAGGCTGCCAGCAGAAGAGGGTCAAAGAGAGCTTGACTGGCGGTGGGACAATGTGCCAGCAAGAAAGTACAATCGAGTGCATTATCACGAGATCCCCATATGCGCAATCTAAGCGCGGCATCGCGGCTTGTACCTCTTGAAAGAAGAATCATCATCCCGTTAAACGGCAGCACTTAGCCGCCATTAGGGTGAACCGGGAGAGTATGACAAAAATGAGAGGAGGCCGTGAGATGCGCGTGCTGGAAAAAGTCCGTTTTCCCGAGGAGAGTACATGCAGACTGGGAAGAAAGAGAGCGCCGGGAATGACAGGAGTAGGCAAGAACTCTGGGAACACCGTCTCTCCGGCAGAGTATATCGGTGAAAATGGGAACGCTATGGTGAGAAACGGGAAGTCGTCTATGAGAAGAAGACGCCGGGAAGGAGGACGCGGTGATTGATGTCCCTGCCACTGACTATAAATGTGATCGGAGAACAGTCCCTCTGCCAAAGGCGCCTACTGTAACATGGAATCGTCATTCAATCTACTCGCGAGAGAGATACTCTCGCCAGTTAAACGATCTCGCCAAAAGAAACACTTGTTGCAACAAGCGATAATAAGTCTCGCGCGCTCGTAAAATACGACTAGTCGGAGTGTTCAGTAGGCAATGAGGATTAGTCGATTAGTTGAAAGTTCAGCGATTTCAAAAGAGTGAGAGGGAGACCGGTTGGAGCACGGAATCGTTAGAATACCAGACGCGCTTCATCCTTTTAAACTTTTTAATGGGCGTAATTTAATAATACGCGCGCGCTCGTCCGAACGCATTGCTGTCGGTCCAGTCGCTTTACGTCCCATTGTACGAATTAAGGAACAGGCAGACACCGCGGGAACCGCGTCTTCCTGTCATCCTTCAATCGGCACAAAAAACAGACCGCTCCGCAGTCTCCTTTTTTCCTTCCTTTTCCAATACTAACCGGGCTGATAATCATCTTTGGCTAATCTGGCGGATCGACATGATTTCTTGCCGGGCCGTGAATGAAGGGACCGGCGTGGCGCGGCGTCATCCAGTCACCTGTATGAATTCGATCGCTCCCAGTGACCGAATCAGAAAGAAAAGCAAAGAGTGCGAGCGACACTCGAAAGGAGAACAGGAACGTAGGAGAGCGGCTGTCCGTTCTGCGAGCGTTTCGCAAATTGAAATGGTACTTACCGGCGGTGGCCTTTTTTTTCGTCGGCGCGTTTAACCGTAATACGCGGCGCGTTTAGCCGCGTGTGTAGCGGGCGCGGGCGCGCGCGCGCGTCGTACGCAAAAAGAGGAACTGGCGCGTACAAACGGCAAGGAAATATCGCTCGGTGTCGGGCGGCGAAAATTTATCGCCGCGCTGCTACGCGGGTAGAGAAAGGGACGGAACTGGGAGAAACATGTGTGAGTGTGTATGTTCCAAAGAGAGAGAGAGAAGCTAAGAGCGAGAAGGGTGGAAGGAGTCGAAGGAACCAGCGTGCCAGCACGGTACAGGCGAATGCTGAAAGGGAGAGACAGAGAGGAGGATATGAGCCGAGGGAGAAAGAGCGAGAGAGAAGCAGAGCAGGGGTGGAAGAGTGGGAGGACTCACTTCACGGTGGAATAGAGACGCGTTAATAAGAGAGTGGACAGGCAACGTCGTGTTTCGGCTAATCGAAAATGTAAAATGGGAGGCGAATGCACTCGTGCCGCCGCGGATGAGAGAGCGCTGACAGGCTAGCCTGAGTTATCGGCCGAAAAAGCGAAGAAGACTACTGTCGCGCGCGCCTCCTTTCTTCCTCCCTGGCGAGCCAAGCACCCTCGCACTTCACAAGCATTGCACACCACCGAGAAACTCCTCTCTCAAAACCCTGTCGTCACTTTCGCTTGACACGCATTGCTTTTTTCCCGCTGGACGAGCAGCGACAATTTAGCTCCGATCCTTGCTCCATTAAGTACCGAATTGACCCGGCCGCCGGATGCTGCGATTCTCCCGGGTGCTTCTACAAAATATTTCACTGTCATCCATCATTCCCGCTCGGTGAATCTGGGCGTTGGTTGCATCGGCTGTCTTCCGGGCAGTGAAGTTTCTTAGAACATAGTTGCATGGAATCTTTCCAGTTGCTTCTTGGACTTTGCTGGATGCTTTGGTGGAAGGGTTCGCGTAGGTGGAAGTGAGTCGCACGATTTACGTAAATTTCGTGGATAATAGCGATCTATCAGAGTTGCACGAGCCGGATGGAAAGTGGTAAGGAGGAGGTGGAGGAGGAGGAGGAGGGGGCAGCGGAATTATTCACGGCAATAAACACCCACGTGGATTTCTCTCTGTCTATTAATCTATCTCCCTCTCTCACTCCCTCTCTCTTTCTCTAACTATGCGCCGGGAGTAGTTGTCCAGGAGCGCGCGGGACGTGTCGTGCGAAAGATGTTATCGAATGTCGACGGGATGCATTACGGAATTATGCAAAGCACCGGCGTTTCGCGATTAATATCTCCAAGACTTCTCTCCCCCTCCGAGTCCCCGCATGCAGGTATGTAGCCAGGCCACGGGTACTTAGCCGAGGTGACACGGACCTTGCACGCCGCGAGCCACCCATTAACGCCAACACTCCTGTTTTTCATTATGCCTATACCACTTGCCAGCGACTCGATTCCGTTTTCTATCGAGTTTTTCCCTCATTTCAACCAGACAATCTCGGTGGACTTATCGTTAGTGGCGCAACGATAACCGGCATAGACAAGTGCGGGTCGAGTATCTCGTGCAGAGTAATGTGTTAAATTAACCTACCCTCATTCCCGGCTGCAAGTTCTCCCGCGAAATACATCTGCATTAAAAGAGAGGAGCACCTTGACCAGTTGCTGGTGTCAAGCTGGTAGCATTGAAGACCCAGTTGGCTGGTAATAAAAGCACTCATTAGTTCCCTCGCGTCCGACACGATCATATACCGGGCTCTCTCTCGCTTTATTATTTATGTCGCTCATTTACTGCCTACTGATCCAACAGATCGGTGTTACTTGTTAGTCCTAATAGTCTTGACACTTCCAGGGCGTTAAAGGAACCTTGAATTCGTGCGGGATCTTTTGGCTGGAATTGAATGGGCGCGATCTTGTCAGTAGAATAGGCCGTCCTCGCCAGACACTCGAGAACTGGAGGAAGTGCACGTAAGGGGGTTGCGTCTGCCGCCGCTTGATTTCTTACCGATTTCTGGACAAAGACGGCTGAACAGAGTAGGTGTCCGCTCGGCGAAAGGTGCCAAGGAACACTTGCCCGCCAGTCGACGCGTTTCCTTAGAACTGACTAATTTCTTGTGTGGTCCCATCGATGAATGTTACATCGGGCCATAAATCTTGTCGACTTGAGGACTCGAGCCACGTTACTATCGACTGTCTACACACGCTGCTTTATATCGGAGCCACGTAATTAGGCCGAAAGACAACAGGTGAACCGAGCACAGCTGCTCTGCCACTGACGCCTGCTTTTCTACCCCGGCCCCTGGACCTTATCTTCCGAGAGCATCGAGAAGTCGAACCTCCGAAGGAAGGAAAATTTCTCCACTTCTCCTAAGCCCTTTTCCCTTCAAACTTCATCTGCTCTCTTCTCCGAGAACTTCCTTTTCTTGGATATCGATGATTCTTAATTAAAGTTTGCCCGGCTACTATCGCTCCTCATCCTTTCCGGAAACGCGAGAGTATTATAACTGGTCTTGATGGAGTGATAACTCGATGCAGATTGTATCACCTAACGAAACGAATACTGAACTGGCATCGAAAGGCGATCCCTGCCAATTTGGCGAGGCCAGACAGCTCGGTAAACACATACTTGCGCGAATTGAAATAATGCATGGAATGAGCATTCAGAGGCTCTCGGTCTGCTCGATCGGAACAGCTGATCGCAAGGCGAGAACACCTGTATCGTCACTGTTCCTAGATGGATCTTATCGTCGAGCGGGATCACTCAGAAGGCGAGCTATCAAGACATTTCGGGTATTAATTAAATTGAATTCCAGCCGGAGTCCGGCTCGACTATCTCACTTATTGGCGCTTCGATTAATCACCAGGCCTTCTTAATAATTCACCCGGTGCCACGATCGGAAAGACGATAAGCGCGGGCGAGACATTCGGTCTCATTATAAAAACATAATCCCAATTGAAGCTGCTGGCATACGTTGACTTCTTAAGACGCAGCGCAGCTTTGTCTTCACCGTCTCGATTAATAAGGGTTGTCATTAAAGGATATGACCGATGAGCGAGCCCTTTATTAGTGCGTTATTGTTCCGGGAAGGCGATGATCATTCGGCGGCGGAAGAGAGTCGCATCGTGAGAACAGTTGCTCGCCGTCGCGATAAGAAAAACGCGTGGAATCGCTGGTTCATCAGGTTCAAGCTCGTGGAGGCGCGCGTGTTCATCTCTCTCCTCGGCGTACTCGCCAACTGGAGTTATTCGCGGAACTCTATTACCGCGGAACCCTCGTCGCACTTTATGGATCGGCTTTTAATCGATCAATTTTTGCACAATAGAGACGTAAGCTATATGAAGAGCGGCCTCCCTTAATTGACCTTATAAATTCCAGCCGGTGCTTTTTCCGCTCGATCCGAACACCGAGTTACGCGCCGGGCTCCGTCGTAGTCGTCAATGAGCCTAGCTGAATTTGGCTATCGTCATTGGCTGACGGTTTACGAGGGTCTTCGCTGCGTCCATCAGCGAGAGCCGATCCTCATGTCTATCCTTAACTATAACAAGCGTCGAGTCTACAAGGGCGGAAAAACTCAGACAGAGTTATAGCTCGGATCTTCTTACGACGAAGGCCGTAAGCAGGCGGTGGCGTGGCCCGCTCGGCAGAATGCATCCTCGCGCACGGGAAAGAAAGTGCTTCGAGCATCGGACGAGTGAATTCCATCGATCAATGACTACTCTTCTTGCGCGGTCATCGCCAAGGCTACCTTAATTGCGCAAGGTGCATGCTGGACAAGCGCCCAATACATGGGGAACACCTATCCTTAATAGAGAGAAGAACGATTCCTTCTACTTTTTGCATAAAACAGGCATGGAAGGTAATGTAACAACAGTGGTCGATAGTTCTCGATAGTTGTCGATAGCTACGATCGTAATGGGCGAGCGGGAGCCCCTTAAGGCTCGGTAGACACTTGGCCGGCGTTTATTAGGCCGACCTCTTCCTTCGTCGTCGCCGTCCTCTGTATTCCGGGCTAAACTGCAGGGATCATCTGATTGCGTGCAGCCGAGCGCGAGATCCAATTCCTTCAATTAAGCTTTCGCACTTTTTGATGGCACGTTTAAGAGAAGGCAGCCAGCCTCGCTTCCATAGCTTGTGGCTGGCGAAAGGGGCGAGCGAGCGAGCGAGCGAGCGAGCGCGCGGAGGGCAAGGGGGACGCGAGGTGGATTAAAGCGCTTGTTAAAATCCCGGCATTAAGGGCGCGTCGCTCGCCCGATTGGATCAAGTCGGCTCTCGCGTGACAATTGACTCACGTCATCAGCCTCGGATCGGACGAGATTGCTCGGCGAAATTCCCACCCGCCACCCGAAACAATTCCTCCTTGCAATCCAGCAAGAATCAAGATCAAATCGTCATCTCACTTTTTTCGCGACGCCCTCTTAACTTACGACGACTCTCTTATTCTCCGACCCTTCATGATTCATCGACAGTCTCCCAGATAAACATTTCCAGTTACAAAACTCCCTAGGAATCTCTAAGAACCGTCCCAACAGTAGCTATCATGGAGATTCCCAATAATCTTTTCACGTCCGTCGAATTACCAGCGTTCGGGCGATCATAAATCTGTCGGCTATCATATTGGCCGGGCCAATAACAATTCTCCACGCATGCAGGACACGCTAGAGTGAGGTTGAGGTCGAGGCTGCTTACGGGGACATTACCAGCAATAGTTCGTATCAGGGAAACTCGGACCCCAGCGGTGGTCGGGCGAGCCGACAAAACCAGCACTAATTTCACAAACGAATAAACGCGGCCAAGCCCCAAGCGGTGAATCGAACTTCACAATATCTGTGTGTATGTATGTGTGTGGGGTGAGAGTTGAGTCGGGATGAGCATTAGCCGAGAAGGTCGCCCCGCACGAGGAACACGCTCGAGCGTGGCGAGGAGGAAGGGACAGGTCGGCCGAGAGAGCCGATCCCAACAACTGGAAAGGGATGGCTTGCACACTCTGAGGGTGGATGGAACGTGATAACGCATGGGGTGATACCGATACACCCACTCTCGGCCGCCGACGCCGACGCCGCCGACGCCGCCGCCGCCACCGAACTCACTCCGCTCAAGATGAGTCAGCTACGCTTCGCTCTGTCAGCGCACCCCTCGAGGATTCACCCCCCACCGAAATTGGGGTGCAACTCGCTGGAGCGCGCGACTCCCGCCGATTGTCAGCCGCGATCGATCACTAACTACAGAGATCCTCTAATGGATTCGAGCCTCTATTCTTTAAGGCCGATCACCAGTTTCCCGTCGAGGGGAAGTTTAGAATCGCCCGGAACACCGCTAGTAATGAAGAAGTTCTCCGTGAAACTAGAATTTCCGATCGCCGAGATCAGAAGGTCCGTTAAATTGCGTCGCCTTGTTGATAGAGACGCCTTCTTCCATCAACGAGGCTCGCCGTGGATTAAGTGATACATCAAACGAGAAAGATTGTCATCGACATTCCTCGGACAGATCAAATATACCTGTGCACAGATCTGTTTATCCAAAAGGTCCGCCTAGGAGATCATCCAGCCGATAGGCTCCACTCTGTTTATTTCCAGTGGATTCTTTCTCTCCGCTGATTAGCGTAAATCAATTTGTTGGCGATCTCTTAACGAGCTCCGTGGAAGAAGCATTGCCTTGCTCGTAGCTCGAAAGAAGGAGGCTTTGCTATACACGATGATCATTCGTTTATGAAGTCGGTAGCCTATCCGGTGAATTAATTGTCCCGCTGTTTCGGGAGAGCGGCGCGGCGTCGGGTGGCAGGCGTCTTTCTTAGTGTCGCTCTCGAGGATATCGTGCGTACGTATCTCTCTCGATCTCTCTCACCGGGACGCGGTGGTTGCATCTGGTCCAGCGGGACTCGGAGGCTGGCGGCATCGGACTCTAGACTCTAACCAGTGAGAAAGAGGTAAAGTGATAGAGAGGCGGACGGGAGGGCGGGAGGGAGGGAAGAGGGCCGTTCGCCGATTTATTCCTCATACTGAGGGTTCGGTGTGGTCGGGTGTCGAAACACCTCGACCAATTATCGAGAAACTGGAATCTGCGGCCACCCAGAGGCCACCCAGAGCACTCGGCTATCCTGCTTCGTCCTCTTTGCCCGATGATGGTCGGCCTGGCAATCGACCTCGCAAACGAGCTCTCCTCCTCGTGGGCTCCGAGTTAATTAAGGCCGATCTCCGTGCCGGCTAAGGACCTTCTGGCTTACGCCGTTCCTTACGTCCTACCTACGTGCCTCCTTCACTCTCTGCACTCACTCTCGCCACTCGCCCATACTTGCTCCTTCCTTCTTTCACTCTCCTTCTTTCAACTGCTTCCCTCCCTCCTACCCGGCGTACACTCTCTTTTTCCCCCCGGCCGGCGCCTGCCACCCTCTTTTCCCTCGGCTGTTCGCGCTTTTGAACAGCGCCGATACGCGTCGAGCACCGCGCATTAAAAGTGCACGCGAGCACTCCGCGCCGTAGCTTGCATTTCATCCCGCGGACGAAAGTTGAGAAAGGCTAAAGAGAGAACTCCGGAACGTGCCATCTCCGGGAAGGAATGATTATGTTGGTAGGAACAGCGAACGCGAGTAGAACACATTGGTATTTACAATTTTCCAGCAAGTTCGCGCGAGGGAGTCGAAGCAATCGGTTGGAGAGATATTTTTTCAGGGATTGCTTATAAAATAGGGCGACTCGCACGGAATTGGCCGGGTGGCCAATAAAGTTGAAAGTTCGAGTGGAACGGCCGCACGGAAATGGAGGATTCAAGAAGGAGGAGGAGGAGGAGAAGGAGGAGGAGGTGGACGGGGCCAAGAGTGGCAGATCGGCGGGCTCTCTCTTTGTCGATGCCGGCTGGCCGGATCTAATTGCATCGGCTCGGAACGATCCCGCGGGGACACTATAAAGGAGCAGCTCGCCACATATCCATGCCGATCTCCGATCGTCCGGTAAACGATCTGTATTGGCCGGACCGCCGGACCGCGCGATCCTTATCTCTGCCGGTGGCGGTGATCTCGCTTTGGTCGCCGTATTCTCCCCGGCCGATGTCTATCTTTTCGACACCCTTGCCGATAAAGGCGACGTCCACCTTCCCGCTCGGCCGCCGCTCGCTTCAACCGATCTCTCTATTCCACTCGTGTCCGCCTCGATCCTCGCTCCCTCCCTTCAGAGATCCCCATTCTCCAGATCGAAGAGCTCGCTTCGTGCCTGATGTTCCCCGGAAACGAGCCCACTGCCGATATCGAGCCAATGTGCCGCAAGTGGCAACGGTAGAGTATCCTCCTGCGAGCGGCCACCAGTTTCGCCCATTCGAACTCGTCGGCTTCGAGATCGATTGGCCGAATTCGACCAGCCAGCACACAGCTGTTTATTGTCACTGATGAATGGCTAGCCGAGGATCTCATCCCTGCCACTGGCAGACACTGCTGAACTTCGCGATGATTAACAAAGCGTATTTTTGGAGAAAGTACGCGGTCATTCATAGATATTTGTTGGTTGGTTTAGTTTTGGTGTTATTAAACGACGGAAATTCCTGTCTTTCTTTCTCGGCTCGATCCAGCTTTCGATCCTTGCTTTTTCAGGGAAAGAGGCTCGCTTAGCATAAACTGGTCTACCAGGGAAGATAGGAGAGGTTGGGTAGGACGGTGCACGTGCGAGATGGACATTTCGGTGGGTGCGCGTCCTCCGTGTGAGTTGGAGGTAAGACGCGCGGGTGTCAGATGCATTCGAGATAAAAGCTGCGCTCCGGCCACGGTTTCCGGTGCACGTTCTCGTCCTGCTCGAGAGTCGGGAATGCTCCGCTCGGCAGGAAAGAGCATGCCGGGCCGCGCGCACATAAGGATCCCCTTTCCTTTTGCTTTCGGGCGCACGAAAACCGAAAACGTGGTGAAACTACGAAATATCCTCAACTCTTTCGCCGATAAGATCGGCCGGGCTCCACTCTCTTTCGTGAGTGCCTCTTTTGCCTCTTCCGTCGTCTTCCTCGGCGTCCTCGCTCGGCGATTCTACTGACGCTTGATGATACTCCTGCGTCGTGGCTTCTCTCGCTCGAGAAACTAGCTTCATGAAAAGTCTGCATGGCAGAACATCAGTCCCATTTGCGAGGGAATTCGAATTTCTCTTATTTTCTAATATATGTCTTATTGGCGCTTTTAAACGATCTACAAATGTATTAAAATTGCTTTCATAACAGCTAAAATCTCTTCGATTGAAATTAGCGTTCTCCTGTAGTCAGACCGAATTAATTTCAATAAAGCTTGTTGTATATTTGGAAGTTGTATGACTATCAGAAAACGTATCCTATGCGACGATATTTCAAGTGATTGTCTGAAGGCGCACCAGGCTGTAAGTGGTGGGACTCTTGGCGAAATTGGATCGGACTCAGCTGTGCCCGATCTCTCAGTAGAATAGGGCAGCTGCAGGGCCGAGAGGAGCTTCAGTTGGCGTGGACAGTAGACACAGTTCGGAATTAGGAAGAGGGCCAGGCGCTCTGTGATAAGGAGAGCGTTCGCCTTCTCGGGTGGCATGAGGAGGGGACGATAAAATTTGTGACGCCCGGCGATCAAGGAGGAAGTTAATGGCGGCGAAAGAACGAGCCACCAAGGAGATTACAAGGGAGACGGCGGCGAAAGAAATTTGTAGGAGTTTTTTCGTAGATTCATTAGAAACGTGCGCTGGGTCCGCCGAGGCGCAGCGATCCCGCGAAGCCAATCTATAATTGGCTCGTAAAACAATAAAGTCTATTAAACCCTGACGAAGGCGCGCAACTTCTCGGAAGAAGTATCATAATGATCGTGAACTGTCAGGGGGATATTCAGGAATTACGAAAGATGGCAAAGTTACGATTCTCCCTTCACATCATACTTAATATCAACTCCCAAGCATTCATTACAATTAAAACAAATATGTAACAATAATAATCGGATGTTTGAAATTCCCTCCCTTTTTCCCCTCATTGCGTTGTAAAATTTCTTTGGCAAAGCATCACTTAGTGCAACCTTTCGAAAGTTTCGAAAGGTTGCTACGGGTCTGCACGGGGAGAAACCCGGGTAGCATCATCGACAGTGATCTCCGAAGGGCACTGGCAGGGCAAAGTCAAGCAAGAAAGCAAGAATCCTGATGTAAGTACTTCCGCGACGTGTTTTCTCTCTATCCAGCCTCGTATCTAATTGATAGCGAGACATCGAAGTAACTGTAGAGGCGCTTAGGGTTGGTAGTGGGCTCTCGGCGAGGAGATTGCCGCTCGTGTCCTTCGAAGAAGAACCGAGAGTTCCTCGAGTTCCTCGCGTCCGCATAAACGAACACTTAAGCTTCCAGTGCCCGGTGAAATCCTTGGTATTTCGGATCGTATCGATGCGCGCGTAACAAAGTAAGGGGACACTGGCCAGGAGGCAATGGGCATCTGCCTCCAGCAAGCAACCGGGCATTCTCCGATACGCAAAGTACTCCGGCTCCACTATGTACCGGCGAGTCGTCATAGTATTCGTCCAATATTTCAAGAATTCGCCAGTCCCCACTACTATCAGCCCGACTATTCCAGATAGATGCGAGGAGGATGCAGCGAGAGTTGCAAAAGATAGCTCGAGATACTCTGTATTAAAACCAGAAACTAATTCCGACCAGCGCCCCTTTCACCGGCTTCGCCAGAAAGTTCGGTGCGGTTTTTGGCGATGGTTGTCTTCCAGCGAAACCGCACCGACTCTTTGACCAAGCCAATATTAAATCAGAAGGGGTTCGATTTACTGTGGTAAAACGAAGGCGCAGTGAGAACGAGTTCAATCATCTATCACTAAAATAGATTGCTAAAACGTAGAATTCAATGACTCGACAATATAAAATTCGAAATCTTCAGTGGGTCAAATTCTACTTTATAAAAGAAGATTATATTTACTCGAAGTATAAACATTGCGAGAGATAAGTACGAATGTAGTTCTTTAATGGAAAGAAACGAGAAGGTAGATGGCGAGAGTAGGAATAGTGGAAGGATTCTCGTTGAGAGCAGGTAGCACACGTGAATGCGGTTTTCGCAAGGAGGCAATGGTGTCGGGCGACACTTGTCTCCTCGTGAAAAACTGGACGTTCCTCCGGGTGGGACATAAGCGTGGATGCCAGTGGACTGGGAGGGGGCGATTTTATCGGAGACGCTTAGCAGACGGGCCGAACCCGTCGAAGCAGCCCGACAGGAAGAACGATCGGCGTATCGCCGCCATTGGGGATGCTGGCCTCCATCCATCAGCGTTGAACGCTCGTCTCGTCTTCTGGCATTCTCTACCGGTGCGTCCCCCGCTTCATCCCGCAGCCTCCCTTGGACCATTCCTATCCTCATTCCCCGTCCTCCATCCTTCATTCCTGCTGAGCCTTAATTCCACGCGAGCGACCCTGCGAGCATTCCCCGTTACTTCCTCCACGATCTCTCCAACCTCCTCCTCCTCCTCCGCCACCTCTTGCTCTTCCTACTCTTCGGCAGGCTTTTCTTCTCGTGGAGCGGCGACCTCTTCGCCTCGCTACTTCCACTTCGATTTCGAGCTGTCCCTTCAACCCTTGATCTCCCAGCCAGTCATGCATCCGGATCCAACCGAAAGCAGGCAAGCAAAGGCGTCGGCAGATTATCGCCCGCAGGATTTAGGATTGATTGGTCCTGAATTTCAAAGGACCCCTCCACATATGTGTCTCTTGGTTACGTGTGTATCCCTCCAACGAGTGACTCCCCGGCAACGTCCTGACTAGATGTCCTATCAGGAGTGGCGCGGTGTAAATAGATGGCCTGTTGGAAACCGACGACGCGAATGCTGAGTAGACCAAAAGGAGTAGATGAGATCTCGGTAGCGGGCAAGTGTCGGGCCAATGCAACTCAATTAGCATACGCAACGCGTCGCTGGTGTAAAGGGCGAGGAAGCCTTGGCTGCTGTGGCTTTTCAGGGACTACGTGGAACTGGTTTGGTGCCGGTGACGAGTTGCATGGAAAACGAGTGTTGTCAGAGAACAAGAGACGCACACCGGACGCTCTCCCAGCCGATCTATATTAACTTTAACTACGATTTATCGCCTTCGAAATCCCAACTCATACCATGCTCTCTTTCCCACTTAAATAAAGACAGTAATAACACTTGGAGAGACGTTCTCTATTAGAATTCACTAGCGGTGCGAAGGGATAACTGTAGAGAAACCCTTAAGCATCAGGCATGCCCTTATCTTTCCAAGATCAGAGCCACCCTTTGCTTACTAGTGAGAGACGGAAAGCAGGAGTCAGAGCTTCGACTATCCGGATACGACACTCCACTTTACGAGTACAAAGTGAGAACACGCGTGCAATCTGTTCGGGCCAAGGTAGAGGAAACCGCTCCTTACGAACTCGGTATCATCCAGTGATTATTCACAATGAACCACTGCCGCCTTTAAGAACGATCAGATGTTCCTGATAGGATGAAACTGGGCTCGCACCTGGAACACTCCAGGATACTATCGTATCAGTGACATTGGACACTGAACGTTAAGATAATTAGTGGTGAGATTACTTCTCCACCTCCACCCGGCTCTTATCTCGCAATGATCACTTGGCTCCAGCTTTCCTATGAGAATGGAGGGGGGAGTTGGAAGGTGGGTGGTGGACGCAATGCGTGCGAGACTTAACACAGCTGTAACAGCTGTAACAGCCGGGATGACTTATAATTCTAGTCGCGCGCGCCTCGTGTTAATTGGTCTTTACAAGCGTTTGCAGCGGCTGGCACTGGCGCTTAATCGTATCGGTTTACAGGCCGAGTGGAAAGCTTTGATTCGTTTACGATCGCAGCCACCGGGGGCCAACTCTGCCCGACTCGCACTACTCTTATACACTGTTCGACCTTTCACTTCCCCCGGCGACACGGGGGGTTCATTAAATTCCACCTTCGCACCGTCGCTCACACACGGCTCAGAGAACCTTTTCTCTATCTTATTGCACCGCTTCTGTTCGACGCACTAGCCCCGATTCCTCCAATTCCCTTGGAACCCTTACATATGTAACTACGAATTAACTTGACTACTTTTACTTCCGACTAACACTTTATTGACTGATCACAGGTGTGTGTTACCACGTTTCTTCGACGATGGGAAGATAAAGTTTTGCAAAGGGAATAATTTTCTTCGCTGGAAATAGTTAGGGGTAACTATCTCGGGCGGTGGAATAACGGGTACTTATTCCATTATGCGAGGGGGTTGAATGCATTTGTATGAAGGCGCGTTCTACGAGCGATGTAACTAAACATTTTTCTTCCCGTGAAATGTCTTTAGGGGTAAAAGCTTCATTGGCGATTGCTCTTGATTTGAATAACTATTGGCTACGTATTCTCTCGTCGGAATATAAATTCATTCGCCGGACGATGTGATTTAATGGAATCAATTTCGCTCGGCAGCGATGTCAGTAATTTAATCAAGATTCACCGCGGGAATTAAAACCCCTCGGAAGTCGCATAAAATTCACTGGACTCCCTCCGCACCACCGCCGCTGCTGCCACAGCCGCCCCCTGTGGATCGACCTTTTTTCGAGGACTGGCCATCACGGATTTTCATCGGGAGAGACGATATTTAAAATGTTTTAATAGAACCGGACGATCCATTTGTGGCGCGCATTTGCATTTAAGTACATACGAACTTGAAATTCCGTTTCTTTGACCTCTTCTCTCTCTCTCGGTGATGTTCGTACGAGCGCGGCACCGGACATGTAAACAGTTTTACCTCAACCCTACGGATGGCAACGCCGGTCTGACTAGACAAGGAATGAATCCACTCGGTGCTGGCACAACACTTTTCTTTCTAACAGTAGCAGCGCTACGATGGCCAATGGTTGGACGCTTTTTGCATTGCAAATCGAGTGCAGTCTAACGAAAGCTTCCCGCCAGCCGAGTATGACTAAGTGTTCTCTTCACTTTTGTGCTCGTGGAAAGAAGCGCGCGCGCGAGAGAGAGAGAGAAAGAGAGAGAAAGGGAGCGAATTGCTGCCACCGATGCAAATTGTCTGTCTGCCCGGCTGAGTCTAGTTTAATTGTGCCGTCGTTATGGGTGTCTCTTCATTATTCCGGAGAACGATCCTCACTGGCGAAGGGCGCACCTAGATTGCGACTTCTTCTTCCCTCTCCCTTTCTCTCCGCCCTCTTCGTCTATACCCGCACGCTGCTCGGACGATACCGGTGTCATTAGACGTAGCCGCGGACGATGATTGCACAGCAACCAGTTGAGACATGCGAATTCAACAAAGTACGAGCCACGGCACCCTTAAAGGGCAACGCGCCGCCTTTACGACGCTCATTTACTATGCGCTTTTTAGCTGCGGGTTAACATCTGTGCCTCGGCTTGTCCGCCGGAGGAACTCGGTTCGGACGAGATCGGTGAGAATGCAGCCAACAAACCGAGAAGAAGGAGGTGAGAGGGTGCGTGAACGCGAACGCGCGCGCGCAAGGTGTGCGTGGCTGTCGTCGGTGAACAAGGATGCGCCTCGAGTGGCAGGGCGTGCACGGTAAACGTGTGATAATTACGGGAAATCACTCTCCGCCATTGTTAGCATAGCTGGCTGCCAGGCATCTGAGACGCACGCTCGCCTCTGCTCGCCCACCGAAAGTCAACGGAATGCCAGAGCGACAGAATGAGAGAGAGAGAAAGAGAAAGAACGGAACACGTTATCCCTCAAGTTAAAGGCTGACGCCAGAGTGGATAAGATCGTAACGATTTCTTTCCTCCCTTTTGTTTTGGCCTCCAAGGATAAGAGACTCGATGAATGAGAGTGCTGAATGGAGAGCGTGAGGAGGGAGCGCGCGCGCGCGCGCGAGATAAATAAAGACACAAGCGCGTTTAATACTTCGTTAACACTATCGAGCGATTTATCGACACCTCGCTGAAGGCAGAACCGGTCCACCGCTCTCGGGAATCGGCCACTCGGCAGTGTTCGATCGAGGATGAGCGCCTAGTCGATGTAAGGCCCCTTTCAACCAGCGGCATCCTCCGACCGTGAATTACTGTTACTTTATCAATTTTATGAGGATCGTCTGATTTGCCCGCCGCCGATATCCCATGAACGACGTCGTTCCGCCCACGCTACCCTCTTACATTCGTGTGGTCCATCGGACCTCTGATCTCATGATCGACCGACTGTTACATCCATTCACACACATTCCCCTCTTAAAAGTCCCAACTCTTCAGAATTATCCCAATTCCAATTCTCGACTAATACATCAGGCGAATCTCTGGCTTACTGCCGGTGGAGTTGCTCGATCGAGCATCGTCGCCAGGATAAAAGGGGGGAGGGAAGAGGGTCTGCCTGAGAGGGGCCTAAGATCGGGAGGCGAGTTCCCGCGGGTGTCAAGGACCGGTCTAAACGACGAGGAGAGACGAGAAGATCGGTCGGTGCTTTTGCAGGGCCGCTGAAGTCACTTTATTAAGCGCTGCAGTGGCAGAGAAGCGGTGGAGGCGGCATAGGGGGCGAAGAGGGGCGCAGGAGGATGGGCCGCGCTAACTCGGCAGAAGCGACAGAAAAAGCGAAAGAGTGCCGCGAACAAGACTCGGTGTGAATCTCATCTTTTATTCAGCCGTGTGTGGTTGGTGTGCGTGGCGGCGGCGTCGGTGCGGCCCAACAGCCGGTGTTCGGGCCCAAGGATCGGCTGTATTGGTATCGGGGACAGAGGCACCGCGCCACTTAGGGTGTGAAAGTCGGCGACGTGCCATCGAAAAATCCGATGGTGCATCGGCCGCCGCCGCCGCCGCTGCCGCCGCCGCCACCGTCGGCAGAGAGCCCTAGCGATCGGAAGAATTCACTTCGGATCCTGGATCTCGTAGGCCCCCGGCCATAAAGTCCTTGTCGTCCTGGTATGCGAGCGGTGTACGCGCGCGAATCTGGGCTGCAGGTGCACCCAGGAATCCCGCGCACCTTAGCCCTCCTGCCGAAGGAAAGGAATCTCGCGATTCAATATTTCTGCTTCATTCGACAATGCCCTTCTTACTCGCTCGTTCCTCGAACTAATTCTCAATAATTGCGCTGTTTTAAGATTGTTAAATAAGTTATGTTCGTAAAAGATATGTGGCGTCGAAGTTGATTGAATGTGGGACCGCAAAGCGGTAAGGAATATTAATTGAATCGAGGGACTCTTCTCACACGGAATAATTATTCTGGCTCTCGGTAACGAATGGAGGTTTCACCACGTGAAAAGCGAGCCACTGTGTTTGTCAGGTAGTCAGCCGAAATGGAACTGTGTTCCTTCTGGCTTTTTCTGGCCGGCGGCCTGTCGACTTGGCGATGGAGGCCTCTATCGATCAGAAAGGAAATTAGAGGTTTCCCTAGCCAATTACAGAAGCCGTTCCCCAAAGCTCACGCTCCCACTGAAATATATCATTCCGTGGGCCACGGGCTTTTTAGTATGGCTGGGGAAATTACTGCCACGTTTTCGGATCTAATTGGCCCGTCATCGTCTCGTTATCATGTCGGCGTTCATACGCGCCCACCTTCTCCCGGGGCCAGCTCCAATCCCTAGCTCAAGTTTTCAACTTCCTTCTGTCAAAAGTGCCGTGACAGTTCGTACCAGAGCGCGTCCGGCTCCTCCGTGTAGCTTGGGCTGCTTAAATCGTCGCTTGATTGACGGTCGCATGAGAAGCACTCCTCGTTAGTCCCAGTAAAATTCACCAGAACTACTGAACGAGCTGCGACGCTCCATTTCACGACCTTTTACATTTTAATATTGCCCGTACGAAAAAGAATATCGAAAGGTTAATAATCTCCGCTTGCACGATAAGCCGATAATTTAATAAGCCAGCGAGTCGTAAGGTTTTCATATTCAACCAGTCGTTAGCAACTATCGAACACGGTCGCTACTTGGCCACTAATTAACCGAAAGCTCTTATTTACGCATCCGCAAAACAAGCGAACTTCCAGCCGCCCGATTAGAACTCCCTCCAAGCCGCTCTAGCGGCTCAAGGAGTGAAATATACAAGGGCGAACTCGGCGCTCGCGTGAGCGCCGTTTGGAAACAGTCCGCTAACGGAGGACGGAAGGAAAAACGAAAGGGCTATCAATCAAGCCCATGAAATTACACGCAATCAAATGGTTTACTTCCTCGAGGAAGCAGCGCGTCGTGTCACTGCGAAAGATGCGACTTTACCGTTCTGTTGCCATTAAAAACGTATCTAGCTACCAATTAATGTGTCGACTTTTCGTTGCCCTACCTTCTGCTATAACTATAATACTGTAAAATTAGAGGCGACACGTGCGGACACGACTGCTCTAGTTTCTTTCGTTGCAGGAAGTATCGGCGACGACTGGTACCGTCGTCCTAGGATGTTCCTCGACGCGATTCACAGTCCGGCGATCTCCAAAACACATTAAACCTTCCACACGAAACATCCTCATTGATTCGCATTGCTTCCTACGGAACTGACTGGCGTGCCTCATGCAACCTTGATTGCTCGACGATACTTCCGTTAAAAAGGTGGTATCCGTCGTAAAAACTTATCGCTAAAAAAGTGATGCGATCTCGAAATTCCTTCTCTCCGCCTAGTCGTCACTGGCGATGATCGACGACTCTTTCGAGGAATCGTCACTCAGCCCTACCAGCAAACGAAAGTGAGAAACTAGGTAAATTTTCTGATTGACCGCTCGACGACGTGCAAAGTCGGCCAGCGATAAGGATCGATCGATCGCTTGCTAGCTACGCGGTAATAGCGTTCGGGGTGGTATGTATCGAATATTTTCTACACCGGCAATTAAAAGCCCTATCAGATCAGCGGGTTGAGTTAGGAGGAGCGATATCTGGCACGCATCGTCGGGGCCGCCAGGAATACGTGACAGTCGAAGGGTACACATAAATGGGTGAACGTTGAGGAGGAAAGAGGAGGAGGTCCGAGGAGGGTTGGGCGCGAGGATGGCTCGGCCAGGTGAAAATCGGCGAGAGGCCTGGGCTTTTCGGCGGAATAATTGCACCCTTCGAATAAGCGTGGTCGCGCTAATGGCCAAATTAAGCGGCCTCCCCACACGGAATTACGGAAGCCGGTGAACGCGCGCGCGCGCGCGCGCCGATATATTTCAAGCATTCGCCGCCGTTAAGGCGAAGTAACGAGGCGAGATAAGGCGCCCCGCCGTACTTAAGGCCCTTAAGGCTCCTGCTCAAGGCCCACACAGGAGCACGACTCAGTCCTGCCTCGCCGCCCCACCCTTTCCTTTCCTCCAACAGACCCCAACCGCCCCACCCCCTCTCTCCCCTCGCCGATTCAACCCTTCTCCTTCGGCACCTGATATTCCCCGCTGCCTCTCACTCGATCCCTCAACCGGAGAATCCTTCGAAGCAATCCCTCTGTCTGGGTATCTGCGTGTGTGTGTGTGTGTGGGGCCACGCATCCATTTGACGGTGTTTCACGTTCTCCAGGGAGAAATTATCGCTACGAGCTATGCTCACTTTTACGGTGACCGGCCGCACCAGTAGCAATGGCCTCGAGTCACTTTCGAGCCCGAAATTTCTCCTCCTCGTTGGACACCCGTGTAATTACTCGAATGGAAAAGGAAGGCTGCTTAGAGTGCTAGGAGCGAAACTAGTTCTAGATATCATCTATCCGGTGGCCTTTTAATCGTAGCTGGCTATCGGCGCCCAGCAGATAAGCCGAGTCACAGTCGTAACTAACGTTTAAGTAATTAGGATACGCCGGAACACCTGGAGGCCTCGATTCGCATGAGCATTCGCTTTCTGTAAGTTAATCACTTGGTTAATGCTGGACAGCGGCATGAAATGAGCAGCGACGCTGATTTGACTGTGCTGGTAGCAGCTGTTAGTTCCTAGTTAGAGAGGGTCTCCGTTCTAGGAGGAGGGGAAGAAGAGTTTCTAATGAATCATGAGAAGGAATGGCGCCGGAATGATTTAAGAATCGCCGTGAGATTAAGATTGTGTCTGGCGGAGGACAGCTCGCCTCTTTTCCGGCCAATTTCGAACGATTACCGAGCCTCCCGGTGACGTCTGCCACCACCGCCCATCCTTTCCCCGAGTCAATGACTGCCGAGAGAGAGAGAGAGAGAGAGAGAGAGTCATGTTGGCTTGAAATATTCGACAGGAATGCATTAGTGGGCCAGCGGCGCCGGCGAACACAAAGTGACATTAAAGCCGAACTTTATCGGAATCGAAGTCGAGCGGTAATAACTTGGCAGTAACTGTTGATCCCGGGGTCATCATCGCACTTATATCTCTCGGGAGAGTGGCTATCGATCGCTTCCCTGTCAGAAGCGCGAAATGTCAAAGGCAATGAAAGCCGTAAAATCCCCTAATTAATTCTTACCGCTCCCGTAATCCTGCCTCTGCCGCTCGGCTCTCTTTCTCCCTCTGTGGGCGCGGTATTAGCGGCCTCCGACACATTATCAATTAAAGTATCAAGGAGTAACAGAGTATCGCCATAAGCGAGGATGGAGGTGCGCGCGGGCGAACGGGACCCCTCTCCTATGTGTCCGCTTGTCCGTGTGGGCTTTTTGTTTCTCGTGCGCCTTATTAGTCGGTATTAGGTGGACAGCTTGATGGGCGACGACGGTCAACCCCTTTCCCGGACTGTCGGTTATCAGGCACGGTCATCGTGTCAAAAAGAACGAGTAAGGAGCCCAGCGATGCAGCAAAGGATTAAATTTCATGACGACCGTCTACTAATGACTCCGTCCGACGAATTGGTCGATCGAATCGATTATAACCAGTCACGAAGTCTCTCTACCCTCCGACGAAATAAAGCAACAGATCGACACGCGCGCGATAAAGAGGGTGCGCGCGCGGCGGGAGAGTATAGAACGCGAGTCGGAGAGAGGGAGAGAGAGAGAGAGAGCGTCTCTCCTCCCTGGCGTTTCGTTCTCCGATTTACCTCTCTCGATCCACCGATTGCTCCAACTCTCCCCGACCTTCTCCGCTCGGGCGCTCGTTCGCGCGCGATCGTAAACAGGAAACGGCGTATTGGGACCCCAACTTTTTTCCCCAGCCTCGGGGCCCGACCGCCAGGCCCAACGACTGCCCAGTCGTTTTTCTGACCAATTTGCAGCCATTAACGCTCGTCCCGGGCCCGACCTTCTCTACACACGTACTGTCGCGCGTGCGTCCACCTCTATCAGAGTAGCTCGCCGGCCTCACTATACTTTTGGGACTGATTCGTCCGCGTGCTAGTTTGCGGAGCGAGCGGCAGACGAGACGGCTCACCGAGGATGGCGAGAGGACACAAGGAAGGAGACGAGTCGATGCCGACAGAGAAGGAGCGAGCACTCGGGCGTCACAGACAATTTAACACCTGGTCTAAATGGTTTGTTAGCGGCATAACATCAGCCGGTGCCCGGGCGACAGGATACGGGGCATTACAATATGGAAATGACGGGGACCCGGCGACCGGGGCGCCCCTCCACACGACAGCACACCTCGGGCGCGGCCAATTTCTGTCACTTTAATACGTTGGATCGATTACTCCGGCGATAGGGGCCCAGGAATCGCACCCGTGGCAACCTGGGTGCGTCGCCCGACACACGCTCTCTTACACCACTGACCCAGAGAGACCAGCAATGCCCCTGCACCGCTCGGATATGTCGTATTAAGGGTGAAAAATGCCCGACACTACGAGCACTCGCATCGCCTCCACTTCCAATCGCCTTTGTTCGCTTCGTTATGCCAAATGATTCTCGCAAGCTTCCGTCCACTTTTTCGCCGGACGTCGTCGTCGCGTCCGAGTGTCTCCGCAACTAGGGAGACCTCTATATTTCAGGTGGTTTCCAGTGAACGCTACACATTTCTCACCGTCCGGATGAGTGTGTGCTCGTCCTCGCTGGACAGGAAGAAACACCTGGAAAACGTGGAAGGCACCCATACATAGCTGCCGATAGACACTCGGGCGAAACATAGAGCGGAGAGAAGAGTTGCCGGTTCGCCGGAGAACAACGCTGTTCCTAACGGAAGTGACTTCCTGCGAATCAAGCAGGGAGCCAGTAGAAATTTCGCCTATTATTATCTCCGGCGGCTTCGGCCACCGCAAGCCGAGAGAGAGAGAGAGAGAGAGAGAGGAAGAAAGAGGCTGCTGGCACGGCTGATACGTGTGCCAGGAGTTTAATGACGAGCCGCAAAACGGCCTTGGTGAGCGAGGCGAGTTGAAAGAGATCAAAGAAGGGTGTACCTTACCAGGCTGGAATCCTGATCGCGTATCGGTATTACTTCTAACGACCACTCTTTTCAGTCGGTGCCTCTATTCCTAGTTCGAGTTACACCGGCCGCCTTCTAAATTTCATACCCGAGGAGCAATGTGTCCGACGATTTTTCTATTTCTCCTCGACGAATGTTAGCTGTCCGCTGGATTAATACGCGCGCCGAAAATCATTGTCCGCTGTGTTAAGTAGAATGTACAGTAGAACTGTGAAGACCGAGCTGCCTGTTCAGCTTGCTCGGTGCTCTTATACTTTTCTCTTTTATATTTAAAGCATATTTCGAAATATATTTAGCAGGGTAATAAAGAATAGTTTGTTCGCTGCACAAAATCTGTTTTTGCTCGCCATATTTAAATGACTATAATGTTAAAAAATATTGGGTTATTGGAAATATTGTCGGTTGACCAACAGATTCAGGAAAGTGAAGGTTTCTATGATATAGTTTAGATGTGCGTAAGTATGAGTCATCTAATACATCCTAATATTAAGTGTACACATACACAAATTAAATCAATGAAAAAAGCGTGTGCGTTTCTTCCCCTAAATGAATTCACTGCTATATCCAGGAAGTGCAGTGGCACCCCGGAGCCCCGAGCAGTTCGGTTCTTTTCGTCGCTTCCGGCAGTCCGCTGACAAATGGATCGCCTATTTCCTCCCGGGGTGGGAGAGTGCGATTAGCGAAGCTCGACGGAAGATCAAACGGCGCCAATAACCATTACAATATCAAGCTCACTCAAAGGCACAAGGGTTCTCACGATCATCCAACATTCGACACCCGACGATTTCCCTGGCCAAAGTATTCCCGCAATTCGCCTGGAAATCACTGGGATTTATTTACTTTCGAGCGGTCAGTCGAGCGAGCAGGCGAAACCGTCACGCAATTCCCACGTGTCCCACCGCGGCATCATCAAGAGTAATACTGCTGGCAGTGGACACAACCCCTTCGCACATTCTAGACGCGATGCATCTTTCGGTCCAGCATTTGAACGAGCCGTGCTTTCCGTCCGAGTGGACATAGCCCGGCGAGAGTGCGCCAGTGGTCCAATAAATCACCGAAAAACGACGATTTCCGGGAAAGGGGAAAATAGCTTGGGGTCGCTCGGTTGCGGAGGTGGTGCGGAGGGGGAGGGGGGTGGCAACAGAGTTGCTAGTGACGAGAACATATTACAGGCCGAGCAGAGGTGTGCCGTGTGTTTGACCAGCGGTCTCGCAGGATCGTTTGTCCCTGCGCACCGTGCAAAGACACGCGCACTGCCCTACACTGCGCTTGTATTGCTGCGTGTGACTGTGTTCCGCAGAGTGATGGAGCGAGAGGGATTCTGTATGCGAAAGAGAGAGAGTGCGAGAGAGAGAGTGTGCGGCTGGTGGGTGGACGACAGAAGGGTAGGGTGATTCGAGGGCCTTTATAGATTTGTAGACGAGACCACGGTCATTCGACACTGCGTTTGACCACACCCTCGATTGTGCCAAGATTTATGGCCTCTCCTCCACCCCCACCCCCACCCCCCTTCCTCTCCCGCTTCCTCTCCTCTCCTCACTCCGTCGTTACTTGCCGCACGTTACGCCTCTCACCCTCCTCGCCACCGGCATTTCCCCTGATCGAGAGAGCCTCGACACTGAGAGAGGAGAGAGGAGAGAGAGAGAGAGTGCCGAGCAACGGGCGCCTTGTTACCAATTCCGATCGACAGTTTGGCTTGTAACTACCGTATCGCTCTCCTCTCTATGGAATGCCGATGTTGAACTCGATCCCCATCCCACTCGGCCTTCTCTACCATGAAGCGCGGTGCGGCGGCGCGCGCGCTTACTGTTTTTCCCACTATCACACTATTCGATGACTCTTTCAACAACTGTCCAGCAGCAAGTACTGGATTACTGTAAATATTCGAAAAACTGGAGGGGAGACTTGCTAGCACCTAACAGGTGCGCTTCGTCTCTCGCTTCTACGATTAGTTTATCATTCGTGTAAAAGGAGAAAGGTCGACCTTTAACCTGGGAGACTAGAAGACTATAACTAAGGCTAGGAGTTAAGAGCGCCGGCGTGCTGACATTTCTTTCCCTCATTCGTTATAATCACCATATGTAGCGTCATTTGGTCTGCTCCCTCGACTCCTCCCAGGAATGCCTGTCGTTAGTAAACCTATCGATTACCCTAATTACCCTTATCTACTTTATTGCTCGTATAATCGACTTGACTTTCACTGCCGTTTCATTTGGAGAGTGAAAAAAGTGGGGACAAATCATCGTAGTGTTTTTGTGAGTATAAAAAAGCGAGTTTTGTGAGATATATTGATCGGAAGTAGGAAATTCTTATCGAACACTCAATGAAATAGGGGTCCTCTTTAAAGGGGAGAGGATGTGTCGATGTTTCTTACTGTTGGGCCAACATTACTTAAGTAGATGTTAGAGGAAGGGCGATCGGCAAGGCATCGGCCGCTCGTATTTTTCCCGAGGCAATTGGCTCGTTCCACTGTAGGAAGCCTGTCCCGAGCCACCCTTGACCTCTCAGACCGATCCTACAATTAATCTGGAATTGGATAGGTCGTTCCTCGCCGGACACTCGACCGGTGTTCCAACACACCCCAACACTCTCCTCATAACACTCTCGAGCGACCAGTCAGTTCGGAACGAGCCTCTATTTATGTACAAAAGAAAAGTTTCCCCGGAGCAGAAGAACATGCGAGAGATAGGATTTCTCGCAAGAAGTACAGCGAGCGTAGATCATTGAATGGACAGGAAAGTCAACGGGTCCAGGGCAAAAGTGAATGTGAGAAGCGGGGGATGGAGACAGTGGCCTAATAAGGTTAAAGGATGAGAGGAAGTCAGAGGGAGAAGGACATGATGTTGCTCTCTTTCTCTCGTGGAAACACAGGGGGGTTGGAATCAGTGGAGCGAGAGCTCGGTGATCACACAGGACATTGAGCAACGCGACACCGCCGACTGCGCGTCCAAATTATAACTTATTTTATGACTTTTTTGCACCGACCATTTAACCCACCGCTTCCCCGAGAATGAGGACTCACTCTCTCTCTCTCTGTTTCTCTCTCGCTTTAACTCCACGACACTACGCCCCAGGCATGAAGAAGGGTCCCTTCGGTATCCCAGTGAGAAATTCGGAAATGAAATCACACCCTAATAACTTCCAGTTTTCGGTTTCCAGTTGCCGTACTAGCGGCTTCCTGTACAACGGGGATACTTGGTATCCCGTGGTGACGAGCGTTTACCCTTGGATGTGTTCTTCCTGTCGTTCACATCCTTGCTTCTTCGCCGCGTCCGAAGGGTGCACCACCGAAAGATGATACCGTTTTTAGGGATCTTCTCGACGGCATCAACCCTTCGTACATTGTGCCATTAATGCGCCGCTTTAAGCGGCGTTCAATGCGAAGAATTAAATGTTAAACGGCGTTATTAATCCATTTACAGCGGTGGGCACGAATCCCATGCGAGACGTGAAAAATGAACACCGTCCGGCGCGTGACGAGTAACGATTGCGTGCCGATAGCCGGGCGATCAAACAAGAGAGCTTTTTTCTTTTGCCTCATTGTTCAGCTCGCTCTGGACGAGAGTGCGTGATAGTACAAATAATGCGTGGCAGTCGTGTGAGTGTGGAACGTAGCCGCTGCTACGAAGCTTATAACGAAAAATCGAGCACCCACGACATTGAGGGTGAGTTATAACGCACCACTGACACCAGCAGCGCAAAAATTCATTTTACAGCACATCTGATTACTAGTTTAAACATCGTTCAAATTAAGCAAATAGTATTCATAGGTCACCTGATATATGATCATTAGAAATTACCAAGGTGTACTTTAGCAGGCGATATCTCCGCGATGGAATTAATAGTAATAAAGATCTTCGCTCTTGGTGTACCTTCTGCATAATACCATAAAAATCGGTAATTACTCTGTGACTACATACTTCAGGGGCTGGCGGGTGAATGGGCCGAGAGCGATCTTGCGATTAAAATATCCGAATTAACGAAGTGCCGTTCTCGGCGACGCGACGCGCGGCGCGGCGGCCTGCCCGCCGGCAAAAAAGTGCCGTATCGCACGTACCTACTCCTTTTAATGGACGGCAGTGGTCGGCCGGGGTGGGTTATATCCTCGAAAGTCGAACGTCGCCGCGGCGGAACAAGGCGCCACGCTGCGAGACACGTCGTGTTTTATGGCTTTTTCGTCGTGGAAACTAAACTTATTACGCGGCGGGGGGCGCACGCGCTCCTATCGGCAGCGCTCTTCCTCCTGCACCGAGGGCGCATGGCGCTCTTTCTTTCTTTTTTTTTTTATTAAATCACACACACAGACACACATACACTCGTGTCCCGGCCGCTCTTCCCGTCGTCCGATTAATTCGCCGTGACGCTTCTTTCCTTTGTGGCGGCGAGCCAGAAATGCCTCGAGAGAGAGAGACGAGCCACGAGAGACGTAGATGTGGACTATCCATATTTTATGGGGTAGTCCGTAAAGTAACCACCCTCTCGCCCTTGGAAACTCGGCTATTTTCACTCGGACGGCTCGCAGTCATCTTCCATGCTCCCCACAGTGTTGTCAGAGAGTTGTAATCATGCCTGTTACGAGTAACTAGACTGCCGAGTGAAAGGTACTCGCTTTCTGTAGGTAACGCGTGTATAATAAGTTCTTATGGTATTTGGGCATTTGGAGTGTGGAGCTTTGGCACTGAGGGAACTACTTTGTGCTGTGGATGGCCGCCCCCGATGTAATTACTCTCCAAATACGTGCACGCGGCTAATCCCGAGGAGATGGTTGCTCGCCGTCGGCAAACCTTTGTCGAGCGCACGAAGAAACAGAGACAAGGGTGGCGTCCTGACGATAGCACCGAGGGGGATGGTAGCGAAGGAGTTCTCGAGTCCTGCAAGGGACGGCTAATTCCACCGTGATCACATCTGATCGATGTCCCCCGGTCGCCCCCGTGGAAAAGTTATTGTCCTCTCTGTGCTCCTTCGACTTTACGTTTACGTCTCGGGCAGCGCCGCGACGGCCCCTTCTCGCCCCTCGTCAATCCTTTCTCTCGTTTATCACGAGCCGCTTCCGCTCGCCGATTTCACCTATGACGAAGAACCTCTTCTAACTTCGGCATTATGATCGAGAACCTTATTCCACCGAGATTCCTCGCATTCTTGTAACATCAGCGTCTGACAGAAACAAGACTTTTCCACTTGCAGAATTGAAACATGTCCGACTGCATCTTTACTCGGCGCTACTATTTTTCTTGAAGCGAAGACAATGTTCGGCAGGGCTAAATAAAACTGCTACTGGGCGCAAGACACTGCTGAAGGTAAGCGACGTGCACCGGTGTCTGGAACTTGAAGGAAAACACGCTATGTGCGCTGCGGACAATACATATGCATCCTCGAGGAGCTCGCACAAGGACAGTTTTCCCGTCTCCCCAGCCAGCATGATTCTTTTATTTTACTTTAGCCGTGTTCCTGGACACAGCGTCTTCCCTCTCTCCCTCTCTCTTTCTCTATTTCTCGATTCGACCCTCGAAGCCTTGGCGTTGCTCACTCGTCTATTTTCACTCGTCGCACCAGTTGTTGAAGAAGGAGAAGACTAGTGAAGAATGGAGGAGTGAGAAGGAGAGGAAAGCAGTGGCGGAGTTTCCCGATAGATGAAAGAGAGGGTGGTCACATATGGTCCTTCCATGCCTCGTGAGCGGAGAATCGAGAAGTTCTGGTGCTCATCCAAAGGGGGGTGACTATCTTGCCTAGCACCCCTCCGCCCTTCCCTCAGAGTCAGTGGTCTTATCTTATCTCGTGACCGATAGATACGCGGCGCCGATAAAGCTCCTTCTCGGCGGAAAATGAAGCCGCAAGCGACGCGGATGCAGTCGCCACTCCTTAATTAAAGCTCCTCCTCGACCGTTTGTCCGGTTTATTGCCTTGTTTGTCGCTTCCTCCTCATTCTGGTCTGCTGTCCGCTCCTCTTCGAAATGCAATGCTCGCCTCGCTTCGCCTCGCCTCGCCTCGCCGACGACGGCGCACTCACTCCACGCTTTGACATTCTCCTCTCGCGTCTGACAATCATTTTTTTCCGGGCGCCACTCGCCGCCTTTTGGATCGGATTTCGCAGGGACGACCACGATCTTCTCGAGGTTACATCTTACTCCTCTCGAACAAACTTCTCTGTGAGTGTGTGTGTGTGTGTGTGTGAAGAAGTACGTCGCTACCGAAACAGAAGTCCTCTTCGAGGGTTTGAAGTTCTACGTTTTCGGGGGTGCGGATGTGGGCGGAATAAAATAGAACTGGCAGCGATTATTGCCTCCATTTGACAGGAAGCCATGATAGCCTGAGATTTGCACTATAGTGGAGATCTTTCGCGCGTGCATCTCCAGTTTAATCGTCCACTTAATGATAAATCTGTGGATCTAATAGGACGAGGAGGAAAGAGAAGGCGGGCAAGTCGAGCGGCGGCAACGTTGAGGCGGAGGATCGAGGAGGGGACTCGGAAGAGTAGCGTAGGACCAGGGAAAGAAGATCCCATTACGTATTCCTCCGGCATCCCTCTGCGATCTCCCCGCATTTTTATTGCACTTGCCGCCGGTAAGAATATGTTTTATTTATATTTCATATTTCTCCCGGGCGCCCCCCACCCGCTCTCGCCCCTTCTTCTTCTCGGGGCGACCGCTTCTCTCTGACCACGAGAAAGCTCGCTTCCACGAATTCGCACAGGGTGACCGCGGGACGCCGAGATCGGCGAGATCTCATCTCCGTCCCGCCGGATTGCCCGCACCCTTTTTTTCTCCCTCGACTCACTCCGAATTCCCCCCGCCTTCCTAATTTCGGCGCCCCTATTTTCGAAAATATCGGGGAGCTCGCTGAGGGGTGCGCTTCGGGCCGGAAATATTTTCGGCCACAAGCCCGTTTTGGCGACATTTGCGCTACTTTCGCGAAACTGGAGTTTCCCCAGTCAAACTGCGCACGAATATTCGAATTAGTCAGCAAAATGCACTGGCGCGATTACTGGAAACGTTGTGACCCATATTAATTAATTGCGCGGACGTAGAAAATTAGCCCTTTCGCGCGAAATTTTCAAGAGGAACAGGTGCGCCATGGGTGTACGGTTGTCATGGCGATGCTGTGCGACAGCGTCAAGCATGGAAAAGTGGAGCATCCACTGGTGATGTACGAGATAATGAGAAACGTGTAGAAATTATAATAAAATACGTAAATTATCAATCAACTTTGCTTGGATTCCAAAAATAGTGGAATGCTAGCGCAGTAGGAATGATATTGTTGTACGCACGCCTAATCCGAGGGCATAAAAGCCCTCCGCAATTTGGCGAGAGTTTGGAAGGGTGTTACACGCAATTGGGTACACTTCCCGTAATGACCTGGACCCTTTGACATATTTTATGGGCGTCGCATAGGCCGTGCATAACTTACACTTGGCTGACCATGCGTCTGAACAACACGCTCTTTCCCCGAGTGTGAAATTGTCACAAACAAACATATTTTGATTTTTCGACACAAGAAATCCATCATATTTCATTATGTACTTTTTGAATTCAATCGTATCTTTAACATTTTCGGTTCAAGAAAGACTTTTATATACTATGAAATGGAGTTTAACCATTGAACATCTCCATTTGAAGACAAATATGTATCATCACTCGCCATCTTCCTTACACTCTTACACTTGTTGCTTGAACACTTTAATTCTACTACCTTCTACACGATAAAGATAATTGCAGTATTAACCTTACTGAATTATATCACAACGCAAATATGGGTTCCATTGCTGCTTTCTATAGTCTAAACTACATTTAATAACATGTAATCACCATCGAGGACTGAAAAGGTTAATGTAAAGAAAACATGCATTCACTAACCTGTCTTAATCTTCACCAATGCGAAGAATGAAGTTGTGGCCGGTGCGCTGGTACATACGTCGTAATTAAGTGGTTATGAGGTGATGCCCATAAGAAACGGGGAACGAAGCGAATGCAGCCTGGAATCGTTAAGATACAGATCATAAGCGTGTGAAAGTGCAAGAACTCAGTTACAGGCTAGAATAGTTTAGTAACGAACGTGAGCTGAAAGTGCTCTCGCCGAGCTCAGTAATTTCATTGCACATACGTGACGAACTCTCCTTACGATGCATCCTGCCAAGGAGAAGGCTCGCTCGGAGGAAAAAGAGTCTGCGCCTCCGAGTGCCTGCGAGTGTGTATGCGTGGGAATTTCGGATAATTTGATAAGGATTCACGTCAGTGGAAGACGCTTCCAAGGGCAGTCGAGCCTCTTCTTTATTCCAGTCGCACGCCGGCTGAACGTCTTTTTAAATTCTATGACCCCTTTGATGGTCACCGCGTTTCGAACAACAGCAGGAGTCACGTAAATCTTGCATTTACCTGCTCGCGATACACGAACACGATCCACGACAATACTTCCCTTAATCTTAATGACGGAACACATGAACACACTGAAACTGCCCACTTGAAGATTTGACCGGCCGAGCCGTTCGATTAATCGAACTCGAACCTAGAGGTCGATATTGTAGTTGAGAAGAGCGGGAAAGCTCCTGTGTCATGTGCTCGTTGAAAGTGTCATCGATACCTACGAGGAATCACGAATGATCGTTGCTTGCGTACTTGTTCTAATCGTATGTTCAGTGATATACGGTTTAGTTCGTTTGAGACTGCAGAACTGGCTGGAGGACGGAAGGTAAGTAGAACTCTACCTGAGCCACCACGCGTGTTAGGTTAATTCGCAACCGGATCCACTTCGAATTCCTGATAATCATTGAATTTGCTGGTGTCATCGCATGAATTGCCATGCGTTCGCATTCTTGATTGATGTATCAATATTAGCTTCTTAACTGAATATCGTTGGATGCTGCGACTTCTCATTTTTGATGCTTGATTCCTGAGGTCAGTTGGTTGTTATTGTTGTCTTTAGAATGGACCGTTCCAGCTCCAAAAAGCGAGCTGTTGATTACAACAAGCAAAGTGGTTACAGTACACTTAATTTGCATCCTGTGCTAACCCTGGATTTAACAGAAGATGAAGATGAAGATAATGTAACTGAGTATGCGCAGGGAAATAGTTGTAAGCATAAGACTGCCTTGCGCATGCAGAATCCTTGTCAATTGGATGATACTAGTCCCAATGGCATGGATACAAATGACTGTAGCATCAGAGCAAAAAAGAATCGGATGAATCCTGAAGCTAGTGGATCCACAGAACATAGTATCTTCCTGGACACAACGGATAGTATAGAGTCTGATGAAGAAAGCGACAAGAGCGCTTGTGACTTTCAGCCAAAGCCAACTTTTCAAAAACCTTTATTCAGATGGGACACAAAACCCAGACAATATCAGGCCAGTGGAGATGGAACGATAGACCTCACTGATGACTCAGATACATCAGAGAGCAGTCGCGCTAGAAAAGTGTACACTAATAAAGGCAAAGGGAAATACAAGGGTAAAAAAGATGAGAAGGACAGACATCCTACAAACAAAAGTAAATTCTACTCTATATTTAAAACTGAAGAAGAAGTTCCTGAGATTGAAGAGAAAGTAGAAGAGAAAGTGCCAGAATTGTCACAGGTCCAGTGTGAACTGACCATGGCTGGTGTTAGAGTCAAACTACCAGTTAATCCATATCCATCTCAAAAAGCTGTTATGGCAAAGGTGAGCAAAAGCAATAGCATCTTAAGACTTTCAGAACTTTCCATTCAAACTTACTGTTGCATAAGAATGAAGTTTTTAATATTGCAAATATTTTTGCTAATTTATGAAGTATAATCATTTGAGATGAGAGAAGGACTTGAATACAAAACACAGCGATGTGAAAGTTCATGGGTATAGGTCATGGTCTGCTTCCAGATAATCCAAGGTTGTACAAAAAAACAACATGCCCTACTGGAGAGCCCAACTGGCAGTGGGAAAACTTTAGCATTACTCTGCGGTGCCTTGGCCTGGCAAGATCACCACGCTGGTGAGTCATGTTACAATCGGCACGAGTACATTTTTTAAATCGTTTATCACCACACGTATTTGATAAATTTAAACTTATCTGACACGCTCTCTAAATAATTTTCTCTCGCATTATCTCTTGCGTGATACTCTTCAACTCACAGCGGGATTTCCACAGATTCATTCACAGGTGATGCCTCGCAGCTTTCGAGCGCAGACTCTATTAAACTTGTCGAAAAGTTGCTCGACGTTTACCCGTCGTCGTCGAGAACTTTCGGATGTTTGTATCTCTTTGAAAGTTCCTATCGACTGTCTCCCGACGGGAGTTGCGACAACGTAACTTCCCTAGATATTTTTCAATCACTACTCATACATGGCACACAATGGATTATTCTCGAGATTATCTCAGACTAGTTCGAGGAAAACTAGATCCCGCACTCGTCTTCCGTATCCCATAAACCGACTGCACTAGAAGGCATTGAAAAAGTTCTCTGCCGGTGCAGCGCTTAAGAAAACAACCGGCCATTAAGCATTCCTGCCGGTCATATTAATTTAAATTATTCAACGGTTTGCTCCTTCCCCTTAATGACCCTTATACACCGCCGCCGGCAATTTCCGGTGTTCAGCAGTTGTCTGCATGCCGCTAATTGTTGGCAATTCGCGCAATTCCTAAACAATTAGAATCGACTCGGCGCGGCGCGGCGGCGGCGGCGGTGTGGTGCGGTTCGTGCGCGTCGTCCTTGGTGGTACCAGCGCCAGCGAAAACCGTCGGGCACAAATGGGAACCTTAATGTGCGGCGAGCAAAGTAATAATTCTACTTAATCGTCGAAGTGATTGATTTAAAATCCACAGGCACACGAGCTACTTAACTTCTTGCTTTTACCATTGCTCCACGTCATCCAAATGACTGGATTGCATGGGACCAACTCTATTATGTCAATCCCATTGGACAAGAAAGATATACTGTCTTATCTTGCCTCATTCCCATCGATTCCGCTTCGGGAAGCTGCCAGTTACTTATCAGGCAGTGGCGCGTAATTACTTATAGTCCGGGAAAGTTCGAACGACGCACTCCATTGTTTCCGGTAGTTTAGGGGCCGGCTATCTCGGGGGCGAGTAAATCAGTCAGGGTGATTCACGCGCTCCGAGATCAAGTTGCAGGGTGTGCAGTTTGCTAAAGCGTACAGGCTATAATCAACATTTGGCAAAACGAAAAATATTTCTTCACATAACATAGAAGGTCGACGAGGGCCGGGCGGCGCGATACTTAGACTGGATAAACTAGCAGTGCTCCAATTAACGTAATAGAGGCAGTTCCACCGACAAGTTCTCGGTACGTATTACCCATAGGTTCGTCGCAAGGCAGTCGTCGTTCGTGTTATTGCGGGGGAGACGGACGGGCGGGCGGGCGAGAATATACGTTATATCGGTTTCTGCAAAGACCATTCTGAAATCCAATATGCTGATCATAGTACGCTGCGATATAACAGGGAGTCTGTATCATCCCCAGTACAGGCTGCAAGTAAGCCGGGGGCCAAACGATCGCGTGCCATTTCGAGGCTCACGTCAAATTAAACGTTCCTCGACGTTAACGTCAAATTTGCGTGCAGAATCGCATCGTGCTTTTTTGCGTCTCCCACGATAGGAGGCATATGCCTTGACAAATGTCTGCCGAGAACGGTAGGCCGATCTAGCCCCTCTCAAATAGTCAATTAATTGTCTCGCATCTTTGAAAAGTATGACAGTGCGCATGCGATGGAGAAGTGGTGAATTCATTGAGAATAATCGTGCAAGGGTGGCGTGCGAATGCAGCTAATTCGGCCCACTCTGATTTCACTGCTCATGCGATGGGAACACTCACTCGCTCGCTCGGCACATGCGTGTGCGGCTCAGTACGCACTCGTAATTACGCAAATGAGACTGGAGAGCAGCGACGTTTGTCAGTCATGACAGCAAAGATTATTCCTGCCCTCATCGCTTACCTCAGCTGTGCACGGCATACGAGCCTGGCTTGTTCCTTTTTCTCATTGGCCCGAATATAATTCCTTTTACAGTTTAAAAGCCTGGCAGTGTCACGCTCCCCCGATCCTCGAGTGGTACTGCTAGCCGCGAAAACTGTAAACTTAACCGGCGCTCAGGAGTGCCCTATAAATTAGGTCCTCCAGGACGAATGTAGATTTTCGTGCCCTCCTCGTTTAATCGATATGCTTACATTCAGATTTCTCCTTTCGACATTTGAACTCGTATATCCTATTAGCACTGTCGGAGAGTGGGGACGGGGACTTCGGGGAAGCAATCATAACTTAATAGGTGCACTCTTCTTGGAAGAGTGGAGCGTGATGCCTAACTAGATCCGAAACTTTTCTCTGGCACACAGACATCAGGGTGACGAACTATAGTTATGCGGACATGCCAGAGACGTTATTTGCTTTCTTCAATTTTGCGGAATCATTTTCCCTTGGAGTGACGTACACAGTGAAGTCAATCGTGACGAAGCCTTATTAACTGTCACCGCAATAATGCCAGAGTTCCGGCCGAGCCAAGAAGTAGAGCGGCTTTAGTTCGGCCAGTCTAATTGCCGAAGAATCCGCAGAATTAAATCGTTCGTGGAAAGCGGAAGCGTGATGATGCGGGCCAAAAGCTAAGTCAGTGACAGTCGCCGGGAGGGTGGAATCGAGAGGGCGGCCCGAATAAATTTCGAAAGTTTATCGCGGAATCGCATGCAGCCCTAATGTCACTTTATTACCGCTGACTGTCCCGAGGACACAATCTCGGAACAGACAGACACACACACACACAAACACACATTGCTCTGACGTACCGAAACACGATGGTAGAAAATAAGTTTGCAATAACTAGTAGCCGAGCGAGCGAGCTAGCAAGAGAGAGAGGCATTGGCAAAGCAAACTGGGAACTTGGCAAAAGTCACAGTAATTATCAGTGAGCAAGGAATTACGTATTTGCGCCATGGCATGCAACTCCGCAAAATGTGCAGTTGCGCTCGGGCATTCCCGCCCATTCGACGTTAATAGATGTCCCCCGAGTTCTTCCCTCGGTCACAGGTACCAAGCCCGGTACCACCTTGTACTCCAGCTCCGATTGAACCACCTGTTCCTAAATATTCCTGAGAAAAAAAAGAGCCGCCAAGGTCCACTTGGATAATCTCCACTATTACAGGCGCATATGTGTCCGGCCACGTGTTATAATAATTTGCGGCAAGTGTATACGCGGCAATAACTTAATAGGACGTATGAGGTAATCGGCAATAAATCTCTTGGAGGTATGCTCGCACTTGGTTAATTGCAGTTGCGTTGGTCGCTGAGTGAATAATCGTCAAGCATTTACCGTATATTGGCATTAACGTGCGAACACAGGAGGAATCGAAGGTGCTTTTGTTCTTGTTGCGGGCGGACCGAGCGATCTGCAAATCGAACTCTCACGTCGCACTGCGTTGGCTGATGAAAGCGCGCGGGAGGGTGGAGGGTGGAGGGTGAGGGTCGGGCCTCTGGCGAGAAAGGGAGAGAGAGAGAGAGGAGGCTGGAAGATCGAGAGGGAGAAATGAAGAACGGTAGTTGTGGAATGGTGCAGGGCTACCCGCAGAGAGCACGCTACTTGCTGTGGCAGCTTCACGAACGAAAGACAAAGGAGGGCCCACGCTTTCATCCGTGCCGACATTAAGGTACCTACCGTATACGCCCTTTTGGGACACAATAAGGTCCGCATGCGGGTCCAACGGATCTCACGTCTTCTACGTACGCGCGCACGCCTTTCTTCACAATGAGAATATCTCTCCTCCTCCTCCCTCCTCGGCTCGGCTCGGCTCTGCTCCGCTCTGCTCTTCCTCGGCCCTGGCGCACCATCAACCCTGGCGTACGTCTCTCTTTGCTCCGTTGGCTTCGCCCTCCTCTATCGAACTGCGCGCGGATCCTTTTCCATCTTACCCTCATCCTCCCTTCGCTCGATCTCTATTTTCTTGATCTTCCTCCTTGGCCCCCCCGAAAGAGAAAGATCCTACCCATCCTTCCTGCAGTAGCCTTGTGTTCTCGCCACTGCGTACTTACCTGATAAGTACATTCATCTGTGTATCTCTCGTTCTTTCTCTCACTCTGGTTCGCCATGCATTTTTCCGGTAAGCGCGTGCTCCAGTCCATTAGCTGTTGCGTACGTATCTCTGTGGAATTCCAGTGCGAGCGTGCACGCGCGCGTTCCTGCCGAGTGAGAAAGGAGTTATTGGTTCGCTCCGCTGGCGGCAAGATATTTCGCCGATAAACCGTAAAATACCCGGGATTATCAAGTTTGCAATAATAAACCGGCGGCATGTGCTCTCGGGGATTATACACGGCGAGCCAAGGGCGAGAGTGATGCAGAATTCGCGGCAGGAGGAGGTGGGGGTGGTCCACGGGGCGGCGAGTGGTGGTTGCGCGCCAGCAATATAACTGATTGCGTGGCAGTGGCTAACGAGGCCAATTATTTACAGGCGAACCGATACCGAGTCACGCCCAACTAAAAAATAATATGCCGGTCAGTCGTTATTTTGCTTACTGAAATCCCCTGGGCTATATTTCTCCCTTCCGATACCCCCTTCAACAACCATCCCTCTTCTCTTTCTCTTCTAAGAGAATTGAAGAAAAGCCCAGATAAACTCAGAGTGCCATGAAAAATTGACCAAGCCACTCTAAAGACAGTTGGGTCTTGCAATCAGTAGAAAGTGGTAGCAGTGCTTCGTGGTCAGACACGCGGCGCTTGGGACAAAGTGGTATTATTGCTGGGGGATTCGCGAGGATAGCGGGCGACAGCGGTACCCCGATCGGCGGGGAGTTATGTAAGAATGTAGAGCATCGATCGATAATAGGACAGGGGTGCAGGAGGAGGTGGAGGTGGATGAGGAGGAGGAGAAGCCGCGGGAGCAAAAGGTCCGCGGACAGGTCTCGGCGGTGGCGGGTAGGCGCGGGAGATAAGGGACCCCCCAAAGGTACGGCGTGCGCCGCCGGTTCCTAACCAGTTTGAACTTCTCTCTCGGGTGGTCCGCAACGTTCTTGGACCCCTCCGCGCTTCTTCTTTTATAAGGCCCCTCTTCGCAATTCCTTCCCTCACTCTCTCTCGCTCTAACTTCCGCTGGCCCCATCAGACCTGCCTCTTCCTCCTTCGAAGTTCTGCCTTTACTTCTCTCCCCCGGGCCAACTCGGACGCTTCCGCTACCACCCTTCCAATGCCCACCGACCGCTTTACTTCAGGCCGAAAACCAGCTTCGTGATTTTGGGCCTGAATTCTGTCATACTTGACTTTGTAATGTTAATATTCGTTTCTGTATTAAGAATATTGTTAAGAATGCCAGATATTTAAGTTGACTTCGGAGACAGTAGGTGTTGTTTGAATTTTGAAAGGATGTTCCTTAGATTTTAGAGCACCGTATGAGTGGAGGGTTGGGCCCTTTGGTTCTTATTGTCTGGCCGATCGATTTGATGTGTCACCGATCGGCTGGTGAGCCGGACGCAGAAGTCTGGATGGTGGAGGAGCGCGATCGCAGTGTCGGGCGACGCGCCAGCGCGACACGCTGCCCGCTCGCCCTTCCGAGAAGGGATCCGCGATCCAAAAAGTGCCGGCCCTACGGATTCCAGGGGGTCCCGCGATCTTACATAATTCCACATGCCGTGGAAGTGGCGGCTGGCGGAACGGCGCGTCCTGGAATCGTTTCTTCCAGGATCTCGAGCGCCGGACTAACGATTCCAGATAGCGGGCCCGGCGCCCCCCTTTCTGCTCCCCCACCAGAAAAGGAGAGCTGCTCCGAGGGCCCAGACACCGGGGGCCCAACTCTTTTTCTACGCGATCTCAGAAAGGCCGCGTCGCTACTGCCCTCCGCCGAATTAATTCCCATAAATCTCCACGCTCTCTTTGCATAGACTTATATCCTCCTCTGTGTAAACTCCTCTCGAGAGCGAAAGTATTGGTTGATACTGATGCATACAGGTCAAGAATGTCAGTGATTCCCAATAATTATGTACCTCCATCACTGACTGATCGACTGATCAGGGTCAACTATTGACAAGTGACGGAGTGGTCTGTCAGGACTCGGGAGGGGAAAAAAAGCGGAGCGATGGCCCAGTGCGATTTTTCTTTTCCCCGCTGAAGGTTCGATCCGGTGAGTGAAAAGCGAACGTCGAATCAGAGCCTTGGCCTTGAACAATTGGCGGTTCGGGCATGCCGAAAGCGCGAGCGCGTCCGTGTTGGTCGGGCGAATGCGAGCGAGCGCGCACATTCCCTGATGTAATTCACGTGGAATCGATGGCGCAGGGCAGGGCAGGGCAGGCCTGGTCGGTCGGTCGTTGGGCCGATCGGCCGGCCGTTTTTCGTTCGACCGGAAATGTTTCGCAGGTAAATTGCGGGCGCCAGGCGCCCCGGGCGTGTCGGTTGCTTCGTGTCGGCCATCGTCTCTCTCGCCAATTGACGCCGACGTACTACATACTTCGCAATTTCCAACCCACCCAGCCTGCACTTGCTGCTTCCGTGTCGATTCGCATTCTCACTGGCAACCCACCCCTTTTTGCGTCCACCGCTCCACTAATCGCTTTCGAAGTTGGCCCCCGTACAAAAGTGTTAACTGCACGAGGACCGCTCGCTGCATTTATCTATCGCTCGACGATCGTTCACTCCCGCTCCCTCTCCCTCTCCCTCTCCCATTCCCTCTTCATGTCATAATAATACTCCTTCATGGCGTTAAACGCTAAGCTCGGCCCGCAGGTGCCACTCCGCCTCAAATATATCCCGCATGAAATTTGCGGCCGACTTGATACTCTTTCCAGTGGCGATCGACTGCCACTGCTAATTGCCTTTGTTTTCCGTTACCACGCGCTTGCGGGGAAAACTTTGCGTGGCCAATCGAACTTGCTTAATCGTTACCCGCGTCCCTAACTGGCTTTTTATTGCCCCCGCGTTCCGCGGTGCTCCAACTAGAGCGGAGCTCCTCTCTCAATGGGCCTGTGGAATTTAATCGAATTGTTTTCGCCGATTTTACAAAATCAACATTCTTTATTTCAGTTGGCAGAATCGGCCAGGAATTCTTTTATATTTCCGAGCGGTGGCGCGTTCAATTTAGGCAATTTTTCATCTGAATTCAATACTCCTCCCTAGCTCGCGAGTTAACCCGATCACCCACCACTCTATCCCCCTTTTATCAGTTCTCCAAATAGAAGCGTCAATTGTTTTATCAACACTCGAGATCCCTAATTTCCCGAGAAAGGATCACCCTGAGTATCGAGAGTTCGATCGAGCTCTTTCATTATCGGAGACCGCATGCACCCTCGAGCCTATAACACATATACCGACACAGGTAGTAGTGCACACACGTCGAAGTCAGGGGCGGTTGATTCGAGGTAGAGAAGATGTGACACAAGAGGGGCGGATATTTGGCTGGGTGGGTAAAACGTACACAGTCACACGCAACGATCTCTCCCTCTCTTTCTCGCTCCAAGTAGTGCTTAGTTAAGTGCAGAAAGTTCCGCGGCGCACTTCTACGTAGGTATACAAATTTATGGCCTGCATACGCACAATATGCGTGCACACAACTTTAAACAAAAGGGCGCCGCGCCGCGCCGCTCGCTCGTCGCGATCTCACTCTCTCCCTCTTTCCTTCCCTGGGTAGTTCTACCTCTGGGCTTCTTTCCCTCTCACTCCAACCGCTCTCTCTCGCTCGCAGTGGCCATGCGCCTGTGTGCGTCTCTGTGTGCGCCTTTTTGCGCGTGAGTGCACCGGATCATGAATATGTATGGGTCTTTGCGGAAGATATGCGCGTGTCCTTTTTCCAGCAGCATGTGTGCGTAAGATCAAAGGATGCCGACCACCTTCTTTCCTGGCCGCTCCCTTCCCCATTTACCTCCGATCCTCCTCCTCCCTCTCCCTCTCTCCCTCTCCCTCTCGCTCTCCTATCAGCATCACTCTTTCCTCCCGCAAATTCTCTTCTCGCCTAGCCGCGATCAGCTCGCATCCCACTCTCTTTCTCTCCTTCATTTTCAAACCCTTCTCCCTCACTAACGCTTCCCTCATCTCCTCTTGAGGTTTAGCAGTGCACTGCGTCAACATATTCCACTGTTCGCGCATACTCCACTGAATGCGTGTGCTTGCTTGTCTGTCTCCTCCTCTGTGTGTGCTCTGATGCTGGTGGGGGATCGCAGAAGTAAGCAAGTGCGTGCGTGCGTGCGTGCGTGCGTCGGCACACACTTTGGGAAATTTATCAGCGCACTGCCGCCGCTTGTAATGGCAAGCTGGTGGTGGCCTGGTCGCCCGGCGAAATTGGGCGTTTCACGGGGCGCGAGCAATCGGGGAATTTTAATCCAGACCGCCTAAGGAATCTCCACTTTTACGCCCTTCTTACTCCTCTCTCGGACTTGCGGCCTTCGTGGGAAAGTGGGGGGGAAAGTGGACTCTTCTGGATAGTATCCCCACCCCACCCCACCCTCCCCCCCTCGATTATCTCTCGCCTCGATGTCCTTAAGAATTAAGTTCACCGTTGAAGTTCCAGCGAGATTCAACAGGTTCTTCATGGATCGGCTGAAATCGTATTCGCGGCAGTTTTCGCATCATCCCTGTATGATTTGGATGGAGTGTCTCTTGGAGAGTCGATGGCTTACAAGTCGCGGCGAAGACGTATGCGAGAGACAATGGGGGAGAGAATGAGGCTCAGTATCGCACGGAATGCAGGGTCGCCAGTAGAGGTAGCCGCAAGAGTTTCGCCGAGCGGCTGGCACCGAAACTTTTTGTCTGATTCCACTTGCCAGCGGCTCGTAGCCGCCTGGAGCGGCGGCCCCGCTTGTAATAGCTCGGCGTAATTGAAGCGCGAAACGACGTATAAATGAGGTGAGAGAATTCTTAGCCCGATGAGAGGAGTGCTAGCGAGTGAGCGAGGCATTACGGTTGCTCTGGCAGTCGAAGGAAAAAAGGAAAAGGTAAAGAAGGGGGGTGGCAGCGCGAGAATGACAGTCCTCTCTTTCTCGCTAAGCGAATGGAGGGATTTATTAAACGGTGTTTGAAGCGGAAGACGAGCGCCGCTACCGAGAAGGCATTTAGCGAATAATGTGCCCATAGCACAAGGAATTCTTCATTCCAACGATGCCAACTGCGCGAGAGGGAGAGAGAGATCGGGCGAGCCAGCGAGCGGCGGAAGTGAATACTAATTAATGGCTCTTAATTTTCTTAATTGGTCACCGCAAACGGCGTCGATCGCCGCTCGTTCGCACTGCCGCCGTTCCCTCAGTCCCTCTCTCATGCCAGTTGTATTCCCGGTGCCCGTCTCCACCAGAGAGGACGACCCGGACCTCTTATCGCCCAACTTTCCCACACTCTTCTCCCCTCATCGATCCATCCGCTCCAGCCGATTAATTTTTTAAGATCGGCCACCTTCAATCTCTCTCCTCTCTTTGATCCGCTTCGAACTGCTGCCTCGTACGGAGGCCGTGGCTCCATCTGCTCGGATCTCCTGCAAGTCTCTCCGCTTTCCTAGTCGAGACCCGAACCCTCTATACAGGGTGACCCCAAAATAAGAAGGTTCCTGTAATTCTAATACAAAAGTACCATGTACCGCCTTTGACACTAAACAATTTCGACTTGAAACTTGAATTTCCAGCAGTCTTCCAGGTCGATTTTTATAATTTCGATTCACAGGATTTTAAAAAACTAACAATCGCTTTCAATTTATCGATTTTCTCTCAAATTATACCAATGTCTGATTGTCTCTGCGCGATTTAAGCAGCACTTTACTAACAACCCAAAGTAAATGGACAGTCGTTTAAAATATTAGCGAAAAGAGAGCATCTTCTCTCGGAGCGTGGCAGACGAGGCGCAACCAGGCCGAAATAAGGCCGGCTGATGATTAGCGTCGGGAAATTCCGAGGGAGCTGCTGGCGAACGCGAGAATAAAATTTCAAGCCGACTTGCTCATCCGCGAGGGCACAAAGTCGTGTTGGCTGCACGACAATGGCGCGTCGCACAATCACGGCGGCGGAGTCAGTGGAAAAACGGCGTTCCTGGGGGGATGAAGGGGCGAGAGGGATGCTGCTATATAGAGGAGCGCCGACGTGTCGTCGTCGTCGACGTCGACGTCGACGAGTAGGGTGGGTGGGTGGGTGGGTGGGATTGCTGGCGTAAGAACGCACAAGAGAGCAACCGCGCCAGCAGCCCGGACAAAAAACAGGAGGAAGAGTTCAGTTGGCGGCGAGGAGGACACGTAGGCTTATCGCTACGAGGAACAAGGAACCATCCTTCTCTTCCTCTCTCCCTCTCCCTCTCCCTCCTGCTGTCTCTGTTTTGCGCATGTGGCGGAAAATCTGGCGACAATGCGCCGGAGAAAGGTGGCGATGTCGGGCGAGGGGCCGAGGAGGTAGATGGTGAACTGTCTCCCGGTGGCTTCGGGGGCGGATTGGCGCAACAGCATATCCAGTAGGAGAGGAGGCAGGTAGACGACAATGGAAATTAAAAATGCGCCTGGAAGCGAGCGAGCGGGAGAGCACGAAAGGAGGTGAGAGCGGAATGAACAGAGCCGGGACTTTCCGGGGAGAGAGGCATCTCTCTCTCCGGCGCTCGCTCGCTCTCCGGATTCCCGGATACATTCGCCGGCACCGCCGCCGCGCGCAAAACAATGCGGCCCGTCCGCCTCAATGCGCCCTCCAGCGCGACGTTTTCGACGTCCTCGACCACCACCACCACCACAGTCGCCGTCACCAGGAGGCCGAGTTCATCCTCGTCGTAGTTGGCATCTCGAATAAGAGATTCGCCTAGCGAACTCAGCCGATACTTTCGTCGTCCGCCTCTGGTTAGCTCGTCGCAAGCGAAGACTGTGCTGGAAATAAAAAAGAGAGCGTTTAAGAGCGACGGACTTTTACCACTGTCGGGGAAGGCATAATCGGGGAGGGCTGTTTCATTATTTCAAAATCAGTGGTTTTCCAGCCTCCAATCGGGCCGGAGTATCCAAGGGCGAACGCTCGCGGAGAGTCGGGCCATCGAGGAAATTCATATGGCAGAAAAATATTAACGAGAGAGCGGAGTATCGCCGAGGGAGTTAGTCGGATTTCTCTTGTTTACCCCGTTTTGGCGGGTCCGGGCGGGAGAGGGCAAGTGCCCGGTGCTCGCTTTTATAGCGTACAACACAGAGGAACGTACCGTCGGCATCAGTTTACGTTGCCGCGCGCACCGCCCCGGCATCGGCGAAATTTCCTGAAATGTTATGCGCCTTTTTATCCGTTCAAATGTGCCGCTTTGTCGCCGGTTACTCCTGGATACTCGTTTCGTTCCTGCCTCGCTCTCCCACCCCTTCGACGTCCTCCTCATCCTCCAACCTCATCCTCCACCTCTACCTCCTGGCCGCCTGTATTGTTTAAATCAACGAGCGGCTTATTGTTCCAGGCCGCAAGACAATGCACAGCGTCGCTCTTACCTACGTACGATTATTAGCATCCGCAGAGAACACGGTGACAACCGTGACCGCCTATTTATCGTTTTTCCTTTCCTCCCCTTTTTTCGGATATTCGCGTAAACCGACCGATATCCTGGCGCCGTTCTCCTAGCAGATGCCGCCCTCCTCCTCGTCAGGCCACCCCCTTTGTTTCCTGGCAAATCGGCGTGTTCATTTCCGGATATTCGCAGGAAAGAAATCCGATGACGATGCCCACGATGTCGATACTACTAGCGAAGAGACTGCGTTGCGAAAAAACATGTCAATCTCTTGTGGGACATCACTTTTTCACGTGCGCTTGAGAGTTTCAATTTCGCATCTCGCATCTCACCTGTCTATTGTAATTAACTTTGTTCCCGGGAAAGGATATTTCTTTTCACTCGGGGAGTAGTTCGATTCTCCTCGCTTGATACTCGAGCGTGGAGAGAGGGATTCGCAGTGGCGAATCTTTCTTAATGATACTTCACCCCTGGCATGACGGCTCGTAGCCCAGCAGCAGCAGTAACAGCAGCAGCAGCAGCACCCTTGGAGTCTCTCTGCATTATTGTGTATCTCTCACATGCGCAACCTCTGGCATAACAATAAAGCGTTGCTGCTGGCCTCTCTAGCCTTCGGTGTACACCCTCGTCCGCATTATCCTTCACGGTATTCGCCTGCCGTGCGAATAGTCTCCCGCCTACCTAGTTCTCTATCATTTAATTAGATCGTCCGCTCACCTGCCCGAGGTATGATCATCCGGCCATGCTCGCTTCAGCCGCTCGCCATTATTTTAACCTCCTTGCCTTAGAATAACGAGCCTTCCTCCCGCGGATTACATTTCGGAGATGAGATGTACGAGTGTCTCTCGTTACTGACTTCATTTCTACTTGCTATACACATCGTATTCTTTCCTCTCTTCAACCTCCAACTATCCAAATTTCTTTCCAATTATTAGGGTCAATCAATATTTTGTCAGCAACAATCACACGCGTATCGAAACGGCTAGTCAGTTAAATGACGGTTCAGTAGATTCGTCCTCATTTACAGCGAGAGTCCGAGCATCATAAACAAACAGTTTGCTCTCGCCGGATGGCGAACTCCTCTCGGCATTGCTCTACTAGTCACTGTGAATATTCAGCGTCGGAGGAGCGAGCGAGCAGTTTAGCCTCTGTACTTTTGCTCGGAGCGCCGCGGCCACTTGATGAAATCGGCCCGTTAATTCGATACTGTCCCGGGCCAGGGCTGATCTGTAATTGCGCACACATATCGACTGGGATGAGTCGGACGCGGCGAATCCTCGGCTCCCACGTGGAAACGTAAGGCAAGTATGCACGTGATATGCAACTGAGGGCAACAAGCAGCGAAACCGCCGCCCCATGCGCTCTCCCTGCGCCTCTAATTAACCGATTCTCATTACGTAGTCATGCTATAGGAGGCTGCGTTTAATGAGACCACCGGTACGTACGCCCCGGCTTGATCCTCGCCTCGCTGCTCTCTCTCTCTTCCTCTCTCGCCCTCTCTCACCCTCCACCTCTTCCCCGCCGCCGCAGCAACAGCACTCTTCGACTTCTTGGTCTCTTGCGCTACTGTTCTCTTCTTCCTGCTCTGTCTGATCCCCCAGCATCCTTCTCATCTCGCGTGGACCACTGTGTGTGCTCCCTCGCGGATCTCGCCGCGCTACCATACTCTCGCGCGGTGGGTGGTAGCGAGAGCTTTTTACGTGCAGCATCAGTTTGGCTCTGAGGGCTTCGCTCACGCTGAGAGTGGCAGGCAGACATCTGTCGAGACTTCGGATAAAGCTATCTGATTTTCTGGTTGCCCGCTCGCTCCTCGCCCAGAGTTCCTCTCGACTTTAGAGTTTGTCCCAGTTGTTTCTAGTTTGCGAGATCTTCTTTTTCTCCCGAGCCTTGTTCCCCACTTTATTTTTTCATCCCTGTTGGAGTTTATGAATGTTTGGAGGTCTGATTGATAAAAGTCGAAGTTCGATCGAATCGATCAGTGAGATCGATTGGAGTGAAGGTTGTCTAGGAAGGATTTCCCTGGAATCCGGATAACTGGATGAGAGAGGGTGGAAAAGAGGGAGCGGGCGGAGTGCATGGAGTCGGGTGCCTCCGGACTCGGGGTTTCGGACTTGGCGCTCTTTGTCGCGAAGGTGGACGGTCTCCATCACACACAAAATGCCCATAGTACATTGTCCTTTTTACCCAGGAGGATTCTGAATCCCCATTGGGCGAAAACCGTCACAGGCACCACGCCCATCTGCTCTTCCACAGAGGTTCACCTATACCTACGGCTCTTCGGCGAGAGACTCTCTTTTACTCTTTCACCCTTGCTCGAGGCATTTCGACTCTCTCTCTCTCTCTGTCCGCCGGGTGAGATCTCTCCCTCGTGCGACAAGCACTCTCCGACTGGCTGTCTCGCTCTCTCGCCGGGGCTGGGTGTTGCGGCGAAGAGAAGAGGCCAGACGGGACGAGAAGAGGCCGAACGGCCAGAGAAGAGAAGCCGAAGGGTCCTGTGTGCGCCCGAGCGTCCAGGTGTGTCGCCGGTGAGTCGATGTGCAGAGCGTGTGTGCACGCGGTAGGTGCACGTGCACGTATGTACCTACACAACACGTCTGCTTGGAGAGCGCGAGCTCTCCTCCTCTCCCTCCTCCCTCCAAGTCGAACCTCCGATCTCCTTCTACCACTCTCCTTCTATCTCGATGCCCCACTCGTCCCCTCTCTCTCTCTCTCTTGCTTTTTCGCGACCTCTAGCCATTCGCGTTCCGCCACTTTGCCCTCTCGGTCGCTCCCTGTCCCCTCTTTCAACCCCCCCGCGCCCTTCTCTCCTCTCTCGCCCTCCGAAGCCGCTCGCTTCGGTGCGCCCTTGGTCCCTCATTCACTTCAACTTCCAGTAGGAGCGCGCGCGAGTGAGAAGGGGTGGCGAGCCTCGACTAGAGGAAGAAAGCGTCGGCGAGGGCGGCATTGAGAGAGAAAGAGAGAGAGAGAGTCTCTCGAACCAGGACTACTACCTCCGCTTCAGACCTACCCTCGCCAGAAGGAAAGAGAGCGGCAAGGAGAGGAGAGAGTGCCGGCTATTAGCGAAGGCTCCGATCCGGCCTCGCGATGGATTTCTCGAAAACAATTTATTCCTTTGTCGCCCGTAATCCGCGCGGCCGCGATGAAGTAAAGAGCCTCCTCGAGATAACGAAGCTGCTCCCTGTGCCCTTCCGGGATCGCTCTCGCCGCCAAGATATTCAGGAATAAGTTATCAAGGGCACCTCGGCAAGACCAACCTCGTTCGTCCCACCCCTCCGCTACCGCCGCCGCCGCCGCCGCCTCCGACGACGACGACGGCCACCCGCAACCTTTCCTCCAGCAGGAACGTTTGATTTATTTTTACGGATACTTCAGAGCCGGACTTCGTTTGTCACCGAAGAATATCCCTGTCGTCGAGACGCCTACCATACGCTTCCCTCCTAGTCCTCCTCTACCGGCGGTCCAATCGTCCGGGATTATTAATGAGCAACCGGCCAGGAATTATCCTAATTGATCTCCCCGCGCCCTCCCTCCCTCCCTCCTTTCATCGCCCCCGCTTCTTCGCCCACGTTCGCCTCTCGCAATTAGTGGTAAGTTGGATGATCGAAAGAACGATAGGCCAAGTTGAAGTGCTCCGGGTTCAAAAGAGTTGGGAATTAGAGTAACAGTGGGAGATTTGAAGTGGCACAGTTGTTGTTCCGTCTGTCGGTGATACGTCTATGTGTTGTATCTGTTCGCGATCTTGCTTGACTCGAATCTGTCGCTAGCAGCTCCCTCCGAGGAGGGACAAGGCGAATCTAGGAACACTGATGAGTTTTTCGAGTGGCAGGCCGCGGAACCCGTTTGTTGTTGAACACATGTGAGGGCGGAGGTGAGCGCGGCGCTCCTCTCGCCTCCTCTTGAGAGTTTCGTCTAGCTGACCGTACTCATTACTTCGTCTTCCTCCGGAAAAGCGAGGGACCTCGCTCTACTCTAACCATCGCCTCCTATTCTCTTCTGGCATCCTTACTTTCCTCTAGCACAGCTTCCTTCCTTTATTCTATCCCTTTCTATCCTCCTCGCTCTCCTCTCGCCTTTTTTTTCACCCTAGCAGCGGCTGCTACACTTCTTCCAGGTCGAGATCGCTGTGGAGCGTGCGCGAGCTAAAGTTAGATGAGAGAATGCCAACATTAGAAGTCACTCTCGAGCAACGGCCGGTGTCGACGAAACTGCTCGCCAAGTTCACTCGGCTTTTTCCGAGGGAAAAAGCGGGAAATTGCCGACTGCCCTCCCGAGTTCTCGGGAATTCGAAACCTGTTCTCCCACCACTCCTCTTCTCGCATTGCTACTTCCTCCTCGTTGAGGATGAAGCATTTAGGATGGAAGCATCAACGGAATACGGCGCAACTTTACCGCAGCTTCTGCGATTGGTTAATATGTAGTACATGCATCATCTCGGTCAGTGTGCGGAAGATGTTATCTCGAGTTAACCCAGCACGCATCTCTTAATCCCGAGGCCGCCGGGAGCGGCGGCGGCGGCGGCGGGCAAATCCATTTCGCCAACTTGGCACCCCTCGGGACCCCAGTAAGTAGGATATGTACACGAGTATGCCAGAGCTTACTGGCAAATCTGGACGAGCAAAAAGTCCCCAGGGATACTTGGACCCTCTCTCGCCTTACTCTCCCAAGTATATCATCGCTTAATCCGCCCGGCTATCATGTAATATCGTCTATGATTCCTTTAATCAAATATCCCCGCCGGCCTTTCTTCAATCAGTCATTGTAGTCTGCTGATTTTCATTGCGCACTCTCAGTGGAAAGTGGTCTTGAAGCGAGAGGCTTCAATTTCATTCGCGCGCCCGCACCAATCTACTTACGGGACTTCGGATGGACTCCATTTCTGTGGATTACTCCTGTAGGATTAAGCACGACGAATCGAGCATGCCTGCCGGACAATTTTGTAATTCAGCGTAGAACGTTTTTGTCGGTTGGTTTGCCTTTCTTTTTGGAGAAACTCTTCATTTCCATTATTGGGACGGCTCGGTGTAAACGGGAATTGATGAAAAGCACTATCGGCCCGATGACAGTGCATCGTCGATTGGTAATCCATCATGCCAGGAGCGTTAGTCAAATACTTCAAACGAACACGTGAGCTTTTACTATGTTCTCTGCTGGTTTTAATATGAAACACAATAGCCTCCACTGAGTCAATCCTTTTTTGTCGCCAGTCAGCCAGTTTATCGTCGCAGCATCCATTTCATTGGCGCGCGCCAGTGATCGCATCATCCTTAATTTTCTACCTCGCTCTGCTCACTTGCTGCTTCGGCTTTCTTTTATCTTTATGGACAGAGGGAAAACGCCAGTGTTCCAAAGATCGTGCGCGCATTTCTACACTGGTTAATATTTGCTTGGCGTCGCTCGCACAGAGGAAAGGGAAAAGAGAAAGAGAGAGAGAGAGGGAAAATTATGCGTAGCAAGAGCCGCGCTTGGAAACGGAGTAATTTGCCGGATGATACCAAGAGTGTCAAGTGTAGCCAGAATAAATAGAGAGGACACAGTTCACCCTTGCAGGATATAATTTTTACGCCCAGGTATTAATATCTCATTAAAGCGGCGCTCATAAAAATCTTATTGTATTCAATTATCACCCGGGGCATTCCACTAATTACAGAGTTAATGCCAGGCATTAAAACCATTAGCGACAGGACCTATTAGATCGATGATATTAACTAATGTTAGCTATTATTCGATATAATGGAACAACCGACACAACGATTGAAAACATTATGTTCCAATTGCAATTGCAGAAAGAATGCATCGGATATACGTACCGGCAGCGGCAACTGTCGCTACAAATAATATTGATTAACATTAATAAACTAATCACCGACTAATTAGCGCAATCGGTTTATCACAGTCGGTGATGAATTCGGTGGGCGCTCGTGTTCGCGCTCGTCCACCACACCGGTGTTCGGTGCGTCTTTGTTAATAAATATGCGAATTATTAAAGTGGTGTTTATACACTCACGTGTATACTCGCTAATGAATTTATTGCACTCGCTCGCTCGGGTTAACTGGAATGGAAGCACGCGCGCGCGCTTACGCGGCGCCACTGGAGATGAGTGCGAGCGAGAAGGAAGGAGGGTGCTGGAAGTGAGATGAAATGCTTGCTGTACAAATATCGGAAATTCATATCCCATAATTTTTCGAACAATTTCTCGTAATTGCGCTCGTGTTACCGATTCCCCGAAATCATTTGCACTCGCACGGCCAAACACGTGTAACCAGAAGCAATTGAGATCAGTGGTGTCCCAGTTGTCGTCGCGCCAACTTCAATGAGAATTGCTTTTGTAAATTCGAACTATCCGCTCCCCCCGGGAACGCCGACAGAGATCCTCGTTTCGAGCGAGAGTGTACGTAAAAGGCGTGCATGTCCTATTTCGTGTTCATCCTTCGGGAAGAAGGATGTATCGAATGGATGTAACTGTCGCTCGAAGTGAACCGGGAGGCCCCGAAATCCCTGGAATCGGTATCCGTCGATCCGATCGTAATCAGATTCCCATCCGGAAACGAAGAGAGAGAGAGAGAGAGAGAGCGGTTCGATTGCTCCTATTTCCCGGGGATTCCCACCCGTTTCTCTTATTTTCCCTTTCTCCTGGCAGCCGCTGGCAATAGGCACACTTGCTCCTGAATGCTATCACCGGCCGAAAATCTACCAGGGCGAACCTATTGGTGGTAAGAGAGAATGAGAGATCTACAAAGAGGAGCAATCATCCAAGTAGGAAGAAAAAAGGATCTAGATCTTTGGTTATCCCGCTAATCTAGAGGAAAGGTGGACCATCCCAAGTAGATACGAGTACGCACTCCTCTCTCACTCCTCGAACTCTATCTCTTCCTTTTTTTTTCTCTCCTTGTATCCCTGTGTTTCCTGGTTTACTTGTTCTTCGCTAGGAATCGTGGCATTGTGCGCTTGGTTCGGCCTCAGGACCTGCTCCCTTTCCCTACCTTTCTCCCTCTCTCCCTCTCTCTTTCTCTCTTCTCGAGTGTTTACGCAATAGACGCTTTTGTCCATCGAGCGATGAGCATCATTGTCTGTCCATCTGTCTGTCTGTTTACCGAATAGATATCCGCGAGTGCCTCGCTCGTCCTCCTCCTTTTCCCGTCGGATCACTATGCTTCCTTCTCTCTCCTAGTCTCGGATCCCAGTCTCTGCCCTCTTCTTCCCTTGAGCGAGCCGGCCGAAGCTGGCTCGAGGCTTGCCGTCTCTCTCTCGCCGGCGAGCGAAGAGCCCTCCTCTCTCGAAGATGTACTTTTGTGCCTTTATGAGGGAAGCTCGCCGGAGCCTCGTCCCCCTTTTGTTCTTTGTCAGCGCACTGGCGAGGTTTTCGTTGCCGTGGTCGGTAGAAACGTCGGGGGCAAGGGCGCCGCCAGCAGAGGGAACTGGAAGATCCTGCAGGACCTCTCCGACTATCTCCCTCCTGTCCGATAGCCCCCTTTCTTCCCTTTCTACTTGCCAACCTTCCAACAGATCTCGGTGCACCCTTCGCTCTCTCTCCCAACATCGAGACAGGTTATCACTGTTTCTCACAGTTGTGTGTCTCACAATGATTCGGCAGAGGAACGAGGAGTGGCGATCGAACCTAAGATCCTTTTAAGAAACGCCTCTCTCATTCTAGCCAACTAGCATTTACTGAATCTAGTTTTAACAGAGATTAAAAGACAGCGCGTTCTGCTGTTGGAGAGTTTTAGTGTCATGAAGGATGTCGGTGCGTTTGGCAATCGGAATGGAGAGTGCGAAATTTGTCGGATGAAAGGGTCATCCATCGGGGTCTAGGACAGGTGAGGAAATGGTGCGCAGGAGACAGGCCGGAAGTGAGGAAATTCGCAGGGGAAACAGGAATCAGGTCTCAGTGACAGTGGCGTGTGGCGAGCGGAATCAGTCAATGGCACTCGGGTGAAAGGGAATCGCTGCGTGACAGGTGAAACAAGCGCGCGGGCGCGCGCTCGCCCAATGAAAGCAAACGGCCTGTTCAATATTTATCTGGAGCGGATAGCAGGGAAAAAAAAAAGGGAGAAGCGGCGGTCTCACTGCCGAATTTTTGCCGCGCGTCCGAACTTCGCTTAAAACCAACAATCCCACCGCGTTGTTCTTTTCCTTGTCGCAGGGATTCGTTCCAGCGCGCGCGCGCGCACAGCAGCGTCAGATAATTATGCCGCATCCATAAACAAAAGGGCATTATCGCAAATTCCATTAACTCCCGGCGCATTAGCATTTTACTTTCTGCCCGGTGGTGGCTGCAATGATTTTTCATTGCGCTCTCTGTACTGGACGAAGGGCGGCAATTTTACGGGTGAGAGAAGCGCGCGCTTTAATAATTCTCTCTTTCACTCTCTCGGGTGGCGAAACAGCATTAACTTTTATTCATACATGCGCGCTGCGTACTACGCTCGCTCGCTCGCTGGCTGGCTGTCCTCTCTCGGGGATATGAGATTATTTCCATTTTCGTGGCCGGCGGCGCCGCTATCGGTAGGAAAGTGGCATTGTGCAAAAATACTGGCAGAATTACATTTTTGCGCGCAACGCCGCCACCACCGCTGCCGCTGCCGCTGCCGCCGCCCGATATGTTTGACCGCAGGCGAAAGTGCGGCCGCACGGTACACGGTGTGCTGGTGCGCGGAGTAGTGTGGCATAGAAGGGCATGGGGTGGGCAGGGAAGGGCGTAGTATAGCATGGCAGAGTTCGGCATGGTAGGGCAGGCCTCTGCTCGCTCGCTTTTGCCCGGGAAATGAAGTCTCCCTTTGATAATAGCGTTCGGCGCGTCAAAGAGTGAAACGTCGTGCGGGCGCCATTACAGTGGCCATATTTACCCTGATCGTCAGGCCTGCAGGGGGTCCGTGCACTCATGGTGCCCATATTCGCCACGTAAGTGGTGTACAGTTACTACCAAAAGTACATGCACCGTGCCAATCCCAGCAAAGGCTCGCCTCTCCCACCCTCTAGCTTTCTCTCTCTCTCCCTCCCCGGCTCCCTTTCCACATGAAAGGCCGCCCGATGAATGAGGGAACAATGTTCCGCATTCAGCGACATTAATTTTCAACCCCTCTGCAAAGGTCCTTCCTCCGACGCTGCCGCTTTCATTATAGCCGGCTGCTCCCTGTAATCGACGAAAAAGGCACTCTCTCTCTCTCCCTCTCTCTCCCTCCGAGTACTGATCAATTATACCTCGGAGAATACGCCGGCTAATCGAATATTTCGCCCTCTAGGAAATGGAGGACTTGATCAAGTTTCCAGTGAAGTTCGATTCGCCGGGAGTTCTTAAGCGAATTCTTTCGCAATTTTCATTCATCCTAATGTGCTAAAGGAGCTCGACGCGAATTCGAGGTGGGCGCTCGTCGAGCGTAAACTTTGTAACCATCGTGCCTCTTGGCAAATCTTTTCACGCTGGCCCCTCGCGATCGATGACCGGTTGTTGTCGAGGAGAGAGAGAGAGGAGCTTGAGAATGCTCGATGAAGGGCCAAGGCGATCGCCCGACCACAATGCCCGCTCAGGGACGATATCAGGAAGGCGAGCTAGAGGGCATCCAAACAAAAGCCGTCCAACTTTTCCGGCAGCAGCGCCGAGGCCAAGACTTTTCTCTTGATCGGAGTAGTACTCTGATACTCTCCTTGGCCCCCCGCGCGCCCGCGCGCCCGCGCCTCATCGGGAAGCTCGAACTTCGGGTACTTTCCTTTCTTCGGCTAACTCGCTCTTTTAGGTCCTCTCGATCCAGGGCCCCCTTCCAATCTTCCTCAGAGCGAGGCGGCAAAGAAGTCGGGTTTCCTTGTTCCCGCGACTTCCGCGCTCCGGGTTTCTCCTCGCCGACGGAGAAGAGAGGACGAAGAGGCGAAGAAGGGTCCTCCTCTTGCAGTTTCTACTGGAGAGGCTCGCCTAACAAGTTACTGCTAACAAGCTCCTGCAAGCTGCAAGCTCTCTCCTCTTTTCCTCCCTCGATCTCATTCCCTCCTTCTCCCCATGCCGAGCCGAGCCGAGCCACTCTTCTCTCCGCGTACGTTTCCCACTTTCTTCTTCTTCTTCTTCTTCCTTCTCTTCTCTCGACGGAGAAAGCTCCATCGTCGTCCTCGTCGTCGTCGTAGTCTCCTTCTTCCTCGCCTTCTACTACTTACTCTTCCTCTCAAGACCCTGGCACACGCAGCCTCCGGAGCGCGCGAGGACCGCGGTAATAGGGCGGCAGCCTCCTCGCCGGAGAGAAAACGCGTGGCACGACGCCGCGACGCCACTCGTACTCTCGGCAAATAGACCGCCGGCAAACGAGGAGCAAGCAGGTGGAGCTGGAGGAGGTGGAGGAGGTGGAGGAGGTGGAGGCAAGAAGTGCATCTCGGGCGAGAGAAGAAGAAGCCCGAGAGAAGAAAAGTAGCTGTGCAAGCGACTCGAGTGCACTGCGCTCGCTTCGCTCTCCGCTTGCTCGCTGAAACTATGTTTCATTGCTCCAATAGAAAGAGAAGGAAAGAGAGTGGGCAACAAGCCGGCCACTCCGTGACTCCAGCACGCAATCATTCTTTCAAGCGAGCCGAGTAAACCTCGTGCGAAAAGGGTGACATCCTCCTGAGAGAGGACGTCCACTGTTTTCGTAACACTTCCCGTAGCAGCCTCTCCCACTACGTCACAGTGCTTGCTCAGTATTAATTCGTCTGATTGTTTGTCTCGGGCAAGTGTGCCGTGGCGCGCAGTCTAAAGTTAGAAGGCCACTCGGGCCAGCTTCTATTTTTCCTAGCTCAACCTCTTCCTAGCTGCCTCTTTTCCCCTTGGAGTGCCGCTCGCACTGCGACTTTCTACAGATATACAGCACTCCGATCTTCGCGGCTTTTCAGCCCCGAAACAGTTGCGAAGATCACAACTTATATAAAATACAAATAATCATATCTTTACAAACAAGTCCAGTTAAACATCGCACGTAGAATCATACTGTTACTCGAAGGAGAATAACGAAACCAACTCCGAAGCAACCTACTTTAAATTGAGAACGATAAAAAACAAAGTTTCTACCAATCGGAGATCATAAAAATCGAGGTTCTGGTAAGAAGTGCTCGTGAGAAACTGGTGGAGATAAACTTGAGGGAAAGAAGGAAGGAAACAAGAAGAGAGAGATGAGTGTAAACGCGATGGCGGCGAGCGGGCTGCGCAGCAAGCATACGGGGAAGCAGGATGGGGCCCGTGAAAATTGGCGTTCAATCGCAGCGGGTGTTTACAGCGAGGCGCATATGTAACCGGCTTAATGTGATAAGGGGAAAAGCATGAGAGCGGCCAGCGGAGCAGAGCACGAGCGAGAATCTGCGAGGGTTGCGAGAGGATAGGTGAGGGCAAAGCCAGGAATTAGCGGTGCAACCGGGCGTGCATAGGCGTACGCGCGTGTGCACGCGCCGGCTGACCAATCAAAGGCCCCCGACACACTCTATGATCCCTATCAGCATCCCTTGTGTTTCCTGGAGGTTTGCTCTGCGTCTACGCTCGCCTCCTCTCCTACACGCACGTGCGTCCCTAAGTACCCGCCGCCGAGGCAAGCCCTCCCTATTAACTCCCCGGCAAAACCCTTTGCCACTCGCACCGCAGATCGAACTTTCATCCCTCGCACTTTTCTCCCTGATACTCGACTTTCACTTAGTGCTGACTTCCTTCCGACAGGGAAATTCGATTTGGGACCTGTTCGAAAGGTCCAATTCGATTAATTGTATTCATAAGCTGCCCAGTGACGCGTACGCTGATGTTGGTAGGGTAATAAATTATCTAAAGACTCCATCGTGTTAATTACTCGTGCGTTCGCGCCGAGCTGACTGGAAGTGCTGCGATCAATTAACCACGCACACCACTGATTTTGTTTGAATCATAAATACTTTTCATTTCGTGCGAATTCTCACATTTTCTCATTTTCTTTCCTCGTTCACCGCTGCCGCTTCTCCTGGACCAGTGGTACTGTTACAGGGAGCTCGAGAGCGGTCGCGCTTGAAAACAATTCCTCGGGAAAGCGAGTGGACGACCCGCAAGCGGAAATTGCGTTTTCGGCAATTGGCGAGAGCGCGCGACTCGCTTGTACGCTCCATTTTATTCCAATCAATCGGGCACAAGATAGCCCTCGCTCGCAGTTGACAGGCGCCGCGCCGCACAGAGCCTCGAATCCTGAAAGCCCGGACGTGTAGTCATTTTTATAAAGTTCGAAACCTATTCTTTTTCGAATATGTTGAGAGAGAGAGACATGTTCAAACTTGAACGTTCCATATTAAATTTCTGCTTTTTGCACAGGCTTTAGATAGTTGTAAAATTCTCAATAACGAAGATGAACTATTATTTAAGGGCTCTTTTGATCCTGCTAACTTTCCTCTACAGTATTCGTATGAGACGAAACGAAAGGGTGCTTAGTGCAGTTGGAGCACTTCTCGCATTTAAACTTTATCGCTTAATTACAGAGTGTACTAGAGATTCCCAGTAGTCGGGGCTTGTGGAACTATTCAGTCGGGCAGTAAAAAAGCTGCATGTAAGCACTTAGTCGAAAGGATGATAGGTCAGTTGGCTGTGATAATTTGGTGGCCGGAGAGAGGACGAGCCTCTATCAGAGAGGGCATCGAGGTCTCGGGCGGCGAGGAGAGGCCTCTTCTTCCACCATAGGAAGCTGACGTCTTTTTATTTTTGTCATTTGTTTTCGTCGTGCGTTTTATTGTCGCGGCGTGCGGCAGCGCGTCCTGCTCTCCCTGCAAAGTGTGCCGAAAGCGGTTAGACGGTTGTAACCGGAGAAGCCGACGAAACGCTTGCTCACTCGCCGCTGGCGAACAATTCGAATTTCAAAGGGCCAACTGTCGCTCCCTTACCTGACTTTGTCTGCAAAGGAAATCCGCCTGGGAGCGGAGGCGGTAACCGCCGATTTTTTTCTCAGTTTCGCCGCGAGCGGCGCTCCTTTTGCTGGTTTCACGTGTACTTACACACTCGCTCGCTCGCTCGCTCGCTCTCGGGCTCGCGCCCGCGCGATTATTACCAGAGCACAACGATAACCGGGCTGACCAGTAATTAAAACCAACGCTTTGCCTTTATTACACCCGGATGTTCCCAGTATTTTTTCAATATCCCCAGTAAAAACCAATTATCGCTCTTCGGTAGCAATAAAAAGAGCGTCGGAGTCCTGCAGGAATCAGCGAGAAAAACGTCCCAGTTCCTATCGAATGAAATCTCACCAGAACTACCGGCCGCACTCCCTTCTCCTTCTCCTTCTTTCGGTGAAAACGGCGGCGCGCCTCCGACGTAAATCCGATTTTTCGCCTGCGAATAAACCTTAGTCCATAGGCGCAGCGGCAACGGGGCTGGCAAGGTGTGCTGGTTTTGCAAAATGAAAGGAAATCAGCCGTAGGCGAGAGATTAAATCCCCAGGACCGGGTGTGTAACGGCCCTATGGAGTTTTCGGTAATTTCAGCCGCCGGCTTGTTTGCACACCTGAACCCTATCGGCCGCTTTCCGATATAATTCCAGCCGAGCATTATTAATTGTTCGTACCGACGGCCGATTCGCTCCGCAAGAGGCAAATATTCATTAAGTGGAGAACAGATTTTTAATGTTGAGTCACACTTCTAAAATATGCTCTTTTTTTTATATTCTTCAAGCAAATTTCCTTCGTTGAACCTTCGCTATTCGGGCTCTTCTAGTAATCTTGATCTTCCGAGTGAATTTCTACGAGGGATTCTTCCGGAATTTTCCAAAATTCATTGCGCGTATACTGCAATGATAATGTGGCGAGTGGGAGGTCTAGGTAAACAAGAGGAAAATCCGAGTAGCGAAGCCCGTCGCGTACAGTGGTCCAGAATTAATTTCCATTTTCGTGGGTGCGAGCCCGAGCGATGCGAGCCCACTTGGAGCGGCAGTTTCGGCCCCGCGTGCACCGCTACTTTTCGAAGCGGCTGAATGTCCACATTAATGTCGATAATGATCAATATGACACGCTCGCCCGATGAAATGGCACGCGCTGCCCATCCTCGCAATGCATCCACCCAATTTGCACGTTGTGACGAATGATGATGGAAGTTGCTCGTGAATTCCGTCAGAGGAAAACAAGAATCGGATCCAACACATAATTCCAACACTAGGAAAATAGTTATGGACCTATTCTACTTATTTATAATACATTTTTAGATGATTGTTAACCGTAACAAGGTGATACTTTGCTTTGACTAGAATCTGAATCATGGTCAGACTTGATCTCAGTAGAATTAGGGAAGTTTTAATTAGTCCTTGCTTGACCATCGAGCCAATTAATCCGGGACAATTATACCAGTGGCAGGAGGAGCCGTCGAGACCGCAATCGGGATCATCGGATCCTCACTTTTTTCTAAGGGAAACGACTGGCGTCCTCCAAAGTCTCGCTCGAATTTCCTGGCGAGGATTTAACTTGGCGGAGGCCCGAGGGCAGCCGCGCTGGTGTGATTATCTCGTGATACCCGAACGATATAAGGGCGATAGGGTTCAACCGATCGATCCAACCTTTACCACGTCTCTGTTCCAGCAGAATTCCTGTCAGGTTCTCTCTCGAGTATGTTCGAAAGCTCTCTGCCGGCCCTTAAACGGATCCTGCGGCAAGGACGGGATGGCGTGGTGGTGTGTTTGTTGGCAGGACGAAATTTCGTAAATCGAGTTGGCCTTCCCGTGGAGGGTGTCGGTGCGTCTGTCCACCATATTGATCGCAGAGGCGGTAGGCATCCTGCCTGCCCCTACACCTACATATCTCCACGTACCCTCCAACACATAAGGAAGCCGCCATCCTACACAGCTTTATATCCACCAACATTCTCATATATCTCCGCGAAAGCCCCACGTCCGATAAAATATACCCCAGCTCTCTAACTAAGTGTGAACGCATACTTTCCCTCTGCACATTTACCACGAGCGAGCTAGCTCTCACAGTGAAAAAATCATCATAGAGTTACACCAGGTTTCATAATAAAGCTCGCAGGCTTCACCGAGTTCCCTTCTGTCTGGACTGTCTGACCTATGGCCGACCTATTCTACTTATTCCCTGAGAACTACTCGAGCATCGCAGACTAATCACGAGACCGACTCATCAGTCGCCTTTCCAACATCTTCACACGATTCTCCCAACGAATAACAATGTCAACTTTACAAACCAACCCCTAATAAACATAAGAATATTTCTCGATTCACAAGAAAGAAGACAGGTGGAGAGAAATCATAATTTATTCGTGGGATCTTGTCGATGGCACTTAGCCGGGATACCCTGTATACGTTGCCGCGCGCCTGTAGATGGATATATAGATCAGTTACAGGAGGGCTTTAGAGAGAGAGAAGGGGGGCGGGTGGCTTTCACCCCGTGGTCCACAGGGGGTCGTCGGGGTTCGCGGACAGCCGAGAGAGGCTGTGTAGAGTAGAGTAGGGTGGGTGGGTGGGAGGGAGTGAGAGATGAAGCGAGGGAGGGTGGTGGCGGCTGTTGCGGGCGAGGGTGAGGACAGGCTCGAGGGTGGCGAGAGGCTGGTTGGTGGGCCGTCGGGGGGAGCCGGCCGGGGTGGAGAGGGTGGCTCGATCGTGGCTGGCAACGGGAGGCAGGAGGGAGGCTGAGGGACTCCGGGTGGCGTTGGAGCCGACACTCACGGGTGCCGCCGTTTCCATGACTACCACCACCGTCGCTGTGAACAAGCCCTCCACGTCATATTGGCATAGTATATTCCCCGCACCATAAAGCCAAATAATCTACCGAGTGATCCAATCTGAGAGGCCGTGGCTATGCAAGCCCCTCATATATACATATATCTATATATATCTCTGTTTATATATATATACATATATACATATCTTTCTCCTCTCCTCTCCTCTCCTCTTTCTTTCTCTCGTACATACACACACACGCTTGCTCTATCAGCCACTCCACATTCTCACTCGCTCTCTGCAGCTCGCACTGCCGCTGCTGGTATCGTTTACCATAAACCAGCCGCACTCTTCTCTCCTCGTTCTCTTTTTAGTTGAATCCTGTTGTGACCACAGCGAGACACTCGAAGCAATGATTTTTTTCTGATCCTCCTCCCATCGCCGTCAGTTTGAACGCTCTCTTGGTATATATATATGTATATATCTTTTGAACGGAGGGAGGTCATCGTTTCTCGCGGTGCCAAGAGGGGGTGGTGAAAGAGGAGCGCGCGAGGTGGAGTCTGTTCAGCGGGCGTAAGACTCTCAGGGGGGAGGAAAGCAACGCCGGAGGCGGCTCTATCACGAAATTCTCGAGTGTTTTCCATGGCAGGCCGCCTCGTACGCTCCTCGTTCAAGGATCGCCTGACAAAATGGAGGCGCGATTTCAAAGTCCTTTCCTGCCAGTTGTTACTCGATCATTCTAGTCCGAATCATAATCGAAGTGGGATTCGAAATCGCGGCTGATTCTGATTGGATAAATTATTAGCCGGTCATCTATCCCACCTTTTATCCGCCCAATGAATCCCTGCCTGTTAATGAGCTCTCGGCGTCATTTTGCCGTGATGCCGCCGCCGCCGCCGCCGCCGGGTATTATAAAGCCTGACGAACAATCTAGAGGGTGGTGCCGGTTGCGGTGGTGGTGCGGCTCTAATACCGATGAATGACCTTTACAAATGAGCGTTTCGACGCGTCATTTGGTTTTACGCAACACCGACGCTTCCTTTCTCTCTCTCTCTCTCTCATCCACACTCTTTGTCCAGCAGCCATCGAAGCATCCCTTAGCGCAACCACGGTGGCTGATGCAGCCAGTATCGCCGATAGTTTGGCAACAGCCTCTCTGCATTATGCGCGTCAGTCAATAACAAGTAATACCGCTAATTTTCGACGGGCCGATCGCCCGAAATATTCTATGGCGAGGTGAAAGCAGGGTTGGTTCGAGTTTTCTATCGATGTGCCGACGTGCAGCGTCGATCATAGGGCTCGCCGAGTGAGAAACAATTTCATTGGTAACGCGCTGGGCCAGAGAGGGAGAGAGAGAGAGTGGTGGTTCTCGGTTGCTCTTGGGACACGTGTGGGTGAATGGCGGGTGGGCGGTGGATTCGCCGGCGATAGATAGATGGGGTGGCCGAGGGCCGGAGGCTCGGCCAGCCACGAATGAAGTTACTTTGATCAGTATCGCTGGAATCGGTTCGCTTTGTCCGCGATTGCGCGTGTCTACTCCAGGATATTGCTACTTGATGGCCGTGCGAGAGCGAGCGACCGCGCTCCGCTCTCTCCCACTCTCGCTCTCTCTCCCCGCGGGGGCCACGATCCCAGAGATTATATTTTCCCGGGGTGAGAATCGACAGCGCTCCCAGTCAAACCTCCATCCGCATTCGTAACCTTTCAACTCACCGCCACCTCTCTCACTCTCATAGATATCCGCCGGACGCGTTCTGTGTCTGTATCTGTGGGTGTGTGCGTGTTTTTTTTGTTGGTTTTTACACCCAACGAATTCGAAACGACGTTGTTGAGAGGTGTTCGGGAACGATGGGTTACACGAGTGGAGGGCTCAAGTTTCGTTTGGGTTTATCAGCGGAAACAATGGGAGAGCGGCGGCATTTATTTAGATTTTAATTATCCCCCTTTTCAACCCCCACGCGCTCCGCCCGCGCGTTCCCTTACTGTCTTTCTCGCTCACTCGACACGTTGCAATCCTGGCAATTCTGGCTATGTTGTATTTGAACCTCTTATCCTGCATGCTTGGCCAGGGCAGCTCGAAAAAACAGAGTGACGGAGAAATTAAGCTAAAACTGTGCAAAGAGAGCGCGCTACCCGTGTATCCCCCCGGGTGGGAGAGAAAGCCGACATTTTTCGAGTGTAGCACATTGTTGACCGACTATTTTCATAATTGGATAAAGTATGCTTAAATTTAACTAAATCTCAATGTTTTTGTTTGCGCCCGAGCTATTCGCCCTCCATGGAGCATAAAATGTTCTACGATCTTTTACTTTGCAAAAATTGCTTGAGTTAATGCATGCGTGGACAGAGTCATCCATGGACGGTGAACGGTGAGGGAAGAGCGCTTTTCGCTAATGCGTTCATGGTAAATGAATTTGGTATGAGCTGCGGTGGTGCGCGCAGGTTGTTACCGGAGTAAGTAGCTTCATTAGCGATCACTCGAGCAAGAGAAAGGCGCATTAATTAGAATACAGCTCTAAAGGTAGTGCGGTCGGAAAATTCCCGGTCGCAATACCACTGGCTTTCTCCCTCTCTCTCTCTCTTTTAGCGAGCACATGGGCAAAAAGCTCGGAATTATTTTAAGCATCTCGGCGGAAGGATCCTGACAAAACAGTGATGCGCGTTTTCCAACAGCAGTCGTCTGCAGGCAAGAAGCTTCCTCAGTAGTATTAAGCGCGAACACCTCCGGCAGAATGCATGCGAAATAGCCATCCGCCTAACGAACACATCTCTTCTAGCATTGTAGTCCTCTGCAGAGCTCGGCGAGCTTTTCTTTAATCTGGCCGAGCAGCGGCGAGAGCTTGCAAACAGAGTTCCTCTTGTGCGGGCGATCCCAGCCCTTTCTTCCGGGGGCGTCCTATTCTTTCAGAGGCACGTCGACTAGTATTCCCGCGGCGAAGGGAACAAGGGCGCAGATCACAATAAGGGAATCGACGGAGTCAGACAGTGGAACATATTTTCTGTTTTAATTAGAGCCCTCTATCTCAATGTTCCTTTAATTTTCGCTCCTATTTTAATTAGAGCTGCCTTCCATACTTTGGCATTCTGATGAGCCACCGGGGCTGTTTCGCGCCCGCTAGTGATTAGCCCGCTCTTCCCTGCTTTTCGAATCCATTATGGACCAGGCTGGCCGAATTTTTGGCCGCCTCGCCGTGCTAGTGCTTCGTAGCAGCGAACACTCGCTCGCGCGCGCTCGCGTTCGGTGATGGGTGCCCTCCTATTTCCTTGTCATCCGCTCGGTGAAAAATGAAGGGAGCTTTTTTCATTTTCGGTTCCTGCGGATACGCCGCTACGAATCAAGGTGACGAATATGAAGGGAGCAGGTGCAGGGGACGGGGGCCAATGATTACACGAGGATGGTGTGCGCCTATCTGAGCGACGTGTCACCGCCAGTACATAAGGCCAAAACAAACCGGCCGATAGGGGAATAAGTCCGTCAGTCGCTGTCAATATCAGGCAGCCGCTATTACATATTGCGAGAGCCTCGATTCACGCAGTATTGCTTTCCTTGCCAGCGCCATTCATCGAACACTCCGCTCTGCGATTTCATCTCGAAACGAACCACCTCCGGCTCCTCCTCTCCTCTGCCGCGCTGCTTTTTCCACCACTGACTTTTCGGCGAACACGCGCGCGCGCCAGCGTGTGTATACTAGTCGCCGTGGGGACTTCAATATTCAAGCAGCCGTCGGCCGGAAATTCCCAAAAATTACTACGATCGTTGCTAAATTCGAGTAACGTTCATGTGCGTATCCAAGCATAGTCACGGCACAGCGTCCATCCCATCGCACGGCGAAACACGCGTGCAGTGCGTAGAATTAATTTGCTCTCGCATCATATAACGGGAGCGCGAATTTTGCACAGCCGACAATAAATCAGGCTGAATACCGCCGGGGGAATGTTAGATAGACGGCATTACATTTTTCGGGGCTTCGATTCCCATGCACGCATCATCAGCCCCGAATGATTGGAGTTCCGGGCGAATGATTTCGAAAATGCCCCGCAGTCCGCAGCCGAATAATATTCCGCCAAGTTTTCATACGCGCATTTTTTTCTCCCTTTGCGGATATTCGTGTGTATGAAGGGTGGGTCTGATATTTGATGATTTGGATATAGTCATTTTACCGGGAGAGTCATTGAAATTCGTTCATTCGTTAAATGTATTTGGTGAGTTTAAGGATCAGAATAAATTCATTGATATAGTCAGCAACTCCCTGTCAATATCAGGAAGTTCGTCGCCGGATATGTGTGTGTGTGACTTGACATTGTGAGATACCCTTTAGGATTGCTTTCCTCTCTCCTCGACGATCATCCTCTCCGGCTGGAGTCGCCTTCTGCTGTTTCTGTGCTTCTGCATTCTGAACAAATACCAGATCCCTCGGCAAGTTGAACGTTTCCTTGGTCGCTTTGGCTCAGCTCGCCATTATTTGGCCTGCCGATCCGCTCAAAAGCGGCTGCTCTATGGAGGTTCCATTAAAGCGTCGATCTACAGTGCCGCGCAGTTAATTTCGCTTTTAATATTTAATAGAGCCAGGGAACGCCTTGATGAAATACTCGGCATAGCGGAGCAACCCCGGTTGCCCTGATAATACGAAAAATGCAGTTTTTCTTCGGCGTGCCATCCCATTCGCCTCCTCCCAGATGCCATTCTCGGCAAAACTGTAATAACACCTCATTAAATATTAGAGCCCGCGGCTCGAAAGCGTCAAAATCACACAAAATCACTAAAATTACCAAACCCCTCTCTTCGAACCTCTCCAGCATCACCCAACCACAACTAAAAGAAGAAAACAACCCCAAAGAAAGACGCGTAAACTAGAAACCAGTCGGAGAAGGAGTGAGAAAGTGGAGGTAAAATAGGGCTAATAGAAAAATAGGAAGAAAAGTGAGTCGGAAACAATCGCGGGACAAGTTGCAGCAGGGTGGAAAAGTTTGCCGGTCGTTGCTGTTGCTCTGCTACTGGTGGTGCTGCTGCTGCTGCTGTTGGTGATGATGGTGTGCCGGTGGTGGCGAGATGCTGCTGGTGACGCGAATCGTTTTCTCGCTGCTTTTCCCGCGGCTGCTGTCGGCTGGACCAGTGTGACGAGGGGTGGCGAGAGAGAGAGAGAGAGTAACAGAGAGAGGGTTGGCGGTGGGGCGAAGGAAGGCAGAGGGGGTTGCGGAGAGGACTAGAAGGGTTGGATGGCTGCCGGGGGTAGCAGGATGGTGGCTGGCGAAGCGAGGCTCATTTTGTCGGCGGCAGAGATGGTGCAGTCTGTCTCTCTCTCTTCACTCTCTCATCTCTCTCTCTGTCCGCGCTCTCTCCACTATCTATCCATCTCGAGTCTCCATCCTCGTCTGGCTCGGCTCTTTGTATGGCTTGAATCTCGTTCCCTCTGCCAACTGGTCGCATCACGGCCTCTCTGCTATCTGCGCGTCCTCCTCTTGAGCGGTGCTCGCGTATGTGCTCCTCTCTCGCTCGCTCTCTCTCACTCGGGGGCCGCTTCTCTCATCTTTCCACGCGTCCATCCGTGCTCTCACCAACCCCTGGTGGTCTCTCGCTCTCCTCGTCCGTCCTCCGCACGCTGGTCCATGCTCTCGAGCTTCGCCACCCTCCGGCGAGCCGTGATACAGAGGGGCAGAGAGAGGCGCCTCTCTCTCTATGTGTGTGTGTGTGGGTGTAGGTGTAGGAGCGCGCGCGAGATGGTGGTTGAACCGGGGGGTTGGAACGCGGAACGCCTGGCTGGCGACATTATTAGACGCCCCCGGTGAGTCAGTGTGCGAGAAGGACGCCGAGCGTCGGCAGAGAGAGGCTGCTGCCTGGCTGCCTGGCGACGACATTGCACGCCGGATGCTGCGACGCCCTTAGCCGGAGATAGAACGATGCTCCGACGTCGTCGGATCCCTCGCCACCATCCTCACCCACCTCCTCCGCCGCCCTCTCTTCCTCCTCGCTTTTGCCGCCCCGGGCTAGCGGTGAGCGAGAGACGCCGGTAATGAGGAGAAAAGACGGCGCGCGATCGCTCGCCAAGATATCGCGCGCCCGCCCGCCCGACTAGCACTGAGGGAAAGTCAGCGCGGAAAAAGGGCGAACGCTCGCGAAAAAAGGGGACAATTTTCGCGTGCCTACTTCTGCCCTCCCAGCCCACCCACCCTGCTGAAAGTACTAGTCGCCCTACGATGCCACCCTTACTCCCTCCCACCCCCTCTTTTTGTGTTGTCACGCTGGCGAACCTGCCCTTGGGATTAACTTCTCGTTTCTCCCCGAGATGAGCACGCTCTCTCTCTCTTTCTGTCGTTCTTCTCTGTTGGTCCTTTTCTTAGTCAAGGCGAAAAGATCCTCGCATGCGAAAGCTGAGGATTTTATAAAACGCATTCTACTTCGCCATGATATTTTTCTAATGCTCATCGGCAAACTTTTATGCATCGTATGTATTTGAAAAGCGGAATTTGATGTGCGAACAGTCGCATGTGTTTTTGGTACGAAGAATAAAAGTTGTTCTGGTATTCTTGCGATTTGAATTGAATGCGTACGATGAGCGTCGATCGATCTGGAAACATTTACTTAGATACGAGCGTTGTATATTCACAAATATCAGTAAGTCGAGAGCTGACGGAGCTAGAATGTCCTATTTCATTCAGCGGAACGTGTAAACCTTCATGTTTTCGATCGTGCAAATGATCGCGCTTGGTTCCAATTAACACTAACACAGCATTCTGTGATTGATCCGGCGATACAGTGCACACTGGTTCGCCAGTGAAATGCGGCCAGCAGTCATCTGTCCAATCTCCGGCCAGTGAGAGAGAGAGAGAGAGAGAATTCTCCAATGATTCCAACTATCTGCATCACTCGAATAAAATTAGAGCAATAATGTAACAGGATGGGATTTTCGGTGGATTCGCTTGAAAATTAAAGGATTCCATCGTTCCAGCGGTAGGAGAAAAGAGGGTTTTATTCGATTCGAGATGCGACAAGCAAGATAGCCGGTGCACACACCGTTTCTCTTCATAGGAGTCGGAGTCTCTCTCCTCTTGGCGGTTCTCTCGGCCCGAGTCTGAAATACTCTGAAAGCTTTTTCGCGAGAAGGGAAGTGCGAGAAAGGAAGACGGCCGAGAGGAGGAGGAGGAGAAGGAGGGTGGAAAAGCGAGGGAGAGAGACGTGATAGAGGTGAGGCTATTGGTGAGAGAACGGTGAGCAGCCGGTTAGAAGCAGAGAAGAGAGCGAGAGTGAGTGAAAGAGAATGTAAGCCGGGGTAGGAAAGAGGATGGCTGATGTTCCATCATGGGGAATGAAAATCAGGGACCCCCTCGGGGCTCGGAATTAAAATGGCTGTCACACGCAGCCGGGGGTTGTGCTCTTCCCGCGGAAAACCTCGGCGAGAGAGCAGGCGGCATGAAAAGAACCCCCGCCTTCGCCCCTCGCACTCACTCTCTCCCTCTCTTTTTCACTCGCTCTGCCTCTTCCTCTCTCCTTCTCGCCGTTTCCTCGCACTCCACCGTTTTCCCCCCCTGTTGCCTTATCCGCCTCCACCTCCTCCGCGTCTTCCGGCCCTCTTTTTTCGGCTTTTCTTCCTTCCCTCTTTTTAATCCGTTGCGCCGACGTTATCGGAAGCTCTGCCCGCCTATTCGCTTTCGCTCTGAAATCCAGGAAGTCTGAGGAACGATGCGATAGTGACGAGAAAGACATTCGCGATGTGGATGAGGGAATAAACGAAAGTAGAAAGGTGTTATTTTGATGCTGACTCTTTGCTAAGGGTTGCGTATTTGGTTGGGGGCGGAGAGTGTGCATTTGGGGTGGAAAGCATTTATTTACAGAGTCATCGATTTATTCTCGATGCGAGTACACGTAAGCAGGGTTTCTGCTGTTGGCCGTTTTCTACGTCGTCGAGCCAATCTTGCCAAGGGTGCGTAGGTACTGCGGACTCTCTCTCTCTCTCTCACTCTCACCCCGTCTGCTACCGCTCGCCCCACCCCTCCGCTGGCCCCTCGAGGGGATTGAAATTAAAATGACAATGAGGGCAAATCCGAAGGGAGGCTAAAAATGCGTAGCCCTGCCGGCGCGCCCAATCAGCAACACAGATCCGTGCTGGCTATGGCGACCCTTTTCTCCCTCGATTCCTTCCTCGCCCCCTTTTTTTTTTTCCTTCCTCCCAGGCAATGCAACCCTTCTCCGATGCTGCGCCGAGGACGAGAGAGCCGCGCGAAATGAAAACGTTTAGGGTGCGCGCCGCTGATCTTCACAGAAAGTTTTCAACCCCTTGCGCGACGTTATTTGTACCGCGCTATGCGCGAGCGAAGGGTGGCGGCCGGCTCCCTCTCTCTCTCTCTCTCTTTGCTCGGGGATGCAAGAGGATCGAGAGAGGATGTGCACTCGAGAGCGAGCGGGGAACGAAACACAAGGACTCCGAGATTGCGGAGAGACGAGAGGAGCTTGATCAAAACGCAATTGGTAATTGGAGGGATGAACGAGTATTACGCCCGATCTCGAGCAGCAGCCCTCCGACGACTTCATTTTTTTCGATGGCTTCGAGATATGGAAATCCGGCCGGGGGAAAAAAGAGGCTTGCCGATCCTCCAAGGACGAAAAAAATCCCGGTGTGCCCGAAGACTTTTTCAAGGGCGCAGCATATCGAAAGTCGGATTCAGGCGCTAATGAACGAGGGAAGAATCTGAAGGACGCCGCTGAAAATGCGAGCAAGTATTCCTGGAAGCGTGTCCTGAAAAGTCTCGAAGATCCGAGGCAGCGATGCGGGGACGTCGAGTATTTTAATTTCCGTCCAATTTTGCGCCTTTCGAGGTAGTTCCTCGCCTCCGCCCACGTCAACCGTGCCGGTGATTTTCCAGGGAGGCAGCAGGCAGCCTCTCTGCCGCCGCCGCCACCGCCGCCGCCTCCCTCTCCTCCTATTTCCTGGCCGAGTGGCGGATGCGCCATGCAAAGCCGTAATTATGGCTTCGCGTATAATTATCGTGGAGAAAAGGGCTCTGAATACCCATAGTATTCAGGGCTTCGTGGAGGAGATAGGCTTTCGTGAGGGTAGTGGAATCGTACGGAGCACCCTTGAGACATAGCGCGCGCCTTTCTCCTTTTTCTCCGTCCACCCGCAACCACCCCTCATCCGCCACCCTCCCGCCGCCCAATCCCAACCCCCGAACCATTCCCTCGCGTCCTTCATTTCTCGGCTCCATGGACGTAATCGCGCATCCTTTCGCCTGCCGTCATTATTTTTTAAGAAGACGACGGAAGAAGAGGCTGCCGCGCGCCCGCGCATTTACTGATATCGATGCATCCAGCATCCAACCGGTAGCATTCACCGAGTATATATCTCACTCGAGCACTCATGCCGCTTCCTGATAATCCGAGCGAATTCCCTGAAAGCTCTGTTTGTCTCTGTGAATGCTCGCCTCGTCCCTCCGGCTTTCTTCGCCTCTCCCGCCCACTCACTCTTCTCTCTCTCTTTCTCTCCTCTCTCCTCTGGAGCGATGGGCCACGAGAGGGCCAAGCGTTTCGATATTGAATCCCGAGGGCCGCTCCCAGCGAGGAAACGGCGGCGGACGGTGGCGGCAGGGGAGGAAAAAAGGAATTGGGACGCGGGCATTCTTGCGTTTGAAAGATTTCGTTCAAGTCGTTAATTGAACGAGCCACCCTCGAGATCTCCTTTGGATTGCCGGGCGGAGACGCGCGCGCGCTCGCGCGCGCTTCCCTCCTCCTAGAGGGAAACTCTCGCTCTATGTATATCTGGGTTAGTCCTCGGAGCCGCTCGAGCACGTACACCCATTTTCCCGCCGACAGTTTTTCAAGCGGCGAGATCGCCCACCTCCCACCTTCCCACCTTCTCTCCCTCGACGGCAATTCATCAGGAGGATTAGTTTTTATTATCCCAGGTTGCGCCGAACCGGGCGCGTGTGCTCGACCTGATAAACTGGCGGCTCGAGAGTGACTTTTGAACGGCACGTATACATACATACACTACGTGCACGTATCGCTTGATAAAGCTCGAGCCAAGCAGAAAGGCGAATATTTTTGTTTATCAGCCTCGTTCTCGCCGCGATGGCGAATAATAAGAGACATCGGCCCGCGTGAACACTGATTGCTCGACAGGCCTCGCCAGAGCGAGAGAGAGAGAGAGAAAGAGGGGTTGGGGTGGAAGTGCGGTGGAAGTGGCGATGGTGGTATCGGTGGAGGGTTTCGGTGAGTAGGAAACACGATGCTCTATTTCGTCGATCGGTGACTGGAATCAAAGCGGTGGCAGCGGCGGCGGCGGCGGCGGCTTGTAGAGCGGTGCTAGAGGATGGATGCTGGGCCTCCGATGGACCGCAACGTTCGGCGGAAGGTCAGAGAGCACTGACGGAGAGTAGCGCCGCGAGGGGATGGAAGGATGCCGACGCGGCCCGGGTAGAGTGACGGGGGGGCGAGAGAGAGAGAGAGAGAGAGAGGAAGGGTCGAGGAGGAGAGCGGTGTTTTCGAGGGCTCTACGCGGCCCGCTTTCGATCCGCTGTACAATAATATGACGGAAATGTCAGTCAATTAATAAGCATAACGAACCTGACTAATTTCCGCCTTTGTTCCCTGTGCGGCACCGGGGATGTATGAATAAGTGGCCATTATGCGGCTTTTATGATTGGTCAGATCCGTATCGCGACAGCCGGTTCCGCCTTTTATAATCCCGCGCCGGCCGGCACGTCGAAACTTCGGCTGCGGCGAACCTTTTTAGAAGCCGCGTGCACGTGCCGACCGAAATCGCTCCCTCTCTCCTTCTCTCTCTCTCGCGCTTGTGTTCTATCCTCCGAACGATCTATCCTCTCCGCTTCTACTTCATACTCGCGCTCTTTCCTCCCACACTTTTTCTAGCTCTTCTACTCTTCTGCTTGCCTGCCTGCCTGCTTGCCTGCTTGCCTCTCTGCCCTTCCCTACTCTACTTACTAGCACCTTTTCTACTTTCGTACGCTTCTACCGCGGACTTCGCATTTCGAATGCCACTACTACGCTCGCCCTCCTAGTTTCGCATTCGTTGCTGTGTTTGACTATTGAATTTCGCGTCTGCTTCCTGCCTCCTACACTCGCCTTCTTCAACGAGTTACTTCCACTCTCATCGGGACATACAGACGCGCGCGCGCGCGCGCCCGCCATTTTCGTGGCTTTTCAGTGTTTGATTGTCGGCTTTGTTCGGATCCGTTGATCTTTCCAGGGATCTCCCGGTGAAATCTTTCGATCCCCGCTAGGTCAGGCTAGTCAAGATCCTCGTCTTTCTTGATCGAGATCATATCGCACTGTGTGCTCGTTCTTTTCTTCCGCCGCTTATCTTGGTAATCACACTTGCGATTCTATTCTCCCTTGCTAGCCGAAGGGCAAGGGTTACCAGGTACGCGGTGAGTGCTATGATTACTGCGATTTTCGAAAGATAACTTGTCACCAGCTTGATAACGCTTATCTCTTTGTCCTTTCGACCCCAGCTAGTACAAAGGCTGAATGGCGAGTTTCTCCAGTATTATCACACACGCTTCTTTTCATTGATAACATCGTCCTTATGGAAAGAGGACATTCGCGATGCGATATAAATCTACCTCAGCTCCAAGGGGATGACAGGATCATCACTGCGCAACTAGTTGCAGTAATTACCCAGCCGAATGCAAACATCATTAGCGTGTCCGCTATCTAATGATGTCATGCTCGTTATTAACGCATATCCACACAGACACACTCGGCTTTCCCTCGGCAGTCTGTAACTCTAACCGAGGAAAGCAGTGATCAACGGCATTTCGGCAAACCCTGCAACCAAACAAGCCCCTTAAAACTGATCTCCATTGAGCCGCCGATTGCAAGACTAAGGTGCGGACCTTCCGCAGGATCCGTCGATGCACACGCATCCTCATCGAGCGCAATCTATCTCGGTTCCGATACTGCCAAGTAATAATCCAAGGGAGGCGGGGGTTTTAATCGAGGCGCAGGGTGCAGATAGGATGATCGGCGAGGGAGGCAAGGGTTGGAGCGGAGATGGCGGCGCTCGAGATTCTCGGAGGGTTGTGCCGGCAATTGCAGGGATTCGTTAATGACGATGACGCGCTCGAGGCTCGAACAGAGGGGGGAAGGAGTGTGTATTTCCTCGTGGATGGAGAGCGGCGAGTTGAAGGCTGGCTGCCCTTGCTGACGATGGCTTTCTTGGCTTGCCAGGGTTCTGCTCTCTCTCTCGGCTCGCTTCCACTTATCTCTGCCGGAGTTCGCGCAAGGGAAGAAATAAAAGAAGGGCGTGGCTCGCACACAGGGAGCCTCGGGGCGGCAGGAGGTGCTGCTGCTGGTGGCGGAGGTGGAGGAGGTGGAGGGGTGCAGCTGGCGAAGCACGTATCAGCCACCTATATCCTTGTCCATCTCAGCTCACGGCTATATTGCCGAGGGGATAATACCGGCCGGGGGTGCCGGAACGGTTTCATTACACGGCTTCCCGAGGGATAATATCCTGGGATATCTCCGCGGCCGTCCGTCCCCACGGGCCTTGAAATTCCGTGCCACCAACCCTCATCCTCGCATGCTTCGTCCACCACCGCCGCCCTCCAACCCTCGCCTGCAACCCCCTCGCACTTTCCCTTCGCTCTTACTTCGACGCTGATCTTCTCTTCCACCCCCCGAACCACTCTCCTTCTCTTTTACCTTGGCGATTCCTCCTTCTCGCTTTCGCCGAAAACCACCCCTGCAACCGCGCAAACTTCAGTCAGAGCAACGAGGCAAGAAAATGGTAGTGCGATTTTATTTGATAAGTTATCGGACAACTCGCACTTTCAACACTGACTGGAGGAGGCTGAGCGAACCTCCGAGTGGATGATGGAATAGTGGGATGAGAATCCCTTGGGAAGAAAATGAGAGCACGGTGTAATGGTTGATAGCTGGGGTGAATATTGGAGTATCGTGTTTGTGAAAGAAATAGAATTCTTTTATGATAGAATTTGATGTTTATTGTTAATCATGTGAAAAGGAGATTTAAGAGAACTTCGGTGGATGTTATTCTGTCAATTGTGAGACTTGAAGAGTGATTAGGGATAGTTGACGGAGGAATGGTGTGCCAGAAAAACGGGGTGATCGTCGATTAATCCCTCGAGGATGAAGAGTTTAAGACGAGGAACTCTTCTCTCCTCGGGCCGAAGGAGGAACTCTCACGAGGAAGAAGAATCCGGTCGGCAGAATGTCGGCGAGCTCTCCAAAGCTTTTTTTTTTCAGGGTGGCGGCGCCCTTTGATGGGTCTGTGGGCTCGCCCAGCTAGCAGTAGCATTACAATGCAATGGTGCTCGTGCTCATTGCGATTAGTATTTAATGCGCACATTGTATAAGGAGGGGCCCTTTTTCCCGTATACCTATATCAGATGCTAGCTCGCTGTTGGACCAGTTATTAGCCTGTCGACAGGCCCATAATTCCGCCGCTAGCTCTCGTAATCCCCGGCACGAAAAATATAATACCCATTAGCAGAAATCCCAACGATGTATGCGCAGCGTGTATGTATGTACGCCTGTGTATTACTAATACACTCACTGCCGGATATTTCATTTTTCCATTCAGCTGCGCACGCCAGTCTTGCTTTTCAAATCAAGCAGCAGCAGCAGCCGGGCCAAGCGAAACCCAGCCGATCGGCACTGAGACCCTTTTTGACCTGAATCTAATAACTAGAACAGTTTACTTACTCCAGTCTCTCTCTTTCTCTGTTTCAGCCGAGCTGGAGAAGGAGCGCCAGAGGAACTTGTACGGGGGTGAGTAACTTGGAGAACTTTATGCCGCCCCGAGAGATTCGCGTCTCCCGAAGAATCGGATATTTATTCGGCCGAAAGCGAGACACTCTCTCTGTTTACGAAGTAGGAATCGCGTTCTTGCTAGATTTCGAAGGAGTAGCGATGCTCCAGGTAGTAGCAGCCTCCACTCGAAATTCGCCTAACGGTTCGGAAACGTTACACCGCTGCTGGATGAAACGTTAGTCGAAACATCGAGGATCCATGCCGAGCATTGTGCCGGGGAGGCCGATAGTCGAAGGGTGGATGTTGCGCAACAAGGCACATTACGATTTATCTGAGCATGAAAACCTCCGAGCTTATTATATTTAATAGGGCGAGCATATCTGGCCGCATCTGCCCGTGAGAAACACCTTTCGCCTTGGCATCTATCTACCTCGCTTCTATACTCTTTTCTCTCTCGCTCTTTCTCTTTCTTCTGCATTCAAGAATCTTTTTCAACAAGCCCTGAATGCGTAGAGCGGCCCGAGAATGATTACAGTTTTCTCTATTTCGGAGTAATTAGTGCTCGGCTGACTAACGCTGTTCAGTTGTATTCAGCATTAACATTTCCGCATGCTTCCTGTTATTGAATTCGCCTATTGGCGTATATTGCAATTCGTTTGCATTTGCGAAGCCTGTTCGCATAACTTGTCAGTGGCAGAGCACTCGGAACATGCATCAACATTCCCTGACACGACGGCTGAACAATAATAACCAATATCATCGAAACGAAGCATGCTGCGCTGATACATACATAGACATCGCCATAGAACCTGCTAATAGTTTTCCATGATCATATTATACGTCTGATCCTTTCAGCGTAAAACATTGCCTGGCAAATGCAGGCTGGGCGGAGGCGATTCTTTTTCGATTATTTTTCAAGAACGGTGAGCGAGGGAAAAGCTTATTTGGCATCGAAGAGTGGTGCCTCGACCGGAAGGAAGTGGATTGCCGCGGTGGTGTCGGTGTACAAGCAGCCGAGAAATTTTCACCTAGTCGTGCCGGCTGTGGCGGAACTGTTGTTCCGGTTTATATCCCCGTGGCGTGGCGTGGCGTGTACATGTATATACGCAGAGGCACACGCGCGGTTTGCTATCTACATCGCTGAATAAAAACAATATTTACCGCTGCGGCACCGGGGAAATTTTCGAGGGGGCCGACGCTCGCGTTCGCGCTCGCAAAAAAAATATTTACCGCCAGCATCTCGACGCCGCACTGATTCGCACTTTCCTCGTGTCAGCTCTATGCGGAACGCATACAGAGACAGCCACTCTCTCTCTCTCGCTCTCTCGCACACACCGGCGCAGAGAGAAGTGTGCCGACTCTCTTTCCGTGGCAAACAAAATTAGCGGGCGTGTAACACCGCGGCGGTGGCCTCGCTCGATATTATGTTAATATTAATATCGAGCAAACAAACGCCACGACCTACTGCTCGTTCGCCAGTTCATCATGGTGGTGGTTGGTCCGCGCTACTGCTCGATGTATTTCGATCGACAAAGCAACGCTCGCCGCCCGAACTTGTTAACCATCGTTTAATTAAAATCAATTCCTGATAAAGCACCCTCGTGCACTCTTTCTCTCCCTCTCTCTCTTTCCCTCTCTGTTATAAACCCTTCGCTATATTCGTCGAATTTTCTGACGAAGAACGCGCGAAAAGTCACGCGCACGTACCAAGAAAAACTTTCCTCTTCCCGTGGAATTCGATTCCAGCGGGAACCCCTGAGAAGTACGTACTTCGAATCTCCTCTTCGGCCCTTCAAAAGATCTCTCCCGGCGAAAGTTGCGAGACAAACTTCAACGCGTTGGCGTCGATTTCTCGCACAGATATTTCACTACATTAAATACACCCCTTTTAGTTAAGAGTTACAATTGGATATGCCTATTTACTAAGGGATGTTCATTAATTACTACTTAGATTCTACGATCGGTAGGATTAATTTGCGGCGAAATCGGCGTATCTTTGGCGGCGGGCGATAACCTTGAGAATTTCGGGGAGAGTATCAGTCGAAGTGTTGGTATTATTCGCACCCCGGTTAGGATGCATAGCCGGCGCGAGTGCATAATACAGAGGTATATTGAAGGGAGGATTGAGGGAGAGAGGATAGTAGATAGTAGAGAGGAAGAGGATCCGGCTGGTGGAGTTGCGCGGTGCTCGCCGGGAGTGTGGGAGCGCACTGGAGTGAGTAATGTTGGGAAATGCAGCTAACGAAGTTTACGAAGACACTTAACGGAATTACGCCCTCGCGAGCAATGGCCTCCGCGCCACCCCTTTCGCTTGTCTTCTCCGTCCCTCTTTTCATCCGGGTCTATGCTATTCCGCTCTCTCGTTCGGTTTCGCTCCCGTGTGCTCTACGTGCTCTGCCACCCTTGGCTCGCGCGCTCCTCTCGCCCGCCCGTCTCGCCCTCTGTCTCCGTTCCCTCTGCCATCGAAGCTACTCAACCACCCCCTAGCGCGGTCCAACCACCCTCCGCCCGCGCCCGCTTTCCCCGTGCACTTTTCTGATGGCAGGAGGTCGCGTTAATTACCGACCGGAGGCAAGAAGCTGGGGAAAATGTTGGTGAGTGGCACTGGCATACGATCCTCCTCCCTCTGTGGTAGTCGCACACAGTGGCGGCAGTAGTAGCGGCGGCGGCAGCGGTGGCGGCGGCAGCGGTGGCGGAAGCCCCATCCCCGATCTGCGCGCTCGTCGCAGCCGTTCTCGTTATCATCGTCCTCGTCCTTCTCATCGTCGCAGTCGTCGGCGACAGCCTGCTGTGGAAGTAAAGCAGCCTGCTGCCAGAGTCGGAGGCGAGCGAGCCTGCCAGGAAGCGGACGAGAGACGAAGAGAGAGATAGGGGAGACTCGGCGAGGGAGGTTTTCACCCTCTCTCCGTTTGTGCCCGAAGAAGGGTGTTATTGACATGGTGGGTGTCGCGTCGTCGGCCATCTTGGCCTGGCGCGCACCCTCTCCACCCCCTGGTGCTCACCTTCTACGCTCGACTCTCGCACCCTCCTCTGCACTTCTCACCCTCGCCGAGAGAGCGACTCTTCTCCCTCTATCTATCTATCTATCTATCCGGCTCTCGCTTTCTCTCCGTCTCTCGCGTCGATCGCGTCCTTCTCTCGGAGTGCGGCGACTCTGTCCCCGTCGCGTCCAGGACATCCTTGTGTCCCCCTTGTTGAGTGACATTCGGGCTATACGCCCGGCCTAACCTGCCCGGCAGACGCCCTGGGCCACCCTTTTCGACCAACCCCGGCGACGAGCTCCGTGGCTCCCGGGGGTTGCTTGTCGCCATGGCGACCGAACCCTCCTCGCCCAACCCCCTCGGCCAAACACCGATTCCTGTCCCTCGGCACTTCTCTTTTCACCCCCCCCCCCCCCCCTTCCCGAACCCCACCCCACCCCAACCCACTACCCGCTCGCTAGCTCGCTACCCCTTTCGCTCGCTTTCTGTGTACTTTCCTTCTTCGCTCGTTCTCCCGATTCCCGCCACCCTCTCTCCTTCTTTCTTGCACACCTCGCTTTCCAACCAAAGCAGCTTTCTCTATCTCTCTGCGAGCCTCTTCTCTTACTCTCGTCGGAACGTTTCGTCATCTGACTTTTGCGCGTCCACCTTCCTCTTAATCTCCTTCCCTCTTTCTTCCTTCCTAGGAGAGTGTTTCTTCCCCGAGAGGAAAGCACGATTCTCCTACTACTTTGTCCCCGGTTCTTCAAACTAGACTTACTATTGCCCGTACTGCTTAATCTCTCGTGCGCTACTTCTTCGTCTTCTTCTTCTTCTTCTTCCTTGTTAGTTGTATCCGACTGTCGTGGATGTCTCTTTTGTAAGGAGAGAGGAACATATCTATAGGAAGTCGGACGAGGTCACTGGGTAGATTCTCGGAGTCGAACTAATAATGTCGCCTGTCGTGCTTAGACTCTCGCGTCCCTTCCCACCGCGCAGCATCCCTTTCCCGGATGCAGCGAGATATCCAGCGTTATCACGTCGGTTTGATCCGAGCTTTGTTTGACTGGTCCTCCTTTCACCCTCCTCTTTTTTCCCTCGTCTCTCTCACTCTCACTCGCTCTCTTTCCACGTCGACCTATGAGGGAGCCCGCACTCCGGCGAAGGGTGGTTGCGCCGATAATACCAGCGCGCTTTTGTTCCCCGGTGGTGTAATGATTTTCGGCATCTTTCGGAGATAAGAATCTTTGCTTCCACCCTTGTCAGCTTCACTCCAACCAGCACACGTATCTTCTCCCACTCGAGAGAGGGATGAAGTCACAGTAAGTCGATACTAGACTGTGAGAGGGTGCAAAATATTCGGGTAATTAAATTGTCATTAATTCGAGGCGCCACTGGGCAAGTTCTCTTGGTGCTCCCAGCCGCTGTCCGGCCTTTGACGCTCCCCATTAATTGGAACCGTAAAGGGATAGCCGCGTCGTGTACGTCTGCCCCAATTATCCTGACGGGCTTGTCTTGCCAGCACTAACGAGGTCATCGCCGCAGCCCCTGAGGAACATAACATACGCTCGTGCGCTAATGACTCTTGTAACCGTTAGGAATGCACAGTACACACGCACACACACGCGCGTTACTCTCTTCCGTACTAGATAGGGCGATTGTCCTGTACTCGAAATTCCTATTATTCCAGCCGATGTTTTCCTCCAGAGATATTATCCCTGTTCGGGACTTCCCTCTGTTGCGCTCCCTCGGGCGCTGACAGGCGCTACCTGCGCGAATTGTTTGGAGTATAGTATAGGTTGCGATTTTTTTTGTTTCGCCTTCGGAAAAAGGAGGAGCGAGTTGATGTACTAGGAAGAGAGTAATTGGTGTTCCGTGAGCAGCCACCTTGGCGTCGGGTGACTTCAGCGTGCTCCGTTCTATTAGCCGGGATGTATCGCGCATATTACGTGTCCCCTCAGTAATACCGGTGTAAAGAGAGAGAGAGAGAGGGAGAGGGAGAGGGAGAGAGGCTATCATTTGTCGGGGAGAGATGAGCAACGGGCGAGGGTGGATGATATCTTCCATTTGACGGGAGTGCTTCCTATTTTTGCGAGCGGTGCTCTGCCGAGCAGCAGTACTAGCAGCAGCAGCAGCAGCAGCCCTTTTCTCTCCCGATCGGGCTTTGTTCTTCCTAACATCGAATCGACTGGCTGAAAGAAATCATCGGCTCCGCCGTTCCACCCGATGGCTACCCATCAATTCCGTAATCAGGATCGTGTTCTAATCATCGACAAAGGGCTCATGCGACTTGAGGGACCCGGCAATCATTGGCCCCCGGTGCAGCAGCAGCAGCAGCAGCAGCAGCAGTTTGGCCTGCATCGGGGCGACCAACGACGCCCGGAGAAGGAACTGTCTATGTGTGTCTCTGTGTGTATGCCTGCTCTCTCGCGCGCATATGTCATCGTGCCAGCTTGGCATTGTGCGCCCCTGCTTTCGATGGCCCACCGCGTGCATCATCCGCCTGCGCAGCGGGTGCATCGCTAATTTAGAGCACGCCGGAATATGTATATCTCTTTCGTCCCGATATACATACCACCTTATTCGGACCACTTTGTTTTCGGCGGACAATGCCGAGCGCGCTCGCCTCGTCAAAGCTAGGAGGAGCGCACCGGGTTAACCCGATAGACCTCGTGCGCACATATACACTCGCTTTCACTCGTTTCGCTCTCTTACTCTCTCGTTTGCTTCATCTTGACAGCGGATGTCATCGCTGCTAGGACAAAAGTCCGGATGAAGCGGTGATCGAAATATTAGCTGACGGCTAGCTTTTGCTCTTGTTATTCCATGCCACTGCTAAATGAAAGAAATCGATGGGGTGGGTGTTCTTTTTTCTTGGCCGAAGTTAAGAGAGATTCTTTGGTGATGGTAAGTTTGAGAAAAAGTGATCGAGTTGAAGTCGATAGACTTTTGATAGTGAGGTATTACGATCTTTCTCTTTTGTGTTCGTTGAGAATAACTGGTCGGAGTTACTTGGCGGTATATTAGGGATTATTAGGAAGTAGCCGGGGTATCGGAATGGCTTTTGTCTCCAGGGGTTAACCGCAAAGTTCCGCGAGCCACCGCAATCCGGCCAATTAGCGACGATTTACCAAATCAAGTCGCTGCCACGAATTAATTGGCACTCGAGCTTCTTTCGAGGCGGGAGGGCCTCTCTCTCTCTCTCGCTTCTCTCTTCTCTCCTTTCTATCGGGCGACCGCACGAGGCCATCGGCAACAAATACTGTGAGACCTCTCGAGCCTTCCTGAAGAAAGCCCTCCGCCATTCTCTCCACCTTTTCTTCTGATTTACCATCCCATCACCCCGCCTCTCCTCTCCTCTCCGCTCCTCTCCGCTCTTCCGCCTCTTCTATCAATCGGGCCACGCGTCTACGCTTCCTAGCCTCCCACCGTTATCGGCAATCTCATTTATACCCCTTAAACGATATGAATTAATGAAAAATCCTCGATTTCCCTTCCTCGATTTTATTGAGCGGCATGAATGCCCCGCGCCCTCAATGCACCAGTGAATACTGCCCAATGCAGACATCAACCTCTTGCCTTACATGCGGCATTTTAAGTGGCGCCAGTCAATAAGTCGAGCGAGCTCAATGAATATCAGCGCGATAAGAAATCTTTCCATTGGATACCGCGTTAAGTAGTATAAGTCGGGCGGAGTCGGAGCCGCGTTCTGGGTATTATTTGTAATATAAAAGGTTCATCGAAGCCCTCGAGAGACAGTACATGCTCGTAATAATTACTCCGCGGCATTTTATAATCTACATAAAACGCGAGAGAGGAAATGTACCACATTTTTCCGGTGGGGGAAGGTGGAAGGCAGCTACGAAATTGCGCGAAACCAGAGTAGGAGTGACAGTGTGTACAGTTTTCCGGGACGCGCTCTTTTTCCAAGGGTTGAAAACTGCGAAATTATTCGCTGCGAACGCGCCGATGATCTTCTCGCGCGCGCGCTACGGCGTTGCGTTTATTTCGTTTACATGAGCCATGTATTTCGTTTACAGGAAGCGAGCGCTTCGCGCGGTTATCGCCGGGCAATTACAGTTCTTTGACACACGTCCGCCTTGTTTACTTAGCGCGCGGCGGCGGCGGCGGCGGCGACGCCCGCTCGTTCGCGGTAATATAATCGCCCAATTAATTTGTCGAACGAATCAGAAGAGTAACATTTAATTACGCGAGTTAATTACTCCGCGCGCGACCCACGCAACAAGTACGCCGGAACGAAAATCAGGCCGGAAAGGAAAGGGTTTCGGGTACGAAGGGCGATTTTCTTGGCGGAAAACTCTCCTTTCGTATCAATGAATTAATGAAGCCTTCTCCTATTTATCGAACTTCCTAATTGCGGTAAGAAGATTAGAACAAGCAGCACGTTGATTGCTCTAATCTGTAATATTCTGCCTAATCACCCGACGCGCTCTCTTGATTGCCGAGTCTGATAGATTCTCCTGGAGAATATATTGGAGAATGTCTGCAAGCAGATTCTACCGAGGATCGGCAAATATGTTTGTTCGCTTCGCGGAATAATGAAGCAGCTCCTAACTCCACTGCGAAGATCCACGCACCACTGATTTTCAATATTGAATAAATCAAAAAATTCGAGTCAACAATCGTTCAGAATACATGAAATATCTAACATCAACCAGTCATTGACAAATTAAAAGAAGAACACATTAGAGGAAGATGATCGAGCGCGATGAAAGCCAAGGGATGGAAGACGCGGATGATTCTGGGAGGCCGAGAGATACGGAAAGGCGAGTGATGAGCGTGGAAAACGGGTTCATTCATACTGTCGTATGTCGCGCTGGTCAATGGAGAGAGAGACGGGTCGAGGACACTACAACGAATCGCTAGGGCTAATGTACTTCCTGGCATTAGGCATAACTGATAACGTCGAATGAAGGATCCCTTCATCTCTCATCATTACCAATGGCGACTCAATGACCGCCGTCTTCTCAACGAGAATCCATTGAGCAGGGCATTAATTATCACACTCGATTCTCCGAACTGGTAAGATCCATTGAGGAGAGCTCTCTTTTCCCCTCGGCAGCATTCTCAAGACCATCGGTGTCCGAAGTCGCCGAGCAATTAATTGAGTGAATGGCCATTGTACGTAAGAGGGATGGTGTGGGGTGGGGAAAGAGGAAGTATCAGTATCGTTAAGAGAAAAGAATTAATCGTTGCTTCCTCTTGATCCCGGCGAAGCCCGGGGCGGGGGGGCAGGGACGAGAGAGTGTCCGGAGATCGAGTGAGTAACTCGATGGCGAGGAGAGTTAAAGGGGCGTCCCTCAAGGGTGCGATAACTTTCGGCGCCGACTGTATCGCCGGATGATATCCCCTCGGGGTTTTCTCCCCTCGGGTGTTGGGGTGTGTTTCGTTGCCTGGCAACGACACCCTCCAAGTCCCCGCTCTGATTGGCCTCCGGTCCCGCTTCTCCCTGTCTTAGCCTCCTCTCTTCTCGCTTCCTTCGACGCAATCGGGGACCCCCTATGCCACCCTCGCCACGGTTTGCTCCCATCGACGATCAAAACCAGCCCCGAGGCAGCCGAGAGAGAGAGTGAGAGTGAGTGAGAGAGAAAGAGGGAAGAGGGATGCATCGATGCGACCCCCGTGTGTCTACATTATGCCGTCCTACAGCTACAACCGCCCCCTACCCTCCTCCTTCCTTTGTCCTACGCCAGCAGCCCCAACCCCATCAGCCACTCTCTCGCCTCTGCTACTCACTTTAAATAGAACTTCTCATATCGTAGAAATTCGTATTTCGGCTTATCTGGCCAATGGTAGGCGGCGCGGCGCGGCGCGGCGCGCCCGCACCGAGATCCGCTCGAGGGTGAATTCATCGGGAAGCTGGCTGAGTGACAAACCACCCTACCCCTTCTGTAATTCTTCTCGGTCTGCACTTTTTCTGCTGGAGAGTCTCTTTCATATTGAGAGGAAAGGAGGACGCGGAGGGATGTGCTGAGGGAAGGGAAGGGAAGGGAAGGGTGAAGAAGAGAGTGGCAGAGGGCGCGATCGCCGAGATCCGCTTAAGGGTAAACATCGAACTCTCCACGTAGCGCGCCCTGCTACCAACGTCATTTTCGATCGAGCACCACCAAGCTAGCTAACAGCAGCAGCAGCCTCTTTCCTGACTCGGTAAATCGCACGAAGGGCTTAGCGAGCTTCTTCTATGACTCCTTCGCGGTACCCGGCCCTTTCAGCTGGTCTCCTTCGAGTAGGTTGGCCTGCCGCTTTGTCGGTGGCCCCCGGACAAGCACCGCCGGGCCCTCGGATAAAAGCATCCTATTGATCCAGCTCAATGGAACCGTGCCCTTTCACGTGCCACTGATGGCAGTGTTTTGACATTCCTCGCTCGTCCTCGACATTAATGGCCAGGAGAGGGAGGGAGGGAGAGAGAGAGACCCCTCCTGCGATCCTTTCAACCGCGAGGAACTTTCTAAATAAGCGTAATCCTTTTCAACGATTCGAGGGCTACTTGTGCGAGATCTCTCGCTCTCTCTCTCTCGTTCTCGCGTTCTCGTTCTCCCTCCAGCGACTACTCGGGATACGCACCGGGAAAACCGGAGCTCCATGAGGAGACCCCCGAGATAGGACCTTTTCATTCATCTTCTCTTTCTCAGTTTACTTCCTTTGATTTTTTTCTCTCTATTTCGATCCCACGAATCAACCCTACGATGCCAATGCCTCGTCGTCCACTTGCCATGGAAGAGATAATGTTGGTAATATAATTACGTATGCATTTTGCAGATTTGCCACTCGACGATGCTGTTGGTAAAGAGGAAGGCAAGGATGATTGCGAACCTGAAGTAAAAGGAGGGTAAGGATGTCTTGTAATTGGGTTGTGACTTATTCGGGATACTTTGGGAAGAGTACTTCAAGTGTCAAGGGATGATTGTTGCAGGAAAGGTGCGCTGCAAGTACCGAAGATATATTATGGCACTCGAACTCACCGCCAAGTTGAACAAGTAGTGAGAGAACTGGGAAAAACGTCGTACAGATTTAAAAGGTGGAAAGCAACTACTTGACAGATAGGTATTGAAAGTATTGGTTTTAATAGAATGTGATAATGATTTTTTAGAATGACGATCTTAAGCAGTCGAGAACACACTTGTATTCGTTTAGAGGACAGGAATAAAACCGAACTTTGCCATGAGCTTCTCGATCCCGCCAAGGTTTGTGCCATACAAATTGTAATCGTGAAGTTCCACAAAGTTTAAATACATTCAACAAAGTCTCGATACTTTCGCAGCCGGGATACTGCGAGTACTACACCGAAACTAACAAGAAAGTGATCGGAACTTTTTCGGCCCTCTCGCGTTATGGAGTGAATGGTGTCTGGGACATCGAAGACTTAAATAGATTAGGCAGAAGGCACAGTGCTTGCCCGTACTTCGCTGCGCGGAACTTACTGTTTGAGGCAGAGATCGTTTTCTGCCCCTACAATTATCTACTCGATCCTGACATCAGAGAGAGTGTGAGTAATTCGATATCTCCTGCACGGATTTAGTTACAAGTACAAGTTCTTATTAGATGATCATTTCTGTAGATGCAATTGAACCTGGCGAATCAAGTAATCATTTTGGACGAAGCTCATAATATCGAGGACACATGCCGAGATGCGGCGAGTGTCACTCTACGCGAGGATCATATAATGGGAATGTATTATGAGTTCAAAGATCTTGCTAAGTCTGATAAATCAAACGCACCAGTATACGAGATGCTTATAACGTACACTAAAGCTTTCAACGACTTCCTCAAACAAGTGGAAGTCTTGGAATATGTATGTGAAAGAACACAATGTTCATTATATTAAATGATTTCTACTCTGATAAGTACACTAATTAACACACTTGGAACTTAGGACTCTAAAAGCGAGTATGCATGCAGTAAATACTGGACTGGCGCGGAGGCTATTGAACTCTTCAATATTCATAAAATTGGGATCGTCGCGTTTGCCTCGGTTATCAACGCTGGCCAATTTATGTTGATGGAGTATCAGCGTAAAAAAGAAAGCATGAGAGAACCAATGTTGGATTTGGATAAGACTCCGATCATGTCTCAGGCAGCGAAAAGAAATCTAGAGCATCTACTGTTCGCTCTCAAAATGTTACAATCGGAGGAACACGTCCACGATTACAGAGTTTGTGTGACCGAAAGCACAGTGAAGGACTTTAAACCAGTAAGAATCTATTTCATATTGTTACGTCGTGTAATTCTTATTATTTTAAATGTAACAATTAATATGTTTTAAGGCACCAATGAAGGAAAATACGTGGTACTCGACAGAGAAGAGCAGTAATCGGGCTCGTACTCTAAAATTAATGTGTATGAATCCTGCGGTTACATTCGCACCGCTGGCAAACAGTGCGCGCTCGATCATCCTTGCATCAGGTACTCTGTCGCCTACGACGTCCTTCCAAAGTGAATTGGGAACAATGTTCCCACAAATGCTCAACGCTAATCACGTGATTCAGAAGGATCAAATTTACGCCTCGTATATCGCCAAAGGGCCGACTGGAACGGCTTTAAGAGCGACTTACAAGAATGTAAATCAATTTACTTTCCAGGTATGACATAACACCTCTCGTGTTAAGAGTCGAGTCACTGTTAATATTTTCATATGCATTAATTTATACATTTGTTTAATAGGATGAACTTGGACGTATCCTGTTGGATATCTGTGAGACGGTACCGCACGGTGTCCTTGTTTTCTTCTCATCCTACCACATGATGAACACACAGGTGAATAGGTGGAGGTTGAGTGGGCTGTGGCAAAAAATCTTAAACCATAAAGAAATTTTCACGGAGCCCCGATTCGGTGGTGATTTATCTCGAGTGATGAGCGACTTTCGCAGAACAATCATCGACACTTCTACGGCAGAGCAGGGAGAAATAAATGGCGCTCTGTTACTGGCCGTGTTTCGAGGGAAGGTCGCGGAGGGAATTGACTTCAGTGACGACGAAGCTCGATGCGTAGTCACAGTGCGTATAAATCATTTTAGAGCAAATTAAAATTTCAATAATGTTACCAGCTTTTTGTTATATCATATAATGTTGCACGTTTAGGTTGGCATACCCTTTGCTGTTGCAAATGATCCAATAATTAAAATGAAAATGGAATATAACAGAACGAATGTACCCAAAGGTTTATTAAACGATAATGAGTGGTACACGGTCCAAGCTTTCAGAGCCCTAAATCAAGCATTAGGGCGCTGCATAAGACATAAAAACGATTGGGGTGCTGTGTTAATGATCGATGAAAGGTTCCAGCTTCCCGATTATATCAAGAATTTGCCGAAATGGATAAAATCATCGGTAAGCGCCAAAGCAATCAATTCTATTGAATTCCTCCCAGAAACTTCTATTAAATTTATTTATTACAGTTGGTAGATACGGTTCGCTATAATTTAAAGGAAGATCTGCGCCATTTTGTAGCAAAACAAGGACAACGTGTCATGGATCATAAGTTACAAACTTAAATCAAAAGAAAATTGCTACATTGGAAGATCTGTGAATTTCAAAGGTCAGGAATGGCTTACACATAGCTAACTGATTGCTTTAACATTTTTCATAGATTAACCAGCACAATCTGAAAAGAGTGAAATTCATATTCTGCACTATAAAAAAGAATGAATTTATTTTTATATACAGCACAGATATTATTATTAGGTCATTTAACTTTTTTTCATATTTAATGTATCTCTCTTCTCTATCATTCTGAGATGTTTTCGCTTGGTTCTTTTAAGCTTAGCAGTGTTTGTGATCTGAAAATAATAAGGGCATGTTGTTGATTGTGTACAAATCGTGTAGAAATATTCATAGGATACAAATAAGTCTTTTCTATTTACATTCCACCCAAAAGGAGTATGTGATATATGTGTCATCGTTTTTGGATTATACATTTTTATAAATATACAATTTTATACTTACTACTTGAACAACCTCACTCTTCTTCCTATTCTCCTCAGCCCTCTTCAAATTCTCCCTTCTCCTTTCCTTCTTAGCTTCTTTTTCTGCTACCTTCTGTGCTTTGATAGATCTTGACATTTCTTTCACGCGCTTCAAGTCCTGCCTCAACTTCTCCTTCTTCTCGAAAGAGGCCCGTATACCTCGTGTCTTGACGATCGATGAAAACCTGTCGCATTGAGTCACAAAACATCAGACGTCTTGTAAATTCCAATTAATGAGAAATTATTGTCAGTACTTGCCTTGTTTTCTGCTCCTTCCATATCCTGCCAGATTTTGGCTTGCCTCTGGGAATTGGTTTGACCGGTGGAATTTTGATTTTCGATTTCTTCGTTTCATTTGTGTCCACTGTAGCAACTGCAGTGGGTGTCTGAGAGAGAATGTCTTCCATCCTCGTCACCTTTTCGGTGATCTCGGAATCGGTCATTGTGTCGGCTAAATTATTTAATTCCCGGTGTAAAGTACTGGCTTGTATGTAAACAAATGGGACAGGTTAAACTCTCACGTGGCCTACGTCGGCCATGATCTTTTCGGAATCGACTTGTAGCGCCAGCTGAACACACTTCGAGGAACTTTTAGCTTGTCAAACGCAGGATAATGATTAATTTACCGGTAAGCCAGCCTTACATTAGTCATGTCGTCGCGCGAGCTGATCAACTCATATAGACACCTTGAGTTGTTCTGTTTTTCGGCATTTTGCTATTTGCATATTGCACAACATTTATCTACTTCTGCTTTACTCGAGTTACTCCAAGGCACAAAAAGTAATTGTTCTCAAACGTGAGCACTCCCTTTCAACACGACAACTTCTTCAGTTCATCTTGTGCCGCATTCATTTTTGCTCTACGCAAGACGAGCCACAAACTGCTACTTTGCAGTTGATTTTTACTCTACCTTGCAAAATCCCTAGGATGGGCAAAATTGCTGAATAGAATCGAGGGATATAAAGTGTCGCCACCGAAGAAGGGTTCTTTGGGGTTGCTCGGTTTCGCTGGTACCAAAAGCTAGATTTCTGTCAGTCAGTCAGAAATCGGCGAGAAAGTTTGTGTTTTCATATCTACCAATGGATGGCCGTTCACCACCGCTCCCTGAATATTTACATATATTGTCAATACTTGTCCGAGCGAAAATGCTGTAATAGTAAAGAGAAGGTTGCAATTTGCTGCGAGGGTGGATAAAAGATCATACAGGTCCCGTAGACCTTCGAGGGTAACGGCCCTGTTCACCCTGTCTCTACACTTGTGAAGTGAGAAACTGAGGTTTTGGGTCTACGAAGGTTAGACCATCCACAAGGAACTAAACCGGGTGCAAAAAGGCCGAGGAACGGGCGAAGACCCGTCTGACTAAACGTAACCATGCACGGCCTTTCTTTCAGGGAAACGCGCCGTCGCGAGATGGACAATAGTAAAGTCGACGAGGATAGTCAGCGAACTACTAACGACGGCGACTGGATTTGCCCAGACACCCAGTACGTTCTCCTTTCTAAGTCTGCTATGATTTTCCACTCTGTTATAAGTATTACTGTCACTACAACATTACACCATTAATGTACTGTCTGTCTGCCCCGTACACGTTACAGATGTGCCAATGTAAACTTTGCAAGAAGAAGTTCTTGCAATCGTTGTGGAAAAGGTAACATCTGATGCCTGATCCGAACCAGCCTTATACTCCTGTATCTTTACTATCATTCTGATTTCACTGAACATATATGTGTGTATGTATTCCAATATAGACAGAGGCGAATGCCCTAAGAAAAAAAAGCTAGGACAAGAAATTGGGAAGGCAGCAGCAGAGAAGAGTAGGGGTTTATTCAGGTATGTTATGTGGTTTTATTATATATGATAGCTGAAATAAGATTATAGAAAGTAAATCCATTTAGGCGTGTTAATTTTACTATAATGCTTTAATGGAAGATTAAGTATTTGTACAGACCAATGTATATCGTTATGCTGAATGCCCCATAAGTATAAAATAATGTAACTATAACGTTGAGGTACTAATATCCACTGTACCAATAAGAAGTACAATATTATTTAGTATCTATTGATATAATACGTGGTCCGCACATTTTCAACTTAGTAAACTTTATAATTGCATCATTGGTTCTTGAAATTGTGGCAAAGTAGAGATTAATATATATTAGCAATCTGTTATAACTACCCCTTCTGACTTCCATCCTATCACTTGTGACTAATGCCATTTGGGAAATAATGCGCAATGTATGTAATAAGTCATTGGTTGATATATTTGATGTGTTAATGTGTATTGTAGTGCGGATGATTGGCAATGTAGCAAATGTGGAAATGTAAATTGGGCACGGCGGCAGCAATGTAACATGTGCAATGCACCTAAGTTCGGAGAAATCGAAGAACGAACTGGGTATGGAGGTGGTTATAATGATCGGGGAATAGTTGAATACAAAGAAAGGAGAGACGATGACGATGATTATGATGAGTTCGGGCGCCGTAAGAAAAAGCGGAAAATAGAAAACCGTTCCGACGACGACTCTAAGGATTCTAGATATAGTAGTCCTTCGCGCAGTAAATCCAGAGATGAAGATGTTAAGGAAACTGTTATAGACGAGGATGAACGAGCTGAGGAAAATGTATGTTGAAGATACATGGGTACCAGAGGTGGTCAGAGTTGCTCAGCAACTAGTTTTTCATTTTAGGAGGAAGAGTATGAAGACGAAGATGACGAAGATAACTTCGATCCATCATTGTATGATCTTAGTGACTTGAATGATCTCCCTGCAGCTAGAAAAAGGTAAAATTATTTTAACACTACGATATTACAAAAGGCGTGAACAATCAGCTGAACACTTATATGTCTTGAATTTTCAGTTTGAACTCCTCGAGCCAGAATAATACAAATCTGGAGGGACATCGGTCAAGGTAATGATGGTAAAGAATCAGGAGATCATAATCATGAAATTAACGTTACAAAGTCTGTAACGAATTTTTGTTGCAGGAACGGTGGCGATCGTCGCGATTCAGGAACGTCGAAACATTGAGGAGCTGGGCAGGGCAGGTTTGATTTAGGTTTCGGGTATAAAATTGGTTGTAATAATAAACAGTGCCTGTTTACTAGCGAGTTTTGCTAAATAATAATTTCCCTTCAAAGTGTCCGTTTGTTAGGTGATTGCGCCTTACTGTATAAACGTTGAGGCTGATATAGAAACACAATTGACAGGAATTGCCATATTTAGCAAAGCTCAGAACGCAAGTATATGATATTTGTTAAATCCATAATTTTTCACAGGAGACGGCATAATTGTTGTGAGCAAAGGAATGCTCGGCAACTGAAAAATACAACGCAACAAATCTAGTGATTTAGTGAGCACTTTTGAATAATGTGACTGATAAATATATGGCTTATTGCAAGAGGAGCCGATTAACAATAAGCTTTACATTTGTGGTTGAGCTGGTAGCTACACTGAGCCTGTGGATGGAGAGTGAAATGTAGGTTTACCTATTTGCGCAATATTGTAATATTTGTCTAGTTACGTAAAACTCGTGAGACACATAACGCAGGTAGAATACTTGGCTAGTGAAAGTGAAACCTGTAATTTTGACATAAACTTGCAGAGAAAATGTTACAGAGTTCGTTGCAAAAGCTGATTACGAATTTATAAGAAGTCTTATTTCTAACTAATCAGTAGCATAAAAGCCGCGAAAGCTCTCTATCATTGTCGCATCTTCAGATTGTTATTACGTGATCACAAACATACGACGCTGTGACAGTAGCGCCATTTTTCATTTATATTGCTCAAGCTGCCTCGAAAGTTTACTTTTCACAGTTTCGTTTCTTTCCCGTCTTTCTTACTCCCACTTTCTCGTTTTCTTCTCAGAATGACACTTCAACGACTTATTGAACGTAATTGTAGTATTAAAGAATCATTCCCTAATGAATACAGATATGTATTGATGTCTTCGGAATGAAGAGAAAAAGGATACATTTTCTTGCTTTGACTATCACAGATCCGAGTAAGCTGGAAGCAGCCTGCTTAAATTGAACTCGTGACATGAAATTCTCATGTCTTTAGCCTGCGCTTGTTGCGGGCAGGTACAAAAAACACTTGTCTCGATTTCCGATGCCCGCGCCTCAAATCTACAAATCCATTTATCGATGAATTCTCATACTGATTCTTGTAAATATCTTTATTTTCATTTATAATAAAAATCATTCATCAACAACATAATTGTTCTTAGTCAATTATTTTTCCTTATATCATAAACTACATGGGGTCATGATTATGCACAGTGTTGGTCACGAAGGATCGACGAGGGAAGTGAAGGGACGGGCGATACCTCAAGGAGTATGTTGTAACAGGTATATATGTATATATATCATAAATATGTACAGTTATCAATTTGAGCTTGGTTGACTGCTTTAAGTATTTAATAATAAAAGGAAGGATGCATTACGTTCACCGGCGTATGAATTTTCTTCTCGATCATTTGAATACTTTAACTCTTGCGGAATTCTTTTGCCGCCGATCGATCGTTCAAATGGAGCAGAAAATGTCCACCTTCGTTTATTTTCTCTTTCTTGTTCCACAAGTTTATCGTAACAACTTTAATGACTACCGTGTATCCCAATCGATAAAATAACGATTTCTAGGAGAAAATCAGATTTTACATCAGTATTTACAAGTTTGCGTAATTACTCATTACGCGATCCATAACATTGAGAATTTACAGCGAACGATGATGAAAACGAACAATTCTTCTAAGAAGATGGGTCTGATTGATTTCGAGATGTATGACATTAGAACAATTAATGTCAGAAAATAAAAATAAAACTTTTGTGAGTCATAACACATGCATAAACAAGACTGCAAATAATGAATTGAACGAGAAGTCTTGTTACACGCCAGTTGCTACAACCATTGCAATATGGTCATAGCGTCTGCTTGGTAATTATCATCACATCAACGTTAGAGCCTTAACAAATTCGGTTTTGTGTCCTTTACAAGATCGCTTATTTTATAAAGTTTACACTCTCAGAAGTACTCTGAATCTTGATTAATAGAATCGTCTCTAAAACGCGCCTCAGAGGGACACGGAAAGGCCACCGTGATCGCAATTATTCAACACTTCGATATGCCATTTGTTAACCTATTCATTTTGGCATGAAAAACTGCTGATGTGAGTGCGAATTCGGTGGAGGATGTAAGTTCGGATGCGGTGGCCCACTTCCTCTTGTCCCGGTCGCGTAAAGCTGCTGCTGGAAGTTATGGAATTGCTGCGCATAATTGGGATCAGACATACTCGGCCCACTACCAACGAACGGACTGTTTTTGAAGTTGCTTGTTGCACCGCCCATGCTTGGAGGTAATGGTTGAGTTGCATCTGGTGGAGGACCTAGGCCCATTGGGCTTCCTTTGCTGCCAGATACGTACATGCCGGGATTCGGTTGATTCGGAACTTGTGATACCATGTCAGGTGGGAAGACTTTATCAGGATCCATGGAACTACCCGGAAAGACACCACCTCCGACCATATGTTGCATTCGCATTAAGTTCGGTTGAGGTCTCATGTTGCCAACTGGTCTCATGGAAGGATGCACTCCAACTGATGTATTCATTGATTGTCCATCCATACGTGGAGATCCTCCCATCCCTGGTAGTCCGCCGCTCATATTCGATGGCATACCACCGTGTGGACCCATGCTATTTGGTACACACCCATTTGGGAAGTATTGTAAATTTACAGAAGGTGTACCCATCTTCGATTCTAAGTTCGACAGTGGATTTGTAAATCGTTGAAGGAAATCCAGACTGGGAGGTCCTCTTGGCGTATGGCCCACATTCGGCCTAGCTGGCAAGTACTGTATAGTGTTTGGAGCATTGGGTTTTACTTGAACGTTTGCACCATTGTACGGACTTGGACCAGGTACGTGACCCGTCATTAATCTCGGTGGAGGTGCGTGAGGTTCCCCGCCAGGATATCCACCCCCCGCGTTCCCTGGATGACTACTCATCATGCCGTGGCCCATTATAGGATGTCCCATTTTACTAGGAACACCAGGACTTCCAGTGTGCGACGTTGTTGGGCTGTAACTGGTTGGAGGACCACCGAGACCCATACACATACCACTGACTTCACCAGGTTCACTCGTTGGACCACCCATATGACAACTCCCGTTCATTTCACCACCCATTTGCATCATATGCATTCCGTGAGGATTACCGAACTGCATCATTCCAGCATTGCCAGAATGAATAGGTGCTTCATTCCCTAATGAGTTACTAGCCGCTGTGTTGGTAAGTTGCTGGCTCATTTGAGCCAGGGAAGTAATAGGGTCGAAGTGATTTGTACTCATGGCCGTCAAATTACCTAGCCGCCCTCCTATATTATTAGGATTAAGAGGCACGTTGTCGGAAGGTTGACTCACATTTATAGGCGGTCGCACACAAGGAAACCCGCCTGGGCCACCTAATGATGGTCCTACTTGTGCATTCCCAGGATTTCCTTGATTGTTTACCCCAGACTGCTGCTGTTGTTGTTGCTGCTGCTGCTGCTGCTGAGATTGTTGTTGTTGCTGCTGTTGCTGCTGCTGCTGCTGTTGCTGTTGAGATTGCGATTGCGACTGCTGCTGCTGCTGTTGTTGCTGTTGCTGTTGTTGCTGAGCATCTTTCGATGATGGGGGAGACGTATCAGGTTTTGTCGTTGGGGAAGCTGGGACTGTTCTCGGCGGACCCATACTGTCTGGTATACTTGGATTGTGCGGTGCGGGACTACTCTGTGCGCTAGCACTCGATTTGTTGCCTGGTTTCCCTGGATCAGCTGGTGTATGTGGTGCACCACTACCAGGAGTGTGTGGTGTGTGTGGTGTGTGAGGACTGTGCAAAGAGCCTGCAAATCCTCTGTTTATACTATCCATTTGTACTGGGCTTGCACCTTCCGATCTGGCAGGGAACTGATTACTGCTTTCAAGATTACCGGGCAATATCCTATTCGGCATATCAGCATTGTTGTTGGTATTTCTGTAAAATCAAAAGAATCAAGTAAGGGTTTTTGTTATGTTAACAACATCGCAGCAATAAAATAGATACATACGATGATAAATTGCCATCCTTTAAACTTGTGTTTGGCTGCTTTTGTATAGTTAATTCCTGTCCCTCGAAAGTATTAAGATACTGAATTTGTTGCGGACTCGGTACTGGCATCAGATTCGCTTCCTTAACGCCTGCCGCATTTACCCCTCCACTATGTTGTTGCTTTTGCTGGGCTAAGGATTGCAGCGTGCGGCAAAACATACCATCCACTATATTATAAGACAAGACAATCAATATAACACAGAACAATCATGGGACCAACTTTTACATGTATCTATTGTTTAGGATGTCCAACTGCTTGACGACCAGGGGCTACATCTTGAGAATTAATATTGCTATAAAAACGAAATGTTTCGTAGTTTCGGAAAGTATCTAATAGACGATTACACTGTGCAGGAGAGGCCAAACTCATGAATAGGAAAACAATGGTTTAGGATTTAAGGATGCACACAAATAAAAGGTGTATCATGCCACGGACCGCCAATTGGACCTCGTTTTTTATCTTATTTTGTATAATAACATAAACGGAGAATTCAGATGCTACATGTGCTACCATAATTCTACATCCGATTACACCATATAGTACAACCAGTGAAAGAAGTTAAAAAACACTTACCGTTTGGCTGCTGATTAGTTGGAAAGTCCATTGGAGATTCCTTTTGAGACGTAGCGCCACTTGGACTGAGGGTGGACATATGAGAATGGGATACAGGTGTTCCTGGGTTACTGTGATTTAATCTTGTAGAAGACACTGCAGTTGTACTGCCAACTACAGGATTGGGAGAGTCTTGACTGGTGGGGCTTTGACCAGGTAAGTGACCACTTCTCTGACTATTCAGTTGAAATTGTCTATTACAGTCAGCGGGAGAATTTAATGCCGAACTCGCTCGTGGAGAGGGTAGCGATAAATTACTAGTTGGATTGTTAGGTGAAGAAGGATTAGGACTTTGTATTGCGATTGGCACACTCGCAGATCGAGTTGTTTGATGATAGGGTGGTGGCGGACCTTGACTGCGTGGTACTCCGACCATACCAGCACCACGTAATGGAACTGTTCCTGGACTGCCGACACTTGACTGCAAAATATGCAAAATGTTAATTAAAAAAGGTCTTTAACGATAATGATGAAAATACATTACATACCTTGCTCTTTCCATCAAGAAACTGATGCTGAAGCTTGTGCCAGTCCATAGTTGGTGGACACTGTGTGGGTACTGCAACAGGAGGAACATTAGTTGGTGGACACGATGAAACTGCTGTTCCCTGACTTGTGTCCAGAGTATTTCCAGTATCTTCTTTATGCTCAGGAAATAGCATCATCTGCATCTTTCGTATAGTTGCTAGTTGAACTTCTCTGTGTTGCCTTTGCTGTGGTGTTAGATTTTCATCCGGTACTTTGACACCCTGGAGGGATGGCTGCAAATTGCCTGGACCTGGACTAGTTGTTCCTCCTAATAAACTGGGACTATGACCCATTGTGGCATTGTTAGGAGGCTGTGGATTTGCTAGAATAAAAAATAAGATTTTTCATTATACGAACAAGGATAAGAGTGATAGTGATACATTATAAATATGAATTAGAAATACCTGGATTACCAGGTGAGTTTGGAACAAGGCAAGGCACATCTATATTTGCATCATCCAAGGATGGTTCTGAATTACCAAGGGTATTACCACCGTTCAAATTCCTCAAGTTTGGTTGTTCGTTCCAAAAAGGTGGTGCGTTTGGGTCCAAAGCAGGCAAGTCAGGGGGTTGCTCATTTTGAAATGTGTTGTTTGCACCCCCCTGGTGGCCCTTTTGTTTCATCATGGCAAGATTATTTAACCATTGAGCAGGGTTCTGACGGAACTGGTTTATCTTATTCGGGTGCTTCTACAAAAACCACAATAGTCTTTCTATAACTTTATCCTTATATTGAAATACATGATCATAAATGAAGATTTAGAATATCTCATTCTTTATATACCTCTAAATACTTTTTTGTGCCAGGCTGTGCACAGTGATATGCAATAATTGATGGATATTGACCTTGCAATACTGCATCTGCACCCTTATTCGCTAACGTTGTAGAAAATACAAAAATTTGACTTTGCTGCTGCATGTATTGAGCTTCTCCAGTACCTGCACTGGTACCCATCTGTTTTCCAAGAACATTGCTAACCAGCGGTTGAATACCATCTGCAGTAATTACATTTCCAGTACAATCTATCATAGAAATAAAGGGATAATAAAACACTGGGATTCGAAATCCTTGTACGAGAGTGATAAACTTGTTGGGCTTTGCCTTACCAGGGAGATCATCCGTGGCATTATTATGATCACCTTCCTGTTTCACTGAATTCAAGATAGGTTGACTGCCGTTGGTAGTTTGATTCTCTCCAGATAGCGTACCCTCTCCATTAGAAGGATCCAAACAAGGATCTCTCGTACATTCTGTGGTATCTTCTCCAGGAGTATCATCGTTGTTAGCACCAGTCCCTTCCTCCTTGATCTTAACTGGATCTGAGTCCGGTTCCTCCTTGACAACAGTTGTGGGAATACAGCTTGGTTCACTAGGCTTCTTCTCAGTTTTCATGTTTGTGCACTCTAACAAGGCAAGCGTGTCAGACGTGAGTCGGGCATCCGAGAGCTAGATGCATGGCCACTATCGTCCGCAAAGAGCGGATTCACGACGTGAGCTAATCGCACAGGTTAACGTCGGTATATCGTCCACCGGTACCACCGAAAAGCCACTTCATCAAACGGTGCAGAGCACGATCCTCGGGGAAGGCATGTCTGCGACGTGTTATTCCTCCGTCGCTATTAAATCCGGCGATCCCAGACTGTTCGCGCTCTCAATCATTTAACGGGCTGATTGCGGCTCCGAAGTCACAGACATCAAGCGGTCGCGGCTGCCAGCGGTCGCTCGACACAGGAATACAGATCTAAGGACAGTATCACGAATGTATCGGAACGAAGAAAATATCCTAAATGTCAGCCTCGTCTCCAGGATGAGTGCATAGGGCAGCTTCGGCTGTTATGTCGCACAAGACATTCCCTTACACCCGCGAAAATTGTCTCCAAAACATAGAACGGAGGCCAATGCACGCTACACTCAAATTTCCTTGCCATTCGTGAGCATTGTTCTCCAACTTTATTTGTCACTTCATGGTCGCTTTGATTATTTATTTCTTTTACACACGGCTACCAACTGCCTGCTGAAAGTTAGACATCGTTTTAACGCGCCTCCGACAAGGAAGCCATCATGCGTCCATGCTTGTCCAACAAGGATGGAGCGAGAGCACCAGCCGTAGATACTTGACTCCTTCCTTGCACTCGATTGCCCGCAGGGTTACTATTTTAATCTTTCTTTGGTTATATTTTCACGCTTCTTTACACTACGCTTGTATAAGCATCGTCCACCTAATGTACTATCTACCTGGCTTCCTGTTTTTTCCCTGCCTTCCTACGGCCAGCTTCTTTCCCTATACGTGTGGAAACGCACATTTATTTTTTACGGAATCAAAACTTTGTGAAATTAAATTTGGAATACATAAAGACAGGGATGAACCGAGTGCTCCCGGTGCCTATGCACTTATGCAGCATCTCCCCTTTTTGCAGTTGATGAGAGCATTTCGTCTGCGACTGCAGTTTTTAAATGGTATTTTTTTGATTCTGCAGAACGTATAGCGTAGCAGAAAAATTACGTTACTGCTTATTCGATATCCGAACGACTTTTTATACTCAGGATTGATATTCGTTTTAACGAAGAATTCCCCCCAAAAACCAGATCAGCATTGTACAAAGAATTGCATGGGGGATTCAGTGAAAATTAGAATTTAATTCTGATTCGGCCCCTGAGACTGGTATTTCACATACCAGAAAATTGCATGTATATACATACGCAAATGCATTCATTGTTTTCATGTTTCCGATTGTTTATGCGCTTCGTGCATACTTGTCTCTTTGTAGTATGATGCACTAGATATGAATGGTCTCTACAAGATAATTAGTTGTATACAATTGTGGCTCGTAATTATAGATACAGCATGAGTACTGAACAGGTAAGGCAGAGCAAACGTTACTGAAAGCAACGAACCATCGTCCATTGTGCACAGTTCAGACTCAGACACATGATAAATCAGAAATTCCTGCAGTACTTTTCTCCAACAATAGAATAATAATTCCGTAAGAGCTATTTCTAGTGGGATGCAAAGAAATTAAAACACACTCGATATTGATGTGATGTAGAAACAATGCATAACAATGCAGTAGTCAGTAACCTGCTTTAAGCAAGTACTCTAGCGACCAGTGTTTTAATATTGTTTGCCCTATTATCCTTATTGCCTAAATATTCTAAATCTAGAAGAGGAGTAAAAGTACAGATATTTAAATGCTCTAACAGGTATAAATCGTAGAGAACATGTCGCAAATGGAATTAGATCCGCAATTTACGCAAGGTCTACACCTTCTGCACTCGACTAATAAAGATTCGGCGGAACAATTGCGAACGCTTTTAGACGAGGCGATAAAACAAAAATATGGGCCGTCGAAAATGTTGTCGAACGTCTTACATAAAAAGGTAATCAACCTGTGAGAGTGGTTTCAAGATCTAAGGGACTGCCTGCAGCTAATACTCCAGTTTGATATTAATTGAGATATTGTCCTTACAGACTTAGTTCTGATATCAGGATGCTCCTGGAGCATAGGAGATTTCATTCACGTAAAAAGATTTTTAGTATTGATCCCTTTGTACACAATGTTTGTGGATCAATAGATTTTATAATTCTGCTTATTAATATTGAATACTTTTCAGTATATGATGGAAGAGCCGGTATTGAGTGATCACAGTAGCAGCGGCAGTAGTAAGAAGAGCAAGGGCTCAGGATCTTCTTCTAAGCAATCAAGCAAATCTAGCAAAAACAGCTCTCCAATTAATCTGCCAGCAAGGGATACACCACCAGACATTTTACAATCAGATGATACATTAGCATTAGAAATTCTGGAGGATGATTTGACATGTGTGATATGCAAAGGAATGGACGTTAGTGCAAGAAACAGATTAGTAGAATGTTCAGAATGTCATTCACTGTACCACCAAGAGTGCCATGTACCACACATCTTAGACTCACAAATAGACGTTCCTAGATTAGTCTGGTACTGTTCCAATTGTTCAAAAACACAGGTGTGTGTATTTACCCACAGTACTAACAATGTGTGATTAATCACGCAAAATGCAAAGAGTTTTTCTAATGTGATAAATATTCATAGAACCTATTTCATTCCACAGGCCTCCAAAGAAAGGAGTTCACCAAAGACTGTGATAGAAAGTAAATCCAAAGAGCAAAAAAAGTCTAGCACAAGTAAGTTCATACATAATTCTAGATTAGCAAGAGCTCAAAGTGCAATATTAATAAGGTGTTTTTAATAGGTGGTGGAGGTAAAGTAACACCGAATATTAACATTGTAAGTGCAGACAAAAGACTGAAAGATATGATGAAGAAAGCGAAACAAGACAAACGAAGCACTCCTAGTAACACAAATTCAAAGAATACTTCATCAAGTTCTCCTGGAACTTCCTCAAGTAAAACCCAGGAGAAGTCCTTAATGTACAAAATCAAATCAGGTGCTGAATAATGTAACTATATTTATACACAACTCATAGGATTTGTGGATAATACGAGGATGTAAATACTGAATATTGAAATGCTGGTTTACACCATGATCGTATGTAATGAATTGACACTGCATAGTCCAGATTTGCCTGACCGCAAAATGCAATGCTGATTAGTCTGTATCATATACAGATACACACAAAAACAATAGAACATTATTGTTCCAACTACATTTTAATATAACTGATCATAGATACTGCATTATCAACTTATACCATTTTTATCTTTTATATTGTTGCGAATGCTTTTATGAGAGAATTAAATTCGATTATAATTATTAAGTGTGAACTTATAGAAATAAAAATTTGAATGTACATTCCTCATTTTACTTTTAATATAAATATACAATTGACTATTATTAATATCTTTTGCTTAGTAATTCTAAGTATACTTTATATATATATATATGTATATATATATGTATTGTACGAAAAATGATAGACTGGTTTAAATATTCGTATTATAGAGAAGTATGTGTGTCAAAACGTAGCGCCATTTGAAAGCTGCTAAAATCAAGTTTGATTCTACTGTTCAGACAATGAAAAGAAAACTCCGTAGTAAAATACCAGCGCATGCGATTGCGTCGCTGTTTGCCAAACGAGAATATTTGAAGGGCTATTCGATCGGTCCTGGGTTGATCGGAGGAAGAGAACGAATGCCACTTCATTTATAATACCAATATATTTTTGCGATTTTTGAAATGCTTAGTTGTTGTCCCTACATCCCATTGAAAATTTGGCAAGAGTCGTTTCGTTTTCGAGTGTCACTTACAGGCTACTCGTGTATGGGATGGGGGGCTGAATTCTATATTTACAAACGGCTCATCGTATAAGGGATGCATTTGCACTGGCACACATATGAAGACACAGACACACATGCACAGACGGTCCTGCACACTTTCAATCATTCGACATATCGCGTTCTCGTACATATCGTGTATCGGCGCAATGGAAAAATGCTGCACGTAATTATTTCCCTCTCGTCCTAGCTGGAAATATTTCCGTGCTCGGCACTCAATACTAATATGAGTCTCTCGAGTGCTGTATGTACTTGAAGTATTCTTTCTGGGGATGATCATCCCCCCATCCTGTTCGAAGCTTAACAAAGAATATTCTTAATTCGACACAACAGTCGAAGTCATCTATTCTACGAAGCATGACATACTAATCGACTTGTGACCACTGAATACTCCTCAGTCAATTACAATACAGTACATACGTTGAATGCGGAATTGACAAGCTTTTTAGATGGATGGAATGAACCATCGAATGTACGATGAACTGGGAATATCCGCTATTATCTTGCGAATTTCTTCAAGATGTGAGATGATTCACCAAAGAATTTTCTGGGTATTTGCATTAGACAGATCCTTACGCGCACCACTGCGCACTAAAACAAAGCAGACAGAAAACATCATACAAGTTTTCATGAACATAGTCCAAAATACTCCGCACATCACACAAATATCGAGCACAAGTTGCGTCAAGAATAATTTTATAGGTATATTATAATCATCAGTAATTCTTCTGAATCATGATACAGCGTACGTAAGTATACGGGAATACATGTTCAAATGCATAGTTGCGTGTATGTCAATCCGCGCAATAGAATACAGTAATGAATTAAAGAAACGTTATTTAAGCGACGAATCCTGCGCTTGATTTCATCAACTCTTGGATCGCGAATAGATTTAGCAAATTTTCAATTGCCATTATTCCGAATATGTGAAAATAAAAACCATTGAGATCAAAAGTATCAACACGATCTAAAAATCAACGTGTGAATAAGCTTCAAATAGTTCTTTATTCAATTTTACTTGTCTCCTTAGTGTGAAAATAGATCTTGAAGAACGTATAATGTGGCGATATATGCATAATACGATATAAATATTGTTGTAACTGAGAATCCTATTCTAACTCGGTTACACGTGATAAACGGATTGTATATGAGTATAAATGTAGAAAAAATGTACTTATAAAATTCAGATTTAAAGGGGCAGTGTGCCATGTTCAAAATTCTCAATAATTAATAGAAATTATAGCGATTAAACCAAGGAAGACAAAGTCGATTAGAGTGCTAATATTCTTTAGCCAAACAGGAGCAGCGACCGCTCAAATGAACTGAGATTCAGAAAGATTCGCTCACTGGTACATGTTTGTAATTCTCTAATACAATAAAATCTATACTCATCGTATTAATAAGTATATAGACAACCCGACCAACTAATTATATACAATCGAAAATATATTCTAAAGAATAAGATAGTGCAGATTGACATACACATAGTTTCGCCGTAACAGATAGTTTGTTCGTTATAATATAAATAAATACAATACATATAATAGAACAGTACGCGACTGAGCTGTCATGTTAAGGAAGTCTGGGGACTTGATCAATAGTTGAGTTATCCGAAATTGTAAATTAAGTACAAGAATGAGCACGTCCCTAGCCTTCCCATAATTTTAACAGAAAATTATTAGTTCATTTGCATATTGACCAAACAGTCACGTAGGTCGAATTGGATAAGTAGTTTGCAGACGCGCATAAACAAACTTGCACATTACGCGCAGTTCACCACTTTCCGCACTCTTGTTCAGCATATTCAGAGTTACTATAAATAAAACAGTCTTATTGGAACTTAACGGCAGTGTAATTCGATGAAATACTGTCTCACCATTATATGTGTAAAGATCTTCTGAATTTGCTCAACTGTGGAGTTGTTGACGAATTAAAGTCTTCATGTCAATTACGTAAAAGATCATTCCTGCTTTCCTTCTACTTGTTACGTTTTAGTCTTAACAATGTATCATAATAGCGGTTATATTTAATGGGCAGCTTTACTGATAATTGTACTTATATGGATAACGATACAACTTAGACAGCAGGATAGCAAGAGCCATATACAATAGTACCTCGTACGAAAATAGTAAAATCATTACATGACATGAAGTTGTGTAAGATATAAAGATCAGGTTGAGAATCAATCAAACATATTTAAAGAAAGACTTCATTTACGTATCCCACATACGTAGAATAGGCCTACAGTAGTCTGAGCTGCTCTTATACTTCTTAATCCCTCAATTCGCCTTTAAATTTACTTTAATAGCCTTAATTTAATATTATTTCTTACTCTGTCTCTGAAAAGGGTTCTTACCCTTAACTTATAATACAGGTATAACCGCTCTCTAACTAGCTCACTACAATCCGTGGAGGTGTATGTTGCGTGATTCTTTGCTTTATATATTTTTATGTATATATATAATATATAACATATTAATAATTATATATCGTAATGAAGATAGTAGGCATAGCCACTCGTGCTCGGATCACAGACTACTCGCTGCCGCACTCCCTTGTACCGACAGTCCGGTGGACACAATGGCTTTCTCATGTATTCTTACACATGTTACTCTTCTGTATATTATGTATGTATTCCGTATTTACGTAAACACGTAGAGACATTTGCACAGCAAAAATTCAAAAACTTAATTTCCTTAATAAGTATTTGCACGTAATATTTTACCGTAAACCCGAATCTTTAAAGGAGTCCATCAATACATACCTGGCACATATCCATGAAGATTGAGGCTTCACGTAAATGACACAAACCCTTGTACGAAGCGCTTCGCTTTAAGGATGAGATTCTAAAGAGTATTCTTGTTAAACGCCATAATCAACTTATGAATCGTACTGATGCCAACACACCGTAAACGAAATCGTTTAAACCGTAGAGTCGCGTATACTGCCTGCTAATATCTGTACGTGTACGCGAGCGTATTTCGATACCGCCATGACGTAAAGACGCAAACACTACACCAGGACTTCTATCCTGCAAACTATCGCCTGACTAGCCCTAGCGAAATCACACGTATTTACGGCATTGTTATTCACATGGCGCGTAGATTTGTACATATGAAACGAGGTTTATCTGATGCATAAAGTGGAGGCACTAGTCAGTGTTTCTGGAGAGGCTGACGGGTCCTGGAGTGGATGTGAGAAGGTTGTGTCAGCAGGCACTAGTCTCTTCTCCCTCGAGGGTGCACGCCACATTCTCTAGCCTATGAGCTAGGTGTAGTTTGCGACAGCCTGCATCTGTCTCCAAGGCCTCTAAAATCTGAAAGCGATCATTGAAAATTAATCATCCATTTTTTCATGAAAAGGATGCTTTTGTATTTATTCTGCCAATTTTCTGAAAATGCTTTACGTACTTTTTCATAGTACTTGCTGACGTATATGTAGAGTTCTTTTAGGGCTGCAATCACATCAAACTCATTCGCGTGAGATGCACTCAGTTGTTGCATAGCACTAGACATTTCTTGATCCGTGATTTGTGGCAGTCTCTGTACATCACTATAAAAGCGTCCCACTTTCTCCCGATAATGTGGAATATCCTTGGCGAAGAGTAATTTATTAGACGGCGAGTCCTTCCCGAGTCTATGTTCCGACATAGAACAGGAATCCATAAACGTCTGTGCTATCACAGAGAGACTTGAGTCGACTGTTGTGGACTTATTTATATCGAACATGAAATCCGGATTCTTAATAAAGTTCACCCAAAATCTTAGGGGCAAACTATTCGATTTCCAAGCATGAGGGACTTCCGGATCTATGATTCCGTGTTGCTTGGCAGCCTCGTCCAGAAGATCAAATAACCACTTTACAGCACTAGGCAATGCTTCGTTTGCAGTCAATATCGTATTCAAAAAGTCATCAACAAACTTTTGAACAGTGCCTTTTGTTGATAGCAGTCTTGTTAAAAATATTTCAGGAATTGCTTTGTGCGTTCGCTCCGGGTGATGATGCTTACTACCGGTGAAACCCATACCTGGTGGATAGTGAGTCTCTTCTATAGGCCTGACTAAGTGGTACAGTCGCTGATTTCCTCCGTGACCACTTTCCACATCACCATTCGCAGTTATAATAGGTGGAGAATGTTGTGGGTCAAAGAATAAACCACTAATAGAGTGATTGTACATTACCGGACTAATTAAAGTGTGATTCGGTGTGGATGGAAGTGTGGACGAACAATGATTTGCATGTCGATGCACATGATGATGTGTGTGATGGTGGATTGGCTGTGTTTGGTGGTGATAATGTGACGGTTTGCAGTTGTGGCATGGTGGCTTACACGCGACGGAAAAGCCGTCGTTTTGCCTAGGAATCAGTGACATTACCGCTGACTCCTTGACACCGTAATGAGCCAGGGTATTGATTTTCTTCCACTCCCCACTACACTTTGTTGTAAGGTCTTCATCTTGCAGAGTTAAATGGCCACCTCTGCCATGTCTCCACTCTAGATCTACGTCATGTACGGACGGCCTCAGTGAAAAAGGAGTGTTTTTATAGAGAGCGTCTAGGATTTTCGATTTCACTTGATTTATCGTATCACAATCTAAAACTTTGCACTGTATCTTCTCATCAAGATCATCTTGAACCACGTGCAAAGTAACTATATTGTGCTCGATCTGTTCCCGTAAAAGTCTTTCTTCCGATAATGAGTATCTGGCATCGTGGGTTATTACGTCTACCGGACCTTTCTCTATCTGATGCTTTATCGCTTTAAAAAGTAAGAATAGAGAGGAACCTGCGTAGTCTTTCAAGTAATTGTACATACAAAGCGCCATCCAATTTGTAAGCATTTTTTCCACCACAGACTCGGTTCTTCTTAGCATAAGCTGTGGATGCTTTGTATTTACAGCTTTCTCAATCAGTCTCAGTAAGAGATTCATTAATATATCAGTGGCGTACTCCATTTTGCCCATTAAAACTACCATAAGCAGTGAGGCGACATTTACTTTGTCTCTGATATTGAAATCTTTCTGAGCCTCTAATGTTTCGATGAACGTTAGTACAAAGTACTTGTTATTGATTAGCTGTTCGAATTGAATCATGGCAGCATCGTAATTAGTTCTGGATATGTTGCTGCGCGAACGTGGGTCATTTAATATAGGATGATGTGTTACACCGGGGAAAAATACTTTCATAATGTAGTTCTTGTGATCGAGTGTTGGTATGCCAGAAGATTCCAAATCAGCTGTCAAATCTGTCATGTCGGTTTGTAGCTCTGCAAATGCCTGCTTGCATTCCATTCTCACATTGCTCTCCAATGTGTCCATCTGAATTTGAATCCTCTTATATTCTCTCTCGGCCTGGGTGCTTTTTCTTCGATAAATAATCAGAACTAACACGAACAAAAACACGAGACTGAATGTACCAGCAGCTATTCCAGCAATCGCCTCTGGTGGAATGGGGTATGACTTCATTATTTCGTAGCGAAGATATCCAATAGGAAATCGTAAACTTTTCCCAACGCGCACTACTACAAGTGGCAAACCATTTTCTGTTTTAATTCCAAGTTCATCTGTATCGGCAGGTTGTTGATCAGGGGGAGTGCATACGAGCTGCGTTAAGGCCAGTGAAGTAACGTTACACGGCATTGCACCGACAGTTACGTTCACATCTGATTCATCACTAGCATAATTGAGATTCTCTCCTTCAATAACCAAAGTGTCACCCTTATATAATTTCACGTTCCGTGGAAACGGAAAGAATTTTGGATCTTCAACGTAAAGTAATCGATTCCTGAGGCTCTGAAAATGCTTTTCCAGGTCTTTAACACTTTCAACGTTATCCATAATAAAGGCTATCTTCAGCGACAATTGTGACTCCTTTAATTTTAAGGATTGTGGTGAAGTATTGGGGCTGCTTCCAACTGCACGCTCACTCCTCCGAAGTGTTATGAATCTGCTAGCCACACTTGGGCTAGGGCATTCCATTTGTGATGGATTCAGAACTGTACAGATTGTTCTGTTCACTGGCAACAGTTCGTTATCGAAATACACCTCCATCTCAGGTTTTTGAATAGTGTCTAGATTCGTGCCATGGACGGTTATCATCCGCCCACCTGAAGCAAAGCTTCTTAGTGGTTTGATTTCCATGATAGTTGGGTCGTGAGTATAATTAAACGGATTCCCAACTAAAGTGCGATTGGCACCATCTATGGTTAAAGTCAGCCTATGGATTCTTCGCACATTTCCAGATTTAGTAGTGACACACGTAAGTCTGGTACTACTTGCTTGAGTTGCATTTACGTGACACGGTAATTCGTCTAAATATGCCGATATAGTACTACCAATATTTAAATACATCCCCGTAATTGCAAGCTGTGTTCCACCACTTTGAGGACCTACTGATGGATAAACACCGGACAACCGTATATCTTTATAATTAAATAATACAGCACTTTCGGTGTATCCAGCTTCGTTGCCCACGACTACTGATGCAGTATCGGTAGCTTCATGTCGACCGGTGCGACAAACGATGCGAACGGAGACCTGGTACTCCACCAATATGCATGGGGTATTTCCAATGTGTATTTTTCCTTCCACATCACTTTCTTTTAGGCCTAAATTACTTCCCTCAATTGTCACTAGCGTACCGCCTTCGATCGGTCCACTTAAGGGTTTAATCATATCAATGCGTGGCTTAGGGCATTCCATGAAGGGCGAGTGCAAACAGGAATGCCTATATACACAGCTGTTTCCGCACCAAGTGCATTCGAATCGTGCGTCTCTTGTTACACACAGGGAACAGTCAGCATGTTCACGATACGAGCCCAACACCTCGCATTTATAAAGGATAATACTAGTGTTGTCCACATGATGATTAGTGTTCCACACAACTGTCACCTCTGCCTTGTATTCACCACTCAGGGCTTCATACGAATAAACTGTCTTATCGCACACTATAAAGCGACTGGTATCAACGCGGGCTTGGACTTTCAGTTTGGCACCTTCAATTGAGACGATGCATTGAAATCCGCTATGCCCAACTTGGGGATGCGGCAAATTTTCCACTTCCAGTACTATTTCCTTAGGTACACTGTTTGGTAGCATCAAGGGTTCTTTACGTTCGACAAATCTTGGGCAATATTTCGCTCCGTGCGCTGCCAAATTCGGGGGATTCTACAAAAATAATGTTATTTATTAAAAAAAGCCTATGGATTATTATTACTAATAAAATGAATATGGCATCGCAACTTACATTTTCTCCAGATATTATACCCTGACAACTGGTATTGTGTGTACATTTGTTATCGTATACACACCAGCTGCAAGCCCATTGAGATTTCACGCATTCCGTGCACACCGTATGACGAGAACAATCAAAGAATGCGAAATTCCGGGAGACAAAATCTTTGTTTGTCTCGCTAGATCGTACTGACAACGGCACAAGTATATGATCAGAACCTTTCGGAATGTTGGGTCTCTCGGCCACCGGCGGAGTAGGACATGAGAGGCCAAAGCCTGTCATTAGCGCGTCTATCGGTTCTGCGTTACCAAAAACGCACTTGTAATTAGCACCTGTTGGTAATTCGGGCAACGTTCTAATTGTAAGTTGAACCGTAGTCATCTGATTAATGGGCATTCGATCGGGAAGGACTTGTTCAAAATCAATGCACTGCTGACCAGTTCCCAAAGACAGCCAACGTGGGCTGCTCTGACTTGCTTTCTGGCAATCACCTCTCACAGTGCACCTGGTGGTAATTCGATGATTCAAACAAATGTATGCAAATGAAATGTCTCAAGTCTTGAATATATATACAAACCTTTTCTCTAAAGAACACCAGCCACAATATGGATCTTTTGCATCAAGGCAACTACTACAATTTGTATAGCCATTGCAGTGTTCCACTTTTACTTTCGAAATCTTGGATGTTGAGAGTACATAGATCTTCTTTTGATCGGGCGAGATCATGGTATCTGGCAGTATGCTGTTCCCTTTGTCTATTGGAATACTTTCATAAACAAATGCTTCTGTTCCAGACAGCAAAACTTTTTTCAAGTATCCGTCGCTTGTTCCTAGAAATGCAACTGTGTGGCTTTCCGTGTTTGCCACTGTGACTGAAGTTACGAATTCGTCCGGAAAATGTAAGATCGCTTGTCCGACTATTGGTGATACCCCGGAAATCTTAAGCCCCACTTCACAAAAATTGAGAATGTTTCCAGTTGTCTATACGGTGAAATAAAAATATTTAGAAATATGATTACCAGTACAATTATTCAATGATTTTTGTTTCCACCCACTTACCCCTGCTGTTGGGCATTTTCCATCTAGTATCGGACCGCTGACATAGTCCATGTTTCGATACTTTGTGCTACCATTGAAACACATATGAATATTTTCATTAAACTTGGTTTCAATGTCTTGTAAGCTATATACGCAAACAGCAGAACGGGATAATGGGTCATTCGTAATTCCTGCGCTTGGAGAAAAGACAGAAACGAAAATCGGATCCCCAACAGAAATGCCCAGTTGCGCAGCTAAATCGCTACCTGCGGATGCTACTTTAGCATCCTGCACTAAGTTATAAGAATGTTGTCTTCCATCTCCTAAGTCAACTATGCATTCTAATGTCACTTCAGTATAGCTATCATAGTTTGGATCACTTATGCAGCTACGTGCTAGTCTCGAGATGTAGCCCAACTCTTCTTGTTCAGGAAGGTGGGATCTCTTTTGCACCAGAACGAAATATGCGTAATCACTTGCGTTAAAACCATACACATATTTCACCAAAAAGTGGTCTCTGTACTTGACATCGATATCCACGCTCGACTGCTTGTTAAATGTAAATTCGGCAAACTCAAGATTATGAAGATTTCTACTTGAGATCGCAGGCACATCGTGTCGGTAGTCTCCTCTATTAGTAAACGTGGTGCCAACATAAAGAATATTCGTTTGCCTCCATGCATTGTATTTTTCCGGCCCAATAAATGCATATGTTGAAGAATTCTCATCATTTGCAGCTACACTATGGGGAATGAACTCAGGTTTCATGGATATGTTTGACATTTTGTACTTTTCACAAGCACCCTGAAGAAGAGACCCGCAAGTGATCAGCGTTCGTGACTCAAGATCGGCGATTAATAGTTTGTTCACATTATCCATTAGATAAGTTGTTATGTCTCTGGAAGTACAGCCTACTGCATGACACTGGGGATTATCCAGTCTTGGTCCTATAATTGAATGGTACATAGTAAATAAATATACTTTGGAAAAGATGGTAAAAGGAAACAGCTTCACTTGCCTGTAGATACATGTTGTTCCAACTTTAAGCCAGAGTCCAATTGCAACAGTCTGTTAACAGCACCTGCATACAACCTTCCTGTGGCAGGGTCTATTGCGAGATGATTAAATCTTAGGGCACCTTCTCTCGTTGTATTAGGGTCCAATGGATAAAATCCATCTCTCTGACCATCTCCCATGGGGAATTGTGCTACTATGTGCGGAGACTTGATCTCTTGCACAGGTGCAGTGGTGGTAGTGGGGGTGTCTAGGGCTGCAGTTACCAATATCACCAAGAACCAAGTCGTAATAGACATGGATGATAAGTATAATTTGAAAGGTGATGATGGTAACAGCAACCAGGGAGATGATGGCACAGTGGGTGAAGTTGGAAGTAATGAAGATCCCAAGAATTTCATGTTGTGTTTAAAATAGTTTGCAGAGCACTTGCGCACACGCAATGCGTGTGCGTTTGTGCATATGCAGGTTTAGGGTAGGAAGTATAAAAGGTATGAGAAGGGTAGTTTCCTGCTGGTAGGAAGCCAGTTTTATTGTGGTACTACCAGCTAATCGTACATCCAGGCACTGACATGATGCTCATTGCCTGGTACCACTGAAACATTAATTACTGGTTAAATTTTGATATTGTATAATTTTGTTATAATTATAATGCTTTCACTTCAGGCTATTATGGTTTACTGTCTAGCATTGTATGAATTTTGAACAATACCATAATATCATGTACCTGGCAGATTTGAGTATATCAATTAAACTCAAGCATTATGTTTCTAAAAGGACTAATTATTTAAACTCTCGACGACACAATGCCTCCGACAATTAAGGCCTTGCGCCAAAAGGAAAATTTAATATTAGTAAAATTCAACGAAGTTGAATATAAAATAATTTTTTTGTCGTATCGGAGCACGCTGACCACGCAGTTCGAAAGTGTGAATCGGAATATTGAAAAATGCTACAACACGATGCTCCAATCTGCACATCGGGACATCTTAAATTAATACAACCAAAGAGTATCGTTCTCTTTCTATTACAGCTTTAAGAGCGCTAAACATTGAACCGCAATAGTCCGAAGATATACTGTCAAGCGGTGAATAATTAATCACTGACCGATTTGGATACTAAAGCATCCCGATCACGATTTCAGGCTAGGGCAAATGGCTCAAGACTTTTTGAGTAACACCGATGCACACACCGCCCTTCATTAGTGCGAGCAGCATAGCTGCACTTGACAGCTAAGGCCAGTGTCTTCGCACAAAGGCGAGGATATTCTACCCCTCGTCAATAATCGCCTACCAAAACACGTATATGCGAATACGTTAAGCCACTGCAATCAATGTTGCTTTAAAACATAATCTTCTTGCCCGCAAAGTCACGGGTATCAAATGCATTCGTGTAATATTCGTGCAGAAGAAAACAAGAAAAAAAAGTATTACCTCCGATATGAAAAGAGCTCGCTACCTCGATATCCTTCCTCTCGATATGATCATTAGCCTACGCTACTCTCGTCATTTTGGAGCAACGACACATTTAATTCGGATGAAATCACACTCCGGGGAGAATCGAGAAGCGGACAACTATTTAGCAATTACTTGTTTCGTGGGAGAACCAAGGCATATAATATGACCGCACGATGGAATGTTCGTACGCGAGGGTCGCTACGGCACATCGCGGATATGCACCATGGCCTTGCTGTGACTCTCGGAACGGTCCTTGAGCGATGGAACACTGAACTGCACGCTTCTGCTCTGGCGGAGGCTGCTATCGTTCTCGTCGCTTTCATGCAAGGTATTCGGCTAGAGTACGTCACATTATATCAACACTAAACAGGGAATCGGAATAAGCCGCCATTAAAATTCGACCGACAGCGACAGGCTGCACGAGTTTAGAACAAGTCGGGGGCCGTGGCTATGGCATGCGCTGCTTGTTCATTGTCCTTCTCTCTTGCGCGCCCGCTGGCTTTTCCCACGGTGCCACGGCTCTCCTTGTACCCTCGGCTTCTCCTTTCTCTCTCTCTCGTTTTCTCCCTTTTCCTCTGGTGCATAGGTATATGTCCTCTCTACCTATATGTATAGCACTTGTCGGCCCACAGCTCTACCACGTCCTCCTTCGGTTGAACGTTCGTACTTTTTGTGAGGGAAACTAAGGATGCGCCACTCGATATTCGAAATGGTGGACGCACTGTAACCCCGTCGTCGCGCCCTCCCTCCCCAAGGCATATGATCCTTTGATTACTACTCCAACTACACGGAGCACGATTTGTGGAATGTTCGGTTATTTCCGAAAACTTTTTCCAATTTCTTAGGATCTACATCCCACGTGAAGATCCTCCAGAAGTTACAGAAGAAAACTTATATCGCGATCATCACGACGCGGATAGGACTTTTATTGTAAGACTATTTTTATGATAAGGGCAAGGTGTCACTGGGATGAAATTGATCTGATTCAACTTTATTTGGTGCACCTCTCATACCTTACTCTTATATTTCAAATGATTTCTAAACCTCACGCTGCTACTTATTAAGTCTGCTGGTATAAGTTGGTATGTACTCATTTTGTACTCACATATTTTATACACTGCACAAATAAAAATTCCATTCCGATGCAGTACTGCATAATTCGTTTGGTTAAGTAGTCAAGTCCAAAGTGACTCATGTGTCACGATTTATTATTGTAAATATCATGTTATTTACACATATACCTAAGTTTTCAAACAGATTTTTCAACGTTTTTGCATTATGGAGAGGGTGTGACTCTTGGCTGTGGTATCTTCCTTTATGTATAACAAATACAGTATAATCAACTAATGTAGCAGTTCATAATGAAGAGTATGACGATTGGCGTACAACTATAACGTATTTTTCTGTAAGACTGGATTCAGTTTATCCCGCCCCTCCCCTCTAGACGTGTTTTTGACACTCTCATCAATTCATTACACAATATATATATATGTAAAGCTGTGTATCAGTGTCTCATATTGACTTAAATGTTAACTTCTTACAGACCGGTTACATCTTTGAAAGGAAAATCTCTATATACTTCTATATAAGCCAAACTTAGCGTACCTAAGTAGACACTTTAATATCCGAGATGTTTCGCTGATAGAAATACACGCTTTAAAAGTCTCTTATTCTTTATGCACGACAAGCACCCACTTGTCAATCGCAAGGAAGGCTTCTCCAAACACCGTATAAAAATTATAAAGCAGAAAGAGTGTTTAAAATTTACGCCTAAAGAGTTATTATACACGTGTTCATGGGTATCGGTGTTGAGTCAAGCCCCCTTAGGCCTTCGATATACATCAAAATTAAAATCGAGGACAACTAGCGCCTCACTGGTATTTGCATACGGTGGAATTTCCTTTTCTTTCTGTATTTTAATTTAAAGTAAGCTGATTTCAACTAGATTGTAAAATGAACATCTCTCGACATTGTGTTCCAGCTGGTTGGCATGAATTCTCTCAGCTGTAGCTTTATGCGATGTTACTTAACGTACGTGATATTATCAACTCCGTGGTTATCCAGCCTCACGTTTATGTCATTCATCCATCAACTAGTGTGTTAAACTAGTTACTGTTAAACAAACTCTTGACAAGTACAAAAAAGGACTGTATCTATTTTGTTCGCTTACGCGTCTTTTCCTGTGCCCAGTGTCGATCTTATGGACGCGTTCAAGCGCTCCCATATATTCGGATAAGTTACGTATCTCTCGTTGCAAGGGTGTACTGTATCATGCATTAATAACGTTGCCACTGACGCAAGAATGTTGGTAGCATTATTTTGTTTCGTGTTAGTGGTAATTTTATCTGTGGTAATAGTACTGATGCTGACGGTAATGGTGGGATACTGCGTTGATGATTGGCGAAGCTTCCTATCCCAGTGAAGGGAAGTCATTTTCGTCATCTACTTTTGGAGCACTCTGGCGACCCCTTGGCGACCTTTGATCGGGTGGCGGGTTCTGCTAAAGGATATTAATATGAGTGCACATTGATATCAGGAACAAAACGAAAATTGAAATAAATAATAAATAAAAAAGGGGTGATAATTACAGCATCCAAAGCAACACTTACGCCACTACGAGCGTCTGCATCGCGTGGGCCACCGCCGCCACCACCAGCTCCACCGCCGCCACCGCCACCGCTGCCACCACCGCCTCCGCTGCCACCGCCGCCGCCGCCTCCACCGCCACCACCTCCTCGGTTGCCAAATCCACGGCTATTAGCGCGATCTCCACGACCACGGCCTCCACGGCCACGACCTCCAGCGCCACGTCGGGAATCACTGAACTGGATTTCGATGCCTACGACACGCTTTTGCCTTCCAACGCGCTGCGGGTATTCCGCTGCAGCATCATATTCCTCCTCCTCTTCATCCTCGTCATCAACACCTTCCTTCTTCCTGGGCAAAGCGTACATCTTCTTCCAGCGGGATAAATCTTCACCCTCTCCAGCCTTTCGCACGTTGAACTGAGGTTTCTCTCGAGTGTTCCGTAAAGCCTTCCATTCGTCTAAAGTCAGTTCGCGGGATTCTTCTTCGGCCGGTTTTTCCTCTGCAGTAGCGTCCGCTGGTGCCTCGCCTTCCTTGACCTCGGCAGGAGGAGGAGGAGCGTCACCGTCGGGTTTCTCCGCGCCCCAATCCTCATTTTCTTGATTCATGCTTTCCCTAGTGACACGAAGCAATGAAACTTACAGATTCAAGACTTCGAAAACTTTCTTGCTCAACAAACTCGAAATGCTTACTCAATTTCATCATTGTGGGTTCCCCAGTTATGGCTACCAGCACCATCTTTTTTGTCCACTGGTTTAACCCCTCTGTTATACAAAAAGGCGAAAATGAAGAGGCGCAGGTATAAACGTACAAGAGTTGAAATTAATGAAATGCAAGAAACCTACACGTACGTTTTGTCTGAGCCAGATTGACGATCAAACTCGCGTTTACCGCGGTTATCAAATCCACCTCTACCACGCGGTCCTCCGCGACCACGGCTCATTCCCCGCATTCCACCTCGACCACGGCGTTCACCATAGTCTCCGCGTTGAGTGTCGTTGGAGTTCCTGAATTCACGAGTCTCCCGTGCCTCACTATTAACAACGAAATTACGATTGGGAACACCAGTTGCAACTTATAATCAAAATCCAAAAGAAGAACTCCGTTGATACTGACCCTGGAGGTCCGCGTCGCAACTCGCCTTGTCCGCGAGGCGTCCTCTCGCCATCTTCGCGATTACGCCTGTTATTTCGCTCTTCCCTGCTTTCTCCCGAAAATTTAACATTGCGGTCTCCACCACCAGTTCTTGGTTGGGATGGCTTCTTATCTATTAAGTATCAACAATCATGTGTTCATAAGATGACTTCCAGAGTGGGAATTCTCAAGTTCCGCATTCTTTATTTCTGAAGTTAAGCTACGGATATCAAAGCAAAAGTTTCAAGCAACAAGTGTTGAGCATTTCTTTCAGAAATGTTAGTTTGTTGTGTCCTTTCTCATAAAAGCATCAGATACATGAAATACAGTATACTTTTCCAGTGGGCTATTATTCAAACACAAAATGGAATGGTACAAAAGAAGAGACAAAAAAACGTACTAGGACAAAGGGGCAAAGTGTTCATAACACCAACCAAAATGTGAGGATTTATTAACTTTAACAAAATAATAGATACGCGCAATAGCATTAGTTTATGGGTTCGATGTAATAACATAATTATCCAACGTTGTCAAATAAAAGTTGAGAATTTCCCAGGGAAATTTCAAATTTACGGTTTGCATGCGTTCAAGAGAATAAATGGAATTGCTATCAGCGCGATTTCTATTTTTACGATGGGGGAGCAACCCGCTTCATGCGGCATGAGAAATTATTTCAGGGATCGCAGAAAATACAACGAGAGGGGCGATAATATATGAAAAGGGGCGAGCATTTTAACGAGGAAAAGCCAGGGATGATAAAATAATGGAAATGGAATCGGCTGGAATGCCGGGCGAAGCTTGAGACATGCGAGGAGGTATCGGAAGCACATGGGCCACGAGGATCGGCGCGACGGCCATAATACCGCGCACGAGGCTAGAGATCATAAAGAATAATGACTAACCTTGATCTTTCTTCACTTCTGGCACTTTTGCTGATTGTTGCTGAACATCCTTTATCACGCGACTCTTTTGCGGTTTGTTGCCGGTCGTCTTTTGCGCCTCCGGTTGCTTATTCTTATTCTCCTTCTCTGAGAGCTTCTCCTTTTTCTTTGCTTCCTTCTCTTTCGCTTTATTGTTCAAAAGTTCTATCGGATCGTCTCCTTCGTCTATGTCTGCCGAGAATTTGTTGGTGACTGTAATGTTGTACTCCATGGTGTCTCTTATCCTCTCTTCGTCGAGGATTATGCGAAAATTTCACGGCTACTCTTGAGCCCTTGTGTAACAGAGACATTCAATATTTCAATATGGCTGAGTCGGAGATAGTTCACCACGAGGTCTGTGCTCAGGGAGGGACCGCATAATTGTCTTGCACCCAGCGCGCCACCTCCCCACCAATATTTCTTAGTTTATTAATTTTATACACTTTCCCCACACAAAACGCATCGGAAAAATAAATTAGTAATTTTAATCGTGTCGGCGCATCAAAATACAATCGTGCGAACAATTAATCAAGCATTGCTTTAGGACGTCGCCGTTCTCAAAGAAACCGGCATTATTTCCATGAGTCGCCCCGCACGAGCAGAATAGTTTCTCCTTATCTTTTCAGGTTTATCTTGCTGCCGTTCAATAATATTTATGCGCCGATGTGTGCTATTTTTGTTCAGAAACTTGTTTTATGTACCGAAACCTAGAAAAAAATTGCGGAATTTAATTGGAACTTTGGAAACTTTTCAGTGCATTTCGTATACGCACATATATATATTTTCATAGGCAAAGCATCGCCTTTTTATTCCGGCGGCGGGCTGTCACCAACCGGCATTAATCCATTGCTATTTTTTTAATTTTTGTAGAATAGTGGTAGACTTAGACTCTAATTGGATTCATGGTGATGATGAACCATATATCCATACAAGGGAAGCATGCATTTGGAATCAGAGTTTTGAAACTGGATCTCGGAAATCCGTGCATTAGTGTATATATATATATACATGTACTATAGCCGTTTATATAGGCCAAAAACGATGATTAGAACAAAACTATTCAGAAATTGTTCCTGTGATTTCGATTTTTACAGTTTTCCTGAGGCGAGACGAGTGCTGAAATATCTTAATAATAGACTGCAAATAAAAGAGACAAAAGTCTGTCTTCGAAAGCACAATAAAGTAAATCATGAACCATGCTCAACATAGATGCTGGGTAATTCTCATAACGGTCAGCCTTTTAAGCCAATGAGTTCAATTTGGCGAATACGGCCGACTAACTTCGCAGACATGTCAGCGTCTGCGCTTTCCCGCTCCTAATCATCATTGGTTGGCGCGTCGCTCTAAAAAAACAGGGTGCGCGCGCATCGACGGTAACCGCGTGTAAAGCAATCGTTACTATACGATGTAAACGATATTGTGTTGAAAAAAAGCGCAAATTTGTCCGGGCCAATTGATTATTTGGTATAAGGAGAAATTCCTGGCAGGAAATCTGTGAGGCAAGTGGTGCGAATTCTTGGATATCGAGCGTTCTGTGGGAGGGTGTTTGCGTGCACGCGAGGCACGACAGCGGCAAGTAGTCACTCACACAGAAGCGCATAATACCGGGTAGACTCGTATTTTGGCGGTTTACTAGTTGCACGCGGCACGCGGAGGGTGGTAGAGAAGAGGTCACGTTAGCGGTGGTTTTCAAGGCAGCCGGCAGCCCGCAGGTGTAAAGTGAAGTGAGAAAACTTGGTGAAATGGAGCTGCACACGCCGAAGCGGGAGTCGCGTCCTTTGGCGGAGAGCTTGCCATGCAGCCCGCCGATGTGCGACACGATGCTCTACCCATGGAACTGGGGCGAGGAAGCGAGAAACGTGAATCTCAGCCCGGGCAGCTCGTGCTCGTCGCCGGAATACCGGGAGCACAGCGTGGCCGCACGCAACAGCTCGAGATCCCGCTCCGGCGGCTCGGAGAGTCATCGACGCGGCAGGCCTCGGGCAGATGCTCTCTCGAACCTCATGATGCAAGGCAGCACCTCGCCGAGCAGCATAAAGTGCACCTACTGCAACCGAGTCTTCCCGCGGGAGAAGAGCCTCCAGGCACACTTGCGTACTCATACAGGTATTTTGGGCAGCCAATTCCAAAGAATCATGAATTAAAGAAGACTCCTTGGACCCTCGGGATATCGACCGCTCTGTTTAGAACGAGCTTCCTTTCCCCTGCGAGCGTGCAACTTCTCTTAATGATCAGCACGCAGCAGCAACAATGGGAACGCTAAGGCGCTACGTGTGGTCACGCGTCCCGCCAATCGCCATCATGCGTACTTTAAATAGTTAAATGGCTTGCTCGCAGAAATAGCTTTCGCCTGAAGCGCGCTGCTCCGACGGAAGATATTTGCACGCGAGACGGAAAGGGGGTACTGTTCTCCCGCGTTTTTTACATTGCCACGGAAATAGGAAATTGGAAGCCAGAAACTGTTAAATGTCCGAGCATGCGACATATCAGTTCTGTCCTTTGTTCGCGACGGGACAAAGCGACGCGGAACTTATTTTACACGTAGCAGCAATATCGTACATGCAGGAATTATTTTTCGAGTGTCGTCAAAACTTGCAAAATATGTTTGCCACGTTCGATAAAAAAATATCCCGAGGGACTTAGTGTAGTTCGAGTACTGTAATGAGGATGAAGTATGGAGTGGCTCTTATAGAGTAATCTGTCTTTTCATTACAGGAGAGAGACCTTATCCTTGCGATTACCCTGGTTGCACGAAAGCTTTTACACAATCCGGTCAACTGAAAACACACCAAAGGTTGCATACTGGTGAAAAACCATTCCTTTGCACTGAACCTGGTTGTGAAATGAGATTTACCCATGCGAATAGACATTGTCCTGATCATCCTTACGCAACTCTTACAAGATCTGATGATTTTGTATTAAAACCAGTGTCTGAAAATACTGAGTTGCCTCATGACGTTACAAGGTGGTTAGAGAGATATAAAATGTCCAGAGAACGTGAAGATAGAACACCAACTGGTAAAAATGAAAGAAAGAAGAAACCATGGAAGAATACAGCCGAGAATCATAAGAGAATCAAGTCCAGAAAGGGCCTGATGATGGATGTTGCTGGGGAGCAGGAGAATGTAGATTGTAAACCAGCTAATCAACGTTTGTATTGTGGAGAAAGTCAAGACAGTCAGGAAGAGAGTCAAGATGAAGATCCAGTTGAAGCTTGTGCTGTTCTCCAGACATCTGAAGATGAAGATCTGACTACAACGAAATTAGCAATTTCACCTTTGAGAAGACCTTTAGACAGACTTCAGCCGAAAAAGAGATGGCTACGTGAGGCATGTTTAGAGCAACAGTTAGCAAAACCTTTAAATTGGGATACCAAACCTAATAATGGGCAAATAAACAACTCATTAAAGACTACCAGTAATCAAATCCAGTGGAATACTTGTATTGAAAATGGATCTGCTACAGCGGATGCTGCATGCTTAAATGTATGCAATGAAATTATTCTCACAAAATCAGAGGTTGATTCCACATATATACCTACACAAGTGTCATGGGATATTAATCTTGAAAACGAATCTCTAGAAGTATCAGTCAAGGAAGAACACAAAAAGCCATTTAGCTCACCCAATTCATTATCAGAGTCAATTTCTAAAGTTTCACAGGATTCTAGGAATACATTTCCAGATAATATACAACCTGCGAAAGTAGCTGTAGTTAGCCCAAGACCATACAATTCCGACCAAACAACACATACTTATTGGAATGGTACTACACCAAGAAATGTATCCAATTCTATAGTTGAAGAATCAAGTCCAAAGACCAAGACCTTTATCCAAGAGGAAACATGCAAAAGAGATGCTTTTATTAGTGAGAACGTAACAAGGCCAACTGTTCTCATGTTAGCTGTTAGTTCTAGTAACAATACTAAGGAAGTACACAAAGTTTCTACCACAGAATCAGAGGCACCAGCCCCAAAGGTAGTTGTTGTCAGGCAAGATGATAGTGTTAAACTATCATTGCCAGAGGATAGCCAAAAATGGCTTGGTGCATTGGCATTGATGGAATTAGCCAAAACCCAAGAAGAGGCAGCCAAAGTCCTTGGCCTTAATCATTGCAAAGATGATTATCCCAAAAACTCTGAATTAAATTATACCCTCTTATAGACTGTGATCTATTATAATTGCCGATTATGTTGTTTTTGTATGATAGGAAAGGAGGAAATAAAAGATACATTTGTTGGTTGATACATGTTGGCTGAGAAAATTGGCAAAAGAGAACATGCACTAACAACATAAGCATCGAAACTTCACGAAACTCGACAATTCTTCGGGTTGTGGTTTTACGATATCTTTCGGCCTTCATCGTGCCATATTAAATTCTTGAGCCACAATTCAGCATATATCGGGCAAAGTGCAGATGCATGAATGCTACTTCCGTATCTTTTGAAATTCCAATGTTTTCAATTTCAAGTAACGGTTGAAAAATTTGATATGCTCTGGCCCATCTCGCTTACAGAAGTTACACAACTAAAAAATGTTCTTCCATTGTTTTTTTCTTATTCAGCATTAATTGTTACAGTTGCGAATGGTTTTTCTTACTCTGGCCGCAATCTTTTACGGGTAATTGTGTTTTTGATCAGCTGTCCCTTACAGAATTCGCAGGATTTACACATAGATGTATTCCAAATTTATTCAGTATTTCCTAGTATGTATGCTCGCATTTCTTTTAATGTTAGACAACTCCAGTCCTGCCAAGTGGTCAATGGGAACATCAGGACACTTTTTCTATATTACTCATTCCTTGAGTAAAATGTGTACTACTAATCCAATCAGGAATAGTACTTCCACGTATCATTTTTATCATATACAGTATTCTGTACTGTTTAATTCTAAAACATTGTGTTATCTTGCGCCTTGCGGTGGCGGAGTCCGTTCGGATCTTTAGAGAAGAATTGTTCCTTTACTTCAATCCACCGTCTTAGTTCTAAAAAAATGCTCCAAGCGGACTTCTAGCCCGTTGGGCAGCGGATAATAATCAGGAATGTACATACATCACACTGCAGCCAGAACTGTTATATTTTTCGATAATCATCTCCTGTTTGATGAAGTTTCAGGCTATATTTACTATGTAATTTTGACTTTTAGATTGTAATACCAAAATTTATTTATTGTTATCGGCCAAGTAACGGTAAATATTTGTGTGATACTTAGAATGATAGAATGTATGAAAAATTTATGCTTTCGAAAACGTTAATTGGATTCTGTAAAGTATTTAATTGGAACAAAGTGACTATTATTTATGAATTGCGGTACTTCCCAAATGATCAACGTGATTGAAGAGAAACCTTCACTTGAAACACTAATATAATTAATTATTAAGATACTATTATTTTCTACTGGTTGTGTATATATCTGTGACATATTTTAATAAATATTTTCTGGAAAACAAATACCAAGTGCTTGCTATAAATTACAACATTTATTCATATTTAGTGTCCATATATGTGCATATATCCTTTTCATTATAAACTTATTCCTTTTCAACAAAAATATAGTTTCGTGACTTTATACATCCTTATTGTTCAAATTTGCAATATTTAAAATACTGCAATCAATGTTATAGCAATTTCTCAGTCGCCTTCCGCGAAGTCTTTAGACTTTGGGTCTCTTTCTTTCCAGTTTCTCGCCGACTAGATCTTGTTCTTGTCGCTTTGGTATCACTTACGCTCATTGCTTTATTCTCTGTTTCATACTCATTATAAGGTACAACAGGTTGCGATAACTTCCGTGTTTTACTAGTATTTGGATCAGTATTTGGCTGATGTTGGTTTTGCAAAATCCGTCGCCTCGGTCTCCGAGATTGTGGTGGGGTACATTCTATTATGCTTTCAGCTGTTGAATCGGCCTTTTCTGGTGTTTTAGGATTACTGCATTCTTCTTTGATAGAAATATCTTCAAATAACTTGACAGTTTCATTGATTTTATTACTATAATCGTTTGCCACCAATAGTTTAGAACTCCGTGTTAACCGCGTTTTACTTGCTTTTGTTTGTGCGTCGGCGTGTACCCTAAGGTTCTTCACTTTTTCTGTTATACTCTGTATGTTTTCACTTATTATTGAGGTCCCTGTATTGTCCACCTGCTGTGATAACTCTGGTGTAATGGGTGGAACTCTTTGCACTGTATCTTTTAGTCCGGTACTTTTGGCATTTGTCCTCGACCGCATTGTTTTTCTTTTCTCAGACACTTTATTTTCTAGTGAAGGCAACTCTTCTTTACTCGTATTAGAAGAATCAGAATAATCACCATCTAAGATTCTTCGTCTTGTCAATCTTTGAGATCTTGCTGTCTTTTGTTGAGCATATGTGGGTGATAGATTATTGTCTTCGTCGTCACTATAGTTTATACTGACTTTAGTTAATTTCAAAAGTGGAGGGGTTTTGTTTCGCCGGATGCTTAACGGTTTTCTTCTGCGTGTATTGTCTGCAGTTGGTGTTGTACACATATTTTGCGCCACTTTCGGTTGTTCGATGTATTCACTAATGTCTATGTTCGATTGGTTTTGTACCGTAAATGCTAAAATGAGAAAAAAATGTTTCTTCATATAATTGCGTTGTTCAATACCTGAACCAATACAATTCATGATATACTTGCCTGAGAAATCATTATTATTATATAATTTCTCGAAGCGATGACTTAGTATTAATTCCCTGAGGGCATTATAAATTGGATGCCCTTCCAATTTATACTTTCTACAAATCTTAATTCCTGAAAGAAGGATATCCAACACCTGCTGTTCCCTGGAGCGTTTATTAACTTTCAGGAAGTACGTAAAATTCACGAACAATAAAACGTAATCTACTATATAAAATCTTTGCTGCCATGAGGAACACTCGCTGTTCCGAAATTCTACTGGGTGCAATTGCATGGTACTGCGACTTGCCATTAAGTTGCCGCTTATTTGAAAGGCACCATGGAAGTGCCCCAGCGCTACTGATGAGGCTTGCTGCAGAGCGGCTAGCTGCGCTCTGATGTGAGTACTGGTAAATACTAAATAGTGATATGATACGTTTTGACAGGCGTAACATTTGCAATTCTTATGGCGCAGAAAATCTGGCAACTCGAACATTTTCTTTCGAAGAACTGGTGAACCAGCATCGTCGAATATATTCACCGGTGGGTTCCCCATTCGGGTTGGTGTCGTCATAGTGAATTCTGTCGGAATCTTGTACTGATTTCTGCTCATGGACGATTCGATTGCTTCGATGTTTAAAATATGCTCCAAGCCTTGCAATTTCACTTCGCAATCGGCCAGTTGTGACCGCGACAAGTCTATATAGCATAGAGCTTTAAGCATTTCAGCAACTCTTATGGTGGCTCCCAAAGCTTGTGCGGTTTTCAATCTCCGCACCAAATGCGCGCAGATTTCTCGGAAAGATAGTAAACTATTCATTCGAAATGATATGTTAATAACTGTCGAGAACAGAATATCATAACTAAAAAGGTATTTTGAAGGATTTCTCCCTATAATAAAAGAGATTCTTCGTCAGTAAAATATAATCTTATTGAAGAGCAGCCGTTTATGTTAATACGATGTATTTTACATTTCTTCGTCGACAGTTCGTCGTTTAAGCTGACCATTGCATATAATGTCTCAACAATATATCGTGTGTATTGTTCGTGCTCGAGGTCTTTATCGTATGCACGACAATTCCATAATACTCTGTCCAAATAATATAAATATACCGCTGTATTACCCAAAAATGAAATGCCTGGAAGACTTCGAGCATCATCAAATAAGGCTTTCCCCTCCTCTTCCTAGAAATAAAAATAAAAAAATGATAGCGCACTCCACAAACGAAAATTGCTAATTTAATAAAGACCATGTAAAATAGACAATTACCATTCCATACTCAAAATAATAATCAGCTAAACTTATCCAAAAAATTGCAATGGCTTCGATTATGTCTCCATTCGTACTGTCTCGATGTCTATCGCTGAGATCTTTAGCGACAGCAATCCATTCTCGATTAATTTGTCTTAGTGAGATAGTACGACCGGTTACTGAAAAGCATTCAGATTAAGTATATCAATTTTTTTTACCAAAATTGTATAATGATCCATATTACTTACCATAAATCATTGCACGATAATCTTGTAATTCGTTTGCTAATTTATAAGCCAAAGTCCAAATACGCATTTCGCAATTTTCGTACCGATACAAACGGGAATATTCACCAGCAATTATTAATGTTTGAAGTGTTAATAATGGCTCCCACCCATTTACGATATCATACTATTGAAGAATTAATTGAATTATTAGTAGGAGTATTTTCAATTCCCGCGTAAACATATTTCTATACAGAGACTCACAATATCACGTTCAAAGGTGTCCTCCCACTTTCGTATTGGTCGATATAAACACGACATTAGCCGCTCATCCTCCTTTACGTTAATCATTGTATAGGCAGGAACTACATCACGCGAATCATTTTCCCCAAATTCTGAGGCTTTAGGAGCGTACAAGGCGAATTTGGTACTTTCCATTTCCGAATATGTTTTCTGATTCGTAGCCTGCAGTTGACTTACAAAAACATAGAATTCTAAATTCGCTTTGGAACATGCAATAAACGCCGATTTATGCTTGAACTTTGTTAAATCAGCAATCGAGCTTTTCAAGCGCTCTGTTATATCAGTCTCATGCTTAAAGCTCAATAAATGTTGGCTTAATAATTGTACAACATTGGCACGTTCTGTAGGGCTTGCACCCAATGAAGAAATTTCATTGAGCACCTTTTCTATGGCAACTGAAAGGTTGATTTTTGCTTCCAGTAATCCTCTTGCCTCCCTTATGCATAACTCAATAAGATTATATTTTGATAAATCCACCTGGAGTCCCAACTCCTCTATTTTTGTTTTATCAGCTTTCAAACATGCCAGCATAGTCAATTCCATTATTTTTGGAGAAGATACGGACTTGTACTTGATATTTGCCCACATTCTAAATGCTTTAGAGTTTGGGTCACCATAGCTCAATAATCCATTTAATGCTGAAGCTGTCAAAGCTTCTCTGTACATACCATTATTATAATGAACACTACTGAGTCTATGTAGTGTGGCAGATATTGGGTTTTGTAGACTTATATACTTGTACTTGTGTTTAATACCCTCAAATTTTATGAGGCAAGTGCATAGCAAAGAAAATAAGGTAGCACTTTCTTCATAAACTTTCTCAGAAATTATACCTAAGTTATATATCAGAACGCCACAGGTACTCCACAAGTGGGTCCAGCACTTACACCCGGAGTTTTTCATTTCATATATGAATGATATATTTTGTTCTAAAATCTGCCTTGCTTGGGCACATGTTTCTTTTGTTACATCATTTGAATTAAACTGGCATATAAAATTTATACATCTGCCTCTTAAAGCCACTGCATTATAAATATCTCTCCTCATTAAACAGTCTTCGCTGTTGCAAGACTTACATTTATCCCATGTCTGTTCTATAAATGACATAGTTACATGCATTGTTAAATTCATTATCTCCTGTAATATGTTGTTGGTGAGCCACTTATGTTTGTTCCTTTTAATACAATCTTCCCAATATACAATTAAGGGTTCTAATATTTCAGCAATGCTATGTGCAGTCCATTTAAGGGCACTTGAAAACCCACACTTCTTTGTTATTTCCTCATAGTTTAGAATGTCTTCATGCAATGTTTTTACAATGTTGGATGTCAATTCCTCCACTGGTCTTAAAAGTGATGAACATATACAATCAAACTGATACAGAGACTGTAGACATTCTTCATCACTTTGCAAAATACTTTTGAAGTAATTTTGAATGTCTTTTACAGATTCTCTGACAGACCCTATGTGTTTTCCATTGATGCTTTCATGCATCATTTTTACCAGTATGTGCAATACACTTTTACATACTACAAATTTCTCATTGGGATTAAGAGTTATGTCTTGTTGTTGTTGCAAGTATGTTGTGATAAACTGATGTAACTCAGTGAGACTAAAATCCTGTTTCTTACATATTAATCCTAATTTATCCACATAGTGACTGACTTTTCCCAGTAAGGGTTTCATACTGTTTTTCTTGTAGACAACTTTTATGACTTCCAATTCATATTGCATGATATTTTTTAACTCTTCTAATGTGATTGATTGTTTTGAATCAAGCGCAAGTGTATGAAACATATGATTTATGGTACTGTTCCAGAGATGTGCAATTTTTTGCAGCACATCATTTACATATGGATCAGTGTAACACAAGTGTTCAGACTTGAGATACACGCGTAAGTCTGATGCTTCTTTATATAAGCCCATTGTGAGCAAGCAGCGAATAATGTGAAATAAAGATGAGACATATCTGTTGCTGTCTGGAATGCCTATTAGTACTGAACAAAGAGTAGTTGCCAGGATGTGTATTCTTTTCCCAGTTGCACATATGTTTTTATCACATTTATCTGCAGTGTGCGATAGATACAATAGTAGCTTAAATATATGCTTGTTTTCTTTCTCATTTAGTAGTATGTGATTAATCTCCTATAATATTTTTAAATAAATTACCCTATCATTTTGGAAGAAAGAAGCAAGTAAATGATGAAAGATATTAACCTGGATTTCCTCTGTTATTTCTTCCAGTCGCTCGGACTGAATGCATTGGATCCATCTCCTTACATTCGCTTCGATATTATTCATATTGTAATATACCCGAAATTGTTACTATTAACGGTCGCGATAGATTCCTACGAATAATAAGAAATTTCACCCAATTCTTGCCCAGAAATCTAATAATAGAAGTGTGGTGTAATTTAATCAATTAAATTAGAGTAATAAATTACCTTGTAATTTGAAAAGAAGACTTCCCATTCTCCCAGCAACTTTTTGAAAATACTTCTATTTTCTTAGCATTGCCCAAAGAAAATTTGAATTGTTAACCTCCACTCATAGTACAAAGAATGACAAAACGAACACTTACCACATGAATCAATATCACAAGTTGTCGACAGATTTGGCTGCTCCAGCACAAGAAAAACTTTAGACCGTACGTAATACTAGCACTCACGGTCGATTACATGAAAAACTTATTGTTGTAAAACGGAAAAGCGTTTGATTCATTTCGCGGGTTTGAACAAGTTAAACTAAATCCAAGCTTTCCTATTGGGCATTTAGAAAACATAGAACAGTGGCGATAAAGAAGTTCTAACGGGAGGAAGAAGTGGTACAGCAGCAGCAGCGACCTAAAGGTAGCGGAGATTTAAATCTTGCCAATTTTCTTGTGACTTGCTCCTCTAGAGGTCGCCTACACTGGGACAGAATAGAGGTCCTCGTGAGCAAGGTGTTCCTTCGTTCTAACCTCGTTTGACAGAAAGTCAACGCTGAGCATATGTACTTTTGGGTAAACCGGTGACTGATTAAAGTAGAAAAATGGCATCGAGGACACAAGCTAGGAGTATTCCTGAGTCGGAGCCGCGTATTGACTACGTGCAATGCGACGGCCTCGTCGTAATGAAGATGGTGAAGCATTGTCACGAAGAATCCCAAAGTAACATGGAAGTGGCCCAAGGGGCCCTTCTCGGTTTGGTTGTGCAGAATCGATTGGAAATTACGAATTGCTTCCCCTTTCCAAAAAATGACGAAATCATGGATGAAGAAGAATACCAGCTGGCTATGATGCGCCGGTTACGATGGTACGATCCAGAAACAATCCTCCTATGTGTATAAACATAATCATAGCTCTTCTAATACTCATAATTTTTTATACAGGGTCAACGTTGATCACTTCCACGTCGGTTGGTACCAAAGCGCGGATGTTGGCAACTTCTTGAATGTCTCCCTTTTGGAGTCCCAGTATCATTATCAGACATCCATTGAAGAATCAGTAGTATTGATCTATGACACTGCTAAATCAGCCAGGGGATTCCTGACTCTGAAGGCATATAGGCTGACACCACAAGCTATCCAAATGTACAAGGAGGGTGAATTCACTCCTGAAGCATTGCGTACTTTGAAGATTGGATATGAGAATTTGTTCATTGAGATACCAGTAGTCATTAAGAATAGCAATCTGACCAACATTATGATGTCCGAGCTAGAGGAGATGGTTCCTGAGGAAGAGGGTACTAAATACTTGGATCTGGGAACAGCCAGTGTGCTGGAGAACCAATTGCGTTGTATGATGGATAGAGTGGATGAATTGAACCAAGAAGCAATGAAGTTCAATAGGTATCAACAGTTGGTGGTGAGGCAACAACAGGAGAAGAATAGGCTCTTGATGAAGAGGGCTCATGAGAATGCTGCTAGAGCAGCCAAAGAGGAACCACCATTACCCGATGATGATATTAACAAACTAATGAGGCCACTACCAGTTCCACCAAGGTTGAACCCCATGATTGTTGCTGGACAAATCAACAAATATAGCGAACACATTTCCCAATTCTGCGCTCAGAGCTTAGCAAAACTGTACATCACTCAAAGTCTTCAGCAGGCAAAGGAATCAAAGTCTTCGCATTGAGTATTGTAATAATTTAAATCTTTGTAACATTCAATCTGATCCCTGTACCCGAATAAAAAAGGAAAGTTTCATAACACCATGCACGTTCCACCCTTGGCTGTCCCACTTAAGAAGTGCCTATTGGATTGCGAGGTCTAAGGCTAACTCGATATTATTACGAAGCCGTACACCCGGTTTTCACACGCATGCAAGAAGTGGTTACTTTTTTCGTGAAGGTATACAGACACCCACACATCTGCCCCGCCGCGTTAGGATATTAGGGAGTATACGCACGCATAATGTGTCGGAATCGTCGGTTCTATTATTAGATACAGCGGCCGGCGTTGCATCCACCGGCGGCATGAATGGAGAATGCTTCTTGAAGATTTGGCCGTCGCGTCTCAATCGTCTGATGCGTACACCAGGAATTCATGCGTATTTTCTCAAGATATAATGCACACTACTAATTCCACTTAATACTCTTACGTCGCTCAGCTCACACAACTCAAGCTTGCCTGACTAACTTATTCAAGATTCCACGTACGAGAGTAATAATTCTCCGGGGCGCTCGTATATGTTCTCAATAATGAAGGTATTGTTAAGTAACAGTACATCGACTGTCCATGGGCTGCTAAAGAAAAAACTCATTGTTACTAACAGTAACGGACGAGCACACTCAAACTGAACATTTCCCATGGTAGATATCTAATCATATCCCGAAATTTTCATCTCTATGAATCACCGTAACACTGAAATCAAGAGTAACTGAATGCAGAGTGGCTGGCATTGTGGAGAGCGAGTCCTGGGCGAGTTATCTAGGCTGAAACGGTCTGAAGTAAACGAATGAAGAGAAGAAGGAGAGTGAGGGCAAGCGTAGTTGGAGGTAAGATGAAGAAAGGCGCGAGTAGAAGGCGCATAGGCATAGGCATAGGCCAGAAGGTTGAGATGAGAGCTCGGGGAGCTGAGAAACGGCGGGTGTCAGGTGGAGGATGTGGAGCGGGTGGGCGGGCGGTCGCGGTGCATTGGTCGCCGTGCGGTCGTTTGCCGGGCGCGCGGTGTGTTTCGTTGACTCGACTCGACTCGACTCGACCCAACTAACTCCACTCAGGCCGTACGTACACACGATACACACTCAAGTGAAGCCGAGCGGGCTGACTCGAGAGGAACGGGCAAAGAAGGAAGGCCCTTGCCCGCACCAGGCCGCACTAGCTCGCCGCGCTCAGTCGTATTCGCGGCCTCGTGCGGGGGGGATGCTTTCTTCCTCTTCCTTCCGTGATCTCGATTAAGATCGTGTGCCGGCACGGCACGGCACTCTCGCTGCTGCTGCTGCTGCTGGTCTCATCTTCCGTTAGCGAGCAGGAGGAACGCGTGCCGAGATGTAATCGGTCCCCCTTACAGTTTCGATCCTCTCTCTCTCTCCCTCCCTCTTTCTTCCTCTCGCTCGATCGCTCGCTCGCTCTCTGTCATTTAGTCTCCCTCGCGCACTTCTGCTTGCTCGATTGTTCGGCTACGGAGTCTCGATCACCGATCGTGATAGGTTGTGATTAACACGGTGAATATACTGGAGGAGTACGAGGAATACCAGGAGTGCTCTCTCGGTGGCTTGGCATCCAAGGAATAGATATTTCATGTTAGGATGGGCAGCGAGGCGGACGCGGAGGCTGCGACCGCCAGTGCCGTGGACTCCGATGGCTCGGTTAGTTGGGAAGACTTTTTCGGTAAGCTGCCCCCTTCTTCCTTTTTTCTCTACATTACCCGGACGCACAGACTCCAGGCGCATTACGGGAATTCTCGCTCCCCGTGAATACGCCATTATGCCCTCTCGTCTTTTTCTCAGATGCATTGAGAGAGATTGAAAGAGTGAGAGAAGGAGAGAGGGGAATTTCTGTCGTCGTTTGTTTTACAGCGTACTGGAATACATCGTAGCCCTGGAGTATTTGCTTGGGATATATGTGATAGTTTGTTAATTGAGTCTTTAATATTTGCGGGTTGCCTGACATTCGAGTGTATTATGGGAGGGAAATGCGGTGCGAAACTTGGTTATCCGCAGCTCTTTACCGTAGCCAATGGACCGTAGGATGCAACAAGTTCGCGCCAAAGTTCTGCAGGTGAAATAAAAACAGAAAGAGTCGCCACATCAGTCGCAGTGTATCGAACTGCACGAAATTGTAGTGTGACTCGCGATAGGTTTCAAATAGCATCTGCCTCTAACAGAGAAGGCTGACGGGGTCATTAACCATCACTGAACATTAGATTCAGTAAGTGTAACTCGAGTCTTTCTCGATTGGCAAGAATCCAAAAGTTACGGGGCGGACTGCTTGATCTTTCCTTCGACAAAATGAAATGCATAATCGGTGAAGAAATCCGGCCGGAGCTTTCTTAGTTATCGCTGAGCCGACGAAACTTCTGTAAACTGTAGCAACGTTGGAATTTCACGCTTTTTGAAAACAGACTCCTCACTGATGAAATTCGCCGAGTGACCCGAGGTTATTAAATCGTTACATCGGGAAGATATGAGAGTGCGCTACTGGCTAGACTGACCGGTAAAAAATGCAAATGCAGACAGAGGGGGTTGGCGAGCGATGCCGGAAAGAAAGTACGAATTGCTATAATCGTGAGCGGGCGTCGCATGCTCATTGTCTCTAATGCAATCGCGGCCCCCACTTCGAGTGGATAATTCGTCTCGATGCACATGCGAGCAGAGCAGCTCGAGAGAAACAACTGGCGAGTGCCATGTAGTGCAATATACGACTAAACGATTATACGTTGTTACCCTCCAATTTTCTAATAATCGCTATCACAGTTTAACATGTTTACATTGCCAATGGACATTTAACGAATTATTTTTACACTCTTTAACCTTTCGCATGTTGACTGACTCTTTTCAAAAGTCTCATATGATTTCTCCATTCAACCATACACATGTATATATAGCAGAAACAAATTTTGCCATACGCCTCGACAGCTTCGTACACAGAGTTGCGAAAAGTCTGGGAGTTTGCTTGGCGTCGGTTTCCCGGAACGGCCTGTGCCACCCAGATAGTATCCGTTCAAGCTATCGTCAGTGTCAATAACCACGAGTACGCTGGGCGATAGCATCTCGATAAAAGTGCAAAGACACGATTTTCCATATTCTAAACTAAAAACTAAAAGAAAGTCTATCTCTTTATCTGGCAATGCGGTCAAACTCTTGCTCCCTGACTGGAGCTAAGTAAGAGAAGGCTCTCTTGGATTCTCGTGCGAGAAGTGGAACAGAAATTATCGCTGTCTCCCCATGCAAAAGGGAAACCCGAGTTCTTCTGAATAACTCGTTGGCTCTATGGAAGAAGCCGCTCACGAAGACCAAGAGAACCCTTCGGCGAATATCTACAGTTCGAGAGCGTGTATGTGCATGTATATGTATGCAAGAGAAAGAGAAAGAGAGAGAGAAAGGCAAAGTAGGAGAAGAGTTGGAGTTAGCGAGGGAAGAGACAAGTGGCAAACTTAAGGATGCGATGCGATGCACAAAAACGAGCGGCTCTGCCGGATGCAGCTTAGAGAGGAGAGGCGTCGAGCATCCTCCTATGTTCTTCTCCGGCATTCGTGAATGCCCTTCGTTACCAGTCCGCCCAACTTATATGCGTGCCACGTGGTGGTACGCGCGTCTTGGACGTAAGGTCCCCCAAAAATCCAACTTTCCCTCGCTGTCTTCATTCCTTCGGATTCGGCAATCGAGCTTGATATAAAGCACGATATCCAAAGGCGCGCACTCTTATTCCAAGCGCGTCAGAGAGTTCGGGTTTCTCGGGTGCAAGGGTGGCCGGGAATAGTGATCGTTCGCTGACACGATTCCCGGCAAACTCTCTTCCGCGGATAACGTGTTCCACGCTGGAATGCCCCGATGGGAACAGGTACTGTATAGATCAGGAAGGTACTCCCAGCTAGCACTGCTGAGGTTGAATGCGCCGCTTTAGTAAGGCGTGGGCGTATCACGCTCCTCCAGCTGCATTTGTATCACCAAGTGTTTGTCCACTTGGAATACAGGACCGTAGCTGCGTCTACAGGGCGGTCCATCTAACGGTCTCGCCACAATCACGCATTTCATCTTCAGACTCCATTCCAGTACCATTTCCCGGTTCCAGTAATTGGACGCTCTTAGCATTAGATGAGACTTCCTCGCGGTCCTCCGTCGCCCTGATTCCCCTAACGCTATAATACCTATCATCAGTAATACATGTTTACCAGCAGCTTTCAAATTGAATAGCTCGTTAATTAGAAAAGATTATCTCGAGATAATGAGAGGGGAGGTGCGAAATGTCTCTAGTTCTCTGAAGACTCAAGTTTTGCTAGAAGATGACATGTAAGAAAGTGAGAAATAATTCGAAGAGATTATCTGGAGATAATGAGGAAGAAAGTCGAAGGTGCGAGATGTTAAATGAGCCAATAGGAGCGAGGTCTCGAGTTCTTCGAAGTCTCAGGTTCTGCTCCAAGATGGCATGTACGAAAAACGTGCCTCTATGCGCGCGGAACTTCGCCTAGGGCGTCTAGACGCCATTGAACTTGATTTCCCGACGAGTTGGACCCGCCGGCTGCACGTGCACGAACTTTAAAGGAGAACGCCGTTCCATCGGCTCCCGTGGCTCCTGTATCACGTACTTACTTACATTCTCGGCGAGCGGCGAACTGCATGTGAAACGAGAGAACTGCCAACTTTTCCGCCGCCCTCCCATACATTTCAGCCCTTTGCTCCTTTTATCGAGCTCTTCCACTTCGCCGAGAGAGAACACCTGACATTCGAATCGACTTGGTCAAACATCCGCGATTGTAATTGCCTCGAAAGAGACTCGTTTCACAGACAAATAGACTGCCAACTAGTTGGAACAAAGGGTTAAGGGCGGCGGTGTAAGCGGGAGTGGTTAGCGGCGCCGATAATGGGAGCAGCGACAAGAGATTACGTCGGGGTGCGTGTGTGATTCAAAGGCGTGGGTGCCAACGCAATCAGAATGCGGCCGGCACGGCGCGGCGATTCGCAACGCAAACTGCCGACGCAGACAATGCACATAAACATCCTGCGGACAATGTAACCCGGGCCAACAGTCCTCCGAGAGGAAAAGGATGTACTTGCTCGATTACACGCTGATAAAGACTTATCGATGTAATAGCTTTCTTTAAAAATCCCTTCTCCCTTCCGCGATCTTCTTCTCAAAGCTCGCACTCTTGGAAACATTTACTACAGTTTTCCTCTTAAACTCCACACTAACCGGACTTAGCCTTTTTTTGCCAATCTCTGGAATCGTTGATGCAAGTTTGCTAGTATTCTTAGGATCGAGCACGGAATAAGGAAGGCTGGTCGAAGTTGTCTCGAATCTACTAGCTCTGGATATGTAGCGGAGGTTCTAGGCGACACTGGCAGGCAGGCCTCCTTCCCTCGTTAACGAAATCATCGGCGGCATCGGAAGAGAACTTAACGACGGGAAGGAGCTCAAGACCAGTCACGACAGAGTGTAAAGCCCGGCTATATCTCGAGCTTAATCTTGCATATAGGGGAATCGTAACGAGCGCACACCAGACTGTGGCGCTTCACGTATAGGCCGAGATCTACAAAGTCGAAATGTATGTAGAAAGGTGTAGATAGTCGGCGAGAGAGTCGCCGATCACTGTTTCCCGGGTGGAAAGAAATCAGCTCGCTTCTCTAATTGATTCTTGGCTCCAGTGAGTCCTCCTCCCTTGCGCGCACTCACCCGGCTGGCATTATAATGCCGAGCGGCAAGAGAATCCCATTGCAATCCGGTCACGACGCCCGCCTCGTTGCATAAAGCGGCGATAATCCGATTACGAAATCGCCGGGAAGAAATTAGTGTGGCCACCGATAACTCGGCAGGCTCGTATTTTCGAGGAATGTCACGCTCGGTTTACACGCGCCGCGTGAAACTGCACGCTGCCGGACGTGACATTTTCTTCGTGCCGATAACAAGAGCGAGCGAGGAATCACGGGAAGAGCGCGCCGCAACCGCCTCGTGTATGTTCGTAACCCGTTTACCAAAGTGCTCCGCATACTTCACGCGTCGCTCACCTGCTAGCTGCCAACTCGACGGGAAGAAGCGTAAGTGGAGCAAAGTGCTCGCGAAGTTCCTCGGGAAGTTTACCTCTCCGTGAGACGAAGTTTAAACTCGAGCAGGTCGATACCAGCGCGCGCGCGCCCGGAACTCTTGCGATTTCTGGCTACCCTGACAGGTTTCTTATTGGGTTACTTTAGCGAGGAATCCGTGGGAAGAAAAAATTCCCATCGTGAAGGATGTATTAACATATCCTGTCTGTTGGATCAATTCTATGGAATTTGTCATCCAAGTCGGGTTAAAGTTTGCCGCAACAAATTGATCATTCTGTGGCTTCGTTCTCCTCATATTGGCCTGTTTTCGTTACGCCTGTGTGTCAGTCGTTTTCGGAGGGCGCAACGACAGCTGGAATGAACACATGGCAGTGTGGCTGGCGTGTTGCTAGAATTCGCTTGGCGCTTGATATTGCAAATGAATCGGTTAAGTGGTCAGCGACAAGCCAATTATCGTGTATTCCTTCGAGGGGGGAAAGAAGGAGACAGAGAGAGAGACAGAGAGAGAGAGTGTGTGTGTACGATGATCCTTGTAGGAGGAAGGCAGGAAAGGTAAATGCGCCCGGGGTCGTAACGAGCTGGCTTTAAATCAACCGCCCCGTATAATTGTACGGCTCGAGCCACATCACAATGTCCAACTTGTTCTTTTTCTTCCTCTTATACTACTGCCGGCAACCGCTCTCCAATTATTTTATTTGCCCGCATCCCGGTATTCAATTACAGTGCTCGCGCGAAATTACGTGCCTTTCGCGAAATCATTTACAATGTCAAATTGGCCTTGCCAGGAGAGAGATGACCGAGAGCGACGACGTGTGTCCCCCTCCTCTGAAAACGATGAAAGTCATTGAGCTCATTCCAGCTGGTGACCGATACAATTATATACCTCAGCCAAAGCACGATAAAGCCAGCAAAGTGGTTGGCCCGAGCTTGTGCTTCTAGGAAAGTGTCACTATCCTCGATTCACTGCTGCCAAGAACGAGGGAGCGATTCTAAAATCGCTGATATACTTTTATACCTCCGAAGTTCCACAATGCTAATTCTACCGTTCGGTGGAACCAACCACAAGCGAAGGGGAATTAATAAGTGCAAAGCGAGCTAGATAATAATCTAATGAGTGTTTTCATCCGGCACTCGTATAGCCTAACAGTAAATCAGTTTGCCTAAAGGGGACTTGCGGTTTTTTGACCTCTGAATAAAAGTACTGTTGATTACTTTGAATTTGGATCATTAATTATTCGAGGATCTCGAAGTATCGAAAGGTGCGAATGGGTCTGACTGAGGAAAACTGAATGAGAAGGACAGAAGGGGAAGGTGGTGTCCTGCGTGGAAGGCATGTGGTACGCTCGAGCGACTTGTTCGATTTCCCAATGGCTCGAGTGCGAGATAGATCAGAGAGCGATTTGTCATATAATCGGCACGTGCAGTGTCAGAGAGGCTGTGGAAAGGATTGGGTCGGCGGGGCGACGGCACTACGGTGACTCCACACAGATATTTCTGTCGGCGGCGACGGCGACGGCTGTGCGTCGTCGTCGTCGTCGTCGTCGGGGTGAACCGCGCTCTCTCGGTGTAGAGTGCGCGCACACGTGGGAGGCGAAATAAATACGATCCGTAGCCGGCCAGTGGCGTAACCAGTAAACAAACTCGCAAAGAAGGACACCCCACGAGTAAACCTGTTCCCTTAGCTCGTTACCGGCGGAATATGAAACCAGTTATTAGCGGCGATGAGCTGAATCCGTGACAAAGGGAGGCCAACGGTTCCCTAGAAGTACGCCTGACTCCGACTCTGCCTATTCTACTTGCCGCTGGCGTCCACCACGCTCCAGTTCTGTCGGTGGTCAGCGATACCCGCACCAATATCCCGATGACCTTATGTAACACATCCGTCTCGTACAATAGTGACCAATAAAACCGATTGGTTCGAACAATTTTCTATAAGTCCCTCTAATGCTCGTCGTCGTAGCCCTCGAGCCTCTCAATCGGTTTCCTGCCTTTCACTTGGCATTTTCCGACTCCAAGTGCGAGAGCTGTCTTTACTTCCGAACGTGGGATGATGATATGCAAATTCGGATCTACGCCCTGCCTGATCGGGAATGTCGGTGTTCCCTCGATCGGCCTCCGCAACCTAATTCTACTTCAATCCTATTTCTTTATCGTATTTCCACTCGGACTCTCATTCAACTGACGTGCACACTTTCTCGCGGCTTTCGTTTCAACATTCGGCAGTCGCCGGACATCTAATGCTTGTCGAGGAAAACGACTGATAGCGCAGAGACGTGCCTCGCTTACGGCCCTGTCGAGGCGTAACGCTCGATCGTGGGTGCAACGACAGCAGCTGATCGGGCAACTGTCGTTTACTGGTGCGCTAGTGTGTGTCGAGAGAGTCGAAGGAGTAGTCGCTTAGAAGAGAGCGAGCACCAGCAGCACCAGCAGCAGGAGCAGGAGCAGCAGCAGCAGCGTACGTAGTCTCGATCGGCCGGTATCCGGCGACTCGCTCGGAGAGAGACCGGTTCTACTTGCAAAGGCTGACTCTGGGAGACAGAAAAGTCTCCGCGGCAAAACGAGACCGCACCTCGTGCGGCTGCTCTCCGCGGTGGTATTCCCCTTGCGGGTGAACCTTATGCCACCGAGAGGAGAGCCTAGACTATGCACTGGTCCATCCTGCCTCCTCAGTACTTAACACGACGCGCTCACGCTCTTGTTTCCACTGTCTCTCCCTCATAAACTCTCTCATTCTCTTGGAACTACCTCGACTTTTAGTTAACAGTCCAGCTCAAGATCTCCTAAGTCGACCTGAATCGACGACTCGGTGCACGCAAAACAACTTGGACCAATTGGCTTTCTGTAGACATCGAGTACTCCGCAGTGCGAACTTGTGGTTGAAATCGAACTGGCTCTGTGAGGTGGACACGTTCGGCAGAGTAACGCCGGAAAAATGGGGTCAAGCTGCCAGTGCTACTATTGACAATCTTTCACGCGGCTCTTACGATTGTTACAAGAGGCCGCGAGATACCGACTACTCACTACTGGCCAACAAGAGCTGGCAAGAGTAAATCAGCCGGCTCTCACTCCGAACAAAGACTGATACCTCGATCGTAAGTGCAGTTACGCGCCTAATAGAAACAAGCCTGTGCAATACTCATCACTCTTCGTTTCGCAAGTACAATTCAGCTTAGCTCGGAGGCGGACACTGCTTACTTGGGCAAAGATCATTTCGCCGAGTCCATAATGACAGCTGAGTGCAAGGTAGAGTAGAAAAATCAGCGTGAAAGCGAGCGCGTATACTGTTACAACTGCTGTCCACAGGAAAAGGTGCTCGCTGTACTTTATGAGATACTTTTGCAGGACCTTCCTGAAAGCTAGCATGCGCTCTGTTGTGTCTATGCCAAATTATCGGGATTAGGGATCGAAGTTCTTTAGAAGCGCCTCGGGCGAGCAAGTTCTCCATTTCGAGATCTCGATGGGGAGATTGCGTGCAAAAATAGTGATCGGCGATAGTGCCCCGGGCGCCCGGCGACCACTGAGGCATGCAAATCATTCGATTGAATATAGACGGTGATTACTAGCTGCTCCACTGATATTGTGGGCGACATCCCAAGGTGACAAGTCTCGAGAGTCGATCCCGACTCCCCGGCCACTCGGCTCAGTTCCCTTCGGCGCCGAGCGATATTGTATTCACTCGCATCATTATTATTACACGCGTACGCGCTTACTGTCCTCGGTGAATATTCATGCGTCTCGACAGGGCCTCACTCACTCCTCTTCGTCTCTTCCCTCCTATCTTGTCACCCCTTGCCCAGTGTTACAGGGCTTTCAAGTTTACCACAGACTCCACTTTATGCTCCAACTCTAAGGGAAAGCATCCCCTTGTTCGTTGTGTGTCTAATATTAACAAGAGCTAAATAATTACGGGATTGCACGCTGACTCATTTCACTGGCTTATCTCGATGACTGCGTCTCTCTTTAATGGTGGCACGAGCCTCGCGAATCGCATTGTGCGCTGGTGGCGATTAGTATTGCCGCGGATATCATTGCGGAATCGACGCCCGCACACGGCTGGGAGCGTCGCGTCGCCGTGTGTTCGTCGAGAGGTACAAGCGTAATTCGAACTTGGAGTCGCCTTCGACTTCATTAATAGGAGGAGCCGCATCATCGGTCTAATTGCACGTGATAGAGGCGTGTGAGTGGTATGCATTATTCAGCGCGTCTCGATGAAGGAAGGGTGGAGATTCCTCTCGAGGAGTTTTCGTTATTCCTGAAAGGCGACGACGACTACGACGACGACGACGAGGACGCTCCGATTGTGCGGTAATCCCGATCTCTCGCGCGGCTAATCGAACCTTCGCCGAGCGACGAGTATGTTATGGTCGATGAAAAAGTGGCAGTTCGATTTTCCGATCGGTGCTCGATAGGAGCGGATACCACATTAGTCCTCGCCATTGCCTGTCGCGTATCAAGTAGCCGGGGCGGGTGTACGGTGTCAGTGGAGAAGTTGGGCGAGCTCGAGGTGTCTTTCCAATTTAATGCCGAGCAAGCCGGCTATTAGGTCATTACTAAAGGCCTGCGACATTCTTTACGATCTGCTGGCTGCCGGCTACGCATTCCCCGCTCCCCCATACCTAGCATACGTACACCTTTAGGGTCACAGAGACAGGCGCACGCTCCCATGAAAACGAGGGGCCACGCGTTTAACCGGCCAGACATTTCGCAAGCGGTGCTGCTCTCGAGTGCTGCAATGCCGAGAACGCGCGCCTCCACGTGACAAAATCAAGCCCGAATAAAATATTTACCGGCCCGGTGGTCCCCTTCCCCCCTCTCCTCCCACCATTTATTTTCGAAAGCGAGCCTCGTGGAAATGAGGATGACTCTTTTGGGATGAGCTCTTCTCCACCAAGTCCAAGAGTGTCGTTGTCAACGGAGCCCCGCGGACGTAAAGCCTCTGATCTATGTACTCGGAATACAGAGGGTCGGATTTGAATAACTTACTATCGTACTATTGGCACACGCTCAAAACCCTCGTGGCAACGTGTCACTCACTCTCAGCCAACGACCCTCCAACCAAATCTACACGCCACACCATCTTTATGTTTCTTGGATTCGAGCCGCTGCGCTGCTCGCTTCTAAGGAAGGATCGTTATAGTTTTGTCGTCAAATACAGGTTCGTTCGATGATAAAAAATTCATGGTGCGTGCAGTTTCTTAGACGACTCGTTGAAGTTGTTTCTAAAACAAGACGCTCCGTGCAATCTCGTCCAATGATAGAATCCTCTGCTATCTTTCCGTATCGGTGAATGATTGCATATAAGAAAAGAGAAGAGGCAGGATTGTTTTTATTTAGCGGGTATAAATGTATGTTTTACTTGAAAATCAGTTGCTAAGACGGCTGGCCTATTATCGGCTTTCCAGGAATCTAATTGCAAGAAGGAGAGCGAGCGCGGAGAAGGAAGGAAGGGTAGGGTGAACATTTGAGCGTCTGGCTGGCCGCTGCCGCCGCGCCGCGCCGCGCCGGTCCCTTCTGTCTCGGAGGAGCGGCAGTGGTCACGGTGGTACAAAGCTAATGCAGCCGGCGTAAGACGGAATGGAATGTCCTTTGTGAACCGGCTGTTTCACCTCCATATATGTACACCCGCACGGTGCTCGACCCTCTCTGCACTCGTCGCCGCTTGCTTCGCCGATTTTTCTCTTCTCTCCTAATGCCTCGATATTCTCTCCTTCTTTCCCTTTCCAACCAAGTTTCCCACCTTTCCTTCCCTCTCGCCGATAATTGCCTGCCGGGAAAATCCTCCTATGGGAAATATCCTCGATGCCTTTTCTTATGGATCACCAGAGAGTCGAGCGCGAAGCCATATGGAGTCGAATGTCGGCCCTCGTAAGAATAGTGTAACATCGTTCTCGACGCTCTTATCACAATTGTACATAACAGCCCGATAAGATAGTGATTGTAACGGAACACAAGGTGGCAGATGCAACAACGGGCATGCTTGTTAAAGTGTGTCAGCCTCTGCTTCCTTGATACCTTTTGGCACAGAAACTCTTGCGTGCTGTCGTGCGCGATTACAATGGGAATAGCGGCGCGGATTCGATGCTAAACTAGTAGAGCAACTGGAACGGTGTTCCTTGAATCGGGGATTAATCTGTGTGGCAGATCGATTATAGACGATGATTCGAGTGGGATCGCGTTCCAGCCGAGATGACCCAGTTACGATCAATGTCGTATGAACTGTGTGACAGCCAAATATACACATCTCGCGCGCAACCTTTTTTCACTCGCGTGTCCGTAACCCTGAGCGGGAGGAATTTCGCACCTTGTAATTGCATTATTCAACGCGCGTTATTCAGCCTCCGCCGGCATCGCCTTTTCCATCTGCGGCGGCCTTCCGCAGGCAAAGATCGACAATGAGCGCTCGATTATGAATTTTGATGATTCCGGAGTGATCATGGTCGCGCTATGATTTAATATCAATTCTAAGAAATGTTGTAACAAAGATTGTCTATCTAGATTTCTGCTTTGTCGAGAAGAATACGAATGTAATCTTAGAACGCATCTTCGTTTCTGGCAATTGTCCTCGCGAAAGGCTCGAATTTGCGTGGCACCGTCGATGCACGGAGACACGGCTGCTGGAACAGCTGCATTTGATTCGTGCGCGATGAACTTAGTGCTCTAATTGCGACAATTGGTCGTCATTGTTCTTAGACGCGAACGGTGGTGCGTGTATGCACAATATACATACATATATGTATATGTATATATATAGTGGTGAGTCGCGAGAGGAACGGTCGAGCCGGTGCGGCATACGACTACTTGGAAACTGGTTGCCCGACACTTTCGAACCGCGCGTGAAATTAAGGCCGATGATTAATGACATGAAATGGCAAACGCACGCAGTACGATCCCCAAGGAGTTTTATACTACTAGTGGCGCGGCGCGTTGCCCGGCGCCCAATTGAATGCCGACGCCGCCGGCCGCCGGTGAACACATTCCCCGCGAGATAAGCCCTTTCCTAGCTCTGATCCGATCTCGATTTACTTTCACAGTGCGCAACTATGCCCGATTGATCGTTATGCCACTCGAGGAACACAACAATGGCTCGCGCTCCTGAACTTTTAATTAGGGATATAAACCCTCCAATAGCAGGGCAGCCAGTCACTCAAGCTTTCCCACAGGCGAATATGCAAAGTCCGACATTAGCCCAAGCGTGATCTATCACCGTCGTTAATTAGCGAGTTAGCGGCTTTATCTTTGGGCATTAGCAACTCTAATCACTCCTCTTCCGGCCTACCCCTTCTTTCGAACACGCTGACCGATTGGTACTGGCGCGCCTCAACTGATTGCCGTTCAGGATTACGAAAGAATTCCTGGAAAAATCACTACGTGCAAATCACTCTTGCAATGCCGCCCAACTATCTAGTGTGAGAAATCACTTTCATCGCTTGGTATATCCTGAGTTGCTCGATGCCACGTGCAGAATTGGATCCTGCCATCCAATTGCTTGTTGGCTCCAATTGCGCTTGGCTTTCCAAGGTTTCTTCAACGATCCTCCTGTCATTTCGAGCATTTGGTGTCATCGGGAACGAGTTTCACGAAGGGTGCAATCATAAGTTCCACGTAGTTCTTAAGATACTAGTGGAAGAGACTAATGGCGAGTTGTCTGGATGAAAGCCGACACCCTTAACGATAATATTCACAGAGCTCTGCTTCGTGGAATTTGGAAAATTGACTTCCCCGAAGCGATACTGGCTATTTGTCAAAGTATGTAGACAGATATGTGTGCGTGTGTCGGTGCAGTTGGTCGACCTGTTCTCGTAAGTGTCACCTCGGCTGGAAAGAGGTGACCGGCTTTACAAAATTCTCGGTCAGCCGCGCGCACCATCACCTACCATTAAAGCCTTTTTTGGAAACTGGCCGCTCGAGTGGGAGCGGAAGACGCGGCGGCACACGAAAAATCGATTGGAATCGTTTCCTTCGTGACGAAATTCGATATGTCTCCTCTCCTCGACGATTCAACTTGGTTTATTTTTACCCAACTCGGCGGTGAAAGTAATCGCTGGCTAGCTGCTTATCGTGTCGCTTCCCCTTTTAACTAATTTCGAATCCCAGCTCGACACTTGCCGCCCGATGATTTACATCGCTTGCGTAACGCACCAGACACTGATGCATCTCGGAGACTTCGGCCGAGTTTATTAAGAGGCGTCCAAGAGAAAATTTTAAATTCGACTCATTGGATATTCCAAAAGATGTAGAAATTAGAGCATTAAATACTTAAAGAATCCAAGTCATAAAGAATGTAGAATTTATAAAATTTAGGACTTCCAAAGAAAAGAATACGACTTGGAGAACTTATTCTACTTATCGTATTCTCATTCTACTTAATCTCGAAGTGAGTTCAATGCATCATGCAAATTCGGATCGTGAAAAATGGTTTAAGCTTCGTAGCGCAAAATGTGGCGCGATTAACGTGTCGGCTTTTCAATTCACGCTCTGTTTGCACACGAGCGTGTCTGCTACCAGCAAGATATATATTCGAGGCTGGCTTTTCTCCAGAGTTAAAGCGAAGTACACACACACACATTCGACTGCTTCTCACTTCTGATTATTTATGCTGAATAGTTTCTGGATGCGTTGACATTCAGGTGTTAAGAAAACAGTATTGAAATGATTACCAACTGACAGTTCGATTGCTATGATTTCTCGCTGGTACTTTGTGTTACACTTGACATAAATATTTATAAAATCTATCGATGAATAATCATGTAAAAATATTATGTTTCAGGTAAGTGGCTGATCGACTTGTGATACAAATTTGAAAACGATGTACCTTCATTCAATGCACTGCGTGGTAAGTCACTAATTGTAAGATCCATAACGAAACAGTAGCAACTTATACCAGTTAGCGCCGATAGACTTTTGAATGGAAGGCCAATGATTCCATCAAAACATTGAAAAAAGATTAAGGCCAGCACGTGAGCTAATTAGCATAATCCAGTGTGGCGTGTTACGTCCAAACGAAACAATCGTTTCCCCGATGTATTTGCACAGCTGAAACACGCGCTACATATACATATGTATATATCGATCATTACATATAAGTGTGCCATACGTCGAGCTATAGTATCCTGTAAACTAATCCGATTATTACATGTCGCTGGGGAGATATCGGCGGCGACAGAGCCGAACGTTGAGATTCGAAACGGTTCGGCTCCCATTAAGAAACTCAAGCAATTAATCCCCGAAGTCATAGATAATCCCAATCAGCCAGCTTAGCATTCACCTTGCGCAGCCGCGCGGTTGCTCTCTGTGTGTTAGCAGCACCAATTGCGAGCGGGGAATGCTGCTTGAGCGAAGCTGCTAACGAAAGCCAGTTCCAAGTCGGATTTCACTTATCAGAGCGAGAGAGCTATGGAGGGCACGAGATTAATTCCTTCACGCCCTTCCAGCGCGATCAGATCTTCCAAGCGGCAGCGGCGGCGGCGGCGGCGGCGGCGTCTCTCGGCGCCGAGTGCTGTGTAATCTCTGGCATTCGAGCGCCGCGACGCCCGATCGAGCTCGATGGCCCGGCGATCAAGTGCTCGTCCGATTCATTCGCGCGGAATCTAATAAATCAAGAAGCCGATTTTTTGCCGATCGGCGAACGCCGGCGAGGAGGGAGCCGGAGAGGATCGAAGAGGCGGAGAGTGAAGTCGAGCTGCAGACACCGATCCGGATGGTCGGCGACGAGCAGCAGCAACGGAGGCGCCGCTCCTCCGAGAAAAAGGATCCGCGCCGGGCAGAGCAGACATCCGAGACAGCCAGCTTTCTTTCTCTCGCTCTATCTTCGTCCCTCGCACTCTCTCCTTCCCTCCACCGACGTTTCCTGTAACTCCTTCTCCAGGGAAGTCTCTCTCTCTCTCACTCTTTCTCCCTCCTCCTCCTCCCTTCTATCTTTCTCTCCTTCTCTCTCTCACTCCCGGACAGGCAAGGCGCGTGTTTCTGTCTGGCTCGGTTGGGACCAACGTCGGCCGATCGAGAGCTGGCCGGGCGGGCGCGAGGGGTGCCCTGATACTCCGGGAGTCCGCTCCGCGGAGCGACGGAGAGTACCGGAGGAAAAGAAGGAGCGCTCTGTGGCGTCGGATGCGAGGGGCAAGGGGGGCCGGCTATTGGCGCCATCCTGGTGCACGCATTATTCCGTAGGCATTTTTGTAGCGCTCCCGATGTGTGCCGCGCAAACACACACGCACATACAGGCTTGCGTACATAGCCGTCGGCGCACCAGGCTATCCTGCTTTCTGAGGGAGGAGGGTACAGTCATTCGCTGGCAGCCTCCAATGATGCTGATGCTACATGTGCACCTTACTCATGCACCGCGACTGCCTGCTGCCCCCCCCCTGCCACTGGAACAAGTGCTCCACTAACAAGTACCAGCCGCACACCTCGAAGAATGGGGCCCTTTCAATCATACGAAGTTACTCTCACTCGCTCCTTCTCTCTTTCTCTTTTTCTTCGTCATCAGAACGGGTGTCAACCCTTCGAGGGCCCCTCACTTTAAATGGAGTCATGCTGCACTTGGATATGGAAGATTGAAAGAGCTCGTGGGTTGGGAGGACTGAAGTGTCTATGAACTACCGGAAATTATGATTGCTCGGATGTTTGGTCCAGCAGTCGCTTTTAAATAGATCGCTGACCTCAGAGGAGCGGAATTCATGCGAGTCCCCGGACATCGCAAGGATCTATGCGACCTCGAATAACACGCGAGTTATGACGAGTGGGGGGGAAGAAGGTAATTTTGCTAGCAAAAGTTGTTTGCTCTCGAGCGCGCGCGCGCATACCTTCACCAGAGGCGAGTGTGTCTGTGAAATCGACTTATAGGGAACTAATGCGAACAGTTAACCACACACCACTAATAGCAAGGAGCGCGTAATACTGGCGCCAAGCGTCTGGTAGAAAGCACCGGTATTCCACGTGATTGGAGTTTTTGTGCAATTTCACATCCCGCTGCAGCTGCGGGTCGTTACGGGGCCCCCGTAAGTTTTCTCATTCGCGCACCACCACCGCCGCCGCCGACTAGATTCGACCCGTTCTAATAGAGTCGTTATGCTGATTTGCTCCATTTTGCCCGGCCGATTCGGAAACGAGGTTTCGCTACGTGAGGAGAGTAAATGCACTTCTTGTTAGATGGTCCTCGCTATACATATATATATACAGAGAGTCTCCGGAATCGCGTGAGAGAGTGGTAAGAGTAAAGGCAGTATTAGAAAGTCAGGGTGAAAAGGCCCTCGGAAAGGCCCAAACTCTAGTACAACTGGAACAGAAGAAGTCTGTCAGTTTATGTTGAAAAAGAAGGAATGATCATCCCCTTGGAATCCAAGATCGTGGCGGATGTGTATCGAATTTACAAAGGGGGGGTTTGACCCGAACTCCGTTCATCGATCCTGCTCGGATCCCTCTGAATGGAGGGCCCGAATGCTCGATCAAGATTTATCCCAGGGCTATTTTTAGCCGGGCGGAGCTTTTTTACGCGCTTTCGAGAGGGCCGTGCTTGCTTGCTCCTCTCGGCTGGCTCTCTCTCGAGGGCGAGTTCGATGTGGGAGTTTAACGATAGGTCTCCAGCGTCGAAAGTATCCGCGCACACCGGGTATAAATAAAGTCTGGCGGGGCCCTTTTCACGTGACTGGAATCGAATCGGCTGGCGAACCGAACCACACATCCACCAATATCCACCACCGACAGAAACCGGCCTCGAGCATCGCCGCCGACGCCGCCGTCAGTGATTAAATGCCATGACATTACACCCCCGAGAGCAGCTCTTATCGCTCTGTTAAATAATGCTTGGAGAAGCCGAGACGACAATCACACGGTGCGTGCGCCTTCCTAACTGCCCATTAACTATCGCGACATGCGTACACTCGGACCCATTCATTCGACAACTATTTCTTCTCCGCCGCGTGCTGACAATGGAAAGCTAGCTAGGCTCGCGCCATCCTATTTTACATCGATCTCAAAACACACTCATCATCATCCCACTGACTCACCACTGTCTTTGTTAATCATCGACCTTGACTGGCCCGTTATCTCTCCGCTCGAGGCATTATTCCTCTCCGGCGAGAGAGCAAGCATCGCCGGATACAGTTACACATCTTCGAATGATGGAAAGTCAGAGTCCTCTTTGTCGGAGAGGAAGTCTCGGAGGAATCGCGAGGATTTTCATCGCGGTCACGTGCGCGAACCGGAGCAGAGTGGGCACAGAGTGGCTGCGGTATGCCGGGGGAATAATAAACTTGGGAAAGCAGATCGGCGATGGTGCCGCTGGAATGCAACGAGTGAAAGAAACTTGAGAAACTTAAGAGCGCGCGCGGACCAAGTGACAAGACGAAAAGTGGAGGTCTCCTTTTTCCGTTTGCCGAGACCTGTTCCGGCCGCGCCTCTTTTGGGACATGTTTCGCCGCCCTGTACGACTCCCCAAAATCTATCGGGTGATTCATCTCCCTTTGAATCAGCACTCTCCGTTCCCGCTTTTTGTCTAATATAAATATACATGACGATATAAATTATTCATCCAATATAACATTATCAAAAACACAAAGAAGAGAAGAATGTCCAACTAATCATATATAATTCAAATGACTATAATTATTCCAAATCCAACAACGTATATCCAACGAAGGCGTTGCAAGAGCGAGTGAATCATTCCACACAGCGTACAAGCAAACCTACTCCCGGCATTCCTTTTGAACCCTTTGTAGAGTGAAAATCTCTGTGGAAGTCGGCCGATGAACAACTACAACTAGCAAGTATCTGATTGGCAAGACAGTGGGACTGGTGGTCGAAGCAAGGGAAAAATGAGGCCGATGAATGTAAATGCTCAGGCACGTTCTAGTAATTACTGGTAGGATCAAGTCCGATTAACTTGTCCCCAATGAGGAGGCGGGCCGAATGACAATAACTCCAGTGGCGAATGATCTTAGCCAGTGGTTCGAATCGATCCTGCGTGATCTCTCATGCGCCTAATTATTCAGGGAGCTGTTCTGGCCAGTTATACCGGCGGGATTACTGGAGAGTGCGAGTTTACAACTGCTATATATAGCAATGCCGCGTGTGCATGCGCTACTAGCGTCTGTGCATTTTCATTCCGACGCGTGAAAGTCTCGGTTCGGAAGCCTGCTGAAATATCGTTGAAATATCACGGGCAACTAACGGAGAAAGAGAGAAAGAGAGAAAGAGAAAGAGAGAGAGCACCAGCATCGCCACCGCCAGAGGCTTTTGGCAGCCAAGTAAAGTTATCCGTAGACGGTTTTCCGCTCGGCGAGCTTCTCGCTCTCTGCTTGTACGTTAACCCTGTCTACTCTAAGTATTTTTAGAAGGGCTCTGCTCCCGCACGGATAAGTCCTTTAAGGAATTGCGATTCTCAATGAACTCGAGACTTACGACGAGCTTTTCTCGATAGAGGAACGACTCGAGCTTCTCGGAAGACAGGATATTTCAGGGTTAGCCGTTTAGCAGGGAACTCTGTATTCCTCGCCGCAGTAACTCTGTGATCATTGCCGCTTTCTGTAATAAAGAACAGAGTTGTAGTTTGAGCGGCAGTTAGTTGAAAATCTCTTATTATCAGCGGAATAATTGGTAGAATTGTGAGCGCGAGGTTGGAGGAAATGATAGATTGGAAAACTATAGCTAGTAGGTCAATGGGAGATATTGGGAGAGGAGTTTGCGGATTGGAAGGCGTGTTTTGTACGAATCGAATTCCTGCGAGTCGACTTTCATAGGGGATAATAAGCGTTGGCCTCGTCAAAGTACCCCGGGGAGTTCTCTCCGAAGCCTGACACTCGGTAATTACCTTCCATTCCTCGCACATCCAGCCGAGCCACGTGTACGTGGGCTACTGACTCACGATCATCATACAGAGAAGCGTTCTGCACGTGCATTCTTCGCCCGAAGAGTACACCGACAGTACGTGCATTTTCATTGGGCGCCGAGAAAGTTCCCGACGCATTTGTGGAACAAGCGAACCTGCGGCGGCGTCGGCGTCGGCGGCGGCGGTGGGAGCGCGCGAACGCGCGCGGTTTCTTGCGATTCTTTTGCTCTCGGAACCACGAGATCGTGTTCGCTCTTCCGCTCTACAATCGAAGAATCGTGCCTGCGGCTCTCCGACAAACTCGATGATGTCTGAGTGTAGATTCGAACCTTGGCCATTCGTATCCGGCTTGTCTAAGGACGGCTGTTGCAGCAGCAGCAGCAGCACAGTTTACCGTCGAGACGCTCGACTGGCATTTAAGGAAATGATCTCTCAGCCATAGAAAAAAGGACTGCTGTCCGTCGTGAATGACGCGTGTCGCGCGCTTCTGTTACTACACGCATCGGCCTGTAATTCTTATACAACTGATTACCAGTGGGACAATCAACCGGACGCGTTTGTAAACGAGGCCTCTCTCTCAATTAGAGGTAACGATTACGATAATCAGCCCAGCGGCAAAACGAGTTGCTGGGAATATAAAGTGCTCTGCTCACTGGTATCGACACTCATCATCATCCTGCTATCACTTTCCATCGCGGAAGAGACGTAAATCAATGCGCGCCGGCTTAATTTCTCCTTTGGCAGCGCGCGCCGCTGTTATTGCTGCTCCGTATGTGCCTGGTGCCCGCCTCTTTAAGCATAATTCTCTTATCATCATAGCCCATGGTGAAAGGCATGAATAAAACATAACGCGCGCACGTATTGGCCGAACGCCGCGTGGTGCATCGACTCTCTCACGCCGAGAGCCACCAAACTTCCGTGATGGGAATAGCTAATTGGCGTGGTATGCCATCGGACGCCGCCGCCGCTCTCCCATCATCCTGCAACGCCGACACGAGAAACGGCAAATGATCCTCGCCATTTACCAGTATTATTACTTATCGAGACGCCAACCGACGCGCCCGCGCCCGCGCCTTCCTAATTATTTTGAATCGGTGACCGACTTCGGAAATCCCGATGATCCACCTTGGCTTTAATCGTACATTCCTTTTAAAAAGTCTTCTGCCTATATTCTTAATTCATCAAATGATTTGTTTTATAAACGAAAATTTACATAGTATTATTAATTCCTGTACGTTTAACCAGGCAAAATTTTTATTTGCCCAATAATTGAATTGATAGCTTATAATCTACTTTTATAAATCTAATAATCTCTGAGTTACAATAATCGCGGGTGGCTGCGGGATCAGTGACATTCTGTACGACTGTCCGAGAGACTCGTAAAGCTTGATATAATGACGCCCGGGAATGATTACCGGTAGAGGCAAGTCCCGAACAATGAGCGTGGGTGTTGGTACGATCATCGAGTGACTGGGAGCGATTACCAGCAATGTGCTTTCAATCGGCGCGCGACAAAAGCCGATACTCTCCGCTTCTGTACAGGATTAGCTACATCCTTTCTCGACGCACCACCAGGTGGATTCTCCCGTTACGCTTCTGCGATGGAGAAATGCATCGGCGATGAGTATTCGTGCGCCAGTAGGATGATTCATAAGGTGATTCCAGTGGGAAGACGGTGGTATGCAAGGGGAGAGGATGCTTGAGTCGGCAGGTTCCTCGTGTTCCTCCTCCTCTCGAGAGCTCTCGTCCACACAAATTCCTTCATTCTCCCAGTAAGAAAAGAGAGCTTTATCGGCGCGCGCGCGCGCGCCCGCCAGCTAGAGCACCGCACTGACTCATTCTTAGTGACTGGCTCGCTGTAATTCATTGCGATGATTGAACCTCCCCCCACTTCGTCCACCCAACTACAGCTCTCTTCACACTGAGCCTAAAACGAATTCTAACACTCCACTCCTTCTTTACTCGACTCTCATACATTAATACATCGAGCATTTAAAGTGGCACTGTGTGCCGGAGTGGGATTAATTACTACATGGATTCTCGCGGCACACTTCCACACACACCGGCCTCGAAGACAATCGTAGCTCGGCTCGATCTCATTGATGACTTCCTTCCAGACGATTTGTTAATCTTCCCTCGACGCACGCGCTCGCGCTCACTCACTCATACAATGACTCCTTTCCGCTTTATGCTACGTCGCGCGCGCTCCTCGTTGAATGATTAATAAGACTGATAGCATACGCTTACCATTCCATTAAGATCTTCCAGGAAGAAGTCTGAGCTAATCCCGGCCGAAGAATTGGATCTGGAGCAGTGCTCCGAGCATCCTATGTCTGACCTATCTGAACTGACCGAGTTACGCGGCTGATTAGAAGTCTTATTCTACTGGGAGGGAAATTTGAAGGGGAATTGGGATGTTGCGTTCTGGGATCGAGGGAATGTTGGCAGACGGTTGTCAGGGAATGCGCATTGTGCACGTGGCTTGAAAGAGGCCTCGCATTGCTCGGCATTCGGATTCGTCTATCCGAGCGGCACACAGCCGCTCCATTCCCATCTTCGTGTCTCGCTCTCTCTTTCTCTCTTTCTCTTTCCCTGTCGCTCTTCCACTCGCATAGAGTCTCTTGTGGGTCTACCTGTTGCTGCTCGAGTGGAATAGTGAAGGCTACTACACGCTCGAACTGCTTGCTCGCTCACTCGCTCACTCGCTCGCTCGCTTGCCTTCCACGCTTCAGAATCTCCGCGCGTGCTAGCTGCGCACCTGACACACCGCTGCTCTCTCGTCCAGCCTTCGCCGATCTTGCGCAAAAGCCCCGCGCGCTCTTTTACTCGACTGTGGAAACTGTGCAAAGTGCGAGCGACTGCTCACTGAAGAAACCAACTCCAACTGGAGCAGTGTGAAACGCATATTTTACTTGCTAAGTTCGTGTTAAATTGAAGAGGGAAATTAACCGCCTGTGGAAGGCTTATCCGGCTAGCTTTTCAGAGGGACACTTGATTTGCCACCCAGTCGAATCAATTGCTTCCTCCAGCAGTGTTCTCCGTGCCACTCTACGCGCGGACGTCGTTGCACCACGTTCCACTGGATAAAACTATGCTGGTGAACTCAGAGCTCCGCGCATTCCTCGGACACTCGGATTCCGTGTGTTTGTCGCGCGGAGAACGCATTGTTGTCGCGAGTGCGCGCTCTGTGTGAATGGAAACACCTGGAAAGCTGGAACTCCTGTGGAGTGTACTTCGCACTGTTTACAGTGAATGAATTGCAAATTTGGATTGTGAGATTAAAGTGGGTTGAAGAATCGTATTTGGAGTTTCCTGGAGAAAATTCATCCTGGAGCTTGTAAGGTTGGTGGATCTCCTGGTAGTCTGGAATTCTATTTGATCGCGAACGGCCTGGAAGTAGTCTCGATTCGATCGACGCTCGCACTCGATGCCTGATAAGATCGAAAGATAAGATAGGAATAGAAGGAATTCCACTGGGATGGAGTGTCTCTCTCCCGTGCAGTGCGCGGCCACCGGTATAAGTGTTGATTTAAATGACAAATCCGCCGAGTCATTTGGACGCAAAAGTCCGCTGGGATTGATGATCGAGACTGGCGACGGTACCCTTTACTTTTTTCAGGACAAAGAACGAATAACGGTGTCTCATTTCTCTCGTAAGATTGGCTACTCCAATGATTCAGATTCTACTAACAGCTACTAGAAAGAGTATCATTAAATCAATATCCTCGACAGAAATCAGAGGGATAATGTGCTAAGAGGAAAGTGTAAAGTGTGACGTGTTGCATGGAAAATCCTGTCAGGTATTATTATCCATCTTGATCCGACAGGCATGATGGTCCATATTTCTTGGTGCTCGTGATCCAATAACTGTGATTCTCTGCTATAAGTAACGAATCATGACCTAGCACAGCACGAACTGTCAGAGCCAGATTATTGAGGGGAGTTCGGAGTGGTAAGCTTTAAAAAGTGGGAGGTTCGATATCCTTCGGGAAGAATGTCAGGTTCGGAATGTCTTTTAACGCGCTGAGATATTTCCGGGTGCATCTCACGGAGATAAGAGAAGGTACAAAAGGGGTCTTGGAATTCCGGAGCAGAGGAGTCTCAGGTTGGCGCGCTGCGTGATCCTTGTACTTGTTGTAGCGACGTATACGTGAGCCGAATGCAATTTTTCCTTTTCTGGCGGACCAGCGGTTTCCTGCTTTTCCGGGACAGAGCAGTGCTGCTGGTGCTGGTGCTCTCGGCACTTCTCTCTTTCTTTCTTTCGCTGCGAGATCTCGCTCGACGAGCACGCTTTACGTGACATGTTTCGTGACAGGCGCATTTGCCGGCGAGTCCACTCATCGTTGCCGATTAGCAGCTGCCCGATTCTCCTCCTCGGGCTTTGGAGCGCCGCCAGGAACGGTGCTCTTCTCCAGGGCGACGAGCATCGCCGACGCGAATATTCCTCGATCCTGTCAGCCTAGCTACGATCTATCGCTCGATACGATCCTCGCCCGAAAAGGTAATTCCCAATCGAAATCAACTTGACCGATCCGGCCGATCCGCTACATTCACCGTTCGCCCCAGCAATTGCCAAGCTCATTTGCCCCCTTTCGTCTAGTTAAACTCCCTTTTCCAATGCAAATACACCCGGAGAACCAGCCTTCAGACTTCTTCTCTTCCGACTAGCAGCGCACATGCTTCTGAATTTTATCACTGACCCTAATCTCCCGTTATTGCCACGTCCATCTGGCTTTGCCGAGCTTTCGTGAATGCTGGGCTTCGCTACTTCAACTAGTCTCCTAGGAGAAAGACTTTGATAAAACTTAAACACACGCCAGACGCGCCAATCTTAAATTGCTATTTATTAAATATGGGATTCTTCAATTCTAGTTATACTTAAAAATGATTTAAAAGAACAATCAAACGGATTTCCTTTGCAAAAAATACTTTCGTATTATTTTTATACAGTTTGAACTCTTTAAATTTATACGAGTTTCGAAGGAACACCCGGCAGATAGTTCATTGGCTGACATAATCGTGTGAATCGGACGGTCAAGGGTGAAGGAGGGAGAGAAAGAGGAACTAGAGAATGGGGAGTGGTGTGGTGGGAGCGGGGGGATGGCGCAAATGCAATAGTTGTAAGCGATATAAGGGCGGCGATAACGAGACACTTTATGGCCGTTTAAGTCACGACTCCCGTGCTCGCTAAACGTGCGTGATGCATAACCGTTATTCACCGAACACCGGTACTCACGCCATGCTGTCCAGCACACGTTCACCCATTTGCATTGGCCGATACTAATTAGAACTGGGTGCCACGCGCACCCACCCACCCAGTCCAAGCTTCGTCTCACCTGGCATTGTTATTGAACCAAGATTTCAGTTTTCAACGGCGATTTTCATTAACATAATAAAACTTTCTCTGCTCCATTGTGATTTAAGCACTAATAAAAAGCATACAATCCAATATAATTACTTGAATCATTTTGTACTTTTTTCTTGTATCAATTATAGTGGAAACTTTCTACGCCTTTTTCTCGCTCACGCTCTCTTTTTGCATAAATAATACCAACGACTGACTTAAAGAAAACTTTCCAGCGACGGTTCCAAGAGCCTATTATTATGACAATTAAATCACGGTTGGCGTCCGCACGAAATGCCAGCAGCCCCGCCGGCCAGGAGAACTAGTCGAGAATCTACTCTCCATGTGCGTGCGTGATGTAGATGGGAGATGTAAATGTGTATGCGTGAGGCTAATCCGCAGGCGAGGAGGGAAAGGATGTGATTTTAAGTTCACCGCGGCGGTATCGGATCGACTGCACGGCCGATACGTGACACCGGCCGGCTCCACCATGGGATTGGACCGCAGCGTATTAAGTTAATGAGACGTTGATACCGAGAGCGCACTACTACAATCTACTAGCATATATCTCGCTGGACTGCCCCTCGGCTCCCTTAACAAGCCGAGAGAGACTCGAAGCACGTATTGCTAGCCGAGTGAATTGGGAGTTAGCCATGAATGACACGCTCGCCAATTCTATCGAGTTTCTATGTCGAACTCTCGAGCCACTGCTGAAATCAGGGCAGTCACACTCACTCGTCCTTTCCGCTGCTCCCAGTGAGAGCGATTGCTCCCCCCACACGTGCACAACACACGCACACACACGTGACCGCTTATGGGTGGATGTACATACAGCTAATAAATTCACGGCTCACCCTGGTTGCGTCTAGCGCACCTGGTCAAGCGGAGCCAACTAGGCGCGCACGTGTACTCGCCATTTACGTGGCACAATACACTCGGACAACACATTGTCTCCGAGAGGGAGAAGAGAGGGGCATTTTTCTCCCTTGGGCAAAGTTGCCCAGAGAAGAAATAAGAGCGATGGTGATAGCCACCCATTTCAGTTGGCTTTATCGCATTTGTACCGGCGCGCGCCGCTCAGCTTGACAATGCTATCAAGAGCATTGTAACATCTCCGTTAGTTCCTGTTGGCACTTCGGGATTATATTGTAATCCCTCGCGCTCGCTGGATCATCTGAAACGTTAGCCTCCGCTACACCGGAGTAAACTGATACAACCAGCACGAGCACCAGGCACACTATGTGTAACATCATCCTGAAAGCCGTGCTCGCCTTTTTACGCCAACCGATTGTAAAAACGGATAACGGTTTCCCCGGGATTCTCTCGCCAGGGCGGAGAACTTCGAGCGGAAATCGAGGGTGGATGATCGATAGGAAGGTGTTTTGGTTGATAAGGATCGTCGAACGGTAGCCGAAATCTTTCAAGGGTCTTGATGGGTTTATCTTTGGGGGGTTTAGCTATTTGACGAGTCATCGTAGCGATAGTACTTCTGTTTTCCTAGGACACTGATTCCATGACTAAGTTCTCATCGCTATGCATACTTCGTGTCTCATATATTTTCCCAGCGCGAGGTCTGACCAACGAACATTAGTCTTCGATATTTAGAAAACGTTCGATCCACCTGTGAAAACAGAGTCGTCTCGGATTTCTATGTTTCACCTGAATTTCTCATAAAGAAGGCTTTGTATGGCCCTGTAAAAATAGTTATAGGTAAAGAAGAAATATATAAAAACGGGTCGAAGAAGCGTCGTGTAAAACTGAGCAGCATTGCGAAACGAGAGCTAAGAATTCGAAGGTTGACGCGACGGGAGCTAATACGATTTATTGATACGTTCCAGGAACAAGCACGGACCTGGTGCCCCAACTGCTGGGAATGTTCGACGAGCTGGCGCGCCGGGGGAAGAGCGAGCATGCAGTCCCGGCCTCCTGCGGTATCCCGGCGGTCCTGCAGAAGCGTTTAAGTCTGATGCCGCATTCCCATCGGGGCTCCATATTCGGCCAACTGTGCGCGGCTTCTGACTTGGCGGAGGGAGCATCGTTGGAGAAGGAGGCAATGCAGCCTCCGGAGCAGAATCCTGAGCTCCGGGTGAGCGGCGAGGGCGAGCAAGGAAGGCTCGTCACTGTGGTCGTCTCGACGGAGGACACCAAACAGGAGAAAGAAGCGGGTTCCTATGGAAGTCTCGGGACGAACGGTAGCCTCCAGCAATCTGGCGACAGGGTTGCGCACTGCAATGCGGAAGAGAAGACTTCTTATCGCCGGGAGAGCACCGGTCTGACGCCGCTCCGGTACAACAGGCGTTGCAGAAACGCTGGTAGACCGCTTTCAGGGAGCTCGGTTGCATCGAGCACGTCTTCCAGTGGCTGCAGCAATCAGGGAAATGCGTGCACCGTCAATCCCTATTTGGCTTCCGTCGAGTCCCTCGCCGACACCTGTGCCAGCTCTCAAGGTACGAATGAATCCTTTCATTATAAGCCACTGTATATCTACTTTGGCATACAATGGATTGCCTTTCCCTCTCGGGAAAATGTTAATGTCGAACTTGATCGAGAATTTCATCGTCAGCTTTAAGCTTAGTATGAATGAATAAGTTGAATGGTCCTTGATGGTAAACCTGCGAGACTACTTGTAGCGAGAGTTAATCTTGGTGTATCTGCGCTCCAGGATGTAGACTTACTAAGTGAAATGTTTGAATTGGGAATTATCAGGTTCGGGAGACAGCGGTGTGGTGACGGTATCGGAAGCTAGCTGTGGCATCGGCAATAGTAATAGTAGTCAACGAAGGGACAGTGCTGAGGAAGACCCGCCCTGTCACAGGCCACGTTACTGTGACCCTCATCGTAATCCCGTCGAAAGGGTACTCTTGGAGATAGTCGATACCGAGGCAATCTATGTCGAACATTTGCGCCAAGTTATTCAGGTAACTTTCCTCCTCCTATCTCCCTCATTTACATACCTATCCGAGGAAAATCGGGCACGCCGGCTCAGACTAAGCTTATGATATGCTCCTAGGGATACCTTATATTCTGGAGGAACGACACGTCCTCGTTCGTGCATCAAATGCGGCTGAGCGAGTTGTTTAGTAACATCGAAGATATCTTCGAGTTCAACAGGTATACATTTCAAAGTATTAAGACGAAAAGAATGTCTGCGTGTTGCCGCACTCTTTATGAGTCCGGTAACGTTGTCGGTAGGGTGAAACCGGAGACAATGGCTTCGACCCTTGAACTAGGGTCGTCACGGATAACATGAAATATTTGACCCTAACTTTCTTGCGGGAGTTATTTACCTATGTCGTATGGATTCCTTCGCACAAGTCTTAAAATATCCGAGAACACGTAGTTTCACGTGTACTAATCACCCTCCGCACAGACAACTTCTTTCAACTCTCTAATAATATATGAAAAGAAAAGGTGCCTAGGTCATTTTAAAATTTATCGTCGATATTCTATTACTTGTAGAGAGTTCCTGAAGGAAATCGAAAAATGTGGTTTGGACCCGGTTTGCCTGGCGAACACGTTCATAAAGCACAATTCAGGATTTAAAGTCTACACGGAATACTGCACGAATTATCCAAGGTGAGTGACGCTCGCATTAAATGCTCGTCCGTGTTATGTTGGATGGTATTAAAAAACTTTTATTTCAACTCCAGAACAGTTTCCACGTTGACTGACCTTATGGGCCACGAAGAGACGGCTCAAGCTTTTCGTGAGAGACAAGCAGCTTTGGGCCATGCTCTGCCTCTTGGCTCATTCCTTTTGAAGCCTGTTCAGAGGATTCTAAAATATCATTTACTTCTAGAGGTATGCTCGTTACAGACGATCTTGCTTAAAGTTTCGGTGACGTAATGTTACTAATTCAGAATTTGTTACAGAATTTATCAAAAGAGTACGGTGCGGGTTGCGAGTTAATGGACGATGAAGTCGAAGGGCGAAAGGCTATTGCGGGAGCCCTAGCAGCGATGACCGGTATTGCCAAACACATCAATGCGATGAAACGCAGACACGAACACGCTGTGCGCGTTCAGGAAATTCAATCGCTGTTATACGGATGGCCAGGACCAGATTTGACGACCAGTGGTGAATTAGTAGCAGAGGGTCGATTTAGAATGCGCGGAGCGAAAGCTCCTCGACATGCATTCCTCTTTGACCGAATGTTACTTCTTACCAAGAAAAAAGAAGATGGGGTCCTAGTCTACAAAGCTCATATTATGGTATGTATATTGATGACAAATAAAAGCCTGGTTAAGCAGGCAGAGTAATGATTTTTCTCTTTTTTACAGTGTTCAAACTTAATGCTAATTGAAAGCATTCCGGGAGAACCACTTAGCTTTCACGTAATACCTTTTGACAATCCTCGACTGCAGTACACTTTACAGGTAGCTAAATCACTGCAGTGCAAATAATGGAGAATTACTTGTGCAATATAAATTATTGTAAAAATATTTTTCTAGGCCCGCAATTTGGAGCAAAAAAGAGAATGGACTTTGCAGATTAAAAGGGTGATACTCGAAAATTATAATGCTGTGATTCCGTCGCATGCGAGACAGTTAGTTTTGCAACTTGGGCAAACCCAAGCTGACGATGATACTTTAGTGGATAGAGGATCGGCAAAGAAGCAGCATTCTGCACCGCCCGAGTATTTAGAAAAGCGCAAGCAAGAACGAGAAAGAAGGAGATCTGAAACTGGCCTTCGACAAAAATTCAAGAAAGCTGCTCGAAAGTCTGAGACTACAACAGAGGTAAGTAAAAAGAATAGTGCTTCTATTAAAATCAATTGCTTCGGGAGTCACATATAATTTTTCTATTACTATTTTTTAGGACTCTCCAGCATCACCACGTAAGGATCAAAGCCAAAGTGAGGATTCTACAATGCACGATTCCAGAGATCAAACTCTTCGAGCGTCAGATGGTCGTACATTGAAAGTTAAGGTAATTATACATTCGACTAATTATAAGTTAAGTTTTCTCGAGAAATAAATAATATCAAAAAATGTTATTCTCAGGACCGGTTTGCCGGCTGGAGGCGAAAGTCCGAACCTGGCTTTCAATCCTACGTATGTTTCAATCAGTCGGACGAAGAGCCAAAGGAGGATACATGCGATACGGAATCAGTAACGGCCGAGTGTGAGGTTGAATGTTCTCCTAATATAGCCGAGGACAAGAAATCTCCAGCAAACTCTCAGTCGAACCAAACCAAAGAGAGTGCAGAGCAACCGCAAGAGCAGGCACAAACGGTTGAGGAGATAGTCGGGCACATTCTGATGCAAAATCAAGAATTTCAAAAGTTACTTGAGAAACAGCGTACAAGCAGCATAATAAATGTCCGACAACAGCAACGTTTCAACAAGTGTATTTCGGCCGACACGTCTGATGAGAGTGAATCCGAAAACGCGAATTATATCTCCGGCGGTTCTAATAACAATCGAACAATGCGCACACGAGCGTCTCATCGCGATCGGTTAATTAGGACAAACAATGCTTGGAACTCATTGTCCTCAAGCCGAGAGAATCAACCCACGTTACAATTGCTCTACGATAATTTAAAAAGTGACAATAATAAATCTTCCGACTCGAGTCTAAAGAACAAATTAAATCGCGTGCAGGAAAAAAAGACTCTCTTCGAATCTTTCAAGAGACAAAGCATTGTTACGGAGAGCAAGGTTATTAAGACGGCACTTAGAATAAGAGAGAACTCGACGTCCGGGAATGAAGAGCACTCTCCAGTTTCTCCATCCAAAGATGCTCAAACAGTGGAACGCGCGAAGGACATTAATGAGCATGAAAAAGTTACTGAGAGTAAAGAGGAAAGTAGTGAGGCTTGCAAAGGTTTTGGAAATTATGACAATCTACAACATGTCTGGGAAGGCTTGCGGGAAGAGAAAGACATGGATGGAAATGATAGTCCAACTAGACCAGCCGTATGGTTAACAAAACTTTGTGAAGGTTTACCGACATCACCTCAAAAGTGTGGTTCTCTACCCCGTAGTTTCCAAATTAATCCGAATTCCACTCAGAACGTGACGAAATCCCGATTCTTACAAAGGGATGGTAAACCAATGAGTGAGAGGCCTTTTACGATAGCGTCGGATAAACCCGCCGAGATTAATCTTGAGGACATGGAAAGATATGCTTCTTCATGTCAACCTGAGGGAAGAATCGCCAAGTTTCCAACGTTTATTTCAAATTCATCCTCCACCTTCTTCTGTTCCGTTGACGACACGTTATCCGATGCCTATTCTGAAATACGCGTATCATCAACAACTACCAATATCCATCCGGATCATAAAATCTACAGACCTAATATAGGTGGCAGTACTATTTTTAAGAATGTATTATCTAAAGCAGGAAACCGACTGCAAGGATTGCGGAATACTATGAGTACTGAAACTCTCGAGTGCAGCGAGGAAATTGAAAGAACCAAGTACTTCCGTTCTCTCAGTACCGGAAAATTGAAAAAGAAAAGTAAATCTAAACACGCGAGGGAATCCTCGTCTGACGTAGAAGAACTGATGGGGTGTGCTGCTAGAGGCGTATCAGACTTGAGAATACCTTCCCTATACTACAAACAAGGCAGTTCAAGTTTAGGTGCTCGTATTGCTCAATCCGACTATGCGGATCCTTCGATTCTGTTCTCTGAAAATAAACGGTTAAATGAACTAGCTAATAACTCGACTGAGACTAAGATGGAAAAGCCAGAAGAAGAGGAAGAAGATGCTCAGGAACAACGTGAAAGTGAGACGGATAGTTTCTACGAAAGATCTTTTGAAACTATTGAGAACTATGTAGATGCTGAGGATGAAGCGTTTCGGGATAGTGCAATATTTAGTGATATCGAAGAGATTCTCGTGGCAAGGCCACAATCGAATGCAACTTCGGAGGAGCGTGTGTCCCTTAAAGCTAAGGTTGCTCCTCCAGTTCCTACGAAAAAAAGGCTGGATTCTACTGCTACTTTAACACCACCATCTGAAAGTGGAGAAGAGAATAAGACAAGTTGCAAACCTTGCGTTGCTCGGAAACCTGACTATCTGAAAGCGAAGTCGGTATTCATGAAGGGACAGTGCGATTCAGATCGAAATACCTTCACGAAAGACCTATCGCCTGATAGAGAGACATATGGATCTCCAAGAAATTTCTTACGTAGTAACTATGTGCAAAAGAACGTGCAGGACGATGTGTCTGCTGGTCAAAGCCAGGCAGGCTGGGTGCGAAAGATAGTCAGCCAGTTGCAGGGCCATATTGAAACGTAATTTATACCAATGACAGTGTACAAATTTACCGAGCACGGTATACGCGATTTAAGTACCGACTTTAAAACCCTTACGTTTAAAGATGAAAAGATCACGCTCAGCTACACTTGAGATTAAAAGCGCATGCATGTCATATTATTTATGTACACCACGAGAACCATCAATTTAGAAGTTTTCGTTCGAAGGTCTGCTAGTTAATTCGAATCATAAAGAACAAAGTTTATTTTATCCCTTATCAATGTTAAAAACATTGCGTTCAATAGCTAAGTTTATATTTTACGTTAATATATTCAATAGAACTGTGAGATACTGCGAATAACAGCACAGCTGCTTCTTTTGAGTTATTTTTTCTCCTTTTGTTTTTCGTCTGAACTTGCTACTCAAATCCGACTAGCGCCCATAATAAGCGAATACTGCCGAAGGATACTTTTTCGTATAATATAATAAAGCGACGTTAAATCGACGTCGCAAAACAGTTCTGAATTAGCATATCATCTATTTAATCTGTGTCATATGACAATTTAATAGTCTATAATACAGGGTAACTCGAGAGAATGCCAAGACTTATACCGCGTGTCCTTACGAAAGTGTTATTAAACATTCTGACCTGAGATTGAGGCCTACTGTTGACGAATATTCGTATTTTAAGCTGCGTTAGACTTAATATCACTGTTATAAGTGCAACTAGATACCGACTGTACTTATAGTAGCATGAAAACGCGCGAATTGTTGGCAAAGCGATTAACCGTTGTCGAGATGTCTTCCCAAATTGTTCTAATGTTACGCGTAAACTGTACAGGTACCCGTCACCCTGTATTATTACATCTTCAAATATATTGATTGATAAACAACATGATCTGCCTGATATTTTTCACCTTTCCAATACACACTATGCTGGAATTACCAAGGAGGAATTGATACGTGAAGTATTAATTATCACGTCAGGTAAATTTTATTACGAGAATGCCTATTTACAGAAATTTGGCTAGTTGATCTTACAGATACAAGTAAAACATACATAAGATAAGGGTCATAAATTATTCCTTGCAATACTGTATTTATAAAAAATGACTAAAATGAGAGGCATCGTGAACTAAAAGCGATACTTCGTTATACACATTATGTACAACCGTATTGTTGAATTATACACTTATACTCGTTATAATTCCGGATACACTCGCTGCTATTTATATTGTTCAGCTTCATTACTCCATCAACCGAATGTAAATACATTGATTAAAACTAAGGTCTTTCGCATTTCGAGAGTTTCTCAGGTGATGTTGTATATAAGAAAAGCATCATTTTAAGCTAACGTAAAGTAGTTCCCAATATTAAATCTCTGTCCGAATGAAACAGTTTCCTTTTCAATCGAAGATGCGATGAGGAGATCTTAGCCTTCTATACAGCATCTTATCCAGAAGCTCCTTAATTCTAGAATACACTTATGCGCAATGACAGTGTGTGCTATTCTAGTATCCCGCTTGTAAGAATAATTTCATTAATCGCAGTTCCTATCCGTGACTAAAGCTTTGGTTAATAACGCACTATAGACATATTGACAACTTATAGTTTTTCCTTTAATGTCGTGTACTAACCGAATCTCATGATTGCTTACAGACTATCGTTTTGTATCTTTATACGTAGATTTTCTTTTTTAAAATGTTATTAAATATATATTCATATATCTCTCTTTTCTCTGTCTCTTTTCCCTATCTCGTCTTTTGCTCCTTCGTTTCGTCGTTCATAGAATACGAACTTGCCTCTGAAAATAGTCGATTTTCTCGAAATCATATCTATAACAAAATCTTAACATACAATTAATAATGTTAATAGGTTTCACCGATATTCCAGTGAAATTCAGCTAATAATCGAACAGCACCCATACATATCTTTAATCCTGGGGACGTACGTGTAAGAAAATCAGGGAAATCATTAATTTTCCAGACTCGTGGAAAATGAATAAAAGATTTTGTTGAAGTCGACCCCAGGGAAAAAGATGGGAAAGAAATCTGAAGTTTATTTTGGTACCTATATCAATTACCGAGAATTTTTTTAACTAGAAAAACAATTTGTAAAAAGAGGCAAAGCCGCTGATCTGGTCGATGTGGACAGGTACATTTTATCGCTGTACTACGTGTCCTACTGCTACGGAAATCTAATACCTGCATGAATGAAATCTCAGCCTTCAAACCACAAGTTCTGATAGATCGATTTCTGAATCAGATTATTGAAACAAATTTTAATCGCTCAAGAGATACAGGTCATTGCTATCCATCTTTATAAATCTAGATCTATAGTAGTTTAAAATCGATTTCAAACCTATGCCTATCGTTGTGAAGATGATTGTAACTAATTCGGCGCAGTTCTCGAAGCAACTGTATAACTTTTCTTTAGACCGTCCAAAGCATAAATGGAATTCTTTGCGGTTTTAATCGTTGATGTAAGAGTGTTGATCCCAACCCAATATTACGTTATGTAATTGCTCCGAAATTGCAAAGAGGTCCTGCACATGGAGATCTTTGGCAATTCCGGTATGTGAGCAGAATGTGGATATGTAAAGTCTGAAATCTGAGAGTACTATCTACGTGGATCTTTTGGATTTGTAATGATTGGTCGCGCAAGACATGACTTTCTACATGTACTCGATCCTTACAATACCCTACATGCCGATAAATGTGTCTATTTCTGAAAGTATATGTTCGACCGCACGAATTAAATTATTGTCGTTATGATGATACAAAATGTGCCAAGTTGTAGTTGCTTATGGGCATTCCATTGCGTGTGCTACGTGTTTGCTGAGTTATTCAACACAGGCTAATCAAGTGGAATACATAGAGTTGAGCATGTAACGATGAATTGCGGTGACGGAAAGACCTTATGTCTTCAGACTTCTCGTTAATACTTCTCCTTTCATAGAATATAATACATTGTCCCGACGTTTTCATATCTGACAATTTCCGATTATTAATAAGAAATTATAAGCAATGAGAATAAGTTTAGTTTAAGGTTTGAAAGGCTGCTGCTACGGGCACTCGGCACCTCTACCGTTCTGTGCTTAACAGCCAACACGGAAGACATTGCTCTCCAGAATTTTCTCCATTCTGCCATTTTCTTAATTAAACGAGCAAGAGTCGTACTGAATTTTACGTCGCAATACATCAAAATTTGATTATTCTTACGTTTAAATCGGGTGCTTGAATGCTGGAGCACAAACTGAAATCGTCGATAGTATGCAAGTGGCGCGGAAGAGGAAGCAAAACGAATGTCACACGTTAACATTCTTGTAAATTTATAAGTGAGTTAAAGGTGACGAGGAATGTAAACAAATTTGAGCCAAGTTATGAATCACTAAGTTTAGAGATACGCCACTTATACCACGATCAACGAATGCTCCAGTGAGAGAATAATTCACAATGAAGCGATCGGATATGGTAATTTCCTACTATACTAAATGTTTAAGAGCATAATACTTTCTTTAGTACCCTACTTTCTATGTACAGAGCAAATCCTCATATAAAATACCAAAATATTTCAACATTTCCCAGATAATTTTTCTGACAACTTCCTATACCTCAATATACACTTCATTCTTGCTACGGCAAATCAACCCGTTTTGATTTGCAAGCCTCCAATACCTCAATGATGGTTCGAAGGGTGCCCGACATATTATTCAATGTTTTGCTGTACCATAACATAAGCAAGCCAAAACCCAATGCTATTGTTAATTGCAATTATTTTGCAGTTCATCCATGTTACCAATCTGAACTACTTTCAACTCAATTATTAAAAGTCATGGTCACTCTAACATTTTCCTAAAATATGACTACCCGGGGTGTCAACGAAAGTTTACCGATTTCTACAGCTGCTCAAGTCAATACCGAAGCTGCATATGTTGGCTGAGTACTAAGATCATGAGTCGAATGACTCGATGTCTCTAAATATTTAAATACCCGAATAACGTTAAGATTCAATCCATACGATAAACCTGAACCGTTATCTAAAATTCCAATATTTAAGTTTATGATGCTATGGTCCTACCTGTTCTTTTACAGATAAACAAAATATAGTCTGTTTACATTTAATATCGGTTCATATAATACAGTCAAGGTATGTAAGGGAACTAGAAAGCTAAGTATTTTTACGGTCGGAAGCGTGATCCACGAATGAACAATTTAGCAACTCAGGGATAATTCAATTGCTAAATGCTATATACGATGGGCATGTACTAAATGCGCCTTAGTTTGTGCTATTCTTTTCATATAAAGAACGTAAAAGAAGTATATAATTGATTGCGCAAACAAAATTAATACAAATATTTTTGTGTACTTCGTTTGTGCAATGCTGCATTTATGAAAGCAAGTTTAAAAATTGATAAATTACAAGTTATATCGTAAAGATATTAAACGAATTTCAACTTTCTGAGTAATCTGGCATAATACCAGCTTGATTAAATCTCACATAACAGAATAAGCTTTAATGAAGTTAATAAATACTTAGATTAACAACATCGATATGCATGCCTTGACCATGCGACCTACTTCACGAGCATCCTTTCTCCCGTTAAACCCAGTTTTCATATTAAGAAAATTTATCGCAAACGAGAAACCATATTTCTCCCAGTCTTGAAAGCCAGTCACATGAAATATTTCACCTTACGAAACTATGGTAGAATTGATATTAATGCTATCATAGTTTTGTAAGATTTGTTCCAGACTGATGTATCACGCTCATACCATGTATGTTCATATATAATATGAAAATTATCTTTTACTCACAACATATTCCCGTAAAGGCATATGTTCATAATTGCAAAAAGAATAAACAATAGGGATTAACACATATTCACCCTACTTATATTCATGGTTAAGTTGTATTAACCAATGCTTACTGTATTTTGCTACGCTTAAGATCGTCCTTAAAATCTGTTCATTGTGCTACGATCGATATATGCTGAAGGCCAAATACAATCCTATAGAATCTTTAAGCAGGATAATTAAGATTTCTCTTACCAACTTTTACCACTGCTGCTTCGCATAGTTAGATTTTAGTTTAGATGCGATGAGTTGGAGTCACAATTCATTTGCGATCTGTTAGGGTTGTGGCTACATGAGAAAGCAAGATTTAATAACTAGCCTCATGCCCGGCAAGTATGTACAGGTCCGCTCCTTCGGATTCCGTTAATGTTCCCGAATGAACCAAATGGCTTTCTAACATTACAACCCTGTAATACAAATTTAAATATGAACTGGTTAGCGCCAGATATATGAGAAACAGACGTAGAATGATAGATATAAGACACATACTTATCTGAACCAAGTAGTCGGTACGTTCTACTAGGATCACTGATTTCTTGTGTGATTTCACCGTTCTTTAAACTTCTGCCTTGCATTCCATGCTTATGAAATGCTAGTATACTGTCTGGTAAACAAACTAAAACGAACAGACGATTATTTCCCTTACTCACACTACATTTTTTCAAAAGTTATGTGAAAACTCACTGATTGATTCAATTTGAAAATTGAAGTGAAGTTCCGACATTTGTTTTCGACTAACTTTTGGTTTTCCTTGTAACGTGACAACTTTTACTAAATCTGGAATTACCATTGAAGTCAATAATAATATTCTGTTACATTTAGAATATGTATAATATTATACATCGACTTACTGTCATAACACACTAATATTGCATCCTTTTCTAGCTGTGTGACATTGATGACATTCAAGTTTTCCCTTCTTGGTATCACAGTTGCTGTGACAAAATTCAATTTGTTATGCAAGTTTGGATCACCTCACATTACTTAAAATCATGCTTACCTGAACCGTCCATGTCTTCGAGTTCATCACTGTGGAACCAACTCGCTCCAGAGTTCATATTAATTAAATCCAACTTGAGTTTATTTTGTTGATATGGCTGCTTGACGGACACGCACACCACTGGATACTCCATTTCGGGTGTGATAATAATTTCGAAAACATTCAAGGGCGATGGCAGATTGCAATCGAAATGTTTTAACAGCATAAATTTATTAAGAGGATCGTACCACTGCATTAAAAATATTCCTGCCGGCATTGCACCACACAAGTACTTGTACCTGCGTGTGAAGCGATCATATGAGTATCTATTCGAAATCACGTAGATTACATCTTCAGATTTCATTGACCCACCCGTTGTACGGATTTCTTCCAACACAACACTTGGTGCAGCCCTTCGTATCTGGTACCTTAGTGGTGAGGGCAAACTTGCGTGGTACAAATCTTTCCGGTATTTTATTCATATGCAAGGAAAACCTATGCGTCTGTTTGGTTTGCATTGCTAGTAAGTCATGCCTATACAATTGTGGTGTTTTGCCTAGAAATTATTGGTCACTTTAGCTATTTTTCAAGCATTAAGTACCAATATTCATCAACGAAACTGGGTAATTACCTGACAAAGACATAAGGACATCCTTAATGACATACATCCATATGGTACGTCGAGGATATAACTGATCAATCGCGGTTTCATGAAGTTCATTTAAATTTAAATTATAAATCCCTTCTTCGGCAGCGATTAGCAAATGCTGATCCCTGGTATCAGGGTGAATCCAACTGGCAGTGCAATGGATTCTTAATGGACAACCATTAAATACCTAAATAAATACACGATTATTTTGTTATAGCAATCAAATCGAACATATTTCTTCAATTCAATAAACCTTACTTTTGAAAAACATGCACCCATATGAACTTTTGGCGTGGGTGGCAAGCCATTACTAATTGGTCTAGGAGGTGTATGCCGTTTCCGATCCCTTCTTCTTGGAGGGACTGGAGGAGTGTCTGACAATAGATCCGGACTCATACTATCTCTTTCTCCATCTGCAGCTCCTTCATTATCACCTAAAATTTCAGTTTTCACAGAATGTCATTCCTGATATATTAATATCGTAGTCGCAACTTTTTTGTCTCAAGTGCAAGGCTCTTGGATTATTATGCAACATGTTTTGGTGATAAAAAATGGATGAAATAAAATCCACAGGAGTAATTATAATAAGTAACTATGGGAACATGCCTTCTTAGATGTACTGCAATAAATCGGTTTAACGAATTATTAATTTACGGATGGAGAAGAAATGTACATAAAGAGACGAGTGTAATCAGAACATGCGGCGGACTGTATGAGGGAGCATGCTCCAAACAAATACTGCACTATCTAGTATGTTGGTTGATATGGATATAATGTAGCACTGTTCCAGACGGTATGTTCGTGCTCCTACCATTCGATTGTGAGCACTCATCTCTTGGACCACTGTCCGAAAGTGATCGCTGACGTTGTCCATTGATAGCCGCTAAGGACTGGGAACTGCTCACCAGACCATACAACTCGTCCACAGAGCTGTGACGCCTGGGACTTGCTTGAGATCCTGAGCACCAAACCTACTTTATACTCTAAGCTCTCAGCATTTCAACTCTTTCAGAATGTCAACCATTTCGTTCTAAAGCTTTATCCCCGAAAGAGTTGATAAGAACAATCGCTAATTTCATGTATACCCTCTCTTGTTCTACTTGTCTTATATTTTTTAATTGTCGCTTTAGTGTACAGAATGAATTGCAAATTGAACTTACCAGACATATTGTAATATGGGCAATGAACCTCGCAATCGTTGGATGATTCCCCAAGAGGAAGAGTTGCTCTGAAAAAGAAAAACAAAGAAGACGTTCTTAATGCTGAAGAGACATTATATCTGCTCTCATTGGAATCCATATATCTTTTCGAGTTACTCGAGTTAGTGAATATACGCTTGGTAAAATAAAACAAACGAACGTCGCATATTAATGAGAAAAATAACGAATTAGACGTAACAAGCTTAAGTATGTTGTAAAAGGAGAATCCTCTCCGACATAAATTCTGTGGTGGTGTGATGTGATTAGGCACTGAACATGAACTTGTATGATGTGTGCAGTAGCCGAATGTTTAAGGAAACGAAGATAATCGGTTCTGAAGAAAATCAAAAGTAGTTAATATCTCATCTCGAAGGCTACCCGTTAACGGCCTATTCTAAACGTCTACATTCTCTCCTACTTTGTTGTCAACTAGTAAGCCTCTGCCTAGTCCACGGTGCTTCCGTGTATAGTGTGCTTGGTGAAATAGACCGGAATAATCTAGAATTAAAACCGAAAACAGGGTAAGCTGCTATTACGATAGTTGGTTATTTACTTACTGCAGGGAATATAGCTGATCGCAATGCCCACCGACCATCGACATTGCATTCCCCCTGCGCATATGAAACTATAATCGTACACTATAAAATATATTATAAGACTGGTTCGAAGTTACTCTTCAGTATTCCGTATTAATGCGAGATATATTCGTCGGCTTTATCTACCACAATATTTCAAAAAGTTTCTCTGGTCATTGCTCCACGTGATAGTGAATATGAGATCATTGCGCGCACTACAAAACATTATTGCAAATGTAAATGCGGTACCCAATACCATTAGTGCCAGAGTAACGGAAACCGTAACTTTTCTTCGACATTCGTTAACTTCCACCACCAATATGGTTAATAAGGCTAAACTAAAGTCACACGGAAAGTTTTCTCATGCAACTACCAGTATAAGAATGCTCATTGGCATTTGAAGAAGAAGCACGCTGGAAGTCTAGAAAAGTTCAAGCCTGAATATATCTATCTATGTACACGTTGCCAAACATATTCTATTAATCATACTTATTCCGCGTTGTGGTGTGATCAAGTCCTTATATTGATCTAACATCTATTAATTTTCGCTAAAGGACGCCCTAACACGCTAACAGATTCTGAAGTATTCTATTTCTTGGAGTGCGGTTATTCGGCCAGTAAAATATACGCATTTTGCTCAAAACGTTAATGAAGAATAACCGTAAGATGTAATTAGTTGAATGCACAGCGTTAAGTGCAAGGTGCAAGGTGCAAGGGAAAAGGGTTACCTGCCAATACCTTAGCAACAACTCCTCATCAATGTACTGCAATAGACTCCTGTAGGGAGAAATTATTAAAATTACAAACTGATCAGAAAAATTAAGGCTACAAAGAATAAAAATAGGGAAAAACTGCGATTACGATAGGTGGACGGGGGCCTCATTCAGTAGGATGAAAAGTACTGTATATTGCGAGCATTCGGTATTGTTCCAAGATCACGGTTTCACTTTGCGTACTTGCTATTTCGCCGATGTGGAATGTAAAGAAATATTGCAAAAGTTACGCCCTATTTTATACACAGTAGATGCACGACATTTTGTTACGACTACAAAACTTCACTACTTAAAATAAAAAATGTAGTGCACAATATTATTCCTATCAAAGTTAGCCAATTTTGAAGGAAGAAGAGAAGCTAAAAGAATGCGGACGCGCCCTCAAAACTCGTTACTCACCGAAATGCACGGTGTTCGATGAAAGTACTTACACGAGAAAAATGGCAATCATAGTATTCTAGAAAACTTTATATCAATCATGCAGTTTCAGCAGGCATTGATAACTATAGCATGCAAAACATTTCACTATGAAACATATGCTGTAGGACACACACGCTAACAATACATGAAACAAACTTTCGAACTGCAATGCGTTCATAAAAAAAAACACTGCTTCTGTAACATGCTCGAAGTACTGGGCAAAAAACGCTTATCTTCAATTAAATTAAAGAAATTGTTCCACATTTCTAAATTTAAGAAATCTAGACGACATGCAATTATGTTCACGGCACATAGAGTATCACATGAATACTGTTTAGAAATCGTAGAACTCGTATTATAGTGTAAGGTCTAAAAACGTCATTCAAAATCTCTTCAATTTTGTATGTTGTAAAATGTGTCAATGTTATTTTCTTTGAAATTCAAAGTGTGCAACATTACAAGGAAAATTCCACACCAAACTATCGTTGTAACCTGTATTACCTTAAACTCATTTGAAAAATCTCTGTGCCTGTTTTGCTTCGACGCTTCACTCTATTATCGGCTGTAATGTTTGAGCCGAGAGTACTAATAGAAAAATAAATCATATCATCTATACGCAGGCCGAAAAAGTGAGACTGCATTAATTCTCGTTAGAAACTTCTTAGCTAGAGAATTAATGAATTATGGTTTGGTAACGTCAACATTGACGTTAGAAAGAATTAACAGTTGTTAGTAATTTAAAAATTCGAAAAATATATAGCTGAACTAGTTCTGTGCCCAATAACCTTATGTTATTTTCGTTTTAATATCTGCATATTCTGAACCGCTTGCAGAATTTGAAAAAGGCTTTGTTACAAAGTGAATTATATAATATTATGCAAAGCGTAAGCAGACGTGCCATACCCAATTTGATAAATTAGGGATACGTAAATATTTCTGATTAAAATTGATATTAAATTGTTGTCTTGCTCTAAACTTTTTCATAAGTATTTTTTAATGCCTTGTCCAACAAATTTCAAATAGTCCATTTGACTTGCTACTGAACATGAAAGTTTCTAGAGCAAGACAACAACGACCATATTAGTGGAGGTACTTTGCAGCCTTAACCCTTCCCGCATTTATAAAACAATTCCAAAAATATGTTAAAAATATTACAGGGTTCAGATTCACTTACTTTTCCTGTACATCTTCAAAGGCAGTCCCCATCCCACAACCAGGATGTAGATCGTAGTAATGAACAGCCTAGACACATAGAAAATAATGTAAAACATCAATAACATTTTGATAGAAATAAATAATGCCAATAATATCTGTTACAGAATTCATTATGTCCTTGATATCCCAAGTTGGATGTCTGTCTACTGGTGGTGATACTGATTCTCGTTGTAAAGTCCCATCCAGGTTGATTTGATCTGGAATAACATATAAAAAATAATTGTATTCTTTCCTTGAGTATGTCAAGGCAAGTCTTAAAAGCTCACCAGCACTATCTAACTGGGAAACAGGACTCTTCGGCCTTGGCCTTGCAGTATGTCGAGATGCAATTCTCTGTGGTACTATTAGGACTATTCCATCTTCGTCAGTTTCAGTGTCTGTGAACATATGACTAGGATCCGATGCTTTCTGCAACAATTCCAAGGCTAATCGTTTACTCATTTCGCCTTGGAAAAAAGGATGCTGCAGTAGCTTCTCTGCTGTTGGCCTCTTCTTAGGATTCTTTGTTAATGCAACTTTCACAAAGTTATGGAATGTTGGACTCCATTTGTCACGGTGTTTCAATGTGGGTGGTTTAAATCCATGCTTTGCCATAAGGAAGAGGGCACGCATTGGATGCAAATCAAACATGGGTGGCTGAAGTTCTGCCAATTCAATTGCAGTGATTCCACAAGCCCAGATATCACAAAGTTGATTGTAGCCTCCTTTTCTTTCCACTGCAGCAACCTACAAGTAAACATCATTGTCACAATAGAACACTCAATGCTTCATAACACTAAATTGAATGAGTTGAACACATGAAAGAAGACTACCTCAGGTGCCATCCAATAAGGGGTACCAATAAAACTCTTCCTTTTATTTATAGTTGCTGTTATTTGTGCTGATACACCAAAGTCTGCTAATTTCACATCACCAGCTTCCGTTAACAATATATTGGCACCTTTAATATCACGATGCATCTTGCCCATACTGTGTAAGTAAGCCAATCCCTGAAGAGTTTCCCGACACATATATGCTATTTGTATCTCTTGCAATGGTCCAGTTACTGCAAGTCAATAGCCACATTGAAGATCATTTACTAACATGCACAAACAAGAAGATAAAATCACACGCATACTGTGGTATATGTCCTGCAAAGAACCACCGCCACAGAACTCCATACAGATCCACAGTTTGTCCCTTGTCAAGTAACTTCCATAATAAGCGATAATATTAGGGTGCCTACAATCCTTCATCATAAGAATTTCTTGTTGGATAAGAGCGAAGTCATCTCCTGTAACACGGATGTCCACGCGTCGTAACTTTGCACAAAAAACGATAATGCCTCGAAATATGAACGAATTAATTCTAAAGAGAATGTGCGACACCATATAGCAGCATCATATACGACAAATACGAACGTGAAACTTGCTCGACACAAATCAGCAAGATTTCTACGCAGATGATACGTGGGAAAGAGTGATTGAAAAGAATCGAGAGGAAAGCTGTGTCGTCGCGAGACACTCACCTGGTTCCAATTTGATAACCTTAATAGCAGCGAAGTCATTGGTAGAGAGTCTTTTGGCCTGGAAGAATATCAGTAATGCGAGATGAATGCAGGCCTTATTTTGAGATCTGATGGAATGATGGTCGCAGGCAAGTGTATACGAACCTTGTAAACATCTCCGTAGGTTCCACTGCCTATCCTCTGGATGAGCTCGTACTCATCCTGCGGGTTCCTTCGACTTATGTCACTGGACAACGCATTGGCGTTTAAAGCCATCGTGACAGCCAGTTCCTTCGCGGCCAAGGTCCCCGCGTGTGCAATTAATCTCTACAAAAGAGGGTGGACGCGATACGCGTGGAAACACATTTGCTCGCCAGCAATGTCACTTTTGTCGAAACGTCGCCATTGTTCACAACAGGCCTGAGATTGGCCGCGCGACCAAGGGAATGAGCAGCGCGGTTCTTGCGATAGATCGATGCAGCGTGGAGAATCGAGGAGCTCGAGGAGGCTTCCTTCTCCTCCTTCCTGTCGTCAAGGAGCACCAGTAGATATCTACGCCGAGGTTCTTTCAAAACCTCCAGCTGTTCACTGCCGCCAGCGTTCCTCTCCTTCCAATCCTTGCAAATTCGACCTACACTTCCTTTATACCCGACACATAAATCACACAATCGAGAGGCTACTACGCCTCTGATGTTCAGCCTCTCACGAACTGTATCGTAGAAACTCTACAACTAGAGGCAAATTGAAATCTCGACTCTAATCACGTTGTCCCTCTATCACACTAGTTCAAAACTTATCACGCTATTAAAGAAGTTCCATTTCGGAAACACAGCTCCCACTCACTGAAGATTGCTTTATCAAGATACTAGAAATTCCAGTTGCACAGATTTCCTCACCGTTCTATATAGTTAATGAGAGATGTACCGCGTACTTTCGGTACTCCTGATGCAATTCCCTTTTCGCAATTGATACGCAACTGATTCAGCTTTGCGAGATTACAGGTGGAGAAAGCGCGATCACAAGTTACCTTATAAATATGTATGATTCCGATAACATACACTATTGCTGTTTACAGGCTGTTCACGAAAGATAACGTGAGATAAGCTTGCTAATCGAGATCGTCCAACAGGATAAGAGAGTGATGGATGAATTGTATCATCGATAGGAATTAGTCAGCACTGAATGCTTTGTTTTCTAGAATCTTATCGTTTATTTATTGTAATCTTATGTCTTTACAATACTAGTTGTAAGATCTGATGTAGAATCAAGCGCACCCCAACGCACCGATGCGTGGAGCTCGACACATTCATTCATAGTCAGAAGACTCCTCTGTACTTTGAGAAGGGAAGAGCCCAAGCACGAGAGGGTTTCTTCCAGGGAAATGTTTTGCACAATATGTATCAGCTCGCAAGTTCTTAAGTAATGACTGGAGCGCGGCCTTGGACATAGGAAACCTACAACAAGTGTGCGCGTCTAGCAATGGTAGGGTAAAACATTAAATGCCGATGATCGTCACGGGAGCTGAACGTGATACTGCATCACACGAACTGGAAAATGCAGTGCAATTCTAGTAGGCGGGTGCGTCCCTCCTCGACTTTCAATTGCTTTATCAAAGATTAGCCTAGATTTGACAAATTCTCCTCGACAATCATTTCCCGTACAATGGAAGCGGAAGGATGAGCGAGTTAAGAAAGGGGCACGTGCCAGGAGGTGGAGAATGACATTTGGAAAGTGTCCCGAACGTTCCCGTGAGTGATTCGACAAATGACATCGACGTCTGCCGCGCGAGTCTCAATTTTGCACGGCAGTCGTTACTTTCACCTATTAGCAATCCCGATGTAACTGGAAGACAGTCGGAATATCGTCGAAATGCTTTCCAGTCTAGTATTTTTTTAGGGCACGAATAAATAATGAGGGGACAAAGTGCTCATGATTTATGCGTCGAGATTGTTGGGTCCAATTTGGCGAACAACCCCCTGCAACGAGTGGGAGCGTAGGAGGTGGTTATTTGGCATTATGTGGGAGAGTGAGTGAAAGGGTGGGTGGGGGAGAAATGGGTGGCTAGGCTTGGCGTAGCGCGGCATAATGATAACACGCTCGAATAATAAGGATAGCAGCCCAGAGGAGACAGGGTTGGATACGCACGCGTGGGCCCGCCGTTTGGGGCCCGTCTTCCGCTTCCAGTCCGGTGAACGTTCCGGCTGTAACTCCGCCTGTAACTCCGGCTATGACTCTAGCTCAGTTCCACTACGTGCCTTCGGCATTCTACTCGGACCGTCCTAGATACACTGCACTCACCTCGATCCTCTCCCATGCTGCCGCCGCCGACGCCGACGCCGGTGCCGCTCCTTTCCTTCATTTTTCCCCCGATTCTCTCGAAGGCCTATCCTCTTATCGAGACCACTCCCGATCCCCCGAACCTTCTAACTTTCGACAAGCTACCAAGACAGTTGCCGGTACCAATCACCCGCGCAGAATCGCCAGTGTGCTCAGATTCTCAAGAACAATAATCCAGGAATCTCTTCTCCGATTGCGAATTTCTTATCTGGAAAAGCTGTGATTTTACGAGATTTCGTCTTGATTGAATCTGTGTGGTGCAGTTGTTGAGTCTCCGGTCTGTTGAGCCGTGCGGGGTGCATCTCTTTAATAGTAAAGTGAAGGGTGGCAACTTCCTCGAACAATGGGACCGAACTTCGCTCGGGATCTGCCAGCATGTTCTCCACCTTAGGAAATAGATGGGATCGCTCCGTTTAATCAAGGTAGGAATTGTTCTAGAGTTGCCAAGAGGCTTTTCTCCGAGTTGCAAAAGTTAAGGATGCAGAAAATGAGTGTGGCATTGTTGCTGAACGTATCTCAGTCGATCGAATCATCGTGTGAGCTTGCAAATGCTCCGTGACCGCGAGCCGAATGCCTGAGCAGCTATGACTAAACTAGCTCGAATTACAGTGAAAGTATTTCAATGGAATGCACGGTGCGTCAATTGTGCCGATCTTTTTTGTTAGTGAAAACAGTCTTGAGCGCGGAATATAGCTCGTGAAAGTAGTGAAACGTTCCTATAAAAGGGATTAATTTCAACTAAAAAGTTGCTCGAATTATTTCTGGCATTGTTGTCTGGTTGTAGCGCGGGATTCGACTACCCTTTTCATTTATAAACTCCCACGAAGTTCTATTTTCACTATAATAATCAGGACAATTCTTATTGTTGTAACTCCTTTCATTTCCCTGTCCGGAGAATGATTGTGCGAGTTGCTTATTCCGGCGCTCTTTTGAACCAACAGGAGCACGGGATTACAGTGGCGGGAGGGGCTGGAAAAGGGGGTGGAATGTTTGAAGGCTTCACCGAGCATGGCGCTAGCCTGCCTCTCACAGCAAGTGGAAGGACTCTTTGAATTTTCTGACGACTCACTTCGCTCCTCAAGTTCGCCCGCGGCAAGATCCTCGTGTGCTCGTTCGCGCGATGACGATTCTCACTTGCCACAGTGTGGTTGCACTAAACCAATCTATCAATACAGTGAACATCGCAATCTCATCCAGTGACAATTCAGTGGAGAAAAAGTGGAAGATTAACAAATAGTCAGTGACCTCGCAGAACTCAATTTAACAAAATTCGAACTTTACATGTGCAAATAAAACTGCTGTTCATCTTCGATTTTGAAGGACAATATAAATATTACAATTAAAATAGAAAAGAGAGACAAATTTGCAAGTGATATTGAAAAAGTGACAAAACCAAGATGATTCGGTGGTTGAAAAGATTGACGGTGATGTTGGCATTATTGCCATGCGTGCTCAGCGAGCAGAGATTCGCGGAAACCCCTGCGATCTACCAGGAAGTCTCCTCGGGCGACGACGTGCAGCTGCGATGTCGGGTGCAAGATAAGAGGGGTCAATGCATCTGGCAGAAAGACCGGAAGCCAGTGGGCATGCACCCTGACAAGTACGAGTGGGCAGGCGGCCGAGGGAGTGATTGCACCCTTCTTATCAGACGGGCTTCCCTTGACTTTGACGATGGATTTTGGGAGTGCCAGGTCACTTCTGGCGATTTCACCCGGCAAGATGCATTGACATCTCTGCCTGCCAGATTACTCGTCAGGGGTAAGTTCTTCCTATGAAGTGAAATTAACCCTTTGCTTTGGCTATCAGCCAAACCCATGGAATGCAAAGTAGATCAACATTGTTGCATTGTTTCTTTTGGATATTTTGGGAATTTGGTATTGCAATTGTTCTTGAGCGTCATTGCAGCCTGTTTTACTGGATTTCGTCGAACAAAATGTAATAATAATAGGAAATATACTATAATTGCATATAGTAACAGTCGAATTTCCAAGCTAATGTGTTTTAAATGAGGAAGCGATGGTGTTCGAACGATATGAAATGGAGCGATACTCCAAAGAGCATTTAAGCACTAATGCGATCGACTATCGACAGTCATCATTGCTTGCACATTATTACACACTTACGGTGCGCTGAACCGTTGCAATTATTAGAGCGACACATCTCCGACGTCGGCTTCTTCAATGTCAGTTTAAAATTATAGCCGGCACGAGTGTGTCTAAAACTTGATGCGTTGAATGGTGGATGGCAAAGTCGTTGTTGCGATAGGAATTGAAATGTAGCGAAGGGAGGATGGTGAAATATTTAATTATAGAATCTAAACTCTCGCATATGTCAGAGTGTATTGAAAGGCAGCGGAGCATGTGTACTGTTGAATGTATCTGGCACATATGGTTGGTACTTGCTTCCTTCTCTGGTGGCCGGCTATCTCTGCCACCCTTAATTGACTGGCAGCCAGTTGGGCGACATATGCGCTTTCCTCCGGGCCAACCGTTCTCTTCAAACAAACAAGTGTCAATGTTCAGGTGCTCCGAGAACACACACCATTTGCAAAATAAACTCCGCTCGTTGACAGGCTGCCTTAAATACTTTAAAACAATTACAAACGGGGGGTCAGTTGGAGGCACGCGCGTCTAAATCAACGTTAGATCAGCCGGGATAGCATTAAGCCTGATGACTGTATCACCTGTTCGCGTGACTCAACGTCCAACGGCACTATGAACATTTCCAGTTGCTTCTTCTAACTGAAAGCTGCACATATTAGGCGAATCCATTAACGCGCCGCAATGAAGATGCATCGAGTAATTGCCATCTAAAACTACTTTGTCGAATGACTGCCTTCCTTTCTATCGGATTTAGAAATCTATCCGAATGGAACGATGCAGATTTTGCGAAAGACCGTAAATTCGAGCAAGGAACCTCAGGAGGGCGTGTACGATGGTGCAACAGTTTGCACGAATCGCACGTTCCGTTCTACTTTCCCGGATTTTTGCGAGCCACCGCATTGCCGGGCTGAGCGAAGATTTCTGCAAAATCCATGCGGCGCTCTTTGTATTATGCCAGGGGGAATTTCCCATGATTAGCTATCGTTGCTATCTTTCCACGATGGTCGATGAATGCTTGACCCTCTATTATAATGCAAATACCTGGGGAAAGGCCATGAACTCGCACGCGCGCTTGCTGTTCTCCGCTTGGTTGAGAGAGTGCCGCTCAACTGTATCTGATATATGTCTGCTGATTCCAGTCAAGCCCAGGAAACCCCGGCTGGAATATGGTGGTACGATTTTGACCAGCGCCCTAACACTCCGCGAGGGACAGGAAGTCACCATATCCTGCGTCTCCAGATACGGAAATCCACCGGCGCAGATAAAATGGTAGGTCGTGCAACTCGTGTCATCTAAATGACACCCCTTTCTTGCGAATAGTTGCTAGCCTGTCTTTCGTTGGACCAGTCATGCAAGAACGTTTCAACTCACCTTGAATGGGCATATTCGTACATCATATCTCCTTTTCCACGATCTGCCGCCGCGAGAGTTTACTTCCCCGTTGGCTGGTGGGAAATATCAACTGTTAAAACATGTAAATTGCTGCTAGGTTTAGCTGCTCGAACTAGGAACTTGTAATATTATATTTATGCAGTCAGCGGGCGCTTTATATACTGTCTTTCAGTGTTATGCTTCAGTGATCTTAGAAATAGAGAACTAGAATTTCCTTTTTGGCAAAACATGATTTGTGGAAGAGTAGTTTTTGATGCGGAGCTTTGAAGATTTTGATGTTTATGCTTTCGGGAAAGCGGATGTTAATCGTTCACTTCCGAGAGCGTGATTCCAGGCAACTAACATGGCACGTGCTGGAAGCGTAACGGCACAGTTCGTTTGGGCAGAGTATCAAGCGTAAATTACTGTATTAAGGATGCCCCAGTAATACTAACATCTCCGCATCACTTTATTGCGCTAAGCTTGCGTTTGCTCTGGTAACGGTTACCCATGATTTTCCGGCTGGCGATTCACCGGCTTCTCGGAACTGCTAATGTTCTTCTTCTCTGGATCCTCGCTGGTTCCATTGTCGAGGGAAGATGCTGCCGACTTTCCTCTCTTGCTCCGTCGCTCGTAATCTGCATAATTATAGCAAGCACAGTACTGCGAGCAAAGAGAAGACGAAGGCTCATTAGACAGCGTGCGCATTAAAGCTCGTAAAAGAGCAGTCCTGTTCTCTCTTGGTTCCGAGTGACCAGCGAGTAATTTCTGCAAATGCGAGAGTCCAAGCGAAATAAGGAAGCACTCTCCTTCGTCCGCCGCTCTGATTTTTTCCCCTGTAGGGAAGAATGGATGCTGGCAAGCCGAGCGGCACGGTATTCGTCTGTTCGCGCATCGCTGGCACAAGGAAATTTCTGCGATGAATATCTAGGACAAATTTTATTGCCAGGGGTGCACCCTTTCTTGAATCGAATAATTTACTAATGCAGATTTATGAAACAGGTACATAGGGGGTGACGAAGTGGATGCTTTGAGGGGACAAACCAATGCAACGGAAGTGGATAGTCCCAAAACATGGGCAGCTCATAGTCTCCTACGAGTTCGAGGACAACGGGAAAACCATGGCCTACCAATTCGATGTGTCAGCGTGCATCCTTCAAGCGTGGTGCCAGCATCTGCCGAGACTCGGCTTGATATTCACTGTAGGTAGCAGTTAAGTACTAGAATTCCCAGGGCAATAGAAAGAGAAGAAGTTTCTACTGTGCGGTATGAGAACGCTTGATTGTTTCAGACTCTCCAGAAGTGAGATTAGAAGCAAGCCCGCGCTCAGTGGCAGCCACTCTCGAGGACATGGCAAGTTTCGTGAGCCTGAGATGCTTCTCGGACGCTAATCCCGCGGCGACGATCAAGTGGTTCAAGGATTCGGTATCCATCAGCGTGGATAACAGCGATGCAGCTTCTGGGAACGTGTTATCGCTGACGTTAAACAGAACGCAGCCAAACGGCACCTTCACCGGGTCGGAGCTGCGATTCGAGCCGGTCAAGAGGAACGATGCCGGCCTCTATTCTTGCAAGGCGGTTAACGTTATCGGTGAAAGCACTCCGGCTAACTACAGACTCGACGTGCAATGTTCGTAATAAGCCACCTTTCTTTTCCACATTCTTCTCCTTTCCTTACCAAGCGGTTAGAGAGGGTGCAGCAGTGATTGAGAGGCGTGTCTGCCACCTTTAGATCCGCCCGATCCATAAACCTGAAATATCGAATACAAGAAATACACGTTCGATATCTTCCCTTGCAGATGCACCAAGATTAAAAGCAGTGGAGAATGAGACTACCTTGGGATACGAAGAGACCACTCTTCTTGGAAGTGATTTGGAACCATTCGAATGCGCGGAATTCGAGGCGAGTCCGCCTGCACAGTATAGATGGTTACACCTTCGTGGAGGTACCACGGAAATGATCGAGAATCCCATTGGCAATAGGAACGGCGGCAAACGTTTGCGACTAGAGAATGTAATGTGGTCGGATGAGGGAGAGTATAGATGCGTGGCGTTCAACGTGATCAATGGAGTGCGAAGGGAGACTCCGAGCGAGGCTCGTTACGTTCTCCACGTGACGGGCCCGCCAGAGATACAGGCGAGGCCTTCTTCAGGAGCGAAAGGGTTCTACGAATCAATTGGCTGGGCAGGGGAACCTGTGCATCGGTTGAAATCTCGCTTTTGTTCGAGGCCTCCACCACGACTAGTTGCTTGGCAGTGGGGTAGTTCCCACATCAGAGCTGGTACGATGATGACCTCTTAACTCAATGAGCGGTTTGAGTGCTCCGAAAATAAAACTCTTATTCCAAGCCTCTTGACACTACTTAAAAATCCTTCTATTCGCAGGTGAGAACATCCATCCAAAGTTCGAGGCGCTACCCTTGGAGCCCATTATCGAGAATAAAATGGTAACGAACTGCTACTGGGCGAAGCTCGAGATTAAAGAGTTGCAGAAGGAGGACGCGCGAGTCTACACCCTTCTGGTGGAGAGTGAAAAGGGCCGCGATTCCACCAGCATTAAATTAATAGTCCGAGATCCGACTGAAATGAGGGTAATTGCTGCCGCAGCGGCTGTCGGTCTACTTTTCCTGCTGCTCTTGATCTCTGTCGGGGTGTACTCTCTGCTGAAGTTAAAGAGCAGGCGTTACAAACGAGAAGAGGAAGAGGGTAGCATCGCCGCGGACGCGTTCTATAGTAACACGACTTCCATTGACCGTCAAAAGAGTGTCTGTGCGTCGCCCGATAAGACTTTCCAAAGAAAGAATAGTCAGGAGGGTGGACTGGCGGTGATGTACGATTACGACCAAATAACGAAACAGGTGCGAGCCATGAGTCCAGAAGCTTTGAAAGTGAGACGGGCTCCAGCGGTACTTCAGCCACCAACGATAGTTTAGTCTTCGTGTTTTATGTAAGGCTAATTTTAAATACTCACACGCTACTTATAACACAGTATGATATTGAAGCGAGAGGATTATCGAGTATCACTGTTATCGCGTGAAGTGCATGAACCCATGTATATTATTAACTGTTAAGTATATGTATGTTGAGTGTGTGAGCCGACGTTATTTTTAGCTTACGACTAAGACTGATAAATAATTTATAATTCTTTCAGCAAGGAAAGAGCCGTACTTCTCGTAAAATTGTACATTAACCAGACATGCGTGTAAAATAGCAATACATTTCAATAAAGACAGGTAGTAACCGAAACTTGAATGTTGTACTCACCCTTCCCTGGAATTCCATCTAATAATGTAACAAAGGACAACAGCTTTTACAATTTAATATGTATTTTAATGCAATAATAATTGTAATAATATAATAATAATAATAATATCAACTAATAATGTTATTAAATATTTTATACATATACATAGTACTGTATTTATAGTAGTTTGTGTTTTATTAGGGAATTATTAGTGTTTAATAGTAGCAAAGATTTTATGTAAACAGGTAAGTCTTTTTTGCACGATCAGTCCTTAATTGCCAAAAATAGTACATTCCTCTATTCCAACTGTGTTTCTTTCGTCATGATAAACATAGTAATCAGTGCCTAGTTACTCTCGTTACATTAGCGTCACTGTGATCTCGAATTGTTCGCTCCCTACAAAATGTCCTTTGTAGAAATATCCTGTGTCGGGCATTTCTCGCGCGTCGCACCTACTCCGGCTAACATCCTAATTACCACTTATGTTCAGGATTTATCAAATCTATTCTCGATTTACTGTCTCGTTATGTTCCATCTCTCCTACATTTCTAGTTACATTTTCCTTACGTTTGATAAAGGAACTTTGTTATTCGTTTAGGCAGATACAGCACCAAAGGCGAAGTTGATATTAATTTTGCTAAGCAAATATGCGATTACAGAAGCGCGAAAACGTAGGACACGCGAGATGAAGCGCGCAAAACTGATCCGTATGACTATTCTAAGACATTGGTACCGTAACGAGTATTAACACGACAAACCATCTGCTCGTATGAAGCAGATTTATGCCAGATTCATACGTCTATACCGAAATAACGGCGGTAGTATTGTTCCTCGCTACTATTGATATTCTCGGCAGTACATGTTATTACATGGGTCTATGTGACTGTTTTGTGTCGGATGTACGAAACCATTATTCATCAAGAGGCTGAGATGAAAAGTGGAAGTAAGTCCAATTCGCCCGGGACTCCTCGTTGCTAACGAGGATTTTGTGATTTATACGAGCTGATCGTCTAGAGTTAGTGGCACTTCCAACAATGCCACAGAAATTTCATGGCGACTTGTTTCGCGAATATCTTTATACCTCCGTTTAACTTTAAACTCTGGAAGCGGCAAAAGCATACCCGACACTACGTGTATGATTATTATGAGTTATATTTTGTACACGTAATACCCCGACGAAGTATTGTACACATTTGCGTAAAGCCAGTACAGTATAAGATACTTTCGCTTTACTTCAATGCTGTATTTACAAATTCCCATTTTTTTTTTGTCATTTTCATCGATACTACACTGTTCTCACACAAAAAGAAAAGAAAAAGATCAGACCGAGCAGTAAAGCCTTGTATATACATAAACCTGCGATAATCTAAAATACTCTCGTGTCTCTTTACCTCGTTTCTTCTACGGATGTTACTCAAACTTGCATTGCTTTAATCTACGCGGTTGTAAGTTTATTACTGCGTTTATTAATATTGCCAGTGCTGTACTTACAATTACAATATTTATTAATATCAATAGCTGTGCCTTAATTCTTACGAGGCAATAAGTAACAATGTAATTAGACAATAAATAAGAAGTTCGATGATAGTATCGTATAATAATATCATAGATCGTAAATTCCAAAAAAAAAAACATGTCTAAACCTAAACTGATAGAGGGACAAAAGTATTGAACCTTTTTACCAATAAACTTTGCCTCCAGTGTGTTCATCGTGGTGACATGTTTATTGAGATAAAAGTAAACATGATAAGTTTGTTACTCAGATCCTACCTCTTTTGGAAGACATGAAAAATAATCAGGCGTCTGCCGCTCCCAGGGTGTATATCCTGAACATCGTGTTTCTGTTATTAAAAATGTACAAAAAGCGCATTAATCGATATTACATTAAACCTCACTACTTGTTTAATCTCGTACAAATCACCTTTCCGATAAAAAACTTGAAACTTTAAAAATGTACTTTTGCAATACAAATGCGATCTAATATGTATTAGTTTAAGCTTCCTATTCTCAATCGAGTTTCCTACTCCAACGCACATTTAAATGCAATGTACATTCTGATCGCTATCGAGCGTAATATTAGCAACACAGTTGGTTTCAAAATATACATACGCCACAAACAAGTGAATGGGGAAGTTTCTTTGTCCAGGCAATTAACTAAATCGTTACAAACGCACATGATCCAGCTTAAATTTCTTATAAAAAAATGCACTAGGAAAAATCTAGCCTTTTCAGGAGCTCCACTTACAAAATACGGCGATTTGCCACAATTATTTTGAGGGAAGATTTTGGTATACAAACTACCCTTGTTTACAAAACGATGGGTTCGCACAAATCGTTGTTGTACAAGACTCAGTATAACAACTTCTATATAACAACACGCATCGTTGGGTAGACCTTTTGTAAAATTGGTTATCAGCGTGATATGACATGCGGAACGTTATCTAGATCCAGTTACATAAAATCTTTGGCAAAGGCATAATTAATCATTGACCCATGATTCTGTAAATATGTGTCTAATATTATTGTAGTCCATAAACAGCTACTCGCCATTTGTCAGTTCTTTACATAATTTTGATTTCTCCCAGTATGAGCATTCGGAAACGGCCCTGCTCGTGAAATGCACCAGATCAACAGACATTATTAAATGTAATATCTTGGTGGTATCAACCGACGCTGTCCCCCATTACTTCCGTTTCGGTCTCGTGTGCAGTGTTCTCTGTGTCCTCAATTCCTTGAGGTTCACCACGCGCATCCACGAATTCCTGTTAAGAATCAGCAGAGTTTTACAAATTTTCCAAGTTAAAAGCAATCTCGAAAATTCAGACTCAAATCATCACACTTACATCTCGATTGGGATCATCCATGCAACTTTCTGTCTGTGAGGTTTCATCTATAATAAGAAGCAACAAAAGATGTGTTTATTTCAGCTGTTTGAGGGTTCACGAATCGATACATATTGTTACGAACATACATTCTTGAGAAAAGTGAAAATCTGAAGAACTAACCAGGTTCCGTTTGTGTCTGCACTGACGTAATGGAGAATTCGCGGCGTTGTATGTCGGCGTCCAGAGCATGAAGTCGTTCCCGGCTTCTGCGTAATTCTTTTCGCAATCTCTCCCGCTCTTCTTCCCTTTCTTTGACAATTTCCTATTGAGCGATAATTAATTAGTTCAAATGTTCGAACACAGAACAAATGTAGATGTTAAGTATTTACCAGTAATTGAGATAACTGAGAGACCAAGGAATGACAAACTGGCTGCAACGTGGCCACCGGTACTGACGATTCTTGCGGATAAGGGTGGACCCTTGGTACAGGGCAGCCCGTGGCCTCACAAGCAGCTGATGCTGCTGATGTGGACGCAGCTGCTGATGCTGTTGCTGTAACTCCCCTTGCCGCAAATACTGTCTCCGATTCGCTCACGTTTAATGCTGAATTCAACATGCCCACTAATTGATTCGCTTGACTAATTGCAGCAAGTATCAATTCAGCAGGTTCCTTTTCTACGCTGGATGGTTCCGAAGCCATGTCCGCGACATGTTCAAAATCTTCTTTTGGAATATTTAAGATATCTGCTACTAATAATTGCTTCTCAACCAGTGCGTGCTTTATTATCTCATCCTTTCGCCTCAATCGTTCTGTAAAAACACATCTAAGGTAGTGACAGGCTTTAGGATTTAGAAAAATATGAATTCTTGCTTAAAAATATACCTATTGGCGTGAGAACAGGTTCTGCTACATGCACGGGTGGTACTTCCACGTGAACCTCCAGTGGATCTATGAGTGACACTTGCGTACATGATACCATACGCAAGGACTCACCCACACCTAAACACATGACAAGCGAGTCGAATTATGAAACAATACTAAAAAAAAGTAGGGCTGTGAATCAACAAATCCTGCGCTACTCACCTGTGATGGGTGGTTCTGGAAGATGTTGCTGTGGCTGTGGAGGTGGTTGCATTGGTGGTTGTGGTGGCTCGGGTACTGGGAGATCGGTTCCAGGAGCATCAGGAGGTTCATCGTCTTGTTCTACACTAGCCTGTTCCTGGACTGGTTCCTTCGCCTCTGCCTCTGGTTCCTGATCCGTCTTCTCAGGAATATTAACGAGCTCGGTCGACGAGGGTTCCCCGACAGTAGGTACTGGTTCATCCGGCAGTGTTGTTGGTGGAGTAGGCCTTCTTCCTTGTTTATCACGAGCCTTGTAAGCCTCTGCCGCTTCGGAGATATGCTTGAACCAAAGTTTGCGCTCCGCGGGCGAGGCTGCCACTAAGTCATAAATCTGCGCCCCATTTTGCGATGTGTTCACCAGGTATAAAGAGTTCTTATCAACGGCATTGTGTCGGACGAGAACAGTTGATACTTTCACAATAGGGCTTAAGACCGAGTTGGCTTGATTCGTGTTGATGAACTTCAGCAGGTACTTCTCCTCCTGTCGATGCAACAGGAATATTGTATCGTCCAGCAACACGACATGTAAGTCGACAGGCTTCGCCCGATTCTGCTCAGTCCTGCGCCACTGCAAGGGGCCCTCATAGATAAGTTTGCGCTTCGTGATATCCAGATTCTTGAACTCCTGCACCGTCGGGTGGTCGAACTTGTCGAAAGCCGATCGGTCAATCGTTCTCTGGATTTCAGCTAATCTCTGGTAATCCTCAGCCTCTTGAACAGCTTGATTCACTCGACTGAGAATCTCCTTACTGCGCTCGAGACTCCGCAATACAGCCGCCTTCTCCTTCTCATTGCTCTCAGGCGTGTATTTCGCCAGGTTCTCGAAGAGTAATGGGTATTTGGTCAACCTGAGCATTCCAGTGAGAATGTGATCCTTCAGTTGCAGCCTCCTGCAGAGAGGATTGGCTTCGATCTCGTTGAGAAAGGCATTCAACTTAGGATCCTTGCGTCGACGGTCTCGTAACGCGTCCAAGGCTACTTGCTGCTTCGCGCAGTACGTCGAAGCAGCCCTCTCGAATGCTTCGCCAGAATCACCGTCGAACATCTCTAACAACAGATCTCCAACGTCGCTGACGCAAGGGTTCTCTTTCTTTTTCCTCTTCATCGCCTGATTAAAGCGCGAGTGGATCATCACCATTTCGTCTAGGTTTGAAAACAGAAGCTGGATCTGGTCCAAGGGGAGTACTTGTGATTCCAGAAGTGGCTTGTGGAAGACGTGCGACAGAACTTTCAATGCCCTCACGTGAGAGCGTTCTGTATGAAAGAGTTCTGCAAAATAGATATGACACTCGTTGAAAGAGGATACTTCAATCGAAAATCGACAAACTACCACACACGATGAATCAACTTGAATGTCCAATCTCTATATCATTCTCTAGCGCTAAAATTGACAGTTAGATCGAACGCTCGAACAATCAAATTGTTATCGCAATTCATCGAAAATACATTTCTGCCTGTCGGGGCGCGGAGTGAGCCCCAACCAAAACAAAGAAACTCTATTGCAGTGGCGAGTAACAATAGCACATCTGCCTAGATAGCTTATTTCACGAAATCCCATTCAGCCGACTCTAATCAATAGAGAATTGCATTTCAGTTTACACATCATTGAAGGCACGCATCATTCAGACTGGAGCTGCTGCACTCGTCGGCATACTGTCCGGCAAACGTGACTAAATCGATTAGGGACGACTGGACGTCATGCATCCAGATATACAGAGCATACGCGCGCGCGTCACACGCCTCGTATGGCTTTAAAGTGTATAATTAGCCATTTATATAATTCCCAGTACGGCGCAGACAATTCTTTTGAAAGAGGCGCCAGCGTTCATTCTTCCGATAGAATAAAAAAACTGTGACGAGTCAATATCGACGGGTGAACATACCGTTGATGACTTCTTGCCTCTTCTTCTCTGAGTTACTGAGCCGGGTAAGGACGTCCTCGGCGACTGCCTGCCTCCAGTCTGGCGGGTCCGGTTCAACGTCGACATCACTGTCCCAGGAGGTAGATGCATTCGCTGCCGAGGCACTCGGATGTACCTGCTCCAGACTGGTGCTTGGACTGTCCAGGCTTCGCGTCGACAAGCTGCTGTTCGACGAGCTACCCGCAGAGTTGCCAGGAAACGATCCGGATGGCTCACAGTCACTGTAACCAGCCCTATAGTCAATCATTAGAGAATTACGGATATTCGTCGAGACTCTATCAACCAGCGATGCTGTCTTTCAAGCTTCACTCATCATCGCCAGCTGATAATCACGTGGTGATTTTTCAGAAATGAAATCAGAACCCATTACAATACTAGTCTAAAGCAAGGTAGGCGTCACTAGTTGGCCAGGCATAGGGGAAATTTGTTTCTTGATTGGTTGGCTAATTATTTTGCAGAAAGGTGCAAATTTATCTGATATCCCGGGGTACTTGAAAGGAAGGGTTGGTGTACCTCTCGGATCTTGTGCGGCGCTCATGTAAAGAGGGCTTGTCGTGGCTGCCGGTATCGTCGACGGACTCAGACAGGCGCTCGTCAACGGTGCTCGAGCACCTCGACGAGATATTGTCAGCGTTCGACTGATCGAGCGGAGAAGAGGGTTCCGCGTGCGATATCGGACTGCCGGCTAAGTTTTCGTTGCCGCGGGAATTGGGTCGAGGGCGGACACGCCGCGAGCCGCGTTGTCTCATCTCTTCTATCTCCTTAGCCCTAAAGGGCTTCTGTCATTGAATAAAGCCAGCGGGCATGTGCCGCCGCCGCTCCACCGCGCCGCGCCGCCTGCTCTATTATAAATGCGACGAGGCTTTTCACGGAATCGAACCGGCCAGTAGAACGAACCAACTTCTTTTTCAGACCACCGGATGAATCAGCCTCGATTCTTCTTCCGCTCTGCCGGAATCAGTGAAATATACAAGCAGTGCTCCAACTTCTATCACGTGGCATCTGGGAGCCCTTGCAATTTCAGTGGTTTCAGAGACGATATCAACGTGCTACGGCCACGTTTGTACACTTTGATCCTGCGTTAGTCACGCCTCGGTTAAATGCCGGCCCATAAAAGAGCAATGGGGTGCTCTCGCTGCCTTCCTCCCCCTCCCGAGCAAACCCTCCTGTTTTACGTAAGCTTTTAGTCGTGACTTTGTCAAATAACACAATTTCACCGAACGCCCGTCTGCCATCGGCTGGCTAAGTGGATCGGCAGAACTAAGCTGCAAAGTTAAGGAGATGGTGCCGGCTTAAAGGTTGCGCGTGCCACTACTCGCGGCATTAAAAGTCGGCTGGCGGTACATTGGCATTTTCAGATGGATGCTTTATTAAAAGGATGTCTCCATTTCGAAGCGGCTGTAACGTGTGAATAAAGCGTGGTGAGGATGTTTGTATGTGTTCATTGTGACTGGCACGCCTTATTATCTGCTACGATGAGGTACGAGGGTTCGAAAAAGAGGCTCGTTTCGGAAGGGTACGCGTAGAGACCGACTTTTCCATTCTCCGGACATAAGGGAATACTACGTAGCAGGGTATAGCAAGTATGAACGCGAAGCTGATCGGCGCCGATCAAGTTAAGCCTTATCGAAGCCGCTCCTTCATCACTTTAATCAACCCCCTCAATGTGGGAGCGACATCAACTGCGAGCGCTACGCTCTCTTGTGCATACAGACGTACCTACCTAACGACAATTAATGGTACCTGTATTTTTCTAAGATGACCCCGCCCCATGCGCTTGCTAGTTCCTTTCCCCAAATTGCCCTCGCCGAATTAAGCAGCTTTAAGATCGCCGCCCAAATAAACGATTATTTGACAATCCCTCATTGTTGGAGGCTGAGACTGAGCCTTCGGCGAGCAGATCGATTCCGAAGTATCGATCGCTTCGAAAATAAAGGGCAAGACATCTATCTCTAGTCTGACATCACTTCGACCCCCGGTTTAGACGCGTGCACGCCTAAAGACCGCTCGATATCCCGCCAGATATCTCTTTTTTCTTTCTTCCAATTTATGCGCGACGATCTTGCAACTTTTTGCACCGCGACCTCTTATCGTGCCAGATAAAGGGACGAAATGTATATTTTTACGATTATAGGATATCGATTCAGGAAGAAAGAGAAATCACACTTTGTGGTAGAGGAACGCCCGGCAAGTGATGCTCAAGTTTACCCTGAGTCACGTACGTTTTCTAATCGCTGTCGATTGCTGTTAATTACGATCAGCCGGAGCCGTAAATAGCGCGCATTCCTTTTCCTAGAAAGTTATCGACTATTAGACACGAAACGCGTGTGTCCCCTGCGACCCAATAATTTCAAATGAATTAATTGTCCCGCAATCGATCCTACTCCGCCTGGCAGGAACAATGTCTCTCTACGCGCGGATGTACGCTAGCTTTTTTAAATTGGATACTGATGCCCGCCATTCCTTCTTCACTTCGGTAAATAAGCAGGCGTTTCTCTTTCCCCTTTGATTTCGGATGTTTGTAGTGTGAAAAACAAAAATATGCACGTCCGGCGATAGTGAGTCTGTGCGCGCTCCTCTGATCAAGTTAGAAACATTTTTCTCTTACTTAATTCGAACGCGATGATCGAATAATTCTACCAAGTTATCATTGGTTGATTAGTGTCGAATAATTTCAAGCGCAAGTCATTATTGCGAATAATAAGTTGAGGTTGAACTTGGATCGGTGCGCGTAATTGAGTCTGACTTTAGGGCCTTCGAAAGTATCGCGCAAGCATCATTCTGTTTCGCTGCAGGTTACTCAATGGAAAAATTATGTGAATCGATATTCCTCCGAAGGGCTCGCGCTGGGAATTGCGAGCTAACGTATGTTTGCTTTGATATTCATTACTGCAGAGACAATTTCTGTTCCGAGTCTTTCTCGGAGGCATTAGGTGGTCAATTGAATTTCATAAGCTCGGATATTCAATGGAGAGAAAAGGGAGAAACGGAGACGCGTAGGTCAGTGATACAAAGATTCATTGAGAAGTTCATGCGAGGCCGACACAGTGAATAACAGGGCCGGTGAATCCATAATCTCTTGTTTCAACAAACTCTTGGCATCGTTCATTTCTCAGCAAATCGATTGCCAGCAGATATTTTCAAAGGAAAAAGAAACTCTGATTTATCACGTTGGTTTTCTTCGATTTCTCTCAATTCAAAGGAAGAAGAATGTGACAGAGAAAAAAGCAGTGAGAATATATCAGTTCCACAGTGATATACATTTTACTTGGAGGATTTCACTTCAATAATGAAGATGGGAGTGCTGTCATTGGATCAATTCGAAATCGACGGAGCGCGAGAGGCGTCGCTTCGATAAGGACACCCAATTACGTAATTATAATGCAAGGTACACGTTTCGAAGGCAACTACGCAGCAGCCTGAATCGAACAGGTGGAAATGATTGGGTAGAACAAGTAGAAAATTGGAATACAAGGATTTACAATAGGATAGAGGTCTCTCAATGTATACAGACGTTGGAAATAAAGTGGACAAAGTTTCCTGGGTGCACGCGCACCCCGAGAGTCCACCAATAATTCAGGCCGATCCCGGTGGACGTATATCTGTCTGGTCGAAAGCTGCTATTTTTACCTTATTGCGAATTCGAGTTACTGCCAGCTAAATTGTATCGGGATCCCGCCAGCCGAGGTTCAACGTCGCGAGGATCAATCGCGTGATTGAGCGGGAGGAGTAAATCAGTGCGGGCCAAGCCGTTCATTAATTAGAGGATCGCCGCAGGATCGAGCTTGGCGGCGATCCGCAGGGAATCCAATTAAGCAATGGGAGGGAAATCGAAGCCAGGACACTTGAGTAGAGCGAGCGCGTCAACCATCAAGTGTTAAAGGTCGCATTATCCACGAAAGCAATATCCCAGCGCATTAGAGCGCCGCCGGCACCATCTCCTACCGGATATTACGCAAAGTGTTCAATCCGGTACAAAATGCAGCGCGACACTTTCAAACTGACCACACACACCACTCGAGAGCAGCAGCAGCAGTAGCACACATCCACACGCACACAGTCTCGCGACCTGTTCGGAGTCTATCGTGTCGATTCACGGAAGAGCACTCGCACTGTCAGTCGACGCGCAGCCCCCGAAGAGGAGTCTCGCTAAAAGTATGAAAAGTATGTCTCGGTGCACCGTTTGGTCACATATCGGATGCGCGCGTCCTCGAGAGTGCTCGGCGAGAGTGGACGGGCTTGAAGGGAGGATTGAAGACGAGGAAAGAGGAAGTAATTGGAAGAGAGAGATCTCTGATCGAAGTCCGGAGAGGCTGGAGCCCGAGGGCGGCGGGGGAGGATGCGAGGAGGATGAGCGCGTGGGTGTTTCGCACGGCTGAGGCGACGCAATAGCCATCCGAGGAATTGAACGCTGAACGTCAGACTGAAGGCCTCCTCGCTGGCATAGGTAACTTCGTCCAACGTGTGGACGAGGGGACGAAGAGAGCACCGACCGAGCCTGCGCCGTTCCCACACGTGTGCCACGATCTAGAGCTGCTCCGAGGAACACGGTGGAACTCACCCACGAAGAAAGAAGAGCCTGCCAAAAATCTATAGGCACCTCCTACTCTTCTACGCTCTCGATGCTCCACGAGACAACGGAGTCCGATCCTTCCCCTCCCACCGCCACCACCACCCCTCTTTAGAACGCTACTCGTCACCCGGCATACCACAAACCCTCAAATTCGGACTTGAGATATAGCATTACACCCGCTGATTAATTTGGTTAACTCTGTATATGAGAACGAGAAATTCCACGGATCGGCGAAAATCGTCTTAAGTAGTATGAGTCAAGTATAAGGCAGACTTCCATTAAGCGTGGATCGGTGGGAGTTTGGAGGTTGATTCTAACGTAGGAATAAAACGGGATTAATTAATTTCCACTAGTGACGCGCTACAAATGTCGTAGTGGGATTGGGATTCGTTTGAAATAGTGCCGATTCTCGTAACGCGTCTATTTTGGCAATTGTGCAATTGCGTAATGCGGCGGCAATGACAGTTTGACGGAACGGCCGAAATACTTTGAGAAATGGTTCGTCATTTTTCAACGATATGAGAATACGCGTGCTTGGTTAACGGGAACGAACGTCGATTCTCCTAAGTCGCTCGGAACGACTTCCTAGACTACTGGCCATTGCAGTAAGCAAACAAAAATTCGAAAATACGCCCTCCACTTCTGGATTAACAAAACGGTACTCACTTTGTTTTCGAGAGATTGGGATCGCTGGTTTTCCTCTTTTCTCGCAACTGCCTCTGTAATTAATAACATGGGAAAAACCGTTAACGAGTGCTCGGTTTATCCTTCGTAACTTAATTAAACTGTCAGAAAACAAATTATTCCGTTATTTTCCGGGCCGTGTAAATATCGGAAAATCTATAATTGAGAAGCGAAATTCCCCGAAAGAACTCCAATTTAAGCCTGCCGTAAATAATTCGAACCAATACTTCTCAAATTCCATGCCAATTTGTTAAGAGTGTACAAGTGGCAATAACGAATAAAACGGATGGAAATAAACCCTCACCTTGTGATGTATCTGCTCCTTGTAACTTTCAGACCTGTTTATGTTTGACGTCTTTGGCTTACTGGAAATGTTTTGCTGCACCCTAAGTAATCGTAATCGACAAAGTACAAATTAATTTCGAAAACGTAAATGAATCGGGAGTGAGTGAGTGAAAGAAAAGCGTTGACATTCCAACGAGTATGAATTGGCTCAAGGTGTGAATGACGAAAGTTCGGGAGAGGAAAATGTGGGTTGCCGATCGATCATGGTCATACGAAATGGGATGGACGTACATTTCAGAGATATCTTCCCGCGAAGAAGGATTGTCCATACTTTCGGAGTGATCGGCAGTTCCGGCGTTGTAAGCGGAAATGCGTCCTCTTTCGCTACTGCTCCGCGCGTTTCCGGCTACACCGCCTCCGCGATGTTCTCCTGCAACGCAACAATATAAAGATATCGGTCATTACAAGCTGCACTCATCTCCATATCATAGACTCCACTCTTATCTCTAATGATCCCACAATTGTTCTCCCCAATATTACAGAATGTCGGACATGCGCCATGGGATTCGCCGACAAAAAAGTTTAGAGAACAAAACTCTCTACGAATTTCGCGTTACTCCATTTCCTCGAGCGAGTCAAGTTCCTGCGCGAGCTGATAAGAGTGAAATGTTGGTGGTCCGACTGGGTGAAACGACACCGAGGGATCCTCGAGATGCGGGAACGCAACCCGCCGCACCAGAAGACCATACATTTCGAGCGGCCACTAAATTATTCTTGGCGAATCGTTCCTCGGGATGCACGCATAATAATATCGCCTACGCTCGTTTTAGATTTCCGTCGTTACGAACATTTTAAAGTGCCAGCCTGACTCTGGATCTTCGAAAGGACGACAAATAAACTCTGGAATGCTGTGCCGAGTTCCGCTCAATTTTTAGCTCCATCGGCTGCTGCCGGCTCTTCGTTTAATCTGCAAGAGTGTTCCGATATAACACTATACCGCCGCGCTGGCTTCCCAATGTCTTTTCCTTCTCTCTCTCTTTCGAAAGGCTCGGCGAACATTTTAATCGGCCCTGTCTTCCGAGGTGTAATGTGTTCGAACGTCAAATTATCGTGGACCACGATGCCTGGCATTCTTCCAACTATCCAATCTTGTGCCCGCTGCTTATCACAGGAGGCTTTCTGTGCCGGTCATGCGGCACGTCTAAGGATAGTACAGCTACCTTAACCCACTAGTTCACCCGGACCGCCCTACCCAAATATTCCCACGTATCAACCACGTGTCATCTATGTTTATATCCTCCAAATATCCGCCCCAAATACATACTTTCCCGATCGACAAGCCGCCGTTCTCCCACTAAAGCGTACTCTCCAAGTTGGACTTGGCGAAAAATCTTGCTCTCGCTTATATCTGCCGGCGTCAATAACGTGTCAAAAGTATGCGCGAGTATTGGTGGAGGTCTGTGTGACCGAGAACGACTGCTGGAAAACCAGATGCGAGAGTAATTTCGGATGCGACCTTCTGCGAATGTTGTTTCTATTAGACGTAGCGCGTTCAAACTGAAATTATGTGTGAGAGGTGAGCGATAGCCGTTCGATCTAGCGTTCGACGAGTCAATTTAGTGAGTTGCTCCTAGCCAAATCTATTTGGCTCGAGGGATGCTGTAATTCCAGGCACTCTCTCTCTCTCCAGCGGGTAAAACAAAAGCGGCGAATGACCGAGTAAACATCCAATGAGGCTGCTGGTTGTCTAAAAATAGCGTCATAAAAATCCCGCTGCTCTTGAATCCCGCGGCCAGACAGTGGCAGACAGATGGTTATAGATCACAGGGGGTAGGTATGCGCGAGGGGGATGAAGAGAAGGAAAAGCCTAAAAGTCTTGGGAGGTATTTTTGGACGGGGCAATGTAGGCGCGTGTCGCGGAGGCCGGAAACTGCCGGCTGCTTCGAGGCAGCCCTCCCTTCCCGCTTTTCTTATTCCACTCGGTCCTCGTCCTCAGCCGTTTCTACTCGTCGTCTTCCTCGCTGTCTGGCTCGTGCCTACTCGGCATCTCTCTTATTTTCCTTCCAATCATTCCAATGCATAGTTGGCCACCACTCTTCACGCTCAACCCTCCCTGCCTCGGCGAGAGTAACGCACTAATCAGCTTCCCTCGACAACTGAGATCGTCGATCGACCGATAACAGCCGGTCTTGTTAACTCACTCTATGAATGCGCCCGCCCCAGCTCTAGGCACGAGCTAAAGTTAAGGCAGGCTCGCTGTCGAGATAGCCTTCATTCATGTCAGACTCTCCTCTCTCTCTCTCTCTCTCTCGCACCCTCCACTCACCGTCCAGGATTAAAATGGGAAATCTCTCGAAAGTGAGCCTCTCGTTAATTTGAAAGGCCTGTCTAGCACAATACCCTGTAACGAAGAGCTTCCAGATTGCACGCAATCGCTGACACTTCCGCTGCTGATAGTATACGTTTCATTGATAAGTACTCATTGGCTTTGGTGTTGCAAAATTCTACCAAAACCCTGCTAATTTTGTAATCATCTAGATCGGAAAAGATCCTCTATGATTTCCGGCGGAGGCTCGGTCTAAGTTTATCGAGTCGCAGAGCATTTCGACGCCGGCGAGGCTAATATTTACTCTAAATATTGAAGTAACGCTCAAGATGTACCGAGCCGTGGCCGTAAAGCCTGTATAGCGATTCCATGCACTTCGCTAGATTTTATAACCAGCAGCAGAAATTTATGAAAGCGTCTGGTAAGTAACAGTCGAGCGAGAAATTTCCATTGACTAGTTAATCCGACCGGGAAACCACAAGATCGCGTGATGCGTGCTCCAAATTTTCTCAAGGTCTTTAATAATCGTTAAATACCACGCGTTCATTCAGAGCCGTCAGCGAATTTTCCCCTTCTAATATTAGCCTCATTCAATCAGCCGTTCATTTACTAATTAAACGTCTGTTGCATGCTCGCCGGGAGTTTTTACAGAGCGCCAATGGAGAGTGACTGGCTTTCGAGAAGCGCACGTGTTTCCTTCTTCCGGCGGGGATTGAAAAGAGGCAAGCAAATAATTAGGTGAACGGTGGAGAAGAAGGTAGGGCGCTCGAAAAAGGCATCATTGGGGAGAAGCGGGTGGAAAAATGTGCGGCAGTGCGCCACGGAAGTCGGTGGCATGAGACGAGATATTATTAGGACAAACCTGGCTCACGTTCTACCGGAATAGGATCCTTGAGAGTGCCATCGCTCTCGGACTTGTTCAGAAGCTCCGTGTCATCGTAAAAGGCACTGGCACTGTAGTTTTCGCGATAAGAGGGCGCGTCGATGCGATCTAAGCCGACGATTAACGCGGTCTCGATGATGTCGTTCGGTCCACGAATCTTCCTCACAGCCGACAGGGTGTCCCAGACTTTGCCTGCGATCGAACCCTTGTTGCCGTGAGGGACGTTCCTCTGCTTTAGCCCCTTCGTCTTTGACTTTTTCCCCAACTTCTCCTTCCCTATCCTCTCGAGCACCACTGTTGTACCTGATTGCCAACCACCGATTTCTCTCTCCGATCTACTATTCCCTGCCTCCTACTAACGATCGAACTCAGAGAGGCACTTCAAGCTCGAATGTACGTCATTCCTGACATTCGTGATTTGATTCTAATTGATCCACGAGTTTCTAATTATCAAGGAATGAACATTTATTATCCGATTGTTGACTGTGAGCATGAAATATTTCGTGGCTTCTGTTTTATGCGTTTGAAAGATTGTCCCACGGTTATTCAACACAGGCGGAGTTATATTGCCGCGTGGAATTAAATTCACGTGAATTAATGCGTCAATGAAGAGGACGTGCACATATACGGAAGTGCAGAGAGCCCGCCAAGCGGAACGCAGTAAGTTTTATGAGGGATCTTCGATCGTAAAAAAGCCTGAAATTGCTAACATATAAATTTCTAAAAAGCACGTTCGGTGACCGCCAAAGACTGTCAGATAAAGTGACTCAACGGGAAGCGATTATTTCAGACCGCACCATTTGCTCATAAACTCTCCTCACAATACACTCTGTTCTTTTTAGTGAGTTTAATAGCAGCGAGAAAAATATGGGGGTGAAGTTAAATATCCCGTAAATGTCAGCATTCGAAAGATATCTAGACGCGCCTCTCTGCAACCCCTAAGTATCACCGTTCGACGCCTTGCGCACACTGAGGCCACTTGGTATAAACTGCTTGACTTCGCAAGATCTGCGTCACTAGATCTTTTGAGGGGATCGAAAGCAAAATATTTATCGCGATGGGATGCAAATTCCACCTATACGATCTCATACATTGATTCGTTTACTAAAGAACTTTCCTTCGAACGAGTAACAGGACTGAATGGTTTATAAGTTGCTCATGAACTCTGACTATTAGACAGAGTTATAAATTCACTTCACAAATGGAGACTCGCAACGAATTAATATTGCTTCTCCCTGATACACTATTGCACTGTCAGTTTATTTGAATATGACTTTAATACCAAAAGGATATTACATTTTTATAGCACTCTAATCGTAACGTTAGGAAGATTTTCGAAGGTCACAGTTTGCGCGAGACGTGAACGAGCGAAAACGCGTGGCGAGCAATCGGTTTACCGTCGGTTTTGAGCTTCCTATTAAATCTGGTTCTGCATCGTTCGGATGCGAGGCCGAGGGTAGCAAGAGCCGAGAGCAGCGGCTGCGAGGGGTAGTCCCTCGACCCGCAATCCGGTTCCCCCTCGAAGGGAGCATGCAACTGTTGTACCTCGACCATGCGCAAGCTTCGACGCGGCGACGCGAGTGTTGCGCGCCTCTTTTTCAACGACAGTTCTCGCGACGCCGGCTACCGGCCCAACACTAATTTCCTTCGATGCTGCTCGAGCAGCGCCTGCTTTCCTTCCACGCGTCTCCTCACTTCCGACCCACTCCGCACTCTACGCTTACCCTTTCCGGTTGTATGCCCCACCTCTCTTTAAGCGAGCCTCCTTCTTATTTCCGGTTTGCACGATCTCATTTGGAGACATAATGATGCATGCACAGCGCCAGCCAGTAACATGAACGTCGAAACGCCAGTAGAGCGAAGAACGAACCAATGGAACTTTGGCACTTTCGGCGAAGACTCGAGTCTTTGACGAACTGCCTACTTGCATTGAAAGCTACTGCTTCTGTTATCGTTCTTTAAGCGAGAAGCAAGGAACAAAGAAACCGACTCGTATCACTGGATTGCGTTTATATCTTGGGAGAACCCCCAATACTAATACTAACTCCTGTATCGCAGAGTTTAATACGAACTGGAATATATGCCAGCGACATGATATACAAATCATGGTATGCCTTTTTGCAGATACACTCTTGGAGTTACTGGCTAGGCATTTTTTCATGTGTGGTATAATGCAACTGCATTGAATGCGTGGGCACGTGCTTCGGTGATAACGATAAATTCAACGTATGCACACCGTCAGTGTAGACAGAAGGGAAACGCATCGACTTTAGAATGAGATTCAAGATAACGGGCGTAGTGTGTAACGCACACGGCATTACAAGATAAACGTTTGCGTAGACGCAAATTATATCAAGTTAAACCATGCAACTATGCAAATTTTTCAAGCTAACGTATGCGTAGTTACTCACCGTTCTCTCCGTCTGTCAGTGCACCCGTATCCTCCTCACTCCTCTTAATCTTCTCAACTGTAACAAATGAAGAAAGGCGTGAAGCTTCTAGCTGCAATTAGGTCGAATACAGTTGCAAATTATAAACAGAATACTTACTGTGGAGCATATGATTTTGAGAGTGGTGATGATGGGATGAGGGCGGCTTTCTCTCTGGTCTGATACGTTCCATGAACTTACTTATACGGTCATTTGCTCGTTCCTTTCTTATCAAGGGACCAGGGCAATTTTCCTCGACCACCCGAACACATTGGCGATGTACACTTAAAGAACAGTCTGCAGAATACGAATGCACGTAATCAGTTAGTACTGAAACGCAATATTTATTGACATGTTTAATGCACGTATGAAATATGCATACCGCTGCATAAATATCCTTGTGGACCAATACCGCCAATTAGAAGTTGACAATGGTTACAGTACGTAATGGTAAAGTACTGATGGGCTACAAAGTGATGACCCCTGATTGTCGTTTTTCTCGTCTTTCCCGTTAGTAACCGTGCTTTCAAATTCGATTTGTCTTTCGCAACAAAAGTGGGGACTCGGTCGAGGGATACTGGCCGTACTTGAAAAATTTTCGTCAATATCGTTGCCAGACCAGCTGCCGTTGTAAACTGCCGTAAATCTACATGATCCTTCTCTATATCGTCTCTGTAATACATTGGAAAATAAGTGTTTAGTGAATTTCTATTACTGTTTGTTCATTTTTAAAATGTGGACGAGGTAAACAACATACAGGTAAGGCTCCATCTTAGGTAAGAGGTATGTTTCTATGATTTTTGTTTCGCGCGCCTTATCAGATGCACTTTCGTCGAGCTGAGCGTCACTCGGGCCAAATAATGTTCCCAACCCTGCTGTTCTTTTTTGTTGAAAGTCAGCAAGTTGCTCGTTCAGCTCTTCCTTCGCACGAGTTCGCGCTTTCCAAAAAATCTGAAGCATAAAAGCGAAAATATTAAACATTCTTTACATATTTGAGAAAAAGGAATTATATTTTGTGGTATAAGAAGATACATACCTTACGGAGAATCTCTTCTTTATCAGATTCTTTTAAAAGAACATCGTCTATTTCATTTGCAACGTTCTCGTCTACATTATGCAGACGGAGAGGCTGTAATCACAACATACACTGAAATCTACCTGCTCATATTGGCGATGTATTTCTTTAGGATTCTATATACTTACTGCACCAGGTACTAGAAAACTAGAATGAATTTCATATGCCCACTTCCGCATTTCCTTCGCATTCCCTTCTTTGTACAAATCCGTTACTAAATAGAACAACTGAAAAGCAGATGAAGATATTATTAATATGGACCATTTTAAGAAATACTTCCAATATTCTCATTTATGTAATTCTTACCAGACTGGAAGGATCACTATTCGATAAAACATAATTAATAAATACAGCAAGATGCGCATGGTGTCCCCACAACCTAGAGAGAGATTTAAATGGACCATGATCTTCTAACTGACCCTGCAATAGAAGCCGATATTATTCAATACAATACACCTTTGCAGGAAACTATGCTAGTGCTAGCGAATACTAACAACTTCTTGGTCACTCATGTCATCATCTTCCATCGACATGATGGGTTGTTGTAACGTTGGTAATCCAGGAATGCTTTCATTTAGAAATGTCTGTGGACAAAATAAAGGAGCATATTTTTATAAGCGTCTTATCGCTTTGCAGAAAATGTTTTCGTTTAATTATCGATTGTTCTTACGTCGTTCAAAGTTGAACCGGAGGTATCGTTTCCTGGGCTCACTATAGGATATGGTGGAGGCGGTGTTCCCGGTGGAGTGATATGAGGTAATTCGTCTATATCAATATCACTATGCCTCACATGCCTTACGGGAGAAAGATCGTTCATCGATTCTGAAGCTATTAAGCGTCTACTGGCTTCCGACGGAGATATCGTAGTTCCTAATTGTTCCGGACTGGATTTCGTCCGCTGGTGCTTATTCAGTGAATTCGAGGAACCTAAGTTCGCACCCTGTGAAAACTAGAAAGGTCGGGTATACGCTTACTAAATACGTATCGACGAACATGCAACACCGTGTACAAATAAAGTTTCTACAATTTACAAATTTATCGTTCAGTATGAATGAATCCAGAGAGATCGCACCGCTTAACATCTTCAGAGGTACTCAAGCAAAAGATTATCGCTGCTGAGAAGCATACGAAGATCATTTTACTCCTGGTTAATACCGCATTGTAAACAAGTATTCGGGCTAGTGGGAAATTGATTGGAACAACCAACTATGTGTGAACCGAAATAATGGGTTAGTTCAAAAGACATATTTGACACTGTACAAAACGAACAACATATTTTATGTGCGATATATATATATGTATATATATAAAGGGTGATATAGAAAGACCGTGACCGATGCGCGCCATGAAAACAAATCAGACTCACAATATGTTCAAATTCTACAATTATGCTCATATAAACAATTGTGTACTGTATACAAATTAAATGAAGAAACAACGTTCCATGCATGTATGAAAAATTTTATTCGACTGGGCCATTAGACTACTTACAGAGTTAGGTATGCCATGACTGGTGGTTGAGGGCGTTAAATGGGTCAGCTGATGCCGTTCCAGCTCCAACTGGGCTATGTTGTGCATATTTGTAGTAGGCGGAGGTCTGGGAGGTAATGGTGGCGGAGACAGGCTTTGCATGGACAAGGATTTACGAGAGGGTAGCGGCGGTGGTACATCACCACTGCTACTACTCAAGGGTGGATAATAGCCCGGGGAACACGAGCTGTTTGTTACCAACGAGCAAAGCTGTAAGACACAACAAAAGCTGGTTAGATAAAGTTAGCGAAAGCTCGAATACACCCCTACTCGATTGGTATAGACAATCCCAATTACGACAGTAGGAAGTTTCTCTCTTATGATTGCTTTTGAAGTTTGGTATTGGGACACCTCGGACTCGTTTCGGAACCGATTACATTACAAGATAATGGGGGGTGGGCGGGCGGGCGAGAGGTATGGGGGGGTGGTAGAGGTGTAAGGTGGTCTCGTGAAGTGATAAACTTTGATTCACATTGCCATGTCGAACACATTTCACGTGAAAGCAAGGCCCATGGTGGGAACACAAGGGAGAAAGCGTTAATGTATAAAGCATCCCTAATACACACTCGCATTGTGCGAACAGTAACAGGAGTGGCAAAACTCCTCCAATAGTATCATAGGGATTGTGCACTCATTGGAATTCGATGTTGGGTCATCCAGACATTAAAGGAACCAACGAGAGAAATGCAAAATCGTAAGCTCGCAGAAGAAGCATACAGAGTCGGATAAGAACAACAAACCTGCTCACTGGTCGTACTGGCGGCCAACTGTTCCTGCAGAGTTCGCACCCTCCTCTCAGCCCCCGCTAATTCCGCCTGCAACGTCGCGACATTGACATTGCTTCCGGGCCCGGCTTTCGCCAGATCGCTCCGGAGCTTCTCAACGTAGCTTTGTTCCTTCTCCAACATGAGCTGGAATGTATGTACACGCTGGGTCTCCAACTGCCGTTTCTTCTCGTGCTGCAGCAGAGACGAAAGGAGAAGTTTTAGAGGAATGCTCGTGGCAATCGAGAATTGGGCTTACGAGATGATGAGGGTATGCTTACATCGACAGGTTGGGGTCCAGTGATGCGCGCATTGCAAGTTGCCCCTGTCGAGGCGGAGGCGGATGCAGAGGCCGATGCTGCTGGCGCGGTCGACGCCCTGTGAAGGGAAGTCGCGGGCTGAGAGGGTGAGACCATTGTGCTACCAGCTGATAGACTAACAGGACGCTGATGATGATGCTGCTGCTGTTGCTGCTGCGTTGGATGTTGGCCGGCCGGCAAGCCCAGCTGAAGACCCGTGGCTGCTGCACTTGCCGACACTGGCTTTTGCTGGACCGTCAATACCACCTGCGTCGAAGCTGCAACGTCGGTTCAAGGACACCGATTAGTCACCTTTCGCATACCTTCGCCGCTCGTCCGGCCCTACACCCAACCGCGCCTCCCGGCTAAAACCTCTCTCACGCTCGAGAACCAACTCGCCGCCCAGTACCATCCTATATCAATTGGTCGCTCGCCAAATCTTCCACTCGCAGCATTAAGTTCGAAACATAGCTGTCGCTTTGATTTTACTACCAGTCCTCTTTAACGGGATGCAAGAACTCTATAGCAAGTATCGGCCCTTATCTGATTGCACGCGCATTTAGCAATAGTAAGCCGGTAAGAAGAAAACGATAAGCTTAATCTGACTGAAGGCGGAATATTACGAAACAAACGTATGTACATAGTACAAAGAAGAAAGGATATCTACAAGGAAAGAACAGTTTCCAGCTACTTCCTGACTGACCTTACGTTGGGCTTCGCAACATGCCTGCCACATGTCTGCATCTAGAGTCTACGACAGGCAGTTTTCCGCCTCGAGCTCTTAATTTATCCACGGAACGCGGTCATGTAAAAGCTGTAACACGCTTCTCTACGAAATTGCGAGTCGTTCTGTGGATTCTCAAGCCGTCCCATTTTCCAATCCCTCAATGACTCAAGATCCCCTCGAAGAGTCCCGTTCCCTCGAGGAGCTTGAGCCCGGGGGAAAAGTCGAGCGACCAAAAATGCACAATTCGCAGCGTCAAGGAGGAGCCGAGAGGAAAGCGTCGTACCCTCGAGTGCTCTCGCTCGAGCTTGCCTCCAAGCTTGCTTCAAGTCGTAGGTCGTTGGTGTTCTCATAAAGGCTCGGTGATCAATTCCAGACGGGGAAATCAGGCGCAGTATTCTTTACTGCGACGAAAGCTAGGAAGCGATATTTCGACGATATCACTTCACAGCCTAGAAAATTGTCTTCACATTTTTCTCACAAATCGAACCCACTAACTCACGGCGAAATCAGAGCATCATAGAATTGCGAGCATTCGGTTGGAAAGAAAAATCAGTGAAAGAACAAGACTCGGCCGAGAGTCATCGGGATTTGGTGTCGCAGCAAGGAGTAAGCGCGCTCGACGGCACCGAGAGAGAGGCACGTGACGCGCTGTGGGCGGAAAAACAATATACGTAAAGAACAATAAGTTCGGACGTCATAATGCGGAAGTGGCGACAAAGTTAGGCGGCAAGAAAAATGAGAAGACCGTTCACATTTTCACCGGTCAACTGTGGACCGCCTCATCGGCCGTATGAAACTGCGCGAATCATCGGCTGCTGGCCGAAGCGGAGTCTCGAGCGAGAGCGAGAGAGAGGAGCGACAGAGAACGAGGAGACCCGCGTACCAAGAAACTCGGCCCAGGTGTGTATTAATATGAATGACGAGATTCCTCTGTTTACACGCGCTTACGGCTAATCTAATCGATATACGAGCAGACCGCGTCACAGACGATACTTTGGTTCCTGATCCGAGTTGTTCGAGAGATTCGACATCCTGATATTCCCCAAAGCTACACCCCCAATCCCCTTTTCAACTTCGCCAACCAAACTCACCATATTTCTATGTATGTATACAGCTTCTACCATCAAATACGAAGAACTTCATTCTATAAATTGATTCTCTGTTGATTCTTCCGGATATTCAACCAGCGGGTCGAAGCATTACTTTATTAAATTTTCATCGGAAAAACCTGTCGCTGAATGCTCTACTCCGCACGGAGGAGGGAATGCTATGCGATCGCGACTTCTGTAATATCGTCAAGGTTCGAGTTAAGCTATAGGTGCCTGTAAAATTTTAGGAAAACATGTCGCTTAACTGAAAATAGTTGGGTGAGTCAGAGCTCGGACTAGTTCGTGCTGGGGAATCAGTGCTCCTTACACCTTACCGAAGCTCGCGCGAAGGTATCAACATTTATGACCAACTAATGTAACCGGTGTCATCCGATCCGACTGATGCAACTGAGGAGCCGATCGAAGTTGGAAGTCCTTAACTTATCGAGCATTCCTTCTCCCACTAATTAGCACGACGGTGTTTGGTAGATAATTTGTTATTAATTGGTATCAGTCGAGACGAGGCGTCGGATCCGTAAAATGGTCCGACGAAAGAGGAAACCTCCAGCGTTTTATCAGTTTCACATTAATCCTGCTTTCCCTTGGAAGGCTCGGAGGAACTCTGGCGCCTCCACCCTTATCACGAGAATCTGTCAGTGTCACACTTAATAATGCTGACTATAGGTCTCGAGACAACACACTGGCAAGAACAGGAGCAGCAGCCAGAACAGGATAGATTAGATGATCGATATACCCGACACTTCGTTACGACTTACTTAACTAAGCTCCGAACTCGACAGCAGCTCTCTCACTCCGTTGACGCATTTTATTAATACGGCTGACGTCGATTTGCAAAGTGGAATCGGAAGAAAATGGCTGTGGAACTGTTGTCTAAGAAGAATGAGAACCACAACTTTACGGGAAGTCCAGACACAACGATTGAGTCAGCTTGGCGGTCAGCTGCGAACCTCCGCGTATTTAACACACACAGTTTCCTCTTGGCACTATCTTCTTTTTTCAACAAGGCTATAACAACTATCCTATCTTGATTCGCTCTCTTGAGCTCTTATGCATTCCAACAGCTTTTCTTCGCTTCCCATCGTGGCCTAACACGCGGCAAGCGAACTGCGAATTCTCCCGATTCTCTAACTTGCGTCGAGTGTCAACTTGACAGCTATTTCTAGAGGTTGTTAAAAAAAAGAAGTTTTAACCTTTAAGAATGTTCATGTGGAGTAGTGAGATACGATACTGACGGTGACTCACTGATATATTGATTGGGATAAGTTAAAGTCGTTTCTACTTTGCATTTTTAATTGCGCCAGGGATTCACCGGTACCTGGGATTTCGAGTGTCTTTCCCTGATATCGGTATGCGGATGGAGTGGGCTAGCTATCGGCGAGCCCGCTAGCATCGCAATGCACGGTGGGTATCGAAAGGGGTAATAATGACGCGCGTACTTTTTTCACTGTTAAGCGACGTGCATGACCCCTTTGAAAAGAGACTTCGAAGGCGTGTTACCACGGTAAGCTATGAATACCTCCGCACCCAGCCATATAGACGATTCGATTACTCGTGACCTGCTTTGCAGTTCATGTGGACTCTCCACACATTCTACATAATTATAGAGGCATGCATCAATTTATGCGCCAGTTGATTGCCACGCTTTTGATTCTTGCACGCTCAAAGAAATGCGACCGGTTTTCTTTTACCTCGCTCGCTGCTGCTGCTGCTGCTGTTGCTGCTGCTGCTGCCTTGGACTCAGCGTTTCGTGCGATATCAATTTTCACACCACCAACTCTCGGAGAGCACACCGGCTCTCCGCTACATAGGAACACTGCAATTTCGAATACTTTTCCGCCTTCGCCGCAGAACACCAAATCCACCGTGGAGAGCAGAACACACCGAGGCATGCGGCGGTACACACTCTCACAGCTCTATATTGAATGTAAACGCGCCAATGTACACTCTCCGTTCTTTACTCAGTGGTCAGGTGCGATCATTTAATGTCCAATTAAAATGCACGACAGCAAACACACTACTGTGTACCAGTTTCCAGCCAACACTTGTCGCCGCGTCGAATTATGCCTGCTGGAAGTTCAGCTTCTCTACAATATGGACGAGTGCCGGCTATTTACAGTCCGAATTAATTGCGGCAAAAGCATCAACAAGTAGCCTAGCGTACACAAGTGAAAAGTCAACGAAATAGGAAAAGGTACTTCAAACAGTGTGGAAACACGAGTATAGGTGTTTGTTTCCTAGAACCGGGAAATTTCAGGGTATATTAAGAAAGTATACTAAAAAGCATATGGCAAAAAGTGTCAGGCAGATGGATTTAGAGAGCGTGTGAGCGAAGGAATGCTTGGAAAGAGGATTCGAATGGATAACCGACTATGTCCGAGGTAGTCGATGAAAGCATTGTTTGCAAAGCTATTCGTTTTTCAGGTAGACAGAGAAGGAAGCAAAGGTATTTTGACAGTGGATGGGCGCGTCACGGTCCCATCTTTATTTACCGAGGGCCCAGCCGCTTTGTCATTGATTTTAAATATTCATGAGCTTCGGCGAAATTTCCAAGCGCGCACCAGAGCTACCGAATTAAGATACGACTAAGTAGGACAGTTAGCTATTGGCCGAGAGTTATTAGATCCGATCTTGACAAACACATTCTGGAAGGTGTCAAAATATGTTCGAGGCTGCTTGCTGGTGCTCTGCTGCTTCGCTACTTTTGCTTTCTGCATGACGAGCTCGCGAGAATCGCACTAGCAAACGCTGGACGATCATTAGCTGGAAAGAGACGGGCGAAGTGCATGCTAACTGCGAGTACTCTAGTACAGAGCACACTGTCGCCAAATTACGAGTGAAAAAGATGAGAGGCGAGGAGGAACGCAAAGCCGAAGAATACGGGTCAAGTGTTCCGGGAGGATTTTCGAGAGTGAGTTCTGAGCATTACACAATTTCATGGAGCACGGGGAACAAGATGTCCATCGCGCATTTTACCTGGACCGGTTGGCGAGACGAGGATGGCCTGCGAGAGCAGTCACCGCTATAAACTGGCATGCTTACATCACTAGAAACGTCGCTGCGAAGGTTTGCTTGTTCACTCGCCTTACTCTTTCGCTTTATGCCGAGCGGAAAGTCACACATACCCGCTCAACATCTTTGAAAATCCTGCAGCTCTTACGAGTGCTACTCCCGAATAATTTCAGTGTTGCCTTTACATCGGAGAGACTTTTACGAATTCCATCTCGCTGCCAGTCGTTAGAATATCTCGCTGGGAATTGAAGCCACTCCGGCTTTTATTTACTCCGGTATAACGCAGTGGGTAATGCACGACATATTGCGGCCAAAGGGGGTAGAGAGATAACCGAGTGAGCAAAGACACGGCCACCCTCGCCGGGGCGTTTACATTGCGCGCTTTGTGCAAGTACCGCGCAAAGAAGCATAATCGACAGAAAAATCCTGCCATCGTAACCGAGAAGGGGTCTCACCCCTTTGTACTCGTGCGTCGAGTCGCACTCGAGTATAGAGTGAGGGTACCACCGAGCGAAAACCTTCCTGTAGCTTCCACCACTCCCAACACTTTTCGAAAAGTATAGCCTTTTTTTCCAAGAGTGTGGTTCTTTTTCTACTACACTCCCAGCACCGTGTTCCCATTTCTCCTGCGTACGCGTGTGCGTGAGCAAGTAAAACCGCAGATTTGGAAAACACGCTCCATAACAATAAAGTCGCATGCAATCATACTTTGGGTAGACTCCCGGAGTATGATTGCGGGGAAAATGTACGCTTCTCGCAGAAGGGCGGAAAAACAAGTAATGCAAACTCACACTTTATAAGCTGTACAACATCGGTGTGCGTGAACTGCGTTACATTCACCCCATTAACCTGGAACACGTTAAATGTTCTAGTTAGTAAAAAAGCAGGATACATTAAATGGTTAATTTAAATTCGTCCCGGTGGCATTTTTTATATATTCGTCATACGCAAGCTTTTTTCACATGGGAGATCATTGACCCTTAGCCAGTGCGACATCGTAAGAAGATCAGATCGATCATATTAAAGTCAAATGGACTTTAATCGTTATCTCATTAGATTGAACAATTGCAAAGTGGTATTAGAACTGTCTGAAATAAACTCACCTTGATGATTTTGTCGCCCGCGTGAAGGCCGGCTCTCGCTGCTGCTCCGCCTACGGTGCATCATTATTAACATCGTTAACGTGTCTTCGTACAAAAGTATTTAGTCAAGCCACACTTGTCGTGTATAACGGGCGGCGTATTTGAAACGGAACAGCTCTAAACCGAGCGTCGACAGTGTCGAGACAAAGACGCATGGCACACGAAGTGCACCCTCCCTCGTATCAGAAAAGAGCCGGGGTTTTCCCCACTTTCCATCAATTTTCCAAATTTCCACGTGACGACGTTTCCGTGCATTTCATAAGGAACAACCATTTCTTACGGATACTCGGCACGTATCAACAACATTTTTACTTCACTGAGCACTTTCTAGCCGGGCCCGTTATGACGACGATGCCGAAGTCGCCGACAGACAATGTCGCAAGCGTTCTTTTGCCGGGTGCAAGCGCCTTCGTGCTGGCAAAAGTGGCGTCGGCGCCCGAAACTCACGAGGCTCTCTCAGCCAGTTGCCAGCGAGAATGCGGTCGATTAAGCGATGCTAGTTGCCAATTGCCAGCGACGACGACGACTTCAGCAAGGAATGGCTTGCAGGTGTAGCAGGAAAATGGTGAGTGAGACGCACCTTCTTTGACAGACTGAACGTAGACGGGGTTGTCGCCGGAGACTTTCATCCCGAACCCGGCCTCATCCTTATAGATGACGAGGGTGGCGACGGGTGCTGGTTCAACGGCTCCACCCCCGGCGCCGCCACCGACGCTGCGTCGCAACGCCGCCGTTCCATTCATCCCTTATTCGATCTCCGCCTCGACTACTCTCCCTACCCCCTGGCTGCCACTGTAACCCCTCCGCCAGGCCCTTCGAGCCCTCGGCCTCCCCTTGCACCCTCCTATCTTTCACCCCTGGCGACCCCGCAAACCCCGACCCAGGCCACCCGGCCACCCCCGGCAGCCCCCGGCACCAGCCGCCGCCGCCTCCACCTCCTCCTCCTCCGCCTCCGCCTCCTCCACCCCCCGCGCACTCTCTGCGCACCGCGCCACGCCGCGCCGCCTCACCTCTGCTCCTGCTCCCGTACAACTGTATCACCTGAAACACAAAAATACATATAGCCTCGATTAGAGTCCAGTCGATACCAGCGCCCGATGCACCAGATTGTTTTCCACCCACCCTCCAACCCTCCACCCAGACTGACCAGCAGCCTCTAACTGATCCGCCCGGGGGCGTTACAGTCGAAATCTATTATTTTGATATTGCCCGGCTCTGACCGGCGATTCTATGAGATATTAGTTTTGCAGTGATAAGGAAGTACGAGATAAGTTGAGGTGGGCAAGGTTTAAGAATGGACGGGTAATATCGGCGGTGAGATCAAGCGGAATGTTGAACACTCGTGCGATAAAAGTGCTCTCGAGCGCATAATCAATTACTTGAGGTGGTGCGGCGGCATGAGGGCTCGATAATGACTGTAAGCCGGTGCGTATGATTAATTTTCATAATAAGTGGCTGCAACCCCCCTGCCTGGCTTTCCACAGAGTAACGAGGCAAACCCTTCAGCTTGAACCCTTCGCCGCCAAGTCCCTTGTTGCCCTCGCTTTCACGAGAGCTTTTTTTTTTTTGCACCGTTTTAGATAAGAATGCGCGTACCATTATCCTATTATCGTTAGCCTCTTAACTAGTTTCTGATGCGTAATAAACCCCCGCGGATATTTATCGCGAGAAATTTGTTTAATATTTCCTCGGGGTTCGTTCTTTTGTGCTTGTGGCGTGCGCGGTGGTCCTCGAATAAATTAGTAGAGCAGGTTATTTCGCAGGGCGACGTCGTCAAGCAAACAAAAGGCGGCTCGGCTTGGAGATCCGGTCCCAGGTAACTCGAGTGTCGATTCTCTCTTCCAGGGATAGTAGTACTACGATTATCGTTCTGCTCTCACGAAATATTATTGAACTTTCTTGGAAGCCTCCTCGAAGGCTGCAGACGCATCCGCCGCATTATTCTACTTCGAATTACCGTAGTAACGGAGAAGCTTTGAGGATGCTCTTACATAATGGCAATTCGCAGTCATTACTGGCCGCGTTACGGAGACACTTCGCTTTTCCAGGAAGCGGTGTAATGAAAATCACACGATTAACAGGTTACATGAAATGGCTGTTATCGCATTATTAACTAGAAGGAATTTCGCGAGCTTCTCGCTCGATCGAGCCAGCCGAGAATTCCCTCGCGAATAAATCTCTTTTTCGAAATTTCGCTACTGAAAGGAGCGCTTCGACGAAACAGGTTGGAATAATGCGAGTTGAATGATCGCCAACTATTACGTATTTTGGGAAAGCTGTGGTATAGCTATTTATATTATGCGAAAATATACTAAGTAGAAACTGACGCGCGGAACATTTTCTCCTATAAGACAGACCTTTAGCCCGAAGGATAGAAATCGCCAAGAAGAATTCAACAGACAGTTGATTCATTTTCTTTCTAATAGAATTCCAAGTAACACTGAAAGACTCTCGCTGGCTCTTCGCGACTGTCGCAGATCTCGTACATTTCCATTTCATACTTCTCTCTTGGTATCTACAGAACTAGTCTCGAGATAAGTTACTCTTTAAGGCCGAGGCATTGCCAAATACCACAACGTCAGACTCCAAAGTCACTGAAAGCGATAAAAAGAACTCATCAGCGAGATTTCGTCGTTCGCTAACTAGACGAAGGTAGTCATTGAAAACTAATCGTGGAACTACTCGAACACGATAATAAACAAGTAAAGCTTTCCCCGTAATCCGGAGGAATGAAAGCCGCGCAAAGTTGAGGATGAAGGAAACTTGGCGGGACGGCGAAACATAGTGGGTAAGCTCAGCTTTCACAGTGCTGGAGCGTCGTCGCACGATTAAGTATCGTGCGATTAAGGCGAGTTCTAATTCCCGCTTAACAAAAATCCTGTTAGACAGAGTTACGGTGAGTGGGGAAGTGGAGTGCGAGAAAGGAGGGAGGGAGTAGTAGCCCCTTTTAACATGTTTCACGTTCAATTTAACGTGGCAGCTTTCGAGAAAGCTTCTCGGCCGCTCTAAGGTGCAATGTTCTCGAGCCGGCTGGTATCGAGCATGCCGAGCCTCTAGTGAAACGAAGGCATGGCGAACTTCTTTCAGGCAAAGTTCCACTTGTGAGCATTCTCGCGCGTATTTATCTTGCCGGTGTGCGGCACACACTCTCGAACGTGGGTGGTCTTGGGTAATAGGTCAGCGAACCCGTTCCAATATCCACCATAACATTGGGGAGAGACGAGAGATGCACGGCCGGCTCGGCTCTCCTCGCTCTGCGAAGGTGCTCTAGCGTGGCCTTGATAATCGTAAAGAGCGCCCACCTGGAGGAAACGTATTTCACCTGTGGTATCGTATCGCTTCTCCCCCAGGCTTCTACATTCAAATCCCTTACAAAGGATTCTTTGTGCCTCCATTACTTTTGTTGACGATCTCGTGGCAAGATTAAAGCGCGGCGGCGGCGGCGTCTGTCTCTCCCCTGTATCCTCCTCGCGCGCTCCGCCGTTGCTTTCAGCCTGAGTATATCGTGTTCCAGTATTTTGGAACAACCAGACCAAGTTCAGGGATGCATTGACATTGCTCGGAATACATGCCTGCCACTGATTTATTCACTGCCGATTGGATTGGCCAAATATGTTGAAGGGAAAAGTGAAAATTGTAGAACTACTTGGGTGTTTTATGTTTTATTTGAGATTCTCATCGCACGAGCGCATTCCCATGCGAAATGGAACGAGTTTCCAGTTGATTCAGAACGTACGAGACGAATAATTATATAGCCCATAAATATGTTACGCTAGTCGAACGCCAGAAAATGTATAATCACGCGTGTGTGCAACGCACTGGGTATTTAGGTAGACGGGATTGCAAAGTTATTTGGTGAAATCATTAACTCGAAATGATATTGCGACTAGTGAAGGATTCTCTCGATTGAAAAGTAGGCTTCGGTGCGGCGAATGAAATCCTGCACGAGCTACCGCAATGCGGAAGATGCCTCTGCAATATTTCGACGCGTAAGCATACTTTGACAAAATTCTGATGACTGCATCCCCGTGAAAGTGTGCGCCGATCCACTTGCAAATAAAGATCCGCATAAGCCTCTTAAGAGAAATTGTATCCCACTAATTAATCCTCGTTGCCCAGTGGAACGTAATTAACGCTGGTTAGCAAAGGCTAACTCGCAATCCGCCACTTCCTAATAATTATAAACACGATAATATGGTACACACTAATTTATCGCGTCAACTGCCAGCAGTGCCAATAAGGGAGATTTGACAGATCCGTTTTGCTCCGCTCACTGAATGGCACGGCACCTATTTACGTACTGCAGTGAAAAATGACAATGGCCAATTGTTAAATAGTACACAGCTCGGCGATAGGCCTAATCCTCGGGTGGAAAGTAGGTTACCGCTAAATATCTTTTGTCTAATGGAGCGCAGTGATTGAATTTCATTACCAATGTTACTGCCATGTTCAGCTGCTCTCTGTCTGCCGTCCCTGAACCGTACGACTTTTCGCATTGTAAACAAGCGGGATGCTAAAGAGACTAGGGAAAAAGGTGGGTGAGGAGGGCCGAATTGGAAAGCGAGCGCAGGAGGTTGGCAGGATTCGATCAGCGATCGATTGCCGATCGAAAATCCCGTGCGGTGGAAGGCGAGCAACAGCACCAGCAGCAGCAGCAGCAGCAGCAGCAGCAGCAGGAGGAGAACGTGACAGCGAGAGTCGGGAGCGCGGAATACGTCAAAGTGAGACCAAGGGACCGCACATGGCAGTATGTTAATCGGCAGTGTTCGATAGGTCAATCGCGCGTCAACGTTTCGACAAGGCGATGATTTGGCCGAAAAGCGAGGAAAGAAAGCAACTGGGAGGAAAAGGAGATAAGCGCGGCGGGGAAAAGAGGGCTCTCTCGGGGAATTCGGGGCCGAGTGTTGCGGGCAGGCGCAACAAGGAGAGTGCGGAGTAGTAGTAAATACTCACGTCTCATTTAATCCCGTTGGCAGCGGTAGCCGATCTCGGCCTGGAGAGCTCCGGCGACGGAAGAAAGGCGCAGCGAAGCGGCGATCTATCACTTCACCTTGGCACTATATTCCACGCGAATTATATCACAATCGTCATAACAAAAGAACACACACGAACATGGCTGGTGACGGATAATTATTCTGGCTGCAGCACTTTCACGGCACATCTTGGCATCGCCCGACAATGCATTATAGGGACGGCTGTTCTCTAAAGAGGGAGGACCGCTTCCGTGGCTGGGTATGGGAACGCGCGTCGACCGTACGCTCCTACCAAGGCACTGACTTTTTTCTCACCAAATGCACATTCGACTCAACAAAAATACACTACTAACAAGTGTCAGCCATCTTGTATTGGAGCGAAGCACAACCCAATGTCCCATGGTGCATCACGACCACGGCCTGCGGAGGATTCGAACTGAGTTTATGCTGACATCGTGCAGTCTGCCCGGGAGAAATTGGGCGCCCTCGCTTCTGACTGCTGCCGAGCACTCCCAAGGTGTCGCGTGCACGTAGGATTCCTTTCTCTGCCTCTATCATTCGGCTCGCATGACATCCTCCGGAAGTAGATGGCAAATCTCCATGAAACCGACGGGCTACTTTTCACCTCTGGATCCTCTGGATGCAGGACGCAGCCTTCACGCCGGAGACTGCCGTCGTGGCGCTCCACTCTAATTCCTCTTGTTCGATTTCGTTCAATTTAAATCGCCTCCATGCGGCGCATTGTTGATCCTGTCTTTTGTTGACAAATCCAGAGAATCTGACTGAGTTATCCGTGGTGCCTTTGTACGGTCGTACACTTTTCGCAATGCTCCTCAGTTGACGGAAGTCTGCTATTGTTGAGGGATTTATAAGCTCGAGAACATCTGTTGACAATTTCATAGACAAGTCGCAATAAACTTATTCGACATGAATAAAAATAAGAAGTCACGAGACTTTGAGCTCGCGTACGATTTACATCGTCAGATAAATGGCTTTGGATTAACAGAGAACGCAATCCTAACAGAAAAGGTGTGTTCATGTGCTTGTTGGCATTGGTTATCTGTGCTTTCTATTATTCTCCTACAATAAGCTTTGTTATGGATATTTTTCTTCAGCATAGAGATAAGGATTACAAACCGAGAACACTGATTGACCAAACTCTCGAGCTAATCGATCCCACTCCTAATGTTCATACTTTATTTGTGCAATTTAATGAACGTTTCTTTTGGAACGTTTTGCTTCCTGTTGAAGTTAAGTGGAGTCAGAGAATGACAAGGTACCCTTGTAATTTCACAAAGAAAGAGAGCATCCAATATTTTATTATTCACTTATAGCTTTGTTAATTCCTTACAGTTGTGCTGGCACATGTACATTCCATCCAAGAAATAGACAATGTGTAATTGCTCTTAGTGCTCCTCTATTAAAACTAAGACCCAGAAAGGATTTGGTGGAAACACTCTTGGTAAATGTTGATCTAAGAAAAATATCTTTATGACTTAAATTATTTTATTAAAAGTGAAATATATCGTATGTTCTCTATCTATTATATCTTTTAGCATGAAATGATTCATGGATATCTATTTCTTACAAATAACAACAGAGATAGAGATGGCCATGGACCAGAATTTTGTAAACACATGAACAGAATAAATGGGATAGCTGGAACAAAAATATCAGTAAGCTAATATTAAATCTATCTTAAATATTAAATCTACCAAAATGTATATTCCTCATTAAATGTTCTTTTTTTTTAAAGATATATCATAGTTTTCATGAAGAAGTCAGACTCCATCAGCAACATTGGTGGAAATGTGATGGTCCTTGTCAGAAAGAACCACCATATTTTGGAATGGTACGAAGAGCCACAAATCGTGCTCCAGGACCCAATGATTTTTGGTGGCAAAAACATCAAGAGAGGTGTGGTGGTAACTACATAAAGATTAAAGAGCCTGAGAATTTCAAATCACATAATTCCAAAAAGCAAAACAAAGTTGACTCTATTTCAAAACCTTCATCAAAGAGTAACATTTCTAATTGGCTTGTTAAGCCATCATCATCCACAACAACATCAAAAGCAATACCTGTTTCAACAACTTCAAAGCCAAACCTTACTACTCCCATAAATGGGTTTAAAAAACTGGGCAATGATACAAACAAAGTTCATGGCTGGGGAACTGGAGGTCCAACTGGTTCTAGTAGTTCAAGAGATTCACAAAAGTCAAATACTATAAGCTCTTCCACACCTAAATTTACAGCATCTGGCACTTTGGGTGGTTCAAAATCTGGCATAAGTAGTTTGTTGATGAAATTCGGGGATGCAACAAATAACAAGATTCCAAAACTTAAAGGTCAGAAAACACCAGAGAAAATAATTGATTCTTGGCTAAATCAAAAGACAGGAACACCACCAGTCACTAAGAATAAAGAGATAAATAATTCAGGTGTAAAACTTGTAGAGTGTCCTATATGTACTAATTTTGTCTGCTCATCTACTGTAAATGAACATGTTGATAAATGCTTAGCAAAGGATGAGGATAAGATGTTGAAGTCGCCATTAGAGAAAAAAATACAGGGTAATGTGGTGCCACAGAAAAGAAAAAGTGATGAAGTTACACCTGTATGCAAACAACCAAAATTAGATTTTTCAGAACAATTGAAAACTTTCTTGTGTCCAATTTGTAACAAGCAATGTTCTGGTGATATTAATATTCATATTGATAAATGTCTCAATAGTGAGGCTTTGGATTCTAGTACTCCTATTAAGTCAAAAAATCCTAAGAGTGAATCAATGAACAATAGTATTATTTGCATAAGTGATTCATCAGATATAGAATTATCCCCACTGAAAGAGAATAAGAAGGCGCCTTTCGTACGGAATGATCCGCGAGATGATAAAACTACAAAAACAGGCCATAAATGTTTAGTTTGCGACAAAGTTATCTCGGCTGACATGTCTTTAAATGATCATCTTGAAGATTGTATTGGAAGCGTCTTTAACGATGATTCGACATCATCGTTGTCACCCGATTCTAAGTTAGACAATAATAAAAAAGGAACGCCATTAGAAATTGATAAATTTCCATGCCCTGTTTGCATGGAGATAGTTCCACAGTCGCTTATGAACAAACATTTGGATGGGTGCCTGTTGCTTGATTAATAATATATTCCAAAGAAATTTTTTTCACGGGGGATTTATGTGAAACTTTAATACTCAAGGAGTTTAATACTCAATATTTATTTTTTGTATGGAACAAAAAGTGATGAACGCATCTGTGTATAAAATTATGTTATTTATTGTGATAAAAACAAGTTTATTTCTAAATAATTTATACTGTTTCAATTAGTTCTGTATAAATAGTTTAGTACCTTTATAATTCTTCATACAAATTATCCTTATGAGAACTTTCAAGTGTACACATACCGCAGCTAAACTCTAAAACATACTTAGGGAAGAATAACACTACTTGTCGTTGGGTCCAATGCATAAATAAGTAAATATTAGGAAGCAGAAGGTCTACAGATTTACTATCCATTCTAATCCTGTAACAAACAGATATAGATGTGTATTTACAACAATATAGCAATAATACGAGGCTCAAGTCTCCACTACCTTTTGGATCCCATTGAATGAAATTCAAAGTTTGGCTGGATTGACATGGGAATAGAATCGTTGTATATTGTCCCTCCATACTGATATGGTGCGATATGAATCATATTAGATTCATCGTTCACATTTACGTGAATTCCACCTAATTCGCTACGGGCAGTTAGGGCGTATCGAGGATTACCATTATTGCACTGTCCAAGTAGTAAAATTTCTCGCTCGTTTTGAAGCATGTATGTGATGTTATGAACGGATCTTACGAAGTCCATCGATACCACACAAGTACCTAGATTGGAGGTATAAAGATATAATCAGATTTATGATACATTTCCGGTGTTTGATTTAATAATTACTTACCGAAGATACTTTTGAAAAGACTTTTATCGATATACTTATGAACCCTTGTTCGAATCAAGAAATAATCAAGGAAATTGTTATTGTATTCGATCTCGATTTTATCTCGATTCAGGGACAATTCCCCGATAGTTGAATCTTGTGGGAACTTTGCACTTAACACGAACTCGTCTGACATCGGACTCAAACTACTGTTACCCCCAATTAAGTCATACAAGGCTCGCAATTTCCAAGCTGGTTTTATAAAACTATTTGGTAGCTAAGTCAATAAATATCATTACATTATAATACCAATAGTGAGAAGTGTCTTTGATGTTCAATGTTGTATGTGTACCTTTTCAGAAACTTACATTTTGATATTGAACAATGGCTTGATATTTACGTAACGTTGATAATTCTGTGGAAGCCTTGTAACAGGCGTCAGTAAATGGTACAAAATGCATTCCTTTGCTTTCTATGCGACATTTATCGTACGGCCACTTTGACTCTTTGCTTTTAGCTGTTTGTTCTTCACTGATACTGCCAATTACATTTATCAGCAGCGTGGATCCCATACATTTACCTTTTGCTGTATCCGATAGGCCCCATGCAACGTTAAATCCAATGCGCGATGGTTCACTAGGTCTCATACTGAGTAACTCCGATTCCCATGGCATCTGCTGTTCTGCCTCTAAACAAATCTGAACATTTCTTTTGTTAAGTAATATCTGATAATGGGGACACACCGAATGTATTACAAATAATATCCTTTGTTCACCTTTAAAACTTTCTGACCAGGGACTATCTTAGTTGTTTTAACTTTGATCACTTCTGTCGTCCAATTCGGTATCTCATAAACAGCTGCTAAATTCCATTGATGCAGCATTTTAAGGGACTGAGGATCACGGTGCGTTAAAGAAAGAACATGATGGGTTCTGCTTTTAGCATATTCGAGCTTCACCTGAGAAGTACGTGCATCATAAAACTTGTCAAGTTACCAATACATAATTATTTTTTATATATTTACCTCAGTTTGTTTATCACTAATGGTACTGATATAAGCAGCCAATCCACAACTGCCTGTTGGTGGCACGTATGTAAAGTAATCAAAGAAATGAAGACCTAGTAAAGCAAACCGCATCACTGGCCCAATTCTAAAAAAATTGCGAATCCAGTTGTGGTAAACATAGAATACATTGTACAGTTGGATATTCTGAACCTTACTCATGATTGGATCTATGAGAAGACAATACATCAGCCAGTAGTTGGTTCCGCGATAGTACATTTTCACAGTCAAAAACGTTCACATGTACTTGACCACCAAGTTCTGCTAAATCTGCCTCATATAAGTCGAGTCTCTGAAAACAGCAAAGCTTTAAGTTGATCGTATCACTGAGTATATTATGTGAGCTTTGTTAACTTGTCTATTTCTCACTTTTACAATGTTTTCCGGTGTCTTTGCAACTACATAAAGAGCCGGACAGTTTGAACAAATGTTAGCCAATTTTGATTTAATACTTGTTCCTCTAATATTAGTACTTGTTCTTGCATGTCCCATGATACCAATTTTCATATGTTCTAAAATTATAAAGTCAGTGTTATATTCAGTAAAGATTATATCTTATTTAATTTTATATTACCTGCTGGCGTGTTGTATAAAATAAACGGTCTGTCATCCAATCCGAAGGTAATATTGACTGGTAAATAAGCGTGAAGAGATTGGGCTCTTTCCGCCCCGTGCCAAATATCTAATATTGGATTATAATTCTCAATCGTCCCAGTACCATGGAAAGATGTACTACAACGAAATAAGGATAAACAAAAATGTTTAAGTACAGACTCGAAAAGTCCCTATTTATTATATCTTATAGCAGAAGTTACCGTAGGATAACGTGATTATTACGGCCACTTAATGTGTATGTAAAGTTCCCCCTCATTGAGAATAGCGACGTTGTTTTAAAGGCCAACCGAATATTTGTTCCTAAATCTGTGACTTGTATTGCCTCCATTGTCAGTGGGACATTAATACGCTGTTGATTTACATGAAATTCCATATTTTTATATATATGATACGCATTCTCTGGCAGTGAGGATAAATCTGGAATTTTTGTGAGTGTAACATAATAATTCTTTCAGTATAAATCATAATTTTCAGAATGGTTAATACCCACATTTCATTCCTTTGGCAACATTTGTTTCATTCAAATGAAGGCATAGCACTGTTTTACCCTGAATGCGAGCTATTATTTCTAAATGCGCTTCTGGATTTGGCTTCTCATCTAATTTGAACCGACTAAGTATGTCTTTGACTGGTGTCACAGTATCAAAGTATGACGTCAATGAATTCAAAAGTCCTTCCGCTTTTATATACAACTAAAATATGCGAAACCGTAGAGTCCCGACTTATTTTTTGATGACAATCATAAAGAGATATATCACTAGCGTACCGATACGTGATTAATGTTAGTCCCACTTCCATAAGTATTGAACGTGGTATATAGTACTTCAGGTACATTTGTTACTGGATTGGCAATTACAATTCCATGTAGCATTGCTCCGAATTTCCTATATGAATCTTGGTAATCGAACAAGTAGTTACCAGTCAACAAATATTGATTTTTTGGATGTTCCCGGAGAACTCTGGTAAACTGAGCAGCAATTAAACCTCTGCAAAAAGAAAGGCCTACAATGCAATATGAAAAGGCAGAATGAAAATTGTAATATTTGCATTACTCACATATGAGCATAACAAGGATGTGTCGTACGTTCCATAGATTTCAAAGTAGTATAAAAATAATGATATAAATGTTGGCTTGGTTCACTTTGCATGTACCAGTACAAGGATATTAGTCTATTTGGTGTGGGGCTTGACAAAATGAGTAATGTTAAAGCTGCTGCTCTCATTTCTAAATGCTCAGTTCTGTTGGTCAATATCGGCCAATACATAGGATATATCTGCAATTAATATTTCATTCATATAATTTCTTTATAATATAACTGGCGTAAATATCTATTAGACACATACAACATCTGGCCTTAGGGGTGCAGTTGCAAGTGAATCCCACGCAGCCAGAACACGAAAATGACGTGATTCTGCATTGCTTCCACTTGCAATGGGCTCCAGAAATTCTACCACTCTTCCCAACTGTATATTTGCCAGTCCTTCCAACCAAATCATTTTCTTCTCGTAGTCGTTCGTTTCTAAAATATTTATCATAGAGAGAAGAATAATGCTAAATAAGTTACAGTTTTATTAGGCACTATGCTTCAGTATTTACCCGTGAATTTATCAAGGTACAAACGCACGTAATCGTCCAACATTTCATATGGACAATGTATCAAACATGTTTTGTATATCAGTGTCCCATATGAAAGAATAGCAGTGTTTTGTACTTCAGATGATACTTTCTCTGGTAGATTTAAGAATGTCTGAAGATTCACCAGTAAAGGAACATCGGGTTTCCTAAGATGAAATGGTAATTGTGTAAGCAACTGAATTGCTGATATATCGGACACTTTCGTATCCTGAATTAATTCCAGAATAAACAATGCAGATTCTTTTGTGCCAATTTGGGGAAGAGCTTCCAAAAACATGTTTCTGAAATAACATCGTTGTTAAAGAAGAATGAGGCTTCATGCTTAACAAGAAACATGCAATAATATTATTTTCCCGTACCGTATTGTTTCTTCTTTATAGCTTGTACCAGATATTTTCGTGTATGCTGTTCGTAAATCTACAACGTCCAACATCCCGAGATAGTAGAGAAGAACTGATATAGTTGTATTGTGAAGATTATTAGTTTCCATTTCAAGCCCAGGATTTTCAAGGCGTTGACTTAATCTATCTAGCAAGTTTCCTATCTGCATGATGTAGAAAAGCAATTAGAAATTGATGTATGTGAGAACATACAATGTAATTATTCAGCTGTTGGTTTCTGCTTACAGTATTAAAAATAACATTTTTGTTGGGTTTGCCTCTACCCTGTGTTAAGTCAGTTTCTGGCAATTCATGTTGCAGATTTTTAATAATCATATCTTTTGTCGGAATTTCTGTTTTTATATCATCCACAGAAAGAAATTTGATGATCTGTCTGAAATGTAGAATAAAAAATAAATATTTCATTATTGATGGTCTTACTCAGATAGTAGACACATGGATGAGCTAAAACATACTTTGTAAAGTGAAACTGTGCTTCACCTAAACTTTGGAAAGGCTGGACATACACTCCTCCAGAAGCATTAACAAATAGGATCTCGGGAATTGAGTCTTCCATTCTAACTCTGTACAACCTTTCACTTGACTTTAGAACAGGATTCTAAAGAATTATGTTTTAGTTAATTGATAACAAGAAAAAATATTGTTCAACCATGGAATTCTTTTGGAAGTTGCTTAACATACCTGATCCCTATTTGGGCACATGAGTTTTGGAACATTCGACCATGCATGAAATTTATAACCATTGCAAGTTCTGGGGTCTAAAAATTTCCGTATTTCTTTATGATTCTCTCCATCAAGATTAACAACATATTCAATGTTACACAGGCCATAATGATTTCTCTGGAATTAATATGATGACTTGTAGGTGGACTATATAACAATATTACCAGTTTTTAAAGACTGTTAAGAATCAACACACTTCTGCTGATTGAAATGCTGAATGTTTCTGTAAATTAGAAAGGTCTAGTTGCATTATCCCAACTATACTCCGTTTGATATTGACAGACCAGACTTCTGATGCCTGAATGCTAAAATTTTCAACTAGGCCATTATTGTATGAAACTTGAAAGGGCTTTAAAAGTTCTGCTGCACTATCAGTAACACTGAAATCACTTTCATTCATATAATCTTTGCCATTCCATACACGCATTTTTAATCCCTGTAACTGTATACAGAAAAGCATAGTATACATCCAAAATATGAAAATTTATAGTACAAAAACTAGATTCTGATCAATTTCAGGATATACCTGCATTATAGTAACATTCTCCTTTGCCTGGATAATGAGTTCACCGTGAAACTCCCATGTAGAAGATGCTAAGGATGGTAGTAAAACACCAGAACTTGATGTGGCTGAATATGAATAAACATATTCCTTGCCTGCTTTAAATAAACCTTGCACAATATTCACATTGTAACACAGCAGAAAAGGGAGTATAACTCCCAACTTGAACATTAACATTGGTTGCATATAATTTGCATCTGAAAAAAGGTTTTGGAGCTACATGAGGTATTCATGATATTAGGGTATATATAATATTTGTACAGTTACTAAAGGATATTAATATGAAAAGTCTAATAATACACGTCAATACTTCTATACAATATTCACGTAAATACGAATAAATAAACTTCTGCACCATCCACACAGTAAATATGAAACTTCAGCAAAGTGGAAGCTTCAACCGTTACGCGCCAAGATCATGCTCACACGCGACAAGCATAATTATCAACATATAACATTCACAGAAATAATGACGTTCCACACGTTGTGACCAATACAATTCGAAAGAATATTTGTATTGTACCTGCAGCTCTCATGGTGTGCCACGGTAACTTAACAAGAGAGTACTGAAGTTCATAGAAGTCAAGAGATGACCCTTGCTGTCCCTATCTCTTTGACCCATGAATACGTACACACCGGCAGCACGAGTAGGAATTATACCCTCACTAAATTATCTCCAATCATATAAATCAACCTATTACATTGTCTCTGTGTGTGTTTACGGAACGAAGAAACTACATAAAAACAACTGTTCGCTTGCGAGGAGTACTTGTCTGTCCCACACAACGAGTAATATCAACTTCACTTATCAGTTACAATATCTTAATTTAAGTGCTCCAAGAACTTGAATAGTTTTTAATTTAAATTGTAAACTGCATCTGAGATACCTAGATATTAGAAGTTCTCGTGGTAAGAAAACGATTGGAGATAACGTGACCTCTGACCCAGTGGGAGCTCGTTATCTCAACCACATCGAAGAAGAAAAAGATCTTTGATTACCGGATGTAAACGAAAGACATTCGTAAATATTGAAAAATAAAAAGAAATTTCAATATGTTATAAACTATTTCCGTATATTCTAAAAACGTACGCATAGACATTTGTGTATTTACATATTTATTTTACCATTTTGACCGTTAGTATTTACAATTGCTGTCTCGGAAAGTGTATAATGCTGTTGGAACCGTATTTGTTTATTGCTATACAAAATTACACTTTTGTATAATATACATTAATTAACTGTACTGCGTCTGACATGTACAAGATTATTCTTTTGATACTGCTTTGTGTCTGTGTGTATAAAACTACTGATGCGAATATTACTGATGCCAAGACGGTCGATAAAAAATTATGCAACTATTACATTATAAAGGCTTGATTATTTTCAGGATTGACTTGGAATACTCCCAGGCTTCGCTGTAAAAATATAGGTCATCGTGCATAATTGTGCGTGACTTCACGACTAGATATCATTTACATTCTGTTTTGGAAGTACATGCAATACTGAACTGTCTAAGGACTTACTTATGTGCTGGATTAGCTTGATCTAGTTGTTCACTAAGTTGTTGTATAAGTGTTGCAAACATTTTCAAATGCTCTATTGTTTCACCTTGTAACCAAGCTCTAGGCAGTGTGCTCATTACCTATTGACATACAACACACATTACCTAAATTGTATTCCATTTTAGTTGCATTTGTATACAGCAAATCTCGTACTCTTACTTACCATATTTGCTTTAAATAATGCATCCGTCGGGGGTGAAACCCTTAAACCAGCTAAAAGATAACGGTTTAGTAATGAGCCAAGTGCTAAATTCTTTAATTGTGTGTCTCCCAGGAGACCTTGCCAGCTAAGTAAATTTCGCAAAAGCTTGACAGCCATCGCAAATTGCCTTTGGAAAAATTGATGCTTTGGATCAAGTATTCTGGAACAAAATATTACATATCATAGCACGCCAGGGCAGGTAAACTGAACTGCGTATAATGACATTTTCTACATACTGCTTTGGAAAGATAGGTATGAAGACATCATTTTCAACAGCCGATTTAATTTTGTCCAAAATGGCGTTGAATAATGTCTCAAGTGGTTTGCTAGTTTCATTTAAATTTGGATAGTCCCTGATGAACCGATTTATAGTACCAACTAATCGTAATGTTTGCGATGTCGACATGGGATCCCAAATTTTCTCCACAATTGCTGAAAGGGAAAGGTAGAGTTAAGGAATTGGAATACATCGTAATGTAGAAACGTTATATGCAAGTAGCATTCCTTACAAGTTAATCGTGGAATAACAATTTTTTCTACGACCGACGGAACTAATCTAGCATCTGGATCTCGTTTTAGTGACTCTTCTGTTTCTTTGCTATCCAAGGCGTATAAAAGTAGTGTATTGTACCATTTCGTTCTTTCTATATCTCCGCTTTCCTGCAAGTCATGGTAGTAATTTAGTAATCTCTTATAATTAGTTACAAAAAAGAAAAAATCCTATGCATACCATAATGGGATTCCACGTGAGCAATTGCAATCTAACAATTGGGGAAAGAATTTTGGGTATGCATAATGACACGTAGGCCTCCACATATGCATCCATATCAGTTTCCCTCCATGATTCCATTTTAGAAAGAATTCCTCTTAAAGTGCAGTATTCATCCATCACATCAGCAAACACATCCCTGCTCTCCTGATCAACCTCTTCTACAAAAAAAATTGACTTAGAACTTAGAAAGTTTTTGCTTCCGGTATTTCATTTAATAATGTGCATATGATTAATACCTTTCGTTTGTTTAAATGCAAGATTTTGCTGTTCTGTGACTTCATCATCACTAGACATGCCGTCGATATGCTTTGGCATTGTTGGCACCAACTCCCTTGCTCTTCGGCGTCGGGCCCTTCGACCTTCTCGTTCTGTAGCTCGACGAATGCGAGCCTCAACTTCGGGTCCTCTTCTTATTGGTTGTCCTCCTATTACGAAGGAATAATTAGTATTGCGAATTGCAGAGATATTAGAGGACATCCAAAATGTTATTCTAAACTGTGGTTAGTAATCAACAGGCAAAAAACGCTTTATTGAAGTCAATACTAAAATAACTGACTTGCAGCTGTTGTAATTTCTTCTGCTTGGTCTCTTGTATCTTGCCGTCTTCTTTCCATTAACTCAACAGATCGCTCCCCATACAGTTCTAACCAGCGCTGCTCCAATCCCACAACGAGCGGCAGCTAACAAACAAGTTTCGGGATTAAAAAATGAACAATGATATAATTCAATGACTCCGGGGTTTAATTCAATCGTAGAAAATGTCACCTAGCTAATTGAGTTTCATATATTTGGAAGAGTACATTTATCACAAAATCGTTACTCTTATAATTACCCAGCAAATATGGTAACATTTTCCCAAATATAAAAAATAATTCCGTAGTCATTGGATATCATTCGTGAATAATGCAAAAATTAAATGGGAAATTACTTACCACTCAAACTTTATGAGTTATTGTTTAATATAGTTATTTACTACGTTATGAGAGGTTTTATACAGAGAAGATACAGACCCCCGGCAATGCGAATGTACACTATGTATGCAAATTTTGCTAATTCATGGTTGTGGATGTGCAATTGTAAACATGTTTCAACTAGCACAATGGGCGAACATAGTATAATGCACCTCTGGCTGTACGATTTATCACTTTGCTGCTAGTGTAACATGCCCATCATCAAATATTTTTATTTACATTTACTTGGGTATTTATGAAACGCAGTGGTTGCTTTAAAGGTCGCGCCACATACAGCCAGAAATTGCATAAATCCCCAGTGCACATAAAAAAACGTGACAGCGTGTAAACCCACCTTCTCATCAAGACACTCTACCAAGTCAGTGACATACCCACGCAACTCTTGGTAATATCTGAAGCGCTGTGCAAGTAGCGGTGCACGCTTCTCGCCTTCATCCAACTCTTTCACTGTTTGCTCCAATTCCTGATCTAGTCGTTCTTGATCTAGCTCGTGGCGCCTGTACACTTCCTTTAAACTATCCAGCCTGGAAGAATCTGTTTGTTAAACATCTTCTGCTCATATAGCATACAAATCGCTTATCTCCTGTAAGTCGTCCACATATACTAATACAACCTCGTGCGCATTTTATTGACAACTTCTTGCGGAGTAATGGGCGTTACTTTTGTTGGGTCTGGAGGCTGTATAGATGGTGGAGGTGGTGGGGCTGGCATCATTACCATTTCAAGGGGAACTCCTGTTCCTATAATCTGGTTGACGTTCATACCCATGGTATACTGCTGATGCATCATGGAATCCTGTTGTGCAGCTGCAATCTACAAATTCGTGAAATTGTTGTGAGAAACATCGAATATTTCCTTGCGAGGGGTAAAGGGAGCAAAAGCTAATATTACCTGTGCACCAGTTACACCTTTTCGAATTTGTTGAGCTTCCCATTCTTCTTCTTCATTCTCGTTTTCGCTTTCATTATCTGAAACTGCGAGGAATTTAATACACTTTGATGCCTAATAAGCTGATCAGTTTGAGATCATATTAATTTAACGTCGCGTACGTTTTAACGGCACCTGAGACGCAAGAAATGCTTCCCTTCTTTTTTCTTTGTCCCGCGCTTCCGTATTGACGGTCATATCGATACGATCCTGAGAATCGTCATCATCGCTTCTATCGTGATCCTCTTCCCTAATGAGCCTGGATTTGCCTTTATCTTCACTGTTTGAAATTCGCTTATTAATCACAAGTTTATACTGAAACATTATATACTATATGAAACAAAAGAAAATAACAATAAACCTTTGCTCTTCAAGAGGAATATATTCTGTTCCTAATTCTCTAGCCTTTTGCCTACATTTCCTAGCTGCATGAATCATGGCAGCATCAGGTATACAACCACCTGTTAAGTAATTATTAAGATTAATTATGATTTATAAATTTGAATACAGAACCAAAGAACCAAACACAACATACTTTCAAGAAGTATCTTCATGGTGTCTGTCTTATCTGCATTTCTTCTGAACTTGTGTGATCCTGTTTCTTCATCTTCATCGGAAGTATAGTCATCCTTTCCTGCTGCTAATGCAGCTCTTCCATTTAGTATCAAAGGGCCTGTGTTTTTTATTTTAACCTAATGATAAAGGATAAACACTAATTAGTAAATATCACACACCTGTTGTCATTATTTTACACTGAGATGAAACAAATTTTTTTGTGTAATAGAATGGCCCAATCCATATCAAATTTGGTTTTCAACAATGTTTTTTACTCGTGTTATGTTATACTGAAGAGGTTCTAATAATAATAAAACATCATAGAGATAGCTTACTACTAGATCATCTGTCTTTATCTCTAAATCTTTTTCCTGCTTAATGGACATGTTTGCTTGCTCTGACTCCACTTGCATTTTCTCTTCACCTTTCTTTTTTCTCCTTTCATGATCTAACTGTCTCATCAGCTTTTTGCTCCTTGAGGACTTCTTCACTTTAAAGACTTCCCCATCATCAGCTGCAAGATATAAAACTTATAATAACTCATTATCAATGAATACGTAATACTGTATAGGAAGCATTTCCCAATTACTGAAAACAACAAAGGCATGTGTGCAGGTACCCTGACAATAGGTAGACACTTTTCAGGTATACTCTATGTCGAGCTTCGCGTATAAATTCATATATTATATACTAATCTTTTCATTCATTTGCATTGTCTATTCATTCTAACGTAGGCGCATAGATTGCGCGGGGGTTATTATATACAAGTACACAAAGGGTACATATATACAGTTGCGATAGATGCATCACCTTCTTCCAGCTCCTCTCCGAAGCTGAGGAGCGTTTGTTTCGGCTTCTCCTTCTTCTTCGATTTCTGCTTGATGGGCTGTGTGTCTTCCACGTCCATCCTGTTCTCATTATCTTCGTCCTCATCGTTATAGTGCCGACGACGGATATTCCGTTTCGGTTTATTGAACAGTGACATTGTTCTTCTAGCACGATCCTTCTAGGCAGGTCGGGTGGTACCTTGTTCGCGCTCCTCACTTGAGATCGTAAAAATGAAATGCCGTACGAAATTTCATAGTGGAAATAAGCATGTCCTCCAGAATTCTACGAAAGCAAGCGTACGAGTTTTCGCAAATCGTTTACCAAGAGTTTTAAGGTTCGTAACACCGCAGGACTGCTTTGCAGTTACTTACAAGTTACGCGACAGGGAAAGCGCCGCGCATCCGCGAAGGCGCAAAATGGTTCGAGCATTGAACATGGCTTCTTATGAACCGAAAGAGGAAAAAATTTAGATTCGGAATTCTTTAATAAACCACCACTTCCACTAATGTGGCGCTGTAGACCAAAAGGTTTCATCGCTAGCGATACAGCGAGGGAATACTGATGAAAAGGTACCTTAATGAACCACACATCCAAAACTGTGTTTCTTGCGGCAAACAGAAGCAGACTATTGTATTTCTCACCCAATTTCGTAAAATAATAAGAAAATATGTTAGGAATAATATAACTATTTAGACTTTCGACGTTTGTGATTGAATCAGATTCATGTTTACCGTAAATTCTATGCCGGACTGAGGGAATTACTTAGTCCTAATATGGCTGGGAATTTCTGGCAGAGCTCGCATCAGTAAGTTTCCTTTAAAGATTTCTCTTTTACAACTTTATTTCTTACATGTAATGAGACATTGATTGTGTTTCTTTATTTTACAGTCAGCAATGGCTATTAGACAAACAAGATCTCGTACGCGAACGACAACACGATCTTTCAATTTTGACAGAAGAGGAATATCAAAAGCTATTCATCTTCTTTTCCAATCGTAATATAATATGACATTTTACTCCAAAACATTTCTTGCCTTCAATGGCATCCACTCTATTAAATACTTGCTTGGATTTCAGTAATACAAGTATTAGGAGAGCAGTTGAAATTAAGGCAGCAAGTAATAGCCACAGCAACAGTATACTTTAAAAGATTTTATGCAAGAAATAGTTTAAAGTGTATAGATCCTTTACTCTTAGCACCTACATCTGTGTTCCTCGCTTCTAAGGTAGAAGAGTTTGGAGTTATTTCTAACACTAGATTAATAACAACATGCCAAACAGTAGGTAAGCAATAGAGATCATATTTTGTCTTCTAATACAGATGCAACTAATTTTTCTACCCAAAGACTTTATTTCCAGTGAAAAATAAATTCAACTATGCATATTCTCAAGAATTTCCTTATCGAACGAATCACATTCTGGAATGTGAATTTTACCTTTTGGAACATTTGGACTGTTGTCTAATTGTTTATCAACCATATCGCCCACTGTTAGTTCTAATTCAAGATGTAGGTCCAGATGATCAGCTGCTTACTTTAGCTTGGCGAATTATAAATGATAGTCTACGTACTGATGTTTGTCTTTTGTACCCACCTTATCAAATAGCAATTGGTATGTTAGTGCATATGAATTATCTTTGATGTTTTAATATCTTGGAGTATAAAATACAAATATAATTGTTTACAGGGTGTTTGCAAATAGCATGTGTAATATTGCAAAAGGATCTCAAATCATGGTTTGCAGAATTAAATGCAGACATGGAGAAAATTCAGGAAATTGCACGTTATATTATTAATTTATATGAACTCTGGAAAACTTATGATGAGAAGAAGGAAATTCAAGCATTGCTCGCAAAGATGCCAAAACCAAAAGCAGCACCACAACGCTGACACGAAGAATTGGAATCACCCAGCATGTGGGATTGATGCACGGACAATATGTTAACTAAGAAGAAACTTCTTATGAAAGACAGTCAGATGCAAACTATCAGTCTGACATTATTTTTTTATGAAGAACATACGTTTTCCTGAAATTTTCCTCATATAGAGGTACTAACTCAGATGTATAATAAAGTTGGCAATGTTACCAAAAGCCAAGATATAAAACAATTGTAAGATATAAAGGAGACCAGAGGACTTTGTACAATCACCGATTTGAAATGTACGGTATAATTCATACAATTTTAATCGTATTTTTCTGTCATAAACTAGGTAAAATTTTATAGGTGTACAATAAAAGTATGTATAGAAGCGTAGAACATTAATATCGTTCTTTCATCGGTAAAATACTTCCCATAACAAGAACTTGTAGGATTTCCTTCCATGTTTATTAAACTTAAAAAAAATACTTCCAATACAAACGAAATCTCACTGCAGATTATTTCATAACATACACTAGAGGAGTGAAAAGATGACACTTGGCATAAAAGTAAGGCAATAAGGCCTACAACTACTATCGAGATTCAAGTGGTATCTTTTCAATATCTGACAGCAAATACTATGCTACAGTGTTTGTACATACAACATTTCTACTAACTAGATCCTTTTGAATATCGTTTCCAGAATTTCTTTACATCATCATGTCCAGCTTTGGTAACAACCATTGTACGCTTCCTAAAAAAAAAGAGAGCATCTTAAAAATAACTGCCCTAACTCGCTGAAATATATAAACAATATAATGAAACCTTTCACTCTGCCAAATCAGAACACCAGTTGAGAGTGCATGATCTCTGAGTACTTCAAAGTCTGTCTGAGAAAGGAACTGACTATATAGGACACCTTCACTAAATATAAATCTGTTTCTTTCATTTTCCCATAATGTAATTTGATCAACTATTGTAGGTGGTAAAACTGGAGGACCTGCCTCTATCATTTTACCATGAGCATGTTGCTGCAAGTAACTGTAAAGAAGTGTGGAAACTTTCAGTGTGATATCACCTTTATTGGTTTATAATGATAATAAGAACATACCCCACTATTTGCGCAGCAGTAATGCCACTTTTTAATGCTTGCCTGACAGAGTCTCTGGTTAAAATAGACACTACCAAATTTGGAAACCTATAAAATTTAGTTTAACTCCTTTGATTCATATCAATGAAATTTACTATACCCTTACCTATATAACATTTCACAGAAGAGTCCCAACAAAGCAACTTGTAAATTAGAATTAGTATAAGCATATACTCTGTAATTTGTTTCCACCACAATATATCCTTCTTTCTCAGGATCCCTAGCTAATGGTTTATTTTGGCCAGTTGCTATATTTAGAGCTAGCCTTGTAGGATAAAATCTAATACAAGAAACAATTAAGATATCTTCATCCTTCTTTCTACATCCAATAATAACTATCACTGAGTCATGTACCTGCCAGCTTTCCTCTTTCGTTGGTAAACAAGACCAAATTCCCTCAAATGTTGTAAGAATGTCAGTAGGCCTTCGGACATTCCTTCTGTGCTATAGTCTTTTCCCAAGGTAGAGAAATTTAATTGAAAGAGGAATGTTAAGCATTCAACTAAATCAAGACCCCTTGCTTCTATTGTATCCAAATATTGTAAGATGAAGTACCAAACCTGCAACAGAATTCTTCAAAGTAAAAATAAAATGTTAAACATGTTTTCAAACCCTACAATATAACAGTGCTCTGTTGTTACCTGTGATGCAGTATCTAACAATAAAAACTGGAAGCCTGCTTGTGTAATCATTGGGCTTCCATCAGCTTCATCACGCTTCATTAATCCAGCATGCAATAATATTCTAACAGCATCAGCAGATATACCTATTGAAATATTCTCTTATGAAGTTGTGGCAAAGAATGTATATGCAACTATTTACATACCCTCTTGTTGCTGAGACCCGACCATATAATGCAGGACACATTCCCATCTTTCCATTGCGTATGAATCTAAAAATGCTACATCCCTTGGTTTGCTGTCAGTCTCTAATTGATTTGACATTGTCCATGGCTTGCCACCTCCAAGGAGTACAATTTTTAAATTCTTCTTAAAGGTCACATTCAGTATCCATCCAGGCAACCCTCCCGGAATCGATGCTTCCTTCCATACATTGAGTTCATTGAGAATTGATACAACCTTTTGATGCTCTTCAAAGTGGAGCTTGGAACACCACGAAGCAATCACTGCCTGTGGCACCGGCTGCTCGACGAAGAGCAAGCGCATGACATAGTGTTTCGCTATTACAGGCAATTCCCGAAAAACTGCTAAACAAATCGGTGGGTTATGATAAAGTTTGTTTAGTGTTTCGGGCGGCCGGGATTTCAAGTACTCGTGGAGATTCTTGCACTGTAATCCAGCGGGCCGTAATAAGTTCTTCCCACTGATCGTGCTTGACATTATGTCGTATTTACAGTGGACATGCACAATTTGTAACAAATTAATATCGGCAGTCACACTCCATCATTGCGTCCATCAGAACGGCATTGACTTGAAGTTTTAAACAGATTTAAATCTTGGTTCTGCAACATATACGGTATATAGCATCATCGAGGGGACACGTACATAGAGGGCCCAGCCAATACGCGTCGACCGAGCACTTTGCTTCCGGGTAGCTTATGGGAGTTTACATTGGACATAGTCGATTACGAGTATTTCCATCGAAGTGATACAGCGATAGAATATTGTATGAAAAGGTAGCTTTAACTGCTTTAACCTGAACTTTACCTAATTGAATGGAAACTGTTGGGAATTGAGGATGCATTAGGTAATATGATCAATAATAAAACATTCTTACAAAGTTTACTTTAATAATTCCATATTACATTTCTCAAAATTACAATAATGCTTGATAAACTTTATGTAGAATTACACTTTATTTTATGAACGAGGATTCTTTAACAGAAATTAACATTTAACTGTAATGTTATATTTTGATCATCTTCTTCGTAAGGCAGCCATTTGCGAAAGTATAACACTGACATAGCTACATTAGTGGGTAATCATTTTTATGTAGAAATTAAATACACTTTACACATTACGCGTTATTGGTCCACGGTAAAAATGATTCATCGTTCTCGACAATAAGGCATCTGTATCCATCTTTGAAAGGATATTGGATATGTGTACATATACTTATCGCCCTTTCTCCGTAGATCGGGCTCACTGATTCCGGGCATGCCTCTTTAAAAATATAATATTTGCAGCATATATTATGACATCTATAACTTAAACGTTATATTATTCTCGCATTTCTTTCTTTCTCCCTCTTGTCTCCGCCATCTCTGTTTCGAGTGCCACTTTTTCGTGTCCTTTAAAAGATCAGGTACATTTCAAATAAACTCAACTGTGACCGTCATGCCAAAGTATCGTGTAGTTACGCAGTTGGAGAACTTTTGCTTCACGTGTATGATATTAACAAATATCATATGTCATCAAGCATATCTACTCCTTTGCGATCAGGAATGGTTTATAATAAAATCGCCTCACCCCGCAATAATTTGCTTGGGCTTGGGGAATCCAAATCTGAATTCAAAACTTAAGCTTGGAATCCTGATATCTCGTGAAATGTCAGGGAGGAAAATTGCAGTCAGTATTGAGGTGCCAAGTAGCACAATGTATTCACAGATATCTTGCTCCAGCATGTCTGAAAGAGCATACTGCTTTAATAGTTATGATTCCAATCGCGTTGAAATTTTACGCGTTACGGTTGAGAGGGTTTATTCTTTCGCCTGCCAAATAGATTGCTTAGAACGGAGCTTCGTTTATAGTCGCGGTCTTTTCTATTTCCACTTATACTGTGCTCGCTTTCCGAGCCACTTTCCGACGGTCGTCTGCCTTCGCCCACAGGTATGTTTTGGACACTTTGTGGAGCTGCAGGCGGTGCCACGTAAGGTGGCAGAGACGTTGGTCTTCCAGTGAATGTATTATTTTGTTGTTGCGCACTCTGCAAACAAAGTTTTATTCTTGCATACTTTACACGATCATTTTTATTGAATTTTTTATACACGCACGTCAGTCCTTACCTGTCTGGTATTTACCGCAATGTTTCCATATGCTAAAACAGGAATAAGTAGTATTGTTTAGATTTAAAGTTCAATTTTACAAGAGAATCTGTACATGTTATAATCAATACTCTTCCAAAACTACTAGCTGTTATTAAGGGACGGTATATTAGTCGGTGTTGAGTTCAGGGTTTTTTTCCCAAAAGAACCAAACAAGGGTATTTCGTAGAAAAGTTGGGGGATGATTGGTCATGCTGTGCTACATGCAGGGTGCGATAAACTTTGATCGAGTAAGATCTAAATCAATATTCATTCACTAAAACGAACCGGCATCGTGAGGGGCATTCCATTGATTCATTCTTGATGATGGGGGAGCCGTCGGTGGCAGAGGAGGGGCTAATTCTACAAAATCATTATTGATTTTCAAATAGTTCTATGGGGTGAAATCTTCGGCTGCACTACGTCACGTCACAGAAATGATCCACGAGTTTCTTCCATACCTTGATGCTGTGGAGACAAATCCACGCTGCTTTGCCTATGCCACGTTGCGTTCGAGGTATACTGGTTCGATCCATTATGATTTAGAGTAGCACTACGCGGCTGGTAGAGAACTTGTCTTCCCTGCTGAAGATGGTGTTCTGCATCTGTAAATTCCCCCACTTTTCTCAACTCTCGTAAAAAATAGTGCGCCGATGATTTCTGATGTTGCAAGGATTAAAACATACCATCTCTTCTATATTGTACCATTGCCTCAGTGCTCGGCGATCTCACTGGAATGGGTGGTGGCGCACCCCTTGGTGGTATGGGTGGTTTATCTCCCGAGTTCAATTGATACATATCTCTTTGACCCGCCAATTGTTCTTGTTGTAACATTTGTTGCTGCTGCGCAGCTAATTGTTGTTGCCTATGCATCTGTAGAAATTCCGTCTGGGTTTGGGGTACTTCCGTTCGCTGGGATGCCAAGAATTCAGCGCTCTGCTGCATCTCTCGTCGTTGTTGATTCTGCCTGTGCATCTGCAGAAATTCTACCTGCACAGAACTCGGTGAATGCTGGTTCGATATGTCTCGCCGAATGACTGAATTCTTGCGCTCCAGCTCGGGGGTCGATGTACGACTGCTTCCAGTGGAAATATTATCTTCAGCGTGTTCTACTGAGGCATTCTGCAATCTCTCCAGGCCTTCCTATATTTTTCAAAGGCAGAACTTTATCATTTTCGCAAAGTTAAAGATGAAGTTTAGTTTCTGCAAGGATGAAGCATTACCTTTTGAGACTCGTCATAACTCAGAAGTTGCAGACTAGGGGGTAGTTTTGCATGGAATGAAATCTTGTTCACCCAATCTTCCATTTCCTGCTGACTCGGGGCGAGGAACAGAAATTCGGAACCATCCGTGCACTTCAATCTAAAGACATTCTTCTTCTTGGTGTAGTCGTCTGCCTTCTCGCACATGGCATTGAAAATGGTAATCGGGGCGGTCGCAGCCTTACTTAGAGAGAAATCTTCGATATCTTTGAAGAAGCATAGGAGCTGGCCACATAGTACTGGAATAAAACTTGTCATAAATTTGAGAGAACATTGATGCTGTCTTAGTCAAATAGTTGCACGAACCTGTGTAATATTGCTTCCAAGATCTGACAGCAGCTTTCTTGCCAGCGCTTTGTAATTCATGTTTCCTCTCGAGCAGTCCTTGGATTTCGACAGGTGGCAATGTATCCATATTTTCAATACGTTGAAGCTTCCTAAAGCTTTGTGTTCGCCTACGCGTTGTAAAACTGGGAGTTCTCTTCGGCTTCTTTGTATCAACCTTCATACTTTCTGCTCTCTTAATATCGGGAGCTGCTAAAATCCAAAAAATTTCCTAATAATATCTCAACGACATTCCCTTTTTTTTAACTGTACAATTTTTAAATAATACGAACTTCGCCTTAGCTTTTCGCCAAACACATGCGATATGCCATGGGACTTCGCGGTTGGTGTACTTTCTGTACTCTCGGGAGAAGTAGAACTCTTAAGAGGAGACAATCTAAACATAATTTTACATTTTATTTCGAAATCTTTCGTGATGTGTATCATACTCTCATAAATAATTGAATCTAATGCAATTACCTGTTAATTGATTCATGATCGTCGGTAGTGCCATTAACTTCATCATGTGGAGTACGATGAGGGCTATCTAATAAGCGTCGTCTCTCTTCTTCCCGTTTTCGTTCTTCAGTTATCCTTTGGACTTCTTTTCGCTTTCGCTCTTCAAGTCGTGCACGTTCTACCCTTTCTTTCTCAGCCTGCCTGGCAGCCATTTCCACCTCTTGTTGCTTTTGGAAGGCTTTTTCCAGCTGTGGATTTATATTGTTCGTGACTAATTCCATTGAAGCTTACATCCAGGTAGCTTCGTTTACTTACCATAGTTATTCGCTTAAGCGCATTGAATCTATCTTCCTGGGCTTCTATAGTTTTTTCAAAGTCCTCATGTTTCCTAATTAGTTCTTCCACCTGTGGAATACTCTCTCCGAGTTTACCGTCGTGCAACATCGGTTCTCTGCTCAATATCCAATTCTCCAAAGTCTCAGCTTCCCTCTTGAACAGTTGAGTATCCAAATTCTGTTCGTATATGTGCCTTCTTTGCTCCCAGGTTTCCAATAGGATTTGTTGCCTCTGTTGAAGTACCGATATTTTGTCCTCGATTTCCTTAGCCAAAAAGTGTCCCTGCTCGATTAATTCCTGGCCAGTTTTGTAGAATTTCTCGAAGGCTTCGTTTCGTGTGTCAATCTCAGCCTTGTACTCGTTGTGCCGGAAGATCAGGGACTCGGCACCCGGGACATCTCTTGCCAATTCCGGAGCGGTCACTTTAGCTACCATTTCATTTATCCAAGAGATAAGATCTCTATATTCACCGAGATAAGCCTGCAATTGTTCGGCTTGAGCAAGTTTACTTCTACGCTGGGCTGCTTTGTCCAGAAGCTCAGTCCAAGATGCTTGTGCTTCCTGGTGCTTCACATCTATATGAATACGAGCATCTGGGAATAGATCTATTAGTCTTGAAGCCTCTTCCATTAAAGATTCGACCTGTTCTTTTACAGCAGCAAGATCGGTCTCGAAGCCTTGGTGCTTTCTGACCAGAGCTTGTATAGTTTCAAGATCATGTCCGTATCCATCTGAACTTAGGGCAGCTTCCTTTTCTTGGATCCATGAGATGGTCTCGTCCGCGGTTCTATCGAACATATGGACTTGTTTCGCGCCAGCTAGTGCATCCTGGCGTGCGTGTGCCAACTCCTTTAGATCATCCCATTGCTGTTTCGTCTCCTCGATTTTCATTAGGATTTTATTTTGCTCGGGATTACTTTCCTCAATTAAATTTTGTCCAGCCTCAAGTACAGCTGACACTCGACCCTCGCTGGTCGATAGACTAGCTAAGAAGTTGTCGAACATTTGTATTAGAAGTTCAACGTGTTCCACATCGCGGCCGTAATCCTCGGATGCTGCGACAGTCGTCTGGTCTCCGATCCATTCGATCACTTCATCTGCTTGACGAATGAACTTGAAGAATTTCTCGCTCTCACGCAATCTCTGGCATCTTAGATCCCGCAATTTTTGCAATTCCTTGAATTTCTGTTCAATGTCCCCTTGCTTTTGTCCGATATTCTTGCTGTCGAAATGATGACGTTCGACTAGTCCCTTTGACAATTTCTTTAGGTTTTGGACTGTACTTTCGAAGCCGGACAAGTCGCGTTCGACACCTTCTAGCTTCTTCAATAAGGATTGCACGGAATCTTCGTCCTTTCCATAGTCGGTCGATGTTAATAGCGGATGCTTCTCGCGTATCCATTGCTCGGCTTCAGCAGCTTCTGCGTAGAACATTTGGGACTCCACTGCGTCAAGCAATCGAAGTTTCCTTACACTGGCCAGGTCTTTAAGGTGTGAGAGCTTCTCCTGCAGTTCCTGAGAAAGACTCTCTATCTTATCTGATGCGAAATGTCCACTCCTAATCATGACAGTAGCCCTGTTGACTAGTGATGCGACTACGGGCTCCCTTGAGATCAATTCAGCCTCTAGTGCTTGATGCTTCTTCTGCAAACGCTGAACTGTCGTCAATGAATTACCTAGATCACTACTAGCAGCCAGAGGTTCCTTCTCCGACAGCCAGTGCATTTCATCTTCAACATCTCTGGCAAATTGATGTAACAATTTCGCATCTTCCAAGTTGTCCCTTCGAATCTGTATCGGCTCTTGCAGACTATGATACCTGTTGATAGTGACTAAAGCTCTATCCTGAATCTCATCACACATAAAATGATTCGACTTCTGGAAGCCAGTTGCTGTATCTTTTATGCTTTCGCAGGCTTCATTGTGGCCGAGGACGTCGTTTTCCAAATTGGTGTGCCTCTTCAATAGATTTGCTACGCTCGATAAATCCTTTCCATGGTCTTCCGACTGTAACTGGGTTTCGATGTCATCCATCCAGGCCTCAAATTCATCGAGAGTGCGTCCAAATAGTAAGGCCTGATAAGCATCGTTTAGGCGATTCTTCTTGAGTTCGCTAGTTTCCTGGAGTAGCCTCCACTCAGCTTCCAAGTCGTCAAGTCGCTCTTGTATTTCTTTGGAGGCATAATGGCCATCATCGATGAGACCTTCACCTTCTCCTATGACTGCTGCGACTCGTCCTTTATTCGCAATCAATTCACTTTCAAATGCAGCATGCTTCTGAATCTTGCTCTGTAAGTTGGACGAATCCCTGTAGTTTTCGTCACTTGCCACCTGTTGCTTCTGATGCAGCCATCCTTCGACTTCGTAGATATTACGCAAGAATTGATGCAGATGATGGCTTTCCAACAATTTTTTCCTTCTTGCTGTTGCACTATTCTGCAATTTATCCCTCCTAGCACAAACAGAAGCCAGCCTTTGTTGTATTACACTTGCATCTGCATGCTCTTCTGCCAATATATCATTAGCAAATTTCTCTAGTTCTTCGACCCGTCCTAATTGTGATACCAGCATCTTCTCGAATTCTTCGTGCTTACGTAATAACGCCTCAACCCCAGATAAAGATTCTCCTAGATCGTCGTTATTAAGGAATGCTTCTTTAGTGGCAAGCCAACTGTCAGCTTGATCAGCTTGCTCTTTAAATAATTGTAGCTGGTGTGCTTGAGTTAATTTTTGTCTTCTTGTCTCCCAAGCATGTGCCAAGCTATGCCTGAGCTCCTCCAGATGCTCCAGGTGAGCCTTAACATCTTGATTAATAGGCAGAAGTTTTTGGCCGTGTTCCTTCAGTGCCTTAAATGTATCTTGCCGACCATCAATTTCAGCTTTCCTCTCTTGATGAAGTTCTAGCAGTGCTTCTGCTTCGGATATCATTGTGGGTGGTTCAGCATCATCCATGCGTTTGATGGTATCTGCCACCCAGATCTCGAGCTCATGCAAGTCAGCTTGGAACTTGTGCAGAGTGTATGCTTGACTTAATGCATCCCTGCGATGCTGTGTAAGACGGTGTAGGTCATCCCAATTTGATTGCAGCTCTGACAGAATCCCATTTATTTGCGGAGCTTTGTCAGGATATTTCTGAGAGAGTTCCTCTGCTTCTGTTTTGTGTTCCTTCAATTTGCCTTCGATGGCCGTCATGTCTCTTTCCATTGCTTCCTGTTTCCTCTGGAGTTGTTCAACGGCAGGGAGATCCTTTCCAACGTCATTAGTATTCATAGCCATAGATTTTTCAATGACTCTTTGACTGGTATCATCAATATCACGATTGAACAAGTGTATCTCAAGTGCACCAGCTAAGGTTTCTCTGTAGGCACTCAATGCACCTTGGAGACCTTTCCATTTATTGTTGAAGTTGTCACGACGCTGTTGAATCGCCTTAGAGTCATTATCTCGTCCCTGCTTAATAAGTTTGTCGGCTAAAGCATTGATCGTTTTGATTCTTGAGTCATCCACCCTCATATCACTATCGACATCGTCAAGTTTTCTTTGGAGACTCAAGCAATGCTCGTAGTCTTTGCCAGTGTCGCCAGCTTGGACCATCATCTCCTTGTCTCTGATCCAAGCCTCGATTTTCTCTACCTGATTGTTAAATTCAAGGATGTCTTGTGCCTCTTCTAAGCCTCTACCGCGGTTACCCGATTCCAATAATAGCTTCCTCCACGATGCATGCAAATGTTCTAATTGTTGACGAATTTCAGCACTAGCTGGGTGCTTCTGTACCAGTAGGGTTTCACCTTTGGCTTTAATCTCTTCGATTCGACTTTGGTTTGCAGACAATTCTGCCTGGAATGCTTGATGTTTCTGTAACTTCTTAATTTTATCTTCCAAACTTGACACTTCACCCTTGGAAGCTTCGGCCTCGAGTTTCTTCTGCTTCTCTCCAATCCAAGATTCAGCCTCAGCCACGTCTCTTATAAATTGGGCATGCAACAGGCTGGCTTCCAGTCTTCTTCTACGTGCATCGCATAGACTACGGACCTTCACCCGTCTCTGTACTACTTCGTGTAATCTTCTTGCTACAGTTGCTGAGTCGAAATGATTCTGGGCCAACAACTTGTCTCCATGTTCCTGCAAGGCTGTTAGCTTTTCTTCCTGTGTGACCAACAGTTTTTCGAATTCGTTATGTTTCTTCACTTGGGCATCCACTTCTTCCACGGACACACCAAAGTTGTCCCCACTTAGTGCGGCTTCCTGAGTACTCGAAAGATTATCCAATTGTTTGGCGTCACGCAAGAAGAAGTGAAGGTCTATCAGCTGATCCAAATGGACTTTCTTTTGCTGCCAGGCTGTATGCAATTTCTGCCTTTCGTCCAGCAACTGGTTGCACTTTTCTTCCACCTCCTGGAACATAGTATCATTTACATTATATCATTATAAATTTTATTCAACAGATTTCAGGGCAGCCTCAAGTATCTGAAATTTACCGTAGCCGCATAGTGTCCAGTTTGAACCATTGCCTCTCCAAGATCAAGGACCGAGCTAAAGCTGTCTTCTCTTGCTTCAATTTCTCCTTTAAGGCCCTCGTGCTCAGCTTTTAGGATTTGAGCACTGGCTGCATCTCGAACTTTGTCTTCTGTGGACATAGTTGCACGAAGTCCTGCTGCCCAATTCATGAGATCCCGAACCTAACAAACAGTTGAACAATTCTAGTTTATTTTAATCTTTATAAAAAATGTAGAAACAATATGGAAACTATAACGTACTTGTGTTAAAAATCTTTGCAAGTCACAGCTGGCTTGTAACTGGTCCCTTCTATGGGCGGACCTTTCCTTAAGTTCTTCCCAATGAGCAACGACAATCTGTTGTTGTTGATCGATGTGCACAGCATTATTTCCAGGATAATGGGCTTGTAATCTCGACGCGTCCTCAACAAGAACTTGCAACTGTGCCTCCAGGGCAACCAGATCATTCTCGAAGCCTTCATGGCGCCTGATTAGTGCTAAGACCGAATTCAAATCGCGTCCTAGATCTTCTGGTAAAGCGGCTTCTTTTTCTTGAATCCTTGAAAGCGCCTCGGCCACATCGCGATGGAATCTGTGGATCTGCCCAGCCGCCTGAAGCCTTTGTTCTCGGTTTCGAATAAGATTGAGAAGATGCTGCCACGATTCCCTAAGAGAAGAATCAATCTAATGATTTCAAAATTCAGCACAGCTTCAGTTCCAATCACCATTTATCGATATCCTCATGCACCATAAAAAAATTCACTTCTATAACCAGTATTGTGATATTCAATGACAGTACTTACTCAATAGCTGCATGTTGTTTTTGCACTTGGCGTACGGGATCATCTTCCTCTTGTCTGCATTGAATGTATGTACAAAGTGCTGTTAGTTACCAACACCAATATAGAATCAAAGTATCGCTACTATAGCTTAGTGGGGTGGGTAATGAAGAATCCAATATTTTTTCATCATTAATCTACCATGCGTTATTTATGCAAGATTAGACTAATCTACTTAAGACCCCTATTACCACCAACTAACTAGCACTACCAGAGTTTAATATTTCTTGTATTAATTATTTCTCGGTAATCGTTTAAGATTTACCAATTGGTTCGAAGATCTTACCCCAATTGTTCCTGACGTTTCTCGATGTCCTGAATGTATGGACTCTCATTGGCGATCAACTTCCTTGCCAATTCCTCGCACTGGTTGAATCTCTCCGAACCCGCCTCTATCCTGTGCTTGAAGTCATTGAATTTGGCTTGCAGTATAAGCAAGTGTTCGTAGTCCTGGCCATAGTCCTCCGAACCAGCGGCTTGCTCTTGTTCCTTGATCCACTGTTCAAGTTCCCTGCTCTCCAGGAAGTACTCGTGGCGGTACATACTTTCCATTAGGCGTTGCTGCCTTACTGTAGCTAATCTTTGTAGTGCTCGCATTTGCTGAGCAATTGCCTGCTGTTTATTCGCGATGGCTTTGCTGTCAGGATGTTTCGCATTAATCATTGTGAGCGCTGTGTGGCCCATCTCGGTTACAATACCATTGTATGTGTCCAATTCCAATTCGACCGCCTGAAACAATCATTCAGTCATAGCAGCAAGATTCTGTGTAAGTAATATATCTATGAAATAATTATGATTAGACATACTTTATGTTTAGTTAATAACTTTGTTGCTGCGTCCCGATCTCGCCCATAGTCCGTCGAACTTAGAACATCGTTCTTCTCGTTCAACCAACTCTCGACTTCTCCTGCTTCGAAGAAGAACTCTTGTGCCTTTAAGGATAAGTCCAATGCTTTGCTTCGCTCTCCAGCTTTCTCTTGTAAATCGTGCCAAGCATCATCCAAGTCATCGCACAATTCTTGTATCTGTAAAGATAATGTTTTCTTGATATTTCTAATCTAGTAACCCATGCATTACTCTGAACTCCGGAAACGTACTTTCTTCTTCTCTGGGTGTGCCTGGTCGATCAGAGCTTGTCCAGAAGCCATAGTTTTATCTATCATTGGTTGATGGCCAGCGATTTCTGCCTCGAGTTTCTTGTGTTTCTTATGCAACGTTTGTGCTTGATGTAGATTTTGTCCAAGTGTCGTGGAAGACGCTTGTGGCAAGTGATCTTTGATCCACTGCAGTTCAGCATCCAATTCAAAGCCGAACTTGTGGAAACGTAAGCTCTCCTCAAGGGCTTCTCGTCTTCTCTTGGCTGGTTCTTTTAGACTTCGGAATCTGTTAGAATAAATAAATAATCAGCAGTTGCAGATTATAGAAAATTGTAAAAAACTAATGGTTACGTACTTCCTTTGTGTTGCTTGGCTTGTCTTTAGTATATTAGCAGCGTCGAAGTGCCCTTCATGGGCCATTTCTTCACCCATCACCACTAGATCGTCCACCTTCTGTTCCCATTGTGCCATATCGGCCTCGAGGGTTTGGTGCTTCTTCAGTAACTCCTTACAGCTTCGAAGATCAACTCCGACCTGTTTACTCTGCAGACACGTCTCAATTTCTTCAAGTTTTAATCTGGCATCTTCCATGGTGCGATTATATCCATGCTGGCAGGCAGCTTGTCTTAATCTTCGACCTTTCTCTAGCGAAAGAGCTACCAGTTGTTCCCACTGCTCATTCAAATCCTTCAATGTTTTGCCTACATCCTCCGAACGATAATTCTCTTCGGATATCAATGCCTTGCCAGCTTTATTCACTGCTCTTAATTGTCCTTCGTTAGCTCTAAGTTCTCTTTCAAAAGCTTCGTGTTTTTGAAGTTTTCGTTCCAAGTTATTTAAGTCCCTATAACTCTCATCTGATGCGGTTTTCATCTTGTCGCTCAACCAATCACGAAGGTCATCCACTTCTGCCGAAAATTGTTGATAATGTTCTGAGGCTTTGAGGGCTGCACGCCGACGTTGTGCAGCTTCCTTCACTGCCATTCGACGTGCTAGTACTTGATTTCGTCTGTCATTGATATATTCTTTGTCATAGTGATTTTGAGCAATCAGTTTGTCAGCGGTGTCGCTGAAAGCCTTTAGCCGATCATCCTGTGCGTGAAGGGTATTCTCGAATTTCTCATGCTGCTTTAGCAGAGCTTCCACATCATCCAATGATTCTCCCAAGTCAATGAAATCAAGGAAGGCTTCGTGCGAGCTAGTAGTGGCTTCAATTTGATCCGCCTCGCGATTAAATTGTTGTAACTCCAGACATTGCTGGAGCCAGGCTTCCTTTGCTGCCCAGTCTGATGAAACAGCTTGATACAAGCCCTGTAATTTATCCAATCGTTCTCGTACATCTACCAAAGCAGGGTTGCGTCGCAACAGTTGGTTGCCGAGTTCTTCAACCTCTCGGAACTCGTCCTCATGGGTTCGTATTTCTTCACCCAATTCCATATGTTGTTTCCTCAGTTGCTCGGCAGTTGCAACATCCCTTACTGGTTCTTCTGCTTTCATAGTGTCTTGCACGTCAGATGCCCAGTTGATCAGGTTCTTCGAACTGTTCATGAAAATTTGCTGGCCGACCGCGTCCTCCAGCCTAGATCTACGTTCCTTCGCCTTTGTCTGGACTTTGTTCCAAAGTTCCTTGATCTCATTTTGTCGAGTATTCACATTGTTCAGTTCATGAGGATAAGAATTCTTCACGCTATTCGCGAGCAAGTTGACTTTTCTGACCTTTTCTTCTACAGGTGCCAATTCACGTTCTAAATGTTGATGGCGTCTTTGTAAGGCCTGCACAGTTTTCAAATCAGGACCTAGTTCTGCAGTATCAAGCTGTGTGATTTTCTCGAGCATCCAATCGTGAGCTTCGTCGCAAGTTCTGTTGAAGAGTTCAACACTGGATGCTCCTTCGAGGCTCTTTTCTTTTTGGGTCTTGAGCCAGTTGAGGTGATCCCAAAGTTGGTGGATATGCCTCTGCCTAGCTTTGACTTTGTCCAGCTGACTATGTCCCTGTCGTACGAAGTCCTCTACGGCAGCATCAATTGCTTCCACCCGTTTTCCTGATGCAGATAGATCTGTCAAGAATTTTTCGTATTTCCTTTTAGCAGTCTCCACATTATCTCGTGGGTCATCAGCTCGCAGCATCTTCTCCTTATCCTTGATCCATTTCTCGAAGTCATCACACTCTCTGTAAAAACCGTAGAGCCTAATTGCGTCCTCCAAAAGTGCATGACGCTTCACAGCTAGTTCTTGCAATTCCCCATAGGTATCGTTAATCTTTTTCAGCCTCTTTTCCACGCTATCACCGTCGCTTGGTGCCTTTCGTTTGACCGGTTTCACGGTCGATTTGATGGACTTCACTCGCCTAACAGGTACCACTTGCTTCACCATCTTCGTTTTCTTGACTCTTTGAGTCACCCGAACTTTTTCGGGACGCCTTACTTGGACTTGGATAACTTTCGGTTCAATCTCACGAACATAGTTCGCTGGCACAAAACCATCGGTACCATCGGCTTTCCTCACACTCCACCAGTCTGGGTTGGTCTTATTCAAAAGAAACATCACTTCACCTTTCACCATATGCATACCTTGTCCACTGAAGGGATATAAGCTTTTAACTTGCGGTACTAATCTATCCTCCAGTACAGTTCTTGGTTCCAAACGTTCTACGACTTCATCCACCCATTCGTCTTGTGGTACCAATCTAATTTCTTTGCCTATAATATATAAGAAGCAATTAGGAATGAAACACAAACATTGTAATACTTAACATTACAGCAAAGGATACTTACTCCACTCTTCTTGTTCCAACTCTGCTACTGGCTCCGGATCGGCGGTCAGTTCGAGGGTAGAGATTCCAGACTTAATGAGCTTCTCCGCTTGCATGTTAAGAGATTGTACGTCTCCCCTGTACGCGTTTAACTCTCCCTCGAGGTCTTTGTGCCTCTGCAAAAGGGCTTGGGCACTCGGTTCGTCCACGCCATAATCCTCACTAGCAACAAGTGCCATTTTTTCATTCATCCAAGAATCCGCCTCATTGGCATCCGCATAAAATTGGAAGGCCTCGGCAGCATCATCGAGCTGTTTCTTTCTCAAAGCGGCAAGTTCCTCCAATACCTTCCAATGTTCTTGCAAGGAGTCTATTCGATTCTGGATTTCCAATGCTGATGGATGGTTGTCGGCTATCAGCTTTCTACCAGCATCACATAATTGCTCTGACTTTGGCCTTCGAACCTTCATCTCGTCTTGCAGAGCCTTGTGTTTTTGTTGCAAGGAGATCACTGCACGAAGGTCCTTCGCCGATATCCCAGCCTTGCAGATACGCTGCTTTTCGATTAACCAGGATTCCTCATCCTCATGATCCTGCAGGAAATGGAAGAAGTTCCTGGCATCTTCCAAGCGAGCTTTACGTTCTTTACTGTACTCCACCAAATCATCGTAAGCACGATTGAGGAGTTCCAACTTTTGCTGGAGAAGTGGCACTTCTCGTCCTTGAGGCTGTGCTAGATGCTGGGCTGCCTGTCTTCCCAGCCTTCTTTGACTCTCACCCAAGGCAGTCACCTGCAATTCCTGGAGACTGTGCTTTTGCAATAGGTCCTCGACACCCAACAAGTGAGGTCCAACATCTGTACTTTGGAAATTCAATTGAAGCTCCTGAATCGACGCAAGGGTTGTGTCAATTTCTCTCATCAGACTCATTAGTGAGCTCAATGCGACTAAGTTCGATTTGTGGTGGTCCAGAAGGGCTAACAGTTCCTTCCACCTCTTCAACACTTCCTGTTCCCTATCACGGACTCTTTCCAATCCGTGATAATTTTCTCTAACGAGCTCTTCAGACATATTAGTTAAATCGTGGAATCTTTCCTCACGCGCGAGAATGTCAGCGCTGATCGCCTCGTGCTTTTTCACGGTGGCATCGACCTGTGCCAAGTTGCTACCATATCTCGGATCAGTCAACACTTGAATCATTTCTTTCAAGTAGCCTTCCCTTAAGACGCTCTTTCTCTCAAACTTGTAGTTGAGTTGCTCGAGCCTCTCTTGTCGCAAGAGTTCCGTCCTGAGAGCGACTTCGCGACGATGCTCCGCACGCTCCAGCTCGACCCAATTTCTCTCGATATCGTGCACCAGCTGACCCTCCTGAGGCGTGAAGGCAGGCTGGTTCAATGACTTCAGTTGGGTGTTGATATGAAAGTACAACGCTTCTATTTCCGATCTCTCCTTGTACTTCGGTGGTTTCTCCACCGTTCGGTATTGCTTGAAGGCCAACAGCTCCCGTTGAATGCCTTCCAGGGAATTCGGGAAGTTCCTGTCTTCCAGCACTTCCGTCTTCATCTTGATCCACTCGAGCAGGTCTGTGGTCAGTTTCTCATAGTGAACCTTCATCTTATCCGCGTCCATCATTTGACCAACGATCTAAGAATGTTGTTCCAAAGAGATTAGATTGACTATAACTGAAATCACTAGCCTGGAAAAGGATTGGAAGTTCGCCACCTACATTCGCGATTCTCTTGCCACTCTTGATCTCATTCTTCATCCTGGCGAAGGTGTGATAGTAGGAGGCGACGTAAGTGATGATGGACTTCTCATCGGGTCGCGCGGTGTCGACGTCCTCAGCGTCCAGCAGTCGGGGTATACCCAACTCGGAGTTCGCCACGTCGAAGGCATAATTGAGATTGTCGATATTCTTATTCTGTTGGAGCTCCGACCAGGTAACCAAATCCGGTCGGTGGGCATGGATAAGGGCATTAAAGCCAAGACCACTTCTCCAAGACCCTAGTTACAGAGAAAATCGAGCAATCGTAAAAGTGGGACGAAAGAGCCCTGCAATTAACCATATAAAGTAATTACCAGTGAAGTCTTGAATGTTAACACCGGTGTATCCATTGGTTTTGCGCTGGCACCAGAGTAACAAAGCGTCTTTGGCCGATTTCTTCTCGCTGCTGTCATTCTCTTCATCGACATCGATCTCGATCTCTTGGATTTGGAATCGCAAGATGATCGTCCAGATTAGACCAAGTATCAATCTGGGATTACCATCGACTATATCCTCCGCTCCTATACTTTCTAGGCGCACCTGTAAAGAGATTTAGCATGATCAGAATTCCGCTTTCCATAATCTATCCTTCAGCAGCGGAGTGCAAGGTCAAAAATGCCAATCGCAGGAATCGAAAGCTGAATTCCTAGATCGTTATTACGAAAGCGGGCGCGTGGCTTAACTGCAATTAAGTTAATCGATAAACCCTGATGAATTAAGATCCCCGGGCGACTGTCGATTCCCCGGGGCTCATTGATCAGGTGAATGTGTCTGCATAATGCGCCCTCGTATAATTTATGAGGAAAGGATACGTCTCTCTCTCTCTCACTCGCATGATTATTCGCATACCAAGGTGCACACGCGCCGGCCAATAAGTCGTCTGTCGGAATAAGTAAAAGAGTGGTGGATACGAATGCCGCTTGTTCCCACCTCTCTCTCTCTTTTTCCTCTCTTTCTCGCAGTTCCTCGCCCGGCACCTATTATTGCGTAAAGCATTGCCGAGAGTGGCGCGTGTGTGAAGGCACACGGATGAGTAATTTGCAATAATAGCATGCACGGCAATTGCGTCAGTTAAAAAGGCGAGATCTCCGGCGAGGTAGCGTCCTTGGAGCGTTACACTTTGCGCTAGCGGTATTATCGGAGGACTGGGAAACCAGTTGGGTGACAGGTCGTACGCTCGTCCCATCCGATCACGGATCATCGCTGCCCGGTATTCAGACGTCATTTAATAGCAAGTTGCATGAACGATCTTATTAAATCTGGCAGGATAACTGTTCATGGGAACTGGGCTCCTCGTGCGACACGTACAAGCAGAAACATATACTTGTGTGCACGGAGCCGAAGAAAAGTTGGCGTAGGTAGGAGACCGGTTATCGTGACAAATTGGCAGCGATAGCTTGGCCACCGTCGAATACCATGGATACCATAGCACACATTGCTCTCTCTCTCCGGAAGGTGCAAGGTGTTACAGTTTTCCTCTCGTTGTTTTTCGATCTAAACGCCTGGCTATCGCTTCATTTGTATGGGAGCAGCCCCCGTCTGCCACCGAGATAAACGCCGTCCTGATATCGCCAGACATTTAATGTTCCACTCGAGTTTCTAGGTGGAGAACGCTCGATAGTCGAATTACGTCGCCGCCGGTTCGCTTAATCAAGGATCATCCGTCTGACCCAAGATATCCTTTTGACACCGGGCCGTTCTTCCGTAACAAGAGTTGCGCCGCAGTTCCGGGATTAATTGTTGCAATAGGAACGAGAGCCGGAATGCTGGGATTATAATGTATGTAGGAGCACCTGGGGATAGAACGAAGGTCGCAGGAGAAATGGAAGTGATTGCTGGTGGCGTCGCGAGAGGCAATTGACAGTGGCGTGAATCCAAAAGGAGGAAAAAGCTAAGAGAAGGACATCGTCACCGTTAGCAAGCTACCGTTCCAGCAGGTTGGTACTAAAGCGGCGCATCAAGTGCTAGTAATATGTCAATAAAATGTTCAAAGTGATCTTGCAGAATCAGGAAGGGTCTGACAGTGGAAATCTCGTTAAAGAGACTATCGCTGCGAGCCCTGCTAATGTGCACCCGATAAAGCAGCCTCCGAGACGAGCAATGGATAATAAGATCTTCGATCTGCATAATCGCTCTTACACCGGTGAATTAGCCCTCTAAGTGAATACTGAATCAGGAGTTTATTTTTAGCGCGGACGTATCATTAAAGGCCCAGAAGTGTCGAGCGAGTGGATCGATCCCGGAAGTTGTCTCATGGATTGCGATAACAGAGTACATCATAGGGGACTTGGAGTATTAGCTGGAACATAGTGCGTACACGCTTAGTCGCCCGGCGGCGGCGTTCTTCGCCAGAAGTGATCAATTATCTGGCTAGTCTTTGCCCAATGCTCAACAGGCGGATCTTTGCCACCTGTTCGCCGCAGCTCGTAAAACTATCTCTGGTGTCATTAGTCATTGATGAAGGTACATACTCGAATAGCTGAACCTTTCGTAATAATGTCAGCCTTTCGGTGGAACTCAAGGCGACAGGAAATATCGGTCACTCGGAAGTATTTTCCTCAAAGATATTCGTATCAATCGACTATTAATTGACCCAATCAATAGTATAATTAAATCGAGTTTCATTGATATCTCAAAACAATTATTACAAAATCCGAAGAGTTCATCGTTCATCTGCAAATATTGCGTGAGAATGTTACTGAAATAGCTAAACTTTTCGTAATAATTATAGCCTTTCGATAAAATTCAAGGCGACAGGAAATATGTGTCACTCGGAAGTATTTTCCTCAAAGACATTCGTATCAATCGACTATTAATTAACCCAATCAATAATATAATTAAATTAAGTTCGATTGATATCTCACGAGAATCAGTACAAAATCGAAAGAGTTCATCGTTCATGTATAAATATTCGGCGAGGAGCTTCGAATTTCGAGGGCGCGAAACTGCATACACTCACGTTATAAGTCGGGTTTCAGTTCGGCGTATGAATAATGAATGAGTGCCGGCGGGCGCAGCATAGTAAGCCGAGTACGTGGTACATACACACCAGTGTACTGTTATACGGAGCCGACTAAAAGCACTGGACAGTTAAAGCTCGCCCAGCATTCGAGCAGCCGTAACTCCCAGAAAAGGAAGGGCGTTAAATAATTTAACCGCTCCTCCTTTTCTCTTCTCCTCGGTTCGCTTCTTTATTGGAGAATCCAAGCGACTGACAAGTTGCACGCTTTTCGCATCGTCGATTAACGACGGTGACTTGGAAATTCGCGCTAAAATCGCTGCATCTTACATCGAGTTCGATTGCTCGTTCGTCACGCTCCTTAACGTTCCACTAGCCACCAATACTTGTACCGCAATAGTTCACGGGAGCATAGAACTAAACGTATGTGTCCGATGAAAGTTGTATTATGGCCACTCGAACATTTAGAGAGCAATGATCGGAGTGCAGTTAATCTGAATATGTTTCTATTGGGTTGTTCTTTTAAATTTTAACAGTTAAAAAACCGCCGGAACTTATTTGCCAACCTAATATTTAAAAGAGCGACAGTATTATAACAAATATTGATTGATTCGAGGGTTATTGAAGATAATATTCTCTGACAATGTCAAAAGATAAGGAAAGAAATTCTTAGGGCAACAAAAGGGTACGTCGAAAGGGAATCTCCTGGTGGAGAGAGCTTTCGAATGAGTAAAGGAGCAGGGCGTTTACAGGGAGTGACGCCTTCTCTTGGGAGCGTGTTTCCCTCTTTCCCTCCCAAGCCAACTCTGTCTTTCAACTGGGGCCGCATAGCGGTTTTCCTATGGCATCGTTTACAACTGGCCGCGCGCATTCTTGGCAGGACTGCGGAATGTGGATCGGAGGCACGCGAATGACAGCTGGGAAAGGAAATTCCTGATGGTGACCGTGCACTGTGCACCCGGCTTGCAATGGCCCACGGAAAATTTCATTGACTTTTGCCACTGATTTCAGTCGAGTTGACTTGCCTCGTTCGTCCTTGACGTTCGTCCTTCACCCCCCTTATTGTACAACCATCCGCCTTTTAACGCGTTTACGTGCCTTTTCGTCTGTTATTAACATCGATGTGTGAATTCATGTGACCGCCAATGTGACAATTATAGCTTGCTTCATTAATATAATTTTGCCATGGATGCAATTCAGTTGGCAGACTTTGCAAATGATTCAAAACGCTCCTAAAGATTTCAATGTTTAACTGAAACTAGTAGACAATTTTACTATCTAGTCTTGTAAATCCTTTGTAATTTCTAGCTCCAACCAGCTAGTTTTCTACTTCCTGTGCGAAAGAGAATTGCACTGTTGCTCTTTAATTCTCACTAGTGTCGAAATAGGCGCGTGCTACTTTTCCCTGGGGTCAGAGAGTCGCGGACTGCGATTTAGACGAAAGTAGAGAGCAAGCTTTTACGAGGAGGAGTCGAGTGATTTCGGCAGCCGTAAATGGCGCACGCTGTATGACCACGAGTCTTCCTCTTCCAGGCGGAATTCGAGAGTGTGCGCGCTGGTAAGACGAGAAGTGGTTCTACGTCAGTTTTGCCAGAAACGGTAACCGAGGACATCGTGACACACTCCTCGCATTTAGAATGCCAGAGAGCTCGGAGTTAGCTTCGAAAAATACAAATGATTCACCATGGAAGATCGCTAATTTATTTGCACTTGCAGTGCTATATGAGTCTGATTTTCAAAGTCATTAGTAACTGTTCATGGAACTAATGGTCATAAGCGTCCCGGAAGAGATACACAAGTCTAGCGATAATTGCTTAGCACTAAAAGCCACTGTGACTAACGTCGGACTAAATCGAATCATCCAACTTAAAGCTTACTCTCTTTACGAAGAATTATTGGTGATGCTCGGATGCTGGCATTCCAGCTATGCACTCCGGTGAATCGCATGAGATTAATTTTCAGCTGGTCGACGCGTGTCGTACAAGTTTGCCGAGTATCCGGTGTCGAAATTAACACGAAGACACTCGCATCCTTGGTATTTGTAAATCACGTTATTCGCGTCCTTGGCAATTACGAGTCGCAAAATCGATGAGTCTCGTGGGCTTCGAGAACTTTCCATAAGAAGAAGATCGTAAAAAGAAAGGATGTGTCAGACTGGATTTGTGATTAAAATTAAGCCAGACTTATCACTGATGTATCATTGTTAGGCGACTTCTACCGGCGGATTTTTTCAGCATCTCTTTCAGTTATTGTTACTGACTTGATGTTTCAAGCAACGCAATAATTTTAAGATAACAACTAAGCAGTTTATTGTCTTTCTCGACAAACTGTATCGCGATCTTTGTACTTCATCGTAATCTTAATTGCCCGCCACTTCGGGTGACAATACTCTTATCAGTAGACATTACGGATCCATGCTCCCATTCCCATATCCCCGAGTAATGCGACAATAGTTAAGTCTTATCTCGAGCTTGGAATTCGTACTTGGCGCGAAACTATTATTCAGCTATCGATTGGTAATCGCTCGGGTCAGCCAGTCATCTTGTGCTTTTTTCCGGTGGCAATCAGGTCAATTTATGAGAAGTTCCTACCGCATTAAATCATACTCGGAATCGCAAGATTTACGGTTCTGGGTTCTTGGAAGCGTGGCTTTTTCATACTTCTTGAAGTTTAGTGCGAGAGTGTGAGTGAATCTTAAGCGACTCGATTGGATAGAAGTCTCTAAAAGTCTGAAGAACCTCCTCACTGGCGTATGTTGCGAGGGAAAAAGCAGTCTGCGAAGGAGACATTCTCAGCCTTGGCTGTCATCAAGAAAGTGGCACTTGCGCGATGGCGCTAGTTGACCCAAGACCTTGTTGAGTGCTCGGAGGGATGTTGCCAACGAGGTTTTAATGAGTGACCTTTTCCCCGGGCAGTGCGTTCGTCCAGCTAACGGGCCATTGTCTAAAATGCATTAGAATCGACGCAACAGCAACGCACATATGTATGTGCCTGTCTGGTTTCATTTCACATTTACGGCACTCACGGTCTAGCAAGTTTCGCCTCGGTCGCTGACCTTTCCTTCTCTTTCTCCTGCCCTCTCGCGATCTCCTTTGATTCCTTTCCCTCTTCGTCCACCACTATCTCCCGTCTCCTTCTCGGCTTCCTCCCTTTTCGCTTTGGCTCCCTTTCTCTTTTAGGGAGTTTGCCTCCTCCAACTCAAGTCCACTCGTAAGTCCTCCTCGTCCGTGCCACCCTCTTCCTTCTTCTACTGCGACTTCTAATCTTCCACTGACCAGTGCCACTTGTGCTCAACAGCCTCCGAAGATCCTTTAAGGATCCAGCGATGGATCTTTTCTTCCATTTACTTCTCGCATCGTTAGAACCTAGCTTAGTCTTGTCGAGAATGCATTGGGACTATATCGACCTTAATTAGTTGGAGTTTAAATTCTTTTGCACCTGGGAACAGGCTTTGTCCTCGGACAACGGTGTTTAAGGATCGTGACGATCCTTAAAGTCGACGTCGATTCTTGCTCCTGTTTTAACCCTGGCATTCACTTTCGCTGGCATGCTCGCATTCCCCGGAAAGCAAAGCGATTCTATCGTGGCATACTTGGTGAATCCATATTTCCAGGAAGCACGCAGGAAGAACCTGCTCCTGGGTAATTTCCGAGCACGTTCCGTATGACCGATATCAGTGGACTATCATTACCGAGGAACACGCGAAGCAAAGTGAGCCGAGATCGCTGGTATTAGCCGCTCGTGTACCAACTCTCCACGCCTAGATTCAATTAGCTCGTAGTCGCGACAAATATGCGGGGTTCTTGCGTTTCGAAGGATTGTTGGCCGATCGCTCGAGTAGAAAGTCGTTGGCTACGATGTGAGCTTAAGTGTCTGATATTACCAGTATTATCGCGCCCATGCCAGCCAGTTTCATAAGCGCATCTCTCGCCGGGAAACCGCGCGCAAGAAGTATGATTATCGCTGGAATCACGTAATACGAGAAGGCAGGCAGCCGACGAGCAGAAAGCGAGACTTGCTTTTCCCTTGGCGTTTTCCGTGTCACGAACTTTCGTACGTCTGGGCCAGATCTACGCATTCTACTTGATATGGTCGTTGAAATTGTTATTTGACGCCAAAGACAAACAGACGTATTTTTTAATGCGATTTCACGGAATTCTTAGGTCATAGCGAAGTTTTATTATCGCCGATCACCTTTAAAGGAGATTCCTCGAAGCATTGCCAGCTGGTATCTCTTTGCCAGGTTCTTAACAAGGCATTACACTCTCGCCGCAACAAATCTCACCTTAGATCAATAAGCGACGCACATAGTAAATAATGGATGATGGACGTCCGGCGTATTGGCGAGACATGCCTTAGCAATTTCGCAAGGACTCGTCCTGCCTTTTACACCGCGTGTCCTTACCATTAGGTTATAAGTCAGAGTGCTTTGTAGAGATTGACAATGCGAGATTGCCGCTGTGATTTTCACCGACTCCTCACTTTTCCTTTTTCGATTTTACGGTAAAAGCGAGAGGCATCTTCAAAAGGGAAGTTTTCTGACTTAACACGATTGCGATATACCAGAATTAGATTCTACTGATGAACGCGGAGACAGTAGTGGAAAGACAGTGGTAGGAACGAAAAGCAAAGGGAATCCAACCGACCCTTTTCCAACGATAGTAGAAGCGAGTATGAGGCGAGGCACTCAATTCGGTGTATGTGTGCGCGCTTAAGTGCTGCATGAATCAAGTCCCTTATCGTTTCCGCGTACTTTACGATGACGACCTGTCCTCCCACTAACCAACCACGAAAAGGACACGCGCTATTTCTGGCGGATGATCGCTAGCACATTGTCATGTATCAAGACGAACTGATTGGCGAAAGGTAGATACTTTCATCGAGATTCCCGGATTCCGTTCGGCAGGATTTTTTTCTCAGGCATCTGGGAATGGAAACTGGGAGGGAAGAGAAAGAGGATGCGAAAGACAGCGGCGCCGGTACGCATCCCGATCTGGAGCACCTTATTCTCGCGCGGAGACCGTGAGAGAGAAGTGCGATGTGTGACGCGCGTGGCCGTCGCTCTTCCGGTAACAAGAGAATCCAAGGTGTCACGATGATCTCTTCCTCGCGGTGCGCGCCGATGTATCTGGTGAAGCTGCCCTCGCCAGTTTCCCAGTTAAATCGAGAAGGAAGGTGAGAAGAGAGGACGCATTCGCGGCGCGGTATCGTTAGCGAGCGTACCGGCTCTGTCTGGTCAATGATCTACCTACTCCCCTTACGATCGTCGAGCAATCGCCCACTGAGATCTATCAAGTGCAGTAAGTTGCAGCTTCGACTATTTTTCAATTACCGATGCACGCGCCGATACCCCGCCAGGTCGATGCCTCTCAAGGAATACTCTCGCATTGCTGGGTCTTCGTCTGGCAGCTACTTCCGCCAGCGGATCACCGAGAGAAACCTAGTCGCTCGATACACGCGCTGTATAACAGCTTGCGAAAAATGCGCATACTCTTGTAATAGCGACGCGATCCCTGAGAAAAGATTGCTAGAAAGTATGGGAGGAAATTGAAGAAAGACTGGATGCGTCTGGTCGCGCAAGGACCATTCACCGGTGCGCGGTGAGTTCAACGCTATGGAGACTTGTTTCGAGTTTCGAGGAAGTAGTACGCGCCTAGAGACCGAGTTGATTTTACGATGGAGTGGCTTTCGAGTGGCAAAGTAGTCGGCACTCTCGCTTATAATGAGAAAATAAGAAAATATGAGAAGAGAAAGAGATATTGGAGTGTGGCCAAGTTACCTTCGTGTGGAGAAACGCGAGGGACTTGTTCACATTCTCGATCTTGTGTACTCGCATACGGCCGTTGTTCGGCTTGGCCAACCGCTCGCCCGAGATGATTTCCAGTAGCTTCAGCAGTTTCTTGCCATCCGCGAGGTCTGTGAATAAGTCGTCCACCTCCATGCGAGCCTGCAACCGGTAATAAAATCACTTTGAAGTTTACCTTCCCCTTCTGTCGCCCTTCTTTATTCTCGAGAAGGTTCTCTGTAGATTGCCGCGAGGAAGAAGGACGCGGTACACTTTTATCCGATTGTCGTGTTGGGACCTTGCTGAAAGATAGATGATGAGAAGTGAAATGCTAACCTTTAGAAGGAAGGAGTTGATCCATTTGGTGAAGGTTTTCTTCTGGATGTGTAGACGTTCTTCCTGCAGGGCCTTGATGCGGCCCTGCTCGAACTTAAGGACGTCCTCCCTTTGAGTCATTCTTCTCTGGATGCTGGGGCCGCCCCTGTATCTGTCGATTCTCGCCGCTTGGTAGTTGGTCGAGTTGTACTCTTCGTTGAAGATCCTTCCTTGGGGTGCGGCGCCGAGCCCAGCACCGGGCACATACTGCGCCCCTGCGAGTCAAAGCAGATCCAACCTTTTTTTCTCAGAGTCTCTCGCACATCCGCAGGACAAATCTACTTCGCTCTCGCTCGCCATGTGTATATGAGCCGCCTAAGTAACGACCGGAAACGGAAGGATCTGTTTCCCCCGCGTACAACGCGTCAGAATAAACTAAGGGCCTTGTCAAGTCGAAGCAGGCACGTTCTACTTATTTAAGTGGAAGTGGTTAGCAAGATTCTAGCAACGCGAAAGGATTCATCAGGGAGAAAGTCGTATCTTTCGCGCGACCGGTCCAATAATCGATTTACGCGAGATGTATTCGTGGGCGCGCGCGCCCTTATAAGGCACGAAATACTTTATGACAGTGGGTCCTCCAGGTGTATGCGTGTGTGCCAGTAGTGACAATAAAGCGAGGACAATAATCTCGTCGAGTCATCGGGCCAGCAAGAAACGAGCCGTTGCCTTGAGCAAACGTCGTTTGCACTTGCTCTTATTTACTTTGGAGCGCATTTTGCGTCGTCCTTTCTTCAACATCGCTCTTCGCATTGCAAAATATAACCACCTCTGTTTCTCTAAGGTTTTTTGCTTCATTCTAGATCTCTCTTATCTCAATTCGATGCCTTGAAAATCGAATGAAAAGACGAGGAACTCGTTCGTCTGATTAATTGGCCGAAATATTTAGAGTGGCTACGATAAATTCTTTCGATGATCGAACGACACTTGTCGACTTCGTCCTAAAGTGTCGGCTATAACATCACGAATTAGTGTCCAACTGCGAGTGCACAAATCACTGTAAATATATTCTCGACTATCTGCCGGACTGGCTTGTCGGCGATAAGTTATCTCGGAGTGGCGCGCGGGGAAAAGCTACCGCCACATCATAGAACTAGAGAAATGCCAGGCAGACCTTTCGTTTCCAGCATGTTCCTGCATTGCGATTCGTTTTTTTTCCCCCCCTTGGAATAAGTAAAAAGAGGATTAAGCTCGGACGGATTGCCGGGAACCGATAAGGTTTTACCAGCGAAGCCTGCCGGTTGCGAGGACAGTTATGACGATTCCAATCCAAATACGCCAATGTACACGCGTCCGCCGATGTTTTTGCGTCATCCTCCAACTTCTCGACTTCTTTCCACGGCCGATTAACTCTAGGAATTCGTCATAATCTTCACCGGCAGTGCTCGTAAGAATTTAAAGGGAAAGATCGTTAGAATCGCCGCGAACGTAACGCAGGAATTTCCATGAGGCTTGCTCGGAGAAGCGTGTCGGCCTCGAGGCGTTGCGCGCTCCTCCGAAAGTGGATCGAGGACCGGCTGTGTTTTACGGCTGAATTGTTAAACGTTGCGAGCGTTACGGCTCATTGCGTGAACTCGCTTTGCCACTCGTCCGGAGGCCACTCGTCCACGTAAATATGGAAAGTCCGTTCATCGAGCTAACCACGCGAAGGAATGCATCTTCAAGCCCGAAGGGCTCCGAACTCTTCTCTTTCTCTCTCTTTCTCTCTCGCACAGCTTGAATCTACCACTTCGAATGAGTTTGTGGTCTGCTTAGAAAGTTGATCCGACTTTGATTATCCTCGGTGAATGCGCTCCCGCGGAGGGTAGAAAATCGGTGGTATCTGCACGCGCCGAAGACTCACTCATGCCCGGGTCGTTAAGCATCACGAGGAACTCGTCTAATTACAGTTAATTACGGTCATCGCGGAAGAGTGCGGCCATAAGATAGCCTCGGGCCAACTTGCCACGATGTCCTTTCAATTACATATACAATGGAGAAGCCCTCATTATGTTAATGCAATCTTATCTACAAATTCAATGAGCCTCGCGTCAGACCTTTGTCAATCTTAAATCATTCTACCAGAAATCTGTAAAATTATCTCTGCATTCCTACAACTTGACAACTGATGGAATTCCTAGGTGGTTGTCAGTGAAATTGGCAATCGAGGTGGTTCCAGGGAAGGTGTCAGTGCCAGACGGGGGCAATGACAAGCAGGTAACATCGGGGCTCTTTGATTAGGCCACTTATGCACTAGCAGCTACCTGCTGCTACAGCTCTTTTTCTCTGCCCCAGGAAAGCGCGTGTAACACGATTGTAGCACGCGCGCGCGCGCGCGCGCGCGTACACACGCAACAACAGAAGTAGAAGAAGGAAGAGGCGAAGGAAGCACACGGAGCGTGACCGCTCGCCGAATGTGTGTACCGTAAGTTTCGTAGGAGCAGAAGGCCGATTTACAGGCGTCTCCTGGTTGCTTTGTAAGAGAGCGTCCAACTGCCAGACATAATAATCACATCGCACGGCAGGTTCGTTCCACTGCAATATTCAAGGCTTCCCTTCTACAACTTAATTGCGAGAGAACCATCAAGAGTGCGAGAGCAAGATTAACAGAGTGCCGAGAGAAGCAGTTCATGTCGTCTACCGGATCGCATTACAGGCCTGATGATCTTTCGCAAGTCGGATCTGCCAGTGGCGAGAGAGCTCACCGGCTCCACGCATTTCGCCAACCAGCAGAGAGAAAAATCGAACCCACGTGTACGACATTGCCATTTCCTCTTTCCCGCTGAGACAACGTGGCAAATCGTAAATGCCACCACGAAGTAGTAACGCGATATCTGCCACGGTAGTAAGAGGAAATCGGAGTAGAACCTACATGTAACCGAAAGTCTTTTATGATCGTCGACACTTCCAAATATAGTCGGCTGGATTAATCAAAGACAGGAAAACCGATTGTCTCGACAAAGAAAAATTACCTGCATGAGACAAATATTATTAAAGTCTGTGCGAGATACTTTCAACAACAGTGTTACTTAAAGAAAAAGTAATCGCAACGAAAAAGTCTTCGGATATAATATTCCTACGCTAACATCGGAGAGAATTAAATCGACCAGAGAGGAATGCAAGTGGCAAGAGTCGTCGCAGTAATCAGCTATCTCTAGCGATAAGTCGAGTGGCAGGTGTGGCCAGAATTACATCTGTGATGTCTGGCAAAAAGTGTCGCTTGAAAAAGCTAGCATAGAGAATTGATGGTTTGCCGAGAGGTTTATATAGCAGAAAGTGTCATCCTCTGTCCGTAGGAGGAATGGGCGTCGGCCTAATCGAGCGATTGCGTCTAAAGAAGAAAAGGCATCCGCTCCAATTCTGCCTGTGGGTTCGTTCATTGGGCTGGCAGTGCGAGGATTAAAGGCGTCTTCTTACCGCGATAATTGTAAGCCATCGCCGAGTTAACCAGCGCTCTTCTTTATCGTGCTCGTTCCTGGCGGAGAACTCACATCACAAGGGAACTGGTACTCTCGGAGCACTCGACTAATTTCGCGACTGTTGAACAAGTTAGTTTGAGCGATTGCTCGCTCTCTTGGTGTCGCGTGGAGTAACGCGCTCGGACGGAGACACCCAACTGATTCAGCTGTTGGCCAAAGACCACCGACAGGACTCTTATCACATATCGGCCGTGTGTTATGCCGGCTGGTCTTGTGTACGTTCGTTTATGTGGCAGAAGCTAACGAGCAACTATACTGGTGCACGTACACCTACCCGGCCATTGGCGTACTCGCCCGCTAGCTCATCCCTGCTCCAACCTCATGGACTTCTTGACCACTCACCCGAACTATTTCATGCTCCATCATTTTATCTGTCCTTCGTCTTGATCTAATGCATTTTAAAAGAAACATATCGAAGATACCGATATTCAGATAAACAATGAAAGGTAGTACTTAAGTAGAAGATGTCAACTCTAGAAATAGCAGGTTCTGACGTATTGTCGTGGTTAGATCGTTAAAAATCTATCTGGCACAAGGTAGAATCCTTAAGACAGGAATCCTGACGACCTTGAAGACCTCGCGTCACTGGTAAAGGTCACTATCTTGTCCCCGGTAGAAATGCAATTTTCCTACTTTGATTAATGGAAGGAATTCAAAGAGAGAAGAGTACGTTGAAGACGGAAAGTAACCGTTACAACGACAAGCAATAAGCTCGGCAGTCGCGTTCGAAGAGGATGAGCAACGGTGAGGAATTTAGAGCAATGATCTTCGTGTCATAAGGCGGCGCTCCCGGCGGTCAATGAAAAAATCGGAGGCTGTCGCGACCAGCGCTAATTGATACTCGGAATTCTCGGGCAATGGCTCGTCTATGCGACAGGAAGCTCGAGATTACTCCGGAAATACGGTGAATGCGTCAAAGCGAATACAACGTACACCATGTACGAAGTTACACATTTAATTCCCCCATTTTTACATCGAAAAATAAAGTCTAAAAACGTGCTTTAACATTTTAGTGAGGGAATTCGGCGTTTCCTTCGATTTACATAAGCCGATGCGGCAATGTTTGCCGATTGATTCTGTTATCAGGTAGTAACGTGCGAAATTTGACGTGGCGATATAAAAAGGACTGAGTCATTCGTTGGCTGATACTACGATTGCGATTGCCAGGACATTCGGCCATAAATGGGCAACGGTTATTGCTGCATTAAGGAGTCATGCACCTTATTCACAAAGGATCGCATCGGTGAGTACACGGCGCGGCGTGCGGCCAGTACCGTATATGCACTTATTCTCGTTGCGGTAATAGGAAGTATCAGATATTACGGGAAGCACGCCGCGCCGGCTGCATTGCACCGCCCTCGAGAAAGAGAAAGAGAGAGAGAGAGAGAGAGAGCGAGAGAGCGAAAGATCCCCCGGCATTTTCCAAGCAACCGGTAATACGGTTAATAGCCAAGATCGTTTCATAATCCTGACAGGATTAATATCTCTGATAAGAGTGAAACACTTTCTGCGTATCATCCGAGCGGCTAATATTATTGCCATCGATCGAACTCGGCTAATCAGTCTCGAGCTTGTCTCACCGTCGATACATTTGGAAACTGTTGATACGCCGCCTGTCAAGGTCCCGTCGAATCTAATAGATTAGAGGAAGAGTGACTCGAATCATCGATATAGTCAGACCATTCTCGCTTAAAGTGGAATTCCGGGAGTGTTGCCGCACTGCCCGGAAAAGGGGAATTGCACCGGAAATACGGTGCGCGCTCCGAAAAGGCGAGAGGAAGCAGAAGAAGAAGAGGAAGCAGAAGAAGAAGAGCGCGACAGCGGGGACCAGGTGAAATTGGAGAGGTATTATTATCTCGAGGGTAGGGAGCAAGTGAGACCTGTAGAAGGATACGTCGGTATGTTGACACTGATAGGCCTGGAGAACCTCGCACACTCTTTGTCTCCCAGCTAACATGAGCTCCGCTCGTATCAGAAGCAAGCGTACCTATGTACGCAGAGTTTGCGTCATGCCCGAGAGCCGAAACATTTCTTGAATTCTCTCTCTCAGACACATTATCAGTAGCAAAATCGTAACAGTTAAAGCGACGTATTACGCAATTCGGCCAAGCAACTGTGTGTCTTTTGTGTATTGGAGGCTGTCGTTGCCAGCAGGAAAAAGAGCCGACAGCAAGGTCTGCCAAGTTCAAATGATATGACGGCACGCCTATATTTGGTCCGCTGTCGGCTAACATTCCAGGCGACAATAAACGTTACCGTCACTCACCGCTGCTATTCATCGCGTACCGAAATCGCTTGAGCGAATTTCCCACTGGTAGCAATAGCGATGATGCCAGCGCCACGTTGCACACTTCCAAACAAAGTATACGGACGGGGGATTTCGAGGACGTTTGATCCAGTCATTTTTGTAATCATCGCGATGCTCTAACTTCTAAGAATGCGTCATTATGCAATGACGCGACGACCCGCTTCGTAGATGGTAGTGAGCGAAGTCTCCTCGTGCATTTTTCTTTCCCTGAACACACACACATAAGCGTCGAAGCCGCGCAAGTGCGGCCTCTTCGCGATCATATCGCTCTCATCCAATTACCCCCCATCGGCCCACAACTGATTTCCATATTCCACTCTATCGACGCCCGTTTCACGCACTCCGCCAAATCATTTTCACACTTCCGAATCCCGCATGAATTCGATAGGGAATGCGGAAATCAGAAGTGATACTTGTAGTAGGCCGGAACTCGATAAGACTGATGGCAAAAGAGAGAGCGGCGCAGAGTGGATCGAAATCGTAAAATACTAGACACTTGACAGCAAGCATTTATAATTAATAATGCATCGTTATTATAAATATAATTAACACAGTAAACATGCAAAAGATATTTGCGGATGTAGAATATTAAATTTAGAAAGTTACATTTATAATACAAACATAATCACTTTACATGATTATATTAATATATATAATAACACAAATAAAAATCTACTTTCTGTCATTTGGCTAGTATTTTATGATATTGACTTACTGTTGGGCGTTAACGATTTAAGATGAAAGAATTCTTTGGAAGGCGAGTGGATAGTATTTCCGGAGGCGAGGGAGAAAAATGCGAGGTGGAAGAAAGTCGCGAGTGAAATGCAGTGAGTCTCGGTAGTAGGAGGGTGCAGCCGAGCGACTATGAAACCATATACGTGAGCGGCGGCTCTCGGATCCGAGGACTTAGAGCAGCTTTTCTAAGAGTTCGAAAATGCCTGGTGTTGTTACACGCTTGTTAGAAACCAGCGACACTCGCTGCTCTCTTTCGAGCGTGGCCGCTCTGTTCTAGGAAAACATCATTCCTCGACTTTCAGTCACGCAGCTAATCGTAAGTAGTGAGAGGCGTGCTAAGTCAGACTCGGCGAGAATCGGGCGAGGGACGCCGCAAAAGTTTTAGTATCCAGGTGGCAGCGGCGACGGTCCTGGGAATCGAAGTGAAAGTAAAATAAATTAAAAACATCCTAGCAGCCGTGCGTTGCAAGAAATGCATGTATAATCGGGATATTTATAATTTAGAAAAGGCGAACTGGCGAGAGGCGGTGCGTGGAGATTCCTCTATTTGGATGGCTGCTCTGCCAGGAAATACTAATAGTCGCAAAGAAATCGCTTCGATATAATTCTGGGCCTATGAAATACGAAGTGGCTCTGGCAGGGGTCTTGTTCGCTTAGCGAGCCATTCGCAGATCATTAATGCCGATGACATCACTCGGCCCCTAAGCGTATTACTAACATTTAATTTCAATTGGCGAGCAGTCATTTAATCGTGGCAAGGCAGACGCCGATCTATTGCATATTCTATTAGTACCGGTTAGCCTGGCTGGTATCTGCCCGGTACTGGCGGATGTTGTGTATATCGAATAACTTCCGTCTCGTAGCCGGCGCGCACCGACACACACACACTCCGGCCGTTTCCTCCGGCTTTAAGCGACAACACGTGCTCCTACCCTTCGCCAGTCATTTTCGACAAATCGTTCTCACCAGATTAAACATCGTGTACACTCGGCTTGCCTGCTGAGAGCATACCAGAGCACAGTCAGCAGACCTTTCGTCAGTGTAAACATTCGGTTGCAGCTGAATTGCTCGGCTGTGTACGAGCACGTCCAGTTTTACTTGGCACTCTCGAGTGCTCTGCGAGCCCTGCTACACTGGCTACATTCATCAGTCATCAGTCACGCTCCTATCAACCATATTAATTTCATATCTGCCGAGTGATCTGACGAGCAACCGACAGTTCCCTGTAACATGTGTTTCATGTTCGTATTGCTATTTCGCAAAAGTAAAACTGGCTCGCTTCCACTACTAGCGCATAGGGGAAAGTGAGATTTCAAAGGATTGTACTTGGACCGGGCAATCAGAGCAACACCGGCACAATGACCCGTTTATTACCGGATCTCATAATCACTCGACTGATTCGATGCTTGAATCGAGAGAGCGAAGAGGAGAGACACACACACACATGGTTCCAGTATGGATAAAAACAAGGGGAGCGCTGTTGCTCGCAGGAAAACACTTATTACGATAATCAGGAGCGAAGTAATTACTTTTACGCGACCTTTAGTATCGTATCAGTGAGGCCTCGAGAAATCGTGGTAGGTCAAGTGCGATTCTTGATTCAAGTTGTATATTTTAATCGTATCAGCTTCGATGCCTCGAATTGTTCGATTCGAAGCGAGTAATCTTCGGAAGGCGTAATTGAAAATAAACACGAAAAGTCCGATAATGATGATAATTATTGGTTTTGCACCGGTTATTTTTGAATTGGTAATCAGCAGGCAGGAATTTCAATAAACGGTTGGTACGAGTTTGCTGGAGAATATTCTCGCGGTCGTTTGGGTCAAGAATTACTATTGTTTGGTGGACAAGTGGTTTTTAATTGAGCAGCCAGCCGATTACAGTTAATTACGATGTGCGAATGAATCATGCGCTTCCTGCGGTTGTTAGGAATTGCGGGACTTTCACAAGGTGGATTGGCCAAGAGGGCAACTGATGCAACTTGTCGGACACCTCTAGGTTCCTTCGAGTTTCATAGGAAGTGGAGAAAAAAGCGTATTCGACTAATTTGCAGCGAAGCATAAGTCGAGTAGTCGTAATCCATAATTGCGTTGTTCGCTTCTCGCGTACGCGGCTTCGCCTTGTTTCAGCTTTTTGCAGTTTCGTGAGAATTAACGGTACGCTTCGTAAAGATCTTGTCGGGTATATGTGCGCCGCATTTCTCAATGAAACACACTTTCATTGGGAGGCCAGGATCCCCCGCTACCATCAATTCATCCTGGCTCCATTCAACTTTCACGGAATTTAATGATAATGACACTTCTCTACCCGACGATTGATTTACTAGAATATCTCGAAAGACCAGTGAAAAATAAGGCGGCCCGTAATCTAGAACCTAGTCCCTCTAATCTATCACAGGTGTAAGCCTGAGGATTAGTGTCCCAGAGTAAACATTACGCAAACCTGAAATCTCGAAGAAGAACCGTGCGTGGACGATTTATCGGAGCCACTGCCAACCAACAGTAAACACTATCAGTTTACAGACAAGTATTTCAGTTCCAGCACAAATGTAAGTCTTTTCAGTTGTATAAAACTAAATATGCATTTCGTTCTTGGGAATAAAACGACTCAGTTGCCACGAAGTTTCATAGAAGCTACTCACATTGGCGAAGTGAAAGTGGCAGGGTGCAATAAAGATTCTATCAGCGATGTCGAAGAACGATCCTTCCCACATGAACTATCGATCGGAACGACCTATCGCGACAGCAGGGACTAATTAGATTTTTAATTAAGAGAACGTTAGCTACCGCCGCTATTTCTTAGCCATCGTGCCAGGCACATTTTCACCCAACGAAGATACACAGCCGGCTGGTGACATTAGACAAGTAGCAGGAATTTCCTAACGGAAAAGCTTATCGAAACTCTGGAGTGTCAAGATCGCAGCTACTCGTCCCCCTTTACGAGCCATAAATTTCCCTATAAGAACGAGGAACCATCGCGAATCCGTGCCAGTATGCTGAAAAGTCTGACCAGTGGCGCAAGTAGAATCGGTCGCTCGTCGTCAGGCATACCTAAGCTCGGTCAACAGAGTTTCTATCGTCGATTTCCATTGAGACTATCATTTTTACAAGTTTTCCGTTCATATGTATGACCTTGAGGGTGGCTTTCTTGTTTGATTACGTGGTTTAATTAGGCAAAGAGAGGATGGGTTAGAGTGATTTTGGGAGGAAGGCCTAGCGAGAGCAGAGGAGCTTATCTTATCTGAGTTTGCCCATTAATAATTGCAAATGTTAAATGGCCCGGTCGTCTGTTCCCCTTCTGGCCTAGTGACGGGCTCGTTTCACCTCGGCAACATCGTGTACAGTTATCCTTTTCGCCTTCGGCCAGCCGTCAAAATTACGTACACACAACTTAACGCGCGTATCATCATTGCATTGGTAACGTAAAAGTCCGCGTAACGCGGAAGGAATGAATTGAAAAGGCCTGGCACGTTCTCAAACTAGGACCTAGATTTTTTCCGCTCCAAGATTATGTCACATTATCGTTAATAATGTCGGTGTAGCGCTGTCAGTGGAGGCTTGTAGGTCCGTCAGAGGAAATAATTGAACGAAACGAGATCGTCCCACACTTTACAGATGATCAGGCATATTTCAGATGGTTCACCATCCGAAAAGAAAGGCGGCAGCGTGAGTTGCGACTTGATCGATCGAACCATCACCGATCAATCTAAAAGGCTAACAGTTGCCATCGTAATTTGTCAAAGTCCTCGATCCATACATTATTTACGCTGGCCACTTCCGATAGCGCATCGGAGAGTGCATTTCACTCGGTTTACTTCGACCCCATTAAAACCTCGTTCATTTCTCCATCGAGGATTATACCGTCATTAAAATACCCTTAAAATCTCATTGAACTAAGGAAAACTTCTCAGCCATGAGAAAGAGGGGTTTTAACGATATTAATGGCAGGTGTTCGAGGGAACCTTTCTTTCTTTCTATCGATTGGATCGAGCTGTGCTCGCGAAATCACAGCTGATTTCTCCCGGCGGCGGCGGCGGCGTCCCGTCACTGGGACTCTCGCGTTACCCGTATTAAAATGCAGCCGACAATGATTCCCGCAGTGACGTCAGGAGAGCGGCTAGAAAGTCGGCAGGAAAAATCTACATTCCTCCATGCGTTCTGACAGTTTCACATTCACCGTCTCGCCGGCCACTATAAATCGAGGCGGCGGCGACGGCGGCGGCGTCGTGCGGGCGCCAAATACGCGCTCCGCTCTTTCTGTCTCATACAGTATTCCAGTGGCGTGTGCACGTGCTCACGTCCAAAAGGGCCTTCCGTTAATTAGCCGGACAAGGTGTCGTTAAAGACTCGCCAGGAAAATCGACGCCCTACACGTGTTCCCTCATTGCCTTCTATCCACAGTAAAATCAGAGTATCTCAAGTTAGGCTGACCGGAACACAAACATTTCGTCAATTGTCCTCGTCCGCATAAATCGCAGCATGGAAATGACGAATTTCACGGCTTACAATGCCTTTCGTCTTTACACGGTAACGGTACTTAAATTAGTGGTGAGCGCAAAAAGTTTAGTCGAAGTTTATTAGCTGAGTGGGAGAGAGAGAGAGAGGGAGAGAGATCGGTTACAGTTACGGCATAAATACCGAGACAAAGCAGAGTTGGCAAGGCCCCTGCAGTAATTCGCCATAAATTCAATTAGTCCGAGCGAGATAACGTATCGCGAGAGGTAAATACGTTAGGCGGCAATGCCATATCGCTTTTCTTTCAGCTCCTGCGAGCATTCTCGTCAGCAAGTCCCGATCCTCTTTATCTTCGAGGATCTTTTAAAGTCATTGTGGATCATCCCGTGTCTCGAGCTTGAAATTTGCATGGAAATAGCTGCAGCCACTGGCCCCAGTGTAGTCACGCCCGACACGTTACGAAAGCCGCGTGCTTAATTAGAAGTTAAACATTGCGAAATGGATTACAAGATAAGAGACAAGCGCGTGCGATTGTAAGCGAGGCTTTGACAGCCGAGCTTCGTTTTTTTCTCTCGTCGACAGTCATGTTTGAGGTTCCAATTAGTAGTATAATACACATCGAGCTCTTCGATTGTACAATTGCATAAGATATTATTGAGTTCGATGAAAAGTTTTACGAAGCATAACATTCATAGGGCACAGTTGGTTACAATTGACAAGGAAGTTTCGTCATTGGGGCAGAGGCTGACGAATCATGGGAGTAAAAACTCGTTGACTGAGTGACCGAACTGCTGGGACAGGGGCCAAAAAACCTCCCGATGGAAGATCCAGATGTTAGATCATAGCAGACAGTGCCAAGAGCTGGATCATGCATTCCAAGGGAGGAAGGGAATTTTTCTCGATACTTTGAATAATCTGCTTGATCGCTGCTCAATGAAAGTATCTGTCGAGTGAGAGAGCAGCAACAGAACTTTTCGGGCAAGATGACCTCAAATTAAGCGAAACTGGATTCAGAGAGAACCAGTATCAGAGGTGGCTCGCGCCGAGCAGTGGCCAATGCCGAATTCCCACACGAGAGGAGTTCCTTCCGTTTGGTAGAACTACAGCCTATTCTCCTGTATTCGGCTGCTCGAAAACTCCCCATTTCGTTCCAGTCGACTGAAAGGTCGTGATTGTTTTCCTAGTGGGGGCGCGCATAAATTCCATTGGACTTGAAGAGAATGGTTGAAAGGGGCGGGTAAGTGGTATTGGTTGAAAATGCGTGGAGTGCAGGAGGGATTGATGAGGTAGGCCGTGTTTTCTGTAGAGGCCTCCGTAAATCGTAAATCCAAGATTGACGGAACGCGGGAGTCGCGGTCTCGAGCCTTGAAGTCTGTAACCCGAGTCGGCTGGCCGCTCGTCTTGGGTCCCAGGCCTCGCCAAGGATCTTTCTCGCTCTCTCGCTCCAGCTTCATTCCTCCCCGTTTCTCCAGTGGGCCAGCATCCGCAGTGGGGAGAGAAACGGGCCCCGAGAGCGGTCCGGCAACTCCACGGAAAACGTGGACGTGAGCAGGCGTGCGCGCGCGCGCGCGCGCGTCCATCCACGCACCGCATGAGCTACGTTTCGTCGCAGCACACTGCCTTTGCCTTTGGCTGCTGCCGATTGCCCGAGCTAAACGGGACCAGATTCAGCTATAAACTCGGCCTTCCCTCCGAGAGCCCTCCTGCTCCGAATTCCTGCCTTATGGAACAAGCTTACTCTCGCCCCCTCGATACCCGCCGCGCCGCTCCTCCCAACGAATTCCTCCTGGCTTCCTATGACATTGCCACCGGGAACACAAATATATAGGCCGCCTACCAAAAACAGGCCAACCCATCTCTCCCGATAGACTTCCTCCGGGAAGAAAAATTATGTAGTAGAGCCAGGCCTGTTTACTAATTCGTATTTCGTTGTTCGTGCCCGAGGTACCAGCTTTCTCTCACTCCCTTCTATTCAATTCAAAACAGTCTCGGCGACCACGGCACTCTTGACCTTCCAACATGAAATAAATGTCACTCTCGGATGCTATCCTTGATAGGGGTCGCACGAAATACTTGGCACGCTTCGTAGCAGCGAATTTTACTCGGATATCCTCATAAATAAGGTGCCCTCGATGCCGATGCGATAATCGCCAACGATCCTGAGCCATTGTAACCAGTGTAATGATAGGTCGAGCTCGTTTGTATTAGGGTTCTTATGTCGACAAGACAGTCATTCTCGACTGCTTACACATTCCTCGCATATTCGCTGATTGATCGAGTTGACAATGCTGAGGGAAGCAAACAATCTCTACTACACTAGATATCGTGCTTTGCTCCCGGTTTAAACAGCAGACAGGTGTTGTTGCTCGAAACCGCATAATGTTAGGTGGGCATCGGTGCCACCAGAGAATTGTTGGTAAATGACTGCGAACCACGAGGAAGAGAGAAGTGTGCGGTGTCGTTAAGCCGCCACCTTGCGCATTCGTCGTCTCCCACCCCAAGGAGAACCAGAGTAGAAACGAATTACGAATGGTGATGTAATGGGAGTGGAAGATGAAGGTCTATAATTTAATGTGTATTACAAGCAAGCTTGTGCCGGAGATTATGCGAGCCTGGGACAAAGAGACTTTTCGAGGCTCACGAGATTTATTAGTTACACGATTCTGATGGGAGTTGCCGAGCTGTTCTTAGAGGTTCTTTCTTCCGGTAGTTGCAAGTTGTCAGTAAGTTCAAGCCGATTAAATACTGTTAGGCTTCAGTGCGGGACTCTACTCCAATTTCACGTACGTAGTGGCCGCCCGTTACGATCACTGTAAGAACTCGTTCGAAGGCGGAAAAGGAAAACTGCTTGCTCGCTCGCTCGGCCAGTAGTGGACTTGATTTTCCAGATGTTTGACCCCTAGACCTTTCGCAGTTTGCACACGACAATCCTAGGAAAATCTACTACTATTCAGAACGGTGCCACTACGCTTTTATAGATTTCAAAGGGGCCTTTGTCATTTTTTAATAACTCATCGAAGGAATCTCGCATTCCTTGATATATCAGGAACGATTCTTTATCGGAGAGTATTCGTCCTAAGTGGAATTCCATGGATAAAGTGAAAAAAGGAAGTTGATAAAAGAGTTTAGAGTCGCGGCGTGCAGTTTCGTTACTGTTACTTTCGCAAGATCTTCCAGATGTGTCGGGAAGGAGGATCGGGCGGAGGAAGAAAGAGAGAACACGAGAGAACACTCCTATCTGAATGCACGTATCTCATGCGTGGAATGTTATCTCCATCGGGAGAGAGAGAAAGAGAGAATTTTAATTGAGCCGAGCACTTGACAATCGGCGATTCCCGAATCGGCCAGCATACCGTATGTATTTCCCACCGACTTTTTCCAGCGGTTCTTCACAGATTCGAATCTCGCACGGCACACCGTCGAGTCAACGTTCTCGAAATCCGGCAAGCGTGTGTCTAGCGGCCTGTGAAACGTGATGTTTATGTAACGCGTAATCGGACGGTCTTGTGACACAGTGAACTATGCGGTTCGCCGAGATAAAGCATTCTCGGGCCGCGCGCATTCCTCCGCCCGTGCGAATCGATGGGTGTATCGAGCCGCATTCCGTTAGAAAGTTAGGCAAACTTGGCGAATCACGAGTGCCCGCTACCAAACGCAGCCGGCTGTATCAAGGACCACACTGGCCACTCGGGAGTATTGGCGTGTACAGGCTCGGATCCACGAGCGATCCCGCTTTTCATTTACAGAGCCTCCTGAATAAGCGAGGCTCATTCAAGAATCGCAATGCCAGGTGTAGCTATCGTATGGCTTTTACGAGTGATTATCGAGAGCCGGAGAACGAGGACTTAGACGTAGCCGCGGTGTGTTCGCCAGGAATTCCTGTCTAGTGAAGAACGAAAGCCTGAGCGAGACAGGGAGAGAGAGAGAGGGCGAGAGGGAGAGAGAGAGAGAGAGAGTGAAAGAGATTGCGCTACTCTTTTCTTGGCTGCTGGCATCGCAAAGGCCCTTGCTCGCGGGGCCCCTTTTACAAAATGTCCCACGTGACCTAGCGACCTTTGCGCGCGTAAACCTTAGAGACGATAGACGACAATATCTCGGCCCATCTAATATGCAATGTCCCTCGCAACTAGAAAGATACCGGTCGCACGAGCCTGGGGACGTACATGCTGCGCAAAATAACGCGTGTTTCTCTTGGTATTTGAAGGTATCAAGCGGTAAGGATCGCTATTAGAGTAGAGCGAAGTAGAATAAGAAGTTTCGGTCAGTCAGTAGTAACGGTCGGGTTCCGCACTCACCTTTTCTCCTTGAGTGCGAACCCTATCCAAAAAGTGGAGTGGAGAGGACCGCGCTGGATGCCGCGCGTACGGTACGGCTCACTGGGGAACACTTTCGAATCACTGGGGTTTACGCACCAGGGTTACAAGCACAGGCCTCGAGTTCTCTCGCTCCACACGAGTCTCGGACACACCCGCGCACACCTCACGCGTGTTCTCCCACGTTATTATGCCGATTACTCGATACTACTTCTCGGCGAGCTCTACGTTCCGCTTGCGGCAGTGTCGGTGTTCGCGTTCGCGCGTACCCGACCGAACTCTGCGCCACTGTGCTCTCGCCCGGCTGCTCGCAGCTCCGTTCGTCGGCCTGCTCGCTCCACTCGCTTGCCTGCCTGCCTGCCTGCCTCACTCGACTCCACGCCGCCCCTGCCTCCTTCCCCCTTCCCCGAGACTCTTTCCCACCAGGTCCCACGAGATTCCAGACCTTCCCTGGCCATACCCACTGCCACCTGTGGATCCAAGCTGATGTTAGTGCTGGAGGAATGGGACCAGTGTCTCTCAGCTCCCTTCACTCTCGATCCTTTCAGATTACTCCTAGGAATCTCACTTTACTAGTCCACCCAGCACCCAATTCCATTCTATAATACGCCGAGGGTAGAACTGTATACATTTTTAAGGTCACTAAGTTACTCTACCAGGGGTTCGTTACCCCCAAGTCGAAGGGTAGTGACTTCAATGCCTGTAACCGGCCGCTTTCGAGACCTATTGTCGTTATACCCTCTTCGATTCTAATGCTAATGATCTAGTTTTCCGCAAGGGATCACGCGGGATTTATATGTCAATGGCTTTGTGCAAAAGATGTACTGTGCCATAACCCTTGCCTGGGGGGTTCTTATGGCCAGGGGATAATCCATCAGGATATCCCTCAAGCCAGAGTCGAGACTTTGATTTTTCTCGATTGAACTCATCGTCTTAAAATACATGTTGCACTCACGTAGTAATCTAAGCGTAACTGAAGTCTTTATTCGATGATAAACGTCTGTTTGTGGAATGTTTGTATTACCTCACAATAATGAGAGGGAAAAACTTGAATTAATCGATTAGTCGGTCTCGTTCCGCAAAGTTAGTCGAGGTCGACATATCGATGTCGGTCCAATCGATTAAGAGCGCCATATTCGACATATCGATGTGCATCGATAGTCGCGTGTTGTTCTTGCGCGCGTGTGATGTTTTAACCTGTGATTAACAATATTAGCAATAAACTTCACGAAAAGGTTGATATAAATGTGGAGGAGAAATGGCTGAAACTGAATTACTCAGCAGTGTGATCTCCACGGTCGACAGCAACACACGAAAGCCTGAACAATTTTTAAGGTAGGATATATCACCCTTTGGAGTAGCCTGTCTAACCTTTACGATTTCCTCGTTGACTAATATTTACAATGATTTCTTATGCATGAAAGTGTTGCCTTTTAAATTTCAGTGTGCAAAATGGTGTTGCCTTACAATTCAAGAATTCCATAAAACGGTTGTACGACTTTACAAAGGAGCAGTCGCAGAGAAACACGAAGGCACTACCAGAGCTAGTAACGGAAGGCTTCGACGAGGAACAGATTTGGCAGCAGTTGGAGTTACAGAATGAAGGAGAACTTTCACACTTTCTAAACAGGGTGTCTAAGGTACTAGCTTGTAAGAATCTTAGTATACCAGTTACTCCAAACAAACCGGAGGTGAAAGAGGTAGAAGAGAGTGACTCTAATGAAGAAGAGGATGTAGAAGAAGATGAAAATGTGTCTGATGAAGAGATGCTGGAGGATGTGGGGTCAAGGAAAAATGTGAAGGAAGAAAAAAGAGTTTTGAAACACAAGAAAAAATCATCTATAGTTGATGACAAGTTCTTCAAGCTGCAAGAACTGGATGAATACCTTACTAAAGAAGATAAGAAAGAGGGTCAGCCAAAGAAAGTAGTTGAAGATTCTGATGATGAATCTGTGGATTTATTCAATGACCTTTCTGAGAATGAGGAGGAGGACACTGGAGAGGGCAAACTCGTGAAATATGCAGACTTCTTTGATAGTCCAGACAGTGGAGATGAAAGATTAAACGAGAGTAGGGATTCCAACTTCCAGAAGGATGGAGAGGAATCAGATGATGATGATTCACTACACCTTAGTGATGCAGAGAATGCATTGGATTCGGATGAAGGCAGAATGCTACCTAGACCAGCCAGCAAGAAAGTAAAGTTTAATTTGACAAATGATTCCGATGAAACTGATAGTCTAGAGAACAAGAGCAGTACCCAAAAAGAAGATGGTACACTCAAGTCATCATTGGAACTCAGGCAAGAAAGATTACAAAAGAAAATCAAAGAAATGGAAGAAGCTGCTGTGTCTGAGAAGCCATGGCAGTTAAAAGGTGAAGTGAGTGCTTCCAACAGGCCACAGAATTCATTGTTAGAAGAATTTGTGGAGTTTGATATAACAACAAGGCCAGCACCAATTATGACAGAGCAGACAACTTTGAAACTGGAAGATATAATAAAACAGAGGATCAAGGATAAAACCTGGGATGATGTAGAAAAGAAATTCAAACCAGTAGAAACACCATTAGAATACAAAAAGAAATTAATCCTGAACCAAGAAAAGAGCAAGGAAAGCTTATCACAAATTTATGAAAACGAATATCTCAAACAAAAACAAGCATTAAACCCTGACAATGCTGAAGTAGAAGAAGAAGAGCCAAAACTACACAAAGAAATTCGAAATATGATGCAAGCTGTCTCCAGGAAATTGGATGCCTTATCCAACTTCCATTACACTCCAAAACCAGTAATAATTTCAATAGTTAGACTGTATTTATTTACCCGTAATTGTGCACCCTATTTATTTATATTCTTAATTACAGGCTCTTCCTGAACTCAAAGTTATTAGTAACGTACCTGCTATTGCAATGGAAGAAGTGGCTCCAGTTGCTACAAGCGATGCTGCTTTGTTAGCACCAGAAGAAGTTAAAGGTTCTTATTCTTGGATATTTGTGGCGACATTTTTAATATACTGGATTAAACAACTTCTTGATTTTGTAGCACGACCACGAGGTGACGTGATTGGTAAAGCCGAGAGAACACAGACTGACATGAAACGTGAACGACGGCATAAGAAGGTGAAACAACGCGTGCGACAGCAGGCAATAGAGAAGAAGGAGAAATTAAATGCCTTGAAACCGGGCATAGATAAAAAATACAAAAAAGATAAGGCTGCGTTAATGAAGAAGTTGACAAAAGACCGAAATATATCGAAAATGGATGAAACAAGTAGTAAAGTTGCAAAATCGTCGACAGCATTCTTTAACCAGTTACAGGACCAAGCGAAAAGTCACATCAAGTCAAAAGTGGCGACACCCAAGAAAAAGCAGAAGAATGCTGTATCTGCGGTAAAATTGAAATTATGATTTTTGTACAGAGTTATTTAATAAAAATCAGTATGTTTAATAATTTCGGTGTTGAGCAGCATCATTGTAAGTCAACGCTTCATTTTCTAAAGGCTTCGAACATTACGTTGGAGGGTTGAATAAATACAGATTTAACAATGCTCATATATTACATACAGCTTCCAAAATGTTATTGCATTGTACTATGTTACTGAAATTTGAGGCAGTCCTCTATATCTTTCATTCCACAATTTTTTTACATATTCAAGCATTCTATTTTGGGATCAAATATTCTGATTGGATGTAGTGATAAGAGAAAGAGAATCTTTTTGAATGGATAGGGTGCGGTGATCTTTTCCAACATATATATATTATTGTCGGAATGGCACTAAACCGACTGCCATTATAGGATGATTAAAAAACTGTATGTGTGTATGCAGCTTGTATATTAGTGAAAAATGTTCCCAATTCATCATGATATGCCGTAAATTTCCCGCTATCGGTATGTAAGAATTTTGCTAGACATGTACAAATGCACTGAGTCACACGTGGTTACTTATAAATGCAATTATTTATGTGTGTAACATTATCTATATTTTCTTTAAGAATATCTAAAAATGTTGTCTTGCGCAGAGAAGCAAAATGGATTACATAATTTTGTACATCATCGAGTTTGAACATTTTTCTGACGAGTATCGGGTTTTTATGATTGCACCGTTTATAATTACAAAGGTCTAAAATTAAAATAATTAAGCTAACCTTAGAACTCTAATGATAAGCTGGTATTAAAATTACCGTGATTTATGTAGATTTGATTGAGAAGTTTTAAAAATATTTTTTCTTCTTATTGTTAGGGGTACGCCGCGTCTTTAACATTTACCGAGGTGCTACATTCGTCAAATGAACTCACTGTCATATAAATAAAAGTATTCCGCGTTACTTTTAATAAGCACAGACAGATTGTACAAATTTTGCAACGGTTATTCTCGGGACTAAATATTGCATTTGTCTATCTTCATTCTACTTCCGAAACTGAATGAAATGCATGGTACGGGTTTTCTAGGTTGAAAACTTTATACACATACTTACATCCGTCGACAATGACGTAGATAAATTTTTTCGACTACGCCTGAGCAATACTTTTGGAGCCTATAATAATAGTGACTGTTTCTTAATAGTGCCTACCATTTTCCAATATTTCTGAGGAACTTCGAAATTCCGCTTGGATCTTTCATCTTTTTGAACCTTATTATATGGAACATAAGACTATAATGATATACAGATATGTATTTCATATCAAGCCTATCATACGCAATCGGAATACTCATTCTGTTAGTATATTTGTCATTCACGCACAAAATAATAGACAGGATATCTACTCTACTTGTTCCAAAGAATTGCGATCCAAGCGGAATTTGGTTGTCATGCACTTCGTGCGTTACACCATGGAGTTTTTAGTGCGACTATTTGAACTTTCATCAAGGAACCATCTGTGCATATTACAAGTCACATGGTTTCCCGTTTTGTGCGATTACATTTATATACGATAAATGTTATAGTCCGACTGATATTTAATGGCACTTTTGCAAAACAACACCCGTAAATGCGAATCGTAATAGAGCGATAAAAGTCCTATACGATCGTTCAAATCGTATCAAGCGCAAAACGAAATCGAAACTTTTCACTAGAGGACGAAGAACATAGAACGAATCAAAATAGGCTGGCCTAATAAGGACACAACTCTGTAATAAGAATTTATAGATGAAGTACTAGTCGCAAACTTTCGTATTGATCGAATGACGAAGTAAAAGTGCAGACTACGATGGCAAGGCTAGCGGGCGCTAGGCTGTACCAACGATTTGAGTAGAAGAGCCTAAGAGCATCCCCGTTCAAGGCAGATATCTCCTATAGACATGCTTTCCTTGTCGCTACTCAAAGCTCGTGTTGAACATGTCCTCAAAACCTGATGGCCCGCCTTGATCTTGTAGCATCTGTAGCATATCCGAGAGTTCTTGGGGCTGCGTGCCAGGGCCACCTTGGGCAACCGCATGTGGTGGCTGCGGTGGGCCTGCAACTTGCGGATTTGCTTGTCCACCATCTTGCTGAGGTGCAGGATGCTGCTGACTTTGCCACCCCCACATACCTATCACAGGAAAAATATTCTTTTCAGTTATACAGCAACTTCAACAAAAGATATAATAATAACGTACCAGGATTATTAGGCACTGTTGTGACTGCATGGTACTGCGTCGCTGATGTTCTACCACCACTACTCAGTTGTGTATAAGTCGGACCACTTGGTGATCTCGGACTTAATTGACTGTACTGATATCCTTCGGTAACCGGCTGCTTTAAAGTAGATAGAAAATAAGTTAATTATAGGACAATTTCTGTGTAGATCCTATTGAATATGTCAGTTGCATACTTGTCGTCCAATGGCCCACGCTTGTTGTACAGGCGTAGGGGATGTATTAGCCGGTTTTGGAATTCTACTTAATACCGAAGACGACGCGCTTTGTTGACCGGGTGAACCATATGCAATTGGCGATTGAGTTGTCTCATATCCCTGATAGACATTTTGTGTACTGGACGGCCTTGGTTGTTGCGGACCTAAAGTGCCAGGTACTTGTAAAGATGGGTTCTAGTTTTGTTTTATTTATTTTTAAACGTACCAGCTGTAGCGACGGTGGCTGGGTGCTGCATCATGTGATGTCCTGAATACATAGGGTCTCTGGCAGGATGTCTCTGTAAAGAGTAATCTAATCCAGGTTGACCATAGGCAGGTACAGGTTCCGCTTCAGTTTGACTCTCACTACCGGGGTGGAGGGATCTATGAAAGAGACAATATATTATATTCTCGAAGAATCGTTCATTCTCAGATATGGCCAATATCATACTTGGCATGTGTGTTTGTGCAGACAATGTATTCCACACTATCACTATATGGATTCAAAAATGCAAACGCGGATGTCCGTAACCACACCCAGTCGCGATTTTTGGCTCGAAATCTGTACATTGCGGATACCACTTGACCCTTTAACTTCAAGACTGAAATGAAAAGTAGAATTATTTTCAACATTTGCAATTCATTTGCAATTAAATAGCATTTATGCAGTGGTGAACTATACCTTGTTCGAAACTTTCGCGCATGTGAGGTAGGTCATCCGGATGAAAAAATTCGTAGCATGGGTGACCTAATAGTTCCGAAGGGGTATAACCCAAAATCCCACCGACTCTTTGGTCCACGAAGGTAAATTTACCTTCCGCAGAATGTCGTGAAATAAATTCTGAAGTACAAAATGAAGAAAACATTTATCCTGTTACTTCTGGATCAGACGTCATGGGGAAATATTTAATTGACTGTTAGAAGTTGAGTAAACTTACCGCTATTGCTATTCGAACCCGCTAAATCACTAGTATTTGGTGTGCTTGTGACCTGCAACCGTCCGATTGCAACCAGACAGCAGTGCGTAGAAGCATTTTCATCTGTCACTACGCCATCGTGTCCAGTTTGTACACCGGCAGGTCCTCTGTCACCTAGACCCACACCTGGTATACATGGGGGAACAAAATCACCTACAGCGTAAAACCACGAATCAGTCCATGATTTTTCGTTGATCGATTGTATTTCAATGTTTTGCTTGTTTGCATTGATAAGCAACTGCTCTAAAGGAAAGTATTATGCATATAAAAATTGACGAATTTTACAAGAGAAAGTAACGTCCCTGTGCGTTCATTGTACATGGAAAGAAAGAACATTCGATTTCAAGCAGCTAATAATGAACCAATAAAACAATAAGCCAGTGCTAGCTTAAATAAGGAAAACAAATTCAGGGATATCTTCATGTAAAGCCATTACGTTCGATCAATGGAGATAAAGCACAGCATGAAGCATGGAGAATCGCAATAAAACATGCAAATTCCACGGGACGAGTCGCTCTCCCCTCGTGTATTGGTATGCCGCCTTGTTCGCCAGTTGTTCTCTCAAGACGATTCCATTCATTCTTATGAAACGACGATATTATCCATCCAAGTGCGATCACTGGCCGTAGGCGCTACTTAATTTATAGTACACACGTCGCCATCCCCAGCGTATTCCGCGAAGACCGTCGGTTCGTTCATATTCCGCGCATATAACGTCTCCCTCGCTTTAAAATAGAAAGTTGGCGCTACGTCGCGGCTGCCGACCGTTATGTTCCCCGTGATTACGAGACACCTACTATGCGCGTGCGTCCATGATAATTATTAACTCACCGGAGGAAGGCCAGTTTTTGATGTACCCTGTACAATGGACCACCGCATAATTCTGGCCATCCCGTGACGGTGGACCAAGAGAATTCCTTTGCTTCAAGCGATGGAGACCGTGAGCGGCAGCCATATCACCGGTCGTCTGGAGGTTGCCGACTTTCATTCTGCAGATGAACCCTCGCCTCGAGCCCATGCACATTCGCATTGAAGCTGCCGATCAAAATTTGCAATCCTTCCATTAGCAAGCAATCATCAATGAATATCTAAAAGAGTATCTGAAAGTATGATACTCACATTGGCCTTCCTTTTTCACGGTGCCAGTCTTTAGATCTAACACCCTTCCGCCGTGCTGAGGTTCCTCCGCGCTAAGTTGTTCTCGCACCTTCTCAGTATCGTCGGGGTGAACTTGCGAGTACAAGCTAGTGCCGTACCAATCGCTTTGCGTGTAATTCAAGACGGGAGCGACTGAATCCGAGACGTAGATAATTCGGCCGGTGTCGCAGCTTACAACAAAGAGGAATCCATCGGCTGCCTCCAAGATCAGATGCTTCAGCTCGTGATCAGTCAAGAACGATGGCTTGTAGGCATTGTCCGTTGTCGTGTTACCGTTACCTGTCCAGAGAAATATCAGCAGTGAGAAGTGAGATTTCGACATACGAGCCAATATCATTTCTGAGGGATCACGTTCTAATCCATATATGTGCTGCGTGCCGCACTACGTGATGTACTTTGAATTTCGGGATTCTACGAGTTCCTTTGAATTCTCGGCGTGAAGGAGGTCGAAAGGATTGGGTCTTTCAATGGAGCTCGACGAGAAGCTCTTCACCTGCCTCTCAGCGAAGAGGCAAGCAGATAGGATTGGCAATGTTTTCGGTCTCCTGGATATCACTGGTGATCTCGGCGGAAGGGGTGGCATGAAGGGAGGCAGAAGGCGAGAGAGTTCGCTAGCGCGGAGAGATGGTACCAAAAATGAGGACGGGGCACCTCGGCAGCGTAGGTAACTATCGAGGTGCAAGATCGGAATTGCAAAGCGGACAGGATCCCGAGAGGCGGGAGAGAGAGCAACTCTCGCGATGCGATCTTTACCCCGATATACGGAGAAATTCCGGGAAGAGGTACTTTAACGACTTCCAAACAAGATCTATGGAAGACCCCGGGTGACCTTCGTTACCATTACCTTCCACGTAGCAAAGCCTCCTCGATGGACATTAATGCCGCGATTCTCTCAGCTTCCCCCCTTTAAGAAGATGCCTCGCGCTCTTACATCCCCGCGCATTCAGCATATCAGATTTTGCAATCCAAGTCCTTTCATTCATTCCTGGCGAACTGGAGACGGTGCATTCCCCACCACCGTATCCGAGGAGGGCGCTTCCAAAGTCAAAGAACTATCCACGAATGAAGAGGACGTGAGATTATTTCTGGCGGCGTGGAGCCAATGAATAATGAAATATAGCACCTCTCGGTGAAGTCAGACTGATTGAAGCCCTCCCGTACAAACTTCGACCAACGGTTCTTTCGCCGTTCAAGCCGTCTCGGACAAGCGCGGCTCTTCAAACGCGATGGCTAACGTGTGTCCACGTGGTGAAGGCGAGGGACGTCGACACCGGTGACGTCTCGCCTTTTATAAAACGGACGCGTTACATCAATCGACGACGTATCGCCCCGAAAATGTCAGGCCGATCGAAAGGGAAACAGTGATCGTAGCGAGGGTTCATACACCATTTCCTGCCACGTTCCCACGGCCCTTTATAACTCCGACGTAGGGCAAGTTTGAAATCCTGACATTTTTATTCCAAGAACGTACTAGCATGTACATTGACTATGAAGGGACAAGGGACCACATGAGAACACTGGGTTGACCTAGCATCAGAAAAGAGTGGGCAATTTCACAGACGATTACGGTCGGATTGCGAGTCCATTGGTTTGTGAGGAGGGCTGAATTGTAACAATTGGCAGGAGAGCGCGTCAGGTATTTACAGGTGTATTTCCGTAAATCATATGGCTGAGGTAGGCTCGCTGGCACTCGGGTAATTGAGTCTAGAGTCGGACAGTGATAGTCTGCGAGGAAAGAGGGATCGGGGGTGGCGCGCAAACGGCCTGGTGGACATATCCCGTCGAGGCCGTCGCCTCTCTCTCAACGCGGTCAGGCCCCGCATGGACGAGACTCCTCTTTCTCCTTCGGCCAATTTGTATTCAGCGGCTCTCTTGTCGGGAAAGAGGAGAAGTGGCTATAAACAATGCGACGCACCACCAATACTTAGCTGGAATCACAGCACGCACACGATATCCATCCAGCGTGTAGTGTACACGCAGCCAAGGAGGTAAGAGAAAGAGGGAAAGAGAGAGGAAGGGAGAGGCGAGGAGGGAAAGGGAGGACGAGAGCGAGGGGCACCAAAGAAGGGAGAAGAAGAAGCAGCGGGCTCTAAAGGGACAGAGCCGACCAGCAGCTCCACCCATTCCTACACCGGAAGCATATATCGCGCTTTCTGCATTCGATATGACCGTACGGCGAAACACTCCATGAATTACGGCCGTTCCGGTGCCGGATGAATCGGGTAGATGATCGCTAAGACTCACTCACATAGCTGCTGCTCGAACCTTACTTCAAAACTCCAAAGATAGTCAACAAGTAGCAGTTTTATTTATACGATCTCTACAAGGATAGAAAAGATTACGATTCCAGGAATGACGCGTAGAATTAATTGTTCTCCAAGTAGCAAATGAAGAAATCATTATGGCGAAGTCCGAGCATACCGGAGACAATTAACCTTCCGAGTCGCTGCCGGTGGGAGTAATCGGCATCTGGATCACGAACTCGATTCTGTCATTGCGGAAAACTCAGGGCGGTATTTTCCAGTTTGCCAAGAAGCCGAGAAATCGCACGGTGGATCGTTCGGTCATCGCTAATTAGCATTACTAAGCGATTGCGGATTTGTCACGTATAATACTGTCCTCGACTAATTAACGAGCGTCGACGGTGTACGCGATGATTATGCATGACTCCTCCCTGTCATTAGGGAGACCGCGGATTCGGAGCACACTCTCCGAGAGGCATGACACACTTCGCAGCACGAATGGCTGAATTGTTTTTACGTCTTTTCATGGTGCGACCAGAAAATAACCGGCTATGGAGTGCTTCTTAGACAAGTGAGCGCAAAAGAGTACATTAGTAACGGCTGAGCTCCGATAAGGCACAAATTAGTGCTCGCTGCGATACCAGGCGATTAAGTTCCAGCAGTGTTTGACTTCTTCGGCACGAGCAGCCAAACAACTTGGGTTAAAAGCTGCTTCAACTTCGAGCGATTAAGTTACTCGCGAGGGTCTTTAGCATTGTTGAAGCTACCCAATAAGAAGTCTGTGCTTAGTCTACATAAGTTGCGATCATAATTCCACAGCTCCTGAAAGATTTCCATTGGATAGTAAATTAATAAGAGGGAGAAGACTTACCCCTAAGGGCCTTCATGTGCGCGACTGCCATCCTGAGTATAGTCAGTTTGTCCGGCTTCCTGGCGAGGGCCGAGCAAGTCGGCACCATGTCCGAGAGCTCGGTGATATAGGCGGTCATCTTGTTCCGCCTCCGCCGCTCGATTTCGCAATGATTCTCCCTGCTGTAAATCGCAAGACGAAAACCAAGATAATTACATATTTCGTACCACAGTTTAACGTACAAAACCCTCCAAGATTTTCTTTCTTTCTCTCTTTTGCCATACCGAGAGGAGCGCAGTGGATCGGAACTTTTTTCCCACCCTGAATCGAAGGGAGTTCCGATGGGGAAGAATTGATTGTACGAAAGTGAAATTTGCGCGGTGAGTTTGGGATAATGCTGCTTAAAGACTACTGGCAGATGACAATGAGGGGGCAGCGGATCGAGTGCGAGCACCGAAACCTTAACGTTAAGACACAAAATAATGGTACGCTCTCGTTTGATCGTCCCGGGCGAAATTGCACGATGCGATGAGATATCTCCCTCTCAGGGATATGCATGTTTTCCTACCATAATCCTGGCCGGGCAAAATGCGCTACGTCGAGCGAGGGCGCGCGCGCGCGCGCGCCACCGTCCACGTATAAGTAGACAGCGTGTTGCGATTTTATATCCTGAAATGTGCGGGTAATTCGCGTCCAATGGCTAGAGCTCGCCTTAAGTAGACGTTATCTCACGCGGTAATTGAAGCCCTCAAAGTACCCGGCTCATTTGCCGTCCGGCGAATCCACATATATACGCCGGACGCGGCATCGTACCATTTCGCCAGTCCAAAGAAATCCTCGGGATTCTCTTTCTCACAGAATGAATCCCAGGGGCGTATTCCCGAAACTCGTATCATCTCTCATTCACTCAAAACGCCCTCTTTTAATACCATATCGTAACTATTCCGTTTGAAGTATCCTCTAAAATGGAAGTTATATCCAAGGAAGTTGAGCGATCGAGAAAATGGATCAATGAACTAATAATCCAGCGGCGGTAGCTTCATTAGGGAAAACTATTACATGCAAATTCGGTGCTTTCCTATCGAAGTTGAGATCTCCGGGTGATACTGGAGAGCCGATGGAGGTATTCCCGGGGAGGATAAGCGGAGAAAAGCCGAGCGGAATTTCGCAGGGGAAGTGAGAGTACGCCGAGGGTCATTGATAAGGCTGGGGCGTGATCGATGCGCTCAATAAATCGCGAGGCGAAGCCTCATCGGGAGAGGGATATCGAGTGAAACCACAATTTGAGAGGCTCCCCTGTTATTACGCTACCAGAGGCGCACGCCTCTTTACCTCCTCGCCGGTAATTGTCGGCGCACAATCGTAAATTTGATGGCATTTAATTCCTGATAATTCCTCCGAGAAACTTTGTGAGGGCCGCTGCTGCAACGGGGCGCACGCGAGGACTTAGGAAAGTGCACGCTCACGGCATAACCCGCCGCACTGAGCCACCCTGATACCCGATCCCCTTCCGCCCTTTCACCCGCCCCAGGCCCTCTGTTATTTCTTTATTAACCACTTACGTGACACGAGCCAGCGCGTACTACCTTCCTCCATTTCAGTCAAGAACTTCCAACTCCTTTGAAACTCCCTCCCTCTCTCTCTCTCTCTCCCTCTCTCTCTCTATTTCTCTTTCTCTTTGCCTTGCAGAATACTCGGCTTTTCCACTGGCGATCCTTTGAATTTGCCAGGAGGCCGCCCATTAAATCTTCATTTTCACCGAAAGCGAAAAAAAGTAGAAGAGGTGGGGTTTGCTTTCTAAGAGAATTCAATGATGTTTGAAGTTGCGAGGCTGTGGTATCTCTTGGGACGCGAATCTCGGGCGAAGAAAATCCCGATCAATTTCGGATAATGGTCGAGGGAGGTCGGGGATGGTGGGGGAGGTTTGTTGCTCTGGCAAGCAGAGGCCGGTTCGGTCTTGGATCGGTCTTGGGGCCGACGTCGTACACGAGAGAAGGTCCGCTATTTAAAAGAGGCCACGGCGCTTAAAGCGCAAGTATAAAGCAGGCCGTGCACCGTGGCAGGCCGATGGAGGCAAAGGATACAGAGGGTCGGAGGAGAGAAGCAGAAGTAGAGGAGAGCACGGGAGAAGGAGGACGGAGAGAACTGTTGGGTCAGGGGTCAGACGCTCCGAAGTTGCCCGCTCGCTCCGTGGGTCCAGCTAGAGTGCACCCTATACACGGTGTCCTGATTTTAACTTTACACCAGCCATTTTGCTTCATCTTACATAAATGCGCCTTCCATCGCATTAATCTTATTTTCAGTATCCTAAAAATTGAAATTATCGCAGTTCGAGTTCGAGGAAGGATTCCATCCATTATTCCATTCGGTCCGGCGAGGTTAAACGTTTCACTCCGTTATTCTTATCGGTAAGTTCGTCTCTCGACTGGCAAATGTTACCAGATACTTTGGTTCTCACAGAAACAAAGTGCTCCTCGCCGGCGATAAAGTGCACCGCTTGCAAAGCGTTCAGTTCTCTTTCAGCAGAGCGTGAATACCGCTGGAAATTGGGTTAGTAGATCCGTCGCGTATGGACGAATAAGCCCCGCTCCACTTTATAATAGCGTGCTCGACGCGAAATTAAAGATAATTCCGCGATAAGTGGTTGAAGGACGTCACATTACTGTAGCTTAATAAAATACAATTTAGACCGCGATAAAGAAATATTTCCACAGGGCCGCGAAGAATTCAGGCCGAGCTTTTCCGTCTTCGAGCTGCTAGAGAATTCACTGACTCGCCGTGTAAATGGTCGATCGAACTTTTCTTACAATGAATAAAGAAGATCTTTATAAGCCTTTCTCTAAGAAAATGTATTCTTTAAAAGAAACTTTCTTCTATCCTAAAATTTACTCCAAGAAAAGGGATGTGTGCAATCCTTTTCTTATTTAATTTATATTGAAGATCGAAATCGATACCTGTAGGGACATTCATGGACACCGTGTAGATGGCAGAGTACGTAACAGTGATATAGAATCGGCAGTGAAATAGCCGTGCCACACACATAACGTCGCCAGAGCAAAAAAGCGCGCGGCTCCCTTGATATATAGGAGGGCGAGGAGAGATCGCAACGAGATCGCCCGACTCATCATCGGTCCGCTCTCTCGATATTGCCAGCCAATCCTATAAATGACAATGTCCTCGAGTGAGTTACTGGTTCATCCCGCGATACCAACAGCCCCCACGCCAGATTCGACCAAGCCCCACTCATCCCACCGAGAAACTTATCGAGTCTCACGGAACAATCGACTGAATTATGAATCGCCCCGAGCATTATCGGCATCGTTTCGTTAGCGCCTCCAATTTCACTCGGACCTACCTGCGCAATCATTGCGAGATCAATCGATGACGGCTGTCTTCCGCATACCGATCGATTCCCCATTAACCAGAACGATTTAACTGCTTTTAGCCTGCCGTGGATTTACGAGCCGAAAGAACTTGGAAAAGACTATCCAACACCTTTAAGAGATCGCTCGAGTAATTAAGGGAGCGCTAGTTTCGCAATACTATTTGGCGTGTCTCAATATTACATTAGAGAAACTCGCTCGTGACTGACTTATTTCAAATCAAATTCCAACAAAGCTCATTTCGCTTCTGACTGTATTCTAATTTAAGTTTCGCGGATACGCGTGCTTGCCAAGCGCGCTGTAATTGACCGCTTTCTTGTAAATATCGCAGGTCGATGTTAGATCGCATTGAAAGGAATTACGATTTAATATATATATGTGTGTGCGTCGATGCTAGACACTATTTCGTAAGATCTACTAATCTTTTCTCGATTATTCACAATCAACGTTTCAAACCCTCCTCGATTAAACATCGATTGTCCTTTAGCCGGAGCTTGTACTGCACCAACAACTCACTAGATCTGTGCTATTCTCCGAGGCCGGATCTCCTACAAGTAGAATGAGTCCCTCTACGATCCGGCACCGCTCCGCAGCGAATCCCGATACAATTAAACTCCGGCTGGAAGATTTATCGCTTCTAGCATTACTAAAGCAGAGCTCGGCGAAAGATTTTAGTTCAAGCAGTACTAAATATAATTTCCTCATCACGGAATTAAAGAGTCAGTGGGGCGTTTGTTAAAGATTAGCGAGTGCGGCGGGCCGGAAAAGTCTTCCATAATTTTTCCGCGATCGACGGAGTAATATAGAGAAAGAGAGAGGGAGGGTCGAGGGGCGCGCGGGCGCGCTCTCGCACTGACGCAATTTATTACGAAGGATCAAGATTGTTTTAATTAATTGCACGGCGGCGGCGGCCGGGCCAATCTGCGGGACAATCAGCGTCATGCACCGGAGCCGCCGGAGTGTGTGGCCGAACGGGGCTTTCCTTATTCGGCGATTAAGCCACGTGCTTTTCACTCCGAGCTCCGAGATAATCTACCCCTTTTTCGAGACACTCGCGCGCTGCTCCTGCGCTTCTACCTACGCGCCACTCTAACTCTCCTATTTATCTCGCGCGTCGCTCCTTTATCTTCTCAGCCGCTAATACCGAGTATCGAATGCGAAAGTGTTGGGCGGAAAAATCGACTTGCAAACACCGCTCTCGCTCTCCCTCTCGGCGCTGATCGCGGAGCGTGTATGCTGGTGACAACGGTACTACCGCTGCTTACACGAATCCACCGACAAGATCACCGAGCCCGACGACCGCAGACCAATCGGCAGGAAAGAGTGAATAATCGCGAGCCACTGCTAAGTAACTGTAAAGCGTGGATCACGCATGCTTTCTAGGATTTATTGAAAGTGCCGGTGCACTGCCAGCCAACTGTCTACCGTTTAGAAACTCCCTTGAATGCCAAATTCTACAGGGTGATAATTCAAATACATCAGTGAATCATTCAACACCCATTCAGAACTGTCATTTATACTTTGCGAGTACTGAAAATAGTTTAAAACATCAAAAAATTTGATATTTTGACGATTAAATCTTTTCCAGTAATGTCAGAGTTTAAACAAGGTTTATAATTGAGTCCTCAATTAGTACTGGCGATATTAACAGCATATATCCGAACACACCCTATGAAATGGTTTTCCTATGAATTCACGGTTTGAATAGGGAATCTAGAAAAGGCGCAAATGCGATAGGTCGGCTAATCCCGATCCCGGACAGATTTAATACGAGAAGTTGAAGGTAGCTCTGGTTGAGCAGTGCGCACCTATCAATTATGGGTTTCGTACCTCCTAAACAAGAGTGGCGTTTAACGCCACTTAAGAGGCCCTCGCAACACCCGGAGCAGTGTGCCGCGCTCCGGGCGCACACATTAACGGTGCGGCTAAAGTGCGAGTTACTTTATTGCCTATTAAGTTTCACAGTTTGGCGCTCGACTAATCGCATTAAGGAGCTATGAAATCAGCGGCGGTGCAGCGGGGGAGAACTAGCAGAGGGAGAAAGAGAACGGGCGGGTTATAGCACGGCTCTGCGCGAAATAACAAGGTGCACCGTGTGTTCTGCTTTCCTGCTAAGGGTAAATACGTCCGCACGCGGAACGTGTTATTTCTCGGAGGCGCAGGAACCGTGACCAAGAACTCCCTGTCGTGATACCGTCGCCACTCTGCAGTGACACTCGGCTGCGCTCACCAGCCCACCTAATGTCAACGAAATAAGTCTGATGGTCAGCGAACTGCCATTCTTAATCCCTCATTAACAGCATAGTATAAGAAATATTTCCAACCGACAGCCAACCGAGTCTTGACAGAGCTCCAAATACTTTCCTGAATTGTTCTTAAATAATTTAGACAACTATTCGAACGTTTTCTAATTTTCCTGACTTGTAAATGTTGGAATTTGATGTTTAAAGTTTAGATTCATGGAAGTATCAATGAGGTAAAAATCAGAAGCCTAGTTCAAAATTCATTTCCCTGTCGTTCGCTCCATTACGTGAATACACACGCGGACTATCATCAAAAGCAACTATCACGGCGGCGGCGGCGGCGGCGGCGTAATGGACATACATAGAATTGCTCGGCGCCTATTCCCGCGCGCCAAGGAGGTCGAAGCTGGGTCCGATGAAACAACGCGGCATTGCGACCTCGACGAAACCACCGTGGCAACGTTCGAGCAAGCAACCAAGCCGAGTCATTCTGCGGTTTGGTCCCTCGCGACTAGATGGCTCGTGCCACCATCATCGCCTACCACCCGCATCCGATTCTCTATCGTCTTTTCTTACATGCCTTTCTTTCATAGAACATCCTAGTTCCAAGATAGCTTCCGAGAGAGAGAGAATAATCGTTTAATCGAACATTATCGAAAGCAAGAAGAATAAAGCAGGCGCCGGTCGGCAGAAGTACAAAAGAGGGGATCGATTTTCTCAGTCTTTGGCAAATTACACGTTGCGGTGGGCGCGCGAGCATAGGTAAAGCGGGACGGTGGTGTGCGGGTAGATAGAATTCCAGGGAGGAGAGAAAGAGAGGATGGACGAGGGGTCAATGCGGCGGCGGTGGCGAAGCTCGCGCCAAGAAAGTCGAGCCACGGGAAGAATAGAATCGCCGACGGAGAAGGTGAGTGGAGACTCGCCGAGGAATACTACGCCGAGAGCGCGCGCGCGCGCGCGCCGCTGCTTCTCCAAGCCGGCGCGCTCGCTCAAGAGAGTTGCGGTGCGACGGCCAGGTAGTAATTGCGTTATTAACTTAAAAGTGAGGTTCCTTGAGCTCCGCCGCTCGCGACACTGCTCGTAATCCTATTCCGAGGATACGCATACCGCGGTTTCCATCGCTCCTTTCCTCCCAGCTGCGCGCACCTCTTCTCCTCTTCTCCGGCCTCTTCTATATGAACTTCTGACAAAATGATGGCCTCCGCTTGGAAAGTATTCTAATAGTTTTCCTTGCTTTTATTTCCTTATAGACTGCTTGCCCTTTTTCTTCGGAAGCCTGTCGGTTTGGGGTGAGCTGCGCTGCCAGTCGTTTTCACGGGTGCCTCTTTAATCGCTGGCTTATTATGTTAACAACAGCGGGACGCTCCGAGCGTTCACATGCTCGCCAGGAGCGCCCTCGCTCTACCCTGCACGCGAGCTTCGACTCCACCAAGAGGAGGCCCAACTTTTCGGCACCGGCGCGGCGCTCTCTCGTGTTTCGCTTCTATCGCCATGGAAAAACAATACAACACAAGCAACTTTCGGTTGATATGCTGAATTCCTCAATTGCCATATTCCAAGTTGTGCAACGATTTTACACACACATACGTGCCGATTATCTTTCGCGTCCCGACGCTTGGATTGCGCGCGTTGGTCGGATTACATGCAATTTTTTCGATAGCACGCATTCGTACAAGTCTCGAGTTAGCAGTAATAATAAAAAAGAGGAAGGAAACAAGAGACAGGATCGTGTATAGTATGTGTACAAGGATTCCTGCGATACGCTTTCCGCATGGTCGGGCGCGCGCGCAGGAATCAGTGGCAGGATGGAGAACAAGATAATGAGATAACATACACGGTTGATATCGCTCTGGAATTCCCCTTGGGCATACGTGCACTCTTAATAGAGACGTACCTTCCGCCCATACATGTTGCGATAGACTCATTCTGCAAAGGATCTCAGTCGTATTCCACTACCACCTAACGAAACTCGTTACTGCTGAATGTCAATCGTGACAGGTGTGAATTAAAGTCGGCTCGAGGCAAGAAAGAACACTCGACTGGAGAGAATTCTATCTGTGAGAGTGTGAGAGTGAAATTTCCAAGATAAAAGGAGGTCTAATCGAGAGGAGAGCGATGAGATCGATTGTTTGATGGTTCCGGAAAGGCGAAGGGATAGGAGGTGCGATCGATTCGATGGGGTTGTTGGCATTGTTGGATTTTGCGCCGGTGTACGTAGAGGTATTGTTGGCTCTCTCGGGCGATCCGGCGTGTCATCGTGGGGCCAGAGTTGCTTGGTAGCAAGAGAAGATGAAGAAGATACGGCGAAGCTTACAGTGTGGACGGGCTTAAAGGACGCTCGGCGCGTATAAGTGCCTTATGTTCCCACGCTGGAGCAGCCTCGAGGGCTTCCCATTCCGCTATCGGCTCACATTGGTGGGTATCATGTAGGTATGTATGTATCTTCGTACTTGAGCAGGCATGTACAGGGTGTACCGGTAGAACATATTGGGCCACGCCGCCGTGAGATGAATTAACAATGGCCCTCCCAACGACTATCAGGAAACCCGAGTCCCCAGACTGCTCTCCGCTCTTGGTGAAACGTGGTAGAAGCATTCACTATCAACTGCCACGACAACCATCTCAAACTCCTCGCTTTGGAATTTTTAGAACGATTTCTTCAGACTAGAAAAGGTCTCGCAATCATAATTCCGACATATCCTGTCAATACTGTCCGTACTACTTAAAAACTGAATTATAAACTTCCTGTAATCTTTGACACTATTGAAAAAGGTTTAGTCATTAAAATATTCCATTTTTTAGTATTCTAAACCTTTTATAGAACTCTCAAAGTTTACGCAAGTTCTATAACCGAGTATTGAATTAATACTGGCAGTCCTGAAAGGACATATTCCAAGGCAGTCAGTCTACATTGCATTGGAAATAGCTGATCTTCTTAGAGTGAAGTTAGATGCGTTTCCTCTCGGTGGCAATAATTGTACGAGTTGGGTGCGAGCATTTCCTACACGGACGACTCGATGGGGGATAAAGGTGTATGTAGTACGTCAAGCCTGACACTCACCTTGCAAATCTCTCCTTGTCCTGTACATTATCGTCGTCCAGCCTCCGGTATTTACACACGCTAGGATCGTCCTCGTCCGATCTGCAACAAATCAGGCGTCGTTATGTCTCCGGCTGTCCATCAAGCTCTTTGCCGGCATTACAAACAGAGAGAAGAAATCCGAGCTCTTTCGTAACGATATCTGCTTGTCTCCGCCACGAGTACAAGCCGCTGAAACACATACCGAGGGATTTCGGATCCTCGTCCTTCTTCCTTAAATCGCGGCGCACGTCGTTGAACGCAAGCGGGCGCGCGCGCGCGCGCGCGAAATCATAGAAATTCGTGGTACGTAGCGAATAAATGTCGCGTCACCGATCCCTGGTGGTGTAATCACTTCCGGACTACCAAACGGGACGGAGAGAGAGAGAGAGAGACGTACCAGCGACGTATTCCAAAATTGGTTGGCGGTGCTCGATCGACGAGGAGCGAGAGAACACTTTCCCAAATGCGGTGCGAGGCGCGTAACAGTAACGCAGCCGTGAAAAGTCTGGCGGCATCGCTCATGTAATATTCACCGAGCCTAACGTTCCTCCTCTCTAACTCGGGGACCACTACAACTCAGTTTTGGCGAGGCCGACACCTGTGTCCTCGTGTCGGATGCACACAGGTGCTTCTACCCACGGATTATGCCTTCGTCACCCAGCGAAACTTCAATGCGATTCTCCATCCTAGCTAGATTTGACGCGCGAACGTGTCAGCTTACGAGAGTGTGCGTCTGTGTGTACGCGCGCCTATTGAAACATGCATGTTGGCTGGTTGATAGAAACCGGGGCGAAAATGCCTCGGGACTAATGAACGGCTTTCGAGCGGACAGTGGTTTCAGGCGAGAGACCCCCATTTACATTTTATTAAATAGGCACTCTGTAATTAGGCCACGTGCGCCACTTATGTTAATCGCGAGGAATTGGATCGCAAGTAGTGGCTACGCCTTCCTAAGCAGCCATTAACCAACCGAGACCTTCTTTTTCCAAGGCTTTATTTGCATCCCTCATTCACTGAAACACCATCGACAAAATCCAACGCGTTTACACCATCGGAAAAGCTGGCGTCCGAGAAAGAAATCTATTGGGTGGATGAACTCCCTCGAGTGTTACCGATAACAATCTACACCTTTAATCGACTTTGAAACGAAGTTCCGTACATTTATCACGAAAGTCATCGGCACTGTTATCTCAATGAGCGAGAAATCCCAGCAATACTCGAGTTCCCCGAAGTGGCGACAGGTAGAGATCGGTGGGGGGTCAGCGATTCTACATAGAACTGGAGAACTCTATGGGAAGCCGCCCTTAAGATTTACGGTGGTTGGTCCTCCTAACTTTCGAAGCTCGGCTATTCAAGCCGGGGTAGTTAAACTACTACTACCCTTGCGAGGGCCAGCGGTACAAAGAACTCGTGGAAAGAAGATATAGCACGAACAACCTCGGTGCCCGAGTCCTTGTCGGAGGAAATGAAGCAAAGCCTTGGCAAAAAGCATCGTAAACTAGGACTGCCGTAAATCCATCGGCGGCGTCTCGTTACCAGCAAGGAGCACCAATGAAAGAGAGCGAGAGACCGGGAGAGAAAGAGAAAGAGAGTAAGCTATCTCTATGCGCTCGGCTATCCAAGCTACGGTATTAGGCACGATAGAAAATTATGCTCTCATTGCGCCCGCCACGGCGGCGGCGGCGGCGAGTTGGAGTCGGCCGCATAGAAACGAAGCGCATAGAAATCCGGCTGATCGTCAGTCTATTACAGAGAGCGCGGGCGCGCGCGTTCGCCCGGGTGATGTACGGTTCTGACCCTGAGTGAAAAAGCACGATACCCCCTTCTGCACCCTGCACCATCCATTTCACTCGTTTCTTCGAGTGGCTCTATTTGCCAGGCGCGCTCTTTCTCTCGCTCTTTCTCTCTTTCTCTGTCGGGTTGGCCTGGTGAGCGCCTGCCTCGACGAGGCAGAGGCTGCTGTAGCGCAGCTCGGTGGGCCCCTCTTCGCCCGGGCCCGGAGAACGGTCCCACAAGGTGAAGTGGGGGTGGTGTAGGGCCCGGCGAGTGTATCCGGGTACGCCGAAGATACACTCCGTATTCACCTCTCTCGCCACCGCGCTCTGGGCTCTCCGGCTCCCTCGTCCATCCTTGCTTCTCTCTTTTCGCAGCCATCTCCGCCGTGAAAAGGGAGGAAAGAGAGGAAAAGATCGCACGGCAGACTTATGGAGTACATAATGATGCGCCCGCCGGTATTATCTCGGTTTAGCGGATACCTAGCTTCGCTCTCGTACATGCTACCACGTCACCTACCCTTCCTTTCCTTCGACCACAAGTAACTTTCATACTTGACTACTGAACAATTCCTCGCAAAAGGGGTTGTATGCGAGTTCTTCTCATGTTCGTACTCTTCTTTGATTGTCCAACAAGTTGTCAAAGGCGAATCCTTCGATCGCGAATAGTTACGAGTTAAAGGTCGCCTTTCTCGTGTCCGGTACCTCGGTGTAAGGACGCAATTTACCACGTCAGAGCGTGACAAGGGTTAGTAGGTTGCGAGCGGGTTCGAAGAGGTAAATAGGGCCCCGAGGAAGAAACGCATCGGGTAACAAGAGCATGGAAGCTTTAAGTGTTGTGGTTGTCTGACCCTTGACTCCCAACGATTTGGGCTGTGCCCTCACAATGAGAGATAGCGAGAGATCTCGATCGCAACCACCTCATCCCGCCGATACAGTGAAAAAGTGTTACTTTTAACGACCCTGACACTTTTATGTAGCCTGGCGAATTTTCTGAAATAATCCAGCGGTTCTATTTCGCGCATATATGCAGCGTGGCAAAGCCGGCAATTTGTATATGCCAAGAAAGCCGTGGGAACAGCGGCTCTGATATCGATCCCTATCGTGTCTCCATCTGGGACACAACTCCAAATGAATCTTCGTCCCGAGTGAAGCCTGGCAATGTTCTCCAGACTCCGCAGGAAATTAATGTCGGATATTAGATTACCACAATAATCCTTGGCTGGCAGTTCTTTTTATTTGGTCGCGTAATTGGCTGGTTGAGCAATTAAGTGCAAACGACAAGACATCTTCAGGGAATCCTCTTATCAGTTACGTGCAATCGGGCGCGCAACCGCTCTCAAGGAATCTCGCCGATAACGGAAAGACGATGGAACGTAATGACACATCGTTGCCAATCGTTGACATTGTATACACATACTTCATTCGTAACTGAAGCCGGATTCGCTTTGAAGTGTCTTATCTGTTACGCTCGTGTTTCTTCTCTTATCAAAATGATCCCTTGATCTCGACACACAAAGTTCGGTGGCAGAGGAAGGTTAAATAGTAGCCAGTGCTACTCATAATTCCTAAACACTTCTTATTACATCATTCAAATGATTAACAATGAATTTAAACAGCGATCTTTCGGGGGTTGAAGATTTCGCTTGAGTCTCTTCTTTCACGAAAGACATGTTGGTTGCGCGGGCACCGATTGAACGGGCACGAGAGGATTCTGAATCATTGAAGTCAGTGCTGGCCAGCCAAATACAGCGGCCAGAGAGAAGAGTGATGTGGACGAAGAAGAAACTGCGAGGGGAACAGTCACATGATGTGGCGCGCTGTGTCCAGGTTACGGTGGCGCCTTTTTGCATTTTTCCAGCACGGTTCCAGAGTCACGACTTGACCCCCCCGCCGTTCCCTTCCTCGCGTCCCTTCCTTCCCCCTTTTCCCTCGCCCAATGCTCGCCTCTTCCTTCGTCTACCCGTTCTCCAGGAGCGTCCTCGTACATTTACGTTCTCCATTCCCTTACGTCCACGTGTGTTACATCTACCTACTCCGCTCGCAGTCCACCGGACACTTGCACGTACCTACAGGCTAGCCATGTATCTCCAGAAGAGAGCATCTACCCTGTGCTCGGATCTCAAGCATCCGGTAAGCCGACGCCACTTGGATAAGACAGTTCTTCAAATAATATCGCAGATATCTATGAATTTCGAATATCAAAAAGATTGCTCTTTGTAAGTCGTGATTTAATATTTTGATGAGGATTTCAAAGTTTTAGAAGGGTTGGAAGAAGAGGGTGGTAGCGAATCGTGGGGCGAAGAATGGTCAGAGTGGAAGGTGTGATTTTTCTAATTAGCAGTGCACGGCGAGCGGCGCAGTGGTAGAGAAGAGAAGAGAGAGAGGAGACGAAGGAGACGGAGTGAGATCGCATATTAAATCGAGAGAGCGTAGCCATTGGCGGCGGTCGGAACGGAGCGGCGATGAGGGGCGGTCCATTGGTCTTGGACTCGCGACTCTCTTATCCGTTCTCCAGCTACGTTATTGGTCACCGCCTCCTCGATCGAGACTTGCTGCCGGGAGCCCGTACTCCTTGCAGCAAATCTGTTCCTCTCCTTCGATTAGCGACACTCGCTTCCTCGGCCTTCCGCTGCCCACCAACGCAACCCTTCCCATCCCCTAATCACACTGCTTTGTCACTCAAAATTCATCCAACGCATCCACTTACATTATATTTATTTCCATAAAATAATGCTAACATTTGTGATACAATATTTACCCAGTAATATTTCAAGTTTATCAAAAGTGAAATGTTAAAAATGTAATCTGTAATCCTGTGATTGCAACAGGACATGTTTAGAAAGCTAGTCTATTGGAATGATAGTCAGAGTGGACCAGGTGCTTTTTACCAGCGACTGGTGAACTGGTCGATGAATGGTTGGGGAAAATGCTCTTTTCACGGTAGAACAGAGCGGATCGGTAACGCGAGCGTTCTCACGGCTGAGGGAGTCCTTATTGTTTAGGGCGTGCAAGTTCGTCTCGAGCGTAAAGTCACGCGACTTCTCCTTGCTCTCTTGGCAAAACAGGGGAGAGGAGGAGGAGGAGGAGGAGGAAAGGTAGAGAGGCACGTGGAAGAGGAAATAAGAAATCTAGATAATTGCGAGGGCCGTTTGGTTAAAGCTGTGATGCAGATAGCGTGTAACTTCTCTTTGCTTTCCATTATCGGGCCCCTTTTTCCATTGCTCCCCTCTCAAGAAATTAACACCAAATATGGCGGCAGCTGGCAGCCTTTCAGACTGTAAACCGTGACAGGCCAACCCGATTATAGGGATGCTCGGATCGCGCTCCTTTTAATAGTATTATGAGCATACTTATGCACGCGAGCATGGATATAATGAGAATTTTTACACTGTAATTAAGCGGTTTATGGGACGCCTCGGACATGTGTACCGGCACTGTGTTGAACAGGGCCGCCAATCTTGTAAATGAGTTAAGTAACACAGGGCATTAGCATCCCCCGCGCAATGCAACCATACCAGGTTTACACTGACCGAACGCATAAATTAGTCTCTCCGCTATATTAGTATATTCATTACACTGCGGGATCATTCCCAATAAAGGATGACTACTATTAACAGCGTAAATCCTTATTTACAAGAATTTGCCAAGTGGCAATTTTTCTAGTATTCCTACATTTGATACTGGTTGATCCTTCGTTAGCGTGGATCGCACTCCCTTCGTATGTAACAGTACGGCCGGTGTATACGCATTTCCGAGATGCGTGCCGATGCGGTATGACATAAATATGCATTATGAGGCGAGGGTACGGAGCGTAACTAATGGGCCAGGCTAATTACGAATGAAAATACTACGCGCGAGCGGTTCAATCTCAAAACACACTTTCCTCGCGGTCTTCGCCACCCGGTTCAACGACACCGGCAGAAAGAGAAGAGCCGTTAAAAACAGAGGCCATTACTTGAACGCGGCGCTGATCCTTTGTAGGCAGAGAGACGCGAGAGTAAATATCGCTTGGAGCTAATAACATCTGGACAAATATGTAAATACACTCAGCTACTGGAATTGCCGTTTTTTCGATGGCCATTTAAAAGCCCGAGGAGATCTTGACACTGCTCGTGGCTCAAGTGGCGGGCGGCTCTTTCGGCGGCGCGGCGCGGCGCTAGGCTGCGTTGCGTAAGATAATGATCCGCTAATCGGCCGGGGCGAAATCGCGAGCGGCCGCAAATCTCCTCTACGTGACGAATTCCGTGAGCGGCGGGTTTTGCCCGGCGGTGTGGCACGTTCGGTGCACGTGGCCGGGTGGCGCGTAGGGCGCCGACCGTAAGCCGCCAGTATTAGGCAGCCCTCGTGGTGACGATCTCTACGAAAGCAGCGTGTTCAACAACAGCAACAACACAAATATCAACGAGGACCGATCCACGCCCACCCCAAACTACAATACATCGCTCCAACAACTGGCGAACACCGAGCCAGGAATTAACTCGAGATCGCTGACCAGCTCGGTGGTTTGCGCTCGGCAAGCTTCAACTATCCGGGAGAGTGCAATTTGCGAAATGTCGGAACAATTTGCATAGCTGGCCAAGCCGAGGAATACAGAAGTCGACGTCGTCGTCGGGGCAGGTTGGTGGTGGCGGTAGCGGTTCGGCAGAAAATTAGAAGATAATGACGCACCGGGGAAAAAGGAGAAGCCGCCGCCGAGCCGCCGCCGAGCCGCGCCGCGAACCGCGCAGCCGTTTGAGGGGGATCGAGCAAGAGTAAAAAGGTGCTTGACATGCCCATGTCGAGTAGGTACGGCTCTGGCAGTGCACTACGTTTATCGCGGGCACATGCACACCGTCGGCACTCGTCGACATCGTCGGCGCTCGGTTCTCCTGGTGCAGCCGTTGCGTATAACCCTCTCTCGCTTGGACCTTTTCGTGACCGTAATTACAGCGAGGCTCGCGTACCGCACTGTACACAGCGCTAGGCCAATGAAACAAAGGATTATTATCACTCCTGATTATGTATTATTTCGCCTTGTAAAATGGCCGATTTAACTGCGGGGGGGTGGAGGTGGGGGTGCGCGCGGCATCAGGAGAGAGGACGGGGGGTGGCCGCTCCTGGTATATGTATAATGCGCGATGCTTTCGAGTGGAATGGCTAATGAGTCGTGCGGCAAGAGCCGTGTATACCTATAAGGCTATTTTCGCCAAATGCGCCGGCTGATGCGGCCGTGCAGATCCGTAACTCACGGCATTGTCCCATAGTTCACCGGAACTCTTTTTTCCCGCTCGATTTTTCCTTAGCCCAGTTCATCGGTGCAACGAATCCAGCCCGAGCTCCGTTCCAGCTATTTTACGGACACGCCTCTCGTCTACTGTAATTGTACATTGCAGCACTGTTTGCCGAAGGATAACGGCAAGCACGCGGGGCAGAGACAATCGGCGGGCACTCTCCAGCCTTTTCGCCGCTATTAGTCAGACATTCTATGTGCCGAGTAGTAGACTACTTCGGCCTCCATCCACGCTCCTCTCCCCCGGCAAGCGCCGCGTGACACGCTCTATTATAATTGTCAGCGCTTTCTGCAATGCTACTTTGTTCTTTATTGCGCGCGGCAGAGATTATTGTTATCGCGGGGCCGAGCGAGTGTACTGCGGCTGTTACTGCGTCTCTCAAGGCTGATCGCTAACACGCGAGACGGACGAAAAAGTTCGCGCGCGCCGCGGCAACGTTTCTCGCCTCCTGATCGAGTGAAACGTCCGTAGATCATTGAGGCGACCGGCGCGGCGCGGCGTGGCGGCCCGGTGATCGGATCGTTCGAAACGGCATTAACCCGGTAGAGACTCGATGGACAAGAAGAAGGCAATGGCGCGTGACTCGATCGCTCCCGACGAAAGTGAGAATAAACCGGCGTGGATAATGGCCTGACAAAAGAGGCGGGAAAAAGCCCCTTTCACAGCCGCTGCGGACTTGCCCTTTTGATAGATCGAGTTTTTACGAGATCGTAGAAATGCCAGGGCACACTCTCGCCCTCTCTCTCTCTCTCCCTCTCTTTCTATACAGTACTCGCTAAAGCCTACTGACTCTCGTTCGCCTCGGAGAATTTCTCCTCCTTGCTCCCTTCGCCGCCTGTCCTTTGCAACCAAGGAATTACATGGATTCCTTTGACACGTTCCTGCTTCCCCGAAGCTCGACACCGTCTCAATGGATTCGTCGGAAATATTCAAGGATCTCTCGCTTCGTCCTCCACCTCTTCCTTCACCTCGCCACGCTGCGCTTTACTTTGTGCGCCATAGCTCCATCCGAGAGCTACTTACGCACACTTCTTTAACGAGCGCTAATGAGGCCATCGCAGTGTCAGATTACAAATCGAAATAGTCGGCGGCCAGTGTTTGCGCAACAAAACGATGAATCGTTCGAATGGTTATTCATTGCGATGGTAGATTTGTTTAAGGAAATTCGGTATCCAAATTACGCAAGAAGCGCGCGCGCGCGCGCGATTTGTTTCCGCTAAAACGTGCCGGTGTTCGCGATCGTTATGCTACCTGTTCCGCCAACATGCTGATATTACGAGCGCGGAATTGCTGAGCCCGAGTAACAATAACGTACACAAACAACAATGCCGTCATTACCATTCACCCGGCAATCTGCGCGGGAAGTAATGCTCGTTCCGGAATATAGCCGCACATACAGCCACATTTTGCTCTGCCTATTAATAGCGATACTTAGACTTTTTCCCGGACGGTAGAGACTGCGGAGATAGTGGATTTTATTCTTGCAACATTCAGCCGGCGATCTCATTGGGCATGTCGGCCTGTGGTAGACGCTGCTGACAGGACCGAGTGAACTCGTTTCGGTGCCGAGAGAGAGACATTCGGACTGCTGTGGTGGGTTGGTACGCTCGGTTTTCGGTTTCAGAGTAGCGGTACCGTGGCAAAGGAAACACGCGATAAATTGCAGTATCATAAATTCATCGCACGAAAGGCGAAAAGGCGAGAGACACGTTAGCAGCGCCGAGATCATCCTCCTCGGCTGCGTCGTCGATGACGCGCGCCGCCTTCCACTCTCCTCTTCGTAGCCATTGCCTTTTTGATGCATTATAAATCTCGAATTCGCTATCAATTTACTATTCGTATTTCGTTGCACGTGGTGGTACTAAAACGGTTTTACGAGTGCGCGCGGTGTTTTTACCGTCGAGCCCTGCCGATAATCGGGCTATCTCGATTCAAAGCCACCTGGTTCCACGCTGCTTTCCTCCTTTTTTTTTTCTTCCTTCCTTGGCGAAGGGACCACTGGCGCGCAAACGAAAACCGAGCACATTCGCCAAATTATTCCGTCCGAGGCATCTGACGCTAACGAAAGACGGCTGGTATAATTTAGCGAAATGAGAAGGCCAGAGAAAGGCTGAAGGGCCCAAGGAAAAGAAGAAAGATGGGGGAGGAGGGCCTGCACTTACCACAGACTTTCTTATCGGCTTTGTGCTTGGATTGTTTCGCCAAGCCGATAAAACGCCGCGGCTCTTATTCCATACTGATTTACTTTTACGATAATTCGAGAATTATGGAAGCATGAAGCGTGCATACGCGCGACGCCCAATCACCCGGCTGTATAAATTGCAGTGTAACCGGGCATAAGTAATTCCCAAAGTAAGCGAGTTAGCCAGCCACTATTGATTTAAACCGATGACGAGCGCATAGTTCGCGCTATTTCAACAAGCAATCCTCGCTGTTAGTGTCACGACTGTCGATAAGCCCGCTCGATTCTCGCTCGCTAGACTCTCGGACTCCTTTTCTACAATTACCTGAAAGATCATTTGTAATGTAGAAATCGTATTTCTAGTTGACAGACGTTCCCCGCTATCTCTGCAGTCTGTGTATCTATGCAACATCGTGACACGGAACTCGCTGTACGTACGATATCTCGCTAAGAAGGCAATGTTACCAAGAAGGAAAAAGTCACTTAATGTGCCGTATCCATTCTAGAGCAGGTCACTTAGGATTTCTAATTGAATTACGATATCTCTATGCAGACTGTTACTTTGCGGCGTACTACATTTACTCGCCTGGCCAGGCAATCACAAACACCATTAACCAAAGAAACAAGCAAAGACCTGTTGGTTTAGCCGTCAGAAAACAGGTGGGTTACATTGACCCAGAGTACGTGCGAGAACAAGTTCCTACGATCCCTATGAGAAGGGTCCCCTCAACAGGGATTAGAAACTAGTCAGAATGGGGCATCAACAGGAGAAATCATGACATACGTTTCACTGGGCTATTTACAGTAAGGGTGCAGCAGTAAGATGACAATAGATACGTGTGTTGCTGGTTGAAACTCTTGAGAATTACCTTCTTCTCTTGGATTGCTGGGCCTCGGCATGGGCCTGCTGCATTTGATGGGGCGAGAGATTGGGCCCATAGGAGAGAAGCTGACTTCCGGCGGTGGTGCAGGTCGCCGGGGGTGGCGGTGGTGGCGGAGCCAATTGGTAGCCGACCGAGGTGCCCGAGGGTATATAATGCGAGGGTCCGGGCCCCGGTCCCAGACCCACGCCATACCCTCCGCCACCCGTCCCGCCACCGTACATACCGCTACCACCCGGGTACTCTATTTTGACGAGCTTTCCGACCACTCCAGTCTTTAGCTATCCGTCGGCTTGCTCGCCAACTTTCCACCAGCTTGTCCTCTACCTTCCTCGCAGAGGGGGCTATCTCCTCATCTCTCGGCGCTTGGGCAACGCGCGCTCTGATCGATGCACGATGAATCCCTTAGAGCACACACCGGGAACACCACGCCGCCGCCGCCGTCGCCGCCGCCGCCACTAGGACCTGCTGTCTTACTTACTTCCCCCTTTGGCTTTCTGGCACTCGTCACTTCGCCCGCCGCTCCGATGGCGCAATACTCACGAGGTGTGCACGCTCCCACACACGCGCGCACACATACACACAGAGAAAAGGAGAGAGAGAGAGACGGCCACCACAATGTCCCCTTGGTAACTCCGGTGGAGTGAAAGTCGTATTGTTTCTTATGCGTCCCTTGACGATTGCTCGCCGAGAGTAGATTTTGTACTGGATATGTATATCTGGTGTGGTTTAATTGCACTTGTATCCACGTCGAGGAGGATATCGCCGCTACGATTCTTGGACTTGGGCGAAAATAGATTGCTACTAGGATATTAGTTTAGAAAAGTTGATTGTCGAGGAATTGTTAAGTTTGTACTGTTGTTGCCGGCGAGGCTCGCGCGAAGGATCCACTGGGAAGTCTTCGTGCTCGCTTGCTCGCTCTTTCCCCGAGAGTAGAATTTCGAGAGCCCGGAGAAGAGCTCTCCTCGCGTCCTGAAACCGTTCGTTCACCTTCTCCCCCTCGGTTATCTCGGCATCTTCCGGCTCGGATTTACGCGAAGATGTATGCGCGATGAATCTTTCATAGTTTACACCTTCCCCGCTCGAGCTTCCCGAACTGTTTCAGTCCTCCTTGATGCTAGATAGGATACCGCTTTTCCTTCTATCCTTAGTCACTTCGCTTTTCACTATCAATCGCACGTAGAGCGCCGACACATTCCGCCGGCTCGTCCCACCGAAACTCACAAAGTTCCTCGTCCAAGCACACCGCGCGAACGGTGAAACTCACATGATACACATTATCAGAGTCAGCGGTGGAGTCATGGATCGCCATTAGTGGTTTCACTACGGAGTCCCATTGTCCAGGCGGGAGATGCGAATCCAGCTCTAACAGGACTACAGCCTCCCCTCATGCCACTCTCGGGCATATCACTTGCAACAGGGATCCACCAATCTGCGAATCCCTTTAATTATACAAAATCCCACTCTCGATTCCTTCACTTCTTCGAATACACGTTGAAAGGCGTTGTTCCTCGCCGCGAGAGAGATTCGAGTTCTCAGGATCCGCGCGCGTCGCATTCAAATATCCAGGCCCACGTGCGTGCTCGAAGGCCAACAGTGCATATGTCTCAGGGGGGGGCCAGGAGACTGGCAACTATCTCTGTGTGTGTACGTGTATGTACGTGGGTCGCGCGGGCGCGCGCCCTCGGGAGCGCAATTTCAGCGGGAAATCTGGCGCGCGTCGCTCCCGAGATAATGACGTCTCTCGATGACCGGCGGCCCCTACGAGGAGCAATCGAGGCTTGCGGTGAGCAGTGTGCGAGTGGACGGTGTGTCTGCCACTGTACTCGTCGATCCCTCGATCGCGATCGATCAGCCACGCCGAGGGAGCGAGAGAGACAGAGAAGGAGAGAAAGAAAGGGAGTGGAGAGACGCGTCGGTGCGCGGGACGGTTATGCGAAGACGGAGCGAGCGCACGCGGAAGCACGTTCCTCCTCGGGCCGGGACGGATAGCCCGAGCGCGACGACTAGTCACCACCCACAACTCGCCACTGACTGATTCCACCATAGCCGCATAATGTGCCGCTGTGCTATAGTACACAGCGCGGACTGAGGACTATCACTTCTCCCACCCCACGGGAGCGGAGCTAGCAGCAGCAGCAGCAGCAGCAGCAGCAGAACGAACAGCCACCGTGTAAAGCACGAGTGTTTTAGCCGGGATGCATCGTGCCCGCCGAGGGATAGAAAGAGGGAGCGAGAGAGAGAGAAAGAAGGAAAGAGAGAAGGAGAGCGCTCGAGAGGGCTATGCGCGGCCCAGGACGACGGTGCTCTTCCTCCTGGCTTGCGAGAGCAACTTGCCATCCACACAAGCCAGAGCAAGTCGCGCCGCGCGCCACGGAACTCGAGCACTTCTCTCCATCCTCGACATTCTTTCGAGTCGGGGCCAGCTCGAAAACCCTGATTTCTTTTTTCCTCTCCGCCGAGAAAGAGCAAAGGCCCGCCACCGGGAGCGACCGGGGCCCGAAGAACCCCGCCGATTTGCGAGTAGCGCTAACGGAATCGAACAGGTTCCACCTCGGCTCGCCCGACCCACCGAGACAGCCTCGCTCTTTTTCTCGCACAGCACTCTTAATGGGCCCGCTGACACGGACTGAAATACTCTCCCGAGTGTGTTTGGATAAGCAAATGAATTACGCCTGTGAGTTAATTGGAGAAGTTCGGGATAGCCGGCGGCACGCAATCGCTCTACGATGCGGCTGATGATCCGAAATCGTTACTGCGATCGCAGCCCTTGTTGCGAATATTGTACAGCTGGAGGAAGAGCAGGAAAATGTGTGGTACAACGTGTTGTGCACACAGTACTCATCGCTGAATTGTGCAGGAGAAACAAGACTACTGTATGAAACAGTGAATAATTAATGCAGGATCATCGTGTGTTAATGCTAGTTCTGTTATAAGTCGAAGAGACTGGGAAACGTTTATTTTATTTAGAGACTTAGGGTGTATGGAAAACTTGTATCTAGTGAATAGGCGCTTGGGACTATAAAGTTGGGACTGTATATTCGATATACAGCCTTTTTATGGACGAGATTGATGGGACAGACAGGAGAGTTTCGTGGGAGTCTCGTGGCAGGGGCAAGGGTGTACGGCACTTACGATAACGATACGTTTCTTACATGGTGTTGCAATGTCTAGTACCCAGTGTAAAGGATTATTAGTCGGTGCCGGGCATTGCTCGCACGGCATTGACCACACGAGCACGCCGGCCAAGCACCGTAACCGATCTCGACGTTGTTGTACCAGGATTCGTGGAATTTATATTAATCGACCGTAGCTAAAACTACACGGCTCATAATACAGTCGACGAAATTTCCGATCGGACACGTTTGTCGCGTATAATGAAACCCTATAAAGGGTAGATTACGCTCGCTAAGCGCCTCGAGTATCAGACATTGTGGTATCGAGTAACTCTCATTCGCAAAAGCAAATATCACTAATGTAATTTTCGCAGCCCTGAAAATCGATATGTTTTAACTGGATTTGTCTAAGACTTCTCTTGAATTTCAAGCGGTACAGTAGCAGTAAGAGTTTCAATCCATTGGTATGGAGAGAGTCGTACAATGAATCAGCTTAATACTTAAGGCAGAGCGTTAAAGAGTGCTTACTTGCACTTGGAGCAGACACTCGGTGCTCCCGAAAAAACGGGTGAAATAAATCGAGTGTGCCGCTATGCAAGCAGAGCTACTGCACTGCCCGTAAGTGAAGTGCACTTACGCGCGCCTACACGTGCCGATATTTGAACACCGAAATTGTTTTTCTCTTAATGGGCAAACATATTATTCCCCGGACGTATGTATGCTTTAATTATGCATGCCGCTCTTAGTCGAACGTGGACACAGCGACGAAACGTGCGATCGTTCGACAAAGTGAACTACAGTAAAATGGAAGATGTAACAGGTTTCAGTACCATTAGTAACTGAAGCAATGTAAGAGAAATGTGTTGCCTATGTTAGGCAATGCTATTGATAAATAGAGTGCCAGGAACATTTGTACTTATACTTTCAATTCACCTTTGAGAATATGAATATAAAGAAGTGCATGATGCACAGCATACATCGCCACACTTTATTCAACAGATACATTGTGATATAAATCTAAAGGTAAGACTTACCCTATATGGACAGCATTCCGCTTCTGTGCCATTTTGTTCGGATCACTCCCTGTGAAATCATACAAAGGCGTGGATTAACACACGTGTGATCTGTTTTTGCATGGAATACTTTGCACATTGATGCAAGTAGTACGGTATCCAACACAAGCCTTACATGGCGTAACCACTGTTCCAGTCTTTATTAGAGTATGAATTTTAGTGGAGAATTTCACTCATTTTGGGCAATTGTTGAGTTAAAGTGAAAGGATAAATGGAAGAATAACTATGATTACACAGCATTATTTGCATTTGCCAATACAAAGTGGCACATTTGGAGTGTCGAGTGAAGCAAGACGGAAATCTGAGTGAAAGCTCGTTCGAAATGGCACACGTCGATAAAACCGGATGAACGACGGCAATGGGGTTTGGTTGGATGGAAGTTCCGAGAGGGATTTGAAGGAATATTAGTTGGAGCTGGTAGGAAAACGCTCGGAACGTCAAACAGGCTGGATATTTACCTGGTATAGAATGGGCGATCGTAGATACAGTGTACATTCAGGTAGCGTTTGATGCTTGCACCGTTCGACACAAAAATACGGGAAAACCAGCGGCGGTTTTACGCGGTGATATCGCGGCCACTTTGTTACACTAACATCAAAATTGGGTGTTTACACTTAGCAGTCGCGCCATTTTGAAGTTTTATTCGGGACTTTATTTTCCCTTGAACCTTCGAACACGAAAGCCCCGAACGATGCCTGCTTTACACGATTGCAGCGCGATCTCCCTGTGGAATCTTGAAAGTCGTCTTCGCGCACACTCATGCATATATATATGTGAATAACTACGCATTTGCCGGTTGATAGTAGCTTAGAATAGTCTTTTCCTACGATCTTGTGATGTAATACTGCAAATAAAAGAAATCTTATAAATATCTGGTACTTGGTTCATTTGTAAGAATAACTGTATAGCCAGCCTCGGCCGACGACCCCTATAACCACCTGTTCAAGCTTATGAGACCGGTTGTAGGAGAGCCAATCTTTATTTGTCTTCTTCAGATAGTTTACAAAGGAAAATTCTTTTGTACTCAACACAACGATACACAATAAGTATTTCAATTAAATAGGATGACATATTAACTAACGAAGTAGCAAATTGCGACCCGTACCGTATCTGCCATCTATTGGCACGAAGGACATATTACTAAGTATGTTCAGGATTAGGTTTCCAGTAACACTTGCGGATGCTTCAAAATGACAACCAGTAATTAACAAAATCAAAAACTTAATTATATGTTAGAAATGTTTATTTGTTGCATACAGTATCTTAGATTATTAGGGTGCATAAGTTTCTAAAGAGCACTTCGTACATGTAATAGCGAAGCAATAACGTACGCAGATACAAAGCGATCGTTTTCAAAACTTACCTGTAATCCTCTCGATTGTCTTTCAATCCTTTCATGATCAACAACACCTGAAAAGATTCGAAAAACTTTGTGGCCACTGAATGACTTGAATGCCGGCGTAGGCGTGTGGATAGACAAGTGTATATGCAAGAAGTGCATAAGTCGCTCACATGGGGACGGTGGACTGGCGTTTGAAATGCGACGCCGTAACGCCGGTATACCTGTATCTGGCCTGTATCTACTACGCAACTTCCGCTAACTCGCTGCTGAGCAAAATGGACGCCTTTGTGTCTGTTTTCTTCGTATTCACACTATAAATACTGTTTTCCCCGCGATCCACCACCTTTGACATGGCGATGTTTACGCGGCCCCGTGAAAAATGTGAGTGAGACTGGTGCGGTACTGTGAAGTAGAGCGCATTGGCCCGCGAGCGACGTGAAACGCGTCCAACCAAGTAGGCCACAACCACGGATGACAATTGAGTGAATATCTTCGGCAGAGAAAACTTTTACGTGCGGAGCTCCGTCGAGAGCGGCTTGGAAGTTTCCTTTCACGCATATACTGAGCGACTCGGTGTTCCGAGGCCACGGCAGCTCCTGAAATCCCATGCACGTCCCGCCAAAATCGACAATCGCACTGTGCATTCTGCGGCATAAATAATCGTCGCGGGCACCTCGGGTAAGGGCGACTGACACAAAACTTCTTACCGATCCTAGCTTTCCACGGCTGATCGCCACTTGGTGATCTAGGCGATGATCCTCACATTGAATACTCTCTTCTTCGGCAGAACTGCGATCGCCCTGGATGCTTTGTGCTGGCCAGTATCATTCTGAAATTATGTTATTATACATATAATGTTGGATGGTGGATTTGCCAAGGCAGAAGGTAATAATCACAATCACTCTTTCACTTTTTCTTTATTAGTGTGTGATAGTGGATCAGCTGTAATGAATCTTGCTAGTACTAGGCAGATTGCGCTTTAGCTGTATTGGGTATTATTTGTAACAGCGTCAGATTCTGTTTCCAACATTGTTTACATGGGTTTGTACTATACTTGCTGCAGCGTACACCTGGATGTTTAAATAGTGTAATAGAATGTCAGTGATTTGAGTTTCTTGATTTTGAGATTCTGGGAGATTTACTTTTCAATATCTCAATTTCATCATTTTTCATTCTTAGTTGAAAATATTTAGTTTTCAAGATCTGGTTTATTTAGAAGTGAGCCAATCAAAGTGTCACAGTGTCTCAATTGATATTTAATTTATTTCATTGCAGAGCAAGAAGTTGTAAATGAAGATGGACCGTTTGTTGGAGGATCCTCGGGCTTCGTCAAAGTTTGGTTGATACTTTCTTCCGCATCATGGGAACTTAAAAGAGACATCATTAAGTTCCCAATATATGCCTTAGTGATAGTGTTCTTTAATAAGGGTTAGATAAGATTCTGTTTGTCAGTGATACAGCCATACTGGAATGTCTTGAGAGAAATGGGTGTGCAAAGATTTTAACAATGATTTGCTTAAACATTCGTGAAGGCAGTGCATTTAACTATGTTCTGTTGATTTATGATTTATATAGTATATCGTGAGCTAAACTTCTATAATATGACAGTGCAGTGCTCCACTTCCTAACCTCGGGATAAAAGTAAGAACACTGGGATTAATTTCAATACTACTTTTTGTCCAGGCTGTAATGCCAGAACAAGTCAAATTCAAAATGAACGGGGTTATACCAAGTGTGCCAATCACTACCCTTGCTGGTATCGCCAGCCTCACGGATTTGCTACCTGAAATGCCCCTTCCAACGCCATTGCCGCAAACTCTGACTAATAAGTCTCTACTTTTTCACCCAAGAGTAGCGGAAGAAGCACAAATCCTATTGAGCGTTCGTGATGAAAACTTAGTGCCGCAGTTGATACTGTCGTTATCGCAAACATCCTCCGACCATATAGAACTTAAAGATAGTTATGCGAATACAGAACAGCCTTTAGAGAGTGAACAGAATACACCCGAATTGCTGAAGGCGATTCTGCAGATAAATCCCCATGTATTCAAGGGCCCTCAGTACAATTCTCCACGTAATTGGACTCAGGGTACACCTATGATGCACGCCAATCAGTCAGCAGCAAATTTTGGACGTTTCTCGCCCTCCTATTCGTCGTCTTCAGGATCAAGACAAACGCCGCAAGGCAGTCCAGCTCATCCTGCTGCCGCTAGAACGGTTCTCCCCCCTCCTAGTGGCATCTCACATGCACAGCATCCGAGGATGCCGATCACTCCGCAAAATCATGCAGATCTTTCACAAATGTCTCCTTTTGCCGTGCCTTCACCATCACCTAGAGGACCTATAATGGCTGAACAAACCAGAACTTCAACAACGCCACAGCACATACAAGATGATGTCAACTGTATAAATCCTATGTCTAGTGTTACCCCCCAGCCAAATTTATATTCCCCAGCGCACATGAGTTCGCCAGGAACTCCGCTAACACCTCTCGGCAATGTAACGCCGCAACATCATAATATGGCTGGAATGACACCACAACACAATATGCACATGGCATCGCCGATGCGTCCTAACATGTCGATGCAACAACATCAAACCATGAACATGCAGCAAAACATGTACGATCCCATGATGAACCAGCAAGTTCATCATGCATTGGGCACTCATGAGCCAATGGATATTGATAGCACAGTCCAAGAAAACCCACAGTTCTTACTGGATCCTGTTACTGGACTCCCTGATATAGATCTACCAATTGAAAATATTGACGCGAAACAGGGTATGGATAACCCAAGCGAACATTTACTGGCCCCTCCACAAGCTGCACCATATCCCAATCTGGAGGCAAGTGATGTCGTTAACGCACTCAACACTGGGATGCCACCGATGCAACATCAACAGAACAATAACTCCGACAAAGGCGTGAAAATACCCGGTCCTCCGCCTCAAAAGTACAAGGAGCCCGTTGTTATGTTGAACAGATTATCGTTAGCAGATCAAGCTTTGATGCAGAAAAGTTTAGCAGCGTTTGCCGAGAAGTCACCCAACCAAGCGGCAAAGTTGGGTATATCGAATGTGAAAGATACAAAGTCTGAGAGCGATAGTGAGGAAGAGATCGGCAGGAATAATAAGTACTTCAAAGCACGCGCAAAAGAGCGGCAGGTGCAGAGGGAGAAGGAGAGGGCTGAAAGGAAGAAGGACGATAAAAATCGGCGTCGAAGAAGAGTATTGGATGACGACGATGAGGATGAGAAGAAAGAAGAAGCCGTTAGTCCTACAAAGCCAAAAATTAAGAAGGTGGAGAAGAAGCTTGTTCCAGTCTTATCGAAATTGAGCGTGGAAGAACTAATGGAGACCAACACATACCAACGTTTTAACACAACGATTGAAGCGATATTTGAAAGCACAGAAGATATCGCAGCTAATGCTGAATTGGATGAAGATGGTGACGTGCCTCCGGAATTATTAATTGCCAAATATCAATTGCATGATCTATGCACTGAGGCGGCGAAGCTAAAAGCGCTGGGCGCCATGGAATCCATTCCTGCCGAAAGATTGGTTAGACTATTAAATATTTTGGAGAAAAATATTCGCGATGGTGCTAGGGTATCCCCACTCGCTGATCCTGACGACGATGTAGAAGAGAGTCGGTTGTGGATGACGCTGGCCATGGAAAGGGTGCAACGTGCTGTTGATGCTTCTTTAATAGCATTAAACATTATGACTTCAAGCAATATGCCGAAGATGGTTTATTTAGAGGATGTAATAGACAGAATAGTTTTGTTCATGAAATTTCAACTACAAAACACGATCTACCCTTCTTTCGATCCAGTTTATAAGATAGATACCAAAAATAAGACTGACAATTTTAATTCTAGTGGACGCAAAAAGAGGGGTCATATGAAAGAAGTAAGAGAAAGGAGCATCCTTCAAGTTTATAATAAAATGCGGGAATTAGTAGGTCTTCTAGCAGAATTGTTAAACATACAAGTCTTAACAGATACCAGTGTTTTACATGCATCCTCACTCGGAGTAGCACCATTCTTCGTTGAATCGGTCAGTGACCTCCAATTAAGTGCTTTAAAACTCGTCACCATCATATTCACAAAATACGAAAAACATAGAAGATTATTATTAGACGACATCTTGGCGTCGATTGCACGACTTCCTAGTAGTAAAAGAAGCTTAAGAACTTACCGACTCAACTCGGAAGACCACATCCAAATGTTAACAGCCTTGGTTTTGCAACTCATTCAATGTGTGGTTGTACTATCCGATAATATAATTCCATCGTCGAAATCAGCGAAAGAAGAGGAGGAAAGGAAAGAGGAGAAGAAACCAAACAGTGTAGACCTGGACGTCTTGATCATAAATCGATATGATACAGCCACGAGGATAGCGGCTAATTTTTTAACGGTGTTCTTGAACAAATGCGGAAGTAAGGGTGAAGAAATCGACTACAGGCCGCTGTTTGAGAACTTTGTTCAAGATCTGTTGGCTACCGTGAACAAGCCAGAATGGCCAGCTGCTGAGTTACTTCTGAGCTTGCTCGGAGGACTTTTAGTGGGGCATTTTTCTAACAAGAGTTCGGACATGTCATTGAGGGTGGCGTCCATTGAATATCTAGGAGTCGTAGCAGCAAGGCTTCGCAAGGACGCGGTTAGTTCACAGTGCAAGTTATCCACTATCGACCAGATCATACGGGATATCAAGCACGAACAGCAAAAGGATTCGGATTACGAGCAAGGGAAAGAAAAGGAGATCGTTGGCTTGAGCGAAGACGAGGACAGAACACTTTTTTTACAAAAAGTTTTGTTGGACTACCTTGCTGTTAATGGCACAAAAGATTCTGCCTTGGGATATGCGCGCCACTTTTATCTCGCACAATGGTACAGAGATTGTGCGATGGAGAAGACCAGAGTGGGGCAGGTGAAGAACAGTCCCAGCAAGAAGATACATAAGAAGAAAGTGAAGAAGAAAAATAAACACCACGAGAGCGATCAAGATTCGGAATCTGATTACGACGAGCAAGACGCAGACGAAAATGACAATAATGAGCAGAAAAATTCGGAAGCTTATAGAATCATTGAAGAAAAGAAGAAATATATCATTAGTAGAATACGGCCGTACTGTTCAAGTGCGAAGCCAGACATTCTTCAAACATACATCGATTATAATTCGGCAGAACTGATATCCCAGTATTTGGCATCGAAAAGACCATTTTCTCAGAGCTTCGATAAGTACCTCAAACAAATCCTGCACGTACTCACAGAGTCATCAATTGCGATAAGAACAAAAGCAATGAAATGTTTAACCATGATTGTTGAAGCTGATCCTAGTGTATTGGCAAGGGTAGACATGCAAATGGGGGTAAAACATTCGTTCCTGGACCACTCTACATCTGTACGAGAAGCAGCTGTCGATTTAGTAGGTAAATTTGTGCTGAGCAGGCCGGAATTGATAGACAAGTATTACGACATGCTACTGGCGAGAATTTTGGACACTGGTGTGAGCGTGAGGAAACGCGTCATAAAAATTCTGAAGGATATATGCATGGAATGCCCAGACTTTCCAAAAATACCGGAGATCTGTGTGAAAATGATTAGGAGGGTGAACGATGAAGAAGGCATTAGGAAGTTGGTTATGGAAGTTTTCCAAAATATGTGGTTCACTCCAGTAAGAGAGCGGCCATCGCTTGACACCGAGTCACTATTGAGGAAGGTCATGAACATAACGGACGTTGTTGCGGCTAGTAAAGACATGGGTCTAGAGTGGTTTGAGCAGCTGCTGGTTAGCTTATTCAAACCAAAGGAAGATAAGGATGACAGTACAAAACTGCAGACCGAGCCCCCAAAAGCTCTGTTAACAGCCTGCAAACAAATCGTGGATTGTTTGATTGAGAATGTTCTGCGATTAGAAGAAACCAATTTGGAAGAGTCGGAGAAGTCGGAAAAGAAGGGTTCCTCGCAACGGCTGGTCGCTTGCTTGACAACCCTCCACCTCTTCGCGAAGATACGGCCTCAATTATTGGTCAACCATGCGATTACGCTACAGCCTTATTTAAGTTTAAAGTGTCAAACGCAGGGAGACTATCAAATTATTAGTAGTGTTGCACACACCCTTGAATTGGTAGTACCGTTAATGGAACATCCTAGCGAGACTTTTTTAGCTCAACTCGAAGAAGACTCGGTGAAACTTATTCTTTTGCACGACCGATCAGTCGTGGCGAGTTGTTTATCGTGTTTGGGCTCTATAGTGAACAACGTTACGAGGAACTTCAAATTAATACGAGACTGTTTTAAGAAATACTATGGACATCTGACCAAGTACAAATCATGTTACGAGAATGACCCGACGAATCCTGCACTTATAAAATCTAGGCCGTTTTTCCGAAGGGCACTCTTTACCGTTGGTTTACTATTGCGTCATTTTAATTTTACTGACCCCGAAGTGATAGAAGGCTTGGAGGAAAACATAAAGGATCAAGTATTCGAAACGCTCAATTACTTTGTGCACGTGGATAATGATGACATTCGTTACTTCACGTTATCCGCGATTGGCTCTCTGTGCATACGTCATTACGAATTTATGCTGCTCCCTGAATTAAAGGAGCTCTATCATCATCTTCTAACCTCGGATAACGCGCTGGTGCATATGAGGATTCGCGTTCTAAACAACATCGAGGTATATCTTCAGGAAGAGGAGAAGAGGATGATAAAGCAGGACTTGGAATGGGCCAAGTTATCAAAGCAGGAAAACTTGAAGGAGATGGGAGACGTTTCCTCGGGAATGGCGAGTACAGTTATTCAACTGTATGTGAAGGAGATCCTGGAATCCTTCTTGCACATGAATATAAGCGTCAGGCACGCTGCCCTCAAAGTGATACAGCTGATTTTGGCACAAGGTTTAATTCACCCTGTCCAAATAGTACCTTACCTGATTTGCATGAGCACTGACTGTGAGAAAGTGGTCAGTCATAGCGCCGACAAGCAGCTTCAAGATATTGAGAAGAAATATCCCGGATTCATCCACATGAAGTCTCAGCTGGGCATCAAATTGAGCTACAGGCTGCAGAAGATCTTGCAAAACGAGAGTACTGTGAGGGGAATGCGAGTAAAAGAAGGCGAATACCCTGGAGCATTAAATGGTTTCCTTTATACAATCTTGAGGAATACGAAGCAGCAAAGAAGGGCAATTGTTCTGTCATTCTTGAAGCAATTCGACGAGTCTGCCAAGACTAGCTTGTCGCAAATGCTGTATTTAGCAGATAATCTCGCTTACTTTACATATCAAGTCCAAGACGAACCTCTATTCATCATACACCACATCGATATTATCATTTCGATGTCGGGTACCAATTTGCTGCAGTCGTTTAAGGAGGCCTTATTGCCCAAGGAAGGTGGCAGTGCGCAGCCGGCGCCGCAACCCCAACCACATCCGCATACACCAGCTACGGGTCCAGATGGACAGCCACGACCTGAGCAGCTATTATCTGCGCTGGAAGATGAAGAAGATGATGAAGAAGACGAAGAGTCTCTTCTCGCAAGGTTGCCAGAAGATACAACCCTACTACGAGAATATATCACGGCCAGCCAGGGTTTCCTGCTACTGCTCACATTGAGGCAGCATCTCAAAGATCTGTACGGCATCTCTGATGCGAAGATCAGCCAGTACTCACCGTCGGAGGCCGCAAAGGTCTACGAGAAAGCAGTAAATCGCAAGAGTAACTTGCCCTTTAAACCAAAGGCCACCCTGCAGAAGCTAAACGAAGGTGGTAGCAGTACCGAGTTGGACGGTGATGGCAGGAAAAAGCTAGTAAAGGAATACATGGACTTTAAGCAAATGATGCTGAAGTTCGACCCTGAGGAACCAGAGGAGGAGGCTGGCGAGGGAAATACTAGTGGCAGTAAGCTGTCTTCGGAAGCAGCTACAACGAGGATACCAAACGCCGATGGCGAGAAACTATCAGACGGTAGTAACGCTGTGAACCAATTTCAGGGCAACTTGAACTCGGCCATCGAGCACCCGAATAATTCGATGAATCCGATGGCTAGTCCACCAGCAGGTGCCGGGGTGCCAAGTTCCCCGGCGGTAGGACCAACAGGGCATGCTGTAAACACGCCAGCTTCGGGTACACCACGAGTGCCCAAGTTGACGATACACGCTCATTCAGAGGCGAAGGAGCACCGTAAGCACCGCGCGCACAAGACCGAGAAGGTCAAGAAGCATAAGAAAAAGAAAAGGAGAAGAATCTCGGATAGCAGTGAGAGCGCCGAGGACTACAGTGACCCTGACTTTCTAGTGTGAGTGCAGTGGTATTCGAGCGCCATGTACATAGACGTGTGGCTGTGCGTGTGTATGTCGCCCGTAAGTTTAGCCTTTTTTGCAAATTGTACTCCCTGGCGGGATCACGCCGACGTTAGTGCCGGACGCTTCGAAATTGCGGCAGGCCTCGGGCTCGCCTCACCATCCCCGAAAGAACAAGTATGAGAGTGAGATGGACACGAGACTCACTGTACAGAGGAGGCAGTGGTGCTGTGGGAATGCCTGTGAGACGTTTGCAATACGAGTGATAATGCGGCGAGAAATTCGAGCGAGATGATCGCCGTGCCTGGCGATTTAGGATTAGATTGTTGGCTTGGAGGGTCGATGCGCGTCTTGAGTTCGGTCGGTCAGTGTACATTGCCGCGAGTATCGGTTCCTTCAACTTCGATTGTCGCGTCAGTAGAGAACTGGGGCTTGGTTCACTCACGGCATATAAGATCGACTGGCATCTATTCCAGTCTCCGTGATTACTTTCGCGAGGGATAAATCTTACATTAAATTCGTATGTGATTTTTCGTCTTTTGTCTACTATTTATGAAGGAGCTGGCGAACCGTCCTCTTCGCCCTCAGCAGCGGGGGAGAAAAGGGAATTCGCTGGACACACACAATTCGAACCAAGTTCCCGATCACGAGCCTAAGTACAATAGTGCGTTAAAACACTTTACATTCGAACAAAGATGTCTGTATATAATATTCGTAACTGCGATCACATCGATACAACTATTGGATTATTTTACGCAGCGGAATAATGGCCGATTACTACAAAAAGTTACAAGCTGAAAGGTGTCTGTACGTGCGTTTTTGAAGCGTGTATAGTATCATAGTTATATCACATCTCACTTATGATTTCGTTTTCGCACTGAGTTCCGTGAGGTAGTACAGTGCAGAAACAGGCCGGATGAATCGACGACGAATAACCAACCAAAACTTTAAAATAGAGGACGGATCCGTTAGACTTGTTCCACAGGATGTAAAATAGAAGTGTGTAGTAAAAACGCATTGCCTATGCATTACGAAGAAAAAAAAACGTTGTTGTAATATCTGTACATAAAAATTTCAAGTAAAGTATCTTATTTTCTTACAAACTATATAGCGGTGACATTACGAAGAATACTTAAGATTTTGTTGTAATATTAAGTATTTATTCAGAATTCATGTTGTCCCAATATAGTTTGCTTTATGCACTCGTCTTTGTGTATTAAAAAGTATCGTTTTTATACAAGCTTAGAAGTAATAAATATAGTAACGTACTCGCGAACTGGCAAGAGAGGTGACCTACAAGTATGCACATGAACGGAAACACTGGATCGGATTATAGACTGTCTGTAAATGGGAGAATTTCTCGGCCGAGCGCGCAACCTCTTGATCCACTTTAGTTTCTCTTCGCTACGCTAGGGCAGCGCACATCCTAGAGAGAGACCGACCACCAAAAACGCGATAGAACCGAATGAGCAGCTGATACATCAAGAGGCGATACGGTGTACAGCTCTATCAATGAATCTTAGATCATGATAATCCTTTTTATACATTTATAGACGCCGCGGGCTGCCATTGACTATTATGATGAAAAGGCGGGCAAGCAGCTTATTCACATTGTTTCGGGGATATTCATTGTCGTGATAATGCGAACGCACACACAGCCAAGACAGTCGTTTGCAGTTCGAAAAAGACTGACTCGATAACCGGAGAAAGTAGTATGTGTTGTGTATCAGCGCGACACTCTTCACTCGGCCGAGAGCTTCACCCGTGCTCAGGGGGTTGAAACTTGAAAGAGAGTCTTAGAACTTCAGGCGGATATCTCCACGTCCTCCGTTTCGAGATGGGCAGGTTGTCCGATTGTAAGGCTATGCCGCATTTACACTCTACGATGCAATTATTGTTCAGCCCGCCCTTCGCGCATCAAAATTAGTCCGCGCTACTTCGTTAACGAACGCAACCACTTGGAAGGAGTCGCGCTTCCCTGGGGCCTCTGATCTGATGTACACTCCTCATATATCTATCGTGAATAAACTTGGCAGCGAACGGAACTGGCATTCAGTCGACTAGTTTTAGGGCCACGTTTGGTAAATCTACATCTACGCCACTATTCTAGCGATTATCACCTTGTATAAAGTTTTACACTTTCTTTTCCCCGGTAGACCAAGCACAAAGTTGATTTTGTCAGTCACCTAATTAAATTAAACAATATTAAAATATACTCCCTCGTAATGATCTTGTCCCGTCGAACGATCCCTCTTAATCTGTCCCAGTCGAATTCTTTTTCCATCCAATTCAACGTCCTTTTCTACCCCAACTTACGATTCCATTGAAACTCTAGGAGAATTGCAAAGTAAATTTGCGTTCGTTACAAAAGCGTCGCGGACTTCCTCATGGACTTCGATCACCGGTGCAATGAAACTGGAAGCGGGGGGAAGGGGATGAGGTCGTGCAATCCTCGGGTTGTTACCATAAGTATTCATTAGAGAATTGGAAATATCAATGGAAGAGATGAAAGAAGAGAGGGTGGAGAATATCGGTAATGGGTGAGCGGGTAGACAGACGAGACGAAGTAAGTAGTATAAGGGCAACGCGCGCGCGCGCGACAGGACGACCACGGTGTGATAAAGGGATACGAAAGAAACTTCTACTGTACAAAATGTTCATGTGTACATATTTATTAGCTGGGTTACATGTAAACTCGTGTTGCGTCCTCGCGGCGAGCTGATTGAAGGCAGAAGGGAGAAAGGCGACGTAGGCGGCGCGATCATTACAGATTCGAGAGCGAGAGAGAGAGTGATTAGTCGTGTGTGTTACAAAGGATGAGAAAGAGTGTGCGTGCTGTGCTGATCTGGGACAAGTACATACGTTGGAGCGTTTCATTAAACACTTTATTGTTCGTTGTAATAAACTTCTAGGAGGTACACATTATAACAAATTCTAAATAACTATATTTCGTACGTGTATGTGTATGTATATTTATTTATATGTACCGTTATATAAATAATATATATGTATAAATACACGGTCAGACACGTACACGTCGCGTATATAAATATATAAATAAATATATATATATATATAAATATAAAGAAGAATGTCCGACGAAAGAAACTCGATATAAGGACCTATTCGTAAGTATTCCCGGGAGAATGAGAGGAGGATGAAATGATGAAAGGTGCCGACGTATCGTGCCGCGTAAGATTGCCGCGTTGAAAAATAAGAGTTTACCCCTTACCCCCGTCAAGCCTGTATCTCCTCATCGTACTCAGCACAATGCGGGGCACGCTTGTATAATAACATTATACATATAATGTATCACCTATGTTTTTGTATTTGGTAATCTAACGAGAAGGAATATCGAATTAACGAACACGCAGAAGGTTAATAGAAAGTATATTATATATATTTGAGTAAAGTCGCTGAGTATTGGTGTTATCCATGACGAACCGGAAGGTACCCTTATCATCACTCTCTCCGTTCATTTACCTCATCGTCTCGTTTCTACTCTCGCTCTTCATTCGTAGAGCTAATAAGCACCTATTACACTCGCGCATTCATACATAGTCCATTTTGGGTTTGGCAGGGCGACTTTGTAAGTCATTGGGGAACGCAGGGGGATTCGTAGAGTCGGCGAAAAACCACCGTCCTGGATAAATTCAATGCTCGTTTACTCATAACTTATTATGTACATCGTCTGAAAGAAAAAAAGGTACGTTCGTAAAGAAAAATAAACATAAGTATGTATCAGTCAGTGCGATTCATTTCCACTTCGATTCCCGATTGAGGCGGATGTTGTGTTGGCTCGTAAGTCCATTGATTCTTCGTTTCTCCATTTGGTGGAGCTGGGAATTAATAATCATAATAGCTAGTGTTGTTATAGGCAAGTATTTCCTAAGGAATACTTACAGTCTTGGTACATCCTTTATATACTGCAGATTATTAACGTCCTTGTCTGCTGGTTCGTCGACCTTACATTTCGCAGTCCAGATTTCGGTCGGATTAAAAAGGGTAGTGCCACTTCGTACAGTTACAGGTTTCTTCGCATCCAGATTTATTTCAGTTTTCCTTGGTTTCTGTGAACGGCTTATTAATTCTTTTTTGCGTTTCGCGTATTCTTTATCTTGCTCCCTAAAAGACGTACATAAATCGTAGTGGGAAATTTAAATTTAAATTTGCAGCACTTCTCAATAATAGGTCTACCTAAATGCTTTAATCAAAGCTGCATCAAATGTAGATTTCTCCCTCCCTTTCTGCAATGAGTTTTCAACCTCCTGTTTCAATGCCTTTCGCCTTCTGTATTCGTTTAAAGCGTTTCGAATTCTCTGCATTTTTCTCTGCTTACGATTCTCTTGGAGTAATCTCCTTGATTCTCTCCGCATTTTTGCTTGCTCCTCTTCCTCCGCGCGCTGATTCTCTTTTTCAACCCTCCACTTCTTAATTAGCTCTTTAATCCGACTCCTTTCTGAGTTGGTACTGTCGCTCGAATATAATTCCTCCTGGTTTTTGTCGATTTTTATCTCAGACATCTCTTTTGTCCAATTGCATTCTGCATTGTCCTCGCGTAGATCCTCTTGACCCGCAGATTCTTGAGCATCAGAAACATTTTCCTCTTGGAGCTTTGATCCATTCTCTTCCATTTTTTCCCTTCGCCATTTCAAAACTGCGGATTTTTGTTTTTCTCGTAATGCTAGATACTTTCGGTACCAAGCCTCGTGATTAACAATGGTTTCAATCGATAAATCGGGACACTTGAGTTGAATAGCAGTAACTAAAGCTGGAATACTATTACATTTCTTTCGCAACTTAACAAATAAGCGGTGATCTTCTTCGCTCCAGGATTCCGTGTGACCTGTTCTTGCAACTAAGACGTGGAAATCCTGTGCTTCATTATAATTTACAGACTTTCTCTTCTCGTCTTTCTTGCGAGTTACAGATCGCGATATTGTTCTTTTCGGCGCGTGCAAAAACTTTTTTAAATTCGTCTCAAAGTCACTTAAATCGGATTCTAATACGCTCGATTCTTCTTCTAAAGAATCTATCGCGCAACATTTCTTAAAATCCTGTATCTGCTGTGACAATTTTAGTAGTCTTGCCTTGTAGGCTTCGATATCTGCCGCAATAGAGAATAAAATTTACTTCCATTGTGTTAATGATCATATTAACACATAAATTCATAATTTATTACTTGCCTAAACGTTTCATTTCCTCGGGAAGTTCGGCTGCACACTTGACAGTCCTTAATTCTGTCTTGATATTTTCCAAGTGCTCACATAAATTTCCCAGAAACGTTTGCCTAATTTATATCGGTAATCAATTAAATAAATACGTCTGGGTACGATTCAGAATATTTTACCTGGCCTTTGTAACTTCATCAACATATTTTTCGATATCCTGTAGAATATTTGAATCGATTTTCATGTGAGCAATTGCTCCTACCAATTCCCTCTCAATAAAATCCTCCTGTTGCTTCAGTTTTAGCAAGGGTCGCGTACAAGCATCTTTCTCCTCCTTCATTCTCCCGTTACCACTGCCTTTTCTTAAAATCATGGATAATTCAAGAAAACACTAATTCTGTACAACTATACTCGTTTTATACTAGCACTCGACGTGTAACATGTAACGCGTAACACAGCTAAGCCAAAGGTTCTACGGGGTGGTGCATAGTATCGCACTTGTTACCATAGTGAAACGCCATGAGTCAGCCATGAAAAATGATTGACTAAAATCAAGAATTTCACCATCTAACTATGCAACTTTTTATAGAGTGAAGAAAAAGCTATCAAGAAGTTTGCAAGAGTTCCTGAAAAAAAGGAAGGACATTAGCAACGCAGGAGAATGCAAACTTTCCTGCCAATATTACAGACAATCAATGCTCACAATCTGTTTACCATGAGCGAGAGAGATAAGTTATCAACCATCAAAATCATCAAAGAGCGCCCTTATCGACAACAGTTACAACAGGAGGAAGACATAATCGCAGTATACCGCACCCTGGCGGCAGCTGGAGTGGTTCGTGTTCCCTTCCAGTGGCGAGCGAGGCTAGGCCGAGTGCGGGCGATGGATTTATACGAGTGGCGAGTAGATAGGCACTCCAGTCTCTGCTTGGGACGCGAGGCGTGAGCATGGGCCACGCGTAGACCTCGCACGAGGTGTCAACTGGACCGCAATTGCAAGCTACCAATCGGCACGCGCTCTCCTCAACGAAAAAGGCCCCGAGTTCCTGGAAGCGCGCGCGCCTGCTGCTGCCCGCGTACAAAGAGGAGGAAAGTCAGTCCGGTGGCAGAGGAACATCGGAATCGAGTTGGCATTGAATTCGAAAGGAAAAATCGCGCGCGCGCTAGTCAAGAGAAAAAGACACTTGGTGGAACGGGAGGCTCTCTCGGCGGCAAATGTGCGATTAATCGATCGGCTTTCCGCGAAAGCCGCACAGGGGCCACCTTCGATGTGAGAGGTCAGCCGCCCTTTTTCCGCCCACCCAGCCACCCAGCCGTTCCCTCGTCCCTGCCACCTCCTACCTCGCTTCCAAAGAGAGAAAGAGAAGGATAGAGACACAGAGAGGGAGAGGGCGAGAGAGAGAGAGAGTACCGCAGGCGGGATTTCCCGAGTCAGGGTGCCTTCGATGCGACAAACGTGCCGGGGCTGCCTCTCGTGACACGTGAAGAGCAAGAGGACCGTCAGCCCGTCGAGGGAACGAGAGGATTCCAGTTGGAGGTAAGGATTCACAGCAAGCTGATATTGCGCAGAAATACCATCGAGATTCGGACTCGATAGCGATAGACATCCCCGGAAAAAGCAGATTCAGAGATTCGAGCTCTCGATAACTTACTTCTACCCACTGACCCCCCGTTTTAAGGTTATTTTTGTCTTTGGGGAATGTCGGCTTTATAAACAATGCTCCAATTAGTACTGGCGAGATTAGGTTAGTTGTGCAATGTGTGCTGATGCGGAGAATGCGTGATAGCACGTTACAAGAGGCTTTTACAACTTACATCACACTGTCAGAGTTGTATATTGGCGAGTATCGCGATCGGGTCCGAGCCGAGTGTTGTATTATGCTAGAGTGCACATGTATACCATTTTCATTGAGGCCGATTTTTCGGCCGGCGTCGGCCTATTAGCCGTTCCGCGATAATTCGGCCATCAATCATGCAGAACGCCGACATTATAACGTATGAGCGTTGTCCGGCAATATCTCTATCGTGCATATTATATCTGCGCTGCTTGGCGAGTGTTGTGATAAGGGAAAATTGCCGGGAAAGATTGAAAGCTTACACGCGCGCTTGCGGCTGCTTGAATAATATGCCTGGCCGATATTCATCAAATCGATTGTCCGTGCACTATTTCTCTCTGTGGCTCTCAGAATCTAGCCAGAGAGAGAAAGAGAGAGAGAGAGAGAGCTATGCTCACAGTATTATCATAATTAAGTATGATAAATGGCGTCACGTTCGGTTTCCGTATGGGCATGGAAAGACCGCAAACGATTAATCGGCTGAGTTATTCAATACTGAAAGTGATAGTGACTGGAAGCTTTGACCTTAGCCCGAGGGATACGAAGTATGGGCGATGCCAGTATCATGTGTGATCGCCGGCTATATAGCTTTTCACTTCCATGGATTCGACTAACACCGAGCTCTCTCTCTCTCTCCCACTGCGTGCACTGATACGCACGGACTTCCTTGGTTTCCTTGAGAATGACTCCCTTCATTTCCCTGTCATTACGTAACCTTGTTGTCGAGCTTTCCTCACAAAGGAATCGCTATCGTCAATGACATCATCCCTTACGCATCCTTCGCTCGTTCCTTCTTCCCGGGAATGTCCGATAATAGTCGGAAAGGGACAGCCTTGTTAAAGGCAGCCGCTATCATTGACTCACCTAGTTTCCATTGTCTCTGAGTGGAGCGGCAGCATATACCGGGGCTTTCGGTTCTTAATTCAATGACACCCGGACAACCAGCTACGTCAGAGCGTAAATCAATTCGCGCGGATCCCAGGTGACGCCGAGTGATGCCAGAGGGTTTCTAATGCCAGCCGGGGAATCGAGATGTTCGGCCAGATAGGAGATGTGCAAGCGAGTCAAGCGAGAAACGGATAGTCCTCGTCTCCGAATTGATATTCCAACGATAAAGGCCCTCGATATATCGGCGGCTCCTTGAACTGCATTGTAAACTTTATCGCGCCGATAGCTGTGCTCAATCCACGATCGTGCTTGAGATGTCGGCGCGCCGCCGTTGTTGCGATCTTGGAAGTTCGTGTTGCGAGCATTTCTCTCACTCTTTCACTCTCTCCAGCAGCAGAGAGTGTTCCCTTTCAACTCCGACAACAGGACAAGCACTTTGATTAACCATCGTCGAAAGTACCCTTTCCAAAGTCCTAACGGCTGGAAGTTCGCTTTTGCAACTACTTTATCGTCCAACTTGTCAAAGTGCAAAGTTGAGCGATAAATCTGCTATCGTAGAAACAAGATATCGAAATTGTATCTTAAGTGCGATCAATGTTCATTCTATTTGTGACTACTTCGACTTTTTAAATGAGTGGCGAGTGTACGTCGCAATAGTGATAGTGCAAGGTCTTCGCCGAAAATCAATGCGACTTCGATCTTGAATCCGAGCGGGGCCGCCGCGTTGTATGCAAACATCAGATAGACACACGTACTGCAGCAGGCTACTTAGATCGTGTGTAAGGCTTCTGTTCGCACGAGCTCCTGTCCCATCTGCTATCATCTCACGTTCCTACGCGAGCCTATCGGCGCGCATCGCATTGTACGAGTTCAAGGATTGGCCGGTATTAGCTGCTATTTTAATCGCAGATAAGCTCGCCGATATGCATCCCACAGCTGGATGCATCGATTTTCATCGGGCGTGCTGTCGAACGGGAGAGATAATGCGCCAAGATATCAGAATGAAGTCTCGACGATCAGTCAACGCGCATAAGATAGCGTCGAGGATCTCTTGGATCTCGGAACAATATGTATCCACACTCCTTCGAAAAGTGTATTATTTCTCGCTGTGCTACGAAGCAGCTTTCCTTGGCTAGTCTCGACTGCTTCGAGGAGATATATCCTCGGTGATCTCGATGGTCGAAACGCCCTCGCTGGAAGTGTAAAGTTTGCGCACAGCATCCGCTTGCTTGCCGCGCGCGCACTGACGCGAGCGGTGGATCTTGGCGGATCTGCGCCGAGATAAAGATACACTTGCCAGATGTACTTCCGTGATAGAATGCGATAGTGTGCAGCAAGAGTTTCGAAAGTCCCTCCTGTTTCGAGGGGATCATCGAGGCCCATAAATCGACGCGCGCTTCGGTGAATACAGGGTGGTTGCATCGGGGATGAAATTAATAAGAGGGGAAAGGGCGAGCGTGGCGCGGACTCAGTGGAGAATGAATTTGGTCCGGGGATAATGATAGTCAAAGTTGGCGGGATCATTGCCTCGGCTTAGAGGAGTGCGCCGCCGACGGGAGGGCACGTCTCTCTGAGTGACGAATGGCTCGAGATAAGAACAGGGTGCTTCTCGCGGCGAAAAAGCGGCGAGCGCCAACAGAGAGAACAGCCGGCCGAGTAGAAAGTGAAGATTAATAAGAACCGGCGTAGGATACGCGATAGTCAGATCGCCCGGAAGATAGGTGTCCAAGCAGAGGACTAGCACTTTGCATGTTAGGCCTCTGGAAGTGCGCTCGTCAAGCCGCCGGCAAAAATTCCTACAACCGCGATCATTCACCACGTGGGAAATGAAGCTATGAAAAGATCCGAAGAAAGAACGAACTCTCAGACTGAAAGATTTCGGCCTGCCTCTCGAGTGGAGCTATTAAAATTAAGCAGCATGGAGAACTAACGAGGATCATTTTCCCAACTCTCTTGCGCTCTCATCAGAGTTCATTGAATCTTTTGAACGCGCTATAAAATATGAAAGTGTCGCCACCATTAATATAATACGAGACACTGTACGAAAGAAGGTAACGCGGAAGGAAGTAGTCGATCTCGCGGAGAGCTGAATGAAAATGAGGATAGAGATAGAAAAAGGTAGAGAGGCGAAGAGTGAGAGAGAGAGAGGAAAAAAAGGAGATCGACGAAGGCTCGAAGGTCTCGTGCCTGAGCCGGGGGGACACGGTTGGTACGCCGTGTGTTACAGGCGTGCTCTCCGCTTAAAAGTGAATGGAGAACCTGCTCATTCACAAGATTTTCTTCGGAGAGGGGCACAAGAGAACGAGCAGCAGCCGCAGCAGCCGCAGCAGGAGCGACTGCCGCCGCGGCAAGCGAGCAAGTAAGCACTCGAGCAACCAGCAGTTGTCCGTTCGGTCAGTCTCGCTTTGGTATTTCTGTACCCACCACATACACACGCGTCCAAAGAAAGATTTCGCTCTCACACCTGCGAGGCACCCACCACTTTCCCGCAGTATTTAATTCCTCCTGAGAGATTTAGCAGAAAGTGGCAGAGGGTGGCAAAGAGAATGGGAAAAGCCGATGGAAAGAGAAGCAGAGAGTGATTTGCCTAGTTGTACCTGCAACTATGCAGACAGGCGGACGACGTTTCCGCAGATCGTTTGCGGAATCCGTGGCTGGTAGGCCTCGCCTCTGCTACGAGATGCTCTTTGCGTGGTCTCGCGACAGTCGCCGCACAGCCGTCTATTTCTGTCTGGCATCGGCGTTCCAAAGATTTCTCGTGAAAGGTCTCGATACCACCGAGATCCGCATTGGCGCCGTACAACTTGCTTCTTTCGCTTCCACATCACTTCCGTTCATTATACTTCTCGATTTCTTTTATGCTAGTCCTAGACAATTCTCGGGTACGTAGAGGGTGGATTTCATGGGGTGAAGAGAGTCGGATTTGTAGGAAGGGGGAATTTATGGGATGGCAATGGTTACCTCATTCGACTGTAAACACTCGTGTCGGATGATAGATTATACGGATTTATAGCGGCCGTTCTCTTCGACGATGGATACAAGTTTATTAATAAGTGGGCCCCCGGCCCGCCTCGCTGTATATCTCTCTGGGCCCTGATATCTCCATATCGTAAGCTCTTTCGCGCGAAGAAACCGGCTCTACTTGGATACCTGCTCCTCTCAACGCGCTAGGGATTCTCTCTTGCTCTCGTCTCCAACCCTCTTCCTTTTCCTACTTGGAACTCCGCATATTAAGCTTTCAGCTTTCGCGCAGGATTTCCCGACGCGCTCGTGCTAACGCACGATTTGTAATGCAGCCAGCGGCAGTCGACTGGTTGTAATAGAAAATCGCTCCTGCATTTTCGAGAGATATTACACCGAGAAATGTACAGAAATTGCTTCGGAAGGAATCTCGCGATGATGCTGGTTGCGTGAGGAGTCTTTTGCTACGAGTGGTTATTAAAGCCATGGCAATTAAGATCGAAATTATGATGCGAGATACATTAAGCGTTTTCGAGACCGGCCGGTATAAAGTAGCTCGAGATTCATATCGGCTGCTCAGACGGCAGTGGAGAGGTAGGAAAAGTCTCTTGTGCAACTCGATGCTCGGGCTATCTGTGCAAATGTCACTTTCCAGTGTACGTAGGACTCGTAACCCGTGCGTTTTCATTGCTGCTAGCTTTATGGGAACACCAGACACGCCCACGTGTATCACAATCGCACTCTAAATATGTACATACACTTCTGTCCACGTAAGAGGGAAATCGTGGAAAATGAGCGGATCCAAAGTTCTCCAGAAACGTAACGTTAAATATCGTTGATTGCCACGTCGAATTCCGGCCTATCATTTCGTCACGGTTTCGCGACGTGTTTCCTCATTCATTAGTCGACTAATTTCACGTCAGGCTTCACGGAAGTCTAACGACGAACTCTTACAAGTTTCTAATCGAATCAAGCCCTCTGTGCCTCTGCGTCTTGCCAGATATCTGAGACACTGATTTTTCTTCCGGTTTCTTGGCACACTGCTCGACGCTCCTATTAAGTTCTACCAGAGGACGTTCAAGATAGGATCGTCGCGCGGAAAGTAAGAAGAAGAGGAGGCGAAATTTCTCGAGTGCGAAGGAGGAAAATGTATCCGTATCGTTTGGGAGGATTGCGATAAAGTGGCGCGAAAACGAAGTGGGCCCTTATCGAAGTGGACAGTCAGTGGGACGAGATACTGCCGGATGTTTCCTCGCTTTCAGGCTGCAGTTTGCTCTCTTATGGCAATGCGATGCAGCCAGCCATTTCAAAGAGAGCCAGCAAAGGCTACCATTGGTTAGATTTGCATTGGAAGTGCATGCCTTTGTGAGAAAAAGAAAGGCCGAGCTCGGAGAAGGAGAAATATATGTAGCACGCGACAGAGAAATATATATAGTACGTCGAAACAGGTTCACTTTCCGAGCAACCTGGCGAATGAATGAAATCGTTAAGCGTTATGACACGCCGGGGGTGGAGAGTTTATTGGTGGCACGTCATTTTTCCTACGAGACGTCCGGCACGTCCCAGTCACGGCACACCTGAGATTTCACACATTCCTCTCGGCCTCTATTGCCTATCAATCTTTCTGTTTTATTCCTTCCGAGATAACCGGCTTGCGTAGACAATCATTGCCGCAAAGACGAATAATATCGCAGGTGAGTTGCTAGAATGGATCGAGTACTAGAACGATTAGATAACACAAATGATTCAATCAGAGATTGCACGAGGTGCGCATGCACCTTTTATTGTTCTCCACATCTTTTTTCGTACGATGCTATTATCGCGTTGACGAGACAATTAGCGACGACCTCAAAAAGGACGTCGGCGTATCTCGGCGTATCTTGGTCGAACGGTCGAACTGAATTAGCGCGACGCGGGGTTGATGGAAAGAGAGATAGAGACAAAGAGGGAGTTTGTGGCGAGCGCGTACCAGTAGCAGAGCGATCGAGGTGGCCCTGAGGAAAAAGGCGCATAGTTGACATTTAATGGGCTGTAAAGGAGCAAATGACCATTAATTGCGCGGCGCGCCTCCCATTGCGGGTGCGCGGCATCCGATCGCTCGCTGCCATTAAACACGTCGCGACCGCCTTTTGCTATTAGTATTTACTTTCAGCGAAATTATCGCTCCGGGTAGATCAGTAATTATGGACGTCCCGGTTATCATTTTCCGCTTAATATGATTTAGTTGGCGATTGCTTGTGTCCCGGGGCAAGTGCAGCCGGTCTGCATGCGACGTTTTGCATTGAGGAACTAACGCTTCTGCACGCTCCCATTATCTTTGTAATAACTATGATGATAGACTGACACTGTCAGGCTTATGGATTTCACTTTCCTCGATTCCATGAACTCGAGTGGATCAGCTCGATTCGAAAGCCGGGAAATCCTCGAGTTGCCTCGCAGCGAACGTTAAACGATGGCGTGTCTTATGATCGCATAAGTGCATCTGTGAGCGCAGAACAATCGCCGCAGGATACCAAGTGACAGATAAGAAGTTACGGTTGTCGGAAATGACGATGGCAGTCACGCCGTTTCTCTGTCCTCCGCACGAGCTCAATGAATCATTGCACTCTGAAATATTCAATTCGCCGAGCGGACATCCATCGCGCCGGCATGTCTGAGAGCTTAATAAACAGACTTCCGATGCTTCCTTTCAGCGCACGTGTTCGTCCGACTTTCCAGGGCGCTTTCATTTCCAAAAAAATCGCACACTGACACAGTTCCTCCAGGAAAAAGCGATCAGCGTGTAAAGCGGCTATTTTGAACTGTTCTTTCCTTCTCCATTCATGATCCGGGCTATTTTGCGCGATAGCTTAGAAACGCGTCGCAGCAATCGGATCTAAAAGCATGTAGAAGAGATAGTCTTTGCAGTTGGTGCAGGGGTTGCAAGCTTTTTCTCTACCCTCGGAGATAATCCTTGGAGGCAGGGGCAGTGGAGCGTGCGTGGCGATAGCGTCGTCGAATAAGGGTTTCGTAAGTCCCCCGAGGGTCTTTATTATTCTATCGGAGGTTGAAAAAAGGGACGGCATATCAAAAGGTGCGCCGGGTTCTGCACGCCTTCCACCTCCTCCTCCTCCTCGTTCTCCTCCTCGTTCTCCTAGTGGCCGGGCGCTCCTCCGCCTTATGAAAAGCCCGCGCTCCTCGTAAGTTTACCTACGTGAGCGCACTTTAAACCCGAGTGTAACGGTACGCGGCTATGTACCGTCCGATGTGAGCGTCCAAAGGGAGGCGGCGCGGCGCGGCGCAGCTCGGCGCGAGAGACTCCTTTCTTTCGAGGCTCGGCGAACAAGCCACCGGCATCCGCCACGGGATTATTCGTCCTGTGCGAAAGCCACCACTGGCTGACGCGCGCAGACTCACCCGTAGAGACGAGAAGCACGCCGAGAGTTCATAGCGTTACGTGCACTTGTGGGAAGCTGCGAAACTACAATGCTCCGAGCAAAGATAGCGAGCGCGTGGAATATATTAGGCGGCGGCGACGGCGGCGCGGCGCGTTCTACCCGGCAAATCGAGAGAGGGATTAATGTCGAGATATTTCGCCTCCCTTTCTCTCCTTTGGCTGACGGGGTTAGTCGGAATATGAAATTCAACTGTGATATACTCACGAATTGGCCTGTCGCCGGCTGCGAAAGAGGGCCACCGTCGTTTCTATTAGGAGAGCGAGCGGATATCTGGCCAATCGTGGGAATTGAAAGTACCTATCGCCACTCGCAATAACCAGCACGCATTACACGCACTCGTTCAGTATGCGTTTTCACCAGCTTTTCCGTGACACTAATGAGCTGGAAGATGCGAGAGGCATTTCGATTACTATGAATTCCCAATCGAATGGAAATTTTTCCTGTGTTCTATTTTTCTTGTACGCGTGGAAATGTGTTTACATGTTTACTGGAATAATGAGAGTAACTAGCGGCGATATTTAATAGGATTTGATGCGATCCTCGTTAATTCTCAAGGTAGATAGAGCATAAATGGGAATTTCGCCGGGCACGCACTTCACGCTCTTTGCGGATCCAAAGAAAGGAAGAAGCGCGCAATAAGGACGCCGACGCATTAATATTACGAATGAATCACGTGAGAATTCTCCGGGGAGAAAGAAGTCCGCTGGCTGTGTATGCTGCGCGGTAACTCGGAGAGAGATTGCTGGCGCGATTCGTGATCATAAGTGATCCTCGCGCAAACGAGGAGCTCGCACGAATCTTGATCCATCATTATTCCGCGATGCCACTTGATTAGTCGCATACTTTCGTTTTCCTCGAAGGAAATCGATTTAGTCGCCGGAAATCTCGTGCGCCGACAAATCGTTTGCCGGACATATTTTCACCGTCGAGGAAATATCAATCAAGCGGATGTAATTGAAAGAGGACATGGAAAAGTCATCGCAATTCCAAGCAATTCCGAGACGGATGATGCGAAATTACCATACGATTTAAAATACACACACGTATGCACGCGCTTGATGCATCAGAGAGCGGCCACTTTGCAAAGAACACGCTCCCAGAAGACGTTCACTTTGTCGGGAACAGGATTTCATTTCGATTCCCTGACATAGCGGTCAGTTATATGCTAGTTTGATTTTCCCCCCCCGCAACACAGCCATCTCTCTACTTGCTCACTCGAGGCGATATCGTTAAGTGCGGCTTGGCGAAGCTTTCCTAAGGATAGACTGCTGCCGGTACGACAATAATACTTATTGCTGGTACCAGGCAATCGTAATAAAGGTCAGCGCCAATTGCGAAAGGCAATATGGGAGGAGTAGAGAAACATACAAAAATAAGAGAGGGCTTCGCAAAAGTTCGTCGTAGCTAACTCGGCACTCTTGATTCCTAGATACCTGATGGTCGCGCAGCTATGTATTATTCTCTTGGTTGAAGCAGCTCGTATGATTTATAGGTAATAAGCAAGGAGGTGATTATCCTGGAAATAAAAGAGCATGTCCTTTGGCGGGTACGATGAGAGGGTGCATGCGCACAGCTACGATCTTTTCTAGTGGGAAAGCTGGGGTCACTCGGCATTTCGCACGAAAACTAGGTCCACCTATAGCTACGTGTGGAGCGTGTTTCTCTAGTATTACAAGGTCCTTGTTATCGAGCCGATAACTAGGCGTAATGGCAGTAAACAATGTCCTGGCTGGTAGCTGTGCAGCATGGGAAACTACTGGGTGAGGGAAAAGGTCGCGCATTCGCATTCGCAGGATCGGAGACAGAGAGGCGGCCAAATAAAGCCCGATGAAAATATCCCAGGCGAGCAAGTGAGCGAGGGGAACTATCGGCATTTTAATGGGGACAAAATCGGGCCGAGTTCGCCGTGATAGCCGGCTCGTTAAGATGCCGACAGCTTCCATTCACCTGGTGTCCCCGGCTGCCTCGAGGAATAGTATATCGCTGCGTAATTCGTCCGAGGAGTATCTCAACTTTAAATGGTCCTTCTAAATGAGCGGCAACCCAGAGCCTTTCGCAGCTCCAACTCCTTTCGTAATTCATCCAAGATCGGATGTCAGCCTCGCATTAGGTACACACACCTCGCAGTTTCACCCAGTCACTAGTTCGCCAGGCTTCTATTTCACTGGGAAGTTTCCCTTCCTTCCTTCTTTCATGAAAATCTTTAAGAAAGCTGGAAAAAATGCTCGCTGTTTTCATAGATAAATCGTTGTCATTGGATTTCCTGTGTCGAGAGTCGATCGTTACCTCGCACTTGCAACTCGCGCCCTCTTGCACCGGTGTCTTACGCATCTCATAAAGAAATGGTTTTATGGCATTGGTAGTAAAGGTTTCCGGTAGTATCGGAGTCTCGCCCCCGGCCAGAATGGACTGGTGTAGTGAAATCGTAGTCGAGCGTAGTAATGATCGCTCGAAATGAAGGTGGATGGCGTGGCTTTCAAGTATACGGTACTTTACACCGCTCGTCCGCCGCCTTATGGATTTCAAAGTGTTCCATTCCCAGGGGCGACACCTGTACGCCTGAATACAGGTATAACATCCAGTCGATCCGTCCTTCGAGGAATTTCACTCGACAGAAAGCATTGTTACTGTTTTCCTTATTTTATCCTCAACAGTCTTTCTCCTGTCTTTCATTTGGCCACTTGTCGGATCAGTTGAAAAAGAAAGCAACGCTTGCCAGGATTAGTTTTTAGTTCTGTCTAGCCGGATGGAACTTCATCCACTTTGGAAGCGAGCCCACGCAATCTCCAAATTTGCATATCGAGATTTGGTACTGCCAGATCGACTAATCTTCCAACCTCGAACTATTCCGAAATGTTATTTCTTTCGCGCGTCTTCCTGACAAATCTCTTCCCGGCCTATTTCTCTTATATTCTATCACGAAGGATATGTGCCACCAGCTCACCCCATATTTGCGCGCAGGCTTACGCCCGAGCAGCTTCTCATCAGGCAGCTTTTGTGAGCTCCCTTTAGTGGGGGGCCGAGCATTTTCGAAGCCAGTGTTGAGATAACAAGTCGGAAACCTGATCTAGCCGGTCGAACGGCGATTCTCTTCTTCTTCGCTGAAGTTACATTGATTACTGCTCCCCGGAGAGCCAACAATGAAACCCTTGCCGATAGTATTAGATTGCGGAGGAAAGAAAACGCCGGAAATGGCGGGCCAAGTGTCCGCCAGATTCTCAATGTGAATTACTGCCGACTGGTTGCGACGGATCCGGCAGATAAAGGCTTATTTTGCGGCGAGCTTCCAACCCCCAAAGCAGAAGGGTAATACAGCCGAGATTTATAAGGCTACTCGAAAAGGGGGATGTCGGCTCGATTGTAAAGAGCACGAATTCAATAAATTGCTGAGTGGACACCACACAAAACGATTTGAACTGCTCTAGCGACCAAGGGTGGAACTCAAAGCTCACCCTGGCGATGGCACATAAACGATCATTGTTCCCACAATTTCACCCTTCTCATTCATCACCCATCTTCTTTTATCTAGAAAATTTGCCTGCTTTCAAAGTATTCATAGCAAGTGTTGACTTTCTGTTTCCAGGCGGAAATCAGTAACAAAATGTCGGTGCTACTGGAAGCCAGGTCTTACAGGCCATTCAAGTCCTCCGAGGAGTATCTCGTCGCCATGAAGGAGGACTTGGCGGAATGGCTGAATGCATTGTATCCGGAACTCAGAATCAACGTGGACAATTTCATGGACAGACTGGACACTGGCGTCGCTCTATGCAAAGTGAGTACCGAAATAACAATGACTTTATTATCAGTGCATTTATGAATTTATCTTCCTTGCGCATCTTCAACAAGTGTACATTCTTCGCCAAGATTTCTGATACTCATCGTGTCTCGTAAATCGTACATTTTACTGGGTCAGAACTAGTGCAGCTGTTTCAGGAGTTAGTAGTCGCAATTTTCTCTCGAAAATTCTTGCGCCAGAAGCGTCGATGGTTTGTTCGGTGTACGTAAGCGCGCGTCATTCACTCGCAAAGAAGCAGGACGCCAGCGCACAAAGGCGAGCACGGCGCTCGCGTAAGAGAGGAAGAAGGATGCGTGTGACGTCCACCGGAAGCTCTTCATTCTACGCCGGGTGAATTACGAATTGAGTTGCGCCGCTCGCAGACGAGAGCGCGACACTTCATGAACCGAAAGAAAGTCTCATTACTTACATTCTCTCCGCGTTACTTTGACAAGATTAGGAGCTCTTCGCTCCTCCCTGCCAATTGCCATCACCGACTGACAACACTGGCAGACAGTAGCCGTAATTCAGTGTAATTCGCTCCGCGTCGATATAAGTAAACGAGATATATCGCGATATCGAGGTCGAAGCATTCGGATTAAATTAAATCGCTGCGACTAAAACTATCGGGGAATCAGATCGCGTTGAAAGTCCAGGCTAAACTACTTTTCTGCTTAAGTCTAGCTGAGAGAAACGCACGGTCTCTCGGCTTTGCAAATGAACCGGTCAAGCAGTCCGCGAGCGCGAGCGCGCGCACGTACGACTGCGAACTTACTGGCTGTGATTAAATCCCAGGAAACAGGTGCTCATAAATGGGAATTAATTACTCTAACGTGACAGGCAGGATTAATATCTCGCCACTCGATTAAGCACTCTCTTGGTACATTCGTCTTGCAACCTTATTACTAGGAACACGTCTACCTCAATGATGCCTTGGAGAGTTTTTTGGGTGGTATCGCTTACAGGGGTCATTAGACTTTAGAGATGCGTAGATATGACATTCCTCAGATCCTGTTCCGATAACTCGGCCCTGTAATATTCTCGGAAAGCCGGCATTCCCGACACTCCTAACGTCCCTTTCAATTTAATGCATAACTGCCTCGATGATCAGTAATCGATACCAGCATACTATTTCTCTAGCATTAAAGTCCAACAAGTAGCACTTTCAGTAAATGTGCGTCAAGCATTCCATAAAATACGTAGGCTGGGCTGTAGAATCGCGGGGATTTCCGGCCGGTAGCGGAAGTCTCCGCGAGAGAGGAACGCTTCCGAAAACGTGGGGGTCTGCTTCGGCACGTGGCTCTCGCACCTTCGGCTGCTTTCTACGAGACTTTCCTCACGTGTCGGCCAAGTGCAGCACGACGGGATCACTCGCGGCGACATATTTCGTTAACACCTACCAACAAGTTTTTCGCGTGGCGCGCGTCCATTCCCCTGAGAATACACGGCGCGTCACATATGCTACACAGTTAGAACCGGTTGCCATTTCTCCGGGCGGGTAAAAACAGTAGTGGCGCAGGTATTTTTGCGATCCTAGCCAGTGGAGAGTAGTCTCCACGGCAGAGAGACACACCTGGTCGCAGTTCTAATTCGAGGAATTCTGGAGCGATGCTTGTCAGGCACGACGACGGTTCAGCGAAATTCCACTTCTCTTTCTCTGTTTTTGCCGGCGGTCTGGCGAGTATCGTGCTCTCGCTCGGCCGGATCGTCAAAGCGATTGGTACTGGTCGATCGAGGCCTGCGAGAGGACTCGTTCGTCGCGTCTCTCTTGGTATGCTCGCGTGTGTGTCGAAAGAACATGCACCCAGCCTTCTATCTCGTACACGATCGCGCCATTGAGCAGAGGGTAGCCGAGCAATAGAGTAGTCTCCGCGGCTGTCGGATTGGCTGTCGACGGCGGCTGCGGCGGCGGCACCCTGCACTTTCACTGATCTACGAGGAGAGGCCGCTAAACTCTCCGCAACTCTCGGCCATCTCACCTCTCTTAGACCACCTTCCACTCCTGACCGGTGCACCCACCGCAATTGGCGCCGATTCCTACCCACGATAAAACTCCCCCTCGAAATCTCTTTAACACACGCAACCAACCAATCCCTCTCGAAAAAGATACAGTTTCCGTCTATTTTACTAAGCAAATTCCACCCTAATAAGTCTCGCAGGGGAGAAAGCTTGTATTTCGAGAGAGGAATGCGCCTGCATCGAATTATAACACAGCCAGAACTAACAGGAGGGAGCACTAAATTCGGGGATTTGTTAGTACGAGGTCGATGAACTCGTATTTCGGAAGTATCTTAGTATTCCACTGGATCTCTCGGAGTGATGTGTGCGTCTAGCGTAGTCCGGTGGTTGTTTCAAGCCAGCTCCATTCATCGCTCTACCACCACAAGCGAGACAAACACTACCAGCTCTGTGTTCTATATATTTCTCTCTCCCTCTCTCACTTGGACGCCCATAATGCCCACGGTCGTTCGATTGGCGCTCGTATAAAGTCAGATATCGGTGCTCGTTATTAGCAGCGGGGCCCGTCGTCGTTATAAATTCATGCCGGAGAAATATTTAGAGTAGGCTGCACGATAAAACCGTGCGCGCGCTCAATTGCTCGGCTTGACGGGCTCGGCTGCACAAGACACGGGGACACCGTGCCTGGAAAGAGGAGGAAGGAATCAGGATAAGGACGGCGTGAGAGGGAGAGGGAGAGAAATGGAGAAGTGGAGGTTAGAGAAAATCGTGCTGGAGGATCAGGGAGTGCGCGCGCCCCTATTCCCACTCGGCAAGGATTATGATCCCAGTTGTATATGTAGTATGGAGTGGCCGATCTCGACTCGATCTTCTGGACATTCCCGATCTACAGCCGGTTCCTGGCCAATGCATTTCCCAGCCTGGAGGCTGTCCGCACTACCGCCATAGGGACACCTCTAGCATCTACGTCAAGTTTACGAGTTCCGATCGGATGGTGGGAGGGCGGGCTCTCCTTGAATTCCAGTGCTATATGGAGGATCGTACATACATACCGTCCTCATAGCCACATGACCACTGGGGATTATGGTAGTAATAAGTAGACTGCTATATCCAAGCTTCGCATCGAATCCCTTGGCCCTTTTTTTCCACCTCTCAAGGCGGTTGCTTCTTTCATTGCTGTATCAGCGAACCAGCATCCTCGAATGGAAGAGCGATGAGCAGTGCGCGCTACGGCAGATACTCGCTCGCTCGATGTAGGTGGAATCGTAGGTATAATTTAGAAGCGATGTCCTCGTAAATTAGCAAGGTTATCGGCCCACTTAGTCACTTAGCCCTAGTGCTTTAAACCACGCAGCGATATTCCCTCTCTTTTGAGGAGTTCCAAGTGGCCAGCTTCGAGCTCGCATCCTTCGAGTTATTCATTGGAGACACCGGCGAGAACCTAATAGCTACTGCTATTAGGTTCAAGTGCTAATTAACTTTGCCGTGGTATCTGCTGTAATGGACTAGAATTTCGCTGGAGTTGGACATCGTGTCGTTGAACGAGATCGTTCAAATAGAGAGTTTAGGTGGAGGAGAATGAAACTACTCGGATTACGGGAATGATTGGGGGCGAAAATATTTCGCCACCAGCGTTATTGTCGAGAGTGTAATATGAAATGATGAAGAAGTTATTCTTGGAGGAGGAATTCTTTCTGATTGGGCAAACTGAAATTAAGCGATACGATACTCGTGCAAGGTCGTCCGGTGCGAGTAGATTCCGGGTAAATACTGGTAGCTCGATATCGCTCGATATCCTTGTGTCGATTAAATGGCATCTTAAGGCTTTCCAGTGGAAGTCTTAGCGATCCTCGAGAGAAAGAGAGAAGGAGAGAGAGAGAGAGACTCCATTAAATAACGATGTTTTCTTCTTTTAAGACCGACTGACACGTCACTCTCTTTGTGGTTGAGTGAAACGGATGCGGGTGGCTGGATCGAGGCCCATTTCACTTGGGAGAAAGAGCCCCTTGTCCCGCTCTCGATTAATTAAGTACAATTGTCGACATCTGCTTTTCTTGTCGTCGTCAACTGAATTAGAAGTTATGGCGGTCGGGACGGGACCCCGATTCCATCAGGGTTCGACCCTTTCCCGCATTATCTCTCTCTCTCTCTCGGAGAAACTGTGTTTCTAGGTAAATCCTACCAGCAATCCTTCGCTCGAGTGCTCGATCCACGCACAAGCTCTCTTACAAGCGCTACCGAAAGATTGCAATAAAGATATGACTGGTTATTGCTCGGGCATGTAGCTCCGCATATTTTCTACGGTGCGCCCTCCAATCTGGCGCGCGATCTCCCTGAGATCGGGATCAAAACGGGCACCGGGTTGGACAGTTCTCGCTAATAGCTGCGAGCCACTCTTGTCTCTCTATTTGCCAGGCTTGCATATACGCGCTATCCAGTTCCAGGTAAACGTCCTTGTCGGCCGATTATCCTTTTAGGACGGTCACTTGCCCCGCACAGCGGACTATCAGTTCTCCAAGGATACCTCATTAAACTCTTGAACGCACTGGCTCAATTTGTACCCGCATCTAACTAGCTAACGCACTTCCAAGAACTTCGCTGGCCGGAAGTGCATTCGAGGTTTAAAAGTAACAGAGTAGACAAGTTTCGACGTTGCCGGGGCGAAGTTCGCAGGCGGAGCAATTAACTCGGCGCGGTGCGCTAGCGATCGAGAGTTTTCGGTGAAGGGAACACGTCGGAGCGATTTGTCGAGAGAGAGAGCGAAGCGCAGACGGCGGTATGCAGCGGGATTTTTTACAATCCTCCCCCCGCGTGTACCACCAGAAGGGGGTGGCGGAGGAAGAGGAAGAGGGGGCGACGAAAATAAACGGGTGCGCGTCCTTCCATCCGGTCTTTTTCATGGCTTTCGTCTAAATATAGCAGGGAGATCCTGGAGCGAGAGACTAGCTCGAGCCCGACGCAGGGGTGGGTACGCTGGAAAAACAACGCCGACGGAAATAGACGAGAGAGGCGAATGGTAGACGAAGGAAAAGACGCGATGCCGACGAGGAGGAAGCCACCGCACCACCACCACCCGGTCCCCGTCAAACGGGTGGGCGCCCCGCGACGTGGCATTGTTGTACGAGTCCTCAGGATTCTCAAGGATCGCATTGATTCCCATTGCATTTTAATGCTAATGCCGATTTGCCACATAATCGGTGGAGAACGCCGGCCGATTCTTCGCAGAACTCGAGTGCTCTTGAAGAAATGCGGAACTCGACTGGACGCCTACCGGCAGTGCCATTGCCGTCGCGAGAAAGAAGGACGCGCTTTCGGTTAGACGGCGGGCGGCTATGGTGTACGAGCGTGTTATATGAAATGTGTGTGCCAGGGCGTAGATAGTGTAGGCGCGAGCCAGCTCGAAAGAGTTGAATAGAAGGCCCTCTTGTCGCTACGCTGTCCGACTAATTCGACGTGAGTGACACTGTGCGAGTTGAATACACCTGCGATGTACGAGTTGGCTTAGAGTCATCGCGCGCAGCCTCGACATTGCTTCATTATGACAGGTGTTTGAGGTGGTTGACCGTTACCTTCTTTATTTATCGAGTAGCTATCGCCTTGAGTCCTCGGTGCCGCATTTTTCGAGGCACGCCACGAGCACGCGCCTTCAAAGGTCTATTAGAATATTCGATAGTATCGATCGCCCTCAAATACTCGCTCACCGGACGATTAGCTCTTCCTGGAGCGACATAGTTGAGCTACTTGTCTACCTCTACTCATTAATTATCCTCCATAGCCGGACATTAGACATCCTGGTGGCTTTTTCTGAGCGAGCCTTGATGATATCGTCCAAGTTACGCTCGCAGTTTCCGCTCGACTGTTAGCCACACCGAGCTCATTGTATTAGTCGATCGACTATTTCTATTAGCCCCCCGGGGCGCCACTGTTCTTAACCCGTTCTACTTGTGAGATATCATTATTATTTGATTAGTCGGAAAAATGGGCCTCTTTCGAAAGGGAAAAGCTGGTTGGTTGGCGTCAATGTACTTGAAATCCCGCTCTCTCGGGTTAATGCTCCTTTGCTCGGCTGGAACAAGCCGGGCTAACACTCTTTCTGTTCCATCACGCTCGCGCGGCCCTTCTTTTTCTCTCTCTCCCTCTTGACGTTTTTATTTTCGCAAGCCGAGTGCGATTCGCTGGTTTTCGTGAATCGCAATTGTCGCCCGAAATGCTCGGGCTCTTTGTGCGCGAGCCTTTGCTGGCGCATCAACTGAAACGAGGAGACGAGGGCCGCTTCAAACAACACGCTCGAGACGGATTAGCCGATGAAAGTACGTGGCCCATTCAGCCGGGAAACGCAGCCGCTCGCTTCACAGTCGCCTCTTCTCCACTCTCGTGCCATGAGAGACACACACCAACCGATTTGCATTCGTCGACCCTCGATTATCATTCCTAGGACTTACAAGCTGTTAAGCACTTGGAACTTCATCCCTCGACGCCTGACTAGTAATTCAAGTTGGCGCGGTTAGAGTGTCGACGAGAGAGAGGCGAGACTCTGTCGGATAGTTGGGCATACTTGGGGACTGAAAGCGGAAGCTTTAGGGTACGCTTTGGTCCACTTTCTTCCCAGGGCATTTCACTCTCACGAGTGCTCTCCTCGCTGCGGCCAGAGACCCTCAATCGAGCGAGTGCCGGCATGTTCAAATCGCTTAATAAATGTCTATTTATCCTATTTATTCGGGGCTAATTCGTGCGAGTGTGTAAGTATGCGTGCGTGCGTGCGTAAGTACGCGAGCGTAGCTTACTCGACGCGCTTTCCTTCTGGCTGACTGGCTGGCGACGCGAGCATTAACAGAGAAGAGAGGACCATTAAGCAATTGGGAGCACAACTGGCCAGGCAAAATAATCCCACTCGTAATTATTGCCGATATAGTATTCGTACCTCTCGGTGGTGGTTGTGTGCGTGTGCGTGCGTGCGTGCGTGCCACGATCTCGTTGACTTAATGCGTTACGCTCGACAGCGAGCGTTGTTCAAGTAGCGTGCAATTGTGGCTCGATGAAGCGCGCTTCATCAGACGGCGGCACCCAGCCCGAGCATTTTCATAAGCCAGCGCTTTGTTCTGCGCTCTCCGGCCAGTCTGTTAGGCACTGACAGACCGGCTGGCTGGCTGGCTGGCTGGCTGACTGGCTGGCCCTGGTGGAAACTACCGTTTGTACTTGCACGCTGGAACAATTGAGCCGTTTCCTCACTCAGACTGCTCGCAGTTGCCCCCTCCCCCCGCTCGAGTGTGTTTCCCGGCTGAAAGAAAGCCGAATTCGATTATGCCGACGATGCAACGTGCGCCTCTGTGTCACTGCTAATGCCAGCGGAAGTGGAATCGCTTGAATACGTCAGCCTGGTAATACTATAAGGCTTTGGAGAAAGAGTGTGTGTCGGGCTTTCAGGTACAATGAAAACGGGACAGACTTTCCAGGTACGAGCGATCAGGCTTGTTCGTGTTGCAGCAGCTCTATTCTTCGAGCATTCAATTCCCTCTTTCCCCCTTTCTCGCGTCTTCGATTCGTTCGCATCGTGGAACTTTGTCACGCGCTTCACGCGTGCCAGCCAGCGAGGAAGGAGGAGGAGCGCGAAGGAGGCGAGAGGCGCGGAGGATAGCGATGATTCAGGATCCTTCTTGTCACAGAGTCGGGATCTCGTTACGCTGGAATAAAAAGCGTCCGAGACTCGTTAACCCGGAGCGGACAGTTGGGGGGGACGCGCGAGCACGTCCGAATTTCCAAGCGGTTCTCCGAAATCAACCCCATGCAAGCGTCCACCGGACAATTCTATGCAAATCTCTTCTCTGTCCGTTTTCCCCGCAGGCTTCTCTCTGAATAACTGAGGTAGCAAGATCGTTTTGAACGAGCAGTGTCAACCACTCAAGCCACTCCGGATTCGATTAGAGATAATCCTTTCTCCGTTTGCCATTTCTCACCTTTCCAGACGTCCTCTGCTTTGTTGCCACTGTACGCTTCCCGTTCTTCGTCGTTTGTAATCATCCACCAGGACGACTCGATTCGACACGCAGCCAGTTTGTCGTACACCCAATTACGTGGACGCTGGGAAGGGAATTTTACGAGTACAGGAATAGATTGTACATACATTTCATTATTGCAATCGATTTACTATCCGTATGTCATGTAAACTATCTTTCTTCGTAACTATCGTTTTCTATGCTGTTAAACCTGTGGAAGGATCGTCGATGAGTAAGCGTTTTTGCTGTTCTTTTGCGAGTTGTTGCATTCGCGCGGCGGCCACTCATCCATTAACGCGATACAAGCATCACTGAAAATGGATGGCGATATTCGCCGGGATTAGAGACTCTACTCGGAGGAAAAGGGCGAAGACAGAGAGGGTTGGGGGCTTTTACTGCCAATGTTAGAGGTACAAGTTACACGCAGGCGTGCGCGATGATTAAGCCACCAGCATGAGTAATAATCGCTTGTGTACTTGGCGTCTCCACCATCTTTCTCCCCGTCTTCCTTCGCCTCCCCCGATGACAGTCTAGGCGCGATTTATTTCTGGCAAGCGAGACTGACTTCTTAACTCTAAAACTGTTATAGAATCTCGCAGCAACACTTACATCGCTTTTCAACGAAATTCTTCTCTAAATCTCTCTTTAATAAAACATCCGCTTGATTTAAAAAGAATCGCTAAACTTTCATCATAATAATAAGGTGTTACGTTGCGGAAGGGCGACTGCGGATAATCCAGACGAGACAGAATACATTGACACGTGCGAGGGAAGGTCGTAAAATCAGGATGAGCGCGAGGGGTTGGTTGGTTGCTGGAAGGCGTAGAGAGCGGCGCTAAATCAGGAGAGCAACAGCCAGTCGCGCCAGGAGTAAATAAAAGCTGGCGTTGCATTAAGTTACGGCTACTTTTCTCCCGGCTCCCTCGCGGCTTCTCCGCTATGCTGGTGTGGATGATGTTACGGTTAACGACGCGTCGACCCCCGACGCGAAATAACGACGAGGACGAGCAGCCGCTCCAATTTACGGTGCAGAATGTGTGCGCGCCAGTCATTTTCATTAAGCCCGTTTGCTACTGGAAAGAAAGGGGGGTATAATGTATATACATGGATACATGGAAGGGTAGAGAGGGTCAGAGGCCACATAATGTGACATCCTGCCGTCAGCTCATCTGCCCGAGCATATTACCATATGCGCCACTTCTCGATCGGCCACTCCACACGCCGCTCTTCCTCTCTCGCTTCTAGTCAGTGATTCTCAAAGTAGCTACTCACCTTTTTACGATCTTGCCCTCTAAATTTAATTAATAACCCTGATCTTTTATCAGAAATTTAATAGTCATATAATTCAGGAAAGATTATTATTCGAGTTTTCTGAAGTCGTTTTGGGAGTATTGTCGATGTTTTCAGTTGGCAAATTGAACTCTTATCATTCAGTATTTTCTGCCATACACACACTTAGTTGGAATCACCAAAGCGATTATAAAAGCAGATGGGGTTGACAGGGCGCAATCGGTTCAACCCCTCGACGTATAATTTGTTACGGTCTTCGCAGTTGCGGATCGCACCCTCGCTAATTCGAGAGGGTGCGCGATCCTTTATGGCGATCAGTTGGAATTCGCCGGCCGACACATACTTGAAAACCGGTGGCTCTTTGTTTTAAAATGCGAAAGCAGGCTTTATTGGCGCGCGTAAAATCGGGTGTAAGTGACGGGTTTAATTACGCAGCGCGGCCTAGGAAGCAGGCCGCTGGCTTCTTCATCGCTTCACGGCGTATTTCACGCCTCTTCCACGCTCGTTGCCACTCGAGATCTTAGATATCACGGCTTCAGATCATTGAATTAGAGGGGGCGCTTTCCATTAGCCTCTCCTAACGTCGAAGACCCACCGCGCACACCGTCCGCTAACCTTTCAGGTGGCTGTGTCTCGGTGAAGCGCCACTTTCTGCCAAGCCCGGATGTTGCAAGGTCCAGCTCTGCTGCTTATGATAAATTAGACGGAGTTTCCATCGCTGACACTCTACCCACACCGGCCCTGCAATTGGATAGGATTCGCCCGATGTCGCCGGTTAGTCGATATCGCGCAGTCTACTGCTGGGATTTAGGAGCGAGATAGTCTCGTAATTCAGTGATCAAGTCAGTAAGTACCGGTTCAGTACCGTCGGACAGTTATGATGCCTGGCGATCAGTTACGCTGTAATCGTCGCGCTAGAACTGATGAGAATAATCCGTGAAACTGTTAGTTCCTCCATGTAAAATCAACCAGCCGTGAATTATTGATTTGTGCGATCTTTGGATCCTGATAATCGTTGGCAAATCGAACGATAGTTTCTGCAGGAGTGTTTTTCCCTCCGATGAGAGGACACTTGGTGTTGATTTTATTTCAGTCGATTTAATTATGCTTTGTTCGTAGTCAATTGAAATTCCCTCGGACATCGGCGGGACAGCTTGATGGACGTTGGCTGTCAGGTCTGTTTCCCTTACTGCCTGCAGAATTCCATAAACCGTCGATTTCACGCGCGGTGTCATTGACACTGGAGAGGGCCTTCTGGAAATAAAGGCATCGTCTACTATCCGAAGCTGTTCGAGTGGGAATTCTGAAGTATAATTGATCCCTCGAATAAGTCAAATCGTACAGGTCATTAATAAGCTTGGGCAAAAAGTTCTCGGAGATGAGAAATAGAGAAGCAATCCTGTTGCCAGGAATCGTAGTGGCTGATCGATCAATCATCAATTTTGGCGTCATAAATTGGCCGATAAGTGGATAATGATTGGTGTACGGGCCGGCCCCGGAAACAGTTAGGAGACAGTCAGCCTTTCCAATATTCATTCGAGTTCTTCTCGCACACTCGCTTTCAATTTCATGTGCCTGGGAACCGTTCCAATGGAACCGGCATGATTGAGAATCAAGTATCGATTTCCCGGTTATCTGTCCGAGTATTTTCAACGACTTCTAATCTTTGCCACGTCGAGCAATATGCAATGAAACACGTTGGAACTTCTATCGGAATCATCTTGCAGCAGAGCAACATAGTGGTTTCGCCGGAAGAGTCGAAGGCCGCCGGTAATGCATGCGGGAAGTACGACTATCAGCCTGAGTATCGCTAATTGATCCCCGCGTTCCAAATAACACGGTAATTGATTTCCACGAGCGCACATATTTCTCGCAATCTCGTGGAGAATTCCAATTCACTGATTCGTTGTTTTCTACTCGTTTTAATACACAACCAATCGATTTATGAGGACTCAGGAAAGTTGGAGAAACTTCAAAAGAATAGAAAGATTAGAAAATGATACTTTAAAAATATCTTTTTATATTATACTAAAATAAAGCTTGCTAAACTATTGAAAACTCTTGCGACCAATAGGAACGCGACAGATGGACAGGAAACACGAGTTAATCTAAAAGCATCCAATAAAAAGGATAACGCGCCAGTCGCCGGACCAGTTTGATCGATCAGGATTCCATCGGGGCCTATCATTACACCAACGTAATTAGTGCATTAAGGATTAACTTACTTCTTAATAACATGTTCTTGACAATTCGATTCACCACTTCATCACTTATCCGTACACCCTCGCACTTCCAAAGGTGTTGATTGAAGTTTAATCTACTCAGTTTAATTCCAAGCGCATTTGCCTATTAAGAATTACAGTGGCTTTAAGGATGGCCTGTTACGTCGAACGTCTCGTAAGAGAGCTCTTCTTCCTCGGGATTAAAGAGGCTAATGGCACGCGAAGCTATTCAGCTGGCGGGCCAATTGGACGCGTAGGATCATTTCCATTTGGAAAGGCGTGGAGAGCAGCTTGCGAGGAGCTGAACAGCTAGTTACGCTTGGGCCGCATTCGCCTAATCTCTATATTATCCTCTGCCAGAGGAATCAACCTATCCGGTGGCGACCGGATGCTGCTGTTAGATAGGATTCCTAGGAGTGTGGGTCGGATAGGGCAGTGTGCGTAAACAGACGGCACTCGGTCCCTTATGGGGCCCACATGTGCTGGCTGGTTGCAGCCGCTGGGAATGAGAGATACGCTCGGCGAAGGGTCCCAAGACGCCTTCACCAATCAACAGAAGGAACCCAAGCCCTTTCTATACCCCCACTGATATCTGAGAACTAACATCGCACTCGTTCCTTTGGCGTAGTTTCGTCCAAACGAAAAAAAAGGATCGAAGTTCGTCATGAAAGTTGGCCTGTCTCGTTCCTTTAACAAGGCATTTTCTTTCCTACGAGGAATCTCACGCGCTATATTAGAGTAGCCTCTCGTTTCACCTAGAAAGTTTCTCTCGCAATCTTCGAGCGCGCTCTTCTGGTAATTAATATGTAAATTAATTACGAAGCCTCGATTCCCTGACGGTGGTTTTCCCGCGGAACATGGAAAGCCGCTCCGACAGTTATGGGCTGTTTGATCGCCTAAGTAAATGCTGCGGCTGCTGCTGCTGCTGCTGCACGGCTCGTTGAAAGTTTACATTGCGAATGTCGTGCACCTACTTACCTCCCAGGCTATCTTGACTTTAGCTCGCCGGGGTGTACGTCGCTATTGGTAATTGCGCAGTCAGACAATCTGTCTGGGAGTTAAGTCATCGGAGGGAGAGGCTCGCGAGAAAAGCACTGAGCTCTTCTAGGAGATATTCCCAAGCTATACCATGGAACTTTATGTTCGCTCTAATGCGCCCGCATGATTATCAATTATTTCGAAGCTCTCGGCGTGCGTCGGTAATGGCATCCTCTCTTTTCATTACCACGAGCCGACGACAATGAGCACGTTCGGCGCGCGCTCGTCCTCCGTTCTCTTGGAACCTTTTACCGCTGGCGAACGTGGCAACAAGGAAACACCGCGACCAGACAATGAGATTGACAGAGAACGCCAGAGATCCCACAGAGAGAGATGTTGTCAGGTATTTTCTGCTGTTCGCTCGTCCCAAATTGCTACTGAATTTTGTAGAGTGCGAAAATCGTTTTGGTTTACCTCTTTTTTGTGGTTTTATTCGAGATTGTAGATGGAAGCGTCATAGATAAATAATTAAAGATAATTGGAGCGTCCCATTGTTCCTGACATGAATGGCTGGCTGTTCTGACAATGGGATCGATGACGCTCTAGATTCTAACTAGTACTTGGAATCGATCTGCAGTTGCGAATGCACGTCATGCTATCAATCGTGATTCCCGGCTAACATCAAAAGTCGGGTTCACGTGAATCGCGGTGAATTCACGGAAGCGATCGACTGCGCCGGACAAAGAATCTTATTAGAACAATCGATCGAAGCGCATGGTTGGCGGCCCCTTTTAACCAGTTTATCGGTCTGATCGGCTTGCACTTTGTTCGTTTAAAGGGGCGACTAGTCTGTTGCGACTAGCGCTGCAGGATTGCGCGACACTGTTTCTTTTTCTATCAATATATTGTGTTTGTTGTCTACTGGGCTGCTTTGGCGACAAAACAGACTCGGCGAAAGAAAGATCGAGCGTGAGCAATCTTGTTATGCTTGTCCGCCGTCCTCGTCGACATTCATCACTTGTCGTTGTAACGATTTGCATGTCATCGCACTGGCTTCCTTTCCATTGGATTCGGATTTATTTTCACCCGCGTGGTTTATCTCTCCGCCCAGTCAAATCATTGTTCCCCTCGGCGGCGGCGCCTCAGTGTGCACAGTGCTCGTATTCATTCCTCCTTCAATGGGCGCCAATCATTTTTCAGTGAAATATATTTGCTCCCAGCTGCACGCTCGCTGGAACAAATCGGTCGAAGTCGCCGCGGCCCTGTCTACATTCGTTCCGAGTACTCGCATTTCGAAAACACAGCTGGAAAGTCTGTGTGACTAAGTCCCTAAAAAGTGAGGGACTCGACTCTCCAGTCTAAAATTACCAGGGGGTGGTTGGCAAATAAGGTTATAATTACCAGGCATGAGAGTATGACAATTCTCAACATCTGTCTCGACAATATTAGTTATAAACTTGACGGATATATCGAATTTCGCGGAATCAAGTCGACACTCTGCAAACAGGGGCTGTTATTCACTGCAAAAGGGGAATATCCCTTTCGTAGTCAGACGCCGGGCGGAGTGAATGGCTGGTTTGTGTATTAAAAGCATTTTTGCCTGAGTAATTCGATCCCATTTGCATCCCACTCATCCGACAGCAATCTCCTGACATTATTCAACGTGCCAGCAGTGCAAATAGAAGCAAACCGAGTGTGTAAACATAGTTCTCGGTTGGATGGGACGGTAGCTTCTGCTCCCGACGTGTTTCAGCGGCGTTTCCCCCGCTAATCTGTACCAGATTCGTGTTCAAAGATTTACTTTGCATAGAATTCCATCCTTCCAGCAAGCCACTGATTTTCCCGCGGCTGCGGCGGCGGCGATTGTTTCGGGGCAGAGGCGAGACTAATCACGCTCCAGTACGATTAAGAGCGCGCTGCCTTGGTGCGCACGCTTATAATTTACGGTGCTTTGTTCCCACGGCGGTGTTTGTTTATCGGAGCTCGATCCCGACGTGTAACTAATTTACGTGTAATTCGATTAAGGCCCGTATCGAGAGCTCTGTATCGGCCAGAGTGAGCGAGAGTTGTTCTCTGTGTAGTACGTGTGGGCGATTTGGGTAACTGGGTTGCGCCGATCCCGAGACTCTACAACTTTATCTCGCCTCTCGGATTTCTAGGCGGTGCCGATTCCCGCCGCTACTAATGATTACCTTTCCTACAGCTAATTATCCCCGGGAATTCATAGGGAGTCTTTCACTCTTATCCAACTCTTTTTCTCTTCGACAAGATCGACTCGATGCTTGACCTTTCGCTATGTATCTGCGAGACTCTTAACGCAGATCATAGCTTTGGAGGATCGCGCTACCCTGACACCTGACACAATCGCCGCTTCGACATTAAGCGTGGCAAAGTGCATGGCGATTCGAGCGCTCTCGCACACCCTGATTAAAGAGTGCCGGGCTTTAGCGCCCGATAGCATCTTAACGGCCAAGAAACTAATTGTTCCATTAATAACGGTGCCGGCGCGCCGTTGACCCCTAATGCGCTTAACATTTGCGCTGCCGATAAATACCTCCTCCGCATGTGTGTATGTGTTTGTCGATGCGGCGGACAGTATGCGCCGCTCGTGGCAACCAGGCGTGCACCCGTGCCGACTTTTCTTATCCTCTGGCATTAGCCGGTGCGAGCTCGTGACGATCGGTTATCGGCCAGCCGATTTATAACTATACCGCATCGATTCGCAGCCGATCCCAATGGACTGTTAACGAGGTTCGTGTGCGCCCCCGCACTTGGTCACTCGGATATATCCGCAACATTGACTTTCGGCTTTTCTGGCTCGTGGCAATTATGCGCTCGGCAAACTTGTCGGTTTTATCATCAAATATTGGCAGAATGTACACTTGAGATGTCAAAGTTTTCCTTGTACATTGTCACCTTGGAGAAGAGAGAACCTAGTGGAGTAATCAATTTATTATCGATTAACTATGCCGAAGGTTGGTCGTAGCTAATAGCTATGTGATTAGCGAGATAAACGTATCCTTCACCTTTTCACCGTGTTTGTTTTCCTCTTCTGTTTCATGCAGCATGCGAACAACGTGCGGAAATCAGCCTCGGAGTACGTGGCGCGTCGTCAGGCGAGGAAGATCTCGATGACCCGTTCGATCACGTCCTCGCTGGCCGTGCCGATGAGCCAGCTGAGTGACGTGGCTTTCCTACCGAACGCTAAGCCGGGCACCTTCTTCGCCCGCGATAATGTTTCCAACTTCATTGGTTGGTGCCGCAACAGCCTCGGCATAATCGAGTGCCTGCTCTTCGAAACGGACGACCTGATCATGCGAAAGAACGAACGGCACGTGATACTCTGCCTGTTGGAAGTGGCTCGCAGAGGAGCCAAGTTCGGCATGCTGGCGCCGATGCTCGTGCAAATGGAGCGGCAGATCGATCGAGAGATCGCCGCGGAGAACAAGGCGGCCAACGGATCCCAAGGCAGCAACACCGCCAACGAGGAGAGCGACGACGAGTACGCCGACATGCAGCAGGAAGAACCTTGCTTGATATACGGACCGCAGCCACAGATCGTCACCAATGACCTCAAGAGCCTCGACGAAATGGTGAGTCTCCCCCAATTAGTTCAACATATGTCTCTTCTCTACATAACATACAGAAATTACTTTTCCGTTTTCTGTACCTTTGTTCGTGCTGACTTGGCGCGAAAACTACGAAATCAATTTCCATGGAATTTTTATTATTCAAAAGCAGGTCTTGGTATTAAATTAGGGAATTATCGATAAATAAAATAATGACATTGGGCGACTCTAGCCGAGTGAAATTTATACTAGTTGGAATATACATCCGGATTCTGAATCCGCCTGTCCTATTATATACCTTCAACCCGCTGACGAATAATTGCTAATTAAGTATCGGCATACACGCTACTCCTTTTGGCAGCAAGCGTGGCAACCAGTCCCCGCCTCGAATCGTAAATCGATTCGATTGGAAAAAGAAGGACATTCATATTTCGCGAGAGCGGCTGTACGGTCGGAGTCGGATAATGAGTGATAAATCATTAGGGGATTGGCGTGGCTCTGCAGTCAGAATTATGACACGTTGGGTGCAGCAATCCTGGTGGGTTAGCAGTCAATCGTAATTGCTTGTTCCGGCCGAGTGATAGTCCCGATAAGGAGCAATCCCGGCGGGCAATGGGCGCCGCTAAGATCGCCTTTCGCAATGGGAGGCAGACTTTTCGAGCTTGTAAACTTTATTGAGGGATCAATTCCGATTTTATGGGCTCTGGAGTGCAGATGCGGGATAAAAGGGTAATCGAATTAGAGACTCTCGGGATTACAGTGTCCTGGCTCTGTGCAGCCACATGTGTCGAGCGGCGCGCTCGCAGTTGGAAGGACAGAGCTCGAGCATGACCGTCGTGAAAAGTGAAAACAGAACGTACATTTGCTCGCATTCGTTCCAAAGCGGATCGTTCCTGCTTACGCAAACTCGTCGGAGAGAGGTAAACAGCGAGCGGCGCGGCGGTCGAACGCGCGCTGCGAATAGCGGGTAACTCGGTTACCGCCAAATTGACAGTGATTTACGCCGTCATTATAAGGCGAGATGCGTCTGCTGGCCGACCGCAGTTAATTCCCATTATATATGAGCCAATGGATATTAGAAGGGAGTTAAAAGTACTTCAGGAATCGTCTTCCATTATCTCTGATAGATTCCCATTAACAGTTTCTTCAATATTTACTACTTCTCGCTCGTCCCTGAACTCCTACACAATCAAGCTTCTCTGAAAAAACCTATAAATATTCTCGGATCCATCATCCATAGGCTTTTCTGGGACAGGGATTTTTTTCACTTGACACAGTTTATCGAGAGTCGTATATGACAAAGGTGGGATGCTGGATGAAGGAGCAGGAGGCAGCGGGACAGGAGAATTTCAAGGTGGAACTTTGTACAAGGCGCGCTCTTTCAGGCTCGCTTTGATAGTTCACTTGGCAGTGCAGTGGCTGCTCTCGGTAGCTTTGACCCTTTGTGGCGAAGCGCATCTGTGTGGTCCATTAGAGCAACCGTTAGTCACTCCCCTCTCTGCTTAATGAGTTTTAGCAGTCCCAACTGTAGTTTACCAATTCCCTGGCGGAAAAGTCTTCACTGTAAACTGTGGCAGGAACGTGCTGCAACGACTCGTGTGGCTTTCGAGCACGTCGCATTATGCCGATGTCATTTCTACGCGTCGCCGGACTAATTGCAGTTGTAATAGAGTTACATTCACCCCGGCAAAGTATGCGCTGCTGCTGCTGGCTGGCCGGCTGGCTGGCGCAGTTGCACGCGATATGTTACGTGTCTAATTGCGCTCTTCTTCCGCTCGCCTCTCAATTGGCTCCTCTGTAATAGATCATAGCGCGCCCGCTCCTTAGAACCTAGCGTACAATATTCACGTAGAATGGAACGCCACGTGAATGCATGTGGACCGAGAGAATAAGCACTTAGCATGCATCCACGTGCTGCTTGCCGAGCCGCTGCTGTACTCTTGGAATGGCAGCTATCCACTCCCCAGCCACTCACCGATCTCCTTTTCAAAGCATCCTTAATACTTGGCAGCGATACAATTGCTCGAATCATTCTTCCATCGCTTGATATGTTAATCAGACCCGGCCGAGTTTGCCTTTTCCGTTACTTGGATCTTTTGTCATCGGTCCAATGCATATTCCACTACATTTACCGTAATACTAATGTTTATCAATGCGACATTATGTTTAGAATTCGTTTAAAATTAGTTTATAAACGTGGAAGTGATATGATCGTTGGAATGATCGGTGTTCGAGTTGATTGTTGTGTAAGTGGAATGAGTTATTCTTGACCTTTCTCCGCAGCTGTTTCCTACTGATTTTCCAGGAGAGTTACGCTTTTCATTTATCGGTAAAAAGAAGTGCGTGGCAAATATTTGCCGTGCGCTTTTGCTTGGGTAAGAGAATGCCGGTGGAAGGTGTGTCGCCCGTGGTCGTGCGTGTCGATAAGCCGTGTCTGTCAGCGTTTGACAGCTTAAAGATTATGGCAGATTTTAAAGCGAGCCGTAAATTTCGTGCGAACCAGCACGCGCTCCAACCGCTTTGACAGGGAAATGAGCGGAAAAGATTTTTCCCACCTGCGACTTCGATCACACGGACGCACACGAGTCTACACCGTTCATGTGTCGCGGCGGGTGCGGCATTAAATCTGCCCGAGCTTTGTTTATCGTCGGAACGAGCTGCCACGCTCCTTCGCGCCCGTAATTGTATGTAAAAGTCTCGCCGGGTAATATTACTACCGTCGAAGCTCACGAATGCCGCGTGAGCGGAACGAAACGCTAATTTTTTCACACCTGCTCCAAGCTAACGGTGTTCCCAGCCAGTCTGCCTGTCACCAATATAGAATGAAAGGAATTTGCCGAACCCGCACAGATCATCCTTCCAGAAGAAATAACTTCGATATGAAAATTTCACTATCGCGAGTGTATAGCGAAGATTCATGAATGGCGAGGAACGATATCTCATCCTTTTCATCGGACGCGGTACCATTGAGCTCGCTGGCGATTCATATTGGATATCGAGATTTGTTGGTACTAGCTAAGAAGAGTCTCTCATTCACTAGGAATTATCCTTTCCCATTAGAGCGTAGGAATATCACGAGAGAGTCGATAGTTTTCAGTTGGCCGTTTAGCGAGGCATTAGGAGTCGAAGGTAACGGGGAGTACTGTATAATGGCAGAACCCCCCGGTGACTTGGGCTTTCAACTACAAATTTGTAGACACTCGATACTCTAATGTATGTCCGCCTGTCTCGACGATATCTCGTGTGAAAAGGAGCGAGCGGTTGCGCATACGACATTAGACGAGGATTTATCCAGCAATGTCACAGAGAACCGATCACATTCCCTCCCTCTCTCTCTCTCTCCTTCTCTCTTGCCAGCTGCCGCTCCAGCTGGGAGATCGCTCTCTCACTGTGTTCTTCCATAAAGGGCACAACGAAACGAAAGGGAAACCTGTGCGCCACTCGATCGCTCCTTCTCTCTTTCTCCTTCTCTCACTCTTCAACGCGAGCGGTACAGACTTTCGAGACTTGCATACACAGACACAACGGTACACTAACTCTGTGTTCTCACCGCCACGTACTTACACATGCCTTCTCGTGGGAGTCGTGCTCCACATAGCCGATCAAATTGAGCATTGTGGGTCACAGGCGTGACAAAGTCTTCCGTCAACTGACTTTCAGGGAATTCGCGCGCTCAGACTTTCCTCGAGTATACGCGAGAGCGAGCGACACGCCACGCTCCGCGCGAGAGAGGAGAGTACGAGCAGCCCAGCTGGAGACATAATGATGTAGCTTTTGCTTATGGGCAGCGGGCCTTTTTCACTGGCGACACACTCACACATTCCCGCCGGACAAGCTGGGAACGCGGAAATCGTTGATCGGCCGATTAGTTAAGAGATTTCAGCGCGATTTTCTAGCTTGCGTAAAGCCGCGCGCCTTAAACTCTCGGCTCCCATTAATCTGTCGCGTCAAAAGTCGCCGCGTTCCATTGCTCCGTTCCTTCTGCTTCTGCGTGTCGCTTTGCCTATCGTACTTTTTCCCTAATGAATGATCGTTACCAGCTACGAAGATTAGATTAGTATTAGCGCGGTAGTTAAGGTATTCAGTGGAATATATCAAAGCGGCCGTCTGACCACCAAGTACATCTGCTACTCGGCATCGACACGCTGTTTCATCAGCTGCATACAAAACATCGATATCATCGCCCATTCATGCTACGACACGCGATGTCTGTGTATGTGTGTGTGCCTTTTTTTCGGAAGTCTTTGATGCTCGAGCACGATAACATTCTGTCGAAATCGTGCGAGATTCAATCGACTGGGACGATCAAAGTCATTTGATTCGTTCTTATCGGAAGGATTGTGGCGCAATATTAATGCAGACGTGCTCGGAGGCTTTCGGGCGCAGGCTGGCTGAATCGCTGGAGGAGAACTCCTCGTGCGAGAGAACGTTGTATTGATTAGAAGGAGGCTCGGCCGACCGGATATCTTATCGGAACACGGTAGGACACGCTCTCCTCGCGCGAATACTCGGTGAATCATTGGAATCACCCGTAAGCGCGAACTTCTTTGCGCAAACCCCTCTTCCGGCTGATCGTTGTGTACTGTGCATCGCACCGACACACAGAAGTCACTTCCTGGGCGTGGGTCGCTCGAAATGTTTGCCAGACTATCTCTCCGTCTTGAAGCCTCGAAACTTTTCCACTTACACTCAACGAACATAGAAGCAATCCTGCCATTTACACTTTCCACTTTGCCGAGCATAAATTGTCAAATTCCACAGGATATGCCGATCGATCGTAGATAGCTGTGTTTATTTCAGGAAAAAACGTATTCTATTCTGGTGGGTTTTTGACTCGGTGTTCTTGACAGTAAGTAAATGACAGGATTTCTCGAGTTCGGTGCTCCACCCTAACTCGGAGATGAGTAATATTTCTTGGAGCGAGTTGTTCATAAATTGTAGCCTGAAGGATTAGGAAGGGACGAGTGGTAAGTTAGAATTAGAATTGTGGAGTGTGAAATGTAACGAGTGACAAAGGGGAAATCAATCCGTCTAGACGCTCTTCGTTGGTATTCGCGTGTCTATGGAGATTCCCATGATGATAGCGAGGCATGGTGGCTCGCTTCCATGGTCGTGTCGGTTTCTCTCCTCGACGGCGAGCGAGAGAGTTCCACGGGGTTGGTCTCGGCGCGAGGCCGTGCCAGACAGAGCTTCGCCTCGCAAGCGCAACGAAAGCTCGTATTGATCGCCGTTAGCCCATTTCGCATCAAGTTCAAGCGCAAAGTCCTCGAACTTCCCACGAAGGACGTGCTCCTTTCTCCTTCCAGGACATCGATAGCCTCGTTCCACGCTCTCCCTTGAAAGTAAGAGCTCCGGCAAGCCTTGCTCTTTATTCTTTTCAGGAATAGCTTCGATCGATTCTTTAACTCCCTTTCTACTATTTTATTCTACCGATTTCTATTCTTATCTCAATAATTTCAATTGGATCTTATTTCCAAAGAAAAATCGTAAGTCTTTTGAATTGAGGATTCGAGTTTGATCTTAAATGTTTTCTAAGTATTATTAGATTCGACGAGAGATTTCTATGAATGGTCGCTAAAATGACACTCGGCGGGTAAGTACGCCGAAAAGGCGTATGACTCATTTGGAGCCAGGTATCCCCAGCTATTCAAGTTAGAGGGTATTCTATATTTGCGCATTGCGGTACCATCGTCAATAGGAGACTTATTAGCCGACCCGGCTCTCATCAGTACCAGGCTTTGTCTTCCCACCGTGGGAGAAACCTCGCTGTGTCATAACTCACACTTAGCGGCGCGCGACTGCAGATAAGATTTTTCGGGGAATCGGTGAAACTAATTTCGCAGCTGACGCGTACCGAGTGAGCCGAGTGGGGAGTGACGCCTTGAGATGAAGAATAGTACTTTCTAATAGTGCGCCGATATATATCTTCGGCGACCTTGATTCCTTGGCATCCGTCGGACGGATTTTGCAAATTTCTAGACCGTCGAGCAAATTTCGAAAGTTGATAAGTTTGGATTCTCAGGATATACTCTCTCCTTATACGTCCAAAGTTCTTGTGACATAGATTCGGCTTAGCAGTGACCCACTTTCCTTCCACGAAGGACTTACTCCTGAGATAAGGTATCATCGGATATAGCTACGACTCGAAATTTCAATTTGGAAGAACAGTGTCGCATCGGGAGCGTGTGAGATTCGCGATAAATCGCCCGTGGGATTTCGAGAGCAGCTCGCTTTTCTCTCTCTCCCTGGTAATCCCACTTATCGGCTTTTAAGCCGATCAAAGGCTTCCGGCCTGGCGTTCTAGAAGCGCGCTAGTTTACACCATTTAAGATAACGATAACTCTGAACGCGCGAGGCCTCCGGAATAATTGTGAATGGACATTTAATTGGCTGGCGAGCGAGCGACATGAAATCATCTTGACACCATTCGTGGCCAGTGGTTGTTGTCGTTGATCGGCCGCTCGGAGCTTTATTTATAATCGGAAAAAAGCGCCATTCCCTGTGATCGGGCATCGGGCACCGGGTTCGCTCATGTGTCCGTAAAACTGCCATAAATGGTGGCGAGCCTCTCTCAGCGGCGTGTTAGTTATTACGTGCAATTAGCCCGGGATACCATCGCGCCTCGACAAAGAGAGAGGGCGGCAGAGGGAGAAGGCTACCGAGCCGTGCAAGGTCTGCCTGCGGTCTCAATCTTAGCTAATCACTGTTTATCGAGCAGGAGTCACCGACTCTCCCAAGCATACTACATTTTCAGCCAAACTCCACGGAAGAGAAAATCAAAACCTCCTTTCAAACAATTCACCTTCAACTATCAATATCAATATCAAGAAAAAGCAACATCCGTACAATCAACCATCAAACCTTATTCAAGATACAAATCTTAACTCTGCAACAAAAAGGTACAATCTCCAAAGGCCACTTTAATTTCGGGGGGCGATAAAAAAACATTTCTAAGAAGCCAAGATTATAAAAGCCTGCAGAAAGGTGCGAGCCTTTTGGCAGTTCTAAATACCGATGGTAAGAAAAGATAAACTTGTTGCAAAGATCTAGGCAACACTGTAGCAGGAAAGAAACCAGCGGATAGTGAGAATAATTAAAGGAGACTCGGGAAGTGGAAGGTGGTGTTTGAGGTGAGGCGACATCAAAGAGGAGGAGGACGAGTAAAAGGAGAGGCGATAGCGGAATCAATGAGAGAGTTAGCGAGTGATTCGAGTGCTCGAGTTCTCAGACTGGCTGGGCGGAGGAGGAGGGGGAGGTTGGGGGCCAGTTGGGAGGGCAATGGGTTAGAAATTTAATACGGGGCACACACAGCGCACACCGCTTACTTACTCCCGCAGTTCGGAGCTCGGTCAGTAATTACACGCGGTGTGCGCGTAGGTGAGCTAATAATTTCTAGGTAAGGATACCTGATATTCGCAGCTGCCAAGAATACAAGTAGGACGATCTAATTCCAATAGCTCGCGCCACCCGGAGCTAACGAATCCTACACCTTCATCCTCTCTCTCTCTCTCTTTCGATCTTTCTTTTTTCGTGACTTTCTTTCTCGCTTCTACCAATGAAAATCTGCGGAAGATCAAAGCGCTGAGAGGAACACGCCCGACTATGAAAACCGCGTCGTCTCGCTTCAACTAAATTGCCGTTAAATGACACGCGATCGATTCCGGCAAGCTCGAGTTCTCTTCTCCGAGCAGAGACCGCCAGCGCGTTTCTACCTTTCCTGATGGCAGCTTTCTGCTCTCGCACTTCCGCCGCTCGTGGGCAGACTCACAGTTTAGACTCGGCTCTCACCTACGAGAGCACCGGCACTTTTTCTCCTCCCAGAAACTCCCCGACGCACTCTCGGCAAGTGTAAGCCGGCGGCGGCGACGGCGGCGACGACGCCATACGAACTCCCTCGGACCTCGATTTTTCGCCGACCACCGAATCCGAATAAAGTGGTGAAAGTTGGCTGAATTATTCGTCGAAGAAGTCGTCTGAATTTTATGACTTGTTTTAGTCGCGACGTTTAATGGCCGGATGCTTCTTTGATAGGTTATACGATGAGAGGTCTGCGTGTTCGCACATCCGTGGAAAGACGGGCTCGCAACGCCGCGCCGGCGGAGGACAAACACCTAAATAATTCATGAGAATATAATGACGAGCTCTCCGAGAGTCACGTGTCCGCGCTCTCGAGAGTATCGTCGGAGCACGGAAGAGAGCCCGCCGCTTGTTTGGACACATCTCCGGGGGTTCGTTAACCCCGTTTTCGAAGATTCTAGTTACCCAGTTAAGAGATTTTCGTTGATGGTACGTGCGCTATGTCAGTTCTGAGTTCAGAGAGGGAAAGAAAAATTATGCATCGTTGACTTGTAATTAGCAGTGTGAAGGACGTCGATATGTTGCAAGGGCCTTGTGTCGCAGTGATCGTTAGCCAGTGTGTAATCGTCTTTGGCACGGAAGAGAGATCAAAGAAAAATTGGGCATGAATGCCCCAGTAACCCCGAGAGTCTGGGTGGTCCTTGGCTGAGAGTCAGGTCCGTAGGTCGCACACCACCCTCGGGCGAATATCACGTGTACTATGGCACTTCCCTCCTCTTGAGCCCTGGCTCTTCTCTCCTGCCTCTTCATTTTCGACTCACCGCCGTCATTCTATCGTGAAAGATTCATTGGAGTCATGCGAGACTCCTCCTCTTTCAATCTTTCCACCCTCTAGTATTACCACTTTCAAGCAAACATCTACGATTCCTATTCGAGTATTCTTCGATTTCGAAAAATTCCGATTTCCTGATTTTTCAGCTATAAGCTTTCCAAAGCATCTCAGAAGAAATTCAAGATGAGAAAGTTCACGCGATGATAGGAGGAAGATTGCGCAGAGAGACTCGCGTCGATTTCCCGTCTGCCATTTTAAGATTGGCTGGTCCTCGAGGTTTCGAGGGTCCGGGACTCATATAAGACAGGTAGTTGGCACCTTTGGCGTGCTTCGATCGCTGCATCTAGGTTATTCCAATAAAGTGCACTCGAGGAGCTTCTAAACGGCGTTGATTGCCTTGCGGTTCGAACGCTCTCTCACTGGAATATCGTAGTTCTACTCAAGTAGTCTCACACCTCGATTGGAATCGTCTCGATTAGCGAGGAGAGATTTCAGAGAGACGTAGGAATATTTTCGCAAGTACTCGACAACTACCCTCGCTGGTTCTCGTAGTAAGCAGTATGGATTTGAGTGGGCGTCGGTGGTGGATGGCGCGTAGGGTGGCGAAGCACTTACGCGACACCAAATACAGGCCTGCTAATAAAAGGGTTGGTTGAGCCAACAGGAATGCCAGCACTTTCCACCTTTCCTCGTGTTCTCCCCATCGCACACTCCTATCCCATCCCTCCTCAAATTACAGGTGGGACCATTAGCCCGGCAATTGTTCGGCAAGGCCCTCTCCGACATCGAAAGTTCATTCTCCACCTAGCCAACTTGAAATTCCCATCGATGCCTTGGTAAACTGGAATTTCGAGGAGTGTAAAGCCGTCGGAATCTATATAGAAAGGATCGATCGAACGAAAGGGCGTGACGGATGCCAACGTGGCACTGTCGCCAAGAATAATTCCAATCACGATACACGTGCTTCCTCGAGCGGAATTCGTCATCCGCCCAACACACCTGCCAACCAGTCCCACAACTCTTCGTACAGTTTTCTTGCCGGTGAATTGCTTTCATTGATCGTGCCAAGTATATATATATTTTTTTTCCAAGTCCCGCCTGCTCGCAGGAGAAGCCGATGGAGGGCGGTGTAGGTGAGCGCACGACAGGTGAATTCCTGCGTGGGCGAGTCTGCACGAGCCTCTCTCTCTCTCTCTCTCTCTCTCTCTCTCTGTTCGCGTGTATACGTACACACGGCGCAGGTTTTATGGCGAGAGAGCGTCCCGGCGCCAGCGTCTCCGCAATCAATACGCCGCGCGCAAACGGGCTTGCAAGCACTGGGAACTCAGCTGTTCCCTCCGAACGCTCCTGCGAGACGACCAGTAAACACAACTCCATACTTCTTTTCCCATGAGTACTCTCAATGAAAGGAACCAGATTCTCATTCATTGAGTTCGCGTTCTCCACTCTCGAAACTTTCCTTAATTGCTACACTTAAAATGGCAGACTCCGTTCTTGGTCGCCGGGAGCAGCGCTCTTTCAGAAGTCTGAGCACTTCCGAACGAGTCTCTGAGAGCCGGCGCAGCTTACAGTTCGCCGAGGAAACACTGTCTTGGAAGGTCGGACTGTTTCTACTGGGACTGTGGATCGGCAGGTCTTCGTGTGTTAAGTGTAAGTGGCGAATGTTGCCCTGGCAAAGAGACGGTGTGCGGAAAAGTCAGGCTTGAAAAGGGCACGTCTTAGCTCCGGTAGCGCACACACACGAGCACCAACACTTAGATATTACAGTGCCGCCGGTGCATTTTAGTCGAAGGATTTGCATCGCTATCGACGCCGCTATTTGCATCGCTTAACCAGCAGAGCGTTCTAAGAAAATGGCGCTGGAAAAACCATTCTCGATTGCCTTATGCACCTTCCGAGATTCTCGCCGCGAGATATCGAGCGTTCCCGCCGGATCGAGAAATCTCTGCCGTCACAAAGTCGCGCATTCATTTCGCTCGGGGCGCAAAAGTCATAGCGAACGCGAACGCGCGCCCGCGCGAAAAGAAGTCATCAGGCACTGGCACAAACAGCGATGCTAATGACTTTTTTCTGAACGATCCTCGCCGCTATCGGGATTGCGCAACCAGAGTTGGTTTCAACGGCCTCCATTGTGGCCAAGCCGATCGATCCGTGCTCGATTTTTTGCCCGATTAATGCGCGATCTCTTTGCGTTGACATACCACGAGCTCACGCCGCCGTCTGGCACCAGTGTGTACACAGACGATTTACTTTGTTTGACTGGTAGAAAAAGCTGGGTAATTAAATGGTCGATGTTGAATTGGTGACAGTGGAGAGGCTGGGTGGATCGATCGTAGGACAGAAAGGGAGAGGAAATGCGTGCGGAGTAATCCTTTCGCAGACAATGGCACGAATTGGTGATCCAGTTGAATTTTCTGTGTCAGCCAGCAGCCCTTTCATCCCCCGAGGCGTTCAATATTCCTCCCCTCGGCTTCTACGCCCCCATTCTTCATCTTTTCCGGATTCCCCGATTTTTCTCTCTGTCTGGGCGTCGTCGTCGTCGTCGTCGTCGTCGCCGTCGCCAAACCACCTGGAACAATGGGATGGCTGCGTGCGAATGCGTTTCGCCTGCGCTACGAGAACTCCTCTCGAAGGACTCGAATAACGCGCTGCGCGGTGTTCTTTGATTTCCAGGCAATACGTCAGGGATGCCCGGAGGCAGTTTCCTCCCCCTGGGAGCGCTCGCTCGCTCGCACGAAAGGCACAATGCATATATTAAGGGAACGCAGGAGCGTTCTAATTACGATCGGTGCATTGATAAATCACCACGATTATTAAAAGTCGCCCTGCAGACCGCCCACGTCCCGAGCCCTTCCCTCATCGTTACCCTTCCAACACCAGACCTTCTCGAGTACCTCAGCCCCCTCGTTTCAATGTCAGACATATTCACCAATGAATAATGAACTTCGAAACGAAGCCATATGAAAGCCAGTTGAAAGTGCTTTCGATACAAATGTTCATTCCACGTAAAAGTTCACTGTCACTTTGTAGAATATTTATTAGACAGCTCTAAACTAGTATCTTGTAAAAGAATGGGAAATACGAGTTCACAGTGAGAGCAGTTGAAGGCTCGTTCGAGTTGCATGTGTCTCATAATTTGTAGAAAGGAGAAAAGTGTGAGGGAAGCTGAGATAGGCTGCGGAGCACACGTGTTCGGAGCATAAGGTCGAGATAAGGTCCGAGCTGCCGAATAGTTCGGTGGTCCTCGTAGCAGTGTGTTATCTCGTAAGTAGTCGTGTACTGGTAAAGCGTCGGTGGCCGGAAATCGAGTGGGTTCGAGGAAAGTGGTCGCAGCTGACCCGAGCGTGGTTTCCCTTATCTGAAAAGTTGAGCTACACGGTGCGCTAACGTGGGCAGCGGGTGTATCCGTCGAGATTTTCTGACGCTTACTCTCCCATTAAACTGGATAGTTGGCTGGTCCAAGACTGGATGCTGAGAAAAAGATTGGGGTAAACATGGAGTAAAAATGGGTCGCATCTTGCTAAGGAAAAAGCGAGGAGGGAAGATCGCCGCCGGGAAAGGCAATTAAGGCGCTGGCGAATCGGAGCGTGTCTCAATCTGTTTTGTAGACACGTTTTGCGGGCGCGCGCGCGCGCCTGAGCGCTATGCTGAGAGCGCCTTTAATTAGATCGTTATGTTAACGTCCGCGAAAGAGTGTTTAGACGGCGCGGGATAAATTACGTTTACACGATCGCCCCGGCGAGTATGTAAATTCTGTTATTCACTTTCGCTCGGCCCCAGAACGCGCGCTCGCGCGCGCGCGCACACACGCCGATTGCCATTTTTCCCGCTCCCTCTCCACGACAAGAGTAGATCGCAAGTACCACCACTACTCCAAGCTACTTTTTGCTTCGCCAGCAGTGACAGATTTGTTTAATGAGGTAACCGAGAGTGTTTCTTGCCGCTAAGATAATCCTGCCGGTAGCGAGCGCGAGCGAGCGCACTCGGCCAAACAACTAGCAAGGAAGAGTGGCTGAAATTTCTTCGGCGCAACGTTTCTCTCGTCAGGAGGATCTCGCGCGATCTTAAGTAGCTGCGGATTTCTCCTGCGTTCAGTGTGAACTTGGCACCTGTAATTTCTATTCTTGAAATTCTCCTCCTTACGAAGCATTCCAGTTAATAAGCGAGTCCATTAATAAGGCAAATGCACGAGATATTTCACGGTCGCCAATCAATGCGGCTTTCATTAACGCAGACTGTGCGAGCAAGGTGTCTCGTGTCGACGAGTCTCAGGCGCACAACTCGATTGCTCGAATTTATTATCATTTCGTAAGGCCGATTCGTAACTGATCTGTTGGAGCTACATTTCTCGCACGGTAGGAGTCGGTAATTGCACTGTATCTGGTTCGATCTACACTTAGTAACGAAAGAGAACGAAAGGAATTTCGAGAAATTAATAGCGGTAGCGCGGGCATAACGCCGTATCCTAGTGAGACGGTAATCGTTCCTTGGTAACTGCCTAGAGAAATCTCGTGCCGTAATTATGTATCCAGTCTTAAACGATGACGCTAATTACTCAATAAATATACGATTGCCGGTGCCGCGTAATTAATTTCACTGGCGAACCGCCCGATTTTCCATCTGCACACTCGAGGAGAACGCCTTACTCGCCGACAAACGATCTTCTCTCGAGAAGATGCGACGATTAATGTTTCAGTTTAAAGTGGTGCAAAGTTGCTCCCGGCTATTATTACCGACGCCGTAAAAGACAAGGGATGAAAGTCTTCCATCATATTTGATTGCTTCGGTGGTTGATGCGTTTGAAGCTTTTGGTTAGAAAAGAGACTATTAATAGATGAGATGACTCGGTGGAAGGCTGCTTCCGCAGAAAGTTTCCCGGCGAAGCGCCGGTCTTATTTTCACGATCAAGATTCCACCAGCGAGAGGAGAGAAGAGCCTCTTCTCTTCCCACGAGAGATCCTCCCCCGCGCCGGCGATCCTGGGAAGATCGGTCGATCCTGATAGCGTCTAGATACCGATCAGGATCCCGAGCGGCGGTGGTTCCATCACTTTCTCCGCTCTCGTGTATACATATATTCGACCTGGTTGCCCCGCCGATATTAACCCCTTCGCGGCTATATTACCACCGTTCGGTTCTCCTCTGGTTCCTCGGGACATCGATAGTCAGAGTGGGTGCAGCTCTTACCGAGCCTACTCCTTCGCCAATCTCTTTCCAACGATTGGCATCGATCTCGATGGCGCAACGACGAATTTTATGGTCTGAAAGCTCGCCCGGTAGGCAGAGAGTCTTCTTGTGTCATCCGGATACACGCGCGCCGCTGACTCATCTAGGAAGGCGAGCACCAAGAATTCCTCCTGTTCTCCGTGTATTCTCTGGCCTTTAAGCGAAGATGCTCGTGTAACTCGAGCGGTCTTTACTCGAGCCGGGGCATTAAACTCCCCCGAAGATGCCTCTCGTTTGTTCGACAACCTTTCGGTCGGCGCTGCGCGGCGCGCCGCACGCGCGACCGCTCGCCAATACTTCCGCGTGTCGACGTGTCTATTAACATAGGAACGCGAACGAAACTAATCCCCGGCGTGGCTCTCTCGCAGGACTCTTCTCGGTAAGAGGCTCGCGGCCGGCTTGACCCTTGCCGCTTCCAGTCTCCGGCACGTGTCGCTACCATGAAATCTCCTCTTTATTTGGCCGCTCTTTCTCAGCGCGCGAAACCAGGCGGAATACCACTTTGCCCAGGCGGGCTTGCTACTCCTCGAATGGCGTAAACTCCTCCTTGTTATTTCAGACTCGAGTTACACATCTACCACCTACCAGTCGGCCCCGCCTCGTCCCCGGAAGAACCCTCGCGCATTCCCCGAGCCAATTCTCAGCCAACTTCCGTCGTAAACATCGCGTGTTCCAGCATGAATTTCGTTTGTGAATATTTCCCCGAAGTAAATTGCTCTTTCTTTCGCTGGCGACAATGGCGCACTGTCAACGGTGATTAAGCGTACTCCTTCTCTCCACATGCATGACTAGCAGGATCGCGTTCTGACAATGATGCATTGTTGATCGGATCTTGTTTTACGCAGTGAGAGATTTCAACTTGATACGAGCAATGGGTAATGAGGGTGCTTTCTTTCGCCCGGAGAATTTTCTTAAGAAAGAGTCACTTAATAGTCCGCGTCGAGACAGAGTAGCAACGGTGGAAAAATAGTAACACAGTTTCGCACGAGAAAACCAGTGGGAGCGGTGAGTAAAGGAAAATAGTAGTGAGAAATGAATTATGAGCTATTACGTATAATTACTGTTTACTACTTCGAAGACATAATCGTTTCACGTGGATTCAAAGTCACCGGTAATCCCGTCAATCCTGCACTTATCAAAACTCTTACTAAACAATCCTCAAATCCACAATCCAACAACTCCAATTTTTCTCCGTCCGGAATATAAGGAAACAAGTCTGCAGAGAGGAAAGTTCGTTGACTTCCGGCGGCTGCTCGAGAGAGCGTAGGTACACGCAGCGTGTCTTCCACGTGCTGCATGCACTATCAATTATTCTCCTCGGCGAAAGAATGGCATAATGCTCGAGAGTTTCCTCTCAAGCGAACCCGATCCTACTGGAGAAGTTACCGGTCAATCAGTGCACTTTATACCGGAAGTCAAAGGAAGCAGAGGGAGTAAATGCTAGGAGAACATTGTCGGTGGAGGAATCGAGGAATTAATTTCACTGGGCTTCCAGATCGCAGCAGACTTTGTCTCTCTCTCTCTTTCTCTCTCTCTCTGGAGCGAGTATCTCTCAAGATAATAATCCGTATTCCGTATCGCTGGGCTGGGTTCCATTACGTAAGGCTGCGCGCCGGCCTTGCATTATAGCATCATAACACCATTCATCCTGTCCGCTCACCTGCAATGCGCCACACAATTTGTTCCGAGCGAACGATGTGCCTATGTGCCTCCACGTATCACGTACTATATATACTAAGATATATCCTCTCTGCGACACAACTCGACCGAAAGAATCGACGGCAAGCAATCAGTATGGCAGCGCCCTTTCCTTCCCCAGCACCGGAGAATCCCCGAAACCCTTGGAATTGGGTCGATTTATTGCGCACCCTGTCTGAGTTTCAAGCGTTGCCAAGAATTCCTAGTTCCAAGCTGCCGTGAACTCGGCCTCAACTAGCTTCGGCTTGCAATCCTGCGACCTGCTTCCCCTAGGTTCAACGCTCCGATGAAATCCATAGGTTTTAGACGGATGAAACACTGGCCTGGAATTCCAACCCTGTTTTCGTACGCTTCTCCGAGTATTGACTCGCGAAACTCTCCCTGCTTTCCGCCGCATCCCAGTGTTATCTTAGGCGAGCTTTTCAAGGAATGCCTGAAGGAACGCGCGAATAAACACTTGCTCCAATTGCGAAGTTTCTAGTATTTCGCGTGTTGGTATAATAAGTTCGGTATGTTTGTTATCTTAATGCGAGCAGGATGAAAAATCGAATTCCACGTATCTCAATTTACCGGTAAACTCATCTCGTTACTTCCACGTAGGAAGTACGTAGCCTACAAAGTAAGCGGCTCGGAGAGAATCGCGTGTGTCGCAAAACGGTCGAGGCCAATGGGAAAGGCCCCGGGGAACGGGTTCACCGAGGAAATTAAGTATGGGCTTGCCTCCAGCGAGCATCGCATCCCCTCACTCTTCCGATCCGTCTATTCTCCAAACTTCCACCTCCGTGAAAGCACACGCGGTACTTGCATCTCAAAATCAATCAGATAAATCAACATTTACATAATCAGTCAATATGATATATGTAATATATTCCGTAGTTAAAAAGAATAAGAAACATATTCGCCATTAGTTGAAACAGGCAGTAGTGTATAAGTGAATTTTAAAAGTTCCGCAAACAAGTCAGGATCGATTGGGCCGATTGAGTCCTAGAATCGGTGTCTAATGGTCGGAGGGAATAAATTTTCAAGAGCGGCAGCGGGCGCACGCTCGCCGCCGGCACATACTTAGATAGAGTGTAGGGACCGGCGCGGCGCGGCGCAGCGCGGCGGCGGTGGGTTTCGTCATGGCGAGCGAAGTCGGGGCGCGCTCGCTCGGTCCTAAGTCGTTAAGCTCGGTGAAACCGAGCCCGTTAGCGCGCGAGCGCGGCCTCTTAATTGCAAATTGTTGTTGCCGAGGCACGACTTCGTCCGGAGCGCGGCGCGACGCGGTGCGCTGGTGCGGGAGCCCAGGAGGCAGCTTTCCTCGTGCGATAAATCAAGAATCGGTTTCCTCGCGACCATAGCCGCCGATTCCGCTCGGCGGCTCTCCGCATAGTCTGGCAAACCGCAATCGCGGTGATCGCCCGCCGCGATTATTTATGCCGCGTAATGTTATACGGCACGTCTCTTACGGGATATCACTCGCTCGGGACTCCTATCAATGGGAATCGACACGATTAACTTGGAGTCCCCGGCGCCTCGTCGTTCCGGGACACCTTCTATGGGGGCGGAGAAACTTGCGAGTGTTCCATGATATAGGATCGTCCAACAACTAACTCCAAGATATCTCTTAAGAAAGTCTCTGTTCATTGAAATACATTTGTTTCTCAGCAGGGAAAACTTATTCCTTAAGAGATAATATCAATACTGAAAGACTTGATTCAGGAAGAGAATCTACGGTAATAAAGATGACAGTAATTATTAGGAAGTTGGAAAGCATGATACAAGTACTAGCGGTGATTGTAAGAACGACAGATAATTGAGTGTCGGAACAGTGTTGCAGTAACGTGTTTACCCAGCCTTGGTACAACGAGTTTTAGACTGGACAGCCATGTCATTCTGTGATAATATGCCCAAGTTGTAAGCGCAGGTACAAGTCGAACGTGTCTAAAAATAACTGGCGCTGTTATTTATAAAGCTTGCATGCGAGAGCGTAATTGCTGTGGAAATTAGACGATGGAAAAGGGGAGGGCGGGAGGGGCGTTGCGTCAAAGGTAGGCGAAGTGGTTCCAATCGGTGGTGGCCGAGTATCTAGCAGTTTGATGTAACTGACTCAATATCGCCGCCCTGAGCGACGCGATTCGGTAATACGAGGATGGAAACGCCGCAATATTTGGAAGGAAGAGCGCCATGACGCAAACTGAACTACGTCAGTCGAGACGCTTCTTGAATGACGATCGACTCTCGAGTTCTCGAAGAAATTTCGTTTCACAAGACTTACTCCTTGCTCACGACAAACTAGACGGCTGTTCTCTGTCAACTTTAGCTTTTTTCGATAATTAATAAGCCTGTTAATTTATCGAGACCGGGCCGATGATCAACCACGCAATATTCGGCTAGACAAGTCCGAGGAAAAAGGTGTGGGAGTTGCGGGACTTTCTCTTGGCGGGATGTCACAAATCGATCGTTAATCTGCCGGTTATGTAAGGAAGGGCGGACCTCGTTCGATTTCTCGTGATTTATCGGAAGTAGTTGGTCGATCGGGAGCGCATTAGCGATACAGGGACGGCGAGCGACTGGCACATTCTAGTCGATACGTCTTCGGCTAGAATATAAGTTACGCATGGCGCCGTAATACGTCGCAACTGGTCGATTACGCCCACGGAGGGTTCGCCTGGAAATTTCAGAAAACTGGCTTACGCAAGCGAGATAAATCTTGCCGAGCGACCGGGCCGAGAGGCAGGCGGCTTGTCGGTGGAAAAGTGTCGCCGACGAAACGACGAGAGCGAAATGCGCTCTCCGCGTGTCCGCTCCCCAGCGGCCCGTGACCAGGAATCCGAAGCGCGTACCAGAACGCACCCAACCCCTTCCAGGATCGAACCCCTTGTCTTCCAGGCGCAACACCGAGAATAATCGCAGCCGTAATTCACTGGATCAGAGATCTAGCGATCATATCGCGCACCGCCACCGAACCACTGTGTAATCAATTGTCGAAACTATCTCATAGCGAGAACGCAGTGCTTTTTTCTCGAAATCCATGGCGGCCCCAACCCTGGCGAGCGTGTGGTCCAACGATAAATAATTTTCGCGGTGCGGCGTGAAAAGGCCGGCCGTGGGTGTTCGCACGTAAATGATACATACACACAGCAATGTCCAGGCGGCGATCCGCCGTTCCGATACCAGGACAACCAATCAATAATACCGGCGACTTAATATCCCAGCGTGGAAACTCTCCTTCTATAGCGGTCTTGTTACCGATGCCAGCCGAGGCATGTAATCGGTTCACACTTGAAATAAGAATGAGTCGCTTCGCGGAACGTGGATGGTGAAATTGAAAATCTGATGAATAAAGATCGATCAGTGATTTCATTATCGGTAGTTCACTGCAGTTGGAGATGAGCGGCGGGTTGCATCCTCACAATTACTGTCCGTCTGACCGTTCAGCCCGAGGACTATTCTACTGAGTGATATATGAACTCGTCGACGGTGGCGCGCGCGCGTGCGCGAGTGAAAGCCTTCATAAAGAGGAATTCGTATTTGCATAGAGGCATGCTCTCTCGCTGTAGATCAATTGATTCGAGATCGTTGCGTTATTCATCGGGTGTAACCAGCTACTTTTTGCGCGTATGTGCATTCCAGCGGTGTCTGTCTCTCTGGCGTTAAGGGAGAGAGACCGGTCGCCGAGCCGAGGCGATTCCACGCGGCACCTTGCGCATCGATCAACGCCAGGTTTCGCCGGGATCGCGGCCAGATTTATCGGTGGACGCGCTCTCGATATCTGTACCGATATTAATCAACAACTCGCCTGTGTCGGCGCGCGCACAACCGCGTATGTACGCATTGGGGGGAACGGCGAGCTTTCGCCTTACTTCTTGGCAACCCCTTATTATCGCGATGCTAAATCGGCGCGCCCCGTTCCTGCAACCGGCACTCTCTTCACGCCACTGACAAAATCATTTATCAACACTCTTCGCTTGTACCGCTACATTATACCTGTGTGTGTCTTTCTCCAATGAAGAAAAGTCAGTGGATAGAAAGAATTAATTGTTGCAGGGTTATAAAAACTAGGATAGTTTGGCATGAACTACTTGGCAAACGCGGTGGATTTAATAGTTCCGGGCGGAGAAGGCTAAAGCGAGAGAGTTCGGAAGAGGGTGTTCGAATGTCGTGCCAAATGGGACTACCCTGTGATCCACGAGGAAGTAATTGTAGCCGCAAAAGGGTTAAGTGGTGTATTACAGAGTAGGGCAGCGTGCATACACGATCAATGAACGAGATACAGTGTCGCATTTCGTGCTCGTACTCACGCATACCAAATCGCTGAGATCGGCTATCAGTTATTAATCGCGCTGCGGGCATACCACGTCTCCGGCAACTCCCATTAATATCAACCGTTCGATAGAGAGTGCGCGCCTCGCTGGGACCCCACAAGTCTCCGAGCCTGACTTTCCTGCTTCGCTCTCCGAGAGGAATCTTAGACGTCAACAACGTGACGGCTTCATTCGCTTCGGCAGTCTGGGCACCAGCTGTCTTATTCTACTTGCAATGGGTTTTACTCGCCGCGAGAGAGAGAGAAAGAGAAAGAGACTTGTCAGTAGAGATGAGAATATCCATTGGATAACATTGACAATTGATTTAATGAAATTGAAAACGGCCATAATGCACGCGTTGATAGACAGACGGAACGGACCTCGCTTTCACTGGAAGTGCGAATCTGCAAAAAGTCGATAACTACTGATACATCCTGAAGGTGATTTACACGTTAAATCATAATTATGCCTGAGCGACGCGTGTGTTCCCGTTCCTCCATTTATTTCGCTGTTATTGCCTGATCACGCCCGAGACTCCTCTCGCGGATAATCACTTTGATTGCTGATTGACTGGGAATGGATATGCCGGTCCTCGGTCTACGCTCAGCCACCGTGCAAATTCGCGAGTGAATAATCCTCGGAATCCATTGGACGTCTCACGTACTCGGATCATTCTCCTCCGGGCGGTACTTTCGAGCACGAGAAATCGCCATTGCCAGATAGAACAGCAATTACGCCGTAATGCTTTATCTCTCGAATCGCTTTTATCTCGGCTATCAGGTTGCCTGGCACTGTGAAGTTTATTGTTGCATTATCGTATTAGTGCGCCCGTTGTTATGGTATGTCCGAGGTCGATTCTACTGACCGCTTTATGGGAAAACCGTGTCTGACTACCGGCGGGCGACTTCCACTTGGCATTATTAAGAGTCCCCAATGGCCTCTTGAAGTGTCGGCCCGTGCTCTACGGCTTTCGAAACGATTCCTGCGAGAACTTCACGCGGCAAAAGCTACCAACTCAATAGAACTCACTGCTTTCGTAATACGAGCCTGTTTAATTCGGTGCCTCGTCGTTACGAAAAATTAGAGGCGCTAATGAGAATCGCAGTTGCGAACAGCGATTATTTCCGCTTTCTAATTCGGGCGTTGTCTTTCGCTTTTAAGCGTCCTTTGCCGCAATACGGACACTCGGATTCGATCGGGCAAGCGCGATTTCCTCCCCGGGGAATTGTCGCCCGGCGCAATCCGCATTTTACGATCGCAGCATTCGCGCCCTCATTACAGGATCGCTTCTACTACGCTAAATTTCATTCGACACGCTTTTCGGCGTGCTAAATGCAATTTATGTGGCCACACGCACACACACAGAGACACAGATACAGTGGGAATTCGAGCGAGCTAATTTGCGCCGGGTAAAAATCGGTGCGCTATGCCTTGCTATCCCACAATTCTTGGCGTGTCGCTGTAAATCTTGCTCTCTCAATGAAATGAGAGGCCTCGTCGCTCTGTAAGCCGGCGACATTGTGAGACGAAGGTGCGTGGTAGCCGCGCGCGGGTCCTTTGACATTTTATGCAGAGAAGAGTGTACACTACCGGCAATATGTGTGTGTGTGTGTGTGAGAGAGAGAGAGAAAGAGAGTATCTCCTGGCGGAGTCAGGGGACGCCGATGCCTATGGCCTTTCTAATCAATACCGGCTGCGCTTGTTACAAGCGCGATAAATCCTCGCCAACAAATACGGGCCCCCGTGGACCGGCGTTGTGTCAGCATCCCAAGCGAAATCATGTTCCGCTTAGAGTATGTAGCCGCACGCGCGCGCGCGCGCGCCCGCTCTTGGCGAGCATTGTGCTCCGCTCGATCGATAACCGATTTAATTAATCGCGAGCCAACGCTCGGCCAAATAGTCGTAATTCATAGCGGAGAGATGCATGCTCAAGTATCAGGGAACAAGAACACCCGGCGAATTCTTGCCACGAGCGTGAAAGTGTCCCCCCTGCACTTGTCGCGCGATCCTGCCGCCAGCTTTTTTCTCTCCCGCTCTCTCCTCTCGGCGAAATATTTCCGGATCGGGGTCACTCCCCGCCGGGAATCGCCGACCCAGAATCCAAGCTCTCTGTGTGCTTCGAGCTTTCCGTGTTTTGTGCGCGCGGAAAATTAAATCGGGATTTCATTCGTTCTCCGTAAGATGATGAGAGCGACATGGTTTTTAATTGGATTCCAAGCTGGCTGGGGAAATCCAGGACGCCGAGATTCGAGCGGCTGAAGGAAGCCGCATTTTGATGAGTCTAAACGAAGGATTAATTAGAATCAGTTGGTCCGGGTAGAAAGAAACATGCAATCTCCCGATGGAAAGAACACCGCTTTGGACAGCCGATGTTTTTACGTAAATATAGGGCCGTCCGCGATACGTGGAAAAGTTGCAGGAGGCCCCGAATAATTAGTGAGGACGAGAGATACTTCTCGGAAGCATACGTGCGGCCAACTCTAAATGGACCGCCTTCTCGTGCTAACAAGGCCACTGTAGTCCAGGTAGAATAGCCGATCGGCTTTGCCTTTTCATCCGTTTCCACGGAGAACTTCTCTTCGCCAAGTCACGCACGGACAAGAATCTTAGGACATTTATCATTGACTAATAACTTCTTATTTTCACCATAGAAACTTCTCTAACAATAAATGTTATTTTTGATTTCAGGTTCGCGATCTGGTGGAACGTTGTACCTGCCCGACACAATTCCCAATGATCCGTGTCTCCGAGGGTAAATACAGAATTGGGGACACCAAGGTGCTGATATTCGTCCGGATTTTGCGGAGTCACGTAATGGTGCGGGTTGGTGGTGGCTGGGACACCCTCAGTCATTATCTCGACAAACACGACCCCTGCCGTTGCCGAACCTGTGAGTAGTCTACAACCAACTCTCCAATAATTCTAGCATCCTCTTCCTCAGTGCTATTAAATTCAACGTATTCAATCACGAATCTTGACAGTGTACACAGAATCTGTTAAATACAAAAAGAATAATTGCCGGAATATTATAGAGAGAGGAATAAAGTTATAAATATGGTTGGATCATTGATGGTCCAGCGCTGTGGAATCCACGATTCGCGTAACAGGTCGTAACTATTTTTGTCGCAGCGCATCGTTCGATGATCTCAGCGAAGTTGATTCAGAAGGCTGGAGGGTCCTTCGACCTTGGAAGCGCGCAGGTGCATTACGAAAGGTAGGATTGGCTAAGGGGAAATGAAGACGTAAGCCTTCTATAACGAGAAGAAATGAACCCATCTTTTTCCAATTATCTCTTTATGATTTCTCAAGCACGTAATTGGGGTTGCAACTTTTGTTTCTTACTTTCGGGAAAGAAATGCATAATGGCTTGCTTGCGATTTCAATGATTGAGTCGACGATTCTCCAAATAGAATATGATATTTGCTGGCAGATCACCTCCAAGAACTCGAAGGAGTTCGGCGTCGAGTGTTGGATCTTGTGCGGGCACTGCACAAAATCAGCAGCAACCTTCCAGCCAGCTTCACGCGCCGAGAAGTGTCTCTGGCAATCGGTCGCGTTCGCCCACACCACACAGGCCCACGTCAACCAGGCCGTCCACTGAAGAACATCGGAAAACAAATCGTTCGAGGAGTCCGACACCACAGAGAAAATTCCTGGGTAGTCCTGGGCATCAGCCCAGTGCCGAATTCGGCAAGCAACGATCGAGATCGCCGACACCCAAAGCCCACCTCAGACCGAGCAGCCCTAACACCAAGTCTGACTATTCCAAAACAAGCTCGAGTGCTGACTCGCCGAAACGCAGCTTCGTTAACGAGGACGCTCGTTCTCCCACCCATTACGCTAGGCACCAGGAAGCTGCTAGGGTGAGCATCTTTCTTCATCTCTGAAATATCTGACTTTCATTTCTCGCTCCAATAAAATCTAAATAAAATATAGAATTTCGTATCATTTTTTTGAATAACAAATAGCGAATCTAAAATTCCAATTATAAGGGAGAGGAATTAATTTGTCCTCAGGAGGCGAAAAAGGAATTGCATCAGGAGATTCGTACGAAGGTGCCTCTGTCGGAAGAGTTCACGAAACGATACGTAGTGGAGGGTGGAGTGGCAAGGCGCGCAGTAGAAAAGGACGACACTCCGAAGTACGAGCCAACCATTTACAATTATAAGTGCCGCGAAGATTCGAGCAGTCGCAGCCCGACACCAAGTCCTCCGGCAATCAAGGAAGAGCCTGTCCTAGAGAACTTTGGGAAGGACGTGACCAGCACTGTTCAGTACTCCAAGTCACCGCACGGTGACGGTGAGCACTCGGACAATTGTAGCGAAGTCTCGGACGAAGGCTATCGGAGTCTCGGCGCGGTTCAGCCACCCACCAGCAATGGGAATTCTGGTGCGAGCACCCAAGCATCGCCTACGGTTGCCGATTGCCAAAGTGAGTACTCTCTTCTCTTGTAGGCCGACGTCAATATTTCTCCAACTGTTCGAACACCTGGTCATCCTTTGTACCGCCAGTTAATGAACTCATAAACTCTACCGAACCTACGTGTGCCGATTCCTTGGCCGAGCGACACTCGGTGAAAGCGAACCTTTCGTGTCGAGATTTGCATTTACGATGGCTTTTAACTTGGGACGCGCATTGTTTACACGCACGCTTTGGACCGCAATTCGTAAAAAGAGTGTCGAAGCCGCCTTTTCTCTCTCCCCTTGCATTATTTGCTGCGCCGAAAGCCGCGGGCTACATATTAGGAGGCATGGACCCATCCATTCTCTCTGGCCGTTCCTGCCACGTGGGTGGACGCACGCGCGCGCCTTGTAAAAGAAAGAAATTCCGATAGCCCGTACGCGTCCCCGACAGATAATAGCGGCATTGTGCTTGTATCCTGGAGTCGAAGTGCTTAGCACTGTTAAAAATGAGAGGCTGTTATAATAATTTCGTACCACCCACACCACGATCCTGATTGATTAGGGCCACTTTTTAATAGTCCTCCACCGGTAAATTATGCTACGATCATATAAATCTTCCTGCCTAAACACTTGTTGTCTAGCATGTTCTCGGAATGGGATACCCTTCCTTCGTTGTATCCACTTTGGTGCAAGCAATGCTTCCTCCAAGAGGGGGGGCGGGTTGCGTTATCAAAAATGAATGGGAATCAGAAATTGATTTCGTAACAGTCCGGCTTTCCGAGAAGCGTTACGTGAACGTCTCCTTCTCTCTTTCGGTGTCGTTCGAGCTTGAAGGAAGCCCTCGCTCGCTCTCATAATCGACTAGATAGGGATCTAGAAATTTTGTCACCTTTCGCGACGAAAGCCAATCGGATTGCGCCCACGCGCGCGTTAGAAGCGAGTTGAAACGAGAACGCGAGCGACCGCGATGGCAGCGTCGCGCCGGCACAAGCAGAGATATTATAATCGGCAATGGAGAGAAATCGTGGTCGTCCTGCGGCGCGCGATCGCGATGTAATCGGCAAAGTCGGCGTGTCCCGCTGCGGAGAAAACGCATACGACACTCGGCGCGAGCGGGCGTGTATGTTGGGCGCGAGTTGCCGATGAAAGCGAGTCATTCAATTTAATAGGAGAGCAGCACCGCGCCGATCATGGGGGTGAGGGTGTCGCGCGAGTGTGCGGAGAACAAGAAGGCGCATTGTACTCGCGCCCCTTCGCTCCTTCGCGTCGCTCGAGCACCGATGGGTTAAAAGTCAAGCGACCGTTTTATTATTCCCTTTACGTCGGCCTCGCTCTCGAGATTTGACCCATTTACTCGCCCGCCTCGTCCAATTGGGCTAATTGGCATTTTTCCATAATGCACCCTGCGCTGGTACTCATTAGAGCCGTCGGTTTTAATAGGAATCCAACCCCCAAATGCAGGCAAATCCCTCGTCATTTAATTTTTATTTAATATATGAAATATATTGTACAAGAAGTCGAGCAGACTCGATTAAAATATTCAGTTCGCCGCTGGTCAGGAATAAAAGTGTGGGGAGGGAAGCGAGATGCAGGACTTAATATCCGGAGTGAGGCGTTTATCGGGGAGCGTCCATCTCCAATTGTCAGAGCCGCCAACGGGGATTTAATTCGGCTCCTAAATAGCCCCGATGGACGTCCGCGATACTGTCGCGCCCTTTTAGCTCCTCGCAATCGGCCTGGGGACCAGCCAGACTTTTCGGACATCTCCTTTTACGCGAAACGTCTCCGTTCGATTTAATTGGCCGTTGATTTTACGCCGCGGCGCGGCGTGGCGCGAGTCTCGCTTTAACGAATTAATTTAGCCGCGCATTATTAAGCGCCACGTCATCGATGCCTATCCGTTCACGGCGCGCTTCGCCAAGGAAAGCAGCTCGTCGTCCGACAATGGCACCGCGGCCGCGCACGGACGTCGTCAAGCGGGATTCAAGCTAAAGATAACTCAAGGAGTTTCATTAAACAGGAATTGTAAATACCACCTTGTCGATCGTCGGTTGAGCGCGGCGTGCGTGCGAACGCGAGAGAGGAGGAGTCCGATGTCCGGTGAGCCGTCAGCTTGTGTTAACAGCCAACATTTACCTGACTTGGGAGAACAAGCGTCGGAGTGTGCCTCCAATGTTCTAACTCAATCGTAATCCTATCGTCAATAGGATCGTGTCTAGCGTCGGCCTCCGGATTAAAAGGATATTTGCTCTGGGAGAGCGCTCATTTCCATGCGGGCACGAACCACTCGAGCACTGCCAGCGAGAGAGAGGAATCGACTTGGAAGAGCGATGGGTTCGGTGGCAGCTCGTTATTCGGTATAGCATCGACCGGTAGCAGATCTCGTGTCGCGCGTGTACAAACACGCATAATATCATCGAAAGTCCGCTTGACCTCTGCCACGCTTTCCACGGTGGGTAGGCGCACGGCGGCGGTTACAGGCCGATCGCCCTGCTGCTGCTGCCGCCGCCGCCGCCGCTCGTCGTCGTCGCTTGCTCAACCTTTCGGACCACCCTGCGGATCATTAATATTCAAAGTGCGCAGGGGCAGGAGGAGCAGGGAAGAGCAGGAGGAGGAGGAGACGCGCGGGATATAAAAGCGCGTACCAGACCGAGTCCTGACATTTAGCCGGAGCCGGACGGATTATACGAGGGCTGCTTCCCCGGCACTCTCCTTCTTCTCCTTCTCCTCCTCCTCCTCCTCTTCTTCCTCTTTCTCTTGATATGATGCCGCCGTGTGTGTGTTGTTGTTGGCTGAGAAGCGTGGGCGATCCCCGGGCAACCTGTCCTCGCAACGATCGAGCCGACGCTCGATCCTCGATAGCACTCTCGCGCCTTGACTCACTTGACGCACTTGACTCGTACATACGTACGAACAAGTATGCATGCGTGCCTGCGAGATATCTCTCGCTGGAGCCGGCCGGCGCGGCGCGTCCGTCTGACTTTTGGCCGGTGCCGTCCCCATTCTACTTAAAGCCGAAGTACGCCCGAGGTGCCTCCCGTCACTCTGACAGCCGTCCTCCGCCGTAGCACCCTTCCCTCCTTTCTTACAATCAATTTCCCGTACTCGCTAATTACAGCGGGCACCAATTATCATAATCGCCGGCTCGTTAAATCGGATGGGCTCTCCTTTAAATCGCGTAGGGCAGCGCTCTCTTCAGGTATTTGTTATGACACGCGGTATTAAATCATGTTTGTTGTCTGTCGGACAGCCGCCCACGCGGTGCTATTAAGCGCCGCGGATGGTCCTGCCGGGACTAATTTGGCGACGACCGGCGATCTCTAAATGCGACTGGGGAATCGCGCGGCAGAGACGCGCTTGTGTGTACACGCGTGTCCACCGGGAGCGCGAGCGAGCGAGCGTGCGCGCCGCGCCGCGCCGCTCGCTTTTTCACGTGGGTGAGACGACGCTCCTCGCGCGTTCCGCCGAGGAAAAAAGGCGAGGAGAGCCCCGGGCGTCGAATGCTAATGACGAGACCTCGGCGACATTCGTATAATGTGGCTGCGCCGCCTGCCACCCGGAAACGGCAGCGGATAATTGTTACACAATTGCGCGACGGCTTGCGCAACCTTGCCAAGGCGGATTAGTCGGCCGGGAGATGCGGGTGCATTGCTGCGATTTGAATATATATCCGAGATCGAGGCTGCGGAAGGACGCCTTTACTTCCGCGTCCAGCGTACAAAGGGATTCCATGGCTGTTTGTTCCTTTATTGCCGGCGATTTAAGAACGGGGAAGTGATTCTCGAAATTTAATAGACGACCAGCCGAGACCCGCTGGCACTGTCAATATCCAGTCGGTGTAAAACCTGCACACCCGCCGCTCATTTTATGGGGACACATGTCAGAGTGTACGATACTGCTCGAGTGCCGGTGCACGCGGCACAGCGTGCATTCGTGTTTGCTCGCATAATTTATCAGCAGACTTGGTAGAGTCTCGCGCCAAGTAGCATATAATATGTACCAACGCGCGACAGACGAGCATACTTATCCCGAACTGAAGCGATTTTCTGTCAATTCAAGACTTTCACTTTAATTTCTGGAAAAAATGCAGCCCCAAAAATTAATTTATGAATTTTGTATTTGTTCGTGTTTATTTCTGAATCCATTGAGCAAAGAATCAAATAAATCGAGTCACTCGTTTAAATGTTACACGTGTCAAGTTGTTCGCACTGCCATTCATAAATTCCGGCAGTAAATTGCTTGGTACGATGCGAGTCAGTTTGAAAAATGGTGCTTTAAGAGGCGGTGCTTATGAACGGACACCTTTGATCTGTTGCAGAGCAACCCAGCAAGGTGGAGCAAGAAGAGAGGTCCTGTGTGGAGACGGATAGCATAGAGACGGGTCTGCGGAAGACGAGAGTAGGACCAGCGAGTCCTTTGAGAGCTTCCCCTTCGAGAAGTGTCGCCTCATCTTCGGGTGACCGGACCCCACGAGCGGGTTCAATCGCGCGCGAGAACAGCAACGTCTCCAGGGCTTCTTCCGGTAGCAGAACTCCGCGCGAGAGTAACTCCAGTCCCGAAGGTAGTCCTTTGAAACGAGGCGTGATTCGAAACAGCCTTCGAAAACCACCGACTGGTAGTTTGAGCAAGGCTTCGGCTGTCCCAAAATCCTGCCAGGCATTAGCTACTACTGGCAACAACACATGGAACGGCCGACAAGCTAAACAAAGGCCGAGCCTCCAATCGGATACGTTCGTCAATCCTCAAGGGTCATCCACAAGCATGAACTCATCAAATTTCACTAGGAAGAGTCCAGCGAGACAGAGTCTACCACGACAGAATTCAAACGGTGGGCCACAATATGACAGAAACGGTCGAAGGATAAAAGCATCTACAACCGGCTCTTTACAGTCCTCGCCGACGAAGGTGGCAAACCCTTTATTGGAGCAAATACTACAGAAGGTCGGTCACCTGCAGGACGACCGCGAGGTGATGCAAAAGCTACAGGACCTTCTTAAGGATTACCAGGCACACGGCTCAACGGATGGAGTGGCGAATTTGGAGTTCACGAGGGCGTGGATCGATGGTAACGGGACCGTGGCACTGCCCCAGGACAATCAGATGGTGGCGAGTCCGCGCAAGGATCCGAAGCCCGCTTCGGAGCGGGGCGGCTTCTCGAGGATACCAGCGCCGATCTACAAGAGACCGATGTCCGTCGCCTCGGACAGCGTCTGAGGAAGGCTCGAGTTGCTGCCCTGTTACAGTCGCTGGACGAGTGTGTCTCTCGAGTGAGAGGGCCGCCGCGCCGGCCGGGTCATCGGGATCGCTGATCGGACAGGTATCTTTTCGTCTGTCGGACTACGAAGGTGATATACCATAGCCCCAGGTGCTCGTCGTTGATCCTTACCTTCTCCCTGATGCTTCTTTTCCTCCGGGATCTATCACCACTAGGATTTCCAGAGTGCATGCGACGCCACGGAAGAAAGCTTTTTTCGCCAGGATCATACGAACGACTTTCGATCGCACCGAGTTTCCCATACGCGTGCATTGAATGTCAGGCGAGAATCGGCTTTTCGATCGTTGATAAAAGGAGTGCTGCTGCTCCTGTGAGAGGATCTTCCGCTGGGACCTCGGTGCTTTCAGCTAGTCGCGGCGGCGCGCCGGTCGTCTGCCTTCTTCCGTGTCATCGCAGATCGAAGGCGGCCGATTAGGGGAAAACTTAACGGGCCTTAACGGTACGGGGTCAATCAGTTAGTAGCTCGTAGGAGTCACGTATCGGGGTGGTGCTTCGATGGTGCTGGACGAGATGACGTTCGTAATGCAAATAAGAGGGCTTCGAATCAGAGGCTCTCCGAGAGTGAAAGAGTAAATACGTGAGAATGAGTGAATGTATGAAAGAGAGAGTGAGTGTGTGAGTCGGTGAGAGATGGAAGAAGAGAGGAGGTGAGTACGAGGCGCACGTGAGAATGTTACGAGGAGCGCGCCAGCACGCGGCGGACAAGATTTCAATTGATTAATACCGAACACAAGCGGGCAATTAGCTGCAGCGAGTCTTGCGTTAATGCCTTCCCAATCGATTTGCTTCCAGTCAATAAATTGCACCCCGGTTGACAGCCTGTCGATTGAGGCCCCACGCGGCTGATCATAGCATGCGTCCCGTAGACACGCGATACTTGATTTCGTGACGCAGCATCCTCATGAAGATGTGTGCAACCGAGAGCGCCTGCTCCTTTCTTCGAGGATTGCCGCGCCAATTTCACTTGTACATAAAGACGTAACACGAAAGCATTGGAGAGTGTCGAATTAGGAATCCCAAGCTGGGATGAATTCGAAGATCGAGGTCTTTGAGGTGGGCTGGTGAGCGGCCTCGCCAAATATATTACTTCGACTTAATTAAGTTGCATCTGTACATTTTGTATTATATAAGAGGGCAATTACGTTTTAGTCATCGCGAGCTTACACGTCTGCCTTTTTTAACACGACTCTGATGTCAGATTGTTGTATTTTCATTGAAGAGAATTTATCATGTATTAAAGGGGGAGGGGGAGGGGGAGGGGTAGGGGTAGGGGAGGTAGTGAGTGGGCGAGTGTAAAGTTTAGGAGTACTGGGGACTACCTAATAGCCTGTAGAATTTAGCTGGCGATTACACATGCTTGAGACTTTTTTCGTCACTTGAGCTGCACTTAGATGAATGATTCGCCGGAAAGGCCTAAATGATTATCCTTGGTACGTAGGATAGTGTAGAGATCGTTGCATACTTCGACAGACCTCCATCTTCGAAAGAGACTATTTTGCCTGATCCTTCCAAGCTACCATTTCGCACTGTCCTTTATTTGGCAGAGAAAGAATGGAGAATTCTCCCCGGAAGTCGGGCGCATTATTTCGCCCGGATGGTTAAGCGCTCTTATACAAGCTGCACTGGAGATAATCCGGTATCATGGTGACCAAATAAAGGGTTGGCGGAAGGGTCTTGAGGGACGGCGCGTTTAAGGACACCACGAGGAAAGTATCGCCTGTCAAGGGTGTATCGAGTTAGCGGGCTCGGCACGTTGACGAGAGACCAATCACGATTTCGGGCGGCATCGAAAGGGGTGCGTTCTTGGAATAAATCAGAGTGCCGCGTCGCCCTGGAAGTATAAAGATTTCGACGTTCGAGCGTTTCAATCGTCGCGGCCGATTGCAGTGCGCATCGGAGCCCCTCTTAACAAATTATTTATTTATATAGTCTATCGGTTGTATTTATTGAAGACGATTTATTTACGCGTTGTGACACCTCGCTCGGAGAAGTGAGAATGGAGCAGGCTGGTGGGAGAGGAGAGAAGGAAGCAAGGAAGGCGAGAGTGGTGTGTAAGTACGTATGAAGTGACGCGCGACAGGAGGAAGACAAGTCCGCATGGAAGAGTGAAGCGGGCGAGATGATGGCGACGAAGATGTCGGGGATAAAGATTGCCCCGAGTGGAGGAAAAATCAAATTACCCCGAAACAGACTGCATTCTGTAGATAGCGACGGATCGTCGAACAAATGCCATTCCAGTGTTTAAACAGTTTTTTATACCAAACGCGAGCGCAGCGCCTTTTTCTACCGAGTGTCTCGCGGGAAAGGATTGTCTTCTGTGGTGTGCCTCGAATTGAGAACGCCTGTCGGATCATCGTCGATCCCCTCCAATAGTATAACGAGCGACGAGATAATCCAGAGTCAACTTCCGGCAGATAGAATCAACAACTGGCTGATCCGACCGGCGTGTACATGAAGCTCAGTAGTCTGACCAGGAAATAGAGCTCGATCCGCCGAGCATTTATTTTTTATATCGACGCTAGGAATCGGTAGACGCGAGAATTCGGGTATCGTAATCTCTACGCTGTGATTTTTTTACCCCGGAACTTTTAGAGGTATATACGTAGACGGAGGCGCATCGACCAGCAGTCCTTTCTTGCCGATAATAACCAGTTGACAGGGCACTTCAGAGCAGCAGTGGAAGCGGCGAACGAAGAAGGAAGACGGAGAGCGATCGGAAGGAGAGAAAAAGTTTATTTTGTTGAGAGGAGGACAAATTTGATGTGAGCGGGACCGATGAGAATGCGAGACGCTGATACCGAGGAGCCGGAATCTGAGACTATTTTTTAGTAACGCGCTATTAGGCTACGAATCTGCAGTGGCATTCGAAAGGGATGAAGAAGACGATCGATCTTCGTGATTTCTATCAAAGTATTTTTTCCTTCCTGGCGTTGTTCATTCTATGAGTTTATATGGATGTTTGGAAACTTGGCAGCTTGAAAGCGCATCGATAATCATTCATTGGCGTGGGGTCGTCGGTCCGTCTCTCCTTGAGACGAGGACGTAGTTAAATCCGACAGATCCGAGATGTCCTCCCTTTTAGCATAGCTCGTACCAACGTCCACGAAAATTATGGCCGCATTACCGCGCGTCCTTCGGGACAATTGTTTCCCAAAAGACTGCACAATCTTACATATCCCTGATTCTACGCGCGCGTATGGTAGCATCGGTATTCCCAGACAGTATTCCAGTCTTGTTTCTTTTATCGGAGAAAAGAGAGATGGTCGGAAAGGGAGACGAATGCCGTTCAAGAGGCATTCCAGTCTCAAGAGACTTTCGAATGACGTCCACTGCAGAGGCAGATGAGATAAAAAGAAATTAGTAGAGGTTGCAGTGCTTTCTAAAAGAGGCGGAAGTCGCTCCTAGGTCCCAAGTTTCAATTGCGAAGGAGACGCGAGTGCGATCGACTTTAAGCCTAAGCTTTATTGTAACCCCAGTAAAACAGGAGCGCACGCGTTGTCGCATGCGATAAGTGTAACAGTACCGATGATTATAAACATTAATATTATCATTGCAGCAATCGCGGGACATCGCCATTTCGTCTTACCATTATAATTGCCTATTATTATTACGACCTCTTTATTATTACTACGACTATTACTGTCATTATTATTATCGCCGACAGAAAGCAAGAGAGAGAGAGAGAGAATAATGACGATTGAATTCTACGATTAATATACACCACGTTGAGTATGTTACGTTATATCATTTTATCTACGAACAAGTTGTACATTGAGAGAGAACTTGCAGATGAATTAATAAAGAGCCTTAACGAGTACTAGTGTTCCAGTAGATCCGAGGGTGGTAGAATCAGATGTGAGTCAGCAACCCGTCCCACACTTATTCCATTCCAAAACCAGCTATTAGTGATAGAGCTTTATATGTAGCAAGTGGTGAATTGGTTCTCAGGCATCTTATAAATCCTTTGTCAAGAGAATGTCAGTGATTTCTGAAAATTGCCAGATCAGATCGAGGGAATTGTAGTTTCTGTTCACGTAGGGCTGAGGAGCGGTTTGCTCGGTGGAAGCGCCGGCTTTCAGGAGTAATTTGCAAAGCAGTGGCCAGCAGTACGTAATAGAGGCACGCGTTGAATAATTCCTGATGGGCGATCCTGCGCGCTCCTAAGCAGCAGCGTGCTCTCCGGGTGGTGGAGGGACGTGTGCGAGGCCCGTTATGAGGCCCAATACCATAGGCACACCGGCGTCCTTGCCGCATATGGCGAGACGGCTCTCCCCGGCTCTCTATACGTATATACCAAGCGAACGACGACGCACCGCCAACAATGCTACACCTCCTGACTCCTCTTTGCACGTGTGCGTGACTCAGCACACGCAAACCAGAGCTTTTCGCCATAGCGAATCTTGTGTTTTTACGGTGCACCGAGACTCGAGATTTATGGAGGGCCGCCGGTAGCACCGATAATAACGCCGACCCAGTCGCTACAACCACTCGCCAACACGATCCCAATGGGCGCGAGATACTATTTCTCTTTTTTCTCTTCTTCTTCGTTCAATTCAGTTTCCCTTTTGATAAGCGAACGCCTTCATCCCTCGCTCGCGCGTTCCATGTACTCTTTGTACGAGAAATGATTGCAGGTCTTATCGAGCGATATTATTTGAGTATAGCGAAGTGGTGGGTCGATTAGTAGTCAGTTCAGATTTGAAATCGACATTCTTTCGTATTCCTCGGAGCGGCGAGTTTTCTGCTATCGGATGGGGTACCTGCGAAAATAAGGTTTAGTATTCGTGGCGCGGTCCTTGCGCCCGGGCAATTTGGAAGAAGTGAAAGTATAGGGCTGTCCGTAATGATGGACGAGCGTACGGCAGAGGAATCACGAGCGCACGCGAGCGCCGCACCGCTTGCCTTTATAAAGGGCTGCTGCACTCACGACAGGGTGACAGAGAAATAAGGATGACAGGTTCATTATTGTGGGCGGCGGCACTTCTTATCCCAACCGTGTTCTTGATAAGAGATTAATCCTCGAATTCCAATCGCGCCTTAACCGGCGCTCATTAAAGTTTTACGATAATTCCGTAATCGGATTTATGGTATCATAAAGTTGTTCCCGCCGATTCAATCCGATCGTTGGCAGCTGCGGCGGGTGTTCGAGAGCGTAATGGCACTCATTAGAATTTCAATCCGGATTTAATCCGGCGTTAATAAGCTCGTCAAGAGATCTCAGTCGTTGCGTCGGTGCACTTTTCCAACTAGTGCATTCCGAACGCCACTGTCGAACGATACTCAAAGTCCGCGAATGAGATGACAAATATAAAGTTTCGGAACTGGGATCATTCGAAGCGGTGAGTGGTAAGTGGCGACTGACTTCTCCGGTGGCACTCTCACCCTCGGCAAATCCGGATCGGAACTTTTCAGGAGTCGCGGACGAATAAATCACATGGCCGATCGTGCCGATAGCAGAATAATACCGGAGCGACTGGCTCACAATCGGAAGAGGGATGGCTGGCGGTGCGGGAGGACGGCTGGTTCGCTTGGAATATGCGATCGTTCACCGAGCTCTATTATTTCCTATCCCCGATCGGTTTTTCGGTGCGCCGAACGGCGCCGTCTGTTACCGCGCAGGCATAAATTGGATAATTGTGATTAATGCGATCGCAAGCTGAGGTGTAAATGGCAGGTACACCTGGGATATATCTCGGCTAGGTTCCTAGTAACTGCGCACACTACGACAACTTGTCAACCGTTCGGAATTTTAATGGTCCTCGGCTGCACTGGTGAGCGCGCTTTCGGTATTATGTTTCATGTTTTTCACCTGGCCCCTGTAATAACGTTTACGTCCCGGTGAAAGTACTCCCACGCTCCCGCCTTGATGACCTTAAGTCCGACCGAATTTGCGTCAGAATTTTATAACATGGAAATCTGAGCATTTCTCAGAAATATGATCGGCGCGTCTGGGCCGGCGCGGCGCTCTTATCGGCGCACAGACGCGCTCTGCAGTTGCTCTCTCGAACGGAGAGACCATTATAGGGGAATGCGGCCGAGTGCCGTGTCTGCTTCCCTTCCTATTATCCCCGGCATCTTCGAGTGCTAACCCACCTCCTCTTTTCCCCACCCCCACCCTCCCCTCTTTCAAAAGTAATGGCAGTGTCGATTCTGCTAAAATCTCGCGAGACCTCGCTGAAAGGTGCGTGGGTGTTCTTCTAATTTTATTCATTAGCGAGTGCCGTTCAATGGCAAACGAAACAAACGTGACCCACTCTGACCCATTTCCTCCCCAAGTACATTCTTCCGCGGCTATAACCAAGCTCGTAAAGGTGACACCTCCCTTCCAGCCAGCTCGTAAATATCCCTCGGTGGCTTTTAATTGCTCAGCGGGAAGCTCTCGCTCGGTCACTCGCATTGTTCGACTATTTTCACCTGGCAGAGTGCTTGCTATCTTAGTGCTCTCCTAGCGAAGAGGTTGACTCGCCGGATAGCAAGATGCGGTGTTTGCGTAGCCGGTTAAGAGTGACGCGTAACTCGGCTTAAAAGGGAGCATCGTAGTCGGTCGTAGGTCTTCGAGAACCGAGAGAGAGAGAGCGAGCGAGACTACTCACTTCCTCTTGGAGGGTAATCGACTTTCTTGCGAACCAATCGAACTTTCTCGAGGGAGCCGGCACGATTCCTCAGCCTATTATCATGTAAAGTCGATTAACACGCTCGGCCGTTGACATCGATTTGTCCTAGCTCGGCCTACCGAATCATATTGCCTCCCTCGGTCACTGCACCCTCCCACCGTCGTCGTTCCTACATCCCTCCGCTGGAAGTCTTGCACTTTTTCAATTATCCGCTGATCGAAGACCGCCTTGTGCTGCGGCCGGCAGTCTGCCTAATCCGGATCTATTATCTAACAGCATGATCGTCTTAGGGCCACCGTGATACGTGCCTACTTACGGCATATGCGCCGGAGGAATCTCCTTACCCCGAATTAGGAACTGTGAAATTGATACACTTTCCCAGATAGAGAGTGTAATCTCGATTTGAAATGATCCAAGGCGAAATTAGAAGTCGCCTCTTGAAAGGGATTGGTCGGTGGGTAATTTGCGTGAATGGATCATTCGAGAGGAGACAGAGTCGGTCATTGGATCATAAGTCGTTCCACTTGAGCGAGGAAAACAATTAATCGCACGTGGAGGAAAGAGAGATTTCAATAGGAGAGATAGATGGAATCGTGCGTGACGGAAGGGATATTCTTTAATCGCACAGGCGTATAATGACCACTGGCAAGTCTCACGGTCGTAAAGCCCGAAGAAGGCACACTGGCGCGCGAGAGGATCGGGCCGATTTTCAGCAGGAAATCATTGCCGGCCGCCAGCAGATCATAGCTGGCGAGTGTAATACTTACCTCAAAACGCCAGATGTGGTACAACCAGCCGGACAGATATTGAAATGCATGGGATATGCAAATCGCCGCTGGAACAGAACCCGATGACTGTACAATTTGCATCGTGGGACTACTTGCTCCGGCTAGACAAGTAATACCGCGCGCGTGCCACGTAAACTTCCATTTGATATACCTCAGAGCTTCTCCCACGAATCGAAAAGTATCCGCTCGGATCACAGCCACGCCTAGATTTCCGCGGCAACTTGACGTCTCATAATTTCTCCAGCACCGAATTTCCTCGCCGACATTAACTCGCCTCGAGTGCCGCCCTGCAAATCTATTTCGTTGTGACATCATAAATAGCTATCTACTAGATTCTAGCTAGATTCCATCAATTCCCTCGATGATTCTCGGGAGATCATGAATACGAGTCTGGGAATGAAGCGTATTTGAAAGCAATGCGAGTCTGCATAATATCGCATTGACAATGTGACAATTCCCTCGGGTTTACCGAAGACACGTACTGCTGAAATATTCGCCCTGACAATCAGGCAATTGCACTGTGAAAAGTCAAGGCTCCTCGCAGCGAGGATCGAGCGTGAAGCAAACAAACGGGCGCGCAGTCATCTCGAAGAGTCGGAGGAGGGTGACTGGTCACGACAGAGGATCTTCTCTCAATGCACAATAAGCCGAAGAAATGCAGCGTGCAAGTCACGGGGAAATGAGTCGAAGGTGAGCGCTCTCGAAGGCGGCGCTCGAGCCGGGAGCATTTATTAGAGACAGACACACAGACACACACACGCACACAGTGTCAAAGAGCGGAGAATGGCAAGGAAGACGTTCCGTTGACGAACGTAGAAAGTCCAGATCGAGGCAGCCTCGATTCCAAGTGCGCTATCTTGAGTGGCAATTAGGCAGGAATCGCACCGCACACTTCTTACTTGCCATGCTTAATAAGCAAGAATCTGACTGACGATGAAGTGCAAACATATCACGGACTAAGAGAAAAGAGATAGGTGTCTGTGTTCCATCGAGCGATAGATCGAAGTGGCATTAACGGCCACGGTCATAATTTAATAAGCGAGACCTCCGCTTCGAGCAGAGCCATCGAGGATCCTTCGCCGGCTGTAATTACCTTCGAACTGCGAGAGCCTCTCCGACGTTCTCACCACCTTTCTTATTAATTATGTTGGTTGGAAGCGAGTTACGCGATAACCTCCTTTCGCCGGGGTAGCAAGCTTCGAACAGTTTGACCCTTCTTTGTCGGTAATGGCAGAGCTAATGGAGAAAAAGTCAGATCGAGCTATCAGTGAACGCGGTCCTTAACCGTTGAGGAAATGCACGCTCGGAAGGGCTCTCTGGCTCAATTGACATTTCAATTACCCGAGGAGAAAGTAATAAATTGGCCGGCGTGTTTCCTAGCCAACTTTGGAGCAATAGGAGCTCGCCGAGAGTGGAATGTACGAACTGGTCTATGTGGCAGGGAAATTCCTTAGGAAAATCATGGAATACGTAAAAAGTTGTGGTGCTCGCTGGTCGGAGGATCATGGAACAGGATATGCGAAGGGAATGTGTTTAAGCCGGGCTCGCACGATTACCCGCAAATGATCGGTACAGTTGACCAAGAAGAGTTTGCGGCGTCGGGTCGGTTGGGAAAATTAGCGTTGGAATCGGCTGTGACAAGGTGGTTCAACTTGGAAGCTGAGGTTGCGGCGTGCTCGCTTCTCGGCGAGTGGCGCTAATGAGAAGATAATGGGGCTGCCCGTGACTCTCTCTCGTACGAGTGGTGTTAGCTCTCTTCAAGGGAGACTACGCAGACTTCTGCGACGAGCTGCTAAAGAGGCCTCCGCGACTTTGAAAAAAGCACGATTTCGCCCAAGAGTTGTCTCGCAAAACTTACAACTCATCTTCAAACTATGATATATGGGTTTTCTTTCATCAGCACATTCTGTATACGCCGTTTAATTGGGGAATACGCCAGTTCGGAGTAATTTGCAAGTTTGTATCGGCTAGTAGATTTATCACTGGCGTGGCCGAAGTTGCGGGCGCCGCGCCGCCGCTCTCGGGTGTTCGCCACGTCGCCCTTGAGTTACGGACTTTTATCGGCTCGTTAAGTATCGGGCGGGACATGTTCCGGGCAGAGTTTATTTTTAAATAACTTAAGGCCTAGCTATTAAGTGAAATTAAGTAGACATAAATTTCGACGCCGATCGCTGAACAAAATTGCAGCCATATATAAGGTGGACTGAAAAATCATTCCACTGTACTTCTACTTCAACATTCACACACATCGAAAAAATCAAACGTAAAAGACACATACAAACCTTCATACGTCTGAAAATAAATGATAAACATCTAATTTCGTTGGTAGTATTTTAGGAGAGAAATAAAAATGATTCTTAGTTAGAATTTGCTAAATGGAAACACCGTGTAGATGCTGGTGGCTGGAGAAGAAGCTCGTAAGTTACGACTTAATGGAGAAACAACGTAATAAGGGCTTGCCGACGATCTACAGGAGGGTGCTCGCACTAGCTGCTAGCAGAATGAAATCCATCCAAAGACAGCAATGTATTCACCGGCTGGCTGAAAATGATTAACGCGCCTTCGGCTGATACATCCAAGCGAGCAAGACCTACCAGCCTTTCAATAAACATCCTCGGAAGAGGCCGAGGCAATTACAGTTGACAGGAGGAACAATAGAAACACAGGCAGGAGCGAGCAAGTCGATCGCTCCCAGGAAGAATCGAGCCGCAGAAAGCAATAGCAACTACAATTTAAATCTTACACGCTCTGGCAAACTCGATTCTGCAAGAGGTGAAAATGAGAGAGGAGGCCTTCGAGCAGTTGGCAAGGAATCCAGTGGACTTATATGATCGACGGTGGCCAAGAGGACGAAATCAAAGTGGCGAATGGTTTAATTCGAGCAGGCTGAGAGAGGTGTCTCGCGGCCGTGTTGGCGCCGGTGATTTCGTATATGGCAGTCGAAGGTCTAGCCGCGCTCTTTCATGGGCTCGAACCAGCGCAGCGCAGCGGACGTAGCGAGGAGAGACTCGTGCGAATGAGAGAGGAGCCGGTGCGAAAATGCGAGAAACTGCGAAACGGGAGTACAGAGATGTGTACAAGGTGCGGGAGGTTTGAGGAGAGCGAGAAAAAAGGAAGGGACACGCGGAAGTGCGGAACCTTGGAGTGGCCATTTGGGGTCAGGCAGTCCTCGTGTCGCACCGTATAAAGCATTGCGAATGCCTGCGACGAAGCAACGCCGCCTAGAATTAGTCGGCTCGCAAAAGTCAGCAGCGCGAGCGAGTGAGCGCTGATTTCGTGAAACGAGGAAACGCAAACACCTGCGCGTGCACACTCAGCGGCCCCAATCTCCATCGTTGGTTCTTTGCTTATCGGGAACCAGTCGGGATAAATACGCCTACTTGTGCAATCATAATTAGACACGAGGAACGAGACAATTCTCCCCTGTATGTAAGACGTACGTGAGAGTACTCCTCTTTGACGACGCCGAAATTGCAGGCCAAAAGCGGCGCACTCCTCGCTTCACGGCTGTTAGTCCGAAATCGATCGACTTTATTAGGACGGTGCAGCTGGGCCAATGCAATTAACCAGACCGGTCATCTCGAGCCGAAACTTGGCTGTGTCAGCAATTTGCGCGAATGTCGCCGCTTGACAGAAATTGCGCTACAAAGAAGCCCGCGCGCGCGCGCGCGCGCGAGCGAGCTCGTCTCTGCCTCGGCTCCGCCCGGAGATGCATTACCAAGAGACGTAGAAAAACTTGTTTGCAAAGTGGATTACCTGCCGTTACAGGTGTACCGTGCTGGAAGCGGGATCATTGATGCCGGCATTTTTTCGCCCCAGCCATTGAACTGTTATTTATTGGTACAGGTATCGAAGCCCGATCGGCAAGCGGTGTCCAATTTTCTCGGCCATAATCATTTCATTCGGCTCGATCGACGTGGAACGCGAAAGGGGACGTACGCGATAAGTAGAGACGCATTGGGGAAACGAGAAAATAGTGACGATCATCTTTTTGATAATCCCTGATGACTTTAGACGCGTTGTCACCTTGCGCGAAATCCTCATTTATCCTATTTCTCGCCGCTCTTTTTTTAGTAGGCCCGCCGTTCACATACGCGCCAGGTCGAAAGTTCGCCGAAGCGTGCGCGCGCGCTTATTTTCAACCCGGAACGAATGCTCCGATTCGAATTCCGCAAGGTCTCGTCACTCTTAATCGCACTCTGTCGGCCTGCTTACACATTCGTTACCTTGCTTGCCTGTGAAGAGTGTTCTCGCGCCAGCGGAATAGACGGTATATCCGGCGAAGAATCATCGTCACTTGCACTTCGCACTCTCAAATAAGTCTCGGCTAGGACGCGCTACCGATCGCTCCCCAATTGGCCAGGGAAAGAAATCGCTCTCGAAGGTCGACGCGTAAATAGTGGCGAACTAGTCTGTCGGCTGATATACTTGCATAGGTTCTCATCGTTGATCTTCGAGATATATCGAATTGTATTGGAGCGTTGGAAGATCGATGAAGAACAATCTTGATGTTGCTCGGGCAGGAATGACTTTCACCGGATCGGTGGTATTTTTCGGGCTGGTAGACGCTTGCTCCATATGCCCGGTGTTGGCCAGTCATTGGCACCGTCCTTCGGCGTGTGACTAATTTCGAGGATCGCAAGCATCGTTTGGGAGGAGGGGAATCGGGGCGAACTTCGAGGACGCGCCGTGAACCCACCCGCTCGGTCGAGAGACGTTGGTCCTTAGGACTCCCTTAGAAGGAAGGATTTTTTTCTCGCCGCTGATCCGCGGAGGTCGCATGCGTATCTCCTGGCAAGGATACACTTCCTATTAGCGCCACTGAGTGCCTCCCGTATATGGCTTAAGGCGTTTTCTTCGACGGCGTGCGCGCACTCGATACCACCTCAAGGGCACTTCCGAAACATCCGCGAGCACTCCTTCTCATTGCGAAATCATCCACCACTCGAGAAAGAGAGAGTGAGAGAACTCCCCGCAAAGATCGTTCTCTTGCGCTGTAAATTGGCTGCTGTTTATGGCTGTCTCGACTATCCGACGAATTTATGACGGCGAAGTATGCCAGATTTTACGAGGCAGCCCCACACAGCCTTTTCGTACTTTGGCTAACCTGCCGATGAACAGTATACATACGAGACCGCCAATAAGAATAAGGGACATCTTATGCTCTAAGATCAGCCAAGGTGGTCTCGACCATGGAATGACCCGCCGATTTTTTTACCTACCTTTTTCTCCCAGTCTCTTCTTTCCGCGCCTCGCAAGAAGTGGGATAAAGTTCGAGCGAGCGAAAGAGATATTCATACCGCGTTGTATTTTACATGTTACGCGCGTGTGTGCATGCGCGAGATACTGATCTCTGGTCGTGATTTGGCACACGTAACACTTGGCAAAAATGAGTCATATACCGCGGAATGGGCAGTGTTGTACGAAGCGGCGCGCTCGCGAGCAGCACACGTGCGCCAAATCACTCGCCGGGGAAACTAATCGACCAATTATCACTTTTAACTGTTCCTCAATAGCGATCGCTTTGTTGGGATATTAATGGCTTTCTGACTCATTAGTCGCGTTTCTGGAGCACTTGCGGCCCGCACGATTTATACCGCGCTAGGAAACCCCGCCGATGTATCATAAATCTTCGCCTTGTCCGACTAGAAACTCAGCTGAAGGCTTAATCTACTTAAGCTTCCGCACTTACTAATCGAACTTCGCCATCGGCCAATTAGCTGAACGGTTTTTCCCGATGATTTCGTTGATTTCATGTCAGACTTTAGTGACACCGGTCGACTTAAAAAAGATGCTACAGACTTTCGCTCCCCCGCGTCGCTTACGAACAAAAACCATCGTCTGTTCGTATGAAAGCCTGCAGAAACGCTCGTGGTTGGTAAACGAGTGTGTGTGTGTTCCCGGGTGGTGGGATATCTCGCCGGTATCTTAAGGCCTGTTTCCACTACAACATATCGGGGCTATAATTCAGACAGCCCCCTTATAGCCAAAATATCAATAAGAGGGTTATAATCCAATAGTCACGAGTTTCAAAAAATTCAAATCCAACCCTCTGCACGGCAGTTCTTATCGAGCAGGGTTTTCTGCCATTTCTTTTGATGCGACAGGGAAATATCGTCAACTGAACGTCCGTCAAGTGGTTTCCATAACAAAATCTCCTAGAATACAATGTGGACAATCTTTTTTTCCTGTAGAAGCATAGGATGTTCGGATGTTCTAGTGGAAACGGGCCTTTAGCCAGGAAATCCCTCAGCGTGGAGGAGAAAGAGGGACCCGCCAGTTTTTCCGCACGACATAACGACGTCGCAGGCCGATAAAAACGTCCTCGGCCCCCCCGGTTTCTTGCGCTCGGTGCCCTTCAATTACTGCCCCGCGTGTATTTTAAGAAACGGCCGCTTCTCTCTTAGCCGGGCGCATGACTTCTCGCATTCCGCGTCGCCGCCTGGATTAATGGATACACGAGCCCCTCGTAACCCGTTAAATCGAAATAAAAGGTGCCGATCTCGAACTCGCCGGCCGCGATAATTGGCGCGCGCGCGCGCCCGCGCCACTTCGATACTTCAGTGCTCTCCGCCACTTCGACCGGACACTTTCCATTTTCTCTCGCGTCCACTTAACTGCCCGAGTAATGGATTTATCTACCATATTCACAACTACTCGCCGGGTTTCACTCTACTTGCTACTGTGAAATAGATAGGGCACCGTGAAGAACACTGCCAAGACGCGGCGGGTCCTTCGACCTTCCAGCCGATTTAATTGCCAATCTAATGGATTTATCTTGACATTCGACCGCGTCCAGATAAACGTTCTTATTCTAAAGCAGATAAGAGGATGCAATCGCCCCTTCCAGGAAGTCTCTCGTCTAGAAAAACTCTGCTTTAATAAGCACCGAGCATTAATGACTCTATTCATTACACCCAACCACGGCGCCCCACGAAATTTCCTCGCGAAGCGAGTTACCGCACAGACTCGGCTTTCCTAGAAACGTTCCCAAGATTAGTCGGATCGACCTCGAAAATGCAATGGAAGCGCTTCCCATGAAGGAGAGGCAATCGCGGAACTATGTTGCTCGGAGGAGTTCCTTCCGCAAATCGGCGAGCGCGACGGCATCCGACCACAAAGGGTTGGCGCGGCATCTCAGCGACATGACAGGCATCCTCGGACTAGAAACGAAAGGCCGTACGGCCGCGGCCGATCGGCTCAGCGATTTTTTCGATCTGGCCGCTTGGTGAAGAGGCCGCTCGAAGCTCTTCCTCCTCTGCCCCGCGGCTCTTTCGTAATCGATCTTCTTGGCGGATAGTGCACGATGTGTCTATAAACCACGCTGAGCGTGTAAGCTTTAGCGTAGGAGAGGTGAGCCATCTCTCTTTCTCTCGTTCCTGACTCCTCTCTTTCCTGGTGCCTATTTATGCGGGGTTCCTTGTCGTAGCTCCTCAGCGTAGCTCGCGGGTAGAGCGAACTCTGGAGCAGGCATGAGCAGAGACACAGGCGCGAGGGAGAGTACAGGGGAAAGAGCGACGAAGAAGGAGAGCGCGGCCGCGAGCCAGGAGGCTGCTGCCTAGGCGTGACTCATCGTGAGACAAGATCTTGGAGTAAGGAGGCGGCCTTGATGCCGCAAAACTGTTGGTAATATCGGCACTGCTCCATGGATCGCCGGCTTCGATCGTCGTCATGCCCCCTGCCTGCCGCCACTACCAACATCCACGCCTATAACCACCCTCTTCTCATCCCATCTCTCTCTCTTTCTCACTCTTTATCACCCTCTCGACAGCTTCCGAGGAGAGCAAGGGTTGCTGCTCTAGAAAACAAACCTAGCAAGATCGCACTCTTGTACGCGGTAGCTACTACCGCTTGCTTCACTCCGCACTACACATTACATTTTGCTCCAGTTACTACTGGTATGCGCCGCTTACGAGAGCCCTCTCTTCCTCTCTCTCTCTTTTTCTCTTTCGCTCTCTTCAGGGTACCGCCAGCCACTTGTCAAGGAGCTCGACGACTCTTTGGATTGTACTGGCCTCCGTGAAGAATTAAGGCTCGCTCGCATCGTTCGAGTCCTTAACTGGGCCGATCGAAATTCGCTGAGAGGAACGTGTACTCCTAGTTTCTCGGGCGACGGCGGCGGCGGCGACGCCGGCGATGCACGTAGAGTAACAAGCTGGCACGCGGATTGCGAAAATCTCGGGCGCCGTGCGGTGAGGGCCTCGCTTTGGCGTGCGAAATTTTCAGGCAGGCTGAACACTCTCGCCTTTCTTCGACAAGATGAAACGCGGAGAACGAGGCTCCCGATGAAAATCGTGTATATGAGAATTACATACGCGATCTGGTGTTAGTTGGGTGTTTGTTTTTTTGGGGGGGTAAAATGTCTGTGTTGGTATTGTTGCGTTAATTAAGGAGCGTGCGAATCCGAGGCGAGGGGATTCATTATTTGTCGAAGTTTTTTCATCGATTTCGTATTGATTTCTCCTGTTGCGCAAGGCTCGACACGCGAAAATACGTCGCGCGCGGTTCAAGTGGGAGGTGTAATTGTGGAAAGATGCTGGTGGCTCTCGATCTGGCCTCCCTGGAAACTCTCGGGCCACACACTCTCGTTATCGGGGCCTCGCGCTCGCCTACATGCATAAGCCAGCCAAAGAATGCCACTCCGGATTCTCATTCTAATTCAAATGCGAATCCCCGGCTCGCGTCGAGATGCTTTATGTAGATCATAGTCGCATTAATATTTTATGGGCATGTGAGAAGGCAGCCGATCGACACTGAAACTTCTCCTGGCGCTCGAATGCTAGTCGACCACCTCGCAAGACAAACAATCCACCTTCCGATTCTCTCAACTCCTCCCAGCTGTTTGGGCGCATTCGTGCGAGAATGCGCTGATAGTTGACGGGATCTACAGTGGCTCGCAGCAAATTGTCACTTTCTACCCGGCACTCAAGCGAGCAGCAGCAGCAGCAGCTTAAGTCCCCGGGGCGGCCTTGCGAAAGGCAAATCGCACATGCACGTTGTCGAGCCGGATATACATACGTTCAAATCCACCGTGGGCAGCCTTGTCGCGACACTGCTATCGGAAAACACCTGCGTTTTAGCGGCCTAGAGACACACGGACAATCCTCTACGTCGGCGTCAGCGACCTTCCCTTATCCCCTGATGGGACTTGCGAAATCGTGGCGAGCGACACCGACCACTTGTCAAACCTGATAATTCTACTTTACTTCTTATTATTTCGCCCCTCGTAATCAAGGGTGGTTCTCTTCGTCGGTGAATACTTCCAACTCCTCATTTTCCTAAGCGCTACTTTTCCTTGGTTCTCGCTAGTCGGTGAGTACTAGATCGGCTAGAGTATCCAGCGGGTTTCATTTCCGCCGGCCTGTAATTTATGGCGAGGTTCGAGCTGGCTTGCACTTTATTGTCGGGACGTTCCTCTTCCCGGCAGATTGGCACCGCCCGCGGTGCAGGCTGATGTTTAAGATCACGAGGAGGACGCGTCGCGAAGGGAGCCAGTGGGCGACGAAGGGGTGGTAAATATCAGGCGCCGCCGAATGACGAGAGGAAAAAGCAGACCTTGCCAAAAAAGAATCGCCGGGATCACTCGCCGTGGAAAAATGAACGAGGGCGAATGTACTCATTAGAGATTCGGCATCCAAATTACTCAATTTCCAGTCGCCCCAACCTTTAGTGGACTCACACACTTACACACACGTTTGCCTCTGATGTGTAAATTTGTATTTACCAGCCGCGCTAAAGCACGCACCTTTATTACGCAGCTTTTACTTTCGAGCTCCGGCGGACTGCCGAGAACAGGTGAAATCATTTCTGAATGCAAATGAAATCCTACACGCTTGTAACTCTGGTTTAGCGATTACGGATTTCGTAGCAGTGTGCCGAAGACACCAGATATGGATGAAATTTATTGAGGCTGCTATCTCGAGTGAGGCTGCGAACAAATTCTTGAGTAGTGTACCTGATGAAGAAGTCGAATTAATGTGGCAGAAGTGGGAGTTTTCAAGTATACCTGTATTCGGAGGGTTGTCTGTATCTACTTGCGGAACCTGATCTTATTTTCGATGACAGAAAGTTCCTTCTTTATCCAGTGCTGCTTGGTTCGTTCAACCAACGGCCCTCTTGCGGAAGACAGAAGAATTCGTTGATTCAGCTATGTTTTACAGAGCTGGTTCAGTAACATCTGTTCCCTAATTAATTAACACATGGTAAATGCAAAGTCATCATCCAACGGCAATGTTAAATTCGTTACTTAACACTGTCAATAACAATGTTATTTTTAAACTTTGATTCTATTTGTCGTCTTATAGTGGTAGGTGAAATGTAGAACATAGAATTGATAGTTCAGAGTCCTTTTATTATCGAAGAGAGTTATGAACTAATTTACACAGCAATGTACGAATGCATGATCTGATTTATGAGCGCATTTTACAGCTTGTTTTCTCAGTTTCCTTACAAAATCGTATGTTAACTTAAGTCCACGTGGGAACGAGAGAAATCATTCAGGGAAGATTTTATTTACTGGCACGCGGGAGAATATGTCGTTGGCGATTTTTCTGAAGACCAGGCTAAAAGTCTCTTCGTAGGATGACTGAACTTCCTTGAAGACCAGATCTGAATTCTCGTTGATGAACCGGTTCATCTGCTCACCTGCAGTGTAAAGAATATAATTAGCATGTGATTAGAGATCTCAAACCGAGTGATTTATCGAAAATACCTAGGAGAGTGTCACCGTCGAAGAGATTCTCGAATTTCATAGTGACGTGCTCCGGGTGGAACCTGGTAACATATTTCTTCACCTTCAGATAAGTCTCACCCTCCTTTTCGTACGTCTCGCAAAACATGTCAGTCTCAGTCTTCAAATTATCTGCAATACACCAGAAAATTACAATTAATTTACTACTCTCATAAAAAATAATTTAAATATCTTCTTACACATAGTTATATTGCTTTTTCCAGCACCCCTAACAGGTAGGACGAGGATACGACCGTTGATCTTGTAATCAGCGACAAAGTCCACTTGGGGGTTGTATGCGTCCGAACGAAGTATCCATTTTTCGAAATCGATACTACGAATTGAGAGTAACATTGAAAGAATTCCTTTTAAGAAGCTTGTAAACAGTCTCGAGCGATTACTCACCGATAGTTCGTCACGTTCAGTCCTTTAGTCAGTCCATAGAGTTTGATGTTTTTGTACTCCTGCTTCAGATTGACGGCGCCCTGCGCTTCGCCGATTTTTATACTGTCGACCGCTAGGGGTTCGATCGGCAGAATTCTAAAGCTCTTCAGGCCTGCAAAGAAAAGGGTGTCATTCAAGAGATCAAACCGGTGGTGATCAAGCAGTTGCATCAGTCCTTTATAATACTGGCACTCGATTTCATAATCGCTCCCGATTTCCGCCAACATGACCCGCATAAGCCTGCACTGCCAGTGACTCAGAGAAACTTGCTCTCGGCGGTGCTGCACCAGCAAAGGCAAACTCACACTCCTCAGAACAGAGAAATGTGTCACGTGCGACGAGGTCTCGCGATCAGGAAGCTCGTTACATTGGAAGAAACATCTCGCGTAAATCCGCAGCGGTGCATTTCTGCTGGCAGGTGTGCGTGACAATCTTGCAAAGAGCACAGGGCCGCTCTCTCCAGTCAAGGAGAACCTCTGCCAATGAAATTCACCCTTCTTTCCCTCGCAACTAGTTGTACGACTTTACGCACGCTACTCTTATGAAATCGAGTGAAAAGCAAGCGCGTCTAATTGCGAAAAGGCTCGCTGAGAAATTCTAAGGAGCCACAGTGCTTCCGTTCCTTTCGAGGGAACAGTGGTCGAAGGATAAGCGGTGCAGGTTGCTAAACTAACAGGTGCGCTAGTTGATTTAGTAGCCGGCAGCAAAGTGTTACCACATGGGAGTTAAACGTTTTCTCTATTTTCAAGGGAAACATCGACTTATCGGGCAATTTTCCAAAAGGATCTTAGAAAAATGGATTAGATGGAAGTGTACCTCCGGCGAGCGAGATGACAGCTTCCGTCACAGCCTTATTCACACACTCCAAATGCTTGGGATCGCTTCTCTTGCAGGTGGTGAATGCGCTCGCTAAAAATGAGGAAAAAAGATCATGCGTTGCTTATTATGTAAGAGGTTGCTGCAGTATGGTGCAGGTCCAGAAAAGTACACTCGGCGCAATCGAGTCGAACTGAAGCGCGAGATTGACTTTCTCTTTCATTGCGACTACGGCCTCTAATGCCCGCCATCATGATCATCCCAAGAATTTCCATCCATTCAACTTTTTCTTATAGAACGTCTTCCGGACAGCTCTGCTAAATATCATTCCTCCCACTCACGGGGATGACATAATAAGAGGCCTTTTTTACTGAACAATCTTGTGAGCCACTCTCAAAAGTTCAACGAGTCTTGTCTATCGCGTAATATTTCCTTTAAGAAACACTTTAAGTCGATAGAATTTGTTCCCGTTATCTTTGTTAGAAAAAAGGATGTGGATGACAGATAATTTAGATGGATCAGTTCGATCAAGGCGGTGCCTGCTGTACTAGTTGATCTACTCCATTAATCGCAAGTACTTACGGAGCTCGGACGCTATGGCAGTGGCCAGGACGAAAACAAGTATCGTTGCGAAGCACTTCATCTTCGAGTTCGAATATCTCACTATTTCCTTCGAGTCGGTGTGTGAATTTGAGGGTGATCGGCGCCGATTTTTCCGAGATGCACGTGGCTTTCACTCGCCGGATGAAAATTTCTGCGGGCCGCGAAATGAGAACTGAAAGGACGACCATTCATGCACTCTATTTAAACTTCGTGCCCCTCCACGGAGTTGGCTCGCGGATAGTGGTAGCAGCCCGGCGTGTCATCTCCGAGAATTATGCGAAAAATCCTGGAATCGTGTGCCGGCTATTCGTCATCGCAACGTTCGCTGCCACCCCTCCGACCCCCCTCCGGCCCCCCTCCCCAAAATATTCGGCATTCCATGTAGTCCTTTGGACGGAAAAGTTTTGTTGCTCACTTTCCTTAAATCAAAGATCGCATATGACCCTGACCCCCCCAAAAGCCAGGGCTCTCTTCGCCCATGAGATGTTCACATGCCGGGAGACTACCAGGAATCACTAATTCTTCTTCTTCTTTTTGCACGAGCCTCTGCCTGATTAATTGCACGTATGCCGCTACGCTTGACCTCCCTTTGACACTGGAATTCTCCCCGAGCGTCATACCCTTTTTTCGGCAAGAGTCAGACCTCTTGATCTGGCAATTAGAAGAGTATGATTTCGGGAAGCTAATTAGTATTGTTGAGAATAGCTGTAAGATTGTATCCGAGAATGAACGCTTTTGTCCGTTGCCCTTTGTTGCCTTGACACGCGGATTTTCCACTTACTTAACAAGTGCGTCTAATTTGCCGAAGGAAAATGCAAAGGTGCACGGGTCATCCGAGGCACAACAATTCTTTTGTTGTAACAGCTGCCTTACAGTATGCTGAGCATCAATCAATCCGAGTTCATTATTTAACGTAATTATGAAGGCAGGCTGAATCTGCATTTACCTTTGTGTTGAAGCATTTATACGTCAACTCGTTCCATACAAGCGTAAATCAAACATAATGCGACTGAGAAAATTCTATTGCAATATTCCTACTTTTCCATGAAGGGCGTTTTTCATCAAGTAAACAAATGTAAATGCGCACTTAGCTGAAGTTTCTCCGTGTAATGCAAGTATGATTGATTGACTAGACTAATCTGCGTCTAATTGGTCTAGTTTTACTAAGAATATGCGGTACATTTTTTAACTATAATAATAGTTACTATAACAGTTCAAAAAACTTGTCATTCGAACCGTAATTCAACGGAAATTTTTATAGATATGTCTGTCATTACTCCGCACACCTAATAACACTTAGTACGTCATAAGCATGCTCAAAGGTAGAGGTGCGGCACTCTACCGTAACTATCTAGCAATGAAACACGTTGATGTAAACAAAGATCCACAATAGAAGAATGACGAAAGTGGCAGTGCTTGTTTTCAGGATTGAGGAAGTGGCGATAGTATTGCATTTACGCTGTCGGAACTGAGTTTTCTCAAATGGAATCGCAATCTCTAGGTCAAGAAGAATGACTATTCCCTTTAAAATGGCAATCGGCCAGCAGCCGCTTGCAAATATTCTATGAATGGCAATGTTCTATTACGCTTTGCAGACTCACAGGCAATTTCGCCGCAGTAGCACTGCTTGCCATGATTAGAGGCTCGAAAGGACGAATCGATCGGAGAAATAGGGTAATTCAGGGACAAGGGTGTACTTTCATCTTTTTCTCTGTTGCGGGAAAAAGCCTGAAAGGAATGAGGCTGCAGCAAAATTCATCCATGTTCTTTGTTAACAAAACCGTCCAACAATGCATGATACGGCAGTCGAATGCTGCAAAAAATTGTCATAAAATGAAACATTAAAGATAGCTATTCGGAGATCGAAGCTGAAAGATTTATTAGACTCAGATTCTGCGTTTTAAGACATCAACTCGTAAAACTCATATTCAATTGCAAAAAGCAACCACCAGTGGCATATTTACTCATTTGTCCTGTGTAACGCTAGATTATTCGTAATCAAGTCGTTGTCTATGAGTGTAATCGTCAGACGTAAATTGAAATTTACATCCAAGTCATCATCTATTGACGATCTGTTTTCAAGAGTTCTCTTTTTATTTACAGCCACTTGCAACTATGTTATATGAATGAATATTTGTTTCATGCTAGTAATGATGTGTCTTAGCCAGTAATGAATAATCATAGATTCTGTACTGAATCACTTCCCACTCCGGTCAGACACAGACTATACCAGCAATTATGTTAACGCTCATTTACATGATGGATTAACGCGACACTTTCAAGCTGTAATTTACTGTTGCACGGTTCGCGCATTGTTATCTGCGTGAACAGTTCGTGAATGGGCAGGTAAGCAGTACCAGTTCAAGGACATCAGGAGATCGGTCACGGGCTTCAACTTCAGTCACAGGTCGGTCGACAACCTATTGTAACTACGTATCTCTGATCTCCACAGGATTCACGGCACCACATTTTTCTTCTCCTCCTGAGTCAAGCATACATTAAGATTTGCCTTTTAAAAGTAGCATTTAAAATTTCAGGCACAAGGAAACCTTGCCAGATATTAATTTAAGTCAGACTAGGTACACGACGATTAGTCAGGGATTAAGTAAATGCAAGTATCTCTCACGCTTTACGGACCAGGTAACTCGTTAAACCAGTCGTGGTTTCATATCTGGATGCTAAACTAATAAACTAGATAATGAAGTCGGAGGCCATCTTCTATTTGCATTTGGACCCTTCTTCCTGGCAACTTGTAAGACGATGCAGCATGCATTAATTATCCATTTGAGACTAATATCAGTAGTTTTGCATCCAGTTATTATACCAACTGTCGCAGGAGATATTCGGCAAAACGTTTGGACGCTCTGCTATCTTTTATTCAGGAGAAGCATTTGCATGGTGAGCTTGAACCCGATAGAAGGACAAAGGATTCACGGCGGTCACGGCCACACAATTTTGCCAGAGCATCTACATATAATATAACATGGATTTTAACGTGCATGTTTCTTCCGCCAAGGATTACTTAACACAGCATTTACCATCTAAATGTCAAGGCTAAAATTATGCATATCGATAGACACGCAGAATCAAGTAATGCATGCTCCAATCATAATTAATAATCATGTTTTATTTTGCGATTTGTACCTATACATTCAATAGGAAATGTACATCGTGTAAAACTTCAAACGCAGTGCGTAAATTCATGCGACCACTATACAGTTAATTGCAGTGTGTATACGAATTTTGCCTCGTGACGAGTAAAACTATATAAAATCAATGTACAATTTTTCAACGTGATAATAAGTCGAGAAAGTATATGTTTATCAAGTGTGCTTCTGGTACTTAAGGGCTAAGCTATTTGTGGGTGGTTGAACCTTTAATACCCCGAGATCGATCGCGTGTCCTGTTAGAGGACAACTTTGACAGCGTCTTTTTTTGTGGTTTGTACTGGTATCTCCTTTCTTTTGCCTAACTATGTAACGAGGGAAATAGTGCATGCGTTTACGTTGTACTGTCGCGCATGGAGGCACTGTTACGACTAAATCCCTTTTATGGATTCGTCCTACAGGCTCGGCAAACAGTCTCTTGTTGAGAAGACAGTGTTCCAAAGAACCCGATGAACTCGATGATACTAACGTATGGTGTGAGCCATGGGTGTCGAAATAGTTTTGCTCTCGGAATTTGTTTATATCCCGAACACCATTGCCCGGAAAATATTTCTTGTTCGATTCTTTTATTTCTCCCACTGTTTCTACCCTTTCCACCTCGTCCACCTCGTCCACCTCGTCTACCTCTTCGTAATCGTAGTTCTTGCAAACTGTTGGGTTGCAGTATACCACTTTGGTTGATTCGCTTCTAGCGGACTTCGGTGATTTCTCGAAGCTCCTTGTACAACAAGGGCAATGGGGTGCTTCTTTAGACCTCTTATTCTTAGGTGTCCTCACGACCAACTTCTCTTTCTTTAATTCAGGTACACTCTTCTTTGACACGAGCGTCTTCTTGATTATGAATCGCGGATTTATTTGCTTTCGCGAAACTACACAAATATCTCGACTAGATTTCGCGGGATAATGACACTCGAAGTTTTCATCGTCCTCGCTTGTTTCCACATTTGCAGGTACTTGACATGTGAACCTGGACTTCCTCAGGTTGTCCTCAGCTTGTTCTGTTTTTCTAATATCACTGTAGCATACTGTATGCTGTGCTGTATCTCTTTTATTCTCTGCCATTAGTTTGTGATAACACGATGATCTTAAACACCCTTCTAATGGACTACCCATTGAAAGGTTTTGTAATTGGGAGACTTTACTTTGTACATTACGGAGAAATTGGGACTTTGGTGTATAGTCAATCTTTTGTACTCTTCTCAATGTCTCACAACTAATTGGTGGTGTTAAAATTTCTGGATTTTTTATTCCCTGCACTACCGAGGAAAACTCTGTCTGATTTTTAAATTGGTCACAGACATCCCCATATTTTTGTACTCTTTTTGTGGACTTGGGTTGTGCTTTATTAAACACTGTGTTACAATAACAGCCTTTCACTGGTTTCCATTGTACATCCTTTGTCCGTTGGTGCTTATTACCTTTAGTTGAAGTTAAAACTATGTTTCTGGTAGGTAGTATATCAGGCATTGATGCAGATATGTCGCTTGAAGAAGGTGAGCTACAATCTGGGCATAAGACTCTACTAATGGCAGTAGAATCATTTCTCAATTTCCATGATCTTAGACTTTTCTTTGTGCTTGGAACTTTCTCACATGGATTATCTAAGTTACTTTGACTTAACAGTGAATTCTCTGAGCGATATCTCCGAATTTCGGTATTAAGACGTCGTATATTTTCATCTACCTGTGCCAATAATGTTCTGCTTCTTTTACGCAATTGCTCCAAATTTTCGGAGACAGTGTCTTCCATTCACCCACAGTAGACCTTTCATAAATCAGCTGTAAAAGAAATCACCGATCTAATTGATACATTATTCAAGTACTAAGAATATTTATACTAAAATTATATGTCAAATCACATAGAGCAGCCAGAGAAAAGATCTACACGCATTTCTTTGAGTGTTCGAATATCTTTTCACACTAACTCCAACTACATTGCATGACATACAAGAGAGCGGCAAAAAAACTCGGTGTTTGTTACAAAAATACAGCTCACCTTATTTTCTGCGACATATTTTCATTATTCGTCATGAAGTTTACCGGGCGTCCATGGTAAACAGAAAAATGACGCAGATTAGCCAACATTCTGCGTTCTATCGAGATTATATATTTTAATATAAATAATATTAAGTACTACATCGCACTCTGTCATTAATTCCTAAACAGTGTACTTTCATTATTCAAGCAGCAATCATATAAAGTTTCATTCAATTTAAATGAAACAGATTGTCGAAATTCAAACATCGGCTATGCATTTTTGGATTCTTATGTTGCAGTAAGGTAATACAGTGGTGTATCCAAAATCATCGTGAAATTTGTGAGTGTGCATCGAAGAGCAGCCACGTTCATTCGCTTTGCCGAAAATTTTTCCATCGTATATTTAATTACTGATACATTAAACATTAGAAACGTCATACAAATATTATTCTATAATAAATTGCTATGGTCGAGCTAAGCTTTCAAGTGGTGAAAGATTAAGAATTGTGCACGTGTCGGGGTAGTTGTGGCGGGCTCATTAAGGGAGAGTGTTAGTTACGGCACTGACTCACAGGACGCGATCGTACACACAGAAGAGTGACGTGCCGTCTCTCTCGGCGCATTGTTTTTAATCAAATTAAAGAGGCTCCGTTCGTGCGTCGATGAACGAGCGCGAAAACAGGAGGAAGCACATGAGCCCGAAAACGTGATATCGTGATCGGCGTGCGATCGCTCCTGTCCGGGCAGAGGTGAGCTCGGAGGTTATTGCTGCTGGCACGCTCCGCTGCAAAAGGCGCGCTTTATCAAAGAGAGCATGGAGTTCGTCGAGAATGCCGGCGTGCAAGGTGTTCTGCCTCAATTCTCTGAGCTGACCTCGCGGCCGAATGTTGTTTCGGACGTAAAGTTCACGGGCGAGGATACCGCACAGGGACACCAGACCCTCGCATACACCATGGCTACAGGCCTCAATCAACCCAAGCAGCAAATACTGGTAGGCCTCAGCTTCACTCTTTCCTTTCGTTTTCTTCTCATTTCGCTTGTCGCATATCATTCAATCATTGGCTTCTCTCTAGGTGAACTCAGGGAACAAGTATGCGAGCCCTATATTGGCATGGCCAGATCCGAATACCTTAATGCAGCTCTGTGAGAAACAAGGTATCCAAACCATCAACATTCCAAATTACAATCAGAACAACACGATACTGGGAGTCCAGACAAATAATTTGTCAACAAGAATTCTACCCAATGTGTATCTGCCATCAACATCACAAGCTATTACAACCAAGCAGGATATTGAAATTAAGAATGATTCGGAGCAAGACTCTCAAGTTCAACATCAGGGAGCTGCAATGACAGAGTATCTGCAGAAGTTGCAGGCTACTACCTTGCCATTGACATTGCAGCAGTTAATCAAGATACAGTCCGAGCAATCAAAGAAGGATAAGCCGGATGAAGAGAAGATGGAACATACCCAGGGAAATATATTGAACATTCCTAGCGTGCCAGTCTTCAGGAATTCTCAGCTACAAAATGGGAATAGTTTCATGGGTGCGGATCAAATGATAGTAGCTGTAAACCCTATGGATCTGAATGTCCATGTGAAGCAAGAAGAGGAGAGTGCATTTCAACCAATTAAAGTGGAGCAGCAAGTACAGACGGATTCACCAAAAACTGAGAAGAAGATGAAGTTTCGTGCGAAAACTGGGGAGATCAAGATTACTGTTGGCCTTGATGGAACAACTCTTTATGGCTGTCCTGAATGTAGTCTAGCATTCATGGATAAAGCTGAAGTGGAGCAGCACATACAAGCTCACATTCAGGTAGAAAGAAAAGTCATAATTGGGTTAAGGAAATGCAGATGATTTTCAGTATCTTGATATTGAATTTTTGATTGCAGGAGCGCAAGTATCAGTGTAAGGAATGTGGTGCTATGTTGAAAAGAAAGGAACACTTGGACCAACATATGCGTGGCCATTCGGACGAAAGACCATTCAAGTGTCCAGTTTGTCAGAAGGCATTTAAACGTAATGAGCATTTAACAAGGCACTATGTCATCCATTCTGGTGACAAAAATTTCTCTTGCTCCGTCTGTCAGAAAGCTTTTTCGCGGAAAGACCATTTAAATAAGCATACTCAAACGCATTCGGGTATAAAACGGAGTCGGACAAAGAAAGATACCGTGTTTGTTGACCAAAAAGAACCGTTCGAGAAAGGTCCCGATGTCTCGACAATACTTAAACAAGAGGTGGGCTTTGTCTTGAAAGATGGCACATTTATCAAGCAAGAACCAAACTTCCTTCAGTACATTCAGAGCCTTCAGAAGGATCAGAATTTGATACATACGTTTTCTTCATTCAAAGAGCACGTAATGAAAGAAGGAAATATCTTGCAGCAACAGGCAGTTAATATGAATGAAATATTGCCTCAAAACACAAGGTACTTAATGCCATCTTAGTCGTAGACCAAATTCGTATGAATTCCAAAGCAATAAGATACTAGTAAATGAAGGCTGTTCGCGAGAAGTGCTGGAGGCAGCACAAATAGAAAATTGATTAGATACATTAGGAATTGCATATTTTAGTAGCACTGTAACAGATCAGGTGCAATTCAACGAAATCGTAGAACGTGAAGTTCGGTTCGAAATTGACCGCAATTAGTTGAGAAATGTTGCCACGTATTCGAGGCGAAGCAGTGCTGATATTAGTTCATATCTTTAGTGTGACGGAGTCTCAGTAGGTTTGGCGATAAATTCGATGCGAATTCGTTTTTGGTAGGCTTCGATTTACATAGTGAATAGAACTCGTTGAAACATGCCTTACGCTCACCATTTTGGTGAACATGCGTTGCAATAACATGACACAAGCTTGTTAAGTTCGGTCTATCCTCTGGAAAATAGTACTTTAATTAATTCTCAAGGCAGATGTACAAACAGAAATGACCGAATTTAATATCCATTTCATACTCAGAACGAAGGACTATTTAAAAGTGCGCACTGTCTCGTTTATTTAAATTAGCTTTAAAAGAAATAGTTTGTTTACGGATTCTAGTCTACTAACACAACAAATACAATTAACATAGTACGGAATATGATCTCGCCGAACTCGGGTCGCGTGAGGAGGATCGCAGAGGAGATATTGACATTTCCTCATTGATCCGTGCTTCTCGCGACACGTTCACTCAGAGAGTGTCAAACACTATCGTGTCGAAGGGATAATCATAATCGATCGTGTTGGACATGATAACATAATGCCAATCTGCCATTAGGATAATGAGATTCCTCAAGACAGATACCAATAGCAAGTAATAGTGCAACTGCCGATTACTATTGTTACAAATTGGTAGAGGTAATTCTGTATATAAGTATGCAAATTCTACCTGAGAGCGGAGAGTCACTCAGTAAGAACGTTGCTGGAACCTGGTCTCTCTGATTCGTCCGTGTTCATCACTCGCCGTAACTGTACATTCGATCATTTAACTAATTAACCATTCAGATCATACTTTTTCATTGGTTGTAATATCTTTATTTATTCCATTTATTTTTAGGGCAAGGCAAACGTTTAGTCTCGCGAATGTGACTGCCGCTATACATTCAGTCTCTTGTTATTTGCTCAATAATAGCAGAGTTGCACTTTGCGTTACTCGTCCCCCCTTTTTTTAGTATTAAAACTGCGCGCTACAGAGTTCTAATTTTATACACTCTTTTCTGTAGTACAGTGTCAGAGGTGAGAGTACGGTTTTACGTATCTTACGGTGTGCTGCTCTAGAGAACGCAGACGAGTTATTCTCGTAAACTTCAGGATAACGTCCAGAGTCCATTTCCACTTACTTTGCATGTCATCGCGAGGTGAAGAGATGTGAGATATATGTAATGTAGGGCTGCAAGTGGTGGGTTTAATCAAAAGATGGGCTTAGGGTGAATGAAATTGAAAGTAACTCACGTATAGCTCGTTTCAACTATCACCACCTCGCAATTACTTACAACTTACAACTGATCATTGAAGGACTTCCATGCGCTGAGCATTCACGTTTTACAGTGAACTCGGCTCATAGATTATGGGATCTTTGTGGAACATGTGTTGAGTGTAAGGAGTATTTGCGGATGGCACTAAGATAAGACTCGTACCGCATAATGATAGAACCAAAGACTTCGAATGTACGTGAAATAGCCAATGTTTCACTTTTAGACTTCTCGTTGATCTCATTCGCGGCTTTCTTTCATTGTGTCATGCAATGAATCCACGTTTCTAGAGCCATAGATAAGACTTTTTTAAATTGTAGATGTTTTTTAGTGCATGAGCGATGTGTCTTTTAATCTTGTACGTACATTCCCTGATCAGGCAACTGAATTCTTTTTATTCCCTTTTATTGATGATCTTAATTAGGCTGGTAATTGACAAACTCTTAGATCGGTAAGGTAAAGTTTCCTTTATTTTTTCGACTGTGGGAAACAGCATCAGATACAGAAAGACCCTGGGCAGAATATTTTAACAATAAATCGTGTATTTAGGGCAAAGTGTCACTCAGTGAAAGATTGTTATTGTATGATACGGTGATTGCCAAAATGATGAGGAACAAAAGTAACACATGTATTTTTCAGACCAAGATATTTTTGAATAAAAATAAATGTAAATATCCACGCTCTCGTCTAGTATATCTATAGTTAAGTGATACAGGTTCTACAGTGAGTTTCGAGTGTACTTAATTTTTTATATGCACAGCCTTCGCTAATTTCGAATAGACATTGTACGTCAGGCCTAGGAAGGATCCCAGCCAATCGACCAGTTGGCGACTCAACGTAACCGGAAGATGTAGACCCGTTCCAGGATTGATCGTCTCCACCTCGAGATTCTTGTCTTCCACCTCGAGTTCCAAGGGTTCCAAAGGTTTCTCACTGTCAGCAGGCGGAATACTTTGGATCCAGTTGTTCTCACTCGATATCGTCAACATCTTGTCCTCGCGCAAATTTGGCTTGGCGGTCGTTTGGTTCTCTGCAGACCAGATTAACTTGAGTGTTTCGATGTCCGGATTAGGCGCGTCCTTCGCGAGAATCCGCTCGACGTTACCAGTGTCCTCGGGTTTTCGGAAGACGAAGTTGTAGGTGGCTTTCAGTTTGCCGAGGAATTTGTCCAGAGGCCTCACTTCATTGCTAACTTGCTGTTGAGCTTCCTCTCGTTGCTGGTACTCTCCGGGTTCCTCCGGCACCGGGTACAGCTTTGTTATTTGCGGCTTGCACTCCACTCTCATCATTGAGAGCTGTAAATTCAGACCGATTCCAAGTGGAATATATATATATATTTATTTTAAAGGGGTCACTCGACTGAATCGTGGAAAGCTTGATATAAGAAGCGAAGGTCTTCCGATTCCCAATACTACTCTGGGCGCATGATGGGGGCTGCAATACAGTCTACGTGAGCGGACTGTCTAATGGAAGGCCGCCTAACAACGCAGATAAAATTGAGTAATTTCGGATGAAGTCAGTTTTCAACTATAATACGGGCCTCAGGAAGTTCACGACAAATTTACATACGACTACTTGTCAACTACTAGTTGGCCATTCAAGTGGTACTTCTTTCAAAGGACGCAAGACATGCAACACTACCAAACTACGAAGAAGTCAAGCAGTTCCGATGACATCACCGGTAAGTAGATCTGGAGTAAACTTACATAGAGAAAGCAGCATCCCAGGAAGAGAACTTTCATATTTATTCAAATGTCCGGAGTTCCTCGCGACCGCGGCTTCTATTGTCTTTCGGTAGAACGCGTATTCGACTGAAGGCTCCTTTGATTTCAAAAGCGATTTTATAGGAACACGATGACCAATGGCGTAAACTGATAGATAGTGCAATTCGTTCAGGAGTGGTACTCCATTGTCCCATCGTCTACGCCTCTGGCTACGGGGTATTGGCATGGAATTGCTCAATCCAATTACCAATCGATGCACGTAGAGTTACCCGGTGGACATTGCCAACTCATATTACTAAAGCTATAAACAATATCCTCCGACCACTCCCAAAATATTGTCGCTAGGTCAAGGTGTCGATCGAAAAACACTGACAGGAAAACCACCATCGGGAGGTATCGGCTATTTTTACTGCCTACGTAGAATCTAAGATCGATTCCATTGATTTTCACAGACACACTTCACTGTAATAATCTTTATTCTTAATCTTCTACATACATCCAACGATTTACATTGACTCTGGGACGAATTTTTGAACAGCATGAGCTCATTTCACTCGAGTATACATAGGCTTCTCGTACGGATGAGCGTCGAATAATCTAGTGGGAGTTTATAAAACTACTGAAGGCATTCCGCGGGTGATATTCCGTGGAATGATTTTACACAGTCTTAGGGTGAGAAGCGCAAGGGTAAGAGAGGTCTAAGATCCTTGCTGAGATTGCTCGAAGGATTATCGAGATCCTTGAGCGCCTCAGTGGCCTTGCCCCTCGCGTCGGTTCTCGTGAGCTCGTTTCGTTCAACCACCTTTTGCAGGATCTTCTGGAGTTGCGGCGCAATTCCGCCTTCGACCGAAGTACCAAGTGTCTGCAGGACTTCGTCGGAGTAGCCGGTGTACTTGCCGAATCCTTGTTTACGGGCGTCCTTGCTCAGGGCGTCGTAAAGGCTTCCAAGCTGCTGGAGCGTCCGGCTCGGCGGCACTTTCGCCCGGCGTAAGTAGCTGGTTAAGCTTGGCCTTGGCACTTGCGCCACTTTTTCTCCGAGAAGTGTGAACCTGCAACAGCGGCACGTTAAGTAGAAACGTGTCATTAGAGTGTCGAGGTATTATCATCCCCTACTTCCTCCGTCAAGTAGGAGGAGCTGTTCTTGAGTGAGCCTGCCCTCATCGCCACGGACATGTCCGGCTCTAAATCAAGTTCTCGAACAAGGTCATGGACCGTTATATCCCCAATTTCTCAACAGTTATCGAACTGATAGTTTTCTTTCTGCTGGAATGATATAAAGATCGCTATAAATAACTTACCTCGTCTCTTCCTCCTCCTCTTCGATACTCTCGATTTTTTCGACCGACATTCCTGCGGTGCTCTTGGACTCCTCCTCGAGATTGGTGACCTCGTCATCAGTTAGGTCGGGGTTAGTGGGCTTAATGATCTCGTAGATTTCCTCGACAATGCTTTCTATAGTCGGCTCCTTCTTCTTTGGAGCATCGGCTTCTGTGTTAGACGTCTCGGTAGACAACGAGCTCGAGTACCCCGGACTCATCTCCGTACTGGAATTATTTTCCTGAGGGGAGTCCTGCTCCTGGTTCTCCTCGGGAACTTCTTGATTCATCTCTTGAACGCCGTACACATCCTCTGGCGATTCGTAATTCGTCTCGGGGGTGGCATAGTTCGCCTCGGGCGTTTCCTCGTTGATTTCGGGCGATTCCTCGTGCTCGCTCGATGTTGACTCCGCGGGGAATTCACTTGAAGTTGAGAGGATGTTTATATCCTGAGAGGAAAATAGAAAAATTGCGGTTTTAGTCGAAAGTTTAAAGTAAAGAATGCAATATATATCAAGATGAATTTCCTCCTCGGCGAGTTTGCATTACTGCCCCTACCTCACTCGATTCATCGAAACTGGTTTGATCAGCCTTCGTCGAGCTCTCCATTTGTTGCTTTGTTTCTTCACCTTTACTGCCTTCCATTTTCTCGTGCCCTTGCTGCACCGGTTTTGTCATTGTCACGGTGGCCGCCGTCGACGATGCTTCTTGCACGACGGCTTGGCCACCCTGGCTGGAGGGTGACAATGTCGACGTGGGGATACTTGTCTTCGTAAAGTTCTGCGAAGCTTCCTCCTCCTCGATGATCTTCAATTGCTCGACAGCATGAAATATCACCTGGGACGAACAAACATTCTCTTTCCCATTACTTCTCTAGTTCGTCTTCTCGACTAAGCCGGGATGATGCTTTCGATTGAAGTTCTTATAACAAAAAGTCTATGGATTCGATCTCACATTCGTTGGACTCATCGCTCAGGATTCGAAAGATCACCGAGCGGTGGGAGTCGACAAACAAAACGATTCTTTAACCGCGTGGCATTTTCACGAATCGCCTTCGCTCTGATGGAGCTGTGCGTACGTGAGATGCCGCCAGTCGGATAGAATAACCAAGTAAAGCCGCACACTCTCGCGCGTGATTCGAGCGGACAGCTAGCGATAATGCCTCATTTAATTAATTACACTCACCTGAATGGCAGCGGGAACGTACGAATCCGAGTAGACCGGGGCGGCAAAAGCGGGCTGCTTCTTGACAACCGCACCAGTCGCCTATGGCAAAAACAAGCTTAATTAATATACCAACACCATCACTAGCATTCTATTGTTACCATCACCAACACTATTCGTCCGCTTCCATTGCGCGCTTGCTCCCGGAACTCTCATTTCGGAATTCAACGAAACGAAAAACAGGAACGGTAATATTCCCGTAACGAGTTACGCTGCCGCTCGCACAGTCAAACAAACGCGCGCGAGTACTCTGCTCGTCTACGAGTTCCTTTTTTTAATTCCGCCAATCGAAATAATGGGATTATGGGAGCAGAGGGAACTCTGGCAGAGAGTCAGGAAGAACTCATCTAAATAAACCCGCTCGAATACCAAAGCGAAGTTGTGTGTATTGCGCGCACCAGCTTGCCGAGAACTTGGGGACGAAGTACCGCTTCTGCATTCGATAGAATTGTCAACTCGAGCATCGTCTATTGTCGCCGGCAACACAAAACTTTCCTGTCACCAAGTGATAAGTATGGAAGGTGGCTGCTCCGGAGCTGCATTTGGCACCGGATTCCCGAAGTACCTACATACATGTCATCGAGTATTGTACCGCTGGGAATGGGAGCGTGAAATTTTTCCAGCGACTTCTTTAAATTGCGCCGAAAAGAGCAACAAGCTCGACTAGGCCTCAAGTCACGCTCTATAACAAAGGACGAAAGAAGCGGTATGCGAGGAAGAAGGAGGCTCCGTTCTAAAAATAAGTTTATTACTGGTTCCAGCAGCATTTTTGAGATAGCTGGAAGGCCGGCGGCCAGCACGAAAGGAGTTTTCGATAAGGGTGCGTCGCGAATTTATAGCGGCCGCTTGGAAAAAAGTTTTATTATCGCGCCGATGGAGCTGCCGCCGTCAGCGTTTGAGGTGTGTTCAGCGCATTAATCTGAATTCCGTGCGGCACAATGCTAGAGCCAGCAGAATAATTACTCCCCCGTGAACTATGTGCGAGAATCTAATATTTGTGGAAAATATTTCCTATTATTATGATGGAAGTCAGCGAAATTAAACTGCAACCTTATTAAAAACAAGGTTCTATTAGCAAGTGCTTTATATTAATACGGAAACAATCTGTGGAATTCAATTAGCATAGGAATTCTTTGACTTACCTGTCGGAGAACGAGCAGCAAGAATAGAGTACAGATTAGCTTCATAATTGAGCCTTGATCGAGGGAGATTGCAAGTTGGATAATCTCTTCACTTATCACCCCTTTCTTAAGTCTTTTACGTCCTTCCTTTTTCTTAGCCAACTTCAAGTTTAACGATGATGTACTCTTGGAAAGCCGAGCGAAGTCCTTAATAGGAGTAATTGAATTCGAGCTCACATTTCATACGTCACCGAGAGTATTTTCTTCGATTCTTCTGGATCGATTATGAATTCTTTCCTCTCACAATTCAATAGATGGCAGTTATAAGTTGAGAAAGGTTGGCTATTAGAATGCAAAGCCGGGCCAATTTTCAGTGCTCTGGTTGGTGGTTTCCTGCCGGGCGTCCGAACGAGACTGGTCTCGAGAGGTGTTCGTAACGGTTCCAGGTCGTCCTCGGCGTCGCACGCCGGCATTCTACGTGATCGCACAGGCAAACGGCCGGGGACCGCAGGAGAGTAGTTAATTGCGTGTGCTCGTGGAAGAAAGAGAGGCCCAAACACGCCCTGGGCTCGATCAACCTGGACGCACGGCGTCGTGACACTTTGCCTTAGCACCGCTCGATCGGCATGCCGATCGTGTACGTCCAACCGACGACAACCCGGCACCTACCATTTTCCACTATGCACTTCTCGCGCGGATCTTTCCACTTCCCACGATTCCGCCGATCTTTTCCAGGATTCCAGTCGTTCATCCTGTTTTAAGGATTCCCGACACGCATTTCAGTGCATACTTTGGAATTACCTGACATTTGTGGGCATTGCTATGCACTTTCAAAGAAGAGACTAAGCATTATCCCATACTGGTTTAATCGTATCGAAGATTATAATAAATATTGGCGGACTCGTATCCCTCTCTACTTTCCCAGGGGAAATATCCAATTCCCTTCAATCCGATTATTGTGACGTATCAATCGATTTACGCGAGAGTAATATCAAATATTGGCGTATATCCTCCGCTGGAGTTTTCTACCGGTCGGTGCTCGATAATCCTTGCGCGCCGAGGCCTTTGAGGATTTAGTAATCAATCGGCTATCCTGGCGTTGACATTTCATCGAGGCCCACGCCAACTATTAGATTCTATTTCATCTAAAATTATCTGCTAGTAGTAGTCTGACAGAAGGGTGGCGGATAATACTGCGGTGCGATTCGCCACTTTTCTCTCGTGGAAGATGGCGACCTTGCCGAAGGCCGAGTTCCTCGAGAAATAAGAGGAATTGATATTCGGCAGCAGGTTTCGATCTGCAAAAGTACGCCGTCAAGGCGACTCGACTTTGTTGCCAAGCACGAACGCAGAAAGGCCGACCGGTTCCCGAGACACCTTTACAGCTCTATCGCACCGATGGAAAGTCATCAGGGTCGAATCATCATCGGACTGATATCAGAAAATTAGAATCCGTCGCTCTTTTATCCTAATGGTCGAAGAGTTCGAGGTGAGATATGCCGCTTTAATTTATGCGATACGCGGCAAGATCGAAGGGGTAGCTGGGTGATTAATTGGCGCATACATCAATGAAAGGCTTTAAGGAAACCTTGACAGTGGTAGGCGAGGGGCCGAGGGACAGACGGAGCAGTTCCAATCGATTCGACCAGCACGCATCCTTGCCCAAAGTCCTTTTGATTTATTACTTCGTAATCCGAACAGGCGTTTTGTTCTACCGCAGTTTCCCTTGCATTACAGGTTGCCGCACATTCTTCAAGTATCTCTCGGCGGACCTTACTTATACCAGGGTTACAGGGAAAGGCTTTCCGGCCGAAACTTTCGCCAACGAACTTTCCGACTATCGTGAGGATAATTTTCCGCGGCGTATCGATCATTAATATCGCATCACGAGATCCGATGCTTTGACCCAGTTATAAGGGCGAGCCTCAAGGGTATATCGGAGTTTTCAATAGGCCGATGTTCTTTAAAGGACTTACTCTCCGTCCAGTGGAAACTGGGGAATCTCGCCAGGATGACAATACTGATTTCGTTTGAATGAGAGAACTATTTTATCAAGAAAAAAAAAAGGAGGAAGGAGGAGTGTGTTTCTTTGAAGCTGTCATAAATTATCGTAGGCTGTGGAAAGTATCGATCGAGCGGGGACTTGTCAGAAAAGCGATAGCCATCCCAGCTGCTTTCATAAAATAATTCAAGCTTAAAGCAGCTTAAACTTTAAGACCACCAACAACTTCCTTTCTTTGGAGTACGGCTTACAGGATTGCGCGGTGCATGCAGAATTTTGAATATCCCTGGTTGGCTAATTAAATTTCCGCCGCGTTACCATTGATCGACTCACACCCACTCTATAATCGATGTCGGCATGCATCACTCGTCGCCAATAGAAATTCTGTCGACTAGTGGAACCCTTTGAAATACGAGTTATCGTGGCAGCAGTTTCATTCAACATGTTTCTCTATCTCTTGTTTCTAACCGTCCAGTAAAATCACAGTTGACACTGGTAAATGGGTATACTCAATTATCCTTGCGATCAATAAATTCACGCGCGTTATTGAATCAACGAGTCATTGTGCTTTATGTGTTCGTTCTGAGCACACACACACACACTCTCTCTCTCTCGCCACGGTGGCTTTATGACTTGGCAGTTTCTCCTTGCGTCTCCATCGCGGTCGTTCGTCGTAGATCGCAGTTCCATATTACACGCTGGGATTTTCATTACCGAGGAAATCCTGCGAAATTTCCGACAAGCTTTTCTCTCTCTCTCTTAATATTCTTAATGATCGGCCTTTCGTTTAGCCGATGCAAATAGCCAGCGCGGTGGCGCGCTTCGAGTGCCGCGGCTGAGAAAATACGAATGTACGATCTGGATTAACAAGGCTGGCGACGAAAACAATGGGAATATTTGCTGGCTTTCGTAATGCAGCCAGCCTGTTATAGTCCAGCGGGCGAATTGCATGCGTTTCCAATTAAACAGCATGATAAGAACGGGGAAAATAGCAGTGGCGAGCCGGCTGGTACTCGAAATTCTAACGATGGAGTTCCCTGGAAAAGGTTGGCGAATAATCCCTGCTTGAGAGTCAGTCTCCTCCGCTCTGCGGATCGATCCCAGACGAAAACCCCTTTAATTGGGGGGCCTTCGTTTATTCCAATATTCTAATGAGACCCCTTTGGTCCCCATTGATCATATAACCACCACTAGTAAATATAGTTGGACCAAACTTCAAGCTGACATCTCTCACTTTTTCCCTCTACACGATCTTACGCATTTCTCTATTTCGAATCAACAAGGAAAAAGTGAAGATTCATCTTTGTTCATTTACAAATTCTACGAGGGGTTCATGAACTAGGTTCAACTCGGTTTCTAAGCTCTATCAGCTCTGTGAAAGGAAGATAAGAGCAGTACGAGCGTAAAGGAAACCTTACGACTGTGTTCTCTTCTCAGTCGCCGGGATGCATATCGCTCGAATTCTACCTTGTACCTTCTCTAAGACTCTGGCAACCAGCAACAAATGCGGTGGGATTCGCTGGCTGTGTAGAGAGCTTTGTCGGAATTTAAGTTCGCCGAGCTCCGGAATACGTTTGCATCAATTCGGACCAATATGATTTATTTAAAGAGCTTGGATGGGGATGAAACGATCCCAGTCAATTTCCACAGCATCCTTTTCGCCCAAGTATATCGCGTGCCATTTAGTTGGCGGGATATCCCAGTTGGAACTGGTATCCTTTGACCTTCTCGGTTCCCAGTGGCATGAAACATTAATTTTCATAATGATGTTTGGGATTAGTGACCACGAAATTACAGCCCCTAATCCCTCGCACTTTCACTGGCCTTTAGCATTGCCTTGGAAGGAGGGGTGGCAATAATTTCGAGGTGATTCTCGTCGGCGGTAAACGCTGCACTGGCCACGCCAAATCGAATTCCAGCTGAGCCGGATCCCGAAAGGGGTCGGCCGGGCTATATCGCGTTATCGTAGTTGGCTCTCGCGAGGGAGGAAATTCGAGGGTCGACGTGGTGGCGCGTCGCCGGTTAGGGGCGCAGGAATCGTGGATATGAGGGGCCACGCCGCCGCGCGAGCAGTGGAGGTGGAATAAAATGATCGGGCTGTCGGGGGCGGCGGTGCTGCTCGGGCCAGTCAGTCGAGCGAGCGACGCGGTCGTCGGCGCCGGCTTCTCTCTTCTTCTCAGCTCTAGTTCTCTTCTCGGGACGGCACTCGTGCACCAAAAGCCGCGTGAACAATGCCACTGGGCACTATTTCATTCACCAACGTTCAACTCTATCAAAAAATCCGTGCGATGTTAATTCTTGCTAGTCCGAGTGTCGCTTTCGAGTTGACGCGTTGCTCATCTCCGGGCAGATTTTCGGATCTTACAAGGCTCGTGTGCGAGCTTGGAATTCCCGCTGCTGATCGACCGTGAACATTGGAGCGAGCAGCGCGTGCGATCTCTTATCCCAAGGGTGGGACATCGCTCTCTTCTCATCTATCGTTCGCCCCACTCTTTCTCTCTCTCGCTCTCTCTCTGTTTTTCTACCCTTGTCGTTGAGCGTTTGCTCGCGAGCGGCATCTCTCTCCGACTCCGGGAGCCAGTGGAAAAACGTGGGAGGGAAAACAGGCAGGGAGAGGACTAGCGCTCGCCTCGTTACTGTCGAGTAAGTAAGGGCTACTCTGCGTGTACGCTTCACTCGTGCGCGCTACCCTCCTTCTACCTCTACACTCTTCTATAGAATCCAGTCTACTCTAGACAGTCCTCTTCGTCCTCCTCCGCTTCCGCTCCGACGTCCACCACACCGTTCTCACCCTCCCGGTGAGTGTGAGTACTCGGCCACGTGTACTCTCACCCCCAAAGCGTCCCGACGGCGACACTACGTCGCGCCGCGTGATTGACATCTCGCTCGCTTGACAGTTCTATCTCTTGGACACACTCACTCGCCACTCGCTTCCCTTTGATCCACGCGTTTTTCCCCAAGCGATTCCGGCACCAGCTTCCCATCACCTTCCTTTCCGCCCACTGCTCTCTCTCTGTCTTTCTCTCTCTCTACTTTTCCCAGTGAATATTACTTCCTCTTTTGTGCGCGCGGCGCCCAATTCGTGTGCGAGAACTGTTTGAAACGTTTCGCACTCACCCTTTGAAAGCGCGGCTTACGAAGTTTGGAAAAGCTGGTGAAAATGAGTGTCGATGGACAATTGAGCACCTGGCTGAGTAGCTTGTTGTAGATTCCTACTCGCTTTGAACGTTGCCCTTTCCTGTTATTCTTTGTTTACTGCCGCGTATTTGTCCGGCTTCGATAGCCGAGTGCTGTTGTTTCGCCCGCTGGTGATGCGCGATACCTATTGGATGGAATATCGAATAGCTCGGAAACAGCACTCCTCTCTATTTGTCCCACGGAGAACTGGGATACTGCTAGTAAACGTGTTTGCTTCGCCGCGTATGCTGGCTTTCGAAAATACGGTGATTTATATTAGTAAGGATAGTAGCGGTAACCGCCTACCTTTCATTAGCAGAAGGTAACTTGAGAATCTAGAAGAGAGTAGGCGTTCTCTGCTACCTTCACCTATCCCGATGCTCTGTAAATATCTTAAGGTCTCCCAATTAAAACGTTAAACGGTACATTTAATCTTCGTGCAGCGTGTACGAAACGGTAAGGGAAATAGGCCGGCCGTTTAACGTGTTAAAACTTTTGCCGCTCTAATTTCTCTCGAGACTCACAACGAGCTATTGTAAACTTGGCGAATTGAGGGGGTGCGCTTGATGGGCGGCCGACGCGAGCTCGAGTTCTTTCCAATTTCGACAATTATGCGTGAAACTCGAGCGGGGAAACATCACTCATATCGTAACAAATATTTGTCGAGGAGTGTGTATCGCGTGTGGGTGGAGGTCTGACGTAGAATGAAGTTGGAGTGTGATGGCTCGCATAATTTCATCGATGAGCGGTCTGGTTGAAATTGCGACCCAATTATAAATAAATTGCGTGCATTGGTGGCTTGTTGGGAAAATTACATTTTCTCTAGCGCTTCTCGCCAGCAGGTTTTATTATACAAATTAAAACGCGGGAGTAAAACACGATGGAATCATTGTTCGAGGGAACCAGAGAAAAGTTATACGATTAGTTTTGATGATTGCGATTCGCATGGAAAGTTCTAATCGCTCGGTCTTCCGGCGTGTGTGCACAGTGACCTTTGCGGAACAAGGTCTATCCTTGAGGAGCAGTGGTGTGTGCCTATCACACTATCAGCTTTGAAACTTCCGCTCAAGTCTCCAGCTGCGCTGCCAGGTTTCCTCGTGGTTCTACCAAGTACCAAGTCTATCGCACATCCGACGGGTTCACATGTCGTCGCGTGCGTGAGCATCATCTGGAATGATTTGCTATGCTTGCCGAGAGTGATTGGGCATCGGCTGTTGCTGCTGGGGTCACTCACCTCTTACCATCTAACCAGATGAGAATACTCCCGCGAAGACACCAGGATGACTTACGTCACGAGACATGCCTTCCAGTGGTTGCTTGACATTTGCCATTGGCAAATAAGGTGGCCTGACGTACTTCATTGATAATTAAGCGCCGCTCAGATCGATAGTGCATTCGTCGAGCGTATACACGCGCCGGATTTCCTCCTTGCTCTTGGCTCGAAAGACTCCTGGCGTGCACCCGCTACAACTTCTCAATAATTCGCGCATTCCCTTTTACTTGCCCGGCCAATTTCCTCCCTGACATTTCTCTCGCTCTGACGTCGGATTATTAGACTCTTCCAGGGGCCTAGTTCTCATTGCAATCTGGAAAAATGTCGGCTATGTCGAGCTCATTCTCCAAAGCAGTCCGCCGCACGGTTTTTGCCGCCCTCGCACTTTCTAATTGTCCCATTGCTTTTGATGTCGTTAGATCTGCCGACCTCCGCACTCGCGCGCGCTCTTTCTCACTCTCTTTCCGCGCGAATAAACGCGCGAACAAAAACGTGCGACCTATTTTTCTCTCAGTGCCTTTCGCGCCGCCACGGAATCCTGTGAATCGTGAATGGGCCGACGACGCCGAGAATTCCAGTAGCACACTCGCGCGGTGATGGAGATGGCAGACTTTGTATTCTCGCGACGCTTTGTGGTGCAGTCGAACTAGGTAATACTAGCGAAGACGGTTCCTCTATTTACAATGACAACTGGGTTCCTCGATGATGGAATGTCGAAGGTATTTGGCAGGACCTTTAGCATATTAGCGCTCGTTTCCTCGCGGAGGCTTTCGTTCCTCCTACTCACCTGTGCGGAAGATGCTGTTGGCATCGCTTCGTATTCTCACTGCTTTCAATAACAATGCCTCCCGTGCAGATGGGCCCTGCTCGCTTTCTATGCGGCCAGATATCTCACGAGAGTCGAACATTTACGAACCTGTTTTTCAGAGGCGAGCATTAGCATAGATCTTATTCAGACGCAGTGCTCCTATTCAAAGTGGAAGTGCCGCGACTTTTTGCGACCTCGCACTTTACAGCGAGTGGCCGCACTTTTCTTATCGTACTTCCAACCACTCTACTGCCTCATTTTTTTCTCTCTCCAAGTGGGCAAATGCTTGCTCCTTGCTTCTGCGACAGGAAGATTTTCGATGCTTTTTAGTAGTACTTTGTAGTTTGAGGGATCCGGCGCGGCGCGAGTCTCCAGTTTGGAAGGGGACAAGTGACACATCTGAAATTGGGTTCAGAGGAGAGGCAGGAGAGAAACCCTGCCTTAAGATTGTGCTGTACGAGATCAATAGCCGGGCTTCCTCTTTTCTTTCTCTCCGGGAAGAAAGAGGCCGCGCTCGCATGGATGGGAAAGCCGTGGAGTGTCGAAGCGCGCCGCCGTGTAAATAGATCTAATGGCGTGCCGTATGAAAATGATCTTTGAAGGGTTGGGAAAGGCGCATTAGCTCCGATGCGAAGTGCCAAAGGTGGTGGCTCCAGCTAGCTAGCAAGCACTACTATCTAGTCTGTGTGTGTGTGTGTTGCCGCCTCTTCTAAGAGCTCTCCGGATGAAAGTATGTACACCAACTGTCCTTGGACGGAGTCAGTCCTATCGATTTTCCGCGACAGACATCTTTATTCACCGGATGAACCCGGCGGTTTTCAAGAAAGGAAACTCTTTCCCATGTTTCAGCAGTTGATTTCCCACCGTATTTAATAGCAACGATCTTCTACTGGCGCGTCTACTCTCGCAACGTATCACTTCGGGATCCATCTCCGTAATTGGGACTTAATTCGTCCTACTTACTCGATCTTCGTCTTCGTCTTCCTCTTCCAATATCCAGCGTTGCGACGGATGTCGCTCGACTAAGTGAGCAGGGTGATAATAAACGCTGCCATTGCGCTCCTAACTTCCAAGGGATTGCGTTGAAATTGTCAGAGAAGTTAGCCTGGGTGAAAAGGTTCTCCTGTGCAGGCTGTCTTTGCGGCAGTCGTTAAGTTAAACCAAGCGTTTATAGGAAGCAGTGGGGTCTCTTTTGAAAATTATTTCCCATTCACTTCAACTCGCTCGTAGAATCTGGATCGGCGTGTGAGTGAGTGTGGTGGTACAGGTCGGATGTTGCCTTCAAACTATCTTCGTTCTTAGAAGAAAAGAGCCTTTCACGATCCACTGGTTGTCCTTTTATAAATGGTCTGACGTAACACGGTGAAATGTTTGACTGATTGCCGTTATTGGTAAGGCACCCCATGAAACAGCGTGGAATCAATAGGGAAAAATCGAGGTCAAACCTGTTAACGGTTCTATCATTGGTGCGCCAGATCTGTAAGGATAGTTGATCGTTCGCTAGGAGATACTATAATCATCTAGCAAACAGTCCTTTAAGGATCCTTCGACTTTACCCTTCGCTATCGTTCCTCCCAAGTTCCACTGGAGTTCCTCCTCTCCGATTTGGATTTATATCTCCGCCAGGAGAGAAATTGCCATTCGGTGAATAATCCCCGTGGTTGCAATCTCAACTAGTTACTTAAACAATGACGCAACTGTCGAAGTCGCTCCGGAACTGAAGAACCACCTTGGATTTGCATACCATGATCGAGTTCTCACTGTACTGTACTAGCTGCATGCTAAGTTCATACTGGGTCCATCCGGTTCTCCATGCTCATCTCGCCCATCTACCTATGTTCTCGCCAATGCGTGGTTATTTACTGTTTCCCAATCAAATCCCCGGGCATAGGAAAATTTTGTTCTAAAAGATGTTGTAAACAAGTAATATTCCCAATATTGAAAATGCAGTGAAGTTTTTTTCTCGCATTAACTTTAATATGTTACAGTAAACAGAAATTAAATTTCGTTTTTTCCCGCTGATTTCGCTCAATAATGGCATTACTTAATTATCCTACTGATTAGGCAGCAACTTCAATCATTTCGTGATCCACTTAGAAGTTACGGGTCGAGCTGTGAAGGGAATTGGTTATAGACCGACTGAGAGAGACAGAGAGAGAGAGAGAGCCAAACAGTACTTCTCTCCCCTTCTCTTCTTCGAAAGCGATCCCAACGAGAAAGTTCACCGCTCTATTTAATCTCTGATTACACAGCACTTCCTGTCGCTTCCGGCGGCTGGCGGCTGGTGCTGCTCTTCCTGTGGGAACAAGTAATTTTGTTTAGCAATTAAATCGGCCGATTGCCAGGTGGTGGGTCGTCCAATTTGTCTTGGGTGCTCTATCGAGAGATCACGCTGATGATTTCTGTAAATACGAAGAGGGAAAGAGGCTCGCGGGTAGAAGCGGGGTGGGGCTAAGGTCGAGGGAATTTACGAGCGTTTCGGGTGTACTCTGCCGGAATACGAATCCACAGCTTGCAGTCTTTTTCCCCTCGGTGGTGGTTCGGAGGAGAAAAAAAGCTGGCGAGAGAAAGAGCAGCCTCCGTGGATCCTTGGAACGGACGGCTTCGCGGAAACGACGTTTTCCGGATTTACTTTGTGAGATAATGTCCAGATATTTCTTTATCTCTCGTGGGTTGCGCGCTCCAGGGATCCTCCGGCACTCAAGAGGAATGATATTCCTCGAATGGCTCTTAATCTCTATTGATTTTGCGGTTACCCGAAGCTTCCAGGCACGAAGCAATCGATATAAAATAATTCGGCAGTGGCGAACGCCATTAGAATAGCAATTATGTCGGTATAGTGTACAAGGCTTCATGAATATCTGTTATAAGGGAGAAGCAATGCAGATAGGACTTATGGAAATTCGATCACGTACGCTCGATAGCTAGCAGAGTATCGGTAACTTGGCCCCGGTCTGTTGAACTTGTTCGTTTGATAATCACTGAATTAATATTTATTGGTAGCTGGTACTACCTTGAGACGTTCATAGCAGTGTTACGCTTTCGGGTTTGCTTTCGAACAAGGGAGAAACTTTGGGAATCGGCCTTCCATGATTGCGTCCCCTCGCCACAATGAGCTGTAATTCCCGGGGAATATAAAGTGGGTCACCAGCGGTACATACGTATGTGCCGGCTGCAAGTGCTCGCTGCAATCGTTGCTGTGGAAATCTATGATTTACTTTAGTAATAGTTCGAATTGTGTTTGTCTTTGTAGTTGAAAAAAGAGCACCTGTTTTGCGCCACTAGAGCGAAGCTAATGGAACCTAGCTTCCTTTTGTCAAGGGAATCTCAGTTGCTAGAGCTCTCATTCGTGTTCCCATTCAATTGATGATGCAAACGGCGAATCAGCTATGATAATTTCCTAACCGAAGGCTTCTCTTTTTATTCAGGACCACACGGATGCCAGGTTTGCCAGGCTCGCAATTGAGAGAGGAATCGAAATAAAATCACGAGCGTCGACTGCAGCCGGCGAAAGGTTCTCTGGTATCAAGGCTAGTGCTCTATTTTCGGGGCTCGGTGGTCCTTTAGTCAAGAGACTCTTCTAGTGAAGCAATTTGATCGAGAGAGGAAATACGGAATGGAAGTCACGGAGAAGGACAATCCAAACGGCGGAAGGGTGGACATTCCACGGTGAAATTCAGTGAAAAGTAAACAATTAGAGTCTATCTCGTGCTCGGCGCACTACTTATCGGACTATCGGTTTAACAAGTGCTTGCACCGATGTCCTCTCGGCCAGTTGGACCGCCACGCACCTGATCCATGGCACAGATATGAAGCTGGGCGATAAGATGTCGATGGAAGGTGAGTTTACAATTACGAATTCTATCATTAAAATAATTCTACATTATCTACAACATCCCATGCACGATATTGCACAGTAAAATCTGGTACATAGTTTCGCCAACTTAATAAAAGGTACGAATTCAGAGCTGCCGGAAACCGTGCGGAAGAGTGACGTTAATTAACGAGCTCCTTAATTACATCGCAGCGCTGCGACCTTGAGAGTTGCCCAACGGGAGTAGTCGAACTCTCCAGCAGAATTGTGTCATCTTGTCGGATCGTTGTCCTTTAGATGTCCCATCGATTATTACCCAAACGTTGCCGGAAACCTGAATGTTCATTGAGGAAACGTGTGAATCCTGTCTTTCAGGATTTTATTAGCGAGTCGGGAGGAAATTCGTGAATAATTTCTGGAGAGACTGGTCCAGGGGTGTTCGCCTTTAGGGACCTTGAGAGGAAGCTGCAATCTTGAGGGCAAGTTCATTCACGTGGTTATTTTGAGGCGGGCCGACTGCACATGCACTTTTCTCCTCGGAGAGCCACTCGAGCGAGTGATCCTGTATACGTATTTGTAGCGTAATTGTCAGTGACGACAGAACGAGCTCGCTCGCTCGCTCGCTCGATCGATCGATCCTTCTGCCTCGATGAGCATCGGTCTCACCCCGATTCAAACGGAGCTTTAATATTGCTGAAGGTCAGTTAGATAGCTGGTCAGGGATGTTGGAAACCGATAATGAATTCGAGCTCTCCCTTCAATTTGTCTGTTTACCCACGAGAAATCGCTTCTACTGTTGTCAATTAAAGCTTAGTGGAGGATCTAGCCCTCGCGAGATTGATATTTACACGCAGAAATCCACCCCGCTCGGAGAACTAGCACGCGTGCAACTGAAGCTCGCCTGTAATTACGCACTGTAAATGATAGTAAGGACGTGCAAGGCGAAACGCAGGAAGAGGCTGCTCGGGGGAGAGCGAGGGAAAAGCCAGAAAAAGGGGAGTCCGGACTCTTAATCAACTTTTACACTGATTAATGGTCGCTGGCGTGGATGGCAAGCGACAGACAGGCTCCGTGTGCTTGCGGCTGTTGAAACTCGGCCCTCGAGCCGCCTGCGAAGGAGGCACGCAAGCAATGACGTCGATGACGGCTCGATCTCCGACTACCATTGATTTAATCGATTGCTTCCCCGCGATCACTGAATACTCGTCACGTCAAAGCGGTCCACCGAGCTCACTTACAGGCGTTCCTAATAATAGATTGGTTGGGATAGTCGGATCGCACTGTTAGACCCTCGATTATTTTCCTATTATTCTTCCTACAAATAGCTATCTATCTCTCTCGGATGATCGATCCTGTTAGACTAGCCAGCCATCTCTGATTGTACTCTCTCTTTCTTCTTCCCGCCGATGGGAAATGCACAATAAACAGAGTTCTCGGCCATGTACGCCGTGCGACTTGGCGACTGCAGGCATAATTAATGGCGAGTGGCTCGGCAATTAGAGCGCCGCTTTTCAGACAATTTGCCCGAGACGCACAAACAATGCCGCCTGCGAGGAAGAGGAGCGCTCTTTGTCCCCTACTTTACGGACTATCGGTCGCAGCGGTAGTGCATGCTCCTCTGCGTTTGTATGTGCAGCTTCTTTGAGGTAGCTCTCTGGTAATTAAGGGATTATTCGAGGCGCAACTTGCCGCCGCCGGCGTCTTAAGGTGGGTATACATCTGCCGAAGCGAGCACGAGCGCGAACGTTCGACGAATGCTTGACGGTCCAAAGTTTTCTTCAGCGGAACACTAGAAAAGGTCCTATGGATCGTCTATGGATCCTCCGGCGAACTCACGGCGAATGCCTTAACACACGAAACCTTCTAGGTCCCTTAACGCATAGGTCCTTGAAGAGGGTCATCTAGCTTTCAACAATGCTACCGGGCAGCCAAACACGACCGCTTGAGAAAAGAGTAGGGGAAGAGAAGTGTTTCGAGGCAGTGTCGGGTGTCGGGTGTAGCAGAATAGATAGAGGGGCCACAAAGCCAGCTGTAGGTGTGGACTTCAATTTAGTTATAAATTCGATTAATGCGCGATCCGGATGATCAGTTCGCCGGTGGAAACGGTAGGTCATACTTCGGAAGACTGCTGGGCGCAATGGGGGGTGGGGCAGTCTGGCCTGCATGGCCTCTCTTCCTTCTCTATGCTATAAATATGCTATAAATGGAACAATGTACGGTTTTCACGCATCAGGTGGAAATTATAGGACAAAATGACCGTGTTCAGGATAAGAATATGTCAACTAGTCTGCGGATTCTCCTTGGTGCTCGGGGCAGGATCCGACTTCAGTGGATCAGCGGCGAACCTATCCCGAACCTCTTGAGAAAATGCTAATGTGATTGTTCGTGCGCGGCTCGCCAAGTGTATACCGGCGTTCGGCGCTTATGGTGGGCCGAACGCACTCGAAAACTGTTTGGAAAACCGTGCCCATGTGCCGCTTTCTATTGTCTAGCGTTCGTGCTCGTGCTCGCTTCGGCAGATGTATACCCACCTTTATAAAGTTAAAATCCCTTCGCCAACTTTGTTGCCTTTATATAGTATGTATGCTCCGCGTATATTCGATATATGCGCCGCTTTCTCGCACCTAGAATAATTTATATTAATCTTGCAGCTCTCGCACGTCGAAATCCCACGCTCCACCATTAACGGATGTTCCCGGATTAGCTAGATGGATGTAGCTATCGAGAATGCTATTTTTTTCGATATAATTTTCAGTGAGTCCGATGCCGAACGACTTCCATTTGCAAACAGCTTTATTCGTCCCGTCATGAATAAAGTCATTACTTTTGTATGTACGTATGTATAAATTATAAAATCGGGAAGAATGCGTTAATTTATTGAGCAGGGATGAATAATAATCTTAGAATGCTAAAATGAAAGGTGAGGATAGAAATGATACTTTTAAATTTGAGATTCTATTTCGTTTGACCGTCAGCGACCTATTCGACTTGCAAGGCCTGCCGAAACCACTGAAACGCACCACAGAGAATATTGATGGCGCTGCCTTTGGAATTGCAATTCACACAGTTTATCATTCACAATTTCCTTGAATTTTTTTCTCAATGGCTGCGTTTCCTTTAACCAGTATCAATCGGCCGGCGTTTATTGTACAATAAAGATAAATTCCACTTGGCTGCTGTGCCTTGGAGGGGTGGCACGCTTTATTGGGAATTTAATTACCCTCGGCGGAGGGCGCTCTAGTCAAGTTGCAATTGAGAAATCAGTATGCTGTTAATCGTCGCGAATTGCCTGCCACTAATGAATTACTCTGTGGTAAATTACGAACCCGATCGTAATCGTTCGATCCCCTCCCACGCGGAATTTGGGAGTCAGTTGATTTATGCATGATAGTCGCTGTGAATATTCTACTTGTTGGATTTTCGAGCAACGATGACTCTCTCGCAACATCATCGCTACAATGGTATTCTGTGTTAATTGGGATATCAATTTTTATCGTCCAATGTTCACACTTAAGCCGGATTATTTCGCCCTTTCTGATTTGGACGGTTTTTCCACTTTTTGCAATTTTCCTGACTTTTTCAAGAGCTCAAATTTAATAAACAAAATTTGTATGCATGGCGAAAATGTCAGAATTGTGTCGAAAACACTCGGAAAAATCCTTCTGAATAATTAAATATCTTCTGATTCAGGCAGTTTTTTCCATATTTTCGAGCCTTCCTGACTTTTTCAGGGATTGAAATTCGAGGTACAAAGTGACTATTCATCAGAGAATAATAGAGAGAAAAACCAGAGGCCTGGCACAAACTCTATTTTTCCAAAACTGTATTATAGAAGGAAATGAAATTCTCCACGGCTTATTCGAGATACGTACACGTCGTGTAATGAAATCGGACATAGATGATCTTCGAGTTTCCGAACAATTCAAGGCTTTCTGTTGGCGTGCAATCGATAATCATCAGGAGAGCAAGTACGCGCGCATTGTGTGCGTACGACATAGTAGTGGAGGAGGATGCGAGCGAGTTAATACGGATATATACCGGAACGAGTCGACCTGGTCCCTTGGCGATTTAACAATTGACCGTTGTGTGTGAGCCTGCAAATCGTGTGTAGTTCGTAAAGCTTCAATTGTGCCGCGCAGCGTGTTTGCCCGTCAGTAGGAATTATTTCCTTTATTACACGTTAAATCACGAAAAGCTCGAATCCATCCTAATTCATTTGGCAAGACTTCACCACTCCCTCCTAAGTTCTGGAAGACATTAGGGACTGAAAGACATTCAGAGCGAGAAGGATCGAGTCTGGATTATCTTCCGATGGAGTTTCCATTCGCTGGGATATCGCGTACCATGGAAATTTGATTAAGCTTGATTGATGAGCGGCGATACGGGCGGCTGAAGTGCGGGGTTCGAGTCTCACTTGACACTACTGCGTCGGTGATATGCGAACTGCGCGTCGAGCCGACGGCGCGGCGTTCAGTGCAGTCAGGGTTAAAGAACTTTAACTTGGTATCGAGTCTAGACCGCATAAAGTTCGCCCCGATCGTTAGATACACTTAATCCAAGTTTAATTCTGCACTCTGACTTTCCTTCGCCGATAGGACGATTTATCATGATGTTTGCATGATGAAAAAGAGATATGTCGACGGCATAAGACCGAGAAAGTCTTCCTTATGCTGGCAGATTGATTTTTCAACCTGGCGTAATGAGAAATCCGGGATTACCCGAGCATATAGCGGATGATCCGTGTACGGAATGTGAGTGATGCACGTAGGAGAGAGAGTACGTGGGTATTTAGCTTTCCGTTCCAATTCCATTAGGACGCCGGTTCTGCCACTTGCACTTTCGTCGCGCGTGTAATCGATAAAAGCTCCCGGGGGTACAACGAATCGGCTGGTCAGCCGGAGATTGAAATTCCAAGTTGTCGGTAATATCCGGCCGGTGGACACGCTCGGTCTAATTGAAATTAAGATCGCCCCGGAGGCCATCCACGCATCCCTCTCGCGCGAGCGCGCGCGCGAGAATGATAATTCGACGTAATTAGGGTGGAAAATGGTAGTGCATCGAAGCTGAGTAAAGCGGGTGCGAGTAACTGGGTCGGCCGGCCTCCCAATTACTAGCTAGTAACACAGAGTTTTATGGTAATTTCAAGTGCGCTAAGTTCCCCTAAGGAGAATGTACTCGGGCCACTCTCGTAGAAAATGCATCCTGACGCCGTCGTCGCCGTCGACGGCGTAGCGCAAGCAATCCCGGAGAAGTTATGCTCTTAACGTCGCCCGAATAATTGAATGGTCTGGTGCCGATAAAAGCGATAGTCGCCCTATGATCGATACGCTCCCCGGTAATTAGAAATTGGCGATGGCTTTCAGCGATGCGCTCCCGATTAATTACCGGAGCCCCTTATCGCCTACAAGTAACACCGGCGTCACTGCTAATTCCCGGATAAATTGTCTTTTACTATGCAGTCTGTTTTGCCGAGCATTCCACTGGCTGACCTTTCCAAGCTATCGTTTCCCGGTGACCTTCCGCGTTCCGGACGCGAGGCCGTCTATTCACTATGAGCATCGAACTTTCAATTAATTACTGTTCAACGGGCGCAATAACGCCCTAATGAAGTTCCCGATGTGTGGAAGGAGCGTTCCCTTTGTCCCTGAGACTGTCGCATGTAGATTCTCTCTTGGCATTCAAGCCTTTCCCTTTAAACGAAATCCACACTGGCAATCAAAGAATTTTTCACCGCTACATATTGTATTCCTCGATATTATTCGATTCAAAAAAAACAGCCAGCCAACGGGAGTTTAATTGGCGAAGTTTAATTCCGAGTGCAAGCGCACAGCTTCAATTCAATTGCTTAACAATGGCGCGCTTTTTTGTTAATATTCGGTGGAAAAACAGATTGAAAGTTTCCGTGGGGGCTCATCGCATCCGGTGCGATGAGCCCCACTTAATAATAATGGAATTTTCTGGTAATATTCGAGGGAGAAATATATGGGACGCTTCTATTATTCGGTGATATATTGGATTTAATATTCCAAGGGTCGGCTTGGTTCGCTTCATTAGTATTTTATCACGTAGCCCCAAATGTGGCAAATTCGTCGCTCCTCGCAGTCAAAGCCATAAGAGCTAGAACAATACATGACATTTCGTCAGTGTCTCCGGCACGCTTGCGGCCTTGGCGATAACACAGAGACACACACACACACAGTCGAAAGTGTGTCGAGGAAATTTGACAGATTCGTGTCACACGTGGAAACTTTATAATTAGCGACTGGCACTCAGAGCTGGTTCGATCGATGGTCGCTCGCTGCGAGAGAAGCATCGTAAGAGAGGAGGCCGCGTGGCAGATGGAAAGGTGCGGGTGTAACAATGAAGTGCAATTAACCCGAATGTTCGGAGAGCGCTTCGGTTTTTGAAATTAAATGTTTCCGCCGTCAATCTTTCCACACGGATCTGTGCGAACTCTGCGTTCAATCGATCGCGAACCACAATCCCTCTCTCTTTCTCTCTCCCTCTCTTTATTTATCACTCACACAATGTGACAGAGTGTGGCGAACATTGTGTCCCTTCACGTGTACCATTGCCAGGGAACAGCGGTAAAGTCATGCGGTTAATTAACCTGAAAGGCACGCAACATTCTTGCGACATCCAATATAATTATGTACTGGTAAGTGGCAAGCGCAACTTGTATAAAATTACTAATTTAGCGAATCTAGCGAAACGGAGGAAAATTGTGCGACTGACTGATTGAATTGAATTCTGAAATCAAGGTTCCTATGGTACCACGCAAATTTGACTGGACCTTTGCCCGATGAAATCTCGGCTGATGCGCAATAATAATGGAGGTGGAAGCGAGTGGCGGCGTGTTCTCTCTTTCGTGGCGCGCTCTCTTGTAATTTGATTGATAGAATTTTCCGTGCATGCTTCACCCTTTTGCCGTTGCGGAATTCGCGATCCCTTCTATTAATGCATGCCGCTCCACTGTGAAACAGTTATTTCGGCCGCGCGAATCCTGCCAGGCCTGTTCTACCGTCGGCTGATTTTCAATTTCGCCGAATTCCTATTCAATCCTGTCTCCTCTCGTCCATTTCGCCCAGCTCTCTTTCTCTCTTTCCCTCTCTCGCTCTCCCTTCTTTCCGCAAGCTCTCCGCCGGGATTAAGCGATCGGCGACACTCTGGCCCGAACGTTTTCGGGGCGAGCGTAATTCCGGAAAATTGCTCGGTGATCGGAAGATCGGAAGTCTTTAGAATCACGCGGCTAGAATTGGAAAGAGGGAAACACTCTTATTAAGATTTCCAATCGAGCCGAGTTTTCTACACCAGAGAATTCGAAGCACGAAATTCCGCTCGCTTTTCGGATGACAGTTTGTTTGTTGTACCGAACAATACCGACGATTTCCTCTTATTTGTTCCAGCGTACAACGCGTGGAGAGGTCCAGCGCCACGGAAATGCCGGCCACCGAAGATTGGCGACATTCCAAAGTGAGTATACATGGCACACTTCTTCCGGGATATTGAATCGAACCTATCACGAGCCAGCCTGCAAATCTCTCTGGCGAGTGCAGCGCGCCCCTCTGACCTCGCACGAGCAATCAGTGTTCATTCCAGTGTTAACAGTAATATCGCTGGCATTTTACTGCCCGAATTTACGTAGTTCGCCAGCACGTCGTAATGCGAACTCTATTGCATCTGAGAGTTGGCGGAGCAATCGACTGCAAAAAGAAAGCACGTGTATTCCATTGAGTGTGCGCTGGCCTGCGAGCCATCAGTAATTTATGATACTACATGTACATATATGTGCATCCAGCACTTTCTAAGCGAGCTTCCCTTGACCCCTTTATCAAAGAAGAAGTAACGTCCGTTGGGCATAAAGATAGACCGGCAATCTTTGTTCCGTCCTCTAAATAATATCGATCCTTCCCAAGACTAGCCTTCCCTAGGACATGCAACCGATCTAGTTTCCTCCAAAGAAAGCCTCGTGCTTCGATAATCAACATATTGAATAATAACTTGATTATAATTAATAAAACTCTGTTGTATTTGCTGAAATAATAGGCAAAGTTCCAAGAAAGATCATCCTCGAAAGAGTTCCTGGAACATAGTCGATCACTTTGAATTCATTTCCGGCAAGCTCTGCTTTTCTAGCACTCCAAGTTTCTCTGAATCGCGCGGAGAATCGGGGGCGGATTAAAGAAAGTTGGTGAAGCGTGGGCACAAAAGCGATCCGGGAAATAGGGTAACAAGAGTGTACACTGTCGAAAGTGTAGTTGGTTTCTGAGAACCGAGACAATGCTCGAAAGAGTCGATTGCCTGCGAGTGGCGGAGTATACCGCCAGGAATTATTCTGATTAGTCCGCAACAACTACGAAACGGCGCACCCTTTGTTCCAGCCGGGTGAAGTAAAGAGTTTGGATACCTCGCTGAGTAAACGAACGGAAAGCCGAGCGACTTGACTTTTAGCAGTTGAATTTCTATAGCACGAAACTAATATCCTTTCAAATAGAAGACTACTTTAGAACATTCTTACAAGTAGACAACTAATTTGCATAGACATCAATATTTGATCGATTATTCATTGACATCGATAATACTAAAAAATCGCTGGGGGTATCTAAAAAAAGTACATCAGTATGGATAAGTTGGAGTCTGAAAGATGGTGGTTGAGTGAAGGGAAGATCGAGAGAGCAGAGTATGGGAGGGTGTAACTCGCTTCCGAAAATCGTATTTCCAGGGCGGATAAGACTGGGCTCGATTAACCCCGACCTTCGCCACTATCGCGCCCAGTCTGGGTCATGAAGAAAAGGAGAACAGACTGGAAAGGGGCGGGAAAAGGGTACCTCGGCAGGAGGAGGAGAGAGTGCGCGTTCCAAGTCGGCGCTGAGCAAGAAGCGAGGGCCAATCCGGCGTAATGCATCTCGACATGCAAATAGATATTTTTATCCGCCGCGTGAAAGCCGGTCGATAGAGTAAGTGTGGTGCGAGGTTACGTTTAAATAATTGCCTCGGCCGGCATTGTCTCTGCGAAGAAGGTGTGCGAGAGCACAATAACGAGTCAGGGCCAGCGGAGAACTCTCCCGCTAAAGATGCCACCACCTTTTCTACTTGATCAGCCATTCATCAGCGAGTGGGCGAGCTAGGATAAAATGGCTTCCAAGTTTTCCGTTATTACCCACGGTAAAGAAGTCGTTGGAGTAATCGGACTCTAGTTTGGTATTGCTCGGGCTTCGTTGACCACGACGTACCTCGCAGCGAGCACGATTCCCATTCGGCAGGAAGGGAAAAATGGGAGAAAAATATTTGCCACCGTCCAATTGAAAGTTATGCAATCAATGGTCCCAGGGAGATTGGAAGACCGCCGGGAAATGTAATCAAGCCCCGCGGTGCACGCCCGGTATAACCCGCTGTATTTCCATAATATTCCACTGGCCAGCTAAATCACGATTTACAATGAAATATACGGCATTCATGCCACAAAATTCCGGAGAACAATGCGAGATATCATTTACGGGAGCTTAATACCGGTGTGGAATCAAATCTCTGAGGAGAGAATGGTGGCAGTGATATATGTTGGGGGATTGTTGGGGCCAGAAGTTCCAGTCGGATGGTTACAGGTGCCAGTCAATCCGACGGCGCGTTAACTTACGTGGATTTGCCGATACAGAGGGTGAAGGCAGTGGTTTTAATTACAGAGTTGTCGGAGGGGTGGGTGGCCGAGGGACAAACGGAAAGGGGGCAAAAATGCAGCGGGGTTAACCGCGTGTACGAAAGGTCGTCAATCTCTGCTCGGCCGAGCTTGCATTGGCTGAGCGGGCTTTCGGCTCGCTGGAGCGCATCAAAGCCAGTTTTTACACTGGCGTAGCCAGAAACTTGTAACGCTCTCTCTTGTCCGCGGCCCAATCCTCGCGCCCACTCCACCTAACACCGAAATTTCAATGGATTTAGAAGTGGAAATCCTAATCCATTGTTATTCACTGGTCGAGCTTCCCGTCGAGATATAAATCCTTGAAAGCTTTGTCGTAGCTCGCAGCAATATGCTAGGTCGGATGATGCAGAGTTGCTGATTGCGTACGTCGATGAAACATATCTACGTTTACATTGGCTCTTTTCCTCTTATTCTCGAACTCTTGTGAAATCACCGATCCGCACACTTCTCCCTTCCGTTTTGCTGCTTCTCTCGTTTTCCTATCCTGTTTTTATTAAACTGGCTCTCATGTCAGCGGGAAAAAGGGAGCTGCCAAAGAGAGAAACTGGATTGGTTGGCTAATATACCCAGTACCACCCGCATTTCCGACGCCATCTGAGCAACGGGCTTAGGAAATCTCGTGTGAACTCTGACGAAATCACTCCGAAAAAGATGTCAAGGACTACCCCCCGACGGGGACAGCCAACTAAAGAGGAATGCAAATAAGGGAAGAACGTATGTTTGGATGTACACCGGCATATGTAGGATCAACGTCAACGACTAAGAGCTTGGAGCACGCGATCGAGTAGCTTTGCTGCAAAATTAGCAGGGACGAGGATGGAATTTCCTAAAGGGAATGTTTCGAAATTCTCCACGTCTAAATGCAAAAGTTGAACGGACAATTTCAATGAGCGGCGGCTCTCGGACATTCATACTCTGGATTAATGGACATTTGAAAACATTTCTCTGTCTAGCATCACTGACTAATTTGACGAGCAATTTGAGAGCTTAGCAAAGCCAACACTTTATCGTTCCTCTCCTTGCATTCATCTGCATCCTGCCGTGTGGGTGGATTTATGTTTCCTCCGTCGTTACAGAACCCTCGCAAAGGACTTTGATTTTATCTGACGAAGCATCCCTTTTGATATACCCGCCTCGATAATATACGCTCTAATTCATTTCATAGTCTGGTGTCTCATCTGTTTTTAATGGTTCGACTTGTGGAATTGCGTGAGGTTCACCGCGTGACAATGTAGATATGAGTGGCCCATAAAAGAGCGTTACGAGGCATGCTCGGCTGGTGGGTAATCGAGCCTCCGATGAGCTTTTCTGTCGGTTTTCCTTGGAATTTGCTGGCGCTTGAACCTTTTTGCCTCTGGCACTCACGCGACATTGACTTTTTATTTCTAAACTCGAGGATCTTTTAACATATTTAATACAGTGCTTCCCTGGCAAAAGCAATCTCGCCGGGAAAAGCTGTTAAGTGCTGCCGCTGAGTTTGGCGTTATTGAAGTTGCAGGATATTGGTCCTTCAAAAGGATCTCTTCCGTCCCTTTAGATCTTTCTTCATACTAGATTAATCTCCGCAGTTTATCTACCGGCTGATAGTGATCAGCCATGGAAAGGAAGGATGAAGGTCGCTCTATCCAGTCGATCCCCACTCCTCTTTCCCTCTGTCGAACCGCTTGCTGACATAATACAATACCATCTTATACTGCAATTTTTAATACATAGACGTTAATGACAACCGAAATACGATCGATGACGCTTAACAGAGTCATGGCAGACTTCAAAAGGACCGGAACTCCCAGACAAATTTTATTAAACCCCATTTTTAATTCCCAATGCAGTTATGATTAATTTATCCATCCAACTTTCATCAGTCGCTTTCATCATTCGGAGAATGCGTGGGATTCCATTGATGAATTCCCGATAAATTTGTGGCTCAGAGGGAGTGGCTGCAGAGGGAAATGAACGGGCTGGTACGGGGATTAACGGAAATTAACACGTCCTGCTCAACAAATTCAGTGATCTCTCTTCTTCCGCGCGAGGCGCGAACCCCGGGCTAATGAAACACGGGCATGCGATAATGCCTGATTAATTATCATATTGGAATTGCGAAACACACAGGAGCGATGCAGTGTACGTTGGTGCGTTCTCATTCAACGAGGCGCGGCAGTTATAAATGTGTGTGCGCGTGCAGTTGCATTTATTAAGATCAGAACGTCAAAGACAGTTACGTGGAGGTTGGGATAATTATCCGTGCTGTCGTCGATATTCTCGTTGTCGTCGGCGCAATTTGCGCACAAGGTATATTGCGTCTGCTGGTGGCAAAAAGTTGGCATAGGCGAGCGAGTGCGCCTGCTATGTGTCATACAGGAAAGGTGTTCTCTCCGCAGTAAAGGTGTAAAGGTCAAGTCGGTCCGGCTCAAAGTCACACTTGTCATCCTTAAGCTTTCCTAGCCTCCCAGTGGAATTCAAACATTGTCATGTAAATGTAGTACACTTTATCGTGTTCTATTTCTTTGAAATTAAAATTTTCACCGCTTCACCACCCAAGATTTCTATTTAGTTACATCGGAGAAGAAGGATGATAGCTTTTGTGTGGTAATAATTTCTCCCTTCTTATTACAGAGGCGACCCCTTGTCTTCTCGTTGTACTTCAATTACACGGCTCGATGCGTCGATGCCCTTTGCATTAAGCAGGTATTCCCTCCTATCCAAGGGCCTCGCAGTGTTTACCAAGCAGAGCCGGAGTAATATCGTATCTCAGTTTATACATTCAGCCGGCGCATCGCTCAGCGAAACGTAATCGTTCGTTCCTTCTCAAAATATTTTCCGAGTTCGAGCGGAGTCCGGCTTGGTTCTCGTCGCTAGGTATATACTACTACATTTGCTTGAGGGAGATGTATCGGGCAACTTTTGAAATTCAATTCTGCGAGGCCGCGCGCACGTCGGTGAGTGGTATTCATTTTCGCTGGATTCTCTTCGCAAGCTGTGCGCGATAAACATTTCCCGACTATCTCGACTTCGTGCGAATTGCGGGAAAACGCTGCTGTTCCGCGGGCCGACACACCGCCGCGCACTTTCTATTTCCCCGCGCAGAGAGGAATCTTTTCAAGGTGGAATTTCAGTGAGAAAATTCTGGCAACACACACGGTATTTCCTCCTTCTTAGTCTCTTTCTCTCCGTGTCTTTCCTGATCTCTACCACCTATGTTTCCATCTTTCCATTTTCGCACGTGTCGGGACAAAAGCTGTGATGGCAAATGGCCAAAGTACTCCAACTTCCAACAACTTCTATTCCTCTTTAAATCCACCACAAGTTTTCACCACTCTCCAACTGTTTTACGATCACTTATGGGCTCACCTATGCCACCGACCTTTTCCCTGGCAAATAGAAAATACTCTCCAATGTTCCAGCAGTCGGCTTTCATCGAATTGTCTGTTCCTCTTGAAATTAATACCTTCAGATCCATCTCGAGCATTAGGATTACTCGCTACTTTCGAGAAAGGAATAGTAAAGACTAACTGCTCCTTGAAAGAGAAAAGAGTAAGTTTACCATTGCGAATTAGCTTGATCTCACCGCGATGCAGAAATGTAAAGGACACACAAGATACAACATCAGTGACATAACACAACTAGCAATGCTCGTAGGAACCTCCAAGGCAAATACAAACAGGAATTCCTCGGGGCGCTCGGGATGTTGACTCTGAAAGCCAGTAAGATTGGGGATAGGCATAGAGAGCGTAGGAGAGCGTATCTCTGAGAGAAGTCGACCTTCCTCTGGTCTAGTCGAGAGGAAGAGAGCGAGGTAAAGAAGAAGTTGCCAGTGCGGCTCTCACGCGTTCATCCTTCCGTCTCTTTCCGGGATTACGCAACACGGCCACCTTTACGCATGTACCCTTGCCGAGGTTGCTCGGAGTAGAGACTCCTCCTCTCTCCATCTGTTACTCGGCTCTTCCCACATACTCCAGATATCCGAACCTCCCAGCATCCAGAGCGCCCCTGCTCCAGATTTCCATCCACTGCCTGTTGAATCTTTCAAGTGCGGAGAGTTGGTTGCGGGCGTGCATTCACGTGCAATGACGCGCGCTAGATGGGATCTCTCGGGATTGTTGGATGCTGTTTACCGGGCGTCTCGCCGGGATTGATATCTGTCGGGGGCACTTTATGCGCGGCGGGCGTTTGTTGATGCTTGCGGGAGCGAGTTGATTGGGAATGGCAGCGTGCGCGATGCTGCGTCGAGGAGGAGGACTGCGGCAGTTTGCTTGTTGGCGAGCGAGAGTCGTCGAGGAGGCGGCGGCGGCGGAGGAGGAGGAAGAGGTGGAGGAGGAGGTGGTGGAAGGAGCACGCGGTCGTAGCGGAGCGTGCTGCTGCTGGAGAACGCAAGCCCTGAGTCTGCCTCCGGTACCGCTGCGCGCCGGAAGCATCAGCCGCCGCCAATCCACAGAGCCATAAAGCGCGCGCGATCGGAGTCTGTGCTCTCTCTCTCTATGGAGCCGCACCAACCCACTTGCACCCACTCGTTCTCTCTCCTCTCCTTGCGCCCGCCACCCGGCCGACCACTGCGGATACCGCTTCTACTTTCCGGAGTACGCTCATCGCCCGGCAAAGTCCTTTTCCCTTAGGTCATCGTTACCCAGAGCCGCAGTACCAAGCCAGACTCCGTCCGCTCAACACCATAGACCGGACGCCGACGCCGCCGCCGCCGCCGGCTCTCTCTCTCTCTCTCTCTCTTAGTTTGTTTCCGCTTCTTTTCGGCCAATGTACACACTCGCCGGCCAAGTGTACCTCGCGCGTGTTGTGCCACTGACACCGGTCACCTCTTCCCTTTTCTCACTGGTGAGTTTTATATGAGATATGTTTCGCCCTGGCTGTGTTTGTGTGTATGTCGCTTTTCTTGTAATTGGGTCAGGAGAATCGTATGCTCGATGTTATCTATGTTTGGCTGGATCAGTGGCAGTATTCAGGTCGACCGTATGAAAGATTCAAAATCCTAGTAAGCGGATGTCTCGGTTGATGTTATTGGACGAATGAGGATCAGGTACTTGGGCGTTCTCCAAACTTAGCGCTATTAACACCGGCCTCTCCGAAGTGGATGACTTAATGAGGAGTATATAGATTATCCGAGGGATTAGTAGATCGAAGTTCTTGAAATAAGTGAGTCAGCCAAAGGGGATGAAGAATTTCTCGATATTTCGTATTGTTAAAATGTTCAATTATCGGCGAGAAGTGTAATTCAGATGATTGATAAGGACGATGGGTGTCTGACACACTTGATGGGATAACCGTAACTACTTGAAACTGTAGGTGGAACCGAGCCAAAAGTCAGTCCCACCTGCAATCGACTTTGGCTTCCCAAGGAAGATTTAGTGAAAGGATACTGATAAAGCAGCACGAAGCGAAAGCTACTCGGGACAGTTAATTGTGCTTGGCAAGGCTCGGATCTTCTAAATTGAATTGAGCCCGCTTTTGTAATTGTTCTAATCATGCCAGATTAAAAGTGAGTGCATTACTGTGTAGTGCCACAGCATGCAAGGGGATCAACATTAAGGATAATTAGAAGAACTCATTTGTATTTCACAATGGAGGGGAAAAACTACATAAGAACGACAGTCGATCGAATACAGGTGTCAATTAACATTTTTGCGGTTCTTACGTAGTCAGTATTACTCTAAAGAGAGTAATTTCGAGACCCTGCTGAGACCTTGCCGAGGTAAAAAGTGGTAGAGATTGGAAATGAGGAGCGTAAAGTAGAAGGCAGCCTTGACCCTTGCTTAAATGCGAGACAACGGCGCTAGGGAAGCCAAATTTCCAATGTGGCGCCGCACTGCTCCCATTGTGTCAATGAACCACAGAGAGAAGCTGCTCTCTCTCTCTCTCCGACTGGGTGCTTCTAAGGCCGCACTCCAACCTCTCGACGAGCCAAACTATTACGGAGTCCGCGTATCGCAGCCGACATCATTAGCGTTGAATTAATGGATCGCCGGAATACCGGCTGATTCAATCTGCGGCCAACATTGTTATCGCTCGACTAGGCGACGCACGTGTTGTAATTGCGCTCTGTGGTTACGCATTAATCGAAGAGTTTCCTTTCGAGCGTCGCGTCGACTTGACCAGCGCCTTTTTCACGGAATCTTTCTCCTTGGCTGCCGTAAATGGATCAGGGATCTCTCAGTCAACAGTGCGAGTGGCGAGCGCGACGGGAGACGGAAAGGCGATTCGAATGATTTTGCATAATCCACCTAGCAGCCCGCTAACTGGTAATCAGTTACATAACTCCGAGTAAACCGATACATATTAATGAGTCCCGTTTTCAGCAACTGCACGATCCTCGCGACTAGTTCGCAACAGCTTTCCTCTCTCTATCTTCGATGAACTCTCGGGATTAATCGAATTGTGCGATCCATACCACAGGATTGTGGCGAGTCGACTTGTATTACACAGGATTCTACTATCTCGCTTGTGTAACAATCAACTTGTCGTTCCATGTCGCATTACAAACCCTGATAAACGACGCGGATCTTCAACAGGTTGTGCAGAAGTTTCGTAGTACTTGGAAGTTTATTTCCAAACTTTGCGATCTAATCGCTGTTTTTTAAAATGACGGATATTGCGATCTAATCGCTTTATACGAAAGTCAACAGAAATAAGCACTGATCTTCATTAAGAACTCGATTATCCTTATCGGACGGCTACGCGCAGCCTCCGAGCGTATAAACGTCGTTGCGCTCAGTTTCTCTCGAGTGCTCCCGGACGCAAGTGATAAATCACAGCAACCACAGAGGAATATGTGATAAGCTGCCAATGGGTTTCGCCTGAACTAACCTGAGCACTTTGGTCGTCCGAGTGAACCACCATTGAGAGCAGTATATGTCAAGAGTTCGTAGAATTCGACGTGTTTCGAAGCCCACGGCATACGGAACGGCGCCGCCGCCGCCGCCGCCGCTGATATATCCGAGAGCTCAAAGCCCTCGAGGAATCCGGTAGGTCGATTCATTCAATTAGTCGGGCGAATCTCTCTTTATTAGAGCGACTTAATCTCTCCCGGGGGCGTTAGAACGAAAAGACATTTCTTAGCTGGCGCAGTGGGTGTCTGACCTCGACGCTCCCAGGAAAATAGTACAAATTATTCAACGTCGATCCAGTCATTTCTTTAAATAATCCACAGTACATTTCCGGGAAGTTGTTTACTTTGATAATATTACTCTTATTCGAGATTTAATTTGACAGTTGGTTGAAATCAACAAACTACTGCATTTGGAACCCAGTAGAATTAATTATATTATTACTGTGTTATTTCATCGTTATTATTTAAACATCCGGAAAGAGATACAGTATTGTTTCCCCGAATTTTCGACAGTTCCGAAAATATAAGTGTGTGTCTTTCGCTCTGAATCTGATAGTCAATATGACACGTGCCTAGACTGCCTGTGGAAAAGCAATGCTCTTTGAATATACGAGACGCGATCCGGATGAAAAGCAAGGTCAATATTTGCGAAGAAAACATAAAGACGCGCTGCCTTGCATGGAAATGTAGCAACATTCGAGCGAGCGAGTGCTCGAACGGCCGGAAATGAGTTGAACCTATTTTACCAAACTGATTTTGCTGGGAGTAATTGGCGGTGGTAGATTAAAGGTAAAATTAGTAACGCGGCAAGGACCAAGCTAACACAAGCGGAGCGACGCGCCGCGCGTGATTTCCAAGCGTGTAATTAACATGGTATATCTGGAACCGAAGTATCAAAGGGTCCTTTCACAATTCAGAACTATATTTGACACTTTGAGTACTGGCAGCGGTCCCCAGAAAAGCAAGCTAGCTCAAGTTAATTTCAAAACAAGTCAGCTCACAATCCATAATCGAGTTGGCAAGGTTGTCATTTCGCTTTAAGAAAAAGTCGACATATGTCACTCACATTTCCTAATATGAGGCGAAGTTAAGACGAAATCTTACCGTCGACTGTCTTATAAACTACCAGCGAGAAAACCTCGAGGAAGAACAAGTTTACTGATCAATTCTTGATCTCTAAAGTGGTTCTGTGATAATGAAGACGTCATTAATCTTCGATTACCGGGGACTTCGTTAAGACAGGATTGCGCTCGTAGCGTGTAATTACGAATTAATTACAAATTGACAAAGTAACGAGGTCTGTTGATTAATTCCTGTGGCTTGGGGCAAGTTCGATTTCTTCGTATCAGTTGCCACGGGAGAGATCTAAGGATTCTTTGTCACGGTCTCTATTGGATTGACTTGATGAAAGCAGCATTCTCTTTCTCTTCAATCGGCTAGATAAAGGGAGACTGGGGCCAAAGGTGACCGAAGTCTTTCTTCGAGTAGGAAGATCTTGGCAATTTTGGTGGACACCAAGTTACACACTGTCGAGGAGCAATTGCCCGATTGGCATTCCGTACTCGTCGTAAAGAAGTGAGAATTTACGTCTTTCCATAAAACCTCACGTACTCTCTCTCTTTTCCTCGTATTTCTCGAGGGATTCGACTAGATCGGGAATACCGTTTCTCCTGGTGTGTCACGTGAATCCTAGCGATATATCCCCTACAGAAACTCGACTCTAACGGGCTCGTTAAAAATTTACGATCGTCACGAGATCGCTCTTCTTTTTCTCACCAATCGATCGCCGGAAGTCTTGTCTTTGCGACTTCACGAAAATTCATACCAGTCTCCCGTAATACTTGGTAGACCTGTACGTGCGTTACCATTACCCGCTCCTCCAAGATTTTCACTCTCAATCAGGCAAGTTCTCCGCAGTCGATTCGAGTTTCCTGCCAGTTCGAAGTTTCCCAAATGGGATGATAGTTGCGGGTGTGTAACACGAGTCTAACATACGCGTAACAAGTGCTAACAACTCCGGTTGGCCATTAAATATTGTTGTGCTTTTGATGCTTTTCTGTTTGCCGCTTTTTACCATTTAGAGGATAACGCGCTGGTTTATGCCAGTGGTAAGCGCGTTAATTACATCCGCATGAAAAATGTTTACGCGCCCGGAGCGGTGATAAGCGATGCTGGGCCGCGAGCGAGCGAGAAAGAGCAGCTATTTGCATTGCAGTAAAAATACATTATCTGCAGTGCTTCGCAGCGGAATTATTCTTCGGTCGGCTGCTTGGCAAAACAAGTTGCGCTTGCGGTGCTCGAGAAAATTTGATAACGTCCACTTCGCTCGTTGCTGAAGAGTTGCTTTTAATAAGCGCGTGGTGGTGGTGGTGGTGGTACCGCGCGAGGAAATTCGAGGGTCTCTCGATGCAGCCGGGAGTTTTCGACCATCAGGCTGCATCGGATTTTAAACACCTGTGAACGAGAAAGCGCGCTGACGAGCGAGCGACATAATGACATCGTGACTTTAAATACCCACCATCCCTCTCGACTTACGTAATATTCTATCTATACGTACCTCCAACCACTCTCTGCCCGTCAGACTTTAAAATACTCGATATATTGCAGAACCTATCAAACCACCACCGGCTTCGAACTCTCCGATTTTCGAGACTCGTTGAAATATTTGCTATCCTTCAATAGAAGCAGAAACTACTGCTAACATGCCAACCGACCATAGACTATGAAAGGATTACCTTTGGGAATTCACGATAGCAACATTCCATCGGTTGTTTCCAAGTAAACCTTAGTGCTCGTTCATTTTTCATAGTGGGTATATGTACACAGTGGATTCTGGACCATTCACGTGCACCGAACCGTAGACGGAGATGTTGACGTTCCCGGAGTATGGACGCTCGGGAACGTCACTCACGCAAAACACTCGCTTGTTCCAGTAGAACTGGCGATGCAAGAAGAATCTCCCATTTGTCTTGTTCCCCTGTATGCCACACGATTCGCCCCATTCCACTTGTTATCACGCGGTTCTCCACAATATATTGCGACAATTTTCCCCCATAGTGATTAGTCCAAGTCGAAATTTCTACGCGAAAGATATAAAGATTTATTTTGTTTATACCTCGTGAATTTCAATCATTTTAGCTCGCGCAATTATTTCAGCGAGGTATAATGTGTTATTCAAACAGAGAGGGATAATAATTTGAAGAGCGAAGTGGTTCAGTACGAGAGTGATTCCCGTGGAGCGCGCAGCGGTTCGGAAACGTGCGAGGGAAGCGTGAGATCACGAACGCAGTCGAGTATTAACCAATGGTCAATAATTGCCAGTCGTGACACCGCAGGGATAATCAGTGTTAACGTAATTGCGACGGTCACTGGCCGCATACTTTTCCCTGGGGTTCGATCGATTCCTCGGATTTACACGCTCCCAGCACTCTCCCTCTCTCTCTCCCTCTCTCTTCCATCAAATGCCAAAGGTGGCTGAGCGCCGTTTACACGCTTGTAACGAGAGATTCGGGTTTTCGGAGATGTTGGCAGTCGTCGAGAGGAATTCCTTTGGTTGCTGGCTCCCAGGAGGTTTACGAAACAAAGTCCGGTCTTTCCCGCTCCGGTAATCGCTCTTTAGGGAGTAGAGGCAGTAACGATGTCCTCTTTTCTTCCCATCGAATCTCGCTTCGGCTTCCGAGGGCCTTTCTTCTCAAGCTTTTCTCATGCAAAACGTACAACAGCCTTCTGAATATCAGTCGGACAGCAGAGGCTTGTATTAATATCCTGTTATTTGATCTGACACCTACATGCCAATATTGTTCCACCTTCTCTTTGAAGTGGCGGACACCCTCGAACAAATGAGATCCTGCCATCGGATAATAAATTCCTCGCTTTATTGGCGAATTGCCCGCGATATTGCACTACAAAGAAGGCAGAAAATGCATATAAAACAGGAAGAGCCGTAAGCTATACAGCAATTTTTATTACTCGCAAAGATTAATTGAATTCGAAAGGGCTTTTCTCTACGAACCACCCACTTCTTTTCCCTTTCTCGCTTGGTTGCATCAATTCTGTAGGCGGTCCTTGATTGGCGAGCAGGTGTGCACTAAAAACGCCTGGCCGGGAAGATGCGCGGCTCCAAGATCGGGTTAGTGTGGGTGCGCGTTGCAAGTGCTCGTCTATCCATTACGTAAATTACATCCACCGTGTGGAGACGAGCGATACTATCGCGCGCATGTGTCTGTGAGTGTGTATGTCTGGCAGGTGCAAGTGGCACACAGTGCAAAATGCAGGACGATGCACATTCCAAAGTGATACGTGCGCGGTGTACGTAAGCGTTCCCTTTCTCGGCTTCTCATTCCAACTTCAGCTCGGCCTTTTTCTATCGGCATCCACTAATTTCCTCGGCATTCTTAGACCGGCAATAAATCAGAGCTTCGAGTAGACAGTCAGTGGTCTTTCAATCAATAACTCCGAAAGAGTTTGGCATTGGATGCTGGGAGTAAAGGCGTTCGTGCCAGTTCACGTCCAGCCGGCGCATTATTAACGTCATCCAGGCGTTGTTCCAACCAGCCGACTGGACGGGCGATTATGTCATGTAAAAAGTTTGTCCCGCTCACGCGTCATCCACACTCGTGTAATCATAGCTGGTGTAATCACAGCGGCGGGCTCATTAAGCCGTAGGCCGCCGCGCCCTCCCCGCCAGAGGGGAAACGTGCCAGTGGTGATACGCTCGATTTCCCGCGAAATTTGTCGTACGACGTCACTTCACTCGCGCGTCTCTCCCTGATTAGAGACACAGTCATTCATGCCAGCTGATTGGTCACCTTGGAAAGTGATCTTGAATTTCCCTATCTCTGAATTCAGTTTGTATTCCACGCAAGAGTGCAAATGAAAAGGGTAGAATTGTGCAAATGAGAAAGACTAATTCAATCATAGTATTACAAAATATAAAATTAAGAAATTTGGGGCATTGAAAATAAAAATCTTAAGCTCAAACGGTTGAATGTATGAGATTTTCTTTGTTTAATACTTGAGTCATCGCATAGCACGTTATTATAATGAGACATTCATGAGACGACGGATTAGTAGCTTCGAAATTAATAATACAGGTGCGTCGGATATTGAGATACATGTGGGTGCACCTTGCGACGAAATGAGTCGGACTAGATCCAGAAGAGCATATAGATACAAGCAGTAATGCAGAGATCGGGGACCACGCGACACTCGTATATTCATTGGCCCAGTTTGCCGTGCACAATTGATCCGCATGGCAAGCACTATTTCCAAGTCAAATTGTCGTCTCATCTCTCGTTCGTCCGGATGAAGGTTGCTATCATTCGTACACGCATATGCTTACGTGTATGAACGCTCTTTTCCCGCTCGGCCAGATTCCTTTCGAAAGAACCATAACCACCTGTGATGAAATTCAAAAGATACTTAGACGCCTCGTACAAGATTCTATTTCTAGCAAACACGAAGATCTTATTGCGACATTGCGAGACAGCAATATTCTCGGAGATTGGAATCGAGAAAAGGGAAACGATATTGGTAAATGATTTCGGTGGTTCAAATAGAGCATTTTATAAATCACTTCGAAATCCTTGCGACCACGTGGTGGAGCATTCGGAACCACGTTTGTCGGCGACGCTCGAGTGACTTAACTATAGTAATTTATCGAGCGTCGGAGGAGTGCGGTGCAGCACGCGATACGCTTGGCAAGGACTCAAATTCTGTGGAGCTTTTTGAGGGATATTGGACTCTTTCCCCACAAAACTCCCTCTCCCACTATTCATCGGGCCTCCCATAAAGAATTATCCTGAAATTCGAGACGCAAATAACATATCGCAATACATGAAATCCCAAGCCGAGTGGAATGAATGAATCGGCAAAAGCGGTGGACGCTCGCCGGAATAAATAGCATCTCCAAATCGGCGGTACAAATACGTGAAAGCGCGCGTTGCGCGTGCACAGGATTCCTGCCTTTATTGACTTAATCGCACTTTCCAGTTTTTCAGTGGCAGCGCGGCTAAATCAGGCTCTGATGCGTGCGTGTGCGTGCTTGCACACGTCGTCGTTTCTCTGGCATTCGCAACTTGTCAATGGAGGTGGGAATGGTGGGCGCGAGCGTCGCGACGACGTACGTGAAGGATTACCCTGCTCGAGAGAGCTCGCGGTCCTTTCTTTCAGAGGAGGAATGCCGACTGGCGAGGGCCATTTAAATTTCATATTTTCGCCAGCGCGCCTGATATAATCTCAATTGCAAATCAGCTGCTGCTGCTGCTGCCCACTTCTCTTTCTCGTGCGAGAGGACTTTAATGAGCGGGTGGCGGCGGCGACGGCGACGGCGGCGCACCGAATCGCCGCGGGCTAAAAACTTCCGCAGCACGCTGGAAAACTCGCGATAGCCATTCCCACTCGATCGCGCTTCGGAATTCCAAGCTCTCGAGTCGATCGGCTCGGCGCTGATATAGTTATGAATTCTCCTCGCCTCCGCCCGAGACTCGCCGCTCTCGCATTCTCTCTCGCATAGTTAAAAGTTTTGCCGATGAGAGCCGAGATACTTGGGGGCGCGCTTCACTTAATGCCATTCTGTATTCGGCATTATCCTGGCGCGCTGGAATTTATTCGCAATATTGGGAAACCTCACTCGCCCGGATGAGAATGCGTGGATCCTCTCGCCGAGAGCCTCGGCACACCATCCCCAAAATACTCGCCTGAAATATGTTGCATGCTAAACCTCTCGGGAGTCTACATGCTCCAATGACGCCGCGCCGCCTGCCTGTTGTTCGCAGGTTGAGAGTGCGCCGAAAAATGTTTGACTTTCGAATTCGAGAGAGCCAGCGACGTAATATTCCCGCGTCGCGTCTGTCTTTCTCGGAATTGGTGTGTTTGCCATTCTTTCAATCGACCATGCCTTTCCTAGCCGTGGCCCAAACAACTATTTTCTCCATTCAATATTTCCACGAGCAGTTTGTCAGAGACAGTGTATGCGAAATTTGTTTGTTGACCTTTCTATTCGATTACCGTCCCTCGACTTTTCAAACGAGCGTGCTTTCAATGCTCCCAAACGCAGCGACCATTTTTTCATTAAATAAACCACCCCGATGAATTCGCCCTGTGACTGTGTGTCTCTGCGTGTGTGTGTACGAGCGTGGAGAGCGACACAAAAGAGTAAATTCGCCGGGCTCATTCGTGCTAATGAAAGAGCACACACCCTGTTTTGCCTGGTGGAACGTTGCCACTTGATTCGACGATGGCACAAGACGAGTAAACAAAGCTGTACGTGGTCATAATTATATCCGGCGGCGCCAACCCACCGGAGAATACTCGTAGCGCTGTTGATTAATAAAACTTTTAAACTTGATTCTCTCCCTCTATTATTTCCAGTGGAAAAAAACCTTGGAAATTTCTTTTCCAAGCCCGGCGAGCTGCCCTTTCCACCCCCTCAAATAGCTAACTCTATTATTCGCCTTACTCCCTTCTCGACTTCTGCATTGAAGTCCTTCCTCCCAGGAGACGTATGTGCGCTCTACTTTCACTCGCCATTCGAATGGAGATGAGCCAGACGAATTTTACACTCAGTTAACTTGAATGGCCAAGAGCAATGGTACGAATGAGTGGCAGTCTTGCTTGGATACGCTAAAGAAGATCACCATCCTCTCCTATATTATTCATGCATATTGTCTATATGCGCATCTTAAAGTGCGCTCGTATTGTAGGAGGACGAGCGAGGCTGAACCTTCCACTAGCTCGAGGAAGGAATATTAAATTCTAAAGGCAAATGCTAGCAAACTTCCTACTAGTATAATATCGCCTTCTTGGAATCCTCGAACACCATTGGATTCTACGACCTTCACTTCCCATTGTTGCGTCTAACTTTAACGGACCAGTTAACACTGCCGCGCACGATTTTAGATTACCTTCGCAGCTCCTGTGACAGTCAATGCATCTTGATTCCAGACACGGCGCGGTCGACGAGGAATCGCCGGAGTCCTCCGCGGGAAATCTGACGCTGACGCCAGTGGATTCAAGGGAGTCCGTCAGTCCAGCCATCCCATTGGACTCGACGAGGAACACCGCTTTCCCATTAGGTTCCGCATCTGCGACGGCTGCCAAGTCCGAGACGAGAAAAAGCGTCCTGTGCACTGGAGAAAAGGATACCGCGCAATTTTCATCGATAGTCGAAAGTCGTTTAAGAAGTCCCGAACGAGATGCTTTGAGTCCGGTTCATCCTGTCCAGAGAGAAGCAAAGGACTCCCAACGGGAATCTAGTCACCTTCGGGAGAAGAGTTACGCTCTAAGGACTCCTAGTCCAGAATATCCTGGAGCTTTCAGCGAGACGGATGATCGCAGCAGTCGAATCACAATTCGATTGTCCTCGACGGAAGGGAACTCTTGGGTGCGAGTAAAGTCTCCATCGGGAGAGAGTCCTGAATCACCGAGGGTTCCTTGGAGTCCTGAAGAAAGCGGTCAACAGGATTTCCCCGAGGTGAGGAAGGACAGTGCCCTGTTCCTGGAGGAGGCCGAGGGTCTGCCGAGGCTGCGCGAGCTTGTCAAAACGAGGGCGCCCAGGATCGTCGGACCCAGGCGAGAAAGCAGCGGTTACGCGAGCAACCTGGGCACCTTCGATGAAGACAGACGCAATTCCTCCACGCCCGATCCTCTGCAGGACCTCTCGACATTCCTGAAGGAGAGGCGAAGATCCTCGACCAAGAGACAGAACTCGAGGATAAGCCTGGTCAGGGCTGAGGAGAGTCTCACCGAGGAGTTCGCCAATTGTTCCTACGAAAGGATGCCGACCACCGAAGTCTATCGGAAAGTCTCGAGCGCCGGCCTCGAGATGCCCAATATCGAAGAGGTGAAAGAGGTCCTGCGGGAGGATGCGCCACCCAGACAAGAAAGCCTGGACCGCCTCTGCAGTTTCGTCGAGCGCATCACTGCTGGTAACTTATTTTTCTCTACAATCCTTCGAATTCCACTATATTGTCAGTCTTTCTCTCTTTCTCTCATACCACACCACTTCCCGATGTCCTTGTCAAACACCATTGGAAACTGACTTTTCTTCTCTTGTTTCCGCAATCAGAGGAGTTGTCGGTGCGATGTCGAATCCCGGAGGACTCGTCGAGCCACGATGCACGCTCCTCCAATGAAATCCCCGTGGGTCAAGATTATCTCCGCGATCATCCCCCGAAGATAGATGTTTCGAGGAAGGAGCAAGAGCGATCGCGTGACGTGTTTAACTTGACACCACTCAGCGCGTCGATCTCCGCTCAAGTATCTACCCACTCAGCAAGGACTTCGCATAATCGCATAATTCATCAGTACAGTGCTCCATATCCGAGCGAGGAGCCACAGGAAGCAAAGCCTTCTGGGAGTGTATGTAGCAGTCAGGATGATGACGATGATGTTTCGATCGCAGTGTCGAGTGCAACTAGTTTGCAGCCGAGATCAGTGAAAATGTATCAACTATTGTCGACCCAGTCGGAAGATGCGGGCGACGCTGAATCGAGATTCACCGATCGCAGAATATCACTGCAGATATCGAGACCCGAGGACACAATCCTGTCGTCGACAGCGCAGTCAGAACAATTGCTGCTCGGTGGCTTTGAAGCAGGCACAAAGCCAAAGAGTGTACTGCAGGCAGAATCAAAGATGGAGAGCGGTGAAAGGGGTGAAAATACACCGGTGAGGAAATTATCATCACCGGGTGAGATGGGTGCTAGTCAGAGTTTCCCCGGTGACGTTTTGAACGTGACCGTTCGACCGATTTACCCTTACTTCCCGTACTCGCCTTATGGCAGTCCGCAAGGCTCGCCGAGGAATGGCAGAAAGCCACTCAGAGAGAGCAGAAGAGTTTCCATCGATAACAAGCAAGGCGCTCTTCAGCTCAATCAGTACAAACTTTTGGATAGCATTGGTCAGGTATGCACTCTCAACTCTTCTACGAGACTAAAATTGTTTCTCTTCTCCGGTGAATTCGATAGACTTTCCTCGACTCTTCCACGAGATAGATTTTTCCTAGCGAAAGCAATGCCTCTTCCAGAGCTGTTAAAGAGAATTCTCAAGAGTTAAATGGCCAGGCACACGTTTCGCCCGGCGGCGTTTGCCTCTCGCGCTCTCTCACCTTCTGCGAGAGATAAATCACTTTCTTATAAGCTCTTTAGATGGAAGGTCAAGAGTGGAAAGTCGCGGAGCTTCGGCGTAGTCGTCCCCGCTCAACGGGAGCTTAAATGAAATACATGCCCAGCTATAAGTTCTGTCTTTGCACATCGCAACGAGTAAAGCTTGTTAAGCTCGGAAATATGACGCAGCGCTTTGCTAGCCAAGATACCGTCGGCGAGTATTCGCCAGGGACGCATTTACCCAGCTACATCTCTGCCAAGGCAAACGTTAGAGTTTCCTTATCGTTTTATATATTTTCGTTGGCCGGCAATAAATTATACATATTATGTTTGTCGAACGTGCGGTTTCGTTAATAGCTTGAAGCTTTAGAATTCCAAATTCCCTTTGGAATTGTTCCTCTCGGAGAGCATTCGCCCACAACTAATTGATACTCGAGATTGCAAGTGCTTCCTCCATTGTACATGTACACACGATTCAGTTTGTCTCCGAGGAACAAACTCTCCGATAACCAAGTGATTCGATGCAGGGTTCCTACGGGATCGTGAAATTGGTTTACAACGAGGAGGACGAGACCTATTACGCCATGAAGATCCTGAGCAAGAAGAAACTAATGAAGAAGGCTGGCATCTTTGGGAGAATGGCGCCTGGTAGAAAAGGAGCGGCGAATCCTTTGGCGAAAGTCTACAGGGAGATTGCCCTCCTAAAGAAATTAGATCACCCGAACGTCGTGAAGCTGGTCGAGGTACTCGACGATCCGGATGAGGACGACCTTTACCTAGTGTTTGAGCTTGTGCAGAAGGGCGAAGTTCTTGAAGTACCAACGGACAAGCCGCTCGACGTAGAGACTGCTAGGAAGAACTTCCGGGATGTCGTCATGGGAGTCGAGTATCGTAAGTTCAAACTCTCTCTACTCTCCTCGGACGTGTTCACCTGCTCGTTTTTCTGAAACTCGAGCAAGATGTTCGTAATGTAAGCAGCCTCTACTTTCTATTGCAGTTCACTACCAAAGGATAGTGCATCGGGACATAAAGCCGAGCAACCTGCTGGTGGACAGCGAGGGTCGAGTGAAAATCGCTGACCTGGGTGTGAGTGCAGAGCTTAGGGCGTCCGGAGAATTGCTGTCGGGACCGACGGGCACCCCTGCTTTCGCTGCTCCGGAGACAACTACCCTTGGCGCCCATTATTCTGGCACGGTAAGAACCTTTCTCACATTACCCAAAACCGATATCCCGCACTGTCAACATCTCCATGCCAAAATGACTAAGTCGCATTTGGAAAGGTTCGTATGACAATCCGAGGGCAATGCGTTCATTCGCTGGGTAAACAAGCTGGCAAGAGAAACGCCAGAGGTACTTGTCGCACCGAGTCAAGTTACAGCGATGCCTCGTTGTCATTGGTCTCGATATCCCCTGTGTAATGCAATCTCTTTATCCACTCTCCTCTCATGGAACGCCGCTCATGCCACGCTCACCTCATGCATTCCCTGATAATCGATCCTGCCGCACCATTATCGCTAAAAGAGCGCGTCTAAGTTTTTCCACAAGCTCGATGCGAAGCCTTCGATATTGAAAAGACGACACCGCACCGAGAAAATCCAGTGTGTAGGAATCCCTGTGTTTTTCGCGTTCGACAATGACGCGTTTCGAAACGCACAGGAAGAGCTCCGAGGTGAAATGAGTGTGTGCCGGACCAACAGAGAGATCGTCCCGGTAGTCCTCATCGTCCGTACGCGAGTTAATTAAAGCCTGCTGGAACTGAACTCAGTGCATTCGCTCATCAACCGGTGTTAACTTAATCTAGCAGTGGTTACTCGCCGTTTCTCCCTAGGAGTTCACGGTTACTTCCAATTAGCAGCACGCCCATGGATAATAATCCGACTTCATGATTGCAACTGAGGATCAGTCCAAGTTTCGCTAGCTTAATGAATACCGACGTCGACTGGGATCAAGTTTTCAGACTTACTTGCAAGCTCTCTCACCCCGACCTCTCTCAATCTCTTACGAGAAACTTTACGAATTCACCGGGGATAAAATGACAATTCCTTTGTGCCTCGGGGAAGAATGTCATGTGAAACGTAAGCAGCTTTGGAGGGAGGGCTGAGAGACTGCTACAAAGAATTTCCCTGAAACACTTGGGCTTCCGGGCGACCGCGCAACGGAATAATCCAGCTGCTCGGGATGCAAGACACGAGTGCCTCGAGGATGGTATATGTACATCGGGACAAAACATTGAATTAGCTTTGAGACGGTAGCGCACCGTATAGAGCAAGAAAGTTTCCCTGATATTAGACGGGGCGAACACAGCGGGCCAACAGTCGCTTCTCTTTCCACGGCAGACGTTATTAGTAACGCAGCAGTCCTCGATGAAATTCCAGCTCACCTACTCACCGGCATACATAAGTAAAAGCGCATATTCTTTAGCTTTATTAAATTTAAAAGCACCCCGTGAAACGAAATCGTATTTCACTGAATTAGCGCGCCGTCCAATTTCACGAGTTCGGCCATGGCATTTGACTAACTCAGTCACCTATTTAATTACAGTCTCATGGCATGATAGTATCACTAATAATTACGCGTTTAATGTTATCGCGGGCCGGCAAACCGCGAGATTTAATGGGCCGATCGGAGCACTGGTGAGGTCCGAGGTAGTAAATAGTGGCGCTAAACCGGCTGGCGCGCCGGATAACTCAAGGTCTACCATTATTACGATGAAACATTATTATCGGGCCGAGCGTAACGAGAGATCGCGCACGCTATTTCTTACGATACTTCTACTAACAGGCCATTAGGGGCGTCCCGCGCACCAGAAACTGTATCGGTCGGAGGGAATTTCTCGATAGAAATTGCAGTATCGGCCTTATTAGGTAGTTAGTCTCCATTACGCCGGCGGATCACTAGCTCGCCACTTGCTAGCAGGTACTTTCCTTGGCTGCCGGCTATCCATTTATCGACACTTAATTTACTGGCTGTCCTTGAGCCATTGAATGTTACGGGGAAGTAATGATGAAGTTCGCCGAAGCTGCAGGGTCGTCGCTGCAATTAGGTTTGGTACGCGCAGTTCCACCAGGCAATCTCTCCGCTCGTATAATCAGAGCGGGTGCATCCTTATTTGCAGTACGCACACTCTCGTTAGCATTCGATAGCGATCCGCGCGCGCGCGCGCGCCCGCGTCATTTTCAGGGCTGCCCATTGCAAATACAAAGTGAGCCGCTAGCCAATTTTGATAGTTAATGGTAAGAGATGCGCTGGGATCGCGCAATCAGTTTAATTAAATTGTATGAGGTCTCAGTCATTGATCAAAGTTACTTTAACAGTTCGCTATGTGTCTCTTATTTTTACAAAGTCTTTGCAGTTGTATTGATGGACTGCTAATGAGTTTTTACTGATAGCGTCATTGCTTACGATTGCAACATTTCAATGGAACTAAAGAAACTCGGAGATACAAGCGGCACTCCGAAAAGAACGGCACCGGCGACACTTAAACCGCGCGAAAGTTAGCCCTTGGGAAATTGGGTTACAACTCGGCCAATCCACTTGTCCCTTGGAATGTACGGAAGAAAGGAGTTGTGCAAGTGGGGAGCATAGTTGCTGTCCACTTGAACAATGAAAGTATTACGCTACTTCATCCCGGCTGACAGAAGGAGGTTCCTACGCCAGCGGGGCTAAACGGTTTATGCGCTGAACAAGCGCCGTCGGACTATCTTCTCGTCCTTTTAAGCCCACACAAACAACTAAATCCCCCTTTAGCATAGAATAACGAAGATCCGACTGTCATCCACAAATAATCCCAGAATATTTCCAAAGAACATTTATTAAATATTCTAACAACCATTCACTAAAATCAAATTATATTTAAGTAGTTGTCAGAAGTGTTTTGGCAGCAGGTGCATCCTACTAAGGCTCGCAACACTTTATTACTCGAACACCTGGGGAACCATGTAATTTAGCCGGTGCTCCGTTGCTTCCGGTATCGCGTGACCTCATCAATAAGAGAGCCGATCTCGGCCTTTTCCTTCCTGCAAACCTCCAACTCCTCTAGTATTCTCCCTCGATGACAATCCTTATTATTAATGAAGCAATTATCATCAATAGTTCATGACCTAGTGTCTAGCATTCAGACAGACTATTACGAGTGTCTCCGGTAAAGTGGAGCAAGTTGAGGACCTTAACATTTCTTGATAAGTACACTTATGTGAGTGCATATGCGAAATTGCTCGGTTACGAGTTACCATGCATTACGTTGAGATTTACCTTGGTTGCAGATAATCATATCATGCACTCTATTTCGAGCATCAAGAACTGCGCTTCTCACGAAGCTTCAAGGGCGGCGCCCACCTCTCTTTCCTCCCCTCTCTCACTCACTCTCTTTCACTCTCTCTCTCCTGCATTTATCTTTTCATGGATAGTGTTAGCACTAATTGCAGTTAACTCTCGGCACGATGCGTGACTAAGTACTTAGTTACAACAGTGTTCCAACTCGATTTTGAGTGCTTTGATCGTCAGAATTAGCTATCGTGAAGTTGGATCATTAATGGAGACACGTGTCGCCGATATCCTGGAACAGGAGCAGTACACGGAACGCCCACATCTACAATGCTGAGAGTAGAACCTTCGATAAAGTAGCAAGCTGTGCGATTGAATCAATAGTCGATTAATTCAGACTTTCGGTAGTAGAAGTTTCGCAGACTCCAAGAAGACCTCGAGCAATCATCGTTTTCTACGAGTTTCCTTCCGGAGAGAGCGTTAACGTGTTCGGGAAATTGCTAATGACAATCAAGGAGAAACTCAGTGGAGAAGCGAAGGTCTTCTTGGCGTTTGCTATTAGGTGAAGCACGGCTAATTAGGATAATTTCGTAAGAGGATTTCTTGTTAATGGACAGGATTCATTAGGTGTGAATAACTGGGGACAATCGACTGCTATTTCATTAGAGAAGACTGTATTCTACGGTATTAATGATAGTTGGCTATTTTTCATGAATTTCCGTAGCTCTGCGACGTCTGGTCGATGGGTGTGACACTTTACTCCCTGGTCACCGGAAAGATCCCTTGGGACGCCGGAAGTATAATCGCTCTTCAGCAAGCTGTTCATAAGACACCATTGAAATTCCCGGAGAAGCCGGAACTGCCCGCTGATTTACGAGATCTGATCGGGAGAATGCTGGAGAAGGAACCCGCGCGGAGGATCACTCTCGCGGAGATTAAGGTCCATCCGTGGCTGACCAAACACGGCGCGGAACCACTGCCTAGCGAGGTCGATAATTGTCGACTTCCTGTCACTGTCACCGACGCGGAAGTGGAACGGGTGGTCACCAGGGTACCCAAGTTGAACACTCTCATTCTCATCAAGACGATGGTCAAACAACATAGTTTTCACGTACGTCCTCGTAACTATCGATCGAACCTCCTCGGCATACCAATCCAATCCCTGGGAATCAATCACTTCTAATTGATTGGACATTATACTCGAGCGGGGAATCGGTGTACCGTATATTGAATATCCCAGGGATTTAGTGCTCATGGTATTGATCTATTTCTAATGTAATGTGATGTAATCGAGGACGTCGACAAGGAAATCCCATGGTGCACGGTGTGTCCGAGTAATTTAATTAGAATTAGTTGCGGTAATAGTGGAAGCAGGTCTTTTTTCGAAATGAGATGTTGTGCAAAAGGGAGATTAGATGTAGGGTGACCCGATACTCGATAAGAACAGGGTCAATATCAAGTGAGTTCAAGGAAAGTCGTTGTCACCATAAATATGCCGATAAGAGCGTGCGAGAAGGCAGGAGAGAGCGTTGCTCGAGGTGTGAAATAAAAGGGCTCTATTTAATACCGAGCTCCTCTTCTTCCATTTACCAATGACACCCTCGTTTACTCCGCTTGAGCTCCAGTTTCGTTTTTTTTCGTGCTCCGTTTGTTTGCAGACTTTGCTTGGCATTAGCGCCAAGAAGCCCTGTCGTGTCTTCGTGTCACCTGTACTTGAACGTCTAATCCCTCTTGCAAATAGAGCCTGACAACTTTCTCAGCGAGGGACGCTCGCGTATAGCTTGACATTTATTTTTAATCGCAACTCTGACCATTCTTTCTCTCCAGCATCCCTTCTTGCCAAAGAAGAGTAGGAGAAGCACAGCCAGCGAAACCAGTCGTGAAGACCTGTCGAGTTCAGAGAGAAGCACCGCGCCGAGCAGAGACAAACCGAGGAACTGCAAGTCAGAACGCTTCCAAAGATCTGGCAGGAGCAATTCCGCTCCGGACTCTTACAACTGGCAGACCAATGGAAGGTGACTAAATGAGTCCGTGTACTTTCGAATATCACCGATCCGAAGGTTATTTATGGTTGTGGCTTGTCTGACGAAATGTTACAGGCAAATCTCCGCGGACAGTCCACTGCCACCAGTCACAGAAGCGGCTTGTCAAGAGGCCGAGGTGGAGAAGCGGTAATAGCAAGGCTGCACATTCCAAGGAATTGTTTCTAATATGAAAAAAAAGGTCCAAATTCCTAAGCGGCTGTTGTCGCTTTAACCCGATCCAACGAAATTCATCTTCCAACAGGGATTTTCATAGCGTCGACTATTCCTCTGCTCCTTTCTCTCCTTCGCATATCAGCCCATGGTAGTTTCGACTTTGTCGTGTCAGTTTCAACTTTACAATCGAGTTAGGAGTTTCGGGGTGCGATTCCACTCGGCTGGTGGATGGCTTTTGTTTCGGAAAGTACTGTATTTATTTAAGGGCGAGTGATCCATCTCGACATAGCTCAACATGAAAGTAGAAAGTACCGGTGACCTAGGCTTAGAGCATCGCGTTATGCATACAATTCGCGCGGGCGCAGCGTCAAATAACGAAAGTACGTAGGAAGTAGCGGTGATTTTACCGACCACCATGGCCCAATTAGTAACTGCACATCTCTCAACTAATAATAGATGTTTTACTATCTCGTAAAAGGTAAATGGGTTGCATGGCAGACTGGTGTAAATGAGAGGGCGGCATTGCGGTACTTAATTTGCGAGGTTCGTTCCGTCGCCTGACACAAAGGGACGGGATATCGCTTTGTACATAATTGCACGCCTTAGCGAAATATTTCTCGTGCAATTACATAATGGGCGCGCGCGCGCCTCTCTCGGCATGAATAAGCTAAGCCCTATTCTGTGATTCTCTTTGTCGCCGATGCCATAGTCGGGCTGTCTTCGATCTCTCGCTAAGAATTTCAATGACGCTCCAAGCTCTCAGAAGACGTCCCTTTGGTGCCAAGGATCGGAAACTTAATTATCGATGTTCTATTTAGTATAAATTGTCTGTGCGTAAGTAAAGACTCGCGTCAGGATTCTAGAGTTTTAATGGGCCGGGTATCAAAGGCATAGAAGATTAAAGAAACGCGGGCGTTGTGGGCAACTTGGAATTTTAATTGATTCTTCTGTGAAGTATAAATGTATAGATATGTATATGTATATCGGATTTAGTGTAAGCCTTCCTGAGATCGTTCTTATTTTATGTGGACGATAACGACTACTTTTTAAGAGGCTTTTGCTAAGAAAAGCCTGCGACACAACGACAACTCTCTCGCAAGATCGAAATCTCACAGTTCTCGCGAGATTAATCGGGCGATTGCGATGCTTTCAGGTGGTTACGTTCAAGAATGTTTTTATCTCTCTATGTGTACATTTTTGATGTGATCTTAGGGTGTCTAGAGAAGTTATTTATTCTTGGTAGGTTCGCGTCGTGAGACGGACGCAACCAGAAAAGCGAGCAAGCAGACATCAGCAGTCTCATGATTTCCTTGGACCTTATTAACACCCGGGGGACCACATTATACATGTATATGAACTTAATCGCTAGATTCGAGGGTGTACACTCAACATATTTCGAGTCATATCATACACTCTAAATTGAGCTTTCCAAATTCTCAGCAGGCAAAAGATCTATCGAGGTTTGTGTTGCTTGAGAATTTACGGTTTCCTAAGCAAGTCCCGGTTTACTGTCGGGCAATATCCGAGAGATTGGACGATAGAGAAGGGAACCTAGGGATGGGAAAAAAAGGGAGCATTACTTTCGAGGTGTGTCGAGACCATTTTCAAGAAACAGGCTCCTTTCATGTGATATTTGTATTGGGAAGCACGGATCCACACACGCATCGGAATCACGGACCACGAATAAATCTAGTCTTCATCATTCCAAGACTTTGTAAATCCTTAAACCGCACGTCCCTCTCCGATTTCGGGACTATTCTACTATATACGCATACTTTCAACTGTTGAACTATTATAGGTGTTTTTCACAGAGTACAGTGTTATTCTACTCATACACTATTCCTACGAGATGCACAAAATATTTTGTACCTTCTACTAGATGCGCACTATCTTTCCTAAGTGTATTCTAAGAATGAGAATCTCTCTCCATACGACACTACATAACGCAGGATAAAATGTGTCTCCCACCTATGCCGAGCGATTAGAACGAACGTGGCGCGAACGATCCGCTCGTAATTGCGAATCCTCGACGATTTCGTAATCTCGAGACTTAGCTTTTCCTTGACAATCAAACTTGCTATTGATCCTCTTTGCCTTTCATTATTACCTATCCGGATTCTTACAAGCATTCGAGTCGAATTCACTTCCCTAACGCACACGTGACTGGCGAGACTAACGGTGGAGGCATCGATCATTAACGTGGCAGTGTGGACTTTAGCCCGTCTTTCCGGAAGGCCTCCGCTAGTCGATTTCCCAGCGCAAATCTCGCCGGCTGCAATTATCTACTGCCACACGTTCCGGGAGTCATGCAGGAAAATCCAAGTGCGATTCTCGCGGTACGGTTCCTCTATTTGCTCGCCCTTAAAATCCAATTGATTCTATCACTGCTCTTTCTCTCCTGTAATTTTATTCGACTGTTGTAACATGTCCTTCTGTCCGACGATAACGAACTAGAATACTGTCACGATAATTCTCGTATGAAAAGAAATAAATCATGAATGGAAAAAGGTTGTGAACCCAGTGAATTACTCAATCTTCACTGTTTATGACTTTCTGACAGATCCGTCGGCCTTGGCCGATCTCGATCTTGCCTTTGGTGCTTGTGGCGCCGCGAGCAATGATGCATCAACTATGTTTCTCTCACCAATGCCCACGCGTCTGTCGTTGAGATAGAACCTCTCGCTTTGCTCCTCTAATCTTTCTGTAGTTTCCAATTTCCACATCTACTTCGAAACTTACGAAGATTCTTATGTTACATTGCACAAACGCAATTGGAGTGCATGCATGCGTGTTGCATTCTGTTCTAATCTTGAAAACAGTTTTAGATTGGGAAAGATTGGAGCACGTTTTTCCACTAACAAAAAACTTTCACAGGTTTCTCACGTCTCCCCAAAGTACATTAGCGTCGGAACTACTATCACTTCTTAAGAAGAGCTTGGTGATTTACGCGTCTCCGTTTGACACGCGATCTTTTATTCTGTTGCTTGAGGGGCGCGTGCCACTTGGAATAAATCTTCAGTGCTATTTCAATGCAATTACCTAGAATAATAATATTTTTAAGAAGGCAGGATTGACAAGTGAATTTTAGGTGAAGAAGAAATGTTTTGAACCTTTGGGAATTGTGGAGTAAGTTTTCTTCGAAAGTGTAAATGGTCGTTCAACGCGTTCAAATATTTTGACATTAATGTCAGTGACATTCGGACTTTTTCTGTGTACCAAAGCATCTTCAAGGGCAGCAAGGAATATATTCCATCGGGGTTTGAAGTAATCAACGATTATCCCCGACCATTGTTTATTCGCATAGTCTCTGATTTCACCGCGCGGTCCCCACAAGGTTATTTGGTTTCTAGCATTATATTCGAACAATTGTCGATCAGGTGCATTGCTAGCAGCGTTCTTTGCGTCCTCCAGCCATCTTCCCAGTAAGAAATTCTCTCCGGAAGCCAAGATCAATTCCAAATCATCGAAAAGTTCTAACAACGCGTGTCCGTACATCCTACATGATAGACATTGTTAATAAGCTTTTGTTCAATTTTTATTACTGACAAGACAACTCACCGAAAGCTGCTGACGTTTTGTTTCTTAAAGGAATCCATTAGTGCTAAATAAATGTCATCGGCTCTTATTTGCAACGCTTGCCTTGTCAAGTCAACTACATCGTGTCTGTAAAGAGTGCTATTTTCTCTGCCGTATCTTGCTTTAAGGAAAGTGCCCCAGGTAGAGACGAAGCCTTCACGATTGTACCATGTCTGCAAAATGGATTATGTAAGTTATGCAACACAGTAGTTCTTTAGCAAGCTCTATTAAACTCTGGCCCGACTTACCCAGGGGCTAAGTCTCAAGCTTGGTCTGCGAGTCACAGTATATTTCCCTCTTATTTTCTGGAAGCCAGCGAAATTGTATATCGTTCTACCTAGATTCTTCCAAGCCGCAACAGCGTACTCGTTCCAGGCGCCATATCTCCGAGTGGAATAAGTAGAGAACCTAATTAGAAATTCTTTTTCATACTGACTTAAATTAAAGTTGATTTTAAAACGAGTACGAACCACCCATTAAGATCGACTGGTTCGCGTCGGTAAGCCATTTCCGTCATAAGATCATAGATCACATAGTTCTGGTTGATGCCTTCCGGTGTGAGTCCGGTTCCCACCATGGTACTTCCTTGCATATTCCTTGCCTCGAACACTCGCTTGCAAAAGGGTGGAATGTTAATCACAGCCATTAATTAGGCTGTTCGCTGACGAGTTCAAGTCGTTGGTTTATGGATTATTGTTTACGTGATTAATTATCTGCGCCGAGCCAAACATTCCGAGGGTACCGCCGAAGTTGTGCAACATACACCAGATAAATGGTTGACCATAATAGGAATGGAGCCTGTTGTATTGCGGGAATTGCTCCGATTGTAAATCCAACACTATCATCTTTCCCTGAAGGTAATATTCCCATAGTATTAATTAATCAACTTTATTACTGTTAAACAAAGGACGATTGTATCTTACAATCGGAACTGATGTGAGGAAAGCCTTCACTCTTGGTTCCGTCCAGAAAGCAAAGTCATGAACGAATAGCCAACCTTGGGTCAACCTTAAAAATTCATTTATTCAAGTTTTTCCATCAAAATCTTGCAGTTTCATAATATAATTCTCTCTTACCATATCGCACCCGCATCGACCTTAGTCATAGCCGAGAAAATAGAACGCGCTACATTGCCCAGATACGCCAACTCGCTATTACTTGGTTCGTTCTCGTTGAAAGTATCGCAGCTGTAGATATGATCCGTTCCAAATTGCTCGGTGTACTAAAAAGATATGAGCTTGCATATAAAACTTACCTTTCTAATAGATAAGGTTTTTTAACTATCGATTTACCTCCTGCAAGAATTTCTCTCCAACAGTTTGGAAAAGTGGGTCCGTCGGATCCAACAAGAAAGGACTGAAATCGCAAGATTATTACAAAGTGTAATTCGAATTACATATTCTCTCATTATAAATAATTATAATACCAGCAATGTTTGTCTTCGAAACGATTCCAAGTATCGAGCTTCGTCATATTAGCACGAGGAAAGAGTCTGGCGAATGCTCTTGGCACGAGACCCGCGAACGCTGGAAGAACAGGTATTATACCAAGGTCCCTCATCCTCTTAAGGATCTGATACTGCAGACGAATTGAATTCCTATGCCAGGATGGGCTCAGTGGTCCGCCAAATCCTCGAATATTACCCATTCTAGCCCTGGCGAGTCAAGTAAATAAAAATCCTCTAATTATAAAACCCAGCCAACTTATTACAGTTACAATCATCGTGATAATTAGAATTTATAGTAAGTGCCAAGAGGAATTCTTGGTTCTCGCGTTACCAAGGCAAAAATGCTGGTCCACCAAAGTGTTGGTCGATCTCATCTCGTGTAAGATTGAAATGGAGGTAGACCCTCTGCCAGATAGCCTCTTGGCCGGTGAAAGCGAGCGCCAAATTAATCCCATTAAGGGCCATCCAGTCGATGTTCTTCTCCCACTGTTCCCACTGCCACCAGACAGAACTGTAGCCGGCTGTGCATACATTCTGATAGTACCGGAATCTAATTGTTTTCCCAGAATCTTTGTTACCATCTCTCTTCTGTTATTATTATCGAAATCATTAAAATTCACCTGTCGTTCGATGTAATCTTAATATTCACGCCTGGCAGAGTATTCGGGAGTTGCAATTGATTGCCATCCCACGATATGTGAACATTGCAAAAGTTTTTTAAATAATAATGTAAGCCCCAGCAAGCCGCAACACCTGATGTTCCAGTGATTTCGATCTGGCCAAGGACATTCTTCTTTATCTAAAAATGTAAATCATCGTTTATCCTTATTCATTACATTTGAATCGTTAAGTGAAAAATAAGAGTGTACATGAAATGTATCCTTGTCGGGTGGGCCGATTTTGGAATCGACCGATATCACGAAAAACTTCGATCTTTCAGAACCCAGCAACCTTCCAGCTAAATCTCTTGCCGCTTGTGCTTGCACTTCCGGCGAGGATCGTGGTTTTATATGACCTAAAGTACTCTGAAAGCCTATGCCGCACTTTAACTATCAACAAACATGTTCAAATTTTTTATTTGTTAATTTAAATTGTTAATACTCACCGTCGTGTTGCGAATATTGCTGGGATATGTTGAGTAATCCAAGAAAAAGGAAAACAGAAATAAGTCGGACGAACATCGTGAGTTTTGCCGTGACTTTAAAGCAGGCTTTCACGCGTCAAGTTGTACAACAGACTGAGTGGAAGCGGTTGAGCAAAGTAGCAAGCACCGCAACAGTCCGTTATCGCATGAGGCCTCTGACCATTACCAATGCCACTGGCTCACTTGGTATCAATTACATTTGTCTGCACACCGTTTCACTAGATAAGCGAGCATTATCACTCCCACTGAATACTGCGCATATTCGCGGCAAGGTACTGTTAGTAAACAATGCAAACTATGAGCTTACATTTCATTTGAATTCCCACACGTAACTTAATTGGTTTATTAACTTCCTCCAAAGACTCTACTTACGTATTTCGAGACTATTTTATTTATGCCCCATTATTTACATTTGACAAATAAGATATTTGAATAGTAAATCAATGAAAGTTTGGGTGCAGTAAAAGCTCAAGATTTGTCAAGTTTAAATTTTTATTGGATCTTATAATTGTTATACAATGGGAATTTCCTTTGGAGAATCGACGAGCATAAGATGCACCCTTTCGTCCATTCGGATCGCACGCCGGCGGTCTACTGACACTTCTGGCAATCTGGCTCCGTGCTGTGTGCTTCGACGTCGACCTTGACCAACCAGTAGATACACCTGGGGGAATGTGACGGAGGTGGGATAGCGTGCGTCGACGCACTACGTTAACGTACTACCAAGTTCCTACCTGGTCCGTCAAGTAATTCCCGCCAATAGAAGATTCCTGTCGTTCTACTGTCGAACTCTTTTTCTTCCATTACCTCCGGAACTCGAGAATTATTCTGTTACCAACGGTAGCGTTTGTACCGACTTCCTCATCTTCCTAAATCATCTAATTTCAGACTCGGAAGACAACTAATTACGAATTACAGTAGAGGGTAATAAAGAGAGAGTTGTTGTTGCGTAAATTTTTCATTTTATTCAGCATAACAATTTCATAACAAACGTGTGCCGTCGATTAACAATCAATAATACTTTTCCTGCGCACGCGAGAGTCTAAATACATGGAACAACATTTGCGAGTACTCGAAAGTTATCACATCTCGGCACTAAAGTCGATCCGCGTTGTATTATCAATGCTTTGGGACAACTTGACACCGACACGCCTGTAAAACTTCGTTGGTGGCGTGCGTCGTGATTAGGATCTCTCTGCTAAGAACGCAGACTCGCTGGTATGCACAACTGCGACATTAGTACTGAATACTTGTATTGTTAGCCTCTGACTTTGTGAAAGCGTACTCGTTACGGGGAAGGCACTTCTTCAAGTTGGCTGACTCTTCGTCGTTGTTGCATTACTGTGGTTTTGTTGTACGAGGTTTTCAGGTACGTGGACGAAAACGTCGTCGCCGACACGAACCTTCCCGGTCAGATATAAACCGCAGAAGATGCCCATCAGCGAGGATTCCGCATCCACTTCCTCTCGAGTCCTGTAATTAGTAGATTAGAATTAACGAGAGCAGTAAATATTTATGAACGTTAAAGAATTAATCTTACTTTGGACGGGCTTTAATATTTCTGATAATCGCTCGTTCCCCGATTTTCATCCACTCCCAACTCTCCTCCGCGAAAGGATCTGATCCTGAAATCAGGATATTAGGACGGTACTGTATGGCAGGCGTAGGCGTTTCTAATTTCTCATTCAACTTCTCCAAGGAACTCGATGACACTAGCATGTAACTCATTAGATCACGAAATTGATCCTGAAACCAGACAATTGTCAATGAGTTATCTTGATAGATAAGTACACGATTTTCTTAATTATTCATTCATTCTTACGGCATCTTCGAGTCTCATTTTATCGTATGTCTTATTATATTTCTCCCAAGGACCTTTCCTCGCACTCCGCCTGTCCGCCACGATATATGCGAGTCTCAATCCCGAATTTGTGCCAGTCAAAAATCTATAAATCAATCAATTAAACTGTGACTAGTGAATGCCAAGTATGATTAAAAGTCTGTCCATTGAATTGGCGGTATTAATTTAGATGGTATCGATAAGAGGAAAGACGTAGGTGTTAGAAGTATTGTCGGTCGAACCTTGACAACCATTCTGCAGGCTCTTGGCCGCAATCGATACACTTGACGGACTCGCCCCACCCCATCTTGCATTCGAGGGCTTCGTACTTCTCTTTCGGGTCCTTCGGTGCAGCGAAGATCACGCTGGGCATCCCTACGGCTTCCAGTTTCACCTTGAACTCGTCGACCGGCGACAAGCTTACAAGAATCAGCGTCGGGTAGTCCTTGCTCGTTTGCGACCTAAGCGTTTCCTCGTTGTACACCACGAACATCCTGAATCAATCGACGACTAGTTATAGTTCTATTTTATTTAACTGATAAAGCGAGAATTTTTTAATTAATTATTCGAGCACTCACCCATCTCTCACCGTAAATCGTCCTTTGCTCATCAAGCTTATGCCAAACTCGGAGAAAAAGCATTCTCTCACATCCTTGCCTCGACCGGATTTCAATGGGTACAAGTATAATTCCTGAACTTGACCCACTTTCACCCATTTCGGATTGTACAGACCGTACATCACATTGCTTTTAGGTTTGTCTTTGATCTCCTCCTTTTTATTTACATTATTTTGAGGGCTCTCGACCTCCTTCGGCTTCTCGACTTCTTTTGGCGCCTCGGTTACGATCGGTTGCTCTTTCACGTCGGATGCAGAACATCGTCGCCTCTTCCAGATCATCGCCACCAGAATCACTGCGAAGCTGCACGATGCAGCAATCACTGGCCAGTTCTGTAATCGGATTCATATTGATTTAATACTCTACACACCTTGAACACTCGAGGATGTACGGTTTAGATTAAATTTGTAATAGTTCTTATACAAAAGTCCACTATCAGCTTGTGCGGAAAAGCTCCTGTCATGGCAATCACTTCGGTGAAAAGGTAGAATTTCTTGAATATTATCTTGCAATTATTCAAAGGGTGAAAGAAAAAACGACTGCATTATTCAGCGGAATATCTCTTGCGCTATTAGCACTAATTAGACTTTTGTAATCACTTATAACTGGCAGTCACGCCTTTTGAGGAGCGCGTACACCGGTCACGAGACACTGAGATAAGTGAAATAACGGAGAATCGGACGAACCGGTTGTCGATGCATCTCGGCAATAGGTTCCAATGGGATTTCGGGGCAGTGAGGAGCGAATTTCACCAGCGATACACTTTCATTTCCGATTCTTCCGGCCACTCTGCGCCACGGCTATTATGCAATGCAGTCGGCGTATCTGCCGCCGGCAGCCACTCTCCGACGTCCGACGTCGGCGTCGGGCGTAGATTTATCCAGCGCAAGTCGTCGTCCACACTCCGACGATGTTGCGCGATCGTCGAGGATCTCCCTCTTCGTCAGCGCGATGCAGCTTCACCACTTTATCAGAAGTGCTGTGATAACGCGTCCCTATCAAAGTCGCTATCGCCGAAATCGTTTTACCTACCTTTGGCAAAATCGTATTTTATCATACAACAGAAACTTTCTACTTTCGTTTGAAATTTCCTCATTTTCTTATCTTACATTTATCTATCAGATATACTCTCGACGATACTGACCCATTTATACTCAGACAGCTGGTAGACTATCGGAGTATTGTACCGGTAATTCTGCAAGCGGGTAATCCGGGCCAGAGCGGAGCTATTTGTATGTTGCCAGAGTTACGAAACCTCTGACCTAGTAACCCAGTGTATAGGAATACACTGACAGGTACCCAAAGTGTATTAATCGAGAGAGTGAATGTCGCGTGCCTTTATTCTGGTATGTCAGTTTTTAACCTTATCCGTTACCTTCCGAGCCCATCAGCTACTAGGATTGTGATGTTACAATAATTCAAACAGATGTGCGATAGAAAAAAAGCCTTTTTATTTTTATAATAGAAACTTCACCACAATCGCGAACGTATTCTACATGGTTATTTATTGTCTGCGCATTCCACTTGAAGCTGCAGTATCAATGTTACTAGAAAATTGCAATTCCATCGGTCGATCGAAACTGAAGCAGTCGTGCGATTTTGGGGATATGTAGAGAATTTCACTATTGCCTGGTATATTAGGCGTTCATGAATTTCATACACCGTTTATGGTTGATTTCCGCAACGAATCCAGAAGAGGATTCAAATCTCCGAGACTGGGCAGATAATAATCGGGCGTGGTGTCCTCGGACTTTTGCGCCTCCTCCAATCTGTCACATCCAGTGTCGACGAAGAGCTTTTGAAATCCGCACAAATTCCCGAATTTCATGTCCTGATTTGCTCTGGAATTTAATCAGTCAGGCGTTAAGTACTCCAGATTAATTTTCAGAGAAACTGATTTGCGATTAGCATATCTGATGTTCGACATTTTTCTTTATCACTTACGTATCGCCGATGAAGAGACACCTGTTGGGATGTTCGAGCTTGAACATTTCGAAGATGACATCTCGCAAGACTTCGCTTGGTTTGCCGAAATCTGTCGGAGTTCGACCACTTTGCCTGGTGACTACGTCCCTCATTGGTCCTGGGCCTAAATTAATAGGATTGGTATTTTGGGGATTTTTCATATCAACCTTTAATCAGTTTGATTTCGATCGTACCCAGAATTTTCGTATTGGAATCATAAATCACCCATTCGTCAACTGCCCCACAAAGATACAAGCAGTCTTCTCTCTTCAAGCAGGAAATGGCGAATGCCAATTTCGCCCAATTGCAATTGACATCAACATCCATGACGACTGCCTTGATCGACTTTCGATCTCGAACACTTCGAAGCGCTTCTGGCACGTCAGTTTCCGAGACCACCGGCTACGAAAATCATCATGGCTTTAGGAATCTTCTGTTGTTCGCTCGTGTAATATTCTAACGCTCTTACGCCTGGCTCTGCTAGCTTGAACCCGGCATTCATCAATGTTTCTCTAAATGGTGTAGACGCAATAGTGAAGATTTCCCCTTGGAAGTCGATCTTCTTCAAATACCTAGTGACAACCGCCGCAGTGTTGATAAATTGTTCCTGTAAATTAATTCGGGTAGATTAAAACATTGACGCGTGACTCACTATATCCGAATTTTACTCCAATGACATTGAACTTTTATCTTCCCACGACCCGGAATATTTGTCTTCTTGTCTGTTGGCGCGTTCATCAAAAATAACTGACAGACATATATGTGCTTCCAACCGTATACCCGTCCAAATATTATCATTGGAATTCGGAGACTTTATCGTCCCTTTTATCGCGTGTACAAATTAAAACGTGCAGATTCCTCACGGGAACTTAAAATTAGCCACACCTGGAAATCTATCGTTTTACTAGCGCAAGAAAGTACTCGAAAATAAAATAACTTTGTACATTTAATGATCTTCTGGTGCTTTTAATAATTGTCATGTAAACTCACTCACTGGTACATCACTTTACTCACTGGTTTTATGTCGAGTCCTAACTTCCGAATTTTCATACAATATTGCTCGACTCTAGCGACACTATTATTCGTCACAAAGTAGACTCTCTTGCCAAGATCCTGCAGCTTCTTGAGGGATTCCACGGCACCGTCAATGTGGGTGGAAAAGTCCCACAAGACACCTGTCAAGCAAAGTACTCATTCCGTCAGCATTTACAAACATTCATGACAGTGACGATTACTTTACAACTAGTCAACAGACAGAATCGTGCTTACCATCGCAATCTGAGAAGACAACATCGAATGAATCAACAAACTTCTGTGTCTCTTGATTGCCAACACCGGCCAAATTCCTTGTCACTGTTGCCATTCTTGAATAATGCGTGAGAAGGCAGTGATTAGTGCGGATTGAACCAGCATTTACTGGAGCCGCGAGACCAGTAATTTCGAGGGGAAGGAACTCTCGAGGGGTTTTCTCTGGCTGCAAAGCTCACGACCGACTGACGCATTCGGACAGTTGGTGCCGGCTCCGAAGCCTAATGGCATCTTGTTCGCTGATAACATCGCTGATAACCGACACTGCTACTAGTTTCTTTCCGTTTCACGGACTCTCACGGCAACACCCGGCCATTCACGAGCTAGTCGATGCTTCGAGCCATTGTATGCGCCACTCGCCGCGAGGGGAGCGCATGCGCTCGCCAACACAGGGTTGAACCACCCCTCGAAACGCGTGCATCGAGCTTTTTCCGCAGGTGAATCTGATATAACTGCGAATACTTGTCGCGTTTTGCTATGATTATCTCAGGCAAATATAACGCAGGATTATTCAACGATAATGTTACAGTTACTGTGGTTATTCTAATGTAAGCCAATTTGATGCTGATAAGTCATTTCGGTAATAAATCATTTTCTCGTTTACCGAATCCGTGATAGTATTATATAAGTAGTAGTTCCTAAGCGTTTTGAAATACGACAACAATGCTTTGATGTCACGACCCGCAGGCATTCAAGTTGCCGAGACTTTTGACGGAGGATAAAGAGCAGGAAACGAAAGATAACAGCGGAAACCTATGAATATAAATGATATTCATGGTAAACGGTAAATATAGATTTACTAGCGAGATTATTAGTCTGCCGCTTTACGGACACGGACACGTTCGTAAGAAACTGGAAAATTGGCCGACGAATGAAAAGGATTTCCTCCGCGAGGATTACGTATAATTTGTTCAAATTATAGTTTTCGTTTGCAATTTATTCCTCAACTATCAGACTTCGAAAAGACGTATTGATTGCTGATGTTAGCAAAAGAAAATTTGTTATACATTCCAAATGTCAGGTTTCAGTTTGAGTTGCGTTAAATCAGGATTTCTGTTTTAATGTATGTAAGTTGGTCACGAAAATAACCATTCTCATGACAAGGTAGACAGGTCGTGCGACACGTGAAGATTAGCGGGTGATTTTATAATGAAGGTTTGGGTTAATAGAATTTCAATTTATTAAGATTTTTCCCCTAGCCGTCAGTGTCTTGATTCTCATTTACAAAGGTAATATACGACAGTAGCAGTAACTAATAATCGGCCGTAATAATAATCATAATCATAATCATAATAATCGGTAAGTATTCGGTAATCAGTTGATGATAATCGCCAAGGCAGTAATCATAATCAATCGTAATAATAATCGGCAATAAGAATGTGTAACGCATGTAATCGAAAGTCGGTTCGCCCGGTGTGGTCGTGTTTCTCCGGCGTTTTTGCAACGAGCAGTGCTAATAACACTTCGCCGCCCCGAAACGAAACTCAGAACGATTCAACCCTTACGCCGCCGCGCTCAATTACTTTCTCCAAGCTATTCTCGAAAACGATCGATTTTACAGGGCTGGGAAAGCGCATTTCTCTCGCCGCGAACGACAATAGTCTTATTCGCGGCGTAAAGGTTAATCCTTACAATCCATATTCACAGCGATGCGAAACTGCTTAACTTACTGACTGCCAACGCAATTGACGTATCATGCGTGCGCACCTGTCTGACTAGAAAATGAACCCCCGTACATCGTCGTACACGGCGAACACCGTAATACATACAGTAATTCGTAGGCTATCAAGTTTTTAAGTTGTACACGTACATAGAAACATTCGTCGCACAACAAGCGCGGGGAGCGTCGCGAGCGTCGTCGTCGTCACGGCGGCGGCGGCGGCGGCGGCGGCACGCACACGCTTTTGCAAAAAGGAATGCGGTAACACGAGAAATGAAAGAGGCGCGACACCCTATGCCTCCGGGGGGAACACGGGATTCTCTATTCCATGCACTGTGCCTATCTCTCTCTTTCTCTCTCTTTCTCTCTTTCTCTCTCTCATTCTCTCTCATACACGGGGAGAAGAACGAAATACCTGCCGGCAAATCGACGACGCTCGCGGCACGCTGTCCGATTACGTTTCCCGATATCTCACGAATCCGACAATTTATATTATTAGTGTTTTACTCTTTTCCTCCTCTTTCGAAACTTCCTTTCCACATTAAGCCTGAGCCCGTGGCCGATGATCGAGCCTTATCTTGGCTCTAGTAGGCCTAAGTCCCTTCGAGTCCCTTGAAAGGGAGCAGCGTGTCTCTGTTAATTGGAGTGCGATCGAGAAATGGGAGCAAGACGACCTTAGGCGGCCACGGGACTGTTTCGTAGGGCCGAGGAGATTTGAGAGATACCTAGCGAGTTGAAGGAAGGACGGCTGGAAGGAAGAAGGAGCGGGCAGGATGTGGGAAAAGGGTGGCCTATCTCAGTGATATGATTTGCTCGAGGTCGCCGCCTTAAAAGGCCAGCGGCAAATCCAACTCCCTCTCTCTCGACGCACGTCGACTTCCTCCGAAAATGTCACTGGCAAAGGAATTCACCGATCGTAAACGCCCTCGATTCTCAGTATTCTCTCGCTGCGCACCTTTTGCCTGATCTTTCGGTCGAGAAGGATTACCGACGACGTGTCGCATATCACTCGTTGGTAGTGTTCACCTATTGCAAAGGGCGGCGCGGACATGTGAGGTGCGCTCTCGCATTCGTGACTCTTTCGGCAGCAAGTGTTGCCAGTCGGACTCTTCTTGGAATGAGCGGCGACGAGATCCTCCCTGGTTCTCGTCGGTTCGCTCGGTCGACGCGAGCCCGGCGACCTTTGCCCGTAGCCGGCGCGAGTCCATCGATACTTATCCTTTTAATAATACAAGTAACGTTAGTTTAGCGCTGATTAACAATTAGAAATTTCGACGAGTCGTCGCTCGGCCGCCTGGTACCCTAGGAATGGCGAAAGAATGGCGATGACTCCGGCAGTGACGATAGTGCCAGCCACTAATTTGAATGTACGCAACTCGATTGGTGCAATCCCACCGATTACCCTCTTCTCTTATCTCGATCTGTGTTTCCCTCGGCGGGATCGCGATGTTCTTAATGACGATGACGGTGACTTTTAGTGCGCCAAGTAGATAGTAACACGGAATGTAGTTGAACGCTTACACGGTATAGCTCTGAGTAAACTGGGATTAGGCTGACTGCGGATTAGGTCTTCTCGTTTAATCTCAATTTTTTTTTTTGTTCCTTTAACAAGCGCTTACTAGTTAGTCGTTGTAGTAGTTACCTTCGGTATTAATGCTTAGGCGTTCTAGAAGTATTCAGAAGTAACGGTAAACTGCACTTTAACATTAGGTAACACTATAAAAGAAGTCCGGCTCCGGCTATGATCTCAGTGTTTCCTCTCCTGGTTTGTCAGTGTGCATTTTTCAGTCGAATGTAGGGTTTTTCTTTTCCGTGTCTCTCCTCGTCTTGTGTTCCTTCGATGCTTTCGCTTTTGTCTCGCCGAAATACGGATTAACCAGTGAACACTATAGAAAGTAGATCGTCTAAACGACGCGAGTCTGGCTCTGCCTATCGCCGCCCTGCTTTTTAGGTACATACCTACCTACCTACCGACACCTACCTATCTACCTACCTTCGCACGATACCCTTTCACCTCCTATCTCGGAAGAACGATACCCCAGCATTGCCAGTCGAGCGATCGCCAATCAATTCCATGCAATTAGAAACCGGACCGCGTCCCGAGGTGCGAAAAAACACACTTTCTTCACTCGACTCCGATGAGAATTGACTTGCGTCCCTAGGTGAGAATGAGAGTACGCGTACTCCTAAGATATATTGTCGTAAAAGGTGTTTCTGCAAACCCGGTGCCCCTACTCTCGAGAACGCGTGCATCAGGCTAAATTTTGCAGACACACACACACACACACACACGCACACGCACACAGAAACTAAGGTTAACTCTCTTTTGATTCGGCATTATGACGTGAACTGTGTGTGTTACGAGCTTAAACTGACTGGCAGGGGATCATTCGACGAGTGGTTCGCGCATTGTCTAAGACAAGTTTTTCTTTGTGCCGAGCCAAAGTCCCATTGAAACTTCTTCCTCTAGGCCTGCCTTCTATCGGAATCTAATAAAATTCCTCGTCACTCTTTCTCTCTCTCGCGTTGAGAGATTATCTCTCGCGTGGTTGCTCGTGTGTGTAAATTCGTTTGTTGCTCTCCACCGTTTTGGGGTAATTAAAATCGGCACGGTGAATCGTCATTGACCGCGACGCAATACGACGCGTACGCGCCGGCGAGCGCTCTTTTTTTCTCTCCTCAATTAATAATATTTATATTTATAGTTTTATATATATATATTGATTTATATATACATATATATATGTCGATATAGCGGCGTATTATAGTCGGCTATATATATGTATGTACGTATACCCTTCTAATTGGTGACACTATAACATTACAGGTCTATATACAGTCAGAGCAACAGCGTTTATTTATTGTTTAATATTGTTTCTCATTATCATTAATTCGCCAGTTCCACGCGACTCCGCTCGATTACACGCTGCCGCCGCGTTCTAAGTATCCGCCTATCTTCACTTCGACCACCCACCAACATTCGCATCGCCTCGACAATTGTAAGAGTGGATTGCCTAGCTTTGAGTCAATATGACTGAATCTTTTGTGGTGGGTTAATTATAATTACTTCTGCGTTGGATCTTTGGAAAGGGGTTGAATAGTCGGAAGAGAAAAGTCGAAGTTACGAGGCGAATGTCGATGGGTTCAGGTAGACTTGCTATGTCGAGGCTGGTGCGGCTGACCTCGGCTTTCATGCAGGTTTTCATTCCTCCCAGGCGTTCACATCCGGTGCAATTGTTGCACCTGCTGCGATTGCTCCTTAAACTTTACAAGGGTTTTCTTTCTTTTTCCGTTTGCTCGCGCTTGTTTTCTTTCTGCGAGCTTTGCGCCTCGCTTTCAAGGAACTACATCTCTCGCGATCGCTCACTCGTCGCCGTAAATACGCGCACATACTCTATTAGACACTGCGCGCGCGCTTCAGAGAGTCGTGTCCGCATAGCTGCGTTTTGCCTGGTTGTTTCTTTTCGGCGGGGATGAGAGAGTCGTCGTCTCCTTTTCTCGACAGTCTACACACACCGTGCAGCGTTCTCTATTGTCGTTGTTACCGTGTGTCGTTGAAATGAACTCGGTCCTGAGCGCGCCATCGCGCGGCCATTATTCTCACTCTGTCTCTTCCTCGCGGGGTTGCGCGCAACAAATGCAGGGGGTGTATCTGAATGAATGCTGGGAACGATGACAAACAAACAGAGAGAGGATGAAGGGTGTATGCTTTTTTCAGGGTTCTGGTCTGGACGTTGAAGAAAACACCGTGGCTCGTGATTAAATTAATCTTTCTCTAATCGTATAATGCTGCAGGTTGTACGCAAAATAATAATTAAAACGCTTTATAAAACGATCTTTGGTAGAAACGTAAATTTACAAGGCTGAATATACATGCTAGAGTTCTCTCCCAGTCGGATTACAAAAATCATACTTCACGAAGAAGAAGAAGAAGAAGTAGTAGTAGAACAAGGACCAAACAGGAGAGGATAGAAAATCATAAATCGAGAAAAAGTATGTGCACACCTAAGGATACGCCGAGTGTTTCTCTCTTTTTTTTTTAAGTGCTATGAGAATGATCGGACTAATAGCTACGCGATTGGCGGCCTTTCCCTCTCCGTCTCCCTCTCTGTACAACGGGGTTGCGTTAAGTCTCAGACGAGCCTACCATTATAAATTATTGCACATTGAACAAACAATTATGGACCAAGGTCTCCGGTGCGTATCGCGAGATTCCCTCGTTTTTTCGTTCGCGTTCAACTCGGCCGCTCACTACATAATATGCATATCGAGACACATAATTCGTTCGCAGGACTTCCAGTTGCTCTCTCACTCTCTTTCGCTCTTTCGCTCGCTCTCTCGCTCTCCCTCTCTCACGCTCTCTCTCTCTTTCTGCGAATAGGCAATGGCCACCATCGATATCTCTCGCGCGCCTATGTATACATGTATAATATGCTCGTATAATACATGTTCTCTCTTCATATATATATATATAATATATATAATATATGTATATATATAATCATATATATATATTCATTTATTCATTCATTTATTTAATTAAATCTTTATTCATTTATTTATGTTTCTCTCATTAGTGCCTACTTATTGTTAGTCAAGGAGGAATGTAGTGTGTGTGTGTATGTATGTGTGTGTGTGTGTGTGTGTGATAGTGGTCGCGCTGGCTTGAGCGAGATAAAGAATCGTTCGAGTGTGCCGGCACGTTCATCGTCCGGTTGGATTGAGTACAACTAATAATTAACAGTGAGCGCTCTAATTGGCATGGTGAGAACCCAGTAGTGCTCCGCGTTCCCTGGCGCCTCTTTTCCGCTCCGCTCCTCCGCTCCTCGGCCTCGCGAGCGATTCTTCCTCGTGTCTTGCGTGTGAGACGCGGCGCGCAGAGCAGTGCAGCAGCAGCATCCGAGTCTTCCTGGCTGGCCGGAACTCAAGCAGACGAGAGAGCCGTTCGTCTCTCGGCGGTGGCTTCCGGGGGTTGCTGTTCGCTTCGTAGAAAAAAGAGGGCTGCCGCGATAGGAAGGGGAACACGACGATTCGCAATAGGCAATGTTCGGTGGTGGGCGGTTCGGCGAGATTAAGCAGGCTCCGAAAAGAAATCGGTCTCGAAAGCTTATACGACAGCCAGCCTCGACGCGGAACCAGAGAAACTGAACCGGCATTCTCGCGAGGATTCCTCGATTCATCGAACCTCCGAGCGACCGATCGGCACCTCTCTCCCAACTCTCTCTCTCTCTCTTCCTCTTAACGCTTATTTTACTCCTTCAAGCCTAACTAGAATCGCCAAACACGAGCAACTCTCTGATTGTTTATGCCCCCCCGGAGTCGCGTGCCGCCTATATTGTCACGAGATATGATCTTCCGCAGTATTCTAGCTCCTAGTGAAGTACCTCCCGAATCCTCGCCGCCGGACGGACAACCGTCCCGTTTTACATTTAGCACATATCAACATCGATAGTTTCGTTAAGTTGTCGCACGTAACCGCAACGATATTATACTGTATCGGGGGTCAATATATAATTATGTTATATATACCGGGCAGGCCCTCGCACGCCGGATATATATAATATACATTATATACAAATATATATATGTATATTTATTTGTATATATTATAGATATTCGTGTGTATACTGTGTACGTGTCTGTGTGTGTGTGGGTGTGTGTGTATGTTTGCAGGTATTGCATAGTGTGTGTTTCGTATGTATATTATACTACATATATGTACTATAGTATACGCGTGACTCCCATATGTATAACGTTTGTCCACCTCGTCGGGATATTCAATTCCTTACTGTAATTACATCGTCCCTCGTGCGCCGTGAAGGGGAGCACGCCACGAGGCTTACAGCGGAACATCGACATTTACTTTATAAGGCCCAAATATTGTGCGCTACCTGTTCAATCGAATGTACGCCGAGAAGGAATTGCAAAAGCGTTCTGACGCGTTGTTGCCGAAGACACACTCGTGTTAGGTTCTTTTAAGTAGGCTCAGTTTCTCGATCCCCACGCTGGACTGGAGAGCTGAAGACCAACTGCGGGACAGCGCGTACACCTTTTTATCGCTCGGCCGACTGCTACGAGGAACGTGAGATTTTCACGTCAAAGCAGCCTGTTTAATATGTTTTTCTTTCAACCGCAAAAAAAAAATGTCGTGGTCGCGTTGCGCCTTCCCTCTCGCTCTCCTCGAGTCGTACGAAAGTCTGTAAAAAAGTTGCGCGGCCACGCAACGAGCTCTTGGTGCTAGGTTGGCAGGGTTCGTTTCTCGCTTTGGCACCTAATTCCACTATTACGCCCTAGACGAATCTATCTACGCGTATCCTGGAGCTCGTCCCGAATCTCTGACGATACCATACCAGCCCTTTCTTTCTTTCAAGCAGCGCTCAGGATCGACTTGCCTTTCTTCTCTCTGTCAGACAATTCCTCCCAGCATAGAATCGACTCCTGTCGTCCTGGGGAGACGAGTCTTCCCCGGCGGGAAAGCGGCCCCAATACGAACCACGTACTCTGAGAATGCCTGTGAGAGAGGTGGTGCTCGTCGCCAAATCCAGGACGTATAGAAGCGTCGCCTGGTCGTGAGTGCAACTGTTGCGAAAGCGATCATGCCATCCACTCGAACCCTTCATCCCCGCGGGCTTCTTCACCCTTCCGATGCGTCCTCCTCCTCCTTCTCCTCCTGCTTCTTCTCCCGCGCAGTCTTCCTCGCCCGAATCGTCAGCCTTGCGGTAGCCGCTTAACAGGTGCCGGTCAAGTTGGCGAGCCTGGTGGAGGCCTCTCCACTCGGGATTCGCCTCCTTTCCTCCACACCGCCTGGAATGCCTCTCGCCAAATGTAGGTTTCTTTGTGTTCTAGCTCTGGAGGGTGCCGATGCTCTCAAGTGGCACTATCTCGGGGTGGGACTGCGCCGCCGGCGACGACTCTCCGCCGTCGGCGAGCGAGGGACGCCTGTCGACGGAGGTCGCCGGCCTTGGTACGCGAGGGGGGCTGCTGCTTTTCCGTCTGCGAGTCCGAGTCCGTCGGGGAGGGTGGTAGCAGCATGGCGAGCGGCGGCGAGGACGACGGGGACGATGAGGGCAGAGTGGAGCAGGGGGAGGAAGAAGCGGTGGAGGGGGTGGTGGAAGAGGCGTTGGCTGTTGGCCCGTTGAGCCCAGTGGGTTTGACTTGGTGGTTGTTGGCCTTGCCAGCCGACACCTTCGTCGCCGTCGACGTCTGCGACGTGGCGCCAACGCGCTGCTGAGACGTCGTCGACGGCGTCGTCGCTCCTCCAATGGATGACTGCTGATACCGCGCGGCGGTTGCTCTTGCTGGCTGCTGACGCTGCAACTGGCCGCGCTGCCGGTGCTCGTCTCTTTGCTGCTTGGACCTGCTTGGCAAGCTGACGACGCCACCACCGCCGCCCCCGGCGCCGCCACCACCGTTGCCGCCGCCGCCGACTTGTTGGACCAATTGCGGCTTGCCGGCAGTGGCGACGATGACGCTACCAGTGGATGATGGAGAAGACGGGGCCGGCAGGAAGCGGGTGCTCGCGATACTCGCACTGGAGGTGGACGCGGTAACCGTTGATAGAGCTGCTTCCGGTGTACCGTCAGCCAGCGGTGACCCTTGAGGGTCCGGTAGGCTACGAACGACAGGCTCAGGAACAACGACTGGAGGACGTTGCTGCTTGTTGTCACCCAGATCGCCAGCGCAGCCGTAATCGTAGCTGCAGCATAGCTGCCCGTCCTACGGAGAGTTTGGTTGGATATTGGGTTAGCCACGGCGGAGGGAACCCGGTCGCTGCTGTCTTTTTACTCTCTGTTCTTTTCTCGACGTTCCCCCCCTTCGACGAAAAGTCTTGGTGTCTTTCTCTCGATGCCCACCGGGCCTATTATTGACAAAAGTGCTATCCAACTACGGAAGATTGGATTGGTGCTCTCTGTGATCTCCTCGTCCTACTCGCTGCTTGCTTGCACCCAATCATTGTGAAAGCAAAGGCATCTCCCTATATTCTTTGACTCGTCTTTTTAACGCTCTTTGCAATTATGTGCTTTAATCTATATATATTGTGTCACAGCGTACGTATTGTGCTCTGCTCTGGTCGGCCAGTGTGTGTGTGTGTTCGTGTCGGAATACTATGGCGGATTTTAGTTCCTAATTAATCACGGAAATCTGGGTACTGCTATGTCGCGTGCAAGCTTGCTACATTGTCATGTGAGATTGGACTGAGAGTGTGCCTGCTGCTCTGTGTGTGTGTACGTGTCACTGGGAGACTCGGATTAATTGTACTATCGCACCTCAGGACTACCATCTGACAAAGCCAAGACTTTCCGCATTGCAGAGGGGAACCAGGTGCTCTTCCACATAATATGTAATTCATTGTTTCGTCGAGGAAGACACGGTTCCGCCGTGGAGAGATTAGAAGATGATCTGCGAATCCACCTTACGCTGTTTAACCCGCTATTTCTCCCATTCCGATGACTGCACCCTTTCCGACGCCTTTCTCTCTCTCTCGATTGATCAAATGTACTTTACTGAGGAGACGTTCCCACGATCACAGTTACAATAATTGTAATAACAATCATGCTAACATTCGAGGGGCAAAACAATGAATTCTCATAATATGTCTCTGATACCTGACGACAACGTGTCTAGGTCTTCACTACCTGCTTGCTGCGAGTCCGGCAACTTTACCAAAGACAACAAGACTTTGTATATATTTTTCTAGGACCAATAGTCCTTTGGAAGACGTTTAAAAAATTCTTAATAACAATTGGAAGGTTTGTTAATCAGTTTGCCAGAGTCGCAACACGAACTCGATAGACAGAGAGAAAGAGACTCTTGGTGCATCTATCGAATCCCGACTGCAGATCAAAGGAGGGTGCAAAAGAGGCTCAAGTGTAACAAAAAACGGAACGAATAATAAAAAAAAAAGACAAAAGAAATCAATCCAAGATGCAAGTCTGTGTCTGTGTGTCTGTCACCACGTGCGCCGTGCGCCCCGAGATATACTAGAATAGAGAACCGATTAGAAAAGGACGATCTTCCACCCGTTCGTGTCTGTTAACTTTGTCTTTTCGACAGTGCGTCTCAGAGTGCTTGCTTCAAAGTGTGTCAACATCCATCGATGTATGTGTGAGGGGAGCGGGTGGGTGCATGCGAAGTTCGGATGCGTGCATCCAGCCACTGTACCAGAGCAAATTCCCATACCTCCTTCGACCAACAAATCGACGATTCCCATCGACTACGATCTAGGAAAATTCCTCCGCGAAATCCGCGAAAAGAGCAACTGTCCAACTAACGAAAAAGTGTGCAATTTTTATAGAATCTGATTTCTTTTTTCCCTTCAGGCAGACAGATGTCTGACTAACCATTGACCCTTACTACTGTTTCGCCCGGGAAAAGGATATTATAATTGGCTAAATTACTGTTACTTCAAAGTCTATTTTAACCAACATTAATCATACATCGTATACTCTTCCTAATATTCTAATAGAGTCAACAGATTAACAAAAATATCCTTGAATTAATTAATAAAGTGGTGGAAAGAATCGTGGATCTGACGGTCGACAGTTTCTCCGGCGAATGTCCGGCACATAATACATGCCACGTGCTCTTAGTTCGTCCTTTTCCTGGACACCCCCGAGCCATGATTCTTACGGCCAATTAGCGCCATGAATTGCCGCAATAACTTGCAATTCCCGCGGTGCGAAGGCAAGTGAGAAAAGGGCCATTAATGCAACTGGCAGTGATAACAATTTGCGAGAACGGCTAATGGCTCGGGCGCAAGAATGAGCGCTCGGGGGTATCCAGGAGCAGATATAAGCTTGGTGACCAGCGTGCGGTAATCAAACGAAATAAGTTTGCTAAGGGGGTGTCTGGTGGACTAGACGTATATCACATAGAAGGAGAAACAAAGGGGATGGTTGGATTTATCGGAGTAAGGGTGGCAAGATCAAATGGGAAGGTCGCGAAGAAGAGGAGAAGCAAGAGTGATTGCAGGGCGTGAGAGAGATCGAACGAGCTACCCAAGCAGGCGGGTGGGAACGAAAGCACTCGAGCTCGATTAATCGTTGCAAGTGATTGTTAAGAGTAGAGACAGAGACAGAGAAAGAGACATTAAAAAGAAAAGAGGCGGGTAGAGATTATAGGTGAGGTAGAAGTGACGTGATTACCGATGCACACAACACGCGCTATTGCTCACCAATTGGGCGCAGTACGGCACCTGCAAGGATACCCATCGTTAGGCGTTATCAGGTTAGTCATATCACGGGCAAGTGTGGCGGGGTTAATTCTCGCAGCATCAGTTTCAACGGGCAGAGAAATCTCGGTTAATTCGATTCGTGCTCGCTTTAGTACTGTACAATTGTCAGCTCTGTTGCTTCTGCAGAGTTTCGAGATCTTTAGCTGAGCCGCCGACGCAACCCCCGCTCAAGCCGATCCGTTCACACATGAAATAACTTGATTCAAACTAGTCCAAATTCTATGGGATTCTTATGCCAATCTCATTCAATTTTTGTTAATGATTATACAATAATTTCGTGAAAATATTTCAATTCTTTTGGTACTTTTTGCTTATTTTATCAAGAGATCATCGTTGTTAATAAATTGAGAATAATCTTAAGAGGAGATTTGAGTTGTGATCGGATCTGCAAGCACGGGATCATGCTAGATTCGGTTGCCATGAAGTCGGGTCCACTCTTGATTAATGATCGCCAGGCAGCGAGCACTAAAATGATCCATGCAGGGCCGACCCGAAGCACGCGCGATAGTAACATTGTCAGGCTTCATGAGTTTCATTATATTCTTTGCATTCAGGATCCCCGAATTGATTATCCGTCCAATGTCAATGTCCGCGAGCGCGGCAGTGTTCGAAATCGTCATTGAAACGTGATCGTTCTCCTGGCAAGCGCGTCATCCCCTCGGCGAGTCCGTTTACAAAGTGAGCGAGGGTCAAAAATATACATATAAATATATATATATATATAAAAAAATAGATATTACGACGAGTAACTGAAAAAAGTTACGAGTTACACTACGCAAAAAAAAAGTATGTAAGTAATGATTCTTGCTACGTTACAATAATGATGTTACTTCGATCTTCGATAAGACATGCAGAGTAGTACAGTATGTATAAGTATATATTACGGTGCCGATTTGGGATCTCCGCGGTTTTCTTACTCAAGGTGAGAGTAGTTAGTACTAATGAACACTGCCGCGTGCAAGGCAGCCAACGAAAAGAAATACACATATATATGTATATATAGTATATTGTCTAATTTAAGGCTAGCTTAGGGACGCCCCTGTACGTGTCTCGGACGCTGCTATGCCAAAGATCTTGGAGTAATATACAAGTGGTGAAGTACAGCTGAGATCGCATAATGACAAGACTAGCACGACGCAATGGTAGCGAACGCCGAGAGAAAAGATTCCTGTATTTACAAAGCGTTTAAAAACTAGAAACGACTCTTGGCTCTCTTTGAAGCTTAACAGCTAAACCACCCCCGACGGGAAGCCGCTTTTCTCTCGGCGCGCAAAAGACTGAAAAGTTCGAGCGCATAGCTTTGCAAAGTTAGTCCGCGTTATACACATCGCAAAAGAAAAACGAATTGGCACAGTAGAGAAGACTAACAGTCAGTATGTACCTTGTATTATACGAGGATTGCCTACTGACGCTTTCAAACAAGAATAACAAAGAGATAGAAGAGCGAGTGAACATAAAACAGGGTACATATATATACATATTCGTTGTATATGTATATATATGCGCGTGTCTGTGACTTCATGTACACGTGGCGGAAGTGGTCATCCCAACTGTTCGAGCCAATGAGAGAAAGCTAGGCGGATAGCCGTTGATGAGTCAACATCGCGCAGACATTATAAAACTAACAAAGGAAAGAAAGAAACAAGAAATGATATTATGAGACCAGCCAAGCTGAGTTAGTTCAATACAGAGGAGAAGCGAGATGAGCAATGGTTAGAGGGAACTGTAACTGATCCGCCACGCATATGATGCTCATATAGTTTCTATCTTCTCTTCCCTTTCAGTAATGGACGCCTGCCGCACAGCAACTGATCATATACTGACACAGGTAAATAGTGAATGGTAAATACGTAGCGAGCGCTATCATTAGGCACACGACAGATCCACGGCTATACTGAGACAATAGTTTCTCTCGTTTACTGACCTTGAGCTCTTGAATTCGCGAGAGAAGTTCGAGCCGCGCGACGATAGGAAGGATCCTTTCCAGATCGGCATCCTTTGCCCTACCTTGTCATTTTCCGATCACTCGTGTGGCGAGCACAGATTTCATGTACATGAAAAACAATCTCAAGACATCTCTCTTTTTAATGGACAATCATCGTGTGCTTTATTTGTCCTTCTGACCGTCGCGGTTGCCTTCCCCCGCGAACCCCCCTATAAATCCTACGCAAATCCTGCGGCCCTCGCACGTCAACAGGAGTTCCGAGGCTCTGCGGAGGTGGAGTCGTGCCTTACCTTGCACTCGCAGGTGGTGCACTTGTCGTGGGGATCCTGCCAGGCACTACCGCTGTCGTGGATGATACCGGAATAGCTACAGGGCCTTGGCCGGCTCGGTATTGACAACGAGCTACCATTAACCGGTTGCTCCCGGGCACAGGGATCGTCCTCGCATCGGGGACAGCAATCACCATCCTCTGTCACTGGGTTCGAGCACGTCACCGGTGGACATTCCATTTGCCAGCAGTCTATCTCACCGTACTGAAACCAATAACATCGATGATATCGATATTCCTCATATATTAATCCCCAGAAATAGAAAGATGACTCATGGTCAGCCACATTACCAGGCATTCGCAAGTCTGGCATTGGTATATCCATCGCTCGCCGCTCCTAAAGACTAGGTGATGAAGCTCCTGATGCCTGCAGGAGGCTGCCGGATCACACTGCGGACAACACTTGTCCCGATGACTACCTGGCACGCTGCAATCGCAGATAGGATCTCTGCAGGTGACCACACCGTCCTTACACGTGCATCTCCTGCAGGGGTTGCCCGCAGGAGCAAGCGTTTCACCGTTCCTCACTTCACGGCCCTCGAACCAGCAACCTGTAATGAATACAAGAAATGATTCTTCGTACTTTCGAATGTTTCTCAAACAAAATTACATGAAAGAATAGAACTTACTGAGTCTGCAGTCTTCCACAGCGTGTTCATTCTCTTGCGGAGGACACACGCATTCATATCCACCCTCGGTATTGACGCAAGTTGCGGTCGGGTGACAGGTGTGTCTCCTCTCGATAGTTTGATCATTGCATTCGTCGATGTCCAGACATTGAGTGCCTAGAGTGCTGTCATGTAGGGCACTCCTGTAGCCGGGCTTGCAGCGGCAATAATACCAGCCCGGCATATTGAAGCAGGTGGACGATTGGTGGCACCGATGCAGATCACTCGCGCACTCGTCCAGGTCCAGCTCGCAACTGTTCCCAATGTAACCCCGTCGACAGGAACATCTACCTGGTGCCACGCACTCGCCCCCATTCTGACAAGTCTGGTTGCAAACGGCTGCACCGAAAAAGAAGGAGCACCTTTCAGTATATTTAGTCGCGTGATAGATTTTAAGATCGAGGACTGACAGGGCCACCCACTATCAAGCAATAAAAAGAAGGTGGTGAATAAATCAAGTATTCAAAGACTAAATCGATGAGCCGGTAGCAGAATGATTGTTGCTCTTAAGAATCATTGCCATCTGCCCATTACCACGGTGGCAAACAGCGAGGAGATTCGAATCAATGCTCGATTAGTTAAATGGACCACCCGCGCCTACTCCGGCAAGCAGCTGTTGCCCGGAGTCATCGGTGCGAGAAGTCTGTCGGAGCTGAAGAGGAGAGAGCTCTCCAGTTCTAGGAGGAGGATAAAAATTCAACTGGATACTGTACGTTTGCAAGTGTAACCATCGCCGGTGTAGCCGTCCTTGCAGATGCAGTAATAGCTGCCGGCTGTGTTGACGCAGGTCGCGTGTTCATCGCAGCCGTGGCGACCGGTTGCGCACTCGTCAAGCTCGGCACAGTTGAACTTATCCACTCTGTGGTAGCCCGGAAGACACGCGCATGTGTAGGAGCCGACTACGTTGACGCACCTGGTGTTCGCATTGCAGTGATGGCCATCCGAGCCACCTTGTTGCTTGCACTCGTCCACGTCTATGCGAGACAACGCTATATTAATTGCTACGCCCTTCTCGCTCTTATACCCAGTACTATTGCAACTCTGATTCTCTCGACTGCTTATTTCAAAAGACAAGAAAGGAAAAAAAAAACAACTGGACACTGGAGAGTATGCAGATTGGCCAAGAGATTGGCCTCGAATGAAGGATTGTTAATAAATGAAATTGGAGTTAGGCATTAGGTACCGTGACAGTTATGACCGTCCCCTTGGAAACCGATATCGCAATGGCAGGCGTAGGTCGTCTGGAGATTCAGGCAGGATGCGTTAGCATGACACTTATGGCCCTTCGCGCAGTAGTCCACCCCTGGTTAAATTGTGTTAGTCATCCAGATGAACAGACGGTCAGAGAAAATTTGCGTTAGCATTCCAAGTGTTTTAATGATACTAGCGGAGATGAGATCTTGGCTTGGATCGGCGAGACTCGGGTAATTGTTAATTCTCGTGGCGCAGTAAAATGGAGATTAAATGAAGCAAAATATTAATAGCGTGAGGTGGGTATTCCGGCCGATTTGCTTTCATTCCCAAGCTGACTAAATGCAAGCGTTGTTAAGCGACTTCTAGCAAATCGCAGCACCGAGACCGGTTAATGACACTGGGTTTAATACTGTTATTCACATTAAGCGAGTAAAGTTAACTGGTTTAATGTACAGCAGAACGGAGTATTAACAGTTTCACTTTCAGCGTTATCTCACAAAAATAACACTTTCCATTCTTTGGATAAACTTACGAATATATGATGTGCATACAAAGCGCTGAGAACTCGACGAAATTAAATTGGAATTCTGGTTAAAGCAAACTCCGTTTAATACTTCCTACATCGTCAGAAAAAGGAATTGGTCAATCAATGAAGCAATCTCTCGTTCCACTTAATAGTTTCTCATGAAAATCGCCGATATACCAGTAATAATTGGGTAGCGCGCGAGATTTACTTAGCGATTCGAACCGGTTAAGGTATCTTGAGACGATAGTCAGAGTGGAAAAGTCATGAGGAGGTGTGTGTACCTGGACAGAATTTGCAGCATTCTTCAGCCACGCTAATTTGTTCGCTAGGCGGACAAGGCAAGGGTGGGCATCTCGTTTCGGTGTCGAACCTCTGACACGTGAAACTGCCGTCGAAGCAGTCGCATTCAACGCACTGCTTCGGCGAAACCTTTTCCCCGTGGTCATAAATGACACCATGCAAATAACATTGCTCTAAAACAGAGTGGGGTTCATTGCCAGATGAGGACATGACTCGACACCACGCTCGTACAAGCGACAGAATGAATGATCGAGGACGAAGGAATAAAAGCAAGTCTCTCGCTCTACTTACTCAGACAAATCGGACAGCATTGTCCATGAGGAATGACAGGATTCTTGCAGGTGACAGGTGCGCAGGGTGTCGGTCTGCATTTGATCTCTCCGTGCACGCAAGAGCATTGCTGGCAGCCTTTCTCCCAGGTAGCACCATCCTCGTGAACGGTGCCGTTCGCTCTACATGACTTTTGGCACTCGCACTCCTCCACCTTGACTACTCTGCCTTCTGCAACGGCTAGCTGAAAGGAAGGACGTCCATGAGTAACAGTCATCGCGCTACCAATCGCAAACTAACCGATGGTTGCGAGCTAAGTTACTCACCCTATGTCTCATATCCTTCATGTTGTGCACTAGCTGCTCGACGGTATTCTTCAGTATAGTATATTCGCCACAAGTCGGGCAGGATGAGTCGAGCTGAGGACACTGGGAAAGGTAGCCATGGGGTCCTGGTATCAGCTTTACATCCTGTAAAGCACCCTGCGACGCAAAAAAGAACGATGAAGTGCATCACAGGCGAATTTCAATTGGTACTTCGTCATTTAGAGTGAAAGATCTCGAGGGAATGGGAGGACGAAACGTTCAGGGAGGAATTGAGAGGGCGTAAAAGGCGGGAGTGGTGTGTCCTCTTACCTTGAAGAGAAAGTGCCTGACATTTCTCTGGCCCACCCAGAGCTGGAGTTGCGGCAGGGTGAAATTGGTGTCAGGTGGGCCAGGCCTGAGTAGCCGCCTATATAAGGGATGACAGTCGACCAGCAGCTCGACCTGCGAGCCGCTTACACTTAGGGCGACCCTGTGCCAGGCGTCGTCGGCCAGTCGAAATGGAAACGTCTCGACGTGGACGCTGCCGTCGTGCCGGGACACATAATGAAGCCGAAGCTCGTCCTTACGACCGCTGCTCTGCAGCTCCAAATACCTACATTCGCATAATTCATCCACAAATCAATATCATTAATTCCATCAATGTCGTCCCTTAAAAACAATCTTAAACCTTAAACTAGTTATTAAAAATATATTTCGATCATTGAATATTATCACTTTCTAAAGAAACCGCAATACATCTCATTCGATCATAGATTACAAACGGTTCTGTGCGTTTTGCACGTGTACGACATTGGTCTGGCATGCAAAGGATGCTGTCAGAGTGCCAAGCGAGGCTTAGGGCAATTGATGTCTGTGATTTGCCATGGCTGTCTATTGTAGCAGTGTTAAACTCTCGGGCCTGAATTGCTCGCGGTCGGCCGCTCTCGGTAGTGGGATGGCGCGTTAATTACCAGCTAATAGGCGGCTGCTTATACATATGCACGTAGGTCCATCCAATTTGTGTCAGCCGGGTCAAAACGACTAGACTGTACTCCTCACGTTCCAGGAGAGAGGGTGCGACTACTTTGGGGTTAAGTGCCCCTTCACCCCCGGCTCAACAATTGACACAGTAACTTCCTTAAGACTGGCTTTGCTACCTTTTTCAGTCAGCCGCTCCTTCTGAAACGGCTTGCCAGTCGACATAATCTGCGCCCGAAAACGACAGCGGCCCCGAAGCCTCCAGCGAGCGAACCTAGTCACACTGAATGAACCTGCAAGCATCCCTCCAGCACCCGAGAGCTTCACACCCTCTTGACACTCAATGCACGGATTACCCGATGATTTCTCTATGAGGATTAACACGCCAGCTTCTTCACTAGCACTTCAATTTTTCCCGCGGGGCAGTGTAACTACCCCCTCCCAGTTCGACTACGAGTTGACTGACATTGAACCCGAGTAGAAACATCATTCCATACTACCCACTTACAGTCATTGAAACTTCCGAGTAGATTAGGATAAACTGCCGAGGCATTTGCTAGTCACACGTGTCCGGAACTGATTCATAAACGGAATAATCGTGTACCGGTTTGCACCTGCGGCTTGCGAGTAATCGGCAATGTTTCGCCCGCATGTTACTCGCGCGTCAACATGATACTTTAGTTATTCTTTCACTTGATGGAGTCACGCTTCCTTTTGCACGATCCTCGTAAACCAGTTGGTACCACCCTCGCAAAGTATGCATCGTCCACGTTCGGATAGTGCTAGGTTATCTTGGAATACCAGGAATTCTAGCGCGTAACTATCGCTTTTGTGTAAGAGCTGGCATTGAAATCGGCCGAGGCATTAGAGGGTGGAAGTTGGAGGGATTAAGCGTCGAGAATTCACTCGAAATCACTTTAGCAAGCTGGCTAGGGTGATTCGAGAGCAGTGGAATCATGTGTGTTCACCATACCTATTGTTCCCATGTGAAAAGGCGACGATCGTCCCGGAATTGGCCTCCTCCTGTTGTACAGCGGCTGCTATAGTGAATTCCGGAACCCGCCGGAGTAACGTGGCCGCACGCTCGAAGCTCGCCTCGTTCAGTCGGAGCTCCCTTTCCTCGCCTGAACAGGTAAAACATACTGTTTTGTACCACCAGTCACCACAAGTCTCGCATTATCATTTTCACAGGCGCACGCAATATTCCCATTACTCTGTTGCACTTTTTATTCTCGGAATATAAATCCATAAAATTAATTGAAACTCGCCAGAATACCAATAATAATAAAAATAGTAATAACAGGGCGATTCGCTTTCGATTAACAGTTTTTCACAGCGAGCAAGCAAACCAATTGCTGTCGTTCTCGTCGTTACGTAAGAGCGCTGAGTGCTGGGCGCCGAAAAACGGCTAAATCGACCTGACCTACCGAAAATTTGGGCCGACCTACATCGGAGATCCATAATCTCCTTTGTCGCTGGGAGTCAACAGAGCGCCCGGACTCCAGAAGCAAGCACTCTCCGCCGATTTACGGCCCTCGTTTAAGTCTGAGAGGTTTTGTGGCACAGTGAACTAGGTATCCACGAGAAGCATCCCCGAATATCCCAAGAAAAAAGAATCGCTTCCAACAAAACACATTTCCCAGATAATAAAAGATCACAAAACTAATTTAACCTTCTTTTTAATTCTCTAACCCACTTTTCCAGCACTTATAAAAGTCAACCCTGCGAGCGAAATGTCCAAACGCCCAAAGGCGTCTCTGGTAATGAAAGAGTTTAAAGAGGCAGAGTCTTTTCTAGGCTGAGTAAGCGGACTTCATTGACAAATACTACCCTTACATCCCCGAACCCTATCAAGTACACCTTGGTATCACCAATGACCAGGTAGACCCGCACGTTTCTTTCACGTTTCATTGAACTTTGCGTACCGGACGCAGCTAATTTCTGAGGTTCGTCCATCCGTGTAATTCGGCTGGTTAGAAGGAGTGCTCGCAAAAACGAGGAGGGAAGGGTGATATTGGCATTGCGGGGTGTATAAACTGCAATGCACATGTCACGCTGCTGGCTGGCTTCTCGGCTGACCAAGACAGAGTTCCCTTTCTCTCTCCAGCGAGTGAATAAAAAAGAGAGGAAGGAAAAGAGAGAGATTGTTAGAAGGCCTCGTGTTTCAGATGCACCGGCGTCCAGCTAATAGAAGTAACCGGACACCGATATTGCCTAGGTGGCAATAAAAGCGGCGGCAGCAGGTACCGACGATTTGTCACCGTGCTCACCTCCGAGCCAGGCTTAATTAAGCGCGTGCACACTCGATTATAAGGTAATAAAGTAGCCAACTCGAGGGTGGTGGTGCACTCGGAGCGGAGGGACGAAGAGGGCGAGCGTTCGCTCGCGTCTCTTACAGCCGAATTGGCACGCGTCACCTGTTTACGTCGACGAGCTGTCACCGGATCTCATTCGCTGTCGATGCAGCAGCGTGTGTAACGAGATACAGAGAGATCGTTTAACTCTCTTGTCTTAAGTTTGCCTCTTTCCCCGCGGACGAGGAGGAGTTTCGAGGCCGATGAATGGTCGCTCGGCGCGTCATCAGCCCTTGAACGCGGCGCACACGGGTTCTTCAATTGGCAGCACCGGCGGCAGCGGCGGCGGCGGCAGCGGCGGCGGCGGCGACCGGCTGGCACTGTTTCTCCTTTGATCGAGGCAAAGCCAGCCAAGGGAAATGGAGTTGCTAGTGGGCACAGTAACCGGCTGGAAATCAATGGTTACTAACCCTGCGGAGTAACTAAGGCGAGGAGATTAGATCAGGTGACCCCATGCTGAGCGCTTGGAACAGCAGACTCACGCAGTTCCTCTCTCTCTCCTTCTCTCTCCCCTGTCTTACAAAAGGGGAATCGCGAAATCTTGTTTTCCACGTTCAGAGAAAACTTTGACACGTGTCGGTGTATATCATGCCCATTGTCCCGTGGGGGGCGAACCGGCAGAGATTCGAGAAAACCCAATTTCAGGGAAGCTTCTTTTCTACGTATCAAGACCGCCGGTGTGTCTATATGTGTGTGTGTTTCTGTGGAGAAAAGGGTACTGCGAGCTTGACAGATTTGATCGCAAGGGAAGATCTAAGGCCGGCAATCGCGCCGGTTGATTCGTGATCTAATAAAGTGCCTGAAAGCCAAGTTCTTCGAGCGACCCCCGAAAAGATCAAAGAGAATGAGGAAGTTGGTTGGAGCGGATTGTTAGGCCCGCGCAAAAACTTGGTAGAAAGGAGAAAGCTGGTGGAAGTTTTGAGGAAACGGCGAGTCGTCGTTTCGAGACCAGTGTGCATTAGAGCCGGTACAATAAACGACCAGCGGAGCAGTACAAACGTGACAAGCTGGCGGAGGCGGAGGCGGAGGAGGAGGAGGTGCGCGGGCGGCGCGCACTAGCACCACTGCCGGGGGGAGACGAGAGTGGCAAAGAGCCTCGAGGCAAAAGGAAGAAGAACAAAAAGGGTCGGTCCCTTCTGTCGATGCTGTAAACCGCAGAGAGCCTTACGCTACCTTCCGCGAAACCGTTCTCGAGGGTGCGCGTGGAAGGCAAAGGGGTGGCTCTGGGTAATTGAAATTTCTTTCGGGGAAACCCTTCGGCTCGTAAGGGCTCGCGGCCTAACTACAGGGTGGTCCGGTCAACTACACGCACTCTGGGATACGTGCGCCAACCCCACGCAATCCTTACCAAACATATATATACATATACTCTCCGAACAAACCAAAGCCGACTATGCTAATGAAATTGGTATTCTTTCTCCCAATGGGCAAATTATTCAAGGGGGCCTCGCTCCATCACAATTACCATTCCGCAACCGCAGACAGTCTTCTCTGTTATGCGGATGCTGCGTCATTCTCTGAATCTACCCCCGAGAATTACGCGAAGCTGCCAGACGGAGAAGCTAGCAGTGTTTAACGTGTAGAACGGTAATTAATCGAGGTTGAGACAGGTCAGTCTGATAGATCGAGCCAGAAGTTCTTTGCTGGCAGAAGCGGCCAGAGGCTATTCCCCTGCGGCCAAGTATCGATTGCCCTCTCAAATTTCGGGAACTAGTCCACTTGGCGGCGGTGGTACCTCGGAACAGCCAATAAAACGCAACACGAACACAGTCCAAGCGTGGCTGCTCATTTTGCCCTACGAAACTGAGTCTCGTGTTACAAGGTCCTTCATCCATATGCCCGACACTTCATGTGCAACCTGTCCTTCACCTGCTTCCTTTGCCAAAACTCACGTCAAACTCAGCCGCCTCCACCCTTCCTTCAAAGAAACCCTGCCTCGCAAAAGGGGTAATATAACGCTGAAACGTAAATTTACTGCCGCGTAATAAGTTAATAAAGGAAAGAGCGTTAATCAAGCCTGCGACTAACTACACTCGACGCTCTCAAAGGCTGACGAAAAAAAAAAAAGAAATTCGCTGGTTAAGAATGACCAGACTGTATGCAAATGAGAGTGTATATTCGGGTTAAGAGAGCCCTCGAGACGTACTTGGGGTGCACGTAGTCGCGGAGAAATTTATTACACGAAGCGTAGTCGACACGCGATGCTGTGGGCCTGGAAAAGATTTAGGTGCTTTCGATCTCGAGAAAGAACGAAAGGCCGCATTAGAAATTCGCCGTTAGAAGCGCTACCGGGAAGCGGATGTGGTATTCCCTGATAAGAAGCTTGGTGGTTGGTGGCGTAACCGGTGCAATTTACATAATACTAGCTGTTATTATATTGTAGATGTGCGGTCTTGTGAGGCTTTACTGGTCGGACTGAACGCGTCAAGTTGTTAACGCCAGAGTAGACTAATCCAAACTACGCTCTTGCCAAATCGGACTTAGAGAGCAAGAATGGCGAGAGTTTCGTGGTGTGGTACTCACCTTGGAGGTAATAGGCCGGTTTCAGGCGAACCAGTCCTGGCACCTTTGTCACGCCTTGTCGCGTAGTGTTGTGCAGCTGTAACGCTGCCAGGAGATCTATGCCTCCCCCAGGATCACTCCCGGTCCCGGACCTCGTGCCCAGGACACCCGTGCTCTCCTCCGTGACGCCAACAGTGGCCACCGCCGTCTCTTCCTCTTTCTTGTTTGTCGTGCCAGACACTGGAAAATAGACGAGCGATCTTCGTTAGCCACCAGCAAACATGTCACTCTCCTAGCAAAAATACACCGACCATGTTATCTGCCTCACTCTTAAATGGAACGAACGATCTTTGGCACAAGGAGAGAAAAAAGAAGCAGAGTAAATCTTAACCCCTGCTAGAACATATTTCACAGGAATCAATGACTAGCAGATTTGATCGCTCGGGGGAATTCACCCTCCTCGAGTGTCCTTGGCTTTCTATATATAACGTTCCCCTTTAATTGTTAAAATCACCCCGAAATAATCCTGGACACGCATTGCTATTACAGCGCATTTCCCTTCGAGGACTGTTTCCGCAGAGGGTGCGATATAAATATTCGTTATGACCCGGGCACCAGCGATACTCCTGAGAGGGTGGTGGGGTGAATCGATGTGTTTTAAAATAGCGTTAATAATCGCCCCAGGGAGAATATTTGCTCCCTTCGCTCTTGGTTCGTTTGGGAACGGTATATCCGGATGTCCAGCCAGTATATATTCGTAACGGGATCATTCCCCCATCTGCGCCATTAACGTTCCGATGATAATACCACTGATTTATTAAGCTCGATTCAATTGGAAAGCGGAACAGCCGTATGTGGAAAGCGGACGGTGTAACATGTGCTGATTGGGCGAGCTTTATCGATGTACGCAGGCCGTGAATTCCCCCGACGAGTTCGCAAGGTCGCAACAACTCGACAAATTAAAAATGTAAGACTCGAGCCATGTGGCACCAGTCGCATTCCGTGGCGAGTTTAACACGCTGCTCTAGTGAACCTGAAAGACTAGAGAGGAAGAGAGAGAGAGAGAGAGAGTGCTGATGTAAATCGAAGGGATTTGTTAGAATGTTGGATGTGTATCGCGTATATTGGAACAGGATGTATTCTCGGGGGGTGCGTCGTCTGCCGAGCGAGCACTCGTCAATCTCTCGCGAAACTTTATCAGGAAAGTAATCGACGGAGGGATGCTCGCTCCCCTGAGATCCGAGAGAAAAGGGGTGAGATAAGAAAGCGAAGAAGAGAAGAACGAGCTAGACCTCTCGAGGCACTGCTATCGATCGGCTCTTCACGGTCGACGCTCGTTATCGGACTTTCCGTGCTTTTCCTTCTTTCACTGAACAACCTCCGACCTTCCCCCGAGCCCACCAACCCTCCCTCCCTTCCGCCCCCTGCTCTCTTTCTCCCTACAGTCCTTGTCCAATCCGTAAACAACGTGAAGCGTTATTGAATTCCGCTACCACACGTGAAAAGTCAATTTCCAGACTACTCCGCCTCGAGGCTATTAGTACTGACAGTTAGCGAAAAACTACCACTTTCACGATCGATCCCGCTGATGACTTCCTATACGTCGCCTGTCAACCACTCGCTCGAAGAAGGAATCGACCCACGAATTCTGACAGCGGTACAGTGAAATGTACCGGACAACTTGGAGAGGCCTTCTTTTTGACGATCAGGCTGGAAACGGCACAAGTTTTACGAGATCCGATAAAACTCTATTGCTACTAAGATATTATGACGCCTTCGTGGAATCCAGATATTACTTGGAAGAGTTCCAGGTTCCTGATAAATAGTGGAATATCCTAGTTTTCCAGGCTGCCAATTCCCATTTCGACTGGGCGATAAGAAAAATACGCCAATTCAATGATCCGAGAACTTGGTTGGCTTACTCGTTAACAGGAGGAATTGTTCCGTCTAAGCGTTCATCGACAACTTCATCGGCGAAGTTCGTACGGGAAAACTTGTGTCGTGGGAGAAAGCGTGCGGTAGAAACTGGCTCTGACTAATAAATCAACGTGAGGAGTAGTCTGGCAGCGTTGGCCGCCAACTGTAGGAAGCCACGCGTGCTAAATGCGATTCGGTTAAATGCAGTCACCGAAAACTAGAATGCTATTTGTGTCCGGTGATATAGAGGGGCACCCGATACTCAAGGGGATCGAATTCGAGTGTCTGTACGTCGGCCGCGGCGGTGGCGGCGAATATTTTCAGACGATTCCAAGAACAATGGCTCGCCATGAATTTTCGAGGGGCGAGCCCAGCCGTCGTCGATTCGCCCATCAATCGACTCGCCTTCAACCAAACAATTCAAACTGCAACTGCAATTAGCCAACGAGTCATTAAAAACTTTCACCCCACGCTTGAAATAACTCGTTGCCGCGTATTGTTGGTTAAACGGGAGTTTCGACTCCACCGGAACTGGCATTTTCGAGCGAGCGCCTCCTGCGAAACCTGTTCGCTTTCATGTGGTTGGATATCAAACGCTTTTTAAAAGTGACTCTCGCAATTTCGACGATTCTCAGCATCCCCCGTGTCGAGTTCAACCCCTAATTCCAAAGGCAGGCCCCCGAAAGCGCTGTGTTAATGGAATTCTCTCATTCGACAGTGACTCTTTCATTCGTCGACCCCAGGTTCTCGATTTCGAAAAGCAGGCGCCAGTGGTACTTGCCTGCAAAGAGGGTACACCAAGCATGCTAGCGGCAGAGCAATGTACCATGTGTTATGTGCCCACTTCCATCCCCGATGATACTTGAAATCCTTTTACGAATTGCCTCCTACCGCACTGACCTGGATACCACGAGATTACCATTCTTCCCGTGTCAACATGACACCCCTAGTTACGCTTACTACCCTCGTACGCGTCTACATACGCCAGTATTATACAAGTGACACACTGTCTGACCAATTTCGGCCAGTTCTACTTAAGTCAATGGCAACGGTGATCGGTATTGTCGAAGTTGCACTGTGAAACTTGTGCGTCGGAGAGGTCACGGCGCCGTTTATGCAGTCTGCCGTGGACACGAGGCTTCCCAGACGTGTGGGCTTGGCCGTGTGTGCTTGTCCGAAAATGCGTGCGTGTACGAGAGAAGCAACGCTCGATGGTATTTGTGGAAGAGAGGAGCGTGTGATGGTAGAGTGGCGGTGGTGTGCGTGTGTGCGGGCGGGCGCGCGCTTGCCCGGCCCGACGCCGGACGAAACGGGATGGAATGAAACGGTGGCAGACTGCCGGGCGTCGCGGCGCCCGGTATCGAACCGTACGTGGCATTATCGTCGGCTTCGCGGGAGACAGAGAAACCAAGAGACAGGGGTGTATAAAGAGAGAGGGAGGGAGAGAGAGAGGGATGGAAAGGGAGAGAGCTAGCAATAGGGAAAGGAGAGAAAGAGAAGCAGGGAAGTGCGAAGGAGGAGCGAGAAGGGTGCCAGGAGGGTGGACGATCGTAACATGTGGCAGCTCTTCTTGCCAATGCTGTGTCATCCTACCGTCAGCTATATTTGCGATTGCACTTCGCCCGGTCCTATTACAGTACATTGATCAACTCAACGTCATCCTACGAGTCTGACCATCACCACCACCCCCCTCCCTCCCACCCTCCAATATCGAGCTCACCGCTCAGACATAATATCTAACAAACGAGCACCAATGATTTACCTACTGGATTACAATCTACCCTTTTCAGTCAACGCTCACCGACATCCTTGTCGCAAATAATTATCCTCCATATCAGTTCTCGACCATCTTTTAACTGGAAAAAGAAATTCAATGAACCGGCAGCCAATTACCCCAACCCCTCGAGTACGTCCTGTGCAGACGGCTGAAATTTACTCTGCGCCAGGTGAAACTAGGTTGGTGGCACTTTAGAAAGTGGCCTCTTTCGCGCGGCAAATCGAAATGGATTTGAAACGATCGCTGGAATAAATATGGCTGGCATTTGTTACGGTGATCGGCCGAAGGGGTTGGGTGAAGGGCGGGGTTGCATTTCAGCGGGAGTGGAATAGCGGTGATAAATGCGGAATTTCCGTGCGGGAACGAGGCGAGAGAGGGTTCACTATCCTGCGAGGCCAGCCGGCTGCGCCCGAGTGGAATGTCTTCATTAGGGAACTCTAAATACTTTCAGCGATTCACGTGTCCCGGCGTTATTACGCATAGCGAATTAACTCCGCATGAAAGAAGCACACACAGTTATACGTCCTTTGGAGTCGCGTAAATAAAAGCGGCCCCCCTGGTGACGATGATGATGATGGTGATGGTGTTGGTGGAGGTGGCGTCGGCGTCGGTGATGGTGGTACTGTTGGTGTCGGCTAACCGGTTTCTCGTTTTATGCCGGGGCTATTAAAAGCTGGCCGCGAGAGAGCGAGAGCCGATGCGTGCGAATAACATTGACCACCGAGAGCTCCGGTGCCGTGTGCGAGCGCGGACGAGCGAGCGGCCGAGCGAGCGAGCGGAGCGGAGGCACAACAAAGCCGGGTTTCATTACCGAATAACGCGATGAACGATCTATTCCCGTCAGTGGCATTGCGCGCAGCTGTCGCGCCATGAATGCCGATTCAAAAGCAAATCCATTTTTGTTACTGACCCTCTCCCTCTCTCCCTCTCTTTCTCTCTTTCTCGTTCTCTTGACCATCGAGTCTTACTCCTCTCTTTAACACTTCGACCTCCTGAGACACCAACCAACTGGCATCATCCCGCAATTTCACGGCCACTCGTCTGACGTACTACGACTAGACTCTACTTAAAGCTACTGCACTCTTGGTTAATAATAAATTCAGTAGAGGAATGATTAAATGATATAATTAAGAATATTGACAATATCATTAAAAAGAGAGAGTCTTGTCTGGGATTATTTGAGTAATTGGAGAATAGTTGGATGTTAGGTTGGGGGCTTGCGATCGTTAAAAAAGAATGGTGGCTTAGTGGTTCGATGGGCTTAGCAGGGGAGCAGGACTATCGCGGTTTTCATTGAGCGGGGTGGAAAGGAAAAGCCGCAGCCGTATGCGAGCAGTAGGGACCGGGCGAATCGATAGCACGCGACGGTCAACCTGTGCGTCCACCTAGGGCTACCCGTTCATTCCTGTATTCCTGTGTTGGTTGCACGACTCCCATCGATCGACGACACCTCGCCTATGCCTACGCGCGCCCGCCTCATCAGGGGGTCGCAGCCCCCGGAACATTCAAGCCCGCTGAAATCCGCCCGATAAGCCGTCGACCTCCCTCGATTTATTACTGGGAAACGATCGCACAAGAAATAAAGCAAACTCTCTTCCCGGCGTCCACTTACTTGGAACTTCTTCTTATTAGGGTGCCAGAGGAAGGAGCTTTCGAATTAGATGTCGGAGAGCGATATGAGTCACGTGAGCGTACTTACATTTAGCGAGGCGTTGTCGACGGCTTTCGATCGCCGTCGAGCCGATGCTCGTCACCAGCACCCAGTACAAGGTGAGGACGAACGCCAATCGTGTAGGAAGAATCGACATAACACGAGCCACCACTGAAGACTAAGGGTTCGTTGGACAGCCAGGCAAAAGGAGAGACACAGGTAGAAAAAAGGTGCTTCCCACTCCCGAGCGGAAGATCCTTCCTCGAGAGGACACGTGCCACTGATTCCTGGCAACGACGAGCAAGTGTCGCTCCGCTCTCTTCTCGCATTAGCTTACGTGAACGAAAGGAATGCCGCGATTGACTGCGGCGCTGAATTTCGCCGGGTCATTGAAATTTCGGCGATGGACACGTGAGAGCCGTGCGAGCCGGTCATCGGATATCTGGCGCGATCGACTGCTCGATTGAATTTCCCGGAGCACGCGAACTCACGGAATTTCTGCCTGCCAGGCAAAAACAGCCTCCTCGTGGCTCTCCGGCAGCTCTCCGAGCTTCGATCATCGTTGTCGACGAGGGTCAAGGTCGGAGCTTTGATATTTCATCGATAGAACCTATCACCGCAAATTCATATCACTTCCAATACCTTGTCTACTCCTGCATTCTTCACTTCCAATTACTTTAAATAATTATTAGACTTTACTTCAAAATCCAAAGATATCGCACTTGGGATGAACAAATGACAGAATGATTCGATGAGCGGTCGATCAGTCGAACAGTGGCATATTAAATTTCACGCGAGGGAATCATCCGATCTTCTCGACTCACGGCGAGCAAGCATATTTATTTTTATACCGGCTAGCCTGAATCCCTCGAATTAATAGTCAGCAGATTCTATCTAGTCACGTGATGTCTTACAGAGACAGGGAAGCTAGTGGCGGGCCACGTGTGCCGTTGAGAGAAGCGAGTGCACCGTTCGATTTTCGATGATGTAATTGTCCCTTCATTAAATTCGTGGAGACAGGCTTGGCGCGAGAGAGATTTGCGGCCAGGGTGCCGACGACAAGGCCGCTTCTAACGAGAGCACCACCCTCGATGTAATCGCCTTTGCAGCCTCATAAAAGCTACACGGAGGCTGTCTTAATCCCTTCCTCAATCGCAGTGCTTTGTAACGCGCGACGTTGATCGATCGATCCTCGACGTATCTCGCCGGAAGGCGATTTCCCTAGCAGGGAAAGTAGCTCGAGTGCGAATTCTCAGTGGCAACCCTCAGCGCACTTGAGCGAGCTAGTAAAGTTGAGAGCGAAATGAACCCTCGAGCGGGAGAGAAAAAATATGCCCTGTTAAAGGAGGTACCAAGTGAAAATGAGATTACGAGAGATAACTAGTTTTTCCTGAATATCACGCAGACATTGCGTGAGCGTGGCGCGCGCGCGCGCGCGTGCTGTGGGGATGTGCGCCAAAGTAACCGCGGCATGTAGTCTGCGAATGCACACGCCCGACTAATGCAATTCCCTGCACACTAGCCTCAATGGAAATTCCTTGATTCCGCGTGATTTAGCTCGATGCTCTGGAATCACGCGATCACGCTCCTCCCTCTGGGTCGCATAAATAAGAAAGGAAAAACGAAGGGTAAACCCCGCTGAGTTACGTAAGAAGACCGCTCGTAACTTGAAGAGAACCGTGAAGTATACCGAAGTATAACGCCCGAAGTAAAGCTGATCCGAATCAGGATTAAGAAGCGGCTTCGAAAGGGAACTTCCCGAAAAGCGATCCAATCGGCCGAGAGAAATCTCGGTGATTGTTAGCCAACGGCGAGGTTCGAAGAGTTCACAGTTCTGACACAGTTCTGTCGGTCCTGTTAGCTGGTAGGTTGGCCTTAATTGGATCTAACTGGACTGCAGTGAAAGATTTGTCACCCACGATATTCACTGGAATCCAAGAATCTACACCTTTCTCCCATTGACCCCAGCCCGCTCGGACACAGTGGGAACAAATTCCTTGGGCAAGCCTCTTCCATGAAAATCCATGCCAGCCGTGATTTACTTCATCCAGTATCTCTCGATCCTCTCTGCTCTACAACGTCGCCGGTGCTTGTCGCCGACTATTTTCCCATGGCATGTAGCGGTGACGTTTCCTGAAAGGGCGAGGTGGCTCAGGGCTACCTGGGATCCCCGATAACAATCTTGATCTAAGATCCTGCAGATAGTTTCGCCTTATCGGACGAGGTGCTGGCAGATAAGCGGCACCACTGGCAAGAAGGTATGCGTGGTATCCGCTATTCCAGAGAGTTTGTGCGTGTATGAGAGAGTCAGTGAGAGAGAGCACGAAAGAGAGAATGGAAGAGAGAGGCTTGCCACTCCGTTAGACAATGGCAGTGTTAACGTGCTGCGTCAATATTTGCCGATAGTCGGCTTCGCCCGAGCCAGCATCGCAAGATCGCACTCCGCACGCGTTTGCCCAAAGAGATTAGGCTATTTTCCTCGCGCGCACGCTCGCACGCACAGGCCTCAACGTCAGGTGCGCTCCGTCCCCCGAAGGCTGCCACTACAGATATTTAAAGCCACCTTGTTCTATTCTTATTGAGCAGTCTCGCCCGATCGAGACACTCCTCGTGACAGGGAATTCGCAGACGTTCCTTTCGCATTGGTTCCGCGTCGCTTCGTTCATTGCAACACTCTTAAACGTACCATGTCGCCAGGGTGATATGCGGTAGACGCGCCCTCCTCTGCTACGAGCTAAGCTAGCCTACACGAGGGTTCGACGCGATTGATTCTGAGATGTGAGAGCGCACGTGAAATTGGCAGCGTCATTCGAGAGAATGGGAGATAGTTGACGGGCGCGTTGCGACAAACCATTGGATTAGATGATCGGCGAATGATAAGGATTTATCTGGAGGAGCAATCGGATGCGGCGAGTGGCATTCGGGGGATAAGCCGAAGGAAATGGCCGCCGCGGTGCACTCGTTCGGATTAGTTATCGGTGCTTGGTGACCCCCTTTTAATCCGAGGCCTTATTCGGCAGCAGCCCGAACAGCCAGCAGTCCGGCGGACTCTGAGAAAAAGGCAGGAAACTCCGGCAGCCGGAGCGGGAGTTGGAACTGGTCCATTCTCAAGCCGGAGTTCCTTAAACCCGATCGGCGGGGAGGACGGATCTGCATGAGGCCAAGCATGAAGACGCCAATGCCAGCCGCGAAATAGTGGCGAGCAGTCGGCCGAGCGTGCGACAGACAGAAAATAAACGAAGAGAGAGACACGGCAGAAACAGCGAGAATGTGTTTCACGGGCAACAAAAGACTTTACGAGCGCCAACTACTATTTTTGCGGCAGCGCTGCTGCCGTCGCCGCCGTCGCCGCCGTCGCGCTCGCAAGTCCGCTCGGAGGGCTGCCACCAGACGCCTTGTTTTACGAGTCGTTGCCAGAGGAACGACAAAAGACAATTCCCACCCCGGGGCCAATTCATTTTTCCATACGCCATCTTGCCAGAGGGAAAAATCGTAATTGCCACGATTCCTTCTAACGAAGCCGGTGTTTTCGTCGAGCGACATTGAAATACTAGGTCAAGTAGGCATACAAGGAGCGGCCGAGAGAGAGAGAGAAGTGCAAAGTCTCTGTAACTTTGCACTCTTGCTTATTTTTAAAGGAACGATCCGCCACTCTAGTCGAGATATCGCTTTCGGGCAATTTCTAGGCGATACTATCTCTCTCGCTGGAGATGACTGGAACCGAGTGTTTATTGGCAAGCGACGCGCTCCGTTAAACAACAGGCCGAATCGACGCGGGGACTCTTGCTGGTAGGAGGAGAACGCGGCGGCGCCGGGCGTCCCTGTGCATACCCTCGGCCTAAGTGAATTGTGGTCCGTCGCGGTCAGACGTCCCGAGCAGTCCATAACTCGTAGTCGACGTCAGGTGCACGCGCCCGCCCGTAATTGGCCTCCCTCTGCTCTCCAGCGTGTTCCTTTCGGAATGTATCGTAAATCCGTTGCGGTGTCACCGCCACGAACTTTGACGCGAGTGTAACGCGTTAGCCGGCGAGTAATGCTGGCGGGCGCGGCTCAGAAATAGGAGGAAAACAAGCTTACGAAACTCTCTCGAGCATGATTAGCCCTGACTCTAACAGACTCTCCACGCTCCATAAACGAGCTTCGATGCTTATTACTCTGTCAATTATTAATCGATCCACGTCGCATATAGCAAATTGATCTCATGCTAAATGAAGTGAATTTAGAGCGCCGTTGGCTCCTCTGTTATTAATTAATACGTCGCATACGTCACCAGCAGATTTTACAGTGAGCCGAGGCGAATTGAAAGCCCCTCGACGTTAATATCAGACTGGCCGATTCAGAGCGTGCAGCCTATAAATCAAGCCTCACAAAGGGACCGAGTTGATAGTGGAAGGTCAGCGTTAGGTTTCATGATCGAGAATTGGCTAGCATCGATCACCGTCCAACAACTGTAACCGTGAACGATTGCTTGTAATCACTGGCGGCAGACATTATCGTCTCTATTTCAAGTAACGAAGGTTGGGGTAGGTATTAATAGAATTTTTACGTCCACCATGTGAAATGCCGAGACGTCCGGCCTGGTCGAAAGACTGGCGGGGCGTATCAGAGCCACGCTTCGATATTGTGTATCGAGCGGATCGATTGGCGGCGGCGCGGCGGCGCGAGCCTCCACGTGCTTTGACCTTATGCAGATTTCACAGTTCCCGGCATCGCTTTTGAAATTGCAAAGCTAGCGTACACGTATGCGGCAGACTCCTATGAATATTAGCCGGCATATTGGAATGCTAAGTAGTCGTAGAGCGAGAGCGCTTATCTGGCGTACACAGGCCGCGCCGCGCCGCGCAGCGTCGCGCCGCTCCGGGAATCTGCATTTTCACGAAAGAGTGTGTGTCGCACGCGCGCGCGCGCGCACACACTTTACGGCAATCTCGTGTGTTATTCGCTCAACGCTTTATGCCTCTTTCCAATTTAACGAGGAAGCCCGCTTCCCTGGAACGCGTGTATTTGTACTTGGTCGGCGCGGCGCCAGAGCGTCGAGACGCTCCGTGACTGATCAAACTGTACCTCGTACATCTCGCCCCCCTTTCTTTATTTCTCTACCGTGTGATGTGTCCCTTTCTTTTTCTCTGCCCTCTGTGCTTTAAGTTTCCGACCACCCAATTAACTCTCGGCGACGGAAATATTTGTCGGTGAATTTTTGTTACTCCATGCTTGCTGGGACGAAAAGAGAGGCCCCGCCCCTCCAATGACACACCCGCTTTCCTAATGACCGGAAAGGAAAATAAATCGGACCGAGTGTGAAAAGGATTTAATGAGCTTTTGCTAGGTTCTACGATGTCCGAGTTGAGTAACGGATAAATGTGTCGAATGTATCTGTCGTTGAGGAAGTAGCGAGAGCCGATGACGTGAAAATTATAGGTACTCCTCGCCTTAGCATGTTTATGGGCTCTTCTGGTGCTTTACGTATCCAGCAATCGTGACGAAGTGATAATTCCAGTCTGCACTGATGAAATCACCTGCGTACTTTTTCTCCGTTAGCACGTACCACGGCGCGCCACTCCGCGCCGCGCCGCCTTCCAGCGGAGGACGGTCGATATCAAGCGATAATAAAGAGAGACGCGACCGCTCTCTCATTAACACTGAAAGTATTACGAGGCGAATTTAAGAGCAGCAGACATCGAACGCCCGCAAAGGCTGGCTGGCCGCGCGCTAATAAGAGCCGGGGATTTAGAAAAAAGTCTAGAGGCCACTCCAGCCAGCAATTAAAGGCGTGCTGAAATGCCACTGGAGAATGATTTCTCTCCACCGGCAACTAGATTAAAAGTCGAGGGAGAGCAAGAGCCTACTCAAATGTATAATTGACTCGAGGATCGTCTGTACATTTGTGGTTTAGACGATCCAGACGACATTGAAACCACCAGAAACGAGCGGTGAGCACCCTCCAACTGCTCACTCCAGTTTAACAAAACCTTTTTACACACCGAATAATATTCGTCTGAAAAAGAGAGAGAGAGAGAGAGAGAAAGAGAGACACTGTTATCAATACGAACGCTTCTCCACTCTATTACAGACGCGACGATGAGTATCGACGTAAAGTGAGACTTGGGATAATTGTCCAGCAGATATTATCCAGGCTGAGCTCTCCGACACGAAAGCACGAAACACGAAGCTCTCTCGCATGGTAATTTATACTTTCAGATAAAGTGCTACTTATAGTGCGCGGAAGAACGGTCTGATTAATGCTCGACACTAAAAATAGTTGGGGTTACACGAGCCTCTTAACACGTAACACTGAAATTTTTCTCTATTCCATTCCTTCCTTCCTCCCTCTGATATTCTAATTACGATTGGGATTTCATTCTGCAAATGGAGCGTCGCATTACCGAATTAAATTCGGTGCTCAGATGTGAGATTCACACACCTTTCGGTATTACATTCGCACTTTCGACTGGCTTTGGCACGCAGCTGCCTCTGCGTTTAATACACCATTCCAATATTTACCGACTCGGCAATCAGGAGCGGTGAGAGCTTCCCGTAAGCTCCCGGGGGAAGTAAGTGAAGCGAGAGCTCGAAGGGGCGAGATAATTCTTGCGCGATTCATCGACGCACACACAGTCCTAAGAGGCGAAAATCCCGAATGCCAGGGAACCCCTCACGGCAGGGACACCTTTTTGTCCCTACGCGTGACCGTGAAATCCTGGCGGGTGCCACAGTTTGCTCAGCGATTCCATTTCAAATCGCTTAAAAATCCCTTACAATTAGACCACCGAAAAAGCACTCTTCCAATTAGAGAAACGACCTAATTTTTAAGTAATGCTCTTGTATAAATGAAAAGAATTCTTTGGAAGTTCAATGACAGTAAAGACAGACACATAAGCGAATGATTGGGTGGCCATATAAGGAAATAGGCGGGTGTGTTGACACCAGGAGGCATCAGTGTATGCATTCGTTCAATAGCGCCATATGAACTTGGGAGGCTCTTGGCGGACCCTTCATGCACCCATCGCCCTGACCACTCGATAATGAGCAATTCACTCTCCATTTCCCTGCCTTTTGTGTGTCCCTTTGTCGCGCGCGTGCCGTTGCCGCCCCTATTCTCTCGCTCCTTCGGGACACCGTATGTTCGTTAGCTCCTCGCACACCCACACCGCGGGGATGCGAATTTCACCGGATTGCACGCCACCCCGCACCAAATCATCCACCCATGCCTTTCGTACCAGCACGAATCCCATTTCATTTCACTTACAACCATCATGGTTTTTCCACGATTTTTCCATCGGCAAATCAATTTGGACTCTACAAAAAGTGTGCTTTTATGTCATCGGAAAGAATAGAAGAGGAAGCGTTCTAATTTCGGCGTGCAAAAGACAGGCAAATGAAAAGGTTGATGAAAAATTGATTGGCGTGCTTGGAAAATGGCCCCATTGTTGTCCTATAATCTAGTTATAAAGGATACCGGCACTCGGAACGGCGCAATCAATTATTTGAGGGACAGGTTCGTTGATTATTTAAGGGCCGCTCGTACTACATGACCAGGCTCGATCCACTAATGTTTCCCTGTTACGTGATATCTCGTAGCTTCTGGAAAATGTCAATAAATCTACCTGACGAGTCGAATAACGAATCGGTTGTCGCTAAGAGTGAGGGACACGCCTATTGAAAGATTGATGCAATCCCGAAGATTAGGCTCTATTAATAAAGTGGGGCAAAAAATTATTCAATCGCCTGGCACGAATAAGAAAATGAATCTGGGCTGGCGCGAGGAGGGTAGGAGCGATATCGCGCTGAAATCTGAAGATCTTCTCAATAAGCGAGCGAGAAGGTGTCGCAACGATGGCGGCGCGGCGGCAGCAGCAGCAGCGGGTTTAAAAATTCAAGAACACCACTTCCCAGCGAACAATTCGAGAGCTATTAAGCTCGTCGGGGTCAGGGTCAAGGTAATTGGCTAATACGTCTCGCTCCGCGAGCACTGCTGCTAATTACTCCCATTTCTCCTTAATAACCACTTTTCCTTCACACACCGCCGGTATACATTAAATGTACCGTCGAGGAATTAAAGATGCCAATTGCGCTCTTTCAGCTCTCCAATTCCCGAAATAAAATTCGCCCCAGCAGAGACGCGTCAATTATTCGGTGGATTTAAAGGTGCGAGAACGAAGGAAAGAGTTTGGTGGTTGGATCGTCGAATTTCTGTGCGTGCCGGTGCGTTGGTATACGAGAAAAAGGGTGCGCCATGTTGTCTGGCCACCCCGCATTGCGCCAGAGAACTCGGCGAAATCCCGGACGCAACCCACCCACCGCATCTTCCTCCGGCCGACCGACATCCTCTCGAATCCGCTCTTCTCTCCCCGGCGGCGGCGGCCTCGCGGCAGCCTCTTTTCCTCACTTTTCCCTCGTTTACCACCCGGAGATCCAATTTCTTTCACGCAGTAGCAACTCCGCCAGCCTCGCTTTCCCGCGGGATCCCCCTTTTTCCGCAATTTGTCCTCGTTCGCCGAATGAAGCCTACCTAGAAGAGCAGCGAGCTCCAACTTTCAACTCGCTCCGATCGAATCACTTTTCTTTCTTCTCCGAGTAATCGCGACTGTAATTCCAAGTTCACTCTTCCTGGCGTGCGCGCGATATTAATTGGCTCTTGAATGTTGAATTACGAGTGCGGCGCCGCTGATTCCCCGCTGTATCTCGTGATCCTGCCGCGACTGCTAATGACTCGGAACAATCCACCCGATGGGATTTATGTAGCCGCTGCGCGCCCGCCGGCTTCTCTCTCGGTTGCAGCAGCATCCACTGCGAGCGTGACGCTACCGTAGCAAGTGGCACACTGGACTGGATAGATTTCCGGTAGCAGCTACAAGCTATGCCAGAGAATTCTGGGAAGAGAAGTGAAATCTACATCGGTAGTGGACAATCCGGAAAATTTATCTCTTTCGTTCTCGGAGTTCTTGCAATATAGGTTCCTCGATGAGAAAAGAAATGAGAGATATGAAAGCGATGGTCGTCGAGTCTACTGGTGCGAAACGCTCGATAGATCGACGAGAACATTTACAGGAAGGCAGCGGAGAGCCGTGAAGTCCCATCGATATTTTCCAGTCAATCACCGGAACACAAAAGGACCAAGAGGAACATTATTTCGTTTACCTCTCACGGATCCAATTTCTCCCTCCCCTGCCTCCCTTGCTCTTCCTAGCTTCATCCCCCTTTCCATTCTTCCATAGCAGCAGACCTCTTTCTCTCTGTCCCTCGGACTCGATCGAACCAACACTCTTTTGATAGTGCACTTCAATTTCTATAGTTCTTCTGCGCCCAAGAGCAATCAGGCTCCATCGCACTTCGATCAGTCTCCAACCGAGTGATTCCCATCCAAGCGCATACATGCACCACTCATTTCACACTTTAGTTCGATAGAATATTCTCGAGTGAAAGCATCGAGGAAAAGATAAAATTCCTACGGCTACTTATGCATCCGATATATCTGCAATTTGCAGTCACGATGATAGAGAGAAAAGTTTGCCGAGCCAAAAATTCGCGGTTGCTTCCAGCGGGATTACAGCACTCCACTTTGCGATAGAATCTCTGGCATACAAGTGGAACTGGCAATGTAGGTTTGTGCACGAATGTGTCCAGAACAGTGTGCCAGTTTCCCGGGGAAGATATACGAACTCCGAGGGACGCTCGCTCCCGGTGCATTACCGCTTTTACCACAAAGGTGAGCGATCGTAAAACAGTGCAAAAATTGTGGGCCTCCGCTCAGCAGCATCTACCATACACACAATAGAGTTTTTATTGCCACCGTGGGAGATAGCGTCGCGCGAACTTCGCAAACTTTCCGACGCAGCCAACTTCCCTGCTGGAATTTACAAGTGTTCCTTTCGCTTCTGGTTTCCAGCAAGACTATAACATATCCGCCTGACGTAATTCCAGTAGAAAAGGACGCGGCCGGCGCCGATATCATCCGGCACGATTCGCTCGGGCGTCGAAATCAGGCTGGACTCGTTAAGGTTAAAGGTATCGTCTTCCAACTAGCTATTTTCCGCATGCTCGTTTCCTTATCGTCGGAGCTAACGTAGATAGAGTGGCGATAGACCAGACAAGCTGGAACTTAACTTCGTGACCGTCTCCCATGAATATCTACCACTACGGAACCCGCATTCTGCTAATTGTTGGCAAATATTTCTGTCGGGCGAAAACGCCCCCGAGTATTGAATATTTGAATAGTTATTATCATTCATCTGCATAATGAATACATTTCTGAAATAGTGTAATAACTAAAATGTGATAATATTTCAAAGAACTTCGACAGAATCAGAATATTATACTGGATTGCTGTTTCTCACGGTGAAAGAGGGAAATTCAACAATTCTATAGCATTGTCCTCGTTATCGTTTCGGCCATTGATTTCGCCATAATTACCCCCTCAATAAAGTAGAGATAACTGTTGATGATGTAAGGAAAAGGGGGTTGAAGTGGCCTGGGATGTGGGAAGTGAATAGGGCGCCAGGTGCTACCAGGTGACCTACCTGTCCAACACCTGCCCTGCGGGAGGCAGACTCATGGAATTTACAGAAAACTCGACCGAATCTACAATTCAGTATTCACTTCGTCGAATGATCCAAAAATATATTTTCAACAATCGCATCGAAGTTTGAAACGGTGGGATTAACAATTAAATACGATAATAGTGAGAAGAAGAGTCGCAGTGCGTCTCGAGCGAGGGAGGATGGTCTGAAAATAACTTTGGAGCAAATTTATTCCGTGGCAGTGGGCCTTCCGCTCCTGGGTGGCATCGAAATGGCGTATCGGAAAAAAGGAGGAACCGAGCCGACTGGATAACGAGGCGAGGCGAAGCCGCCAGAGACAGCAAAAGTGAAGAACGTGTCGAGCCTACAAATGCACCGAGGCAAATTTGAAGTAGGTCACAAGCGCGAGGTGTTATTAGGTCGGCGCATATCGGAGAACGTTTTTCTAGATCGCACTTCCCAATTGTGATGCGTCTCCTCCGGCTTCCCACATATCTCCTCCCTTCCTCCCTCCCTCCCTCCCGCCCTGCCGTCGTCGTTCTATCGCGCGCGCTTCTCGCTCCGTTAATTTCTCTCGGAGCGCGACAAAGCCGATTGGCAGTTCGGCAATAATCCGATCGAGCAGCGTTCGATGTTGGAAGTTTTTCACGAAGCTCTTCATATTCCTCGGCTCACCTCCGAGCTCAGTCTCGTTAGCATAATGGGGCTCGATCGAACTTTGCCGTTCCCGAAGCTCACGCACGCGTTGTCCAAGCATGCGAGAACGATTTCACTTTCCGTAGCGCGTATACTTTGTAGTCAGGCCGTGATCCCCGGGGACACTAGCGAGACGAAGGGAACGGGGCTTGAATTCGTTATTTCCCGTTTCCTCCTCTTACCGACCGCGCTCGGTAATTGCACTTTGTCTTCGTCCTCGCAATCGTTCGCTAGCCATATCCGCGAGCACCGCGGGGAACTACTCTCTTCCCGACGCATTTCGTATCCTGGAGAAATGTGTGCCGCTCAAACTCGCCTATCTAATGCGCTACAATCTTCCCAATCACCGGCGAAATGACCTATGAAAACAAACCAACGACCTTGGGCTTGGCGAACACATCTTTTTTCTCTCCTAGTTCCCCGAAGGGTCGAGTTGTCCTTTAAGGGCCCGATTAGACGGAATCTGCATGAGATACACTCGAGTCCTTGACTCGAGGACGAACCGATTATCCCGGTGGTCGAGAAACAAGCGCCTAATGGCCGGCAATCAAAGCGGGGGAGGCAGAGGGACAAACAAACACGGGCAACCTTGAAATTCGAAAGAAAACAGGACTCTTTGCAAATTGGACGCTGACGAGAGAAACCACCAGAGAAGACATGCGGTTCTTTTGTGGCTTGTGACTGTCAGTAGCAATGTTGCCCTGTTTCCATGAAGATTATGTGTCCTAGGATGCTCTCACGATCACTCCGACTTCGCGGAAACTCTTCCTCGCCATTAGCACGATGGGAATCGGCCTTGATGAGAAATGGGATCACCGGCGCCCCGGGGATGCCTGTTGACACCAATCAGCCACATTTTCGCCAAGCGGGACGAGGCCGCACTGGATTCTAACGAATAAGGCGATCGGCATCGTAAATAAGATTGCCCGGCATCGATGCTGCTATTCACGCGACCCCACCGTTTCGCACGATAGTCATCGCCCGATGAATTTTCGCCGAATTTCCAATAGATTCGACAACGCCCCAAAGCCTTCTTTCATCTCGCAACCGACAGACATATGGCACTCTCTTGGCGCGATCTTGTCAGCCTGATTAATTAGGCGTCGAGCGCCCTGCCATCTGACATCTGTTTTGAATTGACTAATGGACAACCCTGAGTAATAGTACTGGGGGATACGTGCTATTGGCGGAAAGAAAGGAGCTCTTGGTCGATGACCTAAATTGATATTGATAATATAGGAGACTGTTCGATTCTAAGCGTTAGACTGAAACGGCTGATAAGAGCGAGTGATATAAAGGCTGGTAACAAATGTCGCTGGAGAAAGATGTAAGGGCTGCGAATGTAGGAACGGGAATTGCATAGGAATTGGTTGGTTCCTCGCGAAGGGAAGAGTGGAAAAGGATGTGAGTGGCGGGCATTATTCCGCAATGGGAAGATCCGGTGCAGAAGCGATTGGTAAGGCGCTCGTTTGAGATCCTGGCGAATTCGTCTCACGGAGACTCTTCAGACGGCAACGAGACGACGACGATCCGTCCTTGACGCGGCCGGCGCGACGAGGACATTCGCACGTTCGAGCACGAGGGAAAAAAGGCACCTGCCATCGATCGTGGCACTGAGACTCGACAGGATCACCCATGCTGAAGACATCACGCTCCGTCGCTCGGAGGAAGGAACGATGGTTAACAGCGTGAAGAGGCCCGAAGAAGAAGAAGAAGCGAAGGAAGAAGAAAATGGCAGGAGAATCTGTTTATTGCCAGGCAGAATAAAAATCGTTGTCGTTGTCGTGGCGCCGAAGGTTTCGTTCGGAGAAGCTCGCTCGAGAGGGAGAAAAGAAGCCTGGCGACACCAAGGGGAAACTGAGAAATGCCTGCGATCCCGCCGGAGACGACTCTATTGCCTCTCTAACATCCCACCGGACTTTCTGCTCTAAATCGATCCCTATCCTTCCCAACGATCAGCAATAAACATCGCAAAATCCCCTCGAATTATTTGCAATATACAAAAGCGATCCTGCTGCAAGTGGGATGCGAAATCTTTCGTTCAGATATTAAGGATTATCGAGAGCGATCATTCATGATTATAAATGGCGAGGGCAAAATTCGAAGCGAGTAGTAAAGCAGATATTTTCGTCGAAGCAGATTGGGCGAGCGGAGAAGAAGAAGCGTGCATCGCTGGAAGAGATTGGCGCGTCCTCTTCCTCTGTCTACGTCCTTTCTAGTGATCCTCTCAAAAGCTTCTTTCCCTCCTGGCTCGCGAAACACGCGCGCTCACGATCAATTACGGCGGCTTCATAATTCCCTCCTTGTGCCGGGCATCCCCCTCTTTTTCACTTCATAACACACAGTCTCTCTCTTCTTCACCCTCTTCAGGTCCGACTATTCCTTCCAGTGGTCCGTCCCCTCGCTTTTGCCTTTCGCTCTTTCACGGTTTTTGGTCCTGCTGGATCTCTTCAACTCTCGACTTCTGCCGCTCGAGTGGTATTACTTATTGATAAGTAGCGGCGTTTTTCTCTATCGTCGTCTCAGTGGGGAGCGAGGACTGCGGGATTATTATCGGCAATGCCAAGGGCCTCGTGTACCATTTCATTTAAATCTTAATGGGCTGCTTCTCCTTCTCCTTTCGCATCGCCGCCGATTGAAAGCGGCTCGCCCATTACCGGAATACTTAGCACGAGGAATGCTCGCCGGGACGAGTGATCGGTGTAGTAATCAACTCGAGACTAAAGGGAAGAGCGGAAAAGCGATAGCGCCGCGAAAAGTCTACAAGGCATCGAGAAGAGAATCCGTCCGGACACTCTCGATCATGTTTGCCCGCTGGCGTGTGGGCGATCGCCGGAGATTTATCCGTGGTCCGGAGAGGCTGGCGGGCGTCTGCTCGGCGTCTGCGATCTGCGAGCGCCGCTCGTAAAACCCGAGCGGGAAAGTAATCAGGCGTTGTCGCGGAGAAGAGTGTTCAAAGGACGGCGCGGTTTTTTTATAGAGTTCGTGCTACTTTGGCACGGCCGATGCCTTTGAGAATTGTCGAACGCTACCGGACAAATAATGGTTTGGACGATGGTATATACGAAACCAAGGAGAAAATAAGCTCGTAGCTCTGCTTCGAGTTGTTTCGCGAGTGGGAAGGGTGGGCGGTGCGCTTGGACGATGCTTATCCGTGTCATTGGCGCGTAGATCCGAGAGAAGCGAGAGCGGGCGTCGCACTTGAAGACGCGATCGGCGTCCGAGCGAATTTAGATATCTCTCGATTGGCCTAGTACGCCGATAGATACATGCAACGTAGTGGTCTATGAATTTCGCAGGCCTCGACGTTTACGAGTTGATCGTAAAGCCAGCGTAATAGGCAGATATCGCGAGCGAGCGAGCGACCGGCCGGAAACTCGATCGAGCGCAAAAGGCTTTTACGTAAGACGAGATCCCTCCCTCTTGTCTCGGAGTCGCTCGATCTTTAAGGCTTCCACTGTCGTAAAGACACCTACGGGACGAATCCTCGAAACTCCGGACCACCACCGATCCAAACTAGCCCTCCAACTCTTTCCTCCTGCCAGCCGTTTTATTGCGACGCTAATCCATACATTTCTCAAGCTAAAGCTCGTATTAGGTGGAGCCGAGCGAGTGTTACACACCCGGCGAACTTAATACTGAGGGTTGAAGGGAATAGTGGCGGCGGGAGAGCGTTGTAAAATTGAGAAAACTTGGTGTAAGTGATGCGAGCCGCGCGAAAGGAATAACGCGCGACGGCCGTGCCGAACGCCGCGCCGCCCCAACGCTATTCCAGGAATCTAATTTATGTATGGATAACTGTCATAAGCCACGATAACAGGAGCGCCGGCCATGCCCAGATACATGCAATTTTAATTTATCCGAGACATCGAGGGCATTTGTCACCATTATCCTTGCCGACGTCATGCCCTCTTATCATTCATCCGGCATTACCTGCCGGACCGTTTTATTGCCTCCTCACTGCGCGAGCGGCCCGCTGCCGATCTGACGGCCGTTTTCGAAGAAGTGCCAATTCTCCGCGGCAGGGAAAAATCGGCTTAACAAGATAACGCGTCGACTGGTAATCAAGCGGCCTGTCATCAAAAATCCACGGGATTGTCGGGTAATAATAATATCGAACCTATCCTGCCTGTCGGATGGGAAGGCTGATACCAACTGGGCAACGCCAGCCACTCTAACGGCAAGCCGATTTTTCGAATGCCTGTCTTACGAGCCAATCATCCTGCAAGCGCCGTGTCTCTCCCTGCTTACTGTTCTATTGTCGTGGGCAGTGGTTGCAACACTTTCTTGCTCTTGAACGAGCCGAGTGTTTCCGGTATTCCTGCGATTCCATATGTCATACTTTAATATCGTCGAGCCGCTCGGCAAGCAGGAGATCGAGCGGGAATATACGAGGCTGCAGCAACGCCGTGGCCAAACGCTCCAACTGTAAAATCGGAATGCGCCGCCTAACCACCGACAATTTCCCGTCCCGGCGCCATTCCGCGATCGTTGAATCTGATTGCCAAGTGTAGCTAACAGGTTTCGATGAGGGAAAAATCCGGCCAGGGCATTTAAGGCGTGAAAATAGAATCTATTATATTAAATTCTTTTAGTAACGGGATTGTTCGCTGGCGGGTAAACCCGTTCGATACAAGGCGAGCAACGAGCAGCGCGCGATTAAGGCGCGAGAGAGCTAAAAGGCTGCTGGTAAAGAAAACGAGAGATCGCCCGGAGAGAGCTTGAGGGATTAAAAGCCGAGCTTTCCGACACTAGACTGTTCGCGCGAGCGCTCGAGAAGGCTGCTGCTGCTCTACTTTCCAAGCTGGCAGAGTGATTTAAGCTCTTCCGATCGACGAGAGGGAGTGTCTGGTATTCCTCTGCTCTCGCGAAACTCGCTCCCGCCACTATTTAACGCGATTCTCACCTCGATCTGCCCTCCGACATTGCCGGCCTCCTCGGCACACCGTTCAGACGCCGTCTATTTTTACATACTTTCCACCCAAAATAACACACACTCCCTTCGTACGTGTCCCTTCGAGACGCCAGACTCCGCTCGGACGTCAACCGGGGAGCCTTCGCATTCTCACGCCTTCACTCTCCTTTCGAGCCAACCAGACTCGACTTGAGAAAGTGCTTGGCCGAATGTCTACCGTGAATGGCGTCGACTGGTCGTACCGGGGTAATTAGGGGCTAATATGGCCAGTACTCGATGAATAATAAATAAGGCCGATATATTGGCTTTCAATAATATCGGGCGGTGAGCCGAGGCGAAATGGAAATAATGTATGCGGGCAAACTAACAGCGATGTTTTGGTCATTTCGCTAAGCAACCAAGGACACACCGCGACTCCCTGTCACAGCGCACCAACTATCAGAGCTCGTTATTTTAGCCGGCCAGTGTGTTCACGCTGCTCAGCCCAATTCCATCGCTTCTGTAATCAAATGCAAATCCTAAGCCATTGCCATTCAGTCAACGGACGCCGCCGTTCCCAGACTTGGGAGGGAGAAAATTGCATTATTCTAGTCGGCGGCGTACGCGCGCGCGGCTCGAGATGCAATATCTCTCGCGACACGGAAACGTCCGATGCAGTAATGAAGAAACTAGTGAGCAGCGGCGACATCGGCCCTGGAATCTACCAGGCATGTAAACTAGCAGTGGGATCTGGAGAAGACGCGCGCCCATGGAATGACGGAGACCCATTTTCTAAAGTGATGTGCAAGTCCCAGCCAAGCACACATCCAACTCGTAACAGCCGAATAATCCAGAGTTTCTACTAAATGAATTTTAGCATTTAATTAGTAAGCGTGCGCTACTCGAAAATCCCTCTCTCAATACGCTCTCGTTCCGAGGGAGTAAATCCTTACTTCTGAGAGACTTTAATGTATGAACGGCCCAGCATAAACTGCTGATATATGGCAGCAGCTCGGTGTCGCGCCGAGGCTTACAAGGGTAGCGCTACTGCGAAATTTATCGCTTAGGTAAATTATGGATTATTGCGACATGAATAGTTTCAATGTTAAAATGATCGGTATAAAGTGCGAGGCAAAGCCAGCCGGTCTAATGTAGATCATGTAGAACGGGCTGGGCCTGATGTCAGGCAAGTGGAGTGCGGCGCCATTACTGATCGTGTACGACAAGACAAGCCAGTAGATTTCTCCTGGAACAAGGTGCTAGGATCAAATAAATGGAATGTTGTGCGTGGAATATAGAGATAATACAGCAGCGAGGAATAGTGTCGGCCTTGCGCGACTTAATATGCGTGTGTCTCCCTATTTTCGAAATGATCGAAACAGCCGGGGATTCTTAGCGCGAGCTGCCCCCACCGAGCCAATGTCGTTCAGACGACACAGGCGTCAATGAACTAAGCGGGAAAGGTGAGGCACACACCTATAAAGGATTACCCTCAACCCATAAAGCTTTATGAATTCCTGGAAAGGCTCGCGTGAACCTTCGCTTGGTAGGTAACAATGGGCCTTTTCTATTTTTGTCTCGTAACACTCCGACTGCCTTCGACACATGTCTGACTAGTGGAATGCTCCCTCTTGGAAGATTAGAGAATTATTGCTTGAATTATTTTGAAATGCCAGCGTGAATAATTGCCTAATAATAATGATCCGAGCGGCGATGACTGAACGTTTCTTGGGTCGTAAAGTATTTCGATTGAATAGGATGAGTTGGGTGAAATAGGTGGCGAAATAGTGAGAAGTCGCCGGCGAACGGAAGAAGGAGAGGAAAACTAGACGCGGCGGTCTCGCGCGGTCTTCTTCGTCTGGCGTGGCGACGCGTCGCTCTCCGCGGAAATTCGCTAATTATAGACCGACGAGTGTACTGGTACGCGTCGTCGTCGTCGACGGCGTCGGGCACGACGACCACTCCGGCTTGGACTTGAACCAATCCTGACCTTCCCCGCTGCGTCGGGTCGACCTAGAAAATTGCGTGCGTCGTATCCGCTGCACCGTAACGTAAGCGCAGTACACACAGGCGCACACGTACGCAGAGACAGTGAGAGAGAGAGAGAGAGAAACGGCGACGTTGATCCAGTCAGACAGAAAATTGATTTATAAAGCGAGCGGGATCTTTCAACCGGCGAAGAAATGGAATTCAATGATCGTGACGCACAATGGCGGTGCGGCCGGTGCTGGTGAGCCGGATAACGGGTGGCGCCACGAGAAATAGTTTCAGTTCTCTGGAAAACCCGATCGGACCAGTTAGTTAAGCATGACGATCCATGACAGATAACTGGAAACGAGATTTTCTGGTATACGGGAATGAAATGAAAAGAATAGGAGCTGGTTTTCCGCTCGAGCAATGTTTTTCCAGTTCACGCGCACGGCATCCAGTGGTATCAGGAATCATTGGTGTCGGATCGATAGCCGCTTCTCTGTCGATCGCCTCGTTCCATATTCATCGAGCGAGCCGTTCCACTCCCAAATGACTGTGCGCTCAAACGTCCAGTGATTTGCATTCCCCGGCGCTATAGCGTCGATCCCGCCACTTTGTCGGAAAGGTGAGACCTCATCCCCCTCGCGCCTTCCCTCCGCACTCACTCGTGCCCTTTAAATCTCGGGAATTATCGCTTCCTCGAAAATTCAAGGAGTCCCCAAGTCATACGCCACGTGTCCGGCAATAATTGCCCGTGGCTGACGGCCGGCTGCACTCATTCCACTTTACTAGAACCTTCGCCACTGGATTCCGGGAAGTTCGTTTAGCGTCGATCGTTCAAGTCGCTTGCACTCGAAACTGTCTCGCTCTCACAGGCCGCCACCCGAGATACCGATAAATCGTTGCTTTAACATCCGGCCAATCCGGTCAATTGTTAATTGAAATTAATTACCAGCCACATATCCCTCTCAATTGAGGCCCGTTTCTCTGCCACCCCACGCCGCACACACTCGCCCATCCACGTACGCATTTGGTAAGGTCACGGTCGCAACGAACTTCAGAAATTTCAGAGCGTGCCATGCTCTCCGACACTTCAAGCCAGTGCAGTGGTACTCACCACTTCTCTTTCCTTTCAGAAGAAATTACATACTTCTATCTAATACGAATCTTTTATATTCCTTGGAAAATTATGACTGGACAAAACTAGATTGAACGAGATTATAATCGAATTGTAATGAGGTGTGAAACATGAATAATGAAATTATTAAGATGCAAATGAAGTACGGATTGCGAGAACTCGGAGTAGTTGGTGGAGAGGAAAACGGTGTGAGTACCACTGGTGCATAGTATTGAGATTCGCTATAGGACGCGAGAGCCCAGCACTCCATTCCAACCCAATTCCTTTTCTTTCATAACCCTTCCCTCGGCCTGGACCATTTCCAAGCGAGTGAACGGAAACTAATTTCCATGGAAAATTCAGCGGGATTCGAGGCCCTCTTCCGCAGCGAATGGATCCGGCGGGTGACAGCGCGATAGCGCGCAGGTGATCGAGTCAATGTAATCGAAGTGAATTCCCGACGAATCCCGCACACGCAAGAGCTCGCGCGCGCTCACTTCGAACGAATGTAAAACGAAGTGAAATGTTAAAAATCCCCAGGAGACCGAACGATTTCTTCACACTGACTGAGCAGAGAATTCCGGATGGCGCGGCAGATCGAAAAGAGAAACTAATTTCAGAGGAAAGTCAAGGAAACTCGAATACGATCGATGGTGAAAGCGTAGTCAGACCGAGAGAGAGAATAAAGGAGAGAGAGAGCGAGCGAGCGAGCGAGCCAGGGGAAACAAAAGCCGTGAAATGAAGCTTTCGTGTTTGAAGAAGATAAAGAGCCAAAGGCAATATTGCCGCCGGAGAGTGGCTTTTACGCGCCCAGGAAGTCCTGGCGGAATTTCGAAAAGGGGTTAATAAGAATCTATCGGAAGAACTAAGGAAGCCGGGTCTCTTTAAAGTCCCCAATCCCACCACTCCAAATTTCCTTAAACAATCAAAAGTCAATCTACGATCTTCGTGATTACCAATCCAAACGGGATGACCAGTGACTGTGACAGTGAAGGAATCGAGGGATCAAGAAAAGGGAAAGGGTAATAAGTAGTGGATGTTCCGATAGAAAGAAGAGGGGGTGGGTTGTGCGAGAGAGCAGCGAGGTTTCGGGATTTTAAGGGGATAGAGAGGCAAGATGGCAGGTGTGGGTGATTGGGGGCGATCGATGAACCCCCGAGAAAAGGCGAGGGCGTCGGTGGGGCGCTGCGAGGGGGGAGGGAGGGGGTGGTGGAGAACGGCAGGAGGGCAGAACGCGGGTGCAGAGGGGTAGATGGCTGGAGGGTGCTTGGGGGAGTAACGGGGCTCGGTGGATGTGGGGGCAGGAGGTCACACGAGTCTACCTAGCTCATATCTATGCCTTCTTTTCCTACACTCGTAGCCAGACTGGCCGACAACTACTAAGCCCGTTCAATCGTGATCACTCCACTTTCAAAATACCCGGAAGAACGTTAAAAAGTTTGTCCCGCCGAATACTTGGGAATGCTGAACCGCCGAGTGTACCAATCTCGTACCAATCAACACCAAAGTTTATGTCCCTCCATTATGGAAATGAGTCGGAGCTCGGTTATTGCGACACGAGCCAATTGACTATCCCGGCGGAGGCTGAAGTGAGAAAGTTTGGCCGGTCAGCGGAATCACTTATCGAAGGTGGAAATCACTCGGCGCGGCGCGGCGCGCCGGCCGCTTGGAAGCGGAAGGGAGGATCGATCAGGCGGGCATAGTTGCGGGCAAAAGTCATGATGAATTGTAGTCCTGACGAGAAATCGATAGAATGAATCGCGTTACCAAGGAGCGGGCCAAAGAAAGCTGGTTTCCGAGCGCGAGTGAACTATGCCAGCCTTCCTAAATAAGATAAGGCGAGGGAACGCCGGGCCAAGGAAGACTGTGCTGCCATCCCCACCCTATTTAAAGCTAAAGGCCTCTTGAAAAGTCGAGTAGGAAGAATGAGGGAAGAATGTCCTTATTGAATGCTCGGGGCCGTTCACGAAGGTAGCGAAGTTCATCAAGTATTCCCCGAGAGAAATGCCTGCGCCTGACACTGTAAATCCATTTCGTTCGTGACAAGTGTGCTGAGAACGGCTGAGCCGCCGCTGCCGCCGCCGCCGCCGCCACCCCGCCAGCTACCATTTCTGATTTGGTGGCATTGGTATGCGAGGTGGGAGCTCGCCGAAACACAGATGCCACCCAAGCGAGAGAGAAGGCCCGGCCGGCGATAATGGCTTTCCTGGATACGATTGGAGCCACCGAGGAGAGAAGATCGGGAGGAACTTCGCCTCGAATTGACAAGGGAGAAGCGCTGCTGAAGACAATCGACCTTTATATCCCTCGGTGACCCTTGCTTATATGTGTCCTCGCTGGATGTCATATTACTTATTGATATCAACGGAATTTTCTGCGTGTACATTGCGCCCGAGCGAGCGAGCGAGCGAGCCAGCGAGCGACTCGCTCCGACGGCTCGCCGGCGAGCCTTCTTAAATGGGCGGTAATAACATCGACCGGTTGATTTGGCGGTAGATCAAACCAACGCTGGCGGTAAATCAAGCGGCCGTCGCATTGGTTCGAATTCGAATTCCCGGCTGATGATGTCATGATTTGTATTGGCAATTTCGTAGCCGTGAGAACACACAAAGCGAGCCAGCCACCAATGCGTTCCTTGTCTCCTCCTTCTTTCATCTTCGCTATCTGTTGTTTTTTTCATTGTTAGCTGAAAACTGGTTTGAAAATTCCTTGTGGAGTTTGTCAGGAATAATTGTGAAATCGTATTATTGGCATTCTGATTATGCAAGTAGATTAGGAGTGCGGTATGACTGGGTCGGATAAGGAAGTCGTAAATGAGGAGATATCGATAGTCGTATTACATTCAATGTTGGAGTGCTCGCCTCCAGCAGACAATCGGAGCAGTCTCCTTTCGCCGCACGATAAACCGATGTCAACGACTAGACTGCGTTATCGAGCAATTAGGCTAGTTACTGAATTAAATGAATCCAATCTTCCTCGCCGCTCTATTAAGCGTCGCCCGACCGGCTTTAATTTACGCTTCTGGCTTTCGCTTTCAATTACACCGCCATCCGCGAGAGAAGGAAAGAGAGTGCACCTTGACATTCCACCGGCTTTCATCAAGCCTCGAGGGGCTAAGTTGTGGAACCTTAAAACGCCGAGGTAGAAGCGCTCTCCGGTGCAAAGAAGCTCGAAGCTTCGTATTTCTCGTGGAATTCTAAGTGCGAGTCCGCTTCCGCCGCGCCGCACCGCGCCGCGCCGTCGAGAGAAGTTGAAGGTAAACGGCTTACAGTTAATTGCGGAGCAGCTAAAAGCAGAACTCGAAACTCGCACCGCCCTAGAACTCTCGGGAGTAAGGGTTGAATGGTGGTGAACGCTCCCCATTGCAACTGGGTTGCATAACACAATCGACATCGCACTAATGAGGACGTTGACTTCGGTAATCTCGAGCGAACCGAACCTCAATGATCCTCGAATCGAATATACGATAATGCATTTCCCTGTCAGTGCTTGGAAGCGAGAGTAACTCGGATTTTCCCTGTCAGAGCAGAGACGAGGGAGAACAGGGAGGACGAGCCACGTGATGACAATCGTCTCGAATTAATTCCCTGATATCGCTGACTAGCAATTTAGCACGCTCGTCGGGGCACTTTCCATTTACCACGAGACTGACGGCTTCGAGCCATGTGACGGGGATCACATATTTCCCAGGGTAACCCCTCTCGAACGCCCAGGGCAAGGAAAAGGAACAGCCGAAGGACCGAAGCCATCATCGATTCCACCAGTCTCGATGTTCACATCCATGGAAAATGCGAGTTCCATCGGAGTATGGAATTCTCGCTGAAAGCATTCAATGTCCGATGGACATCGATTTGCAAAGGGGTATTTTTGCGCTCTCGCAGACTGAATTAAAGAGATGAAAACAAGGTGGGAGTGACAGAGGCAATAAAGGCGGGCGAAAAATAAGCGTCGGGTGGAAACTCGCGCAGAGGGAGAGAGAGAGAGAGAGAGAGAAATCCAACAGTCGGGAGAGGAGAGCTTAATGTCCGCCGGCGGCGAGTTATACAACCCCCATTCGACAAACAGCGGCATTATTCATCGGGCCGAGCCAAGTGACGTAACACGCCGTGGCGCATGCGATGGCGCGCCGCATATCAAAGCGGAGGAGCGTGTAACGAGCTAATTACAGGGAGGAATCCCGGCAAATTCGCCTGATGCAGAAATCTGATTTCACTTTGTAGGTCTCGAGCTATCAGAGAGAGCGAGCGAGCGAGAGCGAGAGAGCAGGGTAGAGAAATGCTAGGCGGAGAGCGGATGTTTCAGGTGGTTTTAAGGCTGCGCAATTATGCGTGTTGCTCGAAGGGAAAGTCAAAGGTATGAAAGAGGCAAGAGTGGTGAGATTAGAGCTCGCTGGTAGGAAAGTGTAAGGAGCGTAATGCCACGGAAAGTCAACGCCCTGCCAGCTCGATGGTCGCTCTGTATTATGCAACCCTCCCTGAGCGACCAGTGGAAGCGGCCTCCACCCCCCAACGCCACCACCACTACAATCACTGCCAACTACCAGCAGTAGTATCGGCCGCCACCACCTACATTGCTCGCCGTCCTCGTCGCCAGCAACTCTCCGGCAAGCCAACCATCGCGTCGCCGGATTCGGGATCGCAATCACCCACTTAAGTGGAGTAACAATAGCACTCTCTACCATAAACCTTCTAGGTTGAGCAATGTGCTCTAACATGGAAAGATCGCCTCTTTCCGGGTTGGCTAGACTGGCAGGAGTATGTCGGCTGGTAGAAAGTTGTTTCGAAGAAATTTTTAGTGGTGCTGGAATCAGAAGCCATTCAAGTACGATGACAAACGAGGTACACTGGCAGCTCGTGCTAGCCAAGGAGGCAGAAAATACCGAATGCGTACGCACCGGAGGCACATGGTCGACGCAGCACCCGTGACTAGCAGCTGCCGCACACTCGCACACGCACCCCTAGACACTCCACGCTCTTTCCTTCCTTCCGCCTAACTCTCTCCATCTCTCTCCCGCTTTTTCTCCTGCTTACACCCTTGCTAGCCCATTCCTTCTTCTATCCTTTTTTTAGAATCCAGCACACCTAGTCGCAGGTGTCTAACACTCTCTTTGCGGCTGTACTTCAGAGAGCTGGCGCACGTGACAGACACCTTCCTCTCCTTCCGCTGCTACTCGGCCCTTTGTGCTCCACGGGCCCGAGTCATTTAATTAATGACGCCAGTGGGGTTCAAGGCCACGGGGCTACGCGAATCACGACCCCGGCACAATTACCGAGTTGAATTTTGATGATCCGCCCTCCGAACGACCTGCATTCGTGTATCATTGAACATCGGATTCTTGTCTAGTCGATCGGAGAGTTAAAGCCGACTGGAATCGTTGGATTAATGTATTTTTAACGCAGCCGTAGCGAGTGAACCACGTTCTCGTTCTATGATAAATGGGATGAGAGCGATTACACGAAAGCTGACATGGAAACCCTCTCCAAACAGTATCGGTGCTATTAGTTTTCGATGCGAGCGGCTGCTGGCCCGAATCGCGCGGATACGTATTCCAGGCTTCGTATTTGGGTCACTGTCTTTCTGTAGGCGGAAAAAGGGTTGCCCTTCAGTTTTCGGGACTGGTTCGGTGAGAGCGTGCACCAAGTGACAATGGATCCCCCGCCCGAATAGAACGCTATCCAACGCTGGCAGGTACACACACGCTAGTACCTCCGAATTCGAGCTTAGTTCGCCCGATGGAAAATTTCGAATTCAGTGCGTTTAACTCGGCTGAGTCAGAGCCTCGCACAATGCCTGTAACACGACTTTAATCGAGAACGCCGTCACTCTAGTTGCCGCTTAGTAGACGATAATTTGAGTTGGACGATCGTACGATACCTGCTGACACACGATTGAATGAAGCATGCGTCATTTCGGGCGATCTCGTTACGTAAGTCTGCGAGCTCTTGCTGAATAAGGGAAGAAGACATTAGAGAGCATTGCATTGAGAATGACTTCGTTTCTACCCTTCGTTATTATTCCTCGATCATTAAGAAAATGCGAATCGGTGGATGGACCGCTGGAAATCTCGCGGAAGCGAAGTAATGCATTTCGGGGATGACGCAGCCGATCCTATTATGCTAGCACTGGGCTATATATTCGAAGACCGATACAAAGGAACACACGGCTTGCGAGAGAGAAGGAAGAGTAGTGCGTGAAGCGAAGGGCGGTCAGAGGAATGAGTTCTGGAATCGTGGGAAGTGTGCGCCCAGCGTGGCACGTTTGTTCTTGGGTGGACAGAGAGGCGGGCGGGCGGGCGCGCGCGCGCGAGCGGCTGCATGAAGGGCACGGGCGCACTTGAGGGCATGGGGCCTAGGGTCGCAGGGAACCACGTCATGCCACCCCGAAATCTAGCACGAGCCCACTCGCGAATGCTCTCCGGAGCCGAGGCATGCTATTAAAGAGGCCGTTCTCCAAACACAGGATGCGAGGAAGGGCGGTACGGCACCCTTGGCCCAAACTTCTCTCATGCAAATTAGAGCTAATTTCTAAGTTTAGAACGAGAGCGAGAGAGCAGCACTCGGCCTGATATATCGGGCACGAGGAGTCTCGCAGCCGAGAAATATTAGTCAGACGGTAATGCAATAGCTTCCGATATCCCGAGGGGTCCATGCCAGCTCTCTGGCAATGATGGATACAACTCAAGTGTAGGTAGCGCCTATCTAGGTAGATGCGTCTGGCGTGGAACGGCATCTTTCCATCTCGATACTTTAATGTTTGTCATATGCGGCGGCGCTATATCCGCAGGGGGAGAGCGTAAAGTATTGCCACGCTCTTACACGACTTCCGGGCGCGCGCCGGCGGTACACTTTAATCTCCCAGCATCACGCTACCCTCCTGACAACTAAAACGAGCACTCGATCTTCTCTATGCTCCTCGCTACGACTTTCCTCCAGTCCCCCACTTTTCAGCCACCGAGAGGAATTTCGGCATCCTCCGAGCTGTCCTCGCCAGACTTTCGCATCTCTTTGAAGATGAGAGAGAAAGTCCTGAGAGGTGTGTGTGTGTGTGCGTGCAGACCGGGCGAGATAAAGGCGTGACAAAGCAGGAAACAAATAAGTATTGATCGCGAGGCTGGCATCGCACGGCGCGGCGGCACGGAGTATAATTTACGATAAAGTAAAATCGGAAAAGCGAGGCTCGGCGTCTCGGGAGATTGGGATAGAAGGGGAGCGCGGCGCGCGAGCGTTGATACTCCTCTCTCTGACTCACCCTCGCGGCGAGCGAAGAATTATGAGCGTCGAATGTGCGCGCGGCTTCTCATAGAAGTCCGAGGTTTTTCTTAGACACCCACCCGAGCCGCCGCTCTCTCCCATCTCGCTCGCTCTCTGAGGCGCGAGCGACTACTTTGCCGGGAGGGGAATTCTCGCCACGGAGCGGCAGACGATGCCGGAATAATCAGGCCAGACTGATTACGCAACGGCCGATCGCCACCGTTCGCAGACGAATGAGACTGATGCGCTCGGATACCAGGAAATCTCCCTTTCGGTGGGATACGAGCGAACAGCTTCTCTACGATTCCGCCTATCATTCGTTATTCCGGCGCGGCACGTTCCTAGTTTACTGCCGTTCTACCAGAAGTAACGAGAACCTACCTCCATGACTATTGAAAGCGATACGATCCCAAAGGGACGGGCCGGCCAATTCATTTCAGTTTCACGCTAAAGCTCGTACGTGGTCGCACCGACATCTGAGAGACACCGAAGACCACTCGAAATCATTCGGGATCTTATTCGAACGTAAAACGTCCCTCTATTTCCAGAGCTCTGCGTCTCTCCCTCTCGCGACGACCGTATTCGGCTGAGGCCGGCACAAAATGCGCAATGCCGCTTCCAGCACTGGCATAACTACATATTCATACCCACACACATACCTATATATACCTATGTATATATATATACAATCAATCGCTCTCATTACACGCCGCGTGCTGTAAACTGTTCGGTCGCCTAGATTTACGAAATGCTGCGATTTTATCTGGACGTGTCGGCGCTCGAGCTGTAATTATGCATATTAGCACCAAGTGCGCATTCCACCCGCTCGATCAGAAAAGAAATCTTAGAAAACAACTGGATAAAAGCAAGCAGCGATTCTTGCAATCTTTCGAGCTTTCGACCACACTGGCCTGCGAGGGAAGGGGAAGAAAGGGGAGGGAATTTTGGGATGGTTGTTCGCGAAGCTATCTAAATTTAAGAAGTGCCGCCGGAGAGGAGAGTGTCTCCATGCTTCCATCGGTGAAATAGAAAAAGAGCAGGGCTGAGGCGCGCCGAGTCGCGACAAGTGGAATAGGGATAGAAATAGACGGATAGTCAGACAGATGGATCTCCTGCTCGCTCGCTGGTCGTGGCGATCTTTCGCCAGAGGCGAAGGACGACGAGTGCGAGAGGAGGCGGCCGGAGAGGGCGAGGGCACGCGAAAAAATACCCTCTTCTTGGCACTCGGCATCGGCAGACACGGAGATAAATAGCGCGCGTGGGTGCGGCTCGCCGATGTCTACGGGCCACACGCCACGTTTCCACCGGAACACAAGTCGCCCGGCAGACCAGCGGCCAACCGTCCCAGAAAAAAAGCTTCCCTTCCGTGAAATCCAGTCTACAGAATCACTTCGAACAACCAGAGCAAAAGGAATCCTCTGGCGAAGGTAGAAATCTACTTCTAGGAGGAAGCGAAGGGAACTTGGCAGATAAAACTAAGATATGAAAACTCGAGAAGCAGGAACTCTCGTTGAAAATTCACCGAGCTCTTTGAAAGAACTACTTCTTAATTTCGGCATACGCTTGCTCGCTCGAGAGCGAGCTGGACGTGTCTATTATTCGGGGAACAGATGCGTGCTTTCCCGACAGATGGGAGTGATGCGTGCCGCGCCGAGCACATTAATGTCCCGTGATCGAGTGGCGCCCGGTAAATGGAGAGAGTAGTGGTAAGGAGGCGATCGGGAATTCAAGGTGGGAGGGAGGCTTAATCGCGGGAGGTCAAATGATCAATGATCATTGAGAGGTCGAAAATCGAGATTGGGCGTGTATATATATTATATATATATGTGTGAAATGGGTGCGGGGGTGGGACGTACCGGAGTCATAAAGGGGGGGCACACTTCATTTGCACGTGATAAATGGTATAGGCGGAGACGATCGATGAGAGACAGGGCGAAAGAGAGCTGAAAAGTCGCTCGAAATGAAGTAGGTGAGCCGTGTATGAATCTCGCGTAACAGTTTCCTCGACAGTGGATTTTGACGCAATGCGTCACATGGTTACTGTCAGTCTCCTCCACTTATTCATTCGCTTCAAAGATCCGCGGCGACGGGGAAAAAAGGCCAAACGGAGCATTGCATTGTTTCAGGAACATTTTCCGCCGAGCGACGCTCGCCCGTGTCTGATCGTTGTACGTCTCTCCTCTCTCTCTCTCTTCTCCCCGACACGTATATTCCGTACTGGTTGGTGTGCCTTCATTTATTGTGCTACTACCCTCCCGAGAAATGGTACACGAATATAACTGGATGCGCCGGAGGCGGCCCAGTGCGAAAAGAAAGTGCGGATGATTTAAGAAAGGAAACGAGGGAGCGAGCGGGCGGGCGGCACCGCGCCGGATGAGAATCGGAGGAATCCCATGCGTTGCGGCGGCCTGATATTTTAATAACATAGCATGCTATCTACATGGGACCGGTGGACACGTTGCAGGCGGCCGGTCTGCAGCGGCGCACACCCCGCGAATATTTTTCTTTCATCCCCGATACCAAACCCCGCCGTGTTTACCTTCGACCTCTCCTCCGAAGTAACCAACATACGCTTTGTGCCTTTGTCAGGGGAATAGAAGAATCCTCGGCGAATCGCGAGCAATCTCCAAGGGGCTCATTCCAGGAAGGAGATAGAATTCGAAGCTGGCAGCTACGTGTTCGGGCAATAGTTGGCCTCATAGCTGGTAGATAGATTGTTGGGAGGATTGGGAGAGAGTTAATGGACGTGGAGTCATTGTTAGGGAGAGGCAAGTTGGAGGATCGACACACCCAAGTGCAGGCCACGCGATCCACCGGCTTGCGGTTGGTCGTTCGGCGCGGCGCGGCGCGGCGCGGCACGGCGGGTGAATCGAGGGGTGGCGTGTGCACGAGGAGTTTCGGTGAGACAGATGAGGGGTAGGTGAGCAGCTAGGTGTATGTGTGTGAGTGGAGGCTTACCTGGGGAGACAGCGAGGGCGAGGAAAGCAGCGGCGGTAGCGAGGAGGAGTATCCTAATCGCATTGCCAGCGTGTCGTCTTCTTCCTGGGCTCGGAGTGGCGTGGAGGCAGGAGGAGGCGGCGGCGCCGTAGCAGCTCGCACCCCGGAGCACGTCGAGGACGCGGTAAGCCGGCTCGGGCTCGCGCGGAAGGAGTTCCTCCTCGGCGTCGGCCGAGGCGGTCGTCGCGGCGTCCTCGACGACGCCGGGCGTCGTGGCACCGCGTCGACGTGGTGATCGCGCCTGCCGAAGGTCGCTGGCACTGCAGCTGCTGCCGGTACGGTCGATAACCGGCCCTAAATACATGGCCTGCAGGAGCGACGACGACCGTCGTGCCACCGGGGGCTGCACTCGTCAGCGTATCCTAGGCAAGACGGCTACTACGTCCGCAACCGCGACTGCACCTCCTGCACGAGCACCTGCGGCGTCCTGGCCTGCGACACCCTGCGATCTGGCCGATCCGTTGCTGCGAGGCATCACACGACCTGGGCCGAGCCACCACTACCACCAGCACACCCAGCACCAACCACCAGACAACTTCTTCTTCTTCTTCTTCTTCTGCTTCTACTTCCTCTTCTTCTTTACTCTTCCGATCTCTTCCAATTCTTGATCTTAGTAGTACGTTCCTCCGGTTTATTCACCCCTTCCTCAGGCAGGCTTGCCTCTCCACCGAGGAGAGTCTTGTAGTCCGTTAGAATTCGAGATCTATCACTGAGATGGCACAGGTTCCCCTCGCGATTACAAAACACCACCCCCGGTCTGGCTAAGAGCCGCAGGAGAGCGTGCGAACGTCGCCGTGCTACTCCAGCTAATGGGGATTGCGAGGATCGGTCGTATGTTAATCGAGGGCGAGCGAGCGTTTGCGAGCGGCAATGGTGAGTAGGTGGTGTTTATTAAGCGAAAGAGAGGATCGGCGGTGGAGGAGCGACGACGCGATGTGTCACGTGAAGGAGAGCGCGCGGCTGCCGTTCGACCAAGAGAGCTCGAGATCTTTCGTTTCCACCCTCGGAGGAGGGGGGGAGGAGGGGCAGAAAGGGGGGAAACAAGGGGGGAATAAGGGGGGAACGGGGGAACGAGGAGAGGGGGGGTTAGAAAGGGGGGGCGCGAGGGGGGGCTTGCTGCTGCTGCTGCTGCTACTGCTGCTGCTGCTGATTAGCGGTGTACTCTCCGGGCGTAAGACAGCGAGTGCGGGGGGACGCAGGACGACGACCCTAAAGAAGACTGGTGCAGAGCCCGGTGCGTCGGGTCGAGTCGTGTCGAGCCGGGGAGGAGAGAAGAACGGAACGGAACGGGTAGGTTGGTTGGTAGTAGCTAGGTAGGCGAAGGAGCGAGGAAATCGCACGCACTTACGCACGCCGGCGAAGGAAGTGTTGTATCTGCCGTTCTAGAGTCTACGGGCGCGCGTACTCGCGACACGGCTGCTTGCTGCTGCTGCTCGAGGAAGGCTGCTGCTCCACTCTGAAGAGGAGCCACCGCGTGTTGCCCGGCACTCCTACGGGGCGTACGACGACGGGCCGACGACGTGTCGGAGGGAAGAAACCCTCTAAACGAAAGCGCGCGCGCTATATTACCGCCGACACTCCGCGCGTGAGTGCACGTACACGCGCGCGCGCGAGCGAGCGGCCGAGTGTGTGCCGTCCAAAGGGAGCAAGGGTTCGGCGCACTCTCTCCCTCTGCGACCCCTTATTTCGTCCCTTATTAGCGCCGAGAGCGTGGAAGCAAGCAGCACCGTGTACCACCACCCGCCACCAACGAGAGACAGAGAGAGCACACCCGTCTCTCGCCCTTTTTCTTCTCCGACTCTCCTCCTCCTCCTGCTCCTCCTCCTTGTCTTCCTTCTCCTCTTCCTCCTCCTTCTCCTTTCTCTCTCTCTCCCTACCACCCTCCCTCCCACCCTCTATCTCCCTCGGCCACCTCTTCTTTCTTCTTCGCCTTCTCTTCCGGCCCTTCGGCCTGCTTCCTCGAGGTATCGGCACGCCAGAGATATAGCGGCGGCGGCGGCAGCAGTACCAGCAGCGTCGACCGGCTGCGGCTCGTGTGTCCAGCGCGCCTGGACACTACCACCGTCCGGTAGGAAGTGTCGACTGCCACGAGGTGGACACCTCTGCGAGCCTCTGCCAGCGGCGGCGGCGGCAGCGACGGCGGCGACGACGGCGGCGGCGGCAGCAGCGGTGGTGGCGGCAGTAGTAGAACCAGCGGTGGAGGCGGCGTCGGCGGTGGCGGTGGCAGAAGCACCAGCGGAGCTGGTACCAGTAGCGGTATTAGCGGCGGAGGCAGCTGCGACTGGTGGTGCACCGGCGCATCGGACCTCCGCGCGATTCAAGCCTCGCGCCTCCTCGTGATACCGGATGTCACCGCTCTCCGAATACCCCTTGCACCCATTCGGCCTTTACCCCTTTCGACCGAGACTCCGTTTTCTGTCGCCGAGTCAACCCGACGACCCAACAACCCCCGCGACTCTACCCTCCGCGCGTATTGTCTCTCTTTGCTTTTTGGCTTTTCAGGTAAATGAAATCAACTTGTCTCTCTTCCTCTCTCTCTGTCTGTCTCTGTCTCGGGAGAGGCCGAGACTTTGAAATCGGCGAGGCCTGGCCTTGCTTGCCGCACGGAAGCGCTGCTCCCGTGGATATTGCGTGCGCGCGATTGGAGTCGGCTGGCCGCAGCACAGCACACACCGGCTGATCCGTCGCCGTGAGCACTTCGGAGTCTACTGCCGCGGCTTTCTGTCGCTCCACTAAACTGGGGGTAACGCGCTCGTGCGCCGTACAACGGCAGCCAGTCGGTTAGCCAAGCGAGCAGCCAGCCAGGCAGACGGAACGGGCCAAGCTAAGCAGCCAGCCGAGAGGCCAGCTAGCTGCCAGCCGCCGCGCCGCACGACCAAAGTGTCGGAGAGCTCGACACCGGCCGGCAGCTTGCTTGCTGCCTGCCTGCCTGCCTGCCTGCCTCTTCCACTAGCATGCCAGCCGTCACCTTCTCCGTTCCTAGCTTCAAACTTTCATCTCTTATTATCCATCCCAGTAACAACTGGCAGTAGCTGGATTCCTGAGCGGAGGGTGCGACATGTCCCTCAAGCCGAAGGTGCACGAGTAGCGAGATACGGCGCGGCCTCGCACACGAAGGTGGAGAAAAGCGCGCTGCTCGTCGAAGCAAGCAGAACGGAACCCCTGGTGGCAGCAGCGCCGCGACGCTCTCTCCGTCTCGCCCTTTCCTTCACACGCGCGCGGCACGACGTCGGGACACCCCCGCGATGCCCCGCCGATGCCATCGGCCTGGGCCGAAATCGATGCCCCGCAACGCGACGCGTCTCGAAACCCACCCCCGCCCGACCTGTGCCACTACCGACGATCGCCACCCTCTCTCTTCTCCTTCCTTTCACCCTCTCTCTCTCCCTCCCTCCCTCCCACCACTCGCCACACTCTCCGTCTCCCTTTCTCCAGCGCCCTCCTCGCAACCCCTGCCTTCTCGCTCCCTTTCCCTTCCGGCTTCCACAACCCCTACCACCAACACTACCCTGCCTGCCTGCTTGCTTGCCTGCTTGCTTGCCTGCCTGCTTGCCTGCCTGCTTGCCTGCCTGCCTGCTTGCTTGCTTGCTTGCTTGCTTCTGGTTACGCACACGCTTGCATCCTTGTAGCTACACGAACGCGCACAGGCTACCTTGATGTGGCAGCCCCGTACAGGCCGCTCCAGGAACTACGGAACGCGTTCATTCCTCGTTGGATCAACCCGATGCGATAATACTGCGTGCAGACCGGCAGGCGCCGCTGGATTTTGGGAAAGAGACAGAGACCCTCTCTCTGGTCGATACTGCTTTTTGGAGCACTGAATCCAAGCTCCACTATCCTCCGCTCGCTAAGGGATTCTCGTCACGGATGGTTTAGGTTTTCACGAAACTTTGCTCACTTTATCTCCACGCCGAATAGAGCGAGCGAGCGAGCGCGCGCTGCAGCAACTCGATTTGGGTCGTTCACCCCGTTGTTAGTGTTCCAAATTCGGCGAGCAATGCATGCCACTGTGCGCGGGCCATGCGAACCAGGAGATATTGGTTTGTCATATTTGTTGGATTAAGGTTTCGTGTATTGGGTGGTGTGACGATGACGATCGTCAGTGTTGAAGGGCGCGGTAACTTTTAATAGCAAGTTTCGAGGAAATGCTTTCCACTCGGATTTCTCGGGGCAAATCCTCGCGGAGGGCGGCACCTACGCAAAGGACCCGCGCGATTAAGAGCTCGCAGGTTCTGTTAGACAGCAGCCGGCAGAATGATTGCAAGCAGTCAAAGGCATTCAAAGGTTTGATGATGCGCGCGCTCTGACCCTTTTAGAGGATGCTCGTTCAACCTGCGGTACTCATGCGTGCACACGCACGCACGTCAGGTGCGCTTTACGCGGGGATTACTCGACTGCGACAAATCCCACCTTTCTCTCTGATGAGGGATTTTCCATTTTCTACTAAACTGCTGGTGGCATGCCTGCCTGCCTGCTTGCGCCGGCACATTTTCCACGCCGCGGGACAAATTTCCATTTATACATGGAATATGCAAGCGATGCCTCACAATTAAGCGGCCGGCCCCCAGTAAAGTATTCAATACGCAAACAGAACAGGAACAATTCGGACTGCGAATAGAGATTAATGGCACGCGATGCAGGAAAACAGTTTGCAAACTGAAACAGACCGAGCATCCCGCGAATTCCCAATAGGTGGTATTAATGTACCGCATGTGCCATAGCGTAATCGGCAAACCATTAATTCGGCCTTGGAAGCTGGTTGCAGACAGGCCAATTAAGCGGTGCACAGAGAGAGAGAAGGAGATGTATATGCCTGCAGAGAGATATCTGGTCATTAACCGCTCCTTTGCGGTGTACGTGTTTGCTCGACCCTTTGATATTACGTCCCCCTTTCAGAAATTGCTTTACTGCGCCGAGCTCGTAAGTTTTGCCAGTCGCCGGCGCGACCTACAAAAATCTCCTCTCTTCCTTTTCCGTCCTCGAAAGCTTGCCAAAGTGAAACAGAGAGAGAACCTCGTACCAGGGGAAAAAAAACCCTCTCAAGACCAAAGAGAGAGAAAGAGAGCTCCATAAAAAAAAACGTCGGTAAGATCTTACAGGGTCTTAAATCTTAAATCGTACGATTAAAATTAATCCTATCAGAGAGCAGGTCTAATGAAGGGGCCTTTTTAGCCGATCTCCTTGGAGATGCTCCGAGTAGAGCTGGCTAGGAGAGCGTGGGGGAGGTCGGGGGAGGCGGGTAGGAGAGACTCGGGCATCTGGAAGAGGAACGGAGAGAGCGAGAGGGGCTAGACAGGGAGAGGAAGAAGTCAATAGACCGTAGGTTGCGGCAGATGTGCGTATCGATTTTGGAACGTTGATTCGCGCGCGTTCCAGAACGATACCGTTGCCCTCCGCAGAGTAAGAGAGAGAGAGAGGGAGAGAGGGAGACAGGGAGAAGGAGAGCAAGAGATGCCGGCGACGTCTCTCGGTCTCCGAGAGGGTAGGATGCCGGCGACCAAACTGTGTCCAAGTCGAAAGGCGTCTCGGTGCCCCGATGGACAGAAGAGCGAGTTAGGCCCGTGGAAGGTTGCGGGGAAGAGTGGCAGAAAAGAGGGGGGGTCGGAGGTCTCCTGGAAGCACCTGGAGGCCGTTGGGTGGCCGCAGAGAGCACCCTCGCCAGGTGGTTGCAACTTGTTGTTGTTGCGGCTCCCCGCGATCCGCTCGGGCCCTCCGCTCCCTCTCACTCTTTCTCTACCTTTCTCCTCGGGCTTTCCCTTTCTTCCTCACCTCGGCGTCGCCCTGCATGTCTCTTTGCACACCCTCTCCTGCTGCCCCCCCGCGCGCGCGCGCTCACTCAGCCAGGCGACGACGACGACGACGACGTCAGGCCACGGCGCGAATTCTGCTTTCGCTTTCCGCTCTCTTCCTCAGCCTTTCCCTTTCGCCTGGCGTGCGCCACTTACTTACAAGCTCGACTTACTTACTTGCGCGCCCGGTCACTCGTCAGATCGTCGAGTGGCCGAGGCTCGTCGAGCACAATTGACCGCCAATCCAAGGAAGAAGAACGCCGGTTCTTGTTTCGCACGCGTGTCCACGCTCTTGGTGAATTGGAAGAAAGGGGAAGGAAGGGAGCGAACTCGCACTCTTCTTGGCGACATTCGGCTGAGGTCGATTCATGAATGCGAATAGTGGCGCAGCGTTTACTATGCCTTGCGAGCGAGAAAGAAAGTTCGTGGAAAGGCGATCGCAGCTGCTTTCACGGATCATTTACGACGCCCGTTAGTGTAACGCGGTGAGGTGATACTTCCCCCGGCCACGATCCTGTTGTCCGTCGTGAAAGGAAGACACGGCCGGACTCGTGCCACGCCACACTGATCTTCCAGGAGTAAGGGAACCCCTCCGTATGGTCACCCTTCGCGTGGCACGCGCCACCATGCACCTTTCCGCCCTTGGTGGGGCCAGCCGGTCCTTCTTTCACGGCCACGTAAGGAGACCTACCCAGAATATACTGCACTACCCCGACAATGCAAGGGACACTACACTGTCTGCCTCCGAGAAGTATCCGCCGGCTCGTTTGATCCTCCGCGACAGCCTACGACAAAATCTGTCCACCTAGGTGCCACTGACTCCTACTCTTGTATAGTAGTCCTTGCAGTCCTTACTCCCATTCAACTCAATAGATACTGAATCTAATTCCATCGGAAAAAGGATTCTCCGAAAAAAGAACAGATCGTGTTTCGCGTAATATCAATAGAAAGTACAAAGGGGATCATAGTATGACGGGGAACACAATGCTCGGAGTATTGCATACTGTTAGAGAGAATGGTCGAAGGTAGGACAAATATGCCGCATATTTCCCCTGAATCAGATGAATATGGGATGCACGGATTTAAAGAAAAGAGCTATGGGGATTGTATTATACAGTAGCAGGCCGCCTAGGTAGAAAAGGGCGTTTTCCCATGGCTGCGTTTGAGAATCTATCCCTTTGTACTTCGAATGTTTTCTCATATTGCTCGTCCCAGCATCCACCCTTACCCTCCTCATAAAGCATTCGCTACCAGCCGCACCAGACTGGCCGGAGCCAGAGAGACCAAATGGGAAAGCTTTTGGGCTTAAAGCGCTCTACTTTTGATGAATTTGCATATACCGCCAGCCGTTACGGCGAGCGGGATTAAAATGCGATATCAATTACGCCCGGCAAATAAATGGAACGTCATTCCACATGGATTAAAAGCTATGGAAAGCGGTACAAGGATTCATGCCGTTTCCATGGGAAAACTGATCCCATAAAGCAGTAATTTCAATTCCATGAGAGCATCCTGAGGCGCTGCTAGTTTAGAACCTTCAAGTCTCCTAAAAGTCACATAAAAAAGCGTAAGCGGATTAGTTTATCGTCGCAGTAATGCCACTCTCGATGTCCAGCTATACGCCGAATTCCCATAAATCTCGGCGCGGCCGGTCCCGCTCGCCCGAAAAGCAGCCGGACGATGAGTTTTAATGGTAGACGCAACGGCCGGACGATTTTCGAGATGGAGTGGCCAACGTCCATTGGAACTGGCGTCCAGTCGAGTGTGTCCCGTTATCGGCTATCACCGAAATCAATGCGGCAGCGCGAATAATGAAGGCAATGACCATCAATTCGAACGGGGCGTAACCAATACAAACGACACTCTTTTGAAAGAATGATACTTCTCACAAATAATCCCCACCAACACTATCCTCCCACTGCATGTATACATACACTCTCTGACATACTAAAAAGCATTCGATCGATGCCAGCCGAATTTACGCGACAAACTTCGGCCCCTGCTAGCCCAGTTCTCCAGTTATCCGCGAAATATCAATGGCAGCGATATATCGGAGAATCGACAGATTTACAGCGATGCAAAGTATCGCTGGAAGGTTTCACTTAGCCCGGGCCAGCAATGTTATCCTTGAAAAGGAGGACTGCGTTAGAATCGGCCTCGGCAAACTCGACCTTTCACCGACGAGGGATCAATCGGCAACGACGACAAAGAGGAGCGGGCAAAGAGGACGAGCGTCCTCAGGGCGAAGGAGAGACTCGAAGGAAGAGAAAAAGATAGAAAGAGAGAAAGAGAGTAATTCAGGTGGAGGAGACGAGAGAGGGTGGCGGAGTCTGGTGTTACCAGCGATACAAGTGGGACATTCAAGAAAGGGGTTAGGCCCCGTACGGTGACAACGGCAAAACTCGAAACGACGTCGTCAGACTTGGCTTCCGGCCATTTCCCGGCTATCGATCCACGAAGCGTTACGACGAGGCTGCCCCACGTGCAATTATAGGTGTATCGTATGTATAATGCGGCCCTGGCTCCTACAATGCCTGCCCCCGGGGCGGGATTATCGTCGTCGCCGAAAGGCGGCCTCGAAATTTTGGCCAGACCGACTCGCAAGCGCCGAATTTCTCCGGCAACCGTCCTTCCAAACTATCCTCGGCACAACCCTCCCACTACCCCCACCGCCCCCGCCCGCCTCCCTCCACCCGGAAACCTAAATACTTAGTCGGGGTAAACTTGCGAGGGAAAGAATTGCACAGTAGGACAGCCGTATTAGGAAGTTTCCAGGGTGGACGTGCGGAGTCCTAGATTTCAGCTGACACAGGGGATTTCTTGAAAGGAATGACCGTGACATAGCTTGGAAGGCCTCTAACTCTGAAGAACATAGACTGACCATACAACTCGCGGAGATGCTGCGCAATAATATCGTGCCAGAGTAATCCTGACACGAAAGAAAGATTGCTGCCAATGATCCCAGACATATGGGAGAACACCCTGGCGATAACTCGTAGCGTGTGCATTGACCAGTCGAACCACTGACCAGTCGAACGTTATAGCCCGGAATCGACCACAAGACAAATACAGTGGAAGCCTAATAGCTCTGTGCCAGGCAAGCAATCGCATGCGATATTATGCATAAGCCAATACCGTTCCGGGAATCGTGAGGCTCGTCGGATTTTAATAGTTTGCCATCTTAAGGAAGAGTCGTAATAAAATATGAACTCGCTGTTTCATGTTCGAGCTAAAGTCTGATCGTGGAGAGGCGAACGTCGCCTGTGCACGGGACGGCGCTCTAAAAGTAACGTGACTCAAGGATGTAGCTGGGAGGCGACTGGCTGCAGTAAAAATGTCTGCAAAAATTTAATTTCGTCCCCGAAGAGTAATGGTCCCGTGTAATTTCCGCGGCGGCACTTTTCTCGGAAGGGGAACAGGCTTTCTCGGGCCGACGGCTGCCCGCCGTCGGCAATTTTCTGTCGCGGCGATGTAACTAATTTTCGTGAGGACGTCGCGCAAGAAGAAATATGTGTGCGATGCGTCCTGCGGTGAGAGAGAGAGGGACGGCAGAGACAGGGAGTTGCGTTTCCACGTATGCGTGGAATCGATAACTGGGAATTAGTCTGCCAAGCTGTCTGCCAGAAGTAAGTACCAACGCCTACGCGAGGAATGCCACTCGCCTTTTAACTAATTACAGCCTCCTGCCGATTAAACCAGCGCCGCCACCAAACCATTACGTACGCTCACCACTGATGAGATAACTAGCGAGTTAATGAGTTAAGATATTCCACGTGAATACCTCGCCACAATTTAATCAGCAGCATAGGATAAATTTGAAGCGCAATTTCTATTACATTGCTCCCAAAACTCTCCACATTCTCCACACTCGAAGATCTTGTAGTTCGATAAAATAAACCCACGCAAGTGGAATTGCTTTCAAAGATTCCATTGGTAAATTCAGCTTGCGCCTTATACATACCCTTACTATCACAGTTCCAATATTGAACTTTCTACGGTAACAAATCATTCTCAAACATTAATCATGAGAAATTCTTACCTTCCGCGGTGAACTTTGCATTATCCAACTCCCCAACTTTCTCCAAATGCTCGGCTCGAGTGGAATGTAACTGAAGAGGATCCTGATGGATTTCTAGATGTGGGAGTGCTCAATTTCAAAATGGGCCAGGAGTCCAGCGAAATTTGCTAAAGGAAAGAAAGAAGGAAGGAAGGGTTAGGAAGGTAAGGGCTGGAAAACAAATAGAAATACGGGCGTAGAGGAGCGGTAGTGGCGGGGTAAGTGCGAAAGGGAGACAGATAGAGGATCACCGTAGTCGGAGGATCAATATGTCACGAGCACGCTCGCAAACCGCGGCTTCGTGCACGTGAGTACGTTCACCGCATACGTACCATCCACTTGCACCCCGTACATTTTCTTTCTCCTATCCTCCACTCATTCCCTCTCCGTTACTCCAACCGGCGAGTGCACTTCTTTCTGATTGCGCCGTCGAATTTATGTGCTGTCCGCATACGCCGACCGCATTTCACTCGGAGCACTCGAGAACGTGTACTCTTCTCAAGTTTGGAGATAGAACCATCGCCGGAATGTTCGACGGAGACTTTAAAATACATGAGCCAATAAACTCTTCAGATAGACTGGAACATCGGGAGCCCGCCAACATAAACCAATTGCAATTGGACAGATCCAATAGTGATCAATCAATAGGTTACATTTGGTCGAATGTATTGGGAATTTGAAACACTGGCAGCGCGTGAGTTTAGAATAGAGAAATGGGTATTGTTTGGAAATGATTGGTAGAAGGAAAGGTATACTACCTTTTATGTTAGAGTGTTTTGGATTAGATCTTAGACACACGGTTTTGAATTCTTGTAGCAGGAAACACTGGCTGCCACGAATGCTCGGCGGGTATGCTGACACAAACATACAGCGCCACCAGGAGTAGTAGCCATCTTTACCGGTGATTTTGTTTTGTTCGGGAAACGCGACAAGTTTTAAAGTTCAAAGTGCTGTACTTGAATTTTTTGCGCATTACAGTGTGTACGAGCGAATGTACGATGTGAGCCAATAAATAACAGCACGGTAAGTACAATTTCTTGTTCCTACTTTTCTGTTAGTGCGCAATTATACTCGCCAAACAAGATGCCGAAACCGTTACGATTGTAGTATTATTTGTTTGGCAGTTTTGTTGGAAAAAGAGCATATTTATTTGCATGATTCGTTTGTTTGATAATGACTTATGTGTGAGGGATATTTGTTATTGTTGATGACACTGGTTTTGAAATTGCACATCACTTTATTCGACCAGTAGAAAGTAGACACAGAAAACTATGGTTCTTTGAGGACTTAACACATTAGCACCAATTAAAGCGATCTGTTATTACAGCATGGTGACATGGAGATACAAGGTATCTCCATTATGCCATTAGTCCATAAGCAATTATATCGAAAGTACACACTTGATATGAAGACTTGTATTAACATCCACACTTAGAGTTATCTGGAGGAGATTTAAATGCAAGCCTCTGGAGAGCCGCAACTTTTTCCTATTACTAGAGAAGTTCACATCTCATGAAATCTTTTCTATTCCATAGAAAAGCAAAGTCCAAAGTTTACTTCGCTAAAATTACGAGCCAATTAAATCCCTTCAAGAATTCTTACTTAACCGTACGACAACCATACTTTCACAAGACTTAACATTACATTTAACATAATTCCACTAGTTTGCCAGAAATGGCAAGAGCTTAATTAAAGAAATCAGCTACTTCCGCGAGTTCCCTGGCTCTCGCTTGCTCATGAGCCCAGCGATCCTCAGCCAGTTTATCACTCAATCCCCATTTGTCATGATACACACGTTTTCCACATGTTGGACACTTTTTACCCCCTGAAAGAAATGCACATTAAAATATGTAGCATTTTAAGAGAATGCTTATATTACATACCATGGAATGGGGGAGTCTTCATGAAGGTCACTAGACACTGCAAGTGAAACAAGTGGCCACAGTAGAGTCTCTCTACATGTAAGCTGGCATTTTCGTCTAGTATTGCCTCTTCTGGTTTTGTTGGTAGACACATCTTCCTGCATAGTTGACAATGCTCCTTTGGCAATGTCTTCACAGCCCTTAATGTATAAAATATGATATAAAAATACAGGAAATACTTTGATACATAAATTCAGATAGAATTTTGTGAATTACACAAATCACCTTATTAAGAAAGAAGCAACTACATTGAGAGAGGGTGAGGGGGCAAAGGGTTTCGCTTGTGGCTTTGTCTTGAGCGGTGGTTCCACACATCTTCTACCTAGTTCCTTCCCTTGACCAATTAAATATCTTGTGAACAAGGGGGGAAAGTTTGTGTCAGCATCCTGCAAACTATAGAATACTGTCGCATCATCATTGCTTCTCAATCCTAGGAATTAGGATCTTCCAAAAGCAATATCTACTTGACACAATTGTCAGGGTAGTTGTCTGGAACCTCGATCTTTGATTTGAAATAATAGAGTCCCTCGTGCACTTTTAAACCAATGGCAGATTGCTTCTGTCTCAGCTTCAGTTCGTCCTCATCCTCCAAGAACTTCTTTAAGGCAGAGATCTCATCATAGCAGCATATAAGAGGATTCTCATCAATGAAATTACGGATAAATTTTAGAATTGGTAGAATCTGCAACATACCAGTTTACCATAATACATGATAGAGTCATTTGCAGTGCTGCAGTAACTTCTGTGGATTGAAAAAGACATTACCTGTGCTTTGCCCAGAAATGTCTTGCATTCCTTTTCGCAGACTTCAGTTAGACCGTCCAATAACTTTGCAGAGAGAGTCTTGCTCTTTAATTCTATAAGAAGCGGAGCTTGAGGATAGTTTGTTGAGAATTGAATGCAGACAACAATCTTCTTGAACGTTGTCTTTGCTATTTCCACGCGCACCATCGTGCGAACACAGGAGACAAGTTTGCTGCCAGTGACAACATTTTGACAGAGTCTTGATACTTCGCGCAATTCATCATCGATAAAGCCCATGAGCAAGTAATGAGACTGTTTCAATTGACAAGCAGAACACTATTCTGATAAATATTTGTTAGAGATTGCCGAGAGACTCTGTGCGAACAAGCATAATATAACCTTCAAGATACACTGCTTAACGGTAATAAATTTCACCCAAACTGCGAAGTAGAGGATTCACGTTGACTAATCGGAATTATGTCATACGCCGACTATCAAGGTCGTGGCAAAAAACACTTCTTTCGAACAGTCTTCCGTGTTTTGAATCACACCACCGAAACCTAATAACCTTCACTCCAATGTCTCTGATTAATCTAAATCGAAGCCTGAGGGGTTTTAGTAAAGCAATTGGGGACTTCGGGAAACTTGTTGGTGTGATGACAAACAATCGAGGAAGAACTAGTTTCGAAAGGTAGAACAAGAAACCCGTATGATAGACATCTTGAACGATACCCAGTCATAATCGGACGGGGCGCCTGTGCATGTCCAAACATTGCATAATAACAAAACCAAGCTGATTCTCTCTACTATTCTACATCGGCATACAATTTCCAAGCCACCAATAGTTCAATCAACAGCCTTGAACAATTCCGAAATACTAAAAGAACTGGAAAAATCTACAATTCATTCATCAATTCCATTTGAACCAGATGCAGATAAGCCCGGGCGTTTACTTCTCGCAAGGTTCGTGGAACGGCGTTTGCGTGCAAACCCCAGCAGATGATCGCTCTACTATCGCGTTGCTTCATGGTCCGAGCCTAACTCAACCTGAACCACGTGTTTACCTGCAGCATTTAAAAGCCCTGACTAGTTGGGCTTCAAAGAAAAACATAGAAGAATCAGGTTTCAAAACCATGACAAGTGCAGGAGGTTTCTAGTGGGAACAAGTGGAAGCAGTGAAGACAAAGGATCAGTGAAAAGAAACATCTAAAATGTCGAAGATTGCTGATACAAGAGAAGTCATCCTAACGAGCGACAGCACCGGCGAACACTGGAGTGCTGCTGTCTGGGATCCTCGTACTGGATCGACGCTTTCAACATATAAAAGTGCATCGGCACTCGCCCCGGGCACACTACAACTTCTAGGCGATAGCTATGTAATCGGAGCGGATTCCACGAAGCCAAGGATCCACGTGTGGCCGATAAACAGCCAGTCTCCAGTTCCTAACCTACGCCTGACGCCTCCTGGCAAAGTAACAGCACTATGCTGTTCGCCCAGTGGAGCATACATTGTGGCAGCAGTCTCAGAGAAGCTCTTCATTTGGCAGACCTGCAATGGAAGATTATTAGCAAATGTATCTCAGCATTATCAAACAGTCAGTTGTCTCAGCTTCAGTAAGGATGGATCCATGTTTGCCAGTGGTGCGGAGGATGGATTGATCTTTGTGTGGTCCCTCTTCAAGGTCTTGAATGATCCAAGACCATCAGCAATGCACAGCTTTTCTCAGCATTCGTTGCCAGTGAAGGATCTACAGTTTGGCCATGCTGGCCCAAGAGGAAGATTATGTTCGGTCTCCTTGGATCGTACATGCAACATATATGAACCTAGCACAGGCACCCTCCTGCTCACCCTTGTATTTAATGTGCCTCTCACTTCTGTCTGCATGAATGTCAGAGAGAGTGACTTATTCATTGGATGTATCGACGGCAATATCCATAGGTTCAATCTGCACGAGCCACCGCGTGGTATCGAGCACCACGTGCAGATGAACGAGAACGCCGAGGAAGGTATGGTCTTTCGGGGCCACAAATCGAGTGTGGTTTGCCTGTCGGTCTCCATAGACTCGCGCTATCTCCTTTCTGGGTCAACTTCCGGGGCCGTTCACATCTGGGATATAGCTAGTCGACAGGTGCTCAGATCGATCGATCACAAGGGACCCATTACCGCGGCGTTTTTCGCGAAACAGTACGAGAACTTCCGCGTCGCCGAACTCAAGCCGAGCCTGCACTTGTCCAATTTGCAACGGATGTCCAACGATGTCGACAGGGAGAACTTTGTGCATGTGATAGAGAGGCATCCGAATCCTGCTGATTTCCTAAGCTTCGAATCTTTCGTACAAAGTAACAACGGCAGCCAGGCGGCGGAGAACACTTCGAGAAAATTGCTCGAGGCGAGAGAAGAGATCGACAGATTAAAGAGAATCAATGCAGAAATCTACCAGTACAGCGTGAAGCATATCTTTAATAATAGGAAAGAAGTGACGTAATTTGATCGACAACGGATAGCTACTTGAAACCGATTGCCTAAGTGATTTCCAATTTTTTACCGTTCACTTCTCCGGCCAACTATCGGCTCCTGATAGCCCGCATTTCAGATCCAATAAAGGATTATGAATTTTTTCCGGTAAGAAAATATTTTCTTCGATAACCTGGACCACCCGCTCCAGAAATTCCAAATGCAATCTCGTAATAAGAGAGTCCTCCCGTACCTAAAAATGTATTCCACACCTATGTTATTCACTGCATATAACTCGAAACAATAACGCCGATGTGGAAAAGTGGAGCGACCGAAATTACTTTCCGCAAAACACGGATGCGCGCGAGTTGTTTGCCAGTGGTGGTATGTTTTTCAAAATATAATAAACGCAACAGCCCGTAAGGTAGACTCGGTAACGAAGTAAAAGTAACGGATAAACCCTCGCCCATCCAAATCTACTAATTAAATGACTATACCGTGAATCGGTTTCTAAGCCGATTGCAGTGAATCCTCGGGCGTTCCACTTTTCTGTGCGAGACCGTGGCCGTCTCGTTGAATCAACAGATCTCGCTTATTAGAGCATCCACAGCGGAGTAATATTCACTGCCGCTGAAAGGTAAGTCGGGCTAATCTATAATAAAGACGAAGTGCAAGCAGAACGATACTAGTTGGTGAATTCATTAGCGCGGTATAAAACAGCGGCTTTTAGAAAGCCGTGATAATGAGGGGTGGCCGGGGTGACCTTATCTCAGTACCAGTAATTCGAATACATCGGATTTCAACTGCCAACTCTATCATATATTCCTCACAAATCAAACACGTGCAATCCAGCCAATATCAGAATTCATCCACATAATGCTGGAGCTACCGATAATAGAATGAACGCAATCAGTTAATACTATTTCATTGCACACTGGGGTGATAATGGTAGCGCGCTGCATCATCGAATAAAGCACATTCCGAGAAGAGTGGAATAGCTGGCGCAGTGGCGAGTAATGCAGATCGAAAAAAATGCTCGTCGCTCTCTTCTACCTGTTGACGACAGTATCAGTTAACCGCACTTCTGCCATAAGCTCGGGGACATATTGCCCTGGAAAAAACATCGTCAATTCTAGCTGCGGTGAATCGGTCGCCTCTGGTTGCTAAAAGTACGATTGAAATAAAACGGAAAAACAACATCGAGACACGGCTTGTTACAGAATATATTAAAAATCTGCAATGGAATGCCTCGGTGTCACGAGCACCGCGCGAGTGGCGAAAATGTGAGAGAGGGCCACGAATATTTCCAAGCGATTATATTGCAAATGCTTGCAAAAGAGGAAGCGTGCAAAACTTTCTCTTTCGGGTGCGTTAACATTTCTATCATTTTTCGCTTGTCACAGCAAAACTCAGTTCGGCTAACGAGAGCCTCGAATTGCACGGCAACACTGGATGCGGAAGCTTGCTTGCTGCGCTGTCATTAAAGCTGGGTTTACTTGAAAACGATGCTCCTCCCGTTGAAAAGATTCGTCAAATGAAGAATGCATTATTAAATTATTTCACTCGAAATAATTGGTTTCAGTGGTCGTTTCGAAACGATCAAAGCCCCCGTCATATGTCACGTGATATTACATCGATCACGATTTAAATAATGGAATTTGGCCCGAAAAATTCATTTACACGCTAGGCAGCACAACCGTAACTGCGAGCGGACTCCTCTCTAATTGCTTGCGCCGTATTTTCCTGTTTTAATCACGGCACACGGCGAACACGAGCGAGCTCGCTTTCCCCCGCTTCATTTTAACTTGTGATTACTCCGGCCAGAAGTGTGTTGGCTTAGCACACCGGCCGCCGCCGACGCCGCCGACGCCGGCGCCGAGCTTTTCTTGAGCATTCATAATGCGAGCCGGGAGAAAGTTGAAGGTGGAAAGTACGGGGCATTCCACGCGAGTAATTTGTTAACTTTCCTCACTGAGGCGGCTCCGCTCTCTTGTTTGCCCGGTGTGTTACTCTTCGATGTCAGCGCGGCCAACTCGCTCTGTTCTTTTCTCCTGACACTTGCTATTTGAGAATGAATCGGTCCGGAAGGATCTCCACCGCATCGGGAAAGGATGCCGTTTCCTAATTATTCGCCTGATATTACTCACCATCATAATTTCCATGGCGAGTAATCTCGCGTCAGCGATATTCCCCCAGCAGGATCCCTGTTTCCTCCTTCTCTGTCGCCTACCATTCGCCAGGCTGCCATCCCCCTCGGCTGCCAGCTCGTGGAATTCCACCCCCTATTTTTCAGCGGCCACTTGAGCGGCCGGGCGAGTAATAGCCCAGTATTTATATCTCAGTAAACGCGGCTAAATCGCACGAAGAGACAAACTCCCGGAAAAGTGGCCGCGCGTGGCGCGCTCGCACTCACCAGAGAAGATGGAACGTGTGCGCTCCACTCTTGACAAATCCCAGGCGAACTGCTTTAATAAGTCACCCGGAATTCAATCCGAGCATCGCGAACAAAAGGAGAAGCAAGTAAGGGGGCGGCTTTCCTTTGGACAAAAGAGTAGGGGAGGCTAATATTTGAGGCGAAGATGTTCCACTTTCGTAGGAGAAGCTGCTTCCTTCGAGAAGCAGCAATCAGATCGGCCGGGCTGCCACTCGAGCGAACATTTTTTCAACTTGACCGTCTTGTGAAGCAGCGGCGCTATCGGCACGATCGGAGCCTCCTCCGGCTGCCTGGCGATTGGCTTCGCGTCCAACAATCAAGATCGTCATCAGCGAGCAGCCACACTTACACATACCACATACAACACTTCGCCCTCCCAATCCCACCAGCCAATCTTCCAAGAGAACCAACCTAAGTGGGTCAATTATTTCCTGTGCAGTAATGAAATTCACCTTGAAATCGATATTTCGTGTTTTCAATGCACCCGCGCCCGAGCTGCCCCGGCTAGTGGCAGGCCAGTAATTATCACAAACTTACTTTGAAGTTTAAGAGCCTGGAAAATTCTTTCCAAGTAAGCCCGCGGCCATTCGGCGGGGCTCGAGAAAAATTCACGAGGGCTTCTTAACCCTACTCTCTCTCTCTCCCGTCTCTCTCTCTCGAGCCTCCCTCGCTCGCCGTAGTTACTTTCGCTGTAGTCATCGACGAGACGAGGAAAGAGGAGAGCCGACGTGTAAACCAAGGCAGTGAAGTATATACATTCTACATATATATGTATATATACATATAAAGGGGAGAGGGTGAGGCACTGGGATTCAGAGTGAGAGAGGCAATCTTAGCCGTGGAAAACCACGTCACTCGATTCGGTTAATTAGGACACCGGTGGCGTTCGATCTCGTAGGGGGGTGTGCGGAGCAGATGCGATCCAGGACGACGGCGACGACGACGGGAGGGTTGCTCTTGCCGGGCCCGACACGAGAGGAACGTAGCGCGTCTTCGACGGCCCCTTTATATTTAAATGAGCCGGCGCCCCATTATCCCTGACGACGCCGGCGTCGCCGTGTGCGCACAACGCACGCACCCATGCAAATGAGCAACATTTACAAACAAAGTGCGCGCCGTCCGTCAGAGTTAAAATTAATCCGCAGTCACGGCCAAGCCGCGGCAGATAGAAAAGTTTGCATGTAAATTATCGCGTCGTCGTCGTCGTCGCGAAGAAACCCACCCCCCGGAGGACGAGGGGGTTGGTTGGCTCGTGTTGTCGCGCCCGCCGGCTCTCTCTTTCTCCCAGGAGAGGGTCGGGGGTGGGTGGTAAGTAGGTGCGCGGGGGTTAAGTTAACCCCGTTTCCGTCTCGCTCGTTGAACAGCGGAGCCGCTGCTAGCAGCCTTTTTCCAACGGCGCGGCGCGGCGCGGCCCGGCTGAACTTCATGCCGCAAGCTTCAGCCGCTTGTTCACCACGCTCCAAGGCGAGTTTCAGTTTGAGCCGGTCCGCGCGAACGCCGAAGACTACACGGGACTTATACCCGACCACGCAGACAGGAACACAGAGCGCGTTCCCCTTTTCTCACCCTCTGCGCTTTCCTGCCGGCCGTGTTGTGTTTCCACTGAGGAAGCAGACGTCCTCCCAGCGGGACTCGGATGCCAGGCTCGAGCTGGTCTCGCTCGAGCACCGAAGACACCCTGTTATACACACAGACACATACATCTATATAATGTGTCTGTGCCCGTCTATATATATATATGCGTGTATATAGTATATGCATCGAGGCGCATCGCGCAAACCTGCTCCTCTTTTCTCACCCTCTGTTTATCTCCGGAGCGAGGGCTGCTCGGCCTCCGCTCTCTCACGCCCGGTTATGCAACACACATCGCGCGCGCGAAGAGGAGGAGGCTCCTTGCGGAAGCCGCAGCAACGAGCGCGCCACTCATAATAGCTCGTACTCGCTCGAACCCGCTTCGCTTCCCCAGATCGCGGAAACGAGACCTTGCGAAATTGCCGTATCGTGTGCTTTTCGTTCGTATGCAGCCTCTCTTCCCCGCGATCTCCCTCGCCCCCCACACGCGCGCCTATCCTGCAGATCAACGACACACATGGCCCCGCCGCCCTCGCCGCCACCGCCACCGCCGCGGTGGGTACTACTCCCGGTGGTACACGGAACACGTGCCCCGAGCGGAAAAGCTTTCGCGCTATTGATCGATTGCGAAGCGCAGAGAGCGCGAAAGGGGGCGAAAGTGAGAGACAGAGAGGGCTCGGCGAATGTCACAACGTTTAGGAGAACCCCGCAAACCGAACATACATTACCGATCAAAAGTTCCACGATGAATGCTCGTCAGACATGGAGATATTGCGAGCGCCCCGTTTCACCTGCCCCCCCTTCCTCCTCCTCCCTTCCTCCTCCTCCGCGCTTTGCCTATCGCTCTCGTTCTCTTCAAAGGTACTTCTTCATCCCCCGACCGCCCCTCTCTGCCTACTACATCTCCCGCTTGCCTAGCTCTATCCATACCGCCAATGTATACAGTACGATATCTCACCGAAAGCTCGGCGCGCCCCTCATATTTCCTTCGATTCCCCTCTAAGTATTTTCGATCGAGCCTTAATTAGACTTTACTTTTCGGAGCCGCTGATATTCTTATACTCTTTCTCATTAAGCACGCCGAGAGTGACTCGAGCGTTCCTCGAGATTCGGTAATAATGATTCTCGACGAGAAAAGGAACGATGAGGGGAGATAAAGGGAGAGAGAGAGTGAATGCTGGAATGGAAGTAGGAAGTTTACGACACTTGCGAACTTAGCGAAATTATTTATTGGAAGCTCGCTCAGCCCACCGGCACGTAATTTGGTCAATTTGATCTCATGAATGCTAAGTGGATGATAAACGGGACGCAGTCGGAAAGCGCGTAAACTTCGCCGGTGTTATGTCGTTCCTGCAGTAGAGGACATCGTTTCGCTGGAGGTCTTCCTCCGAGATATATCAGTGCTTTATCTACGAGCGTAAAGAATGCGCTCGAGGAGATCGGAAGTTTGGGGACTTACTTCGCTTTCAGTGGGACGATAGTAAAGCGTGGGATAAACACGGAATAAGTTGGAGCTCGTTGCATTGGCTACTCGATCCGGATAAATTCTAGGAGCCGAGTGAGAGGTCGGAGGGGAATATTTAGCCTGACGTACGCGAGGTGCAGTAAAATGCATGCGGGTCGAGTGAAGGAGACGAGCTAGACTGCGATTCTCGATGCGATTCTCCATTGAACTCGCCGCGGCACCGGCACCGGCAGCGGCGGTGGCAAGCGTCTCCGGCGTCGGATTTTGACAACTCTCAGCGAGTATCAAGGAAATCTCCGGGCGTTGACAGAATACAGGAGCACTGTGAGGAGCAGCTTGGCGAAGAAAGCGGAGAGGGAAATAAGCTCGCGAGGAAGCGAGGACTTTCGCACCCGATCCTTCTTTCCCCAGAAGCGTCGGCAGCGGCGGCGCCGGCGAAATATCTCCTCTCGGCCGACGGGCGGAAAACTCGCTAAATATTTGAAATACCCATTAAACTCGAATCCCACGCTAACTCGACGTTCCGAGATAATATCCTGCCGTCGCAAGCTGCCCGTAAGAAACGTCACTGTTGTCGCCGGCACTTACTCCTTGGCAAGAAGCAGCCAGCCGCCAGTACCGCGCCTCCTCTCCAGAACGTAGGCGGGAAAGTTACGGGCTGATATGAGGGAAGACTGACACAGCACTTGCATGCATATAGGCAGTGGCTGCTCGAGCCGCCCATAAAGTTTCCGCATCTCATCTACCGGTTTCAGTGAAAGTAACATAGACAATTACCTGTTATTACCCGCTGGAGTTCCTGCTCGCGCTCGCGCACACCCTCTCCTTACACCAAGGTATCCCTCTCTCTCTCTCTCTCTCTGTGTAAATGTGCAGCGCATATGAATTTTATCAGGATATTCAACGCGCCCTGCATTCGAGCGGCAACGGCGACCCTGATAGCGAGACTGCAGACGCTCGCTCCAATAAGAGTGGTCTTATGCGACACAAGATGTAAATAGCAAGCGGAGCCAGTGAATGCTCTCTTGCACTTATCGCAGCTGGAATTGGAAAGAAATTCCGAAAAAGGAAAACTTCCGGTAAACTCCACTTTTCCCCTTTTTTCTCCCTAGCGCTTTGGCGCACCTTCCTCGAGTTCTTTTTTTCCTCTCCTATTGCGAGTGTTCTAAATAAGAGGAAGTTGAATCGAGCGTATTGATAAAACGGGGGTGGGAAGCCCTGCGGCGTGTTGCTTCGGAGTGTTGTGTGTCTCGTTAATTTATACCCACCTGCTATCTCTATATTTAATGAGGCCGTACACACGCCGACGTTCCTACTAATAACTGTACCAATAACAGGCAGCACGTAATCTTTACGCCCGCGTGGCCAAGCGTGTTCCCACGTTACAACAAATCTCCCTCGATCTCCCGTTACTCTCCACTCTCTCTCTCTCTCGCGCATATCTCTCTTTCCAGCCTCCTCACACCGACGCACTCCCCTTTTCCCTTCGTTTCTGAGTGAGAGCCGGAGCGGAGAGCGCGAAGATTAATGATTGGAGCGCGCTAATCGACTCGTAATACGTCCGATTATGGGGAGGAACAGTGCGCGAGCCTGCACCGACACTATCATCGAGCATTCAGAGCTAATTGAATCGCGTGAAATCGACGACGGGCAGCGCGAGCTCGTAAAAATAGTCAGCTTGCGCGTGTATGAGTGCCGTGAGGGGGTTGGGAGGGTGGGTTCGGGGTGTGCTTATACCGGACTGGGATTAAGGAATCTCCGTGGATGCTGGCGCACCGGCGCGGCGCGGCGCGCCGCCTCCAGCCAGTGGGATTCGTGTTCGCGGACACATGACGGGCTTCTCCCTGTAATGCGAGCTAATCTATAACGAAGCGGGCAACGTCACGCACTTATAAATCTATGCGTGATAGCGATCCGGGGAAGCGCGCGTAACGCTCTCGCCGGCCTCATTTCAGGCGCCGCGCCGCGCCGCGCCGCGGCCGCCTGTATTTGAGCTATGATCAATAATCGTTACGACTGTGCGCCCCGCCGGCGCACGATTCACCCGATAATCCGACAAACTTGTAGAACATATAAACCCGAGCCGATAAATCTTTTGCCGTACGTTAAAGCGTTAATTTTCAATGGTACGCTCCGCTCTCGCACCTGAACGCTATAATTCATTGAGAGTTGCGATTTCCCGCCCGTGCCCTTTCTCTCTTCCTCCCTTTCCCTCTTTTTCTCTTTCTCTCTCTCTCTTTCTCTTTGGTAGTTTATGCCCTCTCTTTATCCTGCGCATCGACTCCCTTTCCCTCTCCCTTTCTCTCTCTCTATTGCAGTACACTCTCTGCAATTCTTTCGGCACGCTGCCGCCGGTTGCGCCTGTGTTGAGGGGGCGGGCGATGCGTCTGTGTGCCGGAAAGAAATAATGCATTCGCTGAATTTCGCAGCGGCGGCGGCGGCGACGGCGGCGGCGGCTGCGGCGCTTCGCCAAGAATTAAATGCCATTGAAAGCGTTCCCCTCTCCATCGCCACTGGCGGAATACACCAGAACATTTAAGAAACATACGTCTATGCATTTCACGGAATGATGAAAAACGTTATTACCGAAGGCACCGACCACTATCTAGTTGGGAGAGAGGGAAAGAGAGAGAGCGAGAGAGGAAAGTGGAGCGCGGCTGATGACACTTGAAGCTTTTCTTCCTTTTGTGTCCTTCCCTGGAAGGCTGATGCGAGGATGATGACAGCGCCGTAAATATTAGAGGCGTCCGTCTGTTCGTTTTACGGACACGCTCCTTCTTTGCTCCTGCCGACCCGTTATCCATAATAAAACTCATTTGTGGTATGCGCCCGATATAATGCGGCTTATTGCCCCGGCGATCCCCATGATTACACGCCACCGCAAGCCGAGTTTAAGCTCCCGATTCGCCGCGTTATAGGCTCGCCGGGATAGTGAAAAAATGTATTCACTTAAGCGGAAATGTGTCACAATGCGCCTAGTTTGACTACGAAGGCAACGCTCAGCTTGGTCGCGAGCGTAACCGGAGCGTATTTGTAATACGAATCGGACTCTAGCCGATTCGCCCGGTGTATACGCGGCGGCCGGAGCTTTTATTGACCGGCCAATTGAAGTGGCGTACTGAATAACTTTCATTGTAGCAGGTAAATCCGGCGCAGCACTGACTCTCTCTCGCCGGCCTCTGCTCGCTCAACGGCTTCTTTGTCGTCAGTGTACACAAGGGATATGTGTTACAGGCTTTTACATCCGCAGGCCGTCGTCATGCTAGTGGCTAGTGGAACACAAATGCTAGTCGGATTTGCGAGCCGCATACTGCCGCCCAGCAACTAATACCCCCTGAACTGCCCTTTTTTTTCGCGCAAATTCAGGAGTACCATCCAACCTCCGCCCTCTGCTCTCTCTCTGCTCTCTCTGATCTCTCCCTCTCCTCCCCTGAAGTCGGGCAAGCCCTCCGCCATCACCGGGGGCGTTCGTGCATTCAGGAAAATTCAGCCGCATGAATTCCATCTCACCCCCGCCCCCTCCTCGGCACATAAAGAATCTATTCTGCCGGCGATAAAAAAGGAGAGGGTGGGTTGGCAGGAGGAGGAGGAGGAGCGCGGGGGCGTCGGGGTTGGAGTTGAAGGAGCGAGTTGCGAAGAGAAGAACTTATATACCGCTCGGAGTCTGTTGCTCGGCGAGGAAGCCTCGGAAATAGCCGACGATTTATTTCTTCGCTCCACTTTGCGCATACATATATACTATACCGCGGACAACCGGACAGGCATAAACAGTGAAATGCACAGTTCAGCCGCTTGGGAAGGGAAAGGGTGGGGGGAAGAAGGGCAGAGAAAGAGAGAGAGAGAGTCAGGGAGAAAGTGCGAGGGGGCAAGTAAGCACTCAGAAATTCGCCTTGATTCTCTTTGTGCATTATTACACGAAAGTTCGCGCGTACACTCTTTCCGGCACTCTTTCTATCTCTCGGTTCGCCCGCCCTTCTTCTCCCACCCTCATTGCGGAAAAAGTGGTGGGTGCAATTTACTTTTCGAAGCAACTCGCTCCCCGGACTCCTGAACTAGCGAAGTAAAGTACGACCTCTCACTGTAAATATAACGGGATTTACGGGGAGGGAGAGGCCGTGATTTACGTCCGGCCATCAACTTTCTTGAACTACTGAGAGCTCCCAGAAGGAGGCGGAGAACTGCGGACGATTCTACTTAATCCTCGCCAATATGCAAAACAGTAGCGGCCGGAAGCGGCAACATCAGGCCGGCGTCTAAATAATTAAAAAAGTGCCGGATTAAATTTGACGATGTACCTACCAAGCGCAGACTCACTCCGAGAGGAGAACAGCTGGTATATTCTGCCCCGTGCACTGGCCACTTTGTACGAGTATCTCAGCGCGCAATATCGTTAGCACCTTTTACAATGCGGCGAGCCGCGCGGCCGCCATAAATTGAGCGGCGCAATCAGATTAACAAATGCGATTTGTTTTAATGCAACAAAACTCGGCATTAAAGCGCGCTCGCGCGTCCCGCCATTGTGTTCAGTATTTTTAGTAACGCCGGGGAACTGGACCGCTCATGAGGCGGGGCGATTCCCCCGGCGTTTAAATGAAATCCCGACGGGACGAGGCGATGCACCCGCCCGGCCGCCCGCGTAATCGTAAAACCGGCTGAATGTTGACTTTTATTTAACGCGAATTATACAACATTTTTGTTTCACCGGCTGTGGAATGCGGACTCTCGAAAATCTCCCTTTGAATGCGATGAGAATCGGTCCACTGCGTCGCCGCGTCTGCCTTTGTCTGTCTGTGTGTGAATAGGTATGTAGGTATGCACGTACGTACGTACGTGTGGGCCGGCGCCCGCTCTCCCACTCAGCCAGCCGTAAAACCAAGATGATTATCAGGCCGAGTGTAATGTTACTTTTATCCCATTATAAATTTTCGCCGGGATGCTGTTAGCCGGGCGACGTAACGACACCATAACGAGTGGCCGGCCGCCGTGAACAAGCACTAATCACCCTCTAACCATTGCAATCAGTCCGTTGTCCATTGAGTGCGGTCTGTGCGCTCAACTGTATCAGCGGAACGAATCCCCATTCCTCTTCACTTTTTCCAAGCTTCCGCCGCCCTCATCCCGCCCCCTGCTTTTACCGGTTTTGCTCATTTTCATGGAAAATCGTGACGAAATTACATTACAGCCCGTTATGTAATATCGAGGGATAGTCGCGCTAAATGAGGAAACAGTGGGGAGTGGCGAATTCTACTATTAATTTCATTCCATCGAAACAAAGCCGAGCGCTTACTCTGCCGTGAATTTTCAGGAACACGAATGGAGATGTACAATTTGCCCTGGCAGTCGAATGGCATGTACAATTGGCTCACTCATCAGGCAGAGCGAATCCTTATTCGCTAATTATTCTAGGGAGGGCAATGACCGATGTAGCACATTTGATCCCCTTCTCCCTTGAGACTCTCAACCCTTCATATCGCGAATTATTAGCAAAGCTGTGAAACGTGTTTTACGGTGTTTCACTTCCTATCAAGGGATCAGCGGATTTTCCAGGGGTTTTCAAGGAGGCGAACACCAAGGATTTATTGTTAGAAACATGATAAAATTTATTCATTTTATTCGTTATAATATCCAATCGCTTGTCGTAAGCCATCTAAGGCGAAGAAGTCATACGAAACAATTACGGTGTGTGTGTGTGCCTGTGTCTGTGTCTGTAATATGTGGTGTGGTGTCATGTCTTCGTGGTGGTATCAAGGACCGGGTCAACAACATTATACAACTATTAACAACTACGTAACTACGTCGTATAAATACTCCACACATACAGATTTTGTTCACTCCGCAAAAAAAGTTAGCATGACCTTGTACTAAAGTGTGACGTACTGTTGTCCGATCTCGCTCTCGTCGCACTCTCTCTCTCTCGTCTCTCTCTCAAAGTGTCCATGTGTATACGTGTCTCTGTGTTGTCGTATGTACGCACATATATGTATATGTCTCTCCGTCTCCCTTTGTTCTCCCATTTCGAATGAAGATTACATACCGTAAGAATTCCGCATAGAAATAACACTTACTTTTTAAGTTACACACTGGTGAACTCGGCCTCGACCTCGTTAGCCTAAGTGTCGGAATAAAATGCAGTATCCATTGTCGCCGAGTCCGGAAAACACTACAAGTAATGGTCTTCGGTAAAAATACATACTTTCTCGCACTCTCTCTCTCTCGCTCTCGCTCTCTTTCTCTTTCTCTCTCTTTCACTCTCCAAATAACTCGAGCATCGAGAAGACCGAATATGGCACGGTCATCGAAGAGATTCATTCTGACTGTCGTTCGACGCAGTATCGAAGGCGGCCATAGAAAAGTCCGATATGGGTGCATAGGAGGTTGGTAATCGAGCGGAGCAGCGTGAAAGAGGAAGCTGGGCGAGCGAGATAAAAGAAGCTGACGTGCCGAGTGGAGGGTGGGAGGGTTGGTTGTTCCCAAGGGGGGCGGGCGGGAGTGTAAGTGTTAAATATCGGCGAGGCTCCAAAGCAAATCGTTGCAAACGGGCGTGCAAATGAGTTTAATCTTAGGGCTGATGGATAGATCGGCCGATGGTGGGTCCACGTTCGGATCCGCCGTATATACGGAAGATGCTGCTAACAGCGGGGCGATGAGTGGGTTGGGGGAGGTTGTACGTGTCAGTATCGTTGTATTCGTGTACGTGTCGTTCTCGCTCCTGGTGCGTGCTAAGGGGTGCGGGAGTGATGGGGAGAAGAGATGGGAAGAGCGAAAGAGAGAGAGGGAGAGAGCGAGGTATGAGTAGGATGGGGAATGTGAAACGAGAGGGTTGAAACGTGGGGCGGTAGCAGAGGCGCAAGGTATAAAATCAGTCGACGGCTACCTGGCGGTATTCAGTGTCCGTGCGTTTCCAGACTACGGAGCATCTCTCCTCATTGAATTTCGATCTCTCAAGCGGAGGAGATATAGAGAGACAGGCACTCTCTCTCCCCCCACCTCCCTCCACCTACACTCTCTCACTCTCACTCTAGAAGGCTCACACGCTCTCGCCCATCGGCCTGAAAGAGATAGGGAGACCGAGCGAGCGACCCTCCGAGATCCATAAAAGCCGGAGCGTGGAAAAAGAAGGCGAGAGAGGCAAGAGCAGTAGCAGCACACGCGGCCGCACGTTGCAATGAGAGATCACCGGGTGTCCGCATTCCTGATTCTTCTAATATTTTCCGCCTCTTTGAGCCGTAAGTTCAACTACCGGCTGATCCGCTTCCCCGACCGATTTACCCGGCGCGAGCACACGGCGATTTACTCCGGCGTGCCTTTTCTTTGCACCGAGCGCGCGTCCGTCCGTCCGTCCGTCCTCCTTCAGCCGTCCTCGGAAGTACTGGTACTAAAATGCGCGCCATATCCCGGGACTTACTCGTATTTACCCTGGCTCTCTCGATGAATTCGCCGATGTCCGCCTATTTGTCGCACCGTCAGCCTCTTCTTGGAAATCGCTCTCGAAAATATCGTGGAGCATTCACGAACACGGATTTCACTGGCCGAGAACGGCCTCGATCCCGAACGATCGAGGACACGAACCATCGGAAGATGGATGTGCTTAACCGCTTAATTTGTCGTGTGGCTGACTTCTTGTTTGTTTGCTCGACAACCGTGTTCTATCTCTCTCCTTCTCTCTCTCTCTCTCTGTCCCCCTCTGCGTTTGGACGGAAGTTCAGCTCCGTCGCCCGGGGCAAGAAGCAACCACCAACCAACCCCGTCGTCTTCACGCACAGCCAAGTGTCACTTAGTTTCCTTGGCGCCCCCCTCTCTCTCTCGAGTTTTCTTACACGTGCGGTACACGTTGCAAGGGGCGCATTCATGCCTCTGTTACTGTGTGTCTTGTAACGGCGAGCTGGCTAGTTTTTATTAAGTTCACGTTCGGGGTGGTGCGGGCACGCTCTGCTGCGTAGGTATGTACGAAAGTAGTTTGGAGGAGGACGACGACGACGACGGGACACCGGGGAGAGAGAGAGAGAGAGAGTCTCTTTCTTTTGCCGGGCGCGCCTGTAATAACAGCCGAACGTGGAAAGCGAGTTTAACGAAGCTGCCGGGTCGCGTTTGAACTTCTTGCCCGTAAGAATCGCATTAGAAGCACGGCGTGTCCTCTCTCTTTAGCCTTGCTTTCTTTCCGCTTGGTTCCCGTGCCGTTTTATCTCATGCGGCAATCCGATAAGACAGAATGGAGGGCGCGTGCAAGAAGTACCGAGTCGAGGGAAAGAGGGATGTGGGTGCTCCAGGCCAGATAGATCCCTAAGAATCTGAGATACGTCGGGATGGCGCGGGTGGGCGCGGGCGCGCGCGTGCACGTGGTAGAGATCCTGCGAATTCCTTGATGTTTCAGAGGCACAGAAAATAAAAGCGAATGACAGACGCGCATCCGGCTTGGTGCCGTATCCGAGAATCGGTCGGAATTCCGAGCTGACGAATTTCCCGAGATCCGATCGTGCCGCAGGACTGGTTCATTATCCACGAGTCGGTCGCTCGGAGTTACCGGCGGCGGCAGCAGCAGCACATTTCAACCGATTCCACGATGCGGAATTGGAGGCTGATCCCGAGTTTTACACTGGACACGACGTGGATCTGGACTCCGCTCTAGATCAGGATTACGAAGGTGAATTATATTATTGTTAGACACTCCATTCTCCCTCTGCGTTTCTCTTTCTCTCCGGAGCGCTGTTTCCCGCCGGATGCACATTTGCTCGCCCAGCTCCTCTTTGTCAAGTGCTTATCGCCCGTTCTCCCTTCGCAATTGCACTGGCCGCACTTCGCCTTCTCTTCCACACGCCACGATCCCCGATTCCTAGCACCTCTCCCAACGATCCAGCCACTATTTCGCCGCGCGTATGAATTCGACATTAGCCGATGGCCAAGGACTATTTACCGAATAGAGCGCTCTCAGCGAAATTCTCTCGACCGTTGAATAATTCAGATCGCTGACTTTGGTGGAAATACGCGCACGCTGTAAATATGGATTACCACTGCCTTCTGATACCCGCCTTTTACAGCCATAGAAACTAACCGAGCGGCTACAATGTGTGCCTTCTATGCCCCGAGGTATTATGCAATATGCTCTGATCGTTAGCACTTTATTCCTTCTTCCATAGCTCACTTTGATCGCGAGGGGATGACTGCCAATTACAAGCGTTATAATTCACGGTATTAGATTGGAAAAGCTTCAAGGAGCGGTGTAGATTTTCTTAGCCTCGGCAGGCGAGGATTATTCGCCGGATAATCCTGTTATTTTCGACTTAAGGGTATTTGAGAAAAATCTGTCTGCTTAAGTAAGTAGTCTTAACTGGGTTAAAAAGCAGTCAGCCCGGCTGCCCACGGTGGTAGTTCTTCTACTTCGCGTGAAACTTCGCCGGGCATCGGTAAAGAAAGCGAAGGCCTCACTTTTTTTTTGCAGGCCCCTTGCCTCTCCTCGCATTAACTTTCGCCCTGAGTTTTCCTACGCACCACTCCACTCTTCCTCCACTCCGGATTCTGTCCTTCTCCATCCAGCGAGCAACTTTTACTCAGCTCGAGCTACATTTTTCCGACCGATCTTGTTGTTATATTTCCTCGGTGCAGGGGAAGATTGAAAAATTTCAAGTTTTTTGATTACCATTCCGCGACGTAATCGGATTTCGCGCGATCAACGCGCACGGGCCGAATGGTTTGCCGTGCGAGTGGCTATAATGCCGGTATAATGTGAGAGAAATCTCGTTGGCGCCCGCTGCGTTGGGGAGTTTCGCTGGGCGCAGACATCGAAGGGTATTAGTTTCGTTTTCACGTCACGGCGCGTCATATAGAAAATTCTGTCATGAATATTGCGGTCTCGATCACGTCGAAAAGCTGCAGGGTCCGATAGAGCTCGAAGCCCGAGCTCCGATTGGGAACATTTCATTAACTCGGCAGGCCGATGTTTGCCCGATGCAAATAACTCTTCGGCCTGGCTATCTGATTAAAAACTGCATTTTGCATTAATGCGAGATCGGGGTTGATTCTTTGCCGATTTTCACCGCTGATACGAGAAAGTGCGGGGGGTGCGAGGAGGGAAATCCATTGATGACTTGCGCCGCCGGATACAGTAGCTTTTGCCCCGGCTCCGTAAGTGGTCGGTAATTATCGTTACTCGTTGGAATTCGACGCGGCAACGCGCTTCCCACAAATCGCTCGCCGCCGCCGCCTTCGCATCGAGATATTGAGAGAGGAAGTCGATTCCCTCGGATACATTTGATACCCTTCGGGCGTACGTGACTGCCATCCACCTTGTTTGTTCAACAGCGAATTATCCGTGACCGGCAACGAAAGCGTGGAAAGGTGAGGGTTCCAAAGTGGTGTATAATGATACGGTGACGTTAAAGCCGGGCTAGGATCATCAAAGAAAATCATTGACCAGCGTTTTTCCATGCGAGCAAAGCCGATACCATCGTCACTGGCGGTTGCAACCCGAGCCTTTCATTAGACACAGTGTGGCCACTCTTCCTCTCGCTTCTCTCACTTTATCTCCCTTTCCCTCTCCATGTATCTCGCTCTAACTGTAGCCGGCTCTCCAACCACTTGCAAACGTGTCTGGATTTTTGGCTCAGGCTATCCGGCGAGAGCGATGGGCAGTCGGCACGTGGACAAAGTGTTAAAGGACTTGGAACGCTCGGGTGTCGAGCGCCCGCACGCAATCAAGGACTATTGGATCGCGCGAAAAGCCGACCAGCCTGGATCGCTATACTCTGACATTCGAGGTACAAATACCGAAATACCTGAACCGTTTAAGTGGGCCTGCACTCAATGCGCTTGTTTCCAACTCGCTTACTCGTTCTCGCAGCCCCTTCGCTCTCGCTCTCGCTCTCGCTCTCTCCGCCGCGCTCTCATACAGACACGCGCTTATCCTCGGCTGCATCCTCTCGGGCAATGCTGCCTTCAGCCGCTGTCGACGTGAATTTGGCATGGACATGTGCGGATGAGCTTCGCCTAGAGCGAACTCGCTGCCGGTGGATCGCGCGCGCAGCTTATTGCAATTATCAGTTCTTTTGCAGAGTGGATCGCCTTGCGTGTTTTTGAGTGATGCTTGCTCGAGTTGGCTGCGTGGCTGCTTGCCGGTACGCAGAGAGAGCTTGTTGTTTATCAGAGAAATCTCTCTCTCTGTCTCTCTCTCAGTTTTGGCAAAGTGAAATACTTTTGCCGGATTCCTGGCAGAAGCTTGCCCGCGAAATGCCTGGCAGTTCGCGTCAATCGACGAAAACAACTGGCGTGGAGCGGAGCGGAGGCGGGCTGGCAGGCAGGCTCGCTCGCACTCTCACGCACATACATATTTGATGGTTTCGTTGCAGGAGCGCGGAATAATCAGGGCCAATTAGCAGCGGGCGGGTACACGCCGAGATTGGGACGCGAGAGCGATCACGATGTCTTGATGAGCTTCCTGTGAAACGACGCGGCGTGACGCGTTGGCGCGGCAAATCGAGCGGTATAATGCGAGGGCAAGCTTTACCGCGCGCGCGGGCACAGGACACGCACCATTGGGATCGGCAGCCACCAGCAACACACAGCAGTACAGCAACATCGACACACAAAACCGAGAAACACGCACAGATACATACAGTGAGACGCGCTGGCGTTGCTCCCGATTGCGGTGTGCATACGCGGCACCACTCAATTTGCACTTCGCTCTGTTTTACACAATGTGCGAAAATAGCGCGAGCGCTTTTTCTCTCCTCCCTTGGTTGCCCCTCCAATCCTTCTCGCCCGCCCGTCCCCCTTCTTCTTCTCTCAAGCGCATCTACTAATTACCACCGCTGTTCCCCTGGTTTTGAAGGCGCGCGAGCGCTCTGATTTAATAAACGGCATTCACGCATAATGTACCACTGTACCATCATCCTCTCTCCTCTCTTGTCTCGTGCTCAGTGTGTGTCGCCTCAAAACTCTATCTCTCGCTTTGTGCCAACGTTTGCGCCATTATCCACCTCCGCGGATCATCGTCGCAGGCCTGCGGGAAGCGCGGAAAGAAAATTCGCCCGCTCGAGCGAGCGCACTGGGACGACGAGGTTGATGCCTCGGTAGTCTCAGCACTCGAGAGAGAGAGAGAGAAAGAGAGAGAGAGAGAGAGCAGCAGAAAGAAGAAAGAGCAGTGTACAGGAGAGAAGAGAGCGCCGAGGGGCAAAGAGAATCGAGGGAGAAAGAGAGTGCTCGGCACCGGTGCAGTCGACGATGTCGAGCATCATCCCATTTTCGAAGTAGCGACCCCGGCGATTCGCCGTATTATTGAAGTTTGCGTGCGCGCTCTGCAAGACCATAATACAGTCTGTGTGTACCTTGAACAAGAAGAGTCGCGCACGTGAGCTTGAATGTCTCGGCGCTCACCACTTCACCGCACCGGCTGCCCTCTCTCGCCTCGCTCTCGCCTCGCTCTCGCTCTCTGGCCGGCCCTCCGGGGAGCTTTTCCGATTCAAATGCGATGATGAGAGCAACGGAGGAAGGGAAAGCAAAGCCCGAAGAACGGGACCAACCAGCCGCGCAGTCTGATCGGGGGCGTGTAATTGAATTACGCTATTTTTAATGGGCAGCACCCTGAATCGAGCCCGCCTCGATGACGATCTCGTGGTAGAGTCGCTGCTGGCGGAGACGACGGTGCTGGTGGTGGTGGCAGTGCCGTTAAAAGTTTTGTTAGCGCAAACTGTTTCGCCCTAACGATGTTAGCGTGGCTCGGCGTTCGCGGGGGCTTTCGCCGAGTAGTGATTCGTATTAATTAATTTATCGATTCGCCGCCAGCCTCTGCTACTGTTCCTACTCTCCCCTCTAATTCTCATTCTCGCTCCCGCGCCCTCTCCGGCCCTCTCCGGCCCTCTCCGGCCCTCTCTCAATCTCAGGTAAATGCAGCTTGACACGCGCAGTCGGCCTCTCGCCCGGTTAATGCGAAACTGCTTGTGACTTTTAAAGAGCGTCAATATACGGAACTGCAGTCTCTCTTTGTTCCCGGCCGATGCGATTCAGGTGTATTGAATGGCCGGCCCGCCGGCCGACTACGACTTCTCCCTGTATAAATTTCGCCACTTTCCCCAGAGTTTGCTCTCGCCGACAAAGAATTTTCACCGTTCTCTCCTATCTCTTCTCTAACAGCTGGTACACACTCACTCCCTCTCTCTCTTTCTCTTTCTCTTTCTCATTCATTTTCTCTCACTGAATACATTCTTTCCGTTCTCCGAGAGTCCGCACGAGAAACAGAATGGATGAGAGTTATATACCTCTGCGCTGGTACATTGAAACGCGTTGCTCGAAAGAACGATGGCTTTTTAAGCGGTCCCCTATTAATGACGCACTCATTATTCCCAGCGCACAATGGTACCACGTACTAGCCGGCTTCTTTCCGGGGGCGATGATCGGTTTCCGGCGCGTGGCACTCGATGGGCCACCTCGCCGTTCTCTCATTGGCAGAGCGCACACTGCGAGCTAGTCAGTCGGCCGATCGGCCGGCTCGCGATAATTCCTAATGATCTAATAAAATCCCCTTTAATCTTGGCGGGGATTCGGTAGAGCCGCGTGTAATTGATTAATCAGAATATCGCATTTGCGCTCGCGTTAGGCGGGCGCGCACCCTCTAATAACTTAAATTGCCAGCGACTGGGAAGGGACACGCCGAGGCGCGTAATTCAGAGGATACTAGTTTCCGCGCGCGCGTTCCGAGGTTGTAGTGACGCGCGCGCGCGCGCTCGCGCTATGCTGCATTAACAAAACTTTGCCGCGTATACCCGTTGAAATTGGCGCGAAGGAACCTGGGCGCGATTGCTTTTGACGTAATTAGCAGTCGGCCTGTGTACAAGTCGTTAAGGTTGACTCTCTCTCTCTCTCTCTCTCCCCCTACCACCCTCGACCAACCCCTGCGCACTCTCTCTCCCTCTCTTTCTCTCTTTCACCTCCTTCGGCAAGTTGATTTTAATGGACCGCTTCTACGACACGATTATATAATAATGGTATCAGAATTCCTTTTAAACTTTACACGAATATAATAACGGCAGTTTATAGTGTCGGGCTAACTACCGGTGTCGCGTCCCGTTTGGCCCGTTGTCGTTACGCCGACACCTCTCTTAGACCATACGACCGTATAACGGCTATGTATGCAATATATATCATATTTGTTGTATATATATATATATATATGTATATATATATTAAAAGGACGAACCACATTACACGGCAGGACACGACACACGGCATACGAGCAGGTACATATTTCGTGGTGGCGTTGTCGCGCGTTGTTCGCATAATGTGACTCGGCCCTTTGGCATAGGATGTATCTATAAAATTCAATCGCGTACTCGCTCCCGTGTCAGTCTTAGCAGAAAAGTCATAACAATAACTCGATATATGTAAAATTCAATCGTTTTATTAATTGACAAAGTGTTCATATTGAATACCGATGTATTCACAGGCGCGCGCCGCGTTAACTCTCGTTCTCTCTTTCTCACCCTCTCGCAAACACACACACACACACACACACTCTCTCTCTCTCTCTCTCTCGCTCGTTCTCTCTGAATCTCGCAGTCGCACAGACAATATGCGGTCAGGCAGTGCACGCGCTTTGCGTCCCGGCCACGCGCTATGCACACGCTGTATACGTCTATAGGTATATGAACGCATGTATGTACGTACGTATGTATATGTAGAGCTATGCGTACGTTGGGAGAGTGGTAACAAATATGTACACATGTAGAATATGTAACAAACTAGTGATACACCTCGAGAATGAATGGGCAGAGATCGCCGCAGTCGTCATAGTACCCGGCGCCCGGTAGGTATGAAACTATGTCGTCGTTCTCGGCGTCATTTAACCAAGCGGCCAGGCTAAACGCTCGCCGACGGCGGCGGCGGCGGCGGCGGCGACGCTCGTTTCGTCCGGGGGAATCGTGAATTTATGTACAAACGCGATACCCTCCCGGATACTCGAGCCTGGAAGAGAGACTTAAGAACTATATGCTTCAACACTCGCACACAGTCAGACAAACAGACAGACAGACAGATAGACAGTCGGACACATGTAAACCCTTGCTCTCTTTCTACGTCAGTCTCCCATTCTCCGACTCATTTTTTGCAAGCAACCACTTTAGGTGGACCAAGCATGCAAGCCAGGCAGACAAGCGGACAGACAGATAGCTCGGACAGGCATAACTGGATTGGATGATCGTCCGAGTGTATAGCCCTACACTAGATTCTCTCAGTAATTAGGCGGACGTCTCTCTAGTGCACGCACATAGTCTCGAATCTTGCCAGCTCTCTGTACACATACGTCTTACGTCAGAGCGATCCTCGTCAGGCTTGCACTCGAGATTGCCTAGCGGCAGTACATACATAGGCCAGAATGACTGACGCGGATCCTGGACTCGAGCAGTAGTAGCAGACCCCTTATAATTCCCGGTCAGCCTTCAATCAAACTCGAAGCGTCTCTTACCTCGTTGCTCTTGAGGCGCGTCACTCAGGCTGGACACTGCCGAGGCGGCACGTGCACGGCATTCTACCAAGAAGTGAGTAAGACAAGGGGGTGTCCGGGATCGCCCGTGTCATCACTCGCTACCGCTTGGCAGTGCTAGCTGCTCCGGACCAACTAGTCTACGAGCTGCTCTGCCGGAGAGCCGACCAGCGGAGTATCATCAAGTCTCCTAAAGAGAGACGAACTCATGGGGTGGTTGGATGATCCGTGGCGGAGGGGGCGGCGAAAGTCTGAGATCCATGTCGGTGAGAGAGAAGGCGGAGCTGCCATTGGCCGTAACTCTTGGGCCCATATTGTCGTAGGGCGAGCCGAGGTCGGTCGAGCGAAGGGCACGTCGCGGTAGGGTTGCGAAGGTCGAGACGCAGGAGGTCGGTGGCATCGGAACGACCGGCTTGCTCAGGATACCGCTGACTCCATGCACCGGGATGTCCAGAAGGTCCGGGTAACAACGCTCGGTGGGGTCCTGCGGCATCGACACGGAAATGAAGATGTTACCGAAGATCCCCGCGGGCAGAACACCGGTGGTGAATTCCGGGGGCGGGGGCGGAAACATCGCTGTGCAGGGGACGGCCCTAATCGCATTTACGGCCGAGCCCATCTCCGGTCGCAGCCTCTCGACCGTGACAGTGGCAGCGCTCATGGCGTCGCAAATTGAGCCTCGCTCGGCCAACTCGAGGTCCCCCGTACTGCAAGCTTCCACCATGCTGTCATGACCGCTGCCACGATCGTTGCTGTTCCCTGGTGTAGTCGTAGTTACAGAAAGGTCCAGTAGCTTCTTCTCTTGGTCGCCGAAACTCGTGCTCCCTTGTAGCTTCACCTTCTCGCGCTTCCCACTGCGCCGAGTTCCGCCACACAGACACATCACGACCAGCACTGCTGAGATGGAGGCGCACAGGGCAGCGGCACCGCCGCCGGCCAAACTCACCCAAAGTAGCCAGTTGTCCGTTTGAGAAAGGGTTGGGGCGGTGTAGACACGGGGAATGGCAACACTGACAGTGTCTCTTGCGAGACCAGCGATGTTCCTAGCGAAACACGCGTATTCCCCGGCGTCTCCGTCGCTCGCGTTGTAGACGGTCAGATTACTCCAACGATCGGTGCTTGCGCGGCCAGAATTCTCATAGCCGGTAGAATCGACCTCGGAAGTGGCGTATGCGACGAAAGTCCCGGAGTAAGGGGGCTCGGTGAGTTTGCTGATGTTCACCGGTCCACCGTTGAGCTGCCACCAGACTTCCGGTTCCGGGTCTCCCGTCGCCAGACAGGCGAGACTCAGGTTTCCGTTGTTCTCCTCTTGGAGGTTGTTTGCTAGGACGAAGACTTCGGGTTCACAGGCGAACTCGCTCGGTTTGATGTCCTCCCATCTACGACCCTCGAGGCGAGCCGGAGCGGCGCATAGCTGAGGAACCGAGTACAACTTGCTCGGCACGTCCGAAATGAGCCAAGCACGAAATCCACGGAGTCTGCAGTCACAGCTCCACTGGTTGCCGTCGAGAGTGAGGGTCTTGAGACGCGGAAGGCTCGAGATCACGGAGGTCTCCAAGTACTCCAACTCGTTCTTATCAAGCCGTAGGGATTCCAGGCCACTCAGCCGAACAAACGCCTGGCCGTGAATCTCAGTTAGGGCGCACCGCTGCAGCTCCAAGTTCCGCAGGTGCTGCAGCACCGGAAACTGATGGCTGCGGAGCGTGCCGAGTGGATTGCCACTCAGTATCAGGATCCGCAGTCGCTCGTTACCGAGAAACGTATCCGGCTCGAGTGTCCTCAGATGGTTATCCGAGAGATCGATCTCCACTAGTATCCTCATCTCGCGAAAGGAGTCCGCGTGTATCTTGTGAATGCCGGCATTTCGAAGGAAGACTCTCTGGAGATTCAGTAGACCCGCACGCTTGAAGATCTCCTGTTGAAGGTCCGGTATCTTGTTGCCGGATAGGTCGAGCACTTGCATGTCAGGATCGAGGCTGGCGGGCAGTGAAGTGAGGCCAGCATCCGGACAAAGGGCGGACTTCTTGCCCGAGGTCCACTTGCAGCGGCAGACCGCCGGACAGTCGGTCCAATCGGGAAAGGCAGCGGCACGCGACAGCAAAGCGAAACTCCCGATGAGGATCAAGAGGGCCAGTAGAACGTGCCCTCGTAGAGGTTGCCGCTTTGTCACCAGCATGCCACTGTTCTTCGATCCCTCCACTGGCCTCTCCTTATCACCCCTCCGGAGTCGCCCTGTTCCCGAACAAAAATCATCCCCGATGACAGCCTACCCTCTATAATGGATGTCCGATAATGGCAGCCAAGAAGATAAAAGGTATCGAGCGAATGGATCGTTCGAGCCGATCGAACAACTTTACTCCTCTACCATTCCTTCTTCCCTTCTCTCCCCCCAGGCCGAGAGAAATTTTCGGCTTGGGAGGAGATTTCAGGGCATCGATCCACTCGTACATCTCGGAAGGCGTTGGTGTGTTAACGATCACTCGAGAGGAAATCTGTGTCAGATGTTCGGGGGATTGAAGCATAGCGGCGGATATTGTTTTGGTATCCGGTATTATCCGGGCAGGAAGGGAGGACGGATGAGACTTGGGGGGATAAAGTCGCTAACGATGCTTCTTAGTCTTACTTGAGCGTCTCCTTTGGGCAGCACTAAGCATGCCGTCTGCGGATCTGAATGGGGCCGTCATGCTTGCGTGGACGCTTCCATTGTTTCTCAGGGGCTTTCATTTTGCCGACCGGTCCTTCGGGCATCACAAGGCTATTGTTGCAGAGTTCTTAGATTTCATTCTGATTAAGTGCACTCCGGGTGTAGTACGCGAGGACCGCAGCCTGGCCTACTTCTCTCTATTACACCGCTCCCGCCGGTGGTAGCGCGATCTGAAAAGAAAACGGCAATCCCATGGAGAAGTCGAGCGACGGCTGCACTGTCGCGGCGGCGGCGGCGGCGTCGCGACTCGACTCGACGCGACGCGTCCCGCGTTGGAAAATACGAAACAAAATAACAGAGGCGCGTCCATTATGCTATCGGGTGTAAAAGTGGCGGTCCCCAGAGTACACAATAGCCTGCATCGCGCTGAAAGCAGCGCTGATGCCGAGCGGCTTCAAAGATATAGCATTAATTCGGAAGAATAATAAACGCCGGCGGGAAGCATATGGCACAGTATGCACGCTACACTGCCGGGCCCGCTGCCTGCCCTAGAATTCCAACAAATAATTCGAGGCAAATGGGCCGGAGAACGTGGCAGTGCTAGTAGCGACGGGGAGGACGAGTGCGGAACCTCGCTGCCTATAATAAATGCGAATTTCGACCGCGAATGTAACTCCTCTCCCTCTCCAACTCTCTAACTCTCCCTATCTCTCTATCTCGCTCTCTTTCCTTCCCCCTGTCTCTCACGGCACTCTCTCTCTCTCCTCCTACCAGGTATTTCCAGCTGCCTACTCCGGCATATTAATCGCTGACTCTGCTAATGGTGTTCCCGCATAATGCACGACGAAATTATATCGATCATAAATTAGCCGTAAATTTCACCGGAGTTAGGCAAAGGGCGCAATAATTTCCCGGGGCCGGCGCGCACAGAGAACGATGGGATATTCACGCGTTCTCCTCTCTCTGCCCCCCCCGAAACGGTTTCTGTTCGCCAAGATGAGAAGATGACGACGGGCGATGTGGTAACGGAGAAGCGGGTTCGCCGCGGGCTGACTCCCAGCTCTCAAAGTGATCAAGTTGTATTCCACTGCGAGAAGGGAGAAGGCTCTCGCTGGCGCGCGCGAGCGGCTGGGCGCATAACGTAATTGAGTCCCATCAAACTTGAGCAGGCAAACCAGCGTCAGTAGTTTCAGTTCGTTAGCACACGCTCCCGCCGGCCGATTCAACACTCTATTACACGAATTAACAGTCCCACCGGGTGCCACCGAACTTTCCTATTTACACGAAACCCCGTGTCAGCCACTCGCTGTATGCTCTCTTTCTCCCTGCTATCACTCAGCCCTCCGCCCGCCCCCTCGCCCCTCTCGTAACCACCCCTATCAACCACCCCCCCCCCCCGGCGGCCCTGCCGTACCCCGGTCTGTCACACTCTCCGGCCGCACTCTCGGCCTGCCGCACCACTCGCGCCGAGTGCATCACCGTTCGAGAGCATCGACCGCGGCCGAGGATCGCTTATACCTCTTGTTATGCGCGCACTTGAATTAATCCGGCCTCCCCCCACGGCAAAAAAGTCCCTGAAGCGATCGTATTTAGCCAATCAGGAAACCGCCAGCGGCCTCGTTTAAGAGTTAAAGACGAGCGTACACGAGGCACGTCGACACTGCCGCACTACCGCTCTGCTTAGCTGCCGCACGCGCTTTTCTCTCCCTCGTTCTCTATATCTCTCCTCTCTCTCTCTCCTCTCCATGCCACCGCCACCGCCGACGCCACCGCCGCTCGCCTATTCGCCTGCCTTCCCCGTAACAACCGCGTGTACACCTACTCCAAAGCGAGGCCACTTCTCGTCCGCTTCTCCTCCTCCTCCTCCCCCGTCGCCCCCGCTTACCACCGCCTCCACCTCCTCCGCCAGCAGCTTCCTCCTCTCCCCCGCGCGCTCACCCGCAAACTCGCCCACTCCTCTCTCCCACGCACTCTCGCACCGCTCAGCAGCCTAGGGTAAGCCTAACGCGCGCGGCTTACCCGTTTCGCAGATTTATCTCTCCCCGGGCCGGTCCGCAGCCAGTGGTATGAGTCAAGCACGCGATCAGCCGCCCGCAGTAGTATCAGCCACGAGAGAGTCACATTGCCGATGGACCGGCGGCAGCGGCGGCGGCTGCGGCGGCGGGCGGCGAGACACTGCCGCAGTAGAATGCTCCCGCACTAGCCAGACCCGCAGGCAGGAGTAGAGCAGCAGCAGCAGCAGCAGCTATTATAGACGGGCGCGCAGCACCGAGCGACGAGTAATCGGAGTACCGAGAGGATACGGTTGCGCGATACGGTGGACTTGCTCCTCTTCCGGAGGGTAGTCTTACCGTGACACGTACGCTCTGCGGTCGACTCTTTTTGCGGGAGAAAAACGAGTATGCCCCCACCTGAATGCCGCCGTGGCTGCGGGGTCGTCGACTGGCATCGACGGGCCACTCTTTCTCCCACCCCCCTTTCTCTCTCTCTCTCGCGCGCGCGTTCTCTTTTGCACGCGCTCTCTCTCTCCCCCCGTTTCTCTATCTCTCTTTGTCACACGCTGTTCCTCTTGGTGTCTTAATCAATCCCGAGGAAACACGCGAGAGCAGCGAGCCTGCCGGGTGCAGGCGGCTGGCGGCCGGCAGCGTACTCCCGAGCGAGCGGCAGCTCCGGAGCGCGGCGGCTGCGAACGGTGGATGCGATCGCGCGCGGCTCCATCGGAGGATCCTCGTTGAGCCCGCGCGAGAGGGAGAGAGCGGCTCTCTCGCCGCCGGCGCGCGCGGCAGAGATGCACACCAGGAGGGAAAAAAGGTGGCCCCGCGCGCGGACTTCGCGCTGGATCGAGTGACTGTGACGCGCTCGCTCGCCTCCGCACAGAGCAGAGAGAGCTTCGCACCGCGGAGTGCCGAGAGAGTAGTAGCACGGCCGAGAGGACTTCCGGCGACGCTGAGTATTTCGATCGTCCGACGTATGCCACGGAAACCTGCAGATTTGCCGCAGAGGCCACCGACACGACGGATCTGAATCCCCGTGTCTGTCCCTCTCCCACGTTACCCGCCTACCGCGCTCTCTCGCCCCTTCTCCAGCCTCGTGCCAACCCTCTCCCATCCTCTCCCATCCTCTCCCACACTCTCGGCCCCTGCACCCCTCCCTCCCACCAGCGACACTATACCTCTCCCTTTTCGATTCTCTGCCGGCCTCGCTCGCTCCCTCCTAACCCATCGCTGTCCCTTTCCTGCACCCTTGCCGCATAGCCGTCCGCGGGCAGCACCGTCGAATTCTGGGTAGCGGTTCAATGAAATTCACCCGCGTGACACCCCCTGTGTGCTGGCAACGCTACCCACCTCCACCTCCACCTCCACCCGCGCCCGCCCCCTCTCCGCTCATCCACACGAGAGAGCATCTCATCCCTCTTCGGCACTCTTGCGCCTCTCCACTCCTTCGCTCCTCTCCTTCTTCCGCTTCTTCGCGCTCCCACTGCACCTTCATCACGCAGCATCCGCGTGTACTCGCGCGAGCCGCACGCCCGCACGCCCGCAGCACCCTTCCCAACTCGCCCCTTCCATCCCCTTCGGCCCGCTTGGAGGCACGCGCGTCCTTATCTCCTGCGCCGTTTATTCTCCCGGCCTGTCGCATTCCTGGAGCGGCGGGCCTCCTTCACCGATTCGCCTTGAGCAGGCCGTGCTACGTGCAGGCTCGTGGTCCTAAAACGTCAGCCGGGAATTTCAGGTTTCGTGGTGGTGCGGCGGCGGGTGGAAGAGGGGTGGCCTCCGGAGGGTGAAGATAGAGGAGAGGAGTGCTTGAGGCATGGGGCCTCATCGAGAGCGGCCTCGCTCGAGTGGCTCGTCAGGCCGGCCGCCAGCCTCCGGGGAGAATTAATTGGCGCGACGACGCGATGTTAATAACCCGATCGATCCTCCTCACCCTCATCTCGCAAGCCTCGCTCGCTCGCTTGCTCGCTCTCAAGTGACAGGGCCTCGAACGCGGCGAGAAAGCGCCGGTAGCCTTCTCAGTTCCAACTCCGTTTTCTAGATTATCGACGAGGAGGCTGGCGTCGGCGGTACTCTCGGCGCGCTTGTAAAAACCGCTCTCAGCTCCACTGGTACATGCAGGCTTGCGAGGACTCTGCTGGGCGCGAGCTCTCTGTTATCCGGGATATGCGCCCCCTTCGAGCAGGCATTACTCAGAGCGACCGCGAGTAATTTCCCGATCGGACCATAAATCCCGCGGGCTCGGACGCCGTCGCAGCCGCGCCGCAAAAAATGCACGGCATCATCATAGAGATGGGGGGATGTGCGGCAGATTAATGGGATCGCAGGGAGCCGAGCGTCCCGCTGATGGTACGGGAGAGGAGGAAGGTGTGTGCGCTCGTTGGTGGAAGGTGGGCCAACAGGGTCGTGACTGTCAAAGCGTACACGGCTTGTTACGTTTTCAGCGTTTTATTACAAGAATATAGTATAAACTTTTCGCTCGATAGTGTGCTCCGCCACGCATGAATTTTTATACATATATAGTCGCATCTTTCTCTCCCCCCCCAACCCCCAACCCCCAACCCCGTCCCCCCCGTCGCCCTCCTCACTCCACGTCTCTCCCACTAAACCCCTTTACCACCCACGCAGGCCACGATAGTCATAGCTTTTTTCCTCGATAGTTTATCGATATACTTTATATATATATTATATATAATAATATATCTTACGTTCTTACGTTTACCTTACCACCACTAAGTTGCAATCTATAGGTATATCTTTGTTTCTTGTCTTTACTGGAAACATACTTGGCAATTCACGTCTAATAAGTACAACGAAGCATTATTTTTTATTTTTTTGTTCTTTTATCTCAATCTCTACCTTTTTCTTTCTTTCTTTCTCTCTCGCTCTCGCTCTCTCTCCCACTCCCTGTCTCGCTCTCTATCTCTCAACGATATCCGCGCTGACGCGTGGCCGCGTCTCGCGCGCTTTAATTGATATGTTAATGGGTTCTCTTAATTTTTTTCTCTCTTCCGCCTATCTCTTTCGTTCTCTCAACCCCGTCACTTTTTCTCTCGCCCGTGAAGTTTCTCGTTAGTAGCGAAGTTCCAGCTCGTCCGAGGGAAAAGCGTAGTAACTGGCGAGCGTATGCCGGGCGTCACCGTCATACACCCTGAGATGCTGGATGATGATGCTGCTGCGACTGCTGCAACTGCTGCGACTGCTGCTGCTCCTCTTCATCGTCGTCCTTTCCGCGTCCTTCTCCTAGCGTCGTCCGCGCGGCGATCTACCACCGCCTCAGGGTTATTTCCAGCTGTTGGCTGAAAGCGGAGAGGAAAAACGAGATCACGTCACTCGAGCGGGAATGCTTTATATATGTGCCGATCGGCCGGCGCCACTCTCGTCGGATGGGTTTAATTGTTTGCTAGTGGGTCAAGTCCGTTGAATGCCAATGCTACGAGAGAGAAAGAGAGAACGGCAGCGGAGGACGCTTAATAAATTAATTTCCGGATGCCAGCATTCTCTCCCTCTCTCTTTCGGCCGTTCGCACGCAGCCGGTATCCCTCCGGAATTAGCCGGTTCTTTCGTCGGGCACGTGCGGAAATAAACAAGCGGTAGGCGGAATTGGTCCAGCGGCTATGCCCGGAAGTATTGTCCATCCGGCGAGCGGGCGGCGGTGGTGCGCACACCATTCCTCCATACCTTTATAATATATATCCCTGTGCCTGGTCGGACAGTTCTCCGCGCCCTAGCAAAAAGTGACAATGATTAGTGCATTCGGGCAGGATTGCTCGCAGCCGCGAGCACCGCGTGCGCTGCCATTTGGCTGCTACGCACATACACACACACACACAGACACCTACAGATAACAAGGTAGGTGTGGGGAGGGGTTGGGGGCGAGGACAGTGCGTGGATGCGGTCTGGGGTAGAGGGTCGCTTCGGTTTTGTGGCGTACCTGCACGTTGAAATCGATATTCGTCCGAACGGGACGATAATGAAGCGCCTGCGGCGGTCTAAAATTATTCCCGAGAGGCGCGATCGGACTCTTCACGTCTCCTTGCATTAATTGCCGCAGGGCCAACAGCTGCAATGTCGAATCACACGTATATGTATAGGTATATATATATATTTAGGTATGTATAGACATACTGACATAGAGTCGATATGAGAAAATCGACGTTGATATTTCGTGCACTCCCAACCAACCCTTTCCCTCTCGCACTTTCGAGCCTCTCATCCATCCACGACACTCCAACTCTACCTTCAACTTGCTCTCTCGCTCGCTCGCTTTCCTACTTCAGTGCCTGCATAGTCTCGAGCATTCACGTAAAAGCTCGCATTTTTTAGGACTGCGGCGACACACGCAGTGCACTGCAGTCAGGTTGGGAAAATGGTGGAAATATAATAGAGGGAGCAGGCAGGCCGATGCGTGTCTCTGTCCTTGTGAATATTTGAATGAGTAATCATCTGCCGCATCACTCGGCGCGCCGCTTACTCTTAATTTCCTTATGGGGTCAGGCACCCTGGGAGAAAGGGAGAGAATAGCGGCGTGAAACTGAAACGAGTGTACTGAACTATTCACCCAAGACAAAGCCTCCGGGATATGATCTCTGAATGTATAAGTGCGTGGCCCCGCGTTTGTGTGTCTATGTATGTGTGCGTCAGCTCACTCAAGAGAATATTGCCAGTTTGAAAGCAGTTTTTATTGTTCAACCCGCCGCCGGCCGTATTTTACTCTGGCGCGAGCTACCCTCGCTCACTGTAGTGACAGTTTTTCATCGTATGACAGTTTGGTTGAGCGCGACAAGTGCATTTATGGGAGGGATGAACGTTTAAAAAATCACGGCGAAAAAAACAACGTGTCCGAGGCACGAAATAAAGCGCTCTTCTCCGTTACCCGAGTGACAGGGGAGAAGGGTAGCAATAAGAAGCATTTCAATAATTCACCGCTTGAATCCCAATGAACTCTGACTGATTAATTCAATCGATGTGGAATGAAACTCGCGAGAGCAATGACGGGGATGTACAAATTTCAGATCCATTACGAGTGTACGTCGAGATTGCCAGGAGGAAAATTGACTCGTTAGGGAAAGCTGGCTTGGCGCGGCGCGGTCAGATTGAGTTCCGGAATGGGGCCTCGACGTTCACGAAGAAGTTGGCGATTTGTTATTCTAAAAGTGCTATGCAAAGTAGCTCGAAGGCGTTTTCCTGGCCCGCGCAAGCCGGAGGATTGCTCGTCCATGCTCCGACATTTATATTCTGAATAATTCCCCGACATCGGACGCTCTTTCACTCGGTCAGGGGAGAAAGTGTGCCTCCCTGTTGGGCCGGGGAGATACTTTGTTTTCGCGGCAACAAAACTCGCCCGCGCTGCTGCTGCCGCTGCTGCTGCGAGGCATTCCTGTGGCGCGAGCGCGCGCTTCCACTACTTCTAACCGCCTCAGCGATTTGCCACCCAAGCATCGAGAGCACTCAAGGCGAAGTGAATCGAGCTGATGCTGACAGTTTTGCACATTTAATACAATCAGCATTTTAAATATTGTACACTCGAGTCCTGGAGCCACCAAGGACACTCGAGCAAGCGGCACGTTCCACCAGGAAGAAGTCTCGTTGCTCGCCTGCCAGTCCTCCTGGTATTTCGCAATGCTCGTCGCATCCCACTGCTGCGTTTCAATGCACGCTTCTCTCTCTCTCTCTTCGTCGTCCATTCTTTTTCTCGCTTGAGCAGCGAGCGACATGTTTATTAATATGAATATTCAAAAGCCGGCGGCGGCGACGGCGCCGCCCGAAAATTTGTTATTGAGTGTCGGGTGCACTCTGAATAGTCCATTGCTCGCGATTGGATTTAAAAGCCGGCTTGAAAATGCACGATAATAACGAGCGCTGCATTCGCACCGGAATGATGATGACGATGGCGATGTTAGTGGGATAGAGCCGGCGAAATTGGCAGCGGTATAGCCGAAGGTTGTGCTCGGCTTACTAGCAATTTTATAATGGATTAAAAATTCAGCCGGGGCGGTTTGGATTCCAAATAAACTTCGACCATTAGAGGAGCGCAGAGTGGAGGAATTATAACAAATTGCCTTCGTTACCGGACATCATGCAGCAGAGGATCCCACCAACGAGCGGAAAGCTGGTTTTGTCGTCGAGCGATGATGCAGAGCCCGAGTGCACCGATCGCTTTATGCATTTTTTAATGACCGCATTAATCCAGAGCGACTGCTGCTATCCAGCATCAGAACGCGGCACTGGCCTCGTCCGATAGCTCTTTGGCAGATGAAATTTTTGACGGATCGCTTTAATATTGCCTCTGCTTCCCAGCAGACAGGCTCACTGTCCGAAATTCGTGTGATCGACGGTTGAGGGCGCGAACACGCGCGCGCGCGCGCCACTTTCAGAGAAAAACGCCGCCGGGCGGCGGGAGGGGCGGCGGACGATTTGTTAAAATTCACGCGGCGTTTTAATATTTACATTTAATCCACACTACTTTTACGCTCGCCGGTGCCAACAAAGCGATGTCACTGAATTTAATATCACACCCCTGCCGAACAATTTCTCTAATGCACTCGCACGCAGCACGTGCTCGCCCACCGTATCAACGGGCTCTCCTGTTTTTCCCCGGCACCTTTTTCCGACCGTTTATCAGTGTGCTTTGAAATTGTGTAGTTAAAAACAGAACGATGATTTCCTTCCGGTGCGATTTGGACCGCGTGCACTCCTCAAACGATCTCGAAAATCTCAGGGCTGCAATGGAACAGTAGCAGTGCTCCGCGTGCTCGCTTTATCAAATGATTCTCGTTATTCGCTGACCGACATTTGAACGAGCGGCGAAATCCAGGCGTGAGGCTAGCCCGGATCAGTTTTATGTCTCGTTAATTTCGCGCGGCCGTTTCGCCGCTGACGAACGAGCGAGCGAAGGAGAGAGAGAGAGAGAGGGCGGAAGAGAGGGTGGCCGAAAAAAGAAAGTGGAGTATTCTCGGCGAGTTCGAGGATCGCGCGGCCGCCCATTCATTCCAGCATTTTCATTCGTCCGAATGGAAGTTATTAGTAGGTTTTTAGCGTGTTTTCCCGCGGCGCAAAATAACTGGGCATCTCGTCTCATGAATATGTACTTGGCCTTAAAGCCAGGCCGCGTCCTTCCGCCATTGTCCCAGATGGACTTTGAGCCTGCGAGAGGAGGAGATGCCGGGGAAAAACAGAGGCCAGCATCTCGTGGACCTAGCTATTGCAACGAGTTCCCGCTTCTCATCAAAGTCATTTGTGCCCCCCGCGCCGCCCCTTTTGTCGCGACAGCAGCACTGTCTAAAGAGGCAAAGCCCGAGAGGGCCGCGAGTCTCGCAAACGAGCGGGAAAGAAAGGCCGAAACAAAAGGCTCGAAGGATCATCCGGTGGTCCGTCTCCCCTCTGCTTTGACCTCCTTCGAGCATCGCTTCAAAGTCAACTTGGGAGGAGAGCCACCAAGATATAATAGATTCTCCGGGTGACCTTAACGCCAAGTGCATTAAGGTACTCTTGGATCGTGCCTCTTGAGCATAAGGTGTACGTATATGTATATGCAGATCGTTCGGTATCGAGAGGATAAGAGGCGCCTTGAGGCCGAGCGAAAGAGGGAAGAAGGCCTCGAATACGAGGAGAAGGAGAGAGGCTAGTAAAGTGGGCTTTGAACAGCCTCGCTATCTAGTTAATAAATCAAGGTGATCGAGAGTGTGAGGCCTCACCTGCTGTTTCGTGATGTAGATCGGCTTATTTAGGATGATCCACGTGGCGGTCTCGTCGCAGGCAGGCATCGTGGTCGAGCCGTCGTAGGTCATGTAGTACTTCGTGTCCGGTAGAAGTTCGAGCACCCCGAACTGCTTGATCTCTGTGGTCTGGCCTGTACAATTAGTCCAATCGATCACACACATATACTCGTCCGCGTAAGGCCGCCAAGGCACGTGAGGTTGCCGCATACGTACCCCAATTAATAGCAATCCCCATTACGCGCTACTACGTAACATCGATCCGACCAAATAGCTAAGTGCGTACATGCCAATCCTCCTCATTTCCCTCTCTGCCTTTCATACATATACGCAAGCACACACACATGCTAGCCTTCTATCATTGTCTTTCTACTTCCATTTCCTCTCCGGTGGCCTTTTCTTTCGTGCGACAGTTAACATGCTACTACGGGCCGATGATAAATCGATCTGGATTTACCCATTGTCTCTCTTTCTCCCTTTCTCTCTCTGTCAGCTTCCGACGAAGCCAATGTTACGCGGGCTAACGCTCCAATCGAATTTCGAAATTCGCCGAGCCCCGGATTCCCGTAACCGCGATTATCGCTTTTTTCCCCGGCCACCGTCGATTGAGCTTTTTAAACTATATTCACACGCCCGATATCCCTCCACACTGGCGGCTGGTAGGCGCGCGCGCCCGCGCGCGTTCATCCCTGCAGCTTGACTCCTGCGCCCGCTAATACGGTTTTCATGGAAATTAGGTATTTATTCGGGGAAGTACACCCGCTCGTGGCTGCCTAGCCACGCAATTTCGCATGGCGGCAGCGGCGCACATTGCAAGAGCACCGGTGTACCGAAGCGCGCGTCAATGGCTCGAGAAAGCTCATCGCGTTAATACCATTGAAATTTTATATCGGCCTTCGCTCCTCGCTGGGCAATTCGAAAGCTCATTCAGCGAAGTGCCCTGTCTACGAGTCAGCACACTGAACGCGCGCGCGCGAGATAGAGAGAGAAAACGGAAGTAAGTGTTAGAGAATTGAGAGGATGGAGAGAGTGGGAAATGGCTAGAATTAATTCCGCGAGTGTAACTCTCGCGGATCGGTCACATATGGCAATGGCTAAGATAGAATGCAAGGCAGACACATCCAGACGATTCCCCCACCCCAACCCAACCCAACCCCATTCCCCTCTTTCTAATTACAAGCGAATTACTCCCAGCCGCTCTCACCTCCGTATCTGATTTTATCCAGCTGCTGGGTGAATGTTCTCAGCTCCGGATTCGAGAGGTCTCCAATCTAAAAGCCAGAATGCAGAGAGGTGTCGATCTGGTATCACTCGCTTCTTTTCACCAATGTGCGCGCTGCTCCCGATGCATAAATCTCCCCTGGTAGAGAGATGCCACGGAGAGACATTCTCATACACAGGGGAGATCAGAGGTGTGTCTGTGTGCGCGAGCGAGCGAGCGAACGCGCACGATGGTGATTAGAGAGTAGAATGTACCTGCAGCAATAGGGAGACTGCAACGATGCCCTGCGTCCTGTGCTGGGCGTCCGAGAAATTGTTGTACAGCTGGGAATTGAATCCGAATATCTGCAGCTGCGAATCAGAAATCGAAGGGCGATCGGTAGTGAGTGAGTGAGTGAGAGAGAGTTATAGGAGGGAACGAACGAGCGCCCGGTTTCAGGTGTACCTCGAGCGAATAATGGGATCGCGCGCTCCACTACTAAGGAGGCCTCTCATCACGGCAATCGTAATTTAGAATCTGCTCCGGGCCGCGCATCCTATGCATGCATTAAACGGCCGGCTTCGTTAGTGGTTAATTAAGCCGGAAATTCAATCGGGAGCGGCGAGACGACGCGTACGTGTATGTATGAATCGAGTGGCATCGCACCCCATAATAATCAGTCCGCGGTGAATGGCCGATCGGCGTCCTCTCGTAATTGTCAAGAGGAATATTCCGAGACACGAGATCATTTCCGGCCGATTTCTCCCTGGGCTTTTCGAGCACCTGTTAAGACTCTTTGCCAAACAAGGTAGATATATAGATATATATACACATATGTGCATTGTGTGCCTTTGAAAGAGAGAGCTGTTGGCCGCGGACGGATAGAATAGCTTCGTATTGGCTCCTCTCATCTGGAGGGTAGCTTTGAGACCTTTCGAGGATCGATGTGTACGTCTGCCGAGTGGCTCCAGCGTAAACTCTCGCGAATATTCCGACGCCGGAGCTTTATCATTAACGCGCATCCCTAGAAATATCTCTGGCGTCTGCTATGAAATTTCGCGTGGACCAGACGAGCCACAATGCAACAGTAATCATCGAAAGCACTGACTTTCCTCCCAACTATCTTTACAATATTCGAGAAATGTCTGTCAGCTCCTATTGATCCCGATAGCCGAGCGCCGGAGTATTTTCGGCTGGCATCGATTTTCGATGTGTGTGTGGCATTTGCCGGCCACGTTTTTCTACTGCTCTACCGTTGTACCGTGTACTATATGGACACACACTCCTCCTCCTCCCGCCAAGCTGTTCGAACAACCAGTGCATCCAGTAATCAACGTGTTGGGCGGAGGTTGCATAATCTGTGGAAAAGCTCCGGTGCTTTCGCGAATTATGAGTCGCGGCGCGGCGCGGCAAACTGTGCCTGCTGGCGAGAGTCACTCCGTGTTAGTTGCGATCGTCAGAGTAATCGGGGCATTATCGTACTGGATACCATTTAAACATATAAATATCGCAGTGATTCGTTGAATTATTCAGCTGGCGCCCTCGTAATCTATTGTCGCGACTTCGCCCATTACACGCTGCTGCTGCTGCTGCTGGTGCTGGTGCTCGCATTCCGCCGAGAGAGAGAGCCAGTACGGAGAATCGCCAGTTGGATTATATTCATTTTATCGGGCCGGCGCGTTTATTATCCGTAGTAGCGCCGTGAATTTTACAATCGATCCGTGACATTCTACGCTACGCGACTCTCAACGACTAACTGCATCAGCAGTCAGTCGGAAACTCTCCGGCGGACGATGGAGGAAGAACGAGCGAAGTGCGTTTCGAGTTCATAAAGCCTCGACGGCGGCAGCGGCGGCGGCGGAAGCTCGCAAACGCCAGATGGAATTCGAGAGTATTCAATTTCGCTGGCCGCTCGCTATTCGCTTCTACGGCCGCTTAATCAGTCCGTCAAGTTTAAAATGCACTCCGTCGAAGCGGCGTGGCGCGGCGCGGGGCGCGTTCGGCGAGAGGCGGCAGCGGGCGGAGCGGTTGGAGCGGCGCACATTATGCAATAAGTTGGATGAAGAATCTAGTGTGCATCGATAAAACGCGCGGCAGAAAAGCGCCCAGGGCTGAGCTTCGCAGCGCCCCGCGTTTGGCCCGGAAAAAAACAGCCGCTTTTAACGTTCTCTCCTCTCTCTCGCTCTCTTTTTCTCTCTCACTCGCTTCTCATCCTTGGCCCCCGGGGCCGGGTTAATATGACGGCGAGAGTAACTTAAATTATGCCTGATATTTCAAAAAGTTGAGTGCGGCCCACCACCACCACCGCCACCGCCGCCACCTTCCCCTTGTTCGGCCAACAACCAACTTTCCGCATGCATCAGCGCGTTGAATTATAAGCGTTGCCACAATTATACCAACGACTTCACGTGTTTTCGGCAATGCCAGACGACTGAACTGGTAAATAATCGCTGAAGCCTTCGGCTCGACAGCCTTTTCCATTCATAATTCACACACTAAGCTCTGACACACAGTTCGGGAAGGCGACGCTTGTCCTGTAATGCTTGGCCTGTCCACGAATTATGACTAATCCTAATCATTAATCAAGCACTTAGCTGGCAATAGCTTCGAGCGGTAATAGCTAATGATCGATCAAGTCCTCGCTCGGTGTACTGTCAATCGTTCTCTGTCAGCTATGATTCCCATCGAGCGGGCTATTCTCCACCGTAATCTCTAAATTTATCGCCGTGTAAACACACTAAACAATTCAAACTTCCCGAAGAAAAATAGTCCATTACGTTGTTCTTTTTATATTACCACTATTTTTGAATCCTAAAATCGAGCCGGGGGCGTAGCACCTAGTCAAAAGTGGTAATCAGTTTATTTTAGCTATTTAAACAGTCTTATTTAAAGTTGGCGAAAACGCGGCGTGACCACGAATATAGAATCGTCGTCTAAGTTTTCGGGATATGATTCTGGATATCAGCGACACGACAGATCCAGGGTAATAGTAATAAGTAATCACCAGTCAGAGTTTCCGATAGCTCCCGGCGGACGCTAGAATAGGACGTGTTAATAAATGATTAGTGATAGCCCGCGCTCATCTCTTATAAAAATACAGCCGGGGCGCACCGAGTGCCGCGATAACCGAGACCGCCGCGCCGGAAGGATGGATTTGACTGTCAAACATATCAGGATTATCCCATTGCAAATATTTAGCTACCCACATTCAGGATGGCGGAAGGAGGAAGTGGCGGCTGCGGCCGTTGTTATGAGAGCAATCAGCGCCCAGGGAAAATGTGTAACAAAATCATATTACGCTATTCTACGCGCGATTCTACTCCCGGATAATCTCGTCACTCAGTTCTTCCACGGATATATTCGCGACTTCCGCGTATAAAACCAATTCCAAACTAAAAATGTCCTGGTGGCTATGATGGGATGGGACTTTTTTTAGAGAGTGCAACAGTATATCTGTATATGTCGTGCTATATTTAAGACCGAGGGGCGAATACGAGCATCGTTGCTCTTACGAAGAAACCATTAATTGTCGAGACGATTTTGGGAAGGCCTATGTTGTAGGGGGACGGTCGACGAGGGAGCCTCACAAGAGAGTCGCTCACGAGCCGTCGTGAGGAGCACACCGTCTCAATAAATACTTAATCCTGACACTTACGATATTCATTATTATTAGAAAACCCTCCCTTACGATCCTTACAATCTTATTTAGTGAAATCCGCCCGGTTTGTGTTTATGTTTCCTCTATAATAAGAGGAAGAATTTAAAGAACAAAGAGTTGGTTGACATACCTCTGCGGGAAAAGCATGGCCGTCGATAGTGTGCTCGCTGCCAATCCGATTCTCGAGGCCGTAGTGCAGATGTATCTCGTGGAACTGATAGCGATAGGTGAGCGGTCCACCCGAGATATTGACCGAATGATGGGGATCGTTGCCGACAGCGAAGACCACGGCATGCCCGGTATTCGCCAGAACACCGTCGACCCGATGCTTATCGAGGTGCAGTGGTTGTAAGTTCGGATCGAAAAGGAGCGAAGACGGCTCGAGATTGACGGGTGATTGTCGTCGGCCTTTGTGGCAAAGCCACCAGTCCGGGTTGATCAGACCCCAGAAGGCAGGACCTTCGAATCAAGCTAATTAGCCGTGGCCAACAGGACATTGCTCATTGATACTTCAGTGGAGATTAGAGACCCGGACAGACATTGATTTCAAGCTGTCACTCTCGAACATATGCCCCATTATCATTCCTCCTTCCAATCAAACTATTAAGGCTTCAATAAGCATCCTCGTGTTTCAGGCTATTCAAGGTGTGACTCGGAACTTTCCTAAGAGTTCATCAATAGATGCTCGCAAGCTTGTTCCACTAGGAGATAATGGGGTTCGTGCTCGAACAATGATAGCAGATTTTGTCTTCTCACGGTCAGAAGGAAAAGGAATCTATGCGCTTGTGGGAGGAGTGCGATGGTCGATCTTACCAGAAATACCGTCGTAGGTCCACCATGCTTCCCAGCTGACAGGCTTAGATTCTGCAAACAATCGGAAATTGAGATAAGTAGTGGAAGGGCAGCCGGAAGGGCATTCGCTCCGGCAGAAAGAGGAAGTAGAAAGGAAGCTTGAATGAAAGGGGGGGAAAAAAAACAAGCAAACAAATACAGAAAACCGAGGGTGAGAGGAAGACACACAGTGCTCTTAAGCCCCGGGTTTCGATTAGCCCGCCAGGATGGATTCAGTGAACTCCATCGGGCCGCTTTATGAAAGGGTATTTCATCAAGCAAATGGAGACGCGATGATTTGCGCTCTCGCGTCATCGGTTATTCGCACGACACGTACTCTGAGAGAAACAGAGAGACAGAGAGAGAGACAGAGGGACAAAGAGAGCGAGTGACTCGAAGGAAGAGAAGCAGAGATAAATAAAACGAAAGTGAGAAAGAGAGAGAGAGAGAGAGCGAATGACAGAGCAAAGAGATTAAGAGGCAGTGATTCGGAAAATGCATATGTCGTTTTTATAGAGTGTATGCGATACCTTGTATCAAAACGATTACGAACACTCCCCAGACGCCGAGGAAGACGGAGCTGAACGGTGCCATTCCTAGCGCTGCGCCAGTCTTTGTCAATTGAACATCATTCGGTGTGGCGCTACGGCAGAGTTAAAGAAGACCAGTTGATTCCGCTGACTAGTGAACACGTGTTTGCATGCGCCTTGCCGGCGGGCCGCCGCCTCCACCTTTTCCACCGAGCCGGCCGCCGCTGCTTCGTTCAAAGTTCACGGTTGTCGCCCGAGAGTTCTGCCCGGCAGGGTGGTGGTGGTGGTGGCGTCGACGTCGGCGGCGACGGCGACGGCGATCGGGAAAGGGGTAGTTCACACTCTCCGGCTAGTACTCGGAGGGAGGTGTGTCGGATGTGCAAGGGGGGGCAGCGATCGAGAGACCGAAACTTTTCACGCCGGCTGGCAAAGTTAGCCGAGAGAGAGAGAGAGAGAGGCTTGGCGATAACTCGCGAGCGATCGATCGGCCAACAGGAATTTCCGAGAGTGGACTGCTCGCGCTCCGCACAGGACACGCGGCGAACTTGATCGCACTCTGTCACGCGAGCTCCTCGCTAGCTTAGACTTTCGTTTCGGCCGAAGCTGAGAAGCAGCGAACCCCTCTCGCGCGGAGGAACTCTAGGAGAGCCCAGAACGAGGAAGTGGAGGAGGAGGTGAAGGAGAGAGGTGCGAGCCAGCTGCGATAGCTCGGTGCTAGCCCTGGCTTATCGGTCGAGCTTTCAGCGGCTACTGAACCCATCCACCTTGAGTTGATCCGTCCAAGGCAGCCTGGCGGGTTTGTCGCATGTCGTGGAATGCCAGTGAGGAGAAAGAGAGAGCAAGAGAGAGAGAGAGAGAGATGGAGAGACTAAGTTCAGACGACTCAGGAAGCGAAAGACAAATCTGCAGTCATCGTCGTCGCTGAGGACACTCGAGAAGGGCTCGGCTACCCTACTCGATCCCCACTACGGCCCCCCCATTCTCGAGTCCACTCCACCCCGTTCCACGGGGCCACTCGAGCGATGTATTATTCTTAGGTCAGGAAAACTCAAGTAGCTTCCCTTCGAAAGTCGATCGATCGGCGCGCCGCTCCGATCTCTATCGCGCGCCCGCCGCGCGGCGCGGCGCGCCGCGGCGCCCGGCATAGTATGTGCTGTCTTCACGGCGCTCACCGCTGCCATCCAGAGATAAGAGCCCTTCTCCGTCTCGCTGTACTATCCGAGTGCAATGACTCGCTGCGCTGGTACACGGGGGCTGCTCGCTGGCTTTCCTACCCTTTGACTCGCGCGACAGCCCCCGCTCAAAGGCGTTTGCTTTATTGAATTCCTGCGATGTGTCGCGCGCGCCCTGAGCAACCTCACCCTTTCTAGTCTCTAGTCTGTCGGCCTCCTCCTCCTCCTCCTCGAGTGATCTCTTTCCCTTGCCGATGTCCCTTTTTCCGATTCTTAAAGCTCGTCCCATTGGATTCTTGGCTACTGTGAATCCTTGCTAGGAAAGGAGGGATTCCACGATTATAGGCGGAGGGAGACAGATGGTAAAAGGAGGATGAGAGAGTGAGTGAGTGAGAGAGGGAGAAGGTATCTTAGAGTGGGTAACGAGCTTTTAATTAAATGGGACGTTCGATCTGCCGCTTGATCCCTCTACTTTCGGAAAGCTCATTTTAGCGAGCCATCGTCGCAAGGGACACTGTAAGCTTTTCCGGCTTTAGAGGCGGGCGACGGGCTCGTTGATTTTTCATCTGCCTTCGCGTTCGGCCTCTCCACTCTGCTCTCTCTCTTTCTCTCTTCCTCTCTTTCTCTCTCTCCGCGCTACTCTCTGGCTTTAAAGAAACGGCTAAAAGAGAAGATAGACGCTGCCAGGGTGGGCGAGAGCGAGTGAGCGAGGGCGAGCGCGCGCGCGCGCGCGTGTGCTTTTCCCCCCGCGGACTATCCCCCCTTCCTCCTGCCCCCCCGACACCCTTATTTCACTCGGGACTTTTTCACGTCCGATTCATTTGGCCCGAAAGCTTTTGACGGACGGAATTAAGTTATCGCGCTGGGATTGGGGACATCGACTGATTTACGAATCGTAACTCTCTCACGGCAAAGTTTGCCCTGGCTCTATACTCTCTCTTTCTCTCGCTCTCTCTTTCTCTCGCTCACTCGCTCTCTCTCCAGTCCCAATGCGGCCGAAGTAATCCGTAGCCTCGAAATCCATCGAGGCCGCTCGGAGAGTGCTGAAATGAAAGCCGACTGGCGGATTAATTCAGTATGGGGCGGTTTTATCGGCTGTTAGAATTGGCGGCCTGTCCGCACTCTCTGTCTCGACGAGAGAGTGATGTCGTGACAAAGCGAGAGTGGGCTAACTCGGAATGACGATCGATCGCTCGGAGCCTAATATTTCCCTCGGTATCGGAGTACCATTGCCGGCGGGACTACTCGAAAGCACGCAGAAGCCTCCACCGATTACTCTCTCTCCAGTGTTACTCTTACGACTAATGATCCAACTCACGCTTGTCGCTGACTTTATCCTCTTCGGTGGCAGCCTTCTCCTTCCATTCAACGGTTATATCCACTGGGATATCTCGGCGTCGTTTACGAGGAATCCGGGAAAGTCGTATACTTCCCACTGGAGTAGATACATACAATCGAATGGGCCTTAGTCAACTCATTACCGTGAACGTAGTCTATCGAAGAGGAAGGTGGACCTCGAGCCAAGCCGATCGACACTCCTATCGACGTCGGGCGTCCATATCCTCGGCACAAACACCCGCACACAGTGTAGCACTATTCTACTGTCCGATAGGTGAGAGAAAGAGAGACAGAGAGAGCGAGAGAGAGATTGTAGGTATGCGTGGCGAAGCGGAAAGGAGGCAGCAGCCTTTTTCCCGTGTGGAAACGGACTGAGGGAATTTGTCGGAGTTCCGGGGGTCGGCGATCCTTGCAGAAGTGGAAGTTGGAACGAGGACTCGACTCGGCTGGCGCTCGGGATGGGTTCGCAGTTCGCAGGTGGAGCGGCGGGTCAGGATGGTATAGCGGCGCGGCTCGGCGCGGCGCGGCGCGCAGGGGGTCGCCGAGCGGAGGGCTCGGGGCAGAAAAGCGTGAGCGTGGCGAGAGCGTAGCGAGCGAGCGCGCGAGAGACGAGAGAGAGCGCGCGCGGGGCCTAGTGGGAGGACACGAGCGTGCAAATCGATCGGGCGAAACGCGCGCGATAGTGCGGCCAAAATTTCGCGTGACGGGCGACTTTCCTCCGGGAAATCAATATCAGTCGGGATATCAGGGACGGGGAAGAAGCGTTTCTAGCGTACCGTCCTAGAGTTTGATAACGGAGCTAGGAGTAGTCGCAGGATGGCGTGTTAGAGTACAAGAGAAGTTGAAGGAAGGCGGCTTCAAGCAGAGAAGCGAGCAAGGCAGAGTCAGGGTTCCACAGGATGATCGCAATGAGAGTCGACTAGTTTGAAAGAAGAGTGGTGTACCGCGAAAGGATAATCGGAGCCGGCGGCGTTGTGTCAGGTAGCGAGAGAAGAAGCGTTTCGTTAGGCTGACAATACTGACCGTGGACGACGAAAAGTACGACGTCTCCCTCGTTGCTCCTGCTCCCTCCACTCTCCTCTCCTCTACACCGGTGTGTACACCACTTGCACCACTTGTTCGAGACCGCCGAGGTACAGGGCCACGGCTAGAGCGGCGAGAGCGGCGCACCGTTTCACCAGCCGAATTCCGGCGAGATCACCGAAAGCCGTGAGAGAGGCTGCTGCTCCCTCTCGGTGGGGTGTATGCGCGAAGGAGAGCAGGGTCGTGGTCCAGGCTCCAGGAGTTTTTTCCTCGCGGAATAATTTCGTTAAAAGCGCGCTGCGCCGAAGGAACACGACGAAGGAGGAACGACTGCCCTACGGAGAGCGAGCGTGTATACGTCCCTCCTTCTCGCTCACCCTCTCCCTCGAATTCTGCCGCGGCCACCCTCTCGCTCGCGCCCCTCGAGCCTCCAGCCTCCCTTCGAACCTCGAGCCTCGCTCGAGCCGGCGCAGGCGCCTCGACGCTCCTCCGACCTCGTCCTCCTCGCAACCCCCTGGCAAATCCTTCTTTCTCCGTTATCAGCGTTCCATTTCGCCTGTATCCCTCTTTCTCCGTATCGCAACCCTCCACCACCGACGCCGACGCCGCTCACCGCCGCCGCCGCCGCCGCCGTTACCACCGCCAAAGTATCGCCGCCGCTGCCGCCGCCGCCGCCGCCGCCGTGTGCGACCTCGTCGTTCGGGCACATCGATGCGTCCGGACACGGGGGACGACGAGTCTTTCGCGGCTCTCTCTCGCGCGCGCGCTCGTCCTCGAGCGCGAGGTCGCTACGAGGACGTCTGCGCACTTGGGCTCGTGTCAGGACGAGCCAAGGATGGAGAGGCTCCTTCCTTCGGGGAACGATACACCTGTGCTGGCTGGCGTTACTTTCCCATCCCTCCATTGGCCGTGCTGGATGGAGCGGATCGACGCGCGAGGCCGCGAGAGCGCCCACCCTCCCTCGCCCGAGCGTCCCTATCCGCCCCATACCATCGTCGCCGCCGCCGCCGCCACCCTCTTCCTCTCCCCCCGTTCACCCTCTCTCGCATGCTCCAACTCGTTCTCGCTCTTTCACTCCTTCCCTCTTTCACCCTTCGCTCGCCAGTACCGGAAAAATCGTTCCTCAACAGGGACGCGGCTAATAAGCGCGAAACCACTATGCCCCCCGAGTTCCTGGCGAGACTTACGTAACTCCGGTAATCGAGCCGCTCCGTGCCTCGAATCGCGGATGCCCAATGCTCGAGCTCTGCTACTGCCGATTGCGCCCGATTACCCCGCTGATCCTGAAGGGCTCGGGGCGCACCCCTGCCCGCCAATTTCGCCCCGACGATTATCCCGATCGAAGCCTGTTAAGCGGACGAACAGCCTGCCGGCCCTCACACTCGTACCCTCCTACTATTCCTACCTCTATCTCTCTCTCTCTTTGTCGCTCTATCTCTCTATTTCTATTTCTCTCTCTCTCTCTCTCGCGGGCGCTCTCTAGATCGACCTCTCTCATCCTAGTACGGAATCCTCTCGCACTCATGCTCGGCCTCAGGCTCAGGCGGCAATTGCGAGCTTTAATCGGCGCCGCTCGCTAGCGGCCGCTCGGCCGAGTCGATATTGGCGCGCATGCAGCCGTTTTGGCAAACGCTCCGCACGGGAGGAAGGCCGGGGCTTAATCGCGCCCGCCTAGCCGGCCTGCAGATTTTTGGATATCCCCCCGCCGAAATTATAGCTCGTAATCCATGGTAGTGGCGTTTCGAGGACGGAACGACTGCCACGTGACCGGGCAGGATCTCGCTCGCGGATACACCAAAAAGCTCTCCTGACTGGTCGACTCTACGCGGGGTCGCTTATCGATTTTCAAAGCGGCATTGCCCCAAACGCCGCCGCCGCCGCCGCCGCCACCGCCGCCACCACCGACGTTGCTTCCCATGCCAGGCGTTCCTCGCACTCGCACTCCTCTTCTCCACTAGGAAATCCTATTTCTACTCGTAGCCGGACTAGTACTGATACTAGTTCGCTACTGGCAGAGAGCTAGCATGTGTACCGAGGAGATAGATAGCACTCGAAGCCTCCAGCAGTAGCAGCAGCAGCAGCCGGAGAGCTCGGCCGACGATCAGCCGGCCGGCTAGCCGAGCCTCTAGCCTGCCTAGCAGAGAGTGTGCCGCACTCGTTCCAACCTCGATCCCATCGAACCGTCCTATGTACGCGCGGCTGCAACTGATTGCCCGCTCGTTCCATCATTCCCGCGACGGCCGATATTGAATTCTCTGCGAAACTTATGTTTGTTTTATTCATGCCGACTCCGATGGACCCACCTGCCGCCTCCGCACCAGCCGCTCCGGCCTCCCGCCGCTTTTCCCCCCGCTTCCGCTCAGAGAGAGAGAGAAAGCACAGGGGGAGGAGAGAAAGAGTGGCCCGTTCACTCGGGCCGACCAATGATTATGGGTTATCGATGCTGTCCGACGTCGCGGCTTATGGATATGCAAAAACGGAGAGCAGCGATATCGGGCGGATAAAAAATTCGGTGTTTGACGAGCGGTTACGCCGCGGGAAAAAAACGAATTCGCTTTGGCGTCATGGTGTACTCCGGTAGGACTCTCTCTCTCGCTCGCTCTTGCTCTCTTTCTCCCACTCCCGCGAAGAGTACGATCTCGCTTGGCCGAACTGAGGGGCCAGGGCTATAGAAGCCCTCTTATAACTGTTTGCAAAATTGAATCGTACCATTTTGCTGCCTTTTTTGCATCGCCAGCCATCCCAGTCAGCGAGGCGGCGGCGGCGGCAGCGGCGGCCGCCGCCGCTCGAGCGAGCTCTGCCCAGGCAAAGAAGCACCGAGCGATGCAGCCAGTAGTTTCGAGTTTCGATGGATTTGCAGAGGATGCGTTTTCCCGCCCCGTCCCGGCTACTGTAGCTCCTCTCTCGCTCTCTCTCTCTCTCGCACGTCCGAGCACGAATTCATGTATCTGTGTATTTATGGCTCGGCCCTGTGTGTATTCGGGGGGCGGAATCAATCATATCGAAGACAGCAATATTTGCAAAATTGCATCGGAGCAGGGCTCGCGAGCGCGCCCGGCTGAAAACGAAATTTAGGCTTCCTTCGCACTACTACCATCAAACTGCTCGCTCCGAACCAGCGGCGCAGCCACCGGCGAAAAATAGTTTCTGTCGAATGGCTCGGCTGGATAGATGCATTTCCGTCCGATATATTCTTTTATTGTTGCGCCGTGTGAACAGCGATGAATTCGTTTCCATCCAGTCTATCCTGGCCAGTGCGCGTTTGCACTCCACATCTCACTCGCTTCCTCTCTTGTTCTGCCTCTCTCTCCATCTCTCTCTCTCTCTTTCGACATGTCTGGCGTAACAATAATAGAGTAAATATTGAATGCCCGTGGAAACAGAGAGTGACACCCTTCAGCATGTGAATCGTGTTGGTCTTATCTTAAATGAATTATCATTCTGGTGGAGCGTTAAAGCGGTAATAGTGGCGGGCTCGGCTCGGCACGGCGCGGCAGTGGCGGCGTTCTTCATTATAGAAAGCACGATATCAATTCCAATCAGATAACTAGGCGGCGGAGATCGCTCAGCGAGATCCGGCTTCCGATTGTTGGCACTCGAGTTCAACCTTGAGAAATTTGTTTCCATTGCGGATCATGGACATTTTCAGGGTACACCGGTCGATCCCGATAACGAACGGGGTCGTCAAACACAAAGGGTGGCGCGCTTCGTGAATGAAGTAGCAAAGGAAATCGTTACAAGAGACGCAAGCCGGAGATCAACGTCGGAATGAGAGAGGGAGAAAGAGGGAGAGATAGGAGGGAAGAGTCGAGCGGACGGCAAGCCAGTAATTACTATCGATTCCTTTTGTCCTCATTAATGCAATTCGCGATACTTAAAACTAGGTTACTTAGCGCCCCTTTAATCATCGCGGCCCGTTACAGATCCAGCGTTCCTTCCGCTAAATCGGCAGAATGTCCGATAGCAGGAAGTAGCGCGGAACAATGAGAGAAAGACTGAATGAAAGAGATTGAGAAGGGAAGGAGGAGGAGGAGGAGGATATTCTTGGGTGGGGGAAAGTGAGGGGCTTCTTTCTTATTGCCACCCTCGGCCGATCCCTTAACGCGAGCCAGAAGCTCGACAATAATCAGAGTATCTCGGAACTCGAGTGAGTATCATCGAGGCGGCAGAGCCACTACTCGAGTGGGGAGTATCGCTGATGGGAAAGTCGGCGCACGCTCGTTCGAGGCTAATAAAAGCTAGCGGCTCGTAAACTATCGGGCGTTGAGAAAGGATTATTATTTTAGCGGCAATAGTGCTCCGCCCCCGCTGTTACTGCACCAGTCTGCGGCGTGCTCTCACCTTCGATTATTGCGATCGAGGCAATATCCTGTCATCTGCTTCGCGAATGCACCCTCAAATGGACCGGCGCTTCCTGTCGCACGACGTTCATCGTCACACTGATAGCGAGACTCCTCTCCAACTCTCCCACACATACATATATCGATGCCCCGAGATCACGTACAATGCTGCCTGACTGTTGCTAAGCTTCCTGTCACATGTATGTACGTCTCCGTCGAGTGCTAACGGACGCTACTCTATTGCCAACGACATACGGCTTCTTCTTTCGCTGGTCGGCTCGCCACCAGCACTCCTAGACACGTGTACGTGTGTACCTGCTCGGAAAATGACGGCGAGTGTGCTTACACCATCTCACACTCTGCTGCTGCTAGTGCTGCTGCTAGTGCTGCTGCTGGCGCTTTGTTCGCCGGGGCGTAAGCAAATTTTGGCACGCTTTCAAATTAATATCGCCTGTGCAGCGGAATTATTAATGCCGCCTCGCACTTTTATCGAGCGCGCGCTCGACCGCGCGCGCGCTACCGCCCGACCGCTTTTCGAGGGACCCTTGAAACTCAACCCTTCTGCTCCCATCTCAAACCCCCCCTCTCTCTCTCTCTCTCTCTCTCTCTCTCTCTCTCTCTCTCTCTCTCTCTCTCTCTCTCTCTCTCTCTCTCTCTCTCTCTCTCTCACTCTTAGCTCACTGCCGAACCTTCCGATGCCGAGCAACTCCTCCGAGAGGAAAACGATTTTCCTCTTAAGCTCCTACCAACGAACGTCTACTTGTTCCCTTTCCCACCCCCCTCCTCTTCCTCCCTAGGTTTTCGGAATAACTGGATACCCTGGTAATTCTTGGCCCATTATTCCCAGGTAATTGGGCTGCGTTCAGTTTCGAGCCTCGTTCAAGCAACGACCATGGGAAATCCTGCTTCAAATTTCACGATACGCTATGTGCCATTTCTTTGCATCGCCAGTGGCACACTCGCCAGTTACTCGTTTACGAGACTCCCGACGGCGCTTGTTTAATGGAGTGCGATTCAAGTATTCCGGCTAAGTCAATGCAATCGTTTCTTGCCGGAGCGTGAGCGCACTCATAATGTCCGCTCGGACTTTAAGCGTGCCAGCAATAAGTCAGACATGTTCCAAGCGGAGAGTGGAAGAGTCGAGATTGAGGAGAGGCTTCCCATAAGAAGAGGCATCCACGGAATGCAATCGGCCGGAGGGAAGAAAGGCAGGAAGAAAGCCGGGTTAAAATCCTTGAGGCGGCACTGATACGAGGCGCGCCTCGCAGGGGTGGCGGTGGTGGTGGTGGTGGCGGTGGGTTGAAAAATGCAGTTGAAGACACGGTGGCCAAGCCTGGCAGGAAGAACAGGAGAAGGGAAGCGTTAGTGCGAAGCGCTTATATGGCGGCGTGTCTCTCACATCACTGCGAATCTGGCACGTGTAACGCCGGCAAAGAATGCGAGCGTCGCGGCAAACTGCGAAATGCATAGCGCGGAGAGCGGCGCGGCGCGCCGCGGTGCCACTACGTATACATGTGTATAGATATAACAAGGGAGAGAGGCCGGCAGACAAATGTCGATGGCAAGCAACAAGTGTCGAGGGGGGTCCCTACTTCTGACAATGAGCACAAAATCCGGCTGACTCGAATACGTGAGCAAGTAGAGGAGTTGCTATCCGCCGCTGTATGCAGACTGTACATGCATAGACCTTCTCTGGGCAGCAACTATGCCTTCGCACTCTCGGAGAACCTCACCGCCGCAGACGGCCGACCTCCTCACAGAGTCCACCTTGCCTTCTAAGTAGCTCGACTCTCTCACAATTAGCCAGACGATCACGCGAATTCCCCTCCGACCTTCCCCTCCTCTTCCTTCCTCCACCTTCTTCAACCTCCTGCAGAGTACATCGCTCGATCTTTTAATTCCATCGGCCCGCCTGGCCCTCGCAGTCACGCGAAATCAGCATGAATCACCTAACGAAAGACCACCGAGGAAGAGAGCGATGAAGGATATCGCGACTAATAATTGCCGTAATGCGAAAGTGCATCGACGCCGCGCGCCTTCAACTCCGATTAATCTCGGACATTGCGCTCGAGCGTATAAACGGCGACGTCGACCTTCCTTGATATTCATAAGCTTCGAATTACACTGACGGCTATCGGCCGTCACAGAATCGCGTGCTCACCCGGTTTATTTTTTTTTCCCCCCCTCCGCTCCTGTACATGTGTGCATTATGCACTGGTCGGCCTTCATTCCGATAGGCTGACCGCTCGCTTTTCATACACACGTATTATTGGCGCGTGGAAAATCACAGGCTTCGCTGGATTGCGATAGTTAATAACGGCGCCTCATTATGCAATTCCGCATCTCCAGTTGCGTGCATTGCACAGGCACCCGCCTGCCTGCCCGCCCGCGCTCTGACGGCAATGGGACTTGTTTGCGTGTCGCGCTCGAGTAATCAAAACTATTATCATATAGGTTGCGTAACAGGTAGAGAGCGGCTGATAGTTGTGGCTTCGTTGGCTGGCAGTGGTGGTGGTGGCAGTGGTGGTTGGTGGTGGTGGTTGGTGGTGGTTGGTGGTGGTTGGAGGTACGCGTATTTCCCGGCGGTGCTTTGCATGTGAATGCATCGCCAGCGAAACGAAACGAGCGGGCTTTTGATTGAGCGCGACTCACCGTATTATCGGACGCCTGTTATTTCGGCAATTAGTGCCTCGGTGACGTTCAACGTCTATCTGATGCTGGCCGTGCGCATCGAGCGCCGCCCCGCTACTCCATCGCTCGCCGAGTGGAAAATCCGCCTGCGGGAGAGCAGGAGATTCCCGGAACTAAGTAACCGCAGCATCCCGTCAGAGTTCTTTATTAATAGTGATTGAAGTATCCCGGCGGTATGCTTATGAATAAGTAATTGAAGTATCTCGGCGATGTTCTTATTAATAGTAATTGAAGGAGATTACTGTGCGGCCCCGCAATGTCCGACGAGCGAGCGCGCACGTCTGCTTTCGTTGCTTGCTGGCAATTAATTAGCATAAGTGAATATGGCTTACTGGCCGGTGATAAATAGGCAATTAACGCGCGCGAAACTTTTCCGCCGAGCGACGCTTAATCCCCATAATCCGTTGAATATGTGCGGTGCGGCGGTAACAAGGGCCTTTTAATACCGAATCGAAATGCTCGCTTACCGATTCCCCGGGAACCGAATGTTATACAGCCGGCGCTGAAAGGCGGGATTAAAATATTTTATTCACCGGCTGTGCGACATCGATATGGCCCGGCGATATCGAATTATTGAATCAGCGAGAGCTGAAGTTCGGAGAAGCGATCTTTCCATTCAGACATCATTTCACATCTCGCTTGGCACGGCCTCTTCCCCAAGCGCTTCTCCTACAATTACGTAAGTCGGAGCAAAGGGGAAAGGGAACCAGAGATAAAGATACCAAGTTACCGTTAGATAATTCTTTCACATTTCATTTGACACGAGACTCAGCCGGTCTTGTGAAAATCCACTTACGGATCCTCTTTATTCGATCAGTCACATTATACTGCCTCGTAGAAATCCCTTGCTTCCCTGCTCGCGTATTTATCATCGTGATCCTCCTCTGATAGCTGTATCCTATTCCTCCTCCTTAGAAGATCTATTATTAGAATTCTTCCTCCATTTTTCGTTAACCAAGGTGAAACCATCATACTTCTCAATAATGAAATACTCAATAATTCTCTCACAACTTTTATTATAAACTAATTTATCATTACATTTGTACTCTCATTGTCTTTTGTACATATTTCAGGAAAGTCCGGCTTTCAGCGCACTTTCAAGCGACATCTATCATTCACAACAATATGGTTCGGTGGGCATCTGAGAGGTGCGTATATTATCTCCTTCGGACTGGGAACGTCAAGGGTAGTTGTAGTGGTGGTGGTAGTAGTGGACGGTGTGGGGACGGTGCTAGGCTGTTTGAGAATCTCGTTGAGCCCGGTGCGGAAGGTGTTACCGATTCTCTCGCGGAAGCCCTTGAAAGACTCGTCAAAGGTCCTCCAGAGAGAAGTCCTCTCGCCGCGGGATGAGTGCTCCTGTGAGAGACACGTGAGTGCGAGCAGCAGGAGGCACCAGCCCGCCCAGAAGCATTGGGGAGCAAATCGCATTTCCGTTATACTTATTGTTAGCAAGCCCTTCGCCTACAGGCTTTCCACGCAAGCCGATTTTCCACGGTGTGCGAGAGAGTGCGCGCCCTCCCTCCTACCCAATCTGCAAACAAACAATGTCATTTGTGGGCTGCTATTGTTCGAAATGTTGCCGGGTCCAGGAACGCCGGCGGGTTTCGAAGACGCGCGCGCATATTCGGCACCATTTCCCGATTAATCCCGCTCTTTGTCCACCGAGACCAGCCGAAGATAATACGGTGGAAGAGCGTGAGCCGATTTTCGGCATTTGCCCAATGGACTTCGCACACACACACATACGCACGCATACACATACTCACCTGGTAGGCCATTAGTAATGGCGAGTAGTGTTAAGCAAGGCGAAGTTTGGCAAACATAAATAGAGGTGCGGTTCGTCTTAAGGCGGAGCAAGAGAGGGCTAATGGCACTTTCGTGTCGATATCAGTCTATATCGTGTTTATTATCACCATCCAACATCCACCATTCGCCAACACCTCCTCCTCCTCCTCCTCTCTCTCTTTCTCTCTCACCTTCCACACACGCGGGCGGACGCGAATCCACACAAACAGCGCGCCGCATGCTTTGAATCGTAGAGCTCGGCTACACGGCAAGCGTTCACCTCAACCTAATTGCTGGCTACAATTAATAGCGGGCCGATGATGAATCGGTGATTAAACGTCAGCGGTCCTCGCCACACGTATCACATTTAATATCGGCAATCGAGTGGATTGGCAACGGGACTCGGTGCATAATTGCATTAATGCGGCCTGAAGCTGCTGCTGCTTGTGCTGCATGAGCCTCCCGAGGCGGCTCTTGAAGGATCGCAGTTGATTAAACCCGGGGCTAATTTCATGTAAATAATAAGGCGGATACTTTGCAGCATGGCTTGATGATGTATTTAAGAGGAACGCGCTTTAATCAGTCGTGATAAACCTTGGCGTTCGCTGGGATAAGCTTGATTTACTAATTAAGTTACACTGCTACATGCTAGCCCCGCGCGCGCGCGGGCGCGCGTACGCCCTGGGAATATCCACTACGCTAGAGCGGAGAAGGCAACCGAGAGATGAAATGGGAACGACGACGCTCGATTCCACCGGGGCTATCTCTTCCTTCTTAATTGGTTTTTGCCATCCCCGAGCCGGAGACGAGCGAGCCACTGTCTATCAATATCAGCAAGCACATCCCTCTCTCTCTCTCTCACTCGCTCTTTACTTGATCCCTGGGTTAATATTCAGATTTTATTTCCTCGCCAAGTGCACTTCCTGTTTACATGATTTCATGATGCGCCCGCGAGCGGTCATAAACATTTACAGCACAATGTTTTGTCGCTTGAAGCGCCCATATATTATAAGTGAATTCTTTGTTGGCGAATTAAGCGGCTTTATATTAATTCAGCAACATTTCGCACAATTATTCCGGGATTTTCAGCTTCTTTGTGCTTGGCTGAGTCTGTCACTCTTTCACGCGTTCGCCCCCTCTCTTCCTCCGGCTCCTAGTACTCCTGCTTGGCCTCTCAGTCTCTCTGACTCGCCTCCTCCCCGGGACTTGGTAATTAAATTCTATTTCATTATTCTTCCTCGCTAATTAAGCGCGCGCGAGCGTTCCGCTCCGTTTATTTCATCACTTGCTCGCATAGCGCTTTTTCTCCACATTTGTATCATCGCCCGCAGACTTTTTCTACGAGCTAGCGCGCCGACAAGCACTTCGTCTTGCTTGGGGAAGCGCGCGCGGCGGGGTGCGCACTTGGTAGAGATCAGTGAGAAATTCGTTGTTCAGCAGCCTAATTTTATGGTTTCATAATTATTTCAAGTGGCGGATTAGCCGAGATTCGAAATGAGTATGAAGCTGGAAAATTAGTTCCCTTTTCTAAGAGAATCCCTGCCAGAACGAATAACCATGGTCCGCGCCGCGCTTGGAATTCCATTGTCACTGCGCTGGTTCCTCCTCGGCTCGGCGGACGGACTTCACTCTGGCGCGATATTTTTCGCGTGTACTGAACACAAAGCTAACTCACGTATACACACCCTCGAACAGGTATTCATACACACACACAGACGGAGGGAGGGACACACGCATAGAGGGGCTCAAGCAAACAAACTGGCATTGGAATTGTGTGGAGCTCGTTTGGCGAGCAATTAGTTCGAAGTAAAAGCGAACTCTTTACCTGGAGAGGAGCGGCGAGTGGATTTGAGTGGCGTGCGTCGGCGACGGTATCGCAGTAGAACGGGCGCGCAAAGCTTTCCCGCAAAGACACACTACGAAAATCGTTGGTCCATGCTTGGAGAGAGAGATAAAACTGGCGCTCAAAGGAAATGGGTATCGGCCTGGCTGACGGACGAGCGGCCGCTCGAAACGGCACAATTACTCTGGCCAGCGCGACCGGCACGAGGCATCGAGTTTTCCGGCTTCTTTCTTCGCGCGGCATTATTTTTTATCGGGGTCAAGAGTGCGCCGTTATCTGCCCCCGGGAATCTCTATCGGGATAAATGTTTTGCCAGATCCAGTGTCTCCGTCCTCGTTTTCCAATCCCCGGCTATCTCCGGACGACCTCGCCCCTTCCTTCTCCCTCCTCCTCCTCCCACTCTCTTCCTTTCTCACGAGCTTTTCCTCTCGCTCGTCCCTCTATCTGCTAATTTTTCTCGGCACACTGTAAACTTTGTAGGAGCAGCAGCGTACGCTCCTCTGCGCTCGTAACTTTCCGCGAGACTTCCTGAAAAATCTCATTGCTCTGCCGTGCTCCTCTGGCCTTTCCTGGAAGCTGCCTTTGCCGGCGAGATGTGAAACGTCGGGGGCGAATTGTGTTCGCGGCGTTATGCCGAGAGCAAGAATGAGAGGGAGAGAAGGACAAAGAAAGGAAGCGACTGAAAATACATTTTGCTTTCGCCCGCGGCCATGATACATTCTCCTTTGGGTTTGATGCAGCGCTTAGTTACCCCTTAGGTGATAAGAGAGGCGGACTAATGGGCGAAGCACCGTTTAATTTCGCGAAATTGGGAAGTAAGAGGCACTCCGAAACTTTTGACCGAGGGTCCGCGCCGCCTCATAAGCCCACCGCAGCGCCTCGGAGAATCATTTAATGTGTTTTCACTGAGCTCTCTCCTGTACACGTCGGAAGCACAGTTCGCGAAAGTTCGGGGAAATCGCTGCCTCCACTTAGGGCCCTTCTCGTTATTTACGAGTCTCGAGGCAAGTTTTTCCACCCTCGCCCGCCCCCTTCCCGCACCCGCCCTTCCTTGCGCAAGCGGCGCATCCTTGGCTTTATTGTGCCATTAATTATATCATCCCCCGTATTGCCATTCTTCCGGCAACTATTTCCCAAGAGCCCACCAAACCCCTTCTCGCTCTTGTCCCTCCTTGCTATCATCGGAGACAAACGATTTCTAATTACCCGGACATCTCTCGTACTCGAAGCTTTTCGAGCCTTTTTCACCAACCCTCCCATAATGTGCATGGCGGCGGGCCGCGGAAAATATACAAGGTAATTTCGAATCGAGTAGCCTGCATATTTATGACTTATAAGGCTTTGCACTTGGCTGGGGCGTTTCGTAGTTAATTGAGTGTGGAGCACTTTGTCGGGCGCGGCCGGCACATTCCCCTTATACTCGGATACCCACTTTCCCATTTCACCTGGCTACCAGCGAAAGCCAACGTAATGCCTCGCTCGCCCCCGGGCGGCTCCGTTCAATGCGAACTACGCAATGTGTGTGCACGCACCTGTGTACGCCGCCGACTCGTTTAATCGTCCGACGAGATGTAATTATGTTCTCGCACAGTTTTGCATTCTGCTTTCGTTTGAAGCGCGCGTCTGTGTGTGTGCCTTGGTTATAATTAGTTACGGCTTGGATGTGTTTTCACGACAAGCTGCCCTAAAGTAGCTCGTAAAGCTGGCGTCAAACAAGGGGACAGATCTTGGGAAGCTCCTCTAACAGGCTGGCATCGTTATTACCCCCATTTCTATGAGATATCTCGCGCGCGCGCGCGCGCAACAGAGAGAGAGAGAGAGGTCTCCTCTTCGTGCTTGCAAGCGAGCGTGCCTAATCAATGCACGGCATGCACGCCGCTTCTTTGGTACGAGGCGTTTTCTTAATCGCTCTTCCGATAAGACACCTTGCCCCTCCGGTATTATCGGCCGCTGTAATCCTTGTCGACACTCCTGGTATCCTCGTCAATTTCCATACGCTTCCTATCGGACAAGATCACTTTATCCCGCATATATTATGCTTGTAAGGACTGGCACGATTTGGTCCACTTGAATCGCAGTTTGTTTTGGGTCATTTAATAGTTAATTAATAAAAGTAAAAAAATTGTTATTCATAGTAATATATTTTAAGAAATTAAGAGAAATTTTAAGTCGTCCCAACAGTTCCTTTCGTCGGTAGATTCAGGAAGGATCACAGCATCCTGGCGGAGTGTGTCCTGATCCAGGGAACTTGCCGAAATATTCCATGGCTGTTCTCCGACCTGCTGTCTCCAATAAAAATTTTCCCCTCGTTCTCGAAAGGCTTCGCGCTCAAATGAATTGCTCCGCCGGTGGATAATGCGATTTTCGGGAAATTCACGGGTCCACTGGCGAAAGGCGCACACGTACGGTGGGAGCAGCGCGCGACCGATTCTTTCACGTTATTTTTCTAGCGCCCGGTAATCCGCCGACCAGGAACCCGACCCGAATTTCAATTTTTTTCCTGGCCCTCCGCTCTCTATATTACACTAGAATGTGCAGCGGAGCTGTGTAGTCCGAGCGAAGTGAAATCATGTAGAGTCAGTTTCCTTTAAATTTAGATCAAACGTTAAGAAATATAGGAACTAAACAACAATGACTCAATCTCGTCCAGGGTGGTTCGAAATTAATACAAATCTTCCTTTTGATATTTATAATAATTGATATAAATATGACGTTAATCCGATTACCGGTTCATTGATTATCGTGTTCATAAAAATTCAGGTTTCTATCGTCCAATCTTCGCTTCGTTCTAACAGTTATTTTAATCCTACTGGATGGTGTGTTATGGTCAGCGCATAAGTTTCAAAAGTCATAAAAGGAAACTGGCATTAAACGTTTCGAGAGAACGATAGAAAGTGGACGATATAGAAAAACTCGAGCGGAATAAAAGGGGCGAATGAGAGTGGCCAGCGGACGAAATCCGGTGTCCGCGTGAGGGGAACTTACGATCGTACCGAGCGGCGATAAGTGTTCGGGGCACTTGCGCCCGAACTAGATTTTATGAAAACAATTCCAGCATAGTTCCCGAGACCTTGTCACTTTCAGATTGTAAGAGACCAGACGTCCGATTCCACCATTATCTCGCCAGTTTTTTCACCCTCCAATAACCAAGATCAGAATCCCCACTTTTTCACTGTGTATCTTTATTGCGAGCAATTGTAGGGTGAAAGAGCGGCCATACAAGAATTCTCGCTTTTACGAAGATTACTGTGATTACTTTTCCCGAGGAAGGCGTGACGTCTGGCAAGGGCTGTGGTGGCGGAAGGCCGTCGAAGGAGTCCGCCAGAGCTTAACTTCTCATTGTAGTTCAGTCGAGCTTTTTACGAGGAGTGCCGTAACCCGGCGAAGAGAGTTAAGCTCTTTACTTTCAGGTGAGCCCGTCAATCGGTGTGGCCAGCTAGGAGACCGAACTTCCATTTCATGCCTCTTTTATTCGTTTGGCTGGCGCGCGCGCCCGCGTGCGAGAGGAGGCCGGCTTGCCTCCACGGCCAAGCGGTCAGAAAAAAGTTACACCGCAAACCTTTATGACGTCGAGTCTTTAACTGTACGAGTGCAACTTCTTTGCCGCCCTCGACCACCAAAGCAAAACCCACTGGGAAAAAGAGGCTTATTTAGTTTTTACGCTGATGGTATTCACTGTTTGTAAATGCACGCAGCTTTAACAGCCAATAATATAGGCTGCATTGTGCGTGGTGAGTAGTATAGGGATACAACTGGTGTCGACAGTAAGTAGTATAAGCACGTTTCGAAACGTCAGCAGTGTTCAGCGGCAATTCCCTTTCCAGCACAATTATGCCAAGTAGTATAAGTAGATGCTTAGACAGACCAGGCTAGAGAGAGCCGATGGAAGATTATTATAGACCATCTCACCTCAATTCCGCAACTCTGTTGCTCGATGGTGTTAGCGAGGAGGCTCGTTTCAAAGATTCTCACTGGCTCGGCGAGCCGAGTCCTATTTGATTACGCGATATGAAAACACCCTCGAAGCCGTTCGAGTGCCTTTGCCGCATACGTGCACACGAAAGGTATCTGTCTTTATGAAGATCAGCTACGCTCTCGCTGAAAATATCGTGCGTTATGAAGTGCCCGCCTACGAAAAGAGCTTTGCGCCAGTGTACGGTTACCACTGCACTCAACTTTCACCGACCTACCAATGTAACATAACACATCCACTCCCGACATGCCCGGAATCACTTCAAAAGCAATGGAAAAGTTATACTTAGGCAAATATGATACTTGATCAGTGGTGCGTCCGAATCGCTCCGTTTCTCCTCGGAAATCGCCTGTGTTAATTATCATAGTAAGTGATTGCTTTCTTTAGTTTGCTTTCAGCTAATCGAACCATCAGAATAGCACCATCAACTGCATCCGTCCTTAAAAAAATAATGGTAACGAATGCACGCTGAAAGGTTCTCCTGAATAATTGAGCGAAGTGAAAACTAAAGCGAAAATAATGAATTGATAATTCAATCGACGCGAAATTTATACCAGTTATAGACCCACTGTTTTCGACCTTTTCCAAATGGTTCATAATTCAATGTTTTAAGTATGAAAACAGATAGAAAATAAACAATCAGTAGGAAAAGTGCCAGAATTGTATCAAAAACACTCGGAAAAGTTCTCCTGATTAATTAACTGCTTACCGAATCAGATGATTCTATCCGCTTTTTCCAAGCTTCCTGATTTAAGCTACAGATCGTCCCTCAAAGCTGACGGTAGTTAAGAAGCGAGTAACTTGATTACAGCTTTCCTGACCAATTATGCGATCTTTCAGGTTCCTGGAGCCGATAATACGGCTAATGATATCGGCGCGCTAGCCGATGGCGGAACGCGGCACTACGAATTTGCATGGAGCACTCGGTAGATCGCCAAGCTTGATTCATTTTCCCGTGGGTCAGCCTTCGCTCTTGAAACTCGAGGGCGCAATTTATGCATCGCGTAAATTATGATCCGCCGGCCGTCGTGAGCACGCGTCGTGTGCTTAACGTCAATTTACATCCACGTGGATGTAGGAATTGGCCACCATGAACCAAATCCCAGTGCGGGGCGCTATATGGCTGCCCTACGTTGACCCATCATGGGCAAGATACAGTGGACCATAGTAGGCGCAAGTTTGACGCAGTGTGGGCAGTTCGATTTGCGCCGATCCACGCTGTCCACCATGGTGGGGCCCAATTGGGCCCCACAATGAAATGTGTCCCCGTTGTATTTTCTTACATGGCACGGAAACATTCATTCATGAGGAGAGGTATTTTAGGAATGCCGGTTAATAAAAGTGGCCAGTGACGGCGAAGCTCGAGGGGTGGAAAAGAGAGGCATCGATTGGAGGAAAGAGGATTCCAGCAGGCTTGGGACGATGGTTACATTATCGCAAGGCAAACTCCGAGAGAGCCGGCTCGCTGGCATTCGGAAGTTATTATTACGTCTAATTAGTCCCGAATACTGTCGACGAGTCTTCCAGTTGATCTTTGACGTATTTAAGCGGCTCCTTCTGACGTGCTTTACCAAGCCCTCCAAACGCGCCTCTGTGTGTGTGTCTGTGTTGCGACTTGCAAAAAGCTCGTTGGTCGTCGGCTTCAAGGATCTACTGGAGAGCTAGCTTTCTTCTAATCCGCTGCTAAGTCCTACTGACTTGAGATCTCGCTCGAGCACTTGCACTCCTGCACACACACACAGGCAGGCTCAGAGGTTGATCCAGCCTGGCTATTATAATTCCCGTCGTACACAGAGGAGACCACAGTGCTGCTAATAGTTTCTGCGCTTTCTTCCGGCTCACAGCTCCCTTTGTTTTACGGCGGGCCGCGCACTTGCACACTCGCATCCATATTAGGATTGGCTTCTCAGCGCTGCGTCAGTTAGAAGAAGGAAAACTCGGCCTCTCCCTCTTCTCAGTTAGCTGGCGCATTCGAGAGTTATTACGCTCGCTTCCCCGAGCATTTAATGCTTCCGTACTTCTCCATTACCTTGGCAAGAAGGCCCAGTAATTGAGGAACCGGTCCGCACACAGCCACACATATATGCCTGACACACATGTCGCCCTTCCAACCAACCACAATCATACATACACGCGCGTCAACCGACTTGCCGAGGAAGTTTGCGTCGCGCATGAATCCCCTTATAATTAGAGAGCGTTAGAAATAAATTCGCTCGAAAGGATATGCCTGCACTGGCTCGTAGAACTGTCGAGCGAAGCCGCAGTCGGGTCTGGCGTTCACAGCGTTCACAGCCTGCTCCATTCTCCTGCGGAGAATTCGGCGAGTAGTGCTTCTTCCCTAGAGAGATAAACGTCGCGAGTAGCATAGGGCGCCGCCGAGTGGTCTCCTACCTCATGAAAAGGAAACGAGCCTTCTTAACCAACTTCCGGCCAGATACTACCAACCGGTTCCTCGTTAATTACTGAACAACCTGAACCTGATTCACTCTTCGAGCGAATATTCTCCTTCGAGATATCTTTTATGTATTTAGGAAAATAATATTAATACTAGATTTACCAAAATTTAGATTACCTATTTTTATGGGAGTAAAAAAACCTTGGTAAATCTAGTGTTAATGTACGTCTGAGGAAATGTAGAGTTCAATGACTTCGCATCATTAACTTTGCGAGGAATTCCTTTAAATGTGCAGGTTGAACGGTCGAAAGGTGGTTACTTCCACTGTCAGAGCACGAGCCAGTGGTTTTCGACGAATTAGTTAGATTCCAGGCGCGCACATGCAGCGGATGTTTGCAGACTATCCTATATGCCCGTCACTCGAGTTCCTGAACTCAATCAGCGTTCGAATTGAAACGCTACAGCTGTGCTCGCACGTTCTTCCAATGGCTGAAGACGAAATTCTCAATAGGCAATGCTATCGGGAGAAGAGGAGTTTCTTCCAGTCTTAGCTCCAGCGAAGCGAATGCATTCTGGGGATGTGCGGCAAGCGTTATTCGCGGATGATGGATATTTTCGATAACCATTTTAGAAGTGGCCGTTCCGCAGCAGCATTTATCGGCGATAGAAACACTAATGGATATCTATTCGCAGCGTGCGACCAGATAAATTTAGTGTTTTCGACTAAACGCTCTCCCGCACAGACACACACACACATACATAGAGAGAGAGAGACAGGGCTATTTCTACTAACTCAGTTGCTCGGTTGAGATCCGCTTAACACCGTGGTAGATAACAGGATGCCAGAGGAAGAGGGCGGGGAAGAAGGGATGTTGTTCGCCAAGTTGCTGTGGTGGTGGTATGTGCAGCTCGAGCTGGCACGGGCTTTCTTCCCTCACTAAACATTTGCAAGACTGTCATGCACACATAGCGCAGGCCACGGCCCAACTATTCCGCGACGAACTCCTCCCTGCCATGGCTGAGATCACTCCGGTTTTGCATGCTAGCGTATACGAAACTTCGATTAATTCCGGAATAAACATGACAAATTGTTTGTTAACACTCTATCACACCGGTGAACCAGCCGCTGAAAAATGAATGGTTTATATATCGGAACAGAATGACGCGTTCTCGCGCTATCAGTATTTTTCGAGCTGGCCAAACCACGCGCAGCTTTCGGGGGATGCCGCCAACCCCGTAATCTGATCGGAAATAAATTTCATAACTTCGGACCGCTTGAATATTTGCAGAATAATGTTTGCCAGTGGCGCGCGAGCGCAAGCACTGTGCACTGAACCGCCCGGTTCGTCCGGTAGGTGTCTAACGCTTCGGAAGTTTCATCGCCAAACGAGCGGCGTGAGTTATCGGCCATGGTGAAAATGGTCAACTGCACCGGCTGTTTGCACGACAACTGAAATCCTGTTTTTTTCACAATTCGTCCGAGAGCACTTGAATCGCTGTCGGGAATTATATGCTTCTGCCATTTTCGGGCGCAATGGAAATCAAAGCTTTCGGTTAAAGTTTGCTTCGGTTCCAGCCGAAATTAGGCTTCGAGGAGAGCGTTCGAAATCGTCTTGATGGAATTAGTAGGTGAAGGCTCTGGCGCGCGCGCTCGCGCGCGGCTGCAGACAATCTACGTATTCATAGGGTTTAATGACTTTTCTCGGGAGGAGAGAGAGAGAGAGAATCCTAATGCCGTTTGCCAATCCTCTCGGCTTAAATCGGCAGACGCTCAAAGCGAATTGAACTATTTCACTTTGGCTCGATATCGTTTTAGACCTTTCAGCGGGGTCAAGCGCCCTTGAAATTGCCGTGGTGAAGTTGCATCGAAGGAAATACCGTCGGCGGCGGCGGCGGCGTCAGGCAGATGTGCCTCCCGTTAATTTGAATCTGCCATCGGTGGAGAAGGCGCGCGCGCGTGCGAGAACGCGCTCCCTCTCACATACTCGAGCGGCTGTCGAGCAAGAACGGAGTGGGGCCGTCGAAACTTCTGCTTCGTGGAATAAGGTATTCGACAAGAAAATGCTCGAGCCACTGAAATACCCTTTCGGATGGAACTGTCACACATAGAAAGGTCTGCTGTACTTAACTCCACTGAAATATCTTTTCTGACGTCCGTAATATTGCACTGTAAACACATTTTAACCCGGGGCTTTCAGCATCCAGCTTCTACAAGCCGTCGAAAGAGGTGTAAGATTTCTCTTTCACTCCACCGACCCAGATACCCTTTCGCGATCAATGAAACGAACTCCAAGTATTTTCCTCCCGAGCTTATTAAGGACTCATTGGTTGCCAGGCTACTTTTGCCGTTTTCGAAAAAACTTTCAATTTGTCATTTGCGCTCTCTTGGGGAGCGTCCTCGGTATTCTTTCAAAGTCCGGTGAAAAGCGGGGTGGTATCAGACGTAACATCCACGGCGAACAGGCAGGCTCGCCCTTTGAAAGATCCTCGACTGGCGCAAAGAGTGTCGAAGATTTTCAAAAGACTTTTTTTTTTCTTCCCCCGCTCTTGCCGCAGCGTGACTTTACATATTATGCGACGGCCTTTTTTCTGATCGGCGAGGTAAAGGTATGGAGAAAGAGAGGAGAGGGTGGCGAGGGTTGGATTTTGTCCGGGACTCAGTCATGTGCGACAAAGGGCTATTGATATGGGCCATGCTAGTGAAACGAGCCAATGGCTCAGGGCAGCATTGTCACCCGGGGCTCCACAGCCATGCCAAAGATATCAGCCGCATCCTTGCAGCTAAGTACAAATTCCACGATCAATTTTTTTCCCTCCGTACCCTCAGCCCTATTGTCGAGGCGGCGCGGCGCGGCGCGGCGGGGACTTATCTCCTTGTATGGGAATGATGGTTCGAGCAGCGAGCGTGTTAAAGTAGCCACGAAACTGGAAATATCGGGCCGCTTATGGCTGGCAGATTCGTGGAGGCCGCGCCGCAACTCCGGAACAGTAATCATCGGCAAATATATTGCGAGCAAATGTTAGCCGTTTTGGAGAACAAATTTGGGATGGTCGGCGGCAGCGGCGGCGGCGGCGGCGGCTGTTCGTGCACATCGCGCAATTTGAAAACGCTCACGCCAATATCGATCAAACAGACATAGTGCGAAACATAAACGGAGCAGCGGCGGCGGCGTCGGCGGCGGCTTTTTTTCGTCACACTCACTCCAGCCGCAAGGGGCTGCGTCCGATCGATGCAAACATCATCTCGCCGGTCGGCCAGCGGAGCAATGGTTTCGGCGAGTCTGGCGCATCTCCTTTTTGCTTGGCTTTTATAGCGCGCGCGCCTCCAAGCAAAACAGCATTAACTGCTGGTACGCTCAAAGAAAAGTTGATAGAGCGAAATTGCGTCGGAAGGATCTTATTTAGTCACTAGTTTATCCGTTTGTTTTATTGAATCGCCGCCGGTTAAACTGGTCTCGCCGGAAGCGACTGTGAGTTTTCAAAGTCGAGAGAGTCTAATAGAATTTGTGGAAAAGGTGATCAACGTCGGACGGCGCTCTCGCACCGTGGACCAAGCAACTCGAATCTAGTTAACATTTAAAGGGGAAATATGAGAGGGGAAACCGAATGAAAATACGCTCGAGCTGCAGTAAGACGAAATTCTCGAAGCGGAATCAAGGCAGGCCGACGCCACTGCCGCGGAGTAACTTCGCGAGGGTAATTTATATAAAATTCCCCCTTCATCCCCACCACCCATAATTAGACGCGAACGCAGTCCGACATACATATATTCCCCTGAAATGATGAACCCCTGAAGCAGTAGTAGCTGCAGTAGTAGCGGCGCATCGTCCTTTCACGATGGAGAGAGCTCACAAAAAAAGATGCTCCGGAGTCCGCGAGCACCTCGAGATGTTTAAAGATGAATCGGTGGTGTGCTCGGCTGACATCAGTTATATTACGTCTGTCTCTAGTATGAAGCTCGGTAAATAAGCTGTCGCTGCTTTAAAGGGAGTCCCAGGAGTCCATTCCGTTTCTCGGCATCGTGTAACTCTATCAATAAACGGACTTCCACGGCAGAACACGGAAATGACAAGTCGCATTGGAGAAAGAGTGCGCTCTTCATTTTATTATTTCAATATGGCTCTGATATCTCCAACTTTTCCCCCAAGCAAGCAAGAAGCATACGTGCGAGGGGTGGAAAAGGTTCGAAGTACCTTGGCAAGGGAGCCATTAATTTAATTAGTTATTTCACGCGATAGCGGAGGAGAGAAGATCGATCCAGCTGGTACACTCCAATTAAATGCATAAAACTTGCTGGCACACTAGGGGCGCACGTACACGTCGCCCGTTTACCTTTCACCTGTAACCCCTCTGATCAGCTTGAAAAGCTGTCGATGCGAAGTCTAAATCCGTGAGCCGACGGGGCCGGATTATCGGGCGATGTGGAACGCCGGCTGCGGGATCGGGGATATCCGTCGAAAAAATGTGTTTCGTGCCACTCGCAGATGGAATTCTGATAGTTCATTATGGAGAGGAGAGCATCAATGTGCTAATGGATCCCGGGACGCCTAGCGCCGTTTCTGCCCCGACACACAAGTAATTAGACACGCCCGCACGAGTAGTTGGAGCGAGGGAGAGAAACTAGTCCACGTACCTTCGATCGTCACTCCTCCAATAGCAACAATCGCTTTAATCGGGAATAATTGAATTGTCAATCGTTTCCGTCGCTCTTCTTTAAGCGGGACGAGCGACGCCGAGCGACAGCCGGCCGGCCGGCTTTATAGTCGAGCGATAAATTTGTGAGAAGGAATCCGTTCACGATTCGTTTACTGCTCATCGAGTATGCCTTTCCTTCGCGGCTTCTCCCCCTCTTCTCTTTATCTTTCGCCGATAATAATCCCAGTAAACAGTTGACTGCGTCTTTGAAAGCTCGATTGGCGATCCTTTCGATTATTACGGCCAAGCGATATCTCCCGCGGGAGCCCAGAGGAATCTCGCTTCGAAATGGAATCCCTCCCTATGGAAAGTATCCCCCTTCAAGGCAATTTTCTGTCTCGCGCACTCGCAAATTGTTCTCTCGGCTGTTTCGCCGATAGCTTCCCCACTCGTCCTTCGAGAACCGGCGAGTCGAGTCCGCCCGTTGTTCCTCTGAACCGCGACATCGTGTCGCATATTCTCGCCTCGGGTGTATTTAAGCCGGTGCTACGCCACCGCTAAATCGTCGCATGCAGTGCAAACAAATTAAGGGAGTAAAGGCCAGCGCCCTAATAAGGCACTGACCGAGCTTTAACCCTTCTTACTGTTCCAAGACAAAATATAGCTTGGGCGTTCTTTAGTTCATAAGAGTTGCATGGTTATTTTCCGAAGAATATGATACAAAAAGCCTTAATTTTAATTTGGGCGAATATTACAACTAGAAAATACTCAAATTTCATGAAATTATTATACACCCCGTTTCTATCAGATTATCTTCATTCGATCGGAATTTTGTCCACGCCTAAATCATTTGATAATAGCGAATAAAAAGTTTTCGCGCGAACTCGTATTTTGAGCGAATTTAACCGGTAACACAGCAACTCTATTGTAGCGCGGGCGACCGAATGCCCTTAACGGAATTTTATGCTCGCTGCGTACGTGTGAATACATGGGGCATAGAGCGGGCTAATGTCCCGGCGGAGTTGTAGGTAAACAGGAGGAAAGCGGGGGCACGCGAGAATTTGCAGGACCGCACGTTGGGAATTAGTGTAAAAGCATTTTACACGCCGGCTATCATGGCAAAAGACGATTCTGGCATATGTGTAACGGGTGGCAGTGTGGTGTGTCCTGGAGGGCAAGCCATAATTCCACAGTGTTTTCCTTTCGCCCTGGTTGCGTTTGTGCGAGAGGCGAGCAGAGCAGAGCGTGTGTACACGTGTTGTAGAGGAAGCTCGAGGCTTGGTTGGCGAAGCCGAAATGAAAGCAATGTTAAAGGCGGAGCTGCTGCTCTCTTTTTGCGCTCCTTTACACGTCCGGCTAGGGAAGAGCGGTTTGTTGTTGTCTGTTGTGGCTCGCATCCCATTACCGGGCTTGCCCGGGTAATCCCTCGGACTTCCCTCTCGTCGAGTGAGCCTGGTGCGCTTCCTATAGGCGGAGCGATCACTTTGTAGTTCGGGGACTTGGGCTACTGCCGCTGCTGCTGCCGCTGCGTGGCTTTCATGAATGTTTAATCACCGTGTGAGTCGTGCTTGTTTCTCGGGGATTCGCGCAGGCTTACCATGCACTAGTAGATTGTGAGCGGCGGAGATCGACGCGGAGGCGCAAGCAGCACCAGCAGCAGCAGCATCAGCAGCAGCCAGGCTAGCTGGCTGCTGCTGGGAGCTACAGTGGCGGCGCGCCCGGCACACTCCGCTTCAACTGAACTTCAGCGTAATGAGAAATAGTGGCGGGCGGACGCGAATACTTCTGTGTACCCGCTTGAAAATTCGCCTCGAGTACCGTAAATATAATTACGTCTCTGCAAATACTTGGTACTTTATCTACTACGGCACCAAGCTCTGCCATCCAACTAGCAAGCCGCGCTGCTGCGAGCCTCCTGTCATCCTGCCGGCTCGCGAGACGGCAGAGCTCGCACTTTTTTGAGGGATGCGAGTACCCACTCACGATTCTTCTTAATTAATACGACTTAATATACGCCTGCAAACACACCGCTCTCTTCCCTCACAAGATCGCCTCCTGACAATTCTTGCTCTTTTGAACGCGCCTCATTAAATATTTCCCCCTCCGTGAAAGGAAGAATAGCTTTGTCATAGAGCGATATGAACTACTGCACCGTGAATGCTCTCGCTGCTGGTGCTCTGTGTCACTCTGGCGACAAGAAACCGATGCACCGGGCGAACTTTCGTCCTGAACTCATTATCAGTCGAGCGTGAAAAGGTAACGGCGGCATTACACGCTGCTGCCAACTCCTTCCATAGCCAGGGCTTTTCATCGCTTTCCCATACAAGCGCGATTCATCCTCCAAGTATTCTCGATCACGCGAGCATACGTTCCCAATTTCATTGAGTACAGAGGTCGATCAGGCTAGCAATCGAAATTAATAAAGGAACAAGGCAGAATCGGATTGCGAGTGATTTCATTTCTGTCAGTGATTTATAGGACAATTAGTTTTATATGTGACACTCGAAGGGTGGATTAAGTGACCGGTCGTCGATTACTGGTTAGGGCTGAGTAGAAAGGGTAAGTGGAAAATGGAGGTGGATCAGGAGAATGGTTGGTTCGGCTGGTATTTATTGAGGTAGGAGAATTCGGTGTGGACGGGGGTCGATGGTCAGCGGTAGGAGAAATAAGTGGCGGGTCCAGGCCACCATTTCACCGGGAGAGAAAGTAATAAGGAGCAGTGCGTATAGGCCTGTAGCCTAGATTGGCAGTAATTTTCTCGAAGCACCGTCGGTTCGTTCTGTGAGCACGAGAGCACGCTCTATCTAGTCATGATAACGTGACCCTTTGACCTGGAAGCACTTTAACTCCCAGTCAAACAGGTTTATCTTATTCCAAATTCCGTACTCGTTAGCCAGCCTTGTGGCTTTCGATGGAAAAGAAGGAGCGCGGCAGGTCACGCGCTTAATAAACTTTAAACGTGTTTCAGATTAATTAAGCCCACCGCCCCTCTCTCTCACCATTCCTCTTCCCTTTCTACCATTTCTACCTTTGCCTGTCAGGATGGATCTCGATTGAGGGAATAAAGCTTTCAAGGCAGCGCAGCGGTACGATCGCATTCCATAGAAAATGAGAAATCGTATTTATTTTAAGCTCGCGCAAACGCCAGCGAATCGTATCGGCGTTTGATAGTTTCGAAGCGATTCAGAGTGTAATTGTAGAGGGGCGCTGCTCGCGCGAGCGTATAGTTAATAACGGCGTACGTGCTTTAGAAAGTTATGGACATTCACGGTTCAACTGGTTGCAGTTCATTCGAAAGGAAGTGGCGGCGCTGCCGCCTCCAAAGCGCCCGAGAAGTCGAGTAGTATAAGTCAACTAACAAGTAGTAGGAGTCGAGCAGTACGGATTCCGGGTAGCCGGGGCTCCGAGGGAAGGGAGAAGGCTGAGTCGGATCAGAGGCGAGAGTGGAGGGGGAGAGCCGCAGCTTTAAAGATAAAACATCTACTTTAAAGAGTCACTTTGATAACGCCGAGCTAGCGAGGAGCAGCTTGGCAATTATTTATGAATTACGCGCCTACCAAAAACTTGGCGGGGCTCTTGCCGAGCGAGTATCTGCCTCGCAATTTCCGGGCGAAGCAACTGCTTCCCCTTTCTATCCCTCTCTCTCTCTCACTCTCTCTCTCTCGGTTCGCAGAGCTCGTCTCGCCGGAATCTGCATGCAAATACGTCGCGAAAACTTACCGGAGAAGGTGAGCGCTACGAGCCGGTCGGACTACCGGCGAAATAATTAACTGCAAATCCGTAATTAAAGGTCGAAGGATAGAATCGGTCGAATAAAATGCGGCCTAGGCAAGAATACCTTTCGCTACCGGTAGCGGAAGTAACTTCCGCTTCGAATAACATTCCCTTCGATAAATAATGGTGTAACTGATAGTCTGCGAGGAAACAATGAAGTTTCCGCTGGAGCGCCCTAGCCGACGCCTTCATCTTTATGAAGAAAGTTTCAGGCATAATAAGGTGCGAGTATGACTCGCACCTGCGTTATACTCTCTCTCTCTCTCTCCCTCTCTCTCTTTCTCCCTCATCGACTTTGCTACTCGACTGCGGATGTTTATGCAAATATAGATTCTTATGTATATATCTGGGTACAAGTTCGTACTAGTTCGAGGGAGTATGCTTAATTTCTCGGAACAGCTCGTAACTAGCTCGACTAGATGGCGGAAGGTGAAAATAACAGGACTAGTAGCACCAGCAGCAGCAGTAGCAGCTACAGTCATTCTCGCAATGGGACACGTAGACAACGAGTAGTCAGTCACAAACACACAGCTGAACCTTGGGAAATTAGGGACGCAATTAAAAACTTTGTCTCGGATGAAGGGCCACTCACCGCCTTTTCCCGCCAACTTTTCCTTCGCAATTTCGCTGAGCCGCGTGCGTGTTACTCTCGCTTAACTGTCCATAAACACCAGTCACGGCGAAGTTACGTGTATAAATTCGTGTATAGCAGCGGCGGCGGCGGCGGCGGCGGGGATGTTCCTTCCCAGTTCTCAGCTAGGTGTTTGTACATAGCTCGCGTGACTAATACAAGGACGACTGGGCTGGTATATTCGCAGTGGCGTGCACGCGCGGGGCAGGGAAACTTGCGGCAAATTATAGTTTCGGCGTAAACGGTATTTGCATAAAAATGTGAATACAGCCGCGGCGAGGGAGAGAGCTTTGTAAAAAGAGATTAGCACCGGTGTGCACACTGAAGAGTTCTCGCTCTCTCCCCCCACGTGGCGTGTACTCGCGCGCCACCCCTTTCTCTCTCTCTCTTTCTCTCACTCTTCTCTCTCACTTTGACCCAGTTGCCCGTCGAGAGCGGGGTCGCCTCTCCTCGTTGTTTTAATGTTTATGGACATATGAGGCGTTCCAAAAATTGAGTTTCGAAACTAATATACGGCGGCCGGATTTTATATTAACTTCTCGCCCGCCTTTCCGCCCTGCACCCCGTTAAATGGAGCAGGCCATTTGTATGCGGCCGGTGCGCGCAGTATGCCGGAGGCTCGTTCCGGCTCACATAATAAAACATCTCTACGACTCGCTCGTATCACAGGGATATCGGCATGTAGACAGGCACGCGTGAGAGATCCCGAATAAAAAAGATTCCCTCTTCCCTGGCCGGATTCCCCGGGATTCTCCCAGTTACATCGGAAATTCTTCGACAGTAGGTACTTCCCTATAGACTGCAGACATCCGCAATAAAGTTACTTACAGTTCGAAGAGCAGACCTATAGTTACCAGAGAAGTTGTTCTCCCGCTGCATCCCTCACCCAGCCCCATTTCCCTTTCTCCCTTTCTCCCTTTCCCTACTCTACCAACCACCTTTCTCGGGCCGGGCGTCGCGGCGCGCGACAACGCCGTTCACGTAAACTCCGATAATAAACCGATCTATTCTCTGGTAAATAGATCCTCTCCTCCTTAAGCTTAGCCGACGCGCACGCGCCCCCTCTTCTTCTCTCGCCACTTCTAATATTTCTACCAGTTTCTGCCTCGTGTTACGTACTTTCGTCGCTCCTCGAGAGCCAGCCGATATTTCTCTATCTGTCCGATACCATCGATTTCTCGATTTTAAACACGACCGCCCTCCACCACTCGCTTCCCTCGCTCCGCCGATCCTCTTCTTCCTTCTCCGCCTACCAGCCGAGAAAAGGAGGAGCATCGCTGGGCCCGTCGTTACACTATTTACCAGAACTGCAAATTGTTCCTGGGGTAACTAAAATTTATTGCCCCGGCGGCTCCTGCTAGCATCCGAATCGAAAAGTATCGACATTGATATACTGCCAGCCTTCCCGCAGCCAGGCCACGCGAACGCTTCACCCGCTTTCACCCCTCCGCGCGCGCGTTCATGTACACATACACACACACGTATACAGACGCACAGATACAGGGAGAGAAAAATCTAGAAAAATTTCACCGACTGATCTAATGATTTCGAGACATTATCCCTGGCCGCAATGCTATTTACAAGCGGAATCCTCTTGGCGAGAGGCCGGCATGAATATAAGCTCATTAAATTTCCCCGTTCGAGCACTCTTACAGGCCGTGCTCTTTTTCCGGCTCTCGGCGACGCTTGAATGGCGTTTATTAGGAGAAATTCCAGCGCGGCCGTCCCGGCGAGCATTCCTACGGCACTCTGCTAACATCAGGAGGACGCGATCATTAAAAGGAAAAATAGCTCGGAACTTTCTTTTGTGCTGGGGTGGGACGGCCAGGAGGAAGAGGCGGAGGAGGAGGAGGAAGCGGAGGACCGGTGTTCGCCGAGTGTCGTCCAGCGAGACACGCAAGGGGACCCAAGGACTTGCAGTGAGAGAGCTCTCTCAAAAAGTTTTCGAGCCCACCTAACGACGCGGTAAACTCATTTGACTTTGCGTTTAATGACGTATTCGTTGGTAATAGGATTACGAGCAGCCCAGACTCGCCAAGAGTGGGCGAGAGCCTCTCTCTCCCACTCTCCCACTCTCTCTGTGGGTATACGTGTGTGTGCGTACCGGTGCGTCGGTGTGTGCGTCTGTCCACTCCAGTGGCACAGTTTCAAGCGGATTTATGTTGGCGTCGTTAAACGAACGACTACTTGCCGGCACGGCCAAGTATGTTAAATTACAGCAATACTTCTGGACTCCACTGGAAGCCACAATGCCGGCTCTCTGGACGCGTTTAGACCGTTCGCACTTGAGTCCTCGGGTAAACAAGGGGGCATTTTAATATCGAAAGACAAAAGGAACTGTTCGCTCTCTCTCTCTCTCCCTTTTCTTGGTCCCCCTCTTCGCGCTTTCGCGCCCCAAGGCGAAAAGAAGTTAATCCCCTGACTCGCTCGGGGGATAACGCGCGCGCGTTTCTTAACACTTTCTCGCGCCCACCTTTTGTCCCCGGCTTGTGCGCCACCCTTCTAATTACATTCCTTTCTTCCTCGAACATCGTCCGTGTCCTGTATTACCCGACAATGTCCGCGTACCACGTATATATTTCCGGCCGCGTTCTCCCCGCTGCCGCTTGGCCCAGCGACAATGACGGGAATGTTCGTCACGCCCTCCTTTCAATGAGTCCGGCAAAAATGATGGGCAAACATTACTCCCGCGCTAACACAACAAGCGCGCCCTGCCTCGAACGCGATGGAAAAACGTTTATTGTCCGCCAAAATCGCCCCCTCGAAAAAAAACCCGCTGGAATGTTCTCTCCTCTGGAATATCCTGGAACACGTGTTCCCCTATGCAGGTGCGTACGAAAAATCACCGACTTCCAGCGTCCAGCGCACAAACACCCACACATTTACCTGGATATTCCTGACAAGGGAAGTAAATTGTTGGGGGTAAATATTAAGCCGGGTAAATTCGCTGTAATCCGCAAAAGAGAGAAGGGGGTGGTAAAGCAGCGGCGGCAGCGGCGGCGGTGCACGACCGGTTGATAAATGTCCCACTGGAATCGCGCGGTGCATTGTTTACATGGAGAAGCAGCGCGATGGAGCGCGTGTGAAGTGGCCCTAATTCAATGATCGCGCTAAGGAGCATTAATCTTAAGCGCGAAGGGAAACATTATCGCCGCTTGCTCGGAAGAATAGTTGTTGCCAACACTCTCTCTCTCTCTCCGAAGTAGATGCTCCCTCGCATTAGGTAAGCGTGTGCGCCGGCGAAGGTGGAGGCAAACCTGGAAGTGCTGCACCGGTTTCCAAGTTCCGGTGTGTTGCCAACACATTTGCGCGTGTCATAGCGCGCACACACACACACACACACACACACTTGCACGGAGGAAGAGGGTGTTGGCGGAGTTGTAGCCGGTGGGAGGACAAGGAAAATACGTGGTCGAATAACTGGAATCTGTGCTGGGGCCGCGCGCACAATGGCCCGGTTGGATATTGAAAATTTATCGTGCTTGGGATAAGTGGACGCGAGAGGGGAGGTGGTGGTGGTGGTGCTGGTGGGAGGGAAGGACACACACTGGCCATGGCGGAGGATATTCCCAGGAAATTGAAGTAGCCAGCCGCGTATGTCCCAGCACACAGGCCTCAAAACCCAGCCCTGTGAAATTAATCTCAATAACGTTTTGATGCCCGACACTCGCGCACCCCACGCTTTCATTGCCCCTATACAGATCCTGCCAGCTTAAAGCGCGCAGGGAATTAGCCTGTAAAAAGATCGCGCGCGTCACGCCGAATTTACACCGGCCTACAAATTGCAGGCTTTCAAGCTCGAATTCGACGTACGTGCGCCCGTTTGATTCGCAGACACGCCTCCAAATCGGAATACAATTTAATTCGCCGATAACTCAAACCCAACCCAATGAAAGCGACTTCGGCCGAGAAGTCGCTTCTTCCATTCGAGTTCCACTCGGACCAACTTTGCCAAGGGATATTGAAACCGAGGCCGGAAAAGTCCGCGGGAAAAACATCGCGGTAGGAGTAATAAAAGAATGTCAGGTTGCGCATGCAGAAGAGGAGGAAGGTCCGCCGCCGCCGCCGCCGCCGCCGCCGCCGACATGGCGTACCGCGCGTAGAAATACAGGCTCGCTGGAGATTTACGCGAAAGAGTTTCGGGAAACAGTAACGGGAGTCGCTCGTCGATAGATATACAGGAGTAGAGTATGTACGCGGTAGGGCAGACACACATCGATGCCATGCGAGGGCAGAGAAAGCGAGAGAGGGAAAGCGAGAGAGATGCCGCCGGATAAAGTTCCGCATAGCACGGATGTGATCGGCTGAACCGGATATATCGAGGGGGCCGCGGAATGCTTTGAATCACTTTTGTCTAGCGGCGTGATATCGCAGCATAATACGTCCGCGGACACTGATATGTTCCCGTTTATTCGCCGCTCCCCTTTGAAAAGAAGAAGAGCTGGATGCTGGGAAGGGAAGGCAGAGATTCGCTAGTATCTGGGACGCTCTGTTGTGCAGTTTCTTTCATGAGATTTATCCGGCATGGGGACACGATGCCTGCCTGCCGACAGGAAAAGGGGCGACGCAACGTTTATTCCGCGACTGCTAGTTCCAAGGAAGTCAAACCCACTTGCCTCTCTCTTCCTCTCGCTCTTCCTGACTCTCTCTCTTTCTCTTTCTCTTTCTCTTTCCTTTTCTCTCTTTGCCCCTCCAGCCCTTCTCTTCAAGCAACTCTCAGCCTCTCGTTTCTCTCCTCTCGCACGCTACGATGCATTTCCACGGTGAGTGAGAGAAATTGACAGTGGCGGCGCGGCGGAGGCGCGCCGCGCGTACGTGCCCGGCACCGGCAATGCAGCAAAAGCAAAACGGGTTCGTTGCGCTGATACGAAATAGTTTCGCTGAAAACGATGTCAACAACTCCACGAAGTTCCGCTCCTGCTGGAACAAGGGGGTGTGCATGCTCACTTCGCCGCTCGTCGGCTCCGCTCCCTCGAGAAGAGAACGAGCGAGAGAGCGAGAGAGCGAGAGAGAGACGGCACACCATCCGGCTACAGACAGCTACGGAACTAATAGTGCCTAACTTAACAATGCGACGAAATGGCAAAAACAGTCAAGTTTCCACGCACGTCGAACTTCCGCTCTGCCGTCTAATTGGGCGCCAACCTGCACACAACTTGCGCCCGAAGCGCCCGGCAAACTTGCCCCGACGTGCAACTATTTGCACCCTCAGGTATAATAATCGCTCTCGAAGGCTAGAAGCGAAGCTTGATGATTCCTCGAGTCGAACATCCTCCGACTATGAGCGACGACAGTTTTTAGTAAAATAATAGACTCCCCTTATAATTAGTCGGTCGGAGATAACGCGGTCATCCGCCGGCGGACATAACTCTGCGAAAGTGACAAATAAACTCGTTAGATTTAATCATTCTTAATTAGTCTTCTGAAAGTAGACATTCCCAGATAGTTTCTGCTTCTCGTGTTCTCCGGCGCGCGCGGGGGTTGGCGGGGCGGGGCGCGGTCGGGCCCTTTAATTAGTCGTCTCCGATTTTCTCGCTAATTAGTGTCAAATTGTTTCAGGATGTGCGAAGGGATGGAAGCATCTCTCTTTCTCTGGGGAAGGCCCTCCCTTGGTGAAAGAGGCCTGCAGAAGTAGTGTGCTCGGCTCTCTCGTGCAAGAAACTTTCCGATCTCCTCGCCCGTTCACATTGACCCCATTGTAACTTATAATATAACGCTGCTTTGCATGTTAATGAGTTGCTGGAATGCCTGTATACCATAAATCATCTCCTATTCAAGGAACTCCGAGCGATCTCCTCCTCCCTCTCTCTCCCTCTCTCCTTCTCTCTCTCCTTCTCTCTCTCTCGAGACTGTCATTAAGCTATTTACTGTATATCGCGCCGGGCAGAAGAAGCTGCGGAACTACTTCCAGCGGAATAGGATCGAACGCGCCCGCCGGCATTCATTGTCCCGGTGACAAGGTGCCGTGGAAATTAGCTTGCCGGTGCAATTAGCGCCGGAATTAGCATTTTACAATAACAAAGTAAAACGTTGCCACAGTGCCGCCGGCTACCGAGATATCGGGCCTCCTGTTGGTGACGCGCGCTCGCTTAATTGAACCCGAACATAATTAGATATCATTACCAGCCGCGAACTTACAATCGGTAACGTCATCATCGGCTTCGCTTTCTTTGATCGCGTGTCATTAAAAGCGAACAGATGTGCTAATTTAAATACTAGTCTATTCGCGCCTCCACTTGCCAACGCTCTTTCTCACGCCCCGCCCACCCTTTCACCCTTTCGCTGCTATCAATCGAGAATTGAATAGGTCTGTTAACGAGGCCGATTTAATACAATTTATATGATAGTTGCTTGAGGAAAAGAAGCCACCAAACAGCGCTCGAGAGAGCACGCCAGGATTATTCATACGAGAGAGAGAGAGAGAGAGAGAGAGAGGAGCAAGAGTCACGCGTGCGGTCGTTAGCTCTCAATTTGAAGTCATTTATTCATGGTGAATAATGGCGAGCTAATTGGCTGGGACGTCGAAAGCTTATTTCATTCGAGCTGGCCGCCCACCACTCTCTCTCGCTCTCTCCCTCTGTTTCTCTCTCCTCCTCCCGGAGTGTATTGGTTTTGTAGCTGGTGGCGGGGAATCATTTGCAATTTCGATTTTAAGTTTAATGGTCGAGCTCGGACGTTTATTAAACTGCTTTGACTCATGTTCGCCGTGCGTGGCATTTTCGAAATGTACTTAGCGACAGCCTCTTCCAATAAACGAGCCGCATAACATAAACTCCCCACTCTCTTTCTCTCTCTCTGTCTCTGGTTACCTCTAATCTGTCATTGGTACCGCTGGCAGAGTTATATTTTAATTGGACTGATATACTCGTTATGCGAGACACACAAAAGGCGTCGTTCGCACTGGGCCACGGGAGCAGCAAAAAGTTTCTGACAAATAATGTGGAGGAGAGAGAGAGAGAGGGAGAGGGAAGAGAGATGTGCGCCCGGGCAACGGCTGATTGCTATTCCGCTCTTCCCCCGGAATCTTGTAGCCACGTATCTAGATCGAATTTTTCTCCCGACGTTCCTCGAGCGTGTTGGTCGTACGTGTGCGGGGGATGTAACAACACAGCGTGGCAGGAAAACGAAGCACGCCGATCTGCCGGATGGCTTGGCTTCGCTGGCTGTTGTTGTTCCGCTAAGAATCTCTGGGATTCCAGGAGATGGCTGCCGTTATTGCCGGAGAATAGTCTCTCACACGCGTCTCCCTCGATGTGTGTGAAGCCACCCCCGCCACCCCCGCCCGCCTCCCTCTCTACACATCGAAGATATCGCAATTACGCGGATTATGCATGCTATCCAAACCGGGCAGCGAAGGTATGCGCATTAATGCTATGCCATCCTAATTAAGAGAGAAACTGGAGGCTTGACATTCTCTATCTTCATAGGTTTTCCCAACAGCTTTTCCTCCTCCGTGAATGGCCGTGTGCGCGCAGCATCCAAAAATGTCAACTCGAGGATTTGCACACTTTATTTTTACAAGCATTATCTCCGGACGGAGCATTCGCAGGCCCTGTCAGCCGAGATCCAGCGGGGTCGAAAAAATGTGCACTGTCCTAATGAGTTCGCCGAGCTCCTCTTTCTAATCGGGCGAGTTCCCCCAGTTATTCGGTGGCCCGGGAATTGCAGCGAGCGGTAAGAGTTGTTCGACTTTCGAGAGACCTCTTCGCTCCCGAAGGTCCTCCGGGACCACGTCCGCCACGAAGGAAAGGAGAGGAGAGAGCGCTCTTCTCCTGTACACTGTCGAACTTCCAAAGAAATCTCGTGGCATTCGGCCACCCATTGATAACTCCCCGGCAAACTTTCCGCTACATTTAACGAATTCTTCGTATTGATTAAGACTCGGCGGAGCGGCACTCTTGTCGCCGTTGGATCCGCGACCGTCCAACGTTAGCGAGGATTCAAAGCTGGCAACTAATGGCTAGTCCCAGCTCGGTGCTACCGAATGTGCCAGGATACGCTCGAGGAAATCCTGCAGGCTCTCTGGGAGAGGCGGCGGCGACTGTCGAGTTCACTCGTCAAGCTTATTTTTCACAGGATTCCAGGTAGTTTATCTCGCTGAGCTCGTCGCACGGCGGTGGCGGTGGCGGCGGCGGCGGCGGCCACCTTTTCCCGGGCGACCGCTCGATTCGCATGATTTGTACGTATTGTGAAGTAAAAGCGGGGCAACTCTGAATACTGCCTTATTACCCCAGAGGTGTTTAGCGTATCGTATTCCCTTCGTGCTTCCGGAAAGGCAGCCTGCTCTTCGGCAACAGCTCGCTATCGAAGCGAACTATCTCATACAGGAGCGCAAATTTACTTCCGCCGGCGAAGGAAGCGGTGGACTTTAAGCGTACTGCGTTCACCCTCGAGGAACTCTCTCTCTCTCTCTCTCGCTCTCTCTCGTTCCAAGTTCATTTTGGAAATGTCGGCGCGCCGCAAATATTTCGGTCACTTCCGTTGCCGGATGCCGCTTTGTTAACAAGCGGAGCGCGGCGGTCGAGCCGGCGACTCGTGACACTGGCTCTTGCCCGCCTTTTCCGAAGTGCACCGCCGCCGCCGTCGGCCCGCTTTCCGCAGAGGAACACGGAGAATGCTCGCCATCGGATTTCCCATTCCCGGCGGCGGCGAGCGCGCGCGGGGCAAAAAGGTGTGACATGATAATAAGACACGGGATATGGAAGGGGGGGTGGGTGGGTGTGGGTGGCTCGTGCTTCTAGAACAGGGCCTTTTTTGCCGGCGAGCTTCCCATCGAGAGTGCGGTGTAAGCTGAAACGTTCTTGCGATGCAAAATCCACTCGAGGGAGAGAGCATGCATGTCTGGCCTGCCTTACTCATTCATACTCCTTTCCACCAGCTGCACACTCACTCCCATCACGTTCCATCCGAGGGAGTAGCGATTAGAAAAAAGTCAACTTGGTGAATTAGCTTGCCGAGCCGACAAGCAACAACCCAAGAATCAGTAAGTCAGGATGAAATGCATACAAACGATGCAGTAGTTGGTTGAGTTTCGAATAGCCTCGCTAAATAAATTGGAGCGGCGAGAGTTGTATTAATGGCTGGATTAACTTTATCCTACAAATAAGGCTTTCCTTTTAGGCGTCGTCGCAACGTAATCGCTAATAGTACATTCCCCGAGCGTCGCAAGAAAGTCGAGGGTGGTAATTCGTCTGGTGAGATCCCCAAGCTCTCTCTCTCTCTTTCTCTCTCTCCGTTCACGAAGCTCGAAGGACGCTCCCGCGCTGGTAAATTAATTAATTCAATTAATCGCACTTATTCCTGCTCCCCGGATAGATGGCAATATCGGGCGGAAGCGGGCATACAACTTGCCGATGCCCGGCTCAATCGGCACTTCGGGATCCCCGGGTTAAATTACTTTAACGGACAGCTCTCGGATGGGAGATTACAGAAGTTATCCCGTAGCTGCTGCTCGCCTCTCGCCGCGCTTGTTCCCGACGAAAAGATTTACGGTTATATGTCGCTGAAATCGCCGTTTCCCGTCCCGGCGGAGGGCGGATTATTATTTTGCCTCGCTGCTCCTGCTCGTTCGTGCGAAATAAGGAAGTGGAATAAAGAGAAGAGAAGAGAAGAGAGGAAAGAAGAGGAGCGGAAAAAAAAGAGGAAAACAGAGAGAAAATCTTGTCGCTGCTTGTCGGTGCCGTTCGAGAGCAGTGAGGAATGAAATTATTTCCTTAATTGCCGTCGGATGATTGTGTCGCCGGCGTAACGAGACGGACTACTCTCCGGACTGGTTGATAGGTCGGCTTTCATTCGATCCAGTCGATTCGAATAGCCTGACAACACATACATACACACACACAGAGCCGACAGACCCAGACAAGTCAGTGTCCACCGAGCGAACTCGGCTTGCGAAAAACATGATATATGATGTTTTCTCTCATTCGAATTCTTTGACAACTGGCATGAGCTCTGATGAATCCCTGGATCGGACGCGAACATGTGTGTCGTCCGGCTCTTTTTCGACAGAGCCGCCGCTGAGCGGCTCAAATGGAAAATTGAAAGGATAGGTCGAGAAAAAGTGGAAGAGAGAGAGAGAGAGAGAGCGGAGGGTGGAAGTGTACGGTCGAGAGATAAAAAATAGATAGGAGAAACGAGAGAGAGTGCGAAAGGGAGCGGACGCGATTGGAAATTGTAGCGCCGTGGAAATCACTCCTCCGAGGATATAGGAAGTATTAATGACGTCCCATTCGCCCGGCCGTTCCCTCCTCTCGCAATCTAAATGCTCGAGCAAAAAGTCCCTCGCCGATAAAGCGTATGTTTCGATTGCGTTCCTTATCTGCGCCGTGTTTCCCTCGACTACTAAAAAGTCGAGTGAACAATTGCGGAATCATCCCCTAACATTCAACGCTCACCCGCACAGAGAACACTCGGTCCATGCTGCCGTGTGCTTCGCCGCATGCATTTCTGTTCGCCCGCAGCCAGTGCAAAAAAAAGCCTCGGCAAACCTCTCTCTCTCCCTCTCTCTCTTTTTCTATCTGTTTCTACCCTTTCCTCTCGAAAACTCTCCAGTTGCATTCAGTGCGATTCCCCGTGAACGAGGGAGGACTCTGTATTTTCAGTACTGACGACTCTTCTTATCTGGCAAATATTCTATAGTATCGAGCAACGCCACTCCATGCAAACATCTACCTCACGCTCTCGCGCGCCTCTTCTTAACCGCTTCTGGTTACGATTGCTCGCCTTATCTACTCGGACGGCGTTTCGCCCTCTCGTACACCCCGCTTTTTCACAGTATCAACGGCTAGCAATGGCCATCCACGAGCTATTCACAATATTCAAATACTGGCCGCGTCCCGGCACTCTTCGTGAAAGAGAGTACACTCTGCTTCCGATCACGTACACGAGTACTTGGAGATCTTGTATGAATAAGTTAATATCGTCGAAGTAAATGGTTTATCGTCAGGATTTACATTTCCGATCGGTGGTAGTTCGATGTTAATAGTGCGTCCTGTAGGGAACTCGAGGCATTTGCCGCTTTGTTTGTCGACTCAATAATTCATGGGCGCGCGCGCGCCAGCGAGGTAATTAAGGAGGAGAATCACCCCGGCGAGCAAGTGTGAAACACCTTGGAGAGCGTAGATCGGCCACTCGATAAATGAGTGGTGGTGGGCCTTTTTCACCAGTGGAACATGCCACGCGATTCATCATGACACCATATCGAGCACGGCCATCTCAAACACGTCCGCATTATACCGAGCTATTATTAAAACGCTCGGTTTCAAACGGCAGAACTCTTTGCCAGTGCCGGCGTCGCAGCCGCAGCCACCGGCACTGATATTCCCCGTTCGCCCGTCCTGTCCAAGGAAAAATGCGAGTGAGTAGGAAATATCGCCCGGATATAATTCTTCTGGAAATGCTAGCAGCACCGATCTCTCCGGGTCACGAATTCCCTGGTTTCTTTGGCCGCCGCTGAGAGGAAAACAAGAAAAGGTGAGGCTTGCCATATATTTATCCGATATTGGTAGTCGCAAAGGGAGATAATAAGGGACATTCGGCGAGATCGGCGAGGGAAAATTGGTTGCTAGACAGTGGATAACTCACTGGGATCACTGCGACTCAATCTTTGTCAGTGGCTCATAGAAAGTGGCAAGCCAAAAGCAGTATAACCCGCAAGAGGGTTGGTAGCGCGCATGAGAGTCGGCTATTTGTTCTCGGAAAGGCGCGTGAAATCAGATAGTTCGCCGTCACGAAATTAAGTAGTTAGACTCAATTAATTACCCGGCGGGGAGGGCTTAATTTTTCGATAACGATATATCTCGTTACCGGTCTCCACCGCCACGAGCATCGCGTGTCATGACTTTTACTGGCTACTTTTAATCCTTTTAAAGTTTCGAGTACGCGTCTCGGTAATATATGCACTCGGTGAAATGCGCACTGGGTTATTAATGGTCCGTTTTCGTCCTCCTTAAATTTGATCAATACATCTTCCCTCCCTCGGCCACGCCACTCTCTATCTCTTTAACCCTTGCTTTCTCTCGGCCAACCGAGAACTCCGAGAGTCGATTGCGCGGCTGCTCACTCGAGAAACAAGATCCACAGTCCACTGAGAGAATTTCATTTGACCCTTTGACACTCTTGCTCTCGCACCCTCTAATATTAGCCACGGATACTCGCTTCACGATTGGATATTAAAATGGAAAACGATTCCGATCGTACGATTTTAATGGGCGGACTTGTTCGGCATCGCCGGCTCCAATTTGAAATTCACTTAAGATCGAACCCTTGTCATTATAGGCCGGGCGCGGCAAATATCGTGGAGGGCATTAAAATTACAGGAAGAGTGCTTGGCGAATGTTCCTTTCGTCCTTGAGGTCGATAATCCCTTGGCCGAGCAAAGAGAGCCAAGTTGACCGTACCGCCCGTCGTGAATAATCAATAGGATTGAATGTAATATTCGAAGCCCATCGCTCCAGATCTTTAGGAAAAGTAGTCTCTTGATCAAAGCCCTCGTAGTAATGATGTTTTTTTAATTAACAGTGACTTCGACAACTGCTTCGAGAGCCGCGTTATAACCTTCAGCTTTTAATGAAATCAAATCATTGTTATAACCCGGTACTTTGACATTTCCATTTACCACTCAGCTATCTCCTATTTCGCTCAGGAGCAATTTGTCTGTTAATTGTGTTTATTACGAAAATAATTTGAGTACGCCAGTTGTTATCGCTCGTGGAAAAAGTTGTGTATTTATGCGCGGTACAAGATAGACAGTGGATAACTTACCTTTGCCTGGAAACTCTGAAACTTGAACGACGAGAGTCCAAAGTACCGGGCGTCGAAATAGCAGGCTTTTGAACTCACCAATCGAAGAGACATCTCGAATTGATTATGATTCTCGTCGAACACTTGAAATGTCAGAGTTTTATTGCGTGTAAAATATAGAATTCTCTGTTTTACGAGGCACAGTTCACACGCGAGATTTCCGACACTGAATCTGATAGCGACGTGAAGTTAGCAGTGTCATTCCAGCACACCACAGATCACACGGTACATACACACCCAGCCTGCTGAATACTGATGTATAATGCATATCTAAATGACATGGCAGGGTGCTTGTGCTAATAGTGACTGTCAGTTTCATTCAACATTTAGCTTAATCCTATTTCTCTTGATTTATAATCCGTGTCAGCGCTAAAATCCTTCGGGAACAGCTGGAAAATGGATGAGAGCTTGCGAAGGTGCGTGCATATGCTCGCGGAAAACGAGACCGAAGTACAAAAGGTTGCGGAGACCACTTTGCTAGCACTGTGCCGGGACATATTAAAGAATCCGAAGAATGAAAAATCTCGAGAAATTCGTCTGGATGATCCAATTGTAATAGAAAGATTGCTGCCTGCTACGGGAGCTGTGGAATGCCTGTTTGATGTTGGCTTTGTTGAGGCAAGAAAATCATATTACGCCACGCATTTAAATGGTTACTAGAATTTCGAATAGAAACACCTTCTAGTAGTATTATCAACGAATCATATTTCCTTAATTTGTGAGGATATTCTTAAAAATTGCATTGTTCACTTTCATTTACAGGGCACTGATAGTTTTCATCTTCCAAATGGAGTACCTCTTGAGAAGTTGCAGGCACTGGAAGGCCTGTTAGCCAAAAATCATCCCAAGGAAAGCACTGTTCAGAATGTAGCACAGGAATTTAATCTGCCCAAGGTAGAGACACCTCATGAAAAAAGTCTTATAGATGAAATCAAAGCGTTCTTCAGTAGTGTGCTCCGATATGAAGACAAGGAACTTCAAGAGAAAGCGAGAAATCTCATTCCCACAATTGAACTTGAAATTGCTGCAATTTCAAAAATCAGAAAGCTTCAAAAGTACTTGTCCTTTTGTGCAACTCTTTTTCCACTTGTCTGTATGTTACCAGTGTATAAAACAATATTCTTGCAGGCACATTAAGTTAGAGCAGAATGCAAAAGATGTTAGTAAAGATGAATATAATGAGCATGATATTAGTTGGAAAGACTTGTACCTTGCGGAACTTACAAATTGGTTTAAAACTAAGTTCTTTAAATGGATTGATAGTCCAACTTGTCCAGCATGCCTTGGTGAATGTAAAATTGATGGAACCATGATGTCCAAAGATAAACAATGTACAAGAATAGAATTGCATAGGTAAATATGTATGAATTAATGATCTTAGAATTCTATGTATGATGCATGCTGTATATATATCCAAAAGGATCTCACCATAATTCTAGATGTACAAGGTGTCAAACTTTGGTGAAGTTTCCCCGTTATTGTGATCCAGATCCTTTATTAACTACAAGATGTGGAAGATGTGGTGAATGGGCTAATGTATTTACATTGCTATGCAGAGCATTAGGCTATGATGCAAGACTGATCCATGATGTAACAGACCACCTTTGGACAGAGGTGTGTAGCCACAATATTGAGTGAAACAATTGCATTTCAACATTCAACATTAATATTACAGGTCTGGTCAGGAACTCAAAATAGGTGGATACATGTAGATCCATGTGAAAATGTTATTGACCAACCTTTAATGTACGAACGTGGTTGGGGGAAAAAATTGTCTTATGTCCTGGCATACTCAAAGGATGAAATTCAAGATGTTACTTGGCGTTATACGCGCAATTTAAAGGCTGTGATAAAAAGACGGAAGCACTGCTCAGAAGAGACCTTAATGAACTTCATTGAGCTATTGAATGCTCAAAGGCAAACTGCGCCAGGATATAGTACTCATAGAAGAAATTATGTTATTAAGAGGAGACTTTTAGAATTAGTAGAATTAATTCATATGCCAAATAATCATGATCAAGATGATGGGAAGACGTACGGCGGTCGGACAACAGGATCTTATGCTTGGAGATTAGCGAGAGGAGAAATAGCTTCGGTACGAGAATATCAATACTTCGGTCCTTCACAATACGTAAAGCGAATCAAATTAAATGAAATACATTGTTTTAGAAAAATACGCAAGACAGTTACACTTGGGACATTTCTAAATATGGTACAACATTCCGACTGGAGTACTCCGCTGTTACTGATGTATACAAAGTTGTGGATGAGAGTGGAGCAGTATTAGAGGAGAAGTCAGAGTGGCAAAGTGGGGTAAGCATGAGTGAAGGAGGAATGTTCCGTAAAGTAGAGGACGATTGGAAAATGGTATATTTAGCCCGATCACCGAATACCGTACATGGTAGCATAAAATGGGCGTTCAAAACTAGCAATCCAAATACATATGTATCTTCATTCAATTTACGCGCGAATGTAAAAGAATTTCACGGTGCTAAAGTGTCATGGAGTATAAAGGGGGTTTTTAGTAACGATGATAGACAATCGAAATCTCACGTATTGCATATCGACGATTGCAGTAACTATAACACGACCGAACTCAAAGGTGCATTAAAGATAATATTGACTGCTAAAGTTTCTGGAGGCGAGGGTGCTAATGCTTGGCAGCATTCACAACTTTTTCGAGAAAGTCTTAGCAATAGGGAGGCATCAATTGTAGTAACAATACAACAAGAACAACGATAGTCAGAGGGGTACGGGCTTATAATGATTGTCCTCTACTGTTCAAAATTTTTATTTCGAGTACAAAACAAGTATCGTGTAATAATGGCACTCCAGAAACACAAATATTCACATAGCCAAACGCTTCTTCAGTCGCGGACACTCGTGTTCATAGAACATCCATTAACATCCGTTTTACACTTTCTCAGTTGTCTATATCACATGAAAGATAAATTGGAACTCTTGCAGAGGCGAAAAATAGTTACATTTAAATGTATGAGATACAACAGTATGCGATGCTCCGCTAACATTGAAACATATTAATAGAATTTAATACGTGTACATAATACGCGCTATGTGATGTTATGATGCATCTCATAACGGAATTATCGAATATTTAACTTTAATAAAGTGCAGAAACATAACTTCCAATTACTCTATTTATTTACACTTTATCCCAGCACCAGTAAAGCTTTTATTGACGTTGCGATTTTACGAATGCTTCATAACGTATGCATATACTTAGATGCATGTCTCTCTATATAAATATATATTTATATATATCTGTATATACAAAATAGACTTATTTACTATCTACAGTATCACGGAATACTGTAACTCCGTTAAATAATAGCATAATGCGTTTATTAGAGAACTCACATGTATATCCTTTTAGTGAAGTTTCGCGTAATGCTAAATAAATGATGTATAGAAGAGTAAATAGGCAGTATTAGTCTGAGACTTGACTTGATTTGATGTGACCTCTGTGACAGTTTGGTCATCATATTTGTACCATCTAGTAAAAATGTTAAACATTAATATTCATTGGGTCTTTTTTTATCAACACCATTGCGGAATGCATACTCACTTGTTCTGGGTCGCGTTTTTACAAAACGCCGTGTAATGACCGCCATCCATTGTTCCATAGTGATTAGACATGGCATATAAGCTATAATTATAACTCTGTATATTGGAGTATGTGGAGGTATCACGATCACTAACGACGTAAGGTTTTAGATTGAATCCTGTTAAGGGGAATTCAACTGCTGTATTCCTCTTTTCAAGCCCTCCACCACTCTCGGCAAAGCGATTCAAATGAATCACAATAATAGGTGCTAATTTCACAAAGTCAAACTTCTTGGTAGCCTCACGTGGCAATTGGCATTTGGGACATTTCCATCCAACGACTTTTTGACCAGTTACGAACTTCAGAATGCAATCCTATTGTCAAACGATAAAAACTAGTAGTCTAATGTTCTTTTTATGATGACAAGGGTGCGAACGTAACTCACATTTAAAGTACATCGACTAGAATGAGGTAATGATGTTGTCAAACTGTTGAATGTTTCGTATGTTGTACTGCCTTGTTTGCACGTACTGCATGTGATAGTCGATTTAAGCTGCCCGAAAAATAGATCGGAAATGATGGACCTTTCTGAACTCATTGACTTATCCCATGCCTTTTCAGCTACTGACATTTCATGAGTTATTTTATCTAACTAGAAATGCAAATACCACAGTTAATCTTTACGTGAAAAAAGTAATCGTTTTTGCAATCCTTCAGTATTTACCTTCTTAAGATCATTATGCATCCAGTCCAAGAGAAAAGTCAAGAACTCATGAGAGTCTTGTTGGTCACAGCCATCAAACTGCAGTTTATATTGTCCTACAGCCACCTAACATAGGAATAGTACCAACTTAACTTAATGCTGGAAGAATTGAAATTTCTACCATAGATGATGCGATAGTACCTTCAAATCATAGGGCGATATACTTTTATATTGGCCCCTCCAGAGTGCTTTGATCACTTGTGCTACTTCTTCAACAACTTGTCCCTGTGTTGTACTCTCACTTCCCGTATTAATATCGTCGATATATAGATTATCCGTAAAATACTTTGCTAAACGCGTTGTATTACTTAAACACTGTATAATACTGTTCATGTAGCACGAGTTTCCCAAGTTTTTCAAACCCGTGATACCAGGATGCTGAAACACATTTATCATTGCAGAAAATCAGTTTGAATTGTTGTACACCTCACATCACTGGTGTTAGTGACTAGTGGTCCATCGCAGCTGCACCGCATCATATTTTCGAATTCTAGACTACCTTTCGAAAATATTGGACTCTTGGTTTCTGCCCGAATTTTCTGTACAAGTTGACCATTTCGTTCGCCCGCTATTTTATAGTTAAGCAGTACTCCACATACACCAGTAGGCGCATACTAAACTTCCGATCACAGTTGTGGCTGTCAATCCACACGAACATGATTATTTAAAGCATGAACGATACTTGTTAATACAATCTTTGCAATGCATTTGCAACAATCACTTTAAAACACTCCAACTTCTTATGATAAACACTTCGATGAATTACAATTTTTCCAAAAGCATCCTGTAGTCCCGTTTGCTGACAGATTCGCAATGAACACTGGCACGTTGCTTCGCGCTAGTCTCCGTGATGAAAGTTGAGTAACAACTGGCAAATATGATGCGATGCGCCGTTAAGAAAAAGATCAGCTGAATTGGATTGGGAAACCATACCAATGCCGAATGTTTCCATGCCCGGGTGTATATTTGTGATATTGCGGGAGGCCGACGTAATAGCATAATGCATTTTAATGCACATTACAATTTACATTCACGAACAATTTGATAATAGCGCGATCTGCGCTAGTTGAACTAAGAACTGATAGTATAGCAAAAAGATTGTCACACTGAGTTTGGGCTAGGCGTGAAATGCAAGACGATTGACGTCAGAAGGGGATAGTGCTTAAGAAGGATTTATCTTTCTCTGCCGTCAACCAACGTGGTATGCCGACACGTGGAAGATTCGAGTTGGATCCGAGTATATAATATCTCGGAAATACTACAAGTGAGAATACAAAATGTGTATATACACATTCAGTTCACCAATTTTTTTCATTCGCAATTTAAAATGTCACTCTTCGAGTTTATTGGGAAACCCTCCGACTAATCGCGATCGAGTAGTTATATAAGTCGAATAAAGTAATTGAGCGTCCGATGTAAATAGAATTACACGGAATATTCTTGAAAGGTTTTTTGATATACTTCGCGAAGTCAACATTTTAGAAAAGTCAACCAAGTAAGAAACATGAAAAGAACTTACAACACTTCCATGAACAGGTGTCATGCGCTCCTCACGATTTGCCCAGCTCAAATGTGATATTTTAATATTCTCATTCCCATTAGTTTCCTTTCGACTGTGTGAAAGTATCTGTGGTTTCGAAGAACGGTCCACTCGCGGTGCCTTGTGTCTTTCTTGCAATAAATTCGGACTTGAATAGGAACGTTCTAAGCCCGGAGTCATCGTAGTTGCCTCGTTTTTCAAAGGTTCTTTGTGAACACTACCCTCAGCTTCCTTGGATTCTTTCTGTTCAGTTTTTTGCTCATTTTGTATAGATTTACTGTTTGCAGAATAATAGAAGTAATAATTTAGCATTAATAGTTTTCGCAATGTAAGTTAATGTTTAATTTACGTACATTCTCAATTCTTTACGCTCATGGATTATTTTCTTGATACGTCTCTTAATAAGGCCAAGGTTAAAATCGAGATCATTTTTCTCGCGCTTTTCCTCTGCGGTGAATTTGCCTGTCACGGCCTCCTTATTATACTTTTCCAGGTCAGTTTCAACATCGATATACGCTTCGTTCTGCATTAAAAACGATAAAGCAATTAGAATGGATCGCATATGAACCAGATTTAATTAATTGTGATATATGTACCACTTCTTCTAGTTTCTTATGATGTGACTTTAATTTTCCGCGAATATATTCTTCCTCCTTCGGATCCTTGTATCCTGAACCATATGTATACAAAGACTGTTCTTGTTCTGCGATCTTTTGTTCGAGTTTCTCTTTGCTCTTAGCTAAATTTATTAATTGTTTCAATAATCTCAGTACAATCTCAGCATTTGAAGATACAAGAGGTTTACTGCTTCTATCGACGGTAGGTCTGCTTGGAACATCAGTAGGCTTCACCAAGCTCTGAGATCTCTTATGTTGAAATTTTGTTAAGTCGCTCTGATGTACATTATTGTCAATATCAGCTGTGTCTACTTCCATGGGCTGTGACACTGTATTATTTATGTAGGTAGTCACAGGGGTTGACAAGTTTGTGTTATTCATTCCTAGAATACTTGGCTTGGCTCGAACCTTGTCCTTTTGAAGACTAGGTTTCAATATAGTTTCACTCTTATTCATTGGTTTCAAATTTGGCAACTTGCCATCATGCATTTTTATAGTATTCTCTTCATCATCCGAATGCAACCAGTCAGGGTATTCTATGTCATCCAAAATTTCATTTGGGGGACTTACAGAAGTAGATTCAGCCACATTTGGATTTGTTGTAAAAGTAGGGTAACGTGTTAACCATTCCATATATCCCCCATCAAGAAATACAATCTTTTTGTACTGGATACCAGGATCCCATTTCTCAAAAATTTGCTTTATTATATTCAAATGACTGTTAGGTGTCAATGTGCTACTTGTCACATTGGAATCAATGAGAACAATAACATCTGTAAACTGTGGTCCTCTATGTCTAAACAGTTGATAGGATCTTTTGTCTTTGTCATTGTACAAATACTTTTCAAAATGGAAAGGTAGAACCCTAAATAACAGAGAATATGATTCTATACTGGTATGATCAAATTGAAAACATCAAACTTAATCATTGTTTCCTTACCCAGGCCTGATTTCAGTCTCAGGAATGTTAATACAATTGTTTGATGATATTCTTGAACTTTCATACTGTACTTTTGGCCTAATATCAATTATTAAGCATCTATTATCTACTTTTTGTATGATATGAAACAACTGTTCGCATGACATAAACTCTTCATTATCAGTTAATGGATCTTTAGTTGGTGTCTCTGGTAAATTTATTGGGCCATCAATAGCAGGTATATAAGAATCACGTTTACTCTGTGACTCAACGTCAATATCCATTTGTTCACTGGTAGCAGATTTATCAGATACCTTCCCCTTCAAATACTTTTTGTATTTTGCATCCAGTTTCTTATGTAAATCTGAAAGGTTGGTTTTAGCTTCGTTGATCTGCAAAAAAGACCCAGATATTCTGCATTTAACTAATTCTTGTATAGTCTTTACATAAGAAAATGTTTAAAGTTATGTTTTACCTCATTGATACTAGCCATTGACTTGTCATTTTTGTATTCTTGCGTTCTCTTAAGCCAATCGACAGTGTCGACCCATCGCTTCAGCATTATATAGTGAGTCTCATCGTCGCCGTCTTTCCGGGCAACCTCTGCTAACTGCCGCATAGTGTGCAGCCTTTTATAAGCACCAATAGGTTTTATGCCCTTATAATTAACCCTGGCCTTTGTACACAAATCATTGACGCTCCTGTATTTCAATTCCCCCGTGTGTGACATTTTCACTTAGGTCCCAGTGGTCTCACTCTCTTCAGGGAACTGTCGGTATACGAACACTACATCGAGTGACAAGGTGCTGCAGGCTGCACTTGTAACCTATGAGATCCAATTAAGTTACTTTTTGTACTTAGTGGAGAATGCTTGCCCTTCTACTGCCATTATTGCGTGCGGCCTCTCTCACAAACGTGGCGATTACAACTTGCCGTTTGATTCGAAAGTTTGGTAGAGTCAAATGCCGCAAAACACTTTGTCAAAAATCATATCCGCCAGCACTCTGGAGACCTCACGCAGGGACTAGCCTGTTACTGTCAGTCTCGGTCGGTTCCGTCTTCCGCCAGTGGCTGTAACTCCTCTACCTATAGATATGACAAATGTGATATGCGATAACGACATTAAGTAATGACTTTCAACAGTATTGCTAAAATTACATTTACCTTGCCTAATGAAGAAACGACTTCTTTCTCACAGATATAATCTGCTCTTTCGCAAAACACGCACGTATTACATCTTTTTTTATACACCAATCTTTGGCATTATGTTTGGATTGATCCCGTTGCGCAGATTGCGTAACAATAACACGCGAACTTGGAGAATTCGATTTTCTAGATTGGCCCATTCAATGTTGGAATGTTGATCCTGTTAAAATATAAAAACACGTTAATGCGATTTCGAATATCATGCAAATAACAGTTTACTTACTTTCTGATATCGATGTTACCGGTCAAGCACTGGAACAGTCGGCGCCCCAGGAGCTCTGTTTTTCCCGCTACTGGAAACCAGGGTGCAACGACCGCTCCTCAAACAGCTGTTTTCGATCTGGCCCAGTAGAGGACAGAACTGGCAATTTTTCAATATTTCAGTGCATTTTTAATCATTCGAAGTCTATGGAATTGATTTATATAATTTAAAAAATTAAATATTTCATCTATTAGTTGATCCTAGGCTCATTCAACGATTAGTTTCACTAGTTCGCGAATGTGCAAAGTAAATCTTCATGATGACAGTTTAAAGTATATGAAAGAGATCCTTTGAGTCAAGGATACTATTTTAAAGGACATATCCAACGTGCAGAGGGTAGATGGAGTTTCAATGAGACTGACCAGTGACAAATCTCAGGAAGTTTATCCATTGCGGTACAAGACAAATCGACGTAACGATGGAGAGGACCCTCTTAGCCACATCGCCGGCTGACAAAGTGGCGAAAGCCCTCTTACAACCCTCTCGGGCTGCCAAATTATCGGACTTCTGTGGACAGCGAGACCATTTGTACCATCGAAAGACTGAGAGACGCAATGAATGGCTCACTTCAGAAAAATCTTTTCCCAGAGACGAATCAAGAGGGAAAAAGAAATCCCTTACCGAATACAATCAAGCAAGAACCAGCTAAGTGAATGTAATTGTACAGGGCATGTAGAATCAGCAATCAACGACTGGATTAATTTTCAATGGGAATTCGGGGAAAGTAATGGTGGAGCAATCGAGGCCTGGTGTCGTGCGAGTCAATCAATAGTGCATTAACGCAATCACCATAAATTCCGCAAGCACCGCTCGGACTTTAGTTCGCCGAAATAGTCCTGGCAAATGACTCGGCGAGTGTTGTACCGTCGGCTGCACACACGCACGTTGTGCCACGGAGGGAAGAGAAAAGCTTCGAGATACGTATATACGCGATTCCCCGTACAATATTATAAGGCATATCTCGCGCAACGACCTTCCAATCAAAAGGTACTTAAGTCCTGTAACTCCCCGGCACTTCTATCTCCGCTTTCCCTATCCCGCAGATAACAAATCACCTAATACGTTATTAATTCTCAAAGCCACTCCAGCGGAGTCTCTCAAGTATTTTCCCAACTTACAAACCAACTATTACGTATCTTACATTTAACACACAACACAATCGCAATGACTAACTCAAACTCTCTCTCTCTCACTCTCTCTCATGCTAACAAGTGCTACTACAGCGGTTGGCTAGCGGCACATTTGCAAGAGAAAATTCAATACACCGAAGGCGGATTAGACGCGAGAGCGTATAGGAAGCGCATATCCAGCAAGTGCACCGCAACAAAACAGAACGATCCAACGTGCGGAACTTGGGCAAAAAGCGCGCGCGCGCTCGCGCCTACATCCAGGCAAAGTTGGCACGCGGAAGCGAGCGGCTGCTATGTGTGCGCGCTTGTGAGTATCAGGGAATCGAGAGCGTGTTGGAAAAAATTAAAATTTAATCCGAGAAACAATATGGCGGTAGGAAATGGAGTGAAATGTCTGGGGCGCGTTTCTAGGGAGTGCGGGGTGGTATAAAAGAGAGAGGGAGAGGGAGAGGGAGAGAGGGATGAAGAGGAGAAGGAGGAGGAGAGGGCGGATGGAGTGAGTAGGGTCGACAGTAGTTGGTGGGCTATAATAACGTATAAAGTAATTAAGGACATCGGGCGACAGCGGGAAAAGGGTAGGGGTGCGCTGGCGGCGTCGGCGGCGTCGGCGGCGGCGCCCGGGCGCTCCCGGGAAAACGGACAGTTTAGGGAATGCGACATTTACATAGTAATTAAATCGCAGGGAGCAAGTGGGACCCGCCTGGGGAAGATACTGGTGCTCGAGCAATTACAGACGCATTAGATTGCGGTAAGCACTTGTTTATGGCCTACCCTGGGCGCCGTGCGCGCTTCACTCTCCACTCGATTCTCTTCGCTCTCGCCTCCTAACGGTTACATTACGCCGGCCTTCTTCTGCCAATTAACTTGGCTGTGTGCGCACTACCAGAGAGAGCTCTCTCGCCCTACAAAAACAGCCGCTGTCCATCTCGTATACGCTTTAGCCAGAGTAGAAGAATCGAAAACGACTCAATGCCGGAACCCCTCGCGCGATCAGTGAGAAATTAACGAATTGAGAAAAAAAAAACGCAGGATCGTAAAGCGTAACAGATAGATTTCATTAAGGGGAGCACGCTTCGTCGTGTTTTCTCTCTTCTACTGAAATGTAGTGATTCATGTGTGGGCCCATAGTATTCAATTGGCGAGCATAAGCGACGGCGGCACGCCATTGCCTCCCGGCCAATGTTAGGCGAAGCTAAACGAAGCAGAAATCACCCCCGGGGACGCCCAACTGTTAGACCATTCTCTCGCCAGCACGTGCTACCACTCCGAGTCTCCCAAACAAGCGTTACTTCCTACAAATCGAAAATTCCTCGTGATTCCACTTGAAGAATCAATTCCTCGCTAGATTTTTATAGAAAAGTATGTTTAAATTGTTATTTAGAAGAAATTCTGAATTATAAAATTGTAAGGGAACTTTGTGGTTCGTTCTGGTACAGAGAAAGATGAGAGGATAGCAGCCTCGGGCGAAGAGATGAAACTGACTCTGTTTCCGTTTCTCCGTGCGTGTGTCCTTGCTTTTCAGGTAAATATTTCGATTTATTTGTAGAAGAAGGGCGGCAGTGGGCTGTCCAGAGTGAACGGGGGCCTAGCAGCAGGAGCAAGAAGGGAGAACCAGGCTTAATGTATCTACTCCCCTCCTGGTTACGGGCTTAATGCAAGAAATCTAGCATTCGACAGATCGAAATCAGTAAATCGAAGCATGACACTGGCGATAATGGCCACGATGACACGTCTGAACGCGTATTTTAGACACGGATTATTACGGCCCGAAACACTCGCCGATAGCCGCCGGGAACGGACCTACTAATGAGCTGGTAATGGTGCTGGACGGCCAGCTGGAAATTCGATATCTCTCAATCCCAGATAAGAACGTTGTCCTGCGATATCAATCGTCATTCTCCAACATTCACCTTCTCCCAAACAATTCTTCCACCCCCTGAACGCTGCAAGTGCATTGCCAGCTTCGAACAGATGTGTGAAAGATCAATCTGTTTGAACGCCGGATTATTAGCGGACATATTTGAACAGCACTAATATTACTACTATTATTAAACTTCCCTCCATTTAACAGGTTTCCAACATTACAATCGCATACATTAACAACACCCATTCATTTCATACCATTAAAAACAAACCGTATAAACCAGCGATTACCACAATTTAAAAATCGAGCCTAATTCCTTGCGGGATATCGAATGAAAGGATTCAAAGTTGGAGGGTGTCGGTGATCGGACATGCAAAGGAACAACGGGGCTTAGCCACTCGAAATCATCTAATCATCCGTGGGGGCTAGAAAGGGGGTTGCGCAGAAGGGGGATCAAAGGCTGGCGGACAAATCCGTGATGCGGCGAAAGGAATCCTGCGCGAGGGCTTAGGCGCGGGTGACATGCGGGGGGAACAGGCAGCGATTTAGAGTCGAAAGTGTACATGTTGGATAGTGGTGGAGTCAAGTCGGACACAGGAATGGAAAGAGCGAGTGAGAGAAGCTTGGCAAGTTGAATCGTGAAAGAGAAGAAGATGAAAGAAGGGGGAAGGGTGGGGGGAGGAAAGGCGAAAGAGAGACGGAAGCGAGAGAATAGGTGCGTGTGGTTGTTAGGGAGGGCAGATTAGGGAACGCACGGGGGACTCTCTATACTGGATGGTAGCGAGAGCACGGATGACTTTGCAGCTCGGCAATCGAGGGAGAAAGGTAGACGCATAATGGTCGGAGATCAAGAACCATAATAGACCGTACGGCTATACGCGGCGGGGCATCGACTGACTGACTGACTTATTTGTATTATGGCATTATGGAGGGCAACCCTATATCCGGGGCCCGTGAATCCGATTCTCTGCGACGACGCGCTCTGTCGCAGTCGTCGGGCTCAGGGACGCCCATGCAGTTGACCTGCGCCGCCTAATTTGACGCTTTAACCTATTGTCCGCCGAGACGCCTTTTTCTGTTTGGGGATGCCCGCCGCTCGTTTGAAAGCCACGCGGGATTCTTCTCGAGCTGCCACTCTTCGCACTCTCTCCGTTCCTCTCCTCTTTCCACCAGAAGACTTACCATACTGTTGGCACGCCGACGTCATTTCCTCCTCACTTTTGGAATGCTTTAATTCTGTCACTCACTCCGCCGTGGATTAGCCCTCAAAGGCCGGATTTTATTTCGTCCTGGAAATGAACGGAATTCCATATGCATCGTTTTCAAGATGGAAAAGTCATTCTGTGGAGATTGAGGTGTTTATGTCTGGCGGTGTGAGTCGGCAGGATTTTTTTACAGGTTTATAGATGTTGGTAGTTGGCGGGACTAGATAGGAGAGATGTCAGAAGCGACAGAAAATTACTGTAATTTCATCGGACATGGCTAGGCCCTTGTGGATAAACACATCTGTCCAATAAATCGAAAGGGACGGCGAAGATATGAAGTGGCGGTCCTCATTGGCCGCTCAGGGACTCCGAATTGTCCGGAGCTCGAAAGGTCATGAATGGATACGTCCGGAGGGGGTAGCACGGTGGGCCATGAGTGCCTGCAATTTGTCGAGCTCCTAACGATTTCTTTTCTCATATTTACATCGTCACCGGGACCAACCGATCATTGAATGTCTCGATTTTCCGCTCGCTTGGACACCTCGCACCATCCTCTCTCCTCGATGCTCCATTTGCGCACCGGCACGCGTGAACAGATATCCATCTCGGTCAAGTCAACAGCTCGAAGCTAGTTTTACTTGAGAACTTCTCGCGAAATCATTAAATAATTTTTCAAGCTTAGAAATTTTTATTAGAAAATTGCTAAATGCAGAAATGTCGAAGACTCGTGGAATTATTTAGGTGGTTCGTATCGAAGCAGTGCGTAAGTCAGTAAATTTTGCAGGGGCACATGTATGAGGATTGCCGGGCGCAATTCCCCGAACTTATTTGTAAGATAAAAGAGTAATAGGAGACATGATCGAGCTGTCGTTAATACCAGCGAGATTATACGCATCTGCCGCAATACTCTCCCCGTTGTTGTCGGCGCGGTGGTGTCCGCTCGCATCCAGGATCCTCGGTGGGTCCCGAGGCACGAACTTACAAAACCCCGACAACAATAATGATGTCGATTTCCCGCGCGCTTCCTGCGCGAGGAGCGCAAGCACGGCTCGATCATCCATCATCAACTGGTTATTATTTAAGCCGCAACTTGACGCCATAAATACGTCGTTAGAGCTAAGTCGTTGCGTGTACGCGCGGAGAACAACGTGCCACGCGGTTTCCGCCGGATGACATTGATGCATTGGATGCCTCATCTTTATCCCACGGGGCCTCCCTCGGCCACTTATTGCACCCGCTGGTCCAGCAGATCTTCGCCAACTACCTCCTCTTCTACATCTCTTGTATCTCTTTACTCGGCAACTCTGACAGCTTGCGACATATTCGACGGAGAGAGAGTAAAGGAAAACGGGAGCGAAATGCTTTGGTGCATCGATAAGCGATAGCTATTCGTCGCCAGTTTTCTAGTGGTTGGCCGTTTGAACATTCCGTTGATTTCTCTATTTGTCGCTAGGATTTCTAGCGTTTGCCCTCTGGACGAATCAATAGATTGCCGGCTTTCGCTAGCAGGACGATAAACACGTCAGGTGAATGCGGCCCCGTGATAAGCGCAATAACGTCCAAATCAATGATAACGAACGAGCGGCCAAAGTATGGGAGTCCGGTTTGTTAACGTTCATGTTAATGTATCGGTAAAGTTTAGTCAGTATCTCGTTAGACAGTCGGATCGATCGCGTCTATCGCGCTTAATGGCTCGATAGTATATTATGCAAATGTTTAGCTACTAATGCGACCCGCTTGTAATCGCTGGCCAATTCATTCCACCGCCGCCACAGCCGCCCGATTTTACTGTTACTTGTTCGACAATTAGTGTTTGCTCCCGTGAACTTCGAACTTTACTTTCATCGCAGCGCTCGTTGTAATCGAAATTTACAGAGAAATACTTTTACATCATTCACTCTATTATTTCAATATCAATTCTTTTTTAAAAGAGATTTGTATGTTAGGTCTATCGATTGTTCTACATAATAAAGGTGGGCTTGTAAATAATTGCATTAAACATCGCAGCAACCAGCACGAATTATACTGACAATAATCATGAAAATTCTCTACCAATCAGAATACTCATTTTACAGTTACAAAAAGAGTGCGGAAGTACAGATTTAAGATTTGTTCCACCAAATGACTTCCATCAGACTAAAACCTAGCTATTTTAATTTTCTATCACCACACCAATTCCCATCGATTCCCCATACAAATCCAAACACGGGGTGTTGAATTGCAACAGGCCGGTTTACTCAGGACGACACACGGAATCTTAAAACAGGAGTTGGAAAAAACGATTCCTTTCAGCCCTGTTATTTCTCACAACAAAGCGGGGACGAGGATCACACTAGTTCCTAGTCGGGATATCATTGGAGCAGATCATAGATCCGTGAGAAGAAGATTGTAGTTGTGGAGCTAATAACGAGGATACGTTAAGTAGAAAAGAATAGTGGAAGGACGGCTGGGCTACGTGGGTTTCGGCTTTCAATGACTACATTCTCGCGATGATACTCCAAGAGGAAGGTGAGTCCTCTTGACAAATGGTTACTGGTATTGAGGAGGCATTTCTCGCGGCCTATCCTGATAATCTGGCGGTGGGGAATGCGCGGGTGACAAATGATAAGCGCATGCAAAGTAAGGTAGAAGCAGAGTTTGAGTAGCGTAAATGTCGCCACCGGGCTGGAGATATGCTCCGCTGTGAATGGAGCGGACATAATGGCACCGAATGCATTCCCCCCGCTGCCGAAACGATGACTGATAGACCGAAAAAGGACAGTGACTTAAGCCTGTTTGTCGGCCCTCACGAATCGGAGCAGCTGTGCCTTTTCGGCCGTGGCCCGGGGCTCCCGGGCTCTTTTATGGGCCCCAACAAAGCCGGCTGTCGTATTTGGACAGTATTAGCGTTAAATTTGGTCAATGAAATAGTTCCAGAGGAGAGTGTCGCGTTAGACGGTATCCCGCACCACCATCTTCCTCGCTCTTCTCTTCCCTCTTTCTCACAGTCGAGACCACTCTCCAACACAAGCAAGTCGTCTTTCGATCGTTGGGAGATCCTCGATCGCTGGAAATCTCAAAGTAGCACACTTCTGCCGAAAATCTCGATCGGCAGTCGTATGTTCGGAGCATAGAGTCAAGGGTGCTGCTGCTCGCTTGGTGCTGGCAGTGTGTAGCTTCGCTGTGTAAGCCCACTATTAATCATCCATTCAGAGCGACGACTATTTCCGGCTTACTTGCCACTATAATCGCCTCGCCTCGAGTAGAATGGAGCGTGGGCTCCGGCAGCGGCAGGTAGCCACCACTTTCGTAATTACAATCAGAGTGTTATTCTGCCGTATGGAAATCTTGCTTCTGACCATTATCCACGCTCCTCTATGGCTAATGCCTCGCCGCCCGACAACCTTTTTGTGCTCGCGCCAACTTTTCTGCGCCCGCCATTCCTCTAGGTAAATGCCTGTCCTGAATTAAAAGAGTAATTCGCCGCTGGTGCTCTGAAGTAATTAGTGGCAGTGTTGGTTAATGTTCGATCGTACAGGTATCCGTAACTGCTCGAGCAGTACGAACTACTATGCAATCGTTTAATAATCAGCTCGATAGACTTCTACCTGCCAAACTGATGCAAACGTCTTACATAACTGAAATCATCATCCACTTAAATTATAAGTTCTTGTCTGGAGAGAAAAAATATATAAAAAAAATAGGATTAACTAAATGTGTGATGAAGTTTACCCTCTGTGAATCTTTATTTCAATTCACTTGGATATATATAAGCGTGGAGAGATTTTCATTAATGCACGCGTTTCCAAACGATCATTGCATTATCCCCTGAGGCGCTTCACAGTCGTCGCCCATTTCGTTACGCTCCGTCGCCCTCTCCGGTAGCCAGTTGCCATTAAAATCGCTTCTGGGGATACTGCGACGTCTCAATCTCTCACTTACTTTTAATTTAGCGACGGCAATCCTTCTCACTCGAGTTAAATTTAAACAAGGTTTAGTTACAACGATTACTAAGAATTAATACTATTTGAAAGGTAGAAAGTATTTTGTTTGGAAAGAGCGACAGTGTCAGCGAAGTTGGATGCTGAATTGATCCATTAGAGAAGCGAGGCGGACATAACGCACATGAAATGTCATCCAAGCGTTTGGTTTGCGTAATGAAAAAGGTTGTGTAGTTTAATAGGGGTTGCAAGAGGGAGAGGGAATAAACTCTATGGTTATTCCATCATCTGGCGCATAGAAGGAGAAGGAGGCCGAGGACGACACGGATTAACCGTGGCCGGAAGGATCGGCCGCATGGTTAATATAATGCAATCATCGGCGTGTAATGATTCGGCTGCGGCTGCACAATACGCTTCGGCAGCCCCCGGCTGCTGCTCCTGCTACTGCTGCTGCTGCCCGTGCAAAATGACTTCTTCACTAACAGGCCATTCCCTTCCTCGCCCTCTCTCGCTCTCGCTCTCGCCTTTTTCTCTCCTCGTCGCGTGACACTCTCGCTCGTCATTAATAAAAGCCGATCATCCGTGAAATTAGCCGAGCATCTATCAACGCGACTACCACCCCAAGCTGATCCGGCAATTATCGCTTTATGTCCCGTAAAACGGAACGATGTTGCACGTTTCCCGAAATAGGAGAGATGTCTCTGCTCGGGGAGAGAAAAGTGGCACCTTGAGTCCTCGATGATTTACGTCCTACTCAATCGACACCTTGGGACTTACACTTTTGATGTTACTGAAAACCTTCTTTCATCCAACGAATGATAAGAATAATAATTGGAAAATTTAAATTGATTATAAGAGAAAAATCGTAATATTAAATGGTGCGTTAACGCAGCATTGGGAGACAATCGCTCGAGGACACTTTATTCGAGGAGCTCAGAACCGAGGAGATTTAGTGGGGTTGAGTTTTGGGGAAAGGCGACTTGTTTCCCAGGCGTAATGGGCTCTCCTCTATAATTTAGGGCGGATTCCTCGCGCTCGCCTCTCTTCTTTATATCGTGCGGAATCGGCTCTATGGTATATTCGATTTTCGGCTGTATATGTATACCTACACATGTTTTCCCCCACCCCCGTCACGGGCCAGGGATTTCCCTCGCGCGAGAATACTTGTTTCGTAGTTGGGGAAAACACATTATCAGGCGGGGATCGGTGACGGGGCCGAAAAAAGTTTCGCGCTTCTCCCGGGCGCAAGTTATGCCGAAGGACACACACCGTCGCCGCCGACGCCGCCGCCGCCAGCGACGGTAAACGATTTTGCAAAGTTCCGATGTGCCTCGACTGCGAAGCCGTACGATGTGATCATGAGACGTATAATCGCGGGTCGAATATAAATTTTCCTAAATTCATATCCGATCCCTTCGGCCACCCCCTCCGAACCGGAGACGCCGGCAGCAGCGGCGGCGGCGGCGCCACGTCCTATCGGTCTCAAGCACCCCGCGGTGCCTTGTTCGCCCCGCAGGTCGCATCTGGTACAATTTTCTCGGCCTTCAGTAGATCGGATTACAGTGCGCCTCCTCTAAATCTCCGGCGATTCGTATAATCTTTTTAGTGACAGGACACGTGTAACACTAAGCGCTCGCGCAGAGACGAAACAAACCGATGGGAAAGTACCACTTAACACGATTACCTGCCAGTTCTCTACTCCAGTGTAATTGGCTAATTGATCTTTTTATAAGTTCGCTTTATACTCGCGTTCCAATAAATACTGACCTCTCGTAGCTTCAGTGAGAAAGTCATTGGGCGCGCGAGAGCGTTAATGGAGATTTGTTAAGCGTTTCAATTTGCGCCGAGTGATTGCGCGAGCCGCTCCATTAATTAACGCTGTCCAATTACCGAAATCGAGCTTTATCGTTCGTTTAATCGAGCTTAGACGAAAAGCGAGCGGTACAGTTTGGACAATTTTATAACAGTTTGACTTGTAATCATTTGACAGTAAACAGGAGGAAGGGGAGGAGGGGCTGAGTTTAGAGGGATGAATGGGGAGGGATCGGTAGTGGAAACCTGTACAATGACTCTCTATAGAAAGCAGATAAAACCGAATGATGGGGCTAGTTTTTAACGAGAAATTTATGCTCTCCTCCTCTGCCGCCTCGTAATGGCACCTTTCGGATTACTTGTCACTAAGGCTTCTTCGCTCGACTCCTTTCAGCTTTCACACTTTGCCAAACCTACCGCCCTAACCCGTTCCGGCCAAACAGTTCGCCAGACTACACTTTGGTATTCTTCCTTGCGAATATCATTCATCTCACTCAGCGACTATGCTCAGACAGCGTCTTAAGGCTTCCAGTTGGCAAAAACTGGTACCAAGGCAACGCGTCATTTTTAAGAGATTCCCAACAGATGCCGACGGACCGATTCTCCTTGCGCGACATTGCTCGCCGAATCTTTCAACCTGTCGACTATCGAATTCTCGAATGTCGATTGAATCCCAAGGAAAACGAGTATTAAAAATTGCAAGTATAATTCTTTATTGCGCTATTAAAAACTTGTACGAATTATAACTATGATTATTATATAATAAAAATTTACATATTAAGACAAATTCTTGAAGTGCAGAATTTCACGGCGTGGAGAAGTGACAGTTTGGAAAGAAGTTATAGGAAAGCTGTTAGATTTGATGAAATCGTGCCGGGCGTTAGGCGAAATACGTAGGATAAATCGCATATATCCTCGGTATGATCATCTGGCAAATGTTCCCCCGGCCGAGATAGAGGGGTCGAATTAAGCCGATGAAAAATTCGAGCAATTCGAAAGAATAATTCTCGAGCGAGTGGGGTGGTGGAGGGGCGGGCGGGCGGGCGTGCCGAGAGGGAGACTAGGCAGGGCTATCAGAAAAATAATATTCCTCGCGATGACACGCTAATGCCCGGCCGTCGAGTGCTAATAAAAGTCGCCTTATTTAAACGCGGCTTCGACAGATTATTTTCCATAATTGAAAGCAGTGCTATCTATCGGCCGGAGAGCGTTATAAAGCGCGCCATATGCCGTCTATTTTCATAAAGCATTAAGTCACGTATCCTTTATCGCGTATCATTGTCTCTATTATTATCGACGCCGGTATACCCAGCCATTGCTAAATCGAAATTATACGATGAATACTCTTCCATCTATTCGCGCATACAAAACATCCACGTAACATATTCTTCAACATTCTCGCAAAACGAGAGAGAGAGAGAGAGAGACTGCAAAATCAATTCCTCGCTCCAGTTGTACTGCGAGTGAAAAACATGCAATTTTACAAATTCGATGCTGAACAGGGAACGACCAGAAAGAATTCAGGCCATTATCGTAGAACGGGAGACTATAAAATCAATGTACCTTTAACTGGTGCGGTCAATAATTGGTGGGACCACCAACGTTTCCAATACTACAATCGAAAGTCTGTACAAGAGGAAGGAAAAGGCTAGGTTCGGGGGGCTAGGATCTGGCAAAAAAGGAACAGGAAGTGCACTCGGAATAAATCGAATAAGGCTCGAGGCTGAATAGTCAAGGATTAACTTTCTACCCTCGGAGGGCGGCGCGGCGCGGCGCGGCGCGGCGCGGCGTTCGCCACCGCAAACCCCGGGGCTTCGAGCCGCAAGCTACGCACGCCAGCACACAAAGCGCCAAGAAGTCGACTCCGGCGATTCGTCCACGCCACCATTTAACTTTCCAAGGGGCACTTCGGACTGGCGCTTAAATCACGGAAAAGTACGCGCGCCACCGCCGCGTAATCTAATATAGGCAACGATACGTCCTTCCAGCGCGAGTATTCGCATGTACATGTGTGTACGTGTATAATGCGAGGACGAGTTTGAAGGAAAGTGAGCGAGCGAGAGGAAGGAAGGAAGGAAGGAAGGAAAAGGAGGCAGGGAAACGAGCGTTAAGGTCTAACAGCAGTGGATGGTTTGCAAAGAGTATCATAAATTATTCATTCAGCCTCTCAGTCGCTCCAATTCCTCCTCTCCTTTTCTCCTCGAGAACTTCTCTCTCTCTCTCTCTCTCACCACGCGAAAGAAAGGAGGACGGAAGGAAGGAAGCGAGGACTCTCGGACACTCATGTGCCGATCATTAGATTGGTAGGATGCCAGGAAGCCCGGTAAGTTCATCGGACATTAGTTACGTCAGAGCGGAGGCAATGGTTTATCCGGATGAAGTAACCGAATTCCCGTTGACACGTGCATCGCCATACGTATAACGCGAGGAACAGGCCAAATGGACCATCGGGAGCAAATAACTCGATTTGCTCCTTCGTCTCTACGCGCACTTGACTGCTGCCGGTGGGGGTGGCGCGGCGTCGGCGGCGTCGGCGGCGTCGGTGGTGGTTGCTCGGGCGTGGTAGGGGTTGCTTTGTCGCGGGAGGGTTAAGTGGCGAGGAAGGGGTGAAAGAGGATTGGAGATACCCGGCAGATGAGGAGGCAGCGAAAGAGGACGTGCGGATGAGTAGCAGTAGCAGGATCAGGATGGGAAGGCCAGCGGGCGAAGGGGGATGAGATGGGACGGAACGGGATGGAATGGGATGAGTTGGGGAGGAAGGAAGGACGGGGGGTGGCGAGGAGCGGGAAGAGAGCGAAAGAAAGGAAGGAAGCAAGGAAGTTATCGAGGCGGTGGTGTCACCATAGTCATACAGAGGTGCCCGGTTGTCGAGGGAACTGGAGTGAGCCAGTCAGCCAAACAGCTCAGCCAGCCAGCCAGGGAACGGTAGAAGGTAGCCAGGGCGAGCTCGAGCGGACAAGTCAGCCAGCCTGCCAGCCAGCCAGCCAGCCAGTCAGCGAGAGAGCCAGCCAGTAAGCGTACCAGCAAGTTCTTGTTTTATTCAGTCGGGATCATAAATTACGAATTTAAACACACAATGAAAGACGCTTAACAAGAAGCTAACGCGAGATTGAGAGGCCCCGCCCGAAACACCTCTTCTTCCAGTAAAACGAGCGACGCCAACCAATCGGAGGGCAGTACCGCCCCCGAGCGTTTAGCTCGAAAGCGCTCCAAGCGCCAATCCACTTGGTCCTGGCTGAACTCCTCGTCCTTCCTCGACCTATCCCGTGCCAGCCACCGCGTGAACCCCCGAGAGCTCCGACTACTCTGTCCTCTACCCCCGGTTTCCAACCCCTACTGGCATCCTCCGCCGACAAGGACACCAACAGTAACTTGATCTCCGTGCGCCGAGAGTGACTGCTCACCGATGCACCCCCAGTCGCGCACCACTTACTGCCGAGACTCACTCGGCAACCCCCATTAGTCTAGCTCTCCTTTGGTCACGCGTGTTACGTCGATCTCGAGGATTCCAAGGATCCTCCTCGTCGCCCCAAGGATACCTGCTGCTGCTGCTGCTGCTGCCGCCGCTGCTCCTGCAAAGTCAACGTCACTCGGTGAACGTCCCTCGCAAGGAGCCCGCAGGATTCACCAAGGTGAAAACCTCGATCGATTGGCACATTCCCACGCGCATCACGGATAGCACACCTTAGCTGCTGGACCATATTCCAGTGGAAGCTGACGAGCTCTTTCGGATAAATTCGACACCGGTCATCGACGATGCATCGAGACGGTGGTGGGTACATCGTCATCGAATGACGACGCAGTCTTTTAGTTGTCCTCGGTGACACTCGAAGCGATTCTCGGTACAGTGAGTGAGAAGATGAACGGTGTATATCAGTGAGAGAGTGACAGCCGGTTACGGCACTAGGACGAAATTAGTTGAAGAAGATCGTAGTAGGAAGGGTGGTCGCGAGGGTGTTTGAGATAGATAGTTGGATTTTGGGACGGTGTTGGGAGTGGTGAACGCGCAGGTAGACTCAGGTAGCTCTCAGGATCCTTGGGTCATCCCCGAAATATGCGTGGTGCGAGATGGTGTGTTCCTTGACCAGCACCAAGAGTTGCAATAACGAGAGCGTCGAGCCGTGCACGGAGAGTTTGGAACCGGGCTCCAGTCCTTCAGCCACGGCGGAAATCGGTGAGAATATGTCGTCGCTGAGCGACGCTCACCGCCGGAACAATAACCACCTGGAAGGTGAGCGAAGCTCCTCGGCGGGTTCGTCTTTGGGTTCTTGCTCGCCGCCGCCGGCCTCGAGCCATTCACCACCACCGCCGAGGCCACCCTGGTTGCACGATTTCCATGCGGCAGCGGCACCACACGTTCTCCAGTTCCTCAATCTAAGCGCCGCCGGCGGTAGCATGCTTGGCAGCCAACCCCTGGCGGCACTTCACTCGATGGCAGAGCGAAGCCATCAGCAGCAACACCAGCAACAACATCCTCAACAAGCACATCATCAGCAACAACATCAACAACAACAACCAGCTGGTATCCACTTGCCACGAATCACTGTGCCACTCTCCACGATAACGCAAGGACAATCCTCGCCGACCGGAAGCGGCAAACATAGCCCGGCGACCTCCGTCACCTCCGTCGGCAGTAACCCCCATGGCATCGACACTATCCTCTCGAGACCCGCCGCTACACATCCTCAGGCACCTGTTCCGACGTCGCACGCCGCACTCCAGCCGACGCCGCATCCCCAACATATGGCTGCTCCTCGCTACGCCATGCATGCTGGATTCACCGCGTCTTCCGGTCGGTATCATCTTCATGATCTTTCGGTAGATACTTCTCCCTTTGCGCCACTTAACTTTCACCAGGCATTATGTTCGATCACTGGCAATATTTCTACTTTCACTTTTAATCTCTCATGACTCTTAAGAACCAGCACTCTTTTAATAGAATCTCGGTACTTTTATGGACCAGTTCAACCGGTTCGATTTGTACTTTTATGCAACTTGATATGTGCACAGCGGCTAATGTTAGTTATCTTACTTGCATCCGGGCGAACTCATATTTTTCGTGTAACGGATGCTTTTGATTAAGGCAAGGAGGAATGCCGTAGTGCAAGCTTCCAATCTGTAATTGTACATCCGTAGCGCCGGGGCGCCTCTATCCCGCGCTTGATCCGAGATTAGCTGCACACTTAAAATGATTGAAGCTCCAATCATTTATACGCGGCGATAGCTACGCCGACTTGTGTTTACATCCGAGCCCAGTGGAATTAATGGCCGCCGTATAAATAATGTCAACGTAATTTGTAAGGCGCTCTAATTCATAACCGCCCGCCATTTGTAACGTGTGGGACGTCTACTTTTCATGGAACGAATGTTAGTCATTATTACATTGTCTTCTTTCCTTGCGCTCTCGAATATCAACGATTCAAGCGTATTCCTCGCCGTTTTACGTTCTTACAAATCACACATTAAAACGATCGAATGTTGCGCGAGGCATCAACAGAGCAATTTGGAACATTTCAAGCCCCTTGCTCGTGAAGAGGATTAGTCGAGGCGAGGGTAGAAAGGGCCAATTACGTGTCACAAACTTGGACAGTGGAATTAGATAAACGTTGCTAGCCTATAAAGTAAAGTTAGCATATTGGGGGTTAACCACCCCTCGACACTGCCAGCCGAAACTTACCCCGTCGGAATTCCACTCTAACACAGCGCTACAATAGGACGCACTAACTTCCTGCCATCTGTACACATTTCGGAATGACTCTGCCTAGTAGACTTTTCTTTATTTATTAATCATCGAGATGACAATGCGATAGACAGTCGCACTAAACTACACTTTGATAGGAGCGATTACGCATTCAACGAAATTTATGCGACGTAAACGACGCTAGCGTCGGATCATAATACATAAGGCGAGGGAAGTGCACATTTGCAATAACGATGTACAACTAACGCTGTCACTCGCCGAAAGTTATAATGCGAAGCACTTGGATACTCTCATTATTTAAAAGAGGCGTCTCCTCCGCCAGACAGGAATGCCTTTTAGTAGATATTTCACAGCTTAATTGAGCAGAGCCTAGATCCAAAAGGTCCGATTCATTCTCAATTCATATTCAGTTTATTTCTGGCATGAAATTCACTTTGCTTCTGCCGAGTAGCTTAACAGCCGTCGGCTGGGCTCGTCTGGGCAGCGGCGTCTGCTTCTACTTGCGCCTCCTCGATTCCGGCCGCTTCGAGGAACAGTTAATTATTATTCGTAGTACGAAGTCAGGACGGTCTGTAAATTAATTGTATCGCCTTTACGAGCTAATCTCAGCCTTCGGACAAGAGCTACTTAGGAGAGCGAGGCTGTAATGAGGAGGAATCGAAGGAGGGCGCCGAATTCCCCGCGAGCTTAACCGACGCTCTATCCCTCGATCCCCATAGATGGACGCGTCCACGTGTACATATTTACCCAATATTCCAGGCAATCTCGTCGGCTAAGCCTTACCCGAGACAGCCAAGCCCGCAAGATGCAAATCGTCCTTTATCTCGGTTCATCCGACGAATACAAAGAGTAACACACAACCACTCCCCGTCAGCTTTAATGATATGCTCGGCAATTGGAGCATATTTAATTGGGCCAGGATTAAATCGGATGATATTTTCGTTAGCAGTGGCGGCTGGCAGCAGCAGTGGTGGTGGTGGTGGGGCGTATTGGAAAAATGGCCGGCAGCACGGTTTCCAAAGACTGTGTATTATATTGGAATAGAGGAAAACCATTTTCGTTTTCCCGTTTGGCCGGGCAGAGCGCGGCTTCCTCGGAATTTATACGTATGACCGATGCCCATGGCAGAATGCCAGATGCGGGGGGAGCACGGATATATCTGTTTATTCAAGCGCTTTTTTTTCGACGCCGAAGAACGAGCCAACCAGCCAGAGAGAACCAAAGAGAGAGGGAGAGAGAGAGAATGGAAACGATCTATATGAGGGAACAGTATTATCACTCTCCCGAATGCGCGACGTTTCCCTGAAATTAATACAGGAGCAAAAGTTACATCCGCTCGATAGCAAGTCCCCCTCCACTTTGCCGCTTGTAATGTAGCGCGCCACTTTGCTTCCAATACTACTTTTCCCAATCGTATTATACTGAGCGTAGGCTGCTCCCGGAATCAGCGCTTGCCAGTCGCTCCTTTACTTTCGGTAATGTGAACGCCTGGGTTGATGCGACGACACCGTTCGCCCCGCTTTTACAACTCAATCAGACCGCCGACTTTCTCCACTCAATGTTTTAAACAGCAGCTCTTATTTCCCTTTCGTATCAGACGGACCACGTATCATATAAGTCGATTAAAAATAATAGTACTATTCATTCTTTTGTAATAATAATCGTAATACATTCGAGCATCATAAAGCAATTATTCAAGGCGCGCGCCCGGTGAAATACGTTTGTTTTGGAGATTACGTTCTCGCTTTCTTTCGGAACGCAGGAAACATGGAGCGACGGACACGCAGTGAGAGAACGGCGTAAAGAGATGAGCCGATTAAACCGCTTTTCCCATGTTCATTCATTACGTTCGCCTATTAATAACTTGTGTGTGTGCGTGTGCCAGAGAGAGGAGAGAGAGAGAGAGAGAGAGGAAGGTTCGAGTGGGCGGTTTACATGGGAGAGCGCGTGTAATTCGCACTTATACCAGGCTGATACCAGTAGTATCTCGCGCGGCACGTTTATACGTAAAGCCGGGCCGTGTTTACGGGAGGGCTTGCGTACATACCTACATACATACATGCATCCAATCTCCCACTGAAATGGGCGAGCATTGCATGTCGCGCAATACGGAATGCGCAGGTTCGATACGCATTTCGTGTGTTCATTCAAGCTCGTCCTATTCGAGGGCAGCTTCCTCTCCGCTTTTGTCCTCTTCCTAAATGCCACCGCCGCGCCGTCCTCTTTATATTAATTTTATTCCTCGAAGCTCCTCTTGCCAGCAAAGAGATTTCTGTCGCGTGATATTAATTCGATAATGCTCCACCCAAAAATCGATTCTCCGTTCCTCTCTTTTATCGTGGCGCGCGCCAAATGGCCATTGGGAAATTGGAGCCCGGCAGAAATCACTATCAATGCGCGATGGACGCTCCTCTGATGATCGTTTGAATGCCGCACTGCCAATAGCCGCGAGGAATGTGCTTGACAATCGACGAGATCCCTGCCAATAAGGTGAAAGCACTGCTGTAGCGAGAGATTCGTTTTCTAAATGAATCGAATTGACCGAGGAGGAGTAATGGGTTGCGAATGGTCGGTGTGAGTATCGCGCGATGTCAGGGAATCTCCATGGAGACATTGCTTAGACATAAGTTTAATCTTGCTACATCCGACGAAACTTTACGATCAATATAGCAACACGCGCTCGTCCTTATGAATCTATGTAACGTTTGTAGCCGCTCCGCCGCCTCCTGTATTGACGTATTACCATATCCCCTTGGCGTATCGCATATTAAACCCCAACCGAAGTGACAGACTATATCGCAATACCCTCCGACGCCCGAGCACCGTCTGCCTTTTCATCTTTCCATTCTTATTGAACACTCGCGACATTTCTTTCTACGAAAGCTCCTCTCATTTTTTAAGTATCCAGCTTGACTATAATCGAGTCTTTCTCTACTGTGTTGGGAGAGGGAAGATTGTAGGTGCGTGCTTGAAGCGAGTAAAAGCGTGCGAATGTATCGGCGAGAAGGTATTTAACGAGGAGGTGTAACACGTAGACGCGGTGGAACTTAATTACACGGAGGCTTCAGTGAACCTTTATTACTTTGAGGTAGCACGCGAACACACCTTCGCGTTGCTCATCGCCAGATTTTAACCGGTCGAGCGACGCCCAAGGATTTTTACGAGGGATTTGAACGCACCAGTCCTTTTTAAGATAGTCGCCATTAATCGAGGTTGATCGGCTGTATACTTTGCATGGTGAATGCGTCGTTAAGTGAATGATATTTATTGGCGGGTCATTAGCTCCTTCGATTGGGCGTAATAAGCGAGAGACATAAGCGGCGCAGCGTCGACGGGGATAATAGAGGGTTTATGATGACGCCTTTTCCTTCCTTCACTTTTAATCATCCCAGCAGTCTTCCACTCTGATTTCTACATTAACAGAGATTTCATCAATTTTCATTGCACGCTCTTTACGACCAACGTATTTAAGTGCGCGAGCCGGCGAAACTTTGTCGTCCAACTGACATTACTGCCAAGTCCCTCGTTGCCCAGTTCGAACGGCAATAGATTCGGGATCTTATGCTCTCCATCTCGCTCGCTCGCTCGCTCGCTTCTTACTCGGAAGCGCCTTCGAAAAGTTTTAATCGCCCCCCGGCCCGGCCAGATCTCGGATTTCGTGAGAGGTGGCGGCCGTAAAAATCTCCGCTGGAGGTTCAATTAAAGTTTCAGGGAGCCGATCGACATCGATAGCCCGCCCGGTTACGACGCCGATTCGTCGGCCGCCTGACTCCCCCCCTCTCCGCAGAAGCTACACCGAGATGTTTTTGTTGATGAGGAGACGCGATCCTACGCGCTCCGAACCTCTAGCAATCGTTTACGATATCATAAACTTTATTTGATTTCAACCTAGAGCACAAAGGGAATAACGATCGCACGATCGTATCACTCCCGCCTAGCTGGCTGCACTTCCAAAGCACTCGCTCGCTCGCTCGCGCGCGGATCCGCGTGTGACGGTAAAACGAAGATAACACTTTAGTGTGCGGCGACGCCAACTGAGACCTTACCACCGGGGAAAATGCATCCTACTTTCTCGTTGCGGCACGCTCGAATTATTAATATTTCGAAGAAAACGACCGAATTCCAGGAATACTTCGCTCCGCTCCTGATAGTCTCGTCGAATGCGACGGTGAGACACGGAAGCTTTCGAATTTCGTGATTCTCCGCGAATGTGAAATCTGGTAGGAATAATTCAGGCGCGAGTTGTTCTTGCACCCCCGAGCAGACATTTATGAGTGGTTTTTAGTGTAAATGCGAATTCGCTTTGCTACCCCTTTTTGCCGACGCGCGCGCGCGCGCGCGTGTTTCCCTCGCTTCTGTTAGCTTCAGGCTTGATATTAAATTAGGGAGAGGAGGATCCTTGTAAAGGGAAATAAGATGGGGGAATCAAGAGAGAAAGTAGTTCACTACGTGAAACAATTCTCTCCTGATATATTCTCGACGCGTCTCCTCACAATGTGTGTCCATTTTGAATGCAGGTATCGGCCAGTTTCAACAGAGAACGGAGCCCCGACATCCTGCCGTCTATTGGCCAGGTCTTCAGGGATTAGTGAGCGATCCCCTGGCATGGCGAGCAAGATTACACACACGTGAGTACTCCGATACAACATCTCGATTTTCCCTTTCGTACGCCTCCCATCTTTAATTCCACTGGACACAATCGCACCAGAAGATCCCTGGCCTTCGGAAAAAGCCGTGCGAGGATGCTGCGCTTTCCTATCCGGTGAAGTTGTTAAGTGATCTTCGCGACAAGTGGCCGATCGTTTCAGCTTCCCGAAAAAAGTTTCAGGCGACAGCCCGCGGCGACTCAATCTCCTCTTTCCACTCAACATTTGACAGCTGTGCGCGTTTACTTTTACCGCGAAATCATCGCTCGACTAGACTAGAAAAACACGTGTTCCTAGATGCGTCTTCTCTCTCGCTTGACGGTTCACTGACCGGGACAAATTTCGAATGATGACTCATACTAAAATAATGGATGGCAATCTAGAAGAAGAAAGCATGGAAAAACCAGCCTGACGAGAGACTGCCTTGCCAAGCAGTCAGACACGCCGTCTGTATCTACTTACAGGCAGTGATAGAAATAAATCAGGCCATCCCGACGAAATTAATACAGGCTTTCTCCAACATACAACTGCCATTATTCGAGGCGAGCAAGACTATCAATCCCCAAGATATTCGAAACTCTGGGAAACTCTCTCGCGTGATTGTCTCACGAACTCGACGACAAGCAATCGGGCAGCCTCCCCTGCGGTCAGTTAGGTCCAAGACGAAGGTCCTCGAGAAAGGGATACTACTACTTTCTCAAAAGAAGGGTTTCGAGCTCCTTACAAGGGCGATTCCACATGCGACGTAACTCTCGGATCCCAGCGATTTGTAAAGGCGATTAAGGCCACCGCAGAGGCCAGCATGCTTCGACGAGACAAGCAGGCGCGAGTAGTAGGAGGAAGAAATCACAAACAAAGTGAAAGAACACGTGACGACGCCGAGAGTGTGTGTAAGAGAGAGAGAGAGAAAGAGAGAAGGATCCAACCCCCGTGTTTCAGTAAACGCATACATCAGCCGCCCTTAGTGCGGCACATGTGCCCGAGGAGAAGGAGCGTCGAGGGTGACAGGATCGAGCCCTACGAGAGAGCAGGATGTAAGTGTACGTAGGAACTCGGCAAGCGCCCTCGAGAAGGGCGTGGTGGACGTGGTGTGTGGCACATACATGAACAGATCTCCCTAGGAGGAGGAAGAGAGGAGGGGGGCGGTGTGTGTGCCCTGGTGTTTCACCGGGCCGCGACACGGGTGTCACTGCGGATGGGACGAATAAGAGGGTGGCATAGCGGTACTCCGCTGCGGCGACCGTTGGATCCTGGAATATCATATTCAATATCAACCCTCCTATCCCTTAGTCCCGAGATATCGCTCGCTCTGCTTCTCCCTTTCCGCGCCCCACCCGCCCCCCCTTCGGCGACCTTTCCACCCCTTATTCTCTATCTGTTTCTCTGTGTCTCGGCCTCCTTCTCTCTTGCACTCTCAGCTTCTCCTTTTCTCCAATTCATATATCTCGATTTCTCTTTCTCGTATTGGCGAGAGAAGGAGAGAAGACGGCCCGACCACCCGCTTTCCACACTCGCGTGAATAACTCCGGCAATATTTTAACTGCGGCATCACGGTGTGTATCCATTGCCGGCAGGCTTTGCCTGGCTGGCTGGCACACACGCGGCATGCTCTACTCTCGCTCGGAAAGGCCCACCGCCGGAGTTACGGGCGGCGAGGTGTAGCGACGTGTGTGCTTTATATTCCAGGGTGAAACGTTGATCGGGCACACGAGCCTCGCGAGGCAGCCTCGAACGACCGTCGCGGGACTCCGCCGGCCCTCATATTTACCCGCTGGGCCGGTGAGTATTCCTCATACCAGCGATATATAAAATATATAGATATATATATATATATATCGACGCCCGGTTTCCTATTAAATACCTGCCACCACCCTCTTCTTTCATCGCGCCACTTCCGCTTCGATCGATCCGCTTGTGTTCCAGACAATCTTCTTGCTAAGTCATCGCGCCAGTGATAAAATTGTTACGCGTCAACCAGCGGATTTTTCTTGTCGAAGATCTCGATATTTCTTATGTAACGATTTCATTCATTCGTATATTTTGTGGAACGCGATGACTGTGAATAAGAGCCGAGCCAATTAAGTGCTCGCGCCTCGTTTGCAGAGCGTCCTCCTCCTCCTCCTCCTTTCCACCCTCTTATCGTATTTGTCTCTCGGAGTGACGCGCGGAGCTCGTGTGCAAAGTGAGCCGACTCGCCGCGCTGTCAAAGCTCCTCCCAGCCGCAACCCTCATCTTGTTAGACAAGCTGCTCAGCTTCTTCCCGGATTCTTTGTGATCGGCAGTCGCCGCAGGAGATTTATCTCGAATGCGTCCACTGAAAAACGGCAGCCTGATTTTCGAGTGAGATTTACCGTCTCTTTTCTCCAGCCACATGATTAACCTGACCGATCCTAAGTAGATTCAGTCTTTCTTTGTCAGACGAGCGTCATAGATCCTGGATACTTTCGAGTACTTTCCCACAGGATATTAAAGAGATTCAATGGTAGACGGGTGGGAGAATTTTTCTATTAAAGTAAGTAGTTCACTATCGCAGGCGGCATTCGATGGTAATTAAGAAGGGCGAGGGGCGCGCGCGCGCGCGCGGTCAGGCGCGTTTAGGTGGCGTGTCGAAGGGAAAGGTGGGGGGGGAGATGCGTGGAGGGTGGAGGGTCGTCACAACACAGTATGGGTTGTGGGACTTTAATTTAATAAAGCAATTTGTAACGGAATACGGAACGAGGCAATAATGGCCAGTTGGCGGGGAGGGTTCTAATGAGCTGCTTACCGCACTCTCCCTCCTCCTCCTCTCCCACCTCACCGCCCCTCCTCCTTCTCTGTCAGTGTACACGCTCGCCCCGTTGATATCCCCGATTCATCTACTTGGAAACTACGTAAACTTCCAACAACTTTCCTCCCCGAGTGATTCGAGTTTGGCACATGGCTTTTTGCTGGCCATTCAATACCTCCCCCCTTTTTGACACACCCGTAAGCGACGATCTATGTTCTATTCTCTAAAAGAGAGAGTCTCCGGTTGGTTTAGAGCCACGAACGGAGTTCGCATGGAAATTATATTTAAAGTTCCCAGCGGTGGCCTCCTGGAGCACATCAATTGCGAGTCGTGTGACGAGATTAAGTATTTGTAGAGGATGCCGCAATAAAAGCAAGCCGACGCCAGCCGACACGTGTCAGATATCAAAATATTGTACCCGGGGAAGACAAGTGATCGGCCGCGAACTATCGCCGCCCCCTACACGCTTCGCCCTCGTGGTCTCTTTTAAAATGAGCGGTGTGTGTCCCCTCTTGAAAAGAATCGGATCACGCTCTGTGAGAAAGAAACCGAGCGAAGTGGGCGGGTTTTCGAAGTCGTAAATTACCGGTAGGAGTGATAAGGTGGCAGGATAATTCGGAAGAAACAGGCGGGGGACGCTATGGGGAAGACACTTGTACTGGAGGATCCTGGCAGATTTAATGGCGTCGGGAACGACGCTCGCCACGTGCCGGCCACGTGAGTGGATGCCGCACGCTTGTCCGCAAATAGGCAGGGCTTTGTTGTGCGCCCATCATGTAAACGCGCAACAGATCTCTCGAGGAGATACATACGTGTACAACTAGCGTCGCGTACCGCCGCGCCGCCGGCGCCGGTGTATATTGGATTGGGAAGCAGAGAGGAAGGACACGTGACCAAGCACGAAATCAGTAGGGCCTTATCAAGATGGCGAGGGTTACCGGACGATTAAATGACACCATTATCGAGGCGTGATGTACTACGAACGATAATCCCTCGTCCCGATTTTCGTATAATTGGATTGTAATTCATTAAGCACTATCCCCGTCGTTTATCTAGTTGAGCACCCGTCGCAACTCAGCCAGTAACGCTCACTGGCGCGCCATCGAGCTGTCTCTGATTCCGCTTCAAGTGTCGAAGATCGCCTGATTGAAAGTACCAGCGTCAGCGAGCGACAGACTTTTTCAAGCGGCTGGTAAAACCGTACTGCATGATCGGGTGTCAATTTATCATGTAATTATCCGGGACAATAAATCCCTCGGTTTCACGGAGCGAGCGATTCCCCGGGAGGGCCCGGAAGAACGACGCGAATCTGATGAAGATTAATTACTCGGTAATGGTATATCTATCCGCGCGAAATACGTGCTCGCAATCATTGAATAAGTTTTACAGTAATTACCGGCCTACTAAAAATCATCGGACGAGACGCCCGCGCGGTAACATGTACACTGCTGCCTGCCGATAAAATCGAAAGTGACAGCTCGCAAAAACGATAAATTACAGGATTCGTCGCTCGATACCGGCTGACTTAAATAAGCTGGACGGGTGTACACCATTCGGTAGAGTATTTCAGGCCGCCGCTGTCATACGTGATTCGAGCGGCGAGCAAAAAAAGCGAGGCCCCACTGGTTATAGATAGTGGTTCGCCGGATATTAGTTGGGCAAGCATACGACTTTTTTCGAAAGTGTCAGCGATCTATATCCCATACCTTCCAAGTCCTACTTTCTTTCTCTTTCTCTCTCTCTATTTCTTTCTGCTCCGACTCGGGATGAGAATAACGAGCGGGAAATAACAATATTATTAAAGTCACGAGAGAACATCCCTGGGAAATATCGGTGTGTTACAGTGTCGCAACAGCTGGGTTGCCAGCAGACGATGACAGGCACCGCCGGCGGCGGCGAGCACGAGGGTGGCAAGAAGAAGCACACCAGGCCGACCTTCAGCGGCCAGCAAATCTTCGCCCTCGAGAAAACGTTCGAGCAGACGAAATACCTCGCGGGACCGGAGCGTGCCAAATTGGCGTACGCCCTCGGCATGTCGGAGTCCCAAGTCAAGGTAAGCACACACACACAGACACACGCGCGCGCGCGCCACAACTACCGATCCATCTCCACCCACTAATTGCTCCCTCCGAGAGTGATCTCGAACGATTAACCACAAATCGCCGGCCACTCGCCGAATCCCCCCTTCACTATCCACCGGGAGACTCGTCGATATTCAAGCCTGGCTAATAAATTCCCTTGCGAGAGTCTTCCGCTTCGAAAGATCACACTGGCTAAATCGAATCGCCTAATTAGAGCGCGTCAAAGTGTCGAAGATCGCTATTAGCAAATGAATATGTTGGCAGAGCGCTGATTGGCATAAGTGCTCGTTCGCTTAATGGAAATTGATGTTACCCTAGGCGCGACACACGCGCACACACATACACACAGAGCTCCGGGATATGAGCATCGACGTGACAAGAAGATTGGCGTGCAATGGGAAGAATAAAAATCAGGAGCGATCGGTCATCCAGAATTCCTTTTTACGGCAGGCCCGTCGCTGTTCCTGCCATCGTTCACGGATTAGTAGCTCCGATGAAGAGGGGGGGGGGGGGGGGGGGGGGGGGAAGAAGGAGTAAAAGGGGGGCGGGGCGGGTGATGTTTAACTGCGATGAATTTTTATTAACCCATCTGCATCCGTTACTCATAATTAGCCGGGAAAACGGCCTAAATCACCGGTGGACATTTTTATTACAGTTGAGCGCAAAGTTTATTACGGCAAGTATGTGCAATGTTGCAGGGATCGCGCGAGAAGGGTGGGCTGGGACGCATCTCGGATCTCGAATGCTATTTATCTTGTTGGTTGCAAAACAGTAACAGCAGCGAGCGTCGCATACGCGTCGCGTAAATCTATTGCTAGGTATTTATGCTAAAGAGGTGCTCCATTACAAAAATGATGCCGCTTCCGCTCGGGCGAGAGTGGCGCAGGATCGCTTGTCGGCGAGCGTGTTCCCTGCGAGCGAGAGCGCCGTCGCGCCGGCTTAAGTCCATCGAGGCAAAGAGCAAGCTCCTAACGAAGCGGGTGCTCGGGAAAAAGTTGGAGGGCTAAAAGAAGGTGACAAAACAGCGAGGACGTGTCAAGCTTTGCCGCACCTGCGTCATCGTCAGCGATGCTTTCTCTCACTCTCTCTCGCTTTTCCTCGCCGTCGCCCGTGATTCTTTCCTGCCAGCGAGAAAAAGACAGGGTGCTCGAGGTGTCGACGACGATGGTTACCGTGATGCTACCACTTCTACTGGTTCTCCTTCGAGCGTATCCTCTCTCTCTTTTCCTCTCGAGCAGCGATCTCGCTTCATCAACATCTTCACCCCTTCCGGCGAGCCCTTCTCTCTATTCGAGAGCTCAGTAGCTATCCGTTCATCTATCTAGCTCGCTCCCCCGCACCAGCCACTCGTCCAGAGTAAAGCGTTCTTCCTCCGAGGGAAGCCTGATCATCCTCTCTCCATCGGGCTGGCTGGCTGGCTGGCTGGCTGGCCTCCTTCAGTGCCATTCCACTGCGAGCGTCTGCTCCACGGTAGCTGGTACTACTAGGGATGCGGCGTTCTCGGCCCGAGCTCGCTCGATCACCGTTCTCGATCCGGCTGGCAGCAGCACTCGCCCCACCGCTTCCAGAGACACTTGTACTTCCACCTTCGGATCGAGAACAGCCCCGATCACACGCTAGCTTCTAGGCGAGGAGCGAAAGGAGCCTCCACCCACTCCAGTCCGTCATCTTCTTCCCTCTTTCTTCCTTTGATTCTCTTAGTCCGCTCCCTCTTTCATCCCCCAGGCTTCCCTCCTCTCGCAACCACCTCTCTCTCTCTCTCTCTCAGTGAGTTTCCCTCGAGCGCTTCTCCAGAGCGAGCGGTTCTCCTTCCGCCTCTCGCCATCTTCGACCCTCGAAGCCTGCCTTCCCATTTGGAGGCCTCCAACCCCCCTGGCGGGTGGCGCGCAGCGTTCGCGACGCGTACACCGGCTACCCTCTCGCTCGCGCGCACCCTCCGCCGCCTCCGGGCCTCCGGGCGTCGATGTAGCGCTGTCATTGGCTCGTTCTACGCCGCCATATTTACATTTTTATTGAAAGCTACAAGTCTGTGTCGGTGAGTGATGGCGAAAGGGGATGAGCGAGACGAGCGGCGCCCCGGGCGCCGCGCCGCGCCACCCCTTCTCCCGCCGATTGCTTCTTCCTTTTCTCTCTTTGCCGCCGACGTCCTTGCCTCTCGCTCCAAGCGGGAAAGAGAGGCGGAAGTGGTCGGAGAAAGAGGAGCGGCTTGCGGTAGCCGCTCGGAGGGTGGCTCGTGGAAGCGAACGAAAGAGAGAGAGAGAAGGTTCTCTCTCTCTCTTTCACCCTCTCCCTCGGAAGCTGCCGGTACTGCGGAGTGACGCAGGGCTGCTCTCGGTGGATGTGGGTGGTTCGCTCGGCGGGGAAGGGCGAGGAGGGTGTGCGGGAGAAAGAGCAGGACGGCCGCTCCTGGCAGGAGGATGAGGGTTAGCATTCAATTACCTCGGATTTCCTCGGCAAGAGGCGATTCACCTCCAGCGTATATGCCATCTTCGAGGGTGAGATTGCCTTCGGATCCCGAGTGCCGTCGCGTTCGCCAAAATATTACGACAATATATACCCGCATACTCTTTCCTACGACTCGCTGATTCAGATACATCCGTTCCGCCCCCGCCGGATGCTGTTTATCTTTGCCAGGGTGGAGAGCGCGCGCGCGCGTGCCTCCGCACGCTCGCTCGCACGAATATCTGCATACCACCGGATCTCCTCTGCGGCTGCCACCAATGCGCGGAACGACGCGAATCACACCGATCACACCGATATCCCTGATATCCCCGTTCTCGTACACATCTATTTCCTCGCAAGGAAAATGCTTCCAGCTATACACGAATCTTGCACGATTTTTTATCCATCCACCGCTTGTCGTATGTATAATAATACGAGATTTGTTGTTGAACTTGTAGATTAATTCTAGAATTTATTTAATCCTCATAAAAATAAACGCAAGATGTTTCGTAGTACTTTTTTAAAGTTTGAATATTTATCTTGTATGTATAATGCAGGTAATGTAATATACATGTGTGAAGTAAATGTAGAGTGACCGTTTGTGAAAATACATATTGCCAGGGAGACGGTGCTTTCGCTCAGGAATGGCGGTGGGAAGGTCCCCGTGCCTAACTTTGCGCATTTACTGCTAGGTTATAGCCGTGCGGCGGAGTATTATACTCATACTTGGTATACTCCTTGATGTCTCCGCGAGTGATTCAACAGATAATACAAGTTCAGCTATTTCCCCTTATTATATCGGCTCATTGGCCGATGTTTCCCCGACAAATAGTCAGCGTCTCATTCGGCATTCGATTTGCCGGGGCGATCCAATCGAGGCGAATTCCGGATTTCCTCCGGGCTGCCGAGCTTATGGAGAGAATCGCGCTCGCGGCTCGGTGGCCGGGGCATATCGATATTCTCCTTTCGTGGTTTTCCATCCGGGATTTATCATCTTTTTTCCCCGGTATCGGAAAAGGATTAATACGGGACGTAGGGATCGGGCCGGTTCCACCGGCGCAACGAAGATATATACGCCTCTCCCGTCATTCCGCATTTCCAGATTTATCACTTTTTCGTTTTCGAAACACGCGTACATCTCCACTAATGCGCGCGCCCGCATTTTTTTAATAACCGAACGCCCCCCCACATACACACACACAGCCCTCCACACGCACACGCATATATTCCACCGAGCAAGAAACGACAGTGCGCGGCTCGTTGGACGCCGCCAATATAAATCGATGGATATCGAATAGATTGATTACAGTTTGCTCGCGATTCTATTACGGCACCGATCCAATAAGAGATAATGCTACTACTCGCTGCTGCACTGCTCGGACGCATTGTTCGCAGCATCGCGTCTTGATTCCACAAGGCTGCCTTCGCATCCCTCGTACGATCTCTTTCTCCCGCGCGCACTTCCAACCTCCTAAGTGTAATTCGGCGAGCACTTCGGCGAAGAGTCAGCCTAAGCAGGACCCTTCTCTTATACCGGGTGGTAGGACTTGTCTCCTTAATTAACACGCTGGCGGAACGATGCCACGAGGGTGCTGATCACATTGCGGAATGACAGCCGTTCGACCCTAATCTAATACAAGTCTAATCGGGCTCTCATGACTCCTGCGAGTCTCGGCAACTCCCCGCTATTAAACTTATACCATTAACTAAACCTCTCCTTCTCCAATCAACGCACTCCCTTTCTCTCTTTCTTCCTCACACATACACACACACTTCTACCACATTCTCATCTGGCAAGTCTGACACGGAAACATTGAACCGGTGACAGGGAATATTTCTGCTCCAAATATCCAAGTTACGTAAGTAGGAAGGTCCTTATCGGTATAATCTCGTGTCATAACAATGAGAAGGGGAGGGTTGTCCGGGGCTCTGATGGGATAGCAGTGCCATTCTAATCAGATAGTCGAGCCATTAAGAGTGCGGGGTCGAAATTGGCGAGGACGGTGTTCGGTGCCAACCATAGAGAGCGAGCGAGAGGGAGATGGAACCCTACTCGTCGTCGGCTGGTATGATTTAGTTAGCCGTCGGTGCGCACCGCGACGCGCAAAGTGCACCGGCTCGAATGGGGCCGCATTCACTCTGGCAGTGGGTTCGCCCTGGAGAGAGGCAAGGCAAGGCAAGCCAAGGCAAGCAAGCTTCCTCCCTGCTGGAATGATCCTCGCCTCATATCCCCCTATTAGAATCTAATACGGCAAAGTGAACGGAGCGGGCGCCGGAGCATTTGCGAGTTAAAGAGCGTGACACCCCACTGTAGTACGTGTCTCCGCTCCCGCAGTGCCGTATCAGCGCGTGTATCAGCCGAATGGGCGCTTGGCGAGAGAGAACGTGAATGCCAGCGAGCAACCAAGAGAAAGAGAGAGAGAGGCAAAGGGCATATCGGGGTTGAAGAGGGTGCGCGTTGGCAGTCGGGGGTGGAGGCGAGCAAGTTGAAGTGGCGCGAGAGGGTAGGACGATTCGGATCGACGGGGAACACGGGAAACGGAAGGAAGAGCGAGAGGATCCTGTGCGAGGAGGGTCGCAGGGAGGAGATGGAGGGGTTGGAAGGGATAAATAGCGGGCGAGCGGTGAGCCGATGGAGGAGGTAGGAAGGAGCGGGCTTAGAAGGTGGACAGAGCGAGGCTGACAATCCAGGCGAGAGGAGAGTAGCAAACGGAAGGGTGGTGGTGGTGGTGGTGGTGGTGGCGATGGTGGTGGTGATGCGAGGGTGTGCGCCCCGGTGTTTACCCGGTGGTGGTGGTAGTAAAGTGGCGGCCTCGGTGGTTCCCCGTTCCCGATAGAATGCGGACGGTGGTGTAGGCCAGCGGCAACGCCGACGCCGACGCCGCCGACGCCGCCACCGCCGCCAGTGGCAGGGGTTGGTCGGTGGGGCGAGGGAGGCGGGAGTTGTTTACGGCGGAGTAATCTGCTCGTCGACGGATACCAATATCGATGACGTCAATTAGTACGAGCGAAAGCCTCCTACCCGCTTTTCCTCCACCATGTATCATCATGGTGCGGTGTATGTATGTACGCTCGAAGAGAGAGAGAGAGAGCGAGAGCGCGGCGCGGCGCGGCGTGGCGTGGCGTGATAAATCACGCCAGCAGGCGGCGTGTGTTCCCTTCATTCACCTCCCACTGGCTCGTACCCTCGAAATTGGCCCACATGTACTTGACTCCATAATGCTCGATTCCACGAGCTCCCGATAAAACTTACTTTATTCCCGTGCTAGCCCCGGCTACCGCTTCCACCTCCTCTTCATCCTCCTCATCCTCATCCTCCTCCGCCACCACCACTGATTCCTACACTTGCGGTCCCACCACTTTGCGACCGGTCAACGAAATCACCGTGGAACAACGTCACGCGAGGACTTCTCCCTCGCATTATGTTTTATACCTCGTGTAATTACGATCGCGCCACTCGTATTGTTTCCCGGCTCCATTGATGACTCGCCGAGTTCCGCTCGTTTTGGTATAATATGTCTCGTAATTAAGCGAGAAACTGCCAATCGCTCAGACCAGCTTTTTTCGCTATGAATCCATAGGAGAGAGCACAAGAGGAACAGCAGTCGGGGAAAAATTGGAGAAATATTCGGCGCGAATGTTTTTTAACGTACCGAGAGTATGCGCGCACGTGTCATGACAGTTGAGGGAGGCATAAATCACTATGGGCGAGGGCCAACGGAGTACGAAGCGGAAAATAATAATTCTCGATACTCAACGCGCAGAGAGAAAGCACACACACACACGGCTCTCTCTCTTTCTCTCGCTGTCTCTGGTATCGCGACCATCGCCGCATTGTGTATTTGCGCTCACACTGTATTCCCTCTGTTTTCCCTCAACGCGATTGTCATGATCGAGCCAGGGAAAAAGTAGCATGGCAGGCCGTATAAAAAAAAAAGAAGGACAGAGCGCGCGGAAGTAGACGGTAATAATGAAATGCTGACGGCGGCTGTATCAACTTTTTATACTGAACGCGAGGAAAGCGGCCCTTACGGATTTAAGCGTCCCCGAGGCTGACACGAGCGCCGCCGTCACATGGAAACGACACCGCTCTAAAAACAAATATAAATCCTGCATCAGGAAATCCAACCTTTCAAGAGTGCCCGCTGTCGAGCAATCATTTCCTTCGCAAAGGAAACACGTCCGACAGCCCTTTTCTCCCGGCGTCTGACTCGTGCGAGACTTATTCTACTGCGCGGCTAGCCAAGAGACAAATTCGAGATAACAATAATGCGAAAGCCCCGAGATACGCGCTTCTGATTATTTTCCGATGGAATCTTTCGACAGCCATAAACACTTGTCGAATCTCCTCGGTGAGGTTGGTTCTTCCCTCGCCGGGAAAGGGAAGAAAGGAGGGAAAGCAGAAGGAAAGAAAGGAAGAAGTATTTCCCGTAGTCGTCGCGAGGGGGCTAAAAATCCGTCTGATCAAATCGGGCGCCGCCGCCGCCGCCGGTGCAAGGGGGGACCAACTAATCCCCCGAGCACACCCTTCGAGTGTGTTTCCTTGATCAAACTTGATAAATGTATGTGTATCGCTGTACATACGTATTAATATTCCCCCCGAGCATAATTCATTCGGCGTGTGGAGATCAACGCGTGTACGAAACACGACTGGACACGGATCGCCGCCTCTGATCAATAGATGCGCGCCACCCCCGAAATAATTGGAGTATCAATTTAATGGATCTCGGACTAAAGTGATATCGCCTAGCAATTAGGGAATGGTTCCATTATCAGACTATGATGTCAATCTTCCGCTACGATCCTTTTGAAAAGCTCTGTGAATAATTCTCCGACACCATTGGCGATTTCTATCGTTATCGAGGAACGACGTGAAATCAAGACACTGAAAAGTGAGCCCGTGCTTTCCCGCAGTCGAAGAGAGCCGTAAAATTTCGGCGTGCCTTTCTCTCACTCTCTCGGAGGGCGTCTGTCTCTAAAAGGCGCGCGCGGTGCGAGATGGGAGGAGCGATGGCGAAATTTGATTCCGAAATAAAAATAGAATATTGGGGATAACGCGAATCGGTGAAGCCATTTGATCTTCGAGCGAGGCCAAATGGTCGGTCGGAGGGAATATCGGAGAAGGGTGAGGAAACATATCGATATGGGGAAGCGGCTACGGGAACGGAATACAGAGGAGCGCATTATCGCCAACGGCCAACTTCCCTCTGCCATTCTCGCTCAACGCATTACTTATTATTTGAAGAAACACATCCCGCCGGCCGTGCGCTCTCTAATATTACTCCAAATTACTTTAGCCTTGATTGATCTCGATGAATTAACTCGCCGAGTAAGTTCTTTATCATTGCACTACTTTCCGAAACAGAATGATGAGGAATTTCGTCTTACACCTGTTTTGTACAATATTAGAAAATATAATAATATTTTCTTTGTGTTCCTTATTATAAATTTACAAATCTGATTGAGAAAAGACTAACATCAACGACTGCTTATTTTATGACCCTCGTGTTAAGTGGACTATTCTACTTCTTTGTCCACATATTCTTAGTAATTCTATTCGTGAGAATCGAATTCCACGTGACTACCACTCTCCATCCGTATCTCAGCAAAACAGTGTCCCATAAATCTCGGAGATCCTTCACTTTGAGCGCGATGACACTATCTTGGAGGTCTTGCGGTTCTAACACCTCCAACATTACCCGACAATGATAGTCCATGGAAATAGAACGGTCAAAGAGCGCGTTAACAGGCGGAAACCCCTTAAAACTTCTCGTTTGAGATTCAGATTTTACGGAGAGATTTTCTTGGTCGGTACGGTGAAGTGCAGCGAGGCTTAAAAATTTCTCGTCAACCCAAGGGAAACCGTTTGAATGATAAGTGCATTCAATGATGTGGAAGGCGACTGAGTAAGTGTCACACATGACTCTACACGCGTCATTAAACATCCAGCTTTTGCCACGATACGCTCACTAAAAGCGTGGCGTCACTGTTTTCATGCCCGCCAAAGATAATCGAACAGTCTTCCACTGATTTAACAGAGTGGATGTTATAATGGAACATTTCTATTAAACGATATACAGCTTCAACTTGAACAGCCGATAAAGTTTAATTGGGAAAGCAATGCTGTCTGGGGATCCGGGCGGGCGCGCGTCCAGTCATCAGCATTCAATATAAACACTCTCATTCGGTAATATATCTCATTAAGGCCGCATTGATCCACCTCTCGATAAATTTATCCGGTAGTTTAGAATGATATGCGAACCAATCAGTGCATGCTTTTCCGATAAAAACACTCGGATTGGTTTACTACACGGCGCGCGCGAGAACGGAGAGCTCGGCTCGCCGATAAATTTATCACAAGGTGGATAAAGGCGGCTTTGAGCGGGAACTCCGGGCGCATTAAATATGTGACTTTGCGCAAAGCCGCCATTAAACAATTGGACTTTTCCGCGAGAATTAGCCGAGCGAAAGCGCCCTGTAAAATTTGACGCGATCAATTAAGGGGAACACGGGGCAGAGGGAGGGGGGTGGGTGGAAGCTAAAGTGCAGCATCCGGTATCCTATTGCAATTCCCCAAGGAGAGCTCATCCCACTGCCTCGTCAAGATCTCGCCCTTTCTCCCGGAGAATTCCCGTTTAATCCCCCTGAAAAATGCCCCGGATATGTTTTCATCTCACTCGAGCCGCAAGGGAAGCTCGGCTCCTTGCAGATTGCCGTTCTTAATCATTCCTCGAGGATGCCCGAGGAATATTCTTATTAAAAATCGCACTCTCGTGATGACTGGACCTATCTTTTCCATCAGCGATACCATCTCACTCGAGCGGAGCTCCCTTGTTCCATCATTTCCTTTTCAAGTCAGATTCCGAGGACTGTCACTCCACTCGGACGTCGTGTCGTCCTCGACTTCTTCTCTCAAACTCACCCTTCCCTCAACTTTCATCAGTGGCCCTCTCACTCCTCCGGGCACCACCCTCATTCCTCGAGGACATCTTCTCCGCTCCTCCAGGAGCTCTCCTCTTTTTCCGCTTGAAGCAGGAAGTTATCGCTCGCAAGAAGAATCGGGTCGCCGTCCGGAGATTCATAGTCTCTGGCTTTCCAGCACTCCCTTCCTCTTTGTCTCGCCCGCGCGCTCAAGACATTCATAAAATTCATGAGGCTACTGCGAATAACTTGTAGATAATGGCGCCGATAAATCCCATTGATTTACCGGCTCCTCTCTAATTAGCAGCGACACCTCGTGCGCGCTCGCCTCTCTTTAATTAACAGGCTATAATCTTCCTCGGCAAAAATGAACTGTGGATCGAACGAGCCGGTGAAAGTGCTTTGCCCGGTTCACCAGCCTCTGAGCCTTTTAACTCGTTGTTGCACGCGCGCGCGCGCGCGCGTGAAGCACTCCCCAATAAAGCATCGGGAATGTGAGTCACGCCTGTAATCTTTCGAATAGTAAATTATCCGCCAATATCAACGAGATCAGATACTAGCAGTATTATCTGTCCGAGAGGATGGAGAGGGAGCTGGGCGGAGAAGAGTTTGGAGGGATGCTGCGTGTGCGCCTAAGAGAGAGAGGGAGAGGGGGAGGGGGTGGAAAGCCGAGAGGGAGAAAGACCGGGAGAACGTTCCATGGCAGAGGGTTGAACTGGTGAACGCATCACCCCAGCCGAGCAAGGGCTTTGCGCAGTTATAAATGCGGTTTTGTATCTAGCTTTACAGGACAAAGTAATGGGCTTAGATAATCCTGATTTAATAAATCGAACAGTTGCGGCCTCGGCGAACAGTCACACTGCCAACCAGGCTGATGCGAGCCGAGAGAGAGAGAGGGAGGGAGAAAGCTAGATTTGCGGGGACGAGTGTGCGTGACTAATGTGCTCAAAAACAAGATGGATGATAGCGCGCGGGATAGACGGCTCCTTACTCCAGCATTTACATTTCGACACTGTATCTACCCGCAGCCGGGGGGAAAAAAAAATCCTTCCTAAGACCTGCTCCTTCTTATTCCCCGACAGACTGCCATTTGTGCCCAAATAACCAGCGCCTTTCCGCATGGAAAGCTCGAAACGTTTACTTTCAACCCCACCCTTGTTAAAGTATCGCTCTGCACCGATTGCCTCATCAGTTTATGTATTGCTGGCTTTTTGATTTTTCTCTAATTGTATTGGATATTGAATCAAGAGGACCATGTTATCACTGATAGGAGGGAATAGTTGGAAGTTGGAGTTATCGAAGGCAATAAAACGGCCCGGCAAAAGCGACACTCCTCATTCGTAATTCCCTATTAATATTCGGCATTAGCGAACGTAAACTGCAGCGGCGTTAAAGGGATATCATCGGTTATTTGCGTCACGTTTTGGTCCCATTACGGTCTATTAAATTAGCGGTAATTCGTGTTTAAACAGTGCCCGCCATAATGTCTCCGCGCGGGCGGCGGCGGCGGCGGCGGCGGCACACACAGCCGATTCTTACTATTATATCAGAGGAGCGAGAATCGTTCTAATCCCCCGTAGGGCAGAGCCATTTACTAGGAACCCTTGCACTATGCAATCCTTTTTCCTGCTACCAGGAAATGTTGGCCGATCCTCGTAAAAAAAAAAGAAAGGGAATTCTTTCTTCGAAATTCCTCTTCATCGGCAACTCGGTGACCAGCGGCGGACATATTTATGGCTGAGTATTAATTCAATGATATCCTGGCATCGTAAAGGGAGACTCGACTCTGCGCTCGAGGATCGCTCGTTCGAGTATCGCGCGAAACTCCAATAAAAAGTCGCTCCCACCTATTCGGCTTTTCTCTCTTATCTCTTTTATTGTGCCCGCCCTTTTTATTGCGCCCGCGCTCGCTCGCTCGCGCGCTTACGGCCACCGATCGATGAACCGATCGACAAGTAATCCCACAGAGAAATCTCACCTTGCCGAGTGAAAAGTCAAAATTCTTCCACTTCCAAAATCTCCACAACGCACAAACATTCTACAATCATTCCTAACTCTCAAAACTGTACAAGAAAAGATGAATCATGAAAAGGAGGCACTAAGAAAAAGCAGAACCGAGTGCATCCAGTGGAGGGATTGACGTTTTACGGTAACCATCCAGTCGACTCAATCTCTCCAGATTGTCTGTCTCCCAAGCAAAGGGGTGTACAAGGCTGCCACGCGGCCCCGGAGCCCGGCGCGTTATCTTAATTTCTCGAGTGTTTTAATTTTCATCCGAACAGCCATTAACTTTTACGGGGGGCCGTTTACTTTTTAATTCGTTTACCGGCGCGGTGCTAGTGGTGGTGGTGGTGGTAGTGGTGGCGGGCGCACGCTGCTGCTACTGCTGCTGGTGGTGCTGCTGCTCCGCGCTTATATCTTTAATTTAAGCTCTCGACTTGGCGGCCATTGAACAAGCCTGCGGATTGGCGAGAAAGGGGGTGGAGTTTTAGTGGGGTCGCGCCGCGGCGCCCGACGCTCTCTCTCTCTCTCTCCCATTCTCTCTCTGCTCTTTCTCTCGCTCCTGGCAGCCTGGTGGCTAGAGGGTGGTTTGTGGGTGCAATCGCCTACGCTCTCGTGAACAGCGCGCGCTCCCCCGGCGCCCGTTACGTTAATTAAATACATTGTTGTGGGGACATGGACTCCTGCCGGGCGTTTCGGCCTTTATAGGTGTAGAGGGCCACCTTAAGTCGCTGGCGAGCTACCCTTCGGCCACCCCGCTGATCATGGAATCAACCCAGACCAACCTTCCCACCACCACCACCGCTCTTCCCTGAGAAAAGTCTTTTTCTCTCAAGATAGCGCCATCCTCGCTCTTGAATACAAACGACACTCCTTTCTCGCCTCAAGCCACACATTGTGGAAATATAGTTAGTAATCTAGTTAATAGAGTATAGTGGGAGAGTAATAACCGGTGAGGTACGTTCTGCCGCAGGTCTGGTTCCAGAACAGGCGGACGAAATGGCGAAAGAAGCATGCCGCCGAGATGGCGACGGCGAAGAGGCGACAGGAGGAGGTGGAGGGCGTCGTCGCTGAGGGCGAGGACGGATGCAGTGACACCGAAGCCGATGGCAATAGCGAGACCGCCGCCAAGAGACTCAGAAGGGAACTCGAACAACAATACAGGCACTAAGGATTCGAAAAATTGGAGTGTCTAATTGGGAAAGGGAACGCAAGAGAAACGTGAACCAGAACTTGAGTGGCATCGTGAGCCATCGTGATTGGTGTTCGGCCCGATGCAATTGGCGAATTATTCGATCGCCTCGACTCGCAGCTCGGCCGGCCGATCGAGTTTTGCTGGCGCGCTCGGATAATTAGTAATTATCTAGTGGGCACTTAATGAGCGTCTACTGGGCGCGTGATGTACGATTAAATCGGACGTGCCGGGTCAATCGAATGCGCAATGCGCACGAGTGGTAATGACGATACTGACGCAGTCACTTGCAGGACACTCGTAATGCATCTCTCCGGAGAGAGAGATCGAATGTGATGAAACTTTTGCGTTTATTTTATTGTTATGATTCTACGCGTTCATTACGTAAGTCTAGTCAAGTCGCGGGGGAGAAAGGTAGTGTCGGGTAGCTAGTTTTATTTTATGCACTCGTTAGCCGTTCCGTCAGTTTTGTTAACTTTGTTTTCGACACTTGCTAATTTTATGTTGAGTATAATTTAACGAGTGGGATTTGAGATTTAATAGGAACGTTAAAGGCGTGCGCGTGCGAACCTTCCTACGTTCCAACGGATTTTCCGTGGTACAATCATTCGATCATCCGACTCTGTCGATGGGAAAGCGAGCAGAGCCCCGCCGGTCCTGCAAGTCGGCGAGCGTGTGCCGGGGATACATCAAAATTTTATTTGGAATTATATATACAGCTCGATAACCCGGAACGAAGCCAGCCAGCCAGCCAGCCAGCCAGCGAAACGACGAGGCGCGCACGTCGATAGCTTCGATTTAATTAATACGACGAGTATAATCGAGTTGCGCGTCGCCGCTAAAGCGCGCTCGTAACGATTATCAATCTGAATTGTCGAGCGGCGAGCGTGTGCGACAAAGTGGAGACGACGAATCAACGCCGCTCGAAACAGAGACAAAACGACGTCGGCAGCGGCGGCGATGCTGGCAGCGGCAGCGACGAGAAATGAAAGGAGAGGAAATTCCTCTGTTTACGAGCGATCGCAATTTGAAGGAGTGGAGGAACCCGCTCGAGCCCACAGTGAACTTTGTATATTCTGTAGATACCGCGATAAACGTGAATGTGATATTTAACGTATTTAATACGAATTCGACATAGTTGCATAGGTAGGATATATTCAGCATTACGAAAGAGGAGGAAGATGGCGATGACGAAAGGGAGAGAAGTGAATTAAGGTTTAACGAACACGCAGAACACAGAGCCTAGGATCGTAGAACGTACCGATATAAATATTGTATAATCAGAGTAAGGGCCACTCTCCCGAGATCTCTTGGAATCAGCAGCCGCCCGAAGGATGCGTGTATCCGAGGGAAGAAAAAGAAAATCCCGGCCGGCCGGCCCAGTCATTTCTATGTTAATACACCACCCGGGATTTAATCTGTATTCCTTGGGAATCGAGGTGTCCTGGATGCTGGTACACATCTCGCGGCATCCCTGCTCGCCGCCGGCTAGTCGGCAATCCGTATTACTTGTACAGTACTTAGGTAAATGGCTAAGTGACAGGTAGAGACAATCTGTATAAAGTATTGTATAAATTATACATACGTGTTATCTATCGCTTGTGTATTATATCTCCAATTTAATAAATGGAACACATATTACGGTAATTACAAAACTACCAATCGTCTATTCTTCCTTCATTCATACCTTCCCGGCGTACCTTTTATCACAGCTATTCTTAAAGACGGCTCGTCGTGAGTAACATATCAAACTCGAATTCACCAGTCGAGTGAGTAGGCATTAACTTTTTCAAGTCAGAGAGAGAGAGAGTCGACGATATAGTATATATGTATACGAGTGGTGGATCCATCCGAGACGAAAATGAGCGAAGCCATCAGCAGCCGGGGATAATGACAGCAGCCGGGGATGGTAATGAACGATGTACCAGTTCGTTGCAGTGGATGCATCAATCATCCAGGGAGACACTTGAACGGCGCGCACACTTTTCGCGAACAATGAGACAGCCACTTTGAAAATATCCTACCATTTATTTGATATTACCGACGTCGCCTAGCGCCATCATGACATTTTCAGTTCTTTTTTTCTTTCTGCGCGCGCCCGAGCGCCACTTTCATTTTCTCCCCTATTGGCCGATTGGAGTGCGCGCCCTTTCTGCAATTAAGTTCGAAGAGCGAAGGAGGCGGCGACGGCATCGGGAATCAGGATAATTAAGGATGCCGATACATAATGCTGGATTAAGCGTAGGGTGGTGTGTTGCTGCATCAGGTGCCCCAATTGGGTAGTTAATAAAGAGGGTGTCAAAGAGCACGGCAGGAAGAGGGGAACGCAAGCGCGCCGACATACGGAGGCTTGATATTGCTCTCGGCGGGCAGCCAGCCGGGCCGCTCGGCCTCCTGGCACCCTGCGATCTCGTAAAAGGCCGCTGAAACGGGCGAAAGGCGGCTGCTGCTCCGGTGGTGTCGGTCACCATTCCGCCGTATCGATTTCGAATACAAGCACAAGGTGATTAATGTTATGAGAGTTTTTCCCCGACTCATAAAGTGAGAACGGGAGCGCGAGAAAGGAGTAGTTAGAGGTGGTGGTGGTGGTGGTGGCAGGGGCTGCGAGAGTGGGAAGAAAAGAGAGTCCTTTGCAGAGATCGTCGCTCACTTCGCCGACAAACCCCTCCTAGCGAGATCGCGGAAAGTCACTAGAGTGTCGCGCGCGCGCGCTAAGTGAGTAAGAGAAAACGAATGAGAACGAGGGTGGTGGAGGAGGAGGAGGAGGAGAAGGGGGTTGGAAATCTCGGAGTGTGCCGCCGCTCGACTTCTCATTTTCTTTCTCGCCCGGGGTATTGGCAGGGCAAATTTATCGTGGTGTTAAGCCGTTAATATTTGCGTTGCGCGGCAGTGGCGGCGGACCCTAAATCAATGAAAAATATTCTAATTGGAATATGAAAAAAGTTGGCACAGTCCGCCGTGACAGAGGGTGCCAATGCTTGGCGGGGGAGTTGAAAGAGGCAGCCGTTGGCCCGGGGCGAAGGAGTGTACGGCGGCGGCCAAGCAAGAAAAGCCAGCGAGCCAGCCAGCCAGCCGGGCCCGACGTAGGAGGAGCGAGGAAAGTGGCCGCGGAGCCCTGTCTCTCCCACGCATTACAGAATAGAATATAAATTGTCTTAACGAGAGCCGGCCAAGAGGAATGGCAAAAAGTTCCCGATTAAGCCCCATTCCAAGCGGAGCCGGCGAGAGCGGGACACTTGTATTGAGCAGTAGATCGCGCCACCTCCTCCCACCACCACCACCGTCACTGCCGCTGCCACCGATGCTGCTGCACAGCAAGTTTACTAATTTTCTGAAATCTCGAGCGCGCACCGCCACCGGAAACGTGCTCCTGCCACTTACACCGCCGGAGTGAGATGTATACGCGGCAAACCCAACGGAACTAATATCGCCAATTGGCTACGGAAACACCCCTGTCGACCTATAATTACTCGCGATTGCTTTACGCCTATTGGAAAACTCATGGACAAACAAGCTCGCCTGGCACTCGCAAATTCCAAACTTTCCTTGGCATGCGTGAAAATTATGGCGCCAGACTCTTTGCCAGAATCCCAACAACAGAGCTTACATTATGGCAGAGCAATTTTGCAAATCTAAAATAACGATTTATGTCGCGTTAGACCTTCGCGAAGGTTTCGCGCGAGCCGAATAAAAAATACATCGGGTATTCGTTGAGTGCCATTCGATTTTACTTAGAGTATAGTTTAAAGAGGGACTCCTCCCAGGAGAGAGGCGACTCACAAATCGTAGGAATTAAGGAGCGACGAGTGAACCGGGCGGATTTCGAGGGACGCGGCACGCGCGTACTGGTGTAAAAAGATCCGTCGAACTCCTACCGACTGATTCCCCATCCTCTCCAAGGGATCACTCGATCCAGGGATCGCCATTCCCAGGCTCAATAATTTCCCTTCGGTAAGCGGCTGACGGGGAATCCGAGGTTTTACTTTGAATACCGCATTGATTAACTTATCTAATCTAATTTAAATGCGAAGGGGGTTGAGACACCCTGTCTTTTCCATCCTACTCGCTCTTTCCTGCCAGTTCTACGGGAAGCATCCACTCGGTACTCGATACGTATCCTGAGGGGGCTTGGTGAAAGAGTCGGGCAATTCGACAGAGAGAAAAGAGAGAAGGCGGGAGGAACATTAAGCGAGATAGTGGCCAAGGCGAGGAACGGGACAAAGAGAAAAATGGGGATTCGAGAGAAGGTAAGGGTGGAGGCGGGCGTAGTTCGAATTCGAGGAGGCTAAAAGTTAGAAAGAGGTGAAGAAGCCTAAGAGAGAAAGCGTAGGCGGGAGAGGGCGCGCGAGGAGGGAGAGGGAGAGGGACAGGAGGGGCGGAGAAGGTTCTCTCTCTCTCTCTTGAGCAAGGGAGCTTATGCCGGAGAGGGTGGAAGCGGTTGCATGAGATAATGAGAGAAGCGAGGGTGAAGCAGAATGAAGCGATCTAGCATGGGCGGGTCGTACCAGAGAGAGAACGAACGTATTACGAACAGGGTGTACCGTGTTGAGTAAGGCGAGTTAGGGCATACAAACCGCTGTGTAACGTATCAAATTGAGTGCTGAATCCCGGATTAAATCGCCAGGAGAACGAAACAGGAGAAGAGAGGGCTGAACCGCCGCCGGCACTCGTGGAGCCAACGAAGATGGGGGAAATCCGGCGCACGGCCTCTCCACTAACACTACCCTCGACCTCCACTCGTCCTCGATTTGCCTTCTCTTCTCGGCTAATGACGAGCAATATGCTCCAGATCTACGCACTTTACAATTAAGTACTGCAATGGTAATTGTTAAGAAAGATCGCATTGAAATCGACCCTTTTCTTAATGTACACCTTTGTTATATGTGATCGAATGAAAAGATGATCTTCGTCCAATTTTAAAGTTCCTGGATTATCGTTCTCTTGACTGTTTCAAAGTATTGTCATTATGTAGTAATTTTCAGGCACAAGAAATGTAAGATAGAATTCGAAGCACGCAAAAGATATTTCTGCGCTAGGAATAAAACGCGCCAGAAGGAAGAAGCGAATATTTTACGACTTCGCATCGCCGAAAGCAGCGAATCTTAAGTGTCACCTGCGCCCTGGACAAAAGGAATCCATAAATCTGATTGAACACCGAGCGCCGATGATGTAACTACATAAAGGCTCGTAATAAATAGAACAGAATACTTCTCGAGCACTCGAACGTGTTCTCGACTGTGCGAGCCCGGCGAAAGTGTCATAAAAAGGCGATCATCGGTGAATCTGGTTGGCGCGGCGTGTTTTGCGCGCCTTTTAAAAACATCCCCCGCGCAAAATCCCGTAATCGCCCATCTCGCAAAAATGTATGAAAGGGATGAGCGCGTTGAAAGGACAAGCAGGCAAATCTCCGGCCTTTCGCCGGCGTAATCCTTGCACGAAGCAAGTACAAGAACCCCTTTCATTTTTTCCGAGAGCAAAAACGAATCCCACATCGAAGACAAGCTGATAATAAATTTCAGAATTCTATCAGGCAATAGTGATTGTTAGGCGAAGCCACTGCTGGTAA